>BSBN01001037.1:0-5000000 GCA_027924645.1 Cunninghamia lanceolata
CTAAGGGGTGCCTTCAACAAGGGTGCAGTTGAATGTCTTGCATTAGAGTTTGACTCATTCACGTTGCGCTTGGGTCAATTTTTAATAACACATATTTTGATGAATCTGATGTGAAGAGCAAATCTTTTTGGATGAGTTTTTTTTTGTGTTTTCGCATGTTTTCTTTCATTTTAGTTGCACCTCTCTCTTTCTAATTCATTACAATTATTCTCTGATGCTTTTTTAACCTCTAGAATATGAAAAAATTAGACAAGGTTTAGGGCAAGTCCTCTCCAATGAACCTCTTACTCCATCATTTAACAAGTGTGTCCTACTAACCCTCAAGCTCCAATTGTAAACCATTATGACTATGAAGACTCTAATTCAAATGAGACCCAAAAAAATCCCCATAATTCCCTAACTTTAAATAACCCAACTTGGAATCACAACATGGTCATTCAACCCAATCATCCCAACCAAGGTAGAGTACATTGAGTCCTCATTTAATCTGAAATTCACCAAGAGGATCATCCTATTACAAGTTAGAAGGAAATGGTCACCCAAATGGATAATGAGGTGAGCCATTTCAAGAAGCCCTACAAGAAGCTCATGAGACTCAATAAACCCTCCACATTGCCTATCAAGATGAACAATCCATAGCTCCAAGCATCATTAGAAATTGTTTTTGAATAATGAACAAATGGGGTTACTCAAATGCAAGACAACCCATCGTAAGGTGATGAAATTCAAAGGATAGAGGCCACGACACTTGTTGATCTTAAACTACCTTGGTCCAATAGATCAAGACACTCGAGGATGGCCCTGTTGAACAACCTTAGCAAGATAAATTTGAATAAAGACCTAGACAACAAACCAATCCCCACATTACTAGAATTAAGATCAAAACTAGAGGGCAACCCAAATTCCCCTATCTAATCTTCTACTCTTGCAATGCTAGTAATGAGGCTTTTCCACCTCCACAATAACATGTTTATAACATGCAACCTAGTGGAGTTTACACTACACAAAATTACATGACTCCTCTAGCATATCAACTAATGAATGTGCAACAAGTTACCTAGTCATACTTGGATATCAAGTAAAAATTTAAATGCAAAATCAACCTACTTTACAGGTCCCACCCATGTCCCAGCTTATGTTCACAAGAGAAACATCAACTTCTTAAGATCCCTTCTCGGGGACTTATCTAGAATACTTAAAGGAACCTCTTAATTTTGGTATTCGCAACATCTTGTTACCACGTCCCCTCCTAGATCTTCTAAAACTCAAGGGAGAGTGAGACTTAAACTCACATTAAAACATATAGATAGTTGTAAGCGAACTCCTCCCTTGGGATGGAGTTGTGGCGAGAATATTTCCAAATACTCCTGAAGGGATTGCCCTAGATTGGTATTATCACCTTCCTGAGGCCTCCATGCATTCATGTTGGTAGATTATTGGTGAATTTGGCATGGCCTTTGATATGAATAAACTAGTAAGGACAAGAATCTGAGAATTCTTAAGAATGAAAAAGGACACAAATGAATCTATGGCACACTTCATTACACATTGGAGGCAAGTCCGCTATTCGTCAACTAGTGCCCCAAATATGGATCCAACTTTTTGACCTCTTCTTGCACGCCCTCAATAGAGACATGAGAGAGGAAGTTCAAAAGTTGTCCTATAAGTCATATGAAGAAGCTTTAGAAATCAAATTAAGGATTGACTAGGCCACTATTGACAATGGGTGAAGAGTTTATGGTATAAATGGAAGACTTGTCACTACCCAAACTAATGACAACAATGGAAACAACCCTTCCACTATTGAAATTTTGAAAAATAATCACAATGTGACAATAGATGGGTAACTAACACACCTCCTTGAAAAATAATGATCAATATGGAATGATAGATATCGTCCATAATGATTATAGATTAGGGTTTCAGGATTTAACTATGTGCATGTTTTTTCTCTCAACGTTTCAGATCATACTCCATGATCCATTCATCAGGAGAATATAGAGCAAGAGAACATGGGAATGGTTGTCTTGACTCAATAGGCAATAATGTCAACATTATCAAATATCTGTAGAATAATACAAATTTTTACCAAAAACTATAGAATTTTTTTAGTCAAGTAATAATATGCAGGGATCATATCGTTACCCCTATGACCCTAACACACACTACTTGTTTCATAAAGTAAAGGGGCATGATATGAAGGCATGCTATAATTATAATAAAACCATCTCAAAGCTCTTTGACGAGCAGTGACAAAAGTTCTTAAGTGTGCTCGTGTGTCAACAAGATAAAAGCACTAACCAAATAATCAAGAACAAAACCACCAATTTGTTCTCAATCAAAACACACTAAGTGATGTTGAGTTAGACAAAGATTGGGAAATTTTTGTCATCCATGAACTAGAACAACCAAATCTCATCACAAATGATTTAGCTTTTTTACAAATAATGGACCTTCTCAAAAGTTATCTCACTCATAAAAGAGCTCTTATCATTGTCCTAGATTTGGGAGACCTAGTTCAAACTCTTTCACATAAGAAACATAATGTTGTCACATTTGATCTTAAAAAGTTGTCCTTAGATGATTATATCGCTAAACAAGGTGATCTCCCCCTCTACCTATAAATCCAAGTTCACAAAAAAATAGCATTAAACATGTCATGGCTAATGATGGGGTCGTAATCAATATTCTCCCATTCTCTCTCCTTCAAAGAATGGGTTACGGTAAAATACACATTACTCGTAGTGCTTCCATCCTCATAATTCATGATAACTTAAACATTCAAACCATTGGAAAGATTAATATCCCAATTGTATTAGGTCCAAAACCCTTCCAACTAAATTTTACATTATCAAAGAGGAAACCACCTATAACATGATCTTAGGGAATGAGGGTCATTCCCTCTACCCTACTCCAAGAAATCTATTTCTTCCATATGTAGTGGATTTTGCACTACAAGTAGTTGATATATGTATTTCAACCTTTCTTTGTTTAAAGCTATGCTACATGCATCTAATGGTTTAATTATGCTTATGTTTATTATGTTTTCTATTTCGTAAATATTGCAAGTTTCTTGTATGTCTGTCAATAGTTTTCTAATTTTATAGGTAGCGCCTAAGATGTTGGCTTCAGTCCCAACCTGTTCCTCACCCTGTCTGATCAATCAACCTAATTTCATCCTACAATTTGTGAGGCTTATAGCAGATGAAGATGGAGGAAAGAGTATTGGGGTCACACAATTGGTAAAAATTAGCACTAGAATTATTGGCAGTGAAATTAAAGAAGTAGGGATTTCCAAGGTGGGACTGATGTGAATCTAATAAGAAAAGAAAAAGAGATACATGGTGCCATCATGGGCACTCCCAAAGAAAAACTAGGAATTGGATTCCAGTACTCCCATCGACCATTTGATTTACCAACTCACCAATTGCATTGTATGGTTTGCAAGGACCTATAAAGGAGAAAACATGGGTCCCACTATTGGCTGGAAAGGGACAAATAAGAGAAGCCTTCTTGTATTTTCAATTACAGTATGAATATATACCCAGGTAAAATATTGTTAAAGCTGATATTTAAATGGTCAAATATGACAGATTGATCATCTTACCTATTAGAGATTGCAACCATTACTCTCAAGTGATGTAAAATTCCTATGGTACCCTAAACCTTTGTAGGGATCACTCACAACAAAGGAATTAATAAGGACATAAGATCTTTAGATATTGTGTGTGTCTTCATTAATTCTTTTAGAATTAATGGGTAGACATATTTTAAGAGGATGATGAGTCACCTCCTTGTCTATATATTAAAAATTTATTGTGAGTAACGAGTGGTAGTTTTTCTATAGCTGAGCCAACTTTTAACCTGATGCATTAGCTTCCCACTTTGTGTATTCAGAACTAAGTGACCTTTGTAACTATGTCTTTGGACCAAATGTTTTATGCTTCCAATCAAAAGTAATATCATAATCTTTAGTCAATGAGGTTGTCATTCCAGAAATTCTGAATCATTGTTGTTGCCTATGAAATATTACTTATATTTAGATAATATCTATCGATCTCATCAACCATGTTTTAGTGAGTCATTTGCTTGTTTTTGGGTATACAAGGGTCTTCCCTTTGGCTTATAGCCTTTTAATTTTAGTAGTTTAAATTCATGCAACCCTCCTTTTCCCTTTTCCTATAGAAATTATTGTAAAACTGATAGGAAGGAGTCAACCCTAATCTAGAGATTGATCTGTTGGTTTGGTTGGCACCTAGACTGACTCTTCTTTCCATTGTTGATAGTCTTGAGTAATGCCAAAGTCCCTGAGCATAAAAATACCATCAACCATTTTGGCACGCCTGGTGGGACTTGAACCCATAATTGCCTGATTAGAAGTCATATGCCTTTATTTTGTCTCTAGCTAAGGCTCGTGCTTCCTTAGTTTGTAATCAATACCATAATCACCCAGTGACTCTACTTAACTCATATTTCTTAATATATATGTCTTCTAGAGCCCATATTAGATCTACAACCAAAGCTAATCCAAGTATATTAGTTCCATCTCTAGTATTTGGTCCAAAGAAAAGACAACTGGTGCCTGAAATTCTATTCTAGACTAACCAACAAAAATTCCATATCGATCTCCCACAATCAAAATATTTCCAACATGGAATACAAGAGAACCTCTAGCACCACCTGTTATGCCTAATGTACGGGAAGACATTCCTAATGCAACCCTACATTGATTACCACAATATGCTGGGGAAAATTTTGTAAACTCAACTGAAAATCTCTATGATATGGTAAATTATTGTACCATTCACAATATTATCAAGGAGAAAATTTCTCTAAGACTACTAGCTGCTTCTTTCAAAGAAAAGGCTTGGAATGGTATCACTCTCTAGCTGCACATTCAATAGCAAACTAGGACTAACTACATCATGCACTAATTGATTGATTCAAAGAAAATGGTGACATTGTTGCACTCTTGGAACAACTTAGAATCATAAAGAGAGCTACGATGGAGATGTTAGATGATTTCAACAACAAATTTAAAAAATTTGGCAAAGAATGCCTGTCAAGATATGTCCTCCACTATGTATGGATTATATTTTCTATCTGAAAGTGATAAATTTAGAGATACTAGTAATGGTTAAGAAGAGAGGAGGAAAAACCCTTCCAAGAGTGTATGGAATTAATGTTGCGGTGAAAAATGATTTAATATAGATATGGTGATTAGCACCAAGACTTCCAAAATCTTTATTCCTAAACATGCAAATGACTTTTCCTCGTGAAAATCATCAACAACCTTCCCCACTTATTGTGCTTCTTATGTGAACCCAAAGACCCGCTCCTAAATATATTTTTTCTAAACCAACACCTACTTCTAATCTTTATGAGATGAAGGGATTGTTAAGAAACATGTTTAATGATGTAACAACCCTCAAAAGATAACAAAACTATCAAAGGCCAATGAATGACAACAATCGACAACCTCAACAACCATCAATGCATGAGTCATTACCACTCTAGCCAAGATAATAGACCTAATCAAAGTAATCAAAATTCCCTACCAAAATCCATGTATTATCCTAGAAGGTTCCCAGCTCCTTCTACTCCTTCACAGAACCAAATCATACTAGTAGAGTTCCTCTTCAAAAAATTCATCCCAACCTTGTGTAATATACAACCCCAATATTTTTTTTTTTCCAAAATATAGAACAATGATAAATAGTGTTAGCACAACTAAACTCCTCCACACTTCTGATCACCAAGATCCCAGAATGGGCGAGGTGAGAGCATAATGTGCTTGGTTTACAAAGATAATGAATTGTGCAACAAAGCAAGAACATTCATCTGCTAATGAGCAGGCATCCACTTATGCAGTGGGGATACTCCACTTATGCAGTGGGTGATGAAAGAAAGATAAACAATATAATTTTCTCCTCACTGGCGGTTGAACCATCCAGGGGTTATAGAGTTTGCATCAATATGAATGATTACAAAATGACTGAAATTTGTAACACTACTCAGGAAAAGCAATTAGATCATCATATCCGCCCTATGAAAGACTTGGTAGCAAGGAAGACAACCTGCACAAGCATCAATGACAATAATCACAAGATACTATGTGTGCCCAGCTGATAATATACGGAGGAGGCACCGCTTTTGGAACTAACTCAGAAACTGAAAGGACCCCCTGCTGTATGGACAGCCAGTCACTTACACAAACCACAGTTTCAAAACAAGAAAGTCTATAACCATCAACGAACTCTGCCACATACTTCTGATTTTAATGCAAACAATAGAACAGTCTCTTGACCCCAGCTGATAATATGCAAGAAGATCAATGCGGATGATACTATAAATCAGAAATCAGGATAAATCTCCAACTGTATGGCTTGCACAAACCATTAGTAACTCTAACTAAGAGTATTAAGATACCCACAACTGAAAGATTGCAATGAAATCACTGCTGATCAGAACAGAGAACAAAATCAGACTTCATGTATGTTGTATGGCTGCCTATAGATGAATATCTTCCCACCAATAAGATTCTCAACTTCAAACTGCTATAACAGATTGTTATTTTCATTGCATATAGATGATCAAACATACATATCGTCAAATTAAACACTTCACATTAATTTATAACTCAAGCACCCAATTGTTGTACGGCCTGGGCATGTACGGTTGCTCATATGAGGTAGAATACCTCACACAAACCTATGGAAAATACTCAGAAGATAGTGTCCAGATAGGACTAATAAGATGTAAATCTCACCAAATGCATAGCAAAGACAACTTTCAACATTCTTTCAATCTTCTTTTTAACTATACGGCTGTGCATGGTACGGCTCAGCCAAGGAATATTTATCACTTATTGCTCTAATGAAATCTGAAAAACTCTCTTAAACAATCCAAAATATCATATAAAATCACATCAAAGACATCAAATAAACAATATTAATATTTTCTGTTCAACACCATAAGATTTCAGCATGTACGGCCATGGAGTGTACGGCCCCTGCTTGGAAACTCATAGCAAATACAAGATATAAATCCAAACTACTCTCATTGACATCAAAACTGAATTCCAACCATACAAAATGGAATACAAAACATAGCACAACCAAAATCTGTCAATCTCTGATCAGCGCCATATCTCCGGTTTCAGCGCAATGGTGATTTCTGTGTGAAACCACACTCAAACTCCAGAGGGTTTTCGTCCTCAAGAGGATTCTACAAGAGGGTTTCCGTCCTCAAGAGAATATGGAAGAACTCACAAGTTCAATCCATCTGCAAACAAATCAATATCAAAAATCATAGCATAACCTCACCAAATGAGAGCTCATTCTCTTTTATAAGGCACTGGAGGAGTTACAAAGGAAATGAATTATTTCTTGAAAATAATAACATTTTCTTTCTAAATTAAATTATTTCTTTTTTCCCTCCATTTAAGTGCTCACTTTTATGTGCCTACATAAAAGAATATGTTTTCCCCTTTCAAATGAGCTATAACACTTAATAATATTTTAATTATTTTTCACCCTTAGGAACTTAAGTGAAAAATATAATTAAAATAGCTCATTAAATATTAAATTTTGCGGGAAATCCCAAACGGCCTCCGAATGCCAAATAAACTGAACCAATATGCTCTGTAAGGTTTGGGATGAGCAATGATGCCTTCTGGATGACTTTCCAAAAATAGAAAATTCCTCCAAGAATCTTGGAGAGCAAATTAGAAGCCCGATCAAACTTCAGAAACCAACACTGTTACCCGGAACATCAACTGAGCTCAAAGCCATGAGAAATAATCCATTTACACAAGGTAAACCCAAATAATTGTTCTGCAGACTGAATCAACCACTCCAAAAACATTGGAGTTCTTCCCGAACATGTTGGATAGCCTCCAAGAGACTATGAACAAGCACGTTGTGCACGAATATCTATGCACCAAAAAAATGGGACATTACACCTTGCTAGAGAAATGGTTGTAGTACAAATCAATTATACAAAAGAACCAATTGAATAGTATAGTCCTCAACTAAGTCCTCATTAATTCCATTAGTAATACATAACAAGCCCAGGGGATTATTTCTTACCAAAATTATGACACCATTTAGAGGGGTCATGTGTTGGGAAACTCTGTTGACTAAATTGCATTAACTTAAGAGTAGAAATTGGCCACTTGGGATCAATCAAATGTGTGCAAGATTAATCAGTCAACATCAACATCAAACAAATCACAAGTTTAATCAGATTATCTTATAAGGTCAAAAAAGAAAACAATGGAAGAACAAAGTAAAGATGAACAACTAAAACCGTCAAAATCTAATGATCAAATGGTCCAAAAAACATCTATTATTGGAGTACCGATGGCATCATCCCTTATTATTACTCTTGTGTAGCTAGACAAGTTGAAAGAAAAAGGGATTAAAAAATAGTTCAACAATTCTGCAAGGCAAGTCAATGCTCGTTACTCGCTAGTAGAAAACCCAAAAATAATTGGGCACCAAACATCAAGCCATCTACAGAAATAGCCGACCCATTCAATATTGTAGAACAACTTAAGAAATCTACAGTTAGTATGCCTCTATGGGAAGTCCTCTCAATCCTAGAATATATGAAGACATTAGAAGAAGCCTTAGAGAAACATAAGTAATTGAACAAATCAAAGTAATAGATCAATGAGCGAGTAGATACCTCCCCAAAGCAACCTGTTGTATTGCAAATATAGGAGAGCCTAATCCATTTTATCTGACCTTGGCATTCAAAGGTAAATTGATTCATAATTGTATGGTTGACTTGGGTTCTAGAACCTCAATAATGCCCAAAAGGATTACTGATGCATTAGGGCTTAAATATGAACCCATAGATAAAAAATTGATCCAACTAGATGGAACCTCTATTAATGTAATATGAGTAATAAAATAGCTTCCATTATCCCTCTATTCTTTCCCCAATGCAGAGGTTTTACAAGATATATATGTTTTAGAGCTTCCTTCTGCATTTGTCATTTGTCTTTCTAGATATTTTATTGCAAAAATGGGAGGATATTTGTCATTAGATTATAGTCATATGTTTATGAAAACTAGGTATGGAACTAGAATGACAATTGCCTCTTAACCATTAAAAATGCATCATATAGAATTTAAACCATTAAGACAAAACTCCTTCAACCAATCTTATGTAATTGAAAACAAGCCATACTCCCAAGAGATTGAAGAAGAGATTGATTCTATTGAAAGGATAACTGATGAAGATCATGATAGTCTATGGATAGATCAAGACTCAATGTTGGAAGGTTGTCAATTGTTTGAAGAAGTTGATTTGGGAACATCTGTGATTAATGAGCAAATTCCTTTTATTCTTGAAATAGTTAAGGAAACAACTGATGCACCTAGGATATGGAAGTTATATTGTGATGGTGTGAATAATAGAATATGAGCTAGTGTAGGAGTGTATCTGATATCACTCCAAAAGGATGAATACCTTCGAGCTTATCAATTACAATTCAATTTCACCAGCAACATTATAGAATATGAAGTTCTCATTCATTGTCTACTACATGCTTAGAAGAAAAAGATTAAATTTCTACAAATCAATGGGGATTCAAAATTAATTGTGAAGAAAGTATGGTTTATGTACTACAAAGAACTCTTTCGTGAAAGTATACAAACATAGAGTTTGGGACTTGTTAAAATATTTTGATGCAACGAATGTAATGGCAATCACCAGGAAAGAAAATACAAAGGCAGACAAAATGACTATAATAGGCTCCTAGTTTGATCCAGTAAAGGACCTATTATATAGAAAATATTTAGTCAAGATCATCATGAGGCCTGCTATTTCTGACGATGAAGACCATTGGATGTGTTGGTTCCCAAAACAACTCCAACCCAAAACTCTAAAACGTTCCTAAAACACCCAGTCTGGGGATTATCGTCAAGGTGAAAGGAAGAGGTTTATCAACAAGTAAAGGGGAATTTTGGCCAACTACAGGAGTGGGTAGACTTCTCTACTCTTCAGGCTCAGCTAGACCTAGGAGGGATATTCCTAGAGATATGAAATAAAATACAGATAAACATACACATCTATACCCAATGTACACTTGGACCCCAAAGCTGTCACTAGGTCAAGACAAACTGGTTGCACATGCCTCTCATTAAGCTGATTTAAATGTGTGAATGTACATGCACATGAAAGGTGGTTTTTATCCTTGAACCACAGGTGAAAGATTTTTGTGTTTTTAAAAGATTGTTTGCTTCCTCTCTAATATGGACCGGTGCCTATTCCATTGGGCAACAGAGTCACATAATGCAAGGAGGAAAACAAATACAAAGGATCAATAGAACTAGACATACATTTACATATATATGACTTTCTAATAGATTTTCATATAATGAACATACTTAATAATCCAAAAGAGGACTACAATGATTCTTGTATAACAAAATGATGGCAAATACAAAGCCTTGTATTTATTTAGATGTTGTCACACATCTCCAAACACCTATTGCACTCATACCAACAAATGTTGCAAAGGAAAATACATAATTGCGATTACATATTTACTAAAATCATTACAAAATCCTATGGAGACATTCACTACATTTAAATTTGCAATATAAAACCTTCCTACATAATACTAAATATATCCCTTCATTAACAAACTAGACCAAATCGTGTGTCGATGCCAAAAAAAAACTCCTTAGGCTCTCCTAGACCAGACAATTGGCTTAGCAACCAACCATGAGAGTGTCTTCAAATGATGTATATATAACAATCCTATTTCATCATACAACCCAAGGCATCAGAAGATTTGGTCAATAAGAAACCGCTGCAATAAATGTAGTGCATGGGCCAATTAGATGAATCGGCAAAAATTCTGAGCGCCCATGTCCCTCATATTGACTTCGGTCCTTGGGGGTACTGCAAAAGAAATTGAATACTGAAACATTGCACCTCCCATTAAATTTGGTACTTGAGCATGGATGACAAACATTGTTTCAACTACCCACTTAGAATTAATGGCATCCCCGAAAGTAGTTGACGCGATCCCAGGCGGTTGGAGGAGTCTGGAAGGCTAGGAAGTCAACCTCTGACAAGTCAGACTTTCAGACCTCAGTTTTTCAAGATTTTGGCCTCCTGCCTTTGTTTTTATCTACCTTAGTCTTTTTTTCTTTTGTCAAAATTTGGCCTTCAGGCCTTCGTTATTTCGCCTTCCACAAGGAAGAAGAAAGAAAATCATAATTCTGACCCCTCAAAGTCTGCCATACTTAGAATATTTTTTAGACCTTAGGCAGACTTCAGCCTTTTGGCCTTCCATCTTGCACTTTTGTCTTCTTCAAAAGAATGAAGAAGAACCAATCTCCCAACTCTGGCAACCTTACCTGCCACGTGTCCATATTCCACCATTCCGCAAGCTAGCTTGCGGGCCCACCAAAAGGCTCGCAGAATAGCAGAATGTCTTAGGAAACTTTTACCTATTGGGGGTCAGTCATTGGGCCTTCCTCCTTCTGTCTTCCAAAATGAGAAGGCAAAAGGGGGGAAGCCCAAACTCTGAACATTCGCTGAATACTTCACACTTAGATGAATTTTCAAACATACCTGTCAGACTTTGGGGCCCGACCCTTCACTGCAACACTGAAGAAGGTTGAATTGCACAACTCCGAAGTCTGACACTCCACAACATTTTTCATACTTAGAATAATTTTCATCTCTTTGAGCGGACTTCGGCCCTTGGGCCTTCATCCCTTTGCTTGCCATTGGGAAGACAGAAGGGAGGAACTCCGACCTCCGAAACTCTGCCAAACACTTAGAAAACTTCAATACTTAGGCAATTTTCGGGACCAAAAGGGGAGGCATAATGGAAGGAAGAAGCCCAAAACTCTAACTTCCAACAAAAAGAGAAAACACAAGGGAACCTTAAGATATTAGGACTTAGCCAATTTTTTGAGTTTCCTACTTTGTATTTTCAAATGGCAAACACATGATAACCTATGAAAAATATCTCTGATCGGTTATAAACTACAGGTTCAAGTGGGATTCATATGAGACTTGGGGGCAAAATGGGGCACTTTCAGGACTGGTAATTTTGGTGTCAACATGATGGTGTTAAAAAATGATGAACAGATAGTGCAATGCATTCAACAATTTGGTGAATTTGCAGAAGAATTGTCCCCTAAAATTTAGGAAGCCTACGAAGACCAAATTTTGTAATTAAAAGGGAATAAGTTGCCAAGAGTGATGATTACATTGGAATGGTTATTTATCCTAGATTATGCCAATAGGAATAAAAGACGAATTGAAGAAAATAAGAAAGACTACAAGGAAATTCAAATAGCTTGAGGAAAAATGCTAAAGCTAGCAACTATTTCAACCATAAAGGAAAAGGAACATTTTGTATATCTTTGTACCAAGTATGATCGGATCATGTCTTTGAACTATGTATAATTGAAAGGATTTGATGAAAAAGTGATGCAACACACTATTGAAATTTGACTTGAAATTAAACTAGTAAGACAAAAATAAAGGCCAGTTAATCTGAAGATAGAACCAATGACGAGGCATAATCTTAACAAATTGGTAAGTGCAAAGTTGATATACCCTATCAAACATTCAACATGGGTTTCAAACTTGGTCCTGGTAAGAAAGAAAAATGGATAAATTCACTTGGGTGTGGACTTCAGGGACCTCAACAAAGCATCACTCAAAGACCACTACCCGTTGCTTTCAATGGACCAAATACTTCAAACGGTGGCAAGAGTTGATAGGTTTTCAATGTTAGATGATTTATCAAGACTGAACCAAATACTGGTTAAAGGGGAGGATCAATATAAGATAGCATTCACTACAAAATGGGGTGTGTTTTCTTATCAAAAGATGCCTTTTGGTTTATCAAATGTAGGAGCCACCTTTTAAAGAGCCATGGACATTGCTTTCAAAGACCTCGTTAATAAGATTATTTTGGTCTATCTTGATGACTTCACTATGTTTTTAAAAGAATAGAAAAGACCATTTTGATCACTTAGAAAAGGTATTTCAAATATTTTTGGAATTTGGGATTTCCCTTAATCCAAAGAAATGTATATTTGGTGTGTCGCAAGGTAAGTTGTTGGGGCATGTAGTTTCAAAAGAAGGGATAGCAATTGATACAGAAAGACTTCAAGTGATCATGGAGCTATCGTTACCTTAACACAAAAAGGCATTGCAATATTTCCTGGGTAAAATAAAATTTACAAGGAAGATTATATGAAATTTTGTGGGGATAATACACCCTATTACCCTCATGCTAAAAATGGGTCAACAAAGTTAATCAAGTGGATAGAAGAAGGAAAGAAAGCATTCAAGCAAATTAAGATGGCAATCTCTAATGCTCCAATGTTATTCAACCTTGATTTTTTAAAATAATTTTTAATTTATGCATATGATAGTCAAGCAAGTATTGTTGTAGTGCTAACACGAAAGGAAAAATATCAAGGAGATGAACACCCTATTGCTTTCTTCAGCCAAAATTTAAAAGAAGCAAAAACTAGATATATTTTCATAGAAAGACAAATATATGCATTGTTAAAGGGACTAAAAAATTCAAACCTTTAATTTCATACAACAAAGTCACTGCTATGGTAGTCTAGTGCCCAAGAATAAGAGAATACATCTTCAATGGGGAAATCAATGAGAAGAGAGTTGAATGGATAACAAAACTTCTTGAACATGAGGTCGAGATAAAACCAACAAAGTTGGTAAGAGGAAGGGCCCTATGCCAATATCTTGTAGAAGATGTATGGATTTCAAAGAACCTAGGACTAGAGGCTAAAGAATGTTCTATTCAATAGAAGGAAATTTGTTTAAATATTGAAGACCAGTCAAATACAGGATGGGTACAAGATAAAATTGAGTTCTTACAAACTGGATGGTTCCCATCAGACCTAAACCTAGAAAAGAAAAGGGCATTCAACATATAAGAAGCTTAATACTGATTAATTAAGGGAAACCTCTTTAAATGAAACTTTGACGGAACACTATTAAGATGCATGGATGAAGATAAAATTCCTACATTGTTGAAGGAATTTCATGAAGGATTGTTAGGAGGAGATTATTTAGCTCACACCTTAGCTATTAAGATAATGAAGGTTGGATAGTATTGGCCACAATTATTTGCAGATACACACAAGTGGTCAAGAAATTATTAGAATTGCCAATACTACATAGGCGGGGAAAAAAGCACCTATGCCCCTCAGACCCATCTTGGCCGAACAACTTCACTCAGTGGGGGTTCTATTTCATAGGAGTAATATAGCCATTGTCAAGTGAATGACACAAGTTCATATTAATAGCCATAGATTACTTCACAAGATGGTCAGAAGCTATTCTAGTAAAGGAAGCCTTTGATCTCACGATCATTTTTTTTTATTGAAAGTCTTATAACCAAGTATAGTATTCTAGAGACTATTATTATAGACAATGCAAAGACATTCATTGGAACATGCATAACTTAGCTAGCCTTAAATTATGGAATATACCTAAAAACATCATCAAATTATTACCCACAAGGAAATAGACTAGTTGAATCAACAAATGAAAATCTACTAAGAATCATTAAAAGGATTGGCAAGAATCATTAAATACAATGGAACTTACATTTGAAGAAGGCATTATGGGCTGATATGATTGCACATAAATAGGATATTGGGACCTCTCCATATGCTCATGTATGGAAAGGAAGCAAGAATTCCTAGTTCTATCAAAATCCTAGCTCTAGAGATTATCCAACAGATAGAAATTGAGGAAAATGGATCTTTAACCAATAGATTCATTGAGCTAGTTCAACTAGAAGAATGAAGAAGAACTACATATAATCAAATGAGAAAATATCAAGAGAGAGAACAAAGGTGGTTTGATAAGGGAGCAACAACACAATATTTTAAAACAAGTGATTATATGTTGAAGTGGGACAAGAATAGAGTAAAACCAAGACACCATGGTAAATTTGATTCATTATGGAGTGGTCTATATCTCATCACTGCATGCAAGTAGGCAAATTTATTTGTGCTGACAATGATGGATAGCATTGTGCTACTGATTCTAGTAAATGGAATCCATCTTAAACTAAATTCATAAAATACAAAGAGTATTGTTGCATGTATATACCGTTATTCCAAATATATACGTATATATTATTTGACATTATTATTAATGGTTTAAAAATCTTCAAATTATCTAGCAAGGAAGAAAAGATCCTAAAAAGATAGAAGATCTCTAAAAGTTCATTAGAACTCCAAGGGAAAAGATGTGCCACACAATGGGAATAACATGTGTAGAGAAGGATGTCTTGCATGGAAAGCTACCACCTTTCTAACCACACATTTAGGTCCTAGTGGAGGCAGTTATTTATTGCAGGCATTTAATCCACAAAGCACATCCTCAACTCTTACTGACAAAGCTAGACAACACGATCTTTGAAGCCAACACAAATCATATTTCGTAGCATCTCAATAAAAAGTGCTCACAATTATAAATAACACCAAAGAAATGAGTGACCAAACACAATTATTAAATGGAAAGCATTCAGAGAAGAAGCATTGAAGACATTCAGAAGGTGGGAGCAAGGAAACAAGGTTTCAAATCTAAGCAAACATGTAATGGGAAAAGTAGAACTAGAGCACCAAGAGAAGACATAGTAGAATAACAACAAGAACATAGGGAACATTGAGAAAAGTTATAAGGGGTGTAGGTCTAATAGAGCCACCATCAACTAATAGAAACCTAAACATTCAGGCATTGAATGCCATATTCTTCATTCAGAATGATGCACCCCAATCACTCGATAACAAAATATTCCTCTCCTGGCATCTTTTCACATTTTGTAAGTAATATGGTGCAAGATGATGTAAAATTAGTTTGTGATACTATCCTCTCCAAAACCAACCCTAGTTTGTTAAAGGAAGCAACATTTCACCAAAGAGAAGAAATTAGTTGATTCAGGCATACTAACCAAGATAAATTTGATAGAATTTGGATCTCCTCTCTTCCCAGGCACTTAGTCCCCATTGTTCACCCCTGTTACAAGACTATTGCCACATGTGTTGAAGAGTATGAACCCTCATCAAGAATTATAAGGGGAAAGGGAAGAAATAATAACTTTGTCAGTGTAATATCTACACAAAACATAAGGAAAATGTTAGGAATTCCCCTAGGTCTATTATGCCTTTGCATATAGTTTAGCACAATACTAGGATGAAATTAGGGACCATGTTGCATTTATGAAAAACCTAGATATTAAATGGCCTCGTAGGAAACTTGAACCAAATCAAATTGAGTTAGCACAATTCAATAGAGATTTTAACAAGCACGTCTGTAGTATGGTAGCATGGTTGTTGGGACAGGTTGATGACATGATAGTGGATCTTGAGCATTTAGTAGTGCTATAAATGCTACAAATAATTCCAAAAGGGTGTCCCTTGAGATTTGATTTCACCCCATTTTTGGAAGAACAAATGCATTCACAATTGGAAAAAATTTTAGCAATGAAAAAATTTAGATGCCCTTCCTTCTTGATATATATGATTTTGCACCAATGTTACCACTTGTATCTGCATTTGAAACCTAGAATGTGTCATACATTAGAAGGATATGACCCAGTAACTGTGTGTATTCCATACCTCCACAAGACTTCTTTCTATTATCTATATATTCAACAATTTTTACAACCAACAAATAATTTGGTTACAGGAGAGCCTCTCCCAAAACTTTTAGGGTCTCAAATACTTTTCAAGAATACTAAGAAGGGTCATTGTTTCTTTAACCAAAATAACACAACCATTAGACTATATGGATTTGCAGGTAATTATAAAAGCTCCATAAATATGCTACACCAAGAGTCTTTGCCCTTGAATATTTAAGACAACTAGATGTGATTGACATGTGTTATGGAAATGGAAAGGGGAGATTAGCTTATTACTCACTTCCTTAATCATGCAAGTGTATAGTCTTGAAGAAGAGGAGATCTTTAGGGGTGCTTGACCAAAAACTGAAATAATTATAGTTGGATGTTATAAAAGACCAATGGTTGGCCCGGATCATGCATTTATAGTTTTTTTGCAAAAAATTAAAAATATGGACTATAAAAAAAATTATCCATGAGCCTAGCCCATTGGTGGAGAGCAAAAGAAGCCTTGAGGAGAATGATTATGCAAAATATTTGGATGATTGGATAAGTTTGTAGCTTCCCACCCAAGATCTATCACATCCAAAGCAACCAAAACCATATGAAATATTTTATTAGAAGAAGGAAGACTACAATCCTCAATCAACGATTGGATTTAAGAAGAGGCTATGAAGTATGGGCTGGAAAGAAGAAAAAATACTAGCATTGTGGAGGTTCCAACAAGAAATTGCAAATAAAACCATGGAACTGGGAGCCCATCCACTGGTTGAGCAATGAGAAATTGAATATGACAAAGTTCACCTAGAGAGCCCTGTTATCAACTGTATTTTTTGTCTCTATGATCAATAAACAATTGATTGTTCCTTCTCAAATGCTTTGCACTGTGTAATATTGGGCATTTGAATTTCTATATTATGAATGATCTGTTCCTTTTGGGCTTCGACACCATTCTTTACCTCTGCAAGGATCTTATGAGTTGTGTATGTCTATCTATTGTTTGAGATTATGTTGTGCATGTAGGGTTGATCCAGAAATTATTCAAACAAATCTTGGTGTATCACGACAAGTAATTTAATCTTTTCCTTCTTCCCCCTTTTCATTAGTGATTTCTAAAGTAGGATTAGTTTTAGTTATTTATCTAAGATTTAGGATGAGATAGGAACCTGCCTTCTCTGGAGGTTTGATCTCAAAAGCAAGGTCCCACACCTTGAGGTCATTCCCATTGTATCATTGGATTGTCTGAACTAGGTTCAGCCAATTGTGCAAATCCAAGCGATAATAGTTTTTGGCATGCTTGGTGGGACCCTCTACTCTGAGTTAAAGAGTTTTAGATGAGAAATTTGGTGTTGTTCTTAGCCTGTTGCAACCTTGAAGACATTCTACAAGCACCTCGCGATTCTACAATTTTTGGTTTCAAATCAATCCTTACTCTCCCATGCTAAGAGTGGAGACAAGAGATTCTTCAAGAGGTAGGAATTTTCAATTTGTTGAGTTATCTACATCTACTTCAAGAAGAAGAAGAACTAGGCTATCTAAATCTCTAGAAAAAAGAAGTGTTGTATCATCTTCTCCAGGAGCCCAATCCATGCCTCCTTTTGGTAGGTTTCCTCAACCTAGGATAGGCTTTCATATACCCATTATAAAATTTCATATCCCTGTTATGGATCTACCAAGAAATAGGGCTTTCGTGACCTTTAACGGAGGAATCCCTCTTATCCTTCAACAACATGATGATATCCCAACTTTAGCCCTGAAAGTTATCCCCTATTTTACTAGTGAAAACTCTACCACACCCATAGAGCACATACAAGTTATTGCTAATAAATGCTTTGTTCATAAAATCACACAAGACAATGTAGCTGTAAGGCTCCTTGCTTCTTTCTTGAAAGGAAAATCACTTCAATGGTATAGGGGGTTACCACATGGTTCAATTCATGATTGGGATGAACTAGGAGAGAAATTTTGCCAGCAGTTTGAAGATAAGAGTGACTATTTATCTCTGATAAAACAACTAATAACCATCAAAAGAGATCCTCATGAGTTCATGGTAGACTTTAATTTCAGATTCCAAAAGACTTGGTAAATAATCCTACCCTTGGTGAATCCTTCTCCTAATACCACCTTCTTGTATTATCTAAGGTCTTTGAATAGTGATATTACTATTATGTTTCAATCTGTGGGAGGAACTATGTTATCTGATGCCTATGATATAGCCATAAGGGCTTAGAATAGTCTAATTCAAGTTAGGAAGATAGATCCTAGGCCTCCAATTCCCTTGTTCTCAGAAGCTCCAGTCATTCAACCAAATTTGGTACCAATTCCTACAACAACTAGTCAATCAGTACCCCTTGTCATGCCTTCCAATGAGTTGCATGAGATGAAAATTCTGTTACAAAGTTTTGGGAATGAACTAGTTTCCATGAAAAGGCAGAAAGCCCAACCTAATAGAATGTATCAACCTTTTAATCAGACCTATTAGTCTAATAGGTAGCCCTATCAAGGCAATCTATGAAGACATGATCAATTGAGCTATTCTAGGCCTCTAAATACTCTGAATCTAGCTACTGCAAGCTCATCAAGAGCCCTTGTTCCAATACAAAATAACTTGGTTCAGGATAATGAATGGTGCTATTCATGCAACCAACCCCATAACCAAAGCTTATGTCAAAATGGGGAATTCAATTAAGCTTTGATGGTTCAAAGTGCATCAACACTTTTAGGACAGTAGGTTGGACCTAGTTAGGAGGCTATGGGAGGGAAAGAAAAAATACAGCCTAAGTCCACACTAATGAATTGACTGGAAGATGATTTTTGTGGTATGAATTAGACCAAAACATTAGGCAAGGACACAAATCTAGTGGCACACAACACAATGTCAAAAAAGAGAGCAATGGAGTATGGATCATCTTCTATGGTTGGTCAAGCATCAACCTCACAAATACCTTAAAGAGTTGTTAAAGAAGGTGCAACTATTAGAAATCCTCAATCACAAACAAATTAGGCTATTGGTAGGGGAGGTCAAGCACAACATAAGCCTCAAGCTAGCCAACAAGCAAAAGCAGACCCTGCTACCATGAAAAATCCTCTAAAGGTTGGTCACATTCCTTTTAGTATTGTTGATCAAATGAAAAAGGCCAACCTGAATGTCACCATGTGGGAAGCCTTGTCCTTCCCAACTCAGAGAGATCTACTTCAAGAAGCTTTGAAAGGTTTCAATCAACCTACTAATGAAGTGACAAAAGAAGGTGCAACAACACCAATCAACCTCTATCACCAAAGGAGCGGGGAAATACAAGCAAAATTAGTAAGCCACCTCCTTTCTATGTGTTACGGGAAAATGTGGATAATATCAATAATCGATAATAACCCAATAACTCAATGAAAATGGAAATAAACAAGATTCAAAACAAAGAACAATACCTCACAAACCTTGTTACTTCGTAGCTTCCATTGGTCACCTAATCTCAATTGATCTTTCGTGTGAATGAAACCCTCAGAAAGCGCACTTCCTTGCTTTGTTCTTCAAGATGACAATGGAGAAACAACTATGATATTTCTTGTAATGGAGAGGATCTTCAATACAATAAAAATGGTGATCGTAAGCTATGGAATGGTGTGGGTGCCAAAGGCACACTGTGAATTCTGTAGAGTAAGTTTTACTAAAAGCTTGGATGATTGAAATGGAGGAATAGGGTTGTACTTATAGGTTTGAGAGAGAGAAGATCAACGGTATAGAATGAATAAGAAGATCAACGGTTGAGAAGACTTGAGAGGATGTGCGTGAATAAGAAGAGGACAAGTGTCTTGCTCCTTCATGCAACAGGGGAGTTAACAGAAATAGATTGAAGAGTTAACTGAATAGATTGTCCAGTTAACAGAATAGACTAACTAGTTAATTGATTTGATTTATGAGTTAACTAATTGAAACTAGAGGATAAAAAGGACATGTGGGTGAGAAAACAATTAATTAAATATTAAAATATTTAATTAAGTGTGCACATGGATTTGCATGGATTAATTTTGGTGTTAATCCATTTTTAAGAGGAAATAGATAATCTAAATAAATGTTTTGATTTATTTAAATATAGAGGATGTTAATTTTAGAAGAACTAATTAAATAATTGGACATTATTTAATTTAGAATGACTTTAGAACTTAGAAGAGGTAATTAAATAATTTGATATTATTTAATTTAGAGGAATTTTGGAAGAATTAATTAAATAATTTGATATTATTTAATTTAGAAGAACTTGGAGGATTTTAATTAAATAAATGATTTTATTTAATTTGGAGGAATATGAAGGATTTAATTAAATAAATGATTTTATTTAATTTTGTGGAGGAATATGAATCAGATAAATAAATTGATTTGTTTATTTATTGATAGAGGAATTTAAAATGGAATAAATATCAAGAATATTTATTTAGATAGAGTCATGCCATTTTTAGGTGTATACATTTTGCCCCTCTTTGATGCAATGTGTTTTATCACGTTGTTTCAAAGAAGTACAAGTTTTCTGATAATGATACATGCCCCAGTTTGCCCTTGGTATAGTTTACGACGATAGGATGCCCCCTCGGAAGATTGGACGGGAAGAAAAGGTAGAAGGACATGAGATGGACAATCTCACGATGAAGAAGGTTGAACAATTAGGTTAGGGTAAAGAAAATAGGTTACGGTTTGAGAAAATGGATGAGAAAGGGTACAGAGAATAGGCTAGGTCGCCACACAGCTGGGTAGGTTGGCATGTCTATATATAGAAGCAGGGTCCACAATCCTAGTCATTTGCACACTTGTCATTTGGTGAGAGCTTCTAGGAGAGTTTGCAAAGCATAGAAGCTAGAGCAGTCAGCACGGTGATGGATCTTCCACATGAGGAGCACTGGTTTGAGAGGGTCTGATAGTTCGAATGACCAGTAGAGGCAGGACCCCCGGTACGTACATCAAAATTTCTAGCCTAGGGTCATTTATTAGCCTAATAAATGCTAGGAAAACTTACCTAAATGAATCCGCCGTTCTGTGCTTCGGCGCATTTGTTCTCTGAAACAACACTTTTATTCTGTTGCAGCGCATTTGAGTCATGAGTCGGCACATTTATCCTTAATGCTCATTTATTATGTGAATCTGCACATCCATTAAGAAGTTGTGCATGTATTATGCCTAGCTACGCATATGTTGTATATGTGCATATGTTAGTCTCTGTTGCGCATTTGTGCTAGAGTTGCGCATATGCTCAAAGATTCAGCGCATATGTCCTGGATCGACGCATTTGCTCTGAAAAGGTGCATTTGCCACCTGTAATGGTGCATTAGCCTTAGGATAGTCAGTTACTTAGCGAAATTGACTCGATTGGCATCTTGATCGGTGCAACAATCGATAAGCTATCTCTAAGATTGATATAATCTAGACAAGAGATTATTTGCTTGTTTTGATCAATTTGATATGCTAAGTAAGTGAGTTTGTTAGATTTGATAGTTGAGTAGGTTTGCTTTGATATAGTTATGGTTGACACATTGGTTTGCTTGATTGTAGGAGGATATTTCAGATATGATTATGTCACGGGAGCAGTTCCCTGTGACACTGTTGCGGCGGTATATGCTGACAGAGGTAGATCAAACAGTGCTCGGTGCTCTCAATTTGGATTATGTGTGTTTCACGCTTGAGGTTCACACGAACCTCGGTTTGCTGACTGCCCTAGTGGAGCACTATCACAGTGAGGATGGGACCTTCCACCTCCCCACTGGCGACCAATGAGACTGGAGGACATTTATATGATACTGCACCTACCAATAGTAGGTGAGCTGGTGGAGTACGACTCTCAGAATGATGTTGGATTGGATGAGTGCAGGAGGGTGTTCGATGATCTTGGGCTTCGAGGGCCAGTGATCTCTTAGTCGTACATGCATGATTATTATGATTACTTTCTAGGGATTGTGGCTTGGTTGATCGGGGGTGTTGTATGCCCTGATAGGTGATCACATGGGTTCCCTATTAGCTGGGGACAGATACTTGAGAGGATGCTCACTGAGGGCACGTGATTTGCTTCGGGTGTTTGCGTTCTTGTGCACCTTTACCATGACATGCACCAGGTAGTGTATCGTGGAGTAGCCAACTTGTCTATAGGAGTTTCATTGCTTCAGTTCTGGGCGTGGGAGCACATTGCGGTTACACGACCCATTTGTACTTTTTCTAGATAGATAGGAGAGCCCTATTCTTATGGATATATAGGTGTAGTTTCCCATCACAGGCTGGGGAAGCTAGAGTACTGGCAACATCAGCTGGATAATGTGGATGCATTGGTTTGGTGACCTTACATAGATAGTGAGATTTGGGATGATGAGGCTGATGAGCTGCCTTATGTTTTTCAGACACGCTGGCTGATTGGTAGGACACCACACATATTGGAGAGACACATTGTCACTCGTGTGTTGAGGCAGTTTGGGAGGACGCAGGGTCAGCCATAGGGGCAGGCTTTGTTTTCCAGGACTTATGTAGAGCGACGGCTATGGGGACTAGTGGCTTCCTATGAGGAGGCCAGGACGAACTTTTTACAGATACCTTATCAGGCATGGCCAATAAGGAGAGAGATAGTGGATGCCGGGATGACTCGAGATTACGAGGATTGGTTTGTCACACACCCATTCCCCAGATATTCAGGACCAGGAGAGTTAGCTCCTCGCCTAGAGGAGGTGGAGTCTAAGGAGGAGGGTGATGGAGGTAGATAGAGGGGGAGGAGGAGGAGTCTAAGGAGGAGGGTGATGGAGGTAGATAGAGGGGGAGGAGGAGGAGGAGGGTGATGGAGGTAGACAAAGGGGGAGGAGGAGGAGGAGGGGAGGAGGAGATGGCAGAGGCCGAGGAGATGGCGGAGATGGTGGAGGAGGAGGTGACGATAGACAAAGGCAGCGGCAGAGAGTGGGGTAGGCCCCACCCCAGCAGGAGGTACAACAACAATATGTGCCACAACAGGTAGTTGCCCAACAACAGGCACATGTTCCACCATAGCAAGGGGCACCTCAGGTACATGCTCAACAGGTGGCGGCCCCATAGAGACCGCATGTTCAGTAGGTGGATCAATAGCAGCAGGCTGAGGTGGCAATAGTTACTATGCTACGGGGCCAGTTGAGGTAGGTTAGAGTGCAGCTGAGAGCCACGGAGTCTCACCGGGAGGCAGATGCAGGTGTTATAGCTTAGCTTACTGCAGAGCAGGACACATCACTGGCTAGGGTACTGACCTTAATGATAGAGAGGGATGCATCCATAGCCGCTATGGGTACTGACGGGGCTACAACATTTCTAGTGACACAGGTGATGCAGGCCTAGGCTTAGGTGACACAGTTGCAGACCCAGGTTGCACAGATTCAGGGTGAGCTAGGCAGAGCGCAAGCTCAGACACACTACTATAGGGGTTTATATCATGGGGTGGTGCCGACAGATCAACGAGCATCAAGCTATAGGAGCCAGTCTGTGGCTTCATAGAGGGCAGGTGGATCACGGTCGGGAGCGTCAGTGATGGGGCCACAATAGTTTGGGTCAGGCTGTGGTGGAGGAGGAGGAGACAGTGCTAGGAGTAGCACCCCATGACAATAGGGGTAGCCACTACTTGGACAAATTTTGCACTTTTTGTACACACATTGTTTTGATGGCTCATGGATAGCCTGCTAGATGTATATATCACTTGTATTTTGTATAGCGACCGAGACATGTATCATTATCATTTTGTAAGTATGTATAGACTCGTTTATGATGTGACTCATGGATGACAAATTGATATTGTACACTTGGACACTTTTATTGTTTATATGATGATGCAGTTGATGCCCTACATGTATCTTGCTTATGTTATGATTCATGGATGCATTTTACTTGTTATGCTTATATGAGATGTACATGTTTATGACATTTGATATGCAGTCACCATGGCCTATATGTATGATGTTTATGTGATGATTATGGTTGTAGTTTACTTGATATGCTTATATGCTATGTTTTTGATATTTTCTGATGAGATATTATGCATGCAGTTATTCTATAATGACACAAATGTAGATGGATGTTTTAAATGCACCTATATGTATGCCTCTATATGCTCACATTCTATGATGATCTAATGCAGACATTGTGATTATAGTTATGTTTTTTATGTTTTTTGGTTAAAATGCAATGATATGTTGACTTATGCAGCTATATGTATGCAAATGATTTAATCAAGTTAATGACTATTTCACTTAATGCAAGATAATAACAAACTGATGACTTAATGTACTTACATGAATGCAAATGATCTAATCAACTTAATGACTATTTCACTTAATGCAAAATGATAACAAACTGATGACTTAATGTACTTACATGAATACAAATGATCTAATCAAATTAATGACTATTTCATTTAATGCAAAATGATTATATGTTTTTGATATGTCCAAGTGTACTCAATCAATACAGACGAGACTCAATAGGAGACACAAAGAGAATTTGACAGAAGAATGACTCAATAGAAGGACTCACAAGCTTTTGTAAACATTGACACTGTGAACCAAATCTTTATTGATGGATGGTATGAAAAATGTAAATGGATGTATTATGGATGCGGATATATGTCATCTTGATATTGCAAGTATTTTGAAGTGCTTGTTTCATCATTGGGCACTTTTTTTGTTTCTTTTCTCTTTTGAAATGTTACAAGAAAATACAAGCATCTAGGTATAATTGAACCGAGATGACCTGAGTATTACTTACATGGATTTTAATATAGCAATTTAATACAAGCATCTAGTCAAAATTGAATCTAGATGACCTGAGTATTTCTTGCGTTTCAACAAACAAAGATTGCCCCTTTTCATGTTTAGACCTCTGGAGTCCTCGATGATCTTTTGCTGATCATGTTGTTAGACAAAAGTCATCACATTACTAAAGATTAATCCACAAACAACAGACAAAGAAAATGATTATGCCCCCATCATAGCTTCTCTAGTTGTTGACATCCTCGAGTAGCATAGAAAGACATAATAACAAAAATCAAGACTCTATAACTTAACTTGCTCACAATCACAAAACATTCTTGCATTAGATGTGTTTTCTTGCCATAAGTTAGATAAAATCATTTTGAGTGTTTAGGCACTTGTTTGCTTTGCTTTAGAGAGGTTGATGTTTTTGTGTCAAGATTTCTGTTTGGAAGCGTGCTTTGTTGCACGTGTGTGTCTAGTGTAAAGGTATAACAATCCTTATTGGTGTCCTCTTTAGAAACATGTGGCATTCAAGAATCCAATTCTGCAACCAAGTCAAGGACTTTCCCCTAGACAGACAAAGGATCAACTTATTATGGATGAAGTAACAAACAGATATGAAGAAATGAACCCTAATGGACTGACCTAGTGCCTCGGGGGTGCATTAACAATGGCCTTGCCTACGTGATGATGCAGATGCAATGTAGTTCAGGGTGAACCTTGTGGTCCTATGACCTAGGCGATGGGAAACTGGACGGACAAAGGGATGGGATGGATGGAATGGATGGGAAAGGAGCCTCGGGGGCGCATTGATACAAGATGGCCTTGCCTACGTGATAGCTTAGAGGTGACATAGTTCGACAACGGTTCAATGGATTGGCTCAAGACAGATGACAAGATGGATGCAAGTTTGGATTGGCAGCCTGACGGAAGAAGGCGATAAGGATGAGCAAACAACCAGCCATGGTAGGTATTGATGTGATTGGGTGGATGTTGTTAGGAGGTGTGAATGAGGCACAAGGTTGGCAAAGATGGAGAAGGCAGTTATCACAAGTAGTGCCTATTTACCAGGTTTTCGCCACTTGCTTTTATTTGCAAGATAGCCAAAATACACATGACGCCTGTTTGCCAGGTTTTCACCAAAGGATGATTTTTTTGTGGTTTTTCCATTTTTTGATTTTTTTGTTATTTTTTGATTTTTTGTTGTTTTTGACTCCCTTGCATTAGGGTTTAGGTGTAGAACTTACAAAGATGCATGCTATTGATGGGATCATCAAACAATTCACCTTCTAATGTAGCCAATTGATAAGCACTTGGCCCATAGGCAACAATGATGACATAAGGACCAAGCCAATTGGGTTTAAACTTTCCTTTCTTTTCCTGATCCTGCTGATTGTGGGGATTTTCCTTAAGCACCAAATCACCAACTTGAAATACCTGGGGTTTTACTTTGTGGTTGTAACTTCTGGACATCCTTTGTTGATACGCCTTGATGTGGTTAAAGGCATGTTTCCTTTTTTCTTCTAGCAGCTCTAACTCTTGAAGTTTGGATACTCTATACTCTTCATCTGTTATGAGGCCTTTTAATGATACTCGCAAGGATGGGATCTTGACTTCAATGGGTAAGATGGCTTCAGATCCATAGACCAGGGAGTATGGTGTTGCACCTATGGATGTGCGAATACTTGTGCGGTAGGCCCACAATGCAAGATTCAATTGGATGTGCCAATCATGACCAACATCATTGACAGTCTTTTTCAAGATTTTTAAGACGGTTTTATTTGATGCCTCCACCTGGCCATTTCCTTGGGGGTAATACGGGTGGAGAAGTGGTGTTGGATGTGGAATTCGTCACACAGTTCTTGGACATCCTGGTTTTTGAATGGTCATCCATTATTCGTGATAATGGATAAGGGGATACCATAGCAAAAAATGATATAGTTTAGGATGAAAGAAGCAATTTGTTTGCCTTTGACATTGGTGAGGGGTACGACTTCAATCCACTTTGTAAAGTACTCGGTGGCGGTGATTATGAATTTATGGCCGCTGGATGATGGAGGATGAATTTATGGGTGCCAAAAATGTGGATAATATCAATATCAATAATAACCCAATAACTCAATGAAAATGGAAATAAACAAGATTCAAAACAAAGAACAATACCTCACAAACCTTGTTACTTTGTAGCTTTCATTGGTCGCCTAATCTCAATTGATCTTTCGTGTGAATGAAGCCCTCAGAAAGCGCACTTCCTTGCTTTGTTCTTCAAGATGACAATGGAGAAATGACTATGATATTTCTTGTAATGAAGAGGATGTTCAATACAATAAAAATGGTGATCGCAAGCTATGAAATGGTGTGGGTGCCAAAGGCGCGCTGTGAATTCTACAGAGTAAGTTTTACTAAAAGCTTGGATGATTGAAGTGGAGGAATAGGGTTGTACTTATAGGTTTGAGAGAGAGAAGATCAATGGTATAGAATGAATAAGAAGATCAACGGTTGAGAAGACTTGAGAGGATGTGCATGAATCAGAATAGGACAAGTGTCCGGCTCCTTCATGCAACAGGGGAGTTAACAGAAATAGATTGAAGAGTTAACTGAATAGATTGTCTAGTTAACATAATAGACTAACTAGTTAACTGATTTGATTTATGAGTTAACTAATTGGAACTAGAGGATAAAAAGGACATGTGGGTGAGAAAACAATTAATTAAATATTAAATATTTAATTAAGTGTGCACATGGATTTGCATGGATTAATTTTGGTGTTAATCCATTTTTAAGAGGAAATAGATAATCTAAATAAATGTTTTGATTTATTTAAATATAGAGGATGTTAATTTTAGAAGAACTAATTAAATAATTAGACATTATTTAATTTAGAATGACTTTAGAATTAAGAAGAGGTAATTAAATAATTTGATATTATTTAATTTAGAGGAATTTTGGAAGAATTAATTAAATAATTTGGTGTTATTTATTTAGAAGAACTTGGAGGATTTTAATTAAATAAATGAATTTATTTAATTTGGAGGAATATGAAGGATTTAATTAAATAAATGATTTTATTTTATTTTGTGGAGGAATATGAATAAGATAAATAAATTGATTTGTTTATTTATTGATAGAGGAATTTAAAATGGAATGAATATTAAGAATATTTATTTAGACAAAGTCGTGTCATTTTTAGGTGTATGCACTATGTATACTTGATTATTGGTGATCATTTGGTACATAATTGTATGATTAATTCAGGGGCTAGTAGCTTAGTTATTCCCAAGGAAGTAGTTGATCAACTTGGTATCAAGTATGAACGTGTGACTAAAGGAGTAGTGCAATTAGATGGTACCACAGTCAAAACAGTAGGGGTTATTAAAGATTGAAGCTTACTCTGCATGCATGCCTCAATTGTACTATCTTGCAAGACATTTTAGTCATAGATCTTCCCCCATATTTTGCCATATGTCTATCTAGAGAGTTCACAACCAAAATAGGAGGCTATCTATCTTTTGATTAGTCCCATATGTTGTTTAGGACTAGGTATGGCACTAAAGTAACCATAACCTATAACAAAGGATCATATTGAACCATTTTTCCCTAGTCCTATTAACATGAATTTCACAATAATGACCAAGAAGAAGGTAGTGCTATTTGTGAGGCTACCATGTCTGTAGAGGGAATTCCATATATATTAGTTGATGAGTGGGGAAATGGTCTTCGATTTAATCCTCTTGATGATGTAGAAGAGATAGGGATGGGTACTTATTGTATCCATGAGGAAGATGCAATCATCCCTAATCTTGTGAAGCCACAAGAAGATCTAGGCGAAGTATGGCAGCTATACTTTGATGGTTCTAGAAGCAAAAAAGGGGCAAGTGTTGGTGTAACTGTGATCTCTCCCCAAAAGTAGAGATATCATTTCACTTTAAAGTTTCAATTCAGCCGTACTAATAATTTAGCTGTGTATGAAGCATTGATTCAAGGCATTCAGCTTGTGTAAAAAAGAGGAATTAAATTCTTGCAAGGATTTGGTGACAACAAACTTGTTGTTCAGCAAGTTAGAGCTCAAAGCGCATCAACAAATGATTTGTTGAAAGCCTAAAAACACAAGGTATGGTATTTGATCAAATATTTTGATGCCTTCAATATCCAAGCCGTCCCCAGAGAAAAGAATAGGGATGCTGATAAGCTCACGACATTGGGTGCACAGTATGACATCCCTAAGAATATCATGCAAGATACGAGCCAGCTTGTAAAAATCATGGTAAGACCAGCTATCCCTGATAATGTAATTAGCTAGAAGGTATTTGAAAATGACCAGTAGATTGTTAATTTTTTGCAAGAAGAACCAGAGTTTTCTGCCAAAAACCATTCCAAGTTGCAAGAACAATATGGTGGTTAGGTCGTTTAGCTAAAGACCAATAGGTTTCCTAAAGGTTTAATCACCTTAGAGAGCATTTTCAACACTAATGATCAGCTTAGAGGTGAGAAAATGAATATGACCATAAAAAAGATGACTATGGGTAAGTAATGATTGCAAAAGACAAGGTTCTGAAACTTGGGAAGGTATGTAGCAAATCTAAAAGGCAAGCTTTTATTGATCTCTGTAAAGAATATGATGATATTATTGCTTGGATTTATGAGGATCTTAGAGGTTTTGATCTTGGTTTAGTACAACATACCATCTATTTGGACCCTAAGGCAAAGCCTATTAGGCAAAAATAGAGGCCAATCAACCCTAAAATTGAAACATTAATGAGAAAAGAGTTGTCCAAACTCTTAGAGGCGAAGATCATTTACCAATCAAACATTCCTCTTGGGTGGCCAATCTAGTTCTTGTTAGGAAGAAGAATGGGGATATTAGACTTTGTGTAGACTTTAGAGATATTAATAAAGCATCCCTTAAAGACCATAATCCACTTCCATCCATGGAAAAAATCCTCCAAAAAGTAGCTGGAGCTAAGAGGTTTTCTCTTTTACACAGCTATTCAGGGTATAACCAAATCCTTGTCAAAGAATCAGATCAGTTCAAGACAACCTTCACCACCAAATGGGGCACTATGTCTTATAGGAAAATGCCATTTGGGTTGACCAATGCTGGCACAACTTTCCAAAGGGAAATGGATATGGAATTTAAGGGCCTAAATAATAATATAATTCTAGGGTATATTTGGATGACATTACTGTTTATTCAAAACATGCACACGAACATTTAGATCACTTGAAGAAAGTCTTTGATAGGTGCAGAGAATTAGGTGTATCTCTAAATCCTATAAAGTGTGTGTTTTCTATTCCTGAGGGCAAATTGTTGGGGCATATAGTCTCAAAAAGGGCTTGCAATTGATCCAAAAAGGGTAAGTACTATTTTGTCACTTTCTCTTCCTAGTCATAAGAAAGGTTTACAAAGCGTCCTAGGCAAGATTAACTTTGTAAGAAGATTCTTACCAAAAATTTTCTTCCATGACAAAGCCTCTTACTTCCATGCTAAAAAAGAATGTTGCATTTAGTTGGTCTAAGGAAGGTAGGGAGAGTTTTGAGACTATCAAGCAAGCTATTTCTCAAGCTCCCACTCTGGTTAATCCTAACTATGATAAAGAGGTCATTCTTTATGCTTTTGGAGGAAAACAGGGTATATCAACAATCTTGACTTAGCAAAACAATGACCAAATGGAGCGGCCAATAGCTTTTTTTATTCAACCCCTCAAAGACTATGAACTTAAGTATAACTTTATTGAAAAACATGTATTTACTGTTGTGAAATTGATGCATGAGCATCAACCTGGTGCATTTCATGTCATTTTGGCAAAGTTGGAATTTGATGTCAAGTGTTTTGTTTTGGTTTTTTGAGGTTAATAAGGTCATGTAAGACCATTTGGGATCATTGAAAACCATAGTGTAGTGTTTTGGTGTCATATGTCAAAAAGTTGCAAAATGTTATCAAGCAACTTGCTTATGTTGTCATTAAGCCTAAAAAAGTCTTAATGGGTAGTTTTTTTTTTTTAGTTTCCAAGGTTGTAATGAGATAAATAGACCATGTACCCTCATGCTTAGAGGTTGGAGAGAAGTTGGAATAAAATATACCTCATTTTGCATGTTCAAATCTATGTTTTTCTTTGAACAACGATTGCAAGTCACATGGTACGGACTGGTACAGATAGATACAGTCTTGAAAACACTTGGAGAAGTTGAAGGATGGTCTTAGATTTCAAATTATTTTTGTTTGAGAGATTTTCATCACATTTTGTGCAAGATATTGCATTTTTGGCGATTGCAGGTCAAAACCCTACCTAGGGTTTCTAGAGGGCAAAATAAATTAATGGACAAGGTTTCCACCGTTCAAAATTGATGAATCTTGGTGGAAACCTCTGTGCTGATGCCATCCACATGTTTGCAAGAGGATGGGGCTCCATTCACATGTGTGGTGAAGTTATACCAATTTGCATGTGCTGTCCTGCAGGGGACAATCCTAGAACCCTAGGCCATTGAGTTGTCTTTGCATTTTTATGCATAGTTGTTGATGCTTGATTCGGGAAACATGATTAGGGGTCCTTAGAGGTCTGTACAAATTAGAATACAGTTGGGTGGTCTTATTTCATTCATTGTTACATGAATTGCTAAGTTGTATTGTTGGAAATAAGCCTAATTGGAAAGAGGACGGTCAAAATTTGCCCTAATCTGTATAAAGAAACCACATCCCATTTTTGGATGTGTTATTATGGCCAAAAGGGTATTCCAAACGGGTCTTGTATTTTGAATAGTAGGTCTGTAATGAAAGTTATGGTCAAAAAGGTCATTTTGAAAGGCTATTAGGCTTTAGGGGTAAGATGCCAAGAAAGTACAAATTTGCAAATTTGCATTGTTTGCATTGAGGTCTTTTTTGAATTGTGTGTTGGAACAGTCAAGTTGTGTTAATATTTGCCCCTGCTCTGCATCATAAATCCCTTAAGAATTTTAGACATATATACTTTCCAATAATATAATAGAGTTCTTATTGAGTAGACATGCAAGTGAGAAAAGCGCTGGGTGGATCACTAAAGTCATGGAATATGATGTGAACATTAAAATCACCAAGCTTGTAAGAGGTAAAGGACTGTGTGAGCAGTTGACAACAAACATAGAAATTGGTAATGGTACAATATATGTTCTTGAAGAGGCTCGAACAACTAGGCTTGATACTCCAAATAGCTAGTATCACGATATGACTGTCTTTCTATAGACATGCGAGTATCTAGATGGTTTAAATCAGTCCAAAAGAAAGTATTTCAGACTCCAATCCATTCCATATGTCCTTGTTGATGGCATTTTGTTTAGAAAAGACATCAATGGAGTTTTTTTGAGATGTATTAATCAAGATCATATAAACAAAGTGCTTGAGGAATTCCATAATGACTTCTTAGGGGTCATTTTTCACTAAGGACTAATGCTATTAAGATCATGAGGGCCGGTTATTATTGGCCTAACCTATTCAAAGATACTCATAAGTGGGCGAGAAATTGCAAAGAGTGTGCCCTTTTCATATGTAAACAAAGGCTAATTGCTCTCCCTCTTCACCCCATCCAAATAGACCAACCCTTTGTTCAATGGGGTTTAGATTTCATTAGCATGATAAATCCACCATCCAACACTGGTCATAAGTGGACCTTAACAACTACAGACTACTTTACAAGGTGGATTGAAGGAGCTGCATTGAGGGATGCCATTGAGGCCTCCATTTTAGATTTCCTTGAAGGGGTATTTATAAGGTTTGGTGTTCCATTTGCTATTATTTCTAATAATGCTAAGGCCTTTGTAGGCACTAAAATTAGTGAATGGGCAGTCAAACATGAAATTTATTTGAAGACATCTTTGAACTATTACCCTCAAGGCAATGGTTTGGCTAAGAATAAGAACCTCATAAGGATCATCAAGAAAATGGTACAGTATAATCAAAGGACTTGTCATACTAAGCTCAAGACAACTCTTTGGGCTAACAGAATCACACCTAAGAGAGTTGGTGGTAACTCCCCTTTCTTGCTAGTTTATGGTAGAGAAGTAAAGCTGCCACTATCACTTGAGTTGCCTTCTCTTGAACTTGCACAACATCTGGAAATGCTAGAAAATGATTCCATGACAGTAAGGTTAGCTAATTTAATGGATTTGGAAGAGATAAGAGACCAAGCCATGCAAAATCTTGAAGCTCATGAAGCCTAGGTAAAGAGGACATTGACAAGAAGGCAACTGATAGAGTTTTCAAGGAAGGTGATTTGGCGCTAGAATGGTATGAAGATAAGGCTAAGGCTAGAAGGCACATGAAGTTTGATGCCATGTGGAGTGGCCCCTACATCATAACCATTTGCAAACAGGCCAATGCTTTCCACCTCTCAAAGCTAAATGGAGAAGTTCTTCCTATCCCAGTCAATGGGATACACCTCAAGCCTTTCTTTTGAGTTTGGTTTTGAGGTCTTGTACATATTAGATTAGTTTGTCTGTAAATAAGTGTTGTTGCACATGCTGCATTCTCATTAAGAGGATGTACGCTTTGTTCCCCTTTGGTTTGTTGTTTTGTGTTTACCTTGTGTTGTTTGCTGTTGAGGCAATTTCAGTTGTTTGGCCCAGTCTAGAGTCTCTTTTTAGATGGTTGATATAGTTTTTTTTGACTCCTATGCCAATAGATTGTTTAAGGCCACTAGATCCTAGCATTTAGCAAACAAACACCCCTGAGAGGTCACCAAAATGTTGACTTATTTCAGTCCTTCTAACTCAAATAATCTATCCTTATGAAACCTATAATATTGTGTCCAAAATCCATCAGAACACCTCTGAGTTGCTCCCTTATGTCTTGAAGTATGTTTTGGCCTTTGAAATTCTAAAAAAGCCCTAAAATTGGCTAAGTTTGGCCTTGTTGGCACTTTTAGGTCCATTGGGAATAATTTCTAAGATTTCCCTTGTTCCTCGAACAAGGGAATCCCTGAAATTATTCTCAGTTCCTTGTGAAACTCCACCCACCAATATGACTTAGTGCATCACCAAAGGAGCAAGGAATTTAGCGAGTTCCTAGTCAGTTAGAACTCACTGACAAGAGAATAAGGAATGTAAAAGAAGGAAGTGTCGACAATTTGCTTGGTTCATAGAACCACAGAACTCGTCGACGAGTTCCTAGTTCTTGGTCTAGCCCCAAGTGCTGACAGGAGATAAAAGAATGAAGAAAGTTCTAAGGCAAGAGAGAAGGAAGCTAAGGCAAAAGTAATAGGATTTTGGTGAGTTCCTAGTCGGTAGGAACTCACCAACAAAGAGGAAGATGAAGGTTTCCAAGGCTAAGGGAGGAAAGTATGTGAGGATAGAGGATGTCAGGGATTCAACTAGTTCTAGGAACTATTAAACCCGCTGACGAGTTCTTGGTTCCTAGTGAACCCCTGACCGTCGACATAGGTGAGGGTGAAGATCAAAATTTGGCTAAGGCATGACATAGCAAGAGGAAAGAACAAACAAGATGATTTTGGGGGTTTCACTTGCTTCTTGGAACCAAGGAAACTCTTGAATTGATCCTATTCCCCCTCAAATTGTCGAAAGAGGAACATGACCAAGGGAGGAAGGAAAAAAGAAGAGGAGATAAGCAAGAAAAGATTTTGGTGAGTTTCTAGTCAGTAGGAACTCACTGACAAAGAGGAAAAAGAGAAAAATAAGAGGTTTCGATGAGTTCCTAGTAACTAGGAACTCGTCGAAAAAGTTCCTGAAGGGTTGTTAAGAGATGACAAACACAAAATTTGAATTTTAAAGTGTTGAAAAGTGTGAAAGTATTTTTTTCACATGTTGATTTTGGAAAACGTTTACTCACTGCCTAAAAACACCATTAATGCAAGAGGAAGATAATGTGTAGGTAGATGAAATAGTAGTATAGATTTAATGTTGCAGGTACCAAACGTAGATGGAATAGATGATTTCCAATGACCCAAGACTGTTGTAGATCTTTTTATATTTAAATTTTTGTACCAAAAGAATGGGAAAACACTCCCACCTGAAGGATTTTCTAACATGGTAATGTGATGCGATGCAATAGGCATGGGTGGCCTACAAACATGTTGACTCTTCCAACCCATGTCCAGGCTACTGCAATAATTTTTAATGCTATAGATGCATATTCAAAAAATGTATTAGAAGTTGTTGGTATTTTGAAGCCAATCCTTGTATCAACTATATTTTTTGCCTCTGTGATAAATAAACAACTGATTTTGCCTTCTCATATGCTTTGCACTATGTAATATTAGGCATTTGAATTTCTATTTTATGAATGATATGTTCCTTGTGGGCTTCAACACCATCTCTTTACCTCTGCAGGAATCTTATGAGTTGTGTATGTCTGTCTGTTATTTAAGATCATGCTTTGCATGTAGGGTTGATCCATGAATTATTCAAACTAATCTTGGCGTATCACCACAAGTAATGTAATCTTTTCCTTCTTCCATATTTTCATTGGTGATTGCTAGAGTAGGATTAGTTGAAGTTAGTTATCTGAGCTTTAGGCTTAGAGAGGAACCAACCTTCTTTAGAGGTCTGATCTCAAAGGTGCCACACCTTGAGGTCATTCCCATTGTATCATTGGATTGTCTGAACTAGGCTTAGACAAGGATACAAATCCAAGCAATGATAAGCCCTTCTTTGTCATATTCTGCAGAAGAATATCTAATTAGAAAAGAAGAACTAGAAGAGGTCAAAGTTTAGAGGGCCCCAGTTCAAGATGAAGTATAACTACTAGAACAAATGCCAGTTGTTGAGCAATCTAGGCAATCCTAGGCTCATATACTATAGACTCCTATAGATGCATGGGTAAGAGGGAGAACATATAAATATGGAACATCCAATAATTATGTAATCAAGGTACAAGCTTTCTTCAGTGATCAACAAGTAGTGGCCCCTTCTTAATAGTAGGAATCATCAATAAAAGCAAGAACACCAGCGGGTGGCTCAGCTAATTGAGATGACCCTAAGGATGACAAAGGGAAAGGGCTACAAAAAGTAGATGAAGAGCCCAAGAAAAAGGGAAGGAAAAAGAAGGACCTGGTTCAAGAGCAAGAACAACACTCACAGAAAGACAACAAGGGTGTCCTAGTGCAATAGAGGTAGATCCTATTGTAAGAATAATTTCTTCCCCTCCTAGTTTCAATGTACCATTCATTCGATCACTTGAGCATGCTCCACCTTAGTTCCATCAATACCCACACTATTTGATAGGGAAGGGATCTTCATAACCCAACCCTTAACCCACCGAGGTAGTTTTCCCCACTCTAGCCCTTCGTTTATCAACCACTTGGATATCCCTTGCAATACCCTGTATTTTCTGGGTAGTCCATCATTCCCTAGCATCAATTCTACCCTATCATGGGGGGTTATCAATCCATACCTTTTCAAATGCCTCCTACACAACATCATCATGTCCAAGAACCTCACCATCTTCCTCGTGGCACTGTCTAACATTCCATTGAGGAGATTGCAACCTCAAGAATCAAGGCTACTACTTCACCTATTTTTGGATGAATAACCACATCAACCAACCCTATATTCTCTCTAGGAAAATCTAATCCCCAGTTGGAAATTGCTATAATAACTGATCCTGCAATTTATGAGTAGAAAATACAATAGATACAAAAGGCAATGCAACAAAAGGAAAAAAGAGAAAATCATAACAATATGTAGCCCTACTGTTGGAACATGCTATTTTCTAGGGTTTAGGATCATTTCTTCAAAGCATCATCCTACGTCTAAAACCCTAAACCCTTCTTCTAGTTCATTTTCATCTTATGTTTTGTTGTTGACCTTTTAGCCTTGATCGTCGGTCATTTAAGTTACAATCTAAGCCTTCGTATGTCATGTCTCACCGACCCCTTTGTCTTAGGCTACCATTTGACAGCACGTGGACAATGTAAATATTAAAGTATATAAGTCTTTAGTGTGAGGGTCAAGTGTGGATTTGACACATGGTAGCTCATTGCGAGCCTGCAGGCTTCTAAAATGTGTATCTTATCGGGGCTGCGTTGCTACAGAATGGTGCCACCTATTTAGTGAGTCCACGGTCTTGCTAAAACCAAAGATAACGAAAGTCTATCTATGTGCTCTTTGATTGGTCACTTGCTACTGCGAAGGATGAGCTATCAGAGTTGAGTCGACTCCGTGTTGTTGCGGTTTGTTGCCACGTGTCCCTAGTCAGCCGATTACTTACTAAACCTAAGGGATAGTGCATTCCATGTGGGTGTAAAGTGTGAGCCCACACTACCAGAGATTTGGTACTTGATAGGGAGTGTGGGGGTGTGAGATAGTGATGCGTGGTGAAGTCTCGATGATTTAACATAGAAATATTTCCCTTTGGGTGCATTGTGGTTGGTCAAGGACTTTTCAATGCTCACGGTGGATTTTCAAATTTCATGGGTTACCTTGAACCATTGATCTTGCCACAACAAACCTTACATCAATGATCCATTTTTAAATATGAATTTGCCTGTTACAGGTAGTCTAATTGAGTACGCGGGTAGTAATGGTGGAGCAACTGTTGCACAACAATTTTTGCATGGATTTAGAAGTCCTTAGCTATGATCTGGTAGGAGCTAGAGTTTGTGAATTAGGAGGGTGTTGTTCATGCATAAAAGATTATGATTTGACATCAGGTACATCTCACCAGCTGGTCCTGATCTTCGGTTTGGTTTTGGTAAACCGATTAGACATCTATTGTCTATGCAAGATGTGTTTGTAGGTAGGATTTGATGAGTTATGAGTAGTTCGCACCTCCATTTCCTGCTTTAGGAGTTATGATGTGATCTTCAAAGATTTCTAGATAGGGATTAAGTGTGCTAAGCTTGTAGATGCTAGAATTGGATCTATGGGGGTTATTGTAAGTGGAAGGTACTTGAGTGAAGAGCCTTCATCCCCTTTGGCTATAAATGGAAGTGTTTCCATGATTAGTTTACATCAGTTTCTACCATGGGTATAGTGTAGAGTGTTCCCCTATCTATTTTGCCTTTTGTGTCCTTTATTTCCCAAAGAGGCATGCCCATGTTCTCCTGGTTTCAAATTTGTCCATTCTAAATTAAGAACAGGGAAAACATTGCTTAGGGAATGGATGGTTTAGGAAAATGTATGATTATGTGGCATCAGCAGCCTTACTGCTTCCTCATGACCACCTATTAGTAGTGTCATTCAAGTGAGTGAGAACTTTGGCTGCTTAGGGGCTTCAATTGCATGTAGTTGCTTGGCTAAAGTAGAGAAACTTGTTGAAACTCCAACAACTTTGACCAAGTTTTAGAGTCAGATGCTCAAGCAAAGAGGCATCATTATGCTCTCTCCCCTTCTCTAGGCTAGATGACTCTCATCAAGGGCACAATTATAGTGGAAGAATATCACATTTGGGTGGTCCAGTTGGTGACAGAGAATTGGGATTCTATCGATAGAATCAGAGAAGTGAATGCCTTGATGATGGTGACTGCTGCATCAACTTCCTCTTAGGAGTAGTTATGATTGCTTCTTGATCTAACTATTGATGGTTACCTTAATGGTTCTAGGGGCTCTGACACATGGCGGCTTGATATTGAAAGATGGGGAGTCATGTGGACAACCCAATGAACCATGTTCAAGGAGTAAGTGTAAAACAAAAGGTATTTGTCTTGAATTGTCTGAAGGGTTTTGAATCTCGCTCACATTCTCTCAAATAACTGAATACTGTTGTAAGCTTTTAGTTGAAATCTTGATGCTATAAGAGCCAACCTTGTATTATAAAAGGGTGGTGCTCGTTGGTTTAAGGGCTTTAGAAAAATTTGAAAGGGGCTCTGTAAAGGGAAAATAGGCTAAGTCTTTTGTAGGGTATTAGACCTTTGTTTGTAAGCCATTTATGATAGCATTGTAGTATAATGAATATTGCATATGAATACATACTACTTAAGCCACTATCTCCATTTTTGAAATGTAATGCTCTTTTAATGAAATAATCAAGGATTATAGATTTGTCATACACATTTGTTGTACTGACTTTTTCTCCTAGTTTTCTTTTTGTTTAAGGAATAGTGTAAATGCTTACTTGAGAGGTACATGAGTATTAAAATTTCAAAATGGATTACTAAGTATGGCTGCATTGTAGGCTTTACGATGTCTTACTATTTCCAAGTGATAGTATTTTTATTGACCATTAGGAATACATTTAAATGTTATGATATATGCAAAATATTGTGACTTTGTATCCCATGATAGGTACCGGTTTATCTTTTATAATCTCCCTTTCTAGGATCCCAAACTAAAATGATAAACCTCAAGTCATTTGTAAGTTATTTATAAATATTTATCAAGCTTCATATCGAAACCCTGAATGACTACAAAGAATAGGATACCCCTGTAATCAGCTGTGAAAATCTTTGTCAATCTATATGAAGCCTTTCATTTGCTAGGAACTATGCTCCAATTCTGTTTCTAAACTATGTTTAGTGCCATTAAAAGGGAAACCCACCTAGGTATTGCAGATCCTGAAGAGTAGGGTAGATAAGTGTGAAACAAGCCTCCCATTTGTTGGCTAAGATTCACTAAGTTTTGATCATAAAGGTTTCCCACCTTTTAGAAATTAGTGGGTATAGTTTGGAGAATCAACAGACTAGTGACTCTACTGGGGACTTTAGAGGTCATCCATTCGATAGGGTCATTTTAGATTTTAACTAACCTTTTGGTGGTTGTCCAAGCATTTTGTCTTTGTCATACCCTTTGTTTGTGTAGGAGGTGTGTGTGAGTTTTCTCTTTTTGTCCAATCTCGAGATGGGTGGTGACTCTGCATTCTTTTAAGGATGGAAAGGGACTTGATTACTTTCTTAGTTTTCAAAATAGATGGGAGAAGATCATTGCATAGCAACTTGAACAAGAAGCCCAGGACAGAAGCTAAGAACAAAGAGCAAACTACTAAAGGATAAAGGTGATTCATCTAATCCTCATGTTGAAGTTGAACGTCTTGTAGTTAAAGAAAGATTAGTAGGGTATGAAAGTGATGTTTCAACAAATAGGCTTAATACGTCAAAGGAGGAAGAAAGATGACTTCTCTTAAAACAAGAAAAGATAGAAAGAGAAGTACAAAGAATAGGATACCCCTATAACCAGCTGTGCAAATCTTTGTCAATCTATACGAAGCCTTTCATCTGCTAGGCACTATGCGCCAATTTTGTTATTAAACTGTGTTTAGTGCCATTAAAAGGTGTTTATTGGAAAATGCAGGATTAGGATAGTTTATCTAAACCAAATCAAACCCCACACTTTCATATGCCAAACATTAGGGAAGTGGAACCAATCTTTTTCTTTGTGAAAGATCAAGCTACAGATTTCCCAAATCCCTTTTTTGCTAGATATTATTGAGTAGATGATTTGATTAGGCCTTCACAAGTTTGTAGCAATCCCAAAGCATGAAACCCTAATTTATTAGTGCTTAAACTGTAATAAACTAATTTTAGACACAGATCAGGGAAAACAGATCACAGAAACTCCAAGTAGAAGGTACAAAGAGTGTGCATGACGCAGTCAAGAGTGGAGGGTCTTATCAGGCTGTCCAACCTCATAGCTAAAACTCAATAGTCAATGGGAAAATGTAAGCTCTTTATTGAAATGATCATGTAGACGACATTATAGCATTGAAAAGTCTTTACATTCAGTGATCAAAAGATCAACATTACAATAGAGGCCCAAATTCCCTATTCTTCTGTTCTCATCCTGTTCTCTCTCACACCTCCCCCTTCTCTATTCAGTTGATCTGTTAATTCTACCCACACCAAGCGTTACTCAACACAACTCCACTACTCATAAAGGATCCTTGCATCACGATGATGGATTCTCAAATTGGCTACCATTCCTTCCACGATCTCTACAGAATTCTTCATGCCTAAAACAATCCACCATATTTAGCTCTTTCATTATTGGCACCAGAATGTCACAGTCATGCCAATGAATGCAAAGACTGTTCAAACCAAGCAGGTAAACAAGATTTGGAAATGTCAAACACATAGGCTTGTGATATTGGGAAGAACTAGATCAAGTTAGGCTGACATTGAAAAGCATTGTAGAGTCTTCAACAAACGCACTAACGAAAAGACCAAGAAAAGCTCCGTCGAACGCTGGGCATTGGGGTGACGTGGAGACATTTGAACTATCTTCTAATGAAGTAGGTCTCACCAAAGAATAGCACTATCGGGAAGAGATGAAGCATGGTCACGCCGAAAGCATACGAAGACCAAGAGCAAGTGCCATTGGAATGACTGAGAGACTCAGAAAGAGTCATCCTGAAGAGGAAGGTCTTACCGATCACAAACATCAAAGAAGGTCCCACCGATGAGTACATGCCAACCACATGAAGCATTGTGGGGAAGATAGATAGAACTCAGAATGGGTCTGGCCAAAAGAATACCATCGGACTAATAGGCGACCCCGCCAAGAGTCTTACCGAATACGCCAGTCCCGCCAATAAAGGCTGTCGCTGAGACCAAAACCAGAGTCTAGTCGAAAGAGTAAGGAACTCTTCCCGCCAAAAGAACTTCCAAGAGCATTTTGAATTCAAACCAATATGTACCCTAGTTGAAAGCTGACCATCAAAAGGAACTAGAACAGAAACGACTCTCCAAAACACACCAAAATTAGAGTAACTAAACTATGGATTTTTTTTGGGGCGATGCGAGATAACTTGTCCACCCGGATGCTCCTGCATCAGACACACCGGGTAAGTGAAATGTGCTTTGAGGCTGAGACTCAAGAACATTTGGACCAATCTGGCAGTAAAATATCAAATTTGACCAACGCTGTAGCTGTCATCCAAGTTGAATCTTTAATTGGTTTATCCTTCCATCTAACAAGATACTCTAGATATTCTCTGCCCCTAGTTTTCTTGGCTATATGGGAGTAAATCACTTGATCAATTTGTTCAGACTTCTTTTCAGGCATTTGATCAATCCAATCACTTGCATCCTGTATGTTTGAAACAATTTCTCCTTGCATACTTGACTCTCCTTCATAGTATTTTACCAGATCTGCCACATTGAATATGGGTGAAATATCTATGCCAGGTGGTAGTTCTATTTCATATGCATTTGATGAAAACTTCCTCAAGACCTTACAAGGTCCAATCTTTTTCCACTTTAGTTTATTGTATGTTCCCTGTGGGAACCTTTCTTTCCTCAAGTGTGCCAAGACTAGATCTCCTACTTCAAACTCCAGCTCTCTTCTATGCAAATCAGCTTGCTGTATATACTTGGCTACATTTTTTGTCAATTCCTCCTGTACTTCTTTAAGCAGATCATAAATGTATTCAGAAAAATCCTCTGCTACAGCACTCTTCCTTCCCAAATTAGCACTGTCCTGAAGTTCATCAACTCCTCTAGGACTGAAACCATATACTATGCAAAAGGGACTCTTTCTTGTACTCCTGTTTATAGAGTTATTGTAAGCAAATTCTACCTAGGCCAATACCATATCCCACTAGTTTGGCTTCTTCCCCACAAGACATCTTAACAAATTTCCCAAACTTCTATTCACTACTTCAATTTGACCATCACTTTGTGGATGGTATGCCGAACTAAAACCCAAATTAGTACCCAATTTCTTCCATAGAGTACGCCAAAAATGACCAACAAACTTAACATCTCTATCAAACACAATGCTCTTGGGCAAACCATGCAATCTCACAACTTCTTTGAAAAATAAAGCAACAATATGTGAAGAATCATTACCTTTTTGATAGGGAATAAAATGTACCATCTTGGAAAATCTATCCACAAAAACAAAAATAGAATCATTACCTCTTTGTGTACGAGGCAACCCTAAAACAAAATCCATGCAAATGTGTTCCCATGGTCTTTCTGGAATAGGTAATGGGTGATACAACCAAGTGTTCTGCCTCACACCCTTGGCATATTGACATACTCTACATCTCTGCACCATCTTCTTCACATTTGCAGCCATTCCTGGCCAAAAGTATGCTTCACTCAGTAGTGCTAGTGTTTTGTCCACACCAAAATGTCCACTCAAACCTCCGCTGTGTTTCTCCTTTAGCAAATTATCCCTCATGGAACCTTGAGGTATACATAATCTCCTTCCTTTGAACAACAAACCTTCTTGAACAAAATAATCTAACCAAGGTGTCCTATCCTTCTCAAGAGGATTGTTACAAGCATTCTAAGCTTCCTTAAAATCAGTATCAACTTCATACAATTCTTTCATGGCATCAAAACCAACTACATTCACTTGCATTTCATTTGTCATGAGACATTTTCTACTTAATGCATCAGCTACCTTATCAGATTTCTCACTTCTATGCTTCAATACAAAAGAATAAATTTGCAAGAATTCAACCCACTTCATGTGTCTTTGATTTAGCTTACCTTGGCTGTTAATGAACTACAAAGCATGATGGTCTGTGTATAAAACAAACTCCTTGGGCAGCAAATAATGTCTCCATTTCTTCAATGCTTGGACTATAGCATAAAATTCCTGATCATATACTGAATACTTTATTTTTTCCTCACTCATCTTCTCACTAAAGTATGCAATTGGTCTTCCTTCTTGGTTGAGAAATCCTCCTATTGCTATTCCGCTCACATCACAATCAACTTGGAAAACTTTTCCAAAGGCTGGCAGTGCTAACACCGGCTGCTCTGTCACCTTAGTCTTCAAAAATTGAAAACTTTTCTTTGTTGCAACTGTCCACTTGAAATCTCTTCTTACTCCTTTCATTATTTCAATTATGGGAGCACAAATCCCACTGAAATTTCTTATGAACTTCCTATAGAAGCTTGCTAACCCATGAAAACTACAGGCCTCAAAAGTATTCCTTGGTGATGGCCATTCAACTATAGCCTTTACTTTCTCCGGGTCCATTTTCAACCCTTCTTCTGAGATTACAAATCCTAAGTATATTAACTCCTTCTTCATGAAAGTACACTTCTTTAGATTTACCATCAGCTTTTCTTCCTTCAACCTTTGCAAGACAACCCTAATATGTTCTAGATGTTCCCGTTTTGTTTTACTGAAAATTAAAATATCATCCAAATAACCTATCACAAACTTACCAAGATAGGGCTTCAACACTTGATTCATCAACCTCATGAATGTTCTGGGTGCATTTGTCAATCCAAATGGCATGACCAACCACTGATACAATCCATCCTTCATCTTGAATGATGTTTTCCACTCATCCCCTTCACGGATTCTGATTTGATGATATCCACTCTTTAGGTCAATCTTTGTGAAGTATTTTGTTCCACTTAAACAGTCCATTAAATCATCCATTCTGGGCAATGCGAATCTATATTTGATGGTGATCTTATTAATTGCATGGGAGTCTATACACATTCTCCATTCACCTCTTTTCTTAGGTGCTAGTATTGTAGGTACAACACATGGACTGAGACTTTCTCTGATCAACCCCTTGTCTAACAACTCTTGAACTTGTCTATTTATCTCATCATTCTCTTGTGGTGTCATTCTATACGGTGCCTCGTTTGGCAAACTTGCACCCGTAATCAAATCCATGCAATGAATGATTTCTCTTACTAGTGGTAGTCCATCTGGTAACTCTTTCATCATTATGTTAGAGTACTCATTAATTAGCTCTTGAACTTCTGCTGGCAGCTCCTCTTCCTTTTCAGCTGTCAAGTTTTGTGATGGTTGAGCCACAAATGCATAACAAACACCATCCTTCTTTACGTCCTTCAGGAACTTCTTTCCTAAGAAGGGCATTCAACTTCCTCATCTTTGTCTTTCATAGGATTCAATATGAAATTTTGCCCATCCTTCTGAATAGTATATGTATTATTCTTCCCATCGTGAACAACTTGTCTATCAAACAACCATGAGCTTCCCAACAAGAGATGACATGCATCCATTGGCCTTACATCACAAAGTATTTCATCCTTATATCTACCAATCTGAAAATTGACTAAACATTGTTCTCTTACCACTACTTGATGCTCTTTCTGCAACCACGAAACCTTATACGGGCTAGAATGTTTCTTCCTTTTTAGCTTCAACTTCTTTACCATTTCTTCAGACACAATGTTGTCTGTGCTACCACTATCTATAATCACCTTGCAACATTTGCCACTGGACTTGCATTTGGTTCTGAACAAATTTCTCCTTTGTATTGGTTCAGTCTCTACCTTCTCAGGGCTTAACAAAATCTTCCTTATCATCAAGGACTCTCCGTTCTCTGCATCTTCTCCATTCTTTGAAGATTCTGCAATCTCCTCTTGTTCTGCTTGGGCCACATGTACCTTGGCTTCCTTTCCTTTACCTCCACCTTCAACTTGTGGACATTCAAAAGATCTATGCCCAATCTCTCCACATTGATAGCATGTACCAGTGAAGCCTCTACCTCTTCCTCTTCCAAAGTTTCCTCTCTCTCAAAATGATTCTCCTCTTCCTCTGAAGTTTCCTCTACCTCTAGCTTCCTGAGTCTGAGAGGTACCATCTACATTGTATTTTGCATCATATCCTCTTCCACCACTACTCAGTCCTCTGCCACGAGCATTTCTGTCTCTGCCTCGATTATTGTTTTTTATTTCCGGTTCAGCTTCTCCTCGGCCTTCAAAGCACATTGATAAGTGTCCTCCACGCTCTGCAATCTGAGCAAACTAATTTGATCTTGTATGGACAGTACCTTGCAACCTGTTCTACTTCATCCTTTGTGTGCTTTTCTCAAATACTCAATCTATAAAATTCTTCTGTGTACTCCTTGACACTTGAGTCTTTCTGCTTCAAGTTCTGCAATTTTCTAAACAAGCTTATCTGATAGTCTGAAGGCATGAATTTCGCCTTTAATTTATTCACCATTCAATCCCATGATCTTATCTTATCCTTACCTTTTCTTTGTCTATCAGTTTGCAAATGATCCCACCAAAGGGATGCTTGCCCTTTCAGCTTAGTACAAGCATATTTCACCTTCTTGTCTTCTTCAGTACCTTCAAAATCAAAGTACTTCTCCATCTCAGTGATCTAATCCAGTAGTTCATTTGAATTCAAAGTACCACCATAGTTTGGAGGATCAAAACAGGGTCTGGTATTGAGTCTAGTTATGGCTCTAATGAACCTCTCTTCACCTTGATCAAGCCCAGGTTGGCCTTCTTCTCCTTCAGCAGCAACTTGCTCTTCTTCAGTATCACTCACGTCTTCAATAGGGTGACCTCTTCTCTATGCAGTCTCAATAGCTTCCAATCTGGCTGTATATCCTCTTATTATCTCCACTAGTATGGGGTCTACATCTCTTCTTGCCCCTCTTCCTCTACCTCATCCTCTTTGTGCCATTTTATGCAAGTCCTTTGTAGTTGTAGGTCTTCTCCCTCTTCTCACTCACCCCACAGATTTCTCTTAGGACTTTGTAATTCTCTTGACACCTTCCTCAGGAACAAAAACTTGGCTCTGATACCACTTGACGCAGTTGAGAGTGGAGGGCCTTATTAGGCTGTCTAATCTCACAGCTAAAACTCAACAGTCAATGGGAAAACATAATTTCTTTATTGAAATTATCATGTAGAGGACATTACCACATTGAAAAGTCTTTACATTCAGTGATCAAAAGATCAACATTACAATAGAGGCCCAAATTCCCTATTCTTCTATTCTCATCCCATTCTCTCTCACACCTCCCCCTTCTCTATTCAGTTCATTTGTTATTTCTACCCACACCAAGCATTACTCAACACAACTCCACTACTCATAAAGGATCCTCGCAGCACGATGATGGATTCTCAAATTAGCCGCCACTCCTTCCACGATCTCTGCAGAATTCTTCATGCCTGAAACAGTCCACCATATTTAGCTCTTTCATTACTCGCACCAGAATGTCATGGTCATACCAATGAATGTGCAGAGTGTTCAAACCAAGAAGGTCAACAAGATTGGGAAGACCCAAATCAAGTTAGGCGGACGTTGAAAAGCATTGCAGAGTCTTCAACAAACACGCTATCAGAAAGACCAAGAAAAGTTATGATGAACGCTGGGCATCGGGGTGATGGGGAGACATTTGAACTGTCTTCCAATGAAGCAGGTCTCACTGAAGAGTAGCACTATCAGGAAGAGATGAAGCATGGTCACGCTGAAAGCATACGAAGACCAAGAGCAAGTGCCGTCGGAATGACCAAGAGACTCAGAAAGAGTCGTCCCGAAGAGGAAGGTCTTACTGATCACAAACATTAGAGAAGGTCCTGCTGATGAGTACATGCCAACCACATGAAGTGTCATCGGGAAGATAGATAGAACTCGGAATGGGTTTGTCGAAAGAATACCATCGGACTAACAGGCAACCTCGCCAAGAGTCTTATCAAACAGGGCAGTCCCGCCGATAAAGTCTGTCACCGAGATCGAAATCAGAGTCGGGTCGAAAGAGTAAGGAACTCCTCCCACCAAAAGCACTTCCAAGCACATTTTGAATTTAAACCAACATGTCCCCTAGTTGAAATCCGACCATCAAAAGGAACCATAACAGAAACGACTCTGCAAAACACACCAAAATCAGAGAAACTAAACTATGCATTTTTTTTTGGGCGATGCGGGATAACTTGTCCACCTGGATGCTCCTGCATCAGTGCACCTAAAAAATGAGGGATTGAAGGTTAAAGGCACCCGCTCCTTTGCCCCGTAATTTTTTTGTCACTTGAAATCTTATGTACCAGGCTTTAGAGTACTTCCAGAGGTTCCTAGATCTTGAAGAAAATACTTAGTAGGGCTAGGGTGCCCGCTCTTTTGACCTGAAAGTTTCACAATGTTGAAATTAAAAGTTCTGTGACGAAGGTATCTATAATGTCCGTCTTCCTGCCGTTCCTTTCCACTGGATCTTTCTGAATGTAATTTGCACATACCAAAGGAGGAGAAATATGGTTGTGGCTATATAGGAGCTTGCCTCATTCAAGCCCCATTTTTGGTATTCCTACCTCAACAATAGAAAATGATAAAGATCTTCAGATGTGTGTGCTCATTTAACAAATGTGTATGTAGAAAATGTAAAACCATAGATGACTCAAGCATCAAGGAAAGATCAACACTTTGTTTCACTTAAGGAAACAACAACAACATCACCTCAAGGAGATGAGAGCAATGAAGATTTGTAGAACAAGAAGGCGAGGCAACTATATTCACGGAGGATTCCCAAGCTCAAGTTGGAGGCTTCAACCTTTCTCATGATCATACAAAAGGTTGTACAAACCCTAGGAAGAGAAAGATAGTCTCAAGATCTTGACTCTTAATCTCCATTGAATATCTCCATGATAGCAATCTTTAATATCTTCAAAGAGCTTCAATAAGTTGCTGATCTTGAATAGAAAAAATGAAAGAGTTTTGGCATAGAAAGCTTGCATATAGATTGTGTGTGATAAAATGATTTTCAAATGTCTTTAAATACCTAACCTTATAAATTCAAATATTTGGAATAACGTGTTGACATTGCACAAAAAATGAAAATTTGAAAATGGAATCCTGAGGTGCACAAAGGGAACTGACACCCCGCCAAAATTCAAAACCCTGAAAAATAGGGTAGGACAAGGGTGCAGGTGCCCTTGTCCAGGACCTAATTTTTCCATCATGTCTATATCAAGGAGGTCCAACATGTCCAAAATCCAAAGTTTCTTTTTGGGTTCAGTCAACAGTTGATCTGATGTTAGGATCTATGACAATTGCATGTGTTTGCTTAACATTTACAATGCTTGATTTGAAAAATATTAAAATGTAATAACGTTATTGAAATGCTTAAACAAACATTACAATGATTAAACAATGAATTAGAATCAGAGAAAGAAGAGAAGACAAGAAACAACAAGTTGATAACGGATTTCACCAAACAGCTACGTCTCCGGGTCCCTCTCCAAAGAGTGACCGATCCTTGTGTTACCTCTCAATCTGACTGGATGCTTATTCCCAGTTGTCCCTACAAGGTAGCCATCAATGATCAATAGGATTCCTGGGCCAGCGGCTAACAGTATAGGAGATAGACTCTATAGATATCTCCTCTTCTTCTTTAGGCTCTGCAGAACCAAGGGGGGTATTCCCTATTCAACATCTACAACATATGCACATGAAACTACTTGGATGTTGAAACAAAGCAGATAAATCCTTTATGATGCAGACCAAAACTATGGAATAAGTGCAAAGGGGCTAGCTTTGGGCCTATGCTCAATTGTAGATAGAGGATTTTGGGTCCTAAAACTACTTCTAAAATCCTAAAGGTTTGTATTTAAACTTTGAGTTGGATTTTATGTTTGGATGCAAAACTGAGACTTTGGGTTGCAACCAAAATACAAGACCAGATCGGTGTCTATCCAGGGCTCGGAGTCAATAGACATATATATGTGAGTGTTTATCACAGACTTAAAACAATAATCAGATTTCAAGGGGATTATGCAATGTCTGCCTTACAGACAATACCCAAGATAAAGTATTTAGTTGTTTCTGCTTACGAACATCCTTATTGCAATGCATTCTTCTCAATACTTAACCCAAAACATTTAATCTACTCCTTGAGCAAAAGTAAAAGACCAAGCATTCAACATGGGAAAACCATATCCTAGAACATTTAACACCCCTTAGCTGTTTAGATTCAGAAGAAGAACACATTCAACTTGGAGACAAATAACAAAATACATGCTATAAAGCATTACTCATTTAAATCAACATGAAACTAATGAATTATGTGTATAAGACAATTCAACATACAACTCATAAACTCACAAAAATACCCAGAACAAAGCCACCAATGAGATTGTATCCGATTACAGCATCCAAAACTTGTCCAGTTTTCAACAACAAGTAACACAATTTTGGCTTTTATACCAAGACTATGTACCCGCAAAAATTAATTACAAGGCAAATAAAAAATCTGCCAGATTCAATGCATGAGGAATGGCGCTCAAAAATATTCAATGTTGTGGGGAGACAGAGAGGAATGAGCAGATGGAATCAAGATCCACATCGCCATTCAAGGACATTCATCTTCAATCAGGTTGTTGACCCGTCCATCACTGATCCATACCACTGCAATTTTGCCATTAACGCTTCAGCTACCCACAGCCTCTCTAAAATGTAGCGACGACGTACCTCTAAAAATTTCTCGCTCAAAAATAGCCGCACACGCTCAGGAAAAATCCTTCGCTGCAGGTTCAAAACAAGATCGTCGATCATCCCTCAGTCGATGTGATCAACGGCACCCAAAAATGTTAAAAAGTCATCGGCCAGTGAAATCGTGCCACGTAGGCACCTCATGTTTCTATCGCTAGCTCTTTCTCCTTTTATTTCACCTTTATCGCTCTTGTATATGCAAACCCAAATGCATATACAATATACAAGGCGGACGCCAAATGTTATAGAACAAACTAGAATTCAGTTCGGGTCTGGCTTGTATCTCCATCCTGTATCTATCGCTTTTTATATTACACACATACAAGTGCAACATACATACAAGGCAGACCCAAAATATTATGAAGCAGATTTGGAACTTATTCGGGTCCGGCTTGCATCTCTTTCCTTTGTATATCGGCATATACAAGTGCTTTATACAACCCATGGACCTCAAAATTTATTCAATGCATTTCATTCCTCCATTGCGTCCTGGTTGTATGTCCTCTTGCTTGCATGTCTCAATGTATAACTGCATATACAATCACCTCACACATACAAGGCGGATCTCAAAAACTTATCTGCCACATCTGACTTCTCCTTCGGGTCCGGAGTGCATATTTCTTCATTGTATATCCGAATGTATATTTTGTTTGTATGCCGAATATACAAACACAAACATACAAGCAGGGAATCTATTCAGAATATTCCACATACATTCTTCCCTTGTATATTGAACATGTACAAACCTGTTTGTATAAAATTGCGGCGGGCCCCACCAAATGCATCTCTGCTGCACTATAGCAAACGTATGTGCACCAGCCTTTGTATATTTTTCAATGTACATTTCCATTGTATGCCGAACATACAAACGGGAATCTTCCACGAAATATACCTGCAATGTATCTTTTCTTTGTATCTAACCGTTGTATGTTTGAACATACAAACCAAATATACATGCAACCCAATATGCAAGCAGTGAATATTCCTGGAATCTTCAATGTATATTCTGCCCTTGTACATCCTCCTTTTGAACCCGATATGCTTTTGGAAATGCATACAACAGTAGAATATCCCTGGGAATCTTTGAAAGATTCCCTCTTGTATATGCATATTCTAAGCCCGATATGCATTTAGAAATGCATCTAACTCATTTTTTCGAAGGACGATGGAGATTTTGCACCCGCCAATACATATTTTTGACCTGCACGCATATATAAACCACTTTGTACACACAAAGACACTTGCACCTTAATTGACTTTAGCATTTTTTAACTACAGAGGCCAAAAATGTTATAATTTTTTGGACTTTTGGGAAAGGGCCTGCATATTTAAATACATGAAACCAGATTGCTCATGCAGGCGGTAACACCTTGATTATGCTCCAAAAATTGATTTACAAGGCTTCAATTGTTACAGAGTCTCCTCATGTCTCCTTGATAATGAATTACAAAAAAGTCCTTCTCTCCCAAGTACAACAAGCTTGAATTCAAGCTCCCAATGTACAGAGATGAACAATTCACTATCACAAAGGAAATTCTCTTCACAATTTTTCCACTTACCTTTTTTAAATCTCCTAAACTCCCCCCTTTTTATACATGAATTTTTCCAAATATGGTTCATAACCATATGATTTTACAAATCAACCCTATCTCCCTTTTACAAGTAAAAATCTTTAACAACCCCCTATTTTCAAATAAAATCACTAATATACCTTATTAATCTTTAATTATCTTTTTAATATCATTTTAAGCCCCTTTATTTTTATCATTTTAATTATAGGAGGTTAATTTTTAAAATATAGTAAGATTTGACTTTTAGCGCAATGGTAGGGAACATAAGTGGTAAGGGGTAGGTCGACGATTCAAAATGTCGACCTTCTTTTTAGGCATTTTTATCTTTAATACCTTCAATAAATAAAAATGAGCTCCTATTTATCTTTCAAGATAGCAGATGGCTTAGCGGTTGAACTTAAAACTTGTAAATGAGAGGGCAAGGGTTTGAGCCCTCTCACACCCATTTTTAGTTGTGCTGCCTCAAAGGTGCCACGTGGCACTTTCTCATTCACCCCCTTTGACATGTGTCAACAGCCGGTTGGTTGGCGCCAACTGTATATGCCACATTATTGACATCTGTACTTGCCACATGTCAAAGCATCATTGTTCCATGTCAACTATATCTTCCATGTGTCATGCCACGTCGGCATCTATCACTGTGCCTGCCACGTCAGCATCTGTCCCTTGTCAACCCTTTTCTTCTGCAATCTTTGACCAGCCATAACTTTTGTTCCGTTTGACGCGATTCAAGCACTGTTGGAATTGTGGTGACGAGATCTTTGACGTGATGCCATTTTTGACCATTTTTGAGATGATCAAATTTTTGACCTGGAATCTCCATCTAGAACCCCTGGTTTCACTGAACTTTGACCGAGCATATCTTGAGCGTACGAGCTCCTTTTGACTTCATTCAAGTTGTGTTGGGTTTGTTTTTCTGAGTACTTCGACATGGCAATAATTTTTGGAGCATATGGAACACTTCAAATTTTGACGAAAAGTATCTACCTAGATCAACAGTTACTTCAAAATACGACATTTCTTCAATTAGCTATAGGTTAATTAGGGTTTAGGCTGGTAAGAAATAAACAAGTTGAAAGGACACCAAAGAAGAGGAGCTAACCATGAGAAATTGTACCATTCCATGCAGGATGACAATTTCTAACATAACATTTAGCCCCACTTTAGTGGCCATATGACACTACGTGCATATGCAACTAAAGGAAAGTAAATACATCAATCATGAAAAGGATACCCAAAAGGATACTTTAGAGGAAGCCGAAGTGTTGTCGCATAAGAGGAAGAAGCCCCCAGTCTATAATCTTGCAAGACCACAAAGTTAGGAATTGCATCCTGCAAAGGAACACTTATCAGATAATCATAATCAAATCAACCTGCAACCAACACATAAATGTGTCAGTCATAAATACTAAGGGGTTGAGTGATGAGACATGATGAGGGAGAAAAGTGAGGGAGATATATGCCCCCCTTATTTATATTTGCTTAGTCCGAAAAGGAGAAACAAGCTGGTTATCTACACGCACTGATTTCAGGGAAACTTGATGAGAAAATGCATTGTGAGGGTCATTTTTGAAAACAACACCAAAGAACAACACATTGGGTTAGATGGAGGATAGAAATAGGATTCCAACGCAACAAATGATGCAAAAATTTGAGTTCGACAACCCAAGATAAAGGCTTATGATGAAAATTATTCAATTTTGCACCTAGATAATGATAGGAATTCTAATCCACTTCCTATATGTAAATGGAGTTTTCACTGTTCACCATTCATTCTTATTTGTCATTGTGTAGAGGAGAGAAGGAGAGCAACCATACTGAGTCGATGTCCATACCAGCTTCCGAGATTAGAGATGCTCCGAGCCTGAGTGGCAGAGAGACAGATCGAGCCTGAGGTAGGGTCCAAACCTCACTTCTGTCATTCACACTTTCCTGTTATTTTTTATTTTCTAGATTTGCGTGCCAAATAGCCCTAATTGGACAGGGGTTCCCAAGTCCACCTAAGGCGCTAGTGTCTTCTTGGGGTGCCCAAGTCTAGGAAGGACAAGGGCCTCAGGTGTAGGGTATAGTTTGATATATTAGATGTTTCTTGCTGATTTGATGATGTGAACTAATTTAATTTTGAATGTTTGACCTGTAGGATGTCCCCGAGACACGAGAACATACAGGTGGTCGCCCGATGATGCTACTACGAGACCACATTGGCACTATGTTAGACGAGGAGAGGGGTCACTTACAGGCAGTGGGTCTTTGGTGGGTGTTTTTCATGCCCACAATGAGATTTCACTGCAGCATGCTCATGGCACTGATGGAGAGGTGGGATGCAGACATGTCTACATTCCATCTGCCCACTAGCGAGATGATAGTTACACTAGAGGATGTCTATTAGATTTTTGATTGCTTGTCCGAGGAGAGACAGTGAGGATCGTAGAGCGTCACTTAGCATTGTATACTCAAGAGAGCCAACTATAATGTTTAGGTTGCACAGTCGCTCAGGTGAAGCAAGGACATATTTAGCTCTAACTACTAGAGAAGGGATGCGGTGACATCCCCTTGGTTTGGAGGATCATGATTGCTACTGTCGCATTAGTGGTTGCATAGGATGGATGAGGCACTCACCTTCATGGGGGCCTGGTTCATACTATCTGAGCGATGGAGGAGCGTAGGATAGTATACATGTGGGGCGCAACATGTTTGCACACCTCTACCGTGGCTTGGGACAATATGTCCATTATGAGTCACATAGCTGGATGGTATGCACCTTACTACAGGTCTGGGCATTCAAGCATATCAGGTGCACACGGCCTACAGGTTTCCCTATAGAGACATCATGGACACATCCATGTGCACATGCTTATCTGCTCATCAGATGCTGGAGACATAGTGATCTTTTGTATTGGAGAGTGATATTTCATAGGTTTCAACCCAACGACATTGTTTGGAGACCATATCGCAGCCACAGACCATGGGCAGGTCAGCATGAGCAGCTAGCCAGCATGTAGAGGGATTGGTTGATGGTCAGTCGCCTCAATGATATAGTCATCTGGTTCTACTTTGATAGAGTGGTACAATAGTTCAGATGCAGACAATATATTCCTATGATGTGTCTAAGCTACCCCCGCTCACTATGCAACATAGTCAAGGCAAATTCTGCCGGACGGCCAATGATAGCTGATATAGTAGTGAGTGATGATGATGGTATAGAGGATGCATAGCCACTATCTAATGCATACGATGTCAGTGTTATGTGAGCATATCAGACCTGGTAGTAGACAACATGACCCACTCTTCTTCTGGTCTGCCGTTCCACTTCACAAGATATTCTTTGTACTATCTTCCTTTGGTGCTGCATCCAATTATGCTATCCAAGATGTCCTCAATTTGCTTCGGTGCTTGTTGTGGTAATTGCTTCTTCATGTCTTCCTTAATGCTGTCATTGAACTCTGCTTCATGATACTGATATAGGTCTGCAATGTTGAAAATAGGTGATATACCCAATGTCTCCGGTAACTCCACTTCATATGCATTTCTTGAATCAAACTTTTTTAGTATCTTACATGGTCCAAACTTCTTCATCTTCAACTTGTTATATGTCCCAACTGGAAATTTTTCTTTTCTTAAGTACACCATCACTTCATCTCCAACTGCAAATTCCTTGTATCTTCTCTTCTCATCTACTTGTTCTTTATACTTATTGTTCATGTCCTCCAAATGCTTCTTAACTTGATTATACACTGTCTCCATATGTCCTACAAATTCTTCTACCTCTGCACTTCTCTTTTCTTCCATACTGATATCCCTCAACTCTGCAACTCCTCTAGGGTTTACTCTGATAACAATCTCAAAAGGTGTTCTTTCGGTGCTCCTGTTTACTGAATTATTGTATGCAAACTCTGCTTGTGAAAGAATCAAATCCCAACTTCCTATCTTCTCTCCAACCAAACATCTCAACAAGTTGCCCAAACTCCTATTCACTACCTCTATCTATCCATTAGTTTGTGGATGAAATGCTGAACTGAAATTCAAATTTGTCTTCATCTTCTTTCAAAGTGTCTTCCAAAAGTATCCAAGAAATCTTATATCTCTGTCTGAAATTATGCTCTTAGGTAATCCATACAATCTCATAATCTCCTTGAAAAATAGGTCAACTACATGCACTGCATCAGTTGTATTCTTACAAGGTATGAAATGTGCCATCTTTGAAAATCTGTCCACCACTACAAATATTGAATCATGTCCTCTCTGTGTTTTTGGCAAACCCATTACAAAATCCATACTTATGTCTTCACAAGGTCTCTCTGGTACTATCGAAAGTTTATACAATCCAATATTATGACTACTTCCTTTTGCAACTTGACAAACTCTACAACTCTACACAAATTTCCTAACATCCTCATGTATCTGAGACCAAAAGTAGTTTTCACTTACCAAAGCCACTATTTTATCAATGCCAAAATGTCCTGCCAATCCACCACTGTGTTTTTCTTTGATCAAATTGTCTCTCATTGAACTCCTAGGTATGCATAGCTGACTTCCTTTGAACAACATATCTTCTTGAATGAAATAGTCCAACCACTTACTCCTATATGTTACAATAGGTTCCTTACATGCTTTCCAAGGTTCTATAAAATCAATATCTCCTTCATACATGTTCTTCAGTTCATCAAATCCTAACACTTCAACTCTCATCTCTATCAACAAGTTCCTTCTTCTACTCAAGGCATCTGCAACTTTGTTCGACTTACCACTCCTATGCTTCAATACAAAAGTATAACTCTGCATGAACTCTACCCATCTTATATGTCTCTGATTCAACTTACCTTAACTGTTCAAATATTGCAAAGCTTGATGATTTGTATACAACACAAACTCCTTAGGCAAAAAGTAATGCCTCCACTTTTTCAAGGCTTGAATTATGGCATAGAACTCCTGATCAGAAACTGAATATCTTCTCCTTGTATCATTCAACTTCTGGACTTAATACTGGTCCTATTACATTCCCACTTGCATCACAATCTACCTGAAATACCTTCTTGAAATCCGATAATGCCAAAACAGGTTGCTCTGTCACTTTCTGCTTCAACAGTTCAAAACTTTTATCTGCTCTTGATGTCCACTTAAAGTCTTTTTTGTCACCTCTCATTGTCTCTATCATAGGGTTACATACTGAACTAAAATTTTTGATGAACTTCCAGGTAGAAACTAGCTAATCCATGAAATGACCTGAATTCTCCAATGCTCTCTGGTGTAGGCCATTCAACTATTGCTCTTACTTTCTCAGGGTCCATCTTCAATCCTTCCACATAAATCACAAATCCCAAGTATACTAGTTCTTCCTTCATGAAACTACATTTCTTGATGTTTATCAACAATTTCTCTTCTATCATTCTCTGCAATACTTGTCTTAGGTGCCACAAATGTTCTTCTTTTGTCTTTTTGAAAATCAAAATGTCATCCAAATATACAATAACAAACTTACCCAAGAATTTCTTCAAAACTTCATTCATCAATCTCATGAAAGTACTCAGTGCATTTGTCAATTCAAAAGGCATCACTAACCACTCATACAACCCTTCATTTGTCTTAAAAGCAATCTTCCATTCATCTCCTTCTCTGATCCTGATTTGATGGTATCCACTCTTCAAGTCTATCTTTGTGAAATATTTTTCTCCACTCAAACAATCCAAATATCATCCATCCTAGGTAAAGGAAATCTATACTTAAATGTGATCTTGTTTATAGATCTAGAGTCTGTACACATTCTCCATTCTCCATCCTTCTTTAGTGCTAACACTGTAGGTACTGCACAAGGACTCAAACTGTCTCTAATCAAACCTTTCCTCAACAACTCTTGTATCTGTCTATTCAATTATTCATTCTCTACTGTTGTCATTTTGTGTGCTGCTTTGTTATGCAAACTAGCTCCTGATATAAGATCCATGTGATGACTGGTACTCTTGATTGGTGGCAATCCTTTAGGTACATTATTTGATATAATGTCTTCATACTCTGTCAACAATTCAGTTATCTCCTTCGGTTGTGATTCTTCAGTCTCCTTCTTCAATGTTTCAGGCTTCTTAGGAATCAAGGCATAACACATATTCTCATGTCTGAAACCATCCAAAATTTTTCTTCCATCTACCAAACAGATTCTAGCATTTCCACATACTTCACTCTTAGGGTCATCTTCTAAAGGAATCAAAGTAATTCTCTTTCCATTTGATGTTATAGTGTATATATTCTTTCTCCCATCATGTATAGCTTTCCTATCATACTTCCAAGGTCTACCCAACAAGATATGACATACATCCATAGGCATAATATCACACAATACTTCATCATGATAAAATCCAATATGAAATTTCACCAAACATTGTTCACTCACTAGTACCTTATGATCATCATGAATCCATGCTATCTGATGGGTCTTAGGATGTTTCAATCTTTCCAACTTTAGCTTAGTCACCATCTCCTTTGAAACTAGGTTATCAGAACTACCACTATCAATTATAACTTTACAACATTTACCTCCTGATTTGCATATGGTTCTGAACAAGATTTTCCTCTGCAGTGGTTCTTCATCTTTCTTTGCTTGAAATAATGCTCTCCTCATGACAAGTGATTCTCCTTTCTTAGGTTTACCAACTGAACTAGGTGATCCAACAGGTTCTTCTTCCACATAGGCTGCTCTTCCACTGTTCTCTGTCCTCTTATTTGTACTACCTTGATTACATTTAAATGCTCTATGTCCTTCACCTTCACACTTGAAACAGGTTCCTCTGAATGTTCTCCTATCAGGTCCTCTTCTCTTCTTTATCCTTCACTCTGGTATGGGCTAGGGTTTCCTATACAGTAGAAATTTCTATCATCTCTCTGGTATGCACTATTATCTCTATCCTCCTTGAATGTGTTCTCTTGTTTGTTTTGCTCTGCATATGATCTCTCTCCTCCAGAAAATCTCCTGCCTCTTTGAAATTTACCTCCTCCGCCTCTCTATTTTTTATCATGCCTCTTGTTCAACTTTTCTTCAACTTTCAGGGCAAACTGATATGCTTCTTCCAATGTTGTCATCCTTACCAAACTTAGTTCTTCTTGAATGTTCAACCTCAGTTCATTGATGTATCTAGCCACTTTCTCCTTGCTTTCTTCACTATGTTATGTGCTTATGATCATCTTATGAAATTCTTCAGTATATTCCTTCATAGATTTCTCCTTTTGTCTCAGGTTTTGCAATCTCTTCAACAGTTCCAACTCATAGTCAGTAGGTATAAACTGATTCTTCAATTTTGTCACCATTCTGTCCCACTTTGTAACCTTTTCCTTTCCTCTTCTATTTTAGTCCAACTAAACTTCTTTCTACCATATAGCAGCATGTCCTTTCAGGTTTGTCTTTGCAAATTTCACCTTCTCCTAATCTTCAACTTCTTCATACTCAAAGTATTCTTCTATGTCATTTATCCACTCAATCAACTCCTTCGGATTCAAATTGCCAATATAGTTTGGTACATCAACTCTAGGTCTTTTTTGAATCTTTGAAATAGCTCGCAACATCTTGACTTGATTTGATTCTTCTTCTTCACTTCCTAGGGTTTCTTTAGTTTGATTCGTAGATTGAAATTCTTCATCATCACTCTCAATATCAATTCTAGGGCTTAGTCCTTTTCTTCTATCCTCTTCAACAACATCCATTCTAATTCACATTGTTTTCATCATTTCCATAATCTCATCCATTCTTCCAACAACAAGAATTCTCCTCAACGGCATTTTCCTAAGATCAAGTGTAATTGACTCAAATTCGGCGATCGGGCTACAAGGTAACAACTGCCTCACAATCGACGATTGGTTGAAACACAAGTAACCTACCTCAGATTTGGCAATCTGTCCACAACAAGATCTTATGGAATTCCTTCACCAACTTTGCTCAATTCACTCCCAAAGATTCAAACTTTCACTCTGATACCACTTGGTGCAGTCACGGTAGGAGGGTTCACAGAATGAACTATCCAAACCATGCAGCTAGAGTCAACACAACGAAAACAACTCAAGGATATAAAGCAAATGTAGATTCAATCGTTCAGTATATCATAGAATTAAAATACAAATTGGCCGCAACTTGCGGGCTTATAATTAGGGCTCACAGGCCTGATTACAGAATTACAGAATATGCACAAGATATGGCTTTAAAGCTCCTTCGCAAAGAATTCAAAATATTGAACTTGTAAACAATGCTCCTGATGATCAACTACTTTCCTAGACATCTACTACATCAATTTATATCATCTTTGGAACATAAGATTCCTCCACGTCGGCCAAGGAAGATCACAAACTCCAATGAAGAGTTGTAACGTGTGTACACGGATAGGTCAGACCTAAATGAATAGAATTCCTCTGCAAATGAATGGAATGGTGTGTGGATCTCAAGGAAGGTCGATCATGAACCAAACAACATTAAATGATGTGTAATATAGCTCCGTAGGTCGATAAATGCTTTGCAAGTCTTCTCCTTCAACTAATTGTTCGAGACTATCAAGATGCTCTATTATGAGAAGATAGTTGATCTTTTGATAGCGATATCTTACCGGTACTTGATCCAAATCATCTGAGATTTGGATATGATGTGCATGAGTGAGTCTAGATGCTAAGTCCATAGCTGCAAGATCTGAAATGCAACTGCGGTACAATGCGAACCAAAATACAAAAACTGCTACTGACTGAACTGCCTGAACTGAACTAGAAAATGAAAAAAACAAACTGAAATGCAAATGTTTTTGGTTGATGCAAGATTGCTCTTGAACCAGGGATGCTCTTGCATCAGGAGCCAAAGGCATCTTACCAATCAAGATTGAATTCCCTCTCCATGCATCTCTTTGTGAGAGCTCATCAATTTGATGAAGAATACTAAGTTGCATGCCTACATGAGCTTGAACTACTTGATGAGAGGTGACTTAATGCCTCGAACCATTTGAAGACCTATTAAAGATGGCTTTTCCATAGCTACAATAAATGCATCAAGGCTAGAGAATTTGATGTTGCTGACCTTGTCCTTAAGGAGAATTAGAGAAACACCAACCAAGATCATGAAAAGAAAGGGAAGTTTGAACCTAATTGGTTGGGCCCCTATGCCATCATTATGAAATATGAATTAGGAGCATATCAATTGGCTACCCTATATGGTCATGACTAGAAGAGCCCATAGATATCACTTCCATGTCTAATTTGCAGCAATTCAACTTTTAGAAAAATCCAAAAAGATTGAAAAATAAAAAAAGTAAGAAAATCAAAAATAAAGAAAAAATTGTCCTCTGGTGAAAACCATCCTATGGCACCTTGGGCAAGTACCACGATGAAAACCTACTCGTAGGCATCATGTGTAAAATTCTATTCCACTATCTCTTGGTACTCTTTGTACCATATCATCGCATCATTATCATTCCTTCCCCATTGTTGACTTTGTCACATGTTGGGGGCAACATATTGTGTCATGCTCTAGAAAACACATTTTTTAGGTTCTCCCAATTACACTTTAAATGGCATCATGATGTGTATCCCTTCTAGGACATCCCTTGAAACATTTCAAACATAATATCACAAATAAACAACACCTCAGTTCAACAAAACTCCTGTACCGAAAGTAAAAGAAAAAACCGTATCAAGTACCATCAACACACATAGGTTGAATCCCTAGCCATGGTGATATCTCATCATATCATTTCCCTCACAGGATATATCATTATCTAAATTAGGCATCATAATCATCACTAGTATTTAAATATTTTATTAATGTCACTGCCAACTGAATGTGGTGAATTTAATGAAGCTGCGACTTGCATCCCATCCTTCAATTTCAGTTGAAGTTGAAGTACAAAATTATAATATTGTGTACATAACACATTGCACTTGTACTTTCTATTTGTATACTTAGCACTTGTTTGAGAATAACAATAAACTTAGGAAGTTAGGTCATAGTATTGCACACAAACAATTCAAGAATCAAGTTTTAGCTGCTAAGTGGTGCTGGTTGGAAGTGAGAGGGACATTGTAATATACATTCATCTTTTTGGTAAGTGAGACAAAAATTCTACATTTTAGAAAACTTTCCATTACTATAACTCATAAGCCTTCGATTTCAAAAATTTCAATCTTAGGGTTTAGGGTTGAGGGTTTACAAGCATTTATACCTCCACAAAAGGCAAAGGCAAAGCAAACAATAAAATAACGTACGCCAAAGTGCTTAAAACTCTAGGTTTTACTGATGAATACCATGATATTTATGATCCTGTAATCATTGGTAGGTGTAGATGGAAAATGGATCAAAGGTAATAAGAAGATAAATTACAAATACCAAATACCTTCACCTTCAAACCAAGTCCTCCACACTCGATAGAACAGAGTAGATGCACCCAAATCTACTAGCTATGTTCTCTATGATAGATGATGGATAGAATGAGATGCTGATTGCTCATGATTTCTGCAGCATAACACTAATATGAGGATGATAGATAAGAGGATCTAGAATGATTTCAATAGCATGATGTTGTGTTAAGATGTCCCCCTAAATGGCTTGGGTGAGGCTTCATTTATAGGAGGTGAGGGATAGGAATAGATGGCTAGGATTAGATTAGTAATGGATGACTAGGATTAAATGAGACATAGAGTTATAGTCATGTGACAGGTGTCACATGAGGGTTGAATGAGAGGAATTAAGTCAAGAGGCTTCCTTGTAATAAGGATTTCTAGAAGCTTCTAGTCATGTGAGGATAGAGACAAATAGAGAATTAAATAATAAAATTATTTAATTTTTGGAGAGGGATGATGTAGAAAACATTAATAAAATAAATCTTTAATTTATTTAATTAATTTGTCTAGAGGGATTGAAATGGGAATTAATTACATAAGTATAATTTATTTAATTAATTGGCTATTAGAGGACAAATGGGATTAAAATGGGATTAGAAGAGATTAGTTAAATAAATATAATTTATTTAACTAATTAGGTGATGAAAGGGGGTATGTAAGGGTCCTATGACAAAATGTCTCATAAGGTGTCTCAAATGAGGATGTCACAAGACATGTGTCAATTTTAGGTATCTACATTTTCCCCCTCTTTGAGATGATGTTGCGACTAAGAGAAGTAACATCATTTAAAAGAAGATAAGGTATGGATAGAAGGAAAAAAAGATGCCCCAACCAATTAAAAGAGTGACAAAGAGGAATGGATGAAGGGTGGTGGTGGCACTCTCAAATTTTTCAAATTTGATGTGCCAAAATTCTTTCGAAGTGTCGACAGAGGCTTGGGTGACAGGATGCACAATCTACCTCGGAGGGCAACTTCGGCGATTAAAATTTTTCAACTCAGGCATCATCTTACAAATTAGGTTGGTGAGAAGTTTCTTGGCATATATGAGAACACACCTACTCAATTTCATGCTTCCAGGATGAGTTTTGATGGGCCTTTTAATTGCTTCATGACTGCGACCGGGCTAATTTTGGCTTCCCAAAAAGTTTCAAATTTCTCAATTTTGAGGGCGACCCATTTCCTAATTTGGTCTCAGATATCTCCAGTTCTGATTTCATCAAAATTGGAGACCATTTGATGCATTATTTTAATGCATTCTAGTTGCAACAGATTCACATGGCAGGTCAATTTACAAAGTGAGTCCCATAATTTGGTCAGCGAAGCGAAATCTGAGTAAATGAGTTTTTCTTGAAACAAATGATTATGCCCCTGTGCAAATTTTCACGATCGTCAGATGCCCGGTTTGCCCGCTGTGAGATCACGCCATTCGCTGTCGAAGGAAATTAAAAATGCATAAAATTTCAATAGTAAAATGCAAATATTAAAAAATTAAAAATTAAAAAGGAATGCATTTTAAAGAGGGGAAAGGTGACATGACTTTTAAAGAAGTCAAAGGTATATAAAATAAAGACTTTTTAAAGTCTTAAGCTTTAAACAAAGGCTCGTGAAAATGAAAGGGGTGCGATGGTACGACTCATCACACCATTGCGCGCCCCCCTTTGATGCTTCTTTAGACCCCCGCGATGATCATATGCCCTTCTCCTTTGTCTGATGTTAAAACATGTGCCTCTCCTTCATTTCTACGGCTTTTTCAATAGTTTTTCTTGCTGCTCCAAGTGGACTGAGTTGCTGGTAATCACATTTTTTTTGTTTCTGGGTATTTTTGAGGACGATTTTTGGTCCGAATCTTCTATTTCATGCTTGGATTTCTTCCTCACTCCATATCTCATGCATTGGCGGGGATTTTTTGGCCGTTTGGAGCAATTTTTGAGTGCCAGAATGATGAAAGACACCCCTATTTTTCTGAAAGCGACCCAGAATGTTTGTTTTGAGTTGGATTTTCAATTGGATGCTATTGTGTCTTCATTCTAAGCTGAATGCAATCAAGGGAGATCAGAGAATGATACTACATTGCCTCATGTTGCAGCTGCACACAGAGAATTTGGGAGGTTTCTGCTGAGTCTCAAATTGGGAAAATTAAAAAAATGTAATTCTCAAAAGAGGAAATTAGAACATATTTTATTATTTAATGTCTTCCTCTTTTATTTGTAATTTTTTATTCCCAATTTGCATTTTGGAGGGAAATTGTAATATTAAAAATGTCTCACCTACCTCCATAGGCAGTTAATTTCTAGGGCAACACACTTTGGACATAAAATAAAGAGCTGGGCTCTCATTTGTTGTTGTTGGAGATTTGGGAAAATTTTGGAGAAGTAATGAAAGACACTTCAGCTCGACTGTTCTATATCTTTGCTGTGAGTTTATGAGTTATATGTTGAATGTATGTTTGTATATATTTTTTCAGTTTCATGTTAATGTTATATGAGTAATGCTTCATTGCATGTATTTAGCTATCTGTCTCCAAGTTGTGTGTTTTTCTTTTCTTGAATCTGAATAGCTAAGGGTTATTTGAGGTTCTGGGGTATGGGTTTTTCTGTATTGAATATTTAATCTTTTACTTCTACTCAAGGAGCAGGTTAAATGTTTTGGGTTAAATATTGGGAAGAACACATTGCAATAAGGATATTCATAAGCAGAGATAACTGAATACTCAATCTTGGGTGGTAGTTGTAAGGCAGATACCAATTTATCCCCATGAAACTTGAATGTTAGTTGAGTCTATGCAAATCATTCACACATATATATGTCTAGTTGACTCCTTGCCCTGAGATAGGCACCAGTCTGTTCTTGTGTTGAAGTTATGATTCAAAACCCCTTATCTTGCATCTAAAACATAAAAACAAAAATTAGAATATCATTTGAAAACTTTTAGATTTTAGGACTAGAATTACGATCTTGTATGCTCTCATCCTCAACCAGTGTGATATGTCCAAGAATATTGACATTCTAGATATATCCAATAAATCTTGGTCCTTACATGAGAGCATTCTACCTGTATTGAAAAGCTATATCCTTTTATTTTGAGAGAGTCAAAGTTGAATCTTTTGTTATAGGGAATACCCTCCCAGGTGCGATAGAACCTAAAGTGCAGGGGATACAAGTTCACACAATCTCCTATCTTTGTTGGCCAAATCTTCCATAAACTTGAGCATAAGAAGTGGCAAATCTTTAGAGTTTGATGTTTGTTGATTTGGGAACTAACAAAACTAGTGACTCTACTGGGGACAATGATAGATCTATGAGCAAAGAGTCAAAGAGTTTGATCAGTTTGAGCATTTGGTTTAGATATTGAAGTTTTAGATCTGGATGAAGCTTTGCAGTAGCAGATTCAAAAATTTTAAGTGTGGCTCTGCTGTTGGAGAACCCAAAATGAAAAAATGCTTTAAAAAGCTTGGGACTGTTTGAAGCTCATTCCTCTACAAGGAGGTGGCGACTCTGCATACAAAGAACTTGAAAAGTGACACAAGGAAGTGCTAGATTTGCATATTCACAGTCAGGGAAAAGAACTTGCAGCAACTGAAACGTATCCGGGTATTTTTTATTTTTTTTGGTTTTCAAGAAACCATGGTGTATGAGTTTTAAAATGATTCCCTATTAGGTGAAGTTAGCACTGGTTAAAAGGGAAACAATAGAAGTAAGCTTGCATACTTTTGCATTTGCTGAGAATGTAGTTTGTATTTTCAAGTGAAGTATGTAACAATTTTTTTTTTTTTTAAAAGGACTCATTTAGAGAACCTTAGGCAAGCTGAAACAACAATTTGTATTTTAAAAGCCTAATATCATTGTTGTAAAGGGGGTTTAAGTTGTGAAGAGACTTGTAAAAGGTGTAAAAAATGTATCATCAACCCTTATATCCTTGTATGAACCCAAATGCAATGATGTTTAATGATTTATCACAACCTTGTAACAAAAGGAATTTCAGCATTGAAAGATATAGACCCATCAATTTCAATGGAATAACTGGTTACCCAAATGCCATCCCTGATAAAATTAGAAAATATTTGCCTAAATTCAATGGTATGAAGAGTGAATCAGTAGAAAAGCACCTACAATAGTTTAGAGATTTGATGGATGACTATGGAATTGATCATGAGGATATTGTCATGAAGCTATTTGTGCAGTCTTTGAAAGGAGATGCCAGATATTGGTTTTCTTATTTATCCGCTTGCTCTATTAATTCTTGGAATGAGTTTATGGTAGCATTCATAGAACAGTTTGGCGATAGAATTGACCCAAGTTCTATGATCAGTGGATTTATGAACATCTAGAAAGAAGAGGATGAGCTAGTCCCTGCATTCAACCTGAGGTTTTCAAAGGCAATAGAGCATATTCTTAAATATATGAGGCCAAATGATGCATTATGCCTGGTAGTCTATCCGGCTGAGTTTGATGAAGAAATGAGTTATTTGTTGAGAGATAAGGAACCTCTCACATTGCATCAAGCCTATAAATTTGCCATGGATATTGAGAATAATCAGAAATATGGAATGCCAATAGGATACATGGATGCAAGTGTTGGTTATTACACAACATCTTATGCGGATCAACAATGTAAAATAAAGAGTCAGGATAATTTGCAAGATGAATATGTTTCTGCTGCTCCAGTAGATCATGAGGAGTTTCAAGTCATTAGTGAACAAGTTGCAAGTGTTGTTGATCTTGTGTTCTCTGTTCAATCATTGTTTGACTTGAAGGGACAAGAGGGAGAATCGCCCTATGCCTTGTATGCACGATTCATGTAGACCTTGCTGGAAATCCCAGAGTATTGCAGACATGAGGATTCTTTGTGTATTGATTTATTTTGTGAAGTGTTTGAATCAGGTCTGAGCACTTTGCCTGAAACATTGAAGCCTCAAAATCTTGTTCAAATATTCGACTGGATTGGGATTATGGAAAGTGCTAAAGGTGATTGTGCAGAAAATGCTACATTTCAGAACATTGAGGGCAGTCATGGAATAACACATGAGGATGAAGAATTTTTTGCAGAAAATGAAGGCACATCCTGTAATGATGAAGATGAAGGTTATGGTCATCCTATAGAAGAGAAAGTTGCAGACGCAAAATGCATGCATGATGAAGAAAATGACACACATGAAGTTGTATCTTGCAGTTGTGCTACGGTTGAAAAACTAAGAGAATATATAGGCACCAGGTATGATGCATTCACCGGTGAGGATGTCCCAGTTGTTCAGGATGATGATGAAGAGATGGAAGTTTTTGTTTTGCATAAGCAGGATGTGTGTGATGGATGGTTATAGAGGGCAAAGGAGGCAAAATTATTGGTTGTTCAAGCAAGAAAACATTTGCAGCAGGTCAAGGAATGTGTCAACTAGCTAGACCATGAGAGGCAACAAAGGGAGATAGGCTTTGGGTCTCTGTTTATTCCCAAAAAAGAATGCATGGAAGTTGAGCAAGCAAAGGAAAAGTCTTGTGAAGCCATAAATGAAGATAAAGCAGTTAAGTATGCACTTTGTGAATCGACCATTGCTGCTGTGTTCACACATGAAGAGGAAAACATAAGTGATTTGGGTTTGGATGAGCATTTGGTCATTTGTGAACAGGTTGGGGAGTTGGTACAAAATCATTTGGAGGCTGTCCTTCTTCAGAAATATGTGCTAGATACATCTTTTGGATTAGCATGTAAGAGCAGGTATCAAGTTATGGAAGAATTTGAACATGAGGCATATGTTGATGGTATGTCCTTGAATAATTCAGATGGTTTTCTTTGGGACAATATGTTTTCACTGATATACAACTTTAATCCACATATGCAACGGGATGATATCTATGTGGATCTTTTATTTTTTGCTAACATGGATCAACAACATGATGAAAGTGGCCCAAGGATGTTATGCTTTCATGATTGTATTGTTATCATATTGAACCTGGAATAATCCAATGAAAACAAGGCATTTGGCGGAGGGGTCAGGTTTTTCATTTTTGGGGGCCCAGGGCCACCAAATAAAATTGAAGGTATGAATTTTGATGTAAGATGGAGTATTGACTCTGCAGCCCAATGGAGTAGGCGCCTAGTCTATGTTCCAGAGATAACTGGAATCTCACCATGCCTGCAAGAGCATGTATCCCCGAGAAAGATCCACAAGTGGGACCTTCAAATTTTTTAAATTTGATGTGCCAAAATTCTTTCGAAGTGTCGACGGAGGCTTGGGCGACAGGATGCACAATCTACCCCAGAGGCCAACTTTGGCGATTAAAAATTTTCAACTCAGGCATCATCTTGCAAATCTAGTTGGTGGCAAGTTTCTTGGCATATACGAGAACACGCCTGCTCAATTTCATGCTTCCATAATGAGTTTTGATGGGCCTTTTAATTACTTCCTGACTGCAACCGGGCTAATTTTGGCTTCTTGAAAAGTTTCAAATTTCTCAATTTTGAGGGAGACCCATTTCTTGATTTGGTCTCAAATGTTTCTAGTTCTGATTTCATCAAAATCAGAGACTATTTGATGCATTATTTTAATGCATTCTAGTTGTGGCAGATTTACCCGACAGTTCAATTTACAAAGCGGGCCCTAGAATTTGGTCAGCGAAGCGAAATCTGAGTAAATGGGTTTTCTTGAAACAATTGATTATGCCCCTGTGCAAAATTTCACGGTTGTCGGATGCCCGGTTTGCCCGCTGTGAGATCGCGCCATTCGCCCGTCGAAGGAAATTAAAAAAATGCATAAAATTTCAATAGTAAAATGCAAATATTAGAAAATGAAAAATTAAAAAGGAATGCATTTTAAAGAGAGGAAAGGTGACGTGACTGTTTAAAAAGTCAAAGGTTTATAAAATAAAGACTTTTAAAGTCTTAAGCTTTAAACAAAGGCTCGTGAAAATGAAAGGGGTGCGATGGTACGACTCATCGCACCATCGCACACCCCCTTTGATGCTTCTTTAGACCCCCGCGATGGTGCGATAAGCCCATCACGGGGCATCATATGCCCTTCTCCTTTGTCTGATGTTAAAACATGTGCCTCTCCTTCATTTCTACGACTTTTTCAATGGTTTTTCTTGCTACTCCAGGTGGACTGAGTTGCTGGTAATCACGTTTTTATGTGTCTGGGCATTTTTTGAGGGTGATTTTTGGTCCAAATATGCTGTTTAATGCTTGGATTTCTTCCTCACTCCATATCTCATGCTTTGGCAGGAATTTTTGGCCGTTTGGAGCAATTTTTGAGTGCCAGAATGATGAAAGATACCCTTGTTTCTCTGAAAGCGACCCAGAATGTTTGTTTTGAGCCAAATTTTCAATTGGATGCTACTGTGTCTTCATTATGAGCTGAATGCAATCAAGGGAGATCAGAGAATGATACTACATTGCCTCATGTTGCAGCTGCACACAGAGAATTTGGGAGGTTTCTGCTGAGTCTCAAATTGAGAAAATTAAAAAATGTGTAATTCTCAAAAGAGGAAATTAGAACATATTTTATTATTTAATGTCTTCCTCTTTTATTTGCAATTTTTTATTCCCAATTTGCATTTTGGAGGGAAATTGTAATATTAAAAATGTCTCACCTACCTCCATAGGCAGTCAATTTCTAGGGCAACACACTTTGGACATAAAATAAAGAGCTGGGCTCTCATTTGTTGTTGTTGGAGATTTGGGAAAACTTTGGAGAAGTAATGAAAGACACTTCAACTGGGCTGTTCTATCTCTTTGCTGTGAGTTTATGAGTTATATGTTGAACGTATGTTTGCATATATTTTTTCAGTTTCATGTTAATGTTATATGAGTATTGCTTCATTGCATGTATTCAACTATCTGTCTCCAAGTTGTGTGTTTTTCTTCTCTTGAATCTGAATAGCTAAGGGTTATTTGAGGTTCTGGGGTATGGGTTTTTCTGTATTGAATTTTTAATCTTTTACTGCTGCTCAAGGAGCAGATTAAATGTTTTGGGTTAAATTTTGGGAAGAACACATTGCAATAAGGATATTCATAAGTAGAGATAATTGAATACTCAATCTTGGGTAGTATTTGTAAGGCAGATACCAATTTATCCCCATGAAACTTGAATGTTAGTTGAGTCTATGCAAATCATTCACATATATACGTCTAGTTGACTCCTTGTCCTGAGATAGGCACCAGTTTGTTCTTGTGTTGAAGTTATGATTCAAAACCCTTTGTCTTGCATTGAAAACATAAAAACAAAAATTAGAATATCATTTGAAAACTTTTAGATTTTAGGAGTAGAATTAGGATCTTGCATGCTCTCATCTTCAACCAGTGTGATATGTCCAAGAATATTGTCAGTCTAGGTATATCCAATAAATCTTGGTCCTTACATGAGAGCATTCTACCTGTATTGAAAAGCTATATCCTTTTATTATGAGAGAGTCAAAGTTGAATCTTTTGTTATAGGGAATACCCTCCTAGGTGCAACAGAACCTAAAGTGTAGGGGAGACAAGTTCATACAATCTCCTGTCTTTGTTGGCCAAATCTTGCATTAAACTTGAGCATAAGAAGTGGAAAATCTTTAGAGTTTGATGTTTGCTGATTTGGGAACCAACAAGTGGGATGATGATGTAAGGATATGATGATGTAAGAATAGGATAATGATGTAAGGATATGATGATGCCCCCTCGAGAGGATAGACGAGTTGGAAGAACACATGTAGGCTCTTGAAATGAATGAAATAATAAAGGATGGATAAGGAGATGGAGGATGCAAGATAAGGGATGGATGAAAGAGAAGAATGATATGTTATGCTGCATGAAGTGAGCAACCACATAGTTTGATATAGCACTAGACATTATGCACCAAGGTATAAAGACCAGGGTGACATTGTGTCTTGTGCACCCAATATAATACAACCTTGTCTAGACGTATGAGGTAGAAAACTTAGAGCATTAAAGTCGTAATGCACAAAAGGTATGATATGACCTTAGATGTAAAGCATAATGCAAAAATCTATTCCAACATACACAAGATATGAATATTAGTTGGAAAGAGATGGATTCGATACAAATGCAAGATAAAATGGTAAACACACACAAGCAAGCAAGCAAACATGCACAAATGATTCAAAAACAAACAAGGTATTTCCCCTGTCAAGCTACAAACCGATGATTGATTGATCGGTTGATTGATAGTGATGATGATGTTTGGATTGATTTGATTTGATGATACTAGTGTTGTTGGCCATGCGAATCAACACCATGATTTGATTGATAAAGATAGTGTTGACATTGTGGGAAATGATATATCCCTAGATCAACACAAATATGTGGGAATGATATATCCTATTGATGATTGATGATGATTGATTTATGATGATGATGATACTAGTGTTGTTAGCCATGTGAAGCAACACTAGGGTTTGATTGATAAGGATAGTGTTGACATTGTGGGGAATGGTATATCCCTAGATCAACACAAGGATGTGGGAACTATATATCCCATTGATGATTGATTGATTGATTTGGTTTACGACAAGATTAGGATCAAGACTAAGGATGTGATTGGATAATTTGGCTAGATTGATTGACTAGATTGGTCTAGATTAAGGATGATTTGCATTTTGATTTATTGTTGGAGTTTTTTGAATATTTAATTTTTTTTAATATATTTTGAATTTTTTTGAAATGTTTTGATTTTTTTTTTTTGTATTTTGAATGTTTTTGGGATGGCATTAGATTACAATGTAGATATCCTTTGCGCTAGATACCAATGACAAGGGAAAACCAAGTCTAGATGCAAGGATGAAGGTGGGATTAGATAGATGGATAAAAGGATGGCCAATAATAAATGAGATGGAAGACTCATGATAGATGGATGGATAAAAGGATAGATAATAGTGGATGGAATGGATGTATGCATCATAAGGGAGTTAGGATATGATCTCCAAAGACTATGTCATGTAGGAATAACATGCCCAATTCTAGGTGTAATGCTTATGACTTTACATGACAAAACTTATGACGAGAGGATAATGATAGGATTGGTTTGGAAAGGATGAGGTATACCAAGAGATGTCCAAATAATTTGTCAACATTTCCCCCCTATGTCTTTATCAAGATCAAAAGGAGGAAGGGAGGATGGATGGATTCAATATGACAGGTATGTAGGTATAATGGATAAGGATGGTAGGATAGAATATTATAGGATGGGAATTGATAGTTTGAAAATGATAGATTGGATATGATAGTTTGGATGAGACAATGTGCCCTCAAGTGTAAGTCACATAGATAATCAACCTACACTTGACGCCTGTTTGCCAGGTTTTCATCATGGTACTTATCCAAGGTGCCACCAAGGTGGTTTTCACCATTGGACGAAGGGATTTCTCTTTACTATTTTGATTTTTCTCTCTTTTTTTTTTTGGAATATTTGGATGGGATAGGTGGATATGGACAAAAAGCAGTTGGAAGAGGATGAGGACTCAAGCATCTAGTGCCATGAAAGGTAATAGTCCCATTAGAGATGGATGACATCGCACATAGACCATGTCAAATGTCATTATGCTCATAGATGTTGGTATAGGATTGCATGAGAGGGAAATGGAGTAGGTAGATAATAAATTATGGAGGGAAGGATAGTGGATTATGATATAGATTATGAAAGGTTTATGCAAGGATGGATGGGATAGTGGATTATGGATGGAAGGATAGTGGATTATACATGGATGGAATAATGGATTATGTGGATTATGGATGGAAGGATAGTGGTATTGGACATATTATAATTTGGATTGGATGGATTGGGATTTGGACTAGCTGGAGGGATAATGGGATTGGATGGATTAGGATTTGGACTAGAGATGGAGGGATAATGGGATTGGATGGATTAGGATTTGTATTAGATGGAGGGATAATGGGACTGGATGGATTAGCATTTAGGCTAGATGGAGGGATAATGGGATTGGACAGATTAGATTTATCTAGCACAATCTTATGACAATCTCTTAGGTTCTTGACCAATCTCTTAAATATTATACAAGTGTATATGGTATGGCCCTTAATCCGATGGTATGCACAATATTCATTTTCATTATACCAATAGGGTTTAACGACATTCAGATCATATTATTTTATCTTTAGAAGTTCAATCAATTTTGCTTGGATCAATTTTTGTAACAACATTTGTAGGGTTATCTTGAAGCGATCTTGTTTTTGAGGGCTAAAGGAACATGGTGATGAATGGATTAAAGGGGTCGATGGATTAGAATGTTGATGGACCAATGAATTAGTATAAGGATCGGGTCTATGGATAAGAGGAGGGGATGGATGAGGATTGGGATTGTATGGTGGTGTTGGTGTAGGACTAGGAGGCTCTTGGATTGACATATGATTGGATGATGATGGAGGGTACTCACAGGATGCATAAGCTAGAGTGGTGTTCCCCTTGTAAAAGTTAGCATGAGGACTTAAGGACACTTGATCTTGGTGTAAATGGTAACTTGGACTTGCATGTTCTTGTTGTGAAGGAACTTGATAGTCTTGTAAATGGGTTTGGGGGTGAGGTGAAATGTTGGGAGAAGTAGCTGGATGATCTTGGGGTATGGATTGATATGGATATTGGTTGATACTAGAAAACGTGGGATAAGGTGATGTAGAATTGACATGATATGTGGGTGGATTGGGTTGGTATGAAGTTGAGGGGGATGACTCATAGGATTGAGGTGAAAGTTGTTGATGTTGTATGGAGAAAGGTGTAGTGGATTATGTGTTAAATGAAAGTTATTGTTGTGGTTGTTGAATGGATAAGGGTTGTGTTTGTTAAGTTTTGGATTGGTAGGTGGCTATGAATTGTTGTATGAGGACTTGTTATTGTTGGATGATTTGTCAGTCTAGGAATAGTTGTTGGAATTGTTGGTGTTGTGGTGGGGTAGTGACTTGTTCCTTTTTATATAGCATCCTAAGTTCATCAAACATTTTTTGAACACCATAACGATCATCCTTTAGGTTCTTGTTTTCTAATGTTGGGATGGATTTATACATATGTTTAAGTCTTTGTATTTTGGCTTGTTCCTCAAAATATGCATCATGATCTACAAGGTGGTCATCATTATTGGGGCTAGAAGGATAACCTCCTAGGATTGTGATTTTGGGTTTTGGATTTGTCCTAGGCTTGTTAATAATCAAAACCATTTTGACAAGTGATGGATTAGATGAGACTCAAGAATGGGATTATGATGAAGAATGGAGTGTAATGAAGATTATGTGGATGAAGTTAGATTAATACAATGATGTAGGATGATATGGGATTATAATTAGAATGATGGAATGGATGAAATTGATGGGATTATGAACTAGAATGATGATGTGTAGTGATTAGGATATGAGGTGGATGAAATTGATTGGATTATGGATTTGATTGGGGTTTGTTTAGATGATGATGGAGGCTTAGAATGATTAGGGATGAGGTGGATAAGAAGGGTGATTAGGATGACTAGGATGGAGTGATTGGATACTTATGATGATGAGGATGGATAAGGAGGATGACTTGGATGGTTAGGAATGATGGGATTGGATGATTAGGTAGATGACTAGGATAATGGGGATGATTAGATTGGATGATTGGGAGTGGATGATTAGGTGGATGACTAGGATAATGAAGGATGGAGTGGTTGGATGAGGATTATAAGGACTTGGATTAGATTAAATGATGATTATGATGATGTGGATATGACAGGTAGGATGATTAGGGATAATGAGATGGATACTATGGATTATTAAGATTAGTAGGATGTATGATTAGGGTTTGGATTATGATGAAGGTGAATTGGCTTAGGATGGAAGTGATGACAAGGATAATTAGGATGATGTGGAATGTGTTTATGTTCATAGCTTGACTTGGGCAATTTGCAAGAAAAATGTCACATGTACATGTATAAATCACACACACAAGACACAATGGCAAGTTTGACTTTTTAAAATTGATTGTTGGATTTATGAAGACACTTGAAGACACATTAACAAACTTAATATTAGTCAAATGGGTGTGGCCAATAGGTCTTAAGCTAGGATGAACAAGTTGTCTAAGGATGTCCCCAGTATACACAAGGTATGGGGGGTCCAATTTCATGAAATGAAAGTGAAATAATGCCACACAACCAAGAGAAAGGGGGTAACCCACCCTTCACCTTCACTTCCCCAAAGTATAAAGTTCTTGGGGGATTATCCCGAATGGAAAGATTCCAACTTCCAAGAGGCATGTCTTTCGATTCACTCCTCACTTTTTATACTCCGTCGAAACACTAGAGTTGAGGTCATCCCTTGGAGTGGTGTGTCTCCAAGTAGGCCTCCTAAAAGGGTGACAAAAGCAAGTTAAATGGTGTTTTTGATCTCCAAGATCACCTTACAGTGCGAGGAGAGAGAATACACACACACTTGACTCACACTCACAATGTTAATTTAAACCGATAAATGGAAATGTGTGTGTGAAGATGAATGGATTAAATGATGTTTTTGATTCCCAAGATCACACGAAGTGCAAGGGAAGAGCATACACACCCCAAACCACACTCAAATCCACCAAGAAAAGAAAGCATAAGTTTTTATTTATGTCCAAGTCCAAATGTGATGATGAAAACACATGTTCATTTATGCCCAAGATCAAGTATGATGATGCAAACAATTGTTTGTTTTGAGCCCAAATTGAAGGGTGATATTGCAAAAAAGTTTTTTTTTTGATAAATTGAATGTGAAAAGTTGGATTGTGTGCTCCTGGAATGTTTGTCTTCATATATGATACTGATGCAATACCTTATGTCTTCCCCTATTCCACCAAAATAGAAAAAAGAACAAAAACACTTACAAACCCACTAGTTAGATGAAAAGTGAAATCTAGAAATTTTTTGATAACTATGATCAAGTATAGTAGATTGGATGATTTGAGAAGATTATACATGAAATTCTATGCTGTTTCAAAAAAAATATCATCAAAATTGGATAAGGTTTGCAAAAGATATGACGATTTGAAGTTTACTAACAAAGGGTGCGTTTGACTAAGTATAACTGATAAACCTAATCAAAATAACTGATGAGACTTACTCCATAGTGAATCTAGGTGAATCATCTTTCCAACGCCACTGGTTTCATGAAAATTTGATATCGTACATCCAAGTTATGCAAACAAGGTTAAAACAACCCTTTTAGGGCTCTAGAGGGAGAAGGGCAGGTCTGGTGGTTACACTAACTGCTAACAGTATGGAGAAGATGCAGTCACATGGCATGGTTTAAACTGCTGGCAGTTTACAGGGCAATCTAGGTTAGCGGGGCCCAAAATGGATCAAAGGTAATAAGAAGATAAGTGACAAGTACCCAATACCTTCACCTTCAAACCAAGTCCTCCACACTCAATAGAATAGAGTAGATGCACCCAAAACTACTAGCTATGTTCTCTATGAAAGATGATGGATAGAATGAGATGTTGATTGCTTATGATTTCTGTAGCATAACACTAATATGAGGATGATAGGTTAACATAGTAGGTTAACCTCACAACCTAGATTTGACCAAATGTTGAAGATATCATCACTTACACAGGCCAAGGCAAAGGAGAAAATGCTCAAGTCTCACATAGAAAACAATGAGTTGATAGGCCTAGCTTCCAGAATACTGGAGAAGATCATGCCCACATATTAGAAAAATACATCTGATTCTCCTTCTGGTAATTTGAAAAATTTTGTGCATTCTATAAATACAAATTTTGAGTCTTTTGAGAAGTCAGCCGAAGTAAAGGTCTGGAAAGAATTTTTGGATAAGAGGTTTAGTGAACTAAAAGGCCTTATAGACAATGATAGAAGAACACTTGATATTGGTATAAAGAGTATTGAAAATGCTCTTAAGGATGGTGGTGATGTATATAAGTTTTGTTTATCATGGCCCAAAATAGTAGAGGATATCGAGAAAAAGATAAAGGAGCAGGAGAAAAAGCTGCTGGACCTATCCCAAAGTTTGATCCTTTAATAGCATCTCTGGTGAGCCAAGAATGTCAAGCAATTAGCCTGACAATTGAAATAAAGAAGCTTATCAAAGGAAAGAAGAACATTATGGAAAGAATGGGTGAGCTCCGGGGACTGATTACCCTTAAGTTGGAAATAATGTTTAATACTTTATCAGAGGCCCAAAGTACTGCCTGAGCAAGCAATCCCTTAGATCTAAGGAAAGTAGAAGCATATGCATTTCTGCTGAGTGGACACATCTTAATTTTGGATGGTATGAAGAGAAGTTGGGCCACCCAATTTGCACAGTTAAAGAGTAGTTTTGCAGATATCCTTAAATATATGTAAATATAACATATGGATTGTTTGTACATATGCGGCCTTATATACAGAAGTTTTGCATGATTAGTGATCGTGGATCACACTCTTTGCCATTAATGTCAAAGGGGGAGTGAAGAGCAATGAAAAATGAAGAATCGAGAAAAGGGGGAGCACCGGAAAGCAGTGTGAACAATAGTATGGAGCATAAGCAAAGGGGGAGTTATTTTGACACTTAGTCATTTTTCACTAAGTGTTGCCATCAATGCCAAAGGGGGAGATTGTTGGCAAGAGACACTGCTAGGCATGATAAGTGTTGTCATTGATGGCAACTAAGTCTCTACTACACATCCATATTTCATAATTTGCCCATACCGGAAATGAGATTGAAGATTTGTCTAATTCTGGGAAGTCAAGAACAGAGTGTGTGACAGGGTCCAGTATCTTGGTCCGAATCTCTCTGAGAGTAGATCAGAGTTTGTTGTGGATCTGAGGGAGTCATAAGCATTGTCAGGATAATCTAAATCCAAAGTTTTGGCCTCCGGTGATGAAGGATTTAATAGTTATCAACATCTGAGTATCGGGTTAACAGTTTGACAGAGCAAGCAAAAGAAGAACAGGCCAACCTTGTAATTGATCTTGGTTCCGAATGTATGGAAGTTGTTGGTTGGACAAGTTGTGATGATCAGTGATAGTAGCTAACCTGATTAATGATTTGTGAGTGCAAGTTTTGGTCCGCGTTACAAGTGTACATGGATTTAGCTGACAAAGCAGAATTTTCAATAAAGTTCTAAGTATTTTTGAAGCTGACTGAAAAGTGGTTGAAGATCTGGATGCGGATATATATAGCTAATGGATTTGAATGATTTGAGTGAATGTGTGATGCCACTATGGAATAAGTGCGAAAAGAGTAGAGATCTAAGATTCAGATGTTAGTAGAACAATGAAAAGGGCAAAGTGAAGATGAAGTGTATCAAGTCAGTATTTTGCGCTTAACCAGAACTGAATCCTTGCATTGATAGATGCCAATTATCAGTTCAATTTCATTGTAATCTTCTTTATGTATGTAGTGAGCCTTCTATAGGTTGTAAGCCTTCTTTGAGTAGTGAGCTCTGGGCAGTGAGCCCAAATGCATGTGCATTCCACTTTGTAATACTTTTAACAAAGTATAATCCTTGTGGGTTAACCCCCACTGTGGTTTTTCCCTTAACTGGGTTTCCACATCAAAAATCTTGGTGTCAATTGTGTTACTTATGTTTCTGCTCATATGTTATTGATTCATGCTTTAATGTTCATATCATTAATTTGATTAAAAGTTTTAAAAGAGGATTAAAGGCAAAAAAGTTTAATTTGTGTGACAATTGATTCACCCCCCCCTCTCAGTTGTCTGGACCAATTCCAACATATGTGTAGCTAGGCATTTTGTGTTGGGAAACCTAAGTCAACCACCTTCTCATTTTATCCATCATCTATAATTGTAATCATCATTCCATCATATATATAATTTAATTATACATGTGTAATGGTGAAATTTGAATACCCGTGCCATTTCCCATATAGATTTATGCCCATTTTGAGCAACTAGCTTAATCCATATACATATAACCAAATGTCACAATCTTGTGTGAATTTTGGTTCATTTCCTTAGCCTTTATCCATACATATACACACATATCCTTATACATCTATCACTCACTTTATCCTTATACACATATACCTCTTTATATTTTCCTTAGCCTCATATTAATCACATTCATCTATAAACCTACAAATTTATATAGTTGTTAGGAACTTGTATCTAACTATTTCATTACCAATGATCATTTCTAAGGTTGTGGGATTGACCCTATGGTCATAGACTTGATTTTTCCGCCTGGAATTTAAATTTTAAATTTTGCCAACTAGCTCCCTTTATTTTCCTACCCTAAGCTAACTAAGCACACAATTATGAAATTTGATGTTATGTGCTAGTTTTTAAATATATTCAATGCATTCATTCAAAAAATCATAAATAAAAAGTCCTCTTTCATTATAGAGAATTAAATGAGCAATAAATACTAACATATTTTGATTTGGTTGACTAAAATGTGTAACAAATTTGAATACAAGATTCTAGGGCCCTTGCTTTCTATCTAGGAATTTTTGTACACATTTTTGAGCTTTTAACTAGGAAAGCTTCTCTCCTTGCAACAAAATGATAGCCTTTCCAAGGTATTGCTAAACACCACTAGCCATTTGATACAAGAAAGGAGCAGAGTAGAAACAAATTATTCTAATGAACAACATAAGAGATTTTTACATTCCACAATGTTAAATCTAAAATATGAGGATGAATCTGTGATCAAGATCTTAATTTTGATCTACAAATTGGACCTTTAATAGAGCATATATTTAGTGTAGATTCTATGCCATTCACTAATAGAGAGGCCATCTTTTTCTAAGTAGTTACGATCTTGATTCTAGAACCTTCAACAACAATGATAATTATTTGGTCATGGAGCTAAGTACCTTGGTCCATCGTGTTTACTTTTCCTAAAATAACTATTTCATTTATCAAATTATTAATCTTAGATATCACTAATTTATCTAAGCTGGTTTGTGCTTTTTTATTGCATTTATTTAATTATCTTAGGTTAATCATAAGGAATGTTTATGTTTCCTTCACATTTTTGTGAACTTGTCCTATCATAAATGACCTAGTTTTCTTCCTAGGGTTTCTTATTACCATTATGGTTTCCAAATCTACATTTTTTCTTGATTTCACATCTTATTTTATATCTAAAAAAATTACATATTTGTGCTCTATTTCAATGTATCTATCTTTTAGGGTTGTGCTTATTGACACTTCCTACCTATCACCCACCTTACCCACCATTATATTAGCCTCTCATATTTTACAATTTACATGTGTTTTCATATCTAATATACAACTATTCTTTATTATAGATTTATTACCCCTTTTCCATATTATTAATTTACATTATCTCCTCATGGATATCCTCTACCCCTTCCTTACCAAGCTCACTTCTTACGTGACTCCACTTTATGATGATACATCTTTTGTGGTATATGTTAGTAACTTAGCTATTACTTCATCCCCATATGCACTTGATACAACTAGGGTTCTTGGATCATGTGATGTTGTATGTATGGAGCATGATAAATTTTCTTTTAAATCTATGGATTCTACCCCATGTGCTTCTATTTATTCACTATTCCTTGAGGAGCCTAGTTTTGTGTGCTTAATAGATACACCTATTTCACCTTCACTTAAATATGTTGATGATGCACCTATTTCCTTGTCTAGTGATACACTTGTATGTTTGGGATTACCTATATATGATTATTACCTTAGTGATAAGCTTTACGATGATTGAACTTCTTCTATCACTAGTGATGTGCCTATACTTAGACATCTTTTTCACCTTTAAATGAGTTTGCTAGTCCATTATTCCTATCTTGTGTATCATGGTCTATTGATGATCTATTTGATGATGAGATTAGTGAGATTATTTCTATTCTCATGATGAAGATGACAACTCTTTATTTGATGATGAATCATTACCTTATACATATTTTATTGTTTCCTCCTTAGTGAATCCCATCAACTTTTCTATGCATCATGATGATATACAAAGTTTTGATGGTGTAAAGTAGAAAATTTCATATCCTTGCAATTTCACACTATGTTTCGGACCCACTTTGGTGTCTGCATCCCCTAGCATGTTTTTAATCTTATTTAGTCATTGCCTTGGCCTTTTTCTGCCCGTCATGCCAAGATTAGGCTTGTGTTCTTCTTTCTAGCATCCTCTTTGTGTAATTATTGGTGACTAGACCTCTTAGGAGCCATAGCCGCCTAGATGCCAACATGATGTAAAGATTCTACACAACGCACTACCATCCACCAACTTGTTGTCATATGGAAGTTATTTTTGAAGTGTTTCACCACCTTGCTTCATGTTTGAGTATTTTGTAACACCTCTAACATGAGCCCAAATAACTCGTTGAGACCTTGGACCTCCTATTTCCTTATCATTCTTCATTATTGAATCTATCTTTTGTTATTTCTATTTTTTTTTTGGTATCTAAAGCTATCTTGCAATATTTTGGACTCTCTTTTGGAAATCTCAAGAACAATCTACAACACTCTTGCATCCAACAACAATCTCTTTGTTTTTAGGTGAATCTACAACACTTTCGAACACTCTTTGTGAGGTCTTGAGTACACTACATTTGGATGGAGTTCCATTAACACCTTTTCTCTTGGTTTTGTAGGTTTCACCTCTTCTCATTTGAGGTGATAGTGTTCTACCTCCTTTTGCATTGCTATCTTGTTTGTGCAATCCATTTAGTGTCCTTGGCATTTGTGGATTTTCACATCTTCTTGTCTATTCTCTCACACACAGACTAGTTTATTTCTTTTTGTATACCTAAGAGCAATATTAATAGTTATTGTCACTACTTTTAGTTCTAGTCATATTTAGGCTAAGACTGCACACTTCTACATCATTTTCCTAGTTTCCCATGGAGGTCGAAAGACCAAAATAGGGGCTTGACCATTCATGGAAAGAACCTTTGCAACCCCAACCTTTTTTCCTTTGTTTCAACTACAGGTTTTGTTGGGAGACACTCAACCACACGAAGGTTTACAACTATCTTTCTCCTTTTGTCATTTTCATCTCTTTTCTTAAAATACTTAGATTAAGTCATTTCCTTTTCATTTCTATTATCATCTAGAGTGTTGCTTTCTTGTTCTTGTTTCTCTATTGTGCTAACTGGGCATAAATTTTGAGGAGAATCACACTTTATCAGAGATTTTGTTGCAGCAACCGTATGGATGATGGTGCATCACACAAATATCTACACATCACGCAGGTGTCCTCAATAGAGACCTTCAAACTTTAGTTTTAGGTTCCTCTTTGCCTATTATTTATAGTTTTGTATTTGTTTTTGTTAAATTTACATTCCAGAATCTGTAAATCAACATCTATTCAATTAGCATTTATGTTTTAGCTTCATAGAGAACATTGTCTTGCAAGATTAAAACATGTTAGGATTTGTTAGTGTAACTTGTTCTTTCTGATTAGAATAGAAATGAGTTATTTTCTTCAAAATAACTAGTTGTTCCTAGCGTAGTTCCATAAGAGAACATTTAGCTTAGAAAACAAGACTTTTCTTAGTTGAATCATTTTTCCTACACTACATTTTGGTGAACCTCAATGCTTCTAAAACATTTCAAAACTTTCTTTCTTCAAAAATACTTACAAAACTTTCAAAAACTTTTCTTCATCATCTCAGGTTGTGCATTGTAAAGCCTATTTCTCATTTTTGAGCTTTACAACCCAATCTCTTTATTCAAATAACATTGTTCAAAGAAGCTACTGCAATCTAAGAGTGACACACTCTCAAACTATTACTTGTCCAATCAAAACAACTACCAATTTCATAAACTTCTCCTATGATCTGATAATAAAAATTCTTCCACATCTTCTGAATTCTCCAACAACTTACCATGATACAAATGTGGTCTTTGATCATGAAGCTACATTATGCATGGGTTCTCAAATTGACATGCCTAGCTTGGATAGGTACCTTGTATCTTTCCATTCACATTTAAATGAGACTAAGACCATGTTTGATGTTATTGTTCTCATAGTTAAGGGCCTCCATACCATGTTAACTAATCATCCTAATGGTCTTGACCTCTTACGCAGGATTGCCTATATTATGAATGGTGATGTTCCTACTTTAGTGGTCCCCCATGAGTAGAGTTAGGACTTACATTCTAAATCATGAATAACCAATTATCGATGTGTATGTCAATGCCTTTTGTGTATATGTTGATCCCCACACATGTTTCCACTAGCACTGCACAATGTAGTCAAGTGGACCCTTCATCCTCTGGGATGCAACAAAACCCCATTTATAATTATGGGTTTATTCCATCATCCCAGCCTCTACCATTCAATTTCCCTAATGCTTCACACCCTCTACCTGCATAGCCTTTATAGTTGCAACCCCTTTTGGCATTGCTATATCCATTGTTTCCATTGTACCTATACATACCATAGATTCCATTATCAATCAACTATTCCAGAACATGGGAAACTTACAGCAATAGCTTGCCTCACTTTCTACTTTCTCTTCATACCCATGTATTCCTTCAAACTATCACCGCAACCCCTATCCAAATTGATATCTTAGCCACACCTCTTCCTATTAGATTTGAGGTGCCACACTTTGACAAATACAATGGTAAGGGAGACCACAAACCCGTGTCTCCACTTTCACTATGGTGTGCAGTGATTTCATCTTCCAAGATAGGCTATTAGCTAAAAATTTTCTATGGTCCCTCAAAAATACTACCTTGGATTAGTTATGCTTCCTTCATAATCACTCTATATTCTCATTTGAGTAGTTGGTTAATCAGTTTCTTCACAAATTTTAGGATAACATTGTCTAGGCCCAGGTTAAATTTACTAATCTAATTCATTGTTGATAGGGTGCCAATGAAAAAGTGATTAATTTTATTTTTCAATGCCAATCATTATTTTCTTAGATTCCTTATGCACTCTCAGATTTAGATGTGTAGAGGGTTTTTATCAATAAACATTATCCTCTTATTTGGGATTAGCTTCTTTTCATGAGGTGTCCTTCATTTACACACTTATGTATGGCCCTTTGTGACTATCAATAGACCATTAGCTAGTTTGGAGCACCTGTTGCATCATCAAGGCCTTCTTCATCATATAATAATAATTATAAAAAGAATAAAAATTTCTTTAAAAATGTTGCATCTACCATTGTTAATAGCATTTCTACCATTGTACCTTCAATTAATATGGCTCTTTCTCATCTTATCGATATAAAAGAAACTAACAATTCACTATTGTCTGAGTCTCTTTATTCTATTTTATAGCAGCTCCTTACTAATAAATTGGTTCAGCTACTTCCCATTAGACCTTTGGATATGAACAAGCCTTTACCACCTTCTTCTGATCCTAATGCCTTTTGTCATCTCCATAGAGTCCCTAGTCATGACACCTAGAGATGTATGCATTTGAAGAATATCATTCAAGACCTCATTAATTTGAACATCATCTAGGTTTTTGGAGTGAACAATAACAGAAACAAATCCATTTCTAAACCCAACCAAAATATACAAATTTACACCAACGCATTCTTGCAACATTCTTCTAATTTTACAAACCTCGCTTTTGCTCCCCCTATGATGGATGATGATATTGATCATTCTACTTTTCCCTTTATTAGCATGGTGGGGATGGTAGACACCCACCCTCAAGTACCTCAAGGGAGTACTATCTATAAACCCATCATCTCTTTCTCTTCAGCTAACATGCTTGTGGGTCTATATGATGGTCCTCTTTACATCAATGCTCAGAACATGAGAGTCATTCATGGTGTCTTGATTGACTCTACCAGCATGGTTTCCAGTATTAATAAGGAGTTTCTATATTTCCATTAGCTTAATAGAGATGCATGTGATACGTCAAACATCTCTATGTGTATGCATGATGACCTCTCCATTCCTACCCTAGGTTTGATCACCCTTTCTATTCAAGTGGGACAAAAGAGCCTTTTGTTGGGATATCCATGGCTCATGATGATAAGAGTTATCCCCTCTATCATTCATAAATGCTTGAAGTTCCCTCACAATGGAGTTGTGCACACTATCACTCACAATGGGTTCCAACCACTCTCTTTGCAAGGTAACTTTTCCCTTCATTACTTTTGGTCTAGCCCTATCGAACCTCTTTGACCCCATATAGACTTTTTATTTAAAGTCTTACCAAAAATACAAGGTGATTTGAATAGATTATAGTGCTCCTTATTATTCTAATCCTACTCCACTTGCAAACTCCTAGTCTTAGATGGTTGCTTCTATTCCTTTTCCTATCCCTCAATACCTTAGAGGGAGATTAGAATGAGCTGGATCATAATGCTATAAATGATGTTCCAGTGGATCCCCAAAGTAGTGGGAATGATAATGTGAATAAATCAACCTCAACAAGTGATAATGAAGATGTAGATCCTATACGGAAGGGGAAAAGAAAATCTAAATAAAAATGAGGTGTGAATGGGATCTTACAAGGAACTTTTAGATTGATTGTGTGTCAAAGTACCCATTCATTGAATCGGTGGAGAATGTAAACAAAGATGAAACTCCCATTGAATGTAGGTGTAAGATTTACAATTGGAAATATGGTAGGGACAAGAAGTTACAACTAAAACTTGACACCATAGAAAAACATATTGGTAAAGTTTCTGAAAAACAAATCATAGATGGAAAGGAAAAATCAGCGATAACATGGAAAACAAAGGAAAAATGTCTTCATGTTAAGCATGCCCTAGAATATGATGTGTTTATGGAATGAAAGGTGAATCTTGCTACATGTGGAGGTTCAATTGAAGCTCAATTTGGAAAGATGATGGGAGAAGCACAAATGGAAAAAACTATTCAATTGAGTGTTGTTTTTCATATTTTACCATAGGGCATCCTATGATAGACTACCTAGAATATAATAGTTTATTATCTTTTATGGGCATTCCTAACTTTCCTAACACACATTGGTCAATAAATAGTGGATGGGAATAGGTAAGTTGTCTTGTTGAGGTGGAAAAACATGATGTAAAGGAGAAAATAAAAGATTCAACTTTTATTGCATTATCTTTAGATGAAGTTATGGCAGTAGATAATACTTCTTGGATATGTATTTATGTGTATACTATATAAAATAATGTCCACCAACCTCATATACTCTCTATTCATAAAATGAAGGAGAATGCAACATTACAAAATCTATTTGAAGTAGTTAAGAAATCTTTGAATGAAATTGGAGGTATGGATGACTGCACAATTCTCAAAAAGTTGTGTGTAGGGATAGATGGAGCTTCAATAATGCAAGGTCATAGGAATAGTCTTTACGTAAAGATACAAACTTCTTGTACACCATAAATGATTTCCATTAATTGCAAGACCCAAAAAATGAATTTACAATTTAAAATTTTGAGCAACTTTTCTACAGTATCAAAAGTTGAATATCTAGTACACAAGATCCACTCATACTTATGTCGAATTCCCAAATGGTTTTTGAAATTTAAATAACTGTTTTGCTAAGAGAATAACTGTAATAAAAAATATTCTTAAGGATGTTGATACAAGATGGATCTTGTTGCATGGACCAATGCAAAGAGTATTTCAAAATATCAATCATTGGTTGGAGTAATGTACAAACATTGCCTCATAGTAGATAAAGCTCTTGACCTCTTACATCGGTTAAGTGATAGAGACACTTCTAACTTTATCTGGTATTCTTCCCGTGCTAGAGAAAATGAACATTTTTGTGAAAAAATCCCAGGAAAGAATTATATACATATTTCAAAATATACTAAGCTACATAAAATGATATGCATGACCCTTGATGATCTATACCTATCAAATCAAATCATTCATAAGTCCAAAATTTAGTAGCTGACACTTGATGGCTAATGTGGACAATATTGGTATTTTTTATAGTTTAATGCAAGTAGGGAGTTATGTGTCTCTATATGGGGATATGAGATACCAATGCACTATTTTTCTAGGAATAGGCACATTGTCAAAGAAGAACTTGTTACAAGGGAAGATTTTGACAAGATTGTTAATTTTGCAAGTACTACTTTAAAGGTATTGCACGATCTCATTCCTCGTATATTAGAAAATGATTCCCTTGAGATGAATTTATTAAAGCCATGTCTTTTGTGTATCCTCAATATTGGATCAACTGTAAACCAGTTGATTTTCATAACAAGATAAAGACTTTAGCCAATCAATTTTTCAAAAGTATAGAATTCAATGGAGAACATATAGAAGGAATTATAAGTAAATCTAAGCTTATAGAACAATTAGCCTATTTTGCAACATTAATGATGGAATAATTTAAACTCCTAGGGAGTCCCTTCCAAGATGGATTGATAAAAAATCTTTGGGCAACCTTAAATTAGAGTGAAATATTGAGTGATTCAATATCATAATATTTCAAACTTGTTGATATATGTCAAACCATGATATTGAGGTCAGTGGAGGATGAAAGAGTTTTATGTGCATTGGGGTTCTTGAAATCAAAGATAAGAAACAAACTTGACAAGAATTTAGAAAATTTCTTGAGCATGTATACAACTAGATATGATATCTGAAGTTTTCATTTTGAAAGGGCACTAGGAATTTGGAGATCCATATGTGAAAGGAGAGGGTTGTGCAACACTTCAAACAATACTAGCACATATGATAGTGACACAATGAATAACACATGTAGTGACAATGATGAGATGCACTTAAGTGGACATATGCAAATAGAAAAAAATGTAGACCAGGATTAGGATGACCCTCAATCTCATGGTCAAAGTGAGGAGATGATTTGGCAATTGGAAGAGATTTAGCACTTACTAGGTATTTATATTGTATTTCATATTCCAAATTGTTGTTTATGATACTTTATTTGTCTATCATTGATACACATTTTTCAATTTCCATTTAAAAATTAATAAATTAACATATTATTATTTTCCAATGTTGCATTTTAGAATCTAAACTTTAGACATTGTTTTCAAATTTGATTTTATTTTAGAATCTAAATTTTACACACTTTTCAATTTCCATTTAACAATTAACATATTATTAACAATTTCATATTATTATTGTGTGATACTAATAAATTTTACAAGCATTTAACTAAATGCATACTAATCAACAATGGTAGTATATACAACAAATGTTTAATGTAAATCTAGAAATCAAAGTTTTCCTGAAGTAAGCAATTAAATAATATAGATAATTTGAACACATAAATGGATTTGAGTCTTATATTGATTTTCAAACGAAGGAATACATAAAAGTATTACAATATCTTTCTCAAAAATAACTCTGCACAATGCTAAGTTGGAAACTCATGTTATCAAATCATTTTACTAGTTTCTGTAGCAAGCTCCTGTGTTCATCTAATGGAAGTGTAATTTGATGTAACTCATAGTAACTGACTTGTAAATTTGTTAACAATTCATAATTGAGAGTGGAAAATTTCTATAATGTATCATTCAAACATGCATTCAAGGTTATCACTCGCTTGATAGAATATAAAAACTTTGTCTCATCTAGCTTCTCAGGAAACTGGTCCCTATCGCATTTCTTTCTGTCCTTCATATTCCTTTTCAAAGTATCCTTTCCTAGGTATCAGTCTGATTTGTCAAAAGTTATCGGAAGAGCAATCTAATAAAGGTTTTCAAACTTTCCAATCATCTTCGGTATCATTTTTCCATACTCATTCACAAATTCCTATGCTTCATCTAGCTTCATACACTTTATAAGGGTGGATGATGCCTTTATTGAGGACTCAAACTAACTAGAAATTCCATTGGATTCTAATTCATTGTCATTGATTGTGAAGATTGCTTCAAAAAGAATTGTTGTATTATCTTTTGAAATGATCACTTTTTTATTTTCATTAACATATTGACTAAGCTTCTGAAACTCTAACAGCTAGCATCAATGAATTAAAAGAATTTATTCAAATCATTAGTCCTACGTATTATTTCCCCCCAAACCTTATCTTTTATATGAATCATTGTGTTTTTATAAAATTTAGATACTCTATTTTGGGAAGACTTTAATTCATTTTCTGCTTTCTTCAACTCCAACAACAATTTTTCAGTGTTTCTTCTATTCCGCCATTTTATGTTCCCATAGTTCTATTTTTTCTTTTTGTTTGTCCAATTTGACTTGCAATGTCTTTGCTAAGGCATTGGCTTCCGTCAGGTTTTGTTGTAATTTTTCTAAATTGGATATTTCATTATCATAATTCTTTGTGCTTTCATCTAAACTTTGCTTTAGTTCATTCAGTTCCACCTTTGCCTATTCATTCACATTGCTTGTAGATGTAGAGGCATATTTTTTTTATCCTTTTCTCTAATTCATTACTCTTGTTATTTGTTGCTTTCCTCTTTGCTTTCTCATTTGCTAGATCTGCCTATAACTTTTCTATTTGATTTTTGTAACCTATTTTTGTCTCTCTCTCTCTCTCCCTTTAGCAATGATGTGTATATCACTTCATTGTTCTTTTTTGATACATTAATTTTGTCACAATTTTTTATTCCAAAAAAATCCACTTGGATGGTGCTCACCTCATAGTTAGAGTGATGCATCTGATTATCTAGTTTATTTTGAACTTTGGGCACAATAATCATCTACTCCATGGTTTATGTAGCTAGGTCATATGTAGGCAATAACCTAGTTGTTGTTGGCTCTAAAGTTATAGTATTTGTACTCTCTAGCTCTTGTTTCTTGTGTCTTTTAGAATTTTCTACTTTCTTGTTAAACTCAGCTTTGTAATCAAAACTTGGGACCACTAACACAATGAAATGCTTGAATGGTGAAGGAGTAGTTGCAGTGTTGGGGGCATTTCTAATTGTTTGAGGCTAAGAATTAGCCATTCCTATCCTAATCACACTAACAATAGGAGCGATGCCTACTGGAAATAATTTCTTTGAGGTGGAAATGAAGATCGTTGGACTTGGAACTATCATAATATTTTGCCTCTTCTCATGGCCTTGTTCACTGAGATTATCTATAGTATATATTTCTATTGACCTCTTCTAAATATCGTGTTGTTGTAGCACTTGCTAATCACTACTACTATCTATACCATTGCCACTAGTAGCACTAGATTATCCACCATCTCCTTTATGAATTAAATGAGAATCTTGAAGATCTAAAGACCCATGTGATACTGGTTGTGATTATATCTAACTCTAGGGATTTGAAGATAGATAAAATTTAACTATACTACCTATACTTGTATGCCCTTAGGCTTGTTTATTAGCTTTAATTCCTCACACATCACTAGGTGTTCTAGGGTCTACCTGTCTTACCACCCAAGCATTGCCTTGTCTTGTGGGCCACAAACCACCACCTTCATAACCCATTTTTTGGTTATGGCTACCCTTGAAGTATATGTTTGTTTTGTGATTTCACTCAAACCAAGTTTGTATGCATAGTCCACACTAGGATCCAAGCATGGCTCTTCCTTCCCAATATCAGGTTCAACATTAATTGCTTCAAAGGGATGCTCTCTATTCCATAATTTGCTAAACTATTCATCTTCTGGTATCTCCTCAAAGTCTGCAGTAGTTTTTGGATCACCTAGTTCCTTCCTCATAGACTAAAAGGAAGTTATTTTTAATTGTTTCCACACAACATCTATACAAGCTTCTTTTAGAGAATATGGCATATTTTTATAACTAATTTTTATAGCAGATCTTGTATAAAAATTGTTGTATCTTCGGATTAGAATCTCTATTACTCTTTATTGATGTAATGCCATTATTTCTAGTGGTAGTTATTTGAAAGTAATACCTTTCTCAGTAGCAATTTCTTGCACTACTTTTCTTAACTCATCCCAAGAATTCTTATTTTTTATTATTTCTAGCAGGGGTTTATTTAATGTTAAATTCTAGCTGCGACATTCTTATTGGCCAGAAGCCTTGCTTTAATCATGTCACATGGGTCATACTGCTAGTGAGAGTCAAGATCAAATTTAAAAATTTGTAAAATTTCATGTGCCACAATGAATGGTTTTCTCTCAAATGTGAACCCCTCACATGAAAAAGGTAAGGAAGGAAATAAGGTCTTCTTTTATTGACTAATAACGTATAGTTGATATGTACTTTCCATCTGCCATATATATTCCAATACAAAAACCCTCTCTATCACATGTATTAGAAGTTTGTAGGGCTCTACTCCTTATCCATAAAATCTTAGCACAGTATATTCCTCCATGAAGTACCAATCAACCAAGTGTATTTATTTTCCCAATTGAATGCAATTTCCACAAGACCTGGGCAATCTAGGCATTGGAGTATTTGTGTCCTACATTATAAATTGAAGCCAAAAATTAGTCCAAAAATGGTTGTAGTTCCTTCATTTATTCGACATCCTTATCTTAGGGGTCTACTCATATAGAGGAGCCAAACTTCTCGCCTAATCATTCCATTAAGTTGCACTAGAAATAAATAGCACAAGTAGCTTGTGAACCTAAAGATCTTAGTGGAACCTCCTTAAATCATTAAAAAATATTTATGCATGGATTCTACAATGTGCTCAACAAATATGTATTGAACAAGTGGCTGAACATAATGGATAATGTATACCATTTCAAGGAGGGTTACATCCACTTTCATATTACTATCCAATCCAAGGTAAAATACTAGCATATAAATAGTATCTTGAACCCAATTTCTAAAAATTTCAATTGCATGAGGGCTCCCTTTAGGTAGGATACCATCATGTGTTATTTTTTGAGAAAACCTTTTTTGGAAATTGGAGGGGTTTCTTCATAATCATGAGCAATTTGTTCTAGGTTAATGGAAATTTGGTTGGCTCTAAAATATTTAGGTGAAAACCCCAACAAGCAAAAAACTTCTTCTTTGGTAATGGACAAGATTTCTTCTTGGATATTTTTGTTAACAATTGCTCTTCTATTTTCACCATAATTCTAGGCAAAAACCATGATAAATTCTAGGCAAGGTAAAAACTCATGGAACATCATGTGTCTTAATCCAACCATCTATGGTGTAGTGATCTTGGTTTGTTAGGTTGCATTTGACCTACTATCCTATTCTCACATGCACCAGAGAGAGAGTGTCCAAATTGATTGGTCCTTGTATCAGTTCTGGCTCATCTAACTCTAGCATCTCCTTGCTGAGAAAACTCTGCACTGCATCTGCAATGTCTCTTGCCACACTTGCTATTTTAGTTTCCTTCCCTTGTGCTTTGTCAGTCGCAACAATCAGACTGTCTTGCTTCGGTGCATTAGCACCATCTCCTTCTGTTAGTTATTCTTTTCCCTTGGCCTTTTCCTCTTCCTTTTCTTTCTCTTTTTCTTCTTCCTTTACTTGGTCCTTTCTGGAGTCATCAGTAGCAGGAGGATCCAGAGGATCATGGCCAACACTTGCTTCGTCTATCAATACTTCCTCTTCTTCTTTTTGCACTTCCTCTTTCAGAACAGAGGAATCTAGAGTTTCAGTCTGTTGCTTATTCTTCTTTAATCCTTCAACATTCATGTTTGAGGACTCAATCTCTACATTTACCTCCTTTGCAATAGGAAGATTGTGCTTTTTCAAAGCACTCCATAGAATCTCTTTAGTTTCCTTTGCAATCTTGTCTATCTCCCCAAGCATAAGCTTATTCAATCGATTTTCACTTTAGAACTCATCCTTGGCTTCTTTAAATATCAAATTCATTTGCTTCAGAGTAATTTGGGGGCATAATTGTATTAATATTTGTTCTCGAATCTCAAGATCCTTGCTTTTTGCATTCTCTTTTCTCAATTCCAAAATTTTTTCAAGGCTTTTTGGTATTAATGAACATATCTCAATAAGAGCCTTGTTGTAGATATTCAAATATCTTACCATTGCTTCCTCAAGTACTCTTTTGTTAGCATCACTATAGTCATCATAAAATTCTGTCATTGGAGCCAAGTTTCCATCTACAGTTACTGATTTAATGATGTCATCTACTAAAAGAGTAGGCTTCTCTTCATATTCCTCTATCTTATGCCTCTTGCTTTCCTTTTTGCTTCTAGAGGGCATCTCCTTAGATATCTTGGCCGCTTTTGTGCCTGTGGCTTTTAGTTCTTTGATCTCAATGTCAGAATCTATATCTTCTTCTTCTTCTCTTGTGCTTTCATAGGTCTGGGATGCCTTTGTTTTCTTCCTTTTCTCCCCTTTTCCAGATTATTTTGCTTCCGATTTTACAGTCTTAGGAGGAACAGGGGCAGCAGCAGAGTTCCTAGTAGTCCTTGATGTGGAAGAGGGTTCCACCAGAGCACTTCCTTGATTCTTATCTTGTTTCTCTTTCTCAGCCTTTTTAGTTCTTTCCCTGAATTGCCTCACAGCCTCCTTAGTTAGGCCCAGATTTTCAGCCAACTACTCAACTTCTTTTCTTACTATCCTTTTGGTTTCAGGTTCTCTGAGCTCAGTATGCAGTTTTAAACTTAGCTCCTCATATGTTCCAAATCTTTCAACTGTTGTGTCTTTAGGCTTGCTTAGAAAATGTTGAGCATACATATTCAAGATCTTTCCATCAACTTCATACCCCATGGGCATGATCCAAACAGTTCTGGGTTCCACTACTTCCATTAGGCACTGATAAGTGTCAACCATGAAGCATATTTCATTTTTGTACTTCTCAACAATTGATTTAGGGATTCTTTCCCTTAAATGCATCATACTCTAAAAATTCTTGAAGTATCCCCATATTGCAATTTTCTAAGCTTTGAAATCACCAATGCTGTGAAGATGATCTCTGATTTGAATGGCAGTTGGCTCATCATTAGTCCATGAACACCCTTTACTCCAGGGACTTCATTCATATAGTAGAAAAACAAGCATAGAACCAATGTATCATATTTAAAAGTGTTTTTCTTATCCCTTTCGATTTTATTCAAGTTCTCAATCAGCTAGTTCTGTAACAACTCACAAAGGTCATAATCTACATTCTCCTTCAACATTTGATATGTTGCATATATGGCAGTCCAGAGATATAATTCTCCCTGCTGGAGTGATATATCTTGTAGCCAATCACCATGGAAGCAAACTTCACATCCGGTTCTATAATGTCATTTATAGTCATAGCCCTCCTATCGAATTTAGCACTGGTTGCATCAGTAACAGTTTAGTTTCTCACAGATTTTAACATGGGTAATCCACCGGTTGAGTTTAACCCAGTCACAATTCTGATAACATCCTTGGTAATCTTGAATGGTTTTAATAGCCAAATGAATTCATCATGCATCTGACTCAAAACATACCGGGCCCATTCATCTTCATCAAATGTTGGAAACCCCATAATTTGAATAAAGTGTTTATCATGTAGTGCCTTATACTCAGGTTTAAGATCATGATTTTTACCCTTGAGATGATTCTCAAACAAGTCTACATACCTTGAATCACCAAATTCATCTATGTTTGCATGAATATAAACCCTAATGCCTTCAACATGCAGCACACCATACGGAACATTTGAAAAAGTACCTAATGGGTCGACTTCTATTGATTTGTGAGGATGCTTCCTAAATTTGGGTCAAGGCCTTTTAGTAATGTCAACAACATGAGGAGAAGCCATCTCAACAATTTTTAGATTCAAAGCTTTACAGAGAGGTACCTTTTTCTTCCGCAGAGTTAGGGTTGATCAATTACTAGTTGAATTCGCTCTTCGTTCTTCAACCTTTGGATTTGCAGCTCAGAAGCTCTTCTACTTGTTTCCTTCGAAAGCAAAGTGGTTCAAATGCATGATTAAGTGACTTTTTATCCTTCACAAAACCTAATTTCCCATTGTAATAAATATGCTGCCCTAACTTCATCCAGTTACTTTGTTTCTTGAACTGTTCTTCGCAAATTTCTATATTAACGTCTTTTCTTCTGAAAATCCTTCTAAAAGTTTTGAAACAATTCAAAATATCTTCTCTCATTGTGCCATATACAGGCACCCACTTATTGACTAGGGGAATTTGATGTTCAATGTAGCTCCCCTTGAGCCAGAGCTCCTGATTTAATTCCCGGAGCAATTGTCAGCACCGGATTCCGGTGCGGATCCATCATCATTGTTCATTGTATCTTTTTTCACCCAAGTCTTGTTCATTTCACTTTGTATCTCATTCACATCAATTTTTCTTTTGCCTTTGTCTTGTCTCTGCTCATCAAGTTTTCTATTTACTGGACCTCTTCTTCCATTATAACTACTTCTGTAGAATCTTGCAATATGATCTGATTTATTGCAATTAAAACACAACATTTCCTTGCTTATAAACTTGATTTCCTCTTGATCTGCACTAATTAGCCATGTGTCCAAACACATTGCAAGCAAAACAGTAACCATTGAAAGAATTGCCAATTCCTCTATTGTTAGAATTATTCATTATCATACTTTTGCATTCATTTGATCTATGACCATACCTCTTACACTTGAAGCATTGACCAGAGAAGGATGGGCCATTTTGATTTACTCTGCTTCTACACTGAGTAGCTCTATGACCAAATTTATTGCAATTGAAACAATTTCCATTGAATGATGGATATCTTTGAGCATTAGGCTGTCTTACCGAAGGTTTTCTAGTTCTGTTTCTCCCATTCCTTGATTGAAAATTTCTTTGTCTAGATTTGGAGCTTTCACCTTTCTCATATCCAAGACCATGCTTGTCATCACCCTTTTTCTATCCTTCAATTAGTGCTTCAAGTTTAGCTGAGCTTATCTTGAACTTCTCTTTATATTCATTTGCAACTTCTAGGTCATGTTTGAGAGTGATAATTTGTCTCTCAAGTTCTCTCTCATTGTCCCTGCTTTCTTGTAGATTAGATTCTAGGAGACCAGCTATTCCATCCAATCTGCAGCATTCTTCAGTTCTCTCTTTCAGATTTTGATTCATCTCTTCTTCAATTTTCTTCCTATCTTCAATTTCCTTGGTTAGTGTCATCACCCCATATTCCATCTCATGTTTTAGGACAACAACTTCTTTAGCTAAATTTTCATATTCCTTTGTCTTCTCTTTCAGGGCCTTGTCTTCATAATGATTTCCCAGTTGAAGAGGTTGCTCCTTCCCTTTTTCATTGGATTTGCTCAATTTTCCTTTTAAAATCTTAATGAAGTCTTTAGCCTTTTGAGGTTTTCTTGCAGCTCTTCGACTTCTACTCTAGACTGCTCAAGATCTTCTAGGGTGAGATTAAGTTGCCCTTGAAGGTTATATTCATCCATTTTACTACCTTCCTAGATCTTCCTTAAGCTGTTAAACTTTTTTAAAGGAACCTTGCTCTGATACCAATTGTTGGAATTGTTTTGGACAACTGAGAGGGGGGGGGGTGAATCAGTTGTCACACAAATTAAACTTTTCTGCCTTTAATCCTCTTTTAAAACTTTTAATCAAATTAATGATATGAACATTAAAGCATGAATCAATAACATATGAGTAGAAACATAAGTAACACACTTGACACCAAGATTTTTGATGTGGAAACCTGGTTAAGGGAAAAACCACGGCGGGGGTTAATCCATAAGGATTATACTCTGTTAAAAGTATTACAAAGTGGAATGCACATGCATTCAGGCTCACTGCCCAGAGCTCACTGCTCAAAGAAGGCTTATTGCCTACAGAAAGAAGATTACAATGAAATTGAATTGATAATTGGCATCTATCAATGCAAGGATTTAGTTTTGGTTAAACACAAAATACTGACTTGATACACTTCATCTTCACTCTACCCTTTTCACTGTTCTGCTAACATCTGAATCTTAGATCTCTGCTCTTTTGACACTTATTCCATAGTCGCATCACACATTCACTCAAATCATTCAAATCCATCGGCTATAGATATCCACGTCTAGATCTTCAACCACTTTTTAGTCGACTTCAAAAATACTTAGAACTTTATTGAAAATTCTACTCTATCAGCTAAATCCATGTACACTTGTAATGCGGACCAAAACTTGCACTCACAAATCATTAATCAAGTCAGCTACTATCACTGATCATCACAACTTGTCAAACCAACAACTTCCATACATCCAAAACCAAGATCAATTACAAGGTTGGCCGGTTCTTCTTCTGCTTGCTCTATCAAACTGTTAACCTGATACTCAAATGTTGATAACTATTAAATCCTTCATCACCAGAGTCCAAAACTTTGGATTTAGATTATCCTGACAATGCTTATGACTCCCTCAGTTCTGCAACAAACTCTGATCTACTCTCAGAGAGATCCAGACCAAGATACCGGACCCTATCACACACTCTGTTCTTGACTTCCTAGACTTAGACAAATCTTCAATCTGATTTCCGGTATGGGCAAATTATGAAATGCGGATGTGTAGTAGAGACTTAGTTGCCATCAATGACAACACTTATCATGCCTAGCAGTGTCTCTTGCCAACAACATAGCTAGACAAAGACAACAACATGAAAGCAAGGACATTCCTTATGCTACATGACAACTTGTAGCTAAACACTAATACATGTCTAATAGCACACATAGAACCTATCTAAATTATATGCAAACACGAAATGATATTCAATGGAACCCAAAATCACATGCATACAAAAACACTCAAACACATGGCATGTTTTTGTAGCATTGAAAATCATTTTTTATCCTATTACATTGGGTTGCAAATACATGTTTACATTTGTTTACATAGGATTACATACACATAGACAAGGATTTAAATCTCCCCTATTTTTCCTCTTTCCCTAGGGCTCCTCTATCTTCTCTCCTTCATCCACAGTTTGGTTATCTACCTCCACCTCTACACCCTAATGCAAAGCCTCTTCACCTTTCTTCCATAGATACTTCTATTCTCTTTATCTTGTCCATGTGCCAAATAACACTATCCCTTTCTCAAATCTTTCTTGGTATCTTTTTTCTAGAAACTTATTTTCCTTGGTGCCTCCTTTTTCTTCCAAAAACTCTTACAAATCTTGTCAATTTGGGTGTTTGAATCAACCTACCAAGCAACCTACACAAAATATTGGATATGCCTCCTTTCAAATTTGAAACCCCCTTAATCTCCTACTTAGATTCACCTTGACACATTAGACCTTCATTAATTTGGTTGGGCGTAGTTCAATCCATTTGGAACCAACCTCCACTTTTAAATTACCTATCTAGCAATAAATATGAATCCTCTCAAAAATTTGTGACCTTTCATCAACCATGACATCAACCACTCCACCTTGGGCATTAAACATTGGCCCAAACTACATGTTAGGTGCACACATTGTCACTAAAACTCACCCTTTAAAACACCTTCACCTCTTTCCATACCTTGCAACCCCTTTTAGTTTCTTCCCTTGCATCTATCACTCACCTCTACCACCAAAATCCACCTCTTGCAACCATCACCCATTCCCATCACCAGTCTTCAAATCAACAACAAAATCCTATTCACCTCATTGATACTAAAATAACTTCTACTATTGACCTGGTAGGCTCAAAAACTATATTGCAAACACTCATCAAGTATATCATAAAGAAACAAGAAAATTCATGTCAAACGTCATCAACATGTAACATCAACCACAAACTTACATGTGGCAAAGTATTGGACAAACTCTATGTAGCCAATCACATGCAACATCATACCAGAATTAACACATCCATCACCATTTAATGTTGTCCCAAACCTAGAAAACTACCATAGTTGTTGCAAGTTAACTCTCTCCAACAACACATCCTTCCTATTTTTTGCAAGTGGAAAACAACTTAACATGACCAAACCTCTCTATTGCTACATCTAAATCCATTGACGTGCACACACCCTACAATTACTACAAGTATAGTCAAATCAACAAGAGACATTTTCCTTTGTTGCAAGTCCCTTCCACTAGTGGCTGCAAATGTCCATGTAATGGTTGCAAGTGCAACCAACACTATGGTGACACCATTTCTAGTGGACGCAAGTGGGAAATTGACCTTGAAATGACTAGCTCCAAGCCTCTAGTCCTTGCAACTTAAAATCTTGGGATGCTCTTGTATCAATATACGGAATTAATGAAGGTTTCAAAATAGAGCATAATGTAGAAGATAATTAATTACTAATTAATTTGATGTATAAATGGCCATGAAATTTATCTTAAGGGTTTTTTCAACACACTCACTCCATTATAACCTTGTTGCCATTGTAGTTACACCTCTTGACATAATGAATAAGATTGGATTAAAAATATTAAATACTAAGATTAATGTTAAAATAAATATGGGAATTAAAATAAATTAATTGCACATGGACTTAGATCTAAAATTGATGTAAGTTTTTGTCTAGATGTTAGGAATCCATTCACCTCAATACCATATTTTAAGAACTTGTTTTGGATATAGAAATATGAATGTGCATCTTATTGGTTCACGTCCACATGCAAGGTAAGTGCATGGAAATGAGAGGCTAAAAGGGGGTCAAAAGTGGCCACCTTTTTCTTGAAAGAAAAAACAAACTTCGATGAGTAATTCAAGTACATACACTAAAAATTTGACGATGTGATAGTCACAAGGTTAGTAGATCTTAGAATCTAGTTTTTACACTACTATTTTTTTAAAAAATGAGGGAGATTAAGAGGGTGAAATAAATGGAGGGCATAAGTGGTCCTATTTTTGTCAGAAAAATATAACATAGTGTCAGGTGTGCTCCCCCTAAATTATTGACTTTTTAAAAGTATTTCACAAATTATTTTGGTGGAAGGTTATCTAACATAATGCAGTTTATGCCATATTTGTTTTCTATTTTTTGATGAATATATTATTGCTTACTAATTTTCAAAGTGGACAGATTCTAAAAAATGAAAAATTGAGTGTGCTCCCTCTCATTTTGAGAATGCTAATTAGATATCAAGACCTTAATATATTTAGATTTAAAAAATTGCATGGTTAGAAAGTTAACACAAAGATTTATGTCATGTCCCCTATTTTTTAAAAATTGTATCCTAACATACATGAACCTAATGTACAACATGCTCAACATTTGTTCATTTTTTGTATGACTTTTATAAAACATGTCTTTTGCACCCAAATTGAATGTCCAACCCATAGGATTGGTAAATCCAAACTTGTTACAAGTCTGAGGGAGACATTTTAGTAGTCAAAAGGAGAATGTGACCATGTTATAACATGCTCACATTCTAAAAAATACATACGAAACATAATTTGTGGTGCACACATGTTATGTTTTCCAAAACACACATTTTGAAGATTTATAAAATTTAGCCACTTTTTGGCCCTCCAACTTTTTGTACTTACCCTGCATGTAAGTGATCTTTGATTGTGTGGACCTAAAATCTATGTGTGTATTTAAACATGTAACTCACTATAGCACCTCGAATGGGTCACACAAATTCAAATAATTTTTTTACCACAATGTAACACCCTAAATAGTGGCTAAATGTAATTCATTTATTATGATGCTAGTTGATATAAGACTCCACATGGAAATGGATGATCAATGGAATAGTGATTGTTTGATAATTTGAGCTTCAAAGAGAACAATGAGCGGAGATCATTGATATTAATATATGATAATGGGTTGATAAAGTTGCAAGCTATATAATATAGTAGAGCTATTGTGTAACAATGGTTCAAGAATCATTTGATAAGATGTAATCAATGGTTCTCAGATTTTTCAAAGGTGTTAGAGCTCTAGTAGGTTCCTCTAGATTTTGAGGACCATTTGATACAAAAGATGACCAATGCATCTTGAAATCCCTTAGAAATTATAACAATATTCTCAAGGAAAGCTTTACAGTTGGTTGGTTTGCAACCAAGTCACCTTATGATAAGCCTTGAATCTTTTGTATTTGTGCATGTGATAAATGCATCAACAAGGTGCTATCATTGGTGAAAGATGAAATGGTGGTGACATGAACTCCTTTATATATATGTTATAGGTATGCCATCAATTTTGTAAGCTGCAAGATTATTGGATGACGTGGAAGATCTAGTGGTTCTTCGAGCTCTAAAAATGGAGCTTTACAAATGGTAGAGTAAAGTTATAAGGTTTGTCTAATAAGATACAATATAATGATCCTTGAAGGCAAGATCTAGTTGAGTTAGTAAGGCAATGGGGCTAGTAACTTTTTTTGATAAAAGGCATGAACACCTGAACTATAGTATATTATAATAAAATAGTAGTTACAACAACATGAGGAAGAGGCCTGTTTCTGATATAATAATCTCTCAAATAGGCTTTACAAGAAAAAAACTAGGAGACGAAGCACCTATAGTTTATATATCACCAATTACATATTAGCTATTATCAAGCTATAACACATGAATACACAAAAATCCAAGACCCAAAAAGATTTTAAACACCACCAACTTAAGATCACCAGCTAACCATCGACATCTACTTCAATGCCATTAATATCAGGGGCCTCACCATATTGATTTGCAGGAGGATGTAATTCATGAGTCAAAAGCAACCTCATAGCCTGAAAATAATCCTAAACTTGATCTGCAAGCTAAGAGCCAAGCTCATGATGATGAGAATGAAGCACATTGTCCACAACAAAATCACATTAGAATTGGAGGTCATGTTTCATTGCATTGTAGGTGCAAATAATTGCCAAGTTCCTTTGAATATCCTTGTGGGAAAATAGTCCCCCAGCCAGCATCTTCCCGCTAAACAAGTCATAACCCTTCATTGCATCATTGAGAATTTGCTCAGAAATAAAGTGGTCTTGCACAAAGTCTATAACAATTTTCTGCAAAAGGCCTGTATTCTGAAGCAAATCCATACAATTAGAAAGAAATAAAGACAATACCTACAAGGGGTAAAGGATTCCGGGTGAGCTCTGAAGAATTTCTTTGCCCATTAAGAGTTGAATCGCCTTCTCTACCATAGGGCAATCAAACTTGAAGATCTTCGCCAGCATATGAGTATCAAAAGCACCATATTTAGGAGTCTCCCATTTTTGTATAGGAATACTAATTTGCTTATTTCTTGATAGACTCTCCATGATGGTAGGTTATGGAAAATGACTAATTTTAAGGTTATTAATAGCAAATGGCATCCACGATTCAAAATGAGGCAGTAACTTAAGCTGCATGTTATAGGCAATAGGTAATTGGGAGCATTTAATTGCTTCTCCCCATGAGTGACACATGGTCTCATGGTTTTCATATGCCTCATGACTATATTAATGATGATAAGCGAATTCTTGTGCAACAGTAGATTAAGTCAAATCCATAGTCTATGCTTCTTGGGGGTAGTTTAGAGCTCTAACAACACTTAAACTCCTACCATCCCTTTAATTGAGTTAGATCAATGGTCAAAATTTTCTACTACTTACCATGAAAGATCTAATCAACAATAGATTTGATGGCTTATGTGCTAGATAACAACACCCAACATATTCGTATATAAAGGTTCTAGTTCATGTTTTACTAGTTATTTATGCAGGTAAGAGCATGACTAAAGGTGAAATTCTTAAGCATTTGAATCAGGATACCACTAACATAGGTCAATATATATCATTGGCTATAATAATAACATTTCACATAAGGACCAAAACTTCCACAAGGATCTTGTAATGCCCCTCCATTTCTCATCTTGGATGTGCAGATGGTCTGGCTAAAGAGCATGAAGATGAAGGTAAAATAATAGGAATATTTAGGGTATGTTAGATAGTTGATGTTGTACATTATATGATGTTGATAGATGCTACATTCATGTTGATGACATTCCTGATTATGCTCATGTGTGGTTTCATATGACAGTTAGTATGTTTTATCGATAATCTTTGTTGCGACACTGATAATTTATATGCTCTGACATTGTTTTACATTTAGGTGATTATGATGTTGATCTTACTATGATGGTCATATGTTAGAATTGATTTTTATGCGACTGATTCTGTATCATAGGATGTTATGTTGATCATTCGATTATCTGATGATGGTTCTTATTTAGTCGTTCAGTAACTGATTGCTATGTATGTTGTGATTATGTGTTTAATGTGATGGTGAAAGGGACAGTGTCGCATTACTCATGTGTGAGTACCCTGCTACACTGCGATTCCCTTTCCACGGTGTATTTAACTATATGATTATATATATGTATATTTGTTCAATTGTTTGGTTGCTCCAGGATGCAGGTACCAAACATCGACTCCACCTAAATTGACAGGTCTGAGCATGCCTTAAACCGAATGGAAACTGTTTAACAGAGATAACATATGGTCCCCTAGTTAGCCATCATCCTTGAAAAGGATGAGTATCTAGTTTTGCACCCAATTAGTGTTGTCTGTATGGGCGTGATAGTTAGTCACTGTTGTTGTGGTCATGCTTTTCGATCATACATAGTGTCAAGTATTGTTTGACATTTGGGTTATTTTATTTAGAATTGTTTGATTAATGTTTTGGTTAATTGCTTCATTAAAATAAAATTATTAAGTCAAGAGGGCACTTTGATAAATAAATATAGATGTTTTTATGTAAATTATAGTTGTGTGGAAATATGTATTATTATGTCTAAAAAAAATTCTCTTTCTTTATTACTATTGTCTTGAGTAATTATTTTCTATTTTGGCCACTTGGAAGAAGTGGCAATTACGCACCTCAAGAGGGAATCTTGGAAATAATTGTTTCTTTTGAGTAAGAGACTAATTTTAGAAAAGTAGAAATAAACTATTTTTGTTGGGTTAAAATAACAAATTGTAAGAAAATAATAAAGGAGAATCTTCTGGAAGAAATTATGGAGGTGGTTATGCATGCTAAACTTTATTTTGAAATCTCAAGACATAATTTGGGGGAGGAGCGTGCATTTAAAATGGAGAATATGTTTTATGTTTTGTGGATCTCTCTCTCTCTCAGAAAGTTTTCATTTTTCTTTTGGCACCATGAAACATAGTTTCTAGAAAAAAAGACTTGGGGTAAAATGGATGTGAGCGGGGAATTTTGTGAAGATGCGATAGAAGTAATATTCTAGGTATGGACTGAGATATGAATCTGATTTATTGTTGCATTAGATTTAGTAAAAATATTCTGTGAATTCTCTTCTACATTTTCTGAACCTAGTCTATTGCATTAGCCATAACTTTAATTTTACAAACTGGGTTTCTCTAATTTTTTTTTATATGGTGGACAACCTAGGTATCTAAGTCATATCTGAAAATTAGCTATACCCAGTTTGTCCTTTTTGAGATATGAATATTTTGTGACTATCTACCTCTCATCCATTTCGTCTCTGTTTTAGTAATCTGTTGCATTAGCCATAACTTTATTTTTACGAACTGGGTTTCTCTAATAAATTTATATATGGTGTATGACCTGAATATATAAATCATATCCGAAAATTAACCATACCTAGTTTGTTGTTTTTGAGATATGAATATTTTGTGACTGTCTACCTCTCACTGATTTCGTCTCTGTTTTAGTAGTCTGTTGCATTAGCCATACCTTTATCTTTACGAACTGGGTTTCTCTAATTATTTTATATATGGTGTGTGGCCTGAATATCTAAATCATATCCAAAAATCAGCCATACCCAGTTTGTGGTTTTTGAGATGTGAATATTTTGTGACTGTCTACCTCTCACCCGTTTCGTCTCTGTTAAAACAGTTAGTTGCGTCACCAATAACTCTATATTTTCAAATTGAGTTTCTCTGAGATTTTTCAACAAATTCATTTTGTGCATATCCTACGATCATTGCTTTCCATCATATGACTCTCTTTGAGGCATTCTACCAATTAGTCTACATTCCCTCTCTATGCTTTCACATTTTGCATTGTTGGTAGCTTCTAAAGCCTTCTCAACAAATTCATTTTGTGTTGATCCTATCATATGCATGTGGTAGATTTGATGAAGATGTTAGATCTATAGGAATGTGTTGTTGTTTTGTATTCCTTTTCTCTCAAGCTAACCTTAGAACAAGGTTCTTTCATTGTAGCTTCAGGTTTTGTATCTTGTGATTCTAACTAGTGTAAGATATTTATAGAATTATAATATTATAGGATTTTAGCCTTGCTTATACAATTATATTTAATAGTATTTATAATTGTCTAGATTATTAATGAAATCTACATCAATGTAAATAGTGTAAATAATTGTTGTGTTTAATTTGTATGCCTTAGAGTTAATTGCAGTTTGTTCGCAGTCATTTTAATTAAATGAAATTAACATAAGTTTTGGGAACTATTAGTTAAAATATTGTTACTCGTGGACTCTTATATCTTATGATCATAAAAGTAACTATTACTAGTGGTTGGATTATGATAGTTCTATATTGTTGAGGAAGATTCATTTTATGATTGTTAGATAATTGATCATGATTCAATTAATGTTACATTCTTCAAGACCCATAATTAGTGCATTATGTCATATGTCACAATTGTGGTGTTGTATTTGAATTATTGATGAATGATCTTAGTTTGGTCTATTAGGTGATGATGTGCTTTTGAGAGTGAATGCGATATGAAACCATAGTGTTTAGTGTGTCAAGTGTTTGTGCCATTGGGAAAGTTGATTTCAGAGGCCAAGAGGGGTAGTCGTGTGTATGACTCTTGTGATTATGTAATCTTGCTAATGGTTGAATATGTATTGGTTATATGTTGACTCCACTCTGGTGTAGGAGCCCCCCATAGACAACATAAATATGCATAAGACATTAGTATGTTTTTTTTTGACATTTCATGCTACCACATAGCATTTTCAAATGTAACATTTTGTATGGGCATTTTATGTTTGTAAACTCCAAACTTGACATTCTAGACAAGTTGGATTAAGGGAAGGGTAAACAAATGTGTCTTAACCTTAAGAGTTTTGTTGTCCCATACAAAACAGCTGTCATATAATTAATTAGGAATTTCCACCTAGAATCTTGGTAAGCTCAAATCCCAGAAATAGAGGAGAATGTCAGTCCCTCACATTGGGAAAGATAAATATGGAATGGAGCAGAGCAGTGATGGTGGTGTGGTATGTTATGTGTTTTGTCTTTTGGAGAAAAACAGTGGAAATGTAATTCTGAAACATTAAGGAGGAGGAATAGAAGTTCTGTACATTATTTTCCTTTTTGATTCTGAATGCCGTGTAGATATTTTGTATAGATCATTTTGTGTAGAAATTGTGTATAATTCAGTTTTGTGCCTCTGGAGTCAAATTAATAAATCCATTCCACTGGCAGATTTTTGGGAAATCAGTGGAATGGATCTGTAGATTAATTTCCCATTTTTTTTGGTTATTCGATTTAGGTATAGAAGGTTAGGAATTGTAGGAACCCCTCTAGGGAAGAATTGTCATTTAGTATGTGTGCACTGCTTTTACAGGGTGAATAGTTTGTGTGTATCCATCCTTAGTATCTGTATATGTATCGCTGGCCAGTACGGGGTCCAGATCAAGCCTGAGATATGTCTTTTGGAGACATCAGCGTGAGTTCCCACCTGTGTTGCCAATGAAGGAAACATCGGCATAAGGATTACTGTCGGTGAAGCAGAGTTGTGCTAGCCCGAGGTGGAAGGTCTCACTGATGATCAACTTGGCCGAAATCATCGGCGTGAGAAAGCATATCAGCCTAAGAGTTTGAATGGTAGCCGACGGTTCATGTTCTCGCCGATTGGAGAGACCATCATGGAGTGTTGCCGATGAAAGACGTCGGCGTGACCCAGGGCATCGGCGGAAGAAATGACATCTTCATCGAAAAGCTAAGTCTGGGCAATGGAGATGTGGCGTCGGTGAGAGTAGAGAGGGGTCTGGCCAATAATAGTTACATTGGCAAGAGAAGGGTGTATCGGTGGAAGGATCTAAGGTTAGGCCGACAATTCAAGTCTGGCCAACGAGGGAGTTGGCATCCGAAATATTAGGGTGTGAACCCTGGCGTTGAACCACCAGGTTGAACCTCAGTGTTGAACCTCTAGATTGAACCAGTTCATCGATTCAAGGGATTCACGGGTTCAACCGATTGGTTCACGGTTCACGCGAAGGGTTCAAGGCAACGGTTCACGCGAAGGGTTCAAGACATCGGTTCAATGAAGAGGTTCATTGCAACGGTTCAATGAAGAGGTTCAACCCAACAGTGGGCGTTAGATGCTCATCAGAGTGAGAGTTACGAGGTCTAGCCGATGGGAGGCTCATCAGGGAGAAATATGGATCGGCGAAGGAGAATTTAGCCTGCCCGATAGAATAGTGTCTTGTTGATAGGCAAGCGGGGGATTGTTTCAGTGGAACATTGGGAGAAGTCTTGCCAACATCTACCATAAAGGTCTTGTAGGTGCCAAAAGGGTGATTAAACTGGTTTATGTGCTTCATTCTGGGGCACGGCTCTGCACCAAGTGGTATCAGAGCTCAGCGAAAGAACTGGGCTATTTGTGTATTGATTCTGTCATTAAGAAGATAGAGCTAGAGAAAGGTTGACAGAGGTATTGACAGAGTCTGAGAGTGTTTATGTCAGACACAGAAGGTAAAGAAGGGGCTAGTAATATGCCTCCAAAAGGGATGACCACCGAAGTGGCCAAGTGGTTCAAGGAGATGGAGGAACTGATCAAGGTTGGAGTCAAGGAAGCACTCCAGGCTGAATTGAAAGCCTTAGGAAAAGGCTAGAAACCAGACGAGGAGTCTGATGGAGAAGAGGAAATGACCTCGACACAGCTAGAAATATCTGCAGATCAGAAACAATTTCTGGAGGCTATCAAATCACTCGGTAAGGAGTCATCCGAATCAAGAATGGAGATTCTGATGTTCAGTGGAAAGATGGACGTAGAAGAAGTCATCGAATGGATCGAGGCTTTGAACAATTACTTCGAGTACAAGGAGGTACCGGAGAATAGGAGAGTCAAGTTTGCTAAAACTAAACTGAAAGGTGCTGCACTCACATGGTGGAACTACACCCAGGGGGAAAAGGGTGAAGAGTGGCAAGAACATGATCTCATCCTGGAGTCAGATGGTAGACAGGATCAAGGCTCAGTTCCTACCAGCAGACTATGAAGTACAGATATACAGGAAAATCTAGAATCTCAGACAAAAGGATATGGATGTATCCACCTATACAGAGGAATTTCACAAATTATCCCTTAGATGTGGACTTGTTGAGGATGAGAAAGGAAGAGTTGCCAGGTATATTAATGGCCTAAAGTATAGCATATAAGATGAGATCACCATCTTAACACCAGAAACTGTGGACAAGTGTTTCCAAGTGGCACTGAGAGTAGAAGAGAAACTGAAGAGAAGGCAAGAGCAGAGTAACAAAGGAAGAGGCAACAACATGAGGGGAAGAGGATCAACCCCTACAATAAGGAAAACCAATGAGGGTCAAGAAAACATTGGTAAAGGACAGGAACAATCTGATTACAGGGGTGGATGGAAAGGTACAAGAGGCAGATTTGGAGGAGGAAGAGGTTCTAATACCTTTTCAGGAAAATGTTACACCTGTGGTGAGTTTGGTCATCCATTTTTCAAATGTCCAGAAAGACAAGGTTCATCATCCAGAGATGATAGAATAAATGACAAGAGAGTACAGCTTGTGCAGGAAGAGAAGATAGAGGAAAGTGTGCAGATTTCAAACACTTATAAAGGAGATAGAGCTCCTAATAATTGTAGATACCTTGAGGAGGGTGAAGCATTGATGCTAAGGAAAATCAGCTTGAAGACATCCAAGGAGGTGATACAGAGGAGAGCACTTTTTCGGACTACTTGCAGAAGCAAAGGCAAAATATGCAAGGTAGTAGTAGACTCTGGCTCAACAGACAATATGGTATCTCAAGAAATGGTGGATAAACTAAATTTGGAAAGAATTCCACATAAAAATCCTTACAAAGCCTCTTGGGTAAGTAATAGTCAATCACTTTTAGTGTATGAACAGGCATATGTTGATTTTTAGATTGGGAATTATCAAGATAGAGTTTTGTGTGACATATTGCCCATGGAATGTTGTCACCTACTTTTGGGTAGGCCATGGCAATTTGATAGGAGAGCATTGTATGATGGATATGCTAACACATACACCATCAAGAAGGATGGGAGAACTACTATGTTGATTCCATTGCAGGAAGATGCTGAAGAAGAAAAGACAGGTAAGATTATCTTGGTAGGTAAGAAAGAGTTTGTGAAGATACCTACAACAGAGTCACAAAAAGTTGAGGATATCCCAAGGAGAGGAGATCACAGTTTGAAGAAGACTTTAGTTTTAGCTGACAAAGATTAGATGGATCAACAGAAGATCCAGAAGTAGGTTTGTCCATGGCCACAGGCTGATTGGGAGTGCAAGGATGCAATCTTAATAGGGACTATTGTTTGTCCTCTAATAGTTGAAAGACCAACACATTCTGTCATAACAGTAAAGGAGGTTCCCACTGTCCATGATCAGACAGAGATGATGGTAGGAAGCAATGATCAGCAAGGTGTGAGGAGAGCCTGTATTTCTAGGCATGAGTATTGGCCTCCCTGGCAGCAAATTGCAGCTCAGAGATTTGCAACACCAAGATCAGGAGACAGATATGAGACAGTAGCTATAGATTGATCAGTCAAAGCCTTAACTCATGGGACATGAGTTCTTTTCAAATGGGGGAGTATGGTGCAGGAGCCCCCCATAGACAACATAAATATGCATAAGACATTAGTATGTTTTTTTTTGACATTTCATGCTACCACATAGCATTTTCAAATGTAACATTTTGTATGGGCATTTTATGTTTGTAAACTCCAAACTTGACATTCTAGACAAGTTGGATTAAGGGAAGGGTAAACAAATGTGTCTTAACCTTAAGAGTTTTGCTGTCCCATACAAAATAGCTGTCATATAATTAATTAGGAATTTCCACCTAGAATCTTGGTAAGCTCAAATCCCAGAAATAGAGGAGAATGTCAGTCCCTCACATTGGGAAAGATAAATATGGAATGGAGCAGAGCAGTGACGGTGGTGTGGTATGTTATGTGTTTTGTCTTTTGGAGAAAAATAGTGGAAATGTAATTCTGAAACATTAAGGAGGAGGAATAGAAGTTCTGTACATTGTTTTCCTTTTTGATTCTGAATGCTGTGTAGATATTCTGTATAGATCATTTTGTGTAGAAATTGTGTATAATTTAGTTTTGTGCCTCTGGAGTCAAATTAATAAATCCATTCCACTGGCAGATTTTTGGGAAATCAGTGGAATGGATCTGTAGATTAATTTCCCATTTTTTTGGTTATTCGATTTAGGTATGGAAGGTTAGGAATTGTAGGAACCCCTCCAGGGAAGAATTGTCATTTAGTATGTGTGCACTGCTTTTACAGGGTGAATAGTTTGTGTGTATCCATCCTTAGTATTTGTATATGTATCGCTGGCTAGTACGGGGTCCAGATCAAGCCTGAGATATGTCCTTTGGAGACATCGGCATGAGTTCCCACCTGTGTCGCTGATGAAGGAAACATCAGCGTAAGGATTACTATCGGTGAAGCAGAGTTGTGCTGGCCCGAGGTGGAAGGTCTCACCGATGATCAACTTGGCCGAAGTCATCGGCGTGAGAAAGCATATCGGCCTAAGAGTTTGAATGGTAGCCGATGGTTCATGTTGTCGCCGATCGGAGAGACCATCATGGAGTGTCGCCGATGAAAGACGTCGGTGTGACCCAGGGCATCGGCGGAAGAAATGACATCTTCGCCAAAAAGCTAAGTCTGGGCGATGGAGATGTGGCGTCGGTGAGAGTGGAGAGGGGTCTGGCCGATAATAGTTACATCAGCGAGAGAAGGGTGTATCGGTGGAAGGATCTAAGGTTAGGCCGACAATTTAAGTCTGGCCGACGAGGGAGTTGGCATCCAAAATATTAGGGTGTGAACCCTGGCGTTGAACCACCAGGTTGAACCTCGGTGTTGAACCTCCGGATTGAACCGGTTCATTAGTTCAAGGGATTCACGGGTTCAACCGATTGGTTCACGGTTCACGCGAAGGGTTCAAGACAACGGTTCACGCGAAGGGTTCAAGACATTGGTTCAATGAAGAGGTTCATTACAACGGTTCAATGAAGAGGTTCAACCCGACAGCAGGTGTTAGATGCTCATTGGAGTGAGAGTTACAAGGTCTGGACGATGGGAGGCTCATCAGGGAGAAATATGGATTGGCGAAGGAGAATTTAGCCTGCCCGATAGAATAGTGTCTTGCCGATAGGCAAGAGGGGGATTGTTTCGGTGGAAAATTGGGAGAAGTCTTGCTGACATCTACCATAAAGGTCTTGTAGGTGCCGAAAGGGTGATTAAACCGGTTTATGTGCTTCATTCTGGGGCACGGCTCTGCACCACACTCTGTTTATGGATTCATGTGGTTATGATGACTGTGCAAGATGGATAATGCCTTGCTCAGTATACCTATTCATGTGGTTATGATGATTGTGCAAGATGGATAATGCCTTGCTCAATGTACCTATTCATGTGGTTATGATGACTATGCAAGATGGATAATGCCTTGCTCTGTGTGATATGAAATGATGTGTATTCTGTGTTGTAAATGCAACATGATGAGAATGTGGTAGTTCATGCTTGGTTTATGTTTTGGGACAAGAATTGGTCCCTGTGATTATGATCTGTATGCAAGAAGGTAAATGCCTTGCATTGTATATGTTACTTGTCATTGTGATGGTAATTGTCTTGCTTGATGGATAGGGTCTTCTAGATGCAAGTAGGGGAGTGACTTTCAATGTGGGCCCGGTGCCCAAAGTGGCTGCCAGGATAACCCACTAGAAGTTTTTAATCTAGTGATAACTTAATAATAAATTTAGAGGGTTGGGTAGTTTCCACACTAAATAAGATAATTGGATGCCTCACCCATGCTTGTAGTGCTCGTTCAGGCTAAGGATGGGATGAGAAATCCATGGTTGGTAAGATCAACTTCCTTGTCCTCACGAAAGGAATGTTGGTTCTGCATGGGTCACCCTATGGGCCAGTGTCTAGTGAGAGACTGGCAGGATAACCATAGATGGGGGCCAGCGTCTGGACTGCCAAGATAACCCATGGATGGGGGCCGACATTCGGTGAGAGACTGCCAGGATAACCCATGTTAGGACCATGCAATGACACTCTTCCCTACTGCAGCCTAGCATTCCCTAATTGTGTTTTCCCCTTTCGTTGTGTATTTGCCTCTGGAAGTGTTGTTTGAGTTGCTTGTGATGTTCATATTAACCAGTGTTGAATTGGAGTTATGTGTAGTCCTTGTACCTATTAGCCTATTATCTTCTTGACTATTTCCTTAGTAGGACCTTATTGTTATCTCCTAGCATGGGGGGTGGACCTTAGGGTTCCACATGGTCAGGTGGTTGTGCTTTTATCTCCACTAGTTTCCCTTGTTGTTGTTCATGTGCGAGAAGGATGTACCTTGTGTGGCAGATTTCATATTTTGTTCTAGCTTGAGGAGACAGATACTTATGATCATGTTCCAGTCTTGTATATCAGTTGAATCATGTACTGTTATCTTAATATGTGTACTCCAATGTAATCTGGATAGCAATTGTAAATAATGTAATGTTGTACTCTCTTGTAAATGAACTTGTTTATGTACTTGTGATCCTATGCACAGGATCCTGATGTTACTTATCTAATCATATAATATGGAATTGTATGTGTTTATTCATTTGATGCAATTAGACTTAGAATGTACTATGGTTGTTAGTTAATTCATAATGTTGGTTAGATCTTATTTTAGTTTTTTAGTAATGCAGCCGTGGAACCCTAGAGGATAAAGCTTAATTTAAAAGTTATGAATAAATATATGATTGTTGTTATTTTTTTTGTTTTAAAAAAAAATTGTCCTTTTTGTAAGCTTAGTTGTGTTATCCTCTGGGTTCCTTGGCGGGGCGTTACATTTGGTATCAGAGCCAAGTTTACAACACTGGGATCTCTAGATTGTTGTTGTTGCTCTAGGTTAAACATTTTTTTCCTCCTTGTGGCAAGTTGGTAATAGTACCTCTCACCTATGTGCCTTAGTATGACAATAGAAGATTGATAAATTTACAGACTTGTTCTTTGATTCTGGAAGAAATAAATTCTTAATGCCTTGTTTTACTTATGTGTCTGCTATGTGTTCTCTCTCATTCTTTTCAAAAAATACGATGATATATCTGACAATATGAGTTTCTTAAATGCTAGTGCTTGTTGATTTGTTGAGGCCTTGAATTCCTCTTGTGGTCCCTAGTGCTTTAGAAGAAAGAAGCACAGTTACTATTAGTGCATGTGATTAGGAGTGTGGTATTTGCCCCTCTAGTGATGTGAACATCCCGTACCCATTCTGTGTGGGTGTTGTGAAAGGCCAGTGGTGTTTTGTGTTCCCTGGTGTGGTGAAGTAATCATACTTGGGGGTTATGTTTAGCTATGGGTGTGGAAGCACCATACCATCTTTATGTTTGTTGCCTTGCTTTTTTATGTGTAAGTATTGGAATGATTTAATCATTCGGTGGCATCATGCATCACGAGTCATGTGGTTATGTGGTGTTGTCATATCTTAAGGTGGCTGCTTGATAACCTGTTATCTATCTCCTAGTTGGCCATGACCTCATGTGGAAGTTCTATTGTGGTTTATGAAAGTTCTCATTGTGTATGCCTATGTAAGAACTGTGTGCAGAAGATCAAATTAGAGTTTGTGTTGGACCCAAGAGATCATGAATGTGATACTGTAAGTCAATTAGAGTTTTGAATTATTCTTGTGTGTGAGATCATACATTTCCTCTGTAAGTATCTTTTTGCATAAGGAAGTAATTGCATATGTTCATAGTTTGGTAAAAAGGAATTGTACTGCATTAAAGATAGAAATTTTTTGTAAATAAGTAGCGACTGTGTTGCCTTAAATCCTGGTATAAAAGTTGCTTAGAGAAGAAGATGTAGATAATTTAATTGTCTATGTGTTTGGTGTACGTTCTCTAACACATTCTGGACCTTGTGTCCTTGGGTGTTGTGTAGTAGATACTCCCTTTTGTGGCTAAAATTAGTCACACCGTGATGTGGATTTGTTTGTAATATTGGTTGTTTTGAAATTTTTGATAGTTGCTTCATGTGTTGTTGGTGGGCTAACGGTGAATTTTTTTTCTTTGAACTCTCTTATGATAGGAGTGGTCACCAAAACTCTTTTCTTTATACTTGATTTATTGTTGAAAATTGCCGGCATTTTGTGACTTAAGATTGAATTTGATCATTTCCCCAATTGGGTTTACATTTTTTTAAATTTCTATGGTGGCTATTTTGAATGTTTGTTTCTGTTGGCTCCGTTTCGCTTTAACTATTGTTTCTATCATGTTCATTTCAAACCCCTGATAGTGTGTTCAAGGGAGGACTCCGTGGAGAATTGTACTTTGCATGTTTGGTAATTAGTTGGAACCATAGTGGAAATAAGAGATGAGATGTATTTTTCCTTGTTAATATGTCAATGCAATTCTCTAAATCGTATGAAATTCTCAAAATATGTGTGTTTGGTTATAAGTAGGTCACATGATACGCCTTAAAGGTAAGGAATTGATGTTATTCTTGTCCTTATTGAATGATTGAGCTTGTCTTATGAACAATTGCTTAATATGGATGCGTATGTTGGTAATAGAAAATTGCAATACTAATATGCTATGTTTCCACCCTAGTTTGTGACTTCCAGGAGTAAGTCAAGTCTTAGGGGGGAGGATGTAATGCCCCTCCATTTCTCATCTTAGATGTGCAGATGGTCTAGCTAAGGAGCATGAAGATGAAGGTAAAATAATAAGAATATTTAGGGTATGTTAGACAATTGATGTTGTACATTACATGATGTTGTAGATGCTACATTCATGTTGATGACATTCCTGATTATGCTCATGTGTGGTCTCATATGACAGTTAGTATGTTTTATCGATAATCTTTGTTGCAACACTAATAATTTATATGCTCTGACATTGTTTTACATTTAGGTGATTATGATGTTGATCTTACTATGATGGTCATATGTTAGAATTGATTTTTATGCGACTGATTCTGTATCATAGGATGTTATGTTGATCATACAATTATCTGATGATGGTTCTTATTTAGTCGTTTAGTAACTGATTGCTATGTGTGTTGTGATTATGTGTTTAATGTGATGGTGAAAGGGACAGTGTCGCATTACTCATGTGTGAGTACCCTGCTACGCTGTGATTCCCTTTCCACGGTGTATTTAACTATATGATTATATATATGTATATTTGTTTGGTTGCTACAGGATGCAGGTACCAGGCATCGACTCCACTTGAATTGACAGGTCTGAGCGTGCCTTAAACCCAATGAAAACTGTTGAACGGAGATAACATATGGTCCCCTAGTTAGCCATCATCCTTGAAAAGGATGAGTATCCAGTTTTGCACCCAGTTAGTGTTGTCTATATGGGCGTGATAGTCAGTCACTGTCATTGTGGTCATGCTTTTTGATTGTGCATAGTGTCAGGTATTGTTTGGCATTTGGGTTATTTTGTTTGGAATTGTTTGATTAATTGCTTCATTAAAATAAAATTATTAAGTCAAGAGGGCACTTTGATAAATAAATATAGATGTTTTTATGTAAATTATAGTTGTGTGAAAATATGTATTATTATGTCTGAAAAAGATTCTCTTTCTTTATTATTATTGTCTTGAGTAATTATTTTTTATTTTGGCCACTTGGAAGAAGTGGCAGTTACGCACCTCAAGAGGGAATCTTGGAAATAATTGTTTCTTTTGAGGAAGAGACTAATTTTAAAAAAGTAGAAATAAACTATTTTTGTTGGGTTAAAATAACAAATTGTAAGAAAGTAATAAAGAAGAATCTTTTGGAAGAAATTATGGAGGTGGTTATGCATGCTAAACTTTATTTTGAAATCTCAAGACATAATTTGGGGGAGGAACGTGCATTTAAAATGGAGAATATGTTTTATGTTTTGGGGATCTCTCTCTCTCTCTCTCTCAGGAAGTTTTCATTTTTCTTTTGGCACCATAAACCATAGTTTCCAGAAGAAAAGACTTGGGGGAAAATGGATGCGAGCGGGGAATTTTGTGAAGATGTGATAGAAGTAATATTCCAGGTATGGACTGAGATATGAATCTAATTTATTGTTGCATTAGATTTAGTAAAATATTCTGTGAATTCTCTTCTACATTTTTTGAACCCAGTCTATTGCGTTAGCCATAACTTTATTTTTACAAACTAAGTTTCTCTAATTTTTTTATATATGGTGTATACCCTGGATATCTAAGTCATATTCTAAAATCAGCCATATCCAGTTTGTCATTTTTGAGATATTAATATTTTGTGACTATCTACCTCTCACCCATTTCGTATTTGTTTTAGCAGTTTGTTGCAACTATAACTTTATTTTTAGGAACTGGGTTTCTCTAATATTTTTATATATGGTGCACGACCTGAATGTGTAAATAATAACCAAAAATCAACCATACCTAATTTGTCATTTTTGAGATATGAATATTTTGTGACTGTCTATCTCTTACCTATTTCATCTCTGTTTTAACAATCTGTGACGTTAGCCATAACTTTAGTTTTACAAACTATGTTTCTTTAATTTTTTTATATATGGTGCACAGCCTGGATATTTAAATCATATCCAAAAATCAGTCATACCCAGTTTGTTGTTTTTGAGATGTGAATATTTTGTGACTGTCTACCTCTCACCCGTTTCGTCTCTGTTAAAATAGTTAGTTGCGTCACCAATAACTCTATATTTTCGAACTGGGTTTCTCTAAGATTTTTCAACAAATTCATTTTGTGCATATCCTACAATCATTGCTTTCCATCATATGACTCTCTTTGAGGCATTCTACCAATCAGTTTGCATGCCCTCTCTATGCTTTCACATTTTGCATTGTTGGTAGCTTCTAAAGCCTTCTCAACAAATTCATTTTGTGCTGATCCTATCATATGCATGTGGTTAAAAGTGTGGTAGATTTGATGAGGATGTTAGATCTATAGGAATGTTTTGTTTTTCTATATTTATTTCCTCTCAAGCTAACTTTAGAACAAGGATCTTTCATTGTAGTTTTGGGTTTTGTATCTTGTGATTCTAACTAGTGTAAGATATTTATAGCATTCTAATATTATAGGATTTTAGCCTTGCTTATACAGTTATATTTAATAGTATTTACAATTGTCTAGATTATTAATGAAATCTACATTAGTGTAAATAATTGTTGTGTTTAATTTGTATACCTTAGAGTTATTCGCAATTTGTTCGCAGTCATTTTAATTAAATGAAATTAACATAAGTTTTGGGAACTATTAGTTAAAATATTGATAAGAATGCTTTTGGATTATACTGTGTGTGTGTTAAAATATTGTTATTGTGGACTCTTATATCTTATGATCATAAAAGTAACTATTACTAGTGGTTGGAATATGATAGTTCTATATTGTTGAGGAAGGTTCACTTTATGATTGTTAGATGATTGATCATGATTCAATTAATGTTACATTCTTCAAGACCCATAATTAGTGCATTATGTCATATGTTGCAATTGTGGTGTTGTATTTGAATTATTGATGAAGGATCTTAGTTTGGTCTATTAGGTGATGATGTGCATTTGAGTGTGAATGTGATGTGAAACCATACTGTTTAGTGTGTCAAGTGTTTGTGTCATTGGGAAAGTTGATTCCAGAGGCCAAGAGGGGTAGTTGTGTATATGACTCCTGTGATTATGTAATCTTGCTAATGGTTGAATATGTATTGGTTATATGTTGACTCCACTCTGTTTATGGATTATGTGGTTATGATGACTGTGTAAGATGGATAATGCCTTGCTCAGTGTACCTATTCATGTGGTTATGATGACTGTGCAAGATGGATAATGCCTTGCTCAGTGTACCTATTCATGTGGTTATGATGACTATGCAAGATGGATAATACTTTGCTCAGTGTATCTATTCATGTGGTTATGATGACTATGCAAGATGGATAATGCCTTGCTTTGTGTGATGTGAAATGATGTGTATTATGTGTTGTAAATGCAACATGATGAGAATGTGGTGGTTCATGCTTGGTTTATGTTTTGGGACAAGAATTGGTCCTTGTGATTATGATCTGTATGCAAGAAGGTAAATGCCTTGCATTGTATATGTTACTTGTCATTGTGATGGTAATTGTCTTGCTTGATGGATAAGGTCTTCTAGATGCAGGTAGGGGAGTGGCTTTCAATGTGGGGCTGGTGCCCAAAGTGGCTACCAGGATAACCCATTGGAAGTTTTTAATCCAGTGATAACTTAATAATAAATTTAGAGGGTTGGGTAGTTTCCACACTAAATAAGATAATTGGATGCCTCACCTATGCCTGTAGTGCTTGTTCAGGCTAAGGATGGGATGAAAAGGCCGTGGTTGGTAAGATCAACTTCCTTTTCCTCATGAAAGAAATGTTGGTTCCTCATGGGTCACCCTATGGGCCGACGTCTAGTGAGAGACTGCCAGGATAACCCATGGATGGGGGCTGACATTCGGTGAGAGACTGCCAAGATAACCCATGTTAGGACCATGCAATGGCACTCTTCCCTATTGCAGCCTAGCATTACCTAATTGTGTTTTCCCTTTTCGTTGTGTATTTGCCTCTAGAAGTGTTGTTTGAGTTGCTTGTGATGTTCATATTGACCAGTGTTGAATTGGATTCATGTGTAGTCCTTGCACCTGTTAGCTTATTATCTTCTTAACTATTTTCTTAGTGGGACCTTATTGTTATCTCCTAGCACGGGGGGTGGACCTTAGGGTTCCACATGGTCGGGTGGTTGTGCTTTTATCTCCATTGGTTTCCCTTGCTGTTGTTTGTGTGTGAGAAGGATGTACCTTGTGCGGCAGATTTTAGATCTTGTTCTAGCTTGAGGAGATTGATACTTATGATCATGTTCCAGTCTTGTATATTAGTTGAATCATGTACTGTTATCTTGATGTATGTACTCCAATGTAATCTGGATAGCGATATTGTAAACAATGTAATGTTGTATTCTCTTGTAAAGGAACTTGTTTATGTACTTGTGATCCTATGCGCAGGATCCAGATGTTACTTATCTGATGATATAATATGGAATTGTATGTGTTTATTCATCTGATGCAATTAGACTTAGAATGAACTGTGGTTGTTAGTTAATTCATAATGTTGGTTAGATCTTGTTTTAGTTCGTTAGTAATGCAATTGTGAAACCCTAGAGGATAAAGCTTAATTTAAAAGTTATGAATAAATATATGATTGTTGTTATTTCTTTCATTTTAAAAAGAAAAAATTTCCTTTTTGTAAGCTTAGTTGTGTTATCCTTTGGGTTCCTTGGCAAGGCATTGCAGATCTACTTAAATGAATCTTGGTGAAATTTAACTGGCTACATTAGATTGAGGATACACACAAGGTTGAGAGTGGAATTCTCAAGCATATTTTTCTAGGCACACTATAATCCTCATGTTGTATTCCAAATTTGTTGTATGCATGGAGATCCATAGAACAATAATAAAGTCACCAATTAGTCTTTGTGCCAATAGGGAATCAATAGTGGGATCAAAAATTCCAAGTAGCCTAGATAAATTTATAGAGGATGCCTTTGATTTGTAGTTTGTAGAGAGCTTGCAAGGCCTCAAAGTCTTGAAAAATGAGCTTTCTAGTATGAATTACACACACATAAACTTTTATCACTTAGAGGAATTAAGCCCTTTTAGATTATTACACAAACCTTGGAATGTGTAATCATTATAGGCACTTAAACTAATTGGCTTCATTTGTTAGAACATTATAGGATAAGCATGAATTACTTTCTAATTAAATTATAGATTAACCAAGAACTAAGAATATGTTAATATTCCAATAGGAGGGTTACAAAATCTTAACCAATTAATTATTGGCCTTGCCAATATACATTGAGATGTTTGAAAATCAAGATCTTGAATTACAAACATAGAATGATTAATCCTTTCAGGGTAATTATTAAAACATTTAGCTAATTACAACACATAATTGAATTTGATGTACATTAAAACAAGTAATTATGTCTCTTGGACATTACATAATGACCTTAGTACTACTTTTGGATGTCACACAATAAATTAAAACATGATTACACTATAAGCTCTATCTATAGCACTTATGGAATTTTCTTGAATTAAATTTTTAGTTCCTCCAAAGAAACATCTACTATCATTTCATGGATTTTGAACAAGATGTTGAAGATTGTCCTACTCCTATCAAAGATCATGTAGTCCTCCATTACACCTTCTTAAATAATCTAATGTATTCATAAACATCATTGACTCCTTGTGGAATTTCTAGGGTAGTAAAACTTAAGGATTCATTCAAATAATTCAATCCTAAATGTACAACAATTCATTATCCAAAATTTAGAAGCTCAAAATATGGCATTAGGAGCCAAACTAGCATGGAATATTTTCATGAAACCTCAAGCCAAATGGAGCAAGATAATGCAGGCAAAATATTTAGATAGATCTAACCTAGAAATAATTTTCACTATTGCAGACCCTCCATAGGGTTCTAATATATGGAACTTTATTATTAAATGTAGAGAGGTTATCCTGCCCCATTTGACTTGGGTCATCCATAATGGAGAAACAACTCTTTTTTGGGAAGACTCTTGGAATGTTTTTCCTCCATTATGGACAATTAAAGGTCTATCAAAATCCAAGAATGCTCTTAAATAGTTGTGGGGAAATAGAGTTAAAGATTATCTAGAGGTCAACTAAGATGTCATCATTTCCAAAGCACACTGGAGGGATCTACAAGATTGTCCTATTCTTTTGGAATAAAGACAACATCTACAAGCTATTCTGGTTCAAAGGAAACATTTCTATTCTTAAAATCAAGACTAACTCTCTTGGACCCCATCTAAATCATGTTCGTACACTGTCAAGCAAGGCTACCTATCTTTAACCTCTCATTCATCTAGCGGGGATTGTCCTGATAAGATCTATTGGGGTAAAGTTGTTCTATCTAAGGGTGGAGCTTTTTCCTAGATTGCACTAAAAAAAAATCTTAACAAGTTTAAAATTAAATAAGTTGGGTATTGTTGATTCATTTAATTGTGTTTTATGTGGTAGTACCAGTGAGGACACAAATCACCTTCTTTTGAATTGCTCATTCGCTAATAGCGTTGGTGTTGGCTATGCAAGAAATTGGGATGGCAAAGACCTCTGCCAAACAATATATTGGACCTATTTATTAGTTGGCCATCTCTATATGTGCAATTTGTCTATTCTCTTGTATGGCAAGTGGCACCATCCTTATTGATATGGAATATATGGTTGGAAAGGAATATAATAATCTTTAGAAAGCAGATTGAGAGTATTGAAGAAGTAATTTTCAAAATTGAAAAGTCTATATCTGAGGCGTTGATGTCTCAAGTTTTAAAAAAGAATAATCCTTCTTTTACCTCTTGGGATTCTCTTATATTAAAAGAATGGCCTTACTTACAACCTATCACAAATGTCTCTAAAGCAATCAAAGGGTCAATTGATAGATCTCAAATTCATTGGACTCCTCCAAGCAAGACCATGGTAAAGTTGAATTTTGATGGAGCTTCCTAAGGTAACCTAGGAATATTAGGGGCAGGGTGTGTAATAAGAGATAATGCAAGAATGTTACTAGCATCTATGGTGGTCAAACTTTTGAATGGGACAAACAACGAAGCAAAAACACAGGCTCTTCACTTGGGATTAAATCTGACTAGAAAGAAAAACTTTAAAATAATAGTGATAGAAGCCTAGATTTCTTGAATATTATTAATGCAATAAAGAAGAAATCTTCTTGTAGCTAGCATAACAACATCTTAGACTAATCTTGGGTGTTTCTTGATTGGTTCAAATATTTTGAAACCACACATTGTTATAGAGAAGGTAATAAATTGGTAGATATCTTAGCAAACGTGGCATGTGACCAAGCCATAAGGCTAGCAGAGTTTGAAAAGGAGAACATCCAGTATTTCCCAAAGATATGGGAAGCAATGTTACATGATCAACAATCAATGGTATATCCTCAATCACGAGGAAGATTTTTATACTAACCTTGCTTTGGATGGGTGATTGTAGGTTGCGTCATAATTATCACATCGACCTCCTATCTTAATTGCCAAAGTGTGTGAACAATATGCCTAGTACATAAGAGAGATCAATGCAAATCAGATGTAGTGTATTTACCTGGTGGTGCCATAAATGCAAGATGTCAAGATCAGGACAATATAATTGTTCCTAAATGTGTAAATCTCTTGTTATAGCTTTGGGAAAATTCATTGTTTTTTATAACAAGCTACAGAGCTTGAAGGTATGGAGATGCATATGAATAAATGAATGTTCTTCCTAGTTAATAAATGGGAATATCCATTACAAGGTGGTTTTGACTTTGATGTGTTGGGGAAGGTTTTTAAAATTGATTGTGTTGAGGTAGAAGAGGCTATAAGGGAGATTACCAGTTGAGATCTGCTGCAAGACTTCTCAAGAATCCTTTATTACTCGTAGGTGATATCTACTTTCCTTCTAATTCTATGGACCTAATTCAAGATGCAAATACAATTAAGAATCTTGATATTGATTACATACATGATTACTTGATTTATAAAGATCTATTTAACACTGCTTTGAGCAATTACGACCTATTCAATGGTCATGGAGCATTGGTAGGTGGGCTCTTTAAACATTATGATATTTAGAGTTCTCCAGCTGTGAACTGTGTGTTCAATGCCATCAAACATGGCTTGCACAATGCCTGCACTGTTATTGTCAATAACTCCCTTCATTCACACTACAATGGACTTGGCGCCAAAAGGTGGAACAAATTGAAGATGTGTTTCAGGTGTTTCTATTTTTAATCAGTCATCACCCTCACTCACCAGCCCCTTAAGAACAAGAAGCTCTAGTTGATGAAGAGGAGGATAATACCAACCACTAGGATATCAATGTCAATGAACACCCTATGCAATATTAGCTTTTTATAAATTTTCAACATAGATTTGAATGGTTTTTGGTTGGGTTCTACTATTATATATCTTTTTGTATGGGGCTTCTATAATGCTCCTCTAGTGTTTCCTTGTATATAGACATTCTAGGGCCCTCTTTTAGCTTAAACTCAGACTTTGTATATTCTTGGAAGCTATAAATGTTGTATTTGGCTATCTTCAAGGGCCTATTTTATAACTTTTATAATATTATATTAATATATTTCAGGTGCTTGCACCTTTCGTCTAAAAAAATAATTAATTACCCCTTAAGATATTAGTCAAGATCTTATAATCATAATTAGAATTACATATAAACTATAAATCATAAGTTTAGATATCAATGAATAATTTTTGGGGTGTAATTGACTTTTCTTAGATGCTAACATAAGTATCAAGCCTATGTTTCCACCAATCCACCCTCACAATGGTATATTTAGTTTCATGGGGTTGACAATGAGGTGCACAACCATTCCAACCTTCATTACAAGAAAAATAGTATAGAACTCTAGCAAACCAAAACAAAACTATAACACTCACAACTCAACCAATTGAAGACCAAACACTTGTTGGCTTCAACCAACACATACACACATGTGACTCACCATCTTGTCTACAAATGAATTACATCATAAATTGGGAGGGCTGTAACCACTCCATTGTGCCCAAGCACAAATGATTAACGGAAGACCTCAAAATAACAAGGAAACATCATCCTGCTACAAAGAGGATGACCACCATCCTACTTAAAAACAATGACCATTGTCTAGCTAATAGTTTCTACCAAGACAACCATCACCCTACTTCAACAAGGACTGCCATGGAGTTCTCTCCACTTAATGGTAGCTAGACAACTCCACTAAGGCCTCAAGGATGATTAATGATTATTTAATTTCCACTTTGCCACCTACGATCCAAGGTACTTAATTAAAAACAAAATATTATTGTTGGCTTCCACACATACCACACTAAAATAGATTATACATGTATACATGCACACAAAAGGATTATATCCTTAGACTCAACATTGCAAGACACATAATTAAATGCACATAGAAGTTTCAATCTAGTTCTAACAACATTGGTCTTAAACCCAAACATATTCCTTATCAATCCTTCATCTTTTACCCCTTTGATCCATGTTACATACAATTTTAACAACCTCCATCCACTAGTTTCTCTTGATACTTATACTAATTTTGTAAGTGTGTTGCTCATAATTGACTTAAGCACAACATGAATGAGTTAGAATCTTGACAACACACTCACTATACCCTTGCTAAAAGGTGTTCACCTAATCACTCTTTCTCTCATGGCAAGAGCTAGTCGAGCAGGGGTAGAACTGATGAGTTATTCTATTCATGTGGAAGTAGAATGTTGTGAGTGATAGTTAAATCATCATGGTTGTGGTCTTTTTGTATGTGATGTTGATTGCTAGTTGTGTTGTTACTAAGATTGGTGTGGATGCAATGATATTGTAATTGTGTTGTAGTTATTATTCTTATATGACCTAGAGGGTCACTTGCTCTAATTTAGTTCAATTCGTTGGTAGCAAAAAGGCAAAACATGTTCAACCTTCACCCTTCGAGTTTGTTTAATTCTTTGAGAAGTCTGAGCTCTCTTGCTCGAAATTCTTCTCTTTGTCTCCTTTGTTTGTTTTTTTCTTCAATTAGCCTTAGGATTTTGGTTTGTTCTTGGGCTACCTGTTTAGTTGGAGCCTCTTGAATGCGTAGGTTCTCTTTGATCTCATCTAAGATTGTTTTGATCCAATCTGTAGGGCACATTGAGTGCAAATGTTGAATGAGGAAGATGGATGACTATGCTTGTGTTTTTGATGTTTGCAAGTTGTTTGAGTGTTGAACTATTGAATTCCTCATGATGAGATCAAGGGATTTATCTTTGCATATTTTGTTTTCCAAGTTGTATGAAATCTCTAAATTCATGTAACTCTAAATGAATGCAATAATTAAACTAATCAACTTTTTATATTTTTCCAAGATTTGAAGATTATGTAATTACTACTTTCTTGAAATGAACTTTTTAAATGGATGCAAATCTATATGGCCTTTCCTAGGAATGCAATTTTCTATATTTTATGTTTTGATTTTTTGGATGTAAATTAATCTAAGAAGATGCAAAGTATTAATATAAGATCTTAATCTAATGAAAAGCAAGAAATTCTAAACTAAGACCTAAATATAGTAAAATAGGAAATTCCTAAACTAACCAAGAAGAAATAATGAATTTACTTCCTCAAGGGAAAGAGAATTTTCTAATTACTAATTTTACAAGAAACTTTAAAGAACTTGTGAATAGTAACTGGAACCTTTGATTGATGACAGGGAATGGCCTAGGATCCTAAGGTAAATCAAGAGTTTTAGGAAAGATTAGAGAAGGTTTGAAATAAAATAAAAGAGGAACACATAATCTTGTGGAAGAATAAGATGCTTGGGTAGAATTGCAATAGTAAAAATGAGAGCCTTTTGTAGAAGAAAGCCAAGTTGGAGTAGTACACAACCTCCCCTAAAATCAAATGGAGAGGAGGAATTTATAGGATAGAATCAACACCAAAGGGGGAAAATGATTTTAATTTAATTAGGAGATCACAAAGGAGAGGAGAATCAGTTAATTGGGAGATAACAATAGACTGATAACAATAGACCGATTAGAAATTGATTGAGAGTTAAGAAGAGAGGAGAATCAGTTAGGGGGAGTAGTGGTTTAGTCAAGACTAGAGAAGTCTCTTAATCATGAGCAAAAATAGAAGCAAATTGATTGAAACTAAAATAAATCACACATGCCAAAAGATGACAGGGTCACCCCTTTGGGAATAAGGTCACTCCTTTTTCTAGGTCAAGTCACTTGGGCAGCCCTACAACTAGTTAAGGACGTCACTTGGGTGACCTCAAGGTCTCTCGAGTGACCCTAAGGTCTCTTAAGCGACCCTCTAGTTGAGGATATACAAAAGGGTTTTTAGTGTGCCCAAAGACTTGGAACATAGTCCAGGGGTTGAACAAGATGGACAAGGGGATAAATAGGTTGAGTGGTGATTTCATCAAGCCTAAATATTTTTGAGAGGATATAATTCACACCTTTGAGGGTCATGAGATAGATTTTGAAATCATCCTCATAATGCCATGTTGGTCCATGCATTTTTAAGTACTTATAGTAAGCTCTTCCCTCTCAGATCTCATTATACAATTTGGGTGGCCTATCAACTCTTTAAGAATATTTATCTAGGATTTTCATTATTTTTTAAATCATTTCATTCCTTAGAAGCTTTGAGCCATGGAACTCTTTTCTTTGCCTAATTAATTTTCTTCCTATGTTGCAGTTAGGTTGTGTAAGGCCTAGTCTTAATTGTAATTCCTATAGCACCTCTTCCTACTTGTTGATTCTTATGTTATTGGCTAGTTAAAACTTTTGGTGAACATTGTTAACCTTCTACTAGTGTATTTTTGGTGATATCAACCCCCCTGAGTAAACTCTATGGATAACTTTTTGATGGGCAATTTTATATTGTTTATTGTTCATGTCATTATTAAGATTTTGAATGTTGTCACTTCATTCACTTTAAGGTGTGAGACTCACTTACTATTATAACACTAGTTATACTCCTTACTCTTAATGATCTTGTTATTTATAGTTGATTATGGAACTTACATGAGATCTTCAAACCTTCTAACATTTGATTCATAAACTCCACATTGATTGTCTTTCATTATTTGATTTTAAAATATGATTATTCAACTTAGTGAATAAGGCTTAATCAATGGATTATGAGTGATTGAATGAAAAATTAGATAAGGTGACCTAAAATATAATAGTAGGAGTTAATTGTATATGGAGTACATGATGGCCATTTATGATAATATTGTTTTCTAATCAATTGTTTATGTGGTTACACTCATTGGCAATGGAATTGTCTATGAGTATGATCATGACCAATGGGATCTCTGAGACAACTCCTAAGGATTGTTAATTAAACAAACTCACATGGTTTTAAGTGATGATAGTGCTAACCCTATTGAAGGTAGAATTTCTAGTAAGTACATTTGGGTAAGTTGTGAATGTATGGTATCTTGATAATTGTAACTCTCCTACATGTAAGTATTCTAAAATAAATTGAATAATATGATGACTTGTTATTTTTAACCTCAACCTTCATATCATTTCTTAATTGATAGTTTAAATGTTATTGTGATATAATGTGAGATTTAAATTTATTGAAAATGTTATGTTACATGATGACTCAAACTGATTATTGAAAGTATCTTTCATCTTGAATATAATATTTTATGACAATTTGCATCAAATTTGTAATGTAAATTAAATAGAATATAATTGGTATAAGTTAGTCATCATTGAAATGTGATTTTGATGTTGACTATTATGTATGTGATTTGTACTTTAATTATGGTAACTAGATAGTGTAATTTTGATTATGTCTCTTTGGCTATTTATACCATGGATGTATTGATGTTTTCAATGAGTATGTAGGTCTAATCACCAATAGGAGAATGGGAAAACTGGTACAGTGCACCTAGAGAAATCTTTAAGTCAATTTTTTATAAATTTGTTTGTAAAAGACAAAATGAGTTTCAAAATAATGTAATAGAGAATTTGATAGGCATAGTCAGTTAGTGGAGGGTGATTTTAGTCATTTCATGTAGTGGAGATTAAGAATGAGTTAGTAGTCTGCAGTCATAAAAAGTATGACAGTCTATTTATAGAAAAAATAGTCAGTAGCTAAATAAAGCCTTTCCCACGATGGGAATCTTGGAGAGAAGACTATAAAAAATTGAAAATGCATTGTAAAAGGCCTTGTAGAGAGTGTTGGTCGAATATGGTAATAGAGATAAAGTTTCAATGAAAGAAAAGGAGAAAAAATGACTGTTTGCTGTCCCAACACACAGTTTTCTGAATTTCTGCTATTCTTATGCATTTTCCTTGACCATATAGTGATGTTTTTGATGTCTCATGTATAGAATGGTGTGATGGATGTTTCTACCTCTCATTTGCACCAAGTTTGGAGGATTTCCATTGTCATTTGAGGGGTTTACCAACCATTTTCTTGCTGTTGTTCTATTTACAGTTTTTTTTCACTATTTTGCTGCTGTTCCCTTGATTGGTACAGCCCTGTACTTGATGGTCAAGAATCCAAATGACTGAAACATGAAAATAGGATGAGATACCTTGCATTTAAAACAAGTTGGAAGTAATTTCATTGTAATTGAAGGATTTTATAGCTTTTTTTTCCAAAACTACTCATTTAGTAGGGTTTTAGAGGGTTTATAAGGGTTTTTGTGAAATCATTGGTTTGGCATGTTAATCCCAAACACCATGAACATGAAATGGATTCAATAAGCTTGGTTTGGCATGTTTTCAGTTGGGTTTTGTCCACAGGAGCAGGGGAGTGGAAAAAATTGATGTTTGAAGCCAAGAAGGCCTTATTTCTTCATGTGTTAGTTGAATGACATAGGTAGTGAGTGGTTTGATGAGAAACCCATACTTGCAAACCATAAAACCCCTGAAAGTGGTCTATTTGGGATGTTTCCAAACTCACCAAATTCAAATTTTGGTTGTGGGCTTGAGATTTAGTGTACTTCCTTTGTAAAAGTGGGCTAATTAGGCCTCTTGGACAACAAGGACAATCCAAATTTGAGGTGTATGTTACAAAAAAAACCTACCTTGAATGTTTAGTATGTTGTATAACTCTATAATGGGTACTCAAAAAGGTGATTTTTCAGTCGGTTTGTCATGTCTTGTGAAAGTTATGCTTCAAAAACCTCTCTGACAGGGCTACAAGGAGATAGGTGAGTCTGTGAAGGAGGTGGTACAAGTAGGTATCCCTTGAGCATTTTGATGGTTTTGTAAGCTTGGAATAGTCAAACCTAGAAGGTATAGGGTCCCTATAAAGTTTGGAAAGGTTCCCATGTATATGAACCTATAAATGGTGATATTGTGTTGTGTTGAAACCATGGAGTGTGAAAGGACTGTCTTGTCCTGTTTGGTATCAAGTGTTGCTGTTTGGTCCACTGAGGCCTAGATGAGTTATTTTCCCTACCATCCCTATATCCTCTTCCTCCAGTGTTGTTGTTTCTGATCCTTTGTTGTCTTTGAGTAGTGAGCTCTGCATCAAAATCATTCAAGAATAATTTTAATCCTACTTCACAATGTGAAGCAATGGGATTTTGATTATATATCCTCATGAGCCAAACATATCAACCTAGTGTAGATTAATACCTCTAAGTGTGAACCATGTTCTTTTAATTGTCTAAATTTTATTTTTAGAATGTTCATTATTTCAATGTGAGTGTTTAGGTCAATTTCCATGTGTTAAAGTTGGGGGTAAGAGTTCAAACTCATATATGAATTTTAAAGAAAAATTTCGTGCATGTAAAAAATGAAATTTTGTGTTGAAAAGTCATTTTTGGGGACCCCTCCCCATGTACCTATGAGTAGGGTACTTGGGGAAAGGTGTAGGAAGTGGTTTGGGTTTTGTGGTGTGCTTTAGGAGCTCTTGAAAAGAGAAAACTTTTATAAAGGCATGGGTGCTTTGATCAAGGAACACCAAGTCAATATATGACTTTCCAAATATATTGAAAGGAGAAATGAACCTATTGATTTTAAAAGGAGGCCCATGTTAACTGACACGTGGGTAATCATGTCCATTTAATGTGATGTAAGGAAGGTTGGTGTAGGATTTAGAGAGGTGTCATGTGTCTCCATCCTATTAAATGGAGAGAAGAGATATGACACTCTCATATAAGGTCTTATTTTGTGATTTAGGAGGTATTCTTGCATTATGGGAAAATCTTCTTGGGAGAGCATTTTTTCCTTGGAGTTGGAAGGCCATGGAAGTATTTAAGCAAGTTTTAAGGAAGAGAATAACCTCATCTCTAAGAAGTTTCATTGAAGAGGCAATTCTTCCTTCTATGATATTTCATTCTTGCATTGTGCTTGGATTTGGAGTAGAAAGTGAGTCCTAGTTTGAGATGATTTTGATTAAACTATGTCATTTATTGTAAAATTTATAGTTCTATTCTTTCATGATGTGAGTGAATGTGTTGAAGTAAAGAGTGCCCTCATCTTTGTTATGGGATGGGCTTGAGACCAATTACTCTATGTTATAGTTTATGCAATCCTGTATCCCTATTATTTCTTCTTCATCCTCTTGTTGCGCTTCTAGTTTTTATTTTAACTAGTATCTAGTTGTTTCTCCTAGACCAAGGGATGGCCAAAGCCTTAAATACAACTTAATGAGACCATATTGGTTGGGTGGAGAGCATTCTTCCTGTTGGAATTGTTCTCAAAATAAAGTGGAGTCACTTGAATATTTTAACATTGTGAACATCCTTGGGTTGGAAAAAAGTTTCTACTCTTTTACAAATAAAAATTGGATGTCTTCGTGAGAGTTGTAAAATTTTTCATTTTCATTCCGTTCTTTGAATGGGATGCAATAAACATTTGAAATTGTATTGTAAACAAGTAAATTTCATAAAAATAAGATGTTATTCTTCTTTAAAAAAGAATAAATAAATAAATTTGTTATTGTTTATATAAATTTGACTATTGTATTTAAAAAATAATAATATAAATAACGAGTATGCTAATTTTAGTGCCTCCCATACATTGTGTATATGCCTAATTTAGAACAAAACATAAAGAGATTAAAATATTATTAAACTCTTTATTTTAAATTAAACCATACCTCTGATTGAGATAAAGTTACATACAAAAGAGTGAAAATAATAAATGGTCTCACCAATGCAACCTTGTTTCACCAACAATGGTGGTTGTGCTCCAAGATTTATCATTGAAAGAAGTAATGCCAGGTGTTCAAATCAACAACATAACATTGCATTCAAGATTGAGATATTATGACTTGTGAGAGGTTTAATTTATAGATTTTTTATGGATGGATTGATAAGGATAAGATTTTTGGAAAAAGAAGGATAAGGATGAAGATAAATCATGAAGAAAATATGATAAGATATTTATTATTTTATCTATTTGCACACTAGTTAGAAAATGAAAATAAATTAAGAAGGATAATATAGGATGTGAAAGGATAATCAATAGAATTATCTAATTAATTTAATTAATTAGATACACATGAGTTAGAAATAGAATTGAATTGTGGAAGAGATATGATAGGATATGAGTGGATATGAATTAAGAATAGAAAGGAATCAATGAAGACGATATGATAAGATCAATTAATTAAATAAATATAATTTATTTAATTAATGTTAGAATATTAGAAAAATACTTAGATTAACTAATTAAATAAATATAATTTATTTAATTAATGTTGGAATATTAGAAGAATGGCTAAATTAATTAAATAAATATGATTTATTTAATTAATGTTGGAATAGAAGAATGGCTAAATTAATTAAATACACATGATTTATTTAATTAATTATGGTCAAATTTAGGTGTCTACACATTGAGCTTGAAAAAAATTAAAGAATGTAAATCCAATGATATTGTGTGATTTATAAATGTATACATATCATATATGTTACATATATTTAATTTATTACCAATTTTTAGTTTATACGTGCATACATACATATGGGAAAACACATATATGCAAATAATTAGTTATTAACATATGAAGTTGATATAAGTATTTGCAAATAAGACTTCTAAAATTTGTTTTTAAATATATATAATTTTAGGTGTATATGTAGAAATTAATACAAAATGTATGAAAATATTTACAAAATAAAGTGTGTTGGGTACATACACACATATATAAAAATATATGTTATTAAAAATTAAATAAAAGAAAACAAACAAAATTTGGCCTTGTCGTGGGTGCAGGCCCATGAGGGTTGTGGTCCACCACGGGTCTGTGACCCCTATTAGGTGTGACTCAAGGTTTGCAACCCATAGGGGGAGCTGTGGGGGAGCCATCAGTCACCTCCACCCCCAAGCAGGTTTTCTCAACCATAGTTCAAAAAATAATAAAATATATTTATATCTTATAAAATAAAAATATATATATATTTGTTATAATATTTATTTTTATTTTATTCTTAAGGTTTTTTGTGGGTATAATATATACTAACATTTATCTATGTATAGTGTGTATATAGATATAAATATATACACACATATCTATATAATTTGGGTTTTTCTTAGATGGGTAATAGTTCAACAAAGAATAAAATAAAATGAAATGAAATGGAAGAGATTTACAAAACAATCATCCTCCCATGATTTCTTGGATAAAGTTTTATCTTCAAATCATCTCTTTGTCCTCTCCTCTTTTCTTTAACCTACAAAATGAGGCTAAAAATACACAAGGAATTCTTTAATATGATTATTTCTTAAGATTAGAACAATACTTAGAGTCTCCCTAGATCTAAGGTGAACATAGATCTCATCTACTAGATGAGATTTAATGCTCACTCCTATAAAAAGCCTAGTCATTTAACTTAAAAGTACTCTTTTAACTAATTAAACTTAACATAAAAGTTAAGTCATGGTGTGGGCTATATTGACTAGGACACAAGCTATACTTTAAGTTACTTTTTGAAAATAAAATTATAAACTATGTCCATTATAAACCTTATAGTTAATTTTTATAATTCACTTTTATATGTAATATTGGTTCCTTTAATTTTAACCTCCCAATATTTCCTCCAACCCCATCTTTGTTGTGTATTTATCATTATTCTTATTTACTTTAAGCTATAAAATCTTGTTTTTGCACTTAGAATTAGTGTGATTTCTTAGCATAAATTTTATATAAATGTTTTTACTAATATTTTATGCTATGTGGATCTTATTGGAATGCCCAAAAGGGGATTGACTGAGGTAGACTCCCTTTTGACAATTCTATTTATAGGGTCTCCTTCATAATTTTTTCTTATAGGTGAAGTAGAGGTGAATTTGTGCAAAATCCTAAAAAGAGCTAGAAGGGAAAACTATTGGAAATATTGAGTAGAAGCTATGGGTCTAATTTGGTGACTTTCTCAAAAATAGGACCAAGCTATTGACTAGAACCACATTGTATAATTGGCTAACCAAGAGTACTTGGATAACCATTAGGCCATTGGTAAACTCAATAGCCTTATCCTAGGTTATGATTTGACTAAATTTTTGTTTTCAAGTCTCTCATAGTGTGTACTACAAGTTTCTAATGTGCACTTCTAAGCTTGTCAATAACTTATCTCTCCCTATGTGTGATTTTATTTAATTTGTAGTGTATTTTAATTCATCATCCACCTATTTTATTGTTTTACTCCATTTTGTGTTCTTCTCCCTAACATGTGGCTATACAAACATTTTCTCAAGAGGGAGCTTCCAAGCATTGTGAAGTTTCTAGAGAATTTTAACATATAGGACTAGGTTGTTAAGCAAGGCTAGGTTTTTGACTCGGCTAAAACCCTTATCATAGAGGTTTGAGCTTAGAATTTGATAAAATTTGGTTTTCCAACTCCCTAAGCTGTCCTAAATCTAGATCTAATGATAACATTGAGCTATAGGTGCACATGTTCTAAGTCATTTTTCCTTTCTCATACATAGTCTAGTTTGTAAGTTTGTGTTTCTAGTTTGTCACATGTTTTTGATCAATTTGTGTTGTTAGTCCTAGCTCATGTGATTATTAATTATGTTTAGGCTAGTTGTAGATGTCCTTAGGTAAAATTAAATTTCACTAGTTTGCACACAATCACACATAAAAGAACCACCCTTTACCTTGTAAAGGTTCATATTTTAGGTTCCTTCATTTTATAAGCCCATTGTGCTTGCATTTACACTTCTAATTTATGTGTGATTATCTTAGTGTATCCACATGGATTCTTTGATTTGTCCCTCTTCCCTTAATGTTACTTTTGTTGATCCCAACTTATTCTCTTAGTTTATCTCTTCCCACCCAATTGTTTTTGAGGATATCCTTATGTTTTTGTGTTAGACCCTTCTTCTTTATCCACTAAATTCATAGAAACATTCCTCTCCCATCATCCTACCTTTACAAGCTTCCTTAGTGCCTATCCTAGCATCTTAGACACCCTTATGTCCTTTTATCATCACTTTTATAACACTCCTCTACCTCGTGACATAGATGATGACATAGGTTTTAGTTTGACAATCCTACCCTCTTTCTTAGATCCTCCTATTCATAGGCATCCCATTTCTCCTATCCGTATTCCATCCTTTGTAATATTATGTATGATAATCCTAAAATTCCTACCATTATTATTGCTCAACCTACTCCCTCATCCAAAGGTTCTTATACTTCCCTTAATTATCTATCCTTTGATACTTTTAGTGATTCTTCTAATGAGGACATAATCTATGATCCATATGATGATGATTCCTCACCTTTATTTTCTCCTACCTCTTACAATGATTATGTTTGTGAGACCTCCAAATATGACATCAACCTTGAAGACTTTCATCCATATGACTACTTTATTGTAAACTTTTATAATGAGCTCTTCATCCTAATATTGACACATATCCCTATCCATGATACCTTTAAGGATTCTTTGAGTGAGGATATAATCCATGATACATATGATGATGATTCCTCCCATTTACTTTCTCCTACATCTTATTGTGCTTATGTTCCTGAGATCTCATAGATGACATCAACCTAGAAGACTTTAGCCCATATGACCACTTTATTGCACACTTTTCTAATGACCTATATCATAACACTAACTTAGGTAAAATTAATTTCTACTAGTTTTCACACACAATAACACATAAAAGAACCACCCTATACCTTGTAAAGGTTCATCTTTTAGGTTCTTTCTTTTGTTAAGCCTATTGTACTTACATTTCTACTTATGATTTATGTGTGAGTAGTTTCAAATTGTGTCAATTTGTTTTTTTTCTTTCTTAGTGTTTTTCTATGGCTTCTCCTCTTCATCTCACTTCCCTTAATGGTTCTTTAATTAATCCTAACTTCTCTTAGTTTATATCTAACCACCCAATTGTTTTGGAGGACCTCCTTATCTTTTTGAGTTAGACCCTTCTCCTATATCTACTAAATTTATAGAAATATGCCTCTCCCATTCTCCTACATTTACAAACTTCCTTCATTCCTATGATATTATCTTAGACACCCTTATGTGCTTTTATAATCACTTTTATAAAAATCCTCCACCTCATGACATAGATGATGACATAGGTTATAGTTTTCCCATCCTAACCTCTTCTTCTCTTCCTATTTATATCCCTCCCATTTTGTCTATTCCTATTGCATCCTTTCATATACATTGCATATAATGATAAAATTCCTAGAATCATTATTTCTCATCCTACTCCCTCATCCAAAGTTTCTTATATTTAACTTGATAATATATCCTTTGATTCCTTTAGTGTTTCTTCTAGTTCTAAAATAATCTAAGATCCATATGATGATTATTTCTCTCCTTTATTTTCTCCTACCTCTTACCATTCTTATCTTTCTAAGACCTCCATAGATGACATCAACCTTTAAGAATTTAGTCCATATGACCACTTTATTGCCCACTCTTCTAATGAGCTACATCACAACATTGACACATCTCCCTATCCATGATACCTTTAGTGATTCATCTTAGTTTATCTCTACCCACTTAATTGTTTTCGAGGATCAACTTAGATTTTCAAGCTCATATATCCAATAAATTAATAGTGACATGTCTCTCCCATTCTCCTACCTTTACAAGCTTCCTTAGATCCTATCCTCATTTATTAGACACCCTTATGTCCTTTTATGATCTCTTTTATAACAATCCTCCACCTTGTGATGTAGATGATGACATAGGTTCTAGTTTGCCCATTATACCCTCTCCTTCTCCTCCTATTCACATTCCTCCCATTGTGCCTATCCCTATTTCATTCTTGATAGATATATTACCTAATGATAATCCTAAAATTCCTGCCATTATTATTGGTCATCTTAGTTCCTCATCCAAATGTTCTTATACTTCCCTTGATGATCTATCCTTTGATACTGTTGACTTTTTGAGTCTTCTTGGTCTCAAATAGCTATGATGTGTCTTTATCTATGTCTAATGGTTCTTAAAAGTCTAAAAGGTGTTTTATAATACAAAAAATGTAGTCCTTTGTCATGTGCCTAAGTGATGTGTTAGAGCATCAGACTTTTAAAATCTCCAAAAGGCATGTATATCTATTTTGCAGGGAGTTTATTGTTTCAAAAGTGATTTTAAGTCTTTAGGTTTAAGTTTTAAGTCTTTTAGGTTTAGTTTTAGCAAAGAAAGTCTATTAGGATTGTTTCTCCTAACTTACAAGTTTTTCAGCTTCATGCAAGGAGTGTGATAGAAGTTTTAGATCGATGAGATTGATTAAGAACATTTGAAGGCAATGAAAACTAAAGGAAAATCTTTTCCAGGTATTTGTAGGCTGTTTAAATACATAGTGTGTATTAATATTTCATGAGTCAACAAATACACAGTGTGTATTAACATTCTTCAAGGTTTGTATAATACCATCTTCAGGGTTGTCTGTAAAGTATCTTCAAGGTCCGTGAAATACCATCTTCATAGTGTGCTTAAGAATTTCTAGGGTTTTGTTTTTAGGATATCACTGTAGATAAGCATTTGTCTACTAAGGCACCAAATTATAGTCACACTTCTGATAATCTTAAGCAGATAAACTTATTTGATTTCCATGCTCAACCTGCTTATAGAGGAGAAACAAGAATGATTCCTAAAGAAAAGGAAGGTAATATCAGTTCAAATGGAAGCCCTATGGAAGTAGACACAGAGGAATGGGGTTCAGAAAGAAATTCTTCCTCTGATTATTGTTTTTAGTGCATCAAAACTAAAATCGCACACTGAAGTTATAGAAACTGTAAGTGCTATCTGTAGTTTACCATTTGATGTTCCAGTGTCACATTGTTATTCTGAAGGAGAGTGTTACTTTGATGATGAAGTGAAGGCATTTATATTGAAAGGATATTTGCATATTAGTTCAACTTCTTCTTTGACCAAGAATCAATCTGAATGTGATAGAAATTGGTTGAATTTTTGTGGTTTCTATACAATGGTTTTGCAAATGGAAGATAATTTTGTTTTTGTTGCCACTGTGAGGATATATGGACAAAGAATTTATGAAATACCACTTATTTATACTCATATCAAATACTGGTATCAAGGAATGTGCCATCTTCTTGTTAAAGAACTTGAGAAGCTCCTCCATTCATTAGGAGTGGAAAGACTAATTTTACGAGTTGTTTATGAGCTAAAGTACAAATGGATCAAAAGATTTAGGTTTTAGGAGATGACTTCAACAAAAAGATTTAAGTTTTTGAAAACACAATTTCATGAACCTTCTAGACACCACAATTCTAGTAGAAAGAGTGACTTTGAAATAGGAAATAACTATAGAAATAGACACATGTCAAAATGGAGTAGAAGCAAGGCATCTTAGTCCAAGAAGCAGATCATCAGGATGTTTCAAGCACCACCAAAACTAGCTCTTCAAATATAAAGGAAATTATAGTTAGTTTATCAAGACTCCACCTATTAAAGGTATAATAGAGAATTTAGTGCATGAGTGATCTAAAACTAAAAGTTTTATTAGATTATCTTTGGTAGATCGATCCTTATTTGTTTGTTTATAATTTAATATACAATATCACATTATTAGTGAGGTATTTGCCTCTTGTTTTATGGATCTTAATGATACAGCATGGGTGTTTCCAACTTGTCCTATCAATAGGAACATTTGAATGTTTCAAAGTTAGGTGTTAGTTGAGAAGCGTATGGTGTGTTGGCTTTATGACCAGAGAATACTATTGTTGAGGTTAAGCAACTAGTCACGATTATAAGAAACATATCTTCTTTGTCATGTGTAAGAAATGTGAAGGTTTGTAAAGCCTTATAAGATTTGATGAAATAAGTAGGCCTTGCTAACATGCATTAGAAGCTATGTATAAACCATGACAGATTTGTTGAAATACACATTGTGTATAGTAGATCTACTAAAATACACACTATGTATAACTATTTGAGAGTTCAGTATAACCCTAGAAAGTTTGTCAAATCATTTGTAAAGTCTTTGAAAGCATTTGTAAGGTTTGTTAAACCATTTGAAAGGTCTCTCCTAGGGTAAAGACCATTGATAGCTCAGGGAAACCCTAGGTTCATGAAGAAACTGCTACTATGGATTGTATGGAAACTAGATCAGGTTTCTATATCATTAAATAATAATGGTTGTAATGGCAATGAAGACATAAATTTTCACTTGACTAGTTTCACTATTTTTGGAAGAGTTTTAGGGACTGTTGGAGGAGAAATATATCCAAAAATAAATGAAGGTCATGTCAATGTGAAGACTGAACTCATCTCCACCAACAATAAACTTAGTAATAGTGTGTTTACAATGCATGAAGGAAGTTGAACATATAGGCTCTCATGAGATATATACAGACTTTGCCAATCTAGTAATAATGATATTTTCTTTGTACCTAGAGATGACATGGATGGACTAGTTGTTTCTCAGGGTAATCCTTAGAGGTTTCTCCAATGATAGGTATCCTCATATAAAATGGTGGAATAATTTCAAACTAAATTTACCAGAGCAAGTCATGCTAAGCTTTTCCAATAAGTTAGGATCTTATGCTTTGTGTCTTATGTTTTAAATATTGCATTCACTAAGAGATGGATTGATATGGTGTATATACACTATAGACTACATATTAGTCTCATGGACACATTACATGTATTTTTCTTGCATATAGTATTAGGAATATAGAGTGCAATGGATATAATGGACATATGTCTATTCAAAGGAAAGACACCATTGAAAGATGAATATCTAGAGATGAAGTCAAGAGAGATAGTTTCAGAAATGATGTTAAGAGTGATAGAGAAAACATAAAAACATCAGAAATCTAGTGTTGCAAGCCCTTATGGCTTATACCTCTTTTCAAGCATAGAAGGAAGTCTGCAGGTCCTATTTTCAAGAGGAAGCCAACTGAAACATGATTTGTTAGGTGACCTTAAAGAGGTCATGAAGTTGTAGTTGAGAGTCCTAATGGAGAAGGACTTATTCCTAAGCTTCATAAAGAATGGTAAAGGTGTCAAATAGTTGAAGGAAGATAGGAAACACGTTCCTATTCTTATGCAAGCATTTAGAGGAAGTTATGGCCATAAAGAGTCTAGTTCCACTACACCTTCTCCAACAAGACATATCTTCAAATGTGGCGGCAATTTTGAGTCTATTTAGGTGTTCTTAGTTTTGGAAACCAACTAACTTTTCCCTCTATGCCCAAGGAGATTAATTGAAGCTGTTAAGAGATAGTTACTCTCTTTACTCTCCACTTAAGGATAGCCTCCTGATCTTTCTCAAGGATGTTTTACTTTCCAATATATCTAGTTGTAATGAGATAGAGATACTCTCTCTAGATTTTGTAATAGATTTGGCATATAGAAATTTGTAATAGATATTTTAGCCTTCATGATCAATAAATCGAAGAACTAATTTTTTGCCTTTATCATATACTTTCTCACTATGTTCTCTTGAAGAATTGGAAGCTTCTTTTGTGGATATCTCCCTTTTTGTAGTTTCACTCTTCTTTTTTAACCTCTGTAGAAGTTTTCATGAGTTTGTGTGAATGTAGGTCAATTTTCTTAAGATTGTTTTGCGCTTAAAAGGTAGGTCCATAAATCCTTATCATTGGTGTATCACCTCCATCGTATTTTTAGTTATTTCTTACCCTTTTCCTGATGAAAGCTTAGTTAGATAGTTGATTAGTGTTGTTTGAGTAGTATTTTTAGGTCTGCAACTGATTATACATTAGGTATTTCTAGTGATAAGTAATAGGAAACCAACCCTTGTTTGGAGGTTGATCTCTAGCTATCAAAGCCCACACTTTGAAAGGTCCTCCCATGTTTCATTGAATAAATAAGCTATGTGTTTAGCAAGGGTGCATTTCAAGTGACAACAATTTTTGGCATGCCCGGTGGGATAGTTTTGAACTATTTTTAGCTCATTATTTTCCCTTTTCACCGATTTTTGATGTGTTTCAATTATTTCTACCTTTGGAGTCAATCATAAGCATACTTTATGACTACTACAATCATAATCTACTGTGTTTCAAGTAGATTAAGTGTTGAACTTATATGAGAAGAGTGGATACATGGAAGAATTTAGACCATTTTGATTATTTACAGTTATCACTAGCAAGAAGAAGGAGAGGAAGGTCAATTCAGAGGACTCCAACTATTTCTGTGAGAGTAAATTCAACCCCCCTCCTAGTACACCTTTTCCTTACACACTTCAAAGCTTAATAATTACTCCTTCCATGGCCTAACCAAGAAATCTTCCATTTGTGACTTTCAATGGGAGTAGTCCATTAGTTCTAAATGCTCATAATGATATACCATTTTCTACCCTTAAGAGAATTCCATTTTTTATTGGTGAGGATTCCACTACCCCTATAGAACACATCCAAGATGGCTCCAATTTGTCTCAGTCCATTATATCACTCAAGAAGATGTGGCTGCCAGACTTTTGGCTTCATCCCTAGAAGGAAAAGCCCTTCAGTGGTATAGAAGTTTATCACCCACTTTAGTTCATTCATGGGATGAGCTAGGAGATGTACTTTGCAAACAATTTGGAGAGAGTGTAGATAATATTTCTTTGTTGGAGCAATTAACTACTATCAAGAGAGCTCCTAATGAATTGATGATGGAATTCAACTTTAGGTTTCAAAATACTTGGTTCGAAAGGATTCCAACTCTTCTTAGACTATCTACACAAGGTACATTTTTGTATTTCTTAAGAGCTCTTAATTCTAATATTGCTATGATGATGTAGTCTATGGGAGATGAAGTGTTACCGGAAGCATATGAGATAGCAATAAAGGCTGAGAACTACCTAATACAAGTAGTAAAGATAGCTCCTAGACCTCTTATACCTCTTTTCCTAGAGCTGTCTACACCTAGCCAACCTTCATTTGCTCCTCTTCCTTAGCCTAAGGCCTCTTCATCCACCTCTACATCTAGTACTTCCAATGAAGTTGATGACCTTAAAGCCTTAGTGAAGAACATGTCCAATAAATTAATCTCCTTGGATAAACAATAACCCCTAGACCTTACCAAAATTATAACCAAGGATAGCTCGCAAATCATAATTGGAGTCAAGGTTAACAAAAAAATAGGAATCAATTTGCTAACCAAGGCTATCAACCTAATAGGTACCAAGGTGTCAATCCAAATATACCTTTACAAGTAATCCCTCCTATACAACAAGTCCCTATTGTTAGCATGAGCAAAGCCCTTGTCCCAGTCCAAAACAAGTGTTAGGATTAAGGTGCCATCAACCTTGTAAATCCTATGTAATTAATTACTCCTAATATTGTTTGTAAATCACCCATAAGGGATGAAAGGTTTCACCAGCAGCGGTCTTGTTTCAACTACATGTTTATATCTAGTCCTCGACACTAATTCATTTGTGACGGGGGCTCACAGGGGGGTTTTCCCCTGTGAGGGGTCCAGGGGGATCATCCCCCTGACGGGGGGGTCTGGGGGCCGCACGTCTCGATGAGGGTTCAGGGGCAGCACCCCCAAAACCACATTTCATTTATATTTTATCATTGTAAATCTAGATCGTTTGTCATTAGGTCACAGATTTGACGGTCGATATTATGTCAGTTTTCTTGCCCTAGAAGGACACCTCCTTTTGTAAGGATATTTGTACTATGTTTTTATTAGATTTGAGAGTAATAGGTGCCGCTGGATTGAAGACTAAAAAAATAGAGGAAGTGCATGTATTGTAATCTCATATTTGAAGATAATACAACTTGGAGCCTCTTTTCTTGGCGGAGTTTTTTACCTGAAAGGGTTTTCTCCACGTTACATTCTGTGTTATGTGTTCAGTTCTTAATGCATGTTATTTCTGTGTAGTGGGTTTTAATTTCTGTTGCAATCTCCATTGATTCTACATTGTTTAGAGGATATAAATAAGGCTTGAATCAAATTTCTATTGTGTGGTTTGCACCTTCATTTCTAACAACAACATGGCTCAAGAAGTTGAATGGTGTTATCCTTGTAATCAACCTCAAAAATAGTCTACTTATATAGTTGGTGCGCAAGGACAAACTCTAATGGTGCAAAACTTTCTAAATCAGTAAGAACCAGTAATAATGGAAGTTGCAAATCCCAATGTTGAGGTACCTAAAGAGGCTGATCCTGAATTAGTCTCATGTTTCATAGTTCTAAGGATAATTGTACAATCAATTATCCTGTGGACAGTTTGGTTATGCCTCTAAATAATGTTTCAGCTAATACAAGGTCAAAGAAGAGACATTTGGAGAACACTCCTATACCTTCTATGGTATAGAATGATTCTATTCCTAAAGAGAAGGAGCTTGTAGTGAATCCTACAAAGGGTAATCAGAATGGTATAACTAGCAGGCCTGCTCTTACAAAAGATGTATCTTCTCATTCAAAATCTCCCAACCAAACTATAGAACAATCAAAGAAAGAATCATGGGTTCCTTCAATGTATAATCTTGCAAGCAACCCATTAAATATTGTTGATCAGGTGAAGAAAAAAAACTTGAATGTGTCTATGTGGGATGCATTATCAATTCCAACTCAAAGGGACCTATTACAAATGCTTTGCAACAATTTCCACCAATTGAACCAACATTTCAAAAGGAGAAGACTCCCACTAGTCTCATCTAGCCTAATGAAGAGAAAGTAAGCAAAGTTAAGAAACCATCTTCTTTCTACTTATCTCTACTTATTGGGAAGTTTTTAGTAAACAATTGAATGATAGAATAAGGTGCCAGTATTTCAGTAATGCCAAAAAAGATACCAGATACATTAGGCATTAAATACACTCCAGTCTCCAAAGGTGTTTTGCAGTTGGATGATACTTTAGTTAATATAGTGAGAGTGATTAAAGGGATAGATTTAACTCTTCATGCTTAACCAAACTTGACTATTAGTCAAGACATATCAGTCATTGATCTACCTCCTTTATTTTCCATTTGTTTGTCAAGAGATTTCATAGCTAAGGTTGGTGGTTACTTGTCTTCTGATTGGTCTCATATGCTCTTAAGAACAAGATATGGAATAAGTCTTACAATAAAAGTTGAGCCTATATCAAATTATCATGTGGAAAGTTATGATCCCAGTCCTGTTAACCCAAATTATATGATACAAGAAGAGGAAGAAAGTGATTTATGGCCAATAGAGATAGCTACTTCACCCTTTTCAGTACTTGACCTCTTGCTAGATGAGTGGGCTAAAGAAAATTATGCTTTTGATCTTTATGAATCTATTGAAGTGACTTGATTGGGTGCATACATGATACAAGAAGAAAACTCTTTTGTACCTTCTTCACTCAAGCAGGAAAATGATTCAGATGACTTGTGAAAAATGTTTTTTGATGGTGCGAAGAGAAGAAATGGAGAAGGGGCAGGTGTATTGTTGATTTCTCCAAATGGTAAGAAGCTACATTTTTCTCATATATTACATTTTGCTTGTACGAATAATGTTATAGAGTATGAAGCATTAATCCATGGGTTATTATTAGCGGAGAAAAAGAAGATTAAACAACTGCAAGTGTTTGGAGATATTGAATTGGTGGTTAATCAAGTGAGAAAGATGTGTGTCACTAAGAATGAGCTGCTCAGAGCTTATAGGTATAGAGTTTTGGACCTTATAGATAATTTTGATGCTCTAAATCTGCAAGTGGTCCCAAGGAAATTAAATGTTGAAGCTGATCAGTTGACAACAGTTGGATCACAATTTTCTCCACCTAGAGACCTTTTTCAAAACCATGATCAACATGTCAAGATGGTAATCAGACCTTGCATTCTGGACAATGATGCAAGTTGTAAAATCTTTGATAGTGATGAGAAAATGGTTAACTTCATCCAGAATGAAGCTGAGTTTTCATTAGATGTGCAGTCAAGGTTGCAAGAGAGGTATGGTGATCAGGTTATGCAATTAAAGACTAAAGAGATGCCAAGAGGATTGATCACTCTTGAAGACATATCCAGTCTTGATGATGAGTTCAAGGGAAAAAGAAAAAATATGACAGTAAAAGAAGAAGATTATCAAAAGGTTACAATTGCCCAAGACAAAGAGCTAATGCTAGAAAAGGTATGTAGTGACATTGAGAAACAAACTTTCATTTCTTTGTCTAAAAAGTATAGTGATATTTTCTCATGGAGTTATGAAGACCTTAAAGGTTTTGATCCAAATGTTGCCCAACATTCCATAGACTTAGATCCCAATGCCAAACATGTTATGCAAAAGTAAAGACCACTAAACCCCAAGATTGAACCCATGATGAAGACCAAACCTTTTAAACTCATAAAGTCCAAAATCATATTCCCTATCAAATAATCCTCTTGGGTGGATAAATTAGTCCTTGTAAGGAAGAAAAATGGGGAGATAAGACTTTGTGTTGACTTCAGGGACTTGAATAGAGCCTCCTTGAAAGATCATTATCCTTTGCCTTCCATGGACCAGATTTTAAAAACTATAGTAGGGGTTGAAAGGTTTTCACTTCTAGATGGCTATTCTGGCTATAACCAAATCTTGGTAAGAGGAGAGGACATGTATAATACAAATTTTACTACTAAATGGGGAACCTATGCTTATGAGAAAATACCCTTTTGTCTATCTAATATTGGTGCTACTTTTCATAGGGCAACACAGATATTGCTTTTAAATGTTTCATAAACAAGTTTATCCTAATCTATTTGGATGATATCATAGTTTTCTCAAAAGTGGGTGAAGATCATATGGAGCATCTTGAAAAAGTGTTTGAAAGGTGTAGAGATTTTGGGGTATCCCTCAATCCAAAGAAGTATATTTTTGTTGTTCCTCAAGGTAAGCTTTTGGGTCACCTAGTGTCAAAAGAGGGCATCTCCATAGACTGGGAAAGGATCTTAGCCATTCTATCTCTTTCTTTACTAGATCATAACAAGTCATTGCAATCTTTTCTTGGCAAGTGAAATTTTGTTAGGAAGTTTATTCCTAATTTCATAGGACTAGTCAAGCATATCACATTGATGCTTAAGAAAGATGCTACCTTTAAGTGGACCAAGGAAGGAAAAGATAGGTTCAATAAGATCAAGAAGGCAATTGCTCAAGCACCTACTCTTATCAACCCAAATTTTGAGAAAGATTTCATCCTCTATGCTCATGGAGTTGAATCTAGTATTGCAACTATTTTAACTTAGCAAAATGATGAAGGCCTAGAGCAACTCTTAGCCTTTTTTAGTAAAACATTAAAAGATTGAGTCAAGGTAAAAACCCATGGAGAAACATGTATTTTATTTCATGAGAGTTGTCAAAAAATTCAAATACATGCTTGTAGACAATCATATATAGGTGCTGGTCTCTTATCCTAGTGTGAGAGATTTCATAATGGGAGCTGAGATAATTGAAAAGAGGGTTGGATGGGTGGCTAAAATTCTAGAATAGGATGTTACTATCAAATCCACTAAGTTGATTAGAGGTATAGGTTTGTGTGAATAGCTAGCTATGGATGTATCAAATGAAAAAGACTCGTCTTATGTCTTTTAGGAAGAGCAAACAATAGAAGGTACAACTAATGGAAAACTTTGGATAGTTGATATGACAAGATTTCTATCCATTAGTGAGTATCCTTCTATATTAGACAAGAGTAAGAGGAGCCATTTTAGATTATAGTCCATTCCATATGCTTTAGTAGATGGTATTCTTTTCAAGAAGAATCTATAAGGAGTCTTGCTAAGATGTGTAGAAGAAGACCAAGTTGACATGGTTCTTAGTGAGTTTCATGAAGGTTCATCTAGAGGTCATTTTTTTCCAAGAGTTACAACCATGAAGATAATGAGAGCAAGTTATTTTTGTCCCACATTGTTTAGTAATGCTCATAAATGGGTTAGGAAATGCAAATAATGTGCTTTCTTTACTGGTAGAAAGAGACTTGCTTCCCTTCCACTCCATCCTATTCAAGAAGATCAACCTTTTTCACAGTGGGATCTAGACTTTATTGGCATGGTTAACCCTGTATCTAGTGCTAGTCATAAATGGGTGTTGACAACAACTAGTTACTTTACAAGGTGGACTAAATCCATTCCACTTAAGGAGGCTACTAAATCAACTATCATAGACTTCTTGGAGGAGATTGTAACATGGTTTGGAGTCCCTCATACTATTATCTCTTATAATGTAAAAGCTTTTATAGGTTTTATGATTGCTGATTGGGATTTCAAACATAATGTTTATTTGAAGACTTCCTCTAACTATTACCCTCAAGGTAATGGTCTAGTGGAATCTACAAACAAGAATTTAATCAAGATAATACAAAGGAATATGGAGATCAATCAAAGATAGTGGCATACAAAAAATCAAGCTTCTCTTTGGGATAATAGGATCATACCCAAAAGAGCAATAGGTAATTCTCCCTTTGTTCTTGTTTATGGAAGAGAAGCTAAGCTACCCTTGTCTCTGGAATTGCCTTCACTAGAGTTAGTTTAATAGTTGGAACAAGAAGGAGAGGATGTAAGGGCTATTAGGATGGTTGAGTTGCCTAAATTAGAAGAGTTGAGACAATCATCCATGATCACATTGGAAGAGCATCAAAAGTAAACCAAACAACATTTTGATAAGAAAGCTAGAGAATGTTTGATGGAGAAGGGAGACTTAGCTTAAAAGGTTAAACTAGGTCAAACCCTCTTCTTTTAGTATTGGAACACAAACTAAGTTTGGCTTTATACCTTTGAAGGAGAGCCAAATTACATGGGTTTTGTCCCTTTGTTGTATAAAGGAGTGTCAACCAAATTCAACCAAGCAAACTAGAGTAAAACAAGAAACCCTAATTGAGCAAGATTAATTGATAAATGACTGTCAAAAATAGATACATGAATTTTGAACAGATAGTAAAGATCAGGAGACAGAGCATAATAAGAACCTAGGCTTGAAAACTAAGAGGTACAAGGGTGTTGGGCACCCTTGACCCAAATTATGGTTTTGCAAAAATTCTAAACATCACCCAACTTGTACCTGCAAAATCTACCTTCCCTTTGACTAATGTCTTCTGAAACCTGTAATATCAACCTGTACACACAAAAAAGAGGGGAAAATGTTGTGGCTATATAGGTGCTTGCCTCAGTCAAGCCCCTATTTCGGTATTCCTACCTCACAGATAGCTAAGATTAGAACAAGATGTGTGTACTCAGAAAACCTAAGTGTGAGCAGTAACATGCAAGATCTAATCACAAATATCAAACCCTAACCCTAGATGACTCAAGAAAATAGGATAGAATGATAAAAGAAATGCTTCACTCAAGAAAACATAAAACTTTACCTCAAGGATGAGGATTCACTGAAGGTTTGCTGAATAAGAAGGCAATGCAACCATACCCTAGGAGGGTACTCAAGCCAAGTTCTAGTTGGTGGTTCCAACCCTTCTCCCAATCATGCAAAGTGCTTCGACCTAGGAATGATGAGATAGACTCAAGATCTCACTTCCTAGCCTTCACAAAATCCTTCCAAGAGAGTAAAGTCCTTTCAAATTGATTAATGGTAGCCTGTAATAATTCAAGAACAACAAGAGCATAATATTGCATAGAGAGATTGTATTCTAATTATCTTTTTCCATATATCAAATCTAGTTTCAAATGAGAAGGTCACTTGCTTATATACAAGGCCCTAGAAATGAATTATTCGAATTAAAGAGCTGACAACACGTGCCAAAAACTAAATTTGAGTTTGGGGTCAACTTAACCAACACAAAGTCTGACCTATAGAATTAATTTTCCTCCCTAGAAACATAGGAGGGATTAGGGTGCTACACCCTAGGCCCTTAAGGAAAATTAAGCTACAAGCCCACATTTGGGGTAGAGCTAACTTCAAATTTCAAATTAGTTTTTGTGTCACGACCAAACTTTTATCAAAATTGTGACATTTCATGGAATCAGGGCCCAATCAAGACTTTAGGGTAGACCTAAAAATGTACTAGACTAGAGATCACTAAAGGAAGGTGCTAAATATAGTGAAATTGTGCTTGCACAACCAAGGAGCACAATTTACGACATAACATTTAGCCCCCACTTTAGTAGTCATATGACACTACGTGCATATGCAAGCTAAAGTATAGGAAAATAAACATTGTAAAAAGGATATAAAAAGGGATATAAAAAAGGATACTATAGAGGGCATAGATCATCTTTGAGCAAGAGGTTGAAGCCCCCAATCTGTTGTCTTGTAAAACCACATAGTTAGGAATTTAGAACCTACAATAAGATTACATTAGTGAGGTAGAATCACCTTGCAACCAACAGATGCATATGTTAGTCCAAAATCTAAAAAGGGAAAGGTGATGAGACATGATCAAAGTGAAATTTGTGGGTAGATATATGCCCCTTATTTTTGTTTGTTTCTTTAGGATGTAGAAATAGGGGGTTGATCTTTCCACTTTGAATTTCTTAGAGAAGTGTTGACAAATATGCTTTGGTAGGGTCATTTCACTGGATAAAATTGAGGTGCAAAACATATGATTGTAGAGATGACAGAACAAGGACTCCAACGCAATAGATGATGCTCAAATCCGAGTTTGCTAGCCTAAGTTATAGATGTTTGAATGAAGAGCGATTGAGAAATTTTGTATTTCAAGTCTAGATAGTAATCAAGAGTCCTTATCTTTTTACTATAAATAGTAAAATGAGTTCTCACTTCTTACCATTCATTTTTCATTTTTAGTTTTGAAGGAGTTGGAGCAAGGAGGAGAGCGACCATGCTGATCCGAAGGTTGTATCGACCACTGAGGCTGGATGCACTATATAGCTGAGTAGCGCAGGGGCTAGATGAGCATGATGTAGGCTACCATCCAACTTGTACCTTTCATTTATGCTACTATTTTAATAGTATTTTTATCATTTTTGTGCCAAAATGGGCCTAGGAGACAGTTGTCTATCCTGGGTGCCATTAACCTCTTAGGGCGCCCCAAATCCTACTGACCGCCCAAGTCCTTTTTGGGTGCCCTGGTCTAGGATCAAAGTTAATGTTGATTTCTTCGATTACTTTTTGTAAATTTTGGGATTAAATTTTGATGTATACCTTGTTTATCATGTTTTTGACCTATACCCCTAAGGATGTGAGAGCATGCCAGTGACCATTTTTACATATTGTTTCATAGCCACATAGGTACACTGATTGACACAGAGATGGGGCACCTTTGAGATGTCAGATTATGGTGGGTGTATATGATGCCCATGATGAAATATCATTGTACGATGTTGATGGCGCTTATGGAGCGGTGTAACTCAGATACTTCCACCTTTCATCTTCTGACGGGGGAGATTATAGTTACACATGAGGACATGTACTAGATTCTATGATTACCTGTGCAAGGCGAGACAATCAGGATCATCAAGCATAGGTTTGAGGACTATACTTAGGTGAGCTAGATGTACCGTCTTGGTTGTACAGTTCCATTACGTGATCAATGACACATTGATATTCAGTGGTTGGAGCAGGGTGCTATTATTACACCAATCATATGTCGCATCATGATTACTACCATCACATTATTTGTCACATTGGATGGGAGAGGCACTCACCCTCATGGGGGCCTTGTCCATAAAATTATAGTGATGGAGGAGCATAGGACGATGTACTCTTGGGGATGAAGTATGTTAGCCCACTTGTATTATGATTTGGGTTGCTATGTGCACTATGAGGCACACAAATTGATGCTATGCACACTTCTACGGTGTGGGCATTTGATCACATTATGTGCAAGTAGCCAGTGGGGTATTTGATAGAGCCTATCCGGATGTGTCCACGAGCGCATGCCTATGAGATGAGGAGACCATGGAGATGGGGTGATTTGTTATATTAGAGGGTTGTATTCGATAGGCTGCCAAAGCTCATCTTATGGAGATCATACAAGGGTTGTAGGCCATGGAGGGGACAGACTCGACAACTAGCGAGGATGCAGAGAAATTAGTTTTTAGGCAGTCACAGAGTTTGCATCATAGTTGCGTTCTATTATGATAGGGTGATGAGGTAGTTTAGTCGAGTGCAGGGGTTCTCTCCAGACGTCTGACCTATGCGTGGTCCACATGTTGTAGGGTGTGGCCTTATGATCAAGTACATCTTACCATCATAGATGTGGTGTCGATTGATCCTGATGATGTTATAGAGGATGATGTTCTCATATCTGAGGTTGACGATGTAGGTGTTAGCCCAACATATATAGCTTGGTGGGAGACGATGCATCTAACTCCAGTCTTTCCTACAAATCATCCCACTAGTAATCCTAGATCTTTGGTGGATCGAGGGGATGAGTCACAGGAGTGGGAGGGAGACAATAATACAGAGCATGATAGATATGATGACGACGACGATGATGATGATGATCCACCAACGCTAGCACCAAGGTTGAGAGGGAGATGGTGTTAGGGAGCGACGAGTATAGTTGTCATCAAGGAGAGACCTAGGCTCTGACCTTGCCGCCTATAACCATCACACACTGCTAGCAGAGTGCAGTGTCAATTTGAGCACAGATAGTCGAGTGGTGGTGCCACTACTATGCCCCTAATAGTGGAGATGATTACAGACATCAGTGCAACTTCCATTCTATTTGACCTAGATTGGTAGGATGGTGATCCTGGTGAGTATTTTATTATTGTACTTGTGTTTGTTAAGATATTGAATGTATTACATGATTTTAATTGAGATACTGATATGATTGTTATTTATGTTCTAAAGTTGGTACTAGGACATGGCGCGACCTTGTGGATCAAGTCATAGTAAAGATGGTACCCACTGAGCTGACCAAGAAGCTAGTGTGGGCTTGTTATAGGTCACCGCACATGATGGGTCAACATGTAGATCTATTCGATCCTGTTGTACAGTTGAGAGAAGCCTACGAGGAGAGATAGGTGGAGCAAGATCAGTTCGAGATCAAGAGAGGTTAGGCGATCTGGAGAATAGTGGGTGTTAAGGAGGCACATGATGCACTTCAAATACAACTAGATCAACATAGAGCAATAATGACATCTAGGACATATCACACTTTTATGGGTTATTTACAGTTGGAGGTGGACCAGCTGCGAGCTCAGAGAGATCGACTTTAGTAGCTTTATATAGATTCTACATGGGAGGTAGGAGAGCTTAGGGGTGAGCTTAGGGGTGTATGATCACGGAGTACCTCTAGGAGTTACTCATGATCAGTAGCCTCACATAGACAACCTTCCATGACTCAGGCTCCACCAGGTCCCAAGGGATCTGGATGCCACGGTCCAACACCTTGATGAGATTTTATTTATTGTATTATGATACACCACATTTTGATGTAGTGGTGGATTTATGATTATCATGTACTCAAACTCTTATGATATATATATGATTGATGCTTATTGTGTTATGATTTAATTAGATGCTATATCAAAAATTTATATTATGCTATAATGATCTAAACTTGTGAAATATAGACAATGTGAAAAATATACTTTTTTCTAAACCTAAATCAAATGCTTGATTTTCTAATTTCCAATGCCAAGATGAAATAATTCTTTGAACACAATGAATGATAAGGTACAACAAATGAAATCAATTTAATCAACCAATTGATGTCACAAAGGTCTAAAACAACACACTAATCTACAAACCCTAGGTTCAAGACTAGCTAGATTTCCAAGGAATGCAAGGTTTTTTGTTATCCTAATAATGGATCAAATGCAAAATGCAAGGTATGCAACTATGCAAATGATGAATCTAGTCAATCCTAATCAGATCTAGGACAATAAGTAAATTATATTTAGATGAAGAAGGATGTAAGAGTGTAAGATACATCGAGTTCACCAAAATGTTTGATGGAAAATGAGACTTAGCTTAAAAGGTTAAACTAGGTCAAACCCTCTTCTATCAACATTGGAACACAAACTGAGTTTGGCTTTCTAGCTTTGAAGGAGAGTCAAACTACCCTTTGTTGTATAAAGGAGTGTCAACCAAATTCAACCAACCAAACTAGGGTAAAACATGAAACTCTAATTGAGCAAGATTAACTGATAAATGACTATTGGAAATAGATACAAGAATTCTGAACAGATAGTAGAGATTAGGAGACAGAGAAGAATAGGAACCCGAGCCTGAAAAATGAGAGGTACCAGGGCATTGGGCACCCTTGACCCAAATTAGGGTTTTACAGAAAGTCTAAACTTCACCCGACTTGTACCTACAAAATTTGCCTTCCCTCTAACTGATGTCTTTTGAAACCTATAATATCAACTTGTACACACAAAATGAGGGGGAAGAATGTTGTGGCTATATAAGAACTTGCCTCAGTCAAGCCCTTGTTTTGGTATTCCTGCCTCATGAATAGCCAAGATTAGAACAAGATGTTCTGTGCTCAGAAACCCTAAGTGTGAGAAGTAACATGCAAGATCTAATCACAAATATTGAAAACCCTAACCCTCGATGACTCGAGCAAATAGGATAGGATAATAAAAGAGATGCTTCACTCAAGGAAACATACAACTTCACCTCAAGGATGAGGATTCATTGAAGGTTTGTTGAATAAGAAGGTAATACAACCATACCCTAGGAGGGTACTCAAGCCAAGCTCTAGTTGGTGGTTCCAAACCTTCTCCCAATCATGAAAAGTGCTTCGACCTAGGAACAACGAGCTAGACTCAAGATCTCACTTCCTAGCCTTCACAAAATCCTTCCAAGAGAGAAAAGTCCTTTCAACTTGATCAATGGCATCCTAGAATAATTCAAGAGCAACAAGAGCATAATATTTCATAGAGAGATTGTATTTTAAATTGTCTTTTTCCATATTAAAAGTCTAGTTTCAAATGAGAAGGTCACTTGCTTATATACAAGGCCCTAGAAATGAATTATTTGAATTAAAGAGCTGACAACACGTGTCAAAAGCCAAATTTAAGTTTGGGGTTGGCTTAACCAAAACAAAGGTCAACCTATAGACTTAATTTGCCTCCCTTATAACACAAGAGAGACCAGTGCACTAGGCGCCCTAGGCCCTTTAGGAAAATTAAGCTACAAGCCCGCATTTGGGGTAGAGCTAACTTCAAATTTCAAATTAGTTTTTGGGTCACGACCAAACTTTAATTAGAATTGTGACATTTCATGGAATTGGGGCCCAATTAGGACTTTAGGGTAGACCTAAAAATGGACTAGGCTAGAGATCACTAAAGGAAGGTGCTGAACATAGTAAAATTGTGCTTGCGCAACCAAGGAACACAATTTATGACATAACAGAGAGCAAGTTTTCAAAGAGGGAGGTCCCTTGTTTTGAAATGGAATGCTGATAGAGCCAAACTAGGAGGACACACAAAGTTTGATGTCATCTAGAGTGGCCCATACATGATTACCAGCTGCAAGGAAGCTAATGCTTTTCATCTTTCAAAACTGAATGGAGAAGTTCTTCCTATCCAATTCTATGGGATACACCTTAAACCATGCTTTTAAAGGTTGGTTTCTCAAACCTTGTACATATTAGAAAAAAGTGTTTTTGTGAATAAGTGTTATTGCACATCCTAGTGGTTTTGTTTTCCTCAAAGTGCTATTGTACACTCTACATTCTTATTAGGAGAATGTATGATTACTGTCCTTTAGGTAGTTTTTACTTTACTCTATTCTATTGTGTTGTTTCAAAACTCCTAATGATTCCTATGCCCAATGGAATGCTTTAGGCTATTGGTTCCAAGTGTTTGGTAGGAAAACACCCCCGAGAGGTCACTCAAATGTTGACTTTTTAATTCTTCCCAATCTCAAATAGCCACGATGTGTCTTTATCTATGTCTAATGGTTCTTAATAGTCTAAAAAGTTTTTTATAATACAAAAAATGTAGTCGTTTTGTCATGCATAAGTGATGCGTTGGAGTGTTAGACTTTTCAAAGGGGTTTTAAAATCTCCAAAAGGCACGTATATCTATTTTTGAGGGATTTTTAATGTTTCAAAAGTGAGTTTAAGTCTTCAGGTTTAAGTTTTAAGTCTTTTAGGTTTAGGTTTATTAAAGGCTATTGGGACTGTTTCTCCTAACTTGCAGGTTTTCAACTTCATGCAAAGGGTGTGATTGAAGGTTTCAGATCTATGAGACTGCTCAAGAACATTTGAAGGAAATGAAAACTAAATAAAAACCTTTTCCAGGTATTCACAAGTTGTTTAAATACACAGTGTGTATTAATATTTCATGGGTTAGCAAATACACAATGTATATTAACATTCTTCAAGGTCTATATAATACCATCTTTAGGGTTGTGTGTAAAGTATGTTTAAGGTCTATGAAAGACCATTTCATAGTGTGCTTAAGCATTTCTAGGGTTTAATTTTGAGGAGATCATTGTAGACAATTGTTTATCTGCTAAGGCACCAAATGATAGTCACACTTCTCCTGATAATCTTAAGAAGATAAACTTATTTGATTTCCATGCTCAAGCTACTTATAGAGGAGAAACAAGAATGATTCCTAAGGAAAAGGAAGGTAATATTAGTTCAAATGGAAGCCCTATAGAAGTAGACACAGAGGAATGGGGTTTGGAAAGAAATTCTTCTTGTGATTGTTGTTTTTAGTGCATCAAAACTAATATCTCATAATGAAGTTATAGAAACTGTAAGTCCTATCCTTAGTTTACCTTTTGATGTTCTAGTGTCACATTGTTATTCTAAAGGAGAGGGTTACTTTGATGATGAAGTGAAGGAATTGTTGTTGAAAGGATATCTGCATATTGGTTCAACTTCTGCTTTAACCAAGAATCAATTTGAATGTGATAGAAATTGGTTGAATTTTCATGGTTTCTATACAATGATTTTGCAAATGGAAGATGATTTTTTTTTAATTTCCACTGTGAGGATATATGGACAAAGAGTTGCAGAAATACCACTTATTGATACTCATATCAAATACTGGTATCAATGAATGTGCCATATTCTTGTTAAATAACTTGAGAAGCTCCTCCATTTATTAGGAGTGGAAAGAGTAATTTTACCAACTATTTATGAGCTAAAGTAGTCATGGCTTAAAAGATTTGGATTTCAGAAGATGACTTCGACAGAGAGATTTGAGTTTTTGTAAACACAATTTCATGAACCTTCTAGACACTACAATTCTCCAAAGTTATTGGTAAGAGTGACTTTGAATCATGAAATAGCTATAGAAATAGACACATGCCAAAATGGAGTAGAAGCAAGGCATCTCAATCCAAAAAGCAGATCATTAGGATGTTGCAAGTACCACTAAAACTAGCTCTTCAAAGATAAAGACAATTATAGTTAGTTTATCAAGACTCCTCTTGTCAAAGGCACAATAGAGAATTTAGTGCATGAGAGATCTTAAATTGAAAGTTTTATCAGATTATCTTTGGTAGATTGATCCTTATTTGTTTGTTTGTAATTTAACATTCAATATCACACGATTAGTGGGGCATTTGCCTCTTGTTTTGGGGATTTTAATGATGTAGCATGGGTGTTTCCAACTTAACCTGTTGATAGGAACATTTGAATGTTTCAAAGTCAGGTGTTAGTTGAGAAGTGTATGGTGTGTTGACTTTATGATTAGAGAATGATGTTGTGGAGGTTAAGCAACTAGTCATGATTATAAGAAACATATCTTCTTTGTCATGTGTAAGGCATGTGAAGGTTTGTAAAGCCTTATGAGATTTGATGAAATAAGTAGGCCCTGCTAATAGGCATTAGAAGCTATATATAAACCATGACAGATCTATTGAAATACACATTGTGTATAACATACCTACTAAAATACACATTGCGTATAACTATTTGAGAGCTCGGCATAACCCTAGAAAGTCTGTCAAATCCTGTAAAGTTTGTCAAATCATTTGTAATGTCTGGAAAACCATTTGTAAGGTCTATCAAACCATTTGAAAGCTCTATCCTAGGGTAAAGACCATCGAGACCTCGGGGAAACCCTAGGTTCATGAAGAAACTACTACTATGGATTGTATGGAAATTAGATAAGGTTTCTGTATCAATAAATAATAATGGTTACAATGGTAATGAAGACATAAATTTTCACTTCACTAGTTTCACTATTTCTGGAAGAGTGTTAGGGGGCTATGGAGGAGAAATCTATCTGAAAATAAATGAAGGTCTTGTCAATGTGAAGATTGAACTCATCTCCACCAACAGTGAATTGAGTAATAGTGTGTTTACACCACATGAAGGAAGTTGAGCATAGAGGCTCTCATGAGATATATACAAACTTTTCCAATCTGGTAATAATGACATTTTCTTTGTACCTGGCTATGGCATGGATGGACTAGTTATTTCTTAGGGTAATCCTTAGAGGTTTCTCCAAGGATAGGTATCTTCATAAAATGGTGGAATAGTTTCAAACTAATTTTTTTTTTTTAATGCACCTGGTAAACTTTTTAACGTGACCGACGATGCTGGTGTGACACGCCCTCCGGCTCCACGTGAATGCTTTTGCTCAGAGCAATGAACCGGTGAGGCCACAACATGGGGGACATCATCCCCTAGCAAGAACACTTCAAACCCGCGAGCTCATTGGCCCAACAAAGGCATAAAGCCTGCGAGCTTGTTGGCCCAGCGGGGGTTTGAACTCTGGTGGCCGCCACTACAACCGAGCAACTTAACCACCGAACCACGCCCTTATCGACAGTTTCAAACTGAATTTACCAGAGCAAGTCATGCTGAGATTTTCCAATAAGTTGGGATTTTATGCTTTTGTCTTATGTTTTAAATATTGCATTCACTAAGACATGGACTGATATGGTGTATATATAGTACAGACTACAGGTTAGTCTCATGGACACATTGCAAGTATTTATCTTGCACACAGTATCATGAATACAAGGTACATTGGATATAATGGAAATATGTTTATTCAAAGGAAAGAAACCATTGAAATATGAATATCTGGAGATGAAGTCAAGAGAGGTAGTTTCAAATGATGAAAATGACAGAGAAAACATGAAAGCATCAGAAACCTAGTGTTGCAAGCCCTTATGGATTTATACCTCTTTTCAAGAATAGAAGGAAATCTGCAAGTCCTATTTTTAAGAAGAAGCAAACTGAAACAAGATTTGTTTGAAGAAGTTAAAGAGGCCATGAATTTGTAGTTGAGATTCCTCATGGAGAAGGACTTATTCCTACACGCCTCATAAAGAATGGTAAAGGTGTCAAACAGTTGAAGAAAGACAGGAAACATGTTCCTATTATTATACAAGCGTTTGGAGGAAGTATGGCCGTCAAGAGTCTAGTTCCACTACACCTCCAACAAGACATATCTTCAAATGTGGTGGCAGTTTTGAGACGTTTCAGGAGTTCTCAGTTGTGGAAACCAACTAACTTTTCCCTCTATGCCCAAGGAGATTAACTGAAGCTGTTAAGAGACAATTACCCTCTTTACTCTCCACTTGAGGACAACCTCCTGATATTTCTCAAGGATTTTTTCTTTCCAATATATCTAGTTGTAATGAGACAAAGACAATCTCTCTGGATTTTGTAATAGATTTTGGCATAGAAAAAATTGTAATAGATGTTTTAGCCTCCATGATCAATAAGAAGAACTAATTTTTTTCCTTTCTCATATACTTTCTCACTATGTTCTCTTAAAGAATTGGAAGCTTCTTTTGTGGATATCTCCCTTTTGTAGTTTCACTCTTCTTTTATAACCTTTGTAGAAGTTTTCATGAGTTTGTGTGAATGTAGGTCAGTTTTCTTAAGATTGTTTTGTGCTTAAAAGGTAGGTCCAAAAATCCTTATCATTGGTGTATCACCTCCATTGTATTTTTTAGTTATTTCTTACCCTTTTCCTGATGAAAGCTTAGTTAGATAGTTGAGTAGTGTTGTTTGAGTAGTATTTTTCGGCTTGAAATTGATTATACATTAGGTATTTTTAGTGATAAGTAATAAGGAGCCAACCCTTGTCTAGAGGTTGATCTCTAGCTATCAAAGCCCACACTTTGAGAGGTCTTCCCATGTTTCACTGAATAACTGAACTAGGTGTTTATCAAGGGTGCATATTCAAATGACAACAAATACCTTTAGTGATTCTTCTAGTGAGCACATAATCCATGATCAATTTGATGATGATTCCTCCCCTTTACTTCTACCTCTTACCATCCTTATATTCCTAAGAACTTCATAGATGACATCAACATTGAAGATTTTAATTCATATAAAAACTTTATTGCACACTTTTCTAATGAGGCACAACATAACATTGACATATCTCCCTATCCATGAAATATTTTGTGATTCTTCTATTAAGGACATAATCCATGATCCATATGATGATGATTCCTCCCCTTTACTTTATCCTACCTCATACCATGCTTATGTTCTTGGGACCTCCATAGATAACATCGACCTTCAAGACTTTAGTCCATATGACCACTTTATTGCACACTTTTCTATGAGCTACCTCATAAAATTGACTTAGGTTTAACATTAATTTTCACTAGTTTTCACACACAATCACACATAAAAGAACCACCCTAAATACCTTATAAAGGTTCATCTTCAAGATTCTTTCATTTGGTAAGCACATTGTACTTGCATTTACACTTCTACTTTATGTGTGAGTAGCTTAGAATTGCATCAATTTGATTTTTTTTATTTTTTTATTGTTTCCCTATGGCTCCTATTTGTCTCACTTACCTTAATTACTCTTTCATTGATCTAAACATCTCTTAGTTTATGTCTACCCACCTAATTATTTTGGAGGATCTCCTTAACTTTTCAATCTAGACTCTTCTCTTCTATCCACTAAATTTATAGCATCATGCCTCTCCCATTGTCCTACCTTTACAAGCTTCCTTAGTGAGTATCCTAGTATCTTAGACACCATTATGTCCTTTTATCATCACTTTTATAACACTTCTCCACCTTGTGACATAAATGATGACATAGGTTCTAGTTTTCCCATGTCCTATCCTCTTCTTCTCCTCCTATTCATATCCCTCCCATTGTTTCTATCCCTATTCCATTCTTCATAGATACATTACCTAATGATAATCCTAAAATTCCTACCATTATTATTGCTCATCATACTCCCTCATCCAAAGATTCTTATACTTCCATTATTATTACTGCACACTTTTCTAATGAGCTATATCATAACATTGACTTAGGTAACATTTATTTTCACTAGTTTGCACACACAATCACACATAAAAGAACAACCCTTTACCTTGTAAAGGGTCATCTTTTAGGTTTTTTCATTTTTTTTTAGCCCATTGTACTTACATTTCAACTTATGATTTATCCGTGAGTAGTTTCAAATTACATCAATCTTATTTCTTTCTTAGTGTTTCCCTATGGCTTCTCCTATCCATCTCACTTCCCTTAATGGATCTTTAATTGATTTCAACTTCTTCTCTTAGTTTATCTCTATCCACCCAATTGTTTTGGATGATTTTTTTAGCTTTTTTAGTTAGACCCTTCTCCTATATCCACTAAATTCATAGTGATATGCCTCTCCCATTCTCCCAATTATAAGATTCCTTAGTGCCTATCCTAGTATCTTAGACACCCTTATGTCATTTTATGTTCACTTTTATAACACTCCTCCCCCTAATGACATAGATGATGACATAGCTTCTAGTTTTCCCATCCTACCCTCTTCTTCTCCTTCTATTTATAACCCTACCATTTTGTCTATCCCTATTGTATCCTTTGCAGATACATTACATAATGATAATTCTAAAACTCCTACATTATTACTGCTCATCCTACTTCCTCACCCAAACGTTCTTATACTTCCCTTAATGATCTATCCTTTGATTCCTTTAGTGATCCTTCTAGTGAGGAAATAATCTAAGATCCATAATATGGTTATTCCTCCCCTAAAGTATTTTCTCCTACCTCTTACCATGCCTATGTTTTTGAGACCTCCATAGATGACATCAACCTTGAAGACTTTAGTCCATATGACCACTTTACTTCACACTCTTCTGATGAGCTACATTGCAACATTTACACATCTCCCTATCCATGATACCTTTAGTGGTTCTTCTAGTGAGGACATAATCCATGATCCATATGATGATGACTCCTTCCCTTTACTTTCTCCTACATCTTACCATGCTTATGTTTCTAAGACCTCCATAGATGACATCAACCTTGAAGACTTTAGTCCATATGACCACTATATTGTACACTTTTCTAATGAGATGCATCATAACATTAACTTAGATAACATTAATTTTCACTAGTTTGCCCACACAATATGCCATAAAATAACCACCCTTTACCTCATAATATTTCATCTTTTAGGTTTTGTAATTTTGTAAGTCTGTTGTACTTGCATTTCCACTTCTAATTTATGTGTGAGTAGAATAGAATTACATTAGTTTACTTTTTTTTTTTCTTTCCTAGAGTGTTTTCCTATGGCTTCTTCTATTTGTCTCACTTCCCTTCATGCCTCCTTCATTGATCCTAACTTCTTCTCTTAGTCTATCTCCTTAGCTTTTTGAGTTAGACCCTTATCCTCTATGGTCCACTAAATTCATAGTGACATGCCTCTTACATTCACCTACCTTTACAAGATTCCTTAGTGTCTATCCTAGTATCACAGACACCCTATGTCCTTTTATGATCACTTTTATAACACTCCACCTCGTGACATAGATGATGGCATAGGTTCTAGTTTACCCATCCTTCTCTCTTCTTCTCTTCCCATTAATAGCCCTCCATTTCACCTAACTCTATTCCATCCTTTGTATATACATTACCAAATGATAATCTAAAATTTCTTACCATTATTATTGCCCATCCTACTCCCTCATCCAAAGGTTCTATACTTCCCTTGATGATCTATCCTTTGATACCTTTAGTAATTCTTCTAGTGAGGACATAATCCATGATCCATATGATTATGATTCCTCCCCTTTACCTTCTCCTACATCTAACCATGCTTATGTTCCTGAGACCTCCATAGATGACATCAACCTTGAAGACTTTAGTCCATATGACCACTTTACTACACACTTTTCTAATGAGCTACATCATAACATTGGCCCATCTCTCTATCCTTCCTATTCTACTCATTGCTCTCCTTTACTTAGGACTTCCCCTGTTTATAGAATCCCTTTTCAAAACTATCATTAGTTTGGCTTCTTCTATTTTTATTCCTTCACCTATCATGCCTATGCTACCTACTTCATATGACTCACCACCTTATCCTTCTAGCCCCCATGATGTCTTGCATTTGCCTCCATGTAATTTTTCACCTCCTTCATCAATTATGGCTTCAATTTCTAGTGGAGTCATCATATTTTCCATCTACTTGTAGTAATGTAACATTTTTACCTACCTTGCCTCCTAAACCAAGTGAAATCTTGCTTCCTCCCTCCTACAACCTATCACCTCCATCCTCCCCTTTACCATACATTTTGACTAAGCATGATGAATATAACACATGTGATAAGAATGACATCAATAATACCCTAGATAACACATTAGATGCATGTCATGATGAATAATTGAAGGTGTCCTTTTGTTTTAATAATGATTGTACTTTGCATGATGTGTCTTCTTCTCCTTCTACATTGTCTAATGAAAAATATTCTAGAGTGCACGTGAATGAATTATATTGTAATAAACCTCTCACAATGTCTTCTTTTCCTTATCCTTTAGATGATAGCATGCTTAGTTTCATGAAATCGTAACTACATTTACCATTTATCCTCCACCTCTTTCTTCCATTTCCACTATTACACACTCTATGTCCTCTTCACATCCTACACCTGAACCTTTGACACCTATTTCTCATACACTACCATCATTTTCTCCTTCTTTTAAGATTACACCACACCCATCAACTTGGTACCCTACACTTCCTCATAAGATCCATTTTGATCTCATTATGAATCACCTCTATCTTTTGTCCCACTTCACACATATACCACATACTCTCCTCCCCATCACAATGTTGCACCTTATCTTTAATATGATATTTAAACACCTCCCCTAGTCCTAATTTGACATATGTCTCTATTAAACTCAAGGAACTAGAGGTGTAATCAGAGACCCTTACCTCTCCCTCTCCTTCACATTTAAAATCTTCATGGATAGTATCACCCCTTTCATTTGAAATCCTTACGTACGTATTCCCTAGTGATATGGCCTCATTACATTTAGCTAAATATAATGGCCATGGATATTGTATTTGACATGTGTGATGTTTCTATATCTTTTATTCAACCATTACCTCCAATGATCTTGTTCTAGCCAAATGCTTTCCTAGAACATTAATAGATGATGCATTAAATTAGTTCTACACTTTACCCCATAGCTCCATCTATTCCTTTGTTGATCTTGTGCATGCCTTTTCTCTTCACTTCCAATACAACATAGAACCTAAAGTCTATCTTCTACAACTTGCTACTGAAACTATTCAAGACTACACTTCTTGCTTCTTTTTCTTACTCATACACATGGAATTTCATCATCTTGATTCTATACTCCAACCTATATTATTAAAAGCTCTTACCTTATATGCAAAAAATCTACTTTTAACCCATCACACCTCTCTTTTCAAATTGAATATGGAGACCATTAAAGTTGATAAAAAATCTCAAGGCTCAATAGCACCTACTCTTCTCCCAACTTATTGATTCTACCTATGAAACTTCTATAGAGGACTCTTCTTTTATCTCAATAGACAAACCTATGGAAATAAATTATACACAACTTGTCACTTCTCCTGAACAACTACTACCCCTTCTCTTGGACAATAAACTAATCACTCTCCCACATCTTGCATTTCAAAAAACCTCTAAACAAATTTAATAAATATCTTACTCTTGTTGGTGTCATTGCATGTTAGGCCATCCTACCAACCAATGTCAAGCCTTAAGAAGAAAAATCTAAGACCTTATTAATAATGGTTCTATACTTCTTTCTCCTGATAAAGCACCTTACCCCTCTATTCTTGATAACTATATCAATTTTTTTGATGAACTTGGCCCAAAACATGACCTATCATTATATCTTAATACATATAATGATGTTGATCCTAATCCCCCTAACAATATTTCTACACTTGATTCTAATGACAATACAAATATAAAAACTATGTCCCCCCTTACTAAATGTTACTTTAAGAACATTGTTGATGCTCCTCCTTTCTAAACATTTTTCACCAAAGCTATAGGTGATGTTTCTAAATCTCTCTTATATAACTCTTCTTGTACACAAACAATGAATGACAATATAGGTGACCCAATTGCTATACTTCAATTGTTGTTGACTCACCATCCCTCTTCATGTTGGTCCAATTTTTTTCCTTTCCCACTTAGATTGTGCACCATTAGGATTTTTTCATCTTCATTTCTCTTACCCATTTTTTTCTATCCTTATCTTGTGTTTCTTTTATAACTTTGTTCTTTTGCTTCTTCTTTTTTCCTTCTTTTTCTCTCTAGCACATCCATGCTTTCGATTTAGAACAATGGACTTTAGAGTGGTATCTTTTGTTTATGCACCAAAGATGATATTGAGTTTTCCAAAATCCCTCTTCTGCATATGCTTGCCTTATCTTACATCCACTTACTATTCCACATAAAGTAAAAGTTTGAAAAGTGATATTTTAGGAGCTCAAAGGTGGTTATTGCACTAGGTTTGAGGCATAGGATCTTGTCAAATAATTTGATTAAAGAAATAAAAAGATGGTAAGGTGAAAGGGGTGAGGGTTCATGAAAGGGATACAACACCTAGGACAAAGAAACAAAAACCAACAAGCAATAAATCACAAGGTTAAACACATTCAAATGGTCAAGGGGACATGGAAAACTAGGAAAAACTAGGGATGAGAAAAGAAATGTCCAAAAAAAGATCAAAATACATGTGGCAATAAAAATAAATTGAGTACAAAATACAAAAAATAATTACAAAGTATACAATTTGTTTACATTATTGTAATAGCTAGGTCGCTACTCTACAACTTTTGAAAGCACTCTGTAACTTTCCCGCTTGAACATGGTTTGAACCTGCTTAGGTCATGGATTCCGTCAGCCTAGGGGTCCCTTGCCCCCCACTGGGCCCTCCGATGGAACCTGCTGCAACAAGTAGGCAGTACTTTAGAGCGTGATATTCCAGCTTCAGATCTTCATCCCAAGGCTTGGAAAAAGGCCCTGCCTGGGGAAGAGGGATGGAACAATGAAGGCTTTGCTGCCCTTGTGCTATCAGAGATGGAAAGGGGAATGGACCTACAAATCTTGGACCTAATGATGGAGAAAATAGTCTCATCCATGGAGCTCTCTCTGGTGGGTAAGTTTCACTCTCTAAGACCAAACATTGACATGGTTAGGAGGTGGGTTGCCTCGAGGTGGCACTTGAAAGGAAGTGTCGTTACTAGTGCTATGGCTGGAGGCCTTTTTCTATTCAAGTTCACATCCAAGGAATACCTTGTAGCGGTGTTGGATGAAGGCCCATGGCTATATGGTAAACATAACCTTTGCTTGGGATGCTAGAAGCTAGGTTTTGATGTAGCCTTAGAGCTAAGCAAGTCTGCCCCGATTTGGGTTAGGTTACTTGGACTACCGCTGGAATATTGGGATGGGGAAATCTTCACATGGATCAGGAACTCTTTCAGAAGATTCATAGCACTAGACAATACCACCAAGAATAGATAAGGTTAGTCTTTGCCCTCTTTTGTGTTAGCATAGATATCAACAAAACTCTACCTAATACAATCAATATAAATTCCAAGTATGGAAGCTGGGAACAACATCTAGTTTATGAGAATGCAATCACATTCTGCCAGAACTATTCCAAGAAAGGTCACTTGATTAATGAATGTAAACTCCTAAGGAACCAAGAACCCAAGAATGGGAGTGAGGTAGTGCCTGATACCGAGGAATACCCTTTCAAAGAGGACTTGCTGAGCATCATTGAGTCCCCATAAAAACTAAAGGAATTAGATAGACCCAAGGATAAGGCCACCCCAGGTGTTGAACAGTAGCTGTTGGACCTACTAACCAACAAAAATAGGGAGGTTTCAGCTGGATCATAAGAGACAGAAGAAGGGGAGATCAAGGACCAACCCCCTGCTACAAGATTTCAAGTGACTGAAGGTAGTCCCTCAGTTGAACAAGTTGTGATGGAAACAAGGAGAAAGATAGAACTGTCCCGACCTAGAGTCCTTTTGCCTGGTGCTGGCCCTAGTTCCATTTGGAGTAATCAAGAGGGGTGGGTGACACCCAAAAAGAAGGGCAAAGGCCATTCAAAAAATTGGCTGATATAGGGACAGATGGGAAGGCTGGAAGACCCTCATAGAGGGAAACCAAACAGAGGGAAGCAACCAAGGAAATTGCCATTGGGAGATAAAGGAATCTGGAGGCTCTCTCTAGACAGGGTCATAAATGAAGGTCCTCTCCTGGAATGTGAGGGGGTTCAATAGCCCCCAAAAGTAGTTTATAGTTAAAAACTACATTTATGAAAATAAGGTGGATAATATCCTCCTTCAAAAGGTGAAAATGTTTGAAGAAAACTTCAAAGTTGTTGCTAGCAAAATCTGGCCCACAACAGACTACCTAATCAACCCCTCTATGGGTGCCTCAGGGGGCCTTGTCACTATGTGGAACAAACACCTCCTCACTGGTTGCTACTGCTCTCATAGTAAAAGCAGTCTCGAAGTGAAATTCACCCTCAACAAGAAAGCCTGGAAACTTATAAACATCTATGCTCCCATCACTAGAAGTGCCAAGAAGGATCTATGGGAAGGTTTGATATTGAGACTAAATGCTGAGAAAAGAACTAATTGTATGCTGGATGGTGACTTCAATACTTGTCTTTTCCCTTCGAAAAAGTCTGGGGGTATCACGGACTTCACTGACAACATGGCAGATTTGGCAAACTTTATTAACCAGACATAGTTGATGGATATGGAGGTTAACAATCAACTCTTCTCTTGGACCAACAGGAGAAGGGGAGACCAGCTGATCCAGGTTAAACTAGACGGACTCTTGATTTTGTCCAATTGGGACATTGTACAACACTCCATTTTGACTGCCCTGCCTCGTACCATGTCGGACCATAATGCTCTTTTATTCACTTGGAGGGAAGGAGTTCCTAAAGGCCCCTTTCCTTTCAGATAAGAAATCATGTGGGCTTCCCACCCTGATTTCAAAGACTGCATTGCTAATTGGTGGAGTATCATAGTTCATAGTTCCCCCATGTTTAGACTCACCCAAAGACTGATTCATGTCAAGAAGAAAGTTAAAGGATGGAACAAGTTCTACTTTGGTAATGTCATGACCCAGAAGAAACACATTTCTGATAGCCTCTTTGACATCTGGGACAAAATGGGCAAGGGGGACATGAGTGAGTCTAACTTCAATAGGCAAGAGGCCCTTCTTAAAGAATGGAACAAGATAATGAAAAAAAGAGATATTTTGGAAGCAGAAATCTAGAGTCCAATGGTTGACTAATGGGGATAGAAAAACTACCTTTTTCCACTAGTCAACCATGAAGCACAGAAAAAGAAACAAAATAACCAAACAGCTGGATGAAAACAATAGAGAGGTCAATTTGGAGGAAGAATTGTGTCAATTGGCTTGTAACTACTTCAGGAACTTCCTCTCCGTGCATAGGGCCATTCCTAACCTTGGCAGTGAGGAAAAGTTGTTGGAGAACATTCCTCTAATTCTCTCGACAGAAGACAACTGTGCTCTTTTGAAATTGATTTCCAATGAGGAAGTGAGGGTGGTGGTTTTCTCCATGGGGGCCTTCAAAGTCCCTGGTTCGGATGGGTTCCCCCCGACTTTCTTCCAAGAATTATGGGACATCGTTGGTTTTGATGTTACTGTGGCAGTCAGAGATTTCTTCAGGACTGGTAAGATCCTTAAACAAATTAACTTCACTTTTATAGCTCTTATCCCCAAGAAGAATAATTCTGAGACTATGGCTGACTTCCGCCCTATAAGCCTTTGCAACACTATTTATAAGATTATCACTTTAAGACCCTACTTAGATTACATTCACGTTGCTTGATAGTCTTATTTGTAAATGCCAAAAGGGTTTGTCCCTGGTAGACAGATTGTTGATGCTGCCATATCTACCCACGAGATAATTCACTCGATGGACATGAGCAATATCCCAAGTATGGCTCCTAAACTTGATATATCTAAGGCCTATGACAGAATTTCATGGGATTTCCTATTCAAAGTGCTAAGGAAATTTGGGTTCCAGGATAAAATGATAAAACTTATAAGTGAATGTGTGACTATTGCCAAGTATTATGTGCTGGTCAATGGGTCTCCCTGGGGATATTTCAATGTTGGTAGAGGTATTAGGCAGGGGGTCCCCTATCCCCCTATCTATTCATTATCATGGCAAAGGTCCTGGGAAGGAACATTTTAAAACTTATTGATAGTCAGGATCTCAAGGGTGTCAGAGCAATGTCTATTATGGGGCCTTCAGCTGTCCAACAGTTTGTCGATGACACCATGTTGTTTGGTGCTACCTCGGTAGTGGAAGCAAGAAGATGGGAAAACTTCTGAATGACTATGTTGACGCCTCAGGGCAATGCATAAACTATGAAAAGAGCAATGTTTTCTTCTTTAATGCTGACCAGAAACTCCAAGTGAAGATTAAAGATATTCTGAACTGTAATAATACCACTCTTCTGGCTAATTACTTGGGTCTTCCCCTCAGTATCAAGGAAGTGACCCCATCTTACTAGAATTCTATCCTTGAGAGAATTCAAAAAAAGATGGAAGGATGGAAGGGAAAACTTCTAAGTCAAGCAAGAAAGTACCAACTTCTGAAGGCTTCCCTTCAAGGCATCCCCACCTACTTTTTTACTCTATTTAAGATGCTTAGATATGTTGCAGAGAAGTTTGAGAAAATTTAGAAAATGTTTCTGAGGATTGGGGTGGAGGAAAAGAAGAGGATCTCACTCATAGGCTGAGACAAAGTATGCCTCCCCAAACACAAGGGGGTCTGTGTATAAAAAAGATCCAATTGATGAACAAAGCTTTGTTGGCTAAGGTTGGGTGGTGTTTCTTAAAGGATCAAAAAGACTGGGCATAGATCATGAGAGCCAAGTACCTACACAATGGGGATATGATAGGCTTCTTAGAGAGGGAGAGCCTCCCAAAAGGCTCCATTATTTGGAACAAGATGATCAAAACTAGAAGCATCCTTTCTAAAGGCATAAAGTCCCCTAGAAGCTTGGCAAGGGGGATAAGATAAGGTTTTGGGAAGATAATTGGCTGAAACAGGTTCCTCTGTCCAACCAAGGAAATGTCAACCTTAAACTTAGAACTACCACTCATTTTTGGGTGTGGGTCAACAATTACATTACTGACCAAAGCCAGGGCCAAAGATAGTGGAAAACCATTGCTGAATGTTGGAATGACAATGAGATAGGTGATCAGGGGATTATGAACTTGCAACTAGAATTGTGCAAGTACAAGATTCCTTTATTCCCTAGTCAGGATGAGATGCTTTGGGCTCAAGACAGGAAGGGATTTTTCTCGATTAAAACTACTTACAATCTGCTATCTAACAGTGTTCATGACAACTGTTTATGGAAGAAGGTTTGGAACAGGCACTTGATCCCCAAAATTAATTTCTTTTGGTGGTCTGCTGCACACCACAAAATCCTTACCACCGATAACCTAAACAAAAGGGGCTTCCAACTGGTTAATTAGTATGTTTATGCCATAAAGAAGAAGAGTCTATTCCGCACCTTCTCTTCCATTGTGATTTCACCAAAGAGGTTTGGGGTTGGACCTTGGACAAACTTGGTATCAACTGGGTTATGAGTGAAAATCTAATTGACTTCATTTAGAGTTGGACTGCCTCCTTTAAACACCCAAGAATTAGGGAATTGTGGAGACAACTCCCCCCACATCTAGGGTGGAGCATATGGAAAGAGAGAAATAATAGAATATTCAGGGAGAATGCTAAAAGTGCTAAAGAGGTCTTCTGCTCCTTCAACAAATTGGCTTTTGAAAATAGCTCCATCTGCAGACTGAACATGACCAAAGACGCCCCCACTTAGCCCGAGCTACATATTGCTAAGAACTGGGGTTTAACCTTGGATATAACCACCTTTGACAACTCTAAGAAGTTGGCCAGGCAAAATACTATTTGGAGGCCCCCCCTAAGGACTGGCTTAAGCTCAATTTTGACGGAGTAACAAAAAAAGCACTGGATCGACTAGTGGAGGAGGAGTCATCAGAAGTAATGAAGGGCACTTAATTACTGCTTATGTGAGGGGGATTGGCTTCCAGTCCAACAATGTGGCTGAGAGATTAGCCCTGTTATGGGGGCTTAAATTAGCTCTCTCCCTTGGAGTTGATAAAATTCAAATTGAGGGAGATTCAAAAGTAATTATGGATATTGCTTTGGGTAGGACGGACATTGGCTGGAAGCTCAAGGATATTACTACTGGCATAGCAAGCTTACTGGTTGGTTTCACTGAGAAGGAGATAGGGCACACCTATAGAGAAGGCAACAAGGTGGCTGACTGCATGGCCAACCTGGGACAAAACCTAAGTAGCTAGAGATGCTGGAGAAAAATTGACAACCTCCTTGATCAGATCCAAATCCTTCTTTGTAAGGAGCAACATTGTGCCCCTAGTTTAAATGATGGGTCAGAAACATGAATATTTGAATCCCTACCCCATTTATGCGTGCTTAAGGTGCCTAAAGGGGAAAATTCATAGTGATATTATTAATTGTAATATCGCTAAGGTGACTAGAAGGATCTACTGTGGGATGACTCTTAGCCAGCTCAACACCATGACTAGGATGATCCAATGGGTCATGCACGTAGTCAGTCACATGGATAGGAGTATGACTAGACCTAGATTTTTAAGTTGGTGGAAAGATCAAAATAATGATTATTGCAATGCCAAGTATCATGACAAGTACAGGGCTTCTAATTTGCGCAAGGCAAATTTATGGAAATATGATTTCACGAAGTGGCGAGGTGACATAAGTAATCTCAAAGTTTGTGCTTGGCTCTCTTGGCCGCTCAATAATATCAAGGTCAAGTTTTTACGTGTTTACAAAGTTAACAACATTCCTACTCTGAATTCTACTAAGTTTTTCTACTCTGTGAATTGGGAGGAGAGAGAACTCGCACTGAACTTGTTTCTTGTGAGGAGTTTAAGAAGAATGAAACCCTTTGGCATGTTTGCTATGAGCAGGTGGGCCCATATCTTGAGTACCTCCAGGGTCACGATGAAAATCTCTCGAAACAATTCGTGCAGTCGTGGGATGACAGAAGGGTTCAAGTCAGTGGGGTTGGCTTCAAAGTTTCTAAGGAGGTTATCAGTCTGGCTACTAGCATGACTACAGATGGGGTTAAGTAGAAACACCTGAGCAAGGCGTCAGATCTGGAGGGAATGGCTCTATTTCTGAAGAAAGGGGAAGTGCTACATAATCTCTAAGGTGGGTTTGATAGGGAGTAACTACCCAAGCCATGGGATGACATCTGCTACATGCTTATCAAATATTTCACTTTGGAAGGTAGGTTCCACCGTTTCTATCATTATCACTTTGTGCTTTTGAACCACTTTAGGAGAAGCTAGCTTATCAGCTTTCCTTTTTTATTTGCTATCCTCGCTGGAAACTTTAGTCTTGGAGACCATTGAGCAACATTGCATTAACCCCGACAAACCTCTGATTCCACTTCACCAAGGTCTTATATACAGGGTGTATAAATTCCACCTGGCCTTATGTCCCCCTAAACAAATCAAAGCTACCTGTGTCGACAGCTCTCCTTTGGCCTCTAAACAAACCCCAGACCAGAGCCAAGCTATCATTATCACTGAATTTGCCTCAGAGAAGTCTGTGGACACCCCCAAGGTGGCTAGGGTTTTTTACTCTAAAAAGAAACCTTGTCCCAATAATAGCCCTATCCCCCACAATATGGTTAAAATGACTGGCTAGGTGAAATCTAAGGCTACTAGTGGTGGATAATAAGGGTGGTACCCCTTAGAAGAGAACCAAGGAGGGGAAGGATAGGATTTACAAATTTGTGAATGTCGGGGACATGCTCAAGAATGAGGGACATAACCTGGACAAAAGGAAGGAGGTGGAAATCTCTAGGGGTGGTGAAGAAGACATCAAAGACATGTGGGATGAGGAGAATTTCATGCCTTAGGGCAAATGCAGAGTGCTGTCGACCAGGAGGTTTAGCAGGCTGGCTGCCAAACCTACTCCATCTCTGAAAGAGCATGCCATGTCTGGTGATTTAAGGGATAAAGTGGAGAAGAATGAAGGTGAGATTAATACTAATTTGAGGGATAAAGTGGAGAATGTTGAAGGTGAGGTTAATACTGGTAAAAATGTCGAGTCTACAGACGTGGAGATTGAGGATGATGGCCTTAGCAACTTCCCTGAACTGAATGTTTAGGGTTTGGAAATGAAAAATTCCTCTAGACTAAAAGATGACACTGTCAAAATCAACAAGGGAAGTAGGAAGACCAAGAAGGGTAAGGCTATAGAGGAACTCACCAACAGGGTTACAGAGTTGGAAAAGAATTTCAAAATTTTGGCTAGATTCGCGTCGAAGGTAATGCGCAGGTCGGCTACTACGCTGGCTATTTTGCAAGATCTGGAGCTCAATAGGCATGACATCAAGAACAAACAAATGAAGGACTATGAGGAAATGTATTAGTTCCTCACTAAGGATTGGGGCCAGCTGTTCAATCAGCCCTATGGTTTTCTCTGTTGCTGTTGGTTGGTGTTTTGTCTGCTATTTGCCTAGTTGTGGTCCGCTGTTTTTGTGTTTTTGTGTTTTTGTTTAGTTTCTCTGGTCTTTCTGTTGACCTTTTTGTGCGCCCTGGAGACTGTTATGTAATAGGTTTGGCACCCTAGTTTTGCCGCTTACTTTAATCAAAAACATCTATTTAATTTATAATCTTAATGATAGTTTTACATGCCCAAATTACTTACAAATTAGGTGAGGATGATGAAGAATTATCATTCATGTATATCTTAGGATTGTGGCAGTCATTGTGTGTGAGCATGTGGTATTAATATAAAAGAATTGTTCATAAGCATATAAATTCTTAAAGGGAATGTTTCCAAGAATGAAAAACATTTTACAAACTATAAAATTATAGCGAATCTTTTCTATATAGATGCTTCGCTTCTCTTTCAAAATGGTAATCAAACTTTTCTAATAGCTACAGTATTTAAATATACCCACCAATAAAATTATATGAACAATAACTTAGCCTTACCGAATCTTTTCTATATGAACGATAAATTCAATTTTAAAACTTCACTCTATTTTCTCAATCATTGATTGATTAAATTTTGTAAAATAATAAGTAGCAGTTAGATATTATTTTTTCAGATATGAACTTGTGTTTGGATTTTGAGTTTTGTCTAAATACCTCTTCTATCTTGTTACGTTTTAAATATTTATTGATTAATGAATATATATTTTAAATTTAATAAAATAAATAACTAGTCGACCTCAATTGAAAAAAAAAGATCAATATAAATATAGAGCTGTAGCTCGCACAATCCTATTTTTCTCCTTAATCATAATATAATGCCATGACTTTGAATAAGTCTGTTTTATTTAATTTTTCCTTGGATTTTCTTGAATTTCTGTCACAACTGTCGCTTAGCTTTGTTGTTTGTTTTAAATCTTTATCAGAGAAGATAATTGGAATAGAAAAAAGGGCGGAGATATCAGAGTGGCAACAATGGCCTCTATAAATAAGGACACATTTCATCACAGTTTTGTAGGATAGTTTTCTGTGATAGTAAAATGACTGTTGCAATGGGAACAAACTATTTTCTTCTCTCAATGTTTCTGTTTTTTATAATGTTGCATGTTAAAATGCTTTGTACAGCTGAATCTGCAGGGTTGGATAGAAAGGTATGTTTTTACTGTTAGCTTTCCTAAACAAGAATATTTATTACAAGTTTAACTATTCTGAACCATGTCGATAGTGTTTACTGACACAACCATATTTCTTGTGTCGAATCAGCTTTACGTAGTCTACATGGGTGCTATTCCGTCACAAGATGATGGGAATTTCTCCACAGCAGCTGTTACTTTGCACCTTCAAATGCTTGAATCTGTATATGGAAGGTTATTATATGTCAATTATAATCTACTTTTATGTTTGGCTCAGTCTAACAGATCTATCTAACAATCCACTCTACTTAAACATCATCTATTTCAATGGTCAAATAATCACATCAGTTTCTAATTTTTTAAAATGAAAAGTAGCTTGTCTGATTTTGTATCGATAGTTCACCATAAAATAGTTACTGGCCGTATGACCTGATATAATTGTAATGTTGGTGACAAAGCTACGAGGCAGCTAAGGAATCGTTGAGGTATAGTTATGGGAAGAGCTTTCGTGGGTTTGCAGCTATGCTTTCTCCATCGCATGTCCAACAACTCTCAGGTGAACTAATTTTCATATCACTCTACTTAAATATCATCCACTTCAATGGTTAAACAGTCAATATCAATTTTACACCTCATTCACAACAAAAAGTATACAAATATATAGACTGTTTATATATTTTTACGTACTGTTGAATTATAGATATGGATGGCGTGGTTTCGGTGTTTGAGAACATGAAGCTGCAAACCTTGACAACTAGATCATGGGATTTCATCGGCTTGCCTGCATCTGCTCAAAACACTCATTTGGATTATCAAAGCGACATCATTATTGGCCTTCTGGACACAGGTAAATTTGTCAAAAGAACCGAGTTCAAGCTTATAATGTTCTTTTGCAATCAACTTCATAGTTTTATTTGGTTGAGACGTTTTAGTCCTAACAACTAGACCCATAACCTTTCACTGATGATTAGATTTTGTAGTGAGTTCTTGAACTTTGGAAGCCAATAAAACAATGCAATTCATTCCAGAAGATTGATACACTTGTTTAAAAAAGGACAAAATATAAGACTTTATTCTTTTCTGTATGTTGTTTTCATATTTTTTTATCATGTTATTATGTTAGGGACTTAATTTGTAATTAGATGAACAATAAAATTCTTAGAATTTGACACAGAACTAACTCTTTGATAAGACTATTTGAATCTTAATAATTTTTTTCAAGTAATTACAGACATTCTGAAAGATAATGATTAATGTCATAGTGATCTAGTCATTAGTTTTCACATTCCTTTGGTGTTGTAGGAATATGGCCGGAATCAGAGAGTTTTACCGACGTGGGATTTGATCCCGTTCCATCCAAATGGAGGGGTGGATGCCAAACAACATCAGATTTCCCTGCCTGCAACAAGTTAGATTCATTCCTACTGATTTTATTATTGATATATTGCATACATATTTTATATTTTTTTGGGGGAGCCATTTCAATTTTTAAAGTGATCTACAATATTATTAGCTAAAATTGTGAATACATTCTCAATGCAATGACTAAGTACACTAGGAGATAAGCTCGACAAATTCTGTGTATGTTTTTAATAGGATTATGAGAAGAATATAATTTACATTAAAGTTTGTAATAAAAATAAATAAATTATAAATTATAATTAAATTAGAAACAAGAAAAGAATCTAAAGATAAATATTAAAACAATATAACTTATAAATTATACTTAAATTAAAAAAAATAAAAAATCTAAAGACAAATATTAAAACAAATAATTGTATTGACAATTATAATAATCCCCTTGTATTAAATTTAAAAATTTCATTTTCATTTAATATAAATAACAAGTGACTTCAAGTGAGCATTGTCCACATAAAGTTTTGTAAATGTTATTTCAACCATTTAGATTTGTCTTCTTTTACTTTATTCAATCTTTTTAGGAAACATGTTTTTTACACATTTTTGGTTTTGAATTTTTATTTTTTGAGTTGATCTATTTCATTTCTTTAATTTTTGTTTTCAAATTTCTCTCAAAGTAAATATATTTTATAAAGCATTTTTGTTTTTAATACTTTACTAATAAAATATTTGAGCTATTTTCTTTAATCATTTAAAGAGGTATTCTAAATTTTCATCCTCAAGAAGAAATTCTTTCATCATTGAAATAGGCATGTCAAAATTTCTCTCTAAGAAAATTAAATTGTGTTATGTAGCTAAACATATGATTGAATTTGTAGGAAACTTGTAGGAGCAAAGTTCTATCGTAGTTTCACCAATGATCCACCTATAGGAGATTTCCTATCTCCAAGAGATGGAGAGGGCCATGGAACACACACCTCCTCTACATCTACTGGAAATTTTATTAAAAATGCAAGCCTTTATGGTATTGCTCAAGGGGAAAGTCGAGGTGGAGTCCCTGGTGCAAGGGTCGCTATGTACAAGGTTTGTTGGGTTGATGGTTGTTATGGTGCAGATATTCTTGCAGCCTTTGACGATGCCATTTATGACTCTGTGGATGTTATTTCTGTATCACTTGGCTATAGTATTCCTTTCGACTACTTTGAAGATCCCATTGCAATTGGAGCATTTCATGCAATGCAAAGGGGAATTCTGGTATCAAATTCTGCTGGAAACTCAGGACCTTATAGGCAATCTGCTGTAAATATTTCTCCTTGGTCTCTAACTGTGGCAGCAAGTACCATTGATCGTAAGATGGAGACTAAAATTCTCCTAGGAAACAACATTTCTATAGAGGTAATTTAAGTGTAAAATTCTTTTGAGAAACAACATTTCTATAGAGGTAATTGAACACTTATAGCTTTAACATTCATTAGTAATTGATGTTGTAAACCAACAACTATTATATTCTTGTGAAAAAATAAAAACAATTCTTTCTAGAATTAAACTCTAACTTTGTTTGACACAAAAGAATTAGCTGTTGGAGCCTTAATTTGAATAACTCTCTACAGGGAATTGCTATAAACACATACACAATGGAGCAACCATGGTATCCTTTGGTATATGGAGGGGATGTTGCTAATGTTTCTGGAGGCTTTACTTCAGATAACTCTAGGTAAAAAATAAAACATAAAAGAGTAGGGAAATTCAACAAAAGACTTAAAGTATATATAATACTATTTATGTCATTTATGCTTCTATCAAAATTCTCAAAATTTATTATTTCTATGAATTTTGCAGTGGTTGTCTATTGGGTTCTCTGGATCACACAAAAGTTCAAGGAAAGATAGTCATTTGCTATTTCATTAGGAGTTCTCCAGATTATTCAGTTTTTGTAGCTGGTGGTGCGGGTGTCATTATAATTTATGATGGATTTAGTGACATAGCTTTCACATGGTTAAACCCTACGACAATGATATCTACTAAACATGCAAAAACTGTGTTGTCTTACATAAACTCAACCAGGTAAATTGCATTAAACTTGTAACTTAAGAATAAAAATAAATATGTTGAGAACCATGGAAGACTATTACTTACTACTTTTATTTGCAATCCATCAGCTCTGCAGTTGCAAACATTCAAAAAACTACTACCCCCAAAGCACCTGCACCAATAGTGGCTTCATTCTCATCACGAGGTTACAATCAAATCACACCAGACATTCTCAAGGTATTTTTTTCTTTCATAATATTAGGTTAAATTATAAAGCAAAAGGTTTTGATAAGAAATCAGTGCTCTATACCCCAAAATGGTTGGAAGCATAATTATAAGCCACATTTGTTCCATGGAAACTAACATGATATAATGAAATGTATTATCAGCCAGACATCACTGCACCAGGTGTAGACATCTTGGCATCTTGGGCAAAAAATTCATCACTTACTGGCTATCCAGAAGACACAAGGTTTTCCAACTTTAATATAATATCAGGAACATCCATGTCATGCCCTCATGTTGCAGGAGCTGCAGGGTTTGTTAAGTCTTATCATAAGGATTGGTCTCCTGCAGCTATAAAGTCAGCTCTCCTAACTACAGGTATTTGATTATTTGAATATCTCTCTTGTAAATCAAGTATTTTTAGAACAATTTAACTATATAGGAAGTCCAATAACTAGTTTTGGGATAACTAATTCTGTAACAATTTAACTTGTGATGTAGCATTTGTAATGGATGCAACATTGGCTGGGAATGAGGATGCAGAATTTGGGTATGGGGCAGGCCAGATTAATCCAGTGAAGGCAATCGATCCAGGGCTTGTTTATGACACAGGTGTAGATGATTACATCAATATGCTTTGTAGGGAAGGTTACAATGATACAACTTTGCAATTGTTGACAGGGGACTTCTTTAGTTGTGACCTTATAGAGCCATCTAAAAATGGAGCACGAGAACTAAATTACCCTTCAATAATGGTTGCTACTACCCCAGGAAAATTGTTTCAAGCTAAATTTCCAAGAACTGTTACCAATGTAGGAGCTGCAAAAAGTACATACAAGGCCATTGTAAGTGCACCTTCTGGAATAAATGTGATAGTGGAACCAGACACATTATCATTTTCATTTCTAAACCAGAAGTTATCATATAATGTTACAATTGAAGGTGGGTCCATAGTTACCGACACATTGCTTTCAGGTGCCTTAACATGGAGCTATGGGAGTTACATTGTGAGAAGCCCCATAAGTGTGTATTCTCTCCCAGAATAGCTTTTGATTTGAATGACCTATATTTCGTATTAATATCTTTGTACGTTGTGTGGCAAGACAAGCATTTGGCTATATTTTGTTGTTCAAACTTGTTTGGAACACATGGGTGTACATGGCTAGATAAAATCAACATGTAGGTGTTTTAAAGGGGTGAACTGGTACATTGAAACATCAAAGATACTAACAATTATTAAATGCAAATTCAATTCACTCCTTTTAGGAATATTTTATTATATAAAGAAATTTTTAGCATGAAAATATTACATTTTTATTATAATTTATTTATAATTTAAATTGTATATTATTGTTTGTTTATTTTTATTTTCACAATGATTATATTTATGGGTAAAACTTTATTTAAAATTTTATTCTATAATTAATTAATTATTAATTAATAAATGTAAATGTTCTAGAGGCCATAATCTTTATACAGATCATAATAAAATTACATGAGGGGTTGCTCGAGAATGGAGGGCTAAGAAATCAAAACCCCTGTGGGGTCAGATATTACATCAAACCCATAATCACTAACATAGCGAAACTACTCTGGTAAAAATACTTAAAAGGTAGGGAACATTAACTATACAAAATTCTCCTTGAGGCCAATGAAAATCCTTTCATGGAAAATTAGGGGCATCAATGCCCCTAACAAAAGATGCTTAATCAAGAACCAAATAGACACCATAGGGTTTGATCCAATTCTTCTTCAGGAAACTAAATTGGCTTCAGTTCTAGGCAAAGCCATCTTCTCAAAATGGTATCCATGGAAATTAGACTTGGTAGAATCATTAGGGGCTTTAGGGGGATTAGTAGTTTTATGGAACCCAACAATAGTTCAAGTGGAAATCATTGCTAAAAAACCAAATTGGATTCTAGAAAAAGTCATTCTTCTTCAAACAAATTTGTAGGTCTAGTTGTTTAATGTATATGGCCCTATGTCTATAGTGGGTAAACAACGGATTTAGAAATCATTAAGTGCTATGAACTAGCTCTCTTAAAGGATGGATTGGTTGTTCACCTAATTTTAATGCAATAACCTCTCTTGATGAAAAATTTGGTGGTATTATTCCTCCCCCCAAAGTGATGGAAGATTTCAAGAACTTCATCAATGCTAATGGCCTAGTGGATTGCTCTTCAAAGAATGGAAAACATACTTGGTCTAATAGAAGAAAATATTTCCTTCTAATAGCATAATGCCTTGACAGGTTTTTATTTTCCAACCATTGGATAACAATTAATCAATCCTTTTTTACTTACATCACCCCATTCTCAGGATTAGATCATTTTCTAGTGGAACTAAACATTGCGGGGCACAAAAAAATCTTCAAATCTTCTTTTAAATTTGAATCTATGTGGTTACGGGATACCACTTTTCTCCCTCTTTTGGAAAGCTAGTGGCAAAAATCTCCATTCATTCTAGGCTCAAGATTGTTCTAGCTATGTCAGAAATTAAAATACATGAAAAGTCATATCAAGCATTGGAATGAACATCACTTCAAGAATATTTTCCATGATAAAATGAGAATCCATAATCAACTAAAGGAGTTGAATGAGAAAATTATCTAGAATGACATGGATCACTCAAGATTTGAACTACAAAAAATATTAAAAAGTGAGATGGAAGAAATCCTTTCTAGGGAAGAGATATATTGGAGACAAAAGTCTTAAGAATTGTGGCTGAAAGAAGGTGATAAGAACACACGTTTTTTCCATGCTTCAACAAAAGTAGGAGACAACATAGTGCCATTCAAAGTATTAAATCTTCTTCTAGTGAGACCATTACTTCTCAAGAAGGAATTCAAAATGAATCAATACATTATTTTAATAATTTGTTGACTAATTCCTCAAATATAGACTTTGCTTCTCTTTCTCCTTTATTGGACAACATTCCCACCATTGTATTTGAAGTGGATAACAAGATGCTTGTTTCCCCTTTCATGTTGGAAGAGGTTAGATTGGTGGTATTCTCTCTATCTCCTGTTTGTTAGGAAAGGTGTCTCAACCTTGCAATTACAAAAGGTTAGTATTTATAGTAAGTTTGCATTTGAGCACGTATGGGTTTGAAATTTTCCCCAAAGCTACAAAATTTCTAAATAAGCATTTTGGGTGAGTTTTAACTGAAGGTCATGTTTAGATGTCAAGTTATTAAAGTTTCCAATTTTTTGAAATACCTAAAAAAGTTTCATTTGAAGTCAATTTTGAGGCATCTAGAGGTTGTTTTTGGACACAAAAGTTTTCATAAATAAAAAAGTTGGCTACAATAGCATAGATCTCTCCACGATCTTTCCAATGCATCATACAATTCGTTAATCAGACACTCGAATCAAAAGTTATGGCCTTCGAAAGTTGGGTCTCCCATATTAGAAAATGTGAAAACGTGTTGGACACATAAAATAGTTGTAAGGGGGAGTTACAGGTGTTGGTGTGTGTTTTGACACATCATAGGACATCTTTGATTGGAGATAATTTGGGCACCACCTTTTTGGGTGGTCTTGGCTCATGGTTTTGTAATTATTGTTGACAATTTTCTGTATTGTATCTCCTATATATTAGGTGCTTGAGATGGAGGTTGTGTGTAAGAGTCTTATAGATGTTGAGTTACCTCTGGATCTCTGGTCAGTTATACTCATGTGAGAGCTTGCTCTACAAGTATATTGTAATCTTGTTGATTTATGAATAATATATTGGGCGGCTTTTGGAGTGTGGGGTTTTTCTTCCGAAAGGGTTTCCCCACATAATTACTGTGTTGTGATATGATTGCTATTTATGTTTATTTCTATATAACTACTATAACTGTTGTAAAGATCTAAATTTTTTTGCATATCCCTCCTCTCAAGATTAGTGTAGGAAGTTGTTCCGCTACCTTAGCTTCCTTACAAGTGGTATTAGAGCTTGATCACCTTTGGTTTCGGTTGTGGGTTGTTGATTTTTTTGAACTAATTTAGTTTTGAATGAGATCTTGTGTAGAAGACACTTTGTGATCTTGTTGTAGGAATGTTCAAATGACAAGCACATTAGGGAGAATAGAGGTAGAAAAATTTTCTAGTAATAATTTTGAGATGTGGAAGCTGAAGATGGAGGATCTGATAATTGATCTAGATTTGTGGGATGCTATTGATGAGAATGTTTCAAGGCTTATAGATGTTATTTTGGCTACTTAATATGATGTTATGGACTGTAAAGACAAGGGTCTAATCAGATTGTACTTGTTAGACTCTGTTTTAATCAATGTCCATGATGAATCCTCTGCGAAGAAACTATGGAAGAAACATGGTGAGATATATCAAGCCAAATCTTTAGTGAACAAGATTTTCTTGAGGAAGAAATTATATTCCTTAGGAATGGAAGTGGTTGGACAAGTTGTAGACCACTTGGAAGCATTCAATATGTTGGTGGATCAATTGGCATCAGTTGGTGTAAAAATGGATGAGGAGGAGAGATGTCAAATCTTACTTTGTTCTTTGCTTGATTCATGGGATTCTCTCATTATGGCTATTGGGAGTACTTCTATTGTCTTGAAAGTTAAAGATGTTGTGGGTTCTTTGCTTTTTGAAGAGATGAGGAGGAAGGTATCCATCAGTGCTGAAGAAGCCCTAAATATTTGTGGAAGACCTAAAGAAAAAGGCAAGAAGAGCGAGAAGCGTGACAAATACAAATCCAAGGGGAGATCTAAATCTCCTAGAAAGTCTAAAGTTATTTTCTGGAATTGTGGTAAGCCTAAACACTTTTGTAAGGAGTGTAAAGAAGAAAAGTAGAAAAGAAGAAATTTGATTCTAATTCCAAGTCTAAGAAAGAAGATGGTGATGCACTCATTGCAACTTTGGCCACTTGTACAGGTAATGATACATGGTTAATTGACTCGGGTGTACCTTTCCATATGACTCCAAATAGAGATTGGTTTTCTAAATATGAAGAATTTGATGGAGGTAAGGTGTACTTGGATGATGATTCTCATTTAAATATTGTTGGTCATGGTAAAGTTAAAATTAGATTTCCTGATGGTAGAGTAAAAAAGATTAATGGTGTGTTGCATATCCCTAGATTAGCATAAAATTTATTATCTATGAGAAAACTAATAGATGTGGGTGTGCATGTAGTATTTTATGATATAGGATGCAATATGGTCAGAGGTGTTATGGTGATCGCTAGAGGTATTAGATTTTGTACATTTTATAAGATTGATGCATACACTGTTTGTTGAACTACACCAGACAACTGAGATGGGGTGAATTAGTTTCCCTAAAAAATTTAACCAAATATGATCATCAACTTACCAGTTCCTTAAATTTAGATACAACCATGAAAGCATCAAATGGTAAGCTTGACACAAAAGCATAAACAAACACAGGAGACACCAGATTTTTATGTGGAAAACCCTAAAAGGGAAAAACCACGCTGGGTGTTAGCCCACATAAATATATAAGTTATATCAATAAAGAAAAATTGAGGCTCACTGCCTACAGGGCTCACTACCCAAATTGCTCACTACAAATAAAGGCTCACTGCCAAAAGGTTGAACTAAGATAGCAACATCTACTCCATGCCAAGGTTTAATTCCATTGAAGCACAAAAACACCTCTGCTCTACTCTGCTACCTTCCTTCACTTTATCTTCATATCTTTGCACTTGGATAATTTCTCATGACTCAATTACAAGTATTTATACACTACATCAATCTTGGAATGATCATCAAGGTCGGCATTACAATCATCAACCGTTGGAACAATCTCCAAGGTTGGCATTACAAACATACATAAAATAGGTTTGGACCTAATACAAATTTAGCTAAGGAAAAGATGTAAGAATGTATGCGGATCATGCCACGCCTTAGCTAGGACTCAAAACAATCTTCCATGCTACAACATACTATCACAATCTTTGATGCATCTCCATAGATGATGAATTTAATCAGGTTGGCCAAGACTGATGTTAACACAAGTATTCTCAAGAACACGCTTCATGCACAATCTGAATTACACCTTGTGGACAAATCTGAATGTAGCAACATGATCAGGAGACATCCATAAGCACATTGTAATCACCAGGAACAACCGTACGATCTCTAACAATTTTATCAATTAGATTATTCAAACTGGAGCACAAGAACAACACTGTCAACCACTGTCATAAGTAAAAGATAGCTTGCGGACCATCAAATCATGAACCATTGCAGTTGAATGCACTTAACATCATCACAAACTTACTTCCAAAACCACAGACCAAAATACTTCAATGCAGAGGAATGCAGAGCAAAACACTTTCTCCCTGTCACCACCAAACACACATAAAAATCTATTTTCACTCTGGTGAACATAACTCTCTCAATTCTTCATACCAGAGGCTCAAACTCAGAATTTAACATCTTCAGACAAGATTCTAAATAACTTCCAATCCGCAGGCAAAGATATTTATTCTACAGGAAATGTGGAGCATTCTTCTAGATGTTCTTCTGTCTGTAATGTACTGTTTCTACTACAACACATTGTTATCACCAGAGGGGCTAATTTTCTCAATATTCTCAACAAAGTAAGAGCACAGTTGACACTAATGACAACATAGATATGTTGACATCAATGACAACACTAATTAGGCACATACTTGCAACAATCTCCCCCTTGTCATTGATGGCAAAATATGATGTGAAAAACTGAAAAGACCATCAAGACAAGATTCTCCCCCTTTCTCTTTACACATCTATACTACATTCTTTCTCTTCCTAATTTTTTCACATGATTTCTCTCCCCCTTTGACATCAATGGAAAAGGGCACCAAACACTATACATTTCTTTTTTTGCACATACTTGCAATCTTCTGAACTTGCTTATCTCTTTTACTCCCACTATCAACAATACTGCAACACTTACTGCTCTTATTGCCAATCATCTAGCTACTCCCCCTGAGATGTAGCTATTATTCGTCAAGGTAAAAAAATGACTTCTTCAGTTAATTTATCACTTTCCCTTCTTGGTTTTAAATACATTCTTACCTGTAGATAAAGGAATATGTTCCCAAGTCTAATTATTCTCAGTGTGTTCTTTTACAACCCTTATTTTTGTTAGTCACCAATGATTTGATTTTTAGTGTGATGCTCTTGCACAAATCCTATGGGTGTTAGAAATATTTTTTGGAGCTTCTTCATCCTATACTTCCTTTTCTTTTTTTTCATTCCTTCATGAAGACACAACTGGTTCATATCCATTCTCCTCAGAGTTCATTAAGTACTGTCAACCATTATGAAGACTTGCTCTATGCAAGGAACAATGAACCCAAACCTTTTGCACAATTCTTCTTTTATCCTTCTCAAATACAGTCCTCAGTCCTAACTTAGACTTTTGCTGCTGACCTTGACCTTCTCTCTTTATGCTTAGCATCAATCTTTTGGTCAGAGAGGAAAGATTTTCAATAAGACCCCCTAAACCAGAGCTCCTAATTTACTTCCCGGAGGAAATATCTACACCAGAAGCTAGTGCAGATCCATCCTTGACTTCAATCACATCTTTCTTGATCCATTTCTTGCCCATTTCTTTCTTGGTTTCAACCTAATCAACTTTTTCTTTTCCCTTATCATTTTTTTGCTCTATTTTCCTTTCTTCAGGATAGTAGTTTCTTTTCACATCCTTGCTTCTACAAGACTTTGTCATGTCTAGTTTTGTTGTAATCATAGCACACAGTACTTCCTTGTCCTTGATTTCTCTCTCTAAATGAATTTATTCTAGATCTGCATTGATTAGCCATGCACCCAAATCTATTGCAAGCAAAGCACATTCCATTGAGAAATTGAGTTTTCCTTGCATTATTAAAGCCATTTCTTGTCATACCCCTACATTCACTTGCTATGTAACTAGTTCTTTTGCAGTTGGAACATTGACCAGAGAAAGATGGAACATATTGATTCATTTTACTTCTACATTGAGTAGCCCTATGACCAAATTTACTACATGAGTAACAGTAACCATTGAAAGATGGATACCTTTGTGCATTTGGTTGCCTGACTGGAGATGTTCTTGATTTCTTCCTTTGGTCTTGAGTTAGTTTGCCTTTGTCCTCCCTGACTTCAAAATTCTTTTCTTGATTTGTTCTGGAACTTTTATCTTTCACAGGTCTCATACTGTTTATGTCATCAGGATTTTTTTGACTTGTTTCACCCATTAGTTTATCAAGTCTAGCTGTACTTATATTGAGTTTGTCTTGTTGAGCCCATGCATGTTTCAGATCAGATTTCAGATCCACAACTTCTTTTTCAAGCTTCAAGCAATCATTTGTTTTATTTTTCAAGCAATCTTTAATTTTTGCTTTTCCTTCATTTGCTAACTTCAAGTCTTTACTACTATCCTCAAGTTTTTGCATAAGCTCTTTGATTTTCCTTTTTAATTCTTCGATGCATTCATTTGCTTCTGTTGTGCTTAATTTCATGTTTATGTTTTCTTCTTTAGATTTCTCAAGATTTTCAAGAGCAATTTTGGATTCTTTAGTGGACAGACGTTTATCTTGAGAGGGATTATTGCAGGCTTCAATATTGGCAATCAAACACCAATTCATTTAACTTTTCTTTGTTTTCTTTTCTTCAGTATCATCTTGTTCTTTGGTGAATACCTTTTCCCTTTGATTAATGATTTCTAAATACTTCTGTATGTCTTCATCAACCCTGACATTTGAACTCTTAATGATCTTTTTCAGTCTTTTATTGTAACAACGATAGGCCTTACTCTCAGTAGAGTAACCAAGGAAGGTTCCTTCATCATACTTAGCATCAAACTTACTTAGCTCTCCTTCTCTTTTAATATAACATTTGCTTCCAAAAACTTTAAAATATTTAACTGTGGGAATTCTTCCATACCACAATTCATAGGAAGTTTTAGTACCATTACCTTTCACTTGAACTCTATTTTGAATATAGACAATAGTGTGTATAGCCTCTTCCCAATATGCTTTTGGTAGGTCAGCTTCCTCTAACATTGTCTTTGCAGCCTCTTGAACAGACTTGCTCATTATTTCTATTACTCTATTTTTTCTAGATAGCTATCTTTTTATTCCATGGGTCTCACACCACATATTGAATATATTAGAGGTAAATTCTTCACTTGTATCAGACTTTAGACATTTGATTTTCACATTTAATTCATCTTCAACCATTATTTTGAAGACTTTAAATACATATGGAGATTCTAATCTTTCTTTGAGAAAACTAACCCAAGTCATTCTAGAATAATCATCAACAAAAAACTTAAAGTACCTATCATCTTGGAGACTTTTCACTCTTGTAGGTCCACAAAGGTTTGTATGAACCAATTCCATCAATCCAATTGAGGAGCTTTCTTTATCCTGTAGACTTCCTCTTGCTTGCTTCTCAACTTGACACTTATTGCAGGTGATATTGCTAAAATGTATCCTCTCTGGTAGATCTTTCACGACTTGTGCTGAGTTTATCCTTACTGGATCATTAAGGTTTATGTGACACAATTTCCTATGCCAAAGCCAACTTTCATGATTCTGAATGATGTTTCCTTCTCTAAGATGATAAAGATTTTTCTCTGTCCTTTTTCTACTAGCTATTATAGTTCCAAATTTGTCTTTGATTTCAAAGGTATCATTTTGAAATATGAAACTATATCCTTCTCTGCACAATTGTCCAATGCTTAGGAGATTTTTCTTTAGAATTTTGACATAGAGAACATTATCTGTATGTTGTCTTCCATCAAAACTAATTGAGCCTTTTCCACATATTTTAGCAGTACAATCATCTCCAAATCTAACTAATCCTTCTTCATTCTTAACAAGATTTGTAAACTTGCCTTTATTACCAATCATATGATTTGAGCAGCTACTGTCAATAACCCAATAATTTTTTATATCTCCATTGTCAATACTTACCTCTGGATCAAAATTTTCATTTTCTTTGCAATTGTCATTCTTTGAACTGAAACAATAGTCATCATCTTCATCGTCTTCAACATGATAAAAAGTTTTCTTGAATTTTTTGCTTTTGCCTTCATCATCAAAATTTTTTGAGTTTCTTTTTGGACATTTGGATGCATAGTGTCCATCTTCACCACACTTGAAACAATTGAAAAATAATTCATCCTGGTTTGACATCCGGATCAACCTCAAGTTGTTAGGCTTACCTCCAAGGAACCTTGCTCTGATACCAATTGTTAAACTTCACCAGACAACTGAGAGGGGGTGAATCAGTTGTCCTAGAACTTTTAACCAAATATGATCATCAACTTATCAATTACTTAAATTTAGATACAACCATGAAAGCATCAAATGATAAGCTCAACACAAAAGCATAAACAACACAGGAGACACCAGAGTTTTATGTGGAAAACCCTAAAAGGGAAAAACCATGGTGGGTGTTAGCCCACATAAATATATAAGTTATATCAATACTGAAAAATAGAGGCTCTCTACCTACAAGACTCACTGCCCAAATTGCTCACTGCAAATAAAGGCTCACTGCCTATGGGTGGCTCACTGCCAAAAGAAGGCTCATTGCCAAAGGGTTGAACTGAGATAAAATCATCTACTCCACTCCAAGGTTCAGTTCCATTGAAGCACAAAAACACCTATGCTCTGTTCTGCTACCTTCCTTCACTTTATCTTCACATCTTCGCACTTGGATAATTTCTCACAACTCAATTACAAGTATTTATGCACTACATCAACCTTGGAATGATCATCAAGGTTAGCATTACAATCATTAACTGTTGGAACAATCTCCAAGGTCAGCATTACAAACATACATAAAATAGATTTGGACCTAATACAAATTTAGCTAAGGAAAAGATGTAAGAATGTATGCAGATCATGCCACGCCTTAGCTAGGACTCAAACACAATCTTCCATGCTACAACATGCTATCACAATCTTTGATGTATCTCCATAGATGATGAATTCAACTAGGTCGGCCAAGACTGATGTTAACACAAGTATTCTCAAGAACACGCTTCATGCATGATTTGAATTACACCTTTCCAACCAATCCAAATGTAGGAGCATGATTAGGAGACATCTACAAGCACATTGTAATCACCACGAACAACCGCACAATCTCTAACAACTTTATCAATCAGATTCTTCAAACCGGAGCACAAGAACAACACTGTCAACCATTGTCATAAGTAAAAGATAGCTTGTGGACCACCAAATCATGAACCATTGCAGTTGAAGGTACTTAACATCATCACAAACTTACTTCCAGAACCGTAGACCAAAATACTTCAATGCGAAGGTGTTAGGGTTAGCCGACAGAAGATATCAATTAAATGCAAATAAAGATTAAATAGAGGAATTGAAATACACAAAAATAATAACAAGAGACAAGTTTTAACACGGTTCACCCAAACTCGGGCTACATCCACCAAACATAGAGTCCAATATTATTAGCTAGTAAATCAAACTGATTACAATTAGCAATCCCTGCAACTCAATACTGCTGCAAGAATGCTACAATACAATATATCAAAACCCTAACCCTTAGCTGCTTTTTATCAAGCTTTTTGACGGTTACAAAATAGGGTTTTTTTACGTTGGTCAATGAAAAATAACTCCTGGTGCCTTTATAAAATACTTGACCCTGTCTTGGGGGCACTGCCCCTTGACCCCGTAGGAATTTGGGGGGAAACCGCGCTGATAAAAGTGGGGTAAAATTTAACCCCCGGGTCTGATTAGGCTCCATATAACAATAGGAGGAATGCAGAGCAAAACACTTTCTCTCTGTCACCACCAAACACATAGAAAAAGCTATTTTCACTCTGGTGAACATAACTCTCTCAATTCTTCATACCAGAGGCTCAAACTCAGAATATAACATCTTCAGACAAGCTTCTAAATAACTTCCAATCCTCAGGCAAAAATATTTATTCTACAGGAAATGCGGAGCATTCTTCTGGACTGTTCTTTTGCCTGTAATGCACTGTTTCTACTGCAACACATTGTTATTATCAGAGGGGCTAATTTTCTCAATATCCTCAACAAAGTAAGAGCACAGTTGACACTATTGTCATCACAGATATGTTGACATCAATGACAACATCTATTAGGCACATACTTGCAACACTATTGAGTGCAATAGTACTTCTGTGAAAAGCAAGTTTGTGACTACCTCATTGGAAAAGGAGAGGGTTTAATTTTCAGTGGATGGTCGTGGCTTCTGGGTACCTAAGGGTGCTCTTTCTTCTAAATTAAAATTGTCTGTAGAGAAGACTATGTTATGGCACCAGAGATTAGGCCACATTGGAGAAAAGGGTCTAAGGACCTTGAAAAACAAAAATATTTTTTGAAGGGTTGTCTGATTGTAATCTTGATTTTGATTTCTGTGAGCATTGCATTTATGGTAAATAGAACTACGTTCAATTTTACTCGAGTTCTCATAAATCTTGTGATGTATTGGATCTTATTCATTCTAATGTGTTTGGTCTTGTAGATGTTCCTTCCATTGAAAAATCCACATATTATGTTTCATTTATTAATGATTATAGTAGGACATGGGTGTATTTTCTAAAGAGTATATATATGAAGTTTTTAATCAATTTAAAGAATTTAAAGAAATGGTTGAGTTGTAGACTAGAAAGAAAATAAAATGTTTGAGAACAAACAACGTCGGTGAATTTTTCTCTAATGATTTTGATAGATTCTATAAATATTGTGGTATTTAGAGACAAAAGACAACTATGTATTCTCCACAACAGAATGGAGTTGCAGAAAGAATGAATAGGACATTGATGGAGAAGGCTAGGAGTATTCTTAGTGGTGCTAGTCTAGAACAAAGGTTCTAGGATAAAGTTGTTGCCACTGCTTGCTACCTGATTAACAGGTCTCCTACATTAGCTCTTGTTGATAAAATGCCTATGGAGGCATGGTCGGGGCACAAGCCTTCATTGAGACATATTAGAGTTTTTGGTTATGAGGCATATGCACATGTGCCAAAGGAGAGGGTAAAAAAGTTAGAGAACAAAGCTGTGAAATGTATCTTCATCAGGTACAGTTATGGTGTGAAAGGATACAAGCTTTGGGACCCTATTGCACATAAGGTAATATATAGTAGAAGTATTATTTTTAGAGAAACTAAGTCTTCTTTTGTTACAATGCATCTAAAACAAAGTGAACAGAAAGATGTGATTCAACTTCCTTCTACACCTAAGAAATTTGAATCTAGGCCCCTAAACAGACAAAAAGTTGAGGAGAGCTCATCTAGCTTTGGATCCTCAAAAGAAGAGGAAGAACCTCCAACTCAACTTGTTTGAAGGTATACAAGGCATAGACAACCACCTAAAAGGTATTCACCTGATGACTGGAGATGTATTTTTTCTTTGAATACTAACATGGATGAACCCAAGTTTGTAGAAGAGGTATTAGGTATGAATGATGCAGAGTCTTGGAAGATTGCTATGGATGAAGAAATGACAACTTTGAAAAAGAATGATATATGGGACCTAGTACCATTGCCTAAAGGATGAAAACCTGTTGGTTGCAAATGGGAGTTCAAGAAAAATATTGGTTTAGATGGAGGTATTGAGAAGTACAAAGCACAATTGGTTGCAAAAGGTTACTCTCAAGTTTAGGGTGTTGATTACATAAAGATATTTTCTCCTATTACAAAAATGGTATCCATTAGATTCTTGCTTTCTATTGCTACTGCTTATGATCTAGAGGTTGAGCAAATGGATGTGAAAATGGCATCCCTTCATGGTGATTTAGTGGAGGATATTTATATGACACATCCAGAGCACTACGTGGTGAAAGGTAAAAGTAATTTGGTTTGTAAATTGAAGAAATATTTGTATGGCCTCAAACAAAGTCCTAGGATATGGTACCAGAAATTTGATACACATGTGTTGAGTTTGGGATTTGAGCGTTCTAAATCTGATCATTGTGTTTATTACAAATCTGATGGCGATCGCTTCCTTTTTATTTTGTTATATATTGATGATATGTTATTTATTCATAAAGGGAAAGGGATGATTTCAGGACTAAAGTCTCAACTTGCAACTAAATTTGAAATGAAAGATCTTGGTGCAACAAAACACATTTTTGGGATGTAAATAAGAAGAGATAGAGTGAACATAAAACTATGGCTTGGCTAGATTAAGTATGTCAATTTCATTTTACAGAGGTTTAACATGCATGATTGTAGACCATTGTGTGTTCCTTTTACAGCTGTAATGAAGTTATCATCTTCACAATGTACACCATCCCTATAAAAAATGGAATACATGAGCAGAGTGCCTTACCAGTGTGCAGTCATAAGTTTGATGTATGTTATGATCTGTACTAGGCCAAACATTGCCCAAGCAGTTTGAGTTCTTTCCAAATATATGTCTAATCTTGGTAGAGTTCATTGGGATGCAGTTGAAAGAGTCCTCAAATATTGGTGGGGTACCTCAGAGTATTCCTTGTGTTATCATGGTAATTTGATAGGAGATGAGCATTCCCTTGATATTCATGGTTATGTGGATTCAAACTGGGCAGGTGATGTTGATAGCAAATGATCCACTAGTGCTTATGTGTTTACTTTATTTGGTGGTGCAATTAGTTGGATGAGTAAGCGATAGGCTGTGGTTTCTTTATCTGCTACTGAAGCTGAGTATATGGAAGCTACTTATTCTTGTAAAAAATCTATTTAGCTTAAGAGACTATGTTTAGATATCAAAATAAAACAAGGTGTAGTGATAATTTATTGTGACAGTCAAAGTATGATCTGCTTAGATAAGAACTTGACATTTCATGCTAGGACCAAGCACATTGATGTACAATATCATTTTGTTAGAGATGTGGTTGAGGATGATAGGGTGAAGCTAGTTAAGGTAGAGATTTTAATGAATGTTGCAAATTCATTAACTAAGCCTGTGAGAATAGAGAAGTTCAAATGGTGTTCAGAGTTTATGGGCCTCTTGGTCCCTAGAAATTAAATCATGGTGTTGATACTCCATTTTCTCTAGCAAGGTATTTGACAAGTGGGAGAATATTAGGAAAGGTGCCTCAACCTTGCAATTACAAAAGGTTAGTATTTACAGTAAGTTTGTATTTGAGCACGTATGGGTCTAAAATTTTCCCCAAAGATACGAAATTTCCAAATAAACATTTTGGGTGAGTTTTTACCCAATGTCATGCTTAGATTTCAAGTTATTAAAGTTTCCAATTTTTTGAAATACCTAAAAAAGTTTCAAAGTTAATTTTGAGGCATCTAGAGGTTGTTTTTGGCCCCAAAAGTTGTCGCAAGTAACCAAGTTGGTTATAGGGGTATAGCTCCATAGCACTCTTCAATAGCTTGTAGTTGACCTTGTTAGTCAAACTAACCCTTGCAACAATCATCACACCTGTTGTAACAATATTGAACTTCTACTACAACTTATTTGCACACCTAGAAATTGTCAACAACTAGCCTCACTAGTCTCCTTTAGCACTTATGTTTCCAATAATCACTTTTGCAACACTATCAAACTTCTCTAGTAACCAACTCTACACTTTTGTAGCTTCTCTCATTTCTATGAACACTATCAAACTCCATTAGTGGCCTCCCATACAATTCATTGAGATGAAACCAACCTCTATTGTCAATTTGGTAGGCTCTCAACCCACCATTTGAACACTCTCAAGATGGATATAGTGTTCCTTTGTTGGAAAATTTCTCCTATTTGTGAGATCTTTGTATATAAACTTATCTTGAAACCCTAATAGCTCTTATGATACTTAAAGCATGTTACAATAGATGCTATGGTTAGAAACTTACAAATTTGTCCCTACTTGCTACCCACAACAAGTATAATTTTTTACATTCTTTCTTGAGGCGGAAACAAACATCTTGAACATTACAAAATTCACAAAAATCTTGAAGTGTCAATAAAATGCCCATATAGGTGACAGCAATATCAACTTCTTTCCTTTTTATAATTCTAGTAGTGCCCTTTGTGTAGCACCACAAATCCCAAGGGTTCACAATTTAATATGATACAAAATTGATCTATAAGTTATTATTTATCCCAAGGGTTTAGATAGTAGGTTGATACCTATTTACAAACTTGCAATAGCTAAGGTTTTTAGTTATGGAATTGAGGAGACCATTTATGCCTTTGTCATCTTCACATGGCCTTACATTAAATCTATTCCTTTGACGGGCTCAATACCATTTTGGAAGGAATTAGATAGTAGTACATGTCCATCATATTCAATTTAGGTCATCAATGGCATGTTTGAAAGTGTAGGGAAGGTAGGTGGAATGATGCATATAAGCATCAGGGATATACAAAAACTCATGCTTGAATAGTGCATAGAGGTAAAAACATCTTGTAAGCCTGATGGTTGGGATCTTAGGGAATCACATACAAGGATTCTAAGGAGGATTAGGAGTTAGGGTTTGAAGTGCATGAGTACTAGGTAAAGGGGGAGAAGAAAGTCCACATACTTGGGGAAAATGGAAATAAGAAGTGGTGGGAGATGAGGAATCAAGATCCTAGCATATGGATATTATAGGTAGGCAAGCATTATGGATCTTGAAGGCCCTAGGAAAGAAATGGAATGATGGGGTAGAAGGTACGAGGAAATGAGATATCATTTTCCATATAAGAGAGAGGAATGGGGATTGGGGCTACTAGGTACCTAATTCAATTTGGGGTGTAGGGGAGGAAAATTTTCAAATGCCCTTGAATAGTAGTGAAGGTGATTGAGAATCATTGAAAAGGAATACTTGCTACTAAAGGAAGAGGGATCAAGGACCAAAGTTTGGAAACATTTGATATTAGAGTGCAATCCAAGAAAAGAGGGACTGAAAATTGGTCAGGAATTAGGTATTAGGAACTTGGCATGCTTAATTCCAAGTGCTACAAGAATTAGAGGAAATGAAAGTTTGGAAGTTCAAAAGTGGTTGGTGAGGAGGAAATGGGGATCAAAATTTGAAGATGTTTGATAACATCGATGCTAAGGGAAAGTCTATCAAGGTTCAGGGATTGATGCTACTAGGTATATAATACCAGGATGAATGGAGGGAGAAAGAAACTCGAAGACCTAGGCTCACAAATTAAATGGTGAGGTGTTGGGGATTAGACTACTAGGATAATATTTATACATGATAATAGATCAAATAGAACCCTAAAATCTCAAGTAAAGAAAACAAGTCAACATGAGCTATGGAAACATCACAACGAGGTACTCAAGGAAAATTTTGGACCTCTAAGAAGGGATGAAACTTGATAGAAACATCCTTGGAACTTAGAGATTTTTACATTTTAAGAATTTGAGGCACATGAAAAGGATGTGAGGGAGGCAAAGAACAACACCAAACATAGATTTTACCAAGGGAACCTATTGAAGAAGATCTCTATTCGGTCATCAATGATGGGCAAATCTAGGACAACACAATAAAGGGAGCACCATACTAAGAAAATTTTGCAATTTTAATGCATGTGAAAATGGGATCCAACATAGGCTCTAGTTGAGGGCATGTGCCTCTTATAGGCATAATGAGAATCTAGACAAGTCTCCAAAAAGAAAACCAAAATACAAAAGGGACAACATGGAGAGAGGGAACTAAAAGAACAATGAAAAATACATGTACATATAGGGAAAAACAACAAAGGGGATATATACACGACAAGAACAACTTATGACTAATGACATAGAGGCACAAATGACACTAAAATTGTATGTGTATACACCTAAAATTGGCTACTGTCGAAATAAATAAATATTTTTAATATTTATTTTGAATTCTTATTCTTCTATCAATTAAATAAATATTCTAGTTTATTTAATTGGTTCATTATCCCAAAATTAAATAAAAATCATTTTATTTAATTAAATTCCCTAAATTCTTCTAATGTCTCATCTAATTAAATAATTATAAATTATTTAATTAATCCTAAATTCCTCTATCCTAAGTCCTAATTTCATAATTCCACCTCACCATGTTGCACATATAATTAAATATTTTAATATTTAATTATCTAATATTCTCTCACCCACATGTCCTATTTATCCTCCAGTCAAATTAGTTAACTCATCAATCAAATCTATTAACTAATTAGTCAATTGAGTTCACTGGCCAATCTATTTAATCAACTCCCCAATCAGCCTAGTCATCTAATCAATCAACCTAGTTAATTGATCAATCATTTCAATTAACTCTTCAATCTATTATGTTAACTTCCATAAACTCATGAAGAAGGCTTGGACACTTGTCCTCTTCTAATTTGCACACATTCCCTCAAGCTTTCTCAACCGTACACCTCACAGGTAATTCTTCCAATCATGGATACACTTAGATTTGGTCTTCCCTCGGCCTATATAAGCAAGGTCTTCACACCCATTGCATCCATTTAAGCTTTAGCAATCTTACTCTGCAGGAATCATACCAGTGTGCCTTTGGCAAAGTTATCTCCATTTGCATTCACACAACCTCATTATCATAATCATTCATCCAATCATGTCTCCATCAATCCATCTCCATTAGTATTGCATTGTAGTGTGATCTCCATTGCATTGTCCACCTACAGTCGTTCTACTCTTGTCATAGTCAACAACAAGTAAGTACACACTTCTGAGAGCTCCATTACCATCAAGATCCAGAAGAGATAGGCGAACAATGGAAGCATAGAGGTAAAATGGTCTTTGAAGGTATAAATCTTTGTTTACTTGTGTTTACATCAATTTCCATTGAGTTATTGGATAATTAGTTGTTTAATACTATTGTTCACATTTTCCACTAACATTTTTGGTGCCCACCGTGGGGCCTTGCCTCATTTTTAACTTTGATTTGAGTGTTTTGTGAAGGTTATGTCATGATAGGTCGTTCCTGCGCATACAACTTCTAGTTCTACACATTCAACACTTTTTGCACCGCATACACCTTTCTGTGCATCCAATTTGTTCTGTTGCACATTTGACGTGTCTTCCTATGCTTTTGATATTTCTGCGCATATAAAGCATAGCCCTGTGCATTTGATATCTTTTGTTGCGCTTTTGTAAATCTGTGCATATGAATCGCACTGTTGCGCATATGACCTGCAGATCTGCGCATATGATTTGTTAGAGAAAGTTGTAATGTTTTTATCAAATCTTCTATACTAACTCTCATTTGCAGGTGTTAGAAGTTGGACTTAGTAATTTTAGCTGCATTATTAAGCCACTTAGAACTAATTAGGAGAGAGTAACTTAATATGTTCATGCAAATAATCACATAGACATAACTAGGAGGAAAGTAAATTATTTTGTTGCATCACAACTTGCATCTAGTCCTAACCTAGGGTTAAAACTGAATAATTTCTTTATGTTTTTACTATCTTGCACTACAATCCATCACATAGCTTAATAGGTGAAAGTAACACTTGTTTATTTCTTCAAGGAACAATCTACACCTAGATTTGTTAGAAGGTTAAAATAAACAATCTTTTCCAAGTTATTGCTATCTTGTTATAAATCTCTGTGCTTGGTAGAGTTAACACATTTAGTTATTTTCTTTTAACTAGGAAGATAAAGAACCATTGTTCTCTGTGCTTGTAAATGATAATAAGCCTATGCTCTCCCCTTTCTTGGGTGACCAAAATGCCAAACTTATCATTTTACATGTGTAACCTTTAGAGAGACCTGCCCTTGGAATTCCTTCCTTCTAAGTGGGATGACCTTAAGTGATAATAGGATAAAGCCAAGCCACCTCCAAGTCACTACAAATAATTTGGGTTTGTGATGAAAATTGCAAACCACAGGTGCTATTGTGTTACACCAACAAATGTTTCCCCCAAAACCCTGTAGAGCGTAACCTTTGTAGGCTAGGAAGCCTCCTTATTGGATCAAATTGTTGCACATGTAACCACCCAAATGGATGTCCATACTAAAAAGCCATTATTTTTAGAATGCCAAAAACCCCTATTTGGTGACACAGGAGGAGGAACCTCTAGATCCGTCCAATGTCATACACGCATTTAGTGTGGAGACAAAAAAGTTCAACTCTTCAGAGGAACTGTAACTTGGTATGTGTGAGAAGTGAGTCCCATGGAGGGGAGCAGGTGCTACCAAGTTACTATCTGTCATGCCTTTATGTAATTGGCTGGGGTAAAACCTAAGTTGGAACTCATCAAATACTGTCCTTTCCAACCCTAGGATTGTGCTTTCTTTTTTGGTCAAAAATTTATAATAACAAACATGGAATCTTCTTGTCTATTGTGTTTTCTTGCACCAAATTGATACAAATCATCAACAAAAATACCAGACTTGCTTCGGGAAACATTGTGAAAACAAGCCAAGATAAAAAAAATGAAACAAAAAGACAACACTACCTACAGTTCTGCGCATTTAAACCATTCTGCTGCGCATTTAATCCTGTTGTACAATTGACCCATTCTGCTACACATTTGAGACATTTGGTTGCACATACAATACTTTTGCACATTTGACACATAGAGTGACACATATGAACCACAATATTGCACATTCAAAAATTAGAGCAACTTCGACTTGATCTGCGCATTTGACCTACATAGCTGCACATTTGACTATTTTTCCTACGCATCTAAAGCTGCGCATGCAAAATAGAGAGCTATTCCATACACTTTTGAGAAAATTTTGAACCAGTTCTGGATACCCATTATTGCATATACCTCATTTGTGATCTCAGAAAAACCATACAAATCATTTTCACATCCATTTTCCAAACTATTTCCATTTGCCATATCATCCATAGTAAAAACATCAAACAAAGAAAGCCAAGTTTCCTACTAAAGTGTCATTAAGATCTTTCAAAATTCAAAACAAAAATCTAGTTAGTTTCATAACAGGATATATCATCCTTCACCTCAAAACTATGCTAGTGTAATCTTGATAAAAGAAGTAGTCTATACCAATAGTGGTGATCAACTCTCCCAACTTTGACTACCTTTTAGCTCAAGAGCACATTTGTTTGAACAATAATAGATCAAAATTTGAACCTTAGGAAAATCTTGTCATCTCAACCACACCAAGAACATCCATTCACATTCACAAACATTTTCATCCAACAGTCACCCACATCCAAAGGTTTTTATGGTTGCAACTAGATCTCAATCTAAACAAAAGAAAAATATTGGTTCCCTAAACAATAGTGGGCATAATTTTGATGATGAGGTCACTCAAGAGGAACTCCTTAAACAACTTCAAGATTGAAAATTCCTAAAGATGATGGATAGGGTCGTTGCCATGGATCCTCATAAGTATTTCCTCATGCTAGCTCAACGAGGAGCTAAGTTGCCCTCTGATTTTGATCTCTCTAATCTAAGAGAGAACAATGCCTCCAATGATGCTGAGTCATCAAAAGATGGCTCCAAAAGAGACAAAGATACTCCCAAAACTGATAAAAATACTTCCAATTTAGAGAAGGCTAAGGATACAATCAATCCCTTGGATATATTGACAACACAAATCCAAGCCTTACAACAATAGCTCGTAGACATTCAAATAGGAGCATCCACGAAACACTACTCTCTAGAGGATATTTCACCATATCCCTTTGACAAGACCTTGATCATGATACCTTTCCCCTCAAAATTTGAGGTACCGAAATTCGATAAATATCAAGGGGAAAGGTGATTCGAGGGATCATATTAGAGAATTTAGTGTAGCATGTCTCAAAGTCGCACACAACGAAACATATCTCATGCAATTATTCCCAAGGAGCTTGGGAGGACAAGCTATGGAATGGTTCTCTTAGTTATCTCCTAGCATCCAAACCTTCAACGAACTAGTGGATAAGTTAGTCACTCACTTCTCCTACAACATTGAGCATGAAATCTCAATGTTAGATCTTTGTAACAGTAAACAAAAGGGTGGAGAATCCTTCACCTCTTTCTTACAAAGATGGAGACAACTAGAAAGCAAATGTTCATATCATATACCAGAAAAACAAATTCTCAAAATGTTTATCCACAACCTACACACTGATCTAAGAAATCATATACAAATCTAATGCCCTACTTCTTTTAGTAAGGTCATTGAAATGGGTTTACTCATTAAAAAATCTTTGATAGAAAAGGGGAAAATAAAACTTTATAAGAACACCCCTAGTACAAATGTTAACACAGATAAGCCATGATTTTGGACCAAAAATAAGAACATCATGAATGATGGGGTGGTTGATTCCAAAGCAACCAATTTTCAACTTATCAAAACCACAAAACAAAGTCCAAAACATTGAATCACGGTCTACAAATTTTCCTCCTTAAAGAAAGTTCACACCTCTAGGGGAAACACTAGAATCTTCCCTACAAAAGATAATATCAAATAATATCATAATGCTTCCAATGACATGTGATTATGAACTAAAATTTAAACCTCCTTAGTGGAAAGACACTAATTTTTGTGAATATCTCTGAAATAAAGGACACAAAACTAACGACTGTCAAATGCTCAAGCACACCATTCAAGACTTGTTGGATGAAAAATGGATATCACTTGATGGACATGCCTCTAATGATGATCATATAGCATTCAAGAATCCACTTCCCAACTATGAGAAGGGAGGTTCTTCAAATCAAAATAAAAGTGGAACCAACAACACCAATTATACAAATGTATCATATGACTATGTTGTTAACCACATTTCAGAAAGTGATTCACTTATCAATGTAATCACTATAAATAAAACCCCTGATTGTAATGTGACCACTCATGGTGGAAAACTTACTCTTAAGGGAGCTCCATCCAAACCATCATCTACATCCAACTAGCACAACGTCCTGGATCAACTTCACAATACCCCCGCACACATTTCCATTTTGGAACTTTTGCGTCTATCCTCGTCCCATAAAGCCATTCTTGAACAAGCTCTTTCGGAAACCACCATCCCAACCAACCTCACCGAAGAGCAGTTTTAGACCATGGTAGGTCATCTTACAACACCTCATTTCCTATCATTCACTAAAAAGGATGACATGTCACACAACCACACAATGTGTCTCTCCACATCGAAGCCTTCATCCACAAGCATAAAATAAAAAGGGTTCTAATCGATGGAGGAGCGGGTTTAAATATTTACACCTTAAAGCTAATCCTTGCATTGGGGTTTTTGGAGAATGCTATCGATCCTAAAAATAAAATCACCATCAAAGCTTACGATGAAGAGGAAAGAACTTTAAAGGGAACCGTTGTTTTGCCTATCAGAGTGGGACCTATAGTAAAGGATGTAGTGTGTCAAGTGCTTGACATGGAGCTAGCATATAATATTCTCCTTGGAAGACCTTGGATACATGCAATAAAGGCAGTGCCTTCCACCTATCACCAGTGTATCAAGTTCCCCCATGACAGCCAAGAAATCACCATCCAAGGTGATCCCAACCCATTTCAATATTGCAATTCCTTACAATCCAAACCTGATGTTGTAATTCCCAATAACTGTGCCTCTGCTTCATCTTCATCTCGTGTTGACCCAACTTCAATCCCTTCTACATCCAAGACATCTGAAATCAACCTCAAGCTCAAAGATAAGGGTGTAGGAGAATATACAATCACACAATCCTTTTGCTTAGCACAGCTACCTATATCCCCCAGATCCTATGGAAAGCCATCCATGAGAAAACCCAAGGTATTAGAAACTCCTAAAGGTCTGTTTGCAAAATGGGGAAGTCTTCAAGATGAGAGAGATGAGAAGGACATCTTACAATGGTTATATAAGGATGAAGACAGTCTACCCAAACCACAAGACCATCAATTTACATTGCAAACAAAACAATATGGTCAAGGATTCTCAATACTACAAAGAATGGGATATGAAGGTCATGGGCCCATAGGATCGAGGAAAGAAGGTATCACTGAACCGATCCAACCTCCTTAATTAATAGCTCGAGACACTACAAGGCTAGGTTACATCGGCAAAGCAAAGACCAAGGGAACAGACAAGCATAAAGGCAAACAACCAGAAACATCTACTACTAACCTAGTACAACAAATTCACCAACTACAAGGATGGAGTGAGATAGAATCCAATGAGTATGAATGGGATAATCTCTCTAAACTATCTTGTGATGAAAAAGATGTTGATGTGGTCCACAAATATATCCCTATCTATACAACTCATGAGAGACAAAGTCCAAGGGCTAGACCTCTAGAGTTTAATCCCTATAATAATGATAGTGAGTTTCGTGAGGAAAGAATGACACCACACTTGACAGATCAACTTGTGGAGAGTACCATCATAGGCATTGTCAATGCTTACAATAACCACCGTAACTCCTCTATCTTGACCATCACTAGCCTTGAACTAGACCAATCCGATGACCCGTTACTGCTATTGCATCTAGAACTCATAGATTGGGATTTGCAAGACTCTACCCCTGAGCTAGATACCTTTCAGAATGATGAGGTCATCGTCAATTTTCTAGAACTTAGAGACCATCTACTCGTAGGGGATCATAGAGCTGTCTATGCCATAGAACTCAATGACAGGGCTTATTTTGGAGAGAGTGCCAAGCCTTTCAGTCTCAAAAATATAAAAATGAAAGATAGATCTAATGGTGAAAACCACTCTGTGGCAGTGTTGGATCATGAAAATAGTAAAAATATAAAAGACGTATCCAATGGTGAAAACCTCTTTGAGGCACTGAAGGATGAAAGATTGACACTCTTTCCAATCTAACACATCAAGAGAGATCCACAATCTTGATGGAAATAGTGGAATAGATCAACGTCAGCACAGGTGAAAATCCAAAGATGATCCATATGGAAAAATCTTTAACTACACAAGAGAATCCAAAGTTCTCTGAATTCTTCAAAAAGAAACAAATCAACTTTGCTTGGTCATATGCAGATATGCCAGGTCTAGATCCAAACCTTATAATGCATCACTTATCGCTAGCTCTAGGAGCTAGGCCAGTTAAACAAAAACTAAGGAAGATGCACCTGCATATCACACTCATGGTAAAAGAAGAATTAAAGAAGCTACTAGATGTCAGGTTTATCAGACCAATAGACTATCCAGATTGGATTTCAAACATAGTGTTTGTCTCCAAACTAGATGGAAGAGTTCGACTGTGTAATGACTTCAGAGATCTGAATAAGGCTTTTCCTAAAGATGACTTCCCTCTCCCTAAAATCGACATCATTGTAGATCTTACAGCAGGGCACACCATGTTGTCATTAATGGATGGATTCTCCAGCTACAACCAAATCAAGATAGTGCTAGAGGATTAGCATAAAACAACATTCACATGTCCTTGGGGTACCTATTTTTGGTGCATCATGCCATTCGGGCTAAAGAATGCGCGGACAACATATCAGTAGGCAATGACAACAATCTTTCATAAAATGATGCATACCATCATGGAAGATTATGTTGATGACATTCTAGCCAAATAAAACTAGAGAAGGGCATCTACAAGTCCTGGACAAGATCTTCACAAGACTAGAGTAATTTAATGTATGGTTAAATACAAAAAAGTGTGTTTTCAGAGTCACATTTGGTAAACTCCTTGGATATATCGTATCAACTAATGGAATAGAGGTGGACCCAGCCAAGGTAAAAGTAATCATGGGAATGCCACCACCTAAGAATCTGAGTCAATTGTGGTCTCTACAAGGAAAGTTGCAGTCCATCAGAAGGTTCATCTCTCAGCTGGTAGATAAGTGTCACCCATTCACACATCTCCTACACAAAAACATTCCTTTCAAATGGAATGACATGTGTGAACAAGGATTTCAACATCTAATAGAGTATTTGATGAATCCACCTGTCCTAATGCCACCAATTCAGGGCAAGCCATTGCTACTTTACATTTCAGCCACCCCAACAGCTCTTGGAGCTCTGCTAGCACAACGGAACCATGAAAGAAAAGAACAAGCAATCTACTACATCAGCCAAACACTGGTCAGCTACGAGCTACAATATACACCAATTGAAAGAGCATGCCTTGTTGTGGTCTTTGTCTCACAAAAATGGAGACAATACATGCTATCACATGCCATCAAGCTAGTCAGAAAGATCAATCCTTTGAAATACTTTCTCAACAAAGCTACCCTAACAGGTAGAATATCAAAATGGGCCATGATACTTAGTGAATTTGACATTAAGTATGTAGATAGACGAGTAATAAAGGGGCAAGTGATTGCAGATCAGCTGGCAGATGCACCTTTAATAGATGGAAACCCATTAAGTTTTGAATTTCCAGACGAGTCTATCTTTCACATAACAACAACAACCTGGAAACTCTACTTCGATGGATCATATACTCAGCATGGGTCTGGCGTAGGTATCTTGTTGATCACACCTAATGGCGACACCATTCCAAAGTCATACAGACTACTCTTTCCATGCACTAACAATGTGGTGGAGTATGAAGCCCTAGTCATTGGCATCAAGCTGGCAGTAGAATGGAAAATCACAGAACTTCATGTGTATGGTGACTCGCAACTTGTCATCAACAAAGTGAATGATGACTATCAAACAAAGGATGAGAAGTTAATACCATACAAACATATGGTAGATGACTTCAAAGAATACTTTGTTGTGATATCTTTTGAGCAGATACCAAGGTTGGAGAACAAAGCAACAGACGCCATGGCAACAATTGCATCTCTCCTCGATATCCCTGAAAACCAATCATGTTATGATTTCTTGGTAGAACCAGTGTCCCATCCTGCGTATGACACCCCTAAATCCCACATCATATGCCACATAATAGGATCTGATTCTCCCCTATATGGAAAAGTATTTGCCTATCTAAAAGAGAATACCCTACCTCCTGATCTATCAAGTAACCAAAAAAGAACCTTCATCCATCAAGCCTCCGATTTTACCATAATCACTAACACTCTGTATTGATGAGGAATCGATGGTACTCTCCTTAGGTGTCTCGACAGTGAGGAATATCAAATGACCCTAAGCGAAGTTCATGATGGTATATGCAGGACCCACTCTAGTGGTCCTACCCCGACTAAGAAACTCATACGCATGGGATACTACTGGCCAACTATGGAAAAAAGACTCCTTTCATTTTGTAAAGAGGTGCAAGAAATGCCAAATCCATGGGAACCTAATACATGCACTAGCACAAGAGCTGCAACCTTTAACAACTCCTTGGCCTTTCTGTTAATGGGGACTTGACTTAGTGGGAAAGATACACCCTTCATCATCCAGCGGCCATAAATTCATAATCATCACCACTGAGTACTTTACAAAGTGGATTGAAGCTGTACCCCTCACCAATGTCACAGGCAAACAAATCGCCTCTTTCATCTTGAATTACATCATTTGCCGCTATGGTATCCCTGTATCCATTATCACTGCTAATGGAAGACCATTTAAAAACTAAGATGTCAAAGAGCTATGTGACAAATTCCACATCCAACACCACTTTTCCACCCCATATTACCCCCGAGAAAATGGCTAGGCAGAGGCATCAAATAAAACCATCTTAAAAATCTTAAAAAAGACTGTCAATGATGCCAGACGTGATTGGCACATCTAATTGAATCTCCTGTTGTGGGTCAACTGCACAAGTATCTGCACACCCATAGGTTCAACGCCATATTCCCTTGTCTATGGCTTTGAAGCCATCTTGCCCATTGAAGTCGAGATTCCATCGTTGCGAGTATCATTAAAAGGCCTCATATCTGATGAAGAATACAGAAGACAACATACCTTTAACCATCTCAAGGCTTATCAACAAACGATGTCTAGAAGTTACAATCACAGAGTCAAACCTTGGGTATTTCAAGTTGGCAACCTAGTCCTCAGAGAGAATCTCAGGAATCAGCAAGACAAAGAGAAGAAAGGTAAATTCAAATCCAACTGGCTAGGTCCTTATGTCATCATTGTTGTCTATGGATCAGGTGCTTATCAATTGGCTACATCAGAAGGTGAACTGTTTGATGATCCCATCAATAACGTGCATCTTCACAAGTTTTACACTTAAACCCCAATGCAAGGGACTCCTAAAATAGCAAAAAAAAAAAGGAAAAATAGCAAAAAAAAAAAAAACATGAAAAAGTAGAAATTTTTTTTTTAAAAAAATGGAAAAATAGCAAACAAATCAAAAAAATGGAAAAACAACAAAAAAATCGTCTTCTGGTGAAAAAATGGTAAACAGACGCCTTGGATAGATACCATGATGAAAACTTGGCAAACAGGCATCATGTGTATTTTAGCTATTGTGCAAATAAAAACAAGTGGTGAAAACCTGGTAAATAGGCGCTACTTGTGATAAACCGCCTCCTCCATCTTTTCAGACCTTGTTTGTCATCCATCCCTTCTAACCACATCCACCCAATCACATCAAGATACCTACCATGGCTTGTTGTTCATTTGTCATTATCACCTTCTTCCACCAGACGGCCAATCCAAATGTGTGTCCATCTTGTCATCCATCCTCAACCAATCCATTGAACTGTTGTCGAACTACGTCGCCTCTAAGCTAGCACGTAGGCAAGGACATCATTGATGCACCCTTGAGTCTCCTTTCCCATCCATTCCATCCCATGTCACCTATCCTTTGGTACATCCGAATTTGCACCATTTCCCATCGCCTAGGTCTTAGGTCCATAAAGTCCACACCTTGAACTATGTTGCCTCTGCATCGTCACGTAGGCAAGGTTATTTATCAATGAGCCCTCAAGGCACTAGGTCAGTCCCTTAGGGCTTGTTTCTTCATGTCTATTGTCAGTTCATCCATAATAAATCAATCCTTTACTTGACTATGGGCAAATCCTTGACCTAGTTAGTGAATTGGATTTTTGAATGCTACAACTCAGAGGATAGAAAACGTGATCGTGGTTTTATCACTAGACAATGAACAATGCAACAAAGCAAGCTTTAAAACATTATCTTGGCAAGAAGACATTTAAACTACACTTGACAAATCCCAACCTGCCTAAAACACCAAACGTGACTCTATTAAGTTATTGCAAGAAAACATATATCTATGGCAAGAAGGTTTTTAATGGTTGTTTAAAGTCTTATATCATGGTATTTTGTTATTATGTCTTTTTATGCAACTCAAGGATGTCAAAAACTAGAGGAGCTATGATGGGGGCATAATTATTTTATTTGTTTGTTGTTTGTGGGTTTATCTTTAGTAATGTAAAGCCTTGTCTAAAGACATGATCAACATAATGATCATCGAGGACATTAGAGGTCTAAACATGAAATAGGTGTAATCCTTGTCTGTTGATACGCAAGCAATACTTAGGTCATCTTGGTTTAATTATACTTAGATGCTTGTATTAACTTGCTAAATCAAAATCCATGTAAGTAATACTTAGGTCATCATGGTTTAATCATACCTAGATGCTTGTATTTTCTTACAACATTTTAAAAGCTCAATGATGAAACAAATTACTTCAAAAACTTGTATACGAAGATGACAAAATCCACATCCATACATATCAAATTGCATTTCATTCCATAATAAACCTTTTCCAAGTGTCTTAAGATCCAAATCCTTTTTGACAGTTTATCCAATTGTATCTTCTAGTAATCCATATAATCCATTCATCCTTGTGTAATCGATCCAAGCAATGATCCAAATATGGTCATAAACCAAATCAATCAATCGTCATCATCAGTGGGATATATCTTTCCCGCATCTTTGTGTTGATCTAGGGATATATCGTTCCCCACAATGAAAAACACTATCATTGATCATTATTGATTAATCATTGGTTTACAGATGGATAGGGGCAATACCGTATTTGTTCTTGTGTCATTTGTACATACTTTCTTGCTTTCTTGTGTGTGTTATCATTTTATCTTGCATAACGTGTCATTCAGCTCTTTCATTCCATCCCTTATCTTACATTAGCCAGTTTCTTCACCCTAACCTATCAACCAACCTATCTCATTGTGATACTGTCTATCATCCTATCGTCACACTTTTCCTGTCCAATCTCCCGAGGGGGCATCCTATCATCAGTAACCTATACTAGAGGCAAACTGGGGCATGTATCAATCGCAAAATTTTTAATTCTTTGAAACAATGTGATAAAACACATTGCATCAAAGAGGGGCAAAATGTATACACCTAAAATTGGCTCATGTCGAACTAAATAAATATATTTAATATTTATTTTAAATTCTTATTCTTCTATCAATTAAATAAATATTCTAATTTATTTAATTGGTTCCTTATCCCAAAATTAAATAAAGATCATTTTATTTAATTAAATTCCCTGAATTCTTCTAATGTCTCATCTAATTAAATAATTTTAAATTATTTAATTAATCCTAAATTCCTCTATCCTAAGTCCTAATTTCATAATTCCACCTCACCTTTCCACCTGACCATGTTGCACATATAATTAAATATTTTAATATTTAATTAACTAATATTCTCTCACCCACATGTCCTATTTATGCTCCAGTCAAATTAGTTAACTCATCAATCAAATCTATTAACTAATTAGTCAATTGAGTTCACTGGTCAATCTATTCAGTCAATTCCCCAGTCAGCCCAGTCATCTAATCAATCAACCCAGTTAATTGATCAATCATCTCAGTTAACTCTTCAATCTATTCTGTTAACTTCCATAACCTCATGAAGAAGGCTTGGACACTTGTCCTCTTCTGATTCACGCACATTCCCTCAAGCTTTCTCAACCATACACCTCACAGGTAATTCCTCCAGTCATGGATCTATTGACACTTGGATTTGGTCTTCCCTTAGCCTATATAAGCAAGGTCTTCACACCCATTTGCATCTATCTAAGCTTTAGGAATCTTACTCTGTAGGAATCATACTAGCATGCCTTTGGCAAAGTTATCTCCATTTGCATTCACACAACCTCATTATCATAACCATTCATCCAATCATGTCTCCATCAATCCATCTCCATTAGTATTGCATTGTAGTGTGATCTCCATTGTATTGTCCACCTACAATTGTTCTACTCTTGTCATAGTCAACAACAAGTAAGTACACTTCTGAGAGCTCCATTACCATCAAGATCAAGAAGAGATAGGCGAACAATGGAAGCATAGAGGTAAAACGGTCTTCGAAGGTATAAATCTTTGTTTACTTGTGTTTACATCAATTTCCATTGACTTATTAGATGATTAGTTGTTTAATACTATTTTTCACATTTTCTACTAATAGTATGGACATAAACAAAACCTAAAATAGTTGTAGGTAAAATATTGCAAATAAGATGCATGGCACAAGGTCATGGAGAAGTTTTCACAAACCACTTGCTTTGTCAAAAATATGACAGATGGAGTTGATCTCCCTTAAACAAAAAGTGCATCCACCATATAACTACAACAAAGAGTATATTTTACATGTATGCATAGTTTGAGACCAATGCTTAAGGAGACATCAAACTCACCATTAGACTTACCAACATAGTCCACCCACAAATAGTAATTTCTTGATCCTTTCCACCCACAATACAATATAGTTCATGTGTGTTCACAATAGCATATGGTGAATCATAAAAAACTAGGTCAATACTAGCATCAATACACCTAAGTGAGTGCAAACATCCACCATTAATGGCCACAAAATTATCATGTTCATTGACCTCTTCATATAAACTAAGGAAAAAAGGGAATACCTCTAATTCACATGGAAAGGAAATGTATACTTGACCATCCTTATGACTTGCACCAAAAGAGACTTCTTCCAGCAACTCAAACTGAAAAACCCCAAAATTAGGCATACCATTAGGCTAAGATGCATCATGTTGGTCCTCAAGTTCATCCATGAATTGTAGCTCAAAATAACTTTCATTTCCATGCTAGACCCACATACAATATTCCAATTTTGGTGCATAACCATCATCCATAGCATTAGAAACTTGACCTTCATTAGAAACGAAAGTTTCTTAGTCACTAGTGTTCACATCAAGCTCTTGAACAACACGTGGCCAACATACATCATCTTCACATATGCTAATGTACTATTACATTCTTGGATCATATATATGATCCACACCTTCATTAAGATCTTTAGCATAATAACCATATCGAGGCAACTCAATTGATGGATTGGATCTAGCCCATTACCTCTCTATTTCAATTTCATCTTGACAATCTACTGCATCACGTGCTCACTATTGCAAACAAGCACATGACTATTTTCTTCTTCATCATCCTCCTACAAATAGGAATATAGATCCACTACAGAACAAGAAACATAATTTACAACATACATAGCAAGATCAATATCAAAGATTACATCATGAAGGTCAAGATTGTCGGTCCTAGGAGTAGTTGAATTATCTAACTAATACAAGTCAGTATCCAAGTCATCAATAAAAGAAGGAAAACCTAGAGGGCTACCAAATGAATCATTATGCACTTCTTCCTCAACATGGGCACTTGTAACATTATTATGTTCTACATACATCCCATCAAGAGTAAGAAACTTATGTCCCAAGTCAATACTATCTATCTTGTCAATATATTCATAGTGCGGTGTAAAAATTTCTACCTCATTTTATGAGAACAAACATTTGTAGCAGGGGACTTATTAGCATTATCAACATGAGGGACAAGGCATGGTAGCTCATCAATCAGATAGTTATCCTCATATATTTCAAGATCAACAATAATGCACCTATCATTATTTTCATCCTCATGAATTGGCCCATTTAACTACAAATTGGTGTAAACATTGTCTACCTGTATAGCTGACCTATAATGTTGCACAATCCTTCTCATCCTCCTCTGAACATCCACCATCAACAATGTTCTTATGAGCAACCTCAATACATTTCATATCCATTTGTTACATAGCAGCATCCACATTTGAAGACATCAATTGCATTATGTATTGCTCCCTAAATTTCTCAAGGGAGTTAATCCAACAATAGGCTTTATCTAAACTTGTGGGCTTCATCCCTTCTGGCACCAAACTTAGAACAACCTCATAGGCTTCATAAAATATGTCAATACATACATTTACACTAGGCCTAAACATCCTTTTAATATCAAAATGAGTAGTATAAAACCTGTGATTGAAATCATAACTTGACTCTCCCTCTTACCTTTTGACATTCACTAATTTCTAGTTAAGAGAAGCAAGGTTAGCACTGCATGTGTAATTTTCAACAAATGTAGTCATATGGTCATTCCACTAATAAAAATGGTGCTCAAGAAAATAATTGAACCATCTTTGTGGCTTCCCACATAAATATCTAACAAAAACCCTCATCCACATGTCTTCATCCTCAAAATGAAATTCTTCCATGAAGTCTAAAAATATGTCAACATGTGATTCCCCACAAGTCAATTCACTTAACATTTCATACACAAGTTCAAGGTTTAGGCATCCTTGACATGATTCTTTAACAATATAAATGGCTTATGCTCACTTAGAATGTTCCCTAAGTTGTAATCTTGAATCATGAAATCATGGAGGACTCTAATCTATTCCTAAACTTTTGGTGAGGACATAGAGAGATTAAAATTGAAATATTTTTGGCCTTTCACTAACTATACTGATGCCTACTCTATTGGGAAACAATTTCACGTTTAGTAGGGAAGAAGATGATACACCTGCTAAGCATAAATAGAATTAGATGTGTACAGACATACAAATCATAAATACCACTTCATGTAAATGGACATACTTAATAATCCATCTCGGTGTTGCAAGAACCCACATGAAACAAAGGAAGACCATTACAAAATCTTTGAAATATATTAGAAGTTGTCACATATTCATCTAACACTTGTTACATTCATACTAGTAAATGTGGCAAGAGAGGATCCACAACTAAGTTCAAGCATCCTCTTGAATCATTACAAACTATCATGGAGACATTCATTTACATTTATTGTATTCATTGAATACCCTTCCTATGATTTACAATGTATATCTCATCCCCTTACATACTAGACGTGCATCACTTGATGCCCTAGAACAACGTGAGACACTATAAAGCTAGGAAATTATCTTAATGACCAACCCTTGTTATAACCTTCAATGTTGTATTTATAGCATTCAACTTGTAAGAGTTGGCTATGAAGGTAGCCACCCAAGATCTAGGATCTTCATGTAAGCACAAGAGAGGCCAAATGAGAGAACAATTCTATTCTATCAATGAATGCAAAAATTGTTACATAATGTATATGATATGCCTTTCTTATAAAGACAAGGTTGAGATGTAGGACTCATTAGGATAATTACAAGTGTCTTACTCCTACAACATGTGACAACTAAAGGATAAGATGCAAACTATAGGATAAGTTCACATGACAACCTAGAAACGTCTAGACTTATCCTAAGTAAAATTAACAGGTGAACATGTGTCAATAGGACTAACTAATGACTAGTTAGATAATGTGCCTAGTTCACACTACAAAGGGGAAATTGATTAGGTAATATCCATGTTCACACCAACACTCCCCTTAAGTGCAACTTAGGGAGAAGTAGAAAAATGCAAAGATGCAATGATGGGTCCTAGCTACTAGGCTATGTTAGGTACCCATGTACAAATAATCTCTTACAAATGGAGTAAAGGAGAAAAAAATCGTAGGAAAAAAACCCTCTCTAAAAGAGAGAAAAGAACAAGCAAATATGTACAAGTGATAGAGTGATGGAAGGAGGACTTAATAGAAATACCCCCAAGTACTACATACATCATGACTATACAATCAAAAGCCCCCCATAACAGGGAAAGAGTGAGACAAGATATCCCCCCATAATGAAGTAGATCCTTGGCCAATGGTGAATGCTCAAAGACAAAAGAGTATCCAATGCCTGCAAACAACATTTCTCCCCTTGGGAAGAAACCAAGCCACTGGAAGAAACTCCAACTCCAAAACAAGAGAAGGAAGAGGTCTCATAATGTAGGATGCTTCTGAAAACTACTCAATTGTCAACATGTTGAATTTGAAAGATTCCACAACCAAATCAAGAGTCCCAAGCCTATACTTGAAGAATGTGACAATCCAAAACAATAAGAAAACTCAAGATCATCAATCTCCAAAGATAAAGATGGGGTGACAACAACTATTTTGTGACTATCATCAAATAGGAGAGTTAACCCCTCAAGTGTGTCCTCCAAATCTGCAAGATGAGACCCAAAATAAATCTGAAACACCTATCAAATACTCATCCCACAATGTTGAATTTGAAAAACAAAAAACATCCTACTGATTAGGATCAAGGGAAGTAGCAATCAATAAATGTGAAGGCTCAACAAGTGTCTTTGTAGGAGGAGAAGGAGTGGAAACCTCACCAGCCTCATCATCATAATGTGCAAGGCATTCCAAAGAAGAAAATTACTCTTTTGTATCATAGTCATATGGTATATTATGTGTTAGGAATTGCATGCAAAAGATATCAATTAAATGCAAATAAAGATTAAAAAAGGGAATGAAAGTACATAGAAATAATAACAGCGAGAGACAAGTTTTAACGTGGTTCACCCAAACTCAGGCTACATCCACCAACAAAGAGTCCAATATTATTATCCAGCAAATCAAACTGATTACAACCAGTAATCCTTGTAACTCAATACCATTGTAAATGCTACAATACAATATCAAAATCCCACCCGCAACATACATCCTAGCCGCTTATAACAAGCCTTTTGGAAGCTTCTAGAATTAGGGTTTTACAATGCCATTTTTCTTTTGTCAGTTAACAGAAATTAACAACTGACTCCGAACGGGAAAAAAGAGGGAAAAACAATTTTTCTGGTGAGGATACATGATGAGTGTACAATACTTGCATGATCAGTCACCACATACTAATAATATCCCACTTGGAGACTGATCAGGCTCCACACCAAACAATCTCCCACTTGGAGACTAATCCTGGATGACATTGCTGCCTATGCAGCTCCCACTGGAAATAAGCACCCCGAACTCTATTGTTATGATTTTATTATTTTTAGTCTTGAAGACCAACCAAAGCTAAAGAGGAGCTCAGCTTCTCCCTTATCACTACCTTTGTAAACATATCCACTAGATTTTCATTTGTATGTATCTTTTCCAGCTGTAACTGTCCATCATCCAACACTGATTGAATAAAATAATACCTTAACTGTATGTGTTTGGTCTTTGAATGCAAGGTAGAATTCTTTGCAAGATGTATGGCACTCTAGCTATCTATAAACAAATAACTATTAGCTTGTTGTTTTCCCAATTCTTCCATGAAAGGTTGCAACTATATACAGCTACATACTCTACCTCTGTGGTGGATAAAGCAACCACCTTTTGCAACTGTGAGATCCAACTCACTGCTGTCCCACCTACAATAAAGACATAACCTGTAGTACTCCACCTGGTATCAATATCCCCTACCAAATCTGAGTCTACATAACCTACTAAATCAGTATTAGAGCCCCCAAAACATAAGTGTTTATTGGATGTACCTCTCAAATATTTGAGAATCTATTTTACCGCATTCCAATGCTCCAATCCGAGATTACTCATATACCTTCTTATGACTCCTACAACATGTGTAATATCTGGTCTCATGTATACCATGGCATACAATAAACTTCCTATAGCTGAAGCATATGGTACCTTGGACATTTTGTCTTCCTCCTCTTATCTCTTTGGACACATCTCCTTAGTCAATTTCAAATGACTAGGCAAAGATGTGCTGACACCTTTTGCATTCTCCATATGGAATCTCTGCAACACCTTTTCAACATAATCAACCTAAGATAAAGTCAATTTTTTGTTCTTCCTATCTCTGCAAATTTTCATACCAAGGATTTGTTTTGCTGCCCCCAAATCCTTCATAGCAAATGATTATGCTAACTATTGTTTTAACTCTCTTATGTGATCCATGTTAGACCTTGCTACAAGCATGTCATCAACATATAAACATACAATAATGTAGATGCCATTATCTGACCTCTTAAAATAAACACAATGGTCAGAATTACACCGGCTATAGCCTTGTTTAGTCATAAAACTATCAAATTTCAAGTACCATTACTGATGTGCTTGTTTCAAGCCATATAAACTCTTCTTCAATCTGCACACTAGTTTCTCCTTACCTTTGACCTCAAATCCTTGGGGTTGTTCCATATATATCTCCTCCTCCAAATCACCATGGAGAAAGGCATTTTTCACATCTAGCTGTTCCAAATGCAAATCTTCAGCAGCCACAATGCTTAAAACAGTACGAATAGAAGTCATCTTAACAACTGGAGAAAAAATCTCATCAAAATCAATGCCCTTTTTCTGTGCAAATCCTTTTACAACTACCCTAGATTTAAATACTTTCTTACCTCCATCTTCCTCTTTCAGCCTATAAACCCATTTGTTTGGTAAAGCCTTTTTACCTGCAGACAACTTACATAATTCCCAAGTCTAATTTTTCAGCAAGGAGTCCATTTCTTCTTTCATAGCAAGCTCCCATTGAATCTTTGTATCCACCTGCATAGCTTCATCATACCCTTCTGGTTCACCAGCATCTATTAAAAAAATAGAATACAAAGAGGGAGAAAACCTTTTAGGAGGTCTAATTAGCCTTGTTGACCGTCTAACATTCACTAGAGTTTGTGGTATTTCTTGTTGCTGTTGCAGAGCATGAGGAACCACTGGAAAATCACTATCTAGAGTATCATCTAGCACTACATAATCCTTTTCTTTCTTCGCATGTTGTTGCAATTGATCTTTGTACAACACCTTCTCATTGAATACAACATCCCTGCTTCTCACAATTTTTAGATTTTCAACATCCCAAAGACTATAACCAAATTCATCAATGCCATATCCAACGAAGATACACTTTTTTAATTTTGCATCCATCTTGCTTTTATTTTTAGAATCTACATGTGCAAATGCTTCACATCTGAAGGTTTTGAGAAATGAATAACTCACCTTCTTACCTGTCCATGCTTCCTCTAGAATACCACAGCCCAAAGGAATTGAAAGACCTCTATTAATTAAATATACAACAGTATTGACAGCCTCTGCCCACATGTTTAAAGATAGCCCATCATGCAATCTCATGCTCCTTGCACACTCCATTATTGTCCTATTCATGTGCTCAGCCATTCCATTTTCTTGTGGAGTCCCTGGAACCATTTTCTGCCTATGAATTCCATTAAAGGAACAATAATTCTCAATTTCTTTGCTGCAATACTCGCCACCATTATCAGATCTGAGACATTTTAATATTTTACCTGTCTCATTCTCAACCAAGCTTCTCTATTTCTTAAATGTTTTAAATACATCAGATTTATGCCTAAGGAAATAAATCCAAACCTTTGTAGTTGCATCATCTATGAATGTAACATAATACCAAGAGCCAGTGAGAGTAGATACCTGAGTTGGTCCCCATACATCTGTATGCACAAGCTTCAACTTTTCATCTTTCTTTTGCTTCCCATCCTTGAGAAAACTAACTCTCTTTTGTTTGGGGTGTGTGCAAGAAGTTGAGTCCACTTTTTGGCCAAAAAGTGGAAGTGTTTTCTTTGATTTTTAGAATTTGTCACATTTGACCTAAAAATTTGAAGCACTTAAAGGTGGAATCTTAGAAAAAGTCAATAAATATGAAATGTAGTACTCAGAGTCTAGTTTCTAAATATGTAATTTTTTTAATATCCAGATGATACAAATTGATTTTTAATAGGTGTTTCTAAAAACCACTGTTTAAAAGTCACTTTTTTTAACTATACCATGCACGTGTATGTCATCCATATTTTAACCTAAATAACCATAATTTTTTAAATCCTTTTGGGAAACGATTTGTAACTCACTAAAGCACGTTTTCCATATTTTTTGTAATTTTTTATTAATTTTTTTTTTGTTAATTTTTTATTGGTCACTTTTGGTGTTTTAAAAAATTATCGTGTACGTCACACATAAGATGACCTAAACTTATCATTTTTTGAATTTTTTTTTCAAATTGAAAAGATTTGTCTGAAGTACGTTTCCGTATAATTTTTTTTACAAAAAATTATTATAGTAAAAAGTAATTAAAATACTAAAAAACCCTGATAATTCAAGTTTATGGACCTGTTTCATAAAATAATAATTAACAAATAGAAAAAATAATCCAATTGTAAAAAAAATTACATATTTGGAATCTACACTATCTCATCTATAATGAGTTTTAATTTTGTTAAAAGATTTTGTAAAAAAGGCCTTCAAACATATGCCCAAAGTTACTATTTTGTTGTGACATTGATAGGACCTTCAACTTGTAGGTTAAACTAGGTCCAAAGCCAAGGGTTGGGTTCCCAAGCCTTTTTTCCAACCCAGAACCCATAGCAAAAAGTGGGTCAGAAATTCAAATTTTATGAAATGAGATCCCATTTCATAAAAGGTTAATATTTTAATCTTTTATGAAACGAGATCCCATTTCATAAAGGTTAAAATATTAACCTTTTATGAAACTCAAAACGGGATCCCGCTTTTGGCTCAGGATCCCGTTTCATAAAAAGCGGGATCCCATTTTAGTTAACCCAATTTCGGGTTTTTTTCTAAGTCCGAAACAACCACTTTAATTGGACTCATCTTTGTGCATTTACCCTTTGCCATACACACAACTTTCACAGAAATCCATATTAATACATTTCAGACCTGGTAAAACTTTCTTATAATGAAGTACCTTCATACCTTTTTCACTCATATGCCCATGTCTGTTATGCCACAGTGTTGTCTCAGAACTTGCAGCAACTACTTCAGTCTCTTCATGCGAACCCACAGCAATTGTTCCTGAACCTGTTTGGTTTTTCTCTGCAACAACTAAAGTAGAAGGAACAGTATGACCTATACAAAGATATAAGGTGCCTACTTTCACACCTTTTGCTACTATTAATGCACCTCTTGAAACCTTCCAATTTTTATCACTGAAAGTAACTATGCAACCTTCATCAGCTAGCTGCCCTGCTGAAATTAATATCCTACTCAGCCTTGGAACATGCCTTACCTCTTGTAGTAGCCAATGATTCCCATTCTGCAACTTAATCTTGATTCCTCCCTTTCCAATAATCTGATAAGGTTCTTTATCTCCCAAATAAACCATCCCAAAATCCCCTTGGACATAATCAAGAAAATAACTTCTATGGGACGTAGCATGAAATGAGGCCCCTAAATCTAAAACCCATGAATCATCAACATTATCTAGGGAAAGAATCAAAGCATCATCTTCATATTTTTTACTTACCACATTTGCTTCATTATTGCCTTCTTGTTTGTCTCTTTCTTTATTGTTCCGAGACCAACAATCTTTCTTCAGATGACCTGGTTTCCCATAGTACCAGCAATCCTTCTATCCTTTAGATTGGGATCTCTTGTCCTTTGATTATCCTCGTGACTTCCCATGACCTCCAGAACCTTTTCCTCTCTCCTTTGATCTACCCCTTCTTTCTGCATTCAAACCACTACCTGATGTGGACCCTCCTGAGCTTTTCCATCGCATTTCCTCGCTAAGGATAGCACCAACAACATCATCAAATTTCAAAGTCTTTGAACCAGAGACAGAGTTACTTATAACCATTACCAAGCTATTCCAACTTTCTGGCAAAGAACATAAAACCAAGAGAGCCCTCACCTCTTCATCAAATTTCACTTTTACAGAAGTTAACTGACTAGTAATCATATTAAACTCATTTAAATGATTTGTCACAGATCCACCTTCAATCATTTTTAGATTAAACAAACCCTTCATGAGAAATACCTTATTTGAGGCTGAGGGTTTTTCATACAATTTAGCCAAAGCTTTCATCAGTTCATCTGTTGTCTTTGCTTTTGTTATATTGAACACCACAGATGGTGCCAGGCACAACCTAATGGTTCCCAGTACCTTTCTGTCCAAAAGATTCCAATCCTCATAAGTCATTGTTGCTAGTTTCTTGGCTATTCCTTCCAACATCCTCCATAAATCCTTCTCATAGAGATAATCCTCCATCTGCATCTTCCATAACTGATAGTACTTCCCATTAAATTTATCTACCTTCAATTTACCCTCGTCTGCCATTGCTCCCACTCAACCGTGAGACCTTCCTGCAGACGATAATCAAACACAACCCGCTCTAATACCACTTGTTAAGAATTGCATGCAAAATATATCAATTAAATGCAAAGAAAGATTAAACAGAGGAATGAAAATACACAGAAATAATAACAAAAAGAGACAAGTTTTAATGTGGTTCACCCAAACTTAGGCTACACCCACCAACAAAGTCTAATATTATTATCTAGCAAATCAAATCGATTACAACCAGTAATCCTTGCAACTCAATACAGCTGCAAATGTTACAATACAATATCAAAATCCCACCCGCAACATACATCCCAACTGCTTATAACAAGCCTTTTAGAAGCTTCTAGAATTAGGGTTTTACAATGTCATTTTTCTTTTGTCAGTTAACAAAAATTAACAATTGGCTCCAAACAAATAAAAAGAGGGAAAAATAGTTTTTTCGGGGGCTGTTTTCCCCAAATCCCCGCTCGGGGCCCAGCCTGGCCCTGAACCTCGACGAGGATACATGACTGAGTGTACAGTACTTGCATAATCAGTCACCACATACCAACAATTTGAATCATCAAGGAGTACTGTAAGACAATATGAAACATGATAATTTGGGAATGGTTGAATATCAAGATTTCCATATAGCTCCCAAATTTTGGTCCACACAAGAAGAGGACACTCAATGTCTATGATTGAACTCAATGTGTCATCATCAAGATGGTAACCAATTACTCCAAGAACATGATCTCTTTTGGAATTTCAAACAAAATTTCTCTAATAATTACCTGATTGAGGAACAAGACCATATAGATGTGGAAAAAGATGAAGCCAACGCAAGTGTTTCAAAATGCCATCTCTCCATTGTTTATAGTTCCCCTTTTGCAAGATGATTAGATAAGGATGAAATGAAAAACCCATTATGACTAAGATAGATCTCCAATTCTACAAAGACATAAAACCCTCAATTGAAATTATGAACTCCCCAACATATCAATACTGAAATTGAAGCCCCCAAGCCAAAATAATTACCAATTTCAAAGAAAATTCCAAGCAATGAGTGCAAAATGCCTAATAGGTCTCAAACATATTATAGATCTGAAAAGTACATGAAAAATTACGTACTTTCAAAAAACAATTCACCAAAAAATGTTACCGAATGAGCCCAAATGGAGCCTTGTAAGTTTCCAAAACAAGAACTACTTAGTAATAGTGATGAATTCTGCAATTTTTGGAGAAACTAGGCACCAAAATCAAATTTTGATTACACCACTGTGAAGCCTACAAAATTCTAGCCCAATTTTTAAAAAAATTTCTCAAAAAAGTAGAAAAAATGAGCAAGATATGAGCCTTCAAAGTTTGATTGTCAAAACTAAAAATGCATTGGAGGGGGGGCAAATTGGGCCAAGGGTTGTTGATGTCAGCAGCCTGAATGATGATGTTAGCAAAATCTACGACAACAAGATCTTGAAGATTCCTTGGATTCCTCAAAAATATGATGTCAACGATCGAAATGATGACGTCAGCAAGAGGTAGGCGGAGGATGACATCAGTAGTCTGAATGATGATGTCAGCACCAAATTGTTGATGTCAGTGACCTAAATATTCTTCATGGATGCCAAAAGATGATGTTAATTGCTGAGAAATGATGTTAGTAGGCCAAAAATGGAACATGTTTGGATTGGCTGGAATATTCTTTGGGATCTGTAAAATCGCCAACAAAAAATCCAAAACCATCATAAAAGGGCTAAAACCATTGATTTTTCATCGAAAACCACCATTCTCTTATTGGAAACCACTTTTTGTGGTGTAGTGGTTGTTTCCTAGTTGTAGAGTAAGAATTGCAAAATCTGTTGGGTGTTTTTGTGATGGATGTTGGTTGTTTGGGGAATGGCTGGATAATAGTTGATGGTTTTTCTGTGGTAAGAAAACAAACTATGTTTGCCGCCGATGGAGTGTTCAAACCCAGTGAGTAGTCTTCAATGGGGAGGTCAGGGGCCCCATGTCACGTGGTGCCCCCAAGTGCTCCTAATGGTACCTATGGGTACTGAGGTACCTGATAATACAGGTACAAATGTTACGCACACTAAATAGCTTGTAGAAAATAAACTATTAACTAGAAAACAAAGAGTTTTAACCAATAGACAATGCTTAACCTGCCAATCAAAGATAAGATTCTAATGACGCCCACTGCCACAGAAAGAAGATTCTAGAATATTTTCTCCTGTGCATGGAATATTCTCTACAGAGTGATCTGTATGGCTGAGGAGGGCGATTTTTTATGGCCTCAAGAAAAGTTGTTTGATTTTGGAATTTAGATAGTCAATCTGTAGGTTTTCAAGCCTCTTAGATGCAATGGCAAGGTCAGATTTGACCTGAAGTACTACAAAAATGTAGGGAGCTCTTGGATCAGGCAACCACCTCCCAAATTGAAAACCTTGTAGATCTAGCTTCCAATGTTTGATCTGGACAATTCAAAAGGATAAACTGACTATCTTGAACACCCTGAACATAATGGTGTGCTCAGATTTGCACCAACATGCTCCAAAAGGAACCTACAATGCAAGACCACAAAGAGGAACCCTCCCAAATCTAGTTTTTCTATCAAGTCTTTCTTATTCTCCAGGTCATCATTCGATGCAAGAGAAGAGCATAATCAACTATTCAAGATCCACCATGATTTGCATTCAAGACCTCTTAAAAATTTGAGTAACACAAAGAAATCCTCCTAGCTCTGATACCATGTAAGAGTTGGCTATGAAGGTAGCCATCCAAGATCTAGGATCTTCATGAAAGCACAAGAGAGACCAAATGAGAGAGTAATTCTATTATATCAATGAATGCAAAAATTGTTACATAATTTACATGATATGCCTTGCTTAAATAGACAAGGTTGAGATGTAGGACTCATTAGGATAATGACAAGTGTCTTACTCCTACATGTGACAACTAAAGGATAAGATGCCAACTATAGGATAAGATCACATGACAACCTAGAAACATCTAGGCTTATCATAAGTAAACTTAACATGTGAACATGTGTCAATAGGAATAACTAATGACTAGCTAGATATTGTGCATAGTTCACACTACAAAGGGGAAACTGATTAGGTAATATCCATGTTCACACCAACACCACTTGCATGAATTCTATTTGTCTCATCGAGGGTCATAGAATTTCTCTGCTAATCAAGGAATTCAATGTGCTATGATATCCATCTGCAAAAAAATCCACCTTAGATCTAGTGTTGGATGACCTAGGCTAGATAAAATGTCTTTCCTACATTCAAATAGTATCCTTCTACCTATTTAAAGACTTACAACAATTAGGGTTTTTAGTTATGGCGTCAAGGAGCCCATATTCACCTTTGTCATCTTCACATGGCCTTACATGTGGATCTATGTATTTGATGGGCCCAATGTCATTTTGGTGGGAAATAGATAGTATTACATGTTTTTTCGTATTCAATTCAGGTCATTAATGACATCCTTGAAAGTGTAGGGAAGGCAGGTGGAATAATGCATATGAGTGTCCAAGATTTGTAAAAACTCATAATTGAACAATTTACGAAGATTAGCAGGGATCAAGTACACAAAAATCTTTAGTTAATTCAAATTATGTTGCTACAATGATTTAGTATGTATGATTAAAGTATGTTTATATTGTCATATAATGATTTAACATGTATGATTAAAAACTTGTGATATTCCTTTTCCCATTGGCACTAAGATTTCTATAGATATGTGTTCCAAATGAGATGATCATTTTAAGGATATTTCTAATGTGCCTTATGCTAGTGCTATCGGTATCTTGATGTATGTAATTGTCTCTACTAGACCAGATATTGCCCAAGCAATGGGAGTTTTGAGCAAGTTTATGTCTAACCTTGGTAAGGAGCATTGAACTATGTAAAAAGGGTGTTAAGATATTTGTGCGGGGCTTATGATTATTTTTTGTGTTATCATGGTATGAATGATGTGGATAAGACATTGGACATATAGGGGTTTGGTGATGTAGATTGGGCAAATGACTTGGATAGTCAAAGGTCAACTATTGACTATGTGTTCTCTTTGTTTGGTGGTGCAGCTAGTTGGTCGAGTAAGAGGCAACCCACGACTACTTTTTCCACCACCATAGTAGAGTATATGGCTACTACACATGCCTATAAGGAGGTAGCATGGTTATAAAGACTGTGTTTAGGTATTGGTTTTGATTGTAGGGTGGTTAGAATTGATTGTGATAGTTAAAGTGCTATGTATTTGGAAAAGAACCCCATGTACCATGCTCATACCAAGCATGTCGATGTTTAGTATCATTTTTTGGAAGATGGTAGAGAATGGAAAGGTGATGTTGCAAATGGTTGACACTTAGGATAATTTTGTAGATTCCTTGACAAAGCTAACTTAAGCACAGAGAAGTTCTCTTTTGGCAGGAAGGGAATGGGCGTAGGATCCTATAGTTGGTGGTTCCTACGTATATCATTGAAATGTATAATATCAAGTGGGAGAATCTTAGGATTGTATGATATTTAATTCCAATCCTATGAACATGATTACTAGGCCCGAAGGGGCTCTTGACCCTTTAACACCCCAATCGGAGCCAAAGGATATACAATGTAGTTGTAGGTTGTGTTGGGGGTTTTAAGGGGGTAGTGATTGTTCTCCCTTGATGGGGGGTCCGGGAGCATTTCCCCCACCCAAGGAAATTTTTTTGGAGAGTCTTTTTTGGGCACTTTTCATGTTATGTTCTTGGCCCATAGTTTCGGTGCTCATGGTATTATAAAACCACCTTTTATATGTGTCTATTAATATGCAAACATGCATGAGCAGTGAGTGTAGTCATTTTTATAGAGATTTAATTGGTATACAATGATTTCCATAATACTAAATGGAGAAAGTGTGTTGCATATATACTCTTATGTTGAAGATTAATACATACTTGTGCCTCTCTTTGAAGGTGAAGTTTTTTCCCACAAGGGTTTATCCACATATATCTGGTGTCATGTTTGTTTATCATGGTTTGTTGGTTTCTATTTGCTTCCATATAAATCTCTTAATGGGTAATACAATGTGGCATTAATAAAAATTAGATTTGCATACTTTTGAAGGCCTAACATTTGTAGTAGTTTACCTTATTTTTCAATGGTTAGATGAGCTTAACGGTGCTATTTATTTTTACCAAACTTGATCTTCATTTTGATTATCATTAAATCAAAATTAGAGATGAGCATGTACATAAGATGGCTTATCAAACCCATGAGGGCCACTTTGAATTTTTCATGATACCTTTTGACCTCACAAATGTACCATCTACATTTCAAAGTTTGATGAACTCTATCTTTAGGTCATTTTGTGGAAAATTGTTTTGTTATTTTTTATGACATATTAATATACAACAAAACTTGAGAGGTGTTGGGTCCCAAAACCACTAAGCCCAATCCCTAGAACACTTACTCACTCCTAGGCCAGAGATGTCGTCAAGGAAGTGAAAAAGGGGGATCATCAATAGGATAAAGGTGATTTTGGCCAACTGATAGGATTGGGCAAACTCCTCTACTCTTCGAGCTCAGCTTAAACTCTAGAGGGATATTCCAAGGGGTATACCTTAGCAAGTATTGACTTTAAAACCAGATGAAAAACTAAAAACAAATGAACAACCAAACCCAAGATGTTTTCTTAGCCCCAAAGACTGTCACTGGACCAAGAACAAATGGTTGTCACAAAACCCCTATATAGTTGATACAGACTATGTGAATATACATGCACAAGAAAGGTGGTTTTCCCCTAAAACACTGATAAATATTTTGTTCGTTAAAATGTTATGAGGCTAGTTTGAATGGCTCTAGACCAGTGCCTATTTTGTGGGCAACAGAGTCTTAGTTCGTTAAGAAAACAACAAACTGAAACCAAAAGAACAATGAGCTATGTATTTGCATACACCACAGAATATGAGATCTTGGAACAAAACATACTTAGTAATCCAAAACACAACTACATATACCCATATATAACATGAGAGAGATTATTACAAAGCTTGCAATATTTTCATAATGCTGTCACATTCATCTGACCCAATATTACATTCATGCCATCAAACATGGCAAAGGAAAATACTCAACTGTGACTGAGAAATCTTCTTGGGGACATACCTAATGACCTGGAGATATTCTACAAGAATCATGTACAATATCAACTCTTTTGACTTCATGGGTCATCACTTCTCAATGAACTGAACTGGCGTTTCAATGGCTACCCTACAACTTTCTACACCTATTTGTCTTTTGGAGATCACACAAAAAACCAACCACCCCAAAATCTCTGAAACATGCATATATAGCCTTTTTCCACCATGAAGCCCTAAACGTTGAATTCCAAATCAACACATACAACCATGTTGCATTAAAATTGGCCCATGGCCCTGTTAGAAAATCTGTGCAGTTAGAAGTGTAAATCATACCTTGGCATGTCTGAAACTAACAGAAGAAGATTTCCCACAAGCCTCGGGTACTTGGAACATTAAAGAGGGAAGGTTGAATCCATATCTTAGTACCTGCAAATCCATTTTATCAATTTTGTCCTCCATGTGTACATGTGCATTGAAGATTTTCACTATGTCAACCATCTGCATAGCCTTGTCCTGTAAAACATTAATGGATGGGTACCAATCTACCTATTTTATCCTACAATCATGGTGAAATTTCAAGAAGTCATGCCCCTTAAAGGTTTTACAACACTTTAAAAATATTGTTCAATTATCTCTTAGAGACTCCCTTTGAATCTAGCTATACCGAAAGAATTTGAAATTCTGCTTGATTGATCTTTATCTTTCATTTTTATGAACCATGGAGAAATCCTCCTTTTCTTCCTTGGTACTTTGTCTTCATCCATCGACCTATTTTCCTTATCAGTAGAAAATGAATTTGGCGAACCATTCACTTCATCTCACTCTTCCTCTTTTTTCTCTGCCTTCTTATCCTTTATCGGCAAATTTTCCCCATAGCAAACCTGGCCATCAGTGAACTTATTGGTTCACAAACTTCTCCTTCCTCCGATGAAGACTTGTTTCTTTTTCTCCCTCTTCTTACTTGTCTTTTTCTTTCACCATTTATCTATCCTTCGCTCGCTATCTTTCCTTCGTTAGTAATTTCACCTATCGACGAACTTGGCCCAACACAAACCATCCTTCATTTCTTCTTCTTCTTCTTCTTCCTTGGAGGATATTCCTTTTGTTGGTGAATTGTCTTGGTGGTGAACCACTTCATTAGAGAACCCAACGGTTCGCGAACCACCCCCTTTTCTAACAAAGGCTTGATTGCCTTCTTTTTTAGAGAAAATGCTCATTGGCAAAACCAAGAGTTTGCGAACCAAAGGTTTCACTGACCAAGACTTCACCTTTTCTTTGTTTCCTTAGAAATTTTACTTCCTCCTATCATTGATCCATGTCATCGGCAAAATCTTCGTCAACAAAACCTTCCATTGGCAAACCGAACAATTCCCAAACCAAAAAAAATTTTGCCAAAAAATTTGACCACTTTCTTCCTTTTTTCTATCTTTCAAACCTCTTTTTTTACCTCTTTATCGCTTTCTTGGCAAATCGAAAAAACTAGGAACCTGTGAACTTAGTCGGCAAAATCTTTGGTTTATGCACCAGCCGATTCACTAACAAAGGCCTCAAATGGACAAATTTTTCAAAGGGAAGAAAAAATAGTGACAAGGGGGAACTTTTACTTATAATTTTTGAAAGAAAACCCATGGAAAATATCTCAGATTGGGTATAAATGATGGGTTTTGACTGCTAAGGCACAAGTGGAATTTTGAAGGGATTTTGGGCAAAAATATGCATGTTTGGGAACTATTTTTTTCAGGTCCCAATAGTGGCTTTGGTTGGGGACATGTGGAAAACTTGGCACAATGAGATTCCAGAACATCTTCATGAAAGGAAGCTAGGTGTGCGGAAATCGCTTCCTACACTAATCTAATTAGGGCAGGTGAGTGCAAAATTCAATTTTATCTTTACAATTACAGATTATGTTAACCCACTAATAGAGATATTGTAGCAAACACATACACAAGAATGTAAGACAGAAGAAGAGAGACACAAGGTATACGTGGGGAAAACCCTTATGAGTGAAAAACCCCACACTCCAAAACATAGCTCAAATGTATTCCATAAACAAAGAAGGTTACAATACAATCATAGAGCCAATGCTCTTGCAGGAGTCTTTGACATTGTATCTAGAGATGTTCTAGTAGCATAATAGTACCTGTCAAACCTGTAGTACTTCTCCTCTCCAAAGCACCTGTTTATATAGAAAATATAAGGCAAAAATGACTCCACATTGAGCTGGGCATCCAACATGGCCTTATAGCGCAAAACCCATGCCTATGGACACTTGTCCAACACTGTAGGATGTTCCTGACACTTATCAAGTCACCCCATCCCAAAGAGGTCACCTATTTCCAAAATGGGCTATGACAGATACTCTTACGACTCTTACAATTGTCATAGAATCTGTCATAGCTATCATAACTTACAACTGTAATACAGACTATAAATAGCATATTCTCTTACAACATGTCATAGTCCACCTTGGGGTGCCCAAAGATGCTTCTCGACACATGTCTTCACCTGTCATAGGATCTTCTATTTCTGACTCTTACATGTCATAACTTTGTCATAGGAATCTGTCATGACCGTTTTGGTCAATATTTCCTTACACACATTCCAAGATGCCGACAGATGGCAAAATATTCCTACCACTAAGTGGGACACCTATCTTCTCATGTGAGGACAAAATTAGATGTGGTCAAATGCCATGTAGGATTACACATCACCGTGCCAACTCCCACAAGATGACAACATAGGATTTGCATCCTAATTACACAATAGGCAATAAATAAACAAATACAATGAAAATTATACAAGGAATTACTAAGGTTGAGACACCTTAATTCCCAACATTCTCCCACTTGTCAAACACCTTGTAAGAGCCAATAGAATCAATAGGATTTAACTGCTATAGGTCGAGAGGCCTATAGACTCCGAACACCATCTAAACTTCTCTATGCCCACTGGCTTCGTCAATGCATTTGTAACATTCTTCAAAGTATCTACCTTCTCCAAATTCACCTTCCCATCCTCTACCATGTCTTGCACGAAGTGAAACTATACATCAATATGCTTTGTTCTGGCATGGAAAGTTGGATTCGTTGGAAGGCAAATTGCACTCTGACTATCACAACAAATCATAATCTATCCTACATGAACACCAATATCTGAACACAATTTCTTAAGCCAAATGGCTTCCTTGCAAGCATGAGTTGCTGCCATCTACTCAGCTTCTATCGTGGACAAAGCAACCACAGGTTATTGCTTACTCATCCAACTAATTGCACCACCAAACATAGTGAACACATAGGCACTGGTGGATCTCCTGTTGTCAATGTCACTTGCCCAATCAGAATCCACAAATCCATGAATACAAATTGAATACAAAGGTCCTATAACATTACCATGATAACATATGGAATACTTGGAAGTACCCCTCGAATATCTGAACACTCACTTAATTGCATCCCAATGTACCCGTCCAGGATTAGCCATAAATCAACTAAGGACTCCCACTGCTTGGGCAATGTATGGTCTTGTATAGACCATAGCATACATCAAACTGCCAACAACACTAGCATAAGGTACTCTGCTCATGTCCTCCACCTCACAAGGAGATTTTGGACAATCATTAATAGACAACTTTGCCCCCAAAGAAACAAAAACACAAAATGGTCTACAATCTACCATGTTGAACCTATCTAACACGGTCTTCACATACTTACTCTGGATTAACCAAAGTTTTCTGTTAGCTCTATCTCTTCTAATTTCCATTTCCAGAATGTACCTGGCTGCCCCAAGATTTTTCATCTCAAACTGTGCTAACAACTGAGACTTCAAATCTGAAATCATGTTCTTACCATTCCCAATCAACAACATATCGTCAACATACAATGCAATAATGAGAATGCGATCATTGTCAAATTTGTAATACACACAATGATCTAATTTTGATCTCAAATATCCAATCAAGAACACAAAGGCATCAAACTTCAAGTACCACATCCTAGGAGATTGCTTCAAACCATACAAAGACTTCTTTAACTTGCAAACCAAATTTTCTTTACCTTTTTCTATGTAATGCTCTGGCTATGACATGTAAATCTCTTCCTCCAAATCACCATGAAGGAAAGTTGTCTTCACATCCCTCTGTTCTACCTTTAAGTCATAAGCAGCTGCAAGAGATAATAGAAAATGAATGGATGTTAGCTTTGCAATGGGAGAGAAAATTTCACCATAATCAATTCCCTCCACTTGTGAGTACCTCTTCACAACCAATCTAGCCTTATACTTTTCAACACTGCCATCTGCATTGAATTTCTTCTTGAACACCCATTTGCATCCAACGGGTTTCTATCCTTCAGGCAAAGGCACCAAGTCCCATGTTGTATTCTTCTCCAAAGAAGCCATTTCATCTTCCATGGCCTCCTTCCAAGAACCTACATCTTTCATGCCCATAGCCTCTTTCACAGTTCTAGGCTCATCAGTATTAGTAAGTAAAACAAAAACACAACTAGAATCAAGTAATGAATAACCAAACCTATCAGGTTGCTTTCTTCTAAGCTTTCAGAGCTGCTAGAGCTCTCCTCATCATCAAGTCTCATAGGGTCTATCTGTTTAGTCTTCTCAGGGGTAGAAGGAAACTGAACCACATCCTCTTTCTTTTCTGTCTATTCTGGCTTTAGAACAATGGAAGAAGGTGTTAGCTATATGAAGATAACACTTCTGCTATACAACACTTTTACAGCCACAGGATCCCAAAGCTTGTATCCTTACACATTGACACCATAGCCAATGAAAATACATTTAACAATGTTGTTCTCCAATTTAGACCATTTCTCCCTAGGCACATGTGCATATGCCTCACAACCAAAAATGCAAAGATGCCTGACTAAAGGCTTCTTACCAGACCACACCTCCATGTTAGATTTAGGGCAGACAACTGAGAGGGGGGGTGAATCAGTTGTACAAAGATTTCTTCCAATTAAACACTTAAATGCACTTTGTAATTCAACAACATAATGATAAATCAATCATGGAAACATAATGCATTAAATCAAGAGCAGAAACACATTAACACACAAGACACCAAGATTTTGACGTGGAAAACCTAGTTAAGGGAAAAACCACAGGGTGAATAACCCAAGATTGTATTCTCTGTTAGAAGAATAGAAAGAACAAATGGCACATGCCAATTAGGGCTCACTGCCCGAGCACACTACTCACAAGAGGCTCACTACCTACAAGAGACACATTGTCTACAAAATAATAGGTATCACATACTTGAACTGGAGAATAGCATCTTCACCATGCTTGAATCAGTTCCATTTAAGCCCAATACTTCTACTCTGCCTTGCGCTCTTCTCCTCGCTACCACACTCTCATCTCGACAAGATACACTTTGGAATGACTTTACAATTCCTTATTTATACAAGACATCGACTTAGGAATGATCATCTAAGTCGGTAAATATTACAGAGCAAATACATAAATACAACATGAAAAGACTTCATGTGGATCAACACATTGTTAGCCACACAGATTTGAGACTTCAATTTTCTTCTAGGAACATGCCAATCTTCACACAACATCTTCAAGATCATCCACGGGACATGTAACTCATCCAGTCGGCCTGACTTAGAAAGAACACCATCATCCGGAAGTAATTCTTCAATTGCAAGCTCAAACTCCAATGCGGACCACCAACACAAACTGGACACGATCCAAAGACCTCCACAAGCTAGCTTGAATCACCAAGAACATCCACACTACATCTGCTTACTGAAATTCTTCTCTCCTTCATCTGGAACCTCAAGAACACAGTTTGTCATCACTGTCACAATGGAATAGATGCTTGCAGACCTCCAGATCATGAACCATTTGAGTTGTCACTCCACATGGACTTCCTAGATACTTCACCAAATCCATAGAAGAGCAAAATGCATTTCTGGATCTCACCGAACCTATTTGTGTCACTTTGTCACCTCTGAACACCTGCCAGAACCAGTTTTACTTGAGCGGCCACAACTTCTTTAGATCATCATGCGGACCTCTGAAATCTTTTCTGGATCATCTTAAGACACATATTCACAAACCCTTTGAACCGCATCCTCTGATCTGAATCTTATCTTGGATCTTTAGCTTACTATCTTAATTGTTTTTCTCTGTTCCTGATATGATCAATTTTCTCAATATCCTTAGCAAATAGTTCATCCAATCCTTATCATTAATGCAACAGGAGTATGTTGACATCAATGACAACACCGGTTAGGCTCATACTTGCAACAATCTCCCCCTTTGTCATTGATGGCAACATATGATGTGAAAAACTGTTTTAACCATCAAGACAAGAACTTTCCTTTACTAACACAACTCCCCCTAGCACCAACAACCATTGACATGTCTTCTCTTCCTTTACTGCTCCCCCTTTGATTAGCAACCACTTGTTTTTCACATGTCTTCTCTCCCCCTTTGACATCAATGGCAAAGGGCATATACTTGCAACTCCACCGCTTTAGAATCATACTAGCTGTTGCCCCTGAGTAGTAGCTCTCCATCATCAGTCTGAACCACAAGATATGACTGTGATATCCACCGGATTGATGCGCATTAGTGCACCTTAGTTCATCACTATAGGGGCAATAACCCCTAACTTCTCCCTGAGATAATCAAAAGAGTCCTTAGGTAGAGGTTTAGTAAAGATGTCTGCAATCTGATCCTTGGAAGGCACAAACTCCAATCTAACTTCATTCTTGTTCACTTGCTCTCTCAAAAAGTGAAACTTAATGGATATATGTTTAGTCTTTGAATGCAACACTGGATTCTTAGATATATTTATTGCACTTGAATTATCACAAAAGATTGTGATAGGTTCCTCATACTCAACTCTAATGTCTCTTAGCATCTACTTCATCCACAAAACTTGAGTACAACTACCTGTTGCTGCAATATATTCTGCTTCAGTTGTGGACAGAGATATTGCCTCTTATTTCTTGCTTAGCCAAGAAACCAATCTCTTCTCTAAAAAGACTGCTCCACCACTAGTACTCTTTCGGTCATCCACATCTCCTACCCAATCTGCATCTATATATGCATGAAGAGAAAAATCATGATCTCTAGGATACCACAATCCATATTCAACTATCCCTTTTAGATATCTAAAAATTCTCTTGATTGCGATGACATGAGATTCTGTAGGATCATCTTGAAATCTAGCAACAAGACCAACAACATTCACTATGTCAAGTCTAGTTTGAGTGAGATACAATAATCCTCCAATCATTGACCTGTACTTTTTCTGATCAACCTTAGGAGAGTCATCATTTTTGCTCAATTTACATCCAGTTGCCATGGGAGTACTCATTGGTTTTGAGTCTTCCATCCCAAATTTCTTCAACAATTCTTTCACATATTTGGTCTAAGAAATGAAGATTCCTTTCTTTGTTTGAGTGATTTGTAGACCCAAGAAGATATTCATTTCCCCAAGCATGGACATCTCAAATTCACTTTTCATTTGATTTCTAAAAGTTTTACACATACTATCTCTTTCTCTAAAAATGATATCATCAACAAACACTTCAACAATCAAGATATTTTCATGATCAATTTTGAAGTACAATTTGCTATTAGCAGTACCTTTGTTGAAACCAATCTTCAAAAGATACTTATCCAATCTTTCATACTAGGCTCTTGGGGCTTGTTTTAGTCCATACAATGCTTTCTTCAACTTGCAAACCATATCACCATGATCAGACAATTGAAATCCATCCGGTTTCTCAATGTATACTTCTTCTTCCAAGTCTCCATTCAGAAAGGCAGACTTGACATCCATCTAATATACTTTGAAGTCCTTGAAGGTAGCAAAGGCAAGAAATAATCTGACAGCTTCAATTCTTGCCACCGGAGAAAAAGTTTCTTCAAAATCAACTCCTTCTATTTGAGAGTAACCCTTGCAAACCAATCTGGCTTTATTTCTAATTACTTCACCAACTTCATTTAGTTTATTCCAGAAGACCCATTTGGTTCCAATCACATTCTTGTTTCTCAGTCTGGGAACAAGATCCCAAGTGTGATTTTTCTCAATTTGCATCAACTCTTCCTCCATTGCTTTAGTCCAGTTTTCATCATTGCAACTTCATTCACTGTCTTAGGTTCAATCTTTGAAATCAAACAATACTCTTCTAAATCTTGAGCAATCCTTCTTCTTGTTTGTACACCTTTGCTTTTATCACCTATGATCTAATCTTCAGAGTGGTTTAGTTTTACATACTTGGGAACTTTGGGAGTTTCTTGCACTTCTGATTCTTGAACAGGTTCAATCACACTTATCTCTTCTTCCTGATTTACCAGATTAGTCTGAATCTATATTTTAGAAGGGGCTTGGACTCCTTGAATCAGAACATCATTCTGATCATCTTCAGCATATTCATAAAACCTTGAGGGTTTTTCAATTCCTTCATCAACCTTCACATTTGTACTCTCTATAATCTTTCTTAGTCTCTTGTTATAACACTGATATGCTTTGCTTTGAGTAGAATAACCCAAGAATATTCCTTCATCACTTCTAGCATCAAATTTGCCTAAATATTCATCTCTTTTGATGTAACATTTGCTACGAAAAACTCTGAAATACCTCACACTAGGAGTGATGCCAAACTAGAGTTCATAAGTAGTCTTACCAGTATTGCTTTTGATTTGAACTCAATTAAGAGTGTAGACTGCAATGCTCATAGCTTCTCTCCAGTAGATCTGAGGAATATTTGCTTCCATCATCATGGTTCTAGATGCTTCTTGGATGGTCTGGTTCTTTCTTTCCACTACTCCATTCTGCTGTGGAGTTCTAGGAGCAGACAATTGTCTTCTTATTCCATGTTTCTCACAGAATTCTATGAACTCACCGGATGTGAATTCACCACCTCTATCAGACCTTAGACATTTTAATTTTAATCCAGTTTCATTCTCTACCATAGCCTTGAATATTTTGAATTTCTCAAGAGCTTCAGATTTCTCTTTCAGAAAAGTTACCAACATCATCTGGGAATAGTCATCAATTAATAACATGAAGTATTTATCACCTTGCACACTCCTGATTCTTTCCGGACCACATAAATATGTATGAACTAAGTCTAATAATCTGGTAGAAGATTGTTCCTTACTTTTTAATGAGACTCTGCTTTGTTTACCCAACTGACATTCTTTGTACAAACTATTTGTAGGTTTCACCAATTTTAGAAGATCTCTTACAGCCTGAGTGTTGCTTATCTTGATGATATTCTCAAAATTCACATGACACATCCTCCTATGCCATAACCAACTCTGATCAATTTGCACAAATAGGCAACTTTTACCAGTACCAACTAAATGGAAGATATTACCTTTTGTTTGAGTACCGGATGCAATCTCTGTTCTGAAACTTTCAAAGATCTTACATTTTCCATTCTTGAATCGGAGATCATAGCCTTTGTCCACCAACTGTCCAACACTGAGAAGATTGTGCTTCAGACCTTCAACATATAGTATATTACTGGTTTTGTTCTTTCCATCAAAAGAAATGGTTCCTCTTCCTCTGATTCCGCAAGCAGAATTATCACCAAATTTTACCACTCCTCCTTCATACCTATCCAAATCTATGAACTTATTTTTGTCACCTGCCATATCGTGAGAGCATCCACTATCAATGACCCAATCATCCTTTTCTTCAACTTGGGTAGCCAGAGCTCTTTCCACAGCTTTATGATTGACAGATTCAGAGAGCATTGGATCTTCTTCCTTGATGGAAATAAACACCCAATCACTTTTGGATTTGTTTCCTGTCTCTGATTCATCATCTGTTACTCCTTCATTATCATCTTCTTCATGAACATAGTAACAATTCTTTTGGAACCTTGATCTGTTAGGATTTGGTCTTGAAAATCTTTTTGGACATCTTGAGGCAAAATGACCAATCTTATTGTAGTTAAAACACTTAAAAGGCAATTTCCCTTCATACTTACCGGATCCTCTTGGCAGTCTTTTTACAATAAGGGCTTCAAGTTGAGCAGTTTTTGCTTCTTCTTCTTCCAGGTCTTTTCTTGCTTTTTCATACCATGATAGTTTCCTTGAAGAGTTCTCTCCTGGATCAAACCTTTGTTTACCTTTTATAGAGGCACTGACTTTGAATGCAAATTCAGTCTTGGGAGGGGCATCTCCAAACTTGGTCAATTCAAATGCAACCAATTTACCAACCAATTGATCTCTGGTAACACTTGAATGGGCTCTGAATTCTTCAATGGCAGAAACCTTGTATTTATAAGAAGCAGGAAGAGATCTGAGAACTTTTCCAACAATCTCATCTTCATCCAAGACTCCACCAGCACATCTAATGCCACAAACAAGCTTATTTACTCTTGGCATAAAAGTAGTGATAGTTTCATCTTCTCTCATCTTCAGATTTTTAAATTTTCCTTTCAGACTCTGTAACCTTGCACATTTAACATACTTGTCTCCTTCATGCAGAAGTTCCAGTTTTTCCCAAATCTCAAAAGTAGTTTGTAGGTCAACAACATTTGTCAGCTCTGAATCAGACAAGGCACTTAGAAGAGCTTCTTTAGTCCGCAGATTGTTTTCAGCATCTGTGAGTTCAGTTGCAGTTTTTAGGCCATTTTGTGGAGTATACTTCATTGTAGCCATGGTCCAGTACTGCATTCCCATACATTGCAAGTGACATTGCATGCAACTTTTCCAAAGATTAAAATTGGTTCCATCAAACTTCGGACTATCCTTCTTGTAGGACAACATCCTGGATCTCCTCAAGTGGTTAAGCTCTTTTAGAGGAACTTAGCTATGATACCAATTGTTAGATTTAGGGCAGACAACTGAGAGGGGGGATGAATTAGTTGTACAAAACTTTCTTCCAATTAAATACTTAAATCCACTTTGTAATTCAACAACATAATGATAAATCAATCATGGAAACATAATGCATTAAATCAAGAGTAGAAACACATTAACACACAAGGCACCAAGATTTTTACGTGGAAAACTTGGTTAAGGGAAAAACCACAGGGTGATTAACCTAAGATTGTATTCTCTATTAGAAGAATAGAAAGAACAAATGACACATGCCAATTAGGGCTCATTGCTTGAGCACACTGCTCACAAGAGGCTCACTACCTATAAGAGACACATTGTCTACAAAATAATAGGTATCACATACTTGAACTGGAGAATAGCATCTTCACCATGCTTGAATTAGTTCCATTTAAGCTCAATACTTCTGCTTTGCCTTGCACTCTTCTCCTCGCTACCACACTCTTATCTCCACAAGGTACACTTTTGAATGACTTTACAATTCCTTATTTATACAAGACATCGACTTAGGAATGATCATCTAAGTCGGCAAACATTACAGAGAAAATACATAAATACAATATGAAAAGACCTCACGTGGATCAACACACTATCGGCCACATAGATCTGAGACTTCAACCTTCTTCTAGGAACACGCCAATCTTCACACATCTTCAAGATCATCTGCAGGATGTGTAACTCATCCGGTCAGCCTGACTTAGAAAGAACACCATCATCCGGAAGTAATTCTTCAATTGCAAGCTCAAACTCCAATGCGGACCACCAACACGAACTGGACATGATCCAAAGACCTTCACAAGCTAGCTTGAATCACCAAGAACATCCACACTACATCTGCTTACTGAAATTCTTCTCTCCTTCATTCGGAACCTCAAGAACATAATTTGTCATCACTGTCACAATGGAATAGATGCTTGCGGACCTCCAGATCATGAACCATTTGAGTTGTCACTTGACATGGACTTCCTAGATACTTCACCAAATCTGCAGAAGAGCATAATGTATTTTCAGATCTCACTGGACCTATTTGTATCACTCTGTCGCCTCTGAACACCTGCCAGAACCAGTTTTACTTGAGCGGCCACAACTTCTTCAGATCATCATGTGGACCTCTAAAATCTTTTCTGGATCATCTTAAGACACATATCTACAAACCCTTTGAACCGCATCCTCTGATCTGTATCTTATCTTGGATCTTTAGCTTATTATCTTCACTGTTCTTCTATGTTCCTGATATGATCAATTTTCTCAATATCCTCAGCAAACAGTTCATCCAATCCTTATCATTAATGCAACAGGAGTATGTTGACATCAATGACAACACCGGTTAGGCCCATACTTGCAACACTCCATGGGTGTCTTTCCAACAAAGGTTGATGTAGGAGACCTGTTTACCAGGTAGCAAGCAGTGGCTATAGCTTCAGCCCAAAACTTTTGTTCGAGGCTTGCTCCACTAAGCATACTCCTAGCCTTCTCCATCAGTGTCTTGTTCACCCTCTCTGCAACTCCATTTTGCTACGGGGTGTATGGAGTTGTCTCATGCCTTTCAATCCCTTGCTCTTTACAGAACTTATCAAACTCTACCAAAAAAAACTCATCACCATTGTCAGTTCTCAAACACTTAATCTTTTTACTAGTCTGATTTTTAGCAAAGGCTTTAAACTCCTTAAACTAACTAAAGACTTCAGTCTTGCTTCTGATAAAATAAACCCATGTCCTTCTACTGTAATCATCTATAAAAGATACAAAATATACAGATTTAGAAATTGAAGGAACATTAACAAGACCAAACACATCAGAATGAATAAGATCCAATACACCAGAAGACTTGTGAGAACTAGAGTAAAACTAAACACGGTTTTACTTTGCATATACACAATGTTTGCAAAAGTCAAACTCAAGATTACAATCATTTAACCCCTCAACGAGATTTTTATTTTCAAGGGTTCTAAGACCCTTCTCACCAATGTGGCCATATTTCAAATGCCATAACATAGTCTTTTCAGTAGGAAGCTTAACTTCCAAAGCATGTGCACTACCATAAGAACTAGTTATAACAGATTTCCTCACTGCTCGTTCAGATGGTGGGGTGGAAGTGACTGCAGCTCTTTTCTTTGAGTTAGAAGAACTATTACACTTTGAAGTGCATGCCTCTAGCTGAAATAGAGTACCTCTCCAAGTACCCTTCGCAAGCACCATAGATCCTCTAGTCATCTTGCATCCATCCTGTTAGGTCTCAAAAATGTAGGTTGTAAATCCTAAGAGGATGCCAAATTCTATGATCAATCTGGCAACGTTTTTGAACTAACTTGACGGAGTTAACTTATAAGGTTGATGACTCCCTGCACTTTAGGCACTGCTATACATAGGCGGGTGGACCTTGAAAGTTGAAGTAGATTAGATGAGTGTAAGTGCTTTCACTAAGTTAATGGATCTACCCATAGTGGCAGATGGTGTGGAATAGATGAAAGCTTGCTAACTAATTCTATATCTAATATCTGAGAGATGATTACTATAAATTGTATAAGAAATATCAAGGTAAATTTTATAACTATGCTCAACTAATGAATGGCTTTTGGATAAAACTAAATGATGAATCAAGATAAGACCAGTGCCTTATTGGATAAATAGAGTCAAATGAAAATCTAAGACCAATGGCTTATATTGGGTGATAACTCTAATTGTTTGGCACAATACTTTGGTTTATAACTTGTATAAATGTGCAAGGAAATGATTGACAAACTCTTCTTAATATCCAACTGACACAATTAGGTTTCTTGTTATTCACCAGAAGGCAATTTAACCCTTTCTTCAAGGAACCAATTAACTGAAATATACAAGAATAACAGATAACATCAATTTGGAGACAAAATGACAATCCTAATTATTTGGTTCTTCTTAGTGATCCAAATCAACACTTCCAGATTACTGTGACTGACCAGAAGGATTTTAATCCATTTTAAGGAAACCAATTAATCAAATCACACAAATAGAACAAATGTGCATTAACAAATCAAATATATACTTCATATATCAATTTGAATAATAAGGAAATGCAGAACTGGAGACAACCAAATAACTGAATAGTTTCAACAAACAATTGAATGCTAGTATAAAACCACAGAATTAGAGATCTTCTACTAACTTTTTAATATAATATTTGCATCATGGTCTTTTAAAATATTATGAACTTCCAATATTATCTCCTACTGCTGATGATCATTGATCACCATATGTTCAACTTATATAGAAATACTTATGAAGAGACATAACTCTTCAAAATGTCTTTTGAGAATTAAAATGATTAACACAGTAACAAACAAAGATAGTAACTCTAAGCCCTGCTAAGCCACAGGTATATCTGAGCAATGTGATCCAGGTATTCTTGGCTACAATGTGTATCAGTAAACTCAATAGCATTCCTTGTGATCACGTCCATTGTCACCATCTTCTCTAGATGCTTGCAGGCTTCCCCAGATGCAAAGTCCTTATCCTTGAGAGCCTCTAAAGCTTCATGTAATATCACATGACACTCTTTACTTCATTCATCTTTTCTCTTCAACTCCTTGTCATTTCTGAACAACATGGGTACACTTGCTTTTGAAGCCTCAATGCATTCCTTGGCATCGTTTTTAAGCTGGTCATAATATTTTTTGATGTTCTTAATCAAGTCTTTTACACTAGAAGTACTTGTAGTGTCAGGAGCATCCCTACTCTGTATCTCATGGAGTTTTTCTTGAAGCCTGTTGTTTAACATTTCATGCTCATGGATCACCTTATGGTTTTCAGAATAGACATCCCAAAATTTGTTCATCCAATGCATCATATTAATGTCCCTATTTTGTAGCACTGTTGCAAGTGTGTCAATCTAAACCTGAGTTATCTGATCAACAGATGGTGACTGGGCACTTTTTGAACTCTCTCCTTGGGTTAACCTTTTAACTGACCCTCCAAAGGCATTCTTGATATTATCTTTCAAGAAATCATTTTCCTTAGTTAATCTTTCACAACTCAGCTTATATGCATCCTATTCCTTGATCAGCATCTGAGCTTGTGCTTTATTTAACTTTGCAACATTTATGCCAATGTCTGCAGTAATCAAAGGATCAATTTCCCCTGCCTTCAAAGTCATAACATGCCGAAAAGTTTTTTCAGTATCTCTAATGGCCATTTTCTTATGAGGAGGGTATAAGGCCCATATCATGAGTGAGTTCTCATCATTGTTATATTTAGTACCCATGTATACCTCTGTGACACTATCAGGAGTGAGCTTATACTTGTCATCAGTATTGTGCAAAAAACTACCAAACACTAAAGTCGAATTTATATCAAGTCTAGGAAATATCATGACACCTGCTTCTCTGAGAAACTATCTACCTCTATTAGGAGTCATAGCTTTCAATTCATTGTCCACTATTGTTTTTAACATGTCAATTAATTGTCTTTCAATGTCAGTCGTGACATCGTCAACTAATTCCCTGAGCTCCTTTCCCTTATATTTAAACAAAAATGATTTAAATTCTTGAGAATGAATAAATTGATCATCTACAATGAAAGAATCATATGCTAGCTATCTAGGATCTTCATCATCAGGCCCCTCTTCATCCTGCTCTCTATTAAGAGATTGGTAACATTCTATTTTTTTGTTTGGACATTCTAGTGGCCTGTTCATGTAGCTCTTCTTCTCCTGTAGATTTCTCATCACCAGAAGACAACAACTCTATCTCTGTGAGTTGTTTTCTCTTCTCTTCTAGTTCTCTATTATACTTCTCAATTACCAGTTCAACCTCAGCTTCTTCCATATTCCTAATGATATCATCATGTGGATATGGAATATGTGTATATCTACTGAGGTTCTATTTTCTTTTGGCAAAATCAATAAATCCCTCGGGATCAAATCCTTTTCCTTCTTCTGCACACCTCATGTTGTAGTGTATTAACTTGTCCCAGATGAGACCATAACCTTCTTTTGACACCATAGTAAAATCCCCGAAGCATAGAGTACTAGGCATGAAGGATTGCTTGTCATAGGCACTCAAGTTCATCACATTAGAGCAGTTCATTTGCCTGACTATCTCTACGTAGGCAATCCTATCAGGAATTGTCTTGGGCAATATAAATGGGGTATCTTCAAAACCATAAATTCTAACCATGGTGGAATCCTCAAAATAATACCAATCCCCCCAGTTGTGGGTGACATTTGGGGGACCACCAAAATCCTTTGGTCTGAGAAACCTCTTTATTTCATCTGATATTGAATATTCACAAGGATGATTGAAATATCTATACAACACCTTTACACAGTATTCTTCAAAATGAATACAACTAGAATGAGCAAACCTACTATCCCATATCCTTGTCCACATTTGCACAATCGACTTTTGTCCCCTTTTGTCTAGTTGAGCAATTCTAAGTTCACTTGGCCATATTCTAATTTCCTAGCCATAATATAACACCATATGCATGAGGAGCGAATAATACTCAAAAGAGAATGTTGGGGCATTGTTCTTAATTGCAATTAAACTGGAATCAATCTTTCTGCAGACATAAGCAGCATAATCAAACTGCCTAGCAGTGTGACACTAAATATCTTTTTCTATCACGATTAATGCAATTGACATAAAATCAGGAACCTTTGACCCTAGGACTTGGCCAATAGAATAGTATGTGTATTGCATATATGGTTCAAATAAGGACACATGAAATGGAGGTCCATCATGATCATCAAAAGGCACTATTTTTCCTCTGCCCTAGTCCTGTGGAGAAGCAATCTCCATCCATTGTACATGGTATCCATCATCCAGCATTCTTTGTCCAAATCTTCATATACTATTGGAAGAGTACACAAATCATCTAAATCAAATACTTCACAAATGGCATTTTTGGACAAGTGGATAACAGGTTCTCCTTGTAGATTGCATATGGCTTTGAGGTTGGGATTGTAATGTTTAGCCAAGAGCTTCAGGAGTTCCACATTCACAAACACATCAGGGATGACCAATTTGCCTAAATTCAAATGCCAGGGATTAGAAACCAAGGCATTCTTGAATCTTCTATCGTAATGAAATTTGGACAACTCATATCCTCTGATTGGTGTCCATATATTGCCTAGGTATTTGCATTTGTCCTCTAATTTCTCTACATCTACCCTAAGTTGTGCAAACCTTTGGGCTTTAGGGGTAGACCCAGGCAATTGGTCAATTATATCCTGATTTAGTTTCCTTTCTTTCATTTTTTTATCAGGGCTTTTGTCAATTTTTTGTTTCTTAGTTTTGCTAGTTTCACCTTGTTGTTTTCTACCTTTGCCTTTTACTGGAGTCTCCATTATAATTTTGGATAGCAAATTCAAATTGCAATCTACCACATAGAGGTTTTTTATATATGTAACTATTATCTGAGATATTGATTGAACTCCTTTGTTCTCTCCTCCAAGTTTTTGCTTGTGTATTCCTCTCAAACAATTCTCCTAAACCAAATTGCAATGATTTCGAATAACTCTTCAAGGGATTTCTTCTTGGTCTACAATTAATAGTTCCAGTACATTAATTTCATAATCGTTGTGAGATGTCACATCATCATAACCTCCTTCCTTGGTGGGACATTTGTAATGTTATGGTGATCTAATAACTTCTTATGGTGTAAACATTTGCAGATGTCTCAATCGTTGTGACTTTTCATTTTGTCTCCTCGATGTCACTCTTTATAAAAACACACATATGTCTATATCGGCAAGACATTTCAAGGTCTACCCGATATAGAAATGAGCATAGCTGTTGTCGGCCTGACTTACGTAATCATTGTGAGAACATCATCGTACTCTGATATTTCAAAAAATCTCTGATATAAATATCGGCATGAGTCTTGTCGACAAGCTTATCGGCTTCTCTTCATAGGGCAGGCTAGTGGAATCGGCAAGACCCAGGTAATTAATAATGATACTGCTTGTCTTTATAATCTGTTGGAAAGAGTCTTATTGACAAGTGTGGCCACTACCATCATTAGAACAACATATGATATTGGGATGACTTGATTCAAACTATCCGATCATGGTTATTTCCCTGATACCTTTCTTTCTATCCTTCATCGGAATGATCATCATAACATGTCACCAAAATCCTTCATCGTCATGACTATCGATTCGGCAGGACTTGTAAACTTTAATCCGACTGGTTCCCTTTTGCCGATGATTTATATCCTCCATATACATCAATGTGACTTTGGCCGAAACAATGCCCTTTGGTCACTGAGACATCATAAGGTCAGAGGCACTTTAATTTCTTGCCCTGATGTGCATTTCTTCCCGATGAGTCATTAGCTCCACCCGTTCGATGCATTGTTCGGCAAGAGTCTTATCGAATTCTCTCATTGGTGTGATATATACTGTCAGGGGGGTGTTCAGAATATTCTCTGATATTGTTTTCTCATGCTGATAGCCCTTACCTTTGATTAACTTGGTGTGATTGGGAATTCTCTCTCCGACGAAGGGTCATCGGTGTTACTCCTTTCATTGGAGATCTCTGAAGCTTTCTCTCTGACCATAATCCTCATGTCGATGCACATCTAGTTTGTTTCAAATAGAACATGGATCAATATAAAGAGTACATCAAGGTCTCACTGAAATTAAGGAACTAAGACCCCTTATAATACCACAGTTTGAGGTGGTGAGACAATTATTTGTGGTGAAAATCATGTGATATTTATGGAATTTATTGTTGTGATGTTCACAACACGCCCCATTTTACTCCTTAGTAAAATAAGGACCCCTGCTGTTGCTTTTTGCTTTTTGCTTGTGTGTGTCATTTTGCTTGGTGGTAAAGGGAAAAAGGAGTTAAAATTGCAAACCTTGTTAAAAATGGAGAAGAAATGCATTCAGTACCATTGCATAGTATGGTTGGATTCCTTGTCAAAAATGAGCTAGGGTTGCTTTTTGAACCAGCTTAAAATTTGCCATATTTTGCAAGTTATGATCATTTTGGTAAAATGTACATTCAGGTTTGTATGTTGCATGAACATTGCCCTTTGTATATGCAGGGTTTGTTTTATACTTAGTTGCATGGGCTATCGGGTTGCATATGCATTATTTGTTTGCATGTTGGGTCGTCGTAATATTACATACATTGCCCTTTATACATCGCTTTCATATACAAAGTCATTTGTATGTCTTTTTTACCTTGTATGCATTTGTTAATGTTATATTTGTACATACAAGATGGACCCGAGGTGGTTTTAGGTTGAAATGAATAAATGTTTAAATCCGTTGCATGTATCTCACGTTTGCATGTTTGGCAGGTCGTAACATACAATGCATTTATACAAGGGCCAGAACCGAAAAGTTATTAAGCAATGTTAATTCATTGTATATTTCAGGCTTGTATATTTAAACATACATTTGATATATACATTTGCAATGTGCAGGCCGCAGACCCGAAGAGAAAATTAAAAAGGGTTAAGTCCTTGTATATTTCGTGCTTTGTATGTTTCGACATACAAAGCCGATATGCAATGACTTATATAAGTGGCGGACCCGAAAAAGTTATCAGAATTAGTTAAATCGTTGTATAACTCCGTAATGTATATTATGAAATATACATTGTGTTATATACAAACAATGGAACCCAAATGTTATAGATTAAAGTAAAATGCTTGTATGTTCCCCACAATGTATATTTCGTAACATACATTACATTTTATACATTGCCAACATGCAAGCCACGGATTTGAAAAGGCTATCAAATGAGGAGTAATTGTTGTATTTTTCGCTGCTTGTATGTTTGTTTCGAATGCATATGGGTGCGAACATACAAGAGGAGAGAGAAATGTGGTCCCCACCGCTTGTATATCGAGCATTTGTATGTTGCCGATATACAAGCGAAAGATACATTACTTTACATATAGGCCGGAATCCAAAGGAAATTGAACTACGATTAATCCGATGTATCACGTCTAGCTTGTCTATCGGAGGATACAAAGATTTAAACAAGGAAAAAGGGGCGGGAAAGTGAAGCGATGAAAATTTTGAAGCTTTCTTGGGCACCCGATGCATGTTTCTGGTCAACGATGGTTGACCCGACTGGTTTTAACGTTGTATAGGCATTTTGATGTGCATTTTCCATGGTTTTTGAGCCTGATGGTTGTGTTTATGCATTTGGAACCTGATTTAATGTAGATGTTCATTTTTCCTGCTGATTTATTGAACGAGGGTGCTAATTCCTACTTGTTTATTGTAGATTGTTGGAGTAGCTGGGAAGAAGCAGAGTTGCCGACACAGTAACGGCATGCAGGTAAACGCAAAGATGGGGTTTTAAATGACGATGACGTCCCAGGTGGTGGGCCAGATCCTGAGAAGCCAAACACACCAGAGGAAGGTGATGAAGCTTTCAATGCGAAGGAGTTTTGTGGGTGGAAACATTATTGAGGGAGCGGCGCCCTGTCTGGGTATGCTGCTCAAATTCTTGGCAGGATTCATTTCTCACTATTGGATGCTGCATTTCAAGATGCTGACCGTTGATCTCCTAGGGCTTTTGGGCGCCAGATTGGGGAAAAACCAGAGATATATATATTGAGCCCTTGTACTATACAGAAAAGGAGGAGGAGGTCAATAATACACAAAAAATCAGACCTGTGATAGTTTTAGGAGAGATCAGATTACTGAGACTAGTGAGGACTGAATTGTTGAAATAATCAAGGTCCCTTCCTCAGATCATTGTAAATGTACCTGTTTTATGAACATATTGTATGGAGATGAAGTTTCAGACTATACCATGATTGTAAACCTTAAGTAGTCTTCAAGTTGATTTTTGGATATGTACTAGTGAATGTTGTGTTCTATAGAAGTACTTTCATTTCATTGCATGTTGTTGTCAACTTTTCCCTTGAAGATTTGCACTAAATCATGCAGATTTGTGGACTGTCTTGGTGAAGTATGATTTTAGTTTTCTTCTCTCCATTGCTATATGGGAACATGTATGTGGATCAATGATCTCAGTCAAGTAATTTTAGGAATCTCACTCTCTAACCCTTTTTCTCATTTTAATTTCATTGAAATCACTTTCATAACTGCACATCATGATAAATCAGAAGCAAAACAGAAAAATATGCTGACATCCCGAAGACAACTGAATATCATTAGCATATTTGAGCTAAATGCATGTAGTATTGAAAATGTGATGCAGAGAATCACAAATAAGGGTAGAACTCATGCAAATATCAACTTAGACACATCATTTGGAGATATATGCTGTGTAGAGTAACTTCCCTGTATAGCATAGTTGCAAAAACAGAATCTACTAATCTACATAAGGCCCCAAAATGGAAAACAATAATACACATCAACCACATAGTAACATCAGCAGATTATGAACTAATCAACAGGGACTTGGGATCATGAATTCTTGGAATTCATCGTATCTTTTAGGATAAACAAGGGTTGTTGTGTGACTTTTGTTTTGTGTGCTTGGTTGTGACTGACATCACAAACCAATCAACAGGAAACTGGCGCTAGAAGGAGGGCGTTGACAAAGGAAACCGTAGATTCCTGCATATATTGCTTAAACATCCTGGCGGTTTGAATTCTGGCCATAGACTCACCATTTTGCCTTAAAAACTGGAGAAATCCTGGCTTCCAGGCCAAATACCAGGTCTAGATCTAGTGGACTCTTCGAAGAACTGCCTATCAGGGGATTTAGACCTAGGACTGTGGACATTCATCACACCCATGATTCTAGTGCAACAGAAGCCTCACCAGAGCATGCTCCTATAACCCCTATTGGCTTTCAAATACCCATAGGACCACCTATCACACCTCAGACCCAGCCTCATCCTGTCGTACCCCAGATCCAACCTCCATCGGTTGTGATGCCATTTTTCACAGCAGAGTCACCGTTGGCCTTCAATGCGTATCATGCTTTGCCTAAAAATCTAGATAAAATTTGTCCTAGTTACCATCTATATCAAGATGCTGATGATCATGTCAGGACCTTCAAGGAAGCTTGTTGTAGGGCTAAAATTGAGTATGAGGATGTGGTATGCAGATTGTTTCCATTCTCCTTAGGGGAAGAGGCCTATAACTGGTATACTAGTCTAGGTCAGGGTTTAGTCCGTTCATGGGATGCCTTAAAGAAAGCTTTCAAGGATAGGTCCAAGGTGCCTATAGATCCTTCAATGAACTATCATCTATTTGCCACCATCAAGAGGTGCGAAGGAGAACCCATTGCAAACTTCAACGCTAGATTCCAGAAGATGTTGTCTAAACTGGTTGCTCCCTACGTTGTAGCAGATGAGGTTGCTAGGAGTATTTATTATTCATCTTTAGATCCCCTGACCTCCATGTTTATCAAAAGGACACACCCTGGTGTAACAACTTTAGCATAGGCTTTTGAGGAAGCTATCAAAGTTAGTCAGCAATTGGCTCCTACTCCCACACCAAATATTGCTTTCCCTACACTTCCTGGTTACCTTACATATCCTGCCCACTAACAAACCAATGGAACCATGATGCCTTCAACCGTGATGCTAGCCCCTTTGCAAATACCACCACTCAGTGTCATGCCCCCACCGAGTGGGAGTAACCAGATGTTACCATATCAAACACAAGTGCCTCAGGGTGTAGAACAATCCAACAATAACAATGGATCTTCCTTTTTCAAGCCCCAGACAGAGAATGTGATGGCCAAGGTTTAGGAAGAGAAGGAAGAAATCAAAGAAATATCAGCTCAGTTAAGAAAACTTACTACTGAGGTCACTCATCTAAGAAATTAGAATTTCTACTGTCAACCTAATCAAAATAGAGGTTATGCCAATGACAAACCTAATTATCCTGACAGGGGGTACAACAACAATTACAATAACAACAATGGCAACAATAATCCTCCTAGATAGCCTAGAGTGTGGAACACCAGGCCTAACAATGGTTCCTTGCCATCACCCCTAGACAATCAGCCTCCTGGTGAACCTAGGCAGACCACCAGAGTAAACATTGCAGAGGCAGCACTTACGAACTAGTGCAGAATACATAACACCAACGCTCATACAGAGTTGGACTATCCTCAATTCAAGATTGCTACTAGCATATTCCAAGATGAAGTGGCCAGTACCTCAGGTAACCCACCTTATGCAGAGGGAAATGAAATTGTCCCCTGTGAGTATGATTCTGCCCTAGTACTAGAAAGCTTCACGCATTGTCATTATCAGCAGACAATATCATTACATCAGGATTGCACTTCAACATGTGAGGAATCAGCCATGGCTTTTGAGTCTAACTACGTTTTCCCCTTTGAGGATGAGAATGAGCCATCAATTGAGCATGAGGAAGTCAATGCTTATCAACAGCAACCTCAGGGTAGGCATAACTACAACTTAAGGAATAACTCAAACAGATCTGCTAATCCTTTGACTAACTCATTGCCTCCAAACAACTTCAATACTCCACCTGATCCCAAGGCAAGTAATAACCCTGGACTCCCCAAGGTCGATGCTCAATATCTAACACCGCATAACACAGCACCAAAAGCTGCAAATCCACTTCTTGAATCTGACAAATTGGTTACATATCTAGCAGATGAAATGAAAAAAGTAAAGATCAGCCTGCCAATGTCAGAGTTGCTTAAAACCCCTGCTATCAAGAATGCTTTCATGAAATCATTGGATGGTTCTGCTCAAAAGGAAGATAGCCATACCCCGGGCCAATTTAGAAATAAAGATCATGCTGCCAAGGACATTAATGTCAAACCTAAAACCTTGGCTACTATTCAAGCTGCAGATACCTCCCACATGACCATATACATAGACAAGAGTGAGTCACCTCCCTTCCTCCTTACCACAAGGATGTTTGGTAAAAATTTGCACAACTGCTTAGTAGACTCAGGAGCATCTACCAATGTAATGCCCCTATCCATATGCAACGCTTTAGGGTTACATCCTGCTAAATCATTGAAGAAGGTAACACAATTGAACAAAACAGAAGTAAGTGTGGTAGGAGAACTGACCCACATTCACATGCAGCTAGCATCGGATCCCAGAATCCAGTACTATATTGATATTCAGGTAGTAGATATACCTGATACATATGGAATGTTACTCAGCAGAGACTAGTCAAAAACCCTCAACGGATACATGTCAACTGATTTCAGCCATATGTGGCTACCTTGGAAGGGTATACCAAATCAGATAAAGATCAAAGCTAAACCTTGCATGAGACACATGATCACTAAATATAACAGAACCAATGAAATCATGTATGTGGATGTGGAACCTAGAGTTTACTCCATCAGACCTCAAACCGCCAGCATAGAAGAAATCCTGATGCTTGACATACATGATCATAATGGTGACCTTTGGAGTGATGAAATAAATTTAGAGCCTAATTGTAATCTTGGAAATAAAATAGAACTGGATCATTCAAGAAATTTGAGATGCATTTGTTTAGATAGGTGAAACGATGTCAATTATTAAGTGTGCCTGTTCATGGTATTCTGATTGATGGATGGTGCAGGTTGCATGATGAGGTTCATTCTAAAAAAACTTGTGATGCTTGTTTAGACATGTTGGAGTTGGAACAAGCATATGGTGAAGCATCTTCACCCACGGTGAGTTCCCCGAATAACGATAGTGATACTGATTTATGTTTGTCTCCTGCAGGAATAGAAGGATGCACACAGAAGGATGAAGGTTCTGTCCAAATGACAGAAGAGATACTGGTATGCAACAGGGGTAATGATAAGAACAAGAAGAAAATCACCCCTGGGAGTGATTGTTTAGTGGAGTCAGATTACGAGTTATCTGACGAGGATAGTGGTAGCAATCTGTCCAAGTTCAAGGAGTTTCTGTCAAAAGAAATCCAAAAGATGACGCAGCAGCATAGGCCTCCCTAGGATGCCTTGATTGAGAAGTGGTGCAGGTTGCATGAGGCACCTCACTCGGAGACATCTTTCTTATTGTGCCTGCATATCTTGAGGAGGCATACACTGCCTGGTCCAGAGAATGTTCCTCTTGGTGATAAGAGAAAAGAAGAAGTATCAGCTCCCCATAAAGCCAATGAGGTGGTGTTTGAGAAAACTGGGACACCAAAGCTAAAATGGATATCCAGTGGTGCGGCTACCAGAGCCAAAAGAAAGAAGGAAGCACCAGACAAGCTTTTAGCTGAGGATGAGCCATGGATCCTCAGATTTGATGGATCCAAGTCAAAACAAGGAGCTGGAGTAGGAATAGACCTCATTGACCCATCTAGAAAATCCTATTTGGAAGCATATAGATTGCAGTTCCCATGTACAAATAATGTGACAGAATATGAAGCTCTGATTCATGGGATTCTGTTCACTCTTAGGAAGAAGGTGAAAATTCTGCATGTCTATGGGGACTTAGAATTAGTTGTCAGACAGGTAAGAGGTATATACTCTTGCAATTATAGGAGGCTGTCCAATTACAGACACAGGGTGTGGGACTTAATAGAAGAGTTTGATGCATTCAATATCACCCATGTACCCAGAGAGCAAAACCACAGAGCAGATGCTTTGGCCTAGGCTGCCAGTACTCTAGAGCCACTGTCCATATTAGGTTTAAAAAGATTCTCAGTTGAATTAGTATCAGTGCCTTCAGTACCTGATAATCTAACTAATCTCCAAGTATTTGAAGATGACTAGCATATATTGGATTTTATTTCCAATAGAGATGTTTTTGAGGCACAGATCATTGATGAAAAGAATCTAGAAGATCATGTCTGGGAGGAAGAAGAAATCCTGGAGCTGCCAAGTAACAAAATCCCTAGGGGAATGATAGAGCTGGAGAGAGCATTTGATTTAGACAGCATGCTGAAACAAAGGGATCTTCAAAAGGCTGATGAGGGACAGTATTCACAGGTTGACCTTGGGCAAGGTGATAGAAGAAGAAATGTTCTGATTGGGAAGTCTATACAGAAGAAGAGTTGAAAGGGAAAACTCAGGCCCTCAAAGATTACATCCATGTCATTGCCTGGACGTATGACGAATTGAAAACTTTTGATACATCAGTCATCACTCATATGATACCTGTGAAGTCAGACGCCAAGCCTTTTCGGCAAAAGCAAAGACCCGTCAATGCTTTACTGGAGACAATCATTTTCGAAGAAGTGAAAAGACTGCTCGATGCCAGGATCATATTTCTTGTGAGACACTCCACGTGGGTGGCAAACCTGGTCCCAGTGAGAAAGAAGAACAGTGACATCAGACTATGTGTGGACTTCAGGAACTTGAATCGAGCTTCTGAAAAGGATAATTATCCTTTGCCTTCTCTAGATGAAGTCCTGCAGATTGTGAATGGTGCCAAGATGATGTCCTTCTTGGATGGTTTCTCTGGATACAACCAGGTGATGGTGGACAGAATTGATAGATTGAAAACCGCATTTACCACGAAATGGGGGATCTTCGCCTATAGGCGCATGTCGTTTGGATTGATAAACGCTGGAGCCACATTTCAGCGAGCAATGGACATAGCCTTCAGAGGCTTTATTGGTAAGTGCATAGTAATATACATGGATGACTTAACGGTGTTCTCCAAAGATAGAGCGGACCATGTAGAGGACCCGAGAAAGGTGTTGAAGAAGTGCGAGTAGTACGGGATATCCCTGAATCCCAAGAAGTGCATATTTGGGATGACCACAAGGAAATTGCTAGGCCACTTGATAACTGAAGATGGGATCATCATTGATCTTGACAGAATAAAATCCATCATGAAGATACAACTACCTGGAAGCAAGACGGAACTCAAATCTTACTTTGGTAAGATAAATTTCATTAGGAAATTTATCACTGGCTTTGCAGAGATAGTCAGGCCCTTGAACGCCATGCTCAAGAAGGACGCTAAAATTGAATGGACCCTCGAAGCTAGAGTAGCTTTTGAAGACATTAAAAAAGCCATATCAAATGTTCTAGTCCTGATCAGTCCATATTACACCAAGGACTTCTATATCTACTCATTTGCTTCAGAACATACCTCTGCAGCAGTACTGACACAGAAAAATGAAGAAATGGAAGAAAAGCCTATAGCCTTCATGAGCTACCCTTTCAGAGACGCAGAGCTCAGGTATATGGACGTTGAAAGACAGGCGCTTGCTTTGGTCTGAGCAGTCAAGAAGTTCAGGCACTACATCCTGAGAAGTAAGGTGATTGCTATTGTACCCGATGCAGCAGTGAAAATGTTGCTAATGCAAAGTGAACTAGGTGAGAAAAGGGCTAAATGGATCACTGTCCTCTAGGAGTACGATATGGACATTACCCCTATGAAGCTGGTAAGAGGGCAGGCATTAAGCCAGATGATATCAGAGGTTGATCCCAATATCCTGAGCCAGCAGTACGTCGTAAATGCAAAAGATGGCGGAGAATGGTACTCAGACATTAGGCACATCCTAATCACTGGGAGATGTCCCTCAAGACTGCAGGCCTCACAAAGGAGAGCCCTGAAGATAAGGTCACTAAAATTTATGTTAAAAGGGGGAGTCCTTTTCAAGAAAAACTATGAGGAGATATACCTAAGATGCTTAGAAAAATCAGAAGCAGATAAGGTGCTAACAGAATTACATGATAAATTTGGGACTACACATGGGTCATCCTTAGCCACCACTCATGCTATCCTCAGGGCAGGGTATTATTGGCCCACAATTTTCAAAGATACAGCTGAACACATCAAATGCTATCATATGTGTTAGGTTGTTGCCAATAGAGAAAAATATGGTGCTCAACCTTTGCAGCCAGTGATGGAGATGCGCCCCTTTGCTCAATGGGGAATGGACTTCATAGGACCCATCAATCCTCCCTCATCCTTAGACCACAGGTATGTTTTAACTATTAATGATTACTACACCAGGTGGACTAAGGCTGTCAACTGTAGGACATGCAATGCTGAAGATGTTATTAGTTTTTTGGAAACCAATATAGTGACCAGGTATGGAGTTCCATATGCTTTAGTATGTGAAAATGGGCTTACTTTTGCTTCAATTAAATTGTCAATTTGGGCTTTCGATCATGGGGTCATTTTAAAATTCTCCTCAAATTACTACCCCCAAGGGAATGGATTAGCAGAATCCACAAACAAGAACCTATTGAACATCATAAAAAAGCTGATAGATAAGAACCCAAGGGAATGGAACACTCTATTGAAATATGCCTTGTGGGTAGATAGAACCAGGAATAAAGTTGCATTAGGAAATTCACCTTTTCACTTAGTATATAGGGTGGATCCCATCCTCCCTGTCAACTTAAAGATTCCTGCGCTGTAGTTTGCACAAGAGTACCTAGGCATAGATAATAAACAGGAAGTTAGATTGGTACAATTCATGCACCTAGAGGAAAAAAGAAGTGTAGCAATTAACCAATTTGCTAAACATTAGGCTGTTGTCAAGCGCTGGTTTGACAAAAAGGCCAGAATCAAGGCTTTCAGGATCTCAGATCTGGTCCTGATGTGGGACAAAGCACATGAAAGGAAGGGTGATCATGGTAAATTTGACAAACTCTAGATAGGCCCCTTTCAAATTTCTAAAATTCTAGGAGACAGCACCTACAGGCTCAAGTCCTTAATAGGTGAGGATGTTCCATTACCAATTAATGGACAGTTCCTCAAACACTATTTTCAGGCCTGAGGATTGCATCATGATAGTCATGTGTATCATAGTGTACTTTCTTTGTATATTTGTTTGTATAGTGGCTTTGTTTTGCTTGTTTTGTTTTGGTTGCTTTGTTTCCTCAGCAAGGATCTTTCTTTTGATTTAGAGTATAAAGGGGCAGATTAACAACCACTGAAAACAATGGAGAATTCAGATCATTCAGGTTAATTGTTTGAAATCTACGCATAACTTGTTGTGACTGTCATGAATGTAGAGAGTTGTTTAACTTGTGAAATTTTGTATTTAATAAGAATGGGTTGAGTATTCAAGGAATGTTTCTCACAATGACACACCTAAAATCCTTGGGTTTGTTGAACTTACCAGTGTAATATTAGGTGAAAAATTAGAGGTCACCCTTGCTACCATTACAATTCTTAGCTTAATTTCAGCAAGTGACCGCTCCTTGCATCATGAAGTTACAAATACAATACCTTATGAAATCTCTATGAAATACAAAAATAAATAAAATAAATAAATAAAATGGATTATATTGAAAATCCAAATTAAGCCATCTAAGTAACTCTACCAGGGCTATAGATGCTCATTGGCAGTGGGGCTCTACTTAGGAGAATTGTAACAATAACATTGCCGGGGCTATGGACGCTCGCTAGCGGCAAGGCTCTATCCGGTTGGCTATGAGGGAATGTCCTCACCTACGTAATCTAATATCAGTCACTGGTTTGTTCAACTGATCTTCAAGATGAGGCTTATTAACCATGTGCACCCACTTAAACTGAAATAAAAATTCATGCACCTTATTGAATACATTGAGTCTCAAGTTAGATAATAATTTGCAGAAAAGATAGTTGGAAGTTATGAATTTATTTCATTCAATTTTCTTCAATGGGTTGAATTTGATTGTTTTGTTTGGTTGCTAGTTGTTGTGATGTTCACAACACGCCCCATTTTAGTCCTTAGTAAAATAAGGACCCCTGCTGTTGCTTTTTGCTTTTTGCTTGTGTGTGTCGTTTTGCTTGGTGGTAAAGGGAAAAAGGAGTTAAAAGTGCAAACCTTGTTAAAAATGGAGAAGAAATGCATTTCAGTACCAGTGCATAGTATGGTTGGATTTCTTGTCAAAAATGAGCTAGGGTTGCTTTTTGAACCAGCTTAAAATTTGCCATATTTTGTAAGTTATGATCATTTTGGTAAAATGTACATTCAGGTTTGTATGTTGCATGAACAGTGCTCTTTATATATCGCTGTGCATATACAAAGTCGTTTGTATATGCAGGGTTTGTTTTATACTTAGTCGCATGGGCTATCGGGTTGCATATGCATTATTTGTTTGCATGTTGGGTCGTCGTAATATTACATACATTGCCCTTTATACATCGCTTTCATATACAAAGTCATTTGTTAATGTTATATTTGTATATACAAGATGGACCCGAGGTGGTTTTAGGTTGAAATGAATAAATGTTTAAATCTGTTGCATGTATCTCACATTTCTATGTTTGGCAGGTCGTAACATACAATGCATTTATACAAGGGCCGGAACTGAAAAGTTATTAAGCAATGTTAATTCATTGTATATTTCGGGCTTGTATATTTAAACATACATTTGATATATACATTTGCAATGTGCAGGCCGCGGACCCGAAGAGAACATTAAAAAGGGTTAAGTCCTTGTATATTTCGTGCTTTGTATGTTTCGACATACAAAGCTGATATGCAATGACTTATACAAGTGGCGGACCTGAAAAAGTTATCAGAATTAGTTAAATCATTGTATAACTCCGCAATGTATATTACGAAATATACATTGTGTTATATACAAACAATGGAACCCAAATGTTATAGATTAAAGTAAAATGCTTGTATGTTCCCCGCAATGTATATTTCGTAACATACATTACATTTTATACATTGCCAACATGCAAGCCGCAGATTTGAAAAGGCTATCAAATGAGGAGTAATCGTTGTATTTTCCGCCGCTTGTATGTTTGTTTCGAATGCATATGGGTGTGAACATACAAGAGGAGAGAGAAATGCGGTCCCCACCGCTTGTATATCAGGCATTTGTATGTTGCCGATATACAAGCGAAAGATACATTACTTTGCATATAGGCCGGAATCCAAAGGAAATTGAAATGCGATTAATCCGATGTATCACATCCGGCTTGTATATCAGAGGATACAAAGATTTAAACAAGGAAAAAGGGGCAGGAAAGCGAAGTGATGGAAATTTTGAAGCTTTCTTGGGCGCGCGATGCATGTTTCTGCTCAACGATGGTTGACCCGACTGGTTTTGACGCTGTATAGGCATTTTGATGCGCATTTTCCATGGTTTTTGAGCCTGATGGTTGTGTTTATGCATTTGGAACCTAATTTAATGTAGATGTTCATTTTTCCTACTGAGTTATTGAATGAGGGTGCTAATTCCTGCTTGTTTATTACAGATTGTTGGAGTAGCTGGGAAGAATCAGAGTTGTCAACACAGTAACGGCGTGCAAGTGAACGCAAAGACGGGGTTTTAAATGATGATGACGTCCCAGGCGGCGAGCTAGATCCTGAGAAGCCAAACACACTAGAGGAAGGCGATGAAGCTTTCAATGTGAAGGAGTTTTGCGGGTGGAAACATTATTGAGGGAGTGGCACCCTGTCTGGGTATGCTGCTCGAATTCTTGGCAGGATTCATTTCTCACCGTTGGATGCTGCATTTCAAGATGCTGACCGTTGATCTCCTAGGGTTTTTGGGTGCCAGATTGGGGAAAAACTAGAGATATATCTATTGAGCCCCTGTACTATACAGAAAAGGATGAGGAGGTCAATAATACATAAAAAATTAGACCTGTGATAGTTTTAGGAGAGTTCGGATTACTGAGACTAGTGAGGACTGGATTGTTGAAATAATCAAGGTCCCTTCCTCAGATCATTGTAAATGTACCTGTTTTATGAACATACTGTATGGAGATGAAGTTTTAGACTATACCCTGATTATAAACCTTAAGTAGTCTTCAAGTTGATTTCTGGATATGTACTGGTGAATGTTGTGTTCTATAGAAGTGCTTTCATTTCATTACATGTTGTTGTCAACTTTTCCCTTGAAGATTTGCACTGAATCATGCGGATTTGTGGACTGTCCTGGTGAAGTATGATTTTAGTTTTCTTCTCTCCATTGCTGTATGGGAACATGTATGTGGATCAATGATCTCAGTCAAGTAATATAGGAATCTCACTAACCCTTTTTCTCATTTTAATTTCATTGAAATCACTTTCATAACTACACATCATGATAAATCAAAAGCAGAGCAAAAAAATATGCTGACATCCCGAAGACAACTGAATATCATTAGCATAGTTTGAGCTAAATGCATGTAGTATTGAAAATGTGATGCAGAGAATCACAAATAAGGGTAGAACTCATGCAAATATCAACTTAGACACATCATTTGGAGATATATGCTGTGTAGAGTAACTTCCATGTATAGCATAGTTGTAGAAACAGAATCTACTAATCTACGTAAGGCCCCAAAATGGAAAACAACAATACACATCAACCACATAGTAACATCAGCAGATTATGAACTAATCAACGGGGACTTGGGATTATGAATTCTTAGAATTCATCTTATCTTTCAAGATAAACAAGGGTTGTTGTGTGACTTTTGTTCTGTGTGCTTAGTTGTGACTGACATCACAAACCAATCAACATTTATCAGCTGCTATTATGATTTTGGGCATATGATTTTCTGATTTGGTTAGACATGGGGTGGGTAGGAGGATAGGAAAATTTCAAAATTTTCCTATCCCAACAGTGGCTCTATCTAGGATGTATACCCCTTGTGGGTATAACAAGAATTTGAATCTCTTGGGGGAGTAGACCATGTATTTTATTTATTGGGGATGACGGTTCTACAGATTTTTTGGAATATATGTATATGAAATGAGAATGAGAGCTGGAAGTAATAATGATGTAGAACGGGGATGATCCTATACTACTGTACATGGAAAAGGTTTTGTTATTGTTGAGAGATTCATAGGACTGTCCATGTACTAGCAGATCCTAATCTCTATTGATTACCCTAAACTACTATGCATGGAATAAAAGTATTTCAAGAATGTTTTAAGGGTTGTCCATGCACTGGCAACACTTATTTCTCTTTGTGCATGATTTTGATATTTTCATGAAAAAAAAGGTTTCCGAAACTGCCCATGCACTAGCAATTCTTGCTCTTCTCTGGACATATTTTGCAAATAGTTAGAATCATCTCCTCCTTTACCAGTGACAACAAAAGGACCTAACCACAAGGCTTCAAACTTTCCATGCTTTCCTTTCTCTTGGCATTTGGCATTCCACATCAATACTAAGTCATTTATCTCAAATTTTCTATCCTTGGCCTTTTTGTCAAAAAGGTATTTTACTTGTGATTACAATTTGATGTTCTTCTTTTGAGCCAGTCTCCTTGTCTCATCAAGTTCCGCAAGATGTTCTAATCTTTCCTCCATTGGTTTAGGAATGCTTAAATCCTCTTGAAGAACAAATTTGTAAACTAGTAGAAGATTTTCTAATGGCATCCTTGCTTGTGTTCCATACACCAGTTTGAAAGGAGTTCTTCCAATTGCTCTCTTCACAGTAATTCTATCAGCCCACACAACCATTCTCAACTTTGAAATAATTTTTAGAAGATTTTTGTTACTGGATTCTGCCTACCCATTTGCTTGTGGGTGATAAGGGGCAGCATAAGACATAGTGATGCCATATATATTGCAAAAAAATTTGAACTCATCAGACCTAAAACACATTCTGTTGTCTATAATCAACCTTAGTGGGGTGCCAAATCTAAATATAATATTTTCCATTAAAAAGTTGATCACCACCTTGCTTGTTGCTTGTTTAGTTGGGATTGCTTCCACCCATTTTGTGAAGTAATCTGTTGCCACTAAAATCCATTTGTGTCCTTCGCTTGACTTCTCTTCAATTTCTCCTATGAAGTCAATACCCCACTAATAGAATGGAGCTTCCACCTACATAAGTTTCAGGGATAGTGCTCCCTGATAGTTTAATTTTCTTAAAAATTTCTCGCATGCTTCACATTTTCTGGTATAGCAATATGAATCATTGAAAATTCTAGGCCAATAGTATCCAGCTGTCAGGATTTTGTGGGCTGTAGTTTTTGCTGAGAAGTGCCCTCCACATACTCCTTCATGTAATTCTTTCATGACATGTTTTGACTGGTGTTCATCTAGGCATAGTAGCAGAATACCATCCCTATTCTTCCAATAAAGGTCTCCATCGATAAATTTATACTTTGAGGCATGAAATTTAAGTGTTCTTTTCTTGTTATCATCATATCCCTCAGGGCATTTCATATGTTTCAGATAATATATGAGTTCAATATACCATGGAGTATGCTCAATGCTAGAACTCATATTATTAACATCATCAGCATTACATATCTGAGAATCCTCAAGATTGTTTTTGGCCATCAGCCTAGCAAGACCCTGTCCTCTCACCAATTTGGTGATTTGGATTTCAATATTAAATTCCTGAATTTTATTAATCCACCTGCACCTTCTACCCATGACCTTAGTTTGGACTAATACATCTTTTACTGCAGCATTAGGCACGTATGCTATTATTTCAGCTCCCACCAATTATGGTCTAAAATCCTTGACTGCTTTCACCAATGCATATGCATGTTTCTCAACTATGTCATACTTTAATTCTGCATTTTGAAGAGATTTGCTAAAAAATGAAATAGGTTGTTCATATCCCTCATCATTTTTCTACAACATTACTGTTGCAACTGTATGATATGAAGCAAATGAGAACAACTGGAATGGCTTACTGAAATTAGGAGATACCAGAATTGGGGTTTTTAAAATTCTTGATATGGGACTAACAATTTATGCAAAATTTGATATGAATCTCCTAACAAAGTTGATTTGGCCAAAGAATGATTGTATAGCTTTTACATCTCTAGGAATAGGAACTTGGTCAATGGCTCTTATTCTTTCAGGATCTATTCTTACTCCATCTTTTGAGACTATGTGACCAAGCAACTTGCCCTCTGTTACTGCAAAATGGCATTTCTTAGGATTTAATGAAATTCCATATTCTAAGGCTTTAATAAAAATTTGCTCTAAATGTGTACAATGATCTTCAACATTTTTGGAATATGTTGTCATGTCATCCTGATATACTACCATAATTTTATTAATCAACTCTGTAAAGGCCACATCCATCACCCTTTGGAATGTCACTCTGGTGTTTATGAGTCCAAATGGCATTCTTAAATACACATATGTTCCCCACGGTGTGGTGTATGCAGTCTTATATTGTTCTGATTCTTTGACTTTCACCTGATTATACCCTAAGAAATCGTCCATCATTGACAATAGTTCACACCCTGTAACTTTTTGTAGTACTACTTCCATATTAGGAAGGGGATAGTTATCATTAAGAGAAGATTTATTTAGATTCCTGAAGTCCACACATAATCTAATATCACCATTTTTCTTTCTAACGGGCACCAAATTAGAAACCCAAGAAGAATCTCTAATGGGTTTGATAATAGCTCCATCTCTTAGTTTTGTGAGTTCTTCGAGCATTTTAAAGACCAATGTAGGATTAATAAATCTTTGCTTTTGCCTGAATGGTTTGGCATCCGGTTTTAATGGTATTTCATGCTGAAAAAGATCCTCCCTATATGCTTTCAAGTCATCATATGACCATGCAAATACATGTCTATACTTCCTGAGTAAGTTGATGAGCATGCTCCTGATTTTGGGACTGAGCTTTTTTCCAATGTATACATTCTTTGGGGCTGCTTGTGTCCCCCAATTAATCTCTTCAAGGTCATTCTATACTACTGGTGTGTCTTTCATTTTAAATCTGTCACATCCATCAAACACTTTTTCCAACACTTTGAGTCCCTTAGGTATTTTGTTTGTTTTTAGCTGAACTATCTCTTGACCAAAGAGAGTTTCTTTTCCATCATGTTCTTCCACAAATGCATTAAAATCAATCTCTTAGTTTTCATAGTGATCAACACAATGCAAGAAGTTGATTATATCAGTATCATTATCAAACACTTGCCAGTTATGTGCATTATCTAGGATGGTGGGTCTGGTTTTGAATTCAATTTCTGTAATACCTCCTAATGTGATATCATCCCTTTTTAATGCAATATTTGCTAGAAAATCTGCCGTGATATTTTTTGATCTATCAATCCAGTTGATTGAGAAGGAATCAAACAACTCAACATCATCCCAAACAACATTTCTATATTGCTTCAACCTCTTGTTTTTGGACAAGTATTTCCCCCTTACTTGAGAAATAACTAATTCTGAATTGCCATACACAGCCAACTTTCTTATCTTATGCTTGGTGGCTATATTCAAACCAATGAGCAAAGCCTCATATTCTGCTACATTGTTTGTGCATTCAAATGTCAATAAGAATGAGTATTTGAAAGTTTTACCTGTTGGTGAAATAAATAATACTCCTGCCCCATTTCCCATTTTGCTACATGCACCATTAAAATACATTTTCCACACATCATTCTCCTCCTTAGATTCTATATGTATTGGATCAGTATTCTACAATTCTGGCTGACTTGTTTCAACCTTGAAGGTTCCCAAATCTGTATCACAAAATAGATTTATTTGATTTTGATCCAAGCGTTCTATGATGTTCTCATATCTTGTCTCCCTACACAGATCGATCTCTTTTCCTCCCACTGGTATTGTGGCATATGATAAATCTAATTGGACATTCCCTCCTACCATTGCAGCCCATTGTCTTGATAAAAGCATTCCATAATATGGTGAAATATCAACCACGGTGATATCAATATTATAGGTTGCTTCAGGGTATGAAGCAAGTTTTATTTCCACATCCCTCATAATGCCCATGACTAGGATAGATCTATTATCCATCACATAACACTTACCAAATGTAGTGTCAACCCACATTCCCAGTTCTTTCATGACTGCTATTGGCATGATATTCATGGCTGCACCTGAATCAATCATGTAGTTCCTTACTAGCCTGTTTTTTATTAATGAGGTAGTGTAGAAAGGGTCCACTTGTGAGGGGTTCTTTGTCAAGGTATCACCTAGATATACTTCAGGAATTTGGAATGTTTCTTGGTGAACATTGTTTGTTCTATTCTCTAATTCATTATTTTTTTGATTTGGTATATCTGAAATTAGTTTAACCACTGTATTTTTGTATTTGTCTATCTTCATCATTTCCAAAAGTGGTACTAATATCTTGACCTGAGATAATACATGAGCAATGTCAAATGAATGGGCCATAGTTTGATCATTCCTTTCTGTCTTTATATGTTCTTTTTCTTGATTTTGTGATTTATCTTTCATTTTATTTTTATCAATTTTTTCTAATTCTCTGAATGAGGATTTCACGTTATTCTTTTTGTAATTTTGATCTTTTATAAAGATACTCCCAGGTGTTCCTTGTTCTACATTTACTATCCTGTTCCTTAGATTATAGGCATTCTTAGCTTGAGCTACTGTAGCTATTGTAAGAACTTCTCTTTCCTTTTCAGTGGGCTTTCTCCACTGATCATATGGTGATTTGTTATAATAAGTAGGTCCCTCGTAGCCGTCCTACTGATCTGAGAATACTTCTTGTTTTCCCATGTTGATATGATGTTTCTGGTTTCCCACATCATATTCATATCCCTCTTCCTTTGTAGAAGAATAGTCTTCATTCAACAAGTATGGTGTATCTTGCATCATGTTTATTGTGTGATTGTCTCTATTATAATTGTATAATGTTTCTTCTTGTTGTACTGCTTTAGCCACCACACAGTATTCAGGTGAGTGTGGTACATTGCACACCAAACGCCAAGGCTTATCTTCTACCATATGTGCCCCATTTCTCTTCAGAGGGTTAGGAGTATCTTTGCCATAATGTTGTTTTCTGCTGCTTTCAATAGGTCTCCCATCCTTCCAATTTGTATTGTATGGCATATCATGCAATCTTGGTCTTTCATGTCTATGTTGACCTTCTTGCTTATTCTACTGAATGTTTGGGCTTTGAGGAATTCTAGGATTATCTCTTTTGCTAACCATACCTACTTCTTTTCTATTGTTCTCAATAGTTAATGCCACTTTTTGTGCCTCAGCTAGGGTCATAGGGCACCAATTTCTAAGTTCGTACCCTATATTAGGATCAAATGCTTTCACATGAATGCTCAATGTTGTTGGATCAGTCAGTTTAGATCCATGTGGTATTTTGTCGTGTAATTTGGAAAATCTCAGATTGAGATCATATACTAATTCATTTTTGTATTTTTGGATGCTTATAAATTTGTGCAATGCAAACTCAGGGGCATACTGATTGCCATACTACTCCTTAAATTGACTATGGAAATCTGTTAGGGAACTGATTGAAGCATTTGGTAAGCTGTTGAACTAGTCTCTTGCATCTTTAGTTAGAGACATCATGAATAACCTCATTTTAACATCCTCATAATCCATACTAATATCTTGTACAAAGGCATTGAAGCTTTTGATGTGATCCTCAGCTTATACTGCATTGTTTCCAGTGAACTTGGGAACTATATTTCTCCAATTACTGTCAATAGGGTATGGATACAATTGATATCCAGTCAAATCAAATTGCCCACATATGTTTGTGAGGTTTTGAGGTGGAAGATTCATGGGTGGTGGGTTAGGGTAGTAATTATATCCGCCTGGAGGCTGATGATAAGCATATTGTTGTTGTGGATTTGTGTGGGGGTTCATATGAGGGTTTTGTGGTCTACAATACTATTGGCTAGGGGGTGGGTATGGGTTAGCCATATGCTAAGAGGTGGTTTGGGATTATTTTGGAGGGTGTTTTGATGAACATGACTTTTGGATGTTTGTGAATTGGAAACACCACTTGTATTTTGATGCAAGTTTTGTTGTGGGTTCCTCAATATATTTCCTCTATGTGGAGGTACATATTTTGCGGCAGCTATTATAGTCCTATTCTTTATCTGTTGAATCTCCTATTTCAACAGAATCTTTGTTTCCTCTATCTTGATCATTTCAAGTTCTTCCTGGAGCTTAAGCACATTTTGTTGTACTTCATTTATATTCCTTGTACTCTTCAAACTTTTATTCACCTCTTGATTCGTGAATCCATATTTTACCCCCTCTTCCTATTGTAATGCCATTTTATAATCATATTCAACTTGCCTCTGATCAATTTCCTTCATGGCCCGTGCTTCACACTCAAGTTGTTCTTGAGGATTAGGTCTGTATTTTGCTAATATATCATTAGTTAATCTGTTGATTTGAGACAAATTTTCATTTGATTCATGCAGAGGGGTAAAACTATTGTGAGTTATGATAGTTTGTTCTGTATTATCCTCTTGAGTTTCCTGATTATTATTCTGATGAAAATAATTTGATGCTCCATTTTTCTTGGGGATGGTTCTAATTGGTGGAGATGATTGTAACTTCTTCCCTTCCATCTTAGATCTTCTACCACCCATTTGGTACTAACTTTCTATTATAACAGGTTCTAGAGTCGCCACCTATTTTTGTAAATAGGAAAAAGTTTATAATTTATCTTTCTGGATTCTTCTTGCCAGCAAAATTACCAATTTGTATTCTTAAAATTTCTAACTCTATAAAAGAATGGTTTCTTACTAAGGTCCTTTATTTGGTTCCTAGTAGAGTCACCAATTTGTTAGGTCTCAAAAATGTAGGTTGCAAATCCTAAGAGGATGCCAGACTCTATGATCAGATTGGCAACATTTTTGAACTAACTTGATAGAGTTAACTTATAAGGTTGATGAATCCTTGCACTTTAGGCACTACTATACCTAGGCAGGTGGACCTTGAAAGTTGAAGAAGATTAGATGGGTGTAAGTGCTTTGACTAAGTTAATGGATCTACCCATAGTGGCAAATGGTGTGGAATAGATGAAAGCTTGCTAACTAATTCTATATCTAATATTTGAAAGATGATTGGTATAAATTGTATAAGCAATATCAAGGTAAATTTTATAACTATGCTCAACTAATGAATGGCTTTTGGATAAAACTAAATGATGAATCAAGATAAGACCAGTACCTTGTTGGGTAAATAGTGTCAAATGAAAGTCTAAGACTAGTGGCTTATATTGGGTGATAACTTTAACTATTTGGCACAATACTTTGGTTTACAACTTGTATAAACATGCAGGGAAATGATTGACAAACTCTTCTTAATATCCAACTGACACAATCAAGTTTCTTGTTATTCACCAGAAGGAAATTTAACCCTTTCTTCAAGGAACCAATTAACTAAAATATACAAGAATAACAGATAACATCAATTTGGAGACAGAATGACAATCCTAATTATTTGGCTCTTCTTAGTGATCCAAATCAACACTTCCAAATTACTATGACTGACCAGAAGGATTTTAATCCATTTTAAGGAAACCAATTAATCAAATCACACAAATACAGCAAATGTGCATTGACAAATCAAATATATACTTGATATATCAATTTGAATAATAAGGAAATGCAGAACTGGAGACAACCAAATAATTGAATAGTTTCAACAAATAATTGAATGCCAATATAAAACCACATAATCAAAGATCTTCTATTGATTTTTTAATATAATATTTGCATCATGGTCTTTTAAAATATTATGAACTTCCAATATTATCTCCTATTGCTGATGATCATTGATCACCATATGTTCAACTTATATAGAGATACTAATGAAGAGACATAACTCTTCAAAATGTCTTTTGAGAATTAAAATGATTAACATAGTAACAAACAAAGATAGTAACTCTCAGCCCTACTAAGCCATAGGTATATCTAAGCGATGTGATACAGGTATTCTTGGATGCAATGTGTATCAGTAAACTCAATAGCATTCCTTGTGATCACGTCCATTGTCACCATCTTCTCTAGATGCTTGCAGGCTTCCCCAAATGCAGAGTATTTATCCTTGAAAGCCTCTAAAGCTTCATGTAATATCACATGACACTATTTACTCCATTCATCTTTGCTCTTTAGCTCCTTGTCATTTCTGAACAACATGGGTACACCTTCTTTTGAAGCCTCAATGCATTCCTTGGCATCATTTTTAAGATGGTCATAATATTTTTTGATGTTGTTCAATCACGTCTTTTGTACTAGAAGTACTTGTAGTTTTAGGAGCATCCCTACTCTGTATCTCATGGAATTTTTCTTGAATCCTATTGTTTAACATTTCGTGCTCATAGATCACCTTATGGTTTTCAGAATAGACATCCCAAAATTTGTTCATCCAATGCATCATATTAATGTTCCTGTTCTGTAGCACTGCTGCAAGTGTGTCAATCTGAACCTAAGCTATCTGATCAACAGATGGTGACTGGGTGCTTTGTGAACTCTCTCCTTGGGTTAACCTTTTAACTGACCCTCCGAAGGCATTCTTGACAGTATCTTTCAAGAAATCATTTTCCTTAGTTAATCTTTCACAACTCAGTTTATATGCATCCTGTTCCTTGATCAGCATCTGAGTTTGTGCTTTATTTAACTTTGCAACATTTATGCCAATGTCTGCAGTAATCAAAGGATCAGTTTCCCCTGCCTTCAAAGTCATAACATGCCCAAAAGTTTTTTCAGTATCTATAATGGTCATTTTCTTATGAGGAGAGTATAAGGCCCATATCATGAGTGAGTTCTCATCATTGTTATATTTAGTACCCATGTATACCTCTGTGACACCCTCAGGAGTGAGCTTATACTTGTCATCAGTATTGTGCAAAAAACTATCAAACACCAAAGTAGAATTTATATCAAGTCTAGGAAATATCATGACACCTGCTTCTCTGAGCAACTGTCTACCTCTATTAGGAGTCATAGCTTTCAATTCATTGTTCATTGTTGTTTTTAACATGTCAATTAATTGTATTTCATTGTCAGTCGTGACATCATCAATTGATTCCCTGAGTTGCTTTCCCTTGCATTTATACAAAAATGATTTAAATTCTTGAGAATGAATAAATTGATCATCTACAATGAAAGAATCATATGCTAGCTATCTAGGATCTTCATCACCAAGCCCCTCTTCATCCTGCTCTTTATTAGGAGATTGCTAACATTCCATTTTTTGTTTGGATATTCTAGTGGCCATTTCATGTAACTCTTCTTCTCCTGCAGATTCCTCATCACCAGAAGACAACAACTCTATCTCTGAGAGTTGTTTTCTCTTCTCTTCTAGTTCTCTGTTATACTTCTCAGCTTCTTCCATGTTCCTAATGATATCATCATGTGGATATGGAATATGTGTATATCCACTGAGGTTCTATTTTCTTCTAGGAAAATCAATAAATCCCTCGGGATCAAATCCTTTTCTTTCTTCTGCACACCTCATGTTGTAGTGCATTAATTTGTCCTCGATGAGACACCACAATAAAATCCCCGAAGCACAGAGTACTAGGCATGAAGGATTGCTTGTCATAGGCACTCAAGTTCATCACATTAGAGCAGTTCATTTGCTTGACTATCTCTAAGTAGGCAATCCTATCAAGAACTGCCTTGGGCAATATAAATGGGGTATCTTCAAAACCATAAATTCTAACCATGGTGAAATCCTCAAAACAATACCAATCCCCCCAGTTGTGCATGATAGTTGGGGGACCACCAAAATCCTTTGATCTAAGAAACCTCTTTATTCTATCTGATATTGAATATTCACAAGGATGATTGAAATATCTATACAACACCTTTGCACAGTATTCTTCAAAATGAATATAACTAGAATGGGAAAACCTTTGTCCCATATCCTTGTCCACATTTGCACAGGTGACTTTTGTCCTCTTTTGTCTAGTTGAGAAATTCTGAGTTCACTTGGCCATATTTCAATTTCCTGGCCATAATACAACACCATATGCATGAGGAGTGAATAATGCTCAAAAGAGACTATTGAGGGATTGTTCTTAATTGCAATTAAACTGGAATTAATCTTTCTGTAGACATAAGAAGCATAGTCAAACTGCCTAGCATTGTGACACTGAATATCTATTGCTATCACCATTAATGGAATTGACATAAAATTAGGAACCTCTGACCCTAGGACTTGGCCAATGGAATAGTATGTGTATTGCATATATTGTTCAAACAAGGACACATGAAATGGAGGTCCATCATTATCATCAAAAGGTACTATTTTCTCTCTACCCTAGGCCTGTGGAGAAGCAATCTCCATCCATTGTACATGGTATCCATCCTCCAGTATTCTTTGTCCAAATCTTCATATCTATTGGAAGAGTACACAAATCATCTAAATCAAATACTTCCAAATGGCATTTTTTGACAAATGGATAACAGGTTCTCCTTGTGGATTGCATATGGATTTGAGGTTGTGATTGTAATGTTTAGCCAAGAGCTTCAGGAGTTCCACATTCACAAACACATCAGGGATGACCAATTTGCCTAAATTCAAATGCCAGGGATTAGAAACTAGGACATTCCTGAATCTTCTATCGTAATGAAATTTGAACAACTCATATCCTCTGATTGGTGTCCATATATTGCCCAAGTATTTACATTTGTCCTCTAATTTCTCTGCATCTACCCTGAGTTGTGCAGACCTTCAGGCTTTAGGGGTAGACCTAGGCAATTGGTCAATTAAATCCTGATTTAGTTTCCTTTCTTTCATTTTTTCGTCAGGGCTTTTGTCAATTTTCTATTTCTTAGTTTTGCTAGTTTCACCTTGTTGTTTTCTACCCTTGCCTTTTACTGGAGTCTCCATTATAATTCTGGATAGCAAATTCAAATTGCAATCTACCACACAGATGTTTTCTATATATGTACCTACTATCTAAGATGATGATTGAAATCTTTTGTTCTCTCCTGCAAGTTTTTGCTTGTGTGCTCCTCTCAGACAATTCTCCTGAACCAAATTGCAATGATTACAAATAACTCTTCAGGGGATCTCTTCGGTCTGCAATTAATAGTTCCAGTGCATTAATTTCGTAATCATTGTGAGATGTCACATCATCATAACCTCCTTCCTCAGTGGGACATTTGTAATGTTATGGCAATCTAATAACTTCTTATGGCAGGAACATTTGCAGATGTCTCCTTGATGTCACTCTTTATAAAAACACATATATGTCTGTATCGGCAAGACATTTCAAGGTCTACCTAATATAGAAATGAGCATAGCTATTGTCAGCCTAACTTACATTATCATTGTGAGAACATCATCATACTCCAATATTTCAAAAAATCTCTGATATAAATATCAGCATGAGTCTTGTCGACAAGCTTATCGGCTTCTTTTCATAGGGCAGACTGGTGGAATTGGCAAGACCCGGGTAATTAATACCAATACCGCTTGTCTTTATAATCTATTGGAAAGAGTCTTATTGATGAGTGTGGCCACTACCATCATCAGAACAACATATGATATGGGATGACTTGATTCAAACTATTCAATCCTGGTTGTTTCCCCAATACCTTTCTTTCTATCCTTCATCAGAATGATCATCATAACATGTCACTGAAATCCTTCATCGTTGTGACTATCGATTCGGTAGGACTTGTAAACTTTATTTTGACTTGTTCCCTTTTGCTGATGATTTATATCCTCCATATACATCGGTGTGAATTAGGCTGAAACAATGTCGTTTGGTCACTGAGACATCATAAGGTTGGAGACACTTTAATTTCTTGCCCCGATGTGCATTTCCTCCTCATGAGTCATTAGCTCCACTTGTTCGATGGGTTGTTTGGCAAGAGTCTTACCAAATTCTCTCATCGGTGTGATATATACTGTCGGGGGGGTGTTCAGAATATTCTCTGATATTGTTTTCTCGTGCCGATAGACCTCACCTTTAATTAACTCCGTGTGACTGGGAATTCTCTCTCTGATGAAGGGTTAGCGGTGTTACACCTTTCATCAGAGATCTCTAAAGCTTTCTCTCTAACCATAATCCTCATGCCAATGCAGATCTAGCTTGTTTCAAATAGAACATGGATCAGTATAAAGAGAACACCGAGGTCTCACCGAAATTAAGGAACTGAGACCCCTTATTATACCATGGTTTGAGGGGATGAGACAATTATTTGTGGTGAAAATCATGTGATATTTATGGAATTTATCAACTGCTATTATGATTTTGGGCATATGATTTTTTGATTTGGTTAGACATGGGGTGGGTAGGAGGATAGGAAAATTTTGAAATTTTCCTGTCCCAACACATCATTCGAAAAGACAACCTACACACCTGTATCATTCAACATACTTATAGAAAGTAGGTTTCATGCTAGACCTGGGATGTGCATAACCCCAGTGATCCCCTTCACTTGTCCATTAGGGAATCAGATTGAGACTCTTCTACAACCACCAATCTTCATATGAGATTCATCACCTAGGTACACTCTTCCACCATCAAACTCTTCATACTTCGTGAACCAGTCTCGATGCAAGGTCATGTGGAATGATGCACCAGAATGAATCAACCACACATCATCAGATGCATGGGTGGCCAGGGCTGCGATGAAGGCATCACCATCATCTTTTGATAGGTCAGAATCTGAATCAGGAGCATTCTTCTTCTTCTTTTTCTTCTCCTCTTTACATTTCTTTTGAAAATGCCTAGTTTTCCCATAGTTCCAATAGAGAGCCTTGGACTTTCCAAGAGATTTGGATCTCCTATGGGATTTGGATCTACCCTTTTCACCTTTCTTGTCCTTCTACTTCCCTTTCTCTTTGGGTCTTCCACGAACCGTAAGAGCCTCTTTGGCCGACTCGGATGTCTTCCTCCACATTTCTTCAGATAATAGTGAGGACACCACATCTTCCATCTTGAAGGTGGTAGTGGTGCTTCCGATAGCCATGACAAGATGATCCCATGAATCTGGCAAAGAACAAAGCAGGGTCATACATCGATCCTCCTCCTCCATTTTCACACCCACAGATGTCAACTATGCAACAATCATGTTAAAAGCATTCATGTGGTCCGCAACAAATCCTCTGTCTTCCATCTTTAGAGAGAACAACTTCTTTTTTAGAAAAAGCTTGTTTACCAAGGACTTGGCCTGATAAACGTCACCCAACTTCTTCCAAAGGTCTTTCGTGCTCTTCTCTTCATGGACATTCAACAGGATAGAGTTAGCTAGACAAAGTCTTATGAGACCCTTAGCCTTCTGATCTTTGAGGTCCCAATCATCTTGTGACATTGCTATAGGTTTTACACTGGATACAGTTTCCCATAGGTCATGATCAACAGGTAGGTCTTCCATCTTGAGTTTCCACAACTTGAAATTAGTGCCATTAAATTTCTCCACCTCTAATCTTCCAGATGTGGTTTCCATCTCCTTCCTGCAACAAGATATAGAATAATCTACACAAAATCCCAATCTACCTAAGATTAGCTCAAAAAACCCCTACCTAGCAGCTAGAACCAAAACTGGCCAGGCTTTGATACCAATTGAAAGGAAGCTAGGTGTGTGAAAATCGCTTCCTACACTAATCTAATGAGGGGAGGAGAGTGCAAATTCAATTTTATCTTTACAATTATAGATTATGTTAACCCACTAACAAAGATATTGCAGCAAACACATACACAAGAATGAAAGACAAAAGAAGAGAGACATAAGATATATGTGGGGAAAACCCTTACAGGTGAAAAACCCCACACTCCAAAACACAACTCAAATGTATTCCGTAAACAAAGAAGGTTAAAATACAATCACAGAGCCAATGCTCTTGTAGGAGTCTTTGACACTCATATCTGGAGATGTTCTGGTAGCATAACAGTACCTGTCAAACCTGTAGTACTTCTCCTCTCCAAAGCACCTGTTTATATAGAAAATACAAGGCAAAAATGGCTCCACATTGAGATGGGCATCCAACATGGACTTATGGCCCAAAACCCATGCCTATGGACACTTGTCCAACACTGTAGGATGTTCCTGACACTTGTCAAGTCACCCCATCCAAAAGAGGTCACCTATTTCCAAAATAGGCTATGATAGATGCTCTTACAACTCTTACAACCGTCATAGAATCTGTCATAGTTGTCATAACTTATAGCTATAAGAGAATATGTCATACACATGCTATAAATAGCATATTCTCTTACATGTCAGAGTCCACCTTGGGGCACCCAAAGATGCCTTTTTCAAAGATGCTTCTTGACACATGTCTTCACCTGTCATAGGATCTTCTATTTCTGACTGTTACATGTCATAACTTTGTCATAGGAATCTGTCATGACTGTTTCGGTCAATATTCCCTTACACACATTCCAAGATGTTGACAGATGGCAAAATATTCCTACCACTAAGTGGGATGCCTATCTCCTCATGTGAGGACACAATTAGATGTGGTCAAATGCCTTGTAGGATGACACATCACCGTGCCAACTCCCATAAGATGACAACATAAGATTTGTACCCTAATTACACAATAGGTAATAAATAAACAAATACAATGAAAATAATACAAGGAATTACCAAGGTTGAGACACCTTAATTCCTAACACTTCAAGCAGACCAAAAAGGCAAAAACAAATAGGGGAAACAACACAAGATGTATTTACAAGACAACATATAGTCAAACGCATGAGGGCACAAAAGAAAGTTGACTGTATCCAAAATTTTGAAATATTACAGGCTAACCCTGTAAAAAATTGGTGAAACTACTTGCCCCTTTCGAAGACAAGCCTATTGAAGGAGCTGATCTCTCTCAATCCTTTGCTGCACTGATCACCCAACATCAACAACAAAAACACCTTGCATGCATGCACATGCAAACTACAACTATTCATACCATTATGCTGAAAATGGAAATGATTATCACTAGGACATGGAAACCATAGATAATAGGACTCATCATATGAATGCTAACTCACATAACAATGCTCACCTTCAAGATCCTCGTTAGCATGATACATATCTAGACCTGCATACATATCATCATGAAGAAAAATATCAAGCTGGAAAGCATCTAGTTCAAATGTGGCCTCAAGCTGGGCCATGTCATACAACTGTTCAAGCTCTTGTGACCCAACTGCACCAAATATGCTAATGTATTCCTCCATGATTGAATCAAAGACTTGATTCAAATCCAATTCTACACAATTAGTATATAGATCATAAAGTTGAGGCATTTCAAGTGAAGACTCACAATCTTCAAGTTGTCTCTCTATTTTGTACTCCTTGACACACTCTGCTGTGTAAAAATTACTGCTAAGAAAATCACTCATGATTTTCTCCCCCTCTCTCTGTAGATCAAAAACTTGACCCATACGAGAACACCCATCTACAAAGTTATCTAACCCAACCAATGAGCTTAAAAATGTGCTTTCAACAAGATCCACATCAATAAGAGATAACTGCCCCAAACAAATCTCTAAAAATGCATCTATAACAGAGTCTTCATAGTTGGAAATTGTTACCTTCACATCATTAGTAAATGTAATAGTGCCTTCTTGAAGTCCATCTGAAGTACATTTAATATGAGAATGAAAATGAACCTTGCATGGTTGAGATAGAGTCTCACATACACCTGCATGCTCCTCATCCTCACAACTCTCATAAGCAAGGTCTTCAGTTTGAATCTCACTGGTTGCATCATCACTTATCTTTGTAGCTCTATCATCCAGTGCAACCAGATCGATATCATCCTCATGCAAACAAGTGTTAATGGCCTCAATGTCATTATTTGGGATAAAAGAGGGAAATACACCAAACAAGAGACTAGCCTCTTGTTCACTCCCAATATCATTTACATGCATATACTTAGCATAACCAACATTAAGAATTGATTGAGTGATCTCTTCATCATTGTGTGCATACCCCTCTTTATTCACTTGGTGTCGATAGGGAGTTGGGTCATATTGGTAATATGGAATTGGATTCTCCCCTTTCAAAACTAATAGCTCTCTGAACTGATGTTCTTCAAATCCATTAAACTCCAAGTCACTTTCAAAAAAAGGATTATCCATGCACCAATGATAATCATGAATTATGCTACCTGATGGACTTGCGTGCTCTTCATAAAGGACATTGTGTCTTATGCTCATACCTTCCTGGCGGTCCACAATACTACAACAAATAGCAAGGTCATACTTCTCTTCACTAAATTGGGAATAATCATTGATTTCCTCATTTACTTCATCCGCTGATGATTGATCCAATTGAAGGTAGGTGCACATGCTACTATTTTCATCTATATCACTATCATACATTGCAACAACACCTTCCTCTACCCTCCTGCACACACAATCATCACATGACATTCTTCCTGGATCACATGAAGCATCCACATCCTTGCTACCTACAACACCTTGTTGATTACTAGCCATCTCTGCATTTGAGGATAAGGATTTTGTAACCATATCCCTCTTAATTCTCTCAACGCAATCAATGAACAAGTACGTCTGTTGCATGCTCATTAGATTGAACTCCTCCTATATAGAATCCAAGCTTAAGGTAACATCATAATTTCTTAGATACATGTTGATACAAATAGATAGATTAGGTTTGAAACCCTCTGGGATGTGGGATAGGGCAACTATAAATCTGTGGCTGAGCTCCATGTTGGACTCTTCCTCATGGCTTCTAATATTTTCTAATTCTTGGATAAGAAATGCAAGGTCTAAACCATTTGCAAACTCCTCAAATGCAACCACCAAGTCATTCCAAGAGGTAAAGTGTGTTGGAAACAAGGCAAATAACTGAGGGGGGGGGGGTGAATTAGTTATCTTAAACTTATTAACTTTCTTATCTTCTTTAACAATAGTGCAGTATCAAAACATATAAGCATAAATGAACATGAAAGAAGAAATGAAATCAACACACATAACACAAGGATTTTGACGTGGAAAACCCTGTTAAGGGAAAAACCACGGGGTGACTAACCCAAGATTGTATTCTCTGTTAAAAGAATAAAAATGGCACTTGCCAATTAGGGCTCATTGCTTGAGCACACTGCTCACAAGAGGCTCACTGCCTACAAGAGACTCATTGTCTACAAGGTATAAAAAAAGTAACCAGGTGTTTGAACTAATCAGAGGCATCCACATATGATGAGGTTTAGTTCTGATTAGGCTCAATTTACTGATCTGCTGCACTTCATTCTTCCTTTACTTAATGTTGTTGTTATGTCACATACCGGACCTGTATTGCTACTTCCACACTACTGTTTGCTTTTCTTCACACAACACAACACACAACTTCACATTGAAATCCATCTAGTATATATATCCACACAAAGGAATTCAACATCTTTCTAGTTAGTATCCAGAAAACTCAAGATATTTCCAAACTCTGGTCTGTCAGCTGAATCCATGCTTACTAAGTAATACGTATCAAAAATATAGTTATAAGAATCATCAATCATGTCGACCAACCATGAATGATCCCTTAAGAAACTTGATCACCATCAATTAGTCATCCGGATTAAGGTCTGATGCTTTGTCGGTCAGTTCTTTCTCAGTCTACTCTGCCAAACAGGAACCCAACACTTAGGTGCTCATATCTTTTCACTCTTTCATCATCGGAGGGTCAATCTCTGGAATGTATCAGTCATGATACTCCTCTTGACTTCCCCAAGCCCACACTTTGCGGAGATACTTCTTCTAAGAGATCCAGACCTGATTATTAGACCTTGTTGTATGCTTTGTTCTTGCTCACCGGACCAAAATACTCTTCAATCTGACTTTCGGTATAGTCATACCATATCCTGTGGATGTGTGGGATGGACTTTGTTGCCATCAATGACAACACTCATGAAGCCACACAGTGTCTCTTGCCAACAATCTTCCCCTTTGGCATTGATGGCAACACTTAGTGAAAAATGACTAAGTGTCACACTATACTCCCCCTTGGCTGATGCTCTGTTCTAATGTACACTTTTCTGGAGCTCCCCCTTTGCTAGATTTCACATTTTCACTACTCCTCACTCCCCCTTTGACATCAATGGCAAAGGGTAGAATTTGCACACCAAAATTTCCAAAAATCAACCTATACTTAGCTACATAAGTATATATACATGTTATACTTACATATACTGAAGTATATCTGTAAAGGTGGTCTTCAACTGTACCACTTCTATTGCCCAACTCTTCTTCATCCTGTCCAAAATTGAAATGTGACCACTTAGAAAAAAATGCAAAAGCTTCTACCCTTTTTAAGTCTGCCAGATCACTGGTCTGGGCTGTGGTCTGGGCATCAGTTAGGACCTCATGCATTGCTTCTAACTTGGGGATAATTATCCCTCTTAGCTCACTTAGCCTACTTATTATGTTCTTCTTCTCCTTTTCAAGCCTCTTTATTTCATTTATAGTGGCAATGGTCTGACACTCTTGATTCATTATGGAAGAGGTGAGAGGATCAAAATTTTGAGATAAACTTGATAGTTTACTCTCTTATTCTTCCACCTTCTTGGCAATGTCTGCTGTCACGGTGGACCAAGATACACAAAATTTGTATAAATCTCCACCATCTTTAAGAGCATTTTCTAAGCTCTTTATCCCAATATCCAAATTTCTCCTATCATTTGTTATTAGTCCCTGCACTTCAGAGAATCTCTTTCCCAAAAATTCTTTCTGAACTTTCTCTTCTGTTGACTTCTCCAACGAATCAAAATGTGTGCTAATATAATTAACAAGAGATTTCAAGTTACCAAATGAAGAGGCCAAAAGATCCTTCTAGAAGGATGGCATGATCTTCTCCAACGCACCAAATGCAATCTCTATTAGCTCACAGTCTTCCATGTGAGACTTTAGAAGTTTTTCTTTTGCCTTTGCTTGGGCAAAGGATGCTATCTTCATTATCTGAACCAGGGAAAGGGAATCAAAATTGAATGGTCCTTGAAATAGCTCTAGTTCATCTAATTCCATCATTTCTTTGGTCAAGAAATCTTTAACTATTTCTGTAGTGTCTCTTGCCGGAGATAGAATCTTCTTTCCTTATGTAGCTTTAGAACTATCACCAGGGGTCTTCTCTGATTGATCTTCTTCTCTTCCCGTTACCTCTTCTTCTTGACTGATTCTCTCTTCTTTTCTTGCTTTTCCTTCAGTTTTGAAGTCTGCTGGGGGATCTGGATGAGAGATATTTACTTCTTCATGGACTTCCTCTTCCAGAACAAAGGAATCTAGGTCCTTAGTCTTCTCCTCGCCTATCTCCTTTGATTCTTTTGCAATTTTCTCTATGGAATCTTCCTTTGATGCACTTAATCCTTCGATATCCATGGCAGAAGGTTCATCACTTATATCCTCTATAATAGGAATATTGAATCTTTTTTATGCATTCTGGAGGATATCTTGTGTTTCTTTTGCCGCTTGGTTAGTCTCTCCAAGCATAAGTTGGTTCATTCTTGCTTTTCTCCGGAACTCATCCTTGCAATCCTTGAAGATCATGTTCATTTGTTGAGGAGTAATGGAAGGATAGAGTTGGATAGCAATCTACTCCCGGATCTCCAAATCCTTTTCTCTGGCATTGTCTTTTCTGAGTTCAAGTACTTTCTCTAATCTCTTGGGGATTAGAGTGATGATTTCAATGAATTCTTTATTGTATAGGTTTAAGTACTTAACTGTAGCTTCTTCCAATATCCTTTTGTCTGTGTCACTATACTCATCATAGAAATCTGTCAATGGTTGCAGATTTCCATCCACTGTGACTGCCTTGACAACATTATCAACAGAAGGAGTGGACCTTTCAATAAATTCTTCTGCTTCTTCTTCCTTGTTTTCACCGGCAGAGGATTCCATAGAAGTTTTCTTTTTCTTCTTCATTTTCTTAACCTCCTCATCTATTTCTATCTCTTCATCATCCTTTTGACTTGTATATGACCTTGTGGCCTTTTTCTTTGTTCTCTTCTCACCCTTTTCAGATGTCTTAGCTTCCAGTTTAGAGGCTTTTTGGCTCTCAGAGGTGGCAGGTGCAGAGCTCTTGGAGGATCTAGTCTAGGAGGGGGCTTGCACCAGATCACTTTCTCTTTCTGCTTCTTGTTTCTCTTTCTCTACTCTTTCTAGTATCTCTCTATTTGCATCGAATGCTTCTTTAGAAATCCCAAATCTTTTGGCAACTACCTCTACTTCTCTTCTCACTTTTCTTTTCATCTCTGGTTGTCTTAGCTCAACATGAATCTTCACACTTAACTCTTGAAAGGTTCTAAACCTTTCTGCCTCAAGGTCCTTAGGCTGACTCAGCAGGTGTTGGATATGCAGCTCTAGGATTTTCTCATCAACCTCATACCCCATTGGCATAATCTAGACTATCCTTGGCTCCACTACCTCCATTAGGCATTGATCAGTGTCTACCATAAAGCACACTGTATCCTTGTATTTCTCAACCAAAGATTAGGGGATTATTTCTCTAGCATGCATCATACTTTGAAAGTTCTTGAAGTATCCCCAGAGTGCTGTACTTTGAGCCTTGGCATCACCAAGCCCATACATGTAATCTCTGATTTGTATGGCAACCGGTCTGTCATTTTGCCATACCCAACCATTGGATCTGGGGAGCTCATTCATGTAGTAAAAGAAGGGACATAATATCATGTCACCATATTTGAATGAGTTCTTCTTGTCCTTCTTGATCTTTTGTAAGTTTTCCAATAGTTGGCTCAGAAGAAGCTCATGAAGATCATAATCTGCATTCTCCCTTAGCATCTGATAAGCAGTATAAATTGCAATTGTGGATACAAAATTCTCCCTGCTGGAGTGATATATCTTATAGCCAATTATCATAGAGGCAAACTTGATATCCGGATCAGTGATATCTTCTATAGTCATTTCTCTCTTGTCAAATTTTGATCCAGTAGCCTCACTTACAGTTTGGTTTTTGACCGATTTGAGAGCAGGCAACCCATTGGATGAGTGCAATCCGGTTACCGCCCTAATGGCATCTTTTGTGATCTTAAATGGCCTTATCAACCACATGAAGTTGTCATGCATTCTGCTCAGAACATACCGGACCCATTCATCTTCTGCAAAATAGGGGAAATGGATGCAATGTCCAAAATGCTTATCCCGGATGGCCTTGTACTGAGGTTTGAGTTCAAATGAATCATCTATTAACTGCTTGTGATAGATATCCATCATCTTGGATTCCCCAAATTCCTTAATATTTGCATGAATGTATGCCCTAACGTCTTCTACATGCAAAACCCCATGCAAAATGCTAGAGAAGGCGCCTAAAGGATCAACTTCTAGAGATTTATAAGGGTGTTTCTTGAACTTAGGGTGCGGTCTATCAGTGATTTTGACAACATTCAGAGTAGCCATCTTTCAAAAGATTCAGAGAGATATTTAAGAGCAAAAATACCTTTTTACGCCTCTAGGGTTCATGATATGAGTCAGATAGGATTGCTGGATGTATCGACTTCTGTGGTTGATCTTCAAGAGGTTTGAGGCAATTTTGTTGCAGAGCTCCTTCTTCATTCTTCTCAGATGTAAATGTGCAAATGATGAATAAGAGAACCCTTATATTTTTGCACAAACCCTAATTCCACATTGCAATAAATGCACAACTTAAGTCATTCTGGTTGCCTTGTTCTCCTTGTTCTGAAAGAGATCTTTCCGGATCACTGAGATGCACTTAGAGTTATTCTTGGTGATTATTGACAATCTATTTTCCTTTCTCCAATCATTCCATTTATCCGCAGATCAAAGATATTTCAATTTAGAATCATACCGGATTTAACTGTGAGAGTCTTTCTTTTATTGGATGACTGTGAAGCCGAATCAATCTTGGACGATTAACCTCTTCAAAACCCTTTACGGATCTTTCATATTTTTACCAAGGGTTAATTAGATATTTCTCTAAGAACCCTTTTATCCGCAACTTTCCATGTGCCAATCTTAGGCACCAATTGACTGGCTAGGGGAATTTATTTTCCTCTGTGACTCCCCCTGAGCCAGAGCTCATCTAATCAATTTTTGAAAGGAATATTAGCACTAGATTCTATTGCGGATCCATCCCCAACATTTTCTGTACTTCTCTTCACCCAAATCTTGTTCATTTACCTTTGAATTTCATCTGCATTCACTTTTCCTTTTCCTTTGTCTTGGTTCTGTTTATGAAGCACCGGACCCATTTTGTCCTGATTCTTACTTCTGAAGAATTTGGCAATATGACCGGATCTATTGCAATTGTAGCAAACATCATTTATTTGCATATATGACTGGTATCCTCTTGATCTACATTGATTAGCCATATGTCCCATTCTATTGCATGCAAAGCATCTACCGTTGAATGAATTGTTTATTTGCATATTTCTACATTCATGAGATTTGTGACCATACCTTTTGCAGTTAAAGCACTATACAGAGAAGGATGAATTAGTCTGATTCATTCTTCTTTTGTACTGATTTGCTTTATGACCGAAGTTATTGCAATTGTAGTAGTATCGATTGAAGGATGGATATCTTCAAGCATTTAGTTGCCTTACTGGAGGTCTTCTAGGTTTGTTCCTTGGATTTCCTGATCTAGAGTTCTTCTAACCAGATCCAGAGCTTTCACCTTTCTCATACCCCAAGCCATGCTTGTCATCTACCCTCTTTTGACTTTCAAGAAGAACTTCAAGTTGAGCAGAGCTTATCTTGAATTTCTCTTTATATTCATTTGCAATTTGAAGATCCCTTTTAAGAGTATCTATCTGATTCTCAAGTTGTTCTTCATTGTCTCTAGCTTCTTCAAGATCAGATTCCAGATGCCTAATTATCCTATCCATTTTGTGGCAGTCTTCTGACTTTTCCTTGAGAGATTATTTTAGATTATCTTCAATTTTTCTTTTCTCTTCAATTTCTTGAATGAATTTCATAACTCCTAATTCCATTTCATGTTGAAGTAGTTCCTTTCTTTTCTTCACTGAGATACTTAGTTTTTCTTTGAGTTCATTTATGAAATCATCAGCTTGTTTGAGTCTTTCCCTCAGGTTATTGACTTCAGAGTGAGATTGCTCAAGATCATCTAGGGCAAACTGAAGTTGTTCCCTCATTCCATACATATCCATTGAGATTCCTAGATCTTCCTCAAGCTGTTAGGCTCTGTCTAGAGGAACTTAGCTCTGATACCAATTATTGGAAACAAGGCAAATAACTGAGAGGGGGAGTGAATGAGTTATCTTAAACTTCTTAACTTTCTTATCTTCTTTAACAATAGTGCAGTATCAAAACATATAAGCATAAATGAACATGAAAGAAGAAATGAAATCAACACACATAACACAAAGATTTTTACGTGGAAAACCCTGTTAACGGAAAAACCACGGGGTGACTAACCCAAGATTGTATTCTCTATTAAAAGAATAGAAGTACAAAATGGCACTTGCCAATTAGGGCTCACTGCTTGAGCACACTGCTCACAAGAGGCTCACTGCCTACAAGAGACTCACTATCTACAAGGTATGAAGAAAGTAACCAGGTGTTTGAACTAATCAGAGGCATCCACATATGTTGAGGTTTAGTTCTGATTAGGCTCAATATACTGATCTGTTGCACTTCATTCTTCCTTTGCTTAATGTTGTTGTTCTGTCACATACCGGACCTGTATTGCTACTTCCACACTACTCTCTACTTTTCTTCACACAACACAATGTAGCACATTTCACAGTTGAGTATATTGTCTTTTCATTGATGTCAAAATGATGGTGGTTTTCATTGATGCCAAAATGGTAGTATAATCAGTGAATGGTCTTCATCAGTGACATGGTCTTCTTCATGGTAATGATTTCAGTGATATGGTTCTCAGATCAATGAATGGTCTTCATCAGTGACATGGTCTTCTTCATGGTAATGATTTCAGTGATATGGTTCTCAGATCAGGGACATCAGTTTTTACAGTGAAATAGTGTTAGTAGATATGTGACATGTCCTATGTTATGTCATATACTTATCAATTGTATATGTGGTCTCATCAATACTTATCTCTAGTCAGCATATGTGGTCAGGTAATGCATATGGTGAAAAGTTAAATCATATGGTGTTAAGATCAAATTGTCATATTTGATTATTACATGATATAAAGTTTACAAAATCCAAACTTAGATTTAAAACCACAAATCTAACTGTCAAAGCACTTTTGTTCTATTTTTCTGTTGACCGGTTGAGAAGGTCATCGGGTTTTAAGTTATAACTTAAGGGTATATGCCTCGTTGTATTTACCGGCCCCTTGTGCTAGGCTTCGGGTGAGCGCTGGTGGAAGTTCCAATGTGGGCGCGAGAAAGCTGATCAACGGCTAAGGTTTAAATGATAGATGGCGGGCCGCGCAAATCGGAGGGATAAGGTTTAAACTATAAGTTGCCTCCAACGGTCGGTTATATGGTGTAAAATTGACGGTTGATTTGTTCCTTTAGAACTAAAACTTGCCTTTTTAGTACATCCTTCACCGAAGTTCAAGTGATTTTGAAGATAGAAAGTTATGTAAAGGAAAGAGTGCAATTGGGAATATTTCTAATTGTGAAGAATATGAAAAGGCAGAGTTCTTCGTAGGATTTTATTGTTTTTTTTTTTTTTTTGGTGTTTGATTTGCTTTGAAGAGATCATGATATGTTTGAGATAAAAAATGATGTTGAAGCTGAACCTGTTACAAGTAAATGGGAAGATGAATGTTAATAATCTTTTTTGTGTGTGCAGATATGTTTTCAAGGATGTGTGAAAAGATCTAATTGAAGTGTGAGAAAGTTGTGTGTGAAGAAGTATGGGATTATTAGTAGCAAGATAATCATTTTGCAGAGAAATTTTTTTTACATGAAGAGACATTTTTGATAGTGAAATTTGCTCAGTTTTGGAGGTGTGATTGTGAAATCAAGGATGGAGATTTTTGATCAGAATAGAACAATATTTTCTCAGAGAAGGATAAAGCTTTGAAAATTGATTTTGGAGAAGGTTAAAAGTTTTTCAATATTGCAGTGAAAGAATCTATGAATTTGAAAAGTATGAATTGAAGTATGAATTGATTTGTTTTGAGATTGATTTGCAGAGATAGAGGTATGAAATATCTTAAAGATCAAATTTGATTGATTGTTGTAAAGATGATATGATAACTGTTGAAGGTTGATTATAGAAAATATACATTTGATTGTTTTTGAAAAGGAGAAATAAGGTATTGATCTTATTGAAACAAGGAAACCCCCTGAGTTGTACTGTTCATTGAATTTTAGATGTTGTAATGTCAGTGAGACATGCAGAGAGATACAATTTGCCAATGAGGCAGAATTGTAATGTCAGTGAGACAATTGTAATCTGAATTTTGTGTTAAGCCAGTGAGGCAGTTGAGTGGTTTTTATACCCCAGGAGGGTTTTCTACTCAGGAAATTTCTTGTGTCAAATCTGTGTGTTGATACTCTGCATATTTACTTTGTTCCTTCTGAAGAATTCTAAATTGTGAAATTAAATTAATCAAAAGTAGTAAAAAGTGTTAAAATTGTTAACAACACTGATTCACCCCCCCTCTCAGTGTTGTGTGTATTCCTACACACAACACACAACTTCACATCAAAATCCATCTGCTATATATATCCACACAAAGGAATTCAACATCTTTCTAGTCGGCATCTGAAAAACTCAAGATATTTCCAAACTGTAGTCTATCGACTGAATCCATGCTTACTAAGTGATGTGTATCAAAAAGATAGTTATAGGAGTCATCACTCATGTTGGCCAAGCATGAATGATCCATTAAGAACCTTGATCACCATCAATTACTCATCTGGATTAAGGTCTGATGCTCTGTCGATCAGTTCTTTCTCAGTCTACTTTGCCAAACAGGAACCCAACACTTAGGTGCTCATATCTTTTCACTTTTTCATCACTAGAGGCTCAATCTCTAGAATGTATCAGTCATGATACTCCTCTTGACTTCCCCAAGTCCGCACTTTCTTGAGATACTTCCTCTGAGAGATCCGGACCTAATTGTCAAACCTTGTTGTATGCTTTGTTCTTGCTCACCGGACCAAAATACTCTTCAATCTGACTTCCGATATAGTCATACCATATCCTGCGGATGTGTGGGATGGACTTTGTTTCCATCAATGACAACACTCATGAAGCCACACAGTGTCTCTTGCCAAAAATCTCCCCCTTTGGCATTGCTGGCAACACTTAGTGAAAAATGACTAAGTGTCACACTACTCTCCCCCTTGGCTGATGCTCTGTTCTAACGTACACTTTTCTAGAGCTCCCCCTTAGCTAGATTTCACATTTTTCACTACTCCTCACTCCCCCTTTGACATCAATGGCAAAGGATAGAATCCACACACCAAAATTTCCAAAAATTAACCTATACTTAGCCGCATAAGTATATATATGTGTTATACTTACATATACTAAAGTATATCTGCAAAGGTGGTCTTCAACTGTACCACTTCTGTCGTCCAACTCTTCTTCATCTTGTCCAAAATTGAAATGTGACCACTTAGCAAAAATGCAAAAGATTCTGCCCTTTTTAAGTCTGCCAGATCACTGGTCCGGGTTGTGGTCTGGGTATCAGTTAGGACCTCATGCATTGCTTCTAACTTGGGGATAATTATCCCTCTTAGCTCACTTAGCCTACTTATTCTATTCTTCTTCTCCTTTTCAAGCCTCTTTATTTCATTTATAGTGGCAATGGTCTGACACTCTTGATTCATTATGGAAGAGGTGAGAGGATCAAAATTTTGAGATAAACTTGATAGTTTGTTCTCTTGTTCTTCCACCTTCTTGGCAATGTCTATTGTCACGGTGGACCAAGATAGACAAAATTTGTATAAATCTCCGCCATCTTTAAGAGCATTTTCTAAGCTCTTTATCCCAATATCCAAATTTCTCCTATCATTTATTATTAGTCCCTACACTTCAGAGAATCTCTTTCCCAAGAATTATTTCCAGACTTTCTCTTCTGTTGACTTCTCCAAAGAATCAAAATGTGTGCTAATAGAATTAACAAGAGATTTCAAGTTATTGGATGAAGAGGCTAAAAGATCCTTCTAGAAGGATGGCATGATCTTCTCCAATGCACCGGATGCAATCTCTATTAGCTCACAGTCTTCCATGTGAGACTTCAGAAGCTTTTCTTTTGCCTTTGCTTGGGCAAAGGATGCTATCTTCATTGTCTGAACCAGGGAAAGGGAATCAAAATTGAATGGTCCTTGAAATAGCTCCAGTTCATCTAATTCCATCATTTCTTTGGTCAAGAAATCTTTAACTATTTCTACAGTGTCTCTTGCCAGAGACAGAGTCTTCTTTCCTTCTGTTGCAAGTATGAGGTGAACCAGTGTTGTCATTGATGTCAACATACTCATATTGCATTGACAAGAGGGATTCGATGAGCAGTGTGCTGAGGATATTGAGAAAATTAGCCTCAGTCAGGAACAGTGAAGAACAGTGATGAGAAGAAGGCAAATGTATTGTATAGGATGCGAACCAGAGGATGCAGATTAAAGGGTTTGTATATATGAGTCTTGAGATGCTTCAGTTAAGATTTCAGAGGTCCGCATGAAGATCTGAAGGAGTTGTGGCTGTCGGTGTGGAACCGGTTCCAGCAAGTGTTCAGAGGTGACAGAGGATCACAGAAAGGTCTGGTGAGGTCCGGAATTGTATAATCCTAATTTGCGGATTGGAAGGAGTGTTTGGGATGTCCTTGTGATGTGTCATCTCAAGTTGTGTATGATTTGGAGGTCTGGAAGTACCTTTTACATTGTGACAGTGGCAACAGACTGTGTTCTTGAAGTTTCGGATAAGGAAGAGAAGAGATTCCAGTAAGTAGAGGAAGTGTGGATGTACCTGGTCATTTAGGCAGGCTAGAAATGTCCGTGGATCATGTTTAGGTTGTGTTGTTGGTCCGCATTGATGGTAGAGCCCGGAATTGAAGATAATCTTCCGGATGAAGTTCTTGCTCTGTTTAGCCGACCGGATGAGTTGTTCATCCTGCGAATGTTCTTGTGGTGGCCGACCGGATGTGTTATTCATCTTGCGGATATTCTTATGGTTGATTGCCGACTTAGATGATTGTTCCTAAGTTGATGTCTTGTATAAATAAAGGTTTGTGAGTTCATTTTGCTGTGTGGATTGTGTGGATGAGAGTGGTGTAGCGAAGAGAAGTGCGGAAGGCAGAGCAGAGGTTTTTGGGCTTAAATGGAACTGATCCGGACATGGTAAAGATGTCATTCTCTAGTTCAAGACTGTGATTCTTATCACTTTGTAGACAGTGTGTCTCCTTGTAGGCAGTGGGCCTCTTTGTGAGTAGTGTGCTCGGGCAGTGAGCCCTAATTGGCAAGTGCCATTCTTTTTCTTATTCTTTTAACAGAGAATAATCCTTGGGTTAATCACCCCGTGGTTTTTCCCTTAACCGGGTTTTCCACGTCAAAATCTTGGTGTTCATTGTGTTGATGTTTATCTTCTCTTGTGTTTGTGCGTTTTACTTTCATGGATGATTAATTGATATGCTGTTAACTAACAAGATGAATCAAGTGTTTGAAATAGAAAGCAAGTTTGTATACAACTGATTCACCCCCCCTCTCAGTTGTATGCCCTAGATCCAACAATTGGTATCAGAGCCAAGTTCCTCTAAAAGGAGCTTAACCGCTTGAGGAGATCCAGGATGTCGTCATACAAAAAGGATAGTCCGAAGTTCGATGGAACCAATTTCAGTCTCTGGAAGGGTTGCATGAAATGTCACTTGGAATGTATGGGAAAAGCATACTTGGCCATGGTTTCAAAACCATATGTACCTCCACAAGGTGGTCTGACAACTCTGAATGAAATCACAGATGCTGAAAACAATCTGCGGACCAAGGAAGCTCTTCTAAGCGCATTGAATGACTCAAATCTCTCAAATGTTATTGACCTACCAACTGCATATGAGAGCTTGACTAAACTGGAACTTCTGTATGAAGGAGATGAGTTTGTCAAGAGTGCAAGGTTGCAAAGTCTGAAAGGGAAATTTGGAAGATTGAAGATGAGAGATGATGAAAACATCACTACTTTTATGCCAAGAGTGAATGAACTAGCGTGTGGAATTAGAAATGCTGGTGGAACTCTGGATGAAAATGAGATTGTTTGCAAAATCCTCAGATCCCTTCCTACTGCCTACAAAATCAAGGTTGCTGCAATTGATGAATTCAGAGCCCACACAACTGTCACAAGAGAACAATTGGCTGGCAAGCTAGCTGCATTTGAAATGACCGAGTTTGAAGGTGATCCTCCCAAGACTGAATCTGCTTTCAAAGCTAGTGCCTATGTGAAAGGCAAACAAAGATTTGATCCGGGAGAAAACTCTTCAAGGAAGATGTCATGGTATGATCAAGCAAGAAGAGACATGGAAGAAGAAGAAGCAGAAACAGCTCAACTTGAAGCCCTCATTGCAAAAAGACTACCAAGAGGATCTGGTAAGTATGAAGGAAAACTACCCTTTAAGTGCTTCAACTGCAATAAGATTGGTCATTTTGCTTCAAGATGTCTGAAAAGATCTGCAAGGTCTAATACTAACAGACAAAGGTTTCAAAAGAACTGCTATTATGTTCATGAAGAAGATGACAATGAAGGAGTAACAGATGATGAATCAGAACTAGGAAGCAAATTCGGAAATGAATGGGTGTTTATTGCCATCAAGGAAGAAGATTCAATACTCTCTGAATCTGTCAATCACAAGGTTGTGGAAAAAGCTTTGGCTGCTCAAGTGGAAGAAAAGGATGATTGGGTTATTGACAGTGGATGTTCTCACCATATGACTGGTGACAAGGATAAGTTCTTGAATTTGGAAAGGTATGAAGGAGGAATGGTAAAGTTTGGTGACAATTCTGCTGGTAGAATCAGAGGTAGGGGAACTATTTCCTTTGATGGAAAGAGCAAAACAGGTAATGTACTATATGTTGAAGGATTGAAGCACAATCTTCTCAGTGTTGGTCAGTTAGTAGACAAAGGCTATGATCTCCAGTTTAAGAATGGAAAATGCAGAATCTTTACAAGCTCCGGAACTGAAATTGCATCCGGTACTCAGACAAAAGGTATTATCTTTCATCTGGTTGGTTCAAATAAAAGTTGTCTGTTTGTTCAAGTTGATCAGAGTTGGTTATGGCATAGAAGAATGTGTCATGTAAATTTTGATAACATCATCAAGATAAGCAATACTCAGGCTGTAAGAGATCTTCCAAAATTGATGAAACCTACAAATAGTTTGTGCAAAGAATGTCAGCTAGGTAAACAGAGCAGAGTCTCTTTCAAAAGCAAAGATCAGTCCTCTACCGGATTGTTGGAATTAGTACATACTGATCTCTGTGGTCTGACAAGAATCAAGAGTCTGCAAGGTGATAGATATTTCATGTTGTTAATTGATGACCATTCCTGAATGATGTGGGTTACCTTCCTAAAAGAAAAATTAGAAGCATCTGAGAAGTTCAAAATCTTCAAAGCTATGGTAGAGAATCAAACTGGATTGAAACTGAAGTGTCTAAGGTCTGATAGAGGTGGTGAATTTACATCTGGTGAGTTCATTGACTTTTGTGAGAAGCAGGGTATAAGGAGACAATTGTCTGCTCCTAGGACTCCACAGCAGAATGAGTAGTTGAAAGAAAGAACTGGACCATCCAGGAAGCTGCCAGGACAATGATGTTGGAAGCAAATGTTCCTCAGATGTTCTAGAAAGAAGCTATCAGCACTGCAGTCTACACTCTAAATCGAGTTCAAATCAAAAACAATACCGGTAAGACCCCCTATGAACTCTGGTTTGGCATCACTCCTACTGTGAAATATTTCAGAGTATTTGGTAGCAAGTGTTATATTAAAAGAGATGAAGATCTAGGAAAGTTTGATGCTAGAAGTGATGAAGGAATTTTCTTGGGTTACTCCACTCAAAGCAAAGCATACCGGTGTTACAATAAGAGACTGAGGAAGATGATAGAAAGCACTAATGTGAAAGTTGATGAAGGAATTGAGAAGCCCTCAAGATTTTATGAGTTTGATGAAGATGACCAAGACGATGTTCAGGTTTAAGGAACTCAATCCTCTCCGGTAAGTCAGAGTCAGCCTGATTCGGTAGGAAGAAGAGATAGGTTTGAATGAGCCTAATCAAGAAGCAGCAGTGCAGGATACTCCCAAAATTCCAAGGTATGTAACACTGAACCACTCTGAAGATCAGATCATAGGTGACAGAAGCAAAGGTGTGCAAACTAGAAGGAATGTTGCTCAAAATCAGGATGAATGTTGTCTGATTTCAAAGATTGAACCTAAAACAGTAAATGAAGCCTGCAATGATGAAAACTAGACCAAAGCAATGAAAGATGAATTAATGCAAATTGAGAAAAATCATACTTGGGATCTTGTTCCCAGACCTAGAGACAGGAATGTGATTGGAACCAAATGGGTCTTCCGGAACAAATTAAATGAAGCTGGTGAAGTAATCAGAAACAAAGCTAGATTGGTCTACAAAGGCTACTCTCAAATAGAAGGAATTGATTTTGAAGAGACCTTTGCTCCGGTGGCAAGAATTGAAGCAGTCAGATTATTTCTTGCATTTGCTGCCTTTAAAGACTTCAAGGTATATCAGATGGATGTCAAGTCTACCTTCCTAAATGGTGATCTGGAAGAAGAAGTTTACATTGAACAACCGGATGGATTTCAATTGTCTGACAATGATGATATGGTCTGCAAGTTGAAGAAAGCATTGTATGGATTAAAACAAGCCCCAAGAGCATGGTATGAAAGGTTGGATAAGCATCTTGTGCAGATTGGATTCAGCAAAGGTATTGCTGACAGTAACTTATATTTCAAAATTGATCATGAAAACATTTTGATTGTTGAAGTGTTTGTGGATGATATCATTTTTGGAGGAAGAGATAGTATGTGCAAAACTTTTGCAAATCAGATGAAATGTGAGTTTGAAATGTCTATGCTTGGTGAAATGAATTTCTTCTTGGGTCTGCAAATTACTTAAACAAAGAAAGGGATCTTCATTTCTCAGACCAAATATGTGAAAGAATTGTTAAGGAAATTTGGTATGGAAGATTCAAAGCCAATGAACACTCCCATGGCAACCGGATGTAAGTTGAGCAAAGATGATGACTCCCCAAAGGCAGATCAGACAAAGTATAGATCAATGATTGGTGGATTGTTGTATCTCACTCAGACCAGACCAGATATAATGCAGGCTGTTGGTCTTGTAGAAAGATTCCAGGCCGATCCTAAAGAATCTCATGTTATGGCAATCAAAAGAATTTTTAGATACTTGAAAGGAACAGCTGAGTATGGTCTATGGTACCCTAGAGATCCAGATTTCTCTCTTCATGCTTACATAGATGCAGATTGGGCAGGAGATGTGGATGACCGGAAGAGCACCAGTGGTGGAGCATTCTTTTTGGGGAAGAGATTGGTTTCTTGGCTAAGCAAGAAACAAGATGCAATATCTCTATCTACAACTGAAGCAGAATACATTGCAGCAGCAGGTAGTTCAACTCAAATCTTATGGATGAAGCAGATGCTAAGAGACATTAAAGTTGAATATGAGGAGCCTATCACAATTTTCTGTGATAATTCAAGTGTAATTAATATTTCCAAGAATCTGGTATTGCACTCTAAGACTAAGCACATATCTATCAAGTTTCACTTTTTGAGAGAACAAGTGAACAAGGAAGAAGTCAGGTTGGAGTATGTTCCCTCCAAGGATCAGATTGCAAATATCTTTACTAAACCTCTTCCCAAGGACTCTTTTGAATATCTCTAGGAGAAGTTAGGGGTCATGGCCCCTCCAGTGATGAACTAGGATGCACTGATGTGCATCAGTCCAGTGGATATCATAGTCATATCTTGTGATCCGGATTGATGATGGGGAACTGCTACTAAGGGGGAGTAGCTGGTATGATTCTAATGTGTTAAAATTACAAGTATGAGCCCTTTTAAATTGATGTCAAAGGGGGAGAGAAAACATGTGAAAAACAAGTAGCTGATGATCAAAGGGGGAGCAGTAAATGAGGAGAAGACATGTTGCTGATAGGGAGAGCTGTGACAGAAAGGAGAAGTTCTTGTCTTGATGGTTTTTCACATCATATGTTGCCATCAATGACAAAGGGGGAGATTGTTGCAAGTATGAGGTGAACCAGTGTTGTCATTGATGTCAACATACTCATATTGCATTGACAAGAGGGATTCGATGAGCAGTGTGCTGAGGATATTGAGAAAATTAGCCTCAGTCAGGAACAGTGAAGAATAGTGATGAGAAGAAGGCAAATGTATTGTATAGGATGCAAACCGGAGGATGCAGATTAAAGGGTTTGTATATATGAGTCTTGAGATGCTTCAGTTAAGATTTTAGAGGTCCGCATGAAGATCTGAAGGAGTTGTGGCTGTCGGTGTGGAACCGGTTCCAGCAAGTGTTTAGAGGTGACAGAGGATCACAGAAAGGTCCGGTGAGGTCTAGAATTGTATAATCCTAATCTACGGATTGGAAGGAGTGTTTGGGATGTCCTTGTGATGTGTCATCTCAAGTTGTGTATGATTTGGAGGTCTGAAAGTACCTTTTGCATTGTGACAGTGGTGACAGACTGTGTTCTTGAAGTTCTGGATAAGGAAGAGAAGAGATTCCAGTAAGTAGAAGAAGTGCGGATGTACCTGGTCATTTAGGCAGGCTTGGAAATGTCCATGGATCATGTTTAGGTTGTGTTGTTGGTCCACATTGATGGTAGAGCCCGGAATTGAAGATAATCTTCCGGATGAAGTTCTTGCTCTGTTTAGCCGACCGGATGAGTTGTTCATCCTGCGAATGTTCTTGTGGTGGCCGACCGGATGTGTTATTCATCTTGCGGATATTCTTATGGTTGATTGCTGACTTAGATGATTGTTCCTAAGTCGATGTCTTGTATAAATAAAGGTTTGTGAGTTCATTTTGTTGTGTGGATTGTGTGGATGAGAGTGGTGTAGCGAAGAGAAGTGCGGAAGGCAGAGCAGAGGTTTTTGGGCTTAAATGGAACTGATCCGGACATGGTAAAGATGTCATTCTCTAGTTCAAGACTGTGATTCTTATCTCTTTGTAGACAGTGTGTCTCCTTGTAGGCAGTGGGCCTCTTTGTGAGCAGTGTGCTCCGGCAGTGAGCCCTAATTGGCAAGTGCCATTCTTTTTCTTATTCTTTTAATAGAGAATAATCCTTGGGTTAATCACCCCGTGGTTTTTCCCTTAACCATGTTTTCCACGTCAAAATCTTGGTGTTCATTGTGTTGATGTTTATCTGCTCTTGTGTTTGTGCGTTTTACTTTCATGGATGATTAATTGATATGCTGTTAACTAACAAGACGAATCAAGTGTTTGAAATAGAAAGCAAGTTTGTATACAACTGATTCACCCCCCCTCTCAGTTGTATGCCCTAGATCAAACACCTTCTGCAGCTTTGGAACTCTCACCAGGGGTCTTCTCTGATTGATCTTCTTCTCTTCCCGTTACCTCTTCTTCTTGACTAATTCTCTCTTCTTTTCTTGCTTTTCCTTTAGTTTCAGAGTCTACTGGGGGATCTGGATGAGAGATATTTACTTCTTCATGGACTTCCTCTTCTAGAATAGAGGAATCCAGGTCCTTAGTCTTCTCCTTGCCTATCTCCTTTGATTCTTGTACAATTTTCTCTATGGAATCTTCCTTTGATGCACTTGATCCTTCGATATCCATGGTAGAAGGTTCCTCACTTATATCCTCTATAATAGGAATACTAAATCTTTTGTATGCATTCCAGAGGATATCTTCTGTTTCTTTTGCCACTTGGTCAGTCTCTCTAAGTATAAGCTAGTTCATTCTTGCTTTGCTCCTCATCCTCACAACTCTCATAAGCAAGGTCTTCAGTTTGAATCTCACTGGTTGCACCATCACTTATCTTTGTAGCACTATCATCCAATGCAACCAGATCTATATCATCCTCATGCAAACAAGTGTTAATGGCCTCAATGTCATTATTTGGGATAAAAGAGGGAAATACACCAAACAAGAGACCATCCTCTTGTTCACTCCCAATATCATTTACATGCATATACTCAGCATAACCAACTTTAACAATTGACTGAGTGAGCTCTTCATCATTGTGTACATACCCCTCTTTGTTCACTTGGTGTTGATAGGGAGTTGGGTCATATTGATAATATGGCATTGGATTCTCCCCTTTCAAAATGGATAGCTCTCTGAACTGATGTTCTTCAAACCCATTAAACTCCAAGTCACTTTCAAAAAAAGGATCATCCATGCACCAATGATAATCATGAATTATGCTACCTGATGGACTTGTGTGCTCTTCATAAAGGACATTGTGTCTTATGCTCATACCTTCCTGGCGGTCCACAATACTACAACAAATAGCAAGGTCATACTTCTCTTCACTAAATTGGGAATAATCATTGATTTCCTCATTTACTTCATCTGCTGATGATTGATCCAATTGAAGGTAGGTGCACACACTACTATTTTCATCTATATCACTATCATACATTGCACCAACACCTTCCTCTACCCTCCTGCACACACAATCATCACATGACATTGTACCTAGATCACATGAAGCATCCACATCCTTGCTGCCTACAACACCTTGTTGATTACTAGCCATCTCTACATTTGAGGATAAGGATTTTGCAATCATATCCCTCTTTATTCTCTCAACGCAATCAATGAACAAGTATGCCTATTGCATGCTCATTAGATTGAACTCCTCTTGTATAGAATCCAAGCTTAAGGTAACATCATAATTTCTTAGATACATGTTGATACAAATAGGTAGATCAGGTCTGAAACCCTCTGGGATGTGGGATAGGGCAACTATAAATCTGTGGCTGAGCTCCATGTTGGACTCTTCCTCATGTCTTCTAATATTTTCTAATTCTTGGATAAGAAATGCAAGGCCTAAACCATTTGCAAACTCCTCAAATGCAACCACCATGTCATTCCAAGAGGTAAAGTGATGGTTAGGGAAACCAACAAGCCACTTCTGTGCCACTCCACACAGAGATCTAACAAAAAATATCATCTACATATCTTCATCTTCAAATCAAAATTTATCCATGAAGTATGAAAATGCCTCAATATGTGCCTTCCCATCATAAACATCACACCCATCAAATAATCGTATCTAGAAATATGTTTTATTGGGCATGGACTACTTTTCTTAATTGACCCATGAGAGATCTAGCTATTGGTATGTGGTCTCTTTAACAATGGGAGGATGCCAAAAAAATGAGCTACTAGAAACACCAAGAAGGGCATTAGATTGCGACTTGGACTGACGTACCATGATTTGATTTTCTACTTCTTTTTCTTGCTGCAACAAAGACTCTAGCAGCTAAGTTTCTTTTTCAATTTCATACTGCATCATAGCTAATTCATTTTGGTTATGTAAGGGTGCAAATAGGTTTGGGTTTGTAAAACATGCAAAGCCATGACTGAAATATGCATTATCAAGATGGTCAAAAGCCAGATAGTTTCTAGGGTCTGCAACATAAGAAGATGCACATGAAGGAGATTCCCTAGGGTATCCATGTTCATACCAATTGGCCATAACTAAAGTATTCTACATTGCAGAGCAAAAACAAGAGGTATACAAATTTGTTCCTTCAACATGACAGGAACAACAAACTTCAAAGGTCAAGAAGAAAATCATGTGTACCTTTAATTCACCAACTACTGCACCTTGAAACGGGGTCTTCAAATCACCAACAACAACCAGGTGGTAGCAGTAACAAACTTCTATTCTTTGATAGTAGAGTCGCCACCTCTTCCAAAGAGGAAATCCTTGAATTGTGACTAATCTTCAAGGCCGCAAACTGATTCTAGGTTCAACTCACCAGCCAAGTCTTCAATTTCTTTGAACCCTTAAATTTTCCTTGGCAATGGTGCCAATCTGTTGGGTCCCAAAACTGCTAAGCCCAATCCCTAGAACACTTACTCACTCCTAGGCTAGGGATGTCGTTAAGGAAGTGAAAAAGGGAGTTCATCAATAGGATAAAGGTGATTTTGGCCAACTAAGAGGAGTGGGCAGAATCCTCTACTCTCCAAGCTCAACTTAAACTTTGGAGGGATATTCCAAGGGGTAACCTTAGCAGGTATTGACTTCAAAACCAAATGAACAACTAAAAACAAATGAATAACCAAACCCAATACATTTTGTTATCCCTAAAGACTGTTACTTGACCAAGAATAACTAGTTGTCACAAACCCCTAGATATAGCTGATACAAACTAGGTGAATATACATGCATAGGAAAGGTGGTTTTCCCCTAAAACACTAATAAATATTTTGTTCATTTTAATGTTATGAGGCTAGTTTTAATGGCTCTAGACCAATGCCTATTTTGTGGGCAAAAGAGGCTTAGTTCATTAAGAAAACAACAAACTGAAACCAAAAGAACAATGAGCTATGTATTTACATACACCACAAAATATAAGATCTTGGCACAGAACATACTTAGTAATCCAAAACACAACTGCATATACCCATATGATATGAGAGAGATTATTACAAAGCTTGCAATACTTTCAGAATGTTGTCACATTCATCTGACCCAATATTATATTTGTGCCATCAAACATGGCAAAGGAAATATACTTAATTGAGACTGAGAAATCTTCTTGGGTACATACCTATTTAGCTAGAGACATTCTACAACAAGAATCATATACAATATTGACTTTTTTGACTTTGTGGGTCATCACTCCTCAATGAGCTGAACTGGCGTTTCAATGGCTGCCCTACAACTTTTTGCACCTATCTGTCTTCTAGAGATCACACAAAAAACCAACCACTCCAAAATCTCTAAAATGTGCATAAATAGCCTTTTGCCACCATGTAGCCCCAACCACAGAATTCCAAATGAGCACGTACAACCATGTTGCATAAAATTGACCCATGGCCTTGTCAGAAAATCTGTGCGGTTAGAAGTATAGATCATACCTTGGCATGTCCAAAACTAACAAAAGAAGATTGCCCACATGTCCTGGGTACCTGAAGCATTAAAGAGGGAAGGCTGAATCCATATCTTAGTACCCGCAAATCCATTTTATCTATTTTATCCTCCATGTGTACAGGTGCATTGAAGATTTTCACTATTTCAACCACCTGCATAGCCTTGTTCTGTAAAACATTAATGGCTAGGTATCAATCCGCATGTTTTATCCTGTAATCATGGCATAATTTTAGGAAATCACGCCCCTTAAATCTTTTACAACACTTTAAAAATATTGTACAATTATCCCTTAGAGGCCCCTTTTGAATCTAGTTATACCTGAAGAATTTGAAATTCTACTTGATTGATCTTTATCTTTCATTTTTATGAACCATAGAGAAATCCTCATTTTCTTCCTTAGCACTTTGTCTTCATCCGTCAGCCCTATTTTACTTATCAGCAAAAAATGAATCTAGCAAACCATTCACTTCATCTCACTCTTCCTCTTTTTTCTCTACCTTCTTATCCTTTATTGGTAAAATTTCTCCATGGAAAACCTGGCCATCGAAGAACTTATCGGTTCACGAACTTCTCCTTTCTTCGATGAAGACTTGTTTCTTTTTCTCCCTCTTCTTACTTGTCTTTTTATTTCATCATTTATCTGTCCTTCGCTCACTAGCTTTCCTCCATTGACAATTTCACCTATCGATGAACTTGGCATAGCAAGAACCATCCTTCATTTCTTCTTCTTCTTCTTCTTCTTCCTTAGCAGATATTCCTTCTATTGGTGATTGTCTTGGCAGTGAACCACTTCATCAAAGAACCCAATGATTTGTGAGCCACCTTATTTTCCAAAAAAGGCTTGCTTGCCTTATCCTTTGCTTTCTTTTTTTTCTTTGTCAGAGAAAATGCTCATTGGAGAACCATTTGTTGGTGAAACCAAGAGTTTGTGAACCAAAGGTTTCACTGACCAAGAATTCACCCTTCCTTTATTTCCTTAGAAAATTTTACTTCCTCCTGTCACTGATCCATGTCGTTGGCAAAATCTTTGTCGGCAAAACCTTCCATCGGCGAATCTAATGGTTCGCAAACCAAAAAAATTTCCGCTAAAAGACATGACTGCTTTCTTCTTTTTTCTATCTTTCAAACCTCTTCTTTTTCTTCTTTGTTGCTTTGTCGACATATAGGCAAAACCACGAACCTGTGAACTTAGCAAAATTGATAGTTCACGAACCAGTCGATTCACTGACAAAGGCCTCAAATGAACAAATTTTTTAAAGGTAAGAAAACACAATGACAAGGGGGAACTTTTACTTAGAATTTTTTAAAGAAAACCCATGGAAAATATCTTAGATTAGGTATAAATGATGGGTTTTGACTGCTAAGGCACAAGTGGGATTTTGAATGGATTTTGGGCAAACAGATGAATGTTTGGGAACTAGTTTTTTAGGTCGCAACAGGAGGGATACTTGCAGTGTGTGAATCAAGTTTTGGACATTCTTGAGAAACATTGGCTTTATGCTAAGCCATCCAAGTGTGTTTTTGGAGTAAAAGAGGTGGATTACCTAGGAAATATTGTTTCACATGAGGGAGTCAAGGTGGACCCTCACAAGATCAAATCCATGGTAGAATAGAAAGTATCTAGGATCCTCAAGAACCTATGCAATTTTTTAAGGCTTACTGATTACTATTATTAATTTGAAAAAAAAAATGGTAGCATAGCAATACCTCCCACATTTGTTTAAGAAAGATTCCTTCCATTGGAATGAGGCAACCACTAGGGCATTTGAAAATCTAAAGGAAGCCATTTGTACACCTTCATTTCTATCTAGCCCAAATTTTTCTAAAATCTTCATTGTGGAATGTGATTCTTTTAGGCATGGCATAGGTGTATTTTCCATGCAAGAGGGAAAACCCCTATCATTTGAGAGTCACCAACTCAAAGGTAAGAATATGTTGAAGCCATTTTATGAGAAGGAAATGATGGCTATCCTGCTTACAGTTAAATAACGCAGACATTATCTAACAAGAAGACACTTTTAGGTAAATAAAGATCATGATGGTCTCAAATACTTCTTAGAATAGAGGGTTTCATCTTAAAAAAACAAAAATGGGTCACAAAGATTTTGGGATATGACTTTGAGATAATATGTAAGAAAGGAAAGGAGAATATTGTGGTTGATGCTCTATCTAGGAGGGATGAGCCCACATAATCACTAGTGTATGCCATTTTCATATTGCAAGCATATTGGGTGGATGAGGAATGAAAAGAGTGGAAGGGCATGGATACTCAAACAATCATTAAAATCAAATAGGATACAAGTGTGTCAAACAAATTTTCATGTGAAGGAAATGTTTTATGATACAAGGATGGGTTATACCTATGTAAGAACTCAATGCTTAAGTTTAGGATTTTGGAAAAACTTTAATCTTCTCAAGTAGGTGAGAACTCAAGATTATTGAAGATTGGTCATATAATCAAGCAAGATTTCTTTTGGGATGGGATCAAAGGGATGTCTAAAAATTTGTAGTAGAATGCATGGTATTCCAACAAAATAAAGGGGGAGAATTAAGATTTCGTGTCTTCTACAACCCTTATCTATTTCAAGCTAGAGGTGGGAAGAGACATCCATGGATTTCATAATGGGTTTACCTAGGTCTAAAGAAAAAATTTCATCATGTTTTTTGTGGATCAAGTCACCAAATACTTACATTTTTGTGCTTTGTCACACCCATTTGCAGCAACCATTGTAGCCATGACTTTTATGGATATCATTCAAAAGTTGCATGGAACTTCAAAAATCATAGTAAGTGATCATGATCCTATATTCACAAGTAATTTTTAGACTCTTATTCTCATGTTTGGGCACTTAGTTTTCTCATATCTCAGATCTATCATCACTAATCATATGGACAGACTGAGGTGGTCAACAAGTTCTTGGAGGTCTATATCCAATCTTTTGTTTTAGATTAATAAGAGAGATGGGTGTAATGGTTACCACTAAAAGAATGGTTCTATAACACTTCTTTCCACACTTCATCCAAATTTATCCATTTTTGGCACTATATTGGGTACCATTTTCCATTAATCACCTCTTCATTGTGGGCACACTCAAACATTGGAGTAGTTGAAGACCACATTCAACACCAAAAAGAGGTACTCTCTAGTCTCAAGGAGAACTTGGTAATGACATAGAATAGAATGAAGCAACAAGTTGATTAGCACTGCAATGAAAGAACTTTTGAAATAGGATATTGGGTCTTTGTATGATTATAGCCATATAAGTAGATGTCACTAAAAAAAAAAGGATAACACACTTGCACCCAAGTATTATGGCCCTTAAAAGTTTTTGTATAGGATTGGCAATGTGGTATACAAATTGGAATTACCTAAGTCAACAAAAAAGAATCTAGTCTTCCATGTTTCCTACTTGGAGAAAGTGGATAAAGAGTTTCAACCTAGACTAAGTTACCAGAGCTTAATAAGGAGGATAGAATGATTTTAGAACCTAAGGGAATCCTTCAAACATGCACTAAGAGGCTACATCTATGAGGCCAATCATAAAGTTTCTAATCATGTGGAAGAATTCTATAGTTGAAGATGATGCCTAGGAAAATGAATATTTGGTGTAAAAACATCCACAATTGATCCATGCTGAGGTAATGTTTCTTTATAAAGGGGGCATACTATTTGTGATAGGTGAAAATCAGATATGCAAACATAAACCAAAGAGGAACATAAAATAGTACAAATTACCTCCTTTGCACAAACGAATTGCCTACAGCGATCGAGCAAATTGAAACGCACCCTATTCCAATTGATTGCTCCTTGCTTTTAGATGTGGATTGCTCTATATGCTATAACGTAACTATGATCTCCCAAGGAATAAAAATACCAACATAAGTTTACTTGAACGAGAGATGCCCAAAAATGGAAAATGAGGCTTGATTTATAGACATGTGAGACAACAGATCTACGATTGAGGATAATCAAAGAGATCAGTGGTTGATGAAGGTTGAGAGAATGTGCACGAATTAGAGAAGGACGGGTGTCCGAGCTTCTCATGCATCAAGAGAGTTAATAGATCTGATTAAGGAGTTGATTGAATTGATTGAGTAGTTAAGTGAATTGATTGATCAGTGAACTAAATTGATTGATTAGTTGACTGAGTTGATTGATCAATGAACTGAATTGATTGATTAGTTGACTGAGATGATTGCTTAGTGAACTCAATTGATTGATTAGTCAACTAAATTGATTGATTAGTTAACTAGATTGACTAACTTGTTAACTAATTTGATTGATTTAGTTAATTAATTTGATTGATTTGTTATCTGAACTAATTGTGAGTGAATTATGCATGAGAGGGAATAATAGGAAATTAAATAAATAAATTATTTAATTTCATGAGCACATGTTATAAATGAATTAAATACTAAATTTAATTCATTTTGGAGGAAAAAGACTAATTAAATAAATAATTTGGATTTATTTATTTAAATTGGAGGGAAATTGATTTAATTAAATAATTAGAATTATTTAATCAAATATGGAGAAATAAATTGATGTGATCAATAGATGAATTTAAACAAATAATTAAGAATTATTTAATTAATGAAGTATGGTAGATGAAAGCCTGGTCTGGGAATAGGTCAATTTTAGGTGTCTATATTTTGCCCCTCTTTGATATATGGTGTTGCAAAGTAACATCATTTCAAAGAAGTTTAAAACAAGTTTGAGATGTGTGATTATAGCCATATAAGTAGATGTCACTAAAACAACAAAATGAAGGATAACACACTTGCAGGTCCAAGTATTATGGCCCTTAAAAGTTTTTGTATAGGATTGGCAATGTGGTATACAAATTGGAATTACCTAAGTCAACAAAAAGAATCTAGTCTTCCATGTTTTCTTCTTGGAGAAAGTTAGTGGATAAAGAGTTTCAACCTAGACCAAGCTACCAGAGCTTAATAAGAAGGGTAGAATGATTTTAGAACCTAAGGGAATCCTTCAAGAATGCACTAAGAGGCTACATCTATGAGGCCAATCAGGAGTTTTTGATCGTGTGGAAGAATTCTCTAGTTGAAGATGATGCCTAGGAAAATGAAGATTTTGTGTGAAAACATTCACAATTGATCCATATTGAGGTAATGTTTCTCTGTAAAGGGGGCATGCTATTTGTGATAGGTGAAAATCAGATATGCAAACATAAACCAAAGAGGAACATAAAACAGTACAAATTGCCTCCTTTGCACAAACGAATTGCCTACACCGATCGAGCGAATTGAAATGCACCCTATTCCAATTGATTGCTCCTTGCTTTTAGATGTGGATTGCTCTATATGCTATAACATAACTATGATCTCCCAAGGAATAAAAATACCAGCATAAGTTTACTTGAACGAGAGATGCCCAAAAATGGAGAATGAGGCTTGATTTATAGACATGTGAGACAACAGATCTACGGTTGAGGATAATCAGAGAGATCAATGGTTAAGGAAGGTTGAGAGAATGTACACAAATCAGAGAAGGGCAAGTGTCCAAGCTTCTCATGCATCAAGGGAGTTAACAGATCTGATTAAGGAGTTGATTGAATTGATTGAGTAGTTAAGTGAATTGATTGATCAGTGAACTAAATTGATTGATCAGTTGACTGAGTTGATTGATAAGTGAACTGAATTGATTGATTAGTTGACTGAGTTGATTGCTTAGTGAACTCAATTGATTGATTAGTTAATTAAATTGATTGATTAGTTAACTAGATTGACTAACCTATTAACCAATGTGATTGATTTAGTTAACTAATTTGATTGATTAGTTATCTAAACTGATTGTGAGTGAATTATGCACAAGAGAGAATAATAAGAAATTAAATAAATAAATTATTTAATTTCATGAGCACATGTGATAAATGAATTAAATATTAATTTAATTCATTTTGGAGGAAAAAGACTAATTAAATAAATAATTTGGATTTATTTATTTAAATTAGAGGGAAATTGATTTAATTAAATAATTAGAATTATTTAATCAAATATGGAGGAATAAATTAATGTGATCAATAGATGAATTTAATCAAATAATTAAGAATTATTTACTTAATGAAGTATAGTAGATGCAATCTTGATCTGAGAACATGTTAATTTTAGGTGTCTACATTTTGCACCTCTTTGAGATGGTGTTGCGAAGTAACATCATTTCAAAGAAGTTTAAAATATAGTGCTATGTTGGATAGAAGAATATATTGGTTTAGAAGAACAATATGATTGGATTAGAAATGATGATTCCCCAGTCGGGTAGAAGAAGTATCTAGTAGATTAATTAATAGGTTGAATGATGCCCCCTCGAGAGGATAGACGAATTGGAAGAATATGGGTTTGCTCTCAAAATGAATGGATATGAAGTAAAGGAGATAGAAGATGGAGAACAAAACAAAGAAAAATGGAGAAGATAAAAAGATAGATGATGGACAAATGATCAACACATGATTGATAATCAAATGATGAGGATAGAATAAATAATTGAATGGGAGAAGTTATGCTAATATGCATAATAGAGCAATCCTTTATTTTGATATAGCATAAGGATATTATTCACCAAGGTATAAGAACCAAGGTGGCTATGTATCTAATGCATAAGACAGTTGACTCTACAAACAAACAGTTTGAGTTTATTTACTACTAGGTATAATAGAACCTTATTGGATAAGTGAATGGAAAATAGTCTTAGCATAGAATAGTCTTAATACAAAGGTCTTTGTAGAGTCTTAGATTTAAAAGATATTGATATGCAAGATGCTAATCCCATCACACACAAGATAGATATTAGACCTAATAGGAGAATAAAATCATCCCTCAAACATAGCATACGAAAGCAATGACTATGCCCCAATCCATACTCTTGTCACCACATACCAAGATTATAGATAAATCAAGATAGCTTTGACTAAGTAGTTAGATGGGAGAAAAAGATAAATCAAAAGAAAAAATGACCAACTGGTAACACAGATAGACAACCAACATGTTTTCTTGCCAAAGAGGGTATTCCAGAAAGATTTGAGACCTTATCGTAGGAAAGATGTATCCATTAAAGGCTTTGGATCCAAGATGTATGGATATACCTAGATATAGGCAAATGGTATGCAGTGACGTATTGCTATTTTAGGAGTAGTCTTTTTTGTTTCAGATTTGATAAGCACTTTTAAACTTCCACAAGGATGTATAGTTCATTTTTACTTGAGTTAGTCATGTCTAGGTGGTAGATGGATAGGATGGATTGTGATAAATGGAAGACGAGAGAGATGGAATTGTTTGATGGATTGGGATGGAGAATGATGATTTATGATTGTTTTTGGGAATTTTCTAAATTTTTTGAATGTTTTTGGGATTTTCTGGATTTTTGAATGTTTTTGGGATTTTCTAGATTTTGAAATGTTTTTTTTTGGATTTTTTAGATTTTGAAATGTTTTGGTTGACATGGGATTGCATTTGGATAGCCTTAATACTAGATACCAATGACAAGGGAAAACCAAGTCAAGATGCAAGGAGAAAGATGGGATTAGATAAGTGAACAAAAGGGCAGATGAAATGGATGAGGTATGATAGAAGGATGAATGAAAGAATACACAATAGTGGATGGAATGGATGAGATGCTTAGGATGTGATCACCAAAGACTATGTTGCATGGGAATAAAATACCCCATTCTAGGTAGGATGTGTAGGATTTTACATGACAAAACTTAGGACAAGAGGATGATAGGATTGGTTGAAAAGGATGAGGTATTGTGCACTCAAAATCATGACTCCAGTTGCCTGGGGCTATCGGGTCAGAGTTTAGCATGCACACGGACCCTTCCCTCCTTGTCACGGGGCGATCTGTCACGTCACTCTCGCTCATGTGGAAGTAGCCAGTTGAGAGGAGGCAAGACATGATGGGGGTCTAGCTCGTTGGAGAGATAGACTTCATGGAGAGGGGTCGACAAGTACTGTAGCCTTTGTTGTTGTGTGTTGAGTTGAATGTTTTGCTCGATTGTAGTTGTAGTTGAGATAACCCTATGACCCGAAGGGTCACAGGTTTCTCTTCTTCTGTTGGAGTTTCTTAGATTCCACCTCTGTGTGGGTAAACAATTTTGTTCATTTATGTCCTCTTGTCTTTGTATGCGTTGAATGAGTTCTTGTTGTATCTGGTGTTGTCTAGTTTCTTCTAATAATAAGAGAACAAATGGGTCTCCTTGTGGTAGAGTAAAGACTTCTTGTTGATGTCGTGGATGGATCTCCTCAATCTTGTCACGGATAGCCCTCACCCACTCTCCTCTCACTCCTAAGCACATTCGTGAATCAGGATAGAGGTAAATGTGTGATTACTATTCTTAAACTAGATTTAGGGGTTTTGACCTAGGGTTTAGTTGACCTAGGGTTTAACTTTTGAGTTTTGACTAGTTTTTACCTTGTGATGATATTGGGGGTTTGATAGGATCGTTTAACCATGGTTATCTCATGATGGCATCAAGGGTTTGCTATTTTGTCTATTCTAGGGTCTCTATATGCATGCAAACTAAATGATATGCAAAACATTTTTTTATGCCTTTTTAGTATTTTAGAAATGAAAAGTACTTTTAATCTATGAAAGGGAAATATGTATGCAATCTAATATGATTTTTCTAATGCAAAGTTAATCTATGTTTTTGGGTTTTCGATGATTTAGAAGTAATGTAATCTAAAGAAAAGGAAAATGCTTCTTTTAATAATGTAGATCTAGAAATATGAAAACAACTAATCTAACATGCAAGATCTAATTATCAAGGAAAAGGCAATGTTTTACTATTACCAAGAGCAAATTTGGCTTTCTAATTACTATTAATTGAACAAAACAATGAAGGAACTTGAGAGAAATGAAGATTTGTGTGATTCTACTACCTCAGAAATCATTGATATCGGCAACCTCTAGTCCTTTGGTGGCAGCGGGAGATCCTCTTGACAACAAAATGACATAAAGAAGCAAAAAGAAGCTTTGATGAAGGAGAGCTTTGGTTGAGCTCAATGACATAGACCAAAGTAGCATAACATTGCTTGATTGAACAAATAAAGCAAAAGGCACCTTCGTCATTTGAATGCTAAGTTGGAGAGCAAAACTGGCAAGAGCTGTGTGCACAATGAATTTACCTCCCTTTGTGCTTGAGGGAGGGGTGTATTTATAGGTTTGAGGAATGGGATGGATTGAGAAGTTAACTCATTTGATTGATGAGTTAACAAGGATTGATTGGGGAGTTCACTGGATTGATTACCCAGTGAACTCAATTGATTAGAGAGTGATGAAGCAATGATAACTTATCATTGAAGAGGAAATGGAGATGAGGAAATGCATGAGATTGATTGAAGAGTTAATTTGAGATCAAATAGAGCTAATTATGCATGTGTGGGTGCATGAAATAGTTAACTCTATATTAGGCATCAAAAACCATGCAAACTGGAAGAAAAACAAGCGAAAATGAAGCAAAAATGAGTGAGAAACTTGAGTTTTTTCGCGGCTAGAAAAATGACAGGGTCACCCCTTTCACCAGTAGGGTCACCTGGGGGGTGACCCTAGGTCACCCAAGAGAGATCTAGGCTGGACAGAGTTTTTGCAGACAAACAGGTTGGGAGATGAAAGAAGAGAAGAAAAGGAGGGGTTCTACCTCCGGAAACAGGTTAGTCATGTGCAAGAATCCAAATCTCCACTTGCACTTGCAGGATCTCCTGAGGGAGATCTAGAAATAATAGGGGGAGATTTGGATTGGTTTGGTGGAATTAAAAACTGAAATTGGGAGATGGATAGGGAGACCTCTAGAAGGCTTCTAGGAGGTGCATAGGATGAAAAACATAGGGGAAAAGTGAAAACTCACCTACAAGACACTCACAAGGCTGAGGAGCAAGGTCGAAAGCTCAGAAAATGCAAGTCGACAAGTGTCACAATAAGTGTCGAAAAGTGTTACAAATGGGGAGAGAGAGAAATCGACAAGGAAGAAAACAACACAAGACAAGCAAGATGACACGTCATCAAGAGGCTTGCTGCTTAAAGGACATTACTTCACGCTTACATGTAGGTGACAAGGATTTGAATTATCATAGGGGTCCTCGTGGAGGCTATGCATGATTTTTGTGCTTACAAGTATATCAAGAGATTTTCTAAGGCATTTGTAAACATTTTGCCCCTATTTCTTTATCAAGATTAAAAGGAGGAAGAGAGGATGGATGGATAGATGGGATAGGTATGTGGGTATAATGGCTAAGGATGGTAGGATAGGATATGATAGGATGAGGTAGATAGGCAAGAAATGATAGGTTGGCAATGATAGGTTAGATGAGACAACATGCCCTCAAGTGTAAGACATGGATAGTCAAACTACACATGACGCGTGTGTGATTAATGAGGACAAAATGAAGATTAAAACATAAATCAAATGCAAATACAACGATTATACCTCCATAATGACTCACAAATCCAAGAGGGAAGGAGTTGCACCCACGAGCTCCTCAGATTTTACCCAAGACTAGAATGTATGTGGATTGCTCAATGCTTTCAACACAATATGAAGAGATAGGGATTGATAGATTAGATGGAGATGAGGAAAGATTTTGACATTATGGTGGTATGATGAGGAGGTTGTGGAGTGATTTTGGTAGAGGTTTGATGCATGAAGAAGTCTCTCCCAAATGGCTTGGAGAAGGTCTCATTTATAGATTTTATGAAAGGAGGATGGAGGGTGAGGATTGAAAGATGAGATCAAGGGCTAGGAATAAAAGTAAATCTTTTATTCATTTTGGGAAAAGGGGTGATAAATGAGGTATGGATGTGAAAGAATGTGAAATGAATTAAAAATTCATTTGGGGAATGGGAAATGAATTAAGAATTCATTTGGGGATAAGAGGTAATGAATGAGGATGGGTGAGGTAAGGGGGTTATAAGAGAAGTAAATGTGATGTGTGATTTGTTTTAATTTTATATTTGGAGGATGTGGGGAAGGGTGTTAAACTAGGTTTGACCACTCAAATGAGAGGTTAGGATTAATTAAACATAGGTTTTGTTTAATTGATCCTAGGGCTAGGATGAGGTAGGCTAGGGTAGGTTAGGGTAGGTCAATTAGTAGGCTAGATTAATTAGATAAACATGATTTATCTAATTAATGAGGATTAGAGAAAATGAGAATTAAACTAAATAAATATTAGGAATATTTATTTGATTAATGAGGGATAGTGTTGTAAGGTCTAGTGATAAATTAAGTGAGTTAATTGATCACAAGGGATAGACAGGTGGTTAGAGATAACTTAATTAAATAAAATGAATTTATTTAATTAATAGGAGGGATAAATTGGTGTCGAGACATGAGAAATTGTTTTGCGAAGCAAGCCAATTTTAGGTGTCTACATTTGCCCCTCTTTGAGATGGTGTTGCGGCTAAGTAACATCATTTCAAAGAAGTTAAAACATAGAGTTGGATTGGATAGAAAAAATATTTTGTCTTAGAAGAATAGGGTAAGGTTTGGAGATAATTGGTAAGGGTGATGCCCCCTCGAGAAGATAGGCAGGTTGCAAGAACACGGTTGTTCTCTCGAAATGGATGGAAGAGATTGGTTGAAGTGGTTGGAGGATAAGTGGTGAGATGAAAGGATGATGATGGTGGGAGATTGATTGGTGGATGATCATTGTGTTGAAAAATGATTTAGAGCAATCCTAGGTTTGATATAGAAAAGTGGATATGTTTTCACCAAGGTATAGAAGACTAGGGTGATGATGTTTATCCAACATTTGCATGGACTAGACACGCAAACAAAGGGATGATCCCATGCATGCCCAAGATAGTACAACCTTGTTCTGATGAGGGAAGGGGACTCATAGCATAAGTCCTTAGTACACAAAAGGTATGATGAACCTTAGATGCATAAGGGGATCAATATGCTAGAACCGACCCTATGATCAACAAGATATGAATACTAGCTTGGAATAATGAAACCAACCCACAAGCACAGCATAGAAAAGCAAGACTATGCCCCATTCTAGATGTTTTTGCCACATACCATGATATAGTGAGATCAAGGTAGCTTTGATGTGATCTTCGAATAGGAAAAAAGATAAAAATCAAAAATGAAAAGATCAACGAACCAAACAAGTAGCCATTGTATCTCTTGCCAAGATGGATAATGATTTGATAGATTATGCCTATTGTAGGAATGATATATCCTAAGGCAGGAATCAATTGATGATTGGATCATGTTTTGTTGATGTTATAAGATTGGCTCAAGATATGATGGTGACAAGTTGTGGTTGATGTTGATTTGATAGTTGATGATTTTGATTAAGGGACGATGCTTTGATAGGTGATGCGATGCTTGGATCTAGTGTAAGCTCAGTAGGTTGGATGGGTGCATCTTGTGTACCTGAGTACTGGAAACGTCCTTCGTATCCCAGACTGCCTACATACCCTGTATCCACGAGATCAAGGCACATTAAGATGCAAGTGGTTATGATATGTAGTTCTGATTTGTGATGATGATGTGGGATGATGATAGATGTGATGATGTTGGAAGATGATATGATGTTGATGGAGCAGTGTTGATTTTGGGATGGATAATTGTTTTTGAGATTTTGTAGATATTTTGATTTTTTTAGATTTTCTGATTTTTTTATGTTTTTGGATTTTTTGATTTTGTGATGTTTTTGGATTTTTTGATTTTGATTTTGTGATGTTTTTGGATTTTTTTATTTTGATTTTGTGATGTTTTTGGATTTTTTTATTTTGGGAAAGGAATGGTTTATTATGAGATAGTTGTATTAGATTTCATGTGGATGACCTTTATGCTAGATAACAATAACAAGGGAACACCAAGTCTAGAGGTGAGGGTGATGGGGTTGGAGAGGGAGGAGATTCATGATAGATGGATTGGAAGATAGAGATATGGATGCAAGATAGATGGATAGGAGATGGGGATAAGGATTTTCTCCAAGGGCTAGGTTGCAAGGAATCATATGCCCCAATGCTTAAAGAATTTTGCATGATGGGCTCATGTTTGAATGGATGGCCTTTGCAATAGATGGATGGAGGATGTACTTATAAAGGGAGTATGCCAAGAGGTCTCCAAAGCATGTTGTTGATATTTTTCCCCTTGTCTTTATCAAGATCTAAGGTGGGAGATATAGTGGATAGAATGGATGGGAATGATAGGATAAATAGGGGATGGTGGATAGGAATATGATAGTATAAGGATAAGATAATGGATAAGATGTGCAAAAGATATTATGGATGTGGATGATTAGATGGTTTTGCCCCCGAGTGTAGGGATGCAAAATGGATGGAGAAGGGGTTACGCATGACGCCCACAAGGGGTTTTCATCATGGTACTTGCCCAAGGCGCCACGTGGAGTGGTTTTCACCATTGGATGGATTTTTTTTTCTCTTTACTATTTTCTTGATTTTTTTTATTTTTTTACTTTTTTGCTTTTTTGATGGAAGGGGGACTCTAGCGTCTATTTCCATAGCAAGGAGAAGATGGTGCCATGTTGGATAGCATTATGGATGATGATTGCATGGATTGTTGGTAGATAGGAGAAGATGGAATGGATTATGATGTGGATTGTGTGGATTATGATGTGGATTATGCAAAAGCATGGACCATAGGAATGTGATGGGGAAGATATGTAGGATATTTAACGAAAGATGGAGAGATGGGGGTATGTGGGAATGTTAAGTGGTGGAGGGGAACCTAGACCAACGGTCGCACACACCATGATGTATTTGGAAGCTTTTACTTTGGATGTGGAGTTGGCAGTAATGGGGATCGGGATGGGGGATTTTTGTATGATCGATTTGGGGTTTTAGGGACCCAAATAGACTTAGGATTTATGGGATTTTTAGATGTGGAGAAAGATGTTTGGGAGTTTGGAGTGGATTGGGATGTGGATGCCTCATTAGATTTTGGTGCTTTTTGTTTAGGGACCCACACCATTTTTGTTTTTTTCTTTTTCTTGTGATGGTGTGGGCTTTGATAGACTTTTGGATTTTTCATTTTGATTGGAAGGGATAATATCTTTAGGCTTTTGTGCTTTATGCATTGAGGCATTCAAATTGTTACTTTTGAATCCCATGGATTTGGGGGAAGCTTCATGTTTGAAAGATGTGTGCTTTTGTTGGTCTTGATTGGGAATTTTAGGGGGTTTATGGGTGGAGAAATTAAAAGTGGATTTATGGATAAATGGATGAGGAGATTTGAGGATAGGGATATTAGGAGTTGGTAGGAGTGGAGGTAAAGTGGCTTTGATAGAGATATTTGGAGTTGGAAGTAGTGGAGGTAAAGTGGATTTGATAGAGATATTTGGAGTTGGAAGTAGTGGAGGTAAAGTGGATTTGATAGAGATATTTAGAGTTGGAAGTAGTGGAGGTAAATTTGATGGAGGGAGATGAATGGTCACATGCTTTTGCAAATGATAGGATGATGGAGGAGGGATGACGACATATGTTTTGGGAGTGCGATGAGATGCACCATGTTTGGGATTGGATGAATGGATTTTAGAAGGCATGTGGGTGGTACCAACATGTTCATTTTGTTTGTCTTGGGATGTATAGCCGAGGCCATGCGAGGATGGATGGAATGTGGTGTGGATGGGCTCTAAGATGCCTTGCTCATGAAGGCCTAAGCCTTTGCCTTGATAGTTCATGTGTTGGAGTATGCAACATGTGATGGGATGTTTAGTGCTTTGGAAACAAGATGCGAGTCCATTATTTATTGGAGAAAGATAGGTGGTGGATGGAAGTTGTTCACCTCTTACAAGGGAGTCACCATGGATGAAAGTGCTTGTGCCAAGTGGATAAGGGGATGGATTTTGGATGGGAATGGTAGATGGAGGTGAAGTATTCATGGGGGATGGTGAAGGGGTGGTAGAAGATGGGGTGAGATCAATAAGTTGATCAATAGATGGGAGGGGATCATGGATGGGATTAGATGGGATGGTTAGATCTTGATTAGGAGAAGGGGTTGATGTTTCAACATGCTTTGGATTTGATTCTTGACATGGCTCATGGGTTTGGTAGAAGTGGGAGTGAATTGGATAGATGTGATGGGTGCTTGGATGGATGTGATAGGTGCTTGGTTGGATGTGATAGGTGCTTGACTTATGGGTTATTGAACATGGTTGCATGATGGTTCTTGAGTTATGATAGGGGATTGTGCAAGAGATTTGGTGGGTGTAGGATTGCATGAGGGTATTTGATTCCTTGCTAATAGCCAATGGATGGTATCCTTCATGAGTTTATGGGTTGAAGAACAATGTAATGGATGGATAATGATGGTGGATGGTGTAGGATTAAGATTGGGATTGGATAGGGTGGTGATGGGATTAAGTAATGATGGTTCATGGGTAGGTTCAAGGATAGGTGTTGGATTAGATGGTGATGTTGGAGGGTGGGGGATTGGGGGGATTCCTTTGCTTTGCTTTCATTTTTAGGTGATGTTCTTTGGAGCAAATCTCACAAGGATTCTTTGGATGTGATAGTGTTGGGACTTGGAAGATTTGATGGTGGATTAGATGATGGATGGGTCATAGGGATTGGTGGATTGGGAGATACATAAGGTGATGGATTAAGGTTGATAAGGTTGGAGGGATATTGCAATGGGGGGATTGGAGGATGGGGATTAGGAGATGGGGGATTTGGTTGTTGATATGAGGTTTGGTTTTCGGATATAAGGTGTGCTAGATTGGTGTTCCCTTGATCAAAGTTAGCATGACAAAGGTTGGGGGATGGATAAGGTGGAGGTATTGATTGGTTGGATAAGTATGATGGCATGGATGTGTAAGGGGATGGTGATTGATATGAGGGTAAAGGATGATATGATGGTAGTTGGTATGAGTTTGAAGGTTGATATGAGGTTGATGGAGTGGATATGTAAGATGTAGGTTGGTATGAAGGTTGAAATAATGAAGATTGATATGATGTGGATGGGGATGATGTGTAGAATGTTTGTTGATATGATGAAGGTTGATATGAGGTTGATAGTGTGGGTATATAGTATGAAGGTAGGTATGATGAAGGTTGAAAGAATGAACATTGATGTGATGTGGATGGGGGTGATATGTAGGATGTTTGTTGATATGATGAAGGTTGGGTAGGGACTTGGGATTCTCCAATGATGAGGTGTGCTAAGGGTATATCCTTAATGTCATTTTTGCATTTTTCCTTAGCATTAGGATCCATGTTCTCATAGACTTTTCTAAGTCTTTGTAAATGTTGCATTTCTTCATAAGGATCCATTTTGTGGGAGATAGTATGGGATGATGGGGGATGATGGATGATTGTGATGTTGGGAATCAAAATTTCAAGACCTTAAGATGATTTGATTTGATTTGTTTTTTGTTGGATGGTTCTCTATGCTTTTGATAGACTAATGATCTTAAGCAAGAGGGTTGATGTGTTTGACTAAGGTCTTGATTTTTTTTTTTGATTGGGTTGATTTGGATTTTGGATTGGGATGATAATGATGTTGAGAGATTTTGATAATGATGTGGATAGTTTTGGTTGCGCTTTTGGATGAGGGGATTGATGGAGGATGAAGGAGACTAGGTCCTTAACCAAAGTTTGATGTGCCAAGGATGATTTGTTGATTAAGGATTAGGAATTGGAATGTTTGATTGGAGTGGATAATGGAGAAGGGATGAATGATGTTGGATTTGATTTTGGATTTTGGATTTGGGTGAGATGGGATTAGAATGATGTTGATGAATTGGATTAAGGATGATGAGAGTGATTAGGATAGGATTAGATTGCATGATTTGGATGATGATGTGGATAAGATAGGTGATTAGGATGATTAGGATAGATGAGTGATTGGATTTGAATGTGTTGGAAGAATGAGGTGAATGACTTGTCTTATGTATTTGATGTTTATCTTGATTTGGCAATGTTCAATGAAATGATCACACTTGTACAAACATGAATCACTCACACAAGACACAAGCAATTTTGAATTTTGAATTGGAAGAATATGATGATGATTAGACAAGCACACATGCAAGACACATCAACATGCCCTAATGTCTAGTTTGATGGGGTATGGCCATTTAGGTTTGGGCAATGTTTACATGAGGTTGACTAATGAATTGAAAGTGAAATCCTGTCACATAGCTGGGAGAAGGGGGTAACCCACCCTTCACCCTCACTTCCCAAAGGTAGAAAGTTCTTTGGGGCTTAGCCAAGAGTGACAAGATTCTGATTTCAATGAGGGTGTCTTTCGATTCAGCCTCAAATGAGGTCGTCCCTAGGGGTGATGAAATCCCCTAGCAGGCCTCCTAGGAAAAGGTAAACAAAAGTGAATCAAGTGAGGTGTTTTTGATCTCCAAGGTCACCTTGCGGTGCGAGGAGAGAGCATACACACGCACACTTGATTCACACTCGCACTTGATTAATTGACCCTTAGAAAATTGAAATGTGTGAAAGACACGTCAATCAATGGTTCTTTTTAAAGCCCGAGTCCAAATGTGTGATGAAGGCACTTGTTGATTTTAAGGTCAATTTTGATGTGATGAAGACAAATGTTTGTTTTAGAAGCCCAAATTGAAGTGTGTGATGAAAACAAGATTAAAGATGAAAGATTAAAATGGATGTACCCAAATTGTTTTCATTGTCCAAACCATTGTGTTTGCTGATCCTGATGTTTTTCCAACCTCGAATGATCACCTGCAAGTCACAAAAATGAAAATGGAGCAAGTAGACTAGCATAGGAGATTATTATGTGAAAATTGATAATCTGATAAAATCTGATGAAAAATGAGCTGATACAGAAAAATTAAGTGCATGAATATATTCTTCAGGAAATTCTATGCGATTTCAAAAAAAATTTGTGAAAATTCGATCAAAAACGCAAAAGATATGAGCATTTGAAGTTTTCATGCATGTTTGACTTTGACTGCGAAAAAATGTGGAAAAAAGTATAGTCACCTGAAAATTTCCTCACAACTACATAGTTTGCCTTGTCAACTTTCCGGAAAGTCCTTGTTTGTGAATTTTTGACTCTGTATGCGAAAGTTGTGAAAATTTGAAAAAAATAGCCTCCTTCGGCATGTATGAGGCACAAGAGGTCAAGCTGGCAGTTAATGTTATCATTTTAACCACTGGCGGTTTTGAGCTCCCTGGTCACATGATTCTGTTATAAGTCTGGTGGTTAAGGTCTACGGGCAGTTAAGGTGAAATAGGCCCCTGGTCGCTAATATGACCAGGGGCTTGAAGTTTTGAAAAAAATATATGAGGGGGATTTTGGATTGCCCCTTCACCCAGTCACCAAGGGGATTGTGCAATCACTACTTGCCCACCATTTAAATCAAAGAAAACCTAGGATCAAAGGCCTATATTTCATGCTTGGATTAAAGGTTGGCAATTGTGCTTAAGACCTCCTCCCTAGTCACGGTAATAAGAAATAGCCACAATCAAAGGGATTTTGGAGTTCTGCCAAACCCTAAAGGTTGAGGGTGTTTTGTGAACAGCGATAGAAGCAGAGGTGAAGATGGATGGGAGATTCACAGGCGGCAGGGGGATTTAGAGGCAGTGATGGACTCAAACAAGGTGGTGACCTGGAGCTAGGCGGCGGTGACTGGAGGTCTGGCAGCGGTGGTCGGAGGGGAGGTGTTTGCAGGGTGTCGACACTGCAAATGGAGGTAGCGACTTCGCCTGCAGATGGAGGTCAGCAGAAAATGAAGTGGTGGCAGTGGTGATTGGGTGGTTGGCAGGTGGTGACAAGTTGTCAACTCAGAGGTAGAGGCGGATGGGGAGCTACAGAGGTTGGGCGGATGTCGAGCTTTGGTGACTGCGACTGGAGTTTTAAGCTTTGTTTTAAGACTGCGACAAGGATTTCAATGTGACCCAAAGGTTTCAAAAACTATGACAAGGATTTTGATGATGGGCTAGGGTTAGCTTATGAGGATGGGGTTTTTGTTACCAGAAAGCTGAGCAGTGGTAAGGAGTACATGCAGAGTGTGTAGAGGAGATTAGAGGTGCTAGGGTTAGGCTTCCAGGAGCAGCCACTCATGATTTTTCAAAAAAACCTGCGACAACCCTAAACAAGCGACCACGAACGCATGCAACACAGAAAACCATGGATGACAGAAAAAAATAATGCACAGATCAATGTTGGGGGGTACAATTCCGTACGGTACGGATCCGTACTGTACGGACTGTACCCTAAAATGTTTTTGATTTTTTTCAAAAAAAATTCGTCACAGAACCTAGGCAAATTTACTATCAAAATTCATAGAAACAGTGTCCTAATCGCAATAATGTAGTCTATTTTTGCCCAAGACACAACCTGTAACAGTTTATCACCAAAATTTGCAAAACTTGCTACAACTAAGGTTAGAAAATGAAGATTTGGCGACAAAACCTTCAAAAAATGACGATTAGATCCAAGACCGGGCGTGCCAATGTGATTAATGAGGATAAAATGAAGATTAAAACATAAATCAAATGCAAATACAATGATTATACCTCCATAATGACTCACAAATCCAAGAGGGAAGGAGTTGCACCCACGAGCTCCTCAGATTTTACCCAAGACTAGAATGTATGTGGATTGCTCAATGCTTTCAACATAATATGAAGAGATAGGGATTGATAGATTAGATGGAGATGAGGCAAGATTTTGACATTATGGTGGTATGATGAGGAGGTTGTGGAGTGATTTTGGCAGAGGTTGGATGCATGAAGAAGTCTCTCCCAAATGGCTTGGAGAGGGTCTCATTTATAGATTTTCTGAAAGAAGGATGGAGGGTGAGGATTGAAAGATGAGATCAAGGGCTAGGAATAAAAGTAAATCTTTTATTCATTTTGGGAAAAGGGGTGATAAATGAGGTATGGGTGTGAAAGAATGTGAAATGAATTAAAAATTCATTTAGGGAATGGGAAATGAATTAAGAATTTATTTGGGGATAAGAAGTAATGAATGAGGATGGGTGAGGTAAGGGGGTTGTAAGAGAAGTAAATGTGATGTGTGATTTATTTTAATTTTACATTTGGAGTGGGGAAGGGTGTTAAACTAGGTTTGACCACCCAAATGAGAGGTTAGGATTAATTAAACATAGGTTTTGTTTAATTGATCCTAGGGCTAGGATGAGGTAAGCTAGGGTAGGTTAGGGTAGGTCAATTAGTAGGCTATATTAATTAGATAAACATGATTTATCTAATTAATGAGGATTAGGGAAGAGGAGAATTGAACTAAATAAATATTGGGAATATTTATTTGATTAATGAGGGATAGTGTTGTAAGGTCTAGTGATAAATTGAGTTAATTGATCACAAAGGATAGATAGGTGGTTAGAGATAACTTAATTAAATAAAATGAATTTATTTAATTAATAGGAGGGATAAATTGGTGTCGAGACATGGGAAATTGTTTTGTGAAGCAAGCTAATTTTAGGTGTCTACAGCGTGTTTGCCACGTTTTCATCATGGTACTTATCTAAGGCTCCTGTTTACAAAATTTTCACCATTGGACAAAGGGATTTTTCTTTACTATTTTGATTTTTTTCTCTTTTTTTCATTTTTTTGTTTTTGTATACTTGGATGGAAACGGTGGATATTGACAATAAGGACTCAAGCATCTAGTTCCAAGAAAGGTTATAGATCCATTTAAAGATGAATGAAACACATAGACCATGTCAAATGCCATTATGCTCATAGATGTTGGTAGTAGATTGCATAAGAGGAAGATAGAGTAGGTGGATAATGGATTATCATGTGGATTATGAATGGAAGGATTATGCAAGAATGGATAGGAGATAGTGGATTATGATGTAGATTATGGATGGAAGGATAATAGATTATGATGTGGATATGGAAAATCATGGAGCATAGGGATATGATGGGTGAAATATGTGGGATAATGGATGAAAGATGTGTTAGAATCTGAAAAGATTATTAACTCAGAAAACTAGTGCAAATGAATAGATATTTAAACTATGAATGCAAATGATACGAAATAAAAATAGCAACACAGAGTTAGTCTCCAAGAGAGTAATGCAAATGCTAGAAGCAAAATAGTATTAAGAGGATGCAAAAGTAAAAGATACAAAATACAAGCTAGGTAGCATGCTTATATAGACTAGGGAGAGAAAGGAGGTGGCAACACCGACCAATGAGGAGCAACCATCTATCAGACTAAAGATAGCAAAGTATCTTCCCAAGATAGCTAATGGATGCTCACATGTAGGAAGGTGACACCTCGCAACCACTCACCTAATAAGACATGCTTTATTAACCTAAGCGAGATTAATAGAAGTGTAGGAAAAACCTAGTAATATAGGGAAAAATAAATAACCCAACTAGGAAATAAAAACCTACACTAACACCCCCCCATAAGTGAAGCTTAGGTGGATGTAAAAATGGGTCCCAGCAAATCAAGCCTGATGAGGTACCCATGTACATAAATTCCCCCCCCCAAAAAAAAAGAGAGAGAAGAGACCTCCCCAAAGTAGAGAGAGTCAGGACTCCGAGTGAGATGAAGAAGCCCCCCAGAAGATGAAGCATCCCGCACCCCCAGCAAAACTCGCAAATGAAGGAACTTGCTCTCAGTGAAGGGTTTGGTGAAGATATCAGCAACCTACTCAGAAGTCAGACAGTAGCGAAGGTCGATGACGTAGTCATGGATGAGCTCCCAGATGTAGTGTATGTGGACCTCTATGTGTTTGGTCTGCTGATGATGGACCAGATTCTGTGAGATCTGAATGGTACTCTAGTTGTCACAAAATATGACTAATGGCCATCTGATCTGGATACCAAACTGAGTGAGAAGATTTTGAAGCCAAATGGCCTTAGTGGCGGCATTCACAGCCCCCCGATACTCAGCCTCAGTAGAAGATAGAGCAATAGCAGACTGCTTCTTACTCGACCAACAAACAACACCTGAACCAAGTGAGAAGCTGTAACCTGAAGTAGACTTGCAATCCTGAGAATCACCCACCTAATTTGAATCTTTGTAGCCCACCAAGTCAAGCTCAATGCCCGCTGCATAGTGAATCCCAAAACTGTAAGTACCCTGAATGTAGTGAAAGATCCACTTGGCTTCTTTCCAGTGCAACTCATGAGGCTCCTGCATGAATCGAGAGACCATGCCTACTGCATATGAAATGCCAGGTCTTGTATGAGTCAGATAAATGAGACTCCCAACAAGTTGTCAATACAAAGTGCCATCAACAAGTGGAGAAGAACACTGAGACTCAATTTTGACTCCAAAAAGAAAGGGAGTCGAAGCAAGCTTACAGTCAACCATATGAAACCTCGAGAGCAAATCTAGAGCATACTTGGACTATGTGATGGTGATCCTGGAAGAAGATTGAAAGATCTCAATCCTGAGAAAGTAACGCAACAAGCCCAAGTTAGTCATCAAAAACTTGTCATGAAGGGTAGTTTTGACAGCCCCAATGGTGGATGAAGAACTCCCTGTGATCAACAAGTCATCAACATACAGAACTAAAAATAGGAGTGAATCATCCTGCTGCAGAATGTAGACATTGGGATCAGAATGGCACCGAGTGAACCCAACTGATAGAAGGAATGAGTCCATCTTGGCATACCAAGCCTGAGGAACCTGTTTGAGGCCATAGAGAGACTTCCAAAGATGGTATACAAGTGAAGAATCATGAATGAATCCTTGTGGCTGCTCCATGTAGATCTCCTCCTAAAGGTCACCGTGAAGAAAAGCACTCTTCACATCCATCTGGTGTACTTCCCAACGATTAGCTACAGCAATGGCAAGAACAAGTCGGATGGAATTCATTCAGGCAACTAGTGCAAAAGTCTCAGAGTAGTCAATCCCAGGAACCTGAGAGAATCCTTTGACGACCAAGTGAGCCTTATGCTTGTCAATCAACCCATTTGCTGCAAATTTTGTCTGATAGATCCACTTACATCGAACAAGTTTTCATCCCTCAGGAAGAGAGACAAGATCCCAAGTGTGGTTCCTCATCAAGGAACAATACTCCTCCTACGTAGTTATATCCCACTCAGGAATACCAGAAGCCTCATGAAAAGATTATGGATCTGAGGCAGTAGCAATGAAGACATGTGGAGCACCCTAGAACTATGAACGAGTCTGCCTGGTGTCCGATGGATCCCCAACCCAATCACCTACAGACTGCAAGGTCTGTCTAGCCCAAAGTGGACCAGAAGATGGAGAATCTGGAGGAGAATCATCAACCTCTGAATGATGACTAGGAGAGGAAGGAGGTGAGTCCTCTGAATCACTCTCTGCATCAGAAGTGGAGGTAGAAGACTGCTTAGGTGAATATGACTCATCAGAAGATCTATCATGTATCCCAAGTGACTCCAATGTCAAAGTAGGAGTTGGAGAAGTGATAGAAAGTGAGCTCGAAGAGCCCTCCTCAAACTAAACACTCCTCTCAATGATCAGCTCATGTGTAGTAGGGTGGAGCAACCGATAACCCTTCACACCATTAGGATAACCTACAAATATGCAAGGTTTGCTCTGCGGATCCAAGGCCTTGCATTTCTCTGTAGGAATGTGGGCCTATGCAGGAGAACCAAAAAATTGAAAGTGCTTAACTGATGGTTTTCAACCGCTCCAAGCTTCAAAAGGAGTGACTCCCTTCAAGGCTCGGTGAGGAACACAGTTATGGATATAACACGCACAGTTAATGGCCTCTACCCAATACTGTGGTGCAAGAGATCTGGAGTGAATCATGCAGTTCACCATTTCCTTCAAGGACCTATTCTTCTATTCTGCAACACCATTTTGCTGAGGATTGTATGGAACTGAATGTTGCAAATCATCCCCCTCTAAAGTGCAAAACCTCTCAAACTGACGGTTGACATACCACCATTGTCAGTGCGCAAAACTTTGATGGCTTTCCCAGATTGCTTCTCTACAAAAGTTTTAAAGTCCTGAAAATGATCAAATACCTCTAACTTTTGTTTGAGAAAGTACACCCAAGTATATCGAGAAAAGTCATCAATGAATGTGAGGACATATCTAGCCCTACTGAAAGAAGGATGCTGAAATGGACCAGCCAAATCACTGTGAACTAACTCCAGTATCTGTGAAGCTCTCCATGCCTTACCTTTGTCAAACTTTTCCTTAGGATGCTTACCAAGAATGCAACCTTGGCAAACACCACTTCAAAACTGAACTGAAGGCAACCCTATGACCATGCTCTGCTGGTTGAGCTGTTGCAAGTAGCGGAAGTTAAGATGGCCAAACTGCTCATGCCATAATCTACTCACATCATTAGAATGATTGAGCAAAATAGTCAAAGGAGGATCAGGAGCAAAGTGAGAAAATAGATAGAGCTATGACTGGTGATCTGCTCTCCCAACTGCAACTGTAGAACCACTATGCAACTCACGAATCTCCACTGAATCAGGAGTGAACTCAACCCGCTTGCCTGAACCTTGGTGAGTGATTTGGTATACCAATAGGAGATTAGTTGATAATAAGGGCACACAAAGAACATCATGGAATGTGCCATCCTCTACATCAATAGACCCTCTCCCACACACCTCAACAAGAGTGTCATCACCCATCAAAATAGAAGGCATAGTACATGGCTCCAAAGATGCAAGTTCTTCCTTAGATGAAGCCATGTGGTGAGAAGCACCCAAATCAAGAACCCAAGTGGATGGTGAAGAAGCAACTGAAACAAGGGCCTTTCCCTTTCCTTTCCCCTTATTTTCTTTTCTCTTGTTAGACCCCTCATTAAAACTCTATTTGATAGAATCAGGAACACTAATATTATTCTTCTCAAGAATGTGTGTCAAGTGATCAATTTGTTTCTTTAGACATTTATGTTCATCATGACTAGGTCTTTTACAATAGGCACATTGGACCCTCTCTTTCTTAGGCTTGTCTCCCTTGGAAGATTGGGTCTCATTAGTTGCTTTTGAAGCAACCGGTATCTGATCCTTCTTCTCCTTGCTATTCTTTTATTTCTTATCCTTACTAGTGTTGCTACTACTTTGTCATTTTTGTTCTTTTGTGCCTTGGTTGGCAGCCAAGACATGTGACTTAGAGGACTTAAGAGTGCCCATTTGGATTAACTTATCCTGTTCCCAAGTGAGACTGACAGCAAAATCATCTAAATATGGCATGGTGAATTGAGTACCAAGTGCACCCTTAGTAGCATAGAAAGTAGAAACAAACACAAAATATTCTGAACTTAGCTTAGAGAGAATACTAAGAATCAGTTGTTCATGTTTCTTTTCAATTCCACATTGTTTTAACTGTAGCCTTAGTGATTTCAATTTAGTGAAAAAATCCTAGATTGTGTTGAAATTGCCTGGACTTAAACTAATTAATTCATTTTCCAACATATGACCTCTCATTGAATCTTGTGTGCCAAATAGTTTTTCTAGCTTTGTCCAAATTTTATTTGGTGTATTCAAAGACTCAATGTGAAAGAGCAAATCAGGGGAAATAGACAAACACAATGTTCCATATGCTTCATCACATTTGTTAAACCACCTAGGCTTATCTTCATCTTTAGCAGGTTCAGTTTCAAGTCCCATAGTTATCCTATTTAATCTAGCTTTCCTTAAGTGAATTGTCATGCATGATTTCCACTCAAAGTAATTGTATGGAGTTAGGATGGGCAGATTTGTTTGATCCATGATGAAGAAATGCAGAGAAGAAGTGTGGAAAAGAAGAGAAAACCAAGACAACCCCCATTTTCACTCAATCAAAGAACCCCCCCCAAGAAAATATGATTTGGCACTTTATATTAGTGAATTTACAACTACCACTAGCAAGAAATACTAAGTGGTCTTGATTTTAATGCATTACAAAACCCTCATGAAGGGCATATGCTGAAAATACAACTTTGGCACAATATCTAGAGAAATAAATAGCACCACTACGATCTACTCAAAAAATTATGCACTTTCAAAAAATGAGTTGCCTCGATACGAGGTCATATGTGAAAGTTATGATCCTCTGAAGTTTCCAAAATGAGAACTGTGCAATGTCATGACTGAGAATCTATAATTTTTGAAAAATCTTGGCATCAAAATCAAAAAACATCTACACTAGTGCATAGAGCACGAAAAAATAGCCAAAATCAAAAAACAATTCATGGGAAAAGGAGTCCGTATGAGCAAGAACAGAGCATTTGAAAACTGCCTTCAAAACTACAATTGCCAATGGAGAGGGGTCCTGCTATAGCTTTTTGAGCGTGTTTTTGCAAAATATATAGACTGCATGCAAAAACGAAAAGATACCTAGATGATTTTTTTGTGCTGCGAACAAAACCCAGAAGGCATTGTTCTTGTTAATATACAGAAGATGTAGTTCTAATGTAAATAGAATGCCTTTAGCAATAAAAAAAATGACCCCAACAACCAAAAAATGACATGCAAAGGCTGACTCAGATACCTAAGACAAGCAATGGCATGCTGGAACCTGCAATATTGATTGAAAACACCAAATATGCAAGCTGGTTGTCAGATTTGAGCTTGAAAACCCTGGTTCCGCAACTGTGTATGACGATCTCTGATTTCGGTGAAATGAAAGCCAAATCTAACTTTCTCAAGCCTCCTGGACGCGTTGGAATAGTCATAAATACTACCAGTATAACCAAAAATGTTGCAATCACCCAGATTTCATAAAACACATGTGCAAATCCCAGAGATTAAAAAAGTTTTCGTCAAATTTTTCTGATTCTCAAGATCATCTGAAGATGCAAGAGAAGAGCATACTGGGTTTTTCAAAAAATTGCAATAAGCTTAATTAAACCCCCCAAATCTCTCAAATAAGAAAACTAAAATCTACTCTTGCACATAGCAAGGCTCTGATACCATGTTAGAATCTGAAAAGATTATTAACCTAGAAAACTAGTGCAAATGAATAGATATTTAAACTATGAATGCAAATAATACGAAATCAAAATAGCAACACAGAGTTAGTCTCCAAGAGAGTAATGCAAATGCTAGAAGCAAAATAGCATTAAGAGGATGCAAAAGCAAAAGAGACAAAATACAAGCCAGGTAGCATGCTTATATAGACTAGGGAGAGAGAGGAGGTGGCAACACTGGCCAGTGAGGAGCAACCATCTATCGGACTAAAGATAGCAAAGTATCTTTCCAAGATAGCTAATGGATGCTCACATGTAGGAAGGTGACACCTCGCAACCACTCACCTAATAAGACATGCTTTATTAACCTAAGCGGGATTAATAGAAGTGTAGGAAAAACTTAGGAATATAGGGAAAAATAAATAACCCAACTAGGAAATAAAAACTGTTGATAACTGAGAGGGGGGGGGTGAATCAGTTATCCTAATTATTTCCCTTATTGAACTTTTCTTTTAATTGATGTAGCATAAAATCAAACACAAAAACATTAACCATGAAATAAGAAACACATGACACAGTATTTTTGACGTGGAAACCCTGTTAAGGGAGAAAACCACGGGGTGATTAACCCAAGAATTATTCTCTGTTAGAAGAATAGGAAATTACAAAAATGGCACTTGCCAATTAGGGCTCACTGCCCGAGCACACTGCTCACAAGAGGCCCACTGCCTACAAAAAGACACACTGTCTACAAAGTGATGAGAATCACAGTCTTGAACTGATTGGAAGCATCTGCATATGCTGGAGTTCAGTTCCGGTTAGGCTCAGTACACTGATCTGCTGCACTTCATCTTTCCTCTGTTCTTTATTCTGCTATCTTTCACATACCGGATCCTTTTTGCTACCTCTGCTCTTTCTCTGGACTTATTCGCATATCTCTCTACCCTCTCTTCACACTTCACAACTAAATCCATCCTCTATATATATCCGCACAAGTAATTTCATCACCTTTCTAGTCGGCATCCGGAACAGTCTAGTTTCTTATAAACTTTCATTCTGTCGGCTGAATCCTTCCTCACCAAGCAATGCGGATCAAGCATATACTTGTAGATATCATTAATCATGTCGGCCAAACATGATTCATGCCTTCACAACCTCTGTCATCAATAGTAACTCATCCGGAAAGCAGTCTGATACTCTGCCAGTCAGTTCTTCCTCTGTTTTCACTGTCTCTCAGGAATCCGGTACTCAACCATTCATATCTTTTTCCTTGTCCATCACCGGAGGCTAAATCCTTGGAATATACCACTCAAGGTAGTCCTCTTGACTTCCCCAAATCCGCACTGCACCAAGACACTTCCACTGAGAGGTCCGGACCAATCTGTCGGACCTTGCCACATGCTCTGTTCTTCTTCACCGGACCACAACATTCTTTATTCTGACTTCCGGTAGAGACACATCATGACTTGCGGATATGTGGGATGACCTTTGTTGCCATCAATGACAACAACCATGAATCCATATAGTGTCTCTTGCCAACAATCTCCCCCTTTGGCATTGATGGCAACACTTAGTGAAAAATGACTAAGTGTTTTCACTATGCTCCCCCTTTGCTGATGCTCTGTCTTTATATACAATTTCCGGAACTCCCCCTTAGTTGGATCCCTCATTTTTCACTGCTCCTCACTCCCCCTTTGACATCAATGGCAAAGGGTAGGGTCCGCATATCAAAATTTTCAAAAATTTCTTATACTTAGCCGCATATTTACATACTCACATATATTGAAGAATGTCTGCAAAGGATGTCTGTAATTGAATCATTTCGGTAGCCCAACTTTGCTTCATTCTGTCCAAAATTGAAATGTGACCACTTAACAAAAATGCAAACGCTTCTGCCCGCTTGAGATCTGTCGGATCTTTTGTTTGGGCGGTGGTCCTAGCATCACTGATGGCCTCATGCATGGTTTCCAACTTAGGGATTATAATCCTTCTAAGTTCTCCCATCCGGTTGGTGATGTTCTTCCTTTCCTTCTCAAGATTCTTTATTTCGTTCAAGACTGCAATAGTCTGACATTCTTGATTTATTATAGAGGAAGAGAGAGGATCAAAACTTTGAGATAAGCTTTGTAGCTTATCCTGTTCCTCTTTTATTTTCTTGTCAAATGCTGCTGTTGCCTTTGACCAGGATATACAAAATTTATAGATATCACCGCCATCCTTAAGAGCATTCTCTAAGCTCTTTATTCCAATGCTTACAATCTTCCTATCTTTAGAAATTAATTCTAATATCTCTGAAAATCTCTTATCCAAAAATTCCTTCCGGACCTTTTCTTCAGCTGATTTTTCTAGAGAATCAAAATGTGTATCAACACTGCTGACTAAGGTTTTTAGATTACCGGAAGTGGAGGCTGTCGGATCTATTTGGATTGATGGCATGATCTTCACAAGTACTCCGGAGGCAGCCTCTATCAACTCACAGTCTTCCATATGAGACTTCAGGAGCTTTTCATTTGCCTTGGCATTTGCAAATGAAGCTATCTTCATTGTTTGTACCGGAGAGAGAGAGTCAAAATCAAATGGGCCTTTTAGAAGCTCCGGTTCATCAATCTCTAAAGTTTCTTTACTCAAAAATTGTTGAACAGTTTGTGCAGTGTCTCTTGCCGGAGACAGATGTTTCTTTTCTTCTGCAGTCTTAGAACTGTCAACCTCTTTGTCTTTCACCACTGCTTCCTTCTCCTGTAATTGCTCTTCTTCTTTGGATCCGGAGACTGTAGGGGAAACCGGAGGAGAGATGCTAACTTGTTCATGGGCCCCTTCTTCTGGAGCAGAGGGTCCCAAGTCCTCACTTGTCTGTTCAGGGCTCACTTCTTCCGGAACAGAAGATTCCAAATCAGCAGCTGTTTCTGCACCTAAGTCCTCTACAACAGGAAGATTGAACCTTTTGAAGGCCTTCCGGAGGATCTCTTCTGTTTCTTGGGCCACTTTGTCAGTCTCACCAAGCATGAGTTGATTCATCCTGGCTTTGCTTCTGAACTCATCTTTGCAGTCCTTGAAGATAATGTTCATTGTCTTGGGATCAATTTGAGGATATAGCTGAATAGCTATCTGCTCCCGGATCTCAAGATCTTTGGCATGAGCATTATTCTTTCTTCCTTCCATTTCCTTCTCTAGGCTTTTAGGAATGAGAGATATGATCTCAATGAAAGCCTTATTGTATATGTTCAGATATTTAACTGTGGCTTCCTGCAGAGTCTTTTGGTCTGCCTCACTGAAGTCATCATAGGATTCAGTCATTGGTTGAAGGTTTCCATCCACCGTGACCGACTTGATTATGCTCTCTAATGATAGAGTGGGCTTTTCAACAGTTACCTCTGCCATTTCATCCTTGTCTTGGCCTGTGGAGGGCTTACCGGATCCTTTCTTCTTCTGTTTCTTTACTTCTCTTACTCCCTCATCTGATTCTGTTTCCTCTTCATCCTTTTGGCTTCCATAAGCTCTTGTGGCTTTTGTCTTGGATCTCTTACCGGATGCCTGGACTTCCGGTTTTGAACTTTTGGTTGAGGGAGGTGCAGATCTCTTTGTTGATCTGGTCCGGGTGGGAGCTCCAACCGGAGCACTTTCTTTGCTTTTCTCTTCTTCCTCGGCCTTCCTCCTCTTTTCCCGGCTGGCATCAAGTGCCTCCTTTGAGATACCTAGGCCTTGAGCAATGTGCTCTACTTCTTTTCTTACCTTTCTTTTAATCTCAGGTTCCCTGAGTTCTACATGTATTTTTACACTCAGCTCCTCAAAGGTTCCAAACCTTTCTGCCTTAGGATCTTTGGGCTGACTTAGCATGTGTTGAACATGCAGCTCCACTATCTGTTCATCAACTTCATACCCCATGGGCATGATCCAGACAGTCCTTGGCTCCACTGCCTCCATTAGGCACTGATCAGTGTCAACCATAAAGCACACTGAGTCCTTGTATTTCTCAATGAGAGACTGAGGAATTCTCTCTCTTGCTTGCATCATGCTCTGAAAGTTTTTGAAGTATCCCCATAGAGCTGAATTTCTCGCTTTTGCATCCCCAAGTCCATGCAAGTAGTCTCTTATCTGGACTGCAACAGGTTTGTCATTCTGCCATACCCATCCACTTGTTCCGGGTAGCTCATTCATGAAGTAGAAGAATAGACATACAATAAGAGTACCATACTTGAAGGAATTCTTCTTATCCTTCTTGATTTTCTGTATATTTTCCATTAATTGGCTTAGCAGTAGTTCGCAGAGGTCATATTCTGCATTTTTCCTTAGCATTTCAAAAGCAGTGTATACTGCAGTTCCGGATACAGAATTCTCCCTGCTGGAGTGATAGATCTTGTATCCTATTATCATTGATGCATATTTGATATCCGGATCCGAAATATCTTCAATGGTCATTGCCCTCTTGTCAAATTTTGATCCGGTGGCCTCTGTTACAATGTTGTTCTTGACAGATTTGAGGATAGGTACCCCTCCGGAAGAGTATAGGCCAGTTACTGCTCTAATTGCCTCTTTTGTGATCTTACAGGGTCTATCTAGCCATAGAAAGTTGTCATGCATCCTGCTCAGTACATACCGGACCCATTCATCTTCTTCAAAGCAGGGGAAATGAATAAATTGCTCAAATTGTTTCTTCTGAATATCCTTATACTCTGGTTTAAGCTCAAAAGCATTGTCAATCAGCTGCTTGTGATAGAGGTCTCTTAATTTGAATTCCCCAAATTCCTCAATGTTTGCATGTATGTAGACCCTAATGTCTTCGGTGTGTAAAACTCCGTGAGGAACACTAGAGAAGGCTCCTAGTGGGTCTACCTCCAATGATTTGTAGGGATGTTTCTTGAATGAGGGGCGAGGTCTATCGGAGATCTTAACTATGTTTGGAGTAGCCATTCTTCAAAGATTTGCAGTGAGGAAATGAAAAACGGAGAATACCTTATGCGCCTTCGGTTTGCACGGAGTGGTTGGATTGATTTCTTTATCCAATAGCTTCGGCAGGAGATCCTTGGTGTGCTTGAAGAACCTTGTTGCAGAGCTCCACTTTTCGCTTCTTCTCGAGTGCAGAATGAGCAAATGACCTTTGAGAAATCCCTTAAATTGCTCCGCGAACCCTAATACCTGTCTGCAATAAATGCTTCACCTACATCATTCCGGTTTGCCTTGTCTGGATAGCTTGGAGTATCCCGGATTAGTCCTGATCTGTGGATATCATCCGGATCTTTCAATCATGAATAAATCGAGGTAGCATATTACAAGATCATCTCAAACACTCTGTCCAATCCGCAGAACAAGATAGTGCATTTACGGATCTTTCCGAACCTTTTTGTAATCCTTTATCATACCGGAGCATCTCCCTGAACAGGTCTTATTTGATCGATCACAGCTTCTTCATAACTTCATGCGGACCTCTGAAAACTTGACTGAAGTATCTCAAGATTCATATCTACAAACCCTTTGATCCGCATCTTGTGCCACATCCGGCACCACTTGTTTGGCTGGGGGAACAAGATTTTCTTTGAGTCTCCCCCTGAGCCTGAGCTCACTTTTAATTTCCGGAAGAAATATCAGCACCAGAGTCTGGTGCGGATCCAACCTCTACATTCTCTGAACTTTTCTTCACCCAAATCTTGCTCATCTGATTCCTAACCTCATCCGCATTCATCTTTTGTTTACCCTTGTCTTGATTCTGATTATACACCGGACCTCTTTTGTCCTGATTCTTGTTTCTGCAGACTTTAGCATTATGACCGGACCTATTGTAGATTTGGCAAATAACATTTCTTTGCATATTTGACTGATATCCTCTTGATCTGCATTGATTTGCCATATGACCTATTCTATTGCATGTGAAGCATCTACCTTTGAATGATTTGTTTACTTGCATAATTCTGCATTCATGGGATTTGTGTCCATACCTTTTGCAGTTGAAGCACTGTCCGGAGAAGGATGAATTATTCTGATTCATTCTCATTCTGCACTGATTAGCTTTGTGACCAAAGTGGTTGCAGTTGTGGCAGTATCCATTGAAGGATGGATATCTTTGAGCATTTGGCTGTCTTACCGGAGGTCTTCTAGGCCTGCTCCTTGGATTTTCTGATCCAAGATTCTTCTGACCGGATCCGGAGCTTTCTCCTTTCTCATATCCCAAGCCATACTTGTCATCTGTCCTCTTTTGACTTCCAAGAAGAACTTCAAGTTGAGCAGAACTTATCTTGAATTTCTCTTTATATTCATTTGCTGTTTGAAGGTCTCTTTTGAGAGAGGCAATTTGATCCTCAAGTTTTCCTTCATTATCTTTGGCATCTTCAAGATCAGATTCAAGGTGTCTGATAATCATGTCCATCTGGTGGCATTCTTCTGATTTTTCTTTAAGAGATTGTCTTAGATTGTCTTCAGCCTTTCTTTTTTCTTCAATCTCTTGAGTAAACTTTATAGTTCCTGATTCCATTTCATGTCTTAACATAATGACTTCTTTTGATAACTTTTCACATAACTTGGTTTGCTCAGTCAATTCCTCATTTGTATTGCTTTCTTCACTTTGTCTTGCCAACTGTTGAAGCAGCTCCTTTCTCTTTTTCATAGAGAGACTTAATTTGTCTTTTAATTCTCTCATGAATTCATCAGCCTGTTTGAGTCTTTCCTTTAATTCACTGACTTCAGAATTTGACTGTTCAAGATCCTCAAGGGCAGTCTTGAGTTGCTCCCTTAAACCATATGCATCCATTTGAAATCCCAGATCTTCCTCAAGCTGTTAGGCTCTATTAGGAGGAACTTAGCTCTGATACCAATTGTTGATAACTGAGAGGGGGGGTGAATCAGTTATCCTAATTATTTCCCTTATTGAACTTTTCTTTTAATTGATGTAGCATAAAATCAAACACAAAAACATTAACCATGAAATAAGAAACACATGACACAGTATTTTTGACGTGGAAACCCTGTTAAGGGAGAAAACCACGGGGTGATTAACCCAAGAATTATTCTCTGTTAGAAGAATAGGAAATTACAAAAATGGCACTTGCCAATTAGGGCTCACTGCCCGAGCACACTGCTCACAAGAGGCCCACTGCCTACAAAAAGACACACTGTCTACAAAGTGATGAGAATCACAGTCTTGAACTGATTGGAAGCATCTGCATATGCTGGAGTTCAGTTCCGGTTAGGCTCAGTACACTGATCTGCTGCACTTCATCTTTCCTCTGTTCTTTATTCTGCTATCTTTCACATACCGGATCCTTTTTGCTACCTCTGCTCTTTCTCTGGACTTATTCGCATATCTCTCTACCCTCTCTTCACACTTCACAACTAAATCCATCCTCTATATATATCCGCACAAGTAATTTCATCACCTTTCTAGTCGGCATCCGGAACAGTCTAGTTTCTTATAAACTTTCATTCTGTCGGCTGAATCCTTCCTCACCAAGCAATGCGGATCAAGCATATACTTGTAGATATCATTAATCATGTCGGCCAAACATGATTCATGCCTTCACAACCTCTGTCATCAATAGTAACTCATCCGGAAAGCAGTCTGATACTCTGCCAGTCAGTTCTTCCTCTGTTTTCACTGTCTCTCAGGAATCCGGTACTCAACCATTCATATCTTTTTCCTTGTCCATCACCGGAGGCTAAATCCTTGGAATATACCACTCAAGGTAGTCCTCTTGACTTCCCCAAATCCGCACTGCACCAAGACACTTCCACTGAGAGGTCCGGACCAATCTGTCGGACCTTGCCACATGCTCTGTTCTTCTTCACCGGACCACAACATTCTTTATTCTGACTTCCGGTAGAGACACATCATGACTTGCGGATATGTGGGATGACCTTTGTTGCCATCAATGACAACAACCATGAATCCATATAGTGTCTCTTGCCAACAAAAACCTACACTAACAAGATGGGGAGATGGAGGTATGTGGAAATGTTGTGGAATGGAAAGGAACCGAGACCAACAGTTGCACACACCGTGATAAACATTTAAGCTTTTGATTAGGAGGTGTAGGAAGTAATAGACCTATTTTTGGAGGGGATGGTCGATGCAGGAATTTAGGTACCCATACAAACTTAGGATTTTTATGATTTTTGTATTGGGTTTTATAGGATGAAGGAAGTTGGGATGTTTGGATGAAGTGAGATTTTTGGGATTTTTGGATGAAGTGAGATTTTTGGGATTTTTGGCATGTGGATACGTCATTTGACTTGGTTTCTTTTTGCTTAGGGACCCAAACCATTTTATTTTTAGACTTTTCTTGTGAAAGTACGGGCTTGGGTAGCCTTTTGGATAGATTTTTCTTATAATCTTTGCCTTGATGTCCTAAAGCATACTTTATGGGTAAAGACATCCAAATATTTATTTGTGAATCCCATGGACTTGGTGGAAGCTTCATGTTTGGTCGATGTGTGCATTTGTTGATCATGGTTAGGAATGTGAGGGGAGTTATGGATGGAGGGATTAAAAGTGGATTTGTCGATAAATGGATAAGGGGATTGTATGATAGGGATATTAGGCATTGGGATAAGTGGAGGTAGAGTGGAAGGAGGGATATTAGGAGTTGGAAGTAATGGAGGTAAAGTGGATGGAGGAAGGTGTATGGTCACATTCTTTTGGGATTTGTAGGATAATGGGGAGGAATGGCAACATATATTTTAGGGATATGATATGGTTTATGATGGAAAGGAGTGGATTTAGAAGACATGGATGTAGTACCAACATATTGAGATTGTTGTTCTTGGGGAATATAACTAAGGCCATATGATTTTGGAGGGACTTTGACATGGATGGGGTCCAAAAAACCTTGTTCATGAAGGCCTAAGTCTTTACCTTGATAGTTCATTTTCTAGAGTATGCGGTGAACAATGGGATTATGGGTGATTTGGACACTTGATGTTGTTAGTGTAGGTTTTTATTTCCTAGTTGGGTTATTCATTTTTTCCTTATATTCCTAGGTTTTTCCTACACTTCTATTAATCTCGCTTAGGTTAATAAAGCATGTCTTATTGTTAGTGTGAAAAGGGTTACTTTGCTATCTAGCTATTTCTTAGCTTGATCTCCACCTTAGCTCTTTTCACACTAGGTTAAGCTTACTTAGGGACTTTTTCACTTTATCCCACATTGGTTGTGTATTGAGTCTCTTGGGTGGAATATCATATATATACCCACCTCTTGCTCTCATATGAGCATCCCATTCTATTGTAATGCTTTGCATTCTCTTGAGTTGAATATAGTTTATTTAGCTCATATCTGATTTCTATTTTGCTTTCTCTCAATCACTTGCATGCTTGGGTAGAAATCTAACAATGGGATTATGGGTGATTTGGACACTAGATGTGAGCTCATTATTGGATGGGGAAGGTGATATGGTAGATAATGGTTGTTGCTCTCCTCAGGAGGAACATTCATGGATGAAGGTGGTAAGACCAAGGGTATATGATGGTGGATTTGAAATATGGTCAATAGTGGAGGGCAAAGTATCAATAAGATCATGACCATCATTATGCTCATTAAGATCCAAGCTATTTGTTTGATCATCTATGTTTACTTGGGAGCCAAGTGTCTCATCAATGGAAGTGGATGTTGTGGGATCATGAATAGAACTAGATGGAGGAGAGGTTTATTTGCTTTGAAGGAAGGCCATGAAATGCGGTGAATGCTTAAGTTGATCAACAAGACTTTCATTAGATAGCGTATGTGGATCTTGGGTGTCTTTCTCATGAATGGTTATGGGGGTATGAAAAGGATCAAGTTGCACATGGATACGTTCTTCATCATGAATAATGTCTTGATCATGGAAAAGATACATGTTATGGATGAGTTGAATGGAAGTGATTTGATCTTGATAAGAATGAGGGTTTGATGTTTCCACATGCTTAGGATTAGACCCTTGACATAACTCTTGACTTTCCTGAATGGAAGGGGATGTGGGAGACTCTAGGAGAGGCTTGATATGTTCTTGATGGTCAATAGAATGAGGGCATGATAGATGTCGACTTGGGCTCATGGTGGGATACTCTTCAATAGGCTTGATGGGTTGTGGATTACATGATGGGGTTGAAGCAATGGACATGTTTGAAGGCTCGTTGAGAGGATATTGGATAGGTGTTTTATGACCTAGAGATGGTTTATTCCTTGCTAATAGCCATTGGATCACATCCTTCATGAGTGTATGGGTAGATGGACAATATAATGGATGGATAATAATGGTGGAAGGTGTTGTAGGCTTAGGATGAGGATGAGGTGGGATAATAAGGGCGGGAGGTGTTGTAGGCTTAGGATTAGATAGAGGGATAATGGTATTGGACATACTAGGATTGGAATTGGATGGTTTTCTTGAGGCTATCTCAAGAAATGTTGGTTGGATCAACTGCCGTAGGGTCATCTCCAAGGGATCCTTTGGTGGAAGAGTGGAGGAACATGGGGATGAAGGTAATGAAGGGCTTGATGGATTAGAAGGTTGATGGACCAATGGACTATAATAGGGACTACAAGGTGGTGTTAGGGTAGGACTAGAAGGCTCTTGTATGGGTATTTGATTGGATGAGGATGTAGGGTACCCATAGGATGCATAAGCTAGAGTGGTTTTTCCCTTGTCAAAGGTACTATGAGGACTTAATGACACTTGATTTTCGTGCAAAGGGTAACTAAGACTTTTCCGTTCATGTTGTGAAGGAATGTGAGAGCCTTGTGAATGAATTTGGTGGTGAGGTGAAATGTTTAGATAAGGAGTTGGATGTTCTTGGGGTGGATGTTGTTGGGTATCGATGGGATAGGTTGATATGGAATTGACATGATATATGGGTAGGCTAGATTCGTATGGTGATGGGGGTTGACACATGGTATGGAGGTGTAATTTATTGAGGTTGTGGTTTTAGGTGGACTTGATGTTGTTGTGGTTGGAATTGTTGTTGGCGTTGGAATTGTTGTTGTTGTGGTTGGAATTGTTGTTGTTGTTGTTGGGGTTGGAATTGTTGTTGTTGCGGTTGGAATTGTTGGGTTAGTTGTTCTTGAGGAATGGATTGATATAGATAGAGGTTAACTGTGGAAGAAGTGGGATAGGTTGTTGTAGGGGTAACATGATGTGTGATTGGTTGGTATTAAGTTAAAGGCGATGACACATAGGATGGAGATGAAATTTGTTGATATTCTATTTGTGTTTGTTGGGTTGGACTAGTGGGTGCTAGGAGTTGTTGGATTTCGACTAGGAGTTGTTGTAGTAGAGGTGATGGGTTTTGTTGAAGTTGTTGGATGATGGATTGTAGTCATTTTAGGTTTTGTTGGTCAAGGAGCTGTGGCATTTGGGGAAGTGTTTGGATGATGTATTGTAGGTGTGGTGCTAGGGAGTTGCCTATGTGTGTAAGTCTTCGTATTTCAAATTGTTCCTCAAAATAGGCATCATGATCTACAAGGTGCTCACCATTATTGGAGTTAGAAGGATATCCTCTTAGGATGTGGATTTTGGGTTTTTGATTTGACGTAGGTTTGTTGATGATCAGAACCATTTTGACAAGTGATACTTAGAATGATGTGATTTGGATGAATGATGGGTTTAGTTAAAAGTTATAAAATCTAGATCAACAAATTTTTGGCTTTTTGATTATCTATCTCGAAATAGACTAATGACTTCGAAGGGAGACAAGATAAGGCTATAGTGAATTTGGCTATTCTTAAAAGGAGATCCCCCTTTGAAGGTAGGCTTGTTCACTACATGGTTTGATACTAATTGGTTGAGAAGACAAATTAGGAGATTGTATGATCAAGATTTTGGGATGTGATAACCAAGTCAAAGGAATGAGTTGATGTTTTGGAATGGCTTTGGAAAATGATGGGTGGATGAAGATGGAATGAGGTTGTTTGTTTTTGGATTTTTTGAAAAAATGAGGATGCGGAAGGGGAAAGTTTACACTATGTTTTTGGATTTTTGATTTTTTTGACAAGGAAAAGGAAAGTTCTAATCACTATGTTTTTGGGATTTTTGATTTTGACAAGGAAAATGTGAGAAAGGGAAAGTTCTAATCACTATGTTTTTTTTTTTATGTTTTGATTTTTGACAAGGAAAAGGAAAGTTCTAATCACTATGTTTTTTTGGATTTTTTATTTTGACAAGGAAAATGCGAGAAAGGGAAAGTTCTAATCACTATGTTTTTTTTTATGTTTTGATTTTTGACAAGGAAAAGGAAAGTTCTAATCGCTATCTTTGTTTTTTTGGATTGTTCGAGTTGGTTTGCTCTTGGACAAGAAAAACACAATAGGCAATAGACACAAATGATTGTTTCAACAAAGGTGTGTATGTTCGAGGCTCCTAAAAGCCCAAGTTTCCACAGGTATAAACACAATTGTAAACAAAACAAGCACTTTTTATCCCTAAAGACAAGGATCCATTGTGGTACATCAACTCACAACTTGAAATCTCCATCGACTCAAATGTCATCACACTTTAAAAAGTAGCTGCATACATTTGTGTCTTTGCGAGAGAGTACAGGTAGGGGTATCTCACCCTTTCCCATGGAAAGATACATGTAGCTTATGCTATGCTGGGGATTACTGTCTCATCTCAAGGGAGGCAATGGTGAGTAATCTTGAGGGCTTGTATCGATTCCCCTTGCATTGATAATTACCGCAACGTTCAGAGGTGAGTCAAGTGGACACTAACTACAAGGTTGCTAGTAACTTCGGGGGACCAATGCCTTGCGAGCATACGGCAAGATACTAAAAGCTTTAACCAATTTTACTAAGAGTATCATATACCTCACACAATGCAAAAATTATTTCACAAAATGTTGGTATGCCTTTTTTCAATTTGGCACCGTAAGGCAAGGCTAACGTTGGTTAGGACTTGGTTTTCACCTTATCCAATTTATATAGAGGTCCGAAGGAAAGATACACTTGGGGTTGTCCCTTTTGGATGAAGTGCAATCCAAAAGAAGGCCCTTCTAAAGTTTGATAGCATACACAGAAAGCAATAAAATGAATAACGTAAATGTTTTTGATTCCTAAGATCATGTTGTTGTGCAAAGGAAGAGCATACACATTCAAGAAATTCCAAACATAGAAGACACACATAAACTCCCTTAAGAAAAATTGAAATGTGAGTTCCAAGATTGAAGCAATTCCAAGTACGAAAAACACATGTAAATTCCCTTAAGCAAAATTGAAATTTATGTGTGTTAAGATTTGGTGATAATCAAGATTTGTCATACATGTCAATTCCCTTAATCAAAAGGAAGTGTGAATCCTACGACTTAGTGATAATCAAGATTTGTCTTTGGCATACGTCTTGCATCAAATCACATTATTAGTCCCAAGAAAAAGTTTGGTCTTCGTCAAACGATAAAAGACAGCTCCTAATGTGTACCTATATTCCACCAAAACAAAAAATGAGTAATGTGGAAAATTTCTAAGAAATGTGATTAATGACAACAAAATAGATAGCATCACCAGATTCTACACAAAATTCTACGCAATTTTAAAAAAAATTCATGAAATTTCGTTAAGAAATGCACAAGTTATAATGATTTGAAGATTCCAAAGTAGGATTGACTTTGACTGATTATACCTAATGAAGTTCACCATATGGGTTGAAGATACATGTACCATTGAAAAGTATGTCTAATCAGCTTTCCAACACAACCAATTTCGTGAAAATCTAATATACCTGCAAAAAGTTATGCCAAAAAGAAAAAAAAAGGCCCCTTCTAGGTCGTTTGGAGGGCAAAAAGCAAGCTCCTGGTGGTTAAGTAAAAGCTAGAGGTTAGCAAAAAAGGTGGTCACATGGGAAGTTTGATGTTTCCAGGTTAAGTTTAATGTTTAGGGCTTTTTAAAGTCCCTAGTCACCCATGTGACCAGGGGCTGATGGTTTAAAAAAAAAAAAATTAAAACTAAAATATTTAAAAAAACAAATATTAAAAACTAAAATTAAAAAAGAAACCCTAAAGTTGAACTTTAGGGTTTGGGTTTTCACTTTAATGTTTTTATTTGTTTGTTTTTTTGTTTATTTGATTACTTGCATTGGATTTTTGTTTTAATAAATTTATTGGCAGGTTTTTTGTTTTGTTTTGTTTTGGTTGGATGTCAGGTGTTTACCTGTGGCGGAGGACCGAGAGGAATAGAGGGGTGGTGAAAGGGCGGAGAGGTGAGCAGGGCAGCGTGCAAAGGGGGAGCGAGGGTAAGGGGAAGGGGTTGGGATTTAGGGACCGGGAGTGTGTAGGGGAATGCAAGGGGTTGGGTAGGGTTAGGGGGGTGGTGGGGGACAGGGCATGGGAGAGGTAGGGTTTAGGGGGTCGAGGGGTCTGGGGAGTGGGTGTTGCAAGGGGGCCGAGGGCCCCAAAAAGAACTTTAATTAAATTGTTTTTTTTTGGTTGTTTATTTTGTTTGTAAATTTTTTGTTTCTGTTTATTTTTTATTTTTTTATTTTGTTTTGTTTTTGGTTTTTTTTTTTTGCTTAATAAATAAATAAATAAATAAATCCTAAAAAAATTACTAATTTTTTTTTTTGCTGTGATTGTATTTTTTTGTTTTGTTGTGACTATTTTTTTATTTGAATTCTTAAATTAAAAAAAACTAAACTCTAAAGTATGTGCTGTTTTTTTTTGTTTTTGTTAAATTAATTTATTTATTTATTTATTTATTTATTTTACAAAAGTAGGCCAAATTTTTTTAAAAAAATCAATAACTAAAGGTAGGGGTGTTATATGTCAATTTTTACCTTCGAGGCCTTTGTGACGTAACGATGAGGTCAATTTTTGCTTAGGAAGTGACCTATGAAACTTGTTCCCCAAAACATGACAAAAATGATGTGAGAGCTCCAAATGAAAATGCATAAACAAGCTAATGGCAAGAGCTAGACTATCAGGTGTGCCAAAATGTGATAGGTGAAAATTAGATATGCAAACATAACCCAAAGAGGAACATAAAATAGTACAAATTACCTCCTTTGCACAAATGAATTACCTACACCGATCGAGCGAATTGAAATGCACCCTATTCCAATTGATTGCTCCTTGCTTTTAGATGTGGATTGTTCTATATGCTATAACATAACTATGACCTCCCAAGGAATAAAAATACCAACATAAGTTTACTTGAACGAGAGATGCCCAAAAATGGAGAATGAGGCTTGATTTATAGACATGTGAGACAACAGATCTATGGTTGAGGATAATCAGAGAGATAAATGGTTGAGGAAGGTTGAGAGAATGTGTGCGAATCAGAGAAGGACAAGTGTCCAAGCTTCTCATGCATCAAGGGAGTTAACAAATCCGATTAAGGAGTTGATTGAATTGATTGAGTAGTTAAATGAATTGATTGATCAGTGAACTAAATTGATTGATTAGTTGACTGAGTTGATTGATTAGTTAACTAGATTGAATAACATGTTAACTGATTATGAGTGAAATATGCATGAGAGGGAATAATAGGAAATTAAATAAATAAATTATTTAATTTCATGAGCATGTGATAAATGAATTAAATATTAAATTTAATTCATTTTGGAGGAAAAAGACTAATTAAATAAATAATTTGGATTTATTTATTTAAATTGGAGGGAAATTGATTTAATTAAATAATTAGAATTATTTAATCAAATATGGAGGAATAAATTGATGTGATTACTAGATGAATTTAATCAAATAATTAAGAATTATTTAATTAATGAAGTATGGTAGATGAAAGCTTGATCTAGGAACAAGTCAATTTTAGGTGTCTACACTATTCCCTTAACCCATTGATTGTATTGGGATGTGTGCTAACTTGTGGATAACATAACCCTTAATTAAGTTATATAATCATTTATATAGTCTTATATAGGTAGTTTAGCTATCCTAGGTGGCATCCAAGGCATAAGTATGGTATATATAGGAGTTAGTGAGTAGTAATTGATCATCATATTATGAATTATATTTCTTGTTGAAGACTTTTAGAAATTTGACCCCTCAAAGTGGCTTATTATTATCAAGCATTTATAGGTATTTCTACAATATTTCCAAGTATTTTTTTTGTTGCAATCTTCTATTGTGCAAGTCATTTCATTGCATCCCCACACTTGTCTCTCCATATCATAACTCCCTACCTCTTTCATCTTTCACCTTGAAGGAAATTCAAAAATTTAGTTTCCCCCTTAGAGGATTCACTTAATAAACCAAGACATAGCATGTGTGTTCATAAGGTACTAATAAACACCCCTAATTTCATATCTACCCCTCAAATTTATGTTTTTAATACCCCTCTACATATACTAGTATAATAAAAACACATCCCTATTTTCACAAAGTATCTTATGTACCTTATTCCTTTGTTATATTTTTATATCCCCTTACTATTTTTACCCTATAAATCAATGGAATTGCCTACACCTACATCTGACTTTAAACTAGTTTTGATTGTCAACCCATACATTAAATCCTTAACACAAAAAACCTAAATGAGCTATGACAAATATGTCATCCTATAGAAAGCTTTCATATAAAAAAAACTTATATATCTCAACCCTAAAACTCTTGCCACACCAACTCTAATAGTGAATCCCCCTAATAATAGAAACCTCAATTATAGTATACCTATTAATATAAATTGTAATAGAAGAGTTTTAGAGATACCTCATTATTCTTCTACGTAGGATCATGGAATTACTAAAAGGTGTCCAATAACTAGTTTTAGCAAACTTGGGTATAATTGTACTAAACCTACACAACCTTGGTTTGTCCATTTTTTCTTTTGTTAATTGCATTAGATTTGGGATTAATAAATTTCTCCTGGGATTATGAGGCTCTAACATAATACAAGACTATGTGGTATAAAAAAATGATAGCTTTATCACCCTAGCAAGACTAGTATAGTGGTGACATTTCCTCTAATTGACCTATGCAAAGTTATTTGTAGAGGGTTTGGAATGACACTTATAAACACCCCACTCTCTTCTCTTCATGCTTCCTAACCCCCAATACCTACTCATATCAAATTACTTAAATTATTACCTTTACCCTTAATACTGAAGTGATATATTAGATCACATTCTGGTTATTTAAAAAACCCCAAAATACATGTAGGTGATAGGGTATTACTTTAGAGGTGAATCCCCTACAATTTCTCCATGCATGAAGACAAAATTGCTAAACATGATAACTTCACGATACCTTTTTACCATAGTTTGTGGAGCCTCATCAAACAAGAAGTTAATGTGGTTGTTAATGAGCACTCAAGATTCTTGAAGTTTGGTCATAGAATCAAGAAAGATTTATTTTGGGATGGGATCAAAGGGATATCTAAAAATTTGTAGTAGAATGCATGGTAATCCAACAAAATAAAGGGGGGACAATTAAGATTTCAAGTCTTCTACAACCCTTATCTATTATAAGTTAGAGGTGGGAAGAAATATCCATGGATTTAATCATGGGTTTACCTAGGTCTAAAGACCTAGGTAAAAGAGGTGGATTACCTAGGTCATATCGTTTACCATGAGGGAATCAAGGTGGACCCTCACAATATCAAATCCATGGTAGAATAAAAAGTTCCTAGGACCCTCAAGAACCTATGCAATTTTTTAAGGCTTACTGATTACTATTATTGATTTGAAAAAATATGGTAGCATAACAATACTTCCCACATATTTGTTGAAGAAAGACTCATTTCAATGGAATTAGGAAACTACTAGGGCATTTGAAAATCTAAAGGAATCCATGTGCACAACTCCATTTCTAGCTAGCCCAATTTTTTCTAAAACCTTAATTATGGAATGTGATGCTTTTAGGCATGACATAGGTGTAGTTGCCATGCAAGAGGGAAGACCCCTAGCATTTGAGAGTCACCAACTCAAAGGTAATACTTTGTTGAATCCATTTATGAGAAGGAAATGGTGGCTATCCTACATGCATTCAAATAATGGAGACCTTTTCTAATGAGAAGACACTCTAAGGTAAATAAAGATCATGATGGTCTCAAAATACTTCTTAGAATACAGGTTTTCATCTTAAAAAACAAAAATGGGTCACAAAGATGTTGGGATATGACTTTGAGATAAAATTTAATAAAGGAAAGGAAAAACCATATATAAGATTACCTACAAGACAACATGTATAAGATTACCTAAAAATCCACAATGGGTCACAAAGCCTCAAGAACCTATGGAATTTTATAAGGCTTACTGATTACTATTATTGATTTGAAAAAAATATGGTAGCATAGCAATACCTCCCACATATTTTTTGAAGAAAGATTCCTTCCAATGGAATGAGGCAACCACTAGGATATTTGAAAATCTATAATCTTATATATCTTGTATTATAATCTTATGTTGTAGGTAAACCACTATAATCTTATATATCTTGTAGTGTAGGTAATCTTATATAATATTATGTTGTATTGTGGCTTTGTAAAACCTATGCAATTTTTTAAGGCTTATTGATTACTGTTATTGATTTGAAAAAAATATGGTATCATAGCAATACCATCCACATATTTATTGAAGAATGATTCCTTTTGATGGAATGAGGCAACCACTAGGACATTTGAAAATCTTATATTTTTTCAAATCAATAATATTAATCTTGCATGGTATAGAGCATTTTAAATACCAACTCTTATATGGTATCAAAGCTTGTGGTATTGTTTAATGTTAGTCTTTTGAGATATTATGTGGGAGGAAAGGGATGTCTATAGCACACTTAAGAGTTTGCCTTGGTCAAGCCCCTAGAATCATGTTTCAACCTAAATCATAAGAAGATTTGGTGTTGTTTAGACCTAAGGTGGTGGTAAAAAATTGATTTTAGTGTGTGCAACACTTATGAAGGATGCCCTACGTTGGTGTGAATGGGGTATATTACCCAACCACTTTACCTCTAAGGTCATATTCACACTAGTTTACTTAAGTTAACTTAGGGAATTATAACTTTATGTCTCAAGTCATAAGATTAAGACACATGACATAATCTTATGTTTTCTTATGTCTCACCTTGGATTATATAACCAAGAGTTTATCATTGTAATCTCATTCATGTATATTTGCATCCTTTGATTGAATAGAATTATTCTTTCACGTTGGGTCTCTTTTGTACTTTCATTGAAGCTCCTAGATCTTCGATGGCTACCTCCATAGCCAAATTTTGCATTGTATAGAGCATTTTATACCAACTCTTATATGGTATCAAAGCTTGTGGGATTGTTTAATGTTAGTATTTTAAGAGATCTAGGTTTTAGATCTCAGTTGCTCTTGAAAATTTTAGTATGCTTTTCTCTTGCATCAAATGATCACCTAAAGAATTAGAAAAACTTGATAGAAATACTAGATTTGGGAGGGTTTCTTCTTTGTGGTTTTGTAATGTAGGTTTTTTTGAAGATTCTTAGAGTAAATCTGAGCTCACCATTGAGTTCAATGTGTCCAAAAAAGTTAGTCTTTCCTTATTTAATCTTATGTTGTATTGTAGGTAAACCACTATAGTCTTATAAATGTTGTATTGTGGGTAATCTTATAAAATCTTATGTTGTATTGTGGATTTGTATTGTAGGTTGTTTTAGAAGATTCTTAGAGTAAATATGAGCTCACCATTGAGTTCAATCTATCCAAAAAAGTTTTTTTTTCCTTATATAATATTTTTGGAGGATTTTGGGTCAAATCTGACCCTACCATCATAGCCAAAAGGCCCAAGAACCTATAGATCAACTATATTTTTGTCAAAATTAGACCACTTTGCCTAGAGCCAAAAAACATTCTCCTCCTATCCCATCGTATAGATCACAGAGAATATTCCCTACATAGTGGAATATTCTACAAAGTCTTTGGATGGCTTATCTTTACACAAGCGTATAGGTATAAATAAGAAATCTATTTTTTAATTTAATTTTTCAAAAATTAAAAACAAAAATATGAGTACCCCATAGGTACAGTAGGCTACTAGAAACCCTATGCAGTTTATGAGGTGTTGCTGCTATATGTGGGGTCACCAAATAGTAGTCGACCCAACAACGACACTCCCTATCACCAAACACTAGAGCAATTATGAAACAACCTCTAGCAGTCGTGAAATAGTCTTCCAACACCTATACCACCCTCCAAACCACCATTTGCACCAAAAGCAATTTTACACCTAATCAAACGTGGTTTTGACCTATACAACAATAGTTTTATGTTCTATAGGTAGTTTTGTGCCAAACTACCAGTGGTTTTGTGTTCAAGGAGGAATATACCCTCAAGGAAAAATATGCCATCATAGGCATTAGCTAATGTCATCATTTTACCTTCCCCAATGCATTGCCCCCTCACAAATTACATTTTGGTTTTGACAGTCACACTTTGCAGGTTCCATTCTCAATCATACTAGCTCCTTTTTGTGAGCAATTTTTTTTATTTGGGGAAGAATTTTGAGAGCTTCATAGTGGTACAAATGATTTTTGATTTTGGTGTCTATATTTTCTAGAAATTGTAGATTCTCACAGTTTTTCTGAGTAGTTCTCACTTTGGAAACTTTTGAGGCTCCATTCAAGCTCATACAGTAATATTTTTTTGTGCAATTTATTGAAAGTGTATATTTTTTATGTACTTTTGATTGGTCAAATCTGATCTATCCCATTCTATATCAAAATTGTACTTTCATCGTTGTGGCCTAATTTGGCATCTATAATGTACTAATATCAAGACAACTTTGCTAATTTGGCAAGTGGTAGTTGTAATCGCATTAATTATAAAGTGGAAAAATCACTTTTTGGGTGGTGGGTCACCTAGATCTTCTCTCTTCTTCTCTCTTATGTGGTGAATTTTTCCTCACATGGGGTTTTTTCCTTCTCATACTTTCAAGTGCATCTTGTCTTTTATCTCTTTTGGAGAGGGGTTTTTTTTTTCCTTACGATTTTTTTTTCTATTTCTCCATATGTGAGAGATTCTTTTCTACATGGATAACTCATCAAGCCTTATAGCTAGGACCCATCATTACATATTTACATCTTTCACATTCTTCCTAGGTTACACTTAAGGTGTGTGTTGGTGTGAATGGGGTATATTACCTAACCAATTTACCTCTTAAGTCTTTTTCACACTAGTTTACTTAGTGCATTCTTAGGGCATTATCAATTTATGCCTCAAGTCATAAGATTAAGACACATGTCATAATATTATGTTGTCCTATGTCTCATCTTGGCCTATATAACCAAGGGTTTCTCATTGTAATCTCACTCATGTGTAATTGCGTCTTTGGATAGAATAGAATTATTCTTTCATGTTGAGTCTCTCTTGTGATTTCATTAAAGCTCTTGGATCTTAGGTGGCTACCTCCATAGCCAAATCTTGCATGGTATAGAGCATTCTATACCAACTCTTAAATGACATCAGAGCTTGTGGGATTGTTTCATGTCAGTCTTTTGAGAGATCTAGGTTGAAAATCTTGGTTTCTCTCAAAGAGTTGAGTATGCTCTTCTCTTGCATTGAATGATGACCTAGAGAATCAGAAAACCTTGATAGAAATACTAGATTTGGGAGGATTTCTTCTTTGTAGCTTTGTATTATAGGTTACTTTGGGAGATTCCTAAAGTAAATCTAAGCTCACCATTGAGTTTAAGGTGTCCAAGAAAGTTATTTTTTCCTTTTGATTTGTCCAAACTAGGCATTGGAGGCTAGATCTACAAGGGTTTGCATTTGGGAGGTGGTTGCCAGATCTAGAAGGTACCCATATTTTTGGAGCATTATGGGTTAAATCTAACCCTACCATTGCATGTAGAAGGCCTAAGAACCTATAGACTGATTGTCTTTTCATAAAAATAGAGCACTTTTCCTAGAACCAAAAGAAAAAAATCTCCTCCTATCCTATTGTATGAATCCCAGACAATATTCCCTGTGCAGCGAAATATTTTTAGAATCTTTGGTTGGTGTATCTCTACACAGGCATATGAGTATAAATAAAAAATTATTTTTAATTTATTTTTTTAGATTTTAAAATAATTATAAGTATCCCATGGGTATAGTAGGGTACTGGCAACCCTATGTAGTCTATAGCTACCTATTGTTGTACACGGGGCCTCCATGTCACAATTGGCCCAATGGTAGAACTCCCTATCGCTGAACACCAGAGCAGATGTGAAAAAACCTCTATCAGCTACAAAATATCGCTCCAACACCATAGACTACCCTCCAAGCCACCATTTTTGCTAAAACTAGTTTCATGTCCAATCAAAGGTAGTTTTGACCTATACAACGGTTTTATACTCTACAAGCGATTTTGTGCTCACGGAGGAATATACCATCAAGGAAGAATATTCCATAATGGGTAGTTGATGTCATTATTATTCCTTCCCCAATGCATGCCCCTCATAAATTGCATTTTGGTTTTGACACTCAGACTTTGTAGGCTCCATTTTTTTGTCATATTGGCTCCTTTTTACGAGCAATTTTTTTTATTCGAGGTAGAATTTTGAGAGCTTCATAGTGGTATAGATGGTTTTTGATTTTGGTGTCTAGATTTTTTTAAAATTATAGATTCTCATAGTTGTTGAGAAGTTCTTGTTTTAGGAACTTTTAGGGCTCCATTTGGGCTCATACGATAATATTTTTTTAACTTTTTTGAAAGTATATAATTTTTTGTGTACTTCTCATTGGTTCAGTCTAATCTATCTCATTCTATATCAAAATTATACTTTTATCTTTGTGGCCTAATTTGGCATTTGTATTGTACTAAGATCATGACCACTTTATTGATTTGGCAAGTGACATTTGTAATCGCACTAATTATGAAGTGCTAAAATAACTTTTAAAAGGGGTCACCTAGACCTGCCCTCTTCTTCTCTCTTATGGGTGGGACTTTTCCTCACGGAGTTTTTTCCTTCTCATACTTTAGAGAGCATCTTGTGTTTTCTCTCTTTTGGAGAGGGGTTTTTTCATACAAGTTTTTCTCCTTTTCTCCATTTGTGAGAGATTATTTTGTACATGGGTACCTCATCAAACTTTGTATCTGAGACACATCATTGCATCTTTACATCTTTCACATTCTCCCTAATTTACAGTTAAGGGGGGTGTTGGTGTGAACAGGGTATTACCTAATTGATTTACCTCTTAGGTCCTATTCACACTAGTTTACTTAGGGAATTCTTATGGATTGTCACTTTTTCTCAATTCATAAGATTAAGACAAGTATCATAATATTATGTTGTCCTATGTCTCACCTTGACCTATATAACCAAGGGTTTCTCATTGTAATCTCATTCACATATATTTGCATCATTTGATAGAATAGAATTATTCTTTCATGTTGGGTCTCTCTTGTGCTTTCATTTAAGCTCTTAGATCTTGGATGGCTACCTCCATAGCTAAATATTTCATGATATAAATCATTCTATACCAACTCTTACACCCAAGGTGGTCTCAATGAAGAAGGTGTGTGAGTAGGTGCTTAAGAATTCTAGTAGATCCTTTCCATTTTTAGTAAACCCACTTAAATAAGCATCCTTAAGACTAATATAACTATTGGGTAAAATTTTAAATTTGTGTCACACTTTAGGCCAACTTAGGGGTTTCAGGTGAAACAATTTCACCCAAAAATAAATTTTCATAAACATTTTTGGTCAAATGATGGTGAATGTCATGGTGCCTATGTAGATTCAAAAGGTTCATTTGAAAGTGTTTCAACCAAAACACTTTTATTTGAAACTCTTCAATTTGTAGCCATACACAAAAGCATCTTTTCAAAAAAAAATATGAACTAGTATCAATTGAAACTATTTCACCCAAAACAACATGTCACCAATTTTTCAATGGTTTTTCATTTTTTTTCAAAAACCTTATCTTATTGCCAAATTTTCTAGCATTACATACATTTTCTAAAAATCTAAAAATACCCTTTGGTAGATCCACGAGTATAGAGTTTGAAAATATGATTTTTTATATTTTAATTATTGTTAATAAAAAAATTTAAGTTTACTACAAGTAGGTCATTAAAGTCAAAAATAGGGCTGATTGGAAATTTCCTAAAAGTATACTAAAATTTATTTAAGAATTTTACAAAAAATATGATGCACTAGAGGAGAGATCCTCTCCAAAAGGGTATAATGTATTTTTGTTTATCATAAACAATTAAGACATAAAGTGGAGGCTCATCAAAACTATTAAATTTTAAATAAATTTGACTTTAAATTTTTATTAAAAATGTTTTTCCCATGCACTAGATATTCAAGTTATCTAAGTGGGAAAAAATCAAGGAAAAAACTAAAATTTACTATATTAAAAGTGGAGGCCCATTGACCTCATTTTTTGAATTGTTTTTTAAAAGTTTAATTATTCTATCAATTTTATTAAAAAACTATATCTAAATAATTTATTTTTTAAATTAAAAAATTATAAACATAAACTATACTAAAAACTCTACATTTCATTAGTTTATACCATTTTAAAATTCAAAACATATATGTCACTTTCAGGTTCTCTAAGTTAAAAAAATCAATTTGTGTTGGCCATTTGCTTTTTTAAAAGGTGACAGTTCTAAACTTTCACCCTATTAGGAATGAATTAGGGTTATGGTTTAGGGAAAAAGGCAGTCATTTGGGTAGGAAAAACAAGTTTGAATATTTAAGACACTAACATGTGTGGTTCTATCCTTAGGGATAGAAGAGCATGTGCTAGTGTCTCTTATAACATGAAAGTGTAAAGAAGGGGTGGATTAAGGTGTTTTTAATGTGTTCAATAATAAAATTGCACACCTTACAACTACTTTTACTATGTTTTTCTCTTAATTTAGGTTTTCTCTTGAGCATGTGTTTTTATCCCTTGTTCACACCTTGTCTAGAGCCTTGTGTATCCATGTTTAACTCTTGTTCACACCTTGTCTAGTCTTTTACATTTTTTCTTAACTTTGTGTGTTGTGTTTCTCCTTTCCCAAGTTTTTAGACCCTTGTGTAATCCTTCCTTATACTATTTATGTGATATTTATCCTTCCTCACCTAACATTTAATTTTGGTATCTTTCCATTAACATGTTAAAACCCTTATTTCCCTCATACCTCACTCCTCAATGATTAAATTAATGTGCATCCACCTCCTATCAGCCTATTTTTTATCACTTTCCACTCAACTGCTCAACTTAGTTGCTTTGCCCTACCTAATCCACAATCCTTGCTCATTCTAATCATCCCATGTCATATCCACCCTATGGACACCATGTATACCTTGCGGACAACCTATCTCATCCCTTGTCCTATCCACTCCACAGATAACCCATCATGTCCCTTGTCTTGTCCACATTACGGACACCCTATCTACCCCACAAACAACCTGGCATGTCCCTTGTCCTATCCATCATATGGATACCCTATCCACCTAGGCCCTAGGGACCATTTACTTTTTTACACCAACCCCTTTTATGCAACTTAGCATAACTTTGACCTGGGGAATCATTTTTTTGCATTTTTATAGGCATCAAAAAGTTGATTCTGCTACCTTCATCTTGGGATAGATACCTTTGTGTCATTTTTATCAAACACACTAGTTATACCCCTTTGAATCATAGTTTTGAAAATTTTTCTCATACCTCATACTACTAACACTTTGATTGCAACATTTTTCATGTGTCGAAGACCTTTTTATCCAAACTACTAACTTTTTTGGGTGTAGCATGCTTGTCAAAGAATTATTTTTCCCACTAGTTATTAGTTGATCCTGTCTCTAAGAAAATTAATCATTATTTAGAAAGCTTTGTGTATCCTAGGAGGTTTGTATGCTCTTCCATCATACCAAAGGTTGACATTAGGAATCAAAAACACCCCCTTTATGCACTTTAATCCTCATTACACATTTACATATTTAATTTTAATAAACTTGTGTAAATTGTTAGCTGTGTATGCTCTTCCCTCGCACCTAAAGATCATCTTGGGAATCAAAAGCACCTTCTTATTCTCTTTTGTGTTATCATGAAAGGCTAGGCATGTATACTATTTCCTCACATTGAAAAGCAACCTTGGAAATCAAAAACATATAGTCCTTTCCTTATTTAGTTTTAGCAAGCCTGACTTGGACTTCACTACCAAGTGGATGACCTAAACCCACATGTTTTGATAGGGTATATATATTGAGGGTAGCATCAAAAGACTCATCTCAAAGGAGGGCTATCATTTTTGGCACAACCTTCTTGTCCACTTGAGGGGACAACGTGAAGTGGAAATGGATTTGATCTAGACCACATGCTTGTAGATAGCACTCCCATAAATAGACTTTGGCCTCACATGCCTTCAGGTATATAGAGGACATCCTCTATTATACCTTATTTAGCCTAGATAGGATCTTTCAGTCATATGTGTGTGATGCACTAGTTAGTGGTTAGCACCATGAATTTACTCATTGTGTGCCCCTAGAAATGAGATTGTAGGTCATGTATGCTCTTCTCTCACACTTTTGTGTGATCTTGAGGATCAAAAGTAGTTAGTGCTTCCTTGTGGGCCCTACTTTCTACACCTAGACAAGGCATTAATGGTGAGCTTACAAGTCATATACATCTACTTGAATAATCTAGGGTGTTGGTGTGTTTGGTGTGTCTTCATTTGTACAAACCCATGAAATCTCCTAAATCCAATAACATTTGAAAAACCTTACAAATTTTACAAAAATAAAAAAATTTCAAAAATCTAAAATAATCCCCACAAGCCAAAGGTTTACATCTCTCAAAATCTAAATCTTGAAACACATCCATCCATCCAATATCCAAAATCTCAACAATGAATCCCCACTCTCAAAATCCTCACCAGATCATACCATTATCCATCCATAATCCAAAATCAAATCAAATCCCAATCCAATCCTAATCAAAACATCAACCTAGACTCCAAAATAATTATCACAAATCCAAATTTGTTTAAGGACCTAGATCCCTTAAACCTAATACATCATCAAATCTATCAAGGGTCCTAGACCTTCTCAAACCTAATAAAAAATCACAACCAAACCCTCATCCATCCACCCATCCTGCTAAACCCAAATCATCCAACCATCATCCCAAATCCAAAATCAACCATCAAGTTCATTGAGGTCCTAAATCTTGTTTTCCAACTCAAACATCAAATCATAAAATCAACCTTAGATCCATCATCCAACATCATCAACTCATCTAAAATCCCAAAATTAAATGATCCTAAAATAAAAATCAAATCACAATCCAATCCATCATCTGAAACCATCAAATCATCCAAAATACAAAAATTAAATCATCCCAAAATCAAAATCAAATCAAATTCCAATCTACTCCCATTCAAAGCATCGTCCTATCTCTAAAGGTCCCTTATAAAAAATCAAAGTTGGTTAAGGATCTATCCCCCTTCAACCCCACCCAAATCCAAATTGATCACCATCAAGGGTCTTAATCCCAATCCTTCAAAATCAAATTCAAACCCCCATTCAAAATTTAAACATCATCCTAAATCTATTAACCACCCATCTCAAATCAAAATCAACCCAATTCATCAATCAAGATACATAAGGTCTTGGACATTATACACCAAAATTAAATGTAAATCATCAATTTCCTTGAGGCCCTAGACCTTGTACATCAAATCAAATCTAAACATCAACTAGGGTCCTTGACCTAATCTCTCCAATCATACATCCAGCCCATCAATCATCAAATCAAATCCAAAATTCACCTATGGTCCTTGACCTAATCTCTCCAATCACACATCCAAACCATCAATCATCAAATCCAAATCAAAATTTAATCAAACACATCAAGTTGCACAAGACCCTCGACCTTAATCAAATCCCACATTGAGCACCTCAAGGTCTTTAGCCTTGATCAATCCTATCATTAAGCTATGTAGGGTCCTAGACCTCATCCACATCCAATACCAAACCCCATCCATGCAATTGATAACCATCCAAATCAACCATCCCAAATCGTAAATCCAAACTCATCCACAATCAATCCGTTTGGATCCTAGACCTCATCTAAATCCACGTATCAAAAATTACTTCCAACAAATCTTGAAACCCAAATCCAAAATATTTTGATATCAAAGAAAATATTACGGTCTAATCCTTCAAAATCCAACCCATCATCTGACATCATCAAATCTTCCAAAAATTCAAACAAAAATCATGAATCCATTTTATTTTGATGAGTCCCCTTGACATAACCATGTTAAAAATCCTTTATAAGATAATGATGATGATAATCTTGTATATCAAGATGAGTATCCTAACTATTCCTTTGATGGCATCATCATAAGCAAACTTTCCATAAGCTTCAATCAAAAAACCATGAGCAATCAAAAGACTCTAGACCAAGAACCAACTATCCCTAGCTATCTCACCAATCCTAATTGCATACCAATTGGGCATCCCTATGGTACCTTTGATAAGGGAAACACCACTCTAGCCCAAGGACCTCATTGCCAATCCATATCTCAAATCCCCACCTCATATGAGTGCCTTGTATACTCCACCTCCTCTATAAATCCTTCATCCTTCAAGCCTTTGTAATCCAACCCACCCACTCATCATGTCACACCATACCATACACAATCTACCCCACCTCATATAACACAACCCTAACATATTTTATTCAAGAAATACTAGCACAAATCCTAAGCACAAAAAGTAAAAGCAAATTTATGGAGTCATGTCACTTTGCTAAGCTATTTCCATCCCTCATTAGAAAAATACAAGTGTGTTGTCAACAATACAATCATCAACCTCAAGCTTATCAAAAACATCCAAAACTCTCCTAAAGCCATCATCCCTACAAGAACACCTCTATGGGAGAATAAACACCACCTTTCCAAAGGTCCATCAAATCCAAAATCCATAAGCATCACATACCCCTCACCCATCCATGTGCAAAACTAGAGGAGTGTATCCACACATTACTCACTAATGATGATGTCAAAGAAAAACAACATTCCTCCATTGTGTCATCCAAAGCATGCCCAAACATGTCCCCAACCAAATCATGATCAAAGAATTCATGCTAATCCCTTTCATGACCCTCTATAATCTCAAGCTCAAACTATCCATATCAATGAGATCTATGAACCACAATCCTATCACCTTGATTCCACCACCTTTATCTAATTTGGTTTTCTCACAACAAAGGAAATTCAAACTACCACCAGTTCCTCCCTATCTAAAAATGGATTCACATCTTGTTTCCAAAGAAATAAGTATCCCATCACAAATTGAATATGTCAAAGCATGAATTATCAAGGAAAATGATTAGACCTTCATGAGCAAGGAATCTTAGAGATCATAAATGTCAAAGAAAATTAAGGATCACACAGCCTCATCTATAAATCTCATGACAAACAATCTAAATATGTTGGTAACACTTCTACCAATCCTATGGAAGCTTCAGCCACAATCAAAATAGGTTTCTCCAATCACTCCTATAAAGAGTTTTCTACCACCAATCCTTTTAGTGAAGCCACTATCACTACCACTAACCTTGAACATCCATCACCTAAATTCACTAATCAAGATCAATGAACACACACATCATTGGACTTATTTCAACATGATGAAGCTATCATCAATTTCATGGGGTTCCAAGATAGCATCTCCCCATGTGATTACACCGTAGACTTTGGAAGCAATTTGGATTCACCAACATATGAAGCACATAGCCCACAAGAATCCAAGGATCACCATGTCACAAAGTATTGACATGTAAAATCAAATCCAAATTAGGTCAAAAATTAAAATAAATAAAAAAGGTAATATGGGCTTACAAATAAAAAAGGAAACATAAAAGCAATGTGGGTCCTAGAGCAAAAAGAAGTAATGAATCAAAGTAGAGCATCCAAATCTGTATCTCCAAAATCCCATTCCAACTCCTAATCTAAAACTCCTTATCCCCCATCCAACATCCCCTCTTGAAACCCTAAATCCTAATCCTAAGTTCAAATCCATTTGGGTCCCTAAATTCAACAATAAAAATCCCCCATCCCAATCCCAAAATCCCCCATATTGATCCCAAACTCTTAAATCAAGCATCCCCATATGTCTCAAATCCCATACACCCAAAATTCAAAATCCCAATTCAAATCTTCAAAATCCATGATCCATTCTATAGCACATCCATTCTTAAAACATAGCATGGTATGTGCAAATTTTGGTCTCGGTTCCCCTTGGCCCCATGCAATTTCTTCATGCCTCCACCATCCCATCATTTCATAACTAAATCCGTTATCCAACATACATCCATAATCACACCCCTTTAATCCAATATTTCACACAATCCATCCATCCTCCCTCCAACCTGCCTTCCATTTCATTTTCCTTGGTAACATCCTCTCATGTCAAAGCTATGATGGTACCATCTTTACAATTTGGAGAAGCCAACTTATCAATCAACACAGTTGCCAATAACATCTGTAATGCCCACCCTAGTGTTCTTTTAATGTGCTTTATGATTCATGTGTATTATGTTGTATGGTGTGTATATCAGTATATTATGTGATTCTCTTACTTTGATGTATTGCACCAAACTTGTCCATGAGGTCTATGGTACCATCAAGGGGTTCTAAGGGTGTATTTTGCATGACCATTGAGGTGTTTCTGAGGGGGTGTTTCTTTGTTATTTGGCTTCCAACTATGCATTATGGGATGCATACGTTGTGATTGTGCATGTTAGATTATTGCAGTGCTTCAGCTTCACTATTTTCACTATACTTGTTATAGTTGAGATTGTCATATTATTCCCACATTGTGAAATATTGTTGTTTATGCATCATGTTCCTAGATCATGCTAGTCATAGATGATTATATTGGATCTGATTATTCCATGTTGGGTATTATATGTTGCGCTTCAGCTATATTGCATTAAGTAGGTACACCTGATGTTTTATTTAGTGTGCAGACATTATTGTTCCCTAACAGTGGTTATATGGAGATGTCGCATTGGGATTCATGTATTGGTTAGCCTTATTTATCCTGCTCGTATTGAGTATGGGATGTATCTTCTTAAGCATATGTGTTTTTGGATCCAAATCAGTGGTGATTCAGGATTCCGTATGTCTTGTGCAAACCCATAACTTGATGAATGTTTAACGAGTGTTTGCATAGTTTTAACGTTTTGTGTATAGTATCTGTTTAATGGAATTTATTTAATTAGGAATATTTGATATTCTTAATACGTTATTAATTGCCTATGGTAGGAAAAATAATTACTTTATTTTATTTATGCATGAAAAGCAATTAGGTAAGTGGGAAGTTAGAATATTGTTAAAGCAATTTTTAATGTTTTCAGGCATTTTATTAAATTATTTAAGATTGGTGAAATGAAATGAATTGGATATATTTTAATTGATGTATTTAAATGAATATCAGTTATTTCATTATTTTCAAAAAAGAGTTAAAAAGGAATTTAAATGAATATTTTATTGTAATTTGAATTTGGGGATTTTGAGTGCTTTAAAAAGGAAATATGAATTGTTTTATTTAATCTTTCTGTTCTAAAAAATGGCTCTCTCTTCACAAAACCCTTTCTTTCTTGAAAAAGATTGATTTCTCCATGGAACTGGAAGTATTTGGATTTGTTGTTTGAAGTGAATATTGGAATTGTTTGTGGAAGAGGATTGGAATTGATTTGTGCTTGGTTGGGAATGATCAAAGATTGTTTTCTTCAAAACCTTTCTTCTTGGAGTGCCTGGAAAGAGGTATAAATTCATAATTCTCTTCCATGTTTAATTTTTCTTGTTCTATCCATTGTCATACCATCTTAAATGGATTACTATGGTATTCATATATAGAAAAGAAAATTTGAATTTAATTTCTGATTCTTATTTGCAATATTATTGTGTTCTTCATTTGGGAAACATGTTGAAACAAACAAAGTCATGCCAAATTTTATTTAGAAATGCCCACCATATTTCTATTTCATAATTGAGGTGTTGTGCATATAATCTACAATGGGTAGTTGTGAAATTTCCATTTGATTTTGAAACATGAGAGCTAGAAAATTGCTCAAGGTAGCCAAGCTTTCAACAACGGAGAATTTGGGTTTTTATGGTTTTTGATTCAAATAGAAAAAAAATAATTTTAAACCTTTCATTTAAAAATTTTAATGTGGGATGAGTTGCCTCCCATGGGAAATGATGTTTTGCATCTTTTTAGAAAATGTTTTGTTTTTGTCAAATTGGGATTTTGTTACCTTGTAAACCGTACCAAACCCAATTGGTCAAATTGGAGCTTTGGGTGTTTAGGAAGAGGTATAGGGGTAGGGAAATGAGTGGCTTCCGTCATGCACCATGGCCTAAAGAGGTCATTGGAATAAGTGAATGGAAGTTCTTAATCAAGAATAACATTTAAACACATGGGTAATAAAATGTAATAAAGAGATCATCTACACCAAACTGCGTGTCCTGGTGAAGTGTCCAACTTGCTTGGGTTTGGGTGTAAAGAGAAATCCTTGGTGTAGTGTCCAGTTAATATGAGGAGGTTATGCCCTCATATTTTGCCATGAGGTGAGTATTTCCCTCATTTGACACTCCTTGTCTTGACTACCTAGGTCTCTCTTCCTTCTCCTTTCACTATTAGAGTTTGGCTTGGCATGTGATGTTACCATGAGATTGTATTATGCATTGTGATGTTGTTCATGATTCTATGGTGTTAGTTCTATAGCGGCTAAGGGAACATGAGTTGTATGGGAAACTTTCTAAACTTGTACTTTCTTTCAGAAAGAGATACAATATTTGAGACATATAATATCAGCTGAAAGAATTTCAGTAGATCCTGCAAAGATCAAAGCTATACTTGAGTGGCCTATGCCCAAGAATGTGCAGGAAGTGTGCAGTTTCATGGGGTTGGCTGGATATTATAAAAAATCATTTTGAACTTTTCTAAGATTGAAAACCCAATAACTTCACTTTAGAGAAAAGGAAAGCATTTTGACTGGTCAGAAAAATGTCAGGAGGCATTTAATCAGTTAAAAGAGAGGTTGACAACTGCACCAATATTGAAATTTCTTGACCTGGAAGCTCAATTTGTTGTAAACAATGATGCCTCAAGAGAAGGTTTAGGAGGAGTGCTTATGCAAAATGGGTGAGTGGTAGCCTATGAATCCAAAAAGTTGAGAGCATATGAGCATAATTATGCTCCTCATGACTTAGAGTTAGCAGTAGTTCATGCTTTGCAAGTGTGGCGACACTACTTGTTAAGGACTTTTGAATTGTAAGTACATATTTTCCCAACCTCATCTAAATGCTCGATAAAGAAAATGGTTGAAATTGATATCTGACTATGACTTTGAGATAAGTTATATCAAAGGCAAAGAGAACTGAGTAGTGGATGCTATGTTTCGATGAAGGCATATCACATCAATTGTCTCTATCCACTCGAGTTTCAAGGATTTAGTGTTACAAAATTTTGTAGGTGATGAGTATTATAAGCAAGTTAAGCAGGCTCTCTTAGTAAATCCTCAAGATTCGAGGTATGACAGGTTCTATTTTGAACCAGATGGGATTTTAAGATATAGAGGAAGGATGTATGTTCTGAACTCTACAAAATTAAGAAACCTTGTGTGGAAGGAAGTTCATTTCACACCATATTCAGGTCATCCTGGAGTAACCAAACTCCTAGCCAATGTGTAGCCTCTTTATTTCTGGAAAGGAATGAAGAAAGATGTTGCAAGATTTCTAGCAAGTTTCCTAGAGTGCCAGAGAGTCAAGGCTGAGCATCAACATCCAGCAAGACTTTTGTTTCTGCACGATATTCTAGAGTGGAAGTGGCAGGTTATTAGTATGGAATTTGTGTAAGGTCTTCCAATGTCACAAAATAGACATGATGCTATTTTAGTGGTGGTGGAAAAACTCACCAAGGTAGCTCACTTTATACTTGGGAATTTAATTGATGGAGCACCAGTTTTGGCTCACAAATTTGTGCAAAAAGTGTTTAGCTTGCATGGAGTTCCTAAAAATATTATCTTAGATAGAGATGCATGTATGATGTCAAGATTTTGGTGAACTTTGTTTTTAGCGCTAGGAACTCAACTCAATATAAGCTCAGCTTATCACCCTAAGACAGATAGTTAGACTAAAAGGGTAAATCAATTTCTAGAAGATTTGTTGAGAATGTATTGCATGGATCAGCAATACAAGTGGGAAGAGTATCTACCGGTTATGGAGTTTGCTTATAACAACTCCTACAATTTTGCTATCAAGATGGATCCATTTGAAGCATTATATGAAAGAAGATGTCAAACTCCTATAAGTTGGGATAAGCTAGAGGATAGGATTAGCATTAGTCTAGAAATGTTATAAAAAATGGAAGAACACATCAAGCTGATCAGAAATAGATTGGCAGAAGTTGTTAAAGGCACAAGACAAATGAGAGGGGGGATGAATCAATTGTATCAAAAACTTCAAACCCTCATAAATATAATCACATCCACATCAGTTCCTTTAAACCCTTAGTCTGTTATAAATTTTAAACATGAAAAGTGAATAACAGAAACTTAAACACATCAACACCATACACAAGAGAACAACAATTTTTTACGTGGAAAACCCTAAAAGGTAAAAACCATGGTGAGGATTAGCTCACAATATAATGTAGTAACAATATCGAATTACAAAGGCTCACTACCATAGAGAGAATGCTCACTGCAGGGGACTCACCAGGTCCAAGTGGACTCACTGCCCACTGAGAAAGAAAGAAATAAGAGAAGGGTGGTTCATAGCCAAGATTTGAACTGATGTACTTGCATCACACCTATGCATGGAGTTCAATTCCAATTAAGCTCAATATACACCTCAACACAAACAAGACCTTCACAACATCACTGAAAATTGTAGACACATTATGCTCACTGCATCTGGTGGCCTAACACATGAAAGCCCTTACTACCTTAATCAAATTCACATCACAAACTCCCCATCCTTCATGCACACACACACACAAATCCTTGACACTTATTTATACTATCATTACTCTTGAAACAATCTTCAAGTTCAGCAACACAATCTTCAATCCTTGAAACAATCTCCAAGGTCAGAAAACACACAATATTTGAATTAGGTCTAGACCTAAACATTCCATGGCACAAAGGAATGAAGGAAAACCACTTTGTACCTTAGCTCAGACCTAAATATATCCAAGCACATTACACAATGCTCATATAAATACCAAATCAACTCCTCAATTAGCGCAATCATCCAAGGTCGACCAAACAGTGTAAACATAATGAATTCTTGATCACACACTTCCATGAGCCTAACCATAACTTGTGGACCACACACAAGGCTTTAAAATAATCTAGAAACATCCACAAACATCTTTAAGTCACCTGAAAACCAACAAAGTTAGCCACAACAACTTTCACCTAAACATAATAACACTGTCGAACTCTACCACACAATAACTTGCTTTCCAGAGCACCAAATCACAAACCTTTTGGATGGAAGATAGGTAAGATTCTTATGAATACATATCTAGAATTGCAGCACCTGAAACCTTTTTGTGGAGAAATGCAGAGAAAAATATTTTCTCCGAAACACACTGCAAACACTATCAGGCACTATTCTCAAACTGGTGAACACAAATTTTACTATACAACATTCTGGAGCACCAAATTCTGGATTTAGCACCTTCAAACACTTCTCCACAACATATCCAAACTGTATACATAGATATCCAATACAGAAGAAATGCGGAGCAAAGACTCGGACAGTATTCTATAAGCCAAAAGACATCTTCAACACACTGTTTTCCAAATATAATCAAATTTTCTCAAAAGCACTTGGAAACACAACAATAGGAACAATCTACTGACATCATCAGCATCTCTACAAAGCATCCAGATCACTTTAACACAACTTAATCAAACAAAAACAACAACATCAGAAGACACAGTTCACACCAATGACAACACAAACATGTTGACATCAATGACAACACCAATTAGCACATACTTGCAACAATCTCCCCCTTTATCATTGATGGCAACATATGATGTGAAAAACTATCATGACATCATGACACAACTCTACACCAATCTCACTTACTTTCATACACTCCCCCTTTCTTTTACACATCTTGCTATCTCTCTCGGATCACTGCTCCTTTGTTTTTGACATGAATTCTCTCCCCCTTTGACATCAATGGCAAAGGGTGACATATCTTTTTCAATCTCTCTCCCCTGATTATGATACTGCACATACTTGCACTATTCTCAATTTCTCTAAATACTCCCCCTTAGGAGTACATACCAACCTGTTCCAATTCTTGCTCACCCTGATTGCAATAATCATCAATGCCACTACCTGCTCCCCCTGAGAGGTAGCCTCGAACTTAGTTTATGGAGGAAGCATCTGTACCAAAAGATGGTATTGGTATGTTCTTAGCCTCTGTTACATCCTTCTTAATCCAAATCTTACTCATCTCCTTCTTAGTCTCTGCCGGATCAATTCTTTGTACTGGTTTGTTTTTCTCTATTGGAATATCCTTCTTCATACTTCTACTTCTGTAGAACTTTGAAATGTGTCCAAGCTTACTGCAATTGTAGCACACAACATTCCTCTGACCAAATTTCCTTCCATTCATTTTGGATCCGCATTTATTAGCTTTGTGTCCAAATCTATTGCATATATAACAGTTACCATTAAAGGATTGAATCATTATGTCATTGTTATAGCCATTCATTCTTTGATTTCTACACTCATTGGCTTTATAACCAACTTTCTTGCATGTGAAACATTGACTATAAAAAGATGGAACATTTTGATTCATCTTGCTCCTACATTGTGTAGCCTTATGTCTAAATTTATTGCAAGAATGACAATAACAATTGAAAGATGGGTACCTTTGAGCATTAGGTTGTCTGACTGGTGGTCTTCTAACTGCTTTCTTCTGATTCCAAATCTAATTGTCATTGTTTTTCTTGTCTTTAGCTTTTGATGATTGACCTAATTTTGAACTTACATCTTTTTCAAACCCTAAGCCTTCTTTATCATTGGGATCTTTCTGACTTGCAATCATCTCATCAAGCCTTGCAGAACTTAACTTGAATTTTTCTTCATAGTTCTTTACCTTCTCTAGATCTAATTTCAATTTCACAACTTCTTGCTTCAGCCTTGTACATTTTTTAGATTTGCCTTTCATCATTGAGTTTAGACATTCCTCGGTTCTTACCTTTTCTTCAGCTTGCACTTTCAGACCAGTTATGGATTCATTTTCTAATCTCAATTGTTCACCAACCTCCTTATGCCTTTGTTTGAATTTCTTGACTTGCTCTCTCAAATTTCTGATACATTCATTTGCCTCTTTGACATTCTCCTTCAAGCCTATGATTTTTTCTTCAGTCTTCTCTAGATCTTCAAGAGCAATCTTGAGTTCTTCATTATTACCAAACATGCATTCCTCTTCTGAAAATTCAACAACAGAAATTTCTTTTTCTATTGTCTTGAACTGATGTTCATCCTTGCATGCCCCAACCACTATTTTAGGTTCTACCTTAGAAATTAAACATAGATTTACTTGTTCTTCCACAGCTTTCCTTCTTGTTGATATATCTTTGCTCTTCTCACCAATGATCTGGTCTTCAATGAGATGCCTCTGCACATATTTGGGAGTTTCAGGGATAGGAGGGGGGCAGAGGAGGTCGCTCAGAGGGGTGCAGGGCAGATGTCGGGAGGTGTTGGGGGTTATTTCCCCCCCTTTTGCAGCCTGCAAAAATTTCAATATGACGGGGGTTATCAGCGCTTCAAAAAAATTGTTTAGTTTTTTTTTTTAAACTTTTGTTTAGAGTTACATTATATTTTAAAAACTTTTGTTTAGATATTTAAACAAACTTTGATTAATTGTTTTAAAAATACTTTTTGATTAAAATTAAATTTTTTGATTAAAACTAAAAAAACATTTTTTGAAATTATTACATGCATGAATTTTTTTGAAACCCTAGATTTGTTAAGTTAACAGGGCTAATTTTTTTTACAAAGATCTATGCATTTTTTATAAGCCCTAGAGTATTAATTTTTTTTTTTTAAAAAATTGAATTTGTAGATGCATGAGGACAACCCAAAATATTTTTAAAAAAAAATTGTTAAATTGTAGGTATAAAACCAGAGACCTACATCAGAGTTAGATTTGAATTTTTTTAACAAAAAAAAAGGGGGGGGCTTGGGCCCTTAAAAAAATCAATTTGCATCAGATCTAAGAAAAAGAGTTTCTTATAGTAAACCCTACTGAAAAAAATGAATGTTAAAAAGTTAGGAAAATAAAAGCAAGATATATTTTTTGAATAGAGATATGTTGAAAGAAAACAGATCTTGAAAAATTTAAAGATCTCAGATCTTAAAATAAAAAATTGGTTGCAAAAAAAAATTTAGAATTTGATTTAAAAAAGAATGGTATAGAATAAGGAGAATTTTTTTTTTTTCTTCACAGAGATCTAAAAATAATGATAAAAGAATAGATATTGATTTTTTTTAAAATCACACAGAAGCAGATATGACTTGTAAAAAATTGAATAAAGAAGAATAGAATAAGTTTTTATTTTAACAAGCTATATTGATGTAGATAACGTTTCTTGTCTCTGTTTTGTTGTGTGCAGGTCTCCAATGTCATCACCTACAACATATCTTTCAAAATAGCTTGCACAAAATGATTAGCAGCCTGCTCTGATACCATGAAAGGAAAATTGCAGGATCAAAGTACTAACCAAAACATGCAAAGCAGATAAACAACACAAGAAAGATATTACCAGATTTGTAAGATGCACCAGACCAACACCAAGATTTTGAAGGGGGAAAAGCAAAGAAAAACCCCCGTGAATAAGCAAGTGGCAAGAAGCCAAAAAGAAAGATTACAGAGATATTTGAGAAATTTGAGAAACTTCTCAAGGAGAGAAAATGAAGAAGAAGAAGATATCCGTGAAGAGGATATGTGCCGAGAAAGAGAGAAATAACACCTCTTAAATAGAGGTGAAGAATGGAGTTATATGTAACTCCAATATGCCACCTTGCATAAGGTGTGTGCCACATGTTTCCTCTTAAGGAGGAATCTACCAAAATAGATTTATTCCTGTAGGAGGAATAAAATAGGTGTTACCTGACATGTGGGGCTAAAACACCAAAAATAAATAAATACAAATTATAAAATAATCTCCACAAAGTAAAGATTAAATTCTAATATTCTTTCTGAAGCTTCTTGTTCTTCAATCTGTACTTCCTTTTCAACAACATTTTCATCTTCTCTGCAAGAGAACTCATCTGAATCTTATGCATATTTATTAACTTCAGAAATCTTCTATATAACTTCATCAACCTTGACATTCACACTCTCAACAATCTTTCTTAGCCTTTTGTTATAGCACCGGTAAGCTTTGCTTTTGTTAGAGTATCCAAGAAAAATACCTTCATCATATCTTACATCAAATTTTCTTAGATCTTCATTTCTTCTGATATAACATTTCCATCCAAAAAATTTGAAATATTTAACAGTAGGATTCTTTCCATACCATAGCTCATAGGGAGTCTTTGTATCATTTGCTCTTACTTGTACTTTGTTTTGTATGTAGATAGCAATCTGAATAGCTTCCCTCCAGTAGGCTTTCGGTAGGCTTGCTTCTTCTAACATAGTCCTTGCAGCTTCTTGAATGGTCATGTTCCTCCTCTCAACTAGTCCATTCTGTTGAGAAGTCCTAGGAGTAGATAATTGCCTCTTTATTCCATGATCCTCATAGAATATGTTAAACTCATTTGAAGTAACTTTTCCATCAGAGCTCAAGTATTTGATTTTCATGTTTCTTTAATTCTCCACCATAATTTTAAATATCTTAACTTATCTAGAGATTCTAATTTTTCTTTAATAAAATAACCCATGTCATTCTAGATAATCATCAATTAATATCATAAATACCAATCACCTTGAACACTTCTTACTTTGGTAGGACCATAGAGTTTTGTATGCACTAATTCCAATAGTCCGGTAGAAGATTGTTTTTTTACTTTAGAACTTATCTTCACTTTCTTTCCATCTTGACATTCCTTGTAGATAGCATTAGAAGGTTTGATGATCTTTGGTAGGTATTTCACAACTTGAGTTGTACTTATCTTCACTAGACTATCAAAACTGATGTGACACATCCTTCTATGCCATAGCCAACTTTCATCGATTTGAGTTATAAAGCAAGAACCATCATTTTCTTTGAGGTGATAAATATTTACATCTATCCTTTTTCCATTAGCTATCAGAGTTTCATATTTCTTTCTAATCTCAAAGTTGTCATCCTAAAATATAAGACTGTATCCTTTGCTACATAATTGTCCAACACTCAAGAGATTTTTCTTTAAGCCTTTGATACACAGAACATCATTAGTAATATGCTTTCCATCAAGACTGATTGAGCCTCTTCCACATATTTCAAAAGTACAATCATCACCAAAGATAACTAGTCCTCCATCATAATTCTAAAATTTAACAAACTTGCTTCTATCACCAATTATATGATTTGAGCAACTACTGTCAATAACCCAATAGTTCTTTTCTTGACTGGTAAGAGGAGTATCTTTATTGTCAAGACTTACCTCTAGGGCATTTTCTTTCATGCATCCTTCAGAACCATCTATAACAGTATCATCCTTCTTGTGCGCCATCTCAGATCTACCTCAAGTTATTAAGCTTTCTTCAAAGGAACTTGGATCTGATACCACTTATTGAAGGCACAAGACAACTGAGAGGGGGGTGAATCAGTTGTATCAAAAACTTCAAATCCTCATAAACATAATCACATCCACATCATTTCATTTAAATCCTTAGTCTGTTATGAATTTTAAACATGAAAAACAAATAACAGAAACTTAAACACATCAACGCCATGCACAAGAGAACACCAGATTTTTATGTGGAAAACCCTAAAAGGGAAAAACCGCGATGAGGATTAGATCACAATATAATGTAGTAACAATACCGAATTACAAATGCTCAATGTCATAGAGAGAATGCTCACCGCAAGAGACTCATTGTCCAAGTGGACTCACTACCCACTGAGAAAGAAAGAAATAAGAGAAGGGTGGCTCATAGCCAAGATTTGAACTGATGCACTTGCATCACACCTATGCATGGATTTCAATTCCAATTAAGCTCAATATACACCTCAACACAAATAACACCTTCGCAGCATCACTAAAAATTGTAGACACCTTCTGCTCACTACATCTGGTGGCCTAACGCATAAAAGCCCTTACTGCCTTAATAAAATTTGCATCACAGAGTCCCCATCCTTCACACACACATGAACCCTTGAAACTTATTTATACTATCATTACCCTTGAAACAATCTTCAAGGTCAATAACACAATCTTCAATCCTTGAAACAATCTCCAAGGTTGACAAACACACAATATTTGAATTAGGTCTGGACCTAAACATTCCATGGCACAAAGGAATGAAGGAAAACTATTTTGTATCTTAGCTCAGACCTAAATCTATCCAAGCATGTTACACAATGCTCATATAAACACCAAATCAACTCCTCAATTAGCACAATCATCCAAGGTCGGCCAAACAGTGTAAACATAATGAATTCTTGATCACACACTTCCATGAGCCTAACCATAACTTGTGGACCACACACAAGTCTTTAACACAATCTAGAAACATCCACAAACATCTTTAAGTCACCTGAAAACCAACAAATTCAACCACAACAACTTTCACCTGAATGCAACAACTTTCACTTGAACACAACTTTCACCTGAACATAATAACGTTGTTGAACTCTGCCACACAATAACTTGCTTTCTAGAGCACCAAATCACAAACCTTTTGGATGGAAGATAGGTAAGATCCTTATGAATACATATCCAAAACCACAACACCTGAAACCTTTCTATAGAGAAAATGAGGAGCAAAATACTTTCTCCTAGACACACTGCAAACACTATCAGGCACTGTTCTCAAACTGGTGAACACAACTTTTACTGTACAGCATTCTGGAGCACCAAGTTATGGATTTAGCACCTTAAAACACTTCTCCACAACATATCAAAATTGCATACATAGATCTCCAATACATAAGACATGTGAAGCAAAGACTCAGACAATATTCTGTAAGCCAAAAGACATCTTCAACACACTGTTTCCAAATATAATCAAATTTTCTCAAAAGCACTTGGAAACATAACAATAGGAACAATCTACTGACATCATCAACACCTCTACAAGGCATTCAGATCACTTTAACACAAAAAATTAATTAAACAACAACAACAACATCATAAGACACAATTGACACCAATGACAACACAAACATGTTGACATGAATGACAACACCGATTAGCACATACTTGCAACAAAAGCAAAGGATAGATAGAAAAGTTACACTGATACCAAGCATATACCAAGGCAATTCTCTATTGGAGAAAAAATTCTTTTGAGGGTCAAACCTCAGAAGAGTTCCATAAATTTTGGGAATTCTTCCAAACTAGCTCCTTGATATGTAGGACCCTTCAAAGTTCTCAAAGTAATCAATCTAGTTGCCTACAGAGTCACTCCAGCACCCACTCTTGCTAGGATGCATAATGTTTTGTGCTCAAAGTTTGCAAGCTCTGCTTGCGTAATAGAGAGGTTACTCAATATAAGGTCCATTGGGACCAATATGCAGAGGATAGTGCCACATGGGAAGATTATCATGATTTTTATCAGAGATTTCCTCATTTTTTTCTTTTCAAAGTTGAACAAAAAAAATTATATTATTGTTTTGGATACATTGGATCATCGAGGACGATGAATCTTATGGGGGGAGATATGTCACTCCCCAAATTTTGACTATGTTTTAATTTTTACTTGCATGCAATTAGTATTTAATTATGCATGAATTAATAATTTGACGTTAAGTGAAAATGTCAAGATAAATCAATGATATCATGAATTTGAGTTTATATGTTTAGAATTTAGACATGTGTTTATAAGATGTTATGATTTCACAAGGTTTATGAATTAACTAACGATGCACTAATCTCAGTTGGGTGATTGTAAGTTGTAATCAGGAAATAGGTTTTCCACCCTCCGAGAAGAGAGGGAGAGTATCATCAGAGAGCAGATAATAGACGTAAGGATAAGAACAGGTTGTTGCCATATAAGTCTTGTGCTTTCACAGTTTAGTGAACCCTTGTCGAGTTTGGTAAGTTGTGTTCAACCCATTTTGTCTAAGTTTAGTTTCGACTCAACAATCCTCAATTTATCATCAAGATCCATTAGCATAGGTTTTGTTGAGAACTAAGCCAGGATATAGTATGACCATTGAAAAAGAATGGTTGATAATTGTTAATTCTTGTTGATAAGAATATAGATTATATTCAAGAGAGAATATTTTCTAGTGTTTAAACTATTTTCTTATCAGTAATCTCTGATGGGAAATTTATTATGATAACCTATCTATTTGACGTTCAAGTTAGATAGAGAGGGGGAGAATACCTCGACCCCATTCTTGTATCCTATCAAGTGTTTGAAATAATGAAAGTATATGTTGTGAGCACCAATATTATGTTGTTATATGAATATATATTTATTTAATATGAATTATTGGTCTTAACCTTTTGATTTGTTGGCATTGAGCTTCTTAAGGAAGGTGGTATTATTGCAATTTAAAATGCAACCACTTCTTGTTCAGTTAATGATGCTTGACCCCTTTTTCTCCACGATGGCTAAGAGAGTTTGGAGGAGCTCTTAATTAGATGGGGAGTGGTCCTAAGGACCATTCACTCCACCATTGAACTGCTTGCACCATGATGAGTAATAATAGGCTTGTATTCTACAAGGAATATCCCCAGGCATGGGAGAGTAAGCCTTGAAAAGGCTATATTATCGTGGTAGAAAGAGAGATAAGGGAGAGGGTGAGATATGTTGTTCAGGATCATGCATTCAATAGAGCTATTACAGAGGTGAAGAGGAGTAGGGAAGCTTAGAATCAAGTTAGTTTGAGAAGCTCTGTTATCTTTCGATAGCTGCATACAGAGGTTTCATTTAGAAACTTTGTTGGCATTCGACATCCACAGAGGGTAGCTATGTTAACATTTGACATCCATAGAGAGAAGCTTTGTTATTAGGAAGATTACTATTACCATATATGTAGTAAGAAAGAGCTTCATGACCTTCTAGACTTGTGGGATAGCACCGAGGAAAGTTATTGTTATCCAAACTGTCGAGAGATAGAAAGCAATGATCACCAAGCATACAAGTAAGGTGAATCAATCACATAAGATAGCATACTATAGTACAACATAAGAGGTACGATATCGTATTTTAACTATATTTTGTTCTTAGAGTGTGAATAAGTGTTTGGTATAAGATTGCAGAGATGTTCCTCCACAGAGTAAAGTGTTTATACTCATGAAAAAACATCCAACTTTCTATCATAGCAACTATGCAATCATAGTTACATAGGAAATAGATAAATTATCTTATCTAGTTTTGATACGACACTCAAGTGCATGCAACAATAGAGCCTGAAGTATGATAGGAAGAATGTTCTTGAACAGTAGCATAAATCGCAGTGGGTAAACCATAGGATGTATCATATTATAATTGGGAAGCTATAAAGGATTTCATTTTATGTCATTATATTGTATTCTTGAATCTGTAGAGAGTTATGTTGCTTAGCTAGACGTAAGTTTTGGATGTATATGTGAGCAACATTGTGTCTAAACTTTACAAAAAAAATTCAGATTGAAACTTACAAATTATGAAGAGTTAAATTGTAGAAAGTTTTAGACAAAGATGGATTAAATTTTCTCAATGGTTTGTGTATGAATTTAATTATTTTAGTTGAAATATTTAGTGATAGATATTCACTTAATCTAGAGTTTATAGAAATGATATTGATATCATTAGAAATACCTACAGATAGTGATAATTTACCACATAAGTATTTTATAACAATGATAAGTATTATCATGATATTTCAAGGTTATCCTATTTGAGATTAAAACCTATCCTTTATAGAGAGTAGGTGGACTGGAGAAGAGCAAGAAGTTGATAACATTATTATTGTAGACTCAAACTTATCTAGGTTGAAAAAGTGACTTCTAGTCAAGAGGTTAGTTATGAAAATGATAGTATTTTATATAAAGAAGGTATACCTCGTATGCTATGATTTTACATATTATGAGAAATGTGAATTCAAACAATGCCTAAGTTGTCAAGAGAAGACTAGAGGTTTTGTTATCATGTTTTATTATTATAAAATTTTACTTTTGGGAAAACAAGAGTATTTGTTATACAATGATTATGGGATAAAGTAATTAAACCCTAGAATCAACCTAGAAGGGTTTAGAAAACTTAAAAAATCTCAAGTCAGTTATGACTTTGTTTTAGTCTATTATAAGTTATGGTCAACAATAATGGTCGAGAAACCAATATCAAGATTGTATAAATTAGAAAAGAGTATAAGTAGCACTTTGATAAATTTAAATGATTTCTTGATAGAGTTGAAACTTGACATATAGCACAAGAGTGCTTAATTTTTGAGTATTTGCGTAGAATGACAGGAAGTCATAGACCCTAATATTGGCAAGAATGCAACTAGGGACTCTCTGAAAAGTTAAAATCAACTAAACCTACGCATTGTGTATGTATGTATGTATATATATATATATCCTATATTAAGGATCAAATTCTAAGTTAGATGGACTAAGATAAGAGTTTAGTCAAGACCATTTATGTCTAGGATTACTAGACAAGTAAGTCAAACTGTAGGATGAGATAGTTCCAAGTCGAGTTAGAGGTGTGTGAACACACGACTAGGTTTATTGTAAACATGTATTTATATAGAAACTTTGGCCAAAGTGATGCATTTCTCTACATGTATTAGTCAGTTCACCATGTCTAGATGGCATGACCTATTAAAATGATCATACTTAGCTAGAGGATTGCTTAGAGTTGTATGGTTGAATGAGTTACGTACGACACAACACTAGAACTCAGATGCAAACCTGTTAATTCTTTATGTCTATACTCTTCGTGAAGGGTAGGGCCACTTCCAGGAAGGAAGGTGAGTGGGGGACCGCCGATCTATGGTTGGAGGTACAACACTCAAATGATGCTCTCCCTCTATAGCAGAAGACTTACCGAGACTTGTGTGACACATATCAAGATTCCAGATTCAATGTACTTCATGTTATGACTTTTGATTGTCAAACTTATGAAAATCTATTCTTTTTACCAAGTACATATTGTATGTAATTGTAAAGTGATATGATTTCACTACGATTCTATCTTTGAATATATTGTAGTTTTTAAGATTGAAAAATATTCAGAACATATATGCATTTATTTCTATATGATTATGCAAGTGTTAAAAAAAATCATGTTTAACATGTTCATTTACTTTATTAGTAAGTTTGTTTATGTAATTCTAAGTAATATGAGATGGCATGTTACATATGGTATCAGAGCTACTGGGTTCAACACATGGACCTAGGAGCTCACTATGAAAAAACTTATCAACATTCAGCAAATTGGCTAATGTTTGAAAATTAGTTTTTATGCTAGAATGGTGTGGAGAAGAACCAAGAAAACTACCAGGAAGTATGTTCCCCATAATTTACCCTAGTTAATGGTTAAGAAAGAACCAATTGAGGAGGTAAAACTCCAAGATCATATTAACCATGTAGGGACCTTTCCAATCCTCTGTAAATTTCCTTTTTCATCTTTGTTTCTTGTTCTTTGTGCTACCTCTTCTTAAGACAAGATCTCCTATTATGTAGGGTTTCACAATATCATTTGGTTTTGGCAGTCCCAATTCTAAGGTTTCTTTTGGTAATGTGAGGCAGAGTAGATCTTGGAAAGCTTGTTGGTGTAAGGGAGTCCAATAAAAGACTTCGTCGCATCTTAGTAACTCCATAAGCGTATCAAATTCATCTTGCATGTAATATTTACTTCCTACCGACCTTGAATATTTTAGAGGAACTGGAATAACTCAAAGGGAGTTTGAGGTTCCCTCTGCTCATTAGGAGGAATGAAGATTATACTTGTTCTTCCATTGGGCTTAGATCTCAAATTCATGGAATATCCTACGTAGCTCCCTGGTAATTCAAAGATGATAGGATTATTTGTCCCCACTGTTACTCGCATCTTACATTCCTTATTGAACGTTTCCTCACTTTCTTCGTCTTCATCTGGGATTCTCTCAACCATCTCGATTTGTACTAAGGGTGCTTCCCATTAACCAAGCTACTTGAATGCACTAAAGCAGAGGTAGTCGGTCGCACTTGGGGTTGAGAGACTATGAACATTCTTGGGAGGTTCCCTACCACTTTAGTTGATTCGTTGTTGTAAGAATTTACTTATTCCAATTTGGGGTCATTGATTGATAAGAATCTTTTGACAGCATAAGTGGTTCATAGGATTCACTTTCTTCTAGTGTCTTGGGGACACATGACTCACTTGGTGGTGTCAATGGAGTGTAACTTTCTGCTAGGTCTTCTTCAAGATTCGAGAAAGTGTGTGGGTCTGCATTTCTCAGATCTAGTGTAGTTGTTTCAAACACTAGTCCTTCGGTTCTATGAGGTTTTTCTCCTATGCAAGGGAACAGTTTATAGGTCGGATCCACATTAATCATAAGGATTTCTAAAGGGAATTGAAGGGGTCCATCCTTTTCTATCCATTCCATAATTTTCATTGGTGTTTCCTTGGGGATGACCTCCTTTTGTTTTGACGATGTTCCCTTTTCTTAGGCTTTCATTTCTGTATTGTTTACTATTTTTGTTGGGATCTCTATCCTCTTGATACATATTGATTGCAGTGTAGGACTAGGAACAAAAATTTTATTCATGGGAAGCTCATAATCAATGGGGATGCCTATTTTCTTGTTTGTTGTATTAGACTTTATCATGCTAGAAGGCTCTGGATCCCCTTTTACAACATATACCTTCCCAAGGTGTCAAAATCAAACCTCTTAGAATAAAGTGGATGGCACATCTTTCATTCTGTGTATCCAATGTCTCCCAAGGAGAAGATTACACCTCGTGTCCTTATCAATAATGTAGAAAGTGGTTAAGACAGTTTTTGGTCCTAAATATACTGGAAGTGTGATTTTCCCTATCGTGGCGGCCTTCAAATTATCGTATCTGCTTAATGTGTCTCGAGATGCATTGATGTTGGTGTGCCCATAATCCATCCTCTCTAAGAGAGAACGAAACTATATTCACTACTGCTCCATCGTTGATTAACGTTCTCTTGATGCATGTGTCGTAAATCCACACTTGTAAGCATAGTGTGGGATCTCCCTTTTTTTGTTAATTATGCCTCAGAAGGCATTTGCTTTAAATAAAAGAAAATCCTTGGATCCTTCAATTTAGACTTTGGTGGGTTTACATTGAAATCTACATGATTGACTTGTTCGCTAGGAGGTGGCATGATTTAATCTAGGTACTTTTACCCTATTGCTTTTAGTAATGCTGAGTGATGTAAAGGAGAGTTTTTGAGCAAGTCAATGAATGAGATGTGTGCATACATTTTCTTTAAATCCTTGATCAGTTCATAGGGTCCAATTGGCCTGGTATCAGTTCCACTACCGAGACCGTACTTTCATGCATCTCTCTTTACTCATTGTTGAGTTCTTCTTCTTCTTCATCATGTAATTTTTCTACCAATCCTAACATCCTGGCTTCTCCTTTCTTCCCTAGTTGCAGAGGGATATTTGTGTATGTACCTTGGACTGCATTATTTTGACCAATCATTTCTATGTCTTTGTGTGTGGGAAATGGATCTTGATAGATTTTCATGTCTGAGTCTTGCAAAGATATCGGTGCTTGTGTTTACCTTAGCGGTCCTTTGTTGCGGTCTGGTGTGACCTCTTGCAAATTTAGGAACATCTCTATGAATAACCGTGTTGGTCTTCTAGCAACCTTGCTATGAACCTATTATACTCCTTACAAGATTTCATGTTGTGCCCCTAGTCCTGTGGAAGGAACAAAATTGATTATACTCATAGAGGGCCTTTCGTATCTTCCATCATTCCAATTTCTATTTTGATTACATGGTTGATAGTTATCCCTTGGATAGTATGTGTTATTTCGAGGGTGATCAACTGAATTAACATTCGTGGGATAGTAGTCTCTTCTATTTTAATCCTCCCTCACTTTCACCTTGATCCATTACTTCGTCTTTTATTGCATTTCTGTTATTCTTAAGGATCTTAATGATAGGTGCATTATTTTTGGTATCCTCATTTATCAACTACCCATTTGACACATAGGTTCTTCAACCACTATCAATGGTCACTTGGTTAATTCATAAGGCACTTTTCAAAGCTTCTTCATAACACTTGTAAGGTAGTTTTTGAACTTCTTCTCTTGTATCTTTGTTCAAGGCGTGTATGAAGAGATCACATAACTCATGGTGATCCATATTTGGAGCACTTGTTGAAGAGTAGAGAACTTATCTCTATCGAGTGATGAAATGGGCCACTAACTTGTTAGGTTCTTGTTTCATGGTCAAAAATTCTCAGATTCCTATCTTTACGAGTTTATTCATGTCAAACGCCATGACAAACTCTCTTATTAACTACTTGAATGAGTGTATCGAAGGGATAATACCAATCTAGAGCTATTCCTTCTAATGTTTTTGGGAAGATTTTTGTGATGACCCCATCCCAAGGGAGGAGTTCTCTTATAGAGGTTGTATATGCATTAATGTGTGAGTTAGGATCTCCTTCTCCCTTGAACTTTGGGAGATCCGGCAATGGTCATAGTAACGACACACTCCTTATAGCCATGTCAAGTGGCTCTTTTAAATACTCCAAGTACGTCCCCAAAAAGGCACTTTGCGATTGTGGAGTTGATAGCATTAACCCCATGGGTGGTCTTTGATAGCCTAAAGCCATTGTTGATTTGCTTGATTTCCCTATATTGTTTGGGTGTTTTGAATAGGAGGATTCCAATTTGGGAATGTGTCGTTACTCCCATTTCATGAGTAATAGTTGAGGTAAGGGGGATTCTGAGATGCCCCTGGTCTTGTTCAACCCTAATGTGTTCATGTGACTACTACCTTCTCTCTAGGACATCTTGTTCTACTCCCAGAGTCCTAATTATTTGCACTAATGTTGTAATGAGACGTGTCTATGTAGGACCTCTTGGTACTCCCTCATTTCTAGGGATCTCATTTTGAATGTTGTCATGATTTTGTGCTTCTTCTCACATAGCGTTTTCACGTTGCTCTTCTCGTAAGCCAACTTTCAGAGCCTCTTGAGCATCCTTAGCTTCTTGTAAATTTATTTTGAGTCTTCTTACCTCATCATCTAGATGGGTGCTCGAACTTCTTGTAGAGGGTTGTTCCATGTGATGGATTTCTGATCTTATTTGTATTCTTCTTGCTTTATGAGGCATGTTTGGAATTGCAGGATTGTGTTCCTATGCGAGATTGTTGAATGACAGAGAATGTCTAGGTTCTCTTCTATCTTATTCGTAATATGAGTCTTCATAGTCGTAACAGTTTGAGACTGGTGCATTTGGATCAGGGGGCACACACCTGTCGAAAGAGGGAGTTTCTGGTTCCCATGAGGGAATATTCCCTAAGTTTAAATCTAGTTCCATCATATTCAAGGGTGTCGTAAATACCACAAAATAAATGGAATGAGAGAAGGTGGGGATGGCAAGAGTGGAAACGACGAAGACAATGAAGATGGTTATGAAGGAAATAATGGTTGAATTTTGCAAGGATACGTGAAAAGAGAAACAAAATGTTTTGTTCTTCACGTCAGGTTCACCAAAATATGTGGCGAATCCAATGTTGGTGTGGAAGTGATGATAAATGAATTTGGATCACATAATAGAAATGCAAAAAGCTTAACCAAAAGGTTTTGTTGTTCACATCGGGTTCACCAAAATATGTACACTCAACTCAGTTACATAGGGTAGTCGAGTCAGCTTTAATGGAGCATGCATGACCCTCTTCTTTCTATGGGGTGAACCTCCACATCACTCTTGCTCTCATGGTAGAAGCTAGTTGAGAGGAGGAAAGACATGGGGGTGGTCCTAATCACTTGAGAGTTAGACTTTACGAAGAGTAGTTGGTCGGTCCTGGGACCTTTCTTGCATATTGATTTTGATCTAGTACTCTATGATCGTTGTAGTTGAAATAACTATATGAATCGAAGGGTCACTAGTCATTGTTCTTCTATTTGGATTCTAAAGATTCCAACGTTGTGTAGGTTGACGATTATTCTCGTTGATACTCTTGTTGAGCTAAAGTTGTTCTTCAAATTATTGGCTAATGACTTGTGTTTGGAGTAACCTCAACCTGTGTTTTTGTTCCTAAATTGTTTGTTGATCATGTTGTGGTCTAGGGTGAATTTCCTCAATCTCTTCAAGGATTTCCCTCACCCACTCACCTCTAAACCTAGGGCACATTTGTGAGCCCAAACTGAGAGAGAGTTGGCTAGAGTTAACCTCAATTTGACTTAGGGTTTGAATTTGCATTTTGACCTTGTGTTGGAATCAAGGGTTTGCGATCTTTTTGTGATGCTAATGTTTTTGTGCTTTTTTTTGGTTTTTGAATGCATGCAAGCCTACATGAGTGCAAAACAATATTTTTGTGCTTTTTTAGATCTTTATGGAAATAAAGTGCTTTTTCTAATCTAGGAATTAAAATATGCATGTAATCTAAAATGTAATTAACTAATGCAATTTTATCTATGTTTTTGTTTGACTTTCTAATTTTTGAAACAATCACTCTAGGAAAATGAAATTTCTTTGAAAACAAACTAATCTAAAGAACTTTGAAATAAAACTAATCTAACAATGCAAATCCTATTTAGCCTATCAAGGAAATTGTAATATTAAATTACTATTCCCAAGAGCAAATTTAGATTTTCTAATTACTACATAAAAAGCACTAATGAACTTGGAAAATGAGATGCGTGAGCCTCCACTACCCTAAAAAATCCTTGTGTCGGCAACCTCTTTGTCCTCTTGCAGTAGTGGGGATATCCTCTTGGTAACAACAGGAAACAGAATGCAAAAGAGCTTTTGAAAGCTTGAAACGTGAGCTCAATGTGACCTTGTGAGCATTGTGGCTTGCGATTTGGGTAGCGTATCGACATGATATGAAGCTTTTAGCAAAGCTTAGATGCAAACAATGAAAGAAAAAGGATTGAATGTCCTGTATGAGCATATAGATGCTAGTTGGAGAGCAAAAACTTGTAAAGACTAGATGCACAAATGAAATTGCCTCCCTTTGTGCTTCACGGAGGGGGTATTTATAGGTTGAAAGAGGCTAAGAGAAGTGGGAGAGGATGGAGATTTAACTCCCTTGATTGAAGAGTTAACTCAAAAGACCAAGGAGTGATCTGGGCTAATTAGGGAGTGAACAAGCCAATATAGCTTATCACTAAAGAAGAAATGGAGTTAACAAGAATGCATGAGTTGACAAGTTGAGATAAAAGGAGCCAATTATGCATGCTTATGGGCTTGAAATAGTTAACTCTATGTTTAGACCAAAAACTCATGCAAACGGGAAGAAAAACAGGTCAAAGCGGAGCTTTTTCACATTCAAAACTCATTGTTTTTCATAGCTAGAAAAGACGACAGGGTCACCCATGGGTCACTCCTTTCACCAGTCTAGGTCGCTCAAGGGTGACCCGTGGGCAACCCACAGAGGAGAGGTCCTAGGCTAAGAAATAGGGTTGGATATTGTTAGTTAGAGAAAAGGAGGTGAACTACCTCTAAAAACTAGTCAAAAGGGGGTCAAAATCCAAATCTTCACTACAAAAGTCAAATATCCTAGGGGAGATCCTGAAATAATAGGGGGAGATTTGTATCGGTTGACCAAAACTAAAAATTGAAAGTTGGAGATGGCTTGGGAGGTCCTCTAGAGGGATCCTATGGGTGGGAATGGTTGAAAAACACTAGGGAAGGGTCAAATCACAGAAAATAGATGAATACAAGGCTTAGGGACAAAGTCGCAAGCACAGAAAACAAGAATCGACAAGTGTCAGAAACTGTCAAAAGTAGGGAAAAGATTAATGTGACAAAGGGAAAACAACAAGAGGAGGGGAAAATTATAATACTACCAAGAGAATCGCTATTGAGAGGACATTATTTCATGCTTACATGTACGTGACAAGGATTATGAGTCATCATTGAGGTCTCATGGAGGATGTGCATGATTTTGGTGCTTACAGACCCTATCCCAGAGGACTACAATGTTGGGGGCACTGGAGTCTTGAGTACCATAGCATCCAGGTGCCAGTTTCTAGGGACTACAGTTCCAAGTGCTAGTGTCCCTGCCATTAGGCTTCTCCTTTGGGGCCTATGCACCCTAGGGTTGCCTAGTTTGCCCTGTACCTTCAGTTTATGCACAAGATTTTTGTATGAGGCACTTTTGGCCTCCAAAAACATATCATGTGTATTTTTCCTATTGTGTCTAAGTGTTGTCATACCTACTTGGTTTCCCCCCTATTATATTGGGAAGTGTGCCTTGCACGAGTTCATGTAGTGAACATTCTAGTTGGTTGAGGACTTGTACCTCCTAGTTGGACCATCTCATGGGTGAGCATTACCCTTGTGTTTGGGATGTCTTGTGTCATCATGGAATGGACTGAGGTAAATTTCACCCTCATCCTACTCCATGTGTTCACGAGGGAGCGAGGTCATGGACGTGTATGTGATGCTCGTCATGGAGTGAGCTCCGCATCTTTCTTGGTCATCATGGCGAGTTGTCACACGATGGGTGAAGTCTTTCACTCGTGCCACCTTGCATAGTACAATGGTGAAGTCAATTTTCATGTGTTTTCCTTGTTGTGACACCTTGTGTGTGCATGAGTGCAATGCGACATGTAAATGTCACACTTGCAAATGCAAAAAAATTGTTGGTTCGATGTTTGTCTGTCTAATGCTTTGGGTGAAAACCTAGGGCATTACAACATCTACCAAACATAACACCAACAACATGATCTATGTACAATAGTTATTTACAATGGGATATTATCAACTCACCATGGAAATAGATGATTAAGTTTGAAAATCCTAAATCCAAATCCATACATCACATCTCGCCATCCAAAAATCTAAAAAATTGAAAAATAAAAAAAAGTAAGAAAAAATCATCCAATGGTGAAAACCATTCTCATGACACCTTGGAAAAGCACCATGATGAAAACCCATTCTCATTCATCATACATAAATTATCTATCTATGAGCACCCTACATTTAGGGGCAAGCTTCTCCCATCCTATCTCTCCATCCTATTATACCCATCCATTGTATCCACATAATCCATCACATTGTACCCAATCCATCCCCCCTTCTGACTTTCAACTTTGATAAGGATAGAGGCACAATGTTGAAACATGATTTGGACACCTCTAGGTATACCCAATATTTTGAAACAAATCTTACAATATATCTTATCACAAGCATCGTAGTGCAGCATCATGAGAAACATATATATAGTGGGATGTGTTATTCCTATGTGATTGTTATGTCAGAAAATGTCCCATTGGGGGCTTTTCCCTCTTAAGGTTTAGCTCTCAGGTCCTTAGAATGCATTATAAGCATCTTGCATTTTAATTTTGACTCCTGATGAGAAAACCCTTGAGTATTATGGCAAATAGGACCTAGGGGATGCTATTTTGATGAACCCTGACCAAAATTGGGAGGGTGGAGGGTGCTAGCGCCCTAGTCCTGCCCTATTTTGGGTCAGTCCTAAATTCAAATGTCAATTTTATGATCGTTACTTAGGTTCTATGCCAACATCTCAAGTTTGAATTGCAAAATTCTTAGAGGGAATGTTTGTAGTTACATATATAAGCATGTTTAGGGTTTCATTTGCAAACTAGAAGATGATGATGAACTTTTGGCTAACTTGTGATTTTAGAGAATTCAAGATATTAATTGTTCGAAAGCAGAGCATTGTTATCGTGTTTGTGATTACAGATTTATCTCCATCTTCTTATGTGATTGAAGAGCCTTCATTTATGTGAGATCTACACTTCAAAGGTGATATCTATTTGTGTTTGAATCATTCATCAATTTGTTTTCACCTCTATCCCACAAGGATACATACTCTTTATCTGACAACAGTGTTCGGAAGACTTGAATGTCCCTCTAGGGCTTGACCAAGGCAAGCCTCTAAACACCACAACCCCCAACCACACTCCTTTGTGATTGCAGGTTATAGGTACCAAGTTTCACAGAGTGGAGTTGTAAGGAATAGTAAGACAGTGTGCAGATTCTGAATCCCTGAAGAAAAGAACTGCTTGGACATGGGTGTTAGTGGTAGTTTCCTCTAAAGTTGCAAACACAGAAACAATTTGGACAGTGATAATCAACATCCGAAGAGCTTCTAACATCTCAAAAAACATCTGGACTTAGACTAGGGCGCTAGTGGAGGTGTCCTTCGTATCTTCCGGGACAGAAATGAAAAGTATAGTGATCATCAGTGTAGGAAGAGATCAGGATTCTACAAAGAAAATAGTACCTTGGACAAAGGCATTAGTGGAAGTTTCCCCAACTATTCCGCATTCTGAACTTCAAAAAATGGTCAGTTATTAATCCATGCCTACTACCTTAATATGCAAGGATTTGTCGTAATTCATCAATTTACTTATTGTTTTGCATAATTAGGGTTTTAAGGGTATTTGAGCATTAATTTGAGATATTGATTGATAACATATGAGCTTCCACATCGCTCCAAGTGATAGCCTAACCTATAGGTGAATCCTCTTGCAAAAGTGTGATTCAACTCAGTTGATATGTCCTTGAATGTTTGTAGTGAAAGGAGGATTTAACCCACACATCCTTGCCATCCATTATCCCCCGTTTTCATATAAAATAGTGATGTAGTCCTTGGAGATCCCCTCCTACACCCTTCCATCCATCGAACCCCAAATTCCCACTATCCACAATCCCTTAATCTTTCCATCCAATTCCACAATCCCTTGTCTCTAGAATTGTTTTTCCCTTATCATTGGCTATAAGCAAAAGGCTATTTAAACACAATCCAATACAACCACCCCAAATCCATCCAGGCATCACAAGAAAATCCTAATGCATGTAAATCTAGCTAAGCAATCTAAGAAAAACATACCAAATCATCTGTCATTTTTGTTCCTAACCTTTCTACAAACCTTGATCAACTTAAATTAACCATCATCATCAGGATGTATCATTCTCAATCCTCATGTCATTCTTGAGATATATCATTCCCACATTAACAACACTATCGTCATCAATCAATCTTTGGCTTTTAGCTTGACCAAGGGAAAAATCTTGTGTGTCTTTGTATAATTTGTGCATGCTTGCTTGCTTGTGTGTTTTATCATTTTGTTTCGCATATGTAACAATCCTTGCAACCTATCACCACAATAACATCATGGTCTTCCATATCATGGTGTTGGAGTCTAGGACAACACTGAGAGGGGGGCTTGAATCAGTGTTGTATAATTTTCAAAATCTTTTTACACCTCTTAAATTACAAGATATAAAGAAAGGAAGACATCAATAATCTGATAAACATATATGCAAAATTATGAATCAACACAAGATATGAGACCAAGACACAGAAGATTATACAAGAGGAAAACCCTCCTAGGGTAGAAAAACCTCTCAAAACTGCCTCATTGGCTTAACTGAAAAAACTTGCCTCACTAGCTACAAATAGGTCGCGCTGACCAACAAGCCTCACTGGCTACAAATAGGTCTCACTAACCAAGCAAGCCTCACTAGCTACAAAGAAGCCTCACTGGCTACAAAGAAGCCTCACTGGCTACAATATGCCTCACTGGCAAAATACACAACTTCATATTAATAAAAGATCCAAAGGGTTTCTCTGTTTCAATACAATGCTCATAACCACATATCATTCTGTCTTAGTCTTGAAATCAATTACTCTACATATGTGCTCCATAACGCCTTCTCAATGTACTTGAATCATCTACAACATCAACTCATATGTTTCTCAAATTTTGACAAAATATTTATTGTTGCAATCACTTGATTCACCTGTACATTCTCTATCAAGAACATCTCACAAAAAATATGTCTTTTACACTGCATATATATTGGTTCACCCTCATTCAATGCACCTGAAATATTATTATGAATGAAAAGACTCTTGATGTTCCTCTTCTCTGCAAAACAATTTCCATCAATTTCCATTCATGAAGAAATTGTAAAACTAAAAACATATCCCTCCTCTTTGAATGACTATTCATCTTCCTCTATCTGCAAAATCGTCAAATTGTCTTAACATGAAAATATCATTTCATCTTGGAATTCCCTTCAATCTGCAAAATTAAATCATCTACAAATAACACCAATTTGTTCTCTTAATTTGCCCTCAAAAAAAAATATCTTCCATTTATAATGCACCTGCAATTTCTTTTCAAAAAGAATAACCCTTCATATTCTATAATCCTTGTTCATAAATAAATCCTCTTGCAAAAATCTTTTAAACTTCTCATATCATCTGCATGAGGACAAAGAGAAAAAAAACTTAAAATAATCTGCTAAAAAAAATTCCTTCCATTCAAATCAATAGCCCATCTATATGAAGCCTTAAAAGGACGCTTTTAAGTTCCTAAAATAAATTAAAGCTTCACTTTTTCTTTCTAAAAAAACTTCTTCTATTTATCTTCTATTGCTATGAGAGTGAAGAGGAGAACATAAAAATAGAATTAAATCTCCTAAAAAGTAGCCTTCAAAACTCATAATGATCTGCCTTTTTACATTTGTCCAAAAATAGTTTTCTAGAAACTAATCTCTGCATAAGACATTCAAATTCCCTTCAAAATGCAATCACATGGGAGGAGGTCGCGATTTAAATAACCACCATTGATTAAGAGATGCATGCTCAAATACCATTTAAACTAGACCATCGATCTAACTTTGGCGTTTGGGCTTAAAAGAAGTTGACCTGTGGTGTTGGTGTGGCTAGGAAAGAGAGCTGGTTGCCCATGATCTTAGACCCTTTCATTTTGTCACTTAAGTGACAGTTACCTGCTATAGCAGGTCAACTAAAAAATAAAACAAAAAGTACAATGGTTTATGACGGGCAAAGAGAGAGAGCACTTAGGATTATTTTAGAATGTAATCTTTAGGTCTTGACATAAAGTTTAGGGTATAGTAAGCCTAACTCCACCATAATCATCTTTCCATTAGAGATCTGTCTAAGTTGCAGAGAGACCATGTTCATTAGCAAAATTCTTGATATAGATGATCTTTTAAATCTGCCATGTCAACTGCCTTCAACTAAAATCACTTATGCTTCCACATTCTAACCATTACAAGCTCATGTATGAACTTAGTATCCTTTAGAAGATATGGCAACAAGATCAAATAAAGATCTCTTCTGAAGGTTGAAACAAATTGAAGACACTGAAACACAATAAAGTCTTGATGAAACATTTTCAAGCAACTTTACAACAACGCTATTGTAATGTACACACCATTACTTTCTCTGCAAGAATCAATTGTTAAACATGAAGACAAAAATGAACTCTCATGACTATCACCATTCTTTATGACTATGAACCCATCAACTGAACTCATCAATGCATATGAACACTTGAAGCAATCTGATATACCAAGAAGACTTTAACTTTCATTACATTTCATAACCTTGATGACTTGTATAGATGCAATCCCATAATGAAGAGCTCACTCTGCAAGACATAAAGAATAAAATCCTTTTTGACATCAATGACAACCTGTCTCCATCACATGGTTCCATACAACATATGCTCACTTGCGACCTTTTATTTTGAGTCAGTCCTTTATGCACAAGACATATTGTCACCATGCTCTTTATACCCTAGTGCATAACATCAAGTGCTACATCAAATAGTAGGTTTCTCAATCAACTAGCATGCCTATCATCCACCCCATACATTCACATCTCTCTCCCCAACATCTCTCAATCAATCTTCTCATCCTCAACATTCATCATGTACCTACTTCTATCTATTATCCTCTAATACCTTCTTACAACATATACCCTCATCTTTCTTTCCCAACATTTTTTTCATTCATTTCTAGAGAACACTTGTGTTCTTCAAACCCACCTCTTCTCTCGAGGGAGCATCCCTATCTCATTCCTCTATCACTCCTCCATGTTAGATCTAGGACACACAACTGAAAGGGGGGGTGAATCAGTTGTACAAAACTTGCTTCTAATTCAAACACTTAAATCCTCTTGTTATTTAATAGCATATCAATTAATCACTCATGAAAGCATAAAGCATAAACACTAGAGAAGATACACATCAACACATGGGACATCAAGATTTTGACGTGGAAAACCCGGTCAAGGGAAAAACCACGAGGTGATTAACCCAAGGATTATTCTTTGTTAGAAGAATAAGAAAATTAGATGGCACATGCCAATTAGGGCTCACTACCTGAGCACACTGCTCACAAGAGGCACACTACCTACAAGAGACACACTGTCTACAAAGTAACAAGTATTACAAACTTGAACTGGAGATTGACATCTTTACCATGCCTGGATCAGTTCCATTTAAGCCCAAAAACTCTTGCTCTACCTTTTGCACTTTTCTTCGCTATCCTACACTTATCTGCACCAAGATATGCTTCAAAATGAATTCACAATCCCTTATTTATACAAGGCATCGACTTAGGAACAATCATCTAAGTCGGCAAACACCTACAAGATCATTCGCAAGACGTGTAATACATCCGGTTGGCCAGTCTCAAGAAGAACACCAATATCCGTGGTTATTCTTCAAATGCAAACTCTAACTTCAATGTGGATTGCCAATAAGAATTGTACATGATCCAAAGATCACCAAAATCTTTTCTGAGTCATCAAGAACATCTACACTTTATTAACAACAAGTATGAGGATTGCCAATAAGAATTGTACATGATCCAAAGATCACCAAAACCTTTCCTCATACTTGCAACAATCTCCCCCTTTGTCATTGATGGCAACATATGATGTGAAAAACCATCAAGACAAGAACTTCTCCTTTCTGTCACAGCTCCCCCTATCAGCAACAACTCTTCACATGTCTTCTCTTCCTTTACTACTCCCCCTTTGATCATCAACCACTTGTTTTTCACATGTCTTCTCTCCCCCTTTGACATCAATGGCAAAGGGCTCATACTTGCAATTCTAACACATCAGAATCATACCAGCTGCTCCCCCTTAGTAGCAGCTCCCCATCATCAATCTGGATCACAAGATATGACTGTGATATCCACCAGACTGATGCATATTAGTGCATCCTAGTTCATCACCGGAGGGGCAATAACCCCTAAATTCTCCCTGAGATACTCAAAAGAGTCCTTGGGAAGAGGTTTAGTAAAAATATCTGCAAGCTGATCCTTGGAGGGCACATACTCCAATCTGACTTCACCCTTGTTCACTTGCTCTCTCAGAAAGTGAAACTTGATAGATATATGCTTGGTCTTAGAATGAAACACTGGATTTTTAGAAATATTTATTGCACTTGAATTATCACAGAAAATTGTGATAGGCTCCTCATATTCTACTTGAATATCTCTTAGCATCTGCTTCATCCACAAAAGTTGAGTGCAACTTCCTGCTGCTGCAATGTATTCTACTTTAGTTGTAGACAGAGATATTGCCTCTTGTTTCTTGCTTAGCCAAGAAACCAACCTTTTTCCCAAAAAGAATGCTCCTCCACTTGTACTCTTCTTATCATCCACATCTCCTGCCCAATCTGCATCTGTATATGCATGAAGAGAAAAATTATGATCTCTAGGATACCATAGACCATACTCAACTGTTCCTTATAAGTACCTAAAAATTCTTTTGATTACCATGACATGAGATTCTCTGGGATCAGCCTAGAATCTCGCAACAAGACCAACAACCTACATTATATCTGGTCTAGTTTGAGTGAGATACAATAATCCTCCAATCATTGATCTATACTTTGTCTAATCTATCTTAGGAGAGTCATCATCTTTGATCTACTTGCATCCGGTAGCCATGGGAGTGTTCATTGGCTTTGAATCTTCCATTCCAAATTTCTTCAATAGTTCTTTCACATATTTGGTCTGAGAGATAAAGATTCCTTTCTTTGTCTGAGTAATTTGCAGACCCAAGAAGAAATTCATTTCACCGAGCATTGACATTTCAAACTCACTTTTCATTTGATTTGCAAAGATTTTACACATACTGTCTCTTCCTCCAAAGATGATATCATCAACAAATACTTCAACAATCAAGATGTTTTTATGATCAATTTTGAAATATAGGTTACTATCAGCAGTACCTTTGTTGAAACCAATCTTCAAAAGATGTTTGTCCAGCCTCTCATACCATGCTCTTGGGGCTTGCTTTAGACCATACAGTGCCTTCTTTAATTTGCAAACCATATCACCATGCTCAGATAACTAAAATCCATCCAGTTGTTCAATGTACACTTCTTCTTCTAAGTCACCATTCAAGAAAGCAGATTTGACATCCATCTGATACACTTTGAAATCTTTGAAGGCAGCAAATGCAAGAAATAGTCTGACTACTTCAATTCTTGCCACTGGAGCAAAGGTTTCCTCAAAATCAATGCCTTTTATTTAAGAGTAGCCTTTGCAGACTAATTTGGCTTTATTTCTGATTACTTCACCAACTTCATTTAATTTGTTCCGAAAGACCCATTTGGTTCCAATCACATTCTTATTTCTAGGTCTAGAAACAAGATTCCAAGTGTGATTTTACTCAATTTGCATCAACTCTTCCTCCATTGCTTTGGTCCAATTTTCATCATTGCAAGCTTCATTTATTGTCTTAGGTTCAATCTTTGAAATCAGACAACATTCATCTAAATTTTGAGCAATTTTCCTTCTAGTTTGCACACCTTGGCTTTTGTCACCTATGATCTGATCTTTAGAGTGGTTCAGTCTTACATACCTTGGAACTTTGGGAGTTTCTTGTACTTCTGCTTCTTGATCAGGCTCATTCAGACCTATCTCTTCTTCCTGATTTACCAGAACAGTCTGATTCTGACTTTCAAAAGAGGATTGAGCTCCTTGAACCAAAGAACCATTCTGATCATCTTCATCATATTCATAAAACCTTGAGGGCTTCTCAATTCCTTCATCAACCTTCACATTTGTACTTTCTATTATCTTTCTCAGTCTCTTATTGTAACATCGGTATGCTTTGCTTTGAGTGGAGTAGCCCAAGAAAATTCCTTCATCACTTCTAGCATCAAACTTTCCTAGATCTTCATCTCTTTTAATGTAACATTTGCTACCAAAAACTCTGAAATATCTCACAGTAGGAGTGATACCAAACCAAAGTTCATAAGGAGTCTTACCGGTATTGCTTCTGATTTGAACTCGATTGAGAGTATAGACTGCAGTGCTGACAGCTTCTCTCTAAAACATCTAGGGAACATTTGCTTCCATTATCATTGTCCTGGATGCTTCCTGGATGGTCCGGTTCTTTCTCTCTACTACTCCATTATGCTGTGGAGTCCTAGGAGCAGATAGCTGTCTCTTTATACCATGCTTCTCACAAAAATCTATGAATTCACCGGATGTGAATTCACCACCTCTATCAGACCTCAGACATTTCAGTTTTAATTTGGTTTGATTCTCAACCATAGCCTTGAAGATTTTGAACTTCTCAAAAGCTTCTGATTTCTCTTTCAGAAAGGTAACCCACATCATCCGGGAATGGTCATCAATCAGTAACACGAAATATCTATCACCTTGCATACTCTTGATTCTTGTCAGACCAGTATGAACTAATTCCAACAATCTGGTAGAGGACTGATCCTTGCTTTTGAATGAGACTCTGCTCTGTTTACCCAGCTGACATTCTTTGCACAAACTATTTGTAGGTTTTACCAACTTTGGAAGATCTCTTACAGCCTGAGTATTGCTTATCTTGATGATGTTATCAAAATTTACATGACACATCCTTCTATGCCATAACCAACTCTGATCAACTTGAACAAACAGACAACTTTTATTAGTACCAACTACATGGAAGATATTACCTTTTGTTTGAGTACCGGATGCAATCTCAATTCCAGAGATTTCAAAGATCCTGCACCTTCCATTCTTGAACCGAAGATCATAACCTTTGTCCACCAATTGTCCAACACTGAGAAGATTGTGCTTCAATCCTTCAACATACAGTACATTTCTGGTTTTGTTCTTTCCATCAAAGGAAATAGTTCCCCTACTTCTGATTCTACCAGCAGAATTATCACAAAACTTTACCATTCCTCCTTCATACCTTTCCAAATCTAAGAACTTTTTCTTGTCACCTGTCATATGGTGAGAGCATCCACTGTCAATAACCTAATCATCCTTTTCTTCAACTTGGGCAGCCAAAGCTCTTTCTACAACCTTATGATTGATAGATTCAGAGGATATTGGATCTTCTTCCTTGATGGCAATAAACACCCATTCATTTCCAAATTTGTTTCCTATCTCTGATTCATCATCTGTTACTCCTTCATTATCATATTCTTCATGAACATAATAACAATTCTTTTGGAACCTTTGTCTGTTAGAATTAGACCTTGTAGATCTTTCCGGACACCTTGAGGTAAAATGACCAATCTTATTGCAGTTGAAGCACTTAAAGGGTAATTTTCCTTCATACTTACCAGAACCTCTTGGCAGTCTCTTTGCAATGAGGGCTTCAAGTTGAGCTGTTTCTGCTTCTTCTACTTCCATGTCTCTTCTTGCTTGATCATACCATGACAGCTTCCTTGAAGAGTTTTCTCTCGGATCAAAACTTTGTTTACCTTTCACAAAGGCATTAGCTTTGAATGCAGATTCAGTCTTGGGGGATCATCTCGAAACTCAGTCATTTCAAATGTAGCCAGTTTGCCAGGCAATTGGTCTCTTGTGACAGTTGTATGGGCTCTGAATTCATCAATGGCAGCAACCTTGATTTTGTAGGCAGCAGGAAGGGATCTGAGAATTTTGCCAACAATCTCATTTTCATCCAAAACTCCACCAGCATTCCTAATTCCACACACCAGCTCATTTACTCTTGGCATAAAGGTAGTAATATTTTCATCATCTCTCATCTTCAGTCTTTCAAATTTCCCTTTGAGACTCTGCAATCTTGCACTCTTAACATACTCATCTCCTTCATGCAAAAGTTCCAGTTTAATCCAGATCTCATAGGCAGTTGGTAGGTCAATAACATTTGAGAGCTCTGAGTCAGTTAATGCGCTTAGAAAAGCTTCTTTGGTCCGCAGATTGTTTTCAACATATGTGATTTCATTTAGAGTTGTCGGACCACCCTGTGGAGGTGTATAAGCTTTTGTGACCATGGACAAGTATGCCTTTCCCATACACTCCAAGTGACATTCCATGTGACCTTACCAAAGAGAGAAGTTGGTTCCATCAAACTTCGGACTATCCTTCTTGTATGATGACATCCTGGATCTCCTCAAGCGGTTAAGCTCCTTTAGAGGAACTTGGCTCTGATACCAATTGTTAGATCTAGGGCACACAACTGAGAGAGGGGGGTGAATTAGTTGTACAAAACTTACTTCTAATTAAAACACTTAAATCCTCTTGTTATTTAATAGCATATCAATTAATCACTCATGAAAGCATAAAGCATAAACACTAGAGCAGATACACATCAACACATGAGACATCAAGATTTTGACGTGGAAAACCTGGTCAAGGGAAAAACCACGGGGTGATTAACCCAAGGATTATTCTCTGTTAGAAGAATAAGAAAATTAGATGGCACATGCCAATTAGGGCTCACTGCCCGAGCACACTGCTCACAAGAGGCACACTGCCTACAAGAGACACACTGTCTACAAAGTAACAAGAATTACAAACTTGAACTAGAGATTGACATCTTTACCATGCCCGGATCAGTTCTATTTAAGCCCAAAAACTCCTGCTCTACCTTTCACACTTTTCTTCGCTATCCCACACTTATCCGCACCAAGACACACTTCAAAATGAATTCACAATCCCTTATTTATACAAGGCATCGACTTAGGAACAATCATCTAAGTTGGCAAACACCTACAAGATCATTCGCAAGACGTGTAATACATCCGGTCGGCCAGTCTCAAGAAGAACACCAATATCTGTGGTTATTCTTCAAATGCAAACTCTAACTTCAATGCGGACCACCAATAAGAATTGTACATGATCCAAAGATCACCAAAACCTTTTCTGAGTCATCAAGAACATTCGCACTTTATCAGCTTACTGGAATTCTTCTGTTCTTCATCTGAAACTTTAAGAACACAGTCTGTCATCACTGTCATAATGAAAAAGGTGCTTCCGGACCTCCAAACCATGAACAAATCTATTTGTCACTTCACACTAACTTCTTCAACACTCTTTCCAATCCGCAAAATGAGATAATGCAATTCTGAAGCTCACCGGACCAATCTGTGACACTTTGTCACCACTGAACACCTGTCGGAACCAGTTCTACTTGAGCGATCATAACTTCTTCAGATCTTCATGCGGACCTTTGAAATCTTGACTGGAACATCTCAAGACTCATATCTACAAACCCTTTAGACCGCATCCTCTAATCCTCAACCTATTGAGGAATTTTGCCTTCTTGCCTTCTTGTCATCACTGTTCTTCACTGTTCCTGATTGAGACTAATTTCCTCAATAACCTCAGCACACAACTCATCCAATCCTTCTCATTAATGTAATATGAGTATGTTGACATCAATGACAACACTGGTTATCCTCATACTTGCAACACTCCAAGTGGGTAGGGCATATCTTTCAAAAAGCACTATATTTTATCTTCTTCAAAATTGTATTATTCCCCTTGGTCGCAACACCATTTCAAAGAGGGGAAAAATGTAGACACTAAATCTAACTACGTCTTAACATCATTTGATTTATCCGATATCTTCCCTTCCAACATTAATTAAATAAATGACTTATTTAATTAACCAATCCAACATCCTCCCAACATTAATTAAATAAATTCTAGTCATTTATTTAATTAATTAATCGTATTCAACCTTCTTCTAATGTTCTAGCCTTTAATTAAATAAATCAATATCTATTTAATTAAATCATCTATCCCTTTGTCATTCCCCCCAAAATTAAATAAATACACAAATATTTATTTAATTTATCCTATTTTCCCCCTCAACCCATTATTTTATTAAATAATCTCACCTAATCAACTAATTAAGCACTTCCACACCCCAAATCCCAATTGGTCAAGTCAACCTTGTACATGGCTCAAAGTTGCACAAGGCTCCATGTGTGCACATGGCTCTAAAAAGGACTTTTTGATCCTCACCCTCCATTTCAAATCCAGAAAATCTCTACACTCCATGTCTTCTCAATCCAAATTCTAATCATGTGTGCCTATCACAAGGTAACACTTGGAGGCCTCATCCATTCTTGTCTCTCATTCATCCCTAGCCCTTGATTTCAAGAATATCCATCCCTCGTCATGGAAATCTATAAATCCATCATCCCTCAAGCATATTTCATCATTAGATGGAAAGCAAAGGCATGTTGTAGTTTTGAAGAGAAACCACATTCATCATCTCCATCAACAATCAAGGAGCACATCCATACTTAACTAAGGTTTGCACGTGAAGTTGTGATTTGATTTCATCATATAGTTTGCATTCCTTATTTCTCTAATTCGCAGTGTTCTTAGTTTGAAATTAGTTTCCTTAGTTTGCATTGCTTTGGTTTCAATTTATTTCAAATTCTATGATACACAATTAATAAGTAATTTAGTCCCCAGTTAGCCTTCCCTAGCTTAACCATAATTTTAAAGTTGAACTCCTAAAATAACATAAACCACCTACATATGCAGCCATGAATGACTAGTTTATTCATTAAATTCTTGAGGGGTTCATGATTAGTGTAAAATACATATGGAGTTTCTAGAAAGTAGTGCTTAAATTTTTTTAGCATAAACACCATAGTGAGATATTCCCTCTTTCTTGTATATTTTTTCTACTACAACAAGATTTTTGCTAGCAAAAACAATATAGATTCACATGCACATGGAATGACTGACTCCAATATAGAAAGATGAGTATGGGCACCTCCACAATCTTATTCTTCAAGATATCAAAATATGATAGCATAATTCCTTATGAACTTTATATAATAACCTATATACCCAAAAATGTATTGGTCTTTGTTACACTCTTGGGAGGGGGCAAGTTCAATGTTATTGCAATTTTAAAATGGTCTACCACCATTCCCTCTTTACAAATTATATGGCCCAATAGGGTACCAAATAGAGTAGCAAAAGTACACTTCTTCAAATTCAATGCTATCCTCAAACTATGACACCTTTCAAGCATCAACCTTATTGCTTTTGCATGATCCTTCATCACCCTGTATGTTTATTCAATCATCCAAGTATACCTCAAGAAAATATTGGATAAAACCTATGAATGCATTCACCATTATCCTGCTAAACATTGTATGTGTATTCTTCAACCCAAATGGCATTATAGTATACATAAATTAGCCTCATTCTATGGAAAAGGTGGTTTTTATTTGATCTTCTTCCTTTATTTTCACCTAATGGTACCAAAATAATCCATTAGTAAAGGAGTGTACCTCTCTACCTACTACTATCTCTAATACTTATTTAGTAAATGGATTAGGAAAGGGATCATGGGTACAAGCGTTATTCGACTCCCAAAAATCAACACATATCCTTATATCTCTCATTTTGTTATTATGCACAACCATGTGACTTTGCTAGGATTAGATGATATCTACCTTGCAAATCCCTATGCCTACTATATTTAGTTTTATGTGTAGGTGGAAAATTAATGTGTTTGCTCCTTAGTAGATGGAATGGGTGATCTTGGATGCCCATGTGCATTGGGGACAACAACATTAATTATTATTCTTTAAATACTTGGGATTATTATTACTTCAAGATGTGGAAAGAGGAAAAGGAAGATGAAAGGTCACTTTGGAATATCAAGAGTCATGTCTTGTAAATAGTTGCTTAATGGGGCACTTGGGAGTTACAATTTGAATGTTATAGCACTATAGTGGTGTTTGAGTTATTTTCTATTCTCAAAATATGCTCTCCATGAACATAGGATCATGAGAACTCATACCATGGTATTTTATGACTTCATTTGGGCCCATGGTATTACTATTTTGTGGTTTTGGGGGCCTCCTTAAGTCTATATATTTGAGGCATGAGATAGATGTATTATTTTGGTTACTTGTAGGTAATATTATTCTACTGCAATGTTGCTAGAATTAAGTGGATAGAGTGGATTATATTCTTGTATAGATTTATTCTTGATTAATACAAGCTCGATACCTCTTTAGTGGTGGAGGTTTTTACTAAAAGGATTTCTCCACATATGTTTGATGTCACATGTGTTTTCTAATTCTATTTTTTTTATAAATGTTTGTCCATGTTGCATTTTATATTTGATAGTTAATCACATGTCTATAATTTTATGATAATTAGATTTGTACACTTTATGTTATATTCTAATTGTAATTTCTAACTATATTTTCTTCCACAAGATTTATTGACCCCCTTGTAATCATTTTGTCTAAGTATTCCTTTATTTTTATTTTTACATTGGGGTTTAGATAGTATTGTCTCTTCTTTTTTGGTTTCACATCATCTCTGAATCTTCATCACTTTAGCCTCCTCATTAATCTCTTTTAACTCCATGAATGCTCTAGGAAATAAATCCTTGTATTCTTGTAATACCTTATCTATCCTCAACACTTATGTCTCTCCCTAACACTACAATCTTTGCAATTTTGGTGTACCCTTCTTGGCCATATTTTGTTCTCTTAACTTCAATAGTTGATAGAAGTACTAGGTTTTATCATCATTTTTATCAACTACCTCCCTCTCATATTCTCTAATTTGAGCATCTAGGTTATTGGGGTTTTCTTATTCTTATATAGGGTTCTTCTCCCCTTTCTTTAACTAGAAGAAATATTTCTATGGTACCACACCTACCTAGTTCATCCATTTAACCGTTCTCCATATTCCTTTTTCTTTGTGTGGCACCACAAGTTTTTCTATCTCACTAAAGTTAATCCTCACCATATCCACCAATAGGGTCACTAACTCCCTTATCTTTTGTAGCACCTTGTTAAGGGTCATGTCTAGATCTTAGAAGTTAAAACTTCAACAAAAATCCTTCATTATCATCACCTAACTTATTGTCTCTACCCTTTTCTCTTGGTGTATGTGTCAAGTCCTTACAATGGGTTACAATTTCTAGTTGTTAAGTGTGAAAACAATGAATGATGTTAACAACATGCACACTAGATCAAACCCTCTTCCACAATAACATTCAAGGACAAAACCGAGCCCATCACTACCAAATGGAGGTGGACATAACTATAGATTTTATATTCAAGAGTGTTATGGAAAGATCTGATTTAATCAAGCCTTTTATCAAACCCTAGGTCAATTGATGCACTAAACCCTATATCTGTAAAGATATTATTATAACAGAAGATGTACAATAGATATTCAAAAACCAATTGCACAAGAGTAATTAGGAAGATGTTAGAACCTGTCTCCCAGAAGAAGGAATGTTGGAGGACGATTTCAGGAGCACCCGTATCCTAAAAGGTGGAATCTTTAGAAACTGCAAACTAGAGAAATGTTGCAGAGACTACCCTGATGCCAGATCTGAAGTTGATTAAGACATAAGGATGATTTTAGGAGCACCTGCATCCTGTACGGAGGAATATTCCCACAATGTTGTCGGATCCTGAAACCCTTTTCTTTACTTAGTCTTCCCGTGTCTCCACTTTTCTGGATCTCACACCTGTAACCTACACACAAGAATAAAAGGGTTTTGGGGGTTATGGTGTTTAGGGACTTGCCTCAGTCAAATCCCAGGATAGCATTCAAGCTTCCCAACACTGCTGTTTGATAAAGAGTGCATGCTCTTACAGGGTAGAGGCTAAACACAAGATCAATATGATGAAATCAAATGATGATTAAAAACAATGATATCACCTATGTGATGAAACCCTTAGAAGGATGAATGCTCTTCAACTCATAAGGAGAGATCGATGATAGCTTCAAATCTACAACAACACACCATGACAATACAAATCTGCTCTAGAATCACAATGAATTCTTTGAATGCTCTCTATTCCAATGCTTCAAGTTAGCTATATTTATCTAGGTTCATAATGAATTTAGAAACACAATTATATATGCCTTCCCACTAACATTCATGAAATTAACCAAAAGAGCTGACAAGGAGAGACCCTTTTAATAGTCTTATGCCGACATGTATTTGAATTTGCCCAGACCAATCAGGGAGGACTTGGGTGCGCACGCCCAAGTCCTAGGGTACCTTTTTGGTCTAGGGTAAGGCTAAGCATAGGCCCCTAGTCCCCAATTTACCTTGGTTTCAGGGGATTTTGCATCAGGATGAATATTTAGGATGTATAATGTATTGCGGGGACCTAGGAGTAAACAAGGAGGTAAAAAGACATGTGTCCACTTTTTACTCCATAACATTTAGCCCCCACTTTAATGTGTGTATGATCTTACAATCAGTACATGCATTAAAGTATGGTCAAAGCATATTAAATACATCAAACACTAGAGCAAAGACAAACCCTAAGTTTAAAGGACCATTTCTAGCCCCCAAGCTTAGGCAAACATAACAAAACACTTGACATTCACATAATACATAGTGATTATAGTAAGGAAGCACACCATACATGAAGAAGATAGTAAAGGTCACAATACATGGAGAATACACAAACACAGTCACGCAATACACAAGGCATACATGAAGAGAAAACATTATTAAACAATTATAAAACCCTAACTAGGCGATGGGGGAGCTCATCATTATGCGCCGCCATCAAAAGCACACAAAACACACAGTGTGGGGGGATCTCATCACTACGTGCCACCACAAAACATGCTATACACATGAAAGACACACAAGACATGCAAGGAAAACACATGGAAAATGCACAGAATACACAAGTGCCATAGAGTATGTCGTCGACACACTATATGTCTTATACACAGCAAACATGAGTGATGGGAAGGAGCTCATAGCTACACTCCACCATCTAAGACATGCCAAACACACCTGATGGTTGAGCTACACTACCACAACCATCAAAGACATGCTTAAGGGTGAATAAATCAAGATCCAACCTCGCCTCCATAGAGGACTTTTAAAAGGATGTGCAACCACTCAAGGGAAGACATAATCCCACCTTCTATAGAAGGGCTTTCAAAATGCAACCCCACCTACATCTGCAGACATCTTAAGGTGAAAAGGAAGCATGTGTTCAAAGTATACAACCCCACATGCATCACGCAAACACCTTACAGTGAAAAGGAGGTATACACAAAACAAAACAAAGTACACAACCCCACCGACATCCACAAATGCCTTACAGTGAAAAGGAAGCATACGTAAACATGTTTTATCAAAATATCCAAAAATAATACCACAATATATGCCCCCACCTTAAAGTAGTTGATCCTGCTTGCCAGTATCAATCACGTTTCAGGTAAAGTTGAAAACATGCAAGGGAACAAGAGCTTTTGCAAAGCCCATGTCCTAATGGTGACATGTACTTATAATCGTCGAATGTTCCCAACAAACACACATGTTAGTATCAAATTCTAATCATCAATAATATTCATGCATAGAAAGAAGGTAACATACCACATAAACAAACCAAGGCTACACTTACGTGTTTGGAACTGAGTATATCTGTTAGGTTATACTTCAGGTATCTCAGAACTGAGTGTAGCTACAAGGTGAGATACAAAACAATCCAAAGTACATAAAAGTATATTAGAGTATTGCAAAGGTTTGTTACAAGAGATTTCTTAATACAATACACGATCACATCACAACATGAGGTGATTCTACTAGTCAAGTGTCAGTAACATATCAACCCCATCTTCATATATGGACTGGGTCCATTTTTATTCTTGTTGTAGGGATGCATGGTCCTTATCAATATTTATTTGTTATCATCATCTGTCGACTAGTAGAGCCATGGAAGAATGAAAACACAAAAAATGAGAGAGGAAACAAAAGTGACTTAGGTTCACAACATGGGAGGATGCCCCCAAGACATCTTTCGCAATGTTATGCCCCCAAGGCACCACACATAACAATTACAATAAAAGGAGAGGAATAGAAGAATAGAGAAACATATAGAAGAAGTATCACAACATAGGCAGTCTCCTTGTATCCTTGACCTTACAAGAGTATCAAGGGTCATCCAAAGAGACCTAAACAAACATTTAACGCAATATGGGGGAACACAATACAACACATATACATAAATATATATCTATCTAAGAGGAGGCCAAACTTGCAAGCATCTTAGAAAGGAGCTCCATCAAGTGTGGTGGAATAGATGAGAGATTCATACCTATTTGATTTTCATTACCTAAGTAGCCACAGGATGTTTGTTTCACAAAATTGCTTATATTTGAAATCTTCTGATGCTTGCAGCGAGGTGAATCATTTCCTTTTTCCACATATGACTTATGCCTTTCTTTTTTCCTTTGTTTTTCTTTCTTATTCTTTGTGTGATGAATGAACCACTCGCAATGAAATGGGATACTTTTCATCATTACAACTTTCTCTTGCTTCAGGTGATTACATGTAGGTTGTTCCATCTGTGTATTGTGTTGTTTGGTTATCTCCCAATCCATAAAGCGATAGCAGAGGAGGAACCTCAACATAGATACCTCTTCCTCATGGTCGATATAGATCTTCATTTTCCATCTTATCTACTTATATCATATTAACTATTTCATCATAATCAAGATATTCCTTATCCTTCTCTACTTCATTGTATTAATCCACCATGTTGTTATTATGCTTAGGAAAACGATCAGTGAAGATTTGTAGATTTTGATTCGAAGGGGCCACCGACTTATTTCCATTGTCATTCACATTGGTCACTTGTATTATGTTAGAATCAATGAGGTCTTGAATTTTGTGTTTTAGATGCATACATCTTTCAATGTCATGCCCCGTTGAGTGATGATAATGACAATAGGCATTAGCATTAAATGAAGGTCCTTACATCTTGCTATTGTCTAATGGATGAGAAGGAGGAAGCTTCAAAATATTGTTTTTTGCTACTTGAGTCATTATCGAATGAAGAGAATCTGATAATGAAGTGAACTATCTCTATTGTTGCCTAAATTGAAATGGTGTCCGTTAGATTTTGTAATGGCAGACACTTGTGATTGAAATTTATTTGAATGTTGCCCATTGATCTTGATGAAATTCCTATTATTCTTCTTAAATGAGTTTTGAGATGTCCCAACTGTGGATTGACCAATAGGAGCCGATGAGATATGATTCTCATACTGACTAGTCAAAATTTGTTAATCTCAGAGAATTGTGCATAGATGTTGGAAAGAACTATACTTCATCAAAAGTATTTTATCATGTATGTTCGGTTGTAAATTTGTAATGAATACTTTTTTAACATCCTCCTCTATGATCAGATATTGTATATGCGCAAAGAGATCTTAATATTGACTGATGAATTATGTTAATTTCTCTTACAAACCTTGTTTACAATGGACCAAATCAATCAATGAGATAGTAGGTCAAATGTTTGCTTGGAAATGTTGCAAGAATTGATGAACTAGTTGTGAGAAGGAATGTATTGAATTAGCAAGTAGAGAGCAAAACCATTCCAAAGTAGTATCTTTTAGAGATCGAGGAAAGAGTTTTGCTAACAATGCCTCGTCAAAGAAGAAATTACTACACATTGTTGTGAATGTTGCCACATGAGTATTAGGATCATCTTTGTCACTATAATTTTCAAAGCGAGGAGTCTAAAATTTTTCAGGCATTTGAGCTCTTAAGATTGTGTAAGATAAAGGATTGTGAGTATGATACATTGGTAAGGTAGGTTGAGAGGAAGCATTAGTCAAATTTGTCACTTTTTGTTGCAAGGATGACATACTTTGTAAAAGTTGGTTAAGAAGGGTATCATTGTATGATGTGGCTTGTGGATTTGAAACAAGAGTATTTGATGTTGCAGTCATGAAATTGAGAGGTGGTTGGTAATAAGTGGAGGTGATGGGTGGTTGAGAATAATTGTTCATGGGTATGGATACATGAGGTGTGGAATTTGGATAATTAAATGCTACAACTTTGTAATTGTTTCCAATGGATGTTCCCATGGTAGTGGTAGAATTACTACAAGCTTGTGGATTGGTGGTGAGAATTGATGATGTAAAAGTAGATATTCTAATAGTTGGTATGGGTGCTAATACTTGTGAGTTTGGTGGTGACACATTTTTAATGATATTCGCATGGCTAGCGTTGACATAATGTTATGATCCACTATGTGGGCTAGTCCACGAAGCATGTCAACACCTTCTTGTCCTTCTTTCAGTAATCCTCTTATACCATCAACAATAGGTATCACTTCTTAAGCTAGATGTGCACCTTCTACAACTTGTTGAAATTCAGCTAGTTGTTTGTCTAATTTCTTGATTTGTTCTTCAGGTACATGTGAAACTATGCCAATCACATCTTCAACATCATGAAATATCTGTTCTTCCATCATGTTGGTGTTTATGATATCTTGCAAGTATTTTGATTCACTTTTTGTAAAGTAGTTGTGTAATGGATTTTTTGATGTTTACATATTGTCGCTAGTGAAAGCACTAGAACCCATTAGTCTACAACTTCTTCTTACAAAGTCCTATAACACTCAATGCACTAACTAAAGATACTATCAATAAGATTGTGAAGATTAAGTTAGTTATGCTTGTTGAAATACACAATGTGTAATTGTAAAACTATGACTTTTCAAACCATTGAAATGATGGAAGAAAATCAATGCAAGATCTTATTTTAACTATCAGCAAGACACAAATGCTTGAAGCTACTGGTTCACCAAAATGTTAAGTGTGAAAAAGATGAATGATGTTAACTAGCATGTACACTAGATCAAACCCTCTTCCACAATAACATTCAAGGACAAAACTGATCCCAATCACTACCAAATGGAGGTGGACTTAGCTACAGATTTTGTACTCAAGAGTGCTATGAAAAGATCTGATTTCATCAAGCCTTTTATCAAACCCTAGGTCAATCGATGCATTAGACCCTAGATTCATAAAGATATTATTATAACAAAAGATGTACATTAAATATTCAAAAACCAATTGCACAAGATTAATCAGGAAGATGTTAGAACCTGTCTCCCAGAAGCAGGAATGTCAGAGGATGATTTCAGGAGCACCCACATCCTGAAAGGTGGAATCTTTAGAAACTGCAAACTGGAGAAATGTTACAAAGACTACCTTGATGCCAGATCTGAAGTTGATTAAGACATAAGGATGATTTTGGAAGCACCCGGGTCCTGTATAGAGGAATATTCCCAAAATTTTGTTAGATCCTGAAACCCTTTTCTTTATTTAGTCTTCTTGTGTCTCCACTTTTCTGGATCTCGCACCTCTAACCTACACACAAGAAGAAAATGGGTTTGGGGGTTATGGTGTTTAGGGACTTACCTCAGTCAAATCCCAGGATAACATTCAAGCTTCCCAACATCATTGTTTGATAGAGAGTGTATGTCCTTGCAAGGCAAAGGCTAAACACAAGATCAATTTGATGAAATCAAATGATGATGAACAACAATGGTATCACCTATGTGATGAAACCCTTAGAAGGATGAATGCTCTTCAACTCATAAGGAGAGATAGATGATAACTTCAAATCTGCAACAACACACCATGACAATACAAATTTTCTCTAGAATCACAATGAATGTTTTGAATGCTCTCTACTCCAATGCTTCAAGTTAGCTATCTCTATATAGGTTCATAATGAATTCAAAAACACACTTATATATGTTTTCCCACTAAAATTCATGATATTAACCAAAAGAGCTGACAAGGAGAGACCCTTTTAAAGGTCTTATACTGACATGTGTTTGAATTTGCCCTAACCAATCAGGGACGACTTGGGTGCGCATGCCCAAGTCCTAGGGCACCTTGTTGGTCTAAGGTAAGGCTAAGCACGGGCCCCTAGTCTCCACTTTGCATTGGTTTCGGTGGATTTTACATCGGGATGAATATTTAGGATGTATAATGTATCATAGGGACCCAAGAGGTAAACAAGGGGGTAAAAAGACACGTGTCCACTTTTTACTCCATAATACTAGTAAATTAGCTAAATTCTTTGTCTCATCTATTTCTCCAATTCCATCCCATATCTCTTCACATTGAATAAGGAAACTATGAGGCTTTGTCATACCATCATATTTTGGAATGGCATTCATATTTCCCTCTCCCTACAAATATCTATTTTTGGTCAACAACATTAAATCTTTCTAGGTCAAAATATTAGAACTATGAGTGTTCCACCATTGTTCCACACTAAGCACCAAAGTATCATCCAAATATTCCATCCTTAGTTCCTCTCTTTTGAAATTTATTTCCATTATTTAAAAGTATCCTAAGAGGATGCCTATCCCTAAGCAATGTGGTAGCTTAAAATGAGATATTTCCTCTTAATATTATACCCTCTTCTTATCTATGGGGGGTTCTCTTTCTCTGTGGTGCTTTCTAGAACCATCCTCTATTTATTCCTAATGCTTAAGACCTTCCTCACTTTTCTCTTTGGCTCATCCATCCCCCAAGCTTCTACCACAGCTTTGATGTCTATAGTATACTTGTTGCTATCTGTCATTTTCTGTCCTTTGGAATTAGGCTCTCCATCCTAATCGATTTTGAGGATTCTCGCAATGGTAGACTCATCTAACTCTCTCATCTTCTTCCACATCATCCACTATGGTATGCATTTCTTCAACATAGGCTCCTTTCATGCTAATATTTAGAGGTACATGCACTACCCTGCCATCTACTTGGAATATCAATTCTCCCTATTTTATATCAAATATTAAATTATAGTTTGTGAACCACTCTAAGTATAATAAAGTAATGAAGGGGTAAAGGGTCCCTTCATGCATGTTTTCATGACCTCAAAATCCACCTTCCTCTTAATACACATGAAGTTGAGCTATATTCCTCCAAGTCCCAAAGGAACATCTAGGAGTCCTATCCACTAGTGTAATATCATATAGATTATCATGCAATGTAGGCTCTCCTAGCACCTCTAGATTCTCTTCTAAATGATATGGATATCAGCACCCAAATAAAGTAGTACTTCCTTCACCAACCTCTCACTAAGTTTGGCATCTAGGAGAACAAGCTACTTCTTCCATATATTGGATTTCTTAACTATGTCTCAAACCTAAGGATTCCTTCTTCATTTAAAATCCTACTTATTCCAATATTTTGAGAATTATTTTAGTTTCTCCAACAAGTTCTCATCTTGTGCAATGTTTACTAATTCTTTAAGCCTTTGTACCTCCTTAAACAAGCAAACTGTTCTATCTTCCACCTTTTCTACTCTTTCTATATAATTTATTTAGATTTGGTCACTAACAAAACATGCCTTCTCTTAATAGGATATCTCTTCTCTTCTCAAAGACCTCATGTACATGTTTCTTCTTTTTGGTGTAAATCCCTCCCTTAGTGATCACCACAACATGGTCATCCTTATTCATCTTATATTATTTAATGGCCTTCCTCCTGAGGCTTTCTTTCTTCTCTTTATACTCTTTCTCTAGTCTTTCCTCCCCTTTCATATAATGCTCACCTACTTCCATTTTAATTTCTTCTTCTACCTTTTGGCACCACCTCACATTTGAACTCCCCCTCTTAGGGATCTTCATTAGTGCTTGGTCCTGTGTTTTTTAGAATATGACTCAAAGTCAACATGGGTGAGTCAAACTTTGATGCAACACACAAACCATATCCTTGTAGAGGAGACCCCCCAATCACTCCTCTAATGGAAATAGGCATTCAAGAGACAACAATACTGAGGGGGTGTCCTATTCTTGAGGGAGCAGAACATTGTGGATCATAGTTGGGTTGATTATGTTTATGTGTTGAATGCTATGATTGTGCTTGTTGCGATCTTTGTTATTTAGTTTTTGATGTTGAAGTCGTTGAATATGTGTTGTTGTCATTCTAATGTGGCCTCAAGGGTCATTTTCTCTAATCCTATTTAGCTCGTTATTTATGAATAGGTAAAAAGTGTCAAGTCTCCTTTATTCAAGATCAATCAATTCTTTGAGGAGTCCGAGTTCTTGGTTGTGCAACTCCTCTCTTTGTCTTTGTTCATTTTCCTATTAAATCAACCTAAAGATTTTTTCTTTGTTTTTGGGTTGTCTCTTCTATTTGGTCTAGTTTTTTAAGGAGATTCTCTTTGATTTCCTCCAAGATTGATTCTATCCAATCCTACCTCACACCAAGGCACATTGAGTGCTTAATGGAGAAGATGGATGTTTTGATGTAATCAAATGATTGATTTGATGTTGATGTTGAATCTCTATGGTTCATGATGAGACTGAGGGCTTCCTTGATGTTTGAATGTTATAAAATGTTGAATGTTTGTATTGTATGCCTCATGATGAAATTGAGGACTTGAGTGTTTTGGGTTTTAGAGTGCTTTTGGATGAGTTCCTAAATGCAATTAATTCTAAATGACTACAAACACTTTTAATTATTTTTCTTATTTTTATGATGATATAATTACTACAAAGAGAAATATGTATGCAAACTATATGACTTTTTCATGATGCAATTTAACTATGTTTTTGTGTTTTCAAGATTTAAGTTCTAATCTAATCAAACAAATTCATAACTTCTCTAAGCAAAATAGGAAATTTAATCTAAGAAAAGAAAGAAACTATATTCTATAAAGAGAGATAAATAATGTTTTATTCCTTGAGAGCAAGATGTGAGCTAATTACTAAGAAATCAATAAAGAACCTATTGATATTGAGCATCAAATCTAGGCTATGTCCTTAGAGATCTTGTAGAAATTATCTCCTCCTCTACAACAAGGTCCTCCTCTTGGTGATAGCGATAGGAACAAGGATGTGAGGAAATAAAATTTGGCCAAGAATTAATAACAAAGTTGAAGGGAAAAGGCTCTCTATGTCCTATATGAGCATAAAAAACCTAAGGGAAGAAGCTATGTTTAGGCTTGAAGAACATAAGAATGCATGAAAAGCATCTCCTAAGGCAATGCTAAAGCTAAATTCCTGAAATGAAAAGGCTCTTGAAGTCCTATGCGAGAAGCTTGCTAGATTCTATCCTATTCTAAGCCAAGCTATGATTGATTTCTAAAGCTTCTTTGAAGATGTTTTTGAGATGATTTTAAGATGTTAAACAATGAAGAATGAAGGGGTATTTATAGGTAGAAATGAGAGGGAAAATATGAAAAGATAATAATGAAAGAATGAGTTAACTAAAGAGAAATGGAAAAGTTTACTGAGAATAGGTGAAACAATAAGAGGAAAATAAGAAGAAAATAGAAGAAAACTAAAGAAAACGAGAGAGAATTTAGAAACAAATTTGAGGAGATAAGATTTGAATAATAATTTTAAATGGAAAGAAAGTGAGAAGAGGATGAGTTAGCATGGAAAAATTCAAGGAAAAATGGGCTAAGATTCAAGAAAAAAAGTTAGAACTGAAAGTTATTTCTTACATCTAAAAATGACAGGTTCACCCATTTTGGGAAGTGGGTTGTCCCTTTTACTAGGGCTAGTCAACTGGGAAACCCTACAACTTAAGGACATGCCACCTAAGTGACCCTCCTGAAGAGGATCTAAAAGGTTTGATGAGGAGAAAGAAAGAACTAGAAACATAAAATGAAGGCTGGGAAGGAAGCAAAAATGAGGGGGAAAACACTAGGACATGTCACCAAGAATGAAGTTATTGAGAGGAGGCTAATTCACACCTGTGTGGTCATGATTAGGAACCCATTTATCATCATCAAACTACCATGTAGGGCTATGCATGAATTTGGTACTTACATATTTGCACCCTCAAGGATGGTAGTCTACATGAAAGGTAGGTACTATTCCCGAAGCAAGGCTCTTACCTTTTGTTGTTGTCCCACATCTAGACCTGTAATAAATAAATTGATTCAAGAGAAAGTATGATATATGATAAGTTGAAAGTAAGGACTAAAAATTAGATAAGATAATGTATCATAGATGCTTGAAGTTTACATGTGTCACCTTACCTTGTCACAATAACCTGCAATGATGATAAAGAAGGCATGTCATATGAGGACAAAGGCTAGGCTATAAAAGCTAAACTAATTTAAAAAAGATCACAAGACACAAGCTAAGCTAGAGAGAAGAGTAAATTCCCCTTTTCTTACTATTTTTTTAAGAACGTTTTCAATTTTAGGGTTTTTTGAAGAGTTTTACAGTTTTTAGGTTTTTTTCTTGATATTCTCATTTTTATGGTTTTTCTAAAAATTTGTGATGATCTAACTTGATGTCCCTCTCCTTCAAGGACACCTTGAGGTCTTTGAAAGGTCTATGTTTTATACTTTCCCCCTTGCATGGGGAGACTTGCACACTTGAGTGCACAATTTTGATCTTGACTCCATTGGAGGAGCGACTTGTACTCAAAAATTGTTATGTGCTTATTATTATGACCTAATTGGTTGAGATCTATATATAGTTATAGTTGATGCTTTCCACTTTTCTTTCCCTCTTGTTCACATGGTTGGATAGATTTTTTATTAATGTTTCTATGATGCCTATGATCACACATGAATGATGACGGTGTTGTTTTTGTTATCTTTTCTGCTTATGAAATGTATGCAATGTGAATGTGAACATGTATGGATGTACTTGAGACACATATGGCAATGCAAAGTACGTATTCTTACTATGATATTATGATAAGTGTCATGATAATGACATGAGTTATTTATTTATTATTTTTGAATGGTATGCATATGAGACAAACATTATGATTGCTCTTCAATAGGATTTTTACCCTAGCGGATTGTGGATTGACCTAGTATAGGGTGACCTACTAAATTGTTTGAGATAGGATTTATTAGGGAATCAAGTGGGAATGGAGAAGGAGATGGAACAATTCTCACATTAATCTTTTGCAAATAGTGAATATAGATCTTTGTCTATATCGACCACTTAGACTAGTTTTCAACATAGACAAGTTAAAAAACTTTATGGGTACACATTAGATTTAGATCAAACGATGGTCAACAAGTCAGATTTGGGGTAAAGGATTTAGTCCTCAACATGGACGACCCTAGAAAACAAGTTGGATTCTTAGTTACCTAGTTTCTGCATGTGTCTGCCTTGTTTATAAACTCCTTTTTTAGCCATTGCCAAGAGCTTCAAACTTTTGGGTCTCCATTTTGTGAGTACGATTTCTTTTTGTCATCATCCTCATAGCCTAACCTCATGCAACTAGTAAGATACATGGGTTCATCACAAATGTTAGACTAGGCTAGTGTGGGCTTGGAGTTTTGACCTCCTTAACCTAACCTCATGCTACTAGTAAGAAGTGAGGGCTCATCACCAAAGATTAGGTAAAGTGAGTAAGGGACTAGATATAACTAAAAGAATAACCAACTCATAAGACTCCCCCTATTAAGGAGAATTGGGAAGACTCGCCTATTAGCTTCCATTAGGTTCCATAGGTTTTAAAAATTCTTTATTTTGACTCAACTAGATGATAAGATGGGGATCAATATAAATCTTAGTTTGACTTCATTTGAAATTTGTTGGGAATGTAAAGGGGAAAAAATAAGGATGATTTGGAAATCTCTAAAGATTAGCAAGAACAACCTATACTAGACAACCTTAAGACTCATTGTTAGGATGAAAATCAAACAAGGGAAAATCACTAACAAATTGCAAAGGTGGATAGAATGAAAATGAATGTTTTGGAATTTTAATTTTTTTTCTTAATTTTATACTTTTCTTAATTTTTTTAATTTTTATGATTTTTTTGGATTTTTTAGATATAATACTTATTTACGTGAAAGGCATTAACTATTTTACTAAACTCTTCACCTTTCATTGTGCACAAGAGATAGGTGTCATTTCTAATATCTTCCTTTACTATGTAAGGACCTATCCAATTTGGTTTGAATTTCTAGCCTTCATTGGCTCTTTTGTTGATTAGATTATTGGTTTTGAGTTCAAGGTCTTTGAATTTAAATAGTTTTGGGATGACTTTCTTATTGTCTTTCTTTTCTATTTCTATTGACCTGGTTGTTTGATTTTCCTCGTTATCTAAATTGTTTTGTAAGGATACTTGAAGACTTGGTGCAAAAATACCTTTAAATTCAGTGAGAAACTCTGCATACTCTCATATTTCATTGTTTGATGATTGTCCCTCTAGTTTTATCAGTTTCTATTCTTGCAGAGTCCCAATGTTCATTTTGGTAGTTTCATCAGTTTTGAACTTTTGTGAACAATTTTCAATGGCTCCTAGTTCCTAGGTGGGTTTTGGTTCTTCTTTTCATTCTTTAGTAGTGATCTCAACCATATGGATGCTCATGTTTGGATTGATAGGAATGGTTGCTAGGCTAAACAAAGCATAGGACTTTGTTGAGTGAGGATCAAAGAGGAATTATCCTATTGCCCCCTCCCTTGTAGATTTTGAGGTCGTAGTGATGTTTGTAATTTGTCTAGATGTCTCTCCTTTATCAAAAGGATTGATTTCTAGATTAATTTTTATGTTTTTCCCTTTTTCTCTTGTACCATTCTATAAATATTGAAAGGGTCAAGATCCCCTTTAATGACATGGGTTTGACCCATGTGCAAGAAGTGGATTTCTTGAAATAGGCTAGAGAGAACTACCCTCATCCTATGAATCCAAGGTCTTCCCAAGATCATGTTATAGGTGGTTTCTTTATTGATGACATAAAATTCAGTTAGAAGGGTTTTGGGACCTAATGTGATTGGCAATTTGACTTTTCCCATAGTTTGGATGTTCAAGATGTCATGAATTCTAAGGGTGGAAGTTCCTCGCATGATGTGATTTTCATCATAACCCATCCTTTGAAGGAGAAAGAGAGAGAGAGACTATGTTGATGGCAGACATGTCATTGAACATGACACGCTTAATAGAATAATCATGAACTTGGACTATTAGTAGAGGGGGAGATCACCCTATTTAAATATTTGGAGGCAATTTTTTGAAATTGAATGTAGTCGGAGTGGTTTGAATTGGATGGATTAAATCTAAGGAATTGAGAAGCACATTCTTATGAGTAGGAGATATTTTGAGAAGTTCTAGCATGTGAGAAAAAAATTGAATCACTAGGGGTGGAGTATAGTCGTTCCGGTCCTTGGGTAGTACAAACATCATGGTTCTTGTCCAACTCCATGTGATTTAGCATGTTTTTGTTAGGAATTTGTAGGTCCAATAAAACTAATTCCACATAACCCAATAGGATAAAATGATGTAGCAAATAACCATAATGCAAAGATCAAATGACAAACACAAGATAACACAAGATATACCCTTGGAAAGGCCTCAAGAGGGAAAAACCCAGCCTCCAAAAGCATCCACGCTCATATGTATTATTCAGCAACAAAGATATTACAATATACACAATGAGTCTCCATGAATACCTTTGAACCATCAAGCACCTCCAATGCATCCTCCATGTGTACAAGCATGAATCCACACATCACCTGTCATGCTTCACAATATGCACTTACAAGAGAGAGCTCAATACAAAGATAGCCTCTCACAAACCTCCATCCGCCAACAATGAAATAAACAGCCAACCTCAAATAATAACATTATGCTTTCTTTTATAATTCAAGTCACACAAATACAATGAGATAACCATGTGCCCCAAAACCATTGACCCCCTTATTTAATATCAGTACTACATTTTCCCAACAATTAAATAATACAAATAAACAATTAATTACTCTGTGTCCCACACACATAAAATAATTAACCCAATGTTACATACAACTTATACAAGTGGTGTCCAAATAAATATCTAATGTGGCTAAACACATCAATTAAGATGTACCACAAATAAATATTTATTTTACATGAATAAAATAATCCAATGTTTTGCAAGGTGTACAACACCTATTTCCCAACAATTTTGATCAAAGCTAGATTGATGGTGTTGTTGGTGACTTTTGGGGCTATTTTCTTAATCTTGTGAGCATGGGAATGTGTCCATGAATCCTTGTTGTTGAGCTTTTGGGAGGCATTAGACGATTCTTTTACACTTTCTACAAATTAATGTATCATGTCCGCTTTTCTTGTGAAATGAGTAGTACTTCTCAGGATTGTAATTATAAGGTTTTTTATAAGGATTGTTGGATGACTACTCATTGGTCTATCTTTTTGCTTGTAATTGATTGTTAGGAGATAGTTAATGGCATTGACACTTTGGTTCCCAAAATTCATGCAATTATTATCATCCCCATAATTATTACAATTGTAGTTGTTACTATTCTTGGATGGTAAAATGTCTATTACCCCATCTCTATTCTGATTATTTTTCAGGATCTTCAATGTCAAGGGATTGTTATTGCTATCATGGTTTACCAACCTTCCATCGACATCATACTCCTTTCTTCCACTACCAATGACAACTTGGTCAATTCTAAGGGCATTCTCGAGTGCCTCTTCATATGATTTATAAGGGAGTTTCTGGACACCTTCTCATGTGTCCCTATTAAGAGGGTGTAAAAAGAGATCATAAATTTCCCTATGATCCATGTTTGGTGCACTAGTTGAACAATAGAGAACTTTCCTCCATCGTGTGATAAAATGTGTGACCAACTTGTTGGTTTCTTGTTTGATCATTAAAAATTCTCGTATTTGTGTTTTGACTAATTTGTTCATGTCAAACGTAGCCACAAATTGATCAATGTGTTTCCTAAAAGAGTGGATCTATGCTTCTGGAAGTTAATAGTACCAATCCAAAGTGATACCTTCTAAAGCCTTTGTAAACATCTTGGCTACCACCCCATCCCAAGGAAGGAGTTCTTGCACTACCATGACATAGGGCTTGATATGAGAGTTGTTGTCTCCTATTCCTTTGAACTTTGGAAGTTTAGGGAGAGAATTTGGTAGTATGATATTACAAATGTTGTAGTCAAAAGGCTTCTTTAACTACTCAAGGTATGTTCCTAAAAGGGGGTTATGACAAGAGGATTTTGTTCATCCAAACATTAGCCCTACAGGTGGAGCTTGTTGTGCTTATTGTACTTGAAAGGGTAAGGTAGATTTTTGATATCCAGAGAGAGTTGGATAACTAGATGGCATAATGTTTATGTTTTTAAAGTTAGGTTGGATTGTTTGTGGTTAATTCTACATCATAGGAATCCCACCTATTTGATTGAAACTTGTCTTGTTGAATGATGAAGGTAAGGGAGGTATAATTTCTTCATTACTTGTGTTGTGGGAATGGAAGTTTAGATGAGGGGGATTTTCGGTTTCCCCTAGCTTTGTTCGACTCTAGCGATGAATAGATTTGCTTGTGCCCAAGGTCTTTCTTTAGTTTTTCCTTCTTGGGGTTGTTTATCACCTCCAACCTCTAGTATCTTGTTCCATTGGACCAAGGTGGCTATGAGATCGGTCGGGGTTGCATCCTTTGTCGTTTGAACTTCTCCTCCTTGCGGTGGATTTTCCTGCAATTGTACCATGTCATTTGTTTGTTCCTCTAGGATATTTCCTAGTGATGGCCTATGTGCCACAAATTGATAAACATGTTGTGCATTATGGAGATTTTTCTTGAGAATTTTGTTCTAGATAGCCCACCCCATTGTCCATATGGGTGATTGTTTCCCTATAGCTTGTTATGGGTTGATTTGATTGTATGGAAATGTCTAGTTCCTGAATTGGATTATTATACGTCAAGAAATTATGTGGCTTCTATCAGTCATGCCCTGAATCTAAGTCATCAAAGTCAAATGGATTTGAGATCGAAGCCATTAGATCTAAAGGTGTGACAGGTTCATTATAGGGGAAGTTCCCCTAAACTCTGTGTGAAAGTAAAGTCAAATAAATGCACAAAAATGTGAAAAATCCCATCCAAAAGGATTTGCCCTTCACGTTGGGTTCACCAAAATATGTTGTTCAGAATATGACGCAAACACAACATAGGTGAGTTAGAATCCAATGCAACACATGAACCATATCCTTGCAGAGGTGATCACACAGTCACTCCTCTTATGGTAATAGATAATCAAGTGGCAAGGGTCCTAAGGGAGTGTCATGGTTGGGTTGATCATGTTTAAGTGTTAAATGTTTATATTGTGGTTGTTATGATTTTTGTTGTTTAGTTGCTAATGTTGAATTCATTGAATAGGTGTTGTTGTAATTCTAACATGACCTAGAGGGTTGTTTTCTCTAATCTTTTTTAACTCGTTATTTGTGAAGAGGCAAAAATTGTCAAGCCTTCTTTGTTCAAGATTGATCAATTCTTCGAGGAGTCTAATTTCTTGGTTGTAAAACTCCTCTTCCTATTGGAGTAGCCTCAAGATTTATTCTTGGATTGTATCTAGTTGTTTAGGGAGGTTTTCTCTAATTTCCTCCAAGATCAATTCTATCCAATCTTCCCTCACACCAGGGCACATTGAATGCTTAGAAGAGAAGATGGATTTTTTTATGCAATCAAATGATTGATTTGATGTTGATGTTGTTGTTGATTCTATATGCCTCGTGACGAGATTGAGGGCTTCATTATTGTTTGAATATTTTAAAATGAATGTTTGCAGTGTATGCCTCATGATGAAATTGAGGGCTTAAGTGTTTTGAGTTTTTGAGTACATTTTTGGATGAGTTTCTAAATTTAATTCATTCTAAATGAATGCAAGCACTTTTGACTCTTTTTCTAATTTTTATGATGATTTAATTACTATGAAGAGAAATATGTATGCAAACTATATGACTTTTTCCTAATGCAATTTAATTATGTTTTTGTGTTTTTAAGATTTAAGTTCTAATCTAATCAAACAAGTTTGTAACTACTCTAAGTAAAACATGAAATTTAATCTAAGAAAAGCAAGTAAGTCTATTCTAAGTCTATTCTATCAAGAGAAAGACAAACAATGTTTTACTTCCTCAAGAGCAAGATGTGATCTAATTACTAAGAAAATAATAAAGAACCTATTGATATTGGGCACCAGTGCTAGGCTATGTCCTCAAAGGTTTTGTAGCAACTATCTCCTCCTCTGCAACAGCAAGGTCCTCATCTTGATGACAAGGATAGAAATAAGGATGTAGGAAATGAAATTTGGCATACAAGTAATAACATATTTTAAGGGAAAAGGCTCTTTAGGTCCAATATGAGCATAAAAATCCTAAGGGGAAGAATCTATGTATAAGATTGAAGAACATAAGAATGCATGTAAACTACCTCCTAAGTCAATGCTAAAGCTAAATGCTTGAAATGAAAAGGCTCTTGAAGGTGTACATGAGAATCTTGCTAGCTTCTATCATATTCTAAGCTAAGCTATGCTTGAGTTTCTAAATCTTCTTTGAAGATGTTTTTGAGATGATTTTAAGATGTTAAACAACGAAGAATGAAGGGGTATTTATAGGTAGAAATGACAAGGAAGAGATGAAGAGATAAGAATGAAAAAATGAGTTAACTAAAGAAAAATGAGAAAGTTTACTAAGAATAGGCAAAAGGATAAGAGGAAAACAAGAAGAAAATGGAAGAAAACTAAAGAAAACAAGAGAGAATTTGGAAACAAATTTAAGCAGGTAAGATTTGAACAATAGTTTAAAATGGAGAGAAAGTGAGAAGAGGATGAGTTAGCATGGAAAATGCAATGAAAATGGGCTAAAAACAAGAAGAAAATCTAGAACTGAAAGTTATTTCACACATCCAAAAATGACAAGGTTATCCCTTTTGGGAAGTGGGTCACCCCTTTTACCAGGGTTGGTCACCTAGGTGACCCTACAAGCCAACTTGGTGACCATTTTTAAGAGGATCTAAAAGGTTTGATAGGGACAAAGAAAGAACTGGAAACACAAAATGAAGGTTAGGAAGGAAGAAATATAGAGGGGAAAAACACTAGGATACATCACCAAGAATGAAGATGCTAAGAGGACGTTAACTAATACCTACGTTGTCGTGATTAGGAACCTCTTTATCATCATTCGACTACCATGTAGGCTTGTGCATGATTTTGGTACTTACAAGCCCCACATAATGCATTAAGACCTAACATATCATCGCTCTTAGTTCTTGGGGTTGGTCCACTCTAGTAAAATTGTGTTACCTTAGGATAGCCAAATGCATAATGATAATTCACACCATAAAAGCCACATGATGCCTTTCCTTTTCTTTCTTATATTTATTGGCATAGTGACTGGACTTGCTACAATTGATGCATGTGACATCTTCTCATCTCCTTTGGCCTCTTTCGTTATTATGTCCTCCTTTATTATTCTTGAGGTACCCCTTTAACCTTCACCTTGACCATTTTCTTCATGGTAATAGGGGTAATGAACAAATCCCTAGATCTGTGGCACCACCTAGTTTATGCAATTTTCTTTCCTTAGATAGTGGTTCCATTATGGTACATGGTAACCATGTGCTAGGGTGTCCAATGTTCTTTTAATAATCTAGTTCCTTTAGCCATTCCTTACTAGTAGAAGGCCTCATATTTGAGCTTTGTATTGTACAAAGGCTCAAGTTCATCTTTCCCACCAAAGATCAACAATGGGTAATCATCTATTATGTGCTTGTCACATTCATCATACATGCTACATTATATGCTCTTTGGTCTCCTAGGTGCTTCTCCAAACTCTACTCTTAATGTGATAGCCCTTTTAGTGTCCTTGATCATTGGACACTCATTCTTATGTATCCCTCATTACAACAATGGGTACACCATATCGTATTTCTCTTGGATAGAGGAAATGCCCCTCCATTGTCTCCTTTTGCAAGGATCTCCTATTTCGACTTTAGATGTTCTAACTCCAACTGTAACTTCTCAATTTCAAACTTTTTAGTTGTTTTAGCCTCCCATCTCCAAGATTGGATTCTACTTGGGTGGCCATCTCTACCACATCTATGTAGGATGGGAAAATCTTTCCATCTACTTCCATTGTAATATGTGGGATCTCAATGGGATCAACCTTAAGACAAACCATTCTATTCTCCATTTTTATGTCAGAGGTTCTTCTTGTGTACCAAACACTGCTTTGAAGTGTTGGTTATGTTCCTTTATAATCTCATCCTTTTTCTACAACATTTCCCTCATTTTTCTTATGCTTTCTAAAGGGACATCTAGTGGCTAAAAATTATTCAAATTTTTTTCGTAAGTTCAACCTAGTTTTGTCATGTTCTAGACATTCTTTCATATACAATTTCAATGCATCCTTAAGGTTCCTACAAAATCAAGACCATTTGGTTTATCCTACTTTTTGGAAATATGCCCCATGATTTTCTCTTAGTTTATAGTTAAATCCCTCTCATCATTTTCTTTCTATAACAACACTTACACACCTCACAAGTTGTCATATTTTTATTTAGCAACTTCCATGACACTAAGTCTTACAATTGCCAAAATTCAAACTACAAGTGACACATAGTGTCACTCCAAGTGAGATGCCCTAAATATGATGATGTGTTAAATAAATACAAAATAATTAATAAATGTGAGCAGTAGGATTGCAAGGTGTATGACACCTACCCCAACGAATCTTGTTAAGATAATAGCTCCTCTAGGTGCTCCTGTCCATGTTCAAATTTTAAATTTTGACTCCAACAACCAATTAAACCCTAATTTATACTACATATTGAAACAGTTATTTGCTTGAGATATCTTTATAAACCTAATTTTGACTAAAAATTTTGAACACTTGAAATCTTACTCATACTCTCATTATGGATTCTTCCTACATTCCATTTTACTAAGTTTTCAAAGAAGACACCATTATTGTAGGGCAACAGGCTTCACCATTACAAATTTGAAGATTGAGGTTCTCTTTAGATTCAAACCATAATGTCTACATTAGGTTTCTTCCTCTCTCCCCCCATACAATTTCTATACCTCTCATTCTCCTTGTCATATGTCATAGTTTTCCTTCATTATTATCACTATTTCCAAAACCCTTCATCATGCCCTCTAGATTACAGATCTAAATCTTTTTCCTTATCTCCAACCTTCTCACTAAGCATATCTTGTGACATCCACTCCCTCTTTTCCTCCATCTACTAGTACACACCAACTAGAATAGAAATTCTTCTAGGGTTTCGACTTCGTAGTTACAATCTTTGCATACACTACTCTCTCACCTCAACAGGAACATTACACACTCTAAATTTTCTAAGTGCTTGTTGTAGGGGGCTACCTAAGGCAATTTCCTAAATTTTAAACTAATTTCTCCCTCCCTCAAAATTTGTGTTGTAAACATCCCACTTCTAATGACCAATGTGAGGATTTTGCAAGCAAAGGGCTGATAAAAAAAAGTGAATGTCTGTAAAAAGTTTATATCGTTCAAAGAAAAGGACATGAGAGCTCAAGGTGGACACTAGCATTTGGGGCTAGACACAAGCATTTGAGGCTAGACATAAGAAAAGATTAAATAGGCCAACAAATACCTCCCTTCAATCATATTTCCAATCACAATTTTGTATCGACAGATCAAAAGACAAGAAAAATATTATAATTCTAGAAAGCATCCTCATGAAGCATGGAAAGAGGTAGAGTAAGAAGCTCTACAAGAGGTTGAGGTAGAGGAAGTCTGAGTAGAAATTACTATAAAAGAGATGTTAAAGGAAGGAGAAGCAACTTCTATGAAGGAGATAGTCTAAGTTTTAACAAATCAAACATTTAGTATTGTTATTGTAAGAGGTATGGCCATTATCAATTTGAATTTAGGAAATGGAATATTGATCAAAACAAGCAAAGTATCAATTTCTTACAAGAAAATGAAGAGTTTGGTTCTATCTTTCTTGCTTGCAATGTGGCTAGGGAAAGTTTGAACAATGTTTAGTTTATAGATAATGGTTATAGTAATTACATGTTAGAGAACAAAGGAACGTTCCCTGTGATAAATGAATCAATATAATTAGAAATGAAACTTGGAAGCAATAGCAAAGTACCAATGATGGGCAAAGGGGTCATCTCAATGAAGATAAAGAAAGGTGAGAAAAATGTATCCCAAATGTTTATTACGTTCCTGGTTTACAACATAATCTATTAAGCAATGGACAAGTAAGTCAAAAAGGCTATCTAATTACTTTTAAAAGTGACACATGCAAGTCTATCTTTCTTGCTTGCAATGTGGCTAAGGAAAGTTTGAACGATGTTTAGTTTATAGATAATGGTTATAGCAATTACATGTTAGAGAACAAAGGAACGTTCCCTGTGATAAATGAATCGATATAATTAGAAATGAAACTTGGAAGCAATAGCAAAGTACCAATGATGGGCAAAGGGGTCATCTCAATGAAGATAAAGAAAGGTGAGAAAAATGTATCCCAAATGTTTATTACGTTCCTAGTTTACAACATAATCTATTAAGCAATGGACAAGTAAGTCAAAAAGGCTATCTAATTACTTTTAAAAGTGACACATGCAAGTCTTTTCTAGAAATTGTAGAAATAAACTTCTTGCAAAAGTATCAATGACAAAGAATTGTATGTTTCCCTTAAAGATTCAAAGTGATATTCCTCTTGATTTCAAAGTTGTCCTAAAAGATCAGTTTTGGTTATGGCATGTGAGATACAATTTTGTGTCTTGCATTTGCTTTGCAAGAAACATATGGTGAAGGGACTTCCAATGATTGAGCAACATGACCAAGTATGTGAAGGTTGCATTTCAAGAAAATAACATAAAGATTCCTTTCCAATTGGAAGATCATGGAGAGCCAAGGCACCACTTGAATTGGTACATGTTGATACATGCAATCCAATGCAAACTCCATCAATTTGTAATAATATATATTTCACTATTTCTATTGATGACTTCAACAGGCAAACATGGGTATACTTTCTCAAAAAAATCAAAGGCATTTTTAGTTTTTCAACAACTTAAAGCTCGTGTAGAAAATAGAGTGGTTTCTTTTTTAAGATGTTATGAAGAGACAAAGTTGAGTGATAAGGACAAAATCAATTTGTGAGATTGATTATATCTTGTGAATATATGCCTAAAGTCTTGGGATTAGATAGAGGAGATAAATGTAAACATATACATATGTTTTAGTAATTATAACATAATTAAAATGAAATGGGTACCATATTCATATACATAACATATAAGAACATCCCAACATATTGTATTCATTATATACTCGTTATATAGCTTATCTTTATTACATCTTCATATGCACACACTTCATATATTTCTTTATCTTACATATATGCATCCACTCCCCTTCACTTGTGTGGTACAAAGGAAGTATATATAGAATGATATCGACCATGGGATACATTTATAGAAGGTGTCCTTTATTAACAACATCAATAATTTAGGCTACACATTCAATAATCAAGCCACGCATAAGTTTGTGTGTAATCTAGTTTTGGTTTTGTGCAATATCAACTTTGATGAATCTAAGGTTCTGCTACTAATTATATAGCCCGTCAACATTATCCCCAAGTTTTTAGACCTTTTCTAATCCTTGAGATAGCCGAGATACAAAATTTTACAAAATTATCCAAAAAGCTTGGACAAAAAGCTAAGTTAAAATTTGCAACAAAATGTGAACAGGCTAAGGAGCTCATGTTAAAAGAAGAAGGTCATGATACTATGTCTATATATTTTAGAGCATGGAATCCCAATTCTATGGCATTGTCTTTGCTTTGTGAAGTTGAGAATTTATCTCCAAGAACTTGTCTTTGGCTTCCTAGATTGTGTTGGTGACATGTTTACTTTGTGCCCATCTAGGAAGGTTTTCATTTTTTTTCATTCAATGAGGAATTTTTTAATATGGTGGTTGAGTATCACTCCATATTCATCCATCTAGCAAATTTTTTGGGCCCTCTATAATTTATTTTGGCAGTACTAGTCACTGAGCTTGAGGAACCAGTTTTGTTATATACCATCAAGATTTATATTTATGTTGTAGGACGTAGATACCACCAGAAACAACCTAGGCAAACTCATCCTTTAGTGCCTTAGTTGTTACAAGCTAGCTAACAGAATAGAAGCATGTAGTTGCTCTATCTTTTGTTGCTTCTAATTGTTCTTCCACATGAATCAGTTCTTATCTCTCCTCTATTTTGTTTACCAAAGAATCTATCATTGAATGCTTTAACTATTGAACGTCTTCTTCCTTAATTTTTCTCTTCTACCCATCACTAGGTTTCATATGTGTTATTAGGTTCCTTAATGATGCCTAAAGTTGATCTTGTACTAGTAGTGTTTTATCTATATAAATTTGGGGTCTTACTTGCCTAATTTCTTTGATGAGTGTAGTAGTGATTTCTTCAATTTGTAAGCATCTCTTCATCCAATTTTCCCTAGAACTTTGATGTAAGACATCCCCTAATTGTTGTTTCTAGAGTAGATTAAGTTGATTTAAGTCAACTTGTTGCCATGATATTGTGGGTTGTATGGTTCCTAGAGCAAGTGTTAACACTGGCAATTGTTGTTAGTGATGTGCTAAGAAGCTTTTGGTTTATCCAGGTGTTCTCTTGAATTTGTTTATTGTAAAAATAGTGTAATTTACTTTCCCTTATCAATCACATTTTCCTTTTCTACTTCTTATTCTTTATAAACCTAGTCCTCTTTTTTTGTGTTCTTTTTTATTTACTCATTCCTTCTCTTTCTAGTTTTCATCTTATTTTTCTTTCCTTGAGATCTCTTCTTGCTCAATTATTTATTTTCTTTTCTCTCCTTTTTTGTCATTTCTTTGTCTTTTTCTCCTATTCAATTTTATGTTGTTTTGCCCTAGTCACAATTTATGTTCCTTTCCTTAGTCTTTATTTTTTCTTACAATTTGGCATTGATTTCCTCATGTGCCTTGGTAGATGATGACTCTTTAATTTCCTTTTTATATTATGCAATTTTTACTAGGAGGTTTGTCTGACTTTTTGTTCCTAGTTCTTTCATGTAAGACTTTTATCTCTTTTGAGGAGAGGCTTTTATCTTCTACTACTTATTCTAAGGATTTTTGTCTATAAGACATTTTGATCTCATGTGTTGATTGCCTTAATTTTGTTTTCTCCATCACTTGTTCTTGTACTTTTGTCGGTACTTTCTTCATGATTTCATCAAAAGATATGGGTGCACCATCTATGAATGTAAGTAGGGCCTCAATAATTTCTACTTTGCTAGTTACAATGGTGCCTTCATATCTCTAGGTTACTTTTATACCCCATCTTTGTTGTGCATTTATTTTATCAATATTTTCATGTCATGTTCTTTTGTTTCAACATCCTCTTCTTTAGACATGGGTTATGTAGCACTTCCAAATGCCTCTTTAAATAGCTCGGCAATGACTACTACTTGTGTTTTTTCCTTGTTATTTTTTTAGGAGATGAAGGTTTTATTTCCTCTACACTCATTTATAATAGGACACCACTAGCTTTTAGCATGGAAGATGTTTTTGATAAAGTAAGTGGCAAAAAAGGGTGCCAATCCCATAATATAGCCATAGAGGCAAAAAATAAAGCAACCAAGGGCAGAGCCCTTAACAAACAAGAGCCCCCAGGGCTTGGCAGAACAGGCCTAAACAGGTGACACCCAAAACAAAAATAGGACAAGAACAACTAACAGACAACTATAGAACAACAGACAAGGATTAGACAACCCCAGAACTTGAGGGGGCAAATCTGAATTCCTTAACCCTAGGCCGTGAAGCATAGAAGATGTTATTGACTATACATTTCTCCTCAACCTAGATCTTTCTAGCTACTTTGGAGGATCCCTCATCTTTATGTGTCTTTCCCTTCCCCTAAGTTGTATACTATAGTGTCACCCTTTGTTGTAACTGTTTAGGGCTAATAAATGATTTTGTCTTGGAATCCCTGATCTCAAAATGTTGCTCTACCATAGATTTGCTAGGCATCTTTGATTTTATAGTTTATCTTTTCTCTAATTTCCTTGGGATTTGTTTCTCTTTTACTTTCCCCTTTGAAATTTCAAGAGTGTCTAGATCTCAACTACTTGGGGATTTTGTTCTTCTCTATCATCTTCCCCTAACCTCTCTTATCCAATTTCAGTTTCTTCCTCGACTTCTTCCTCGCCTAAATATTTCTTTGTCAATTCATCCCAATTGAAAACTTTTGGCACTCTAGGATCCACTAGGTAATTTCTAATAACTACCACTAATACATCTATCATGTCACATTTAACTTCATATGGTAGTGGCAATATCTTACCTGGCCTTGGTTGTACCAAAATCATGTGGATATTATGTGTATCTACAACAAAGAGCATCTCTTGAGTATATATGTCTACAATTGAGGTGGATATTCTCTCCTCGCACTAATTGATTCTTTAGTGCCAAAAAATATACATTGAATTCTTGGATATACGTCATGTTACTGCCATAGGTTTTCAAATGTCCTAATATTTGTTTTCCTATTAATATGTGTATTCCATTCCATTTTTCCTCTTACCCCTAGTAATTCCTTTGAGAAATATAAAACAAGACATATCAAAAGGGAGTCATAGCAAAACACATGCTTACTTATTTTTGTCTTTGTCAAATTGTGAATGACCTAGTCCCTTAAGGCTTCATGGAGGTTGTAGCTTGTGCCATGTACCATGTCCCAAGCAATTTGTATGTTTTTGGTTATGGTAAACTCTTCTCTATTAGTATAATAGACTTTTCATGCAATAGATTTAGTCGCATATCTTACTTTGATGTCATCGATTTTGCTAATGAATAAGCTCCTTTTATTTGATGTGGTGCTAGTCAACTCTACCACTTCTTGAATCTTTATGGCACCTCTTTGATCCCATTTTTGAGTATCCATTCCTACATCCATCAGTCTCCCTATTGCTTTAATCACCTCCTTTGTAATTCGATAGGGTTGGTATAGATATATGAAATCTTCATGTACCTACTAAATAGAATTTCAATGATGTTTAAGAGGATGAACATAGGGAATCCTAACCATGCATTTAACTTTATTTTGTAGAATTAAGGCAAATTTTGGATTGTATTCTAATGTTATAGTAGTAGGATTTATTTTTCTTCCACTCATTTTCCATCGTTGTGTGGTTTATTTCTCACGGCTTCACATGGATATATTTTTGAATATCCTCATGGTAGAAGACCTTGAAGGGTACTTGGAAGAATGCCTCCTATAGATCAGGTCTATATCTGTTAGTTGAAAGTTTCTTGAATTTTGGCTATGAAATGCTTGCATCAAAGATAGTTTGAGAAATCTACATCTTTCTTAGCTGATTTCTACTTTCAATGGCAACTCTTAGCTCACTTCAATTGATTAACTTCCTTACAAAATCCTAGCTCACCGTATTTTCACACTTCACTTCTTTTTACTCATTCTTCTCTTTCTTAGCAAATTTCTTAGTAGGATTGTGAGTTTTCCTTCATTATTGCCTCATTTTTATGCTTTTATTCATTTTCAATGGCTTTCTTTTGTATTTAATTTATTTCTATTCATTTTGATTTCCTGCATCACTATTTTCTTTCCATTTTTCTCTTTTCTTCATTTTGAATTTTAGAGGGAAATTATAATTCCTCTTTTATTTTCCTACTTTATTCCTTGTAGACTTTTCCAAAAAAAATCTATTCTACTTCGTATTTGATATACTAGTTTTTCTTGTAAAACTCTCTTCTTCATTTTTATCTTATACTTTCCAAATTTTCCATCTTTGTGAGTATTAGCTAATTTCAAAAGGGATTTTTGTTTGAATACTTTCTTCACCCTTTTACTTATCTTGGGCAGTACCTTATAGTTGTGAGCAATACTACAATTACTTTTTTTTTCCTTTTTCTCATTGTGACTCTCCTTTTAGGTTTTATCATATGTCAAAGATTCATCATTAGTCTCTAATTCAGACCATGTCCGTTCACTTCATATTATCAATTTACCCTTTGATGTAGGTTCTTGCTTATTTAGCTTGGATATTCTTTTGATTGCATAGATGTCCTTAACATCGTGATAGTCACTTTCTTCATCTTCTCCTCCTCCTACACATGCTACATCCATAACTTTATCCAATGGTAGATGTATAATTAAGCCATTTCCTTTTAGTGTGATCTCCTCATTTGAATCAAGTATTCCATTTGCATCGACAAACTATTCTAAATTCAATAAAACAAGGTAAGATGATGAGTTCTATTTGGAGACATCTATTACTTTAAAATCTTTTTTTTTTCTTTATTGCCATGGCATCCACTTCTATATCCGTTAGGACACCTAGTGGGATCCTTAGACTCCTATTGGCTAATGCAATATTATAATGTGACTCTTGTAGTGGAGGTCTTCTTAGTATTTCAAATGGTCTGCTTGGTATAATGTTTACATCTACGCCTAGGTCCAATAATCCATCTTTATTTCTCATACATTTAGTTTAATATCTATTGTAATTGTCTTTTTCTTCCATTTTTGAGATGTCTTATACATATTTTCCGTTCCTTTTGTTTTTTCTACATGTTTTTTTTTTCTTGTTTATCCCAGTATTTGCATAATTGAGGGGGAAAAAAGATCCTACTAGCCCTCTTGCTAAGTAAGACGAGTTCTCTCTTTTGTTCTTTCCTTTCTAAACATCTTGTATTTTTGAGAGGTTTAACATGTATCTGTTTATTGGCGTAGTTTCTTTTTGTCTTCAACTATAATCTTTCCTTTATCCATCTCTAACTTAACTCCTCTATGTAGTCATTGCTAGACTGACTCCTTTGCCAATTTATTTATCCTCTTCCTCTTGGGATGTTCCTTCCAAACCTTTGTTTTTCCTTCACATGTTTTCAAACTCTAGCTACTTGTTCTTTCTCCAACCATGCCGTCAGTTTCTGCTCTTTTATGTTAACTTCTCAAATTCTGGTTTTTTCTTCTTAGTATCCGTGAAAGTAGTTAGCCCTCTTTTTATGTTAGGTTCACACAATTCATTTGTGTCGCCCCCCATTGTAATAATATTGTGCAACTTTGCGTCAATTGAAGGAGTCGTGTTTTATCCAATAACCACAATTGAATTGTCTTTCTTCTTTCACTTTTTCTAGTCAAGTGTCCATATTTTCCATAGTTGTAGCATGTGATATCACATTCTAGTTGATATCTTCTGCCTCTCCCTCCTCCTCCACCACGTTAGTTTGCTTGGTATCAAACTATATCACATTTTTGTTGATATCGATTATATTGTGAAACATTTTTGTGGCGTACCGCTCCTATTAGGTTTGTGTTGGCAGTACATATAAAGGTGCCACATCACTCCTATTTGGCGGTACATATTAAGGTGTCTAAGGTAGTAATGCATTTGTTAGTGACATATAATAAACGACTAGTGCACCTAGTATCTGTGGCTTTGCCGCTACTCTTTCTCTTTGCCCCCTTAACCTGTCATTGTTTTATTTGTTGGACAATTTGTATGATAACGGTTAAATGAACAACATGTACTGCAATAGATTTGTTGTTTGTATAGTGGTGCTACTCCAATTAATGAAATGAAATGAAAGTTTTTAATGACGTCAACGAGATCAAAACAGTCTATGGGACCCTCAGTCACAGCAGACTGCACAAAACACGGAGGAACTAGAGTGGCCTCCAGCTAAGCTTGGTTGCCGCTCTCAATCTCCTTGTTGATCGCCATTCTTCTTCTATGAATTCTGCCCATATACTCTACCACTCTAACTATCCTCGTTTCTTCAAACAAGGCCATTAGGGACACCACATTTAGAATATCTTTGTATTTGATCCGAATGTCCTCGTAAGCTTTGCACTCCATGATGTAGTGCCATTCCATTTCCACTAATCCCAACGAACAAAGACAGCAAATCCTATCCGCCCACTCTTCTTTGAGCGTCTTCCATCTTCCCGTTTCACACCTAAGATGGTGTGAACTAGTTCTAAGCTTAGCCAATAGCATTTTATCTTTCCACTTGATATCTGCTCCTATATAGGACTTTTGCTCGTGGTCACAAGTGGGGTTAAAATTTATAACATAATATTCTCTTTTTCGCCCGAGTTGTCAAGTCCACATGGCATCTTTGACTTTCCCTTTCACATACTTTTTGATTTCCATATTTGTGCTTGGACAATCTTGAATGTTAATGCCCCACTTGTTCAACCACTTGGTATTTTGATTCATCTACGTATTCTTCCTCCTAATTAATTTTTCCTCCACTGCAATTTTGGGCCAGCGGTGACCCTCCATTTTCTCAATTCTCTTCATATAACTTAGAAGTCGGATTATGGTCATCGTTTCAATCGTAAAAGCCCCAGCTTTTACTAAGAGAATCTCATAAGGGACTGTACCTTTTATCCTAAAACTGCTGGAGATTAGGTGCTTTTGTAATCTTCCAATTTGCCTCCATTTAAGAGTCAATGTGTTGCTGCCCCAAACTTCACACCCATACAAAACCACCGATATAACGAGCAGCCCAAAAATTTTCTTTGTTTTCCAATCCCAGAGCTCAGCAGATCTACATCTATTTTGAAGCATGTATAGTGTTTTCCAACCTCCTTGTATTCTTTTAGTCCTGCGCGTCTCCCAGCTGAGATTGCTACGAAAATCAAGACCTAGATACTTGTATTCATTCACCACCTGAAGAGAGTTGCCTTCGAACTCAAAATTAATTTGTTTCTTAGTTCTTTTCAAGGTGAAGATCATGATCTTTGTTTTGCTAATGTTCACTTGCATTCCCACCCCCTGACAAAAAGACTCTAGAGCTCGCAGGTGCTCTTGCAGACTATACGGAGTTTTCGCCATCAGTGTAAGATCATCTGCATATAACAATAGCTTAACCACATAAGTGGCCAAGTGCACCTCCTCACCTCCCCGTTTGTCTAACCATTCCTCTAGCTTGTCTATGTATAGCCCAAACAACGTTGGTGATAACGAACACCTCTATTTGACTCTGATGTCGCTCCCAAAACATTCTGATATACCATCCTTTGTTTTGATCTTAGCATGAACCTGTTCGTAGTCTATGGACAGTAGATCTATATTTTTCTGGTATTTCCAACTCCTCCATTCTGCCCCAAAGTTTACTTCTAGGAATCGTGTCAAAAGCCTCTTTAAAGTCGACAAAACAACAAAAAGTTTCACCCCCTTTCTTGTCCCAATTTTTTTCAATCATATGCCTGAGAGTGACGCCATGATCAATCGTGGAGTACTTGGCTCTGAAACTTGCTTGACCTTTTGCCCTCTTTCCCTCTTTTTTCGCCCAAGTGCTAATTCTTCTTTCTACCATGCTTCCAAAAAGTTTTCCAAAGAGGGGGTTGATCATTATAGTACGATAGTTTGACAGGTTGTTGACATCCCCGTTCTTGTGAAGAGGGATGACAACACTTGTGGTCCAAATTGATGGGAAACCATGTTGAATCACCCTATTGAAAATTCTTTTGATGTGTGGTGCTAAAGCTTCCGTGCCTCAATTCAAGTACTCCGCTTGTAAACCATCTATATCCTTAGCCTTGCCCGTTGCCAACTTTTTTATTCCTTCTATAACATCTTTTGTGGAGAAGAGTTTGGCCCTTGTTTTTATTATAGGAGGGGGGGTTCTATCCTGGTCTCTTTCATACAACGCCTTAGCATATTGCAGCCATTGTATGTCAATGATATTATTCTCAATTGTGACTCTAGTTTGCTGCAATTCCCTCCAAAAGCCTCTTGGATTATGCTTTCCAAGAGAAATCAGCTCTTTCCCCCTGATTTCCATAAACTCTTATTTTTTTGACCTTACTGACTTCTCATATATTTTTGTATTTGTTTTTTCCTTTTTGGCTAGTTTCAGCATTGCCTTTGTTGTTTTACATTCCTCATCATACCACGGATTCGTCGGGAAGTTGTTTTTGACAGCTCTTCTAGCTTTCGATCTTTTGCATAATAAAAGAGCCTTGTGAATTATAGTCGTCAAGTGATCGCTGTCTATTATGTCATGTTTCTTGGTGGGCAGCCAATATTTTTTATTTCTTGCAGTTGTTTATCAATCATTGTTATAAATGTCTTGGTTCTCATGAGTCAAACAAATCTTGCCTTGACATTCCATTTTCTTACATATCTGGGGACTAGCCTCCTGCTGGTCACTTTTTTGCATACTAAACTTTACAAAAATGGGGTTGTGATCAGATTTCATTTCGGCAGGGCAGCACCCAATTTCAATCTCCCTTACTTTTTGAATAGCACTTTGTGAGCAAATGACGTAGTCTACCATGCTTTGCCCATTGTAGATGTGACACGTGAAGTTTCCAGAGCTCGGCCATGCCCTTATGTCATTACAAATGATCAAATCATGAAGGCTGCACATTCCTAACAGTTCCGCATATTAAGAGACAACTATTTGTATCATGTTAGAGCTACATATTACACGTCATAGTCTTCCTAATATATCTGACCTATTGATATAGTTCTTTGATGTCCTCCATTATATGAGCATTCATTCTTGGTACCTCCTCATGAGCAATTGATACACCAAATCAAATCCTAGACCTCCTTTCTTGGCATTGCATTGAAATTCCTCTTCTTCCTCCTTTAGCTGTATGTCTTGCTTCAATCTCAATTGTGCCAACTCTTGTTGCATCTTTTCTAATTTTGTTTCCAGACCAGTGTCATTTTCCCTTCACCATGATTGTGCTTCTATTTTAGAAGCTAGTTCCAATGCCTCTAAGAGTATTAAATATTTTGTCACCGATGGCAGCCCACAAGTGAAGTACAAGTCCTAATACAAGCCATTCTATTCTATGTTTTCTAGCAAGGGTTCTTCTGGGTTCTTGTTCATCTTCTCTTTGCACTAACTCTCTCATCTTACTCACACTCTCACTTGGAACATCTAGAAAATGGCAATCATTTTCAAATTCAATTCTCAATTCATCCCAACTCAGATAGTGTATAGTACTGATTTTCATATACCATCTGAGTGCCTCATCTCTCAAGGTTCCCACAAATCAAACAACTTTGTTTGAGGATCAATAATCCCCATTCTTCTCCAATATGACTAGCGTATTGGGTATCTTTTCCAAACATGGGAAGTTTCATGTTTGTTGCGATAGGTGGTGTACAATAATTTTGGTGGTTGTTTCTTCCAATAGTATTATTGTTGTTCTAAGGTCCTTGTCTCTATGACTATATTTTTTCTATTACTTACATTCCCCTAACAGTACAGTTCCTCTATATATTTCTTCTTTTGTTTCAAAATAATCTTTCTCTACTATCTCTACTAAGTTCTTTGTACTTGCTTTCCTTGTTTCCTCTTTCTTTCTTGCTCTCTCTCCCTTTCTGTACTCTTTTACATTCTTATTTGGCACAGGAGACAGCATTCAGTTAGTTAAGTTCATTTCCTCTTGGTGTCTCTTACTCTTAAGTGGTATGTCATTTGGTGTATTGTTATTTATCGCTAATCTCTCGTTAATTCCTTTAATACTATTATTTTCTTTTTCTTTACTTCCCTCCATTAGTTTCTCTACTATTATTGACCTTGTAACGCCTTCTCTTTTATGTTCTACTCTAGCTACCGTACTTTCCTATCTCTCGGCACTTATTTTCTTCTTATTCTTCATCTCCTCTTCTAGGCCTAGTTTCCACTATTATCTGTTGTTGTCGGAGTGAATGCAAAGGGGAACAAAGATGAAGACACTAACCGTTAATAAGCATCTCCTTGATTCCATTGGAACTACTAACTAGGATATGTTCAGTGATAAATTCAAGTGAATAAACAATGCACTTAAGCTACCAAAGACTAAGGTTGAGCTTGGCTGCAGCATTAGTCAGCACAGGCCACCAAAGGCTTAGCAGTCTAGCCTCTCCACAAAGTGATAGCAACATGGTTGATCTCGTAGCTATTTAAGACTACCATGCCAACCAAATTATGCAACAAATGATTGTACACAATGTTTTCTTGCATGCATGTTGATTCTGATGATGTTCTCTAGTTTTCTTTGTATGGTAAACTTCATGCTTACTTGTGACATTTAATTATAGATATTTATTTTCCTGTGTTGTTTGGCTGAGATCTACCCACTTTTTATGCATATTGTTGGGCTCGCAAAATTTACAATGACTTTCATTGACAGTTTTTGTTTTGTTTCCCCCCTTTTTAGCATACAGTTACACATTATCATTGAAAACAGTATTGATGTTAAGACTCAAAAAAAACCATTTGAAAATATCATCCTGTGTGTAAAGTAGCTAATTATTTGTATATTTGGGAGAAATCCTTGGTTTGGGAGTGATAATGTTAGAAAATAGTAAGAGGATCAAGAACCATTTACTTCTAATTAGCAAGGGCTTTAAGAACACATACAGCTAGCAACTTGTAAGATGATTTACTCGTTTCAGTGAGGACACCAACCACCTAGCACTTGGCTACCATCTAGGCATGTGTTCAACATCAACAAAGCTTAAAAACTCCTGCCCATGATCTGCAATACAATCTCACTTTGAGTAACATAAGGAAAGAAAAGTTTATCAACTTGCATTTGTTAAGATCGCATATTAATATCTATCCCTTGAATATTAATATCTGATTAAAGATGAGTCCCCCGCTAAGTCCACCAATATATCCTTGATTTAGGACCAAGTCTTGGAGTTGCATAACCTTTACTCAGCTCATGCCAGGCTACTAAGTGACCTTGTGGCTATTAAGCGCCTCTACAACAGTCAAACATGTAAGTGCCAAATTACATTCTGCATTAAATTAATAACTTGCATTTTCATAGAACAATGTCTAAGCCTTTCATGAAAAACCTTCATCCAGCTGAGTATTTCATTATTTATGCATCCTATATAAGTCATGAATGGGAGAAAGCCCACTCACAAATCCATCACAATATATCCAAGTGGAGACATTCTTCTAGGAAGAGGAAACCATGCTGCTAATCAACCACTGCATGACACAGTACCACACTCCACCAAAATGGTGTAGTATATTCCTATAGATGTATCAATACCTAATGCAAAAGCCTTCTTCAGGAAGACAAGCAGTTATTGTAGTGATAAAGAACTCATGGTGAGATCATTTCCCAAATATGATGGATCTAAAAAGTTTGATATTAACGTCACCAGCTGCAAGTTACAATATTTGACAACAATCCAACTCATTTTCAAGATATGTCTGACCAATCTAACCATCATAGCACAAAAAGCAAACCTGTTTTGTCAAAAGCATATTTTGTAATAAGATAATAGTGTATATCCTATCTTCAAACTGTCAATGATATTTCAAAAAGGCTTAATGGAATATTTCAAAAATTTATTCAAGACACTTCGGTGCATAAAGAATTCTAATCAGCTTGGAGACTATTGTAAGGCAGCTCTTAATAGTTTCAAGCCAGACTATTGCTAAGGGTCTGCATTTGGCACTAATTCCAAAATACTATTACAAATTTGCTCTAATCACTAAAGAAAGAGAGGACAAATTTCACTTTCATATAATTTTAAAAATACAACAGCATTAGAAGTCAATGACAAGCACAGCATACAACCTGACGCAATACTATATACTGCAGTCTAGCAATGAACAAGGCTTACTCAATTGCAACTAATAATCTTTACTATGCTCTGTTGTCTATAGCTATTCACTTTGAATTTAGCAGATAAGCCAAAATCATAAAGTACGTCTGCAACAAAGTCGGAACAAGTATAATCAAAGAGTAAGTTCTGCAAAGACCAGAAGCAGATAAACATGGGTTTTCACCCAGTAACTGAATTCGAGTGAGAAATTTTGGTTGTAAATTGGTACAACCACTGTACATAAACGAAAGAAATTTGCTCAGATCTGCAAATATCTATATTACAGTATGTATACCCATGCTTCACTTCCTTTTGTATATAGATCTTAACAGGTTTGCCATACACAACTTTTACCTCCCACTGACAATGAACTTGTATCAACCTATTTACCTGCTGATATCTTAACAAATGATCAACTAATTATGCACAAAAATGACACCTATTCCTCTTGCACAAAACTAAATTTCAAAGTTAAACCACTTTCACATATTACATTTCAGCACCCAAATTGGACTTATATTTATGAAGGTATGCTGTATAATATCAAGATAGCTCATTAATTTTACCTCCCAAAGATAATATAATTTCAGAGCTTGTAGCACATTCTAAAGCAAGCTCAAACTCATCAAAATCCCCCAGACATAATATATATACAAGAAATTGCATTACCCACTCTTTGAATCATCGGGTAATTGCAAACCCATTAATCCAAGTAAATTTGAAGCAGGCCCTGGCATGCCTTGTTGTGAGGAGAACGAGTTGAGGAGACTTTGGACAAGGTTAAAATCAACATCGACTGGCATCAACTCATCATCCACAATCCCTTGGTCATCAGTTTGTGACTGCACCCACAAATAAAAGATAGTGATTTTGTCAATCTGATAAATGCAATGAATGGCAGACACAAAAAACTTGAGCAGTGGTGACCAGATAATCCCAATTTGTAAAGATAAAAATCAATTTGCACTCAAAGGGAAAGAAGGCTCAGATGCCAGAATAGACAGCATAAATTGCAAAATTAAGGCACAACATAATATAATAGGGAGGCATTACAAGCCTGATACAATATGAAGTCACATGTCTTTTGTTCCCCCAATACGCATCTAACAGATGATTCTAATAAACAATTGCTCGTGGTCTAATTTGAGGCACAAGCAGAACAGGAATCTCATTTAACTAGGTATCATATAAAAGGAATGTCATCTAAAAAAACAATCGTCCAAATATGCATAAAGAAAGTTGACAGGATGTTAAACTTCTTGCAAGACTTTCTATTACATCACCTGCCACATTAATTGAACCCATTGAAGCCTTGACATGAATAACAAAAGTCCCTTGGCTACATGGATCTGAAGGTTAATTCTATAGAGCCAAATTGGCATTCACAGCAAAATTGGGGTTCACAAAGCCAACCTTGGCAAGGTTTTAGCAAGAAATGATAAAGAAGATATCTCAAAGGTTTTCAGTGAGAGCTATATTAGACTCAAATTCAGATCAAAGACTCAGATGCAATTACAAGCTAAATGTGTAACTTCTTGAAACTTTAAAATTCTTAGCCCTAAATTAAATTGCATCCCACAAAATCCCCTTTGACCATGAATGACTTTCAGTCCCCAACATCATAGATGTAATAGAAGCAATTGTCACAGCCTGAAGCCCAGCAACCTTCTTGGAGTAGTTGATAGGAATGCCTGAGACTTGCCTAAGATATGTAACAATAATGTACATAACCTTAGGAGTAGTAGGATAATAATTTATATTTTGCATTTCCTAACTATACTAGAAGCTGAACAGTCATCCAAAAGATGAATTAAGCAGTCATTTTCATATTGTTAAATGCATACATTGTATCACATTTTTTATCGATGAATGCAATGAATGCATTAATGGGTGAATGTTATGAACTTCATTGATTATTGTCCCATCCATTATATTTGTCAATCTTTTCTGCATTCCATTCCCAAGTCTAACATTGGTATCAGAGTAGGTTATTTTCCATTTTTCGTTAGTCATTCATGGACCTCTAAATCTCTGTTCGTTATTCACCATTACTGTTCATATGACCCTCCAAACACAAAGTTTAGCTAAGCACTCCATTACTTTCAGAAGCATGTCAGGAGTGTAAACACCTGTGGCATCTCCATCCACCAAAAGAACCAACAGAAGTATTTATATCTTGCCCTAACTGTAATGCCTGTTGAATACTTATCTTGTCTACTGCACTGTGCATATGTTGTATCTTTCACCAAAGTAGTAATGTCACTTCTGGAATGTATATCCATTAGTGAAAAATTCTCATCAACAATTGGGATTGCACTAACTTGAGCTTCAAGTAACAGAGAAAGAGCAGAATTTAGAGATGCATTAGGCCGAAGCATTTGCAATGGGCGACCACCAACTTCCCCAATCTCTGGAATCCAGGTACCAGCAGGCACTTGAGAAATAGGCTGCTGCAGCATAAGTGGCAGTGAACTAGAAGCATGTCTGAAATGCCTACATATACACTTCAGAATTCTAGAAAGCAAAGTGAAGTGCAGTAATTGTGGAGATGATCCATCCTATGATGAAGAGTATATGACAGGCACTGTAGCAACCTCATTCTGCAAGATCTTTTGAAGAATCAAGAGGTCTCCAGTACGGTAAAGTTTATGGGTGGATTTGTCTGTTAATGAACATCTTTTGATCCTTCCACGCAGCAATCGTATGTGTTTCAAATTCCTTCTCTAATAGCATCGCACCATAGTTTCCAATCTCTCTCAAGATTGTTACGAAATGTGAGGCACTTAGCATGCCTAAAAACTCTCCTTTCTTGAAATCCCATAAAGGAGCCACTACAATTCCCTGTTCATAAAGTACATGAAACACTTGTTTCACAGGCAAACTAACATCCAAAGCAATAACCTTGCCTGAATTAGGAAGCAACTCATAAGCAGTGTGTGATGATGAGAAATCTACAATTCGGCGCCTTAAAACTTCTACCTCAGCTTCAGAAATACTCTGGACTTGCTCCTGCAAGGTATCATCTGACAATGTGACCCATTGAAAGAAGCAATCGATTCCAATCTGTGACACTTCACATGCTTGAAGAGGCATTTTATTTCTACTCTCGACCCTTGACTCCATTGATGGTCAAGCTAAAAATTATGGCAGCGGTGGTCTTTGAAAATGGTCATTTGGTCTAGCATCTTCACCAACCTCATTCAAATCTATAGTGGTCGCTTCACATTCTACCAGTTATGTTGCCAATCGTCACAAATTCCAGCCTTCATTGGACTCCTCGACAAGGTTTTTGGGTACTTTTAATATAGTCCTATATTTGGGTGCTTTAAATTTGAAGTCATTTTCATATAGTCATGAGGGTGATTTTCATAGTGAAGTTGAAATAGTCAGGGGTGTTTTAAAAAATAGTCATTTAACCCATTCTATAATATTGTGGGAGGGGGCAACTTTAGGCTTGTCGAATACCTCAAGCATAAGTAGTCAATTTTTTTTACAAATAAAAAAAATTGCAAAACCAAAACAATCGCAGTGTTTGATATTCGAGGTACCTCTGGTTCATGTTTACGGGTCAAGCCGTCGTGATTGAACTACTATACCCAACGCCTAATATAGATACAACAACGATGTCTATGACTTCATCCTTATAAATCACTAGGAAGAAATAAGGAAATTTTTCATTTTCCATTTCCCTCCGTTATCCATTCGTCGCTATCGTAAGACGTAAATCTTGACTAAAAAAAATTTCAATTTCTTTCTAAACAAGTGTCATTGATAGGACGAATCCTTTTCACATGCTACCTATGTGCCACGTACCTCTCTACTCTCACGTGCTTTAATGTTTCTTTCACGTACCGATGGGAATATAGAAAGGGTGGGCTTCTTCCACATACCAACGGGTATATCGAAAGGGCGAGCATATCAAGAGGTTTGGTATTGTTAGGGTTAGCCGGAAGAAGATATCAATTAAATGCAAATAAAGATTAAACAGAGGAATGGAAATACACAGAAATAATAATAGCGAGAGACAAGTTTTAACGTGGTTCACCCAAACTCGGGCTACATCCACCAAACAGAGAGTCCAATATTATTATCCAATAAATCAAACCGATTACAATCAGCAATCCTTGCAACTCAATACCGCTGCAAAATGCTACAATACAATATATCAAAACCCTAACCCTTAGCCGCTTTTTATCAAGCTTTTTGTCGGTTACAAAAAAAGGGTTTTCTTATGTCGGTCAATGAAAAAAATAACTCCCGGTGCTTTATAAAATAATAAAAAACCGTGTGAGATTTCGGGGGCAACGCCCCCACGGGGACGCTGCCCCTCGACCCCGCCCTGTATCGCGACAAGGAACATGCCAGGGGCGCTGCCCCTGGACCCCGCAAGGGGCGTTGCCCCCAAACCCCCTTAAGGGGTGCTGCCCCTTGACCCCGTAGGAATTTGGGAGGAAACCGCGCTGATAAAAGTGGGGAAAATTTAACCTCCCAGTCTGATTAGGCTCCATATAACAACAAGTATATCAATCTAGCAATATATAGTAAAGGAAACCTATTAGGGTGATAAGGAACCAATCCATCTCCACTTGACAAAAAAAGCCATAAGGTGTTGTGAATTGTATTGTCTCCAAGCATTGTCGGTGGAACCCGACTCAAAAGTGCATAATCTTTGTAATCATGTCCACAACACCAATGGCATGTTGTCTTTGCAAATTAATGTTAGCAACAAACAAGAAGAGATAATATCAAAATGTTGGTGACAATACAAGCCCCCGTTCATGCAATTTTGCAACCAATATAAGATGTTGCAACAAGAAATCAATAGGTTGCAAAATCAACTACAAGATCAGACACCCAATGCCTCGTCAACAATGATGTTCCTTCTTCAAGCAGTTCAACTCAAAAGGTTGCTAAAGACAAAAAGTCCTTGAAGAAGAATGTTAAAGCCCCCCATGTGTCACAAAACATCATTGCAAAGAAGAAAGATGTTGATGTCCCTTCTTCAAAAAGTACAACTCAAAAGGCAAAAAAAGACAAAAGTCTTTGAAGAAAAGTGTTGAGGCCCCTCATGTGCTACATAACAATGTTGTGTCTAAATCAAAAAAAGTGTTGTCAAAAGCCATTAAGGATATGTCATGTCCCCAATTTTGGAGTAACTTAAAATTGTTTTAATTATAAATTAATTTTGTAAAGTATTTTATTTACTTTAAAAAATTAATATTTTATTTAAGTTACTAAGTTAGTAATACTACACTTTATTAAAAAGTGTTGTGAACAAGCATTTAAAAAAGTACAAATGCAAGCATTTAATAAAGTTCATGTTGTTGTGAACAAGCATTTAAAAAGTACAAATGCAAGCATTTAATAAAGTTCATGTAAAAGTATTTAAAATGCTTTGGTCTGATGTGTACATGTAAACTCTCATTTAATAAAGTTAGGCTGGGCCTAATTAATGTAATGGCTTTAAAAGCAAGCCTGAGAGTCATTGTTGAGCATGCTTTTTCAGATGCTTATGTTTTGGTTTGACTTTTGTCAAATTGTATTCAGCTCATGTCAAGGTGATGTTCCCTTGCATTTGCAGAAATTTGTTTGGTGATGCTCCCTTACCGTCATTGAGGTGAAGTTGTTTCAAACTTCACAATTGTGCTCCAAAGTGTTGTCTTAGGTTTTCAGTGGGTTTATTGCTGAGTGCTGATCATTATATATTTTGAAGACATTGTTGTTGAAATTGAAGATCTTGTTTGAAGACATTGTTGAAGAGTTTTGAAAATATGTATTATGCAGATTTATGGATATTGTTTATACAAGGGTTTATTTGCAAATTTCTAATTTGATTTAAACATAAATCTGTGGCTTACATATTTGCTTTAAATGATATATATGTTGCTGATAATATTGGAGACAAATTCTGACCAACGTGGGTCCCAGTGAGTATGTTAACTAAAGTTTCATATTTTATGAAATCACATTCATGTCAAACATTGTGAGTTTTGGAGGAGACAATATCTGACAGTAAATAAAAAACTATTGTAATTGTTGAAGAGGAATTCGTCAGCCTTGAAGGAAAGAAATTCAGTTTGTATAAAGGTTTCAAATATTTGATGGTTATTGGGAGACAGTCTCTGACAATTTCCTGCAGGCTTCAATAGTGGATTGTGGGTCCCAAATCCCACTAAAAGCTAGCAATTCATATACTTGATCCTGTCCTCTTAAATCTGAATATAAGTGGTTCGTAATAAAGTATTGAAGTGAAGTTTATTGATAATTCTAAAGGTAATTGTTTGAAGCGGCAGATGTTTAAGATTTAATGATAGGTGCGAATTCACGTTTGAAGAATTCGTGGGTCCCAAAGATTGCTTATTAAGGATTCAGATTCCTTGATTTCCAACATCAGAAGGTAACACCGCATGTGGATTGGAAAAGCTTTTGTAATTGTGACGCAGCCTTGTGCATCGTATAATTTGCAAAGGAATTCAGATTTTAAAGGCAGATATTATAGTCATCAGGCGCAGGTATAAATTGTGTAAGGCCGTCTAATGTGAATCGTGGGACCTAATTTATCAAGACATAAATTATGCTTGATTTCTATGAGTTATAAGCACATCATTCTCAGTATAGAGCAGCACGAGTAATAGAAGATAGATCATTTGATAAAGATATTGCATCATAAAAAGGCAGCGCCTGAGTTTGGTGACACCAGAAGAAATTGCATGGGTCGGCATATGCATTTGCAGCAGTAGACATGGATTCTTCTCAGTTATAACAGCAAATATATAGATGCCATCAGCAGTCATCTACAGCAGAAGGATTGTATCTTTGTGTGCAGCCACAGCAGTTAACCAATTCATGGTTATCTATTGGTATGAGATGATTGAAATTCTGTACTTTCTGAATATAAACCAGCAAGCTCTGTGGTTCAAATCTTTAATTTGACTTATCCATTTTATCTACAAACTGTTTGTATAAATACCTGTCAAGTGTTTGAGCAAAATTGCATTATGAATGTTTCATATCATTGGAAAGTGCAATAGTGTAATTGATTTTCAGTCCTAGGGTTTCATTGCAAGATTTAGGAATATCAGAGTTCATTGTAATCAGAGATAACAATATCCATCCGGGATATTACAGTGGTATCAGAGCATTCAAAATTTCAGTCCAATATCCATTAGGGATATTAAAGGATACAATACCTATTAGTCCTCCCATTGTTGAAGCTCCACCTGTTGTGCTTGTCTGGGAGACAATAAAAACCCAACAAACATTGTATTGGTCTAGGGCATACAGGTGCTGTGAATTTTCATATACTAGAATATTCCAAACCAATCAAATTTGTGCCCGGAGGTATTCAAAACATTAGTCAAGTTGAGTCTTCACTTATTGGTCAGCCTTGTGAAATTGACAAGTTCTCAAGTCAATCAAAATCAACTTGCACTAAAACTCATCAAGTCCAAACTTGGTGTTGTTGTGGACATCAAGGACATACCTCCCATGATTGTTTTGATCTACATCCTTGTCTATCATGTGGTCAACATACATTCTGCAAAACAATGTTATGTGAAAGATCTGCCTACCAAATCAATGAGGCATATGCATTTTAGATGGATAGATCATTCCAAATGGCAAACAGAAACTCACATTTTGTCAAAATCCTATAGTAGAGTCCAATCCACCATTTCAGATGATGGCTACTCTACGCCTGATACGGATGTTATTGTCAATCCAATTGATAATAAAATCAAAATCACAGATATTGTTGAGCAATGGGATGAAAGCATGTTGATCTTGTCTACTCCTGATGTGGATGTTGTTGTCGATCCAATTGATGATGAGCTAAGTATTGCAGATACAAATACTAATAGTATTACTATTAAGCGACAACCTACGAAGAAAATTGTAGGGTTGCACTCAATTCCCTCAAAGGATAATTATGCTCTCAATCTCTTTGATGTTGATCGGAGCAATGATTTTTTGTACCTGTGATTTCCCAACAGGATATTGATAATGAACACACTGAGACAGCCACATATGCAGCATAGTACAGATTATTTGAGGCCAAGGATATTGCCTTTTATTGATCATACTTTTGCACTTGAGTTGTGAGTTGACAACTGAAAGGGTGACTTAATGGAGACTCGTGATGAAAACCCAAAAGGGCATCATTGAGTTGTGCATTTCTATACACAGGTTCATGTATGTGGTTCTCTTTGCAAAAGCCCTTTGCAATAGCTCTCCACTCTCATCTTACAGTGGGTAACATCAAAATTCAGATTTCAAGTTCTTTGAGCATGGTACTTGGAGAAACATTAAGATTCAAATTTTCGACGCAATTTTCTTGCCGCAAAAGCAGTTTTTTGTGTTGACATGATTGTGGACAACAAGTGGTTCACATTTTCAGCTTGATAAAAAGTCAAGACATTCAATGCATGCTTCAACACACTTTTGGGTTACTTGTGGGCACAATCAACCTGGGTTATCCAGTTTTCAGGTCACATGGTGCAGCTGACACACTTTTGAACAACTCATGGGCACAATCAACCTGGTTATCCAGTTTTCACTCACAGAAGTAACAAAGACAGAAGTTGAACAACCACCTTCTACAAATTTCATCACTCGTAAAAAAAAATGGTGGTGAAAAATTTCACAACAAATTTGTGCGGTGTTCTCTCAAAATGGGATATAGCATCATGAAAATATGACTCGACTTGAGAAAACAAACTCAAGTCTAAATAGGGTGGTCCATATCTTAGTTCTTGAAAAACTGTAGAAGGGAATTCCTTAGGAAAAACCTTTTGCAGAACATTGGAGCTTTGTATCAAGAAAAAGAGGCGCCATAAACAAGTTGCCCAATGTGGAACACAAATAGTGGTTTTACAACTGCCCCTACAAATTAAGGGAGGGATGTTAAAATAATGTACATAATCCTAGGAGTAGTAGGATAATATTCTATATTTTGTATTTCCTAGCTACAGTAGAAGTTGAACAATCGTCCAAATGATGAACTGAACAATCATTTTCATATTATTAAATATGTACATTGTTTCACATTTTTTATCAATGAATGCAATGAATGCATTAATAGATGAATGTTATGAACTTCATTGAATATTGTTCTGTCTATTATATTTGTTAATCTTTTCTTCATTTCATATCCGGGCCTAACAAGATATATGTTTTAAGCTTAATGAAATTGAAACTTTAATCTGATTTTAAATTATGTGTTTAATCTTTGATTAAGGCAATTATTAAACTTTGATATTAACTCTCTATTGAATTAAGATTATGATGATTGTTTGACTTTGATTATGCTTTAAGACCTTGATCTAATTAAGGACGGATACAGTCAGGAATCAAATCCCCGCAATGCGTAGCCAACTCAAGCAGCCAAAAATACATAAAATGACAATGAACTACAGCAGAAAATTATTAGAGTCCATTAAACAACTAAAAACTACAACTTCACATGGGCTGAACAGCCTCTAAAATACCTAGCTTACAATCAGTTATCAAGCTCGCAGGCCAATTTATGGCTTCTCAAAATCAGTCAAACATATATTTAAAGTTGTTAACCTTGCTTATTCAGTTATCTAGTAAGCTCTGCTTCAAGCACACCCTTCTCAGATTTCAAATGTGGCCTCTTTAGACTCCGCGACTCCTTAAAAACTATATGACTATGTGACAGCAACAGCTGAGCACCCTGTACCAATGAAGATTTTAGTCTCAGCTATAACTCTATACCTGCCCGCTATTGAAACTCACGACCCCACTGAAATATATCTTCTTTTTTTGTTACTGCTTCCCTTATCTCCGCCTCTCTTACAATCAACCTTTTTATTTGTGTCTTTCTTTCACTTCTGCTACGTCCCCCCTTTCAAAAGAGCCCTTAACTAACTTCTATATTTTTTTAACAAGGCACCTTCTACAAAGAAACAGCCATAGCCATAAAAGGTTCGACCGATGGGGAGTGCCAGCTAATGAAGAAAAGAATAATGCCTTCTACCCTCTTGAAGGATCCACGCCATCATTTGAATACCCATAGGTCTGATGTGTCCAATGAGGCGTTAGTTATTATAAAGCAGTGACCATCCAAGACTCCCAACCACCTAAAATGACCATGATTTGCCGCCACCATCCAAAGATAACAAATGATTAATAGGAAAGTTTTCTGCCAGGTAGGAACAGTCAACACCCAGGACAGCAGGGAAAAAATATAAACCCCAAGCACAGCACAACTTTTGTGGACCCCATAGCAACAAGCCAGCAAAAGATAAACATAGGAAGTTAGAGGTGTGGCTTCCAACTTGGAAGAATAGCAGGTTTAGTCTAAGATGCTCCAGCCAAGACAAAGGGATGTGGGTCCCATAGAATCAACAAATATAACAAATTCTCTTTAATAAATAAATTGAATCATGATTCTGCCCTGTGGACCTCACATGACTAGCTAGGAATTTCAGGAAGGCTGGAACAAATGACAACCCTTTTGAAGAAGGGTGTGGGTCCCATACGCCAACTAGGCATATGGGCCCCACCAATGAACCATCCAACACTGTCAAAATTCAGACATGTTCAGAAGCCAAAAAACTGAAAAAGACACACCAACAAGGAAAAGCCTGAAAACCACAAACCAAAATTAGAGTGAAAAAACAAAATCTACCTAGCATGTTTTTGGGTGATGCAGGGTTGCCTATGGACCTAGATGCTGAAGTTTGTGAGCATAGTTCACAAATTAGAGTGGAGTAATAGAACCACCCTTTTGGAAAGCGTACGTTCCGCAACAAGCTCCATTACTAAAACAAGTACCTCAAAAAGATTTATTCCTTCGCTTCTTCCAGCACCTAGCTGGGACAAATCCCACCTCCTTCGGCCAAATTTGTTCATTATCTTTCACGCCCCTCGTAAACTTTTGTCCACCATAAACCGACCTCTTAATGTTTCTTTTCCACCATCTTCTTCCTCTTCTCATGGTATTCAACCCACCATGATCCATCCAACTCCACCAAAGGTCACATCTTCACCCGCACTCAAATCATCCTTCATGGGATTTAACCCACCATTATCCATTCCCCTCCACCAAAATCTCTATCTCCATTCTTCACTCTTCACTTCACTTGCACATAAATCTTCTTCTTCTTCTACATTCACCACTTTATCAACATTAAAAACATTATGGAAATCAGAAACTTTTATCACCAACTCTTCATCCACTTCTTGCCTGCCAACAAATTTATTTGTGCTTTGTTGTATCACATCTACTAACATCATCATGTCCTCCAAAGGACCAACCACTGCTATGTATGTATTATGTAGAAGGATTCTTGTATGTGTTATGTAGAAGAATTTCAGGTTAATTTCTATTAAAAGTTTGTGAACATGGGCATGTTTCTTAGATGAATTTTTGAATACTATATTAAGTGGTTTGTGCATTGTGGATTATGGTTTGAACCTTTTCTTGTATTGCAGAAAGGTCTTTAGTGTTACATCCCCTTCTACTGAACAATGAGATGTTGGTTATTTTGTTAGTTGTGTACAACTGCTTTCATGTGAATATGAATTTATTTGTTGAATAAAGTGTATAATTATGTGAGAATGATTCTCTTTTATATGCAAATATTTTTCAATTATATGTGTGAATGGATGTATGGATATTATATATATAAATGTTCGTATCAAGGAAATGATTTAACCTTCATTAATTGTCGAAGTGTTGCAGGACAAATCAAGCAACAAGGAAAAAGGGATATCAACAGGGAGAGGGTGGTTACGAGAATCGAAAAACAACAATATTGTCTAAGTCTAAACGACTATATCATCGTAGCCTTGGCCAAGGCACAGACATATACGTATATATTTCAAGTTGGTAATAATTATTTCCTTATGTATATTAAATAATATATATTTTCAACTTACCTCATTAGGAGCGCTTAGAGGTGTGCGAGCTGGAGTATTGTATGTAACTCCACTCCGCCCGCACTCAAGAAGGAAACGTTCCTTCTTGCATGTGGACGGGGGAAGGATTGGGCGGCCTATATTTGTTGGCATTCATCCTTTTCATTCGCATTCTTTACTCAATCTTGAAACACAGCATTCGCACCCTTTTCCAAAGAGCATTCGCAACCTTTTCAAAAGAGCATTCACAGGATTAGTGAGCTATTGATTGCATTCTTTGAGTGGCCTCGTCCCTGCAACTCAGAAATCCGAATCATATTTTCCTTGTGCATGAGCTTCCTACTCTTCTTAATATGCCGAGTCAATATCTTAGGAGTGATAGCAAGAACCAGTCTGGCAAACAGAAACTGTCCTTGCAGTCGCTTATTCCTTAGCTTCGACTTGCAAAAGCTTAATCAGGCAAGACAATCGCTCCTTTCAATATATTATAGTTCATCATGCGATGTATAGTAATGCATGATTTGGATGGCCGTAGCTGTTAATGAGTATACTTCATTATGTTTCTCTGTATTTTCTATTTTGGGATTCATGCATGAATCTCTTGAATCCATGTGTCTTTTAATTCCAAATCTTTGAAATCTACAGAAGTTTTTGTCTTCGTACCTATATATATATATATATATATATATATATATATATATATATATATATATATATATATATATATATATTCTCATTGAGAGATTTGACTTCGGTCACTGAGTTAAAGGATACCTTTCTGTCTAAATGTTCATATGTTGAATCTCTTATAAATCTGTAAGCATGTCAAGTGGATTATACATGTTGTTCATCCAAACATGTAACCCAAAAAGAAACATATGAAATAAAGTCAATGTTGAACAAGGGTGAATGTTGACGACACAATAGTGTTAGATATTTATTAGAAATCCTTGGTCAAGGTACAATGTAGTATAGGCATCTGTTAGCTATCAAGTACCAAATATACCACTGGTCAGAGTGATCTTTCCAGTTAGGAGGTACCTATAGGGAAAAGATTGATCAGGAGGTATAGGTTCTTGACACCAGGGTCAGAGGCATATTGATATTATTAGATTCCTCATTAATCACCCTCGTGAAGGGTCGGGTTTCTTCAGTTGAAGAAGCACAGGAGACCAGTTGGTCTTGGTTGGGTGGATAAAACCCTTGTTGATATTCCTTTTTCCAAAATCCAAAGGAGGATCTGCAAACAAATTAGTAGGAAGCTATTCAAGTTGTACTTTTCTTAATCTCTCATCCTACCTTAATATTTGAAATTTCATTGAAGGAAGTTAGTTAATTTACTTTGGATTATATGTATTCTATTAGAAAGATTATTTCAGCTGAAAATGAAAGTTGTAAAATTTGAATTTTTTTGCATTCGATAATATTTTCATTATAGTTAGTTATTCTTTCTACTGAAATTCTGTTAGATGTAAGTTTATAATCTGTTAAATATGAGTGGGTGTTACATTTAGTTGTTATTAAGCAAGCTTTAATCAAATGGTGTTGTGTAAGTTCTGTGCAGTAACATAGGATTATCCTCTGAGCCCCCTATGATAACGCAATTAGTTGGCTAAGTTGCAATTTATCTAGTAGAAGTGGCAAGTGTATCTTCTAGTTTAAAGTCATGACCAATGAGTTAGGTTTCTGAGTTGGTTATGCCCTATTTCTGTGTTCAAATGTTTTCGTTTGGCTTAGACTTAAGATTGAACCCACAAGGTGTTGCTTTCTTAAGCCAAGTGTTAGCCACAGCCTGAAAACAGTTATCTTGAATGTTGTTTGATCGAGCATTCACTCTTCGGAAGGCTATCATTTTTTTGAAATTCCAAATCCGTGGTCAAAGAATAGTCAAAAGGAGTCACGTGTTTGATTGGACATTCGTGGATTGGCTAGTCCGGTAACCCAAAGTAACTCCAACCACAAGCTTGAGTGCATTGACCAATCACAACCAACCATCAGGTTATTGAACAACCAAAGTAACTTGTTGCATATCTAAGTCTGAGCAATCAATCAAAGGATTTAAAGCTATGAGTCTCCTATCTTTGGAATTTCTAAGCTTGTCAGTACTCAGTAGTTTATCCGTAAGCTTATTCCCTCATTGATGTTCAGTTGTCAATTGCTTTTCTATGTTTGGAATCCTTAAGGTTGCAAGTCACACTTGTTATTGGCTAGATTCCGACTTAGACTTTTCTTTGAATCTCCGATGCATGTTAAATCTTGTCAAGTTTGCCCCAATATCAAGATATCACTGTGTCAAGTAGAGTGTAGCAAGATCTTGCCAAGTGTCATGTTCTGTTATTAGTCAAATTGATTTCGTACATTCATTCAATTAAAGATATGAATGACTTACTCAAATATAGATTTAATAATAAAATATTATATCCTAAATTAATATAGATATAATATAAATAATTAAATATTATTATAATGACAATATTTATTATATAATAACATATCTATAAATAATAGTACGATTAAATTAGAATAATCATAATATAATTTAGATATTATTATATATAAATAAATATAAATAGTAAATATTATTATTAAATATAATTATCATACATGGTCAGCGAATATCATAGAGTGGTATATAAATATTAACAGATGTAATCACTGATCAAAAGAAGCAAATAGTTTGAGTAGATTCCAATAACAAGACATCTAATACATGTTAAGCCACTGATCCTATGACAAAATGATAAACACTGACAAATCATGCTTAATGCCTAAGCGCTGATCCAAGGGCAGCGATGGGTGATGAAGAGTTGCAACATTCCATGAAAATCGGGTTATATAAGGATCATTTCTCCCAACCATAAGAGACATCCAACATCGCACACTATCAACTCACACAATAACATTCGATTGACCCTTGAAACAGCAAAGGAATTCTTCTGCCAAGAGTTAATATTGTCACACACATCAATCTACCATACCAAATTATCATATACCATAACTGTTACGGTGAAAGGAAAGTAAGCACCTGATTGGGAATTCGAAGGAGTCTAAACAGCTAGCATCGAAGCATCATCCAGGCAAAAGCCAGCGAACAGGGAAAAAGGTAGGAAGGATCAATACGCATCACAAGGAGAGTAGTCTGCGGCAGCCAAGGTAAAGAATCAGCAGGTCTTTATACCAGGTACACTTATTGAATAAGATATTTGAATCTTTAGTGTAGCATATGAAATGTAAACATTCTGGTATATGTTTGATGATAGATATATATGAAATCAGAAATGACTTAGTCAGTAAATCAGTCAATATGAATGAATGTTTAATAAATGAATACACTAAATACAGGTATGACAAGTACTCAGATTTCCTTATTAGATGCATAAGCAAATAGTATATGATGATTACATGGCTGTTAATAAGAAGTATAATACTAGAACAAATCTAATTGTGGTATGAACAAATGAATCATGATTAGAAATGAAAACAAGTCATTAGTCAATTGTCTTATGATTGAAATTAAATATAAATGATATAAAGCTATATGACAATGATGTATGAATTGAATTAGCCATGAAGCCTAGTATAAGGCTATGAATAAATGATGAAATGAGGTTCCATGAAGGAACAAGGATAGAGATATAAAGATCTCAAAATGATAATAAATTGTGGCTCACGAACTTGTGATGTAATCAAAGGGATGTTCAAGCCTCATCCTGAATCATTTCTATGAACCTATGTGTATGGGGTTAAGGGCAAAAATTGGACCTAGGTGACCCTCAAGTGGATGAAGAACACCGCACGTTTTGTGAAATTCCTTGAGCCAAGAATCGAGGAACACCGTGTGTAGTGTGAAGCTCTTAGGCCTAAGGTAATATGAGCTCATAATTAATGTGCCCTACGGATGGTGACTCTCAAGTAAGTGAGGAATACCGCGTGTAGCATGAAGCTTCTTGAGCCAAATGGTGAGGAACACTGCATGTAGTGTGAAACCTTTGGGCTTCCGTATGGGATGGATATATCAAGCGCTTTAACAAACCATGCTCATACAGGAAATAGGGTTGATTACTGATAGAGCTACTCAAGAACTTCCTTGAGATGAATCATGAGAACGATGAGAGAAAGAATATGGATATGAAATTGATATGAATCATGACTATAAGTATAAATATGAAATGTATGTGATTATGATTGTAAGGTTACAAGCCTTAAGTACAAATGTGGAAAATATATGAGTTTGATACTTAATCATTAATCCTAGTTATGAAATGAAAAGAAGAATTGAATACTAATGTTCTCTTTTACTAAGTTGAATTGTGCAAGGTTGTGAAAAATTTGACTTACTAGAAGGGGACATTACACCAAGTGTCTTGTTTAGCAGTGCAAGAGCAAGACAAGTGTCACCTTCTCACACACTCACAATACGCAGCCCTTATGCCAAATTTTGCATCCAAAATTACCAATTGGAATACAGACCTGAAATCAGATTTCAACCCAATTAAATTTATGGTTCGGTCATGCTTTCCGTGGTCTAGTCAGTAGAGTTAACAAAATTCCATGTGTCCAGCCAAGAGAGTTCCACATAGGCCTAAGTGGACCTCACCAACTTTAGTCTTGTTTGATCGGGTGTTGACAGTTAGTGAGTGCATCTTAAGTTCTTAAGGCAAGCAAGATCCTACTGTCAGACTTTGAAGGATTAAGCAAATGCGATTTAACCACGTGGATGTGATGGGCCCAAGCCGACATTTTAAGGCTTGATTGGCAATTCAGGTTTTGATAGAGGGTTCTCCTCACGGATCTGTAATTACCCACTAGCCGTTTATCAAAGTGAAGGCTTAGCCCGAGATCCTTCCACGTGTCTTTCTTTTTGGGTCTTGATCAGCTGCTAGCAGAAGAGGAGGCATCGAACCATCTCTTTTGTGTGAACTATTGGATGCAACCTACAAGTGGTTGAGATCATGCTACATGGTAAGTCAATGGTGGTGATCACATATACGCCTTAACCGATATTTGTCAGGCTCAGAAGCCTGATAAGGCAATCAAGGAGAGTTTTGCTTGTTGACATTAATGTAATTGTAGTATTAATGTAATAATCAGAAATCGGTATTAATCGGTAATATTGAAATAAACATCAGAATGATTAAATGTGTGTAATTAAATTACATAATCTTCAAAAAATAATGGCCATTTAAGTCTGAAATTTTGTCTGTGTTTTTGGGGGATTATATAAGTTCGAAATTATATAATCATACTACGTCTTTACTTGCATATCATTCCTTGCAGTGTCATAGCATCATCATAATCAGCATCATTTATTTTAAATCAGATGTTGAAGTGATGTAGATGTATATATTAAGACTGGTCAGTACAAAACACAAATGTGAGAAAATTAGAGTCACCTTATTTTTATCTCCAAATTTGGAAGAATCTTCTGTCTGAACAAAGCTTCTGGCTATTGTAGTATTCTTTAGCTGCTCCTTCAAGGTATCTGAGTATTCATTCATAAAAGTGTCACTGGGCCCATCATTATCTTTTGTCACGCTAACTTGCTCATCTGTTTCTGCTAAACCAATAGATTCACCGCTATCACTTTCATTCTCATCTGCAAATAAAACCATACATGATGGGCATTGGTGTCAAAAGTTTCCAACAAAGGTCAACCAATTCATCACAGGTAATCAACAAAATACTAAAAAAAAATTAACATATGTAAATCTTGTTCGTACTTGGTCAAATTATATACCAAACGAACCATCCAAATACTGTCATAGTAACAAATGAAACACAAACCTTTAATTGTCATAATCAACCTTTTTACAAAACTAAAAACAAATGCATATTAGGATAAAATTCTTGTCAACAAGAATACAAGGAAAGCTCTTTCAGATGGCAAAATATTGAAGTAAGAAGATATGATGTGAAAGCCCTAGTCAAAATCAGAAGCCAAATAACATCCAGCTACCAACAAATATTTTACAACATAATTCCAAATAGAGTTTCACAATGACATCTCAGGTTTGCTTCTTGAGATACCGAATCAAATTCTGAAATAACAGGGACTTCCAACAGTGTTGCTCATGTTTCCCTGCATACTAAAAGTTTGAGTTTCAACTCATAATCTCCCAAATGAAAGAGTATACAGAAGGAGCTATGAAGGTGATATCCTACTTCTAATTGGGGTTCAATCACCTTGATGATGAAAAGTCAAATGGTAGAGAATGTTGGAAATATTGTCATTGATGTCAAAGGCATGGAGTCATAATTTGAGTCACTGATGTCAAGGAAGAATGACCTGGTACAATAAGAGTTAACAGTTACACTTTCCCGTTGAAGAGCAAAGCAAACAAGAGTGTATCCGTTACACGTTACTGTTGGAGAGATTGTATGTTTAAATTAAAGATTTAAACATTGGAGAAATGGTTTTTACGGGCAAACTAATATGACACTCTTGGTGCTAAAGAAACATGAGATTTAGATTTGAAATTAAATCTCCAAGAAGCCGACTCCTTTGAAGACAAGACAAGACATGTAGATAAGCAAGACTTGTTTCATTCCAACTATACTATTGTATGATACTAAGTGCAGCGATCAAGTTTGTATGGTACGATTTCCTTGTGAAGACAAGCAATTTTCTAAGTGTTATGTTTTGCATGAAGGAACAGCAGTTTAAGTGGTGATAGATCAGCAACTTCAAGGAATATGTCTTGCATAGTTAAGGCAGTGCCTTTGTCAAAGAAGGAACAGCACTAAGTAACTTGTAAATGGTGCAATTTCCTTAAGAGGAAATTAACAATTTGCTAGACTAGAGGACGAATTGTGAGTAAAGACAAAAGCATATAAGACAAAAGTCACAAAAGACGACTTGTGAGTAAAGACAAAAGCATATAAGACAAAAGTCACAAAGGACGAATTGTAAGTAAAGACAAATCAGCTAGAGACATATCCATCCACAAAAGACATATCTATTGAAAAGGCATAAGAGGTAAATGATAGGAACATTTGAAGGCAACTGTGTAATGAATATTATGAGAATAAAAGCAGATTGAAAAGAGATAAAGGGGCAGAAAATGAAAAGCAATTCAGATCTATATTAAGAACAGATGCTGCCCATGTATGAAGGGTAAAGACAAATATATATAACAAATATATGTCAAGAGTAAGAGCAGATTGTAAAGTGAATTTAAGCAGACGGTAAGGCAGAAAATTATGTGAAAATAATGCCATGATTATGATCAGTTGTGTGAAAAGAATTGGTGCATAGATTGGATCAGATTTGTGAGAGATATGTGCATGATAGTGATCAGATTTGGAAGGAAGATTGTGCATGACTGTAATCAGATTTGTGAGAGAAGATTATTGTGTGGATAGTGATCAGATTTGGAAGAAGGATATTGTGTGAGTTGCAATCAGATTTATGAGAGAAAGATCCTGTGAAGGAGCATACAATATCAGCCATTGAAGGATTAATAGGTTGGAGCCTATCAAATAGAGGTTGGCGCCTCTTGGTGGGTTGGAGCTCAGTTTGTATGGGGGTTGGAGCCTCCAATAGGTTGGAGCCTATCAAATAGAGGTTGGAGCCTCTTGCTGGGTTGGAGCTCAATTTGTGTGGGGGTTGAAGCCTCAAATAGGTTGGAGCCTATAATTCTGTCAAGTGGAGATTGAAGTCTCTAGTAGTTTGGAGCCTACAAGAAGAAGAAAGAAAATATATATATATAAGCAATATTGTGCCGTGGTTTTCTCCCGAAAGAGTTTCCAAGTAAATCGTGTGTTCTCGTTGTGTACTTAATTGCTAGATCTTGCATATGTGTAGTTGATGTAATGAATTGAGTTTGGAAAAGTAAAAGATTGTTAGATATTGATTCAACACCCCCCCCCTCAGTATCACCGTGTGCTCAGCAGAGAAAATTATAGTAATGTTCTCAGTTAAAAAGGCACAATCCATTTGATTTGTTAGAATTTGTATATCAATGTACAATCACCTTAAGGATCCTATTGCACTTAAAATTTTACAAACAAATAATTACACCCATGTATCTCTAGAGGAAGTTATGCGAGATATGAAATGGTTTAAACTTTAAAACTAACTAGCAGATGTCATTCAGACATGGAGATAAGAATGCATATATTGAGTCAATATGAGCAACGAGTAACTCGCAATATTACTTGGGGCCGAGTAATGTGAAAAACTCGCTGCAAGTTAAACCTAAAAACACACCAATCTCACAGAAAAAAAATGCTCAAACTCACGACTCACGGTAAAAACTCAAAACTATTATTTAAAATTCATGTACTTATTGTCACATTTCATGGGTGCTTTTTTGGTCAACGGGTTGTGTAATATCCCTCAATAGTTTCAAACTGTTGGACCTAATTTTCTAGGCTTACCCTAGAATACAAGTGCTCTAAAATAACACGGTTACTCACAAGATAATTTGTTTAATTTATTTCAATCTGAATACTATTGAAACTATCTATGAATTACAATAAGCAAGTGGTGTAGCACAGTATATGATTTAACAATAACCCATACAAAATATCAGAGTTATAACAAAATGGAGGAATTTCCAAGACTTACAAAGATACCAGGTGCTGCCCAGGTATATGAAATTATTACGCCTGTAGGGTTTTGTATATAAACCACCCAATGCTCAAAGTGTGCTGCAGATCTGGGCATGAATAACAAGTTATTCCCCTGTCAGTTGTGGCCTTGGATATTTCAGGATGTTGGATTTTATGGGGTGATCTAGGTGGCACATGTTGTGCAACAATTCCCCCTCGGATTCAAGACTTCACTAGCACCAAATTCACTCCAGCAAGGATTGTATTCTATCTTCCTTACTCTGGCTATGCTTAGAAACCAAGATAGCCTCACACTATAGCTGGGTATGCCCTAGATACACAGACAAAGAACAATACGTATAAAATTCCAGTTTGCGACTAGGGCAACAAGATTTGTCCCAAATGAATGGGCGATACCACAAGGCTGTGAATTCACCAAATAATACAATGAATAGCGATTGCAAGAAAGTATATTGGTTATGTTGTCCAACCTGTCTCCTTCAACCCTGTCAAACAGAATTGCAAACTAATTCAACACTCCTACAGTGCCTGATATGGAACTGCCACAAATAGGAAGGGGTTTCGTCATTACACGGTCAACCTGCTAGGGTTTCTATCCACACAGGATTGCTTGAACGAATTCAAGAGTATAGAAGATCAAACTTAGCATACCTCAAATGAGCCTTGAGTGCTCCTATTTATACCTATTTGAAATTACCAAAATAGGCCAAGCCTTGTTTGAAATTGAAATCCTTTTGGCGCCAACCTATTAGATGCTATTTTTTTAATTTTTATTATTAATAATATTAATATTATTATAATATCATATTATTATTTATTAGTGTTTAAAAGCACTATTATTAAATTAAGATAATAATATTATACCTCCTGGACGGAGGGGGCATGACAGTCCTCCCGTCCCAAATATTGCTTGTCCTCAAGCAATGACAACTCTCCGGACACTGCCCACTTTATGCCAAAGCAGCATAACATGGCTTCATACTCATCAACCCTGGGCACTACAACAAAAAAACTATCCCCTTTAGCAGTACTCACTAATCCTAGCTTCCTCATCGCTCTTGCTTCCATAATGACCTCATCATCATATGTGTAAGCTTCAGCATCATGAATAAATACCTCTTCCAGATCTTTGTTATGGAGTTCCCCTTGGAATTTACATTTGTTGATCATGATACCCCATGCTGTCCCCTCTAGATAGTGGTTTAAAGCATACTGTATGAGTGCAGATAGGTGATTGCAGCAGTCACTTCTTACCCCAAACTTCACCACCGGCACTACTAACAATGTTGGGACATACATACTAAATGCTCCTTTCATGTGGCACCACCCACTCTCCTCATTAGACCAAAAAATCTCCTTCCTACCTGCTGGTATAAAACTGCCCGAAGATGATACCATCAACTTAAATATTTTGCCATGGCTGTCATTTTGCTTTTCCTTGCTCAGAAATAAAGAAATGTTGGCTGGAAACCTTCTTACATCATTCCCAAATGCCTCCTCAAGGCCTAAAGGTGGAGAATGCATCTTCAACTTCTTCTTTATGGCTGTCCCAAAGGGATGGGAAAAGCTGGGAAAATAGGTAGCAGCAGTATTGAGTTGGAAAGCAGCACTCACAAGGAACAAACTTCCCCCAAAGGTCCTGTTTTGCTAACACTTCATAGGGTGGCCATCTTTGGTGTGCCACCGTGAACAAACTCAAAATGAACCAAACATTATCTTAGTAGCGTATCTTACGTTGGAGGGAATCCTTATCTTTCTTCATGTGTTGCAGGGCTTGGTTTTTCTGAACACTCATCTCCATTCTTTTCATTTCAGCCATGCTCGAGGTTCCATTCGTAATGCCTCGAAGTATCACATCCTTCCCATCCGCTTTGAATGGAACTCCATTGTTTGGTATTTTTACATGAAACCTCCAAGTGAGTGCAACCATTGCACACCCAAGACTATATCTATTTCGCCCAATCCCACAACATAGAAATCATCCTTAACTTGATACATTCCCAAAGATAAGTTGTGTTGTTGTATCCTGTAATGTCCCCTTTTTAGCCTTATTAGGCTGTTGAGGAGTTAGTCTATTATTTGTTCCCGTAGACAGACTAATGTGGTTAGGGAACCATGGATGGCAGTGCTTTGGATACGTTAGTTGTGGGATGTCGATTTGGGTTTAGTTGTGACAGTTGGCACTCTCAGTGGTGGCTTGGGTGCTTTGTGTTGTATTTGCTATTTTTAGTAATTTCGGGTTTGGTGTCGTTTCGGGATTTTCAAAGTGGGATTGGATTTGTCTCGTCAAGATCTTTCCAGCAACCTATAGATCTTTGGATTCCGACATCATCTTGATATTGATTTTAAAGTCTGAAATTATATCATATTTATTTAACGGGACTTTATAAATATTAAGTTATGTGACTATGGAAAAGGAAGAAATAAAGTATGTCACTTGTGGAGTTGGGTGCCCATCTCTAGGAGGATGAATAAAGTGTTTTAAAATATAATATTCCCTCCTAAAAGCCAACGCCCTAATGGAGAGGAAAAAAGGAAGTCATTTGATATGCTTGGAATTATATTTCCTTCTCTTGTTTCTTGGAGCTTGAAGAGCTTTGAGGGTTTGGACTGAACTTGCTAAGACAAAAACCTCTGCAAGATAGGGTTTGATCTTGACTTCTGGAGACGAAAACCTCCATTAGCAAATACTATGTTAGCAAATACATTCAGTGTTTGCAAATGGGCTTCAACGGAGTTTGAAATATCTTGGGTTTGAGGCTTGAATGTTATATCTTTTGCAGATTTAAATTGAACAGCAGATATCAAAGGAGTTGGAATAGTTAATAGCAGTTGAGATGGAGTTTATGGCAGCCGTACTTCATTCCTTGCTAGTCGTACTACCATGAACCAGCCGTACTTTCTCTTGGGGCAGTTTGGTGTGGGTTTCTTTGCCTAAATCTTACTCCAGCTTGGTCACCTTGGTGCTGAAATGAAAATTAGTGATATCCGTGGCCTTTGTGGAGAGTTTGATGCTACTTGGTGACTGGTTTTTGCTACAGCCAGGCCGTACATATTCCCTGGGAATTAGTGGTGTCATAGGAGCTCCCTATCTATCTTGAATAGCTATTGTAACCTTCTTACTGTGGCGTCTAGGGTTGCTTGAGGCATTGTATTCCTGTGTATGCCAAATACTTTCAGTATATTGAAGATCTGAAGTGATTTCAGCCATACCCAGTTGCTGGTCCGGCTACAGCATAAATATCAAAGTGCAAATCCTGACATGGGTATGTAATGATAATTAATATTTAATGATTCTATGATCTAGGTAGTTGTTAGTTTGCTTATATTCATTGTACTTTTTTTGGGTTTGGAATATATGTTATATATTGTACTGTTCCGGCATACACATCGCAAGAAAACTGAAACCCCTTCTGCATCTTCTTGCTAGTCTGAAAGAACACTCTAAAAATTAAAAATAACACTTAAAAGATTTTTAAAAAGAACCAACAGGTGCGACACATTATAGTGGTATCAGAGCAGAAGATCTTGCCATCATGTGAGGTCAGATTCAGACATGCAGATGAAAAAATGAGACATGCAGTGTGTTTGGGTTGCTACCCTTTCTTGCATGTCTTCAAGTGTTGGACAAATTCTTGTGGGTGAAAGGTTTGATCAGTGAATGTGAGGTCATAGCATCTCTCATGAAGGATGATCTTTGTGAAAGAATTTTTGATGCAGGATTGAAACTGAAATTTTTGCCATGGTCCGCTGAGAGACTTCTCAGCACTTTGGAAGAAGCTGAGAAATACTTATCTAAAATCCCTCAGACACCTTCTGAGTCAATGTGAATGCCTTTGTTTCCTTCAAACACTTTGCTATGTAAGCCCGAGTTGTTGAGGCATCCAAACAAGAAGGTAAGATTGGCGGTTATCACATGCATCAGTGAAGTCATGAGAATTTCAGCTCCTAAAGCACCCTACAATGATGACTTAATGAGGGAGATGTTACAGTTGATTATTGAAGGTTTTCATGGGTTGGGTGACACCAGAAGCTTATCTTTCAAAAAGATTGCTAAGATGCTAGAAATTATGGCTAAGGTCAGGTCATAGGTTTTTTTGATTGATCTCAAGTGTGATGATTTAATTCTCAAAATGTTCCATTGTTTCTTTGACAAAATCATAAAATATCATGTAAATGATGTTAAAGGAGCAATGCAAAATATCTTGTCTCTGATTTTAGATGAAGATTATAAAATCTCCAAGTTGTTAATATCTAATTTACTAAGTATTTGGAGAAAGGAACAGCATGTTTAACCTGCAGCACATGAGTTGTCTAAGACATTGGTTGAGCATAAAATTGAGAAAATTAAAAATCATTTGACAGAAGATGAATCAATTGCTTATGGTTTACAGGGTACAAGGATTCCTATAATGAGCAAGAACCAAATGAGAAGACAAGGCCTATGCTTCTTTGGCAAAGAATTTTGGGAGCCTAACCACCAATGCAGAGATAAAAAGGACTCACTACTTGAGGATGGTTTGGCAGAAGCTCTTGAAGTTACTTTCAGCACTCAAGAGCTTGTTATCAGCCCTGTCAACAATTCTAATCTTTATGACAGCAGTCATTCTTTTGAGTGTAGTCGTGATATAAATGTTATGGCACATGAGAAAAATATTGTAGAAGAGACTTCTAATGTTGGCACACAAGATATGAGTGTCAAACACAACAAAAACAAGGAGAATACAAGCCATAACAGTTCTGATTTGCATGGCAGTAGTCTGATCTATTTGCATCAGCGTGAGGTTACCGCCATTACACATGAGAATGATGGTTGTGTGGACTCACCTAATGTAGACACACAAGTTTTGGGTGATATTGATGCAATGGGTGTTGTCGATTCAAGCCACAACAAGTTTGATTTTGTATATCAGACCTTAGATGATGTGAACAAATCAAAAAATTCACTTGTTGGTGATGGATCCCAGGATAGCTCCTTGGATGAACATGCATCTACTTTGGAGGAAGCAGTGTGCATTGATATTGGCAAACCGGCAGCCTCTAGCACGTCATTTGAACCATCCATAGAGGTTCATAACAGCAATACACTTAATGAGGATGTGTGCGAAGTGGATAGCACACGAGGATGATTACCAATCGGTGAGTAATGATGATTCAGCCTCTTACCATAGTGCAGATTACAAATCAGAGAATTTGTGTGGAGACGATTTGTCACAGCGGTCTCACCAATTGGCAGGGCAATTGAAGGTGAACGAAGGCATGATTGCTTCCGCCCTAGAACGCTTTAATGTTGTTCAGCAGTTGGTGGCACACTGTTGTCGAACTCCAAGTATATATGAGCACCTTGATAATGGACTTTCCCTTGTTGAGTGTCAGGCACTGAGAGATGCAGTTAGGATAATGAAGAATAATTACCTACAGTTATTATCAGATAGAGATCATCTTCTCATGCTCAATGGTACTTATTATGATGCTCTAAGGGGAAAGGAAGAGGTTGATGAGCTCAACTATGAGCTTGAGGTCACCACAGACTCTTTGAAGAGCGCTCAATCAGCCCTTCAAGAGTCAAAGTTATGGATAGATGAGCTTACCGTGGAGTTGAGCTAAGCGCAGTCTTCATCTCTAGCAGTTACAATCTCGATATCTAGGACAATTACTGGTGATGTGCATACAGCCACGGATAGTGGTAAGGAGCACTTTGTGGAGGTGGCTACATCCATTACAGTTGCAGGTACAGGTAATATAGATGGGATGGGTGCTTTGGTTGAGAGTAGCAAAGAACCAAATGTTGCATCAGGGGTCTCTGAGGATAGTCCCATGATAGGTGATGTAGAGCAGGTTATTGATAGCTCGTGCGAGGAGTTGGTGGATTCCCCAGAGGGTTGTGTGACAGATCACCACACTACGCCATTTTCACAGGAGATATGCAGGGCATAATTCAGTGGGAAGATCGGTTCTCATGTTGATTTGTTTCCCTCTCCTGGAAGCAAATCAGAGATTACATCCCATGCAACTGATTTTGATCGACAGCTTATTGAGCCACAGAGATGGAGAGATCAGCTCAAGGTTATCGAGGGTAAGGTTGTTCAAACCTTAACTCGTATCGACAGCACCCACAAGTTTGTGGAGGACCTCTTTTGGACGGCACAATTGGAGGAAAGGCAGATAGGGGCAGCAGTGGGCACTTCTATATTTAAGTTGAGAACTATCCAGCATGCCATAGAGTGGATTAAATTAGAATACCTCCAATTGCTTTCAGATCGAGACTTTGCTATTGGGTATGCAGAGAGGACTTGCAAAGTATCTACCCAATTAGCCATGCAGGATCAGAGACATGAGCCATCATCTGATTCGAGTGACGAGAGTGATGAGGAGTGTGTTCCCCATGACTATGACGGTCAACCGTTGTCATAGACAGGTGCTTTTTATCTTGACTACATAGTGCGGAGTGCTCATCATTTCTCCTTTAGTCCACACACAGATAACCTGATGATGCGTAAGTGTGGATTGGCTTGGGATTTATGCCATCCATTGTGGGATGAAGGAGTACCATCTACAGAAGATGGAACTACATATTACAGGTGTCTGACTCAGATATATATAGGGAATTACTTGCAGGGTCAGAGATCAATTTACCATCGTGTTGTTGCGTACCAAACAAAGTTTGCAACTTTTATGTCTCAAAAATTTTCATTGGAGACATGGCTTCAGAGAGGTTGCAATGCCAGTAGGCATGGTGACCTGTTTAGCCTTTCCAGCGGTGGTGGAGGAGAGTCTTATTATTCCCTTGACTTGGGAGGAGCAGTTTCATATCTTCCAGCACCTATGTTGGATAGTCAATACATCCATGGGAGTTTCGCAGAGGATGAAAGGGAATGTGGTGGTTCAGACACTTCGATATTTAATTAGCTCTTCATGATTGATGGATGTGCGGTTCTGATGTGTTGGGATCCAGGTAGTGACAGGTTTGGCATGACAGTTCAGTTGGATTCCGATATTTTGCTTCACCACTCTCTGCATGGTGAAGATTATATCAGAGTAGCGCAGTGGAAGTCAACGGGTGATGTGTATGGCAGACTTCCATTTTGGCTTTGGGACCTAGGGGTTCCCATGTCTAGCAAATTGTTCTATATTGGGGTAGCTACATACATTGATGCTGATGCAGTGGAGAAGTTGTTGGACATTCTTTAGACAGATTTGGAATCCTGGTGTTCAGCTTGGGCATGTAAGTGCAGATTGCTTGAGGGCAAACAATCTCCGGGAAGGGCAAACTGTAATGTCCCCTTTTTAGCCCAGTTAGGCAATTGAGGCGTTAGTCTATTATTTGTTCCCATAGACTGACTAATGCAGTTAGGGAACCATGGATGGCAGTGCTTTGGATGCGTTACTCAATTGTGGGATGTCGGTTTGGGTTCAGTTGTGACAGTTGGCACTTTCAGTGGTGGCTTGAGTGCTTTGTGTCGGATTTGCTATTTTTAGTAAATTCGGGTTTGGTGTATGTTGTGACGTTTTCACACATCGCCCCATTGCAAATGGGGACCCCCTCTTTTTTCCACTTTATGCCATTGGTTTGCTTTAGGGTTTAGGTCAAGCTTCAAGTTTGTATGTCTGGTAGTGTTGATTGGCCCAAGTTTCACCAAGTTCTTGCTCAAATCCATGAAGTGATTGAAGAAATTGCCTAAGGGATGGATATTCAACAGAGGAATTCATATGCCTTCATCCTGATGCATGTCCTGAAATCCTGAAATTGACTAAGTCTGGTGTCCTGAAGTCTAATATCCTAAAATCCTGAAAACTAAGTCTGAAATCTGGTGGATCCTTAGAAATCTAGAATCTACATGTTAAATCCCATGGATCCGAGACCTATCTCAAACATCCTGCAAGTATATTTACTGGAAGTATATTTCAAAAATATTTAAAGTATAATTTTTAAATATACTTCCACTCGGGACATTTCGAGGAAAAAGTTGAAGTCTTGGACCTTGAGCGTAAAGTTCTTGTGCATGAGGAATATGCACTCCAAGAGAACGGAAAATCCTCTTGCATAAGGAATATGCGCCCTAGGAGAACATTCATCTAGACATGAAAATTGCAATATAATGAAAATTTGATCATTGGAAATCGTTAAAAACTCACTGCAAAGGTCATCATAACACTGAGAAAACTCATGATTAGGAAGAGCGCAAATTCCTTGTCTATGAGGAATATGCACCCACACTCAAGGGAAATTCCCTCAACATAAGGAGAATGTGCCACCTCTTAGTCCACCCAAATCAACAATCCTTGAAAATAAATTTGATTGCATGAAGATCCAATGTAAAAGCTTGAAGAATTCGCCAAGGGAAGAGGAAAGTTGAAATAAGAAACAAAAAAAAAAAATCTAAGTAAAAAACGTGGAAAATCCTCCTAAGCAAGGAAAATCCGCCCAAAATGGGCGCAAATTCCAGCTGCCTATGCAATATGCGCCCTTCCCACATTCCTTGTAGTCAGTCAAAACCCGCCCAGCTAAGTGGAGAGGTTGGCCTCAGTAGGAAAAAAAAAAGTTTTAAATCAAGAAAAATCAAGGCAAAAGCAGGCCAACCTGCACTAGGCCGGCCTGCCAGGAAGGTAAGGTGAGCGCTATATAAAGAGGCTTCAAATTGTCATTTCTTACATTCAATCCAAAGCAAAAAAAAAAAGCAGGTTTTTGCACAGCAGACCAGCGGAGAGGAGCAGAATTCTTTGCAAAAGAAAGCAGAAATTTAGTGAAGGGAAGAAAATGTTACAAAATTCCAAATCTTTCAAGAGGAAAATGCATAAGCCTTGAAGTAGGTCGACCTGGGAAGGAGGAGTTGCAAAGGATATAAATAGAGATCAAATCCTTCATTTCAGAGCATAAAAACCAGAATTCCAAATTTGAATAAGAGCAGATTTAGGGGCGCCTTAGAGCAGATTCCAAGTGAGAGAAGGCGAATTTTGTGAAGAACTTTCAAGGATTGTTTTATTATCTTCCCAAGTTTGAAAAGTATATCCTTTCTTAGTAAATTTATGCAAGGTTTTACTTATGATTTTATCTTAATATTGAATTGCATTGAGGATCTTATTCGCCTTTACTTTTCAAGGGTTCCTTTCTCTTGCAGGGATTGAAGGTGAGGAGCACTTGCTAAGAGGAGGTCAATTCAAGGAAGATCCAAAGTATTCAAAGAAGATCCAAAGCATTCAAGTGAGAAGACTTCATCGAAGGAGATTCGACATTAAGGAGATGTTATAAAGTTTCATTCACAAAGAAAGACTTCATCACCGAAATAGAGAAAGAACACTGCACTTCATCGAGACATCATCAAGTTCGCCATCATCCTGCTTCCAGAGGAGAATTTCATTGCTGGAGAGAGAAGAACTTCATCATCATCTTGCAAGCTCCATCATCCGAAAATGAAGATCACTTCCATGATCAAGAGCCTTCCACTTCATCAAGAGCGAACATCATAAGGTCTACTCCAAGAATTCATGCCCAAGTCATCTCCTCTACTTTAACAATTCAGAGATAGAATCCTGCACAAGAACATGCTGCGCAAGAACAACGTGAGGAATGAGCATGAGCATGTTCGTCGAACAATCCATGATTTACATTCAAAATACTAAGGCATGAAAGACAACAAGAGGAAATTTGACAAAATCCCCAAATTACAAGTTTGAGAGAAGCCAAGTTCCATAGATGAAAATCTACCAATTTGGGAAAGTATTCCAAGCAGTGTGAGCACAGAGAAAATCAAACCATTTTGCTCGAGAAGTTGTTGAGGTGGCATACACGTCCTCAAGCCAATCCCATCCTGCCGCGTCACCCATCCAAGTTCAACAAATGTACAAGCAAGAGAAAGAAGGCGCCTTATCTAGAAGATTCCAGAGATTCCAACATGTCATGCTTATCATCTTGGAAAATGTGCCTTCATTGTCTTTGAGTTTTTATGTACACAAGTGTGAACTTTTACTTTTTGCTAAAAATAGCAACAAGTTGTAACTAATTGCCAATGTGGCAAAATCTTGGCCATCGGTTGCTCAATCAATCTTGGCCCTTCATTGTAATTTGAGGACTATAAAAAGGCTCATTCGCCTCATTTGTAATCATTAGAGTTGTTGTAGGAGAGTAGGATAGCAAGTAGAGTAGAGGAAGCTCTTTGAAGTCATTGAAGAGATATTGTGAAATTGTTGTAAAATACTTCTTGGATCAATACAAGCTCATTGTTGGTTGTTTCATGGTGATTTTGTGTGATTATGGAATGTTCACATGGTTTCAAATTCTCGCAGATGATTGAGAAATGTTTCTAAGTAGCTAGATAGTAGATTAGAAGTTCATTGATGTAATGAGTTTATGCAAAGATATTTGATGAATTCCTTCTTGGTTCATACTTTTCATGATTTGTCGATGATAAGTCATTTTGCAAAGTTAGCCTGAACCACATTTGTTTTAGTTCGATTGTGAGTACTTGTTCAAGCTGCGCTAGTTGTGGGTGTTTGGATGAAGGTTTACACTTTGAAAATCTTTGAATGACCTTAGAAGATTGCACTGACTATGTGTAATTGTTGGTTCTCATGGTGAAGCGGAGTTTAGTTTCATGAGGAATTTGTCTATCTTGACATGATTCATTATTTCATTGACCTTAGAATAGATATCTCTTAACCCTCTAAGGAGAAAGGAATTTCATCCATGTTCATGGAGGAATTTAGCGTAAGTCCCTTTGTGATTACCAGCAAAATCACACCAACTACTGAGTCTATCCATTGCAAATCATGAATAAGGAACCTTGAAGTTGTCTCACTAGATCACATAGCTTAGCCTTTGAGAGACTTTATTCAAGAGAGGATAGAGCACTTGGTGTTTTATTCTATTGTTGTTGTTGTCACAAAAACATCATCAACAGTGTCATTTCGGGATTTTCAGAGTGAGATTGGATTCGTCTCATCGAGACCTTTCTGCCGAGCTATAGATCATTGGATTCCAACATCATCTTGATATTGATTTTAAAGTTCGAAGTTATATCATATTTATTTAACGGGACTTTATAAATATTAAGTTAAGTGACTTTATGGAAAAGGAAGAAATAAAGTATGTCACTCGTGGAGTTGGGCACCCATCTCTAGGAGGATGAATAAAGTGTTTTAAAATATAATATTCCCTCCTAAAAGCCAACACCCTAATGGAGAGGAAATAAAAGAGGAAAAAAGGAAGTCATTTGATATGCTTGGAATTATTATTTCCTTCTCTTGTTTCTTGGAGCTTTAAGAGCTTTGAGGGTTTGGACTAAACTTGTTGAGACGAAAACCTCTACAAGATAGGGTTTGATCTTGGCTTCTGAAGACGAAAACCTCCATTAGCAAATCCTATGTTGGCAAACGCATTTAGTGTTTGCAAATGGGCTTCAACGGAGTTTGAAATATCTTGGGTTTGACGCTTGAATGTTATATCTTTTGCAGATTTAAAGTGAACAGCAGATATCAAAGGAGTTGGAATAGTTGATAGCAGCTAAGATGGAGTTTATGGCAGCCGTACTTCATTCCTTGCTGGTCGTACTACCATGAACTCACCATACTTTCTCTTGGGGCAGTTTGGTGTGGGTTTCTTTGCCTAAATCTTACTCCAGCTTGGTCGCCTTAGTGCTGCAATGAAAATCAGTGATATCCATGGCCTCTATGGAGAGTTTGCGGCTGCTTGGTGACTGGTTTTTGCTACAGCCAGGCCATACATATTGCCTGGGAATTCGTGGTGTCATAGGAGCTCCCTATCTATCTTGAATAGCTATTGTAACCTTCTTACTGTGGCGTCTAGGGTTGCTTGAGGCATTGTATTCCTTTGTATGCCAAATACTTTTAGTATATTGAAGATCTGAAGTGATTTCAGCCATACCTAGTTGTTGGTCCGACTACAGCATAAATATCAAAGTGCAAATCTTGACATGGGTATGTAATGATAATTAATATTTAATGATTCTATGATCTGGGTAGTTGTTAGTTTGCTTATATTCATTGTACTTTTTCTAGGTTTGGAATATATGTTATATATTGTACTGCTCCGGCATACACATCGCAAGAAAACTGAAACCCCTTCTGCATCTTCTCTCTAGTCTGAAAGAACACTCTAAAAATTAAAAATAAAACTTAAAAGAGTTTTTAAAAAGAACGAAGAGGTGTGACACATTGCATATCCACCCCCTACAAGGAATAATGTGGCCGTCTGCAAGCATAACATTAAACCCATCAAACTCTTCCACATCCAAACCTTTCCTAGAAACCAAATCTGCATCTATGAAATTATGAGTGGCTCCACTATCAATCAACACTGTCACTTTGTGACCCTGCAAAACTCCCCGAACTCTAAAAGCACGGTACTTGGGTGCTCCAGAAAGAGTAGCAAGGGCACCTCCCGAAATCCTCCCTTCTTTACTTTCGAACTCTATCTCCTCAGTTATCACCTTAGGCTCAATTCCCTCTATCTTTGGATCTTCTTCAAGTCGAACCTCTATGTCCTGGTTCCCATGGCTCTCTACATGAAAAACACAACTTCTTCCTCTAAAGCTCATTCTTCGTTTCTTCAATCTTGTTTGGTTTTGGGGGTAATACCATAGGTTGAGGGGTATCCTTCAAGACAGTTTTCTTATGCTGCTCCATTGGAGATGGCTTGTGGTTGAATTTAGCTTTCAACAATGAATCCTCCAAGCTCAAGGCTCTCCTGATGGCCATATGCAAAGATGCTAGCTCTAAAGCTCTCACCAACCCCTTGAGTGAATCACCTAGACCTTGTACAAAGAACACTAAAAGTCTCTTCTCCATCTCATCTGGAACCATTAATGAAAGCCCCTAAAACTCTGCTACATAAAGCTCACCTAATCCCTCCTATTTCAATTGTGCTAACTCTCTGAAGTAAATCTTTGTATCCTTCCTGTCAAACCTCTCTATCAGTCTCTAAGGTAGTAATGGAACCATGCCCCTGTGTCACCATATCGTGGTACCACCATTCATGAGCTACACCCTCTAGATGTAAAGTGGCGAACTTGATGGCTTATTTTTCAAACATGGGTTTCAAGGAGATATATGTATCCAACTTCTGCAACCATGCCCTCACTGAACAACTACCCGATCCATCACATGTAGGTATATTGATCTTTCCCAAACTTTGTTGTATGTCCCTATAGGGCTGCTCCCCATACCTTCTCCTCCTATGACCATTTATCAATTTCATCTCATAATACTTAACAAAAGACATGTCATGAGGGATGGTTGGATTCAAGGCATTATATTCAACATGATACCTTGCCATTTCATCCTCCTGTCGCAGGGGTACGGGTTGCTCTTCCTCAAAAGGGTCTGTATCCTCTCTCTAAAAATTTGGTTCTAAATGTCCTTGAGGGTGGGTTATTTGAAACCCTGTCGTTTGCTGAATTACTTCGTTTTGTACCATTCGAATTGAGCTTACCAGCACTCCATTGCTGATTCATTCCTCTTAGGAGCCGAATCATCTCTGTCATAGAATCTCTCATGGAAGATAGGAATTCTTTGTTTCCCCAGAGAAATTCCTACATGTTCTCTTCATCTATGTCAGTTGCAAATGTTGTCATTGATGTCAAGAAGGAATTAGTTGTCCAAGATTGTTGTCATTGATGTCAAAGGTGTATGGACAAGATTATTAGCAAGATTATTGTCATTGATGTCAAAGGTGAACTGATGTCAAGATTGTCATCGATGTCAAGAAAGGAAACCGTTGGTCCAAGAAGTGAATCGTTATAGGCCAAAGGCCATAAATCATTCCTATACAAGATAGTCAACTTCTTTCTAGACATGGCAGCGCTAAAGTTCATTGGTAAAATCAAAACAAATATTTATTGATGTGGCCGACTCCTCCTTGTATTGGCGCCACCCTTGAAGAAGTTTAAATAAACTAAATTCATAATTTTGACAAGGCCAACTCTCCATATGATGGCCGACTTCATATGCATGACAGCGATGATTTTATAAGGCTGGAATTAAATAAGTTATGAGCATTCTTTAATTAGTACTTCTAGCCGACTATGAGAAACATTTGTTATGTTATTTTGAATCTCCTTGCTAGTCAACTCATTATAAGCCAAAGGCAGCGCTAAACCATTTCTTTATATGGCCGACTTCTCTATTTGGTGCCCAAGTTAAAAGCATACAAATAAGGATTAAATCGATCAAGTCTAAGGCATGTTTGAAAATACAAGGCAGCAATTATAATTTACAATGCAGTGATTATCATAAGGCAGCGATTAAGGAAGACAAAAACAATGATAGTTAAGGCAGCGCTTAAGAGGAGAGTATTAACAAAGGGACATCACCCTTGGTGAGAAGTCTCAGTTTTGAATAAACATATACTTTCTATGAAGTCACCTCCCTTCATACAGATATAAAGTGGAGAGAAGTGGAAGGACAAAAAGTGTGTGTGTTGAGTGATAAAGATAAATCATATATACCAGCAGAGATATCACATGCAAATTTGAAAAAGATATATACAGATCTAAAAAGATATATGTAGATTTAAAAGAGATATGTGAAGATTACAAGAGGAGCGGAAGGAAGTAATTGTGTGAAGAAAAAGATATATCATAAAAAGACAAGAGGAGAGTAAAATAGAGATTTTATTAAGGCAGATTTTGTGAGACTTTATGAGCTGATCTAAGAGCTAGATTATAGTAGATTTATGAGCAGATCTATGAACAGATTTGATAAGATATTTTGAGCAGATTTGAGAAGAGATTTTGAGTAGACTTGTGAAGAGGTTTAGAGAAGATTTGTAAAAGATATTTGAGCAGAGTTTGTAGAAGTTGCAAGCAGATTCAAATGGTCTTCATTCACTGAAGAAGCTATGTTCGAGAAGGAGAATTTTGAAGAGGTTGGTGCCTCCCAAAAGAAGAGATTGGTGTCTCTTGCTGAGTTGGTGCTCAGTTGTGGGGATTGGTGTCTCCAGTGGGTTGGTGCCTACAAATCATATACGAGGGATTGGTGTCCCCTGTAGGTTTGTGCCTATAAACAAAAGAGATTGGTGTCTCTTGCTAAGTTGGTGCTTAGTAGTGGGGGTTGGTGCCTCCAATTGGTTAGTGCCTACAAAGTTTGTAAGGAACATTTATATATAAGCAATATTTTGCCGTGGTTTTCTCCCGTAAGAGTTTCCACATAAATCTTGTGTTCTTCTTGTGTTGCATAATTGGTAGATCTTATGTGATTGATATTGTTATGGTTGTTAAGTTTTAAAAAAGTAAAATGATTGTATTATAATGATTCACCCCCCACTCTCAGTATAATTGTGTTCTCATCACTGTCACCCATGGCTGCCTCCTTCTTCTTCTCCCTTCGCTGGTATTTGATTTCCCTATCACTCAAGCTCATGAATTTGCATCACCACAGGCTGGCAAGAAAGGTGGCTCTGATAGCACTATAATATCTCTGAATAGTTTGACTCGTGACCTAATTTTCTAGGCTTACCCTAGAATATAAAGTGCTGGAAAAAAACACAGTTACTCGCAAGATAATTTATTTAATTTATTTCAATATGAATACTACTAAAACCATCTCTGAATTACAATAAGCAGGTGTTGTGGCACAGTATATGATTTAACAACAAACCCTTACAGAATATCAGAGTTATAACAAAATGGCGCAATTTCCAGGACTTAGAAAGATACCAGGCATTACCCAGGGATATGAAATTATTAGACGCCTGTAGGGTTTTGTATATAAACCACCCAATGCTCAAAGTGTGTTGCAGATCTGGGCATGAATAACAAGTTATTCCCCTGTCAGTTGCGGCCCTGAATATTTCAGGATGTTGGATTTCATGGGGTGATCTAGGTGACGCCTGTTGTGCAACAATTCCCTCTCGGATTCAAGACTTCAGCTGCACCGAACTCACTCCAGCAAGGATTGTATTCTATCTTCCTTACTCTGGCTATGCTTCAAAACCAAGATAGCCTCACGCTACAGCTGGGTGTGCCCTAGATACCTAGAAAAAGAACAATATGTATAATTTTCCGATCTGTGGCTAGGGCGACAAGATTTGTCCTAAATAAATGGGTGATACCACAAGGCTTTGAATTCACCAGATGACACAATGAATAGCGACTGCAAGAAAGTATACTGGTTATGCTGTCCAACCCATCTCCTTCAGCCCTGTCAAACACAATTATGAACTGATTCAGCACTACTGCAATGCCTGATATGGAACTGCCACAAATGGGAAGGGGTTTCATCCTTACCCAATCAACCTGCTAGGGTTTCCGTCCTCACAAGATTGCTTGAACGAGTCAAGAGTATAGAAGATCAAACTTAGCATACCCCAAATGAGCCTTGAGCGCTCCTATGTATACCTATTTGAAATTACCAAAATAGGCCAACCCTTGTTTGAAATTGAAATCCTTTTGGCGCCGACCCATTAGATGCTATTTTTTTTAATTTTTATTATTAACAATATTAAAATTATTATTATAATATCATATTATTATTTATTAGTCTTTAAAAACACTATTATTAAATTAAGATAATAATATTATACCTCCTGGATGGAGGGGACATGACAGGTGTTCGATGGGTGGCTGTGTGTGCTAAGATGCTGTTCGATGGGTGGCTGTGTGTGGTAAGGCTGTCAACATGTTTCAGTAAAGAAATTACAGGTCTCTTCATATACCGTGGGCCTGTTTCTATTGTCTATGCTGTTAGTTCACCTGCCCATTTTCTTCACTTGTGGCTCATGGCTTATGCCAATTTCCTACATTTTGATTAAGCAGTTTAAATATAATTAATGATGTAGGTGAGTTTATTCTTCAGTTTGACTGATTTCTTCAAATTTTCATTAATTCAGTAGTAATTGTGTTTTTAAAATTTTATTGATATTGAAACTTTGTTCATATGTATCGAATTCATTTTTTGATATATGATGTGTATTGAAAATTAATTTTCATCTATATATGTACGAAATCAGTAATATGTTCTATAAATTCAGTAATATGCATATTTTTGAAGAATATTTTTATAAATTTATATATTTTAATGTTCGATAAATTACCGGAGTTTTTGCCAAGTCCTGAGTTTTTTTAAAAAATTGATCAGCTGAGTTATTGCCGAGTCCGAGTTTTTCAACTATGCTCCAAACATGTCATAAATCTGAGAGATTAGAAGTTAACTTGCTTACTCAAACTAATGGTGAAATTTCACAATTGCTTCTGACATCAATTTCATAACTAGTCCGAAACTCAGCAATAACTCTGCACAGAATTGGCTCTGCTCTTTTTCTAAAGAGCCAAATCAAACTCCAGGGAACGGACTCAATCAGTAAGGGAATTGTAGATATGGAACAAATGGTGCCCATCCTGTCAGATCACCTATCCTGAACTAGTGTTGTACTCACATCGCGCACTCCAAGTTCAGATCAACTGGCTAACATCAAGTTCTCCCTAGTCAATGGCACAGCAATGTAAGGTACCTTGATGTGCAAAAAGTGTCTGGTAAAATAACAACCAAAGACGTCATTCATGCAACACATTTGCTGCTTTAAGACGTGATAGTTTCAATCAAAATTTTCATGCTTCCAGCATTCAAAAGATATTTGATAGATTACTTCTTTAAAGGAGAAATGAAGGAAATTTAAGGGTTAACATACATTACTGAAATAGGGAGTACAACTTGAAGACCAAAACACGGTAGGTTCTACAACGGGAATATTGTAAATGGTAGCAAACACCAAAGAGGGTCCCAAATATAAATCCATACGTGGGGACCTTAACACCTATGGGTATTATGACTTAGCTTTCTGAAGCAGGTTTCAGAGATATAAAGAAGTGAAACTCTCTGTTCCTGGTTCACTCCCCTGTGGCCCTGGATTTGGGTGTGATTCATTTTGGATTTGGGTTCAGATTTAGTTCGTTGTGGGGTTCAGGCAGTGTTCTCCATTTGTAAGACGGATTTGTCTGGGTACATCCATAGACGTACGCGGGCAAATCTGGGCTGCAAATGCAGAACCTAGAACATACCCACAGAGAATCCATGGGTTTTCCATTGTAAAGATAGTAACTGCATTTCCCATTTCAGGTTGTATTTTTCCATTGATGTTTTCCAGATGATATACATGTCAGCTGTCACAGCACTAATGACTGCCAAAGGGCATTTGGCCCTGTTTTTGTGGATCTTGTTAGAACTCTTCTTGGTCAATATCTAAGCAAGCTGCTGCCCCAGTAAATGCATCTAATTTTCTTGGGTGTATAATTTACAGGGATGGCAGGCATGAAAATACATTTAGAAGCATTTGGTTTCAAACTTCACTTATCTCTTAAGTGAATTAGAATGGGCCTTCAATCTTCTCAAAGTCTGGAACTCATTGAAGTTCAATACAAGTCCCATACCTCATGAACTAGGCTACAATATTCATAACATGCAGGCCCTTTGTTTCTTCCTAAGAACTAATAGTGCATTATGATACTTCTCAGAACTTTAGTTCTTTGTCTTTAATGTCCAATGCTTATGAAGTTGAACTTTTGCATTATTATATTCTAAGCTTTCTCTCTGCCCCTGCCGACGGTTCAAGACTCTGTATTCTGCATGGGATATATTTTTATGGTTTTGTTTATTATATGCGTGCTATGTGGTTACCTAAACTCAATTCCTGTTATTGGGCTAAAAAACATATATTTGTGCTTTTTATATGTTTTTTGTACAGACATATACGTGTGATACTGATAACAATATCATAGAATTACAAAATATCTTGTCATAGATATAATCATAGAGTTACAAGAATCTTGTTATAAGGGTTACAAAGAAAATTGACCAAGGTGCAGAGCACCTTAAAAGACAGTTGGGATTGGGAAAAAAATAATAGGGTAGTTACTAGTTATATGGCAACTTAGGTGTCAAGGGAGTTTAAAGAATGAGGAGGTTGCCAAACATCTTAGGTGTCCAGGCATAAAAAAATCCTGTCATCATGAAAGAGTTGACATGCATTTGCAGGTCCGCATCCAAAAGAAAAAAGTTATAATAAAGGTTTAATAATTAATCCAGAGAAGCAGAGTATGCTTTTGGGTGTTACAAACAATCTGTAAAGGCTAAAGCTTGGCCAAGTGCAGCATCTATACTGTAGTCAGAAGTCATCTATTCCTGAGTTTGCTTTTATACCTTGTGAACTTGTTATTTACTGATTTTCTAGTTATTTCTATGACAGTAAATCCTTAATTCATTATGTTCCTAAATACGTCAGTATTGTTTAAGTTTCAAGATGGTGTAGGTTGCTTGAAATTTCAGGTTTCACATTTCTATTTACTGTTTTGCAAGTTAATTTTATGCCAGTAAATCCCTGATTCAGCATTTCCCTAAATATTTCAGTGTTGCTTTTGTTTCAAGATGGTGTAGTTTGCTTGAAATTTCAGGTTTCAATTTTCAAATGAAAAAATAACAAAAGAGAAATTTCAGAATTTCTGCTTGAGATATTTTAATTTTTGCTCTAAATTTCTTCTATTTATCACCGGTTGTCAGGATTGGTACATAGCATAGAGGCAAAGGTAAGGTACGTACAGCACCATTCCCAAGTGTGAAACACAATTTCCTCAAAGGAACAGACAGAGAGAGAGAGAGAGAGAGAGCATTCCTAAATTCTTCCCAGCCACATATAATGCCCATTACCAACTGTAAGCTCTACCAGATGACACATGACAGGCACTGTACCTTGAACTTCATTTTGGGCCTCGTATATGTTTTGTGGCATGTTGACTCCCAAAATAACCACTCCAAAACCCCAAAACATTACCCAATCACCTAGGCCAGGGGTGTTATGAAGAGGATTGGTAAGAGGTTCATCCACAGGTTTAGGACAATTCAGGGGCAACTAGTAGGAGTGGGTAAACTCTTCTTCACTTTTGGCTCAGCTAAGCCAGGGAGGGTATTCCTAGAGGTATCCCTAAGTAAGGATTGAAAACACAAAAACATTTTCAGATTTACACCATTGCAACAATGCCCAGGTTATTGTTTTTATCCCAAATGTTGTCACTACACTAAAACCAACTTGCTGCACTACAAAACCTCTATTTAAGCTCACAAATACATCTCTGAAATACAAAAGATTCACAGGGCAAACATTTGACCTAAGGAATGAAAGGTAGGATTAAGTTTTTAACAGGTTTCCCTAGTTTAAACATAGTCAAATGAAGCCATATACATGTTTTCTATTACTACCACATTCATGAAAGAGTTTGTTTTATAGTTTTGTGGGTGGTCAAGCAAATCAGATCGGTGCCTATTCCAGGCTGCAAAGTCACCAATTTATCAGAGGAGAAACAAATATACATATAGATGTGGGGGGTATACACAGAACTGATTACAAGATATGTATATGCTTAGTTATCTAGCATTTAGATGTATCCATTCACATACAACACATGAAATGATCGCTGCAATATTTGCAATGTTTTAAGAATCTGTCAGTACTCAAACCAATTGTTATATTCATGAAATAAAACATTACAAGGGAAAAACCTGCAGAAGGCTTGAAAGTTTCCCAAAAAGCATACAGAAAACCCTAGAGAAGTTCATACAATGAAATCGGCCACAACATTTACAATTGCACATAAATATGAATATCTCCTCCTAGAAAAACGGCCTTGAACTATTTGAAGACCAGTGTAAATCACTGTGAACCCCCTCAAAATGCCCTCACGACATGTATATATCTACGCATTTTCCTTCACTATTTTGGGCGACAAAATTAGGGCAAACAACTGTTGTCATTACCCCATCTACCCGCGCCAACCATATCAACCACATGCGCCATCTATTACATTGGTTGCATTTAATTCTTATCTCCCCAAAAACTGGCCATGAATAGACAATTCCATAGCTTCACCATCCAAACCTATGAGGTAAATTGAATCCCGCTTGATTCTCTCAATAATGTGATAAGGGTCGACCCATAAGGCCTGAAACTTACCATGTTTACCCTTGTCTTCAAACCTCGAATTCCATAAAAGAAACACATCCCAATTTGGAAACTCCTTTGAGACACCTGTTGATGATGTTTTTGTGACAACACAACAATAGAATAAAATACTGAGTATCCTATCCTCTCTTGATCAAAGCTTCCTAAATGCTGAATTATATGCCCAAACAAGAACGCTCCAAGGTTCCCTTTGATGTCAGGTCTTGACTTGTACGTGGATAAACTTAGTGAATAAATGTGATTTTGCTGGTAATCACAAAGAGACTTATACTGAATTCCTCCTTCACGAACATGGATGAAATTCCTTGCTCCTTGGATGTGAATGAATGGAACTTCTTCAATCAAACTCAAAAGAAAATGTAAAAGATAAGGGTTTAGTGAATCTATTCTAAGGCCAATGAAGTAATGAAATATGCAAAGATAGACAAATTCCTTAAAAACCTAGCTTCGCTTCACCATGAGAACCAACAATTACATGAAGTCGGTGCAATCTTCTAAGGTAATCCAAGGAATTTCATATTGTAAACATTCATCCAAACATCCACAGCTAGCGCAATTTGAACAAGTATTCACAATTGAACTAAAGCATATGAAGGTTCAGGCTAACTTTGCAGAATGACTTATCTTCAACAAATCATGAAAAGTATGACCCAAAAAGGAATTCATCAAATATCTCAACATAAACTTATTACATCAATGAACTTTTAATCTACTATTTAAACTTGGAAACACATCTCCATCATCTTCAAGAAATAAGAAACCATGCAACATTCCAACACAACACAATTGTCACCAAGCTTCAATGAGAAATGCATTAGTCTTGGAAGTGATTACAACAATTTCATGAGTTCTCTCCAACAACTTAGAAGAGCTTCCTCTACTCTAATCCTACTCTACTTCTAATGATCCTCTTTCTAATCATCTTCCAAATGAGAGAAGTGAGCCTTATATAGTGCTCAAGAACTACAATGAAGGGCCCAGATTGATTTTGGAATCAATGGCCAAGATTATGCCATATCAGCAATTAGTTATAACAACTTGCTATTTTTAGACATGGAAGAGGCAATGAAGGCACGCTTCCCAAGATGATAAGCTTGAAATGGAATCTTTGAGAATCTTCCAAGGTAGGCGCCAACTTTAGGTTGTTATCTATGTGCATGCATTGAATAAAGATGAGTGAGGTGGTGAAACGTGATAGGATTGATGACGTGTACATGCCACCTTAGCATTGAACGAACCAATTTGATCTTCTCCCAGTTCACACTGCTTAGGATGCTTTCCCAAATCATAGATTTTTTGAACTTAGGATTTTCAACGTTGGAACTTTGCATCTTTCAAACTTGCAATTTTGGGAATTTGTCATTTTTCTTGATATCCTCCATGCCTTAGTGAAATTTCTGGATTTCTTGATGATCTTTGCTCATTTGTAATCTTGTGAATTTTGTCTCCTGTGCAGGCTTCAACGCTGGATGATGCATGAAGTAGAAGATATCTTGTTCATGACTTCTTGGAGTAGACTTGCATGATGAATATCCTTCTTCTCTCTGATGCTCATGCAATGGGAAGCTCTGGAACTTGGATGTGAAATGACTTCCTTCTATGCATTATAAAGTGATGCTCCTCTGAAAGTGAAATTGTCTTCTTTGAAGTATGATGATCTTGATGATGAACTCTAGCAATACTCTTCCATATCGTAAACTTGCTTCATGTGCAAGCTCCTCTCATTCTCCTTCAACGCTTGTCACTACATAGCTAACCTACAAGCAAAATACCTCAAATTAGTATGTTAACATGATACTTGATATAAAGGAAATTTAACAACTAAATTCACCCTCATAAATATGGGATAAATAATCATGATTTTAACACACTTTACATATATTTATCCTAAATTTCTTGAATTGAATGCAAGGAGAACATATAAAACCTTAAGAATTTGGCATTTTTTGATATTTGTTTGAGGGCAGAAATTTCCCTTTGCTAGGAAATTTGCGCCCTAGCAAGAGCGCATATTTCCCTTTAGTAGGAAATTTCCCTCTTTTTTTGAATTCTAACACTTAATCCATTTTGTTTGATCCCCTTCAATTTTTGGCGAATGATTTGGGAATTTCCTCTTTCAAACTTGTGATATTGAAACCTTTTTAACATGAATCAAGCACCTTCCTTGAGCGCGAATTTCTCTTTAGTGAGAAATTTCCTCCTTTTACAAGAGCGAGAAATTTCCTCATTTTAACTTAGAAAATTTTGTAATTTTGGGAGATCTCCTTCAATTCTCTTCAACCTTTCAAACAATTCCTCATACAATTTCTCATGAATTTGACTAAATAACATTGGATCAACTTGACTCCAAAAAGAGACCTTCATTTGGGCACCAATTTCTCTTGATGAGAAATTGCAACTTTGCAAATTTAGCAAAATTTTCTAAGTTTTTTCAACAATTTCCAGTAGGTTATCCAATGTAAAATGATCTTCACAACAAACATGACTTTTCCTTTGTCAAAATTCCATGATTACCTAGAGCAAATATTTCTCTTTGATGAGAAATTTCCACCTTTGCAAGGGCGCAAATTTCTCTTTAAAGAGAAATTTCCTCATTTTCATTTGAACACTTAGAAATTTTTCTTTTTGCAACATTCTTCTCTTTGGCCCACTTCACTTCACTACTTGCATGATTTTGCATTTTGTCATGCTTCATTCTTCCTTCTTCTTGGAGTGCAAATTTCTCTTCAAAGAGAAATTTCCTTCATTGCACTTAGAATATTTTTTAGGCTTCCTCCTCCAAACTCTTCCAAAATTGGTTTATTTTTGGCGAATTTCTTACTTTTCCATGAATTGAACTACCTTTTTCCAGGGCGCAAATTTCTCTTTAAAGAGAAATTTCCACCATTTTCAATTTGACATTCACCAATTTTTTTTCGAAGTGTTGAACGATGACTTCTTCAAAGGATTCACCAAGGGTTTTTAATGCAATCTCAATCAATTCCACCTCATGTCTCCCAATGACTTCTCTCTTAGGCGCATTTCCACTTATTTGGAGGAATAATTCTCTATGGCACAAATTTCCCTTTGATGAGAAATTTCCTTCATTTGCATTTCTCATACTTAGACATTGTTTGATCTCATTCTCAACTCTTCTTTTGACCTTAGGTGAAATTTTCCTCTAAATTGATGACCTTTTGCAACTTTCATGAATCCAATTACCCCTTGTCCCAAGGCGCAAATTTCTCTTTGAAGAGAAATTCCCTCAATGTCAATACTTAGCCAAATTTTCCCAATTTTGATCTTGGGCGCATATTTCTCTTTAAAGAGAAATTTCCCTGATTGTCAGTACTTAGTCAAATTCTCAAAATTAACTCCTCCATTGCTCAAATTGACAAAGTCTCATCCCTTTTCCCCTGGGCGCAAATTTCTCTTTGATGAGAAATCTCCTCATTTTCCTGGGTGCATACTGAAAGCTCATGAGAAATTTCCGCTCAAGGTTTGAACTTTTTGACTTAGCCATTTTTTTAGTATCCTAGGTGGAAGTATATGCTCAGATATTGAATTTCCTATACTATAAATATTTTGAAATATACTTCCAGGATATTTGAGATAGGCCTCAGATCCATGGGATTTAACATGCAGATTCTAGATGTTTGGATGATCCACCAGATTTCACACTTAGTCAATTTCAGGGCCTCAAAACATCAGTCTTCAGGACATCAGACTTAGTTAATTTCAGGAGTTCACGACATGCTTTGCCTTCACTTTCTCCCTAATTGAATCACTTGACACATTTCAATGTTGTCTAGTAGAAACACTATCCAATTTGTGGAGGAGACTTGATCGACTGCGTAATACTACCCAAGACTCACGACATGAAGCTTGACCAATCACCCTATGACGACAGGAAGCAAAAAAAGAGGGGATCCCCATTTGCAATGGAGCGATGTGTGATTGGGTCACAACACCCCTTTGTAAAACAAATTCTTAACCTTCTGTTGTTGCAACATATTTCTTTCGTGTGCAGCCCTCCTAATTGTAAGATGCTACCCCAATTTTTTTTAAAATTGCATACAATGATATGATAGTTTTAGCATAAATTGCATAAACCACTAAATGCCTCACACTTTTTGATCTCCCAGATCCCAGTATGGGCAAGGAGAGAGCATACGGTGATTGGCCTACAATGAGTAACTATGCAACCAAGGAACTACAATTCATCCGCTGCAGTGGGCATCCACTTATTGTGGGAATTCACCACTTTCCAGTGGGTAAGAAAATACAATAATGAAATTACAAAACCATCCACTTATTCAGTGGGTATTCTCCACTTGTCCAGTGGGTAGGAACATAAAAGATGAATTGCCCAATTTGCCCACACTGGCGGTAAACCATCCAAGGGTTAATGATGAGTTTGCATAAGAAAAAAATGATTACAAATGAACCATTAATGACTAGCACTGTTAAGAAAACATGGATTGGAACATAGATCGAAATTCAATGAAAAGTCTTGCATCAATGAAGGCAGCCTGCATCAAAAAGATCATTAGTCTTCATTGACTAAATCTGTCCCAAATATGAATGATGTTTAATGCTCTGCTGATGAAGATGAAACTCAGAAAATCAGACTGCTACCCTGCTGTAAGGACTACATATACTTTCATAATTCCTCACAAATGAAGGACCACTGATCATAGATCATATTCAGATTTAACTGATCCCAAACAGACTTGAATGTCAGCAAGGAAGCATTATTTCAGATCCAAATTTCCATTCAAACCCACACCAAACAAGAACCACACTAGTTGCAAACAGCCCAGAAAGGTAAATCAAATCATCATCACAACTCTCATGACACCCATGCTATCTTGAGACAACTTGCACAATTATTGACAATAGTAAACTTATGATTAAATCTGCCCATCTGAAAATATGCAAGGAGGAAATTGCTAATGGAAAGATGTCTCAGGAAAGCATCAGAATAATTCCTTTGCTGTACGGATGTCTCAGTAAGGTCAAGGATCATATATCAAACACATTGGAATCTCAAAGCCCTTCAAACCTTGCAACATTTCACATTCAGCTCTAGATGCCATCCCTTTGCACTATAGACAACAGCAAAGCTGGAAACTGCCTTAAAGAATCAACTCCTACTGTTGTACAGCGCCCATGAGACAGTCAATACCATACGTTCTGTGTCACCATGGATTTTCAGACAAATTCAATACTGCCCCAGATTTCAAAAAGATTAACTCAGAAGCTTTGCCAACTTATTACAAACATTTTCCATTCCAAAAACTTGTATCAAAGACTCAAATTAATTTCATAATCAGGAAGTCGTACCAGCAGAGGTACGGACATTTATGGTATGGAAATGCTCACAGAAAATAGGGTACTCAACCAAAACACCTCACACTAATTTGAAAATGATTCTTGTTCCATTTCAATGACATTACAAACAATACAAGATCCAAAACTATCACTATTAATTTCTAGCCAAAATCTCTCCTTCATATCACCGTACGGCTATACTGTACGGAAATGTTCACTACCATTGTAACTCTCAACCAAAATTCTTCAAATTAGTCCCAAAATGATCTTTTAAACATTACAATGACATTGCAAACAACTTAAAAATCAAAGAAGCTGAGAATAATTTTGGAGGAAGATCGACCACTCCCAGCTGTTACAGCATAGGCAGTATGGACTTGCAGAAATTCATTAACATGTAATAAAGCATCTGCAAATAGGCTTGTAATGGACGTCTATAGTATACAAGAAGATTGCAATAAGCTTCAGCTTCAATATCACCAACAATACTTTCTAACATACATCGTACCATTTCAGCTGGTACGGCTCCAGAAGAGTACGGATGATCACGATACTTCATTTACTGCATATATACTCCTTAAATTGGTTTCAAAAGAAATGATTTTACCATACAAAGACACCAGCATAACATAAGACAAATAAACTTCAATGTTATTTGAAAACACCAAAAATTAGTTCCAGATGTACAGCCATGGAAAGTACAGCCACTAGGAAAAACACTCAACAATACAAAGATATGAATCCAAACCACACTCTATAACCCCAAAACTGCATTCCAACTATACAGAAATGGAATACAAAGCCTATCACAACAAGATCTATCAATCTCTAATCAGCTCCATTGGTTTCCTGAAGTAGAAACCACCTTTACCAGCCAGGGTAGATATCTCACTACCGAAACTGAGCTTCTTCGAGTGGGAATCCGTCCACAAGAAGGTATAAAATGGAAGAACACGCAGGTTCAATCCAACAGAATAACAATACCATATCCAAGCATCCCCAAATGAGCTCTCATTGTCCTTTTTATAACTTTTTCAGAGGATATAATATTATTTCTTTTTGACTCTTCATATTACTTCTCTCAAAGGACCTTATTAATTTTCCCCGCCTAAAACACTTAACTTAATATTATAAAGTGACTTAATTGATTTGACATTAAAATAAGTCACTTTATAACCTTTTAATATAATTATTTAATATTACCCTTTAAGCTTAGCACCTTTTTGCCAGGTAACATTAAATAATTAAAATAATTATTACTCCTTAGGCGTAGGAAAATTGGGGACATTACACTAATCTCATCCAGTTCAGTCAATTCATGCATTCTCAGGATTAGGGCATCATCACCATCTTCTCCAGTTTGTTGCAAAAGTTTATACATAGGCAGCTCTAGTGAGATCAGCATTTTAGCTTCCAGCCCATACACAAGTTCAAATGGACTTTTACTTGTAGCGTGTTTATAGGTGATCCTATTAGCCCAAACTACATACTTCAACTTGTCATCCCACCTCCTCTTGTTCTCATCCAGGGTTCTTTTGATGATTTTCAATAGGCTTTTATTGTTGGACTCAACCTATCCATTGCTTTGAGGGTGATAAGGAGATGAATGAATCAAAAACGAGCAGACCACAAAAACACAAACATATTCACAAGGCAAAACACGCAAGAGAAAAATGTATAGGCCAAAAAGAAGCACCTCACTACATAAGAGAAGCAGTGTTTCAAATTTTAGCCATGAACATACAATTCCATAGCTTCACCGTCCAAGCCCGTGAGGTAAAATGAATCCTGACTGATTCTCTCAGCAATGTGATAAGGGTCGACCCATAAGACCTGAAACTTACTGTTGGAGCCCAGAAAGATCAGTCCTCAAAATGCCCCATTTTGCCCCCAAGTCTCATATGATTCTCACTTGAACCTATTGTTTATAAACGATCAGAGATATTTTTCATAGGTTTTCATGTGTTTGCCATTTCAAAATACAAGGTAGAAAACTCAAAAAATTGGCTAAGTCCTAATATCCTAAGGTTCCCTTGTGTTTTCTCTTTTCTTGGAAGTCGGAGTTTCGGGCTTCCTCCTTCCATTATGCTTTACCTTTTGGCACCGAAAATTGCCTAACTGTTGAAAATTCTAAGTGTTCGGCAGAGTTTCGAAGGTCGGAGTCCCTCCCTTCCGTCTTCTTAGTGGCATGTGTTGCGGAGAAGGCCTAAGTATCGAAGTCCGCTCAAAGAGATGAAAAATTTTCAAGTATGGAAAGTATTTCGGAAGTTGGACTTCGGGCCTTCAACCTTTGGTCTTCTTCATGGCAAGCATTGGGAGGGAGCCCCGAAGTCCGAAGTCCGACGGGATTCAAAAATTTTCTAAGTGTGAAGTATGCAGCGGAGGTTGGAGTTCTGCTCTTCTTCCTTCCTTTGACGTAGGTGAAACGGGGAAGGATCGACGGCCGACCGGCCGACCCCCAACAATTATAAGGCTTCCTGCCATCCCACGGAGTCTTTTGGTGGGCCCTTCGCCTGTTTGTGGGACCGCGGGCTGCTGCCACATGGCAGTGACGTCATTAGAAAGGTTGAAGGCCCAGGGGCCGAACCCCGGTGTTTTAAAATTTGACTAAGTATTTCGGGGGGCGAGAGTTGGTGCTTTGGCTCTCCCTCTTCTTCAAGACAAGCGCAAGGCGGAAGGCCCAAAGGCCTAAGTCAGCCTAAAGTTTTAAAGAATTTTCTTAAGTATGGGACGGACTTCAGGGGTCGGAGTTGTGGTATTTTCTATTCTTCCTTTTGGAAGGCGAGACAGAGGGTGAAACTCCGAAAGCCCGAAGTCCGACAAAAGCAAAGTGACTAAGGCAGAAAGGAACAAAGGGTAGAGGATGGAAGGCCGAAAGCCCAAGGTCCAAAAGTCCGACTTTTCGGAGGTTGGCTTCCTAGCCTTCCAGACTTCTCCAACCTCCTGGGAAGGTGCCAACTACTTGTTGATGATGTTTTCTTGACAACAACAACATTAGAATAAAACACCAAGTGCTCTAACCTCTCTTGAACAAAGCGTCTTGAATGCTAAGCTACATGATCAAACAAGAACGCTCCAAGGTTCCTTGTACGTGATTTGCAACGGATAGCCTCGATGGTATGATGTGATTTGCTGTGTCACAAAGAGACTTACATAGAATTGTCACCTCACTCCATTCAAACAAGTTACTTCCTCTTTATGAAATGGAACTTCTTAAATTGATTATAAGAAAATGGAAAAAGAGAAAGGGTTGAGAGGATTCTAATCTAAGAACAATAATATAATGCACATGCTACGATAGACAAATTCCTCATGTAACCTTACTCCGCTTCACCATGAGAACCAACAATTACATGAAGCAGGTGCAATCTCCAAAGGTAACTCAATGATTTTCATACTGTAAACCTCCATCCAAACACCCACAACTGGCGCAGTTTGAACGAGCATTCACGATCGAACTTAAGCAAATGTAGTTCAAGTTAACTTTGCACGATGACTTGCCAGCGACAAACCATCAAAAGTATGAACCGAGGAGTTCATCAAATATCTTTAGCATATACATCACATCAATGAACTTTATCTACCCTACTATTTAAGCTTCTTGGAAACACATCTCCGTCATATTCAAGAACTTGAAACCATGCTAACATTTCAAAGCCACAAGATCACCATGCAAAACAACAACAATGAGCTTGTATTACTTTTGAAATGTGTGATTACAACAATCTCATGTCTCTCTTCATGACTTCGAAGAGCTTCCTCTCTACTCTACTCCTACTTGATCTCTACTTCTAATGATTCTCCTCTAATGTCCCTCTAATGATCTTCTTCTAATTCTTCTAATCTCATATATATTCCCCTTTACAAATGAGAGAAGTGAGCCTTATATAGAACTCAAGAATTACAATGAATGGCTCAGATTGATTTAGAAATCAACGGCCGAGATTGAGACAACAAGGCAGTTTGTTACAAAATTTACTATTTTTAGAACATGAAAGAGGCAATGAAGAGGCACAATTTCCAAGGTTATAAGCATCTTTGGAGTATCTTTCTGGTGGGCCCTCTTACATGGCAGAATGCGATAGGCTTGAGATGCGTACGTGCCACCTCAGCATCTTTGAATGAACTAATGTGATTCACTTCATGTTCACTTAGAATATTTTCTTCTTCTTGTCTTGATGTAACTCATGGATCGCTTTGATGGTCAAGCTCATCTCTCATCTTGTGATGTTGTTGTGCTTGTCCAGGATCATGCCTCTAGACAGTTGCATGGACTCATGGAGTAGACTAGTGCCTGATGAGAATTCTTGTTTGGCACATGATATGTGAGCTTCTGGATGATGACCTCCTTCAAGATGTGCGTGGTGAAGTGACAACCTTACACTAATCCTCGCCTCGAACAGATGATGCTCTTGATGATGAACTACACTTGTAACCTTGATCATCTTAGACTAGCTCCCCTTCGCATGGCGTTGATGTCTACTAAGTCTTCAAAGTAAAATGAACTTGATGCAAGAGCTCTCCTCCATGTGATGACGATGACAAATTTGAGCAACTTTCCTCTGCCTTCCAAACTTCTCATGTATGAGCTCTCGCTATTCACCTCCTTGGATCCTTCATCACCTACAAGAAGAAACACATCAAATTAAGACTCGATATAAAGGATTTTCAACAACAAATTACATTCACCTTATGTATGTGGGATTAAAACAATAACATTCCAAAGCATCCATCACTTGTCAAAATCAAACTTGGAAAACTACACTTTGAATTCACTTGATAATTCACCTCTCTTCTTGGCCGACCAGCCTGAGTGGGTTTGTAAGGCATGTCTGGACTGTGGAATGTGAAATCCCATGCTTGAGTGTCTAGACCGACCTTCTTGGGTGGGTTTAGAGGTGATAAGGGGAGTGTGTGTTGTGGACAAGACCTTGTCTGGATGAAGGGCTCAAGGCCGGCTAGCATGGGCGGGATTGGAGGAGGTGTAAGGAATTTTCATCACTTAAGCATTTTTAGACTTGGTTTTGACAACATCAAGGCTCCTCACTTGTGTTATTAATGGTTTAACCTCCTTGAATGACATGTAGAATCCTTGAAGCATGGGCAGACTTAGAGAGAGTATATGGAGTGCTTCATGTGGAGAAGATACATGATGGTGGGAGTCTCTTGTCAAGGCGATCCTGAAGGCAATCTGTATGGATAAAGAGTTGTGGAGGAGACACAATCCAAGCATGATGTTGAAGACTGCCTAGTTTGGGTAGGTTGGAGGATAATGCATGGAGAAGTTGTTGTGAAGAGGCGACATCATCCAAATGAAGGGCTCAAGGCTGCCTAGCATGGGCGGCTTGGAAGGTAGGGTGTGGATTTTAACCTTATTTGATATTCATTCCCTCCATTTGATAAGCCTTTTCTATCAACTCCAACACTTAGTGAAATCTTGAGATGCTTATGAAGTTGAAAGACACATCTTGGACGTTGGGTGATGATGTCCGCTTGTCATGGTGAAAACCGCCTAGGAAGGGCTGGATTGAAGCTGACCTTTGGACTTTGCCTTAAAATATCTTCAAACTTATGAACTTTCAGCAAATCTTCATGATCTCCTTGCACTTCAACTCAAAATATTGCAAACTTGATAGGTTTTGTCCTTGGTCGGGTTTGAGGGTGATGTCTAGAAAGTGTCATGTGCAGGAGGTGGAGTTGTCCAAGCATGGAGCTCAAGGTCGCCTAGCATGGGCGGGTTTAGAGGAGGTATAAGGATTTCTTCACTTAAGGTTGATTCCTCTCCTTATGACGATGTCTCTCTCCTTCTTTCTTAAGACTTAGTCAAATTTTCAAACTTTCCTCCTTTTGAATGATCCTCTCAAGGATGTGAAGCATCATGATGGATTAGAGAGCCAAGATAGGGTAGCTACATTGCTTTGACATCAAAACTCCAAGCTGACCTCTTTAGGCCACCCAAGTAGGGCAGATTTGAGAGTAGGTCTTAGACTTTGACAATTAGAAACTTCCCATTCCTTGAACTTGACTATCTCCTCTCCTTATGGTGTCATCTTGATCATACTTGTCAAACAAACCCTGCAAATTGCATTGTTTTTCACCTTGGGCGATTTGGAAGGTAATGTTTGGAGTGTTTGATGTAGGAGGTGATACAATCCACAAGGTCCTCTTGACGCCGCCCAGGTAGGGCGGCTTTATGGGTAACCCTTGGATTTCAGCTTCAAACTCCCTTGATGCCTTCAAACTTTCATGTTTCTCTTAGAATTGCACCACCTTCTAGTGCTTTATGCTTGAAAACACTTCAAAATTTGATCATTCTCACCTAGGGTGGGATTGGAGGTTGTGTCTGGAGATTGTCATGAGGTAGTGAAGACATCATCCATGTCTGCATGCTAAAGCCGCCCAGATAGGGCGGGTTGAGGAGTGACCTTTGGATTTGAACTTGAAACTTACTTAAACTCAAACCTTGCTTACAAACCATCACATCTCAGTGCTCTGTGCATGCAAAAACTTCAATACTTAACCATTTTTCCTGTAGGGCGGTTTTGAGAGCAGTGTGTGGAGAGATTGATGTGGCAGAAGACATAGTCCATCACTCCCTCATGAGGCCGCCCAGGTAGGGCGGGTTGGGATACCACCCTTGGATTTTGTCTTGAACTCACTCAAAATCTCTTCTAAACATTGAAAATTCTCTCCCTAAGGCAGATTTGGAGGCAGTGTATGGATAAAGTGCGTGATCACAACCTTGAATCCAAGACCCCATGCCAAGGCTGCCCAGGTAGGGCTGGTTTAGAAGGTGTGCTTGGAATGCAAGTCTTGTCGCCATATCCTAAATGTCCTGAATGGAAGTATAAGTCAGATATTGAGTTTCTTATACTTTAAATATTTATCAATATACTTCCAGGATGTTTGAGATAGGTCCTGGATCCATAGGACTTAGCATGCAGATTCAAAATTTCTGAGGATCCACCAGATTTCAGACTTAGTCAATTTTCATGAAGGACATCAGGCTTAGTGATCTTTCATCATTCTTTCCAATTAATTCATCCTTGTTGGGAGGAGTTTAAGTAATGCTTGGTTTGGAGATGATGCATGGAATGTTGCTTGTAATCAACTTAACTTGCCTCCAACTTGCAAACCTTGCTTGAAATTCATTATTTCTTAGTGCCTTGTGCTTGAAAACCTTCTAAACTTAACCATTTTTGCTTGGGCGGATTTGTGAGTGTCGTCTGGACTGACTCTCCTAGAGGTGAAGACAATGTCCAAGAGGACCTTGTGAGGCCACCCATGCTGGGTGGGCTAGGAAGGAGTGCTTGGATAGTGTCATGTGAAGCCTTAGAATCACTCGGACTTACAAAATTTCTCTGAATTTTATCATCTCTATCTTCAAAACCTTGTAAATTTGACAAATTTTCCCTTGGGCGGATTTGAGGGTTCTGTCTGGGCAAATGCATGTGCATGACGTTGAATCCATGACCTTGTGCCAAGGCCGCCTAGGTAGGGCGGGTTTGGACTTGGAGTGAGGAATTTCTTGACTTAGTCAAATTTTGGATTTCCTGAATGGAAGTATATTGAAAATATGTTTAAGTATAAGTCAGATATTGAGTTTCTTATAATTTAAATATTTATCAATATACTTCCAACATGTCTGAATAGGTCCTAGATCCATAGGATTTAGCATGTAGATTCTAGATTTTTGAGGATCCACCAAATTTCAAACTTAGTCATTTTTCAGGATTTTTAGGATATCAGACTTAGTCATTTTCAGTGTCTCAGTGACATGCATCAGGATGAAGGGATATAGACCTCTTGGCAAGAAACTGTCGAGACATGGGAAAAACAACACTACCAAAATCCTACAAGCTCAGAGCAAAACTAAACTTTAAAGCAAAACGAAGCGAGAAAGCAAAAAAAAGAGGGGGTCCCCATTTGCAATGGGGCGATGTGTGATTACATCACAACACTACTTCCGACAGTGCCATTACTACAAAGTGGGTGGCCGAACTCAATGTTTTTAATGCGGTGGTTTGGATGATTTTTGGCGCCCAATTCACTCTTAGATTGGATTTACTTGTGCTATAAAGGCAAGGCTTGAACTTTTTTCAAGGGTTGGTCTATTTGGCATTTTCAAGCGACTAAGTGTAGAGCTCTCTAGGGTTTCAAAAAGCATAAAAGTTACAGTTCTCCAGCAGATAAAACATAGATTATAAAAGGTTTTTCAGATTGATTTCTGTTATCATTGTATGAATTTCTCCTCCTATAATTTTTCAAGGAAAGCCTCAGTTCAGCTAGGTTTCTCTTGCCACACTTCGTGGTATGATTGTAACCGTTTATCAAATGAATTAGACAAATTCTTAAAACATTACATGTTGTGTAATGATCTCTTTTATGGTTATAGTTGAATGATTATAAGTTGCAAAGGATTACTAAGTATTTTCTTCTTTGATAGCTATCTCTCTTGGATCTGGGTATCCAGAAAGTGCATGTTTCATTTCTCTTGTTGTTTTCTTCCTTCTATTGAGCTATTGACTCCATGACCCAATATATTAGGCACCGGTCTGAAGTGTTTGATCACCCACACCCTTACAAATCAAAACAAACGTATCATGTGTGAAGCAAGTAGTTACTTTCTCTGTCTTGTAAACAAGCATACCTGCACTTTCCATTGTCAATGGGAGTGCCTTTTCATCAGCTATATAGGGGTTATTAGTGACAACCAGTTGTTTTAGGTTCAGTGACAGTCTTTGGGGCCTAAAAGACGAGTTGGGTTTGGTTGTCCCTTCATTTTTAGTTGTTCATCTGGCATTGAAGCTAATACCTATGCAGGTATACCCCGTGGAAAATCCCTCCTGAGCCTAAGCTGAGCTCAAAGTGCAAAGGAGCCTACCCACTCATGTTGGTCAAAATCGCCCTAGACTTGTTGATGAACCTCTTCCTATCACCGAGAACGACCATCCCTGGCCTAGGTGATTTAGGAATATTTTAGAGTTTAGGGTTGCAGCTATTTTGGGTCCCAACACTTACCATGTTTACCCTTGTCTTCAAACCTTAAATTCCATAAAAGAACCACATCCCCAATTTAGAAACTCCTTTGAGGCACCCGTTTGTCAAACAAATGCTTAACCTTCTATTGTTGCAACATATTTCTTTCATGTGCAGCCCTCCTAATCTCATCAAGTTCAGTCAATTCATGCATTCTCAGGGTTACAGCGTCATCACCGTCTTCCCCAGTTTGTTGCAAGAGTTCATACATAGGCAGCTCTAGTGAGATCAACGTTTTAGTTTCCAATCCATACACAAGTTCGAATGGACTTTTACTTGTAGCGTGTTTATAAAAGATCCTATTAGCCCAAACCGCATACTTCAGCTTGCCATCCCAGCTCCTCTTCTTCTCACCCAGGGTTCTTTTGATGATTTTCAATAGGCTTTTGTTGTTGGACTCAGCTTGTCCATTGCTTTGAGAGTGATAAGGAGATGAATGAATCAAATTAATCCCATACTTAAAACACATATTGAGCACATCCTGGGATCTAAAACATATAGCATTATCAGCAACAATTCTATGTGGCAGACCAAATCTGGTTCTAATATTATTTGTCAAGAACTCTACCACCACTTTAAATGTTGCATTACGAGTTGGAATAGCCTCAACCCATTTAGTGAAGTAGTCATTTGCAACAAGAATACAATTGTATCCATTACTGGATTTCTCTTGGATCTCCCCAATGAAGTCAATCCCTCGTTGCTGAAATGGTGCCTCAACTACAACAGTTACAAGAGGAAGGTTGTCAGCATGCTTTAGTTTGCCTGAAAATATCTGTTGAGCATCACATTTTCTAATTTCATTAGCAACATCCTTGAATAAAGTTGGCAACCAATACCCTGCCCTAATCATCTTGTGTGTCGTGGTCCTAGCGTGAAAGTTTTCTCTAGTTTGTTGCAAGAGTTTATACATAGGCAGCTTGTAATGTGCCGCACTTATTTGTATATTTTTTAATGATCTTTTATGTGTTATTTTAATTTTTATTTTGTGTTCTTTCAGACTAGAGAGAAGATGCAGAAGGGGTTTTAGCTTTCCTGCAGATGTGTGTTGTCGGAGCATACAATAGATAGCATATATTGAAAACCTAGAAAATATACAAGGAATATGGAGAAACTATTGACTACCCAGATAGCAAAATGGCAAAATATCAATTACTAACACATACCCATATTGAGATTTGAAACTTTATACAACAACTGTAGCCGAACCAGCAATGGGTATGGCTAGAAATGCATTAAAACTCCATGAAATGATAAAGTAAAGCCGTACAAATGTACCAACAATGAAAATAGGCTCTAAACGCCACCAAAATGAGGATATATCAGCTGCTAGCAAAGTATATTGAGAACTCATAGACCCCACACCACTCCACGAAGGTATGTATGGCCCAACCAGCAATGAACAGTAGAAAAAAGGCAGAAATCAGATCTGCACACTCTCCAAAGTCACTACACCACCAAAGGGAACCCTCATGCCAAGAATATGAGAGATATAACAAAGTTTCAATGCCCAAATCACCTTCAAGACATGGTACGGCCAAGCTGAGTGGTATGGCCAGCAAGGGAAATAACACAACAGCAATAAACTCTTCCCAACACACAAGAAATCACCTCCAATCCATCTGAAATCTGAACTCAACAATAATGGATAAATGATATGTCAAATCAGCTCAAGAACTTCTCTGAATGACTCTATTGCAAGCACAAATGTGAATGCTGAATATATCCACCTTCAATGGCACCTTTGGTTGGTATTGCACACCTGTAGAATGTCGTCACTAATGGAGGTTTTCGTCTCCAAAAAGCCTAGTTCGAATGCTCAAACCCTCGAAACCCTAGCAGAGCTCTCAATAGAAAATATCATAAGCAAGCATATGCAAATGAGAGCACTTTTCCCTCTTTTATAACTCTCCAAGAGGGGTGTTTCACTTTTTGAGGGAAATACTCTTTTAATTTTACTTTTAACATTTCCCCAAGGTGAGGGCTCCATAAAATGACTTAAGTAACTTTTAAATATTTCATTTGTTCATCACTTAACCAAATAAACCCAAAGTCCAATATTAAATAATAATATTAATTTACGGACTTTAAAACGAAGGCCCAAATGAACTCAGAATTCAGTGATCTATAGCTTGCCGGAAAGGTCTCGACGAGACGAATCCAACCCCACTCTAAAAATCTTGATAAGACACCGAACCCGAACTTACTAAAAATAGTAATGGCCATAAGAAAACTGAGCCAACACAAAGGGTGCCAACCGGTTCCAAAAACCATCTAATACCTCTAAGCTCAATGCAACATCTGGGAGAGCCAATAGCTAACTGCCAAGTCACCAAAACAACGCCAAACTAACACTTACTAAAAATAGCAATGTTCTCTGAAGACCAAAGAGAACCCAGAAAAACCCAAAAAGATTGTCGACATGCAAGCACTTACTATAAATAGTAAGTACAGACAAATTATCTGAAATCTCTCCAGAAAGTGTCAACCAGTGCCACTGGATCACCCGAACACCCCGGTGACATCGAAATACTCCTCTGATTATGTTGTCACCAACCCAGAAAGTCAGCTCCAACTGTGCTCCAAGAGAACTAGAAAATGGGGACATTACAGTCTACCTTTCCCAAAGATTACTTGCCCTCAAGCAATCTGCACCTGCATGCCAAAGCTGAACACCAGGATCCCAAATCAATCTGAAGAATGTCAAACAGCATCTCCACTGCATCTGTTGGGTAGAGGTAAAACCATGCTCAGCATCAACGTAAGTAGCTATTCCAGTATAGAACAAACTGCTAGACATAGGAACCCCTGGGTCCCAACACCAATATGGAAGTCTGCCATCCCCATCACTTAGTGACTTCCACTGCGCTGCTCTAATATAATCTTCACCATGCAGAGAGTGGTGAAGCAACACAACGGAATCCAACTGAACTAACATGCCAAACCTGTCACCACATGGATCCCAACACATCAGAACCTCACATCCCTCACCTCTGTAAAAACTAAACATGCCATCATGCCCACTGACATTGCAACCTCTCAGAAACCATGTCTCCACTGGGAATTTTCGAGGCAAAGAAGTTGCAAACTCTGTCGGATACATATCACCATGATGGTAATCTAATCTCTGACTCTGCAAATAATCCTCTAAATGTATCTGAGCCAGCCACTTGCAATCCCTAGTTCCATCTTTTGTAGACGGCAACCCTTCATCCCGCAATGGATGGTATAAATCCTGAGCCAATCCACACTTACGCATCATCAGGTCATCCGTGTGTGGACCAAAGGAGAAATGATGAGCACTCCTCACTATGCAGTCAAGATAAAAAGCACCTGCCTGTGTCAACAGTTGACCGACATAGTCATGGGGAACTCCACACTCTCATCACACGAATCAAAAGATGGCTCATGTCTCTGATCCTGAATGGCTAACTGGGTAGATACTTTGGCAGCCTTCTCTGCATACCCAATAGCATACTCCCTATCACGATACAATTGGAAATATTCTGATTTTACCTCCTACAAAGCACTCTTGATGGTCTACAAATCATGAATGTGAGTACCAATCGAGACCCCATACCATCTCTCCTCCAACTCTGCTGTCCAAAGAAGGTTCTCAACATTCCTATGAGTGCAATCTAAACGAGATAAGGTTGAATCAACCTTCTCTCCAATAACCGTCAACTGATCTCTCCATCTTTGTGGCTCAATAAGTTGTCGATCAAAATCAGCTGCATGGGATGTAGACTCTGATTTGCTTCCAAGAGAGGGAAACAAATCAACGTAAGAGTCGATCCCCCCACTGAATGATGCCCTGCATATCTCCTGTGAAAAAGATGGAGCAGTGTGATGATCTGTCACACAACTCGCTGGAAAACCCACTACTACACCACAAGAGCCATCAATCATCTGCCCTGCATCACCTGAAATGGGACTAACCTCAGGAACCCCTGGTGCAACATATTGTTCCCTGCTACACTCATCCAAAACAATCATCCCATCTGTGTCACCTACACCAGTAAATGAAATGGACATAGCCACATCCTCCACATACTCATTACCACTATCCATGGATGTATGCTCATCACCACACACTACCATAGATATCTAAATTGTATCTATAGGTGATGAAGACTGCGCCAAGCTCAACTCCACGGTAAGCTCATCTATCCATAGCTTTGACTCTTGAAGGGTTGTTTGAGTGCTCTTCAAAGAGTCTATGGTAACATCAAGCTCATAGGTGAGCTCATCAACCTCCTCTTCCTTTCCCCTTAGAGCATCATGATAAATACCGTCGATCCTGAGAAGATGATCTCTATCAGATAACAACTGTAGGTAATTATTCTTCATGATCCCAACTACATCTCTAAGTGCCTAAAACTCAGCAAGGGAAAGTCCACTATCAAGGTGCTCATATATACCTGGAGTCCAACAACAGTGTGTCACCAACTGCTATGCAACATCAAAGTGTTCTAAGGCTGAAGCAACCATGCCTTCGTTCACCTTCAATTGCCTTGCCAAATGATTAGACCCCTCTGACAAATTGTCTTCACACAAATTTTCTGATTTGTACTCTACACTATGGTAAGAGGTTGAATCATCATCACTCACCGAGTGGTAAGCATCATCATGTGTGCTATCAGCTCTGCACACTTCCTCGACAAAGGTACTTCTGTAATGTACCTCACGGGATGGCTTCAATGACATAATAGAAGCAGCTGATTGGACACCGCTGCCTCTAATGTAGATGCATGTTCATCCAAAAAGCTATCCTGGGACCCGTCATTATCAAGTAAATTTTCTGATTTGTTCACATATTCTAAGGTCTGATTTGCAAAATCAGACTTGTTGAGCCTTGAATCTGCATCACATAATTCATTTTTAACACTCAAATCTTGAGTGTCAACATTAGGGAACTCCCCACATACATCATTCTCATTTGCACATTTCACATCCGGCTGTCTCCTAGGAGAATAACCAAACTCCCCATAAAGTAAACCTGCATCAAAACCAAGCTGAGTGCCACGTCTGTCTCAAGTTCTGAATCTTCTCCCGAATCCCACAGCTGGTTATTTTTCCCAAGTGCAATGCTACAACCGAAAACAACTCTATCAACCAACTCGAAAGGTGGATTGTCATATGTCATATCAACACCCATCTCAAGTAAAGGGTTATCAGCAATCACCACAGATTTATTCTTGCAATCATATTCATGCAAAGGAAATGAATTGTTGTTATGACGAATACTAATATCAGAACCTTCATACCTATCATCAATTACTCCAAGGATGTCCCAAATCACCTGTACCTCTTATCATCCTCAATAGTGAACTGTGAATCTAAATCAACAAGGCCACAAGATCTCTACTCAGGATCAGCGACATGCAATGTGAAATCAAATTTGTTTTCAAAATCAAGAACACCACCTATATTACTGAAAATATAAGTAGAGTCATCATTATCAGCTGATTTGAAGGCTTCTTCACATCTGTTTTCAATATGCCCATCACCTGAAGGCATACTAACGTTCTCAATTATCCCAACATTTGCATTTGTGTTATCAGCTTCAATGGGAAGCTTAAAATGTGTATCTAAGGCTGCAGTTTTGTCATTTTTATTGCACACATCTTCAACCTTAGTAGCTGCATTAGTTTCCCCAATATCCAAGAAAGGCTTCAACCTTCCCTCACATTGTTGGGACACTCTTTCAACCAACTCATAAGCAGCTATAGAGACACCCTGTTCTTGCCCCAAAATAGTCATCAACATGCATATAAGCGGCTGGGGAATAGTAACATATCCATCAATGATTTCGACAATAATGGTTCTCTTGTAGGAAAAAACAGCATGTCCATGATCCTCACAAATCGATGCTATGAAATTTTGAAACAATTGAAGAATAAGATCATCACATTCTAAATCAATCAAAAGAAAACAAGATCTGACTTTTGCCATCAATTCTAACATCTTCACCTTCCTACCAAAGGTAGGGCCTTCATCATGAAGAAACCCATGAAAGCTCTCAACAATCAGTTGTAGAACCTCTCTCAAAATATTATCTTCGTAAGGTTCCTTAGGAGCTGTAATCCTTATGATCTCACTAAGACAGCTGGTGACCAAAACCTTTACCCTTTTACTATGATGTCTCATAAGCATTAGCTTAACCAAAGAATGCATTGCAGGAGCCATAGCAAGTTGCATCAACTTAGAAGGTGGGTGTTCAACCTTGTACAGACACAATTCTATTTCCTCCAAAATGTTGCGTAGAACCCTTTTTTACTGAGGTAGGTGTTCAAGTTTCTTACCGGCATTGTATAGTTTCTTTTGTAATTCTTCTTCACTGAACCTGTCCATGACTCTAAACACTCATGCAAGTGTTGATCACTCACATGCAAGTCTAATTTGTATGTCTCATATTTTCATCTGCATGTCTAAGTCTGACCTCACAGGATGGCAAGATCTTTAGCTCTAATACCACTGTAATGTGCCGCACTTGTTTGTATATTTTTTAATGATCTTTTATGTGTTATTTTAATTTTTATTTTGTGCTCTTTCAAACTAGAGAGAAGATGCAGTAGGGTTTCAGTTTTCCTGCAGATGTGTGTTGTCGAAGCATACAATAGATAGCATATATTGAAAACCCAGAAAATTTACAAGGAATATGGAGAAACTATTGACTACCCAGATAGCAAAATGGCCAAATATCAATTACTAACACATACCCATATTGAGATTTGAAACTTCATACAACAGCTGTAGCCGGATCAGCAATGGGTATGGCTGGAAATGCATTAAAACTCCATGAAATGATAAAGTAAAGCAGTACAAATGTTCCAACAATGAAAATAGGCTCTAAACACCACCAAAATGAGGGATATATCACCTGCTAGCAAAGTAGATTGAGTCCTCACGGACCCCACGCCACTCCAGGAAGGTATGTACGGCCCAACCAGCAATGAATAGCAGAAAAAAGGCAGCTATCAGATCTGCACACTCTCGAAAGTCACTGTACCACCAAAGGGAACCCTCACGCCAAGAATATGAGAGAGATAACAAAGTTCCAATGCCCAAATCACCTTCAAGACATGATACGGCCAAGTTGAGTGGTACAGCCAGCAAGGGAAATAACACAGCAGCAATAAACTCTTCCCAACACACAAGAAATCACCTCCAATCCCTCTGAAATCTGAACTCAACAATAATGGATAAATGATATGTCAAATCAGCTCAAGCACTTCTTCGAATGACTCCATTGCAAGCACAAATGTGAATGCTGAATACATTCACCTTCAATGGCACCTTTGGGTGGTATTGCACACCTGTAGAATGTTGTCACTAATGGAGGCTTTCATCTCCAAAAGCCTGGTTCGAATGCTCAAACCCTCGAAACCCTGGCACAGCTCTCAATAGAAAATATCATAAGCAAGCATATGCAAATGAGAGCATTATTCCCTCTTTTATAACTCTCCAAGAGGGGTGTTTTACTTTTTGAGGGAAATATTCTTTTAATTTTACTTTTAATATTTCCCCAAGGTGAGCGCTCCATAAAATGACTTAAGTGACTTTTAAATATTTCATTTTTTCATCACTTAACCAATAAAACCCAAAGTCCAATATTAAATAATAATATTAATTTACGGACTTTAAAATGAAGGCCCAAATGAACTCGGAATTCAATGATCTATAGCTCGCCGGAAAGGTCTCGACAAGACAAATCCAACCCCACTCTGAAAATCTCAATTCGACACCAAACCCGAACTTACTAAAAATAGTAACGGCCATAAGCAAACTGAGCCAACACAGAAGGTGCCAACTGAATCCACAAACCATCTAATAACTCTGAGCTCAATGCAACATCTGGGAGAGCCAATAGCTGACTGCCAAGTCACCAAAACAACGCCAAACTGACACTTACTAAAAATAGCAGTGTTCTCTGAGGACCAAAGAGAACAAACCCAAAAAAACCCAGAAAGATTGTCGACATGCAAGCACTTACTATAAATAGTAATTACAGACAAGTCTGAAATCTCTCCGAAAAGTGTCAACCAGCTCCACTGGATCACCCGAACAACCTAGTGACATCAAAATACTCCTCTGATTATGTTGTCACCAACCCAGAAAGTCAGCTCAAACTGTGCTCCAAGAGAACTAGAAAATGGGGACATTACACAGCTCTAGTGAGATTAACATTTTAGTTTCCAATCCATACACAAGTTCGAATGGACTTTTACTTGTAGCGTGTTTATAAGTGATCCTATCAGCCCAAACCGCATACTTCAGCTTGTCATCCCAGCTCCTCTTCTTCTCACCCAAGGTTCTTTTGATGATTTTCAATAGGCTTTTGTTGTTGGACTGAGCCTGTCCATTACTTTGAGGGTGATAAGGAGATGAATGAATCAAATTAATCCCATACTTAAAACACATATTAAGCACATCCTGGGATCTGAAACACATAGCATTATCAGCAACAATTCTATGTGGCACACCAAATCTGGTTCTAATATTATTTGTCAAGAACTCTACCACCACTTTAAATGTTGCATTACGAGTTGGAATAGCCTCAACCCATTTAGTGAAGTAGTCGGTTGCAACAAGAATCCACTTGTATCCATTATTGGATTTCTCTTGGATCTCCCCAATGAAGTCAATCCCCCATTGCTGAAACGGTGCCTCAACTACAACAATTACAAGAGGAAGGTTGCCAGCATGCTTTAGTTTGCCTGAAAATCTCTGGCAAGCATCACATTTTCTGATTTCTTTACCAACATCCTTAAATAAAGTTGGCAACCAATACCCTGCCCTGATCATCTTGTGTGTCGTGGTCCTAGCGTGAAAGTTTTCTTCGCTAGTTTCTACTCATTCCCAAAGGACAACACATGTTCACCAAATAAAAAACAATGTCCTTATACCAAGGGTTATCTATCATCTCACATGGAAAATCAATCAGAGCTGAATCAACATTGTTTACCTCAGTTGCGTCCAAGTTTCCATCAGCCATTAATTTTGCCAAACCCCAAACCCTGGCCTCTAACCAACTTTGTGACCTACACCTCAATGTCATACTCTTGGATCTTGTTGATCCACATGCACCTTCTGCCAGAGACTTCTTGCTACATGAAAATGTCCCTCATAGCTGTGTGTGGCACATATGCAACAGTTTTTAAACCCATAAGGTAAGGCCTAAATTTATTTAAAGCCTTGACTAAAGCATAAGCATGCTTTTCCATCGTAAAGTACTTCAGTTCAACAACTTGCAAGGATTTACTAAGAAATTGAATGGGCTACTGATGTCCAACATTATTCTTTTGCAACAAAACAGCAGGTATGGTATAATATGATGCAAAGGAAAAAATTTGAAACGGCTTTGAATAGCTTGGGCTCACCAACACTGGTGCCTCCTTCAGGGCTTCTTTTATATCAGCAAAGGCCTCACTTGATTCCTTACTCCAAACTCTTGTACGAAAAAATTCGAAATGGCTTTGAATAGCTTAGGCTCACCAACACTGGTGCCTCCTTGAGGGCTTCTTTTATATCAGCAAAGGCCTCACTTGATTCCTTACTCCAAAGTATTGATTATCCCTTCTTGAGCATGTTAGAGATGGCCTTAGTCTTCTTCGCAAAGTTGGGGACAAACCGCCTTACAAAGTTAATTTGTCCAAAGAAGGATTGGACGCCCTTGAATAATTTAGGCTGGGGAATACGATCAATTGCCTTTACTCTTTCTGGGTCTATTCTTACCCCATCCTTTGACACAATGTGTCCCAGCAACTTTCCCTCTTCAACTCCAAAGTGACACTTTATGATATTCAAAGAAATCCCATATTCTAAGCATCCTTCAAAGATCAGCTCCAGATGCATTTAATGATCTTTTCTATCTTTAGAAAATGTAGTTAGATCATCTCAAAAAACTACCATGATCTCATGTATGAGGCTAGCAAATGCAACATCCATAGCCCTCTGAAAAGTAGAACCTGCATTTTTATCTCGAATAGCAATCTTACATAAACGTACGTATCCCAAGGAGCTGTGAACGTTGTTTTGTACTATTCTAATTCCTTAACCAGCACTTGGTTGTACCCTAAGAATCCATCCATCATGGATAGTAGTTCTGAACCTATTACCCTTCGCAACAAATGGTCCATGCTAGGAATAGAGTAGTTATCTTTGAGAGACTTGATATTCAAGTTTCTAAAATCAACACACAATTTAATCTCCCCATTTTTCTTTCTCACAGGGACCAAATTGGACACCCACTCAGAATGCCTGATTGGTTTGATGATGCGTCCTTTCAATTTTGCCAATTCATTTTTCATCTTGGGAGCCATGGTAAGATTAATCGGCCTCTATTTCTGCCTAACAAGTTTTGCATCAAGCTGAAGGGGAATGATGTGTTGAAACAAATCCTCCCTATAAACCTTCAACTCATCATAAGACCATGCAAAACACTTTTTGAATTTTTTTAACAAAGCAATCAGCATTTGTCTTTCATGGGGTTTCAATTTCTTCTCAATGTATACCATCTTTGGTGCATCCTTAGTCCCTAAGTTTACACCTTCAACATTGTCTTCTTGAACTGGTGTGCCTTTGCCCTTATAATGATTTACTGTCAAACAACCTTTCAAGTGCCACCAAACCTTTAGGAATTGTATTTGTCTTGAGTTGTACCACCTCGTTGCCAAACAAAGTCACTTTGCCATCCTCAACTTCGATCATGGGTTGCCAATCAATTAACTAATTGTCAAATTCATCCATGCAATTCAGAAAGTTGTAAATCTGATTGCTATCATTGAAAACCTGCCAACTATAAATATTATCTAGCATTGTTGCCCTGGGGAGAACTTCAACAGCATAATGGCAAAAGGAAGAAGCAATTGATTGCAGACTAAACCTCGAACCAATAACAGCCAGGGCGTTTGCCCTTTCATTTTCACTTCTCTCAATCCACTCAATACCAATAGCGTCAAATAGTTCTAATGTGTCCCATTCTGCATTTCTATAGGCCCTCAATCTTTTATCCTTAGTTGCATAAACATTTCTGATCTGCTGCACCACCAATTCTGAATCTCCGAAAATTCTTAAAGTCTCGATTCCATGCCTATGAACCACGTTCAAACCCAATAGAAGAGCCTCATACTCAACTGTGTTGTTTGTGCATTGGAAATCAATCCTAAAGGAAAGCCCTAATTGCTCCCCATCCGGTGAAATTAAAACTATGCCTGCACCCGAACCATCTTTAGTACATGCACCGTCGAAGTGCATAGTCCACAAATCATATGCATCCTCAACAGGGGGGCACAGTGAGGAGGATCAGCAATAACATCTTGTTCTTCATTTTCACAAAACCCAATGAAATGATCCAATTCAATATCAAAGAAGTTAGCTTCATCCTCATGTGTTTTGTAATGGTCCTCCACATTTTCATCTTCTACCTTCTTCTCCCTGTATAACTTTACTTCTACACCATGGACTGGGATGGTGGCATATGAGAGATCCATCTGTATACTTCCACCCATAGAAGCTGTCCACTTTCTAGATAACAACATACCCCACTTAGCAAGGCAGTCCACAATGATTACATCCATCAAAAAGGACTTGTCTGGATACGCTGAAAGCTGGAGCTCGACATCCTTTACAAGACCAATCACATTTACTTCCCTAGAATCCATGGCAAAACACTTGTCAAAACATTTAGATACCTTCAACCCTAAATCATTCATGATTTCAAGTGGCATGACATTGTAAGATGCTCAAGAATCTAGCATGCAGTTGTGCAACAGCCACCCATTTATAATTAGTGTGGTGTAGAACGGATCAACACCCATTCGATTGTTAACCATAGATGACCCCAAATAGACCTCTACAATTTCATCTTGGCCTTTACCTTCACCATCACTACAAGGAGTGGCAGTAGGCTGCTTTTGTACATCTATAGCAGTGATAAATGCGACAGCCCTATCCCTATGCTCAGGAACTCTAAACAATTCTCTGACCAGCACAGTTATTCGGATTTGACTTAGGACTTGGGCCACATCTATAAGGTGATAACTAGGTAAAGATGTATCATGTGATACAGTGACATCACATGCATCTAGAATGAATGACATTAATTGATTAGCAGGGACGTCCATGCCTTTCAACTCCTTACTTTTATCTATGCTTTTATCTGGTTCATTTGGCATATGGGGCTGACTTTGCTTAGCATCAACTTTAGGTTTGTGAACATCCAGTATTGGTGTAGCAGCTGATTGTACAACAGGTACCTAGGCCTTTTGTGCATACTTATTGAGGCGCTGCCTACTGCATAAGAATTTTCTTCTTCTCTAATGCTTTCTTTTGAACAACTATACTCTTTCTCTCAACATCCACCTTCTTTTTCTCCTTTTCAGTTTCATCTTTATTTGCAGCTGAGTTTGTAGCAGCATTACCTTGCACAGGCACATGCCTCTTTCTCAGTTGATATCCACCTTGGACTTGCATTAAAACTGCATCAGTCAAGGCTTTCGTGTCTTCCTTGGACAGCTGGGATTGCTTGTATTTTTTATGCATGACGTCCCTTAAATGCTCAAAATTGTGAGTTGGCAATTGATATTTTCTTTGGATCCACATCATAATCATATTGGAAAATGTGATCACCCTCTTCGTAACTATCATATTCAACATCCTTGCCCATCTGCTCATAGCCTTCGGTGTCAAACTGATTTATTTCATCTTCTTCATAGTATTCACCTGCACCTTCTTCCTTTCGAGACTCTTCTCTGCTCATGCCACTGCACAATTAGTTGCATCATAGGGGAGAAAACATGTTTGGCACCATAAAGAAGTCTCTTGAAAATTTACATGGTCTCTTCTTAGAGGATCAGGTGTCTCCTTCTCATTCTGTTGTTTGAGACTGACTTGTTTTGGAGCTGCATGTCTATCATTTTGTTGTGGCCTTTTAGACCAGTCCATGTTATAAGGCCTATTGTGCAACCTCTGTCTTTCATTGAAATGTGTAGCAGCACCCTGAGGCGGCAATCCTTTCTCATTCCTTGCCACTTTGTAAGACAAGTCCTTCATAACTACCATGAGTTTATCCAGTTTGTCCTCTGTTGTGACAGGTTTATTCAAGGTTGTCCTATCTGGCTAAGAGATCTTTACATCATACCTCTTAACATGTCTTCCAGAAGCTCTCATATTGCTCTCTATATTGATAGTGTTGGCACCCAGATTTTCAAGCAAAGTATTTGCAAAATCTTGTCAAATTCCTCAAAATTTTCCTACTGGGTAGATGTTCAAAAATCTGATAGATTCAATTGGAATCATGCCCAAGTAAGGAGTGCATCTTGTTAAGGAGCCAAATGGGTACCTACAGTTCAAATTTGGCAAAGATCTGATGAATTTTGGCTAAGTTATGCTCATTGCTACAACCGGACATTTCTATCAGGACAACCTGTTGTATTTCATGTCCGGATCCGATTGCACTTCTTTGTATTTCTAAACGGACATCCGGTTGAATTTCTTGTCCGGATCCCATTGCACTTATCATATGTTAATGTGGAATATGTCAGGTTGGAGTATGACATCATGACTCATCCGAATGCTATCAAATGTTGAACTCTAACCACATGTGGAACACGGGATGAACCAAATGTCCATTGTGCAAGATCGGGTCCAAGTAAGTGTATCTGGAACCTGTTGTCTTATCATGTCCGAATCCGGTTGCAACACCCTTTATATTCCAACCAAACATTTACTAACCAGATATCCTATTGTATTTCAATATCCGAATTCGATTGCCTTATTCATATCTGGTATTCATATCATGCACTTCTTCCATCAAATATATCCGATCTGAGATACCCTAAATGGAAGAAAATTCTCAAATAACCTAAAATATCCTAAGTGCTTTGCTCCCCTGTGTAAAATCACGAAAAAATACTAAAAGTGTAAGTCTTATATTTCACTTGTGTTTTCCTTAGTGTTATCGACAAATCGGCCAATTCGCGAACTTGCAAACTAGTCGATTAGTTCAAAAGCTCGTTGATGTAGCGATCGGTCGATGACTGAAGCCGAGCAAAGCAAAAGAAAGAGAAGCCAATCGCTATGATATCCCGATATTAAGGCATTGTTTAAATTAAAGATTTAAACATCATGATAAAAGACAGTGAAGTTGCTTTCGAGAAAATGCGATGTTTAGTTTGAATGATAAAGATATATAATATTATTAATAAATAATATTAAATAATATTATTATGTAAATAATTAAAATATAATATATAATATATTAACAAGATATATTGTTATATTATATAAAATAAATATATTTAAGAAAATGATATGCCACGCAGACCAACCAAACCTACGTGGCAGATTTGCCTTTGAAATTAACATCAGCAATCCTTTTAAGAAGTCATCCCACTTATAAATTCAAGCGCTTATGTTTAAACAACAATATTAATACATCAAGTCAGCAATTAGTATAAAGGAAAATACAGTGATTAAGAATAAATATAAGTCTTTTTAGGAGGATGTAATATATAAATGTTGGAGTGTATGCGATTTAGGGTGCAACGATTAGTCATTAAGGACAAGGGATTTCATAAAGTGGACAGCGATGATATTAAAAAGAATGCAGTGATCAATATATGAAATGGTGCGACCTCCATATAAGACAAGAGTTTGATAGTGATGTGCTTGAAATAATAATGATTGATGTGTGATTTGTTAAGATTGTTAAGACAGTGACTATATCTTCATCAGCGAATGGTTAAAGGCAGCAATTTGTATAAGTTAGTGCGCCTTCATATAAACAGGGACATGTCCCTAAGTAAAGATCGCCTCTCTTTCCAAGAGGAACATAAGTATATAAAGGGAGTGATAAATGTGTGGAACGGGGTGTATGGAGAGAGCAAGTATGAAATGAGTGTGGAATGAATAAAACATACATGAGTTCTAAGTTTCTAATCTGCAGGAATTCAGAGTGAGATATATATATTTGGCTATTCATCAAGAGGGACCATATAGTAAATAGTATACAATAAAAGATTGGCAGTGATTAGAATCAGCGAATACCATACAGCAGAAGCTAGAATTAATTAAAGACTATTCCATGCTAAGAAAGGTGCGATCCCAAATAAGATGACAAAGTTAATGGCATCGATCATGCAAAGAAATAAACATACATCTGCTCTGAATCTTCAAGCTACAGCAGTAAAACATAAAGAAATCAGCGATCAGGCAAGATTATACCTTAGTAAGTAGCAGCCACCTTGGTAAGAGTTTAATATGTATAATAATGAGGCTTATGTATTATTGTTTTGGCAGTAGTTAATGTAAATAATCATGATGCTTATGTATTATTGTTTATGTATTATGTTTGAACTAATATGTTAATATGAAAATTTGTGTGAATGTTATGATTACTATGATGGAGGAAATGTGGTGCAAGAGGGATAACGGAGATGGGGCACTCTTCTAGGTATGCCACCCCTATATAGGGGATTGAATAATCCCATTGGGGCCAAGGGGATACAAAGGGTACCCCACTTGGGCTTTTAGAAGAGATGGTTTTCGGGGCACCTTTTGTGATCTCATTCTCCTTTCATAGACATGCAAATTCAAAGGAACCAATAATAGAGAAAGGGAAAGGAAATGACAAGATGAGGGGATAACGGGATAACGGATACCTCATTAGGTAGACAACCTCATATGGATGGCATGTGCCACATGAGGCCAAGAGGGATGGTATATACACTCTTGGGCCTAGGGTAGAGGATCCAAGACACACCATCGAAGTCACACTCCTCAACTCTCTTATGGTTGAGTCTCCTTGATAGTTAGGTTGAGTTGAATTAATAATGCCATTATGAGTTTGCTAATCATGTTAACTTGATTGTGAAATATTATTGTAAGTATTTTCTAACTTGTTCGCAAGAATTAAATCAAGCCAAGGTACTCTCTAAATCCATTGTTGTTTGGAAATTGATAATTTAGGGTGAAATTAGTATTGCTCCTATAAGGGACATTACAATCGCTGCATCGGCGAACTTGCGAACTCGCCAATCAGTTCACGATTTCACCTATTCGTCAATCGTCAATGAGAAGCAAGCAAATGATAAGGAAACAAGGCAAGGGAAAGAAAAGCTAAGTGTTCATCAATGATGTGGGCAATTCGCGAACCTGCTGGTTCGTTGATCGCCAAGTTCGCTGATAGGCGAACTCACCGATAGAAAGGGGCAAGTTTGAAAAAGGGGCCAATGAAGACGCCATTACAAATGAAGAATAGCCCAATATAGATCAGAAAAAACATAGAACAACAACCTTCCATTCATAGTTAGACTGGTAATGAAGACAAAGAGGTCCAGGAGAGGACACAGTCCATCAGATTCACATACAGTTTTGGGAGATATCATGAGGCCATGATCAAACATCAAACACGTCAATCGGACATTTCATTCGGACCTTTCCTAATCGGACATCCCGTCGATTTGTTATATTCGGATCCGACTATGATGCTTTATCATCCATCCTGGTATCTCATCTCGATATCATGTTACACATCCAGTTACAATGCTTATCTTCAACTGAACATATTTCATATCGGATATCCTGTTGCATTTCATTATCTGGATCTGATTGTTGATCACATCCGGTTGCAATGCTTCATTTCTAACCAGACATTTTTCTATCTAGATGTCTTGTTGACATATCCAATTCCGGTTCCCTATTTCATCTTCCAACCAGACATCTCTCAAGTGGACTTTCCCAACCGAACATTTTTCCATCCAGATGCCCCATAGCGTGTCCTGTTGCTCGATCGCATCCAGTTAGCTTGTACGATGGCCCAAAAATGCCCAGAAATGCGGGAAAACATGTCGCCGACTCTCCAAATCGCCATTAATGCAAAGTGGATGGTTGAATTTGATGTTTTTAATGCAGTTGGTGGGGTTTTCCCTCCCATTTTTCCATCCAATCCGAGTTGTGAAGGCTATAAATTAAAGATGAAAACTCTTTTCAAGTGTTGGTCATTTTGGCATTTTTCAGACAACTGGTGCAATGCGACTAGGGTTTCTTGTTGCAAGGTTTACGCCCTTGGTCTCCTTATGCTGTGCAGTGCAGCGCTTGGGTTTGTGACAAGGCTTAACCGCCTCCATTGGTTCATTAACTCTGGCGGTTGTATCAGGTATTAATAGGTCGATCTTTTGGTGCAACGACAACCATCTTTCCAACAATTGGTATCAAAACTTCGGTCACAGGTTCGAACCCCTTGCTTACACTGGGGAGGATTGTTGCAAGGTGTGCGCCCTTGGTCTCCTTGTGTTGTGCGGCGCAACGCTTGGGTTCGTCACAAGGCTTAACCGCCTCCCGTGGATTCATTAACTCTGGCGGTTGTATTAGGCATTAACAGGTTGATCTTTTAGTGCAACGGCAACCGTCTTTCCAACATTTCTATCATTGTGAAAGTTTCAGATCTTCAGGGGCAACTTTTTGTAAATCATATGGATGAATCAATGCCAAATTTGTGATTAGAATCATTTGTCTCCATTGTTGCATATGTTCATTTAGGGAATTTTTGATTTCTTATAGGATTCCTCTTGCCACGATTTGTGGTGTGATTGTAATCTTCATTTGAAGGAATTGACAAGTCCATAATATATTACATGTAATGATCATTTTAAGATTGCATATAAATGAATGTAGTGGGAGAAGGGATCAATAAGCATGTATGTTTATATTTTCAAAATTCCATGCATCTAGGTGTTCCAATTAGGCAACTCACTATCATTTCATTGTTCCCCCTTTGATCTGTAAACTCTGTAACCCATTGAAGGCACCGGTCAGAATGGTGTTTTGATCACCTAAACATTCTATAAATCAAACAAATCAACCTGGTTTGAGGTAGAAGTAATCAGATCTATATGTCTTGTGTGATTTGCATTATAACTAGGGAATATAAACAATGAACTATTCTCTAACCATCTTAAACAAATCACCTATGCATATCAACAACTTGCAGTCGTGCAAAAATGTTTACATCAGCTTAGAATGAGGTTCAAATGTGCAACAAGTGTGTTTTAATTCAGTGGCAGTTATTGGGATTAAAAAAATTGTCTCGACATTGTTGCAAAGTTACAATCTAAGGATAAATAGTGTGTAGTTTTAAAACCCTATTAAGGGATACCTCAGGATTACCCTCCTAAGCCTAGTTGAGCTTGAAGTGTTGAGGAGTTTACCCACTCCTGTAAGTTGGCCAAAATCGCCCTTAACCTATTGATAAACCTCTTTCAATCACCTTGATGACACCCCTAGCCCAGGTGATTGTGAAATGTTTTAGGGTTTCGGGTTGTAGTAATTTTGGGAACCAACATATAATTGTAGCATAGGCTTCCCTTAATGCTTGAAGACTCTTATCCCTCAGACAATAACCAATTTTAGAGTCAAATGCACCACAGTTTAGCACTGAACACATTGATTCATGTGGTCTAAGGTGTCGAGGAACCTTCCTCATTGTCATGATGAACCTACTGTTGAAGTCCAACACTGTTTCATTTATTCCTTTCTTGATTGTTATGAGCTCATGTATGGCAAATTTGGGATCATTTCTATCCCCATATTGTAACCTGAAGACCCTCAGGAACTCTTCCCAAGAGTCAACATTGCTATTCGGGAGGCCTTTGTACCATTCTTTAGCACTCTCTTCTAATCAGTGCACCAATAATTTCATCATCACATCTTCATCTTTTGTTTCATGTTAATTGGTGATATTGATGAAATACCTCAGATGCTCTTCACTTGTGACAACATTGTTGCCCTGAAATCTTCGTATCTTTCCTCTTATCTCTTTTGGAATAGGATTAGGAAAATCAAGGATGCCAAAGAAGTTAAGTTGTTTATACCTTTCTACTCCCAAAGGCTGCCTAGGTGGAGGAAACCTCTGAGCATGTCTTCTAAATGTTGATTTGGGATTGGGGAGATTACCAAATTGTTGATTCATTTGATTTTGTGACAGCAGATTACGAACATTTTGAACATGAGCATGATTCTCACCCAATTGTCCCATTTGTTGGTGTTGTTGTTGCTATTTGTGTTGATACTTTTAATGAATTGCTACAAGTATGGGATTTTGAGCATTCTGATGTTGAGATTAATTATGTGCATTTTGAGCAAGTTGATCCTGTTGTAAGTCAAGTAAGGATTGCACTTCTCTCTGCCTTTGTCTGATATGATCAAATAAATTGAGCTCATCATCAAGTGTTCTTCCCCCTTCAACAACATCAGGTTGTCTTGGCTATTCATTATTATTAGGAACATTATCATGTTGATTTCTAACTGACCTAGTAGGTGAAGTAGGATGCTGGGAAGCCCAATATGTCCCTTCATTTTCATTTCCCATTCCAAATGTTCTCATGTTTGCATTACGAAATCTATCTTTGCTTCCCCTGCCAATAATATTCTCATTTCTTTTAACTTCATAGTCAGCTCTTTCTATTCTTCTACTCGTCCTTAGCCCGTTATAAGCAGATTCCTCAAATATATACCGAAATGGATCTATCGGTTCATCAATGGGATCATTCATACTTGATGTTCCTGCTGGATTTCGAACATTTATTGGTGGTAACTGACCAGGAACTCTTTCTCTCCATCTATGTCTTCAGCTTCATGTCTGGCCTAAAGCTTACTCTTGTCCATACTGCTCTTGATGTCTTCTACTTCTATCCATTGTGAATACCTTTCTTTCAAACTGAAACTAATGCCTGGGTTGTTCTTAAAACAGAGTTGCCACTTCCCTCTTGGAAGATATCTCCAAGTTTTTTCAATGTGTTGAAAAGCTGCAATAATTAACCAGAATCAAGAGTCCCCGACAACAACGCCAATGTGTTGGTTCCCAAAATAACCACTCCAAAACCCTAGAACATTACCTAATCACCTAGGCCAGGGGCGTCATTAAGAGGATTGGTAAGAGGTTCATCCACAGGTTTAGGACAATTCAGGGGCAACTGGTAGGAGTGGGTAAACTCCTCTTCACTTTTGGCTCAACTAAGCCAAGGAGGGTATTCCTAAAGGTATCTCTAAGTAAGGACTGAAAACACATAAAACATTCTCAGATTTACACCATTGCAGCAATACCCAGGTTACTGTTTTGATCCCAAATGCTGCCACTAGACTAAAACCAACTTGCTGCACTACAAAACCTCTATTTAAGCTGACAAATACATCTCTGAAATACAAAAGATCCACAAGGTAAACATTTGACCTAAGGATTGAAAGGTAGGATTGAGTTTGTAGGAGGTTTCCCTAGTTTAAACAGAGTCAAATGAAGCCATATACATGTTTTCTATTACTACCACATTCATGAAAGAGTATGTTTGTTTTAAAGTTTTGTGCGTGGTCGAGCAAATTAGATCGGTGCCTATTCTAGGCTGCAGAGTCACTAATTTATCAGAGGAGAAACAAATATACAGATAGACGTGGGGGGTATACCCAGAACTGATTACAAGATATGAATATGCTTAGTTATCTAGCATTTAGATGTATCCATTCACATACAACACATGAAATGATCGCTGCAATATTTGCAATGTTTTAAGAATCTGTCACTGCTCAAATCAGTTGTTATATTCATGAAATAAAATATTACAAGGGAAAACCTGCACAAGGGCTTAAAAGTTTCCCAAAATGCAGAAAGAAAACCCTAGAGAAGTTCATACAATGAAATCGGCCACAACATTTGCAATTGCACATAAATCTAAATATCTGCTCCTAGAAAAACAACCTTGAACTATTTGAAGACTCGTGTAAATCGTTGTGTCTCCTGCTTCTCCAATCTAGCTCAAACCCCCTCAAATGCCCTCACCCCACGTATATATCAACGCATTTTCCTTCACTGCCTTGGGCGACAAAATTAGGACAAACAACTGTTGTCATTACCCCATCTACTCGCACCAACCACCTCAAACACTTGCGCCATCTATTACATTGCTTGCATTTAATTCTCATCTCCCCAAATCCGTCTGTCTGGTAACCATGGCCCTTGGACCAGTATAAGTGTGTTCCTCAGTCAAAAGGCGGGAAAATTATTTTAAACACCCTTTGCAATACATCAAAAGTTTTAGAATTTCCAATGGAATAGGAGCGGGGTAGATACATGGGCATATTCAAAGGGTACTTTTGGCGGATTTTGGGTGAAAAATATGCAAGTTCAGGGCCGACAAAAATAGAACTAACATGGCATATACCAAAGTGGCATGAAACCAATTTTAAAAAAAAATATACCTTATGTCACCACCATATTCTCCTACCTTAGTGATGAATTTACTTGGTTTAGTAAATTAACTTTTGGGGACACTTAGGTGCTCACTTGCAGGCCTTTATTAATATCCTATATATTCATTATGTGTTCCATTTTCTTCAACCATTCTTCATCGTTTCAGCGCATTGGTAAGACTGAGAGATTCTAAGCTACAAATGACATACTGAAGTGCTGATCTTATATATGATGATGTGTTTTACTCATGCCATCCACACTACTCACACCTATGGATGAATAATCCATCTCAAGGTTTAAATCATTATCAAGTGTCATCATTGTGGACTAAAGGGTTTCAATACAAACCTTGCTCACAAGTTTATTTGACAGCCAAGTAACTCACCTGCCACATGCAGACAAGTCTGTGGTGGGTTCTCACCAAGTTTGCAGGTGAGTAATAGCAGAAACTTGGTGAGTACTAAGCCATAGACTCATTTGTACATAGCAGATGCATATGACACACTAAAATCCCTGCAACTGATCTATTTAACTGCATTCACCTTTCCATTGTCACTCACGACTGCATTTAATCTCTTTGAGCTTGTTATTGAAGATGAAACATTTCTGCAAATTTTCACAGCTTTGTTTTGAGTGTGGCAGTCACTCACAACTGCATTTGATCTCTTTGAACTCCTGATTGAAGAAGAGAAATTTCAGCAAATTTTTGCAACTTTGTTTTGAGTGTCGCATCACACAGCGGATTTTGTAGGAGTTATTTTGTGCAGAAGAAGTGCTTTTGAGAGCACATGAGTTGCAGGGCATGACAAGTTTGACAAACGCAATTATTTTCTGGGCACTGTGTTTTGTTTTGGTCAACTGCAGTGTGGGCACCATTGTTTTACACTCATTTTGTATGTTTTGTAACTATGTTTTGTGTGATATTTATGTTTTATTAACGAAAAAGATTTTTTTTAATTTGCCAAGTCGCCAAGTCTGAGCAAAAATTGGGTCTGCCAAGTATTGCCAAGTTGTCAGTTTTAAAACTATAGTGTACTAGAACAATACAGAAAAACAATAATTCTCACTATTATTAATATTTCAATTAGTTAGGAGCAATGAATCATAGCCGATCAAACTCAATTGACATATTGAACTCAAACTCAGACTTGGATCAAAACTCAAACAGATAAGTTCTAAAAAAAACAGCATTTCAAAATGTCATTGTACTGAATTGTACTGAATCATAGATTATTCCAAAACATGGCAACTCGCCCAAAAAATCGGACGGACTCCCCATTTCAGCCTATTTGACTTGTTTTGCAGGACTGCGGACAAGACTTGCAGAGATTACAAAAGGATCACCAAGTCTTGACTCTCAACACCATGCAATGAATGGGCAAAGGGAAGTTGGAAAAGTTGAGATTGCCGTCCTTAGGACTGAGAGTGAAAAAATCTTCTACAGAAGCGAGAATACATTATTCCTTACAAAATGTTCATATAAAAGGGAAGGAATTTTTTCCGCAAACCTATACCACTAATTGGAGATTATACATTACCAAATCTCTACAATAAAATGGAAAATATATTGAAACAAGAGACATGAGTTAAAAAATGAGAATGGAGCATTAATTGTATTGATTCAGATATTAAACACTACAAAGGCAGCATTGATTGTATTGCATGAGATGAAACCCAAAATCAGGTACCAAATTTGGTACACCAACCAACTAGTAAAAACTTCAGGGGGTACAGGCACATAAATTAGATATTAATCAAATGATTTATCATAACATTACCTCCTAATAAACTGACTTATGTACATTGCCTTTCACAAAAGGCCATTATCTAAACTTCTCAAATTTGACTCTAGACAATGCCTTTGTGAATCCATACACACGCTGATTTGAGAGGGGCAATACTAAAATTTGATGTCATTATATGATTATTCTACAAATCTACACCACTGAATAAGGGACAATGAACCTCTATATCTTTGGAATCTTCGATCACTCATGCATAACTCGATTATATGTTTTGGGTATGAGCCCTTCATGGTAGATCACTTTTGCATAAAAAGAAGAATAATTGAAATCCCAGACAACTCAAATGGTATAATACAAAGCAAAAAGAATGCCATTGTGAACATGCCAAACTTGACTGTTGGCTAAAGGAGAACCAAAAAACCTAAAATTTTGAACTAGGTATTTGAAGCAATTGCTACAGCCATTTAGCTTTGACAAGAGAATGCACAAAGTTAAGAGAAGGAAAGAAAGGAAAGGTGATGGGATAGTGCCAGAATTGGCACCCCCCGTACAAAATGTCTTTCACAGATTGCAAAAGGGATAATTTTGAAGCTGCTATCTTCTAAGAGGAACAAATTACATGAATTCCATAAAACTGTCTAGTCAGGTCACAATAATATCATGGATGTCTCAGATTTCACATTAGATATCTGGGAAGAAAAGTAAACATTCCAGATAAGATGTAGAGCATGCAGTTTTGGTCCTGAAGCGTCATTTCTAAATTCTAGACAGATCAATGGGAGATGATGTCACTTAGTCCAACAAGGAGAATTATGGTGAAGGATGATCGAAGAAGCATTGAAGAGGCTGATTTAAGCTGTTATGATATTTCTCGGAAATAAATGTTAAAATCAGTAAAATAGCAGACCGCTTCGAGGGGGTGACCTCAAATAATCAGAAAATAATATGTGAATTCAATATTAGAAGATATGATGTTTTGGGAGAGTCTCTCTCTTCCTTAATTATACAATTAACTATGTAGGGACACACCCCTTCATCCTAACTAAGTCGTCTCAAAGAATAACTAAGACTAATAAATGAAACTATTAAGGTTAAGAATGCCACAAGTGTTTATCCTTATTATAATTAAGAATATAGCATACTAGGATCGTAGCATTCTCATCCCCTTCAGAAAAGTGTTGCCCTCAACGCTTAGCAACTCTAGAATATTTTCTATGAATTGTTCATCATTCCATGTTTTACTATAGATGAAGATGTCATCAAAGAATACCAACACCAATTTTCAAAGAAATGGGTGGAACGCTAAAATTATGAGGCTTTAAAAAGTTGATTGGGTATTAGTGACACCAAATGACATAAATAATAACTCGTAATGACCTTCATATGTGTTCTAAATGCAATCTTATTTATATCCTCTTCCTTTAATTGAATTTGATGATAATCTAAATGTAAAATCTAACTTAGTAAAGAGAACTACATTATTAGATTCATCTACCAATTAATCAATACTAGGAATATGAAACTTATCTTTAAGAGTAAGCTTGTTGAGCTCCCTGTAATGATCTAAACAATGTAGTTGTGCCCCTATGCTATAAGAAGCTTTCTTAAATAATTTCTCCATCATATGGGAGCTAATAATTTGACTTGGTGGTGATTGTATCCCTATAAGTTTGTACTTTTTCCCATGTGTACTAAAAGCCATGGATAAGTCTTGAAAATTGAAAGTCATTGTTCCTAACTGTTTAAGCCATTGTACACCCAAAACTACATCTGCTCCCCCAATTAGGATAGAGAACATTTCGGAATCTATTTGATAATTTCCCATTGAGAGTTTTATATGATGGCATTTACCACCACAAGAGAGTTGTTTCCCATCAGGTATCATGACCTAGAAATTAGATATTGGATACACAAAACAATTGAGCTCATTAGCTAATCTTCTATCAATAAAGTTATGCGTGCTACATGTATCAACCAACACTCTCACCTTTCTGTTTTTGATATAACCAATTACTTTGAGTGTTATGATCCTAGTATGCTATATTCTTAATTTTAATAAGGATAAGCACTTGTGCCCTTGAATGCATGTAAGGAGATAGTAGTGCATTCTACTTCCTTAGAATTCCCATGCTCAAGTTTCATATTTGGTTCTTTTGTAGCTACTTCTCTCTCTTGTTCAACCTCAATCTTGACAGACATTAGTGTTTTCTCACTATTAGTACACTTACGACTCCTAGGCCATTTGCTATCACCATTCCAACAAGAGGTAGAGAGCTTACTAATTCGTCTTGGGGTAAAGAAGTTGTCCCCATTTCTTTCAATAAAATTATTTTTGTTTTTTAATCATATGGTTTGACCTTGTGTGGAATTTCTGGTTGTGGTGTTTTGTTGCTCAAGTTCCACAATTGGTTCTTTCGTAGCTACTTCTCTCTCTTCGTCAACCTCATTCTTGATAATTGTTAGTATTTTATCACTATTAGCATAATTATGACCCCTAGACCATTTGCTATCACCATTTAAGCATAGATCTTTTTCTCTTTTATTTTCCTCTTGTTGAAGAGAGTGCTTACTAATTTTTCTTAGGTTAAATATGTTGTCCTCATTTCTATCAATAGGATTAGTCATAATTTTGTCTTCCAATCCAGTGGTTTGACCTTGTGTCGAACTTTTGGTAGTGGAGTTATGTTTCTCAATATGCAATACTTGTTGCATAGCTTTCCTGATGTTGGAGCATCCAAGGAGTATGGGCAATCTTGCATCACCAAAAATATTTTAATTTCTGTTTGTTTGTTTTCAATAAGGTTTGTGGGCTTTGGAAAATAATATTTAAATTTACAACAAATGTATTTTCTTGGGGTATATTAATAAATGTAATTTTGATGAAAAATACCCCGGTAATTTGTAAATTCCTCCATTAGTGGGGAGAATCTTTCCTAGGTGCCCACTTGAAGATATGCATTAATTTCTGTTTGGTGGGGCTGATTTGGTGGGAAGATCCCGTCATAAGTGGGTCAACAACTCCTATTTTTTATTTCCAAAATTGTAACCTCCAAGAAGGGTGTGGATTTCCAAGAGGTGGTTCTAGTTGATGGTTTTAGTGAAACCATGGGAAATTTTAATGAAACCATGTGGGCCACAAGCTTTGCATTTTGTTGCATGTCTGGGTCATAATTATGAAACCCAGTCTCGGTAAAATGGGAATAACTTTCTCATTTCTAATTGAAATAGAAAAATTCAAAATGTTCTGGAAAGTTGGGAAGGAGGCACACAAAACCCAGAACCCCTTTTAGAAAATTCCGAAAAATGAGGGAGCAGTGATAGGATGAAAGTGACGGGTTTTCTTGGTGGCTTAGTGGAGGTGTTTTGAGAAGCCAATAGTGGTTTTTTCTCACGCAATTTCTATATATTGATGCTTGCTCATTTGGTGAAGGGGGGCTTTGGAGAAGAAAAACTTTACATACCCAGATGCTGCTGAAATGAGTCCAAGATGTTGGAAAAGTTGTTTGTTGCAAGTGTTGCATGTATGATTCCAGAAGCTCATAAGCTTCATGTTGATGTAATGAATTTTCAGATTTAATAAAATCAATGTTGCAGATTTCTCTTTTATTTTCTGTTGTTCACTTTATTTGCAGCCTTCTTGCATAGGCTATTGTGTAGGTTTATGTTGCAGATTTGAAAGGGAGAGTATCCCATTTCATCATTTCCTAACTATGCAAGGTTCCAACAAACGAACATCATGCTTAATTTGATCATTAAGTCCATTGATGTAGAGTTGTAGCCTCTAATAAGGAGTCACCTCACGAGCTCAAATTGCCAATCTCATATGCTCAGCATTATATTCGGCTACAGACTTTAATTGTTTTAATTTTTTTAATTAGGTATCATAGCTTCCATTCCATGGTTTCTCATAGAGGGTTGCTAATTCATTACTAAACTCTTTCTAACTAAGCATTTCCCTTGCTTGTCATTGATCCATAGATGAAGTTTTGATTCTAAATATCGTGAGGCTACTTCAACCATTGCATTGTCTGGTATCTTATGAAGCTTAAAGTATTGTTCCATGAGACTTATCCATGAAGTTACATCAATACCATCAAATTTAGGGATATCTATTTTGGGTAGGTTCAATTTTAGACCTTGAAAAGGTTGTACTATCCCTTGATTTTGCCTCGTAGGGTTGTACCCACGCTTGTCATTTTGTTGGAGCTTTAATTCCTATAATAGTTCTTGTTTAAACATATCTAAACCTTTATTTAAAGATGATCGAAATGGGTCAAACAAATTATCCTTAATAAAATGTACCACTGTTTCACATCCTGGGGGAATTTTACCCTCAATTTAAGGTAGTGGAGAATAAAGGTAATTCAATTGAATTTTTGCAGAAAAGTCTTTGAATCCTATAGATGACATGGCTTTTGATGTGTATGTATTTTAAACTATAGAATTTCAATATATTTCCAAGAAAATTTTATAAAAAATTTAAAAAAAAACAAAAATTGTAACCTGTAGAGTAGAATAATAAAATAATTTGACTTAACTTTGACCACTAAATTACGGAATGTATTTTATCTCTAATAATAAATTACAAGGAACGAACCCAACCTAATTTTTCATAAGCTACTATCCAAAAAATGTAAATTTTTTTAAAAATTCTGAAATTTGTGGCCTGTAGAGACAATTAATGAAAAAACAAAAAATTAAAATAATTTGCGCAAAACTTATGATATAAATCTGATTTTTTACCTAGAACCTTATTTACCACATATCTCAAAACCCAAAAAAAATCAAGTCCAAATTCGCAATGGTTTGAAAGTTATGGTGGAAACAAAAATCTTGGCCCAAATCATAGCTCTGATACCAGTTATGATATTTTTTGGAAATAAATGTAAAAATCAGTAACACAGCAGACCACTTTGAGGTGGTGACCTCCAAAAATCAAAAAAATAATATGTGAATTCAATATTAGAAGATATGACGGTTTGGAAGAGTCTCTCTTCCTTATTTATATGCATAACTACATAGGAACACACCCCTTCACCCAAACTAAGTCATCTTAAGGAATATCTAAGACTAATAAATGAAACTATTAAGGTTAAGCATGCCACCAATGCTTATCCTTATTATAATTAAGAATATAGCATACTAGGATCATAACATAAGCATGGCACGAGGCTTCTCAAGGATGTCCTTTCTGATTTAGCAAATTCAAATCTTTGTCATGTATACTTACCCTGATTAGGATAGGTAGTAGTTATTTATTAATTACAGTGAATACATCTGCAAAGATGCAAGATTCTCCAAACCATACCTCTCTCTTGATAGCTTTCTATATTTTGAAGAATTTAAAGAATCTGTGGATTTTCTATAAATGTTCGATATGTTTACCAAGAGGTTTGGACTGCACTTGCACATGCAAACCCTAGATGAAAGAAAATACTCTTCCTCCTAGAGGGATGAAACAAATAGAAATTGTATTGATCACAAAATGGAGATTGCATCACCTCCATATAGCTAACTCCTAAACCCAAAACAATGATGGTATTCTAACCATGGTATTTGTCTACTTGATGGTAAAGGCATGCATACTCTACAGTGGGGTAGTGGTGTATGCCTTGTTGAACAATATATAGGGTAAATAGAAGAAAACCCTAGTGAAATGTTTGCAGAAGGGAAGTCTCATACACCAATCAGTGTCTCACTTGGCAATGATCTAAAAAACCTACCTTTATGATGCACTTAGAGCAACCAATCTAAGCAACTCTTCACACGTACAGGCCACTCATTTTATAACAGCAAAATAAGATTAGTGCCGAACTCTAAATTCAAGCTTAACATCTTAAATCTAAATACTATCCACCATAGCAATAGAGAATAAGAAAAGTTCTTCAACAAATGGAATACACCCCAGCACTCCAACCAACAAAGCAACATAATAGATGAGATCACAACTATTGATATTATGAGATTTCTCCAGCATTACAATCCATAAACAATACGCCTACAAATTCAAGTACATTCAAATAAGATTGCACTACAGATTATCTTCCTACGACTCTCTACATGCCACTCCAAAACTCGACCCCACTATCAAACTAAATTCCTCACAAGACTTGACCACCACAACTCGCATATGAACTATTTCTTCATCCAAATTAGTATTTTTCTCCCTATACTCTTTCAAATCGATTCAATTCACTTTTTCCTTATTTTCTGCCCAACCAAATGCTTTTCCCATTGATAAATAAGGGCAGTAGATGCTAGTTTTAGAAAGCCGCCACAAGTGCAGGTGCTAGTATAAACCGTTCGCATTTATGACCACTACAATAAGGATTTTGACTAAATGCCACCAAAATAAGGAAAATGCCAAAAGTAAATTCCACTGGTACTAAAGATAGGAGTTTTGCCAGCCACCACTACTATCAAGTTGTTGCCAAAATAAGGGAGTTGTCAATATTTATTAAGCCAATATTTTAAGGTAGTCGCCAATTTCCATTCAGCCGCTCTCCACTCGTCATAAATCTCCTTTAGCTGCACACCAAGAATCCACAAGGATTTTAAATCACACTAGTCTATTTTTTCGTCCAGATTTTCAACCAAACATGGAGCCAAGAAAATGAAGACTAATCAATCTGCCACTCACCTACCAGTTAAACTTCCACATCCAACATAAGGAATATTGCCCATTCGTGTGGGCCCCAGCCGTCATATGGAATTGATTGTAGGAAAGGTGAAAGTTAATGCTCGTAATTGCTAGCTGCTAACTAAGAATAGTTTATGTAACCGCCGAGATGAGGATTAAAAGGTAGTTTTGCTAGTCATAAATTCCCCATTACTCCATAAAGAACTAACGCTATCAAGAGGATAACTGCTATCGCCAGATGCTCCTGCATCACTTTACCTTCTAAAAGTGTTGTCCACCTCCCACTACTACCTAAAAACATCCCAAGAGGTAGCTTTCTCTACAAGCTATTAAAAACCTATGATTGGATACAATGAACCTAGTTCTTAATTACATATTTTTAAGCTTTATGTAAAAATAGATCATTATATCACATGACAGAATATGATGTTTTGAGTTACACAGTATGCCCTTTCCCTTGAGAAATCTTATTCCTAAATCTAAGGACCAAATAAAGGCTCTCTAATGCATCTTCTTCTTGTTTCACTTCTTCATCCTTTGCTTTGAGATGGTCATATGCAACCACTTGAAAGGGTAAATGCTTCAACAATTATTTCTATGAACTAAACATTTACTGTACTATGATTTGGATGTTCAAGGTATCATATGGATCTATGAATGGCTCAACCAAGACATTATAGACCGCTTCAAAATGTGATCAAAAACCTGTTGGTAAGCAGATTTGTTACTTTTAAATAACCTTCGTGAAGAACTCCGTTTCGCCCTTGAATCAACAACAACCTGCTTACAACAGTTGAAGAATCGCAGGACTATGTCGATTCCTCTTTGTGTTTGAGAGGGGCAGCTCCCTCGTATGATAGGGGTATATGGATTTTCTGGGGTTTTTAAGAACAAATTGAATAACGAAAACTAATAAATAAATGAGAAGTAATCTTATTGATTCAAGTTCCACACATTTAAGTTGAGATACCAAAACTTAACATGATAATCTTTTCCACATGCAACGTTTAAAGGAAAGCGAATCGTTATGATTGATTAAACATATGAATATCAACAACAACACATGAAATCGAATTGAACACACATCCAAAACGTTTCTTTATTGCTTTCTTGCTTGAATAATACTATTCGAGTCCTTTACACAATCCCTTGCAAAAAAGTGTAACCCCTTGATTGAATTACAATGTTGTATTTATCGGCGAGGTTAGTAACCACTTAAGGTAACTACCTTAACCGCTTTTTGTAACTACTTGGTGTAACTACCTTCATAAGTGCACTAATTTTGAATAACTAACTTTCTTTTGTAAAGATAGTCACTTAGAGTAACTACCTAACTTAGGCACTTAAAATAACTACCGTGTAAGAAAGAGTTAGGATGAACCTAACTTTACAATTAAAGATAGAAAACTAGACTCGAACAGGGGAAACTCAATCATGAAAATTATTTACAAAACAAGCCAAAATCATGACTTGAGCCACACACAAACACATCAAAAATGAGAACTATACAATATGCAACAATGCATTTATTCCATACTTGTTGAAAGTGTCGTTGATGGAGCTGTTGATTCTGGAGACTAATTCTGTTGACCGGATCCCTTTTCTTTGAACATTCTGAAAAGTTTGATAGCTGGAGTAACAGATTTCCCCTTAGGAATTAGGATGTTAGTTATCCTCATCTTCCAGGTATTCAGGTTCCTGTAGATGTTGCTCAACTTTGACACCATACTCGGTATTTGGGAAACATAAATCTTCAAAGAAGTATAGATATCAATCAATTTGTCCATTGCATTATCATCGAAAACTTCTTTGTTGAAAAATTGTTGATCAACCATGTTCTAAAAATTATTTTGAATTACTTTGAACCTTCCATCAATGACGCACTCGAGAGGATGGCAATGAGCTGATCCTGGAGTTTTGCAAACGCTTGCTCACAAGCAAGTATAAGCCTTTCCTGCTCTGTTGAAACTTGTTCAATGATTACCAATTTCCAACCTATGCTTTCCACCCAAATCTCCAAGTAGTTTTCCTCTGTACCAGGTAGGATCTTCTCTGCTACGAGGATGTTGACATCAATCTCCATCATCCTCGCGAAATCCTTCATGATATCCTTTCAAGCCGCTTCTTCTTTCCTGACACTTTTCAAGTCTTTTTCAATGGCCTCCTTTTTTATTAAGGCCTCATCATAAACGGCTGTTGCCTTAAAAAAGAAATCAAATGGAATGGACTTGACTTTGTTCCCCCAACTCTCAGTGGCTTTCCCATAAACTTGATATTTCTGGAGGTTATCAATAGTACTTCTTTCAATCTCTCCTTCTTGACCCAAGATGATTGATTGGTGATCAACATTGAGTGGCATGGTAGAAGTGTCAACTATGGACTTCAAGTAGCAAGACAAATTCTGCACTTGTTGCTTCAGCTAATCCTTTGACTGCTTCTCCTTTTCAGTCCTTTCCACTAGCTTTGGGGCTACCATATTGAAGTTTTGTATGTCAGCCTCATTAGTGGATGGACCCATATTGATCCTTGTCATAACAAAATCTGCAGGAGTAGCTTCATTTACATTTTTCTCGGAGATGGGTCGAGCTATCTCGAGACACATATTTCCTGAGTTTAAATCGGTCTTTATTCTTGAAGTCACCTTGATCTTTTTCGGTTTCCCAGATCTCCTAAAAAGATCGAATACTGTGTTGAATTCAGGAACAACTAACTCTTCTACCTTTCTTTTCTTCGATAGACTTTGTTCCAACCATGGGAGGGAAAGGTTTTCTGAGAGCTCATAAACATTACTTTCTTGAAGACTTTGTTGTTCAGGTACTGGTGAGGTTGCTTGCTCTTCAACTTGTTCTGTTTGACATACTTGATCCTTTGAGGAAGAAGGTTCCATAATTGAAGTAGGATGTTGTACTTCATGACGAGGGGATTCAATGAGAATTGAACGTGACATAGTTGGTATGCCCTCATCAAACCTTGAATCATCCAGGACTTCTACTGATTATTGTTCTTTCTCTTCTCTTGAAGTAGAGTCTACTTCTTTATCCCTTGATCTTGATTTCTTTTTCTGTTGTCTGGGTTCATCTCCGCATGTGTTTTGGAGATTACTTTTTCTCGGAGGATCTTCATCTCCACCACTTCCTTGAGTTTTCTGATGAGAAAGAACATCCATAACTGGTGTATGAGAAGGAACTAATGAGGTGGAACTGTCTTGATCACTTCTTCCTCTTGGTGTCTCTTTCTTACTTGTCGGTCTTGTAGCAGTCATCTGAGCTATCTTCTTCCTAATCCAAGCTTCTAACTTCTTGATTACAAAACTGGTTCTTTCTCTGACATCTCTAACCTTTGGATCTGCCCAATTGATAGCAGGAAGAGGTTGAGCCTGGATTTCTTTAAAATAGAAGGGATCAATCAGATCCGATTCATCATCTTCAATACCTTCAATGATCCATTCCAACTTGAAATCACAGATTTGTTTCAGAACGAATCTCGTCCAATCTCTTTTTCTGACTTCAAATTCATCTTCACAGTCTTCCCAAAAGTCTTCAATATTAGGGAAATGAAGATACCCAAGACCAAGCTTCAGATTATTCTTGACATAGTCTTTGCTATCAAAGGGGAACCTCATCTAGTATGTGTACAAATTGATCTTAGCAAGAGCCTTCTCCAAATTTTCTGCTCTTGAGCTAGACTCACATCTGTAATGACCGAGGCAAATAGGGAAGGCAACTCCTTTGTTCTTCCTATCTCTGCATTTCTTTTGAACTGACACCAGTTGTCTACAAAGCTCGATCAAAACAAGTTTATCATCCACGTATCTTGGCAACTTAGAAGGATAGCCATCGAATCCTCCTACTCGAAGGTAGGTGACTCTTGGAAACTGGATGAAGTAACTTTCGTACTTCTTTATCAATAGTGCTGCTTCTTTCGATATTCTGATAGTTGTATTTCTTTGAAGTAGCCTCACTGCTAGCATTGTAAAGGCATCATTCACTCGTCTGAAATACACAAAACTTTCCTCTAATTGCAGCTTCTTGTAGAAGTCATAAACCTGTGTCTCCTAATTTAGAGCACCAGTGGTACTCAAACCTGGCCATGACCTCAAATTAGCTATCGCATATACCAAGTAGGATGACATGTGGAAGCGTTGGCTTGTCTTGAAGTGGACCAACTGATCATGTATGCAATCACTGATAAGATGGCCCCAATCAATGAACTGTTTCCCGGCTGATATGATCATGATGAAAAGATACATCCACATCTCGAACTCAGTTGAGTCTGGGCTACCTATCAATCTATGGAGTAGGGCAATCAAATAGAAGATCTCTTTTGATGAAAAGAGAGCGATGAAGTGTCTTGGGACGCTGAGATTGCCTACCTCTTGGTTTCACCATCCATTCTTTAGCCAAGTTGTTTAAACATTTGCTTCTGTTGTCACTAAAATATTTGTAGGCTTTTTGCTTATCAACACGAATGAATTTCTCTTTGTATGCCAGTCGAAGAATGATGGCGATAGAAATCCCATCGAGCTTGGCCATCAGGTGCCCGTCAATAGTTCTTATCTCTCTAGCTTCAGGATTGTATCTCTTCGCACATTCTATCACTAATTCTGGACATTGCAATGATGTAGGAAAGCAAACTGCATCTACTAGACCACTTTCTGCTATCCTGCGGGACAATTTTGACCGCTCTCCTTCCATTAGTGATGTTCGGATGTCTTGCAGGTTAATGTGCCCCATTTTAGTGTCGAATACCTCCGGAAGCATAGTGTCAATCATTGGAGCATATTCATAGTCCTGAGATTTGTACTTCATGATGAAGCTTTTTGCAAGTTTTGCACTGAAGTTACCTCTTGCACCGGCTTGAAAGTCCCTGAGATCTTTTTAGCAAATCAAGTTCATGAGCAATCTATTTGCGAGGAGGCTGTGAGATTGAGATGAGTAGCGAATGACAAGAACATTTCTTAATGTCTTTTTAGCATATCCCCTTCATGTACATTTTGCTACCATCGCATTCCATTTGACAATGTTTCTCTGAGGCAAACTGTCAAACAGTTCATGAGCCTTTGTGTATCCTTCCACGTTTTGCATGAGTACCTTACCAGACTAGTCACAACTAAGACTCCAAGAAAATCTGCTTCAGATTATGCTTTGTTGGATGTCCATGCCCTGTTTAAAACTCCCATTTTTTTTAACATAGGCCGATTGCATTTACTTGAAAATTTCTAACATCTTCAACAAATCAACTGCAGCATTTATTGAGACTACATTTCTTTCAAGCAATTTGCCAAACAGTTCACATGCTTTGCCTACACTTACACATTATACATACATGTCTACCGGGTGCATTTGCAACTATAATAATAAAAATTCAATTTCAATTATGATTTGATGGACGTCTATATCTTGTCCAATTTTGGCACTAGCTAGGAGGATTTTTGCAAAGGTTCTGGAAGTTGGCTTTTCACCTACCAATTGTATTTGCTCGAAAGTTTCTAATCCTTTTCAACAAAGACCATTTTGAGAACATTCTGGAATCACTGCAATCCACTAGACCATTTCTTTGAGGCGTTTTGTTTTGTGTGTCCTGTCTTATTGCGCAAGGACGCTAGCAAGGGTCGAGGAATCAGTTTTACAACTGACAATTACATTGTATGAGAACATGTATCTTTGAGGTATTTCGTCGAACAGTTTGTGCACCTTGTCTCATACTCGCACATTTTGGATGCATGTTTGCCAGAGAAATTGCAACGATAATATCTGTCAAAACTCCACCTTCCATTATACATTAATGGATGTGCAAACCATCAGTTCAAAACTCCTATGCATCCATTTGCTTGAAACTTTTTGAAGTCTTTTCAACAAAACCGGTTTTTGTGCATACGCTGCAATCGTAACATTCCATGAGATGACATCTCTTTGAAGCATTCTTTTCAGAACAAGCCATGGATAGGGAGAGGACGGCAGCGGTTATGGAGTCTGACATTACAACCGCCAGTTGTAGTCACTTGAAGGTTTCTGAAGCCTTTTCAACGCATCCATTTTGTTCATATCCAGTGATCTTTGCATGCCATGAGACAACGTTTCTCTGAGATTGCACCATCAAACCTTTCCTATGTGTTGTCTATGCTTCCCATTTTGCAGAAATACGTATCTACCAGAGTATTTCGAATCATGCTTTGACGGAGGTTCGGATGGATGTGGAGAAAAATCAGTTTTTACGTCAACTTCTTGGTTCGTTATAACCAACTCCTTCCTTTACATCGATATTGGCATCATTTTCGGTGCAACATCATCGTGGAGTCTTAGTAGCTTAAGAGAATCTTGAAACTTCATCGGGGTTTTGGAGATAATTCCCAACTTCGTCGGCGGCAAGAGCTACTTTCAAAACCACTCTAATTCTCCGATTAAGAAAATAGAGTGTCTTTCATCGATGATGTAGAGGAGTTTCAAAAGTTTTGGTGAGGACTGATGGAAACTTTCGAAACCAATTTTCTTCATCATTGGTGTTATAAGATGCTTGTGAAACCAATCAAATTTCTCGATCTCAAAAGCAAGTTTTCCTTTATCGGTATGTTGATCACAAGGCTAACAAAACCTCATCTACACAAATGTTGCCTGTCGATTGTGACAACGAAGAAATTTTCTCAACAACATATAGAGCAGTTCCATGTAAATGAAGACCAAAAAAATAATCTTTGTATGCTGAAACAAAATCTTGTAAAGGAGGAATTTTGAGATGGAGAAACTTTTTTGCTGCTTGTTTGTAACCACCCCGAATTATCTCTTCATTTTCAACATTTTCCATCGATGCATTCCTCTTACTAAAAGATTCACTTTGGTAAGATGTGGTCCATCAAAGAGAAACTAGAGGAGCTTCACCCCTTGTGTGTCATCTTTTCTTCATCATATAAAGAGGATCAATGAACAAGAAAAATTAAGTTACCTTAACTTAGCCTGAAGAAGTCTACATACCACTCAATACAAGCATCTTCCAACATTCTCCATCAATGCATTCCTCTTATTAAGAGATTCACTTTAAAGAAGTGGTGATCCATCAAACAGAAACTAGATGACTTTCACCTCTTTTGCCCCATCTTTTCGTCAATATAGAGAGAGGAACAATAAGAAAGAAAAATAAGGTATTTTAATTTAACCTAAAGAAATCTTCATACCAGTTAATGCAAGCTTCTTCCAAATCTAAGAATGTGTTTGTTTCTATATTTTCCTTTCTCATAGAAATTAAGAATGCGTCTACCAAGTGCATTATAAATTCATTCATAATAAATCCATCTAACAAGTGCATTAGAAATGTAGTCATAATTTCTTTCAACACTTCTTGCCTAACCTTGTTGGAAGACCCCATTCTATTTTTTCTCAACTTGAATGAATCTCTCTTTATAATGAAAATCTGAAGCATAATCTTAGCAGAAAATAGGTCTTAACTACTCCTTTCAAGTGCAAAAATAAGGCAGTTGGTATGCTCGCATTTATCTAGATTTCTGAATTTTTTTCCTACAACAAATGTTCCAAGGCTAATTCAAATAAATCATTAAAAAATAAAATATTAAAATGTCACTCATTTAAAGCTTGTTGAATCTACTTTCTAATAAAAAAGAATGGCATCTATAGCAGACAACTGACCTAAAAGACATTTCATCTGAAGTTCACAGTATCAAAATTCAATGCATTTTCAGACAAATCTAGAACAGCAAAATGCAGCAACTATATCTCCCTCAATACCACTCAAAAAATCAAGATTAACCACTAATTAAGAGTGGATATAACTCTGCTTCTAGCACTCATTAGAAAGTTATGCTTTATGCAATAGTCTTTTTTATTTTTCTATACATCATAACTATTTCCAACACCATCATGGGCATGCATCTTAATTGAAAAAAAGGATGACGACACCTTTTGAGCTGCTCTCACACATACAAGTCCTATATGAGAGAGAATACTTTTCCTCCAAAAGAAATGATAAAACACAGAGAAATTGTATGGAAATAAATAGGTTGCAAAATGGGGAACAGAACCCTTATATATTGTTAAGTTCTAAACCCAAAACCATGTGGTATTCTACCAGAGGTATTACAACAAAATTGTTATTCACTTATAACCTCTAACTAGGAACATTCCAAGAGGTAACTTCCCCCACAAGCTATTAAAAACTAAATTAGATTATAATGAACCTAGTTCTAAACTATATTAAGTTTGATTTTATATCAAAAGCTCATTACATTACATCAAAAATGTGACATGTTAAAGAATGGTGTTTATAAGGTAAAAGTTGTAAACTGTGGCCTTTTTGCTCATTTCAACTTTATTCTACTCTGATTTTTTCTGCAGCAAAACAGACTGGTTTTTAGGGTTTCTGAGCTCCGAATGATTTTGATATCTTTAGGATGGCCAAGGTATTTTATGAAGAGCAGCTGAATCAAACTAGGCATGAGCAGAACATTGGAGCTTCAACATGAGGAACTATTTGTATTACCTTATGAGATTGTTTCATGCTCTTTGTAAACTTTGCATCTTGTGTTATGATGATATTAAGGGCACCTCTGTTTATTCATTGCTTTGTTAGAATTCATGATTGGAAGTAGGAAGATATCTCTGTTTGAGAGGACATATGACCATAGTTCCTCTGACTTCCTTAAACTTTTGAGTACAGATTCTGATGTAATCAGTGTTAGTAAGAATGTGTGAGCTATGTCAGTACCCCTGCACATCTCTTGTGAAAGGTATTATGATGGTGGTAATATAGAATGTTCTGAGCACTATAGAAACCAGATCTCTGTTGTAAGCAGTGGTTTAGAATATGGAGATGATGGTGTGTCTGATCTTCACAAGAAACACACTACCCTACTATTTCTCCTATGCACCAATTTACAACATTGAACCATAGCATGAGGATTGAATAAACATCAACAGATCACGTTGTACTGGATTTAAATCAGATTAGGAGGATAAATGCTCTTGTATTGTATTATTTACCTGAATTAAGTGATTGTAAGCAATCCAGTTTATATTGCACTATAGAAACCAGATCTCTGTGGTAAGCAGTGGTTTAGGATATGTAGATGGTGGTGGGTTTGGTCTTCACGAGAAACACGGTACCCTGCTATTTCTCCTATCTACCAACTTACAACATTGAACCATAGCATGAGGATTGAGTAAACATCAACAGATCACTTTGTACTGGATTCACATCAGATTGGGAGGACAAATGCTCTTGTATTGTATTATTTACCTGAACTAAGTGATTATAAGCAATCCAGTTTATAATTTATATTGCATATGATCACATCCAACTAGTATAAGACAATCTAATCTATTTACCTTGTTCATATAAAAACCTTGATGATCTAGCATCACTTCATTATGTATAACCCATTCAAAAAACATCAAGAACTGCAGCCCCATTGATGATCGTACTTAATAGCAGCTAGCCTCATTGCTTCCGTCCACTTTGTGTTACTTTGTAGTTTGTGTTACTTTATTTGTAGTTTGTAGTGTGTAATTGATTATGAGGGTTTGAACTTTGAAGTCAAACTATGTGTTAATGCACCATACAGTGTGGCACTGTAATCAGCGATCTCAAAATTAATGAGGAAAATCATAATTTCAATATTCATGGTGTACACTCTCATTTAATTTCACTCTCTCACTCTCTATGCAATCAGGATGGTTTTTAATGTAAAAAACATTAGTTATTTCTCTCTTTTTTATTAAAACAATTCTGCATTTTTTGGGTTCCCACTTGTTTACCCAATAATATCCTGAGAAATTGAGAATATCTTTCTCTTTTGGTTTGACAAGAGATTCCAAGAAACATATTTGCTTCTATGATCATAACCATGGACTTTCTGACAGATAACATAAAATCTTATTTTGGGTAGTTACAAAAAGAAAAAATTTCAAAGCAAAATATTTGGTTATAGAAAATACCAAAATCCATATCTGAAGATGAACAGCCACTATCGTCAAGATAATTTTCCTGAGAGGCAACACATTTGTTTTTTGTATCAGCTCCCACTGCTGACTTTAACTCTTTAAGAAACCGTCTCATATCCAAAGATACTGTTTCAGAATTTTCATTTCTTGGAAGTTCTGCTCCTTCATAGCTTGACATATTTTCCACAAAAGCATGCATATTCTTTGCTATGTCTTCCAAGTTAAAATCATCCATAGTCTTCCTCGAAGTGGAATCCTCTTTAGGCATCTTTGACTGTTTGTTCCTAAGACGTTCTTCTTCATACAAGTCCATTTCCTTTTGTCTCTCTAAGAGGGCTGCATTCAAGTCTTCCTCTCCATTATAGAGCCACAAATCATCATCACTTGGTGGAAGTTCCAAACCAATAAAATCGGCAGATGAATGAGGCAATGCCAAAATTTCGTTAATGCACCTAACTGGTGCATGCATAACCATGCTGAAATGAAAACAGAACATATCGAAATTATCCACACATTACTTATCTTCTGTACAATCATTTTTAAAACTCAAAAAAGTACTTTTTCTCATGAATATGCAGCAAATGCTAAGCACCATATTTACAAATAATTCCTTTATCTTCTATAACTTATCAAGCTTAAAAAGTATACCTTTGAAAAGTATGTCATATCCATGCCTAATGTTTATATATTTCAATATCAATGTGTTCTTCAAAAGCCTTCTGTCTATTGTTAACTTGTCTATCGTTACAAGAAGGTTTCTTCGCCAATGGCTTCTTCTGTCCAAACAAGGAATGTAATCTAGGTTAAACTATTCAAACCATTTTCATCTTCATAAACACTTCCTTGGGTTCTTCTTAAAGTCAAAATGCCCAAACAGGTCTATTCTAGCCACAGTATATACAATCCACCTACCACAATCAATAACATTGTAAAAATAAACTCATACAGCTTCAGTGACATCCCTTAAACTATCACAGAGAGAGAAGCTATTCTGCAAAAGACAAAATTCTGACGTAAAAGGCATGCTACGGAAGTTATTTTCCAAGCAATAGAAAGACTTGGCTCATTTACACAAAGCATATATGGTAAGAAAAACTTGTCAAAGTCCACATAAGCTAACACTGCAATAGTCTGAAAGAGACAAAAAGCATTCTACGGAAATGACAGCCAAATTCTATAGAACAGCTAATCTGAGCTCATTTATGCCAAACAGGGATGGTATGAATTAACCATAAGCAAAAGAGACATCTATAGACCCATGGCACGTGTTCCCATATAATTATCTGTAGTAATTGCATAGAAGAAACATCCTGACTGAATGATAGGATATGTAACGTTTTCTGACCACAATTATATCCACCAAGTGGAGACATATTTTAAGTCAGCTAAACACAGACTTAAAATCCAAATTGCTTGAGAATGCCAAGATTTCAATATTTATGAATTCCAGGTTTCTACAGTTGCAGAAGGAATATTAATTTGGCTTTAAAGATTCACTTTTTTAAAAGATGAAAAAAACATCTGATCAGACGGAATAAGAGTTCGTCAATATTCTCTAGTAATGCAATATTTAATAAGATAAAACAGATAATCATCCAGATCGAACATAAGTCTGTCAGTGCTCTGTGCTTACAATTTGAGAGAGTCAACAGAGGATTTTACTGCGAAAGTGTTATAAGAGTCCATTTCCACTGTCTATTGTATGTAACTAGAATCCGGCAGTAGTGAATCAAATGGATCAGAGTCAAAGAAGGAAATTTTACCTTGTTCTGGAAAAAAGAGTTGTACTCCTGTAATAGTCCAATGCCTCGTTCATGAGTCTTTGATATTCGTTGGACCCTTCAAGAAGACACCTGAAATAGCCCTTGTTCTCTAAACTTTTTCTAAATGCCTCCCATCCAATATCTTTATTCTGAGTTGCTTTCAGCTTGGAGCTTTCGGCTGCAGCATCACTGAAGCCAACAAGACCGGGTTCGACATCCTCAAAATGGGACAGATATTGTGACCGCTCGTAATATATCATCTCAAATCCACAGCTTATCTTCATACCTAACTCTGCTTCCCTGTAATCATGGAATTTTCTCAGAGATTGAAATTATTTTGCGAGTCTACAAAAGGTGGCAACTCTTTCAAATCATCCAAGAAAAGCAAGATATATGTGTTAAGCAGATATTATTTGAAGGAAACGCATAGAATTTAGTATTAAATTATTAGTACAATTTACTATTAATACTTACAAATATCTGTATAAAAGCCTCAGCCAAATTGTTTTGATGAAAATTTAACTAATTAAAAAAAAAAAAAAAAAAAAACCAAAGAGAAATTCCATCCATAATTTTTCTACATGTAGCTTGTAATTTGTGCTTTTAAAAAAAATTCTTACTTGGCTAGTCCAATTTTTCAATATTTTATTTACAATGGTCAAGAAAAATGGAACATAACAAATTTCCTGCCCATGAGCATTCCCTGAAGCACTAAATTCCAAGTGGACCAGTCAAGCTTCTGAGAAATTAATCATAGAAGAAATGACTACTCAGGAGATTTGGATAATTAACTACCATATATTTGTTAATTCCAAAAAATGATGCTTTAAAATGTTACACCGCAAAAACTCCAATTGTTCAAAAGTTTGTCTAATACTTTTTCTTGGACTATTTTATTAGTTGGCAAATCATTTTTTAATTAGACAAAACCCCTACCTGTAATTTGGTGCCAACAATGGTGACATTCTCAGAGAGAGCAAATGAAGAAATAAAGTTGAAAACACAGTGGACTTCTGAGTTCTCTGCACATAGATCATGTTGTGACCTAATCACACATCGCCCCATTGCAAATGGGGATCTTCAATTTTCGCTTTCGTTTTGCCAGTAGTTTAGAGAGTCCCCATCCTAAGTCTTGCTCAATCTCCGTGCAGATGAGAAATTAGGGAGGTCATCCATCAAACAAGGTACAATGGAGAACACTGAAGTCAATCCCAGAGACTAGGAGTGATAAGATTTTGTCAAAACTGAAAACAGAGCAAATTGCAAAAAATGGCTAAGTAAAATTTTAGCGCAATTTCCATGCCATAGTGGAAATTATGCCAAAAAGCGCAATTTCCAGGCACAAGTGGAAATTGCGCCATTTCCCCTGAAGGGCTTTAAAACAAGAAATTTCATAATTTGTTTGCTAGGGATTGATTGATAGTTGGAAAATTTTGGCGTTTCATGTTCAATTTTGACTCACATTTCATGTGAAAAATTGGGAAAGAATGATCATCATCATCATCAAAAAGCGCAATTTCCATGACATAGTGGAAATTGCACCTAGAAAAACTTGGCACTCAATTGTTGCAAATTTGAAAATTCTCCAAAACCTTAGCAAAAACACGAAGAAATCATTTAGAAATTCTCTAAGGGACATGAAAATCTTTGAAGAAATCTTGTGAAAATCATTGAGAAACCCTTAGGAAAAACGCCATCATGAAGTGTAATAGCGCAAATTTTGATAACAGGTGGAAATTGTGCCACTTTTTGGACCTCACAAAAGTTCAAAAGAAATGGAAATTCCTAAGTATTCTTTTGAAAATCATTAAGGAAAACATCAAAGTTTTGTGAAGAAATCATAAGAAAAATCAATGTAAAAATGAACCACATCATGAGAGTAGCGCAATTTTTAGCATGAGGTAGAAAAAAGCGCAATTTCCATGCCATAGTGGAAATTGCGCCACCCACATTTACCTTGCATTCAATAAAAATTCGCCAACATCATGTAGATAAGTCGGCCTTAGGGAGAAAGCAAAATTTAAACAAGAGAAAAATCATTAATGTAAATTGAAGCCAACCTAAACAGGCTGACCTACAATGAGGTAAGTGTAAGAGCGCTATAAAAGAGGGGATCAAGTTTTCATTTCCACATTAATTCAAAAACACAAAAGCAGATTTGAAGAGCAGAAATTAGCGCATTAGGAGCAGAATTCCTCATTAGGAAGGGAAAACTTAGTGAAGGAAAGGAGAATTAAGGTTTTATTCCATCATGCTCTTCCTTGTGCCAAGATTTATTAGCTAAAAAGTTGAATGAAAGATTGTTTCAAGATAATGATTTATTTATCCCACATTTGCAAAGATGAAGAAATTTAATGAAGAAATTTATCATTGTTTACCCTTTATATCAAGCACCACGTCAATATGTTAACTTGAGATGCTTTTTTTTTACTTGTAGGTTGATTGATGATGAACGCCAAGGAGCGCCAAGCATTGATCAAGAGCGACATGAAGGGAGTCATGTCTGAACGAAGATCACATCAAAGTGGAAAAATTTGAGCGACACCAACTTGGGACACACCAATATGGAGGAGATAAAGAGGAAGTTATACAAGCCTAGTGATTCTGAAGTCGTCAAAGGAATGCTCAAGAATGGAATTGTGCAAGCCGCGTGTTTTCCACCTGCGTGTTTTCCACCCACATTGCCGAGTGTCGAGTTGATGCTAGAGATTGCTAAACATTATTATCCCCAAAGAAGATGCATTGTGACAAATGATGGTGAAGTGTTAGCTCACCTAAGGAAAGATGCTATTGCGGAGACATTCGACATTCCAAAATACAAGACCACTACATATTGCACCAACGAGGCTGCGCAACAACTATATGATTCCGGATCGAAGGATTGTTTGCAAGTGATCAACAAAAAATAGATGGCACAACCAAGAAATTACAATAGCAAGATGTCGAAGAAGCTACACAAATCAGATTTCCTCCCGGAGTATAGAGATATGGTTGTATTCTTGAATAGGATAATGGGTCGTCTGCAATCACCTACATTCGAGACATGGATGTTCTTCTACATCCAAGAGGTTGTAAGAGGCAAAAGGATGATTGATTGGATAAAGATAATAAGCAACAACATTGATGAGCAATTGACAAAGCTAAAAGAAACAAAATCATTCTACATGAGCTCATACGTCATCTACATGTTGGCGAGATGTGAAAGATATAGAGGATTCAAATGTAGAGGCAAGATTGGACATTGCCCCGAATAATTCAAGGTATATGATTGCTATCCACAGTTGCATTTGACAGCAATTGGTCACTATCGAAGATTCAACGATGCCTTCTCCATATACATTGTGAGAAGATTGCAAAGAAGCATTCATAAGAGATTATCAAAATAAGCCATGAATTTGGTGAAGAAGTATGGAAGATGGTACATTCAATTTCTAAGGTTCACCTACCTAAGAATTCAAGGATTTTCACCTTTTCCTTACTGCTTGTCGAGGTATCCCACTGATAAGATGGTATTGCTGGAGGTGACAAGGCAATTGACAGCATATAACAAAATTCAAAAGAAAAGGAAGAAAGCCGAAGTCAATTTTCCAATTGGAATTGGAAAATTAGAAACTTGTTCATCATTGCAAGCTGCGGAGAATTTGGAGTATGAGTTACAAGCTTACAACATGGCACTTCACAATTCAAAGAGAGCCAATTTTGATCCATTCAACTGCATCCGGAAGACATATGAAAGGAAATACAAGCATAAGCCGCAGCTTGAAGACCATTGGGCCGATGCACCAGATGATGTGGAAATAAGGAAGACAAGGTGTTCAAGGTTATCTTTGGATTTGATAAGAGCAGCGGAAGTACTCAGCATCCCCGACAGACTTGAGGAAGATAATAGACTCTTTTCACAAAGTGCATATGAAGAAGAGAGAGATAAGTCGTTCACCATCAATCAATCTGAAAGAGAAGTGACACATGATGATGATTGGATGGAACCAATCATAGCTCGTACAAGAAAGTATGTGGATCGTCAAATACAAGGAATTCTTAAGAAAGGTTACGAGCTTACATAAAACTTGATGGTAGATGTAGATTCACAACAATCCAAAGAAGCATCTGACAATGAATCTAGTAGTGAACATGATAATGAGGTTAATAGTGAATCCAGTGGATATGAAAGTAAAAGTGACAGTTCAAGGGAAGAAGCTCAACCAAAGAAGAGGCAAAGATCGGATAGCTTCCAAGAACATAGCAAGAAGAAGAAGAAATCAAGTTCAAGACATGAGGCTAGCACTTCCTCTAGGCAAGAAGAAGATCCTTCTGGGAATGCAACTGTGCCATCTATAGTGGAAGATGAAGAAAGAGAGGAAGGTCGAGTAGCTCTGAATGTTCAAGATCAAAGAAATATTCATGAGTCCTTGGAGTCTACTTTGCATGAAAATCAAGCCGAAGAAGTTCACTCAAGTCCACAGAAAAATCAAGATATAGTTGTGATTGAAAATAATATAGAAGACCAAGGAATGGAGGCAATTTTCCTAACCCTGCATGCAGCAAGCCAGTGCCAGAAACGAGAAGATGTCTAGAATGGAAAGGTCTTTAAGTGACATGTTTAAAGAACTGGTCAATCAATGGAAGGATCCTGAATTTAAGAAAGATTTACGAAGGTATCTAGGGAAGAGATATGACAAGAATAAAGAAGAACAATTGGAGGTCACAAAGGTAGAGTCAGAAAAGAAGATGTTAGAACCCAAAACAAGTGATGGGGAAGCTAACTTTCCAAAGGCAATTGTAGAAGAAAAGTCCCTGAGTTTACCCAAAGAACTCAAAGAAGAATTAGAAGCTGAGAGAATGGACTTTGCAAGCCCTAAATTTGATGAGGAATTTGATGATTATGAAGATACCATGCTGCTAGACACAGAAGAGAGAATGATTGATAGGATGCTAGAAGATGATTTATCAGGGGAGCCTGAAATTATTGCAGAAAAATGTCTTGTTGAAGACATGGAGAAAAGCGTAGTTGAAGAAGTTGAAAAGTTTGAAGCTGCTAAAACTTTGGGGACAACACCTAATGAGGAGCATCTTTACCATTCTATTAATGGCAATTCAAGACAGCAACTTCACTTCTTAGAGAGTTAAGAAGAAAAGCACGTTGAAGTGGAGTCTTTTGAAAGATTTAAATCAGCCCATAGTGTTGACTCATTGGAGCTGCTATATCATTTGATCAAAGTGACTGTGACGAGGAGACAGATTTCGAGGAACTTATTGCTCCTAGAGAAGAGGAGATTTCAGAACCTTTGCTACGTGAAGAATCGAGAGTGAGCAAAGTCCTAGAGAGTTGTGTGAGTTGAAGAATCAACTCTTGGTCTCTTATGAGAGAGAAATTCATGTCCCCAATAGTTTGGACAACACTCATAAAGTGCTTGAAGACCTCATGCAAAAAAGTTTTGTGGATGGAGCTACTTCTTCAAACTTGCAAATAATAAAAAAACTCCATGGAGATGGTGAAGTTTGAGTATTTGCACTTAATTAGGGATCGAGATCATGTCATCGAATTTGCAAAGGAGAAGGAAAGGAAGGTTGATGAGCTTTCTCTTGAGCTCAATTCAACAAAGGTCATATTAGAAAGCACCCAAATGGAGGTAATGCACGTAGAAGATCAGCTTGCTAGTACAAAACTTTCAAGGGAGTAAGAGAATGAAGAAAGACATAAAGAAATCAAGCAAGTAATTAATGAGCTTGATAGTCTTCAGGAGGAATTTGATTTAGAAACTTGTCCGAGGAAGACAGGAGTTGCACATGCTAATTGGGAGCAGCTAGATGGGTTTGAGCAAAAGGAAAGTAATGACTCACATTTTTTATATCCCTTTCTTTGAGATGGATGATGAAACATTTCCTCCATGTGGCAACACAGTTAGTGACAACATCAAGATATGGGATCCGGGAGAAGTTTTAAAACATGAGTTGGAGTGTGGTTTTCAGCTTGCTCAAGATTTGCAAACATATCATGAGGTTGTGCCAAGTCTTGTGGTTGGCAATCCTTCAAGGAGACCACCAAATGAAGGTGTAAGTAAAGTTGAAGATGAAGTTTCTACTTGGGACATGTTGAATCATAAATACTTCTACATTTCAGACTTTGAAAAGTTTCCTAAACATGATTTTGAGCTTGCTGGAATGTTCATAACAGCAGCAAAAAGTGGCAGTTTCAAGCTTGTTTCTCATGGTGTACGGGAAACAAAACGATCCAAACATGTTTTCCACTTAAGTGTTAACCCACTTTACGGATTGGGTGCAATTTTGATTGCTCCTAGGCTCTTAGATGTTGGCGCTATCATGGATGAGTTTCAAGGAAACGACAAAGAAGTTAGAAACCACCATGAAGTGCAAAAAGATGAATTCAAAATGAACACAATATTTTTGTTTGATCCTAGTACTTTGGAGAAACAGGTTGAGGATGACACTTGAACTTGTTCCTTGAGAGGCATTCTTTTGGGGAGAGATGCCTATGGGTACTTTAGAAGGTCTTCTGATGAGGCACATATGAGGAGTAGAGTTGCGCAGCACAAGCATGGTGGAGCTGCTTCAGTACTTCAAATTCAGCATAGAGGTCACCAACTAAGCATGTTTAAGAGATTTGGTGACCAAAGAGAGGTTCCTTGGCTTGGAATTGATTAGGTTATCAGCTACAACCCTGCTATTTGGTTGCAGATCAACCATCTCAATTGTCAGGCTGCTCACATTCATGAGAGTTGGCAAGACATTGTTGTCAAGGAAAGTGATTATTCGCAGTTGGAGGTTGCTTGGAAGTTTTCTCCAACCTTTTCCGAGCTGATGCTGAACAATACAATGCTCATTTTTCATGATCATTCTTGGAATTTCATTTGGTGCAGCTGTTGTTCCTTGTGCAGGTTGTTAAAATCAGATTGTTCATCGCTGATTTGAGTCATTAACAGCAGCAAGTTGGTGTTTTTTCAAACCTTCCTAACCTTGAGAATTTATCTTACGAAGGTTTGTGATGTATCTATGATAGTTTACCCTTGGAGTTCATTCAGGACAGCGAACTTCCTCATGCTTTGGTTTATCATTCAGAGACTCTTGAAGTAAGAACAAGGAGATTTCTCAAGAGTCTTCACGATTATATTAGTATGGTTAAGTGGAGGCATGCTAAATCCAAGGGGTGTTATGAAGAGTTCGCTAAATTCTTGCAAAGGATTCTCTTTCTTTTCTCAAGAAGTGTGGAGAAGGTTACAATTGTTGTTGTGACACAGCAAGGCACATGCTATCCGGGGGTTCACAAACCTCCTAGACTAATATGGGATCCTAGCGTCACATTATTCAGGATGGCTCTATTGGTTATGGTTCGCAAATTGCTTGAGGACAAGCAATTCTGGGAAGGGAGGACTGTAATGTCCACTTTTTGGCGTATAGATCTTTTGTGCGCGTTATGCTTGTTCCTAGTCTTTGGGAGGCTATTCAGAATGTTAGGAAGAACTCCAACATTCTTGGAGTGGTCGTGGCTTAGTTTTTCAGAGCGGTTGTTCGTGTCTTTAAGTCCGGCTAGTCGTTTGGAGTTCATAGATGCTTTCGGAATTTAATTCCGACCTCTCGAGTGCTCTCCAACTTTCTTGGAGAAACGTGTCATTTTTAGAAAGTCACCCGACGACCTCCAATTTCCATCCCAAGTCTTCAATATCATGTTGGTATGGTCAGAATTGCAAAAAATATATCATTTGGATGCTATCCGCAACTTGGGTGTATTATTGGGCTATTTAATTATTTATTCACTTTAGTTGTCTAAGGATGAGAAATATTAAAAGATAACTTAAGTATAATAGCTCTTTGGAAAGATGTTGAAAAGTATTGTTTGATACTCACATAAAAGGAATGTTAGAAAAGGGAGACATAAAGTGAGCAATTAAAAAGGTTATTTTTATGGGAGGGGGAAATTAAAAGAAAAGTGAAATTATTATTTTATTTCCTCTTGTTGCCCTAAAGGAGTTTTGGGCTCATTTAGAGGGTGAATGCTATTGGATATATTTTCATGTTTTATGTAAACTTATGTTGTTGAGCAAAGTTTCTTCTTGGGGTTGTTTAGTCTCAGTCTCTCATCTGGTTTCGGTTGTGGAAGATCAACCCTAGTTGGATATTTGGGGATTTCATCTAAGAATCACACTTAACTTCATGGATTTCGATGTGTTTCGATCAGTTTTGAATTGAGAAAAGTTTTGGTATATGGTGTGTGATTTATTGAATGTTTTGTGTAGTTTTGAGATAGTTCTTGCTATTTCCTAGCCAAGTCGTACATGCCCAGCCGTACATCTTTGGGTTTGAATGCTAGTTAACGGGAAATGTTTTTTTTGCCTTTGTTGAAGATTGGATCTCATTTTGCAAGGTGTACGCCCAATTTTGATCATATTATAGACCCTTCTCATGTGTTTTGAAGCCTCCATAACCATGGCCATACAGTACTGTTAGCCGTACTATTGTAGCTGACGTGAGCTCCCAAATTTTCCAGCTGCTTGTGTTTGAAGGTGTCTCTTGATGTGTAGAGGTCATTGTGATGTTTGTTTTGATGTGCAAGACTTAGCAAAAGTTTGTGGTAAGATCATCATTCAAAACGTGGAGATTACCCTTGTTATGGGCGTCATACAAAGTCATATCTGAGCCTTGCCAGTGTTGTTGCTAACAACAGTCAGAAATTGTCTTGAGGCATATTTTGAGGTGATATTTGGACTTATTATTCCTATGATAATCTTGCGATATAAGTTTGTTCAAGCTTCATTTCATAGACTTGTTTCTAGGAATCCTTTGCTACAGCACCAACATAATTGTATCAGAGAACTTGGCTCTAATATTGCAAGGATTATCATTGTAATGTTCTCAGCTATGTAACTGGTAATGGATTCCCACTGCATAAGTGAATGTGCCAAATTAGATTAGTTTCCATTTTGCTTGTAATGGCTTCCCACTGAATAAGTGGATGTGCCTTTCCTTTCTTGTTCTTCAAAGCTCCGATTCCCGCTGAATAAGTGGATGCACCTAGATTTACTTTCATGCATAGCTCAGGTTCCCGCTGAACAAGTGGATGCACCTGGTTTACATTCCTTGTACTTCCCACTGAATAAGTGGAAGATTGTCACTTCAGTTTGATTTGGGTTTGAATGCTAACTCTGAAGCACTAGTATGTTCTCACCTTGCCCACATCAAGATCTAGGTGATCAGAAAGTGTGGAAGAACATTGCTCCTAACATTCAGTGTCTTCTTCTTGTGTTTGCAATATATAAATATATATATATAAGGGTAGCATATTACAACGGTGAAATCGGAGAACTTGCAGTTGATTAGAGACCGTGATTATGTTATCAAGATTGCAAAAGAGGCCATTGGTGCATACAAAGAAGAAGAGAGGACGGTTGATGAGCTTTCTCTTGAGCTCAATTCAACAAAGGTCATATTAGAAAGTACCCAAATAGATCTAATTAAGTTAGAAGATCAACTTGCTAGTACAAAACTTTCCAGGGAGCTAGAGAATGAAGAAAGAGCTAAAGAAATCAAGCAAGTAATTGATGAGCTTGATAGTTTTCAAGAGGAATTTGAGTTAGGGGTCTTTCTGAAGAAGACAAAAGTTGCATATTGGGAGCAGCTAGATGGGTTTGAGCAAAAGGAAAGTAATGACTTTCACAATTTTGATAACCCTCTCTTTGAAATGGGTACAAAGACAATTTATGATAATCCACTCTTTGAGATGGATGATGAAACATCTCCTCCATGTAGCAACACAGTTAGTGACAACATCAAGATATGGGATCTGAGAGAAGTTTCAAAACATGAGTTGGAGAGTGGTTTTAAGCTTGCCCAAGATTCGCAAACAGATCATGAGGATGTGCCAAGCCTTGTGGTTGGTAATCCTCCAGGGAGACCACCTGATGAAGAAGGTATAAGTGAAAATGAAAATAAAATTTTCACATGGAATGTTGATGTCTCCATGAAACGTCAATACTATTATGAGATAGGGGGTTGTGTTGAGTTTTTTCCTATCTTTGATGGAGTTAAGGTGGGTATCAGAATGACAAAACATAAGCATGATGGAGACAAGTTTTGTGTGAATCTCTATACAAGAGGACATCAACAAGGATTATTAAAGACTAATGATGATGGTAGGAATGTACCTTGGAAGGATAAAATTACAAATTTCAGAATTAATGTTGTTGTATCTCCTTTAAACAGCCATCATATGATTCCATTTGTTTATTCACAGGTGGATGGGAGAGAGATTTTAAATTTTCAAGTAAGGATTGGAGCAATACTCAATTGGTAACTCTTGGGAAGACATCAATTGCTCTTAGTTCCTTAGTAGTTGATGACTTCACGGTTGAGTTGCAAGAAAAGATCAAAGATGTAGCAATTTTCCATGAAGAGCAAGAAAATGAGATTAAAATGAATGCAATGTTTTATGTTGATCTTAGTACTTTGGAGGTGGAGTTTGTGGATGGCACTTGGACATGTTGCATGAGAGGCATTTTTTGGGGAAAGATGCCTATGGGTACTTTAGGAGGTCTTCTGATGAGGCACATATGAGTAGCAAAGTTGTGCAGCACAAGTATGGTGGAGCTGCTTCATTAATTCAAATTCAGTATAGTGGTCACCAACAAAGTATGTTGGAGGGGTACAATGACCAGAGAGATGTACCATGGAAGAGGGAAGTTCTAATCTTTAGTCCTAACTCAGCTGTTTTGCTGCAGATCACCCACCTCAAACTTTGATTTGCACTTATCCATGGGGGTTGGCAAAGAAATTCATACTTGAGAAGGAGGAACTTTCAGTTGGAAGATGTGTGGGAGTTGTTTTCAGCCTTACCCAAGTTGGTTTTGAGCGTTTCAATGCTCAATTTTCATGATCAGACTTGGAGATTCCTTTGGTGCAGCTATTGTTCCTTGTCTAGGGAGTTAAAATCAGATTGTTCATCGCTGATTTCAGTCATGAACAGCAACGAGTATGTGTTTTTTCAGACCTTCCAAACCTTAAGAATTTATCTTACAAAGGTTTGTGATGTAAACTATGATAGTTTACCTTTGGAGTTCATTCAAGACAACGAACTGCCGCATGCTTTGGTCCTAACTCAGCTGTTTTGCTGCAGATCACCCACCTCAAACTTTGATTTGCACTTATCCATGGGGGTTGGCAAAGAAATTCATACTTGAGAAGGAGGAACTTTCAGTTGGAAGATGTGTGGGAGTTGTTTTCAGCCTTACCCAAGTTGGTTTTGAGCGTTTCAATGCTCAATTTTCATGATCAGACCTTGAGATTCCTTTGGTGCAGCTGTTGTTCCTTGTCTAGGGAGTTAAAATCAGATTGTTCATCGCTGATTTCAGTCATGAACAGCAACGAGTATGTGTTTTTTCAGACCTTCCAAACCTCAAGAATTTATCTTACAAAGGTTTGTGATGTAAACTATGATAGTTTACCTTTGGAGTTCATTCAAGACAACGAACTGCCGCATGCTTCGGTTCTTCGTTCAGAGATTCTTGGAGTAAGAGCAATGAGAATTCTCACGAATCTTCGCGATTATATTAGAACAGTTCAGAGGAGACATGTTAAATCCAAGGGGTGTTATGATGAAGAGTTCGTTGAATTCTTGCAAAGGATTGTTTTCCTTTTTGCAAGAAGTGTGAAGAAGGTTACAATTGCAGTTGTGACATAGCATGGGACATTGTATTTGGCGGTTCACAAACCTCCTAGACTAATTTGGGATCCTAGAGTCACATTAGTCAGGATGGTTCTATTGGTTATGGTTCGCAAATTGCTTGAGGGCAAGCAATTATGGGAAGGGAGGACTGTAATGTCCCCTTTTTGGCGCATAGACCTTTTGTGCACATTATGCTTGTTCCTAGTCTTCCAAAGGCTATTCGTCATGCTCGGGAGAACTCCAACGTTCTTGGAATGGTCGTGGCTCAATTTGGCAGAGCAGTTGTTCATAGTTTTAAGTTCGGCTAGTCATTTGGAATTCATAGATGCTTTCGGAATTCAGTTCCGACCTCTCGGGTGCTCTCCAACTTTCTTGGAGAAACTTGTTATTTTTAGACAGTCACCCAACAGCCTCTAATTTTCATCCCAAGACTTCTACTACACTTTGGTATGGTTAGAGTTGTTTGATCAGTGCATTTCTATGCTTTCCGTAGCTTGGGACTACTGGCAGTTTAATTAATATTTCACTAAGGTTGCCTAAGGTTTGAAATAAGTATTAGCAACTTAGTGTAATATTAATTATAAGGTGGATATAAATGTTTTAATGAGTACCTGAAGATATAAGTTGAATTTATTATGTCTATGCATCCCTTAATGTGGCGTTCACTTAGGAGTTATAAGGGGTGAATTTTAAAATATTTAATGCTTGATTAAAGGTGATCTTCAAATGTGACGCTCACTTAGGAGCTATAAGGGGATGAATTTAAAGTTATATTATTTTAAGTTGGCGTCCCATTTAAGTGGGAAATAAATGCCCCATGAAGCCATAAAGCTATATTATATTTTATTTATCTTTGGCGTGCACGGGAAAAGCATATACTGGAATTTTGAACGCTCATTCAAGTTTATGCATTTTGATATCAAATTTTCTGGAGAGAGCCTATGTGCTTGGTTATGTAGGTTTGAAACCCTCATATCTTCTCTAGTTTCAGTTGTGAGAGATCAACCCTAGCTAGATTACTGGGTGATTTTGCCTCTAAAATCACATGGAGCTTCAATGGAGTCCATTTGAAATGAAACTAGGTTAAGTGTTTTTTATGTTTTTTTAATGAAGATTTGGAGTGTAGATTCCAAATAATATGTGTGTTTATGCTAATTTTTGAGTTGTTGAGAAGACCCTAAAGGAGGCCGTACCTCTGCAAGAAATGTCGTACTTTTCACTTTGATAGCGCTGGTTGTTTCTGCATAAGTTGAATTCTTTAATTAGCATGGCGCTCATGTTGGGAAGGCCGTTGTATATTTATAAGGAATAGTGGGGTTTTTCCTAGTGACCGTACATCTTTCTTCTTGGCAGTCTGTACCTTGTCTTTGGGAGGATGCGTGGGTTTTGATGGAAGAAGGCCTCTTATTTGTCTTACTCTAATTTGTCTCTATGAAATCTTTGGTGGGACCGCCTCAAAACTGAAGTTGCTGTTCCAAACTTTTTGAGTTTGTTTTTTGAGTCCATCCCACTCATGGCTGCCGTACCATTTCCTTGGTACATGGAAGTTTGAAAATTGAAATAGAAGGAAAGCCTTGGTTCTCTTGTCCTATGAGTTGGTGTGGGAACCACCACTAATCAGCAAGTATATGGTGCAAAGTTATGGTGTTTGAAATTATTTTGTTCGGGTTTTCAGGTGCTTCTCTGTGTGCTTAGTGTCTGCAGAAACTAGAGGACTTAAACAGTCTAAATATTTTGGTGTTTGATGAGTTCTGAGCCTTTTTAGCACAATCTGAATATGATGTTCTGTGTGTTATCAGACAAGCAATAAGTCTGATATAAATATCTGATTGTTAACTCAGCTTATGGTATGTTTTGGGAGGGGTATTTAGTGGTTTGGAGTGTGTTTGGTGAAGGATTACATTGATATAATCAGTTGTGAGTCTGTGACACCTGAGGGTACTGTTGTTGCAAGTATGAGGTGAACCAGTGTTGTCATTGATGTCAACATACTCATATTACATTGACAAGAAGGATTGGATGAGCTGTGTGTTGAGGATATTGAGAAAATTACCCTCAGTCAGGCACAGTGAAGAACAGTGATGACAAGAAGGCAAATATATTGGATAGGTTGCGAACCGGAGGATGCGGATTAAAGGGTTTTCAGATATGAGTCCTGAGATGCTTCGGTCAAGTTTTCAGTGATCCGCATGAAGACCTGAAGAAGTTATGGCTGTCTGTGTGGAACCGGTTCCGGCAAGTGCTTAGAGGTGACAGAGGATCACAGAAAGGTCCGGTGAGGTCCGGAATTGTACAATCCTAATCTGCGGATTGGAAAGAGTATTTGGGATATCCTTGTGATGTGCCATCTCGAGTTGTGTATGATTTGGAGGTCCGGAAGTACCTCTTGCATTATGACAGTGGCGACAGACTGTGTTCTTGAAGTTCCGGATAAGGAGGATAAGAGATTTCAGTAAGTAAAGGAAATGCGGACGTACCTGGTCATTCAGACAGGCTTGTGAAGGTTCTTGGATCATGTTGAGGTTGTGTCATTGGTCCGCATTGATAATGTATGCTTTGAAGGTCCGGAAGTACCTTCTACAGTGGCGACAGACTGTGTTCTTGAAGTTCCGGATGAGGAAGACAAGAGATTCCAGCAAGTAAAGGAAGTGCGGATGTATCCGGACATTCAGGCAGGCTTGTGAAGTTTTCTGGATCGTGTTGAGGTTGTGTTGTTGATCCGCATTGATAGTAGAGCCCGGAATTGAAGTTATTCTTCCGGATGAAGTCCTTGCTCTGTTTAGCCGACCGGATGAGTTGTTCATCCTGCGAATGTTCTTGTGGTGGCCGACCGGATGTGTTATTCATCTTGCGGATACTCTTATGATTATTTGCCGACTTAGATGTTTGATCCTAAGTCGATGTCTTGTATAAATAACGGTCTGTGAGTTCATTTCGAGGTGTGGTGTGTGGTGGATGAGTGTGGCATAGCGAAGAGAAGTGCGAAAGGCAGAACAGAGGTTTTTGGGCTTAATTGGAACTGATCCGGACATGGTAGAGATGTCATTCTCCAGTTCAAGACTGTGATTTTTATCACTTTGTAGACAGTGTGTCTCCTTGTAGGCAGTGGGCCTCTTTGTGAGCAGTGTGCTCGGGCAGTGAGCCCTAATTGGCATGTGCCATTCATTTTTCTTTATTCTTCTAACAGAGAATAATTCTTGGGTTAATCACCCCGTGGTTTTTCCCTTAACCGGGTTTTCCACGTCAAAATCTTGGTGTTCAATGTGATGATGCTTATCTGCTCTTGTGTTTATGTATTATGCTTTCATGGATGATTAATTGATATGCTGCTAACTAACAACAAAGAATCAAGTGTTTGAAAGAACAAGAAGTTTTATACAACTGATTCACCCCCCCCCCTCTCAGTTGTATGCCCTAGATCCAACAATTGGTATCAGAGCCAAATTCCTCTGATAGGAGCTTAACCGCTTGAGGAGATCCAGGATGTTGTCATACAAGAAGGATAGTCCGAAGTTCGATGGAACCAACTTCACTCTCTGGAAAGGCCGCATGAAGTGTCACTTGGAATGTATGGGAAAAGCATACTTGGCTATGGTTTCAAAACCATATGTACCTCCACAAGGTGGTCCGACAACTCTGAATGAAATCACAGAAGCTGAAAACAATCTGCGGACCAAGGAAGCTCTTCTAAGTGCGTTGAATGACTCAGATCTCTCGAATGTTATTGACCTACCAACTGCATATGAGATCCTGACTAAACTGGAACTTCTGTATGAAGGAGATGAGTTTGTCAAAAGTGCAAGGTTGCAAAGTCTGAAAGGGAAATTTGAAAGATTGAAAATGAGAGATGATGAAAACATCACTACCTTTATGCCAAGAGTGAATGAGCTGGTATGTGGAATCAGAAATGCTGGTGGAACTTTAGATGAAAATGAGATTGTCTGCAAAATCCTAAGATCCCTTCCTGCTGCCTACAAAATCAAGGTTGCTGCCATTGATGAATTCAGAGCCCACACAACTGTCACAAGAGAACAACTGGCTGGCAAACTAGCTGCATTTGAGATGACCGAGTTTGGAGATGATCCTCCCAAGACTGAATCTGCTTTCAAAGCCAGTGCCTATGTGAAAGGCAAATAGAGATTTGATCCGGGAGAAAACTCATCAAGGAAAATGTCATGGTATGATCAAGCAAGAAGAGACATGGAAGAAGAAGAAGCAAAAACATCTCAACTTGAAGCCCTCATTGCAAAGAGACTGCCAAGAGGATCCGGTAAGTATGAAGGAAAACTACCCTTTAAGTGTTTCAACTGCAATAAGATTGGTCATTTTGCTTCAAGATGTCCGGAAAGATCTGCAAGGTCTAATACTAACAGACAAAGGTTTCAAAAGAATTGCTATTATGTTCACGAAGAAGATGACAATGAAGGAGTAACAGATGATGAATCAGAACTAGGAAGCAAATCCGGAAATGAGTGGGTGTTTATTGCCATCAAGGAAGAAGATTCAATACTCTCTGAATCTGTCAATCACAAAGTTGTTGAAAAAGCTTTGGCTGCTCAAGTGGAAGAAAAGGATGATTGGGTTATTGACAGTGGATGTTCTCACCATATGACTGGTGACAAGAATAAGTTCTTGAATTTGGAAAGGTATGAAGGAGGAATGGTAAAGTTTGGTGACAATTCTGCTGGCAGAATCAGAGGCAGGGGAACTATTTCCTTCGATGGAAAGAGCAAAACAGGTAACGTACTGTATGTTGAAGGATTGAAGCACAATCTTCTCAGTGTTGGTCAGTTAGTGGACAAAGGCTATGATCTCCGGTTCAAAAATGGAAAATGCAGAATCTTTACAAGCTCCGGAACTGAGATTGCATCCGGTACTCAGACAAAAGGTAATATCTTTCATCTGGTTGGTTCAAATAAAAGTTGTTTGTTTGCTCAAATTGATCAGAGTTGGTTATGGCATAGAAGAATGTGCCATGTAAATTTTGATAACATCATCAAGATAAGCAATACTCAGGCCGTAAGAGATCTTCCAAAATTGATGAAACCTACAAATAGTTTGTGCAAAGAATGTCAGCTAGGTAAACAAAGCAGAGTCTCTTTCAAAAGCAAAGATCAGTCTTCTACCGGATTGTTGGAATTAGTACATACTGATCTCTGTGGTCCGACAAGAATCAAGAGTCTGCAAGGTGATAGATATTTCATGTTGTTAATTGATGATCATTCCCGGATGATGTGGGTTACCTTTCTAAAAGAAAAATCAGAAGCATTTGAGAAGTTCAAGATCTTCAAAGCTATGGTAGAGAATCAAACCGGATTGAAACTAAAGTGTCTAAGGTCTGATAGAGGTGGTGAATTTACATCTGGTGAGTTCATTGATTTTTGTGAGAAGCAGGGTATAAGGAGACAGTTGTCTGCTCCTAGGACTCCACAGCAGAATGGAGTGGTTGAGAGAAAGAACCGGACCATTCAGGAAGCTGCCAGGACAATGATGTTGGAAACAAATGTTCCTCAAATGTTTTGGAAGGAAGCTATCAGCACTGCAGTCTACACTCTCAATCGAGTTCAAATCAGAAACAACACCGGTAAGACCCCCTATGAACTCTGGTTTGGCATCACTCCTACTGTGAAATATTTCAGAGTATTTGGTAGCAAGTGTTATATTAAAAAAGATGAAGATCTAGGAAAGTTTGATGCTAAAAGTGATGAAGGAATTTTCTTGGGTTACTCCACTCAAAGCAAAGCATACCGGTGTTACAATAAGAGATTGAGGAAGATGATAGAAAGCACCAATGTGAAAGTTGATGAAGGAATTGAGAAGCCTTCAAGATTTTATGAGTTTGATGAAGATGACCAAGACAGTGTTCAAGGACCTCAATCCTCTCCGGTGAGACAGAGTCAGCCTGATCCGGTAAATCAGGAAGAAGAGATAGGTTTGAATGAGCCTGATCAAGAAGCAGCAGTGCAGGATACTCCCAAAATTCCAAGGTATGTAAGACTGAACCACTCTGAAGATCAGATCATAGGTGACAGAAGCAAAGGTGTACAAACTAGAAGGAATGTTACTCAAAATCAGGATGAATGTTGTCTGATTTCAAAGATTGAACCTAAAACAATAAATGAAGCCTGCAATGATGAAAACTGGACCAAAGCAATGGAAGATGAATTGATGCAAATTGAGAAAAATCATACTTGGGATCTTGTTCCCAGACCTAGAGACAGGAATGTAATTGGAACCAAGTGGGTCTTCCGGAACAAACTAAATGAAGTTGGTGAAGTAATCAGAAACAAAGCTAGATTGGTCTGCAAAGGCTACTCTCAAATAGCAGGAATTGACTTTGAAGGGACTTTTGCTCCGGTGGCAAGAATTGAAGCAGTCAGATTACTTCTTGCATTTGCTGCCTTCAAAGACTTCAAGGTATATCAGATGGATGTCAAGTCTGCCTTCCTAAATGGTGATCTGGAAGAAGAAGTTTACATTAAACAACCGGATGGATTTCAATTGTCTGATAATGATGATATGGTCTGCAAGTTGAAGAAAGCTTTGTATGGATTGAAGCAAGCCCCAAGAGCATGGTATGAAAGGTTGGATAAGCATCTTGTGCAGATTGGATTCAACAAAGGTACTGCTGACAGTAACTTATATTTCAAAATTGATCATGAAAACATTTTGATTGTTGAAGTGTTTGTGGATGATATCATTTTTGGAGGCAGAGATAGTATGTGCAAAACTTTTGCAAATCAGATGAAAAGTGAGTTTGAAATGTCTATGCTTGGTGAAATGAATTTCTTCTTGGGTCTGCAAATTACTCAAACAAAAGAAGGGATCTTCATTTCTCAGACCAAATATGTGAAAGAATTGTTAAGGAAATTTGGTATGGAAGACTCAAAGCCTATGAAAACTCCTATGGCAACCGGATGTAAGTTAAGCAAAGATGATGATTCTCCAAAGGCAGATCAGACAAAGTATAGATCAATGATTGGTGGATTGTTGTATCTCACTCAAACTAGACCAGATATAATGCAGGTTGTTGGTCTTGTGGCAAGATTCCAGGCTGATCCTAGAGAATCTCATGTTATGGCAATCAAAAGAATTTTTAGGTACTTGAAAGGAACAGTTGAATATGGTCTATGGTACCCTAGAGATCCGGATTTCTCTCTTCATGCTTACACAGATGCAGATTGGGCAGGAGATGTGGATGACCGGAAGAGCACTAGTGGTCGAGCATTCTTTTTGGGGAAGAGATTGATTTCTTGGCTAAGCAAGAAACAAGATGCAATATCTCTGTCTACAACTGAAGCAGAATACATTGCAGCAGCAAGTAGTTGCACTCAAATCTTATGGATGAAACAGATGCTAAGAGACATCAAAGTTGAATATGAGGAGCCTATCACAATTTTCTGTGATAATTCAAGTGCAATTAATATCTCTAAGAATCCGGTATTGCATTCTAAGACTAAGCACATATCTATCAAATTTCACTTTTTGAGAGAACAAGTAAACAAGGAAGAAGTCAGATTGGAGTATGTTCCCTCCAAGGATCAGATTGCAGATATCTTTACAAAACCTCTTCCCAAGGACTCTTTTGAATATCTCCGGGAGAAGTTAGGGGTCATGGCCCCTCCGGTGGAGAACTAAGATGCACTGATGTGCATCAGTCCGGTGGATATCACAGTCATATCTTGTGATCCGGATTGATGATGGGGAGCTGCTACTAAGGGGGAGCAGCTGGTATGATTCTGATGTATTAGAATTGCAAGTATGAGCCCTTTGCCATTGATGTCAAAGGGGGAGAGAAGACATGTGAAAAACAAGTGGTTAATGATCAAAGGGGGAGCTGTGACAGAAAGGAGAAGTTCTTGTCTTGATGGTTTTTCACACCATATGTTGCCATCAATGACAAAGGGGGAGATTGTTGCAAGTATGAGGTGAACCAGTGTTGTCATTGATGTCAACATACTCATATTACATTGACAAGAAGGATTGGATGAGCTGTGTGTTGAGGATATTGAGAAAATTACCCTCAGTCAGGAACAGTGAAGAACAGTGATGACAAGAAGGCAAATATATTGGATAGGTTGCGAACCGGAGGATGCGGATTAAAGGGTTTTCAGATATGAGTCCTGAGATGCTTCGGTCAAGTTTTCAGTGGTCCGCATGAAGACCTGAAGAAGTTATGGCTGTCTGTGTGGAACCGGTTCCGGCAAGTGCTTAGAGGTGACAGAGGATCACAGAAAGGTCTGGTGAGGTCCGGAATTGTACAATCCTAATCTGCGGATTGGAAAGAGTATTTGGGATATCCTTGTGATGTGCCATCTCGAGTTGTGTATGATTTGGAGGTCTGGAAGTACCTCTTGCATTATGACAGTGGCGACAGACTGTGTTCTTGAAGTTCCGGATAAGGAGGATAAGAGATTTCAGTAAGTAAAGGAAATGCGGACGTACCTGGTCATTCAGACAGGCTTGTGAAGGTTCTTGGATCATGTTGAGGTTGTGTCATTGGTCCGCATTGATAATGTATGATTTGAAGGTCCGGAAGTACCTTCTACAGTGGCGACAGACTGTGTTCTTGAAGTTCCGGATGAGGAAGACAAGAGATTCCAGCAAGTAAAGGAAGTGCGGATGTATCCGGACATTCAGGCAGGCTTGTGAAGTTTTCTGGATCGTGTTGAGGTTGTGTTGTTGATCCGCATTGATAGTAGAGCCCGGAATTGAAGTTATTCTTCCGGATGAAGTCCTTGCTCTGTTTAGCCGACCGGATGAGTTGTTCATCCTGCGAATGTTCTTGTGGTGGCCGACCGGATGTGTTATTCATCTTGCGGATACTCTTATGATTATTTGCCGACTTAGATGTTTGATCCTAAGTCGATGTCTTGTATAAATAACGGTCTGTGAGTTCATTTCGAGGTGTGGTGTGTGGTGGATGAGTGTGGCATAGCGAAGAGAAGTGCGAAAGGCAGAACAGAGGTTTTTGGGCTTAATTGGAACTGATCCGGACATGGTAGAGATGTCATTCTCCAGTTCAAGACTGTGATTTTTATCACTTTGTAGACAGTGTGTCTCCTTGTAGGCAGTGGGCCTCTTTGTGAGCAGTGTGCTCGGGCAGTGAGCCCTAATTGGCATGTGCCATTCATTTTTCTTTATTCTTCTAACAGAGAATAATTCTTGGGTTAATCACCCCGTGGTTTTTCCCTTAACCGGGTTTTCCACGTCAAAATCTTGGTGTTCAATGTGATGATGCTTATCTGCTCTTGTGTTTATGTATTATGCTTTCATGGATGATTAATTGATATGCTGCTAACTAACAACAAAGAATCAAGTGTTTGAAAGAACAAGAAATTTTATACAACTGATTCACCCCCCCCCCCCCCCCTCTCAGTTGTATGCCCTAGATCCAACAACTGTATCAGCAGTTTATGTGTTCCTGGGGTGCTAACAGTGAAGTTTCTAAGCGTCTTCAAATCTGATTTCAGTGTAACAGCAGTATATAGAAATCTGATTGCAGTCTGTAGAGCCTTCAACAGCAAACATTAAGACATCAGTTAGTTTCATAGAGCAACTTTGGTGAGCATTGAAATTATTTCTACTTTCTGCACACTATTTAGAGTTAATCCTTGCTTACAGCAGTGTTGTTTCTGATGGATCAGAATAAATAAGTTCATTATTGCAGCCAGTGCTTATTGTATACTCCATTTGTAGTTGCAATATTTTGGTGTTGTAACTCATTGGCTTGTAGTACCGCCAATGGGATTGTTTGTCCTTGGTTTCATGTTTCTCACCCCACTGAACAAGTGGTTACATTGTAAAGGCTTCTTGCTGAATAAGTGGATGTGCCTCTACTTTCTTTCAGAATTCCCCACTGAATAAGTGGTAATTCCCATGATTAAGTGGATGCCCGCTGAATAAGTGGATGCCCACTGAACAAGTGGATGTTGTTACTTGCTGCACTAGTAGTTTAATTGTCTAGTCTTAAACACCTGTATGCTCTCACCTCGCCCGTATCAGAAACTCGGTGATCAAAAAGGTGTGGAAGAGTCTAGTTGTTGCATTTCATTTCTGTAGTGTTGTTTTCAAAAAATAAATCTAGGGTGCCCATTACATGGCATAATCTCACCTCGTGGTTGGGAGCACATGTTCTACTTCGACCATACAATGTTGCATTCGATTTCCATAAGTTTCTAATCATTGCAAAGGCTTATATCAATTTCCGATCCATTATCAAGCTTAAGAAGGAAACAGATATCTTACTATTCATGGCTTGCGACAACTTTCTAAAGCTTGTGGCAACATAGGAGCACATGTCAAGGTACATTGGACCCAAGAGACATTATGTTATGAACTGCATCAAGATCCAGTGGTCCATCATTACCACATTCACTCCAAAAGATTCATTTGCACATTTGGTCAACTACACATTTTATTAAGAATTGGGCTTTGTGCCACCTTACGACTAACTGTGATTATCCTATAGCTAGGAGTTGGTATATAAACATTCTTGAAGATCATTAGAAGGCAACGAAGAAAGGACGAGGCAAGTTTGGCATGGCATAGTATTGCAATATTTTTTGAATTTTGTAATTTGCCCATTGTAATCAAATGGTTGAGGCCTAGCATGTTGGAAGCCCATTGCAAGAGATTGTCATTCTGTTGTGGCAATGAATGATTAGGGAACTTGTTCTTTTACCATTCCGTTAAGCTTCTTGTGTGTTTATTCAGTGGGCTGCTTGATTGGATAATCCTTCATTGCATTATATGACTATGTGAACATAACTAATTATCATGAGGTTAGCACTGATGACTTTGCTCAATTGCAAGAGAGGTTAAGGAAAAAAAATACAAAAGAGCAAGGCCATTTGTGAAGGATATCAAAGATTTAACTATGGCACTACTTACTCAAGTTAAGAGTGAGCATAAACTATGAAACAAATAGGGGGCAAATCAAAACAAGTCTAACCCCATTGTCAAAACCCTTGTGAGTAACAAAGAAGTTGGTGGGGTTCATGTTGAAAGAGAGAAGCCTAAACTTAGACCAATAATACCTACCCAAGAACCTACTACAAGTCCCTTTGAAAACAAGTATGCTCCTATGGGTAGAATCTCTAACCCTCTCTTAACCCCCTAGCCTAGGAGAAGTCAAGAACCGGCCCGATAAGGGGCCAATTAGCAAGAAGAATCCTAAGGTTCCCATTCCAAAACAAAATAGTCAAGAGATCTCCAAAGAAATTGTCCAACATATTCTAGATGCTACCATTGTCATAGTTGAGTCTCTGTAATGTCCCCAATTGGCGTTTAGATAAAATTGTGACCAATAGCCTATTTCGTAAGTTCCCATATACTATCTGGCATGGTTAGGGAACTCCATAATTCTTGGAGAACACAGGTTTAGTCCTTTGTGATGTTTTGCTATGGCATTGAGCTCAATTGGTGTTCAGGATTACAGTGATGCTTTCAGAAGCATTTTCAGCCTTTCGGTTTGCTCTCCAAACTTCTTGGAGAAGCCGCCTATTTTTAGTAAGTCACCCAGTTGGCATCATTCTTCATCCCAAACCTTCAAGATCATGTTGGTGTGGTTTAATGCGCCATCCGCTTCATTTTGGGATTTCTCGCAAAGTTGGATGAATTATTGACCTAATTGGTTAATTATTTCACTTAAGTTATATTAAGTTGCAAATATTAAAAAATAACTTAAGTGTAATAGCTCATTGGAAAGGGAATTTGATATATTATTTGGTGGAGCACAGAAAGTGAGCTTTTAGACTTTGGAAAAATAAATATTTGAAGAAAGTCTAAAAAAGAGAATTATTATTGAGCAGAAATATGAAGAGACGAAAGGAAATAATATTCTATTTCCCTCAAAGGGTTATAAAATAAGGCTGGAAGCTCATTGCGGGGGTTATGCTATTGATTTGATATTGTTATATTGTTGGATTGAACTTGCCAGTTCTTCCATTCCTTCTTGAGGACAAAAACCCTCTTGTAGAAGATTAGTTTTCAGTGGTGAAAGATCCACCCTAGCTAGTTGTGGTGGTTTCACATAGAAATCACACTTGTGTCAAATGCAAAGGATTGGAGCAATTTCATTTTTAGAGATTGTCATTTGAGCTTAAAAATTTGTGCCTCATTTTATTTGTGTGGATGTTTATTTGTTTCAGGAAGAAGATTTTCAGTTATTGATGGAGATGTTTGATTTCGATGTTTTATGGAGCATTTTTTATTGCATTTTATTGTGGAATGATTTGCTATAACTTTTTGTGTATTGGAAGGAGTTTTCAAGGCAGTTTACATCTATTGTGATGTACCATTCTCACATGGAGGTCGTACATCTTGAAGCTGTTAACATCTGAGTTTTATCATATTAGAAGTTATTTGCAGGTCTCGCCACCTTCATTTCTGACTGATAATAGTGATCAGATGAAGAGTTAAGGGTGATAGTTGTGTGTGCAAGCCGTACATACTAGAAAGAGGCCGTACGATTTGCAGGAGGGGTGTGTGAGTTTGGGGGCAAATCACCCTTCATTTCTGCATCTTTTCATCTTGTTCTAAGGCGCTTTGATCATAGGAATCATTTTGTATGAGTTCGGAAGTGGGAAATCTGGGTTATGAAGAGTTTCTTGGCTACTTGTTGGGGTCACAGAGCATCTTCAGCTGATAGGTACTGCATATCAGCCTAGTAGCTTGCTATTGCAGAAGGTTTAAAGTGTTTGAGGTGACATTTTGGAGCCATCCATCATCATCTACAGCAGTTTCTTCATCTAGGTATGACTATTTCTTGGTTATCTATGCTAGGATAGCCATAACTCTTCATGTTTTGATGCTACAGCAACCTGGACAATCGGATACAGTAACTTCTTATTTATTGCAGCTTATTAATGTCATTGTTAATTCATTTGTCAAGTTGCAAACACTTTGTATCACTCATTAGAAGGTTTAACCACCAGTGGGATTGTTGTTCTTTCTATATGTTCTCACCCCATTGAATAAGTGGTTCATTGTAAAGGCTTCCCGCTGAATAAGTGGATGTGTCTATGCTTATCATTTCAGTACCCCCAATGAATAAGTGGTGATTCCCCATTGAATAAGTAGATGCCCACTAAACAAGTGGATGTTGTATTTGGTGTTAAGTAGTCTAATTGCTAAGTCTGAAGCACTTGTATACTCTCACCTTGTCCTCACCAAGAACTGGGTGATCAAAACAGTGTGGAAGATATTGAATGTTGCATTTCTTTTGAATTGTTTCCCAAAAAGAAAAAATTAGGGGTGGGTTATTACAGTCTCCCTTGCCCACAACATTGAATTCTATGCATCCCATGGTTCAATTACAGGTGTCAAAACTTGGCCCATCCTTGTCTTTGATGCAACTACATTCTAACTTAGCTCTCCCATCTGAGCATTAACATCTGTAACCAAAATATAGAGACCAAGAGATGATCCAAATCGGTTGTCACCTATGTGTAATGGCCACCGTAGTTTTATTTTTTCTGAAAACAACATTGTTGAAATGAAATGCAACAATAGACTCTTCCACACCTTTCTAATCACCCAGTTCCTAGCACGGGCAAGGTGAGAGCTGTTGATAACTGAGAGGGGGGGTGAATCAATTATCTTAATTGCTTTAACTTTCTGATCAATTACTGCAACATCAAATCATATAAGCAAACATACCCATGAAAACAGAAATAACATCAATACACATGACACAATGATTTTGACGTGGAAAACCCTGTTAAGGGAAAAACCACGGGGTGATTAACCCAAGAATGTATTCTCTGTTAGAAGAATAGAAATACAAAATGGCACTTGCCAATTAGGGCTCACTGCCCGAGCACACTGCTCACAAGAGGCTCACTACCTACAAGAGGCTCACTGCCTACAAGCGACTCACTGTCTACAAGTTATAAAGAGAGTAACAAGATACTTGAACTGATGAGAAGCATCCACATATGCTGGAGTTCAGTTCCGGTTAGGCTCAGTACACTGATCTATTGCACTTCATTCTTTCTCTTCTTTGGTGCTGCTGTCCTGTCACATACCGGACCTGCCTTACTGCTTCCACACTGCTCTTCTGCTTTTCTTCGCACACCACAACACACAACACACACCTTCATACCGAAATCAATCTGGTATATATATCCGCATCAAGGATTTCATCCACCTTCTAGTCGGCATCCAAAATACTTACTATTTTCCCAAACTCTTGGTCTGTCGGCTGAATCCTTGCTTATCAAGTGATACGTATCAATGAGATGCTCATAGAAGCCATCAATCATGTCGGCCAATCATGAATGATACCTCAGTAAGCTTGATCACCATCAATATCTCATCCGGATTAAGGTCTGATGCTCTTCCGGTCAGTTCTTCCTCAGTCTACTCTGCTAAACAGGAACCCAATACTTAGGTGCTCATATCTCTTTACTCTTTCTTCACCAGAGGCTCAATCCTTGGAATCTGTCAGTCAAGATACTCCTCTTGACTTTCCCAAGTCTGCACTTTACTAAGATGCTTTCTCTGAGAGATCCGGACCTGACTGTCGAACCTTGCTACATGCTCTATTCTTGCTTACCGGACCTCAACACTCTTCAATCTGACTTCCGGTATAGACACACCATGTCCTGCGAATGGGTGGGATGAACTTTGTTGCCATCAATGACAACACTCATGAAGCTACACTGTGTCTCTTGCCAACAAGAGCATACAGGGGTTTCAGACTAGACAATTAAAATACTATTGCAGCAATCAACAATATCCACTTATTTAGTGGCCATCCACCTATTCGACAGGCATCCACTTAATCGCGGGAATCACCACTTGTTCAGTGGGGAATACTGAAAGAAAGCATAGGCACATCCACTTATTCAGTGGGAAGCCTTTACGATGAAACCACTTGCTCAATGGGGTGAGTAATTGAACAAGAAATAAGCAATCCCACTGGCGGTATGACCTTCCAGGGGTTACAAATACAAAGCATTGCACTATAAATGAACTACAATCTTTAAGTGCTGCAATGACTTATTAATGTCTGATTTCTAATAAAATAACGACGCTGTAACTTAAAATCATAACATGGAAGGATTAGAAGTCACCCAATATCATAAGAATGTCAACCATTGAAGATCTGGTGCAGTAGCTGATGGAATGAGCCCACAAACACTGTAAAATCCCTCTGAAAATCTCTGCCACAACAAATACTCGGGTCTGATATAAATTGCAGCAGGTTATGGGCCTGAAAATGAAACACTACAAACCCTAATCAACAAAGAATAGTCCACAAATCTGATGTATTCAACCCAAAACAACATTGATTTCAAACTGTTGTGACTGAAATATACTATTTATCAGGTCTGAACAGCAAAGGAAACACTCCAAACTTCACACTGATAGCTGATATGAAGTACCCAGATGATGCAAATTGACCCAACACTGCTCTTCCACTGAAAACATTGACTTGCAACCATTAGAACTGACATGGAATCACAAACACTAACATGCAATGATTGATACCACACATCCAACCATCGAGCATTGACATGCAACCATTTAAATTGACATGCAAGTGCTGGTCACTAACATGCAATATGAAAATTAAATCTCCAAATTATCGAAAAAATCTAGAAGAACTTCACACAAATAACAATGGCACAACCGTTCAGCACAATGGCAACCTCTGAATAAAATTGCTCCAATGGATATGAAGGTTTTCATCCCCAAACCCAATATCTTCCTGCATTCAGCACAAATCTGATTTCTGTGTGAAACCACCAAATCCAACTAGGAGGGTTTTCATCCCCAAAACTGGTATCTTCAAGAGAGTTTTCGTCCTCAAGAAAATATGAGAAGAACACGAGTTCTCACTCAGAGCAGAATCAATTGAAATATCATGTCTAACCTCAACAATGAGCTCCAATCTCCCTTTTATAACTTTTTTTGAGCTATTTTAGAAAAAAAGTTCCTTGCTTTTTCATTGCTTTTTTTTTTTTTTTTGAAAAAGCATTTTTTGCTTTTTCGTTGCTTTTTCAAAAAAATGTTTTTTCATCCAAAACTTTATATTTTAAAAAGTGACTTTTGAATCCTAATTTTTTCAACATCACTTTTATAATAACCTTTATGTGCACATGAATCCCCTTTAAGCCTAGTGCCACATAACTACACAACTTAAAGTCACTTTTTATTAAATAATCAAATATAAGTTGTCTTTATAAATGTTTTACTTTTCGACAACTTAAGTATTTAATTATTTAATAATTTTAAATATTTTCGCACAACTACTGAAGTTGCAGAAACTATTAAAATGACTTTAATTTTGGATTCTGACATTACCATAATGATCCTTAGCTCTCCGGACAATGAACTGTGTGCAAATTGATGCTTTCTAAAAATAGCAGTCTCCTCCAAGAAGTTTGGAATGCACTCAAAAAGTCGGAATTGCATCAGAAAAGCAACATAGAGCTCATCTCGATCTCTCAAACTTACTGTCACTGTCAGGAACTCAACATGATCAACCCGACACACTCCAGGAAAGTTGGAGTTTTGTAATGTCCCCTTTTCCTAGGCGGTGTTAGTCTATACTTGGTTCCCGTAGACTAACCAGCATGGTTAGAGAACTCTTGGAGTATTCGTTGGATGGTTTTGGTCATCTTGGCTAGAACTTACTATTTTTAGTAAGTTAGGGTTTTGACCGTTTGGGAAAATTCAAGATTGGAGGTGGAGCGTCTCAGAGAAACATTTCCAACAGTCTATAGCTCATTGGATTCCGAGTTCATTTAGCCCTTTATTTTAAAGTCTGTAATTTAGTATTGCATATTTAATATTGGGACTTTATAATGCTAATGTCGGTGACTTAGTAAAAATGAAAAATGCAAATAAAAGTCATTTTTTGGACTTAGACGCCTCTAGAGAAATAAAGTGAATTTTATAATGTTATATTTCTTCTTTATGAGGATCGACCCTCTTGAGGGAATTATAAAAGCCAAAAAAGAAAAGATAACTCTCATTCTTGACTATTACATTTTTATGATATTTTGCTCTGCAAAGAGAACGAGGGTTTGAGAAAACCATCCTTGGCTTTTGGAGACGAAATCCTCCATTAGTAGCAGCATTCCCCAAGTGTAAGAGACCATCCAAGGGTGCTTCTGAGCAGCCATATTCAGTGGTTGCATTTGTGCTTCATTTTCAGTCAGTTTGGAGTTTTGGAGATCAGTCGCGGAGGCATTTTCGAGGTGATATCTTCTGTTTATTGCCACGATAATTGCTAAGGGTTATGGAAGAACATATTCTGAGTTATTGGCTGCAATTTTGAGGAGTTTGGTTATGCTTGTGGAAACAAAACCTGGCTGTACATTCCCAGGACAGGGCTGTACCAGGCTGGGAGCATTTGGGACTGTGTTGTGATACATATTTATTGTTCCTTCTCTCATTCTTGGGCGATACCATTGGAAAAGGACACTCAGTTTGGGAGGAACAGTTAGGAGGGCAGAATACAGTCCAAGAACATTTCTGAACCTGCTTTTAGAGGGCCGTACCAGTCAGCACTTTGGTCAGGGACAGCATGCTTTCCAGTTGCATCTAGTTTAGTGTATTTGAGGGTTTCTTTGAGGGGCGATTGGCCTTTGTATTTGGTATATTTGTTGGGCTGCAATCATAAATCTGAGTTTGCATCATTTTTGAAGGCTATCTATTGTGCATACTGCTGTACTGTTCATTCCAGCCTTGTAACTCTTGGAACAGCAAAATGGGTATGTGAAATATTTCATATCTTTGGCATTTCATCATGTGGGTATTTGATATTGTGGATGTTTGATATAGTTTCCATATCTATAATCATCTGGGTATCTCTTCTTTTTGCTATTAGCAAAAAATACATGTATGCATGTGTCTTATGTTATGACAAGAACACCAAAACACAAGCAAGATACAACTAAACTACAGAAAACCCTTCAAACAGTGAGAGAAAAACTAGACCTAGATCAGAAAAAACTAAACACAGAACAGGGTGGGTTATTTCTAGTTTTCCCATGAAGTTGGAAATGTCCCAAAACGGGACATTACACTATGCTTCTACTAATATCTTCGCCTCTTATTCCATATCTTCTTTAGAAAGAGTATTACCAGACATTGTAGCAGATTTGGGCTTGCCTCAAGTAGATGCACCTGCAATACATACTAAGAATCAAATCAAATGTCATCCAGCAACTTGCACTGTTCCAATCTCCTAGCCAAGACAAATAAAATGATTACTATATTGCAAAAGGCCGCCAAAAAGACCCGAACTTGAAACCATGGTCAAATATTCAAGTCGACTAACACTTGAACAAATGCCATCATCTCACCAAAACGGATCCAATGACTGCTTTGTTGCACCAGCAGCCAAAAAATTGAATCTGGACCTTTTTTTACCCCAACTTGCCTGGTGCAGACAAAAACCCTAAATTCTTACTATATGAAAAGTTTTTTACATTGACCAAAAAACAAACAATTTGTATCCAAACAATCTCAGATCTAGAGAAAAAGAGAGAAAAAATGGCTAAAAAGATTCACAAAGTTACCCAAAATATGGACCCCTGCTTGAAAAAATTTGTTTGTTGTGCCCAGAATATTGTCCAAATCACTGCTCTACAACCACTTGTAATGAAATCACAAGAGCAGAACACCATCAATACGTAACTGATACAAGAGTGGAATAACATAATGATTCAATGCATAACAGAGGCAGGATAGAGCTGATCCAAGCAGTGTGACCAAAATAAGATCATAACACTTGATTATTAGACTAAGCCACTTCAAGGGGGCAACCTCCCAAAGTCTTACAACAAAACAAAATTTCGTATATTATGATTAACAACTACTCACTACCTCCTATATATAGAATAATTAGACTATCCCAATGAGGCCGACTTCTAGTACAATTATAGAATGTAGTAGCTTGTAACGTCCCCATTTTCGAGTTCTCTTGCAGCTCAGTCAGAGCTGACTTTTTGGGTTGGTGACAGCATAATCAGAGGAGTATTTCGATGTCATCAGGGTGTTCGAGTGATCCAGTGGAGTTGTATGACACTTTCCGGAGAGATTTCGGACAACTTGTTCATACTATTTATAGTAAGTGCTTGCATGGTGATGATCTTTCTGGGTTTTTCTAGGTTTGTTCTCTTTGGTCCTCGGAAAACACTGACATTTATAGTAAGTGTCAGTCTGGCGCTGTTTTGGTAACTTGGCAGTCAGTCGTTGGCCATCCCCGATGTTGCATTGAACTCAGTGATATCAGATGGTTTGCAGTGATGTCTTTCCAGGCGATTTTGGACTTAGGGCCCCGACTTGCTATTTTTCAAAAATTAGGGTTTTGGTCCATTACGGGATTTTCAGTGTTGGAGATGGAGCGTTTTGATAAAGACGTTTCCAATAGTCTATATATCACTGAATTCTTAGTTCATTTAGGCCTCCATATTAAAGTCCGTAAATTAATATTATTATTTAACATTGGACTTTGGGTTATAATGGTTAAGTGATGAAAAATAAAATATTTAAAAGACACTTAAGTCATTTTGTGGAGCGCTCACCTTAGCAAATATTAAAAGTGAAATTAAGAGAAATATTTCACTCCAAAGTGAACGGACCCCTCTTGTGGAATTATAAGGTGAATGGGAGTCCTTTGGTATACTTGGATTATGAAATTACTCTCTTGTTTTGGATATTCCTGTGCATTGGCTTTGGAGCTTGGCTATAGGGTTTGATATTGGTTGTCTTGAGACGAAAACCTCTTCATAGTCCGCTTCTTCGTGTGTGAGAGACTTGTTGATCTATTTTCCTTGCACAAACAACGCAGCATAAAATACTTACGTATTTTATCCTCTCTTGAAAAGTCACTCCAAAATGATCAAATGACTGGCCTCCAAGGTTCCAAAATATCTTCTTTCAATTGACAAATGAGGATAACTCGTGGCAAAGATGTGTCTTGTCGTTTCAACAAAAGGACTTACACTCACTGTTCAACGGCAAGAAAATATCGTTTACACTCACACAGGAGATAACAGTTGCTTCAAAGGCTACACGTTATGATAAACTTATGATATGATAGTACAGCCCTTGATTCTATTTCAAACGATGTTTTTTAAAAAAGTACAAAAGATGAGGGTTTAGGAAGAATTTCTAACCTAGGTGTAAGCTATTATCTTCAATTCATAGAAATCTCAACCACGCTTTGCTTCGCCATGAGACAACAACTCCACAAAGGTGATGCAATCTTCTAAGGGTAAGCGAAAGGTTTTCAAATTGCTTTATGGCCAATCGAAGTGAGGCTTATAGATGAGTTCAGTCTAACCTTACACTATAACTTGCCAGCAACAAATCATAAAAAGTAAGAACATATAGAGATTTCACCAATGAATTGAAAGACAGCGACTTCCACGAACTAAAACTAATAAACTCTAAAAGAATAGACTAAGTTAAAACATCTAAGGTGAGTGAGTACTTAGCAACCATGCAACTTGCAAAGAGAACACAATATCACCATGAATAGATCAACAATGAATTTCTATTAATCTAAGCAAAGTCTTGGCAACAGCTCTAATTAGCTCAAAACTCCTATACAAAATGAAGAGGAATGAGGTTTATATAGACCTCAAAATACAATGAACGGCCCAGATCAAATTGGATTCAATGGCCGAGATCATGCCACATCAAAGGTGGTTACAACAACTTTCTATTTTTAGAAATATACAAGAAGCAAATAAAGGCACATTTTCCAAGGTGACTCCTTGGTGCCTATGTGGATTGCCCATGTGGCATTTCTTTCTTGTGTTTATTCATCTTTACCAATGTCGCGAACTTTGGAACAATTTTCACCATGTCATTAACTGGTACACTTGGCGCGTTCTGAATGGTTCCTTCTGCCATCATCACATCTTGTGTATGCTCATCAAGTGTCTTCTCCCACTCAGCTACACCAACCTGCTTTGCACCAATGAATGAGATCGAGGAGTAGATGTTGTCCAACTACTCACCAGAGACGAAGTGAGAAGTGTCAAAGTAATGTGAGTGTATGTAATTCTTAACATCATGAACCTCAACCTCTCCTGGAAGATCACACATATCATTAATGACACCCATTATCTTATTATGAGCCCTCTGGAGTACACTATCTACTCGAACACAATCTACTTTAACCTTGTCAAAAATCTGCCCTCTTATATGCATACCGAAGTACCAAGCAGAAAAATTGTACAATGAACCTCCTTTGATCACTCTTCCATGTTGATGTGGCTCAAGTTGATGTCGCTTATGTTCCTCCACTTGGACATGATCTTCGTCTCTGGCATGACTCCTTGCTTATCACTCTTGATCAAGGCCTGTCTTTCCTTGGCGTTCATTGTCTACCTCCTCCTGCAAGTGAAGACAATACGTGTTAGAAGGCTAATGTGACATTTGATATAAAGACTTTCCTAACACTTAACTCATCTCCTTGTGCATGTGGGACAAAATCAATGCGTTTTAAAGCAACATACCTTTAAAAAAATCAGATTTTATGAACAAAATCAGAATTTGGAAGAATTGACTCTTAAAGGACACTTCAATTTTTTTACGTTTCCTCTTGAAAATCTGCTCCTCCTTGCTGCTGCAGGTCTGCTCTGCTGTAAATCAGACTGAAAATGATTTGAATTTGATAAGAAATGAAGTGCATAAACCACCTTTTATACTAGTCGTTGTACTTCTCCAAGCAAGTTGGCCTAGGAAGGAAGAATTCAATGTTTTTTGAAAGTTTTCCATGTTCAAATGTCAAGAGCGCCCTTGCTGGGCGGGTTTGGAGGGTCAATATGGAATGTGTGATGTGAAATCCACGCATGATGGTCAAGGCCGCCTAGAAAGGTGTAATGTCCCCCACTTAGCTCATCACTTTGAGATGTCAGGGTTAGCCTATCACGGGACTCCCGTAGGCTAACGGTAGTGTTCAGGGAGTCAATTGAGGACTTACTATTTATAGTAAGTCGTGACAGGACCAGTTTCTATTTTTAGCAGGGCAGTGCGAGAGCCTGGACACAAGATTCGGGAGTCGAATCTTCTAGAGCTTTATCGATTTAATATAAGTTAAATTAAAGATTTAATTTATTTTTAGGGTGACTTTAAGTTATATTATAACTTAACTTTATAATATTAAGTTATAACTTAAAGTGCAAAGTTATGTGCCTAGGGATGGGCGCCCACTTCATGGAGAGATAAGGGGTTGTTTTAAAATTGAAATTAATTAAAAATCCCTCTCATTCTTGGGCGTTGGAGTTGAGGGAGATAAAAGAGCAAAAATGAAGGTTCATTTCTTTATGCATACTTTTTGATATTTCACTCTGATATTGAGTTTGCCCGTGCTTAGGGTTGGAGCTCTTATATTCGAATATCGATTTGCAGACACGAGAACCTTTGCAGATTGCCTTTCCTCGTGTATGAGAGAGTGCATCAGGAGAGCGTTTGAGGGGGCTTCATTCAGGAGTTCCATTTTGTGCATACAGGAATCATGTTTGGTGTTGTTTTGGACATGGAATGTTAATATATTACGAAGTTGATATTTGCAGCTGTGACTGAGTTGATTAAGACCAGATTGAGTTAGAGTGTAAAAGGGAGGCCATACTTCTGCTGCTGGGCCGTACTCTTTCTGGCTGGCCGTACATCAGGTCTGAGGTATTATTTCTGCTGTTTGTGATGATTTCTGTACTTTATCTTAGGCGTCCAGGGCTGAAAGAGATCTGCAGAGTATTAGGGAGGGATTCCAAGCTGTTCCAAGGTGATTTTGCTGCTGATTACACCTCCTAAGTGGCCGTACTACCCAGCCAAGGTCGTGGGTTTTAGTGCATAAAGTTTCTTTTGATTTTGGGACTCAAATCTATCTCAACTTGGGCGTTTGGAGACCTTATTCTTGCTGCAGCTGATTGTAAAACAATATCATTTCAAACTTTGAAGTTGCAAGCATTTATTCATGGTGGCATGTTGCTGGTCCGACTACAGCACCCGGACGAAGTTGTAAACTGTGATATGGGTATGTACTCATAATTCATATTTTGGCTAAATACAATCTGGGTTGTCATTACTTTGTTGAAATTCCTCTTAGTTTTTCTGAGTTTGCAATATATAGTTCATTTCATGTATATTTCAATGCAAAAAAAAAGAAGTCACATGCAAAACATGCAATAAAAACTAAACCCATTACCAACAAAAGACAAAAACATCAATTAGAGGGAAAACACATACAAGGGTGTATGTTACAGAAGGGCGGGCTGGGAGGTGGTGTGTGGAATTTTAACTTAAACTTCATTTGATGTTCATCTGATGACTCTCTCCTCCTTTTGATGACCTTTTCTTCGACTTCATCAAGACTTAGCAATTTTTTGAGGTGTTTTTGTTAAGTTGGAAGGCACACTTGGGATGTTTAATGACTGTCCATATGCCTTAGTGAAATCCGCCTAGGAAGGGCGGGTTTGGAGTGCTAACATGGATTTTGCAACTTGAACACTCTCTCTCTTGACCTTGAGGCTCTTCTCTCCTCTTTTTGCATGACTTAGTGATTTTTTCATGTTTTCAAGTTGATTCATCATGGTTGGAAAGAGTTTAAGGAGTGATCTTGAAGGACTCAACACATTTTCCATCCCAAGGTGTCGAGGGTGCCTAGGAAGGGCAGCTTTGATGATGGTGTTTGGATTTTGCCTTAAGACTTATGATTTTCACCAATTTTCTTCCTCTTGAATGATCCTACATGGGTATGAGGCAAGATGGGGGATTTGGAAGGTCAGAATGAAGTGGTTTGAGTGCTTGGATACCGGATTCCACGCTCACCTCTCTAGGTCGCCCAGGTAGGGCGGGGTTTAGAGTGACCCTTGGATTTTACACTTAGAAAACTTCTAGACTTGACCACCTCATCCTCCAAGTGTTCATCTTCATCATTTTCATTGATTCTACTTGCAAACTATGCTGTTCTCATCCCTGGGCGATTTTGGAAGCAGTGTCTTGAGAGATCCTCCTGATGGTGACATTGTCCATGAGCACCTTGTGAGGCCGCCTAGGCTAGGCGGGATAGGGAGTGATGCATGGAATCTACCTTGTGATGCCTTATGATGCCTTAGAGTTATTCAAACTCATGAATTTACCTTGGAGTTTATCATTTCTCAGTCTTAAAACCTTGTAAACTTAATATCTTTCTTCCTAAGGCGAATCTGGAGGCTCTGTCTAGAGAAGTGCATGTGCAGGAGGTGGAGTCCATAACCTCATGCCAAGGCCACCCAGTCTGGGCAGGTTTGGAGGCAGGGCTTGGATTTAACCTTGTGAACTCCAACTTCAATACTTCAAAGTGTCCCATGAAAAAATTCTAAGGCATGAAATAGATTTGACTTGTCTCCTATGCCATTGGATGAGTTTGCAACCCTTCTTGCATGTGTTTTGAACCAAAACCTAAGCTAAGACTCGAAAACCTAATTAAACCTAAGCAAAAACTAGGGGGTCCCCATTTGCAATGGGGCAATGTGTGATTACGTCACAACATCTAGCGACTCCACAAGAGAAATGTTCCTGAACATTTCAAGAATAAAGGCTCATTCAACACCCAAAATCTTCAACATAACTTCTTCAAGTTCATCCAGTGACTAAGATACATACTCAAAAGAAGAACAGAAGCATAAATTGTATCAAGACATTTCATCTCTGTTGTTTCATAAGATAAGCGTTTCATTTAACGTTCTTCATGCATTCCAAAGACAAACAAGAATCATAACTTCAAAATCCTTGAGGACACCCACAAACTAGGTCATATAGACACAACTACTTGATCACAAAATCAAAACCAACTGTCAGCATGACCATTCATATTCCAAGGATCCAAGTGTGTGCGCATGTATTCATTCCCATCCCTTAGAGGCTAAGATCATCTAAGTTCACCTGTCTTAAGCTTGCAAGTTCATGGAAGGCAAATGAATGGATGCGAGTACATGAGTGAAGCACATAAAATGGTTGGATCTGGTATGTAATGAAGTGGAATGAAATGAGACAGAGTGTCTCTACACATGACGCCTGTTTGCCAGGTTTTTGCCATGGTACTTATCCAAGGCGCCACCGAAGGTGGTTTTCCCTTGTGGACGAAAGAATTTCTCTTTACTTTTTTTTTTTTTTTTTTAAATTTAATTATTTATTTATAATAATAAAGGATGAAGGATAAGAATGGAACTCAAAAGTCTGATTCCATGAAAAACGATAGTTCATACAAAAACCAGGTCACGTCATTATGCTTATTGATGTTGGTAAAGAATGGTAAATTTAATAATGACTGGATGAAAAGTGGACGGCAATAGTGGACCATGATGTGGATTATGCAAAACAAGTAAATGTAAGGCACATCCAAAACATAGACCAAATGAGAGGTGGAATGTACAGGATAATGGGGAGTGAAGGGAAACGGAGGATATAGCGGCTTGAATGAAATGGAATGAAACAAAACCACAATCAACGTTTGCAGGTACCGAACTAAACTTTGAAGCTTGCAGATGGAAGGGTTATATGAATAGGAATAAGGGCGAGGGGATAATGACTTTACAATGACTTCATAACCCAAATTTTCTTTCGATTTCATTTTGCAGGATGAAGTAATAGATGGAATGGAATGGAATGTAATGGGATGGATGGAGATGGATTCTTTGGATGTGGAAGCCTCTTATGGTTTGGCTTCTTAGCTTAAATACTCATATCTTTGCCTTTTTTATTAGAAATATAGAATGAAATAGCCTTTTGAATAAGCTTTGCTTTGATATATGCATTTGTGTCCTAAGACATTTATGCTCGTAGGCTTGAGGACTCTTTGGATTTTCTTTTTACCTCATGAGTAACAGCATCCGAATATTTATTTCGTGGAACCATGAGATGGGCAGAGGCATTGCAAGCTTCTCGTTTAAACAACACTTACATTCATTAATCATGATTAGGAAATGGGTGAATGGATGAACGAATAGGGTGGATGGAGATGGGTATAAGGGATGGATAGTGAAAGGTGTGTGGTCATATGCTTTTGGACTTTGCATGATAGTGAAGATGGAGTGAATTTACATGAAGCAGGTACATAATGGGAAAACAATGTATTTAGGTAGAATGGATGGAAATACCAACATCTTGACCCTATTTTCTTTATGGTGACTAAGGTCATTTGAGTAGATATTGACATGGATAAACCCCAAATATCTTGTTCAAAGGATGTCAATCCTTAACCTTGATAGCTCATCTCTTGGAGTATGTAATCAAACCACAAGACTATGAACGAATGAGACATTAGACTTATTGTATATACGGACGGAAGCTTTATTGTATATACGAAGCGATGGATGGAATGGAGGAAGGCGGGAATGCCTATCATGGAGTGTAGTGGAACCATGAACTATCTTACTTAATTCAAGCTCACCCAGACTAATTTAGCGACTTCGGGATCTTAAGTATGTAAGGTATAAGATCTCGAAATACTTCAAGTCATACTAAACAATTGACTTCTCTCCTAAGAACAAACAGTCATGCTATTCAACACTAGCAATGGAATTCACAATGGATCTATCCATCTGACGCAAGTTTATAAGAAGAAAACAATGAAGCGTTCATTTTAAAATTAAACCTTTTAAACAAATAATCAAAGATATCCATGTCAAGATGCAATGTATGATTCGATTCTTGAGTCAAGTACAGATCTTAGTAAAAAGATAAGCTAAAGAAAATTACCTTCTGATCTTGAAGAATTTCACAGACATTTATGCCAGAAATGGGGCTTAACATAACCTCACGAAGCCAACCAAAGTGTGTTCAAAAGTTAATCACCCCTTTATGCAATGAAAACCCCCCAAACGACTAAACCTAAAACAAAGCAAACTAAACTAAAACAACTAAATCTAAAGCAAACTGAAGCACTAAAAAGCTAACGAAAACTAACCTACAAAAAGCAGGAAACACCTAATCTAACTATATGCAAGAAAAGTTCCCCCAGGAACTCAGGTTTGGAAATAATGTTTCAGGTATTGCCCATTGACGGGCAATGGTATGTTTTCTCTAGTCAAAGTTTTCAACTTGAAAGTGTTTTCTCCCAAGATTTCCGCAATCTGATATGGACCTTTCCAGAGGTAATCAAACTTATCGTGATCTCCTCTTCGTTCATGTGCTTTATCCCAATACAAAACTAGATCTGAAATCCTGAAGGACTTTACTGTTGCTTGACGATCAAACCAACGCTTTACTACACCCTGATGTTTCATGAATTTGTCCAAAGCTATGTCTCGCTTTTCTTCTAGGTGTAACAGTTGTGAAAGCCTAGTTTGAACTCTTTCATCTTGATCCATAAATTGAAGTGTTGGGATCCTCAGTTGTATAGGAAGAATCGGGTCCTAGCCATAGACTAAGTGGTATGGAGAAGTACCTAGGGAGGATTTCACTCGAGTTTTGTCTGCCCAAAGAGCAAATTTTAGTTAGGTATGCCAATCCCTTGGGTTCTTATCCAACAATCGCTTGATTGCATTCAATAAATTCTTATTCGTTGATTCAGCTAGGCCATTCCCTTGCGGGTAGTAATTGGAAGAAAATTTCAATGTAATACCATATCCAAAAGCCCAGTTAGAAAAGTTACGTGAAGTGAAAGTAGACCCATTATCACAAACTAACGCATGTGGACATCCAAACCTAGTGATAATGTTTTCTTCAAGAAATTTTATGACAACATCCGAAGTGCACAGTTTTAATGCATGAGCTTCTGAACATCTAGTACAATAATCAGTCGTGGTAGAATATACCTATGCTGTGCTGAGGAGGGTGGACTAATCATACCGATAAAATCGAGGCCCCATTGACCAACGGGTTGCAGCGGCATTACAGGATTCCTTTCTCTCGAAGCGGCTACCTGGCATGTGTGACAAGTTTTAACATGCTGATGGGCATCGTTGAACAAAGTGGGCTAGTAATAGCCTGCCCTCAGGATCTGGTGAGTTGTTGCCAATCCACCATCGTGTAAAGTTCCAAATTATCATGAAATTGTTCCATTATCTGTCCTGCTTCTTGCTTACCAACACATCTTAGGTAAACCCCTTCATGATTCTGTCGAAACATAACCACTCCTTGTAGCATAAATCTTTGACTCCTGTATTTCAATTCTCTTCTCTGCGATGGGTTCATGTATGGCAGACACCTTTGAGTGAGTAGATAGTATACAATGTCGTCATACCACTCATCAGGCGACACCTCTTCTAGCACATATGCTTGATTAACCAACCCGGGCCCTTCAACGGCTATAGTTTTTGTGAGTGCCCGACCTCGAACTAACTTCATGGGTTGTATTTCTATGTCGTATTCTTGTATGATGGCAACCACTTGCCTCTTCTCTCTCCTAGCTCATTTTGCATTAGCAAGGTTTTTATTGCGACATCTGGCACTATAGCATACACCTTGCTTCTGAGAATGTAATGTCTGAATTTCTTGATGGCTTTTACTAGCAATGGGATGTTCATCCCTTTCTTTTGTCCTTTGCATCAGGATGCCTGCACATGTGTGATTTGATGCAAACGAGTATAAATAGAATGGTTTCATATAGTTGGGATTGATAAGAACTGGGGCTGTAGCAATAGCCTTCTTGATCTCTTCGAATGATTTCCTTGATTGTGGAGTCCAGTCCATCTTTGCATCTTTCTTCAACATCTCATTGAGTGGTTTCACTATTTCCGCGAACCCAGTGATGAATTTTCTAACAAAATTGATCTTTCCGAAGAAAGATTTTAACTCCGTTTTACTAGCTGGCATACTTACCTTCTCTATTGCTTCCACTCTATCAGGATCAATTGAAATCCCCTCTGCTGAGATTACATGCCCCAACAGTTTGCCTTCAGTAACTCCAAAAATGTATTTTTTCAAAATAAGAGAAATACCATATTGTCAACATCTTTCAAACACTTTCCTTAAATGCATCACATGATCTTCTCTTATCTTTGAAAACACTGTTAAGTCATCCATATAAATTACAATGCATTTCCCAACTATGTCCTTGAATGCGATGTCCATGGCCCTCTGGAATGTAGCTACGCCATTGATTAACCCAAATGGCATCCTCCTGTATGCAAAAATTCCCCATTTGGTGGTGAAAGTTGTTTTCAACCTGTCTTCTTCTTCAACCATGACTTGGTTGTACCCTGAATATCCATCTAAAAAGGACATCATTTGTGATCCATTTATGATTTAAAGGACTTCATCAAGTGAAGGCAGTGGGTAATTATCCTTCTCTGAGGCTTTATTGAGATTTCGAAAATCAACACATCCTGATCTCACGGACAGGTACTAAATTGGCGACCCACGTGGAGTGCCTTACTGGAAAAATAATCTGGGCTTGCAGAAGCTTCTTGACTTCTTCGTATATAAGTGGCTCCAACAGAGGATTGACAGGCCTTTGCCGTTGCCGAAAAGGCTTGCTTCTGGGCTTGAGGGGAATTGTGTGAGTGATGATGGAAGTATCATATGTTTTGAGATTTTCGTAGTTCCATGCAATGACATCTTGAAACTCCATCATAACTTTAATGATATTCTCTCTTTCCTCTGGTGTACAGACTTTGCCAATGAAAACATTCTTCACATTTTCCTTTGTTCCCAGGTTCACTCTGTCACACTTATTTCCTTACTCTTTTCGAGATTGAGGAGCATTTAACCTGTCAGTGTCGAAAAGTCGCTCAAGCTCTATCATTCCTCTTGGGATCGTATTATTCTTCAAATTCATTATCCCATTAGGATCAATCTCTGCTTCTTCAATCTCACCTTCATCGATAATCTGTGCTGTAAATATCTTGGAGTTTGTTAAAAAGTCAAGTATATGTTTGTCATCCTCAAACACTTGAAAATTTGTGATATTATCCGAGACTAAAGGAATCGATGTCATTTCAACAGTAAACTTCTTTAACCCTTCCATTGACAATGGTGCCAAAGACCCTGCCTCTTGAGCCAATGCGTTTGCGACTTGATTTTTTGACCTGTATATGGGTTTGATGTTGAAAGCGTCAAAGTCCTCTATGTGATCCCATACTCTTTCTATACCTCTTTAAACATCTATCATGACACACATATTGCTTTCTAACCTGCTTAATGACAACTTCTAAGTCTCCGAAAACATGCAATATTTTAGCTTTCTTCTTGATAGCTAAGAGTAATCGATGTCCTAGAGCTTCATATTCTGCGACATTATTTGTACATGGAAATTGCAATCTCAATGCTGATAAGTAAGTCTCTCCAAATAGACTGATCAATTCAAAGCCAGCTCCAGATCCTTGTTTGGATTTAGATCCATCAAATCTCAACGTCCAGACCTAATCTATTCCCTGCTCCGAACTCTGACCTTCTTTATCTTCACTTTTCTTTTCTTCACTCTTTTCTTCATATTTTCCTGAAACTATTTCCTGTATGTCTTCAACTCCTTAAGTGGAACTAACATCTTTTGTGCAAGACTCACTGGTGGAAAGCTTTTCTACTTTCAACTTCTCTTGTTCTGCATCCAGTTTCGATGCCTCCGGAATTCTTTTCCTGACCTGCTCAAGGGCTACTTTGCACACTTCGCATGTGAACTCCGAATGGAAGGCGTTATGTACTTGGCACCAATTTGGTAGCAACAAATCATGAATTCTGGCGTATCCTCCAAGTTCTAGACTCTGCTTAACATTTCTCAAAACGAAGTTTCTGAAATTTTCGAACATGCCTTCATTCTCCTCATCCAAAGGAGTCTCATGATCACTCTCTACTCACACATCAGTTAAATTTTGCAGCATAAGCACTTCTTGAACCTTAGGTTTATATACGCCAAGATCGGATTCTACAAACAAAATTTCATTGTCCTCGCCATATTCTGTGATAGTGAGCTTCAATCGAGGAGTGTTGTCTATCCTAATCTAATTTGGCAATCCTTTCCATGATAACCACATGTGCGAGAAATCTGTCGATACATATCCATTGAGTTTCTGCAACCAATCCCTACTTAGCAGCATCCCATAGCCTTCTGGAATGTCTACAATTGATATATCAATATAATGTTAAATTTTGGGGTCAGCTGCCAACTATATGTGGATATTATGTAATTCTCCAACAATTGGAACTTCTGTCTTGTCTAGTTGTGTGACCTTGGTGGTCTGAGTTGGAACCACGCCTTACTTCTTACACATGCCAAGTGGCATGGCATTGCTCGAAGCTCCAGAATCCATTAAACAATTATGCAATAGTTTTCCAAAAATCCTTACCGATAGAAGGAATGGTGCCGGCTCATCTCTTCCTTGATAAAACACCACTGACTTCTTATTCGGAGCTATGAAGCTTGACTCTTTCAATGTATGTGTCTACACCTTGGCGTCTTGACCTTTTGCTATGCTAGTAGTAACTGTTGATTCTTCCTTCTTCTTAGAGGCTTTCTCTTGCACCTGCTTTGTTGCCTCAAGTACATTTTGTGCTACATATACCGTGTTCAATTGTTCTTGCGATTGAAATAGTTATGATTGGGCTACATTGGTGTTATGTGCCGTGTTAGCACGAGGTTGACTCGATATGGGTGGAGTAGTTGAAGTTGGAGCCTCTGGTGTGTTCTGATTGCTACTTCTAATTTTGTTGTCGCTTAGACTTCCCAGAAAGGTATCTCTCAACTCTTGAACCTTCATTAGTTCCATCAACGGCAAACTAATCTTTACCTTCTTGAATTCTTCAACAACATACTGTCCCAGTCTCTTGAGATCATCTTTGGCATCTGAACTCGAAGAAGGATTAACCCTCTCTGTCTCTTTCTGTTGCGGAACACTATATTGTGGAGTTGTTCTTTATGGAACATCCCTCTGCCTATATTCAGTTGAATCCCTTGGATAACTTGGATTGTTGCTTGCATTTGGATCCGGCGGTGTATGAGAATTGTTTGGAGGCATTGAGGTGGTAAGAGGATCCTGTGTTCGCGGATTTCTCTGGTATACTCTCGGTGGCATATTTCCTGTCGACTGCTGGAAAGCTTGTACTTCACCTGTTTCTTCAATTTGATACTTACCTTCGAACTGATGACAATCACTAAAATCTTCCACTAGCCCATTTGCTGAAGCTAGTGGAAACTTCCCATTAAAACTACTTAAGTCGTACTCCATCATTGGAGGGAATATGAAATCTTCAATTATCAGTGCCTGATCATATTGAGTTGTAGGGACGAGTTCATATCATGTAGTTGGTGGCGACGTTTCTTGTGCCTGCGTACTTTGCATTTCCTTTTGGAAAATGTCGACAGCAATCTTGAACTCGGGACATTGTATCTCAGAATGTTGATTACTGTTGTGCAATCAGCCCCAGGTTGATAGGGCTGCTTCCGCTAGGAACACCTTGTCGGATGGTTTTGCGTCGGAACTTGGAGTGTTCTCCAACGAAGAAGGAACACTACCGTTATTGGGAGATGTGTTCCACGTCCTCTTTTGCCTCTGATATCCCTGGTTTGCTCGGAATCCTTGATTATATCCTTGATTTCCTTGATATCCACCTTGATTTCCTTGATTGCCTTGATTTGCTTGATTTGCTTGGAAGTTTCTTTGCATATTTTGCAAATAGTTGTTTTGATTCCTCAAATGCATAACTTCCATTGACAGCTTCCTAACCTGATCGACCAAATCTTTCATTTCCTCCTTTTCTTCTTGAGTCTTTGTGGAAGATGATGGTGATCCCTGTAGAGACAATGGTTGCGCAGGCGATGCTTGCGAGATGGGTACCCTTGGATGCAATACCAACTAATTACTAGGTGCTGGAACTGGATTCATTATTGGAGTGTGATGCGCCAAAGCTTGATTAATTCCACGAATTTGGTTGGGCATGGCAGGGTGTCCCAAATGGATTAATGGTCCTTGAACATTCATCCCCAAATCTATGTTTACTTTGACGGCCTTTGCATATGCTTCTATTAGAGTTGTCGGAGGCTGGGTTGCCCTCTTCACGAACATAGACGTCAGGCGATCTAACGCTGCATAGTAAACTTCCCTTGCCATTGCATCATCCACATTGTAAGGATCTCGCAACCTTGTATAAGCCTTGTGAGATCGATTGTTGAAAGAGCTAATGGGTTCATGTTCTTGCCTCTTGACGTCCACAAACTGTTTGTACAACTCGAATGGAGTAATGGGGACTCTGAACTTTTCCAGGAAAGCATCTTTCAATGTTTGCCAATTAGTGATGGAACCTGCAGGTAAATGAATATAACAAAAGTATGTGTCGTCACCCAAAGAATAAGGAAATAGTCGACATGCTACATCTTGGTGTTCGACTCTTCTATTCCGAAGAGTATCTTCGAAAATCTTAATGTGCTCCTCCGCTGTCCTGTTTACATCATTGACCTAAAACTTTAAGCAGAACTGCTCAAGGTTCTTGGGCATCTCATGATAATTCGTGAATGTAGGGAGAGGTGAAGCATCTGCTGGAAGCCAAGCCATTGGAACGTTGGGTTGCTGAATTGGGACTGCTTCCGTAGATCCTTGCTGAAGCGGAGTTGCTTGGGCGATTCCTTGTTGTGTTGGAATTGTTTGAGGTACTTCTTGCGTATTGCTTAGTTGAACAATTCCTACAGATGGGTTTTGTGGTGGAGGCGTTTGGAAATCTCCTCCGCTTGGAGATCCTTGGCTTGATGACCCTACTTTCTTGCCTTTCTTGGACTTGGCCAGAAATCCCAACTCAACCAAATCTTTGGATGCTTATCGGGTGAAAACGAACCAATTCGATCCAGCGTGAAATTTTTTGCTTTTCCTAAATTTATGCCAACCTATAGAGTGCAGGCCCTCCTAGTGCCAATTCTATTGATGTGTTTTCCTTGGACAAACAACGCAGCATAGAATACTTACGTATTTTATCCTCTTGAAAAGTCACTCCAAAATGATCAAATGAGTGGACTCCAAGGTTCCAAATATCTTCTTACACTTGACAAATGAGGATAACTCGTGGCAAAGATGTGTCTTGTTGTTTCAACAAAGGGACTTACACTCACTATTCAACGGCAGGAAAATACCGTTTACACTCACACAAGAGATAACAGTTGCTTCAAAGGCTACACGCTATGATAAACTTATGATATGACAGTACAGCCCTAGATCTTACTTCTAACAATGTTTTTTTAAAAAGTACAAAAGATGAGGATTTAGGAAGAATTTCTAACCTAGGTATAAGTTATTATCTTCAATTCATAGAAATCTCAACCACGCTTTGCTTCGCCATGAGACAACAACTCCATAAAGGTGATGCAATCTTCCAAGGGTAACCGAAAGGCTTTCAAATTGCTTTATGGGCAATCGAAGTGAGGCTTGTAGATGAGTTCAGTCTAACCTTACACTATAACTTGCCAGCGGCAAATCATAAAAAGTATGAACATATAGAGATTTCACCAATGAATTGAAAGACGACTTCCACGAACTAAAATTAACAAACTTTAAAAGAATAGACTAAGTTAAAACATCTAATGTGAGTGAGTACTTAGCAACCATGCAACTTGCAAAGAGAACACAATATCACCATGAATAGCTCAACAATGAATTTATATTAATCTCAGCAAAGTCTTAGCAACAACGTTAATTAGCTCAAAACTCCTATACAAAATGAAGAGGAATGAGGTTTATATAGACCTCAAAATACAATGAACGGCCAAGATCAAATTGGATTCAATGGTCGAGATCATGCCACATCAAAGGTGGTTACAACAACTTTCTACTTCTAGAAATATACAAGAAGCAATAAAGGCACATTTTCCAAGGTGACACCTTGGCGCCTATGTGGACTGCCCACGTGGCATTTCTTTCTTGTGTTTATTCTTCTTGACCAATGCCGCGAACTTTGGAACAATTTTCGCCATGGAACAATTTTCGCCATGTCATTAACTGGTATACTTGGCGCATTCTGAATGGTTCCTTCTGCCATCATCACATCTTGTGTATGCTCATCAAGTGTCTTCTCCCACTCAGCTACACCAAACTGCTTTGCACCAATGAATGAGATCAAGGAGTAGATGTTGTCCAACTGCTCACCAGAGATGAAGTGAGAAGTGTCAAAGTAATGTGAGTGTATGTAATTCTTCACATCATGAACCTCGACCTCTCCTGAGAGATCACACATATCATCAATGACACCCATTATCTTATTATGAGCCCTCTGGAGTACACTATCTACTCGAACACAATCTACTTTAACCTTGTCAAGAATCTGCCCTCTTATACGCATACCGAAGTACCAAGTAGAGAATTTGTACGATGAACCTCCTTCGATCACTCTTCCATGTTGATGTGGCTCAAGTTGATGTCGCTTATGTTCCTCCACTTGGACATGATCTTCGTCTCTGGCATGACTCCTTGCTTATCACTCTTGATCAAGGCCCGTCTTTCCTTGGCGTTCATTGTCTACCTCCTCCTGCAAGTTAAGATAATACGTGTTAGAAGGCTGATGTGACATTTGATATAAAGACTTTCCTAACACTTAACTCATCTCCTCGTACATGTGGGACAAAATCAATGCGTTTTAAAGCAACATACCTTTAAAAAAATCAGATTTTATGAACAAAATCAGAATTTGGAAGAATTGACTCTTAAAGGACACTTCAATTTTTTTTACTTTCCTCTTGAAAATCTGCGCCTCCTTGCTGCTGCAGGTCTGCTCTGCTGTAAATCAGACTGAAAATGATTGAATTTGATAAGAAATGAAGTGCATAAACCACCTTTTATACTAGTCGTTGTACTTCTCCAAGCAAGTCGGCCTAGGATGGAAGAATTCAATGTTTTTTGAAAGTTTTCCATGTTCAAATGTCAAGAGTGCCCTTGCTGGGCGGGTTTGGAGGGTCTATATGGAATGTGTGATGTGAAATCCACGCATGATGGTCAAGGCCGCCTAGGAAGGGCGGGCTGGGAGGTGGTGTGTGGAATTTTAACTTAAACTTCATTTGATGTTCATCTGATGACTCTTTCCTCCTTTTGATGACCTTTTCTTCGACTTCATCAAGACTTAGCAATTTTTTGAGGTGTTTCTGTGAAGTTGGAAGGCACACTTGGGATGTTTAATGACTTTGTCCATATGCCTTAGTGAAATCCGCCTAGGAAGGGCGGGTTTGGAGTGCTAACATGGATTTTGCAACTTGAACACTCTCTCTCTTGACCTTGAGGCTCTTCTCTCCTCTTTTTGCATGACTTAGTGATTTTTTCATGTTTTCAAGTTGATTCATCATGGTTGGGAAGAGTTTAAGGAGTGATCTTGAAGGAAACAACACATTTTCCATGCCACGGTGTCTAGGGCGCCTATGAAGGGCGGCTTTGATGATGGTGTTTGGATTTTGCCTTAAGACTTATGATTTTCACCAATTTTCTTCCTCTTGAATGATCCTACATGGGTATGAGGCAAGATGGGGGATTTGGAAGGTCAAAATGGAGTGGTTTGAGTGCTTGGACACTAGATTCCACACTCACCTCTCTAGGCCGCCCAGGTAGGGCGGGGTTGAGAGTGACACTTGGATTTTACACTTAGAAAACTTCTAGACTTGATCACCTCATCCTCCAAGTGTTCATCTTCATCATTTTCATTGATTCTACTTGCAAACTATGTTGTTCTCATCCCTGGGCGGTTTTGGAAGCAGTGTCTGGAGAGATCCTCTTGATGATGACATTGTCCATGAGCACCTTGTGAGGCCGCCGAGGTTGGGCGAGATAGGGAGTGATGCATGGAATCTACCTTGTGATGCCTTATGATGCCTTAGAGTCATTCAAACTCATGAATTTACCTTGGAGTTTATCATTTTTCAGTCTTAAAACCTTGTAAGCTTGATATCTTTCTTCCTAAGACGGATCTGGAGGCTCTGTCTGGAGAAGTGCATGTGCAAGAGGTTGAGTCCATGACCTCATGCCAAGGCCGCCCAGTTTGGGCGGGTTTGGAGGCAAGGCTTGGATTTAACCTTGTGAACTCCAACTTCAATACTTCAAAGTGTCCCATAAAAAAATTCTAAGGCATGAAATAGATTTGACTTGTCTCCTGTGCAATTGGATAAGTTTGCAACCCTTCTTGCATGCGTTTTGAACCAAAACCTAAGCTAAGACTCTAAAACCTAAGCGAAAACTAGGGGGTCCCCATTTGCAATGGGGCGATGTGTGATTACGTCACAACAAGACCAAAGTTTGCAAACTCGAACTCGCCGCGGACTCAGCAGCCCAAAATTGGACTCGGACTCGGGACTCGACACGGACTCAAGTTCAGGACTCGGCACGCACTCGATAAAAAAAAACCGTAGTTTAAAAAAAAAAAAAATTAATGCATTTAGAGAACATAAGAGCCTAATTTGATTATCAATTTGTCATAATTCAAATATTACACATGTCATATGATCATCGAACACTCAATAATTGAAATTTTGTCATAGTTTCAAACTTTCAAAATGTATAATAGCATCATAAATGTTTACATATAATCATATGTCAAAATGAGGAAAACATTAACAATCAAATATAATCTATAACATCCTCCTCGATGATGATCTCTTTAGCTCATTTTCTCGGGTTCTTTCACACTGACTTCAATGGCAGACCTGTGTTTTTCAAGGCAAAAGAGTGAAAATGAGAAAAAAATGAAAAAAATGAGTTTTTTTGAGTGTTTTATGCACGTCCTAGGCACGACACAAGTTCCTGGTCGAGACTCGCGAGTCCGACCTTATCCTGAGGTTGGGCTCGTGAGTCCCGACCAGGGACTCACATGGACTCGACTCACGAGTCCGTGCCAAGTCAACTCAGCAGGCTTCAGGATTCGCGACTCCACGACAAGTCCCGCGAGTCTGCAAACTATGTGAGAGACCACTTCAGAAAGAGATTCTTGGAGGCCTCATTCAGAGGCTTCAGTTGTGCTTTCGCAGGAGACATTTTGATGAAGATTTGGCCATGTTTCGATCATTCGGAGGAGTTTTATTGTTGCAGCTGTTAGCAGATTTTGGAGGGCAGATTTATGTATTTTTCCTTGAATTTAGTGCTGTTACAGTCTTCATAAGGCAGGCTGTACTCTTGCTATGCTGGTCGTACACCATCTAGAGGCCATACACTCTCTAGCAGCAGATATTTGGAGGTCATGTGGAGTTTATGCATTGATTTGTGGTCGCCATCAGGGTGCAGAGATTTGCTGTTCAAAATAGAGATATTAGTGGCTGTTATTTAATAGTTTGGAGCTGATTTGTACTTCAGCCTGGCCGTACAGCACAAAGGGAGTTGTGGGTATCGAAGGAGTGGATTCTTCTTGATTTGCAGCTGCTCTAACTAGCATTGTGGATGCCTAGGGTTTAATATTGAGTTGTCTCTGTTTGTAAAAGAATATCTCTTCTTTCCTAGGAGTTCGGAGCATATTTCTGTGGCTCATATTGCTGGTCCTCCATCAGCACAAACACGAAGTTGAAGATTTCCATCTGGGTATGTCATTGTAATTCATATTATGTCATAGTACAAACTGGGTCTGCAACATTTTGCTGATATGTGCTTTAGTTTTTCTGGGTTTTCAACAAATGCATTATATTTCATGTTATCAATGCAAAATCAAAACATGCACAAACATGCAATAAAACCCTAAACCTAAGACAGTCAGAAAAGCAAAAACTTGGTACAAAAAAAACATATATCCGAGGGTGTATGTTACAGAATTGCAAATGGCCCACTATGTCCCATGGGTTAAGGGCATTACACTTCGAAAGTGGAAAACTAAATCATGGGAAAAACTAAGAAGAATTTTTTGTCAACTAAAGGGTTCATTTTCTAAAAATATAATCTTTAAGGTAATAAATTATAAAGTACTATGCTAAATATAGACTGGTATGAAAATTTCCCTTCCCTCAGAAAATATGTGTGCTTTAAGTTTTAACAAATCTAATGATCCAAGATTCCAACACTAATGCTTTTTAAATTAGGCCTTCATTCCACACATGTCGATTAATGCAAACAAAAGGTAATTCCATACCAATAATCACTATTGACTAGGATGATGTGCGTTTTAACTTTTAACTCATAAAGGTTGTCTCTTTAACATGAACAACTTACATAAGACATCATCTATATCGGAAGAGCCATTGTATCTCTGACTTTAACTTTAAAAATTTTAATAGCGAAATAGAGCTTCAATTGTTGAGTGGCACACCCTTGTTAAATGTTGAAGCCAGTCAACTGTCATTTTGGATGAATGTTGAAAATGTCAAGCCTCTTAATAGCGTATGGTGAACTACTACTCGTATGGATATCACTGTCCATGCCAATGGCACAATTATTTCATTCAACCTATATCCAAAACATATAAATTTCTTAAATAATTGAAATTAAAATCAGATGTAGAGATGAGTTCTGTTGTCAACATGCCACCTCTGCCACTAGTAACGAGTACAGAGTTTCTAGGAAGCCTTTTCTGTAAGATGCACATAGTCTAATAAATATCATGTAGCACTAGCAGAGTACTTTGTTTTGGGGTGAAATATTAAATACTCTGGACACAGATTTTGGCGGCATTAAGTTTTGCCAGAGTCTATGCCAATAAGGTTTAAGTTTGAAAGCGGGCATAATATTCAAGAAATCTTTACAGAGTTAAATGGAAACTTAGTAGTTTCCGCTATGGTAAATGCAATGTTTATGAAGCAGTAACAATTATCAAAAAAATACTTAAACATTTATTGACGGGAAATCGCATCTAATGTGTTCTTTGAAGAACTATCCAGACACAGCAATCTTTTTACAAGTTGAACCCAAGACAACATATAACTTGGGCCTTCATTCATGGATGGAACTTTTCCTCGCCAAAATAATATCTAGGAGTGAAGTAAAGAAGAATGAAACGCCAGTTGAAACGCCACACTGGGCAGTCGCAATGGCATGGCAACCGCAGCTCAAATATAGAGGACCATTGTCTTGCAACTATGGCTAGTACATGCGACAAAAATGATATCTAGTCATGTCACACTACAGATGCTCCAATTGCTTAAAAACACAGCTAATTCATAACTTTACTATTTGACAAACCAAGATTTTTAGAATTAAATAAAAATTTAGCCAATTGGCAAAAATAGCTCACTAAGAATTTCCACACCTGTAATTAGGTGATGACACTGGCGGCATCGGATAGCAACGAGGGGCCTGGAAAACCTGCTGCACAAGCTGTGCATACATCGCTCTGGACATCTTCACACACACATTCACCATCTCCTGCTCGCCCAAAAACTTCTCCATCTTAGCTGCAGCTTTCATGGAATCCACATCCCTGTCATAGAAACCCTCAACCGCCTTTGAAATCAACTGCGGCTCGTGCTTCAAAACCTGAGCAACCCTCACAGGGACTTGAACCCTAACTCTGTGCATATTCTCCGCAGCTCTCGTCGGATAGCCTCCAATCCGCCCATTCAAAACGTCCTGAACAGCGTCCGCGGCTCTTGTTTCCACAAAACCGCCGGCAAGGACGCGGAGGGAGTCAGCCGCCGAAGGTTTCACCGGAAAGCGGTAAATCTCCGCGGGAGAAGCGGGCAAGGGCAATATGTGGAGCTCTCCGTGACGGATAAAAACACGGTTGGAGCTGTTTTCCGGCTTGAGCCACCGTGGTATGACATAAGCTGCTTCTATGAGTACAAATTCTCCGTCTGTATCCCATGCCCTAGCGGACACATATGGCATTTTGCGCGTGATTTCGTATAATAGAAACACTACGAACCACTCATCATCTACATTGTCGCCGTATTTTAGCCTGCCGTGAAGGTGGGGGACGGGAGGTGAGGAGTTCGAGTCCTCGGAAGAGGAAATGCAGGGGCAGGATGAGGATGTTATTGAGGGTTTGAGGTTGAAGGAGTCGTGCTGCCATATATAGTCTTTTACAAAAGGAGAAACTATGTCTAGGCAATTTACCTGTAGCTCTTTTAGCTTTGATTCGACTTCTGCTGGAGAAATGGATTCTGTTAGAGCAAAGTCTGCGAAAATGGAGTAGAGAAGAGTGTCTTCAGGTGCTTTGGCTTTGCCGCCGTGGCCTCCATAGCCATAGTCTTCCTCCATAATGTAACAAAATTAGCTTCTGTTTCTTCTCTATGAATAACAAAACAGTTCAACGAGATTCAATACGAAACTAAAACCGCCATGTTTACTGGGGAGAGGGTGCTGCTCTCACAGTCCCCTACTCAATGAATAACGTGACAACGGTTCAGACTGTTCCTCAAATTTCTAGAACTCGAATCAGATACATTTGAATGCCCTCTAAAATATCATCCAAGATACTTGGGCTTTTCTTTTCAAAAAAATATTTTTAAGGATATTGTATTATATTTGAATTTTGAAAATTATATATTTGTTTAATGGTGAAATTAGTATATCCATGTTCCTGTATACACACATCCCTACATTTTTAGCATTCATTTGAGAACATCTAGAATCCACAAGTCCTCTCTCATTCTAGAGCACTAAAGGAGAAATCAATAGCAAAACACTTGGATCTAGTGTACTAAAAGGAGTAACAAATATGAATACATCATCCTAGGACCCTACCTATTGTCTTTGAATTTTTACGCACTCTCCTTGTGACAAATATGAACACATCTCCTTGCGACATAATGGCAACCCTTTCTTAATATTTTCAAATATCACCAACCCCTAAATATTAAAGAAGAGCATAGGAGACAAGACCAACTAGGCGAACATAAGAGCAGAGATATACATTTGCACATGCTTGAATGTTGGCTCAAAGGACAAATCTACAATCCCAAACAAAGCAGAGATCTAGCTCAAATATCAAGGCATTTCACTGACAAAGACTACATTTCTCAAGAAGATAGCAACTAGATTCCAAAATCTTCATTAAAGATCTACACTCTTCAATCATAGAGCTAGGTACCCCTATCGACTACATCTACTTTCCAAAAAAATTGTTGTAATAGTTTAATTTACCTATCCTAGCTCATCATTAAGTAATCTAGGTTGATTTGTGCTTAATTGATTACATTTACTTAATTAGCTTGGGCTAAACCTAAGGAAAGCTTATTTTCCTTTTACATTTTGGTGAACCCAATTAATCGTACATGACTTGGTCCTCTTCTAGGGTTTCTTGTCCATATTATGGTTTTTCAAATCTACATTTTTTAATATTTATATCTCATTTTCATAACAAAAACTCTTTACATCCTTTTGTTCCATTACTTTACATTGTTATTTTTTCTACTAAGGTTTTTGAGCTTTGTTGTGATATCTTTTTCAACCACCCTATGCACCATTGGCCATTGTGTTCGTGCTCAAAACCATGTCCTGCAACTCTAGAAGACAAGCTCAGTCACTAATCCATGGAAAACAAAATTAGGCTAAAATCATATTGGATTCATGATCAAACTGTAGGTGTTTTAGCCAACTAATAAGAGCAAGATAACTCTACTCTTATGGTTTTGCTTAGGCTAAGGAGGGTGTTCCTAGATATCTTTGTAGGATAGAGTTCAAACTAGCCGCATGGCTTAGCCAAACCCTACACATAAAGATGCTCTAAAAGGTTGTCACTACATATCCTTCATACTTGGCTTACCAATCCTTAGACCATAGATCTCTCAACAAAGCAAATAAGTCACAAGGTTATGATACAACTCAAATGTAAAACCTAGTTAATATCCCCATATGTAAAACTCTTATGGTTTTTTTACTTCACCTATAACCCATAATCCAAAAACATGCACAATTCTCTAAAAATGACTCACGAGTGCAAGCTCTTGATAGATGTAGTGAATGCATGTAGCAGTGATTTTATGCATAATAAAGTATAAATAATTTACCAAAACTTTGGATAGATGATTTATCATTTTAAAGCTTGATCAAATAGTTAAGAATAGGATTGGTGACCTGAACCATGGGCAATAGAGTCAAACCATAAAGCAATGAGACAACATATATGTAAACCTAAAACAAAGAACCCAAAAATGCATTAAGATGTTGTTAGTCTAGCTATAATTTCACCTAAACACAAATTCAAAGACTCAAGATCTTCACATGACCGAACATTTTTAGTAATCAAAAAATAAACAAACAACCTCATATGGTATTAGTAGAAAGCTTTTACAACTGCTATAATAGTAAACTAACCATAAACATCAACAAGTTGACAAATGTAGCCCAAAAGAATTGTCAAATCCCCTAAAGTTAATAGACACCTATAGAGACATTCATATCATGGAGAGTAATTCTACTTGCAAGCATCTTCTCCAAATTTACAAAACGATGAATCACTCAATACATTACTTGAAACTATAAAATTGTTACCCTGTAACATGTACTAAAAATAGAGGACATCGTACAAATATTTCGACCCTAAATGCACATGCCGGTGACATATATGTACATGTGGATTATTGTCTTGGTTTTGCAACAAAAAGAAGAAAGTAGTCCACCCTTTCCCACTTCCATCATGTTGAAATTGTATAATAGAAATTATTTCATCACACTCATCCCCAAAATGTCTAATATGTCCCATCAAACAAAATATGCATATCTTTGTCCCTAGGCAATATCCTACTCCAGCCAATTCCCTTGCACAAGATTACTACAGCTCTAAAGTGAGCATACAAATTAAAATATTATTGTAAAATCTATCCCTGAGTACTAAGAATTTTGATATTTCACTCCAACAAAAAAAAAATTACTCTCCAACACTAAAAGTTTACCTTCAACCATTCACTTCCAATAATATTTTTACTTTTCCCATTCACAACATCCAAACAAGTAAAAATAATAACTTGCTCATGCATGAATATGTGACTACAACGATATATTTTTTAACCTAAGGAAGCCCAAAAAAATGATGGGTTGTAGGTAAAATGTAAGAATTACCAATCTTAGACACTCCCATGAACTCAGAATGTGTACACTCCCCTTTTGATAATTTATTTAAACCACTTTAAACCTTTACTTCTTCACATGCATGCCCACCACCTATTTGTATTTAAACACACATAATGAATTGACGGTCTACAAACCACACAAAGATCAATGACTAAGGGCAAAACAACCTAAAGGAAGATGTGAATTATTATTTTCTACTATTTTGCCTAAATGTTAACACTATCTCATGCTCTCCACATTTTCTTGCATTGCCATCATTTTCCCTTTTATTTTGCTATTCAAAACCTTAATTGAATGCCCCTTTTTTTAAAACCATATAATTCCTACAAATGATAGTGTTCATGCTCTCTAGAAAGAATCCATGCCTTTTGCTACTGTGTTCAAGCATAAATCCCTAAAATGATTCAAATGATTTATGTTAGTGTAGAATATTATTGTGTATAATATTATCGTTATTACTTATTATTTAATAAGTAATTATACACGTAAACTACACATGGCGTAAAGCCACCTTAGGTAGGTATGTGGCGACTTGGAGAGTTGGTCAAACTCGTCCAAGATATGTGTCGCCTCCTTCTTGCCATTTGATGGAGGAAACTCGTCACCACTAATGGAGTGTTAAAGTCAACTTCTGATTCGACTCAAACACTTCACCTATTTGTACACTCTTATTGTTCATAATTCATTAAGCTTGTTTATTCTATTTTTGTGAACTCTTCTTTTGCTTTGCATTGTTCATTTTCTCTCAGACAAGCTGAGCATGTTGTTGCTTGACTTCCATGGCTCGTCAATGCTGGTAAACGTCTTAGAGATCCTGGCTCCAACAATTTATACACATGATGGTGTATAAGTGCTCTAGGCCTTTTTACACAACATTCAAATCTCTCATAAATGAATTTGCATTTTAAATTGTTTTGAGACTCAAGCTACTTTAACGGATACCATTTTTGTGAAGATATAGTCATGCAACACCAAGAACCATGAAGTGGCCCGATGCATCTCGTTGTTGCCTTTCAAACAACTTCAACAACAAAATCAACAAAATAAATGAATATGTTCTTTGAATATTTTATTTGAACTATATATCTACAACCCACATTGTTCATCTTTAAAACAACAAATGAGGCTAAAACAAATGAATAGCCAACGTATGCACTTTACATTTTGTCGTTTTGCATAAGGTTGCCATATCTTCAACATAATACCTCACTACTTTATAAAGATAAATAAAAAACATTTATCAGTCCCTGCCTTCGGGAGGGATACTTATGTTTTCATCTCGCTCCTTTTCTTCATCTTGGTATTCGTGCAGAAACAAAATAAAAATGGATAGCCTAAAGTTTTGTCCCCAGTTGGATTTTCTTGTATATGAAAATAGTTCTTTTATTTCTAATTGGATGCCTTGTATTTTACCTGGTTGAGCAGTGTATTATTCATTTGTGTAAAATAGGGGAAAAAACTGAGAATAGGACAAGGGGATGGAAAAACTTCACGAAGACTAAAGTTTTTTGTGTTTTTTTAATGCAGAGGGCACATGTTAGGGTTCGTGGCAACATGATTTTCACGTAGGGCATGCATGCAAAGAAAAAAATTGCAATTATACTATGGTTTTCTTTGCCTCTATTTTTTTCATGCATAGAATTTTTTTTTCCTAACTCCTGATTGGACGCTCCTTATTTTTGTTGGTTAAACATTCTAATTTGCATTAATGAAAAATCTCAGAAAAATGTTGTCTAATGGGGAGAGGGTGAGAATAAAAATTAAAGCAAATTTTCTAGGGTTCATTTTTGTTTTTGCACGTAGGGCATGTGCAACTGGCTATGTTTGGACATGGCAAGGAATACTGATGTTTTTAGGTTGTTGGCTATGACTCAGGGTTTTCGAAGTTGCATGGCAGTATGAAAATAAACCTGATTTTTAATGTATTTGTGTGTATTTTTTGGATAGAATTCTAGCGGTGCATGAAGTAGAACAAATAAAATAAAACGACACGCGGCATATTTCTAGGGCTAAGCGCAAGTGTTTTGTGTGGATTTTATGATAGCTTGATAGCTTGAAGAGTACATGGATAAAACATAACGACAAGTGGATGAACAAATGGGGTATTAGTATATTTAATGGGGTGATTCGGAATGGTTTTCTAGCAAATTGGACAAGTGTTGTCATCCCTTTGCTTGAAAGTGGAGATGTCAATAACCCTTCTAACTATCGCACTATAATGATCAATCCTCTTTTTGGCAAACTCTTCAGGAGTATGGTTGAGCACCGAATCAGTATGTGGGTAGAAAAGGAAGGAAAGAGGGCGAAAGGACAAGCAAGTTTTAGACAAAAGCATTCTACAATTGATCACTGTGTTACCCTCAGGCACTTAATTGAGAAGGTTTGGGATAAACAAGGAGAAGATGTCTTTTGTTGTTTTGTCGACTTTAAGAAGGCATTTGACACTGATCCTAGAAGCAAATTATGGAGTAGAATGGAAGAGACGGGAATTCTGGAAAAGTATAGGGTTGATGTCCATAGGTTGTATGATCAAGTTCAGGCTAAAACTAGAACCAAGCAAGGTTTATCTGAGTGTTTCAAGAGTGACATTGGGGTCAAGCAGGGTTGTCCATTATCTCCTACTTTGTTTGGTCTGTACATCGACAAATTAGAGGAGTGGATAGACAAGTTTGGTGGAGGGGGTGTTCACTTGACCAATTATGTGATAAAGTTGCTCTTATATGCGGATGATCTTGTTCTAATGGCAAAAACAACACACGACTTGAAGGAACACTTGAAAGCTCTATAATTGTTTTGTCAAGAGGTTGGGATGCAAGTAAACACAAGCAAAACCAAGATCATGATCTTCACCTTGAAAAGAAAGAAGGCTTTGTTGGAATCCATCTTTGAAGGCAGCCCCCTGCAAGTGGTCAATGAATACAAGTATCTTGGTCTTGATTTCCACAATAAACTCAACTGGGAGACGTGTAGAGCTAAAAGGATACAAGGAGGCTGGAAAGCTCTATACACATTGCAAAATCGGTGTAGAGGGGCTGAATTGTGGGACTAGAAAACTAAAAAACTCTTTTTGGGCTGCTAGTGGTGCCGGTGGTGCTCTATGGGTGTGAGGTTTGGGGTGGTAACACATCAGAGATGAAGTGGAGACAAATAGAGAGGTTGCAAAAGCATCTAATAACAAGTAGTTTCATAACAAAAACATCGGTCCCTTATGAGATTATGCTAGCTGAGGCTAGGGCCTTTCCTATGGAGGCATCAGCACTGACCTGGTTGTTATGCTACTTGAGGAGGCTTGAGAACATGGAGTTGTCCCAATGGCCTAGAATGGCAGCAGAGGAAAAGTTAGAGAGAAGGAAGAGTACATGGATGAAACATAATGACAAGTGGATGAATAAATGGGGTATTAGTATAAAAGAGTGCCCAAATACTAAAAAGGATATTAAAAAATACGTGCAAGAAAAAGTCAAAGTAAATATGTGGACAAGACAATTGGGAAGGAAAAGAGAATACTACATGAAACATTTCAATCCTTTTTATGACCACACACAAAAAAGCTACATAGGAGCGGACATATTTAATAGAAAGCAAAAATGTTAATGGCCCAACTAAGGACTTGTTCACACCAACTTAGGTGTGAAACCGGAAGGTGGATGAGGCCTAAAGAAGAATGGGCAGAGAGAATATGTTGTTTCTGCACTTTGGGGTTAGTGGAGACAGAATGGCACTTCATTATGGAGTGCCCAGCTTATAAGGATATTTGGGCCAATTATAGTGATACCTTAAATGTGGACTCCTTGACCAACTCGTTTGAAGAAGAGAGGCTAACTAAACTTGTTGTCTATTTGATCAAGATTCATAGCAGAAGGTCTAGGATCGAAAAAGAAAGGGAGTTCAGTTAGGTGTCGTATGGGTGGTCTGCCTTGTGTGGCTCTCAGTTTTCCTGTGTGTTCTGGTCTTGTTTGCAGCAGATTTTGATTTCTGGTCGTCTCATAGGCCGTGTGGCCTCATGGACGTTATTAAAGGCATTCATTCATGATACCTAAGCATATAGTTTCTTTTCAATGGGACTCAAGGGGATCAATGTACTAAGTAAAGTTAAACATGAGTGGTAGAAACTCTAGTGTGTGGTTTCTATACACAATTTGAAATAATGGTATCATCTCTCGTGGATCATTTGATAGGTAGTGGAGAGATCCAAATCAACTTCAAAATAGCAAGAAATTTGACTAAGTGAAAAAGCGCTCAAAAAGTTCACTTCACTTGGGGATGTTCTTCCTTTGAATAATTAGGTTAGTCTATCTTTTTCTTCTCTTTCCATCCCTTTTTGGGGTTTTCAGATGTGAGAATAGCTTTTCCCCTCTTCTTTTTATCAAAGGAATGGGCCTTGTAATTTAATTGATAGATGAAATTAGAATATTTTTTTTTTGTTAATCAATGGAAGAAATGAATAAATTGCTATGTGCAGGCCCAACAAAATATTTGTGTTGTGTATGATTTTCAGATTGTTATTATTTTTATTTCTATTGTTGGTTTATATTGTGGGAAATTGAGGCTTTGAATATCTGTGATGTGTATGATTTTCAAATTATTATTATACACAAACTTTCCTTTGTTATGCCAAAGACTAGGAGCTAGTCTAAGGAAAATTAGTTGTACAAGTTATGCTAGCTAGGCTATAACCTAAAACAATTGTTTTTCAAAATGAATTTTGTAATTCTGACTGTAGAAGATGAGAAGACCAAAGTTTTGAGCCTTTGCCCCTAGGGTTACATCACTGAAATAATAGGGAATCAATCTAATATGATCAATGCATGTTGTATAGGATATAATCTAAAACAAATTATATGTACAGAGCATGTTGGCTAAGTCGTGATCTTAAAAAATATTTTTTCTAATAAACCCTTACGATTTGTACCCTGGTGGATTACACAATCAAAGGTTTTGGTCTTTGTTGCTGGGGTTGCAACCATGGAGATGACATATTTTGTAAATATGGTGTTTGGAATTCGAGAGAATTGAAAATATTTGGTGCATGTGTTGTTTCATGTCACCCATAATTGCCTGTATAGCTATTTTTTTGTCAATTGTTGTAAGGTGATGTACGATGGGCAAATGGTGATCAATAATAATATTTGCACATTACAGATTTATAGATATTACAATTTTTGTGTTGTTTCAAATGATACCAATTCAAGGGAAAAAGACACTTGTTTTCCTTTGTTTAATTAGGTTACATTATTTAAGAATCCGTGTGAAGAACCTCTTGTCTTATTTTCACATTTCTTCTCAATATGACAGATTATTTTAGTTCCACATTTCTTTTCAATAGGAAGATTTTTTTCCAGATCTCTTTTCAAGATGAAAGATAGAAATCTCAATAGGAAGAAATATATGAGCTAAAGTGTATAGTTCTCTTATTTTCACCCAAGGTTGAATATGGCCAAGGCATGCTGTGGCTAGGTTGTGATCTAGAAAAATTATCTACACAGAGGATGTAGGTTGAATGGGTTAGGTCTACCCTCTTTTAATTTGAATTATGATATGTGTTGTAAAATTTGTCCTTGAATTTCATTTTCAAATTTTAAATTACAAAATTTAATGGAGAAATAAACCTATGATTCGCAGACTTTTTGTATTGAAACATAGTCAATAAAAAAATGATAGAGTGGTGGGAGGGGTTCGAACCCCCACACCACCGCCCCCTCTCCACACTCTCCGCTCTCCATTGAACCCCGCGGCACCCCCCTTACACAGTCCTGCTCCCGTCCTCCGCCGCGATCCGCCTTCACCGCTTCCTGCGGCCACCATTGACACCTCCCTCCGCCCTACCTCCCCTCTGCCCGCGGCCCCATCACACAGCACCACCACCACTGTGGCCTCCTCCATTGTCGCTTCCACCTCCATGGGACCTGCACAGCCAATACAAATCAAACAAAAAAAACATGCGTAAGGGTTTCTCCAATGAGATTCAAAAGAAAGAAATATATGGCAATATAACAATATTCATTGTTATATAAAGAAAAATATAATATATAATAATAAAATAAATGATTAATATATATATATATATATATATATGAATGCTAACTGTAGGAAAATTGTGTTTCGGAGTTTAATAATTTTCATAAATGAAATACCAAGAAAACGAAAAGAAAAATATACCTATATTTTTTAATAAAAGAGAACCTAGATATATAAATGCAAATAAGCATATATATATGCTTATTTGCATTTATATAGATATGTATATCTTTATAAATGCAATTAAGCCATCATATGCATTTCATATGTGGCCATTGTTAACTCGACCTATAGATTGAGAAAACGTCCAATTGAAAAAAATGAGAGAAAAAGAGAAAGAAAGATAAAAACGAAAACAAAGAGGAGAAAATGTGTGGCATTTCCGAAATAGGCTAAGAGAACTAAGTAAGATTTAACTCTTCGTTAAGCCTGATTAGGGGCAAATTAATTATCAAAATTAATTCAAACGTTGAATTAAACCTAGAGCGGAAACCTAGGGGACTGCATCAAGCGAAGTTAGTAAACCCTGTTTAAGTGATCTTATTTACCAAGAAATTAGGAATAATGTAAAGGATGCAGTGATAACTCTGATTGATAGAGAACGTGAAGAAGAGCAGATTAATCATAAAAACCTTGATAACGGGAGGGAGAACAAATGTTCGGGCTTTGTTGAAAATGCTAAATTTAGAAGGAGAACAAATTAATATTAAATTTCAGAAAACATGAAGGAGAGCAAAGGATCGTGCTTTGTTGAAAAATGATCAATCAACTTAATCAACTATGTGAGTGAGATGTAAGGAATTTAATGACCCAAGTCAGGAAACCTCGTTTCAAGATTAATGTTAGTGTAATAAAACCCACTCACGCCCGTGAGGCGTATGCTGTCGGGTTTTCCCAAAAATTAGGGTTTAACAGTTTAGTAAGTTTAACCCTAGTAGCGATGTTAATCGCGTCGCGATGACCCCCTTGTTGGCCTTCTTACGTTTGGGTATGCGCACGTGTGCGTATTACCCTGCTGACAACTGTATTGTTTACGCCTTAAGCGTACGCCACCGAGCAGGCTTACGCGTGCGAGGGGTTTTCTAGGGAAGCGTGGGAATTTTTTTGATATTTTGTGTCATGACCACATGACAAATGTGGACATGACATGTGTGATGCGTGTTGTGACCACATGGGAAATGTGGGCATGACAGCTAGGCCATGAACTGAAAAAATTATCTACACAAAGTGTGTTGCGTAGTCTATGCCAATGAAAGAAAATTACTTAATAAAAAAATGTGATTTGAACCTTGGTGGGTAAGATGAGGTCTGGGTTTTGCTACTAGGGTTAGAGGACTGAAAAAAATGTATATTTTGTACATATGGTGTTAGGAATTTGATAGAATTGTTAATTTTCAAGGTTTGTGAATGTATTGTCAGCTTATAATCTGTATTTGCTTGTAATCATGTTAGTTTTTATCAATTATAGGTTGTTGTAGATTGGGATAGTAGTGATCAATAATAATTTTTTACTTTCTACATTCCAAAATTTACATAAATGATATTTTGTTTTGTTTGGGATGCTTTGCATTGAGGCGAATTAGATATTTTATCTTTGTTTTTATATGTTTACTTAGGTAAATAGTTTCAACATTTATGAACTCCGTCTTGTTTAACAATTTATAAATTTGTATCCTTTTTTGAAGGTGAATATTGCAATTCATTTTAATGCAACATTAGTTTTGAGGGCAAAATATTTTTTCAGGTTTATATGACAAATTAATTGCCCTTGCAAGGCACTGTACTATTAAACTTTGATCCCCGCATAAAGTTTTAGTAAAGCCAGGATGTTTGATAATATTTCTAGTTAAATCAAGGTAATTATTTCAAACATCATCAATTTGAGAGAGGATTCTCTTGAGGATTTCTATGAGCACTAACTAGCTTTTGTTTAAAACTAGTGCTTTGTTGTCTGATTGAAATATACTAGCCAACTGACTTTTGAAATCGAACTAAAACAACAATCTTGAATTTCGTATTTGAACCAAAACAATGATTTTAAGTGTGTGAATTCAATTTTGCATAGATAAATTTGTTCTAATATCTGTTAACCTTACTTGGAAAGACTCTTGAAATCCAAATAGATTTGGTTTGCAATATTATTGACATACCAGTCTTATAGAAACATTTGTTATGCAAATATATTTTCACTTAAAACACACATTACTTTTAGTTTTATAACAATACGCAAAATTGTGCTTATAGAAAATGTGAAGTATTTTGTGTCAAAATTAGCATTTCTTTGCCTTTGAAATTTATTTGTACTACCCCTAGATACAATTTTGGGTTAAGTAAGAAGTGTCTTTTGGGGGTTAAAATTTAAGTGTTGGAGTGATCTTGTACGACATTTTAGTCTATATACTTATTGGAAAAATTGATGGGAGGATTGATCTATCCCAACCTTAGTTAAAGGGTCAAAACCCTTAAGGTACAATTTTGAAAAATATGCATAAGGTAAAGCTTAAAGTTTCCTTCCTCCTATGATTTCTTCATATATACTTAAGGCATGCTAAGTAGCCTCTAATATAAAAGGTTGCCTTTATGGAATGTGAAAATATGTTTTATTTTCATGTTTTTCTACAATGAATGGGACAACCAAAGATATAAGTCTTTTCCACTGGGGTTATAGTGCTGAAATTATATATTTTGTTTATTTTCTATTTAATTAGATAAGTATTTTAAGAAGCTTGATGAATTGCATCTTGCTTGACATGTGGGGAATTCAATTTTGTGAACGTTTTTCTCAGGTGTAAATTGTACTGTGATTTTAATTTTCAACTTTCTTTTTAGTGGTAAAAAAAACATAAACGGCTTATACAACAAATGAATTGCCTTTGGAAAGCACTGAGCTATCAAATTTGATCAATGCATAAAATTTTAGTAAAGTTCAAGCATTTCATATTATTGCAAGTTAAATCAAGATGGAAATTATTTCATATGTCATCAGTTGACAAGGATTCTATTGAGAATATTTGCAAGGGAAAGTTAAATTTTATTTATAAGTTAAAACCTCTATTTTTATTTTGTTAAATTGTTCCAATAGGCATTGAGTCTTGACCTTACTGGCAAGGAGTCTTAAATTCTAGTTGTATCTGGTTGTTCCATGTTGACCTTATTGAAAGACTCTTAAATTGTAGTTGGATCTAGTTCTTACATGTTGATCATACTAAAAAACTATTAAATTGTAGCTAGATTGGAGTTATCCATGTTGACCTTTCTTGAAAGACTCTTAAGACTCTTAAATTCTGGCTATATCTGGTTCATCCATATAGCTCATCTATCTTTTTGCTTATATGTGTTCCTATTTTTCCTTTGATCCGCATGGTCTATAGATTGATTCGTTGACAAAGTATGATGCTCCCAGGGAGTCTCCTCTTGCTAAATGGAGCCAATAAAAGTTCCTAGATAAAATGTTTTAATTTGACTTATCTAGAAGCTTGAGGAGAGAGAAAATAAACTGGCTTTGCATTCGTTGTCTTTGGATACTCCATTTCAAATACTAAAAGTGTTTTTTTTGTGTGGCACAAATATGCTTTTACTAAGTTTGTGGTATGGGAAGCTCCCTTCCAATTCCCATACCAATGTATCAAATTATAATCTGGTCATATCTTTGCATCAATTCTAGAACAAATGCTACAAGTGCTATTTATTTGCATCAATCACCCACTTGAGCACATTTCCTTGCTTTGTTTTTTACATCCATCAAGGGGTAATATGCATATCTGTTACTGTAGTGGCTTACATTCTCACACTATTTGTAGCGAGTGAAATTATTGATGCTGACACATTCCTACCTAATTTATATTTAATAAACATCATTTATGTTTTTCAGTTGGTGATTCAAATGTGTACTTTTGTTTTCTTCAGACACCCCATCAATGGTACAAACTATAACCATGCTCAATGGTATCATGCAAGGATCCTCCGTGTGCAATTGTGTAGGCAGCAAGTCATGAAAAATATGACTATAAGAGTTCTTCCAAGCAATGTGATTATGATAAAACTACACTAGCTATTTATTTTTTATCTTCACAAAATAGCCACAAGATTATTATAGCAAGAAGTCTCTATTACTTTATTGATAGGGAGTTCGTTTTGTTGTTTCAATAGTCACCTAAACCAAGGAAGTTGAAATCGTCTCTTCTCATCAGTGCACTACTCACTCCTATTTAAGATAATTTGTCATCAGTTAACCTAAAAAGATTGCAAATGGGGCCCAATCAAACTTTCAGGTGTATGATCTATTTTGTTAAGGAAAATAAGATTGTACATAATCTTCTAAAAATTGGAAGTTAGGGAAAAAACATGTTTGCCTAGAATCTTCTATAGGGCTGTCCAAAAAATAGAACATTTTAGATTTTAGATTGTTCTAGATGTTTTAGAGGGAAAAGGTATAAATAAATGATTGTTGATCGCACAAAGCACTGATGCATAATGCAATGGATTATATGCAATACAAGTTAGAGTATTCTTTCAGCCATAAATCTTGGTTTTATGCTCTCTTTTGTTATTTACTACCATATGTTTTGTTTTCTATTTCCCTGTTATTCTATTTTGAGCTTTTTTAACATGTCTCCTATTGTGATTTTAATGACAATTTATCTTTGGATGCAATTATTAAGTATTCTTTCTATTTATAATGTTTATTGTAGAGCCGACGCTAAGCTCAGAGTTGTATAGGTATAAACAATAGCCAGGATAAGCTTTGTGGAAATAAGATGCTAATGCTTCAAAACACTATCCTTAGTAATGAGATTGAGATGAAACATCCTCACGTAGGTTTATGTTTGTTAAAGCCATTTTTTATTATGTCTGATAATGTAATTATGTCTAACAACTCTGATTGGATGTTCTAATGTAGGTTTCAGTGACCAAATCAAGGCTACAAATGGCTACATCAATGATACCATGTATGCGACAAAGAAATTCATAATTCCTTAAGAGGGTTATGTGAACTCAAGATCATATGAAAATTGAAGATGCTTACTGAATATGTGTGTAGTTTGTCTTGTAAACTTTTAAAATGTCTTCTCAAGTAGTTGACTCGTTTTCTCTTTTTAATGAGAAACTACTCTTAGTATGATAGATCAAAACTATTAATCCTATGGTGTAATGGTTTATTAATTTTCTCTACTACATTGATGACACTATTTATTATGTGTGTAATCCTATTACCAAAACGAGCATTAACCAATCAAATATTTTTTCAAACTAAAAATATAGCATTAGTAGCAAGTTTCAAATTCTATTTAAAGTAATATATGCTTTAAATATTGGAACCCTTTCTATTAATAGGTGTAGCTAAGAATTTAGCACCTAATATTTTATAAACAAATAATTTTTTCATTAAGTTTTATAAATTATTTTTTAGTAGTAATCTTTTAAAAGGTTATGGATTATTTTATTTTTGTGTATTTGACATTCTTTACAGTTGTAATTCTAACTTTTTTGTATTATGTCTATTGTTTAATCTACTTAATTTAGGTTTTAGTTTTTGCAGCTTCAAATGGGAACCATATCGTCTGTTCATTTTTTGTTTATTTGTGAGTTAGTCATTTTTGGTAAAGGGAACTATGTGTGCTTAGACTATGATTCTGATTTTTGGTTTTTGCAACTTAAAAGGCTAATCTTGTACTGTTAGTTTCTTTTGTTGTTTTCGTATCCTTGTCTTTAGTTAGTTTTGGCGTAGAAAGGAAGTTCACATGCTTTGTTCATGTGTTTTTGATTTTTAGTTTTTTTTTTAAGTAGGTAGAGAACCATGCTTGCTTACTTATAATCCACATCTCCACATGGGAATCATGTCCCCTGTTTGTTTTGTTTTGCCTGTGGGTTCTTGCTTATTAGTTGGTTTTTGTGTAAGAACGGAAACAAATTCATCCTCTGTAGCCTTACATATGGATTATCAGGCTTAATTTTGTATTTAGGTAAGGAGTTTTACTTTTGCTACCACATGCATTTGTTTCTCTTTCTTCCTTGTATACACATGACTTGATATCCTTGAAAACAATCCCTTTATTTTCTCATTTATAGGTTCTAGTTTCATATTCATATTCCCAATTTTAATTGGTTCATGTTGGTTGTGATGGTGTTCAATATTAAGGAGAGACAGGAGAGACAGACCTTCAGATAGTGAATTTTTGGTAGGTTATGCACTTACATTTCAACTTTATATGTTTGTTCTACCTAAGTAACTTGAGCACCATTAAGATCATCAGGAGGTGTATTTTAAAGCTTAATATTTTTTGTATGTTCTCTTTTGTTTGAACTATTTGGTATTTATCAAATAGCTTTCTATATTATCTTCCTCACTCAAATTTTATATGAAGGTATTCTACTGTAGCAGGAATAAATTATGTTTACTTGAATCCTCTCCTTATGGTCATTTCTTTTCAGGTTTTAAGGATTACCATGTAGATAGATCTAAGGTAGGTACAATACAAAAACAAGGGCATTTTTTTAGTTACATCAAGCAATGTAGATCTAGTGGATGTCACTTTTCTTTTCCATTTTTAATAACTTCAAATTTTTGCAACATACAAAAATGTAATATAATATTATTTTTTACTTAACTTAGTAAGCATTATCTATTGCAGAATGGTCATTTTCCATCTATTTCTAGTAGACTCTCTTAGGTTTGTGGCACAAATCATCTATGTTCATGTTAAGTTAGATCCATAGCTTTTTTATGTCTTGGGGGTCACAAACTTGGCTGGCTTAGGAATTTTTTGTTATTAGTGTCTTCATAATGTCAAATCTTTAGGTCTCTTAGGATGCCTCGGTTGCATGCATCACTGCACTTCCACTTGACACCTTTAAAAAATGACAGCTTTGCTCATGATTTTCTATTTATTCTATTATCAAGACATTTTCCTCTATTGTTAACTCTCTTATTCTAAAACCTATAATTCAAATTACTGGATGTGAGTGTTAGTAATTATAAGAATAGATAACTATGTACATATCATCGTATGAAACTTTTATTTGTGCATCACGATAGCTAAGATACATATACCTCTTTACTAGTCATTTGTATGACTTTGAATGATTACCTTGAAATGCTCACATCCTAATAGAAGGTTCCATCCAATGTCTATTTTTCCCAATTCTTTCATCCTTATTTCCTACATCTTGAATGTTTATGAACATGGTAATCAAATAGTTTATATGGGCCTACAAAAACACTTGGTAGAAATGTGGTAGGGCAGTGATTCATAATTCAGCATGCATTGCATGTAGGCCTCGATTCTATGATGAAAGCAACAAAGGAATCAACATTATATCCATTCTCATTGAGCTTTTGTAAGGCCCAACCCTATTTTGACATTAGACACATTGTCATGGTTAATAGTTTGAGAACTTTAATTAAACTATTATAGTACTTGTAATCTTATACCCTTGATTAGTGCATTCATGTTGATGATACTTTCCAATGATATGATTCATTGTGGAGTTGACTAACTATTTGTGTTATTTAATTCAGTATGAATAAGGGGGAAAGTAATTGGAAGCTTAGTTGTGGTTATTATTTGTTAACAAACAAAATTCTCAATGTAAATTGATCATTACTAGGTTAATTTATGTCTGTAAAATATTAATTCTATTTAGACTTGTGCCAAGAAATAAAAGTGTAAACATGAGAGGAAAATTGTGACCTAAATGTTAGAATGACTCCTAAGCTTGATTGTTAGGTTATCAAAATGTGATTGAATGAAGATAATTATAATTTACAAATTTCAAGAGTTAGATGTGTGGATTTCATAATGTCATGTGGTAAGATTTGATCACTCTATTACTCCAGGTGGCTATGTCCATACAAGGGGTACACAACAAATTATGTTCAAGGTATGTGAACTTGATTTAATTATTATCTAATATATAATATAGTTTAAATTCCTTTGCTTCGACTATCTATGCTTGGGATGTATTGATGTTTGCAAAAGTGTGTAGGTATATACAATAGTCAATGGGAGGACGGGAGGATCACATTAGGACCTTGATTACCTCACTTCACATTGTGAAGTAAAGTGATTTCTATTTATGTTTTCCATTGAGATAAATGTGTTTCCTTGTGTGAGCCAAATATTTTAAGTGTTTAAATTTTGTTTTGAAACTTTAGCTCAATGTAATGGTGTGTTTATGTGTTTTCTTGTGGTATTAATGAGGTGTAGGAAGTGCAACCCATATGAAAGTCTTTAAGCCATTTTTCTAGTGTGTAAAATGTGAAATTTTGAGTTGTCATGTCATCTTTGGGCCCCCAAAGTATCTATGGATAGGGTACTTGGAGAAGGGTGTAAGAGGCAATTTAGGGTTTTGGGGAGTGATTTTTTTAGGGGTTTTCATCTTTTTTTGGGGAGAGGTGCTGTTGGGAGATTTTATTTATTTATTTTTCTGATCATCTTGGAGGAGGGAGATTTTTGGAGGGCAGCCAAGGAGAAAGGGAGGGAAGAAAAGCAAGGATTCATGGAGAGAAATGGTATTCAACTTCCTCCTGGCTGTGTTATTTACCTTGAGAGGTAAGCTCTTAATTTATATTCTATAGCTTGTTATATATTTTGTTTGTGCAAACCTTAAAAAAAAAATAGTGTAGATTGCTTTCAGTGCTTTTATTGGATGTGCTGTTTTCTTGCCTTGAGTGCTTCATTGGATGTGTTGTTCCGCCTTGAGTATTTTGATTTAGCTATGAGCTCCCAATATATAAATGAGTTATGTGTTCCCATGTGTATGTAAATGCTTGTTTGGGGTCCTAGTTGATCCTCCTGGTTCGGGGGATGGTGAGAGCCATAGAGGGCTTGACGAGGCCATAATGGTTGGGTGGAGAGCATTCCCTCACCATTGACATTGTTCTTCAAGATGCTGGTTCAAATGATCATATTGTTTGTTGCTAGGCTTTGGAGATATGTTCATTCTTATTGGAGAAATTGTGTAACTTGTAAACTTGCTGAAATCTCCTTGTGAAGAGAAATAATGCTCTCCCACTTTCAGGTTGTAATGGTCTGATAGTATAGACAATTAAAATTTCTTTTATCAAAGAAATTATCACTAAATATGTAGAGAGTAACACATAGTTCTAAATATATTTTATGGGATTAAAAAAAATGTTACAGTGTGGTAAGTATGCTAAGTATGCTAAGTCTCCATGTAAAAATGAATAAATAGTATTTGAAACAGAGGTATTTAAGGGGATAAAAATAAAGAAAGGATGTTAGCATCATGCTCAACATAAATATTTTCATTTCTTAATCTATTCTAATAGATACTAAATCATTTTAATAGCAGTTTATTTTGATTTCTGAGTAGATACTAAATCATTTTAATGCCAGTTTATTCTCATTTCTGGAAACGGTGTGACCCCTTATTAATTAATATTTTGGTACATAGTCATTGCGGTGAATGAGTTAAGAGGGATTCATTATAGGAGAAAAATACTTTCATGTGCATATAGCAGAGTTCACATAAATTTGTCTTACATTCCTTCCGCCAGCAAGAAGCAGATTAGGTATACAATCAATAAAATTGTTCGATGGGTATTTTTTAAATATCCATGGAGGAATTAAAAATAATAATAAAAAAATTAAATGTTAGCAAATAAATTTAAAAAAGAAAGGGTTAGGGCTACGACCCCTGTGGAGGACGCTACAGGGAGGCCGTAGGCCCCTATGAAGAGGCCTGAACAATCAGGCAACAATTACATAAACAAAGAAAAAAAAAAATATAATAAAATAAAATAAAATAAATGAAAATAATAGCACTAGTAAAATAATAAAAACAAATAAATGTTACATTCTCCTGCTCTTACGCCATTTCTGCCATTTTCTTCCTGGTAGCTTTCCCACCCAAACTGTTAATCCATGGCCGCCGCAGCACTTGGGAGCAAAAGGCGGTGAAGAGTTTTTTTTTTTATAAAAAAAAAGAGAGTGGGGGACGATAACGATTAGGGTTTCTATTTTATTTAAAAGATGTGAATGGTCTTTTAGTTATATATGAATTAGGGCTCTTTTATATCCATTCAAAAATTTTAATACTTTAAGCCTAGCCGTATAAATTTATAGTTTAATTTGATGAAAGTTCTTTTACCATACATAGGGAATATGTGTCCTAAATTATTGTTTTACTTTTATGAAAGGAATTGGTAATAAGTTTACATGAAGAATATTAAGATTTTAATATTGTTTTGTTAATACTCTTTTTGATATTATATGTGGTTATTTTAATATTGTTATGGGAAAACTCTCTTTGATATTATATGTTGTTATTTTAATATCATAACAAATAAATATGTATAATATTCATTTCTTGGTTATAATAATAAGTGAACTCTCTTTACGCAAATTTTGGGAATATGTTTTTTAGTCATATATATAAACAAAATAAAAGAAGAAAATGTATAAGCTTATTTTTATGGAAGTATTATTGATATTGGTTAAAATCATCATACAATGGTATTGATGCACCCAAGCTCACATTATGATTTAATGGTATTAATGATTATGTTAACAAATAGTCTTCATTCTATGAAATGTGAAATGAAGACTATTTGTTAGCATAATCATTAATACCATTACATCATAATGTGCGCTTGGGTGCATCACAAAAATCTCGACATTTTAATCAAAAAAATAAATAAATAATACCAAATTGTATGACAATTTTAACCAAATATCAATAATACTTCCATAAAAATTTAACATTGTTAGATAGCCTCATGTTAGAGTGTGCATTTCGATATATATATATATATATATATATATATATATATATATATATATATATATATATATATATATATATATATATATATATATATATATATATATATATATATATATATATATATTGTAAATATAAGGGTTAGTGAATAGCATGCTCGAGTTATGTAAAAACATTGTGGGTAGTAATGCATTATCCCAATAGTGTTAAAGTGTTGGCGTTAGCATGATAATGGAATTGATATATTGATCAAGTTTTGAAGGTCTCATAGGGTTGACCTATGAGCTAGAACGATTTTATTTGTCTAGAATCAATAAAGTTAAGGAGATTGTGATGTGGGTAAACTAGGTATACATGCGTCGAGTAACATGATATGATAGGGAGATTGTAGCCCTTCCTCTTAAAATTGTCACTCAAAAATATTTTAATCCCCTCACTTGATAGAACTATAGGAGTATAGGAAGTTGGAATACTTACTCTATTTGCTTTTAATTTCCTAGAATCTCTAGTAATAGCATCATTGCTAGGCTGCTAAATGTTAGGATTGTTAGAGCAATGAATACTCAACACATACATTGGCTTATTAGCGAGGAATTAAGTGTAAGGTTTCCCTACTAAGAAGCCTTCCAGAAAACGTAGGTTTGATAGATTAGAGAAGTTGTTGGCATAGTTTGGGTAGAGGTGGCCTAAGTAATACTATGGAATTAATTGAGGGTTGAGATCCCCTTAAGATTGCATAAATTAGTTCACCATGTTATGTTTAGGCCAAGGTTAATTTAATGTTTGAATCTTTTGATTATGGAAATGAAGCTATCCTTGTTAGGCAGTAATGTTCTCCTTCTCTTTTTCCCCTCTCCTATTTGGCAATTAGGACTATGTACTTAGTCATTCTTCTATTCTAGTGTTTCACACACATGCTCTTTTAGTTGGATACCTTAGTATGTGGAGGTTTTAGTTTATGCTTCCGTTGATAAACTTATGTGACCTCACAGGAAGGACTTGAAGGGTAACAACTTGTGGGGTCTCTTCTTGTAGAAATTGGGTGCTCGATGTCACCCCTCCTTTAGGTTTCTCCCATCATAACAGGTGTCTCATGAAATCTCTTACCACTCTTGTCATTCTTCATGTGTTTCCTTAGCTTGCACTTTACCCTTGCTCTGCTCACTATTACAATTGGCATCAAGTGGTGCCACACTTGATAGCGACACATGTGAATACTCATCGTATCATCTTAGGTGATGTATCCAAAAAAAAAATTGTTGTGTTTTGTTGTCTTTTCCATGGCCAAAGTTTTGGGCATGACAGCTTTTGAATTTTGGTGTGCCCATAATGCTTTACAAGTAAAACATTCCCATTAACCTAATGAACAGAGAGTTATTGTTATTTCTCAGTTTAAAACTTTTGTGTTAAGATATCAAATGAAATCTAAAATGAAGGTTAGAACTTAGTTGTGCCTTCCATTTTGCCATCTTCCCTATCTTGCAATACACCAATGCAACTTTGGCAAGGACTTGAGCTGCTTGGCAACCCTTGTTTCAAAAATGTATTTATACCATATAAAAAAGAAAATAATCTTTTGGAATGATATTGTGACCCATTTAATTAAATTTAAAAGTTATATGCCCACATTAATCGTTTTCTCCACATTCTCTAGGCCAATACAGGGAGGCGTGAAACTATTAGAATTTAACCTTCAACTCTTTACCCAACAGATGATAAACATCTTACCCTTTGGAAACAATAAAGAATAAGCAAAATTTAAAACATATTAGGAATACCTTTCCAACTTATTGCTTGTGGAATTGGAAACAGGGGAAAAATTACAATTCACGAATGAAGAACATGTTCACTATTCCTAAAATTGAAAATATAAAAAATGTAGAACATAAATAGTAAAAATTATGATAACACATCGTACCAAGGTTTCACTTTTAGATCTGATATATTACCAATATTTGTATTTTTCAGCCTAAAACTAAACTTTTGAGTTTTATTTTCCTGTCTTTTATTTTTGCCATGAGCTACTAAAAATCCTAATCTTCCCTTGTGAAAGAGTGCTCATTTAAACCCTCACATGGCCCAATACAATGATAATGAAGTCTATTATGATGTTCATAATGAAAACACTAAGGATTATGACCATGATGTTCATTTGAACAATCAATAATTTGGAAGTGAATTGACTAGTTTGGCTAATGTGGAAAACCTTAAACTAGTGGGTGTGTCTCGTGATATGCTTGCTAACAAACCATTTGGATTAGAAACTTTGCAAGTGGTTTATGTTTAGCTTACTTCATCTATTGTGACTAGTGCATCTACTTCCACCCATACTTTTTCCATAGATCCATCCTCTACAACTATCTTTCATCCCCATAGTATGAATACTACTAGTCTCCCACCATTTAGTACCTATCCTTTTTCCACATACCCTACGATCTATGGATTAGATTCCAACTATACCCCTTATAAGATACCCATTACTCACATGATGTAGCACTTCTCCATACTTCTTTCATCCGCTACTACTAGGCCTACCATTACCTCGCTTAACCAAGCCACTTCCATACCCAAAACTAAATCCCATACCCTAAATACCCTTAAGCATCTTTCTTCCTCTATGTATTTATCCCAAGAGCTTACAATTTCATTGATTCCTCTTACATATCATACCTATGCCCACACACACCATAGTGGTCCCCAACCCTCACTTGTCGTCATTTCTTACTTCACCTTAAATGCATTATTCCACAAAGTAGATCAAGTAGAAATTAAAAATGATACAAAGCCAAATGGACAAGATAGTGACGAATTTATGGATGCTAGGTTCATACAACATTATCTTTTGTTCGTGTGGCATATATGTTACCTATGGGTTTTATGGCACCCTACTTTTTAATTTATGATAAGAAAGGTGACCTTAACACCCATCTAATATTGTACATAATTGCATGTGTATATTTTCTTTATAATGATAAGTTATAAACAAAGATATTTCCATGCATTTTTAAAGATTGTGCTATTGAGCAACTCTTTTCACTTCCTCAAGGGTCTATACATTCATTTGATGATCTCACTAAAGTGTTCCTAAAGCAATTCAAAGTTAACATGGACTATAGAGTAATTATTGTCTATCTATTTAAGTGTGCCCAAAGATCAAATTAACTCATTAGTGATTATGTCATTTGATTTTAGTCTTTATAGTCTAAACTAAATGCCCCCTTGCATGATCTTGAGTTGTAAGACATCTCTATTAAGGGGCTACTTAAACCAATACAAGACAATGTGTATTTGAACAATTTTGCGTCTTTCATCGATTTGTGTGCACAAGTTAAAACTATAGAATCCAAATTGTTAGCATGAAATATCTTAAAGTATGGATTGTAAAGTCAAAATGCTTCTTATCCTTCAACGAATTGAACTTTTTGAAGAGTAGCGAAATTGATCTGTAAATTCTCAAGACCTGTGCTTATAGAAAATATAAAATTATGGATTTGTATTGTGCTACTTAATTAATAATTAGACGACATCCACTAATTGTTGGGAATTGAGGTGTCTCAACCTTTGCAATTTCCTATTGTTGTATTTTTTTTTTTGCCTACTATTGTAAATTTTTTATGTAAATCTTATTTTGCCACTTTGTGGGAGTTGGCATGGTGATGTGCCATCCTACATGGAAGGTTACTAGATGTATTTTTGTCCTCATATGAGGAGGGTAGGCATCCCATTTTATGGTAGAGGTATTTTGCCACGTGTCGGCACCTTGTGGTAATGTGTCATGAGTTATGACAGATTCTATGACATGTAAGAGCTGAAAATAGAGATTCTATGACAAGTGTGACATGTGTCATGTGGCATCTTTGCATGGAGAAAGTAGATGCCCAAGTTTGACTATGACTAAGTTGTAAGAGGAATATGCTATTGTTAGTCGGTTATGACAGATTCTCTTACAGCTGTAAGAGTTGCCATATATGACAAATTCTATGACATTGTAAAATGTGTAAAAGCATCTGTCATACCTATTTTGGGCAAATTTGGGGCGCTCAAGTATGGAGGGTTATAAGGGATGAAAGGGAATCTTATACAAATGTCATTTGCATGCTTTATGGCCTTGGAATTTGGGCCATGTGGATTTGGACAAAAATCCTTTGTGGCTTGCTCTAGAAGCTACCTTCATCCTTGATATTTCTCTCTATATATAGGTGCTTGGAGTTGGAGTTGTATGGTTCATTTGTAAGTACCATTATGCTGCCAGAATTACTTCAGTATTTAACATTTGTGTACTCCTGGAAGAACTTGCATTTCAAGTGTGTTGTAATCATCCTTTGATTTGATAAAACATTGTGCAGGTTTTGGAGTGTGGGGTTTTTCACCCAAAAGGGTTTTCCCCACATATATCTTGTGTTGTGAGCTTTGTATTTGCATTTGGATGTTGTTATTACCTTTCTATTAATGTGCATCTTAATCTGTAACTGTAAAAGATAAAAAAATTGCATAAACCTTTCCTCATTAGATGAGTGTAGGAAGTTGTTTCCGCATACCTTGCTTCCTTTCAATTGGTCTCAGAGCCAGATCACCTTTGGTTCTAGTTGTTGGGTAGAAGGTTTTTTGAGCTGATCTTTGTTTGAGTGGGAGCTTGTGTAGAGGATTTTGAAATCTTTGTTGTAGGAAAGAGATGGTGAGCACATCTAGGAGGTTTGATATAGAGAAGTTTACTAGAGGCAACTTTGAGTCGTGGAAACTCAAGATGGAGGACTTATTGGTGGATAGAGATCTATGGCTCACAGTATCCAAAACCATGCCATTGGGCATGAAACAAGAAGATTGGGATCTGATGGATCAGAAGGCCAAGGGTCTGATAAAACTCTATTTGGCTGATTTAGTGCTCCTGAATATCCATGAAGATAAGACTACAAAAGGCCTTTGGAAGAAACTTGGAGATGTTTATCAAGCTAAATCCCTAGTGAACAAGTTATTCCTATGAAAGAAATTGCATTCTCTGAGGATGGAAGATGGAGGATCTATCGCTGATCACTTAAATACAATCAATATGCTTGTTGCCTAGTTGACCTTTGTTGGTGTGAAGATGGAGGAGGAGGATCAATGTATGACATTACTGTGTTCCTTACCAGATTCGTGGCACCACCTTGTTATGGCCATTGGGAGTACCACTACCACCTTCAAGATCGATGAAGTGGTTTCTTCGTTGTTGTCCGAAGAGATGCAGAGAAAATCTTTTGAGTTAGCTAAAGAGGCTCTTGCAGTTCATGGTATATCTAAAGAGAGGGGAAAGAGAAAGGATAAGAAGAAGGATGAAAAAGGAAGATCCAAATTGGTGTAGTCACAGATGGAGGGTCCAGAGAATGGACTGTCCAACCATGCAGCCTAAGTAAACACAACCGAAACAACACCAAAATACACAAGAGTAGAATGCAATGGAAGAGTTATATGCTCAATATCTCAGACAATTACAATGCTTATATGTTGGCAACATGCGGGCTATAATTTGGCTCACAAGCCTACTTTTCAAATTACAACATACATGAATGATATGGCATTGAAGTGCCTCCAGAAAAGAACTATATTTCTATTCTATCACTAGATATCGATGACTACTTTCCTAATGCATCTAAAAAATGCTTATATATCATCTTCTAGCTCAAAGAATGCTCAACGTCGGCATCAAGAGGTTTCAAACTCCAATGCACGATGAAACATGTAGGTTAGCCTACAACATGTGGTAATGCTCTGCAAATGGATGAAATGTGTTGCAATTCTCAATGAAGGTCTATCTGGTCCCATATGACCTTGTGAGATGTTCCATCTGGCTCTACAGGTCATGGGAATGCTCTGCAAACCTTGTATGCTCATACTGAATGCTGAATGCTCTTTCCTGTGAGTTCTACTGATGTTTTGATAGAGATAACTCTTTGCAGACAATTCCAAATCTCATGAAATTTGAATATGATGTAGATGACTTAATGTAGAATCTAAATCCTGCTCCGTGAGTTGTGAAATGAAGATGCGGTAAAATGCAGTGGAAAATGCCAAAACTGCAACTAATTGAAATGCAACTAAAATGCAAGAAAATAAATAAATCAAATTATTTTTGGTTGATGCAAGATTTCCTTTCAACCTGGGATGCTCTTGCATCAAACGCCCGGGGTTGTTTGAAAAGTGAATCCCTCACTTTGCTGGGGCTAGAGGGAAACCAATGCGGTCTACCTCAGCCTAAGAAATCTAGGATGAATCTTCCTCCAGTCTTCCTTTCCACTTAACCAAGTACTCTTTATACTGCTTGCCTCTGGTGCTGCATCCAATTCTACTATCCAAAATCTACTCTATCTACTCTGGTTGTTGTTGTGGTAATTGGTCCTTCAATCCAACTCTAGTGCTATCACTTGATTCTCCCTTATGATACTGATATAGATCTACAATGTTGAATATAGGTTATATGCCAGATGTCTCCGGTAACTTTACTTCATATGCATTTCCTGAATCAAACTTCTTAAGAATCCTACATGGTCCAAACTTTCTCATCTTCAACTTGTATGTTCCCACTGGAAATCTTTCCTTTTTTAGATATACCATAACTTCATCTCCAACAAAAAATTCCTTATGTCTCCTCTTTTCATTTGCTTGTCCCTTATACTTGATGTCCATCTCCTCCAAATGCTTCTTGACCTGAGTGTATAGTGTCTCCATGTATCCTTTAAATTCTTTTGCCTCTACACTTCTCTTATTGTCCATACTAATGTCTCTCAGCTTTGCAACTCCTCTAGGTTGTACTTCGGTCACAACTTCAAATGGTGTCTTCCCTGTACTTTTGTTCACTAGGTTATTATATGCAAATTTTTCTTGCGGTAGAATTATATCCCAATTTCCTGCCTTATCTCCTACTAAGCATCTCAACAAGTTACCCAAACTCCTATTTACCACTTATGTTTGTCCATCTATCTGTGGGTGAAATGCTGAAATGAACTTTAGGTTTGTCTTCATCTTCTTCCACAATGTCCTCCAAAAATATCCTATGAATCTTGTATCCCTATTTGAAACTATACTCTTTGGTAATCCATGCAATCTCACAATCTCCTTGAAAAATAGGTCAGTAACATGTGCATCATCACTTGTCTGCTTACATGGAATGAAATGCACCAACTTTGAAAATCTATCCACCACTACAAATATAGAATCATGTCCCCTCTGTGTTCTTGGCAAACCTAATATGAAATCCATGCTTATATCTTCCCAAAGTCTCTCTGGTACTATCAAAGGTTTGTATAATCTAGTATTTTGACTACTCCCTTTTGCAACTTGACAAATCCTGCAACTCTAAACAAATTTCCTTACATCCTTGTATATCTGAGGCCAAAAATAATGTTCACTCACCAAAGCTACTGTCTTATCAATACCAAAATGTCCTGCTAATCCTCCACTATGCTTCTCCTTAATCAAATTCTCTCTCATTGAACTCCTGGGTATACACAACTGATTCCCTTTGAACAACATATCCTCCTAAATGAAATAATCCAACCACTTGCTTCTATCTGTCACAATAGATTCTCTATATGTCTTCCATGCTTCTACAAAATCAAGATCATCTTCATACAAGTGCTTAAGTTCATCAAAACCTAGTACTTCTACCCTCATCTCTATCAACAAATTCCTTCTTCTTAATGCATCTACAACTTTGTTTGACTTTCCACTTTGGTGCTTCAATACAAATGTGTAACTCTACATGAACTCTACCCATCTCATGTGTCTCTAATTCAACTTGCCCTAACTATTCAAATACAACAAATCTTGATGGTTAGTGTACAACACAAATTCCTTTGGCAACAAGTAATGTCTCCACTTCTTCAAGGCTTGAATTATGGCATAAAATTCCTGATCATAAATTGATTATCTTCTCCTTACATCATTCAACTTCTCAGTAAAATATGCTACTAGTCTCCCTTCTTGACTTAACACTGCTCCTATTGTATTTCCACTGGCATCACAATCAACTTGAAATACTTTGTCAAAATCCGGTAATGCTAACACTAGTTGCTCTGTCACTTTTTGCTTCAACAACTCAAAACTCTTATGTGCTTCTAATGTTCACTTAAAATCCTTTTGATCACCTCTCATTATCTTTGTCATTAGTGTGCACACAGTACTAAAATTTTTGACGAACTTCCAGTAAAAACTTGCTAGTCCATGAAATGATCTTACCTCTCCAATGTTCACAGGTGTTGGCCATTCAACAATTGCTCTGACTTTCTCAAGGTCCATCTACAATCCTTCCGTAGAAATCATAAATCCCAACTATACCAGTTATGTCTTCATGAAACTAAATTTCTTGATGTTAATCAATAATTTCTCTTCTCTCAACCTTTGAAGTACTTGTCTAATATGCTACAAATGTTCCTCTTTTGTTCTATTGAAAATCATAATATCATCTAGGTAGACAATAACAAACTTACCCAAGAATTTCTTCAAAACCTTATTCATCAATCTCATGAAAGTACTCGGTGCATTAGTTAATCCAAAAGGCATGACTGACCACTCATACAATCCTTCATTTGTCTTGAATGCAGTCTTCCACTCATCTCTTTCTCTAATCCTGATATGATGGTATCCACCTTTTAGGTCTATCTTTGTAAAATATTTTGCTCCACTCAAACAGTCCATGATATCATCCATCCTTGGCAATGGAAATCTATACTTGACTGTGATATTATTGATTGTTCTTGAGTCTGTACACATCCTCCATTATCCATCTCTCTTCGGTGCTAGTATTGTAGGTACCGCACATGGGCTCAAACTTTCTCTGATCAATCCTTTCCTCAACAGTGCCTGTATTTGTCTATTCAGCTCCACATTTTCTGTTGGTGTCATCATATGTACCGCTTTGTTTGGTAAACTGGCTCTAGATATGAGGTCCATATGATGACTGATACTCCAGATGGCAATACTTCTGGCACATTCTTCGATATGATATCTTTGTATTCTATCAACAATTCAATTATCTCCTCTGGCGGTGGTTCTTCTTCTTTTGCGGTGGCGGTTTCTGCACTTAGGGTTCCGCACTTCTTCAGAATCAATGTAAAACATATGTTCTCACGTCTCAATCCATTCAAAAAAATTCTTCCATCCACTAAACAAATCCTAGGATTGCCGCATACTTCACTTTTAGGCTCTTCCTCCAAAAGTATCAAGATATGTCTCTTCCCATTTGATGTTATAGTATAAGTATTATTTCTTCCATCATGTATTGCCTTTCTATCATACTGTCATGGCCTTCCCAACAATATATGACATACATCCATCGGCATAATATCACACAATACCTCATCAACATAAAATCTTATATGAAATTTCACCAAACATTGTTCACTCACTAGTACCTTGTGCTCATCTTTAACCCACGCTATCTTGTAGGGCTTCAAATGTTTCAATCTCTCCAGATTCAACTTCGTTACCATCTCCTCTGAAACCAAATTGTCTGTATTACCACTATCAATGATAACCTTGCAACATTTACCTCCTGATTACATCTTGTCTGGAACAAACTTTTCCTTTGTGGTGGATCCTCAATTGTTTCTGCTTGGAACAAAGCTCTCCTCATGACTAGTGACTCACCCTTCTCTGGCTTTCCCACTGAACTAGGTGATCTAACCAGTTCTTCCTCCACATATGTTGGTCTTGTACTATTCTCTGTCCTTTTACTAGTACTCCCTTGATGACATTCAAATTCTCTGTGTCCTTCGCTTCCACACTTGAAAAAGGTTCCTCTGAATTTTCTTGTCAGATCCTCTTTCATCTCTCTAGTATCCTTAATTGTGGTAAGAATTATGACTCCCTCTGTTATTGTGGTAGAAACTTCTATCATCTCTTTGGTGGTATGAATTGTTGTCTCTTTCTTCTTTGTGGTATGGGCTAGTCTCCTTGTTTTGCTCTGCATATGGTCTTCCTTCTCCATAATGTGTTCTACCTCTCTGAATTTTTCCTCCTCTACCTCTCTGTCTTTGCTCATGTCTCTTGTTCAAATTGTCTTCCACTTTCAATGCAAATTGATACGCTTCTTCCATTATTTTCATCCTTACCAGACTTAGTTCTTCTTGAATGTTTATCCTCAGTCCATTTATGTACCGTGCCACTTTCTCCTTGCTTGTTTCACTGTGTCTAGTCCTAATAATCATCTTGTGAAACTCTTTAGTGCACTCTTTCACAATCTTCTCCTTTTGCCTTAGGTTTTGCAATCTCCTCAATAATTCCAACTGATAGTCAATATGTATGAACTGATTCTTCAATTTTGTCACCATCCTATCCCATTTTATGATTTTCTCTTTTCCTCTTCTATTTATATGTAATATCCCTTGCTATTTCAGACCTTATTTTGCTGATTTGAACTTCAAAGAATATTGTCAAACACTTCTGATGTAAACCCAATGCTTGCTGGTCTATGTTTTCAGTCTAATATTTTTGCTGGAAAATGATAGCTGAGTACTCTAAATGCTCATAAATCCAAACTACAATGTCTAAGCATTAATCTAGATGCATATATGACTTCTTTTTTTTTTTGGTATTTTCGATGCATATACATGAAAATTAGACATGAAATGCATACCTACAGCCAATTGACATTTTGTCAAACACTTGGCATGCATACTATTATCCTAATTATGATGGATATTAATATGCACATTACATCAAATAGATGGCCTACAACTTATCACTCCTTTATTGAGATATATTATCTAATACAATGCTGATATGAATGGCCAAGACTCTTGGCTTTACAATTTTATGCAACTCCTAAAATGACAACTATGAAACAATATAAATATGCTAACTCATGAAAGAACCTGGAAATGTAAGTTGCCGTGAATCGATGACAAAGATGAAGGAATGGCAGCCTCAAAACAGCTCATAAACATCCCTCTCAAGCCCCAATCGTGCCTCTCAAGTGTAGCACCCAGCCTTCTCATCAACCAAGGAAAGGAGTCCCTTCCAAACCCAAATTGAAACCCTCTCCTAGCTGCCCCGTACTGTAGCGTTACTATTCACAGCACTGTAGCAACCACTGTAGTGTACTGTAGCAAATCACTATAGCGCGCACTGTAGCGTCACTATAGCGCTACTGTAGCAAATCACTGTAGCATGCACTGTAGCGCTACTATAGCAATCACTGTAGCAACTAGTAGAAAAAGCTTCTGATATGCAAATGAATACCTCCAAACCCCTAGTTAATACTACAGATTTAAGCACAAATGAAAGGACTGAAGTATCCCTTCCAATTTGCAACCCTTCAGAGGATATTTCACCACATCAGTTATGCTAATCTATGGGAGTTTCTGTTCCCAAAGACCAAATATGCAAAAACCCTTGGCTCCACAACACTCATCAAATGCAAATGACAATAATCAGATGCCTGGAAGCTTGCCTTGCCCCTTCCTTTCTACTTTTTTTAATCACACTTTCAAGAGGCTTCTAAAAAAATCCTATTATTTTATTTTAGTGACTTTAATGATCTAATGTGTATTTTAAGTCACTATATTAAATTAATTAAATATAAGGTTACCTTTTGATTTCAAATTAAGTAATAACCTTATAAAATAATTAATTTAATAATATCTCCCTTATTTCGTCAATTAGCCTTCGGGAGTTAAAGGCTAAATTACTCATCATGAAAATCACCTAGGAAGGGGACATTACAGTCCGCCCCTCCTGAAATTGCTTGTCCCCAAGCAATCTCAACTCTGGATGCTGAAGAATCTCCTCGCCTTATTCAGGCAATACCTTGTGGGCAGCAAGTTTTGTATTAAGACAGACCATAACAACTTGAGGCATTTCCTAGGACAGCGAGATCTTAATGATCGTCAACAGAAGTGGGTGAGTAAATTGCAATCATATGACTTTGACATTACTTATGTCAAAGGAACTCAGAATGTAGTTGCTGATGCTTTATCTCGCCGTCCCCATTTGAGCTCTATGGTGGAGATTCTAGAGGATTGGAGACACTTGATTGTGGCAGAGTATGCCAAAGACTCATGGGCTTCTAGCATAATTGAGGGGTCAGTTTAGGATGACAAGTACTCAGTTGTAAATGATCTTATCATTTACAAAGGTAGGATATTCTTAACCCCAGGATCAGAAATGAAGATCACAGTGATAGGTATTTTCATGATACACCTACGGCAGGGCACCCGGGGTACTTCAAGACTTATAGACAGGTTCAAGAGCGCTTTACTTGGAAAGGGCTCAAAACAAATGTTCTTCGATATGTCAGAGAGTGTCCTATTTGCCAGTAGAATAAACAGGAACATACATACCTTGCAGGTTTACTTCAGCCACTTCCGATTCTTGATAGGAAGTGGGAGTGTTTATCCATGGATTTTATTACCGGTTTGCTGAAAACCCAGGGACGAACCGATTAACAAAATATGCTCATTTCTTTCCAATCACAGCTACATACTCAACTGCACAGGTAGCAGAACTCTTCTTCCGTGAGATTTTCAGGTTGCATGGGTTACCTCGGAGCATTGTTAGTGACAGGGTAGTCGGTTCTTGAGTCATTTTTGGCAGGAGTTATTTAGACTATGTGGGACAGAGCTTACCCCAAGTACCAGCTACCACCCACAGACGGATGTCCAGATAGAAATTGTGAATAAGTGGGTGGAGGGATATCTTAGGAATTATGATAATGGCCAACATCTCCTTATCATAAATACTGTAGCTCCTCTCTGGACCCCGTAACTTCCTGCTCTCTAAAGCTATCAGATGTTTATCCTCCATAAGAACTGCACCAATCCCTCACCCGAAGCATCACACTGTAGCTCAAAGGGTCTAGTAAAATCTAGCAAGGCAAGAACTGGGCAAGTAGTCATCAACTGTTTAAATTTCTCAAAACATTCCTGTGCTTCAGGTGTCCAAACAAATGCCCCTTTCTTCATTAAATCTGTAAGTGGTGCTGCATGTCGTGAATATCCACTGACAAATCTGCGGTAGAAGCCACACAAACCCAAAAATCCCCTAAGCTGAGTAAGATTCTTAGGTGTAGGCCACTCAATAATAGCTCTGACTTTGTCAGGGTCCATACGCACACCTTCTGCGCTGATGATATGGCCTAAGTATAGCAACTCTGTCATGCCCAGATCACATTTGGATTCTTTGGCATACAAGGACTCCCTGCTAAGAATTCCCAACACTGTATCCAAATGGGCGATATGCTCCTCCCAAGTTCTGCTGTACACCAAAATGTCATCAAAGAAGACTAATACAAACTTTCTCAGCTGTGATTGAAAAACCTTGTTCATAGTGGACTGAAACATAGCAGGAGCATTGGTTAGCCCAAATGGCATAACCACAAATTCAAAATGTCCACAATGGCACCTAAATGTTGTCTTCTCGATGTCCTGCTCTCTGACCCTGATCTGGTGATAACCTGATCTCAAATCTATTTTCGAGAAATAGCGAGCACCATGAAGCTCATCGATCAACTCGTCAATACGAGGAATAGGGTACTTGTTCTTAATTGTCCTCTTATTCAACACCCTGTAATCGATGCACATCCGAAGGGTACCGTCCTTTTTCTTGACCAAGACTACTATTGAAGCAAAAGGTGATTTACTTGGCCTAATGTGCCCCATAGCCAACAGCTCCTTAATTGTTTTTTCAATCTCATCTTTTAGGCACTTGGGGTGTCTGTAAGGAGTGATCATCATGGGTTTAGCACCCTCCTCCAATTCTATTATGTGCTCAATCCCTCTGTCTGGAGGCCTGCCTGGTGGAATATCACTGAACACCTTGGAGTGCTTGATCCTCAACTCCTGTATATTTGGGTGATAGGCTGGTTTTTGTTTCTCTTCCTGTGTTGGCATTAGAATACACCCTGCTGCCCACTCAACCATGTCATGGCGCATAAGTCTCTCCATTTTTCTGAAAGATATCATCCTGCACCTAGTATCCCTTATGGCTTTTAGCACATGAGTCTTCCCATCCACTTTAAGCCTCATCTCCATTTCCCTAAGGTTAATGGTAAACTCCCCAATATCATGAAGCCATTTCATTCCTAAAACCATGTCGGTTTCTCCCATGTTTACCACATAAAAATCTGCCTTAAACTCAAAGTTATTCAATCGCATGGGAAGACCTGGAATCATCCTATCACACTTAAGAGTATATCCATCAGCAACTTTTACTCTTATGCCCTCAAATTCCTCTATCTGAATTTTGCGCCTTTCAACCAACCTAGCATCAATGGAGTTATGCGTGGCACCTATATCGAGCAAGGTAATGATCTTCTATCCAGCTAAAACCCCACGCATCCTGAATGAGCCCTCTTGTTCTATGCTAGTAAGGCGTGCTTGAAATTTTGCTTCCTCAACATTTTTCAGCCTCAATTTCATGCTTATCTGTCTCATCATCAGATTTTTCCTCATTAGATTCCTCTTGATCAGATTGCTGGTCTGACTCTGAATCCTCATAGAATGCCCACATAATCTTGTTTGCTTTGCCCTTAGGTCTTAAAGGATAGTCATGGTTTGCATCATAGGGACCTTTGCAATAAAAACACAACTTTTTCCTTCTCAAGTCATTAAATGTCTTGCGATCTAATGGTGCTGTTGATTTTCCCTTTGAGTCTGAAATTTCTTTTTTCTTAGGAAATGTCTTGTTGTCCCGGTAAGAAGAAGATCCCTTAGATGAGTACTTACTTTGAGGCGCTGTAAGTTCCATACTCCTAGCTTTTTTCATTGCCTCTTGTAGTGTCGAAGGATCAAAAGCCTTTATCCATCCTCTTAATGGTTCCAATAAGCCCTCCATGAATAGCACAACCAATCTCCTTTCAGATATATTGGAGACCATGACTGATAATTTCTGAAATTCACAAATGTAACTCTCCAAACTCCCAGTCTGCTTAAGCTATGCCAAGTCTCTAAAATATGTCTCTGGATCTCTCTTATCAAAGCGTTCCACCAATCTATCAACAAACTCCTGATATGAAGTGATACTATTATGATGCAATGTCTCTAATCCATGATACCACCAATCGTGGGCTGCTCCCTCCAAGTGAAAAGTAGCATATTTTATTGCATCCCTTTCTGTCATGGGTCTAAGAGTCAAGAGGGTGTCTAGCTTATGAATCCAAGCCTGAGCTGTGACCTTCCCACTACCATCAAACATGGGCAATGTAACTCTGCTGGCGGCATACATCAAATCATTATTTTGATTTCTTGGTCTCTTTTCTTGCTTTCCCCTGTAGTGTTCTCTTCTTTGACTCACAAACCTATCAAAGCTCATGCGCTCCCTGACCTGTGGTGTCAACAACTCCCATTCATCATTAGCTGCCATAAGAGTATCTGCAAACATTTCTTCTCCTTCTTCTTCTGCATTTTCCTCTTCTTGTTCATTCCTTAAAAAACTAGGACGTGTAGGCCTATCTGCCATGTGAGAAGATGCTTGTGCCCTAGGTGTCCCAACCACACTCCTATTATCATCCGGTTCATAGTCTCATCTTCTCTGAGGGTTCATTTGTTGTATCATTGTAGTAAGTGCCCGCATAGCATCTGCCACCTGCTACTGCCCCATAGCCATTTGTCTAAAGAGTTCACGTGTTTCCTATTCTTCATCATTTCTTCCCCTATTTCTGATAGGGCTACCTTCACCTCTTTCACCCATAGTGCCGGATGAACCAACCTCTCACTGTTTTACTGCTAAAGTAGCTGATAAAGTGTCCTGTTCAAGTGGTTGTGGCCACTGTTTTTGCTTCCTTTCCTCTCTAGCTGTATACCTCTTGTCCCTATCACTTTGTTGCATTTAATGAGCCGAGTTCAAACCCAAAGGATGGCAGGAAACCGCTCTGATACCACTGTAATATCCCTTGCTATTTCGGACCTTATTTTGCTGATTTGAACTTCAAAGAATATTGTCAAACACTTCTGATGTAAACCTAATGCTTGCTGGTCTGTGTTTTCAGTCTGATATTTTTGCTTGAAAATGATAGCTGAGTACTCTAAATGCTTATAAATCCAAACTACAATGTCTAAGCATTAATCTAGATGCATATATGACTTCTTTTTTTTTTGGTATTTTCGATGCATATACATGAAAATTAGACATGAAATGCATACCTACAGCCAATTGACATTTTGTCAAACACTTGGCATGCATACTATTATGCTAATCATGATGGATATTAATATGCACATTACATCAAATAGATGGCCTACAACTTATCACTCCTTTATTGGGATATATTGTCTAATATAATGTTGATATGAATGGCCAAGACTCTTAGCTTTACAATTTTATGCAACTCCTAAAATGACAACTATGAAACAATATAAATATGCTAACTCATGAAAGAACCTGGAAATGTAAGTTGCCGTGAATCGATGACGAAGATGAAGGAATGGCAGCCTCAAAACAGCTCATAAACATCCCTCTCAAGCCCCAATCGTGCCTCTCAAGTGTAGCACCCAGCCTTCTCATCAACCAAGGAAAGGAGTCCCTTCCAAACCCAAATTGAAACCCTCTCCTAGCTGCCCCATACTGTAGCGTGACTGTTCACGGCACTATAGCTACCACTATAGTAAATCACTGTAGCACGCACTGTAGCGCTACTGTAGCAAATCACGGTAGCATGCACTGTAGCGCTACTGTAGCAATCACTGTAGCAACCAGTAGAAAAAGCTTCTGATATGCAAATTAATACCTCCAAACCCCTGGTTAATACTGCAGATTTAAGCACAAATGAAAGGATTGAAGTATCCCTTCCAATTTGCAACCCTTCGGAGGATATTTCACCACCTCAGTTATGCTAATCTATGAGAGTTTCCGTTCCTAAAGACCAAATATGCAGAAACCCTTGGCTCCACAACACCCATCAAATGCAAATGACAATAATCAGATGCCTGGAAGCTTGCCTTGCCCCTTCCTTTATACTTTTTTTAATCACACTTTCAAGAGGCTCCTAAAAAAATCCTATTATTTTATTTTAGTGACTTTAATGATCTAATGTGTATTTTAAGTCACTATATTAAATTAATTAAATATAAGGTTACCTTTTGATTTCAAATTAAGTAATAACCTTATAAAATAATTAATTTAATAATATCTCCCTTATTTCGTCAATTAGCCTTCGGGCGTTAAAGGCTAAATTACTCATCATGAAAATCACCTAGGAAGGGGACATTACATTATATCCAACTAAACTTCTTTCCACCAAATAGTAGCATGTCCTTTCAACTTAGTTTTTTCAAATCTCACTCTTTTTGGATATTCAATTTCCTCATATTCAAAGTATTCCTCCATGTCATTTATCCAATCAATCAACTCGTCAGGGTTTAAATTTTTGGTATAGTTCAAAATTTCCATTCTAGGTCTCTTACGAATCTTAGAAATAGCTTTCAACATCTTTACTTGATGTGATTCTTCTTCTTCTGGGGTTTCTTCATTTTGGTCAACAACTTGAAATTCATCATCATCACTCTCATCTTCTTGTCTAGGGTTTAGTTCTTATCTTTTATCTTCTTCTACAACATCCAATCTAACTTTCATTGTTCTCATCATCTCTATCATTTCTTCCATTCTTCCGTCAACATTGACCATAGCAAGCATCCTCCTTGGTGGCATCTCTTCCTCAAATCCGGTGCAACTACCTCAATTCAACGATCTGACTACAGGGTTGCAATTGCCTTACAATTAGTGCTTTGTCGACAAGGACAAGTAGACTACCTCAGGTCGGTGATCTGTTCACTTCAAGATCCTTCAGAATGCCTTCTCTCCCAAAGGATTCACAAACTTCTATCCAACCATGCAGCATGAGTAAACACAATGGAAACAACACAAAAATACACAAGAGTAGAATGTAATGGAAGAGTTATATGCTCAATATCAAAGAGAATTACAATGCTTATATGCTGGCAACATGCGGGCTACAATTTGGCTCACAGGTTTGCTTTTCGGATTACAACATACATGAATGATATGGCATTGAAGTGCCTCCGTAAAAGAACTATCTTTCTATTCTATTACTAGATATCAATGAATACTTTCCTAATGCATCTAAGAAATGCTTATATATCATCTTCTAGCTCAAAGAATACTCCGCGTCGGCATCAAGTGGTTTCAAACTCTAATGCATGATGAAATGTGTAGGTTGGCCTACAACATGTGGTAATGCTCCATAAATGGATGAAACATGTTGCAGTTCTCAATGAAAGTCTATTTGGTCCCATACAGCCTTGTGAGATGTTCCATTTGGCTCCGCAAGTCACAGGAATGCTTCGCTTGAACCTTGTATGCTCATACTGAATACTGAATGCTCTATCCTGTGAGTTCTGTTGATGTTCTGATAGCGATAACTCTTTGCAGACAATTCCAAACATTATGAAATCTGAATATGATGTAGATGATTTAATGTAGAATCTAAATCTTGCTCCACAAGATGTGAAATGAAGATGCAGTAAAATGCAGTGGAAAATGCTGAAACTACAATTGATTGAAATGCAATTGAAATGCAAGAAAAGAAAGAAATCAAAATATTTTTGGTTGATGCAAGATTGCCTTTCAACCTGGGATGCTCCTACATCACAAATCCCATGGGAGATCTAAGTCTCCTGGAATGTCCAAGGATCTGTGTTGGAACTATGGCAAATCTAATCACTTTTGCAAGAAGTGCAAAGAAGAGAAGAAGAAAAAGAAGAACTATGATTCAGATTATGATAAATCCTCTCAAGATGATGGAGAAGCATTTGTCTCTGCCTTGGAAACTCATGCATCAGAAGATGTGTGGCTTATTGACTGTAGTGCATCTTTTGACATGACCTCTCGTCGGGGTTGGTTTTCAAAGTATGAAGAATATGATAGTGAGAAGGTGTACTTGGGTGATGACTCTCACCTGAAGATGTTGGCTGTGGAAGTCTTGATTCGATTCCCTGATGGATGAGTGAAGGGGATCAATTGTGTTCTACATATCCCTAGTTTGGCACATAACCTATTATATGTAAGTAAGTTGAATGATGTGGATGTGTAGGTTGTTTTCTCGAATGGAGGATGCAAGATGACTAGAGAAGTTATGGTGCTAGCTAAGGGTGTTCGGATTGGCAATCTATTTCAACTTGATGCATGCATTGTTCAGTGCAATAGTGCCTCTATTTTGAAGAAGAGAACTTCAGAGTCTTCATCCTCGCCATTGGAACCAACAACGAAGAGGATTGTTGCATCTACTTCCGATGGTCATTCTTTCTAGGTATCTAAGGGTGCTCATTCTATGGAGATAAAACTTCCAGCTAAGAAGACAATGTTATGGCACTAAAGGCTTGGTCACATTGGTGAAAAGGGTTTGAGGACCCTAAAAAATAAAAACCTCATTGAGGGTATGAATGATTGTAATCTTGAGATTGATTTTTATGAACATTGCATCTATGGTAAACAAAACCATGTTCAATTTTATTTCAGTCCTCACAAATCTTTTGATGTGTTGGACTTGATTCATTCTAATGTGTTTGGTCCAGTTAATGTTACTTTGATTTCAAAATCTGTTTACTTTGTCTCATTCATTGATGATTATAGTAGAAGGACATGGGTGTATTTCCCTAGAAGCAAATCTGAAGTCTTTAGTAGATTCAAAGATTTCAAATCTTTTATAGAGAATCAAAAGGATAGAAAGATTCAGTGTTTGAGGACTGACAATGGTGGTGAGTTTTGTTTAATAAATTTTGACAAGTTGTATAAAGAACATGGGATTGAGAGGCACAAGACAATTTTGTATACCCCTCAACAAAATGGAATTGCAAAGAGGATGAATAGAACATTGATGGAGAGGGCTAGGAGTATTCTTAGTGGAGCTAGTCTTGAACAAAAGTTCTAGGCTAAAGTTGTTGCTACTGATTGTTACCTAGTTAATAGGTCTCCTACATTGGTGCTCATTGATAAGACACCTATGGAGACACATTCTGGTAAAAAGCCTTCATGGATACACATTCAAGTATTTGGTTGTTGAAGCATATGCACATGTGCCTAAGGAGGAGAGGTATAAGTTGGAGAACAAGGTTGTGAAGTGTACCTTCATTGTTTATGGTATCGGTGTGAAAGCATACAAACTTTGGGATCCAGTGGTCGAGAGATATTTTTATAGCAGAAGTGTGATCTTCAGAGAGCTCAATCCTTCTTCTGTTATTCTACAACTAGAGAAATAAGAAGAGAAAGAGGATGTGGTTCAGCTTCCTTCCACCCCTGAGAAAGTTGAATCGAAGACATCTGTTGGACCTGATGATGAGGAGAGCTCTAGTAGCTCTAGATGTTCAGAAGAAGAAGAAGAACCTCGACCTCAACTTTTGAGGAGGTCCACACGAATAAGGTGGAAACCTGATAGCTTTGGTTATTCATTGTATGATTCCAGTTGTATTTTTGCTTTGATTTCTAACACTGATGAGCCTAGGACCATAAGGGAGGCTATGGGTATGAGTGATACAAATTCCTAGAAAGAGGCCATGGAAGAAGAGATGACTTCCTTGAAGAAAAACAATACTTGGGATCTGGTGCCCTTTCCCAATGGACATAAACCTGTTGGATGCAAATGGGTGTTCAAGAAGAAGTTTGGTTCAGATGGCAGTGTTGATAAATTTAAGGCAAGGTTGGTCACGAAGGGATATTCCCAGGTTGAGGGAATAGATTATGGTGAGATTTTCTCTCCCATTGCAAAGTTGACATCTATCAGATTCTTGTTATCACTTGTTACAACATACTATTTAGAAGTTGAACAGATGGATATGAAGACAACTTTCCTTCATGGTGACTTGGAGGAATAAATCTATGTCACAGTCAGAGCACTACGTGGTAAAAGGTAAAGAAAATTTAGTTTACAAGTTAAAAAAGTCTTTGTATGGTTTGAAGCAATCTCCTAGGACGTGGTACTAGAAATTTGATGCCTTTGTGTTCAGTTTGGGATTTTTGAGATTGAAATCAGATCATTGTGTTTATTATAAAATGGATAATGATCGCATTCTCATTATTGCATTATATGTCGATGATATGTTGTTCATTGGGAATGGTGAAAGTTTAATTTCTAATTTGAAGTCTTAGTTGTCATCACGGTTTGAGATGAAAGATCTAGGGGTAGGCAGGTACATTCTTGGAATGGAAATCAAAAAAGACAGAGCTAACAGAAAAATTTGGTTAGGCCAGAGTAAGTATGTGAACACTGTGTTGGAGAGATTCAACATGACAACTTGTAGACTTTTGATTGTTCCTAGTATGTTGGGGACAAAGTTATCTGTTGCCGATTGTCTAAAGTCTCCTTTAGAGATGGAGGATATGAGGAGAGTTCCTTATGCTAGTGTAGTTGGTAGCTTAATGTATGCTATGGTCTATACAAGACTAGACATTGCCCAAGTAGTGGGATTCCTTAGTCAGTTTATGGCTAATCCTTGACGGGTACATTAGGATGTAGTGAAGAGAGTGTTCAAATATTTGTGAGGTACTTCTGAGTATTCCCTATTTTATCATGCTTATGCTATAGGACCTTGACATTCACTTTGTATTCGAGGATTTGTAGATTCAGATTGAGCAAGTGACATTGATAGTAGGAGATCCACTAGTGCTTATGTGTTCACTATGTTCGGTGGTGCTATTAGTTGGATGAGTAAGTGGCAACCTGTGGTTGCTTTGTCCACAACTGAAGCAAAGTACATGGAAGCAACTCATTCTTGTAAAGAAGCTATTTGGCTTAAAAGATTGTGTTCTGATGTTGGGTTTGATGCAGGGAAGATTACTATTTGTTGTGACAATCAGAGTGCGATATGTTTGGTGAAGAATCCTACTTTTCATGCAAGGACTAAGCATATTGATGTCTAGTACCATTTTGTTCGTGACATGGTAGAGGATGGGAAGGTAAACTTGGAGAAAGTTGATACTTTGATGAATGTTGCAGATTCCTTGGCAAAACATGTGAGCACGAAGAAGTTTAGATGGTGTTTGGAGTCTATGGGCCTAAAGACCCCTAACAGTTTAATCCTATCATTATATTGGCATTTGAAAGGTGTTTGACAAGTGGGAGAATGTTGCGAATTGAGGTGTCTCAACCTTTGCAAGTTCCTAATGTTGTATTTATTTATTTTTTTGTACTATTGTAATTGTTTTATGTAAATATTATTTTGTCACTTTGTGAGAGTTGGCACGATGATGTGTCATCCTATGTGAAAGGTGACTAGATGTATTTTTATCCTCATATGAGGAGGTAGGCGTCCCATTTCATGGTAGAGGTATTTTTCCATGTATTGGCACCTTGTGGTCATGTGTCATGAGTTATGACAGATTCTATGACACATAAGTTATGACAGATTTCTATGACATATAAGAGCTAAAAATAGAGATTCTATGACAGGTGTGACATGTGTCATGTGGCATCTTTGCATAGAGAAAGTAGGCACCCAAGTTTGACTATGACAAAGTTGTAAGAGGAATATGCTATTGTTAGTCAGTTATGACAGATTCTATGACATTGTAAGGTGTGTAAGAGCATTTGTCATACCTATTTTGAGCAAATTTGGGGTGCCCAAGTATGGAGGGTTGTAAGGGATGAAAGGGAATCTTAGACAAGTGTCATATTCATGTTTTATAGCCTTGGAATTTGGGTCATGTGGATTTGGACAAAAATCCTTTGTGGCTTGCTCTAGAAGCTATCTCCATCCTTGATATTTCTCTATATATAGGTGCTTGGAGTTAGAGTTGTATGGTTCATTTGTAGGTAATGTTATGCTGCCAGAATTACTCCAGTATTCAACATTTGTGTAGTCCTAGAAGAACTTGCATTGTAAGTGTGTTGTAATCATCCTTTGATTTGATAATGCATTGTGCAAGTTTTGGAGTGTGGGGTTTTTTACCTAAAAGGGTTTTTCCCACGTATATCTTGTGTTGTGAGCTTTGTATTTGCATTTAAATGTTGTTATTACCTTTCTGTTAATGTGCATCTTAATCTGTAACTGTAAAATATAAAAAAAATTGCATAAACATTTCCTCATTAGATTAGTGTAGGAAGTTATTTCCGCGTACCTTGCTTCCTTTCACTAATGAATAAATTATTATGTTGTGCTACTTAGAAAATAAAGTGTTGTGACATAACACAATATGTCCAGCTAGGAAAACCCCAATGTGGGGTGACAAAACCCAGTTAGGAGAGGCAACAACTCTTCTACCCAAGTATATTACTCATAAAATGGATGATATTTATTGTTCTCCCTTATAGAAGGTGCAACACATGATTGTCCTCTCTAGCTTTCTTAAACCTAAACTCACATTCTATTTATAGATTTCCAAAGCCTTGGGAAATGAATAGACATGTGTGACCTTTCATCTCCGTTTTGTAAATGGAAGACATAGTGTGCATCTTTTCTCCTCCCTTGTGTGACTTTTCACCTCCCCTTGATGGAAAGGAGAAAATAGTATGTTTCTCTCCTCTAGGAAAGTGACAAAATAAGTAAGACAAAGTGGGGCATCCATGCTTATACATATTCTATTCTACACAATGTTGGACACTAACACACCCACACTATAGTCTACAATGATAACACAATAGTGTTACAGTCATGTGTACTTTTCTTACTCTATTTCTTCATGCCTTTATTCTACAACTACCCCTGTATCTAAATTCACTATTCTATTCCTATTTCTCTAATCTATTCATAACTATACAAATTCATTTCTCACCTTGGAATCCATTTGGATCATGAATGAAGAAAGTTGTCCATCAAGTTGTTAACACTTCTACCTTTCCTTCATTCAAACAAAATGCATCTAGGAAGTTCACAAATCTTCAAGAATCTATGTGTTGGAGCCTAGAAAAATCAATCCTCAAAGTGCCATTTTTGCTCCCAAAAAATCCAAAAATCATGTACAAAATTCCCTAGCAAATGTCATCATTGGATAGAGAATTCCATTCTGAGCAACTTTGCCTTTTGAACCACGTCAAAATTCCTAAAATGAAAAAGTTATCCTTGGTCAAAGTTTGGTCTTTGTATATTTTGCCTTGGTCAAATGGTTGTCTTGATCCCTTTTTGTCCCTTAGAAAATTTTCAATTTTTTCCTTATTATCGGCAAATTGGCGAAGCTTCTAACTTTCGAACTTGTTCTCAAGTTCATTTTTTTGCCAGTTCACCAACAATGATATTTGTCGACAAGGAAGAGTGAGGGGCAAAGGGAGGCATGTGGTTTATCGATGGCAAAATGAAGATAGTGAAGCCTTTTATCGGTGAAATGCATAAGTTCAAGGTTTGTGAGGTTCACCGATGGCGGAAATCACCGACAATGTAGAAGGAGGCTGCCGAGGCATGAAGTCAACTAAGGCATAAAAGGAAGATAGGTGATTTGTTGGGGAATCGGCTAAAGGACGAACCGATGGAACAGTTCAATTTTTTGGTAGTTCACCGATAAGCGTTTTCACCGACAATAAGGAAAAGATGGAGAGGTTCGACAAAGGGTCACTTTGCCGATATAGGGCAGAAGGGGATTACAAGGGCTTGGTTCCATAAAGGGTCATTTTGTCGATAATGGGCAAAAAATAAAGCAAAAGAAAGGTTCAGAAAATTTTATATTTGTCGATAAGGCTAGTGAGGGAGATATGATAAAGGTTTGACCGACAACAGATTCATCAATAAGGCAAAAAGATGTAGCAAAGGCTTGGTTCGATAATTTCAGGATTTGTCGATAAGGCAAATAAGACCAAAGCGGAAAAGTCAAAGGTTCATGATGAGGCATTTCCACTGATAAAGAAAGGGAAAATTGGCTAAGGGAAGGAAGACATCGACAAATTGGAAAAATAAGGAACTAGCGAACTAGTTAGAGATTTTCATAATTCACTGAAAAGGCGATAAGGGAGGTGGTTCCCAAATTTTAAATTTTGCCGATAAAGGCAAAATGGCTTAGGTTCGGCAAAAGTTAGTTTTGCTGATAAAGGCGGAAAAAGGTGCAAAGGCCAGCCAAGTTCAAAAAGGAAGACATTTGCCGATAAGGAAAATAAAGAAGGTGAAAAGATAGAAGTTTGGCAAAGGGCAAATTTGCCGAAAGAGTGGAAATGGGCAAATGAAGGAGAGTTCGGCAATGTGGGTTTTTGCCAATAAAGCAGAAAAGGTCACCAAAAGGGAGATAAAGATAGAGTTTGACAAATTAAAGATTTTTCGATAAAGGGAAAAAATGAAGGTGGCTAGCAGATGAAGAAATGTGTCGATGTGCAGGAAGAGGCAAGCTCCCGCTGGAGGACTTTTGCCGATAAGGAAAAATTGAAATGCAGAGTCAGATGTAAAGCATAAATTAATAAAGTATGAAGGCTTTAATAATTTTGAAGTGTTGTAAAAGCTTTACAAACATTGTTGGTAGGGTCTTATTAAAAAAGGCCTTTCTTCCTCCTTTGCCACCATGAAAGCGTGAGGTTGTAGAAATACAAATGTCAGGTAGTGGTTGGAATATGTTTGCCATCAAAGCGTAGGTACATAATTTAATTTGGATGGTGTGTCTATTATCCCTTATCTTCTGCAGGTCCTTGCAAGGACGCGAATCAATTTACAGGGCATGGGCGCCAAAGATATCCGCTGATCTTTCTGACAAAAGCATGGGCTTCCTTGTGTTTCACTAATTCTTATGACTGTGGTCGTGGGCTTACATTCAATGCAGCGTGGGCTGCTTGTTGACCAATCTTTCCAATGCCCATGACCAAAACAACATATATGCATCAATTTCAGATATTTTCAGGGTTGGTCTCAGAGCCAATTGCCTAGTCTGGAAGGCCTGAGGAGTTTCTCTGGCATCAACACACGATTTGGTCTAGTTTGTTAGTGAAGGGATATATTTAGTATTGTGTAGGAAGGTTGCATATTGCAGATTTGAATGTAGGGAATGTCTCCACGGGAGTTTGTAATGATTTTGGTAAATATGTAATCGTAGTTATGTATTTTTCTTTGCCACATTTGCTGGTATGAGTGTAACAGGTGTTTGGAGATGTGTGACAACATTTAAATAAATACAAGGCTTTGTATTTGCCATCATTTTGTGATACAGGACTCACTGCAGTCCTCTTTTGGATTATTAAGTATGTTCATTGTATGAAAATATATTAGAAAGTCATATATGTAAATGTATGTCTAGTTTTGTTGATCCTTTGCTATGTATTTCTTTTCCTCCTTGCATTCTGTGACTCTATTGCCCAATGGAATAGGCATCAGTCCATAATGGAGAGGGACCAAACAATCTTTTAAAAACAAACAAATCTTTCACCTGTGGTTCAAGGATAAAAACCATCTTTCCTGTGCATGTACATTCACACAGTTGAATCAGCTTAATAAGAGGCCTGTGTAGCCAGTTTGTCTTGACTTAATGACAACTTTGGGGTCAAGTGTACATTGGGTATGGCTGTGTATGTTTATTTGTATTTCATTTCACGCCTCTAGGAATATCCCTCCTAGGTCTAGCTGAGCCTGAAGAGCAAAGGAGTTTACCCACTCCTATTAGTTGGCCAAAATCACCTAAAACTTGTTGATAAACCTCTTCATGGCACCTTGATGACATCCTTGGCCTGGGTGATTTAGGAATGTTTTAGAGTTTTGTGTTGCCATTATTTTGGGCGCCAACAGATTGGCGCTATTGCCAGGGACAAAAGTTACTTTAGTCATTGCCGGGTTCTAGGTAGCTAGAAATATTTTTAACACCCCCTGTAACAATGATTTGCAGTTGTGCATTTTGTGTGGGTAAGTTGGAAGCCTGTCAACTTACGCCAAGAGATTGGCGCCATTGTCGAGGATGTGATACTTTGGTTTAGATTTTGAAGACCTTTGCAACACAGTCATTGAAGAAAGTTTGCAATGGTGCAATTTGTTGTTGTGGGTAAATTGGTAGCCTTTTCAACTTACGCCAACAGATTAGCGCCAATGTACTGCTGGGTTAAAAAATTTGAAGACTTTGCTGGTGTAAGCAACCCATAATCAATTTCATTGCCTTGAAAATTTGTCACGCTTCAAGGGTTTTCCTTGTTCATTAAGGTGGTGACTTTGTTGTCAAAAGAAAACAAAGTGTTGCTATTGTGTGCACGTTTCAAGGAGGTTGTAACTGGTTAAGGTACAAGTTTTCTTTCTTCCTTGACCATGGTTTCTTTCTCAGTAAAGGAACATGTTGTTTTCTTTCCTTTCTCTTGTACAAATGGTTTGTAGTTGGTCATGGTCAACTGTTATGAATATGGATACCCTAGGGAAGATTCTTGCCCTGCATCTTCTTATGTTGAAGACCCTAGGAACTATATGGCCTTTGACCATCCTGGTAATGCATTTTCTAATCGTAATAGTGTTAGTTTTACAAACCTATAATTTTTTGAGCCGTTGCATAATAGAAATGAAAAGTCTTGGCTACAGAATAAAATTGAAAAACAAAAGCAATTGTTAGTCTTTGCTGCAGCAAGAAAAAGAATTAGCAGAGGAAATCAGGCTGCATCAGTCCATGCTACAGTCTGATTCCCATCTTGCTGTTCCCAGTGGTTCTTTTCCTTGTCCTCCCCCTATTGCTAATGAAAACACCTATAGACAAGTGGACCTCTCATGGGTCAGTTATGAGCAACAATCCATGCCCAAAAGGATTTACAATCAGATGCCTTTATTTGATGGGAGTGAGGTTTTCAATAGGAAGGCACACATTGATGCATTTTCAGACTTCATGGATAAATTTCAATTTGGAGATGAGGATATGTGGATGAGATTTTTTGTGAGATCTCTATGTAGAGTAGTATGGAAGTGGCTGGTTAGTTTCCCTGACTAACATTTTGCTTACTGGGATTAGTTGGTGGCAACCTTTGAAGATTTTGCAAGTAATCTAGACCTTGGTTTTCTTGTCCAAAAACTAGAAAATATCAAAAGGCAAGAAGGAGAGTCTAGCATGGAGCTCAGCCATAGATTTGCGGTGACCCTATCTCACATTCTAGAAAAATTCAGACTTGATCTTCCTGTGTGTATTGATATGTATTTGAGAGCTTATGACGATTCTATAAGCTCAAGTTCTATACAGGAGGAATTGAATCTAATGGGTTTGCAATAGGCCTATGTGTTCATTGATTATGTTGACAAAGTTAAGTAGGATATGATTGCAAAATCTATATTCTTAGATGCAGAGACAGCTGATAATGAACATGTTGTAGACAACAGGGATGTGGACATTTCATATGATCCAGACACAATATCAAGTGATGATTGTGTATGCAGAAGGGTAGAGGAAGGTGCTGGTGTAGTTTATGAGAATGATTCAGATGAAAACAGTAGTGACTCCACCTACATTCCCTTGGACCAGTCATCAATGGGTGATAAAAATGAACAAATTAATGATGATTTCCAATCTGGTGAAGAAAGATATGATCCTATTGCTTGTTGTTGTATTGTGGACCGATTGGAAGGTATGTATGCAAGTGATGCATCGAATGAATCAGCTCATGTGATTGATTATATAATACATGCATATACTGATGAAGCAAATGATGATGAAGAGATGAGCATAAGAGATTAAGCCCTTTATGAAGAGCATGCAAGTCTGCTAGGTAACATAATTTCTGATAGTTATTGGTGCATGGATAATCCTCTTTTTGAAGATGATTTTCAGTTTAGTGAGTTTGAGCTATCAACTTTGAAGTTGGAAAGTCATATGCAATATGACATGATTGCTTGTGGACAACAAGTGGAAAGAGATGAAATACAAAATGGTGTTAAGGGTGAACAAGATGCTAGTCTCTTGTTTGATGTTTTACCCTTATTTACCCTTGATGATAGTTTTGATGTCATTAACACTTGTTTGCATGAGGGTGAATAGGATTGTGTTTCAACTAGACACCATGAAGGCGTTGCTACAACTACATGTGATTTTTAGGTAATTGTTCCCAGTCATGAAGACTCTATCATAGATGATTTTTTAGAGTTTTGTTTGGAGCAGTTACCTCTCATTGATGTACTAGATCATATTGAGAGCGTATTTTTGAGCTCATTGGCTGGGCCTGTTAACGATGAGGCTGGGTGTTGTAGTGTGGGTCAAGTTTTTGATCTATAGGGTGATGAGCAGAAAATCATTTCTAATTTTCTTAGCAGTAAATTTTACACAACAGTATGTGCCAAGGAATACAAAATAGAGAGGCAGATTAAAGATTGTGAGTCTTCACTTGAAGCACCTAAAATTACAGACTTATATGCTAATGGTGGAGATATAAATTTGAATTGTGCCTTTGATGCAATCATGGAGGAGTGTATTAGCATATATATTGTTGCCAGGTCACAAGAAATTGAACAGTCTTATGATATAGCCCAACATGATAATGCACCTGGGCTGGATGAGTATCAGCTTGATAGTTTCCTTCATGCTGATATTTATGCAGGTCCGGAAATGTATCATGTTGACATGGGACTTAAAGGTGAGTGCTTATATGAGTCAATATGATGATGAATCATATTATCTATGGCTGCCTTGCCCTGACAATAATCATTTCTAGCTTCAACACGATAATATGAATGTTTATATTTTTTATGTGTATGCATGCAAAATGTTTTTATTGTTGATGTTGGGTGATCAGTGAAGCAAAGGATTGAGGGAGATTAGCTCCTTCAATAGGCTTGTCTTTGACAGAGGCAAGTAGCTTCATTCAATTTTCTGGAGGGGTGGTCTGCAGTGTCCCAAAATTTTGGCTGTAGTCATTTTTGACTATGTGTTTTGTAGTGCCCCTCTGTTCTCACCTTGGATGTATAGGTGAACTGGTCAAGGCGCATGAAGGTGAAGGTAAAATAACAGGAATATTCAAGGTAAGGTAAACAATTGATGTTGTACAGTATAGGTAGATGCTTCATCCATGTGTGGTTTCATATGATAGTTAATGTGTTTTATTGATAATCTCTGTTGCGGCACTGATAATGCAGGCTTTGATATTGTTTTGCATTCCAATGATTAAGATGTCGATCTTACTACAATTGTTATATATTAGAATGGATCTCATGTGACTGATTCTGTTAGATTTATTTGTTATGATGGTACTTCTGCCACTTATGATTTCATGCACCTGTATGTTAAGTGTAGGGTTTTGTTCAAATAAAGAGATAGATTTGATTTGGTTATGATTATGTGTTGAGCTAATCTAGATTGATATGATGTGGAAGGGACGATGTCGCATCACTCACTTGTGAGTGCCCTGCGATGTTGCGATTCCTTTTTCCACCTAGTGCTAGCTTATATGCATCTATACATGCTTGACCGTGACTTTTGTTGCAGGGTGCAGGTATCATGCATCGACTCCACCTGAATTAACAGGTCTGAGCGTGCCTTGAACCCAATGGATATGTTGTTTCAGAGATAACTTAAGGTCCCACATCCCAAGTCATCATCCTCGATCAGGATGCATGACATGTCTAGTTCAACCTATTAGTTCTGTCAGTATGTCAGGTCTCACAATTGATTGATATTTGATGGATTTTGTTGGTTAAGTGCATTTTTGGCCCTAGCTTGTGAACATGTTTGATTTGGCTTTCAAGGGTTGTCTTGCTCAGTGGGTTATGTGGTATGCCTAGATTATTTCTCTTCTATTTACCTTATCAATTATTTGGGTATTGGCCTCATTCCCATATTCCAAGGAATCCAACCTTGCCAATCCACTTATGTATGAATACAAGAATATTTGTAAAAGATGAAATGCTGTGATATTCAACATATCTTATGCTTAATTGGTTGGTACATTGATAAAATTAAAATATGAAAATAAAATACACAAATTAATATGTGTTATGATTCAAAGATTATAAAACTAAGGTATAAATAATTATAATATATACAATAAAATATACCTATAGTAAAATATTAAAATAAATAAAATAAAACATTATAATGTTAAGTTGTAAATTAAACCATGAGTTGTAAAAGGGATAAATTTATTAAGTAGTTATTATTAGTCCCTGCCAAAGGCAGGAGACTATAGTTTTCAGGTCTCTAAAACTGTATTTGTTTGGCTCGGGAATCATGCATGAAAGGAAAATTAAAGCCTAAACTATAGTCTATCTTTGTCTTTTCGTCCTGTCTGCAGCACTTTGGCGTTCAACTATTGGCTTGGTAATTTTGCTGGGGTTTTTTATTGCTGAAGGCAGCCCATGGATTTGGATGTGTCATCTTTATATGCAAGAGGGTTTTTGTAGGCCAGGTGTGGGGCAGGTGTCTCTGTCCAGGGCTCGTGGAGAACAGGTGTCCCCTCCCGCATTGGGTGCTACCCAACCTAAAAAGCTTTATTTGCAGCATGGATGTATTAAAATGTTTTGGATGGCTGTTTCTGTTGGGCGGGCGACATTCTGGTGGGTGTTTGGTGCAACGATAACATCTGACAGTAATCCTCTTCAATCATCTTTTAATAGATGTCCATACTACATTCCAAAGTTCCCATTTCGGCATAGGCATAGATACACCAGTATTTCTGTACACATTAATTAGCTATAGTTTTCTCGTATCATGGCTCACAGGTGCTTACATTTTCTAGGGGTTACACAACCGCTTACAACTAATTTGACAATATCATGGCACACAACCGGTTTTATGGTTCCTTCCACCTACGACTCCCAAGAAATGCTGTGAGATTATGATTCTGAATAAACTCTTTAATTTTCATGTGCAAATCTTCTCTCTCTCTTTTTTTGTATTCCATAGTCAATCCCAACTAGGGTTAGATCCATTAAAAGATCTCTCACAATTGCTCTACACTCTTCATTCGAAAATTGTACCTCCCAACAATTTTCCCCTGAGAGCCACTATAATCTCAAGCATGTTATATTGAACTGAAATCCCCTGCAATTAAAAAAAAATTGTTACAACACTAACTATGCTCAAACAATTTGAACCCTTTGGCTTGACCAATGGAGCCTCTAATAATGGTGATGCGAAGCTCTACCAGAGGGAATACAGGCATGCTTTCTTCAATTCACAACTTGTAAGATCGTGTGAAGATCATTTCTGCCTTTTGCAACGACTGCAACCAAGAACTTTTCTTTCCCAAAAAATAGTAAGTGATTTTTTACTTTTATTTACCCTCCCTTTATCACAGTGAGCAATGCATTTTAGTTTCGAAAGATCAATTCATTCCTCTTTTTACCCTCTTTTGTTTCATTCCATCCATTACATTAAGCAATGCATTTTATTCTTGGAACATGTATCTTGAAGCAACTTTGTTCTATCCATTTTTCAATATTTTATGTTTGTGTTGGGGATTCAATTCAAACAATCGCGCAAGGGTTCTGTCAGGCAAGGGTTATATCAGGCTATGGAGTTGTTTCAGCTAACATAGCAGTCATACTATCAATCATAGATCTGCAATTCTGTAAATAGAAAGCTTCACTTTTGCATCAATATTTGGAGTCACTCATATCAAAGATGAAATCCTAGGGATTGTAGTTGCCTTGCAGCCCTTGTTATTAGTTGGCATAGGATCATGTGCTCACCTCCTAAAATGGCGGAGGAAGGTTCTGGAAGATAGGGGGGAGAACATTTTATTATGGCGGAGGCATTGTAGTGGAGGGTAGTTTCTGGCATATTGGAGAGGTTGCCGTTAGAAATTCGGGGAGATGAGAAAAGGTGGAAGGAAGGAGAAAGATTTGAGGAGAGAGCAAGGGGGGATCTATTTGGATGTCAATATTCAGGTTTATGATAATAATGATCACCTTTATGATCTGCGGGCGGTTATGGATTGCTTGAGCATTTAGGAACCTTGGCTCTGCACATATGGCTGAATTACTGTTCTTATTATAATCAAGTAAGTATTTAATCGATTTATCTATTTTAGTTCTATATTATTTTAGTTTAGGGTTCTGATTTTGCTAAATGTTGGGTTGAATTTAATTCAATTCTAATGAATTGTATCGGGGGAAAAACCAATTTGGTCAATCACAGGCACAATTATTCTTCTATCATTTGAAATAATTTAATTCTAAAATTTGGCTGCTATATTTAATTTTAATTTTTGAACAAATTCAATATTTGCGCTCAGATCTTGTGTGAGAGTGTTTATTGTACAAAAAAAATAAAAAAATTGAGTTTAGGGAATGTAATGCTAGCGTCAGATTAAACAAATAAAGATTGTGATCCTCTGGTTGTTTTTTTTCTTGTTTGGAAATAAATCATCCTCAGAAAACTAGAGACTACATCCACACATTTATCACATATATAATTGGCATTTATTACAAGATTAGGGTATCTTCATAGCCGGCACTGTCAAGATGTTCAATCATGCTCACATAACAAGCAAATGTAGCCATAAGGCAAAGAGGATTACTCATGTGATTTAAGTTTGAACAATTTTCAATTTTTAGGAAGAGCCTTGCTTAATCCATTTTGTGCATATCCTACAATCATTGCTTCCATTGGATAACAATCTTTGAGGCATTCTAGCAAGCAATTCGTGTGGCCTGGGTAGTGTTTTCTTATTTTGCATTTGTATCTACCAGAGTATTTCCCTGTGCTTATAAAGGTACGCTGCATCATGTTTACATCACATGGTTACAATAGTTAGTGCTGTAGATAGATTTCATTTAAGGGTGTATCTTTATCCAAACAAGAATCTCACTTTCTTTATTTCCATAAAATGTTTATATCCTCTTCCATGCCTTGATTGTAATATTTCTGCCCTCGTTCTAACTAACGCCTTGATTGTGCTTCCACATTTTACCTACGTGATTAGCAGGGCTGATGCTACTCTTGCATTTGACAAAAAAAAAACCCTTATATCCATTATGCATTAATAGATATCCATACCATGTTGGCCAAGTCATGCACACAAACTTGGGGGAATGCTGGCAAAGGTAGTTGAAATTGATTTTGCACCTGTCAGTTGCAACTGTGTATAAGTTCCTAAGCCTATCAACGAATCCATTTTTGTGCAACTGTATAGCCCAGGTTATATAGTACATTTTCTTCCCTGCATGGTAAGTCATTTACAGTCCCACCGCTGCCAAAAAATAATATACAGTCCCACTGTTGCCAGATTTATAGAAAATAATATATAGTGCTAAGCGTTCTAAATCACTAGTGGAAGCTGGTTAAATATGAAGTTCATCTTAGGAAATTTAAAATAGTGTCTAATGTATTTTCAAATGTTAAATATACCTAACAACACACCCAGCCATATTATAACAAAAATGTGAACAATTATTGTTGAAATGTCAACTGTTTAAGTGAGAATTTGTCACGTAGGTTTCAATGCAACTTATAGATTAAATATGTTTTAAAATTATACAAATTTAGTTTAGACAGGTAGCAAATTGTCACCTCTGTACGACTTTGTATATGTTCCAATGTGCAGACATTACACTACAATAGAAACCATGCCATTCTATTTAAATATCATTCACTTTAATGGTCAGTCAGATTGATATTTCACATGGCACTCAATTGTGTTGAAATCACAAATTTACCAAGTTCCTTTAGACTGAGCTTAAATAAATGATTTAGAAAGTCATACATTTCCGTATATAATCTTTATTACCAAGGGTGAGTTTTTAAGTACTCACCAATTACACGACCAACTAAATTGTTGTATCTGATTAAGCTTTGGTCATCTTTAATAAATAGTATTGCCAACAGCAAATTGGCATAGAGTGAGAAGTACCTAAAACAACCGTGCCAAAAATACATATAAACCTTGTAATGATAATAGCTATCCACGCATTTAACAGTCTATAAAAGGCAAGGCAACTCAGTGTAATGTGAGTAGAAATGAAATAGAAATTATTACATATCATTACCAATTTTGTGTGCAGACTTGTAGGTAGGAAAGCTAGTCACTTCCTGTCTATGGCCATAATGTCTGTAGCTTATTTTCTTCTCTTTTATTCTTTCCATAATTTAGAACAGCCATAATTGACATCTCAATAGATTTTTCTTCACCACTGAATAGCTATCACCTAAATAAAATCAATCCTATACAGTGAATACACACTTGCATATATAGAATTGGATTTTGCATAAGATAGGGAGAGTAATGAATATTTTGTGTCATCATATATACAGCTACCACCATCACTAAGATTATGCAAAACCTGTGTTGCACAATCATTTAACAAACCTGCATTCTTTACATGAGAAATATCTCTTGAGGTAGTTGCTAGAGATGTTGTAATAGTTGTCTATGTCTCCACATTTGCATGAATACCTATCAGACAATTAAATACAGCTGACAAAATTCCTCTACCCCTTATGCTTGAGTGATATCCCAATTGCATTTGTTTGATTATTTTTATAGCCGTAATAAAAATACATTCACACAATTACTGTGGGTTTTGTAGGTCTAGGTAATTAGGGATTCCCTTAATATTTTATAATTAGGGTTCCTTTAATAATTCATAATTAGGGATTTTGTGATAAATATTAATATTCGAGTATTGTTGTTATTACAGAAGATATCGAATTTAATTTATAAGGTAAGGCTTTTGTATTTAAGTAATCATATTTGGTAAGGTTTTATATATCTTTCCAATTGAATGAATTTAAATGGTAAATTAATGAAGGTTCAAGTTGAGCAATAATATTATGTTTTTTGAGTCTTACTTGAGTCTTATTAGTATTTTAGTTGACTGCGCATTTGATTATCACTATGTACTTGACTGTTTGAGACTTGTCACCATGCAATACGAGAATACTCATCATTAGGTGTTGTGGGTTGTGGGTTGTGGATGTCATTGCATGAGGCATCTTTTGGATGTTGCATGAATGTTGTAACTGAATTATTGGTGAAGGATCTTAGCTGGTCTATTAGATGATGATGTGCATTTGAGAGTGAACGTTGATGTGAGACTATTATGTTAGTTGTGGTAAAGTGTCTGTGTCATTGGAAAAGTTGATTCTAGAGGCCAAGAGGGGTAGTCATGTGTATGATTCTTGTGAATATGTAATCTTGCTATTGGTTGAATATGTATTGGTTGTATGTATTATTGACTCCTCTCTGTTTAAGGATTCATACCGTTATGATGAATGTGCAAGATGGATAATGCCTTGCACAGTGAACTTATTCATGTAATTATGCAAGATGGATAATGCCTTCCTCAGTGTACCTATTCATGTAATTATGCAAGATGAGTAATGCCTTGCTCTATGTGATGTGAAACAATGTATATTTTATGTTGTTAATGTAGCATTATGAGAAATGTGATAGTTCATGCTTGGTTTATGTTATGGGTTGTGAGAATCTAGATGTAGTGAAGGGGGAGTGGCTTCCAATGTGGGGCCGGTGCCCAAAGTGGCTAGCCAGGGCAACCCATTGGGAGTTTGTAATCAAGTGATAACCTAAAAATAAATCCAGGGGTTGGGTAGTTTTCACACTAATAAAGATAATTGGATACCTCACCCATGCTTGTAGTGCTCGTTCAGGCTAAAGATGGGATGAGAAGGCCGTGGTTGGCAAGATCAACTTCCTTGTCCTCATGAAAGGAATGTTGGTTCCGCATGTGTCACCCTATGGGGCTGGTGTCTGTGAAAGATTGCCAGGGTAACCATAGATGGGGGCCGACGTCTAGTGAGAGATTGCCAGGGTAACCCAAGATGGGGGCCGATGTCTAGTGAAAGACTGCCAGGGTAACCCATGCAAGGACCATGCAATGACACTCTTCCTACTGCAGCCTAGCATTCCCTAGTTGTACTCTCTCCATTTGTTAAGTGTTTGCCCTTGGAAATGATATTGAGTTGTTTGTGATATTGACTTGTGTTGTTGGAGTCATGTGTTGTCTTTGTTCTTATAGTCTTCTATCTACCTGACTATATGTTGTAGTGGGACCTTATGTTATCTCCTAGCACGGGGGGTGGACCTCAGGGTTCCACATTGTCGAGTGGAAGTGCTTATTCTTCATTGGTTTTTCTCTTGTCGTTGTTCGTGTGTGGGAAGGAGGTATCTCTTGTATCAAATATCAGATCGTGGACTAGTTTAAGGAGACAATTATTTATGCTCATGTACTAGCCCTGTGAATCAGTTAAATCATAATGTATGTATTCTAATGTAATCAGGAAGGTCGTAGTGTAAACCATGTAATGATGTACTCATGTACATTACTTATCTGATGTATGATTTTTGAAATATATATGTTTATCCATTTAATGCAATAAATTTAGGATGAATTATTGATGATATTTAATTCACGATGTATGTTAGATCTTGTTAATCAATTTGTCAATTTAATGCACCCATGGAATCCTTAGAGGACTTAATGTTAGTTTATTGATATGTATAGATATGTTACTTTGTTAACTCTTACATTTAAAAAAAAAAAATGTTCTATTTGTACATAATTGTGTTGTTCTCTTAGGTTCCAAGGCGGGCATTACATGTTTCTTTGTAAATATGTGTTTTGTGTGTTTCCCTTCATGTGTTTGTGTGTTGGTCTGCCCAGAGATATTTTGGATTCTCGCTATGACACTGCTTGTCACACGTCCCGAACTAGAGCCACTATTGGAGCCTAGAAAAATTAGTCCTCAAAGTGCCCATTTTGCCCCCAAAAAATCCAAAAATCATGTGCAATATTCCTTAGCAAATGTCACCATTAGATAGAGAATTCCATTCTGAGCAACTTTGCCTTTTGAACCATGTCGAAATTCCTTAATATGAAAAAGTTATCCTTGGTCAAAGTTTGGTCTTTGTATATTTTGCCTTGGTCAAATGGTGATATCTTGCTCCCTTTTTGTCCCTTAGAAAATTTTCAATTTTTGCCTTATTATCGGCAAATCGACGAAGATTCTAACTTTCAAACTTGTTCTCAAGTTCATTTTTTGTTGGTTCGCCGACAATGATATTTGTTGATAGGGAAGAGTGAGGGGCGAAGTGAGGCATGTGGTTTATCAGTGGCAAAATGAAGATAGTGAAGCCTTTTATCGGCGAAATGCATAAGTTCAAGGTTCGTGAGGTTCGCCGACAACGCAGAAGGAGGCTGCTGAGACATGAAGTCGACTAAGGCATAAAAGGAAGATAGGTGCTTTGTCGGGGAATTGGCTAAAGGATGAACCGATGGAACAATTCAAATTTTGGGCAATTCACTGATAGGCATTTTCACCAACAATAAGGAAAAGATGGAGAGGTTCGGCAAAGGGTCACTTTGCCGATATAAGGCAGGAGGGGATTACAAGGGCTTGGTTCTGTAAAGGGTCATTTTTCTGATAATGGGTAAAATATAAAGCAAAAGAAAGGTTTGACAAATTTCATATTTGCTGATAAGACTAGTGAGGGAGACAAAGGATAAAGGTTCGACCAACAACAGATTTGTCGATAAAGGTGAAAAGATGCAGCAAAGGCTTGGTTCGATAATTTCAGGATTTGTTGATAAGGCAAATAAGACCAAATGGGAAAAGTCAAAGGTTCATGATGAGGCATTTTCACTAACAAAGAAAGGGAAAATTGGCTAAGGGAAGGAAGACATTGGCAAATCAAAAAAATGAGGAACTAGCGAACAAGTTCGGTATTTTCATAATTCACTGATAAGGCGATAAGGGAGGTGGTTCACAAATTTTAGATTTTGCCGATAAAGGAAAAATGGCTCAGGTTCGGTAAAAGTTAGTTTTGTCGATAAAGTTAGAAAAAGGTGCAAAGGCTAACCAAGTTTGAAAAGGAAGACATTTGCCGATAATGCAAATAAAGAAGGTGAAAAGATAGAAGTTTGGCAAAGGGCAAATTTGCCGAAAGAGTGGAAATGGGCAAATAAAGGAGAGTTCGGCAAGGTGGGTTTTTGCCGATAAAGTAGAAAAGGTTGCCAAAAGGGAGATAAAGATAGAGTTCGATAAATTAAAGATTTGCGGATAAAGGGAAAAAATGGAGGCGACTAGTAGATGAAGAAATGTGTCGATGTGCAGGAAAAGGCAAGTTCCCGTTGGAGGACTTTTGCCGATAAGGCAAAATTGAAATGCAGAGTCAAATGTAAGGCATAAATTAATAAAGTATGAAGGCTTTAAAAATTTTGAAGTGTTGTAAAAGCTTTACAAAAACTGTTGGTGGGCTCTTATTAAAAAGGGCCTTTCTTCCCCCTTTGTTGCCATGAAAGCATGAGGTTGCAGAAATACAAATGTCAAGTAGTGGCTGGAATAGTGTTTGCCATCAAAGCGCAAGTACATAATTTAATTTGGATGGTGTGTCCATTAACCCTTGTCTTCTGCAGGTCCTTGTAAGGACGCAAATCAATTTACAGGGCATGGGCGCCCAAGATATCCGCTGATCTTTTTGACAAAAGCATGGGCTTCCTTGTGTTTCGCTAATTCTTCTGACTATGGTCATGGGCTTACATTTAATACAACGTGGGTTGCTTTTTGACCAATCTTTCCATTGCCATGACCAGAACAACTATATATGCATCAATTTTAGATATTTTTAGGGTTGGTCTCAGAGCCAATTGCCTGGTCTGGAAAGCCTAAAGAGTTTCTCTGCCATCAACACACGATTTGGTCTAGTTTGTTAGTGAAGGGATATATTCAGTATTGTGTAGGAAGGTTCTATATTGCAAATTTGAATGTAGTGAATGTCTCCACAAGAGTTTGTAATGATTTTGGTAAATATGTAATTGCATTTATGTATTTTCCTTTGCCACATTTGTTGGTATGAGTGTAATAGGTGTTTGGAGATGTGTGACATCTAAATAAATACAAGGCTTTGCATTTTCCATCATTTTGTTATACAGGAATCACTGCAGTCCTCTTTTGGATTATTAAGTATGTTCATTGTATGAAAATCTATTAGAAAGTCATATATATAAATGTATGTCTAGTTTTGTTGATCCTTTGCTGTGTATTTCTTTTCGTCCTTGCATTCTGTGACTCTGTTGCCCAATGGAATAGGCACCAGTCCATATTGGAGAGGGACCAAACAATCTTTTAAAAACAAACAAATCTTTCACCTGTGGTTCAGGGATAAAAACCATCTTTCCTGTGCATGTACATTCGCACAGTTGAATCAGCTTAATGATAGGTCTGTGCAGCCAGTTTGTCTTGACTTAGTGACATCTTTAGGGTCAAGTGTACTTTGTGTATCGCTATATATGTTTATTTGTATTTTATTTCATGCCTCTAGGAATATACCTCCTAGGTCTAGCTAAGCCTGAAGAGTAGATGAGTTTACTCACTCCTGTTAGTTGGCTAAAATCGCCCAAAACTCATTGATAAACCTCTTCTTGTCACCCTGACGACAATCCCTGGTAGGGGTGATTTAGGAATGTTTTAGAGTTTTATGCTGCCATTATTTTGGGTTTCAACACTATGGATGATGTCCTTCATAGCTTGTGAAATGTTAATTTACTTACATTCCCTTTTGTCTATCCAATAGTTCCCAACAACCCACTTCCTAGATCATATAATGTTTAAGCATTTTAAAAATATCATTGTGTTAAAGGGCATTTCACCTAAACTTTCATAGGTCTGAAGCATGAGGTGTGAGAACCTAGTGATAACAACACAATCAAAATTGAATGGGTTGATAATAAATCCATTGGTCACACCTGCTAATAGTCGATTACAAATATACACCAATCCATTTCCACATAATTCAAACAATGTTTGAGGTGCATGACAATAATGATGATAATGTGGAACATGAGGATATACCACATGGTCATGAATTTGTGGTAAATTTTAAGTCGAATGTTACATCTTCGTCTCCTCCTACTTCACCATGTTTACATTTTCTAAGAGGAGATCCCACAAAACAATTACTATGGTCTACTATACACACAAGACAATTTCAAATACTCATCAACCACTAAGTTTTGTGTTGATCTAGCACACCAATATAATAGTTGAAGCATTATTAACACTCATATTAGGCATTGAGGTAAGTGCAAGGTAATGGGGTAGATAATGGCAAAAAAGTGAATTTTTTTTTCTTGAAAATCAAAGTTTGTTCTAGTTGGGGTAAAAATTTGAAGCATTTCTAGATAGAATATTAACATGGTGTAAAAGTATGAAATGTAGGATTTTGTTTCTAGTTTTCAAATACATGATTTAATCTAATGCCCATATGGTAAAAGTTGGTTAAGTAAAGGATGTACAAAAGTGACATTTTTAAAAAAGTATGACAAAGGCCAAAACATATGTGTACAACCCATATTAAAGTAGTAAATAAAATTATTTTTCAAAATCCTTTTGTGGACAAATGCATATGATGTTGAAGTTTGGTTTGGATTTTTTTTGTAATTTATAGCAAATATATTTTTTAATTAATTATCTAGTGGGATTAAGGGGTAAATCTAAAAGCCCTCATGTACAACCCATGTAATTTGACCTAAAATAATTGTAACATGAAATTTATTTTTAGTGTGTAGAGAATTATGTCTAGATTGGTCACATATAATTTATTTTTAATTTAAAATTAAATTATTAAAAAATAATAATATATGCATTTCAAGTTTTTGAGACTGTGTTTAAAAATTAATGAATAAATAGAAAAATAGGTTTAACATTAAAAAAATTACATATTTGAAAACTAAAGTCTCATCTATAAGGGATTTTAATTTCACTAAAAAGATTGAAAATAATGTCATCAACCATATCATTGAAGTTAGTTTTACTAATAGATGCTACTAGCTTAGGGTCAGATTTCCAAGCCTAAAAACAAGGTGAGAGTGCAGACAGGTGGGATGGAGATTTGAATTTAAACATAATGCGTGTCACTATAAATGGATACCCCCTATCTTTATATCATATATACATTTATGTAACGAGTGCCTATTACTAACAAATATACATTTACATAACAGGTATCTATTTCTAATATAATCATTATACACTTTTATTTAGTATAGTATAGTATGGGTAAAGTACTGTACTATATTTTTTTTTCTAATCACAAATTGACGACTGTATATGTGAATATTTTTATTCTAATGTCTCTTGCAATCTCCTTCCAACATTATTCTATTAATTTTTTGTAAGTCTTTTTTTTCAACACCATTGGTGGAAGGAATATTGAAGCATCCGATTTATCAATTTTAAAAGAGATTCAATCAAAAACACTACTTTCAATCATAAGAACTATTTTTAAAGGAATTAAGCATAAACACCATTTTTGAAATGAATCAAACACAAAAACCATTTTCAAAAGGGATCTTCAAGGAGAATTTGTTAAAAAGGATATTTAAGCATGAACACCAATTTCAAAAGGGTTCTTCAAGCACAATCACCATTTTTGAAGGATTTCATGCATCATTTCTAAAAGGGGATTTCAATCACCATTTTGAAAAGCAATATTTAAGAAAGGATCTAGAGATCTATTTGTATTTTAGAGAGCTCAAGGAGTGGATTTATTTTAGAAATCCCTTGTTATTTTTATCAAGATTACTTAGTAATTATGGGATTAAATAGACATCGACAAAAAAAAGGTCTTGACACGTGAAGAAATAGAAGTACATTGAAAGGAGGAAAATTGAAAAAGAGTTAGGAGAGAGAGGATTGGACAAATGAAGAGTACTGAAGTGTCCAATTTGGTGATTGTGAAAGAGATGAACATTAAAGAGAACATGGAAGAGGCGAATGTAGAAGAGGTAAATGTGGAAGAGGAGAATATGGAAATGGTAATTATGGAAATGAGTCAAGGTAAGTCTTCAAATGCACTCAACGGGAAAATTAACACTAGTATGTTAAAGGAATGTGGATAGACTGATGTTGAAATAAATTATATTAAAAACAACACAAGAGATTTTATGTGGAAGAGGAGAATATGGAAATGGTAATTATGAAAATGAGTCAAGGTAAGTCTTCAAATGCACTCAACGGGAAAATTAACACTAGTATGTTAAAGGAATGTGGATAGACTGATGTAAACATGAATGTAGAGAACATCGAACATGTAGACCACAATTTAAACATTAATGTAGCAAAAGATGTCAAACCTATCGATATTAAAACCCCTTATACAAGGAGTGAAAATAAAAATAATTTTATTAAAATTGAAATAAATGTATTAGATAATCTTCATGGTAAGAAAAAATAGAGAATAATTCAAAATCATGCAAACAAATTGTATGAACATTTAAAAAAAAAGTTTTAATATTTCAATGTGTCACATCTCGTTTTATGGACTATATAATTATTTTAGATTAGCAAACATTTACTATGATTGTTTTACTTTGAGAAAATTCCACATATGTGAAGGTAATTATCACAATATTATATTTGCGTAAATTAGAAAGTTGATTTAATATTAAATATTATCAATATGATTATAATGTTTTGCTTCAGCTATGTTTTGGGGGAACTAACTTATTGACGTCAAGTTGAGTGCGAATGAATGCAGGTACTCGTTGAAGACGAGAACATGGTTGAGGTAGAGGTGTTCTAGCCACTTGGCAAGAATTGTTTGGATGGTTAACCCTGATGCACTAACACACTCACATAGTATCATATTGAATTATTATGAATGGTTTAATATGCATTATTGTGTGGATAATAAATGAGATTGATGTTTAGAAGCTTAGAAAAATATTGTGTTTAATTGCGACAATAAGTTCCTTTCGAATGCTTGATTTAGTCATGAATATTAATGTCTTTTTGTTTTATATTTTAAGTGGTATAATTATGTTCGAAATGATGTATTTTATTAAATTGATATATTGTTATATTATTTAAATAATTAATAAACGTTTCCTTTTTTTTATATAAATTTGAATGTTTGGAAGATAATATCTAAATTAGATTTAAACCATTATATTTAAATTACAATAGGTATATATATTATTATTTAAATACTTCTTGTTTGATTTAAATGACTATGTAATTTGAAAATAAATAAATTATATTATAGAACATTAATTATATTTAGTATCCTAAATAAAAGAATTTAAAAGAATATTTACCGTCTTGCATGTGACAGAAAGCTATTAAGTTATTTTATTCTAATTAAATAGATAAATATATAGTATTATTACTATTGTAATTACTTCTTGAGTTGTTTTAGTATTTGTGTTTTATTAAAAATAGATAAATTGTATTAATAATATTAGTATTATATTTAGAAATCTAAAATAAAGAGTATTATAATTTAATTACTGTCATGCAAGTGACAGAAAGCTAATTAAGTTATTTATTTAAATTTAAATAGAAATTCAAAGCCTTTTCAAATGCAATCTCATGCAAAACTTAAGTATCCACCAGTTATTAAAAAGCATGGAAAAACCTAAATTTTAGATGCCAAGATTAGGGAGGATTTTTGATAAATAAAAAAAAGATGTTTTTGAAAAGCAGTCAAGAACAGTCATAGTAAGACAACGATAACTTTGTCATTTCTCAACAAAATTTAAAACCATAAACTGTTCTAGAAAGTTGGGGGAGAGAAGAACAAAACCCATAAGGGATTTGAAGATATTTGCAGTAGTTAGTGAGCAGTTTAGCAAAAGAAAAATGTGAATTTTTTTGGCGTGAGAAAAACACAGGGATCACCATTTTTTTCTTTTGAGCATCGATCACCATTTTTAAGCGACCAATATCTCTGGATCTAGAAGTGACAGGAGACAGCAGGGCAGTGACTTGGAAGGTGGAATCGACCCCTTTTGTGCAAGTGAATTTATCCAGGTATTTTTCCCTATTTTTGTATGTAATACTTAATGACTGTTATGGTTGTTTAAACATAGTAAATCGGCATGATGTTTCCATTCATTGTCTTTACTTTTCTTTATTTTATGCTGAGTGAATCGCCCCACTTTCTAGCCGCTATATTTAACCTTGGAGTTGAAATGTAACAAATTTCCCAGTCGCTAATAAAAAAATCACTCTCTGGCAGACATAAATAATAGAGCTAATATCATTCTTAATTGTTGTTAAAAAACCAATCTTTTAATTGAAATTGACCTCTTCTTAAATGATCAAACCAATGTGCAAATAACTCTTAAACTTAGTTGATAAGTATGGTATTCCTGTAGCTGACCTTTCCCCTATAGTATTTGATGTTCTTATTCACTGTATTTGCTATTCTTATTCACTGTAATTGTTTTTCCTTGTATTCTTGGTAGACCGCCCTCTTTTCTTGATCTTGTCATAACCGTTGAAACCATAGATAACCAAAATTTTGAGTGCTAATAAAATCATTCCTTGGCAGACATAAAACAAATAACTGTTATCTTTCTTGTTTGCTGTTCAAAATCAGTCTTTTTCTAAAAATCAACTCCTCTTCTTATTAATCAATTAATGTGAAAATAAACTCTTTAACTTGGAAGACAATATTAGATTCATGTAGACATATTCATCTATTTATTTGCTGTTCAAAGATCTATTCTAAATCACTGCTATTTAAGTGACAGTAAGTCTGTTATGAACTCTATTATTTTAATTTAAATCTGTTACAATTCTTGTCGCAGTTGTGACAGGAAGACTATTTTCTTGTTTCTTGACTTCCTATCACAGTGTCCTTAAAAGATTATAATACATATTGTGATATATATATTTATTGAATGAAATAGTTCCTGTCACTGATATGACAGTAAGATTAATAAATAACTTGGAATGCTTATTACATTACAAATTATGAATAAAATATAGATTTGGTAATTAAACTGATTTAATAGTCTTATAGATGCAACTGTATGATCAAATGATGAATTATACGAGAACATTGATTGTTTTATTTTATTATTTATTTACTTGTTCCTAAGGAAATATAGTAATAATATTTGAAATAAGTATGCATGGATACTCGTTGTTGAACTGGGGTTGGCATACGTTATTATTAATTTTATTGCTTGAATCATGAAACGGTATTGGATATGAAGTAAAATCATTAGTTTTCTATAACCTATTAAAACCATGGAAATACGAATTGAGAATATAATCAAATTTCAAAATCTATATTGCTTTTAAATGATTTATGATGTTCTTCATTATTGCTTGTTCGAAAAGTGTGTTTTCTTTATTGATGCTTGGGAAAGGGATTAGAGGTGGTTATAGGTGTTTTTGATTTATTTATTTGTTTGTTTATTGACTTATTTATTTATTTATTGGGGAAGGAAAGTAGATTTTTATCTAGGAATGTGTTTGGGTTACTTTTGGCCTAGGATGTCGAATGTGGATTATCAGAGATGGCTTTTCCTCTTTTCAAAAATTGACCGGTTACTATGTTTTAAAGGTTTAGATCTAAACGAGTTGTCATTGAAAAAGATGAATATTATGTCTAGAAAATTTTATTGATATATATATCTTTGCCACATCCTGTTGTGAGACAATCTGCATTTCATTATTTAGAATTACACATTAGACATCAGGTTGCATCAGGGGTTCCCTCCTGCTAGTTGTTTCCAGGTAGCTAGACATTTCGTGCATGGCTAGGTTTCCTTCGTGTCATGAAGGGATATGGAGAAGTGTAATTACTTCATGGTTGGGTGGAAAAGCACCTGAGCCATGTTCTCGTCTCTCGGCTCACATGAGAACCATTTGGGTTCGTGGCGACTAGAGAGCATTTCGATTTATTTATTCTTGTTGTACATGATTATTGTAATTTGTATTTGGATGTATTATGGCATGGAAGCCAATGGATATTGTATATTATTTTATAGTGCTATCACCTAGATTGAGCATGAGATTTTTTAAAGATTTAATGACTTTTATTGATTCATATTTATGAAATTTATCTTTTACTTGTGAAGTTGTAATTAAGCAGACTAATTACATCATTTTACTTTCGTTATTTGTGATGTTGTAATTTAAATGGATTATTTACTTTATTTACTTTTGTAATGATTTGAGTGCTTTACATTTGGTATCAGAATACGATTCCAACATTGGGAGCTCTCGGGGTGTGTGTTGCTTAGTTGGATCGAGCATGTGTGGATCCTTGTGTGTTGGCTTGCTATGAATAGTATGTGCCTTCTTTTTACGGGGTTAGATAGACCCTAATGATTATTCTTGAGTATGAATGAACTAGGTTCATTTTTTTTAGAGTTATGCATTAGTATGCGAAAGAGGATGTTGGATCATATGTTTGACTTTTTTTTAATTGCCTTCTGGTGAATGCTTGCTTGAAAAGCATATTGCATTGTTTTATTGAGAGCATGATCATGAATATGGATTCATTATGTGGTTATAAGAAAGATAGTATTACATTGCCTCATTGAAGTTTTAAGGAGAGATGATAACCGTTGCTTGTAGGAAAGAATGGTGTGTTGCGATATCTTGGTTGTGAACCTGATTTTGTCCTAGCTTTTGCTCTTTTGGGAAGTTGCCTTCCAGGATGGGTGCCGAATATGGGGAAATAGGGAAGTAGGTTTTATTTTCAAAACCTACACACCGTTAATTAGTTTTACACTTTGGCCAAAGTTAATATTTGTTGTTGAAATAGACGTGTGTACCATTGAAACAGATGGATTGTATGCCTAGTTTTATGTATTTATTTTCCTGCCATATCCTGTTAATGTGATGATGTATTCAAGTTAGGGATGCATGTAGGTTAATATGCACGCACTAGATTCTACCCTGCCATTTGTTTACAAGTTGCTAGGCCCTTCGAGCAGGGTCGGGCATTCTTTAGTTTGATTATGATTTCCTTGATCGGAATGCAATCTTTGTTGCTAGGTATCTTGAGTGATGTTGTGTGGAAATGATCTTATGATATAGATGTGTTTGGAGTCTTAGAGGACTTGGTTGCTTGTGCGATTGAGTGTGTTATCTTAACTCGCCCCAATTTGGATCCAGGCATAGTGTAGCATCGTGCTTCTCTCAAGTGGCTAGAATTAGTCACATAGTTCATGTAATGTGAAACTTTTGAATTTTGATATTTATTTATTTGACTTTGATAATTTCTCTAAACGTTGTAAGGACCAATATTGGAATTTTATTTTTATTTATGAAAAAATATAGCCATCAAAAGTTGATACTTACTTATCTTGTGACCTTGATGGTCATGTTAGATTTACTGTTGAAATTACGCACATTTGTATGCCTTACTGTTGGAATTGACTTTTTCTTTCCTTTGGAATTATTTATTTATTTATTATTGGTGGCTATGCTTGAATGTTTTAAATTGTTGGTCATGTATCATGTTATGTTTTCTATCATGTCCATGACGGGCCTCTGATAGGTTGTGTAAGGGAGTAGGTTGCAGAGAATATACTATTTCGTAGCGAGTGTGTTACTAAGAGGTTTGGTAGATTGAGCTCATTAATTATTGTTAGATGCATTAAACATTGTTGAAGTGTTGAGGAAGTTCTGAAATGGATTTTGGTGTCACTATAGATCACTTGAAGTAAGTTGAAATTTTGTATGAAGTTAAAGGTTTATGCGGTGAAAAGGAATTTTTGATAGAAGAATTGGAAAAAGTTAATAAAGAATTGATGAATGTTAAAAGGAGTAAAATAGAATATATGAAAAGAATAAAGGAGTTAGGAAAGGAAAAGTATGAAAAGTTTTGTGAAAATGACCTTTTGGAAAAAGAATTGGTGAAAGTTCAAGAGAAAAAAAAATGAAGAATTAGAAGAAGAGTTGAAGTTGTTTGAAGGAGTGAATATTTGCAAGAAAATTTGAAGAACCTAGAAGGAGAAAGTTCAAAATTGAAAAATCAAATGATGAGTTAAAACAATTGTTTGCAGCATGCCAAAAATAAAAATCAACCGTCAGTTTGTGAAGTCTCCTGTGACAGATGATTTGTGTTCTTTTGATCAATCACTTGGTAGTTGCTGAAGTTGCTTATTGGTGAAGAATGTAAGGATGAAAATGATGATGAATCTACTATCATAGCTAGTTGTTTTGATGATAATGTTGGTTTGAAATTCTTGAATAAAATTGGTTATATAGGCGAAGGTTTGGGTAAGCATGGGCAAGGAATAAAAGAGCCCATTAAATTAGTTGTGAGGACTAAGTATGAAGGTCTCAGGTTATCGAGGTAAAAGAAAAGAAAAGACAAATGTTTTTGCAAGTACTATGAAGTCATTTCAAGAAAAGGAGATTTTATGTTGTTCCCATTATGATAGAGGACATAGAAAAGAAAATTGTTGGAATCAAAACTTGTGGTTTGAAAAAAATCATAGTGAAAAGACATGTTGGAATAAAGAGTTGAAAAATGAATCTATGACAAGTTGTTTGAAAATGAGTTGTGGTTGGATAAATGTATTTGATTGGCAAAAGAAAAAGGAAAGGAATTGAACAACAGAAACAAAACAACCAAATATAGTGAATAACCAAGTGCAGAGAATAATAAAGAAATTGAAAAGTAGTTGAATTGTTTTAGCATTGTGCAAAAGCATGAGGAAGATAAGGAAGAGCTTTTCCAGAAATTCTAAATTGTAGATCAGGTTGGATAAAGTTTGGTTGCAAGTAATGACAGAGGAAATGGATTCCATTGATAGAAATGATATGAGTGGTATAGTTTCAGAGGAGTTGTTTGCATAGTGATTGGATATGACCTAGTTGGTGCACCTTTGGAGTTTTGTCTTGTTGTTGGAGATCTTGACCAATGTTTGCTTTGAAGACTGATCTTTTGATATTTTATTGTGTTACCATGAGGTTGTTTATGCATTATGAGGATTGATTCTTGTCTTTATGAGTCTATGTGAATTGATTTATGCCTCCTTGGTGGGCATTAAAGATGTGATTGTTATTCTTATGCTAGAATAAATGTAATTGAGTGGTAGTTGTGCCATTTGTCGGATTAGATACATTGAATTGGCAGTTGTACCATGTGAATTGATTGATTGATTATATACTTGGATTTATTTGATGAATGCAATGTTAAAATCGAAATAAATATATTATTTTGTATAAAGTTGAGTAGGACCAATAGTTTGGTGGATGGTGCCACATGGGAAGATGTAAAAAGGGCATTAATATGCTTTGTTGAAATTGATGATAGCTTAATGTTACTTTGATTGATACAAGTGGTATACTTTTATTATTTTGTTGCGTAATAAGACATCGGGACGATGTCTCTTCCAAGTGGGGAAGGATGTCACATCTCATTTTATGGAGTATATAATTATTCTAGATTAGTGAACATTTACTATGATTGTTTTACTTTGAGAAAATTTCACATATGTGAAGGTAATTATCATGATGTTATATTTGCGTAAATTAGAAAGTTGATTTGATATTAAATATCATTGATATGATTATAATGTTTTGCTTCGGCTATGTTTTGGGGGAACTGACCTATTGATGTTGAGTTGAGTACAAATGAATGCAAGTACTTGTCGAAGACGAGAACATGGTTGAGGTAGAGGTGTTCTAGCCACTTGGCAAGAACTGTTTGGATGGTTAACCCTGATGCACTCACACACTCACATAGTATCATTTTGCATTATTATGAATGGTTTAATATGCATTATTGTGTGGATAATAAATGAGATTAATGTTTAGATGCTTAGAAAAATATTGTGTTTAATTGTGTCAGTAAGTTCCTTTCGAATGCTTGATTTAGTCATGAATATTAATATCTTTTCATTTTATATTTTAAGTGGTATAATTATGTTCGAAAAAATGTATTTTATTAAATTGATGTATTGTTATATTATTTAAATAATTAATAAACGTTTCCTATGTTTTTTAATATAAATATGAATGTTTGGAAGACAATATCTAAATTAGATTTAAACCATTATATTTAAATTACAATAGGTATATATATTATTATTTTAATATTATTTAAATACTTCTTGTTTGATTTAAGTGACTATGTAATTTGAAAATAAATAAATTATATTATATAACATTTATTATATTTAGAATCCTAAATAAAAGAATTAAAAAAATATTTACCGTCTTGCATGCGATAGAAAGCTATTAAATTATTTTATTCTAATTAAATAAATAAACATATAGTATTATTATTATTATTGTAAGTACTTCTTGAGTTGTTTTAGTATTTGTGTTTTATTAAAAATAGATAAATTGTATTAATAATATTAGTATTATATTTAGAAATCTAAAATAAAGAGTACTAGCAGTTGCACATAATTTTTGTGCAACGAAGTAGCCGATAGGTTGAAATGTTACATAAGTTTATTTTAAATAAGAATAAGAATATGATCATGGGGTTTTGGTTTTTTCCTAGTCAACGATCCACATTCAAACAAATAAGGAATATTCTTTAGAAACATAAAGCTAGTCACAGGAAAAGATAGAGCAGAGCATTGCCCCAATTCATACAATTTTATAGCTAGGTATTAATTATGAGATTTTTTAAACATTTTTTTTGTTGTATATTAGTTTGTATATCTGTAATTTGATTTAAACTATCAGTTTCTTTTTTAAAACTACTTGCATGAGAAGACTATAAACACTATTGACAGAATGTTTTGATTTTCAAACTATCCACATTAGTTAAAACACCAAAGCTTTATTTAACTCCACATCTATATCTCTTATCGGTCCCTACCTGTACGTCAGCATGACTATAGCAATTGATTTAGAATTAGTGAGGGCAAGATGAACCAATCCCATTTTGAGTTTTTGTTAAGGTTGAGGGTTGTGGATATGGATTTGTCATGTCACTTTCACTAGTTGCATTGGTTTTTAACTTTTTTGGTGTGCACATTATAATAATTTTCACAAGACTTATAAGACAAAATGAAGGTCAAGCAGCATGAATTATTCTCATTGGTCTAATTATTCTCTCTATAAACCATGCAAGTTAGGTCTTCAAATTTAATGCTCAACGATCCACATTCAAACAAATAAGGAAAATTCTTTAGAAACATAAAGCCAAGCACAAAAGCAGCAAAAGATAGAGCAGAGCATCGCCCCAATTCATACAATTTTATAGCTAGGTATTAATTATGAGATTTTTTTAACATTTTTTTGTTGTATATTAGTTTGTATACCTGTAATTTGATTTAAACTATTTGTTTCTTTTTTAAAACTACTTGCATGAGAAGACTATAAACACTATTGACAGAATGTTTTGATTTTAAAACTATCCACATCAGTTAAAACACCAAAGCTTTATTTAACTTCATAGCTGTATCTCTTATCGGTCCCTACCTGTACGTCAGCATGACTATAGAAATTGATTTAGAATTAGTGAGGGCAAGATGAACCAATCCCATTTTGAGTTTTTGTTAAGGTTGAGCGTTGTGGATATGGATTTGTCATGTCACTTTCATTGATTGCATTGGTTTTAACTTTTTTTGGTGTGCATGTTATAATGATTTTCACAAGACTTATAAGACAAAATGAAGGTCAAGCAGCACGAATTATTCTCATTGATCTAATTATTCTCTCTATAAACCATGCAAGTTCGGTCTTCAAATTTAATGCTATTACTCAGACGGTGATTATTGACTATGTAATAGGATGTCTCTGGTTTGATTGGCATGGCTTCCAGTGCCCCTTTTAATGTGTTTCTTGCATTAAGTTGGATACTAGCTTAAAAAAATGGAACCAGCTGCCGCTGCTGTTCAAAAAATAAATATTCGCATTATTTTTACCTGTCAGAAGGTTTGAGTTCGTTTTCCTAAATATGGTACATATAATCGTTTATTTATATTAAATATTTATTTATAATATAATCATATTTATTTTATATATAATATATAATATCTAATATAGTTATATTTGTTATTATTTAGCATATTTTATATAATGTAACACATAGGGCTTCTTCCTTCGATTTCCACATTCTACTTCCAAATACCCATTTATGATTTTAGAGGAATGTGTTCGGGAAGGGCATTGGATATATCTTTTTCTACATAGAAACTTGAATAAACTCTAGAGTCACTATTTGAAACATTGTCATTTTAAGTTGGTTTGTTGGTAAAAAACTTGTTTTCTTGAAAGAAAGGTCACAAGATGAATCTTGCATGGGGTAAGGTATGCATGCCTCGTATTAAAGCATAGTTAGGTGTCTCCTTCAACACCAATGGAAGTATAATGCAGTCCCATATGCTACAACCACCTAACTCATTAGCTATCTCCTTCATCACCAATTGAAGTACAACATAGTCCCATATGCTACAAGCCACCTATGAGCTAAATCATGAGTTATAAAAATATTCCATTTCTATTTCCATAAAACATTTCCTAAAGAATATAAAGACACAAGGAATCCATTTTTATTTCCATAAAACCTTTTGAGAAGAATATAAAGACACAACCAAAATGAGACTTCCTTGACCTGACATGTTAAAGGATTGAAAGAGGCTCGTAACATCCATCATCTAAGGACCTCTTTTCAGGAATTTTTCTTTGGCTTTTTCGCTCGGACAGGTGGCTAATAACCCTTTCGAGAGATAATTAATGTTACAATCATCTCCCCAGTTCTCACGAATCCAATTGCCCACACCATCTCTGGTTGGCTAATATCATTGAATTTGCCAGTTATTGCCAAACTCAAGAGGGTTATTTTCTTAGCTTCAATTTTCGTATTCCTTGAGTTGATAAAGCTCCAGCCCTCCTTCGTTGGGAGGAGCTTGTTGAACAGATTTTTAGAATTTCCAAACAAAGCATTTGAGACTGAATCCTTATTCTATTAACTTGATGGTGACGTTGAAATATAAGATCTCTCATCCACGTGGGACAGGCTTGATGCCCCATAGATACCATCATCCCCTCATTTCCAATTTTCAAGTGCAACCATAGATAGAAATTCCTTACTTTCAAGTGCAATCAAATCTATGGGAGCAACTCTCTATTAAGAGCAGAATAGATTTAAATTTGCATAAATCATTAAAGTTGAAACTATTTTCATTATCTTGCCGTTATATTAATTCAATATAAAAATCATATATTTATAATAATATAATAAGAAAATCATATGTGAATGAAAATAATATTCACTTGGATAGAGAATCAAGTATTCTCCACATAATTTGTAAGCAAAGCAAGTGTTGGAGTTTGCATTTTAAGATCTAAGGAAAATAAAAATTTTAAAACTACAAAACAAAAAAATTAGAACATTTCACTTACTACACAACCGAAATAAATTATACAATTCCAATAGCTTTCCATCTAGTAAACTACCAATTATACACAACTGAAATAAATTATACACTTCTAATAGAGCTTTCTTGTCAACAAAATATTTGGCTAATTAATACTATAGAGTTAATTCAACTTTGAAGAGACCAGTTTAACAACGAGAAAGCTTAAGAAAACAACAAATGCAAGTACAAATGGGAAGCAACGGCACCTGGGAATCAATAAGAAAACCATGCCTTTATAGTCGATTAAAAAAGAATGCCTTTTGTAGAAAGTGTGTTCATCTATGAAAATAATATTCACTTGGCCAGAGAATCAAGCATTCTCCACATAATTTGCAAGCAAAGGAAATAAATTATACAACTCTAAAAAAATTCTAAGAAAAATAAAATTTAAAAAACTCTAAAACAAAAAAATTAGAACATTTTGATTGACTATACAATTAAAATAAATTATACATTTCCAATAGCTTTCTATTTAATAAATTATTTTATATAGTAAATTTAACCAAATCAATAAATTTAAACATAATCAAAATAACATTTACATTTAAAAAATTTATCATCAAGGCTTCCTCAAATACATCCTAACTTAGTTACATCCTAAAACACAACCAATACAAAAAGGTAAAATAATTAAAGAAAACATAAAGATGAAAATGAATGGGGAAAAACAAAAATGCCCCAAAATGATGCATGTCAAGCTAACAACATTGATGATTGGAAATAAATAAAAACTATGAGCATAACTAAAAAATAAATTCAGCTCACATAGTATTTTTGTAGATGTCTGGCCCATTGAAAGTCCATTTGGAATCAATTATCGCTGAATCCACAAATCTAGATCTAGTATCTATGCAATCATTTGGCATCAAGTTTACTTCCCTAATTAAAAACTACAAAAAATAAAACGTGGTGATTGAAGTGGACTGTATTTAAAAATATTTTCTAGAATAAAATATTCACTAAACAAGGATTTCAGAGTGGGGTCACTTCCTAGTGGATATCAATCGCTTAATATTTTAGCCTTTGTATATAATTTGTAATGTTTATGCAAATTTCGTTTCTCATATTTAGTTGAGAAATATTTTCTATGTATAAAAACAATATTTCAGTGAAATATTCACTGTCCCACACTAAACCACACCACATAAAAGCAATGATTGATGAGATAATATTATATTCTATATATGTTTATTAATTTCAATATTTATATATATTTAATGTTTTTAATATTTATATACATTTTAATATACAATATTATATGTTAAAATATTATAATATTTTTATATATTTGTTATTTTATTTAATATAATATTTAATTTTGATTTATATTTTTAATAAAGTATATTTAAGGATTATGGAGTTTAAGGATCAAAAGTAAAATTAAAACAAAAAAAATTCCCTGGTGGCTTTTTCAAAAGTAAAATTAAATAAAATAACTATAAAATAACTCTTAGCAGTTATTTTATTTTTAAAGAGTTATTTTGTTTTGTTTATTAAGAATTACTTTATTGTTATTTTATTTAATTTTAATTTTATAGGCCTCTACATTTCTCAACAATAATCTAATTAATATTATAAATTAATAATTATATTAAATTTGTATATCAAATTTTAAATATTTTATCAATACTAATATAATATTATTTTTATTCAAACTATTTAATTCAAATATATTATTAATATATCTAAATATAAAATACATTTTATAATATTCATATTGATAATATATTATATAGTATTTTATATTTATAAATATAATTTATATATTATAAAATATATATTTATGAATATATATTAAATATAATATTGTATTATATTTATATAAAGTGTATATATATTTAAAAAAATTAAATATCCATATCAAATTTTAAATATTTTATCAATACTGATATAATAATTTTTTTTAGTTTGTAAGCATAAGTATATATTGATATAAAAGTTGAAAGTTACAGTAACCGAGCCATCATGGCATCAAAGTTCAGTCTTATGGGCTAATATCAAAATGCCTAGCCTATAATCCCCACCCAAGACCATGCAGGGTTGAAAATACAGAGAAACTAGTAGGCCACGTAGGACCCAAACATTCCCCCAAACTATAGATTATATATAATAGAGTAAAACAAAAAGATTAGAGACACACTGCCTGTCACATGAAGCCGAGAGTGAAAGCTAGAGAGCTGAATTCAGCCACCCATTTGAAGTCATTGTGGTGCAGCTCCAGATGCAACATTTTCTAAAGAAACCCCATCCCTACCACCACTTGCTCCCTGTGGATGCTTAAAGTCGGGCCCTTCAAATCGAGCAGGAACGGAAAGAATCTCACCACCTCATCTGCATCTTGGAGAAGATAAAAATCCCCAGGCTAAGGAATCCCTACTCCCAGTGATGCCACCTTTAGGGTATCTTTCAAGCCAACAATGAGATTCTCCTTGAACAGCTTCCTTACTAGCGATTCTGCTCTATCCTTGGAGAGCCCTGCATCAAGAATGGAAGCCAGAAAATGGGAAGCAATTGTAGAGCCTACCCTGTAGAATTCCCCTTCATTCATGAATTTCCTCCCAAGAACAATTTTCACTGCCACCAAAATCAAATCATCTTGTTGACGGAGCACCCTTTTCAGCCTATAATATGTGATGGGACCCTTAAAAGCTAATTGATGAACTGCACTCTCTAGTTGAATGGGAGTATCCAGGCTGAGACATATCATTCCCTCTGTCGCTATCCTTAAAATTCGTAGTGGCACAGTTGATGAAAGGGGCACTGGTAGTGATACTAGGGTTTCTAAGTCCATGGTGGTGGAGGAAGTGAGTTCAGAGGAGGAAAGTGAGAATACTGACAGTGTGGATGAAGAATACTCCATTACTGAAAGCAAACCTAGGATTCCGTCAGCTAGAAGATCCTCCAGACTTGCTGCTAAACCGGCCCCCATGCCACAACAGTTGTTGGCTTTGAAAAAGGAATCCACTGAAGCTATGTTGATAGGGGACATGCAGAAGATCGAGTATAGTGAGCAGCAGGGGGAAGAACAGACTGAGGAAGTGATTAAGGAAGACTTGGGGGGTTAGCAGGGTGAGGAAGAGTCAAAGGAAAAAAACCAAAGGATGTCATTTGAGCAGCATGGCACTGGTTCTGAAGGAAATAACAAGGTTGACACTGAGGTGGCGGAGACTGAATTCTTGGGTGGTGAAATTTTTGTTAACAAAGATATGAAAAGTGATAAGATTGTGGTGGAAGATGAGGGACCCAACAACTTCCCTGAACTTAATGTTCATGGTTCGGACTCGGTTAGTTTTGAGAAAGGGACGAAAGGTAAAGGTAACCAGAAAAAGGTGCCAAAATCAATAAGAACAAAGAAATTGAAGACCTGACGGTGAGGGTTAGTAAGCTGGAGTAGAAATATAGCACTCTGGCAAAATTCTCTGCTAAGGTGATGCACAGATCTGCCATGACCTTGGCTATTCTTCAGGAGGCAGAGCTGGATGATAGACAAAAAAGGCAAGAAGCTAAAGGACTACCAGGATGTTTTCCAGTTTCTGGTTGATGATTGGGACAAAATGTTTAATTAGCCACTGGTGGCTTGTTTGTGTCTTCTGTTAGTCTGCTGTCGAACTACTGGTTCTATGGTTTTTGTTTGTTTCATCTTACTGGTCTTTTGCTTAAACTCTAATGGTTGTTAAACTGTTTTAGTTTTTGGTGCACCTTTTTTGGCTTTACTGTTAATGGGATCGGCACCCTCTTTTACTGCTTATCTAATAAAAAACAAACCTTGAACTGCCATCCATTGATCACTTTCGAAGAAAATTGTAACAAAAAAGGAGTTAAAACATTCTCTGCCCCTTCTCAAATCTTCGCCAACAATAATGAAGAGTAATGGAGCCAGGCCAAGCGTACCTTCTCATTATTACTAGAGTCCCATGAGTTGGCAAGCGATGGCTCAACTAAAGGATGTTAGAGAGGTAACTTCATCCTGCAATCTCCAAACATGCCACTATGGCATTCCCACCAATCATCGCTTGCCACCCGACCTCCTCGTCACCCTAGTCCCTCCACACCTAAATGTGTGGAGGGACTCCCTCCCAACCACCCACAAGCCTCAACCCTTTCAATTACTGGGGGATCAAGACAAAAAATTTCTTTCAAATTTCTTCCATCTGCGCCTAAGTTGGAAAGAGCATCAGCCTCTGAGTTGGCCTCCCTGTAAATATGGTTTATCATTGTCATATCAAAATTGTTTAGAAGAGAGATAGTTTGCTCCAATAGACCACTCAACCTCCAATTCATCATTTTCTTGGATCTGAGGCCATTAATGATTAACTGTGAATCCCCATCAATTTCAAGCTTCTTTATATTCAATTCACAGCACAGTCTTAGCCCTAAGATTAAGGCTTACATCTTAGCTGCATTGTTAGTACCAACCGGGAGGCTCTCGGCTAGTCTACCAACCGTGTTTCCTTTCCAATCTCTGACTATGCACCCAGCTCCAGAGATTCCAGGGTTCCCCCTTGCCGCACCATCAAAGTTCAGTTTATAATATAATATTATTTTTATTCAAACTATTTAATTCAAATATATTATTAATATATCTAAATATAAAATACATATTGATATTGATAATATATTATATAGTATTTTATATTTATAAATGTAATTTATATATTATAAAATATATATTTATGAATATATATTAAATATAATATTATATCATCTTTGCTTTTATATCACCATTTATTATTAACTTTTATCTTTTTTCGTTTGCTATATGTTTTAATGTCATGGTACCTTTGCTTAAGGATATTCGAATTCCTTTATGTATTGCTTTAATTAGTAGGTAATAACACATTCATCACCATTCCGTGAAAATGTCTCAACTCTACTGTTTCTTATTACTTAGTGTTAGACTAGGTGAAAATATCTTCATTTTGTACTAATTACATACATGTGTTCAAAATGAAGAAATTTAACATCAAAGTTTCTTTTTCTTTTTTTCACACCCACAAACTATTTAAGGCCCTTGTGAGTCACCATAATCCTCCCAAGATTTTCAAGATAATGGGGATCAAGGGTGGCCACAAGATTCAATTATAGGAGGAAACCAATTTGAGAATAAAGAATAGTTTTAGCACCTCTGCCACTTATAAGACTTTCTCTCACATGACTAACTTATTATTACTAAAACAAACTCAATTTTGCATCATGAACTCGTTAGTATATGTTTTTTAATTTCCTTAGTAGAATATTATTTTACTTTTTCGACCACCTCTATTGATGGTGCCACCCATCTACCACAGGTGCCAGCCACTAGGGAACCACCAAGGGTAGGGAATCCCTCACCATTACACCTTTTAGATTTGGAGGCCAACTTTGAGAGGCCATGACTTGCTGAAACAAAGGTATTATTTGGTGTAAATTTTTGAAATGGGGTAAATTTTCATGTACTACATAGTGATGTTATTGATTTTCATTAAAATTAACGGGGATTTTAAACCTATTGGCTAATTACCTAGGTACCACTCTACTCCTTTTGAATTTTTTAATATAAAATTAAGTGATTATTTATTATTATTGTGTGGATAAAGTTATGTTATAAAAATAGGAAATAAGAAAGCAATTACAAAGACAATGCAATGAAAAATGAGATCTAAATATTTAAAATATCTATCATAACTTTTATATATAATTTGTTTATATTGATTTTTATATATAATTTGTTTATATTAATTTTATTTATAAATAATTATTATAACAATTAATAAAATTTTAATGTATAAAGCAATGATTGATGAGATAATATTATATTCATTATTATATATTATATTCTATAAATGTTTAGTTTTTAATTTCAATATTTATATATATTTAATGTTTTTAATATTTATATACATTTTAATATACAATATTATATATTTAATATTATAGTTAGTTATATATTTTATATATAATATATATATATATATATATATATATATATATATATATATATATATATATATATATATATATATTTTATTATTTTATTTAATATAATATTTAATTTTGATATTATATTGTTCTTAAAGTATATTTAAGGATTATCATTCATGGAGTTTAAGGATCCAATATTTATTCTTTTCGCCTTGGCAAGCTATAGAGCTGTTGTGGTGGGTTTAGGGTTATTTTATTTTTAAAGAGTTATTTTGTTTTGTTTATTAAGAGTTACTTTATTATTATTTAATTTAATTTTAATTTTATAGGCCTCAACATTTCTCAATAATAATCTAATTAATATTATAAATTAATTATCATATTAAATTTGTATATCAAATTTTAAATATTTTATCAATACTAATATAATATCATTTTTATTCAAATATATTATTAATATATCTAAATATAAAATACATTTTATAATATTCATATTGACAATATATTATATAGTATTTTATATTTATAAATATAATTTATATATTATAAATATATATTAAATATAATATTGTATTATATTTATATAAAGTGATATATATCTTTAAAAAAATTAAACTTCCTATCAAGGTAAATCGTAATTTTCCTAGTAAATGTTTAATAAATATTATAACAATTAATAAAATCAATGGGGATTTTAAACCTATCGACTAATTACCTAGGTACCACTCTACTTTTAATTTTTCAATATAAAATTAAGTGATTATTTATTATTATTGCGTTATATATATATATATAGTCCATAAGTATATTAGTATCATTAAATTATAATTTAATTATTGTCATGCAACTGACATAAAGCTAATTAAGTTATTTATTCAGATTTAAATAGAAATTCAAAGCCTTTTTAAATTCAATCTCATGCAAAACTTAAGTATCCATCAGTTATTAAAAAGTATGGAAAAGCCTAAATTTTAGACGCCAAGATTAGGAAGGATTTTTGATAAATAAATAAAAAAGACATTTTTGAAAAATAGTAAAGAACAATCATAGTAAAACGGTGATAACTTTGTCATTTCTCAACGAAATTTAAAATTGTAAACTGTTCTGGAAAGCTGGGGGAGAGAAGAACAAAACCCATAAGGGATTTGAAGAGATTTATAGTAGTTAGTGATCAATTTAGCAAAAGAAAAACATGATTTCTTATTTGGCTTGAGAAAAACACTGGGCTCACCATTTTTTTTAGCATCAATCACCATTTTTAAGCGACCAATATCTCTGGATCTGAAAGCGACAGGAGACAGCAGGGCAGTGACTTGGAAGGCAAAATTGACCTCTTTTGTGCAAGTGAATTTATCCAAGTATTTTTAGCTATTTTTGTATGCAATACTTAATGACTGGTTATGATTGTTTAAACATAGTAAATTGGCCTATTGTTTCCATTCATTGTCTTTACTTTACTTTATTTTATGCTGAGTGAATCACCCCACTTTTTGGCCGCTATATTTAACCTTGGAGCTGAAATATAACAAATTTCCCAGTCACTAATAAAAAAAATCACTCTTTGTCAGACATAAATAATAGAGCTGATATCATTCTTAATTGTTGTTACAAAACTAGTCTTTTAATTGAAATCAACCTCTTCTTAAATGATCAAACCAATGTGCAAATAACTCTTAAACTTAGTTGATAAGTATGGTATTCCTGTAGCTCACCTTTCCCCTATAGTATTTGCTGTTCTAATTCACTATATTTGTTGTTCTTATTCACTGTATTTGCTGTTCCTTGTATTCTTGGTAGACCTCCCTCTTTTCTTGATCTTGTCATAACCTTTGAAACCATAGATAACCAAATTTATGAGTGCTAATAAAATCACTCCTTGGTAGACATAAAATGGATAACTGTTATCTTTCTTGTTTGCTGTTCAAAATCAGTCTTTTTCTGGAAATCGACTCCTCTTCTTATTGATCAAATAATGTGAAAATAAACTCTTTAACTTGGAAGACAATATTAGATTCTTGTAGACATATTCATCAATTTATTTGCTATTCAAAGATCTATTCTAAATCACTGCCGTTTAAGTGACAGTAAGTCTATTATGAACTTTGTTATTTTAATTTAAATTTGCTACAGTTCTTGTCGTAGTTGCGACAAGAAGACTGTTTTCTTGTTTCTTGACTTCCTGCGATATATATTTATTGAACGAAATAATTCCTATCACTGATATGACAGTAAGATTAATAAATAAATTGGAATGCTTATTACATTACGAATTATGAATAAAATATAGATTTGGTAATTAAAACTGATTTAATAGCCTTATAGATGCAATTGTATGATCGAATGATGAATTATAGGAGAACATTGATTATTTTATTTTATTATTTATTTACTTGTTCTTGAGGAAATATAGTAATAATATTTGAAATAAGTATGCATGGATACTCATTGTTGAAGTGGAGTTGGCATACGTCATTATTGATTTTATTGCTTGAATCACGAAACGGTATTGGATATGAAGTAAAATCATTAGTTTTCTATAATCTATTAAAACCATGGAAATACAAATTGAGAATATAATCAGATTTCAAAATCTATATTGCTTTTAAATGATTTATGATGTTCTTCATTACTGCTTGTCCAAAAATTGTGTTTTCTTTATTGATGCTTGGGAAAGGGATTAGAGGTGGTTATAGGTGATTTTGATTGATTGATTTATTTATTTGTTTATTGACTTATTTATTTATTTATTGGGGAAGGAAAGTAGATTTTTATCTAGGAATGTGTTTGGGTTACTTTTGGGCTAGGATGTCGAATGTGGATTATCAAAGATGGCTTTTCCTCTTTTCAAGAATTGACCGGTTACTATGTTTTAAAGGTTTAGATCTAAACGCGATGTCATTGAAAAAGATGAATATTATGTCTAGCAAACTTTATTGATGGATTGATATATATATTTGCCACATCCTATTGTGAGACAATTTGCATTTCATTATTTAGAATTACACATTAGACATCAGGTTACATCGGGTGTTCCCTCCTGCTAGTTGTTTCCAGGTAGCTAGATATTTCGTGCAGGGTTGGGTTTCCTTCATGTCATGAAGGGATATGAGGAAGTGTAATTGTTTCATGGTTGGGTGGAAAAGCACCTGTGCCATGTTCCTGTCTCTCGGCTCGCAAGAGAACCATTTGGGTTCATGGTCGACTAGAGAGTGTTTTGATTTATTTATACTTGTACATGATTATTGTAATTTGTATTTGGATGTATTATGTCATGGAAGCTAATGGACTTTGTATATTATTTTATAGTGCTATCACCTGGATTGAGTATGAGTGATTCATATTTATGAGATTTATCTTTTACTTGTGAAGGTGTAATTAAGCGGATTAATTGCATCATTTTACTTTTGTTATTTGTGATGTTGTAATTTAAATGGATTATTTACTTTATTTACTTTTGTGATGATTTGAGTACTTTACACAATGTCAACTAGCAATGTAATTACTTCGAATGTCAAATTTGCAAAGAGTGGTGAAAAATTAGGCATTATCGTTAAAAACAAAAAAATATGATGAATTGGTTAAACAAATTATATCTAATGTTGATATTGTTCATGCTATTGGAAACAAGAGTCAATACAAAGATAGTAGTGCAACACAATGGACAATAACAACTGCTTTAATTAATAAATCAATTTGAAAAAAGAATGATAACTAAAACAAGTCAAATTTTAAATGCAATGCTAAAACTTTGAGAAGAGAAATAAAAAGAAAATTAAGTATTGAAGATGGTCTAATTAACTAGTGTTGGGATTTTAGTACTAGACTTCCAAGATCTAAAATGAAATTAAATAATGAAACTAGGTGTTTGATTGAAAAATATTGACATGCTAATACAAGGGTATCATCTAATACTCGAGATGTTTTTAAATTAAAAATGAGGTAAAAAAAATGTGATCCTCATCCAAAACATCTATTAGACATAACTCAAGTAGAATTATATAATTTTTTTGAGATGATTCAATTATAACAAAATTTAACATAAGTCAAAGGTCATTTGAGAAATGTAAACCTTAGTATGTCAAAACTAATAAACAACGAATCACTTGTAAAACTCATGCACAATTATATTATTATTATTATTATATTTTTCAATATGTATGTTCTACTTTTCATACTAACCAAATTATGGAAGAATGTGGTATTAATATGCCACCTACAACAATTAGGGAGTTTATAACAAGTTTATTTTGTGAAAAAACTGATGGATAATTATTTTACTCAAAAGATTGCATTTCTAGAGAATGGAATAGATGTGGTAATCTTTCATTTTTAGGAGAATGCATGCATCAAGATAGTTCGCATGATTTTGGACAACAATTAGGGGATGTAAAGATGTTCAAGAGTGTTCAATATCCATTAAAAGATGAAAATTTGGAAAGCATTGCGAGTTAGTGATAGAGCAAAGTAGTGTGCTTGCATTCAACGTGGAATTCAAGAATACAATTAACTACAAAAATGTGAAACACTCTCAATATGATATGTGGCTTGATGAATAATTTCACATATGTAGAGATACATTTTTAGTGGGAACTATACTTTTAGTGGTTGACTTTGTAGCAAACTACACTCTTGTTCCACAAGAGAAAGTTTAGTCTTAATAAATTATAATTAAATACTTGTAGCCATTTTTTTCATATTGTATATAGACATATAATTGATAGTACAAAAGATGACATAAAATTTTGGGGGGAGTATCATTTCTATTTGACGATAACCAGTCACATTCATCGAAGTTTGTGAAGTATTGATTCAATATATTTTATGACCATTAAAAAGAAAGAGAAATTTAAATGAAACATCTCATATGGTCAGACAATTGTACAGGTAGTTCAAAAAATCTTAAATGTGTTATTAGTTATATAGGGCCCATAAAGAAAACAATGTCCAACACATGTGGAGTTTCTTTGAAGCTAGGAATGGTAAAGGAGAGCATGATGAAGCTAGAGCATGTGTGAAAAGAGCTCTTGCTAGGGAGAAACTAAAATTTATAGATGCAACAAGATTAAGAGATGCACATGCAATTGTGGATTGGTGTAATGTAGAACTGTTTATAGGATCTCATGAAAACTCAAAAGTTAAATAGATCTTTTGGTTGGTTGATGAAGAAAATATTCTACCATGAGATGATTGCGAGATAATTAGTGGATTGATAAAATGACATTAATTTAAGAGTTCAAATGCAAGCACATAGACTATGTGGAGTAGGGATCTTACTTGTTTTTGTCGCCAATTGTTGGCATCAGATGACTATGATTGTGATTTGGACCTTCTACAATAAGGTACATAAAAAATATAGTTTTATTAAATTGTTTAGGGATCTATTTTATACACACATTTTTATTTGAATTATATCACTTCCTACTTCATTGAATTAGTAGTTTTTTTGTAGGATATATGTATGTTGTTGTTGCACTTGAGGGCAAGAAAGAGGAAATAAAGTAGTGGTTGGCTCGATGTGTTGAGACAAAACATAGATTATTAGAGTCTAGAGTAGATGATGACAACTATGAATATCCAATAGATTATGTGGTTGTTGTTGGTACTTGGCTATGAAAATGTTTGACAAGGAAGAATGGTTTGCCTGTATTTGAAGTTTATGAAACACATAAGAGAATTATGCACTACTCACATTTGATTGTGGCAACAAATATAAAATTAGTGAGATATCAAGGGAAACTTATTAAAAAAGAGTTATAGTTGCTTTCTATGGAAGAGAATGAGGCAATTATAGATGTGTTGCAAAAGAGAGGATACCGATGGTACAATGGAGTGAGTTTTAAATGGTTTGTAAGTATGTATAAATAAACTCTTAATGCTTGTATTTTTTGAGTAAGTTAGCTACTTTCCTTTATTTCTTAATCTATTGCTACTAATGTATCTCAATGTAGGTAGACATTTGAGAGATTTTGAAGTATAAATATATACTTGTATATTTTACTTCAAAATCCCTCTAATGTGGGGCCAAACGAGCTTCCACCTTCACATGGTTGGTCCTGTCAGTAGAGAATATCTTTAAGCTCAAGTATATTTTACTTCAAAATCCCTCTAATGTGGAGCCAAACGAGCTTCCACCTTCACATGGTTAGTCCTGTCAGTAGAGAATATATTTAATCTCAAAGTGAAGAGAAGATCATTCCCTTATTTAATTAATTTGTATCATTCCCTTAGCAAATTAGTAACCAATTGCATGTCCCCTTAAGCCATCTCATTAAGTCCCCTTAAGCCATCCCCTAACTACGTTCCATAAATTAGGTAATCGATTTAATTTAATAAGTTTGGGATTTAGTTTAGTAAGTTTAGGATTAAGTAAATATTTAATTGATTTAATATCATCCCATTAGAAAATTAGTAACTAATTGCATGTCCCCTTTAGAACCCTTAAGCCATCCCCTAACTAGGTTCCATAAATTAGGTAATCCATTTAGTTTAATAACTTTAGGATTTAGTTTAGTAAGTTTAGAATTAAGTAAATAGTTAATTGATTTAATATTATCCCCTTAGCAAATTAGTAGCTAATTGCATGCCCCCTTAAGCCATCCCCTTATGCCCCCTAAGCCACCCCCTAACTACGCTCCATAAATTAGGTTATTGATTTAGTTTAATAACTATGGGATTCAATCTAGTAAGTTTAGGATTAAGTAAATAGTTAATTGATTTAGTATCATCCCCTTAGAAAATTAGTAACTAATTGCATGTCCCCTTAAGTTCTCTTATGTCATCCCCTAACTATGTTCCATAAAATAGGTAATTGATTTAGCTTAATAACTTTGGGATTTAGTGTTGGTATGTTGTGATTGATCATGCAAATACTGTACACTCGTAACATATCCTTACTGGGGTTTGGGGTCGGTAGTTAATTTTTGTTAACCGACAAATGAAAAATAAAATTGTAAAACCCTAATTTTAGAATCTTCCAAAAAGCTTGTTATAAGTGGCTGGGATGTATGTTGGGGTATGGAATTCGCGAGATTGTAATATGTTTTGCACTCGATAATAAAATCATTGGGTGGCTGAGTTTCTGTGGATGTATCCCATTTTGGGTGAACCACGTTAAAATTATGTGTTGATCTCTTTTGTGTTATTCTTCATTGTTATATTTGGGTTATTTAATCTGCATATAATTGTTAGTGTTTATTGCTCTGATCTGCCTGAACCCTAAGAACTGGTATCAGAGTGTCATCTGTAGGAAGGTCTCATGGTTGAGTGGGAGTCTCATGGTTAACTGGGAGCAATGGCGGATGAGGGTAAATTGAAGGTAGATAAATTCAATGGGCAGAACTATCGGTTATGGAAGATGCAGATGGAGGATTATCTCTATCAAAAGGATTTATGCAGGCCGTTGGAAGGAAAAGCTAAGAAACCAACAATAATGACTGATGAGGATTGGGAACTTCTGGATAGAAAGGCACTAGGAAGCATTCAGTTGTGCCTGGCACCATCTGTGGCGTTCAATATAACAGAAGCGAAGACAACAGACGAACTAATGAAAGCTTTGGCTAAATTGTATGAAAAACCCTCATCCTCTAATAGGGTATTTCTCATGAAGCATTTGTTTAATTTAAAAATGATTGAAGGTGGATCTGTGACAGATCATTTAAATGAGTTTAATATGATTTAATACTATTACTAGTCGGTTAACTTTTGTAAAAGTGAAATTTGATGAAGAGGTGAGGGCTCTCTTGGTTTTATGTTCTTTGCTAGAAAGCTAGAATAGCTTGGTAATGGCTGTAAGTAACTCTGTCTCTAGTTCAAATGCTTTGAAATTTGATGATGTTGTTGGTGTCATCCTTAGCGAGGAAATGCAATGGAAAAGTACAGGTGAGAGTTCAACATCGGGTAATGCTTTGATTGTAGAGAATAGGGGAAGGACAAAGGAGAGAGGGAAAAGCCCAACAAATCATGGGAAGTCACAAGGGAAGTCGAAGAAAGGTAGATCTAAATCCATAGGAAGAATGGATTGCTGGCACTGTGGAAAGCCAGGACACTTGAAGGATTGTTGGTCTCGAAAGGGCAAACAAGGAGACGAACAACATGATGACAGTAAGGTAATGTTGCAAGTAATAAATTATAGGATGCTTTAATTCTATGTTTAGATAATGCTAATAATTCCTGGGTAATAGATTCAAGGGCTTCATTTCATGCCACACCCCATAGGAAATATTTTGTAGATTATGTTCAAGGTGATTTTGAACAGGTATATTTGGGTGATGATGAACCCTATCAGATTGTTGGAAAAGGAAAGATAAAAATCAAGTTGTAGAATGGAAATGAATGGTTACTACAGGAGGTAAGGCATGTTCCAAATTTGAGAAGAAATTTAATCTCTGTAGGACAACTGGGTAGTGAAGGCTGCATAGTTACCTTTTCAGACAAAGTCTGGAAGGTCACTTAAGGTGCATTAGTAGTAGCTAAAGGTGAAAAGGTAGGCACATTATATTTATGTACTGGTAATACTTATTTGACCTTAGTTGCTATAAAAATAATTGCTACTGAGACAGTTATAGCACTTGATACAAAGATAGAAACAAAATTGTGGCACCATAGACTTGGGCATATGAGTGAGAAAGGGATGAAGATCCTTCAATCTAGAAAGTTGCTACCAGGTCTTAAGCAGATTGACTTGGAGTTCTACAAAAAATGTGTTTATGGAAAATAGAAAAGAGTCCATTTTCTCAAATTTGGGAAAGAGAAGAAGAGTGAGAAATTATAGCTTGTGCATTCAGATGGGGACCAACTTAGGTATCTTCTCTTGGTGGCTCTTGCTATTATGTTACTTTTATTGATGATGCAACTAGGAAAACATGGGTGTATTTCCTAAAACAAAAATTAGAAGTATTTGAAACTTTTAAAAAGTGGAAAGCTTTGGATGAGAATGAGACAGGAAAAAAGTTGAAGTGTCTTAGATCTGATAATGGAGGCAAGTATTGCAGCAGAGAATTTAAGAATTACTGTTCATATAATGGAATCCGTAGGCAGAAAACAGTTCCTAGAACCCCACAAGAAAATGGTGTGTCTGAGAGGATGAATAGACCATTATGGAGTGTGCAAGGAGCATGAGATTGCATGATGAACTACGCTTACACTTTTGGGCAGATGCTATACATACCGTTGTTTATTTAATAAATAGGGGACCTTCAAATCCTTTGGATGGTGGTATTCCAGAGGAGGCATGGATGGGAAAAAAGGTAAACTATTCATTTCTGAAAACCTTTGGTTGTGAAGCTTTTGTCCATGTTGATATTTAAAATAGAACCAAGCTTGAGGCTAAATCTAAAAAATGTACCTTCATTGGATATGGAGTAGATGAATTTGGTTATCAATTATGGGATTATTAAAGTCATAAAATCATTAGGAGCAGAGATGTTATATTCAATGAGAAGGTCATGTATAAGGATCAGTTGCAGGAAAAGAAGCATGAACAGGCCAAAAAGAAATATGTGGTGCTAGATGAGATTCCAGAAAATAAAATGCAAGTGGTACCTGATGCTCAACAGCAACAAGTTATCCCATAGACTCCTGCAAGTGTTAGACATTCTACAAGGATAGCTAGACCTGCAGAAAGATTTTCTCCATCATTATATTCTATATTATTAACTGATTCTGGTGAACCTGAAGGTTATGAAGAAGCAATGCATGTAGATACCAAAAAGTAGTGGGAGCTAGGCATGAAAGAGGAAATGGATTCCTTGCTGCAGAATCAGACTTGGGACTTAGTCCAATTGTCTGCAGGTAAAAGAGCATTGCAAAATAAATGGGTTTACAGGTTGAAAGAAGAAGATGGAGGTAAGAAAAGATATAAGTCTAGACTCGTGGTAAAAGGTTTTGCACAGAAAAAAGGTATAGATTTTGATGAAATATTTTCTCCAGTTGTAAAGATGACTTCTATTAGAACTATTCTAAGTTTTGTGGCTGCAAAAGACTTGCATCTTGAACAACTAGATGTGAAAACAACATTTCTCCATGGGGATTGTTGGTGCTCATTTTTGGCCTGGAAGTAAAGCTTGCAGGTGGAGGGTTTCTTTTTCAAACCCTAGGTTTCCCTCTTCATCGGCGTGAGTTTGTGTTGTGTCTTAGCGATCATGTTGATAGCACGGTGTCTTCTTCCATCGCTGAGACTTTGTGCTATCGGTGAATGAGATTGTTGTTCTACCGATGGTGTTGGTCTTGCCGACAGGGGTAAGTCATGTATTCATCGACAGGAGTGGGAGCTATCGGGTGAGCGGTCAGATGTTGGGCCGATAGTGTAGTGTTTGGCCGATGAAGATTCATCAGCGTGTGTCTTACTGAAGAAAGTGGGGTTGACGTTTGGTGATCGGCGAGACTTTTGAGATCGGGCTAGCAGTTGGAGGGCCCGCCGATGGGTAATGTTTGGCCGATGAGGTTTCATCGGCGTGTGTTTGGCCGACGGAGGGATGAGGCCATAGTTTATCGGCATGAGTTGTTATATCGGTGAGGGAGTTTTGAGCTGGGCTAATGGTATATGTCATAGCGATGGGTTCTTGGTGAAGGGTTGTGTGTCAAGCGTGGCAAAACGCTCGACACCTATCATGTGTGCGACCATGTTTATAAACTACTGATGTGAACTCCTCACCATGCATGTGGGATTATTCCCCTGTGTATTTTCAAACTTTGAGCGAAGCACTTTTGGCGGGAACTTCTGTTTGAAGTGTTGCGACAGTTTCCATGTGGTTGCGGGTGGTTGAGGCCCTTAATGGCGACATTGTAGAGTTATGGGCGACGGTGCAGGCGATCAGGTTGCCCAATTTTTGAGCGGAGGCTCCAGATAATGGCGCTTGACTCGAGGCTCCTCTTTGTCTGTTGCATTTATTTTTTCTGAGCGCCATTCCTTCTGAGGACTGTACCTGGCGAAATTTTTGTCAAAGCCATGTAATTAATTGCTTGTGGTACACTACCTGGCTGTTATAAGCAGGAAGTGTTACCACTTTTTGAGAGGTTGTTGAAAGTTGAACATTTTGGCTCTGTGATACAAGACAGCTGGTTTTGGCTGCTCTATCCACAAAAAACTTGTGAGTTTATGTATCTCCTATTGTATGTTTTTGTATGAATCCACTGATTTCATGGTTAAATTTATATGAGAAATGCTATGTTAGCATGTGTTTTGTTAATTCTGTCTCCAGTATTGCGTGTATCTTTCTTCTGAGTCTGGGTATTTAAGGAATGTTGAGACTCTAGAACATAGAATTCCTGTGTTGAATGTCTGATCTTTTAACTTCTGCTCAAAGGTAGATTAAACTGTTTTCAGATTAAACATTGGGAAGGGTATACTGCAGTAGGGATGCCATAAGTATAGATAGATGAACACTCTGTATCGGGAGATATCTGTAAGACAGGTATCATATGTATCCCCCTGAAATCTAGTTTTAGCTATTCATGCTGATCATTCACAGGTGTATGTCTACTGACTCCAGGCCCTGGATAGGCACCAATCTTGCTTTGTGTTTGTGTTACAACCATGTCCAGCTTTGTATCCGAACTTAAAATCAAAGTCAAACTCTAAAACAACCATTAGGACATTAGAATTAGTTTTAGGATCCTCAGTCCTCTGTCTACAACTGCAAATAGGCCCAAAGCTAGCCCCTTTGCTCTTATCTTTCAGTTTTGGTCTACTTACAGGAGGACTCATCTGCTTTCTGTCAGCATCCCAGCCTTAGTATGCACATTATCATGGGTGTTGAGTAGGGAATACCCCCCTAGGTTTTGCAGAGCCTGAAGAAGAAGAGGAGATAAAATATAGAGTCTATCTCCTACACTGTTGGCCCCTGGCCCAGAGATCCTATTGATCATTGATGGCTACCTTGTAGGGAAATCTGGGAATAAGCATCCAGTCTAGGAAAGAACCAACAGAAATTGGTGACTCTGCTGGGGATTGTGAAAGAACCCTGATTTACAAAAAGAAAACGGTTCCTAGTAATAGGTGGCGACTCCGAAGTAATCTCCTAACCGGTCAAAGTAAAATTTATATGCAGGGGAGAAGATCCCAACAAAATCCTTTATTTGAAGAGTTACCAGTAACAAGAAGAATGATGTACAGAAGAAAGGGAGTTGTCTTAGTCAGTCGTGAGGGTTCCCCCAGAAAAAATGATGATATGCAAGACAATCCAAGGTCTTCAGACAAGACAGTACCTTATTTTTCAAACAATGAGGCTGAAATCCAGAGTGTGTATGAAAGACAGCAGGGTAATGGTTTGAGAATAAGGTCAGAAGTGTTCCAAGAACGCCCATTTCTAGACCCTAGTGACAGATTTGAAGAGGCAGAGTCTTTGAGGGATGATGAAGATGATGACCAGAATGGTATGAGACCATCTACCTCCATGCCTAAGGAAGAACAGTTAGCTGAAGAAATCAGAAATCTAAGAGCAGAATTAGAGTATCTGCAAGCCATGAAAATCAAAGATGACATGAGGCAGAAAGTGCAAGCTTTAAGGATTGCCCAAAATAATTCAATTCCTACCCTTGAGAATGCAAATGTGCAGAGACATCAACAGAGAAATGAAGTGCAATATCAGCATAATGATGAGAGACAAAATGTGAATGATGCTAGGATACCACTGAACAATGTAAGAAACCAGAATGTAAACAGAAATATCAACGTTAATCAGTTTGACAGACAACCCATGCAGCTAGATAGATTCAGACAGCTGGTGTTTGATGGTATTCCTGGGTATCCTAACCCCATTGACAAGCATCTGAGGCTGCAAGTGCCTAAATTTTCAGGAAACAACACTGTGTCAGGAGAAGATCATCTAAAAGCTTTTCAAAATGTCATGGATAACTTTGAGGTTGAACATGAGGATGTTTTCATGAAGTCATTCATGCAATTTTTAGTAGATGAGGCAAGGGAATGGTACAAGAATCTGCCTGACAGGAGTACTTCATCGTGGGATGATTTTAAAAGGATGTTCAAGGAGCAATATGGTGAAAAAACTGACCCTAGCTTTTTTGTAAATGAATTTACCAGTATCACTAAAACGTCAAATGAGCAGGTTGCAGATTTTAATGCAAGATTTACTAAAGTGTTAAACAAATTGCCACATCACATGAGGCCAAATGAACCAATGTGCATAATATTGTATATCAATGCCTTTGATGCAAAAACTGCATATGGATTAAGAGATAAAAGCCCTGCTACTCTTAGGGATGCTTTCAGAATTGCAGTGAATATTGAGAACAACAGGAAAGCATCAGGCAAGACTAACAGAAGGGATGATGTGAAAATTCTGCAGAATCCAAACAAGCCTCAGAACACTCAAGGTAATACGTCTGCCCCTGAAGATAAGATAGACAAATTGGCAAATGTTGTTAAGGACCTGAGTTATAGACTAGCTAGAAGTGAAAAAGGGATAGGTCCTGATAGGCAAGTCTATCAAAGGCAAGAAAAGAGGCCATCATTACATGATATGCCTTATAATACCAATTGGCATAATGGTAAGCCTATATTCCCACACAACAACACAAATCAGAGAGCTCAACATGTCAAAGAAACTCCTGATCCTCTAAAGAAAGCTATAAATATTGTTGATGATACTCCATGGTGTATAATTTGTCAGATGCCACATTCACAGTCACAGTGTATGATTGCTCAGTCCTTGTATGATAATGCTGCATCTTGTAATGAATGCAATGAGCCACATTATGTGCAAGATGATGATGTTAATATGATGTCCATAAGCAATGGATACCATCTTTATGATGCTGATGAGAGTACAGATAATGGAATTCGGGCCTGTCAACGGGATTCTTATGATGAAAATAATGAGGACAACTATGTGTATGCTCAGAGCTCACACAATTTTCTGAGTAACTTACAACGACCTTCTGATGAGGAAATTAGGGCCTTCACAGCTGCAACAGTTGCTCAGGTCAAAAGCAACTACAATCTCAGAGGTAAAAATCAAGTAAGCAGCCCACATCAGCCAGAAGGTATTTCTGCAGGTCAGCCACTGCATGGTCATAAGGGGATTGAATCACAAAAGAGGCTGTGGGTTAATAATAAACAGAATTTTAGACATAGAACAGGTCATGAATCTCAAGGACCAGAAAATAGAATCTCCCAAGCTGAAGATCAAAGCAAAGGTTCCCAAGACAAAAATGATGATCAGGGAACTATGAAAGTAAAAGCTAAATCAGTGCAGGATAAGAGTAAGATTGTGGAGCAAGCTACAACTGTTATACAAAATTATGCTCCATTTGATATAGCTCAAGTCCTCTCCCAGGTAAAAGTCTCTGTTCCACTTATGGAACTGATGAAAGTGGAAGAAATTAAGAATAGGACAATATCCCTAATTTCAGGGGTACCTTTTCAAGCTAAACAAAATGCTCAGACCCAGGGTGAGAAACATGTCATATGTAATGAAGAAGATGAGGCTCCTGAGGTTTATTTAGGAATGACTATGACTAAGTGTCCTTCACAAGTGGAACCATTTTATGTATCCCTGGTTATAAATGGAAAAATAATCAGAAATTGTATGCTTGATTCTGGAGCATCTACAAATGTCATGCCTTTGACCATCATGCAACAAGCTGGATTGAAAATTGACAAGGCATGTGGAAAATGTTATGCTATGGATGCCAGAGAGGTACCAGTTATTGGAATCATGAAGGATGTAGATTTCAAACTGGCAGTATTTCCTGAGAAAAGATATAAAATGAATATAACAGTGGTTGACATCAAGCCACAGTATGGTATGTTACTGTCAAGAAGATGGGCAACACTAATTGGTGGAAGTATGCAGCTGGACTTGTCATATGCCATGATTCCAATGAATGGCAGGGATGTTAGGCTAATCAGAGAATAGAGATCATCAGAGACAGTGGAAGACCAAGAAGCAGAGGAACAGATATGCTTTGTAAACACTGACTGTGATAACTTCAAGGTTGTCTCAGATGATAGAGAGAATAAAGAAAAAAATGTCTGTAGTAAAGAGCTGGACCAACAGGGTTTGTGGACCATGTATTTTGATGGAGCTTGTGCAAAAGAAGGCTCTGGAGCTGGAGTTGTTTTTCTATCCCCAACTGGTAAGCTCCTCAAATTCTCTTTCTTGCTGAGGTTTGTTTGCACAAACAACATTGCAGAATATGAGGCTTTGCTTTTAGGCCTAAATATAGCCCTCAAACATGGAATCAAAATGCTAAGAGTATTTGGTGATTCTGAGCTGATTGTATCCCAAATTAGAGATAGGTATGCTTCAAAAAACAAAAGATTGAAATAATACAAGCATGCTGTTTGGGATACCATTGAACTTTTTGATGCATTTTCAATAGGCTGGGTAGAGAGATCAAAGAATGTTATGGCTGATTTCTTAGCTAATGTTGCAATAAGGCCAAATGACATTCCTCTGTCAGATGTTGCAAATGTAGAAGTTAAAATCAGGCCTGCAGTACCAGAAAATATATGCAGTTGGCAAGTGTTTAATGATGATAGGGACTTGTTAAAATTTTTGCACTGCATAGATGAATATGAGAATCAAGAAATTGATTTCCAAGCTTTTGTAGAGACTATAGATGGAAAAGAAACTCTTGTGGGAAAGGAGATAATTCAGTTGAAGACTAATAAAATCCCTAGAGTGTTGGTAGCTTTGGAAAGAGCTTTTGACAGTAGAGACCAATTGGTCACAAAGACATCTCCCACAAACAAGGAGGATTTAGAAGAGATAAATTTGGGAACATCTCAGACCCCCAAGAAAGTATATATTGGTAAACAACTCAAACCACACATCAGGAGTATGCTGATTGCATTACTGAAAAGGTACAAACATGTTTTTGCTTGGTCATATGAGGACCTAAAAGCCTACAGGGAAGATTTATTCCAGCATGAGATCCCATTGAAGCCGGGAGCTAAGCCATTCAGACAGAGGCAAAGACCTATTAATCCTACCTTGGCTCCAAAGATGCAGGAAGAACTTAAAAAGCTTAGGGAAGCTGGAATAATTGTGCCAATCAGACATTCAACTTGGGTGTCTAACCTTGTCCCAGTTAGAAAAAAGAATGGTGATATTAGGCTTTGTGTTGACTTCAGGAACTTAAATGTATCCTCTTTAAAGGATAACTATCCACTGCCTAATATGGAAGCTATGTTGCAGAGAGTGACTGGTTGTGAACTCTTATCCATGATGGATGGATTTTCAGGTTATAATGAGGTGAAGGTAAAGGAATCAGAATAGTATAAGACTACCTTCACCACCCCATGGGGAACTTATGTATATGTTAGAATGCCGTTTGGGCTAACAAATGCAGGTGCTACATTTCAAAGGGCAATGGATGTTGCTTTTACAGGGTTGATTGATTCAATCCTGGCTGTGTATCAAGATGATCTGACTGCTTATTCAAAGAAAGAAGAGCAACATTGTTTGCATCTAGAGCATATTTTCATAAGAGCACTAGAGTATGGTGTTTCTTTAAATCCAAAGAAGTGTGCTTTTGGGGTGGTTGAAGGAAAACTCCTAGGGCACATTGTTTCCAAGGATGGAGTTAGGATAGATCCAGAGAGAGTGGCTGCTATTGACAGAATTCAAATGCCAAAAACTGTAAAAGGAGTTCAGTCCTTCTTTGGACAGATAAATTTTGTTAGGAGATTTGTTCCCAACTTTGCAGAAACCACAAGGAACATTTCCAAGATGATGAGGAAGGATGCCACTGTCCACTGGGAAAGTGAAGCAATTGAATCATTTCAGAGTATCAAAGAGGCAATCAAAATGGCCCCTGTTCTTAAATCTCCTGATTTTTCTAGGCCATTCCAATTATTTTCATTTGCTTCCTTTCACACTGTTGCTGCATGTTTGCTACAGAAAAATGAAGATGGTTTTGAACAGCCCATAGCTTTCTTCAGTATGTCCTTGCAGGCTTCTGAGTTGAAATATGATATTATGGAAAAATAGGCATATGCACTAGTCCGAGCCATCAAAAGTTTCAGACCATACCTGGTAGGATCACATATAATTGCATATGTACCCCATGCAGCAGTCAAAGACATTTTCACTCAACAGGAAGTGACTGGAAGAAGGTGTAGATGGATAAACAAACTGCAGGAGTTCAACATAGAAATACAAATTACCAAGTTGGTAAGAGGGCAAGGATTAGCCAAGATGATGGCACAGTCAAACTTGGAAGCATGCCAAGTTAATGTAGTCCAAAATGAGAATGTAAATGTATCAAGATCTGAATGGTACAAGGACATTATATACTACTTGCAAAATCTGAATTGTCCTTCCCATTTCAGTGACAGTCAAAAGAGGACTTTAAAGTTACATGCAATCAGGTATGTTATTGTTCAAGGTGAGCTATACTGGAAAAACCCTGATGGTGTGCTGCTGAGATGTGTGGATGAAGATGTAGCTAACAATGTTTTGAATGATATGCATAAAGGATTGTGTGGTGGACATTATACTGCCCAAACAACAGCTCATAAGATTCTCAGAGCAGGATATTGGTGGCCTACTCTCTTTTCAGATGCACAAAGGTTAGTAAGGAAGTGTGACCCTTGCCAGAGATTCTCAGGAAAATTGAAATATGATGGTGCTTTACCCCTCAGAACTATAACTGTGGATGCTCCATTTCAGCAATGGGGAATTGACTTCATAGGGGAAATTGCAGACAAGTCAAGTGGGGGACACAGTTGGATTTTGGTGGCAACTGATTACTTTACCAAATGGATTGAGGCCATTCCAACTAAGAGAGCTACAAGTAAGGTGGTGATGGATTTCATACTGGAAAATGTTATCATCAGGTTTGGAGTACCATTCAAGATAGTTACTGATAATGCTATGTGCTTCAGATCAGGTGAATTTGTTGATTTTTGCAACAAATATGGGATCAGTCTATTATATGCATCACCATACCACCCACAAGGAAACGGTCAAGCAGAATCAAGCAATAAAAGCATCATGAAAATTATCAAGAGGATACTGGACAAGAACAAGAGAGCTTGGGACTCAAAATTAAAGTTAGCAATATGGGCTGACAGAGTGACAGTAAAAAAGGCTATTGGAATGTCACCCTTTGAGCTAGTATATGGTGCGTTAGCCAGATTACCCACAAACAATTTCCTACCAGTTTACAAATTCATCCAGGAAAATGATGAGGAGATTGAAGACTCCATGACAGAAAGAGTGAACCAGCTGGTTGCACTGGATGAAGATAGAAGGAAAGCACACCAGATCAATCTCAAGAGACAACAAGATGTGAAATACCTGTTTGATAGGAGAGCTAAAAAAAGAAAATTTCAGGTCAATGATCTGGTGCTTGTATGGAATGCAAAAGATCAGGACAAGGGTAAACATGGTAAATTCAAACCCTTATGGATGGGCCCATATCAGATTTACAGTACCCATGGGGAGGACTCTTATTTCCTCCAGGCCCTAGATGGTGAAGTTCTGGAATTGCCTGTGCATGGCCAATTCCTCAAGTTCTACTTTGCATGATGACTTATCTCTGTGCACATGTGTAAAATTATGTATATATTGTAGGTGCCTTGTACAGTTCGTGCCTTTTTTTTTTTGGGTTTTGTGCCTGGTCTGCCCGGAGATCTGGTTCTCGCTGCAGGTTTTCACCTGCACGTCCCCATTCGGAGCCAGTGTTGGTACTCATTTTTGGCCTGGAAGTAAAGCTTGCAGGTGGAGGGTTTCTTTTTCAAACCCTAGGTTTCCCTCTTCATCGGCGTGAGTTTGTGTTGTGTCTTAGCGATCATGTTGATAGCACGGTGTCTTCTTCCATCGCTGAGACTTTGTGCTATCGGTGAATGAGATTGTTGTTCTACCGATGGTGTTGGTCTTGCCGACAGGGGTAAGTCATGTATTCATCGGCAGGAGTGGGAGCTATTGGGTGAGTGGTCAGATGTTGGGCCGACAATGTAGTGTTTGGCCGATGAAGATTCATCGGCGTGTGTCTTACCGAAGAAAGTGGGGTTGACGTTTGGCGATCGGCGAGACTTTTGAGATCGGGCTAGCAGTTGGAGGGCCCGCCGATGGGTAATGTTTGGCCGATGAGGTTTCATCGGCGTGTGTTTGGCCGACGGAGGGATGAGGCCATAGTTTATCGGCATGAGTTGTTATATCGGTGAGGGAGTTTTGAGCTGGGCCGATGGTATATGTCATAGCGATGGGTTCTTGGTGAAGGGTTGTGTGTCAAGCGTGGCAAAACGCTCGACACCTATCATGTGTGCGACCATGTTTATAAACTACTGATGTGAACTCCTCACCATGCATGTGGGATTATTCCCCTATGTATTTTCAAACTTTGAGCGAAGCACTTTTGGCGGGAACTTCTGTTTGAAGTGTTGCGACAGTTTCCATGTGGTTGCAGGTGGTTGAGGCCCTTAATGGCGACATTGTAGAGTTATGGGCGACGGTGCAGGCGATCAGGTTGCCCAATTTTTGAGCGGAGGCTCCAGATAATGGCGCTTGACTCGAGGCTCCTCTTTGTCTGCTGCATTTATTTTTTCTGAGCGCCATTCCTTCTGAGGACTGTACCTGGTAGAATTTTTGTCAAAGCCATGTAATTAATTGCTTGTGGTACACTACCTGGCTGTTATAAGCAGGAAGTGTTACCACTTTTTGAGAGGTTGTTGAAAGTTGAACATTTTGGCTCTGTGATACAAGACAGCTGGTTTTGGCTGCTCTATCCACAAAAAACTTGTGAGTTTATGTATCTCCTGTTGTATGTTTTTGTATGAATCCACTGATTTCATGGTTAAATTTATATGAGAAATGCTATGTTAGCATGTGTTTTGTTAATTCTGTCTCCAGTATTGCATGTATCTTTCTTCTGAGTCTGGGTATTTAAGGAATGTTGAGACTCTAGAACATAGAATTCCTGTGTTGAATGTCTGATCTTTTAACTTCTGCTCAAAGGTAGATTAAACTGTTTTCAGATTAAACATTGGGAAGGGTATACTGCAGTAGGGATGCCATAAGTATAGATAGATGAACACTCTGTATCGGGAGATATCTGTAAGACAGGTATCATATGTATCCCCCTGAAATCCAGTTTTAGCTATTCATGCTGATCATTCACAGGTGTATGTCTACTGACTCCAGGCCCTGGATAGGCACCAATCTTGCTTTGTGTTTGTGTTACAACCATGTCCAGCTTTGTATCCGAACTTAAAATCAAAGTCAAACTCTAAAACAACCATTAGGACATTAGAATTAGTTTTAGGATTCTCAGTCCTCTGTCTACAACTGCAAATAGGCCCAAAGCTAGCCCCTTTGCTCTTATCTTTCAGTTTTGGTCTACTTACAGGAGGACTCATCTGCTTTCTGTCAGCATCCCAGCCTTAGTATGCACATTATCATGGGTGTTGAGTAGGGAATACCCCCCTAGGTTTTGCAGAGCCTGAAGAAGAAGAGGAGATAAAATATAGAGTCTATCTCCTACACTGTTGGCCCCTGGCCCAGAGATCCTATTGATCATTGATGGCTACCTTGAAGGGAAATCTGGGAATAAGCATCTAGTCTGGGAAAGAACCAACAGGGATTTGGAAGAGGAACTATACATGCAACAACCACAGGGATATGAGGTCAAGGGTAAGGAGGAATTTTTGTGCAGGTTAAAGAAGAGTTTGTATGGCCTGAAGCAAGCACCTTGGCAATGGTATTTGAAAATTGATAGTTTTATGGCTGAACAAGGTTACAAAATATGTCATTCTAATTATTGTGTTTATTTTAAGAATTGGGTAATGGCAGCTATATTATCCTGTTGCTTTATGTTGATGACATGCTTGTTGCCGGGTCTAACATGCAGCATATTAATGAACTTAAGCAGAAATTAGCAAATTCATTTGCTATGAAGGATTTGGGTGCAACAAAACAAATCCTTGGTATGAGGATTACATGGGACAGGACAAACAAAAATTATTTTTGTCTCAAAGTGAGTATGTAGAGAAGGTGTTGAAAAGGTTTAACATGCAGAATGCAAAAGTAGTTAGTACACCTTTGTCTAGTCATTTTAAGTTGACTAAGGAGATGTGTCCAAAGACACAAGAGGAGGAAGACAAAATGTCTAAGACACCATATGCATCAACAATTGGCAGCTTGATGTATGCAATGGTATGCACAAGGCTAGATATTGCACATGCATTGGGAGATGTGAGAAGGTATATGAGCAATCCGAGAATGGAACATTGGAATGTGGTAAAATGGATTCTCTGATATTTGAGAGGTACTACTTCAAAGAATCTATGTTTTGGAGGAACAAATTCTGCTCTAAAGGATATGTTGACTTTGATATGGCGGGTGATATTGATAGCAGGAGGAGTACTACAGGGTATGTTTTTACTGTAGGAGGTGTTGACCTATTTTCCTCCATCCAGAGTCAAATAGTTCACCTTCAAAATATCCTGGATATCCCCTGGGATATGGCCCTACAAGCCTTCATCCTTCACATCCTCATGCTCTGCCTTGCAAACATCCCCAAATCTCATCTAGAGAATCCTTGCAAAAAACCTCAAAAAACCTAGAAATCCTTAATTTTCAAATGCCTTCCTTCGTAGGGATTTTCCATTTTCATACTTAGTCATTTTGGTATGGATATCCTGATGACATCATCTAGACCCCCTCCCCAAAGAAGCGCATATGATAATGACATCATCCAGACATTTCACCTTCGACATATCATCCTACAATGCTAATATCCTGATGACATCATCTAGATCCCCTCTTCGACAAAGTTCTTCATGTCGATGACATCATCAGGATATTCAAAAGGCATCCAGATCTTAAGTTAGCACCTAAATATTAAAGTTAATATCCATGCAGATGATGGCCCCTCCATGCTGCAAAGGAAAATTTGATAGGTGCATCCAGATTCACATAGCCCGTAGACCCCTAAAGCTAACTTCATGTTCCCACCACGTGGCTGCGAGGTGATGACACGTGGACATCCAGATGCTGATTGATCGCAACTTTGACTGCAGATATCTCCCTCATCTTGAGGAATTTTTACATGATCCAAAAGGAAAAATTGCTTAGAATTTCTTCCTCTTCATTTGGCGGGCTTTTGGGGGATATTCTCATTTTAAAAATATGATCCAAATTTCATGATCCGGATTTGTGCATCTGGTATCAGGATGGTCGCGGACTAAGGAAGGATTCGCAGTCTCAGCCGACAAGACATCTCAGTGACTGATTTAATGTGTTGAGAGGACTTTTCAAATGAAGATATTTGTTGCATTTATGTTTGCAGATTGGTGATTCAGTAGCTCGCATTAAAGTCCCAAAATATCTCCCATCTGCCCAAACTCTAGATATTTTCTACAATGAATTCTTGCAGGCTAGCTTTCCTTTTAGCAGAGATATTTCCTGACAGAGCCCATGGGGAAATTTATTGTAACCTAATTAGGTCATTTGGAATCAGGCGCTATATATGCATGAATATAAGATGTAAAAAAGGTTAGAAAATAGTTAGTCTTATGCTTCTGTATTCCAAACAGAACTTTCCTCTGCTATAACTGTGCCTCTTGATCAATACACATGGTGTTTTACTTCATGCTTTTAACTTTGTGTAGTCTTAGAATTAGCTATTGTTTGTGAATGCTTAAATTCCTAGCAATCCATTCTTTACCTTTGTTAAAATCTCTATGATCTATGTAAGTTTATCAGCTATATTTCTTTATTTGTGCATCTTAGCTTTGTGAATGTTCTTTATTCAAATCTGGTGTATCACCTCCCTTACTTTCAATTTTACTCCCTCTTCCTCTTTTCCTAAATAGGTAGATAGATTAGGTTTATTCTTAGGATCACTAAATCTATCATTCAACAAAGGAACCAGCCTCTTTCTGGAGATTCGGCCTCCCTGTAGGGTCCCACACCTAGAGGTCATCTCAATGTTTCACTAGATTGTTGGAGCCCTAAAAGCCTTCAACACTGGGTGCAAATCAGTTTCTGGCACGCTCGACGGGACAATGATCGATCAAATTCAAAGAATTAAGCTGAGAGTTTGGTGTTCTTCTCAGTACTCTACATCTTGGAAGACATTCCATGCACTTGGTGACTCTACAAGCTACTGGTTCTGATCAATGCCATCTTTTGTGCTTGTGCAAACTAGGGCGTCTTCAAGAGGTAATTTCCAATTTGCTGAATTATCTGTTGCTACTTCAAGGAGAAGGTCTAAGTTATCTAGTTCTCTTGTGAGAAGGGGTAGCACCTCTGTTTTACCTCTTTCAAGGGCTCAATCCACACCCCCTCCTGTTAGGTTTTAGTATAACAGAAGAAGCTTGCATATCCCTAGACTGAATCTGAATATTCCTAGGATAGCAAGGAATCTACCCTTTATAACCTTCAATGGAGGAAGTCCATTAGATTTGGCTACATACAATGACAAACCTGTTGCAGCCCTGAAAAGTGTTTCACCCTTCACAGGTGATGGTTCTGTAACCCCTGCTGAGCATATCAAAGATATATCCAACGTATGCTCGGTTCATCATATATAACATGAAGATGTTGTAGTCCGACTCATGGTCTCATCTTTTAAATGGAGAGCTCTTCAATGGTCTAGGAGCTTGACCCTTGCTTCAATACATACCTAGGACGAGCTGGGAGAGGCCCTCTATAAACAGTTTGGTAAGAGGGCAGATAACATTTCATTACTTGAGCAGTTGACGACTATCAAGAGGGTTCCAAGTGAGATGCTAGCAGACTTTAACTTCAGATTCTAAAGGACGTGGGAGAGAATTCCAGCTACCCTCATGGCATCTCCACAAGGTTCTTTCTTGTACTTTTTAAGAGCTTTAAATTCTGACATTGCTGTGATGATGTAATCAATGGGTGCTGAGACTCTACCAGATGGTTATGAGACAACTCTGAAATCCAAAAAATGTTTAATACCGGCTGGGAAAATTGCTCCTAGACCTCCTATCCCACTTTTTCCAAAGCTACCTTCCTCATCCCAGCAGCCCATTGTTGCTCCTATCCCAGAGCTCAAAACTTCAACATCCTCTCTTTCTCAAGAAGAGAGTGATCTTAAGACCCTAATGTCTAATTTGACCAATAAGGTGAATAGTATAGCTATTCAAACTGCTCCCAAACCCTATCAGAACTAGAGCCAGGGGCAGACATCTAATCAGAATTAGAATCAAGGGTATAATCAAAATAGAAATCAGAACTAGAACCAAGGTTACCAACATAATAGATACCAAAATCCTAACCCTGCACAACCCTCACAAACCATTCGACCCATCCAACAAATACCAGCTATGAATCTAGTTAGAGCCTTAGTCCCTACTCAAAATAACCTTGCCCAAGAGGTAGATTGGTGCTATCCCTGTAACCAACTGCACAATCAGTCCACTTGTGCTATTGCAGCACAAGAAAGAGATTTAATGGTGCAGAATTTTCATACCTAGTAGGCATCATTATTAGAGGCAGCAAATAATCACCCTGAAGTATCAAATGAAGCTACCAATGATGCTAGTATGATGCTATGGACTTCAGAGGATTTTTGTGTTGTTAATCAGCCCATGGACAATGTTGGTATGCCTATTGCAGACAACATCAGGTCAAAGAAGAGGCAGTTGGAGGTTAGTTCCATGCCTACTGTGTTACAAAAAGTGCTTGTTCCTAAAGCAAAAGTGGCCAGTGCCACAGTCCCAATTCAAAGCAGCAAACTTGCTATCATGAAAGAAGTTCCATCAGGCTTAAAGGTGCCTGAACAACCTGCAGAGCAATTAAAGAAGGGAACATGGATTCCCTCCATGCATAAGGAAACCATTGTTCCATTAAACATTGTGGAACAGATGAAGAAAACAAACATAAATGTTTCTATGTGGGAAGTGATGTCCATCCCATCTTAGAGGGATCTATTACAAGAAGCCTTAAGGCACTTCCCATATGCTAAGTTAGCAGCGTTAGACTCACCAACAAAGCAGAAAGAGAAAGCCCCTATCACCCTAGTGCAACCAATTGAAGGACAAGTAAATACAGTCAAGAAGCCATCTCCTTTCTACTAGTCTTTGATTATTGGCAAATTTTTAGTGCATAACTGCATGATAGACTCTAGGGCTAGTGTTTCAGTCATGCCCAAGAAGATAGCAGATGCATTAGGCATGAAATATACCCCTATTTCATCAAGAGTATCGCAACTAGATGGCACCTTTGTGAACAATGTAGGAGTGATCAAGGGACTGGACTTGACTCTGCATGAATGTCTGAACCTGACTTTCAAACAAGACATTTCAATCATCGATCTTCCTCCTTTCTTTGTCATTTGCCTGTCAAGAGACTTCATAGTCAAGGTAGGTGTCTACCTTTCTTCTGACTAGTCTCATATGTTATTAGGGACCAGATATGGCACATGATTCACCATCAAGGTTGAACCAATTTTAGATTATCATGTGGAGAATTACGACCACAGCCTAGTGAACCCACATGTGATGATTCAGGGCGAGGAAGTGCATGACTCAGAACCTATTAAGGTAGAATCTTCACCTATTCCTATCCCTGACCTATTTTTAGATGAGTGGGTAAGGGATCATGAAAATTTTGATCCTTATGACACCACTGAGGCAATTGACTTGGGCAGTTACATGATCCATGAAGGGGTTCCTTCAGTCCTTGCTATACTTAAGCCAGACAAGGACTCCAATGGCCCATGGAAGATGTTTTTCGATGGTGCAAAGAGCAAGAATGGAGTTGGTGCAGGTGTTTTGCTAGTCTCTCTGACTGGTAAGAAGTTGCATTTTTCTCATAGATTGCATTTTGTTGCACCAATAATGTAGCAGAGTACGAGGCATTGGTCCATGGCCTATTAATAGCAAAAAAGAATAAAATTAGGCATCTAGAGATCTTTGGTGATACTGAACTGGTGGTCAACCAAGTCAGAGAGAGATGTGCAACAAAAAACCATCTTCTAAGAGCTTATAGACATAGAGTTTGGGACATGTTTGAGAGTTTTGATGCTCTTAATCTACAAGTAATCCCAAGAAAGTTAAATTAAGAGGCTGATCAATTAGCAATGGTGGGGGCTCAATTTTCTCCGCCTACAGATTTGTTTTAGGGTTTTGATCAACATGTGAAAATGGTCATCAGGCCCTCTATTCCTGACAATAATATTCATTGGCAAATTTTTGATAGTGATGAGTAGATCTCATGTTTCATCCAGAACGAGGCTGAGTTCTCTGCAAGGGCGCAACCTAGGTTACAAGAATCCTATGGTGATTAGATCATCCAGCACAAATCAAACAAGTTGCCCAAGGGTCTAGTCACCCTTGAGGCCATCTTCAGTCATGATGATAAATTTGTTGCAAGGTGTGGCCCTTGGTCTCCTTGTTTAGCACAACGCTGCAGTGGTTTGCGACAAGGGCTTAACTGCCTCCCGTGCTTGTTAAGTCAAGTGGTTTTATCAGGCATTAAGAGGTCAATCTTTTGGTGCAATGACAACTAACAATTGGTATCAGAGCTGAGGTCATGGGTTCAAACCTCGTGTTTGTGCTAGGAGGGGGATTGTTGCAAGGTGTGGCCCTTGGTTTCCTTGTTCAGCGCAGCATTGTGGTGGTTTGCGACAAGGGCTTAACCGCCTCCTGTGCTTGTTAAGTCAAGTGGTTGTATCGGGCATTAAGAGGTCGATCTTTTGGTGCAATGACAGCTAACAAAATTCAGGGGCAAGAAAATTAACATGACCTTTAAGAAAGAAGATTACCAAAAGGTGACCATCGCCTAGGATAAAGAGTTGCTCCTGGGAAGGATATGTGGTGATGCAAAGGAGTAGGAATTCATAAGACTTGCCCAAAAGTACAATGATGTCCTAGCATGGACATATGAAGATCTTAAAGGATTCAATCCATATGTGGCTCAACATACCATCGATCTAGATCCTAACTGCAAGCCAGTTCACCAAAAGTAGTAGCCCATTAATCCAAAAATTGAGCCACTCATGAGAAAAGAGCTTGGTAAGCTCATACAAGCAAGGATTATCTTCCCTATCAAGTATTCTACTTGGGTGGCTAATCTAGTCCCTATGAGAAAGAAAAATGGAGAGATTAGGCTCTGTGTAGACTTCAGAGACCTGAATCGAGCCTCTCTGAAGGATCATTACCCTCTGTCCTCTATGGATAAAATCTTACAAATAGTTGCAAGGGCAGAGATGTTTTCATTATTAGATGGCTTCTTTGACTATAACCAGATCATTGTCAGAGTCTACAGGGATAACTTTAAGGAACCCCCCCTAAAAATACCTAAAAATCCTGGTGAATCCTAGCCCAAGGCCATAAAAGTTTTGGCAAATCTATGCCTATTTTTGAAAAAAAAAATAATTTCATTAGCGAATTTTTTCAAATTTGTCGACAGTGGTTTTTGTGCTGGTGAATTGTATATAGATTTGAAAAAAAATATTTAATTTCCTTGGCGAATTATAGTTGTATTCCAAAAAAATAAATAAATTAGGTGGTGAATTATAGTTGTATTCCAAAAAATAAAATAAATTAGGTGGCGAATCATATAGATATTCAAAAATGTAAAATAAATTATTTGGCGAATGTGCTGGCAATTTTTTTGAAAAATCATCATGTGGCTGGCTAAAATATCAAATGCCAAATTATAATGACTAATTTACTTGGCAAATTTATAGCTTAAAAAAATTTTACATTTAGATCAATGGATAGTCAGTATCAGAGATCAACGACATCAGTTCTATTTCGGGTTGCAGTTCTGACACACCCATCTTTCTCCATAAAGTCTCTGGAATAGAGACAAGTGTCGATGAAGGAACAATTTAGATTAACAAAAAATGAAAATAACAACTCATATATTGAAAATAACTGAAATATAGAGTAACACAAAATTGCCCTATCAACAACACAAAGTTTTCCAAAAGATTCTAAATGCATCGACATGCTTACTATATATAGCCTTGTCATAAAATAAATGTCTTTGAAATAATAATAGCTTCTTGGGGACAACCGATTTAAAACATAAAATAATAATAAGTCTTTTACCACAAGAGTATTCAGAGCATGTTTAAAGAAATAACATAAAAATAAGAAATGCCATCACGTGGCAGCAGTTTGGTCTTCGTCCCGAGTAGCAGTTGAGCCCACCTGAGCTGATGCTCTAAGTTTCACCTTGTACCTCCTATACTTGGTAATGATGGGATTTAAAATCTTGTCACTTGGTCCACAGGTAATGTTTGCCCGAAGTTTCCACTTACTTATCATTCTATCTACATTTGTTAGTCTCTTATAAACATCATCAATTTCATGCTTGAAAGGTCTGAGATACATTGCTATATGTCCAAGCGTCCCTAGTGATTCACCATTAACTACGTCAGTACCAACAAGCTCTTCAGTAAGCATCTTCTTAAAATTTTGCTTTACTTCCTTGACATCAAGCAAGTTGAAGTTATCTCCGCTTTCATCTAAAATCTTGACATCTAAGATGGTACAATTGTTTTAAGATCAACCATATCAGTGTGGAATTGATTCAAAATTCTTCTTATTTGTCCACTAAAATCCCCTAGCACAGACCTCTTCCACTCTAGTGCATCTAGCCAAGACACATAATCATTCTCATTTGGATCATTAAATTTTTTTTCAGCTACAAGAATATTTGTATCAATTTCCATCATATCTTTTATCTCTGTAGACACCGTGAGCAGATTACTATCTTCCCTCTTTATATTTCGAAACTCTGCAACTAATTCTTTCCTTTTATCATAAATGAGTGTATATAGTTTCATGACCTCCTCGATGTACAACAAACCATCAACAGTGAGTTGCTCTACCCATTGCTCGATGGCCTTACCTAGAGTTTGATATTTCATGATTTGTTGCAACATGCTAGGATCCATTCCATCAACAGAAACACTAGGAGTTGCATCATGAATATTTGTATCAATTTCCATCATATCTTTTATCTTTGTAGACACCTTGAGCAGATTACTATCTTCCCTCTTTATATTTCATAACTCTACAACTAACCCTTTCCTTTTATCATAAATGAGGGTATATAGTTTCATGACCTCCTCAATGTACAACAAACCATCAACAGTGAGTTGCTCTATCCATTTCTCGATGGCCTTACCTAGAGTTTGATATCTCATGATTTGTTGCAACATGCTAGGATCCATTCCATCAATAGAAACACTAGGAGTTGCATCGGAGGATTGAGAAGTACTATTCAAAATAGATTGAATGAAAGATGTTAGAGAATTCACCTGGGCTTGCAGCTTTGCGTTCTCCTATTGCTGAGCTTTAACTCTCTTTGCTAACATGCATTGAGAGAATTTTGCATTATATAAATCACCTTCCACCATAGGAGGACCCATGTCAATCTTGGTCATATTGAAATCTGCTTCTGTGACTTTAGTTTCATTTTTATCCCCGATGGGGTCTGCAATCTCCAAAATCCTATGCCCTAAGGAAGAATTCGTTACCATATGAGACATCCTCTTAGCCTTCTTAGGCTTAGGTGTAGGATGCAACAATTTAGCTATAGTGTCAATGTTTGTGTTTGCCATTGGGGCATGTCTCCTAATCCTCTTTTTCTCAACTTTCTTTATCCAGGAAGGGGAAGACAAAACTATACCACACTCACTTACACCCAGGACAACTCTGTCTGGCTAATTAGGAGTATCTTGCACAGGAATTTCATTTGATATGGGGGAGGCTGGAATCTCAAACAAGGAACGAAAAGTACTATCATCAACAATATGTTGAAAAATGGAAGAATCATTACCAGGTGAAGGAGACATAGTAGAAGTCATGTGATCTGCTTGCAATTGTTGCAAAACATCCAACTTCTTTTTTTCTCGTGGTTTCACGAATGCGGGTTGACCATCCTGTTCACATACACCTTTTAGTTTCCTATTATCTTTAGGTTGGTCTCCATCCCCACCACTATAGATCGTGAACCAACTCTATGATGACTTCTCTCCACACCAGTTGAAGTTTTCTAAATTCTGGAGGCCTGGGAGGTTCCTTGCTCTCTTGTTCTTGATTCTTTATGCACATAAGAAGAACCATCGTGCTCTCAAAATTTCCCATTAAGCCACCTCTCGGTCTTCTCCAAAACAAAGGATGACTGGACCTTAATATCAAGATAATAGTTCTTTGCACATGCAACAACCAGGTCTGGACATGGCACAACGGGTGTGAAACCCCAACAAGAGCTAACCCGCTTGTTAGGATTTTCTCAGTTATAGGTGACTTGGAGTTTTGCTCTAATCGAGCCCAGAAATCCTCCAGGTCCAGATCTATATATCTTAGCTTGGTATCCTTCACCTTAGCTAAACTATTCTCAATAAACAAAAGCTTCATCTTTACTTGTTTGAGAAACTAGTAAACAAAAGCTTCTATAACTACTAAGGGTGCCAAATAAATCTCTAGAAGATTTGGGGTAAACAAACAGTCTAGACTCATGAAAAAATGATTGTTCTTCCCACGCAGTTGACTTAAAGAATTCATATTTATCACTATAAGAAATGGGCAAGAAAGAGCACCAATTAGCTAACCTGGTTGCAAATCCCCATGTTCAACACCTATAGAAGATGTAGTCCAGAGTTCCTCCAAAGTACACTAGTGAAAATGCAGAATAAGGTAGGTGCGAGGGTTGCAAACCTAATAAAATGTTTCCATAAATTGCAATGATTTCAGTGGCATGTACTGCTGTATGATTCATAAATGAGCCACGTAAATTACCTTCCAAAAAATGTGCAATTGCGCTTCTCACGACATTCCTTATTTATTATGAAAGTATAGATGTCACTTCTACCACGCATGTCAATAAATGGAAAATATTCTAAATTTCTAATAGTTTTTGATCGTCAAATGATCGCAGATCAATGACACAAGTTTTATTTTAGGCCAAAGTACTAACACACACAAAATTCCACACAAAGTCTCTAGAATAGAGACAAGTGGATTGTGTTGTATGCCATGTGGCTCATCATGATTGCATTGTGATGTTTCATGTACATCGCAAAATTAAGAGGTAGGCCCATCTTCACAGTTGAGGGCTTGCGCTTTGCCGCCACTTTGACCTTTATACAATAATCAATATAAATATATTATATATTTTATATACATCTCAACCATTGATCTAATAATATCTAACAACTCCTGGTTGATTCCGGTGGATTTTGTTGGCAATGTGTAGCATTGGAGATCTACCTTCCAGAATTGAACTACAACCGTTCATCATTTGTTCATCAAACGGTGGAACAAGTTACAAGTGGAACAATTTGCTTTGATGGCTGAGGTTTTGGTGGTCATATCAGTCACCTAAGGTGATCAAGTGGATGCAAAATTCAAGCTTTGTAAAGGGAGCCAAGGTACTTTTTGACGTGAGATGTCAAGTCCATACATGTAAGATGACAAGTCCATACGTGTAAGATGACAATTCCATAGGAGGATTTCTTGAATTGGATGCCCAAATGCTCTTAGAGCATGATATGATTCTAAAGTGACATTTTAGCGTCTACAGATTTATTTGTAGGATTAGTAAGATAGACTGACGGATAGGTAATGATTTTTTGAATTCCCAATTTCCCAGCAGTCATGGCTATAAAGGGATAGAGAAAGTTGCTTTCGACAATCAATTTCAACTTTTGGTTGTTCCTTGTTAGCTAATTTTGGGAATTATTCAATTAGAATGCAATCTTTTTTGGAAGAGGAAAGGGTTAGAATGGTTACACAGTTGGGTTGTTATGCTTACCTTGAAGGACCTAGTTTTTGTAAGATGAAAAAAAAGAGTCATGGGAACTCCATGTATGACATGGGAGGATCTGGAACGATAACAACCAAGTACGCGGGAAATAAAGAGGATAGAGAATGGTGCCTTCTGGCATCATTCTTCTTTCACTGCAGCTGGAAAGTGCCTTGGCTCCTCAGGCAAATGCATCTGGCAACATTGTAGACTAGATGGTCTTGCATCTATTTGATGGGTTGTGGTTAGTGTTCTCTCCCAATCCATTGCCGCATCTTTCTAGTAGATTAGTGATGGATTGTGGACAATGGTCTCTCCCAATCCATTGGTTCATGTATTTGGCAGCCAACTTAGTATGATGTTTCTTTTGGCTTCCTTCCAGACAGTCCAAACTACAGAAGGCTTGTTCTTTCACCATGTTAGCTTTTCTTCTTAAATTTGGATGAAAGCCCCAATTTTATTCCTGATTTCATTCACATATTCTTCCCGGTCCAGTGGTCAAGGCTCAAGCGAAGGTTTCTTCTTCATTGTGTTGTAAGGAAAATATGAGGGAAATATACAGTGTTTAGTTCTCTGTCAACTAGAAATATTTATCCAATGAGGGGTTGAGGGTTTCTTCTTTCGCCATGTAACCTTTATTATAAAGGGATGTCATCTTTGTGTTGTTATCTTTCTGTAATAGTTGTTAAAGTTTTTTGACTTAATAAAATGAGAGATGATTGTAATTCTAATTTGTTAATTTCATTAATTACACACATTGTTAATCTCTTTTCTAAAGGATTCAAGGAATGATTTTGATTAAACTTATTTTTTACATAAATTCTAAATTTTAATACTTCCAGAATCAACCAATTGATCTAACCATAAAATAATAACACTTAAAAGTTCCAGAATTATGTTATTATCTAAAAATAATAGATAATAAAACAAAAGAATTGAAATGTTGTCAACAATTGTAATCTATATCGATAACCCATATTAACATATTATATTAAACAAAAGAGTTTAAGACATTCCTTATTTATTACAAAAGGACAGATGTCACTTCCGCTGCACATGTCAACGAGGCTTAAGTTCTATTTCGGGCCAAAGTACTGACACTTGCGCTCTGCTGCCACCTTAACCTTTATACAATAATCAATATAAATATATTATATATTTTATATATATCTCAACCTTTGATCTATTAATATCTAACGACTCCTAGTTGATTCCAATTTCTGGAGGATTTTTTTGGTAATGTGTACCATTGAGATCTACCTTCGGGAATTCAAGTATAACCATTCATCATTTGTTCAATGGTTCACCAAACGGTGGAAAAATTTACAAGACTACAAGTGGAACAATTTGCTCTATCATTAATTAGAGTCGTACTATTAATTTCATTGAAAGTGCCACTTAACCAACTAGATTAGCCAATGCCAATTGAGTTCATACTGGCAAGTGACATATCACATAGATTAGCTAATGTGAATTTCTAGGGTATGACAAAGTCAATTAAATGGAGTTGCTTGTTATGTATTACCCATTTGTCACGACAATACATGTCATGTATATATGATAGTGTTTATTGTTTCAACCTTATATTGCATTACTAAGTTTCAGATAGTAGAAGAATCAATAAACTGTAAAAGTTCAAAGTAATGGCTTTCATTACAGCAATTGTGCGAAGAAAGTAAGTTACCAAGTACTTATTTTGTGATCATTCATGATTTCAAATTTAACTGTGTGATAGAGTTCTTAGTTCACAGATGTAGAATAGTAATAAGAATGAAGGATAATTTTGTTTGTGTGTGGCTATGCAGGCTGTTATTACTTTGTATGTCTTGGAATGAAGAAATACGAGCATTCGTCAAGTGGAATAAATTGTGTCAAGAATCAACATTTTTAACATTTGCAAATGATGCATTCTATTCTGGGTGGTGGGTTGACTCTCCCACACATGCATGCATGTATGAGAAACTAGAAATTTGAATTGACACATGGAATTGGTATTACAACTCAATTGCCAGTGACCTCGAGAAAATCAATTTAATTCTCCTTTACTGGCCTTATTGTTACCCATACCTAGTGGTTTCTTGTACATATAAAGTAAGGTTCTATAGTAAATCATTGACTATCATTGTGAATGAGGACATAATTGAATTTGTAACGAATCCATTGCTTGTTAATAGGATAATTATGGACTACAGTGAAATATTCATTAAGCCTCATCGAAAAGAGGAACCAAAAAGATTTTGGAGGAACAAAGCAAGGTTTGAAGATCGAAGGATAGGAGTTTTGTTTGGAACTTTGAGGTTGGTTAGATGGTAAGCACGAGTTTTCCATAGTCCATGACAATATTGCGTGAAGAGCTTCTGGATTCAACAGTCTGTGTGTGTTTTTTGCATCTGTTACTGTTAGATGTTGGTTAGAAACTTAGATGTTCATGTACGATGTAATTCCCCAATCTTTTTTGAAGGGTGATGTTAAATTTTACTAAAAAATATAGAAGTAATTACGGTTTGAAATTGACATGAATTTAATGGCAAATTGCAATGTATATAGATCATAGATGGTTGAAATTTTCAATATTAAAAATTTAAATAACATTCATCACATGGAAAAAAGAAATGAGTTCAATGGCAATGTATAGCAATGTATAAAAAGGGCAAACATAAATGGATGTGTTATGTCAATTTAAAATTTTGTGGTTTTTATGTTATCACGATTCACTCTGTAAAATCTCCAAGTAAAAACACTACAGCTGGTGTTGTTTAAGGCGTTTAGGGTTTATCCTTCTAATTGATTGTTGACCTGTGTAGCCAGTTTCCCCAACTTAAGTTGTTATTTTATCCCCTTGGTGGTGGTTATTTTATCATATATTATATTAATATCAATACTACTACTAATACTAATACTAATACTAATACTAATACAATATATAATATAAATTAATAAGATATGATGTTAATCACAGTATATAATACAATATAATATAATAATAGTTATATATTGTTAATAATTATTGAAGTAGCAGTACTTTTCCCAGGCATTAAATGTCTCTCCCACGAGAGCTTCTGACAACCCTACCAGCGCGAGGAATAATGAATTATAATTATTAATGACAACACGAACCGAAGATTGACGCTACCAAAATCTAGATAACGAATAAATGCATCTTTCACCTGAGGCGTTTGTTTATTAATGAACTTCCTTTAAATCCTGGAGGTCTCCAACAAAATGACACTCATCTGGCTTGTTCAAAACATAGGATGGAGACTCTAATAAGGCTCCACTGCAATATGCACCAGGTCACCTTTCTGGGTCGTATCATAAATTACAGATTGATGATCATTTGTAAGCAGCAGAAAAAACTCTTCATCGAGGCAGTGAAGATGGTCCTGGGTAAAGATTTTTTGGTCTCAGAGGATAGATACAGGGTAAATACATACATTTCCTCACACTTTTTGGCTTCTTTGTTTGACCTCGGAGAGGCAAAGGTGGATGCGTTGGTGATTCTACAGGCGATATTCACTCCAGATATTCTTGTGGATGACGTAGATGTGGCAGTTTTTGTAGAATTGGGGGTCAAGATCCCATGGCTGAGGGACCTAGAGAAGCTGTAGGAGGAAGAGGAGGGCGTAGCTAGGCAACCATCCTGCTAAACATGAATGAGCAGCAACTTGGAAGGCACATGCTTTGGATGGCTCGTGGGAGAGACTTTCTTCGGTGGGCAATTGGAATGGATAGAGAGGAGACTCTGATATGGATTGATCACTTCGTAGGCACTGTGAGTGTGGGGGAATTCTACTAGTCGTAGGAGTGTTGGGCTCCCAGTCTCGGGGCCACTTTTTTGGTAATTGTCGCACCGGGGACCAGGGTAGTAGGGTGGCAAGTTTTCGAGCTGGTGGCTGGTGCTGTGTGTTTTTGGAGCCTGGGTTGGTAGATTAGAGGGCTAATTTTGGGAATTTTCTTGGCACTATATTTTTTTTTTTGGCACAATGAATGCTTTTGTATTAATCTATGAAAAGCCCTCTATGCTTGAACCAAATGTAAATCTTTTTGTATTAATATAATTTCCCGCACATGGTGCAGTTTACCGATAAAAAAATGTGTTTCTATCCTATTATTATAATTATTTTTCGATGATTAATTCTTTCTACATTATTATTGATGTATTTATTTTATTCTATTAGTTATTATTCAATTAACATATGAAGTTGTAGAATTGTGTTTTTATCATATTTTTGTTATTACTTTTGGATGATTAATTGCTCCGTACATTGCTATTGATGTGTGCGGTTTATTTTGTTAACTATTGAATTTAATCTTCAAGGATAATATATTTTAATCTTGGTGTATTGCTTCTTTTGTTTTCAACATTCATTTTAGTTGTTGCTACCTCTTTTCTATAGACAAGGCTAGCCGCTAGATTAAGCCATTTAACAAGGAACTGACCTTTAGAATCTATTATTATCATATATTTATTATATAATTATTATAATTATTATCATATATTACATTCAAAGAACATATAATGTTTATAGAGAAAGTACATTCAACATGCAAGAAATTGAAACTTACTACTCAGAATATGGACAACTTCTCAGAAATTGCTCTGTATTCAATTGGGAAGCTAATTCAAATTACATATGAAAGAGAAAAAGATAAAATACAATTCAACTTGGAGATGCCAAAAAACTGTTAGAAGTGTTTTATCCCAATGATGAAGAAGACATATCACATGATTGGATCTTTGTTCACCCTGGACACATTTATCCATACTTCTCTACCCAAGCTGCACATGCTTTCTCCAATGGCCATTGGAAAGGAATCAATTTTGCTATTTTTTCATTATGCTCTGCATACCTAGCATCCAATAAGATTTTTGACTCCTTATAGAATATCTCAAAATTCAACTCCAATGCATGTAGCTTATCAAGTGTAGAACTTAAAATTTTCATATTTGGATCACTATCTACACAACTTGAAGATACGAGCTAGCCGGCTATATCTTCAAAATCAGCCTTCCATTTGTCCAAACTCTTTATTTATCCATCATTTTCCAATATGCTTGGCATAATCTTTTTATCTATCTTCTCAATTAATTGTCTTTTCTCCTTCAAAACTTTATCCAATTTTAGCTGGAAAGCCACTACGACTTCTAACAAAAGCAACATGTCAAGGGTTAATTTTATTTCTATTGGAGCATCAGGGGCAAACCTTGAACATCTATGAATTTCCCTTATTTCTCTAGTTCTAGGTAGCCATACCCTAATCATGTCCTTCAAGCTTTCCTTATCCTTCTCATGTTTGTCTTGGGCTATCCTCAAACTTGAATAAGATTTCCATGTATCATCAACCCTGGCTGTAATCTTGGATAGCCTATGGTTAATCAAATTTGTAACCATTTCCTTAACAATGGTCTTCTTCCCATCTTTCAAACTTTTTACTTCTTCCTTCAACTCTTTAATCTCTGAGAGCAATGTCTCTCTATCTGTTGGGAAAGCTTCTGAAGCATCCACAAGGATTGAAACATTCTGAATTGAAGTACCTAGTGATAACAACATTTGTCCCTTGTGCTTATTCAATTTTGCGATTGCTTGTCCATATTTCAATAAAAGCTCATCATAGTCCTTCTGCAGTTTATTGGTGATAGCCTCAGCAAATTGAGCTGTGTGAACACTCAAGATTGTAGCTTGAGGAGCTGGAGTATCTGATACTCTTTTTATTATCACATCTCTTGTTAATTCACTTAAACCCATCCTTGGCTTTTTATTGTTTGGGGCCAATGCCCATATTGCCAAGGTCTCAAATTTAGGATTGAACCCTGCACCAGAGAGTGCTTTATCTACCTGATCATTAGAGATATCTGTGCCCATCCTTATGACAGTATCAAATGCAATTGCATCTGCCAAAGTCCAATGAGGAAGTAACAACAAACCAATCTTTTCCACCAAAGCTCTCCCTTCATCAGGGGTCATCCTGCTGATATCCTGGCTCAATTCATTGAGCACCCTGTGTGTTATTTCTTCATACTTCTCAGGATCAGCTCCTCTTTTTGCTTCTTCCACTTTCTTATGAAATTCTTCATTTATCACTTTCAACACATACCCCTTAAATTCAGGGGTATTGACAAAGGCACAATCTTCTAAAAATTGTGCACAAGCGAGCACTCTGATGTCCTCTATATCTACCTGGTCACTAGAAAGTGACCTTGCCAACCTATTATCTAGAGAGGCATAAGGCCTTATTCTCTCAGGTGATTTCACCTGTTGAGAAATTTCTTGTTCTTATTCATTAATTTCCTCCTCCAAGTCCACAAACTCTATTTCTTCTTCATGCTCCAAGTCAGTGATTTTCAATTTTTTGGCTGGAGGTGAATCAGGAGACTCATTTCTTCTGCTATATGGCTTGACTATACTCCTTGGATCATATGTAGGTCTCTCTTCACCTGTAGGGGCATTTTCAATCAGAGTCTCTGCATTGGCAAGAATTTTCTGAATCCTTATTATTGGGTCATTTTCCTCTACAAAAGTCCTAGGATATGCAGAATTCAAATTTTTTCTCATTCTTTCCCCTTCCATCACTGCTCTCCACTTTTCCCTTAATAAATGAATTTCCTCCATTGTAGCACAGTTTCTCACTACATCCTCATCATACAGGACCTGATGGGTGAATTGTGGCCTTTTGACATTAAGTCTCGCCCTGTTGATGAAACCTTCTAGATCAAATACCCTTGGATATTTGAACCCCAACTTGTAACCTTCCAAAATGAAATTAATTTGATCCAGGGCATCTTTATTTGTAGCCCAGAAGTCACAAAACTTGGCGGCAGTAGGGAAAAAAGACCTTTTCTTCTGCAATCTTAGGTGTTCTTTATCTGATTCATTCAATTGCCAGATAATTTCCAAATATGCAATCATCCTTGGCATATACTTTGGTAGTATATGTGGGGCAACCTTGCTCCCATAAACTCTAATGCAAGTAGTGCGGGTGTGCAGGAACCAATCTCCCCAATTATGCTGAATTCCTAGTTCAGGGGTTCTATCTAATGTTCTTAGAAAATCTAATATATACCTTGGAACCCTTTCACATTCAGGGTCCATAAACTTCAGCAACCTTCTCACAAAATGTTCTTCAAAAATCACATAGTCTAAATTTTCATAGTGCATATCTAACAAATGAGTCCATAATTGGATAGGGAGAAGAGTACCATCCTGTTCTAATTCTCTAACATGCAAATCCTAATGCCACATCCTTGTTCCAACATATAAAAACATATGGCACATAATTGAATACCATTTAAATTCCACCTTTACATCTACAACATACAGATTGTTCTTAATCTTCAATAACTGCTCATGCATCTTGTCTGCTATATGTGTTGCATAATCAAATGCTTCAGTAGTTGAAATATCTTGTACATTTGCAGCTAACATCATCATAGGAACTGGGATCTTATCCAATGCATCTCTTCCTAGTACATGGTACAGAGTGTGGTAAGTCTTTACAAAGTAATGCATGAATTGTGAAACATCAAAAGGTTCTTCTTTACTATCTGATATTCTAATTGACTTTCCATCAATTCCCCTTGCTCTATGCTTAGGCAACTTGAATACTATGTATGCATGCTGAGCTCTTTTGTATTCATCTTTTAGGACATTGAAATCAATCTATTTGTTTGCAGCAGGGTTGAGGCCAAATACCTTTGTGATGAATTCTTTTGTTGTACTAATCATGACTTCATTATTCCCTGCCCTAACAGTCCTAGAAGTAGGATCATATCTTTGTGCAACAACCCCTACTAGGTCAGGATTTACAAATACATTAGGGCACATCAACTTCGCCACATCCAAATTCTAGGAATTACAAACATGGGCTTTGTACTCCTTCCTATCATGCCAGTGCTTAAACAAATTCCACCCATGCACATGCAATTTAGCATCCCAACACCCAAAACACAAATCTAACAGTCTATCATTAGGCCTACCTAGACTGTATGTATTCATTGGCCTTCTTGAAGACCCAGGCATCTGTTTCATTAAATCCTCATCCAGACTCCTCATAGAAGTCGAAGGCTGACTTGTTTGACTCATTTTTTGAAATAACACTTCAACAGATTATGGTTTTCTCTTGTAAGAATTCTCAAAATGTCCTCTACCAGACATCAAATTAGCAATTCACCTTCAAACAGACACAATAGGTAAGAATAAATTATAGGTTTTAGTTGTAGAATCTTGAAATCACAATATTTTCTCATCTAATTGCTTGCTACACAGAAATCCTCTACATGTTTATGAAAACACTATGAAAAACCCTTACCTTCAACTTTAATTGACCTTATAGATTAGGGCTCGGTGCATAAATGCACATCTTTTCAGCCATCACTGCGAATTCGTGATACGTATACACAGAAAATTTAAATTCCAACCGTTGATACAAAATTCATATTGTGAGATTAACGGTCGTGAATCAACTGCTAGATTTGGAAATCTAGGCCTTTACGTGAAAAGCAACCAACCTGGCAGCCAATCAAATTACTCCATCTCAGACGTACCTTCTTGCTGACTTTTCAACTTTTTTGTCCTATGTGGCCACGTGGCATCATTTTGTAGCGGCACAGTAGAAAATAGATCACCTCCTTTTGGCTCCACGGGTGTGCACTAAGGCTTCCACGTGGATATTCATTATGTAAACCCTATGTATGTCCTTTAGACCTATCTTCACCTTGCAACCCCGTGGTGCAAACATGATGTCACCTTCAGCATTGTGCGGGCTTGCGATATCCTGCCAAGTGGCACTTTCAGACCCTTACAAGGATATAAGACTAAGACATTGCAATGCATATGGCTTGATAGGCTAGAACAGGTAGCTCAATCCTTGGGGGCCGGTTAACTCATGACATAAAAGACATAAGGTTATAACTTAGCTAACTGGGAACCTAAGCTAGACGGTCAACAACAAAATAGAACATAAAGTAAACTCTTGACTATAAGACTTATGGTTTTAAGTAAAATAAGTAAAACACTTGCATGAATGTTTTGATGCCAGATGGATGGCTGTAGTTGAATTCTAGAATGAAATGTCCAGAGTGCTAGACTGGTGAACTCATACCTTCGGAATCAATCTAGAGCCGTTAGATTTACAAAGATCAATGGATGAATAATTATTATATATATTAATATAATTATTATATAATAAAATATATAATTCTAATTATTATATAATAAAATATATAATTCTAATTATTATATAATATATCTAACCTTTAACCTATATTATAATATTTTATCTAATATTAAATATAATTATTATATAATATATCTAACCTATATTATATCATCAAAGTGGGCCTGACTTCATATAATATACCTAACCTATATTATATTCAGACTTTAGTGCCATGTATCACCCGTTCAATGAATGTTTTGATGCCAGATGGACGACTGTAGTTGAATTCTGAAATGAAAGTCCGGAGCGCTAGACTTGGGAACTCAAACCTCCAGAATCAATCAAGAGCCGTTAGATTTACAAAGATCAATGGTTGAGATTATACGATAGTTTTCAATTCCACGGCTCAACGTACGTGCTGTATAAGTATTAAATTATTAATTCGTTTGAAGTGGGAGTACTCAGTAGTAGTACAACTACAACTACAAACTTGTACTGAAATTGAAGAATATAATAGAATATAATAACTTTAAAAAAATTAACTTCCTCGAGAATAAAATAAAATTTATAACTTTAATAAAAGAATGTAACACGTTTCACTCGCTTTACTTCATAGTTGGCACTTAGCATTTAGCAATTTTAATTGATACTATTTGGAAGCGAGAGGGTTAAGGACTAAAGGAGATTGTAGTGCACCAGAAATTATAATATCGATTGTGCGATGCCACGGAGTCACTCAATGTCAGTCTTCGTATTCATCTTTTTCAGGTAAGTGAAATACATAAATACTTCATTCCTATTACTATTGCTATTACTATTCTCCTTGAAACTTCAGTTTTTTCAATCTTGGGGACCGGGGTTTAGAAATTAGGATTGAGTGTTTACACGCATGTCTACCAGCACTACCAGACCAAAAATTGGGAAAACCAAAGAAAGAGATAAAACAGACTACGTCGGACTGTTTAAAACCCCAGGTTTTACAGATGAATACCATGATATTTATGACCCTGTAATCTTTGGAAGTTCACCTCAACACTTAGATATTCATTAGAGAATAAGGTACGTCAAGTGCAAACTAACCCCAAAAAACTAATACCAAATAGCAGGTTGACTACACCATGGGTGGTTGGATTGGGATGCCTGATGTTCCCTGAGGTTTTCCCTTGCACTGAATTTATCATGGTCTGTGCCTAGAATTATGATGAAAATAGAAAAGCAATAGTTATAAAAGATAGCCAGGAAGTAATGCTTCCCATTAATGGAGAATATTTTGGCAAATTGTTGGGTTTTACCACTGAAGAATGCAGAACAATGCACATAAAACTAGAAAGACTTGCTAGTACTTACGAAGCAGTTAGTGAAAATGAATTTTGCTTTTTTATCAAATCTCTAACATTGGATAGTACCCTACTCAATCAGAATCATAAGCCTCCTTATAAAATTGATATTTTTAAACCATGGGTTCAAGATATTGTTTCCATGCTAGTGTTTTTCCTTGGATTGGATAATAATAGTCAAGTGGATACAAGCCTCCTTGAAATGGTATACAATATCCATCAATACAATCCACCTGCTAAATACAGATTTCTTGAGCACATTACAAGATCCATGCAAGATCAGTTTTTAATGATTAAATGAAGTCAAAGTGAAGCTCCCACTCCCAGTTCCAACAGAAAAACATTTAGGTTCACAACCTACTTGTGCTATTTTTTTCTAGTGCAGTTTGCTAGGATGTTTCAGGACAACAAGCTACAAGTTTAGAGTCAGCAAGATAAAAATGTACTACTAGATTAGACCCATAAGATAAAGATGTATCATAATCAAAAGAACTACAATCATTTTGTGGACTACTTTTTGGCTTCATTGTATCAAACCATTACAAATACTCCAATGCCTAGATTGCTTGAGTCTTGTAGAAATTGCATTCAACTGGGAAAATAAATACAATTGGCTGATTGGTACTTCATGGAGGAATATACTGTCCTAAGATTTTATGGATTGGGAGTAAAGCCCCACAAACTTCTAATACATGTGATAGAGAGGATTTTTGCATTGGAATACATACAGCAGATGGAGAGTACAGATCAACTGCACTTTGTTAGTCAGCAAAAGAAGAACATATTTCCTTCCTTACCTTTTTCATGTGGAGGGTTCACATTTGAGAGAAAAGCATTCACTGTGGCACATGAAATTTTACAACTTTTTAAATTTGATGTTGACTCTCACTGGCAGTATGACCCATGTGATGTGATTAAAACAAGACTTGTGGCCAATAAGAATGCTCCAAGTAGAATTCAACATGAAAGTAAACCCCTACTAGAAATGTTAAGAAATAAGAATTCTTGGCATGAGGTCAGAAAAGTCATGGAAGAAACTGCTACTCAAAGAGGTATTTCTTTTGAAATATTATCATCAGAAATAATGGGATCACATCCAATTCCACAAACACAGAGAGATGCAGAGGTGGCACTGGCAAATAAGAGCTATGACAATTTATATAGAAAAGGTGCTATAAAATCTATGTATACAAAAATTCCACAGACTCTAAAGAGCCTTGTACAAAGGAATGCTAGACACACTCAAAAATTAGTGCCTTTTGGTCTATGAGGAAGGATCTCAATGATCCAAAAGCTACTGCAGAATTCAAAGAAAACTTAGAAGATGAAGAGTTCAACAAATTGTGGGATATAGAGCATCCCACTGTCAATGAAGCATCTGATGTTGATAGTGATGATGAGGATGAAGAGCAACCCAGAGATCTTAGTATATTTGCATTCAAACCTCGTATGAGTGAGACCACAAGAGAAACATATACTATAGGGGCATTAATAGCCCAAAAATTGGGTTATGAAGGTGGTGGTTTGGGGCCCACAGGACGAGGCATTTGGATTGTACCAAATGTATACCCTCAAAAACCTAATGATCTTCGACTCAGCATTAGAGGTGATGAACAAGCTAAAGGGCATACACATACAGATCAAGAGATTAGATTTATTCCAGATTTAAATCCTCAGAGTGAGATCCAATCACTAACAGTACCACAAGGGTCTTCTGATCTGCATGTTTCTCATTCTTTTCCTGTAGGAGATGGTGGACATTCTAGTGCTACTGGTGGCAAATCTAGTGATGGTACAGGTAATAGTAGTAGTACTAGTCAAAAAGAGCTGCAACAACAAACTCACAAGAGGCCATCAATAAAATTAGATGATACTATAGACAAACTTAGAGAACAAGGCCTTTTGAATACTAAGAAGCAAAAGATTATGACAGGTTTTGATTCCACATCCACATCAAAGCAATTGTTTCTAGAAGGCACCCCCCCTCCTATTGTTAGCGTGACTAGGACAGGAATGGCTAATCCTCATCATCAATTAATTAAAGATGCCACAAACACTACAACTACTCCTTCGCCATTCAAAGTTATGTCAAGTGTCACATATTCTGATTACAAAGTTGAGTTTGAAAAGAAAGCCAAAATATCTAAAACACACAAGAAAAAAGTGCTAGAGATAGAGGCTACTGCAACAACCAAGGTATTGACTACATTTGACCTAGAAATAGAAAAAATGGATTACATTATTATTGTGCCCAAAGTTCAAAATAAACCAGAGGACTAGATATAATGCTCTGACTATGAGGTGAGCACCATCCAAGTGGATTTTTCTAGAATGAAAATTTTTGACAAAATTAATATATCAAAAAAGAACAATGAAGTGGTGTACACATCATTGCTAAAGCAAGAGAGAGAACAAAAAAGGTATGGTTCTTTTGTAATTTCCTGGTAACTTTGTTGAATATATTGTCTAAAAATTAGAGTTGTAATATAGACAGGTCATAGGTTCCAGTAATTGAATTACAATAGAAGAAAAATATATTCAGTGATGTTAATTCCATTCAAATTGCTCATTTTCATTTGATTTTGTGATTTACATAACAGGTTGCAGACTTATATAGAAAAGTTACAGGGAGACATAGCAAATGAAAAAGCCAAGAGGAAAGCAGTAGAGAACAAGACCAAAGAATTAGAGAAAAGGATAAAAAACTCTGACTCTACATCTACAAGTGAAGTGAATAAACAAACAGAGGTGGAAGTGATTAAACTATAGAAAATGTTAAGTGAAAGTAAAAAAAATTATGATATTGAAAAAGCCAATTCAGAAAAATTAGAACAATCCTTGAATCAAGCCAAAGACAAATTGTAGGCAACAGAAAAAGCTGGACATCTGTGGGAAGAAAACGTGGAGAGAGAGAAAGAGAGAAAAAACTCTAAAAATTTGTAGATAAAACTGAAGAATGCATAAAATGAAATAAAATCCTCCAAAAAGAAAGTATCTAAATTTTATAGAAACACAATGGTTTATATAAAACATAACATGTGGGAGAAAATTATGAAGAGGATTGATGATATTTCTAAAATATTTGAATTCACTCATGATCAAGTGCAAGCATTTAATAATACACTCAAAAAATACATTGCTGAAAATGGATACATGGCAACTTCAAAACTATCAGATGCAAACAACATTTTGGACTCAATCCCCAATGCTGCTGGCAAAGAATTAGAATTGAAAGGAATTGAGAACCATATTGATGCCATAATAAAGGTCTCAGCTATCATTGAAAAATGTGAGAAGCTAGAAGAAGCATGACATGTTTTGGAACAAGCTACAATATTGAAAAAGAGGATGCAAACAAAGGAAGAATACTTTAGAAAGCCTGGTTTGTCGGGGCCTTTTGACCCATCATGCTGATACATTGGAAAAGATGCTTTCAAAAAAAATATGGAGGATAAAATGAAGTTGGATAAGGACTAGTTTCCTCAAAATCTTGATGAGGCAAACTTTTTGGATTCTATCTCACCACTGATAACCTTGAATGGAACTTTTAGTGAAACATTGAAGCCAAATAAATATATGAATTATAAACTTATATCACACTTACAACTCGCAATTATTAGGTTAAGAAAAGTTACACTTCCATCAGATGAAGAGTGGAGCACTCTACAAAAGCTGATAAAATGATTTAGTAATGTGTTTCCAACAGAGCATTATGCAGAGTTGGTTTTGAGCAAGTTATTGTACATTGTAAATGTAATACTTCAATGTATTCCTTCGGACCTTCATTTGAAAATCTATATAACACTAAAATCCATTTATGTGTTCATTGTTCAAATTATCTGTACTATTTAATTGCCTACTTAAGAAAACTCTGGTTTCTACATACACATTAAAAATTGCTAATGTTGTATATTAATATGCTATTGTTGTTGATTACTATGCAATGCAATATAAAGGAAAACAAATGAAACACTACTGTGGTTATAGAAAAGAAAAATTACTTTGCATTTAGTTGAATGCTTGTAAAACTTATCAGTATCACAGAATAATAATATGAAAATATTAATTTTTTATATAAAAAATGAAGAATGTACATCACTGATAGACAAATAAAATGTCATCAACAACATTTTGGAATTTGGAACATGAAATACAGTATAAATACCTAATAACTACTAATTCCCTTCAAATTGCCAAATCATCTCGTCATCCTCATTCTCCTCCCTTTGACCATGATATCCAATGTCATCCTGATCATTTTCTTCATTTTCTTCTATCTTCATATCTCCACTTAAGTGTCTCATCAACACCACTACCACTACATGTGCTTCTGGTATTCATTGTGTCACTATCATTTGTGCTATTATTGTTTGACGTGTTGCACAACCCTCTTCTTTCACATAAGGATCTCCAGATTGCGAGTGCCCTATCAAAAGGAAAACTCCAGATATCATGTCTAGTTGTATACATTCTCAAGCAATTTTCAAATTTTTGTCAAGTTTATTTCTTATCTTTGATTTCAAGAACCCCAATGCACTGAAAAATCTCTCATCCTCCACTGACCCTAATATCATGGTTTGACATAAATCAACAAGTTTAAAAATTTTTGATAATGCATCACGCAATATTTTGCTTTAACTTAAGGTTGCCCAAAGCTTTGTTATCGATCCCTCTTGGTGGGGAGCCTCCATGAGTTTAAATTGTTCAATCATTGAAGTTGCAAATCAACCTGATTGCCCTGTAAGCTTAGTTTGATTTAAAATCCATCTATTTGTTGTCCATCAAGTTCTGTACTTCTGCAAAAATGATCTGTTAAGGTCTTTATCTTGTTTTTATAATCACTTGGCTCACAGTTGACCCAATATTGAGGATACACTATAGACATGGCTTCAAGCATGTCTTTAAAGTAGTACTTACAGAAATAACAATCTTGTCAAAAGCTTCCCTTGAAACAGGTTCTTCTCTGATAGTACACTTGACCTTGTTAAAACAGTGCATTGGTATCTCAAATCCCTTTACAGAGACACATAACTCCCTGCTATCATTAAACTGTAAAAAATTAGCAGGATTGGTCACATTTGTTATCAAGTGCCAGCTACTAAATTTTGGACTTATGAAGGACCTATCTGATAGATATAGATTATCAAGGGTCATGCATATCATTCAACGCAGTTTAGTATATTAAAAATATACATAGTTCTTTCTTGGGCTTTTTTCATAAGCACATTCATTTCCTCCAGCATGGGAAGAATACCAACTAAAATGAGGAGTGTCTCTATGTCACTTAACCTATGTAAGAGGTCAGGAGCCTTGTCAATTGAGAAGCGATGGTCGTACATTACACCAATCAAGGATTGATATTCTGCAAAAACTCTTTTCGCTAGTTCATGCAAGGTGATCCATTTGGTATCAACATCCTTAAGAAGCTTGTTTCCTGTAGTTACTCCCTCAACAAAATGTTGAAATTCCAAAAACCGTTTGGGACTACGGTAGAAGTATGAGTAGAGCTCAGGGACTAGATCTTCAACTTTTGATACTGCAGGAAACTTGCTCACCATTTTAAATGCTAAATTCATTCTGTGGGCCATGCAGTGGATGCCAATCATGTATGGTGAAATAGAAGTTTGTAGCTTTACACATAGACCATTCCTATGACCTTGCATTACTGAATCTCCATCTGCCCCTACACACACCAACTTTCTAGCAATTGTGCAGTCATCCATACCTCCAATTTCAATCAAAGATTTCTTCACTATCTCAAATAGATTTTGTGATGTTGCATTCTCCTTCATTTTATAAACAGAGAGTAGATGAGGTTGGCAGACATGGATTTCCATAGTATACACATGCATACATACCCAAGAAGTATTATCTATTGTTGTAACTTCATCTAGAGATAATGCAATAAAAGTTGACTCTTTTATTTTTTCCTGTAAATCATATTTTTCCACATCAGCAAGACAACTTTCCCATTCCCATCCACTGTTTATTGACCAATGTGTGTTAGGAAAATTAGGAACAACCATAAAAGATAATAAACTATTATATTATGAGTAGTCTGTCATAGGACGCCCTCTGGTCAAAATATGAAAAAACAACACCTAACTGAATAGTTTTTGCCATTTGTGCTTCTCCCATCATCTTTCCAAATTAATCTTCAAATGAACCTCCACCTGCATGAATCTTCACCTTTCTTTGCATATGTGCATCATATTTGAGGGCATTCTTTACATGAAGACATTCGTCCTTCATTTTCCATCTTATCACTAATTTTTTTTGTCCATCTATGATTTAGTTTTCATAAACTTTTCCAATATGTTTTTCTATGGTGTCAAGTTTTAGCTGCAACCTCTTGTCCCTACGATATTTCCAACTACAAATCTTACACTTGCATTCTGTGGGAGGTTCATCTTTGTTTGCATTCTCCACCGGTTCAATGAATGGGAATTTTGACAGCCAATCAATCTGAAAACTCCTTGACATTTCCCACTCACGCCCTTTTTTTGATTTGGCTTTTCTTTTCCCCTTGCATGCACTTGTAGGATCTTCATCTTCATTGATAACTTCATTAACTTCATTATCACTTGTTGAGTTTGATTTATTCATATTATCATTCATGCTACCTTGGGTATTCCCTGGAACATCAATATCATCTGTGGCATTGTTATCATTCCCGCTACCTTGGGTATTCCCTTGAACATCATCTGTGGTATTCTCATCATTCCTGGTACATTGGGTATTCTCTACCCCTAGAACATCATCTGTGGCATTGTCATCATTCTTGCTACCTTGGGTATTCCCTGGAATATCATCCATGGCATTGTCATCCAAGTCAATAGATGGTACAGGTTCTGATGTTGTAGCTCCATCAGATGGACCGCCAACATTGCCAAAGTACGACTTTATGTTTCTCCATTTTAATGACCTTGACCTCCCTTCACCACCCTCAGACAACTTCTTCTTGCTCGACATCTCACAAATTAAAAGCTACAAAAAAAATGTCATTTTGTTCAAGAAGGAATCATAGATGATAGATTATAGATCCTTGGTTCCCTGGGTTCTAGATTAAGATATCTCCCTAGTCCTAGACTCCTAACTACTACTCAATCAATATCATTTGTAACAAATTACAATGAAACCAAAAAAAGACATAAATAATCAACATGAATCTTATATTATTACACAGTAAAGAAATGATCACTTACCTTTTCTGTGACTCGCCAATGCCTGTAACTATAACTTCTCTATGATCCGAAATGAATTAATGATTCAAGAGCTCAGAGCTAAAAAAAATATCTAAAGGATTAATTAGAGTTTCAAATGCATTTATATCAATACATATTTGGCAAATACCATAGGATTTTCAAATGGTAGTGTAATAATTTAGTGAATCATGTGTACTATTAATAGGACACTTGTAAATGTTAGGCGAAATGGACCTCCATCAAACACATATGTTGTAATTTTCTAGGCGAATAAGGCCCTCGGATTAGCATGGAGTTATAATGGTATTGGAGAGATTGGTCCTCATACATGTGAATCGTTTAATTATACTAGCAAAATTGGTCCTCGTGCATGTCAACTGTTTAATGATGTTGGCGAAATGGGTCCTCATGCGTGTCAACCATTTAATGATATTGGCGTATATGTGGGTGAATTAAAACATGCCTTTGAAATTCCTGACGAATCACCGTTAGAACCGCATAGAATACTGTGGCAAAAATACTAACTATAAATGACTCAAAAATTAATAGGGTGGCAAATTAAAATGCATTGGATTGAAAATCTAAAAAAATCAGACGAATTGGCCCCCTGCCGGTGGGAATGTATTCACCAATTCCCAATTTGCAGATATGAACTATTCACCAATTGGTGAAGATTCACCACTAGAAAAATCATGTTGATGTATGTTTTTACATGTAAGCAACATGAGATAAATTCACAATGAACTCAGTCTCCCTTGAAAAGTATGGAGAATTATACGAAGATAATTCTCAACTCCAAGGCTCCGGTAGTCAGTTCTTGACTGTGTTGGAAAGTTTAGTGGTTCGTTGTGAGCTGTTTGTTCAAGGGGCCTTATATAAACTAAAGTAATATGTGACTTACTAGACTTACTCAATGATCACAAATAACACTGTGAGAAGTGATCCTTTGCATGTATTTATCATCTTTACAAAGCTTTTATATGAATTACTCTAAACATGCTCTGTATTTTCAAATTATGTATGCAAACTACTAAAGATCTTTTAAATTTGCAATTATTTACTCGAATCAGTATCAATTCACTTAAAATATCTATGTGTAAGCTAAGTATTTATGCTTTTTGAAGAAAAGTTAGAAAGAGTAGTGTTAGAAACATTGTTAAACTTCTATACAACTTCTCTGTTACTCACGCTTATAAGCCTGTTTATCCTGATCAATTCAAAAGCAAGAAAATTCTCATATGTAATTTTTTTGAACATTTTCACAAATCAACATATGGAATTGCAATATTCAAGGGAAAAATACATTAAAGAACACCTGAAGCAACTGGCACTCAAAAAATAGACGTAGACAGTTGATGTTTGTATTCATTAATATACACCAGCCATTTCAAATTTACAATATCTTTATAACTAAAATCCTTTGAATATATCCACAATAAATCACACTTATAGATGTTTTCTATAGATGTAGAAAGGAGACTGGTCATTCCACATACTTCTTACTATAGACAATAGGCGAATCCTCCCTACAACATATGCTCAAGGCACTACTCCTTAGTCACCTCTCTTGCATACTTTGTCTACTTTTAATGCCTTCGTGTATTCTTGTGTGTGTAAAATACAAGTATCTGGGTTCATTATATAGATTTGAAATCCCCCCAATATGGTTACAAAATTTGATCAATCAATGACTCTCATTCCAACTGGAACATCAACGATGAAGAAAAAGGCCCGCCAAAATATCTGAGAAGCATCTTCCCTCCTGAGCATAAAGGATGCCCTTTAGAATCCTTTTAAAACCTCAAAATATCCTCTTAGTTAATGGCCTTTTGCATAGAACTTTCCCTCTTTCACCGCTGCTATCTCCCAATCCTGATCGGATTTGGTACTGTGAGCCCTCTCTGCCTCTGATTCACCTGCCACCTTTTGTGACTTTCTGCTCCCAATCGGATCTAGCTCTGGAAATTTACTTTTCCCTTTGTAATTCCTTCACCTTCGTCTTGCATACTTCCCCACATACCCACTGTATACCTAATAAAACATGAAAAACGGACCTCATTAGTTTATGCAATAAATTGTACCTACTTTTAGTTCCACTATCACACATACAAATCTGGACGTCATTGATTTATGTACTGAATTAAAATGTTTTCAATTCCGGCTTTGCATATTTACTTTTGTGTCAATCAATGTACACGCATACGATAATAAGCCATACAAATCTGGATTCCACAAGTTTATAAACCATATCGAACTTACCCTTGATTTTGGGTTTGTACATTTTCCCTTGTATTACTTCGATGTACATCGCATACAAACAAAATGCCATGCATAAAAACGTTTGACTTGGACCTTCCTTTCTCTCTTGCTTATGTATTAATGCGTTATAGGCTCAATTTGATTTTACTTCAGTTCTGGGATTGTATTTGCTTTTTTGTATATCCGCCACATTCACCTTTTTCATACATTCATGTTATACCAATACGGGCCCCAACCGTACTTCGTAATGTTTGACTTTGTGAAATCCGGTCTTGTATCTCGTTAATTTTGTATGTTAAATACATGCAAAAGACCTATGCAAAAATACAAACATAAACCCCCTTCCGCTTTCTAGGTCTAATTTAATTTGTTTTCAGGTCTGGATATGCCTATTTCAAAATTGTATAACAAATACAAACTTTTATACATACAATTTCAGACTCCAAATTTTATGAAATATACCTTAAAAGACTGTCGGATCCAGTTTGTATATTATGGAACTACATACAAGAATGCATGTATATGTTATACAAATGTATGCATTGAACCGAATTGGATATTTCTAACATCCGCAGATGTATGCCTTATACAATCGTTTGCGAACTTCGACCCTTTATACACCATACCATAAAATGTTGTCGGGTCCGGACAGGTATACCATATGAATGTATACTTTGACCTGTATATCTACTACATGTATTTATATGAAAATGTGGACTTTAAACATTGTACAACACACAATATAAAACCTTCGGGTCCAACTTTGTATCCTATGCATGTTTTTGGCCATGTATACCAGATACAAACATTTTCATACAATGATGTATACAAACTCTAAACTTCATAAAGCACCACATAACCACGTGTCTGATCCGAACATGTACATTCTGATTTTAGATATCCAATACAAAAAGGCAAGACCTCTCAAATGTAAAATGTAACCCGATAGACATAAGAAACAATGTATTCAACATATACAAATAAAATTTGTATATGAAATACAAATTTACCAACTATTGCCTCTTCTCAAAAAATTCATAACTTTCAAAATACAAGGAATTCTCAAATGATTCAAAAGGCAATCCTAACTCATTTTTTATGCAGATTTCACTGACCTCATTTATTTACCATGCATCACTCATTTGACTTTCAAGTACCTAGGATATTTTTCCCATACCACCCAGCACACAGAACCACACACAAGTAAAAAGCAATAGCCACAACAGGGGTCCTCATTTTGCTAAAGGGTAAAATGGGGCGTGTTGTGAACATCACAACAAATCCCACTCAAGGAGGCCACTGAGTCATCAATCATGGATTTCTTGGAAGAAATCATGACAAGGTTTGGAGCTACTCATACTATTATTTTTGATAATGCAAAAGCATTCACTGGTTTTAGGATTGCTGACTGGGCTCTCAAATACAATGTGTTCTTAAAGACTTCATCTAACTATTACCCCCAAGGTCATGGGCTGGCTGAGTCCACCAATAAGAACCTAATCAAGATTCTGAAGAGGACCATGGAGACAAACCAGAGGTAGTGGCACAATAAAATCAGATTATCTCTTTGGGCTGATAGGATCACCTATAAAAGGGCCATTGAGAACTCTCCTTTTGTTCTGGTGTATGGAAGAGAGGCTAGATTACCTATATCCTTAGAGCTTCCTACACTAGACCTAGCTCATCAATTGGAGTTAGAAGGAGAGGATGCAAGGTCTGTCAGGATGGTTGAATTAATTGAATTAGAAGAGAAAAGACAGACAACCATGATCATATTAGAAGAACATCAATTGTAGACCAAGAAGTATTTTGACAAAAAGGCCAAGGTCCAGACCTCCAAAGAAGGTGATCTTGTCTTGAAATGGGATGCTGACCAAGTCAAACTCAGAGCTCACACCAAGTTTGATGCACTTTGGAGTGGGCCTTACATCATCAATAATTGCAAGCAAGCAAATGCCTTCATTCTTTCAAGGCTAGACGGTGAAATTCTACCCATTTCAGTTAATGAGATCCATCTCAAACCTTACCATTAAGGTTGGTATGAGATCTTGTACATAGTGTTTAGTTTATTTCTATTTTAGGTTTCCCTCTCCCTAAGTGCTCTTGCATAGGCTGCATTGTCATTAGGAGAATGCATGCCTCTTTCCTTTTGTGTGTTTTGGGAGGTAGGTTTCAATTGTTTGGACCTACTTCATTCCTCTTTTGACTCTATGCCCAATAGATGCTTAAGGCCACTAATCCAATTGTAGGCCACTAATCCAATTGTTTAACAGGCAAACATCCCTGAGAGGTCGCCAAAATGTTGACCTATTTTCTTCCGTCTAGAGTCAAACAGTTCACCTTGAAAATCTTCTGGATATCCCCTGGGATATGGCCCTACAGGCCTTCATCCTTCACATCCTCATGTTTTGCCTTGCAAAAATCCCTAAATCTAGTCTGGAGAATCCTTACAAAAAACCCAAAAAAACCCATAAATCCTTAATCTTCAAATGCCTTCCTTCGCAGGAATTTTCCATTTTCATACTTAGTCATTTTGGTATGGATATCCTGATGATGTCATTCAGATCCCTTCCCTAAAGAAGCACATATGACGATGACATCATCCGAACATTTTGGCTTCGACATATCATCCTGCAGTGCTAATATCCTGATGATGTCATCGAGATCCCCTCTTCGACAAAGTTCTTCATGCTGATGACATCATCAAGATATTCAAAAGGCATCCGGATCTTAAGTTAGTGCTCAGATATTAAAAGCTAATATCCATGTGGATGACGACCCCTCCATGCTGTGAAGGAAAATTTGACGGGTGTATCCAGATTTCACATAGCCTACAGACCATTGAAGTTGACATCATGTTCCCACTACGCGGTTGCGAGGTGATGACATGTGGACATCCAGATGCCAGTTGACCGCAACTTTGACCGCAGATATCTCCCTCATCCTGAGGAATGTCTACATGATCCAAAAGGTGAAATTGGTTAGAATTTCCTCCTCTTCATTTGGTCGGCTTTTGGGGGGATATTCTCATTTTCAAAATATGATCCAAATTTCATGATCCAGATTTGCGCATCCGGATATCAAGATAGTCACCAACTAAGGAAGGATTCGTAGTCTCGACCGACAAGACATCTCAACAATTGATTTAATGTGTTGTGAGGAATTTTCAAATGTAGATATTTGTTACATTTATGGTTGCAGATCGGTGATTCAGCAGCTCGCATTAAAGTCCCAAAATATCTCCCATCTGCCTAGGCTCTAGATATTTTCTGCAATGAATTCTTGCAGGCTGACTTTCCTTTTGGCAGAGATATTTCCTGATAGAGCCCATGGGGTTATTTATTGTAACCTAATTAGGTCATTTAGAATTAGACGCTAAATATGCATGAATGTAAGATGTTAAAAAGGTTGGAAAATAGTTAGTCTTATGCTTTTATATTCCAAACAGAACTTTCTTCTACTGTAAATATGCCTCTTGATCAATACACATGGTGTCTTACTTCTTCATGCTTTTAACTCTGTGCAGTCTTAGAATTGGCTATTGTTTGTGAATGTTTAAAGTCCTAGCAATCCATTCTTTACCTCTGTTAAAATCTCCATGATCTATGTAAGTTTATCAACTATATTTCTTTATTTGTGCATCTTAGCTCTGTGTATGTTCTTTATTCAAACTTGGTGTATCACCTCCCTTTACTTTCAGTTTTATTCCCTCTTCCTCTTTTCCTAAATAGGTAGATAGATTAGGTTTACTCTTAGGATCACTAAATCTATCATTCAATAAAGGAACCAACATCTCTCTGGAGATTCGGCCTCACTGTAAGGTCCCACACGTGGAGGTCATCTCAATGTTTCACTAGATTGTTGGAGCCCTAAAAGCCTTCAACATTGGGTGCAAATCTATGTGACAACAGGAGGTACTACAGTCAGTTAGATTTCAAGACTGCAAAAGGTTGTTGCACTTTCAACCATTGAAGCTGAGTATGTTGCTGCTATGGAAGCTAGCAAGGAGATGAGTTGGTTACAACATTTTCTGGAGGAATTGGGACAACAACAAGAAGATAGCCCTTTGTACACTGATAGCCAGAGTGCCATTCATCTTGCTAAGAATTTAGTTCTGCATTAAAAAACTAAGCACATACAGTTCAGATACCACTTCATCCGGTCAGTTTTGGAGGATGGACAGTTAAAGCTGGAGAAAATTCACACAAGTGAGAATCCTACAGATATGTTCACAAAGGTAGTTACACGGGAGAAACTAATTTCCTCATCAGTTTCTTTTGCCCTTCATGACTGATAATGGTGGATATAAGAAACTAGCTAGACCTGTAATCTAGTGGGAGCTGCAAGTGCAGCGGTGTCGTCCAGGATCAGTCTCCAAGTGGGAGATTGTTTGGTGTGGAGCCTGATCAGTCTCCAAGTGGGAGATTGTTGGTATGTGGTGACTGATCATGTAAATATTGTACACTCGTAACATATCCTTGTCGAGGTTCAGGGTCGGTAGTTAATTTTTGTTAACCGACAAATGAAAAATGACCTTGTAAAACCCTAATTCTAGAAGCTTCCAAAAAGCTTGTTATAAGCAGCTGAGATGTATGTTGTGGTATGGAAATTGTGAGATTTTAATTTGTTTTGCACTAGATAATAAAATCATTGGATGGCTGAGTTTCTGTGGATGTAGCCCATTTTGGGTGAACCACGTTAAAATTCTGTGTTGATCTCTTTTGTGTTATTCTTCATTGTTATATTTGGGTTATTTAATCTGCATATAATTGTTAATGTTTATTGCTCTGATTTGCCTGAACCCTAACATTTAGTTTAGTAAGTTTAGGATTAATTAAATAGTTAATTGATTTAGTATCGTCCCCTTAGCAAATTAATGACAATTGCATGCCCCTTAAGCCATCCCTTAACTACATTTTGTAAATTAGGTAATTGATTTAGTTTAATTTGTAGGTTAGTGTCATGTCCCCTTTCCAAAAATAGGACTTTCTATTTTTAGTAAGCTTTCACTATCAAAAAATAGAAAGTTAGGGTTCGGGACAACTTTGAGGAAATAATATTTATTTAATATTTTATTTTTTTCGATATAATTTCCACACTTTGGACAAATAAATATTAAAATAAACAAATGTTAATGGAGGCGTTGGAAAATGAGGAAGCTTCTTCATGATGGTTGCATTAATTAAATTCAAAATGCAACATCTTTATGGAAGTTGGTTGTGGATGATTTTTTAGTTGATTTTTCCCTCCAAGAAGGGCGTGGAAATCTTGAGGGCCTATGCTGGGTATGTTTCATATAAAATACTTCAAAAAAAGCAAAGGGGGATGTCACGTATCAGACTTTTGGGATAGATATAATTACGTAAATGCATGGAAAACTATTGAACTTTATTTGATGACATTTAATTTTAAATCAATTTGATAATGATACATTAGTGAGCTTATGATTTAGTTCTTTATGTCACTTCTGCTATGATTTCTCGAAACTAACCTATTCACTGCAGATTTGTCTAAGGTAAGAACGTGTGTCAGGTTGAGGGGACCTAGCAATTTGTCAACACACAAATGGGTTTTGTTTGGTGCCCTATCACACACTCACATAGAATCATATTTTCGATTTTGATGAATGTTTGTTTAGCATTTTCATTTGATTCTGTCATTCTCTTGTGAATGTCTCTATGCTTATTTTCGATGCCTATTTCATCAAAATTAAATAAGCCAGTTTTGTCATATGGATCTATATGAATAATTGGTGTCAAATATTATTATTTCTAAAAAAAATATAAAATACCTATGTGTATATAAATATATTAAAGGCTAATTAATGTTGTGTCTATCTTTGTAATTATTTATAATTAAAGAGTATTAAATTTAAATGAAATCTTAAATTACTTATTTTTTATATAAATACATTTATATAAATATAGTAATTGGGGAATTATTCAAAATAGTTTAATCTTAAATTGCCTTTTTATAAAAATAAAATACTTGTATAAAAAGAAAATCTCTAAATAAATATATATATTCATATTTGTAATTTTGGCTCTATTTTTAGCTTTGTTTAAAAAAAATAAAATTAAATAGAGTTTAATAAGAGAGCATGCGTAGCATGCGGGAGAGGGAAGAAATCTGAGAGTTAAAACAAATAAGAGTATTTGCATGAAGAGGAACGCTGAGAGGAAAATAGGGTTTTGAAGAGTAATAAAAGAAGCAAGATTAAGGAAAGGGAATATACACACACCGAGGGAAAGAAAAAAAGAAGACAACACACGCACAAGAAGAGAGGAGGTGGGGATTAGAGGAACATAGAGAACGAGGGAGAAGTAAGGAACCCAAGATAACATTATTCCTCAGTCATTATCTTGAATTTTGATGTTTCTTTTGTTTTATCGGCCTTCTTGATTTCTAAATTGCTTGCGTAGATCTTGAAACAACCTCCTTTAGTATTTAAATGACCTATGTGGATCTTGAAAATTAGATTCTCTTCACAATAATCTACTTTGATCTTTTTCTGGTGATTGATGCCTCAATGATTAGAATAACGTCTCTATTGTATCCAGTGGTTTGTCTTTCTTGTATTCGACCTAAATCGATCTCCCTATTTATTTAAAATCGGGCCTTGTGATGAGCCTTCGACGGCCTTAGTAAGTCAAATTTATTTTCCTTTTTTTGTTTGTAGTCTGTCTATCTAGTCTTGTATTTTGATCTATTCTAGTAATTTGAGACTGAAAACCCATATTAAACATCCGATCTCGCTTCAAATCACTGATTTGTTGTTCCACTCCAGAACCTCCATAGACAGGCACACAACTTAAAACCAAGAACCTTGGAAATCTACCTAATATCAACATGAATCTGTTGAACATACTCTCTTGTGGGGGCCATAACGAGTATAATTGGTCCATTGCCTGAAGTAAGAGGAGGATGATCCTTGATATGCGTTAGCATAGGCAAAACAAATGCAAGAGTCTTACCCGAACCTATTTTTGCTATACCAATACAGTCTCTTCCACTCATGATAATCGACAGACTTTGGCTTGAATAGACATAGGCTTTACATATCCTAATTTCTTTATGACTTCGAGGAAAATATTATGTGAAGGCCATCATAGCAACGGCCTTAGACAACTTATAACGGCCTTAGACTTTTTGTTCTTGATCTGAATTCCTTCCAATGGGCCGATTTCCTATGATTAAATCTAAAATTTCTTTTTTTGATCTGCAAAACTACACAATTCGACCTCTTATGTCTTTTAAACCGGCTCGATATCTTTATTTTGAGTCAGCATACTATATGTAATCGTCCTCTGTATTATAATTGGGTCTATTTATTCTATTCAACGACCATATACATATCGTATTGAATCAACTCTGGGTTTAAATATGGACTTACCATAGCAGCCTCACAAACTGCTTTTATAATATTAATTAATCTTGCATGATAATAGTATTAGTGGTTTTATTATTTCATTTATTCGATTATTCCTGAGTTTGCTATAAACATATGGATAGAATCTCATTATTATTTATTAAATTATAGAATTGTATATCTATAGACTTCCTGTCTGAAACATACATGTCGAAATACATATATTCTTACTTCATGACCAAAATCTAAACTACTACAACGAGGGCACGTATTGAATTCATGGGATAAACAACTATAATGGTATAAATTACACTGAGTTACTTGCATAGAAAACTGACTACCTGTGAAACAAACAACTGTTGAAATCATCTGAAGCGAAATAAATACTCTTGTATTAATGCATGCGTAAAATGAGTTTATTTTGCCATAAATTATGTTTGAAAAGAGTGTTATCTTTCTATAAATTTTGTTATGAAAGTGAATGGCTTATTTTTCTTGTCTTCTATGTTATGTGTGTTTTTAAAGTTGCTTTCCGGGACGGGTGCTGAATATGAGGAAAGAGGGAAGTGGGTTTTCTTTTCAAAACCTACACACCGTTAATCGGTTAATGCTTTGGCCAAAGTTAATATTTGACATTGAAATAGACGTATGTACCATTGAAACAGATGGTTTGTATGCCTAATTTTATGTATTTATTTCCCTACCATATCCTATTAATGTGATGTTGCATTCAAGTTAGGAATGCATGTAGGTTAATAGGCACGCACCAGATTCTACCCTGCCGCTTGTTTACAGGTTGCTAGGCCCTTCGAGTAGGGTTGGGCATCCTTTAGTTTGGAGGATACAGAGGAAGCACAAGCTTTGTGGTTGGGCAAAAAAGTGCCTGAACCATGTTCTTGTCCTTCAACGCAACAGATGGCCAGATGGCCGATGGTGGTCAAGGACTGATTGTATTGGATTTAATTGATCTTGTTGACAGTTGTAATTCTTCATTGAACTCAAAATGTTATGTAGGGCGTAAGGCCATGTTTGAAACTTATATATATTGTTATTTCAGAAAGCTTTGTAATTGAACTTCAAAAAGATGAAATGTAATATGAATGTATATCTCATTATGAATGGATTCTTGCATTGACAATAGATGTTATCTTTATCTCTTTTTACTTGATGATGTAGTTATAGTTACTTTACTTGCTATTATTTTAGCTTTTCTTCGGTTATGTATGTATGTGGAATTTTAGTACTTTACATTTGGTATCAGAGAGAAGGTTCTACACTAGGCCTTTTGGACTATTATGCAGATATTTTAACATGAATACTAGAAACTTTGAACGTAGGGGAGCAACCCTGGGATCTGGCAGTGACCTAATTGTAGGAACCAATGAAGAAATCAATGTAGGAAACAATGCTTGAAACAATGAAGGAAACCAAATTGAGGTGAACAACAATGCATGACAGAAAAATAATAGACAGAACAATGATGGGCATAATAACCGGCTGGATCAAATCCTTTCTCTTTTAACTCAACAAGGGACCTGAATGAACAATCTGTAACAGGAAGTTAAAGGAATAAGAGGAAATCAGAATGAGGAACATAGGGAAGAATCCCGAGGCCCAGAAGGTGAAGCGAATGTGAACAATCGAAATAGAATTGCTTAGGAGTTAGGAAAGGACCTTAAAAAGGTCGCCCCTCCTAAGTTTGACGGTAAGACTATTGGTGACAGAGTGGAGGCATGGATAATTGATATGGAAAAATGTTTTGATCTCCAAAACTTGTCTGATGAAACTAAAGAAATGTGGGGATCTTACTAGCTTACTGGGGAAGCAACGACCTGGTGGGACAATGAGAAAGCAGAAAAGAAACTATTACCTGGAGAAGTTACATGGGACCGCTTTCTCGAACTCTTTAGGAAGAGGTGGTTCCCACAGATTTATTTTGATAAAAATATGACAGAATTTCAAAACCTAACTTAGGGAGGTATGACAGTGACTCAGTATTGGTAGAAATTCTTGTACATGTTGAAGTATGTTCCACAGTATCAGCTGGATGAGAGGTCCAGGATCTGTAAGTTTATCTTGGGTTTAAGACCACATATTGGGGTAGAGGTAGATATTCATAACCCCTTGACCATGGATGAAGTGTTTGAAAAAGAAACTAAGTAGGAACAAAAATTGTAGCAGATTGCCAATTATTGTAAGAGTTGAGATGTGAAGTATCAGAATAAAAGGTTGCAAAATGATAGTCACAATCAAAGTAACAACAAAAATCAAGGAAACACCAAGCATCAAATAAGGAATCTTAAAAGAGGGAACAATTTTTAGGATAAGAATAGTGGAAACCAAGCCCAAAATAATAAGAAAGGCAACTTTGGCAATAATGGTAATAATAACAGAAGATACATGCCAACTAGACACAGAGGACCCCGCGATGGATGTTATACTTGTGGTGGAGAACATTATGCTAGCTCATGTCCTCGACAAATAGTGAACCAAAGAGATGGCAATCAGCCAAGAGTTCCACAACACCAAATTCATGCAACTGTAGATCATCGTTAGGCAGATTTTCAAGCTACACCCATTCAATTTTCTAGTATGGCTTTCCGATTTCTATTTTAATTGATACCAGAGCTACAGAATGTTTTGTAGACCCTAAAATTGTAGCTAAGTTATCTATAAAACCAAGACACATGGAAAATTCTTGGATGGTGCAGTATGGTAACAATACAGAGAAAAGAGTAGATTCATGTCTAGTATGTAGTGAATTAGATCTTCCGACCTTCCAAACACAAGTCAACCTTTATGTTGCACCTCTAGGATCATATGACATGATTCTAGGAATAAATTGGCTATCTAAACACAAATCCTTAGTAGATTGTGAAGAAAAAGTAGTGAAATGCCTTGATGAATTTGGGAATTGGATAGAGATTCTTGGTTCTAGGACACCCCTTAAGCTAAGACAAATTTCATCCATGTAATTAAAGAAAGCTAAAAGAAAGGGTTGTTCAATCTATGCAGTCAAAATAAGAGTTCTAGATATTTAGGAACTGTCCTTTGATAAGTATCCTATCCTTAGAGAGTTCTAAGATGTATTCCCTGATGAATTGACAGAACTACCGCCAAAAAGGGAATTTGATTTCTTAATAGATCTTGTGCCAGGAACAAAACCACAGTCTAAGGCACCCTACAAAATGACAATGATAGAACTATATGAGCTTAAAGCACAATTGGAAGAATTGTTGAAACAAGGGTTCATCAGACCTAGTGTGTCACCTTGGGGCGCACTGGTCATTTTAATAAAGAAGAAGGATGGAACTTTATGGTTGTACATCGATTACAAGATGTTCAACAAGGCAACTATAAATAATAAATATCCACTTCCAAGGATAGACGAGTTGTTTGATCAAATGAAGGGTACAAAGGTATTCTCCAAAATAGACCTTAGATCCGGCTACCATCAACTATGGATCAAGGATGAGGATATCTCTAAGACAACGTTCAGAACCTGATATGGTCACTATGAGTTCACAGTAGTACCATTCGGGTTAACTAATGCACTAACAACATTTATGAATTTGATGAACAGTGTGTTCAGGGATTGTTTAGACAAATTTGTGTTGGTCTTCTTAAATGACATTTTGATTTATTCTAAGTTAGTAGAGAAGCATGGAAGACACTTAAGGATAGTTTTTCAACGCTTGAGAGAGCGTAAACTTTTTGGAAAATTATCTAAGTGTACGTTTTACTAGAGGAAAGTGCACTATCTTGGCCACGTGATTTTAGCAGATGGGATAGCGGTGGATCCAGAAAAGATCAAAGCAATAATGGAATGGTCTGCACCACAAAATATAACTGAGGTTAGAAGTTTTATGGGGCTAGCTAGATATTACAGGAAATTTGTGGAAGGATTCTTGACAATTGCAACACCAATAAGCTTGTTATAGAACAAAGGTAAGAAGTTTGATTGGATAGACATATGTGAGCAAGATTTCCAACTGTTGAAGGAAAAACTCACAAAACACCTATTTTGACCATACCTGACCCAAATGGTCATTTCATAGTGATAACAGATGCTTCTGGTGAAGGTGTGGGAGGAGTGTCGATGTAGAATGGGAAAGCAGTGGCATATGAATCCAGAAAGCTAAAGTAGCATGAGTTAAACTATGCACCTCATGATCTCGAGTAGGCCACCATTGTTCACGCACTCCAAATGTGGAGGCACTATCTCTTGGGTAAGCCCTTTGAGTTAAAGATAGATCATTTAGGGCTCAAGTACATCTTCACCCAACCTAATCTCAATGCACGATAGAGACGGTGGTTAGAATTCCTTAGTGAGCATTGTTACTAAATTTTGTTCACACTAAATTTAGTTAGACCTAAGTGTAGTTGTTCAGAAGGAATAAAAGAAAACTTCAAAGTCATTGCATTCATTGAACAATTGATCTCTTGACAAAACAGAGATAGATATCAGTTGTTAGGATAAACCATCAGTCCAATCAGGACTGATGAATCATCATAACAAGTGAATCAAAATGTCAAGAAATCAAAGACTCAAGAAATATAGTTGATCTAACATAGTTTTATCTTTCAGGGGTTATAAGAAAAATTGATTATTTAGTTGATCATATTTGAAAGGAGAGAAAGATATTTATTTGAACTATTATTTCATGTCATATTTGGAACATACAATTCAGTATCTATTACTTTATCCTATGCATTGATTGAAAAAGAAATATACATACATCAAGCACATAAGATAAATTAACTAATCATATTTAAAAGAGGTGTTCAAATGTGTCCCACACAAGCCATGGGAGTAACTAAATTGAACAATGCAAACATATGCAGGCTATACATCTGATGATAAAATAAATAAGGAAGAACACACGATAAAATTAAATATCCATCATTGCCTGAGCAAGGAGGTTGTTGAGCTAGTTGACATTTGATGACAGTCCTCATCTTCAGTTCCAGTTGTATCAGTTGAACTTGCAAAAAATAGGGGAAAGTCCTGTAAGATCTCTAGATATTTAATGTTATCATATGCTTTTATTAGTAGACATATCAACTTTTCACACCATGCATTTCATATGAAAGATCAAATCAGACATGTTCCATAAATCAAAATATCATGAAGAGAATCAATCAACTCCATCATGTATGTTTTTATGCTAACTTGTTTGTTCACTGTACAGGTATAGGAAAATTAATGTTTCTGATTTGAAGACATTGCAAACATGTGGAGAAAATGTGGCGCCCACAAGGGTTGAGCCCAACATGTTTCCTTTTCTATTCATTTGAAAAGGAATATCAGAATAAGACAAGATGCATCATTAAAAGTATATCATGCATCATTTAATCAACTTATAGAGAAAGTGTGTCATCACGAGATTGATTGGAGTTGATTAGAACAAATGAGATAAGTTCAGAGTGCCTAAGTCAACTTGACAAAGTACAGAAAACAAAAATGCAACCATGAAAGGTACTTTTCTTGTTCATATCATCATTAAGATGCCTTATTGCTATCATATTTCATGTCATAGTTCATAAAATCAAACTTAAGAAATCACAAAAGTATGAAAATAAGATGAAGGGCAGAAATGTGATCAGAAAAAAGTATCAATTTACAAAGACATTATCAAGCTAATCCCTAGCTGTAGATGTTCATAATGAAACATAACTCTCAAATTCATTGTTGATTCATAAGCCATTAAAGATTGAGAGTTATATACATAATGAACACGTGTAGATTAGTGTGAACAATCATGTATTAAAATGTTCAAGAGGTTAAAATTATAAAATTAAATAAACCAAGTACAGGAGACTAGTACAGGTATGATTAGTTGATTACATCAGATAAACACATATGCCAATCAAGTCTCATGTGCATATCAAACAGAATGAATAGGCTACATGAGCCATCTGAAGTTCAGGTTTTTCTCTTTTGAATGCATGTATTTATCTCATCTTAGGTGATTAAATATCATGAACAATTGATAAAATGCAGCTACAGTGTGAAGATATGCCACAGGAGTCTAACATATTCAAGCATATGATGTTACAGTTGAAGACAAGTCATTGACTATATCAATCATAAAAAATTTAGATAAACATCAAGTACAACTGAAATAAATGATTCAAGTTATGCCTTTAAAAGGATAGAATCAGATAAAAGCATCATGGATCTCTTTGTAGAAAAAGATACATAGTATGCTCCAGAAAAAGCATTTATTATTGCTCATAAATGACTAGATACAGTTGTGGAGGTTTGTAGAATCAGAAGAACAAATCTCCAAGATGACAGAAGATATTCTCTGTGTTAAAGATTTTTGAAACCCTAGTTCCAGATTTTGAACAAATGTCTTATTTCATGCATAGAAAAAGAATAGATGCCATAACTGTTATAATGGATTTTTTCATACAGAAGAAAATACAAACCCTTGTCAAAGTCAATAAACCCTAGTGCCTTTTTTGTGCATACAGGAAAAAGAAACAAATACAGTGTATGTTTTCTACCATGGTCGTGACTAGAAGACAAGTTTTTGTACCTAAAAATGATACCCAGTTGATAAAAAATGAAACCCTCATTTTTAATTGAAGCCCTTATCTCATAGTTTAGTTACATAGTGAAAAGAAGAAATTGTAGAGGTGTTTTTAGCATGGCCATAACAGAGAAAGTTTTTCTGAGATACCCACATGAGAAAATTTTCAAACCCTAACATCTTTTTGCTGTTACAGAAAAGAGATTTGTATTACAGTGTGTCTCTGTCAAGGCCGTGTTATACAATGACAATTGTATACATTCTTGAAGAAACCCTTATCAAGTTTTGAAACCCTTCTTCATTTTACAGATACAGTCAAGCATAGAGTATTCCAAAGTGTCTACAAGTATTGCCGTGGAATAGAGAAGAGTTTCCTCTACAAGATTTAATTAAAACCCTCATGATAAAATTACAACCCTCAAGATTTTTATATCAGAGAATCAAGAAAATGCTACAGAATGCAAGTATGACCGCGGCCATGTCATAAATGACAGTATAAGATAATACCCAGATTTCAAAATTTGAAACCCTGATTTTCTATCTACAAAAATAATCAAGTATCTATAGCAAAAAAAGAAGAGGGCTCGCCTTTTTAGTCATAGATGAGAAAGAATGGCATGGACGCACCCTTCTTATGAGGGTTTCTTCCAAATTTTGACACATTTTATAGAGTTTCAACACAGAAAAATAAAGAACAGTGTCAAAGAATGTTACAGAGAGAAGAAGAGCATGTATGGCCGCTGCCATTCAAGATAATAAACTACAAAGGAATGATGAAAAATGCCAGTCAAGTTCTAGACACCTTACTCACCAGTCTCGGCTGGTTCCTTTCACTCAAGAAATGCAAAAGCATTGAGCACAGAGAGTCAAGAAACCAAGGAGAAGCTAAGATAACCATCACAAACCCTAAGTGCCATGGAGAGTTATAGAGCAGCGGCCGAGAGGAAGAAGCAAGTGAAAATGACTTGAGATTAGGGCTCCTTCTCTCTTTTTGTTCTAAGCTTCTTTTCTTTCTTTTTGATTTTTGACTTCTAAAATATGATCATTACATTATCTAAAATGCCGATGGGGTCAAAACCTCAAAAGATATACTTCCTAATCATCACTTGAAGGGGCCGACAAACCTTACCACTTATCATTTTCTTTGATTGAAGTTCTAAGTCAAAAGGTGGTCGATGATTAAATGGTAAGTATTATGCCTTGTGTATGATTAAACAAAGACTTACTTCCTTGGTATCGACTATTATAGTCGAAAGGATGCTCATGTGATCGAAGATTCCCTTTTGTCTTGCAAGTGTATGCCTTGTCAAAGGATTCCTCATAGTAACTGATACATGCAATGACCGAATATGGTTAAGGATAGCTTGAGTATGCCTTGTAAAATCATCATTCAAAATCAAAGGTAGAAAATGTGTAAAGACAAATGAGATTGCAAGGTGGCAGGACTTTTACATTATGATTTTATCATTGCATGATAAAGATTCTTGGAGGGTATGTTTTACATGAGGATGCATATGGCATAATGGAGATATATGGCAGTAAGGCCAAATTTTTGCATTGTAAATGGAGTGATAAGGCAAAAGATTTTTTTTTTTTTGTTGCATGTGGGGTGATAAGGATATATTTTTTGCCTTTAATGCACATGTCATGCAACTAGGTGTTTTTTCTCACAAGGAGATATAAGGGATTTTTAATTTTTTCCTAAGTCCTAATTTTGGCTCAAATCATGCAAATTAGGAAAATGTAATTGGAGAGATAAGGAGATTTATTTTTTCTTTTCATCATGCATGATTTTACAAATAAATCAAATGTAAATAAATAGTAAAGTAATATTCTTCAAATTACTTTATTATTTTTCAGAAATTGTAAAATCAGAAATAGTGTAAGTTGTAACTAACAATAGAGTAATTATTCTAATTACTTTATTATCCACTCACATCAATTTTGCAAAAGCAAAATCATGCAAATTGATGAGTTGAGTTAACTGAGGCTATTTGGAGGCCTTTTTGCACGATTTGAGGGTTTTGGTCAACTTTTTGGTCAAACACATGGAGAGGGTCAACTTGGAGCTATTTGTGCTCAATTTGTGGCAGTTTGAGCCCTTATTTTTAGGGATTTCTTGGTTTGCTCATGACTCACTTTGGAGAGATTGTTTTTAGAGAAGCAGTTAGCTGCAATTCTATTTTGCATGCCTCATGGAGAGAGCAAGGTATATATTATAAAGCAAAACTTGTTTTTTGCCAGTTCCTGCCTTTTTGCTCTTTTACACTTTGAGAGAGAAGGAGGTTTTGTAGCTCATTATTCGACAGTTTTATAGAGATCACAATAGATTACAGGTCCAAATTTCTTTATTTTCATGTAATATTTCTTTTATTATTGTTTTTTGGAATCAAGTAGTTGCCTTTCCTTTTGTTACTGATTGTATGAGGTGATTCGATGAAGTTTTACTATGTTTACTTATCAAAACCTTACTATTGTCTCGCTCTTACTTGAGGTGTTAAGCATAGTATATTATAGGCCTTAGGTTATGTTACTAAAAATAGTTCTTTTTGTTGTGAAAAGTCATTTTCCTTCATAAAGAGTTTATTTTCCAGCCTTCCTCAGAAGCACTTTTTGTGATATTTATGCCAAGATTGGATTGTGTAGGTCAAATTTCTAAATTCTATTGTGAGCCAGATTGCAAATTTTCCATCCTTATTAGGTGCATCACCAAATTTTACAAGTTTTATTTCCTTATAGTTTCCTTCTTACCCTTTTCCAAAACAAAAAATCATAGTTTCAAATAGAATATTTTAAGGGAACCAACCCACAATCTGGAGGTTCAAACTTACTATAGGTTAGCCACAGCCTGAGTTTGTCCCCATGTTTCAAAGGATTGCAGAGTGTCACAGCTTTGCATAAGGGTGCAATCCTTATCGACAATAATTTTTGGCACACTCGGTGGGACTTTGAACTGATTTTTAGTTCAAAAAGAACTTATTTTTTCTGCTGTTTTGGTACAATCAGTAGATTTTATAGCCTTTCAGAGGTTTATTTTTTTCAAGTACTTGGTGACTCTAATCTTTTGGTTTTATAGATCAGACTTTACAGCCCATGAAAAGTATCACAAGATCAAATTTCAATTGTTTTCTAGCTCTTTGAATGAGTAAGCATGTCTACCTTTCATGGAAACATGTCATATCATCCATCATATCATGAAAATACTGCTAATCCTTCATCGTATCAGCCATATCAGATCAACCATGCTGCTAGTTTTAGCCCAAATTCCATGATTTTTCAAGGAAACCAACATGCACAGTACTCTTACCTCCCACCCACCCCTGCTCAACCTTCATATCAACATTTACATGTTCAAAATCAGCCTCAAGAGGTTAGGGATATGAAGTATAGCATGAGTGACACATTGTTAGAAGTCACAAGGAACCTAGAAGAGTTCAGGAGGCTACATGAGCTTGATTTACAACAGGAAAAGATGGATTATCAAGCCTATCTTCATTAGCAGGAGTCAGATGCACAAAGGATATAATTTGAACAAGGTCTTAGAAGGGAGATAGTAGCAAAAGAGGAGCAGATGAAGTTTTTGCTTGCACAAGTGGAAAGGCAAGTAATCCAGACAGCTGCATTTATTCCAGAGCAACCTGTTCAAAATCAGACTATTAGGTATCAATTTTCAAGTTTTAGAAGTTGTGATTTTGATCAGGAACCTATTTGCATTCAAAATTAGACTATTAATCCTCAGTATTAGTCACATCAATTGCCTGAACCAAGTCATCACAGTTCTGAACAAGTATGGCAACCTTCTTGGACCAAACATCCTGATTATAAAATGCCAAATCTTATTAAGGCTACCCCTTCCATACCAATCCAAAATTAGGAAGAGGAAAAGGTTTTAGAGCTTGAACCAATCAAGATTCCAAGTTGGTATGGTGAACAAGAGGAAAAGGTTTTAGAGACTGAGCCTATCAAGATTCCAAGTTTCAGTCCAGCAACTGAAGTTGCTGCTATTTCTAATGTGTCCCCAGCTGGAAGTAAGCATAATGCATATGATGTAGAGCAAGAGGTCACTGCTACTCCAAATCCTTTGCATTTTGATTCATTTGAAAAATTTTCTAATACTGTTTATAAGATAAATGAAAGCAGGATATAGATATTGGAAGGGAAAAATCTTCAATTGCAAAGACAGGTTGCCCACATTCTGATGGAGAAAGCCCCTGTGAGGAGGAAGAACTGGTTTCTTTGTTTGACTAGTTACCTAGTTTCATTGAGCTAGATGAGGAAAGCATACCAATAGCAATTTCAGAACAACAAGAAGACATCAAACAATATGAAGGGTTGGTAATTGAAGCTAAGCAGTCTAACAATCTGATCTTGGATCAATTAGAAGAGTGTAAAGGTAAACCTGTCATGCAACTTACACAGCTGGTTGAGAGCTGTTATGAGGTAATAAACAGTCCTCTTTCACCAAAAATTCAAGAGGAATGTGATGAAGTTTCATTTTGGGATGATCTTGAGTCCTTTGTGTCAAATTTAGATGGCAAACAAGATCAGGTTGAACATGTTTTTGTGAGAGAAACAAAGGTTGAGTCTCATGAGCTAGCTGACTTAATTGATGAACCTCCTAAATCTATGCCTAGTATTGAACAACTGGATGATCTAACTCATTTGGATTCAACGCAAGATTGTGAGTTAGATGAGAACATGTTTTTAGGCATCATAGAAATCTTTTGTTCTAACATTGATGAGCAGCTTGATCAACAGTATGTGATCAACAGGATCAGGTTAAAGAGGCAAGCTTTTCTTCTTTCCATTCATATGAGCTAACCTTTCAAAATCAGATTAAAATTGTAACTGAAAACAGGACAACATATCTCAATAAGGAAACTAGGTGCATGAGCATAAAATTCATCATGGAAAGAGGGTGTCCCATTAGGGATTTAGCTGTCAGAGAGATAAATAAGGAGGTACAAATTGCTAATGTACCTACAGAGCAGAATTTAGCCTCAGAACAACAAAATCAAATCATCTTTTTACCCCATGATAGAGGTTTACATGATCAGGTTTAGCTGGTGAGTGAATTTATCTGCATTTTTATGAAGCATTGCAGAAATTTGTTGAGTACTTTCTTGTACTTCATCTAATCTCAGACATCCATAAGCATGTGAATCAGTGTCCCCTGTTGAGAAAGGGAAGTTATTTTAACCAAACAGTTAATGGATTTGTCTGACCAACACCTTTGGCTGGTTAGAGTAGGGTAGAGTAGAATTTCAGTTGAGTATTTCATTTCCAAGAAGTGCCTTTCCACATTTTGTTGGCTTTGTCTTAAGCAAGCCAGTTTAGTTTCAGTTTTAGTTTTGTTGTTGTAGTTTTCTATCAGTTTGAGTTGCAGAATTTTTTTTCAAAGTTCAGGGCAGAAGAGGACTGTATGCCCAATGGAAGTGCAAAGCTACTGGTTCTAAGTTGTTTAGCAGGCAAACACCCCTGAGAGGTCACCATAAATGTTACTAAATTTTGTTCACACTAAATTTAGTTAGACCTAAGTGCAGTTGTTCAGAAGGAATAAAAGAAAACTTCAAAGTTATTACATTAATTGAACAATTGATCTCTTGACAAAACAGAGATAGATATCAGTTGTCATGATAACCCATCAGTCCAATCAAGACTGAAGAATCATCATAACAAGTGAATCAGAATGTCAAGAAATCAAAGACTCAAGAAATACAGTTGATCTAACATAGTTTTATCTTTCAGGAGTTATAAGACAAATTGATTATTCAGTTGATCATATTTGAAAGAAGAAGAGAAAGATATTTATTTGAACTGTTATTTCATATCATATTTGGAACATAAAATTCAGTATCTATTACTTTATCCTATGCATTGATTGAAAAAGAAATATACATACATCAAGTGCATAAGATAAATTAACTGATCATATTTAAAAGAGGTGTTCAAATGTGTCCCACACAAGCCGTGGGAGTAACTAAATTAAATAATGAAGACATATGCAGGCTATACATCTAATGATAAAATAAATAAGAAAGAACACATGATAAAACTAAATATCCATCAGTGCCTAAGCAAGGAGGCTGTTGAGCTAGTTGACAGTTGATGACAGTCCTCATCTTCAGCTCTAGTTGTATCAGTTGAACCTGCAAAAAATAGGGGAAAGTCCTATAAGAGCTCCAGATATTTAATGTTATCATATTCTTTTATCAGCAGACATATCAACTTGTCACACCATGCATTTCATATGAAATATCAAATTAGATATGTTTCATAAATCAGAATATTATGAAGAGAATCAATCAACTCCATCGGGTATGTTTTTATGTTAACTTGTTTGTTCATTGTACAGGTATAGGAAAATTAATGTTGCTGATTTGAAGACATTGAAAACATGTGGAGAAAATGTGGCTTCCACAAGGGTTGAGCCTAGCATGTTTCGTTTTCTATTCATTTGAAAAGGAATATCAGAATAAGATAGGATGCATCATTTAATCAACTTACAGAGAAAGTGTGTCATCATGACATTGATTGCAGTTGATTAGAACAAATCAGATAAGTTCAGAGTGCTCGAGTTAAATTGACAGAGTGCAAAAAATATAAATGCAGCCATGAAAGGTACTTTTCTTGTTCATATAATCATTAAGATGCCTTATTGCTATCATATTTCATGTCACAGTTCATAAAATCAGACTTAAGAAATGATAGAAGTATGGAAATAAGATGAAGGGCAGAAATGTGATCAGAAAAAGTATCAATTTACAAAGACATTATCAAGCTAATCCCTATCTGTAGATGTTCATAATGAAACATAACTCTCAAATTCATTGTTGATTCATAAGCCATTAAAGATTGAGAGTTATATACATAATGAACATGTGTAGATAAGTGTGAACAATCATGTATTAAAATGTTCAGGGCATTAAAATGATAAAATCAGATAAACCAAGTACAGGAGACTAGTACAGGTATGATCAGTTGATTACATCAGATAAGCACATATGCCAATCAAGTCTCATGTACATATCAAACAGAATGAACAAGCTATAGGAGCCATCTGAAGTTCAGGTTTTTCTCTTTTGAATGCATGTATTTATCTCATCTCAGGTGATTAAATATCATGACCAATTGATAAAATGCAGCTACAGTGTGAAGATATGCCACAAGAGTCTAACATATTCAAGCATATGATGTTACAGTTGAAGACAAGTCATTGAATATATTAGTCATACAAAATTTAGATAAACATCAAGTACAACTGAAATAAATGATACAAGTTATGCCTTTAAAAGGATAGAATCAGATAAAAGCATCATGGATCTCTTTGCAGAAAAAGATACATAGTATGCTACAGGAAAAGCATTTATTATTGCTCATAAATGACTAGATACAGTTGTGGAGGTTTGCAAAATCAGAAGAAAAAATCTCCAAGATGACAGAAGATATTCTCTGTGTTAAAGATTTTTGAAACCCTAGTTCCAGATTTTGAACAAATGTCTTATTTCATGCACATAAAATGAATAGATGCCATGACTATTATAATGGATTTTTTCATACAGATGAAAATACAAACCCTTGTCAAAGTCAATAAACCCTAGTGCCTTTTTTGTGCATACAAGAAAAAGAAACAAATACAGTGTATTTTTTCTACCATGGCCGTGACTAGAAGACAAGTTATTGTACCTGAAAATGATACCCAGTTGATAAAAAATGAAACCCTCATTTTTAATCAAAGCCCTTATCTCATATTTTATTTACATAGCAAAAAGAAGAAATTGTAGAGAGGTGTTTTTAGCATGGCCATAACAGAGAAAGTTTTTCTAAAATACCCACATGAGAAAATTTTCACACCCTAACATCTTTTTGTTGTTACAGAAAAGAGATTGGTGTTACAGTGTGTCTTTGTCAAGGCTGTGCCATAAAATGGCAATTGTATACATTCTTGAAGAAACCCTTATCAAGTTTTGAAACCCTTCTTCATTTTGTAGATATAGTCAAGCAGAGAGTATGCCAAATTGTCTACAAGTATAGCCGTGGAATAGAGAAGAATTTCCTGTGCAAGATTTAATTAAAACCCTCATGATAAAACTACAACCCTCAAGAGTTTTATATTAGAGAATCAAGAAAATGCTACAGAATGCAAGTATGGTTGCGTCCATGTCATAAATGACAGTATAAGATGATGCCCAGATTTCAAAATTTGAAACCCTGATTTCCTATCTATAGAAATAATCAAGTATCTACAACAAAAAAAGAAGAGGGCTCACCTTTGTAGTCATAGAGGAGAAAGAATGGCATGACCGCATCCTTCTTCTGAGGGTTTCTTCTAAATTTTGACACATTTTACAGAGTTTCAACATAGAAAAATAAAGAACAGTGTCAAAGAATGTTATAGAGAGAAGAAGAGCATGTATGGCCATGGCCATTCAAGATAAGAAACTACAAAGGAATGATGAAAAATGCTAGCCAAGTTCCAAATACATTACTCACCAGTCTCGGCTAGTTCCTTTCACTCAAGAAATGCAAAAGAATCAAGCACAGAGAGTCAAGAAACCAAGGAGAAGCTCAGATAACCACCACAAACCCTAAGTGCCATGGAGAGTTGCAAAGCGGCGGCTGAGAGGAAGAAGCAAGTGAAAATGACTTGAGATTAGGGTTCCTTCTCTCTTTTTGTTCAAAGCTTCTTTTCTTTCTTTTTGATTTTGACTTCTAAAAAATGATCATTACATTATCTAAAATGCCGATGGGTTCAAAACCTCAAAAGATATACTTCCTAATCATCACTTGAAGGGGCCGAAAAACCTTACCACTTTTCATTTTCTTTGATTGAAGTTCTAAGTCAAAAGGTGGTTGATGATTAAAGGGTAAGTATTATGCCTTGTGTATGATTAAACAAAGACTTACTTCCTTGGTATCGACTATTATAGTCAAAAGGATGCTCATGTGATCGAAGATTCCCTTTTGTCTTGCAAGTGTATGCCTTGTCAAAGGATTCCTCATAGTAACTAATACATGCAATGACCGAATATGGTCAAGGATAGCTTGAGTATGCCTTGTAAAATCATCATTCAAAATCAAAGGTAGAAAATGTGTAAAGACAAATGAGATTGCAAGGTGGTAGGATTTTTACATTATGATTTTATCATTGCATGATAAAAATTCTTGGAGGGTATGTTTTGCATGAGGATGCATATGGCAAGGTGGCAAGGATTGCATAATGTAGATATATGGTAGTAAGGCCAAATTTTTGCATTGTAAATGGAGTAATAAGGTAGAGGATTATTTTTTTTTCCTTGTTGCATGTGGGGTGATAAGGATATACTTTTTGCCTTTAATGCATATGTCATGCAACTAGGTGTTTTTTCTCACAAGGAGATATAAGGGATTTTTAATTTTTTCCTAAGTCCTAATTTTGGCTCAAATCATGCAAATTAGGCAAATGTAATTGGAGAGATAAGGAGATTTATTTTTTCTTTTCATCATGCATGATTTTACAAATAAATCAAATGTAAATAAATAGTAAAGTAATATTCTTCAAATTACTTTATTATTTTTCACAAATTGTAAAATTAGAAATAGTGCAAGTTGTAACTAACAATAGAGTAATTATTCTAATTACTTTATTATGCACTCACATCAATTTTGCAAAAGCAAAATCATGCAAATTGATGAGTTGAGTTAATTGAGGCTATTTGGAGGCCCTTTTACATGATTTGAGGAGCGATTTGAGGGTTTTGGTCAACTTTTTGGTCAAACACATGGAGAGGGTCAACTTGGAGCTATTTGTGCTCAATTTGTGGCAGTTTGAGCCCTTATTTTTAGGGATTTCTTGGTTTTCTCATGACTCACTTTGGAGAGATTATTTTTAGAGAAGCAGTTAGCTGCAATTCTATTTTACATGTCTCATGGAGAGAGCAAAGTATATATTATAAAGCAAAACTTGGTTTTTGCCAGTTCTTGCCTTTTTGCTCTTTCACACTTTGAGAGAGAAGGAGGTTTTGTAGCTCATTATTTGACAATTTATAGAGATCATAGCAGATTACAGGTCTAAATTTCTTTATTTTCATGCAATATTTCCTTTATTTTTTTTGGAATCAAGTAGTTGCCTTTCCTTTTGTTGCTAATTATATGAGGTGATTTGATGAAGTTTTACTGTGTTTAATTATCAAAACCTTTAAAACTATTGTCTCGCTCTTACTTGAGGTGTTAAGCATAGTATATTATAGGTCTCAGGTTGTGTTACTGAAAATAGTTCTTTTTGTTGTGAAAAGTTATTTTCCTTCATAAAGAGTTTATTTTCTAGCCTTCCTCATAAGCACTTTTTATGATATTTATGCCAAGATTGGATTGTGTAGGTTAGATTTATGAATTCTATTGTGAACCAGATTGTAAATTTTCCATCCTTATTAGGTGCATCACCAAATTTTACAAGTTTTATTTCCTTATAGTTTCCTTCTTACCCTTTTCCAAAATAGAAAATCATAGTTTCAAATAGAATATTTTAATGGAACCAACCCACAATCTGGAGGTTCAAACTCACTATAGGTCACCCACGGCCTGAGTTTGTCCCCATGTTTTGAAGGATTGTAGAGTGTCACAGCTTTGCATAAGGGTGCAATCCTCATCGACAACAAGTATGACTTTGGAATTGAATACATAAAGGGAAAGGAGAATAGGGTCACAGATGTTCTTAGTAGGAGAAGACATCTGGCTTCTATGGTAACTACTAGGTCCAATATGAGACAACAGGTAATCCAAAACTTGCAAGGAGATGAACATTATGACTGAGTTAAGCAAGCACTAGAAGCAGACCCCTCAGATCATCGATTTGATAGGTATGGGATTGAGTTAAATGGGCTTTTGAGATACCAAGGAAGGATGTATATTCCAGAATCAGATGAGTTGAGGAAACTAGTTCTTGAGGAGGTCCACAATGTGCCATATTCAGGACACCCAGGAGTGACCAAGATGATGAAAGGGTTAAGACCATTTTACTTTTGGCCTAAGCTTAAGAAGGACGTAACTGAGTTTGTCACTCGATGTTTAGAGTGTCAATGCATCAAGGCTGAGCATGTCCATCTTGCAGGACTTCTTTATCCACATAGTGTTCCAGAGTATAAGTGGTAGGTAATTAGCATGGATTTTATTCAGGGATCGCCCATGTCTAAGAACTGACAAGCCTCGGATAGATAGAAAAGTTATGCAGACAGAAACAGAATCTTCAGGCAATTCTCAGTAGGAAACAAGGTTTTTCTAAAAGTCAAGCCACACAAGAGTTCAATTACGTTTGGCAGGGCATCCAAATTTGCACCCAGATTCGCAGGACCATTTGATGTTCTTGAAGTGATCAATCTAGTTGCATATAGACTTGCTCTGCCATCGGCTCTCACCAAAATCCATAATTTTTTTCATGTGTCTTTGCTCAAACCTTATCACCCTGATGTATTGCATATTCTTGATTGGCGTGCTCTGTAGGTACAAGATCCAGGAGTGGTGCTAGTGGAGCCCATTCGAGTCTTGGAGAAGTGCAATGTTAAGTTGCATAATAGAGATATAGTGCAGTATAAGGTCTAGTGTGACCAGTATTCAGCGGACATTGCCACTTAGGAGGATGCTATAGAGATTGATAGATCTTTTTCGCATTTGAGAAATTAGAATAGTTGCTTTTATTTTTATGCTGATTAGAGATACTATGATACTTTAATGATGACACATTGATGCATTAAGTAGTGTTATGATACTTTATTTTTATGTAAGATGTAATAAGACATTGAGACGCTGTCTCTTCCAAGTGGGGAAGGATGTCACGTCTCAGACTTTTGGGATAGATTTCATTACATAAATGCATGGAAAACTGTTGCACTTTATTTGATGACATTTAATTTTAAATCAATTTGATAATGATACATTAGTGAGATTATGATTCAGTTCTTTATGTCGTTTCGGCTCGAAACTATCCTATTGACTGTGGGAAATGAGTGGGATTGACTGCAGGTTTGTTGAAGGCAAGAACATGTGTCAGGTAGAGGGGACCTAGCTATTTGTCAACACGCAGATGGGTTCTATCTGGTGTCCTATCACACACTCACGTAGAATCATATTTTTGGTTTTGATGAATGTTTGTTTAACATTTTCATTTGATTCTATCGTTCTCTTGTGAATATCTCTATGCTTATTTTCGATGCTTATTTCGTCAAAATTAAATAAGCCAGTTTTGTCATATGGATCTATATGAATAATTGGTGTCAAATATTATTATTTCTAAGAAAAATATAAAATACTTATATGTATATAAATATATTAATGGCTAATTAATGTTGTGTCTATCTTTGTAATTATTTATGATTAAAGAGTATTAAATTTAAATGAAATCTTAAATTGCTTATTTTTTTAATATAAATATAGTAATTGGGGAATTATTCAAAATAGTTAAATCTTAAATTGCCTTTTTATAAAAATAAAATACTTGTATAAAAAGAAAATCTCTAAATAAATATATATATTCATATTTGCAATTTTGGCTATATTTTTAGCTTTGTTTAAAAAAAAAAACAAGAAATAGAGTTTAATAAGAGAGCATGCGTAGCATGCGGGAGAGGGAAGAAATATGAGAGTTAAAACAAATAAGAGTATTTGCATGAAGAGGAACACCGAGAGGAAAATAGGGTTTTGAGGAGTAATAAAAGAAGTAAAATTAAGGAAAGGGAATATACACACACCGAGGGAAAGAAAAAAAGAAGACAACACACGCATAGGAAGAGAGGAGGCGGGGATCAGAGGAACATAGAGAACGAGGGAGAAGTAAGGCACCTAAGATAATGGTATTCCTCAGTCATTATCTTGAATTTTTATGTTTCTCTTGTTTTGTCGATCTTCTTGAAATTTCTAAATTGCCTGCGTAGATCTTGAAAAAACCTCCTTTAGTATTTAAATGGCCTGTGTGGACCTTGAAAATTAGATTCTCTTCACAATAATCTACTTTGATCTTTTTCCAGTGATTGATGCCTCAATGATTAGAATAACGCCTCTGATGCATCCATTGGTCTATCTTTCTTGTATTCGACCTGAATCAGTCTCCTTACTTATTTAAAATCGGGCCTTGTGATGAGCCTTCAGCGGCCTTAGTAAGTTGAATTTCTTTTCCTTTTTTTTTGTTTGTAGTCTGTCTGTCCAGTCTTGTATTTTGAACTATTCTAGTAATCTGAGACTCAAAAACCATATTAAACATCCAATCTCACTTCAAATCACTAATTTGTTGTGCCACTCCAGAACCTCCATAGACAAGCACACAACTTAAAACCAAGAACCTTGGAAATCTACTTGATATCAGCATGAATCTGTTGAACAAGCTCTCTTGTGGGGGCCATAATGAGTACAATTGGTCCATCACCTAAAGCAAGAGGAGGTTGATCCTTGATATGCCTTAGCGCAGGCAAAACAAATGCAAGATTCTTACCTGAACTTGTTTTTTCTATACCAATATAGTCTCTTCCACTCACGATAATTGACCGACTTTGGCTTGAATAGACATAGGCTTTACATATCCTAATTTCTTTATGACTTCGATGAAAATATTATTTAAAGGCCATCATAGCAATGGCCTTAGAAAACTTATAATGGCCTCAGACTTTTTGTTCTTGATCCGAATTCCTTCCAATGGGCTGATTTCCTATGATTAAATCTAAAATTTCTTTTTCTGATCTGCAAAACTATAAAATTCAACCTCTTGTGTCTTTTAAACCAGCTCGATATCTTTATTTTGAGTTAGCATATTGTATGTAATTGTCCTCTATATTATAACTGGGTCTGTTTATTCTATTCAACGACCATATACATATCCTATTGAATCAAATCTACGTTTAAATCTGGACTTACCACAACCACCTCACAAACTACTTTTATAGTATTAATTAATCTTGCATGATAATAGTATTAATGGTTTTATTATTTCATTTATTCAATTATTCCAGAGTTTGCTATAAACATATGGATAGAATCTCACTATTATTTATTAAATTATAGAATTGTATATCTATAGACTTCATGTCCAAAACATACATGTCGAAATACACATTTTCTTACTTCATGACCGAAATCTAAATTTCTACAATGAGGGCACATATTGAATTCATGAGATAAAGAACTATAATGGTATAAATTACACCGAGTTACTTGCATAGAAAATTGACTACCTGTCAAACAAACATCTGTTGAAATCATCTGAAGCGAAATAACTACTCTTGTATTAATGCATGCATAAAATGAGTTTATTTTGCCATAAATTGTGTTTGAAAAGAGTGTTATCTTTCTGTAAACTGTGGTATGAAAGTGAATGGCTTATTTTTCTTGTCTTCTATGTTATATTTTTTTTTAAGGTTGCCTTCCGGGACGGGTGCCGAATATGGGGAAACAGGGAAGTAGGTCTTCTTTTCAAAACCTACACACCGTTAATTGGTTAATGCTTTGGCCAAAGTTAATATTTGATGTTGAAATAGACGTTTGTACCATTGAAACAGATGGTTTGTATGCCTAGTTTTATGTATTTATTTCCCTACCATATCCTATTAATGTGATGCTACATTCAAGTTAGGAATGTATGTAGGTTAATAGGCACACACCAGATTCCACCTCACCGCTTGTTTACATGTTGCTAGGCCCTTTGAGAAGGGTCAGGCATCCTTCAGTTTGAAGGATACTGGGGAAGCGCAAGCTTCATGGTTGGGCAAAAAAGCACCTGAACCGTGTTCCTATCCTTCGACGCAGCAGATGGTGAGATGGTCGATGGCGGTCAAGGACTGATTGTATTGGATTTACTTGATCTTGTTGATAGTTGTAATTCTTCATTGGACTCAAAATGTTATGTAAGGCATAAGGCCATGTTTGAAACTTGTATATATTGTTATTTTAGAAAGCTCTATAATTGAACTTCAAAAAGATGAAATGTAATATGGATGTATATCTCATTATGAATAGATTCTTGCATTGACAATAAATGTTATCTCTCTTTTTACTTGATGATGTATTTATAGTTACTTTACTTACTATTATTTTAGCTTTTCTTCAGTTATGTATGTATGAGGAATTTTAGTACCATTGTTGATATCATATTTTCTCTTACACTTGCAGCTTTGAAGAAGACTTCTTCAATGGATGAAACCCCATTGGAGTAGAAGGCTTGTGGACGAAAACCCATGAGAATAAAGTGATCAGAGGATGAAAACCCTTTTCTCATAGGGAGCAATCTCATCTAGATCTTGCATTTGGGTTGAAGGAATTTAGAGGGTTTGACAATTTTCAGTGTTGGTGTGCAAGATTGTTCATTTCATAATTTGTAGTTGCCTTTTTTGGTATTCCCTATTGCATGTTGTTGCATGTTATTGTAGAAGTTGTATTTCATCCATTTTTGAGGTCTGGATCAGTTTTTCAAAGTTGGGTATTGCTGGTTTGGTCTCAGGGGTGTTGCATGTGTAGTTTCTATGTGTTGAAATACACGTTGAGTAATTCATTTTGTGTGTAGTTTGTAGTTTGGTGTTGTGGGTGTTGTTATAGAACTTTTCTGTTGTATTCTTCATTTCTATCAAACCTTTTATCAAGTGTTTATGACAGAAATATCAAATAAATTCAGTTTGTGGAGTTTCTAATAATTTTTGGTGTCATTCGGTGTTGATAAAATTTGTGGGTTTTGTTGCAATTGCTCTAGATTTGAAAATACAGTTGTTGTAGCTTATGTGACTATTATGACAGTCCAGAGGATATTAATTTAATGCTAATATGAAATGAAAAACCATTCCATAAGTTTTTGGGCAAGTTGTGAAAGTTTGGTGTTATTACAGTGTGTTTTTAGCTTGCTAGTCTTGGAGAAAATTGGTGTAAATTTGAGATAGTTTACAAATTTAATTTTTAGATTTGATATAAATTATAAAATTCAGTTTGGTATATTACAGTTAGTAAATTGTACATTAGTAATTTGTAGGTTGGTAAATACTAGGTTCAATTAGAAATTATATCTATTAGTTAAATTTATAGGTTAAAGTATATTTTAGGACAGGTATATGTAGGTTAGAAAATACTAGGTTTGCTTAGAAATTGTACCTATTAGTTAAATTCGTAGGTTAGTATTTTCTAAGTTAGAGCATTGTAGGTTAGTAATTACTAGGCCCACTTAAGGTGGGTTGTCCTCGCTCTTGTAAAAACCAATACTATCTTCATGATAAGAGAGTCAATTAGGTTAAAGAATATTTTAGGCTAGGTATTTGTAGGTTAGAAAATACTAGTTTCACTTGGAAATTGTACCTATTAGTTAAATTTATAGGTTAGTATTTTCTAAGTTAGAGCATTGTAGGTTAGATATTTGTAGGTTAATAATACTAGGCCCACTTAAGGTGGGTTGTCCTCACTCTTGTAAAAACCAATACTAATTTCATGATAAGAGAGTCAATCTTGTATGTGACTTGGATGGTTTAAGGCTAGAATATTTTCAATCCTTTGACTATTGAGTTAAAGTATGCATTTAAATCATTATGAGTTCTATTTTAGTCAATAATATTTATTTTTTGCATTTTGTACCATCATAGTTGATTTATGAATTGTTATGGATGGTAGGGCTATTGCATTATGAATATAGCTAGATTTCTTCACCTACAACTAGAAAGAATGCATCATATGATCATCTTGCAAGGAACATGTAATGATGACATGATTGTCATTACTTATAGGATGTGTGGCAACATATTAAATTTTGTTATGCTATGCATCACTTATAAGGGTTCCATAATATTAGAATAACAAAATATCTAAATTATTATAATGCCAACTTCAAGTTCAGGAACTTGGGACTATATTTTGACTAATTAGGACTTAAGAATGTAATTATAATTTTCCTACTTGCAATCTTATAATGGTATCGCTAAATCTTTGAGGAAGTTGGCATTGCAGTCTTAGTGATACAACTATTCATTTATCTTTGTGCTAACAATTGGATAGTTAACTATATATGTGGAATATTCTATGAAATCTTAAGTTTTGAATACTCAAGAATTATTCCCTCCTAGTTATAAACATTTCATTTATTAGATTTTCTTAGTTTCAAAACATCAATTAAAGAAAAAAGATGCATGATTTTATATAAATTTTGATACTGAAGTGGAATGAAAGCTTATACCAAATCAAATTATATATGTTTTTGATTAATTTGGTCAAACAGGTTTTGAAAGGCGACCCTGAAACCCTTCACAAAAGGAAGCTAACAAAAAGCTGAAAGCCAACTATAAGCTACCAAAATACATAAGCATATAAAGAGTAGCCAAAAAAGAGACCAAACAAAACTAAACTAGTTCATCTGCTTAAGAGTCTCAGCTGCTTCTAATTCTTGTTCATAGAATGCCTGATGCATTTTGGCAAAGTCCATGAGTTCTTTCTTCTCAGCTTCAAACTACTTTTTGTTTCTCCCCCTAGTGCACGGTGAACGTCCACCTGTGTCCTCAGCTGCCACCTGTTTACCAGAACATTTAGTTTCATCACCCTTGTCCTGATTACCCAGTTCCTCAACATTCATGATGTCCTCAACATTGAAATCCTTGAACTGCTCTTTTCTAAGCTCCTTGAGCTTCTCTGTCAGCACTTTCATCCTGTTGAGGCTATTCTGAATTGTAAGTCTACTGATATTCATCATTTTGTATAAGTTGCTGTTCACCTCAATGATCTCCTCCTCTAGGTACTGGACCCTAGTATTAAATTCTTCTCTCATTCTTTTTAGCTCATGGTCCATTTCCTCCATTTTAGGAATGGCTTCCCAATTTCTGAAGATAAGGGTGCCCTGCTCAGCTGTAGTCTTGATACCACTCCATAAGCTATCCCGCATCAACTAGAGCTTGATGTTGATTCTATTTATTTCCAAGAAGAACCACTTAGTCATTTTGTGCTATGAATTGATAGCATTCTTCACCAGTTTGAAAACCTCCTCGACCTGATCTCTGTTTTTCACCTGGGCCAGTAAATTGTCAAAATCCTCAGGGAGGTTTTTTGAAGGGTTGTTGATTTCAGGAAATTTGAGGCCAACACGAGGTTCGGGGATCTGCATGGTGTTTCCCTATATGTCCTCCACCCTATCATCCATCTTCTCAGAAGGTTTCTCCCTAATCCCCTGCTTCATCCTGGTCCCCTATTTCTGGGAAAACAACCAGCTTCCTAAACATTTCCCTCATCCTGAACCTTCTCAAATAGCTTATCCTTATTCCCCTGCTTCGGTTTAAACCCCTGTTTCTACGAAGAACCACTGACATCCTGCACAAATCCCTCATCTGCCATATCTTTCTCCAAAGGTTTTTTACCTTTCTTCACCAGAGTGGGGGTTTTCCTCTTCTGAGGCATGGCCTTCTTTGCAATAATCTCCTTGATGGAGGTGTCAGAGTCATCACCTGTATTAAATCCTTTAGACCAAAAGATGGAGACTTCCATATTCTAAGTTTTTATCTTCTTTCTAGAGGACTCCTCCTCACTATCCTCTTCTTCATCATCCAAATTCCACTCCTCATCCTCAGAATCAGTCTCCTCTTCACTCGACACCACCCTACCCTTCTTAGCACCATGTTTTTGTTTTATCCCTTTTTTGGGTGTGTTATTCTTCATGTGCTCCATGATGAGTAAAATGAGGCTCTCATACAAAACCCAGAGTTTAGGGTTTTTGCTATTCTCTTTTAAACCAAACTCCAAAGATGAAAGTAGGTATAAGGGAAAAGAAACCAACATACCGTGTTTGAAATGATTGAGCAAGTTGAAGTGATAACTATAGATGGCCACGTACCTCCCGTCCAGAGTCACATATCTCATAATAACTTCGGCCACCTTTGCCTAGATGGGCTTGATGGAGAGATGATTATACCCTCTAGTCTGAAACTTAACCAGCTTGTCCCTTTCGTTACCTTTGAAAAAGTTATTAAGGGCTTACATGATGCTTGTATAATAGGACTACTCAAAAACTTACTTGTAAAATAATCTATTGTGATTCTAAGTGGAAATGTCAACATGTTAGGTTTACTTAGAGCATTATAGGTTAGGTATTTATATGTTAGTTATTTGTAGGTTAGTAGTTTGTAGGTTAGTAATTTGTAAGTTTAGTATTAAGTAAGTTTAGTAATATAAGTAATTTTAGTTATTTTAAGACATCGCCTAACTATGTTTCAAAAATTAGGCCTAGTGATTTATGTAGTTTATGTAGGTTAGTTAACTCATAAATATGAGTCAAACTTCAATTTTCATAGCAAATTATAGTAATTCAAATAGTTAGTCAAAATTTACTAAATTAAAATAAATTTATGAGTCAAAAAGTTATATATATATATTCTAAAAGTCTAAAATATACACATGAAAATGAAATAGGCTATGAAATAAATGTATCAAATACATAAGATCATAAAAATATTTAGGGATCATAAAAGTATCTATGTACACTAGTGGCTATCATCATTAAAATCAAGAGACCTCTTAGTTCCACGTGAACTAGAGGCCTACCCTCATATAGTGCTAGTACCACCTCCTCCCAGTATGAAGTCCTATGTTCTAAACCTAGGAGACTACAAAAAAAAAGAAGCTTCGAATCAATATTCAAAATTACTCAAGTGCATGCATTATTTAATTCAATATTCAAAATAAAATCATGAAACATGTAATTTAAATATAGTTCTAGATGTACATACCATTGGATGATCATCACATGCCTCACCTTGTACAAGTGAATTGGCAAAGGCGGCATGTGTAGGATCCTACATTTAAATAAAAGGAATTAGACCAAAGTATTAAAAAATGCAAGCATAAAAAGACCTAAATTGCATAACATATAGTTTGCATAAAATACTAGCATAGACCTCAAATGTTACAGAATCATGCCACTCATGATGAGCCACATCTTCTATCACTCCTGATGCACTATCTTGCCAACATTTTAAACTTCAATTAAAATTACAAAATTATATAAAATTTCAACCAACATATGTAATATGTACAAACTTTATTTAACATACATACACACTTTTAAATTATACATAATGCAAACTTGTACAAACAATTTACACACCAGTAATGACTGAAGAGCATTTGATGGAGGATCAATGACACCTTGCAATTGGTTTGACATGGAATGGTCATGACCTTCCAATTACTATAAACATGATTAGGAATAATTATTAGAATTAAATATTGTACTTCAAGGTTCTTTTAGGAGTTCAAATTTTAGTTATTCTAGATGAATATTACAACTAATTACATCTAATTTTACTATTAATTACAAATGAACCCTAGGTTAAGGGTAATTTTTTGGTGTATGTATAAGGTGTTCCAAGACGAATAGCCATCAACACAAGATGATCTAGTCTCAAAGATCCACCCCTCATTTACACATGACAAAACAATATAATTCTTAATCAATATTTGATAAAATTACATGTACACGTAGCAAAATGTAACAACATTAATTTTAAATGTAATTTTTGAGAATTTAAAATTTATAAATAAATATATAATGTACATAAAATGTGGAATTCTTGTGTACAAGTAATAGGTGTGCTACTCTCTAAGAAATCAAAGAAGAATGCCTTCTCTATTGTAGCCCCTGAAGTGGATGTGCATGGACAATAATACGACTTATTACAGTTCCTATAGAAATAGGGTGAACTTCACATTTGTGATGATGTGAATGGGGTGCTAGATGGACCAAAATCATCTCCTCCATGTTCTCTATTGACTTGAGTTGCAAACTAGGTAACTTGGTCTGTAATGTACCAAGCTTATGCTTATGACATTAACAGACAAAAACTAGATGAACAATTTATTTATGATACAAACATGGCAATAAGAAAGCCACACTATAGTCCTACGTGCCTAATGTGACATAACAACATGTAATGACACACTTGGCATGCAAACCAATGCATGATGCAAGGTGACACAAGTGGAAGACTTTAAAAACACTATGGTTGGCATGGGAAATGAGACAAAGAGGAGAGTCAGGATTTCCAAGGTCACTGAAAAATCTTTAAAACATCCCTACTAGACCACCCCTCAACAATCTTAGAGATACAAAAGGTAAAAAGGTCAAAACTGCCAAACTTTGGACTTCAGGGAAGACTTGCAAAAGTTTGGACTTTCCTTAGCCTTGCAACTCCACTTAATTGTTTAGACTTGTATTTTGAGTTTCTTCCTTGAGTTGCAACTAACCTAACACTACCTTGGACTTTGACATTGCACTGCAACCTGCAACACCTACTCAGGTTTCAAAAATAACTGCAGTTTGCACACTACAAGGTGCGAAGAGACTTTGATTCCCAGGTTCAGGTTGACTTCAAACTTAGGGACTGGGAAGCAACTTACAATATGCAAAGCCCAACAAAATTCCAAAACATGACATCTTTATTGGTTTGGGCTTCGAGGTCTCACTTGCAATTGCAACTTGTGTTGGGTCAACTCCAAACCTTGACTCCCTTGACAACTCAGACTCCAGAGACTGATTTTAACTTACACCTACAATGTGCAACGAGACTCTAAACTCTGGACCTCCTACACTCTTAGGTTTCAAAGACTGATTGAAACTTGCAACTTTAAACTAGTAAACTTGTTTCGCATGCAGTTTCTAAGACTATTTTTCTAACTTGCATACAAAGAGTAGGAAGAAGCACTTAAGGCAAGAAACAAGGTTTAGTTTCTTCACTCAAGAAGGCATAACTTCCTTGATTTATGATCTATTTGGAAATGGTTCAAATCAAACATTTAGGGGATCATGGGCTTTGACTTGGCCATGCAAGAGCCATTCTAAGGGCACAACTCCCAAGGAACAAGATGGAAAATGAATCCCACTTCCACAACATAAAGAAAGATAAACAACATGATAAATGTCATAAGAAAGCAAGAGGTTAATACAAGAATAAAGGAGATACATTTTCCAAATCATGATACTACACATAGCTAAACATGAGAAAAAATGATACATAATGCCATGCTCATTCAACACCAACGTCGAGACAGGCCAAAGGCAATTTGATGTTTAACTCTCACCCATTATGTGGGCACAATACAATCTAACACATAAGAATATCATAGAGTAAGAGTAACATATACAAAAGAGTACTCCAACATCCCAATTTAGTTATTTTTACACTTAGGATAAATTTTAGAATATGACAATTTCCACCCAACACAAGGATCAAATTTCAACCAAACAAGATCATAACATAATTATAAGTTAGAGGCTTCTTCCCGAACATGGAAGAATCACACTCCAATACATAAATGATAAAAAGAATATTAAATTACATCAATAATGAACCACACGAAAGGTGCTCCAATTTTCACAAATCACAACATGAAATGATGAACTAAGAACTCTTCTGGTTCCCTAGAGATCTTCAAGAATGGACTAATAAGGGAATGTCACCCACCTCCCAACCATATCACGATTGTCAAGTGCAATAGATGCCTATGCCACTAAGAAACCCTTGATCTATGGATAAGATCATGGATACACTGCTATCAAAGCCAAGGCTCACACATACAAAGAGTCTCAAGAAAGGCACCAACACTTAGACAAGAGTCGTACAAAGTTGGTCTCACACACACCACTCATTATATAAGAAATGAATCTCATCCACATCGATACACTAACATGTAACAATCACAAGCATAAATATACATGATCACAATCACATCAAATACAAAATTTGATCGAGAAGGATGAGGATCCTAGAAATAAGATGAGGAGTGTCATCACAATAGCATAATGACCATACATGGATATTTGGGAGTAGTGCTTCCTCATACGAAGCTACTCAATGATATTCACCAACTCGTACGAGTTGTGACATGTCCTTCACGATCGAGATGAATCCATCCAAGGCATTCCATCAAGGCACAAACATCTTATTTAAACATTTTATTAAACCAATATGAATTATGTTATCACTTGATTATAACTCTCCCCTACTCCATCCTCACATATCACTCTAGATTGCTGTAAGTGCTGAGACTCCAATCCTCTCCTACTCTATACCTCAATCCTAAACAATCCAAGGGTCAACTCTCTTTAGAAAGCCCGAGGATATGTAAGGGTCAATTTTCCAAGAAAATATGCTTCCCAATGCACATACATTTTATTTCTATAGGAGAATACATAATTACACAAAATAAAAATATTCCAAAATTTCTAAATTCCCAAAAGCAAAAAAAAAAAATTAGAAATATCAAGGTTTTGCCATTAATGGGTTTTGAAGCTTCCCATATTTCCCCTGAATTTCTCAAATATTGAAGAAAATAAAATATATACAAATTCTAAAAATACCCTTTTGCTCTAAATCTACCCAACATCACACTTTTTCAAAAACATAAAATTTTTGAAAGATTTTGACAGGTTTTAGAGAGCAAATTCACTAATTTTTCATAAAATTTTAAAATGCATTAAATCAAAATTCCAAGAATACCTCCATCAACACACTTTTTCAATCACATAACATTTTTAGAAAATTTTGTATGGTTTGGGTAGGAAATTCACTTTCTAAAATATTTTTACTACAACTTTGAAATTAAAAAATAACATCCCACAACAAACAAAACTACAACACTAAGAATGACCTCAATGAATTTGAAGGCAATTGCAAGATGAATCTTTTTCCCTCTATAAGCAATCCAATCGATCTAAGCAATCTCTAGGTAAATGCAAATCAATTTTTCAAGGAAGGGTTTGAAAATAATTCTTTTTCTCCATTTTTGCTCTCTTTTCCAACAAAGCATGCATAAAGAAATAATACTCCCTTTTTTTCATATATCCCAAATTAAAATATCGCAAAGCCCTTATTCCATTTCAAATCATACTTTTTGACTTAAAGCTAATATCCCAAAGTGAGATATTTCTAACTTTATGAAATAATTCTATTTTCCCATTCATTGACAATTAAATTAGAAATGCATTTCACACAATATGAAATATTCCTAATTCCATCTAGATTAACTCAACAATTCCTTTTCTCTTTTCTAATAATTAATAACATAATTAATATTTCCAAAGGACTATTAAATCTTTTGCACATATCAAAGAAATGCACAAACGATAAATAAAATCACCCAAGAAGACACATTCATAGGCCTAACACAAAGGGATTTAGAATCGTAGTCGATTTGGATATGGTTGCATAGGTTTCAACATCACAAAGACTAAGTAGGGTGAGATAGCTAAGTGTAATCCATGTCAACATTTTCCACATACCAACCATTGGTCTAACACCTATAAATTTCCTGCACACTCATGTCAAACATTAGGCATATTTGCTCCACATAATAATAGCTAAAGCAACATAATCCACCCAACGTGGTATAAATCATAACATAATATCAAATAATTATATCTACTATAAATCATCTACAACTAGCATGATTCGAGAACAAGATGCATAATCAACCATAATTCAATGCTGAATAATTATAATAATTCACAATTGTATTGAATATAATGAAAATAGTGAAGCTAAAACACTGTAATGATCTAACATACACACACACAACCTATGCATCCCATTATGCATAGTCAGAATTCAATGCCAATACAAAACCTCATTAGAAACACTTTGATGGTCATACAAAACATCTCCACAAAAGCATCCAAAATACACCATCAAAACCCCTCGATGACACAACAAACCTCATTGGCAAGTTTAGTGCAACAACTCATAACACAAGAATCACATAATACACTAATGAAACGTCCAATACAATGCATATCATATGAATCAAAAAGTACACAAGGCATACATATGTCAATTTCTCTAAGAGCTTGCTCAATGCTCCCAATGTTGCAATAATCCCCTCCTAGTGAATGGGGGTGGGAATGGTAGGTGCGGGATGAGTGACCAAAGATGGAATAAGTAATTGCCAATTTGGATTAACATGTGCACCAAGTCTAGATTGTGGCATGTTGCCACAAACGCTCTGAAATAATCTCATATCAAAGTAATTGGGTTTTAAACCCCTCAAACTTAGCCCACAATTTTTCCAAAAAATATAATGGCACCTCAAGATTGCCATGTGGTTTATGGTCAAAGACCATCCACCAACAGTCCCAAAAATTACTTGAAGTTTGAAGGTGCCTACACCATTTGATTGATTTTTTTGTTGGAAGGATGGGGAGATGCATAGAAGAGTCAATGAAATATGGTGCTAGTGTTTGTTTTGTAATATGTAAATCATTTATTTGTTTGTATGAAAAACCATCTGAATAAAATTGCCTCCTCTTCTCCCTCCAACAAGGAAATCTATCTAAATCAAAATTTATGCTTCTAACTGAATCAATCACAATCTACATAGATGTGATAAACCTACATATATGAGGGGCAATATCAGGACCAGTATGAAATAAATCTATTTTGCTTTACAACATGGTTATGTTTTGAGTAATTTCTACTCTCAACCTTTGTTCATCGGTTTATGGTGGGTTTTGAGTGGGGTTTTTGGGTAGGTTTTGAGGTGGATTTTGAGGTGGGGGGTTTTGAGGCGGGGCTCTTGAGTACATTTATTCAATCCATGATCTCAAGTGCAATGACAAAATGATAAATTTAAATTTAAATATATTTTTCTTTAAATAAATACATTTTGCAAATAAATATTTTTTCTTTAAATAAATACTTGATGATCTAGTTCAACATGCATAAAAAAGTAACAAATCTAACTTGTCAATTTAATCTTGCTCAGATAATCTAAGAATTTCTATCAAATAAGGCCATCCTAGGTTTCTTAATAATAAATGTACATCCATCACATGAAAAACATGAAGCTAATGATCAATAGGAAGATAAACACCAAGGAGGACATTATCATTGTAAGGTAGTAATTTCCAAACTCATCACTAGATGTACGACCATGTACTTGGAGGTAATAGACCTAGATGTAAGTGTTATGGGAAAATTGGATCAAATGAATAATCAATAATATCAAATATCAAGATACCCAAAACTCAATGAAATGGTGAATGAAAGAGATTCAAATAAACAATGAACAAACAACAAAGCAAACCTCCTTAATTCGAAGCTTCCATTGATCACCTATCAATCAATCTTGCATGTATGAAATAGGGCCCTCAGAGAGTGCACTTCCTTGCTATGCTTCAAGAATGTCAATTGGGAATGACAGTGATAGTTTATTGCAATGAAGAGGAGCTTCACAACAATGGTAGTAGTGCGTAGTAACGAGTGTGATCACAAGCAATGAAGGAATTGGTGCCAAAGTCGCGCTATAATTCTTGCAGAGTAATGATACTTAAAGATTGGATGAATGAAATGGAAGAATAAGGTTGTACTTATAGACTTGGAAGAAAAAAGATCAATGGTATAGAGAGAATGAGAAAATCAACGATTGAGAACAATTGAGGAACGTGCAACGAATGAGAAAAAGACATGTGTCTTGCTTTCTTTTGCATGAGAGGATTTGCTAAGAATAGAAGAATGAGTTAAAGCAATTAAAAGAATATAATAATCAATTAAGTGATTTAAAACAAGAAGAAGGGATTTGCATGAGAATAAGAAGATATTTTACTTTATTAAATATTTGGGAATATTTAATTGCATGTGCAAAAACATTGAATTATATTTAGAGATAACTCAATTTAGAAGAAAAAACAACTTAAATAAATATTTGATTTATTTAAATTTAGAGAAGATATTATTGGAAGAAATAATTAAATAATTGGTATTATTTAATTTAGAAGATTAGAAAGCAAATTAAATAAATAAATTTATTTAATTGTTTGTGCATGATTTTGGAAGAATAAATAAAATATTTGATTATATTTTATTTTTGGAGATTGAGAGGATTTAAATAAATTTGATTGATTTATTTAATTTTGGAAGAATGATTTGATTTAATTAAATAATTAAGAATTATTTAATTTTTTGGAAGAATTTAATTAAATAAAGGATTTTATTTAATTGTTGGAAGAATATGAATCAAATAAATAAATTTATTTATTGATAGAGGAATTAGAAGGGAATAAATATTAAGAATATTTATTTAGATTGAATCATGTCATTTTAAGGCGTATACATTTTGCCCCTCTTTGATGCAATGTAGTTTATGACGTTGCTTCAAAGAAATCGATTGTTGAATAATGATACATGCCCTAGTTTGCCCTTGGTACAGGTTATGACGATAGGATGCCCCCTTAGGAGATTGAATGAGAAGAAGGTAGAAGGACGAGAGACGGACAATCTCACGAAGATGAAGGGTAGACTTGGCTAGGTTTGAAGAATACAAGACGCGTTTCAGAGAAATAGGAAGAAAACTGGAAGAAACGGGTGCAGGAAGTAGTCGTAGTCACCACCTAGCTAGATTAGGGTTTGCATGCTATATATAGGAGCTAGGTCCACAAGACAATTCATTTGCACACTTGTCTTAGTTTGATTTACTTTAGAGAGCTTAGAGCAGCATAGAGCATAGAGCAGTCAGCATGAGGATGGACATTCTATGCGAGGAGCATCGATTCGAGCGCGTCCGTCGATTCGACCGGCTAGCAGAGGCAGGACCCCTAGTATATATCTTAAAATTTTTTCCCTAGGGTCGAGTTTGGATGTCATAAATGCTAAGAGAAAACTAGGATAGATAGATGTGCTGAAACGTAGTGTGGCGCATATGCCACGCGAAACCGTGCATGTATAGTTCTGCAGCGCATGTATGAAAAGAAATAACACATATGTGAAAGCTGCGCATGCATAGGTTTTGCCAGCGCATGCATAATTCTGCAGCACATTTACAGTATGTAGCGGCGCATGCATCAGAGCAGTGCATATATAGCATAGGACGATGCATACATTGGTTCTTGTAGCGCTTTTGCCAAAAGTGGCACATGTGTCAAGAAATGGTGCATTTGTTAAGAAATGGCGCATATACCACCTGTTATGGTGCATATGATATAGATAAGCAGATTACTTAGCAAAATTGACTCGATTGGTGTCCTGTTTGACGTGTCAATTGATAAGCTATCTCCAAGATTGCAGGAATCTAGTCAAGAGATGTAGTGTGCTGTTTGGATCAATTTGAAATGCTAAGTTAGTTGATATGGTTCTATAGATATGTTGAGTATGGTACTCGTAGCTTTAGGTTGATGCCTTGCTTTGCGTGCTTTCGAGATATGCTTTAGTCTAGGGAGCAGTTCCCTATGCCTATGTTGTAGAGATACATGCTGACTGAGATGGATAGAGAGGCACTTGGTGCTATGGGACTCGACTATGTTTGCTTCATGCCTAAGGTTTAGGCGAACCGCGGGTTGCTGACTGCTGCAATGGAGAGGTTCCACAGTGAAGACAAAACTTTCCACTTTCCCATTAGTGAGATGACTGTTACTTTGGAGGACATGTACAGGATTCTCCATTTGCCTATTCAGGGAGAGCTTATGGAGTATGATCCACAAAGGGACATGGGACTTGCTGAGTACAGGTGAGTGTTCAATGACCTCGAGTTGGTTAGGCAGGTCATCCCTTGGCAGGATATTTATGATTGTTACGACTACTTCCCAGGGATTGTAGCAGGATTGATTAGAGGTGTTGTTTGACCCAACAGGAGATCACACGGGTTCCCCATTGGATGGGGTCGGATCATGGAGAGGATGGTGATAGAGGGCACCCGGTATGCTTGGGGTGTCTGCGTGCTAGCGCACCTATACCACAATATACATTAGGTGGTATATCACAGGAGTACGAGCCTATCTATAGGCACGTCTTTGCTATAGTTTTGGCTATGGGAGCACATAGCGATCACAAGGCTGATATGTGTGTTTGATAGACAGAGAGGAGAGCCATATAGCTATGGCTATGCAGGAGTGATTTCCCAGCATAGGCTAGGGAAGCTTGAGTATTGGCAGCATGTTTTGGATGGAGTAGATGTGATCGAGTGGCGGCCATATCTAGACTGTGAGCCATGGGAGGGCGAGGTAGATGAGCTACCTTACTACTATCAAATGCGGTGGCTGATAGGGTGGACACGGTTTATACTAAAGAGACAGATTATTGGCCGGGTACAAAGATAATTTGGGAGGAGGCAGGGCATGCCATAGGGGCAGGCTCAGTTTGCTAGGACTCATGTTGAGAGGCTTAGATGGGGACCGATGGCATCGTACGAGGAGGCATTGACAGAGTTTCAACAAGCACCATATGTCGGCTGGGATATGAGGAGGGAGATAGAAGACGCTGGGATGATTCAAGATTACGAGGATTGGTTCACTGCACACCCATTTATGAGATATTTAGGGCATGGGGTGCTGGTGCCTCAGATAGATGAGGCGGACTCAAATGATGAGGGCCAGGTTGGCCGGAGGAGGAGGAGGGGGAGAGGAGGATGGGGGGCAGAGATGGGGGAGATGATGGAGATGATAGAGGTCGACCCAGACAGAGGAGGAGAGGCGGGGAGGGACCTTCCCACGCCCAGCAGGTAGTGCCACCACAGGTTGCACAACAGGCACCACAATAGCTATAGATGCTGCCACCTCGGCAGGTGGCACAATAGCAGAGACCCCAGCCATAGGGGCAGGGATAGGCACAGGTAGCCTAGGGTCTAGCATAGTCAAACGTCCAGGAGAGGACTATAGATACTTTGAGGGGAGAGGTTAGGCAGCTACATACATAGCTCAAGATGGTGGATGCCCAGCGAGAGACAGATGCAGAGGTCGTTGCAGGGCTCACTAGAGAGAGAGACACGATAGATGCACGTATATGAGTTATCTAAGTAGAGTAGGATACCGCAGTGGTAGCCTTGGGGACAGATGCGGTGAGCAGTTTCTTGGTTGGGTAGGTGCATCAGGCACATGCACAGTTAGTGCAGGCATAGACACAACTAGTGCAGGTGCAAGGTGAGCTTGCTAGAGCACAGGCCCAGGCACAGTAATATCAAGGTCTATACCATGGTGCCGTGTCAGTGAGTCAGAGGGCTTCGAGCTACAGGAGCCAGTATGCGGCCTCCTAGAGAGCAGGTCCATCGAGGTTAGGGGCATCTGTGATGGGCCCATAGTGGTCTGAGGCTAGCAGAGGAGGGGACACGAGAGATACTGCCGATAGCAGCGGTTCACAGCAGCAGGGATAGTAGAGACTTGTAGACTTTGGACCTTACGTACCTTTTGCATTTTGAGGCATGTATCACCATCCTTGGCATTTGGACATGTTTTTTATATTTATTCGATGATGCAGCTATTTTGATGCTCTCTATATGTGTGAGTTGTGATGCATGTGTTTATCTAATGTAGACTTAGATGTTTACTTGATGCTATGTGATGTTATCTAATGCAGATTTTCGTATGATGATATGTGTTGCTATATGACCTAATGCAGACTTGGATATTTTTAACTTGATATGTCTCTAATGTGTGTGAGTGCAAATGGTATCTATATGATTATGCAATTTATGTGATGCACTTATCTATGTTTTTGACTTTTTTTTTTGATACTATGTGATAATTGTAAATGGATGACCTGATGCAATTACTATGTATGCAACTGATTTAATCATATGGATGACTATCTCATATGATATGATATGCACCTATATGCTATGTTTTTGTGATGTCCAAATGTACTCTATCGACACAGAAATGACAGAATGATAGATAGAAGATTGATTGGAAGAATGACTCGATAGAAAGATTCACAAGCTTGACGTTGTATTGTTAGTCTGCATTGTTTGGATCCTTTTATTGCATGGAATATGGATGTATGGATGTATAAATGGATGTATGATGGATGCTTTTCTTTTGATTTCTTGATGATGCAAGTATTTTGAAGTGCCTATTTCATCATTGGGCAATTTTTTTGGGTACTTTTTCTGAATGTTGTAAGTTAATACAAGCATCTAGGTATAATTGAACTGAGATGACCTGAGCATTGATTACATGGATTTTGATTTAGCAAGTTAATACAAGCATCAAGGTATAATTGAACCGAGATGACCTAAGTATTTCTTGCATATCAATAGTCAAGGATTGCCCTTGTTCATGTTAGACCTTTGATGTCCTCGATGATCTTTTGCCGATCATGTCTTTAGACAAGGTTTCACATTACTAAAGTTTAATCCACAAACAACAAACAAACAAAATAATCATGCCCCCATCATAGCATCTCTATCTTTTGGCATCCTTGAGTAGCATAAAAAAGCATGATAGTAAAAATCAAGACTCTGTATTTTAACCATGTTTCCAATCCACAAAAATATTTTTGTATTTAAATGTGTTTGTTTCTTACCATAATTTGGGTAAAATCATTTAGAAGACCTTAGGAGTTTGTTTGCTTTGCTTTTGATAGGTTAATGTCTTGCATTAGGATTTCTGCTTGAAAGCGGGCTTTGCTTGTGCTTGCTTGCCTGGTGAGAAGATTCTACAATCCTTACTGGTGAGACGGACCCTAAGGGACTGACCTAGTGCCTTCGGGGCTCATTGCTAAATGGCCTTGCCTACATGATGACACAGAGGCAACGTAGTTTGGGGTAAACCCTAATGGACCATGGATGGACTAGAAGAAAGACAACAAGAAATGAGACGGATGGGACTGTGGGAGCCTCGGGGGCGCATTTGAGAAATAGTCTTGCCTACGTGACAACGCAGAGGCAACGTAGTTCATGGACTTGGACTATCGATACTGACGAGAGACACTATGTTAGGTTGACACTATGGATAGGATATGGGATAAAACCTTGGTTGACAAGGAAACAAAGAGATAGAGTATCAAATGATAGGTTATCATTAGGTTTTTATTATGGAATGGATATGGATCGAATCAGACACGAGGAAGAATGGACACAAGGTGATTAGTTTCCCAAAAATAGAGGAAGCGGTTTATCACAAGTAATGCCTATTTACCAGGTTTTCACCACTTGCTTTTATTTGCTTGAAATCTAGAAAGTAAACATGATGCTTGTTTGCCAGGTTTTCACCAAAGGATGATTTTTTTGTATTTTTCTAATTTTTTTTATTTTTTGTATTTTATGCTCCCCTTACATTGGGGTTCTCCTAGGTATAGAACCGACGAAGATGCATGTTGTTGATTGGGTCATCCAATAGCTCACCCTTTGATGTTGCTAACTAATCTGCCCCTGATCCATAAGCAGCTACAATCACATAAGGCCCAAGCTAGTTGGGTTCGAACTTGCCTTTCTTTTCCCTATCTTGTTGATTACGGGGATTTTCCTTAAGTACTAGATCTCCAACCTTAAAGATTCTTGGACAAACTTTGTGGTTATAGCTTCGTGACATCATCTATTAATATGCTTTGAGATGGTCATCAGATATGAGACCTTTTAATGACACCCTGAGAGATGGTAATTCAACCTCAATGGGAATAATAGCTTCTAAGCCATAGACAAGGGCGTAAGGGGTAGCACCTATGGGAGTGCGTATACTGGTTCTGTAGGCCCACAGAGCGAGGTTGAGTTGGATGTACCAATCACGGCCAGCATCGTTGACTGTCTTCTTGAGGAGTTTCAAGATGGTTTTGTTGGATTCTTTAGCTTGACCATTGGCTTGGGGGTAATAGGGTGTGGAGAAACGGTGTTGGATTTTGAATCAGTCACAGAGTTCTTGGACATCCTAGTTTTTGAAGGGTCTTCCATTATCTGTGATAATGGATGAGGGAATTTCGTATCTGCAGATGAGGTAATTCATGATGAATGAGGAGATTTGTTTACTTGTGACAATGGTGAGGGGAATGACTTCAATCCACTTGGTAAAGTGCTCAGTGGCGGTTATGATGAATTTATGGCCGTTGGATGAGGGTGGATGGATCTTTCCCACAAGGTCAAGTCCCCATTAGCAAAAGGGCCAAGGTGTCGTTAAAGGTCTCAACTCTTGAGCTGGTGCATGTATCAGGTTCCCATGTATTTGGCACTACTTGCACTTCTTCACAAACTGGTATGAATTTGTTTCCATGTTCGGCCAATAATAACCCAAACGCATGAGTTTCTTAGCTAAGGAAGGACCACTAGAGTGTGTTCTGCAGATCCCTTTGTGTACGTCTTGTAAGGAGGTTAGGGATTCTTCTCGCTCTAAACAACAGAGTAAAGTACCATCTAGACCACGTTGGTATAGGGTGTCAGCAATAATGGTATAGCGGGAGGTTTGGCGTATAAAGGTTCATCATTGGTTTGAAGATAAATCAGGTGGGAGGGTGTTGTCCTTGAGGTAAGTGTAAACTTTACCGTACCAAGGTGAATCAGATCCAACTAAAAGGCATATGGAATGGTTCTCAGGAAGATCATAAGCTGGTTGCCGAATAGTTTCCACTAAGAACTCGTACCGTGACTCATTCTTTGGTATCTTGAGAAGAGAGGCAATGGTTGCCATGGCATCTGCTGCTTTGTTCTCAATGCAAGGTATCTACTCAAAAGATATAATCACAAAGTATTCCTTAAAGTCATCTACCATCCTTTTGTATGGGGTAAGCTTCTCATCTTTGGTTTGGTAATCATCATTGACCTGATTTATCACTAGTTGAGAATCACCGTAGACATGTAGCTCCTTGATTTTCCAATCTGTAGCTATCTTGAGGCCAATGACTAAGGCTTCATATTCTGCTATGTTATTGGTGCATGGAAATAACAGACGGTAAGATTTTGGTATGGTGTCACCATGAGGAGTTACAAACAAGATTCTTGCCCCCAATCCATGGTTTGTGTAGGACCCATCAAAGTATAGTTTCCAAGAATGTGTTGAGATATTGAATAAAGATTCATCTGGAAACTTAAATTGAATTGGTGTGGTATCCTGTAATGGTGCATCTGCTATCTGGTCAGCAATGACTTGTCCCTTGATAGCTTTGCTGTCTACAAACTCAATGTCATATTCACTTAAGAGCATTACCCATTTGGCTAGGCGACCTGTAAGAGCTGCTTTGCTTAGTAGGTACTTCAGTGGATCTATTTTTGTAATAAGTTTGACTGGATGTGCAAGCATATAATGTCAGAGTTTTTAGGAAGCAAAAACTACTGCAACACATGATCTTTCTATCTAATAGTATTGCAACTCATAGCCCACCAATGTGCGACTGATATAGTAGATGGCTCTTTCCTTATTCTCATAATCTTGTTGTAGCTTGCCCTGTAGAGATCTTAGTTGAGTAAGAGTCTTGGGTGGTGGCAATGGAATAAAACCTAGGAGTTTGCCTGAGGTGACTCCAAACACACATTTCTTTGGGTTCAACCTGACTTTGAATTGCTCTAATATCTGAAAGACTTTCTCTAACACATCTAAGTATGATTCTCTTGCGAGTGATTTTGCTAGGATATCATCTACATAATCTTTCATGGTGACGTGCATCATATCATGAAATATGGTGGTTATAGCATGTTGATATGTGGCCCTTGCGTTCTTTAGCCCAAATGGCATAACATTCCAACAGAAAGTGCCCCATGGACAAGTAAAAGCTGTTTTATGCTGGTCTTCTGGTGCTATCTTGATCTGATTATATCCTGAGAATCCACCCATGAGAGATAACATGGTATGCCTTGCTGTTAAGTCAACTATGATATCTATATTTGGCAACGGAAAATCATCCTTGTGGCAAGCTTTGTTTAGATCTCTAAAGTCACTGCATAGTCTGACTCGGCCATCTGGTTTGGAGACTGGTACAATGTTGGAGACCCATTCCGGATAGTCTATAACCTTGATGAACTCTACATCCAGTAGTTTCTTGAGTTCTTCTTTTGCAAGCAGTGCTATGTGTGGATGCATCTTTCTAAGCTTCTGTTTTACTAGTCTCACTCCCGGATCTAATGGAAGATGGTGAAGAATCAAATCTGGATCTAACCTTGGCATATCTGCGTATGACCAAGCAAAGTTGACTTGCTTTCTCTTGAAGAACAGTAAAAAACTTGGTTTTCTCTGGTGCGGTTAGAGACTTAGCAAAGTGAATGATCTTAGGCAGTTCCTCTATTCCAATGTTAACAGGCTCTGTGGGTTCCACAACAATCTAAAACTTCTCCTGGTGCATGTCATTGGGGAGAGTGTCAAGCCTTCCATCGTCAGGTGCCACAGTTGGGTTTTCACCTTTGGATGCGTCCTTTCTTTTTACTGTTTTGGGATTTGACACTGCCGCAGAGCGATTTTCACCATCAGATCCAGTTTTTATTTTGATATTTTTGCGACTGGAAGGCTTGGCACCCTCTTCGAAATAAGCCATAGTATTAAGTTCAATAGCAAAACTAGCTTTATGATCCCCTTTGGGTAGGTGGTCCCTAAGTTCCATGTAGTCAATATAGGCATCATCGTTTCGGAACATATCTAGTTGAGGGGTTCCTCGTAGATCCCAGTCAATAAGCTCAAGATGCACAAGGGGGAGGGAGTCGAAGGATAGATCTGATTCGTTGATAGTTTGAATGGATATACTATGAATATTGGGAGGGGGAGTGTTTGGGGTGGTACTTTCCTCCAAGTTGTTTATTGCGATAGAACTTGAACCTTCCTCGAAAGTCATACTCTCAATGATAGGTAAATTAGACTCTAATGGCCTATTCGATAGTGTTTGTCCCTCACGGTAGGGGCTATAAGTTTGAATCGTATCGACCTCTTTGTCATCATAGGAATGCTCTGTCAGCTCACCCCACTCATATTCATTGGAATCTGTGTCACTGTCTACTTGAATTGTATGGATCATTTCCACTAGACAAGTATTTTTTTAGCCTTGCCCTTATCCTTATATCCTAGGCCTTTTGTATTTCTAGCCGATGAGGATGAAGAAGGTTGAATGGGTTCTATGATTCCTTCTCTTCTTAGGCCGATGGGGCCTTGTCCTTCATAACCCATTGAATGTAGGATAGATTCACCTCGCCCATAGATTTCTATTGGGAGCCTAGGTGGTTCTTGTTGTGTGCTCTCTTCTTCTTCAGTATAAAGCCATTGTAGGACATCTCTTTCCTCTATCTCATCTAATAAGGTCCCCCATTTTACAAAGGGAGCTGTGGGAGGTATAGGAGGAGCAGATGGCTTTGGAAAATGCTTGGTTCGACCAAAGGATCTAGGAGATAAGGGCATTTTGTCCAGATTGAGGTTGTGCTCTATGGAGTATTCCCCAACTCCTTTTTCTTTGATGGTAATTTTCTGCTCTTTGGGCCTTGATGAGGAAGCTTCAGAGGTAGAATCATGCTGTGGGGTAGGGGATGTAGATGCTCTATTATTTGGTATGATGCAATCAGGTTTTGAAAGGACAGAGTTACAATGCTGGAAGGGGCTAGGGTTGCCTTGGATGGTGACTTGCTTGCCATTATGCGAGAATTTTATGCATTGGTGATAAGTAGAGGGAACAACTTTCATGGCATGAATCCATGGTCTACCTAGCAGAATATTATAGGTGAGCTCCCTATCTAAGACTTGGCACACAAAATCTTTTATTATTGGTCCCACTTGTATGGGCAACACTACTGTTCCTTTTGTAGTTCTCTCCTCTTCATCATAGGCTTTGATAGTTATCTTCTTTCTTGGATCAACTACATTTTTAGAGAACCCCAATGTAAGGACTAACTTCAACGTGCAAATATTTAAACTGGCTCCCCCATCAAATAGAACCTTCTTGATGTGGTGCTTGTGGATGAAGGAGACAATGTGAAGAGGGGTGTTATGGGGTTGAGACATTGAGAGGTCATCTTGCTCGGTGAATGATATGGTACTCAAGGAGGTCAGATTACCTACCATGGCCTGAAACTTCTCTTGGGCCAAGTTAGTGGGTACATTCATTTCCACTAAGGCTTTATTGAGAATCTCCTTGTGGGAAGGAGATAGACACAACAATCTAAGATAGAAATGTGGGCCGGAGTCTTCCAAAGTTGGTCTATGACATTATACTAATGGGGATTGGACTGAGAAGGTGACGACCTTGGAGGGATGGTATTCAATGTGACTTTACCACTATGGGTAATGATATTGCAATCATTGCGGTTAGGCTCTGATTGTTGGTTGGGCATGACCACATTGATTTGTGGTATGTGCTCTGTTATGCAATTGATGGTATAGCCGAATGGCACACTTGCGTAGTTGGCATTACTATTCCCACTATTCTAATTTTTCCTGTTGCGGTTGTTGTTTTTGTTACAATTGTTGTTGTTGCCATTGTTGTTATTGCCATTGTTGTTGTTGCTGTTATTGTTATTGTTGTTGTACGGCCTGTCATGATTGAGAAGTGGATCCCTGTAAGCCACATGTGTCTCATTGGAGGTATGTTGTTGAGCACCTCCTTGATTTTGATCAAGCACATCTTGAATAACATGTTTGAGACAGATGCAATTATTGGTTGTATTTCCCCTTCCTCTACGATACTCACAATAGTTGGTGTCTTTCCAATAGTGAGGTTTGATTTGAGGCTCATAATCACTTGTTGGTGGTAGAGAGATTTCATTGTTGGCCAATAGCTTCCTTAATATAGATTCTTGGGACTCACCCAACGGTGTGAACTTTCACCTTGGATTTGAGTTGAACCATGGTCTTGGCTCCTGAGAGAATTTTTTGTTGGGTGTAACATTGCTTGCCTCTCCTTTGAGAGTAAATATCGGTTGTTGCTTGGGAGCCGCCACCTTGGCATCAACTACTCCATCGTTGACGACATTTTTGTTTTTAGTCCAAAACTTTGATTTGTCAGTCATATAATTGGAGGTAGGTGTGTCCTTGTATAACTTGATTTACCCCTTGGCGATCATAGCTTTTTTGATGAACAATCACATTTCTATTACCTTTGAGAATGAAGTAGGGCATTGTATTTATATTTGATAGCTAAGATCGGTATTGAGGTTATGGACAAACATCTCCATTAATTGCTTCTCTAGTACATCATATGAGCACTTGCTCGCTAGTTGTCTCCATCTTTGTAGGAAAGTGGCGAATGATTCACCATTCTTTTGCTTGGTGTTGCATAGGTCTAGCATGGAGACTTCATGTTCAATATTGTAAGAGAAGTGCATGATGAATTTGTTGACTAACTCATCAAAAGATTTGATGCCCGGTGGGAGTCGTGAGAACCACTCCATGGCTTGACTACCTAGAGATCTAGGGAATAATCTCATTAAGTAAGTCCCATTGTGAGCTACTTCCATGCATGCTGCGTTGAATTCCCTAATGTGATCTCTAGGGTCCCCTTTCCCTTTGTATTTGTCAAATTTGGGAACTTCGAATCGAAAGGGAAATGGTGTCATGTTCAAGATTTTATCAAAGGGGTACGATGCAATATCTTCCAAAGAATAGGTTTTAGTGTTTGTACCCATCTTGAGATCTGACATTTGTTGCTTTAGACCCTCAAGTTGTTTCCTCATTTCTTCCATAGGAGCGATTGGGTCTATGGCTTTCTTTCCTTTTTCATTCTTATCCTCCACGTTTGGGTCTATGGATTTCTTTCCCCTTTCTTCATGATTATTCTCCACATTTTCTTAGATTGTGCTTATATCGAAATCTGCAGGGAGTTTAATTCCAAGATTTGCAAGATAATAAAAATACTTGTGAGGATCATCATGGAGCACTTTCTCTAACAAGCATTGGAATTTTTGATCTTGGAGGCTTCCTTGATAATCTTCGTTAGAGTTTTCCTCATCACTATCATGAGGTGTGATGATGTGGTTGGATGATTTGGCCATTTCAAGTTGCTTTTGGTATTGAGATCTAGTAAGAACCATGCAAGGTGATGAGGGATGAGGTGGGATGAAACTAGAGATTTTGGCAAGATGCCGATGGAGACTACTGAGAATAGGATACTTATGACAAGACTTGGACAAGGGACTTTCTCGATCAATGATTCCAAGTAAGACAACTGATACAAGATGGTAGCCACTAGTAAGGGTACTCGATACCTATCTTACTGTATAGGGACTAGTCATGCACCAAGACCACTAGCGAAGTCCTGTGACCTACTAGGGTTACTTGAATCCAAAGTGATACGAAAAAGGGGCCTACACTGACCTGATATGGGATACTTTGACTTTGGACTAGGAAGACTCGATAGAAGGTGAGTGGGATGACTAGCGAAAGAGAGACTTTGACTTGAAATGGATGGAAAAAAGATTGCAAGGTAAGATCTGATTTTGGATTTTGGAACTAGACTGAAATGGGTACCCAGAACTGGTAAAATTTTTCTCTCAAAAATTGTGAAAGTACTCACTGTCACGCATGCGCCAAAACAAATGCGCTGTAGAAACTAATAAATGCGCCACACTGGTAAAATGTAAATGTGTTGCAACAGATAATAAAAGCGTTGTAGGTCAGAATAGATGTGCCACAGGTTGGCACAAATGCACATCAACAGAGGACGGATGTGCCGCTCTGGCTTTTCTCAATATTTTTGCAAATTTTTGGAAATTTTCTGATGTTTTTGGTACTTTGGTTGCAAGAAGGTCTTTTTAATCTGATTTTTCTGAAATTATGACAAGAAGACACAGCAAACACAAAGAATATTTTTATGGTTTTTGATTTTTTAGTATTTTTTGACACTTTTTTGGGCTAAAAGGAAAAACAAGTACAAATCCTAAGCTTCAAATGGATTACAAGGGTTTTTGGCCACTAAAACAAAGGTGTTTAATGAAGGCAACCATTCGAGTGGTTATACATGCGGCAGCACTACTCTCCGTTATGGAGTCTCCCAGCCTGCAAGGGTTACGCCTTGGAGGGTTTTGGGGGAGGTTGGCTGTCGGTATAACACAACTTCACTCATTGTTTGAAGCTTTCACTCCAAACACAATTTATTTATAGTGGCTTGGAAGGGCTTGGCGTCTAGCCTGTTACCACTTAGGGTGGTGTAGGAGCACCAAGGGCTTGGAGCCCATGTGTATATATGTTTGCATTTTGTTGTGATGTTTTGAATTTTCAAAATAGGGCAGAGCGGGAAGGAGTCTATACCTATTCACTTTTGAAATTCATCGGGGTGAGAGAGGAAAGAGTTACACCGACGGTTGTGTTCGAAAGTGGCATCGGCATAAGATGCATCTTGGTTCGCCGAGGATATTGTATTTTGGTCTATCGGCAAGAGAGACGTCGTCGGGATAACAAGTATGGAGTCTACCGACGCTATGGTGTCTCACCGATGACCAAGTGAATTAGTCTGGCCGAACAGAGAAGTATACAGGTAGGAAGTTATACTGACGGGATAGAATGGTCGGCAAGACTAATGATATCGGAGACTGATGGAATAGTTTCACCGACGACCAAATGTTTGGCCGACGGAGAGTTGCCATAAGCATATCGGCATGAGATTTATTGTCGGCAGGAGAATGGACGGGGTTGCCGATGGGAGGAGTCTCGACGATGGGGACACATCGGCAAGAGGATGGTGAAGTTACGCCGATAGAACATCGACAGGAGAACGGTGAAGTTACACCGATAGAAGGAGCATCGGCATGACCGACGATATCGGCGAATAGGTTTTAAGTTATACCGACGGGGGTTAGTCTTGGCGAAAGTAAATTTGATGCAAAACACATCGGCGGAGGAACCGAAGGTTTGGCCGATGCTAAAGTCATGCCGATAGTTGGTTTAGAAGGTGCCATCGGCAAGATGGAGTTTATCGGCAAGAGCAGTTTAGAAGCTGCCGATAGTTGACGTCTCGCCGATAGGCGAGAACCAAACCGCAAACAGTTACGTCGGAGAGAAATGGTCCATCGGCGGAAGGGACTTAGGCTAGGCCGATAGTCATCCGTTTTGCCGATACAATGTGTTGGAGAGACATCATGGTAAGTCTGGCCGACTGTCAAGAAGATGCAGAATTCAACCAGCAGTTAGAATACGAACCGTCTGGTAACTGAACCGTCCTGTAACGGACATGGAATTCATATAAAATGTAACATTCTTCCTGTAGAGAGAGTAGAGAGGAGAAGAATCGAAGAAGTGAATTTTGGTGTGTGAAGCACTTTAATGTAATCATAATTTTTGAATAGAAATAAAATACAGCAGTTCGATCATCTGTATATTCTGTTCTGTTTTCACTTATCATTCTGAAATAGATTAGTCATTTCTATTTCTGAAATTTTGTTTTCTTTTGCAAACCATGACTCTGTTTTGATGATCCTTCAAATCCCAATGTACAGTATGGAGATCATCAAATAGATCCATGATTTTTGTTTGTTTTTCTTTTGTGGGGTGGTCGGATTGCCGGCTAGAGGTAATGCATGCTTATCTAGGCGAGCTCAGTAAGGAGTCCGGCTAGATAAACAAGTAGGAAAATAGATTTGCAGGGGTGGAAAATAGATAGAAGGAAAGTGAGCACCAAGCAGTCTAGACCCTTGAACAGAGTGAGAAGGGTGGGCAACGGGCTCAGAAAGTTATGTGCCATTTAGGCAGCATCTTGGAAGCAGTGAGGACAAGGTATGAGTCCCACACCAAGCAGTGAAATAGAGTTTTCCATCTCTGCAAAGAGTTGAGGAATTTAGCTGACATTTTTGTGTAGAAAGATGTCTGTTAGCACTTTGAATTGGTAGAGAGGCTAGAGTTGTCAAATGGTCTTGTACACCTACAGGATGCAGAAGCGGGCAGCCTAGAGTCCTCCCTATCAAATTGGTATCAGAGCGGTAAGATTTGGGTTATTCCTAGATAGGAATAGAAGAGTTGTATGTCATCACCGAGTTCAAGTGAGTCTGTTAGTTCATCCAAGAAAATGGTGACTAATGCAGAGTTAGCAAAGAAGGTTGAAGATCAAGAAGAGGAGAATAGACTCCTACAAGAAAGACTAGCAGAAATGGAGAGTAAGCTAGGCTTAATGTTGCAAAAGACTGAGGAAGTCAGCCAGAGAGTTAAATATTCTGAGGATAAGGGAAAAGGTGTATCTGTAGAAGATGAAGAGCCCACACCTGATCCTAAATTGGAAGAAGAACCATTCTTGAAAGCTTTGAAAGCAATGAGTGGTAAAACATTGGAAGGAGTACCACTTTTCAGTGGGAAAATGGACCCAGATTTGGTCATGGAGTGGATAGAAGGACTTGAAAATCACTTTGAATGTGATGGTGTAAGCGAGGCACAGAAAGTAAAGGTGGCCAAATCCAGACTCAGGGGAGCTGCCTTAACCTGGTGGAAATTTGTGCAGACTGAAAGAGCAAAAGAAGATAAGAAGCCCATAGCTACTTGGAATGGAATGGTAGCTAAAATCAAAGAAGCATATATGCCAGAAGATTATGAAATACAGCTGCACAGGAAGAGACAGAATCTGAGACAAAAGGAATTAGATGTCAGTGCATACACTAAAGAATTCCAAAAGCTATGCTTAAGGTCCAAAGTAATGGAGGATGAAAGCATAAAGGTAGCAAGGTACCTTAATGGTCTGAAGTGGAATATACAAGAAGAAATTAGTTTATTGTGCCCTACCATAGTGCGAAAATGCTATCAGCTAGCACTGAAGGTGGAGGAAAAGAATAAGAGGAAACAAGACTCAAATAGCAGAGGAAGAGGAAGAGGCAGAGATAACAGAGGACACAGAGGAGGTTTTGGTGGAAGAAATACTGACAATAGATCCCAAGCAGAATCCAAACTCACAGAGCAGAGTGGGGAGTCAAGTGGTAGAGGAAACCACAGAGGAAGAGGGTCTAACAGAGGAAGGTCAGGAGGATCAGGCAGAGGATCCTATTTCACAAACATGAAGTGTTACAACTGTGGCAATCTAGGTCATCTAGCATATAGGTGTCCAGAAAAGGCCACATCCTCTTCTTAAGGAGGTGATAAGAGAAATCACTATGTCCAAGATAATGCATCCAGCAGCCAGTCACCTGAGGTCAATCTAAACTCAGAAGATGGAGAGAACTTGATGATAAGGAGAACTTTGATGAAGGAACCAGTAAAGTCTGAACCAAGCCAGAGGAGAGCACTATTCAGAATCAAGTGCAAGATTTTGAATAAGGTATGTAAAATTATCATAGACTCAGGATCCACTGATAATATTATTTCTGATGAGGCAGTTAAGAAACTGAATTTGAAAAGAATTACTCATGCAAACCCATATAGAGTCACATGGTTGAATAAGGGTCAACATGTGGTAGTAAATGAACAAAGTTGGGTAGAGTTTAGTATAGGTGGCTACAAGGATAAGGTATTATGTGATATACTACCCATGGATGCATGCCATCTCTTATTAGGTAGACCATGGCAGTATGACCGAAAAGCAGTACATGATGGTGAGAAGAATGCCTATTCTTTTCAGAAGGATGGTGTCACCTATAAGATTCAGTCATTGGAGGATGAAGATGCAGTTCAGACAAAGAGTCCTAATATCTTGGTTGTGAGTGGAAAAGAGTTTCTGAATACTCTTAAGGAAGATGGTATTGGTTATGCCATCATAGTGAAACTAAAAGAAGGACAGCAGGGGAAGAAGACAGAGATTCCCAAAGAAGTGCAGCCTATACTGGAGAAGTATAAAGGCATAATCAGTGATGGTACATCAACCACATTGCCTCCACAGAGAGCAATAAGCCATCAGATAGACCTGATTCCAGGAGCATCTTTGCCAAACAAGGCACCTTACAAGATGACTCCAGATCAACACAAAGAGATTTCCAGGCAAGTGTAGGAATTGCTAGATCAAGGATTGATCAGGAAGAGTATTAGTCCTTGTGCAGTGCCCACAGTGTTGGCACCCAAGAAAGGAGGATCATGGAGATTGTGTACAGATGCCAGAGCCATAAACAAGATAACTGTAAGGTATAGATTCCCAATTCCCAGAATTGAAGATCTCATGGACTGTATTGGAAAGCAAAGTATTTCACCAAGATAGACCTAAAGAGTGGTTACCACCAAATAAGAATCAAGGAAGGTGACGAGTGGAAGACAGCCTTCAAGACCACAGAAGGACTGTATGAATGGCTTGTTATGCCATTTGGTCTATCAAATGCACCCAGCACTTTTATGAGACTCATGAATGAAGTCCTAAAGGATTACATTGGTAAATTTGTTGTTGTTTTTCTAGATGATATTCTAATTTTTAGTCAGACCAAGGAAGAACATCTAGAACATGTAAATACTGTTTTGCAAAAATTACATGATGAACAACTAACCATCAATCTGGAGAAGTGTGAATTCATGAAGCAGGAATTGGTAAACCTTGGTTTTGTGGTGTCCCAGGGAGAGTTGAAGATGGACAAGTCCAAAGTAGAAGCCATATTGAGCTGGCCTACTCCCAGAGCAGCCACAGAGGTGAGAAGTTTTCATGGCTTAGCCCAGTTTTACAGAAAGTTTATCAGAAATTTCAGTGGAATATGTGCACCTATGTTGGATACAATTAAGGGTGGAATGAAAGCAAAATTCAGATGGACACCAGCTGCAGATAGCAGTTTTGAAAGGTTGAAGAAAGAGGTAGCAACACAACCTATTTTGTTGTTGCCTAGTTTTGATAAGCTATTTACTATTGAATGTGATGCAAGTAATATAGCTGTAGGAGCAGTGCTAAATCAGGAAAACAGACCTGTAGCCTTTTTCAGTGAGAGGTTGAATGAAGCAAAGAGTAAGTACTCTTCATATGACTTAGAGTTGTATGCTCTAGTCCAAGCATTGAGGAAGTGGAGACATTATCTCCTACCTAAAGAATTTGTGGTCTACACAGATAACCAAGCTCTGAGTTTTCTGAACTCACAGGATAAGTTAAGCAGCAGGCATATCAAATGGATGGAGTACCTGCAGTCTTATACCTTTACAATTAAGCATAAGAAGGGGCAGCTGAACAGAGTTGCAGATGCTTTGAGTAGAAGATTGCTCACAGTGCAGGAAGTGCAATTGAAGAGCATTGGGATTGAAGATTTCAAGAATCTTTACCAAGATGATGAAGATTTTGCTGAGGCATACAAGGTATGTCAAGATTTTGAGAATCACTTTCACAGTGAATTTGCAGATTTCACCTTACAGCAGGGATTGCTATTCAAAGGTGGACAATTATGTGTGCCAAGAGGATCTATGAGAGAAAATCTCATACAGGAGAAGCATAATGGCAGTCTGAGCGGCCATTTTGGTCTGAACAAGACACTGGAGCTAGTCCAAAGGTTCTATCATTGGCCAAGGATGCATAGAGACATCAGAAGGTATGTAGAGCAGTGTACCGTATGTCAGAAGGCCAAGGGAACCACTTCTAATGCAGGACTGTACCAACCCTTACCCATTCCTTCCAGGCCATGGGAATGTGTAAGCATGGATTTTGTAGTTGGTTTGCCTAAGACTAAGACTGGTTATGACAGCATATATGTAGTTGTGGACAGGTTTAGCAAGATGAGTCATTTCATTCCCTGTAAAGTGACTCATGATGCCAGTCATATAGCACACTTATTTTTCAGAGAAGTGATCAGAATTCATGGACTTCCAACAAGTATTGTGTCTGACAGAGATGCTAAATTCATGGGGCATTTTTGGAAAACATTGTGGCAGAGATTGGGAACAAATTTGTCTTTCAGTTCAGCATATCACCCACAGACAGATGGTCAGACAGAGGTGGTAAACAGGACATTGGGCAACCTGTTAAGGTGTATAACCAAAGAATATGGACAGAGTTGGGATCTTGTCATTCATCAGGCAGAATTTGCCTATAATGACAGTGTGAATAGGACTACTGGTAAGAGTCCATTCGAAATAGTCTATGGAATGCATCCCAGAGGTATATGTGAACTCAGGAATATGGGAAACATGGAGAACAGAAGTGGACATGCAGAGGATTTTGCACAATCCATGAAAGAAGTGCATGAGCAGGTGAAGAAAACCTTGACAGAGAACACACAGAAGATCAAGGACATAGTAGATGCCCATAGAAGGGATATTCAGTTTGAGGTTGGTGATTTGGTCATGGTTCATTTGAACAAAGCCAGATTACAGAAAGGGATACCAACCAAATTGCAGATGAGACGGATTGGTCCTTGCAGAATTCTGAACAAGTATGGCAACAATGCCTATAGGATTGATTTGCCAGCAGACTTGGCAATTTCCCCAGTGTTCAATGTTCAGGACTTGGTGCCATATAAAGGTCCTCATTCAGCAGCAGGGGAATCTCGTGCAGAAGCTACACAGACAGTGAATGATGTCACCTTGCCTCCAAAAATCACACCACAGGCTGAGAGAATTTTGGATTCTCGCGTGCAGAAGCAGACCAGACATGGTGTGTACATGGAGCACCTGATCAAGTGGAAACAGTTGCCTGAAGCAGAGGCTACCTGGATTGTAGAGTCAGAGTTCAAGAAACGGGGCATTGATTTTGCCTTGTTGTCACCGGAGGTGACTTGACTTCTTCCACACAGGGGGAGTATGGTGCAGGAGCACCAAGGGCTTGGAGCCCATGTGTACATATGTTTGCATTTTGTTGTGATGTTTTGAATTTTCAAAATAGGGCAGAGCGGGAAGGAGTTTATACCTATTCACTTTTGAAATTCATCGGGGTGAGAGAGGAAAGAGTTACACCGATGGTTGTGTTCGAAAGTGGCATCGGCATAAGATGCATCTTGGTTCGCTGAGGATATTGTATTTTGGTCTATCGGCAAGAGAGACGTCGTCGGGATAACAAGTATGGAGTCTACCGACGCTATGGTGTCTCACCGATGACCAAGTGAATTAGTCTGGCTGAACAGAGAAGTATACCGGCAGGAAGTTATATTGACGGGATAGAATGGTCGGCAAGACTAATGATATCAAAGACTGATGGAATAGTTTCACCGACGACTAAATGTTTGGCCGACGGAGAGTTGCCATAAGCATATTGGCATGAGATTTATTGTCGGCAGGAGAATGGACGGGGTTGCCGATGGGAGGAGTCTCGACGATGGGGACACATCGGCAAGAGGATGGTGAAGTTACGCCGATAGAACATCGACAGGAGAACGGTGAAGTTACACCGATAGAAGGAGCATCGGCATGACCGACGATATCAGCGAATAGGTTTTAAGTTATACCGACGGGGGTTAGTCTTGGCGAAAGTAAATTTGATGCAAAACACATCGGCGGAGGAACCGAAGGTTTGGCCGATGCTAAAGTCACGCCGATAGTTGGTTTAGAAGGTGCCATCGGCAAGATGGAGTTTATCGGCAAGAGCAGTTTAGAAGCTGCCGATAGTTGACGTCTCGCCGATAGGCGAGAACCAAACCACAAACAGTTACGTCGGAGAGAAATGGTCCATCGGTGGAAGGGACTTAGGCTAGGCCGATAGTCATCCGTTTTGCCGATACAATGTGTTGGAGAGACATCATGGTAAGTCTGGCCGACTGTCAAGAAGATGCAGAATTCAACCAGCAGTTAGAATACGAACCGTCTGGTAACTGAACCGTCCTGTAACGGACATGGAATTCATATAAAATGTAACATTCTTCCTGTAGAGAGAGTAGAGAGGAGAAGAATCGAAGAAGTGAATTTTGGTGTGTGAAGCACTTTAATGTAATCAGAATTTTTGAATAGAAATAAAATACAGCAGTTCGATCATCTGTATATTCTGTTCTGTTTTCACTTATCATTCTGAAATAGATTAGTCATTTCTGTTTCTAAAATTTTGTTTTCTTTTGCAAACCATGACTCTGTTTTGATGATTCTTCAAATCCCAATGTATAGTATGGAGATCATCAAATAGAGCCATGATTTTTGTTTGTTTTTCTTTTGTGGGGTGGTCGGATTGCCGGCTAGAGGCAATGCATGCTTATCTAGGCGAGCTCAGTAAGGAGTCCGGCTAGATAAACAAGTAGGAAAATAGATTTGCAGGGGTGGAAAATAGATAGAAGGAAAGTGAGCACCAAGCAGTCTAGACCCTTGAACAGAGTGAGAAGGGTGGGCAACGGGCTCAGAAAGTTATGTGCCATTTAGGCAGCATCTTGGAAGCAGTGAGGACAAGGTATGAGTCCCACACCAAGCAGTGAAATAGAGTTTTCCATCTCTGCAAAGAGTTGAGGAATTTAGCTGACATTTTTGTGTAGAAAGATGTCTGTTAGCACTTTGAATTGGTAGAGAGGCTAGAGTTGTCAAATGGTCTTGTACACCTACAGGATGCAGAAGCAGGCAGCCTAGAGTCCTCCCTATCATAGGGTCATTCCTACTTTGATGAATGGTATCCAAGAGCAGGCCCCTCTAAAGGAAAAACACATGCGAAAATGATATATCTGGCATTTTGGTCACCCAAGATAGGGGAGAGCATAGGCCTGGTATCATTCCCAAAACACATAATATAATTGTTCTTTTCCACTAGTTAAAATTAAAAAAACTAGATGAGCTATCTACTTGGGCAAGCACAGAACTTTGAAGTGATAGCAAGATAGCAATGGTCCAATTTTAACCAAGATAGCAATAATGAGTTCAATTTTATCCACGTAGCACGAATTGTTAACTTTGAAGTGATGGTCGATCGAGATAACAATGGTTCAGTTTTATCTAGATAGCAATGATGAGTTCAATTTTATCCAGATAGCAATGAGTTGTTAACTTTGAAGTGATGGTCAATTGAGATAGCAATGGTTTAGTTTTATCCAGATAGCAATGATGAGTTTAATTTTATCCAGATAGCAATGAGTTGTTAATCTAGATGGATTTTCCAAGTGAAAATTCAAGTGTTCCCAAGGCTTCAAAAACCAATGCCAGATCAAAGTGCTCATTGAAATGAACCCGATGCAACTTGAACGGAGTCAATCGGAGCTCATATGCTCAAGTTATGCACAATCAAAGTTTAGTCAACTAAAGATACCAGATTCCCAAGGCAAAAATTTCATTGTCTCCAATTCAGGTGAAAATGGTGTCAAGTCATATAGCGCATCACCATGATTCAAACGCCGCTTGAATCATGGAATATGGAGTCCGTATGCGCAAATGACACCTGGTCAAAGTTAACAAAAGAATGGGTTGACTTTTGGGTATAGTTAGCAGTAGTGCTGATGTGGCAGGAACATGTGTCAGTGATGTGGCAGGCTGATTGTGTAGGTCGTACAACCACGTGGTAGGTGAAAGGATGTAGACTATGTGGAGTTCGGCCAATCACATGATGACACATGTCCCCTCAAAGGTGAAAGAAATGGTGCCATGTGGCACCTTGGTTTCCTTGAGATTTGTTTGTTGGTAATTCCTAATAAAAGGAGGTTGGTGGATTTCGAACCCCCAACCTTCTACATACTATATTTACCCTCCACCGCTAGACCAAGTGGATTTCTTACTATATGAACGGGCTGGAATCTATTTAAAGATTACACAAAAATGTGAATCCCATTAAAAGGTGGGTTGGGAGGTTTGAACTCCCGACCATCCAACTCCTATTTAAGTTCCCCACTAATGTGCCAAGCGCATTGTTTGGAGATTTTTGTGGGGTGATAAAATTTTATCACCTGTTGAATGATGAAGAGTGAAAAGAGGGGTCGAGCTTAGCCTAAGCCCCCCCTTCTAAAACAAACTTAATCCCTATTTAACTTAAGCCTGAGAATGGATAAATCTAAAGGGCTAAAAATGATCATTTCTAAAATATTATTTTGTAAGCCCAAATTATAAGGGCCATCCATTACATGGGCTAGAATTATTTTTAGGGGATTTATTGTTGTAAATGGGGGATATTGCAAAGATTATTGTTGTAATTAGGAGATTGTAAAATCATATGGTTTTAAACCATATTAAGTAATTTTTTTTGTATAAAAAAGGGGTGGGTGAGTGGTGAGCAGAGTTAGTGTTGAATTTGAGGAGAAAAACTATCAGAGTGTTTTCCAGGCTTTGAGAAGACTTATGTCTCACCTGTAGGAGGACTTGAGACTCTGATGAGACAAATGTTGTCTGACTGAAGACTCTGTAATTGTTTTGGGAACAATATCAAGGATCGGTCGCACTACTTGGTGGACCTGGAGACGTAGCCGAATCAGTGAACTCCGTTATCAACTTGCATCTTTTGTCTCCTATTCTATTTCTCTCTCTTTCTTCTGTTCATCACTTAATTTTTGTTATGTTATTTCTACATTTCATTTACGTAATGCATTTTAAGACATTCATTTTAAGTTGTTAATCAATTTATTGTATAAATTTACATTCACGTGCCATAGTCATCGATCCTAACACATAACATCAGATCAGTTGTTAACTTTGAAAAGATAGCAATAGCAATGATTCAATGATATGCAAGATAGCAATGATTCAATCCACTTTCCTAGTTAAACTATGTGAGATTTGCATGAGCATCCATTTTACTTTCCCGTTAGAAATCAAAGTGTGAGCTAACAAGTGCAACTATATGAATCTAAACCAGTACCTAGCCTACAAAATAGATCAAGAGAGTTCCTGCAAAGACGTCAGCATTAGTAAAAATCTTGAAGAAAACCCTAAAATCACTGCCTAAAATAGATGCGCCACTTCAGAGACTGTATGCGCAGAAACAGTGAACAAAAGTACTGCAATATGCATGTGCTAAAACATAGGTTAAAAGTGTTGCAAAACAGAGTATATGCGCCGTGTTAACAGATGCACTGTATCAGATGGTAAATGCACTGGAACAGTGTCTGTATGTACTGCAGGGACATATGCGCTGTGACAGGTAACAAATGCGCCAAAACAAAGAGTGTATGTGCTACGAAAATGTATGCGCCGTGATAGGTAACAGATGCGTGTTAGGATGTGTCAGATGCGATGTTTCCTCCTGTGTACAGCTTTCTAAAACACAAAACTTATTTTTTAGGTTAAATTTGGGGCTAGGCCCCCACGGTGTGTGGAAAAAATGTTAAGGGAAAATTATATCAAATGAATAATCAATAATATCAAATATCAAGATACCCAAAACTCAACGAAATGGTGAATGAAAGAGATTCAAATAAACAATGAACAAACAACAAAGCAACCCTCCTTAATTCGAAGCTTCCATTGATTGCCTATCACAATTGATCTTGCATGTATGAAATAAGGCCCTTAGAGAGTGCACTTCCTTGCTATGCTTCAAGAATGTCAATTGGGAATGGCAGTGATAGTTTATTGCAATGAAGAGGAGCTTCACAATAATGGTAGTAGTGCGTAGTAATGAGTGTGATCACAAGCAATGAAGGAATTGGTGCCAAAGGCGCATTGTAATTCCTGCAGAGTAACAATACTTAAAGCTTGGATGAATGAAATGGAAGAATGAGGTTGTACTTATAGACTTGGAAGAAATAAGATCAACGGTATAGAGAGAAGGAGAAGATCAATGATTGAGAACAGTTGAGGAACGTGCAACGAATGAGAAAAAGACACGTGTCTTGCTTTCTTTTGCATGAGAGGATTTGCTAAGAATATAAGAATGAGTTAAAGCAATTAAAAGAATATAATAATCAATTAAGTGATTTAAAACAAGAAGGGATTTGCATGAGAATAAGAAGATATTTTGCTTTATTAAATATTTAGGAATATTTAATTGCATGTGCAAAAAGATTGAATTATATTTAGAGATAACTCAATTTAGAAGAAAAAGCAACTTAAATAAATATTTGATTTATTTAAATTTAGAGAAGATATTATTGGAAGAAATAATTAAATAATTGGTATTATTTAATTTAGTAGATTAGAAAGAAAATTAAATAAATAAATTTATTTAATTGTTTGTGCATGATTTTGGAAGAATAAATAAAATATTTGATTATATTTTATTTTTGGAGATTGAGAGGATTTAAATAAATTTGATTGATTTATTTAATTTTGGAAGAATGATTTGATTTAATTAAATAATTAAGAATTATTTAATTGTTTGGAAGAATTTAATTAAATAAAGGATTTTATTTAATTGTTGGAAGAATATGAATCAAATAAATAAATTCATTTATTTATTTATTGATAGAGGAATTAGAAGGGAATAAATATTAAGAATATTTATTTAGATTGAATCATGTCATTTTTAGGCATATATAGTAAGTAACTAACATATACCATGCACGCCAAATTGACATCATAAAAAATGTGTTGTATATGTATTTTAGTCATGGCTTAGGGTTCAATAATCAATGCATAGGGTTCAACCTTTAGGGGTTAGGGTTTAGAGATTAAGATATAGTGTTTAGGTTTTGAGGTTTAAGGTTTGGGGTTCTTGGTTGAAGGTTTAGCATTCATCATTCAATATTTAGGGTTTAGTGTTTAAATTTATGGATTGAGGTTTAGGATTCACAACCTTAGGCTCGTTACTTAGGGTTCAGGGCTTTGGTCTTATGGCTCACGAATCAATGTTGAAGGTACAAGGTTTAGGGCTAAAGGTTCAACATAAATATCATTGAGAGTTTAAGATTTAGCATTCAACATACAATGTTTAATGTTTCACATCCAGGACTCAACATTCATTGTTTAATGTTAAAGGCTTAATGTTCAATGTTAATGGTCTAATGTCAATATTTAGGGTTTAGGCTTTAGGTTTCACATTTGAGGTTCAACTTTCAACTTTTAATTTGAAGTGTTCAATGTTCAATGTTTAGCATTAAGACTTATTGGTCTATGTTCAATAATTATCATTTAGTGTTTAAATTTAGTTGTCTATCTATAGTGTTGAGTGCTAAGGTTCATTGTTTAGGGTTAAAGGGTCAATGCCTAAGGTTCAACATTTAGGTATGAAGGACGCTGGCAAAGGTTGAGGAATCTAGCTTTACATCACCATTCATGGCATTCCATGAGATCACATTTCTTTGAGGCGCGCTATCAAACAATTCATGTGCCTTGTCAGTGACTCCACAACGCCCACAAGCAGAGGATCATGGAAAAGGTTGCATAATCTGGCTTTACATTCATCATTTTTACTTGCAGGGCGTGGCACATGCTACACCATTTGCATTTGCTTCAAAGTTTCTAAACCATTTTCTCTGAATTCATTGTATGCAAAAAAGACATTTCACCTTTCTTTCGCCTGCCCTGGAGTTTCGATGACCTTACATTTTGGGCTCTGGAGCCGATGAACAAATTGCAACTGATTTGTAATGTGCAAACTGGGGCCAAAGTTCAGTTTGCAACATCTGGTGTAAAAATGCATTTTGCATGTTTTGTATTTGTTATTTCGGTGCCAAAGAAAATTTTGCATTTTGCAATCTGGGATCTGGAGCTGAAACTCATCTTGCACGAACTTGCATTTTGTAAACCGGCACCGAACTCCTATTTACAAATCTGGGTTTTAGAGGCATATTTGCCATTCACAACTTATTGCAGTGTGTAATTCGCACCTGCAGTTCCAGAGGGCTAAGTCCCTACACAAAACAACCATAACATTAAAACCAAACATTTTGATAAAAATATTTGAATAATTATACTTTTAATACATTTTAATGAATCTAAAGTTTAAATTTTAAATATGATTTAAACATGTGCATGTGAATATAAATGTAAGGTTTAATCTATGGGGACTCAAATTAATTATGTAATAGTTAGTTTCTCATGAAATTTGTGAAGAAAGGACAACTTTATCTCTCGAAACTTAAACAATAAAATACAAGAGCATGAAAATATTAAGATCATCCTCTACACTTTCTAACTATGTTGTGAGAAATATATGTCAACTTTTGTTAATAAGATCGATAATCACACAAGGATTCATTTATCATAAAATATAACGAAGAATTAATAGGTACCACCACATTAAGGACAATACGCAGATAAATAAAGGTGGTGATGATTAAACTTAAGGATTAACATAAACAAATCCAATTTGTTGCTCATAAAAGTTGTATATATATATAAGAAAGAAATGGTCCTGATAAGAAGTCTGTAATGCCCCTCCATTCTCATCTTGGATATGCAGATGGTCTGGCTAAGGAGCATGAAGATGAAGGTAAAATAATAGGAATATTTAGGGTATGTTAGATAGTTGATGTTGTACATTATATGATGTTGGTAGATGCTACATTCATGTTAATGACATTCCTGATTATGCTCGTGTGGTTTCATATGATAGTTAGCATGTTTTATCGATAATCTTTGTTGTGACATTGATAATTTATATGCTCTGACAATTGTTTTACATTCAGGTGATTATGATGTTGATCTTACTATGATTGTCATATGCTAGGATTGATTTTTATGTGACTAATTCTGTATCATAGGATGTTATGTTGTGATGTATTGTGTTGATTAATCTTATTATGTGTATCATACGATTATGTAATGATGGTTCTTATTTAGTTGTTCAGTAACTGATTGCTATGTGTGTTGTGATTATGTGTTTGATGTGATGGTGAAAGGGACAGTGTCACATTACTCATGCGTGAGTACCCTTCTACTCCGTGATTCCCTTTCACAGTGTATTTGACTATATGATTTTATATATATATGTCTATTTGTTTGACTATTTGGTTGCTGCAGGATGCAGGTACCAAGCATCGACTCTACCTGAATTGACAGGTCTGAGCATGCCTTATACCCAATGGAAACTGTTCAACGGAGATAACATGTGGTCCCCTAGTTAGCCATCATCCACGAAAAGGATGAGTATCCAGTTTTGCACCCAGTCAGTGTTGTTTGTATGGGCATAATGGTTAGTCACTGTCATTGTGCTCATGCTTTCGATTGTGCATTGTGTCAGGTATTGTTTGGCATTTGGGTTATTTTGTTTGGAATTGTTTGATTAATGTTTTGGTTAATTGCTTCATTAAAATAAAATTATTAAGTCAAGAGGGCACTTTGATAAATAAATATAGATGCTTTTATGTAAATTATAGTTGTGGGGAAATATGTATTATTATGTCTGAAAAAGATTCTCTTTCTTTATTATTATTGCCTTGAGTAATTATTTTCCATTTTGGCCACTTGGAAGAAGTGGTAGTTACACACCTCAAGAGGCAATCTTAGAAATAATTGTTTCTTTTGTGTATGAGACTAATTTTAGAAAAGTAGAAAAAAACTATTTTTGTTTGGTTGTAAATGAAATAAATAGTAAATTCTAAAATAAATAAAACCAGAGAGAAATTATTGTTTGGTTAAAAATAACAAATTGTAAGAAAGTAATAAAAGAGAATCTTCTGGAAGAAATTATGGGGGCTGGTTATGCATGCTCAACTTTATTTTTAAAATCTCAAGATATAATTTGGGGAGGAGCGTGCATTTCAAATAGAGAATATGTTTTATGTTTTGGGGATCTCTTTCTTAGGAAGTTTTTATTTTTCTTTTGGCACCATAAACCATAGTTTCCAGAAGAAAAGACTCGGGGGAAAATGGATGCGAGCTAGGAATTTTGTGAAGATGTGATAGAAGTAATATTCCAGGTATGGACTGAAATATGAATCTGATTTATTGTTGCATTAGATTTAGTAAAATATTCTGTGAATTCTCTTCTACATTTTCTGAACCCAATCTATTACGTTAGCCATAACTTTATTTTTACGAACTGTGTTTCTCTAATTTTTTTTATATATGGTGCATGGCCTGGATATCTAAATCATATCCGAAAATCAACCATACCCAGCTTGTCATTTTTGAGATATGAATAATTTTTGATTGTCCACCTCTCACCCATTTCGTCTCTGTTTTAGCAATCTGTTGCGTTAGCCATAACTTTATTTTTACGAACTGGGTTTCTCTAATTTTTTTATATATGGTGCATGGCCTGGATATCTAAATCATATCCGAAGATCAGCCATACCTACTTTATCATTTCTGAGATATGAATATTTTGTGACTGTCTACCTCTCATCCATTTTATCTCTGTTAAAACAGTTTGTTGCGTCACCAATAACTCTATATTTTTGAACTGGGTTTCTTTGAGATTTTTCAACAAATTCATTTTGTGCATATCCTACGATTATTGCTTTCCATCATATGACTCTCTTTGATGCATTCTACCAATCAGTCTATGTGCCCTGTCCATGCTTTCACATTTTGCATTGTTGGTAGCTTCTAAAGCCTTCTCAACAAATTCATTTTGTGCTGATCCTATCATATGCATGTGGTTAAAAGTGTTGTAGATTTGATGAAGATGTTAGATCTATAGGAATTATTTGTTGTTCTTTATTCCTTTCCTCTCAAGCTAACCTTAGAACAAGGTTCTTTCATTGTAGCTTCGAGTTTTGTATCTTGTGATTCTAACTAGTGTAAGATATGTATAGCATTCTAATATTATAGGCTTTTAGCCTTGCTTATACAATTATATTTAATAGTATTTGCAAAATTGTCTAGATTATTAATAAAATCTACATCAGTGTAAATAGTGGTTTAGTGAATTTTGTATCCATTGGTATAGTATTCACATGTTATGGTTATTAATACTCCATTGTATGATTTTAATTGTGGTGATAGTTCCCCACTATGATAAGAATTGTATTTAAATAATTATTGTGTTTTAATATGTATGCCTTAGGGCTATTTGTACGTTGATCGCAACCATTTTTAATTAAACGAACTAAAATAAGTCTTGGGATCTATTGGTTAAAATATTGTTACTCGTGGACTCTTATATCTTATGATCATAAAAGTAACTATTACTAGTGGTTGGAATAGAATAGTTCTATATTGTTGAGGAAGATTCACTTTATGATTGTTAGATGATAGATCATGATTCAATTAATGTTACATTCTTCAAGACCCATAATTAGTGCATTATGTCATATGTCGCAATTGTGGTGTTGTATTTGAATTATTGATGAAGGATCTTAGTTTGGTCTATTAGGTGATGATGTGCATTTGAGAGTGAATGTGATGTGAGACCATAGAGTTTACTATGTCAAGTGTTTGTGTCATTTGGGAAAGTTGATTCCAGAGGCCAAGAGGGGTAGTCGTGTGTATGACTCCTGTGATTATGTAATCTTACTAATGGTTGAATATGTATTGGTTATATGTTGACTCCCCTCTATTTACGGATTCATGTAGTTATGATGACTGTACAAGATGGATAATGCCTTACTTAGTGTACCTATTCATGTGGTTATGATAACTATGCAAGATGGGTAATGCCTTTCTCTTTGTAATGCAAAATGATGTATATTTTGTGTTGTAAATGTATCATGATGAGAAATTTGATAGTTCATTCTTGGGTTTCGTTTTGGGCTTTGAGAATCTAGATGCAGTGAAGGGGGAGTGGCTTTCAATGTGGGGTCGACACCCAAAGTGGCTTGTCAGGGTAACCCACTGGAAGTTGTTAATCCAGTGATAACTTAATAATAAATTTAGAGGGTTGGGTAGATTTCACATTAATCAAGATAATTGGATGCCTCACTCATGCCTGTAGTGCTCGTTCAAGCTAGAAGGATGAGATGAGAGGGCCGTGGTTGGAAAAATCAACTTCCTTGTCCTCACGAAAGGAATGTAGGTTCTGCATGTGTCACCCTATGGGGATGGCATCTAGTGAGAGACTGTCAGGGTAACCATAGATGGGGGCCAGTGCCTAGTGAGAGACTGTCAGGGTAACCCATGGATGGGGGTCGACGTCTAGCTAGAGACTATTAGGGTAACCCATGCTAGGACCATACAATGGCACTCATCCCTACTATAGTCTAGCATTCTCTATGCATGCCACAAATGTAGCATACTTGGAGAAACAATCAACTACGACGATGATACTCGACACCTCGCTGACTTGAGGGAGCTGTGTGATAAAGTCCATACTGAAAGAGGCCCAAGGCTGCACCAGCACCGGGAAGGGTTGAAGGAGGCCGCCAGGCAACTTCATTTCAACTTTATCCTGCTGACAAATCAAATAGGTTTGAACATACTCGTCGACATCCTCTCGTAGCTTCAGCTAATAGACACTGCGCTTGAGTAGAGCTAGTGTTCTCTTCTGACCTGGATGTCCAACCCATGCCGTGTCATGGCATTCATGCTTCTAACTCAAGCCGATGATCAACATGCCTTCTTGGAGGTAGGACAACAGGCAGCTTGTCTGGCATCATGTCGGCATAAGCTTCTATGACGTCCATGACTTCCTCAGGATTTGATGACTCAGCCGGCTCATCCTCGTCCCAGTCACCCAGAATAATAGCAAGAAACATAGAATCAACATCTTTTCAGACTGCCTTATTCAGGCTGAGTGTAGATACAACACTCTTTTCAACCTTTTCTCTTACAATCTTGACCATACTTGCATTTCTCAGGTCCATAAATAGCATCATGTCCAAATGTGGAATCAATCCAACCTATCCTCTATGAAAGAACTCCTGCCCTAGAATGAGCTCGAAATCCTCCATCTCGATGACAACTAGGTTGAGAAGACCACACCATGTTCCAGCTCACACAGCAACATCAAATACATTCCCCACCACTTTCTGAGCAGGTGAATTAACTACCTTGAAGGAACTAGTAGTCTGTCTGATCTAGAGCTACGATTTAACCCCCGTGTAACACCAACAGAATAAGCACAAACACGTCTAGGTGAACCGCACTATGCTTAAACCTATCCTACGCCTCACAAACCAACACAATGCAAACATGCAGATTAGAATGTAACCAAATAGTAATACAAGCTAAACTACAACACAGGACAACGAGAAAGATTTGAGTTCTTTATTAAAGCCAATGTAAAACTTTACAATAGACATACACAAGTTACAACAAGAATCCCATGTTATATGTGGGCTCAGACTTAGCTAACAATCACCTGATCCATTACACAATGCCCAGCTATTCCCAAGACAGGAGAAACTCGCCCAGCAAGAGAAACTCCCAACAACTTGAAAATCTAAATTAGTCTTTGGCAACACACAGCGTATCGCAAAGAACAACACACTCAAAATTCAAAGTCACAAAACTTAACTCACATTTAATCTCAATCTCTTCTGCATAACTCTTGGAATCACCTAAGAGATATAGGTGCACCAATTGTCGAACGGTTTCAGCAAATCTACCTTCATCGACACGCGTCTCAGGATCCTCATCGTGAACTCCAGTGGTGGCAATGACAACTCAGGTGAGCAGTTAGAGAGACAACTCAGAAATTTGAGTCAGCATTTGTGCCTAATGGCTTCAATGCGACAGGATTCCACAAGATGCGCTCCAATCTCCCTGCTCAAGAAACCAAGCTCCAAAACCACATAAAGCAATGCAACCATGGTGCAACTCGACTCGGCATCGCTGCCAAAGTGTCTCTATTGCATACAGCAGACTAGGACGAATGCAACTCAATAGCCAAGTGTTCGGAAAAGGCATAGCTCATCTCATCCCAAACTGGATCGCCACTTACTCAGCAGCATACAAGCTCAACAACAATGCCCCATTACATCCTCCCCCACCTTAACTATGGCATCTCCCTCGGCACCAGTGGCTAGCCCTGCTTGCACGGGAGATACCTCATGAACTTAGAGATGCACTCTTGGGTTCTGCAAGAACTCCAAGACCTATTCTTCGTAGTGCCATAATGCTTTGACCCGCTCCCAAGTAGCTTCATCCTTGGGGCAGCCTTGCCAAACAACAAGAAACTCTTACCGTTTGAACTCTCCATACCCACGGTTCCTCATTGCAATCACCTCCTGCACCACATACTTTGGTACAACAATATTTGCCAGACCTCGCTTGGGGATGTTTCTCAATGCATCATCAGGGTCGGCGTTATGCTTTCGAAGCTGGCTAACATGAAAAACTGGGTGCACCTTTACATGCGAAGGCAACCTCAACCGATAAGCTACTTTACCAATTCTTGCTACAATCTCAAATGGGCCATCAAATCTGTGCACCATGGACGAGCTGAGTCCCTTCGGTGGCTAGAATTGGTTCAAGTCCATCTTGAGCAATACCCTCTCACCAACTTCAAACTCAGTAGGTCTCCTCTCTACATCTGCAAACCTCTTCATCCTATCCGTGACCTTGGTAAGATGGTACCGGGCTAGGTCGACTTGGTCATTCCACTCACTAAGATACTCTACTACTCTGACGTTACCGCCAAGATAACCTTGAAGAACGGTGTGCGGAGTGAGGGCCTGTTGTCCGGTGGCCAACTGAAATGGAGAAAACTGACTTGCAGAAGACTTCTGCAAGTTATAGCTGAATTGGGCGGTGTCAAGAAGATAGGGCCAATTAGCCTAGTCTGACCAAACAAAGTGCCGAAGATGGCTCGTTGACATCAATATCTTCGTGCCCATCATCTTAAACAATTCGGCCCAAAAATTACTAGTAAACCGGAGGTCTCTGTTAGAAATAACATTGAGTGGCACACCCCAGTATTTAACCACATATCGAAAGAAGTAATCCGTTGCATCTTTGGATCGGCACGACGACTTGCATGCCATGAATGTAGCGTACTTGGAGAAACAGTCGACTATGACCATGATACTCGACACCTCGCTGACTTGAGGGAGTTGTGTGATGAAGTCCATACTAACAGAGGCCCAAGGCCGCACCTGCACCAGGAGGGGTTGAAGGAGGCCGCCAGGCTGTAAGGAAATGAGGGCATCTCAGAACGTATTTCTAAGAACAGTGGTGTCTTCGACAGATTTAAATTCTTTTCAATTTCTTCAAAAACACACACAACTATGCCATTAAAGCGGAAACTGACATAGAACATTTCCTACATTGACCCTTAGAGGAAAGCACAAGCGAACAATATCTAGTTTCAACAGCAGAGACATTAAACATGAAAGATAGAACAAGAACACAGATTTACGTGGGGAAAACTCTTACGGGTAAAAAACCCCACACTCCAAAAGCCCATATCACCATTGTATTATTCAGCAACAGAAAAACAGTTACAATACAAAACTGGCAATAAGCCTTTCATGAAGATTTACATCTTGTTCCTTCTGAAGAATAACTAACAGTAAAACCCTGCACAAGGTTCTTCAACACTCTAATCAGCATACTATTATCATGCCATAAATAGCACACAGTATTTAATCTCTCGGCCAGAATCCCTTTCACACAAACTCTGTTTTCACTTTCTCATCAGTCCCTTCTCATATAGTTAACATGTTGCATTCAACATACTGTATAGGACTTCACCGAAGAAAAAGACCAGAGCTATCAAAAGGTTCTCCACCACCATCTCTATCACATTGCTTTTTAGCAATCCAATCAAAACCACATGCAGTTGACTGTTTTATCCAACTGCCCAGCAATGTTGTCTTCCAACTGTTGCACAGCTATCGACTCTAACCATTCGCATTCTCATAGGAGACTTTAGTCCCACATGCACAGGTTCGAGTTGGACATCCAGGTTTAAATGCCCGAACACATGTAAGATAACTATCGGCACTTTTGCCGCTGCCAACTCCAAGGTAAGTCTCATCGGAGTAACCAACATCATCGGCAAAATTTCTCTTCGCTGGACCGATAGTTGTTCTCACGCCGACGCCCAAGCCAATGACATCCATCGGAGTGACCACAAGCAGTCGGAGTAACATTTCAAAACTGGGCCGACAGAAGTTCTCATGCTGACGCCAAACACTTCACCAACTCCCATTGGGGTGACCAATGCCCATCGGAGAAACTTCCAAACGTCAGCCCGACAAGGATTGTCATGCCGATGACCGTTCCATCGGAGAGACACCAACAATTGTCAAGACTAAACCAAACTTCGCTGAAGACCAATGTCTCACCGATGCCAAAGCCAATGTCGTCCATCGGAGAGAGAACACAAGGCTTGGCCGACAGTGATTCTCATGCCGACGCCAACCCTTCATCAGTATAACATGAAGTAACAGGGAGACTTCTTCCAGCTATGCCGATAACACTACTCACTTCGATGATCTTTCATTGGAGTGACTCACACCGACAAGATCGCTAACACTTCGCTAACCCTTCATCCATCGTCGGTGTGACCCAACACTGTCGGAGCTCCTACCACCAGCTTTGCTAATGGTCAACCTCATGCTGATGTCTCACTACCATCGGTGAGACCAAAGAGATCGGCATAAGACACCGAACTCCTACCGATAGTAATCCTCATGCCGATAGCTAGCCCTCCATCGGTGTAACCTAGCAGATCGGCCAAAGACTTCTTACTCCTGCCGATACAAGGAGTCAGGCCGATGGCCACTACCATTTGGTGAAACAAAAGCCATCGGTAAAACCCAACATGGGTACGCCGATAGTATTCTGTTAGGCCAATAACAAAGGATAACTAAGGAACCAATGAACCTGTAATTTGAGTCACTAGTACTCAACATTCTCCCACTTGACAAAGGAATTACAGGAAACCATCAATGCTCCATATCACAGAACCAAAGCTGATACTGCCACCACTCCACTGTGCTCACAAGCTCCACAGAAGTTTTAACCAAAACAACTTCAAAACTTCTAGAACACAGCCATGAAAAACATCCTCCAGAAACAAGATAAATCATCAGCTAGAACAACAATTAGTAAGCTGACTGTACCCATCCAACTGAAAATAAAAAACCCACTTGACTGAAAATAGCACACACAGCCAGTGCTAAAACATCCAATCACTTGTACCTTAAAGGTATGGATATCAGTAGACTCATGCCACCTGCATATACACACATCAACTGCAAATACAAGCTCCATATGTCAACTAGTCAAAGAAGACTAGACACATCAAGAACTCCCACTGCATGGATAATGCAGATCTAAAAAAGATTATGGCATACAAAATCCACCAATAGCATTACATAGAAAGTGTAAATATCATGTAGTACCAAGGAAACATCCACCATGATATGCAAATCAATAAGCTGCAAGAACAACACCTCACAACCAGTCCAAAGTTCTCCAATTTCTCCACATCCAACAAAAGAAAGAGATAACAGAACAGAACCTTCATGCTGTCACCCAACAACATAAGTGAAAGCACATGACCACAAACTAGTGATCATCAGCTCCAACCAAATCTCAAAACAATGTAGTGTGAAACACACCATCAGAGAAACTAACTGAGACCAAGAGGAACACTGCACATCATATACCTGTAGACAATCCTTTTACATACACCTCTGAATGCCAACTGTGTCAAGTATGATCTCCTTCAAAACACCCCAAAGAAGAACAGCATAACAACATCCAAACACACATTCAATCTCCAAGATCAACTAACATGGATGTAAGCTTCACAAACCAAAGAAGATCAAACGAATTCATTTCCCATTTTAGGAAATCAGCCCATTAACCATCTCCTAACAGTCCTCATCAATGAATGATATCTCTAAACTCAAATGCAAAAGGAGGTAAACATGCTATCCATCTCTCACAATGAATCCTCTAGAACCATATCTATGAAAGAAAGCATAAAGCACCTGAGAGAAACAATGGGCTATACCTCTCAAGTGAAACTTGTCGAGTAGACCAAGAGTGGGAAAAGAGAATGTTCTTCCAAGATACCCAAGTCCCAATGACTTTCTCCAAGAACAATTTCCTCTAGATCTTTTGTTGAATTCACATTCAACCAAGGTAAAGACTCCTCGAACTTCCAGCTGTAAACTCTGATAACACAGCATATACAGTCTTACCTTATTCTCCATGTATCCATGAGTACCTTTGAACAATCACCTCATGCTAAACTCCAACTGCATCACTACAACACTATGAAGTAATCAAGCAAATGATAGATGTACCCAAACATAGAGAAGTAACCAGACCACTGTCAAAACTCCAATCATCTGAATTAGGAACTTATCATGACATCATGATCTTACCATCTCCTTTAGGAGATTCCATGCTCCAGGTGAACATAACCATTGTCTCTAGATCAATGTATCATACCAAAATTCAAAAGTAGAAATCATGATATGAAACAAACCAAAATTCTAAACCAATATCACCTGTCAAGCACCACCAACACCTTAGCCAAGAATTTCATGAATCCTCCATGACTTCAAGATGTTACTCATCCTCAAATAGTGCCCCTGCAAATGCGAAAGAACCCTTCTGCAGCAACAGGATCAAAGAGCTCTTCCTAGTAACATCTGCAACACTAAAGAAGATCATTCACCACTAAGTGATGAAACACACAGTCAATGCTAAAGCTCCCACTGAACTGTAACAACAGAGCTTTCCAAGCATCTTGACCAAACATCTCCTAATCTGAAAATCTTCCAGGTCCACAAATTAATATGTCCATGTGACTATAAAACCAAGTGACACCAAGATCTCCAAACCAAGGAAATAAACTATCACTGTCAATAGCTTACACAAACCTGTGTATTCAAGCTGTACATGACACCATGATATACATACTACAAGTCTCCATAACCAACTATTCTGATACTCTACAACATCCATCCTCTCATCCCAAAATAGTCACACCAATGCACAAGTGACCACAGACAAGGCCTGCTAACAAATCTGCATAAACACTGAAACAACCTTGTGGATAAAGACAGTCCACATACGAGTCATCTCACTGTAGCTTAATAGGTGATCAACCCACAAAACTACATAACTTGTAGATCCAACCAATGTATCAAGCAAACTCACTATCACACTGGAAACTGCAAAACTGAGATTTCAAGGAATAAATAACAATGTAGACAACAAGACTCGAGCATCAGAAAACTTACTTTTCACTGATTCGCCCAACATGTCCACAACCAGAGCACCATAGTCAAGAAACTAGAAGCATTACCATAGAAATGCTGAGTGTCATATCACATACCAACACTCCCATGCAGAGAAAGCATTTCACCTCCTCACACCATGCACAGAGCATGCATGCAAAACTGCAACTATATCATCCAGTAACATCCCAAAAGCCAGGGTCTAGAAATAGCTTAACTGCAGCTTCACAAAGCCACAAGTTTTTCTTTTGACCATGTAAAACCTGCAAAACCACTGTGTTTGAAACACACCCATGCACATCCATATCCACTTCACATCTGGAAAACCCAAAAGTTTGCAGCACAAACTCCATAACAGTTAAACCAAAAAAATGTATCATCATGAATATGCATAACCATAGATTTTAAGGAAAAACTATAAAACCCCTCAAATCCAATAATCATGAATCTGAGTCATGCAAGTACAAAATATCCATTTAAGGAAACAACAGTTCAAGAGCTTCAGGCCCACTTGTAGACCAATCCCTCAACCACCAACATGCACATGCATCCGAGAGAATCAGGCTATTACAGAAGCTCTCAGATCATCCAATGATCAACTCCAAAGCCTGCATGCAATCAGGGTAACAGAAAAATTATGCCTTCCAATACTAGGAACAGAACACCCAGCATAAGCACAATACTCCATGGCTGAGCAGTAACACAAACTTCTCCATATCATCAGAGAGCCTCTCACACAGACACCCAATATGAAAGTTACTGCAGCAACATAGCCTCAAAGCAAACCCCATGCAACAAGATTAAATACTGTCAATTAAGAGCCTCAGGCCACATCAAGACCAGCTCCAGTCTCTTCACCATCCTTCAAGCACTGCTGAAACAGAAACACAAGATCAACTGCCAGACTTCCACTCAAACAAGGATCAAACAAACAAACATTTCCTTCAGATTTCTTCAAGCCTGCCACACTAAGAAATCATCACAGAAGGAAAACCCAGACCTTATACACCAGGAACTCTTACATGCAAACACATGCAGCACACAAATGTACATATGTGAGCAACAAAGCATATCCCAGAAGAAGGCTCTGATACCACTTGTAAGGAAATGAGGGCATCTCAGAACGTATTTCTAAGAACAGTGGTGTCTTCGACAGATTTAAATTCTTTTCAATTTCTTCAAAAACACACACAACTATGCCATTAAAGCGGAAACTGACATAGAACATTTCCTACATTGACCCTTAGAGGAAAGCACAAGCGAACAATATCTAGTTTCAACAGCAGAGACATTAAACATGAAAGATAGAACAAGAACACAGATTTACGTGGGGAAAACCCTTACGGGTAAAAAACCCCACACTCCAAAAGCCCAGATCACCATTGTATTATTCAGCAACAGAAAAACAGTTACAATACAAAACTGGCAATAAGCCTTTCATGAAGATTTACATCTTGTTCCTTCTGAAGAATAATTGACAGTAAAACCCTGCACAAGGTTCTTCAACACTCTAATCAGCATACTATTATCATGCCATAAATAGCACACAGTATTTACTCTCTCGCCTAGAATCCCTTTCACACAAACTCTGTTTTCACTTTCTCCTCAGTCCCTTCTCATACAGTTAACATGTTGCATTCAACATATTGTATAGGACTTCACCGAAGAAAAAGACCAGAGCTATCAAAAGGTTCTCCACCACCGTCTCTAAGACTCTCACATTGCTTTTTAGCAATCCAATCGAAACCACATGCAGTTGACCATTTTATCCAACTGCCCAGCAATGTTGTCTTCCAACTGTCACACAGCTATCGACTCTAACCGTTCGCATTCTCATAGGAGACTTTAGTCCCACATGCACAGGTTCGAGTTGGACATCCGGGTTTAAATGCCCGAACACATGTAAGATAACTGTCGGCACTTTTGCCGCTGCTAACTCCAAGGTAAGTCTCATCGGAGTAACCAACATCATCGGCAAAATTTCTCTTCACTGGACCAATAGTTGTTCTCACACCGACGCCCAAGCCAATGACATCCATCGGAGTGACCACAAGCAGTCGGAGTAACATTTCAAAACTAGGCCGACAGAAGTTCTCATGCCGACGCCAAACACTTCGCCAACTCCCATCGGGGTGACCAATGCCCATCGGAGAAACTTCCAAACGTCAGCCCAACAAGGATTGTCATGCCGATGACCGTTCCATCAGAGAGACACCAACAATCGTCAAGACTAAACCAAACTTCGCTGAAGACCAATGTCTCACCGATGCCAAAGCCAATGTCATCCATCGGAGAGAGAACACAAGGCTTGGCCGACAGTGATTCTCACGCCGACGCCAACCCTTCATCGGTATAACATGAAGTAACAGGGAGACTTCTTCCAGCTACACTGATAACACTACTCACTTCGATGATCTTTCATCGGAGTGACTCACACCGACAAGATCGCTAACACTTCGCTAACCCTTCATCCATCGTCGGTGTGACCCAACACTGTCAGAGCTCCTACCACCAGCTTTGCCGATGGTCAACCTCATGCCGATGTCTCACTACCATCGGTGAGACCAAAGAGATCGGCATAAGACACCGAACTCTTGCCGATAGTAATCCTCATGCCGATAGCTAGCCCTCCATCGGTGTAACCTAGCAGATCGGCCAAAGACTTCTTACTCCCGCCGATACAAGGAGTCAGGCCGATGGCCACTACCATTTGGTGAAACAAAAACCATCGGTAAAACCCAACATGGGTATGCTGATAGTATTCTGTTAGGCTGATAACAAAGGATAACTAAGGAACCAATGAACCTGTAATTTGAGTCACTAGTACTCAACACAGGCAACTTCGTTTCAACTTTATCCTGCTGACAAATCAAATAGGTCCGTACATACTCGTCGACGTCCTCTCGCAGCTTCGGCCAATAGACACCGTGCTCGAGTAGAGCTAGTGTTCTCTTCTGATCTGGATGTCTAGCCCATGCCGTGTCATGCCATTCATGCATCAACTCTTTCCTTAGATCTTTCCACTTCGGTATATAAATTCTGTCTTTGGTGAAGAAAAGGAGACCGTCTTGCATGGAGAAGCTCATAGTCCTCCGCGCCTTAACCTGCCTCACCACCTGAAATGCTTGAGACTTGGCTTCCAAGCCCTCTCTAATCCACTTCAGCACCTCATCTGATAATTTGACTTGCGTCATGCCGATTCCTGTTTCAACATGGTGTTCCTGTAAGGTGGCTAACTGAGCCTTTCTGCTCAATGCATCTGTGACCACATTAGCCTTGTCGGGATTATGCATCAACTCCATGTCAAACTTAGCTAAGAACTCGGCCCAACAAGCCTGCTTAGGGGTGAGCTTGGCTTGCGTTTTGATGTAAGTACTGGATATATTATCGGTCTTCACTATGAAGGGGACACTAAGTAGATAGTGACACCAAACTCTTAGGTAGTGCACAATATTGGTCATCTCCTTCTTGTGAGCCGGGTACCTCCTTTCTCGGTTGTTCAACTTTCAGCTCTCATACGCCACTAGGTGGCCCTCTTGCATAAGAACTCCTCCCACCGCAAAATCTGAGGCATCCATTTGAACTTCAAAGAGTTTACTGAAATCTGGCAGTGCAAGCACAGGCTTGGCCACAAGCCGCTACTTCAACTGCTCAAAGGCTTCCTGATGTTTCTCCTTCCAAGTCCAAACTCTATCTTTCTTAAGCAGCTCGATCAGTGGAGTTGGGATCTTGGAGTATCCAGCAACAAATTTTCTATAGTAGTTGGTGAGGCCAAGGAATTGGTGCACTTCATGCATTAAACTTGGAGCCTCCCAGTCTTCTATTGCCCTCAAGTTCTCAGGGTTGGGCTTGAGCTTGCTGTATCCGACGAAATGACCAAGGAACTACACCTCTATTTGTGCAAAAGTACACTTTTATTTCTTGACATATAATTGATGCTCGCGAAGCAACTCAAACACTTGTGCCAAGTGGGCCTTGTCCTCCTTCAGGCTCTTACTAAAGACAAGGATGTCGTCTAGGTATACGACAATGCACTTATCCAACATCGGGTGAAAAACATCATTCATAAGGGTACAAAAGGTTGTTGGGGCATTGCAAAGCCCAAACGGCATGACAAGAAATTCAAAGGATCCATACCTTGTGCAGATCGCTATCTTTTCTTCATCGCCAACAACAATTCTGATTTGATAATAGCCTTGCTTCAAATCCAACTTGGTGAAGTACCTCGCCTCGGTGAGTCGATCAAAGCAATCGACGATCAGTGGTAGAGGGTACTTATTTTTAATGGTCTATTTGTTCAGCGCACGGTAATCTACACAGAGCCTCAGTGAACCGTCTTTCTTTCATTGGAACACCACAGGGGCCACAGAAGGGGACTGAGATGGTTGCAAGTAGCCTGCTTCAAGCAACTCGGTGAGCTGCTTCTTGAGCTCGACCATTTCAGGACTGGATAGTCTGTAGGTGCTCTTGGCAGTCAGCCTGACACCAGCTTCTAACTCAATCTGATGATCAACATGCCTTTTCAGAGGTAGGACAGCGGGCAGCTTGTCCGACATCACGTCGACATAAGCTTCTATGACGTCCATGACTTCCTCAAGATTTGATGACTCAGTCAGCTCATCCTTGTCCCAATCACCCAGAGTAGCAGGAAGAAACATAGAATCAACATCCTTTCAAACTGCCTTATTCAGGTTGAGTGTAGATACAACACTCTTTTCAACCTTTTCTCTTACAATCTTGACCATACTTGCATTGCTCAGGTCCATAAATAGCATCATGTCCAAATGTGGAATCAATCCAACCTGTCCTCTGCGAAAGAACTCCTGCTTCAGAATGAGCTTGAAATCATCCATCTCAATGACAACCAGGTTGAGAAGACCACGCCATGTTCCAACTCGCACAGCAACATCAAATACATTCCCCACCACTTTCTGAGCAGGTGAATTGACTGCCTTGAAGGAACTAGTAGTCTGTCTAATCTTTAGCCTGAGTGCCTTAGCTTTCTTGGCCTGTATGTAATTATGGGTTGCGCTAGTATCCAACATAGTGCGAACCTTCTTGTTCCCAAATTGAATCTCTGCAAAACATAGCTCATGCATAGAACCTAGTTCTCATGTTTCAGACACCGCATTGAGAAGTCTGAGTGCTCCCATCTTAGGCATCACCTCTTTATCTTTCTTGACAGTGTTCAACTTGGGTCTGTCGAGACAATCCCTCCCCCAATGTTCTACCTTGCCACAGATAAAGCATGTCTTTGCTTTGCGATAGGCTGCAGTGGATTCAGCATCTTTGACAGAGCTCTGCCTAGATTTCTTGAAACCATTCTTCTTTGGCCTGAACCCATCTCCTTTGGGTTTGTCTGATTTGGAACCTTTTTTCCTCTCCCTACTTGTCTTGCTACTCTGCTCAGAACTCCCACCAAATCCATTTCATGCCTCGTATTTGAAGTCGAGGAGTCTGTTTGCAGCAGTAATGGCAGCGGGCAATGTCTAGACATTTTGCCTTCTTAGGTCAGACTAAGCCCAACCTTGCAATCCCTTCATAAATAGAAATAGCTTGTCCATCTCGGACATGTCTTTAATTTCTAACATTATAGCAGAAAAAGACTTAATATAATCTTGAACCTTACCAGTGTGTTTAACCCTTGTGCAGCACCAACAGAATAAGCACAAACATGTCTAGGCGAACTACGCTGCGCTCAAACCTAGCCTACGCCTCACAAACCAACACAATGCAAACATGTAGAATAGAATGTAACCAAATAGTAATGCAAGCTAAACTACAACACAGAATAGCAGGAAAGATTTGAGTTCTTTATTAAAGCCAATGTAAAACTTTACAACAGACTTACACAACTTACAACAAGAATCCCATGTTAGATGTGGGCTCAAACTCAGCTAACAATCACTCGATCCATTACAAAATGCCCAACAATTCCCAATGTAGGAGAAACTTGCCCAGCAAGAGAAAACTCCCAACAGCTCAAAAATTTGAATTGGTGTTTGGCAACACACAACGTATCACAAAGAACAGCACACTCAGAATTCCAACTCATAAAACTTAACTCACATTCAATCTCAATCTCTTCTACACAAATCTTAGAATCACCCAAGAGATATAGGCACACCAACCGTTGAACAGTTTCAGCAAATCTGCATCCATCAACACGCGTCTCAGGATCCTCATCATGAACTCCAGTGGTGGCAATGACAACTCAGCTGAGTAGTTAGAGAGACAACTCAGAAATCTGAGTCGGCATCTGCGCCTAACGGGTTTAATACGATAGGATTCCACAAGATGTGCTCCAATGTCCCTTCTCAGGAAACTAAGCTCCAAAACCACATAAAGCAATTCAACCATGGTGCAACTCGACTCGGCATTGCTGCCAAAGCATCTCTGTTGCATACAACAGACTAGGACGAATGCAACTCAATAGCCAAGTGTTTGGCGAAGGCATAGCTCACCTCAACCCAAACTGGATCACCACTTACTTACTCAGTAGCATATAAGCTCAACAACAGCGCCCCCTTACATCCTCCCCCACCTTAACTATGGCGTCGCCCTTGGCGCCGACGGCCAGCCCTGCTTTCGCGGGAGATACCTCAGGAACTTAGAGCTGCACTCTTGGGTTCTTTTGCAAGAACTCCAAGACCTATTCTTTGTAGCGCCATAATGCTTTGGCCCACTCCCAAGTAGCTTTGTCCTTGGGGCGGCCTTGCCAAACAACAAGAAACTCTTGCCGCTTGAACTCTCCATACCCACGGTTCCTCATTGCAATCACATCTCAAAAATATTTGCCAGACCTCGCTCAGGGATGTTTCTTAATGCATCATCAGGGTCAGCATTATGCTTTCAGAGTTGGCTAACATGAAACACTGGGTGCACCTTTACATGCGGTGGTAACCTTAACCGATAAGCTACTTTACCGATTCTTGCTGCAATCTCGAATGGGCTGTCAAATCTGTGCACCATGGATGAGCTAAGTCCCTTTGGTGTCCAGAATTGGTTCAAGTCCATCTTGAGCAATACCCTGTCACCAACTTCAAACTCGGCAGGTCTCCTCTCTACATCTGTAAACCTCTTTATCCTATCCCTGGCCTTGGTAAGATGGTACTAGGCCAGGTTGACTCATTCGTTCCACTCACTAAGATACTCTTCTGCTCTAGCGTTGCCGCCAAGATAACCTTGAAGAACGGTGTGCGGAGTGAGGGGTTGCTGTTCGGTGGCCAACTGAAATGGAGAAAACTGACTTGCAGAAGACTTCTGCAAGTTATAGCTGAACTAGGCGGCGTCAAGAAGACGGGACCAGTTAGCCTAGTCTAACCAAACAAAGTGCTGAAGATAATCCTCTAGTAGTGCGTTGATTCGCTCGGTCGGTTTGAGGATGATGGCTCGTTGACATCAGTATCTTCGTGCCCATCATATTAAACAATTCAGCCTAGAAGTTACTAGTAAACTAGGGGTCTCTATCAGAAATAACACTGAGTGGCACACCCCAGTATTTAACCACATACCGAAAGAAGTAATCCGCTGCATCTTTAGCTCGACACGACGACTTGCATGCCACGAATGTGGCGTACTTGGAGAAATGATCAACTGCGACCATGATACTCGACACCTCGCTGACTTGAGGGAGCTGTGTGATGAAGTCCATATTGACAGAGGCCCAAGGTTGCACCAGCACCGGGAGGGGTTGAAGGAGGTTGTCAGGCAACTTCATTTCAACTTTATCCTGCTGACAAATCAAACAGGTCCAAACATACTCGTCGACGTCCTCTCGCAGCTTCAGCCAATAGACACTGCGCTTGAGTAGAGCTAGTGTTCTCTTCTGACCTGGATGTCCAGCCCATGCCATGTCATGGCATTTATGCATCAGCTCTTTTCTTAGATCTTTCCACTTCTGTATATAAATTCTGTCTTTGGTCAAGAAAAGGAGACCATCTCGCATGGAGAAGCTCCTAGTCCTCCTCGCCTTAACCTGCCTCACCACCTAAAATGCTTGAGACTCAGCTTCCAAGCCGTCTCTAATCTGGTTCAACACCTCATCTGATAATCTGACTTGTGTCATGCTGATTCTTGTTTCAGCATGGTATTCCTGTAAGGTAGCTAACTGAGCCTTTTTGCTCACTACATCCATGACCACATTAGCCTTGTGGGGATTATGCATCAATTCCATGTCGAACTTAGCTAAGAACTCAGCTCAGCGAGCCTACTTAGAGGTGAGCTTGTCTTGTGTTTTGATGTAAGTACTAGATATATTATCAGTCTTCATTATGAAGGGGACACCAAGTAGATAGTGACGCCAAACTCTTAGGCAGTGCACAATACTGGTCATCTCCTTCTCATAAGCTAGGTACCTCCTTTCTCGGTCATTCAACTTTCAGCTCTCATATGCCACTGGGTGGCCCTCTTGCATAAGAACTCCTCCCACTGCAAAATTTAAGGCATCCGTCTGAACTTCAAAGAGTTTACTGAAATCTGGAAGTGTGAGCACAGGCTCGGCCACAAGCTGCTGCTTCAAGTGCTTAAAGGCTTCCTAATGTTTCTCCTTCCAAGTCCAAACTATGTCTTTCTTAAGTAGCTCGGATAGTGGAGTTGCGATCTTGGAGTATCCAACAACAAATTTTCTATAGTAGTTGGCGAGGCTGAGGAATTGGTGCACTTCATGCACTGAACTCGGAGCCTCCCAGTCTTCTATTGCCCTCAATTTCTCGGGGTTGGGCTTGAGCTTGCCATATCCGACGACATGAGCAAGGAACTGCACCTCTATTTGTGCAAAAGCACACTTTTCTTTCTTCACATATAATTGATGCTCGTGGAGCAACTCAAACACTTGCACCAAGTGGGCCTTGTGCTCCTCCAGGCTTTTACTGAAGATGAGGATGTCGTCTAGGTATACGACAATGCACTTATCCAACATTGGGCAAAAAACATCATTCATAAGGGTACAAAAGGTTGCCGGGGCATTGCAAAGCCCAAACTACATGACAAGAAATTCAAAGGATCCATACCTTGTGTAGATCGCTATCTTTTCTTTGTTGCTAGCAGCAATTCTGATTTGATAATAGCCTTGCTTCAAATCCAACTTGGTGAAGTACATCGCCTTGGTGAGTCGATCAAAGCAATTGGTGGTTAGTGGTAGAGGGTACTTATTTTTAATGGTATGTTTGTTTAGCGCACGGTAATCTACACAGAGCCTCAGTGAACCATCTTTCTTTCACTAGAACAACATAGGAGTTGCATAAGGGGACTGAGATGGTTGTAAGTAGCCTGCTTCAAGCAACTCGGTGAGCTGCTTCTTGAGCTCGACCATTTCAGGACCGAATAGTCTGTAGGGGCTCTTGGCAGTTGGCCTGGGACCAGCTTCTAACTCAATCCAATGATCAACATGCCTTCTCGGAGGTAGGACAATGGGCAGCTTGTCCAACATCACATCAGCATAAGCTTCTATGACATCCATGACTTCCTCAGGATTTGATGACTCAGCTGGCTCATCCTCATCCCAGTCATCCAGAATAGCAGCAAGAAACATAGAATCAACATCCTTTCAAACTGCCTTATTCAGGCTGAGTGCAGATACAACACTATTTTCAACCTTTTCTCTTACAATCTTGACCATACTTGCATTGCTCGGGTCCATAAATAACATCATCTCCAAATGTGAAATCAATCCAACCTGTCCTCTGTGAAAGAACTCCTGCCCCAGAATGAGCTCAAAATCCTCCATCTCGATGACAACTAGGTTGAGAAGACCACGCCATGTTCTAGCTCGCACAGTAACATCAAATACATTCCACACCACTTTCTGAGCAGGTGAATTGACTGCCTTGAAGGAACTAGTAGTCTGTCTGATCTTGAGCTCGAGTGCCTTAGCTTTCTTGGCCTATATGTAATTATGGGTTGCACCAGTATCCAACATAGCGCTAACCTTCTTATTCCCAAATTAAATCTCTGCAAAACATAGCTCATGCATAGAATCCAGTTCTCTTGTTTCGAACACCGCATTGAGAAGTCTGAGTGCTCCCATCTCAGGCATCACCTCTTTATCTTTCTTGACAGTGTTCAGCTTGGGTCTGTCAGGACAATACCTTGCCCAATGTTCTGCCTTGCCATAGACAAAGCATGTCTTTGCTTTGCGACAGGCTGCAGTGGATTCGGTATCTTTGACAGAGCTCTGCCCAGATTTCTTGAAACCATTCTTCTTTGGCTCGAACCCATCTCCTTTGGGTTTGTCTAATTTGGAACCTTTTTGCCTCTTCCTTCTCATCTTGCTACTCTTCTCAGAACTCCCACCAAATCCCTTTGATGCCTTGCCTTTGAAGTCGAGGAGTCTTTTTGCAGCAGCAATGGCAGTGGGCAATGTCTGGACATTTTGCCTTCTCAGGTCGGACTGAGCCCAACCTTACAATCCCTTCATAAATAGAAATAGCTTGTCCATCTCGGACATGTCTTTAATTTCTAACATTATAGCAGAAAAAGACTTAATATAATCTCCCCTTTATTTTGTGAATGCCTTTGGAAGTGATGTTTGAGTTACTTGTGATGTCCTTATTGATTGATGTTGTTTTGGAGTCATCTGTAGTCCTTGCAACTATTAGTCTATTGTCTTTTTTACTGTTGGAGGAAGTGGTGACTCTGTTGTGAATGTAATTTGTACTTGTTTGTTGGAGTCATGTTATCCTTTTGTGTTGTGTTCCTGTCTTCTTAATTATTTCATGTTGTGGGACCTTATTGTTATCTCCTAGCACGAGGGGTGGACCTTAGGGTTCCACATGATCGGGTGGTTGTGCTTATATCTCCATTGGTTTCTCTTGCTGTTGTTTGTGTGTGAGAAATATGTATCTCTTATAGCAGATTTCTGATCCTGTTCTAGCTCGAGGAGACATATATTCATGTACTATTGTCTTGATGTATGTACTCCAATGTATTCAGAAAAGTGATATTGTTAACATTGTAATGATGTACTCTCATGTAAAGGAAATTGTATATGTACTTGAAATCTTGTATTCATGATCTTGATGTCTACTTATCTAATGATATAATATGGAATTGTATGTGTTTATTTATCTGATGCAATTAGACTTAGAATGAACTGTGTTTGTTAGTTAATTCATAATGTTGGTTAGAACTTGTTACTTGTTCATCAGTAATGCAGCTGTGGAACCCTAGAGGGTAAAGCTTAACTTATGTTAGGAGTAAATATGATTTACTTTTCATTGTTATTTCTTTCTTTAAAAAAATATTTGACTTTTTTGTAAGCTTAGTTGTGTTATCCTCTAGGTTGCTTGGTGGGGCGTTACAAAGTCTTTCTCCTTTAACAATGCAACATGCATGACTTTGAAGCATTACAAGTATTAATCAAACTCCCTAGAGAATAATCAACATATTGGTGAATGTGACACCCTAAGACCAAAAGAATAATGAAATTAAATCCATGATGTGAAATTCAAATCAAATTGAAAAGATGACCATAACATTGGTGACTCAACTATCTTTTGGATGAACCAAAGGGACTGAAACTATTTTTGGAGATGAACATGACCAAGAGTCCTTTAAGAACCTAATGACACAATTTGAAACAAATGATGCAAAATATTGAAACATAACCCTAAATGTGACAAGTGACTTAGCAGAATGTGACCAAGTGAACTCAAAATTTAAGATGTCATTTTACAATGATGAATGCACAAACGCTAAGGTGATTCAACTAGATCACTCCCAAATCTTAACCGAGAACTTTAATGACTAAAACACAACCGAAGGATGATATTGACTCAAAATTAAACAACGTGATAAAACAAAACTCAAACTCACTCCTTCTAGACAAAAACATGAGAATAAATGGAAGTTAGGGCTAAGAGGATGGAAGGCAAGGGTCCCCAATCTTGAAAAGATAAGCCAATATGGCTACCACAACCTCATCCAAACTTGCCCAACAAGTTCTTCACAAAGAAATGGGCAAGGCCTTTTCTATGTTACTATCTTCACTCCAAATTCCATTTAGTTTGAAACAAACATCAAGGACACATTAACATGATGATGGAATGCAATTTCTAAATAATCACTCCCCATAACTATTTTGAATGCCAATTGCACCATGTTGTGCTTGAATTTAAACACATTACCAAGCCAAATATCAAACACATAATCAAGAAAGGTTATTTGCCTACATTTAGAGGTTAGATGGAATTTGGGTTCTATCACAAATCTTGAAAAATCAAGCAAGGGAATGAATGTGTATTCAATTCATCTTCTGAGCACCACTTAAAGCATTCCTCAAAGTGTGCCATTTGTCCCACATTAAACATTGAAAGGACATTCAACATTATTACAAAATACATGTTCATTTTAATACCAATCTATACTAAATTGTGGGCATTTCCTTTATGATTAAATCCTTCTCATGATCAATAGCAAATTTTTCTAGATAGTTTGCTTGTTTATTTCCTTCCTTATAAAAATTATTAATTAAAAAATTATTAAGAGAGTCTAGCAGGGGCCAAAGCCATAATAATATATTATTTACCTTCCAATTTAAGGACAACCTTTTATTTACTACATTAATAATTAACATCAAGTCCCCTTCAATTTTAATTTCTTTGATCTTATGGGAAAAATAGACCTGAAGAATGAGCAATAAGGCATAAGCCTTTGCCTCATTGTTAGTTCCAGACAATAACCTTTTAGAAGTTGTACAAATCATCCTCTTGAATTCAACTCTGACTATACATCCTACCCCTAACACACTGAGGTTCACCCTGGATACCCCAACAAAATTGAGATTAAGGCCCTCTTAGCAAGGAGAATTCTATTTGATCATTGACCAATCAAAACAAAGAGAGATGATGGGTTTGTACCACATTTTAGAACTAATATTTAACATTAACTCCTAAACCCTACCAATAATGTAACAATAATTTATTATTCAACCACTAAAATACATTATTAAAATCATTTTTAACATACATAAGCCATTCATTATTGTTGGTGTAATATTTTATTCACTTTGGATATGTTTTATCCTAAGTGTGATATTGCACCTTTTTTATTAATTTTACTTAGGTAATTTATTACTTAGGTAGGATAGGATAATGAGTTCCACACTGTACTTCTTTCATGGAATTCCTCTTTTTCCTTATCCTCATAGATTTGGAAACTTGGATAAGCAATCCCTTGTTTTTTGGTTTTATGCCTTATCCTCATCCTCATTGGATTTGGAAACTATAAGGCTATAAGTTATAGCTATTTCCTTCCTTAATATATCATCAAATATCAATGAATGAAGCTATCATGAGATTTTGCATCTTCTCTCTTATGAAACTAATTATGTTATGCTATTCTAATTTACTCATCATCTATATTTAATGGTTTCATAAATTCTATCACTTGCATTAGTTTCTAGGTTAACATCTATTTTGCAGATTCTAACATGGTATTAGAGCTTTTGTGCTGGGATAGGCTTTTTAGTTTCTAGTTTTGAGAGATTCAAAGGTACTTTTTATCTTGCATATGTATTTCTTTCATACCCACTATGCTCTTCTCTTACATCTTTGGATGTGTCACACCCCAAATTTTGACTATGTTTTACTTTTTACTTATACGTAATTAGAAGATAATTTTGCATGAATTAATGATTTGACGTTATGTGAAAATGTCAAGGTAAATCAATGATATCATGAGTTTATGCTTATATGAGTAGAGTTTAGACATGTGATTATATGATTATTTATTCATAAGATTTATGAATTGACTAACGATACACTAATCCCAGTTAGGTGATTGCAAGTTGTAACCATGAAATAGGTTTTTCCACCCTTCGAGAAAGAGAGGGAGGGCATCATTGGAGAGAAGAGAATAGACATATGGATAAGAACAGATTGTTGCCATCTAAGTTTCATGCTTTCACAGTTTAGTGAACCTTTGTCAAATTTGGTAAGTTGTGTTTGACCAATTGGTCTAAGTTTGGTGTCGACTCGACAAATTATCAATTGTCAACTAGATCCATTAAGCTTAGATTTTGTAAAAAACTAAGTCAGGATAGTATGACCGTCGACAAGGAATGGTCGATAGTCATTAATTCTTGTGTGATATGAATATAGATTATATTCAAGAGAAAATATTTATTAGTGGTTAAACAATTTCATTATCGGTAATTTCCAATTTGGAATTCCATTATGATAACCTATTTATTTTGACATTTACTCAAGTTAGAGAGGGGAGAATACCTCGAACCTATCATCATATCTTGTCGAGATGTTAGAAACAATGTAAGAATATGTTGTATGCACCAATATTATGTTGATATAGATATTTATTTAGTATGAAGTTATTAGTTTAAATTTATTGTTTTGATTATCGATAAGCTTCCTATGGGTGCGTGGTTAAGTTGCAAATTAATTGCAACCCACTATGTGCTCTTATGGCACTTAACTCTTTTTTTTTTCTCCACATTAGTTATGAAGATTATGGAGGAGCTATTGACCGGATAAGGAGTGGTCTTAAAGACCAATTACTCCACAATCTTTTGCATGTTTTTTTAGAGTGGTAAAAGGCATAAATTCAAGAAGAATCTCTACTGGTATGGGGAGAGTTAAGCCTTTAAAAAGTCTATATCATCAAAGGTTTGGTATGCATGGAAGATAGATTGTTCGATGTGACTCCAAGAAAAGGAATACGAAGGTCTGCGTTTGATTACAAATCTGGTACTGAGTAAGAGTTCTCAGGAGTAAGGGATTGGTGAGATTAAGAGAGCTTTGCTATCATTATACAGTTGAGAGAGTGAGCTCTGTTGTCTTTTAGAATCCTGTGTGTGAGAGAGAAGTTTTGTATCATTTGTAGAGGGAAACAAACATAGTGGAAGTGATTCGATAGCTCAAACAATAGTGGTTGAATGAAGTAACTGACTTAAGTTTTGGAAAGCTATCGACGTATAGAGGTAAGGATATCTCTTATACGTAGTGCACATTACATAATAAAACTGTATTTTCTCTATTCTGTGTAATCATTTAAATATAGGATGAAATCACAGAATGTTTATTAAAGTTGAGCACGAATTTGCGTTAGAGTTAATGTCTTTGGATAGCAGTTAGAACTACAGAAGATAAACGTTAAAATATTTTATGTTTATCAATAGAGATACTAGGGTAGTTAACTCTTTCTCTTGCCATCGTGGCATCTTCGAATTCATAGAGTAGCTATGAAGTAAACTTATCGGTTGATAGACACTGCTTTGTAGTAAAAAGGTTTGGATAACTTTGTTTATACAAAGGATTCTGATATGCGGAATAGTTATCTTTTATTATATAAACATTTGAGTAAACATACGATGTAGTTGATGTCTTAATACGATAAAAACTTTGTATAATCTATCTTATAGATTTCAAAACTGAAGCTCTCAAGATCTCTGCTTTAGACTTAGGAGTCAAGACCAATGAGTTTAGATAGAGATAGATTTATATCTCAAATGTATTTATCTATAAGTTTTATTGTTTACAATACAAAAGATTTAGTGATAGGTATTCACTTATTCTAGAGTTTATAGAAATGATATAGATATCATTAGAAACATGAAGGGATAGTGATATATTATCACTTATGCATTCTATAACCTTGATAAGTATTTTCATTATATTCAAGAATGTTTGACATTAGTTCACAACCTTTTCTATAATGAAATTCGGTGGACTTAAGAAGAACAAGAGGTCGAAAACATCATATTATTTTGTAGACTTAAACCTATTTAGGTTAAAAGATTGAACTAAATCAAGAGTACATATGCTAATGATAGTATTCATCAAGATCTTATATAAATGAGGATAAACCTCGTGTTCTATGTTTATACGTGATATGAGTAATGTGAATTCGATCAATGCTCAAGTGGTCAAGAGTAGACTAGTGGTTATTAAATTCATGTTATATTATTACAACTTATTAACTTTGGAAAACAAGGGTATTTGATATATATATATTGGGTTAGAGAAGTCAAAACCCTAGAATCAACCCAGAAGGGTTTAGAAAACTTAGAACTCTTAATTCATTTATGACATTGTTTTTGTATATTATGGTCGACAGTAAATGGTCAAGAAACCATAGATCAAGACTTGTATAATTTAGGAAGAGTCTAAGAAGCACTTTGATAAATTTAAATGATTTCTTGAGAGAGTCAAAACTTGACATAACACAAGAGTGCTTAATCTTTGAGTCCTTGAGTAAAATGATAGGAAGTCATAGACCCTGGTAAATTTGTAAGTATGCAATGGAGGACTCTCTGGAAGGTTAAAATTATCTAAACCTACATATTACATGTATATCTTAGATTAAGGATTAAATCTAAGTCAGATTGACTAGGATTTGAGTATAGTCAAGATAATTTATGTCTAAAGATACTAGTGAAGAAAATCAAAATCTAGGATGAGATAGTTTCCAAGTCGAGTTAGAGGTGTGTGAACACACGACTACATTTATTGCAAACATCTATTTATATAGAAACTTTGGCCAAAGTGATGCATTTGTTTCTACATGCATTAGTCGGTTCACAATGTCTAGATGGCGTGACCAGTCAGAATGATCATAATTAGCTAGAAGATTGTCTAGAGTTGTATGGTTGATTGAGTTACATAGGACACAAATCACTGGAACTTCGATGGCAACTTGTTGGTTCTTTATGTCTATACTCTTTGTGAAGGGTAGGGCCACTTCCAAGAAGGAAGGTGTGCGGGGGACCGCCAGTCTGTGGTTAGAGGTAAAGCACTTAGATGATGCTATCCCTCTGCAGCAGAAGACTCGCTGAGACTTGTGTGACAGATATCAAGATTCCAGATGCAATATACTTCATGTTATGACTTATGATTGTCAAACTTATGTAAACTTATTCATATTGCCAAGTGCAAATTATTTGTAAATGTAAAGTGAAATGTTTTCACTATGATATTATCTTTGAATATATTGTAATTTCAAGGTTGAAAAATATTCAGAAAATATATGCATTTATTTCTTGAGAATATGCAAATGATAATTTTTTTTTATTAATGTTTAACATGTTCATTTACTTTCTTAGTAAATTTTGTGAGTAATTCCAAGTTATATGGGATGGTATGTTACAGGATGATCTGGAGAATAAAAAAGGTTTGATAGGAAAAATCTAACTTGTAAGGTTTGAATTTTTTTTGAAATATAGGTGATTGCAACATTTTGGTAATCATAGCAACATTTTTAGCTATTCCATAGTAGATCCATAAGGCTTGAGAAAGTCAATAGTGACTTTTGTTTCATCAAAATTAGAGATTGGGAAATCAACTTACAAATGAAGTTTTTGATTGTGCATTAGGCAAATAACTTTCATTTGAGGCATTTTTAGACCAGAAGGACCTCACCATTGCGTTCATAAGGCCAGAAAACCCCCATTTTTGATATAAAATTTTCCTAGGTTCAATGTTGAAAGAATTTGTGGCAATTTTTTGCCTTAGTCATATAACCAGTCATACAGTCCATACTGCACAATTTTTTTAAAAACAATTGTGCAGTGTTTTATGACATTGCAATTATCCTAGTGGTTATTGCTAAGCCTAAGTGGCTAGTGACTTAGTCATTGCGTAGCCCACGACTGTTGTCTAGTGGCCATCGTGAGGCCACCACTACCAGTGGTGCCACCACTAAAGTGCCATAGTACTGCCCCAATGGCTTTACCACTTGCTCCTATCCAAAGTGCCACATCTACAAATAGCACCACCATTCCTTCACTAGAGCACCACTCATTGGCCACCAGGTAGGTTCTGCTCCTCTCCAATTGCATTTTGAGATTTATAGGCGAACTTCAGTTGGTCCGTTCTAACCATAGAAAGGTCTTTTTCAGTGCATTTTTTCTATTTGGGGCAGATTTTCACGCTCTTCATAGTGGAGAATTTAGTTTTCTAATTTGATGCTCAAATTTTCTATAAATTTAAGAGTCTTTTAGATTTGTTGTGTAGTTCTTGTTTTGAGACCTTCTAAGGGTTGTAACTTGTGCAAACAAACTCCTTTTTGGGTCCTATTTTCCAAAATATGTATTTTTTTGCATACTCCAAATAGTTACTATCAAATTGATCTCATATTATACTTGAACTGTAGTTCTAGTATTTTGGTCACTTTTGGGCCCTATAAGATTTTAAAAATTGAGATATTTGTATTGTATTACACATTAATCATAAAATGCCACATTTTTGGGGGGTTTTCATCATGGATTTTTGTATTAAATTTCATCATTCTACTATTAGGATAAATTTAGAGAACTATTTATTCTGAAAACAAGGGATAAATAATCATTGCCTTGAGTAGGACCTATTTCCCTATCTCCTTAGACTTGTTCTTGAGCCAAGTGACTATAAATAGAAGAATGCATGGTTTAACAATAATGACATGGTCTACAGACTAATATGTCTCACTATTTATAATGACATTTAACATCAACTTGAGTACCCTGAGTGCCCTTTCACTGCTTGGACAGGTTCATCTAGCAGTTGTATGGAGACCTTGCTTCTCCATCTAAGAGTGATGCTTCCTTGGAGAACCATTCACATGTGCATGATATTAATCCTTCTCCTTCATATACCCATCTATAGTTGAGGACTCTTGCATTCTAGCATTGATAGATTCATCCACTAGTGTTCATATTGTGGACACATCTTGTTGGGATGACCAATATAGTTGGATGACAATTCTTGAGTGACCAATATAGTTAGATGGCATTTCTTGAGGACATTCCTCCTGTACCTGTTACTACTACATAGTTTAGAGTCACTTCTTTGAAGGCTTCTGGTGATCCTTTGTAGTAGGGTTCTTCATGTCTACATGATCCACTTCATTGGGAAACATTTCTACCAGACATCTCTTCTTTATTTGTAGAGTCCCATATTTTTGATCTAGATGACACCATCGAGTCTCCTCTTTGATGACAACTCTGATGGAGTTTCGTCATCTTCTTTTTATGTAATGAGGGTACTTATAAACCCTCCTACTCTATTTCCTCCATTTCATGCTTCCTTATTGCCATCTTCTCTAGTTAGGCTCAAGACTCCTAATCAAACTTCCACACATCTAAGCACCAACTTGGAGATATTTGAGCATTTTCTAGAGATCTACATCCTAATTTCTTCATACATTCCACTTGAGTGGAAATTCAATAGTTTGATAGCTTGGGGCATCTTCCTTCTGAAAGGAAGATGCATCATTTGTGGTAGAAGGACCTACTGCAACATTCGCCATGCAACATTCTGCATTGACTTTCTAACTCTTCTTTGTGAAAACACACATGGGCCTTATCTTGTAGGGATTTTAGGACACTCACTTCTAGGGGGGATATTTTATTCTCCTTCACATACCTCAATTGGGATGGAATTTTGTCCTAAGGGTTTTCTCCTTTTTCTACTTCTAGGGGATACACTCTCTTTGTACATTAGAGTTCTTTCAGAGTATACATGGGTGCCTAACATGGCTTGTCTTGTCGAGACCCATTTCTTTATTACCTCAATTGCACTTATGGGGGGTGTTGGTGTAATATTTTTATTCATCTTGAATATGTTTTATCTGAAGTGTGATACTGTACCTTTTTATTAAGTTTACTGAGGTAATTTATAACTTAGGTAGGATAGGATAATGAGTTGCACATTCCCCTTCTTTCATGGGATTTTGCTTTTTCCTTAAATCCTCATAGATTTGGAAAATTGGATAAGAAATCCCTTATTTTTATGGTTTTAGGCCTTATCCTCATTGTCAGTGGATTTTGAAATAATAGGGATATAAATTGTATATCTTTCCTTCCTTAATATATTAGCAAATATTGATTAATGAAGCTATTATGAGCTTTTGCATCTTCCCTCTTATGAAATTAATTCTATTATTGTCACACCCCAATTTTTGGACCATAGTAATTACTTTTATCTTATACTAATTATTAGTTTAATGCTATAATGTGCATTTGAGAACTATGATTATTTAGTAGTGATTAGAAATTGGAAATGGTAAGATGAATATGTTTTAATTATATTATGCAGAAATGAACATGATTCTTAATGAAGGTATAGGCTTATCTTATTTAATTATTTCATGTTATACTATTGTGGTTACTACTTTGATTTCAAATGAGGTGGATGTAGGAAAAATAATTCCTACCCTCCTAGTAAAGAGGGAGAGTATCATAAGAGAGGGAGAAGTGGATTTTGGAGAATGAATGAGACAATATGCCTATAGGATACACACACACACACACACACACACACACACACACACACACACACTAGTGTTACATAGTGTTTCATGTGTTTAAATACTTTTCTTGTGTTGAAAATGATAAGTGTTTTATGTTTGTGTCCTAGTGACTGATTTGACAAATTGTTTGTTTTGTTCTATCAATTTGACAAATGAATTAATTATTAGTGACTCCCTATTGATTTGGTTGATATTATCTACTACTGCATTATTACTTATGGATGTATACTAAATCGTTTAAGATTTACGATAATGTTCTTAATGAAAGGGATTCAAAAGTTTATATGAATAAGCTTATTTTATATAGTTAAATCACAAATGTAGTTTAGTATTAATTTGTAAATGTTTGTATATACACATACATACATACATACATACACACACACACACACATATATAATAATAACCACATTTGTATCTTACATTTAAAAGATTTGAATTCAAATTGTTGAGCTCAAATTAACCTCCACAAAGTGGAGTTAATGAGCAGTACGAATGCTTTTAATGCATTAATCGGTGCAAAGTACTACAACTTGAAGGAAGTCTCATCAAACTGTTTTTAATTAATCACCTCACTACTTCAGTTGGAAGAGTGATGGGCGTAGTGGAGAACATATTTTGAGGAAAAATGGGGGTTTGGTGGAGAAAAATAAGGAATTGGGAGTTTATGAAAAGTGTGGCACAGTGAAAAAGGGAGAACAAAATAGATAAGGATTATCTTAGTGGCGAAGAAAGGAAAAAAAACTCTGCAAGTCAAGTGAGTAATTTGCTTGAAAATATCGATATGTGCTGGTTATTCATATCTTTGATATTGAAATAGAGTAACTATTTTTGAAAGCAATTAAATTGATTGACAGAGAATATATAATCTCTACTTATCCTTCATATTTATTTTGGGGGTTTCCATAGTTTATAACTTCAAGCACTGAATGCTTAAGTGGTTCACATTTGAGATGTTGTTTTTATTAATAATCTTGTAGGTCAGAGTTGTATCTATTATCAAAATGTTTTATACTTCATTAATTGCTAGTTACTCAGTTTGTATTATACCTTTATCCCTATTCAAGACTATGTATAAAATGAACAGAGAATGTTCATTTATAGTTAAAATGTTGTCATTCTAGAAACCCTATCAAGTATGTGTTTATTGCAAATAGTGAAGGGTTCAAGTATAAATTGTTAAGTATTGTTTTATCCCTTTTGGGACTGTATTTAGATAATGTCGAAGAGATTTCATTATTAGGATGATGCAGAAACTTTTGGAGGTCATAACTTTTGACCCGAGGGTCCGTTGGAGCTGAAATTTAGTGGGTAGATGCGTCTTGAAGAGTTTATTAAAAATCCCATGAATTGGCAAATTTGGTAGGTCGTTGTTTTGACACATTTTTGGGACCTTATCCAATCATCTAGGGCCTCAAAATGAGGTTTTAATGTTTTTTTCAGGAATTTTCAAGTTTTTTTTTTCTAATTAGTTTTCAAGTTTTACATGCAATTAGATTAGAAAGTTGATGATTAGTCATCTTTTAGTTAGTTTCAAATAATTGGAAATTTTCATGGTCATACGGATAAGGATGCGAAGTTACCAAAAATGGTAATTTTAGAAAGTTGCTAAAATATGCCAAAAATGGTAATTTTCATTTTTGTATAAATTTGGTATTTATTTTCAGTTGTAGTAGAATGGAATAGAATGAGAAGGAGGATTCAAAAATATTTTTGAATTTTTGAGTTTTTTTTCAATAATAATGGTGTTGAATATTATGTTGTAAAGTTCGGCTGCATCATCTAGTATCAGAGCGGGAAGATGGCTGGGAGAGGAAGAGGAAGAGTAGGTAATACCCAGGTGCATAGGGATATGTAAAATCTACAAAGACAAATGAAAGAACTTGTAGGTATGCTGGTAAATCAGAGATTGAGACCACAAAGAGATGATTCTGATGAAGAAATAGGCCAAGAAGATGAAGATCGTCATGTAGGAGTTGAAGAGGAGGCACAATTAGAGCGCTTGACTTTTGAAGAAAGGATGCTTAGAGAATTAGAGGGAAACAATGATGGGATCAAAATCAAAGTTTCAAAGTATGCAGGTATTCTCAAACTAGAGGAGTTGATAGATTGGTTGAATGACATGGAGAAATTCTTTGAATGGAAGACTATGACAGAGGAAAAGAAAGTGAAATTTGCATGCACCAAGTTAAAGGGTCATGCCATGATCTGGTGGGATCATCTGCAAAAGGAAAGAACTAGAAAGGTAAATACTAAAATCAAGACCTAAAGCAAAAAGAAGAAGTTGAGAGAGAAATTTTTGCCTATGGATTATGCACAAACTCTTTTTCGTAGATTTCAAAATTTGAGACAAAATCTATCTACTGTACAAGACTACACAGATGAATTTTACAAACTATCCATTCGCGTGGAGCATCAAGAAACTAATGAACAGATGGTTGCAAGGTATGTAAATGGCCTAAAATTCTCTATTCAAGATGAATTGAGCATGCATAGGGTTAGTAGTATGGAAGAAGCATACCAATTAGCTTTAAAGGCTAAAGAAAAACAAAGTAGTCAATATTTTCAAAAGAATGGAGGAGCAAGGAGGCGGACATCATCTCCATTGCAAGGTGACATAAGTTATAATCAGGGAGAATCATCCCAAGGAACAGAGAAACTAGAAGATATCTGGCAAGATCTTGAAAGTCAACATAGAGGAAGAGGATTTCAAAGGGGTAGAGGTTATAGTGGTGTTAGAGGATGGGAAAACCCACAAAAAGCTTTCATTTGTTTTAGGTGTGGTGAAGAGGGTCACAAGGCATTTGATTGTCCAGACTATCACATGCATGAAAGGAGACAAGGAGAACAACCTAGGTTGAACTTGGTTCAACTTGAGAATGAAGGAGAAGGAATAGAACTAGAGGTTCTGCTAGATGTGGGTGAGAGTCTCATGATGAGAAGAGTAATGGTCATTCCAGAAAAAGAACAAGTACAAATTAAAGGTCGTGATGATTCTTGGCTTTGAATCAATATTTTTCGAACCAGGTGCACCTCAGGAGGAAAGCTATGTCAAGTTATTATTGATAGTGGCAGTTGTGAAAATATGGTTTCTAGAGAAATGGTAGATAAACTGAACCTGCACTGTGAAAATCATCCCCATCCTTATCGTATTGCATGGTTTAAAAAGGGAAATGAAGTCACTGTTGATAAGAGGTGTTTAGTTAAGTTTTCCATAGGAAAGAATTATAAGGATGAAATATGGTGTGATATCATTCCAATGGATGCATGCCATGTGTTGTTGGGAAGGCCATGGCAATATGATAGGAAGGTAATGCATGATGGAGAAAGGAATACATACACTTTTTGGAAAGATGGTTCTAAAGTGATTTTATTACCCCTTAAGGATGAAAGGATAGTTGAGAGTATGTTGTCCACAAAAGAACTTATCAGGGAAATGAAGGTGACAGGGTTCTGTTATGCAATAGTGGCGCAGAAAGAAGATGGTAAGGAAATACCAGCACCAGCAGAAGCACCCAAGGTACTAGAAGAACATGTTGATGTTGTGCCGGATGAGTTACCTGAGGGTCTATCACCAAAGAGAGATATTCAGCAGCATATTGATTTGATCCCAGGAGCATCCCTACCTAATCAAGCAACTTACATAATGAGTCCTACCCACCATACAGAACTTAATCAACAAGTGACAGATCTCATAAGGAAAGGTGTGGTAACGGAGAGCATGAGCCCGTGTGTTGTACCTACATTATTAACTCCAAAGAAGGATTTTGAGCCCATGAGAACTTACAACAAGTTGAAATATAAGAAAATTGAAGGTGAGGCAGAAATAGATTGGCAACAGCAGCAAGTTCTGAGTGAGAAAAGAGAAAAGATTGCACAGATTCTGGACAAGTAGACTATATGCACGCAACATGGTCAAGATAACAAGTTTCTAGTACAGTGGGAAGGGCTAACACAAGTAGATAATACATGGATTCTAGAGTAGGAATTGAATAAGATGGATTTGGACAAGTGGCACAAGTTCCATAAAATAACTTGTAGGAGTTGCGTTCATAACTTTGCATTTTCAACCAGAGGAGAATCGGAGGTCATAACTTTTGACCCGAGGATCCGTTGGAGCTGAAATTTGGTGGGTAGATGCATCTTAAAGAGTTTATTAAAAATGCCATTGAATTTATAAATTTGGTAGGTCGCCATTTTGACACATTTTCAGGACCTTATCTGATCATCTAGGGCCTCAAAATGAGGTTTTAATATTTTTTTTGGGAATTTTCAAGTTGTTTTTTCTAATTAGTTTTCAAGTTTTACATGCAATTAGATTAGAAAGTTGACAATTATCTCATCTTTTAGTTAGTTTCAAATAATTGAAAATTTTCATGGTCATACAGATAAGGATGCGAAGTTACCAAAAATGGCAATTTCATAAAGTTGCTAAAATATGCCAAAAATGGTAATTTTTGTTTTTGTATAAATTTGGTATTTATTTTAGTTGTAGAAGAATGGAATAGAATGAGAAGGAGGATTCAAAAATATTTATGAATTTCTGATTTTTTTTCAATAATAATGGTGTTGAATATTATGTTGTAAAGTTCAGCTGCATCCGATGATGATAGCAGTGTGCAGTCATTTATACTTATTGAATCCATGTTGGGATTATAATAATATGCAGTCACTTATACTTTGTATCCCTATCGAATAATGTTTAGTCATTTGTATACTTTGTATCCCTGTTGGGGTTATAACTGATGTGCAGTCTTTTATACTATGTATCCCTTTCAAGAAGGTGACTATTTGTAGTTAATTGAATACTCCGTATCCTTATTGAGATGGAGATTATTTACAGTTTATATGTATACTCTATATCCCATTTAGGATAATGATCATTGTGGTTATGTGTTAAGTTAAATATCTTTCAGGAAAAAGATTACTCAAAATGAGTAAGACTAAATGATCATACTCGAGTGACTGTTATGAATTTTAATCCTACTTTAATTCAAGGTTATTCAATAGATTAGTGAGAGGGCTTTTATTCATTTGTATATATTGTGAACATAGCACAAAATGCTCGATATATTATATTGTGAACAGAGCACAAAATGCTTGATATATTACATTGAAAACAAAGCGCAAAATGCTCGTAAACATTTTATTGGGCTATTCACAAAATGCTAGAAAACCTTACTTTGAATAGAGCTTAAGAAGATTGAGATCATTTCATTGAGCAAAAAAAATGAAATCTCAAGGTTGTTTTAATTAACTTATTCTAAGTTAGTTGAGAGCCTCCAGTTAGACTATGAAAGTAATATTTGGATTTGAATTCTAGAAATGTAAATATTTGAGTGTTTGTTTAGTTTCAAAGAATTAATTTGATCTTGTCATCATTTATGTAATAACAGAGATGATATAGTTATCAATGACATATGATTTCAGATTAGGACTGTGTCTATTATAATATGATGAGAATGAAGAATTTTATATTGAGAAGATGCTATATATATAACAGTATATATTTATATGTATATATGTTTTTTATTATGTTTAACTAGGAGAAGGGTCCCAGGCCCATACAAAATGCAGATCAAAAGATGTTACTAACAGAGCACAAACCTTCCCTGATAATAACCCAAAGGGGCCAGGGAGCCATCAATGATATATCAGTCTTACAGTACCATAAACTTGTCCAAACCGCGCCCCCCCCCCAAAAAAAAAAAGCATGAAACAACATCCCTGATAATAACCCTAGGAGGGTCAGGGATACATAACCAAAAAACAAAACTAAAGTTATACGGATAAGTAGCATTATAATAGTGAATCCTGAAAATAACCTTACAGGCCAAGATAATGTTCAGCAGAATAAAATAGTCATAAAACAACAAGAGAACAACATGAACATATAAACTAGAAAAAAAACTAAAATTTAGGGCTATTCTATAATGCCCCTCATTTTTGGTTTGAGATAGATACTGGTTTTCTATTGTTTTAGATAGTTGATACAGTTAGTAGTTTTATATTGTACTTTGACAGTCGGGATATTTGAGATGTTAGACTTATGTTTGATGCTTATCATGATCATGATGGCATTATTGATATTTTAGCTCATGATGTGTTTCGACATGTTTAGTTGATGGCTAGATGGATTATGCAGATTGATATAATCTTGATTACTAGTTTAATGTTATCTAACTTCTAGTTAGGGATGCATATGTTATTGTCATGATCTCAGAGAAGGGATAGTGTAGTATTGCTCACTCCGAGCACCCTACTATGCCGCGAATCCCTAACTCTGTGGATGTTTTATGTAGGTATATATATATTTGTATGCAACATATTGTTTTGATACAGGTTGCAGGTACCGGGCCTCAACTCCATATGATCTCAGAGAAGGGATAACGTTGATGGAGATAACATGAGGTTTATTCCCTAGGTCAGTTTAATCTTCAATTTGTTGGTAGTCATGTCGTTTGTAGGTTTATTGTCAAGTCCTTGTTTAGTCAGCCTATGTGTATTCTAGTATGCATAAATGGATCAATATTATTATAATGTTATTATTGTCAAACATTATAGTATTTTTGCTTAGTCGTAAAATTGGAATACTATTTAGTGGAATACTATTTAAGTAAATCTTAATGCAGAATCAATTAACTATTTTAATGTTGGTAAAACCATATATGTGGGTCAAAAGCTTTATTTTAATTCATTAATCTATATAGTTATGTATAGAATCATTCTGGTGAATAATTAAATGTGGTTAGTTGTCATTTATGATTCCAGAGTGGGGAATCTCTGATATAAGTAAAAATTTAAAATTCTTCTGGTGGGGGGGATTCTCAGAACGGATTGGTGTTAGTGGGCATTTATAACTCTTGGCTATTTTGTTTCTGGGGGGATTTTGGGAAGAGGTGATATTTTTTCTGAGGAAGGACGAAGGAAGAGAGGTCTAGAGAAGGATTCAATTTTTGGAGCGGAAAAGTACGGGTATGTCAATACTGTTGTATAGTTAAATTCTGTGAATTTCTTTATTCTTGCCTATGTTTTGCTCTAAGTAACTAGATTATTTTGTTGCCTAGTTTTCTCTCGAAGTTTTGGAAACTCTGAGTCTAAGTCATCTCCCTAAACGTTCTAGCTCCTCAAAGGAAACTGATCTGTAATTCATCTTTTTCAACTCTGTAATCATTCTGCGACTTGTTGGATGCTCTTACAAGATGATTTGGCAAAAATGGCTAGCCTGCAAAACCATCTCACTACAACACTAATCTTTTTCCTTAGATGGGATCGATTGTAATCTTTGCCCTGTAGTCCAATTCGAGCATGTGGGTTATTGTCGTATTAAGATTATCTTGTTTTCAAAATCTCATTTCCCTATTGTTTTTCCCACTGACTCATTGTTTCACTTGAGTTTCAAATTTTCTGATGTAAAGCTTGTAGGAATGTGGAAATGTGAGCTTGAACCATGTGTCCCTCTTGCAACCCTGTCGTTCTCCTTGAAGGATGTAATCAGGTTCTTTTGTGATCCCTTCGAAAACTCTTATCTTAACCCGATCCACCTTGTGAGGGAGAATCTACATGCTCCAATAGAATTCTTAGGGTTCGATGCCCCTCACCAACGCCATATAGACTGTCGACCTGATGGAGTCGCTTCGTAGGAAGCCGCGGCAAAAGTACGTAGTGATCTCTATTTTGTGCGACCACATTTATCCTTGGTGACATCTTGTTGCTGCCTTAGTTTCGTCGTGCCTCCCTCTCTCTGTGGATGATGAGCACTCAAACCAGTCCATCGGCTGAGGATGGAGGTCAAAAACTTGACTCCCCTTAATAGTATACTGTGGTGGAAATTTTATTTCCGTGAAACCCTCGCCTGTTTGAGTCCTCCAGATTCCCTTGAGCTGATTTTTGTTCAACTCTCATATCTCTATAACTTGTTTATTTCCTTGGTCGTTGTCAGTGGTGGGTTTTATGAGTCGGATGGTGGTAGATTCATTTTTCTAAGAAACTTCCCTTATTTTATTTTAGACCAGTGATTTCTATCATCATGTTCTGTGGAGTCATCGGCAGTGTAGATGGCTAAGTTTAGGATTGTAGATACCAATCTAAATGTCGACTTTGTTGCCCAATGTCTATCATTCCGCCAGAGTAGGTCAACCACTGAGAATTATTTTAAGTAGTATTTCCTTATTAACATAACTGTTTGTTGAGCCCAAGATTTGGGTGTCTAAATATTAGTTACCTTAGTAAAAGTTGGCATCATTGGCCCCATTTAGTTTGAACTTATAGGAATGTAGTACTCTTTCTCCCTATTAGATTTTTGGTTGATAGCGATTTTTGTTTAGGTATTATCTATCTAGTTGAATAAGGCTTTGAAGAGATAAGTAATTGGTATCACTAATAATTAACTTAGAACGATTCATTATTAGAACCAAATTCTATGATCCTTGAGTGCCTTGTGATTTAGTTTAATGTTTTTATAAGCTTTTGTAATAAAATTAATCATGGGGTTTGGAAAAAGGTATTAGAATAGAATTTAAATTAATAAAAATTTACCCTTGCTTATTGATGTCTCTATCGGTTAATTGTTTTATACATATATATAATGGTCAAATTAAGATTATTTTAGAGTCAAATGTGGAGTTCAAAATAGTTCCTTAGAATTATAGTCGTATTATGATTGTATTAATCTAATGATGTTTAACTATTATTCTTTCTTGAGTAGGTTTAGTGTCTTATAAAGTTTGGAGCTCTTTATTGTCGATAATGCATGTCTATAGAAGGAAGTAAGAATGTTTTGGATATAGGTTGTAATGTTGTATTAACCTTTTCATTGAAGTGTTTCATTTTCGTAAACCTTGTTCGGAGTGGTATGTTGAGTCATTGATAGCATAGTGTAAGGTCGCCCTTGGAACACCATTGTATATTATTATCAACTTGTAATAATGATGAAATTGAGTTATTTTTATTTTTCTTCTTTATTCTCGTTGGCCCTAAATCATATTGGCCTAACGGAAGGTCATAGTCATTTAAACCTAGTTTCCATATCAGGAGATGTACTTTTGTAACATGGTAAAGAGTTCAAATTACTGACTCCAGAGGCTTAACTGCTTGGGTTTCAACTTGTTAATTGTGTCATTCTGTTCAAATGTATTGATTTCAGTTTTTGAAGTGGATAAGGGAACTTTTATTGTTGAGGTTAAAGTTTGAAGGGCCTATGTAATGGATCAAATTGTAAGAAATGGATGTCTTGTAGACCCTTGTCCATGCATGTTTTGGTTTTTGGATGTTAGTCATATAAAGGAGAGTGGCTTCCATGGTGGGGCCAGTGCCCAAAGTGGCTGCCTGGATAACCCCATGGAAGTTGTAATCCAGTGATAACTTAATTAATTTATCTAGGTGGGTTGGGTAGCAATTCACATAATAAGATAAGTATGATGCCTCACCCATGTCTTAAGTGCTCTCACAGGCTAAGGATGGGATGAGAAGGCCTCATTGGCAAGGTTGACCTCCCTGTCTCCATGAAAGGATGTGTCAGCTCCGCATGTGTCACCCTATGGGGCCGGTGCCTATAGAGAGGTCGCCTGGATAACCATAGATGGGGGCCAATTTCTAGTGAGAGATAGCCTAGATAACCCATGCTAGGACCATGCGATGATACTCTCTTTACTACAGCTTAATTACTTTTTATTTTTATCTTCGTTGATGCCTCTGGAGAACTATATTGTCTTACCTTGATGTGACTTGTCCTTATGATTATCTAGTCTTAATGATTGTCTTGATGTGTTGACTAGTCTTGTTGATTGGTGTAGTCTCAATTATCTATTTAATCTATGTCAAGTTGTCTTCTGGTACACCTAGTCTTAGGGGGAACCTCATTGTCATCTCCTAGCTCAGAGGGGTGGACCTCAGGCTTCCACATGGTTGGGTGGAAGAGCTATCCATTGGTCTTTTTGAATGTTATGGTTCAAGATCAATGCAGAAGTGTTCCAGTTTCAGATTTGTTCTACATCTTTAGAGTTGTAGTATACATTCATAATTGTACTATTTTGTAAACCGATGTGATCGGTTTTGTAATCTTGTATTGAACCTTTGTAATTATTCATCTCTGCAAATGAATGATGTAAATCCTCTTCTGTTGTATTATAATGTATATCACTTGTATTGTTATAATTTTTTTTGATGCAGTTATGTTCCCTAGAGGTGTTAGCTATTCATTTCATTTAATGTTGTTAATAGTGTAATTGTATCTAATGACTAATGCATTTACTTGCTTCAAAAAAAAATATGTCTGTTATTTTTGCTCTTGTAGTCTAACACTCTAGGGTTGCATGATGGGGCATCACATATTCTAGTCATCTTTCATCTTTTTCAGCACATCCTCCCAGGAAGTGTGATCCCTGTCAATCTTTTGTCTCTTATCATTTTCATGCTCTTTGTCCTACATCTGCTTCCTTTTTTCTAGCTATGTCTTGATTTTTTTTACTTCATCAACAGTATTATTCATTATGTTGTTAGTGAACTTAGCAAGATCCGTCATACCTTTTTCCAATTTTTCAATTCTGAGTTGGAATATGTTGCACATGTCATACATATTGCTCCAACTTTCCTGGCAAGTTGAGCAATTCAACCTTTTATTAAAGAATGCTTCCATTTTTTCTAGCCTTTCAGCCAGGTTATATGTATATATGTTGATTATATATATATATATATATATATATATATATATATATATATATATATATATATATATATATATATATATATATATACAATTTTTTCATTTGATGATAAGATAAGAATCTTGTTAAGTGGAATGAAAATTATTTTCTTGATTGTAAACATGGAAAAAAATTCTTGGTAGACTATTGCCTATAAATTGTACTGTATTATATGCATGATTATTTTGAAATTGGAATAATATATGTGAATGAGAGGAACTAACATTTCTGTTGAAAACAATAAATATTTTAGAAATTTTCTACCTAGTAGTTATCACATACCTGAGATAGATTTCTTAGTGGTGATTAAATGGAGTAAAATCTTGTATCTTAGTTATGTGGAAAGAAGTTTCCTAAAGCTGAATCTTGAAATCTTTAAGGATTAAAATATTATGACAGGATTGTTAGGATAACAACATGCTGAGAATGCATGAATGCACAATAGTATATAATTATACATTTGAGATAATTAGTTATGCTACCTTGAACTTGACTATTGAGATTATAGATGGATCTAAGTCAATTAGCCAAGTTTAGGATAGATAAACTAATGACTGAAGTTATCTATTTGTATTTGATTATTATATTTGAAAGCATGTTTTATGAGATAAAATGAATGTTGAAAACCAGTTTGAGATAGAGGTGTGTGAACTTATGACATACATTACTGCTATGGAATGTATTTATTGATTTAACAATCTTTGGTCAAAGTAATACAAAATCACTGCTTGCATTTGTCGGTTCATAGTGTCTTTGATATGCAATTCAGTCAAATGTGTCATACTTAGCTAGAAGGATTCTAGAGTTGTATGGCTGATTGTTTGTAATTTAGACACAACACTAGTTCTAGATGGCATATTGGATCTTGTTGATTCCCTTAATCCATTACTCTCGTGAAGGGTAGGGCCACTTTCTTTTGGAAGTTGTGTGGGGGACTGCTGGTCTATGGTTGGAGGAAAAGCACTCGGGTGATGCTCTCCCTCTTGTAGTTGAGGATTGCCAAAGACTTGGTTGTTTAGAAAAATCATTACATATCATATGATTATGTATCATTATTATTTGTAAATTGTAAAAACATCAGAATGAAGACACAATCTTGTAGTAATACCATATGAATGTAAGATTATTCATTATGACATGATTTTGAAAATGATAACAATTCTTGTAAACCTTCATTATTATGAAATGATTGTTAATTTTGTTTGCATGACTATGGTTAAGTTATGTTGTTTTTAAGTTGATGGACACGAGCTTGTTACAATTAAGCTATTTTGATTTATTATCATCTATATTTAACAATTTCATCAATTCTATCACTTACAATAGTTCCTCGGTTAACACCTATTTTGTAGATTCTAATAATTATTAACAAACAATTAAATGAAATACAATATTATTATCATAGACTAACAAGAAACTTAGATTCTAACTGATTTGATGTGAGCTAACTCAAATAGAACAACTTGATATACATCAAATCTTTTTTCCCTTAGTAGTTATCCCGTACGTATATACATATTATATGACTTTGTGGGCGTGTTGCTCAAGATTTGAAAATCAACCACATGTCATATGTTTTATCCTTATCCAAGTTTTATATTAATCATACCATACAAGATAGTCAACAATAAAATTTTTGAGTTCTTGATTTTAAAATTTTCATAAGTCTATGACAGGATACTAATGTTTTCACCTCCAAGTATTTATCTGTCTCATTGATTGTGCATATGGAAAAATTTGTCAATACTGTAAAGTTTTAATTTTTAGCAAAATTTTCAAATAGGAAAAATAAGTAAAACCTAATTTATTATTGGTTCCTTGATTTTTTTGCCCATTGGTATCTGTTTTTTAATTTGTGTAAAATCCAAAAAAAAATGCATCCAATGAAAAATAGAGTAGGTTTTATATTGAACCATTTCCTAATGTTCCCAGTTGTCTTTTAAAGGGAGGACACATATCATACAAGTTGTTGCATGGCATTCTGTTAAACATTTCATGTGTCTTGTTTATGCTTCCACATTTTGCACACATGCCTGTTAGGGCAGTTACAACACTGCTAAAAATTTCCCTTCACGCAAGGCAAATACAAAACACCTAATTTCAAAAGGTTGTAGGGGTTATTTTGCCCTATTGGCTTGAAGGACCAATGTGGCCAAAGAATGATAGTCATTCCAGAATCTCAGTTGCATTGAGTGCTTGTCTTTCCCCATCAGTTGCACTTGGTTTTATTTAGACTGCCAAGATGGTTGCATTTCATGTGTCTGAGGATGGTCAACCGACATTGTTGCTTACCAGTTCATAGGCCTGAGATGAGTGTGCACAAAAGCAGAAATTCCAAATAGGGGAGAAAAGGGAGTGGATGTCTTGTGGATGTCTTGTATGTCACAGATGTAGTAAGAAACCTTGTTGATTTCAAAACAATTGAAGTTGTTCACCAAGAAATATGAAAAATAGTACTATATGTGGGTTGACTGTCACAGTATTTATTTGAGCCACTTCAGGCAATTTTTTTTATTGATCTCTATGGCACGATAAATATTCATATATGTAATTATGTGTCTATTATCTGTTTTGATTGGTATGCAGTGAATACACCTTTTTTTGACTTAAACAACGTGACATTTAAATTGGTGGAGCACAAATTGACAATATATTAAATTTCAATTAAAGTCAACCTTATTAGAAAATTAACGACAAGCTGTAAGAAGCTCCTTTTAGTCCATTTTCGTTTAAGTGTGACCCTGTTCCAAAGCTGCCATTTTTAGCACAGGCAGGCAGAATGCTATCAAAAGTTATGAGATTTGGCTTTACACCTACCAATTGCATTTGCTTGAAAGTTTATATAGTGTTTTTAAAAATCCATTTTGTGCATATCCTGCAATCATGGCATTCCATAGGACCACATTTCTTTAAGACTTTATGTCAAATAGTTTATTACCTTGTCTATGCTTCCACATTATGCATACATGTCTACAAGATAGAACATTGATTATTATGATACAATCTAGTTTAGTGATTTCAAGCATTCCTTTTACATTTGCAACTTTGCTAAATTTTTTGTGTCACATGCACAGGGCATTTTGTCAAAAAGTTTGACTGCTTGTCTATTGTGTGACATTTCATCAAACAGTTTGGCTACTTGTCTATTATGTGACATTTCTCTTGCAAGAATTTCTACAAGTATGCCTAAACAGTCTAGGAGGCCTTCATTTATATGGTTAGCTAATGTAAATTATGCTCATTTGCATAGTCTTTTTAGTGCACCTCATTTTTACCATCTCTTAGCCATCTCTTCTTGGGGATTAATTTGGCAATGTTTTGTCTAACATTTTAATTCTCTGTACAATTCATATAAGATGTCATCGATTTATATTAGTATTCCACCTTATTTTTGGTGATTTTGACCAGAAGTGTTCCCATATATCCTCTTTGAAGGCTTTTAAGTTTCCATAATGAATTGTGTTTACTATTAAAGTAGAATTCTTAACTGTTCACATAAATGTTCCACTACTGTTGTTCATGTGCTGCTTTTACCCATTTCATTTTTTGTGGACCATATTCTTCTCATCCACATTTCTTTTTTTGCATATTTTGGTCAACATGGACTCGATGAATCATGTAAGATAAAAAGAGAAGGAAATGATAACATGAAGTGTGAAAAACTGACTTAGACTTACATGGTACTAAAAGATGTCAAAGGCTTGAAAACTTAATCAAACCTTCAAATAATTTACATTTGAACTCTACATTATCTCAATCTCTTGTCTGAAATCTCTCCACAATACTTTGCCTTAGGTTCAAAAATCATGGACTGTGGTGAAGTTTTTGTTTGGACAAGAGAAAGAAGATGCTAAACAACTTTTGAATCACATTGAATGCTAGGACAACAGTGGGCTAAGCTGCAAAATGGTGCAGGAGCACCTAGAAAATCATGTTTTGTGTTGTAATAAGGTCTATTTGACCAATGCATGTCATTTCAGTTTGTATCTAGGTTCTTCAAGACCTAGAACCAATTTTGTAAGTCCCAAGTGACTTAGGACACATTTGTCAAATTGTTAATCACATAATGCAAAAACAGGGTGGTAGGACAGTTTGGGACACAAGATGGTTGGTTTTCCTACTGTTTGAATCGGTTGGTTTTCCTCAGGGCAAGTTGATAAACCCAGAGGAATGAACCAAATAATTATTAGAGAAGGTGGTGAATGTGAGTGTGCATTATTGTTGAATTGCATGTTTGAGGTATTCTGAGAAGGAATAAAATCGTTTTGTTCTATCAATCTAGTTTCTGTTCTATGTAACTGTAAATTGTGTAATTATAGATTTTTATTCACAGTGTAGTTCTTTCTATGCATACCATTGTTGCAATATGTTAGTGTGAGACATTCCACTAGTAGTTTTCTACCGTGAATGAGTGGAATGGCTTCACAATGTACAGATCCATTTTGTTATGTTTCATTTTTGTTGTTCTGTGAGACAGTGCAGAAAGTCTGGGTAAGTTGTTCCGTGCAGTAGTTTACCTAGCATCCCCATGTGCCTAGGTTTGGTTAAAAAAGTAGATGAACCGCAGAGTCAGAGAGACACAGAGGTCATTGTCGGTAAGACCAGGACCATTAGGGAGTAAATCAGCCATCAGACTGACAATGGTTGTTTAACCGAAATGAGGAGATAGAGAGATTTCTATCGGTGTGAGTTATGTCTCGTTTCGCCGACGAAAGTTCCAAGTGAGCCATCGGTGTGACTCAGACTAGCGGGGTGAGTTTTGGGGTTCTAGCTGACAGTGATTTTCTTACCGATAGTGGCATTGGCGTATCACTAGAACTAACGGCCGAGTCCCACCGAAACTGCGGTGTTCCGCCGAAATCAAGGTGACAATAGTATCGGTGTATCAGCCTATGGAAGGTTTAGTTCACCAATGATATTAAGTCTCACCGACATCAAGAGTTGGTCTTATTGGTGTATCGGCCTAGCAAAACTGGAGTTCGCCAATAGAGTTGAATCATACTGACACAGTCATGGTTAAGACAAAAAGGGATGTCGGTTAAGGCATTGGGGCATCGGCTGAAGGATAGAAGACTTCACTGATAGAAGTAAGTCTCAGCGAAGGAAGTTTCGTGGTCACATCGGCATGAGTTTGATCACAGAGAGACTTAAGAAAGTCATTCCGACTGACGATTATCTGATTGATCGAGGTGTATTGGTGGCCAGTAAGTGGAGTCTTGCCGATAGAAAACAAATTTAATTTTGTCCACATTACCACTGCGCGCTCCCCTCACAAAATATCCTAAATACAATTGCATCAAATGAATAATATAGAATCACAATATTCAAGCTAACTATTTTGCAGTGATACACCAAATTCCCCAAGCAAGCATAAATATACTTCTCAGAATGTCCATGCTTGACACCCAAACAACTCATGACATGACCTAGTTATCTTAAAATATCTTCGTACCTTTACATTTCAAAACACTAAAAACTCTCATGACAAAATTTGTAATGCCCTAGTTTGCAAAAAGTATTCAGAAAGACCCATTGGGAGTTAAACCACATTTGAAATGTATTAAAAATGTAGTCCATCCATCTCACTGGCTTCATAGACATGTCCTGTTGACCCTGTTTCTGGATGCTTCTCAATGTAGCTTCCTATGGTTGTAAATTTACATTCACTGATCTATTCAAACCCAAATTTGAACATTTTCCATATAATCTAAGGTTTATAAAACTTTATTTTTAAACCTTCTGAATGCAGAATCAAGACATGTTACTAAGAGGCCCCTCACCCAAGTTCTCCAAAGCTATGATGTCCATCCCTTGTCCATACATAAATCATCACATATGTATAGGAGGTTTCATAATTTGCATTTGTAAAGTCTTGTAGTCTCTATGTTTGATATTAGTGATAAACTCACATTGGGTTCAGATATATATGATGTATGCATGATTTTCCTAGTCAATGGTACACTATTTTTCGTTCTCTAACTATCCCTTTCTCTTCTTTTCCTTTGATAGGCTGTTGTAGAAAGTGCGCGAGATGTAAATGCATGGAGAGAATTTGCGAGAGGTTGGTCACTGCAAAAATTATTCTGATATAGGAAGGATGTTGGTTAGGCTTCACAGTGTAAGTTTTCAAATTATGTTGTTTTCAATTATTTTGTTGCAAATGGTTCCTTTTTCAACATTGGTAATAAGCTTGGTTTTGTGGCTGGTCCAACTTGCATTATAGACTAGGCTAAAGCCTGTTTACTGGTGGGCCAGAGCATGCAACTGTGTCTTGTAAGGCTCAAACTTGGGTCTTGCTGGTGACAACCACTTGCTATAAGCTGATGACTATTACAAATTGTTCTTTGATAGGATGCGTGTTTCGTTTCTTGAAGTCTTGTTCATGTTCTGATAGCCATCTAGTTTTGTATAATTTTTATAGAAAAACATTAATTTTGTACTAGGTCATGGATTTGATTATATAGTGTCAATTTAATTTCTATTTAATTTAAATAAATGCCTATGTGAGAAATTATAATTCTGACAATGCAAAACTCAATTCCCTTGCCAAGGTGGAAGGTTAAAAAGTAGAATGTCAAATTCTAATTCATAGGGAAGGGCCTGCTTTTGAAAATAATCTAGGGGAACTCTCTTGATCATTCAGATTGGAATAGGAATTATTCTTTCCATGTTACATGCATAAAAGAAGAGCTATTATAGTATCTTTAGACCTAAAAAATTTCCCAAAATGTCTAACCTCTTTAAATACTTGCAAACACTATATATATCCAGACCTATGAGATATTAGATATTACAAACTACATGAATGTCTTGAATTACATGTCCCTTAGCAGTTGGTGGCATCATTAATTACATGAAATTTAGAAACTTCTAATTCTGGCACCAGTTTAAATTAGAAATTTAGCATCTGTAGGTCCTCATGTGTCTATGCCCACTCTTACTAGAATATTTAACATGCATATAAGATTCGGAGAGAACAGAGTTTGAATCTAGGTAGTTTGCTATCATGCATTTTAGTAAATTCTAAACATATGATGCACATGGTCATTGACAATCTTTCTAAAGTAGATGCCTTCATTTGTCCTTTTGTTACCCTACGATCCATAGAAAAATCTAGCTTTTACTTGTTTTAATTGCCTCAACCCACCTGCTAGAGAACAATTGATATAAGATTTCAATAATATTACTAAAGCAATTAAATTATTATCATTAAAAATCTAATTTAATTCCCTATGTTATAAGGACTATAAAACTCACAATCTCTGTATTTGTCAAAGCGTGATTAGATTTCCATTTAAAATTTAACTCATGTTTAACTTCACAAATGTAGTGATTTTGTCTTCATAAGAGCATATTCAGCAAAATATAAAGTTGTAATTGTTAGAGGGTTTTCAAGTTGACTATTTTCTCTTAGATCCAAAGGGGCTAATTATGTTATGGATTTTTGTGCTTTTAAAAAAGGTTTCGGATCTATTTGTGGTAGATAAGATTTGCAATGATAGATTAATGAAAATTTGATGGAGAGATATGATTCATGTAATTAGATTTTTTGTTTTTAGGAAAAGATATTACTGCAAATTTGTCTGAAACCACAATTTTTTCGTTTAGTGTTTGGCTATGAAAATCATGGTTTTATCCTATGTTGTCTTCTCTTATGACTCATGGGTGGTGCTTTTTTAACTAATTTTGTAAGAGTGGTGTGTTTGTTTGATTTGATTTAAGTACTAGTAAGATTTGGAAACTAGAGGAGAGAATGGTTGGATTTCGCAATGATAAAGTTGAAGACTTGGTTGAGGATTGATTGGCTAGTTTGATTCAAGGTCTTTAGATTCAAATGCTTTATTTATTTTTATGCTGCTAGATTGTCAATTTGAGATATACTACATAGATCAACTTGTGAAGGTAAGAAAAATATGCAATATTTGTAAATTCAAACCTTGCTAAAAACATCAAGATATTGGTGATACTATATACATACCTATTTAGTACATGCAGATCTTAGTAACATGGGGGAAAATAATGGAGAGGCTTGCGAGGGTATGCTAACATTTTTATTGAGCTAAACTTTGATGTATTTCTTCCTTTTTTGATTGTTCAAGGTTAGGATTTTGATTGTTGATGCATATTTGTCTTCTATGTTTTCCTGAAAGTTCTTACATACATAACAACATGAAAAAGAGAGTAGAAACTTATTGATGAATACAGAGAGCATAAATAATAGTCAAAATTTATGGGTCAACTTCAAACCCTTCCTACTAATTGAAATACTTTTATATCCTAAGTATTTAAGATGTTCTCGAATAGTGAAAGCTTTTGACATAAGCAGTAGCAAAATCAAAACTTTCTAATGATGAGAAATAAGAGTAAAGGTTCAAGTTATTTAGAGTCTAGGGCTCAAATGCATAAGCATAATAGATAGAGCTACATAATCCATCACGTTGATTACCATATTGAAGAAAATTCTCAATGGTTCATTAAAAAGATCACTCACCTTGAATGCTTTGGAGTTAATGTGAAAATTCCCTTAGACCAATTTGAGCTTTGAACCAAGAGAGAATGCAACAATATTTAGGAGAGTTTATGATTAAAAATTGTTGTACCTTTCCAAACTACTATGCTTTGTTAACCATTCATGTGTCTATTTTTAAGAGTATTATTTGTAGAGTTTCTATTGTTTTAAACCTGGTGATTGCATTCCATTTACACCTTTGGTAGACTGTGTCAATGCCAGGTAAATAAAGTGCTAGTATGCTTTAAATAGTCATGTCTACTTAAAGTCTCTGTATTGTTGAATTTCCATGCTCTTGCAACCTAAGCAGCTGTCACCAATGCTAGATGAAGATCCAACATTGATGGAACGAAGGGCAGGCTTTAATAAAAGGTTAGAACTATACAGGAGTGCACATGTAGAAATAAAAGGAATAGCTTTGTAAGGTTTGCATTCAATTTGTAATGGCAATTCACCAAGCAAGGACAATCGCATTGTTACAAAATTCATGTTTTGTAGTTAGAGTTGCATGAATTGATTATGGATAAATCTATATGTGATGTGATCAGATGCTTTTGCATATATTTAGATTATTTCAATTTTCTTTAAGCATTCTTACTATTTGGTCTATATTCAAGGGTATATCCAATCTTTTTTAATCTTATTAAAATCTTATTAAACTCTGGGACAGTTTCTAATTTATTTACTTGAAGATAAGGGGTTATCAATATTTTGAAGTTTTCCTTTCTATTTGAAAGATTGATAGCAGCTTTAGATTATCTCAAATTGCTTAAGGCATTATTATTTTTTTGTCTATATTTTTGGGGTACGTCCCATTTTTGTATCCTATTTTAACTTTCACACAGTTAATAATTTTAATAAATGTATATTTAAAAGAAAGGGGTTTCAATACATAATAGTGGCATGCATGCCTATTTTTGAAATTTGGTTTTGCATTTGAAAGCTTGGTAATCATTCAAATGAGCTAGGAAAACCATTTGAGAAGAGCAATGCTTATTGTTTATCTCAAATGACATTATAACTTGTCAATGATACCTTAGGCATCTTTACAGACCCAACAAATTGCTATTTAGAATGCATAAGTATCTAATTCCAGAACTAAAAATAAATAGATTAATCATTCAATTTCATACATTGCTTAGAATGTGCCTTGCTTTCCACTTGTCCTGTACTTTCATCATACATTACATTAATTCAAGTTCTAGTTTCTATTGCTATCTATTGGGGTGGTATCGATTTCAAAGACTGCAATACATGTTTCATGCCATTAGCTTGTAGATCTAGGCAGGGATTGTAGCTACAGTGTAGCCCTTGTTTCATTCTCAGTTCATAGTAATTCCTTTTCTTGCTATACTAGATCACCCCTTACTACCTAATGAGCCTAGAGAAAGCCTTCATATTTTATTAGGTTGTACTAAAAGTACTTTACATTTTAACCAATTTAGAATACAATACTAATCTTTGTAACCTTTAAATGTAAGTTTAGGGTTAAACATAATTTTTTGGGTTGAATCTTACTTTTACTATCTATAATCTATTTATTTAAGGTTTGGGGTTTGAATAATAATAATATCTATTTTTCCCAAATAAGATGTTTGATCCAATGAATCCAATTTATAAATATATGAATAAAACACTTAAATGATAAAGGTAGATTGATCCAACTCCACAAAATTTCTTCTTCTAATGGCCTAACTACATATCTATTTCCACATAATCAAAACCAATGTAGTTCTTTAGATTTTTCTACTATCATTGATTTAGTTATCATTGATAGTTCCTAGTTTAACTATATTATACATTAAGTTTGACTATGAGAGATGATCTCAATTCGAAGTAGATTTGATTATCAAGTTTACAAGAGCAAGTTCTATAATAAAAAGAATACTACTCACATAATGTTATTCTTAATTCAAAAGAGATGAACTCAAGTCTAGTCTAACTCTTAGGATTTTTCATAATAGTACAAGAGTGTAAATCATGTTTATATGATCTTGATGATCTCTAAGATCTTTGAAAACCCAAAATGGTATTTAAGATTCAATTGATCTCAATTTTGGAATGTCATCTATAAGGTGTAAAAAAGGATGTGATTTATTATAATAGTTTAATTAGTGATAGGGATTGGTCCTCTTCATAAAAACAACATAAACCCAAATACATACTCATATCTAACATGGAATGTTAATAACGTAGGAGACAAAAAAGCTTTTAATATATGTAACACACCAATTTTAATAATGATAAATAACTAATTGTGAACCATATTTATTAATTCTAAAAGATGTATAAAAATTCCTTATCATTCTCTTCTAGTCTAATGACTCTTAATGTTTCACTTGTCCACCTACAATTAGTACTTTCTCTATCCTCATAAGTAAGTTATGAGAATAAAGTAGGTTGAACATGATTGAAATGCCCATTTAGATTTATTCATAGCGATTATATAGAATAGATACATTACATTATTTGTATTGTATTCTTTACTTATATTATATATAAGTAAAGAATAAAATATATAAAATATAATTTATCTATAATTATTATATAGATAAATAATAACATATTATTTTGTTCGCATTATTAAAAAACAATATAAATATTCTACAAATTTAAAAATTAAAACAAGAATCATATGAATAAATAATGGTATGGTCAGGTTATGTGCCCTATGTACACAAGGAAACAACTTGTGTACTAGGCCACACCCTACTATATAGGGCTACACCCAATATGTAAGCTACCTTGCCCATATTAATAGAAAACAACTTTTGTACAATTGTTAAAAAATCTAAATTTTAGCATTTCCCATATATTTTAAATTTTTTTGTATAAAAATTGTTAATTTTTATTGTCAAAATCTATTGAACTTAGTAAAACTTTTCGACTTAGTAATTTGCATTACACATTTTTAAAAATATGCTATTACTTTTAATTACAAAGAAAATAGTTAATATTTTGAAAGGTAAGCAAATTTAAATACCTAAAATGATTAACCTTCTTTGTTATTTTTGCCTCAATCTTTCACCCTTTTCTCTATCTCTTTGGCTTCCAATCCAAGAGATGCATTTCTGATGCATTTCTATTTGTAAAGAAAATATCAAAATCCACCCAAATTTTGGATAAACGAATGTCACAACATGGCATAGTATGCAATATTGATGAGAGTGGAAGTTTTGTAGATGGAGTAATGGCTTGCATTGTTTTCCCTTATGCAATTGTCTCCTTCCATAAAAATTTTAAAGCCTTTAATATTTTGCTCAATTTCCATGTGCATGCTCATATAGTCTTGTCTTTGAATTTTTTAACTCTAACTAATTTCTTGTTTAATACTTTCATACCTTTATTTTCATTCCCTATCAACATAATTTTTAATTAACATTTACTTACTTTTCTCATCCTGTTACAATGACACAAAGGATGATGGTCCATGATGTTAGTTACTACATACATTTATTACTATTAGGACTAAATCATCCACATAGCTTGATGTGGTTTAGAACATGCCATTTCCCCTCTTTGATTGGCTTTTATCTTCTTTGTTGTGATTTTGTGTTTACATCTATACCTTTCTCTTCTAAATCATTGGTCTCTTGGTTCCTCCCCTTTTTCCTTGTTCTTTACACAATGATATCTTTTGCAATCACTTGGGGGCATATACGCATTGTTCCTCTTATGATCTCCTATCTTTCACATCTCTTGGGGGCCCATGACCTTCATTTACCCCTTCATCATTGTCTTCCTCTCCTCCTCATCAAGTCCTTGGAAACTCTCCTCTTTCTTCTTTTCCTCCTAACCATTATCCTTAAAATGATTGGTTCTCTTCACCTAGCCTCTTCTTTCACCAATCACTTCAAGGGGGTATGTATCCTACCTCAATTTCTCTTGCTTCATTGTATTTTTTATCCTTGACTCTTATCCTTTAACATTGACAATGACTAACCTTACCATTACTTCTAGTTTGTCTTGACCTTTTATCCAATAAGGTGGTTACCATATAACCAATGATGACATAATCATCCTTCTATTTGGGTGGAAACCTATAGCTAGGGTTGCAACCACCAAATAACCAGTTCATTGGGTGGCAACCTCAAATCCATGCTTCCATTTTCTATTTAGATGGCCATAACTAAATAGATAGATCTTTGGGTGGAAACTAAAAGCCATATTTATAGTTTCCATTTAGGTGGCAACCTATATCCAAGGTGGGAACCACAAAATATCTAATTTGTTGGGTGGCAACCTCAAAGCCATATTTCTAGTTTCTAGTTGGGTGGAAACTCAAACCATATTTACAGTTTCCAGTTAGGTGGCAACCTATATCCAAGGTGGGAACCACAAAATATCTATTTTTTTGGGTGGCACCCTCAAATCCATATTTCTAGTTTCTAGTTGGGTGGCAACCACCAAATATCTAGTTTGTTGGGGCAACTCTAAACCCGCTAGTTCCAATGTCCATGTTGTCATCAACACCTTTTTTTGTAGGCTAGGCTTGGCCTCTTTTATGAGTGGCTACCTTATAGCTCTTATCATCATTAGCCTATTTTTAGTATCTAGTTTCCAATTACCCCTTACCTTTAACCAAGGTGTTCCTCTTTCCATTGTAGGTAACTACCATGCTCCCTTACCTTGATTTCTTATAAACGCAATTGATCTTTATAGATCTCTCCCCCAAAATGAATGGTCAAATTTTTTTATGCTGTTTTCAATTGTTCCATTGGCACTTTATAGCATGAATTTCATATTAGTTTAGATATGCATTTCATATAGAATTAGATATAGCATTGCATTCCATGTGTGTTTTCTTATGTGTTTTTCCTTCATATGTGTCCCTTGTTTATGTTTCCTTGCATATGTTTACTATTTTTTTTTAATTGGAAGGAGGTGTCCCCACGATCGGTCAAACTTCTCTTAAGTTTCTGATACCAAGCAAGACTAATCCTCCTATGACCGCATGCTAACCCACAGGGGACCCACCCTGGATGCGACTGGTTTAGTCGAGACTCGAACCTGTGTCGATCATCTGCGTCTTTCAACGGATTGACCAACCGGTTGACACCCCGGGGTCATTTGATATAAGTTTCTTGCATATGTTTACTATTGTTAGCATATAATGACTACTCTTTTCATGTATGTTTTAGTAGGACAATTTTGCATGCAAACAATAAGGTCACAACTAAGTCCAAGATGATATCTCTCTTATGGTAAAATGTATCCTCTATATTTCATAGTTTACTATACTCTACTTTAACAAACTTCTTTCTTGGCATTTCATAAGTCTACCAAAGTAGGAAAAAAATGTAAGATAAAAAATTGTATACTTTTCAATTTCCTTTCTTATGTTTTGTAATTATTTTAGTCATCTTGTTACATGTGTGTTTTGACCCCTTTTTAACCCTCTTTGTCATCTTCCCTAGCTTTGTCTTGACTTGTGTATGTCTCCTAGCCCCTTTTATGTGTCTAGCCCTTTTTTAATTTTTTATTTATTTTTATTTTATTTTATCTTGGTCCTAGGTGTCCCCTCTTTCATGATCCTTACCCTCACCTTGGCCACTTTTTTAAAAAAGTTTTAATCAAATAATTTAATGAGACCCTATCCTTGAATCTAGTGCCATAACCACCTTTGGACCCCTAAAAATTTGTTTAAATATATTTTCATGCTTAATTCTATTAACCTTAGGTGTAAAACCTTACCATTATCCTCTCAGAAAATTAAGCTTTCTAAGCTAATAGGTTACCTACCCCTTGGGCAAATGGGGGTGAAAAACTCATTTTTATCTAATAAAGCTAAATACTTTAAAATTACTTCATTTTATTATTCCACACATATCCTACTACGTTTTTATTCCTAGTTCCCTCCAAAAATTTCTTTAATAAGGCCTCCAATTTCACTTCTTTACACTAGAACATCAAAATTTTGTTTTGGGTATAACTTTAGAGGATTTTTCTCCAAGATAGGGAGCCTATGTTAGTGATAATAAAATATATAGAAACATTTAACTTTTTTTTAATCAGTAAGAAAGTTTTTATATTATATAAAATGTATCAAAATACAAACTACAACCTCCATGACTACTTCAACTGACAACCATCTGAATTGAGAACCAAGGTCACGCAGGACCGACCTCCAAAAGCCACGTAAGGCCAAAATTGACAAAAACCTTAGATAGGGCAGGACTGAAACATAAACTATGCCATAAACAGCTATACTCTGACCACCAACTAGACCATCTAAATTGCCAATACTAACCAGTATTAATATTAACAAGTATACTTCAAAAAACTAAGTAGAAATTAAAACTGAACCACAAGAGAACGAACAAAAGGAACCACCAGGACAGAGTTGAATGGCCACCAAACACATTGCACCAGGATAACTTTAGAGCTCGCCTTCCTTGAAGAGATAATCATGAAATTCCCCAACCCACTCAAACCCTTATGTAGGAATGATATTAAGCATTCTCTTCATAGAATCCCTAACCCTTCGAGCCTTGCTTCTATGCGCAACCAGCTCGACTCCTCTAATATCTAAAATGCAAGGAAAGTATTCAATGGCAACCCCCGATTGATTTTCTCTGTGCAAGTCTTTGGGCCTCAGAATCCCACCTCTTTCTGTCACCGCGAGCACTTCGTCAAGCCCCTCCAGGAAAGTCCCTTTGAAGAGGTGCTGTACCAGAAGCTTTACTTCATCCTTGGGAGTGGAAATGTCCAACAAAGCTGCAACTACCCTGGAAGAGATATCGAAGTCCACTCAATATCTTTCTCCACCTGCAACAAAACTTTTACCCAGGAGGAGATTCATTGCTTTAACAGAGAAAGCATCATTTTCCTTTAGAACCCTCTTGAGCCTCTGCTTTGTGATTTCATCTTTGAATGCTATTTGTCTAACTTTTACAGATAGACAAATTGGAGACTCCATGCCACCACAAATGAGATAACTAGTAGGAAGAAGGTGAATGATAATCGTCGGTGGCAGTGGGATCTCCATACAGAGCAGAATGAAGAAAAAACTAGACGCTGAGCGAATTAAGAATGAAATCTACATAACTTGAAATGATGGGAGTGGCGTGGGCAAAATATCTCACCAACTCACATCTCTACCTTCGTGAGGGCTTCTCACCATGAGATCTACCAATCGCATGCTTAACCTCTACCAACTATCTTTTCAAACTCTACAAACTTGATTAGCCTACCTGAAGCCGTCCTTTCCAAACTTAATTTTCACAGCAATGTGCATTTATCATTGCCCCTACCTAGTTTTCCTGTGGGTCTGTCGAGGTGGCCACCTCAACTAAGTGAGGTGGCATCCTCCCTACCACCCCCTCAGCTAATTCCTTTAGGCTCAAACCATTCGCTCCTATATTAGAAAGATGATCCTCTTCCAAATTTCCTTCACGATAAATGTGGTTAATAGTGACTTCCTAAAAGGAGTTGAGGATTTCCAGAGTCTCCTCCAAAAGCGCATGTAGAAGCTAGTTTTGACAGTTCTTTGTTCTCAATGCATTAACAATAATCATCGAATCGCCTCCAATCATTAATTTAGTAATTTTAAGCTCCAAACACAGAAGGACACCAATCCTTACTGTCTGCAATTCCGCTATATTATTAGTGCCCTCACTTAGAAGATGCACCAATTTTGCAATTGCATTTCCTTCCCAATCTGACACCACACAACCTACTCCAGAACAACTCGGATTACCCCTAGAGGCCCTGTCAAAATTGAGTTTAAACCAACCAAACTCTGGAGGTTGCCACTTAACATTTGCTCAGTTCAAACTGGGGCTTGGATTACTAAGATGAAAACAAGGCAGAATCCTGAGACCACTCCATTTCTATCTCATGGAAGCATCCCATCTCGAGAAAGAGGATTTAGAATTACACCCTTGATCCAACCTTGCATTAACCACTTCCACTATCTTGGCCTCCAATTTGTTAAAAAAGGTCCAAAAGGGGGTGGCTGAGTCCTTGAAGATTCTATGATTCCTTTCCTTCCATACTTCCTAGACAACTAGGGAAGGACAAGTCCACCACAACCTAGAGAAAACTGAGTTCTTGTATAAAATAGGCTAGCTCAGAAAAAGATTAACCAAAGTTCTTGGAAGGATTGACCTGAGATTAAGTCTATCACAAATCCAATACCAACACTTCATTATAAATTGATAGGTGACAAACAGATGATCACCTGACTCCTCTTCAACCTTACATAACACACATCTAGAAGGGCCACTAAAGCCCAATTTTTTAAACCTGTCTGTTGTGAGAACACTTTTCTTGAATTGTTGCCCGGGAAAACAACCCAGCCTTTGGGAGGTAGTGTTTGCTCCAACAAAGGAAACTTGGTAAGATTGAAGCTTCTTCATGCCTTTGGATAAGTATTGTATGTCCATCCTTCGCATTATAAGCCCCTGAAGCCGCACCCGTCCATCTCAGTTCATCCCTGCCTTCTCTAAAATTTAGTTTGTGGTCCTTAACTGCATCTTTAAAATCTTTAGTTTCTGCTAAACTCAAACCCAGTTGTCTCACATATTTAGAAACATTTAACTTTAATTTGAGCCTAAAATTAGTTTTTTATTCCTCCATCAACCTCTACAACCAAAACAAATAGTAGTGATATACTATTTTTGAGTTTTTGCACTAGTTAGTCTAGGGTTTTTATGAAATAGTTATATTTTTATGCAAATTTGGGTATTGATATATAGGTTCTAATTTATTGATCATAATTAAACCCTCCCATCCATTTACATCCATATTTATAGCCACTTTGGTCATCTTTTCCTTCCTCCATCACCTCCTAGTTCCATTGCAAGCCATAGAGCTCCGCATCTTGCATTTCCTTTGCATTTTCCATCATAGATCTAAATCATTTGAATTGATTTTTTATGTGATTAGTAATATTATGTTTTTAATTAGCTTTTTCTTATTGATCTATATTTTTTTATTTTTTTCGTTCCCCTAGCTTACCCTACCTCCATTAAAACCCTAGGACCTCATAGTCTTGTTTTGTGTTTAGATTTTGCATTTTTTAGTCAAACCCACTTGTCTAATAAATCACACCAGACATTTTGTCACTAAAAATCAAAATTTTCATTATATTTGTGTTCTTGGTTCTTTGTTTGTTTAATTTTTTCATTCCCCTAGTTCACGCTTCCTCCTTTGTAAACCCTCCAAAAACCCAGTGTCACTGTTTCTTTCATAACTTTTGCATACCTTAGTATTTTTACACCAAACCACTTGTGTCTTATAATTATCTAGATAATTAATTTTCTTCCATTACATTCTTTCTATTTTTTTTTTCATTTTTTCCATTTTTTTCATTTTTATTATCCCTCAATCCCTACCCTTGCATCTTTTCCTACACTAGTCAATATGCCAAAATCTAATGTTTATGCTTAGAATGAGAGAAAATTATTTGTATGAGAATATTTTAAGATTTATATTTTTCATATTCATTAGTTGGAACTTTTATTTAAATCCCAGAATAGGGGTGAATAAGGAAGAACCCCCTTTAACCATTTATTTTGTAGGGTTTTCCATACAAAAATTTGATTTGCAATTCTAATATGGAAAATTGGTGAATAATATTAGAAAGTTCCAAGAGGAAAGTGGTCATAAAATTTCCTCAAGAAAATCCTTATAAAATTTCATCCAATTTTGAGACTTTTCAAATTTTAGGTAAATTTCAAGAGCTTGGCATGACATTTGGGCAAAACTAAGCTATCTGGCAGGGTTTTTTGACCCTAAACACCCATGTCATCTTGATTTTTTGGATTTAAATATTTATATCAAACATATCATAATATCATATCTTATATATTCTGATATAAAATAAAAATTAAGGTGAAATCATTCTCTTTCTTTATTTCTCATATTCTTTCCTACAGTCAAAGAATAGAAGATTTTCTCTCTTTTTTGCCATCCTTTTTGCAGGATATCAAGTGGAATATTTAGGAACACTCTTATTTTATTTCCAACTCTCCCTCAAATTTTTAGGTCTATACTCTTCCATAATTAGGTAAATGTGTTCCTCATTCTTCTCTTTCATCTCTAAAAGATCTTGTTCTCATTACTAAGTTATTGTTTCTAAAGTTTATTTTCCTGTTAAATAATCAATCCTAGCTCCAAGTGTGTCTGAAATAGGTTATATTAGTCTCTATAATGTACATCTAAATATCCTTCATTTGATCTTAAATATAACACACTTGTTAAGAAAGATAACATTATTTTTTATCTTTCGAGCATGAGTTATGACATGCGTTTGTCGCAATTATAACATGAAAATTTTGTTATCCCATGTTTTCTCATTAATGTCCTAATATAAAATTTAGGGCATTACACCTCATCTATGATACTCAAATTTGGTGTTTCCTCTTTTCCTCCCTCTCCACCTATCTTCCATACACCAAGTGAATATAAAGGAAGTGGTTGGGCCTCAAACCACCACTCAAGCCACATGTCATTCACAAAAACATTATCTAGATCAAACTCCTATATTTCCTTCTACTCATCATCCTTTAGAGGAAGTGTGGCATTTTATCTCTCTCACTCATGCGGTAGAACATACTACTCATTTCCATATAGTAATTAATGGTGTTACCCAATGTTATAGCCCAAACTATAATACAACTCTCATAAAAATGCTCTAAAACTATAGCATGCTAGTGTAGATACCACCTCCTTTATCTCATCCTCTAATTTGTACCTAGTTCTTTGACCATACCTATAATAATCTCTAGGGTCTCTAAGTAATGTCTAGATCCACCAACCCATCTAGGGCTCAAGTCCAATATTATAGGCTCAAGTACAATATTACAGGCCCCATGTCTGTCACTATAATAAATCATGCGTTCCACTAATAGGTGGATGGAAGATTATCTATTATATCGATCAATAATGACAATGGTCTCATGATGGCTATGTGCTAAAAAACCCAACACTGTAAGAATGTGTTGGCCATGATGCTTCATGCACTATCCCACATGATCTTATGCATATCATGGTACTAATGCACTAATATGTATTGGCCCTATTAGTATAGTAATCTCGCCTCATCCATGGTCTTGATAATATATCCCAAGATATATGTTAGAGTCACTCCTTTGCCACCAATGTTGGAGTTAAAATACATAACCACATGCACTCTAGTGTCATATCTCCCTAGATAATGTCTCTAAGTGGGGTCCCCACTCCTTGAAAGTGCTCTATGCTTATAAGTATGTTTCTCTCCTAGTACTTTCATCCTCTCATTAAATGAAACATGCCTACCTCATACTAGAAATCTAAGAATCCTTCAAACATCCTCCAACATTACAATGATCTCCCCTATAGGCAAATGAAATTTTCATGTATTATAATTATGTGACTCTACTAATGCTATCAAAATCTCAATATAAAAAATGGTTGGTGGAAAATCTTGAAAATATCTAAGCCCCACTACCTCTATCAAGGTTGCATTGGCATTTGTACCATAACCCAAATTCTATAATGTGTGAAGTATGATATTGTGCAACCACTCCCATACCTCTATGAGATTTTGTACACATCATAGCTCATGAAACATTTGAAAATAAATTATTTTTATCATTATCATACATGAAATAATTTCAAAATTAATCAAAATACTTCTAATTTCATAAAAACGTAATGTAGAAAAAATCACCTCTTGGGACAAAATCACAATTTATGGGTCAACATCATGGGTCAAAAACATTAATTTTGAGACACAATTACAAAAAAGAGGTCTAAATTTTTTTAAAATGGAACAAATCATAGAAAATGAAATTCATTGAAAAATATTTGTTGCTACATTCTAGACAATTTCACATATTTTTCATATAATTGAAAGTGCATGAAAATAGAAAAGGTTTACCTCCTTGGGTTTGGTGCCCCTGATAATCATGGTTAGTTCATGATTGCTACTTGTATCATTCACTTGACAAACATTGTCATGATGTGTTTAGTTTGGATGAGGGATTATGACTTAAGTCGATGAAAGATTTGATCTTTTATCTACACCTAATTATTGAATCTATTTTGGCTCTAATTAGGAACCAATCACTGCAAATCGAGTGGCTATGACAACATGAGAATTTGTACCAATGGCTGCTTCAAAATTTCATTCTTAAGAGGATGATACTGTTTCCATAGGATTCTTTTGTAGATCCTTGGAGACCCAATTACATGTGCTGCCATGACCTTGTTTAGTAAATTAGAGCATTCAAATTTCTAGTCTTTTGCTTAGGCCTGTGTAGAAAAGTTGATTGTGGGTTGTTGGCATGATCAATGTCTCATCTTTTCATGCAATGTTGGCATGTGATGGATCACTATATGCATTTAAAAATATTTAGCTTTTTAGTTACCAAAGTTTTGCATTATTTCCTTTCCAAATTTTTTTAGCAAATGTGTACTCTTAGTGAGGCTCATGTCAAGCAGGATAATTCTGCAAATTCATTACCTAGAGTTGCTTGAATTGTCAATTTTAAGGATAAAATGCATGAGGATGTCTTATATTATTTCAAAGATATAATATATTTAATGTGGGAACTACGTTTTTTTTTTAAATCATTGTATTCCATGAGATGACACCTCTTCAAGACTCCTATCACATGAATCCATGCGCCTTGTCTTGTTTTCACATTTTGAAAGCATGTCCTCCTTGGAACTGAGTTCCCTATCCAAAGAAAAGACCCTTGTCATATTCTTCCTCTCTTCCACTAAGAGAAGGGAATTTGGATGAGAATTATCACTCTTCCTCTACCAATGTATATGTTCATGAAGTAACAAACTCCAATTCTTGAAGGCAACCATAAAAGTTATGCTAGAAAAATCATGGAATTTGGTTTTACACCTGCTAGTTGCATTTGCTTATAAGTTTCAAAACAGGCACATAGGATGCCAACAAAGGTTGTGGAATTTGGTTTACACTAGTGAGTTGCATTTTTTTAAAAGTTTCTATAGACTTTTAGTAGTCCATTTCAAATTTGTTTTTACCTTGCAATTGTTGTGTTTCATGGGTTGATGCCTCTTTGAGGCATTCTGGCAAACATATGCAAATTACATTTTCTTGAAAATTTCAAAAACCTTTCCAATAAATCCATTTTGTGCATATCCTACGATCGTTGCACTTCAAGAAAAGATGCCTCTTTGAGGCATTATGTCAGATAGTCTAACTGCCTTGTTAGTGTGCCCATATTATTTATGTATGTCGACCAGATCAACCGCAACTATAATGTATAATAGAAATTCATTTTCCTTTATCCTTTGATGGATGTTCATACCCTATTCTTAAGCTTCCTTTTTGACACACGTAGAGGATGCATGTAAAGGTTGTTGATATTATTCTTATTGATTGGGGATTGTTCGGTAGTCCTAGTTTAAAAATCAGTAGTGAAGATATTTTATGCATATCTACACAAGAACATATTCATACTTATAAATACTTATTAATTTTAAGATAGCCAATTATGATGTTAAGTGAGAGAGATATTGAAACTGAAAACTGTGGTATGTTTAATTCAAATCATTTCCTATAGGATTATTGGAAAATATTTTCTTTAACTTACCCCTGTTCGTACGTTTATCAAATTTAGTTATTTAATACATGTACAATGTCATTACCTTATGTGTGGTACATTTCAATAGTCTTTCTAGAACTTCTGTTAGTTCTATTTTTATTGTTGATCTCTTGAAAATTAAGTGATCAATTTAAGTATTTTTATACATTATATACAATGTCCTACATATTTTGATAATGGATAGAAAGGTAGATCATGTTGGAGTAGGTCTATTGTACACCTTGCATTACATTGGTATTATTTAATTATGTAAAATAAATATTTATTTGGTGCCACTTGTAATCATTGTATGTAACATTGAGTTAATTATTTTATGTGTGTGGGACACATAAAGTAATTAATTAATTATTTGTAACTATTTAATTATTGGAAATTTTAACTTAGTACCAATAATTAAGTGTGGGAGTCAATGGTTTTGGGGAAGATGGTTTTACCATACCACATGTTGTATTTGTGTGAGCTTATCTCTATAAAAGAAAACACACGAGTAGTTGTAGAGGTTGGTTGAGTTGGTTGTAGGTTGGGTTTAGCTTGATTGAGCACCTCTTGCAGGTTGCATTTGTGAGGGTTTAAAGCATGGCATTTGATGTGTGGTTACATGCTTGTTCACATGGAGTGCAGGTAGAAATCTTGATGCTTCAGGGTATTCATTATGTATTGATCTTTATTGTTGAATAATACATGAGAGATGGATGCTTTTGGAGGCTATGTTTTTCCCTCAATGAGGGTTTTCCTAGGATATATCTTGTGTCACCATTGATGGTATGATTGTCTATTTCTTTTGCATATGGATTTCTGGTTATTATTGCATATTAATCTCTCATTGGGTTATGAGGAATTAGTCTATATGGTTGCATAGTTCCAACAGATCAAAGCATTTTTTATTCCTCACACTTAACCATAGACATACAGTTTCAAACCTTCCATGATGATGGAAAACATATAGGTTGACATACTGCTAGACATTAATATTGCTTCCATTATATTCAAATTTTCCTTATTCTTCATTAAAGGATGACATTATAAATCTTAGTGAAGAATTATTTTTGATTATCTATTGTTAAACAGTTTCTTTACAAGGAATGTTGTAATACCAAATTTGTGTGAGAGTGTTGAAAATGAAGGTAGAATTGTTGCTATAAACTTTAAAATTTTGTATATGCAAATTTGAAATTAAGATTAATCTGTAACAATTAATGAACAAGTGCTTATGTACTTTCAATCCAATGTAGAAGAGAAGAGAATAGAAGAGAAGAAGCTTGCATAGTATTTACGTGGAGAAACTCTTTCAGGAAAAAACTCCACACTCAAAGATGTTTCCTTCTTGTATTAAATCTCTTTGGAAAAGATTACATTCAATACTGAAATTTCTCTAAGTCCTTGATGCACTTCACAGAAACTTCTTCAATCTTCAAACCTGTAAAAAACTTTTAAAAAAAGCTTCTTGCTTTTTTTCTTCAAAAGCTTCTTCAATAAAAAAACTTCTTGCTTTTTTCTTCTAAGTCTTTTACAAAAAACTTATTGTTTTTTTCTTCTAAGTCTTTTTCCTCTTTCAACTCTTTGGAAAATGTATGGGGTTTTCAATTAAATCAAAAGATTCTTTTAATTCAAAATCTTCTTAATTCAAAAGCTTGAAACTCAAATTATAATAAATTACAATTGATAACATAGCTTCCAAAGCTCATGCAAAAATCAAGCTCACTTAAATTGAGAAGACTGAAATCAAACAAAGTCCAAACTTTGAGTTAACTGCCCCTTCATGATGTGTGCACACAAGTATGCCAAAATTAGCTTTGCCAACATCAAACATATTTCCAAATAAAAGCAATAATTGAAAGTCCCAAGATTGGGTGCTCAAGTTAGCCCAATCTATTTCAGTCAACTAAAGTGATCAACACACACCAATTCTCATGCAACAACTTGCACAATTGATGTCCATGCAAGTGACATGCAAACACTGGATCCAACATGCAACTGATACCCATTACCTGAAACATTGATATGTACTATCATGCAACTTTCAAGAGTTGGAGTGTCCTACAAGTAATATCTTAAAACTGATATGCAACCATTTTCAACAACATGCAATTGATACCCATTTCCTAAATCACTGAGATGTACCATCCTACAAGTTTCTGGAGTTGGAGTGTTCTACAAGTAATCTCACAAAATTGACATGCAAGGTCATACAAGTCCATAGGAGTGACATGCAACAACATGCAAGGTCATACAAGTCCATAAGAGTGACATGCAACAACACGCAAGTCCATATGAACAATATGCAACAACATGCAAGTCCATATGAGCAATATGTAACAACATGCATCAACATGCAACAACATGCAAGTACATGCAAGGAACATGCAAGTACATGCACCAACATGTAAGCAACATGCAAAAACATGTAAGTCTATGCAAGCTATTCTGACCACATGCAAGCAATATCCAATTCATGCATCTCTAACACTATAGTTAACTCCAACATTATCCACTCATGTACATAAAAAAGCACAACTCCAAGTCTAAATATAAGTCCCCATCAAAAGGGGACACCCAAATTTAACTCCCACTCACTAGGAGTTATCAAACTCTCAAAATAGACTTAGGAGAAGTCAACAAAGTCTTCATGGCCCCCACTCTAAAAATGGATGCCCAAGTTTGAACTTATCAATTAGGAATTGATTACAAAAGTCAAAGTGATATAATTAATAAATAATTAATCTCTCAAAGTCTTTATGTGTTGGGAACACATTCCAAGAACTTTGGAGACACATGAATTGGTTAGGATTGCAAGTTAATGGCAACTTATCCCAACATTCTCCCACTTGACATTATACATTGCAATAACTCTAAATGATATAATTTAAACTTTTTAAATCACAGGGAAAAACATCCCTAGCCATCAATGTACCATTGATTCTTCAATATGCTTTTGTGCTCCAACAAGATACCTGCAAAAGCAACCATGATAACCACCATCTCAAACAAGAACTCCTTACATCATGTCACCCATGATAAACAAGAAACATGCCAAGATGAAACATATCAACTGTTACTGAAGTTGCACCAATCTCAACATGAACACAAGCATCAAATCATATGATAACATAATACTCTGAGTGTCTGCCACACTCATACCAAATGGAAAAGAAACCACAACAAGTTGCTAGCTCATCCAAAATATCCATACCTCAAAACTAGGGTAAACAAACCATCATAGGTAGAACTCCATGCCATCAACATACCAACCCAAAACTGCAATCAAGTCCCTGTAAAATAATCCTGCTAATCATCCATCCTTCCATCTCAATGCAACATACAAATGTACAAATGACCAATGACAAGGTCAACAAACAAAATCTGCAATAACACTAAATGGATCTGTGGATATTGACAGTTCACATCCAAGTCTTCAATGCAACCAATGGGTAAAGACAACCAACTAAACCTACACAACTTATAGATCCAAATAGTGAAACATGCAAATTCATCTTCACATCAATAACCTGCAAAGTGAGACAACCAAGAAGATATCATGACAATAAAGAGCATATACATCCAAGAACTCCCACTGCATGGGTAATGTCAAATCTGAAAATAAGATCAGGGCATTTACAAATCCTCCTATAGCACTTCTCTTAGAGGATGTGGCTAACTTCTCTACCATATAGTGTCAAAACATATAATGATATGCATAAAACATCTCTCTTTACCAATCTCTGAATAACTCTCCCAAGTCCTCTTAACCAATGAAGAAAGAGATCAAGGAGTTACCAAATTATTGTTAACAACAATAACAATTGACTCCAATGCAAACCTCAACTCCATAAACATGAGAACCTTCACGAAGAAGAAAATATACCAGGAAAAAGAGAAATGGCAAAATCATACCATGTCTTTATACCACACTAACCTGTGCCAAAGTGTGTAAAGTAAGATTTCTTTCAACACTCCCAAACTAAAAAGGTATCAACATCTAACATCCAAATTATGATGAAAACATGGCAGCAATAGATGTTAACCTCTCACTAAAAGTAGATCAAACTAGCCAAACATTCCCACAACAAAGGGAATAAGCCCAAACACCACAAACCATTTTTGTACCTCTCCAAAACAAATCCTCAGAACTAGTTCCATAGCTCAAGATCAAAAAATAATGAGAACCACATAATTTCATAAACCCATGCATCTACTTCTCAACAATCCTTTTCAAGACTAGTGTAAAAGAGAAGACAAGATACATATAAATAATGCATCTAATAATCATGTGAGCAACACCTATTAGATCGTTTACCTACCGAGTAGACCAAGAGTGGCATACAAGATTGTCCTTGCATATAACACCAAGTAATAAAAGCTTATAATAAAGAAAACCTTCTCATAAGGTCTATAATGGACTCACATCATTTCCAAGTGTAGGCTTCTCGATCCTTTTGTTGACATCTCATAATGAGAAATCTTTCCAACACATAAGTTCAAAGGATATCAAGCCTCACCCAAGCTCTCTAATATCCATGAGTTTTTAGCAATCAATCAATGCCAACTTCAAATGCAATCTGCACAATCATGATGCTCCAAGCAAATGATTAATACTTCAAAACCAAAGAGAACTAACCAAACCATTGTCGAAAAATTCCAACTCTAGAATTAGGAATATATCATGACATCATGATCTAACATCTTCTGAAAAGAAGATCATATGCTCTAATGAACATATTCTGCTCCCAAGAGCACCTGTATCATGCCAAAAAACTTAACTTATGATCAAGAGTGCATCATGACATAATACTATACATCCTCTAAACCAAGGATCATGTATAAAAAATTGATAAGTTATGAACTCAACATCTCACCAAAAACTCCAAGAGTCCTCTATGGAAAACTAAGATGTCAACACCTCTTCAAAAACATGAAGATCTAGCATCCTCTGTCAATAGAACCAAAAATGTCAATGAACCCTTACTGCATACTAAAGGCATAATCCAAGAGCTTCTTATGACACCAAAAACCATTGCAAAAGATCATCCATCTTCTAATCAAAGATTTTGCATGGCTCACAACACTAGAACAACAACAGTTTAAAACCAATATCTTTGAACACAGAAGATAGAACACATTATGTAACTGTAGAACTCCCACTGAAAGTGATACCGAGTTATGCATGGTATCATGATCAATATCATTACCAAAACTCCACTGAAAGTGAAAAAAGCTTCTTATGCAACTAAACTTTACTGCTATAGATTCCAATGAATAACTAAATCAGGTACTCAAAATTACCCTTTTGTCTCAATACAAAAAATACCAATGTAATTAAGGTGACCAAGAAGAGGCCTACCAAATAGAACCCTCATCAACTTATTCACAATATCTGCACACATGCAACATCTCATAGGAGAAAAGTACATGATCAGTTCTTCAACCTTTAATAACTGAAAAATAGATTCAACCCCACATCAGTAACATGTAAAACAAATGTAACGAGGTATAACATGTAGATTTCAAAGACTCAACACCAGAATCAACTCTAGATCTGATTTGCCAAATAAATCCACATACGAGAAACCATAAATCATAAGAACCCAACAACTAGCCTTGCAAATCTGAAATTATTTCCATCTAGAAATTGTCTGAACACAATTGTTTTTTCCACAGATCTACAAACCATAGATTTTGGTTAACATGTAAAACCCATAAAACCATATCTCTATAAATTTGAAACCACTTAAACATCCAAACATTCACACCAATGAACACCATCAAATATGTCATCTGAAATAATGGAATATCACACATCTACAAACCCACAATCTTTTGAAATAGGAAAACTGTGAAAACCTACATATTCCAAAAAGGCATGAATATGAGAAAGGAGAAACCAAGTTGTTCAGGAGTGTCCATATCATAAAAATATACCAAATCCACAACCTCCATACAACAATGATAAATCATCCAGTGCTTTCATGTAACCATGGACTGAAACCATGAACTCAACATACGCACTCCAAACTGTAGTCCAAGAAATGAGTGTTTTTCCATGTGATTAAGGTACCATAAGTAACCATCCAACATAAACACCCTTTCATTGCACATGACCACAAGGTAAATGAATAAAACCACCAAACAAGAGAGAATACACATATTGTCAAAATGGAGCTCCAAATCACTACCATAAGATCAACTCCATAAAGATTCATAGCCTTGAGCCTCAAGAGCTCAACAAAGATTCTTTTGACAATATCCATCTGAGAGGAAAATGCAATGGCTTCCAAACTCATAGATCTGTAAAGCCTACAAAATAAAGCTCCCATTGTAGCCAAAAAACCTTCAACACTTTAAGAGAAAGGCATCCCTCACTCTACACAACTGTTAGCTCTGATACCAAATGTTGAAAATGAAGGTATAACTGTTGCTATAAACTTTAAAATTTTGTATATGCAAAGCTGAAATTAAGATTAATCTATAACAATTAATGAACAAGTGCTTATGCACTTTCAATCCAATGTAGAAGAGAAGAGAATAGAAGAGAAGAAGCTTGCATAGCATTTACATGGAGAAACCCTTTCGGGAAAAAACTCCACACTCAAAGATGTTTCCTTCTTGTATTAAATCTCTTTGGAAAAGATTACATTCAATACTAAAATTTCTCTAAGTCCTTGATGCACTTCACAAAAACTTCTTCAATCTTCAAACCTGTAAAAAACTTTTTAAAAAAAGCTTCTTGCTTTTTTCTTCTAAGTAAAAAAAAAAGCTTCTTGCTTTTTTCTTCTAAGTCTTTTACAAAAAACTTATTGTTTTTTTCTTCTAAGTCTTTTTCCTCTTTCAACTCTCTGGAAAATGTATGGGGTTTTCAATTAAATCAAAAGCTTCTTTTAATTCAAAATCTTCTTAATTCAAAAGCTTGAAACTCAAATTATAATAAATTACAATTGATAACATAGCTTCTAAAGCTCATGCAAAAATCAAGCTCACTTAAATTGAGAAGACTGAACTTAAACAAAGTCCAAACTTTGAGTTAACTGCCCCTTCATGATGTGTGCACACAAGTATGCCAAAATTAGCTTTGTCAACATCAAACATATTTCTAAATAGAAGCAACAACTGAAAGTCCCAAGATTGGGTGCTCAAGTTAGCCCAATCTATTTCAGTCAACCGAAGTGATCAACACACATCAATTCTCATGCAACAACTTGCACAATTGATGCCCCCAATGTTATTCTGAATTACCTTATTCTATACATGCAAGTGACATGCAAACACTGGATCCAACATGCAACTGATACCCATTACCTGAAACACTGAGATGTACCATCCTGTAATTTCAGGAGTTGGAGTGTCCTGCAAGTAATATCTTAAAACTGACATGCAACTGATACCGATTTCCTGAATCACTAAGATTTACCATCCTACAAGTTTCTGGAGTTGGAGTGTTCTACAAGTAATCTCACAAAATTGACATGCAACTACATGCAAGGTCATACAAGTCCATAGGAGTGACATGCAACAACCTGCAAGGTCATACAAGTCCATAGGAGTGACATGCAACAACATGCAAGTCCATATGAGCAACATGCAACAACATGCAAGTGACATGCAACAACATGCAAGCTACATGCAAAAACATGCAAGTCCATGCAATCTATTCTGACCACATGCAAGCAATATCCAATTCATGCATCTCTAACACTATAGTTAACTCTAACATTATATCTATGTAAGGTGTCTCAACATTATCCACTCATGTACATAAAAAAGCACAACTCCAAGTCTAAATATAAGTCCCCATCGAAAGGGGACACCCAAGTTTAACTCCCACTCACTAGGAGTTTTCAAACTCTCAAAAATAGACTTAGGAGAAGTCAACAAAGTCTTCATGGCCCACATTCTAAAAATGGATGCCCAAGTTTGAACTTATCAATTAGGAATTGATTGCAAAAGTCAAAGTGATATAATTAATAAATAATTAATCTCTCAAAGTCCTTATGTGTTGGGGAACACATTCCAAGAACTTTGGAGACACATGAATTGGTTAGGATTGCAAGTTAATAGAAACTTATCCCAACAGAGAGTCCCCAATGGAATCAAGAGACCAGGATCACTTGCATAACCTGAAATTAACCTTCTACAAGGAGAAAAAGCACACAAGAGAGCAATTTGCATAACGAGGATGCAATTAATGAATTGTAATTTATGAATTACATGAGATAACTTTCTTTTATGTGAGCAAGATAAAAAAACCTAAAATGACTTAAAATAAGTCCTAAGTCAACTTAATAAAGTGTAATTAATTATTTAATTACACCAACACCCCCACTTAAGTGCAACTTAGGGAGAATAAAAAACATGCAACTAATGGAAGAATGGGTCCTGGATACAAGGCTATATTAGGCACCCATGTACATAAAGAAAACTTCCACAAATGAAGAAAAGGAGAAAAACCTTGTTGGAAAAACCCCTCTCCAAAAGACAGTAAAAACAAGCAAAACAAATATGTACATGTGATGGAAGAAGGACTCAAACTAAGACGCCCTAGAACTGAATCCATCACAAAGATACAATCATGAGCCCCCCATAGGAGGGAAAGATAGAGGCTATGAAACCCTCCAACACTGGAGAATCTCCTGAACAAAAAGAGGATTCCTGGACATGAATGCAGAAACTAATCCACATGTGGAAAATGACATTTCTTCCCTTAGAAATAACTCTAATGGTAAATGTTGAAGAACCTATGAAGTAGGAAGCCTCATAATGAATACCTTTGAAAACTGTATGGATGTGCACATGCCATAATTTGAAGATTCCATAATAAAATCAGGAACAACATGCCCAATCAACAAGTGTGTCAACTCAAGACAATGTGAAAGCTCATAATCAAGAGTCTCCAAAGATAAAATAGAACTAATAATAGTAGTGCCATGACTCATCAAAGAGGAACTGCAAATCCTCAAGAGTATCATCAAAATCTGCAGTGTGAGACTTAATAAATAACTCAAACATACCTATCAAAAATCCATCCCACACAGCATTATCAAATGAACAAATACCATCATGGTCAACCAATGAAGCATCAATCTCAATAGAAATAGGAGGTGGAGTAGAATAATTAGTGGCACTAGTCTGGAAACTAAATCAGAAGCAAGTACATGAAGATTAAAATAACCAAACCTCTCCTTAGAAATAGTATTCACACTAGAAGTGTGATCAACAACCAAAGGATCTAAACCATCATCTAGAGAAAAATCTGAAAAGGTGTATAACTAAGATGCATGATCAACCACCCCAGAAGCAAGAATATCTATGCTCTCCAAATCATTGATGATAACTAGATTAGGCGTGAATTCTATTGTCTTCCCCACACCACTATGAGTAATCCGATATATGGAAAGTAGATTGTGTGACAAGGAAGGCACACACAATACATCATGAAAAGAACCCTCATCAATAGTAATAGATCCCTTTCCAATTACATTCATATAAGTATTATTACCCATCATAATAGTTGGCATAGCACAAGGCTCAAAAGTAGAAAACATAGACTATGAGGAAGCCATGTGATGAGAGGCTCATGAATCAATAAGCCATTTACCTAATCCATGAGATGTAGTGGCACAAAGTGCCTTACCTTTGTATTTATTAGCCCCATTAGCAAGGCTTGCATGACCTTTTTCAGTAGATCTTGTCTGTTTTGATGGAGTAGGAGATGATGAACTAGAAGTCAAAACTAAAGGAGAACTTACACTGAGTTTCTGAACAAGATTCTTCAACTCATCTATCTGTTTTATGTAGCAAACATGTTCATCATGCCCATGTTTCTTTCAATGGCCACATATGGGTTTCTCCTTTGATTTCTCCCTTTTATTGGATGATGATGACTCAAGGGTAGCATGTGAAGTTGATGCCTACCTTGCTCGTTGTTTTTGTTTTTCTATTTATCTTCCTTGCCACTTGATGTCTTTTGATCTTTGGTGCTTTGACTTGCAAGAAGTGTATGTGTCTTTGTAGACTTCAATGTGCCCATCTATACTAATTTTTCTCACTCCCTAGTGAGTTATGTAGAAAATTCATGAAGTGAAGGCATCTTGAATTTAGTACCAAGAGAATCCATGGTAGCATAAAATGTGGAAACAAAAACATAATACTGAAGACCAAGCTTGGCAAGTATGGAAAGAATCAATTGGGTGTCCTCTTTCTCAATACCACACTATTTGAACTACAATCTTAGTGATTTGAGTTTGGTGAAGAATTCTTGGATGCTATCAAAAGATGTAGAATTCATACCAATAAGCTCATTCTCCAACTGAAAACTCTCCGAAGTATCTTGCTTGCCAAATAAAAGCTCCAATTGGGCCCATACTTCATTTGATGTTGTGAAAGATTCAACAAGGAAGAGTAGGTTAGGTGAAATTGATTGGCATAATATTCCAAATCCTTCATCACACATATTGTATCATTTCCTCTTTTCTGTAGCCCCTGTAGGTTCAAGTTTTGTGCCCATAGTCACTCTGTATAAACCTAGTTTCTTCAGATGGATCTCCATTTGTTTCTTCCACCTATGATAGTTGTATGGGCTAAGTGGAGCAAGTTTTGGTTGATCCATGATGTATGTATAGAAAATAATAGAGAAATAGAAATATACTCCTCACAATGCAAGAATATTCCCCCTTTGTTCAAAAAAATTGCCACTTGCATGCACTTTTTCCAAAACTAGGCTTAGAAAATAGATCTGACTTCAAGAAAACAAAATCAGGTACCTGGTGAAATGTTCTAGAAAAAATAAGTAGACCACTGCATAGAGCTTGGAAACACATTTTTGATGCCTATTTGTTTGTGAAATATGGACATCATATGCCCAAGTTATGCTCGATTTACCAAAATTGCTCCAAATAGGCTTGTAGAGCAAAATTAGCCCCCTAGTTAAGGGCCTGGTCACAAGGGGCTAGAGTTTTGAACAAAATGGCTCATGATTGTTGATATGACTAAGGGATGAGTGTAGAGTGTTGGAGTGCTTACCGACTAGATGGGTGGTCATCGATAGAACCTAGAGTGGATGTAGAAAGCATTAGGCATTGCAAACACCTATGGCAGACAAGTGGTAGCAGAGTTGAGATCTCTGAGTGCAGACTTGAGTGAGGGAGTGGTGGAAAATGTTTGAAGGGCAAAGGTCATTGTGGAGTAGTGGATCTCACTATTGGAGGTCGTATTGAGGGCAACGACTAAGGAGCAAGATGCCACAAGCGGTGGCAATGGAGAGAAACCCTCCGCTCTGAAGAGCCACCTGCCAAAGCTCAAGAAACGGTGGAGAAACCCTAAACCCTCCCCTCTATTAAAAACCCTTCAGTTGTAGAAAGAAAACAAGACATATGTCACCAAAAACCTTCTATCACTTCAATAAACTACCAATAGGAGTCACAAAATGCCCACCAAGCAAAAGAAAACACTAGTCAAAGCAAGTATTCATTGGATAAAACTCAAAAAATGTTTCCAAATCCAAGAAACCATTGCCTGATCTGAAAAATCCACTGGTTAAAAGTGTAGACCCCAATATTGTAGATCAATGACGTAGGCGACCAAATTTTTGCGTAGAGATGACACAGGCTTAGTATGACATAGTACAGTCATACGGACTATATGGAATTTTGAAACCCTAATTTTTGAAAAGCCCTCAAAAATGTCAAAAATTATCCAATCACCAAAATATCAAGTGCTTTATATGAAAATAGGGGTTTTTGGGTGAGGTCTATTTTGCCCAAAAATGTACCCAACAAAATCTCTTACCCGAATTTTCCCAGATCTGAGAAGGGACTTGTAGATTTGGAGCTCTAATACCATGTGAGAGTCCTCCAATGGACTCAAGAGACCAAGATGACCTAAAAAACCTAAAATTAACCTTCTACAAGGAAAAAAAAGCATGCTGCCACACATGAGAGAAAATTGAACAATGAGGATGCAATCAATGAATTGTAATTTATGAATTACATGAGATAACTTGATTTTATGTGAGAAAGATAATAAAACCTAAAATGACTTAAAATAAGCCCTAAGTCAACTTAATAAAGTGTAATTAATTATTTAATTACACCAACCATTTGTTATCATTATTCTACACATGGAGATCAAAACCATGCTTGATTCTTAAACATCTCCTTGGTGAGTTTGTCGAGAAGGGAGGGTCTTGATTTATAATGTTGTAATGGGCCAAGAAGGGAACCACTCTAATATATACCATAAGTATTAGTTTGTTATAACCAATTACATGATAGGTTGTCATGACTACTTTTATTATGATTGACCGATATTGAGAATTATGGTTAATTATCTTTAGTGAATGTGTATATTTTCTTGCACTTTGGGTTGGATGCATCATGTCACTTTTGTTAGTGGTATGATACCTTCTTATGTTGAAGGTTGTTTAACCATGGTCATGTTAAAATCCAACTACGACTTTAGTTGTTTAATAGTTAAACTATCTTTGAGCCAAGATCCTTTAGTGAACGAAGTTACCTTTCCGATCTAGATAAGATTAAAATGTGATCTTATCAAAATGATAGGATGACATTCTATATTGAGACAACCTAGAGGTTATGCATATAGGAACCTAGAAAGATGGTTGTGAGATGTTTAGATAATTGATGCTAGTCATTTGGACTTCAACGAAATAGATACTATATGCTTGAAAGGAATGGTAGCACCTTACTTTGTGTGTTTTTCTATTATTAGTAATTGGATAATTCCCTTCTCTAAATGTCAAGATATCATCAGGAGATGATTAGGATATTATTATTCTATGTTTGTGATTGTGTTATGGATTAGCCTCCATATTATGGAGATTACTATTTGAGAAAGTATATGGTTGAGAACTATATTGAAAGGGATGTAAGAAGTTAGATAAGGAATTTTCCTCCTGGATATATTTCCATCATGTTAGATGTCAAGGTATCATTATGCAATAAGGACAATAATTATTGCATCGTTAGTCATTGCTCCATACTGCTTGAAGAAATGATTGCCATTGCTTGATGGTGTGGGTTTATAAATCTTCTTTAAACTAAAATGTTGAATCCAACTCCATCTATGTTGAGATGAGGCTGTAAAACCTTTTGTCCACTGTATCAATCTAGTATTGGGAAAATTTAGGGGATTATGTTTGTTATGTGGATTAGCATGCTTGGTGAACTAATCAGTAAACATTATCACCCTAGAAATATAATATAAAATTAAATTTTCATAATTGATTGTTAGCTATTGACTTGTCATCTAGATATTTTATCCTTCCTGTTGAATGTCAAAATATCATGGTGAGATGATAGGACATTCTTAAATTAATTATTGATGTTTTACATAGCAGGATTTTATAATTCTATTTTTCAAACTATACGTATTGAGATTTAGTGTTTTTAGTACATTTTGTTTCTTACCTGAGAGATGAGTATGGACGGGTGCCTTTTATAGGAATTTAGAGAATGTAGGTTGTTTTTTCCTATGGAAAAGACGCTATGGCCATAGCTTGAAATCAACCATAAGTGCATTACTTTGCTTGATTTATATTCTCTCCCATAACATGTTTATCCATGGACATGCGCATTAGATATATGTTACATGAGCATATAGGTATGCTAGATTGTTAGTGATTCACATGGTGTACTAGATTCCTTCATGTATGTGGCGACGTATTGCTAGATCCTTCATGATGGGTTGTGCTTCCCTACTGGAGTAGCACGGGGAAGCTTAATGCTTCGTGACTGGGTGGATATCACCTCTATGATGCTCTCTCTCTAGCTCTCCTTTGCATATTATGTGTATGGCTTTAGGATGTGTGAACTTGTATCTGTAAATGTATTGGTAATGTTGTCATACTCTTATAACAAGTCTATAGGGCCATGATGATTTTAAAGGACTAAGTCTTGAATGTATTGCAAGCTAGTTTGTTTAGCCTTTTGTTTATTCATTGATTGAATATAATTGATATGAGATTGTTTTGATGAAATTTAAAAAATAATTTACTCCCCTTTTATAGTATTTATTATTTTATTTAACTATATATTTGATCTAGATCTTACATATGGAATCTGAGATTCTGGGTTCACCACTAGGGCCTAGATTCTACTATGTAAAGTTGCAATCCTCTGATAACAAATATTTTAGATGCTCTGAGAGTACAGGCATACTAAGTGTTCTAAGGACCCTAGAATTGGGTCAAGGATTCCTTAGATGAGTTGATTTCTTACCTTTTCCTAGATGGTTCAGAATGGCAACCAAGTGGAAAAATTGGTCTTTTGTCAACCTAGAACAAGAAGTTGATGAGTTTGATTCATCCTATTTTGTCTTGTAGGCAAGGAAATAATTCCTGACATTGAGAATGATGAAGCCTTGTGAAGTCCTACATGCTTTTGAATACCCTTGTTCTTTAATTTGTACTCATACTTGATGTACTTTTTACAAGTGATACATTTGAAGATTCGCTCATGTGTTTGATATGAGTGGGAAATTTCTTTTTAAGAGTATGCTCTCTAATTGGATCTTGTTTGACTAACCCTAAGCATTTGATATTGTGTTGTTTTGTGATAGTATGCTTTTGCATCCAACCTAAACCTACCTTGTGTGGTTTATAGTGGAAGCTCTTCTTGTAATCTTATGTTAATGCATTTCTACAAATTTAGTGTTAATGAGCATGTTGAAATCATGTTGACCATCTTATCTATAATGTTGATGATCTTCTATTTATTTGAGTTGAGATCATTTTTGTATGAATTAATGTTGTTTTGATTAATATAACAATGGGAAGGGCATGGACCCATACACAAAAGCCAAAAAGGCAAACAAAGAGAGTTTCACAAGCAGTGAAACTGAGAACAAAAAAAAAAGAGCTAGAACAAGCTAAACAGGAAAGACCAACACTGAAAAGATAAACTAGTAGAAGACCAGTAAAGGAGCAATTGTTGCTCTGAGAGGTGGTTCAGGCCACTTATGGCCTTCCATTCATAGTTCAAGAATTCCAACTTGTCTTCAAAAGAGGTCTCCATGGAGCTGTTGACCTGAGCATCAATAATATCTTCCACATCAACATTATTACCTTTGGCCTTCCGGCTTTAAGCCCTGGTTTTGTTGGCAGGTCCAAAATGAGAGATCTATTGATTGGTATGACTAGTAGTAGGAGTGAAAGGACTCTGATTCTTAGTCACCTTCCATTTTCCATCTCAGACTGAAACACATAAAGGGTTGTGGCAGAGTTCTTCACCATCTCTCTGTTGAAAGCTATGATTTCCTCCATATTTCTTTTCATGTTATCATGAGTTTTATTCATTCTATCCATTTCTTGTTACAGATGCTCCCATTTCTCAAATGTATTTGCAAACTTATCAACTCCCTTCCATAAGTCCTCAAACACATTCTCATTCGTCCACTCAGAAGACTTAAAATGAGCCACTATCTCTGAATGTTGTATTTTCCTTTTGGCATTATGGAGTTGAGCCAATTGCCACTTTAGGACCTGATTTTGAGGGTCCATGGCTTTATAAAGGGTGACAACCTTTTCTTCCAAATTATTATAAGAGTTGCATCTACTAGTTCCCTGGAGGTGCTCTATTGAACAGAGGAATGACCACTGAGGGGACAGTTGCGAGGGGGTAGACTGGTTCATTTTGGAGCTTGCCAAAGGGTCCATTGGCTCATTCGAGGAGAACCTAGGCTAGAAGGGGTGGTCATCGAGGGATTCCTCTGTAACTTGGTCATGGCATGCTCAACAAGGGAATCAACTAGGGATTCACTGAAAGAGACCTTGAGTTTCTTCTTGCTAGAGGAGAGAGTAGGGAAAATCTTAGTAACTTCCTCAGGAGGGTTTAGAGTGGTAGAAGATGAAGGCTTCTCCAAATTGGGTTTCTTTGCAGGGGGCTCCTCAAGGGAGTGTTGTTCCACCAAAGAGGGGTTATAAATGTGGGGCCTAAAATGGAGGGTCAGGGTAAGGGAAAGCTCAAAATGATAAAGGGTGTATATAAGCCCTTGGTGTAAAGGTAGATCTCTCTCACTAATCAGCACTTTGTGAACTAACTCCTCAAGGGAAGTGAACAACCAGAATACAAAATTCAAAGTAATTTTGTGACAGAAATGATTAAGCATGGAACCATTTGTAACACCCCTCTAGGGTTATGTACCTCACGAGGGCCTTCGTCATCTGCTTTGAAATGCCTGGGAGATCTTCCCTATTGAAGCCATTTTATAACTTGCTAACACTCTCTCCCTTCTTCAAGAATTTCTGTATAGCATCTTGGTATTGACCTTTGACCTTTTTGGGAAGCTGAGTCCCATCCATCTTAAGGCTCGTCGCAGCAGTGATTAATTCTTCAGTTACTCTAAATGAGATGTCATAGACATAAACAACCCCCACCTTCCAAGAGCTAGAAAACTCTCTTGAAATCATGGTGTCAAACCCATTGAGAGCTTCACAATAAGAGGCAAGATGACCCCTCTGAAGAATACTCCAAAGATCTGTATCGATTATAAGATTATCACAATTGGTAGGCTCCATTTGAATAAGGTCTCCTCCCATGGTAAAGTGGATAGGAACAATCAAGAGATAATCTATGAAATAGGCAATGCTGATAGTTGAGGACTTTCTATTATATAATATGTAGATAATGGTAAGAGAGGAGAACCCTTCCTTACCATTATGAACCTTCTTTCAGTGAGTTCCTACACTCGTGTGAATCATTATCCCAAGGATAGCCTGATGCATCTAATTCTTTATTGTGAGGTGCTTCATTGCTAATGATGGAAGTGATAATGACTTGGAAGTGATTCTAAATCATTCCAAATAGTGGTACCTTAAGAAATAGTACCATAGTTGTGTACGGAATTGATCGAGCTATTTCCCTCTCTAAAGATGTGTTGAATTTTGATTTTCTCAAACTTTTCCATAATTTTCTTAATTTCTTCTATAATGTCAAGGTAAGCCCAACTAGGGGTAGCTCTAGAGTTTAACATATTCAACACGTTCTTGGAGTCACCTTCTATTATAAGTTCCTTTATGCCTTTATCAACTATCATCATTATACCTTGCAAAGTTGCATTAGCTTCAGCAAAATTACTTGTCTAGATGCCTAAACTCTCAGCATAAGCTCCAATAACTTGACCCTTATGATCTCTTATAATGCCGCCCCCACCTTCTTGATCTGGGTTACCCTTAGAAGATCCATCAAAATTGAACTTGCACCATCCAGTATCAGGGGTCCAACAAGCATTCTTACTAGACATCCTCTTAGATAGGTCAGCTTTCCCTAGCTTATCAAATATACTCCAGCTTTTGGCTATCTTAACTTCCATGTCCATAGGGTTGAAATTTAGATTGCGAAGATCAACAACCTTGACATTCTCAGTAATGCTATGAATTATGGACTCCGTTAGCACCTCCCAAGATTTGGTTTTCTCTCTGAAGACTCTGTTATTCCTCTCTATAGACCCCGCCCCACATGAAGTAGAGATTACCACCACAATTCATAAATGAGGTGGTGTTTAAAAGGGGAATCCCAACTAACAGTGATTTTTATAATCATGCCAGGCCAAACCCAAGATAGGAAAATTTTTCTCATTATCTTTTGTTTGACCTTCTAACAACACTGATCATTAATGGTTGCCTATTACATAATTGCATGCTTGATTTCGGTGCTTCCAGCAATGTTATGACCTGGGAGATAATGAATGAGTTAGGACTGAAAGTGTCTAGGTCTTTTGGCAAATGCTTTGCCATGGATTCCAGGGAAGTTAATGTGATAGGTTTGGTTAAATATATTGAGGTCAAACTCATTGCTTACCCATACAAATCATTCTTGATGGATATAATTGTTGTAGACCACCCTGCTAAGTGGTGTATGTTGTTATCAAGAAAGTGGGTGGCCTCTATGGGTGGAAGTATCCAGATGGATCTTTCATGCGCCACTATTCCAGTCTAGGCATGGAAGTGAAGTTGTATAGGGAGACAAAGGTTGAAGGTGAAAATATTAAGGACATATATAAAGCAACGGATGATGATGCCAACTTCTTTGACACTAATGTTGACCACTTCATGGGCTATTGCAACCAGGATGATCATAGCCTTAATGTTTTACCTTCCACTCCCGTCGTTCCTACTTGTGGTGCCGATGATTTGTGGACAATGTATTTTGATGGTGCATATTCAAGAGAAGACTCAGGTGTTGGTATTGTTCTAATAGCACCAGATGGAGAGCAGTTTGGCATATCCTTTAGACTTGACTTTTAGTGTGCCAACAATGTAGCTTAGTATGAGGCATTGTTGTTGGGTCTAAATGTTACCAATAAGCATGGAGTCAAATGCTTGAAGATACATGGTGATTCCAAATTAATTATGCAGCAGATTAGAAATGCATTTTCTGCCAAGGACAACAAGTTGAGAGCATACAGGAATGTAGTTTGGGACACTATGGAACTATTTGATGCCATTGGCATTGAATGGATCGAGAGAGGTAGAAATGAAAAGGTGGATGCTTTGGCTGTTGTTGGTTCAAAGTTTGACCTGCAACTAGATTTTTGTCCTTTTTCCCATTAGGCTATTGAAGTTCTCACAAGGCTAACAATCCCTGATAATTTTTACAATTGGTAGGTTTTTAATGATTTTGATCAGGTCTACAGTTTCCTAAATTATATAGATGATTTTGATAGTCAATTGATAGATCGACAACCTATGATAGAAGTTAAAGATGACAAGGAAACTCTATTTGGTAGTTAGGTCATGCAACTAAAGAAAAATACCATTCCAAAAGGACTGGTGGTGCTTGAAAGGATGATTGAATGCTAACTACTAGAAAAGTAAAGGAAAACCAATTGAAGAAGAAAGCATTGAATGTGTTAACCTTGGTACTCATGAGTCACCGAGGATGGTTTATATTGGTAAGAAACTTAAAACCCATGAAAATCAAATGTTGATTCTTTATTGAGGAATTTCAAAAAATATTTTGCATGGTCTTATGATGAGCCGAAGGCTTATAAAGAGGATTTATTTCAACATACTATCCCCCTTCAACTTGATGCAAAAGACTTTAGGCAGAAACATAGGCCTATAAATCCCACCATAGCTCCCAAGAAGCAGAAAGAGTTGGTAAAGCTAAAAGAGGGAGGTATCATAAAGCTAATCAAACATTCTGAGTTTGTGTCTAATCTTGTCCCAATAAGGAAAAATAATGGGAAGATTAGATTGTGTGTAGATTTCAGAAATTTGAACGTCAAATCCCTTAAGGATAATTATCTTCTTCCAAGTATGGATCACCTTTTGCAAAGGGTTGCTAGTTCAAAACTGATGTCTATGATGGATGGATTCTCAGGCTACAATCAGGTGATGGTCAAGGAGTCAAAATAGTACAAGACAATATTCACTACTCCTTGGGGAACCTATGTTTATTTGAGGATGCCATTTAGGTTGAAGAATGCAAGATCAACGTTTCAAAGAGCAATGGATGTGGCCTTTGTGGGACTCGTTGATGAGATCATGGTTGTATACCAGGATGATCTTACTGCATTCTCCAAAGATAGGAAAGATCATTGCAAGCATTTGCAACTGATTTTTTAAGATGTTTGGAGTACTTGATTTCTTTGAATCCCAAGAAATGTAAGTTTGGAGTAGAAGAAGGAAAGTTGTTGGGACATATTGTGTCAATGAATGAGTTAGAATAGACCCTAAATGAGTTAAGGCCATTGAGCTTATCCCTCATCCTAAAATAGTCAAGGTTGTCTAGTCCTTCTTTGGACATATCTTGACTTTGTGAGGCAATTTGTCCCTAACTTTGCTAAGAAGACCAAGGCAATCTCCAAGATGCTCAAGAAAGGACAGTCAATTGTATGGAGTGCAAAGCCATCTGAAGCATTCAAATTTATAAAAGAGGCCATCAAGGAGGTTCTGGTACTAATAAGTCCAAAATATTCCAAGCCCGTACAACGGTTCTCCTTTACTTCTTTTTATATTGTTGCTACTGTCTTACTCCAAAAGAATGAAGATGGATATGAGTAGCCTGTGTCTTTTTTTAGTAAATCATTGCAAGCAACTAAGTTGAAGTATTCCATAATGGAAAAGCATGCTTATGCATTATTAAAGTCTATGAAAAATTTCAAATCATACCTCACAAGTGCGAAGACCATAGCATATGTGCCACACACAGCAACAAAGGACATATTTACACAGCAGGAAGCTTTAGGTAAAAGATGCAGATGGATCAATAGGATCCAAGAATATGACATGGACATACATGTCACAAAATTGGTTAGAGGCCAAGGATTAGCTAATTTTATGGCTAATTCAAATCTTGAGGCAGTAGAGGTAAATGAAATGGATGTAGAAGATACTCCTCATTACAGATTGATTGACAATGCATGGTACAAAAAGGTGATATTTTACCTTGAAAATAGGAATTGTCCACCTTGTATGGATAAGAATCAGAAAAAGACCCTCAAGCTGAAATCTCAGAGGTATGTCATATTCCAAAATGAGCTAATGTGGAGAAATCACGAAGGTTTATTCCTCAAGTTTTTGGATCAAGAGCAAGCTAAAGCAGTAATCAATGAGTGTCACCATGGCATTTGCAGGGGACACTTCAAAGCTAAGACCACTGCTCATAAAATCCTTAGAGACAGGTATTGGTGGCCTACTTTATTCAAGGATGTAGCACAAAAGATAAAAAGTGTGATGCTTGCCAACAATTTTCTAGTAAGTTGAAGTTTGTTGGAGCACTACCCCTTTTGTCCCTTGTAGTTGATGCACCTTTCCAACGGTGGGCAATTGACTTCATCAAAGAGATACAGGAAAAATCTAGCAATGGATTTAAGTGGATCCTTGTGGCCATTGATTACTTCACCAAGTGGGTAGAGGCAATCCCCACTCATAACGCAACTTCCAAGGTGGTTATCAATTTCATACTCAACAATATAATAACTAGATTTGGAGTGCCAGCTAGGATTTTGGTAGACAATGCAATGTGTTTCAGGTCTCGAGAAATGTTGGACATGTGTTCTACATTTGGTATAAACCTTGTGCATTCATTTGTCTATCACTCCCAAAGTAATGGATAGGCTGAATCAAGTAATAGAAGCCTGATGAAGATCATAAGAACATTGGGTCATAATAAGAGAAGATGGGATGACAATTTGAAATATGCTCTATTGGTTGACAGGATAAATTTCAAAGGATCCATAGGTAGAAGCCCATTTGAACTGGTGTATGGAATAAAGGTGAAGATGCCCATCAGCATGGAATTGCCAGTCCATCAGTTGCTACAGACACAGAAGAAGATCAGTATGATGCAATGTCCTAGAGGATCATGCAATTGACTGAGTTAGAGGAACAAAGAAGAGCTGCACATGATAAAAATTTGAATCATAAGCAAAAAATTATGTATTTGTTTGATAAGAATATTGTGTCAAGAGATTTTCAGATTGGTGACTTGGTCCTCCTTTGGAATGCAAAATCTGAAGATAAAGGGAAACATGGTAAATTTGATCCATTGTGGCTTGGGCCATATGAAGTGGCTAAGAAGTTTGATCTCAGCGTCCACCATTTGATGACTCTAGAAGGAGAACTCATGGAGCTGCTTGTTCATTGACAACATCTAAAACTCTACTTCTCATAAGTATTGTGGTCCTTCAAAATTTTGTGATGAAATCTTGTTATATCTGTTATTTTTTGACCTCGAGCAGTCTTGACCACTGTTGGTCTTGATGGTGTTTTGTTTCAATTCCTGTGTGTTGTTTTTGGTGTTTTTTGGTCTGTCCGGGGATCTAGACTCTCATTATGCCACTGTTTGGCACATGTCCCCAACCAAAGCCACTGTTGGGATTCTTGTTTTCAAACCAAGTATTTGCAAAATCTTGCTAATTTTCCCCAACATGCTAATCTTGCCCAATCCATCATGAGTCCTACCTTGTTCTTTTTGAAATGCAAGGAAGAAACCCACAAAAATGGCTAAGTTAAAAAATTCTAAGTCTTTTCCTTGTGTTTTTTACCTTTTTTTGGAGTTTCAGAGTTTTAGGTTCCTGTCTTCCATCGTGCCATTTCTATCAGCTCTAAATTCTACCTTGGTTCCTTGCCAAATCGTTAATGTGTTTCGAGCATCAGAGGTTGGGCTTGTGGATTTTTGTTTTCTTCAAAGCATGCATTAATAGGAAGGCCCGACCACTGAAGTCCACCAAGGGTTTTGAAAATTTTCTAAGTACTATGGATTTTGGAGGTCAGAGTGGTGGTCTTTTATCTTCTTTTGAAGCAAGTGGATGGCAGAAGGCCTGATGGTCCAATTTTGACAGAGCCTTTTTCATCTAAGTGTTGTGGACGACAGATGGTGGGAGTTCTCTTTTCTTCTTTCTTTCTTTTGGAAGGCAAAAGGTGGAAGGCCCTTTTGTTGAATCCCGTCAAGTGTTCAAAAGTTTCTAAGTATTTTATGCATCGGCGACTGGAGGTTTTCTCTTCCTCTTTCCTTTTGAAAGAAAGAAGGTGAAAGGCCTAATGACCGAGGTCTGACGAGCTCAAATTCTCCTAAGTGTTGCGGAAGGCGGAAGGTAGGAGTTATCTATTCTTCATCCTTTCTTTTCGAAGGCAGAAGGAAGAAGGTTTGAGGCCCGACCCCTAGCGACCTTCATTTCTTCTAAGTATTTCAGGGTTGATGGTGATTTTATTCTCTTCCAAAATACATGGTGTATAGTGAAGGCCTGATCTCCAAAGCCTGATTTGGTGGGGCCCAGCTATTTTGCCTTCCCTACTCTCTCCATCGTCTAAAAATGCCAAAAAAAATGGGAAAATGCACCAACAACTCTCAAGATTGTCATTAATTGAAATGGGTAGCTGGAAATGATGTTTTTATTGTAGTTGGTGAGATTGTTGGGGGTTTTCCCACCCATTTCATCCTTGGGTCTAAGTTGTGAAGGCTATAAAGGCAGAATTGGAATTCATTCTAAGGGTTGGTCTTTTGGCAATTTCAAGTGACAAAGTGCAGAGCTCTCTAGGGTTTCAAAGAACAAAAGGTTCCAGTTCTCTAGCAGGGAAGAAAAAGGTTATGAAAGGTTTTATATTGATTTCAAGAATCAATATATGAACTTCCCCTTCCTCTCATGTAATTTTTCAAGGAAATCCTAAGTTTTAGCTAGGGTTTCCCCTTGCCACACTTCGTGGTATGAATGTAACCATTAATTAGATGAATATGACATATTCTTTAAACATTACATGCTATGTGATGATCTCTTCTATGGTTGTAGATGAATGATTGCATTTTGATGAAGGATTACTAAGTATATTCTTTACTAGTTATTGTCTTTACTACATCTGGTTATCCAGAAAGTGCTTGTTTCATTTCTATGTTATCTTACCTTTGCTGAATTGTGGAGTTTGTAACCCATCCTAATAGGCACCAGTCTGAGAAGCCTGTGATCACCCACACCCATCAAAATTTAAAACAAACTTATCAAGTGTAAAATAAATAGTCATTACTACATGCGTTGTTGTGGTTTTGTGTTGACGCCAGGAAATATTGTTAGTAAATCTTCAAAGTGCCAATTTTAGAAAACCAAACATGCATACTAGCATATTTCATTATTGTAGGAAGTGCCTTTCATCAACTTAAATAGAGGTTTTAGTGCAGCAAGCTTGTCTTAATCTAGTGACTGTATTTAACAGTTAAAACAATAGTTGGGTATTGTTGCAATATCATGACCTTGAGAACATCTTCCATTATTGTTAATCTTTTTTAAGGGATACCTCTAGGAACACCCTCCTTTCTTTAGCTAAGCTAGAAGTGAAGGGGAGATTACCCATTCCCAACCATTAGCCCTTAATCATCCTTATCCTATTGATGAACCTCTTCTCTATCTCCTTGATGAAAACCCTGGCCTCGAAGATTGAAGAATGTTCTATGGATTAGGATACACTATTTTGGGACCCAATGGAACTATCTTTGAATTTGCTTAATTTTTTTAGCTATACTCTTGAGGATTTTGACTAGGGAGAAAAGGTAGATAGGAGTACTTTGCAAGGAGGCTTTAAGTAATTGGAGTTTACTAACATGTCTTAAAAGAACACCTTTACAAGTCATGATTTTGTTTTTTAAATCTTCTCTAAAAGGGTGTTCCATGAGGAGTTGGGGATTTTTCCCTTAGACATGGGCATTCCCAAGTAGGTCTTCGGGAGTTGTTTAATTTTACAATTAAGAGTAGCAGAAATTATGTGTTGGAGATTATAAGGGGAGTTGAAGAAAAAGATGCCACTTTTTTTCTAAGTTGATCTACTGACCAAAAACATAGGTGAAGTTGTTGAGAATCCTTTTCCATTCTGAAGCTTCAGCCAAGGTGGCTTCCCCTAGCATAATGGTGTCATCAATGAATTGCTGGTGGGAGGAAGGATGAAGAGTGGTGATAGGTCTGAAACCCTTCAAATTATCTTTCATGACACTATCCTTAATGGTTCTACCTACAACTTTAGCCATGATAATGAATAAGTAGGGAGAAAGGGGGTCGCCTTGCCTCAAACCTATAGAGGCTCTGAAATGACCATGGAGGCTCCCATTAACCAAGATAGAGAAGGTTAGAGTGGTAAAGCAATTTTCCAAAAGATTTAGGATTTTAAGATAGAACCCAAATTTGGAAAGAACTTTATACAGAAACGACTAGGAGACCTTGTCATAGGCCTTCGATATATCAAGTTTTAGGACCATACTCTCCCTGTTGCTTTTCATCATGGAGTGGATAATTTCATGAACCGTAATAATGGCATCTCCGATTTGTCTCCCAGGGACAAAACCATTCTGATTTGGGTAGATGATTTTCTCCAGGAAAGGTTGAATCCTTAAGACCAACAACTTAGAAAATACTTTGTAAAGAGTGTTGCAGAGGCTTACAGGTCAAAATTCAGCCATTTTATTAGCACCATCCCTCTTGGGGATGAGAACTATGAAAGTGTTGTTTAGCTCCTTCAAGACTTTACCCCATCGAAAGAATTCTTTAGCAGCTAATGTTATGTCCTTGCTTATGATGTCCCAGTAGATTTGGATAAAAATCAGGGGGAAACCATCAAGACTAGGTGCTTTGTAAGGGTCTAGAGAGAAGACAACCACTTTCACCTCCTCTTCAATAACAACTTTCTCCATTTCCATATTATCAGCATGACATATGGAGTTGAGAATGACTTGTAACATTTGATTCAAAATCCTATCATTCTCTTCTAGAGGAAGAGCATTAGAGTTCAACATATCTTTAAAAAATCTAGCTCCTTCTTCTTGAATTTGTTCTTCTTCCTTTATAAGATTTCCATTTTCAATAAGTTTAGAAATTCTATTTCTTTTTCTGTGATTAAGGGTTGATTGATGGAAGGATTTAGAGTTTTTATCCCCTTCCTTAAGCCATTGGATTCTCGATCTTTATTTCCAGAAGAGCTCCTCTTTCTCTATAATATTATGAAGATCACTAAGCATAACTCTTTCTTTAGCACAAAGCTTCTTGGAGGCCCTACCCAAGTCCAATTCTTCTTGAATAAGTTTCATCTGGACCTTAATATCTTATTTTTGGGTGATTATATTACCAAAGAAGTTTTTATTCCAAATCTTGAGATTTTTCTTAACAAATTCGAGCTTTTGGACAACCTTGAACATATCAGACCCAACATGATCCTGATTTAACTAATCTATAATTAGATTATTTAGTTCAGGATGGCAGGTCCACATCGCTTCAAATTTGAAGGGAAAACAATTTTTCTTGACAACCAACTTCCAATTTAAGGTAAGTGGAATATGATCTGACCCAAATCTGAGCTGAGTGGATAGATTATATTTATCAAGGGTATCCCAGTTAGCAGAAATTAAAAAAATCTATCCAATTTGACCCGAATGAGTTTGTTCCCCTCTTTTTTATTGGACTAGGTGAAGTTGAGCCCTTCCAACTCAATATCTAAAAGACCTCTTGTATGAAAGAAGTCAAAATCCATCATGGTGTCAGAGAAGTCAGCGGAGCCACCCATTTTTCTGAGGGGTAGAGTGAAGAGTTGAAGTCTCCAACTACCATCCATTTGCTACTAGTAAAGGAGTTCTCAGAGGTTAAGAGAATTTCCCAAATCTTTCGATATTGAACAAGATTGTTAGGAGCATATATATTTGACAGACCCATTCAAGCTAGTTGGTCTCACTTTTGAACAAGATATTTTTGGAAATGATTGTTGTTTGAGACAAGCATACCTTCAAGATCTTGAGGTTTCCACATAGTAGCTAGACCACCTAAGGCGCCCTCAGCAGTTTCAGCTATAAACTGAGAAAAATGCCAAATGTACCTGCTGACTTTACCAAAATCTTTAGAACTCATCTTAGTTTCTTGGAGTAAAAGAATAACGGTCTCATGTCCTTAATGAAAATTTTCAGAACATGTTGCTTATGGGGGTTGTTTAGTCCCCTAATGTTCCAAGAAATAATAATCATTTTTTGCTTCTTTTGTAGTCCACTTGCTCTTGAGTTTTATGTCTTCCATTAGCCAAATCTTTGGCTATTTCCCTTTACCTTATCTCTCGGGGAAATTTCTTGCTCGGCTTGGAGTCCTTACCCACATCTGTAGTTTTTTTGTTTCCCTTATTAGAATGAGGAGACAAAGTAGTGGTGGCTCCTTTCTTCCTTGAGCTTGGAGTTTTGGGGCTAGCTCCTTCCTTTAGGTCTTCTAGGCCTTGATTTGTAGACCACTTTTTGCCATGTACCTTTTTAAAGTTTCATGGGTTATCACTCTCTGGCCCCAAGGGGTTTAGTGCTACACTCTGTCCCGGTTCAGTCTTGATAACTCCAGAGGCCAGCCCCAGAGAACTCATCCCTCCACTTCCCTCTTGTAAGGATTGGAATCTGAAGATTAGTTCCTCTAAGGGGTAATAGCCCCAACATCCAAATCCTGAATCAAACTACAAAGTTGATCTTCAACCAAGCTAGTAGCATGCAGATTTTAAACTCTCCCAAAGGGAGGGTCAAAATTCAGGATCTGAACAACCTCAGGAACTTCCTTAGCCGCCACTAGGGTTTCTTTGGGGGATGAATTAATGTTGTTGATCTTTATATTCTTGATTCTAATCTAACGATTTAATGTTGATACTTTCCTTTGGTTAGTGTTGATAGTCTTTTGCAATTAGTGACGATATACTTGTCAGTGATGACAATAATTAGTATGAGATGCTTTTTGTTGTCATTTTTGGAAATCAAGGTGAAACTACTGCAATATTAACTTTAACAAAGTGTATGCAAATCTAAAATTAGTTTCCAATATTACCCACAATGGTGTTTATGTGATTAGCACATTCAACAATAGTAATATGAAGAAATAAACAGACAACAAGTGACACTGTATTTATGTGGAGAAACCCTTGCAGGAAAAAACTCCACACCCAAAGAGATGCAATGCTTGTATTAACCCTTCAAAGAAGTTTACATCAACACAACATTTCTCTAGGAATTTCAGTTGCACTTCGTTACTCCTCCAACTTGTAAAAGAATCTAAACTTGCTACTAACGCAAGGCACCAATATATAGAGAAGCTAGATGTGAGAATACCACTGTGGTATCTCAAAAAAGTGGAAAAACTGCATGCAAAAACCATATGCCCCCTTTAGTGGACAACCTGTAAACTTAGTAAATAACAATAAATATTCACATGGCATTCACGTGGGTGCCCAACCCATAGCCAATGAAATTTGGTCAATATTGAGTGCTCATTTTCTCACCAATGACATGCAAGATACATTCAAACCTTAGCGCTCCATTTTGGATAACATACAAGATACATGCATGTACATGTAAATCCAAATGGTCCCCACCTCCAAGTGAACTCCCAAAAAAACATCTTCTTACAATATGCTTTGTAACTTCCACCGATGACTAGATCCACCTCTATTAATGCAATTACAATTTGTCGTAGACAAATAAATATTAAATACGTTTATCTCTCATGACCCTATGCATCCAAGTACGCATTCCAAGGATCATGGAGACACATGAAAATGACTTAGGATTTCAATATTAATGGCGCCTTGTCCTAACATTCTCCCACTTGACATTATACATTGCAATTACATCCCTAAGAAAACATAAAATAATAATCAAGTACAGTGATCAAGGCCCATAGCCTTCCTGCACCAAGAGAACTTATCCATGGTTACTGGCTTCGTGAGAGCATCTGCAACATTATCCAAAACTTGTCAACTTTCTCTAACAAGACCTTACTATTCTCAACCATTTCTCACACAAAGTGATAATTAAGATCAATAGTCTTAGTACAAGCATGATACATATGATTTTTGGCCAAACATATGGCATTTTGACTATGACATCTGATCCTCACAATCCTACAATCAAAACCAATACCTGTACCAAGTCTCTATAGCCATATCACCTCCTTAGAGGCATGTGTAGTAGCTATACTTTGCTTCTATGGTGGACAAAGCAACGATAGTCTATCTTTTACTCATCCAACTCATTGCACCTCTAAACAAAGAGAAAACATAGCCACTAGTGGACCTTCAACTATCTAAGTCACTTGCCCAATCTACATCAACATAACCCTATATGTCTAATGACTTCACCACATCATCAGTGCCATGATAAACCAAATAGTAATTAGAAGTTCCTTGCACTATCTAAACACCCTTTTATAAAATTCTAATACACTCTACCAGGGTTAGACATAAACTTGCTCAAAATTCCCACTGCTTGGGCAATATGTTGTCTAGTGCAAACCATTGCATACATCAAACTACCAATGACACTAGCATAAGGAACCTTAGACATTTCTTCAAAATCATCATCAGAATTAGGACATATGTCTAAACTAAGCTTAGTACCTACCGAAAATGAAATACTTACTGGATTACAATCCTGCATATTAAATCTTCACAAAATGGTATCAAAATACTTACTCTGACTTAACTAAATCTTTCTGTGTACTCAATCCTTGTTGATCTCCATCCCAAGAATATATTTTGCAGCCCCTAAGTCCTTCATATCAAATGTACCAGAAATTTGAGTCTTGAGCTCTCTAATTATTACCTTGTTGTTACCCATAAACAACTTATCATCAACATACAAAAAAATAATCAGTATCTGATCATCAATAATCTTAATATAAACATAATGATCCTCCTCGCTCCTAACATAACCCAAATTCAATGCAAAGGCATCAAACTTCTAATACCACATCTTGGGAGACTATTTTAGACCATACAATGACTGTTTTAACTTGCAAACCAAGTGTTCTTTTCTTTTCACAAGAAAACCATCAAGTTGTCACATATAAATCTCCTCCTCAAGATCCCCATGCAATCAAAATGTTTTAACATCCATCTACTCAATTTTAAAATCACAAGAAACACTAATAGATAACATGAATCTAATATAAGATAACTTAGAAATAAGAGAGAAAATTTCACCAAAATCAACTCCCTCTCTAGGAGTAACCCTTGGCCACCAGTTTGGCCTTGTACCTCTCTAACTGACCGTCTACACCAAATATATTTTTATATACCCACTTGCAACCAATGGGATTTCTTCCTTTGGGCAAACTAACAAGATCCCAAGTATTACAACTATCCAAATCCATCATCTACTCCTGCATGGCTTACATCCAAGACTCACTATCCTCTGAAGAGAGAGCCTCCTTGAAAGATCTAGTTTCATCATCAGTACTTAACGAAGCAAATACACAACAAAAATATAGTGGGATATACCTATCAACAAGATTTCATTGTCTTGTCAACCTTCTCAAGGTAGGAATAAACGGTTCTACATGTTCTTCTGTATGCTCATCCTGTACATCATCTGAACTCTCTAAACCCTCTTCTTATTCTCCATCCTTTAATCCAACTGTTCTTCTACATGTGCATCTTCCCACTTTTCTATTTTTGTCTCGAAGTGTACTATTTTAGTCTTTTCTTTCTCCTTTGATTTTTCTTCACTTGAATAAGCTCTAAACTCCTTGAAAATCACATCTCTAGAATGAATCATTTTTAGGGTTAGAGGATTCCAAAGATTATAACTTTTTACATTATCACCATAACCTAAGAAGATGCATTTATGATCTTTTGGATCTAGTTTAGATATTTTTTCTTGAGGCACCTGAACATAAGCTTCACAACTAAAGACCCTTAAATGTGAAATAGAAGGCCTTCTACTTATCCACACTTCATAAGGAGTTTAATGCACAAGAGCTAAACAAGGAGATCTATTAATCAAATAACAAGAAGTACTTACAGCCTCAACACAAAAGCATCAATCTATATTCGCACCACTCAACATACTACTAGCTCTTTCTATTAAGGTTCAGTTCATTATTTTTGCTACCTCATTTTGTTGGAGAGTATAAGGAGTAGTCTTCTGTTGAACAATACCTACATGCTTATAAAATTCATCAAATTCCTTAGAACAATATTTACCACCATTGTCTAATCTCAACACCCTTATCTTATAATATGTTTGTTTCTCAACTAAGGCTTTAAATTCCTTAAACTTAGTGAAAGCCTCATATTTAGCATATATAAAATAAATCCAAGTGTATCTTGAGACATCATTAATGAATGTAACATAATACTGAGATTTTCCAAAAGATTCAACATCCACTGGTCCAAACACATCCGAATGAATGATCTCTAATAATCTCTTACCTTTATTAGTTCCAACAGGAAATAATGATCTATTCTATTTCCAAACACACAATGCTCACAGAAATTATTTTTACCAATAGGATAATCAAAAGACAATCAACCGACTTTTTATTAAGAATGTTCCTAAGACTTTTTTCACTTATGTGACCCAATCTATGGTTCCACAACATACATGCTTTTTCAATGCCAACCACATTGGTAGAATTACAAAAAGTGGGGGCATTAAGCCTAAATAAAGTTCCAATCTGAGATCCTTTAGCAACCACCAAATTCCCTCTTACCAACCTACAACTAGACTTCTCAAATGTCACATGCATTCTAGAATCATTCAACTTAGACGTAGAAAGCAAATTTCTTGCAAGTCTTGGAATATGTAAACAATTATCTAGGGTTTTAACCCTTCCTTCATTGAAACACAACTTTACCTTTCCCTTACCAACAATCTGCTTAGTGTTGTTATCACCAAGGAAAACTTATCCTCTATCATAAGCTGAATATTTAGAAAACCACTCCTTGTGAAGAGTTATATGGTAGGAGAAACCTGAATCAATAAGCCAAGCATCATTACTAATATTGTTAGTTAAAATAAACAAAGCATCATTATCACTATCATCCAAGGATTTGTTCATGGAGGAATCTACATTCTTTTCCTTGTTTTTGAATTCCTTCTTCACATGGCCCCATTTCCCACAGTTCCAACACTTTACTCAGCTTTTCCCAGGGGTTTAGAACATCCTGTAAATTTATCCTTCTTCTTGTCCCCTTTAAGCCCTTTTTCTTTTGACCTTCCTCGCACATGCAAGGCATCTTGGGAGCCTACATTCATTGACTTTCTAATTCTCATTTCTTCTGAAAGAAGTGTAGCAATGATTTTATCCCTTTATGGGTCTGCACCACTACCACTAATAGTAATAATTAGATTTCCCAAGATTTGAGTAAATAAAAAAGTAACAAGATGCATTTATCTTCCTCTTCTAACTTAACATCTACAGATGCAAGCTAACTTAAAACCAAATTAAAATCATTTAAATGGTCTGCAACAAAATCACCATCCTTCATTTTTAATGAAGATAACAGCATTTGAGATACAACTTATTAGTAAGACTTTTGGTTTGGTTAATATCACCTATCCTAATCCACAACTTGTATGCGGTAGGTTCCTCAGAAACATTCTAAAGGATAGAATCTACAAGACACAACCGTATGGTTCCTCGTGCCTTCTTGTCAAGTTTTAACTAATCTTCATCAAACACTCCAAATGGCTTGCTCTTTTTGGAAACTACCAACACTGATCTCTTTCTTCTAGGAGATCTTCCATCTTCAACTTCCACATCTCGTACCCAGATCCATTGAATTTCTCAATATCTAGATGGGAAGTAGAAGCCATGGTATATAACATTCTTCACAAATCTACAAAACCCACAATGCAAAATCTCCCACTGTAACCAAAATACCTTCAACACTTAAGAGAAAGGCATCCCTGTCTCAACAATACCATTAGATTTGATACCAAATGTTGGAAATCAAGGTGAAACTACTGCAATATTAACTTTAACAAAGTGTATGCAAATCTAAAATTAGTTTCCAATATTACCCACAATGGTGTTTATGTGATTAGCACATTCAACAATAGTAATATGAAGAAATAAACACATAAGTGACACTGTATTTACGTGGAGAAACCCTTGCCGGAAAAAACTCCACACCCAAAGAGATGCAATGCTTGTATTAAGCCTTCAAAGAAGTTACATCAACACAACATTTCTCTCAGAATTTTAGCAGCACTTCATTACTCCTCCAACTTGTAAAAGAATCATACTTGCTACTAACCCAAGGCACCAATATATAGAGAAGCTGGATGTGAGATTACCACCATGGTATCTCAAAACAAGTGGCAAAACCACATGTAAAAACCATACACCCCTTTTAGTGGATAGCATGTAAACTTAGTAAATAACAATAAATCTTCACATGGCCTTCACATGGGCACCCAACCCATAGCTAATGAAATCTAGTCAATATCAAGTGCTCATTTCCTCACTGATGACATGCATGATACATTCAAACCTTGGCGCCCCATTTTGGATAACATGAAAGATACATGCACATACATGTAAATCCAAATGGACCCCACCTCCAAAGTGGACATCCAAAAAGAATCTTCTTACAATATGCTTTGTAATTGCCACCGATGACTAGATCCACCTCTAGGAATGCAATTACAATTTGTCATAGACAAGTAAATAATAAGTATTTTTATCTTTCATGGTTATAGGTGACCAAGTACACATTCCAAGGATCATGGAGACACATGAAAATAACTTAGGATTTCAAGGTTAATGGCACCTTATCTTAACAACCAGGTTGGCAGTGAACAAAGGAGAACTATGGCCTGGTTATGAACAATAAGAATCATGGAACTATTTGTATATTTTCAAGTGTCAGTTACGAGTAGTTATGTATGACAAGATGAACATATTTACTATTCGTATATGTTCAAGTATCACATACGGGTAGGTATGTATGACAAAATGAACATATTCATTGTTTGTATATGTTTAGGTGTTGCATATGGGCATGTATGTATCACAAGATTAACATATTTACTATTCATATATGTTCAAGTAACATACATGTAGTTATGTATGATAAGATGAGCATATTCATTGTCTGTATATGTTTAGGTGTTGTATACGGGTAGGTATGTGTCACGAGATATATTTACTATTCGTATATGTTCAAGTGTCACATACGAGTAGGTATGTATGACAAGATGAACATATTCATTGTCTATATATGTTTAGGTGTTTCATACGAGTAGGTATGTATTGCAAGATGAACATAATAATTCTTTTCTTATATGTGTGTTGTGATTTCTACATCTAAACACTTAGTTAGTGATGATTTTTTAGATGTCATATGTGAGTAGGCATGAATAACAAAAATGAACATATTTATAGTATCACATATGAAAGGGTATGCATGACAAGAAGAACTTATTGGCTATTATATTCTTATGTGTGTCAATGTGTGTAATTGCACAATTGATCCTTATCAAAAGACTTGTTTTCAAACCTAGTTTAGAAACAAAGGTATAGGTTGAGATGACAAGCTAGTTGTATAACAACTAACTATGCTTGTAGAGATGAGTAAAATGGGAATCTCAAGATTATAATGAAAGCAAAATCTTAGATGTTTATCTTGCATGGTATTTGAAGATGAGGAAATCTAGAAGACTTAAAATGCATGAAAGAAACTAAAAATAAAGAGGATTATACCTTTCAAAAAAAACCCTCAAGTCTTCTTCACTCCTTGATAAGGTGGAGGAGCTTGCACCCAAGTAGCTCCTAGCTTTACCCAAAGATGAAATAATATGTATATGGATTGCTCTTAGTAGCCCAACACAATAATGATTTGATGGGAGATTTAGGATAAGTGGATAGAGACTTGGATAGCTGATAAGGATGAGGTGAGAGATGGCTTATAATTTTGGCATGGTGAGGATAAGATGAGAAGATGTTGGAGATATTTTGGCATAGTGGTGATGCCAAAAGGATGAGATATGAGAGAGATGGTTGAGAATTTTGGCATAAGGGTGATACCAAAGAATGAAGATGAAAATGGCTTGGGTGAGGGTTGTATTTATATGCAAATTGGAGGCGATTTGAATCCAATGGTGGAGATTCAAAGTTGAGATCAATGGTGGAGATGAAGAGATGAGATCAAAGGTTATGATTTGATCAACAAATTTGGATGGCTCCCATTATTTGTGAATTTTAAATTCACATTGGGAAGGATGAAGAATGAATAAAAATATCATTTCCATGGGAGAGTGAGGATGATTATGACTTGTCAATGAATTAAAATTTATTTTTGGTGGGGGTGGTGTGAATAGAAAATTAAGGTTTATTGGTGAGTGTGAGGACATGTGTCTTTTTGGAAAACACGTGTGAACTCTTTGCATTAAAAAGAGCTCTTACATGGAAAAGGAAAGGTGAGATGGAAGGGTCATGTGACCCCTTTGAATATGGTTGTTGGAAATTAGTGAGGAGGCTAATTAGAGGTTAAAATTAATTAAGTAATGGTTTATTTAATTAATTTAGGTCTAGGGGTTATGTAGGCTAGGGTAGCTAATTAAATAATTGTTATTTATTTAATTAGGCTAGGTTTAGGTCATAGGCTAGGAGGATTAATTAAATAATTATGTTTTATTTAATTAATCTAGACTAGGGGATGAGGGAAATTAACCAAATAAATATTAGGATATTTATCTAATCAATTGGAAGATGATGTTCTAATGTATAGTAACAAATTAATTGAATTAATTCATTACAAGAGATGAATAAGATGAATGGTTAGGGGTAAATGGTTTAGGATAAATTAATTAAATAAATTGATTTTATTTGAATAATTAGTAAAGGGTAAATTAGTGATGTGAGGATGCGGGAAAGTGGCTTGCGGGGGCAAGTCATTTTTAGGTGTCTACAGTATTATTGGGTATATTTTATTGCTCTTTTAAAATTTGAAAATCTAATTATGTGCAACCTTACTCCTTTATTTGTACAAATTCGTGATGTCAAAGGAGATTATAAATATCATAGTTTGAGAGTATGTGAATTTCATGTCAAATTCATGAATGATAAATGATCTAGTATGTGATCGAATTTAATGATGATATCTATCTATAGGACTTTGATATTAAAATATTGAAATCTTAGAATGATTTTTCTTGCATTTAATAATGTTGGATGATGATATGATCTACTAGCTAAGATTTTCATAGGATATTTAATCCTAATTGTTAATGATCTAACACCAGTATGAGTGTTTGATTGAAGATAGACATAAGGACCATGCTAGGTACATTTTGGAATTGCCAGCAACATGGTCAGATATTCAAGCAAGTGGGTATGATAAACTCAAGTATGAAGAAGTTATAAAAACTTGCTAGACTTGCACTTGTTATGATGTGGAATAAAGTTGGTTTGAATTCTTGATAATGTGATGATTATTTCTGCATACTATAGGCATTGAGACAATGACCATTCTTAGAGGGGAAGGATGTCACATCCTGTTTGCTTTGCCTAGTTAAATATTGATTAGATCGAATGATTAGGAAAAGTAATTGAGTAGGATAATTATCCTTAGAATTATAAATTGAAAGGATTATAGAAATGTTTAATAATTTTTGAATTTATATTTAATGTCAATTTATCATTTATTAAATGATAGATTTAATTGTGGTTTTGACTATGACTAACTATTGTGTATGTGAAAGCTTCCTTCTTAAGGTTGACCTCATGAAATCTTACGATAGAGTTGACTGGAAAATTCTTATCAGCGTTTTGAGGAAGTTTGATTTCAATGAGAAATCCTTTGAGCTTCTCCGACAACTTTTTCTTTCTCCTAAGTTCTCCATCCTTGTCAATGGTTCTCCCTCGGGCTACTTTGTTAGTTCTAGAGGGTTGAGGCAAGGGGATCCTATCTCGCCTTTCTTGTTTATTATCATGGTGGAAGTCCTGGGCAGAAACATCCAAAGAGAGGCTCTTCAAGGGAGGTTCAAAGGTCTTTTCCCTTACTCGCTCAGACCCTCCTGTTCTCACCAACAATTTGTTGATGATACTATCATTATGAGTGAAGCCTCTGTCAAGGAAGCTTGCAAGGTGAGGAGTATTCTGCAGAATTATGAAGAGGCTTCGGGTTAGAAGATCAGTCTGCCCAAGAGTTTGATTTTCTTCTTCAACACTCCAAAACCCAAGCAGCAAAAGATAGCTCGCATTTTGCAATGCAAAGTTGAGTCCCTTCCTTCCATCTATCTCGGGTTACCTCTTTTTGAGAAAAGGATCCCTGACTCCTTTTGGCAAAGTATGGTTGACAAATTTCATTCCAAACTTGCGGGTTGGAAGGGAGCGACTCTAAGCCAGGTAGGCAAAATTCAGTTGATCAAAGCTTCCCTCCAAAATTTGCCTGTTTATTCTATGTCCCTATTTAAAATTCCTACCAAAATTAGAGATAGAATTGAACAAATCCAAAAAAGGTTTCTCTGGTCTAGAGCTGAGGAGAAGAGAACCATGTTAGTTGCTTGGGATTCGATTTGCAAGCCTAAAATCTTTGGGGGCCTTGGTTTGAGAAAACTTAAGGACTTCAACTCTGCTCTCTTAGCGGCCAATGTCTGGCACTTGATGACAAAGAAGAAGGAATGGACAGAAAGAGTGAACAATAAATATCTGGGTGGCTTCAATAACTTCAAGGAAGTGCTAGATTGTCCTAACCTACCAGAGGGTTCTGAAATTTGGAAGAACATCTCTCAGTCTAGGGAAATTATCAGAAAAGGCTCTTTTTAGAAGATAGGGGATGGTAGCAAGGTGAAGTTTTGGAAGGATCGGTGGTTTGGGGATACCCCTCTCAGCATGCAGGAATGGGCAAGCCCTTATGAAGATATTTGCACCTCCACATGCAACTTGAAGGTTAGGGATTACATAACCGAAGGCAAATGGAAAAACTTCACGACTGATTGGCGCATGGTAGAGTTCTAGACCAGGTTGAATATTTTTCATATCCCCCTTGGATGGAAAGAGGACCAACTAATTTGGCAAGCCACCTTGTCAGGGCATTACTTAATGGCTTCAGCGTTCAAAGAGCTTACTCCTATAGTGAACGATCCTCCCTTTTGGACTAGATTGTGGGATGACAAACTTATTCCTAAATCAATATCTTCATTTGACTGCTGGCTCAAGATAGGGTGCTTACATCTGATAACCCATGTAAATGGGGCTTCTTTCTTGTCAACAGATGTCAATTATGCCTCAAGAATTCAGAATACTCCTTCCATTTTCTCCTCTCCTACCCTTTTTCTCTTGAGCTTTGGAACAAGGTTCTTTCCTTATGGAACCTCAGCTAGACATTTCCTAACTCCACCAAGGAGCTAGTCTCTCAGTGGAATTTCCCTATCTCTAACCCTACCCTTAGATTTATCTAGTCCCTAAGTATCCCTCACATTGCTTGGAGCCTCTGGAAGGAGAGGAATAATAGAGTCTTTAGAGACAGCAGATTAACTCCTGAAAACTTGTTTTATAAAGTGGTCAAGAGCATCAAGGAGAATTTCAAAGTCAAGATTGAAGAACAACTTTCTCGTGATAAAAGAATAGAGGTTTCTCAGATGGAGAGCGACATTTCTAAGAATTGGGACATCATTAAAGACATTTCTATACCCTTTAAAAAAATGAAACATTCTAGAGGGAAAGTGGTTTGGAAATTGCCTTCGAAAGGGTGGATCAAAATCAACTTTGATGGGGCAGAAAAAGGTAATCCTAGAGCTACTAGTAGTGGGGGAGTGATGAGAGATAATCTTGGTAGGTTCATAGTGGTAGTGGCACTCCCTCTGGGTACCCAGACAAACCACTATGTCGAAGCTACGGCTTCCTATCACTCTATTGCTCTGGCGCATGCTAAGGGACATATAAAAGTTTGGGTGGAGGGTAACTCTATAACATCATAAACTGCCTAAAGAACACCACTAAACCAAGTTGGTCTATAGAAACACTAATTGAAGATGCTATCATGTTGTTGGGAACCTTTGAAGCTACCCACATATCACACATATACTACGAGGGGAATAAGGTGGCAGATGTTTTCACCAACCTAGGGGTTAATAGCCATTCTAAATGCATATGGATGAAATGAATTTAATCCCAAGCAATGTTAAAGAGTTGATTTCTAATGATTGTTCCCATGGTACGAAGCTCGAGATTCATTAAAGAGATCATCATGATCTTGAAGGGTTTGAAGGCCTCTTCTCTCCAGATAGATCGGCTCACATGGATTATGGGTTGGAAAAACAAGTTTTTTTTTTATTCTTATCATTCGTGTCTTCACTTTGGTCTGCAGAGAGTGCTTTTATCAAGAAACATAATTCCAATATGGGGGGAGATAGGAACAGGGTTGAACCGTCGTCTTGTGAGGGGACTAGGTAGAAATAAAAGGTCTAGAATATCATGGAGGCTGGGGGGTTCATTCTAGTTATGAAAAAATTTCATGGAGTTGACCCTAATGTGACTTCTCTATTTGTCAAAGGCTACAAGAATAAGAAGGTCACGTCGTATGGATGGGAATTATCCATCACTGAGGACATTATTTCCATGGTTATGGGGCTATCCAGCAGAGGGAAGAAATTCTTCTGTGAGAGGAAACAAAGTGATGAAGCCCTAAACAATTTCTTCAAAGGCAATGAAAGGGACAAGTTGGTTAAGATGCAGTCGGGCGGGTATAGCCGTCTCTCCATCAAACCCATTTGGATCAAGGGGCTGAAGTGATTATGAGATATGTTACACTAGACGGGAGGGACATAACCATTTACAGCTACCACTTCAACCTACTCAATCACTTTCGCCACAGTGTGTTTGTTTCTTTCCCCTTCTACCTGCTTTCTTCTCTGGAGTTTGGTATAAAGGAAAACAACAAAAACCCTAAGCTCCCTATTCTGCATGAGAGTCTCATTTTGCTTATCATGGAACACATGAAGAGTAACACTCCTAAAAAAGGGCTAAAAAAAATACAGTGCAAAGAAAAAGGGATGTGTGGTATCAAGTGAGGAGGAGAGCCACTCGGATGATGAGGAGTGGAGAATGGAAGATGAAGAGGAGGAAAGTGAAGCGGAGTCCTCTAAAAAGAGGAGAACTCAAAAAAGGGAAGTTAACATCTCTTGGTCAGATGGGTTTAACATGGGTGATGATTCAAATACCTCTGTCAAGGAGATAATAGACAAGAAGGCAACACCACTGAGAAGAAAATTCCCCACTCCTGCGAAGAAAGGCAAGAAACCTATTGAGAAAGAAAGTGATGATGAGGGGGTTGTTCTGGGTTTTGGTTTTGTCTCTCATAATCAAGGGACCATACTGAAGCAGGGGAAATGGGTTAATCCATTTGAGAAGGGAGTTGAGAGTGCGGTGGAAACCCAAGGCAAGACAATGCAAATCCCTAACCCTAGAGTTGGCCTCAAATTTCCTGAGATCAATGATCCATCGAGCAACCTTCTCAAGGATTTTGACAACCTGCTAGCCCAGGCAAAAAATAGAGACCAAGTTGAGGAGGTGTTTGAACTGGTAAATAATGCTGTTAATTCACGGCATAAAATGACAAAATGGTTCTTCCTTGAAATTAACAGAATCAATATCAAGCTCCAATTGATGTAGGAAAGCTTAGGGAGAGGTAACAACACTACTCCTGAACAAGACACTTTAATTTTCAAAAACTTGGAGGCTATTCCTAAAATGGAGGAAATGGACCATGAACTGAGCAGGATGAGAGAAGAATTTAACACTAGGATCTTCTACCTGGAGGAGAAACTCATGGAGGTGAGCAACAATTTAGAAAAAATCATGAACATTAGTAAACTTTCCATACAGAACAGCCTTAATGGGATGAGAGTGCTCACCGAGAAGCTGAAAGAGCTTAGGAAAGAGCGGTTCAAGGATTTTAAAGCTGAGAATTTCATGAATGTTGAAGAACTGAGTGTTCAGGACAAGGGTGAAGGCACTGAAAACACAGGTAAGCAGGTGGCTACTGAGGACTCTGGTGGACCCTCGACCCACACAAGGGGGAGTAAAAAGAAGCAATTTGAAGCTGGAAAAAAGGAGCTCATTGACTTTGCCAAAATGCATGAGTCATTTTATGAACAGGAATTAGAGGCAGCTGAGACACTCAAGAAAATGAACTAGTTTAGTTTGGTTTGTTCTCTTTTTTGCTATGCTTTCTATGCTTTAGTAGTTGTGGTAGCTTATAGTTGGTTGTTGGTTGGCTTTCTGCTTTTGGTTGGCTTCCTTTTGTAAAGGGTTTCGAGGTCCCCTTCTGTTTGACCATATTAATCAAAAACTATTGTTTCTATGAATACGATGGGAGCAACTAACACTCTCTCAGGTTGGGAGAGAGTATCATCAAGGATAAGAATTTATTTGTTTGAAGGCAACATATTATGAAGGGATTGTTCACACACTCACTTAGAAGCACGTATTTAGAATTGCATCTTCAGAGAGTATATTTGGAATATACATAGTTATTGTCTAGAGAGCACCTAACTGGGTTAGTTCATGGTTTCTCCTTGTATCATTCACTTGACAAAATATTGTCATGATGTGTTTAGTCGGGATGAGGGATTATGATTTGAGTCAGTGAAAGCATTTATCTTTTATCTACACTCAATTATTGAATCTATTTTAGCTCTAGTTAGGAACCAGTCACTACAAATCCAGTGGTTGTGACAACATGAGAATTTGTATCAATGGTTGCTTTAAAATTTCATTCTTAAGAGGATGATATTGTTTCCTTAGGATTATTTTATAGATCCTTGGAGACCCAATTACATGTGCTACCATGGCCTTGTTTAGTAAATTAGAGCATTAAAATTTCTAGTCTTCTACTTAGGCCCGCATAGAAAAATTGAGGATTTTCTAGTCTTCTACTTAGGCCCACGTAGAAAAGTTGAGGATTATGGGTTGTTGGCCTGGTCAATGTCTCATCTTTTCATACAATATTGGCATGTGATAGATCACTAGATACATTTGAAAATATTTATCTTTTTAGTTACCAAAGTTTTGCATTATTTCCTTTCCAATTTTTTTTTGCGAATGTGCACTCCTAGTGAGGCTCATGTCAAGCAGGATAATTCTGCAAATTCATTACCTAGAGCTGCTTGAATTGTCATTTCAAGGACAAAATGCATGAGAATGTCTTATATTATTTCAAAGATAAAATAAATTTAATGTGGGAGGTCTACATTGTTTTTTTAATCAATGCATTCCATGAGATGACACCTCTTCGAGGCTTCCGTCACATGAATCCATGCGCCTTGTCGTGCTTTCACATTTTGTATGCATGTCCTCCTTGGCACTAAGCGCCCTATCCAAAAAAAAGACCCTTGTCATATTCTTCTTCTCTTCCACTGAGACGGGGGAATTTGGATGGGAATTATCACTCTTCCTCTACCAACGAATATGTTCATGAAGTAACAGACTCCAATTCTTGAAGGCAACCATAAAACTTATGCTAGAAAAATCATGGAATCTAGTTTTGCATGTGCCAGTTGCATTTGCTTAAAAGTTTCAAAACAGACAAGGAGGATATTGATAAAGGTTGTGGAATCTTGCTTACACTGGTGAGTTGCATTTCCTTAAAAGTTTCTATGGACTTTTAATAGTCCATTTCAGATTTGTTTTTACCCTACAATCGTTGTGTTTCATGGGTTGACACCTCTTTGAGGAATTTTGTCAAACATATGCAAATTACATTTTCTTGAAAATTTCAAAAACCTTTCCAACAAATCCATTTTATGCTTATCCTACAACCATTGCACTTCAAGAAAAGATCCCTCTTTGAGGCATTTTGTCAAACAGTCCAGCTGCCTTGTTAGTGTGTCCACTATGTCGACCAGAGCAACTGCAACTATAATGTCTGATAGAAATTGATTTTCCTTTATTCTTTGATGGATGTTCATACCCTATTCTTAAGCTTCCTTTTTGACACACGCGAAGGACGCAGGTAAAGGTTGTTGATATTATTCTTGCAGATTGGGGATTGTTCGGTAGTCCTAGTTTAACAATCAGTAGTGAAGATATTTTATGCATATCTGCACAAGAACATATTCATACTTATAAATACTTATTAATTTTATGATAGTTAATTATGATGTTAAGTGAAAGAGATTTTGAAATTGAAAACTATGGTATGTTTAATTCAAATCATTTCCTATAGGATTATTGGAAAATATTTCCATAACTTACTCTTGTTCATACCTTTATAAAATTTAGTTATTTAATACCTATATGGTGTCATTACTTTATGTGTGAGACATTTTGATAGTATTTCTAGAACTTTTCTTAGTTCCATTTTTTGTTGATCTCTTGAAAATTAAGTGATCAATTTAACTATACTTATACATTATATACAATGTCCTACATATTTTGATAGTGGATAGAAAGGTAGATCAAACCATTTTTTATTCCTCCGCTTAACCATAGACATATAGTTTCAAACCTTGGATGATGGTGGAAAACATACGGTTGACATACTGCTAGACATTAATATCGATACCATCATATTCAAATTTTCCTTTTTCTTCATTATAGGATGACATTATAAATCTTAGTGAAGAATTATTTTTGATTATCTATTGTTAGGCAATTTCTTTACAAGGAATGTTGTAATACCAAGTTTGTTTCATTATTCTACACATGGAGATCAAAATCATACTTGATTCTTAAACATCTCCTTGGTGAGTTTGTCAGGAAGGGAGGGTCTTGATTTATAATACTGTAATGGGCCAAGAAGGGAACCGCTCTAATATATACTGTAAGTATTAGTTTGTGATAACCAATTGCATGATAGGTTGTCATGACTACTTTTATTATGGTTGACCAATATTGAGAATTATGGTTAATTAGCCTTAGTGAATGTGTATTATTTTCTTGCACTTTGGGTTGGATGAATCATGTTACTTTTGTTAGTGGTATGATACCTTATTATGTTGAAGGTTGTTTAACCATGGTCATGTTAAAATCCAACTACAACTTTAGTCATTTAATAGTTAAACTATCTTTGAGCCAAGATCCTTTAGTGAAGGAAGTTACCTTTTCAATCTAAATAAGATTAAAATGTGATCTTATCAAAATGATAGGATGACATTCCATATTGAGACAACCTAGAGGTTATACACATATAGGAACCTAGAAAGATGGTTGTGAGATGTTTAGTTGATTGATGCTAGTCATTTGGACCTCGGTGAAATAGCTACTATATGCTTGAAAGGAATGGGTAGCACCTTACTTTGTGCATTTTTTCTATTATTAGTAATTGGATAATTCCCTTGTTTAAATGTCAAGATATCATCAGGAGATGATTAGGACATTATTATTCTATGTTTGTGATTATGTTATGGATAAGCCTCCATAGTATAGAGATTATTATTTGAGAAAGTATATGGTTGAGAACTATATTTAAAAGGATGTGAGAAGTTAGATAAGGACTTTGCCCTCTGGATATATTTCCATCATGTTAGATGTCAAGATATCATTATGCGATAAGGACAATAATTATTGCATCGTTAGTTGTTTCTCCATACTGCTTGAGGCAATGATTGTCATTGCTTGATGGTATGGGTTTATGAATATGCTTTTAAATTGAAATGTTGAATCCAGCTCCATCCACATTGAGATGAGGTTGTAAAACGTTTTGTCCACTATATCAATCTAGTATTGGGAAAATTTAGGGGATTATGTTTGTGATATGGATTAGTATCCTTGGTGGACTAATCAGTAAACATTATCACCCTGGAAATATAATATAAAAATTAAATTTTTAGGATTGATTGTCAACTATGGACTCGTCATCTAGATAATTTATTCATCCTAATAAATATCAAGATATCATGGTGAGATGATAGGACATTCTTAAACTGTAGGCATTGATTGTCGATGTTTTACATAGCAAGATTTTATAGTTCTATTTTTCAAACCATACGTATTGAGATTTAGTGTTTTTAATACATTTTGTTTCTTATCTGAGAGATGAGTATGGACGAGTACCTTTTATGGGAATTCATAGAATGTAGGTTGTGTTCCCTATGGAAAAGATACTATGGCCATAGCTTAAAATCAGCCATAAGTGTATTACTTTTCTTGATTTATATTCTCTCCCATAACATGTTTATCAATGGGCATGTACATTAGATACATGTTGCATGAGCATATAGGTATGCTAGATTGTTAGTGATTCACATGGTGCACCAGATTCCTTCATGTATGTGGCCACATATTGCTAGATCCTTTGTGATGGATCGGACTTCTCTAGTGGAGTAGCATGGAGAAGCTTAATCCTTCGTGGTAGGGTGGATATCACCTTGACGATTCTCACTCTCTCTCCTTTGTAGATTTTGTGTATGCCTTCAAGATGTGTGACCCTATATCTGTAAATGTATTGGTAATATTGTGATACTCTTATAAAAAGTTTATAGGGCCATGATGATTTTAAAGGACTAAGTCCTGAATGTATTACAAGCTAGTTTATTTAGCCTTTTGTTTATCCATTGATTGAATATAATTGATGTGATATTGTTTTGATGAAATTAAAAAAACTTACTCCCCTTTTTATACTATTTATTATTTTATTGTTATATATGTGGTTTGGATCTTACACCAAATGTGGTCACCATCTACTCTCCTCAAATCACACTCATTATGATGAATTCATATTGTTTGAAGGCTCGGCATACTCTCATTACTCTTTCACAAGTTTGTCCATACATAAATTGTGGGGGTCAACTCAATTAGAACACCTCCTATCATGAGTTTCTCACTTTTCTCTTAGTTGTCTAGCATATGTTGTGTAGATTGTGGAGGCCATGTTAGTTCCAAATCCTTGACAAAACTACACAATGTGTTTCCTTCCTTTTGGCTCATGGCTATGTAGGTTGATGGGGCCATAGTAGTTCCAACTCCTTGCCAACCTTAACAGCATGAAACCTATTTTTCTCTTTTTACTTTTTTTGTTCACTAGGACCAACTTGGTAATAACTATATGAACCCCTCTTCCCTTCTTCCCTTGTGGATTATTTTTCTTTTTAAGAGTTAGAGATGAAGATGTATGACAAGCTAAATGTATTATGATGCTTTTATAATTATGCTTATAATTATGAATGAAACATTTGCTACCACCAGATCATTGTGTACATGTGTGTAGGTTTGGAGACAAACATCTACTTGTAGGGAGACAAATAGGAGCACATCATTCAAACTATATCCTTGATCAAAATGCTTGATACATTTAGTGTACTACTTGATCTTCTTTAGAATGCATGAGTCATATAGATCTATATTAATCTAATTTTGATTCAAGAATCAAAGGACAACCTTGTGTATAGAAAAAAGATTATGAAGCAATACAAATGGAGATATGTTTATATCCATTTGGTACATGTTATGTGGAATCTCTATAGGAGAAGTAGGCCATGAAATGACAAAGCATGTGACTAGTGTAAAGAATATGTTGTACTTCATTGGTATTGTGTGAATGTATAAATTATTATAAAGGTTATGGTGGGAAAGCAAGTTCTCATGATCAAGTAGGGAAAACCTCCACTTAATTTACCAAGACATCCTAGAGAGGGAAAATATGTGATAATGGTTGTTCTACAAGGCTATAGGTGTGTATGCTAGAAATTGGAAAGCAAATAAGAAACATAGTGATCCTATTCCAATGCCTACATAACTCAAGAAATAATCGAAATACATAATAATAAAATCCAAATCAAATAACAATCCAAGTTACCACAAAATGATATTTCTTCCTTGGTGTATTGATATGTGGATTGCTCTAAACATAGCATAACCTTGATTGTGAAGGTGTGGATGGAGGCTCGATTCAACAACAAAAGTTTTCATAAAATGAAAGTCCCCCTTTTGGTTTGGAGGGCTTTAATTATAGATTTTTGATGATGGAGGGATATGTTAATTTTAAATGTAGCTTGGACAGGTGTTCTAGTCTCGGGTGGTGATTTCGAGGTTGGAAACACAGCTAGAATAATTATCTCCATACCTAGAAAATTGATTTCTCGAGAGACTTCTAGATATTAGGGTTTAGAGTCTAATTAATCCTAGCCATTGATTTAGATTAAATCATGGCCATTGGTTTTCAATGAGGCGATTATAAAAGAGGATCAATGGGCATTTGGAGAACATAGATCTGAGAAGTATTTGCAACGATAGCAAATAAATAAATTTGCAGCAATAGCAAATTGATTTGCAGTGAGAGCAAAAGGCGCAGTGATAGCGTTGGAGAGCAGTGGAATTGCCGGAGAAGGAAAATATTGCCGGAGCAATTTCAGCAGGAACAATTGAGGGAAGAGAATTTATAGGAAATAAATTTCCAGAACTCTGCCAGTAAGAGGCAAGCAATTTTGTATCTCTTGATTTTCTGCAGTTGAATAGAATTCTTATCTGCTGATTGGTTTTCCCTTTGGGGTTTTTCCAGGGACAATTTGTCCAAAATATTGTGTTGATTTTATTTTTCTGTCTCCGTGATTTTTCCGTGAAATTGCAGCTGCGTTATTAATTAATATTTGCTGTAAGTTATTTTTCGACAGCCAAATAATCTACTCAAGATAGGTAATTAATAATCAGTAGCTGCAATAGATTTTTCACATGGTATCAAAATAGATCTGAGGGCAGAACAGGAACAAGGAGAAAAGAAAAATAATAAATAAAAAATCTAGGGTTTATAAAACCCAGTTTGACCTCTTCAAATTATTATTTTCTTTTGAGATGGCCTCAGCAGGTTTAAGAGATCAGGACAGATTGGATGGAGCCTCAAATTTTGGTGTCTGGAAAGCCATAATTTCTTTATTGCTGGAAGAGAATGGTATCAAGGATTATGTGACCACTGTTGTACCTGTACCTACAAATGCAACACAGCTCTTAGCATATAAGAAGGAAGATGCCAAGGCAAGGAGGTTGATTCTTGACGGTGTTAAGGATCATATTGTTTCGCATATTGCAGAGTTAGATACAGCAAAGATGATGTGGGACACCATTATGAATCTGTACCAGAATGCTACCCTTAACCGGAAGCTGATTCTCAGAGAAAAGTTAAGGAATACCCAGATGAATAAGGGAGAAGACATCACAAGTTACCTCACTAGACTTAGACTTGTCAAGGATGAATTGGCAGCTGTTGGAGACAAACCAAAGGATGATGAGCTAGTACGAATAGCCCTGAATGGGTTTACTAAGCAGTGGGATGTCTTTGTTCAAGTTATTAATGGACGAGACACCTTACCGAGTTGGGATCGACTATGGAGTGACTTCACTCAGGAGGAGCTTAGACTAAATCTTGTCAATGGAACCAGCAGTAATAGTCAGAAAAGTGAGGTGGAATAGGAAAACGTTGCCCTAGCAGGAAAAGGGAAAGCGAAGAAGGGGTCTGGCAAAGGATCAAATCCAAAAAGTGAGAAGAAGAAGAAGGACTTGTCTAAGATCAAATGCTATGGTTGTCACGAGTTCGGCCACTATGTCAGTGATTGCCCACAAAGGAAGAAAAATGAAAAGAAAGGCAAGAAGCAGACGGTAGCTTCAGCAAGTGTAGATGAGCTTTCTAGTAGAATGGAGGATGAGTTTGCACTCATAGCTTGCCTGACTAGCTCAACCTCACAGGGTGTTTGGTATATAGACAGTGGGGCGTCATTTCATATGACAGGAGTTAGGGAGTACTTCTCCAGCTATAAGGAGGACATCAGATTCCAGATTCAGATGGGGAACAAGTCCAAGTGCGATCCAGTTGGGAGAGGGACTGTTCTATTTCAGAGGGAGAATGGCAAGCCTATTTCCATTCATGATGTGTTGTATGTGCCAGGCTTGGGCATGAATCTAATTTCCGTATCTGTCCTTCAGGATAAAGGCTACAATGTACTCTTTAGAGGGGCACATGTTTTAATCAAGCATAAGGATTGGAAATCACCCATAGCTATTGGAGTTAGGAGTGGCCAACTTTATAGGTTGCAGTTTGATACTCCTAAGGCACTAGTGAGCAACAGTAATCCTAGAGATCAAGGAGAGCTATGGCATAGGAGGATGGGCCATATACATCATGGAGCACTTAAATTGCTTCGTGAGACAGTGACAGGTGTTCCAGAGGTGAGCACAGAGCATGATGATGTATGTAAGGGATGTGTGTTGGGGAAGTTTGTGAAAGCAGCTTTTCCAAGGAGTGACACCAGATCCAAGGGCGTTCTTGATCTAGTACATTCAGATATATGTGGACTAATGTCAACGAAGTCTCTCAGAGGATATGAGTACTTTGTTACTTTTATTGATGATTTCTCCAAGAAGACCTGGATATACTTCTTGAAGACTAAGGATGAGGTCTTCAGTCACTTCCAGGAGTTCAAAGCTCTTGTGGAGAATTCAACAGGCAGGAAGGTAAAGGTTCTTCGGTCAGACAATGGAGGCGAGTACAAAGGGAAAGAGTTCCAGGAGTTCTGTACCAAGGAAGGAATTAAGAGAGAGTGGACTGTTCCTTACAACCCACAGCAGAATGGGGTTGCTGAGAGGAAGAATCGTTCTATATCGGAGGCAGCAAGGGCTATGTTGTATGACCAAGATATGCCACGTTACTTACGGGCAGAGGCATGCAGTACAGCAGTATACATACAAAACAGGGTTCCACATAAGGTATTGGGCAAGATGACACCAGAGGAGGCATTCTCAGGGAAGAAGCCAGATGTCAATCACTTTAGGATATTTGGGAGTTTGGCATTTTGTCACATTCCAGGGGCTACACATTCCAAGTTAGATCAGACTGCAGAGAGAGGGTACTTTGTGGGGTACAGCGAGACCTCAAAGGCATATCGGATATTTATTCCAGGGACCAAGAGGATTATTGTCAAGTGTGATGTCAAATTCATGGAGGACAAGGCATATAGGAGGTCCAGAGATTTGCCAGCAGATGATCAGAATGAGCAGCCAACAGAAGCTCCAAGGATTGTTCAACCAGAACAGGGGCAGCGAAGCACAAGTACAGTTACTAGTACAAGTACAGGCTCAGGTGCTGAGAGTTCGCAGAATATGGAGCAACAGATACAGCAAATCCAAGAGATGCATCAAGAAGATATGGAGTTTGATATTTCATCCTCTATAGTTGGCAGGAGGAACCGTGAGGTTCAACAGACACATAAGGATACTCAGGAGTTTGTGGGAGCTCCTAGGATGAGTAGTAGACAGCAAAAACAACCAGCCAGGTATAATGACTATGTGGCATTGGTTAGTCAGTTGGTAGATAGTGAGCCTTCTAGCTATCAGGAGGTTGCACAGCAACAGGTGTGGCAAGATGCGATGGTTGAGGAATATACCTCAATAATGCAAAACGATGTGTGGGAGGTTGTGCCTAGACCGACAGATAGGGCAGTGATTGGATCACGCTGGATCTATAAAATTAAGCATGGTGCAGATGGTAGCATCGAGAAATACAAGACAAGGTTCGTGGCCAAGGGGTTCTCTCAAAAGGAGGGAATAGACTATGAGGAGACATTCGCTCCAGTGGCTAGGTATACTTCTATACGAGCCGTAATCTCACTTGCAGCGCATATGGGATGGCAAATCCATCAAATGGATGTCAAGAGAGCATTTCTTAATGGTGAATTGTTAGAGAAGGTATACATAGAACAACCAGAGGGCTTTGTAGCACATAGCAGCAAAACCCACGTGTGCAGATTGAAGAAAGCTTTGTATGGACTCAAGCAGGCTCCCAGGGCGTGGTATGAGCGCATTGATAGATACTTGCAGGGAATAGGCTTTGTGAAGAGTGAGGCGAATGCTAACCTTTACTACTTGATGGTTGGGGGTGAAGTTCTCATTCTTGTTCTATATGTGGATGACTTATTTTTAACAGGTTCACTGGGCCTCATAGAGGAGTGCAAGAGGGACCTTGCAGCAAAGTTCGAGATGAAGGATTTGGGGCTTATGCACTACTTTCTAGGCATGGAAGTGTGGCAGACAGATGGAGAGATTTTCCTTGGACAAGGAAAATACTGCATTGAAATCTTGAAGAGGTTTGAGATGCAAGATTGCAGAGCCATGTCTACACCTATGATCACGAATTGGAAGAAAGTAGATGCATCCAAGGAAAAGGATGTAGACCCCACCTTATACAGGATGTTGATTGGATCTCTCATGTATTTGGTCAACACTAGGCCAGATATATCCTTTGCAGTAAACTCTCTTAGTCAATTCATGGTTGAGCCAAAGAGAGTGCATTGGATAGTGGCAAAGCATGTGTTGCAGTATTTGCGTGGTACAATCGAGTATGGGATCAGATATGCTGCGAAGTGATGGTATCAAGTTGATAGGCTATACTGATGCAGATTAGGCAGGTAGTGCGGTGGACAGGAAAAGCACTTCAGGGTGCTGCTTTAGTTTGGGATCAGGAGTTGTCTCTTGGTACAGCAAAAAGCAAAAGTCCGTGGCTCTGAGTTCTGCAGAAGCATAATACATAGCAGCTAGCATAGCAACATGTGAGGCTATATGGCTTCGGAAGTTGCTAGTAGCCTTGTTTGGTCAAAGGGTTGAGACTACAGTGATACACTGTGACAATCAGAGTTGCATTAAATTATTTGAGAATACAAGGTTTCATGATAGGTCTAAGCATATAGACATCAAGTATCATTTCATCAGGGATTGTGTACAGCGGAGGATTGTTCAACTACAGTATATACCTACAGATCAGCAGGTAGCAGACATTTTGACAAAGGCATTGGGGAAGGTGAAATTCATCTTCTTCAGAGATAAGTTGGGTGTTATGTAGAACACCTTCCTCGCTAAGAGGGAGTGTTAATTTTAAATGTAGCTTGGATAGGTGTTCTAGTCTCGGGTGGTGATTTCGAGGCTGGAAACACAGCTAGAATAATTATCTCCATACCTAGAAAATTGATTTCTCCAGAGACTTCTAGATATTAGGGTTTAGAGTCTAATAATCCTAGCCATTGATTTAGATTAAATCATGGCCATTGGTTTTCAATGAGGGGATTATAAAAGAGGATCAATGGGCATTTGGAGAACATAGATCCGAGAAGTATTTGCAGCGATAGCAAATAAATAAATTTGCAGCAATAGCAAATTGATTTGCAGTGAGAGCAAAGGGCGCAGTGATAGCGTTAGAGAGCAGTGGAATTGCCAGAGAAGGAAAATATTGCCGGAGCAATTTCAGCAGGAACAATTGAGGGAAGAGAATTTATAGGAAAGAAATTTTCAGAGCTCTGCCAGTAAGAGGCAAGCAATTTTGTATCTCTTGATTTTCTGCAGTTGAATAGAATTCTTATCTGCTAACTGGTTTTCCCTTTGGGGTTTTTCCAGGGACAATTTGTCCAAAATATTGTGTTGATTTTATTTTTCTGTCTCTGTGATTTTTCCGTGAAATTACAGCTGTGTTATTAATTAATATTTGCTGTAAGTTATTTTTCGGCAGCCAAATAATCTACTCAAGATAGGTAATTAATAATCAGTAGCTGCAATAGATTTTTCACAGGATAAGGATTTGATTTTGGAAATAAGGATTTGATTTTTTCTTTATTTGATCAAAAGAGAAAGTAAATAGAGAAGATAAGATGAGATATGAAAAAAGAGAAGGGATTTAGTTTTTGTTTTAAAAGGAAATAAATCTAGAAGAAGATAGGATGAGATATGAGAAGATAATTGATAAGATTATCTAATTAATTTAATTAATTAGATACACACAAGTTTTAAAAAGGAAAGAAATTGAGAAGAAGATGTGATTTGGATTTATTAATTAAAAAAATATTTGGTTTATTTAATTAATGTTGGAATATGATTCAATTAATTAAATAATTATAGAATATTTAATTAACATTAGAAAAATGAATGAATTAATTAAATAATTATAAATTTTAATTAATGCTAAGAAGTGGGAAAATCAACTTAATTAAATAATTAATAATTATTTAATTAATGTGAAGGAATAAGCTAGAATGATTTTAATAAAGATGGATGAATTTAATTAAATAATTAAGAATTATTTAATAATTAATGTGAAAGTATGGAAAATGAATATAACTAAGTCAGGAAGTGTGGTGAATTTTAGGTGTCTACATTTTGCCCCTCTTTGAGATGGTGTTGCAAAGTAACATTATTTCAAAGAAGTTTAAAACATAGTGTTGTGTTGGTTAGAAGAAGAATTTGGTTTAGAAGAATATGATTGGAAGAAAATGATTGGATTAGAGATGGTGATGCCTCAATCACTCGAAGTGAGGGTGACAAGAAAAGATAATGGTAAGTTAATGAATAAGATGAATGATGATGATGCCCCCTCAAGAGGATAGGTGGGTTCAAGGAACACAGAGGTGCTCTCTAAATGAAAGGAGAGGAATTTGTTAAGAGATAAAGAGATTTAAAAGAAGATGAGAAAGTTAGATGAAAGATGGAAGAATGATGGAAGAAGAATGGATGTCATGATGTAGGATGATAGAAGAATAAAATAATTGATCAAATTATGAAAGCTATAAATATTTATTAGGATGGATGGGTGAGATGGATGGGATGATTTGCTTAGGTTATGCTTGAAAAATATAAAGAGCAATCCTTATTTTGATATAGCAATAGATGTTATGCACCATGTATATAAGACCAAGGTGACAAGGCATCCAATGCATAAGACAAACACACAAAAAATAAAGGTCACAAGCAACCCTATATCAGATAACACCATGATATTGAAGACCATGATACTATTGTGCTAGGTAGGTTACAAGGACCAATGCAGATGCAAGACAAAATATGAAAGATAAAAGATAATGCTGATAAAAAAGATAATGTTGATGCAAGACAAAGGCAAGATAAATTGATAACACATACAAGCAAGCATGTATGCATGCACAAATGATTCAAAAACAAAAAAGGTTATTGTCCCTACCAAGCTGAAAACCAAGGATTAATTGATCAAGGATTGGTTTCATTGATTGAGGGTAATGTTGTCATTGTGGGGAACGATATATCCCTAAAACAACGCAAGGATGTGGGAACAATATATCCCATTGATGATGATTGGATAAATGATCAATTGATTGGTTTGATAGCAAGGTTGGAACAAAACCAAAGTATGCTATTGGAGGATTGGATAGATTGCTCAACTAGATTGGTATGGATTAAGGATGACTTGCAGTTGGATTTATTGCTTGAATTTTTTTTGGATTTTTGAGCTTTTTTGTATTTTTTGGATGTTTTGATTTTTTTCATGCTTTTATTTAATCTTTGTTATACTGTTGATGGTTTCTTGAGGTTATAATTGAGTTTGGTATTGAATCTTTGTTATATTGATGTCTTTATGAATTCCAACTTTCACTATACATAAAAATGTAGACACCTAAAATTCGCCAATGCATTTTCATTACATCGCATTCGCATTACTTCCCAACTTAATTATTTATTTTCTATATTTTCACATTAGTTAAATGATTCTTAATTATTTAATTAAATTCATCTATCTTTATTAATATCATTCTACCTTATTCTTCCACATTAATTTTCCCACTTCCTAGAATTAATTAAATAACTTACAATTATTTAATTAATCCATTCATTTTTCTAATGAATGATTATCCAACATTAATTAAATAAATCAAATATTTATTTAAGTAATAAATCTAAGCCACATCTTATTCTCCATTTCTTTCCTTTTTTAAACTCATGTGTATCTAATTAATTAAATTAATTAGATAATCTTATCAATTATCCTCTCATCTCTCATCTTATCTTCTTCAGGATTTATTTTCTTTAAAAACAAAAACCAAATCCTTATCTCCAAAATCAAATCCTTATCTCTCCATCATCAAAAATCTATAAATAAAGCCTTCTCCAAACCAAATGGAGGACTTTTTTTATGCAAACTTATGTTGTCAAATTGAGCTTCCATCCATGCTTTTACAAATCAAGGTTATGCTTTTTGTATTTGAGCAATCGACATTCACAAATACACCAAGGAATTCCAATCAATGGGTAACTTTTAGTGATTGTTTCATGCTTTTATTTAATCTTTGTTATGCTATTGATGGTTTCTTGAGGTTATGATGGAGTTTGGTATTGAATCTTTGTTGTATTGATGTCTTTACGAATTCTAATTTTCACCATACGCATTTTGGCATGCCCAGTGGGACCCCCGTCCCTTGATCTATCTTGCTTTTTGCAGGCTTTGTTAGTTTTTTGTTGCAGGTTTATGCTCTTTTAGAGAAAAATTTGAGGGTGCACGTTCACAGAGAGCCTTACAACACAAAATAGACTTCACGATTGCATCTATAAGGGCCAAGAGGTGAGAAAAACATATAATTTGACCCTTTTTGTGTAGGTGAAATTTGAGCAAATGTTTATAGGGGTGATGAACAATGTTTCCGGCGGTGAACAATGCTTTCCGACAGTGAATAGTGCTTTTCGATGGTGAACAGTGATTCCGACGGTGAACACTATTTTCGATTATGAACAGTGTTTCTGGTGGTGAACAATGTTCTCTGGTAGTGAATAGTGTTCTCAGGTTGTGAACAGTGTTTTCAGACCGTGAATAGTGTTTTTAAGGCTTAAAATAGTATTCTTTTTTAAAAATGCTATAACTTTTGCATATCATGTCAAATTTTTATATTTTTACAGGCATCAGAAATTTGATTCACCCAATTCATAGTGGTATAGGCCTCATCACTAGATTTAGCATAGAATATTAGCTTTTTTGCTTGGGCCAAGATCAAATGATTGAAACTACTAACAAATTGTTGCAGATTGGCATGTCCAAGACATATTTTTATCACTAATCCTGGCACTTAGTCTAATCTAGGGGGATAATAATTAAACATTGTTTGCTTTGTCTTTAGATTTTGAAAAGGGTGTATGCTCTCTCCTCGCACCTTTTGGTGATCTTAGAGATCAAAAACCCTTTCATTAGCCTTGTGTTTATTTGTTCAATCCTAGTAACATTATCTCGCATATGCTCTTACCTTGCGCTTCGTGCGAGCCTGGGAATCAAAAGTGAATAGTGTTTCTTCCCTTTAGGAGGCTTGCTAAGAGATTTCATCACCCCTAGGGACGACATCAACCACGTGTTCTAGTGGGGTGTATAAAGGGGGGAGAGTGAAAGTTGTACCTCAATCTAGTCACATAGTTATTAGTATAGCCTTGGGGCCCCGGTTGATTCCAGACACAAGGTGAAGTGATGTTTGTTTAATCACTTATGTCACATGCCTTCAATGGACTAGTGTTCATAGACCTGGACCCACCGTACCTAGTGTATATCAGGGGCTACCTAGACACCTTGTTATCCTAAATAAGACCTTTCAGTCATCATATCATGTGGTGCATCGCTGTCATAGGAGGAGAAGAGCTCACGCTATTACCACCATTGTTTGAGATAGAGTCTACTTTGGGCATGATGAAAGTCTTCAAGGTAAGGGGTGTAAGGTGGTATATGACCTTGCATTCCCTATTTATCCATAACAAGATAAATGGTATCAAGGGGGTTGACATTGCCATTATCTAATAGTGGGGATTAACACCACACCTGAGTGAATCCGTGGGATATGACACTTCTTGATTGAATAATATAGGATTGTACAAGAGTGTTTGGCATTTTTTCTTGTTATCTACCCGTACACACCATTTTTTTTATCCATAAAGGTTAATAGCCTTTCGCACCCAATTCCGTTAAGAGTCAACACCATTGTGTATTTTATTTATATCTCTTGCCAAAAATTTGCCCAAGTCAAGCTATAAACCATTCCCAACCACTCTCTAATCATCCATTTTCATCCAATCCAATCCAAGTTCATCCTAATCTTTATCCTTATGTATCCAATCAATCATATTCCAATCATCTTCATCATCCATATCATTATCCTAATCATCCCTCTTATCCACTTCATCCTATCCTAATCATCCTAATCATCTTATCACCTTATCACAATTATTCGAATCATCCTATCTGCATCACCCTAATCACCCATAATCATCTTAATCATTTCATCCCAACCTATCCCTAATCCATGCCTAAATCCATCATATAGGACCCTAATCTTCATCAAGTTATCCTAATCCTATCAAGGTCCTAACCCTAATCCATTCTATCCACCTAATCCATTTCCAATCCTTAGCCCATAATTCTTCATCCATTATCACCTATAATCCATATCATAATCCACTAATCTAATCCATTTATCCCAACCCACAAAATCAATCATCCATTATCTATATATCCATTTTAACCAAACATCCAACATCTGTTGGTATTTATTTCCAAATCGGCAGAGGGTTTGCCAACTCCAATGCACAGGCAGATTCGGCCAACAGATACAGGAGGTTGCGTGAGCTGCCTCCCCTTCACTTCTGGTTCTGTCGTACCAAGGGGGGTATCCCTATAACTAAAGGTGTAACATTGACTAGCTCAATGACAGGAAGATTTAGCTTGACAACAACAGGCAGAATACTCTCATGTGTGGACCAAGATGTGGATGATACATCACAAGGTTGGCAATATTCTTGGACATATGTGTCTGGTTGTGGATGAGAGTATGTAGGGGTCCTAATCCTACTCCTACAACTAACAGGTGGAAGTTATGAAAAGGTGGATATGATGATTTGGATGCAAGACAACGGGTTTTGGTCATAATTACTAACCCAGGAGTAGACCGGTGCCTATCTCAAGGCAAGGAGTCAACAAGACGTATGCAATAGATGGTTTACAACTAGCATTCAAGTTTCAAGGGGTTGGATTGATGCTTGCCTTATAAACATCACCCAAGAATGGGTATTTAGCTGCCTCTACTTACAGATATCCCTGCTAACAAACAACCTTCTCCATGCTTAACCTAAAATAATTTAATCCACTCCTTGAATGGAAGTTAGAGATGAAACATGTGATAAAGAAACTTATACCCTAGAATCTGAGAAACCCTTAGCAGCCAGATTCAAAAGAAGGAAATGCATGAAGCGAAGGAGACAAACAGATAAACACATGCATAAGAGCATTTTTCATCTATATCAACATGAAACTAAACATACGTGCAAAATACATTCATGATGCAACTCATAAACTCCAGAATGAGATAAAACAGCCCAGGATCATGCCCTGTTCTTCATTATTTACACAAAAATGCCCAAATCTTCAACAACCACAAACTGAGTAACACAGTCTGCTTAATACAACAAGAAAGTGTACTCTGCATTAATTACTGGGCGATTCAAAATTCGCCAGATACAGTACATCATGAGAAAATGGCGCTCAACATATTGAATGCAACAGGTGGGAGAGGAGACAGGGAGTGATCTCGAGCCCTGCGTCACCGCCTAGGGATTCACAACTTCAATCAGGTACCAGATCTGTCTATATCATCGCCCATACCATGTAACATCCGCCATTAATGGCGTACCAACCTATGGCCTTGGGAAGTACAATAGACTGTGTGTTTGAAACTTTCCCGCCAAGATATATCATCCTGATATTTCAAATCATGTGGGAACTAATTATCCCACATGCACCCCGCGATGACCTCCTCAACACTTTATTTACTAGGCTGTGAGAATATATGATGTCGGTGATTTTGCTCCCGACGGTACCAGTATAAACCTCATCATCATCCTCCCACATGATATCCCGTCGGCCAGACCCCTAATATCGGCGAGCCACCTGCATGTTAGCCTGACACAAAATATCACCCCAATATTTCACATCACCCTAATGTGAAATATCATCCCGCTGGAAATATCACCCCGCAGGAAAGTATAACCTGATATTTGAAAACCAGCCTGATGACCAACCTTACCTTCATGTGAAATATCACCCCGATATTCACCCTCATCAGCACAACCTGATGCATCGGAGGAAGATCCTCCTGCTTTGCCGATACCTTACGTCTCGTCGTGATCCACCTAATCATGTCCATTAATATCTTGATGACATCACCATCACATTGCAATAACAGGGTGATCCTTGAAGGATAACTGATGTTAGAAACATGACCCCCTACGGACCTAGATGATGTCATTGTCATGTCTGCATAGGGTGATATTTGGCGGGGTGATATTCGTGAGATCACTTGATATTTGAAATATCACCCCCCACAAAAATATCGAGCTGCACTGTAGCACTGCTATAACATCGGGGTGATGTTTGAATATGACTGATATTAGAAATATCACCCCCAAGTGAAAGATCAGGCTAGCAGAAAATATGATGATCCTCACAAGAAACAATCAGGGTGATAACTGGAAACATGATGATGATGACCTCCTCCGAAGAAAACATGATGCTGATGTTGAAAAATGCTGAGGAGGCCCAAAGACTTAAAACTTTTTTTGGACTTTTTGGGAGGGTGCGTGCAGAAATATTTGCTTGAAACCTGACTGCTCATGCAGGGACCAATAGTGGCTCTGGCCTAAAACCCTAAACATAAATGATTACTAACATAGGCTCCGTCTGGGGACGCATGCCTCTTGCAGGCATGGCGAGAACCACAGACCTCTGGGATGCAGGCCAGTCCCCTATACATTGGGCACAGAGTCATGAAGTTACAATGATCTACATCACCAAACACACTTGATGGCCTAAGGCCACCAAGAAAAGAAAAACCTGTATCTCCCTTTGTCAAACACCTTGTTTTCATCTGCATACACTGGATCAAGCCTGGAGATACTGCCATGATTTGCCCACAAACAAACCTCATCATTTGCATATTCAACCCTCTTATTTAGCTTGTTCCTCTCAACCTTATGCAAACAACCTTCATCATCAGGCAACATGTGAATGCCATATTCATCAAGCAATGCACATTCAAATAAAATATAACACATGTTATCATCTGTATCAGCATTATGCATTGCAAAATGATCTCCTAGCTGGACTAAAAATTGAAAGCACTCAAAGTCCGCCATGCAACTAGGAAGATCAGGGCTCATCTTATCATAAGCTGGCATATCAAAGAAAAATCTTTCAAATTCATATTTGTGTACATCATGCACACAACCATCAGCAGCACCAAACTAGAAAAGATCAGGCTCTGGCATCTCTTTGCAGCAGTTTTCATGATGTATGTTGGTCTCTCTTTCATCAGGATGAGGGCTAGAATCCATATCAACATCAGTGCCTAGATTCCCACCATGCTCAAACAGATCCTCATCATCATATTTGTCAAAAATGGGTGATCCATGTGTTTTAGCTTCATTATGTTATGCCACTGGTTCATGGGCAGCAAAACATGCTTTTTCATTCCCAATGAATTCTTTTTGTGGAGGAGTATCAGCTTGTATGTCATAAGAAAAACTAAAATCAAACAAAGAACAATCATGCTCATCATTAGCACTTGTTTCAATCCCTGATTGCTCTTCATCATCTCCATGTGTCTGAATAAAAGGCAGTGATTCAAACATGGGACTATTCCTCTGTTTTCTTATTTCTTCTCTATCTTGAGCACAATACTCACAATCATCTCCACAAATCCATTCAAACAGATGTTCATTTCTGTCCATAACTTCATCATTATTTTCAGAACCAGACACCTCAACCTCAACTTGGGAGTCATCACTGATCCTTCTAATCGCATCCTCAACTGATGTATTTTCATTCTCATTTTTATCTTCACATGATGCCATAATCACTTGGTCATTTGCAGCCTTATAACCGTTATTCACACCAAAGCCTGTGGACAGGGAATTCAGCATATGCAGATTTCTCATTTTTTCTATATTTTCTACAAACTTGTATGCCATCTACATACTTGTTATCTTGAATTCCCTCAACAATGCACTAGAGCCCTCCTCAAAAGCTTCAAAATATATGCCAACACAAGCTGAAATATCAAGTCTGAAGACTTCAGGGATTTGTGAAAGGGCTACTACAAATCTATGACTGAAATCAATACAGGGCTCTTTATCTTGTTTTCTAATTTCCATTAATCTTGCAACAAGATCAGCAGGTTCTCTTGCCAATTCTTCTTTGAAATAGTCAGCAAGTTCATCCCAACAGGCAAAGGATCTCTTTGGAAAGCTCAAATACCAATCTCTAGCTTTTGCATCAAAGGATCTAACAAAAAACCTCATCCACATATCCTCATCTCTAAATGAGTGTCTCTCCATGAACCTATGAAAATTGTGGATATGTGCACCCCCATCACACAACTATGTCCACTAAATCTAGGCATCTGATTGTACACTTGGGTAGGCATACTTTCAATTTTATAGTCAACCCATGACAAATCTAGTTGGTCATGCAAAGGATCAAAAGGGCTGGCAAGAGGTTTAGCCTTCTAACTAGAAAACATAACAGGGTTATTACTATTTAACTAAACTTGCTGAGCCTCTAAGTATATCAACCTATTTTTTATCTCTTCCATTCTTTTACTCAACATTTCATCCCCCTCATGACTGAGTATGGGTGAATACATATTTGGATTCATATAAATCTCACTCTTAAACATCCTTTGTCTGCCTAAGACCTAAGGCTTCCCTTGGCATCTAACTTATGCAATAAAACAACAAATACAAGTGGGAGGAAATCAAGTACCTTTTCTCATCTAGATGCTGCAATCTGAACAGAACATTATTTTATCACAATAACATACATCAGCCTTTCATGTGCACTTAAAAACTTTTGCAGAGTCGCCACCTCTCTAGAGAGGATAAAATTTTCAAATAACTGAAAGCTCATCAAATATTTTTTCTAAGTTCATTCCACTAGTAGAGCACCATATTCACATGAAAGAACTGAATATGCAGTAATGATTTCACACTATTTGACTCTTGTCCCCAGCGGCGTCGCCATTTCTGTTGGTATTTATTTCTGAATCGGCAGAGGGTTTGCTAACTCCAATGCACAGGCAGATTCGGCCAACAGATACGGGAGGTTGCGTGAGCTGCCTCCCCTTCACTTCTGGTTCTGCTGTACCAAGGGGGGTATCCCTATAACTAAAGGTGTAACATTGACTAGCTCAATGATAGGAAGATTTAGCTTGACAGTAACAGGCAGAATACTCTCATGTGTGGACCAATATGTGGATGATACATCACAAGGTTGGCAATATTCTTGGACATATGTGTCTGGTTGTGGATGAGAGTATACAGGGGTCCTAATCCTACTCCTACAACTAACAGGTGGAAGTTATGAAAAGGTGGATATGATGATTTGGATGCAAGACAATGGGTTTTGGGTCATAATTACTAACCCAGGAGCAAACCGATGCCTATCTCAAGGCAAGGAGTCAACTAGACGTATGCAATAGATGGTTTACAACTAGCATTCAAGTTTCAAGGGGTTGGATTGATGCTTGCCTTACAAACATCACCCAAGAATGGGTATTTAGCTGCCTCTACTTACAGATATCCCTACTGACAAACAACCTTCTCCATGGTTAACCTAAAACAATTTAATCCACTCCTTGAATGGAAGTTAGAGATGAAGCATGTGATACAGAAAACTTATACCCTAGAATCTGAGAAACCCTTAGCAGCCAGATTCAAAAGAAAGAAATGTGTGCAGCGAAGGAGACAAACAGATAAACACATGCATAAGAGCATTTTTCATCTATATCAACATGAAACTAAGCATACGTGCAAAATACATTCATGATGCAACTCATAAACTCCAGAATGAGATAAAACAGCCCAGGATCATGCCCTGTTCTTCATTATTTACACAAAAATGCCCAAATCTTCAACAACCACAAACTGAGTAACACAGTCTGCTTAATACAACAAGAAAGTGTACTCTGCATTAATTACTGGGCGATTCAAAATTCGCCAGATACAGTACATCATGAGAAAATGGCGCTCAACATATTGAATGCAACAGGTGGGAGAGGAGACAGGGAGTGATCTCGAGCCCTGCGTCACCGCCTAGGGATTCACAACTTCAATCGGGTACCAGATCTATCTATATCATCGCCTATACCCTGTAACATCCGCCATTAATGGCATACCAACCTGCGGCCTTGGGAAGTACAGTAGACTATGCGTTTGAAACTTTCCCACCAAGATATATCATCCTGATATTTCAAATCATGTGGGAACTAATTATCCCACATGCACCCCGCGATGACCTCCTCAACACTTTATATACTAGGCCGTGAGAATATATGATGTCGGTGATTTTGCTCCCGACGGCACCAGTATAAACCTCATCATCATCCTCCCACATGATATCCCGTCGGCCAGACCCCTAATATCAGCGAGCCACCTACATGTTCGCTCGACACGAAATATCACCCCGATATTTCACATCACCCTGATGTGAAATATCATCCCGCTGGAAATATCACCCCGCGGGAAAGTATAACCTGATATAAAATATCACCCTGATATTTGAAAACCAGCTTGATGACCAACCTTACCTTCATGTGAAATATCACCCCGATATTCACCCTCATCAGCACAACTTGATGCATCGGAGGAAGATCCTCCTGCTTTGCCGATACCTTACATCTCGCCGATGATCCACCTAATCATGTCCATTAATATCCTAATGACGTCACCATCACATTGCAATATCAAGGTGATCCTCGAATGATAACTAATGTTAGAAACATGACCCCCTTCAGACCTAGATGACATCATTGTCATGTCTGCATAGGGTGATATTCATGAGATCACTTGATATTTGAAATATCACCCCCCACAAAAATATTGAGCTGCACTGTAGCACTGCTGTAACATTGGGGTGATGTTTGAATATGACTGATATTAGAAATATCACCCCTAAGTGAAAGATCAGGCTGGCAGAAAATATGATGATCCTTGCAAGAAACAATCAGGGTGATAACTGGAAACATGATGATGATGACCTCCTCCGAAGAAAACATGATACTGATGTTGAAAAATGCTGAGGAGGCCCAAAGACTTAGAACTTTTATTGGACTTTTTGGGAGGGTGCGTGCAGAAATATTTGCTTGAAACTTGACTGCTCATGCAGGCACCAACAGTGGCTCTGGCCTAAAACCCTAAACATAAATGATTACTAACATAGGCTCCGTCTAGGGACGCATGCCTCTTGCAGGCATGGCGAGAACCACAGATCTCTGGGATGCAGACCAGTCCCCTATCCATTGGGCACAAAGTCATGAAGTTACAATGATCTACATCACCAAACACACTTGATGGCCTAAGGCCACCAAGAAAAGAAAAACCTGTATCTCCTTTTGTCAAACACCTTGTTTTCATCTGCATACACTGGATCAAGCCTGGAGATACTGCCATGATCTGCCCAGGTGGGAGAAGAGACAGGGAGTGATTTTGAGCCCTGTGCCGCCACCTGGGGATTCACAACTGGATTAATATAAATGATTATGATGACTGGAAACATGATGATGATGACCTCCTCTGAAGAAAACATGATGCTGATGTTGAAAAATGCTGAGGAGGCCCAAAGACTTAGAACTTTTTTTGGACTTTTTGGGAGGGTGTGTGCAGAAATATTTGCTTGAAACCTGACTGCTCATGCAGGCACCAACAGTGGCTCTGGGATGCAGACTAGTCCCCTATCCATTGGGCACAAAGTCATGAAGTTACAATGATCTGCATCACTAAACACACTTGATGGCGTAAGGCCACCAAGAAAAGAAAACCCGTATCTCCCTTTGTCAAACACCTTGTTTTCATTTGCATACACTGGATCAAGCCTGGAGATACTGTCATGATTTGCCCAGGTGGGAGAGGAGACAGGGAGTGATCTTGAGCCCTGCGCCGCCGCCTGGGGATTCATAGCTGGATCAATATAAATGATTATGATGACTGGAAACATGATGATGATGACCTCCTCTGAAGAAAACATGATGCTGATGTTGAAAAATGCTGAGGAGGCCCAAAGACTTAGAACTTTTTTTGGACTTTTTGGGAGGGTGTGTGCAAAAATATTTGCTTGAAACCTGACTGCTCATGCAGGCACCAACAATGGCTCTGGCCTAAAACCCTAAACATAAATGATTACTAACATAGGCTCCGTCTGGGGACACATGCCTCTTGTAGGCATGGCGAGAACCATAGATCTCTGGGATGCAGACCAGTCCCCTATCCATTGGGCACAGAGTCATGAAGTTACAATGATCTACATCACCAAACACACTTGATAGCCTAAGGCCACCAAGAAAAGAAAAACCTGTATCTCCCTTTGTCAAACACCTTGTTTTCATCTGCATACACTGGATCAAGCCTGGAGATACTGCGTTTGAAACTTTCCCGCCAAGATATATCATCCTGATATTTCAAATCATGTGGGAACTAATTATCCCACATGCACCCCCGATGACCTCCTCAACACTTTATCTAGTAGGCCGTGAGAATATATGATGTCAGTGATTTTGCTCTCGACGGCACCAGTATAAACCTCATCATCATCCTCCCACATGATATCCCGTCGGCCAGACCCCTAATATTGGTGAGCCACCTGCATGTTCACCCGACACGAAATATCACCCCAATACTTGACATCACCCTGATGTGAAATATCATCCCACAGGAAAGTATAACCTGATATAAAATATCACCCTGATATTTGAAAACTAGCCTGATGGCCAACCGTACCTTCATGTGAAATATCACCCCGATATTCACCCTTATCGGCACAACCTGATGCATCGGAGGAAGATCCTCCTGCTTTGCTGATACCATACATCTCGCCGATGATCCACCTGATCATGTCCATTAATATCCTGATGACGTCACCATCACATTACAATATTAGGGTGATCCTCGAAGGATAACTGATGTTAGAAACATGACCCCCTTTAGACCTAGATGACGTCATTGTCATGTCTGCATAGGGTGATATTCAGCGGGGTGATATTTGTGAGATCACTTGATATTTGAAATATCACCCCCCGCAAAAATATCAGGTTGCATTGTAGCACTGTTGTAACATCAGGGTGATGTTTGAATATGACTGATATTAGAAATATCACCCCCAGGTGAAAGATCAAGCTGGCATAAAATATGATGATCCTCACAAGAAACAATTAGGGTGATAACTGGAAACATGATGATGATGACCACCTCTGAAGAAAACATGACGCTGATGTTGAAAAATGCTGAGGAGGCCCAAAGACTTAGAACTTTTTTTGGACTTTTTGGGAGGGTGCCTGCAGAAATATTTGCTTGAAACCTGACTATTCATGCCGGCACCAATAGTGGCTCTAGCCTAAAACCCTAAACATAAATGATTACTAACAACACCTGTCCTTAATCAAACATCATCCTTTGAAACATCACTAGTCCATCCATAAACAAAACTACACTTCAACAAATCAACCTTTAGTCCCATCACATAGAATCCTCAACAAATTGGTCCTGATAATCAATTGACCTAGATCCATCCCCCCTCCATATCCAATTCAACCAATGTCCTCATCATACCTAGATGATGCAGATATAGAGGAACTTAAATGCCTATATGGATCTCATCCCCAAGCTATATCTTCAATCCAACACACATCACTATCATACTGACATCCATCATACACATCTCCTAGTACTCCTGAGGCATGGATATAAAAACTTAAACATGACTATGAGAGATTGGATCCTATCGGTAAGAAAAAAATCCAAAGAACTTTAACTGCCCTTAGCACATCTCATCACTAGAGATCCTCCTAATGTTATCACATCAACATCATCATCTTACATGTCCATGCAAACTCCAAATCATCAAATCATGAATCCATACTTGGACATACAAACCCCTTACAATCAAACATTGGCTAGTACAAGTTACAATCCTATGCCTAATTGTATACCCTATGAAAAAGGACATCAAGGTCATCCATATCATCCTCTATCCATATATTCACCTCCATCCATTTCCCAAGAACCATTTTCCTATGCAATATCCCTATCTCATTTTTCGTCTAATCCAAGTCCGTTAACCCCTTTCATCCCTCCACCATGGGATCTTTCCACTCCCAATCCTAATTCATTAGCCCACATACCTTCTAATTCATCTTATTCTCCACCACCTAGTCCATTATTTAATCCACCATCAAATCCCTTTATCCATCCCTCCAATCTACTCATAATCTTACCATATCCACTCATAATATCCCTCCACCCAATCCTAATCCTAATCCCACAACATCTTCCATCATTGCCTATCCACGGTATACCTATCTTACTTTAGAATTCATAAAGGATTTGACCCAAGGACTCCTAGCAAAGAAGAAAAACTATCGTGCACTCAAATGTCTATCCTTGATCCTAACAAAGAACCTCCTAATAACATGTCTACCACTCCAACATAATCATCAAATCCTATGCATATACATCCTCTTGAAGAGTCCCCTTCTGTGAATGCAAAAAAAGACCCATCATGTAGTTATGTTGTCGACTATCTCAAGCCTCTTAAGTCCATCCAAGAACCTTCTACTTCCATCGAAACCCAAGGGCTATGTCATGAGTCTAGTCCAGAGCATGTGGAAACACCAACCCCTTATACTAATCAAAATCAAAACACCCTAATTCATCCTATTTATAACCAATATCACACTATCCATGTTAAGCTTATTCATGATCAAGCTCCCATCCATGATCAAGCTCCCATTTATGATCAGTCTCCCTTCTATGATCAAGATCCTATCTCTGGTCATGAAATCCAAGATGATCCTCTTAGCCCACTTTATGCATTACATGAGCTAGAGATTATCACTTCACCCATCCATAATCCCACAACCATCCATGAGCAAGATATCCAAATTACTCCGATCCATCCATCCACAACACCCCCTTCCTAGGATGAGACACTTGATCCCCAAGAAAACATGGATAATCAAACAGATAACTTGGATCCTATTACACCACATCCTAATGAGCATAATGATAATCAAGATCCAAGTATCTCAAGTCATCCCTTTTTTTATCCCACGCCATCATTGCCTATTGATTCCCCATTATCCCTTATTGATCCTTCACCATTTCCTATCGACTCCCTCCCAACTCCATTATCCTATCCCATTGATATTGTTGCTTTCATCCATGGTGATTCTCGTCAAAGAGGAACAAACTTCATCCACCACCCCACCTTCTCCATCTAATAATGGACTCGCATCTTGTTTCCAAAATAAGAAACATCCCATTGCATATCGTATGTTCCAAAACATGAACTATTAAGGAAAAGTTTTAGGCCTTCATGAACAAGGCATCTTGAAGCCCATCCATGTCACAATCCATCCACAAGTGCATGGCCTTGGTTCTCCATCCCAAGAAAAATAATCCAAAGATGTTGGTACTACCTCCATGCCTCCTAAAGCTACTTCTTCCAATCCAAATCCCGGTGCATCTCATCGCACCTCCAAGTCATATGTCATCATCCCTCCTCCATTATCATACCATTCACAAAAGCATGTGACCATACAATCTCCCTCCATCTACTCTTCCTCCACTCCTTCCAACTCCTAATAATCCCATCCTTAAATCCCCTAATCCCTTCATCCATCAGTACACTCATGTCTCTATCCACACATCCCACTCCCTTATATCCCCTATCATTCCTAATCATGGCCAATAAATGCACACATCAACCCAATCTGAAGCTATCCCCAACTCAATGAAATTTAAAAATCAAAATTTGGATGCTCCCACACAGATAGTAGAATATCCGCAAAAGCCTCAAGAATATCATGTCATAGGGCATCGATACACAAATTCAAAGCCAAATCCATCTCAAAATATGCATACGTCCACACACCTAAAAGCAAAAATGAAAATGGTGTGGGTTCCCAAGAAATAAGAAATTAATCCAAATGAAGCATCCACATCTCAATCTATGCCCCAATTCCAAAAATCCCACTTCCCATTAAAAAATCCTACAAATCCTAAGTCCATTTGGGTTCCTAAATCCCTAAATTGGCAATTCCTAAATCCCCTATCCTGATTCCCATTACTCCCCACTCCCCATCAAAGTCAAAGGCTTCAAAATCTATTGCGATGTGTGCAACCGTTGGTCTTGGTTTCCCATAATTCCATGACATCTCCACATACCTACATCCCCCCAACTTATATCCCCTTATCTAGCATAATTCCCCCATCATACCCCTATGTTCCATGCTTTTGCTCCATCTCCCATTTATCATCCATCTCCATCCATCATCCACATCATAATCCACCATCCATTCCATTTCCATCTTCCCGCATCTACCAACATCTATGCGCATAATGCTAACATACTACCTTGCTATTGGAAACAGAAGCTTGAGTCCTCATTCTCCATCTCATCCAATAATAAAAAAGAAAAAAAAACTGAGAAATTTAAAAAAAAGTAAAGAGAAATCATTTGTCTAATCGTCAAAACTTGGCAAACAGGTGCCTTGGATAAGTACCACGATGAAAACCTAGAAAATAGACGTCGTGAGTAGATCGATTGTCTATGTACCTTACACTTGGGGGCATGTTGTCTCATCTACCTATTCAATCATTCCTTCTACCTATCCTTCCTATCATATATTCCTTATCCATTATATCTACATAATTATCCCCTTGGTCCAATCCATCCTCCTTTCCTCCTTTTGATCTTGATAAAGATAGGGGAAAAATGTTGAAACATGCTTTGGACAACTCTTGACGTATCTAATACTTCCCAACATATCCTATCATCTTATCATTGCAAGCATTGTCACACCATTTCCTGAGTCTAATACCTAGAATAGGACATGTTATTCCTATGCGACATAGTCCTTGGAGATCACATCCTAAATTCTTCTGTCCATCTATCCTTCATGCATTTCCCATCCATTATCCACTATTGCCCATCCTTCTACCTATCCATCCATTTTACACTTCATAGCCCTATTATCCACTATCACCCATCATTCTACCTATCCACTCACTTTACACTATCCTATCCATCTATCATTCATTATCGCCCATTCGTTTACCTATCCATGATGTTCCCTTGTCATTGGTATCTAACACTAAGGCTATCCAATGGCACTCCAATGTTATCCATACATTCCAAAAAAAATCCACAAAAATCAAAACATCCAAAAATCCTAAAAAAATCAAAACAATCCAAAGAAATAAAAAAATATAGAAAATTTTCAACATTCCGAAAACTCAAGCAATAAATCCAAATGCAAGTCATCCTTAATCCATATCAATCTAGTCGAGTAATCTTTCCAATCATCCAAAAGCATACTTTGGTTTTGTTCCAACCTTGCTCTCAAACCAATCAATCGATCATTTATCCAATCATCATCAACGGGACATATCGTGTATCCTTGTGTTGTTCTAGGGATATATTGTTCCCCACAATGACAACATTATCCTCAATCAATCTAATCAACCCTTGATCACTTAATCCTTGCTTTTCAGCTTGGCAAGGGCAACCACCTTGTTTGTTTTTTAATCATTTGTGAATGCTTTCTTGCTTGTGTGTGTTATCAATTTATCTTGCATCTGTCTTATCATTTTTTTATTAGAATTATATTTTTATCTTGCATCTTTTATCTTTTATCTTTTTATCTTGCATATTTTGTCTTGCATCTGCATCGGTCCTTGTAACCTACCTACCACAATGATATCATGGTCTTCAATATCCTGGTGCTATCTGGTATAGGGTTGCTTGTGACCTTTATCTTTTTGTTGTCTATCCTATGCATTTGATACATTGTCACCTTGATCTTCTATACCCTGGTGCATAACATCCATTGCTATATCAAAATAAGGATTGCTCTTTATATTTTTCAAGCATAACCTGAAGCAAATCATCCCATCCATCTCACCCATCCATCCTAATAAATATCTATAGCTTTCACAATTTGATCAATTCTTCTATTCTTCTATCATCCTACACCACTGCATCCATTCTTCTTCCATCTTTGATCTAACCTTTTCAACTTCCTTTACATCTCTCTACCTACTAACAATTTCCTCTCTTTAGTTTTGAGAGCACACCTGTGTTCTTTGAACCCACCTATCCTCTCGAGGGGGCATCATCATCATTCACCTTATTCATTAACATACCATTATCTTTCCTTATCACCCTCACTTTGAGTGAATGGGGCATCACCATCTCTAATCCAATCATTTTCTTCCAATCAGATTCTTCTAAACCAAAGTCTTCTTCCATCCAACACAACACTATGTTTTAAACTTCTTTGAAATGATGTTACTTCGCAACACCATCTCAAAGAGGGGTAAAATGTAGACACCTAAATTTTGTCAATGCATTTTCACTGCATCGCATTCGCATTACTTCCCAACTTGATTATTCATTTTCTATATTTTCACATTAATTAAATGATTCTTAATTATTTAATTAAATTCATCTCTTTATTAAAATTGTTATACTTTATTCTTCCACATTAATTAAATAATTATTAATTATTTAAGTTAATTTTTCCACTTCCTAGAATTAATTTAATAACTTACAAATATTTAATTAATCTGTTCATTTTTCTAATGAAGCATAATCCAACATTAATTAAATAAATCAAATATTTATTTAATTAATAAATCTAAGCCACATCTTCTTCTCGATTTCTTTCCTTTTTTAAACTCATGTGTATCTAATTAATTAAATTAATTAGATAATCTTATCAATTATCCTCTCATCTCTCATCTTATCTTCTTCAGGATTTATTTCCTTTTAAAACAAAAAATTAAATCCTTCTCTTCTTTCAAATCTTATCTTCTTCTTGATTTATTTCCTCTTTTTAACTCACCTAATCAAATAAAGCCAAAATTAAATCCTTATCTCTCCATCATCAAAAATCTATAAATAAAGCCTTCTCCAAACCAAATGGAGGACTTTTTTATGCAAACTTATGTTGTCAAATTGAGCTTACATCCATGCTTTTGCAAATCAAGGTTATGCTTTTTGTATTTGAGCAATCCACATTCATAAATACACCAATGAATTCCAATCAATGGGTAACTTTTAGTGATTGTTTCATGCTTTTGTTTAATCTTTGTTATGCTATTGATGGTTTCTCGAGGTTATGATAGAGTTTGGTATTGAATCTTTGTTGTATTGATCTCTTTATGAATTCCAACTTTCACCATACACAATAGGCATATGTCTATAATAGAACAGATTTTATATCATGAGATAGAAACCCTCTACATAAACTATGTACAAAGGTTATATTTATATAGTTGTTGTCAACTAGGTCTACAAGTAAAAGACTAACATATGTTATAAATGTATGGTGCACTTCCCATATGGCTAGGGTTATGCTAGGTGCCAAACTTGTATGGTGCTAGTTGGTTGGCACAATAATGTGGAGCAAATGTGGCCATGTTGGATGCATGTGGAGCCAAACTAAATGTATTAGTGCAAATGCATGTGTTGCCCATGTGCATGTAAAACACAATGCAAAGATGTTGGTGTAGGAGCTAGCAATGTTATTATCAAAGGTAATACAAACCCCTAAAGTTGTGTAGTGTGACTATAGAGTGCATGTGTAGTTATTTTTGTGTTTTGTTATGTGGAGTTGTTAGAATTTCTACTTACATATATGTGCATGAAGCCATTCTACCAAAATCATTCATGTGTATTGATGCATATTGGAACAAAATGTTTGTGCAAGAGAATAATGTAGTATGGAAGGTGTTGATGTTGAGCTGATACATATAAGTGTGAGTTGCATGAAATTGTACACAAATCATACATGCATGTTAAAGTGGGGAAAATGTAGAGAAGAAAAGTACATACTTCTTACTTTTCCACTCTAGTTTCGGAGTCACTTTAGTCATGTACTCAATTTGGGTCAATTTAGTGCAAAAAATTGATAAAAATTTGAAACAATTCCTCCATTTTATTACTATAGACCTTATAATCCATACATACCATCATCTCACCCTTTCATACATCTTAGGTAAAATCACAATTGTGATTATGTCCTTGGATAGATTCACTAGTGTGATTCTATCCCCCGTTTTCAAAATTCAATTTCTTGTATTTTGAGGCCAACATTTCTCAAATTTGATTGTTGTATCATTAGTTTGCATGCCAAAATCATCTAAATTGGAATCTAGATCTTCATATATATAGACATGCCCTAGGACCCTAAATTATATGACATGACATGAAAAGATAACTCGCCATATATTCAAATTTGCATATCATAAAATCAAAAGAGGAAGGAATCAAAGCATGATAGATTCTAAGTTTGCATGATCATCCAAGAACAAAGATTGCATTTATCTTCATATATGCATGTTGCATCATACTTATACTCAAATCTTATGAACAACAATCATCAAAGGCTTGACCAAGGCAAAGGGGGGAAGTTAGCACACTTCCAAGCCCTGGCATAGTAATCTCCTAAAGGCAATAGTAATCTCCTAAAGGCATTTTAAAATATTGCATGTTCTAAGTCAGATATTTTAAAAATGTGAATAAAGAATCGTAAGTTCCAAGAGCCTAAATAAGATTATAGATTTCTAAAATCCATACTTACTAGTGTGATTCTATCATAATATTTCCACAACCATTTATACACTTTTCAAGATACTATTTATTGGAATAGTGAACATATATAACAATCTATTAATCCAGATATAAGGAGAAATATACACTCTCTTACCCCTACTTCTTTGTCAATTACACTTCGCATTTCTTGTCTTATATTAAAATCATGCTTAATTTATTTGCTTATTCGTTGGCACTAATAGAGATTAAGTGATGGAATTAAGCTACTTTACACAGAAACGGGGTTTCTTTATTTCCTCACAATATCATTTTCTTTATAATATTGTCATCCTAACCATGACTTCATGGTCTTTAATAAACTATATCCTATAGAAATGGCATACCCCACACCCATGACCGATAGAAAGGCCTAAACAACTAAAATCCATAAACTAAAAATTCTTAAAGCAAAGATGCTAATTTCGTGAATATAGAATTCCTTGTTTGTAAATTTTATTAAATATAATCCACTTGTCTTCAAGACAGTTATAATCAAGCCATATTATTTGATTACCTTGACTGGTCCACATGATTGGGTCTTAAATGATTATGACCATACATTCGTTTCTAATGAAATGTTGACTAAGGGGGATGTATCCTTCGTTCTATGTTTTTATATAGAAAATGCTAAAAAGGTTATTAGAATGAGATGCTTTCTCCCAGCCGTCAATTGTTATATATATATAAACCGGAGGAATCACAACTTGGTTATTTGAACTAGGTGCTTAGAGGTAGTAATTTTGCAAAGGTGCTTCAGTAACAGAGTGAGTTCTTACAACTTTTAGGTAATGTGTAAATTTCACATGGTAGGAATTGAACTTGGGGGGCGGGTGGCCAACCACATACTTAGAGGCAACAATCACATTAACTAGACTAACTCTCACACACACGTATTCTCCTCATATTTAAATCTATTTAGAGATTAAAATTAAGTGTCCTAAGATATTTAGGATAAGATTCCTTAACATTGATTAATTTATTCAACCTTCTTTATTATGAATAAATTGCCAAAGATAAAGACCACTTCCATAGAATAATAATGTTAAAAAATAATAATAGTAGTATTGAGCTACATCTAATTAGATATTATAAAAGATGTCAAGAAATATCAATAATAGCATATCTATCTTGAATAAATCTATGTTAAAGATGTTAAGAGATATCATTCTTGAGGGTGTATTCTATTTATATCACAAATCAAGACTAGATTTTATTTATTAAAATTCTTAAATTTTATTTACTATTTTATTTAATAGCTATATAATATTTATTTTACTTTCTTAAATTTTTAAAAATAATGATAATAGGCACATACATTTTGTTCAAAAAAATTATTTGCTATTTTATTTACTAAAATACATAGTTATTTCATTAAAATTATTTCATTCCCTAATAATTTTAATACATTTTACTACAAAATAATTAAATTTGAAACAAATTATTTACATATTTAGCTTATAAGTATTTGAAAAATATTGACACTTTTGGGTGGAGATGGATTGAGCATGGAGAAATTTTTAGATTCTTGGGCATTCCTTATGCCTTTCAAGCCACCTCATCCTCCTTATGGCATGCTGTTATTTTTAAAATTGAAAAGAAGTTGGTTTACTAGATTACCAAGCGCCTCTTGCTCATTGGGAAATTCTAGGTGTGCTCAAAGATCTTGATGGCTACTCATGTCTACTATTCTTCCTATTGGGTTCCTTCTGAAGCTTCTTAAGGATTTTCTTTGGGCCTCCTTTGAAAATCATAGAGGTTTCCATCATGTAATTTAGGAGTTTTGTTGTCTCCTACATGACTATAAAGGGCTAGGTTTGATTTCCACTCAACAGCAAGGATTGTCCTTGTGTGCCAAACGGATTATCCGAGCTTTTGAAGGCAATGAGGCCTAGAAAATTTTGGTGTGTCATTGCATCTCTATAGGTTCTCCTTATAGGAGCTAGGCTTGGAAGAGGATTGGCCTTCACACCATTCTTATCATGAAGGAACTCGTCCAGATTCAAGGTACTTTTGTGATGAAAAACATTTGGAGAGCCTAGGAAGCCATCAAACCTTGGTTAGTCCGGAATGGAAATGACTTTTGTACAAGGCTTTCTATTAATCAACAACCTATATGCTGGTCTCATGTTCTCTCATGTCAAGATCGTCCTCTAGCCAAGACTCCATGGGTTCTTGCTTTGAGGTTTTTCAAGAAGAAAATTAAGACCCTTACAGATCTTTTTTCCAAAGAGACTAGGAATATTCTTACTTGGCCTGAAGTCAAAGTTAAGTTTTGTTTGTCCAACCAAGCCCTCGAAACCTTTTAGGTCATTATTGACTTTGTGCCACCCAATAGAATCCACAAGATTGGGGTTCATTATTTCAAGCCCTGGTGGAAAGATTGGAAATGGTATCCTAACACGTTACTTCACAATTACAAGCCTCGTAAGGGCTATTCTTTTCTTTCTCCACACTTTCTTATGGTGCCTATTTTAAACTAGAAATGGTTGTTGCAATCACGGTACCCTAGTCTCCTAGTTACAACTCTAGGATCCTCTCTCAATTTAAAACGAATGTTTTCCTCCTCAAAACTCTTATCTTCCCATTTAATTTAATGATCCTTGTCCTAAATCATTGGGGAATATTTTGAGACATGTATGTCCCATTTTTCATAGAGCTCACACTAGATTCTATTTGGCATATCCATGGGCCTATCACTAAACTCTACTCTTAATGTTGCAACCTTTTTAGATCCTTCAATAAATAATAATTTATTCTATAACTATCCTCCATTTGTATAGTGAATACACCAAATCTTGTTTCTATGAGGCAATAGTGATCCCGTATGGTCTTCTCCTTTCACCAATATCTCTTGTTTAAGTCTTAGCTATTATAATTCTTGTTGTCATTTCTATATCTAAAACTATTCACTAGTTTCATTATTTCTCCCCCAAGATTGTGCGTCAATCCTTGGAGATAACTCCACCACTTCCATGTATGAATTGAATATTCATCCATCTAGTGCCACCCTAATCCCAAGCAATAATCAAGAGATGAACCATTCAACTCTTTGTTTTCTTGTAAGAGGTTCCTTAAGTTTTTTGACCACACTCTTAAACCTTTGATCATACTCCTTCATAGTTTCATACTTTTATCGAACCATCTCATGCATTTTACATTCACTCTCAAAATGGACCTCTAGAGATGTGAAGGAAATCAGTCTTTATATCAGTCCATTCTTTATTATGTAGAATGTTTCTTATCCTTTGACCTCTGGGTAATAAGAAACATTATATCCAAACCTCACCATGTGCCAAAAAAAGAAGATTTCCATTAGGAAGAAGATTCTTATAGAGGATAGTGCTGCAATGAGAATAGAGGTAGCCATTGTTGAGGGAGAGGCTGAGGTTAAATAAGGAGAGAAGAAGTTACATGTTTTAAATGTAGAGAAATGGGGCATTACATTAATGAATGCAAGGGTGAAAGAAAGAAATCATTTGATTTTGGTGGTGAGACTTCCCATGATTCTTTCAATTGTCTAAGAGAAGCTCAGTAATATAAAAATGGACCGTAAGGCATGATAGGCACTCAGAGTGAAGAATTATCAGGATTAAATGCAATGAATGGTCAAAAAGTCTAATCAAAATATTGAAGAAAGAACCCCCAAAGCTAGATAGTGCCAAAAGACTAAGGAAAAGAATAAGGAGTTAGAAGAGACCTCTCTCACTAAGGAGAAATAGTTAGAAAAATAATTTCAAGAAAAGATGGAAATATTGTAAAGAAAATCCATAAATGAGTATAAGAAGCGAAAGGATAGAAGAGTAGTAGTGGTTACTCGAGGAGGGACTAACACTAGAAAAAAAAAGATAATTTAGGAAGACTCAGATGAAGAGGAAGAGGAGTACCCTACAAAAGACAAACATGATCTCATAGTAGCAAAATCTAAGTAGGCCATCACGAAAGAGTAGAAAGAAGAAGATTACTGCAAGACCTATTTTCCATAAAAGAAGCACAAATATTAAAATAATTAGCAAATCTTGTTGAAGAAGAAGGTATATAAGAAAAATGTAGTTTGTTAAATATTGGAACAAACATGAGAATAAAAATTATCAAGTAAGGAATGTGGTTTAAACTACAAATAAATAGAAGAAGAGACCCATTTTGGTTGAGTTTAGGGTAAACAACAAATGGTTGAGGAAGGTGTTAGTAGACTTAGGTGTAGATTCCAATATAATTCTCAAACAAAATTGGGAGGAATTTGGGAAACTAGCACTACATGAGACGTCATATGACATAGATTTGGTTAATCAAACCTCTAGAAGTGCCATAGGGACATGGAAGAAAGTGGAAGTGAACCTCCTAGGGATAAAGTAGAGAGTAGACATTGAGGTCATTGACATGAAAGGAACACTTGATGATTTTATCATTTTGTTAAATTTAGAATAGTTTGTAGACTGAAAAGGGATTTTTGACTCTCAAAGAGAATAACTTATCTTCTATAAAGAAGAATAGATAATACATATACTTTTGTACATGAATATGGAAGGAGCAAACATTGAGGAAATATCCCAAGAAAGAGATGTGGAAGAAGATGCATTAAAAGGGATATATTCACTAGGGAAGCTCCATTAGATTAATATAAATTGAGGAACCAACTCAAAGGGGGAAATTTTATTAGTGAGGTGACTCCACCATGAATTTCAAAGATATGGTAGAAGCTTGGATCTTAGATGAACTAAAAAGAAGAACAAGAAAACCCATTGGTATTAGGAGAGTACACAACATTAGAACAATTGATAAAGTAGTACTAAAGAGTGCCATAGAGGTAAAAGAGTTACCACATAATCATATATCTTACTGCATTAAGTGTGGGATCTCCCACATCAAACTCCCAAGATACTTAGGAGTAGGTGACATTCTTGGATACCTTGAATAGATGGAGAGAAGTTTTAAAAGAGAGGATATAAGGATGAAATCCCTAGATGACACATTGGTGGTTAGTGCAACATGGTGGTGGTATACATATAGACCAAATATCCCCACATGGAAAGCATTGACAATATTCATAAAGACTAGATATTTTGCTAAAGAAGGGGATTGGGGTACTACTTTAGAATTCTATAGTACATCTAAACCATGCAGATATTTAGAAAAGTGCATTGCAAGATGGGATGCATTGAGGGGAGATGATGAAAGTCCTTTCATACAATTATTCTATTGGATTCTAGCTCTAGTTGTAAAAACATGGTACATCAATTAGGTAAAAAGAGGAAAAACTAGGAGTTGGATTATCCTACAAGAAGAATTTTGTAAGACATTTCAATTTTTGGGTCTAAATAAATGATTTTACAATGAACTCCAAAGGATAAAGGAATTTATAACTTTGCCTATGGAAGATATAATAGTAAAATTTGAAGAAAATAAAGAGGTACTAGTATAAAAAAAAAAGAGCAAGATACTTGGAAAATGATAGAGTTAATGGAGAAAGTTGATGACATACCTCAAATAATATGTTGTAAATTAAAGAAAGAGGAAGAGGTGGACTTTAAGAGGGAGACTCCAAAAAAATTCAAGGATGTAAAAATAGAGAGAGAGTCTCAATATTATTACCAACCCCTTAAAATCAAGGAAGAAAACATAACACATGAGGGGACACCCAAGATAGCAAAAGTTTCAAAGTATTGGGAATGAAAAGAAATGATGAAACTAGTAGAGGTATTCAAAGAATATGAATATATTTTCCCCAAGACATTTACTAACCTAAAAGGCATCAAAGAGGAAATAGGGTTATGAAGTTACAATAGAAGGAAGGAGTTAAACCATAAAAAATAGGCCCTACTGTTTGAACCCAAATGTGAAGGCCAAGGTAAGGCAGGAATTGGATAAAATGTTGGCAAGCAATAAGGAAATAGGATTATGAAGTTACAATAGAAGGAAGGAGTTAAACCACAAAAAATAGGCCCTATTGTTTGAACCCAAATGTGAAAGCCAAGGTAAGGCAGGAATTGGATAAAATGTTGGCAAGAAATATTATTAAACTTGTTGAAGATATAGAATGGAATAGTCCTCTAGTAATCCAACACAAAATGACAAGTTAAATTAGGATTTATGTTTACTTTAGGGAATTGAATAAGGAATGCGTACATGATCCCTTCCCTACCCCATTTGTAGATGAGGTGCTAGAATCTATGGTGGGTAGGGAGGTATAGTCATTTACTCATGGGTTCTTAGGGTATCATCAACTTAAAATTAAAGAGAGAGACTAACCTAAGATAACTTTTTCTATTGACTGGTGATCTTTTATGTATACAATAATGTTGTTTGGATTAAAGATCACACATGTGGTGTTTAGAAGAATCATGGCTAACATGTTCAAGGACTTCATACATGACTTCTTAGAAGTGTATCTAGATGACTAGACCATTTATGGGTTTCCAAAAGACCATGTCCAAGTGTTAAGATTAATGTTTGAGAGGTGTAGGATTTTAAGGATGGCCTTAAATCTTAAAAAGTGTATATTTGCAACACCTTTAGGTACACTATTAGGGCATATAATTTGTAAATAAGGTATGATGGTGGACCCATTGAAAATAGCCAAAATTTTGAACCTTCCTCAACCTAAAAGTGTGGTTGAGACCAAAACATTTTTGAGATACATGAGGTACCACCACAATTTATCTAAAATTATGTGGTAATAGTAGGGCCTTGACTAAGGAAATATTCAAGAAAGAGAACAATAATAAGTTTGAGTGGACAACTAAATTTCAAGAAGCATTCAATGTACTAAAAAATATGATTGTTGAAGCACCTACTTTAGTTTTTCCTTATTGGAAACAACCTTTTTCATGTTCATTTGGAAGCATTTGGCACAATAATCAATGCAATTTAAACTTTTTCATGTTCATTTCAACAAAGATAGTCTTCACACCTATCTAATGGACCTCTTAGTGATATGCAACAACAATGGCAAGTGTGAGACATGTAGAGCTCATCTTTGCGATAGGTGTAAAGCTCTTAATGTAGTCAATACCAAGAACCTGTGAAAACCCCTTAGTGACCATGAAATATTTAAACTTATCAATTGACCCATCTACAATAAATTTAGCCTAATATATCCACTTACATCAAACAATTTTCCTTCACCTAGGAGGGGGGATGAATCCCAAGTGTAGTTCCTTCTCAAGGAACTATACTCCTACATAGTTGCATCCCACTCAAGAATGCTACATGCCTCATGAAAATACTATGGATCTAAAGTAGAGGCAATAAGAACATGAGGTGGTGCCTAGAACTATGATCAAGTCTACTTGGTATATAAAGGATCCATAACCTAATCACCTATAAACTACAAAGTTTGTCTATCACAAAATGGACTAGATAAAGGAGATCTAGGAGGAGATTTTACATCTTAAGAAATATGACTAGGAGATGATTAAGGATGATTCTAATCATCACTCTCACCATCCAAAGTATCTCGTCATCAAAAATGTGCTTAAGAGGATTTGCCTCATATAAGGAACTATTCATCTATCCCAAGTTTACCCCAAGTGACTAAAGAAAGACAAGTGTTAAGAGTTGTACTTGAAGAGCCCTCCTCAAAGTAAACACTCCTCTCAATAAATAGCTCATGAGTAACTACATGGAGTTGATATCCCTTTACATTGTTTAGATAACCCACAAAGATACAAGGCTAACTCTAAGGATCCATAACCTTCCATTTCTCTGAGGCTTTATAGACCTATGTTGGACATCTAAAGACCTTGGAATATTCTAATATGGGTTTCGTACTACTCCAAGCTTCAAAAGGCGTAGTCCTTTCAAGGATTTATGAGCAACTCAATTATGGATATAGTTCACCCAATGAATGACCTATGCCTAAAATTATGGTGTAAGGGATCTAGAGTGGATCATGCAATTTACAAATTCCTTTAGGGATCCATTCTTATGTTTTTCTACTTTATTTTTCTAAGGACTATATGAACTACAAGTCAATCCCATTTGAAGTACAAAATTGCTTAAATTAATGGTTGACATTCTCACTAACATTATCTCTATGGAGGACCTTGATGGATTTCCTAGATTGTTTCTCTAGAAGTTCTTTGAAGACATAAAAGTTCTTAGAGACATCTACCTCTTGTCAAATAAAGTGCACCCAAGTAATCTAATAGAAGTCTTCAATGAAGGTAATAACATATCTATCCCTACTAAAACAATGCTTCAAAAATGGACCAAACAAATCATTGTGAACCATCTCTAGATTTGAGTGGCCCTCTATGTTTTTCCTTTGTAAAACTTCTCTTATAGATGTTTACCAAGAATGCATCCCTTGCAAACACCATTGAAAAATCAAACATAATGCAACTCAGTAACCATGACCTATTAGCTAAGCTATTATAAGTAGCAATAGTTCAAATGACCAAACTACCTATGCCACAACTTACTTCATTGGAATGAGTAAGTAGTGTGATGGAAGGAGAATCAATAACAAAATGAGAAAAGGACTACTGTCAAGATTGATGATCTACCCTCCCAAATGCTATTGTGGATCCAATATGCAACTCATTGATAACCACTGAATTTGGAGTAAACTCGACCTATTTTCTTGAACCTATGTGTATAATTTAGTAGACTTCCAAGAGATTAGTTTGCAAAGAAGGTACACCGAGAACATCCTAAAAAAAAAATTCACCCATGTATAAAAACCATCTCCTACAAACCTTAGCCAGGTTATCATCACCCATCAAAATATGTGACATGGAACTCGAATCCAAGGATGTGAAATCATCCTAATCTAAATCCATATGGTGCAAAGCACTTGAGTCAACAATCCATGTGGAAGATGGAGATGTGATGGAAAAAAGGGACTTGCCCTTTACTTTCCCCTTAATGTTGTTCTTCTTAGAGGACTCCTCATGTGATGAACTCTATCTAACTAAATCAAGTACCCCAATGTTGTTCTTTTCAAGAAGATGAGTGAGGTGATCAATATGATTCTTCATGTACTTGTGTTCGTCATGTCCGAGTCTCTTGCAATAAGAATATTTATTTTCTTAGGCTTATCACCTTTCTAAGAGGATGAATCTAATTTAGAAGCATTGGACAACTTTTTTCGTACCCTTAAAACTATCTTTCTTGTCCTTTTTCTTTTGTTTCTTCTCTTTACTCTTGGAAATATTATGTTCGTTTGTGTCCTGGTGAGTCACTAAGACATGTGACTTAGAAAATTGAATCGATCCCATCTGAATGAGCATGTATTGCTCCATAATGAGATAGGCTGCAAACTCATCAAGGTTAGGCATGTGAAATGCATCACCAAGAACTCATTTTGTAGCATGAAAAGTAGAGACAAGATATAATAATCAAGACCCAACTTAGATAGAATATAAATAACCATCTATGTGTCATCTTTCTCTATCTCAAATTGCTTCAACTATGTTATGAGGATTTTGAACTTAGTAAATAAATCTTGATTTGTGTCAAAATTGTAGGGATTAAGACTTATGAGTTCATTCTCTAAGAGATGACCTCACATTACATCTTGTTTTCCAAATAAATAAATAAAAGTATTCCAAACTTCAATAGGTATGCTTAAGGACTCAACCTAAAATAGTAAATCCAAAGACAAGGCAAAACACACATATCAAATGATCTCATCACATTTTATCTCCCACTTAATCTTTTTTGTTGCATCAATAGGTTCGTGAATTATTCCCTTGCATATTTATGATATCCTTTACTTTATAGTAAAATCAATATTTTAGACTTCCATTAAAAGTAGTTGTAAGGTGTAAGAATTAGAACCAGAACTAAAGTTGTAGGATCCATAATGTAGAAAAGAAAGAGATAAGCAACAAGACAAGAAGCACACAAGAACCCCCATGATACTATATATGAAATGACCCCCCAAAGATTATAATGTTTGGCACTTTTGTGTTACAATGCAAAATATTATATTAAACAAGCTTTTATAAAGACTCAAACTGAACAAAATATTAAAATTAATATGTGATTACAAAATAGGGACAACTAAAATATATTGTTGTGTAGAAGAAAGTTATAAGTGATAGAAGTTTCAAAACATGCAATTTAACAATAAAATACCTAATAAAACTTAAATTTTAGAAAATAAGGGAATCAAATCTAAAAATTAATCACATCACTATGAAGAGCTTGAAATTCTACCACATTTCAAAAAATACACCAAAAATACCTTTGTATGGTTAAGAATGAGCCTTCTAAAGTTTGCCCCCTTGACTAAAAAGTGCAATGGAGAGGGGTAGAAGGATCTAATTGTAGACTGATGGCACCTAGGTGGCACAATTAATGGAGATGGCATTTTGGTCAAGTGGAAATGGTGGGATGAGGTGGCACTAGGTGAAGAGATACCTGGGTGGCATCATGGTGGTGCTACGATAGTGTAGCATTTGATATAGGGTAGAGGGCCATGGAGGTGGTGGAACTAGGTGGTAATAAGGCTACTAGGGTGGTATTGGAGTGGATGCATAGTGGTGATCAACTACGCTGATCCCTAAGGGTTTTATAGACCCCTTTTTAGGGAAATGAGTGGCTAATAGAGGCCACAATCCCTTTTTAAAGGGTGTCATGTGCCAACCAAGGGTTGTAGACCCTTTGTAGATCAGGGGAAATGCATGAATCATCAATAGCAACCACAAAACTATCTAAATTCAAGCCATGTAAAGACCCTAATCTAACAAGGAAGCACAAAATGACAATAGAAATCAAATGATAAAAGCCATAATATCTAAATTCTTATGCCAAAGTTGATTCTTCTCCATTGCTCTTCTCAATTGTGCTTTGTTTGCTCTCAGATTTGTAGCATGCAAGATATATGATAAACTCAATAGCAAGATCTCAAGATGAATGATAGCAAAATATTGAAGATTATGATTATGGTTAACCTTGAAATGGAGATGAAGGCTTTCTTTTATAGAGGATTGGATTTGAATGAAGGTTGAGGATTGAATGATGAATTGTGTGATGTGGATGGCTAAGATTAAAAGATGATTTAAGACAAGGCCCTTTATTTAATAAAAGGTAGTGGTGTTACAACTTTTTTAAATGAAGGTGGTAGTGTGACACATAATTCAAATAAAAAATTACTTAAATTATGAGAGAGGGACATGTGTTGTGATGAGAATAAAGGTGAGGGCTAATTTAAATAAATATTTTATTTATTTAAATTGGATGGTGGAGGAAATGGAAAATTATTAAATAATTAAAAACCATTATTTAATAATGTAAGAGGAAAATGGAAAAATTATTAAATAATTGAAAACCATTATTTAATAATTTAAGAAAATAGATAATGACTAATTAAATAATTAAAAATAATTATTTAATATATAGAAGGGAAGACGGAAAATGGAGATGAATAATTAAATAAATAAGAATTTATTTAATTATAGATTAGAAAGGGATAATTATTTAAAAGGAATAAAGAAAAAGTGAATTAAATAAATAATTCATAATTATTTAATTAATAGAAGAATATGACATTAGGAAATAATTAGTGTGAAAATGTTGCTTGCAGACTCGGGACATTTTTAAGTGTCTACACCCTCAAAATTGAGTTTTTTTGAAATTTTTAAAAAGTATAGACCTACATACAACCTTGTAAAAAAATGTCTCATATATAAATTGATCTGATCTTGGTGACTGGATAGTCAACCTAGGGTTTTGACACCTTCTAGATGTAATAGAACTATCAGTTTGGCCCCAAAATTCCCCTAAAACTAAGTTGTTTTCTTATGATCATGTTTAAACCATTTGTTGTAAAATGGCTTCCCAGAGTCTGATTCAAGTGAGAGAGAAGCCAAAACTAACTTTTTTGAGCCTCTCAAATATAATGGAACAAGCGAAAATGTTGCCTAGATTAGTAAAAAGCTACTCATAGCTAGAATCCAAGATATCAAGAAATTATTTTATCATCAAATTATTCTAATTCTCTAGATCATTTGAAGATGCAAGAGAAGAGAATACTAGGTTTCAAGGAAGATTGCATGCAAAGTGATTAGCCCCCTAGATATCTCAAAAATATGAAATCAAAATCACAATGGCTCTGATGCAATGTTAGAATCTATAAAACATAGATTAATCCAAAACCTATGTAAGAGTAAAACACATACACTTGAATGAAAAATAATCAAAGGATCAAAATAGCAGAAAGTTTTTCAAGAAAGAGAGAACAAACACAACACTCAAGAGATAGGATGGATCCAAGCGAGAAAATGCATAAAGAAAAGTCAAATAACATGACTAAAACATGCAAGGTGAGTGGATAAATATATAGAGAAGAGAGGAAGAAAAACCAACCAATGAGAGATGTAACTAAACCTACCCAAAAATAGGTAGGACTTACATTCATGGAAGATGGCTTCTACCCTCATAATGACCCACTCTATCTACCTAAGAAAGATAAAGTAAATGTGTAGGAAAATACAATAATATCTAACTAAATAAAATAAAAACCTACACTAATATAGGTGGCTTATATGGAGATGTGATTCTTTGTCCCTTTAGAAATTGAAGTGTGCTCTAATGATTCTTCTTGATGTATTCTATTTTCTTGACATTATTCCTTATGAAATTAAGTGTATATTGTATGTCTTTAAATACAATGACATTGCAACATATTGCAAAAAAATGTGTCAAGTCAACTCATAACAACAAATAGAAGGGGGCAAAAAATATGAAATTTGAATTGGATTATAATTTGAATGTTGGGCTCATTCCTGCATGTCACGAGATTGAATTAGATCAATTTGGCACCACTCAAAATTAAACCATGGGGTTAAAATGGTAATTAAGAGGCAAAGAGTGCATGTATGGAAGTAAATGTGAATAAGGGTGCTATAGTGATGAGTAAATAGTGAATATATAGGAATAAGTGTAAATAGGGGTAGATAAACATGGATAGAGATTAGTCCATGCTCTAAACTATGCACAAAAGTATGCCACTTGTAGATATGTTATTACATTAAGACATTATGGACCAAGGTGGGAAAGAACTAAATGGGAAATAGCCAGGGTATGCTAATTTCACCATTACAACTATGTTGTATAAATACTAGGTTTGTAACAATTGATCAACTAGCAAAGAAATCTTATCTTAAATGTATTTCTAAAATTATCTTACTTCCCATCATTGTCATTTCTAGCCACTTGAATAGTTAAAATTTACTGCAAATGACACTTTTGAAAGTGTTCTTCCAAATGATAATTTATTAGTATTATGTTAAGAAATATATAAGTATTTAATAAAAAATTCATCCGTAACAAATGAGTCAAAAAGAATTAACCTTGTTCATATATGTATTGCTAACCATGTGGAGAGTTTCCTTATTGATTCCACATGTCAAGAAAAATAAAAATATAAAGATAGTATAAAACATTTATTTAGATTAAATAACAAGACATTATAAGGTGTAGATTCATTCAAGAGATCTTGTAGTGCATATACGTAGATTTCCTTAGTAAATAGTTTTTTTTGTTTTGTCTAAAGTGTGTTGGGTCATCTTTTTGGTATAGAACTCTTTATAGATGTAAATTTGGAAATTTTGTGGGATGCTCCTCGTCAACTAATCCATCTAGCCAACAAACTATGTATTCGGGATTTGGATTGTAGAAAGCTACAATAGACAAGTATGTCATGCTAGAATTCACCATGACTTGATGATCCACTCTCCTGACAATAGCATTACTAAACACTTACACATTCATTTTATAAAAAATGATAAATAGTATGAGAGCATGATGAGAGAAAGTAGAAGAACATGAGGCAAGAGGCACTCACATGCATTTGGTCTCCCAAATTCCCTACAAATGCACCCTTGATGGGTTGTATCGTCACCCACATTTTGTTATTGTATTTGATAGATTTGCATACCTCTAGCTTTATCTTGAAGCAAACAAAGTTATGGCCCCCAAACTTAATCCTAGTGTCAAATTAGGTCGAGCGAATTTCAAGTAGTAAATTTAAGAGAAGGTTCTTTGCATCTCCATAGAATTCTTAATGGCCTTAACCTCTATGATTAACACTTCCAAGATCAACTCTAGTAACTTTGTTACCAACTCCAACATAGTGTCAATGTAATCTACCATGGTCTTCATCTAAGTGGGAACAATAAGAACAAAAAATGTGCATCACATTCAAAGAAGCTTATTGTAATAAGGGGTAAAATAATTCTAGCATTGTGTAACACATTCAAAGGAGTTGATCTGAAACATCAAATAAGTTACAACTACAAATGGAAAAAAAATCCCTACATTGTATAGCACAAATCCAAAATTGTCAACTACACTTCATTTAAGCATTACCATATTAAACAAGAATGAAACAAATTTATTGTGTAAAAGATTGATTTAAAAGTAAACATAAAATAAAGAAACATTAAAAAAACTAATTGATTTAAAAAGACTTACTGAACATAGGTGGTACCACAAATAGACAGGAATCCAATATCATTTTAGACACACTTAAAATAGAATGGTGCAACCGTTAGACTTAGAAATGTGAACACGCGTCTAAGAAAACCCCATCCATTTATGATTATTCTTAGTGGATTCCAATCTCTATCAATTAAAGTTGTAGCCCAATCTCATTAGTTTTAAAGGCATAGTCCATTCTCTTCATCAATGATGCATGGGTGGCTCAAGAAATAGCTTAAGAAAATTTAACAAAAATAAGGTGGTCTAAATTTAGCATGACGTAGATTTTTTATAATCCCTAATGCAATGCAAAGAGGCACACTGATGCAACTAGATGTTACTAAAACTCTTGTATAACACAAAATAATAATTGCATGTCATGTATGGTTAGTTATTATGTATAACACTAAAAATGTATTTAAAAAGATACTACAAAAATTGACAATTATAAAGAAAGTTAAGTATATAATGGCCTACTAGCCAAACCTTCCTCCTTTCTTGGACATCCATGTTACTTATCAATTATATTGATTGAGTTGCAAATTAATAATGAGTAATATTTAATATGGCATGGGAAATTTATAACTTATGTGTCTAAAAAGAGAAAATCCACAAAAAATCAAAAATATATTATAAAGCTTGCTAGTGATATATATGATTGTTTTCCCCTCTTCTTTGATGTCTATATTGGTGATAGAGGAATATTTTTTTATTAAAGGTAAAATAGAGGCTTTGAAAGGGCATCTTTCCTTTAATAGTCAAGATCTTAAAAACAATAAAATAACAAACATATGATAACCAATTATCGACCAAAAAATAGTAGCCCCAATCTGGTTAGGAGAAACAGAACAAAACTAAGTCTAGCAAAACATTAGAACATTAAACTAAAATGAACCCTAAAGATTAAGTAAGGTAGCATCCTCCCAATCATCTTGGAGGGTCTTCAACTGATTCTCTATGAGCTCCTCATCTTCTTGCATGGTTTTTTTTGCTTCTCAACTTCTTGTTCTGGTGCTTGGGCTATCATTAACTTGGATCACACAAGGGATGATATTTTCCTGTAATAATTTGATCATGTTGGCAGTGTTCTAGATGGTTGTTTGACTATAGTCCACCACCTTTTGTAGACTAATTTTAATTTCAAGAATGTCCTCCATATTCACCACCTCCTCATCTTGCATTGTGATATCTAGCTTGAGCTTGACCATTTCCTCTATATGCTCCCACTAGTTACATAAAATCTTCTCCATTTCCATTTCGGCAAGGTCCTCCCAACCTAGTCTCCTAACCAATAGGGATGTTTTGAAGCTAACTTTATTCAATTCATCATGAAACAACCTCAACATTTTTAGATGAGTGACAAATTCCTTACTCATTTCAACTAGTTTCTCTCTAATCATAGTAACCATTAAGGCCGCATATTTAATGGATGAGGTAGGTAGGACATGTCAAGGATAAAATCCCTCTCAACCCTTCCATTTTCCTAAATAATCAAAGAATCCCCACCCTTTTCCTTTAGAACCTCTTTACCCTTCTCCTTAGATTTGGGGACATGGTAAAACTCCTCATCTTCCTGGTAGTCAAAATCCTCAAAATAAATTACTTTTTTCTTATTCTTGTGACTCTTTTAAGAGTCACCCCTTGCAAAGTTTCCTCCCCATGCAACATCCAAGCTAGACAAGGAAGGGACAACCAATGGGAGGGAGGCATTAGAGTGGGACTTTTTTGGAACCAAACCCAAGTCAAAAAAAAATTGTGCATGGGTTTAGTAGGGGAATGGTGGGTTGGAGATGGGTGAGCTAGGGACAAGGCATGGGGGGCTTGGATGCAATGGCATGGTTGATTTAATACAAAATTAAGGATTGGTATAGGGGGTAGAGCCAACACCACATTTGAATTTTAGAATCAATTGCTTAAGGAATGATTTAAAAAAATGGAAATATAGCATGATAAGCATGATGGAAATGTGATAAAAGAGCTGAGCGAAAAGAGTACATGGATTGGAATCTACCTTCAAGTGTAATATACCTAATAGGCTACAAGGTGACTTCATCCCAAGGATGTGGCAAAGAAGACCTAGTGAAGCCATTATGAATATGCTTCAACTATTCAGCATTTCTCAAGAATGAAGTGAGGGCATCCTCTTTAATCCTCCTATCTTTGAATATATTCATGCTATTAGTTAAGAGACTTGTCACTTGTCTAATGAGGTCTTTAGAAATCTCAAATTTCTCCTTTCATTTTAACCACTCTCGAGTCCTAGTTTTGAGAAAAATCAATGGATATTGGGGGTCATTCCCCTTGATTCTCTTAAAGTATTTGGTCAAACCCCCTTTTCTTGGGACTCTCAATGTTGTAGCATTTCATTTTTCCATTTCATAGGAATTGGTCTCCACCTGGTTCCTTTCAACCCCCATGAGGATTAAACCTTTCAACATCTTGGAAACTATGAAGGTTGCCTCCCAGCTAGTAACATATGAGCTACAATAGAACATACATTCTAGAATGAATTTTCTAGTTGATATTGGTACTTGCAAAAAGGAAAGAAGAAGTTTGTCAATGCTCCAGTTTGTTCATGATTATAATTCATGTAAATCCTTACCCCTTCAAGGAGGGGTAAAGTTGGGGATCTCATGTCATTTAGCACACAGACAATCATTATCAATTAAGGTGATGGCTTCCCTAGGAATTTGCATTTCCCCCTTCTAATTGGAATAATCTTCATTAGACACCCCCTAGTTAGGAAAGTAGTCCACAACAAATTACCTTCTCGGTATACATGTTTAATTTTCACATAGGAAGGTAATCTAGAATTTTGATAGAGTCTTTGATCAGGTTAGAGATGGTCCAACTAGAGGAGTGAATCTTGAGTAGGCAATTGATTATTTTCATTGAGTCCCCCTCCAAATGTTGTAGACTAGGTTCTCTAGCTAATAAAATTCCATGGAAGGCCATAGAATCTTCTATAAAATGATTGGTTTGGGTACCTAGGCTAATAGATAAAGCACCCAAAACATAACTAATATGGTTCCTAATAACACCAACTGCACCTGAACGCCCTAGGTTACCCTTGGAAGCCCCATCAAAGTTCAACCTAGACTAGGTAGATGAAGGTGTAACCAACGAACAAGAGATCTATAAACAATAGGTTTTTGAGGAAGGGAACCAAATTTGATCCCCAAATTCCACCCATCTAAAACCTTTAGGTTTGGAGGAGAAGACATAGGAAGGTAGCCATGCACCAAATCCCTAAAATCACATGATAAGTTCTCTTTGATAGCTACAACAATTCTGGAGAACACCTTGAAGACAAGGGATTTGGAATTTCTAAAGTGTTTAGCATTCCCTTCAAGCCATAAGCCCTAAAGGACATGGGGGAAAGTAAGGTTCCATAGAAGCTTTAGGGTAGGGTAACCTAATGGAAAGGGGAAGGACACAAGGAGAGGAGGTTGAGTAGGATGGGCGCTGAACCCAAGAGAGGGAAAAGCAAGAAAGAACAAGGCACCACACATCCCAAGCAAGCAGATAGTTGAGAAACAAGTGGTGAGAAGCTTCAGAATTATCCTCATAGGACGCATCTACAATAAGGACCTTGTCCTGCACAACTAACCAAAGGAAGAAGTTCACTTTGGGTATTAGAGGCTTGAACCAAAGAGAAGCCCAATGGAGGGTAGGAAGAGGGGGGAGAAGCAAAAAGAAATTGGAGGAAATAGAATAGAAACCCAAAGAGGAATCCAATTAGACAAGTTCATTAGCATGGGGGAAAGAGGCATGTGGAAAGATAGAGGAATATTGAGTGTCTTAAGCTTGATATGAAAAAAGTAGAGTTATGGGAATCCATTTTAAACTCACTAAATAAAATTAAAAACCAGTTATTATGTGTTTTAAAGACATAAAATGATAGAGATTACTTGTCAATTAAGAAAATGTGGCACTTTTAAATTAAACTTAAGTATTACATTAGCAATAGTACTTATGTGGTGTTGCTTGCAATAACGTATTATAATTTGCATAATTAGTTTTGAATTACCTTATTGGTAGGCTAATATGGTTTTTTTCTTCTTTTTTTTAAGTAAGGGATGTCATGTGCAGTCTTTATATCGTCCCTACAAACAATATGCATTCATGCGTATACTATTTGAAGGGGAATTTGCAGCCATAAAGACAATTTCCGCATAACCCTATGAGAGATATTTATGCAAACAAGTATTTAGAAATCCATATGCAAAAGAATAGACAAACATACCATCAAGATGACACAAGATGTACCTTGGGAAAACCCTCCATGAGGGAAAAACTCAGCCTCCAAAAGCATCCACACACATTGTATTATCTCATGAACTAAGATTACAATACATAGCCTCCATGAATACTTATGAATCATCAAGCTCCCTAATTGCACTCCATGTGAACAAGCAAATGAGAATCCCAATCCATGCATCCTCTCCTCACAAATGCAACCTCTAAGAGAAGCTCAATACAAATGACAAGCCAAATAGCCAACCATCCAACCTCAACAACTACTCATGTGCTTGCTTTTATAGAACATAAGCTTGCACAAAACCACTAAGTGGTATTACATAACCATGTCCCCCAAAACCATGATCTCACTAAACCATGTCCCCCTCATTTAATTATTGGTACTAAATTTTCCCTTAATGGTACTAAGTTTTCCCAATATTAAATATTTTCCCAATGTGCAACCCACATTAAATGTTTTTCCCAATGTTACATACAATTTTACAAGTGGACCCAAAAAAATATTTAATGTGGCTAAACACATCACATAGGATGCACCACAAATAAATATTTATTTTAGATAATTTAAATAATTTATTTTTATGCAAGGTGTACAACATACATTTTCCAACACTATTATAGGAAACTAAGAGAATAAATCATGACAAAATAATTTAACAATAGATGTCCACATGTTGTACATGGTTGGATATAATGAAATAAAAAGAATAATGTGAATTTCTATTAGAAAAGCCTTAATACCATTACTACAGATCGTGTACCTCTACATTTGTGAATGCAACATTGACATCATTAAGACTAGTCTCCTCCATAAGTTTTGCAAGAGAGTACTCTTGCTTGTACCACTCATTTTCAATTGCTTTACATATAATGATTCTCTAAATGAACTTAAAATTATTCAGATAAGTATGTTGAGAAACTTTAATGATATGATATATCATTGAAAGGGCCATATCCACTATACCATTTTTGGGATTAGGATCGGTTATCCTTTTGATCAAGTTGCAAAGATTGAGAGAAAGCCAATTGGAGCATCAAAATTGCTTTTGAAAATATGTGTACCACTTATTTCCCTGTAAGAAATTTCATAATATTTCAACTATTCACTTCATCTTTTATAGAAAATAATTATATTACGATAAAGAACTATGAGTAAGAATAATTAAATAGTTACCTTATGATAAAGAACTAATATTGTCAAACAACAACCAACCCATCAAAAGAACAAAGAGAATTACACCACAAGACCACAGATCGGTGGCAGCCCCAACATAGCCTCTGTTAGTAATCACATGTATGAATCCAACATAATAACATGAAGAAATCTAGTCATATAATTGCCTCTAACATATCTAATAGCTTAAAAACCTATATAGAAGGCAATACTGCTTTAACTTTGGAGCTATGTAATTAGGGCTTCCATGACTTTTAAGGAGTAGCCTATTTTTAAAAAAAAAAAAATACAATACAATGGCATCAAATACCCATTCTAATGCAACCACCCACAAAATTATGAAACTTTTCATGTGATGATTCACAATGGAATTCACTTTGCTTATTGAATTCTACAAAGCTTGGCATCAAATACCCATTCTAATGCAACTACCCACAAAATTATGAAACTTTTCATGTGATGATTCACAATGGAATTCACTTTGCTTATTGAATTCTACAAAGCTTGTGGTCTTAACAAGTTGCTTGTAACTACATTTGATTTTCTTGTAATGATATTTTATTTTGCATTACTATTTGATTTCCATTAATTTATTAATTTAGCAGCATGCATCTATATACAAAATGGTTTTTTTTCATGAAGATGGAACATAAAATGTGTGGATTGTTTAAGCTCTTGGTTGAAAACAATGGACTGTGACTATTAAGATCCTTGGTTGTAAGGGGTGAACAATTTTTTAAGTCTTTAATATTTTTTGCACTTCTTTTTTTTTGGTGGGAATCTCAAATTCAAGTGTAATGGTCTAAAGTTTTGTAGATTCATAATAAAAGGTTGCTCTTCTAGAACTATTTATTTTCTTTGTGTGGAGTTCTATTTAAATTTAGCCTTTCATTTGTTAAAATATGTAATTTATTCCTATAATAATATCTTTTTTGCATTACTAATGTATGCCAATTGTTTGAATGGAGGAAACAAACCAACTTTCAATATAAAAAATTAATTTTAAATTTATACAAAAAGTGTTTAAATTTAGGACAAAGCAATTCATAAAAAATATGCTATAACATTTTGCAGTTACAAAGAAAGTTAAACATATAATAGCTCATTAGCCAAATAAAAAATAAGTGGTACCATATATTGTTTTGGTTGACATAAAACAAAGCAAATTATTTTCATAAAAATTATGCTATAACATTTCCCAATTACAAAGAAAGTTAAGCACATAGCTACGCATTAGCCAAATAAAAAATAAGCAGTACCATATATTGTTTTTGTTGACATAAAACAAAGTAAATTATTTTTATACTGCCAAAATTAGTTGTATCATCAAAAGTTTGAGAGTTATAAAAAAAAATCATATAATAAACTATGAGCCAAAATATATTATTTTTGTATGATCAAAATTTTACCATACCAAAATTTTGAAAAACAAAGTCATATAATAATAGCCTATGGACTAAACAAGTATATCTCCTCGTCATGCTTATGATAAACATAAAATCTAATTCAATTAAAAAATATTGCATTAGAATGAGTCCGAATATTTAGGATAAGATTCCTTAATATCTCTTATTTTAAGCAAGCATATCCTCCAATATATAAAATGGCAAAGAAAAGGACACCTCCATGTGCCTTGGAATGGGTAGAGGATAAGAGAGTGGGTAGGAATATTTTCCTAAACTACAAAAACATATTTTATTTTTATTTTCATTTTATCTTTTTCAGCCGTATAAGCCATTAAGAGAAGTTAATTTTTTGTAAAAAATCAACACGTTTTTGTAGGTAAGTTAAGAGTTTAAAGTGTTTTGGGTTTCTTCACATTAACAATGTAGCCATATTATCTGCACTGATTTGTCTAAAAACACTTTTTTAAAAAGACCGACACATTACATCAAGACATGTATTGCCACACAACTTATGTGTTACTATATAATTCTATTTTCTTTGATCTAACTTGTGAAAATAGACAATTTTTATCCATTTTTCAAGTACAAACAGATCAACTAATCTATAACTTTGTAACTTTATAAATAATAAGTAAAAGTAAAAAATGAAAGCCCCTTACTATATAACAACTATTAACACGTGAGCGAATATTAAATCATGTCCCCTAATTTTCACATTCCATTATAACCCATCAAAAATGCCTTAAACAAAGAAAAATATAATGTTATCATTATTATATATATATACACATTTGGTATCTATCTATAATTTGACCTATTAACATATATACTATATACACATTTTGTATATGTCTATAACTTGGCCCATGACAGGAATTACGTGGAGAAATGTACCATCCAACCCACTATCCAATTAAGTGTGGAAGTCGTAATGGGTGTTCTCATCTATTAGGTTAGTCCTAATGTGATGTGACTTGGAAGAAATTTGAATAACAAATGAGTGGCTAAAGCCATAAAATGATCGTAAACTATTCCATCACATTAGGTAGCTTTCAAATGTTGTGATGCAAATTTGACTAAATGCATGGTGCTTAACCATTCAAATTTGTGTATTGGATAAGATGTGATAAGGTTTAGATAGGATCCATGTGACATGACACCTCATACACATTTCTCCCTACTTAATGACAAAAGATAATGAGGGGATATCCTTTTCCTTTTTCTTTATTGGGGGGTGTTTTGTCTTATTTTTAAATAGAATTATAGCTTTAGATGGACTCCACCCACACTCGCTATACAATGGATATTGCTTACAAAAAAAAAATTAACTTAGAAGTGTGTAGAACTCATGCTTATGTCATTCTCTTAATCAATATAAACTCCTTAAGTAACGATTGGGAAGGCTCAACTAGTCATTTTCAAATATATTGTATTAATTGATTTAGATTTTTTCTCACGTATTCACAATGTCGTGCATTTTTTTTTTTCCTCAGTGGTCTCTTTCAAATATAAGTTAAAAAGAAATTACAAAGTTTCAAGTTAATGTTGAGATTTCGTTGATAAATAAGGTAACATATCAATACATATTATAACCTATATAATGGTAGTAACTATAACATGTATAATGGTAGTTACTATCATTTAAATTCTATATGAATAGGAATAGTTATATTAAGATTTATTCGTTTAATAATGTTGTTAATAATAAAGTGAATATTTTAGATGTATTGAAAATTTACTTACTAATCATGCTTTCATTATGTAAGGCAAAATCAATAGATGTCATCTATTGTATGCTCCTATAGGGATCTCCTCCATTTTCTTTGAAAGATCCTCATGGTTTTTTATTACCTTCTTTCTTGTCTTTCTTGTCATTAATTTATCAAAAGGGTGCTTTTATGAAGTGTCGTCCTTAAAATTGACACTAATGTAATAGTCATTCTCCTTCATTCTTAACCCAACCTTTCTTTGATGCATGAGACATATTCACAATATTTATATTATTCATAACTGGAATCCCTTCACAATCTTTAGATTCTTCTCAATTGAAGAGTCTTCACAATCTAGTTCTACTTTAAATATAAATGTCTTCACAAACATTGGAATCTTTTCAATAAAAGTGCTTAGGAGAAAAAGTAGAAGTCAAAGATTATCAAGATCATAAGTAATTAAACCTAAAACTTATCTACTTCTATCACAATCTCATGCACTTGTGTAGATAATTGATTTAATGGTGATGCAGTAGTGGTGTCTTGATAACCTAACCAACCTTTTACAACACTTAGTTTTCACAGAAACCCAAGACAACTAGTACTTCCTTTGTTATTTGGCTAGTAGCCTTATAGCCCTCTTTTTAGGTTTGTCGGACAGGGGCATGATCTCAATGAAACAAGGACATTTCTGAGTACCCATTAACCCCATTGACAACATATCAAAACATGAGGATAGGTTGCTTCAAACCAAACCCCTCAAAAATGGACTATTGTTGTTCTTGACTAGGCCTAATTAGGCCACTTTTACAAAGGACCTCTATTGTATTAGCACTCTAAGTTTGTCAAACCAATTTTGGACTCCTGTCCACACCCCAAATGAACCAATTTCATCAATTCTTCCACTAGAAACGGCTTCTAGGCATCTATTTTATTCAATCTACACTTCTAGGCTTAATACATGGGTAATATTAGGCTAGGGTTATGCAAAATTCGACCCTAACTCCATTTTCCTCTCCTACCATGAACAAAACATGAAAATCTATCCTACATGCTTCCATTCCACTACTTTTGAAGAAATCCCACCATTGGAATGGCTTAAAAGCCCATGCCCTAGCCTACAAAACCCTAGTTCAGGGTTTTTGAATAGTTTTCTGCAAAAATGCAATAACTTCCTCCTAGATTAATGAATGCTCTCCAAACCAACTACAAATTAAAGGTAAGTCATCACACTTTCACATCCAATCGGTTTCAAGTCTTGATTGTACTGTACAGGGAAATGGTATGGTCTGCAACAACGTATGAACAGGAAAATAAGCAGAAAATAAAGTATTTCATTCAATTTTGCACTTCAAAATGTCTCCAACCCCTGTCCTCAGGGTGAGTGAGGGTATTTGAATCCCTTACAATCAATTTTGAATAGTTTTCCCAACTGTCATATAGCCAAATGGTTGTTTCCCTCCTAACATTGCATTGAGTTTGCAAAACAACATTTACTAATCCTCACATTACATGACTTTATTCACCAAAACATGACTCAAGAACATGAATTTTGGTCCTTAGAGACCTTATTACATCTACTTGGGTGATGAAACACCTCAAGTCTTGCATTTAGACACCATTGACAAACATAAGGCCAAGATTGGCCTTGGTGCTCCTGCACCAAGTGGACCTTTAGACCAAAAATAATATCAACAAGTTTTGTTTAGTTATTCTAATTTAGGAGTTCATGAACCAAATTATGATTATAAATATCAATACAAGAATGACTCATATCGTTATATATTAGTAATGATACTAGGAAAGAATCTTTATCCTCAAATTCATTTAAATTACACATTGCATGTATTCTTTCTTCTAAGGTGTTTTTAGAGTATTCATCTACCAATTTCACTATGTAGTTCATGTGAGTTGGTTCTTAGTTTTACTCATGATTTTCTTCTTGAAATTGGCAAATATTATATGGGTAAATGGATGCTCAAATTTGGGAATGATGTTATTTTTAATTTTTTTAATTTAGTCTTTGATACTTTTATCTTTCCAAAGATTTTCAATTTTTTTTTTTCACTTTTTAATTTTAGGTTTGTATGATAAAAGAATGTTATTGTATCATGGATACCTCGAATTTTCAACTATTTATTAAAAAAATCCTAATCTCTTTTAGAATAAAATGTGTTAATAAATATTATTAAACAATTAAGGAAATATATCATGTTTTATCTCCTATAGCTTATGTTTTCATAACATATAACATTTTAATGTTCCACTTCCAATGGGAAACATACCAATTCCATGACGACTATGGGGTCAACTGTACTTTTTTGTTTGATAAAAAAGTTATTATCAAAAAAGGGGAACAAGTCCCAAGATTACAAGAGACATGTGACAAAAACCAAACATGTGGAGAAGAAGGTTTACCTTCTAAAACAACTACCTAAGACAAAAGGCCTACATGCATGAATAAAAGGCATACAAAACATGTTGGACAAAGATAACTTTCTTAAAAAGTTAGCTTTTACCTTTGCATGTAATTTCTAAAGGAATGCATGCTCTTCAAGAAGAATGGCAAAAAGCAATGCATGCATGATAAATGCCATAATTACAACTATACACATGCAAAAGTAGAAAAACACAGACCCTTGCTCTTATCTTGCGAACACCAATATCCCATAAGGAGAAAAGAAACATCAACGAGAAAGAGGTCATTACCCTAGGTAAAATGAGCCAACCAATGCAATCTAAAGGAAGTTAATTTTTTCCCTCTAAGATAATACCTTGAAAAGGAGAGATTTTGTCTAGAGTCTTCTCCTTGACACTAAAAATCCCATCATTCCTTTTAAGACACACTTTCTAAAGGATGAAGCTTGGATCCATGCTCCATAATTTATAAAGGAGATTAAAAGTTATAGGACATTGCCAAGCATTTAAATAGTATCCTTAAATGAATTTTGGAACACCCACTTGAGACTGAAATTGTCTAAAACTATATTATAGATACTTAGTGCAAAGTTAAGTGAGAATAATCTTCCTCATGAGTAAAGAATAAAGAAAACTTATTCGAACCATAAACACCCCTCTTTTGGAGATTGTCATATGTGATGACCTAAGAATGGTAGGAAATCCAAAGAAATTATTTTGTTTTAACCAAGCCTTTGATTTCCAAATCTTATCCCAAACAAATGAAGAGGGGTTCCTAGTAGGAAGAAGCTCACCATAGCCTTCCTTGATAGAATTGACCCTTGTCCCATCTTGATTCCACCTGAAAAGATCATCATCCATGATCCAAATAGGCCTAAATATTTGAAGGAGGGCTAAAAGTTTAATCTTAGACTCTTCTAGAATATCAAGGAACTTAGTAATATATTTCCACTTTATTGACCACCCCCTTTTTTCAATAACCTCTTCCTAATAGTCACTGACCATTGTGCCCCAAGAATTCTTAATGATGTTCATCAAATGGTGAAGTTCTTATAATTTCTTGAGAGGTTTGTCAAAAATCCATTTATCATCCCAAAAGAAAATGCTTCGACCATTCTAAATAATTCCAAAATCAATTTGACTAATTAATTGTTTGACCTCCTTCATACCTTCCCAAATAACTGATCCATAAGGAGATCATCTCTATGAAGAAGGCACAGAGGATTATGTCTTAGAAAATATTTTTCCATGATAATGCTAATCCATGAGGGTTCTTTGTCATATATGAATCTCCAAACTAACTTAGCTAGGAGATCTTGGTTGAAGAGAAAGGTATATTTAAGGTCGAGATCACCTAAAGGTATTTAAACTAATCCATAATGCCCCTCTAAAAGAAGTTCTACATGGCAGAGGTAACCTTAGAAATGATGCTTCTAGGAGCTATCATTAGAGCGAATCTATATATAAGAATATCCTGGAAGACCACTTTTAGGAGAACAACCCTACTTGCAAAATATAACCATCTCCCTTTCCACCCATCTAAAATTTGATTCAATTTTTCCACAATAGGAATCCAAAGTTGCTTCTTATTTCTCCCTAGAAACATAGGGAAACCTAGGTAAGTATTTGGAAGACTTCCTTTTGAAAGACAAGTACGTACAAAGAAAATCTTGTTCCTTACTATTGATATTTAAGAAAAAGATAGTAGATGTACCTCTATTAACCTTTTGTCCCAAAGCATGCTCATAATCACCAAGAAATTCCTTGGTAGTTCTACATTCTCTGGTAGGAGTAGCAAAAAACATAGAATCATTAACAAATTTCTAATGTGTAAGCTCTTTACCCAAGGAAGAAGCCTAGAACCCTTTTAAATATCTTCTAGATTTGAGAAATCCAATATACTTGCCAATAGATTCCATCATAATAATGAAAAGATAAAGAGAAAGCAAATCCCCTTGCCTTAAACCCCATGAAGTTGTAAGGAAACCTTTAGCTGAACCATTAACTATGATCAAGAAACTAGTAGTAGAGTAGCATCTTTTGACCCAACTTCTCCGATCAGAGTGAAATGCAAACTTTGCTAGCACATGGTCTAGTAAGTTCTAGTTGACTCTATTATAGGCCTTAGAACTATCTAATTTGAGGATCATTCCTTTCCTTTTACTAACTTGTAATAACTGAATCAATTAATACATCATGACAATACCATCAATGATTATTTTTTCCTTTAACAAATCCTCCTTTCTCCTCTGAGATAATAGCAGCAATGAGACTTTTTAACCTAATACCAATAACCTTGGAAATAATCTTGTAGATGGTATTGCATAGGGAAATCAATTTTAATTCTTCATTTTCATAGCATCCTTCTTCTTGGGAATGAGGGTCGTAAAATTAGAATTGAAGAATTTCAAAATAGATTTGGAGTGCTAATATTCTTGGACAACTTCCCATGGCTCATCCCCCATAAGGTCCTAGAACATTTGGGAAAAGATGGTCTGAAACCCACCCGACCTAGGAGCCTTATATCTAACCATGCTAAAGAGAGCTACCCAAACTTCCTCTTTAGAAATATTTTACATGAGCCTCTCATTCTTTGTTTGACTAATCGAGGGGATTTGGTCAATAAAAGTTCTTACTTGTTAGAATTGTCTTGATTATCTGTCGAAAGAATTTTTTCCTAGAAAGATACCAAGGAGGACTTGAGGATCTTAGGGTCTTGAGTAGCTCTTCCATCTTCCAACTAAATCTTAGAGATGTGATTTATTTCTCTTTAGATTTTACATGATATGTGAAAAAATAGTATTATTATCTCCTTCCTGAAACCATTTGATTCTAGATTTCTACTTCCAATAGATCTCTTGTTTGTAAATATCATCAAGCCTAGAAGAGACCTCTTTAACTTCTTCAAAGAGAGAATCCAAATTGTTGTTATCTAAGAGTAGAGACTGATTCTCAATCATTTCACTTTTTGGAGTAGATTTTTCCTTAAATAGTTTTTTGAAGTCCTAGTGGTTTCATTCTTTTAGTTTAAGATTAAGAGCTTTTAGCTTTTTACTAAAGACATACATTCTCATACCATAGATCTCATGCCAATTTTCCAACACAAAGAAACAACCTCATCAAAATCAGGATGAGTTAACCACATTTTCTCCAATCTAAACAAAGTGCACTTGGGGAAAGAACCAGTCTCAATGGTCAAGGAAATTGGCCAATGATCTAAGCCTCCCTCCATAAGAAGTTTAGAGTTGCAAATAAAATTATTGTCTAACCAAGAGGTAGAAGCCAAGAAATATTCAATCCTAGCCAAGATTAAATCATTCCCCTTCCTTCTATTAGTCCAAGAGAACCAACCTCTTTTAGGATGAACATCCTAGAGGGAAGAATCTCTAATCATGGAAGAAAGCCCTTCCTTATCACATAGAGAAGGAGCTCCACCCTACTTTTTAGAAGAGTTAATCCTAGCATTGAAATTGCTAGCTACTATCCACTTAGCTTCTCCATCCACTTTCAACTAGCCCTTGATTTGGCCCCAACAATGAATCTTTTTCCTAGATTGTCTAAGGACCATAAACATTAATAAGAGAAAAACACATATTAGAGGCATGAACCCTAACCATACTAGCCAACCACCAATTCATTAAGAGCATTTCTTGCATATTAATTTCCTACCTATTCCAAATGATGACCAAACCAATGCCAATTATACATGTAGCTTCTCTATGCATAATCCCCCATTTTCCTTGAAAGATAGACATCTTCTAGACTCCTTGATCATAGTTGATTTTAGTTTCTTGTATCATGCATATATCCAAATTGAATTTCTCCAAGAATCTTTAGAGAATCCTTTTCTTAGTGGGTGAGTTCAATCCCCTAATGTTCCATGAGAAAATCTTCATTTAATAACCTTCATTTTCTTAGTGCTCACCAAGCCATTCTCTGGTTGAAATCAATTGCCAACAACTGTATCAACCAAAGTTACAGATTGTAAAGTGGTATATTTATTTCGTGTTTCAACCTTTGCATGTCCAAAATCCCCTTATCTTTTTTTAATTCTTTTGTAAGTTGTAGCCTTTCCTAAACCCTCTGGTTCCAAATTGGAGTCATCCTGGTGAGCTGAAGGGATGCCAGGTTTTTTTTGTACCTTACTATTCAAACTAAATTTAGGAATATTAACACTATTGTCCTTAATTCTATTTGTTGAAGGATCCATCTCCTTTTATGGTTCATCTACTAGCATTTTTAGATCTCTGAAGTTGTAGGATTTTAGATCTTCCTAGCCCTCGTATTCACTTTCTTGGACCTATCTCTTTAACAATCTCCATGCCATCTTGTGAAGATTTATCTTGAACTACATCATTTTTCTTCTCTTTGTTTGGGAATTTATTTCTAATTGTATGCTTCTTTTTGGGTTTAATAAAACCCTAACTAATCTTTCTTAGATTCTTCTTGGATCTTCTATATTTGTACTTTCCTATGAAGAGTAGGGCATTCCCTAATAAGATGTTCATATTCATGGAATCCCCAACATTTGAACAACAAACTTTCATAATCTAGAGCTTGGATCCATTCTCCTTTTCTAACTTTCAAGATAATACTTTTTGGAAGAGGAACAAAAACATCAAGTTCCACACATATTTTGGCATAAACAAAAGACCTTTGCCATGAAAAGGCTAAGATATATCAATAGTTGATCCCAAAGATTTGGAAATAACTTCAAAAACAAGCTAGGACTAAAACCTCTAAGGAAGATCATAGATGTAGATCCAAACTATAATTGTAGATAACATTTCCTCTAATGGTTTGAAGCACACATGCCAATGCTTCATGAAGAGACCAAAATTTTAGTGGAAATAAAGACAACCTCCACAACCACATTTCTAACCAATTCATTGGTGAAAATGGAAATAAAGTATCCTTTAGCATATGCCCATAACTCAAGGTCTCCATTAGATTTTCAATTCTTACAAGCCTAGAGATACAACTCTTCTAGAGGTAGTTGCATATGAAGGAATCTACAAATCAAGCTACTTCCATGCAAAGAGTCCACATTCTTTCATAATTCAAGGATATCAATATTGATAATTGGGAAATTATCCAAAGCTAGCATGCATTGATTCAAACTATTTCTGGGTTGATCATTCTACACTTGCCACTAGTCACCAACAAAGCATCAATTTCTTTGTTGTGAGATAAAGATCCAGAACCTGTGAGCACATTTTGATAAATCCCCCCTACCTAGGCCCATAGAGGGTAAACTAGAAGAAGGGATAAGAGAAAACCAAGAATGCTGATAGACAACAAAAGTAGAAAATCAATAAACCATAGTAAAACTCATTTCCTCCTTTAATCAATTTTATATTAGAGTGGATTTTACTTTTTAATGGAAGTTAAAATTTTGTTGTTTTTTAATTTACTTAATTTTCTTCTAAGTTTTGTGAGATATGCTTCCACCCCAAACTTCATAATGATAGAGTATCACATTCATTACTCAAGTGGAGAATAATTCTTTGTTTTTATCTTAATATAAAAGTGTGGCATCTTTACAATGGCTTTTCGAATCATAATAGACCTTCCATCCTATGGGTTCTTTTTTAATGCTATGATTCTAATTTAATTTGTGAGTAAGATCAAATACTAGCATGTATTTACAACTATGACTATAAGCACAAAAATCACACACAGCCTTCACGAGGACCCCTATGATGATTCAAATCCTTGTCACGTACATGTAAGCGTGAAATAATGTCCTTTAAGTAGGGAACCTCTTGATGACATGTCCTCTTGCTTGTCTTGTGTTTTCTTCCTTATCGATTTCTCTCTCCCTGTTTACGACGCTTTTCGACACTTGTTGCGACACTTGTCAACTTACGTTTTTTGAGCTTTTGACCTTGCTCCTAAGCCTTGTGAGTGTCTTGTAGGTGAGTTTTCACCTCTCCCCTATGTTTTTAATCTTGTGCACCTCCTAGAAGCCTTCTAGAGGTCTCCTTGTTCATCTCCCACTTTCAGTTTTCAGTTTCGCCTAACCAATCCAAATCTCCCCCTATTATTTCCAGATCTCCCCCAGGAGATCCTGTTGACGCAAGTGGAGATTTGGATTGTTCCACATGATTGACCTGTTTCTTGAAGAAGAACCCCTCCTTTTCTTCTCTTCTTGTATCTCCCAACCTATTTTTTTGCTTCTGACCCTGTCTAGTCCAGATCTCCCCCGGACGACCGATGGTTGCCCAGAGGCGACCCTACTGGCAAAAGGGGTGACCCTGCCATTTTTGCAGCCACGGAAAAACTCGAGTTTCTCACTCATTTTTGCTCTATTTTCACCTGTTTTTCTTCCATGGTTTTTGATCCCTAATAGAGTTAACTATTTCATACACCCACACATGCATAATTAGCTCTATTTGATCTCAAATTAACTCTTCAATCAATCTCATGCATTCCCTCACCTACATTTCCTCTTCAGTGATAAGCTATCTTTACTTCATCACTCTCTAATCAATTGAGTTCACTGGGTAATCAATCTAGTGAACTCCCCAATCAATCCTTGTTAACTCATCAATCAAATGAGTTAACTTCTCAATCAATCCCTTCTTCTAAACCTATAAATTTGCCCCTCCCTCAAGCACAAAGGGAGGCAAATTCATTGTGCACACAACTCTTGTCATTTTTGCTCTCCAACTTAGCATTCAAATGCTCTTACAGGACGGAGGTGCCTTTTTGGTGCAGGAGCACCTTGGCAAATTAATGTTGCCCTAGACAAATCTTTAAGTTTGATTAAATTTGTAATGCTTCAACATTGTAATGAGGTTAATCAGGTCACTAGGTCTTTAGAAATGTTCAAGTTTTGTCTTCATTTACAAAATGGGAAAGTTATCTTTCAAAAAAATTTAAAATGAGGGAAGGTGAAGAGTCATTTGGCTCTTGGTTCATTCTAAGTCAGGTAGAAACTGAAAGGTCTTGATGTATTGCCTTTAAAAGGCCTTGTAACCTTTAGGAATTCGTGGGTGATTGTAGGTTTGAAGTTTGAATCAATAAAGGCACTGTTTTGAGTGTATTTCCTCAGAAATTTACTGTTTTCTGTAGGTGTACGGCTCTGTACGGCCCGTTATGCATGTAAAAGTTTTTGAAAACGATGGTATAGCCAATCACCCTCCATTCCCTCTTTGTTTCATGCAGATTGATGGATTTTTGTGTAAGATATTACATTTTTTTGTAAAAATTGTCAAAACCCTGTCTTAGGGTAAACAGTGAGTATTTAACATTGCATTTCTCATCTTGTGTTTGGTGGATCTCCTTATAAATTGGCATATAGCAAGTTTTGTTGTGTTTTAAAAGATATCAAGGGTGCAGAGTCGAAAGAAGTGGTTTGGGGCAGTTATCACAAAGCCACAGGCCTGTAAATGGAGAAGAAGACTGGTAAAAACAGTGTACAGTAGGTTTTAAGAGTTGTAACTGTGTTTCTTTCGTTTTATGCTTTGAGAGTGGCTAATCCTCGGTGGAAATGACCTTGACAATGTCTACTTCCATATTTATGAGGTTTTGAACCAAATGGTTGAGATTTAAGAAGGGAAAACCGAGTTTTATGACTACATTTATGTGTCACAGTCCAGAAAATAGGGTCTTGAGAACAGTCAAGAGGAATAGGACTTAGGGTCTAATAAACTACTTAACAATTTGGATTTTTGATGGTTTTATAAGCATGAGTAGGTCCATTTAACATTGCTTGAAGGTTTGGTTAAGAGAGATTGAGGCAGGAGATAGTAGAACCAATAAGACCCTGTGTATGCAAGACCTAATAGGCCTAATTGGCACGGTGACAGTCCTGATTTGAGCAGTTCTTTTCAAAGTAACCTATGTTGGTTTTCATATATGTTTTAAAGCTTGTTAATGGGTATTCAAATATGCCTTTACAGTCTTGAATGGAGGCCTCCACTAAAAGTTATGCATTGACAGTCCCTAAAACAGGGCTACTAGGAGTTTGGACAGTCTATGAAGGAATGAGATTGAGAGACTGGGTTTTTTTCTTTTTTTTCCTCTGCATCAGATTGGTATTAGAGCTAGCAAAAGCTCTGGGAGGAGATGTTATTTCTGAGATGAAGAGTTGAAACAATATGTTTGGTGGGTGACCATTATTTTGTTACTAAGTTGTTTGGTTGCAGGTGCTTGGTCCATCTAGCTGCAGAAGGATGTTTTTAAGATTGTGTGTGTGCAGACTTGATGAGGTCTGTCATGACCATTCTCTAATGGAGATTAGGCTGGATAAGGGTGCAGAGAGGCCACTAAGGAGAGAGTGGTAAGGTGCATCACCAGGATCTGCTGTTGGGTAAGATGAATGGTTTGGTGAGTCGGTGTGGTAAGGCAGTAGAAAGATGGATACCTAATTGAAGAAGCACTTGATGTTGCAGCCTGAAGAGTACTCCACTGATGGGAGTAGAAGGAGCCTAAGGATGCTCTGTGAAGATGGTAGTTTGATTTGTTGGTTGGTTGGTCACCATTCCTATTAGTCTGAAGATTGGAAGACTGAAGCTGAAGAAGATAAAGCCAGAGGAGATGCAGGAAAAGATAGTTTTGTTTTGCAGATACATTTCCAAGGGACTTGGAAATTTTGTTGGTTGGTTGTATGGTGCAGGAGCACCTTGGCAAATTAATGTTGCCCTAGACAAATCTTTGAGTTTGATTAAATTTGTAATGCTTCAACATTGCAATGAGGTTAATCAGGTCACTAGGTCTTTAGAAATGTTCAAGTTTTGTCTTCATTTGCAAAATGGGAAAGTTATCTTTCAAAAAAATGTAAAATGAGGGAAGGTGAAGAGTCATTTGGCTCTTGGTTCATTCTAAGTCAGTTAGAAACTAAAAGGTCTTGATGTATTGCCTTTAAAAGGCCTTGTAACCTTTAGGAATTTGTGGGTGATTGTAGGTTTGAAGTTTGAATCAATAAAGGCACTATTTTGAGTGTATTTCCTCAGAAATTTACTATTTTCTGTAGGTGTACGGCTCTGCACGGCCCCTTATGCATGTAAAAGTTTTTGAAAATGATGGTATAGCCAATCACCCTCCATTCCCTCTTTGTTTCATGTAGATTGATGGATTTTTGTGTAAGATATTACATTTTTTGTAAAAACTGTCAAAACCCTGTCTTAGGGTAAACAGTGAGTATTTAACATTGCATTTCTCATCTTGTGTTCGGTGGATCTCCTTATAAATTGGTATATAGAAAGTTTTGGTTGTGTTTTAAAAGATATCAAGGGTGCAGAGTCGGAAGAAGTGGTTTGGGGCAGTTATCACAAAGCCACAGGCCTGTAAATGGAGAAGAAGACTGGTAAAAACAGTGTACAATAGGTTTTAAGAGTTGTAACTGTGTTTCTTTCGTTTTATGCTTTGAGAGTGGCTAATCCTCGGTGGAAATGACCTTGACAATGTCTACTTCCATATTTATGAGGTTTTGAACCAAATGGTTGAGATTTAAGAAGGGAAAACCAAGTTTTATGACTGCATTTCTGTGTCAGTCCAGAAAAATAGGGTCTTGAGAACAGTCAAGAGGTATAGGACTTAGGGTCCGATAAACTACTTAACAATTTGGACTTTTGATGGTTTTATAAGCATGAGTAGGTCCATTTAACATTGCTTGAAGGTTTGGTTAAGAGAGATTGAGGCAGGAGATAGTAGAACCAATAAGACCCTGTGTATGCAAGACCTAGGCCTAATTGGCACAGTGACAGTCCTGATTTGAGCAGTTCTTTTCAAAGTAACCTATGTTGGTTTTCATATATGTTTTAAGGCTTGTTAATGGGTATTCAAATATGCCTTTATAGTCTTGAATGGAGGCCTCCACTAAAAGTTATGCACTGACAGTCCCTAAAACAAGGCTACTAGGAGTTTGGACAGTCTATGAAGGAATGAGATTGAGAGACTGAGTTTTTTTCTTTTTTTTCCTCTGCATCACTTTTGCTTTATTTGTTCAACCAAGCAATGCTACGCTGCTTCATTCTATGCCATTGTGCTCAATACAAGCTCTCACTAAGCTCATACAAGCTTCATCGAAGCTTCTTTTTGCTTCTTTGTGTTGTTTTGTCATCAAGAGGATTACCTGCTGCCACAAAAGGACTCGAGGTTGCCAATTACAAGGATTACTGAGGGTAGTGGAGTCAACAAATCTTCATTTCTTCTGGGTTCCTTCATTGATTTTTTTCAAATTCATAGTAATTAGAGAATCAAATTTACTCTTGGGAATAGTAAAACATTGCTTTTTCCTAGATAATTAGATCTTGCATGTTAGATTAGTTGCTTTCATATTTCTAGATCTAGATTATTAGAAGAAGCATTTCCCCTTTTCTTTAGATTAGATTACTTCTAAATCATCGAAAACCCAAAAAACATAGGTTAACTTTGCATTAGAAAAATCATATTAGATTGCATACATATTTCCCTTTCATAGATTAAAAGCACTTTCTATTTCCAAAAACACTAAAAATACCCAAAAAAAAATGTTTTGCATATCATATAGTTTGCATGCATATAGAAACCATAGAATAGACAAAATAGCAAACCCTCGATACCATCACGAGGTAACCACAGTTAAAACGATCCAAACAAACCCTCGATACCATCACGAGGTAAAAACAAGTCAAAACTCAAAAGTCAAACCCTAGGTCAAAACTCTAGATTTAGTTAAGGTTAGTAATCATACATTCACCTCTATCCCGATTCAGAAATGTGCTTAGGAGTGAGAGGAAAGTGGGTGAGGGCTATCCGTGACGAGATCCAAGAGATCCATCCAAGACCACAACAAGAAACATTTGTGCTACCACAAGGAGACCCATTCATTCTCTTGTTATTAGAAGAAGCTAGACAACGTCAGATACAACAAGAACCTATTCAACACATACAAAGATAAGAGGACATCAATGAAAACAATCATTTACCCACACAGAGGTGGAATCTTAGAAACCCCAATAGGAGAAGAGAAAATAGTGACCCTTTGAGTAATAGGCTTATCTCAACTACAACCACAATTGAACAAAACATACAACTCAACACACAATAACAAAGGCCGTAGTACTTGCCGACCCCTCTCTACGAAGTCTAGCTCTCTAACGAGCCAGACCCCCGCTGTGTCTCGCCTCCTCTCGACTGGCTACTTCCACATGAGCGAGAGTGACGTGGTGGATCACTCCATGGCAAGGAGGGAAGGGTCCGTGTGCGTGTCGAAATCCGACCTGATAGCCCCAGGCAACCAGAGTCACAATTTTGAGCGCACAATGACCACCTTGAAAGAAATGATTGTTCAAGGAAATTATACTATAGGTACACAAAAAAGAAATATTCTTCAATGTACACTACATTCTTTATTTCCAAGGTATCTTTAGAATGATGGGTCCATTTACTAGTTTCATCACTTATTTCATGTGAACTAGTTTAATATGAAATATGGTTATAGAAAAAATAATAAATTCTTGAAATATTGGGTCCATTTACCCTTCACAATCCATGTGCTTCTCCCTATAAATCATTTGTTTAGGAGCCATGGGTGTAAGATGCCATGGAAGAGGACATGATCCCTACTTGATGGTGGCTAATGGCTTGCGGATGACTTCGACTATCACTATAATCTCTCTATATTAATATTTTTATAGTTTGCTTCTTCATGGCGCGTTGAAGCTATTAGAAATAATTCTACTACGCATTACTTGTTTTCTGAAAAATATCATGGGTCACCTAGATTTGCATTGTTGGGACAAAATGACAGTTTTGGAGGAAGCAATGAAAAAGAACAAGATTTATATCATCAATAATTTCTCCACATATCCATCCCTTTATTCAAAAGATAAAGTCCAATCACTCTATAAATACTTGTTCCTTTATTGCAAAAACCTCTTCAAAATTTGAAATGATTCTAGACTTTGGAGCTCCCCATCAAGCATAGCTTAGTCAAATAATGAAATCTATACTTCGTTGAATGTAAACCATATATTTTGTGTATGCAATATTAACCAATGATTTAATAAAAGCATGCCTATGTTTGTATTTATAATTCTATCTAAAATTGATTGTATTGTTCTTCGGGGCTGTTCGAAATGAGTTTCTTATTAGAACACTTTGAATGAATCTTGACCAAGTTGCAAATCAATTTTAGATCTTTAAGTTTTCTTCTCTTGAGCTCAACACATTTTCTCACTTGTTTCTTTCCTCCTTTCTACGACATCTTTTGAGGTTTTCGTATTTTGCACCTTATTTTTCCACATGTTATGGAGCAATCCTAGGATTATTGGTACATAATACTACATTAATTTAGAACATTTTAGTTTGTTTTGAATTTTTTTCCTTGGCTTAACATCTTTGTTATATCACTTCAACTTTAACATCAACCATATCGTTCTTCTTTTTTAATGAACATAAGATTCTTCCATCTCCGATTTATTTGTGGAATTAAGGAAATTGTGAGTAAAGATGTTTCAATTTCTCTTCCATTGGTTCCCCAAGTTAATCTTAAAGGGGAATATTAGTATATAACACACATGCACATCAATGACTAGACTTAGGTTTAAATAATTTTCTTAATATATCTAATATGTATGCAAATAAATGTAAATATCTAGATACATTTTTGGAGATTCATATATTCAATTAAACTAGAATGAATCTCAATTAAAGTATATTTAGACTTAATTATCAATTTGCATACATTATCCACTTAGTTGAGTTCACTTGATTAACTAGATCAAAGCTTCATATTTTAGATGATAGCTAATTAATACTCCCAATTCCATGTCTATCTAATTGTAATTATAATTAGAGGATAGATAAATACCCTTCATCATAATTATGTCTTTGTTAAATTGTTGTGTCTATGCTATAAATATTGAGTGTAGAAGGTTGGTTTCTTTTGGGTAAACTTGGGTAAATTAATTGATACTTGTTTTTTTTTTTATGAAGTGTGCTTAGAAAATTATAATAGTTAAACTTGCTCACACATTTATAACACAATATTTGTGATCATGTTACTATTCTAAATTATATATGGTCATCAACTACTTAATACACATTAATTATTTTATTAATTTGTTTTCATTTCTTCTATGTGAAGCTCTTGTTGGTATTTTTTATTTTGGGGTAGTTACTTGTAAATCCTTCAAAATTATATTATTTAAGAAAATGATAATTATGTGAAATGACAATTTCATACTTAGGTTTAAGTTTATGTAGTAAATGAGGTTGTATTATTAGGTAATGTATGCATTTGCACATGTACACACACATGTATATATAAGATCCATTTTAATAAAAATTGGTGTATAAGATCCATTTTGTAGGCAACTTCCTTTGTATGTAAGGAGGGTTTGTTTTTCCATTAATTTTATATAATGTATAATGTTGTGTACAACTCTATCCACTGTAAAGTTCCTTTATAAAACACATACATCTTTACCATCAAACCCACTCAATGATAGTGTACACACATTTAATTCCTTAATTTTAATAGGGAAATAAAACTCATCCTACATTCATTAGATCCCTAAATAGATGGTAAAGTGATAATGGAAACTAGGCTTTAAATTAATCAATGAGTTGAGATCTGAGACACTAAGACAAATAAATAGAAATGATAAATGAAAGTGTTAAGAATTAGGAATACACTATAATTCACTGTGATTTTGATGTTTGATTGTTGTGACATTGTGATAGAGAATTGATAAATGAAATTTCAAATAGAAATAATGATTAAAATCTAGTGACAAATGGACCTTAAGTTTTATGGGGCCTTGTAGTAGATTGCACTTGTGATCTAGTTTAACTAGTGTGACTCTATCCTAGTGGCACAATTTCATTCAATGTAGAATCTATCCTTTAGTATTTAAAGGGAATGTTTACTTAAATGCATATCTATGTTTGACAATAGTGCACTGCTAAGAAGCATTGTGGGGAGTTTATTATGTACAAAGGAAAACATGAAACTTCCTTGATGATGGTAAGGCCCCTAGGTTGACTCAACAAGATCAAAATAGAGAAACAAAGAATAATGGATGTTGATGCAATCAAGTGGACTAGGCTTGATGTAAACTAAGATTGATGAAAATTGAGATTGATAATACACACAATCATATATCTAAATGTGAGATGTCACTAATCAATAATGGAAGTGTCCCAAGGTGATGTCCTTAAATACACAACCCTAAACACATAACATGAAACATTTTAGGATTCATGATGGCTTAAGATAGCTAGTTCTAGAAGGGAACCCTTAAGAACATAATCATGTGTGCTAGAATCATGTATCAAAAAAATTTACACAAAGTGGTGCCAAACATAGAGGTGAAAGAGTGAAGTATGCACTTATCTCCTCTATATTTTTCCCACACTTTAGTGTGTAAGAAAATCTAAGTGAGAAAGCATGCTAAAATAGAAATGGATGAAATGATTGTGATTAAAAGGATATAGTCTCTAGAATCTAGAAATCTTAGAAACTATCTAACAAGTGCATGCCCCCTTTGTCTCCAGTATGAAGCAGACAACCATTGGGTTTGTCATGTTCCATCATAGAAAAACATGTGAATTTGCACATAAACTAGAAATAGAATTAGTACTAAAATGTACTCCTTGAATTGTGTGTACTACCAAGGAGTGCCCACAATTCGAGAAGGAGAAAAAATAAAAAGAAAAATATGACTAAATTGAGTACTAGCATGATGTTAAAAGAAATTGAGTATGATTACTAAAATAAATTACATAGGAAATGCATACCTTATATATATGTACTTGTGTGGTTGATCAATGTGTATGCAAGATTTGAATGAAAAGAAGCCCACACTTTTTCCCCCAATGAGAGAAAGCATGGGCACATGGAACATGCAAAGCCCCCTAGGTGACAAGATCAAGTGAAGACAATCAAAAGAACATGAATCAAATAGAGCATATGTAATAATAAGAAAGTACGTGCTAGACACATGAAAGAGGATAACTAATAATTTATGTGTACTTAGGTGGTAATGGCTCTACCTCAATAGGATAAAAAGTTGTCATATAAATCAATTCCCTCATGGGACTATCCTCTATAATGATATGATTCCTAGATGATGGTGATAATGTATGATCATAAAGTGTATCTTTGTGAGCAAAGGTAGCATATAAATGTGCCTATTTTGATGTTATCATTAGAGACATTAGTCTAAATGTCAAAACTTTGATATTTTGTAATTTAGATGTTTCTTTTGTTTTATCATGACCATGAGAATGTGTAGTTAATAATGTAACTTGATTCTTATATTAATTATCTAAATATACCCTTTTGTTTCTATGGTATGTTCATTCAAGGTCTAATGTCAACTATCATTCCACTACATGGTATAATGATAATACTCAATTGTATGTAAATTTTCTTTTAATTTTCATTATGTTCAATATCTTTGTATTTGGAATTTATTTCAATAAAATAAATATGATTAGTATAACTAATATTGGGGGATCCTCATCATCCATTTATTCTTGATTATACTCATCATGCTAAGGTTTTAAAAATGTATTTTCATGTTTATGAATACCTCAACTTGAATCACATTGTTGTCAATAAGGTTTTGAATTCTAGGTTTGATAGTTATACAGCTACCAATATTATGTCCATGTATTTGATAATAATCACCAAAAAGTTAGCATTGAAGTGTGGTGAAACCCCTTTACATGTATCAATTGGTTTGATGGGAGGCAATGTGATAAGTTGATTTTGTAATAATTACTGTAACACAATATGTGGAAGATCCACCAATATAGCAAACTTTCTATACCCTCTTAGTTTTAGTTGAATGATGTTTTCATGGTGATCATTGATAGCATTGAAATTTTTGAATTCACACTCATTGCCCCCATTTTTTAAATTTGATTGAGTGAAAATTATGGGAATGAAGAGAAGTTCTATATAGACACTATAGTGCAAAAAAATAGTTTCTAACAAGATAATCTTATAATGTTGTACACATGAACATGATTTAGAAAATGAAGCATGGATATTTGTCACTTTCTCTTTGATAATTGGGAGGAGACTATTAATAAATAATCTTTCAATCTAAATATATTATGGAACTTAAAAATTATTTTAGCTTAGAAAGATTGAAATCTTAGCATATACATTGATTTTCTCATCTATTTCTTGTTTGCATTGTGCTAAATGTATAATTGTCACTTTAGACTCGATATTGTATTAGAAAAGAGTAAAAAAGGTGTTGGATAAATATCCAAAAGATTTGATTGAATTGTGAGGTAAAGAATTAAACCAAGTGACCCCATAGTCTTTTAAGCTTTCAAAAAATATAGCAAATCCTAATCATAAATTTAGTCTAAACATGTTACACTAAAGGCATGTATGTGAGCCAAAGGGTTACCTCTACCATCATATGTTATAAAAATATTGTCATGTGAAATTGCACCCTGTTTGAAGTTGGTTCAAACACTCCAATGACACAATGGGACTGATCTCAAGGTGTGGGACCTTGCAGATGAGATCAGACCTCTAGAGAAGGTTGGTTCCTCTTTCTGAGCTTAAGGCTCAGAGAAATAAACTAAATCTAGTGCTAATGCTTGCTGGGGAAAAGGGGTAAGAAGGATTGTTGAAATAAAAGAAGGTGATGCACCAGATTGAAGATGTTTAGCTACAACTGACTCAACACAATGATAACCTCAAAACTAAAAAGAACTCACATAGACTCATTAATTCTAACAGAGGTCAGTACAAAAAAATGGAGATATGAAAGGGACCGTTTTGTCCACAATACACATCTCACACTAATCAAAAGTAGACATGGTGTAAGAATAATGAGAGGCAAACTATCAGTTTGTATTAATTATAGAGGCCAAATAGCTATTACAAAAAAGGGAGAACTATGCATACAAAATAGACACAAAATAATCAGTTACATTCATAGATGAACTAGCAAATTGGAGACATCAAAGGCTCTGAGTTGAGCACAATACATCAAATCCAACTAGTTCATCCAATTGTATTACAAAGGTCTGGTCACAAGAATTCTTCAACCTGTATAATGGCCCAGAAGAACAATTAACATAAATACATTGTATTCTGCTATATATATAACATTTCATTCTCATTCTACTATAGGGGCACTGGAAGTTGGTCAATTACCTAGGACATGCCTATGTTTCATTATATTTTTTTCTTAGAAGCCCTACATATCTGGGACGGAACCCATGCCCCTGACAGGCTTGTAACCTGTAGAAGAAGATTGACTGCATGCATGGGTGCAAGGCATATTTATGAGGAAAGGTTGGAAGTCCTATTTTGTCCCTGCCCTGTACTGGCATATTAAAGAACCTACTGTTCCAACTAACCTCATTTGGCTTTGGCCTGCGAAGCTTTGAATGTTGGTACCTCTCCTTGAGAAAATGGCATGATTTTAGGGAGAGCGAGATTTTACAACACTTTAAGTGTTGTACCTTTTTACTCTATGGCATCTCTGCATTCACCATGGTTGGCAACTTCTCTACATTCGAAATTACCTTAGTTGGTAATTTTTCTGTTTTGGAACCGTTTCTGGCTCCATCCTTTGCCTTTTCGACAAAACCTGATTCTAGCAAACTATGCTTTATTCATTACTTATGTCTTTGTCAGCAAAATCTTCCCCTTTAGAACCAAGCCTACCTTTCTGCATTGTCAGTAAAGTTTCTCTGTTTTGAACTTTGGTCACAAGCATCGTTCGCCCTTTGTTAGCGATTTCTCACTTTGTCAAACTTAGCTTGCTTTTTTCCTCATATAAGCAAAATGTTCTTTTCTCAAACTTTTGCCTCTTTCCTTTTCTTTATTGGTGATTTGCCCCTTTGGCGAACCATGAAAAAATTGAACTAGTTGAGGAGTTCCTTACTTTGCTGATTCACCGATTTGACCTTTCCCTTAGCCACTTTTGCCTTATCGATGAATTCTCCAACTTTCAAACCAAGCTTGCCTTATCCGATTTTATATTTTGCATCTTGCCTTATCAGGAAAATTCGGCCTTCTTGAACCGTGGCCTCTTTGTTGGCAAAAGTTGACTTTGCTAAACCATGTGCTTGTTCCCTCTCTTCGCCTTTATCGGCGATTTTCCCCTTTGTGGAACTTGGCCACCTTTCTTCATACTGTTGGCGAACCTTTGGTTTGCCGAACCACCACTTTGCTGACAAGGCAAACATTTGCTCTTTCTTTACTTAGCCGATTTCAACAAAATCTTCTTTGTCAGGGAAGCTTGCCTACGTCGAACTTGCCTTCCTTTGCCTTACCACGTTGGCGAACCAAAAGATTTTTGAACTCATGAAGAGTTCAAATTTTATGAACTTTACTGATAAGGCCCCTTTTCCTTCTTTGTTTCATGCCTTATACAATTAACGAAGCCTGATCCTTCTACCTGCTTTATCGAGGATCCTCCTTGTCAGTGAACCCAAGGATTTTTGAACTCATGAAGAGTTTGAACTTTTAGCATTTTTCTGATAAAGGCATTCTTGCTCCTTTTGTCTTGCCTTAGCCAAATTTTGAAAACAATCTACTCTCCTTGCCTTGTCGACGAATCACCAAATTGACAAACTTGTGAAAAGGTGAACTCTTGAAGAGTTCATAAAAGATGAAATTTGCCGACCAAAGGGAGAAAACCTTCTCTCTTGCCTTAGCCATTTTTATGGTTTTTCTACAAGTTCAGGAACCTAAACTTTGCCAATAAAGGCCAAAAGGGGGGTCAAAACTAAGGCAATGACCTAAATTTTTCTGGGCTTTCCTAGGTTTTCTGCAAGGATCCTCCATAGGGAATTTTGGGGATTCTTGCAAGGGAATTCATTAGATTTTGAAGGATTTAAGGTTTACCTCCTTCTATTTGGGCTTTCTCTGATTGGATTTTTTTGATAGGAGGGATTCTGGAATATTTTGGGCTGGGCAAAATATGACAACAAAAACTAGGTGCCACAAATCAAATTTGTAAAGGATACACTAATATGTCATACACCAATGGATTATGTTTTAACTCGGTTGTTATATCTCCTGTAGGAGGCTTTTACAACTCATCGATACAATTATCTATATTTTGCAACTCACTCATGCTAGTGGCCAAAAAGGTTAGATTGTGTAGGAGTGGTAATTGGAATGGGAGTAGACAAAGGAGGAATGGAGAAAACAAAAATAATATGAGTAGAGAAAGGAAAGGTATAAACAAATGGGATATGTGTGGACAACAAAGGATTAGTAGATATAAATGGGATGTGTGTTGGGGAAGGAGAAGTGTAAATGAGTTGAGACATATGGTTGATATGGCTAGAGTTAATATAATAGGAATGGAAGGTATGGCTATGGGTGTAGTACGTAAGGATTAGAAAAAATGAGGAATAGGGGAATCTTGATAATCATGGAGCATAAAAGTGGAGGGGAAACTTAAAATGCTAAGGGAGGATGAGTGATGTAAGGCACGTAGTGTTTGGTACAAGTGTGGAAAACTCATCGGTAAACTATGGGTAGGATGGCTACAACCTAGGGGTTACAAAAATATAGCACACCATATGAGAAGTTTGTTCATCATCAATAAATTTCCCTATAGACTTATGTGTATATATGCCATGTGTAGGTGTTGAAGAAGATGTAGTGGATTAATCATCGACGAAATGGACATAAAGATTGAAAAATGTCATCATGAGATTCTTCTTCTTCATGTACTTCAAGGATATGGGTTTGATCATGCTAGTCAAAAGGATATGTAAATAGAACACCATGATAATCATGCACACCATAGTTCTCAAATGATGCATCATGATAAGGTATCAAATAGTCCATAGGAGAATCATCATAGGTATGTAAAATATTATATCAACAAGAAATGTAGATAAATCCATAATATCTCCTATGGAATGGCCATAGCCATCATAGGTATCTAAAATATTGTATCAACAAGAAATGTAGATAAATCTATAAGATCTCCTATAGAATGGCCACTCGAGGTTGAAATATTAACATCACTATATAAGCATGTTTTAGGGAAAACATCATCAATAACATCGTGTGAGGGAGATGATAAAGTATCACTAAGATCTTCACTAGATAAACATCAAGAAACAATTAATCCAAGGATAAAAAAGAGGAAGTACTATCATTAGGTATATGAGGGATATCGACATTATTAGATATAACATCATTTAGTATAAGAGGATAGTAATAATGGACATCCTTAAGAGATGTGTCATGAACAATCTTGGAAGAGTCCATTATGAGCTCTAGGAAATGGGCATTAGAGGATGACATCAAACAAAGACATTTGAACCCATGTACCCCAACATATTTTAAATAATGATATAAAAAGCATTGAAACAAACATGTCATACCATTGTATAATTAAGTGTATGTGCAATAATTCAAACCTTTTAATACTAGAGGAATCAATAGCCCAACAACTCGGAACAACCCATCTCAATGCTTTGAACTCGATGGGGCAAGTACCTATAACCTTTGGATAGCACACAAATGCCCCACTCCATGTGTTGTGGATAAATTAGGATTCAAAACTAAGATGGTGGAACACTACTCAAAGCACCCAACTATTTGGCCTTACCCTTGAGGGCATAATTGAAACCTTTTGCTAGCTCACACAATAAAGATAAATCTATTATACATCGTGCACGTGTAAACAATGTCAAGCCAATCTAAGTTAGGGTTTTATAGCATTTGTACATTGTGAGGAGCATAAACCTAACTAAGAGAGGAAAACAAGGCATCACAAAGGGTAATATCATGGATATGCAATCATTTCCACTATATGCATTAGATGTATTATCATGACGTGTCATGTACAAAGCATTGGTATCATTATCAAGCAATTTTATAATCCATCATGAGTGATGACATAGGAGGATCCATATGAGGAAGTAAAAGTTTCATAAGACCAAATCTAAAACCTAAAATCAAAAAAGGAGGAAGGATGCTTAGGGCAAAACTCTAGGTGGTGTAAGATTATATGGGTCAGCAAAATGTAGGTAAATAAAATGTGCCCTATGTTAATTTAGATATCTAAATAGATGGTAAAGCGATAATGAAAATTAGACTCTAAATTAATTAATGAGTTGAGATTTGAGACACTAAAACAAATAAATAGAAATGATAAATGAAAGTGAGAGGAATTAAGGCTTACTTGGAACTTAGTGTGATAGAAATCATTAGTTTTCCACAGTCCATGATGCTGGTAGCGAATGCTTCTAGATTTGACTGTGTTAGCAATTTTTTACTCAACGTTTCGGATCACACTCAGTGATCCATCATTAGGAGAATGAGAGAGCCAGAGAGGAGAGAAGTAAATAACAAATTGCAGACCAAAGCACCACTTAAAAAGGTGGGAATGAGGTGACTCGGATAACAAGAGAAATAATTAAATAAAAATATAAAAGGCTTGAACCACAAATATGTATAAATATATAGGAAACAAAAGTAAAATATATAAAGAAACAATAAATGGAATCTAGAACTAGATTAATGCTCATAAGCTAATGATAAATGGATCTTGAGTTTTCTGGGGCCTAGGACTAGATCACTCCCACAATTTGGTATATTTTGTGCAATTTTGTCATGGTGGCACATTTTTGTCATTACGACGTTTGTCCTTCTTGCTATATACAAAGGGAAGTATGAAACTTCTTTCACGATAGTCAAATCCTTGGGTTGATGTAACAATTTATTGAAACAAAGAAACAAAGAATAATGGATACTGACGTAACTAAATAAATTGTGCAACTTGGTGTAAATTGAGAGTAATGATGTGTGAGATTGAATGTGAATGTGAGATGCCACTAATTGATAATGAAAGTGTCATGTGATGATGTCCTTAAGTACACAATCCTAGACACATAAATTGAGAGGTTTTATGACACGAGGCCACTTTAGATAACTAGTTTAAAAAAACCTCAAAAACATAAACATGTGTGCTTGAATCATGTAGTAACAACATTTACACAAAGTGACATAAAATATAAAGACAAAAGCGTGAAAATATATACTTTTCACCTCCATAATATCAATCAACTACAAATTTTCTAAGTGAACCATTCTAATCAAAGATTTTGACTTTACCATCCACTAAAGTTCAAATCCCTCAGAGGTGCGATTAAGCCAGGTTTGACCTCTAAAAAACTTTGATGGACCAAATCCCCCACTTATAAAAACTCAGACAAAAGACAACTTCTAAACTCCCTCATAATATTATAATCCGCTATATATAAAAACACAGAGACAAATTTCTATGTAAAGATTTTAGCTTTATAAAAATATTATGAAAGATAAACTTTAAACATTCTCAAAAGCCCACCACACAAAATGAATATTTTGTGTTAAATTCTCCAAGTTGTAACGTGTAGGCAATGACAATGTCAATGGTTGGGCAACAATCACTAGTATTCATTATTTTTAACTAGAGGGCCTATACCTTTAGGAGTACTCAAATTCAATGCAATTTGCCTTAAACGAATGGGAACTTTGACCTTAAAGATATTGCAAAGAAATGAAAGGCCTTTCTCGTTGACCCTCATGTCCCCTCATCAACTAACACCTCCACGTGCCACTAGATGTGAAATCCAACAAGGACCAATAAAGCACCAATCTTCACATGGGTCTATCCAAACACGTTATTAATATGGGAATACTCCGAACTGTTTGGTTGTAGTTGAATAGAAAATGACCCCAAAAAGCCAAGGAAATTATCACGAATTTGCCATTAGCTTAAGAGTTGAGGAACAATTCGGACCATGGAAAGAGAAAGTCCTTGAATAAAAATATGGTGGGAAAACTTATCCAAAAGATGATTGGGAAAAGATTATTCGGTTTTAGTTGGGTGAGGGCTTATCTTATGTGGGATCCTAGACACTGGGCCCTAGTGAATGAACCCCTTTTGGATTATGGAGACCTTTTACCATAAGTAGGGATTATACAAGGATGTGTAATTGGTCCTAGAGGGGTGGTTGTGGGTGGGTGTAGGGTTAAAATTGATGGTTCAAGGATGACTATATCTGTATTTTTTTTTGTAATTGTTTTATTGTTCTTTTTTCTTTTATAGTATAGATTTGAATTTGGTATTGGATGTGTTTGTATTAGAATAGATGGTATTGTATTTGTGTTTTTATTCTTTGTAATATGATTTAATGTTTTTTTAGATGTTTTGAGAGGATTATGACATGTGTATTGTTCGATGTTTATTTATTTATTATTATTATGAGTTATTTCAACATTTGAAGGGTAATGGTGGATGAATAACCATCATAAAAAAATGTTTCTCGGTGGAATGGCCATCAAATTTATCTTGTGTAGTGAGTTGGATGTCCTCTTAAAATAAGGGGAACTATTTTTGTATATACTAACTATTAAAGTTGAGTTTTAAGATGTAAGTGTAGAGGAGAAAAGTGTATATTTTGCACTTTCCTTCTATTGTTTTACATTTATTTTGGTCTTGACTTTATATGTGTTATTTTAGTATTCAATTCAATTTATTTTGTTATGAATAATTCAATATGGATAATATTCGTAAGAAATAGGTGATTAATGAGATATTACTCGCATAAATGCTTTACAAATTTAGGACTTAAGGTATTAATCGTTCTTAAAGCTTATGTGCAGTTCATAGGTGGACTCTAGATCATTGCTTTGGCTATTCTGCTTCTAGTTGTGTTTATCTTTTCTTTTTACTTTGGTATTCTTGCTTATGTAGATTCACATGCACACCAAAGTGGGCAAAATGTAAGGGTGAAAAGTTCATGCCCTGCACTTTTACTCTTTGTTTAGCACCACTTTGCATGGGTGTCCTAAGTACATGGCCTGACACATGATTTTGATTGTTTTGGCACTTCCATTGATCCAAATTTCCAATTGACTCTTAGAAACATAACTTAACTCCTACTTAGACAATTCTAAGATCATAAATTATCATTCCTCTATCAGGGCTAAATATGCAAAACAAATTTGACTCACATTTTTAAAATCTAAATTTCACCCTAGACCCAAGCCAACTCAATTCCAACTAGCCATATGTCGAATCTCATGCTAAAACCTTCAAGTTGTGTGCCTAGATCATGTATAAAATCACATCACCCTTGGGTCATTACCCATCATCTAGGATCACTCATTATCACACACTATCACAGATCCATCACAAAGAATCACTTCTTGTCATACAAAATCAGTGCCTCTTAAAATCACTCATCCCCTGTCATAACACTATTATGTTTCAACTATTTTGATTGCCTCAACCTTTTTATGTTTCAACTATTTTGATTGCCTCAACCTTTTTATCAACAAGTTCCAAAATCTTAGTTCTTGCACTAGTTCATTGCATCACCCTTTTACACTTTGTTCAAGTTTCAAGTTATCACCATCACAACTATACATTGCCATTGTCATTTGTTGCTTGCTATCTTCTAGTTTTATCATCCATCAACGCAATTTGATTACAATCAAAGAAGTCTCGAGGATTCTCCATTGCTATAGCAAGTTCCAATGATCTTCTTCAACACCACCCACTCCTCTTATTATAAATACAAACAATAAGTGAAACTTTGTTACAAATACAAAAGTTCTGAGAATCACAAAATTAGATCTACCAAAATCCTGGGACAATATATTATATAACCTCAAGATGTGACCATGGAATTAAGGGATGTTAAACAAAGAGCTTTGGGGGCTACAGGTTTGACTCTTTGCCTAACACACAAGCGAAATCTCAACCCTTTTCAATCAAAAACATAGTGCGACATGGGATAACCTCAAGATTTGGTTGTATAACAACAAAGCTTAGGGACTTAAATCTATTTTTAATGAATAGTTGAAAACAACACGAGGAAAGCTTATCCAAAAGGTCATTAGAAAGTGATGGTCAAATCCTTATCATAAGGTAGGTGGTTCGGTAAGGCTTTATCTTTCATTGGAAACCGTATATACATGCACATACGAGTAGTGTTAACATTATTATTACCACGATAAGCATTAAAATATAAATTTAACATGCATATCCAAGGATAAGGAGGATACGTCAACAATGACGTAAGATAACCACGTGGCAGACAGTGAGTGCAGTGCCGGGAAATAGAAAAACACCAGCACCGGGAAAGGCCAGATATTTGTTAAACCCGTCACCGGAATTTTGCGTGGAAATGGATAAGCATATGGGATTATAGCGGTCGGCGTTATCCGGGGGATTCAATCAATACGGTGGTTTAGAAAAATACTGTTTTTTTTTCTTCTTCTTTTGGGCTTACATTTTATTTTCTGGGTTGGGACTAAATGCATCAATGTAGTTGAACGGGTTTTTTTCAAATTCGTTCTTGGCCTGGGAAGGAAGGAACGGATTTAACAACTATACGAGTCTTCTGGTTTCTTGTTGTGTTGATGCAATCGAGAATCGGAAGAGACAGTTCCAAGAAGATTTTCGCTGCGGATTTTGGTGTTACACTTCCAAGTAAGTTTTCTGAGACTTTTGCATTTGAATTTTGGTCTTTGGTCGGGGAAGGTGTTTCAGGCGTAGATTCTTCAAATGGGTCTGTTATAGTTTGGAATTTGGATGCTTAGTTTCTTTTTTCCCTGAATCTTGAAGTCACTGTTTTTTTTCCTTGTTTTTTTTTTGATTGTGCTTTTGTTTTGTTTGTTTTTATAATCGAAATTTTGGGTGTATGGTACCTTTTATTGTGCAATTTCTGTGTTACATTAAGATGGCTTTGTTTCTGTGTAACTATAGATGGTTTTTTTCGATGGGATTTGGTGGATCGGAGCTTTTGAATGGATTTTGATGTTCTTGTTTTGTTAAATGGGTGTAGGATTTTGGAATTCTTCCTTCAATATTTTCTTATCAAATTAGACACCCATAGGCATCAGTACCTAAACAATTATGTCCTACAGGCTAATTTGGCCCAAAGAATTATAGAAATCATATCGTCTAATCTTTCCAAGGTATACCCTTTGATAGGTCTTCTAGATCATTCCGGCTTAAAGAATATTAAGAGTACATGTAGGATTTTGCAACATTTTAATGTTTTCCTTTGGAAATCGACACTATTGAAACAATCTACTGTAGAAGTAAATGCACTTTGATAGATGCTGCAAATCAATTGGGCCAGAAGGATGTTAAAAGTAATCGTGTTTGCAAAGTAGTGTGTAGGATTTGCCATGCTTTCATCTTTTCTTGTGGAAATGAACACCCTTAGTAACAATCACCTAAGCAGTGAAATACACTTTGTTAGATGTTATTAACCAATTTGGCTTAAAGGATGTTAAGTGTCATCTCCATTGCAAATTGGCATGTGATTTTTTTAGATTTGGGTTATGGACTGTTTCCAATGGACATGGTTGCAGAGAAATGTCAATTGCTTGCCAATCCCGAGAGTTGGTATCTGGGCCTACGGTTGGTTATCAAGTTGGAGGCCAGGGCGATGGATCTGGGTACATCAGGCAGCAGCAGCAACATCAGCAGGGTGCCATGATCAGGGGTTTGTCCTGCATTTCTATATATGTACACCCTAATAATGCCGAAGATAATAAGCCCTGCTGGAAGGATACAGATGCACTTGGAGGAAACCATGATGAGGTCTTTCAAGCAGTGGGTAAGGAACGACTCGTGGATCCTCAGTTGTTATTGGCTTCTACAAATGGTAAGGATTCAGACTGCAATTTAAAGGCAGAATCCAAAGTGGGTACTGGTGATGCTAACTACTTAGGGGTAACTGGAGGTGCCTTCCAGCATTTTAACAAGGATTCAATGTCTGACTGTTCGTCTAGTATAGGCAAAGACGATTCTCTGTCTTCTACAGATGATGATGCAAGTGAAATGGAGGTAGAAAGCAAATTGAAGGGACCCTTGGATAACATGACAGAACTTGAGGACTCTCTTCCAATCAAGTAAGCAACTGTGCCTTTATCTAGTCTGTTGACAGGGTCAATCTGCTGTTCCCATTTTGTTAGGCTTACAGAGAAACACAAGAGTTAGCTCACTGTCAAATTCTGAGAACCTTTTGGCTAAGAAGCCATCCCTTAAGGATCGTACATCAAGAGGGCCTGCTTCTGTTGAAAGGGTCTGCTTCTGATAGCAGCATGCATGTTTTAAACTTTTAAGAGGTATCATTAACGGGGATTATTTGCTGAATTCTGTTAGTGGCATTTCATGGGATATTTATTATCCCTGTCCCTAACATTATGTGAGGAACAGATCCATGATGTTATGGAAACCATGGGTGTGCAGATAGCAAAAATAGTTTAGAATGAATATAGGAGTTTGCTGAACTGTTGTATGGTATTATTTTTTCATATTGTTTACAGGTTTTTGAATCTAAGAAAATGAATGTCCTGTTGAGCATATGAAGGTAAATCTATACAATATGTCACAGGGAAGAGGTCACCTAGTAAAATACAAAGGATAGGAAACCAATCCATCTTTATTCTGCAATTTGGTTGTTGTATTTGGATTGTATCGGTAATAAACATGCAAAAGGTCAGCCATACATTCTAGGATTAAAAGGGTTTTGACTCTTAATTGTCTTAGAAGTGTGTTTCTTATAACATGATAAATATTCGTAGGATTAAAAAGTTAAAGTCCTATTTTTTTGGAGAGACCCTTAGAAGTAATATCTCTGTTTTAATTACAATTTTCAAAATTCTTGTAGCTCACCATAATTTAGTACATTCTTGTAAAATGAATGCTTTGAAGTATTGTAAAATGGATAACTGCTGCTGTGCTATCCATACAGTTCACTTATTTAAAACTGAATTTTCCTTTTTGTTAAAAGAGCCATTTCAGCATGTGTAAATAAGGTGATTCAATAATTACTGCATGCGTCTGTCATTTTCTTCCAATACAAAAATTAGAGCAGCACTGTTTAGGTTGTTTCTGCGGTAGTAAGTCTGTATTTTCATTTTGAAACATTGTTTCTCATCTGACAAACATGTATTTGTGGTTTTGTTGAGTGATCTGCAGGAGGGGCTTATCAAATTTTTTCTCTGGAAAGTCAAAATCTTTTACTTGTTTGGCAGATGTTGCTTCAGTGAAGGAGCTTGCCAAGCCAGAAAATCCTTACAACAAGAGACGAAGAAATTTATTACCATACAGTAGTAGCTGGGAAAAAAACCGTTTTCACTCTTCACGGAATAGTGGTTCTGGCATATCCAAGAAAGCGATGCATTCCAGCAAAAGCACACTTGCTCTTGCTGTTGCCATGAGCAAATCAGAGGACAGTTTAGAAAGGAATGAAAAAGATATACACCTACCTCCCCTGCCACTGCAAGGGAAATGTCAGAGAAGTTTTATTTCTCCAAGATCATTCTCATTAACAGATTTACAGGGTGCTTGATGTTGTCTCAAATTTCAATTGCCCTATTTTTTGGAAGTTTGATTGGGATATTTTGGTAATTCCCAAAGTGAGATAAATGGATTACTGGTGGTGGAACATTTTCCTGTGGATAAGTAGTCTCAAAGTCAGATACCCATTCCGTCAGGGCAACTGCACAAGCTACTGCCTTCTATCACTGTATCTGTATGAGGTGGTGTTCTCTGTAAATAGTTTCAGAATATTATATATGTAATACGATTTACATCTTACTAACCTCGAAACAGCATCTGTTAAATCTAGATTCTAGGACTTCTGAAAAGTTTCATCTGTGCAAAGTTGTATTTTACTAGCTCATTGCGTAAGTAGTTTTTATTGACATCTGACAAACAGTATTTGATAGATAATATCATTCTTGTCTTTTTGTGTGTACGCAAATATTATACTTTACCAAATTTGAAGCTCTGTACGATTCTGAGTAATAATGAATGTCTAATTTTACTCATGTTTTTGTTTTATGTGTTGTGGCAGTGGGATGAACTGGCTGTTCTTGGCATCTATGAAAGTGAGAAAATCATTATAAATGAAAATGACATATTTATGCCTTAAGAGATGCCCAATTTGAGTGAAGAAACAAGTCCTCGTAAACTGAATGGTTTTTGCTGTCATTTGTTGTTTAGCTGTAAGCTAGAATGCATATACTTCAATCCAAATCAGGCTATTAAGAAATCATCCAAATTTCCTTCACCAAATATGGTATACTCTATCAGACAGAGGAAAAGGTTTGAAAGGGTCGATCTCTAGTCAAGTCCCTCAAAGTCAAGTGGATGTTCACTATCTTCCTTTTTATTGGTAAGGCATCGACCGGGAAGAGAATGCAAAAAGAATTAGATTTTTATTCAAGTTGAAGGCATAAGTGACCTATGAATCCAATAAATAGGTCAAGTGACCCATCTATAGCTATTATATATAGTGGTTAGTGCCAAGACTAAAGCACAGAGAGAAGCAAATAGCAGCACGGATCTTTTCTAAGGTTCCCAAGAAAGTCATTTTGGCAGATAGGGGCGAGATCAACAGTCAAAGAGAGGGGAACAGCCCAGATTGTGCACTATGGTCCCTAAGCAGTGTGAAAAATTAGTCAACAGACATGGGTGGACAAGTGGATACGGGATGGAACTGTATCCCATGGGTGAGCAACTACAGGAGAACAACTGAGTGATTGAGAGCTTCAGACTGGAACTCAGGTGATGAGGGTGGATCCCTGAGAAATATGGAAGATTAGGAAGGAGTGGTGCCTTCATCATGCTGTGGAGCAGAAACACATCTTAAATCCCTGTTGTCCAGGACTGTTTGTGATCTGGTAAATATTTGAGATTTAGAAGTAGGCTGCTTTGCTAGATTCCATAGAACTGGCCCCCGAGAGCCATCTAAGTTAGTCCCCTCTCAATCTCCATCTATGGGTTAGTTAACTCATGCGGGAGGGTTGGCTGACCCCTATCTATATAACCATGTAGAATAGAGAAATAGGAAGTCCGGTTATATAGATAGGGGTGCCTGGTCTGGATGATCCAAGCAGAGCAACGAGAAGTAGAAAGGGCAGACCGCAACAATTCACCAGATGAAAGCCCAGACCTTTACTTAAAGTCCTTCCATACTAGGCAAATCAATTAGGTACTTGCATACTAGATGCATAATAGTGGGAGCAGGGTGCTTCACCCTTTCTAATAGATAGGCACAAATATTTGCTAGATTATAGTAGAGTAATTATACCCTTCACCCCATAGATAGTAGGGGGTAACAAACACCATGCCTTACCCCCTGATCCATCAGTAATTATACCATTTGAATTGGATGAACTATGAGTGCATGATATCTAATAATATCTTTACATCCGCCCCCCTACTATAAGAAATGAGGACAGGATTCGTATCTTTGGACACTCAATCAGCCCCTTATTCTAATATTGGGGCTCTCTAACATTCTATTTTGTTTGCCCTCAATGGCATAGATTGAACCAGCCCATTATTCACTTGTATACTTGGTTGGCCCCTGCAGATAGTCGGGAGCCCCCCCAGAACCCCTATATATGGTAGGGTAAGCATCCACTTGTTTGTAATCATCCCCCCCTATTGGAGATTAGCATGTAGTAAGAAAGAGAAAGGCGTTGGTCCATCTTCTCCACCTTTCTTTGGTTCACACTGCTACTTGTTATAAACAAAATTGTCTTGCAAAGATAGGTAAAGTTTGGGGCCATTCATGTGTGGATGAGTAACCCCATCTCTACTCTTAACTATTGCAACTGGTTGGGTCTCGTTGTATGGGTAGTGGCATGGGCATTGGCCTACTACCCTTTCATTATTGCTAGTTATAGCATTCTTTCTGGGCAAACAATTCAATTTATGGTAAGTCATACTTGTCCATCCCTCCCAGTCCGAATTCCTATCCATTCCCCGGCCAGGCCGTGCCCTACTGTACAAAGGGGTGATTGATCAAACACCCTACTTTTAATAACTCGCACTCCCATGCCTATCAATCTCTGTGTTTTCCAATTGGGTGCAAGACCATCTAGACTATTCCTCAATTAAAAAAGAGGGAGGTGTCACCACTATTATAATAGGGGGAATCTTCGGTGTTTGGGTTATGATCAGGTTGACCAATTATTCTACATCGCTTCCTTCCATCAATTGGGAGTGAAGGAAGGTTAGGTTTTGATAGCATTATTCTTCTTGATCAGAAACTACTTTCTAGCCTCTACTATCTATAGGGCAAAGGAATAAGCTTTTAAGCCATTACTTATTCCTGCTGTTAGTGAGGAAACAAATCCTTGTATACTGAATAGTTTTTGTTGTCATTTGTTGTTTAGCCGTAAGCTAGAATTTATATACTTCAAAAGCCTAATCAAGTTATTAAGAAATCATCCAAATTTTCTTCACCAAATTTGGTCAGCTATATCAACAGGTAGGAGGAATGTTGGCCGTCCTCCTGAGATCTAATAGCTTTTTAGGGTATTTGTTACAGGCTTGGGGGAAGCCTCTGGTTTAGGAACTTAACAATATTTGGGATAAGTTTGATAGTAGTAGTTGAAGAACTTTTAAGTAAATTACAGAGGTTTTTGATTTTGGAGATGAAGAATTAGATCCACAACTCCACACAAGGGAAAATTATTCTAGAAATGTGACAACATCAAGGACTTATTCTAATAATTTAATTGATACATAATGATTATAGGTATTCTGAATAAATGGAGGATAAAATGGATTTTTAGTAATTGCATATCTAATGGATATGGTGGACTGTGGTCTAACCCATGGGAAGGATAATCCAGAGAAGAAACTAAAATTAAGATAAAAAACTGTTTCATTATTGTGCTTCGTTGTTCTTTGTTAGTTTTTCTGTTGAAAGCTCTCTTTATGTGGGCATGTAGTTCTAGGTTGTGGATAATATTCTCTTATGATAATATTTGATTTTTTCTTCGCCAATTTGGGTTACACTTGTTTCTTCTGTTAATGATAAATATAGTTTGAATGCATTGAAGGAAATGCATGTGATGGTACTGAACAAGAGGAAAAAGTAGAAAAACCACTCAATGGAAGAATAAAATCAAAGAGAATGAAGGTTTTCTGTTTAATGAGAATTAGAACCGTTTGAATGCATTGAGGAAAATTCATGTGATGGTACTGAAGAAGAGGGAAAAGCAGAAAATCCACAAAGGAAGAGGAAAAAAACACATTGCATCAAAGAGAATGCAGGTTATGGCAATATAACTGAGGGAAAAGAGGAAGGCACGTTATAAAAGAAGAGTAGTAGTTGAATTGATGAAAACACAAATTTCTGCAATAGAAGAATTCAAGGGAGGGGAAAGGGGTTCTTACTAATATTGTATGGGAAGCAACAAAAGTTCACATGCAAGGCTAACTTTTGCATTTGAAAGTACTTCTGAACTTGGATTCTCCTTCACAAGTCCAGTGGTAATGATCCACATACATTATCCCGTTATTTCTAACCTGTAAGATTTACAACAATGTTCGCTGCATTTTTTGGGAGATGGAGTTTATATAGATTTTAGATTTTACTGGAGCGGACATTGTTGTTGTCATAACAAAGGTCTAGTTTCAGTCGATATATCATGAGAGATTAGAGAGTGCTCAAGTCCCGAAGTGATGCAGACCTACCTGCTATCCATTGCCTAAATTATGTGAGTAACTGCATGCTGTCCTGCTGCTAAATAGATTTGATGAAAGACAAATTGACATGTGGCAGCATGTTAGACAATGTGCTTTTTCTATAGGGTCTTCACTCTAGACTGCTTTGGTCCCAGGGACTGTTTTGGTCTTGCAGATGTTATTAAAATCTATATCTATCATCTACTCAATATCTGGGAAGGCAAAATGAGTATTTACAGTAGGTTGAAATGCACAAAGCTAGTAGAATGGATTTGGTATTTTAGTTTTTTTTCTCCAGAACTAAGATAAATCTTTAAAAGGATTTGCATATTTCTCTAAGATTCAGCTTCTATCACAATGCAAAGAATATAAAAAATAGAAGTAATGCTTGACAATTCACTACATTCATCAAATAGATAATTTCATTGAATTGTAAAGGTAGAACTCAATGAGCATCTTAATAAGGGTAAGAAAATAACTAAGATAATAGATGAAGGCACAGAGTTGATCACTACTGTATGTTATCTATAAAAACAATTGTTAGTTTTCACATGGTACTAAACTTCCAAAATTTGAGTAGGTAAAAAGCCCATTGTTTTTGTTCCAAGTAAAATTCATAGCTTTGATCCTTATGCAAAGGAAATATAAAGAAGGGAAAACTTGAAAATTCACGGTAGCATTCTGGATTATTGTATGAATTTTGAAGACAATTCATTGACCATAAAAGAATCAAAAGTAGAGATTTTTTCAAAAAATCAATAGAAAAACGTAAAAAAAGAAGAGAAAAACTTCTTGTTTTTAAAAAAATTTGGGGTTGGGTTTGTTATATATATATATATTAGAAATTTATCATTAAAATTAAATAAATTATTAAATTTAATAAACAATTTTTTTTATAAAATTTTTAAAAAAATTAATTTTATCATAACTGACATTAAAATCTAATAAATGCTAATTAAAATTAAATATTAATAATTTTAAATTAATTATAAAATCTTTTAAAAAATTAAATTTATCATAAAACTTAATAATACATTACCAACTATTAATAATAATATACAAACTATTAAAAATGTTAATATTAATAATAATTTATAAATTATTAAAAATGTTAATATTAATAATATTAAATTTAACATTATATTTAAAATTTAAACCCTTAATCAAATTATGGATAGTAGATTTAACATTATATTTAAAATTTAAACCCTTAATCAAATTATGGATAGTAGAGGAGCAGGCCTTGTCTCTTTGTTCAAGAAGTGAGCAATGTTACATGGTTTACATATACATGGGGTTGTGTGAGGAGTGTTTTGGGCAATGTTTTTGATTGGGGAGTCTTTTGGAATTGACCCTGTTCATCCTCAAGATGGTGACACCATTGGGCAATGTCTTTGATTGGGGAGTCCTTTGGAATTGAGCTTGTTCATCCTCAAGATGGTGACGCCATTATTGTACACCCTTACCATTGAAGCCCGACGGGGAAACCAACAATGTGGAAAACTATTCAAACTCGAACTAAGCGCCGATTCCATCTGACTGTAGGCACAAACAATGCATACGACTTTATTCAAAAAAATATGAAGTTTCTGAACCCTTCTAACAATGTTTAAAACCCTAGTTTGACCAAAAAAATTGCCTATCAAAGATAAAATTGATTAAAAATGGTCAAAAATTGCATGTCTTTCATGATTTTTGGGGGAAAATCAGAAAAACAAATTTGACTCCTATTTATTCAAAAATGTTTTTTTTTAAGGTAAAAATCGGAAAACCTGACTATTTGCCATTTTTTCAATAAATTGCTATTTTTTTTTGCGATTTTTGCTTCTATGGTTAAAGGAACTACGGTGCTTGAGTTGTTAGCCACCTGTATAGACTTAATTCCAATGCCAAAACACAAAAAACACAAAACTTGAATTTAAAAGTAAATCTTGTGAATTATTATTTTAAAGAAAACTCAGAAAGGAGAGAGAAAAGGAAAGATAAAAGAGATATTCATTAAATTGAATAGATTTTTAAAGCAAATAAACAAAATTTATCATAGAAGTTAATCCAATATTACGAAATTTAATCTTCACAAACATCAAAGACCATTTGCCTCGGATTTAGAATCTGTTTTGAATGGAATGTAAAAAAGAAAACTAAAATACCATGGCACAAGTTAGATCAACCTTTAAATCAATTTGTGAGGTCAAGAATCTAATTCTTTCTCATTAAAGTGTGGAAATATTTTATCACCAATTGTAATAATAATATTTTTTCAGCCCTCCATTCAGAGTGGAAAACCATATGAATAACTTTTTGATTGTGAAGCCTTACCTTACATTAATTTTAAAACATAAAAGAAGACAAATTTTGGGCATGAGCCTCTCCTTTCAGTGTCACTTGAGTATCTTCACCAGCTTTACATCTTCATGAATGTATTGTTTTATTTTAGGCCAGAAATAATTGATAAATAAGTCTTTTGAAAACAAGAATGATTAAAGATAGGTATATCATTATAATCTCTTAATTATGTTGAGTTAAAGATAGGTATATCATTATAATCTCTTAATTATGTTGAGAGGTATTTTATAGTGATATTATGTTTTGATCATGTAAATGTGAATAAAAACTCCTTAATTTAAATTTGACAGACATTTACACATCAAATTATTAATATTTATTAATAAACATTATAAATATATTAAATGCATCTATCTTTAAAATGTCTAGAAATATTAGTTTTGAGCTATTTTATTTACTTAAGAGTTATTTTATTTTACTTTAGAACCATTTTATTTACTACATATAGACATGGGCACATAAATTTTAATTTTTAGTTAAGAATTATTTATTTTATCTATACAAAATTTACTTTATTTTAATTGAAGAGTTATTTTATTTTTCAATAAAAAACTATGTCCAAATTTTCAAAAAGTATAACCAAATCAAATTATTTATTTTTACTTTTATTTCAAGAATTGTTTTTTTAAAACTATGCATAAAGGTGGGTTTTTGAAAGGGCCCAAACCGTTGTACATCCACAAAATAAAAACCACCAAGAAATAGCTTAAAAAGGCAACAAGAGACAAAATTGTGGCAACACAGGCAACACAACACTCTAGCAGTTTCACAAGACAAAAAGGCCAAAGGCCTACACTATTCCTGACCCCAGCCTGACAACCTACAAACCCTTGACCCAAGTGTGAAATTTTGAAACAGATTTAGGAAGATATTTCTTCTTCCTTTGTACAACCATCCATGAAACAAAGTTGTCCACATCTTTAGAGTGAGGGGATAGACGAGGAGAGACTGCCTTCATCACCCCAATTTGGAGCACCAAACAAGGAGAGGATCAAAGATTCTTGACTGAAGAAGAAACCACATGAGGAGTCATAACCAATTGTAGAATGGTAGTAGGAATCTTAGGTTCAATAAGAGCAAGATCCCTAGCAACATCCACCTTGGGGGGATGGAATTAGCCAATTTAGGAGCTCCAGATGCAAGAATAGAGGAAGAACACTTGACTGGTACAAAAGTATCTAAAACAACTTGAGAGGCTACTAGCAAGGGCACAAGAGGAGTAGACCCATCCACGATAGAGTTAGAATCATCATGATCAATGGTTAGTTGGTGGGGAAGGGCATTCTGCCACCAAGAAGTCGAGCCTAAAACCTTGTGGCTAGAATAGGGCGAGTCAAAAGCCAAATGACTAGTAGCAACAATAGATAAAATTCTACAATAAATGGAAGTCACGCTTAACCTATACTACAATACAACAATAGATACTAAGGAATTTCTAATACAATGGAATCACTCACCTAGCACTATAGTCAATATAGCAACAAATAATATAGAATTTTAGCTACCAAAGGAAATCACACACCCAACACTATCATTATGAGCTTCATGCTTTTTACTATAAACAACTCTTACATAGATGTACTCACTACAAAAATGTAACTCATTTCCATCTCTCATAAAAATTGTAGTCCTTTCTAACACTCGATTAGTTTGGAGTATTGACTTCTTTCTCATCCTCTATTTCTCGTAGCTACCTAGTCAAATGCAAATATTGATCTTATATAAGAGCGAATGACTCTATTTTGGGAGGTCGCCACCATATTTAAGATGCCATACAACCTCTGATTCTAGCATTAGAATCTCCACAACTATTATTAGCTACCACTACACCAAAATTAATTCACCCCCATTTATGATTTTCCTCTTAAGCCATTATTGTTAAGAATAGGAAATTGTTGATTCCAGCTAACATTGCCTAGGAATCAAGTCAAAGTTTTTAATTCTCCACTAGCTGGCCACTCTAGAAGGAAACACCAAATAAAGACACCACTATCTTAATCACCCAAATTTACACAAGTCTCAGCTTAGAAACAAAATAAATATTTGGACATCTCCAAAATAGATTGCAACACGAGAAAAGATAATATATTTAGCCTAGATCTTTATTAGCCACATCTCTAGGAAGGATAAGTGTTCAAACACCACAAAGAGGATAATTGTTGTCTCTAGATGCTCTCACATTAGACTCGCTAGGTAGGAAGTTTGTGAGCATAATTCACAAATTTGAGCTAATGATGAAATCACACATTCTGCAACAAACTCCAATATTGAACCAAACACCTCAAAATATTTCATCCTTTTCTTCTTCCAACACTTAGTTGGAAGAATCCTATCTCCCTCTACTAAATTCATTCTTCATCTTTTACTCCTCTCATGGACTTTTATCCACCATAATCTGACTTCCTCTTCATTTTTATCCTCCACCATCTTCTTCCTCTTTTTGTGGGATTCAACCCACCATAAACCTTCCACCTCCACCAAAAATCATATTCACTTGTACTCAAATCTTCACAATAAATTTTATCAAAAATAATTACTCTCATCTATTTTTGCAAACACCAATTTATTAGTTTTAACAATATTGTGAAAATGAAAATTTTTTTATCACCATCTTTTCTTTAGCTACGTCCTCACTTGCAAACAAATCATTATGAAAATCATAAATTTTCAACGTCTCTTGTTCAATCATTGTAACCTTTGCCCCTTCTTTACTTTGTACATTTGTTACCTCATCAAGGTACTTATGTTTGCACTGCTCCACATTGATCAACATATGTATGTCCTCTAAAGAACAAATTTCAGAATCACAACTCACAATCACATGATAAATTTCAGAGAATTCATTTTCCTTCTCTTCTTAAAATTATTTTCTCACCACTTTATCTGTACACTAAATCATAAAAAAAATCCATCTTTGTTTCTTCACTCTCTTCTTCTTCTTCTTCATTCTTAACTACAACCATATCTTCATGTGAAGAATCACATGAATCAAATAGATTGTCAATCTTCTTCATCTCTTCTCCATCAACTCCACGATCTAATACATGGCCTTCACTAGCCACCATTTCAACTCTCAAATCAACTAGTACCTCCAAAGGAACTTTTGCAGCAACAAGACTTTTATCATCTGCAACTCGTACTTTTTGAACTTCGGTCATCACCATACTTTTCTCTTCTTCATTATCCTTTGCTATGAGGACTTTCTCTTCTCTATATTTACCTTCCTCCATATCTACAAATAAAACAATGTTAGACAAAACAAGGTTTTCATCATCACCCTTCTCTGCTACAACCTCATCCACAAACACATCCATGCCTTTGGAAAGACATGTTTCAACTGCAATCATATTCTTTTCTACTTTCATGCCACCTATATGACATTCTCTATCATTCTCGATCACATCTACTACAACTTCTCTACGTTGCATAGCCTCCAACCTATCCAATCTCAAATGGACGTCCATCATCTGCTCAAGATTTTTCTCCTTTTTGTACTCAATTTTCTTCCTCTGGTACTGCTCCATAGCGACTCACTCAACTAGCCTCTTCAAGACCATCCTTGTCCTCTTTTTCAAAGGCATCTTTGCTCTCAATTATCTACAGTTACATGACTTACACCTACAACAAACTCACTCACATTTAACAACTATCCTCTACCCAACAATGTCACTAGAAGATGGACACTCTCAAAACCCCCTTTACCCACTTCCACATAGTGGAGGATGTTATCACATCTTCTACCCAACACTTCTCTTGTTGGAGGATTATAACCTTACACATTACTCATTCTTTTATCACCATTTTCTATCTCTCATTAACATCAAATCTTGAACACTCTTCCCAATGATCAACTCACTTTGATACCATTTGATGTAGTCAAAAATCAAGTAGCCATTGGAGGGCAACCAACTTGAACAAATCTTCACAAATACAAACCATTCATTTACATTCATAAAGTAATATCAAACATAAAACTCCACAAATTCACCATTTTCAAAGCTAAACAACTTCATAAATTCAATAACTTCCCAATAGATGAGATAACCATTACATGTATATTGCAAGATGCTAGGTTAGAATTAAACTAAATTACAAAAATAGATAAAATTTTGTAACAAATGGAAGCTCACTCTCAACCTATACTATAGTACAACAACAGATACTAAGGAGTTTCTACTAAAATGGAGTTGTTCACCCAACATTATAGTTAGTATAGCAATAAATAATATAGAATTCTAGCTACCAAAGGAAATCACATGCCCAACACTATCATTATGAGCTTCATAGTTTTTACTATGAACAACTCTTACACATATGTACTCACTACAAAATGTAACTCACTTCCATCTCTCATAAAAATTGTACTCCTTTCTAAGACTCGACCAGTCTAGAGTATCGACTCCTTTCTCATCCTCTATTCCTTACTACCTAGTCAAATGTAAATATTAATCTTAAATAAGAGTGGATGACTTTATTTTGGGAGGTTGCCACCATATTTAAGATGTTATATTTCTACCAATTCTAGCATTAGAATCTCCATCACTATTATTAGTTGCCACTATGGCAAAATTAAGTCACCACCATTTATGAATTTCCTCTTTGTTGGTGCTCAAACATGAAATTCCACCAATCCTAAAGACTCAACACTAGAACCTATGACCAGGGCTGTGTCTTGCTTATGCAATGGGTAAGGCTTATGATTGGACAGTGGCATGAATGGACCAATTGTTGCAAGTGGGTAAACTCACTTTTGTCTTTAGGCTCTACAAGGCCAAGGGGGTATTCCATGAGTTCTCAACAACATAAACAATTTAGACATTAGGTCCTCAAGTAGCTATACCCAATGTGCTATGAACCCCTATAGGTGTCACTAAGTTCATGCCACCACTAGCTACATACAGACCTATTAGACCTCTAATAAACAAATAAAAATTCACTCTTACCCTGCACCCAAAGATGACAACTATATTGTGTTTCTCTAACAGATGAATCCACTTAACATTGCATACACAGGGATAAGAGAGAACACACATACATGATTCTCTAATAATGTTCAATTTTAGAATTGCATAAGGTATGACTAAGTTTAAAATATTGAATCATGCATATGTGGTGGAACCTAAACCTACTCCTACAACTAACCAACAAGAGATTTAATAATTTAAAGGTTGTTATCCTTTCACCAATTAGACCGGTTGTAACAAATAGAAGCTCACTCTCAACCTATACTATAGTGTACAACAATAAATACTAAGGAGTCTCTACTACAATGGAGTCACTCACCCAACACTATAGTCAGTATAGCAATAAATAATATAGAATTCTAGCTACCAAATGAAATCACATGCCCAACACTATCATTATGAGCTTTATAGTTTTTTCTACAAACAACTCTTACACAGATGTACTCACTAAAAAATGTAGCTAACTTCCATCTCATAAAAATTGCACTCCTTTCTAAGACTCAACCAATCTAGAGTATCGACTCCTTTCTCATCCTCTATTCCTTACTGCCTAGTCAAATGCAAATATTAATCTTAAGTAAGAGTGGATGACTCTATTTTGGGAGGTTGCCACCATATTTAAGATACTATATTTCTACCAATTTTAGCACTAGAATCTCCACCACTATTATTAGTTTCCACTACGGCAAAATTAAGTCACCACCATTTTTGAATTTCCTCTTTATTGGTGCTCAAACATTAAGTTCCACTATAAAGTACACAATCCAAAACAATAATCACCGAAGTAAATAATCCACTTATTTACATTAACTCAAATAAAAAGATAGATCTTATATATATCAACAATAATGTCATTACATCTTACAAAACCATGGGCCATAACTAGGTGTTAGCACAATAAAAGAATATGCAATGTACATCTTAGGCTCTCATGCCATAAGTCATCTCAAAGAATAATAAGTTACAATAATCAAGTACAATACAAGTAATGAATAATAAATTGGATCACTATCAACAGACGCCACTAAACCACATGGTCATTCGCAAGCCAAGAGACAGGAACATAGCCCAAACACTTTTCCACCCAACCTCGAAGCAATTACACTTCCCTAGAATCCTTCATGACATGAAGGATACCTAACCCTGCACGAAACACCTAGCAACCTAGAAACAACTGGCAGGAGGGAACACCCGATGCAACCTGATGCCCAAATGCATATCTAACTAGAATGCAATATCTCACAATCAGGATGTGGCAAAGAAACATATTAATAATTTTTTGCTAGACAATCTTTCATCTATTTCAATGAACATGGCTTGGCCCAAGCACTTATACAAGTAACGGTCAAATCCTGAAAAGAGGAAAACCCTTCTTTGTTTACCCACATTAATCATCCTAGCCCGAAAGTAACCCAACATACAACACGAAACAACTAATCTCTTTGCTAAACATATATAAATGGTCACTTTCTTGCAAGATTTAAATGTAAATTCATTTCATAACCCCAATGATGATGTTATAATGAATCTCATGAAATTTTGACTAACTTTATTTCATATCCCATCTAAACAAATATATATATATATATATATATAGCTAACTTCATTTCATATCTCTAGCATCATCACCCATTGAGCTTATTTAAATAAACCAATTTCAAGGATCTAATCCATATTATAATCAAGAAACACTAAGCTCTTAATACTAATTTTAAAGGATAGGCAATTATAACAGAATGACGAAAGAAAAAAAATAGAACAGAACACAGCCTGCCCAACTATCAGGCTCAGGCAAACCAGAATTATAAAGACTGATTTAAAAAACAAAACAAGTGGCTGTTGAAAAGATGACAAAAAATTACTCACGTGTTGGAGCTATATGGATAGCTTACAAATGAGTTACGACCTACAGTAGTACAGATTTAAACTCAACACATTATGTGTTTAACAACTTAACTCATTATAGAATTGCCTTTTATGTGAATAAGCAATGGTATCAAAAGAAGGTCAAAAAAGTATCTACGAACTGCAATGGAGCAAGGGTCAATCTAAACAACAGAAAGTTGATTGAGCAAAAGAAATAGACAAATAAACAGATGATAACTGGTCGGGATGGTTAGTAGTATTAACGGTTTGAATTAAACAATGTTCTAGCCACAAAACACTTAGGTCAAACATATATGTAGAACCGATACTAACCACGGTTGCCATCTAAACGAGGCTTGGAGGCCGTTAAAATGAAGATCAGGCCCAAAGAAAAGAACAACTGGCCACATATTTCAGTAGGCCACTCTTATAGAGTATAAGGTTGCTTTGAACGATCAAAAAGGCCGAACAAAAGTTATGACACCATTATTTTTAAGAATAAAAGGCCAAAGGTCGTAAACATAACGATGAGAGGTCGTTGACGGGCCTTTCAAAACCACAGAGATTTGCTCAGCATACTCACAAAATAAAAGGCCGATAAGTAAAGGCATAGAGACTGAAAGTGAGGAATCCTTAGGCTGATATGAAGAGCCCAACAGGCCGCTACACCACTTAGATATGAGGTAGTTAAAAAGCTTTAACAGGCTTGACAAAACATATATATATATATATATATACATATATACTGCAGAAAATTAAAGGCATGGTAGTTTCAAACCAAAACAGACCAGTTTAAATACATACAATAGACCCAACTGAAACCATTTCAGGTCAATTCCAATTAGGAGGTAGGCCTATTTAAGATATAAAGGAAGTCACAACTTAAGAGAAGGTCGCTTGAACATAGGAAACTGGCCGAGAACATGAAGAATAGGCCGAAACAACTTGTGAGGCCAAAATTAATAGTTTAATAGAGGTAAAAGACTAATTTCATTTGTAAATAGGCTAATTTGATAAAAACAAAGGGGGTAAATGCAAGGAGATGGGGGACCAAAAAGTCGCCACCATCTCCAAAATTAAAGGAAAAAAAATGTTTTTCTGCTCATTCTCCCGTGACCATTTCTCCTCACAGCAGCAAAGAAGAAAAGAAAAGCATAATCATGTTGAAGAAAAGGTTGTTTAATCAAGTGCAATAGAGAAAACAACAAATTCACAATGCCACCTCACCACCAAAGACATCATCATGCAAATTTGGAGGCTCTGGCATGGGAAGAAGGTAGGGTTTGACTGATTTTGTTAGTTTGAGAACAATTTTTGAGTTTTGCAATGTTTGATTTTTTTATATTGCATTTACAGTTATTGGAGAAAGAGAAAACCTAAATCTAGCTGAGGAGGGTGAAAACAACCCCCAGAACCCTCCAAACCCACCTTCACCTCCTTTTCATGTAAAGGATAATCAAGAACAATACCTAGGGATAATAGAAGAAAATAAGAAACATCTTGAAACTATTATTCAAACCCTAAACATTCCAAGTGGAACCACTGATTGTAGGAGGGCACTTGCAAAATCACTACAGGGGATTGTTTCCCACACGGATTTGGTGACAAAACAAATCACCGAATTCCAAGACTATAGGGAGAGGATTCAGAAATATTATGCCGACAAGTTGTCATATGAACAAGTCAAGAATGAGAAAATTACAAAATCTCAATTATGTGCACACTTTATTAATCCCAAAACCAGCCAAAGATTAGAAGAAAGTTGCAAACGGTTTCCTATAAATTGGTGTAGGAATGAAGAAATACCCCGAAACTTTTGGGATAGATGGTACATGGTCTTCAATGAGTGCCCATGCAACAATGATGAGGTACCACAATATTTCTTGAGGAAACTCTATTGCAAGTTTGTCCTCAACAAGATTCCAAATTATTTTGACATTCGTGAGTTCCAGGGTAGAGGTGGTGGCTCTGCCCAAGATAGACCCGGGGCTCAGTGAGATGAAGACCATATGCCTATACCCCGAGAGAGCCCAGAATGTAGGTCACTCCCTTTGGATTTGAAGGAGAGTGTTGAGTTGGAGACTTTACATTCATTGACTACTCTCATCCAAACTCTATCACAGCATGTCAATGATTTTACCGAGGCCGATGAGGGTGAGAGTACTACGTGTCATGTGTCCCCACATTTGTACAGTACATGTGGAAACCTATGTGATTATGGGATGCAAGAGGCACGACAGGACTCTGTGAGACAGGGGCAGCATGTTGCAACACAGGGGCAGGACATATTGGATGATCTTGTTCTCAGTGACGATCTCTTAGAACATACATTTGGTATTGACTCTCAGGTAATTTGTTACAAGTTTCATCTTGATTTAGTATATTGTTATTTGAAATTTATAATTAATTTTATATGATTATCTATATTATAAGTAAAAAATAATGTATGTAATTTTTTGTGCAATGAAATTCCAGGGTCAGAGTCTTCATCCTACCTCCATTAGCCATCCATTGGCGAGTTATGAGAGGAGGTCAAGTCAGCAGGTATGTAATTTATCACATAATTGTAATTATTGTAGATATGTCAATGGTAATATTATTTTGTGACAATTTGATGATTTCAACAGTCATCCGCACCTCCACGATTTCCTTGGTCCTTTGGACGCCAAACCACCACTTTTACAGAGGTAAATTTAACCATTTATAATCATTATGGATTTTTAAAATAATGTTATGTATTTATTTTGTTTGAATAATCTTAAACTTGATTTTCAGATGCCGAATACAGTGGAGACTCCTCCTAATCTTCGTGAGTCAGCACAGATAGGCATTGTTGCAGCCATGATGTCTGTAAATCCTTTGACTGAGGTATGAACCAATAACATGAAAATATCATAAATTTGTATTTCTTGTTTTATCTCATGTCATTTGATGTACATAAATGATATTTATGTTTAGTCAATTTTTCTTCTTGATGCTTCTCAAAGGAGGTCACAAATCCAGTCCGTCCAACTACGGATGAAGAGAGACAAGACAATGGAGAGTGATCATCGGTTGGCGATAAGTGATCAATTACATATGTGATGTTATATATTTCATACATTTTCTATATTAATGTGCATATATTAATAGGTGCAGCTGGATGAACTTTATTCGAAGAGGTCTAATCAACGGTAGAGAGAGGATGTGTCACTAACTGGCTCTCCATCTTCACAGTCAAAGAAGGGCCGCCAATTATTTCCTAAAAGTCCATAGGAAACTAGTTTTTGGGACATTTTTTGTATGCCTAGATGGCTTTGTATACATACTTTTGTATGTTAATCCGATGTATATTTTTGCATATTTGCCTGTATGGCTTTGTTTGGACATGCCTATATGGCTTTTTATATAAACTAGATGTTATGTTCATGACATTATGTATATGACAGTTTATATTAAATATTTAATATGATAATCAATTATTGTTACAAGAATTTGGTTTTACAAGTGCCAATTGCATTTGCTTGAAAGTTTATAAATCATTTTCAAATAATCCATTTTGTGCAATCTTGCAATCATTGAATTATGTGGGACTGTGCATTTCTTTAAGGCATCATTTCAAATAGTTCAATTGCCTTGTCTATGCTTCCATACTTTCCATACATGTCTACAAGGGCAACTTCGCAAATAGAATACATGTGACAAAATTCCTATATCATTTATGCTTTGATGGTTGTCCACACCATGTTCTCTAGATCCCATTATAGCATAGGCAAGGAGGAATTTGGTTAAGGTTGTGCAATTTGGTTTTAGATGTGCCAAAATTTACGTAAATGGTTGAAATTTTTTTTTGTGCATTTGCTTGAAAGTTTTTAAAGCCTTATGAAAAATCCATTTCGTGAATATCTTGCAATCATTGCATTCCATGAGACAACATTTCTTTGAGGCATCGTGTCAAACAGTTTATGTTTGTTGTATATGCTTCCACACAAGTTGCATACATATCTTGCAGGGTACTTACAACTACGACATTTGACAAAACTCCTATATCCTTTATGCTTCGATGGATGTCTATACTGTGCTCCAAACATACCATTTCTAAGGTTTTGGAATTTAGATTTACACTTGCCAATTGCATTTTCTTGGAACTTTTTAAAGGCTTATCAGAAAATCCATTTTGTTCATATCTTGCAATCATTGTATTCCATGAGGCAACATTTCTTTGAGGCATCATGCCAAACAGATCACGTGCCTTATCTATGCTTCCACACTTTGCATACATGTCTCTGAGGGCAGTTGCAACTACAACATCTAAAAAAATTCCCATATGTTTTATCCTTTTGATGGATGTCCATTTTGGCATAGGCAAGGAGGATACTGGCTAAGGTTGTGGAATTTTATTTTACACTTGCAAATCGCATTTGCTTGAAAGTTTCTAATGCCTTATCAAAAAATCCATTTTGTTCATATGTTGCAATCATTGCATTCAATGAGGTGACATTTCTTTGGGGCATCATTCCAAATAGTTCACGTGCCTTGTCTATGCTTGCACACTTTGCATACATGTCTACAAGGGTAGTTGTAATTACAGCATGCAACAAATTTCCTATATCCTTTATGCTTTGATGGATGTCGATAAGTCATTCCAAACATTCTATATTGGTGTACAGATAGGGAGGATGTTGGCAAAGGTTGTGGAATTTGGCTTTACACGTGCCAACTGCATTTACTTGAAAGTTTCTAAAGTCTTTTCAACAAATCCATTTCGTGCATATCTTGCAATCATTGCATTCCATGAGACAACATTTCTTTGAGGCATCATGTCAAACAATTCATGTTCGTCAAGTATATGCTTCCACACTTTGCATACATGTCTTGCAGGGTACTTACAACTACAACATTTGACAAATTCCTATATGCTTTATGCTTTGATGGATGTCTATACTGTGTTCCAAAGATACCATTTCGAAGGTTTTGGAATTTGGATTTACACCCGCCAATTTGGTGCATGGGCACCAAATTTATTTTTTTTGCAAGTTTGGTCAAATGAGGTCTAATGATAGGGTTTTTTTGGGTGTTTTTAGTTTATTTGGTCTAATAAGGTCATAATAGACCATGTGCAAGGTCAATAGAGTCATTTTGAGTTCATTTTACAAAAGTTGTCAACATGTAAAATTGAAAAATGTAAGTTTAAGGAAGTTAAACAGTTAAATCCTTTCAAAAGTCCATTGGATAATTGGTAGGTAGTTGAAACATGATGAAATATGCCTCCAAACCTTGAGGCAAAGGGAGTTGTACATATTTTTTATGAAGAAGTAACAACAATACCTTGTTTTTCTATTTTTTCTATTTTTTTTTACTATTGCAGCGCGTAGTACAACCATTGTACGGTCTTTAAGGACATGAATCTTAGTTTGTTGGAAAGAACATAGAAGTACCTTTCATTTACATTTGGTTTCATCAATTTTTATTAGGATTTGCAAATGTTATGCTCATTTTTCTAAGAACAAGTATGAAAATCTAAATTTGACGGTTTGAGGGGGAAAATGAAGGTTTGAACTCCATCCCACCAGCTAAATTTGCTAAAAATTGGTGGAATGGAGGGATATAGGACATGTTTTAGGATTTCATTGGTGGTTTTGTAGAAATCAGAGGTTCAAGGTGATTGCTATGATGCCCTAGTTGTATATTGTCTTTTTTTTTGGTGAAAAGTGATGCTTTCAAGTAGGATTTTGATGAAAGAGAATTGTTAAAGTGTGGATGATGTTTTGTTTAGCATGTGTAGACTTGTAGTGAAGTGCTTGAGTGGGTCTGAACTGGATTTGGGTAGAGGAGTGATGAGAACCAATAAACCCTCTCTATACAAGCACTAGATTGGCCTAGAATGAGGGTTTATTAATTGGATGACTCTATGATCCTTTTGTTTGACAAAAGTTGTGGATTTGGTCTATTTGAAACTTTCCTAGAACTTTGGAGTTGGGTTTTGAGTTTGAGAGAGACATAGATTGGGGGTTGCTTTGTAAAACACGGCTAATTACCCCTTAAAACAACGTAACAGTCAATTTTAGGAGGTGAAAGTCTAAAAAAACCCTAGGCACAAATGAGATATGTTGAAGAGAACCAAAAAGGGTATCTAAAATGCTAAACCATTTGTGGGTTTGATGAGTTTTTTTGGAAGTTATGCCCAAAAGTCACTGTTTGGAGGGCTACTAGGCTTAAAGGGCTGATTGTGAAGGCGCTTAATCAAAATTGCAAAGTCTAAGTTCTTGATGACCATGTATGGTCGTATCATGTCACATTCATCATTTCAAAGGTGTTCCATGTGATAGTTTGTAGGGGTTGAGGTTTTGAAACAAGTTTTGGGTTTGTAGTCCTTGAAGAGTTCATGTCAAATTGAAGAAGAGTTTGATATCATAGCCCATTGTTGTGAAATATGGTATCAATAGTTTTTTTGGGTGTTTTTAGTTTATTTGGTCTAATAAGGTCATAATAGACCATGTGCAAGGTCAATAGAGTCATTTTGAGTTCATTTTACAAAAATTGTCAACATGTAAAATTGAAAAATGTAAGTTTAAGGAAGTTAAACGGTTAAATCCTTTCAAAAGTCTGTTGGATAGTTAGTAGGTAGTTGAAACATGATGAAATTTGCTTGAAATTTTCCAAATCCTTATCAAAAAATCCATTTTGTTCATATATTGGAATCATTGCATTCAATTAGGCGATATTTCTTTGGGGCATCATGCCAAACAGTTCACGTGCCTTGTCTATGCTTCCACACTTTGCACACATGTCTACAAGGGCAGCTACAATTACAAAAGTCCTTATAAATGATGATGATGAGCCTCATCATGATTATTCTATTGCTTCACATCCAAATGCACAAATCTCGTGCACCTCCCCTTGTGGTTAAAGACTAGCTTGATTTATACCCATTTTCTCAACCAAATCTACAACTTGTTCTTCATGTTCATGGTTGTTCTCAACCAAATCTACAAATCATCATGAATAGGTGCATAAGGATTGTCCTAGCCCAAGACACTAAAGAGGACTATTAAAATGATGAAAGATCATGTTGATACAGTCATGATGTCAAGGCATGAAGAGCTAAAACAAGGTGGAAACATGATGAATTTGGAGTCTCTTTGACTGAATTAACTGATATACCTACACATGCATGGATACAATGGTCAATGATGATAGAAAAATATGTTAAAACTAAAAATAGATGATTACATGGATCTTTTACTTGATTTCTTAGCCTTATATGTTATTGCTACACCATTTTCAAGGTCTTGGTTGGCTGGATTAGTAAGAGGAAACCATGGAAAGGCCTTGAAAATATTTGAGTGATGCAAGAAATAGAAGCTATGATGTAGAATAATGGATGTACAAATCCCTTCTGACTCAAGATCAGCCTTGTTACAACATCATATTATTGTTTTATGCATGAGGAAGGATAAAATGGGTATAGCCCTTAAGATCCCTAAGACAGAAAAACTGCCAAACTTTGACAGAGGTTTTCTCAGAATTTGTGGTAGCTGGGAACATTATGTTTGGACCTGCAGGTGCACGTGGGGTTCGTCCACAATAACCTCTCTCTGTTTCGTTCAACTCTAGTCCATTTGACCATGCCGAAGTCAAACGCATTCTTACAAAATGCCTCAGTTTCATGCAGTGGAAAGGTGGTAGGAGTGACATTTTGCATTCCATAGCTCGTGGGGACGAACAGACTTCGCCAACGTGTTGGGTGGGCAGGTAAATGCCAGGGGAGGTCTTGTTTCGTGTGTCAAGCATCGCAGTCGTTCGGGGCAGCAAGCTACCGGCAAAGTCCCTTAAGATCCCTAAGACGAAAAACTGCCAAACTTTGACGGAGCAGTTCTTGGAATTCGTGGCAGCTGGGAACGTTCTATTTGGACCTGCAGATGTATGTGGAGTCCATCCACAAAAACTTCTCTCAGTTTCGTTCAACTCTAGTATATTTGACCATGTCGGAATCAAACACATTCTTGCAAAATGCTTCAATTTCATGCAATGAAAAGGTGCTAGGAGTGACATTTTGCATTCCATAGCTCGTGGGGCCGAATGGACTTCGCCAACATGTCGGTATGGGCAGGTAAATGTCAAGGGAAGTCTCATTTCATGTGCCAAGCACTTCAGTCATTCGGGGCAGCAAGCTACCGGCAAAGTCACTTAAGATCCCTAAGACGAAAAAATTGCCAAATTTTGATGAAGCAGTTCTTGGAATTTGTGGCATTTGGGAACGTTTCATTTGGACCTACAGGTGCACGTGGGGTCCATCCATAATAACCTCTCTCAATTTTGGTCAACTCCAGTCTGTTTGACCGTGCCAAAATCAAACGCATTCTTGCAAAATGCTTCAATTTCATGCAGTGGAAAGGTGCTAGGAGTGACAATTTGCATTCCATAGCTCGTGGGGCTGAATGGACTTCACCAACCTGTTGGGATGGGTTGGTAAATGCTAGGGGAGGTCTCGTTTCATGTGTCAAGCGCCGCAGTCATTCAGGGCAGTAGCCTACCGAGAAAGTCCCTTAAGATCCCTAAGACGAAAAAAATGCCAAACTTTGACGGGGCAGTTCTTAGAATTCGTGGCAGCTGGGAACGTTCCATTTGGACCTATAGGTGCATGTGGGGTCCATCTACAATAACCTCTCTTAGTTTCATTCAACTCCTATCCGTTTGACCATGCCAGAATCAAATGCATTCTTGCAAAAAGCTTCAGTTTCATGCAATGGAAAGGTTGCCAGGTGCCATATTTTTTGTTCTTCTCATCGTGGGGCTGAATGGACTACGCCAACACGTCGGGGTGGGTGGGTAAATGGTAGGGAAGGTCTCGTTTCATGTGCCAAGCATCCCAGTCGTTTTGGCCTGCAAGCTACCGGCACCTAGCACCTTTCGAGTTTGCCGGTAGCTTGTAGCCTGGAATGACTGAGACACTTGGTGCACAAAACAAGACCTCCCCTAGCATTTACCCACCCACCTCGACATGTTGGCACAGTCGGTTCACCCCCACGATGAGCAAATCAAAAAATATGGCACCTGGCAACCTTTCCACTGCATGAAACTAAAGCATTTTGTAAGAATGCATTTGATTTTGGCACGGTCAAACGGATAGGAGTTGAATAAAACTAAGAGAGGTTATTGTAGACGGACACTACATGCACCTGTAGGTCCAAATGAAACATTCCCAGCTGCCACGAATTTTGAGAACTGCCCCGTCAAAATTTGGTAGTTTTTTCATCTTAGGGATCTTAAGGGACTTTGCCGGTAGCCTACTGCCTTGGATTAATCTAAACTAAATAAAACCAAAGAATCCAATAACATAAAGAAAATGAATTTGAATAAAAGCCATGAATCACAAATCAAAGACAAATGAAAGCTCTTACCAAAACCTGTATTGTTCCCTTTGGATTGAATGTAGAATTGCTCAATGAAATTGCAAAGCCATAGCTGCAACAAGCAAGTAGTGTGCTCAAGAGATTAATGTCAAAAGATCGTTATAGTGCTCAATCGACGCGTTGTGTATGCTCGAAGCTCTGTTAAGTATGCCTGAGAATACGATCGAAGAGAGAGAGCTAATGAAGGAGATGAGGGGGGTTTATATAGATTTCATCAAAGATCGATCAACGGTCCAGATAATTCAGAAGAATCAACGGAGGAGATAAGTTGAGGAATGTGCAATGAATGAGAAGAAGACAAGTGTCTTGGTTTCTTTTGCATGAGAGGAGTTATCAAGGATAGAAGAATAAGTTAACTGAAGAGATAAATCAATTAAAAGAATAAAGCAATCAGTTAAGTGATTTAAAACAAGAAGAAGAGATTTGCATGAGAATAGAAGATATTTTGCTTTATTAAATATAGAAATATTTAATTGATGAGCAAGAAAGCTTGAGTTATTTTAGAGATAACTCAAATTAGAAGAAAAAGCAATTTAAATAAATAATTGATTTATTTAAATTTAGAGAAGATATTTTGGAAGAAATAATTAAATAATTAGAATTATTTAATTTAGAAGATTTGAAAGTAAATTAAATAAATAAATTTATTTAATTGTTGTGCATGATTTTGGGAGAATGATTTTTGATTTAATTAAATAATTTAAGAATTATTTAATTTTAGATAAGAGGGAATTTGTTGAATTAATTAAATAATTGGATATATTTAATTAATGTAGATGTGAATTTTGGAAAGAGGATAATGATTTAATTAAATAATAAAAATTATTTAATTGTGGAAGAATAATAGAGGAATTTGATTTAATTAATTAAATAAAGAGGATTTATTTAATTAATGTTGAATTTAGGAGATTTAGAAGAATTTGATGAAAATTAATTAAATAATTAGATTATTTAATTAATGTGGGAAATGTAGGTGATTAGACAGATAACGGAATGCCAGTGATTTGACGACACGGTCATTTTAGGGTGTCTACACTTGGCACACGAAATGAGACCTCCCCTGGCATTTACCTACCCACCCCTACGTGTTGGCAAAGTCTATTCGGCCCCACAAGCTATGGACTGCAAAATGTCGCTCCTAACACCTTTTGAGTTTGCCGATAGCTTGCAGCCCGGAACGACTGAGACACTTGGCACACGAAACGAGACCTCCCCTAGCATTTACCCACCCACCTAGACATGTTGGCATAATCATTTTTCCCCCAAGACCTATGAAATGCAAAATTTCAGTGTTAGCAACTTTCTACTTTGTCAGTAGCTTACAACCCCAAACGACTGGGACGCTTGGCACACAAAAGAGACCTTCCTTACCATTTACCCACCCACCCCGACGTGTTGGCCCAGTCCATTTAGCCCCACGATGAACAGAACAAAAAATATGGCACCTGGCAACCTTTCCATTGCATGAAACTGAAGCATTTTGCAAGAATGCGTTTGATTCTAGCACGGTCAAACGGACAGAGGTTAAATGAAATTGAGAGAGGTTATTGTAGGTGGACCCCACATGCACCTGTAGGTCAAAATAGAACATTCCCAGCTGCCACGAATTCTGAGAAATGCCCTGTCAAAGTTTGGTAGTTTTTTCGTCTTAGGGATCTTAAGGGACTTTGTCGGTAGCCTGCTGCCTCGAATGACTGTGGCGCTTGGCACGCAAAATGAGACCTCCCCTAGCATGTACCCACCCACCTTGACAGGTTGGCGAAGTCCGTTTGGCCCCACGAGCTATGGAATGCAAAATGTCACTCCTAGCACCTTCCCACTACATGAAACTGAAGCATTTTGCAAGAATGCGTTTGATTTCAGCACAGTCAAATATACTAGAGTTAAACGAAACCGAGAAAGGTTTTTGTGGACGGACTCCACATGCACCTGCAGGTCCACATAGAACGTTCCCAGTTGCCATGAATTCCAAGAACTGCTCCGTCAAAGTTTGATAGTTTTTTCGTCTTAGGGATCTTAAGGGACTTTGTCGGTAGCCTGTTGCCCCGAATGACTGCGACACTTGGCACATGAAACGAGACCTCCCCTATCATTTATCCACCCACCCAACGTGTTGGTGAAGTCCATTCGGCCCCATGAGCTATGGAATGCAAAATGTCACTCCTAGCACCTTTCCACTGCATGAAATTGAAGCATTTTGCAAAAATGTGTTTGATTTCGGCACGGTCAAATCCACTAGAGTTGAATGAAACCGAGAGAGGTTATTGTGGATGGACCCCACGTGCACTTGCAGGTCCAAACAAAATGTTTCCAACTGCCACAAATTCTGAGAAAACCTTTGTCAAAGTTTGGCAGTTTTTCTGTCTTAGGGATCTTAAGGGCTACACCCATTTTATCATTCCTCATGCATAAAACAATAATATGATGTTGTAACAAGGCTGATCTTAAGTTGGGAGAGATTTGTACATCCATTATTCTACATCATAGCTTCTATTTCTTACATCACTCAAATATTTTCAAGGCCTTTCTATGGTTTCCTCTTACTAATACAACATATTTTGTGATCAACATCAACATCATGAGGACACTGAAGAAATCCTTGACACATAAAGACACTGAGAACACTAAAGACATGGAGGACAAAGAAGCATGAAGACATGAACAAACTCATGTCATGAGGAAGAACTACAACCCAATCCAACTCCTGAAAGCATGACATGTTATGATGAAGAACCACAACCAAATCCAATGATCCAATGGCATAAACAACTATGTCCTACTATTGTAACATGATAAACATGAATGTTATGAACTAACATCCAAACCCTGTGACATCAATCTTGATATGACATGAGTGAAACACGAGTGAACAGGATTAAGACCAATTAGGATCAACTTCATCCATTACTTAGATCTAACCCCATGAAGCATAACATGATGATGATGCAAACATCAAATGTATACCATAGAAAACAATCAAATGAAACATGAGGCCTTCACTGCCCACAGTTCATACCAATGCTCAAGGATAATTTATCATCATATTAAATATTTAATATAAATTGTCGTATACATAATGTCATGAACGTAACATCTAGTTTACATACAAAGCCATATAGGCATGTTCAAACAAAGCCATACAGGCATTTATATAAAAATATACATTGGTAACATACAAAAGTATGTACATACATCAGTAACATACAAAAGTATGTCCCAAAACTAGTTTCCTATGGACTTTTATGAAATAATTGGCAGCCCTTTCTTGACCGTGAAGATTGAGAGCCAATCCATGACTCATCCTCTCTCTGCAATAGAGTAGACCTCTTCGATAGTTCAAGCTCATGCATCTCCACTTGTTAATACAATCAGACAATATGCACATTACAATAATAAAATGTACATGAAATATATAACATCACATATGTAATCGATCACTTACCACCATCTGATGATCACTCTCCATTATCTTTTCTCGAGCTTCTTTGTTCGTAGTTGGACGGATTGGAGTTGTGACCTCCTATGAGAAGCATAAAAAAGAAAAATTGACTAAACATAAATATACTGGAGGGAAGCAATTCATACTACTGTTTATATACAAAACAAAGTACAAGTAACCATCTAGGAAAGTTTTATGCATACTTACAAATCAATCCAATGAACCATCTGGGTCTTCTCTACTCTTTATTGTGTCAAGTATTGCCTCATGGTCAGAGTCACGCACCTTCCATAAGGTCTTGTTCAAAGGTCTACCTCGATATTGTATCAAATGAACATTGGTTGCCATGACAAGGTTGGAGTAATGAAGAATCTTTCGATGCGTGTCAAAGTCCTCAAACAACCAAAAATTAACACTCTTATGTGGGTACCTTCTAAGCCATGTTCCGGTAACAACCACTGAGCCTATAGGGTATTCGATGTTTTCTCCATCTGTAACTGGGGCCTCCAATTTCTTTTTGGCCTCAACACAATGACACAAGTAATAATTTGTTCCCTCTTCGTTATCTTCATCTGCAATAACTGCATAAACATGCCCTACAATGATATGTGCAGCAAATTAGATGAAATTAGTCAACATTACAAAAATACTACAAAGTTTAAGATAACATTAGGAATTTCAAATTTAACTATGCAAGTAGATATATTACTTGGTTGAACTAGATCTAATATGTGGTCAAAGTCAACTGAGGATTCCATCTATGTCAGTTCCAGTGTCGTCGGGGGTCGATACATGTCAAGTGGGCTAAAATAACATAATTTCCATTCGTCAACCCACTCCTGTGACTCGCACTCATTCCAGGCTTGAATTGTACATGAAGAACAAAAGCACACCATGTTTCGTGTATGCATACTCCATGAACCTGCAATTTAGCTTCTAAAAGAGTGTAGCTCACTTGATCCTATCAGTGTACAATAGTCCTCATATGGTGCAATGTTAGTATCATCTATCAACCAAAAAAATCTACGAACTGAAGACTTACCTTCATTACCTGGACCCATCGAAGCATTACACCACTCGATGATTGATTTTGCATCTGTCAACTTTGCATTGTCTTTATACTTTAACTCTTCTTGTGCTATGGCTCTTTTGATACAGGCTCCTGCACCATCATGCTCCCCCTCTCCATGCCTGACCTCAGAAAAGTTCCACATATGCTGAACACCTGTAATATTATGCCTCCTGTTCAGCCAATAGAAATTCTGCGAGTTTTTGAATTGTGATGCACATTTATCCAACCATATGATATGTTGACTGAATTATATGCCCCTTCTAGCGAATCATTGTAGAACACTTAAAAGCAACCTTGCACGAACTCTGCAGAATGTGTATGATCATCGCTTATATAAAAATGATACTCCCTTATAATCTTTCTATCATCCTCTGTACTATCATTCGCATGAATGAATACGATGTGCATAAATATAGAAACCTGTGTCGAGTTGTAATATTGGGATTGCACCTCACATTGTGGCTGTAGACTGTAGTTCTCTGCAAAGTTGACAACTGAAACAATGCTACCAACTGGAAATGTGTCCTTGCATAACTTGAATTGCAAGTCTAACCATTGAGCTCTATGTGCATGTCTTACATACTCATAGACTATACTGTCACGAAATATAGACATAAACTGATACACTAGAATCTTTTGAATAACATATTCACACCTCTTTGCTTCTTTACCATCTTTTGTATTATATGCCACTGTTTTATACTTTCTAAACTCTACTAGTTCATTTCCAACCGCATGTGTTCTTTCCATATGTTCACATATTTGCATACGTTGCAAGCCACCGCAATTCTAACATGTGCCATCCAAGCATAATTTCCTGTAGAATATTTGACCTTCCTTTCTATCACATAAAATTATTGATATGAAGTCTCTTGAAGTAGTTGGTGGGGCATGTATGCCACAATCCTATGAAACATTGTTAGTATGGAAATCTAAACATATAGACCAATAAACATCAAAATGGTTAGAAAATTCAATATGAAATCTACAACAACAAGTAGTGTGTATTGATTTATTTTGACAAATAAAGGTTTTAACATTTCAAATATCTTTGAGAAATTTTAATTTGAAGATACTTCTCTAGAAATTTACCAAAAAACTGTGTTTGAGTCATATCCAAAAAATACTTTGGATGTGGCTCACGGTTTCAACTGCCGATTCTCCTTCTTCCCACATCCCTTTGATTTGGAGATACCCTTGTGTAATTCTTCCAAAAGTCTTCAATTAGTGATCTCAAATATTTAACAACTTTGTCTTTCCGTGGGAGTCTCCTAGAGAATGCCCACAATTCATTAGTGTTTGGATCCTCAACTCTTTGACGTCTTCCAACGGCTCTCATTAGAGTTTTTCTATTTATTTTTAATGCTTGACTTGTCTTTCTAATGAGGCGAGCTTTTTTTGTTTGTTGGCTTACAATTGTCGATGTAATGACACGTCGTGTGACATTACTATCCTTGGTGCATGAGTTGGAACCCACACTCTCATACACACTCATTAGATTCTTGACAATTGATTTTTCACTTGAGGCATTCGATGTTCTTAGGCCAAGAATCTTCATAGTAGGCCTAAATTTTAGATTTCTCATCAGTTCAACAAAGAGTTGACATCTTTCGGTTTCATTTAAATTCTCAAAGAATAATTTCCATATCTTATTCGCATATATTTGGCAAGTACGCATGGGAATCTTATCCTGCATGGGCTCCAATAAATTCTCATCAATATCAATTAGAAACTTAAGCTTCCTATGCAAAATTCTAGGAGGCGTTTTATTTGGTAAAGTAGACTGAACATTAGGAATTTCTTCAATATTTACTTGAGATGGGATAGATGACGTACCTTTGATTGGAGGTGAAAAGGTTGAAAATGACGTACCTTCAACTTGAGGTGTGAATGATGGCATGCCACCAAATTGAGAAGAAAATGCAGATGTACCTTCTACTTCACCTCTGAAAGATGGAGTGTCTCCAATTCGAGAAGATAATGATGGTGTTCCCTCAACTTGACCTGTGGATGATGGAGTGCCTCCAACTTGGAGATTCACTTTCCTCATTGCACAGAGGTTTTGCATTCGTTCCCTTTATGCCACCAATTCCATCTCTCTGAGCTTCATTAGATGTGTCACGTTCGTCTTCAATTGGCAATGGTGGAATGTCTTCTTGTATGGTTGACAATTTCCTACTTTCCTGAATTCGCCTCATTCTTTCTCTTTTCCTCTCATTCTCAGCTTCATGCTCTTCTGGTGTTAGATTCTTTGCTCATTTCCTCAGCATGATGATGATTTCTACAAGCATGATGAATAAGACAATGATAATTAGAAATTTTATAATTACAATGAATAGCACAATCAGAATGAATAACAAGGTTTTACAAACTTCAGAGTAAGACACCTCATATCAAGATAACTTGAACATACATAAGTCATGGAGTATGCATTTGAACACACATATAAGTCATATAGTATACACTTGAACATACTAAGTCATGGAGTATACACTCAAATACACGAAGTCATAAATTATGCACAAACAACACTTTTAGACTTAGATTTGATGAACTTCCAATTGTTGCCCCAACACTGTCATGCACAATCATTTAGGACAGTCATCACACTTTGTCAAATAAGGGCCAAGAAAGCTTCAAAACTCCTTGAGCAGGTTTGAAAGACCTCCATATAGATTCTTCACACCATTTTCCGAATCACAAAACACACCAAGTATACAATGGAATACACAAAGTCATGGAGTATACACTTGAACATACAAAGTCATGGACTATACACTCAAATACACGAAGTCATAAAAGATGCAAAGGAAGGGTGGAGTTCATGAAAACAGACCCAAAAATGATGCAATGTAGGGGTTCAACACAATTCAAAGGAGGCATATTTCACAACAATGGGCTCATGACTGGCTCCATGACTCAATGGCAACATGACAAACATACCATCAAATGAAGAACCAACAACTTATTGCTTGTTTATCACTTGGAAGACCTTTTCCAAGTTAATGTAGACTAATTCAATGTATCAACACCCCTCATACAACTTAAATGCTTCTACCATAGGCCCTTCTTTCTTTGACTGTCCTAATGCTAGTAGCCCTCCAAAATGGACTGTCAGAACTTTTCTCTCAGGGTAGGCACTGAAACCCAAAAATGTTGACACTTTTGGATACCCTTTAAGCTCATCTAAAACATATCCTAAAACAGGTATAGGTCACTTTGCAACACAAGCCCCCAAAACTAACTGTTCAGGTTTCCTAGAAAGGGGCAATTAGCCTTGTTTTCCAAAGCAACTCCACAAAATCCTTCTATCAAACTTCCAAACTAAATTCCAATGTTCAATACAGACCTCAAATGGTCCAAATCCACCACTTTTGTGAATGGGAAACACTACAGAACCCCTAAACTACAAAACCCTTGTTAATGCCAATTCCATGCTTGTATCATGAGGGTTTATAGAAAGTCTATGTTCTCAAGCCTATTTTGCTTTGTTGATGCCTCAAACACATTCAATTATGTCTACACATGCTTAATCAATCACTTGGAATGATCCTCTGACTATTTTTCCATCAAACCCTATCTCTGTACCTCTAATTTGCTCAAAACAATAGCTCTGCCAACCTAGGGTATCATCACACATACAACAAATTCACAGCCCCTGCATTCTGCAAACTTGTAAACAAGAAATACATCCTTTCTAAATCCAATCCACAAATTGTCAAGTGTTCACATTGGTGGAAAAGAGTCACAAACCACTTTCTTGCATTTAAACCCTCAAAAACAGGGTTTGCAAGCAGTCAACAGGAATATACTTCAAACTACCTCAAACTTTAATGAAATTCAATGTAGGTTTTGTGTTTATGCGATCTCAAGAGTAGGGGAGGCGTTATATTAAAATTGGGGTGATGCCTAGTTAGAAATTACATTGTTTCCAAGCAAGAAAGGAGGTGTAATGTTGAGTTTTGGTCAAAACTGAATGTGGGTGGCCATATTATGGTTTATTAAGAATGTGCAGACCTTATGCAAGGTGACTGAGTGGTCTTTGAAGTGATTTGAGGTTTGGGTGTAGGATTTTCAATAAACCCCCCATACAAGCATAGAATGAGGGTTTTGAGGTTAGGCTACTTGGTGGAGTCTTCTATTGCCAAAGGTTGGTGATTTAGGCCTTTTGAAGTCTTCCTAGTGGATTGGGATTGGTTTTGTGAGTTGGGAGAAAGATTTGAGAGGTGTTGCTTTGTAAAAGTGGCCTAATTAGGCTTAGGAAAAATAGAGGACAGTCAGTTTTTGAGCCTTTCGTTTCAAAGTAACCTATACTGAGTTTGAGATATGTTTTAAAAATCCTTAATGGGTATCCAAAAATACCTTCATAGTCTTGAGTTGAGGTCTGTAGAAGAAGATATGCTTTGACAGTCCATTTTGGAGGGCTACTAGCAATTAAAGGACAATTTGTGGGAAAGGATTATGTTGGCTGCAAGAAGGTTTTTGTGAGGAGTTGGTGGAGTGAGTTAAAGTCATTAAGGTGAATAAATAATGTATGGAACCTTGTTTGAGCTTGTGGACTTGAGGAACCAAGAAAATGTGCCTTGTGAAGTAAGTTGCCATGAAATTGTTTGCCTTTGAAAGTTGAGGAATTTGTCTTTGAGCCCATTGTTGTGAAATATGCCTCCATATGAGTGAAGTGAACCCTTAGCATTGCATCATTCCAATAGGTATTAAACACCTAGAATTGGATGAAGACACCAGTCTCTTTGCCTCCTACTCTTACACCACCACCAAAATCATAAAATACAAATTATAAACTATTTTATAATAACAATATAAACATTTGTTTACTTATTCTTACAAACCTAGTTTTACTTAAAAGATCATATCCTGAGAACTTGAAACTTAAAATATATTTGTGGGTTGTGTGTTGTTTGTCACATTGACTATCAAACATGAATTATGTCATTTAAATGCAAAAGAAATCTTTAGGAAAATAATAATTCTGATTAAATTATTTTCTTGTATGGCAATCTTATTGCACTTGAGTTAGCAAACTTGTAGAATTGGGGCTAGTAACACCTTTTCAAGAGCTCTATCTACATAAGGTGAGTTTTCCCTCAAATTTGGTTTTATTTTCCTTGTCTTTGATTAATTTTTCCATATGAACCTCAAGGATCACCCTCCCAAACTTAGTGCAGTCTAAAGTGAAGAGGGCTAACCATGTCTTAACACATTGGCACCTTTACCATCTTGTGTTTGATCATGAGCCCTTTCCTTCTATCCTATTTTTACATCCTCGGTCTCAAGAGTTGTTCTTGCACTTTAGAGTGCAAGATTTATTGTGAAGAGTACCAACAGATCCCTTATATGTATCTAATTGGTTGTGGCATATGATATCACTAGTGTCCCTTTCATAATTATGACTATAATGAAAATTTCATAGCTTATGATGAATCTTATTCAACACAACATTTATTAATTTATTTATACAAACTACTTTGTAGTCATATCACTCATTTTGTTATAGGCTCCTTGGTAGCCTATTATGCTCTTTTTACTTTTCCTTTTTGTATGTTAACATTATCAAGTAGTTGTTGTTCATGCCTATTTTATTTTTGATTAGATGCTACTCATGGAAGTTTGTACTTGTAGGTTTCAATACGAAGTGATAATTAGAAGGACACATAGAGTCTTTATCCATATCCATATCATCTTTATATGTAATTTTCATCTACTCCATCTTGGCTACTTATTTACTTTGACATACATGATTCATAGTAGTTCACATGTAAGTTGAGGTGAAATGTAATGGTGAAAAGTACATACCTTACACTTTTCTCCTTTGTTTTGAACTTTCTTTGATCTATTTTTCATATGAAATTACTAGTGTACAAGTTTCATGTTTTTTAATAAATATTGGCAATTAACTAGAGCCTTAATTAAATCTAACTCCACATATTCTAAGGATTTGGATCTAATTTACAAATTTTGTATTCCCTAGCCTAAGGCAAATCTATAACTACATATTTGATCCCCAAAATTTTGAATTTAAATTTAACTATGGGCCCAAGCTAACCTTGATCTAATATGTGTCTAAGATTAGAGGAAAACTTTGCATGCAGGAAAAGTTATATATATCTTAGAACATAAAGAACATAAAAAACATAAAGACATAAAGACATAAAGAACATAAGAACATATATATGTGAATTAAAATGGACATAAATTGAACATACCTTAGAATTCGATATTACAGTTGACCAATTCTCCAAAGGATGGCTTCAAAATCCTCAAATTCTTGTTTTTTGCAAGTTTGATTATGAATTCTATATAATTCTAGAATAGGATTAGTGAAATTTATGGAAAAAACAAACATATATCATCAAATTCAATCTATATATCAATGGTAGTTAGCTTTGAAACAATATCACACATGAAACATGAAACTTTTAGTTTAAATAATCAAATTTTCTCCAAAAACATGCAAAATCAGTTCTTCTACTTTGAAAAAACAAAAAAAGGTGGTGAATTGATATAAAAATGATTCTCAATTAGTCAAACAACATGAAAAGTGTTTTCTTGTCCGATATACTCGTGAAAAGCAGGAATAATAGTCATGTGGGGTCTAAAACACGGATCCCACATGCTTTTTTACCGTTTACCATGCTTCCCAAAATGTGCTCGCGCTATAACACGAGCACGTTCTGGGAAGCATGAAAACATAAAGGTTCATGCATGCAAAAATCATAACCTTCTAAATGTTGGTGCCAAAATCATGGTCTAGGATGTCATGCTCTCACATAAAATATATTGTAACTATGCATGTAGTGCATCAAATAGGTAATCAAGTGATGCTCCAAGAGTATCACTAGACTCAAATATGCATGTGGTTCATGAAATAGAACTTTTTAAAACAAGGAGGGACAAATGTAACCTTGTATCTACATGGAAGAGTCTCTCTCTCTCTCTCTCTCTCTCTCTCTCTCTCTCTCTCTCTCTCTCTCTCTCTCCTATATATAGAGAGGGATTGAGAGACATGGAGAGATAGAGAGGATAGGTGGAGATAGAGATGGGGAGAGGGAGAGATGGGGATTGAGATAGAGAAAGGGGTCTATAGAGGGAGAAAGATAGAGATACATATATGTAGAGAGGGGAGATATAGGGAGATAGATCTAGCAAGGGAGAGATAGATAGGGAAATATAGAGAGAGAGGTAGAGAGGGGTATATTAAGAGATGGGGTTATGAGGATAGATAGATCAATAGGGAAAGAGATCAAGAGATGTCTAGAGATGTATAGGGATAGAGATTTCAAGAGGTAGAGGGATGGGGAGAGAGATAGAGAGGAGGAGAGAGAGGTAGCGAGGGATAGATTAAGAGATAGGGATTCATATGTCTAGAGAGATGGAGGTAGGGATCCCTATTCTCCCCTCTACCTAAACCATAAACCTAAACCTCTAAACCGTAAACCCTAAACTCTAAATAATGCCCCTAAACCCTAACCCCTAACCCCTAAACCATAAAACCTTGAAGCAACCCTAAACCTCTATCTCTCTATCTCTCTTAATCTCTATTGGTCCCCTCGCTCTATCTCTCTCTAAACCCTAAAGCCTAACCCCTAAACTCAAGCAACCCTAAACCCTAAACCCTAAACTCGAGCATCCCTAAACCCCTAAAGCCTAAACAATTCCCCTAAACCCTTACCCTAAACCCTCACCCTAAACCCTATTTACTTGAGCGACCCTAAACTCATGTAAACCTCAAATAGTGAGGGAGAGATAGAAAGGTAGAGTTAGAGAGAGGGGATCGAAAGAGATCTAGCAAGATAGAGAGACATGGAGAGAGAGAGAGAGGTAGGTATAGTTAGAGAGAGGGATAGAGGAGATAGAGATATCTCTCCCAGGCTCGGTCTCCTCTATATCTCCCTATTCGCCTCTCTACCTAAACCGTAAACCTAAACCTCTAAACCTTAACTCCTAACCCCTAAACCCTAAACCCTAAACCATAAATAATGCCCCTAAACCCTAACCCCTAACCCCTAAACTCTAAAAATGAGCAACTCTAAACCCCTAAACCTCTATCTCCCTCTCTCCCAATCTCTATTGGTCCCCTCACTTTATCTCTCTCTAAACCCTAAACCCTAACCCCTAAACTCAAGCAACCCTAAACCCCTAAACCCTAAACTCGAGCATCCCTAAACCCCTAAAGCCTAAATAATTCCCCTAAACCCTTACCCTAAACCCTAAACCCTATTTACTTGAGCAACCCTAAACTCATGTAAACCTTAAATAGTGACGGAGAGAGAGAGAGAGATAGAAAGGTAGAGTTAGAGAGAGGGGATCGAAAGAGATCTAGCAAGATAAAGAGAGAGAGAGACATAGACATCTCTCCCAGGCTCGGTCTCCTCTATATCTCCCTATTCACCTCTCTATTTAAACCATAAACCTAAACCTCTAAACCTTAACCCCTAACCCATAAACCATAAATAATGCCCCTAAACCCTAACCCCTAAACCCTAAACCCTAAAAATGAGCAACCCTATACCCCTAACCCCTAAACCATAAAACCTGGAAGCAACCCTAAACCTCTATCTCCCTATCTCTCCCAATCTCTATTGGTCCCCTCGCTCTATCTCTCTCTAAACCCTAAACCCTAACCCCTAAACTCAAGCAACCCTAAACCCCTAACCCCTAAACCCTAAACCCTAAACTCGAGCATCCCTAAACCCCTAAAGCCTAAATAATTCCCCTAAATCCTAAACCCTATTTACTTGAGCAACCCTAAACTCATGTAGCCCTCAAATAGTGAGGGAGAGAGAGATAGAAAGGTAGAGTTAGAGAGAGAGAGAGAGATAGAAAGGTAGAGTTAGAGAGAGAGAGAGAGAGATCTCCCAGGCTTGGTCTCCTCTATATCTCCCTATTCGCCTCTCTACCTAAACCATAAACCTAAACCTCTAAACCTTAACCCCTAAACCATAAACCCTAAACCATAAATAAAGCCCCTAAACCCTAACCCCTGAACCCTAAAAATGAGCAACCCTAAACCCCTAAACCATAAAACCTGGAAGCAACCCTAAACTTGGAAGATATTTGTTTGATTGTCTATGTTTTCTTGGAGACCAAGTGTCTCATCATGGCATATTGATGGATAATGAATAGGACTAACATGGGATGATGGATAGGGCTAATGGGATGATGGATAGGAGTGATGTGGGAACTTACTTGCTCATGGATAAGATCTCAAGATCATAGATAATATCTTGATCACAAGGAGGATAAGCATGGATAGCATGATATTAGATATGGATAGGATAAGTGGGGATACATTGATATTCATTGGATTGGGGAGTAAGAGGTGGTGATGGGGGTTCACTAGGAGATGTTGGAGGATTAATGATGGGATCGATGTACAGAGGGGTTGACCATGAGATGGTAAGGGAATCGAGATGGGATTAGATGGGATGTTTGGATTTAGATTAGGATAGGTGGTTGGTGTTTCCACATTCTTTGGACTATGCTAGATTAAAGTATAGCTATTGGGTTTCTTAGATGGATGTGATGGGTTCTTGGATCCAAGATCAATCATCTTTGGATGTTTGACAACATGGCTACATGATGGGTTTGACTTGGACTTATGGTAGGAGACTCTTCAATGAAATGGATAGACATAGGAGTGGATGATGGTGTTGGAGTGGTATACATGTTATTAGGAGGTTCTTTGTTGGGCTCAAGGATAGGAATTTGAGTACATGATGTTCTTAGATTCCTTGCTAATAGTCCTTGGGTCACAGCCTTCATGGCTTCATGGGTTGATGGACTAGGATATGCATATAGTTGATGGATAATGATGGAAGATGTTGTGGGGTTACGATTAGGATCGAGTGAATGGATATAGGAGGCCCGGATGGATTAGGATTGGGAGTGTTAGAGGGGGATGAAATTGGATCAGTGGTTTTGGATGGCTCCATATCTTTGCTTTTATTTTTGGATTTTGTAAAAGACTCTTCAAGGAGAAAATTTTTCAAGCATTCATGGGTTGATGGATTAGAGCTTAGAATGTTTGATGGTGGATTAGATAGTGAGTTATATGGTGGATGGATGATAGGGATTGATCAATCAAGAGATGGGTGGACTAATTTGTTAGTATTACGAGGATTGGAGGGAAATTATAAAATAATTCCCCTTTAACACTAACCCCTAAACCCTAAACTTGAGCAACCCTAGAAACTCATAAACCCTAAATAATTTACCCCTAAAGGTCTGAGCAACCCTAAACTCATAAACCCTAAATATGCCCCTAAACCTGAGCAAGCCTAAACCTCTCTCTCTCCCAAAACCCCAAAATCCTGAATAACAGCCCTAAAATCTAAGCCCTAAACTATAAATCCAAGCAACCCTAAACTCATAAACCTGACCGACCCTCTCTCTCTCTTTCCAAAATATGAAAACTAGGACTCTCTCTCTCCCCTTATCACCCTATCTCTCCCATATCTCTCCCATCCATCTCCATCCTCTCTCCCTCTTCCTCCCTCTCCTTTCACATGTCGACAAAGAATATGGAAACAAGAAAACTAGGACATGCAAAGAGGGACGAGGATATAAATTGGGATGATGAAATGGAAACAAGATAATTTATGAAATTTCATTGGATGGGAAGAATGACGAGGCGAGGTAGAGAGGGGAGGGAAGTAGAGAGTGAGAGAGAGGATAGGAGGTAGAGACAGGAGGGAAGTAGAGAGTGGGAGAGGACTGTAGGAGGTAGACAGGGGAAGGAAGAAAAGAGAGAGGGTAGGAGGTAGACAGGGGAGGGAAGCAAAGACTGAGAGAGAGGGTAGGAGGTAGATAGGGGAGGGAAGTAGAAAGTGAGAGAGGGTAAGAGGTAGAGAGGGAGGGGGGAGAAGAGAGTGAGAGAGAAGGTAGGAGGTAGAGAGGCGAAGGAAGCAAAGACTCAAAAAGAGGGTAAGAGGTAGATAGGGGAGGGAAGTAGAGAGTGAGAGAGAGGGTAGAAGGTAGATAGGGGAGGGAAGAAGAGAGAGAGAGAAGGTAGGAGGTAGAGAGGGGAGGGAAGAAGAGACTTAGAGAAAGGGTAGGACGTAGAGAGCAGAGAGAAGTAGAGAGTAAGAGAGATGATAGGAAGTGCAGCTGCCCTTGTAGACATGTATGTAAAGTGTGGAATCATAGACAAGGCATATCAATTGTATGACGTAACACCTCAAAGAGATGTTCTATAATGGAATGCAATGATTGCAAGATATGCAAAAAATAGATTTGTTGAAAAAGCTTTAGAAACTTTCAAGCAAATGCAATTGGCATGTGTATTGCCAGTTATGCTCATCATAACGCGAGCGCGTTATAACGTGATTGCATTATTGATTTCACATAATAACGTGCTCATGTTATGCTCAACTTTGTTTGACGTGTTTTTATCAATTTTTAGCAAAATCTAGAGATAATCTGGAGCGTACTCCCCATCAGGATGGCACTTTTTTCAATGAAAACTCAAAAAAATACCACCATAATCTTAAGCTCTCTATTAGCTATCTAACCATATAATTTTTTTCACATTTTGAGTACGTTTAGTGTTTCATCTTGAATTTCTTTTGTTAGTGTGTCTAATTTTTGTCAAAAACCAGTGTCTAGTATTTTTTACTTTTTTTTAACCGTTCATCAAAAATTGAAATAAGTTATATTTTTAGAAACTAGACTTCATTCTACACGAATTCAAAAAAAAAAAGATCGATTAGTTTTCAAACATTTTAGGGGGGAGCATGCTCAAATTTCTGTTTTTCAAGATGTGTCCACTTTAAAAATTACTAAAAAATCAATTATTCATTAAAAAATTATTAGAAAAATCAAGGATAAACTACATGGTGTTACCTAAGTTCTCACTAGAGCAATTATTGAAATACTAAAAAAAAGTTAACATTTTAGGGGGAGCACTCCAGACGCTATGTTATGCTTTTTTGAGAAAAACAGGACCAATTTGTGTGCTCCCCCTTTTTGAACCCCTTAATCTCAACCATTTTTGGAAAAAAAATAGTAGTTTAGAAACTAGATTCGGAGCACTACAACTCTTGTTTTCATTCCATCTTTGAATTTTTAATGTAGCTATCTTCAATTTCTCATCCAACATCAATGTTTCCTAATTTCAAAAAAAAAGTGGCAACTTAAGACCCCATTTTGGTCCCTCATCTTTGTGCACTTACCCAAGGTAGATTAATTAAGTAGGAGTATTTATCTAAATATATATACAAACTAAATCTCTACAAGGTGAGATGAAACCACACAGGTATTTTGACCAAAAAATGACCGATTTAAGGAACATGTATAGATAGAATGTATGTACATAAGGTAAATACCTGTAGTCCTGATGCTTGGTAGAAGTATAAACCAAGATCTCTCAATTCTTCCTACTCTTCTGAAGCCTTTCCTTCGCTTCTTTCCCCTCTCTATGTTGCTACCTTTCTCTTTTACTCTTGCTTCCTTTTATCCCCCCAAAACCTCGTGCCTCCAATTCTGGAGTATTACATTTAGATCGGAGGTTTTTATCTTTTTGATTTTAGATGACTCTCCTTTGGATGAGAGAGTGTGCCCAAGAAGTCTCAGTTCATCTCTTTCTTAAACCATGCATGTGTATTTATATTTATATAGTTAGATTTATTTAAAATACATCTTTAAATCATGCATAATATATATTTATGAATATAAAAGCTTTATTTATTTTTGGTTTTAACTAAATTATCAATGTAAGAGCAAATATTGTTGGCATGTGGCGATTGATCATGCAAGTACTCTACACTCGTAACATATCCTCGTGGGGGTTCAGGGGCCCAACCCCTGAATTTTTTTTTCCCTTTTTTTGCCTGTTCGGAGTCAGTTGTTAATTTTTGATAATTGAAAAAAGAAAAATGACATTGTAAAACCCTAATTCTAGAAGCTTCCAAAAAGTTTGATATAAGTAGCTGGGATGTATGTTGCGAGTGTTGTTATATGGAGCCTAATTAGACTTGGAGGTTACATTTTCCCCACTTTTATTGGCGTAGTTTCCCCCCAAATTCCTATGGGATCAAGGGGTAGCGCCCCTTGCGGGGGTTTGGGGGTAGCACCCCCAAGACGGGGTCCAGGGGTAGCGCCCCTTGCAGGGTCCAGGGGCAGCGCCCCTGGCTCGTTCCCTATCGCGATACAGGGCGGGGTTGAGGGGCAACGCCTCCGAAACCTCACATGATTTTTTTATTATTTTATAAAGGCACCGAGAGTTATTTTTTCATTGACCGACATAAGAAAACCCTATTTTTGTAACCAACAAAAAACTTGATAAAAGCGACTAAGGGTTAGGGTTTTGATATGTTGTATTGTAGCATTTTGCAGCGGTATTGAGTTGCAGGGATTGCTGATTGTAATCGGTTTGATTTACTGGATAATAATATTGGACTCTCTGTTTGGTGGATGTAGCTCGAGTTTGGGTGAACCACGTTAAAACTTGTCTCTCACTGTTATTAATTCTGTGTATTTCTATTTCTCTATTTAATCTTTATTTGCATTTAATTGATATCTTCTGCTGGCTAACCCTAACAACAGGTGTGGAATTCACGAGATTGTAATTTGTTTTGCACTAGATAATAAAATCATTGGATGGATGAGTTTTTGTGGATGTAGCCCATATTGGGTGAACTGCGTTAAATTTCTATGTTGATCCCTTTTGTGTTGTTCTTCATTGTTATATTTGGGTTATTTAATCTACATATAATTGTTAGTGTTTATTGCTCTGATCTGCTTGAACCCTAACAAATATAAATATTAATTAATTTAAATTGTATGAATATGTGTTTATTAAGTCCTAACTATATCTATAGTTTTGCAAGAATATAACATGTATATATGTATATAAATATATATCATATATAGTTATTATATTATTAAAACACTTTCTATAGTTATTACTATCTTTATTAGAATCTAACAATAATGTTTTATTTTAAAACAAAAATCAAAAAGAAATATGCATGAATACACGACGTTATTTTGCAATTCCACCAGATGTTTCGAAGCAAGAGAAATTACATAACTATTTACTCAACATACTCCAATCACACAACATTCTATGACACAAGCTCAACAGGATTACTCTACAGAAACTTTTAATGAACCCAATCAAGAATGCAAAATAACATGATGTAATATGAACTACGTGTGTGTGTAGGTATCGAGGTTCCATCTTGCCAAATCTACTAGGGCACTTCTACCTCAACCATGTTCCCATCTTCGACGTGTTCCTACACTCAGTGGCACTCCAACTCTCATCAATAGGTTAGTCCAAATAATCATAGCTGAAGCAAAACATAGATCCATAATCATACATATTTTAATCCATCATAAAACTATGCTCTATTTTATGCATTCATAAAATAACCACGATAATTATCTGTTATGCACATGAATTTTACCCATCAGTAAAATAATCACACGAATATCCAATAGTTCAAATTACTAAATGAATCAAAAAGGTCGAGATGTGGCATCCTTCTCCACTAGGAAGAGACATCGTCCCGATGTCTTATTACACCAAACTAAAATAATAATGTATCTCTCTACTAATGTATCAATAAAGTATCATCAAATTAAATAATAGTATCTCGAGTATGCAAAAATAAAAGAAACTCTACTAAATCCTCAAATGAGGAAAAGATCTATCTCCTCAGCATTCTCTCATGTGGCACTATCCATAGAATATTGGTCCCACTGGACCTTATACTGCACAATATCTCTGTTACACAACTTAATGTTGCGCCTCTCTAACATTCGAGTGGGCTCCACCAGTACCACTCTCGGATCCTGTACTTGTAAAGAATGTCAATCAAGCATGTGCGAAGCATCACGATGATAAGGCTTAAGTAAAGACACATGAAAATAATTATGGATTTTGGCAAGAGCAGACAATAGAGAAAGTCTATAAGCAACAAGATTAATCACTTCCAACACATCAAACGATCATAGGAATCTAGGAGCAAGTTTGGATGATTTGCCAAATGAAACTGAACTCTTCTGAGGCTTGATCCTCAAAAATACTTTGTCCTCTACTGAAAATTGTCTAAACGTCCTATTCCTATCTGCATAACTCTTCTGTTGATCCGATGCTTGCTTCAATCTCTCTTTGATCAACCTCATCTGGTCATCCATTTCCCTAAGCATATCAGGTCCAATTATAATTCTATCTTTCACCTTGTCCCAAATGATGGGATGTGACACTTACACCCATAAAGAGCTTTGAATGATGCCATCCCTAAAAATGCATGGTATATAAGCAAACTCCACCAATGGAAGATACTCCTCCCATTTATACTGTTGATCCATACAATACATCCTAAGGAGGTCTTCTACCACCTGATTAACTCTTTCTGTCTAACCATTAGTCTGAGGAGGATGATACGCTGAACTGAAATCCAATTTAGTTCCCAAAATTTCATTCAATGTTGTCCATAACCTAGAAGTCATGCGAGTGTCTCGATCTGAAATGATCGTCTCCAGTACTCCCTGCAATCGAAAGATTTCCTGGACAAACTTCTTAGCTAATATCAACAAACTATCCGACAAATTCCCTAGGATAAAATGTGCTACCTTCATCAACTTGTCCACAACTACCAATATGACATCATGTTGATTCTTGGACATTGGCAACCCCTAAATGAAATCCAGACTAATTACTTGCCACTTATGTTCTAGTACACTATGCAGGTATAAAAGCCTTGTTGGATGCACATGCTCAACCTTGACTCGTTGGCATTCCAAAGATTGAGCCACAAACTCTGTTACATCTTTCTTAAGTCTAGGCCAAAATATCACATCTCGTTTTATGGACTATATTATTACCTTAGACTATTGAACATTTACTATGATTGTTTCACTATGAGTGATTCCACGTGTGTGTGAAGGTAAATATCGTAAAAATTATAAATCATGATTAGGAAAGTTGATTTAATAATTGAATATTATTGGTATGATTACGGATATACATTACGATTTGCTTCGACTCTGAATTTTGGGAAACTAACCTATTGATGTGGAGTTGAGTGCAACTGAATGCAGGCACTCATCGAAGATGAGAACATGGTTGAGGTAGATATGTTCTAGCCACTCAGCAAGAAATGATAGGATGGATAACCTGATGCACTCAGACACTCTCATAGTCTCATATCATATTGCATTTTGAATGGCCTTAATATGCATTATTGTATGGATAATGGATGCGATTGATGTTTAAATACTTAGAAAAATAATGTGTTTTTAGTTGCTACAATAAGTCTTTTCGAATGCATTATTTAGTCATAATTATATTATGTCTCTTCGAATTACATTAATAGAATTATGTATATTATCAATTATATTATAATAATAAAAGTGCTTTCTATAGATAAATTGGATTAATAAATATCCTTGCTCTATTTGTAAATACCTCTTGCTTGATTTAAAGAGATGATGTTTTATTAAAAATAAATGATATTAATGATGTATATATTATATTTAGATATCTTAATAAATTAAATAAAAAGAAAATCTTCTATCATGCAAAACAAGAAGCAACAGAAATGAGAGAAGGAATCAGCAACAGAAGCAAAGTCGACCCTTTGGCAAGCGTATAAATCAGGTATTTTTCCTTGTTTTTAGTTTGCTATAGTTACATCATAATATATTGTAAAAGCCACGTTTAATTCTGGCCTGTATCTTGCTTATTTTCTAGTCAGTATTTTACATGGAGCAGCCAATATATGTTTTCCATGTGTGCCTCATAGCTTAGAACTCCTTATCGCTAGCTTTTTCTTTTCCTTTGCATTTGGTTTTGGAATCGACCAGCCTTTTCTTTTCCTCCATTTTCTGTTGGCGTTGATCTAAGTTCTCTTGGTCGACCTGTTTTGACCGCTGGCTTTTAATTCCTCTATCGCCTGTGTTTGCCCTGGATTCAGCCCTTGTTTGCACCTCAAGAAGCGGCCTATCTTCTAGCTTTAAAAATGCACTCTGTTTTACCCTCTAAGTCAACTTAAACATTCAATATCCTATAAGCTTCACTAAATCTATTAATTGGTCTGATTATCCAGCTTAATGACCTATGTTGTATATTTTATAACACCTGAAGGTTCTAGTTTTACCTTCTTGTTTAGTCTGAATTGTATTTTCAACAGCCTTTGTAAACTCTAGTTGGCAGTATTAAAAATTCCTCTGTCACAGCTTTTCTTTAATTCTTTATCTATTGTTAAACTCTAAATTTTGTAACAACGTTTTACTTATCCTGTCACAGTCTTTCATTTCTATATCAATCCTCTTGTAAGGGTTTCCGTAGCTTGATTGTTGTGCTCCTGTAGCTATGGTTAATTACCCTGTCACAGTCTCTTTGTTTCTGTAGCCTGATTTATAAGTGCCTGTAGCCTTATTTATAAGATACCTGTAGCTTGCTATATAAAGTTGCTATAGCTTCATTTTAAACTCTCTGAAAATATTTATATTATTACTCAGAGCAGAGGTACTGTGTTTTTTTTATTTTACCTATGCTTTTAAAAATTAGTTATGAGATGTTGAAACCAATCATACATTATTATCAACTCTGATTTTAACGAATTGCTTGAATTATGAAATAGTAATGGATAGGAAGTAATTAACATTAGCTTTCTACAAACACGGTTAGAGAATACAATCAGATTATAGAATCCATATTTATTATTGCATTTAAATCAATGTATGATGTTCTTCTTTACTACTTGCTTGAAAGTGTGTTTTCGTGAAGGATGCAAAGGAAATGGATTAGAGATGGTTATAGGTGAATATGGGTTGTTATTTATTTTGAAAAGAAAGTAGAATATTAGTTATGAGTGTTTGGGTTGCTTTTGGGCTAGGATGTCGAATGTGGAATATCAGAGATGGCTTTTCCTCTTTTTAGGAATGGAACCTAAAACTATTTTAAATACTTAGGCCTAAGCTAGGAATTCATTGAAAAAGATGGATATTTGTCTAGTAAAACTTTATTTATATATATCTCTGCCACATCCTATTGTGAGACAATTTGCATATCATTGTTTAGATTTGCACATTAGACTTCAGGTTGCATCGAGTGTTCCCTCCTGCCATGTGTTTCCAGGTAGCTAGATGTTTCATGTAGGGCTAGGTTTCCTTCATGTTATGAAGGGATCTAGGGAAGTGTAATTGCTTTATGCTTGGGTGGAAAAGCACCTGAGCCATGTTCCCGTCTCTCGACTCGCAAGAGGACCATGTGGGTTTGTGGCGACTAGAGAGTTTTTGTTTGATTTATTATTCTTATATTGGATATGATTATTGTATCTTGTAATTATCATTGGATGATTTATGGCATGAAAGACAATGGACTTTGCATATTCTTTTATAGTTCTAACACCTAGATTAAGCATGTGATTTGTAAGATTTAATGACTTTTATTAATTCATGTTGATGAGATTTATCTTTTACTTGAGATGATGTAATTAAGTGGATTTTTTACTTCATGTAACTTTTGTGATGGATTGAATACTTTACACAAAAATACAAAGGTCTCAACCCTTCTACCATCTTAGTCACTCCAAGGTGCCCCGAATATGGTGAGTTGTGGATCTCTTCAAGAACTTACTTTCTCAATTCCCCTGAGTTTGGAATATACATCCTACCTTGATATCGCAAAATTTCATTTGACTCAAACACATAACCATCAAATCGATGATCTAAAGGATCTTCTTCTGAAGCTTGTTTTACTCTGGAATAATGTTCATCCCCTTACAGATTCTAAATTACTTGTCTCAAATTTGATCTTGTAGTAACCATGGTTGTTAGATATCTTCTTTTGCTAAGAGCATCTTCCACTCTATTCTCTTTTCCTTTAATATACTCAATCCCAAAATTGTACTCACTAAGAAGCTCTAGCCATCTTCTCTAACATGCATTAAGATTAGGTTGAGTAAAAATGTATTTGAGCCCTAAATGATATGTCTTCAACTCAAAGGGCTTTCCCAAAAGATAATGCCTCCACCTATGAAGTGCATGAACTATGATTGCTAACTCCAAGTCATGTGGCACATAGTTTAACTTATATTGTTTCAACTTCCTCGACTCATAGGTGACCACTTACCCATTTTCCATTAGTACTCCTCCTACACCTTCTCTTGATGCATCTGTTATTACCATGAAATGAGCATTAGGGTCCAGTATAGTCAATACAGGAGTTTTTGTGAGCTTTTCCTTTAAAACCTAGAAAGCTTGCTCACAACTTTCTATCCATTCAAACCTTTTCCCTTTCTTCTAAAGAGAGTTAATCGGTACTGCTATTGTAGAGAACCCTTCCACAAACTTTTTGTAATACCCTACAAGTCCCATGAAACTTTGAACTTCTGTCACATTCTGAGGTGCAGGCCATTCCATTATTACATTAATCTTATATGGATCTACTGCGATCCCTTCTGCTGAAATTAGATGACCTATATAGTGTACCTTGTCTTGATAGAATGTACACTTGGGTATCTTACCAAAGAGTTTTCACTCTCTTAAGCATTGTAATACTATCCTTAAATGTTTTCATGCTCCTCAACTAATTTAGAATAAATCAAGATATCATCAAGAAAGATTAGTACAAAGTCATCCAAACAATAATTGAATACGCTATTCATTAAATTCATGAAAGTTGTAGGAGCATTAGTCAACCCGAATGGCACCCCTGTGAATTCGTAGTGACCATAGCGAGTTCTGAAAGCTGTCTTCAAGATGTCCTCATCCTTAATCCACAACTGGTGATAGTCAGATCTAAGGTTTATCTTAGAGAACGCAGTAGCTCCCTTCATCTGATCAAAGAGCTCATCTATTCTCGGGAGTGGGTACTTGTTCTTTATGGTTGCCTTATTAAGCATTCTATAATCAATGCATAAACACAAATTCCCATCCTTCTTCACAAAAATGATCGGCGCGCCCCATGGCGACACGCTAGGTCTTATGAACCCTTGGTTCAACAACTCCTGTAATTGTGCTTTTAGCTCATACAACTCTGTAGTTGTCATCCTATAGGGTGCCTTAGATTGAGGTTCTATCCATGGTAGCAATTCAATTGAGAAGTCAAACTCCCTCTTTGATGGCAACTCTATTAGCTCTACTAGGAACACATCTTGGAACTCGTTTAGGATAGGATAGTCATTAAGTACTAGTTCCACATTGTCAAGATCTTTAACTTGAATAGCATAAATGGAACATCCCTTCCTTTTGGATTTCTTTAACTGCATAGCTAAAATTTGCCTAAGTTCAAGGGGTCTCTTAGAACCATGAATCTCAACATGATTCCTTAGGTCATCCAAACATTTAACAACCTTATCCTTACAGTTCACAATTGACTTATGTTTGGCTAAACAATTGATTCCCAAAATCATGTCATAAGACCCTAAATGTGATATGTAAAGATTGACTTGAGTCTGAAAACTCAGAAGAACTAACTCACTGCAAGCAAGACAAGAATCTACCTTCTTTTCTGGGTGATTGCCATACTAAACATTCATGAGTTTGCCATGTGTCTAGGTCTAACAAATAACTTTGAAACTACTCTTGGGTCTACAAAGTATTCAGTGGCTCCAGTATCAATTAGTATAGAAACAGGTTGTCCATAGAGCTTACCTAAAAATTGAATAGGTGCAGCCTAAAAGACAACTTGTCAATTGTCCATGGCTGCATGAATTTGGTGTTGCGGTGCTCCCTGTTGATTCCTATCCCTTCACCCTATTGGTTCCTGAGGGCAAGTGTTGGTGTAGTGCTCTTCTCCACATACATAGAATTTGCCACAAGGTGCTTTGGTCCTTCTGACCTATCCCTTCGGTTATTGTTGTTGTTGTTGTTATTATTGTTGAAGTTACCTCTTTTGTTACCTCCGTTCTAATTTCCACCATTTATGTCTTGAGAGTTGTTACCTCTTTTCAATTTTTGGATCTGTCGATTGTTGTTGCCCTGATTGTTGTTATTCTGATTATTGTTATTGTTATTGTGATTGTTCTAGGATTTCTTATTCCCAAACCTTGCATCTCTGAACCTGTGATAATTGGCTGCTTGTTGCAGCTTTTGTTCCTATTTAATAGCCTTTTCAAAGACCTCATCCATAGTCAAAGGATTATGGATGTCTACATCCGCTCCAATATGAGGTTTTAAACCCATGATAAACTTCCTAATCTTGAATATCTCATCCATCTGATATTGTGGTACATACTTGAGCAAATGAGAGAATCTTTCCCAATACTAGGTTACCGACATACCTCCTTGTGCCAAATTTTGGATCTCTGTCATCTTCTTGTCAAATAAGAGTTGCGGTAACCACCTTTTTCTGAAGAGTTGTAGAAAGAGCTCCCAAGATATTTCTCCTGGCAACAATCTTTTCTCCACCTTCTCATTATCCCACCAAGTAGCTGCTTCTCCAGTAAGTTGATAGGAACCCCACATTGCCTTCGTCTCATTAGAAAGTTTATGGAGATCAAAGTACTTCTCCATCTTGATAATCTAGGCTTATGCTCCATTGCTGATGGTTCTACCATCAAATTTAGGTGGGGATACCTTCTGGAGGTCCTTGCCCAACTCCTCCACGATTGTTCGGATTCCCTTCATTCTCTGGGTTCCACACCTCATCCCTTGTCACATCTCGTTTTTGGAATTTATTATAAATTGGATCATTGGACATTTTACTATGATTGATTTACTATGAGTGATTCCACATGTGTGAAAGTAATTACCACACTGTTATAAATACGTGATTTTTAAAGTTGATTTAATAATTGAATATTATTGGTACGATCATGGATGTACATTTTGTTTTGCTTCGGCTATGATTTTAGGGAACTAACCTATTAATGAAAATCTAAGTGCAACTGAGTGCAGGGGAAATGTCGAAGGAGAGAACATGGTTGAGGTAGTGATGTTCTAGCCGCTCAACAAGAACTAATAGGATGGATAAACTTGATGCATGCACACACTCACTTAGCTTCATGTCATATTGCATTTTTGAGTGGCTTTATTTATGCATCGTTATATGGTTACTAGTCATGTTGAGCATTATATGGTTAATGAATGTGATTAATGTTTAATGCTTAGATAAATATGTGAATTTTGTTTCTATAGTATGTTCATTTGAATTACATAAGTTAGCCATGTATTTATACATTCTTTTGACTTAGATTTAATAGAATTGTATAAGTTGAATTCAATTTGATTAATTTATATTATTTAAAGAGTTTATCTATATATATTATATTATAATTTAAATTAATAAATATCTATATATTATGCTTTTGCATGAAATGATATTTTAGAGAGACTTGAAATAAACATATATTTATAGATACATATTTATAATTTAAAAAATATATAAAAAAATAATATATAATTAAATGAACATATAAGCATTATATTATTTCTTTTACTTATTTATTTTGGTAATTAATTTCTTTTGGAAAAAGAAATAAGTTAAATAATTTTAATTTGTTAATTTATTTAATTATTGAATGTGCATGTCTATTTTAAAGATTTACAGAATCAATTATTAAATTTATCATATTTCTGAATTAGAAAATTATATTTTCTAATATTAGTTTTAAGTAGGATGTGCATGAATATGACTAAAGTCATTTTAATATTATTTTTCTTTTATTAAGAATATAATATAATATTTTTCTTTTTAGGTTTTGAAAAAATTAGGAAGAGTTATTAAAAGAAGATAATTAGCTTTTTTCATTATTCTTGTTGGGTTATCAATTTTATTATGGAAAGGAGAAGAAAAAAAGAAAACAGGTTATTGAAGCTCAGGTATTTGAAAGTGCTTTTTTTTTTTCTGTGAAGAATTGAAGTATTGTTGTGCTTTTTGAATGATTGGTTCATCTCCATTATTTTTACCAAATTGCTACAAGGATTGATGTAGGATTCTTGTCATGAAAGGTTTTAGCAAAGACTTACTTTGGTTAATAATTGAATATAGGATTGTGTGAAGAAATTGTGATTTATATGCTTCTTGTGCAAAAAGAAAGATTTAGACAAATTATAGTTTCATTGATTTTGAAGATTATAAGAGAATTTTTGTTGAATGGATTTGTTAGGAATTCTTAAAAGTTAGTAGGAAGATATGATAGGTTATTTGATCTGAATATGATTTTTAGAATATTGAAATATTAATTTCTTGTATAGGAGAAAAAAAAACATAATAGAAGACTTGGGATGAGACTGAAAAGAAAATAGTGACCTATCTTAGTTTAGACACATCTCTTAAACCATGATCTAGGTATTTCTAATTTCTGGATATATGGTTTTTAATTAGGGGATAAAATATGTCTCCATTTTTTATGATTTCATCTTTTATAGTTTGTTTTTAGTTATTAAAACAAGTGGACTATTTTTTTAAAACAACTGGTAAATCTGTCATGAGAAAAATCAGTCTGTTATGACATCAACAACTTTAGTTTTTTTTATAGGTAAGAGAGATTTCATTATATTTAAAACAAAAAGATTACATACATCCCATGTCTATAGGGCAGAGGACTCCATAACTGTCAGACTTTACAAAATGACCACCCAGGGTCAAAGGTAACAACCATACAACCACCATCGCTGTAATAAGCACTGATAGACATGACTATACTAAGGCCGAAGCCAAAAACCTGAACCCTTAAAACAACTGAGATACATAAACACCAACTGTGAAACCCCAACCCTAGCCCTAACCAGAGCCAAAGATAAAGACTCACGATAAGTACCAGAGATTGTTTTGGGCAAACACATGGAACTCATCTTCCCATGTCGCGTTTGAAACCGCTGCCAACTTTAACCTCTTTCTCAGGAAATCTACCCTTGCTGTAGCCAACCGTCGATGCTCAATTAGTTCCAATCCATTAATATCCAGCAGAAATGGATAATACTTGACTACCACATCTAGATCCTACAAGTGTCCTAGATCGCTCAGACGAGGAATGCCCACTCCAAGGGTTGTCGCGTTCAACGCCTCCTCTAGACCGACAAGCAAATGCTTCCTGAAGAACCTCTCCATAATCACCTTAGCTTCCACTTTCTGCACCTTAACATCTAACGAACCTACCAAAACCCTTGAAGAGATGTCAGAATCCACTCGATATCCCTCTGCTCTATCCATAAAACCTTTCCACATCAGGCACTTCATTGCTGCGAATATAAGGTAAATCAGGATGCCGAATTATACTTCCTAGCCGGCACGCTGTCACTGGCCCTAAGAAGGCCATTTGCCTCTTAGAGCTCAATAGTTGAACGACAGTAACCATGCCACCCATTTCCAGCTCCTTTATCGTCACCCTCAGAATGAATTTTGCTAATTCCAAAGAATGAGAAAAGGCTGAGTATATGAGATGAGCGGCATGAGAGACAAGGCATTATCAGGAGCAAACACTACTTGTCATTATTACCACTCTTAACATCTAGTTGGGACTAAAGTGAAAAATGTGCCAACCAAGCCCGTACCTCAAAGAAAATCATTAAAATTACTTCCCTCTATGATGAAATAAAACCATCACCCCCAAGCACCACGTCAACTCCATTGAGTCGGCCACTCCACACAGGTAGTTGTGGAGTGGCGACCACCTAGCCTCCCACAAGATGACTCATTAGACACCAACCATAGAGGGAGCGATTTCTTTTATTGATATCCCATCTGCCCTGAGGTTTGAGAGAAGATCTGCCTCTGAATCACCTTTGCGGAATATATGATTGATCATGACGTGCTAAAATCTCTTTAGCATCCCTAGAGTTTCTTCCAACAAAGCTCCCAACTTCCAATTTTGAAATTTTCCTAAGAGGAGAGCATTGACTATAACCACCGAATGTCCATCTATCACTAAATTTGAATTCTTAAGTTATGTACACAGTTTTATTCCTCGATGTGCGGCCTGTAGTTCCACCGCATTGTTGGTGCCATGATTCAGGGGTTGAGCTAACTTTTTTACCATGGTACCCTCCCAGTTCCTCACTATACATCCAGCTCCTAAACATCCAGGGTTCCCTCTGGACGTCCCATTGAAATTCAACTTGTACCATCTATTGTTTGGAGGTTGCCATTTGACATTTTTACACTCCTCCTTAGAAGTTGAGCCACCCATACTCACACAAGGTGAGATCATCAAACCAGTCGAACTCTGTCTCATGAAAGCATACCAACTCAAGAAAGAAGATTTCAAATTACTTGCCTGCTCCACTCTAGAATTCACCACCTCAACAATCTGCACTTCTAGTTTGTTTAGAAAAGTCAGGAATGGAGTGGCAACATCCTGAAAGATACGATGATTCCTCTCCTTCCAGAGTTCCCAGATGAGGAGAGAAGGGCAAGACCACCATAGATTGACAAAAAGGGAATTCTTGTAGAGAATGGGCTAGCTCTTGAATAAACTTGCTAAATCCCTTGGAAGCGTTGTGCTCATATGAATCTTGGCACACAGCCACCTCCAACACTTCATTGTGAAAGGGAAATTTAGAAAAAGATGGTCTCCAGTTTCTTCTTCAGCCTTGCATAAAACACACCTGGAGGGACCGCAGAATCCCAATTTTTTGAATCTATCAGCTGTCAAATCTCTTCCTTGGATCACTACCCATGCAAAGATGCCTACTTTTGGGAGACAATTGTTATTCCAACAAAGAGCATTGGGAAGTTTTAAAACCTCCTCCAGTCTCCCTATTAGGATTTTGTGACCGTCATGAGCATTATATGCCCCTAAAGCCGCACCATTCCATCTCAACCCATCCCTTCCTTCTCTAAAGTTAACTATCCACCCCTTAAGAGCTTCCTCAAATGCCACAACTTCCTCGTTGCTGAGCTCTAACTGCTTTATATCTTTCCAGCGCCATTCCTCAAATCCACCGAGCATGTGGAAGTCTACATAATCCCTCACATGCCTGCCCCAAAGGACTTTTGTTATCTCCCTGACATGCCCAAGAACTTCTATGTTCACCAACTGACTGTAGCCGCACCAGGAATCTTCCCAGAAAAGAGTTGTTCTCCTGTCTCTAATGTCCCAGGTGAGGAAATCTATAACTAAATCCCTGTAGCTACTAATAAAATTCCACACCCATGACCCTTTAGGGAGGGTTCGCGTAGTGAAAATGCTTGCTTCGCCTACTTCTAAGTATTTGCATTTCAATATTTTTACCCACTTGAGATCTTTATTAGCATACATCTGCCAAACCAACTTGGCTCCCAAAGCCTTGTTATGTAGGACCAGATTTTTTAAACCTATGCCAGCTACCTCCTTTGATTTGCAAATCTACTCCCAACTGATTAAAGAAATCTTTTTCTGATCAGAATTCCCTTGCCAGAAGAAGTTCTTCATCTTCTGAATAGTTTTATTATTAATCCCCATTGAAATAGGAAACCAAGAAAGTATATAAACTGGCAAAGCCATAACTATTGACTTAAGCATCGTAAGCCTCCTAGCCTAGGAGAGCCACCTTCCCTTCTAGGATGCTAATATGGTCTCAACCCTCAAAATCAAGGGATCCCAGAGTTTGCCAAGCAAGACACCTATTGCTAGCGACAAACCTAGGGATTTGCATGGTAACTTGTCCTTTCTAAAATTGAGGATTTGTAGAATCTCTCTCAAAATTAGGATAAGTAAAGAAGAAAAAAGCTTCAGATTTCTCTATACTTACCTCTTGTCCAGAAACAACCGAGTAATCAAAGAGGATTCTTTTGAAAACCCTTACTTTCGTGAGCCCAGCATGACCCAAAAGCATGGTGTCATCAACGAATTGCTGATATGTGACTGGGGGCATTCCATTTGTGATTTGAATTCCCTTGAGCAAACCTTGGTCCACAAGCCTTGAAAAAGATCTATCCAGCGCCTCCACCATAAGGATGAACAAGAACGGTGAGAGAGGATCGCCCTGTCTTATCCCTCTAAAGGTGCCAAAGAAACCTTCAGGGGTACCGTTTACCAGATTGAATATTTAGGGCAAGCAATCCAAATGAAAACCTAATCTAGCCACGAGCGTTGAAACCTGAAAGCCTCCAAAATTTTGAATAAAAATCTCCAATTAACCTTATCATAAGCCTTTTTTATGTCTAGATTCAAGAGCATTGATTGCTTCCTAGTTTTAGAGATTGAGTGGATTGCTTCCTGTACTATAATCACCCCATCAAAGATCAACCTCCCCAGCACAAAGCCTGTTTGTAACTCAGCAATTAACCCCGAGAGGATTTTCTTGATTCGATTTGCCATGGCCTTAGCTAATATCTTGTAGGTTGTATTACACAATGAAATTGGCTGAAAATCCTCTAGTTTCTTTGGTTTCTCCTTTTTCAGGATCAAAGCAATGAAAGTATTATTAATTTATTTTAGGACCATATCTGTTTCCCTAGAATCTTCAACCATTGCCACCACATCTGGTCCAACAATCTCCCAACACTGTTGAAAAAAGGAGGTACGAAAACCATCTGGGCCTGGGGCCTTGTCCGGGTGAAGTTGGAACAGAGTTGCCCTAATTTCCTCTTCAGAGAATCGACTACACAACATGTTGTTTTGTGTATCTGTAACTAGGTTTGGAATACACTCAATGAAGCGCTGTTGATCTAACCTTGAACCTTCCCAATCATTGAGAAGGTTGTAGAAAAAATCTATTGTGGTTGCTGAGATATCTTCTTGCTTGTCCAAGATCCTTCCATTCGAGGATTTGATGTAGGTTATCCTATTGGCTTCTCTCCTTACCTTAGTTGAATTATGAAAAAAAATTGTATTTTTATCTCTCACGCTTAGCCACGGTTCCCTTGATTTTTGGTGCCAAAAGATTTCCTCCTTTTCTAGGATTTCACTTAAGTTTTTTAGTAGCTCTTTCTCTTTCAAAAATCTAGCATTATCCGTCCCTAATTTGCAAACTTCTTCGTTTAGGGACCCCAAATCTTCTTCTTTTCCACAAAAATATTTTTAAAGCTCTCCCTATTCCATTCCTTTAGTCGATACTTCACTTGTTTCAGTTTTGTTTCTAGGATAAACATTTTTTAGCCCACCACTTGAGATTCATTCCACCATTGTGCCATAAGGTCCATGAAATTCGGATCCTTGAACCACATCCATTCAAACTTGAAGGGGATTCTAAAGGGCTTCTTCTCTCCTGCTAACTCAAGGATGACAGGGAAATGATCTGAGCCTAAGAAAGGAAGGATCTTACTTTCCATGGAGAAAGGGAAACTCCCTAGATCCCCTTTAAAGAGAAACCTATCTAGCTTCTCAACTATGGAGCAAAAGCCAAGCTGCCTATTTGTCCAGGTGAAATGCCTGTTAGCTGTAGGGATCTCGATCAGGTGATTTCTTTCAACAAATTCCTCAAAATCTATTTAAGACTAAAGCTTCCAGCCCATGCCCCCTCACTTTTCCTCAGAGTGAAGGATTGTGTTGAAATCACCATCAATAAAACAATAGTCATGAACTTCATTGCTACAGAAAGGCCCTATTTATCTCCATACTTCCCGTTTCTGAATGCACGAATTCAGCCCGTAGACATTAATTAGTAAAAAACTCAGATTCGAAGCAAAACTTTTGACTTTGTAAACCATCCATCTACTACTCCCTGCCACTTTTTCCAAATCTACTTTATTGGGGCACCACAGAGTAACAAGACCGCTAGTCTGTCCATCCACACAAACTGCTAAGACCTTCTAAGAACCCAATTATTTTTCCAAAGTCACAATCTCTTCCGAGCACAATTTTGTTTCCTGAAGAAGACAAATTTCAAACTGAGGCATCTCAAGATGATGCTTCATTAGGTGCTTCAAGTTAGGACTTTCATCTCCCTTCAGGAAGGGACCCGCCCTTTCCTACTTTTAACATCTCAAGAATCTTTTTCTGCCCATTTGCCTCTCCATCAAATTTGAATTTTTCAGAATTGGGAATCCTTCCACGCCTTTTGTAATCTCCACAATCTGGAGAAGTTTTTGTCGTTTCCATTTGAAGAATGCCTAACTTCCCCTGATCAACTTGGTCCAAAGGCAAGTTCCTATCCTCCACCTCCAACCCAGCTTATGTGAAAACATTGTTATCTTCCCACTCTGAGTCCAAATCTGGCCCTTTCACATCTCCCTCCATGGGAGGCTTCTTTAGCTTCTTAAGCTAATTCCACCAATTCCTTGCTGACCTCCAAGAGAGACTCGATATTCTCTGTTCTTATATTATTGTCTATCAGATTAATAACTTCATTCATCTTCTCATCTAAAGCCTGATCCATATCTATTGTCACTTTAACCTAATCTGCTTCAACTGAGTTCGCTCCATCATCCATGGGTTGCTGAAAATTTTTGAATTCATTATTAGGAACATTGGACTCCAAATTCCCAACTGAGCCACCTTCCCCGGAACCCACCAGGACTGGGTTTGGATTCTCCTTGCATTCCCCAACTGAATGCTGGTCCCAAGAACACCACCCTAGAGTACTTACCAGATAGCCCAAGGGATTTGGCTCATAGATCAGAGGTTGTTTGAGTATGCCCTATTTTGTGTGAATCTCAAGCTCCCTTCATCGAGACTCAGAGGGTCAAATTTCCACACAAATCCTGACACATGTTCAATGCCATCTTTCTCTGTCCATTCTTCCACACACACATAATTTCCCAGATTGTTTCCTATTTCCTCCAAAATGCCAGGCTGCCAAAATTCCAAAGGGAGGTTGGGAAGTTTATACCAATCCTTAACATACTCCATCTAATGTCGAGTAGGATCAAACCCTACTTCCCACTTGCGGATGTAGAAGCCAAACCCATCCACCAACCAGATTCCTTCTAAGATTTCTTTTCTGATAGAGGTTGACAGACAAATGACTATGAAATAGTCATTTGCCAAAGCCTTGAAGCTTATTTCTGATCCCCATCTCTCCTGGCACCATCTTCTTAGGCCCTCCCGATTGAGGTTCAATCTGTACCATCTTATGATTAATCCAAGCTCTTCAAGATGCTTAATCAAAGGGCCTAACAATTTAGAGCTTAGAGCCATTGATATTTTGTGCCCTTGCCCTTGATTAGCACCATGCTTTACAAAGGTCTTCTTACTATCGCCATCCTTTCCAAAAAAACTAGGGTTTCCCCTGCGAAGGGGAGGCTTCCATATGTGGTTGTCTGAAAAATCCTGATTTTCCTACCTGGCCTTGTTATGCCAACGGTGACAATTCCCATTGCAGCCTTGCCAATGTCTTCCACTCCAACCTTTGAAGTCTTGAGATGTACCTCTGCGCTTCTCTGACTGCTTACACCATCCATCAGCTTGCACTCATTCTTGAATCTTCTCTTGAGGAATTTCCCGTTCTGCATCTGCCGCCCATGAAAGGGATCCCGCTCCCTCTTTTTTTCTAGCATTATTTCCTACTGACTGTCCAGCAAGAGAGGCACCAATCCATGCTGAAATCTCCCCCACCTTCTGCCCTTCGCCTGCTCCTTCGCATTTTTTGCTCCTCTCCATCATGCACCGTGTTACATCAATAACTTTAGTTTTATGAACTGATTTTCTCTAAAAAATTTATGGAAGGTGTGCAACTAAGTATTCTGATTCATATAAAAAAATCAGCCTTACCCAGTTTTTCAATTCTGATATATGTATTAATTAGTGATTGTCTATCTCTGGTGCTATTTTTAGCATGATGTTTATATGTGAGTATATTGTATTTATAAAATTATATTAAAGATAGTTATTATAAAAATATTTATTGGGTTCTATAAATCTCTGTATTATCTTTCCAACACATTTTAAAAATTAGAAAAATGTTTTGTTTTGAGAAAGTTATGTATGTTTTAGTGAAAACTATATTTTATGCAATATAAATCTAAGTTGCTGGCATGAAAGTCATGTTTGGTTTATGTGTGATCTCCCAACATGGTTTTATGACTTTGTAAGCATGTTGAAATTGCTATGGATATTAGTTATGAGGGTGTGAGCATGAGTTGGAAATTATAGTGTTTCAGACCACATTTAAAGTCACCTGTAGTGTTGATGTCCATGCTTAATTTTGTTGTCCTACCGTTCTGTCTCCTATAGTAGCATCTTGGTCACCTATAGGTTTAATTTAACTGACTTATCTATTTATGCCTTCACTTAAATGGTGTTCTTGTTTGACAAACATGAATATGAAATTGCTAGAAAAGATGATTCTCCTTTATTCCTTATTACAAATTTAATTATAACAGTATTATAAATATGATCTTGCTTGCGGTTAGGCAAGTCTAGATTTATTTGTTTTATTTTATTTTTCAGAAATTAGGAATGAATTATGGGATAAAGATTATAACTAGTTTTATAGCGATCTATGTATATCTTGAATGATTAAATGCAGCTCTTTGATAGAAATATTGCTAGAAATGTATTCTCATTGATTGAGCAAAGAAATGAAGTAGTAACTGTATCTAGGCAAAAGTATGTGTTATAAGATCTAGACACAGGATTTGTTTGAGGTAATCAAGAATGGAATGAGTTGAATTATCTTTAGTTTATGTCTTATTTATGTATCTTGAATAAACATTTGCGTAAGTTTTTTCACTAGAATTAATTGCTTGAAAGTGAATTCATTTTGATTATACAAAAGAAAAGAATTAGTTTGTTCTGAAAGAAAGTAGTTTATCTTTTGTGTGTGATTGGGGTTACTTCTTGGGCTAGGATGCCAAATGTGGAACAACAAAGATGGCTTTTCCTCTTTCGGGATTTGACCTTAAACTATTTTTATGCTTGGCCAAGCTGAGAATTCATTGAAATAGATGAATATTTGTCTAGCAAAACTTTAATTATATATATCTCTGCCACATCCTATTGTGAGACAATTTGCATATCATTATTTAGATTTGCACATTAGACTTCAGGTTGTATCGGGTGTTCCCTCTTGCCAGTTGTTTCCAGGTTGCTAGACGTTTCGTGCAAGGCTGGGTTTCCTTTGTGTCATGAAGGGATCCAGGGAAATGTAATTGCTTCATGGTTGGGCGGAAAAGCACCTGAGCCATGTTCTCGTCTCTCCGCTTGCAGATGACCATGTGGTCGGTGGCAGCTGGAGAGTGTGATTGATTTATTATTCTTATATTGTACTTGATTATTGTACCTTGTAATTATCATTGGATGATTTATGGCAAGAAAGCCAAATGGACATTGTATATTATTTATAGTGCTAACACCTAGATTAAGCAAATGATTTGTAAGATTTAATGATATTATTGATTAATGTTTATGAGAGCTATCTTTTTACTTGAGTTGATGTAAATAAATGGATTATTTACTACAGTAACTTTTGTTATGGAAGGAGTACTTTACATCCCTCTAGTTCTCATTTCCTTGATTTTCATTTTGTTTTTTCCCTCCGCAGTTTCCTCTAATCTCTTGTTCCAAATTATCCATTCTAGCTCTTTGTTGATTCAGGAGGTCAAGGATTTGATCCAATCTCTCATTTTGTCCTTTGCTTGATCCATTATGGTTGGTGTTTCTTGTATCCATTCTAACTGATTAGATCAATTTGCATCAAAATTCATATCTCAACGTCATGGACAAAGGCCCTAGTGTCATCCTAGAGCTCTAATACCAAATGTAAAGTACGCAATCCAAAACAATAATTACCAAAGTAAATAATCCACTTATTTACATTAACTCAAATAAAAAGATAGTTCTTATATATATCAACAATAATGTCATTACATCTTACAAAACCACATGCCATAACCAAGTGTTAGCACAATAAAAGAATATACAATGTACTTCTTAGGCTCTCATGCCATAAGTCATCTCAAAGAATAATAAGTTTCAATAATCAAGTACAATACAAGTAATGAATAATAAACTAGATCACTGTCATCAGCTGCCACTAACCCACATGGTCATCCTCAAGCTGAGAGATAGGAACATAGACTAGGCGCTTTTCTGCCCAACCACAAAGCAATTACACTTCCTCGGAATCCTTCATGACACGAAGGATACCCAACCCTGCACGAAATTCCTAGCAACCTGGAAATAACTAGCAGGAGAGAACACCCGATGCAACCTGATGTCTAAATGCATATCTAACTAGAATGCAATATCTCACAGTTAAGATGTGGCAGACAAAACATATTAATAAATTTTTGCTAGACAATCTTTCATCTATTTCAGTGAACATGGTTTGGCCCAAGCACTTATACAAGTAACGGTCAAATCCTGAAAAGAAGAAAAGCCTTCTCTGTTTACCCACATTCGACATCCTAGCCTAAAAGTAACCCAACATACACAACAAAACAACTAATCTCTTTTCTAAACATACATAAATGGTTACTTTCTTGCATGATTTAAACATAAATTCATTTCATAATCTCAATGATGATGTTATAATGAATCTCATGAAATTTTGACTAACTTTATTTCATATACTTTCTAAACAAAACTATATATATATATATATATATATATATATATATATATAACTTCATTTCATATCTCTAGCACCATCACCCATTGAGCTTATTTAAATAAACCAATTTCAAGGATCTAATCCATATTATAATCAAGAAGCACTAAGATCTTAATACTGATTTTTAAAGAATAGGCAATTATAACACAATAAGGAAATAAAGAAAAAAATAGAACAACACACAACCCACCTAGCTATCAGGCTCAGGCCGACCATAATTATAAAGACTAATTTAAAAAACAAAGCAAGTGGCTGTTGAAAAGATGACAAAAGTTTACTCATGTATTGGAGCTATATGGATAGCTTACAAATGAGTTACGACCTATAGTAGTACAGATTTAAACTCAACACATTCTTTGTGTTTAACAACTTAACTCATTGTAGAATTATCTTTCGTGTGAATAAGAAATGGCATCAAAAGAAGGTCGAAAAAGTATCTATAAAATTCAATGGAGCAAGGGTCAATCTAAACAACAAAAGGTCAACTGAGCAAAAGAAATAGGCAGATAAACCAAAGACAACTGACTGGGATGGTTAGTAGTATTAATGGTTCAAATTAAACAATGTTCTAGCCACAAAACACTCAGGTCAAACATATATGTAGAACTGATACTAACCATAGTTGCCATCTAAACGAGGCTTGGAGCTCATTAAAATGAAGATCAAGCCCAAAGAAAAGAACATTTGGCCACATATTTTAGTAGGCTGCTCTTATAGAGTTGAAGGCTGCTTTGAATGATAAAAAAAGGCCGAACAAAAGTTATGACACCATTGTTTTTAAGAATAAAAGCCCAAAGGTCGTAAACATAATGATGAGAGGCCATTCAAAACCACAGAGATTCACTCAGCATACTCACAAATGAAAAAGGTCGATAAGGCATAGAGATCGAAAGCGAGGAATCCTCAGGCTAATACGAGGAGCCCAATAGGGCACTACACCACTTAGATATGAGGTAGTTAAAAAGTTTTAACAGGCTTGACAAAACATATATATACCACAAAAAATTAAAGGCACGGTAGTTTCAAACTAAAATAGACCAGTTTAAATACATACAACAGACCCAACTAAAACCATTTTAGGTCAATTCCAATTAGGAGGTAGGTTGATTTAAGATAGAAAGGAAGTCACAACTTAAGAGAAGGTCGCTTGAACATAGGAAACTGGTCGACAACATGAAGAATAGGCCAAAACAACTTATGAGGCTAAAGTTAATAGTTTAACAGAGGTAAAAGACTAATTTCATTTGTAAATAGGCTGATTTGATAAAAACAAAGGTAGATTTATTGAGTAGTTTTTATCAAAATATATATACAAAACTGAATCTCTACAAGGTGAGACGAAACCACACAGGCATTTTGACCAAAAATGGATTGATTTAAGGAACATGTATAGACAAAATGTATGTACATAAGATAAATACCTGTAGTCCTCATGTTAGAGTTGGCTATTATTGGAGCCACCTAGGATCTAGGACTTCATGAAAGCACAAGAGAGATCAAATGAGAGAATAATGCTATTCTATCAATGAATGCAAAAGATTACAAGATTGTTCTTACAATGTACATGATATGCCTTGCTTATAAAGACACGGATGAAATGTAGGATGTTGTAGTCATGTGACAAGTGTCATTATCCTATGACATGTGACAACTATAGGATAAGATGACAACTATCAACAACTAGACAAAACTATACACAACTAGAAACATCTAGTAGACTCACTAATTCAACTTAACATGTGTGAATTATGTGTGATGTGTGAATATTATTTAATCAATAAATAGTTAAATAATATGAATTATCCACACAAGGGTAAACCGGTTAGGTGATAACCCTGTTCACACCAACACCCCCCTTAAGTACAACTTAGGGAGTAGCTGACTAAAGCAAGATGAAATGATGAATGATGATGATGGATGATGGGTCCCAGCTACTAGGCCATGTTAGGTACCCATGTACAACAAATCTCAAGTGGAGAAAAGGAGAAAACCTCATGGGAAAAAACTCCTCTCCAAAAGTGAGAATGCATGAAACGATGGAAGTGAAAGAAGTGATAGTAGGAGGACTCAAAATGACTCCCCAAGGAAAACTTCTATCACATATATACAAGCAATTACCCCCCCATAGGAGAGCAAGAGTGAGACTATAGGTCCCCCTGCAATGAAGTAGCTCTGGTGTTGATGGTGAATGCCTGAAGATGAACGCTAGAAAGTGTCTTGTACCTACAAACAACATTTCTCCCCTTAGGAAGAAACCAATCCAAAAGCTGATGTAGAAGAAACTCCATCTCCAAGAACAAATATGAGGGAAGAAGTCTCATGATGGGTGTCTTTGAAGACTGCTGAAATGTCCACATGTCAAAATCAAAGAATGACACTATGCAATGAGGTGTGACCAATCAAAAATCTTGTGTAGACTCAAGAAAAACAACATCCAAAGATGAAGTAGATGGGAAAATAGTTGTGTTGTAACTATCATCAAAGAGGAGAGATATCCCCTCAAGTGTGTCCTCCAAATCTGCAATATGAGACTCACAAAACAAGTTTGATATACCTACCAAGAAAGTATCCCACAAAGTTGTGTCTAAAAGACCTGTATGATCCTACTCTACTGAAGTAGATGAAACCATGTTGATCTCTGAAGAAGCAGGAGGTTGAGGTGATTGAAGCTCAGCACTAGTCTCATGAACCAAAGTAGATGAAAGAACACCAAGGTTCAAGTGACCAAACTTCTCGAAAACTTGATTCACACTTGATGCATGAGTGTGAATATCAATTAATGGATCTACATCATCTGAAGAAGCAAAATGAGAGAAAGTATACAAGCAAGATGCATGATCAGCCATCCCAATAACAATGATATCTCTGCTCTCCAAGTCTCATATGATGACTGAATCAGGAGTGAACTCAATTGTCTTCTCTGCACTACAATGAGTAATTTGGTAGATGGAAAGGAGATTGGTTGACAAGGAAGGTACACACAACACATTGTTGAGAGTGTCCTCACCAATATCAATAGTCCCTTTCCCAATTGCATGCATGTATGTATTGTTACCCATCAAGATAGGTGGCGAAGTACATGACTCAAATGAAGAGAACATCCCTTGTGAAGATGCCATATGATGAGAAGCTCCTAAATCAACAAGCCATCTCTTTGACTATAGACTTGTTGAAGCAAAGAGTGCTTGTCCTTTTCCCTTATTTGTCCCATTTGCAATGCCTGCTATCCTTGTCTGTGTAGATGATGATGGTGTCGAAGAAGAGGATGTACTAGGTGATGATGATGGCATTTTGATACTGTGCTTTTGAATAATGTGAGTCAACTCATCAATTTTCTTCTCATAACAGTTATGCTCATCATGTCCTAGTTTCTTGCAATATGCACACTTTGGTCTATCCTTCTTCGATGATTCCTCCTTGGGAGAGGATGAGGACATAGGTGATTTGGTTGACTCTTTTGCTTGCTCATTGTTCTTGAAATCCTTATTTTTCTGTTTCTTGTCTTTGCTAGTTGAAGCCTTTTGATCCTTTGTACCTTGATTAGCAAGAAGAGCTTGAGGTCTAGGAGACTTTAATGTGCCTATGTGTACTAACTTAGCTTGCTCCATTGTGAGTGATGCAACAAACTCATCAAGTGAAGGCATTGTGAAAGCTTTCCCAAGTGCATCCATAGTAGCATAAAAGATAGAAAAAAAATTGAATAGTCAGAACCAAGCTTGGCAAGGATTGAAAGAATCAATTGAGTGTCCTCTTTCTCAATTCCACATTGTTTGAGCTACAATCTAAGTGATTTTAGCTTTGTGAAGAAGTCTTGGATGCTTGCAAAATCGGTTGGATTCAAACCAATTAGTTCATTCTCCAATTTGAAACCTCTCATAGTAGCTTGCTTACCAAAAAGATTCTCTAAGGTAGTCCACACTTCATTAGGTGTTTTACAAGATTCAATATGAAAAAGAAGATTAGGAGAGATAGACAAGCATAGTGTTCCATAGGCTTGATCACATCTATTGTACCACTTTCTCTTTTTTGTCACTGTTGGTTCAATTTATGTACCCATTGATACTCTATGAATTTTCAAACTTCTTAAATAAATCTCCATTTTAGTTTTCCACTCATGATAGTTATATGGTGTGAGTAGAGGAAGTTTGTTTGGATCCATGATGCAAGAGTACAAAAAAGAACACAAGTACAACCCCCCCCCGTTACTTAATCAAAGAGATCACCCGCCCAAAAAAGAATGATTGTGGCACTTTATACTTAGTGCGATTTACAATTGTCCTCAAGGGACCAAAATTGGGAAAACATGAAAATCTCTTAAAACTGAGATCCAAGGGAGATTAAAATCACTCACAATGATTTACCACAACAAACAAATCCCTTCAAAACAAGTTTCACTTCGTCAAGTGTCAAAATGCCCAAGTTATCACTCAAAAGCCAAAAAATTGACAAATTGAATAAAAAGAACCCAATGTTGAATTTGAGAAAAGTGCATGGATGAATTTGTAGAGCTCTTGAATACCTTTCTGATGCCGCAAGAACGCGAAAATCACAGATTGTGGCAAAAAGTTGTGAGCTCGAAAACCAAAAATAAAGATATGTCTTCAAACTATTGTATCTATCACCTGTAGGAAAATATCAGAAAATGACATGTACCACTGTGAAGTTCTCTCTGTTAACTTTCCAACGATATCTTGTTTGCCCAATTTCACCTCCGTGGGCAAAAGTTATGAAAAAAAGAAAAAAAACCCCTTTTAGGGCTTTGAGGGGCAAAAATGGCCCGCTTGTGCTGACGTAGTGCTAATGTTAGCAATTACTGTCAAAATATGCTTTTCAGCGATGAAATATTCACTGTACGGATGACGGTAAATGACGTCACCCTACCTAAAAGTGACGTTAGGATGATGTCAGCATGTCAGAAAAATTTCATTAGTTTTGTTAGAGATGCCACGAAATATTCCTAAACTGCCAAGGATTTTCTAAAAACCACCTATTTTATCCAAAAAACCACCTTTTTTTAATGATGGAAACCGCTTATAAGCAGGAAACCACTTTTCTGGTGACAACGAAGGTTAAAATAGTTGCAAGTTGGCTGTTTTGTATTCCCACCGAAAGATGATCATCAGGATTACAAGGAATATGCTAATGGAACAATCGACGAGTTAGAAATTTTTAGGCATGAATTTCTTTTAATGGTGAGAGACAAACCGCTGCTGGTAAAAACCCCTGCAGTTTTTAGAAAATGCTACCTGACTGCTTCAGATTCACCGGAGAACAACCGACGAGTGAGGAAGTGCCGACGAATATAGAGAATTTTCTGGTGTGAATTTTCCATGGCGTGAGACACTTATGAGCACTAAATGCTCACATATTTGAAATCCGCCATCGAGTGGGGGCCGAGCGGTTAATAAAACTGTCTTATGAAGCCCGCTGATATTGAGGATATTTTGTAGAAAACCGCCGGTCTATAGAGTTTAAACGCCCGCCGTGGAGAATATGAAGCCTCTGCCAGGTTTTTAAACATAATTTCAATGACTATTGCAAATGTTGGGGGGCCATGGGGGAAGGTGTGAATGCCCGCCAGATGTGAATAAACCGTCGATGAGTGTTGGAGATAACCGCCGATTTGAAAGCTTTAACCGCCGATATTGGGAGCCGACTGCCAGAGTACTTGTTAAATGCCGCTGACCGGTGTTTTGCCATGTGTCACTGGCAGAGAGACCTGCGGGTACCTGCAATTTGTAGGTTGTACCTTGCAACAGGTCTGCAAATATTCCGTAGAAAAATAACCTTCAGATAATTAAAATACCCTGCGAATGAAGTCCTTACGTGACAGATTTTTGTTGGTACTGATTCTCTGACGCCAAATCCTAATTCTATCTATGGCAGCGGAATATTCTCTGCACAGAGGGAATATTCTTTGCAGAGATTCCATACGATGTTGATTTGCAAATTTTTTTGCCTTTTTTTGTAACTTTGTCTGATTTCGACGAATTGACAGTTGATCTTGGGGTTTATGGGCCTCCTGAGCGCGATGGCAGGGTCAGATTTGACCCAAAGTGCTCTGAAAGATTAGGTACATGTTGGATTAGGCATGCACCTTCCACTTTCAAACCCTCAGATTTGGCCTCCGATGTCTGATTTGTATGAAACAAAAGCTGATCTTGACTATCTCAGACCTCTTGAATATAAAGTGTGCTCAGATTTGTAGCAGTATGCTCTAGTTTGAACCTGTAATACAAGGCCACAAAGAGGAAAACCTCACAAAACTAGTATTTCTATCAAGTCTTTTTGATTCTCCAGATCATCATTTGATGTAAGAGAAGAGCATACTCAACTATCAAGATCCACCATGAATTGCACTCAAGATCTCTCAAAAATGACTAACACAAAGTGATTCTTCTTAGAGCTCTGATACCATGTTAGAGTTGGCTATGATTGGAGCCACCTAGGATCTAGGACTTCATGAAAGCACAAGAGAGATCAAATGAGAGAATAATGCTATTCTATCAATAAATGCAAAAGATTACAAGATTGTTCTTACAATGTACATGATATGCCTTGCTTATAAAAACAAGGATGAAATGTAGGATGTTGTAGTCATGTGACAAGTGTCATTATCCTATGACATGTGACAACTATAGGATAAGATGACAACTATCAACAACTATCAATAACTAGACACAACTAGAAACATCTAATAGACTCACTAAGTCAACTTAACATGTGTGAATTATGTGTGATGTGTGAATATTATTTAACTAATAAATAGTTAAATAATATGAATTATCCACAAGGGTAAATCAGTTAGGTGATAACCCTGTTCACACCAACACCTCATGCCTGGTAGAAGTATAAACCAAGATCTCTCGATTCTTCTTACTCTTCTGAAGCCTTTCCTGCACTTCTTTCCCCTCTCTATGTTGTTGCCTTTCTCTTTTTCTCTTGCTTCCTTTTATACCCCCAAAACCTCACGCTCCAATTCTAGAGTATTAACTTTAGATGAGGTTTTTATCTATTTAATTTTAGATGACTCTCCTTTGCATGAGAGAGTGCACCCAAGTAGTCTTAGTTCATCTCTTTCTTAAACCATGCATGCATATTTATATTTATATAATTAGATTTATTTAAAATATATCTTTAAATCATACATAATATATATTTATGAATATAAAAGCTTTATTTATTTTTGGTTTTAACTAAATTATCAATGCAAGAGCAAATATAAATATTTGTTAAATTAAATTGTATGAATATGTGTTTATTATGTCCTAACTATATCTATAGCTTTGCAAGAATATAACCTGTATATGTATATAAATATATATCATATATAGTTATTATATTATTAAAACACTTTCTACAATTTTACTATTTTTATGAGAATTTAACAATAATGTTTTATTTAAAAAAAATGAAAAGAAGTATGCGTGAATACACGACGTTATTTGGCAATTCCACCAAATGTTCCAAAGCAAGAGAAATTACATAACTATTTACTCGACATACTCCAATCACGCAACATTCTATGACACAAGCTCAACATGATTATGCTACAAAAACTTTTAATGAAACCAATCAAGAATGCAAAATAACATGATGCAATATGAACTACGTGTGTGTGTGTGTGTGTGCAAGTATCGGTCTTGCCAACTCTTTATGGTGGCTAGGGCGCTTCTACCTCATCCACGTTCCCATCTTTAACGTGTTCTTGCACTCAGTCAAACTCCAACTCTCATCAATAGGTTAGTCCAAATAATCATAGCTAAAGCAAAACATAGATCTGTAATCATACATATTTAATCCATCATAAAAACTATGCTCTATTTTATGCATTCATAAAATAAACCACAACAATTATCTATTATGCACATGAATTTTACCCATTAGTAAAACAATCACATGAATATCCAATAGTTTAAATTACCAAATGAATCAACAAGGTTGAGATGTGACATCCACCAATCCTAAAGACTCAACAATAGAACCTACGACCAAGGATATGCCATGCTTAGGCAATGGGTAAGGCTTATGATCAGACAATGGCATGAATGGACCAATTGCTGAGAGTGGGTAAACTCACCTTTGTCTTTAGGCTCTGCAAGGCCAAGGGGGTATTCCACGAGGTCTCAATAATATTAAGAATTTAGACATTAGGTGCTCAAGTGGCTATACCCAATGTGCTATGAACCCCTATAAGTGTCACTAAGTTCATGCCAACACTAGCTACATACAAACCTATCAGACCTTAATAAACAAATGAAAATTCACTCTTACCCTACACCCAAAGATGACAACTATACTGTGTTTCCCTAGCAAATGAATCCACTTAACATTGCATACATAGGGATAAGAGATAACACACATATGATTCTCTAATAATGTTCAATTTTAGAATTGCATAAGGTATGACCAAGTTTAAAATACTGAATCAGACATATGTGATGGAACCTAAACCTACTCCTACAACTAACCAATGAGAGATTTAACAATTTAAAGGTAGTTGTTCTTTCACCAATTAGACCGGTGCCTACTCCATTGGGCAACAAAGTCATAGATTTGTAGAAAGGAAATAGGTGCAACAGTGAAAACATAAATAGAATCTCATGTGCATCATCATAGAATACATCTATCTCATCTCATGCAATGGACATTCTTCGTAATCAAAGAAATAATGTAAAAACCCACATGGAACATAAATAAAGATCATCACAAAAGCTTTGTGATGAATTAAAATACTATCACATATTTCTCTAACCTCTATTACATTCATACCAGCAAATGTGGCAAGAGACGGTGAGAAACCAGGTTCAAACACCCTCCTAAATAATTACAAATTGCGTTGGAGAAATACCATTACATGCATTTATCTTTGAATAACCTCCCTATGCTTTACAAGGTGCACTTTACCCTTTATAAATCAGACTGCATCATTTGATGTCTTTGAACACTGTTGGGACACTTGCAATAAAAAAATTGGTTCAATGACCAACCCTTATTACATCTTTAGAACATGCATACATAGAATTACAAATCACTCTACCATCTTGGATGTGGATTTGGAGTAGTCAACATGTTTGCAAGTTGCCCATAAATGTTGTGTTAGGACTACATGGGCTCCACCGGAAAACTCTACAAATTTGGAGTGTTTGGCCATGCCTTGGTACAAAATTTTATTATGGAAGGATCCACAATAGTCCTGTGGCATATGGAGCTCATCTACCATGCCATCAAGCTCCAAAATGATCATTAATGGTGACTCAGAGAGTCACTGGTGTGTCCCATCGCGCGTTGAAAAGCCAAATCGCTAGGAAGGCAAATTCGTCGAGCCCCAACAAATCAAGCTTCCACTAAGTATCCTTCTTCTATGTTGAGAGTATGAGACTCCCCCTAACACCGACAAACACACATGGCACACCAATTTGGAAGGCCAATTTATCAGGCTTTGATGATCAGACCACTGAACATTCTTCCACTTGAGCGAGAGAATCGAGCATCTCCCTGAAGTCCTTGAATTTTGAAGTCCAAAAAACATACAGGGAAGACAAACCAATTTGGGCTTCGACACATCAAGCTTCCACCAAACTATCCTCCTTTTGATTACGAGCACGAGACTCCCCAAAACCCTGATGAAATACACAGATAAGGTCATTTCATCAGGCTTTGACAAATCAAACCTTCATTAAACACCTTTCCACTTTTGAACGTGAGTGACTCCCTGAAATCTGAAGTCTGAAGAAAAATAAAGGGCACAATATCAAGAAGGAAAAATCATAGGGCCCCAACAAATTGGGTCACTGCCAAGCATCCTTCCATTTGATCAGAAGAAACACACACCTCCCCATCTCCATGATCCCAAAAGACCTAGGCAAATATGAAATGTCAGGTATTAAGGATCGAGGCTACCTTAGAATATACGCTCGAAATGAGAAGGGGAAAGGGAAATGACTGAAACCCCTATCCCAAAAAACTTAGAAGATATGCAGAATCAGGGATTGGGAAATGGGGCCACCACGAAGCATATGCTCAAAAGGTAAAGAGAAGCAAGGAAGACCAAACCCATGACACTGAAAGACTTGGAAATTATGAAGTGTTAGGGATCAGAGATTGGGGAAGTTCCTAAACTCATGCCTAAATGTCAAATGGAAACGAAAATGCCCCGCACCTCGATCTCGAAAGACTTAGACAAAACAAACAAGGATATGAGGTAGAGATTTGGGGTCAATAAGGATGGTATGCAAGCATAGAAAACCCCAAAACTCTAAAAATTTGACAAAAGTACAAAACCAAGGGAAAAATGCCAAAAACACCCCAAACTTAGATTTTTATGGGTTTTCTTTTACATTTTGACATACCGGGAATCCACTTAAGATATCTTAGATCAGTTATCAACAATGGGTGAAGAACTTTTCAGGCACTTCAGAGGCATAAACTTGGGACCTTGAAAGAAAATGTGGTAGGTGGCAACGTTGGCTCTAGTTGGGGACGTGTGCCTTCTGTAGGCATAGAGAGAATCCAATTATCTCCAGGTTGTAGACCAAAAAGCCAAAAAGGGTTGAGGAAGGAAGGAAAACAAAAACAAGCCAATATGTATAGAGCAAAACAACAACACAAAGACTATGTACAAAAATAGTTACAACCAATGACATGTAAGCACAAGGAAAAGGATGTATTGGTTGCAACAAACTTCAAACACATGCAAGTCAGACCTTGCAGAAAAGATCCATGACACCGGGTCATTGACAAACTAATGCATGCAACCTGCCTTTGTCAAATACAGTCCTACTGACAGGGATAACTTTAAGGAAGCCCCCCTAAAAGAACCTATAAAATCCTACCGAATCCTGGCTAAGTGCTATAATTTTCCTAGCGAATCTTTCCTCTTTTTGAAAAAAAAAAAATTCCTAGTGAATTTATGTCCATTATTAGAATTTTTTATAAAATCATGGCGAATCCTAATGAATAATTGGTAAAAAAAATTCCATTGGCGAATTATACTTGTATTTTAAAAAATAAAATAATTTCATTGACGAATTATGAATATGTGAACAAGGGATTACCAAGCATCCAACCAAGAACGCCACCACTCTAGTCTCGGTGGACCAAGGGTCTTAAGGGTTTATTTAGACTAGATGGGGTCCCTATGGAAGCAAGTCTTTCAATTCTCACAATGTTTATATACCCTGCCATAACACAGGGTTGAGGTCGTCCCTTGGAGTGGGTGTATCTCCAAGTAGGCCTCCTAGGGAAGAAGACACTACTCACTTTTGATTTCCAAGATTGCACGAAGCGCAAGGGGAGAACATATGTGAAAGTAGTGCTCCTTTAAGAAATACACAATAAAGAATTTGTACTTGAGGATTTTTGATCCCCAAGATCACCCAAAGGTGCGAGGGGAGAGCATACGTCCTAATGCAAATGAAGACAAAGCAAAAAATTAGTTCCCACTACTTAATGTAACTAAATTAATGGAAAATTGAAGTTCCTTTGACCATGGGGATGCAAGAAAATGTCAGTACTTTATCATAATAACCTTGGTCAAATGTTTCAAGCTGCAAAAAAGACAAGTTAGTGTCCCACAAGATGATGTAGGTTAGTTTCAAACAAAAGTGCTAATGCACAGAACAAAGGCACTAACAGTAGAGATGCAGGCGCTCAAAGTAGCCACTAAGGTGCTGACAAAATGTGCAGAAGTGTTGTTAGTCAGCATAGAAGCACTGACAAACAAGGCATAAGCATTTCCTAATAGCTCAAAGATGCTAATGTATCAAACTAAATCGCTAAAATGATGAACAAAGGCATTGAAACTTATTACAGAGGTGCTAATAGACTGTCTATACCTTGTTTTTACCTATCAGCGGAGGTGCTAGACCTAGAGGCAAAGGCACTGACATAGAGCTCAGAGGTGCTGAGACAGAGCCTGAGGACGTTGATTTGACACATGGGACAAAACCTGCAAGTAGAGGTTAGATTGAATGCACTTTAACTATCACACATTTACCGTTGCAACAAGGTCAGTTGATAAGTCAAGCCAAAAAGGTATTAGTCCCTAAAGCAGGCCATTAAAGTGTTAATACAAGGTTAAATCAATGGTATTTGCAAGTCTATCAAAAGGCCTGTGTAAACTCCTAGATTTCCTTGCAAAACAAAATATTAAACCTACCACAAAGATCAAATAAGTCACCAAAGTACATTGTCAGCAACCCACAACAGGAATATGTTAGTTTGCAATAAAATAGGACAAAGGTGCTAAGACAATCAGCGAAGGCACCTTTGTGAGGCTTGGAGGTGCTGACACAGAGACCTAAAGCACTAAAACAAAAAAACTTAGGTGCTAAAACACATGCCCTAAGCGCTAACAAAGATATCAGAGATGCTAAAGGATCTTGCAAGACTAAACGTTAAAACACAGTCAAAGGTGCTAATAGAGGAGACTGAGGTTCTATTGTATCTGCTAAAGGTGCTAACAAAGGAAACGAAGGCATTACCCTATTTCCTACACAAGAGACGAAATTTCTTCCACAAAACATTAAATTCAGGGACAGTTAGGTCCCATCGAGCATGCCAAATGAAGATACATGAATGTGGGACATATAATAAACACAAAGGAAATAAAAAATGATGATTATACCTTTAAATCTCTTGCATCCATGTCTCCTTAATAAGGTGGAGGAAGAAGCATGCACCCAATGCAAAATCCTAGCTTTACCCAATAGAAATAATGTGGATTGCACAGTATAATATCAACATGGTGATAGCAAGGATTTGGATTCAATTGGATATGGAATTGGCTAGGAATTTGGTTATGAATATGAGAAATTTTGGAGCATAATGATGGTATAATAAGCTTCCATTGTGTTAAAAGGGCTTGGGAGAGGTTGTTATTTATAGATTTTTGAGGATTTTAGATCAATGGTGGAGGTTTGAAAATGAGATCCAAGGGTGGAGATTACATGGTGAAATCAAGGGCCAAGATTCCATCAACAAAGATGGAGGGCTCTCAATATTTTGGAATCTAAAATTCCACTCTGGGAAGGCTTTGCATTAATGAAGATAAAGACATGCTAATGAATTAAAAATTTATTTTAATGAGTGAATGGGATGAGAAATGACAAGTGCATGGAATTGGAAAGGTGAGGTGGAGACATGTGTGAGCTTTATTATTTAAATAATGCTCTTTCATACGTTAGGAAATATGAGGTGGAGACACATGTGACTCCCCTTAATTAAATAATGTTAATTATTTAATCAAGTGTGGGGAGATGGGATAATGAGGGTTTAGGTTAGTTAATCAAGTGATTAACTTAATTAATGTGGCTGGTGGAATTTAGGAGATAGGTTAATTAGTGCTTTAAATTAATTAAGGGTTTACTTAATTAATTTGGGTCTAGGGCCTAGGTAGGGTATAATAGCTAATTAAACAAATGATATTTATTTAATTAGTCTAGGTTTAGTTATATGCTAGGTGGATTAGTTAAATAAATGTACTTTATTTAATTAATTTAGGTTAGTGGCAAGATAAAATAATCAATTAAATAAATTGTGATATTTATTTAATCAATTATAGACAATGGTTAGGGGGAAGTAATTAATTAAGTTTGGCATATTTAATTAATTACGAACAAGTGACTATGGAGGATTGATAAATTAATTAAATGAATTGATTTTATTTAATTAATTACAGGAAAGTGGATGTAGGAAAATGGTTGTGTTGGGTTCTTGTCATTTTTAGGTGTCTACAAGTAGCAAGCAACTCTTTGGATATGTGGAGTTCAACACCCCTCAAAGTCATGACCTTCGAATTCCAACTTTCAATGAATTCCCTCGACAATATGTTGTTAAAGCCATTTAAAACCTCCATGTAGGGATTAAGACCTCCCTTCTGGAGAATTCCCTAGATTTTCTTATTTTTCTTCACTAAATCATAGGATATAGGTTCAATCTTTTTTCAATCTCCTCCCATTTTGGCCTTATGTTCAATCTCCCGTACCTTCAACTGCCTTTCAACTCCATATAGAACTTCTCTCAACCAAAAGCAAGTGAAGAAACAAAAGACTCCTTGAATTATGAAAGGATGTCTCTCAAATACGTCACGAGAATTGACATAGTGAGTTATGAGAGAAGCACAGTCCACACAAAAGTAAAAGGCTTAGTTTACAACACACCATTGTACATAGCGTGTAGATTATTTTAATTTATTTAGTGTTGTATAAACTATGGCACTATTCCTTTTGATAATTAGAGATAATTAAATAAGCTTAAAAACCTACCTTCCTTCTAGTGTATCCACTCTGAAAGAGCATAAAAATCTGAATCCTAAGATAATATGTTGGGTCATTTAAAGTGAAGAAAGAAATAGAGGAAAATGACATGACATGAATATCCAATGAAAACCAAACAGTTGTAGCTCAATTGGTTTAGCACAATCGGTGAGGGTGATGGTATGTTCCTTGATTATGCCTTCCATTGAGGTTCAAATCCCTTAGAAATTCAATAAATAAGGGATGAGGTTGGGTTCGTGCCTAGGTGAATTTAGCAAAATGAATACCTCTTAGTACTTGGCTCTCAACCAAGAGGTATTATCTTAGGCTTGCGCTCTCGTATCAAATTGCAAAGAAGATCTCAGTTTGACATAAAACTCTCCAACAAAAAAATATTAAATGAAAGTAAATCAATTCAAATCACATGAGATGAACATCTTAAAACAAGACAACAAATATTCAATCTAATTTTAGACATACGTCTATTAATGTTGAAGGTAATGAGAAAAAAAGTGATACTTCAATAAGATTGACTTGGTATATATTTCTTCCATCCTTGACTAACTTTGATCACTCCAACCCTCTCTATTTCTCTAATTTGACTTGCATAAATAATTATTTCAGTGTCCCCATTTATAAATACTCTGCTACCCATTTCTATTCTTCTAGAAAGGCTCCATAATAACACCATTGGAATCAACAACATAACTTTTTTTAAACCTTTATTAATTATAAGGTTTATCAAGTAGATTTGTTTTTATGGTGACAATTAGATATTATTTCATTTAACTTTAATCATTCACATGCAAATGTCCCATATCATTTCATTTCACTTTATGACAATTGTCCACCCCATTATGTCACATTTGACCATGATTATGACTACATCTATTTACATTATTACTAATATATAGATGTTATTCAATACCTATATTGTTAACAATATTATATAAATGTTTATATCATTATTAACATTAAAATATTAAACAACTATCTATCTTAATAATATTAAGGTATTATAGTTATAATCATTATAATTTTATAATGTAATATTATATTCTAATTATTTACATATGAATTTGTGGCTACAAAGATCACACATCTATATTCATAATTTATAATATCCACATTATTAATAATATTACAATATTAGATGATGTTCATTAATGGAGCTCAAGTAACCAAACAATATAACGTGCAGATTCACTTGAAAGTGTTTGGAGAGCATACATGGGAATTTGAGTGCATGTACATCGTCCTATATAACACTCATTGATCCTCTTTAAGCAATTCTATATTAAACAACTATCAATATTATTTATAATATCAAAATATTATTATATTATTAGTATACAAATACGAGAAATCTAACATATTATCTTCACATTAAATATCAAAAACTAGATTTAGCCAATTGAGATGGTCTATCGTCAACTTCCCATTCACCTATTGAATTCAATTAAACGACTATACTCATATTGATTAATTATTGGCATTACAACATCATGATCATGATCTTCTTGGTCACCCAAGTTGGTCTCAACACATCAACCATTAAAGATATCATTGTTGTTGGAATGAGAGGCCATATTACGGCAAGCAAGAACTCCTTCCCAATGGAAGATTCATATTTTGAGTATCCCATGGCATAAACAATAATATGGCAAAGGGGAATCAATCTTAGATTAAAAAATTAGAAAACCAAAGGAGTATCAAATTTGAAAACAAGTGGAAAATGTAAATCCTAAAGCCAATGTAAGGGTGGGTAGGGTGGTTGAAAGATAGGATATGTAAATACGCACACAAAACCCTAAAAAAAGAATATATGAATGAAGCACAAGGATGAAAAGGAAAATCAAATTTGAAAATAAGGTAAAACAAAAAAAAAAGTGTAGAGATGAAAGCTTTAATGATTATGAATATGCAGATCTAGATTCCTTTTAGTGCACTAATTCTAAATGTTTTGCTTCTTAGGATGTGAGAGGATGATTGGATGTGAAAATGATGCAGACAAATGCCTTAAAATACAATCACATAGCATCACATTGCACAAACATGCATTTAGTTGGCTCATAATGGCTATAGAATGAGTAGAAGTTGACTAAATTTGAATTTGAATTTTAAAAAGTTAGAGGTCAAATCCATGGTTGCAAGGTTGACCTTGCACTTGTAGAAATGACCCAGGGCATAGAAACAATCAAATGAAGTGGATAATAAAATGTATGGGGATAGGTGCAATAAATGTATAATATGAGTGAATATATCGGGATGTGTGTGTGAATGGATAAGGTGCGGGGTAAATGTATGGAAATATGTGTGTATGGGAATAAAAAAAGTTAGGGGAATAAGCCCAACTTTACATAAAATTACACCATTTATCAATATGTACATATATTAAAACACTCTCTTAAAATAAACACAAAATTCAATAGAAATTGACATGAACATACAAATTCCACCATTACAATTATATCCCCTTTACAATGGCAAACCAAAAACAAAATGATGTAATCAGTGATTACTCTTTGATATTACATTTTAATTTTCTATTTACTTCAAATGGGAAAGAAAATTTAAAAATTCTACTTCTGAACTGGATAAGTTTAGTTTAACAAAGATGATGATGGCAGGTGATGGCATAAGAATTCTACTACTTTTCCTCATTGTAAACTGGATAAGTTTAGTTCAACAAAGATGATGATGGCAAGTGATGGCTGTGTTTCTGCTGCAGCGAGGCACTGTTACCCTTCACTGTATTCCCTGAGTCACCACAGAGTATGTTGCAACAAGTGGAAAGCCCCCTCCGCTAAATTCAGGACGACAAATAGAAATGTCGCTAGAATTAGCGGAGCAGTTAGGGCAGCAGCAGATGGCGATTTATCTGTACAGAAGTCCTCTCCGGCCAAAGAAAATATTTTGCAGACAGTGGCAGTGGAGAAGGATGGTGTATCGGTAGAGGGCGTTATCAAATTTGATAAACAACAACCACCTCCTTGGAGAAAATGGAGGTAATTTATCAGTTTTTTTTCCTTTTCTGAAGGAATTGGAGATTTTTTTATTTGGTGAATTCTCCATTTTAAGGACATTCATCAGTTTAGATGCCACGACGGATATGCGGGTCTTTCGTCAAATTCACCTAGGCATATGCGGGCCTTGCTTCAGGCCTTATTTATTAAGATAAATTGCATCTAAGGTGGATGCGTTATTTTATTCAAAGTTTGAATTTTTCTGGGTATCCTTTAGGATTTGGACATTACTCTTGAACTCAAATCACTTTGTCTAGTAATATATAATTACAATTTTTTTTAAGGTCTATTCCAGGTTTTATTTATTAAGATAAATTCCTTTCAAGACGGATGTGTTATTTTACTCAAGTTTTAATTTTTTTTTAATCCCTTAGGATTTGGGCATGGGTCTCCAACCAAGAGGAATTGAACTCCGATCACTTTATATATACAATTACCATTTTTTAATCTCTTAGAATTTGGACATGGGCCTCCAACCAAGAAGAATTAAACTCAAATCACTTTATTTAATAATATATACAATTACCATTACACCACAATCCTTTGGGCAGAGCAGTACTAAGATTTATAAATATGTTTTGTAGAAATATATACTATTCTAATGCTTGCCATTCCATTAGTAGACATTTTTACAATGGGCTTATTTCACATGAGCTTGAATGGCCTGGTCTGCTTGACACTTTACAGGGATAAAAGGTAAAAAGTAAAAAGAAAAAAGGTAATTTAAAGTTATGGCCAACCCAAAAGCTAGAAGAAGATCCTCCATGTGGAGGTCCACAAGGGGATATATTTGCATTTACCTTAAATACTGTTAAAATTTTGTATCTTTGATTTTTGACTTTAGGGCCAAGTTTGAAGGTAATCTCAACCTTGCTAATCAACCTATGCCTGGTGAATTGGTGGAATCAAAACTAGTAAAATGAATCATTGCATAGTATCAACCAGAACCGCCTGTAACTGAGACTTCCATGGAGGTCACCTATTCCAATAGCACTTCAGCTTAAGTGTGCTCGACAATGGTGTTTTACAACCAGGCTTGATTTGCTTGCTACTCTGTTTGAAAAACATGATTTCATGACTATTTTTTAGCTTCTTGTTTGATGTTATGTTTTTCTTAATATGGTCTTGTGGTTTGTACTATGTATACTGGTTCGTTTGCTCTAAGCCTGCCCATATGGTTGGGAGGGCCTCTGTGGAATCAACAGGGCTAGATCTAGAAATATTGACCATGAAGTTGGAGGAGATGAAATATGGTCTTATGGTTGGTAGCATGTATGGTGGTTCATTTGCTCTGAGCCTGCCCATATGGTTGGGAGGTCCTCTTTGGAATCAAGAGGGCTAAAACTTGAAGTACTGACCATGAAGTTGTAGCAGATGAAATAGCATTATGAAAGTGGCAAATTGTCTGGAAGGAATAATTTGATGTTAAAGAAGTTCTACATTTTTCCCTTGTTCTTTCTTCTAGACTGATGGAAGTGCACTCTCAAGCATAGTATACTTGGCCTAGGTGTAGGTCGTGGTTCTATGGAGGGGGTCTATGTGAAATTTCTCAGCAGGTAGTGGCAAGAAAATTTAACAACCTTTCCCTGAAGGAATGATCTCATGGAGGCTATGACATTCTGGTCAGCTGTTACTTTTAGGAAATTTCATTTGAAACTAGCAGTAAATATCTGAATTATAAATTATCTGAAAGACTGAAACTTAAAGTCTTAAAAGAAAGGAAATGCCATTTAGCAACAAACTTCTTAAGTGGAAATGGAAATCCTTGGCCCCTCTCTCTAGCACCCACTGAAAATCTTTATTGCCTGTGCAGTTTAGAAGATATTCCAATTTTCTTGTAGCAGAAACTATAACATTGCACCAAGAAGAGTGCCCCAATGACCTTGTCTTTGTCCAATACAACCTTTCCTTTCACACCAAAAGTTGGATTGGGAGGAGTCTCATGATGCCATTGACTTGGATGACGTCGACCCATATTCAAATTATACTTCCAAGGATATGGATGTCATGTTCTCTAACAAAGAGAGAAGTAGTAGCAATAGTGAAAGCACTGGGAGATGACATACTTGATGCTTCATACACTCTTGAGGATGATGATTCAGATTTGCCTTCCAATTTGGGACTGACTACTACTAGGAGGGGGAAGAAGAAGTTGTAGACTGTAGCTGTACAATATTTTAATATTGAGCCCTATTGAATGATACATCTAATCTTTGATTTATGACAAAGTGATATTCAAAATAGACTTATGCATTCTCTAAATTCATTCTTTATGCTTCTCACGCTTTATTTAAGTTTATTTTATGTATTTTATTTTAGTTACCAAGTTTTTTTTGCCAAATTTTAGTTTGATTTAAATTTTTGGGCTGCCGAGTTTTAGCTGAGTTTGTGTTTTTGAACCATGAAGTATGAAATATATATGCAAATTATGATTGAGATTGGAAACATAAGAAATATAGTTTATGGCAAAGAATAAATGGGAGCTGACTGTTTCGACTCTCGTAATATCTGATCTCATTAATATTCCATAGCAGCTGCTCCATTGTTTCATGGGAAACAATAAACACAAAAAGGAATGTTATGGAGGGGTCTGGTTGGGTTTCTGTATCTAAGATTGAAAACATAAGTATAGTATATGTCAAAGAAGAAGTAGGAGCTGAGTGCCTCAAGACTCTCGACTCTTCTGTTATCTGATCTCATTAATTTTCTATAACAGTTGCTCCACTTTTACATGGTAAAAGGGAAAGATGAAAAGGAATGATATGGATGGATCTGGTTGGGTTCTTGGTAATACAGCACTTGGCATCGTCCAGTTTTTAGGGTCTGGTTGCCTTTCTGTAACATAGCACTTGGCCTTAGTACAGTTTTTGACTTATATAAAAAATGTCTCTTTCAACAAGGCCATTTCTCTCAGGGCTTGACCATGGAGCATCATAATGACAATCACTCCACTTTATCACAAAACCATGGACTGGTGGGAAAAATCTTTCTGATTGTTGATTTGGTTAAACTTGACTATTTATATTCATCTTCAAAAAATGGGACTGACTTTAGAAATCTCTTGCGAATTTGATGCATTATAAAAAACTAAAAAGCATAATTTTTAGTAATGATAATTCAAACATCGGCAAAATGATAAATTGAACCGTATTCTGTCATTCTGTCACACGTCAAAGTGGTTTTTGTTTTCTGCAGGCGTATTTCTGTTTTAGTAGGGGGTGATATATTGGGACTACTGATATTTTCTGCAATTGGAAGGATAAGTCATGGTATGCCTGTTTTAGACTGGGAAACACTTCACACAGCTGACCCCTTCGTTGCAGGTAATTGCTTTACCCGTGCTGAAACGACAGGCTTTTATCTTATGCATAATTATTTTAACCATGTTTTCAAATGTTTAGTTAATTTTCCGAAAACTGTTGGAAAATCAATATGTAACAATTTTGTGGGTCATATGGGGTATGGAAGAGATTTATCTTGGAAAAGTTCTGACAACTGCTGGAAAACTATTATCCAATAATGTTTATGAAAAGCTTTGGCTGGTATTGTTACAGAGTGGTCCTTCCTCAATGTGGAACACAGATCTTAACTACAAGAATATCATATGATTAGAATGTATGCACAACCACATAGCATTGATTATTTGTTCAACATTGTTGTCTAAAAAGCACATGTCTTTAGGGATATGCTAGATGGCCATCTAACACTTCTTGCAGGGTAGCTTTTCAATCATCAGTGACATGAGGTCGTGGGACACTTTGCTTGGGCACAACTGGAAATGACATTGCTCTTCATGAGTTTGCCCTTTCACCATATAACACTTGGTGTGCCAACATTTTCAGAGCTTCTGTTGTTGACACAAATCATTAACTAGTTTGTTAAATGTGCAAAGAAGGTTGAATAAAAATCACGAAGGATTAGTGTACACCTATATAGGTCAATTTCAATTTTGCAGGACTACCCGTTGCTTGATTTGTCAATTTTATACTGTGCCATTTGAAGCGTAGACATAGCCAGAGGAAAAACAACAATCAAAATCCAAAGTGGGCATTGACATCACAGTGTACATGTGTAAATAAAGACTAGTGAACTGCTAGTTGTCTCCTTATCGCAGGTATAGTCAATATCTCAACCTAGGGATGTCATGCCATTGCTATTGATGTCCATAGGCATGCATGTATATTGACGCAAAATTCACATGTCCATGTATCACTTTTGGAGCACAATTCATAGAGACACATTGTGGCACGCAAAATTGGATTTGAATGCTAAATTTCATATTACATTAACCAATGGCAAGTAAAATGAGGGTTAATACCATGAAATAGGTTTTCTTGTTCCTTAGTTGGCTCTCATTCTATCAATCACTTTATAACCATTATTATAAGGCTGTTTCTTGTTATTATCATCAATATTTCAGCAGAATGCAGAAGTAAAGAAGATTCAGCTAGCTATCTCACATAGAAAGATATGCCAAATACAATTCCCACTATGAGAGTTGAACCTAATTCTACACACACGGACACACTCACATACACTCAGCACAGAGGGAGGGAGGGACAGCTTGAATATGTCCTTGATAGAGCTCACATACAGTACAGTCTATCCGTTACCTTTTTGATATGACAAATTTTTTGAAGTATCTGATAGTTATACCTGCCATATTCATACCCAGATCATAATCAGACATTATGTGGATATGGCAGGGGTAATTCAATCTGTTAATTTAGGTGACACACAATGGGGGCATGTCATCCCATCTTGCCATTATCCCATTCAGTAATGGTAAATTCCCCTTTTAAAATGTATTCAACAATCATATAATGGTCTTCCACTCCTATAATTGCTTTCCTCCCAACTGGATTATTCAGATCATAAATATAGCGAAAGCTCCATATATTTTTTGCAAGCATGTTTGCCATCCATCAACAGTGTAACACTGGGTCCTTGAACATACACATTCTTAAAGTTAACAACTAGGGGGGTATAACATGTACTACCCCAGCACGGCCCCCATGATTTATCAGAAAATTTCTCCGTGTCAGCTGTTATTCGTTAATGTTTGCAACCCCTAGTCTGGAATCTTCGCCTCTTGAGCACATCTGGGAGAAGGTAGGAAATTGTTCCTCTAATTAATCCCCACATACCTAGCCCCAAAACTTCCCTAACATTCTATGACATGCGGTTAACTGTGGACAACTGCTATTAAGTTCCTGCTTGAGGATTGAAGACACATTGTTCACTGTGATGTCTAAGGAACCTAGCAATTCTCAAGCTTGTTAGACTGCTTCCCTTGAATTTTCTCATAGGTTCTTCAAGTTATTATGTTTGTTAAAAATCTTGCCATCAGTTTTCTCCAATTTTTTAATTCGCAGTCTGTTGTGTCTCCTCTTTCTGGTTTGAAAGGGACATAGGGACTTCTTTAGACATTGGCATGCACCTTTTTCCTTCATTATTATCAGATTTCTTAGCCCTGTTTATTTCTGTATGATTGAATGTCTATAAGTTATTCTTCCTTTTATCATAAAACATGGTAAATACTAAATTAGGGAATATTTGATAATACATTTACAGATTTATAGATCCAATAATAGTAATTATATCCAATTAAACAATCTTTTCAGTATGACACATGATTCAATAATGTTCAACATGCATGGTAGATCCACAGGGCCTCCTGGTGACCTAGAGCTTTTTTTAGCAGTCCCATAAGATTCTAATTCATTTCTTTTAATATTGATGTTTTGTAGCTAATCAAATCCCTCTCATAAGAACCACAAGTGTTTTTGATGTCTCTTATAGTATATCCTGTGTAGGAATTTCTTTTTTATTTATGCGAAATTTTTCTTGTGAATGAAAACTTGGGCTGCAACATTCTGCCTTCTTCAGAGATTTCACTGCACTTATCGATCATGCACTACTGAAGGTTACTACTGAACAAATGTCAAATTTCAGGAGATCCTCTTTTTAATGATTACAACTTTTCACAATAATAACTTGTAATTAATTGTCCATACATTGTATCACATACACTTTTAGATGGTGAACTATTTACTCTAATTTTGTAAGTTGTTATTCAAGGACATTGTTGTGACGTTTTCACACATCGCCCCATTGCAAATGGGGACCCCCTTTTTTTTTGGCCTGGTTCCATTTTTGCTTTGATCTTGTAGTTTCTTGCCCGAATCCATGAAGCTAGGAAAGAATTTCCAAGCACTTAGCTCACAAGGAATATTAAGAGTGCTTGAAGTGGTGAAGAAAAGAGTGATTTTCCTGAGGATGAATGAAACCCTAATTATCATTCCTTGGTCAAATCTGGCCAATCCATGGCGGAAGTCTATCATTCCATAGGAAATGTCTAAATCCTTCGCTCTTAGCACAAGAATCCGTGCCAGTGCAGGAATCCAAAGGGAAAGGCAGTACAAGGACAGAATTCCAATTCCAAAGTACACAGCACAGAGACATAATTCCAAGGAACAGGACAAGGTGGCGGATGACTAGACGTTGCCTTGCAGGAGGTCCCAGTCAAGTGACACCTAGGACAGGTGGCACTTTCCTACTCGTCATAAGGGTGGCAGTCTCACCTACCCCACCTTTTAGGGTTTTTGTCTGACCTAATTCTGGTCGCAAATTTCAAGGAAATTAGAACTTGCCCCTTTTTGTACTCTTGGATGCCTATATAAAGGCCCATATGCCTCATTTTCAAGAGGAAGACATTAGAGGGTAGAGAAGGAGTAGGATAGGAAAGAGAACAACAGTTGTTGTTCATTACTGTAATGCTCCATTTTTGAGAGCAAGGAACTTTGAGATATCAGTAAGATTGTTGTGAAACACATTTTTGAATCAATATATGAACATTGAAGATTGGTGTTCTGGATATTCTTTGGATTGTGGCATGGTCTTCTGATTTCTTTGAAGCAAATCATAAGCTCCAAGTTCTAGATTGTTTCATTTCTTTTATCTTTCAGCTTTCATTAGTTAGAGTGATGGAAAATATTATTGTTGATGCATGATTGAAACTGTTAGTTCATACCATTTGTGATCTGTGGCTTGCAAATCATAGTGTATGGTTAGTCTGAACTTATTCTAAGCTTAACTTCGATTGTTTTTGCATGTTCCAGTTCCATGTTCCATGCCAGAGCAGTATGAAAATCCTTGCTTACACCCCAGAAGATCGCACCATCTCTACATAGTTGTTGCCTCATGACGAAGCAGAAGCGTGGTTCCAGTTTCCATTCTCAGCAATAATCCTATCCGTCAGTTAGACCCCTGAACCCTTACCCCATCTTTTGCATTTTCTTTTAGATCTTCGTTAGGAATAGTTTGCAAGGAGCCCCATTGAGAAATCATTCCCTATTCAGAAGTAGAACTAAGAGCCTACGCCTTGTTTTCCTTGGAAGAGATAGTGAAATCCAGGTCTTTCCTTGGAAGAAACAGTGAAATCCCAGTCTCTCTATTGGAGGAAGCAGTAGGTTCCAAGTTTTCCCCTGTTTGAGAAGTTCCATTCATTTACAAATCCCAGGAGTAAGGAGTGAATTTTGTCCATGAAGAGGGAGCAATTTCACGTAAGTCCCTTTGTGATTACCAACAAAATCACATCATTCCACTGAGTCTATCCCTGTGCACATCAAGACTTGACATTCAAGGAACCTTGGAGCAGTCTCACTCGATCACGAAGTTCAACGTATGAGATGCTTTGTTCTAGAGAGGATAGGATACTCGGTATTTTATTCTATTGTTGTGTTGTCACAAAAACATCATCAACATTTTTGGTGCTAGGAGGGCCGAAACAAGGAATTGCTCCATTCATTCCGGGTATGAACTACAATTACTCCATTCATTCCAGGCTGGAAGAAGGATTGCTTTATCCATTTTCGAGTCATTTGTCCATCAAATGCTCAACAGAAGAAAGAAGGAATGCTAAATGAATTCCGGATTGTGAATGTGGAACCAAAGTGAGCTTTCAAGGAAGAATTCAAGATTTGCTAGATCTCTCATATGTGGAAAAACACAAAAAAGTAAAAAATCAGAAAAGAAAAAGAAAAAGACATGGATTTCTCAAGCTCTAGAAGGCAATTCAGTGTGGATCACCCTCAAGTTAACATTCTCCAGCTTTGGTGGACTCTGAATGCACAACTTCATCCTAAGAGTTTGGATGACTTTGCATCAAGGAAGGGATGTAGAATCCACAACACCAATGGACACGAGGAACTATATTGCCTAACATTTCTGTCAAGGATGGAATTAGCCTTGCAAGGGAAAATTTCCTTTTCACAAGTTCATGAGCTAGTTGTTCCTACGAAAGTGGTGCCCGACGCCCTATTCGATGAAAGGGAGTTCTTCATGAGTTTCAAATAAATGATCAAGAAGAGATTGAGCATCGAGAAGGATTTGCCTGTAGAAGACATGTTGATTCCAGAAGGATGGTGCAAGATTCATAACACAACTCATTCAGAACTCACCTGTTCGTCTTGTGAGGAAGCTATTCATCAAGTCAAGGAACAATTAAGGTTGGAAGAAGCGTCCAAAACAAGATTAAGATTAGACATGTTGTGGAGCAAATGTCTTCGGGAAATCAGTTCACCATCCAAAGAAGGAGACGTTCCCATTTTATCCAATAATGAAGAGAGTGCAAGTGACCTTGATAATCAAAGTACTATTGTGGAGAGCCAATTTGCATATCTTCTTCCAAGAAAGAAAAAGCCTGCTGAAGTAGAAGTTGAAAAGCTAATAGAATATGTCCAAAGGAATGCAAGTGATGCACAAGATGTTCACCCCTCGAGCGAAGAAGGAAATGATTTAAGTCCATTGCAAGAGGAGGAAATCTTTATGAATACTCGTCCATGCTACAAGAGGTCATCGAGAATGAATCACAAGAAATTTCAAGCATCCTTGGAAAGGAAGACAACCTTATGGATATGTTGAATGAAGAAGTACAAGCTATTGAGTCCAAGAATGAAGAACAATTCGAAGGGGCGCTAGAAGATTCAAGGAAGGAAGTGCATGAAGAGCTTTTGCCAAAGTTATTCCAAGGAGAACGAGTTGCTGCAAGAGGAATGATCCATCATCGACTGCGACCTCCTGATGCATTGATGGAAAGCAAACAATATCCGCTGGAAAACGAAGTATACCAAGTTGTTTCTTTCCTTGCTTTTAGTTGTGAAAGTATGAATTTGATTATGGAAACTTAGGAAAAACAACTTGTTTGTGGATAAATCATGGACCTTTTGAGTTGCCACAATTGATAATTTTACGTGAAAGTTTGCTTGAGTATGAGAAGTGTATTGCGCAAGATCTTTTCTCCGAGTTCAAAGATGAATTCGCTAGATTTCTAACTGTCACTTGTGCATTATTGCTCCTTTTCACTTTGAGAAATCATGTTAGATCATGTATATATTTAGGTCTTTTAAGTCTTGTTTGCTTTTTTGCTTGGTTACATAGGTTTCATTTCCGTTGCTTTAGTTTAAATTCTTGTTCTTTTGCTTTCCTTAGTAGTTTTCTTTCCATAGAGAAGATGTCTCTAGGTTTAGTGTGTAGTTCGCTTTAGTTAGTTGTTTTCCGGGGTTCCCAACCTGTGAAAAGGGTGATGAAACTTTCAAGAAACACAATCTGGTATATGTTAAAGTTCATTTCTTGGATAAATATTCATGAATTTCTTTAGAATCGGAGGATGATTTTCTCCATCCTTATCAGGATAGGATTTGTACTTGACTCGGAAAGGAATCATTAATTGTCTTGACATTGATATCTTGCAATTACACATACTTTTGTTATTGTTTTATGGTTTTCTCTTACTTTTCTCCTGAGAAACTTGAGTCATGAATTGGAAGTTTATTGTGGACTCCATGGTTAGTGTTTGAACAACATGACTGCTTGTTCTTGGAAGAGGAATTCATTGTTTAGCATGACTTGAAGTATTTAAAGATCTTATAATTTTACATATCTTAATGATCCCGAAGTTTCTGAGAAAGTCTTTGTGACCTTGGATTAAGTGAACATCTTAAGGCAGTTCATGGTTTCACTCCATCTCATTATGCATTATTCCCGTATATTTCCACCTTTCCATTCCACTCACCACCTCATGTACACAATAAAAGCCTCAATCTACTTTACCTTCTCCATTGAATAATAAACTCAAGCCTGGTGTCCAAATCTTATTTAGTTCTGTTGTTCATCACATACTCCAAAGGATGAACTATCAAGGTAAAGGTTTAAGTCCTTTATGAGCAAGATATTTGGAGTTCATCCATGTCAATGTCTATTCATGTAACCTCGGATATATTCCAAGGCAAGCAAGGTCAAGTTGTTGATATTTCATCCACTTTCCGCCATCCGTTTTACCTTCACTTTTTCCAACTTCCATCATCCAATCCTTTTATCAATCTATCCATTTCCTAGCCATGATCAACAGATGCATGCGTCGTCTAAACAGGAAGATTGCACCCATCCACCCATCCATGAGTTCCAAGAAATAAATATCTAGATGCCCATACCCAAGAGAAAAGGAAATCTTAAGGATCTTTATGCCTTAAAGTACAAAGCAAAGCAAGGCATATTCAGATAACTACTTCATTCCATATTTCCAAGAGAAAAGGCAAAAGGTTTGGGTACCTGAGCATAAGAAGCCAAATCAAAAGAAGCCAAATCAAAAGAAGCTTCTGCATCCAAGAATCTATCTTCCATCCATTCCACTCCATTTCCATTCAATCCAAAATTCCCAGGTTACTTGATCCCATGAAATAGAATCAAAAGAAAAAAATCCTAAAGTTTGTGTGGGTCATGAAGTCAACATTCATACATTCACCAGCTATCATCCCCGTTCCTTCACACACCTCACCCGTCTGTAAGCTTCGGGGTTTAGTTCGGTAAATGCAGACGTTGATCATGGTTTCATTTCATTGCATTCAATCCTATAAACTCCATTCTCCCCCATCTCTCGTTATCCTGCATAGTCCACCTCTCACAAGGTCTATGCTTTTGGATACCATCTTCCATTCATCCTATGTTTTCGGATACCACCTTCCATCATAATCCATTTTTTTCCATAAACCGTATTATCATCCGTCATTCCTTATCAACATCAGTAAACATAATTGCTTGACACGGTTTCTGTATGGACTATTCCTTTCATGGAACTAGACGCTTGAGTCCCTTCCATTCATATTTCCTCCTCCCATGCAAAAGTTTAAAACAAAAAAAAAAAAAAAGAAGAAGAAAATAGTAAAGAGAAATTCCTTCGTCCATTGGTGAAAACCACCTTTGGTGGTGCCCTGGATAAGTACCATGATGAAAACCTGGCAAACAGGTGTCATGCGTAGAGACACAATGTCTCAGGTCATTCCATTCCATTCCAACCGTTTTATGCATTTTGCTCATATATTTATATATCCTTCCATTCATCCTCCCTCCATGAACTTACATAGCTTGATACAAGCAAACTCAGATGATCTTTGTCTCTAAGGGATGGAAATAAACGCAATTGCACACACTTGGGTCTTTGAATTATGAATAGTTGTACTAAGCTTTTTGATTCCAATTCCCTTAAGTATGTGCTCATGTTTGTTCAAACTAACGCGTGGGTGTACGCAGAAGGGTCTGACTCTGTGATTCTTGTTTATCATGTGAATACTTTGCAGAATCAATGTATTTGTTAAGCATTACACACACCACTATGATCAAACGATTAAGTGTCTTGATCCAATTCATTGTTCTTCCTTTTCAAGTGCGCCTCCTAGTTGACTGATAGGTTAGAAGGGATTACCCAAGGGTTCTTGATTCAGAATGAATCTTTATCTTTGAAATGTTCAGGAACATTTGTTCGAAGGTGGCACTAGATGTTGTGACGTTTTCACACATGGGGACCCCCTCTTTTTTTGGGCCCGGTTCCATTTTTGCTTTGATCTTGCAGTTTCTTGCTCGAATCCATGAAGCTATGAAAGAATTTCCAAGCACTTAGCTCACAAGGAATATTAAGAGTGCTTGAAGTGGTGAAGAAAAGAGTGATTTTCCCGAGGATGAATGAAACCCTAATTATCATTCCTTGATCAAATCTAGCCAATCCATGGCAGAAGTCTATCATTCCATAGGAAATGTCTAAATCCTTCGCTCTCAGCACAAGAATCCGTGCCAATGCAGGAATCCAAAGGGAAAGGCAGTACAAGGACGGAATTCCAATTCCAAAGTACACAGCACAGAGATAGAATCCAAGGAACAAGACAAGGTGGCGGATGACTAGACCTTGCCTTGCAGGAGGTCCCAGTCAGGTGACACCCATGACAGGTGGCACTTTCCTACTCGTCAGAAGGGTGGCAGTCTCACCTACCCCACCTTTTAGGGTTTCTGTCTGACCTAATTCTGGGCACGAATTTCAAGGAAATTAGATCTTGCCCCTTTTTGTACTCTTGGATGCCTATATAAAGGCCGATATGCCTCATTTTCAAGAGGAAGACATTAGAGGGTAGAGAATGAGTAGGATAGGAAAGAGAACAACAGTTGCTGTTCATTACTGTAATGCTCCATTTTTGAGAGCAAGGAACTTTGAGATATCAGTAAGATTGTTGTGAAACACATTTCTGAATCAATATATGAACATTGAAGATTGGTGTTCTAGATATTCTTTGGATTGTGGCATGGTCTTTTGATTTCTTTGAAACAAATCATAAGCTCCAAGTTCTAGATTGTTTCATTTCTTTTATCTTTCAGCTTTCATTAGTTAGAGTGATGGAAAATATTATTGTTGATGCATGATTGAAACTGTTAGTTCATACCATTTGTGATCTGTGGCTTGCAAATCACAGTGTATGGTTAGTCTGAACTTATTCTAAGCTTAACTTCGATTGTTTCTGCATGTTCCAGTTCTATGTTCCATGCCAAAGCAGTATGAAAATCCTTGCTTACACCCCAGAAGATTGCACCATCTCTACATAGTTGTTGCCTCATGACGAAGCAGAAGTGTGGTTCCAGTTTCCATTCTCAGCAATAATCCTATCCGTCAGTTAGACCCCTGAACCCTTACCCCATCTTTTGCATTTTCTTTTAGATCTTCGTTAGGAATAGTCTGCAAGGAGCCTCATTGAGAAATCATTCCCTATTCAGAAGTAGAACTAAGAGCCTACGCCTTGTTTTCCTTGGAAGAGATAGTGAAATCCAGGTCTTTCCTTGGAAGAAACAGTGAAATCCCAATCTCTTTGTTGGAGGAAGCAGTAGGTTCCAAGTTTTCCCTTGTTTGAGAAGTTCCATTCATTTACAAATCCCAGGAGTAAGGAGTGAATTTTGTCCATGAAGAGGGAGCAATTTCACGTAAGTCCCTTTGTGATTACCAGCAAAATCACATCATTCCACTGAGTCTATCCCTGTGCACGTCAAGCCCTAACATTCAAGGAACCTTGGAGCAGTCTCACTCGATCACGAAGTCAGCGTATGAGATGCTTTGTTCAAGAGAGGATAGGATACTCGGTATTTTATTCTATTGTTGTGTTGTCACAAAAACATCATCAACAGACATTTTTAGTAATACCTCATATATTAGGTTCGTTTAGGAGTTTTAGCTTAAACATTCCTATGAACTTGGTCTTTGACATTTATCAGATAAACTTTGTGCCATAATTGTTAGATTATGAGGATCACTATACAACATTCTGAATAAGAGAAGAGGTGGAGATAGAAAAGCATCTTGGCAATTTGAATAGAGATGATGGGGTGTGTTAAGCCGATCTTGGATACCCATTTTACATAAGTTTAGAAAAGAACCTAGGTCTGAAGTTGAGATTAATTGACGTTTTACTTAGAGATGTGTTGGTTGAGGAATAGTTCCATCTTGGCTTTTGGGAAATATTTGTTTTGTTGTTATATTTTTCCCATGGTTGGGCTTTGGGCCAACTCATTGTCGTCTACTTTCTTTTTAACAGCTAATTAATAAATGGCTAGTTTTGGTGTAGGGGCCTACCCGACATCATGTGTGTGGAATGGAATTATCTTTATTAGGAGCTCCAATGTGGCATCCTAATACATCTATTATCTTGATGAGAGACCATGGTGTATAATCTGAAACATCAATGTTTCTCAACAACTTGTATGCAGTTTTTATCAAGAGGTTTTTTTCTTTTCAGCAAAAAATGGATTATTAAAACTTAGAAGTCTTTGATTTTTAAAACTTTTTAAGATGTTAAGATAAAGATTACTGTTGGCAAATATAGTCATGTAATGTTATGTGCTTTTTGTTACCATTGGATTCAAAATACAACTTACTGTGTAGCCCAGCACTCTGGTTATTCAGGTGATGGACCATTCCTTGTAGTTCTATTTTTTAAATAATGCAATGCAACATGATGGATGTGCTGCAGGATGGCTTCTTAGTGCATACTTCCTTGGTGGCTATGAGTCTGAAGGCTTGGGAATGAGTGGTGCACTGAAAGCTGCATTTACAGCAATCAAGTCCTGGGCTATAGGTATTCCGGTAAGAGACATCCGAGTTCAAATAATCCTTAAATGTTGAGAGTCTAAAATAAGCTGTATTAAATGGATGAAGTTCAGAAGTTAAATGATTGCTATAGAAGATAATTTCAGACTTTATAGAGCTTTTGTTATCATGTCAAAGAAAATAAATTAGCAGAAGTCATGGTATATGATGCAGATCACCTCTGTGGCCGCAAATCACATTCTCTGAAACTTATGCAGATAAGCCTTTGCCCCTGCAAGTAAACTCCAACAGAATGCCCTGTTCCTGCAATTCATACTCATGACCAGAACAATACTAAAACAGCAGATACTAGTGAGGAAGAATCATGTTTGGGTTACACCAAAATACAGATATGGCAATGTTCTTTTTATTCATGATCACACAGCTACAGAAAATGAACACAAAATATAGGAAGCTTTTGAACAACCAAAAATAATCACACAGCACAGCAGAGCACAGCTACTATGTCCTATACATCCAACTAGGATTATTTCCCAGATCGCTGTGTCACACCAAACCCCTCCCCCCTGAAAACCAAAATTGTGAATCTAAAAAGAAAAGCCCAAACAAAAAACCACTACAAACGCCACTAACGGCAGTTACAACCAAGAATTACAAAAATAGCTCAGCAAAAGAAAACGGACGGGTAGTGGGGCACCCGTCATAAAAGGGCAGTTACATCAGTATAGCAATTCATGTCTATATTTGCATTGAATCTGTTTTTCAGTGGTAGTAGGCTTTTTACAATTTAAATGTTTGTTACATGATTTTTCCATTTGCCTATTCACAATTTTGCATTAAGAAATTGTGTATTCCCTTATCTATTTCTTATTTATTTGTTTGCTTTGTACCTTATATTTTTTTTGATAATTACAATTTATTCAAGTCAAAGTGGGAAATCATCTCTCAATTATATCATGATTAGATTTTTTGAATAATTAATATTGATTTAAATCAAAATGGTACCTTGTCCCTCAATTAAATCATGAAAGCATATAATTCAACCAGTTCCTAAAATGCACAACAGATATCAGACAGACCACATGCTTCCACTAGATTGGAAAAATTCCCAATTAATATTATTTAGTACTGATGGTAATAAGTAGACCAGCACCGAGGACAATTAAGCATTTGGATCAATGTTTGCACCATTACTGGCACCAGTTTCTGCTACCATTGTTCCAGCATGTCTAATAACAATCTCTACTCCATTTGAGAGGGGAAAAAATAATGAGCATTTTTTTGACCATAATCCAATTGCAAGTATACATTTCAAAGTTGTCCACATCATTGAGTTTTAGAGGATGTGCTAACCAGGCAATCGAAGTTCAAACCACAATTTTCCAACTTGAAGTTCTGCTGTTATGAAAACAAGAGCAAAGATAGACAAGAGTGGGCTGTATCTGATCGTTATCTGAACCAAGCTGAAGGTACAATGTATCGTCATCCAAGCAGTTTTGCAAGAGTCTTTCTAAAAGAAGCAATTAAAAGGCTGTTGTGATAGAAACAGCATGGTCTGCTGTTATGGAAACAAGAGCAAAGAGATACAAGAGTTAGTTGTACCTGATCATTATCTAAACCAAACTAAAGGTAGGATGTCTTGTCATCCATGATGATCAGTTTTGCAACAGACTTTCTAAAAGAAGCAATTAAAAGGCTGTTGCAATAGAACAGCACACGGCAATTCACAATCCCCAGTTGAGCTTACTGAGATCCAACAGAAACACCTACCTGTCCCCATAGTGAAACTAGCTGTTTCTAAAAAGAATTTGACACAAGAACTTCAAGAAGGTGGTCTTTACACCACAGCAAGGTGTCCATGTGGATTTTATCTTGGCACCAAACCAACTTTTGGTTTTAGTAAAACCTTACCCAGGGAATAGACTTCACAACTCACAAGGGCTTTGAAAAACCAAAGACATGTCTCATTTGTCAAAGTTTCCCAGCCCCCCTCCAAGTTAGGGGAAAATAATATTGATTTCTGTCACAATCATATAGAGTACCACTTCTGAAAATAAGATTTCCACCTTTCCAAAATTAGAATGGCCTGGAAAAATTGGAGGAAAAGCATGCGCTAATAATGTTTTGGCTGCATAACCCAGCCAATTTATGCTGTTGCTGTAAGTTTTCTAATACAAATTTGCAGCCCTGATTTTTGGCACTTTACTGGGGAGCTCAGGGGAAAGCAGTACATATAGTTAAACAATGATACTATAATTGCATGTGCTATGTGACATCAGAACAGTGAAAGTAAATCTGCTTGATCGTTGTAGTAGATTAGCGAGGCCAAACAATCATTTTATCTTAAAGACAATAATTATAACTCGTTTATGTTTATAAGGAAGCAGTTTTGTTTCTTTGTAGTTGTGCATAAGGGACCTATTGTGACCTAATCACACATCGCCCCATTGCAAATGGGGACCCCCTTTTTTTCGACCCCCTTTTTTTTTGCAATTTTGAGCTTTTAGGGTCTTTTAGGAAGTGTCATTAGATTAACTTTCCTCCGCAAATTGAACAGTGTTTCTCCCGGACAACATGAAATGTATTAAGTGATTCAATCAAGAAGCAAATGAAGGCAAAGCATGCCCTGAACTTCTGAAATTGACTAAGTCCGATGTCCTGAAGTCTGATGTTCTAAGATCCTGAAAACTGACTAAGTCTGAAATCTGGTGGATCCTCAGAAATCTAGAATTTGCATGTTAAATCTCATGGATCCGAGACCTATCTCAAACATCCTGGAAGTATATTTCAAAATATTTAAAGTATGGGAAATTACCTTCAAAATCTGGTGGAAAAAGTTTAAGTCTTGGACCTTGAGCCGAAATTTCTCATGCAGGGGGAGGATGCGCCTAAGATGAGCGGAAAATCCTCATCAATGGGGAGAATGTGCTCTCCTAGTCTTATTCTATCTCGCTCAATCAACAAACTTTGAGAGCAACTTCCAACTTGATAAAGGTTTAAGAGAAAGCTCAATCAACTTGATGAATTCACTAAAGGAAAATGAAACTTAAGAATGAAAATGCTTGAGAAGGTCGCAATTTCCTCAGCAATGAGGAGAATGCGCTTAGAGTAAAAAGCCTTCTAAAGAAAAATCCACTCAATCATCAACAAATTTGAAAGAGATTTCAATATCATTCACCAAAAGGGAGTAGGAGTTTGGAAAGTTCGAGTAAAAAAAAAGCTTAAGGAAGAATGGAAATTTGAAGTTGAAAGTGCTCAAGAAGGTCGCAATTTCCTCATCAATGAGGAGAATGTGCTCTAGGGTGGCACATAGTGCAACTAATCAAGGAGAATCCGCCCCTCACATCAAAGGAAAATTCGTTCAATGCAGAAGCAGGTCGGCCTAGGAGAGGGAGAACTAAGTTTTAATTAACAAAAAAATTGTTGACAAATTGCAGGCCGACCTGCACTAGGTCGACCCATAATGAGAGGAGATTGAAATGCTATTTAAGAAGGATGCAATCCTCATTTTTCACATTCAAACTCAAAAACACATAAGTAGACCTGAGCGAATAAGAGCAGAATTCCATCAAAAAAGACAAATTTTATTCAAGAAGAAGAGCTTTCAAGACCTATTTCATTATGTCTTTCATTTTATCAAGTTGAAAGGTGTCATTTTACAAATCAAGGTGAAGGGTTTTCATGTAATTAATTGTTAGAATGTTATGGAAAATCATGTGAGGTTTTACTTATGTCTTATCCTAATCTTGTTCATCTTTACTATTCAAAGTGTTCCTTATCTTGCAGGTGTTGAAGACCCGGACTGTTCTTCATGAGGAGGATGCTTAGCAACAATCCAAGATATTCAAGAAGGATACAAAGAACGGAAAGAAAGGAGACTATCCCGAAGGAGAAGGACAAAACATCCATCATGAAATCTATTCCAGGAATTCACGCACAAGATATTCTCTACTTCAAGAGTCCAGAGCCAGAATCCTGCGCAAGAACAAACGTCACAAGATGAAGAATGAGCACAAGCATCGAGAAAGTCCATCAATTACATGAAGAAATTCAAAAATCCCAAGTTTCAAGTTCAAGTAGCTAAGTTCTAGAGGTGAAAATCTAAGTTTGAAGACTATTCCAAGAAAAATGATAAAATTGGGGAAATATTCTGAGCAATGTGAACGTATTGAAAATCAAACTAGTTTGCGCAAAGTTGAGTTGGCGTGTGCACATCATCAAGCCTATCATGTCCTGCCACATCACTCGTCCAAATTCAATGAATATACAATAAGCAAGAGGCTAAAGAGGGCGCTCATCATGAAGATGCTCTAAAGATTCCATTTCATGCTTATCATCTTGGAAAACGTGCCTTCATTGCCTATGAGTTTTTATGTACACGGGTTGTGTCAACTTTTACTTTTGCTAAAAATAGCAAGTTGTTGTAACTAACTCCTAATGTGGCAAAATCTTGGCCATTGATTCCAAAATCAATCCTGGCTATTCATGTAATTTTTGGAGTCTATAAAAGGCTCACTTCTCTCATTTGTAAGACATTAGAAGTAGAGTTGCTGTAGGCAAGTAGAGTAGGAGTAGAGTAGAGGAAGCTCTTCTAAGTTGTTGGAGAGAACTCATGAAATTGTTGTAATCATTTCTAAGATTAATGCATTTCTCATTGAAGCTTGGTGACAATTGTGTTGTTTTGGAACGTAGCATGGTTTCAAATTCTCGCAGATGATTGCGAAATGTTTCCAAGTAGCTTTGATAGTAGATTAGAAGGTCATTGATGTAATGAGTTTATGCAAAGATGTTTGATGAATTCCTTCTTGGTTCATACTTTTCATGATTTGTTGATGATAAGTTATTTTGCAAAGTTAGCCTGAACCACGTTTGCTTTAGTTTGATTGTGAGTACTTGTTCAAGTTGCGCCAGCCGTGGGTGTTTGGATGAAAGTTTACAATTTGAAAATCCTTGAATGACCTTAGAAGATTGCACTGACTCTGTGTAATTGTTGGTTCTCATGGTGAAGCGGAGTTTAGTTTCACGAGGAATTTGTCTATCTTAACATGATTCATTATTTCATTGACCTTAGAATAGATATCTCTTAACCCTCTCTCTTTTGCATTTTCTTTTAAGTTTGATTGAAGAAGTTCGATTCATTCACATCCAAGGAGTAAGGAATTTCATCCATGTTCGTGAAGGAGGAATTTAACGTAAGTCCCTTTGTGATTACCAACAAGATCACATCCATTCACTGAGGCTATCCATGTGCAAGTCAAGACCTGACATCAAAGGAACCTTGGAGCACTCTTGATTGATCACATAGTTTAGCATTTGAGAGGCTTTCTTCAAGAGAGGATAGAGCACTTGATGTTTTATTCTATTGTTGCTGTTATCACAAAAACATCATCAACATGACCCTATGAAGTTGAAGAAATCAATAATGTTTTTTGGAAGGCAATGCAAGTAAGATTGCATTTAGCTTGTTTCTTTGTTTGGCACTAAATTATAAAGCACTTACCGCAAGCTACAAAAATCCTGAGATATAAGGGCAATGCAACTATTCTTGGCTTGGTATTTTTTTGTTGTTTGGAAGTGATGAGCAATCTTGAGTTGTAAGCCTTGTTGAGTGCAGTACTTAGGCAGATTTTAAAGTCTGAGCAGTTGCTCAGGTTCAAGCCCCATAGGGTATATGGTAGCCTATGGGCGAAAATCAGGGCAGCTGTTGAGTGCCCTAGGATGCACGCTGTCATGCTGTCCTGTCTGGGCACCATATGAATCTGTGCAATGGATATTTGCCAAGCAAAAGAAGAAATCAATACACAGTACGTTGGGCTCATGTATAATCTTTGCTTTTTATTTTGATTTCAGAAGTTATCCTTTTTTATTCTGGGAGGATATGCATGTTGATTTTACATTGTTTCTACTTCAGTTAGAAACATAAAATAGGATTGAATCTCACTGTTCTAAATCAGAAATCAGAACTAATCAAACTGAAATAAGAATGGAAGAAGTAACAAGAGGAAATCAGCAAGAGAAAGAATGACAAAGATGTATCCTGGGAAATTCTCTCGGGAAAGGCCCAGCCTCAAATGATCTCATTGTATTAACTCTAAATAAGTCTTGTAATACAATGAGAAGACCTCACAAATAATGTAGCACTAGTGGCTACACTCCAACAACATTCCGATAGCCAAAACCACACTCCAAACCTGCAATACCTTCCAATGCAATGCCAAACCTCAACTCCAAGGCCTATATTTATAGGATATGAACCATCCAGGAAACCACTTGTGAGTTCAACAAAACCGTGGGCTTCAAAAGGGGGTGTCCCAGTCATGGTCAAGAGCATAGATTGCAAACTTGCCGAGTACTTGTGAGTCTCTGAGAAAAACAAGTAACTTGTAGGTTTACTCCCCGAGTTTATTTGCCAAGTCGACACCGATTTTTTACCGAAATTCTGCCGAGTACTCGCCCATCAAACATAGATCAGATGCGGGATTTACGTGGAAAAGAACATGGGTGTTTTGTCTATTTAGACCCTCATATCTTAGCTAAACATCACCTAGCACATTTGAAGATTTTTAGTGGATTTGAAGAGCAATTTGAAAGGATTTTTAGTGGATTTCAAGAGCAAATTTGAGGAATTTCAATTTCAAGAGCAGATTCAAGCCTATCCATAACACAACAGCAACATTATGAAAATGGTGTGTGCCATGAAGGTCTATGTGGTTTTGGAGGTCTTTAGCTGCCCTTGGACCCCGCGAGGGGCACTGCCCCTTGATCCTGCTAGGGGCCCTATCCCAAACCCCTACCAAACTCATTCGATACATTTTGTAGCTGTATTTTGCATAAAAATTATGGGTTTTTAAACAAAAAATGTTTTTTTTTTCAAAAATTTAAGTATTTTTTAAGTTGCCAAGTTTTGCTGAGTTTTCGCCAAGTTGAAATTTTTTGGTCTGCTGAGTTCAAGTCAAGTCCGAGTTTGTGAACTATGGTCAAGAGGACCATTCAAACCCAAGCACCACCTTTTATGTATGCAAGTGTAACTCCCACTGTTTGACTAGTCAACCAGTCTAATTCGGCACTCCATTTGGAAAGTGTAAGTCCTTTTCCAAAATGCTCTTACACATTGCCCAGAATAGAAGTCCAAGATGTTTTTCCTAGTCGACTATGTAACCCCCATATCAATGCTCCCTTACACTTATAATATAAATGCCAAGTGGTGTAGTGTGTCATCCAAGGAATTTTGAGATTCCTTCTAAGTGTGACGCCCCACATGAGAGGCTAACAATTAAGCACATTACAAAATATTAAATATTATTTTGTTCCTAGGATTGGCAAGGTGTACAACACCTAATCCTAACAATATAGTGTTTTGATAGGAGTGAAAAAATCTGAAGCTTACGTGGAATGTTGTAATCAATCTTCTGACATTACACATTTAATGTTCATAGTTCTCAACGTGGATAAAATTTAGAGATAACTAAGACTGATTACTTTTGGACTTAAACAATCAATTCTTAATATGTTTTGGATTTTGTCCTATCATTGTTACAAGGATATGAATCTGCAATTTTTGTGGATGGAGGTGATGGCAACTCCATTACCGTGTCTCAAAGATTTAATTTTCAGTCCTGTTGTGACATGTCTTATAAGTTATAACTAGTCAAATAACAGTGACCTTTGAAGTCATTGCATATTTCTTCTTGTCCACTTCCCTCAAGCCCAAGGAAACTTCATTTTTGGTTTTAAGAACAGATATATATCTAGGCTTTTAGCAACTAAGCTAAAGTTGTGAACTTGATAGAAATGCCCTGAGAGTAGTGTTGTGACGTAATCACACATCGCCCCATTGCACATGGGGACCCCCTCTTTTTTCTTGCTTTCTGTCTTTGTTTTGCTTTAGGTTTAGTTTTCCTCTGAGCTTGTAGGATTTTGATAGTGTTGTGTATCCAAGTCTCAACAGTTTCTTGCCAAGAGGTCTATATGCCTTCATCCTGATGCATGTCACTGAGACCCTGAATATGACTAAGTCTGATATCCTGAAAATCCTAAAAAAATGACAGTCTGAAATTTGGTGGATCCTCAGAAATCTAGAATCTGCATGCTAAATCCTATGGATCCAGGAACTATCTCAAACATCCTGGACGTATATTGATAAATATTTAAAGTTATATTTTTCAATATACTTCCATTTAGGAAAATGCAAAATTTGACAAAGGCAAGAAATTCCTCACTCCATGCTCAACCCCGCCCTACCTGGGCGGCCTCACAAGGTGCTCTTGGACAATGTCTTCACCAGGAGAAACTATCCAGACACTGCCTTCAAACCCGCCCAGGGGAAGTTAGGATATTTTCACGAGTTTTTGTCGATTGAAGGGAGTTAGGAAGTGATGATGGAGTCTAAAACTAAGATTCTGATGAAAATTCCATGCCTCACCTCCAAACCCGCCCAGACTGGGTGGCCTTGGCACAAGGACATGGATTCAACGTCATGCACATGCACTTGTGCAGACAGAACCCTCAATTCCACCCAAGGAGAAAAGTGGCTAAGTTTACAAGGTTTTCTAGCATAAAGCACAAGAAGATGATGAAATTCCAATGAAAGTTTGAAAGTTTGGAGGAGTTAAATGCATTCTAAGTCAAATTCCATGGGTCACCTCCAAACCCGCCCTACTTGGGCGGCCTCAAGAGGTGTTCATGGACTCTGTCTTGTCCCACATCAAACACTCCACACACTGCTTCCAGGACCGCCCAGGGTGAAAACAACATAATTTGCAAGTATACTCAATGAAGATGATGAAGATGACGCTAGGAAGTTGAGATGATCAAGTTGAAAAGAGTGAAAAGTTTCTAAGTATAAAAGTTCAAGGCTCACTCTCAACCCCGCCCTACCTGGGCAGCCTAGGGAGCTGAGCATGGAATTAAGTGTTCAAGAACTCATGCCGCTCATCATTTGCCTACCAACTCCACCCATTTGCTGCCACACACATGCAAGTCCAATAAGGAGGTGAAAATCATTGAAAATCACAAGTATTGGAGTCAAATCCACACATCACCTTCAAGGCTGCTGATCATAGGCGGTCTCCACCATTGCACATGGAGAAGTTGTCAAAAGGCTATGCAAGTCACTCTAGGACATTACTCAAATGAAGGTGATCATTCAAGAGGAAGAAAACATGAAAAATCACTAAGTCTTGCAAATGGAGGAGAGAAGAGTGTCAAGGTCTAGTTGTAAAGTGTTCACAGTGAATAATCCTCACACCACCTCCAAAACCGCCCTTGCTAGGCGGCCTTCAACATCTTCTTTGGACTACATGTCCTCCACAACGCATCCTCCATACACAACCTTCAAAACCACCTTGCCAAAGTGCCTTCCACCATCATGCATGGATCTTCACATCATACACTCCATACACTCCCTTCAAATCCGCCCATCCTTCTAAGGTTTTCCACAGCATTCAAAGAGGTCAAATCATCAACGAAGCAAGTGAGAAGCTCTTAGATTGTCAAAATCAAGTCAAAAAATGCTTAAGTTATGAAAATCCACATGCAACCTCCAATCCCGCCCATGCTAGGCGGCCTTGAGCACTTTGTCTGGACAAGGTCATGTCATTCACAAGACACACTCTGCCTATCACCTCTAAACCCGCCCAGCCTGGGTGGCTTTCACACCCTAACATGGAATTCACATCACACATCCCTCACTACCCCTCTAAACCCGCCTAGGCACTTAGGCATGGATTTCACGCGAAAAGGTATGTTTTGAAATGTCATTTTTTTTTATCCCACATGCATAAGATGACTGTAATTTGTTATTGAAAATCCTTTATATCAAGTCTTAATTTGATGTGTTTCTTCTTGTAGGTGATGGAGGATCCAAGGAGGTGAATGGCGAGAGCTCATACATGAGAAGTTTGGAAGATGGAGAGCTCTTACATCAAGTTTATCTTACTTCGAAGACTTCGTATGTCTGGATGAGGAAGACATCAACACCACGCGTGAGAGGGAGTCATCTTCTAGTGATTCATTCCATGCGCCAAGAGGACAATCATCATGTAATCTACCCCAAGGACTCGTGCACAACATATCTTCTACTTCATGCAACTGTCTAGAGGCATAATCCTGCACAAGAACAAGGACATCACAAGATGAGAGATGAATATGATCATCAAAGCGATCCATGAGTTACATCAAGACAACAAGAAGAAAATATTCTAAGTAAAGTGAACATGAGATGAATCAGCCTAGTTCATTTAAGGATACTGAGGTGGCGCGTACACATCATCAGGCCAATTGCATTCTGCCATGTCATTCATTCAATAGGGCCCACCATAAAGATGCTCCAAAGATGCTTATCACATTGGGAAATGTGCCTTCATTGCCTCTTTCATGTTCTAAAAATAGCAAATTTTGTAACAAACTGCCTTGTTGTCTCAATCTTGGCCGTTGATTGCTAAATCAATCTAGGCCATTCATTGTAATTCTTGAGCTCTATATGAGGCTCACTTCTCTCATTTGAAGGATAGACATTAGAGGATTAGAGAGGATACATTAGATTAGAAAGGAGTAGAGTAGAGGAGGCTCTTCGAAGTCATTGAAGAGATATTGAGAGATTGTTGTAAAGATACACTTCAAGATTAATGCAAGCTCATTGTTGAATGTTTCATGGTGATCTTGTGATTTTGGAATGTTAGCATGGTCTTCATTGTCTCCAAGATGGTTAAGAATTGTTTCCAAAGTAGCTTAGTTGATAGATTAGAAGTTCATTGATGTAATGCATGTATGTATTGAATATTTAATCAACTCCTAGCTCATGCTTTTGACATCCATCGCTGGTGGAGTGTTGTGTAAAGCTAGACTGAGTTTCATCATAATTTGCTTAAGTTCGGATGTGGATGCTTGTTTGAGCTGCGCCGTCCAATGGATGCTCATATGAGCTTTCATGATTTGAAAACCATTCGCTAACCTTAGGAGATTGCACCTACTCCATGTAGTTGTAGGCATTCTTGGCGAAGTGGAGTTAGGTTTATTGAGGAGTTTGTCTATTCATGTAGCATCATTGTCTCATTGACCGTATATTAGTTTCTCTAAACCCTTACCTTTTACCTTTTCTTTTTGTAGTTGATTAGAAGAGGTTCTATTTCACAAGGAAAGAGTACCTATTTGAATGGAGTGATGAATAAATTCTGTGTAAATCCCTTTGTGTAAACAGCATTATCACATCATACCACCGAGGCTATCCGTTGCAAATCGCGTACAAGGAACCTTGGAGCGTTCTTTTTTGATCACGTAGTTTAGCATTCGAGACGCTTTGTTCAAGAGAGGATAGAGCACTTGGTATTTTATTCTAATGTTGTTGTTGTCAAGAAAACATCATCAACAAGTAGCATAACTCAAACTTCTGGGCAACAATGAGATACACACATACTCTGGTCATAAAGTGAGAATGTTGGCACAGATAGTTTCAAGTTTGCAATTAGTCAAGCGTTTGCTAGTGTGATTAAAGCTTAAAAAAAATTAACATCCTGAAACTTTGTCTGTAGCTCAAATGAGAAATGTACAGAAGTGGCAAGGACACGTTTTTAGTATAATTAAAACCTTGTATTTCTTAGTTGTTAAAACTTTTGGGAACTTTTTGGAAATTTCATTGTTACAATAATATAATGCTTTTAAATGCTTCTTATGGCTTTTTTGTTGTGCTGCAATAGCTAGGACTGGCCATTAGAGGAGTTACTTCAGGTCATTTTCCAGCAGCTGCATTCATACTGGTCTCAATGGGTAGTACATTTATTTTACTTGTTGGATGGAGAACAGTGTTCACGTCTGTCTTTCCTAATGATGAGCAGAACAGAAATAAAAGAGACGTTTACAAGCAAGGAAGTCCACTAGAATTTTTTGAGGTAACTTTGTCTTCCATGGCTTTTTTCCTAATTCTGTTTGATACTAGACTTTTATTGAATTGTTTACTGGCCATGACTTGAAACATATTAACCTTAACATGGTGCTTTTAAATTTCTGTAGTCTAAATGGAGAAAGCTTTTGTTGAGCACTGTTACATGTGATTGAACAGATGGAATGATTGAAACTATGATATAATAATATCATAATAGATTACACTGCCTTGTTGTTCTGCAGCTGCTTACTTCTTTAGTGAGGCGGTGGTAATCATAAATGGTGTATATTGCCGGAGAATTCTAGATTTGCTGTCGAAATTGCTTTACCCAATCCTTTTTGATTTTCTCTTACAGGGACGATGATTTAGTGGTCACCTGGCATTTGAATTGTGTCCTGGATCCTTATCTTCTCTCTCTCATTCTGCTTTAGTTTATTGCCCATTAACTCTTCTAATATTGTACTATACATGCTTTACAGTATCCAGTGGTTCCAATCGATCACAAATATATAAATATAAACTTCAGAGGAAAAACAAATAGTTAGGCTGATGTTCAATGACATTTTCTATTCCATTACACACAGCTGACACTAGGGGATCTAATCTTGTATTTGGAAATTTGTGCTAAAATACATAAGATTTGTTGTATTAGAATATTACTGTGATTAATAGTAAGATTTGAATGATAGAAAATGGAAGTATCTTACTGGAGAAGGGTTCTATCAGTGTTGCTCTGAGTTTTGGGGATGGCAATTTTATTTTATTTTTGAGGATGGTGGGGAGATGACTATTAAAATAATATATAAAATTAATATTTGAATTTTTAAAATACAAATAAATGAAAAATATCTAAAAATAACATAAACAAACCAAAATCCCATTAATGGGATATTTGTCAAAAGAAAAGAGAATAGAAATGAGAAATGGAAGCATCCATGGAGGGTTTTGTAAATTGAACTTTGATAGCGCGTCACAAGAAAATCTGGGCCCAGCTGGGGTTGGGTATGTTGTTCTTCATGATACTTTAGGAGCTTTCATCGAAGGAAGATCACTTTTGCTAGGAATGAAAACCAACAATGAGGCAGAACAGGAAGCGGTAATCATGGGGCTGATGCTGGCTTCATTGCAAGGGTGTCAGGTATTATCTTTGAAGGGGATTCAATGAATGTGATTAATGGTTTGAGGAAAGTGAGCTGCCCAAATTGGAAACTTGATTCCCTTTTGGAGGAGGCTTTAGGCATTTGCAGGCGCTTTGATAATATATTGTTTTCTCACTGTTATAGGGAACTGTTGATTTCTTTTTATGCACATGCAAACTCAGAATAAAATAACAAGGTATTCTATCCTCTCTTGAACAAAGTCTCTCAAAGGCTGAACTTATGTGATCCAGTGAGACAACTCCAAGGTTCTAGATGTCAGGTCTTGACAATACGTTGGATATAGACTCAGTATATATATATGATGTGATTTGTTGTTAACACAAAGGGACTTACGCTGGATATACTTCTTCACTCACTCGACTTATTACTCCTTTTCATGGAAAGAAACCTCCTAATTCCACAAAGAATATGCAAAAAGGTCAAGGGTTTAGAGAGAATGTACTTTACTTCTAAGTACAATGAGACAATGAATGATGCCAAGATAGACAAATTCCTTATAACAAGCTCCACTTCGCCATGATGAATTCAACAACAACTACGTAGAACAAGTGCAATCTCCCAAGGATGACTAAGGATTTTCATATTGGAAACACACATTTGAGTACCCACAGCTGGCGCAACTCAAACAAGCATCAACAATCGAACTATTGCAATAAGTTGAGGTTCAGGGTAACTTTGCACAATGACTTGTCAGCGACAAACCATCAAAAGTATGAACCTAGGAATTCATCAAAAATCTTCACAATGCATTCACTATATCAATGAACTTTCTAATCTACTCTACTTCTACTTGGAAACACATCTCAATCATCTTCGAGAAATAAGAAACCATGCAACGTTCCAAAACAACACAATTGTCACCAAGCTTCAATGAGAAATGTATTAATCTTGGAAGTGATTACAACAACTTCAAGTTCTCTCCAACAACTTTCGAAGAGCTTTCTCTACTCTACTCCTACTCTACTTGCCTATAGCAACTCTTATCTAATGTATGATCAACTCTAGTGGTTACAAATGAGGCGAATGCGCCTTTTTATAGTCCTCAAAATACAATGAACGGCCAAAAATTTTTTGAGCAACCAATGGTCGAGATTTTGCCACATCAACAATTAGTTACAACAACCAACTATTTTTAGTAAAAAGAGAGGCAATGAAGGCATGTTTCCCAAGGTGATAAGCATGACATGTTGGAATCTTTGGGAATCTTCTTGAAGCTTGTTGCAAGTACATTGAACATGGACAAGTGAGGTGGCAAGCTTTGATTGGCTAATGATGTGTGAACGCCAACTCAGCATTTCTTGAGCAAATTTGCTTGATTTTCAATATTTTTCCAATTTCTTGATGCTATTCCCAAATTTTATCTTCTTTTCTTGGCAAAGTCTTGAACTTGAATTTTCACTTCTGGAACTATTTCTCCGCAAACATGGAATTTGGGAATCTTGTCCTTGTTCTTCACTTCTTGTTGTATTTGCATTCCTTACATTTTTGGATGTAATTTGTGGATTTTCTTGATACTTATGCTCATTCGACTAACTTGTCTTGTGATGCTTGTATAGGAGTCTTGCTATGGATGTTGAAGTAGAGCGATGAAATTCTCCTCTGGAAGCAGGATGATGGTGAACTTGATGATATCTCGATGAAGTGCAGTAGAACTTTCTTCGTGTCGGTGACGGTGCTTTCTTTGGATGCAAGGTGGATGAGCTTGATGATGTCTTGATCCTTTGGATATTCCTCTGGATAGCTCGCCTCCGGATTCTTCAATATCTGCAAGATAAAAATTCACAAGTCATAGCACTTGAAAACATTAAGTCAAGTTCATTAATGCATGTGAAGAAATTGAAAGACAATTCATTGTATTTCACAAAATTTCATCATCATCTTAGAACAATCTCATTCCAATCAATCTTGAAGTAATCTTGAGCAATCTTGAAGCATGGAAAAGCATGATGAAATAGAACTTTAATTCTTCTTTTCTCTCACTAAATTCACCTTCCTAAAAATGAGGAATTCTGCTCTTAATTCGCTAGTCTGCTCCTAAAATCTGCTTTTTTGCTTTGAATTTGAATGTGAGAAATGAGGATTCAAACCTCCCTTTATAGCGCTTACACCTACCTTTCTCACTAGGTCGGCCTAGTGCAGGTCGGTCTGCCTTTTACATTGATTTTTCTTTGTTTAAAACTAATTTTTCCTCTCCCTAGGGCCGACTTCTTCTCTTGATTGGCGGGTTTTTACTGAGTGCATGGATAGATGAGTGTGTGGTGGATTTTCCATGGGTTGCTGGAATCTGCGCTAGTTTTGGGCGGATTTTCCATGTGCATGTGGAATTTCCACTTTTCTTGAGTGCATATTCCTTGGGTGTAAGGAATTTCCTTCATTTTTCTCTTAGATTTTTCCTTTTAAAACTTTCCAACTTGGCGAATTTCAAAGGGTTTTGCATTGGATTTTCATGAATTTGAAGTGGTTTTCAAAAGATTGTTGATGAAGCACCCTTGATTTGAGCGCATTTTCCATATGCAAGTGGAATTTCCACTTTTAGGCGCATTTTCCTTATGCACTTGGAATTTGCGGCTTTCCATGACTAGCCCAAAATTGCGATTTTTCCATGTCTTGTGCCAACTTGCGACTCCTTGACGATCTCAATGTTTTCTAAGTTGAAATTGTGAATTTGGCAAGCTATAATGGAAACCTCAAGGATTGAATGCCCATTTATCCTAGGCGCAAATTCCATGGTAGCATGGAAAATGCGATTTTGGCAAAAAATGATGACTTTTCCAAGTTTTCAATGCAATCTCAATCATGCTAACCCAAAAATGCTAAAACTTTCAATCACCAACCAATTCTTGGAGGAGAAATAGTGAAATTTTCAATCATTTTTAGCCTCCAAGAAAAAGCACAATTTCCACATGTGAGTGGAAACCCCGATTTTGGGCACAATTCCCTCATACCCTTGGAATTTCCGACTTTTCAAAGTCATTTTCAATACCTGAAATCACGTATATTTCAAAATATGTTTAATAACATATACTTTAACTATTTTGAAATATACTTTCAGGATGTTTGAGATAGGTCTCAGATCCATGAGATTTAACATGTAGATTCTAGATTTCTGAGGATCCACCAGATTTCAGACTTAGTTTTTCAGGATTTCAGGATATCAGACTTAGTCAATTTCAGGATTCCAGGATTGATCTCAGTGTTCTCAATTGCATTTTGTTTGATGTAAAACCTCCCAATTTCTCATTTGAATGAAGATTGATCAAGACTCAGGACTAGGACTCTCTAATCTACTGACAAAACAAAAGCGAAAACTGGGGGTCCCCATTTGCAATGGGGCGATGTGTGAAAACGTCACAACAGGAACAAAACAAAGTAATGAATCTCTTGGCTAATAGGGGTGTGGACCTTTCTCCTTCTTCAGCTCTAGAAAGTTCCAACATAGCTGATTAAGTTAAACCTTGACAAAGTGTTAGACTATGACAAACCCCTGTGAATGTGCATTTGGTGGTGGCTCCCCTTGTCATGATGTTTATATTTATTTGATTGTAAAGTGTCTGGCTAGGGTTTAATTGGTGATTGATTTTATTCTCCTCGTGTGGATAGCTCTATATGTGGTGTGGTGAATGTGAAAGCTGTATGGGCCTTCGTCAGTTGCTGTGCTGGTTTTGTTGGATTGGGTCCATAGCTTTTGTATTGTTTACTGCTGTCTTCCTAGGTGTATTTTGGTTTCCTGTGGGTGGATTTGCTGTGGCAGGCAAGAGGGCTGGCTTCCCCAGGGACCTGCTGCGCAGAGGTGGTGTCACCTGACACCGACCATAGATTGCGAAAGATATTCAATTGCCCTAACATTGCTTTGTTGAATTTAGTCAAATGTATTATAGGTTCTGAAGAGTTAGCGGACAATGGCAATCTATGTGCAACAATCCTGGCTGACTTCGGGGATAAGCTTTCACAGATTGTGCAATCATTGGAGGTTAGGGGATGCCTAGAAAGTCTTCTGGTGCGGCAGGATGTGGACTTGGTGGAGACTGCCTTCCTTTTGGGTGTGACATGGATATTAAGAAGACGATTATTGATGGGCAGGGTTTGTTGGCTATGCAGGCAGAGCTTTAGGATGCTAAAATCGATGTTAGCAATCTCGTAGCCTTTTGCCAAGATTTATGAATGGTAATGAAACCTTTAATAGTCTCTCATCACAAGGTCTACTTGAAGTCACAGTGGCTACACACTAGCACACTTGGAGGGTGGAAATTTGATGCAGTTTGTGAAGCAAGCAGAGATTATAAAAGGTGTTCAATTTGAAGGGCTTGAGGCTCCTGCTGGTGATGAGGGAGTGAAGGCTAAGTTGGTGGCAGTTTCAGGCAATGAGGTTTTCAACAGGGCCTATGAACATTGGAGAGAAGTGCCTGGAGGTTCTGGGGTGGCGTGTTGGGGGGTCTCCCACCTTCCCTAGCTTTGGTTTACTGCTGGTTTTTTTAATTAGGTTTTGTTATATGTTGTAGTGCTTTGCTTTCTTACCTTTTTTTGCCTGCTTCTCCCCTCTGGGGGTTGCTCACACAGGTGTTTAGATTATGTTTTTGTATGCTTCTATATTTTAGCCTGCTTCCTCCTCTTCTGGGGAATGCAAAACAGCAACGGGCATGGGTTTTAACATTTTTGTTATGGGTTTGGTGTCCTGGTGGGTCCCTCTTTTAGGGTTATATTTGCTTTAGATTGTTTTTAAATTTTTGTTTTGCTGTTTTTAATGTGTTTGATATGGGGGACTCCCTGAAGTCCCCAAGACGTCAGGAAGTCCCTAGAAAGACCAAAAAAAAGGGAATGTCCTCAAAACTTTCAAAGAAAAGCGGGATTGAGAGGGGGCGTCCACTTCAAGTCCTCAAGTCCCTGGGATGTCACCCAAATCCACAGGGATGTGTCCCTGTTGAGCACTGGGTTTTGTAGGTACTTTATATCCCTATTAGAACATTCTTATCAACATTTGAAATGCAATTCCTGACACAGAGACATTTGACTAGAGTAGGAAAACCAATCTGCAAATCTGTTTTTTCCACCCAAAATGGCTGTATCAGGGAGGCTTTGTTCTCTCCATCAAGATTGACATACATTAAAGTTTAACTGGAGGTACTTATTACAGACTAGAGAGAAAGTGGAAGTTTACTTGTAGCATAATATGGCAAAGACAACGTTTATAGAGGGTAATATTTCCACAAGAACAACCGTCATGGACAACTTGAGGAAGCCCCTATTTTGTACTCTTGCAATAGGGAGGTATGAAGGCATATAGTGACCTTTGAGGAATAAAGATGTAATCTGTAGATTTATGGGTCTATGCCTTTTACATAGGTTGCTCAAGGACTGGATAATTAACAAATGGAAAGAAATTAAATTAAAATGGAAATTATGACAGGACCCCATTTTATGATCATATTTGCAAGCAAAGAAGACAGGGATGTGATTCAAGATCACCCATGGTTTATGAATAGAGATCGCTTGTTCTTGGAATATTATAATATTGGATTTAGTTCTACTCAGGAACTACCCATGATTGCACCAGTGTGGATAAGGATTGATTTCAAGATTACCTCCAAAGCAGTATGAGACTCTTTGGAAGAATTTATATGTGCTTCTGATGTAAAGCACAGATAGAACAACTGTAACTTATGCACTGGTATGCATCAATTCAGACTGTAGAAATCACTGCCTTAAGAATTCAAGCTTAGAATGATGGATCATTTGTGTGATCCTGTTTGATTATGAAATAATACCCTTGAAATGCCACAACCGTTATGGATGTTAGTATTGAAAAGAACCTACTCATATTCTAAATGTAGAACATTATCCGGAGCTGATATATATCAAACAAGAATACTGCCATAGAGGCATATAATGGCTTTCAGACCCTTCAGGATCAGTAGAACCTTCAAAGCAGACATGAGTACAAGAAGCATTGGATGCAGCCACATCAATACCAGCTTCAGGCAAGTCTTCCTCTTAAACCTTTTGTTGGAGAAATAATAACTATTGTTTTTTCTCAGAATTACTTTCATCTGGAGAACAAACAACAGAAGAAATTATTGAGGAACCTTTAGAATATCGGCATCAAACAGACATGGTAATGTGAGGTAAGCCAACTGTTGATTTTACATTGGAACAATATATCCAATGTCAATTAATCAAGAGTCCCACAGAACATTATGAAATATACATCTGAAGATGATCAGAATATGCAAGAAACTCAGTTGGCTGATGAAAGTTTGACACCACTCTTATCCTGGACAGCGTTATGGAAAATATTGAAGATGAAGAGTGCAAACACCAAAGTGTAAAAAAGGATTCAAGTAAAGCTGAAAATTTTAAGGAAAAGGAGTTGAGCTTTTAGTGACTTTTACTTATATAATATAGTGCCAATAAAATAAAAAACGTAAATGAGGGAAAAATCAATTCAGACCTGTTTTTGAAGGTGAAAGGAGCAAACTTTCTATTTACCTGTGTTCTAGACATTGAAAAATCTACACTAAAAGGATAATCATTATGGAATTACTTTCCTGGAAAATTAGAGGGCTTAACTCAAATAGTGTGTCGTTGTATCCTATGTTTGTGACTAAAAGGTTAGTATGCCCTTCATCCATGAAGCCAGCTAACTGCATCTCTAAATGCTTAATACTGTCATAAGGTTTTTGGCCAAAATTTTTATTGTATTGTGTCAGATCCTCATGGGAGATGTTGGGGACTACACAGACTGGTGATTGGGGCATATCTGGTTGTTCAATTCCTTTTAGTTTTAATTCAATATTAATGTTTATATTGATTCTATGTATGCGATGCTTTATCTCCCTGATAAAGTCTTGTGCGGGCGCTTATTTTTGAATGAGAAACTAGTTGGAAACATTCCTTTCTCACACCAGGGGGCTTTAATTCTCTTATGTATGCTTACGAGGAAGAGGGACAACTTCCCCCATTTGCTAAATTATCACTAGTAACGAGCTTATTGACCTTTCCTTTGTTTTGTCAGATACATTAGGTGTTACAAAGAATCAGAATCTGGTTGAGCATCATCAAAATCAGAATCTGCATCATCATTCCTCCCATCAGGTGGACCTAATGGAAGATGAACACCCAAATCAGCAGCCTTCAAAGGCTGATCCTCAGAATGCTGCACAGACGAGGAAGAAAAAAGTCCTCGTTCTTCATCAAAGACAACATCCCGGCTGAAGGTAAGACGATCAGTATCTATATCAATCAACCGGTAAGCCTTATGGTTGTCACTGTACCCTGTGAACATAAGCTTTTGACTCTTGGAATCCAACTTGGAGCACTTGGCATCTGGAATCCATACATAAGCTAAAGAGCCAAATATTTTCAAATGACTGATCCGAGGTTTGCGGCCAGTCCAAGCTTCTTCAAGAGTCTTCTCCTTAACAGCATAAGTCGAAGACCGATTAAGGAGATAGACGACAGTGTAGACTGCTTCTGACCAGTATTTCTTAGGAACACTCCTGTGTTCTAATATGGAACGGGCCATCTCAGTGATTGTGTGGTTGCGCCGCTCTACAACACTGTTTTGCTGAGGAGTATAGGGTGTGGTTAACTGGCGTTTGATGCCGTGTATGTCACAGAAGTTGGAGAAGTCAGTAGAACAAAATTCCCCCCCATTATCTGACCTAAGAGTGACTATGGAAAAGCCAGACTCTTTTTCTACTAAGGCCTTAAACTTCTGAAATACAGTAAACACATCTGATTTCTGTTTGAGAAAGTACACCCACATTTTACGACTGAAATCATCAACAAAAAGTAAGAAATCCCTGTAGCCAGTAATAGAAAGTGTATTCATTGGCCCACATACATCAGCGTGGACCAACTGTAGTACCTTGGAGGCTCACCATGAGTCACCAGTCAGGAATGGTGTCCGATGTTGCTTCCCAGCCTGACAAGCTCCACAAACACCATGATGCTGGGTCTGAATCTCAGGTAAACCGGCTACAAGGCCCTCCCGAGATAGCTGAGAAAGATAGTGCACATTTAAGTGCCCATAACGCTGATGCCAAAGACTGGTGATGGAAGAATTGCGGGCTGCCATGGCTAACTTTGGAGAATCCCCTGTATCCACAAGTCTGTATAGACCATGATCCTCAATACCAACAGCCACAGTGCTACGAGTCTCCCGATCAACAATGGAACATTTGTGTGTACTGAAAACCACATCCGAAGAGAGTGCCGCATGATCTGACTGACAAAGAGAAGATTAAGTTCCATGCCAGGAACATAGTAGACATTGAGGAATATGAGATTCCTCCCACCAGACTGAATCTGAACAGTGCCCTTACCGACAACTGTATATTCTTCTCCTCCACCAAAAATAATTGAGTCACTGAAGGGAGTAAAGTCTGTAAACCAATCACGTCGATGAGTGAAGTGACGTGAGGCACTTGAATCAATGTACCAGGCAGAGGACTTCACATGATCTGCAAGTCTTTTAGCCATAAAAGCGTAAAAGGCAGATTCCTTCTGCTCAGTGTGCTCGGCAATATTTGCTTTCTGTTGAGACCCCCCCTGCTTCTTCTGTTCAGAAGCCAAACGCTGACGACAATCCTTTTTGATGTGACCATATTTGTGACAGTAATTACACTGAATATTCTTTTTCTTGATGCTGTCCTGAGGTTGACCGGAGCCTTTTTGCTATGGAGGCTGACCTTTGCCTTTATTCTGAGCCTAAAACTTGGCTGCAAAAGCCTGCTCTGAAGAGGACGAAGAAGCACTACTACCAAACTGTTGTTTCCAGCGATCCTGCTGCAAGAGGATAGTACAAAGTTCTGGAAACTTCAGATCAACATTAGTTGATGTAATGTTGAGAGTCTCAATGAAATGTTCATAGGACTTAGGTAGACTTTTCAAAGTGATCACGACCACGTCTTCTTCCTCCATTTTTTGACCAAAAGCCTCCAGCTGATCTTTGATTTCCTGGATCTTGTTCAGGTGCGTCTGCAAAGATGTCTTCTCATCCATCATGATAGAAAACAGTATATTTTTCAGGAAGAACGCACGGCTCTTGTCGGAGGTCTCATGCATACCCTTCAGATGGTCCCAAATCTCCTTTGCTGTTTTTCCAGCCGGAATCTAAGGTAGCTGATCATCTGTGACTGACAGCTTAATGAGCATGACTGCTTCACGAGTTTGTTCGTCAAACTTATCTTGGTCTTTACCTGTCATTGCTAGACGAGTAGTATTGCCTAGAATGATCTGATTGAGGCAGCGATATTCAAAGATGGTCATCATTCGCTGCTTCTAGGTATTATAGTTTTTGCCATTAAATCGCTGACTGCCTTCCAACATGATGTTGGTCAAACTCGCCATCTTGCACGCTTTTCGAGGCATGAAAAACGAGGTACTGAGAAGAGGCGGAATACAGGGAACCTGAAGCACAAATTCCAATGCATAGGATGCTGAGGCAGTTTATAGGCACAAACTTCGAGACAAATCCATCGGCACAAATTTCAAGGCACGGATTTCGAGGCACCCAGAAAAATCCCACAGGTACCCAGAAATAGTCTAAAAAAACCCACCAAGAATCTGTGATCAGAAAAAAAATTCGACTGGAACTGGAGGGTCAAAACCCTAGTCGAAAAAAAAAAGGAACCCTAGGCGGCTATGGCAGCCATGAAAACACAAAAAAAATGACTTCAAACAGAGGGTTTATGTCTCTTTGCAGAAAATCGCGATTTGCAAGTGTCCGGAAAAGGGTCTGGCACCAAAAACTTGGACGAAACGCAAAAAATCCTTTCAAAGAATTGTACAGAAATCCGCAACTAAAGGATTTGGAAGAAATCGTGTCCACCAAAACTCAGAAAACCACGACTTTGGAAGAATCGCGTCCTCCAAAACTCAGAAAACCGCGACTTTGGAAGAATCGCGTCCTCCAAAACTCAGAAAACTGTGACAGATTAAAAAACGTGAGCGGAGGGAGGTGAAGTCGCGAACAGGGGAGACGGAGCCCTAAACGGCGCTCAGAAAGAATAGGAACCACAAACGGAGTGCGAAGATCATAAATCTTAAGGCATGAAAAAACCAGAAAACCCTGGCGGCCAACGTTTCTACAAAAAAACGCATACAAAACTCGCCAAAGATATTTCGCGACCAGGGACTCGGAGAGAAAAAATCGGTCTTCAAACACTTAAAAAATTTCTTTCGAAAATTTAGAAGACAAATTTTTAATTTCCAGGTTCTAGCTCTAATACCATGTTACAAAGAATCGATGTTGTTCATTATATAGAGGAGACGAAGGCTCCTTAAATAGAATTACAAAGACAATGTTTCTAAAAGAAACAATCGTTAACAAGAGACGAAGTTAGAAACTACTGGTTGACCATTAAAAACATAAATAGAAAGATATTATTCTAATATTAGGTGTAATAGAAGGTAGCCTTTACATTTTATTGCAGATTGACTCAATAGACGTTTTCTCACAGAATTCAAACTCCTGGAGACTGGAAACATTAGCTAAATAAGTTATCCTATACTGTTTGATATCGTTGGTCTTTGCTCTTAATGTTGGATACAGGTATGCTGCCATCTAAGTCATAATTAAAAGATGAAACATGGTTTAAAAAACAAATAATTTATCAATTTTCCCGGTAATGGTGGGAGGAGGATAACTATATTCAAGGACATAAAATCAGCATGTGTAACATTTTGGGAAGATATTTTAATAGAAGTAGGAGATTGAAGCAGATTTAGCAAAGTTTGGGCAGATGGTCTTATTTAGGAACAACACTCACGGCTACGAATGCAAGATTTTAATCTAATTCATTAGTGAGATAAAATTGCATAAAGAATACATTTGGAGACAAAAGCAGGATTATCCGGATAAAATGTGGAGATAGATATGCAACATTCTTTTACGAGTCAACACTGAGCCATCATAATATAAACTGAATAACAAGTATTCAAGAAATAGATGGAATGATCAGTAATGACCCCCATGAAATAATGAATACAATGGAAAACTTTTTTGCTAACCTTTTAACTAAGCCTGCACTTGATAGTTTGCATAAACAAAATCAAATAAGTCAACCTATATATAAAATTCCTACCGAGCAACAAAATTGTCTTATGAAGAAATACCTTTAGAAAAATAAAGGAAAGCTGCTTTCCTCATGCAATTAGACAATTTTTTCTGGGGCTAATGGCTTTCTTAATTCTCTCTGTTGGAATTTTACCAATAAAGGTGCAATGGCTTGATTATATTATGGGATGAGGAAAAAATCGATATTAGAATGAAAAAAGAAATTATTAATTAAGAGAACATGAGCTTTGGCTCAATTAATTGAAGGGATATAGTCCACATCATAGCAGCAAATTTTTTTGGGAAAAAAATTGGCAAATCAAAAGATAAAGGTTTTTTCAAAATATTGGGATTTAATCAGGGAAAAAATCTGATTTTAAAAAAATGTAGGAAAATACACAAAAAAAGAAAAACCTGCTGTTTTTTAAGTTCAAAGGCATTTTAATAGCATAGATATATAGAGAAAATAAAATTGAGAGTCTAGTCCATGAATTGTGGAATATAGATTTTCTCATTTATGTTCATATGGTTGATTACATTGCGTTGCACAATACATACTACATAGTGCATAAATAATAACTAGATGCTAATAGCTTTCAAATTTCTAATTACAATCTACTTTGTACAAAGTAACCTACAAATTAAGTACAAAGTTCTAAAAATGAGACGTAGCCAATGATTCTTGTTGCTACAAAGAGAGCTACACTAGAGTGCTATTGGTCTTGATGATGAAGCTCTTGGCTCAAAGCCTGTCTTAAGTTGTTCAACCAAATCACTATCAAGGTTGGCCTTTGTTAGGATATCAAAACCATCAAGATTGAGAAGGACACCATCATTCACAATCCATTTAGAATTTGGATCGATCTTGTAAAGATCAAGCAGTTGGTCTTGATGGTTCATGATTTTTTTCATATTAAAATTAGATTTGGCAATTGAAAGTAAAACAAAAAACAATGATTACAATTTATAATTACAATTTCAAGTATTTCAAAACTCAAACCTTGAGCTTTCTTTAGCTTTAGATGGAGGTTGTGGTGAACAAACATTGTCGTTCGTTCTGTTACATCAAATGGTTGCATTTCTTGGAATATATGTGTTTAAGAACACTCCAAGTATGATCACAAGCGGATGAACTGCATGGCTAACTCAAAAATGTGTGTCACCATCCATCAAATTTTCTTGGCTTTTTGGCCACAAAAATCTCATCATTGTATTGAAAAACACAAATTATTTTGAGATGATATCATAAGATCTAGCGAAAGTTTAACACCTTTAATGTGCATGTCTACAATATAGAGAGCTTGTCAAAAGTTTATGGAGTCTACTTAGTTTGAAGGTCTTCCTGGCTTGCACGGCAATCATACTTCAGAAAAAACCTCTTGCTTAGTTGTATATTGGTAGCTTTGCCAAAATTGCATCCAATGTTGCTGGGTTAGGGAACATTTTTTGCACAGAGTAGGCCCTATGCGACCTTAACATTACCTTTGAATTAGAGATTGTAGAATGATGATGGATTCTGATAGTATCCAATGACATGGAGAGGGGAGTGCATTTGTCGATCCCATCTCTTATCAATTATGTCCCATGATGCCATGTACCTATCCTTGTTATTTTCCATCCTACCCTTCATCATCTCCTTGGTCCTATCCATAGCCTCATACAAATAACTCATGGGGGATTTCTCCCCATCCACTAGTCTCAAAACTTTTACTAGAGGCTTTTAAAGTTTAACCACTTGTTCTATTGCATCCCAAAAACTCGTAGAAAAAATATACTTTGCCATTGTTCTACCATCTATTTGATTGGTGAAGCTAGACTCCATCCACTCATTTGAAACAAACATTCACTTCAAATTCATTTTCTATTGGCGAAGAGTTTGAAATGCAAGGAAGTGCATAACAAATCTTGTCATTGCTGATCAAACTAGCTCCTTGCCCTTTGTAAAGAAGTGCATCATACACAACACCCTTAGTGTGATTGTAGATGAATTTGGTAATAGTGTAAGCCTTTTGCAATACCTCCTTAAACCATTCAAGTTTTCCAACGTCCTCTAGGGTTAGACTAAGGTAGTGTGTTGGGCACGAGCTAAAAAAATAAAGGGATGCTTGTCCATCAGGAGTATCCTAACAACATTGTTCGTAATAAATTGAACCACATTTGGTGGTTCTACATCCATGACCACCTCGTCAAACAATTCGAACAATGTAGTTGTAGATTTGATCCTATCCGATGCATTCGCAAATTTCAAAAAGATCGTGCCAATATCACAAGAGATAAGGAAGTTGTTGAGAGTTAGGTTCTTTCTGTTTGTCCACCCATCTGATGTTATGGCTCAGGTTCTTTTTGTTCATCCACCCATCTGGAGATAAGGAAGTTGTTGAGAGTTAGGTTCTTTCTGTTTGCCCACCCATCTGATGTTATGGTTCATAGGTTCTTTCTATTCGTCCACCCATCTGATGTTATGGTTCATCTAATCTTTGTCCACTCTAATTGATGTTTGTTAATATCCTTAACATCTTGTACTATGTCAGTGAGCATATCAACCCTTAATGTCTCGTATGATGGGGCTTTGAACCTAAGATCTACAGCTGCAATAACAACCACCATACCTTACTAGTATGGAGACTTGACAACATGGAATAACAGGTTAGAGTAGAACTAGAAATTCACTATTGCCTTCTTCGCCTATTCATAGACATTCTTCCTCCATCTCGTACTCTCCAAAATGGTTTGTGATCCTGGTGAAGTATGAGGTGCAAAGAAAGAATTAATGTTTCCTCCACTTGTGTTTGGGCCACATGCTGTAGAAGTAGGTGTCCACTGAGACTCCCTTAAAGATTGTTGTGCACCAGTTGCCTCATCCAAAGGATTGCCCCTACCATTTGTAGAATTAGAAGCTACTTCTACTCTAGTCCTTGCCTTTTTAGCCTTACCATTAGAAATTTCGTGAAGAGCCTATTGTGCCTAATGTGTGTTATTTGTAAGGCACTTTGGGCAAGTAGTGTTGTCATCTCTTGGCTCCTTTGCCAAATGCCATTTGAGGTGATATATGCCTCCATTGATATCACTCAAGCAAAAAATGTATTTGACCTTGTTTGTACTTGAGACTGACATGAAATATGCCCATGCAAAGTCTCTCTCATGCGGCATGATGACCAAATTTGTAAAAGGAATCTGAATTCAATCTTTCATATGTTTTGAGGTTGTAACATTTGCCTTATCACTCCGAGAAGAAACCTGTATCGCTCCAACCTTATCAGTCTTGCCTTTGGATAAACCTAGATCATCAATGCCAAACTGCCCATTATACCAAAGCAATGGTAGGAAAGAACAATTCTCTCAAAATGCCAAACCTCTTGATATACCTCACCTTCCTATATACTCAAAGGTACATGGAAGAGTGATAGTACTGTTGATGCGTGTTTTATGACTGCAACAAACATTAGAATAAAACACCGAGTATTCTATCCTCTCTTGAATAAAGCTTCTCAGACGCTGAACTTCATGATCAAATGAGACTGCTCCAAGGTTCCTTTTGTGTCAGGTCTTGACTGGTGTGGGATAGACTCAGTGGAATGATGTGATTTGCTGGTAATCACGAGGGGGACTTACGTGAGATTGCTCTTTCATGGACATGGAATAGTTCCTTACTCCTCGGACTCAGATTTGTGGGCGAATGGAACTCCTTCACAAATGGACAACTTGGAATTCCTAGGTTCCACTCTTGAAGAGGTGGATGATTTGGCAATGAGGCTCTGGAAAACTAATCCTAGCGAAAATCTAAAAGAAAATGCAAAAGATGAGGTAAGGGTTTAGGAGTCTAACTAATCGATGGAAGAGGACTACTGCTGAGGATGGAAACTAGAACCAGTCCTCTGCTTCGTCATGAGACAACAGCTAGGCAAGGGTGGTGCTATCTTCTGAAGGGAAGTAAGGATTTTCAGACTGCTCCTGCAAGGGACATGGAACTGAATCGTGCAGAATAGTCGAAGTTAGACTTGGAATTAGTTCAGGCTAACCATGCACGATGATTTGCAGGGCACAGATCACCGATGGTATGAACAAGCAGATTCAATCATTCAACAGTGATAATCTCCATCATTCTAACTAATGAAATACTGAAAGAAAATATAAATGAAACAACTTAGATCTTGGAGCTGATGATTTGCTTCAAAGAAGTCAGAAAACCATGCCACAATCCAAAGAATATCAAGAACACCAATCTTCAATGTCCATATATTGATTTGGGAATGTCTTACAACAATCTTGTTGATTCTTCAAAGTTCCTTTTCTCCAAAAATGGAGTGCAACAGAAATGAACAGCTAACTAACTACTTGCTCTAAGAGCATAAAAGATGAGAGAAGAAAGAAGACCCCCTCAAATGAGGCCCCTCAGCCTATTTATAGGCAAACATAACCCAAAGGAGGAGGTGAGGAGATCTGATCTCCTAAAAATCCGTGCAAACCCTAAAGAGATAGGGATGAACATGTCATAGGCTCCATGGGATGCTGCCACCTGTCTTGGACGCCACTTGCTCTGGATGAAAAGTTACCACTTGTCCTGGACGCTAGGCTGACTAAGCTGCTTGGTAGGTAGGTGAGACCAGTCAACCGTCTGTTCCTTGGTCACAAATTTCATGGTGAACAGGAATCCACTTGTCCTGGTCGCAAATTCCACTTGGAACAGGATTTTGCGACTAGGAATGATTTTCTTTCTGGGCGCATAATCTAGGGGGTCAAGGAACTTTTGCTGTGGAATTCCTTGCAGGATGGAAATCAGGTCAATCCTGATGGAATTCTTGGAGTGATCCTTGGAATTTTGTCTTGGTGCTGTGTACTTTGGAATTGAAATTCCATCCCTGTTGTATTTTCCTTCGCACCAGCACGGATCCTTGCTCTTGGCGTGGATTCTCATTCTTCTCGATGGATGGTGAACTTGAAGTGCATCCTCCGGGTTGTCCAAGGATTGATCCTCTTGTCCGGAATCGGAATCCTTTGACATTGCCTTCCTTGTGCCAGTCATGTTGAGTGTTGGAAGAGAGGGGCATGCTGATGAAATCAATGCCTTTGAATGGAGCAATGCCTTCATCTTCCCTTGGTATGCATGTGTAGTCTTCTAGTTATTGGAGCTCTTGGATCCTGAAATGGTCATCCTTCGATGCCTGAACTCTCCGTATTCATCCTGATTGTCCTGGATCATCCTTGTTCATCCTCCCCATGGAACTTATCCTCGTCTTGGATTCCTGCAAAACAAGGGGAACCTTGAGTAGTCATGATGAACAAGATCCTTAAATGTAATGCAAACAAAAGATAAAATAGGAACTAAACTTGCATAATTGATCAAATTGACTTATGAACTCTTGAACAAAATAGAGGATTTTCATCACCTTCTGGTATCCTTCATACTTGGACTAACTTTTCTTTTCATTCCAGGATTACCAGGCATGCACAGGAGGAGTTTCCAGGTCAGGGAGCAACTTCCAGTTGGTTCAGGAGTCCTTCCTGTCCAGGTCGCATTTTTCACTGTCAACAGGAATTTCCTGCTGCCCAGGTCGGGGATTCCTTACGGTCAGGGATTCTAAGGAGTCCTGGAATTCCACTTGTCCAGGAGTGCATATTCCAGTTGGTCCTGGATTTTGCACTCAGGACAAATTTCTTCCATGGGCGCATAATCCACCTAGTCATGGATTTTGTGACCAGGGACACTTTTGTCTAGAGCCCAGATTTCTTCATTCTTTTAGGTTTCCTTGCCAAAATTTTGCTAAGTCTTGGAAATTTTCTCCTATGGAATCTCACTCAGATGGAAGGTTGCTTCTTTCATTCTGGACATGAATTATCTTATTTTGCATTTTTGAAAGGGAACTGGAATCTTGCTGTCCAGGAGCGCAAATTCCACCTGGGTCAGGAATGTGCGACCTGGACAAAAAACCTCTAGGAGCGCAAATTCTAGTGGGAAGTGGATTTTGCGACCTGGACGAAAAGCTCTCCTGGGCACAGATTCCACCCTCAACTAGATAATGTGACTTGGACTTTTGAGCCTGATTTTGACTAAGGATTTGTCCTCCTGCTTCAATTTTTGGCAAAGGGTGAACTTTAGCTTGCTTCATCAGAGGTTCAATCATTAACATGGGATCCAAAGCGAGGTGTTTTTCGTTTCTTCCATCCCCTCAAGGAATCTCCCATTTTCATGGTGAAATTTGCAGAAGGTGAATTCTAGCTGCTTTACGGAGGTTCAATGACGACACGGGATCCAGAACACAGAGTTTTCGTTTCTTCCATCCCCTCAAGGAATCTCCCATTTTCATGGTGAGATTTGCAGAAGGCGAATTCTTTGATTCAAGCATCTGTAGAGAAGTCCAGGAATGATTTCCTGATGAGTTGCATAGTCCAGACTGGACAAGAATATGGAACAGGATAATCCTGATCCTAGGGCGCATAATCTAGTAGGTACTGGATTATGCGACCAGGATAAAAACCATCCCTGGGCGCATAATCCAGTACCTACTGGATTATGCGACCAGGGATAAAATCCTTCCCTGGGCGCATAATCCAGTAGGTACTGGATTATGTGCCCAGGAACATTCCTGTGGCACATTTCAACAATCATTAGGAGGGGGATTGAATATACATCGTTTTCGAAATTGCTCTTAGTCCCTGAAAAACTCTGTTGGTTTGGAAACCATCCGAGTTATGATCTGAGATTGAGTCTCGGATTGGGATCAGGAGGATATCCTTTGGATTAGTCCTGTAGGAGTAGGGCTGCTGGCCCGGGAACTGAGTTCCATGATGGAAAGATGATCATGCCAAGGAGTGACAAGTTTTGTCGGATTCAGGACCTTGTTGGGATAGGAATCCGGATAGACCTTGGAACGGAAGTTCGGGAATGAATTCCTTGGAACAGGATTCAGGGATAGGAACTTCCGGACAGGACCCTTGATCGAACTTCTGGATTGGATTCCAGGACTAGAATCTGGATAGACCTTGGAATGGAATTCTGGACAGGAATTATCTTATTTTGCATTTTTTAGGGAATTGGAATCTTGTTGTCCAGGAGCGCAAATTCCACTTGGTCGGGGATTCCTTGAGGTCGGGGATTCCTTAAGGTCGGGGATTATGCGACCATGGATAACTTCTTCCTGAGTCTGGACTTCTTCTCTCTCAAACTTTCTTTCAAGTCTTTTTGTCAAAATTTTGCTAAGTCTTGGAAATTTTCACCTGTGGAATCTCACTCAGATGGAAGGTTGCTTCTTTCATTCTGGACAGGAATTTTTTCGGAACAGGATTCCTGGATTGGAGCTTCAGAACTGGAGTTATGGAATTGGAATTTCTGGATAGGGACTCTGGAACAGGATTCCTAGAAAAGGATCCTCTTATTCGTCAAGGAGTCTTATGCTGAGGGTGAAGGACTTGGACCTTTCCTATGGAATGATGGACCTATGCCATGGATTGGTCAGTTTTGATCGAGGAATGATAGTCAGGGTTTCACTTATCCTCAGGGAAATTCACTATTTCAAGCATTCCTAATGTTCTCTGTGAGCTGACTGCTTGGACATTCTTTCCTAGCTTCATGGATTCGAGCAAGAAACTGCAAGATCAAAGCAAAAATGACGGCGAAAGTGAGAAAAGAGGGGGTCCCCATTTGCAATGGGGTGATGTGTGAAAATGTCACAAGTACGTGGAAGAGAGATGTATGTGAGAGTAGAGTGGTACGAGAGTGTAGAGTGGCACCATAAGAAATGACATGTGAAAGGTCTCGGGTTTGTTTAATGGCATACTTGCTTACAAGGGGTAGTCTAGAGCACGTAGGCATGGTTGCTCATTTGACCCTACTATCCCCCTATGTTGGGTTTATGGTTGAACAATACGTCACCCAAAGAAGAAAGAGAAGAAATGTAAGAGAAGACAACTACAAGGAAAAGTATCTGTAGTCTCCTTATAACTCCAACCTCTATAGCCCTCAACTATACCTTCAGGACATCACTTTGTAGGGTATGAGAGGGTAATCTCGCTAAATGCTATGTCTGGTGCACTGTAGAAAGAGATTAAGGACAATTTTTTTTGTAGCTGAGTATATCGTACTTTTTACAAGCATTAGTACTTAACAACAAAATAAAGTCAAGCATGTACAAGTTAAATAGGTTTTCAATAACATGACAACCTGTGATTTTTGACCTTGATTATTGATTTAAAGATGTAAAATTTCTTAAAATGTGCTTAGTAGTATTTATCTTTAAAATGTGGTAGCTATTTCTAATGTTTTTCTAAACAACTACTGAATATGGGGTTGAGCTCAACCAGTGAATATTAGGCAATAACTTAGCCAACTATTTTTTTAGTAGATACAATATGGCTATGTTTTTTATTATGATGAGCAGCTGATAAGGGGTTGAACCCTTTACAAACAAGGCCTCAAGGGTAGAAAAACAGGGGACAAAACAGAACAACCGCAACCAAGCTGGAAGAAAACAACAGCCAAAGGAACCTGATCCCAGAAGCAGTAGACCAGGAACAGCAGAATGACAACACATGCACAGTAGCCCAGTTGGAGAACAAACAACAAGGATCTACACAACACCAGATCCCGACCTAGAAAATCTAACTCCCTTGCCACTAGAGAGTAAAGGACCTTTCTTCCTACACTAAACCACTGTCCAGGAGGGTTCAGAACTAGGATCAATAGAACGAGGAGAGAGGGGAGCCTCCCTTGAAGCCACAAGCAAAGAGGGCTCACGGTGAACCCCAACAGACACCAAAGAATCCGCACGCAGGGACGCTAAGCCTGAAGAAGGCAAAACCGAAGAAGAATCCGGAATAGAAGAAGCAGGCCTACCTGAAACATGAGGAGCCGACAAATGAGCAGATAAGTGATCGGAAGAGTCCAGAGAATGCAAGGGATTCGCAGTAGTAGCCTTCGCCACCCCCTCAGTAGCAGCCCCAAAAGGGAGCTCAGCCTCCTTAGAGGAATCATCCCCCTAGACGAATAGTCCTTCTGTGAAGCATTGATAGTCAGGTGATCCGGGAGAGCATCCTTCCACCAAGTTGCAACTCCCTTGCGACGCGAGAGGGCAACCAGAGGCCAAATGACCGGTAGCAAAACACCTTCTGCATCTAAAAGGAATACCCTCATAATCCAATAGTTGTTTCCAGGGCGGTTCCCCTACCATCAAGACCACATCCCCATGAAGAGGTTTAGATATGTCAATATCCACATGGATGCGAGATACCGTAGAATGTCCCATGAAAGAGGTTGTAGAATCAACCTTAAGGAAACGACCAATAGCATTGCCTATGCTCTCGTAGTAAGAATCCTCCCAAAACTGGAGAGGGAGATTTGGGAGACGGACCCAAATAGGTCTGACGTTGAACGGCTCAGTTAGGGGATTGAAGGAGAGAGTCCAGGACGTGATGGAGAGGGAATGCTCCCCCCAAAACCAAACCCTGCCATCGAGCACTAAGTCTTGCTGCTCCGAAGAAGCAAATGTCACAATAAAGAATCCTCTTACATAGGGAAACAACTCAATCTTACCTTCAACAAGTGGCTTCCAAGACTCCATGACCCAATTGTGGAGATTGCGTAGAGAGGACCAGAATCCATTAAATCTGCATATCACACCTGTATTACGATAAAATTCTTCATTTTCAATGATCTCCGATCCACACACCACAACAGGAGACGCCTGGGCACAAGGGATAGGTCGAGAACCGAGTCGGGGTGAGTGGGTCCGAGTGCCAGAACCAGTCACAACGGCAGAGAAAGACTTCCTAGGGCCCCCAGGAACCCGAAGCCCCTCAGCAGGCCCACCAACAACTTCAACCTCGACTGAATGACCGCAGACACCCAATCCAGAGTCAATCAATTCCGCGTGAGACGGAACCCCAAGACCAGCGTTCACTGGACCTTGCCCCTGCCCATTCGCAGCAGGCACATTTCCGCCTTCAGGCATACCAAGGGTGACCACACCCAGCAAGCCTAAGTTAGAGCCAACACCAGTCCGACCCCCAACTGACGTGGGCACCTTGAGCGGCAAATGAACATACTTCTGTCCATAGCAGTTCAAACTTGCAGTTTCCCGCTCCGCGCTTAGTTTCCTGTTCATACTTGCTCTCAGGAAGTGCACAATATGGCTATGTTATTTTTGACTATTTTCCAGAAACAATATAAACAACTAGCACATTTTAGAGATAAATATATACACAAATACTACATAAAATTGGTATAAATTTCTTAGGGTAAAAAGGATTCACAACTACGCAGCTAAAAGCAAAAGCCTTAAATGTGAGCATATTACTTGCACACATAAACTTCATAATCTTCGTATTCTCCAAGAATTCTTTGTTTGACTTTGAATAGCCAATTGTAATTTAAAACTCTGCTCACACAATGAGTTAGCTAGGCTTGATATATTTTTCAATTTTGACTTCACAACTTTGCTTGGCATACTGATGTTAATGAATATTTGAAATCAAGGCTACTAGACATTTAAGAAGACCAAAGTAGGGATACCAAGACAAGTTAGATAGTTTGAATGTGTGATTAGGAAAATAAAAGCAAGAAAAACAAGACAAAGAGTAGGTGTAATAGTCAGCCAACTTACAATGAGGCCGACCTTACCATAGATGAGAGTGGTAGTGTAGCAGACATAAACATTACCTTAATAAAAAATATTAAGGATTGTTATCCTAAATACTCTGCTAATATGCAGAACAAATATGCATTCGACTTTTTCTAATTGTAGATAACACTACATAAATGTTTGAAGAGAAGTTCTGTTGAACAATACGTTTTGTTATTTGTTGCATTCAATTATTTGTAATGACGGTTTTGTGGGCAAATTGGCAGGTCGGGGTTCAAGAAACAAATTTAGTTCCATAAGTTTACAAGCAATGGTGCCACAAGAATAACCTTTAGTTGCAAGTTTTAACCCACAAGAATAGTAAAATACATATTACAGAATACAAACTACCTTATGTTCTTTTTGATGAGCTTCAACAGTCAACCTTTTAACAATCTACAAAATAGGAATGTAAAAAATTGCAACTACATTGCCTGTCGCCGTAGTTGAAGTCGCAGTAAAATACCTTTTGTAGGTAAAATCAGTCGCAAGAAGAAGAAAGAGTCTGTAGGTAAAATGCCCTTGCCTGCTTTCAGTAAAATATGCCTTTGGAACGCAAGAGAAACAGAAAAAATGGTTCAAATGTGTGAGTATACCACGTGTAAAACCCTATTGAAAAAGAAAAAAAAATAGCAAGCATTTTAAAAACTCATTGAAAATCGTTCAAATCCAAATAACTCGCATGCCTTACGATTTTAACGCAATTTTATCACAAAAAGGAAATTAAAAATAAAAATAAAAAATTTCAGGGCAAAAAATGGTGAACAGTAGCAATTGCTGATTAATTGTGATTTTTTCCAGAGGACCCAATTGTTGAGCATGTTGCAATAGCTGTGAAAGTATTTGTGAATTTAAGGTCCAATATTTTTAAAAGTTTAGTACTAATAGTTGTTGACTATAAGTATTAATAATTGAATGAAATGTGTTCTTTAGATCTAAAAAGCAACCAATCATGTGATGCCACAGAAGCACACCAACAAAACATGACTTAATGCACAACTATTGGTGCACCTTTTTTTTTGGGTCTTTTTGGACACCTCAACAAAAAGCATGCTGATGTGGCATCATATTTGATGATGTGGACCCGAAAACTTAGTTATAAGTAGGGACCTTGTCCTGCTGTAAAATTTTTGGAGTGATTCGAAATTGCCATGTATGATTTTGAGAGGCGTGAAGTTAGGGTGCTCAATTATTGGGTCCTCTCTCCTATATTCTTAAATTTTGTCTATAGAGTCACATGGGTTAATTGTGTATCCTTTAGTCTTGTATGCACTTCTATATACATTTGTTCACTCTAATAAGCTTCCTCTAGAAATTTATATGCATTTCTTTCTTCTTTCAAAGATTTCCAAACTCTAGAAGCTTTATCCCACAATATACATGATGCAAATGAATGGATATGTTGGTTTGTAATTTCTCCTTTCTAGTGGAAACACTTAAACCTGAATCTACATTCAAAGTGATTCTCAAAGAGACATTAGAAACATTAGAAATCAATAAACTTCAATGATAAGATCAAACAAGATCAATGATAATGTAATTATATCATTTCTTGTTGAAGGATTATTCATTTCATAATTGTTATTTACTAATGATAACTATTCTATAATACATTCCATAATTCAACATTTATATTTTCCTTATCATTCCTCCTCATGGAACTAGGCTTTACATGTCAAGGGCGCATGGAGACCATTCCAGACCCAGCCTACGAGAAACTATGTCCCAGCCTACGGGCCTTATTGCGGGTGGAATTACACTGCCCCTCCCTTACAATACCTAACATTCCCTTAAGGATGAAGTAATAGAGGAAAATAGAAGTAACAATCTAAGTTCATCTTTCCATATCATATCCCTTCTAATCCTTAACCATGGATGGGGAATTCTTTGTCTAGGGCGCGTTGAACCCTCTCCAATGCCATTGGAATGGAATTACTCCGCCTTTCCCTAGCATCCTTGTCTAGGGTGCGTTAAACCCTTTCCAATGCATCGTGATGGAATTACCCCGCCTCTCCTTCACAAGACCACCTCTCCTAAGGTTACAGGAAATAGAAGTGATGAGATGGTTATGCCATCACTTATCAAATTTCATAATATATATATATATATATAATCTTATAACTTTCTATATTCATTATTTATTTAAACAATCAATGATAAATTTAATAACACATACCTTATTTGTTGTACCTTTATATATATATATATATATATATATATGGATCTATTCTAGGTTATATATATATATATAATCTTATAACTTTCTATATTCATTATTTATTTAAACAATCAATGATAAATTTAATAACACATACCTTATTTGTTGTACCTTTATTTACCTTGGTGCAGATTGGAATTATTATAGTACTTTGATTTTATTTGTTGTTGAACTGTATTGCAATATCCTTGATCGAATGCTTGATGAGATGACCTTTCTTTTCCCTTTCTTCTACCATCGTTGGTTGATGATATATTATTGAAAGAATGTTATATTTTAATTGCTTGTTGAATTGTATTTTATGCATGAATGCCCTACTGTTTGATTGATCGATGGTCTTTTATATCCTCATTCCTTTCTTTTTACCAATGGATGCAACTATTCACGGATCGCTGCCCTAAAGGGACGTCACCTTTTTATTACTGAATCGTTGATCATAATTAACTCTTAGTTTATTCATCGATCCTCATTTCATGTAATAGGGTGATGTGGTAATAATCTTAAGGGTTGTATTATATCCTTTGACCACTTCTTAAAGTGATAACAACACTTAGAATATTTGTATAATCATTAATATTTATATTAATATTCATAATATTTATATTATATTATAATCACATATTATATAATATGTAATTAATATTTATAACATATAATAATTGTAATTATATATATATATATATATATATATATATATATATATATATATATATATATATATATATATATATATATATATATATATATATATTTATTTATTTAATATGATTTATTTATATTTGATAATAATAACAATAATGACATTTAATATTTAATTTATATTTATTCTTTTATAATATATATTATAATAATATAATTAACATTTATATATTTATAATCATATATATATATATACATATATTATATATTATATTAATTTATGATATTGCTTTAGTATATAATATTTTATATATTAAATCTACATTGATCATGTCATTCATATCTTTAATTTGAAGGAGTGTACAAAATCAATTTGACTAACAGCGGGACATGACAGTCCTCCCCACTCGAAATTGCTTGTGCTCAAGCAATCACAATGAATTCTTTCATTACCTTGCACTTTTTATCGTCTACCTTCCAATATGTTGAGACGAAGTTAGGGTTTTGATTCAGAATGAACATGCTTTAGTAAAGAGAAAATGATTGTGATTCATGAAAGAGAATTTGTGACCAAAGAAGACTTGAAAAGTTTAATGTATAGGTAAGCATTTGTTTGATGTGATGTGATGCAAGTATCATAGATTCATTGCTAAAGAAGATTCCATATGATGATGAAGACATCTTAATCTTTGATCCCAAAATTTAATCTTGTACTTGTCATCTTATAGTTTTACCTTTTGATAAGTTATTGACCCCAAGAAGAATCATGTTCAAATTCAATGATCATGTTTTGAGGAACAATTGATTATATGATGTCGTAGAGAGAAAATTTGTGCGAGTGTTCAAACAAGGTTTATAGGATTTTGAATCACTTATCTTAGCCAGAAAATTGCTAAATGAAAGATGTACAATAATTAATCATTCCTTAGCAAGTAATAGGACTCACCTCTATAGGTTTACTCCAATATTCAATTCATTCCTATCTTTAATTCCATTGGGGTTTTATCCTTTTCCTTACATGTCTTTGTGTCTTAGTACTAAATTTGTTTTCTCATATTTTGGGAAGTATTTATTTTATCAATTAATTTAGGGTTTGGTAAATGAGAATGATCCTCAAGTAACAAAGTTGGCCTAACTCGGTGTGTATTAATTTTATCGAGGGTACTTATGAACCTAATACTAATATCCTTGATCTTTAATCATAAATGAAGAGCTTAAGAGAAGAAGACCCTTGGATGAAATGATCTACCCTAGATATCACATGTAGGAAAATAAGACAAAGTTCGCTAGATCAATGTTATAAGTTACAAAATAGATCATATGATATGGATTGGATAATTTCAATGAGTGAGTACATTTGATCTCGTTTAAGTTTGATGAATATATCCTATTATAAATTTCCACATTTCTTTGAAGATCATTCTCTCCATTTGTGGGTTCCTAGTTGTATTATTATGTCCCCTCAAATTTGTTGTTTTGAATTTTAAGAGATTGACCCTTCTAGGTTGATATGATACCTTAGTGGTCCTAAATCTCAATTGAATTCTTTAATGATGTTTTGGATATCTTTCTTAGATGAAATGCTCTTCCCTTTTTCACCTCAAGGTTGAATGGTGGTGAGTGATCTCCTCAGGATGTTAAATATAGAAGTGATTACACCAATTTGTAGGTTACATGCATTGCTATTTAATTACATAATAAAATTGGAGTAGACAACTAAGTAGCTCAAAAATGCAAGCAACCAGCTCAAGCAAGTAGGCAAGTAGCTCAAGCACCCAAGCAACCAATTCAAGCAAGTAGGCAAGTAGCTCAAGTACGCAAGCAACCAGCTCAAGCAAGTAGGCAAGTAGCTCAAGCACACAAGCAACCAGCTCAAGCAAGTAGGCAAGTAGCTCCAACATGCAACCAGGTAGTTCAAGCACGCAATCGAGTAGCTCAAGCACACAACCGAGTAGCCTGATCCACTGGAAAGACATCTTTAACATTCTCATAGTTTTTAAGCATAAAGTAATTATAAGAACACATCTTGTTGAAAATACATGAAGTAACACATCAATACATGTGATACATAAAGTATAAATAGAGTACATACAATCTGAAGCATGAAGCATATACGCGAATAATACATGAGGTATACGTACGAGTATGTAATTCGTAAAGTATACACTTAAATACATAAGTCGCATGAATACACAGCCACAAGGTATACACCTGAATTACACTCGAATACACATAAGCTAGACAATGTATACACTTGAATATACTTGAATACACATAAGCCACAAAATATACACTTGAATACACATAAGCCACAAAATATACACTTGAATACACATAAGCCACAAAATATACACTTGAATACACATAAGCCACAAGGTATACACTTGAATACACTCGAATACAAGTTATATACATGAATACACGTGAATACATAATTCACAAGGTATACACCTGAATACATTTGAATACATATAAGTCATGGAGTATAAACTTGGATACAAAGTCACAGAGTATACAAATACAAAGTCATAGAATATACACTCGAATACATCGTCATGAAGTATACACTTGAATACAAAGTCACGGAGTATACAAATGCAAAGTCATAGAGTATGCACTTGAATACATCGTCATGAAGTATACACTTGAATACAAAGTCACAGAGTATACAAATACAAAGTTATAGAGTATACACTTGAATACATATTCTTGAGTACAAAGTCATAGAGTATACACTCGAATACAAATACAAGTCATAGAGTATACACTCGAATACAAATACAAAGTCATAGAATATATACACTCGAATACATAATCTTGAGCACAAAGTCATAGTATACACTCGAATACGAATATAAGTTATAGAGTATACACTCAAATACATAGTCTTGAGCACAAAGTCATAGAGTATACACTCGAATACAAATACAAAGTTATAGAATATACACTCGAATACATAGTCTTGAGCACAAGGTCATAGTGTATGCACTCAAATACAAATACAAGTCATAGAGTATACACTCTAATACATAGACTTGAGCACAAAGTCATAGAGTATACACTTGAATACAAATACAAGCCATAGAGTATACACTTGAATACAAATACAAGTCATAAAGTATACACTCGAATACATAGTCTTGAGCACAAAGTCAGAGTATACACTTGAATACAAATACAAGTCATAGAGTATACACTCGAATACATAGTCTTGAGCACAAAGTCATAGAGTATACACTTAAATACATGAAGCATACATAGGATGGCAGGAAAGAGGCTCTGATACCACTTGTAATGTCCCCTTTCTAGTAGAAACACTTAAACCTGAATCTACATTCAAAGTGATTCTCAAAGAGACATTAGAAACATTAGAAATCAATAAACTTCAATGATAAGATCAAACAAGATCAATGATATTGTAATTATATCATTTCTTGTTGAAGGATTATTCATTTCATAATTGTTATTTACTAATGATAACTATTCTATAATACATTCCATAATTCAACATTTATATTTTCCTTATCATTCCTCCTCATGGAACTAGGCTTTACATGTCAAGGGCGCATGGAGACCATCTCAGACCCAGCCTACGGGAAACTATGTCCTAGCCTACGGGCCTTATTGCGGGTGGAATTACACTGCCCCTCCCTTACAATACCTAACATTCCCTTAAGGATGAAGTAATAGAGGAAAATAGAAGTAACGATCTAAGTTCATCTTTCCATATCATCTCCCTTCTAATCCTTAACTATGGATGGGGAATTATTTGTCTAGGGCGCGTTGAACCCTCTCCGATGCCATTGGGAATGGAATTACTCTGCCTTTCCCTAGCATCCTTGTCTAGGATGTGTTAAACCCTCTCCAATGCATTGTGATGGAATTACCCCGCCTCTCCCTAACAAGACCACCTCTCCTAAGGTTATAGGAAATAGAAGCGATGAGATGGTTATGCCATCACTTATCAAGTTTCATATATATATATATATATATATATATATATATATATATATATATACTTGTGTAATTCTAATGATGTGATTGACATATATATATATGGATCTATTCTAGATTATGCATATTTAGATATGTGTATATATAGACTTGTGTAATTCTAATGATGTGATTGACACACACACACACACACAATCTTATAACTTTCTATATTCTTTATTTATTTAAACAATCAATGATAAATTTAATAACACATACCTTATATGATGTACCTTTATTTACCTTGGTGCAGATTGGAATTATTATAGTACTCTGATTTTATTTGTTGCTGAACTGTATTGCAATATCCTTGATCGAATGCTTGATGAGATGACCTTTCTTTTCCCTTTCTTCTACCATCGTTGGTTGATGATATATTACTAAAAGAATGTTATATTTTAATTGCTTGCTGAATTGTATTTTATGCATGAATGCCCCACTGTATGATTGATCGATGGTCTTTTATATCCTCATTCCTTTCTTTTTACCAACGGATGCAACTATTCAAGGATCGTTGTCCCTAAAGGGAGGTCACCTTTTTATTACTGAATCATTGCGCATAATTAACTCTTAGTTTATTCACCGATCCTCATTTCGTGTAATAGCGTGACATGGTAATAATCTTAAGGGTTGTATTATATCCTTTGACCACTTCTTAAAGTGATCTCTGCCAATATAAAGTTACTTATAACAGCACTTAGAATATTTGGTATAATCATTAATATTTATATTAATAGTCATAATATTTATATTATATTATAATCACATATTATATAATATGTAATTAATATTTATAACATACAATAATTGTAAATATATATATATTATATTTGTTATTTATAATACAATATATATTTATTTATTCAATATGATTATTTAATACGATTTATTTATATTTGATAATAATAATAATGACATTTAATATTTAATTTATATTTATTCTTATATAATACATATTATAATAATATAATTAACATTTATATTTATTTATATATTTTTAATCATATATATATATTATATATTATATTAATTTATGATATTGCTTTAGTATATAATATTTTATTATATTAAATCTACATTTGATCATGTCATTCATATCTTTAATTTGAATGAGTGTACAAAATCGATTTGACTAATAGTGGGACACGACATGGTTATTTTTGATAGCATGCAACTTAAACCATATCCTGAGGCAAGTGTTGAATGCCTGAGGCATCAACTTAGAACACACATCTAACATGCAATAATGTAATACTTCTATACATTCAAAAACATTTGTTACCTAGGCCTCAAGAGACCTCTTTTTCATCATCCATTGCTCCCTTTCTTTTTGTAGGTCATCAAGTCAATTCTTCAATGTTTCTCACTAGCATACATGGTCGTGTGCTACTCCACTTTCTCACGATCCACCCAATATTCCTTTGCCTCATGCCTTGACTTAGTGAGGTTCTAGTGATTCATTTGGATGATGGGGAACTAGAGGATCATTACATCCTTGTCAGTCATGGTGTTTGGAGTGAGGGACACAATTGGAATCTCCACACTTCCCTTGAGTTGTAAAAGTAGTTTTTGAGATCTAGTATAGTTTTTGACTTTTTTGTGTTGGACTCCTCTAGCAACATCTTCAAACACGTGGGTGAAGGAGCCTCCAGGGTTGTTATGTTTGATGCTTGCCTCATTGGGCTCTTAAGGCTAAAAATTGAACTTCACATTTGGGGCATCATTGAAGCCTTGCACAACCTCTTCCTCTTCTCTAATCTTCATCTAGTTTGACCTCTAATTTGGGTTCCCCCTCAATTTTCAATGGAGCCCTCCTATTGGGTCCATTACATTATTGCACACACTCCCTCCTAGTAAGTTTGACAAGTTTGTTGAAGTGATTCATGTAGTTTATTGTGTTCATTGGGATTCATAGGGCACTATTGTGGTTGATGTGTTCTTTGCCTTTTTATGCATGATTGTGTGACTATGGGCATGTTGTTCCTTCATCATTGTAGCTAAGTAGAATATTTTTCCTCTTCCCCATTAGTGTTAAGGCCCAATCAATTGTGCATTTTGGGTTGTTGAATCCATACCTGCTCTAGGGTGGCCTATGCTTGGTTTGTTCGTGCATCTCTTTGCACATTGATTGATCGATGCTTGGTGGCTCATGTTGTGTGCCACTACTACCAATGCCCCTTCATGTGGGGTTTCTCTTGGATGGTGTTGGGAAAGCAAGCTCCTTTGCAAGCATTTGCACATCATCTTCTTTAAAGTCCATTCATGCCATGCTCTTGTCCCCAATTTTCCAAAATTGAAGGTAAGTGAGAGAGTAGTCCCATGGAGCTATCACTCATGCTTTGCTACCACCTAAGTCCATATGATCATATATTGCAAAATGTTTGGCTCTTGCTACTTTCATTTGTATGTGGTGTTGCCACACCTAGAAATCCACATATGGGAGTCCTTCCTTCAACTTTGGGGTGATTTGCCTTTGGATGAAAAATTGCAACTTTAGGGCTTGCACCCATTAGTCCATTTGTTGTATGTGTTCAACTTCCAGTTATCAAATGTCTTAAAAAACATGCTTCAAAACATAAAATTGGAATCTATTGTAAATCACTTGATGTGTGGAGTTCATTTGTGGAAATCCCATAATAGTATAATACATGAAGGATGAGGAGCTTATCAAAGTAATAGGTTGTGTTCTCATTCCATGACTATGTTACATTTTGAATCATGTCATTGGTGAGATATGTGAAGAAATAAAAATGTGCATTGTGCACTTTGACCTTGTATTTTGTGTGTGCACCATTGACATTGGTAGTATCATTCCTTCTCTTCCTCAAAAAAGTTTCTACAAAAAAGCGACTTGTGGTCCTTAACTACATATTGGGCATTTTATCGATGAGCAAGCCTCACATGCCCCCTCAACTTTCAATAAGGTTACACTTGGTTGGCCATTCATTAAGTCTTAAAAAATGCCTAAATCCAAAAGCATAGCACTAGGCAATAAGTAAGTCTAGTCAACTCATGTATTGTGTGCAAGTTCCTTGACACCATGTTCTTTGTGTCCAAGTTCAACACATCATTATGGAAGTAACATATCAAATTCTTTTCTTTGTTGAAGTAAGGTATATCATGCAATTTTAGCACTTTGTTTTGCATTCGATCTTGCCCATTGCTTGCATACTTTTTCTTGTCTTAGACATTTTTTGTGATGTAAGGCTCTTTATGGAATTGAAAATTGAAGTCACCAATCAATCGTCAAATTGATAGTATTTGTTCTATCTCCAATCTCTCAAGATGCTTGTAGAGGTCCTCTGTGATTATACAATCCTCGAGAACCACCATTAGTTCTATAGAGGGAGTTCGATCTCTCTACAGTCCTAGCATTTTGGTGTCACTAACTAATTGGTTGCTCACTCATTCCGCCTACCCTTGCATCCATCTATGGCCATTGTCTTCTTCTAGTGTAGTACTCCTTGATGACATCTTTCTTTGTTCTTATTCTTCTTCTTTCATTGTAACACCAGAATTGCTTGGAAAATACTCAACGATTGAAATCCACAAACTTCATCACTCAAATGCTTTGTTTGCTTTGTGATGGACAATGAGTGTTGCTCCTCTATTTATCTCTTTACTTGGATTGTTTTCCTCATATATGTGCCTTACTTTCCTTCACTTTGCCTTCATTATTGCTTGTATAACTATAGTTTTCTAACTAATTGGAAGCATAAATGTGTCTCACTTTTTGGCCTAAGTGGGCGACTCAAATCAATATTTTAACCTTTTTTTGTCAATTATAGCAAGCAAATTGTTAAGAATTTGAAGACAATGTAAACTAATGATTTGTGAGATTTCATGTGTAAATTCTAAATATATTTAGAAAAAAAATTAAAAATAATTTGTCTCATTTTTTAAATATATGTTAATAAATTATTTTTTATACTTTATAGTATTTTTAATGAGTAATATTTCATCATAACACATAATTGAGCTAGAAATAAGATCAATTTAGAATTTCTTAAACGTAGATAATTAACATTGATATCTAGGACACACATTTTTTTGGTAATTTTTTGTTGTATATCTTATTTATTATTAATTTTTAGTTATTATTTAGACACATTTCCCCACAAAGCACAACTTTTTTTGTATTTACCAATTTTGTTTTATTTTGTTGAAACAAGGACATTAATATGGAGGGTAGATGTATTTTTTTGAATTTTTTTTTTTTTTGTTTTTTCTTCTATTTTCCATGTGTGTCGAACATAGGTCTTTATGTTTGGTAAAAAACTATGTTCATTAGAAAATAGAAAATAAATATAATAACTAAATAAACATTACAAATTATACTTTTCAAACAACTTACTTTGAGCGCTATGTTTGTGCCAAGTCATATGTCATGATGACTTCATTTGATTGTGGAAAATGTGGCTCAAACCAATAATTTTTTTCCAATAGAAGGTGAGCATGTGGATTGGGTGCCAGATAGGTGCCATTTAGGCACATTTGATTGGAGGACTTTCATTAGAAGGTGGCCTTCAATCAAAGTTCCTTCATTAGGTCACCTTAAAAAATGGGTCATATAAATTTTTTTAACATTAAAAGAAAGATACCTTTGATCGAAGGTCCTTACTTTCAATTGAAGGTCAGTGACATGTGGAATGGCCAGGACCTTAGAATGAAGGTCCCTCTAATGAACAAAAACCTTCACTCGAAGGTGTTCCAATTTTTTAACTTGCAAAACTCATTTTTTCAAAATTGCCCACAAGTGAGGCAACACTTTTATGCTTCCACCCAACTTCGACATGCTTATGCAATGTTTTCACAATAAACTTCACAACTTTTTCCTTACACATGGCACTACATTTTTGACTTTTCCTTATGCATCTTCCATTTTTCTTTTTGATTCAAACTATCCTCAAACCTTGTGCCATCATCCTCTCCTACAACAAAAGTGTTTATGACCGTCCTTACATGTTCTTCTAGTATGTTATGCATGATCAAAATAAAACATAAAGATACTAACCTTTCCTTTTTACACCCTATGGTTGTTTCCCTTTGACACACAACCTTCCTTTGTCTATGTCTTTAGTATGTAAAATATGAGAAAAATATTGCCTTCCATCTCTTTAAGCGTTGATAACTTTTTCCATTTGTGGTTATTGTTTCCTTGATTGCTCATCACCTTATACATGGCACCATCATGTTTTTTGTCTTTAAATGCATGCTTTGAGCATCAAGTCATGTAATATATTGATCACTTATTCAAGCTTCCTAAACCCTAATATCAATTATTAAGAACCAAGATCTTAACATCATATAACAATCAATCAATTATAGCCCAAAGAAAGCAACATACAATACGATGCAACAATAGTGGATCTTGAAGAAGGCTAATGACTATCTAATCACAATTAGACATCTAATAATTATAAGGTTACACCATGTCAATGATGTAGAACTATAATATTTTAACTATTGGTAACAACATTTTGTATGATCATAAGATGCAAGTGACTTTGAGTTTTCATTTCTATTTAACATGCAATATTTATCTTGTTCGATACACATATGATGAGAGTACCAAAATTTCAACCAATAGACCTCTTATCTAGCACGACAAGCTTTAATTGAATTTCACCTAATAAAAGCATTTGTAAGAAAACATATAAGGAACCCTAAATGTGTACATCCTAAAGCATACTCAACAATAATAAATTTGCAATCATAATCATAATGAAGAATTATCACCATCAAAACACACATGCAAGATCTAGCATAACTTACTATTAATTAACGAAAGTCAAAACACAAGGATTCATGAACCAAATAAGTAATCATCCAAGGGTGTATTAGCAAATCAATAACATAATAAAAGTAGGGTAACTTTAAGAGTTACAAATAATATTAAGTTCAAGATATGTGACATAAAAGGAACCCTAAATGTGTACATACGAAAGCATACTTGACAATAATAAATTTGCAATCATAATCATGAGGAGGAATCGTAACCATCAAAACATGCATGTGAGATCTAGTATAACTTATTATTGATTAACAGAAATCAAAACACAAGGATTCATGAACCAAATAAGCAATCATCCAAGGGTGTATTAGCAAATCAATAACATAATAAAAGTAAGGTAACTTTAAGAGTTACAAATAATATTAAGTTCAAGATATGTCTAATATATGGTTGCAAGATGGTTAGGCCTTACATCCCCCTTCCCTTAATTTAGAGTTCCTCCTGGAATTCATAAAGGGGTATGATATAAAAGACCCAAGATAACAACTAGCAAGAAAACTAATGATTGGTTGGCAACTATTCTCAAAACTGCAATAAGGTCTCAACAAGTATAAACTATCTATAGGATTAGCTAAGACTCCTCATTTTTTTTTATTAACCATGCAAGAAATCATCCATGTGGTGTATGACATATAAAGAAAGCATACTAAAGAGGCATTATTAGTTACAAGATTCTTTAATATTTATGACCATTCACTAATAAGGATTATCTGTCATCACAATTGCATGTAATTTAAGCATTTCTTAACTTAACCCTTAAAATAAATAATTACCACAATAATGCATGTCATATGAATATAACCCAAACAACACATCTTGGTATCCACATCACAAGGTCTACAGGATAGATCCATGAGGAAAACATATTAATAGGGCTCACCTTGCAATAACACTCAACAAGGAACATAATAGAACCAACACTAATAATCATAATGTTAGTGTAATGTGAAGAGTAATGTCAGTAGCCAGAGAACTATTTTGGAAAGGTGGGCCCTCCTCGAGGACACCTCCATACGTTACCTTTCTCTTGTTTGTGTAAGGGGATTAGCCTTTAAGAGAGATGTACAATGAAGAGATCACATAGTTCATATAGTAACATAGGGGGGAATAGATTATGACCATTAAATACATGATATTTCCATAGTCCATTTTAGTAAACAAGGAACCTTATGACAAAAAATTGTGTAGATATTTTTTGTATCAACATTTCAGATCATACTTCATGATCCATCATTAGGCTGAGAAAATAATAGAGATATCACATAACTAGATTATGACCATCTGGTATGGTCCCATTTGTAGTCCCCATCCTCACAAATAAAAATCCTTAGGCGATCTACTCCCCCATATGACTTGCGAGGGACCCCTACTAGATATAGAGGTTTACACTTTTCACAGTACTCCACATAAGCCACTAGATTCAAAACATTGCAAAAAACTCAATAAAAAAGTTTCAAAAAATATTTGGCTAATCAACATCATCCAACCAAAAAAAATTAAAAATAAAATTTCCCAAAAGTAGGAAAAATTGCCAACACAACTAGAATCCTTCAAAATCAAGGAAAAAACATAAATTAAATGGCTAAGCAACTCATCAATCCAAGGTGATAATAAATTTTTTGTTGGTTTTTAAAATAAGAAGAAAAAATGTCATAAATAAATAAATAAACTTGTAAATTCCTTGCATTATATGAGCACATTGTGGCTTGCATAAAGCCACCTAAGGAGAAGAGGGGAATACCCGAATCAAATCATGTAAGGTTGTCTCAATATAACAAAATTATCATGTTCGTGGTCTCAATACCACATATAAATGCTATTAATGTGTCATCATAAGGTAGGAAAAACATCAATAGCTCCTTAAGGTAAGAGCAACAAAACCAATATAACATCATATATATTATCATTATTACTTCTCTATGGTAACACAACATTTGTTATAAGAAAGTAATCGTAACACCGTTACCTTTTCAAGGTAAGAGAAATGCCACTTCTTTTAAATCATCATCATGCCATTGTGTCAAACTTATCATCACATTATAATTTTAAGACTCACCATATCATAATTCTAAAGCCATCATTGTATGATCATGCCAAAACCATCACCATATCATAATGCCAATCATCATATCATAATTTTAATTATCATATCATAATATTGAGATCCATGTGTCAATATCGGGAGACAATATCAGAACCAATACCAAGTGCCCACCTCAAGTGTTAATATTAAGTGCCAATACCAAGTGTCAATACTAAGTGTCAATATCAAGTGCCAATATCTTGGTAATACATCCATACAACACAAGTGCTATGTCACATAGAAATCAAGAAGCAAACAACTTAGACATACATGATATTGTCATGATGAATGAAGCACACATCCTATAAATTACAACCCATTTATCTTATAGTGTCATAAATTACTTAGCTATGATACCCTTGAAAATGATGATGCATCCCAAATGTCATGATCTTTGCCTCTCATGTACCATATAAAGCACTTTAATATAACATTGCACATGGTCTAAACAAGGAGCACAGTCCTCGGTAACTATCAGTAAGTAGCTTAGCCAACTACTATTGGTAGTTATCGATACAATTTTGCTAAATTGGAAGTGAACATTTATAAGTTATTACTAACAAGAGGCCACTAACTACCAGTAACTCCTTTCTTGAAACTCAACCAAAATGGGGGAATCCAAGATGAAGTGTACATCAACAAGTAACTATTGACAGAGGGTTACAACCACCAATAATTAAGCTAGAAACAAAGTCAAAATGGGGGTTCATAAGATTGGGTTGCACATCACACTCACAACACCTTTTTTTAAAGATAGATACATAATATTGTTTGCACCAAGGTTATTCAAAATATTTACAAGGTAATCACATATTATGCTTTTGCATCCATAACATTTTTCCTCTACACTAGATCACATAAGGAGAGATACATACACATCCCTTTTATAGATCACAACATCCAACTATTTATATATTTTTTTCCATTATCACATTTGTAAGGACATGCAACTTGTTTAGTAACTCAACAACTCACTTCAAAATATTCTTAATCTTTCATAAATCATAATATAACTTGTCTCTGTGTGGCACAATTGAATGCTTTCTTATCAAAAATCACTCAACCATGTCATACAACATCAATTTAGGCATTTAATACATCAATCTCATATTACTATATGCATTTATGAGGCTTTCATATTGAAATCACTTCGAGCAATGCTTCACTAGGAAGGAAACATAAACTAGTGATTGAAGTCACAACCCAAGAACTATCTATTACTTTATTGTAAGATCTCTTTTGTATATCAACAAAAATAGATACAACATGAACAAATCACACAGTCACAATTGCAAAATACAACACTCATTATGCATTACAGAGTATAATATTTTTTTAGAAATTTCATGCATCATGAACATCATTCAATCATTTTCTACAACACAATATTCATTATACTTCAACAAGCATATCATAAATCATTCACAACTTTTCACCATAATAGTTTTTTAATGCTATTTATCATTCAAATTTATTCAAAGGGGTGAAAATCAAACATGTTAGTAAGCTATCATTACTATAACATATTCAAACTAGCACTTCTTCAAGAACTTCAAACATTATAAAGATTACAACATAATGAATCAATACAACACAATTAGGGTCCAGTGTAATCAACACAAGAGCTACTCATCAAACATGTATCTATATGAATACCTCCAACAAATATAACTATTAACACCACACTTGCGCAAGTAGAATATAAGACCCACCATAAAACTCCTAAAGCTCTCAATGTTGCAATCATATTTTGATACCAAGTGTAATCCCCACAATTATCATGGACAAAGATATAGCGAAACACAACTAACAAGTTTTTTTTGTTAATTAATGCTTGCCACAAGGTGGAAACACATAACCTGCAATATGTGTTGTCACCACGTATGACACCACCCGCTACCGATAATGTGTGGGAGGTATGTGTTAGCAAATGATCATGATGAAAGAGGGGTACGATGAACGTGAGAGGAGGATGGGTGGCATACATTCCCATGTGGTACACCTGATGCTACAAAAGAAGGCCAAGAAGGTAGCGAAAGAATTTTTTTAGGAACCTTATGTTAATAGTGTGTAAAAGAACACAAACTATCTGTTATGGAGTAAAAAGTAACCTCAAGCCTTTTTACCTCCTAGTTTAGCTTCTAGGTCCCCGTGTTTACACTTTACATGTTTAAAACTATCCTGAAGCAAATTCCCTCGAAACCCATGTCAAATGGGGCTTAGGGGCCCAATCCTAAATGCTTAATCATGACCCAAATTAGCCTTGGGACTTGGGCGCCCGCACCCTAGTCCAGGCTGATTTGTCGGGACCCAAATTTAAGTGTGTCGGCATAGGACCTTTAGAAAGGTTTCCCTCTATCGACATTTTCAATTTGAATTATGAATGTTAGTGAGAAAGCATATATAAGTGAGTTTATGTCTTCATTTTACACCTAGATGGATAATACAAATTTGTGATATTGAGTAAGGGATTTCAAGGCATTCATTGTGTTGCAGAGCATAATTGTGTTGTTATTGTGTTTGTTTGTTGCAGATTTGGCTTCATCAATCCATCTCATGATTTGAAGGATATTCATCTCCGTGAGGGCTTCACCTCTAAGGCGACATCTATTTGTGCTTCAATCATTTTATTTCATCATTGCTTTGGCCTCTGCCTCCCTTGGGCAGACACTCTATCTAACAATGGTGTTGGAAGACTTGAATGTCATTTTGGGGCTTGACCGAGGCAAGCTCCTAAACACCACAACCGCCAAACCCCTCTCTTTGTGATTGCAGGTTACAGGGGCGGGATTTGACTAAGTGCAGGTGCAAAGAAGCAATTCAGAGGATAAGGATTCAGGATCTGGAGAAAAGTTGTTGTAATTCTACCCTACTAGACTAGGGCGCCCACCCCATAGTCCTCCTGACAGGATTCATCATGAAATCAGGAGCTGAATATCATTCGACATTGCTCACTGTTCCAGATTTGTAGAAATATTTCCCTATCAGACTTGGGCGCCCACCCTGTAGTCTGCAAAGTCTTCGCCTCCATAAATCCAACTTCTGGTAAGTTTCTAATCCTTCCTGAGTGTCTTCCTGTCCGGTGATCTGTAGTAGTTTATTCGTTTGTACCTGATTTCATTATAATTAGGGTTTGACAAATCTTTCAATCTAATCGGTCTTTCCATATCATTCTTGAGTACATCAACCTGTAGCTGAGTCCTCTTCATCTGTAGTGACTTGGCTCGGTTGTTGTCCTTGAGTGTTAGTGTGAAAGGAGGGTTTGATTTGATAGATCTTAACACTATTCATCATCTACCCATTTTTCACATATAACACTATCAACTACGTTCCTTCTTTCAATATATTAGTTTTCTTTAACACTAATCTAAAAAATACTCTGAAAATAAAAGAATAAAACATAAATATATTTAGATGTTTTCAAATTAAACTAAACTAATATAGGAGCTTGGACTTGAACATGTAAATGAAAGAGGAAAGTGGGAATAAACATATTTGCAAGTAAATATATGATGGATATGATTGGAGAAGAGTAGTGTGGAAGATACGATGGATATGCGTGCAAATATTTAACTTTCTATGATCTATCATTTGTGATGGGTGCTCTTGTGGGTTACTTGGACATTGGGACACTTATATAGGACACTTACACACTGGGACACTCCTACAGGACACTCTAGTAGTTAGATGCTCCTCAAGGATACCTAGAGATTGAGATGTTGGTGTCCTTTACTTCTAGGATTTTGAAACTTTTAGAACATGGTCATCTTCATGCCTTGTGTCCAACCCTACCTGTAGATCTTTTACAAATGCCTCCAATCTCTTGTTATTTATATTGAAATTGGATGGGAAAAGAAAAAAGGGTTTGGTTATTTGGGAGACTTCCTCAATTGGTTCCTTGGGATGAAATCTTCAGCCTCAATAGTAGCCTTGGAAAAGATTGGAGTGTGTGATCATATATTGGGTGTTTGTGGTGTGTGTAAGGTTTTGTAGCTACCAATAGCTCTAAGAGGACACCTAATGCTAATGTGGTGGATGTTTATGCAATGGAGGAAAAAATAGGTAATGGAAATGTCATTGATATGCTTGGGAGCTAAACAAGGAGAGTAGGATCTGCAGCAATGGTTTTGGCAAGGAAATTTTATAACAATGGAAGACTTGATGTGATGGATTTGGAATAGGAAACCCTAAATGTAGGAGATTGCAAGGAAAGCTATGAAAGATTCTAGGATGAGGAGAAAGGATGAAGACCAAAGGAGAGCTTCCTATGAAGGATCTTTAGATTTTCAACCATGGAGGAATGCAAGGAAATGGTGGAGATCTAAAAACTTAGTATCAAGCCTTGGAGAGAAAATATTAGTAAGTGTTTGCAGAGAGTATAGAAGTAGTGAGTGAGAGCCCCTTCAAAATGAGTAAGAAGACCATTTTTATAGGATGATCTATGACAAATACTTGTTATAAAACTTAGTAGGGGATAATTAGGGTCAGGTCTTTATCCATTTGTCAAATAAGAAATTTCAAATTTTGAGTTGGACATTAGTGTCCTTTTTGGAGTTTGGATCTAAAATTTTAGGGCTAGGTTTAGGAGGTCTAGGAGAGCCTAGGATAGTTTGCAAAACATATCAATGACATTTTTAAGCTGAAAAATAGGAAAAATGAGTCCTAAACATCTCTACAGGGATGGACACCAAAACAAGTGTAGAAATATAAGGTGAAGATTGCAAAGTAGACAATTTATAGCCTTACATTTTCCCGCCTCTTTAATGAGTTGATGGGACTAAGTGAAACAATACACTAAAGTAAATATATTGTATAAATTATTGAAATAGATAAAAGATACAGTAAAATGGATATGAAAGAGCTCATGCTCTTTGTCTTCTTTCACTTTTCTCCTTCATTCTAGCATGCACTCCAATCCTGCAATGCATCTGTTGAAAAAAACAAGTTCTTATTTGTCAAGAAGAAATATGGTAAGAGATGATAGAAGAACTATGCTAAAATAAATCATACCCATTCATTTGATTAGCTAATGTTTTACTAAATTTTATCAAATATCTAGGGATTTATGGAGGATCACATAGAGTAGGAAAGAAAAAATAAGAGATTAAAGATAAGCCAAGAGATAGAAATGCTATAGTAAGAATCATTTTAGCAAGGTTTTGGGCATGTTGTAACCACCAAGATGTAAGAGAGGTAATGATGACCTTGTCTCCATTGCATAGACAAACTCAATACTTGAGATAATGACTATGCCATCACCATTGAACAAAGGGTTAGACTAGGTCAAAAACTAAAAATAGTAATGGTGATGTCATTGCCACCCAATAAAAACAACTATGTGCCACCCAAACAACAAGGCTAGGATAGGCAAAAAACAAATCATATAACCAGATAATAGCCATGTCCTTGCCATTGAATAAAGAGAGCCAAGCTAGGCCCAAAATAAGACATGGATATTGGGATCAACATATAAGGAGGTAGGGTGTACATGCCCCCTTAAATTAATTGACAAAATATGAGTCGAACAATATAAGGAGAGGAGAAAGGAATAGTTGCCAAGGTATAAAAATGAGAAATTAGATGGATAAAGTGGGACAAGAGATGATATATGTAGGTTTATAAAATCTAGAATATGAACAAGTATAAGGGGATGGATAGAAAATAATTGATAGCAATAGTGAGGGTCAAGAAAGGATACATGAAGGAAGGCAAGAGAAATGGGGGAAGTCATTGGTTAGGACAAGGAAAGCCATGGCTGGGAAGGATGGAAATGTGAAGGGAATGAAAAGTGACAATGAACTTGGAACAAGTGTTGGGAAAGTTAGGTTAAGTGTTGGGAATACTAGGGTATGTGTTGTGAAGAGGGGAAAGAGAAGGCAATGTGTAGGGAAGATGGTAGGAGGTGTTGGAAAAAGGAAAATGAGTCTCATGAAAGCCTAAAGGGGTGTTCTGAATACATAAGAGAATTAGGTAGGTGTATGAATGATAAGAGCAAGTGTTGGAAAATTAAACTAGTGTTGTGAAGACTTGGGAAGGTGTTTTGAAGAAGGGAAAGTGGAACTAAGTGTTGATAAAAGGAGCAGAGTTGGGAAGTTTAAAATAGTCGTTGGAAACTGTAAATAGAATGATGTGAAGATTGGATTAGAGGATGAGCAGAACGGGTTAGCTAAAGGTTGCTAATTCATCCTTTGGATTAAGGGACGGGTTTCGGGACAATGCCTCAGTTTTTTTGTGTTGTTTTCATTTTTTATTTTTTTTACTTGATTTGGGAAGGAAGAAGAAATAAAAGAGAGTGTTGGATTGAGGAGAAGGATCTAGGAAAATATTGCCACGGTTTTGTTATTATGAAGAGGGTTGTAGGGGCAAATATTTTTTTTTGAAGATTAAAACAATATAAGAATGTTTTGAAAGTTTTATGTTTGTTAATTGCAGATAGAAAGTTAGAAGTTTTAAGGTGTAGGAATGTCGTGTTCACTAAATGAAAGAACAATTTTAGGAATCCTATGTTAATAGAATCCAAAATAACATAAACTATCAACTAGATTCTTTCTTTTAATATATTAGTCTAATTTAACTCTAATTTGGAAAATACTCAAAAAATAAAACAATAAAACAATAAAACACAAATATATTTAGACCTTTTCAAATTAAGCTAAACTAATATAGGAGTTGAGATAGAAACGCATAAATGAAAGAGGAAAGTGAAAATAAGTATCCCTGAAAGTGAAGATATGTTCGATTTGATAAGAGAAGTGTACCGAGAAAGACTAGAAGGATCCACCTATAAAATTTCAGCTTTCTATGATATGCCAAGACATCAACATTTGTGATGGCCACTCTTGCAAGTCACTTGGACATTGGGATGCTCCTAGAGGTCACCTAGGCATTGGGACACTCCTATAGGACACTCTGGTAGTCAGACACTCCTATAGGGCAATTGGACAGTAGACCACTAGTGTCTTTTGCTCCTAGGATTATGAAACTTTCAAAAATTGGCCATCTTTGTTTCCTGAGTCTGGCCCTTCTTGTAGATCTTATAGAAATGCTTCTAATCTCAAATTATTGATGTTTGAAGTTGGATGGGAAAAGAAAAATGGTTTTGGCTATTTGGGAGATTGCCTTAGTCAATTCCCTTGTTGGCATCAACTTTGTGCCACCGTATTTTGGACACCCAACCTTCAGTTTTAGGTGGTAATTGCATTCTTCAGCCCCAAAATGCCATGCTACCCATGTCAATTGTTTATAAACATCTTAGACAAAAAATTCAAAATTGAAAATTTGGTGATTGAGTGAGTTTTGATAATTTGTCATCTACTTCTAGTTTGAATTTTAGGTTTCTTAGGCAAAAAATAAGTTTGTGGCAAATTAAATTTTATATTATTTCTCAAATATCCACATGCTCCAATAGTTACATGAAATAATTTTACCATCCATAGAAGATGAAGTAGTTTCAAAATATTAATTTTTGAAATTATTTTTGTTGACAATTTTGTTTTAAAGTAAATTTAATTCATTTTAAATCTATAAAGTTGTAGACTAGGTGCATAGCTCAAATACTCACAAAGGTCTGATTTATTAAGAATGAAAAGCCCTTGCTTGAGGGGTGAATAAGATTTAATTTTTTATGGTGGGCTTTTGAATTTCAAAAATATGAAAGGGGATAAATATTCTCATGAAATTTTGACATGCCAAGGAGAGATTAAACATAGGCCCATAAACAATCATGTTGTGTTTTAAAAGTATGCTTAACAATTTATAATAGCCCAACACCCAATTTATGCTTGGTAGTCAATTCTTCTGAGAGACACTTCTACTAAATGTGCTATGCGCTGGGGTTTAAAAATTAAAGTAATTTCCTTTGGTGGGCCCTCAAGCTACACACAACATTTGTTGTAATTGTTTGAAACAACAAAAAAAAATTGTTATCTAAAGGCCACATTGGGATGAAGCATGAGCAACAATTAGGCAAGAGTGAACATAAAGAAACATCCTGTGGGCATTTTAAAGGTTCCAAGTCAGCATCTTAATCCTCCAATGCAACAATATTCAGTAAAGTTTTTGAGCCCAATACATTAATAATGCAACATCTAATGTGTAGGGTGTTAGAAAAATAAGTAGTGCAGAATTGAAATAACAGTGAATTAGCAATAAAAATCACAAAATACACAACACAGATTTATGTGGAAAACTTGGTAAAGTACCAGAAAAAAACCATGGGCAAAGACCTCTCAATTTTATTCTCAGAAGAAAATTCGTAGTTACAAAACTTTTTTTCTCATGCCTTAGCATTCAAGCTCAACTAACTTAAATAATCACGAAAAAGCACATGCCAAAACAAATAAAATCTAAAGATATATTTCAATGCATAAAAGCACGAGTCACACTTTTGCATGCAATTTTGCATGGTGTATATGTGGCACATGGGCGGGTACCTGAGGCACTAGCTAGGTACTCATCGTCGACTGCTCGTCACTGCTAGAATAAGTAAAACTGACTTCACATTTCAACAATCTCCCACTTGAAGTCAAGTTTCTTCCTTGCGAATAACTCATCCTATTGAGAAACCATGAGAAACCAATGTTGTTGATGTCTATCATCAAGTGATGTGCAAGCCAAGAGAAGTTCTGCACCATATGAACTTCTCTCTACTAGTAGGGTTCGTCAAAATATCTACTTGATTTATATCAGTGTGTATCTTAGCCAAAGAGACCTGTCCTCCTTCCACCACCTCACGTGCAAAGTGATATTCTAACATGATAAGTTGAGTTTTGTGCTAAGTGTAAAGCACTCTAGTTGTCACAATGCAACACCATGTTATCTTGCTGTACCTGCAATTCACCTGAGTTTATGAAGCTAGATTGCCTCCTTGCTAGCTTGTGTCGTTGCCATATATTCAACTTTAGTAGTAGACAAAGCCACCACTGTCTGCAACTTTGAAACCTAGCTAACAACACCTCATGCTAAGGAGAAAACATAACTTGTAGTAGATTCTCTTTTATCTCTGTCTCCACCAAAATCTGCATCCACATATCCATTAACCTGAAGACTACTCCCACTATAACAAATAGCAGCATTAGAAGTGCCCCTCAAATACCTAAGAATCCACTTCACAACCATCTAATGATCACAACTTGGATTTGCCATGAAACGACTGACTACTCTCACTGCTTGTGCAATATTTGGTTTGGTGCACACCATGGCGAACATAAGACTACCAAATGTTGATGAGTACGGTACACAAGACATCTGTATCTTCTCCACTTCTGTACTAGGGCACTATTCTGAAGACAATTAATATGAGTAGGAAATGGAGTACTAACTAGTTGTGCATTTTGCATATTGAAGCGCTGCAAAATCTTCTCCACATAAGTCTTCTATGACAACCAAATTTTCCTATTCTTTCTATCTTTGAGTATCCTCATTCCAAGAATTTGATTTGCATTTCCCAAGTCCATCTCAAACTCCCTAGCAAGCTAAGTTTTTAACCTGATGATTTTATGCATGTTGGGACCTGCAACCAACATATCATCTACATACAAAAGCAAACTAATGAAACTGTCATCTTCATACCTTTTAAAGTAGGAACAATGATTAGCCTCACATCTACTAAAACCCAAACTCATCATGAAGGAATCAAATCACTTGTACCAACACCTTGGTGCCTGTTTCAAACTATCAACGATTTGTTCAACCTGCATACTAGATTCTCCTTGCCTTTTTCCTCAAAACCTTTCGGTTGCTGCATATAAATTTCCTCAGAAAGATCACCATGCAAAAAAGTTGTTTTAACATCTAACTATTGTAACTCCAAATCAAGACTACCAACAAGAGCCAAAACAACTCTAACTGTACTTAACCGCACCACATGTGAAAAGATTTCATCAAAATCAATACCAGATTTTTGCGCATACCCCTTGGCCACCAACCAAGCTTTATATTGCTCCATATTATCATTTATATCCCTTTTTAGTTTGAAGACCCACTTGTTACCAATACTTGTTCGCTCCTTAGGCAATTGCACAAGCTCCCACATTTTATTTTTATGTAGAGCTCTCATCTCCTCATCCATGGCTTCTCTCCATTTATTTGCTTCTTCATCTTCACAAGCCTCCTGATATGAGCTAGGCTCACCAACATTAGTAAGTAAAGCATAAGCAGAATTACAATTAAGAGAATACCTTGCTGGTGGTTTGATAACTCTAGTGGATCTCCTCAGAAAGGGTAATGTGTCACCCTGTGGCTCATTTTGTTGTTGTTCAACCTCATCAAATAACTGATTTTGATTATTATCTTGTTGATTTTCATGAATAGGTGGCTGATTTTCATCTAGCACCTCCATATTAGCATCATACTTTTCCACCTCTACTGGAATAGTTTATGCACTTTGTTGTTCTTTACTTCTTTACACCAACTTTTCATTAAAAGAAACATCTTGACTAATAATAATCTTGCGGGCAACAGTATCCCACAACTTTTACCCCTTTGTACCTTCTGCATAGCCAAGAAAAATACATTTCATGGACTTCGCGTCCAACTTATTCCTATCCTCTTTGGGTATGAGCATAAGCATTAGAACCAAAAATATGAAGAAAGGAATAATCAACATGTTTACCTGTCTAAACTTCTTCAGGAATTTGACGATCTAGAGCTGTGGTGGGTGATCTATTAATCAAGAAACATGTTGTATTAACAACCTCAGCCCAAAATCTCTACTCCAATCCAACAGTGCTCAACATACATCTAGCTCTTTCCATAATTGTATGGTTCATTCTTTCAGCAACATCATTTTGTTGTGGTGTTCTAGGAACCGTCAACTGCCTTGCAATACCATGTTCACTGCAAAACTAATTAAACTCACCTGAACAAAATTCCCCTCCATTATCTGTTGTAAGACACTTAATTGTCTTACCTTTATGATTCTCTACCAAAGCTTTAAACTTCTTAAAATAAGAAAATACATCAGATTTCTTCTTCAACAGATAAATCCACACCTTACAGGAATAATCATCCATAAATGAAACAAAATATGACAAACCCCCAATTGATGTACAATGGGTGCTTGCCAAGTATCTGAATGGTTTAAATCTAGAATTTCTTTACTTCTGGTAGTGCAACTAGAAAAACTCAACCTATTCTACTTTCCAAACAAACAATGCTCTCAAAAATTCAAATCTCTAGATTTAGCACTTGGGAGAAGATTTCTATCTAGTAGTACCTTGAGACCACTTTCGCTCATGTGGCCTAGCCTTTGATGCCAAGTAGATAATGAATCCATTTTTGCATTTGATATCATTGTAGCCTCTCCACTACAAGTTTCTCCAACTAGCCTGTAGAGATTGCCAACCTTTTTTCCCTTTAGCACCACCAAAGCTCCCTTTATTACCTTGAGACAACTATTTTCTCCACTGAATTGGTAACCTTGCTCATTGAACACTCCAAGTGACAACAAATTTTTCTTCAATCCTAGTACATGTCTTACATGCTGAAGAGTTCGTACAATCCCATCAAACATTTTGATTTTGACCTCTCCTTCACCAATAGCTTCACACGGGTTGTCATTACCCATGTAAACCATACCTCCATCACATGAATGGTAAGAAGAAAACTAGTCCTTGAGGCACCAGAATCAATGATCCAAACATGATGAAATGAACCTCTCAAATTTGCAGACAAAACCTCTCCATCTTCCGATGGTGCTTCAACTTCTGTTGTGTTTGCCTCCGATGGCTGCGAGATAGGATTTTCTTTGTTTGCTTTCGGCAACTTGCAATCCTTTTTGACATGCCCTATTTTTCCACAGTTCCAACATTTAACTCTTTTCTACCCCTTGGATTTTGACCTAGCTTGTCCACACTCAACTTTCTCTCTTTTCGAAGTTTTGCCCCTTGCAAAAAGGGCATTAGAGGAAGAGGTCCTTTGAGATGTCTTCCGCCTTGAATCTTCAGAAATTACTATGGCTACCACATCTTCAAAGATAAGTTTCCCCTTCGGTGCTGAGTTACTGACCACCATAACTAGTTGATCCCAAGTTTCAGGCAAAGAGCACAATAATATAGCCATTTTATCTTCTTCAATTTTCACCTCCACTAAAGCCAACTGGTTAATCAATGTGTTGAAATTATTGAGATGATCTGTGATTGAAGAACCGTCATGCATCCTCAAATTATACAATTGTCGTCGGAACATAATTTTATTTGCCAATGACTTGGTCTCATATAGCTTTTCAAGCTTAGTCCACAAGTCATGTGTCATTTTTTCCTATGCAACATTGAATAAAACTGATTCAGGTAGAGATAACTGAATTGTAGCTCTAGCCATGTTATCTTGTCCATCCCAATCCTCTTGCTTCATGGCTGCAGGTTTTGACGTTGTCCCCTTGAGAGCCAAGGCACATCCATCCTTCACCAATAAGGCTTGAACTTTTAGTTTCCACAAAGAAAAATTAGAACCATCAAAATTTTGAACCTCAAATCTGATAACCATGCCTCTTGTCATTGCTTTTCACAAAGATGAAAAACCCACAAAATAATTTCTACACAAAACCTTGTGCTCTAATACCAACTGTTAGAAAAATAAGTAGTGCAAAATTGAAATAACAGTGAATTAGCAATAAAAAGCACAAAATAGACAACACATATTTACGTGGAAAACCTGGTAACGTACCATGAAAAAACCATGGGCAAAGATCTCTCAATTTTATTCTCAAAAGAAAATTCGCAGTTACAAAACTTTTTTTTCTCATGCCTTGGCATTCAAGCTCGACTAACTTAAATAATCATGAAAAAACACATGCAAAAACAAATCAAATCTAAAGATAGATTTTCATGCATAAAAGCACGAGTCACACTTTCACATGCAATTTTGCATGGTGTACACGTGGCACTAGCTAGGTACTTGTTGACGACTACTCGTCACTGCTGGAATAAGTAAAACTGACTTCATATTTCAACATAGGGAGTAGGTGTTAAAGTTCAGCACTGCATTAGCGCCATGAGTGAAGGTTACAAAGGAAATAAACACATAGGTAACAAGCTATAATCTCAACAACCAAAACTAAATGTGGCACTAAGGGAGAGGACCCAATATTTGTACACCCTAAATTCATGTATGTTAAGTTTTAAACGGTAGGTTAGATTTTTACGAAAATTTCAGCATATCTCAGTATTAGAGTTAAGAGCTTAAAGCTATTGTTTGGGGTTTTGGGTGTCAACAATGTAGCCTAATCAGCTACGTCTTTGCTAAGTTGTCCAAGAACACCCCAAAAAAAGTTAGATTGAAACATGTGCATCAAGACATGTATTATCGATCGCCTTATGTATCACCATATGATTGGTTGTTTCTTTGATGTAATTTGTGAAGGGTATAATTACACATGTATTGGTTCCTTATTAAATTTTTTACTAGTGTATTATTTCTCAACTACTAATTCTTTTAATGTACTTAACTGGGGTACCCTGCAGTGCTCACTGCAAAGTGCTAGCACGTTGTGGTCAATGTGCTGGCACTTTACGTTGGGGAGCAATCCTAACGTAAAATACCAGCATGTTGACCACAACGTACCAACACTTTAAACTCTTCCACCCTGCAACACCATAATGACTATTAGTATATGCTCACCTATTAAGTCCTTTCGTCCTTTCCCCTAGAAGGTGATTTATCTTGTGAAGTTAAAGGAGAGCGCAACATGTTTACTTGCTCAGAAAATTATATTTTCAGCCATTGACACTTGTGTTGATTGATATGCAAAAGGAGAAAAGTGGCACCACGTTGGAAGGGAATGAGGAGCTCCAACAGCTGAAAAGTATGTTGTGTTTGTTATCAAAGGAATGCGAAATAAATCATGGGTAAACATTTTTAAAATCACAGAGCTGTGTAGCAAAAGGAGCAACTTTCCATTGTCCAATTACTATTCAGGTGGCCCCTACCGTGGAGGCTCTCACCTCTCTTCTTTGTTTGAGGAAAATATGTGCTTATAGAATGTGAATTCTATAAATATGCAACTATAGGGCATATACATGTGAAAGATAAATTTTATTTTTCATGGACAAATTGAACTTCAAATTTGGAATACTTTCATGGGCAAAATAAAGTGAATCACAAAGGGTTTTTGATGTGCAATGTGAAATATTTCCATGGGTAGAGTACGGGCAAAATAAAAGTTTGGAGTGGAAATATTTCTCGTACACAAGCATGAAATCTATAGAGATTTATTTTCTAGAGGGATGAATATTTCCATGAGAATGCCACATTTCACTCCCAATAAATTTTGGAGGAGGTGAATTGTATTTGTTGCAGGTGAATTTTTGAGCGGAAAATGTAGAAATTTTTGAAGGTAAATTGGGGGTAGAATGATAGTTTATTTTGCAAATTTGGGCAGGGATAAATATAAAGATCTCACTAGCATTTTCTTTTTATGTCCATGTGTAAAGGCAGATCTGAGGTTCTAATTTGTTCAGGAGTCAATTATATGGGTAATCTTGGCCTTCTCCATTTGAAATAAATTGTAAATATTCTATTAATTTGAAAGTGCAATTGGGTGTAGAAATGAATTTAGAAACTCTAGGTGAGCTGCAACAAAGTTGTGCTTTGAACATTTTCATTGTAGTTGCAAGGGTAAATTAATTGAAGACTAACTTGTTTTCATGATTCATTTTGTCTTCATTTTCCATTAAGTTTCTCAAGGAATTTGACAAATGTTTGGGTGCACATTTGTTGCATTCACATTCAAGATTAGTTAGTATTCATTTAAGGAATATTGTAAATCTTTCTATGAGGAGTAACCTAAAAGAAAATCTTTCAGACTTAACGTATATGATGTTTAAAATGGACAATAAATTACTAAGTATGAATTGGATCTTTAAAATGAGTAGGCAGTTGAGGGTCCAAGCTTTGCAAGACATAGCCCTCATAAATCAAATCTATATGGAACTATGAATTACTCATGTTTTTACTTTTGGATATGCTCATTAATGACTCCGTTTGCTAGTGAGTTTAGGCATTGATCACTACTCATTAACTAATGATCCAACACTTTAAATTCAAAATGAAAAACATCTTTAGGAAATATAAATTATTGCTATATATCTGTTTACATGGTGCTTAAAGGTACCAAGGAAAATGCAATTACTTATCTTATTTTAAACCCTTTGCCCAATTGAGCATGGATTTGTCAATTGTTGTAAGTTATCTATCCACATGGTATCTAAAGGTGCAAGAGATTACTTAAATACTTGTTCATTTATCATATCTTTTGCTCATACAACTATGGAATTGCCACAATTTTGTTAATTTAGGATCTTCATTTGCAAATTCATATGAAGCTAACATGGTATAGGTTAGTGACAAAATTTTGGGTCTAGGGTCATGTCATAGGATTTAGCTTCATCTTGTAAGAAACTCTCATAAATTTTTGCTTCATATCCTTGAAGGATTACCCTCCTCAACCTTGTAGACCTTGAAGTGCAAATGAGTTAAATTCTCTCCTATCATTTGGTCTTTAATTGTTTATATTTTGATCATAGGTTTGTCTCATGTACTTAGGATTGACAAGATCTCTAGGTCTAGGTCTTGAACTGCATCCCTTAGGATTGTGGATTATGTAGTTTTACTCACCAACACGCCTAGGATGACATTTAGTCTCAACAATAGTTTGGATTATGTGATTCTATGTGGGGTGTGTAAGATTTTACAACTACCAATAATCCTACGATGATGCATAATGCTTAGGTAGTGTTTGCCTATGCATTAGAGGAAAAATAGGTGATAAAAATATCATTTATATGCTTTAGAGCTACACAAGGAGAGTAGGATCTACACCAATGGTTTTGGTAAGGAGATTTTACAACAATGGAAGACTCGTTGTGATGGATTTAGAATTGGAAACCCTAGAAAGTGTAAGAGATTGCAAGGAAGACTATAAAGGATTCTAGGATGAGGAGAAATGCTAAAGACCAAAGGAGAGATTCAACTATTGAGGATCTCTAGATTTTTAGCCATAGAGGAATGTAGGGAAATGGTGGAGATCTAAAAACTTAACATCAAGCCTTGGAGAGAATAACTTAGTGAGTGTTAGCAAGAAAGAATAGTAGTGAGTGAGAGAGCCTTCAAAATGAGAAGGACAACCATTTTTATAGGATAATCTAGGGAATATATTCATTAGAAAACTTAGTAGGGCATAACTAGGGTTAGGGCTTTATCCATTCATCAAATAAAAAACTTTAATTTTTGAGTTAGACACTAGCATTCAAGTGTCTAGTTGTCTTGGACAATAGCTACTCTGATTCCCATGTGAACTAGTGAACAATCCACTAAATTAGCTAGTAATCAACAAGATTATAGAATTTATAAATGGAAAACAAAAATACAAACCAAACACATTTAATGTAGAAGGATTCTAGTAGATATGCCACTTCTATTAAAAAAGAATAGGAAAAATATATACATAGAGTTTATATGTGAATCTATGGATTCCTCTCTAACTATACATGATGAACAATGCAAGTATTTATACATAACAATACAACTAGGTTACTAGTTAGGTCCTATGTAGATGTTGACAAATGTCCAACACATATGGATGTGTGGTATATGTGGATGGAATGACACCAAGTGTCAAACCCATATGGTGCTATATCATGTGGCATGGTGTAATGCCCAACCCGACCAAAATGACAAGACTTCAGACATGATACTCATCCTTTTCAAGGATGGTGACAAAGAAGATAGGAACCTTTCGTTATCTCCATTCAATGATTTCCATTGGTTAAGGCACGCTCAGACCTGCTAATTCAGGTGGAGTCGATGCCTGGTACCTACAACCTACAACAAACTAGATGTCGAGCACATATATATATATCAACATCAAAACAACACACTGTGATAGGGAATCGCAGCATAGCAGGGTGCTCATCATGAGTAATGCTACACCGTCCCTTCACAAAAATATATCACATTATCCACATCAAGCAAGTTCAAGAATAGCTAAATATTTATTAAAGCATCATCAGGTAAATGCCTAAGCACCTGCTAAGATTAATCTACATTGTCAATTAAATCCATAACCAGACATAAGCATTAAACATTGGTTCAAACAACATCATCAGAGCAATAAGCCAATATCATCCGTAACTAAATAATCAGATGTCAGATAATCACAAGAAATATAATAAGACTAGTCTACCAAATTAATTTAACTCATAACTAATTATATCATAAGCATCAAAAATGTCATCATAGTAAACATAAATGAATGTCATCATCAGTCATCAAAATAGTAAATCCATCAAAATATACCTTCATGTCTAACCAAAAGGAAATAACTAATAGTCTATCAGAAAGCCAAAATGAGGGGTACTACATCCTCCCCCCTAGGATCAGGCTTACTCCTAGAAGCCTGCAAACACGCTGAAGGTCAAACCCTCCTCGAAGCCCCTACTCTCGAGGGTCAACCCCCGATGCTGTGGAACACGGATGGGCTCCAAAGAAAGTTGCCCGTCCTCTGCCTGTGGTCTCCAAGACTGTCCCCTGATGCTCTGTTTGGCAGTGTTCAATCACTGCGATCACCCGATGAGACCTCCCTACATCACCTACGGTCGGCTCTGAAGCTGCCGGTCACTGACCAGATCTTGCAACGTTCCTCTGTGGACAGTGCCTGGCTATATGGCCCTGCTGGCCACAAGAGAAACATCCTGCACCTCTACTGTAATCTCCACCACCCGAGGAAGCATTTGACTACTGGATATCATCTCTATTTGCTGCAGACTGAGTGTTTTGAATTGGCTGATTGGGATGATAATTCTTAGCCCGCCGCCAATTACGGTCTTTTCTCCACTGATCTCCAAATATAATCGTATGGTGTCATACTTTGTGGAACTGTGATCTCCAAATATGACTCATCACTATGGGTATGTGCAGGATCATGATGGGCCAAACAATACCTCTAAGTGGCAATGAAAATACTAGAAATCAGACTTAATCAAGTTCATGTGAAAATTTGAATGGATTATCTACACAATTTGAAAAATATGTAAGAACAAAATTTATAGAGAATTGAATTTAGTTTATGGGCTATTTTTTTTTTCAAAAAAAATTAAATTTACTTGGTGAAAAATGAATATTTCAATAAACAGTTATTAAATTTTTCAGAAAAAAATAAAAAGTGGGTGTCATTCCAACCAACCTAACTATGAACTTTTTTTTTTTTTGAATATTTCAAAATGAGTAAAGGACTCATGCCTGGATGTGACGCATATTTTTTTGAAATTTTTTTTTCCAAGAAAATAATTATTTATGATTTTTTTACTATGACTTTTTTTAAAAACTAAAAAGTAATTTTCCAGCTAACCTAACTTGATAAAAAAAAATTGGAATTCAATTTTTTTTAAACTTATAGCCAGAAAAGCATAGAGTGTGACAACTTTCAGATCTGAAAAATGTGAAACGGTTTGAAAGTTATGGATGTTTTTCAATCAGTGTGTCCATCAGGATTTCAGACACACACTATATAGAAAATTATTAATAATTGTTTAATAATATGGTAATCAAGAAAATCTTATATTTTTAGAAAGCTGACAATTTCTTCAATAAACCCTTTTCGTTTTATCAAATTTGAATAAAAAAAAGTTGTCAGCATAGAGGATGAAGTTCGAAGAAGAGGGTGAAACTTGTAAACACGTTAGAATTCAAGGAAAGTCAACTATGATAGCCCCAAGCCTAAATACAAGGCAAAACCAAAGCAAAACAAATATCCGTTACTAACCAGATATCCATTTTGTGAAGCTAGGAATAGATATCCATTCCTGGGAAACGGATATCCACTCTTATTAGCTGGAAATTAAAGAACACTTCAATATTTGCTAGGGATGTTGCAAGATAATGCCATCAAATGGTATGATTTGATGAAAATATATGAGAAAGATACTTGGGCTAAAGTGAAAATAGAATTCAACAAGGAATTTAGATGACCATATTCTAAATGAATTAACAAGTTTGAAACAAGGTATGGACAAATCTATTAAGTACTATGATCAAAGAATGTTGAACCTTGTACAAATACTACAAAATCTGGTAGCAAAAGATGGAAAATTGTAGTACTGGGCAAATTGACTATGGAAAGTATTCATAATACATATTAAGTTTATGAATAGTACCAACTATCAATTTCTTAGTATCAAGAGACATAGAAACCAATGCTGCATTTTCCGTTCAGACCAAGTGTTAAAGCACTTTTAGGCTTCATATGAAGTTCCCAAAAGCCTAGAGAATCATCTAGTATGGATTTGTAATGTGTTATGATACATATAGTAGTGAATAATCTAATATGGTAGTGATACATCTAGTATGGATTTATAATGTGTTATGATACATATAGTATGATTGTTATTGATGATATCACACCTCCCTCACCTATGCATCATATTAGTAGTGGTTTTGTTACGTCTCGTTTTTATGGACTATATTATTATTCTAGATTAGTGAACATTTACCATGATTGTTTTACTTCAAGTAAGTTCCACGTGTGTGAAGGTAATTATCATGATGTTATATATGCGTAAATTAAAAAGTTAATTTAAATATTGAATATTATTGATGTGATCATGATGTTTTGCTTTGGCTATGTTTTTGGGAACTAACCTATTGATATCGATTTGAGTGCAAATGAATGCAGGTACTCGTCGAAGATGAGAACATGGTTGAGGTAGAGGTGTTCTAGCCACTTGGAAAGAACTGTTTGGGATGGTTAACTCTGATGCAATCACACACTCACGTAGTCTCATAATGCATTTTGAATGACTTAATTTTTATGCATCATAGTGTGGATAATAAATGCGATGGATGGTTAGATACTTAGAAAATATTGTGTTTTAATTGCTCTAATAAGTTTATTTTAAATGCATTATTTTATTTAATATTAAATGTTGTGTTAATTAAATTTAAATGATGTATTTTAAATTAGTTTAACTAAATTATTTAAATAATAAAATAGATAAGTGCTTTTCTATTTCTTGTATTATGGATGTTTGGAAGACAATATCTAATATTAGATTTAAAATAATTGTGATAAAATGCAATAGATTATTATTATTATTATTATTGTTATTATTAAAATTACTTTTGAGTGATTCCACTTAATTAAAATAGATAGTTAATATTATTATTATTATATTTACAAATAGTTCTTGTTCTAAATTAAACGATTTTATTTTATTATAAATAGATAAATTGATTCAATAACTTATTAATATATTTGGAATTCGAATTAAATAACTAACTGTCATGCAAGTGACAAAAATTTAAATAAGTTATTTATTCTATTTTAAAAAGAAATTTGAGAGCCTTTTTAAAAGAAAATTCTCATGCAAAACTAAAAGTAATGATCAATTATAAAAAAAAAGTTCAAACCTAAAAATAATAAACGCCAAGATTAGGGGATTGGAATAAAAGGAAGAAAAGGCATAGAGATAAAGGCAGTTTTTCACCAACAAAAAGGAGGTTATTATTTATTTTTCTAAGCAGTAGAAAAGAGAACGCCATTCCTTCTGGAGCAGCAAATGGAGGCAACAGTGAAAGGGCAACATCAGAGGCATAAATCAATCTCTCTCCTTCCCAACTAATAAACGGGTATTTTTCTTTGTTATAATTGAAATAAATAATGGTTGTTTATGACTGTTTAACCCTAGTAAATCTAGCCTGAGGTCTGTTCTTTCCGGTCTGTGTTGCAACTTTGGATGGCCAATAGGTCATGTTTTCTTGTTTACGATTTGAAAGCTTCCTGTCACGAACTGTTAAAGGAATGAATAAAACTTCCTGCCATTCTTGTCACTCCTGCCATTCCTGTCATGACTTCTTGTTATTGATGTCATTCCTCTCGCAGCTTCCTGTCATTCCTGTCACAGCTTCTTGTCATGGCTTCCTGCCGTTTCTGTCATGGCTTCCTGTCATTTCTGTCATTCATGTCACAACAGCATGTGTTTTTCTATTGTAGCTTCCTTCTGACTATTCTCTATTGCGGCTTCTGTCTAACATGTACCCTGATCTATAAATCATTTCTTCCTTGTGTTTGTTGTTATAGGTGTTTGGCCTCTTTATTGATCGACCAAGCCTTCTATTCCATTCTGGCCACTAGTCTTCTTTAACCACGGTGTTGATATTGATTCAACCTGATGTTCCTATTCATTGTTTTGTTGTTCTTTATATTCATTATTTTATGCTAAGAGAATCGCCCTCTTTTCTTGATCTTGATATAACCATTGAAAACATAGGTACTAGTTATCTGGGTCTTTACAATTATTCTCTGGTAGCCACACAAACCTTAACTGTTATTATTTTCTTTTTTGCTGTTGTAAAACAGTCTTTTTGCCAGAAGTTGACCTCTACATAATTGATCAAACGATATGAGAATAACCCCTGAACTTAGATGATAATATGGATTCCCATAGCTGTTCTTTTCTTTATTTCATTGTTATTCAAAACATATTTTTGATATTGTGATTTGTGTGACAACAAGTTTTATACCTTTTATTTAGAATTAAAAATTCTGGTAATAACTATGTTTCAATTATCTTAATGTTGTTTCAGACCTTTATAATCACCGTCACTAGTTAGACAGTAACTTCCTTGAGAATTCAGACATAAAATATCATAGTTGTTATCTTTTTACTGTTAGAAAACAATCTTTTATTAGGAAATGACCTCTTCTTAACGATCAAACAAAGGTGCTAATAACTCTATAAACTTAGTTAATGAGTATGGGATTCTTGTAGCTTACTTCCCTCTATTATCTTGCTGTTAAAAACATTATTTTTAAACATTGTCATTGAATGCCAGTAAAAGATTATAAAGTCTGTTCATTTTATTTCTGCTACAGTTCCTGTCGCAGTTGCGATAGGAAGAATGTTTTCTTGTTTCTGGACTTCCTGTCACAGTTGTAACAGTAAGGTTTGAATGACTTATAAACTTATTTCGTTATATATATAAATAGGTTGAGATAGTTCCTGTCACAAATATGACAGTAAGATTGTTTAATAATGTAGAATGCTTCTTATTATGATTGAATTATGGACTCGGTAATTATATCAATTTGATAACCTCATGAATGCAATTGTAAGTAACAAATGATGGATTATTACTTGGAAAGTGTGTTTCCTTGATTGGTGTTTTGGGAAAGGGATTTTGAAATGAATTATTTGGTGAACAATGATTATTTTATTTTACTTATTTGCTTACTTATTTCTTGGGGAAAGAAGTAGATTTTTATCTAGGAATGTGTTTGGGTTACTTTATGGGCTAGGATACCGAATGTGGATTATCAGAGATGGCTTTTCCTCTTTTCAGGAATTGAACCAGGTTACTATGTTTAAAGGTTTAGATCTAAATGAGCTGACATTGAAAAAGATGTTTATTTTGTCTAGCAAACTTATTTATATATATCTCTGCCACATCCTGTTGTGAGACAATCTGCTTTTCATTATTTAGAATTGCACATTTAGACATCAGGGTTGCATCGGGTGTTCCCTCCTGCCAGTTGTTTCCAGGTAGCTAGACATTTCATGCAGGGCTAGGTTTCCTTTGTTTTATTAAGGGATCTAGGGAAGTGTAATTAATTGATGGTTGGGTGGAAAAGCACCTGGGCCATGTTCCCGTCTCTCGGCTCGCAGGTGGAGGACCACTTGGTTTGTGCGACCGATGAGTGTATTGATTTATTTATTCTTGTTGAACATGTTTATTGTAACTTGTATTTGGATGTATTATGGCATGAATGCCAATGGACTTTGTATATGATTTTATAATGTTTTTACCTAGATTGAGCACGCGAATTGTAAGATTTAATGACTTTATTAATTTATATTGATGAGATTATCTTTTGCAAGATTTAATGAATCTTATGGATTCTTATTTATGAGGATTTCCTTTTGTGAAGATTTATTGACTTTATTGAATCTTATTTATGAGACTTATCTTTTTACTTGTAATTAAGTGGATTAATTACATCATTTTACTTTCATTATTGTGAAGTTGTAATTAAGCGGATTAATTACCTCATTTTTATTCTTTATTGCGATGTTGTAATTTAAATGGATTCTTTACTCTATTTACCTCGTTTTACTTTTGTGATGGTTTTGAGGGCTTTTACATTTGGTATCAGAGTGCGATTCTAGCATTGGGAGCTCTGGGTGTGTGTGTTACTCAGTTTGATCGAGCATGTGTGGGTCCTTGTGTGTTGGCTTGTTGTGAATAGCATGTGCCTTCTTTTTACGGGGTTAGATAGACCCTGATGCTTGTTCCTGAGTATGAATAAACTAGGTTCTTTCTTCTTTTAGGGTTATGCATTAGTATGTGAAAGAGGATGTTGGATCATATGTTTAACTTATTTTTATTTGCCTTCTGGTGAGTGCTTGCTTGGAATGCATATTGCGTTGTTTTGTTGAGAGCATGATCATGAATATATATATGTGGTTCTAAGAAAGATAATATTACATTGCCTCATTGAAGTTTAAGGAAAGAAATGATAACCGTTGCTTGTAGGAAAGAATGGTGTGTTGTGATATCTTGGTTTGTGAACCTGATTTTGTCCTAACTTAAATCTTGGTTGTTGAATGTTTGTTCTTTTGGGAAGTTGCCTTCTAGGATGGGTGCCAAATATGGAAAAAAGGGAAGTTGGTTTTCTTTTCAAAACCTACACACCATTAATCGGGTTTATGTATTGGATTCCCTGCCATATCCTGTTAATGAGATGCTGCATTCAAATTAGGGATGCATGTAGGTTAACAGGGACGCACCGGGTTGGGTCGGGCATTCTTCAGTTTGATTGTGATTTCCTGGAACAGAATGCAATCTTTGTTGCTAGGTATCTTGAGTGATGTGTGGAAATCATCTTATGATATAGAGGTGTTTGGAATCTCAGAGGACTAGGTTGCTTGTATGATTGAGCATGTTCTCTTAACTTGCCCCAATTTTGGTACCAGGCGTAGTGTAGCATCGTACTCCCTCTCTAGTGGCTATAATTAGTCACATAGTTCATGTAATGTGAAACTTTTGAATTTGATATTTATCTTTTTTACTTTGATAACTTCTCTAAACGTTGTAAAGACCATCATTGAAAATTTTATTTATGAAAAAGTATAGCCATCAAAAATTTGATATTTACTTATTTTGAGACCTTGATGGTCATGTTTGATTTACTATTGAAGTTGTGCACATTTTATACCTTATTGTTGGAATTGAATTTTTTTTCTTTAGAATTTATTTATTTATTATTGGTGGCTATGCTTGAATGTTTTAAACTGTTGATCATGTTTCATGTTATGTTTACTATCATGTCCATGATGGGCCTCTGATAGGTTGTGTAAGGGAGTAGGATGTAGAGAATATACTGTTTTGTAGCAGGTGTGTTACTAAGAGCTTTGGTAGATTGAATTCATTAATTGTTGTTAGATGTATTAACATTGTTGAAGTGTTGAGGAAGTTCTGAAATGGATTTTGGTATCACTATGAATCAGTTGAAGTAAGTTGAAATTTTGTATGAAGTTAAAGGTTTACAGGGTGAAAAGGAAATTTTGATAGAAGAATTAGAATAAAGAATTGATGAATGTTAAAAGGAGTAATATAGAATATATGGAAAGAATAAAGGAGTTAGGAAATGAAAAGTATGAAAAGTTTTTTAAAAATAACCTTTTAGAAAAAGAATTGGTGAAAATTCAAGAGAAAAAATGAAGAGTTAGAAGAAAAGTTGAAGAACCTAGAAGGAGAATTCAAATAGAAAGATCAAAATGATGAGTTAAAATAAATGTTTGCAGCATGCAAAAAAAAAAATGAATGTTGGAAATCAAGTCGTTAATTTGTGAGGTCTCATGTGACATAGATGATTTGTGTTCTTTGATCAATCACATAACTTAGTTTGTTGAAGTCGCTTATGTTGAAAAATGTAAGGATGAAAATGATGATGAATCTGCTATCATAGCCAGTTGTTTTGATGATAATGTTGGTTTGAACATCTTGAAGAAAATTAAATATATAAACGAAGGTTTGGGTAAGCATGGGCAAGGAATTAAAGAGCCCATTGAGTCAGTTGTGGGGACTAAGTATGAAAGTCTCAGGTATCGAGGTAAATGGAAAGAAAAGACAAATGTTTTTTTAAGTACTAAGAAGTCATTTCAAGAGTAGGAGATTTTACATTATTCACATTGTGATAAAAAAGAACATGGAAGAGAAATTTGTTGGAATTTACATCGTTGCAAAAATTTGTGGTTTGAAAAATCATAGTGAAAAGACGTGTTGGATTAGAGAGTTGAAAAATGAATCTAGGACAAGTTGTTTAAAAATGAGTTGTGGTTGGATAAATGTATTTGATTGGCAAAAGAAAAAGGAAAAAGAATTGAACAATAGAAACAAAACAACCGAATATAGTGAATAGCCAATAGCAAGGAATAGTAAAGAAATTGAAGAAGTTGAATTGTTTTAGCATTGTGCAAAAGCACAAGGAAGACAAGGAAGATTTTTATGAGAAATTTTGAATTGTAGATCAGGTTGAAGATAAAGTTTGGTTACAAGTAATGAAAGAGGAAATGGACTCCATTGGTAGGAATGATATGAGTGGTATAGTTTCAGAGGAGTTGTTTGCACAATGATTGGATATGATCTAGTGGTGTACTTTTAGAGTTTTGTCTTATTGTTGGAGATCTCGACCAATTGTTTGGGAGGATTGATCTTTTGGTACTATATTGTGTTTCCATGTGATTGCATGTGCATTATGATGGTTGATTCGTGTCTATGATGAATTGATTTATGCCTTCTTGGTGTGCATTAATGATGTGATAGTTACTCTTATGCTAGAATAAATGTGATTGAGTGGTAGTTGTGCCATGTGTTGGATTATATACTTTAAATTGACAGATGTGCCATGTGAATTGATTTGTTGATTGATTATATACTTGGATTTATTTGATGGATGCCATGTTAAATGCAGAATTGAGATATTGTTTTGTATAAGGTTGAGTAGGACCTATACTTTCGTGGATGGTGCCACATGGGAGGATGTAAACGGACATTAGTATGCTTTGTTTAAATTGATGATACCTTAATGATACTTTGAGTTATTGTTATTGTTTTAAGATACTTTGGATACATTGTTGGTGGTAGATTGATACATTATTCTTTTGATTTATGTAATAAGACATCGAGACAATGTCTCTTCCTAGTGGGGAAGGATGTTATGTCTCATTTATATGGACTATATTATTATTCTAGATTGGTGAATATTTACCATGATTGTTTTACTTCGAGTAAGTTCCACGTGTGTGAAGGTAATTATCATGATGTTATATTTTCATAAATTAGAAAGTTGATTTAAATATTGAATATTATCGATGTGATCATGATGTTTTGCTTTGACTATGTTTTTGGGAACTAACCTATTGACGTCGAGTTGAGTGCAAATGAATGCAGGTACTCATCGAAGACGAGAACATGGTTGAGGTAGAGGTGTTCTAGCCACTTGGCAAGAACTGTTTGGGATGGTTAACTCTGATGCAATCACACACTCACGTAGTCTCATAATGCATTTCGAATGACTTAATTTTTATGCATCATTGTGTGGATAATAAATGCGATGGATGGTTAGATACTTAGAAAATATTGTGTTTTAATTGCTATAATATTTTTATTTTAAATGCATTATTTTATTTAATATTAAATGTTGTCTTGATTAAATTTAAATGGTGAATTTTAAATTAGTGTAACTAAATTATTTAAATAATAAAATAGATAAGTGCTTTTCTATTTCTTGTATTATGGATGTTTGGAAGACAATATCTAATATTAGATTTAAAATAATTGTGATAAAATGCAATAGATTATTATTATTATTATTAATATTATTGTTATTAAAATTACTCTTGAGTGATTGTGCTTAATTAAAATAGATAGTTAATAATAATAATATTATTATATTTACAAATAGTTCTTGTTCTAAATTAAACGATTGTATTTTATTATAAATAGATAAATTGATTCAATAACTTATTAATATATTTGGAATTCGAATTAAATAACTAACTGTCATGCAAATGACAAAAATTTAAATAAGTTATTTATTCTATTTTAAAAAGAAATTTGAGAGCCTTTTTAAAAGAAAAATCTCATGCAAAACTGAAAGTAATGATCAGTTATCAAAAATCAGTTCAAACATAAAACTAATAAACACTAAGATTAGGGGATTGGAATAAAAGGAAGAAAAGGCATAGAGATAAAGGTAGTTTTTCACCAACAAAAAGGGGGTTATGATTTTATTTTTCTGAGCAACAGAAAGGAGAAAGTCATTCCTTCTGGAACAACGAATGGAGGCAGCAGTGAAAGGGCAACATCAGAGGCATAAATCAATCTCTCTCCTTCCCAGCTAATAAACAGGTATTTTTCTTTGTTATAATTGTAATAAATAATGGTTGTTTATGACTGTTTAACCGTAGTAAATCTAGCTTGAGGCTTGTTCTTTCCGGTCTGTGTTGCAACATTGGATGGCCAGTAGGTCATGTTTTCTTGTTTACAATTTGAAAGCTTCCTGTCACGAACTGTTAAAGGAATGAATAAAACTTCCTACCATTTCTGTTGCTCCCGCCGTTCCTGTCGCAACTTCCTATTATTCATGTCGTTCCTGTTGCAGCTTCCTCTCATTTCTATCACAGCTTCCCATCGTTCCTGTCATGGCTTCTTGTTGTTTCTGTCATGGTTTCCTGTCATTCCTGTCATGGCTTCTTGTCATTCATGTCATTCCTATCACAGTAGCGTGTATTTTTTTGTTGTAGCTTCCTTCTGACTAGTCTCTGTTGCAGCTTCTGTCTAACATGTACCCTAATCTATAAATCATTTCTTCCTTGTATAGACGTTTGGCCTCTTTACTGATCGACCAAGCCTTCTATTCCATTCTAGCCACTAGTCTTCTTTAAACACGGTGTTGATATTGATTCGACCTGGTGTTCCTATTCATTGTTTTGATGTTCTTTGTATTCATGATTTTATGCTAAGAGAATCGCCCTCTTTTCTTGATCTTGATATAACTGTTGAAAACATAGTTAGCAATTATTTGGGTCTTTACAATTATTCTCCAGTAGCCACAAAAACCTTTACTGTTATTATTTTCTTTTTTGCTGTTGTAAAACAATCTTTTTGCCAGAAGTCAACCTCTACATAATTGATCAAACGATATGAGAATAACCCATGAACTTAGATGATAATATGGATTCCTATAGTTGTTCTTTTCTTTATTTTAGTGCTGTTCAAAACATATTTTCAATACTGTGATTTGTGTGACAACAAGTTTTATACCTTTTATTTAGAATAAAAATTCTGGTAATAGCTATGTTTCAATTATCTTAATGTTGTTTTAGACCTTTATAATTACTGTCACTAATTAGACAGTAACTTCCTTGAGAATTCAGATAAAATAGCATAGCTATTATCTTTTTACTGTTAGAAAAATAATCTTTTATTAGGAAACGACCTCTTCTTAATGATCAAACAAAGGTGCTAATAACTCTATAAACTTAGTTAATGAGTATGGGATTCTTGTAGCTTACTTCCCTCTATTGTCTTGCTGTTAAAAATGTTATTTTTAAACATTGTCATTGAATGCCAGTAAAAGATTATAAACTCTGTTCATTTTATTTATTCTATAGTTCTTGTCGCAGTTGCGACATGAAGACTGTTTTCTTGTTTATGGACTTCCTGTCATAGTTGTGATAGTAAGGTTTGAATGACTTATAAACTTATTTTGTTATATATATATATGGGCTGAGATAGTTCCTGTCACAGATATGACAGTAAGATTGTTTAATAATGTAGAATGCTTCTTATTATGATTAAATTATGGACTCGGTAATTATATCAATTTGATAACCTCATGAATGCAATTTTAAGTAACAAATGATGGATTATTACTTGGAAAGTGTGTTTCCTTGATTGGTGTTTTGGGAAAGGAATTTTGAAATGAATTATTTGATGAACATTAATTATTTTATTTTACTTATTTGCTTACTTATTTCTTAGGGAAAGAAGTAGATTTTTATCTAGTAATGTGTTTGGGTTACTTTATGGGCTAGGATGCTGAATGTGGATTATCAGAGATGACTTTTCCTCTTCTTAGGAATTGAACCAGGTTACTATGTTTAAAGGTGTAGATTTAAACGAGCTGATATTGAAAAAGATGTTTATTTTGTCTAGCAAACTTATTTATATATATCTCTGCCACATCCTGTTATGAGACAATCTGCATTTCATTATTTAGAATTGCACATTCAGACATCAAGTTTGTATCAGGTTTTCCCTCCTATCAGTTGTTTCCAGGTAGCTAGACATTTCGTGCAGGGCTGGGTTTCCTTTGTTTCATGAAGGGATCCGGGGAAGCGTAATTACTTCATGGTTGGGTGGAAAAGCACTTGGGCCATGTTCCTATCTCTCGGCTCGCAGGTGGAGGACCACTTAGTTCGTGCAACTGTGAGTGTATTGATTTATTTATTCTTGTTGAACATGTTCATTGTAACTTGTATTTGGATGTATTATGGCATGAATGCCAATGGACTTTGTATCTGATTTTATAGAGCTTTTACCTGGATTGAGCACGTGAATTGTAAGATTTAATGACTTTATTGATTTATATTGATGAGATTATCTTTTGCAAGATTTATTGAATCTTATGGATTCTCATTTATGATGATTTCCTTTTGTGAAGATTTATTGACTTTATTGAATCTTATTTATGAGACTTATCTTTTTACTTGTAATTAAGCGGATTAATTACATCATTTTACTTTCGTTATTGTGAAGTTGTAACTAAGCGGATTAATTACCTCATTTTTATTTTCTTTATTGCGATGTTGTAATTTAAATGGATTATTTACTCTCTTTACTTTGTTCTACTTTGGTGATAGTTTTGAGGGCTTTTACAGGTTCGTTGTGCTGGGGGAGGGGGTGCCAACTCGACTACTGACTATATATAGCTATAGCCTAAGCCTAGTATCCCCTAGATAAATAGGGCTCAACCTATGGGGATGGGATCAAGGGTGCCTATATAGAGAGAGAGGGCCCCTATCTTGATGATATATATTTGACATGTCATGTTGGTCCTATGTCCATAGATTCATGTGCTTTGAATGAATTAGCTTTTTTAATACATGATGATGAGTCTAATTATGATCATTTTTCTATATCTCATGTTAAACCTATGGACACTTATAATGTAGATATATATGCCTTACCTTTACCTACATGTGATGATGATTCACCTCTATCCATGCCTAATGATATACTTGTTGAATTTAATTACCTATCTATGATGATTATCCTAGTGATGAGATTTATGATGACTGTACTTCATCTCTCACTAGTGATAGGCTTATACATGATACACCTTGTTTAAATTCATATGAGGTCATTACTTCCCATGTAATTCATGATGATCCATCTTCTCTATCTTGTGGCTCATGGTCTATTGATGATATGTTAAGTGATGAGCATAGTGATATTTCTTTATCTTCTTATGATGAGGTTAATGACATCCTCTTTGTTACATGATTATGTGATTTATGATGAAAATTCTCTTAATACACATATGCTAGAGTCATTTAGTGTTAATGAAGATGTAAAGATACATGCTAGATAATTGATATCTTCAAATTATTCTTCTATACATGATGACTATATTTTGATACAAACATTTAATGATACATTAATTTTTACCACTAAGTAATAATTTAATTCATGTCTTGCTTCTCATACATCCTTTCATGCATTGTTATGTGCTTTCATATCTCACTTTACTATTGGCCCTAGACAATATTTTGCTCATGGTTTTATTTCTTTTCTTTCTAGTGCCCCATTTGTAGTAGATCCCATTAAATTTTCTATGCATCAATATGATTTACCAAATTAGTAGAGACCCCCATTTGGATCCATTCATATTTTCACATGTCATACATTTAAGTACTTATGGAGTACCTCCTCCTATATCCCATCTTGCACATGATATAGACATACTTAAGAATGAATAACAAAATGATGATCTTTTACAATTTTTACTTGGTATATGTGAGGATAAGGTAGCATTAGTTGATAATATATCTTTGACACCCTCCACAATTGTTACATATTACACGAGGCATACACATGTGAGTTTGAGACATGTTGAGAATGATATTTCACCTTATTTGAACTACCTCATTACTAGGATTGACAATCTAGAATGATATGTTGATACTTGAATGCACAAAGTGTTCAACCAAAAAATGACACTACTAAAATATTTCACAATCCTTTGGCATATGAAATTTTGACTTATCCTTTAACAAATGGATTTGTGGAGTTATTCAGAGTCAATTATCTAGCCACAACTCCATTGTTCCATGGAACAATCACTTGTTTCTTATAGGGAAACTATTCCTCCTCTTTACCTAATGTTGGTTGTGTCACCAAAATCTATAAGCACAAAATATGCCATTATTCCCTTCAATCTATGTCTTCTTCTTATGGCTATTTTTTGTTACCTCTCTTGCCTTCCTACCCTTACTATTCCATCCTTTGATGGATCTATGTCCATTGTGTGTTGACCACAGCCTCATAGATTTTCTTTTTTATTGGTTCATACATCTTTTATCCACCTATTTCCCATGCTAGTCTTTTATCCTTTCAAGTGTCATCATAGACTATGTTTATATCCTCTTGTTGTTAAATGAAGCCTAATCAAACTCAGAGGTTAAATTTACCCCACTTTTATCGGCGCGGTTTGCCCCCAAATTATTTAACGGGGTCAACGGGCAGCGCCCCTTGCAGGGTCCAGGGGAAGTGCCCTTGGCGCGCACCCTGTCGCGATACATGGCGGGGTTGAGGGGCAGCGCCCCCAAAACCTCCAACGATTTTTATTATTTTATTAAGGCTTCAGGAGTTATTTTTCTATTGGCTGACATAAAAAAAACCCTATTTTTGTAACCGACATAAGGCTTGATAAAAGTGGCTAAGGGTTTGGGTTTTCGTTGATGTATTGTAGCATTTTGCAGCGGTACTGAGTTGCAAGGATTATTGGTTGTAATCGGTTTGATTTACTGGATAATAATATTGGACTCTTTGTTGGTGGATGTAGCCCAGGTTTGGGTGAACCATGTTAAAACTTGTCTCTCCTTGTTATTATTTCTGTATATTTCCATTCCTCTATTTAATCTTTATTTACATTTAATTGATATCTTCTGCATGCAATCCCTAACAAGTGGTATTAGAGCGGGTTGTGTTTGATTATCATTTGCAGGAAGGTCTCACGGTTGAGTGGGAGTAATGGCGGACAAGGGTAAATTTAAGGTAGATAAATTTAATGGCCATAACTATCAATTATGGAAGATGCAAATGGTGGATTATCTCTATTAGAAAGATTTATGGAGGCCGTTGGAAGGAATATCTAAGAAACCGATAGCAATGACTGATGAGGATTGGAATCTTCTGGACAGAAAAGCACTGGGAACCATTCGGTTGTGCCTGGCACCATCAGTGGCATTCAATATAATGGAAGGGACAACAACAAGTGAACTGATGAAAGCTTTGGCTAAATTGTATGAAAAACCCTTAGCCTCAAATAAGGTATTTCTCATGAAGCGTTTGTTTAATCTAAAAATGATTGAAGGTGGTTCTGTGACAGATCATTTAAATGAGTTTGATACAATTACCAGTCAGTTAACTTTTGTAAAAGTGAAATTTGATGAAGAGGCGAGGGCTCTCTTGGTATTATGTTCTTTTCCAGAAAGTTGGAATAGCTTGGTAATGGCTGTAAATAACTCTATCTCTGGTTCAAATACTTTGAAATTTGATGATGTTGTTGGTGTTATCCTTAGCGAGGAAATGCAACAGAAAAGCTCAGGAGGGTCCACATCAGGTAGTGTTTTGAATGCAGAAAGCAGGGGCAGATCAAAGGAAAGAGGAAAAGGTTCTGGAGGTCATGGGATGTCATGAGGAAAATTAAAGGACAAGAGATCCCAATCTAGAGGGCAGAAGGATTGTTGGTACCGTGGGAAACCAAGTCATCTGAAGAAAGATTGCCGGTCTCGTAAGAATAAAGAAGGAGACAAATAAGAAGGCAATAAGGAGGCAAATGTGGTAAGTAATAAATCTAAAGATGATGCTTTGATTCTTTCCTTAGATAATACTGATGATTCATGGGTTTTAGATTCAGGGGCCTCATTTCATGCTATACCCCATAGAAGTTATTTTCTTGATTATGTCTAAGGGGATTTTGGGCTATTTTATTTGGGAGATAACAAACCCTATCAGATTGTTGGAAAGGGAAGAATCAAGATTAAGTTGCAGAATGGGAATCATTGACTACTACAAGAGGTAAGGCACGTTCCAAGGCTGAGTAGGAATTTAATTTCAGCAGGGCAGCTAGCTGATGAAGGTTGCATTGTTACATTTACTAATAAAAATTAGAAGGTTTTAAGAGGTGCCTTAATAGTAGAAAAATGTGTGAAAGTAGGCACCTTATATCTTTGTATGGGTCATATTGTTCCTTCTACTTTAGTTGTTGCAGAGAAAAAATAAATAGGTTCAGGAATAGTTGCTGCAGGTTCGCAGGAAGAGACTGAAAGAGTTGTTGTAGGTTCTGAGACAACACTGTGGCATAATAGACTTGGGCATATGAGTGAAAAAGGTATGAAGGTACTTCATTCGAAAAAAGTTTTTCCAGGTCTGAAACGTATTAATATGGATTTCTGTGAAAGTTGTGTGTATGGCAAACAAAAGAGGGTCAATTTTCTCAAGGATGGGAAACAAAAGAAAGATGAAAAGTTGGAGCTTGTGTATATAGATGTATGGAGACCAGCTCAGGTATCTTCTCTTGGTGACTCTCGGTATTATGTTACATTCATAGATGATGCAACTAGGAAGGTTTAGATTTATTTCCTTAGGCAAAAATCTGATGTATTTGAAATATTTAAAAAATGGAGAAGCTTTTTTGAGAATGAGACAGATAAAAGATTAAAATGTCTTAGATCTGATAATGGTGGTGAGTATTGTAGCAAAGAATTTAAGGATTATTGTTCCTTAATGGACATAAAAGAGTTCCAGGGACTCCACAGGAAAATGGAGTGGCTGAATGCATGAATAGGACAATAATGGAGTGTGCAAGGAGCATGAGATTGCATGCTGGGTTGCCTTTAAACATGTGGGCAGAAACTATTAATACCACTGTATATTTAATTAATAGAGGTCCTTCAGTTCCTTTGGGCTATGGTATTACAGAGGAAGTATGGATAGGTAAGAAGGTGAGTTATTCTTTTCTCAAAACCTTCGGATGTGAAGCATTTGCATATGTAGATTATGAAAATAGAACCAAGCTGGATGCAAAATCAAAAAAGTGTATCTTCATTGGATATGGCATTGATGAATTTGGTTATAGGGTTTGGGATGTTGAAAATTAGAAAATTGTGAGAAGCATGGATGTTGTATTCAATGAGAAGGTGTTGTACAAAGATCAGTTGCAGCATCATGAGAAGAAAGAAAAGGATTATGTGGTGCTGGATGATACTCCAAATAGTGATGTTCCAGTGGTTCCTCATGCTCCGCAACAACAATAAGAAATATCACAAACTCTAGTGAATGTTAGACGGTCAACAAGGCTAAGTAGACCTCCTGAAAGATTTTCTCCTTCTTTGTATTCTATTTTGTTAACAGATGTTGGTGAAATGGAAGGGTATGATGAAGCTATGCAGGTGGATACAAAGGTTCAGTGGGAGCTTACAATGAAAGAAGAAATGGACTCCTTACTGAAAAATCAGACTTGGGAATTATGTAAGTTGCTTGCAGGTAAAAAGGCTTTACCAAACAAATGGGTTTATAGGTTGAAAGAGGAAGATGGAGGTAAGAAAAGATTTAAAGCCAGGTTAGTTGTAAAAGGATTTGCACAAAAAAAGGGCATTGATTTTGATGAGATTTTTTCTCTAGTTGTTTAGATGACTTCTATTCATACTGTTTTAAGTATTGTGGTTGTTGAAGATTTGCATTTGGAACAGCTAGATGTGAAAACTGCCTTTCTCCATGGTGATTTGGAGGAGGAGATATATATGGAACAACCCCAAGGATTTGAGGTCAAAGGTAAGGAGAAACAAGTGTGTAGATTGAAGAAGAGTTTGTATGGCCTGAAACAAGCACCTCGACAATAGTATTTGAAATTTGATAGTTTTATGGCTGAACAAGGCTACAACCAGTGTAATTCTGACCATTGTGTTTATTTTAAGAGGTTGGATAATGACAGCTACATTATTTTATGTTTATATGTTGATGACATGCTTGTAGCAGGGTCTAACATGGATCACATAAGAGAGTTAAAACAATAGTTATCACAATCATTTTCTATGAAGGATTTGGGGGCAGCAAAACAAATCCTTGGTATGAAAATTTGCAGAGATAGGAAGAATAAAAAATTGACTCTATCTCAGATTGATTATGTTGAAAAGGTGTTGCATAGATTCCATATGGAGAATACAAAAGCTATCAGCACACCTTTGCCAAGTCTTTTGAAATTGATTAAGGAGATGTGTCCTAAGACACAAGAGGAGAAAAAAAATGTCCAAGGTACCATATGCTTCAGCTGTAGGAAGTTTATTGTATGCCATGGTATGCACGAGACCAAATATTGCACATGCTGTAGGAGTCATAGGTAGGTATATGAGTCATCCCAGACTGAAGCATTGGCATGCAGTAAAATAGATTTTCAGATATTTGAGAGGTACATCCAATAAACACTTATATTTTGGGGGCCCTAATACCGATTTAGCAGGCTATGTGGACTTAGATTTGGTAGGGGATATTGATACCAGGTGGAGTACTACAGGTTATGTCTTTATTGTAGGTGGGACAGCGGTGAGTTGGATCTCAAGGTTCAAAAGGTGGTTGCTTTATCCACCACAGAGGTAGAGTATGTAGCTGCAATAGAGGCAAGCAAGCAGATGATATGGCTGCAATCTTTCATGGAAGAATTGGGCAAACAACAGGCTAATAGTTCTTTGTATACATACAGTCAAAGTGCTATACATCTTGCAAAGAATTCTGCCTTGCATTCAAAGACCAAACACATACAACTCAGGTATCACTTCATCTGATCAGTGTTAGATGATGGACAGTTAAGGCTGGAAAAGATACATACAAATGAAAATCTAGCGGATATGTTTATGAAGGTAGTGACAAGGGAGATGCTGAGCTCCTCTTCAACTTCGGTTTGTCTTCAAGACTGAAAACAAAAATTAGAACAACAGAGTCTAGGGTGCTTATTTCCAGTGGGAGCTACAAGGTCAGCGGTGTTATGATCAGTCTCCAAGTGGGAGATGATATGGTGTGGAGTCTGATCAGTCTCCAAGTGGGAGATTGTTGTTATATGGAGCCTAATTAGACTTGGAGGTTAAATTTACCCCACTTTTATCAGTGCGGTTTCCCCCCAAATTATTTAATGGGGTCAAGGGGTAGCGCCCCTTTCGGGGTCCAGGGGTAGCGCCCCTGGGGCGCTCCCTGTTGTGATACAGGGTAGGGTCGAGGGGTAGGGCCCCCGCGGGGGCTCGGGGGCAGCACCCCTGAAACCTCCAATGATTTTTATTATTTTATTAAGGCATTGGGAGTTATTTTTATATTGGCCAACATAAAAAACACTATTTTCATAACCAACATAAGGCTTGATAAAATTGGCTAAGGGTTAGGGTTTTCATTGATGTATTGTAGCATTTTGCAGTGGTATTGAGTTGCAAGGATTGTTGGTTGTAATTGGTTTGATTTACTAGATAATAATATTAGACTCTCTGTTGGTGGATGTAGCCCAGGTTTGGGTGAACCATGTTAAAACTTGTCTCTTGCTATTATTATTTCTGTATATTTCCATTCCTCTGTTTAATCTTTATTTGCATTTAATTGATAACTTCTGCATGCAATCCCTAACACCTCTAATTTAGAATTTCTAGTCCATCTACACCTTGGTGAAATTCTTTTTCTTTCCTACACTTGGCCTCTTCCAACCAAGAAACTCTACTAGTCTCACATACCCATACCAAGTATCATGATGCATTCCTTCATATGTATATTGTACATGATATTCTATATGATCCCTATAAAAATTTCATAGGTTACACTAGTGCCTTTTCCACTTGAAATCTCTATTGTGCCATCAACACCCTTGGCAATGTCTCCAATAAGTCCTTTGGTTTTGTTCACTACCTTCTTTCAAGCACACATAAGTCCTTTGGTTTTGTTAACATAGGAAAAACATAACAGATATCTATTTTACATAATGAATATCCATTTTCTAGAACTGATATCCATTACCTAGATATACGTTGCCCAAAGAATTGGGCTTTAGGCAATGGATATCCATTACCTAAAGCCAAAAAAAGATGTCCATACCCTGTTCTGACAAAATTCTCATATCCTTCATGCTTTAATGGATACCCATACCATGTTCTAAAGATTCCATTTTGGCACATGTAGGGAGGATGATGGCAAAGGTTGTGGAATTTGGATTTACACTCGCAAATTGCATTTTCTTAAACTTTTATAAAGCAATAAATCTATTTTGTGCATATCTTTCGATCATTGCATTCCATCAGACAACATCTCTTTGAGTTGTTTTGTCAAATAGTTCACGTGGCTTGTCTATGCTTCCACACTTTGCATACATGTCTACCTAGGTAGTTGCAACTAGAACATCTGACAAAACTCCCATATCCTTTTGTTGAATGCACAAGACAACTAAGAGGGAGGGTGAATTAGTAGTATCACAAATTTCAAACCCTCACAAACATTCAGATCCATATTAAACTTTAAACATTTATGATGATTAAGCATGAACCACAAATAACAGAAATTGAAACATAACAATACCAAACACAAGACAACACCAGATTTTACATGGAAAAGCCAAGAAGGGAAAAACCACAGTGAGGATTAGCTCACAATATAAAGTAGTATCAATACCAAATTACAAAAGGCTCACTACCCAAAAGAGAGAATGCTCACTACAGGTGGACTCATTGTCCAAGTGGACTCACTGCCCAAGTGGACTCACTGCCCACTGAGAAAGAAAGAGAGAAGAGAAGAGTGGCTCACTACCAGGCTTTGAACTAATATAATTGCATCTAACCTATGCATGGAGTTTAGTTCCAATGAAGCTCAATATCCATTACAGCACAAACAACACCTTCGCAACAACACTAAAAAATAGTAGGCACCTTCTGCGCACTACATCTAGTATCCTAACACATGAAAGCTCTTACTGCACTGATCAAATTCACATCACAAACCTCATATTCATCGTGCACACCCATAGTCACGAATCCTTGACACTTATTTATACTACCATCAACCTTGAAATCAATCTCCAAGGTCGGCAACACAACTTAACCCATAAAATTCAAATTAGGTCTGGACCTAAACATTCTTGCGGAGGAAGGGAATGGATGCTAATCATGCCACATCTTAGCATGGACCTAAATCCACTCTTACATGCTTCATCACACTTTCAAATTCACCAAAGCACAACTGCAAATAGTGTAAACAACCAAGTTGGCCAAACTTGTGTTAACACCATGAACTTTAAAGAGCACGCTTCCTCAACATCAAAATATGACATGTGAACCATGCACCAAGTATGAACATGATCTAGAAACATCCACAAGCACCTGAAAACCAACAAATTCCTTTGCAACATCTTTCACCTAAAGAAAGTTCACAACATAGCACTTAACCAACTCTATCAAACTTTCTCATCATTTGCAACTCAAGAAATGAACTTGCGAAGCACTAAATCATGAACCACTTGAACTAAAGAAAGATATAGACCTTATAAGCATAAATCTAGAACCATAAAGCTAGAAACAAATCTGCAGAGAAATATGGAGCAAAACAGTCTTCCAGACACACTGCAAGCACTGTTCTCAAACTGGTGAACAAAAATTTTGTTACACAATGATCCAGAGCACAAAATCTATAACATAACATCTCTGAACACCTTTGAGCAACATATCCAAATTGCACAATCAGATATTTAATTAGGAAGAAATGTAGAGCAAAACTTGATCACAACTCTGTTAAGCCAGAACACGTCTTCAACACACTGTTTCCTTTATTAATCAAATTTTCTCAAAAGCACTTGGAAACCAAGAAACATAAGCATATTCTCAACATCTTCAGCAGCTCTACAAAGCAATCAAATTACTTTAACACAACAACTCAATCAAACAACAACAACCTCATCAAAAGACACAGTTGACACCAATGACAACACAAGCTTGTTGACATCAATGAAAACACCGATTAGCACATACTTGCAACAATCTCCCCCTTTGTCATTGATGGAAACACATGATGTGAAAAACCATCAAGACACAAGTCTACACCAACCTTCTTTTCTTTCTTACTCTCCCCCTTTCTTTTACACATCTTACTCTCTCTCTGATCACTGATTCTTTTCTTTTTCACATTGTTCTTTCTCCCCCTTTATTTTTCACATGAACTCTCTCCCCCTTTGACATCAATGGAAAAGGGTGACACAACTTTCCCTTTTTATGATATTGCACATACTTGCACTGCTCACTACTACTCTGCAACATTTTTTCTTTCATTGCTCTAAATACACACCCTGACTGCAACAATCATCATGACCACTACTTGCTCCCCCTGAGAGGTAGCCTCCAACATCAGTCCAGAAAAGAATGAACCTTGAAATCCACTGGATGATACACCTTTTTATGCATCTAGTTCAAATAAGGAGGGGTAATAACCCCTAACTTCTCCTAGAGATATTCAAATGTATCCTTAGGAAGAGCCTTAGTGAATATGTTAGCAACCTGATCCTTTGTAGGCACATACTCAAGCTTCACTTCATTCTCTGCAACCTTTTCTCTTAGCAAGTGATACCTAATTGAAATATGCTTTGTCCTTGAATGCGTCACCGAATTCTTTGAAATGTTAATAGCACTTGTATTATTACATAAAATAGAAATTAGATCATCATACACAACTTTGATATCCTTCAAGGTTTGTTTCATCCACAACACCTGTGTGCAACAAGATGCTGCTACAATGTATTCTACCTCTGTAGTAGACAGAGATACTGAATCTTGCTTCTTACTTTTCCACCAAGAAAAAATGCTCCACCACTTGTACTTTTCCTATCATCTACACAACTAGCCCAATCTGCATCTGTATAAGCACTTAGAACAAAGTCATTATCTTTTGGATACCACAAGCCATGATCTGGAGTGCCCTTTAAATATTTGAATATCCTCTTAACTATCATAACATGTGACTCTATAGGATCTGCTTGAAATCTAGCCACAAGACAAACTGCATGCATAATATCTAGTCTAGTAGCAGTTAGATATAGTAATCCTCCAATCATTGATCTATACTTGCTCTGATTAGCCTTAGGAGATTCATCATTCTTGTTTAGCTTACAACCAGTAACCATAGGATTACATACTAGTTTAGAGTCTTCCATCCCAAACTTCTTTAACATCTCTCTTACATACTTTGACTATGAAATGAAAATGCCCTTATGTATATGATTGTTTTGCAACCCAAGGAAGAAGTTCATTTCTCCACACATTGACATCTCAAATTCTTTCTACATCTTATCTGCAAAACTCTTACACATGCCTCCATTTCCTCCAAATATTATATCATCTACATACACTTCCACAATCAGGATTTGATCTTCACTTAATTTGATGTACAAATTGCTATCTGCAGAGCCTTTATTGAATCCTTGTTGTAATAAGTACCTATCTAACCTTGCATACCAAGCTATGGGAGCTTGTTTCAATTCATATAGTGCCTTTTGCAACCTGCAAACCATATCTGGCTTATCTGACAACTAAAATCCTTTCGGTTGCTCTATGTACACTTTCTCTTCCAGCTCACCATTCAAGAAAGCAAACTTCACATCCATTTGATACTTTGAAATCCTTATGTGCCGCAAAAGCCAAAAATATCCTATGGCCTCCATTCTTGCCACTGGAGAATAAGTTTCCTCATAGTCTATTCCTTTCACTTGTGAGTAGCCTTTACATACAAGTCTTGCCTTATTTCTTACCACTTTTCCATTCTCATTCAATTTGTTCCAGAATACCCACTTAGTTTCAATCACATTTTTATTCTTTGGTCTTGGGACAAGTTCCCAAGTCTAATTTTTCTCAATCTGCATTAGTTCTTCTCCATGGAATTAATCCAATTCTCCTCCTTGCATGCCTCAACCAATGTTTTAGGTTCAACTTTAGAAAGTAAACACATATTTAACTTTCTTCAGTAGATCTGCTTCTTGTCAATACACCTTTGCTCTTATCACCAATGATCTGATCTTAAGAGTGATGCCTCTACACATACTTGGGAGTTTTAGGGATTCCTTCTGGAGCTTCTTGTTCTTCAACCTATACTTCCTTTTCTTTATCTTCTTCTTCTTCTCCATAAGAAGACTCGTTTGATTCATATTCATTAACCTCTGAAATCTTCTATATTTCTTCATCAACCTTAACATTAGCACTTTCAATAATTTTTCTTAGCCTTTTGTTGTAGCATTGGTAAGCTTTGCTTCTAGTAGAATACCCAAGGAAAATACCTTCAACACATCTTGCATCAAACTTTCCCAGTTCTTCATCTCTTCTGATATAACATTTTCTTCCAAAAACTTTGAAATATTTAATAGTAGGAATCCTTCCATACCATAGCTCATAGGGAGTCTTTGTGTCGTTCGCTTTTACTTGTACTCTATTTTGTATGTAGACAACAGTCTGAATTGCTTCTCTCCAGTAGACTTCCAATAGGTCTACTTCTTTGATCATTGTCCTTGCAGATTCTTGAATAGTCCTATTCTTCCTTTCAATGACTCCATTTTGTTGAGGAGTCCTAGGGCCTGTAAATGCCTCTTTATCCCATGATTCTCACAAAACATGTTAAACTCATTAGAAGTAAATTATCCACCTCTATCAGACCTTAAACATTTGATCTTCATATCCATTTCATTTTCAACCATTGCTTTAAAGGCTTTAAACTTATCTAGGGCTTTTAATTTTTCCTTAAGAAAAGTGACCCATGTCATTCTAGAACAATCATCAATAAATAGCATAAAATACCTGTCACCTTGAAAACTCCTTACTCTGGTAGGACCACAAAGATTTGTATGTACCAATTCCAATAGTCTAATAGACAAGTGATCCTTGACTTTGAATCTTCTCCTTGTTTGCTTTCCAAACTGACATTCCTTACAGACAACATTGATGGGCTTTGTAATCTTTAGTAGATCTCTCACAACTTGAACTAAACTTATCCTTACCAGGATATCAAAATTGATGTGACACAATCTCATATGCCATAGCCAACTCTCATTGATTTGAGTCATAAAGCAATAACTAACACCACCTTTGAGATGATAAGCATTTCCACCTATCCTCTTTCTAGCAGTAATCACTGTTTTGGAGCTTTTTCTAATCTCACAACCATCATTCTGAAACATAAGATTGTAACCTGTGCTACACATCTGTCCAACACTCAAGAGATTATGATTTAAGCCTTTGACATAAAGAACATCATTAGTGTTATGCTTTCCATCAAAACTGATTGAACCTTTTCCACAAATCTTAGCATCTTCATCACCACCAAACCTAACTACTCCACCATCATATTTTTCAAGTATAACAAACTTACTCTTATCACCTGTCATATGATTTGAGCATCCACTATCAATGATCTAGTCATCTTTTTCTCTTTTAGCATGAAAAATAAACATTATAGTGCCTTTAGGGTTAGTACTTTCTTCCGAACCCTTTTCCTTCACACAACTTCTAGAGTTAGCAGAGATAATTTCATCTCTTAGGGATATAATAAGCATTCATTATCATTATCATCCTCATAATTAGATTCATCATCATCAGATATACTTGCATTTTCTCTAACATAGTAACTTTTCTTAACAATCTTTCCTTTGTTTTCCCTATTCTTAATTCTCAAAGCTCTATTTGGACCTCTTGAAGCATAATGACCTATTTTTCCACGACTGAAACATTTAAAAGGTAACTTACCACTAAACTTTATAGTACCCTTTTTCATCCTTCTCACAAATTTAACTTCCACTTCATCAAGGTCTTCCGGATCTGATTCCACAGTCTTCTATGATTTGCTAGCCTTAAAAGTAGTCTCATCCTTTGTAGTTCCACTAGTTGTGCCAAACTCTCTTATTTTAAAAGTAGTTAGGGTGCCAAGCAACTATTCTTTGATAAATTGATTCAAATTTTGTAATTCTTCAATAACAGAAACATTATGACTGTAAGCTTTAGGAAGAGTTCTGAGTACCTTCAATAACACTTCCTTTTCATCTATATTTCCGCCAAGACCTTTGATGCCATTGACAACTTCATCCACCTTTTGTAAGTAGCTTGTAATGTTTTCATCTTCAAACATTCTCATGGTCTCAAGTGTGAGCTTCAAATTCTAAATTTTATCTTGTTTGACCTTATCATCTCCTTCACAAACACTTTCCAACTTTTTCCAAATCTCATTAGCAGTTTTCAAATTCACAACTTTCACCAATTCAGAATTAGTAAGTCCACTTAAGAGAGCATGTTTTGCCTTACCATCTATTTCAGCAACTTTGATCTCATCTTCAATACTTATACCATTCTTAGGTACAATGTAATTATACCTAACAGATTTCTAGATCTCAAGAGCAATTAGAAAGGCTTCCATCCTTACCTTCCAAAGTGCATAGTCTGATCCATCAAACAAGGGAATTTGCTTCTTGTGTGCCATCTCGAATCTACCTCAAGCTGTTAAGCTTTCTTCAAAGGAACTTGGCTCTAATACCAATTGTTTAATGCACAAGAAAACTAAGAGGGGGGGTGAATTAGTTGTATCAAAAATTTCAAACCCTCACAAACATTCAGATCCACATTAACCTTTAAAGTTTTATGATGATTAAGCATGAACCATAAATAATAGAAACTGAAACATAACAGTACCAAACACAAGACAACACTAGATTTTATGTGGAAAACCCAAGAAGGGAAAAACCACGGTAAGGATTAGCTCATAATATAAAGTAGTAGCAATACTGAATTACAAAAGGCTCACTGCCAGAAGGCCTCACTATCCAAGTGGACTCAGTGCCCACTGAGAAAGAAAGAGAGAAGAGAAGAGTGGCTCACTACTAGGCTTTGAACTGATATAATTACATCTAACCTATGCATGGAGTTCAGTTCCAATGAAGATCAATATCCATTACATCACAAACAACACATTCACAATAACACTAAAAAATAGTAGGCACCTTCTGCTAACTGCATCCAATATCCTAACACATGAAAGCTCTTACTGCACTGATCAAATTCACATCACAAACATCATAGTCATCGTGCATGCCCATAGTCACGAATCCTTGACACTTATTTATACCACCATCAACCTTGAAATCAATCTCTAAGGTTGGCAATGCAACTTAACCCATAAAATTCAAATTAGGTCTGGACCTAAAAATTCCCGCGGAGGAAGGGAACAAATGTAGATCACACCATATATTAGCATGAATCTAAATCCACTCTTACAAGCTTCATCATGCTTTCACATTCACCAAAGCACAACCACAAATATTGTAAACAACCAAGTCGGCCAAACTTGTGTTTACACCATGAACTTTTAAAAGCACGCTTCCTCAACATCAAAAGATGACATACGAACCACACACCAAGCATGAACATGATCTAGAAACATCCACAAGCACCTGAGAACCAACAAAGTCCTTTGCAACATCTTTCACCTAAAGAAAGTTTAGACCGAAGCACTTAACCAACTCTATCAAACTACGTCATCATCTGCAACTCAAGAAATAAACTTGCGTAGCACCAAATCATGAACCACTTGAACTAAAGAAAGATATAGACCTTATAAGCATACATCTAGAACTGTAAAGCCAGAAACAAATCTACAGAGAAATGTGGAGCAAAACAATTTCTCCCAGACACACTGCAAGCACTGTCAAACACTGTTCTCAAACTGGTGAACACAACTTTCACTACAAAATGATCCGGAGCACAAAATCTGGAACATAACATCTTTGAACACCTCTGAGCAACATATCCAAACTGCACAATCAGATATTCAATTAGGAAGAAATGTGGAGCAAAACTCGAACACAACTCTGTTAAGCCAGAACATATCTTCAACACACTGTTTCCTTTATTAATCAAATTTTCTCAAGAGCACTTGGAAACCAAGCAACAAAAGCATATTCTCAATATCTTTAGCACCTTTACAAAGCAATCAAATCACTTTAACACAACAACTCAATCAAACAACGACAACCTCATCAGAAGATAGTTGACACCAATGACAACACAATCTTGTTGACATGAATGACAACATCGATTAGCACATACTTGCAACACCTTTATGCTTTAGTGGATGTCCATATCCTGTTCGAAAGTTTGGCATAGGCAGGGAGGATGCTGGAAAAGGTTGTGGAATTTGGCTTTACACCTACCAATTGCATTTTCTTGAAATTTTCTGAAGCAACAAATCCATTTTGTGCATATCTTGCAATCATTGCATTCCATCAAACAACATCTCTTTGACATTTTCTATCAAAAAGTTCACATGCCTTGTCTATGCTTCCACACTTTGCATACATTTCTACCAGGGCAGTTGCAACTAGAATAAACAAATTTTATTCAAGGCAACTTTACTTTTCACAAATAAATTTCATGAAGTAACTTCTCTAACAACATAGGTTCCTTAAGAATGCAATTTTCAAGGTGATGACTTGGTTAGGAAGGCATGTGCAGATCTAGAAACTTCTTCAAACCCCATATGCCATGCCTACTTGCCATATCTCAAGCATAAATAACAAAATAGCTAATTTTGTTATCAAGACTTCCCTTGTAGCATTAGGTTCTCATGTTTCAAGCATATATATTAATATGCAGCTATACTATGTATAGTTTTGGCATCATGACCTTCATGTACAACTTCTTGTTTTCCATTTTCTCATCATTTTGTCAATAAATAGACCTTCATCCATGAATTTCCATAAAATGATCAATCTAGACAAGCAAATGGAGACTTTTGGAATGTTGCAATAGTAGTAAATAGGGCTTCAAATTAGGTATGTGAGCAACAATTTTCATCTTGTTTCAACTTTAGGATTTTATTTTCTTCCTTCTCAACATTTTTAGATCCATTTGTGTAGGCACAACAATAAGTTGCATCCAAATAATCTCAAGATCACGATGTTTCCATCATGGATCAGCAACACATTAACACACTCACAATATAATCATGCAAGAAAAGAACACATTAGCATGAAATTCTTCAAAACATATCATTTTTAAATCATAAATTAGTAAAACATTGTAATCCATATTCAAATCACCCTTATCCAAATGATATGACCTTGATAATACTTAAACAATTCCATTTTCTATTGTTACAATCATCGTGGCTGAAAAGTCCTTTACCTTTGACTATGCCAATTCTGAAACCCAATTCATTCCATCCAAACCCCAATTCTGAAAAAATATTTTCTTCTACCACCAATCTCACTTCATAATGATGAAAGCTATTGATTTAAGAGAATAACCCTTATGGCTTCAATAACTATCCATAAACTACTCATATGAGATGTTGCTCATGTTAGATGCTATGACAATTCATGCAAAGTTGATAACGAGGTTTCTCCATTGCATGGTAATGATGAATCCTACAAATCTATCTTAGATCATCTTAATGCTTACTTTATGAGTGTTCTTATGGTTTTCTTAACCATTTTAGATTGTGACTATCCTCTTCCTTAACCCTACTTTCATAATCATACTCAAATAGAGAATCCAAACATACAACATATCCATTGTGATGCATCACCATTTACCCCTATAATGTTTGACATGACTCATCTAGCATAGAAGTCAGATGATAGTTCTCTAGGATCAATGAAAAATTCCCTCATGACAATTCATCAAATAATGTTATTTATGACAAATTTGGGCATTCATTCCAATGCCTTTTCACCTTCATTCACTTTTGCTACTCTTAGAAGGAATAGATGATTAAAACTTAGCATCCTAGGTGTTACAATGGATCTCCGTGACCTTGTGATCCTTGACTCAATGCATTACCTTAACATAAGATCCAATTTTGGGATATTAAGAGGCTGCCATGACTGTCCTGATCCTTCATGACTATGTTGTCATATTAAGAGGCTACCATAATCCATTTAGGATCATTGTTTTATGTTATAAATTTAGGTTGTGGTCTTAGTAGGGTATCAAATTAGCATCATTCATGACTACCATCTTCTAAGGGGCCATTGTCAACATTCACATGATGATCATTTTGAATTTGAAGAAAGAGGGACCATTATATTCCATACAATAGTCTGACTTCTATTTCATGTCATGTCATAGGACCATTATTCCTAGAAGAAGCACTCATCCATTTGTTAGAAAACTCATGCGTACTAGTTCCATAATAGCTATAAGTAAGATAAAAATTAGAGGACATCCCAACATCATAATGCTAACAGTAATAAATATCAACCTCCATCAATCTCAATTTCGGTGTTCTATTATTTCCTATTGCTTAAGCAATCCCCTCGAAAGAACAAAAGCAGTCCTATTGTATCATTCATTTTAGATAATTTGAAGATACCATCAACTAGAGATAGAGAGGACAATCCATGTAAAGGAGAAGACAATTTACATAAAGGGATTCAAGACTATTTGCCATTGTGATAGTCATATACGATTTGTATCATGCCAATTATCTAAGAAATCTATATTTAATGAAAAACTTAAAATAAGATCAAACAGGGTTAGCAAAGGCCTTGCTTGTACTTATATCATGCTATTTCCTTCTCTTGGACCTCTGTGGACTATCTTAGATTGTGGCAGACCTTAGTGTTTAAGGAAAGAGTCTTGAGTTCTCATACAATGCCTTCCTCTTCTTCAAAACCATATAATAACCTTGTAACACCCTATAATCATCTGATGTCCCAAACAAAATATTTGCATCCAACAATCAAATCTGAAAATGAGTTTTTAGTTAACTTTCAAAACACACAATTTTCCCCTACACCGATTGATCCCGAAATTAACAATTTTAGCACAAATGCAAAGGGAAACTTCTTTAAACATAAAATACTAATAATTATCTTAAAATATCAGTAATGGTATGGCCTCATGCTATTACATATCATAAATTTTCCAGATTTAATCATAGACACAAATCTACATGCAAAACTAACAATTTCACTACACCCGATTTCACCCAGAAGCACATAAATGATAATGAATGAGCCCAAGCTTATATTAGTTAATTTTATGATGAAAGTATAGTGAAATGGGACTGATTTACAGTCAAAACAATAGTAGAAACAAACTGAAATAAATCTGGAAACACCACACTAAAAACTACTCAAACCACACACTCCAAAACCTGCAAACACACACACCAAATGGAATATTGAAATCTGAAAATCTGTGAAGCTCCAATGCAATATCTGAATGAGATCACCCTCATGTACCAAAGGGGTTTTGTCCTTTGATACCTGCAACCAATGGGTTTTCGTCCACCGAAGATATTGTATGAACAAACTGCTCAAACAATTTTGATAGAGTTTTGTTGTAAAATGATAATGCTTGCATTCTCCATGAAATTTACAGAAATATAAATTATTCCCCAGCTTCTTGGATGTCCAAATCCCAAAATAGCCTTTTTGGGAGCATAAAATATCATTAAATGTCAACAATAACTCCCCATTTGACCATTTTTTGCATATTCTTGGATTTGTAACTCCTTTGTGACTTGTCATAACATAACTCCACATCTCTCATAGAATCTTCTAAATTTAAGCCTTGGATGTTGCAAGAAAATCTTTTCAAATCCCAAACCCATATTGGAGAAAAAATAATAATATTCAATATTTAATTGGCCCTCTAAAATAGCTTTAAAAAATATAAAATATTATGGGACCGAAATTAAATATTAAATTGATTACTTCCCTTATTTCTTACCTTAGCCCATAGAAAATATGAAATTGGGATTTTAGGTGCTTCAAATGAAATTAAATAAAAAGGGACATGACAAATCCGCCCTTCCCAAAATTGCTTGTCCTCAAGCAATGTTAATCCAACACTTGGCTTCTTCCCAACAACAATCTCTATGATACCAGGATTCCAAATCATCCTTGGAAATTTTTCAAGTGTCCTCCTCTGGATTAAATTTTTTGACTTCCTTGGTGGTTGCCTCAAATGAAAAATTCTTTCCTCATTATGCTTTCGCTGCACTACTATGATACAATGGAGAACTATAAAACTTGCACTAAGTGATGCTTCTTTAGTGCCCTTCAAGTTTCTTCCCTCACTACCTAGATCCCATACTCTTATGTATGGACATACTCTTTCATACTTATGATGATTTCCATGTTGACAAAATTTTTTCAGTGGTATATTATGAAGCATCAAATCTTTTCTAGAAAATTTAATTTCATGCTCTAAGTCATAAACACCAAAATAATCTAAGTGCTCACCATTACTTGCTGATTTAGAATATTCTATGATCTTAACACCAACACTCTTCTCAAATGTGCATTTTATAGGTTTTGTTTGATCTTCCATGAATTCATCATAATTTTGTTGGTTTGAATACTTGTCAAAAGTCAAGGAGACAAATTCATCTTCAATTGGTGGTTTGGATGTGTCCTTCACTAATTCTGGTTCCTCTATCTTCTTTTTAGGCTCTTCTAGTTCTAAGGTCTTCTTTTCTTGATCAATGATGTCTTGTGACTCCAAATTTAACTCCTCTTCGTGCTTCCCAATTGCTTTAACATCCTTCAATTTTGTTTTCTCTTCTATCTTTAGAAACATTTTCTTTGTCCTTGGATGATTCACCCATTCAGTGAAACTCCTCTGATATTCTTGAAATGCTTGCATTATTTCCATCATGGATTCTTCAAATGTCTTCATCTTTCTGCATAAAAATATTTTTCTACCCTACAGGCTGGCAAGATCTTAGCTCTGATACCACTCTGATGTCCCAAACAAAATATTTGCATCCAACAATCAAATCTGAAAATGATTTTTTAGTTAACTTTCAAAACACCCAGTTTTCCCCTACACCGATTGATCCCAAAATTAACAATTTTAACACAAATGCAAAGGGAAACTTCTTTAAACATAAAATACTAATAATTATCTTAAAATATACATAATGGTACGGCCTCTTGCTGTTACAAATCAGAAATTTTCTAGATTTAATCATAGACACAAATCTGTATGCAAAACTAACAATTTCACTATACCCAATTTCACCTAGAAGCACATAAATGATAACGAATGAGCCCAAGATTATATTAGTTCATTTTATGGTGAAAGTATAGTTAACTGGGACTGATTTACAGTCAAAAAATAGTAGAAACAAACTAAAATAAATTTGGAAACACCACACTGAAAACTTCTCAAACCACACACTCCAAAACCTGCAAACACACACACCAAACGAAATAATGAAATCTACAAATCTATGAAGCTCCAATGCAATCTTTGAATGAGATCACCCTCATGTACCAAAGGGGTTTCATCCTCTAATACCTGAAACCAATGGGTTTTCATCCACCGAAGATATTGTATGAACAAATTGCTCAAAGAATTTTGACAGAGTTTTGTTGTAAAATGATAATGGCTGCATTCTCCATGAAATTTCCAGCAATATAAATTATTCCCCAGCCTCTTGGACGTCCAAATCCCAACATAGCCTTTTTGGGAGCATAAAATATCATTAAATGTCAACAATAACTCCCCATTTGACCATTTTTTGCATATTCTTGGATTTGTAACTCCTTCTTTGTGACTTGTCATAACATAACTCCACCTTTGTCATAGAATCTTCTAAATTTAAGCCTTGGATGTTGCAAGAGAATATTTTCAAATGCCACACCCATATTGGAGAAAGCATAATAATATTCAATATTTAATTGGCCCGCTAAAATAGCTTAAAGAATATAAAGTATTATGGAACCGAAATTAAATATTAAATTGATTACTTCCCTTATTTCTTACCTTAGCCCATAGAAAGTATGAAATTGGGATTTTAGGTGCTCAAAATGAATTAAATAAAAAGGGACATGACAAATCATTATGCCGACCTTAATTACATCTTCAAGACTGAAGGAATACTTTTATGAGATATGAACTCCATATTGACTATTATGATCTTTTAACTGTGGCCCTAATCAAACTTGGAACATTAATTCATGCAAATATTTAGGGAAGAGTAATACACTTGCTTCCACCCTCTCCTGTTGTCATCATGATTGTCATCAAAGTCCATATGACCCTTCCTACTAGAATGTCAAGTTCTTCATGTACTTGTTGTTCATGAAAACTTGTGTTCGTACCAATTTTGTGGTACTAGTTGGGCAGTCAAACCTCTATTTTTCTATTCATTGTTTAGTCCTCTTCTAGCCAAGCTCTCTTGTGGAAAAAAAATGTGGATTGCCATATGCTTTACCACTATTACTAATGAAGAATGTCAAGTCTGGTTTTGTCAATCTTAGTTCAAGACTTATATCTTCATTGTGCCAAGTCTTCTCCCTACTGTCCTTACAGACCTTGTTCCACCTTATTAACAGACAATGATACATTTTCTAAGATAATGTTGTATACCTCTGAGACAATGCCCATGTCCTTCCCCAAAAGGAAAGAAAAAAAATTGACTATCCCTGAGTATTGTATGCACATAGATCTCTTGCAGATGCTGAATTAATGGCCTAAATCCCTCTAGACTTTCTCTCCCTTCCATTCTTTAAACTATAGCAGACCTTTTGTCACTATTTTCCCAAGCATTACACTTGCATTCATGGCATCTTTTCTACTTTTCTTTAAACCCTAAGAACTTTGCATCAGTCTTTGACTTCACCATACTTGGTGTTGATCTCCTGTGCTCCAAAACTATCATGCTGCACTTCTACCTCTACCTTCTGGACCTCCAGTTTCTGTCAAAGATCAAAACATTTGGAATATCTTGTCTCTACCTCTTGAAGACATCTTCCTTATCCATTACAAAACAACATACTATTCATTGGAGTTTATTAGATGCTTTAGCAAACCCTAGAACACTAGACAATGATCTAAGACCCTAGAACCCTAGCAATCTTTTGTGAGGCTGGATAGAGTGGGCCTCTGGGAGGTCTATCTACCTTTCTCAGACTTTTTAAGACTTTGACAAGGCATGAGTCTCTAGTTTTGGCACAAGGGTATCCAACATGTATGCAGATAAAACCACTACTCAAACATGCAAGAAAATGGAGCAAACCTGATAAGGATTCAAAACTTTCTGCTTACCTTTCTCAGACCTTTGTGGACAAGTCTCCATGGTGTTGGGTCAACAATGATTACATGGACCTTGAGATGATTTAATAGGTATTGTGGACTATTAAATAGATCTCATACATATTTCAAAACTTCCAACAACCCTCAAACTGTTGAACAAAACCAACACCAAACTCTTAAAACTGACTTGGGAATGATTGATAGAGTTCTTATGACTGATGATAGTCTTTGCAGTGATTGTTAACAAACCTTTTCAAAGTAATGTGGCAACTTCTTTGATAATAGGATCTAATAGAATTTGACAGTGTTCAAAAATCACCAAACAATACCTCTAAGGGCTCTTCTTTGTTCACATTCTTCACTATGCTCCTTGGAGTCCTCTGATGGTGACAAAACTTCATATCTCATTTTCTTGCATACCATACTTAATATGAGACTCTTCATTTTCTTTTGTGTGCAGTCTCTTTTGTGATCTCCACCATAGACCCTAGGTCAATCCCTTTGAGTCTTCCATGTCTTTAAAATCTTCATGTTCTTGACTCCTCCCTTATGGCTTGACAGGGGCTTGTAGCTGCAGACAATTCTTAGTTTACAAACCTTCTATTTGGCTTGTAGTCTCACATTTCTACTATGCATATACTTTTAAATAATGTTGACCATCAAGAATTCACTATCTTCTTCTCTGCATCGTACTTATTCAATCAGTATAACATCTACCTTGGATGAGCTATATACCATGAAACATGCAAACAAGTATGGAAAACCCTAAAGGAGGAAAGACTCAAGGAGATGAATGCAAACTATACCTAACCAAAAGCTTAACCATGACCTAACTCAATGTCAAAAATGAAAGACAACCTAAACAAGATTAGTTTGAACAAAAAAATTCTCTCCATGCATTGCTACGTGAAACTTTGACAAGAAAAAGGCTTTTTGGACATGGGAAAACAATGATTTTTACCTTGACTACATGGATGGTTGCATGCAACGTGAAGTTTGGAGATCCTAAGGTAATTTTTGGAGTGTTTAAGGTTTGATTTTAACAATGTTGAGTTGGTCAAAACCAAGAGAGGTTATTGTGGAGGGACCTGACATCTAGTGGTAGGTCTAAACAGATCATTCGTAGGTTCCACGAAGTGTGAGGACTACTCCGTCAAAGTCTAGCAATTCTTGCTCTTAGGTCTCTTAAGAGACTTTGCTGATACACCGTAGCCCAATTCGATTGGGACACCTAGGGAATGAAACATGGCCTCCACTAGCATAAACCCACCCACCCCGACTTGTTGGCAACATTGGTTAGGTCACACAAGGTGAAGAATGCAAATATGGCTCTTAGCACCTTTACACTACATGTCACAGAGGCATTTTACAAGAATGCATCTGTCATTGGCATGATCAAATGATGTTGAATTGGTCAAAACTGAGAGAGGTTATTGTGGAGGGGCCTGACATCCATCTATAGGTCCAAACAGATCATTCATAGGTGACATGAAGTGCAAGAATTACTCTGTCAAAGTCTGGAAATTTTTTGCTCTTAGGTCTCCTAAGAGACTTTACTGGTACACTGTAGCCTGATTCAATTGGGACACCTAGGGAATGAAAAAGGGCTTCCACTAGAATAAACCCACCCACCCCAACCTATTGGTACTGTCAGTTAGGTCCCATAGGGTGAAGAATGCAAAATACGGCTCTTGGCACCTTTACACTACATGTCATAGAGGCATTTTCAAGAATGCATCCGTCGTTGGCACAGTCAAATGATGTTGAGCTGGTCAAAACTGAGAGAGGTTATTGTGGAGGGGCTTGACATCTAGCTATAGGTCCAAATGGATCATTCATAGGTGCTATGAAGTGTGAGAACTACTCTGTCAAAGTCTGGCAATTTTTTGCTCTTAGGTCTCTTAAGAGACGTTGCCTGTACACTGTAGCTTGATTCGATTGGGACACATGGGGAATGAAACATGACCTTCACTAGCATAAACCCACCCTCCTGACCTATCAGTGTTGTCGGTTAGGTCCCATGGGCTGAAGAATCCAAAATATGGCTCTTGGCACCTTTACACTACATGTCACTGAGGCATTTTGCAAGAATGCATCCACCATTGACATTGTCAAATGATGTTGAGTTGGTAAAAAATGAGTTGTGGAGGTGCCTGACATCCAACTGTAGGTCCAAACAAATCATTTGTAGGTGCCATGAAGTGCAAGAACTACTCTGTCAAAGTCTGGTAATTTTTTGCTCTTAGGTCTCTTAAGAGACTTTGTCGGTACACTGTAGCCCGATTCGATTTGGACACCTGGGAATGAAATAGGGTTTCCACTAGCATAAACCCACCCACCCTGACTTGTCAGCATCGTCGATTAGGTCCTACGTGGTGAAGAACGTAAAATATGGCTCTTGGCACCTTTACACTACATGTCACTTAGTCATTTTTCAAGAATGCATCTGCCTTGGCATGGTCAAACGATGTTGAGTTGGTCAAAACTAAGAGAGGTTATTATGGAGGGGCTTGACATCTAGTCATAGGTCTAAAAAGATCATTCGTAGGTGCCACGAAGTGCGAGAACTACTCTGTCAAAGTTTGGCAATTTTTTGATCTTAGGTCTCTTAAGAGACTTTGCTAGTACACTGTAGCCTGATTCGATGGGGACACTTGGGGAATGAAACATGGCCTCCACTAGCATAAACCCACCCACCCTGACTTTTCAGTGCCATCAGTTAGGTCCCATGGGGTGAAGAAAGCAAAATATGGCTCTTGACACCTTTACATTACATGTCACTACTACATTTTTCAAGAATGCATCTGTCGTTGGCACGATCTGTAAGATTTCTACCCAAGAATGCAAGTGATTGAGAGAAAGCAAAACAAAAATTAGATATAAGCCAAATAAACTGTATTCAACTCAAGAAAATGCAAAGCAATACAATAGAATGAGATTTCTCAAATGAGAGCAAGATGTGGATATATAAAGGATATTCCACCCAAGAGACTCAATACACAACCAATGTGGGATAAAGTGAAAAAGTCCCTAAGTAAACTTAACCTAGTGTGAAGAGAGCTAAAGCGGAGCACATGCTAAGAAATAACTAGATAGCAAAGTAACCCTATTCACACTAACACCCCCCCTTAAGTGCAACTTAGGAGAGAAGATTATTATGCAAATATACAAAAAGATGCAAAGATGGGTCCTGACTACTAGGCCATGTTAGGTACCCATGTACAAATGTAAATGAAATCTCTCACAAATAGAGAAAAGGAGAAAACCCAATGGGACAAAACTCCTCCCTAAAAGAGAGATGAAATACAACAATGATATCCATCAAAAATCTAATCAATCTCTATCCACATAAAGGATGATAAGAGAGATCATACAACCCCCCCATAATGAGATAACCTGCTACAACAAAAAGCATTGGAAGCACACTTGTGGAGTAACACTGGAATCCTCAATCTGGCAAGCAAGGAAAGATACTTCTGTTTGCTAGAAACCATATTAGAGTCACTCAAGGACTCAGGTCAGAATCATGAAAAAGCAACAACAGACCTGATGCTAAGGAACATTGGAAAACTTGCAACTGGATCTATGAAACAACAGTTGATTGAGAAATTATCTGGAACTAAAATGAAGTGCAGAAAAAATGCAAACCTAATGCATACAAGAAAGGAAATAGTGCATGCACTAATTAATGTTCACATCAACCTCCATGAATAAAAATGGCCTTAGATCTGTGTGTTTACAATGTTGGAGTAGAGTTTTCCAGAGTTTTACAATGTCCAAAATGGACCCAAATACTGAAAGTATAGAAATATCTTAGAATCAAAACTTCAAAATAGCACTAATGTGTAGTGCTCTGATACCATGTAAGATTTCTACCCAAGAATGCAAGTGATTGAGAGAAAGCAAAATAGAAATCACATATGAGATAAATAAATTGTATTCAACTCAAGAGAATGCAAAGCAATACAATAGAATGGGGTTGCTCAAAAGCACGTACTAGTGGTGGAGAGGGATCTCATCGTCGATATAGTCGCTATGCCAACACCCCCCCCCACACGATAGAATTGGATACAACCATGTACCATGTGGGATTCATACCCACTATGTACCACATCGATAAGCTGAGATTACGCGGATGAAGGGTCGAGGGCTTGAGGGACTCAAACCGATGACTTGCGCTTTGATACCATGTAAGATTTCTACCCAAGAATGCAAGTGATTGAGAGAAAGCAAAATAGAAATCAAATATGAGCCAAATAAACTATATTCAACTCAAGAGAATGCAAAGCAATACAATAGACTGAGATTTCTCAAATGAGAGCAAGAGGTGGATATATAAAGGATATTCCACCCAAGAGACTCAATACACAACCATTGTGGGATAAAGTGAAAAAGTCCCTAAGTAAACTTAACCTAGTGTGAAGAGAGCTAAAGCAGAGAACATGCTAAGAAATAACTAGATAGCAAAGTAACCCTATTCACACTAACACGATCAAACGATTTTGAGTTGGTCAAAACCGAGAGAGGTTATTATGGAGGGGCCTAACATATAGCTGTAGGTCCAAATAGATCATTCATAGGTGCTATGAAGTGTAAGAACTACTCCGTCAAAGTATGGCAATTCTTTGCTCTTAGGTCTCTTAAGAGACTTTGCCGGTACATTGTAGCTTGATTCGATTGGGACACCTAGGGAATGAAATAGGGCCTTTGCTAGCATAAAACCACCCACTCTAACCTATCGACACCATCAATTAGGTCCCACAGGGTGAAGAACACAAAATATGGCTCTTGGCACCTTTACACTAAATGTCACAGAGGCATTTTGCAAGAATGCATCTACTATTGACACGGTCAAACGATGTTGAGTTGGTCAAAATCAAGAGAGGTTATTGTGGAGGGGCCTGACATCTAGTGGCAGGTCCAAACAAATCATTCGTAGGTTCCATGAAGTGTGAGGATACTCTGTCAAAGTTTGGCAATTTTTTGCTCTTATGTCTCTTAAGAGACTTTACCGGTACATTGTAGCCTGATTCGATTGGGACAACTAGGGAATGAAACAGGGCCTCCACTAGCATAAAACCAACCACCCCCACTTATCGGCACCGTCGATTAGGTCCCACGAGGTGAAGAACGCAAAATATGGCTCTTGACACCTTTACACTAAATGTCACTGAGGCATTTTTCAAGAATGCATCCACTGTTGGCACGGTCAAATGATGTTGAGTTGGTCAAAATTGAGAGAGGTTATTGTGGAAGGGCTTGAGATCTAGCCATAGGTCCAAAAAGATCATTCGTAGGTGCCACGAAGTGCGAGAACTACTTTGTCAAAGTTTGGCAATTTTTTCCTCTTAGGTCTCTTAAGAGACTTTGCTGGTACACTGTAGCCCGATTTGATTGGGACACCTGGGAGTGAAACAGGGCCTCCACTAGCATAAACCCACCCACTTCAACCTATCGGCACCGTCGATTAGGTCCCATGGGGTGAAGAACACAAAATATGGCTCTTGGCACCTTTACACTACATGTCACAAAGGCATTTTTCAAGAATGCATCCACCGTTGGCATGGTCAAACAATGTTGAATTGGTCAAAACTGAGAGAGGTTATTGTGGAGGGGCTTGACCTCTAGCTGTAGGTCCAAATGGATCATTTGTAGGTGCCACGAAGTGCAAGAACTACTCCGTCAAAGTCTGGCAATTTTTTTTCTCTTAGGTCTCTTAAGAGACTTTGCCGGTACATTGTAGCTTGTTTCAATTGGGACACCTAGGGAATGAAACATGGCCTCCACTAGCATAAACCCACCCACCCAGACCTATCAGCACCATCGATTAGGTCCAAATGTGAATCATGCCAAATGTATCTCTCTCCTTATGTAGTCATCTTCATCATCTGCAAGGGCAAAATGTTCACTCCCCCACAAACATTGGAACGCACTGAGGGCAACTCATTCTAGTCTTTCCATAACTCATGTAGACGCAAGGAAAATGAGGATATGTAAAGTATGTAGACCATATAGAAGGTGAAATGAGGATTGCAAATCATGCCAAATGTACATATCTCTCCCTATGTCTCTCTCTCTCTTCCTCTCTATCTCATTCTGCTCTTACCATAACCCATATAGAAGGTGAAATGAGGGTATAATAGACCTACAGACGATGATAGGAAAATCATGTTAAACATATTAGAAGGTGAAATGAGCTTAAGAAAATAATGTCAAACATATAGGAGGTGAAATGAGGATACATTATACATGTACAAGGTGAAAGGAGGATACGTTATACATATAGAAGGTGAAATGAGGATACATTATACATATAGAAGGTGAAATGAGGATAAGTCAATCATCTCAAACATGTGGACCTGTGAAATGAGGATATGCAAAGCATGGAGACCATATAGAAGGTGAAATTAGGATAAATGAATCATGTCAAACATGTGGACCTATGAAATGAGGATATGCAAAGCATGGAGACCATATAGAAGGCAAAATTAGGATAAGTGAATCATGTCAAACATGCGGACCTATGAAATGAGGATATACAAAGCATGGAGACCATATAGAAGGTGAAATTAGGATATGTGAATCATGCCAATCATGTCTCTCTCGCTACATGGAGACCTACATACCGTGAAATGAGGATATGATATTGAAACATGGAGTATATATGATATTGAAACATACTTCTATTTAAGATGTACACCTATTTACATTTCCAAATGCAATGGCTGTTGAATTTGGGTTGTGGATGCCATTTCTTCGCATGAACTAGATAACGAAATGGGTAAACACACAAACATGTCTTTGCTCATTAATACAAAAATAACTATCTTGAATTGAATGAAAAACATCACAAGCTTTGTTATTTTTAACATGTATCTTGCATGTTTAACATGTAAGATGAGAAATTATCAATGATTATCATATCAAATCTAGTAGTTTCTATATCCAATGTAGTGTTCTAAGAAAATCTAACATGTCAAAGCTAGTGTTCTTGAATGAAAAAAACTCACATGTCAAATGTTCTAAGAAAATCCTATATCTAACTAAAACTACAATCACGTGACAATTAAGATCAAGTTATGTATTGAGGTATGAAACTACATATATGATCTTTCTACCAAGAAAAACAATCATATATAACAAGAAATCAATCTATAACATGTTATTAATCATAACTCAACCATTGTAAATTGATTATACATTAAACTTTTAATTTTCAAAGTAGAAATACATGCACATAAGGAATTTAAATTATATTGTATATCAAGGTGTATATATATTAAAATCTAGTCCATATTGGTAGACATATACAAAAATTTGGCAAATATGCCAACTCAAAACATTTTTACAAAATGTGGCATATGCCATGTCTCAAAATCTATATACAATCTAGACATGCCGAATAGCTACATCATCAAATACTAAAGGTCCACTTGACCCTATGTCTCTGGTGAATCCTCAAAAAGTGTCCTCTTCGTACCATGATGTCTAGTAGTTGATGGATGCAAAGTTGACTACATTAACAAGTCAAACCACAAATTTGATTAATCTCTTCAATGGTAAATATAAATAAGTTAGAGTTAGTAAATAGAATCTTATCTACTACAATTTAGAACTTTCATTTATTAACATACATCTAAATCACTACAATCAACTATAAGACCTCTATAAACTATCAATTATTTAGATAAATTCAACTCAATTACCTCGACTCTTTCTTGTCGTTTAGACAGTCGTTCTGCAAATTATTTTCTCTTAAGATGATTAGGTGTCCTACTGAAACATGATGGCAAAGGTGGCACATCACTCACTTTCTCAAGAGAATGTAAAAGTAAAGTAACATTGAAATAAATTAATATATAATTATTAAACAAAAAAGGAAATTCATAGATTAAAAAAGGTTGTGTTACACATAAACAATCTAGACTGCACTAAACAAAAACTTATCTACTAGAAAAAAAGCACATACCACCATCGAGGCCTCCTGCATCGATTGAGAAGGACTCATCATGGATGAACCAACTAATATCTCCTGTATGAAAAATGACAAGAATGTAAGACTCTATGTATACAAATAATCATAATAATTTTTAAATTAATAGATCATTTTAAACAAAACAAAGAAAAAATGCTCACTAGCATTAGGGGAGAGGAGCTATTAGTCATTAGGGATAACTTTACGACCATGTAGAAGTTAAATGGAATATTGTAGGACCTCTATTTTTTTAGAAATGTGATATGGAGTCTTATCTATCTGCAACTAAGGTTTAGAGGTGTGACTCATCATGCAATTCTACACATCGACACATGTCTAGTGAGAAGTGTCCTTAAAATGAATTTTTAAATATTTAACGAAAATGAGCTATCATGGAATTTTTTTTACAACCTCTTACATTTCGTGAGAAAATACGAGGTATTTATTGTACTCACCTTTTACATTTGTCATAGGATAAACATATAATATGAAGTATTCCGATGCATGTATGTTCCCACCTCAATAGTTCTACACATAATAATAGTATATGTCTACATATTTGGAATGTTTTCATTATAAGTGGATCCTCAAATAGTTTTTTATCTAGTAGAATGTTCCCCTAAAACCTGAAATATATAAGAGGCACAAAAATTCACCACTTAGGCCTTGTGATGCATGAGCATAGGCTCAAAACCAATCAAGTGACTTTAGGAGATGACAAGGAGGATATTTTCATGTTTCCAAGTGGTCTTGCAGGTCAAGACATCCATTTAAGTCATTTGGATAAGGGTTTTCCATTTTCCTGCCAAAATGGACTATTTGAAAATTCAAGTTGTATAAGGACTTTTGGAGGCCTCAAACATGAACATGAAAGGTGTCAAGAGATTAAAATGACCTTCATAGAACATAGAACATATTTATATTCTTTCATATTGTAAAACCACCTCGACATGTTGTAAAGAGGTGAATGAGTGTAGTGAGAAGTAAAAAAAGGTAAGCTGACTAGGTCTAGGTGGATAAGGATGAGTGAATAAAGCTTATAAGTTTGAAATCCAAAGTTATAGGGATAAAGCCTACATGGTATTATGGATATAACCATATTTTCTATTCAAGGAAGTAGTTGAATAACTTTAGGAGAGGTTGAGATTGTTTAGGAGCAACTTTAGAGGTTGACAAACATATTGAAAGTTGAGGTCATATGATCTAGTGTAGATCTCGAGACAAGATCTAGGTCATGAAGTTTAGGAGTCATGTGAATAGACAAGGCATGATAGGTTGCAAGAAAGTGATCAAGGTAAAGATCCAAGTTGATGTGAGTATGGTTGAGCTAGGAAGGCATTACCTTGGGAGATAGATAGACCACCATTTTCGACTCACAAATTTAATAATGACAATGATGGAGATGAGCCAATTAAAGTTGTAGTTGAGATGATGCAGGGTCACAAATGCATATAGATTATTGGTAGAAGATGTGTCTCCACTATTATATCCATTAGATGTAGGTAGAGGAGTGTGTTCAAGAGGATCAAAAGAAGGAGGATTAAAGATGTGTCCCCACTATTATATGTGCTTGATCATGTTATGATTTTTGTTATGTTGATGACATTTGGTATTGGACACTATGATATGTATGGTTGGTCTTCATATTTATTGGTTTATGGCATGGGCATCTATATGATCTATATTTTTTATGGAATTTTAGTTTCCTTGTATGTTTATGTGTTTTTTATATGTTGATGTGTGTATGTAAATGATATAGCATCAATTTATCAATACACACAATAATCTTGGTGATCAATGAACATTATATGTCATAATGGAATCCTCATAAGATGAATCAATCAACGCACTAAAATGGATCACATAATCAAATTAGTTTCAAATCAATTACAAAATCTGTATGAATATTTAAAGGAATAATTGATGTATTAATAAAGCTCAAATCTATATTATGAATAATGGATAATACTGATGGTGTTAGATTGTCATTGATGTCAAAAGGGTCTTGTAGGATCTTGGGTTGATATTAGTAAACATTTGAGTAGGAGACATCATCTCATGTGTTATTTCTATTGTCATATCACAGCTTGTTCAGTATGGTAAAGTGTTGTGTCATTCATATTGAGTTGATGATAATATTGATCTGTGAAAATGTTGCTTTAAGGATATCAATTGTGTTTGTGCAAAGTCTTCTTGAATAGATTCTCAAGATTGAGTTACATCAGGATGTCAGTGATGTGTTTGAGGATGTTGATCATATAGGAGCTCAAATGGGTTACATGCATGTTCATATTTACGCAGATTGATCATGTTGGTGTTACAATGTATGATTGATCTTGGCTTGACAAAGTTCGCTTGCTTCAGTTTTACAAGACTAGTGCAGATCAGGTATTTATGTTGGAGGGTTCACTTTATGTGTAGTACTTGATCAAGTCTTTATAATCATATTTATGAGAGGGCTTGTTTCATTCTCAAGGTTACATGATAAAGTAGTATTGATTGCAAGAGATGATCAATCATTTCACAGAGATATATTTTTGGAGATCATTTGAGGTTTTCAATTGTCTAAGTTTTTATTATGATGGAGGTGATCTCAGGAGCTTAAATCGTATATGTTGAAGTATTAAATCTTTTTGCTCATGGCTCAAAAGGGTTTATCTTTTCAAGGGTGCCTTGAATTTGATGTTTAGATGATGTGTACGGATATCAATATTGCACCAGACATGCTCGAGGGTAAGGTGATCAGTATGATGTGGTGTTTTTGACATTGCAATAAGGATGACTAAAGATGTATTATCTACTCTAAATCATTATTTATTTCTAAGTCTCTAAACCTCCTACCTATCATACACTTTTAAATCTGTTTGGAAGGTGACTTATGATAGCGGGTTTACAACTTAATTGTTACCGCTTGGAGGGTCCTCAAGTCATGGTGTTAACCGACACTTCTCTCTAGCAGACCGGTAACAAAGGTGGAGTGATAAGCGCATGGGTGCCAACGCCTAAATCTAAGGTTTAGTTTGAATCTGCAAAGGGTGCGCAAAGTGAATCAAACGGTGGTTATTTAAATGTTGAGCCCGACTCCTACCTTCATGTTTGACGTTCCCATGAACGTTTTTTGTCCATTAGTGTAGTAAACTATGATTTTAGAATGTTTCCTTCAAGGTGGAAGTTGAACCCGAGTACAAAGGATTTTTGTGGAGTTTGGAGAGCTCGAGAAAAATGATAATTGGTTTCCTTTTGAAACTTAGAAACTTTCTTTTAAATTCTTTTGGTCGGTCCCTTATATCTGAGTTTTTATAAAGATATTTTTTTTAATGATGAGATTGGAATCAATGAAGGTATTTTTTTTAGGCAGATTGAGAAGATTACTTGGAGATTTATTTTGAGAGGATTATTTTTTTAATGGGAGCCATTTTTATATAGCTTGAAGATGTTTTTGAATAATTTGGAAAATGTTTTTGAAGATATTATTTTTGTGAGATGTTTGCAGAGAAAAAGAAAATGAAATGACATTGAAGAAAATATGAAGAGGATTCAAGTAAAAGAGATTTTATTTTCTTCTACAGGGCACTGATTTTTTATTGAAGAAAAAATGTTCAGATTGAAATGAATATGAAAGGTCAATGAATTTTTGAAGAGGATTTTTGTAGAGGAAAGGAATATGAAAAGATATTCAGAATTTGTATATAATGGTTTTAACAAGTACATTGACGGTGAGTGTGTGTGGAACTGTATACAGAATGAAGACATTTTCTATGACATCCTCTTGAATGATATAGATTGAATTAAGCAAGAAGACAATATGAAGTTGAATATACAGGAATGAATTGTTTGAGTATTAGATGCAGGATTGGAGACATACACATGGAGAAATCACAAATGGAGTTTGTATTATGCAGAGATGAAATATTGAATTGAATGGAAACAGAGTGTCCCTCTCATCTTGTTTATTACTTCAAGTGAAGATTTGGTTTGCCAGTGAGGCTTGCTGGTCAGTGAGACCTATTTGTTTACCAGTGAGGTATATCGTGCTTCTGGTTGGTATTGGAGTTGGTGCTCCATAAGGAGTTGGTACTCCTAGATATAGTTTGTATTGCCAGTGAGGCAGTTTTGAGTGGTTTTTCTACCCCGAGAGGGTTTTCCACTCCAGTAATTCTTGTGTCAATGATATGCTTCTATGTGTATATTTGCTTCTATGATAAGATTTATCTCTATGTGGTTTTGCTCATACATATATGTGTAATAGTATATTGATGACTTTCTCTTTCTAAATTAAAAGTTATAATAATTTGTAAAAATTTACACAACACTGATTCACCCCCCCTCTCAGTGTTGTACTGGACTCCTACAATTGGTATTAGAGCTAGGTTCCCTTTTGAAGCTTAATCAGCTTGGGTAGATTCTATGTGTGGAGTACCATGGGAAAGAAGAATAGAAATAAGGTATTGAATAGAGAAAAGAAAGATGTTGATCAAAAGATGGTAAAACAAGCCTCAATTAAGCCTAGAAATGATTTGTTGCATATGTCACCCTTGATAATTGATACAAATAATGGTCCTATAATTGAGAACTTTGATAAAAAGGAAGAAATCATTGTGAATAAAAGAGAACAAGAATTTAATGAAAGAAAAGATGTGTTTTATATTGAGACTAATGATGAAGATGAACAGGAGTTTGATGAATATGATTGTGAAGTTGATTTAGAAGGTGAATTATTGTGTGCCGTGGATACAATCAAGTAGCTTAGAAAAGAGAATAAGAAACTAGTAGATCAGCTTCAACAAGAAACAAATTTCAAGAACAAGGTATGCCAAATTTTTGAAAAAGTTTCTTTAGAATTTGAAGAAGCAAAAAATTAGATTGCAATTTTAAAGAGTTATGTTGATGAATCTAACAAAGTCATTATTAGTTTAAAGGCTGAAATTGTGGAGACTAAGAGAACAACAGAAGCCACTAAATATACCTTGGATGCCAAAACCTTTGAGTGCCATAAACTTGAAGAAAAGTTTGTTGATCTTAAGAAAAATCTTGAAGATCATAAGATTCAGTTAGAGAAATATAAGAAGTTTGAGAAAAGTATTAATGCACTAGATGATATACTATGTAGACAAAAATATTCCAGTGATCTTACTGGCTTAGGGTATGAGGTAAGACAAGCATCTTCAAGTGGAACAGAATCAAACATTGAAATAGTTTTTGTATCTGCAAAAGGGAAAGGACAGAGTTTTAAAGTTAGGAATACTCTAAGGACGAAGATTAATTTGGATCATCATGTTGATACTCCTATAGATGAGACAGAAGATAAATGTGTTGATACTCCTGCAGATGAGATAGAAGATAAATGTGTTGATGAACGTAGTTTTTCAAGATCTTCACTTTTAAGACAAAATCAATCTGTAAGGTACAATTTCTTTTCTGGCTATTGCTATGCTTGTTATGAGTATGGTCATAAAGCAACTGATTGTCTAATGAATTCAATATGGAATAAGGATTCTTATGGATGGTCAAACAGTGGTCAAAATTGTAAATGCAACTATTTAGATCATACTACAAGGTTTTGTTGTACTCAAGTAAGAAATGATGTTTTTGGCCTTTCAAGAAGATATAGTTCTTCTGGTTCTCCTCTTGATTACAAGATCATATGCTATAGGTGTCAGAAGTTTGGACATAAAGCACAATATTATAGAAAGGATTTAATAAGTCATCTCAAGACAAGAGGAACTATTAAAGTTTGGAGGAAGAAAGATCCTGTAAAAGTGTGGAAGCAGAAAGAAAGTCAAGAGAAGTTAGATTCTAAGCTTGTGCATCTTGCACAAGTCATTTCATTTGTTGCATAATATAGCATGGAGTAAGGGGGAGGTGTCAAATGCTCTATCAATTAATCCCAAGTAGTTTCAGGAGAAGATTATTTGATGATTGTCATTATGCTGATCTTGTAATGAAATTAAATTCATATAGTTGATGGTGGTGTTGCTAACAATGTTGTTGTTTAGTATGTGACAGTGATACAGGTGATCTTTGGTTCATAATGCAAACAAGATATTGAAAGAATATTCAGAAGTACAAATGCACAAATTATCCTTGATCATGTTAATGATTACAAAGGTGATTTGAAGATAGTGTCAAAAGAAGATGATAAACTAGAGATATTGAGGATTTTTCTGATGTGATAATTTCACATGTTCCATTGATGATTTTCCTCATTAATATGGTTCAGAAAGGTTTGTTCAAATTGTGTGGCTTTAGTTTTGAAGTGATATCAGGTATGAGCTTCAAGCTATGACAATCTAGAGTTTCTTATGATATTGATGGTGAGTCTTGTATTTCTTCAAATCAGAGGCAAGTAAAGGTCTTCTGAAAAATGGTCTTCTTGGCATCTTGTATTGAGAACTGTGTGATAAGGAGTCTTTATGATTTTTGCCTGCAAAATTGTTCATCAAAGAGTATTGGTGTGTTTATGATTTCTTAGCAAAAGTGTTCAAAAGCATGGAAGGTTGGATGTTAGTAATAAGAAGTGGTATTGTGCTTCAGATGTAAGTTTGTAAGTTTGAAATTGCATTCAGTACTTTGAAAGACAAGTGGTTCTATTTTTTGGTTGAAGATAAAAAGATTACAGGAGTTTATGTCTTCAAAGCCCTCATAATACAATGTGTTTGTAAATGTTGTGATCAAGCTTTAACATCTTTCAGTGGAGTTATTTTCTCAGGGGGAGATAATTGTCTTTGTCATCAGATGTCAAAAAGGGGGAGAAAGATAAATTGCATCAGGTGGTTTTGCCATCAATGACAAAGGGGGAGATTGATGGTGTCAGATTGTCATTGATGTCAAAAGGGTCTTGCAGGATCTTGGGTTGATATTAGTAAACATTTGAGTAGGAGACATCATCTCATGTGTTCTTTCTATTGTCATATCACAGCTTGTTTAGTATGGTAAAGTGTTGTGTCATTCAGATTGAGTTGATTATAATATTGATCTGTGAAAATGTTGCTTTAAGGATATCAATTGTGTTTGTGCAAAGTCTTCTTGAATAGATTCTCAAGATTGAGTTACATCAGGATGTCAGTGATGTGTTTGAGGATGTTGATCATATAGGAGCTCAAATGGGTTACATGCATGTTCATATTTACGCAGATTGATCATGTTGGTGTTACAATGTATGATTGATCTTGGCTTGACAAAGTTCACTTGCTTCAGTTTTACAAGACTAGTGCAGATCAGGTATTTATGTTGGAGGGTTCACTTTGTGTGTAGTACTTGATCAAGTCTTTATAATCATATTTATGAGAGGGCTTGTTTCATTCTCAAGGTTACATTATAAAGTAGTATTGATTGTAAGAGATGATCAATCATTTCACAGAGATATGTTTTTGGAGATCATTTGAGGTTTTCAATTGTCTAAGTTTTTATTATGATGGAGGTGATCTCAGGAGCTTAAATCGTATATGTTGAAGTATTAAATCTTTTTGCTCATGGCTCAAAAGGGTTTATCTTTTCAAGGGTGCCTTGAATTTGATGTTTAGATGATGTGTACGGATATCAATATTGCACCAGACATGCTCGAGGGTAAGGTGATCAGTATGATTTGGTGTTTTTGACATTGCAATAAGGATGACTAAAGATGTATTATCTACTCTAAATCATTATTTATTTCTAAGTCTCTAAACCTCCTACCTATCATACACTTTTAAATCTGTTTGGAAGGTGACTTATGATAGCGGGTTTACAACTTAATTGTTACCGCTTGGAGGGTCCTCAAGTCATGGTGTTAACCAACCCTTCTCTCTAGCAGACCGGTAACAAAGGTGGAGTGATAAGCGCATGGGCGCCAACGCCTAAATCTAAGGTTTAGTTTGAATCTGCAAAGGGCGCGCAAAGTGAATCAAATGGTGGTTATTTAAATGTTGAGCCCGACTCCTACCTTCATGTTTTACGTTCCTGTGAACATTTTTTGTCTGTTAGTGTAGTAAACTATGATTTTAGAATGTTTCCTTCAAGGTGGAAGTTGAACCCAAGTACAAAGGATTTTTGTGGAGTTTGGAGAGCCCGAGAAAAATGATAATTGGTTTCCTTTTGAAACTTAGAAACTTTCTTTTAAATTCTTTTGGTCGGTCCCTTATATCTGAGTTTTTATAAAGAGATTTTTTTTAATGATGAGATTGGAATCAATGAAGGTATTTTTTTAAGGCAGATTGAGAAGATTACTTGGAGATTTATTTTGAGAGGATTTTTTTTTAATGGGAGCCATTTTTATATAGCTTGAAGATGTTTTTGAATAATTTGGAAAATGTTTTTGAAGATATTATTTTTGTGAGATGTTTGCAGAGAAAAAGAAAATGAAAAGACATTGAAGAAAATATGAAGAGGATTCAAGTAAAAGAGATGTTATTTTCTTCTACAGGGCACTGATTTTTTATTGAAGACAAAATGTTCAGATTGAAATGAATATAAAAGGTCAATGAATTTTTGAAGAGGATTTTTGCAGAGGAAAGGAATATGAAAAGATATTCAGAATTTGTATATAATGGTTTTAACAAGTACATTGATGGTGAGTGTGTGTGGAACTGTATACAAAATGAAGACATTTTCTATGACATCCTCTTGAATGATATAGATTGAATTAAGCAAGAAGACAATATGAAGTTGAATATGCAGGAATGAATTGTTTGAGTATTAGATGCGGGATTGGAGACATACACATGGAGAAATCACAAATGGAGTTTGTATTATGCAGAGATGAAATATTGAATTGAATGGAAACAGAGTGTCCCTCTGATCTTGTTTATTACTTCAAGTGAAGATTTGGTTTGCCAGTGAGGCCTTGTATTAGCCAGTGAGGCTTGTTGGTCAGTGAGACCTATTTATTTACCAGTGAGGTATATCGTGCTTTTGGTTGGTATTGGAGTTGGTGCTCCTAGATACAGTTTGTATTGCCAGTGAGGCATGCTTTTTAGTTAAGCCAGTGAGGCAGCTTTGAGTGGTTTTTCTACCCCGAGAGGGTTTTCCACTCCAATAATTCTTGTGTCAATGATATGCTTCTATGTGTATATTTGCTTCTATGATAAGATTTATCTCTATGTGGTTTTGCTCATACATATATGTGTAATAGTATATTGATGACTTTCTCTTTCTAAATTAAAAGTTATAATAATTTGTAAAAATTTACACAACACTGATTCAACCCCCCTCTCAGTGTTGTCATGGACTCCTACAAATACATGTTCCTTTCTTTCTTTCTCATTTTCATGAACTTTTAACCATTATTTTATATGATCAAACATGTAACAAACACCATGATTCTTTATTTTATTATTTATCTAAATGGCAATAATCAAACATTTAAGTTTTCTAAATTATCAATTAAAGTACAGTTCAATCGAATTACCTCCACCCTTTGTTGGCATTCAGAAAGCCGTTCCACGAATGATGGTCCCTTGGGTTGATCAGGAGTTTGACTAAAGACTATTGGCAAATATGCCACATCATTCACATTTTGGATTGATTATAAAAGTAAAGTAACATCAAGATATAAATTAATATATAATTACTCACAAAGAATTAAATGCATACAATAAAAAAAGTTGGTGTAGAAAAAATTATACAGGCAAGTTGAAGACAAATTGGATGACAGAAAGAGTTCCATGAGGAACTTTTGTCAACTCCTCCTCTGTCATCAACTATTATCCCCCTTAGATACATTAGTACTAATATTTGTTTATATTATTCAAATGGAATACACCATGAAATTTAACTTTAAATTTTACCTATAAAAGATTGGTCATGCTCTTCTCCTTCTCTACCCACTGATGCTTGTGCTTCTGCTCTTGTCCCCGACCCCTTAGCTTGAGTTATGGACCCCACTGCCTCATCTTGTGAAGGGACATCATACTCTGAAGTGTTCAAGGGTGGCTCACTACTCTCCATAAGAGGACCTAAGTATAATTGATTGCAAAAAATGCAATGATGGGGCACACAAACATGTGTGGACGAGGAGGGTCTAGTAATATTAGGTGATCCAATATCACCACCAACATCATGTGGTTGTGCAAACTGAGAGGTATGTGTAATCAAGTGTTCGGTCAAAGAGTGTATGGCAATGAGGCCCTGTTGTGTTGCATTTGCAACAACATCTGTGTGCTGATTTGGGGGTGGAGAAGTGATATCAGGAGGGGGAATAAAAGGACCTTGCACTTGTATCATTGCCCCAGGTCTATCTTGAGGCATTCCCTTACCTACTCCTTAGAACTCTCTAAAATCAAAATAATTCACATGGCGACCCATTACAAACTCTACATATAGTTTATGAAGGAAATACAAAGGTACATCTAAATTGTTGTTGGGTGGTTTATCAAAAACCATCCACCAACGATCCAAATTTTTTTTGACTAATACCCTCATGTGTACACCATTTGATTGAATACTTAGGCTTACAAACATCAACATGCAATCCAGTTTTAGGATTGACAAAATATTAGGCTAACATAGCTTTGGTAATGTCTAACTCTTTCACTTGATCATATGATAAACAATCAGCATATTCCGCCTTCTTGGTTTCTCGCCATTGCCTAAATGATTCATGTTGGCTTGTGAGGGTTCGAACATGAGTAATAATCCCCTCTAAATTTGATATCATTAAAGACAATCAAGGGTGGCGGTGATACATTTCTATAATCCTACTTATTTGATCAATGTTTCTTTCAATTTTCTCTTCGATTGTTGGAGGGGGAGGGTTTGGGTTTTCATATTGTTCATCCATTTTACCTATTTAAAAAATAAAACATACACATTTAGGATAAAAAACAAAAAAAATACTTGAATTTACAAAACAAACAAAAAAATAAGAATCATACATACTTGGATCGGATATCTGTTCTAGCAAACTCTAATATCCATTTTTGAAGAGGACGCATTTTGCAAGCCACAGGTTTGCAAATCACAGCCTCTTTTTTTAGTTTTTATTGTCTCCAAATGAATATCCATTTTGGTTTGGTATTCCAAACTAAAACGGATATTCTTTACATGCCTAAGAAAGTCAAACTTCCCTAATTCACGATTTTGGCTAAGTAAAGACACGATTTTTTTCCTATTTCCATTGTTTGGTCCGCAATGATCCTGCACTCACCCCTATTATGTATAAGTCAAAAGTGGTGAGCACAAGTGTTGCACATGTATGGATTTTCATATGGCTAGAAAATTCCAACTCAATGGCAAGAACAAGTCTAGAGTGGGGGAGTGTATGGAGACTACCTTCTTCATGAGGAAGAAGTGTCCTAAATGTGGCAATGATATTTGTAGGGGGAGTTGTGGCGATGGTAGTGTGAGAGTTTGCTCTTGTGAACCTTTGTAGAGGTGTGGTGGTGACAATTTTGGTGCGAGTGTTTGTAGTTGTGGCTCGTATAGCGTCAAGCTCTTGGCAAGCATTTTCTAAGAACAAGTCAAGATGACAATTTTTTACTTCAAACAATGCCTTGAGATGCGCTAGAATAATATCCTATTGTTAGTTGTTCTCTTTTTGTATCTATTGGATAGCATGAGCTTTTTGTTCTTCAATTCATTCAGGTGGGGATAAATTTTCCCTTAGTTCATTTAGAGTAGCTTCTACTCGATCTTATTTGGTCCCAAGACACATGAGCATGAAATGTTGAATGTGGCCAAGGTGGAGATAATATGAATGAAGTTTTTTTAGGAATGTGGGTTCAATTGTTTTTAGGCTAACCACAACTTCATTGAAGATTTATGTTTGTTTTCTTGACTTTGATTGTCCATTTGAGGTTGCCTTGGTTGACCATTGCTTTTTTGGTTGGAAGATATGTTTGGAGCCTTTAGCTTGAATACAAGAGGGCCTAAATTGTGAAAATATTTGTTTGTTTGATTGCTTTTAATGAATTAAATGCCAATAAACAGATATTGCAAACTAAGCTAAAGCTGAAATGAAATCTGATAAATTAATTAATCTATGTTTGTGGTATTTTTGTGATTTGTATATCTTTAAAATAAATCTAATAGAAATGCTTGAAAGAAAACAATATTTTTTTTTGTTTTCTTTGCTTTGTGTGTTTACAAGCAAAAGCATGAAATGATAAACTATTTATTCTAGGCTCTTGTGTTTTCAGAGAAAGAATGACCATGAAGCAACTCATTGGATGCTTTGTTGCAAAATAAATTGACTTGCTGATTTTAAAATGAGATCTTAAAATAAAATAATCTAACTATATTGATAAATTTGCTTCCTACACTAAATATGGACCTTGTAGTTGAATGCTTGCAATTCTAGAGCAATGTGAAGCTCTACTTATTTAATTAATATCTATCTATTCTATGAAAACAAACTATTATAACTAAACATAATGCCAATAAATTGATCTCACACCTAAGATATATTGCAATCCAAGATGTTGAGAGTGTAGATGTTGTGGCATGCATGCCCCCAGTGGCCCAACTTGATTCTTTATTCTCTTCTCCTAGCTTGGAGACCCATCTTCATGGAGGGAAGATGGGAAGCACAAACAAAGGTTGGAGGCGCAAAATATAAACATAGATGCTATTGTAGCTATTGATTACAAAGATTAGAAGTTGTCAAATGGTGGATTGACAAAGTGCGGAGGTTGTGAAAGACTTATGTTACAATGGAACCTATTAAAAGAAGTGGATTCTTGATGTATTTATGTAGAATTTGCACTCAAGCCTACTATTGTAGTTGTGTGTGGAGAGGCAAGAGCATGTATTTCAAAAAAGAAGCAACCAAAAGACCCATCATATCCATTTGGGGGAATATTAATATAGCTAGAACCACAATTAGGGTGCCTAATTGGAAGTTATCCTATGTTGGGCACAATCAAAGATGAGTTGAACTTTAGTTTGGGAGCCAAGATTGGTGTAAAAATGGTGAATACAAATAAATTATTCAGGCAATATTTTAAGTCTAAATCACTTGTTTTTCTAGTAAGGAATTGCTAGGGCAATTTGTTGAGTCACTTGAGTGATAGATGAATTGTCGGGGTGATTCGACTAAAAAAAGGTGATTTTGTAACTAAAAAGTCAAAACACCAATTTTTGAAATGTGACAAGGCACACAAGCATAGTAAATGAGTAGCAAACATGAAATATGTTAGTGTAGGTTTTTATTTCCCTATTGGGTTATTTATTTTTCCTATTTCCTAGGTTTTTCCTACACTTTTATTAAGCTTGCTAGGGTTAATTTTAACAACCCAATCGTTAATCCCCAAAATTTGTACTAATTGTTTTCCCTAAGTTGTTGTAAGTGTTTAATTCAAGTTGATAGAGTTGATTCAATCATTTACTCAGGTACTTCTATCTAACGGGATAGGCATTCGTCCAATCGGGACAGGCATCCATCCTTACGGGATAGGCATTTGACCAAACGAGGCAGGTATACTTCCATCCAAATGGGACAAGAATCTATCCTAATGGGACAGGTATCTATCCATAAGGGTTAGGAACATGCTTTGGCTAGAGACTTAGGCCCATCAGGATCAAACAGATATTGAGCCACTCGCTGAATACTACACTCCCTCTAGAAGTGCATCGAGAATTTGGTCTTAAGCCTTAGGGAGTCAAGTGAATCCATACGGGATTCTTTCAAGTATACGTTGAATGTTATCCTATTTTATCCCTACGTTTGTAGTTACTCTTATTGTTTTATTGGAGGGATTTTCCTGATTGAATTCCTAAGTCAAAAGTTTAAATCAAACAAACTTGAATTTCAAACCTCCCAACCCCATGCCTAAAAACCTATACATTGAGAACATTCTTCATTCCCCAGGCTACCTACATACCTGCTTCTGAATGGGATCAAGGTGTAAATTGTATGTAGTTCTGGTTCTATTCTAGGTTTTATGTGAACTATTAAGTGAGGGTGCGTAGCCCTTGCTAGGGCCTAGTTTCCCCAAACATTTTCTCTGCGATTGCTACCCATGAAGGGAGCAATTAAAAAGTATTTGGTCTTCTCGACTTAACACTTGTTTACTAAAATTCACTATTTCCTAAACCTATCAAGATAAACTTTGTAACTACATGTTTATTGATCCCCTTTTTTCTTTTTTTTTGATATTATGTTCTCTTGAAAAAAAATGTTCAAGTTTCAATAAAGCTACAAGATGATTCCAAATTCTCTTAAAGAACTAGGTGACAAAAGGTATTTCTCTAGGTTGGATCAATTCATTTGTTCTAGAAATTAATATTATTAGTTTGGTGTTCGAGGGAGATTACCTGTCCCTCGAACTTAATCATCGAGATGTTCCTTATTACTTCTTGGTGATTTATAGGGATGACGCACAGATGTCATTGTTGCAACTATGTTAGGTAATATGTGTAGTAGTTCAACGCGACGACTTTAACCGTAAATGTGACCCAGAGGCATCGTAGATACCGAACACTGCGTAGTGGTTTTTGTTTCAATTTCTTTATTAAATTGTTTACCTAACTAGAAAGAAAGGAAAATTCTAAATTGTTTGACATATACTAATAATATTGAAATTCAAGATCTAAAAGCAAGCCATTAAAAATATCATAATTTTAACATTCATAAAATTTAACTAATATCATTTGACAATAATTATTTTTGCTAGTATCAACCCAAAATCAAGTCAATACGAGAATAATGAGTGTTCTCACACAATAAGGAGATTATATTTATACTCATTTGCTATTTAACTCAATTTTGATGTGTCAAGGATCATAGATTCACTTGCTCAATGTGTTGTGCCTTGCACACATGCCCCATTTTATCAAATGGAGGCCCCCTTTTTCCTGCTCTCCTAGAAGTTTGGCTTAGTTTCTGTCATTCCCTTTTGGAGGAAATGATGGATTTGTGAGGTCAATGATGTCCACATGAGATCAAAATTGCACGAGTCAATTAAAACATGATTCATGTCTTTGAGAAAGTAAGTCAAGTCTGAAAAGATCCCATTGTTGTCAAATCCTAAGGCCTTGAAAGCATTTTGCGTCGAAAACCTAAGTTACTGCACCTTGCACTAGATTCCACTTACACTACATTTCAACGCTAGTGCTAAAAGTGACCTACATCGAATATCCGCGATGAAGTCCCCTTTGCACTAGAAATGGCTTACATTGGCTTTGTGGGGAAAAGTAGGTGAACTGCACAAATCTTGCAAAGACCAAAAATCTCGCTAAGGCAGTAGGTATCCAAAACCTCGCCAAGTTGAAAGAGACTCAAATCCCCGCCAAAGCTCATTGCGTGCCAAGCTGTCATGGTACTCTGCATTAATGGCGAATTAATTTGGGGGTATAAAAGGTTTTAAATTCACTTTTTTGAGCTCATTTTGCATCCAAAATCTACTAGGATCTCTACAAGATAGTTTTAGGCAATTCAACGGCGTGGTGAGATCAATTGAGAGTGCGTTTCAGCAGAATCCTCCTCTCCCCCCCTTTTTTCATTGTCACAGTTTTTCTAGCACAGGTTGGTACCCTAAATTTTCTCTATTTTGCATTTTAAAATGTTATTACTTGGGGTTTTGTTGTGTCAAGTGTTGATTTACAGTCATGGGTTCCTAGGTAAATTGCTCTGTTTCCTTAGTGAAGTCCTTTTGAACGTTGCCTACTTTAAATTTAGGGTCTTTCTTGGGTTTCACTATGTATATTCTTTCAAGGAAGTTCTTCTGTGGCAACTTAGGGCTTGATTCAAACATTGCGTGTATGTTTAAAAGTTAAAACTCTTTGAAGATGTAAATGAAGATCATTAAAATCATTGAAAAACTTGTATGAATCTGTTAGGTCTCAAAAACATGGGTTGTAAACCTTAAGAGGATGCCAAGCTCTCTTAACACTTTTGGCTAACGAAACAGGGTTGATATGATTGAAAACCCCCTTCTCTTTAGGCTTTGCTAGACCTAGTTAGGTGTACCTTGATAGCTGATACAGATCTATGTGACCTTAGTGATCTACTCACAGTGGCATGTAAGTGTGAGATAGATATAAGCTTTAATAACTACTCCTACTCCTAATGTGTGAGATTTTGAATATGTGAATAAGGTTTTGAAATGTTATTTTGTAATGACCAGTGCTTTATCTATTATGGGCAATAGAGTCAGGATGTGTATGATAGATGTGTCCTCCCTCTTGGCTTAACTCAAATTATTTAGCACTTTTCAAATGTTTATACCTTGTATAAATGTGCAAGAATATTGGTTATGAGGCTCTTCTTATTGATCCCAATGATATTTTCCCAGGTTACTATGATTAACTGAAAGGACTTTTAATTCTAGTGTGAAGGAAACCAATTAAGATAATGAAATCAAAAAGGACTTTAATTCTGGGCGAAAACCTAGTCAAACTTGATTCCTTAAAAGGATTTTAATTCTCTCCTCACAGAAACCAATCAAGAGAGTCACACAAGCACAACAAATGTGCCCTGATAAATTAAACATATCTTTGATATACCTAATTTAAATAACAAAGGAAAACCATTCTGGAGACAACACAGATAACACATATGAATGAACATTAACAAATAATTGAATACCAAAATTTTTGGACACCAGACTATAATATTCTTCTTTGTTAAATTGCTTCAGAAGATTTTACAATTCATGTTGGAAGTCTTTATTTATTTATTTCCTAATCTACTAATTGCTGCTTTCTATGATTATTGATTCTTGATGCCTTTCTCATATTTATACCTTGTATTTTCTAGGGTTATAACCCTTCATATTCATTTGATGTGACTTTTTATTTAATTTAACTTTTGTTTTCCCGCTTTCACAAATATTTAATTTAATCTCTCTTTTGTCTTCACATCCCGTGAAAGTAATTTTTGCAATAATAACTATTGTCATCCCCTCTTGTACACATTTTCACTCAATTCTGGAAAATATAACCTTCAAGTAAGAAATAATTACCCCCTCCATGAGTTCCTCAGTGAAAATGTTTTCTTGCCATTATATGTACTTTCACAATTTTTTTTTAGGTAAAATAATTACCTACTTGGTGAATTCCTCCAAAAAATATTTTGCCTCCGTCATTCTCAATTATGATTATTAAAATCTTTACTTGGTTGATTTATTATGTCCACCTTATAACCCCTTCAATGAAAATATTTTACAACTTCATTTTATGTCAAGGGACGATTAAAATAAATGTTCACCTTCTTATGAATATATATTCACCTTGTTTTAATTGTAAAGATATGTTCTCTCGTGAATATATATTCACCCCATAAATATATGCAAAATATGTTTATGATTTATATATTTTATTTTCACTTTATGGTTTTATTCCTTCACTCCATATTTCCACCGCTTCATTTATGTAATGGTAGGGTTATGTTTTAATATCAGCATATCAGAGAGACTCATATAAGCCTCTCTTCGATGTATTGTAAGTCACTCCGATATCCATCTTATACCTTATACTCTTTTATCTTGGCGTGTAAAAGTCTTTCGGACCCACCTCATCGGTAGATCAAAGAGACTTGGAAATGACTTACTCCGATATGCCATAGTCTCTCCGATTAGGGTTTCATATTAGGGTTTCTTATGTGTTTACATCTTTACCCTAACTGCAGCCTGTCACTCTCTATAGTGATGCAGAAAATGTTAGGGTTACCTTCTCCACCACATCTACCAAATATGTGAGTAAGTTCTTTAGAAACCATTCATGATTTCGATTCTCTAGAATCGTGATTCTCTTGGCAGGATCTGCAACAAAAATTCTTGACAGAAGATGACGGCATTCGACAGTGATATGAACATAATCTAGAATTGTATATTGCACATTTAATATGCACCCAATTGTCTTTCTAAAATTTCTTGGATCATCAGGATTCTCGAACGGATATGCTCCCACTAACATGACATATAGTATTACGCTACATGACCAGACATCTGCAACCTTGCCATCATATTCTTTCTTTGATAAAACCTTTGAATGGATTTAGGCTTATTACCACCCAACGTTGTGTAGACAAATACATAATCTAGGCATGTAAGATTTATTTTTTCAACAACCTCTCCACTAAACATATCAAGTAAAACCTCATTCAAATGTTTCAGGTGCTCCTTGGTCTCAAAATTTTCCCCATTAAAGGCAAATAAAGGCTTTGAGCCTACCTGTGGGGCTAATTTATTTCCATAGCCAGATAATTCCATTGAACTAAAATTTTATATGCCAACTTCAATCAGATCATATGATGATCATACATCCTTCCCAATATGAGATTGTTGGGCCGCTTCTTTGAATGGGATTCATTTTGAAGCCTGAAGGCAAGTTTGTAATACCATTTTCCAGTGTCTTGATTAGATTGTCAATAACTGCGGTATCATCAATGGTAGAAGTATTTATGTTTATAGATTTTTCATCTGTCACAATTTTCACAGCTTGCTTTGGCTTGAATCCCAGGACATCCACCTCATTTACCACATGAGATAGAAATTTTGCATTAGAATCCCAATTAGGAATTGGGATGCCAAAAGTAGTAGCACGTAAAATAGACCCTGCAATAAGGAGAGCCATGTGACTAGGATCGCTTGAACTAAACTATAGAGGTTTTGGAAACTGCTTTGGCATAGACTGGAATGGTGCACTACTACTCATGGTTGCATCCTCAGGGAATGTGTAAGTGAGTTGCTTCACACAATTTGAAAAATAATCCTCAAACCTTTTTCTTGTCCATGCCACACAATCTTCAAATGTTACACATCTCTCTGTAATCAAACACTCTACTACATGCTCTAAAAGGTCTTCCCATATGAATCTATTTGTAGAACTTCCATTCATGGAGTTTAATGATACCACATTTCTTTGAATCATTCAGGTGAAAATGTATACACCTAATTTATGCTTTCATAGTTTGGCATATACGTTACCGGAGCTATTTAAAAATATAATATCTAGCGAAAACCTTCACTTATTTTTTATTTGATTATGCACTTGCCATTTATATTCACTGGAAATTTTCTAAAGTCTTTTCAACAAATCTATTTGTGTCACGCCTTCACATTTCATATTGTTGTTCACCAGAGCATTCTAACAACAATACCCAATAAAGATCCTCTTTCAATATGCTTAGGTGGGCGTCCATTCTCAAACTCCTCTAAGTGTAGCTTATATTTAGCTATGTATGTTGGAAGTAGTCAAATGATATTGATATGTATTTACTCCTTATATGCCTAGTCATGGTTGGGATGCTTGAAAAAACCTTCTCTATCTTATATCATTCCTTTCATTTAAGGAGGGCATGGAAACCCTAATGTTCATTTCCTTAGGATAAGGTACTAATTCCCAAACAAACATCTTCCAATGCATTCAAACTGCCTTATAGTGGAATTTGACTCTTCTGAATCCCACCTACACTGAAACCTTTATAACATCATAATTATGTGAGGCATGCCGGGTCCCATTATGGGCCCGGCTAATTTTTTTTTTTTTTTTGAAACAAGTTTTATCCTAAATTGACCCTAGATTGTCTTTGTATGCTTCTGAGGTGAAAAAATAAATTGGGTAATCATTAGAATCCACTTTCAGGCATCTTGCACTATGAGCAAAACAAGTCAGGTGGCTTCCAGAATCGCCCTGGAAAGCTAGCAAAACTATCTCTTGGAGTCATGAAAATTCATAGGCACGTAGACTTTAGAAGCAAGAATTCAGTGCAACATATGGTTTGGCCAAATGCATCCTGAGGTGCAAGATATTATCATTCAAAGTAGCTCTTTCAACATTTTCTGCAATTGCAACTATCAAAAACCTAATTAGGGCTCACCAAGTCACCACCCTGAAAAAATACCAAATCTCTTCCTGGGAGGCTGCCACGGGAAACATTAGATCATTTAGGTCCATTGAGCATGTGTACAAGAGGGTTTTTCACTAATCTACTTCTCCCACAAGATATCAAGGGTCAAAGTTGACCTCTGTAATTTTTTGGAAATGCAATCATTAAAACAATGAAAATCCCATTTGCTTTTGATCTTAAAAAAATAGCAAACGAGGTGCTAGGGTCTTGAAAATGGACATGGAAGTAGATTATCATAGGGTAAATATGGAACACCAATTGGTTCATCATGAACATCATCGAGCTGCTAGATATTGGCCTCCAAAGTTGACCTCTTTGGCAGATTTAACATTGTGCAAACATCACATCTTTCCAGAACCCTCCAACTTGGTGCTTCGAAACCTTATCAAATCATATCATAGGGAGCTGAAATTAGGTGGACACACTTACATATGGTAGATGAACATATTTGCAAAGTGGTTTGGCATAAGAGTGAATAGGTCTCAATTTGTGAATTTTCAAAATGGACTCCCAAGACAGATTTATAAGTGTATTTCTGAGTGCTATCATCAAATTTTTCATCATGGGAACCTAAAATTTTGCAAAAAATTGAAGGAAATTTTAGGTCCCAACAGAATCATTGCCCTAATTTCACCTACGTTAAACTTAAAACATGTTAGACTAAAACCTTTAAACCCGGATCTTCCATCCAAACTAGAAAGAGTTCATTTAGCGCTAAATTTGTTATCATTTGCATTTGTGGAGAAATGGACCTCTACTGCACTTAACCATTACCTTAGAATTTCTCTGCAAAGATATTTCAAACACTTTGCGTTAAAAACAAGTTGTGCTGAATTGCGCTAAAAGAGCCACCTACTGCATATACGCAACACCCTTCAAAAGTCGTGCTAGTCGGTTACATAAAACATCCCCGTCGACCTTTATTCATAAGCTTTGTGCTAAAAAGGTATCAACTAGATTCGCGCTAAAAATTGGTCCAATTGCACAAATCCACCAACATCCAAAACCTGCACAATACAGTAAGGGACAAAAACCCTGTCAAGAATATCAAGCGAAGTTAGCATTGAATCAACTTCCAACAGGACATATCCACTAAAAGTTGAATTCCCTGCCATCTGGTAGAAGGTAAAATCACCACTAACTTATCATTATATGTTTTGTGCTAATATGCTTGCCTACCGACCTGCGCTAAAATTCGATCCTACTGCACATATCTAGTATACGCTGATTTCCCCGCTGAGTCGGTAGACACTTAAAAGCCTGCTTTTTCCTGTTGAACCTCAAAACCTCGCTAACCCTCTACACAGTGCATTTTTTAGAATTTCTCTAAGGTAAGAGGGTCTATTTAGTTTCGTACTTCAATTTTAGAGATGAAATAACGATAATTTACATGTTTTATGGGAAATTATGCACTTAAAGCTAGCATTTATTGCATAAATCCAGTAGGGCCCTAAAAACCCGTTGGACTATTTTCATTGTTTCTTTTTACATACTTATGTAATAAGTGTTAAGTGGATAGGATAGCATGCAAATCTCAGACTTGTTAAGTAGATTTCTAGGGTTTTTGAGATTGAATAAAGAGGTTTCAGTGAAGAATCTTGACTTAGGAAGTAAAATGTAATTAACTGACTGATCAAAAAACCTAAGTCAAGAACACTTAGGACAATTAATTACAAGGTTCACTTATTAGGTCCAGTCCTGCAGGATAAATAACTGCTCGAGCCACCAACATGAAGTATGAGTTCAAAGGGGTCCCTTCAGCAACTAAGATCACCTCAGCATGGACAAACATTGGAGATACAGACCTGGGACATGTATAGATATAGAAGAATTCTGAATCAGAGTCTTAGGACCCAATCCCACTCCATTGGCAAAGAAAATTAAAGACAATGGGATAGGTGAAGCAGTTGCGTTCCCTACATTAGTGCAGTGCCATGAACTGATTGTAGCATGTGCTAATAGATATGACCAAGCAACCAGAACCATTCAAACTCAAGATGGGCAGATTTTGGTAAACTTAAGTGCACTGTCTATTGCAAAAATCTTTGACATACCACCATTTCCAAAGCTCTCCATACTGGACAAGGAAGAGACTGAGAAGATGTATAAGAAAGACCTAGAGGGTTGTAGGAAATAAATAAATGAGGGTTAGATGAAACATAGGTCATCTTTGACAAAACTTCCCCACACTTTGTACAGGAGTGACTTCAAAGAGGAAATTGGAGACTTACTGACACTTTTGAGTAGAATTATGGGACTGCCCACTGCTTCTACATTTGAAGGGTGGATGTTTGCATACATTGAGGAGATCCTACATAGAGAAAAGAAGATACATTGGGCTCAAATTCTCAACAATAATATTCATTAAGCCTTTGTTGCCTTCAAAATAGAAGAAATCTTCAGATGGACAACTTACATAGTATATGCCCTGGCAAGATAGGTGGTATATCTTGGACTCTCTAGGCTAGGAACTGTTGGGAATGTTGATGGGTAGTTTAAAGTATATGAATTCTATACACAACTTGATAACTCCCAATCTTTGGTGTATTATAAATGAGTCAATGATGCCTTTACCATGTACATTACTCAAATCCTCCAAAATAACACTGCAATAAGATTAACTTCAGAGGCTATGGCTGTGGTGCAAGCATATTGGACCTGGTATATTCAATTTCAAAAATTTACCTATTTCAGAGTTCAAGGTTTCACAGGAACACCATACAGGCTACCCTGATACCCAACTGATAAGATAGTGCTCCTTGAACTGACAGGGCAACTCCTTCCATGTGCAGAAAAACTAAAACACTTGCATAGAGCCAACATCAAGTTTCCAATCCTATTAGGAAAGGGCAATTACTCTTGTACCACCCTTGGAGTAGCAGAACACTCTGACACAGAACTATAGTTGCTGAACCTCCATCTACATGTAAGGAGAAAACATTTTGATCCCCATGGAGTAATGGAAAAGCAGGTGAGTAAGAAATTGTTTCATAAAGAACATCTTGAGGATTTCTGGGCAAATTGTGCAAATGATTATGAAGTGTTAAGAAGAAATTATTCCAGCCTGTCACTTCATTTCATTAAGAGGTTTTACATAATACAAGTACCAGATCAAATGGTAGAAGACAATAACTTAGTACAAAGAAGAGCACGAGAAGCATTGTTTAATCAACCCCTTCCTTTTCCCAACTGGGTTGACTCAGAAGAAAGCTCACTAGATGAGGCTATGAAGAACCCAATAAGGCTGAGCAAAATTTGGGTTAGAAGAAAAATTGCAGCTTTGGAGAAAGCAAGTACAACCTTAACCTATACAAAGGATGCCCCAGAAAAGATCAACAATGATGAAGAAGACCAACCTTTGGAGGCAGAAGATGTTGCAGAACAAGGGGTAGCCAGGGAGGTTGATGTAGATAGTGAAGAACATATTCCCTTGGTAGAAAAAGGAAAGGCTAAAAAGGATGCCCCTAAAACACAAAATAAAGATCTTCCTCCTTCCACAAGAACAAGAGCAACAAAAAGGAAGGATATGCCCAGTGGAAAAGGAGAGACCTCCAAGGCAAAGAAGCCAAAGGCAACAACTACTGCTGCAAGCACTACTACTTCTACTATGAATACAACTATACCTGTTGTCTCCCCACTCCCATCAAGCACATCAGCCTCTTCCTCCTCTGCTCTAGACAACTCATCACCTGTTCCTTCATCTACCATTACCATTGCATCCTCTCCCTTGGTAGTAGATTCAAGCATACCTGATTCCATCTCCTCACCTGCCACCTCTAATGTCATTTCTTCCATATCCTCATTACCTTCCATTTCCACCATGTCTCTACCATCTATCTCTTCCATATCCACCTCTTTCTCCACACAATTCTCTCTGCCACCTATTGCTACCATCCTGTCATCACCACCTTTCACCTTTCCAACCCTCAGTCTTTCCACTCCACTTTCTATTTCTTCTGTGTTGTCCTCTCCTCCTCCCTCACCTTTTACAAGATTTGCATCATTTGCCAATCTTTCCAAGTTGTATTTACCACATGTTACAACTGACTCTTTGATGGCCTTCAATGATTCTTTAACCAAGCCATTCAATGACCCCGCAAAAGCACCAATGCCTGCATCTCTAGATGTCCCCAAACTACCTGGCATAGAAAAAGTGTGCAGAATTGGAGTCACATGAAAAGGGAGTAGTTGAATATATAACCGATGAATCTCTCCCTGACTCAAACATTGTTGAGGTAGTTGAAATATCAGATAGTCCAATAGAAGGGGCAGCAATAGATTCAATTTTGGAAATGGCTTAGAAGGCAGTATCATAAAATTTGCAAAACATTGAGCAGCCAGAGTCTCCCCAGGGTAAAATTGCAGATGATAATCAAGAGGACAAAGGGTTAGAGGAGGAGTTAGTGACATAGAATATTCATCAAGATTCTTTTAATAAAGGAGATAGTCACATTGACTCTCCATAGCATCCTTCCACTGCACCAGATTGGTTGCAACAGAGGTTAGGCAGTAAACCTCTAGAAGTGAAGATGATGTCATTGGATTTAGATGCATTCCTAGCTCGAGTAGAAATGCCTAAAAAATAGAAGGCCAAAATACAATCAAGAATCTATAAGGATGCAACTGGAGCTCGCATTGCAAAAGTGGTTGTACCTCCAGAACAAGTCAATAAGGAGGATGCGAGACCAAGAGATTATACAGTCACTACAATAAATTTAGGGCCTGCATCAAGAGAGCAGGAAATTGATGAATTCAGGGGGTCTGTCTCCACCATTTTGGACCGATTGAATAAAGATGAAATGACCAAACAACAATTGAAACAACAAAATGCAAAACTTAGGGCTTGCATCAAGTTTCTGATGAAGCCAATGAATGTAGACAGAGAACCAGAGGCAGCTCTTGCTCTTCTTTCCAAAAAGGAGTTAACAAATTTTGATAAGATTAAGACCACTGCAGTGGCCATAGATGAATGGTTCCACAAGGTGTATAATGAAGGTTGTGAAGTGATACTTTTTGCTACATAATTACATAAGGATTTTTGCATTCTGAAGTCTGAATGGGAGGAGGTGAATAATGATTGTACTGCATATGAAGATTATTACTCCCATGTGCATCCTAGAGTCAAGACCATGGCAAATCTTCCTGATGAGGTATTGTTAGCAGAAGGTATTTTTACCCAAGACAGATTGGATAAGCCGGAACAAAGGTTAGAATTGATTGCCCTGAGAAAGGAGGTTTTTGATAGGGATAGAGATTCTTTCGGCACAGCAAGAGCCCAAATCATGGAAGTAATTTATAAAATAAATGGTGTATTAAGAGTCTGTACAAATTCTGATCTGGATGATATGGCCTTAGTTGATATGCATGAGTGTAAAGATAAGATGCATCATGTTATTCATGGAGAGTCACCATTGAATATGATTGGGAAATTGGATAAAGTTAGTGATCTCCGAGCGATGTTTTTGGAATTCAAAAGAGATAGAAGACCAAGAGATGCAGTTTACAACACATTTTCACGATAGGTTGACCGATTCAGGTTCAAAATAGATTACATCAAAGATCCAGATCCGGCAGATATCAATCCAGCATTGTCAGCACTCACAGCATACCACAATAGAGAGGCATCAAATAATAAAGTCAATTTGGACGATGAAAAGGACCAATAGAATATTCCAGTTGAATTTTAAAATCCCGTCACTCCACTTCAGCTCCAGATTTTGTGGGTCATGTGACCTTATTTTGGCTTTATTATGCCTTGTAAATTGACTTTTCACTATATATAGCTTAATGGGTATTCATTTTGTCCACATTCAATGTATTTAAAAGCTGTATTTTGTCTTTTTCTTAAGGGACAAATGTAAACACGAAAATGTAACTAACTGATGTGCTTCATTAAATGCAATGTAAATCTGGGCCATTGGTGTTGAGTTAACCTCCACCGTCCATCCAAAAACTCGGTATGGTGCCTTCTCTATATAAAGGGCCATCATTTCCTCTCATTGTAATAGACTCTTGATGTTGAATTGCTGAGACTATCCCAAATTTCAAATTAAAACAAAGCAAGTTTTGCAGGTTTTCTGGGAATTTGCATGTTGTGATATCTATTTTGGTTTTCATGGTTCACTTCAGATCTACAATTAATTAGTTGTGCTATTGCAATGTTGAATGAATATTGAAGGTATTTGATGAACACTTTGGTCCATACTATTAGTGCTTGCTGATTCTAAGTTACTATGTATAGTTAGCCTACGCCTTTACATTAAGCTTAGTTCAATTGCATTTCATGAGTTAAAATGTGCCATAATTAGGGTATTTAATGAATGAATGTAATTTGAAAATCTTAAGCCTCCATTGAAGATTGCATCATTTTCTACAGCATTGTGGTTTTTGTAGCCTAGTAAAACAAAAAGTGGTTAATGCAAGTGTTTGTCTACCAACAACATTCTTTGCATTGTGGTTGCCACTTAGGATTTGAATGTTACTCTCTAAACCCTTATCCTTTTGCATTTTCATTATAAGCAATTGTTAGATTTAGGTTTCTGAGCAGCAATTACATTCCAAATCTGTTGAAAGTATCATAGGGCAGCTTGCACACTTTGTTGTAATAGTTTCTAAACCCTATCAGTTGCATGTAAGTCCCCTTGATGGTACAGCTAAAACATATCCACTGAAGTCATTCCTGCAAGCTAAGACCTAGTTGTATAAACCTTGGAGTAGTCTTATCTTGGATAGGATACTTTTCAAGAGAGGTGAGATACCTTGTTTTTCACCTGCGTTGCTGTGTGCTAAAACTACCATCAATGGAATGGTAAATTCTATTGGTGATGTACTTAAAATAAGATAATACATGTAATAATTTACTGCAATAACAATTGCAAGTATTGGGTTCTAATGTTAATCATCAAAGGTGGATTTGCAACTTGTAAAAGTTTGGAATAAGGTCATGGGCAAAATATTTAAGCACCTAAAGGTGAAGTCCCTACTATAATTTATGTGATTATAAGTTAGGAATGTTGGTTTTCTTAAGTAAAATAATCATTAGTTAAGCTTTTTAAGCAAATCTACAAAACTTTCCTTGAATTATTATTATTCATATTTGTTATATTTTTGTCCTAAGGTTGCTAAACTCTAGCAACTAATTCCTTACCCATTATTAATCTAATATAAGGGTTTATAAAATAACCAATGTATAATAAGGTGCCTAGGAATGCTTATTCCCAACCTTTAGAGAAAATTGAGTGAAATGATGATATTTATACTAATTAGACACTTATCAACATTGTATAGATAATTAACAAGACTCGCATTGGATAATACTATTAGTCCATAACTTTACTATAATTTAAGAGGCATAAGAACTTCAACATTTCTAATAACATCATCATTTAATATGTATTAGTGTTAATTAAGATCATCAATCCTAATAGATTCTTAACATCTTGTTGAGTATGTATAAAAAGATAACATAGTAAGTTGATTCACTAAATTTTCCTACTTATCCCCAAACCCTTTTGAGCCTATGTAATAGAATTAAAACTTAGGACAATTCCCTCTTAGGTATTACAACTTATTTTCATGTCTAGACTATACCAATATCTTAAGTGTCAGACCAAAATTTCTACTAGAAAGAAGGGGAATCCCATGGGACAATCTAATATTTGAAATAATGTCATGATACATTTCTCAAGCAAAACCATAAAGGATTACATTTCAAACAAGGTCCTTTAATCATAGTTTAATATACTAATTTAAGGGGTTCACATGAGGTGCATTTACGCCACATTATTCAGCCAAGCAACTAGATTTAGACATGGAATATTGACTGAAGCTTAGATTTTTTTTTAAATTTAGTCTTGTGACAAAGCAATGAAGGGAGGCAAAACATAAAATGACTATGGGGGCCATTGAAGAATTCTTTGATTGGTTATCAGTGATGGGTAGAGTATGCCTAAGGCAACAAAGGGGGCAATGGACTTAGAAAATTTGCACTTGTTAAAGTGGGTGCTAGCAGGGCATTTCATTTTGGCTCCATTATCCCTAACGAAAGATGCCTTATGGTGTGTCACAACATGCATCATAAGTTGGTCAACAAGTGTATCTTTCCCTTACAACTCTTTTATGTGTCCTAGATATTTTTATATTTCCAATGCAGGAGGCCCAACTTCTAGAGGCCATAACTTTTAATCTGGAATTTGACCTTTTTTTTAAATTGTAAACATCGAAGAGGTCTACATAATAGACTAGGGAACTAGTGCCAAAGAACCCAAAAATTTTATTTTGGCCAAAATCGAACTCTATAGCCCATAAATTAAGTTTTTCTATTTTATAACATGAATTTGTAATCTTAACATTAGGAGCAAGGTTGAGACACCTTTCCTTACAACCCCTAATAAAAGAAGGATAAGCCTTAAGGCTAAATCCTTAGGTTGTGTAAGAATGTTGTGTTCATGAATGAAATGTAAATGAAAATAAATCATACTTATAAATATAATAGGAAAATTAGTTAAACAATAACAAAAACCAAAGAAAATGAGCTAGGATTGGAACAATAAATGAATTAAATTTCTGGAATTTAAATAATTTAATATGATACTTGGCTAAATTTTAGATGGAAAAGTATATTATTAAAGATGTCTAGAATTGATTCACCAATGTGCTAAAAGTTAGGGTCTTGTCTAGATGAATGCCTTAGAATATGTAAGCTAATGCTTTGTTTTGGTTTAGATTTGCACTTGTGGAACTGATCTGACACACAAAATTAAACCTAGACTTGCAAAAGTGAATTGGTAGACAATTGACAACTATAACAAATTTGCTTTAGCTTCTTGTACCTATTTAAGTGGGGTGGTGTCTACATACATTGTTTTGGAACTTGTTAAGTGAAGGTTATGTTATCCTCAATTAACTTTATAACAATGATTGAAGACAAGAAGTAAGCATGTAGGGATGTTTAAGATGATGTATGCTCTTATAATATAATTAAAATATTCCATGATATTGTTATGATGATGTATAAATAGATCATGGCATGTGACATAATTTCAAATGGCATGTTGAAAATGAATGTCCTAATATACAACATAACATATAAATCCACACAATGTGCACTAGATCGGTTCATAATGACTACTAGTAGGGAGTTGACAAGGTCTAAATTAGAATTTTAAATTTAAAAATATGAGGTTCAGCTCCATGAACGGAAAAATGACCTAAGTCAATTTTGCACTTGCAGATTTGATTCAGGGCTTGCAATGGGAGATCTATAGATTAGAACGGTTCTTTAGAATAGGTGATAATGGAGACATGTTGAGATAAGATTGAGAACTAAATTTCATGCAAGAATATGCTACTTGTAAACTTGTTATTACATAAAAAATATTCTCGTCGAAATAGACCTCAAACGGCACTAAAGCTATTTATTTTCATAGATAAACACCCCAATCCATTGACATAATTAAAATTAAAAATTAAAAAAACTACATTTCAATCTTTTTATCTTTGTAACAATTCCTTGAAATTATATTTTAATTGTGAAGAAACCATTTCACCAAAGAAAAAACCACCACTTGAAGTCTTGTGAAGAATTATAATGTTTATATTATAGTTAGTATTTTAATCTGCCTGTAGATGTCTACCGGTGGCTAACAATGTAAACTTCTTTTACTGGAAACTGTAACATGTCTCTATGATGTAAAACTTCTGTATTTTAATATCCTGAAAAAGATTGCTACAAACTTATTGGTTGATTTTGATAGATTTATTGTTAAAAATAATAATCATAGGTACTTATATAGCTAAGCTGAACATTAAAGAATAATTGAAAGCAATCTTGCTGCAATAGACTATTACACAGATGCAACTCTAGAATTTTTTTAGTTGTATATTTATTTAATGTATATATATTTTACATAGTAGGTTTATAAAATCATTAACATACTAAGGATTAACACTTCAATAAACATGCTTAGCCTTTAAAATGAAAGAAGCCTCTGAGATTCAGCTAATTGCACCTACGCTCCTACTAAGTAATGTAGGAAGAGCTGATAACACAGCTATTTAGACTAGGTTCTTTGTCATCCATGCTAAATTAAGAATTTCAATGTTCTATTGTTAGTCAAAATGATTTTGTAATTAGGGCACCTATTTAGGTCCAACTGGTGAAAATATGGGGATTGTCTTGCAAATAACCAGACAAACTTCATAGTAAAGCTATGCTTTTGTTTGAGAAAATGATTTGTCTCAAAAAAATGTCACTTTACTTAAATATCAACCATTTTAATGGTCAAATAGTCAATAACAAATTTACACTTCATTCATATTAAAAAGTGGTAAATAGTTGTCCTATTTTTATTGGTCAAAATTGACATTTGACTATTGAAATGGATGATGTTTAAGAATAGCCATAAAATGTATTATCCATACGTAAGAAACCCATGAAGCTTGAGAGAAGACTTGCGATTTCGCTTTCAAGTCAGAAAAAAGAATGGAATTCAAAGGCCAAAGCGTTTCGAAAAATATAAATCACGCAGCCAAAGCGGTGCCACAGAGAGCAAGCCAAGTAGGCCTGCCATTCGGCCGAAAACAATCCGTCTAGGCGGGCGGGGCATCAAAACCTTGGCAACAATATGGGCTGCAAAAGCAGAGGGGCAAGTAGAATTGGAGGCCTGTGAAGCCACAGCTCTCCCCGCGATGGCTTCTTTAAATGGCGCATATAAATCCCACTTGCGCTCTTTCAACCGCTGTATATTTGCCTCCCCGAAGTTCGACCTGATGGCACCGGGCATGACGAGAACGACCCGTATCCCGAAGGGGCGGAGCTCTAGCCGCAACGCCTCAGAAGCGGCATGCAATGCCGCCTTCGAGGCACAATACGCACCTGCCCACGGGGTCGACACAACGCCCACCTAATATCATCAACTTCAATAGTCAAAGGTCAATTTTAGCTAATAAAAACATGACAAATATTTACCACTTTTTGTTAAGAATGAAGTGTAAAATTATGACTCTACTCAAACATCATCCACTTAAATGGTCAAACAGTCAATAGCAATTTTACACCTCATTCACAATAAAAAAGTGCTAAATATTTGTCCTATTTTTATTGGCCAAAATTGACTTTTGACTCTTGAAGTGGATGATGTTTAAAAACAACCTAAAATTACTGTTCTTAAATATCATCCACTTCAACATTCAAATGTCAGTTTTGGTCAATAAAAATAAGACAAATATTTACCACTTTTTGGTATAGATGAGGTGTAAAATCGCTGTTCTTAAATATCATCCACTTCAACAGTCAAAGGTTAATTTTGGCCAATAAAAGTAGGACAAATATTTAACACTTTTTATTGTTAATGAGGTGTAAAATTGCTATTGATCATTTGACCATTGAAGTGGATGATATTTAAGTGGAGTGGTGTAAAATTGCTATTGATCATTTGACCATTGAAGTGGATGATATTTAAGTGGAGTGGTGTAAAATTGCTATTGATCGTTTGACCATTGAAATGGATGATATTTAAGTAGAGGGTAAAATTACTATTGACTATTTGACAACTGAAATGGATGATATTTAAGTAGAGTGACACCCACCACACTGCCCACGTTGACGACGGTACCGCGTCGACGCCGCACCATGTGAGGAACGACGGCCTGGACGACGCGGACGTGTCCGAGGCAATTGATTTCCCACGCCCGCCGCACCTCCGCCAGCGGCAGCTCCGCCAGGGGACCTGTGGCCCCCACCCCAGCGTTGTTGACCACCACGTCGATTCTGCCCGCCTCTCTCACCACTTCCTCCACGCCCGCCGCCACGCTCTCGTCCGACGTCACGTCCATGCGCAGCGTCTTGACGCCATGCAGCGCCGTCAATTCTTGCATGCCCTCAATCGGCCCAACGTCCGATGCAAACACTTGGCAACCCCTCTGCGCAAAGTGTTTACAGTACTCGAATCCGATGCCACCCTTGCCGCACCCCGTTACCAAAACCACCAGTCTGCCATCCTCCTCCTCCTCCATTGCTGCCATTTTTTTGACGCCTCTTTTTGACGCCCTCCTCCACCACTTTAGATGACCTGTTCAGGTAGAAAATTGTCTGTCTGTGTATATATAGAAATGGGTGCAGGCCATTTCTTGGAAAGTTTCGCCCCTGCCCCTTCATGAGCAGGAGCATAAGAGACGATACTTGAAGGAATATGTGTGCATATTCTTGCTTACTTTGGGCTGGTGCTGTTGGTTTTTAGTCCAGATTACTGGTTATGAAGTTTGGATTTACAGATCTTTTAAAGCTTATGTCAATTTTTTGGGATTGTTTACTAATTTTCTGGAGTTTTTCACTAAAACCGCCAGAGATGTTTACAATGTAGCTTGGAGTTTTCTTTTCTTTGTATTTGCTTGTCATATTGATTCTAGTCTTTTTTTATGGATATTATTTTTTATTTTTATTTTTCCTAAATGTTTTTATATATATATTTTTTATTTTTTTTTGGGTCCGCAACATTCCACTTAAAGATCATCCATTTTAATGGTCAAATAGTCAATAGCAATTTTACACCTCATTCACATTAAAAAGTGGTAAATATTTGTTCTATTCTTATTGGCCAAAATTGACATTTGACTATTAAAGTGGATGATGTTTAGGAATACCCTGTGTGAAGAGTAAGCCCTTTTTTCAAAGGGGTTTTATTAGGAGGCCTTTGTATTTAATAAGAATTAATACTTGTGTATTATTTGTGAGTCAAGTATTTTTATCAATATATAGCGACTTGATTAGGGGTTTTTAATAAGGTTATTGAAATATTTTAGATTTTGTAAGTGTTAGGATTGTGTAAGTACTAATATGTTTTTATAGTTTTGAGTTTCATGTTTTGTTTTTAATTTTTCATGTGACCGGTGATGCTAGGGCGACACGCCATCCGATACCATGGGGATAGGAGAAATTGGACCTCATGTCGAGTTTCATGTTTTTGGTTGCTTGCTATTTGTTCATTTTTATTTTCCATAATACTTGTGTATTATTTGTGAGTCAAAGTATTTTTATCAATATACTGACAACCACTTGATTAGGAGTTTTTAATAAGGTTATTGAAATATTTTAGATTTTGTAAGTGTTAGGGTTGTGTAAGTATTAGTATGTTCTATAGTATCAAGTTTCATGTTTTTGGTTGCTTGTTATTTGTTTATTTTTATTTTCCATAATACTTGTGTATTATTTGTGAGTCAAAGTATTTTTATATATATTGACAACCACTTGTTTAGGAGTTTTTAATAAGGTTATTGAAATATTTTAGATTCTATAAGTGTTAGGATTGTGTAAGTATTAGTATGTTTTGTAGTTTCAAGTTTCATGTTTTTGGTTGCTTGTTATTTGTTCATTCCATAATACTTGTGTATTATTTGTGAGTCAAAGTATTTTTATCAATATATTGACAACCACTTGATTAGGGGTTTTTAACAAGTTTATTGAAATATTTTAGATTTTGTAAGTGTTAGGATTGTGTAAGTATTAGTATGTTTTGTAGTTTCAAGTTTCATGTTTTTGGTTGCTTGTTATTTGTTCATTCCATAATACTTGTGTATTATTTGTGAGTCGAAGTACTTTTATCAATATATTGACAACCACTTGATTAGGGGTTTTTAACAAGTTTATTGAAATATTTTAGATTTTGTAAGTGTTAGGATTGTGTAAGTATTAGTATGTTCTATAGTTTCAAGTTTCATGTTTTTGGTTGCTTGTTATTTGTTTATTTTTATTTTTTATAATACTTGTGTATTATTTGTAAGTCAAAGTATTTTTATCAATATATTGACAACTTGATTAAGGGTTTTTAATAAGGTTACTGAAATATTTTAGATTTTGTAAGTTTTAGGATTGTGGACCTGTATTAGTATGTTCTATAGTTTCCAAGTTTCATGTTTTTAGTTGCTTGTCATTTGTTCATTTTTATTTTCCATAATGAGATTTTAATTTAGTTTTTTAGAGTATTTGTTGGATACAATTATAGTTACCCACCCTTGGGCAAGGTTAATGTATTTTAATGGTCATCTTATTTTCATGAATATTTTTTGATGCATGTGTGGTTGGCAAAGCTACCAGCCACGATGAGTTTAATGAAAATCCTACAAGTTTGTAGTAAATGTTTATCATGAGGTAGTTAACTTTATCTTAAGGAAGTCCCTTGTGATGTAATTGTTGCAAGTATGTGCAGTCGGTGTTGTCATTGATGTCAACAAGCTTGTGTTGTCATTGGTGTCAACTGTGTGAGTAAGAAATGGTGCAAGAGTATGAGTAGTTAGTGTTGAGTGGATACTGTCTCTGATGGTAAGGTTGGTTGAGTAGAGATGAGATTGTTACAATGGTATGAGCTATTTGGTTGAGTTGCTTTGCTTTGTTGAAGATGATTTGATTGCTTTGAAGAGATGCTGAAAATGTTAAAAATATGTTTTTGTTAGCTGACCTCCAAGTGCTTTTGAGAAAATATGATTAATAAAGGAAATAATGTGTTGAAGTGGCATTTTGGTTTACAGAGTAGTGTTCTAGTTTTGCTCCGTATTTCCTCTATTTTGAAGATTTGTCTTTGCAGTTTGGATATGTTGTTTAGAGATGTTATATTCTGAATTTGGTGTTCTAGTTCGTTGTGCAAAGGAAGTTATGTTCACTAGTATGAAGACTGTGTTTCTGAAGGTTTGCAGAGGTGTTTGGGAGAAATGTCTTTGCTTCACATTTCTTCGCAAAGTGGTTTTAGGTCTTGCGGTTCTGGAATTGTGCTTATAAGGTTCATATCTTTCTTCTGTTGAAGTTTTTCATAGTTTGGTGCTCTGGAAGTTGATTTCTAGAGATACAATGCATGACAGAGACAATTGAGTATACTGGATAAATAGGATGAGACTGTGCGGAAAGTGAGAGCTGTTGTGGAGGAATTTCTTGGATTTTAGGATGTTTCAGAATGTTCATGGAATACTCTAGATTATGTTAAAGCTTGGTTTGTTGTCCGCAAAGTTATATTTTGTCTTGAGGAAGCGTGTACTTAAAAGATCATTGTGTTAACATAGGTTTGGCCGACCTTGGGTGTTTACACTAATTGCAGAATTGCTTCGATGATTGTGAAAGCGTGAAGTGTGCTTGGATGAATTTAGGTCCGAGCTAAGATGTGTTGTGGTCTGCCTTCATTCCTTTCCACTGCGGGAATGTTTACGTCCAGACATAATTTGAATTTTCTACGTTAAGGTGACTTGTCGACCTTGGAGAATGTTCTCAAGGTTGAAGACGGTATAAGTAAGTGTCAAGGGATCGTGATCGAGTGTGCATGCAAGAGATGTGATGTGAATAACAGTGTGGTTGAATGTATGGTGCAGTACAAGCTTTCAAGTGCTAGATTACTAGATGCAATGAGCACAAGGTGTCTACAATTCTTCAGTGTGATTGCGAAGGTGTTGATGGTGTTGTGGTGGAATTCTCTGTTGCATTGAGATGGTTTTCTTCTTGTAACAATCTTCTCTATCTTCTTCTTTATTCTGGCAGTGATGAGCCTATTTTTTTAAGTGTTGATACTACTTTATATTGTGAGCTAATCCTCACCGTGGGTTTTCCCTTCTTGGGTTTTCCATGTAAATCTGGTGTTCTCTTGTGTTTGTTGTTGAGTTGATTTAGTTTCTGTTACTTGCTTTCATGCTTAATCATCATAACAGTTTGAGGGTTAATTGAATTGATGTGGTAAATATGTTTGAGGGTTTTGGAATCATAAGTTACAACTGATTCACCCCCCTCTCAGTTGTCTTGTGCATTCAACAATTGGTATCAGAGAAAGGTTCCTTAGAAGAAAGCTTAACCACTTGAGGTAGATCAGGGATGGCACACAAGAAGGATGTTCCTTTGTTCGATGGAACAGATTATGCATTCTGGAAAATAAGGATGGGAGGTTACCTAATTTCTCTTGGATATGAGATCTTGAAGGCTGTTGAGACTGAATACACTATATCAAAAAATGGTCCAAGTATTGCAAATGAGATCAAGGCCTATGAAACCAATGGTAAAGTGAGGTACACTCTTTTAAGCGGTCTTACTAATTCTGAGTTGGTGAAAGTTATTACTCTAAAAACTACTAATGAAATCTAGAAAAATTTAAAAAGTATTTATGAAGGAGATGATAAGGTCAATCAAGCTAAAATGTAGAATTTGAAGCTCATGTTTGAGACCATGCGAATGTCTGAAGATGAAAACATTACAAGCTACTTAAAGAAGGTGGATGAAGTTGTTAATGGCATCAAAGGACTTGGTGGAGATGTGGATGAAAAAGAAGTGGTATTGAAGTGATGCAGGAGCACTTGAGCACACAAGTAATCCTGCATCACCCAAAAAGCTTTGATGTGTTGGGTGAATATTTTGTCGTTAACTCACTAATGGCAAAATGGTTATATCAGCCACAACTATGATGAGACAAAAACTCTCCTCTCAGCAAGGGGAGGTTCACTCTAGTTGCTTGACTATCACAAACAAATAACTTATGAAACTTATGTACACTAAACACTATATTTGTGGTGTTTCCATTTCATCCTATTCTCTTTTTTCAGAATAGATGCTTATACTTCACTTATGATGATTTCAATGAAACTGATATTAAAGAATTTAAAAACTATCACAAAACCATAGAAACACAAAGTCTTCTGTCACTTCACTTACTAATTGCAAATAAAATTATTTGAAGTTGAATGCAGCCCAAAGTCTTCACTCTTTCTCCAAAATGATATATAAACAGATTGAATACAACAACTTGTAGCACAAAGTCTTCAAGCTATCCTACTCTCACAAACATAAACACAATCTTCATAGATGATTTGATAACACAAAGTTTATCACAATCAAATTAAGAACGCTCTTGAATCACTTGAAATAATCTCCACGCTTCAATAATTACCAAAGAAAATTATGATAGTAAGACATAAGAACAATGCTATCATAACACAAATAACCCCAAGACAAAGATTGGAATTGAACTTGCTTTCTTGTATTGATAAATATTTGATAATTGATTTTCACAAAAAGCACAAAGTCTTGGTTTGCTTTTCAATTCGCTAGAGTTTTCTTGCAATAGACAAAACATAAAGATTACAAAAGAGGCCCTCTTTATTTATAGGGAGGAGCCTAGAGCAAAAATAGGAAATATATAACTACTTTGACTTATTCAACAAAAGAGTCATATTTGACTTGGGACTTCCTTTGTTTCACATGTAATTACATTTTGAAAAAATACATGTGAATATGTCCAAAACAAAATACAAATTGCATATACAAAACTAAAAATAAACTAAGGAATGAAGAAGAAATTCATCTGCCACCATCATTCTTCTTCAGGAAATTTTGGTACATGGTCCGTACTGCTACCATCTCATATACATTGGGGCCAACTGTATTGCCTGAAATAGTATGGGCCCGGACAATTGCATCTTTGACTGCCATTATCACCTTTTTATGCTTTTCAAGGTTACCTTTGAGATTCTCAAAGGTTGAATTATAATCATAAAGATTATCCATTGAAGCCACCGAAAACACCTCATCTTCAAAATTCTTCTAAACCATTTTCTCGAAAGCACCAATCATTTCATCCGCAGAGAGAAACTTCTGATTTTCACCTGTTAGATTACATGGTAGCTCCTCTAGTCTGTATAGAAGCGAGACATCACTATCTTCACTGCTTTCTTGTACTTGGGATAAATCATCAAGCAAGCCTCTTATCACATTGATGCGATGAGTCAAGGATTCCTTGGTCTTGAGATAAGATTCGCGATTTGAAACGAAACCAAGCACAATCAAATTCTTTATCTTGATTTTCTTCATCTCAACCCATTCCTCTAAAGTTTCCTCTTGATCTTGAAGTAACTGAGACAATGAATCAACAAGATCATCCCGCTCAATTCTTGCTTTTTCCATTTTCTCTTTCTTCTCCACCGTGGTCTTTAGAAGAACTTTGCCCTGTGTCAACAATCGGTCCACAATCTCACCAACCACTCTTCCTTTGACTTGAACTTTTCCACCTTTTGAATCAAAGGGTCTTTTACAGTAACTGCCATTGGTTCCACAATCTTTGATGATTTCACTATCTTTTGAAGAACGGCAGCGAGCTGCTCAGCCTTAGCTTTATATTATTCTTTTTCTTTCCTTTCCTCATCAAATTTCACAAGCAAGTAATTTATTGTTGCTTGAAAATCTGACTTAAGGCCTTCATGAGTCAACTTACCTAATTCAACTTTGGAAACAATATAGTCATTCACATCAAAAGTATTTGTGGTGGCGTCACGAGGTGGTCTAGCAATCTCTGCATACCTGACTCCTTTTTCATCAATCAGCCTAGAAACAGTCTTAGGCTTTTTCTTTTGAGTTTTTGGTTTAGCAGGTAATAAATTCTCAATATCAATGTCATCTGCTAAAATAGCCTACTTTTTCCTTTTCGGTGTATAAGAAGATAGCCATGGAGGTAGTGTTGGAGTACTAACATTTAGAGATGAATCAACTAACTGCTTAGCGGAACTCATGCCAATACCTGTTATGGTAACAATTGGAGTGGTGTCGGTAAAAACTACACCTGTATCAACATTTTTCTCTGAACCATCAAGAAAATGATCCATAACAGTTTGTTCCCCAATATCAAAAGAAGGAGAAGATAAACTAGGTATAGAGCCAGAAGAATAAAAAATAGTCCCAAAACTAGTTCTCACAGAAGGGGGAGTATTATCAGAAGATACAATGACAATAGGAGAAATAGGAACATTAGAAACCACTGGAAAACTATTAGAAACAGAAATATGAGGCAAAGCTATAGAAACTTGCGGCTCTTGGGAAATATCTTTTTGAGGAGACCTTGACAAACCACCAAGTTGTCCCTATTCTACATCCTTTTCTATTTCTTGTTCCTTATTACCTTCTGTTAGCACTTATTTTGACCTGGGGTTGATTTGTCATGATCAGGAGGTTTCTTCATCTGAAGCCTTCATCTTCTTGCCCAAATTTTTCTAAGTGTCGGACCTCCTCAGCATTTTTCAACTGCAGCATCATATTTTCCTGAGGAGGAGGTCGTCATCATCATCTTGTCTTCGATGATGGTCTGCATCAGCATGTTCTTCGTCGACTTGTTTTTCTCATCGTCATCATCATATTTCAACTGTCGGGTGATGTTTGCTTATTATCCTGATGATACTGGTGAGCTACAGTGCGCCCTCAGTTGCTTGCGGGGGTGATCTTTTCAAGTATCCGGTGATCTTCCGAATATCACCTTGCTCAAGCATGATGACGATGTTGCCCCGATATCTTGAAGGGGTTATTCTCTAAGTTGTCGACCTGACTTGTTTTTTCCTAAGGGTCGTCATCATCATGATATTTCCAGTTATCATCCTGCTGCTTGCGGAGGTCATCATATTTCATGCCTTCATGATATTTCGCCGGGGTGATATTTTTATCATCGGGTGATCTTGGTTATGATCATCCTGATGATGTTGTTGAAGAGTTCTAAGTGCAACCCGATATTCACTAGGGTCATCATATTTTGGAACGTCAGGATGATCTTAGTCAATATCATCCTGATGATGTTGTATCACTTCTTGTTCTTTGTTTCTCATCCTGATGATGCTGACGTCATCCGTATATCAGGGTGATATTTTTCTTTCTGCCTATCTGCATCATGATTTTTCTGAAGGAGGGGGTGATATTTTCATATCACCCGGATATATATGTTTGTTTGAACATCATGATGATGCTGATATCGGGGAGATATCCGCCTGCCGACTTCGCGCATTATCTACTGGGGGTGATCTTTTCAAGCAGCATCATCATATTCAGTTATCGCCCCGATCTTACAGAGGAGCTACAGTGCAACCTGATGTTTGAACATCAGGAGGATATTTCCAAATATCCGGTTGTCTTCCGAATATCATGATGATGTTAATATGATGATGACGTCATCAAGGTCCGCGGGGGTCATATTTCTAACAAGTGATCATCTTGAAGAGACCTCCTGATATTTGCAAACATGATGATGACGTCATCCGGATATGAGGAGGTGCGCAGTAGGCAGATATGATGATGACGTCAGCAGGATATGATGATGTCGTCATCAGGATGTTCATCGGCCAGACTTTTGTTATAAGCTCAGCAGGAGGATGTTCCTCCGAAGGATCAGGTTGTGCCGATTATCATGAAGGGTATATTTCAAATATCATGATGACGTCAGGGTGATATTTCGAACAGCAGGATATCATGCTGCTGGGGGATGATGATGATGAAGTCTATACTAGTGTCGTCAGGAGCAAAAGCGCCGACATGATATATGCTCATGACCTAGTATATAAAGTGTTATTGAGGTCATCGCGGGGTGCATGTGGGATATTGTTATCCTGCATTTTCAAACATCATGATGATGAATCTCGGCGGGAAATGCTTGCGATAGTCTGTATGATGATCTTCCCAAGGCCGCGGGTTGGTGCGCCATTAATGGCGATTGTTGCAGAGGTATGGGCGATGGCGTGGGTCGATCCTGTACCCGACTGAAGATGTACATCAGCGGATGGTGGCGCAGGGCTCGAGAAATCTTCCTGTCTCCTCCCCTACCTGCTGCATTCAAGTTTGGGTGCCAATCTGATTGTGTTTGAGCGCCATTTTCCTGATACTGTGTATCTGGCGAAATTTTGGTCAACCATGTAATTAATTGCTGAACACCTACCTGGCTATTATAAGCAGGTGGTCTTGCTCATTTGAGGGGTTGTTGAAAGTTGATGATTTTGGCTCTATAATGCATAACAAGCTGATCTGGTTGCTCTGTACAGCTTACCTGTGAGTTTATGTATCTCTTGTTGTTTGTTTTTGGCATGAACCCACTGATTTCATGATTAAACTTATATGAGAAATGCTGTTTGGCATGTGTTGTGTTAATTCTGTCTCCAGTATTGCATGTATTCTTCTTCTGAATCTGGATGTTTGGTAATGTTTGGATTCTAGAGCATAGAATTCCTATGTTGATTGTCTGATCTTTTAACTTCTACTCAAGGGGTAGATTAAATTGTTTTCAGGTTGAACATTGGGAGGGATATACTGCAGTAGGGATACCATAAGTAGAGATAACCTGACACTTTGTATTGGGAGATGCCTGTAAGGCAGGTATCACACATATCCCCTTGAAATCCAGTTTTAGTTGTTCATGCTGATCATTCACAGGTGTATGTCTACTGACTCCAGGCCCTGGATAGGCACCAATCATGCTTTGTTTTGTGTTATAACCATATCCAGCTTTGCATCCACACTTAAACTCCAAAGCAAAATCTAAAACCAACATTAGGACTTTAGAGTTAGTTTTAGGAACCTCAGTCCTCTGTCTACAACTGCAAGTAGGCCCAAAGCTAGCCCCTTTGCCCTTATCTTTCAGTTTTGGTCTACTTACAGGAGGACTCATCTGCTTTCTGTCAACATCCCAGCCTTGCATGCATATCCTCATGGATGTTGAGTAGGGAATACCCCCCTAGGTCTTGCAGAGCCTGAAGAAGAAGAGGAGATAAAATATAGAGTCTATCTCCTACACTGTTGACCCCCTGGCCCAGAGATCCTGTTGATCACTGATGGCTACCTTGTAGGGAAATCTGGGAATAAGCATCCAGTCTGGGAAAAAGTCAACACCTTCTTCATCTGGTTTCTCACTCATTTCTACCTACTCGGTATTAGGTTCTTCAATATTCTGTTGTTCTATCTCAGTATTTTTAGCCTCCATATTATCAACATTCATTTCCTCAGTACCTGAATCTACTACATTAGAACTTCCTGCAATTTCCTTTGTCTTACCTCCTTTCTAGAGACAAACTTGATCCTTGGTTTTGACACCTTGGAAGAAGATGGAGCATCACTTTTATTCTTAGTTCTATTTTCAACCTTCTTTCCCGTTTGTTTCTGAATCTCCGTCTCTGACCCAATAAGGAATTCTTTCAAACTGAGACCCTTTCTCTGCAACCATATATTGGTGTTAGCTAATATAGGTTGGAATCTTTTCCTAAGGGAAGTCTCTTCTTTTACTGACCACTTGATTTCTGGTAATGCTGAAGCTTCAATGTTATACTTGGGATCTAGAACATCACCCTCATCTTCCATGCCTTCTGGAACATCAACTAACCCCAGTTCCTCTATCTGACTTAGATATAACTTGCAGTAATCCAGTTTTCTTACCTCATTTTGTGTTCTCAATCAGCCCAAATATCCTCCACCATGGGAACATGAAACACTGCTCTCCTTTTAATCTTATCTTGTACCCTTCAGAAATCAAAGTGATTCCTCTTCTTGAATTATTTCATTGTCACCAGCTGCATCTCTGCTTCAACGGCCTTAGCCTTAGTAGCTGATTGAACTGAATACCTGTCAATCTCCATAGGAAATTTAATCCCTATTTTTTTCAATTCCATTTGTTTATTATGTACAACAATTAATTATCTGCATAATTCCATTAGAACTACCTTATCATTTGGATACCTAGGCAACATATATGGGTAACCTAGATAGTATCCAACTCTCAAATAAGAAAAAGTAGGAAATTGGACAAACAAACAACCAAAATATTTAACCACTTCTCATGCTTCATCTGATACCCTTTTCTGTTCAAGCTCATTGTTCCATAAGCACATAAAAACTAAAAAGAAGGCATCATTCACCCATCGGAAATGGTGAATAGACCCTTTTAGAGTTATTTGTTGATAATACTAAAAAACTGGAACAAGTCTTCGATCACCATCCTGAGTCATACCTAGAAATATTCTCATGCTTGCAGCAACATATACCAAATATGAGGTCATATAGAACTTAAAATTTGTATTGACCTTGATCAGCTGATCATGTAGAGCATTGCTGATTTGCTCACCCCAGAATACCTTATGTTGCCCTTTGATAATCACCCTGATGTATGTGTACATCCATTCATGAAATTTGGAGGAAGAAGGAAGACCTCTGACTTTGCTCAAGAAAGTGATTAGATCACTCACTTCTTCTACAAAATCACTCCTCGGGAGTTCCTTGGGCCATCTTGACAGATTACTCCTAGAAGTTTTCAACCATTTGCTATTGATATGTCTCTTTGCATTCTCTACATCAGCATCAAAATCCTTTTGACCTTGGGTAAAGTCTATTTCCCCAACATTCTCTGTAGGTGGACACATGAAAATCTTATCAAAGAATTCAGCATCTAGCCTCATGATAACATTTCCCTGAGAATCCGTTACAATTCTAGTATCTTTGTTATAGTGGCTTGCCACTTGGAGGACAAACTCTGGATTGCGAGCTGCCACAGGAAAAGGTGCTACTAGGTGTATATTTCTATCAATGATCTTTTGCATGTAGTGGGGAGGATTAGCCTATTTGGTCCTTTCCACAAATTCTGCCATATCTACATGTCCTATCTCTGTATTCCTGATCTCATCAACATTGGATTGCACTGAAGTGACTAGGAAAACCCCTTGGTATTTGTACTTCATGATCTTGGCTTTGGATGGAGATGCTTCTGACATTAGCTTTGAAGAGAACACTGGAAACGATGTTGATCACAATTGCTCGATAAAACTACGAAAGTTCATGATCTCGCAGTTAGGGGAAAAATTGGTAAATTAGGGACACTACGAATTGATGATCATGAACATAGGAATATGCTTGAAAGGGCTTGAGAGCACACAAGTCAAGAAATTAGGTAAAAGTGGGCTAAATGTATCATTTTGTAAAAATTCCCAGTGTTAGGAAAATCTCAGGAAATCATGCACGAGCGGTCATTTTGACCGCTCCTACATCTTGGAGTAATGCATTGTGTAAGGGCGGCCAATTTGACTGCCTCTATAGGTATGTTAAAGGCTAGGTTCCATGTAGGAGCAGTCAAAATGACCACCCTTACATGTTAAGGGTATAAACTTTTTGATAGATGCAATGGCGGTCATTTTGACCGCTCTTGCATTTAGGGTTTTATGCATTTCAAGTTCAAGAGGTAATTTCACCTACTTTTGTATATGGGAGATACATACTAGGTTTATGTAGGGGCAGTGAAAATCACCGCCCTTACATGTGAGTATCACAAAAAGGTAAGGCAGATGTATCGGCGGGGGTTTTAACCACCAATACATGTCAATAGACAGACATGGAGTTTAAGCAATGTTTGTTAAAGTTTGAGTAGGGGCGGTCAAAATGACCACCCTTGCATCTGGTAGACACAAAAATACCAAATGACATGGGAAGTACATGAGTTCATGAACAACGTAAATTGTCATCCTCACATACTAGAACTAGGGTTTTATTATAAAAGAAAACAAAACGAAAACTAAAACTTTAAAATGTAAACCCTATACATTAAATCATTTACATCCTTAAATGGAAAACAAAAAGATGGAACAATGATTCTGATGATTAGAACAATCCAAAGAATCACTGATCTAATTACATTTTAACGTAAAAAGAATAAACTCAAAAAGAAAACATGAAATGGAATAAACGAGCTTACCCGATGAAATGCAAATAAACACTGGCGAAGATCCGAAAATGGTAAAGCGTGTTTGATAAGTTTGAAGGTCACAAGGGTTTTGTTTCACATCAAGGGGCTTTTGCAGGAATAAAAGACATTAAAATAATAATTAAAAGTGTTTAAAAATGTTTTAAAAGAGTCGTAATAGAACACTACACGAGTTCCATTAATGCACCCATCTTAAACTTAGAGATGCATGGGCGACAATTTTTGCCGCATTTGCATGACAAAGGAAAAAAAATTAAAACACTTGCACGAGTGGTCAAAATGACTGCTCCTGCAAGTTTAAGACCAAAACATGTTTGGGCGGTCAAAAAGACCGCCCTTGCATGAGGAAGAAATAAGTTACATGTAGGAGCAGTGAAATCCACCTCTTGTGCATGTAACTATGAAATTTTTTCTAACACTCTAAAGAGGTCAAAATTGATATTTTGACAAGCTTATAACCTAGTCGATTTTCACGAACTTTGAGGAACCATCCTAGGGGGATGTTATAAGCTATTCTTAGTTGTTGAACAACTTTGCATGAGATCAAGAAGACTTTCCTCGAAATGCAAACTTAGAGTGTAGGCTACGAAATAGACAAGTTTCGTAGGCGTCGTCCTACAAAATGAGCGTAACTGATTTTGAGGACAACATCTGGCTTTAACTAGGGAACTTCCTTCGATCGCTCTTTAAAACAATCAAAGGGAGAAGAATCTAGTTTCTAAGTGTCTTCATCCATGCCATTGGGCCATAGAGTCAAGTGAACAAAACAAAAGACACAAAAAGACCAAAAAATGAAAAAGGAAAACACAAACTATACAAATATACAAGAGAACTTATCTGACGCTTCATGGATTGAAAAGCTTTAGATTCTATCTGCTATGTGGTAACAAGAACGGTGTCCCATCTTGATACTCTAGCAAGAAACTATTCTCACCATAGAGTTGGTGAATGACAAACGGGCCTCTCCATAGGGAATCAAACTTCCCATGCATTCCCTTTGGCTCTCTCCTCTTGTCCCATAACAAGACTTGATCCCCAATCTAAAAATCTCTGGGCTTTGCTTTCTTATCAAACAACTTCTTGACCTAACTTTGATGTTCATCTATACAGTCTACCACCATAACTCGTTGCTCTTCAAGTTCAGAAAGGTACATTATGCATTTATCAATAGAACTTTCAAAAGTTCTATCTTCCACCGCCTTTGCCAACTTCAAAGCTGGCAATTCCAAGGTGATCGGTATCTCTGCATTCAAACCATATAATAGCTAAAATGGTGACATACCAATAGCCCTCTTTGGGGTAATTCTATTTGCTCACAAAGCATCAAACATAGCTTTATGCCATGTTCTCTGATTATCCTCTACTAGCGTCTTGATAATAGTAACCAAATTCTTATTACTTGATTCTACTTGACCATTCCCTTGCAGATTATAATAAAATGAATGTGAAAGAATAATCCCATATTCAAAGCAAAAACTAGTAATCTCATTAGAAGAAAAACATGTAGCATTATCTGCCACAATCTTGTTTGGAACTCCAAACTGGGAAATGATATTCTCCTTGAGGAAGCTACAAACTACTTCAGAAGTAGCATGCTTAACTGGAATAGCTTCAACCCACTTGGTGAAGTAATACATTGTAGTAAGAACATAACTGTGTCCCACACTCGATGGTGGATTCATAGCACCAATGAAGTCAATGCCCCATTGCTGAAATGGTTCTTTAATTACAATTGGTTTCAATGGTAGTGCAACCAACTTGGGCTTCCCCACAAACTGTTGGCAAAGTCCACACTTACGCACCCAACTGTATGTGTCTTGAAAAAGTGTTGGCCAATAATACCTGGCTGTCAAAATCTTGTGAGCCGTGACTGGTGCCAAAAAGTGTCCTCCACATGCCAAAGTATGGAAAGACTCCAATAGCTTGTTTTGTTGTGCTTTATCCACACAACAAAGAAAAACTCCATCAAGATTTCTTTTGTACAAACCGTTATCCCATAAGACATAGTTTGCAGCCTTAAGCTTGATAGTCTGCTTTTCTTTATAAGACAAATAAGAAGGACACTCGCCATACGTGAGAAAATAAGCGATATCAGAATACCACTCATCAGTTGTAGTAACAAAAAGGATAGTTGGAACATCTTCAACCTCTGCCTCTTCATCACCAGTTTCTTTTGGGACATTATCAGCAATGAGCTGACACAAACCTCTTCCATGCACAAGCTTGGTAGGTTTGATATCAAGATCAAATTCTTGAATTTTGGCAATCCAATTGCCCCTCTTAGTTCCAAACTCTTGTTGAGTTAAGATTGATTTCACTGTTGTGTCTGGTACCAAAGCAACATTATGTGAATTCAAAATGTAAAACTTGAAATGTTTCACAGCCTTCACTACAACATAAGCATGTTTCTCCATATTAGAATACTTAAGTTCATGAGCTTTTAGTGGACAACTCATGAATGAAATTGGAGATTCCATACCCTCCTCGTTTTGCTGAACCAGAATTGCTAACAATGTATGCTTTGAAGCATAACTATACATAATCAAATTTTCATTATAGTCAGAACACACCAAAACTAGAGCATGGGCTATGGCTCTTTTTATGTCCTCAAAGGCTACTTTACCTTCTGCGCTCCAACGGAAAGTGGTCTTACCTTTCATCATATTAACAATATAACGAGTCTTCTTTGCGAACTCTGGAATGAACCTCCGCAGAAAATTCACTTTTTTGAAGAAAGAGTGAACAACAATCTTACTTGCAGACAAAGTAAGACCTTGGATGGATTTGACTCTTTCAGAGTCAATCTTACTTCCTTCTTTAGACAAAATGCGACCAAGAAGTTTACCTTCTGTAACCCCAAAAATTAACTTCTTTAGGTTAAGAGAAATACCATTTTGACGGCACCGTTCCAAAACTTGCCGCAAGTGGTAAGCATGATCTTGACGTTTCTTGGAGAAGACCATCAAATCATCAAGATATACCACAATGAACTTATCCATTTCATCTCTGAATGCCAAGTCCATTTCTCTCTAGAAAGTAGCACCAGCATTGATCAACAGGCAAACGACATCTTGCGATATGCAAAAGTGCCCCATGGAGTTGTAAAAGCAGTTTTATACTGATCCACTTCACTAACCTCTACTTGATTGTAGCCCAAAAAGCCATCTAACATAGACAACATCTCTGAACCAGTTACAGTTTGCAACACTTGATCCATTATGGGCAAAGGGTAATTATCTTTTAAGGAAGATTGATTCAGGTTCCTAAAATCTACACAAAATCTTTGTTCTTCTTCCTTACAGGAACAATGTTTGCAATCCAAGTAGAATGATGGATAGGGAAAATTATCCTAGCATTCAACATTTTTTGAATTTCGGCAAGAATTGAACCTGATATTTTTAGATTGTACTGTCTCTGCTTCTTCTTGTGAGGCAATGATCTTACTTTGAGAGGAATCTCATGTTGGATCTCTTGTGGCCTGATGGACTTCAAATCATCATAAGAATATGCTAGCACATCAATGTAGTAGCATAGAAGTGTCATGAACTTGAACTTTTCATCATCAATGCAGCATTTCCCAATATTAACCATCTTAGGATTCACTTCTGTATTCAGGTTCACTTGTTCAAAGTCCATTGACGAACTTGAGCCAAGTTGTTGTTTTTGCTTGATATAATGATCATGTTTATCAAAAAGCTTTTCAAGAGAAACCAAACCTTTCAGAATTTTATTCCCTTTTAACTGAAGAAACTCTTCTCCAGTCTCTGAGTTTACTTCAGAAACATATTCCTGAGGTGGAGAATCACTCCCCTCAAAATAAAGTTCATCAAAGCTTTCTGTCTTCTCTAAGAAACCTATGATCTAATTATCATGATTAAAAACTTGCCAATGGTCAGCATTATCAGGTACACTTGGCTGGAAAACCAACTCAATGGTATACTTGTCACCTTTAAAATCGTTATGTGGGACCATAAGGGTAGCCGATACAGCCAACGAATCAGCCCTGTCATTGTACTCTCTAGGAACAATAGAAATATCAAATGCATCAAACTTATTAATGCACTCCCATACCCAATTCCAGTAATGCTTTAACCTTTCATTTTTCATCTAGTACAGATTTCTTACCTGACCCATGATCAACCTTGCATCTCCTTGTGCATGAAGATTTTTGATTCCCTTTTTACAAGCCATTTCCATCCCGAGTAACAAAGACTCGTACTCAGCAGTATTGTTGGTATTGTCAAATTGTAGTTTATATGAGAAGGGAAAATATACCCTTGAGGAGATATTATGACTACTCTAGCCCTAGATCCTGTGGAAGAATAGCTACCTAGAGTCCAAATATCATTTGAACTTTCTAGTTTAATTTATTTGTGATCAACAGATTCTTCACGCAAAGAAGAAGAAGAATCCTCCATCACCATACTTTCATCTGAACTGTCCTCTGACGATCCAGAAGTATATTTTGTCGTTAGAAAATAATTACCCAACCCTGAAGACTCAAATAAAATTTGAGCTTTTGGGTCTTCAGATTGAGTAACAATTTATTTTGCTTCCCTTTTCGGAAGCAATTTCTACATGACACTCTTGACGGGTATTCTTTCTTTAGATAAATCCATATTAAGCTCTCCTCCTACACCCTTATAGAAATTTTGTCCTAATAAAATACCATAAGAAGCTGGAACATCAGCAACCAGAACAGTCATCTTTATTCTTTTCTCTAGAAAAGCTGCAAATGCAAATTGTGCACCCTTAATTTGGCCTAACAAAGGCACTTGTTTTTTCCATTGAAAAGCACCTTCCAAATGTCTTTGTTAGAGTCAGTCCTAGAGCATACACTACCTTGGAAGGCATGACATTATTGGAAGCCCCCGAATCTATGATACAATTACTCAGTTTGTGACCATTAACTAACATAGAAACATAAAAGGGTTCAATTTTGCCTAGAGTGACAAGAGGAGTGGTAACTAGGTTATTTTGAGCAGACATATTCTTTGAGGAGTCATGGATAGTCTTGGAAGTATCTTTCCCTACAAAGGTAGTCTTATTCTTAACAAATTTGGCTAACCTTTCAAATTGGTTGGGGTTCGCTTACAAATATTCTACCTCAGACATCTGGATTTTAGTTTTCCTAGCATGGTCAATTATATCAAAAAGCTGAAATGAATTAGACACAGAAGCAAGAAAACTTTCATTCTGAGGTTTCATTGGGGAAGTACCGGTCCGAGGAATAGCAGCAAAAGAAGTAGGAGTGTTAGAAGAACTTACTTGTTTATCAGTAGCTGAATCCCTTGGTTGACAAGGCAAAGGAGTTCCTCATTTAGCAATTGAAATCACACGTTGAGGATCATCTTTTGATTTTCCTTTATCAACCACTTGCTGGTTTGACTGATTTTGAGATCTGGTGAAAATGTCATATGCCCACCATATGCATCTTCTCCTCTTTCTGCTTCATCTTGATAGTTCAAGAACCTAATAGTACAGTCGCTAGCCAATTACTCTTCTCCTTCCATAAAGAGATTGGCAGTATTTTCTTGATCCAAGTCAAGTTGGAAAGAATTATCCTGTTCAGCTTCATAATTGCCAACTACCGCATTGACTGGTGGAGCCTCCAACGCCAATATTCCTTGAGTAGGAGGAAGTTGGTTTTGCTGCCCCTAGTTTCTCATGGCATTGCCTTGATATGAAGTATTAGGGAATGTCCTTCTTGGTATGTCCTAATAAGGAGTGGACATATTCTGGGACATTTGCTTTTTCAAAGCCAACAACTCATTGGCTAGCTTCTGCACCATAGGATCTGTGGTGTTGGTGGAAGGTATGTCAGTAGAGGGCTGCCCTCTACTTTGGTTTGAATCCTTTCTTATCTTACCCACAAGGATAATATCATCTTTGACTTCAATAGCCAAATTTTGTGCTATAGCAAGATTAGCAGGATTAGCACGCCTTAACAAAAACTTACCTCAGGAAGATGAGTGTTGGTCAAGAAGAATTTTAGATTCTCTACTGTTGGTGAGCAATTGCTGGAATCTGATTTGTTAATTTGTTGAACTTGGCAATGAATCCCTGCATGGGTTCTTGTAGTTCTTTCTTCATTTGTGTTAGCTGAGCTAACAAGGCATGTGCATCTTCGACAGGCTTGAACCTAGCTTCAAAATTGGTTCAGAGTATGTTCCATCCCGTGATGCTTTGGGATTGGAGATGGTAGAACCAATTTACAGCTACACCTTGTAGTGTTTCTACAAAAAGTCTCACTGATACATCTTCATGCTCTACACCCAAAATTCCACAAGTAATGTAGAAGGCTGCAATGTGTTCATCACGATGAACTTTTCCATCACCGTAGAACTTGGGAAAATTCTTTCTAGAACTGTAGGGTAGATCATGTAGAGGTGGAGTGAGATTGAGAGGTCCAAAAGCATTTCCCCATGGACCGGCGGGAGGTTGTTGAGCCATTATACGCTGGTTGAAAGGCGAGATAACAAACCTTGGAGGAATCTGTGTAGATAATACTCTGTTAGTATTTATACTAGAAGCTTCACCTGGTATAGGAGACCTGGCGTTGGTAGGAGGAAAACTCCTTGTACGCTGATGTCAAAATTTCGGGGGCAAAAGGCTAAAATTATTTTGTTGCATTAATTCAAACACATGATGAATATTTCCTTGAGCTCTCTTACTTCTTGTATACCTTGAATCTGCTAGAATGTAATGCACTTAACAAAGATAAACTTTTGAAAAACCCGGTACAAGCAGTGAGGCCGGAATGCTTCAACTCAAAGCGTGAGGCTCTAAGTTGCACGTCCTTCCCCAGTGGAGTTGCCAAAAGACCGTTGGGTGAATATTTTGTCGTTAACTCACTAATGGAAAAATGGTTATATCAGCCACATCTATGATGAGATAGACTCTCTCCTCTCAGCAAGGGGAGGTTCCCTCTAGTTGCTTGACTATCACAAACAAATAACTTATGAAACTTATGTACACTAAACACTATATTTGTGGTGTTTCCATTTCATCCTAGTCTCTTTTTTCAGAATAGGTGCTTATACTTCACTTATGATGATTTCAATGAAACTGATATAAAAGAACTTATAAACTATCACAAAACCACAGAAACACAAAGTCTCCTATCACTTCACTTACTAATTGCAAATAAAATTATTTGAAGTTGAATGCAACCCAAAGTCTTCACTCTTTCTCCAAAGTGATATAAATAGATTGAATACAACAACTTGTAGCACAAAGTCTTCAAGCTATCCTACTCTCACAAACATAAACACAATCTTCACAGATGATTTGATAACACAAAGTTTATCACAGTCAAATTAAGAACACTCTTTAATCACTTGAAATAATCTACACGCTTCAATAATTACCAAAGAAAATTATGATAGTAAGACATAAGAACAATGCTATCATAACACAAATAACCCCAAGACAAAGATTGGAATTGAACTTGCTTTCTTGTATTGATAAATATTTGATAATTGATTTTCACAAAAAGCACAAAGTCTTGATTTGCTTTTCAATTCGCTAGAGTTTTCTTGCAATAGACAAAACATAAAGATTACAAAAGAGGCCCTCTTTATTTATAGGGAGGAGCCTAGAGCAAAAATAGGAAATCTATAACTACTTTGACTTATTCAACAAAAGAGTCCTATTTGACTTGGGACTTCCTTTGTTTCACATGTAATTACATTTTGGAAAAATGCATGTGAATATGTCCAAAACAAAATACAAATTGCATATACAAAACTAAAAATAAACTAAGGCATGAAGAAGAAATTTAGCTGCCACCATCATACTTCTTCAGGATTTTGGTACATGGTCTGCACTGCTACCATCTCATATACATCAGGTCCAGTTGTATTGCCTAAAATAGTATGGGCCCAGACAATTGGATCTTTGACTGCCTTTATCACCTTTTCATGCTTTTCAAGGTTACCTTTCAGATTCTCAAAGGTTGAATTATAATCATAAAGATTATCCATTGAAGCCACCGACAACACCTCATCTTCAAAATTCTTTTGAACCATTTTCTTGAAAGCACCAATCATTTCATCCACAGAGAAAAACTTCTGATTTTCACCTGTTAGACTACATGGTAGCTCCTCTAGTCTGTGCAGAAGCGAGACATCACTATCTTCACTGCTTTTTCATATTTGGGACAAATCATCAAGCAAGCCTCTTATCACATTGATGCGATGAGTCAAGGATTCCTTCGTCTTGAGATAAGATTCTCGATTGGAAACGACACCAATCGCAATCAGACTCTTTATCTTTATTTTCTTCATCTCAACCCATTCCTCTAAAGTTTCCTCTTGATCTTGAAGTAACTGAGACAATGAATCAACAAGATCATCCAGCTCAATTCTTGCTTTTTCCATTTTCTCTTTCCTCTCCACTGCGGTCTTTAGAAGAACTTTGCCCTGTGTCAACAATCGGTCCACAATCTCACCAACCACTCTTCCTCTTGCTTGAACTTTTTCCACCTTTTTAATCAAAGGGTCTTCTATAGTAACTGCCATTGGTTCCACAATCTCTGATGATTTCACTATCTTTTGAAGAACGGTAGCGAGCTGCTCAGCCTTAGCTTTATATTGTTCTTTTTCTTTCCTTTCCTCATCAAATTTCACAAGCAAGGAATTTGTTGTTACTTGAAAATCTAACATAAGGCCTTCATGAGTTAGCTTACCCAATTCAACTCTGGAAATAATATAGTCATTCACATCAAAAGTATCTGTGGTGGCATCAGGAGGTGGTCTAACAATCTTCACATACTTGACTCCTTTTTCATCAATCAACCTAGAAACAGTCTTAGGCTTTTTCTTTTGAGCTTTTGGTTTAGCAGGTAACAACTTATCAATATCAATGTCATCTGGTGAAATAGCCTGCTTTTTCCTTTTTGGTGTATAAGAAGACAACCATGGAGGTAGTGTTGGAGCACTAACATTTAGAGATGAATCAACTAACTGCTTAGTGGAACTCATGCCAATACCTGTTATGGTAACAATTGGAGTGGTGTTGGTAAAAACTACACCTGTATCAACATTTTTTTCTAAACCATCAAGAAAATGATCCATAATAGTTTGTTCCCCAATATCAAAAGAAGGAGAAGATAAACTAGGTACAGAAGAATAAAAAATAGTCCCAAAACTAGTTCTCACAGAAGGGGGAGTATTATCAGAAGATACAATGACAATAGGAGAAACAGGAACATTAGAAACCACTGGAAAACTATTAGAAATGGAAATATGAGGCAAAGCTATAGAAACTTGTGGATCTTGGGAAATATCTTTTTGAGGAGACTTTGATGAACCACCAAGTTGTCCCTATTCTACATCCTTTTCTATTTCATGTTCCTTATTACCTTCTTCATCTAGTTTCTCACTCATTTCTACCTGCTTGGTATCAGGTTCTTCAATATTCTGTTGTTCTATCTCAGCATTTTCAGCCTCCATATTATCAACATTCATTTCCTCAGTATCTGAATCTGCTACATTAGAACTTCCTACAATTTACTTTGTCTTACCTCCTTTAGAGACAAACTTGATCCTTGGTTTTGACACCTTGGAATAAGATGGAGCATCACTTTTATTCTTAGTTCTATTTTCAACCTTCTTTCCCGTTTATTCCTGAATCTCTGTCTTTGACCCAATAAGGAATTGTTTCAAACTAAGACCCTTGCTGTGCAACCATATATTGGTGTTAACTAGTATAGGTTGGAATCTTTTCCTAAGGGAAGTCTCTTCTTTTATTGACCACTTGATTTGTTGCAATCCTGAAGCTTCAATGTTTTCAATGTTATACTTGGGATTTAGAACATCACCCTCATCTTCCATGCCTTCTAGAACATTAGCTAACCCTAGTTCCTCTATCTGACTTAGATGTAACCTGCAGTAATCCAGTTTTCTTATCTCATTATGTGTTCTCAAATCAGCCCAAATATCCTCAACCATGGGAACATGAAACACTTCTCTCCTTTTAATCTTATCTTGTACCCTTCAGAAATCAAAGTGATTCCTCTTCTTGAATTGTTTTATTGTCACCAGCTGCATCTCTACTTTAATGGCCTTAGCCTTAGTAGTTGATTGAATTGAATACCTACCACTCTCCACAGGAAATTTAATCCTTGATTTTTTCAATTCCATTTGTTTATTATGTACAACAATTAATTGTCTGCATAATTCCATTAGAACTACCTTATCACTTGGATACCTAGGCAGCATATATGGGTAACTTGGATAGTATCCAACTCTCAAATAAGAAAAAATAGGAAATTGGAGAAACAAACAACCAAAAGAATTAACCACTTCCTTTGCTTCATTTGATACCCTTTTCTGTTCAAGCTCATTGTTCCATAAGCACATAAAAACTGAAAAGAAGGCATCATTCACCCTTCGAAAATGGTTAATAGACCCTTTTAGAGTTATTTGTGGATAATACTAAAAAATTGGAACAAGTCTCCGATCACCATCCTGAGTCATACCTAGAAATATTCTCATGCTTGCAACAACATATACCAAATATGAGGTCATATAGAACTTAAAATTTGTATTGACCTTGATCAGTTGATCATGTAGAGCATTGCTGATTTGCTCACCCCAGAATATCTTCTGTTGCCCTTTGGGAATCACCTTGATGTATGTGTACATCCATTCATGAAATTTGGAGGAAGAAGGAAGACCTCTGACTCTGCTCAACAAAGTGATTAGATCACTCACTTCTTCTACAAAATCACTCCTCGGGAGTTCCTTGGGCCATCTTGATAGATTACTCCTACAAGTTTTCAACCATTTCCTATTGATATGTCTCTTTGCAGAATCTACATCGGCATCAAAATCCTTCTGACCTTGGGCAAAGTCCATTTCCCCAACATTCTCCATAGGTGGACACATGAAAATCTTATCAAAGAATTCATCATCTAGCCTCATGATAACATTCCCTTGAGAATCCATTACAGTTCTAGTATCTTTGTTATAGTGGCTTGCCACTTGGAGGACAAACTCTAGATTATAAGCTGCCACAGGAAAAGATACTACTAGGTGTATATTGCTATCAATGACCTTCTGCATGTAGGGGGGAGGATTAGCCTGTTTGGTCCTTTCCACAAATTCTGCCATATCTACATGTCCTATCTCTATATCCCTGATCTCATCAACATTGGATTGCACTGAAGTGACCAAGAAAACCCCTTGGTATTTGTACTTCATGATCTTGGCTTTGGATGGAGACGCTTCTGACCTCATCTTTGAAGAGAACACTAGAAACGATGCTGATCACAACTGCTCGATGAAACTGTAAAAGTTCATGATCTCGCAGTTAGGTGAAAAATTGGCAAATCAGGGACACTGCAAATTGATGATCACGAACATAGGAATATGCTTGAAAGGGCTTGAGAGCACACAAGTCGAGAAATTAGGTGAAAGCGAGCTAAAGGTATCATTTTGCAAAAATTTCCAGTGTTAGGAAAATCTCAAGAAATCATGCACGGGCGGTCATTTTGACTGCTTCTGCATCTGGGAGTAATGGCCGCCTCTGCAGGTATGTTAAAGGCTGGGTTCCATGTAGGAGCAGTCAAAATGACCACCCTTACATGTTAAGGGTATAAACTTTTTGATCAATGCAATGGCGGTCATTTCGACTGCTCTTGCATTTAGGGTTTTATGCATTGCAAGTTCAAGCGGCAATTTCGCCCGCTTTTGCATATGGGAGATACATACTAGGTTTATGTAGGGGCAGCAAAAATTGCCGCCCTTACATGTGAGTATCACAAAAAGGTAAGGCAGATGTATCGGTGGGGTTTTTAACCGCCGATACATGTCAATAGACAAACATGGATTTTAAGCAATGTTTGTTAAAGTTTGAGTAGGGGCGGTCAAAATGATTGCCCTTGCATCTGGTAGACATAGAAAGACCAAACAACATGGGAAGTACATGAGTTCAGGAATGACAAAAATTGTCGTCCTCGCATACCAGAACTAGGGTTTTATTATAAAAGAAAACAAAATGAAAACTAAAATTGTTAAACACAAACCCTAAACATCAAATCATTTACATCCTTAAATGGAAAACAAAAAGATGGAACAATGATTATGATAATTAGAACAATCCAAAGAATCACTGATCTGATTACATTTTAACGCAAAAAGAATAAACTCAAAATGAAAACACGAAATGGAATAAACAAGCCTACCCGATGAAATGCAAATAAACACTGGCATAGATCCATAAATAGTAAATCACGCTTGATAATGTTGAAGGTCACAAGGGTTTTGTTTCGCATCAAGGGGGTTTCACAGGAATAAAAGACACGAAAAAATAACAATTAAAAGTGTTTAAAAATGTTTTAAAAGAGCCATAATAGAACACCACACGAGTGCCATTAATGCACTCAACTTAAACTTAGAGATGCATGGGCGGCGATTTTTGCCACCTTTGCATGACAAAGGGAAAAAAGAAAAAAACACTTGCACAAGCGGTCAAAACGACCGCTCCTACAAGTTTAAGACCAAAACATGTTTGGGCAGTCAAAAAGACCACCCTTGCATGAGGAAGAAATAAATTACATGTAGGAGCGGTGAAATCCACCTCTTGTGCATGTAACTATGAAAAATTTTCTAACACTCTAAAAAGGTTGAAATTGATATTTCGACAAGCTTATAACCTAGTTGATTTTCACGAACTTAGAGGACGTATTCTAGGGGATGTTATAAGCTATTCTTAGGTGTCAAACAACTTCACATGAGATCAAGAAGACTTGCCTCAAAATACGAACTTAGAGTGTAGGCTACGAAATGGACAAGTTTTGTAGGGGTCATCCTACAAAATGAGCGCCGCTGATTTTGAGGACAACATGATGCTTTGATTTTGGTTTTGGTTCATTTTGTTTCTTTAGTGGTTTGTTGCGGCTTCTTGGTTGTTGATGTCACCTTTCTTCCTCTTGTTGATGAAGTGCATTTTGATCGTACTTTGGTGGTGGTTTCGCTTATGTGATTCACATCAAGCGAAGTCAATCTCTCATTGCCGTACATTTGTCGATGTGTCACAAAAGGGCATTTGGTGGCATTGTGACCAGTTGCAGTCAAATGACATTTGATAGCATGGTATATGTTTGTCATTGTTTATCTGATGTTTGGGACTGCCTTGTATAAGGCACGTTTCTATTGAATCCACTCGACTAGTCTGAGACTTCATTTGTATTCTCTAGTGCCCAATTATATGTAGTTCACAAAGTCTTCCTTGCATTTACCATTCAACTGAGATAAGTGTGTGGGAAGTTTTCTATAATGGGATTCAATTATAGTTTGGTGCTATGTGTAAACCACTTGGCTAAAGTTGTGGACAATCATATATATGACTTTATACTTTGTATCCAAAGGCGTCGCTGTGGAAGATATACTCTTTATTTGTTTGAAGTTTATAAAATTGTCTTGGAAGTCCAAGCGCTGACCAGTGAGGTATTGTATTTGTTTACATCTAGTTTAAATGCATGCACTGATATTCAAAGCGCTTATGCTAGGACAAACAAACACTTTGTTCAAATCTTTGTAATTGCCTTAAGGCAATACACAACAATATAGCGCATGGGAGGAAATTAAATTTTACCAAGCATTTCCAATGTTTTGTGGAGTTGATTCCACTTCCCCAGCGCCATAGAATTTCACCAAAGAAAAAATCACCACAACAAGTCTTGTGAAGAATTTTAATGTTTAAGTGTATATTATAGTTAGTATTTTAAACTGCCTGTAGATGTCTACCAGTGGTTGACAACCACTTGATTAGGGGTTTTTAATAAGGATTTTGTAAGTGTTAGGATAGTGTAAGTAATAGTATGTTCTATATTTTCAAGTTTCATGTTTTTGGCTGCTGGATATTTGTATATTTTTATTTTCCATAATACTTGTGTATTATTTCTGAGTCAAAGTATTTTTATATATATTGACAACCACTTGATTAGGAGTTTTTAATAAGGTTATTGAAATATTTTATATTTTGTAATTGTTAGGATTGTGTAAGTATTAGAATGTTTTGTAGTTTCAAGTTTCATGTTTTTGGTTGCTTGTTATTTGTTCATTCCATAATAGTTGTGTATTATTTGTGAGTCAAAGTATTTTTATCAATATATTGACAACCACTTGATTAGGGGTTTTTAACAAGTTTATTGAAATACTTTAGATTTTGTAAGTGTTAGGATTGTGTAAGTATTAGTATGTTCTATAGTTTCAAGTTTCATGTTTTCGGTTGCTTGTTATTTGTTCATTTTTATTTTCCATAATACTTGTGTATTATTTGAGAGTCAAAATATTTTTATCAATATATTCACTTGATTAGGGGTTTTAACAAGGTTATTGAAATCTTTTAGATTTTGTAAGTGTTAGGATTTTGGAGGTATTAGTATCTTCTGTAGTTTCCAAGTTTCATGTTTTTAGTTGCTTGTCATTTGTTAATTTTTATTTTCCATAATGAGATTTGAATTTAGTTTTTTAGAATATTTGTTGGATAAAATTATAGTCACCCACCCTTTGGGCAATGTTAATGTATTTTTAATGGTCATCTTATTTTCATGAATATTTATTGATGCATGTGTGGTTGGCGAAGCTATTGGCCACCATAACTTTAATGGAAATCCTACAAGTTTGTAGTAAATGATTATCATGAGGTAGTTAACTTTATCTTAAGGAAGTCCTTTGTGATGTAATTTTTCAAATTCTCGAATTTGATTTTACTTAAATAAATGTCTTAAAAGATTTACTTTAATACAATATGTTTTTGGCGACAACCGTTTTAAAGCAAACTTAAGAGTTTGGTATAGGTTACTTACTTGCCACACTAAATCAATCTTTAGGTCCTACATATTATGTTAAAAAAAACTATGCTTTTTAAGGCTCTCCAACACTAAAGATTGTTATATTATTATCAAACATGATCCTTAGAACTTATTATAATTACCATTATCTTTCAACACATGGTTTTGTAGTTCCGAGCAACTTGGCTAAGCTCAATACTCTTTTTCTTAATATAAACCAAATGTTATATACAATTTCCATCCCCTAAGAAAAAATAGTTGGAGATGTTCAAGATTGGAAATGAATTCAACATGGAGTAAGACTCCTAGGGATCCTCATTGCTTTTTAAGATTTACCTTCGAAGTTGTGGAACTTTGTTCGTTAAAGGGCTGAAAAAATTGTACATATTGGAATAGTAAGCCTCTATCCTTGGTTTGTAAATTCCAAGAACTTGTTTTAAGATTTCAAGGGTAGCTACTCACATCTACTGCTCTTCCTAAAACCACTATTTATACTAATATATTATTTTTATGTGATTAATAGTATTACTTATATGTTATAGAATGTTATATATATTAGTGTAGATAATGTTAATCATTATATATATAATTAATGCGATATTTATAAGTACAATTAGGATTATACTCACTGTACTTATTTCTAATTTATATATATTCTTTTTCTAATTTATATATAGGGTTATATCATTTATATTTACACTTATATCTAATCTATAAATATTTCTTTGTATTTTTAGTCTTTAACTTTTGGCTAGTCTCAGTGTGCTATTTTATTTGTTTGGCTTCTTGAATGATTTGTTTTTATCTCTAATTTTTTTTTCTAACCTTTTTTCTTGCATACTCCTGTCCTTTTTTATCTTTTATTTTCTATCCTCCCCCTTTTGCCCCTTGGCTTTTGTTCCCTTCACTTCTCCCCTTCTACCTCCTTTAAAAGCTCAAGTCTTCTATCCTATCTTACACTTTCCTCTTCCTAATGATGGATCATTGAGCATGATCCGAAACGTTGAATCAAAAACATACACAGTTGTATCCCGAAGCACTCTAATTTATTACTGTCATGGACTGTGGAAAACTCATGCCTACTACTGAAGCTAAAGTAACTAAATCAAATGAAATAATAACATGACAAGAGAAGGGAAGAGACACCAGCAAACCTTCATGCAATTGAATGTCTCCCAAAATACTTATAGCTGAAACAAGAGAAAATGTTGGGGTTGTTTAGGGGTTTGCCTTCAAGTCAAACCCCTATGTTGGTCTTTCAACCTCCATAGATAGCCAAGGATAAAGAGAGTATAAAAATAGTGTGTCCTCCTCTCCTATGTGCATCTAGGAATTAAGAGTAGTGACAACGAAATAAAATCTATAAGTATCAACCCTAGTCTATGGGGAAGAATACCTTAGTGTGCATATGATAAAATGGGTGGTGGTCTACACCAAATATTTGCCAATAGAGATTGAATGAAATAAAATAAAAAAGAAATAATGTTAATGCTTTGTTCAAACAAGAAGGAAACTCATCCAAACAAGATTACCAGCATGATGTCAAAGGTGAAATAACACTTTCATTTGTCCAAGAAGATTTGAGTAGCATTCAACTTTAGCAAGTTCAATAATGGACTTATGTGCAACCAATAATAACCAATAGAGGAATAGAATGAGAGAGCATGAGAGAGATTCAAAACTTAATTTTGCATAAGGATTTGTGAGGAAACGAAGGGTCAAATTCAGATGCTGAAGGCATTTCTTTGACAACTGAGCATTACAACAGGCAATAACAAGTGATTGAGTGGGAAACCAACTTTTTAAATTTTTAGAACTCATAGGATGCTAACACATCACGCAGATTTCCATGTGTAGTGCTAGTATCCTAGAGAAATCACACAAGATTTAGTACGTGTTCCCAACACAGTGAGAAGAATTAGAATTTGATAGATAAATTTGGCAATTTGGTGAAGGAAAAGGCTAAGGATAGGATAAAATGATCCCTAAAACATGCTAAGGGAATGGAAACTAAAGCAAACCCAAAATACAATGTGAAATTGTAAGGGTATGCAATTTTCAATGTTACACTCTCAATCTATGTAGACCTTAGATTTGGCATTCATAGATTCTTGTCACTGTTTTTATTTCCTAGACACACTTAGCATTTAAGAGCACACACATTTCTCTACTATTTTTCTATCTTGGATTTCTATGGAGTTCAAAAGACCAAAATAGGAGCTTGACCACTCTTGGAAAGCTCCTAAGTAGCCCCAAACATTTTTCTTGTCCTTCAACTACATGTATTTTAAAGAATGCTCAACCACACAAAGGTTTGCAAGTATTTACCCCTTTCTTGTCATTTCCATTTCTCTTAAAAAAACTTAGATTCATTTACATTTCTTCATTCAATTATCACCTAGGTATCTGTGCTAGTTGCTATTGTTTATTGTTGTGCACCTGGGCACGAAATCTGAGAGAAAATATGTATTTACTAGTGATTTATGTGCATTCTACCATATGAACAACACATCACAGAAACATCTGTGCATCACGCAAGTGTCCTCGATAGGTTCTTTTTCATTTGTTATTTACAATTCTAAATCCATTTCTTACAATTTGTGTTTCAATTTCTCTTAAATCAACATTTTGTCATTTATCATTATACTTTAGCTTAGTGAAAACCATTATTTTCCAAGTATAAAGCATTATAGGATGTTCTAGAGTTATTTTGTTCTTTCTATTTTGAATAGTAGTAAAATACTTTCTTTCTTGAAACTAGTTAAATCATAGAGCAGTGTCGTTGAGAACATTTACCTTAGAAAACAAAACTTTCTTAGTTAAATCATATTTTCATACACTACATTTTGGTGAACTTGACGTCTTTCACCTTCATTTTCATTTCTTAGTTCACATTTTGGTGAAACCGAGATTCATTGTAGTATCCAACCATGTTGGATCTCTTTCTCCTAAACTTCACTACTTTAGATAATCCCTTCTCTGAGGAAGATTTTGACATGTTAGATGAGGCTCTCGATAATTTTATGTATGTTACTTCTTCCTCATCTACACCATCAAATTTTTCTTCTCAAAATCTAATTAACACAATTTTCATTTCAAGCTCCATAAAGGAGTTTCAAAAATTCAAAACCATTATTCATGGAATTCCAAATATACCACAAGATTCTCATCCTATAATCTTTATTTGAGGTGTTCCTAATATGCCTCAACCTTCAGATTATTATACTTGTATCATGAAATCTATAACATGTCATGTGCTTGTGGCTTCTAATCTACATGTGGTAGCCCACACATACAACACTCATAAAAATAAATAGGTGATGCCTCTTCCTACTTCTGCTCCTATTCTTTTGTTAGCTCTTCATCTTTCTAATAAGACTATTGGAGATTATGATCTTATTGAGTAGTTTTGCACTACTCAAGCTAAGATCTCTCTTTGGGAGCTCATTTAAACCTCTCCTTCTTATCACAATATGCTCTAGGAGGCTTTACAAAAGATTCACGTATCATCTTCTACTAAGTTGAATGAGATAGCTTCCTTGCTTGATTGTATCTACATAAACACCACTAATATCATTTTCCAACAATATAAACTTCCCTCTAGATTGAGGTTCAAAAGAAAAATGAGCCTCTTCTTATTATTGTTCATATAAACTCTATTTGTATCAAGCACACCCTCATTAACAATAGTTCCAGTCTTAACGTATGTGGTGTAGAATTGTTGAATTGCATTAATGTGAATATGTATTACATTTATTTTCTAATTCTCTCTATCTAGGGTTTTGATAACATCAGTCACAAAAATCTAGCCACCATTATGTTTCCTATTAACTTGGGCCTTGTTACATTGCCTACTATGGTACATGTCATGTCTAGAGCTCTTTCATACAATCTTCTTCTATGTAGACTATGGGTCCATGCCATGGGCATGGTTCCATCTACCTTGCATAAATATATAAAATTTGTCTATGGTAATAAAACATTTCAATTAAAGCTGATCTAGATCCTATGCAATATCCTTAGCAAATGGAGCTTGAGCATTAGAATACTTCTCCTACACTTTGAAATATTATTCCTTCTTCTTCACTAAAACAAATTACACCATTGTTAACTCTTGTTGATGATGTTGTTGATAATTTGCATTCTTCTTCTTCCAATGCATGTCTAGGTGATGATTGGGGTTCTTTAGACTTTACACCCTCTTTTGTAGGCGAGTATAAAGTATTCCCATCTCACTTTGACATTCCCAAAGTACACTTCACATCTTCTTCATCATAGCCTCTTAATACTTCTAACTCTTCCTCTTCTAAGATTCATGCAATTATACATTTCACATTGACTACACCACTGATATTGATCCTCTACCTTTTGTTAAGTTGCAATCCTATTATAGTTATGATTTCCACACTCTCTCTAAAATTAGATATAAAGGCAATGGTTACAATCACAAGGAGAAAGGTATTAATATCCCTTTAGACACTAATCCACATTACTCTATAGTGGATTTGGATACCATCATCCTCACCCTTCTAAGTCTTTATATCACAACTTCATGGATGTGAATTTTATTTCCACATCTCTTAGTTTCCCCTCTTTACCTTCATTGCATCCAAAGTTGATCATGGATAATTCCAAATTACATATACCCCCTCTAGATGTCTTTTCTATGGATGAAGCTCTAGTAAAGTTTCTTGGTGTATATGCTTGCATGCCTTCACATCATCATGATTAGGGAATTCCTTACTATTTCAATGCCCAAGCATAATTTGGGAATCTCTCACATCATCTGATGATACTGCTTTATTTTCTAACACTTCTCATCACCTTCCACACATCCTCGATCCTTAGGACCATAGTACCCTTCTAGTTGGTAATACTATTGACGTCCCCATGAATCCCAATGATGCTAATAAGGTTATTCAAATTGAAGAATGCCTCTCTTTTGAGGAACACTCTTCGCATTATGATCTCTTACATAATTTTCTAGATTCTTTTGCCTAGACATATGAGGATATGCTTGGTATAGATCCCAAGGTTGTGGTCCATAACATAGTGCTATGTCTCGATGCCTAGCCTGTGAAACAAAATATTCATAAAATGCATCCTAAGGTTTCTTTAATGGTTAAGGTAGAGATTGAAAAGCTTTTAAAATTTGGTTTTATTTACCCCACTGACTATTCACCTTAGATCTCTAACATTGTGGTTGTTGCAAAACTTGACAACCACATTCACATATGCATCAATTTTCATGATTTAAATAAAGCAACCCTTAAAGATGAGTTTCAACTCTTGAATATACATATGATTGTCAACTCGACGAGAGGCCATGCACTTCTCTCTTTCTTGGATGGCTCCTTGACTATAATTAGATCCTCATAAACCCCCTCAATCAATATAAAAATACTTTCACAACTCCTTGGGGTACATTCTGCTATGTGGTCATGCCTTTTTGTCTAAAGAATGATGGTGCAACTTACTAGCGAGCCATGACCCTAATATTCCATGATTTCATTCATAATATTCTCAAGGACTATGTCGATGATATCTTGGGCAAGTCTATTTTGTGCCAAGATCACATACATAATCTTTTCATTATCTTTGAATGCCTCCACTTATACAACATGTGATTGAATCCACATAAGTGTGTCTTTGGTGTCAATAATGGCAAGATTTTAGAATTTATTGTATCTCATTGTGGCATCGAGGCAGACATAAAGAAAATAAATGATATCATTAACATGCCACCTCCAAAAAACATTTCTCAACTTCATAGTCTTGAGGGAAGATTTAGGCTACTCACCAATTTATTTTACATTTGGCAGATCATACCCTTCCCTTTGCTCATCTTCTTAAAAAGGATGTATGTTTCTCTTGGAATGAGGAGTGCCAAAGGGCCTTTGAAGATCTTAAGTGCTATTTGGCTAATCCACCTATTAATGCTTGTTGTTCCTGGACGTCCTCTTCTTCTATATATATATATACATTGTCTCATGATTTGGTTGCTCTCTTGGCCTTGTATGATGACAATGGTAGGGAATGTGTTGTCCTCTACATTAGCCATACCCTCCTTTATTATGAAACTTGATAGTAGAGAATAAATGCCTTGATTTGATGTTTGCCACACATAAGTTATGACATTATCTTCTCCATGTAGAAATGCATGTAATTGTTAAATTTAATCCTCTTGAACACTTATTTTCTAAGATAAACTTATCTAGACATTTGGTTACATGGGTCATGCTATTGACCAAATTCAAGCTAAAGTTTTTTTTCTCAAAAGGCTATAAAGGGACAAGTTGTGGTCGATCATTTAGCAGATGCTCCCTCTCCATTTTCCTTTCCCAATCATGACTCTTTCCTCAATGTATACATCCTCTCTATGGATGGAGATCATCCATGGGAATTATTCTTTGATGTATCAAGGTGTCGAATTGGCTTCGGAGTTGGTACAATATTGGTTTCTCCTTCAGGCAAGCTAATTCCACTTTCTTTCCATCTCAATTTCTGATGCACCAATAACATCACTCAGTATGAAGCCCTTAATTGTTGGCTTACATGCCACATTATCTCTTAATATAAAATCCATTCACATTTATGGTGGTTCTCAGTTGATAATATAGCAGGTCACTGGTTCTTATCAGGCTAAACAAGATGAGATTTTCAGGGAATTGCATGGAAATGGGGGATAAAAGGGGGTCAAAAGTGGGCACTTTCATTCTGAAATTAGCTAAAGTTAAACTTAGAAAAGTAATTCAAGATGCATACACTCAAAATTTGAAGATATGATAAGAACAAGAATTGTAGTACTCTGAATCTAGTTTCTAAACTACTAAATATTTTTAAAAATGGTTAAGATTAAGGGGGTTAAATGTTGAGCGCACACAAAAGTGTTCCTATTTTTATCACTAAAATATAACATAGTGTCTGGTGCGTGCCCCCCTTTTTGTTTTTCTACATTAGGTATTTTTAAAAACTAGTTGGTGGATAGTGAAGAGTGAGTATTACAATTTGTATATTTTTTTATTGAATAATTTTTTTGAGATTTTTTGAAGTGGATGCATCTTGAAAATTGCATCATTGAGCATGCGCATCACATAACTTGCACAAACTAATTGAAAATGTATTTTTTTTCTTGAATGTGCATAAAATGAAGCGTAGAAGAACCCTACATTTTTTTTCAAGTTATTAAAAAAATCAATACATATGTGCTGGAGGAATATCAAGACAGTGCTCAAAGAAAATAAAAATAAATACCTTAACTTATTCAAAATATTGAAGAAATAATATGGCTAGAAAGGTAAGAAGTATCTCTTTATTTTAGTGGTGTTTTTGTATAATTTTATTGCAGACTGTGTAAACCTGATGAGGTCAAAGTTTGAATTCAAGTTATTTTATGTTAAAAACACAAATTTAGGAGCCACAAGAGATGTCCAACCCTTAGGCTTTGAAATCCAAGCCCTAAATGAGAAGGATCATAAGATTTTTGAATTCAAAGCATTAAAAATACATACATGTTAAACCATGTATGTGCTATGTTTTCATAACATGAATGTGTTTTATTGAAAATCTCAAGGCTGACCACTAATTTGTCTCCCATTTCCATGCACTTACCCTTCCCAGTACTGTGACCTCACTTTATTAGTCATTCATCAATTTTCTTCTTTCTCTATAGACACTATTCCATGCAAAGAAATCATCATGTAGATGCAATGGCTAGAACTACTTCCCTTGTTCCCTTTGACGATTTGGTAGACGATTATCACTTCATCATTAATACATTATCTTTACTTGATATTGTGGATAGTTCTCCTTCTGACATTCTTTTTTGTTGTAGTACATTGATTCTAAGGAATGATACTCCCATATATTTAATTATTTGCATGATAGTACATTCTCTAACAATTCTTCTAAAAGTGCTCGCACTCATATTCGTAAGCTCACAACATGCTACACCATTCTTTCTAATGTCTCATATTGATGAGGTTACAATAGCCTCCTTCATTGGTTGACTAAGTCTGAAACACCAATTTCCCTTCAAGAGTCTCACTTAGGTACTTGTGGGGGCATTTTGGTGGCAGATCATTAGTCCAAAAACTTCTTCTAATGGGGCACTATTGGCAAAGCATGGAACAAGATTATTTTGCCTTTGCCAAGAAATTCCCCCAATGTCAACAACATAGTAATCTAATATGAGCTTCTACATAAGAACTTCATTCTCAAACATCCCCTTGGCCATTTTTTGTTTGGGGCTTTGATTTGATTGGTAAAATTTTACCACCCTCTTCTCAGGGACTTACCTTCATTATCACTGCTATAGATTACTTTATGAAATGGGTTGAAGTTGTTCCCCTTTGATCCTTGACTACTAAAGTGATCTGCAAGTTCTTACTTGACAACATAAGTTCTTGATTTGGACTTCCTTTCACCTTTATTTTTTATAATGTCTCTTCTTTCAAGAACAAGGATGTGAAACATTTCTTCAAAAAATTCCACATTCAACAAAGATTTTTTACACCATATTATCCTTAGTTTAACTATCTTTAACGGTCAATAAACATGGTAAAGATCGGCACACTCAACTTTCTTATGCATTATGGACCTATTGCACAAGCATATGTACAACTGTTGGTACCACTCCATTTAATATCATGTATGACATTGATGTCATCATGTCCTTGGAGCTAGAGATCCCATCTTTGCAGGTTTCACTTTAGGGGCTCATTAATGATAACACTTATCATGAACAATGTTTACAGTAGCTTGAAATGCTTGATGAGCACTGCATTAATGCTCTTGAGAATCTTCAAGCCTACCAAAAGAATCTTAATCAAAGTTACAATCAACGTGTTCTACATTGCTCCTTTCAAATTGGTGATTTGGTTCTTTACAAGAATCAGCGTAATGTTAATGCCCCAATTGATGCCAAAAGAAAGTCCAGTCCTAACTAGCTAGGACCTTACATTGTCACCTCTATTTATGGTTCTAGAGCTTGTGGCCTCTCTATAATAGATGGTAAGCCTCTTAAATAACCTATAAACAGTTTACATTTTCATCACTTTCAAGCATGATTTCCTTTATTTCATGTTATATTCTTCTAATGTGGTTATTCTTACATGTTTGTTACTTATCATATGTTACGTCATCATGTGCACAATTCCTATGTGCTATGATTTCTTTGGTATATTATATTTGATATGAGTATAAGATCCTCTTTCTTAAAACACAATATGTCAGTTTGTTTGGTATTTAATACGCCTTACATTCATGTACATGCTTGTTGTTTCGATTCTTGACACAATCTCACGTGTCTTGGATTTTCATTGTAGTTTTCATTAATTATGGAAATTACTGCATTAGTTTATTCTTATCTTCGTTTAGAGTAAATCATTTTTTACCACGTTGATTAATTAATTATGTAAATGATTAATTAATTAAGTTCATTTCCATTGTTTGATTATATCTTTATAGGATTTAATTAAACAATTTCATAAATCCACATCATAATATGAAACATCATAAACATACATGTAAATAAAACATCCACATAACATACAAACATCTCATAACATAGATATATTCTCCAAAACATCAAATTCTCAATATATATGTCAAATGTCTGATCAAGTACATGGTATACAAAATATACACCACTAAATCAAAATGTGGTGTTTGTACAAAAATATGATATAAAAGTTTGTATCATGGTGATGCCTGGTTGTCTAAGCCCTCAAGAGTTGGTGGATGATCTGGCTATGATGGTGGTGCATGTCTCACCAACACTATGGACTAAGAGTGTGTCTATGATCCATTGCATGTTTTCAGGCCCCTCACCAATCTTGTCATGTAGTTTGTTAGCCTCAACCATGAGCACCAATATCTTTGGATGGTTTTTTTCTATGGTTTCTGCTATATGTGCTCTTTGTGCCTCAACCTTGGCCTGATCCAACTAGCTCTATAGGCCATCACGTGTAGCCTCTATATTTTGAGCTCTGACCACTGCTTAGTCTCACTCTGTTGTGAGTGTTGCAACCTGTGCCACTGCCTAGTATCTCTTTGTAGTGAGTGATGTAACATGGGTGACATCCTAGTCCTACTCTGAAGTGAGGGATATGATCTCTATAGTGGCCCAATCTCCTCATACACCTCTCTCATTGAATGAATCTCTTAGCTCAGCTATAGGCTGAAAGATGTTCATGCGTCAACTCGCTGTTTGCAGTGGCCAATAGCTATCTCTCACTCCATGCTCTAGCTAGACTGTGGGACCATCTCAACAATGAATCAACCAATGTAGTCAAGATAGTCTCATGTACACACTACAAAAAAAATATTCTAATTAGTCTCACATCATATATAATCAAACAATAACCAACATGTAGTATTCTACTAAAATCACAATGCTAAATCAAAATACAAAGTTTCAATACCTAGGTCCCCAATTTTCCAATCACCCTTATTTCTCTCTAATTCATTTTTCTCTGTGTATCATTCTTCTTACTGTATTAGAATTCCTCTATTTATTACTTTATTTTCTGGACTAATATATACTCATCTTGCAGGATTATATATTTTTTTGACATTGTGATTTTGCAAAATTACAGTTCTGACATTTGGTTTTGTAAGTTCTTGGTCTAGGGGCATGATTCTTCCACCTAAAGAATTTTCTACGTCCTCTACATTATCCTTTTGGGTATCCTTTTTGATGATGTTATTTCATTTCTATACTATAGCATAGGGCATGTGTAGAAAGATGGGGGACCAAATAGTGGCTAAAACCACTTTTTGGTCCCAATCGAGCGTGTTATAACGTGCTCACCTTATTTATTTATATAAATAAAAACCAAATGTTAAATTCTCTTTCTCCTTTATTTCAAATCTACATATAGTTTTTATGATAAAATATAATTGAGCAACCAATAAAAAGAGTTTTAAGATTTTAATATGGTCAAGCAACAAGATAGTGCGGAATTTAAGTCCATGTTAGACATACACCAATACTATAGTCAATATTGAAAGAAAAAAGAAACAAATCAAGAGATGAAGAGATAAATAGATAGAAAAATAGACAAGGGGAGAGGGACAAGGAAAGATAGAGATAGTGAGATGAAGAAATAGAGAGATAGAGGGAGAGTGAGGGAGAGATGGAGAGAGGGCGAGGGTGACATAGAGATAGAGAGATAGAGAGAGATATAGAGAGAGGGATGGATAGAGGGAGAGAGAAGAAGAGATAGAGGGAGGGAGAGATAAAGATAGAGAGAGGGAGAGATAGAGAAGGAGATGGAGATAGAGAGGGAAAGATATAGATATAAATATATAGAGAGGGGGGTCATCCCACAATAATGGGTTACACATTTTGGCCAAACTTGACATTGAAATCAACATTTTTGATAACTAGTTTTTAATAGTAAACAACATTTTTTTAAAATGATGTGTATTAAGTAGCACATAACTTTTTTTCTACAAAGGATAAAATTATGATTCTTTTGAATTTAGATTGGTAACTGTTTTGTATTAGAAAATGAGGGTGAGGTTGTTGGTTGTTTTAATGGTTTATGTGCAATCCTCCCTTCCCAACAAACATTCCAAGGGCTTATCAACCGAGTCGAATCTCCACTAAGCAAGAGCAATCACCTATCATGTTGGGTAGCCACTTGGGAAGCTATGGACTCTTGGATGTATCAAACAATGTCTCTATCTAATGTTTAATTATGCTTAGAAACCCTAATTATGCAAATCAGTAAGCAAATTATTAAATTATAGCAAATCCTTTCAGACTAAGGCAAAGGACAAAGATATTTAACTTACTATTTTTCAAAGTTCAGAAGGCAGAAAATTCAGGGACACGGGGACTAGCACCCAAGTCCAAGGTACTTGTTTCTTTGTGGGATCTTGATCTCCTTCTAACACTGATCTGCACTGCAACTTCAGTTTCCAGAGATTCCACTATGGACACGGGGACTAGTGCCCTAGTCCAGGAAAAGCACTAGTGTCTTGCTTTTTTTCAGATCCTGAATCCTTTGTGTTTGCTACTCCTTCCTACAACTCCACTCCATGGGACTCGACACGTGTAACCTACAATCACAAGGAGTGTGGGAGGGGATTGTGTTGTTTAGAGGCTTGCCTTGGTCAAGTCCCAGAGAGACATTCAAGTCTTCCGAACACCGTTCTCAGATGAGAGTGCGTATCCTGATAGGATAGAGACAAAAATCCAAATGATAAATGATTGAAAACACAATAGATATCACCTTGTAGTGAAGATCTCATGGAAGGAAGATGCTCTTCATACCATGAGGAGATGGATGCCAAATCTACAAATACAAACACAATAACAATGCTCTATTTGGCCACATAATGAATATTTTGAATGCTCTAATCACAAGAATGCATAAAGTTGTCCAATTTGCATCTAATGTCCATCTAGTTTGCAAATGAAACCTAATCATGCTTATATATGCAACTACAAAGATTCCCATTAATAATTTCATAATTCAAACTTTAGATGTTGGCATAGGACCTAATCAATGATCATGAAACCGACATTTGAAATTAGGGCAGACCCAAAATAGGGATGGACTAGGGCACTAGCGCCCAGGTCCACCCTGCCATTTTTGCTTATAATTCATTAAAGTGCAGCCCCCTAGGTCCTATTTGTCACAAGACCCAAGGGTTTTCTCATAAGGAGTCAGAAATAACATGCAAGATACTCTAAATGCAATTATAGGACTTGGGAGCTAAACCTTAATAGGAAAAAGCCCCCAAGGTTACTTTTTTCTGAAATAACATTTAGCCCCCACTTTAATGTATGTATAAATGCAAGGCCAATACATGCATTAAAGTACGGTCAACAAACACAGCAAACACACCAAGCACATTGAAAATAGTGATAGGAACACAAAACACAGAGAAGATAGTTACAATCATGCAAAACACAAAGAAGACAACATTGAAGACACGCAAAACACAATGAATACAGTGAATGTAGTGAAGACAGGGATGATTTTCTTTTCTTTTTCTCATTTTCACATATATGAAATGTAGAATGCAAGTACAAGGAAAGTAAACACAACCCAAAATACAGGAGGAACTCATCGCCACCGGTCTTTAGACTGCACATGGGGCAACAGACATGCAAAATAAATCTCAGAGTGTAGGAGGGACTCATCGCCACCAGTCTTTAGACTGCACTTGAGAACACACATGCCATACAAATCAAGCATGCGAAAAAAACCCCAAAAGCATAGGAGGGACTCATCGCCAGTGGCCTTTAGACTATGCTTGGGAATAAACACAATACACACACACATGGAAGACACAGAGAAAACATGGCAGACAAGCGATGGAGTGTACCTATTTCTTAGTTCATCACCATCTTAGGCACATTACAGGTACACACCGATGATTCAGCTTCACCACAACAATCACCAAAGACATGCTTAAGGGTTAGGTTAGTCACAGAACCACTCCCGCATGCTCAGAGGACTTTTGAAAATGACAGGATTGTGCACTCTCCTCGAGAGATACACCATCCCCGCCTCGCACGGAGGGCTTAAGATAAAAATGATATGCATGATATCCTGTCTCCGCAGAGGGCTTAAGTGATTGCAATAGATTCAAGATTTGCAAACACACATTGGTAACATCTACAACAGACAGCTTACCTTATATATGCCCCCACCTTAAGGTGGTTGATGTCGTGTACCGATATCAAGTACATTAAGGTAGGAAGTAAACACACAAGGGAACATGAACTCTCGCAAAGCCCTGGAGGTGACATGTACTTTACAATTGCTAAATGTTCCCACAAACACATTCCTGCATGAAAAGTGTTAGTGTCCATGTAGTCATGATAAACAACAATGCATATGATCAATCACATAGAGAACCGAGGAATGCAAGATTCAAGATAGACAAAGTGCACGAAGCAGCAGTATTGTTATGTTTTGTAAGTGTGATAAGACACCATCAAGATCACATGGAGTGATTCTACTAGCCAAGCGTTAGATAATATATAACAACCCCATTGTCATGTATGGACTTGGCCCATTTTTTGATTACTCGCTAAAGGGACACTAGGTCCGCATCAGTATAATATGTTTTTTGTCATTCGCCCGCTAGATAGAACCACTAGAGGAAGAGAAACAATAAATCAAGAGAGGAGAAACAAGTGTCTTAGGGACAATCACATAGGAGGGTGCCCCCAAGTCACCAATCACAACGCTATGTCCGTAAGACACAACACACAACAATGAAAATAGAGGAGAAGCAATATAGAATAATGATGATACAAATAGAATAAAGGTCAAAATAGAGGCGGTCTCCTAGTATCCTTGACCTTACGAGAGTATCAAGGGTCATCGTAGGAGGCCTAAACAACACATAACACATCACGAGGGAAACACATCACAAAGGTAAAGGGTTAGAAATACTTACCTGCAGGGACAACTGGGCTAGCGGTCATCACGAATTTTGATCTTCACCTTAATGGTTAAAGCTTTACCTCTTCTTCTCTCTTCCATATGTTCATGAGTTTGTGAGGGTATCCTTGTAGGAAAGGTATCCATTAATGATGGTAGAGAGGGGATATTGCAATTTTCTGTGTCAGTTATAGGAGTTCTTGTAATTCCATTTGAAGGAGGTTGTTGAGGAACTCGAAAAGTGCCTATTTCAGTCCATATATAGGGTGTTAGAATACCTTGGGTTTGAGGGAGAGTTTTGTTGTGTGGTTCCACAACACGCCCCATTTTGCCTCAGCAAAATAGGGACCCAACCTTTTTGGCTTGTTTTTGCTCCCTTACTTTGGGCAGTATGGTAAAGGTTATGTATCAGATGCAGTGATAGGATATCACCCTGTGCATGCAAGGACCTTGTGAAAAGGGTTAAGTGCCAAAGTCAGGTTTTGTTATCACAAACCTCATCAAATGAAAGAATGCAAAATTTTAAGCAGGTTTGCCTTTTAGATCACCCCAAAATTCCTCAAGGATAAGAAGTTAAGTTTGGTCAAAGTTGGTCAAACCAGTCGCTCATGAAAGGGTCATCACATTTCGTAAAGACCCTGATATTTGCCAATATCCCAGACATAGGTTTTAACAAAATAAATACCAATGTCTGCATATTCGCTAATATGCACATGTCAAATTCCATCTCAGGAAGTGATCACTCGTCAATATCCTTGTACATTCTTTGAAGGTGCACTTTTACTTGAATATCCCTGATATTCACTAATGTGCGGACTTACTTCAAATATAATGAAAATACCAAATATCGGCGTATTTCTTAATATCATGCATATTAACGAACCTCCTGATGACATCATTCGATATGATACTAACGTTATCCAAATGCTCGAAATTAAACATGGGTATAAATCTTAACATCCCACACATTAAGTCAATTTCTCAGACATTTGGTAATGTGACGATGACGCCACCTTGATCCACTCTAAAGAAGACCCAATATGGTGATGACGTCATCATGATCCCAGACACCAAAAGGGTCATTACATTTTCAATATCCCAGATATTTGCTAATATCTCTACCTAATGCAATATGAAGACAAATCTTAATATCCTGCACATTAACTTAGATCCCTAATTTTCACTAATGTGATGATGTGATGACATTACTATCATCTTCAGAAAGAAAGAGGGTATTCAACATAATTGAACATCTGGATATTTCTTAATATCCTGTATCCACTCTTGCGACACATGACACATAGATTTCTACGAACCAATAGGATGCTTCCTCATGGCACACTAACCGATCCATATCAACACATCATAATACATATTACTTAGTATCCCTAACATTTGTGAATGTGTAGACCTCGTATTAAATGCCATTCTAACAGTTGGTGAACATTCAAAATTTCAAATCATTGCGCGCAACCTATTAAAATATCAAAATCTTGAGGTGTGGATCCATGGATATGAATAACTTAACATTAATCACACCCTAATTCATTGGAGTTACTAATTAAAATTAGAATTTGAGTTCATTTTGAGTTTATCATGTGTTTAAGAAGAGACTATAGAGCTCTTGTGTGATTGAGGCACCATTACAACAACCTATGAACATAACAGAATGGAATGCACTTTCAAACGGCCAATGGAAGAGGGTAATCACAAAGTGAACATGCATATCCAGATATAGATCTAATAGTTTAAAAGGCGCGAATATCAGGTATGTAACGATGAAACCCTCCTTTTGTTGTTTATGGATAGATGAATAGGTAAATGTTGGTTTTTACCAGAGTAAATTAATATGAGGATGTCTGGATTACACTTTCTAAAAGTCAAAATGCCATGATATTCATGCAATTGTCAAATCTGAATGTGCATAATGCATGTTAGGGTAAAACATACATACATTTTTTATCGCAGGATACAATGGAGGTCCATAAGAACCAGTCAGACATTGAATTCTTAAAGCCCATGAGTATACAACCCGGAGGTACTTCATTCAAATATGGTCAAATAAATGATACACATCTAGGAAACACTGATCTGGATGCATGGATGACACTATCAGAAAAGCGCAGTGGGAAGCCCATGCTTATCAATGTATACAGTTCAGGCATGTGGCATGTTGGAGAATTTCCCTATGCAACAGAAGCCATCGAGTTAGTGGTGGAGTGTGCTCAAAATTACAATGTTAACAACATAAAGGTGGAAAAACATGGTCAGGTGTATGCTAATTTGTCAATCGCGGGTGTCACTTTAGCTTTCAATTTGCCATCAGGGCCCTCCATATGCAAAATAGATTAGGAGGGGTTAGAAAAATAATATAATGGCAGCCAAAAAGATTGCAGAAAGATTATGTTCTCATGGAGGGCAAGTGATAGCATGTACACAGCTTAGCAAAATTGCCAGTGCATTTGTATAAGTTCAATTTCGCCCCTGAGTATCAATACTTAATGGTTATGCTTAGCCACATGATGGGAAGGCCAAATGTAGGCTATTTTGAGGATTGGATGTATGGTCTTATGAGAATGGTAGAAACTACGGAAGAGAAACCCCAATGGGCAAAGATTATTAGTGATAGCCTTAATGAAGGCATGAAGAGGCTTGGGGGGAAGGTAAACATGTTTCATATGACCTCATATGTAGTCTATGCATGTGCATTCTGAGGTATATTAGATGGTCTGCAGACAGTTGGTAGAGTTGGTCTCAACCCCGAGGATGTGAATATATCAGACCATTATCCACAGTTGAAGCAGAGAGCATCTCTCCAACATTATAGGAGAGTGAATGATTCTTTTATTATGCATTTGGTAAGAACCATGGAGGAAGATAGAGCAAAGAGACTGAACATGGAAGCTCAGACAGTGATATACAGTAATGGGGCTTGGTTTATCCAATTCCCCACATTCACATACATAAGAATAGAAGGTTTCACTGGGCAACCCCTCATGTTGCCAAGAGACCCGATAGACAAGGTCATACTGATGGAGGTGGCCAGGCATATATTGCCCTCATTTGATGCTTTTGTTTAGAAAAACAATAAACCCAATGTCTTGTTTCCACTCATCATTGGGTGGTACATGTGTGCTGATAAGGAGTCTGCTAAAGAAGCAATATGGAGATTACAGTTGATGTCCTTACAACCTTTCCCTGTACCCTAGCAATATGACCCCTACAATAGAATGCAAGCATTATACAAGAAACTCATGCACCAGGTGCATCTTGAAGATTACTGGACTGATTGTGATGATGAGGTAGAAGTGAGAAGGAGAAGCTACCAAAGACTTACTTTGAGGCAAATTCACACATTGGATTGCATACCAGTTCCAATACAATTACATGAGGATGATGGAATTGTTATGTCACAAGAATATGAAGATAAGAAAATATATAATGAAACAATCTCATCACCAACTGGAGTCAACCAAAGGAAACTTCACTAGAAATAATAACACAAAGGGTCATACAATTGACCAAAGAGAGGCTACTGCACTTAAGGCCAAAACAGTGGCCCTTACCATTGATAAAAATAGGAAGAGGCAAGACCTGACAGAAGAGGAATATGATGATTTCCTCAAAGAGAAGAGGGATTCCAAAGGGGAAAGAAAACAAGGAAGTACAACTAAGGGAACCAAGAAAGGGGGCTTGAATATAGGTGTGAAAATCATCCATCAAACCCCACCTAAAAGGGATCCAGCTTCAACCTCTACTGCTACAACATCCCAAGAACATGCAAAACAATAGGAACCTATCATAGAGCCTGGTATCACTTATGAGGACTTAGAGGAAAGTTCTGATGAAGAGGACCTCCTCATAATGAAGAGAAGGAACAAAACTCAAGAGATGCCACAAAAGAAAGACCCAGTAGCAGCAATGAGGGGGTCAATAGATGGGCCTCCTGGTATTGTGTTGAAAGGTAAAGGAGGTGAGGGAATCAGACAAGATCTTTAGCATGTTTCCCTATCCCAACCATAGTAAAGTTTAAAAATGAGTTGATTGAAGAGAAAAGAGAGGAGAAGAAGAATGGAGGGGGTGATCAATTCCTCCCCTTAGATGAAATAGTGGAGTTATCAGATGATGAAGTGGTAAAGGCAGTGTCTGCTAGCCCCATGGAGACACTAGTGAAAAATACAAAGATGACTCCCCAAAGTATTCCCACTACACAACTAGAAAGAGAAGAAGAAGAAATGGAGGAGGATAGTCCTGAGGTTGCAGCATAGAAAATAGGCCTATCCAGACTAGTTGCTTAGGTCACCAGCCCGATAGTCATTAAATTGGCATATCAGGGGAATGAAGGTGAAAATAAAGATGATGACACAGCTCTGGAGTAGGATGAATAAGAACCTAATACAACCATGAGTGAGGATACAGGAGTACTTGATCAGCCTGATGCTAAAAATGATGAACAATTACATGATAAAGGGACAGAGTCAGCTAGGACAGTTGAATCCCAAGGTCCTAAAGATACTGATATACCAAAAGATGGACAACAAGGGCTACAGTTGGGTGATGATAACAAAAAACAAGAAAATGTTGATAAAGATAGTCAAAAGGATCATCAGGATGCCCAAGATCCAGGCCACCAAAACCCTAGTGTGAGCCCATCACCCTAGGATGAGCATGACAAAAGTGCAAAGGTAACACATGAGGAGGTTCATAATGAGGAGGTTCACAATGAGGAAAAGAAAGAACCGCCACAACAAAAGATGGAGCAGAACACAGGGTCACCAAATGTTCACATTGAACATACAGACCAGGAAGGGTCCAAAGCTGAGGTACCATATTGGCTACAGCATGAGGTAAATCCTCCCCCACCAAGTGTTTCTTCAAATTTTGACATAACCACATTATTTTCAGCTGAAGTAGCCAAACCAGAGAGGAGGGCTAGGGCCACCTCTGCAATAAAAAGAGATCAAGAAATAGGGAAAATAACAACTCAAGTGGCTATACCTGTTGTGGACAAAGCCAAGGGAGAAATAAGTGCCAGTGAGTTTTCAATAACCATTGTAGACTTAGGCTTTGCCACTGAGCAACAAGAGGGTCAGGAGGTCAAAGACATAATAGATATATTATTGGCAAGAATAGAAAAAGAGAAGAAAAAGAATAAGGTGCATAAAGAACACATTACTCAAATGCAGACATTTATAAAGGGATAGTTGGCCCCTACTAATATCCCTATCAGCACATCAACCCCACTAACTATAATATCTCAAGATGAAATGACATGATTGGATGTTATGAAACATAAATCACATGTGATGGATAAGTGGTTTATCCAATTCATTAATGAAGGAGAAAAGGTAATAAGGACCTCCCTTGCTAACTGGAATTTGATCAGCACCTTGAGGAGAAAACTAGATAAGTTGCAGAAGGAAGTTGCACAGAGGTCAATAAAAGTTGAGAAACATTTGATTGCCCCCTCTGAGATGAAGCATATAGACGTGAATGTCCTAATATACAATAAAATACTAACCCAACAGACATCACAATTGTTAGGAATATGGAATGAAGATACCAGGTTTGAAGTGGATATCCTAAAGAAGTGTACTGCCAATCTCATGAATATCAGTATCAAATTACACGATCTTTTGTCCAAAGAGGTGGAAATTCTAGAAGCCCTTAAAGAGAAGATTCAAGGGAAGATAGAGAATCAAGATGTTGATTTCGCCATCAAGGCTTTTCGGGATAATTTCAAGCTTGCATCAGATGACCCACATAGCCATTTATATGAAGATATAATAGATAAAGCCATGAGGATGAGGTCTAAAGTGGATAAATACAATGAAATGTTGAATAGAAGGAAGAGCAAGTGGACTTCCTTACAAGCCCAGTTCTAATCACAAGGGCATGTAGTTACAAAGGCTAAAATACAAGATGGAGGAGAATTAGAAAGAGTTGTGCAAGCATATGAACCCATCAAGGGGATTGTCAATATACATGTAGAAGATAACTCATCTACTGATGAAGAGGAAAAAGAATAAGTACATGTATAGTGTGACGAGGTCATATGCAGGATATGTCAAGGAAGACAGCTATACACTACTAGATGGTTCCTAGCTGGCAACCTATGCCACGTGTTTGGGTCTTTTGACTTGGTCAATGCAACATGGACCATTGATTGTAAGGAATGCATCCTAACCACAGGATCTTTGTAACTGCCTCCTCTTCTTGTCTTATAAAGGGAGATGGAGTGCACTTTGTAAGTCATTTGAAACTTAATTGAGATTAGATTGCTGAAACATCAGGACTAATTCTCAAGGCCAATTGTGAATGTACATTTCTTTTGCATGCTTAATTAAGAAGAAGTTCCTTGATTGCATACAATTGTAAACTTTGAGTAATCTGTGAATGGATTTTGGATATGTGCTTTGATTTGTTGCATCCCTTGGAGTGCTTTTCAGTCTGTACATGTTGTTTTCATTCCTTTCCATCAAAGTTAGCATCAATCATATCTAGCTATGGAACATCTTGGTGAACATATGGTTTAATTTCCTTCTCTTCATGACAGTGTCAAGAATGTATATGGATCAATGGCTAAAGATTCACTCATTTTAGCAAAGTTAGAAAGCATTCATTTAAATTTCTTTAATTTCATTTGATCATCATCACAATTGCAAATGTATAGAAAATCTTAAGCAGATACAAGAAAATATGTTGACATATTGTAGGTAATTGGACATCTTTAGCATATTTGAGCAAATTACATGTTGAAATGACAAATATCATGCAATTGAACTTGAATAATGATAGTAATCATGGAGATATATACTTATAAGCACATCATTTGAGTAAATTTATAATGCAGAGGTGAAATCCAGTTAGTATGAGTTGATATGCAGAAGAATTGATCAAACTTACATAATATCTACATCATTTGGTTAAATATAGTAGGATTTAACCCTGTTTGTTAAGAATTCACAGACAACAGATGAAATGGAGATTATCTAGACATGAATTTCTTGGAATTAGAAAATAAGGCCCCTTGAATGGAAAACAATAATGCACATCAAACCACTGAGTAACATTAGATGATTATGAACTAATCCATGGAGACTTGGGATCATGAATTCACTGAGTTCATCGTATCTTTCAAAATGATAAAGGTTTGATTTGCATTTCTTTATCTATGTTTGTATATGACTAACATCATGATCAACATAAATTGGTGCTAGAAGGAGGGCACACAACTATTCTAGTCCCCAGATCTGTTGCCTGGATATCATTCCCATGCTTACACAAGGTGATATTTTCAAATTTTGAGAGGATTGGTATAACTTCATTTATTTGTGTAAAGTTTTTACTTGTCACATAGTATTTGAAGGATTTGATCACAAATATCATAATCTTGTGCATAAGTATCATGATATTTACAGTCAGTTATCTAGAATTCATAAATTTGAATTAATATTTGTATTTTCTGTAAATACCTTGCAAATATCCTCTCCTTGTGGTCAGTTAACCTGATATTTACAGTCAATGATTTGGACTTTCAAAGTTTGTGTCTATATTTACATATTCCTACAAATATCATGCAAATATCTCATTATTTTGAGCTTTTGATCATAAATATCTACCCTAGAAGAGTAGATACCTTGATCTTTGTGAAGATCCAACCAAGTTATCCATATTTTGCCATAAGTTGTGAAGCTTTGGGTCACAGACCTAATACCAGTTCTAGATCAATTGGACCTTTTGAACAATTGCCAATTCGTGGACTTAGACCTCGTACAACTAATATTCATCATGGTCGAGGTCCTAGCACACTGACATCTTCATCGATACCTATTATAGCACCTCCAGTATCTCTGATTGTGCCTCAAATACTTCAGGTACCAGCTGCAATGTCTTTCTTTGCAACTCAATCACCACTTTTGTTTGTAGCATATCATGCTTTACCTAAGAATCAAGACAAAATCTATCCAAAGTATCACCCTTATCAAGATGCAGAGAATCATATCAGGACTTACAAGGAATCTTGTTTTAGAGCAAGAATAGAGAATGAGGACGTTGTGTGTAGGTTATTTCCTTACTCCTTAGGAGAAGAGGCTTATAGATGATACATTAGTCTTTCCCAGTCAACCATCCCTACTTGGGATGCTTTAGAAAAGGCTTTCTTAGGAAGATTCAAAATACCAGTAGATCTAGCTATTACTTATCACATGTTTTCTACAATCAAAAGAGCTAAGGGGGAACTGATTTCTAATTTCAATGTCAAGTTTCAAAAAATGTACTCCAAGTTAGTTGATCCATATATTGTAGGTGATGATGTAGCTAGATCCAAATATTATTCATCTTTAGATCCCTTAACATCCATGTTTATTAGAAGAACACATCCAACCATAACTTCATTAGCAGATGTTTTTGAAGAAGCCATTAAAGTCAATCAATAGTTAACACTTGGTTTTATGCCTAATTCTAGATATCCTACATATCTTGCACAATCATAAGGTAATGGAGTCATGGTACCTCCAGCCATCACGCCTAGTCCCATGCAAGTACCTCCACTTAGTATCATGCCTCCTCCAAATGGAAATGGCCAGATGATACCTCATCCTGAACATATACCTCAGGATGCAAGGCAAAACAATAGCAATTGTAGCTCTTTCTTTAAACCTCAATAGGATAATGTAGTAGCTAAGGCTCAGGAAGAGAAAGATGATATTAAGGAAATATCTACACAGTTGAGGAAATTAACTACTAAGGTCACACATATCAAAACTTCTATTCTCAGTGAAATCAAAATAGAGGATACCCCGATAGAGGATATGGAAACAATAATGATAGGTCCGGATATCCTGACAAGGGGTACAATAATGATAGGAATTTCAATAACAATAACAATGTTGCCCCTAGGCCACCTAGAACTTGGAACACTAGACCAAATAATGGCTCCCTGCCATCACCATTGGACAATCGACCTCCTAATGAACCCAAACAGACAACTAAGGTGAATTTAGCAGAAGATGCACTCACAACTTAGTGCAGAAAACACAATACCAATGCACATGCTGAACTAGACTACCCTCAGTTCAAGATAGCAGCTAGTATTTTCCAGGTTGAGGTGTCTAATACTGTAGGATACCTTCCCTCTCCTAAAGGAAATGAAATTGTTCCCTTAGGGTATGAATCTGCCCTTATGTTGGAAAGTTCTATTGATCATTAGCATCATCAAATGACCTCAATTTAGGAAAATTATACATTAGCATGTGAAGAATCTGCATTAGCATTTGAGTCAAATTATGTGTTCCCTTTTGAGGATGAAAATGAATCTGAGCGAGAACCTGAAGAGGTTCATGCTTACCAACAACAATATTAGGGTAGGCATACTTATAGCTTGAGGAATAATTATAACCTGAGGAATAATCCTAACAGACCAGCTGGTCCCTTGACCACATCTGTCCCTCCTAACAATTTCAACACTCCACCAGATCCAAAAGCTAATAACAATCCTGGTCCTCCCAAGGTGAATACTCAGTACTTCACACCTCATAATATAGTGACAAGAGCCATTAGCCAACTCCCTGAGTCTAATAAATTAGTCACATACTTGGCCGAAGAGATGAAAAGATAAAGATCAGCTTATCCTTGTCAGAATTGCTCAAGACCTCAGTCATCAAGAAAGCCCTCTTGAAGTCTTTAGATGAGTCCACATCGAAGGATGATAATCTTGGTCATAATCCTAATCACATCATGGCTAGAGATCCTACACCCAAGGATAAAAATGTCAAGAATAAAATGCAAGTCACTGTCCAAGTTACTGAAACATCACATACAAATCTATATAGAGATAAGTTTGAATCCCCTCCATTCTTACTTACATTGAGGATATTTGGTAAGAACTTACATAACTGTCTGGTTGATTCTGGTGCATCAACAAATGTGATGTCACTCTCCATTTGCAATGCTTTAGGGTTACACCCAGCCAAATCCCTTAAGACGATGACACAACTTGACAAAATAGAAGTGAGTGTGGTAGGAGAATTAACTCATATCCACATGCATCTTACATCGGACCCAAGGGTGCAATATTACATTGATATACAAGTGGTGGATATTCCTAATACCTATGGTATGCTGCTTAGTAGGGATTGGTCCAAAACACTTAATGGTTACATGGTCACTGACTTCAGTCATATGTGGTTACCCTGGAAAGGAATCCCTAACCAGATAAGGATAGAAGTTGAACCTCGGATGAAACACATGATAACTGAGTATAACAATACTAATGAGATACTCTATGTAGATATTGAATTAGGGGTTTATACTATAAGACCTCAAACAGTTAGGAGTGAGGAAGTCTTGATGTATAACATACATACAAATGGAAATAGTGACCAAGAAGATAAGATGATCATTGAATCTGATCATAGTTCAACTGATGAAGAGGAAATGGATCACTATAAAGAGTTTGAAAGATACTTATCTAGAGAAATGCAAAGGTGTCAATTGCTAGGCACATCTATTGAGAATATCATGATATCTGGCTATTGCAGGTTGCATGATGAAGCACATTCAGAAAAAGACTGTGAAGCATGTCTAGACATGATTGAGCTAGAAAGAAGTTGTATTGAAATAGGATCATCCTCGACTAGGGTAAGTGAAATACCTGATGATGATGATACTGATTCTTATTTGTTTTCTTTAGATGTAGGAGAACTTGAGGAAGATGTGCATCAGGATAATGTATGTATACATCATCTAGAAGAGATCCTAATATATGATGGAGAGCCCCATGAGAAAGAAACTTCTACCACTCCAGGGACCGACTGCCTCATTGAGTCAGACTATGAACTATCAGATGAGGACAGCGGGAGTCATCTAACATAATTCGAAGAGTTTTTATCGAAACAAGTTCAAAGACTTATTCTGCAGGGAGTTCCTTCACATCATGCATTGGTTGAAGGATGGTGTCAGTTACATGAGGCACCACATTCTGAAACAACATGCGCCTTATGTTTACATATATTGGATAAAGAAGAGCAGCTGTGCTCCAAAGATAAATTACATTGTACCAAGGATATCCCTAAAGACGAAAGAAAAGGAATTGCAGCATATTTAAAGGATGAAGCTGATAACATTAAGGTGATGAAATAGAAAGGTATATCATACTCACAAACATCACTAGAGGTGATAAAGACTGAACTGCAAAAGCTAAAATGGATATCTAGTGGTGCAGTAGCAAGAGCCAAAAGGAGAAGAAAAGGTCCTGACAAGCCTTTAACAAAAGATAAGCCATGGATTCTTAGATTTGATGGTTCAAAATCCAAACAAGGATCTGGGGTAGGTATAGACCTCATTGACCCATCACGAAAGTCATTTTTAGTAGCATATAAATTATAGTTCCCATGCACTAATAATGTGGCTGAGCATGAAGCCTTAATTCATGGATTGTTGTTTGCTCTCAAGAAGAAAGTCAAGATTCTGCATGTCTATGGGAACTTAGAATTAGTGGTAAAACAATTCAGGGGTGTCTATGCATGTAACTATAAAAGACTGTCAAATTACACGCATAGAGTTTGGGATTTAATAGAAGGATTTGATGCATTCAACATCATGCACATCCCTAGAGAACAAAATCACAAGGTTGATACACTCGCACAGGCTGCCAGTACATTGGAACCTCTATCCATCTCTGGGATGAAGAGATTTTCAGTCGAATTGGTATCAATGCCCTACATACCTGATAATGTGAATAATTTCTAAGTGTTTGATGATGATCAACATATCCTAGACTTCATAGCAAATAGGGATATATTTGAAGCATAGATCCTAGATGAAAGGAACCTAGAAGACCATATATGGGAAGAAGAAATTATGGTCCTGCCCAGCAACAAAATTTCTAAAGGTATGATAGAACTTGAAAGAGCTTTTGACTTGGACAACATGATAAAGCAAAAAGACCTCCCCAAGACAGATGGAGGAGAGTATTCACCTATTAACATAGGACAGGGTGAAGACATTAGAAATGTCCTGATCGGTAATGTTTGTTCTAAAGAAGAGAAGGCAGGAATAACCCAAGCATTGAAAGATTATATCCATGTTATTGCCTGGACCTATGATGGGTTGAAAACATATGATACATCAATCATCACCCATACTATCCCATTAAAACCAGATGTCAAACCATTTAGGCAAAAGCAAAGGCCAATCAATGCACTACTAGAACCCATAATTTTTGAAGAAGTCAAGAAATTACTAAATGCAAGGATCATATTTCCTATCAGGCACTCAACATGGGTAGCCAATCTGGTACCAGTTAGAAAAAAGAATAGTGACATATGTCTTTGTGTAAACTTCTAGAATTTAAATAGAGCTTTAGAAAATGATAATTATCCCCTTCCCTCATTAGATGAAGTTTTACAGATAGTGATTGGAGCTCAAATGATGTCTTTCTTGGATGCTTTATCAGGATACAACCAGGTGATGGTAGATAAAATAGATAGATTAAAGACAACATTCACCACCAAGTGGGGGATATTTGCTTATAGACGTATGCCTTTTGGCTTGATTAATGTTGGAGCCACATTCCAATGTGCAATGGCCATAGCATTCAAAGGCCTAGTGGGTAAATGCATAGTCATATACATGGATGACTTGACTGTCTTCTCAAAGAAGAGAAGTGATCATATAGAAGACCTCAGGAAGATACTTAAAAAGTGTGAGCAATATGGTATCTCACTTAACCCAAAGAAATGCATATTTGGGGTGACCATAGGTAAGTTACTTGGTCATGTAATATCAGAAAACAAGATCACCATTGACCCTACTAGGGTTGACTCTATAATGAAGTTACAACTTCCAAGAAGCAAGAAAGAACTTAAATCTTACTTTGGTAAGATAAATTTTGTAAGGAAGTTCATCACAAGATTCACAGAGATTATCAGGCCACTTAATGCAATGCTTAAGAAAGATGCCAAGATTGAATGGACACCTAAGGAAAAGGCTGCATTTGAGGATATCAAGAAGGCTATAGCAGATGCACCTATCCTCATCAGCCCAAATTATACAAGAGATTTCTACATATAATCATTTGCTTTAGAGCATACCTTTGCAGCAGTCCTGACATAGAGGAGTGAAGAAAAAGAAGAAAAACCCATCGCCTTCATGAGTTCTCCATTTAGGGATGCAGAGCTTAGATACATGGAGGTTGAAAGACAAGCCCTTGCTCTAGTTAGAGTAGTAAAGAAATTCAGACATTATATCTTGAGAAGAAAGATAATTGTTGTTGTACCTGATGCAACAGCCAAAATGCTCCTGATGTAGAATGAGCACGGAGAGAAGAGAGCAAAATGGATAACATTTCTTCAAGAATATGACATAGACATAACTCCAATGAATTTGGTTAGAGGGCAAGCCTTAAGCAAGATGATTGCTGAAATTGACCCTAACTTAGTGAGTCAACAATATATGGTGAACACAAAAGAAAAGAAGGATTGGTATTCAGATATTAGACATGTCCTGATCACTAGGAGATGTCCACCAAATATGCAAGCCTCTCAAAGGAGAGTCCTAAAGATCAAATCACAGAGGTACATGATCAAGGGAGGGGTCCTCTTCAAGAAAAATTATGAAGGAATATACATTAGATGTCTGGACAAGCTAGAAGCTGATAAGGTTCTCACAGAATTACATGATAAATTTGGAACAACACATGGATCTCACCTAGCCACTACTCATGCTATCCTGAGAGCAGGATACTGGCCAACAATCTTTAAGGATACTGTTGATCACATCAAATGTTGCCATACCTGCCAAACTGCTGCCAATAGAGAAAGATATGCTGCTCAGCCACTGCAACCCATCATGGAGATGTGCCCATTTGCATAGTGAGGCATGGACTCCATTGGTCCCATTAACCGCCCATCCTCATCAGGACACAGGTGTGTCTTAGCGATTACAAATTATTGTACCAGGTGGACTGAAGAAGTCAGTAGTAAGACTTGCATTATAGAGGATGTGATCAAATTTTTAGAGAACAACATCATAACTAGGTATGGAATTCCCTATGCCCCTGTGTGTGATAATGGACCAACCTTTGCATCTTTAAGATTATCTAGTTGGGCTTTTGATTATGGGATCATTTTAAAGTTCTCTTCAAACTATTATCCCTAGGGAAATGGCTTAGCAGAATCAACCAATAAGAATTTATTGAATATCATAAAGAAATTGATAGAGAAGAACCCCAGAGAGTGGAATACCTTACTTAAATATACCTTGTGGGTAGATCAAACTAGAATGAAGAATACATTAGGGAATTCCCCTTACCAGTTAGTTTATGGGGTGGATCTCATCCTCCCTGTTAATCTCAAAATTCCCACCCTGTAGTTTGCACATGAATACTTAGGCATAGATAACAAACAAGAGGTCAGGTTGCTTTAGCTCATGCACCTGGAAGAAAAGAGAGATAAGGCAATTGATCAATTCGCCAAACATCAGGCTACTGTCAAACGCTAGTTTGATAAAAGAGCTAAGATAAAAGGCTTCTGAATCTCAGACCTGGTCCTATCACGGGACAAAGCACATGAAAAGAAAGGTGACCATGGGAAGTTTGACAAGTTATGGGTAGGTCCCTTCCAAATCTTAGAAATTTTAGCTGACAACACCTACAGGCTCAAGACCCTAACAGGTGAGGATGTCCCATTGCCTATCAATGGACAATTCCTCAAACACTATTTTTAGGCCTAGGTAGGTCATATCATGATGATATACCATATGCATGTAATGTACATTCTGTATAGCTGTTTGTATAGTTTGCTTTGTGTGTTTGTTTACGTTGTGTTGTTGAGACCTTGTTTTGGTTAGGCAAAATGATTCACTTGTTCGCTTCAAGAAACCACTGAAATTGTTAGAATCCAAGAGGTGAATGTAAGTTCTTACATAGGTTGTAACTCATGTTAGAAGAAGTATTTCTGATCAGGTCTGTGATAGCCAGTTCATCAGTGACACTTCATCTTGTTCAAGGAGATCTTCACATGACACACCTAATAGCCTTGGGTTTGTTGAACATACCAGTGTGGTTAAGTGAAAAATCTAAAGGTTACCCTTGCTACCATTGCAATTCCCAGCCTAAAGCAGCAAGTGATCACACCTTGCAAAATGTGCTTACATGATGAAATATTATGAATAAAAAAAAGGAAGAAGTATATTGAATATCCAAAAGAGATAATTAGGTCATCTAAGTAACCTTACGGGGGCTATAGACACTTGCTGGTAGTGGGGCTCTACTTAGGGGAATTGCAACAATAACCTTGACGGGGCTATGGACACCTACTGATAGCTAGGCTCTATCCAAGTTCGCTATGAGGAATGAACCAAACTATGTAGCCTAACCCCATCACTAGTGTTTTCAACTCATCTTTAAGATGAGGGATATGAAACACATGCACACACCTGATCCCTTTTTAGCATTGTTACATTGATTAACATGATACAATTCAGAAAGATTAAGATGCTTATGTTTAATAAGAGTTGGAACATTGTGTTTTAATTTGTCCTCACCCCTTGAATTATTTGAATTTTGTTGTTTTCTTTGGTGGCAAGTTGTTGTGTGGTTCCACAACATGCCCCATTTTGCCTCAACAAAATAGGGATCCAACCTTTTTGGCTTGCTTTTGATCCCTTGCTTTGGGCGGTATGGTAGAGGTTATGTATCAGATGCAGTGATAGGATATCCCCCTGTGCATGCAAGGACCTTGTGAAAAGGGTTAAGTGCCAAAGTCAGGTTTTGTTATCACAAACCTCATCAAATGAAAGAATGCAAAATTTTAAGCAGGTTTGCCTTTTAGATCACCCCAAAATTCCTCAAGGATAAGAAGTTAAGTCTGGTCAAAGTTGGTCAAACCAGTCGCTCATGAAAGGGTCATCACATTTCGTAAAGACCCTGATATTTGCCAATATCCCGGACATAGGTTTTAACAAAAGAAATACCAATGTCTGCATATTCGCTAATATGCACATGTCAAATTCCATCTCAGGAAGTGATCACTCATCAATATCCTTATACATTCTTTGAAGGTGCACTTTTACTTGAATATCCCTGATATTCACTAATGTGCGGACTTACTTCAAATATAATGAAAATACCAAATATCGGTGTATTTCATAATATCATGCATATTAACAAACCTCCCGATGATGTCATTCGATATGATACTGACGTTATCCAAATGCTCAAAATTAAATGTGGGTATAAATCTTAACATCCCACACATTAACTCAATGTCCCAAAGATTTGGTAATGTGATGATGATGCCACCTTGATCCACTCTAAAGAAGACCTAATATGATGATGGCATCATCATGATCCCCGACACTAAAAGGGTCATCATGTTTTCAATATCCCTGATATTTGCTAATATCCTGACCCAATGCAATATGAAGACAAATCTTAATATCCTGCACATTAACTTAGATCCTTGATTTTCACTAATGTGATGATGTGATGACATTACTATCATCTTCAGAAAGAAAGGGGGTATTCCGCATAATTGAACATCTAGATATTTCTTAATATCTTGTATCCACTCTTGGGACACATGACACGTCAATTTCTACAAACCAATAGGATGTTGCCTCGTGGCACACTGACCGATCCATATCAACACATCCCTAACATTTGTGAATGTGTAGACCCCGTATTAAATACTATTCTAACGGTTGGTGAACATTCAAAATTTCAAATCACAGTGCACCACCTGTTAAAATCTCAAAAGCTCAAGGTGTGGATCCATGGATATGAACAACTTAACATTAATTACACCCTAATTCATCAGAGTTACTAATTAAAATCAGAATTTGAGTTCATTTTAAGTTTATCACATATTCAAGAAGAGATTACAGAGCTCTTGTGTGATTAAGGTGCCATTACAGCAACCTGTGAACGCAAGGGAACGGAGTGTACTTTCAAATGACCAATGGAAGAGGGTAATCACAAAGTGAACATGCATATCCGGATATAGATCTAATAGTTTAAAAGGTGCAAATATCAGGTATGTAATGATGAAAACCTCCTTTTGTCATTTATGGATAGATGAACAGGTAAATGTTAGTTTTTACCAGAGTAAATTAATATGAGGATTTCTGGATTACACTTTCTAAAACTCAAAACACCATGATATTCATGCAATTGTCAAATCTGAATGTGCATAATGCATGCTAGGGCAAAACATACATACATTCTTTATCACAGGATACAATGGAGGTCCGTAAGAACTGGTCAGACACCAAATTCTCGAAGCCCATGAGTATACAACCCGGAGGGACTTCATTCAAATATAGTCAAATAAATGATACACATCCGAGAAACACTGATCTGGATGCATGGACGATAGTATCAAAAAAGGGCAGTGGGAAGCCCATGCTGATCAATGTATACAATTCAGGCATGTGGTATGCCAGAGGATTTCCCTATGCAACAGAAGCCATCAAGTTAGTGGTGGAGTGTGCTCGAAATTACAATGTTAACAATAGAAAGGTGGAAAAACATGGTCAGGTGTATGTTATTTTCTCAATCGCGGGTATCACTTCAGCTTTCAATTTTCCATCAGGGCCCTGCATATGCAAAATAGAGTTGGAGGGGTTAGAAAAACAATACAATGGTAGCCAAAAAGATTGTACAAATATAATGTTCTCATTGGGGGCAAGTGATAGCACGTACAAAGCTTTAGCAAAATTGCCAGTGCATTTGTACAAATTTGATTTCACCCCTGAGTATCAATACTTAATGGTTATGCTCAACCACATGAGGGGAAGGCCAAATGCAGGCTATTTTGAGGACTGGATGTATGGTCTTATGAGAATGGTAGAAACTACTGAAGAGAAACCACAATGAACAAAGATTATCAGTGATAGCCTTGATGAAAGCATGAAGAGGCTTGAGGAGAAGGTAAACATGTTTCATATGACCTCATATGTAGTCTATACATCTATATTCTGAGGGACATTTGATGGTCTGCAGACAATTGGCAGGGTTGGTCTCAACCCCGGGCATGTGAATATATGGGACCATTATCCAAAATTGAAGTAGAGAGAATCTCTCCAACATTACAGGAGAGTGAATGATTCTTTTATTATGCATGTGGTAAGAACCATGGAGGAAAATAGAGCAAAGAGACTGAGCATGGAAGCTCAGACAGTGATATATAGGAATGGGGCTTGGTTTATCCAATTCCTGACATTCACATACCTAAGAATAGAAGGTTTCACTGGGCAACCCCTCATGTTGCCAAGATACTTGATAGACAAGGTCATACTGATGGAGGTGGCCAGGCAGATATTGCCCTCATTTGATACTTTTGTTTAGAAAAACAAGAAACCCAATGTCATGTTTCCACTCATCATTAGGTGGTACATGTGTGCTGATAAGAAGTCTATTAAAGAAGCAATAGGGGGATTATAGTTGATGTCCTTATAGCCTTTCCTTGTACCTTGACAATATGACCCCTATAATAGAATACAAGCATTATACAAGAAACTGATGCACCAGGTGCATCTTGAAGATTACTGGACTAATTGTGATGATGAGGTAGAAGTGAGAAGGAGAAGCTACCAAAGACTTACTTTGAGGCAAATTCCCACATTGGATTGCATACCAATTCCAGTACAATTACATGAGGATGATGGAATTTTTATGTCACAAGAATATGAAGATAAGAAAATATATAATGAAACAATCTCATCATCCAACTTAAATCAACCAGAGGAAACTTCACTGGAAATAATAACACAAAGGATCATGCAATAGACCAAAGAATGGGTGGATAGAGAGGTTACTGCACTTAAGGCCAAAGGAGTGGCCCTTACCATTGATAAAAAGAAGAAGAGGCAAGACCTGACAAAAGAGGAATATGATGATTTCCTCAAAGAGAAGAGGGAATCCAAAGGGGAAAGAAAATAAGGAAGTACACCTAAGGGAACCAAGAAAGGGGGCCTAAATATAGGTGTGAAAATCATCCATCAAACCCCACCTAAAAGGGATCCAGCTTCAACCTCTACTGCTACAACATTCCAAGACATACAGAACAACAGGGACCTATCACGGAGCCTGGTATCACTTATGAGGACTTAGAGGAAAGTTCTAATGAAGAGGACCTCCTCATAATGAAGAGAAGGAACAAAACTCAAGAGATGCCACAAAAGAAAGACCCAGTACTAGCAATGAGGGGGTCATTAGATGGGCCTCCTAGTATTGTGTTGGAAGGTAAAGGATGTGAGGGAATCAGATGAGATCTTCAGCATGATGCCCTATCCCTACCATAGTAAAGTTTAAAAAGGAGTTGACTGAAGAGAAAAGAGGGGAGATGAAGAATAGAGGGGGTGATCGGTTCCTCCCCTTAGATGAAATAGTGGAGCTATCTGATGATGAAGTGGTAAAGGCAGTGTCTACTAGCCCCATGGAGACATTAGTGAAAAATACAAAGATGACTCCCCAAAGTATTCCCACTGCACAACTAGAAAGAGAAGAAGAAGAAATGGAGGAGGATAGTCCTAAGGTTGCAATACAGAAAATTGGCCTATCCGAACAAGTTGCTCAGGTCACCAAATTGGTAGTCATTGACTTGGCATATTAGGGCAATGAAGGTGAAAATAAATATGATGACACAGCTTCAGAGCAGGATGAATTAGAACGTAATACAACTATGAGTGAGGATATAGGAGTACTTGATCAGCCTGATGCTCAAAATGATGAACAATTACATCATAAAGGGATCGAGGAAGCTGGGACAGTTGAATCCCAAGGTCCTAAAGATACTGATATACCAAAAGATGGACAACGAGGTCTACGGGTGGGTGATGATAACAAGAAAAAAGAAAATTTTGATAAAGATAGTCAAAAGGATCATCAGGATGCCTAAGATCTAGGCCACCAAAACCCTAGTGTGAACCCATCACCCCAGGATGAGCATGACAAAAGCGTAAAGGTAACACATGGGGATGTTCATAATGAGGCCATTCACAATGAGGAAGAGAAAGAGCCACCACAACGAAATATGGAGTAGAATACAGGGTCACCAAATGTTCACATTGAACATACAAACTAGGAAGGGTCCAGAGCTGAGGTGCCATATTGGCTACATCATGACGTAAATCCTCCCCCACCAAGTGTTTCTTCAAAATTTGACATAACCACATTATTTTTGGTTGAAGTAGCCAGACCAAAGAGGAGGGCTAAGCCCCACCTCTGCAATAAAAAGAGATCAAGCAATAAACAAAAGAACAACTCAAGTGGTTGTACCTGTTGTGGACAAAGCCAAGGGAGAAATAAGTGCCAGTGAGTTTTCAATAACCACTGTAGACTTAGGCTTTGCCACTAAGCAACAAGAGGTTTAGGAGGCCAAAGACATAATAGATACATTATTGGCAAGAATAGAAAAAGAGAAGAATAAGAATAAGGTACATAAATAGCACATTGCTCATAAATCACATGTGATGGATAAGTGGTTTATCCAATTCATCAATGAAGGAGAAAAGGTAATAAGGACCTCCCTTGCTAACTGGAATTTGATCCGCACCTTGAGGAGAAAAGTAGATAAGTTGCAGAAGGAAGTTGCACAGAGGTCAATAAAAGTTGAGAAATATTTGATTGCCCTCTCAGAGATGAAGCATATAGACATGAATGTCCTAATATACAATAAAATACTGACCCAATAGGCATCACAATTGTTAGGAATATGTATGAAGATACCAGGTTTGAAGTGGATATCTTGAAGATGTGTAATGCCAAACTTAGGAATATCAGTATCAAATTACATGATCTTTTGTCTGAAGAGGTGGAAATTCTAGAAGCCCTTGAAGAGAAGATTGAAGGGAAGATAGAGAATAAAGATGTTGATTTTGCCATCAAGGCTTTTTCAGGATAATTTTAAGCTTGCATCAAATGACCCACTTAGCCATTTATCTGAAGATATAATAGATAATGTCATGAGGATGAGGTTTGAAGTGGAGAAATACAATGAAATGTTGAATAGCAGGAAGAGCAAGTGGACTGCCTTACAAGCCCAGTTCCAATCACAAGGGCATGCAGTCACAAAGGCTAAAATACAAGTTGGAGGAGAAGTAGAAAGAGCTGTGCAAGCATATGAACCCATCAGGGGGATTGTCAATATACATGTAGAAGATAACTCATCTATTGATGAAGAGGAAAAGGAATAAGTACAGGTATAGTGTGACAAGGTCATATGCAGGATATGTCAAGGAGGACAGTTGTACACTACCAGATGGTTCCCGGCTGGCAACCTGTGCGACGTGTTTGGGTCTTTTGACTTGGTCAATTTAACATGGACCATTGATTGTAAGGAATGCATCCTGACCACAAGATCTTTGTAACTGCCTCATCTTCTTGTCTTATAAAGGGAGATGGAGTGCACTTTGTAAGTCATTCGAAATTTAATTGATATTAGATTGCTGAAACATCAGGACTAATTCTCAAGGCCAACTATGAATGTACATTTCTTTTGCATGCTTAATGAAGAAGAAGTTCCTTGATTACATACAATCATAAACTTTAAGTAATCTATGAATAGATTCTGGATATGTGCTTTGATTTGTTGCATCCCTTGGAGTGCTTTTTAGTCTACACATGTTGTTTTCATTCATTTCCATCAAAGTTAGCATCAATCATATCTAGCTGTGGAACATCCTGGTGAACATATGGTTTGATTTCCTTGTCTTCATGATAGTGTCAATAATGTATATGGATCAATGGCTAAAGATTCACTCATTTTAGCAAAGTTAGACAGCATTCATTTTAATTTCTTTGATTTCATTTAATCATCATTACAATTGCAAATGTATAGAAAATATTAAATAGATACAAGAAAATATGCTAACATATCCTAGGTAACTGAACATCTTTAGCATATTTGAGCAAATAACATGTTGAAATGACAAATATCATGCAAATGAACTTGAATAATGATAGTAATCATGGAGATATATGCTTATAGGCACATCATTTGAATAAATTTATAGTCTAGAGGTGAAATCTAGTCAGTATTAGTTGATATGCAGAAGAATTGATCAAACTTACATAATATCTACATCATCTAGTTAAATATAGTAGGATTTAACCCTTTTTGTTAAGAATTCACAGACAACAAGATTATCTAGACATGAATTTCTTGGAATTAGAAACGTAAGGCCCCTTGAATGGAAAACAACAATGCACATCAAACCACTGAGTAACGTTAGATGATTATGAACTAATCCACGGAGACTTGGGATCATGAATTCACTGAATTCATCGTATCTTTCAAGATGATAAAGGTTTGATTTGCCCTTCTTTATCTATGTTTGTTTATTACTAACATCATGATCAACAAGTTTGTTCTTCAATATCATGTGAAATTTCATTGTTACCCAAGATATGTGAAGGTTCAAGTAAAGATGCATGATCTATGTCTTTGTTCAAAATGTAATTGAGAAGTTCTTGAACATCAGGTGGTGAATTTTTAGTTTTAGCAGGTTGAAGAAAATGTTCGCAAAGGGAATCTGCATCATCCAGAGCATCATCTTTGCTAGGGAGAGTGGGAAGGGATGGAAGAGTAGTATAGACAAATGTATCAATGATGTCTTCTTCTTGTGCCAAAATATCCTCGCTAAGTAGGGGTATGTTGGGACAAGTCTCTTTGTTTGATGATTCACCCATTACTATATCATTCTCATAAGACTCAGAAAGAATTTCCATTATGTCATCATGAAAAGAGGGGAGAGAGGGAATGATGTTTTCACTGCTACTTTCCCCATGATTGTTTTCAGCAATGAAATTAGTGAGATTTTCCAAGATTGAGGGGAAAACATCCACAATAGTAAGAAAGCTTTCAAAGTAGGCTATTGTTCGAAGGATATCACAGGTGGTGCTCACATTCATGTCAATACTGTAGATGTATGCTATTTGATACAAGACTTGAGGGTTCTTATCAGTGAATTTTACAAAAGTTATCATAATTCATAATGTGCTCAAATAAATCTTCCAAAGATGAATGATTAGGAGAATCCATGAATGCAAAACTATGTACAAAAATGACCTAAAATACTTGATTTTTCAACTTTTTTTAATGCAAATCACTAGGAGAAAAGGTGTTGTGAAAATTTCCAAAGAGGATAGAAAATGATATATCTAATAATAGTCCAATTATGAAAAAATATCTTTCACAACATGTTTTTGAAGCAACTCTATAGTGATGTTAAGTCAAAACCTAGTGAAAATAGGCCAAAATATGCAATTTTTCACCAAATCTCAATGCAAAAGAGTATGAGAAAGGGTGTTGTGAGGAAAATGAGGATGGACAAAAAATTATAACAATAATAACAACCACCTAATGCTGAAAAATCTATCACAACACACTTATAGTGCCACTCAAGGTCAAACCCTAGAGAAAAATATAGTCAAAATATACAATTTTTCACAAATTTTCAATGTGAAGGCCTAATCAAAAGGATGTTGTAAAGAATTTGATGTAACCCCGATAAAAGCCAATTAGTGCAGAAAAATCTCTTACAACACGCCTATGGTGCAAATCTAGAGAGACGATAAGGCCACAATCTATTGAGAATGCAAGGTTTTCAAACCCTAGGCATGAGATTTTGCAAGAAGACCACTATGATGAAATACTACTATTAGAAATCAATCCTAATGAGTGTTTTAAAATGGTAGTAAAATCTGAAACAAGATTTTGACTACAAACCCTAGCTAATTCAAAACTAGGTTTTTTATGAAGAATGCACAATTTCAAGCAATTTTTGTCGAATTAAGCACAAAAATGCAATGCAAATGTATTCCAAATGATGAATTTATACAAATTAAATCAGATCTAATGAAAATGATAGAAATTTAATGAAGTTGAATGCCAAATAATTCAAATTATGCTAAGATGCAAGCCTAAAATGCCAATTTTTTTAATTTTTTCATTTTTTTTGTAATTTTTTGAATGAAATAAGATGAATGAATGAAATCTATCAAACAAAACTCAGAAAGGTGCCAAAAAGTTCAAAAACATGGGTTCACCAAAATGTTTTGTAGTGGGAAATGAGGGTGAGGTTATTGGTTGTTTTAATGGTTTATGTGCAATCCACCTTTCCCAACAAACATTCCAAGGGCTTATCAACCGATTTGAATCTCCACTAAGCGAGAGAAATCACCTATCATGTTGGGCAGCCAATTGGGAAGCTGTGGACTCTTGGATGTATCAAACAATGTCTCTATCTAATGTTCAATTATGCTTAGAAACCCTAATTATGAAAATCCGTAAGCAAATTATCAAATTACCACAAATCCTTTCAAAATGAGGCAAAGGACAGAGATATTTAACTTACTATTTTTCAAAGTTTGGAAGGTGGAAAAGTCAAGGACACGGGGACTAGTGCCCATGTCCAAGGTACCTATTTCTTTGCGGGATCTTGATCTCTTTCTGACACTGATCTGCACTGTAACTTCAGTTTCTGGAGATTCCATTGCGAAGGACATAGGGACTAGTGCCCTAGTCCAGGAAAAGCACCAGTGCCCTGCTTCTTTTTAGATCCTGAATCCTCTGTGTCTACTACTCCTTCCTACAACTCCACTCCATGGGACTCGACACCTGTAACCTGCAATCACAAGGAGTGTGGGAGGGGGTTGTGGTGTTTAGAGGCTTGTCTCAGTCAAGCCTTGGAGAGACATTCAAGTCTTGCGAACACCGTTGTTAGATGAGAGTGCGTATCCCAACAGGATAGAGACAAAAATCCAAATGATAAATGATTGAAAACACAATAGATGTCACCTTGTAGTCAAGATCTCATCAAAGGAAGATGCTCTTCATGCCATGAGGAGATGGATGCCAAATCTACAAATACAACACAATAACAATGCTCTGCTCTGCCACACAATGAATATTTTGAATGCTCTAATCACAAGATTGCATAAAGTTGTCCAATTTCCATCTAATGTCCATATAGTTTGCAAATGAAACCTAATCATGCTTATACATGCAACTACAAAGATTCCCGCTAAGAATTTCATAATTCAAACTTTGGATGTCAGCATAGGACCTAATTAACATTCATGAAACTGACATTTGAAATTAGGGCAGACCCAAAATAGGGCTGGACTAGGGCGCTAGCACCCAAGTCCACCATGCTATTTTTGCTCAGAATTCATTAAAGTGCAGCCCCCTAGGTCCTATTTGTCACAAGGCCCAAGGGTTTTCTCATCGGGAGTCAGAAATAACATGCGAGATACTCTAAATGCAATTATAGGACCCAGGAGCTAAACCTTAATAGGAAAAAGCCCCCAAGGTTACTTTTTCTGACATAACAGTAACACCGATATATAGGGCATGCATTTGGTTTTATAATGTTTTGTTGAATATATATTTTTTAATTAAGTTTTGAAGTCAAACCAATTATAATTTAGACATGGGTGTATTCCGTAAAACATAACTTTTTTTGTATGTATCGAAATTCATTTTTTTTGTTGAAACAAGGACATCAATACCTAGGGCATAGATATTTTTCAGAATTTGTTTTCACTAATTTAATAATTTTCCATGTGTGTAGAACAGAGAACTTGATGTTCGGTGAAAAACCTACATTCACAAGAAATAAAAAATAAATATAATAATCAAATTAAATATATTTAAAATTATACTTTTTGGGAAGCTTATAATAAGGAATACATACTTACAAAACATAAAGTTTAAATGAATTCATTTGATCCCCCAAAAGGTAAATTAAAAGTGGTTTTTTATTAGCATTTTGATAGGTGTAGAGGATACTCCATTATAGGTATGGTTTAAAACTAGCGGGGTTCTATCCAAGGAGGCTTGAATCTAAGGGGGTTTGATCAAACCCTCTTTAATTAAAATCCTTTAAATGGAACATTTCAAGGCTTAAAGCATTATATTTTCTAAAAATATGTGATTTCAACAAAAATTAGGATGTCCCAGAAAGTGTAACCCATTATTGTGGCAGCACCCAGGGACATATAGAGAGATAGAGAGGGTAAGGAAGAGAAAGGGGGAAAGGGATATTGAGAGATATAGATAGAGAGAGATATGGAGAGGGATAGAGAGGGATGAAGGGAAAGATAGAGAGATAGAGAGATAGGGAGGATACAAATATCTAGAGAGATAGAGGGAGAGTAGATAGAGATATTCTAGAGAGGAAGAGAGAGAGGGAGATAGAGATATATAGAGAGAGGGAGAGATAGAGAGAGGGAGAGAGAGGTGGATATAGAGATAGAGATAGAGATAGAGACAGAGATAGAGAGGGAGATGGAGAGGGAGAGGGAGAGGGAGAGAGATAGAGAAAGGGTGTGAGGCCAATTCATTTATGGCATACTTAGTTTCTCTAGCAGACATGTTATGGTTGTTATGTTTGGACATTGGACATTATTATTAGGATACCTAGATACTAGACTATGGAATTTTGGATTATGATATTTGGATAGACTATAGTAGACATTTTTCATTTGATTAGATTAACTATTTACTTGCATTTGGTGATGGTGACCTAATTAGGAGATAGTTTTATCAAAGTTTGATTTTATGTGATGGAGGTATGTTTTGATTGATCATATATTTTGTCTAATTATATGTTATGGATTATGCTATTAAATAATTTGAGGTGAATTGAAATTGGATAAATGTGATGATATTAGGAGATATTGTGGAATGATGATTGAAATTGTATTGATATGTAATTGACATTCATATGAATTTTGATTATCGTTAGATTTAAGATATTTGTATTGAATATAATTATAATTGGAATTTAATTCAAGTTGCTTTGTCTATATATGTTTATTGTACAAATTGACGTGTGCAAATGAGATGTGTAGGTACCTTCCATGACCAATGGAAATTTGAAGGTCAACTAGAAACCCATGTGAATCCCATGTGATCCCTGACCTTAGTCTAAATGCAGACTAAAGTATTTTGTAAATGTATAATGTGTAATGTAATTTATTTACTATGATTAATTTGGTTTTTAAAATTTTGTAATTGTGAGTTGGCATGGGTGATGAGTTGGTTGCTTGTGTGTCTTATTTTGAAATTTAAAATTTGGGGTCACTTTTGAGGGGGTTTGAGAGGTATTTTCATGAATATTTTATTGATTTTAAGTCCCTAGGTCATGTACCTTGTGTTTGGGGGTCTTTTGGGCCTTGAATTTTTGAAATTTGAGTGATTTAGACCACTCCCAAGTTTCTTGGGAAAAAAGTGGCATGGGTAAGTTTTGGGAAGGGAGATGGTGGACTTTGTCATCAGCTCCTTCCATTCTCCTAGGTTTGAGGATGAGGATTTGACCAAGTACCACCTCATCCAAAGGCTTCACACATGTGGGAGCCCAACCTAGGAAGATATTTGGAGAAGAGTGTACAAGTACACTCCTCTCCCCTAGGCCTCACACATGTGTGAGAGATATCAGGAGTCAAATAACTCCTCAAGGTTTGAGGATTTGTGGAGAGGGATGAGGTGGATTTCATGTGGCACTTTCTCATTTGAAGAGGTGTGACATGTCATCCATTTCTTATACCCTCATTTTCAACTTGAGAAGCACTTGGCATTTTTTTTTTACTTGTGGAGTTGAGAGTTTGAGAGTAAGAGACTTGGGGATTGGAGAAGAAGGATAGTTGAGCTCTTGTAGGGACTTCACCAAAATTTTCCTTCATCGACTTCTGGGCAAAGCTTTTGTGAAGTAGGATTCTTTCTTGTAGATTAATTTGTGTGTTGAATGGAAATGAAAAGTAGAAAATGAGTGTATGTGTTGTTGTGTTCTTCTTACCTTGTTCTCCATTGTTGTGATGGGCTTGTTAGTTGTGTTGTTGGGTGGGTGTATTGTGTTTCAGGATGGCTCACGAATTGGTTGAGAGCAACCCATGTGAGGGGTTGAGGGGGGTAAGAATCCTCTTTGGGGAAAAGTTCACTCTCTTGAGGGAGAGATTTGGCATGAGTGCCATAGTTCTTTGAGTGGCATGAGTGCCATTTGGTGTTTGAGTATTGTGATTTTTTGTGGTGAAATGGTTAAGCAGGTTTTTGGAAGGTTTGAAGAATCATGGAAATGTGTATATGTGATTATTGATGTATTAGTTCCATTTTTCCCAAGGTAGTGAAGTGGCGACCAGTGATGAATGCAATTGCAATGGGTCCACCACACAAAGGCCTCGACCTGCAATAACAAGACTTCGACCAGGCTGAAGGCTAGGGTTTTAAATTCAAAATGAGCATAGTCCACAGGACCTGTATTCGTAGTCGAAGTCCCAAAAGCTCTACAACCTAAGAAACAAAACATAGACACAAGGCAGAGAAATCAAATGCAACCACAGACCATATGGCAGATCCATACGGATCTACTACCTAAAAAAAATTTCAAAAAAATTTCCCGTGAGTGAAATGTATCAAATTTTATATGCTTCCTAGGGTTTTTGGGTCTTCTAGACTCAATGGCAGAGTCAGATTCAAGCTAGGAGGTCTCCTGCAAAAGTCAGTCACCAAAACTCAACCAAAAATGTTAGATTTTCACATGTTCACATCGGGTTCACCATTCTGTAGTTAGGAAAAATCAGATTTAGTGTTAAAAACAACAAACTAACTAAACCCTAACTAGCACCATGAAGGACAAACTAGCATGAATATGAAAACAATGAAATTCAAATGCAAACCGAATCCACACTAGACTTGATTGATCTCCATGGCTCTTCTCGATCTTGCATGAGAATGCATGATGTCGAAGGGTTGTTGATTGCTCACTGTTGCAGCATAACAGAGCTAAGCATTGCACGATTGTATGAAGATGAGTGAGTGTTTGGAATTGAAATAAGAGTTTCAATTTATAGATAGAGAGGGAATCAAATGGATGGTCAAGATTAGAAGGGTGAGGGATGAGGTGGATGGCTAGGATTGAAAGTCAATTTTAGTGCTTATGACGCACAATAAAGGGGTATGACAACATGCCAAAATTAGCAGAATAGTGGGAATAAATGGGATTGTAGTCATGTGACATGTGTAGAATAAGTCTAATTTAAATAAAAGTTTATTTAAATTAGTTGTGCATGTAAGTGGTTGAAGTCATGTGACACTTGTTTGCATGCGGTAAAAGATGAGGGAATAGGGATTTAATTCAAATATTTTATTTGAATTGTTTTGAATATGTGATAAAGGGGGAATTTATTAAATAAAGGGGATTTATTTAATTAATTGGAAAGGTGATTAAATGGGATTTAAGTGGGATCATGCTAGGACCTAGGGAAAAATGTTACAAGATATCTCTAGGTGATGTGTCGACTAGGTGTTGTAAGACATGGACAATTTTAGGTGTCTACATTTTTCCCCTCTTTGAGATGATGTTCGAGATCAGATTTATGGCGAGTAACATCATTTCAAAGAAGAAAAGGTGTGAATGAAGAGAAAAGGATGGTATGATGATGCCCCCTCGAGAGGATAGGTGGGTTGGACAAACATGGGTAGGCTCTCGAAATGAAAGGGATTGGTCAAAGATAAAGATAAGGGAATGGATAGAAGAAAAGGAAGGATGTGTTATACTGCAATAAAGGTGAGCAACCATGATGTTTGATATAGCACTAGACATTATGCACCAAGGTACAAGGACCGAGGTGACGATGTGTCTCGTGCCCCAGCGTAATACAACCTTGTCTAGATACAAGATATGAATATTAGTTGGGAATTATTCAGATTTGATACAAATGCAAGATAAAATAATAACACACACAAGTAAGCAAGCAAGCATGCACAAATGATTCAAAAACAAACAAGGTATTGCCCCTGTCAAGCTGTAAAACAAAGATTGATTGATTGGTTTATTGATGATTGGTTGATTGATTGATAATGTTGTTGATGTGGGAATGATTTATTCCGAGAACAATGCGAGGGTTGTGTTGTTGATATGGGAACGATATATCCCAAGAACAACACTAGGATGCAGGAATGATATATCCCATTGATTATGATGATTGATTGATTGATTTAGTGTTGTCATTGCGGGTAACGATATATCCCTGGATCAACACAAGGATGTAGGAATGATATATCACATTGATTAAGATGATTGATTGATTGATTTGGTTGACAACAAGATTGGAACAAAATCATGGATGCAATTGGATGATGTGTGTCGATTGCTTTGACTAGATTAGTATGGATTAGGGATTGACTTGCATTTAGATCATGGCTTGGATTAGTTTGATTGATTTTGATTGGATTGAATAATGATGATGAATTGAATTGGTTAGAAGAAGTGATTTGATAAAGATTGTTTTGATTGATTGAATTGAATGGAAGAATTGATTTGATTGATTGAATTGAAAGGAAGAATTGATTTGATTGATGATAGGGTTGATTTTATTGCTTGGATTTTTGGAATGTTGTAATTTTTTTGGATTTTGAAATGTTTTGATATTTTTGGATTTTTGGAATATTTGATTTTTTTTGGATTTTGAAAATATTTTAAATTTTTTTTGGATTTTTGGGAATATTTGATTTTTTGGGATTTTTGGAATGTTTTGAATTTTTTTTGGATTTTTGAAATATTTGATTTTTTTGGATTTTACAATGTTTTGATTGTTTTTGGATTTTGAAATGTTTTGAGATGTCCATGGATGACTATTTGGGTAGCCTTTATCCTAGATACCAATGACAAGGGAAAACCAAGTCTAGGCACAAGGATAATGTAGGATTGGATGAATGGATAAAAGGGTGGGAAAAAGCTCATGATAAGTGGATGGAATGGATGTATGCGTAAGAGGGCCAGGATGTGATGTCCAAAGACTATGTCGCATAGGAACAACATGCCCCATTCTAAATACAATGCTTAGGATTTTACATGACAAAGCTCATGACAATAGGATGATGATAGGGTTATTTGGATAAGATGAAAAAAATGGGTAATCACAAGAAGGTAATGATAGGATTTATCTGGAAAGGACAAGGCATGTCAAGAGATATCCAAAACATTTGTCAACATTGCGCCCCCATATCTTAGTCAAGATCAAAAGGAGGAAGGGAAAATGAATGGACTCAATAAGACAAGTATATGTAGGTGTAATGGATAAGGATGGTAGGATAGGATATGCCAAGATAGGACATGATAAGATGGAAAATGATAGGTTGGAAATGATAAGTGGGATGAGACAAGGTGCCCCCAAGTGTAAGTGACTAGAAGATCAACCTACACATGACGCCTGTTTACCAGGTTTTCATCATGGTACTTATCCAAGGTGCCACCAAGGGTGGTTTTCACCATTGGACAAAGGGATTTATCTTTACTATTTTGATTTTTTTGATTTTTTTGTACTTTTGTGAATATTTGGATGGGAGAAGGGGAATATGGATAGGAGTGACTCAAGTGTCTAGTTCCATGAAAAGTGATAGTCCTGTTAGAGATGGATGTCGCATGGACCATGTCAAATCATTATGCTCATAGATGTTGGTAGGAGATAGCATGAAAGTGAGATGGATAAGGTAAATAATGGTTTATGATATGGATTATGAAAGGGAGGATAATGGATGGGGGAAAGTGGATTATGCATGGAAGGATGAAAGGTTCATCCAAAAGATGAATGAGAGGCTTAGCCAAAAGCATGGACAGGAAGATGATGGTGAAGATATGTAGGATAATGGATGAGGAATGGGGAGATGGAGGTATGTGGAAATGTTGAATAATGGAAGGGAACCATAACCAATGGTTACACACACTGTGATAAACATTGAAGCTTTTGATTAGAAGGTGGTTTAGGAAGCAATGGAGATTTTTGCTTAGGAGATGGATGATGAAGTGCTTTAGGTACGCACATAGACTTAGTATTTTTATGATTTTTGTTTTGCTTGTGGGATTTAGGAATTTGAAACTTTTGAATGGAGTGGGACTTTTGGATGGAAAAGGATGGTTGGGATTTTTGAGATGTGGATGCCTCATTTGACTTACTTTCTTTTTGCTTAGGTACCCATACCATTTTACTTTTGGACTTTGCTTGTGAAGGTGCAGGCTTGGATAGCTTCTTGGATATATTTTTCTTTGATTTTTTGCATTTGTACCCTAATACATTAGGACCCTTAGGATTTTTTACTTTATGTGTAGAGGCATCCATTTTCTTATATTTGAATCCCATGGGATGGGTGAAATGAGTGGAAGCTTCATGTTTAGACAATCTGTGCATTTGCTGGTCATGATTAGAAATTTGAGGGAATGTGTAAATGGATGGATTTGGCATTGGGAGAAGTGGTGGTAAAGTAGATGGAGGGATATTAGGAGTTGGAAGAAGCAAAGGTAGATTGGAAGGTGGAAGGTGTATGGTCACATGCTTTTGATATTTGTAAGATGATGAAGTTGGAATGGAAACGTATGTTTTGGCGGTATGATAAGATTTGTGATGGAAAGTGGTGGACTTAGGAGGAATGGAGGAATTACCAACATCTTTAGATTATTTACCTTGGGGTGTATATCTAAGGCCATATGAGTGTGGAGGGACATTGACATGTATAGGCTCCAAAATACCTTGTTCATAAAGGCCTAAGCCTTTACCATGGTAGTTTATGCTTTGGAGTATGCAATGGACTATGGGACTAGGTGCAGATTGGACACTAGACATAAGCTCATTATTGGATGGAGGAGGTGAAGTGGAAGACAAAGGTTGTTGCTTTCCTAAGGAGGAACATTCATGGATGAAGGTGATAAGACCAATAGGATATGATGGTGGATTCAAAATGGGGTTGATAGTGGAGGTGGAAGGATCAATAGGATCTTGATTATGTGCATGTAGATCCAAGCAATTTGTTTGATCTTCAATGTGTACTTGGGAGGCATGTGTCTCATCAAGGGAAACAGATGTTGTGGAATTATGGATAGGGATAGGTGGAGTGATAATCTTTTGATCATGAAATGCATAAAGTTTGGCTAAGAGTATCATCATGATTTTCATGATCATAGATGGAACCTTGATCATAAACGGGAGCAGAAATAGGATTAAGTGTGCTATAAATGGGATAAATTTGCTCACGAATAGGGTCATGATCATAAATAATATCTTGATCATAGAAAATATATAGGTCATGAATGAGTTCAACTTAGAGATGCTTTGATCTTGATTTGGATGAGGGCTTGATATTTCCATATGCTTAGGATTAAACTCTTGACATAGCTCTTGTTTTGCTTGAATGGAAGTGGATGATTCTTGGATAGGCCCTTGGTCAACAACATGAGAGGGTAATGAACTCCTGGGAGGAAAATTTTCAATAGGCTCGAGGGGTTGTGGACCACATGATGGGGTTGAAGAAGTGGACATGGAATTCAAAGGTTCTTTGGTAGGCTCATCAATGGGTTTTGGACATGGGGATGGTCTATTCTGTGCTAGTAGTCCTTGGATCACATCCTTTGTAGGTGAATGGTTGATGGAAGTTGAAGGCTCAAGATTAGGATTAGGTGGAAGGCTAACTGGATTAGGTGGATTAGGACTAGGAGTGGATAGGTCCCATGGTGGAAGGACAATAGGGGTATTAGATGAATTAGACTTAAGGCTTGGACTTTGATTAAATGGAGGGTCAAAAGTAGTAAATGGATTCGTGGGTTTGGATAACTCCATAGCTTTTCTTTTGCTTTTAGATTTTGCAAAGAATCTTTTGAGAAAATCGTTCAAGGATTTTTTAGTTGATGGATTAGAGCTTGAAAGGTTTGATGATGATGTTGATGTAGGACTAGTAGGCTTTGGTATAGGCATTGTCTTGGATGATGATGGAGGACTAGTAGATGGATTGGTATACAATTCCAAACTTAAGGTGGTATTTCCCTTGTCAAGAGTATCATTAAGATGGCTTAGGGATCTTGATTTTGGTGTGAGGAGTAACTAGTACTAGCATGCTCATGTTGTGGAAGATTTGGAGATGGATATTGCATGAGTTGTTGGATTTTGACTAGGAGTTGTATTTGTGGTGATTGGTTTTGTTGAAAATCTTGAATGATGGCTTGGAATCTTTGTATGATTTTTTGGTCTAAGGGTTGTGTAATTTGGTGAATTATTTGAATGAGGTCTTGGAGCTCTTGTTCTATGATCTTTTGCTCTAGTGTTGGGATGGAGTTACACATAGATTGAAGTTTTTGGATTTCAATTTGTTCCTCCAAGTATGCCTCAAAATCTACAAGATCCTCATCATCATTAGCAGCAAATTTTGGGTCACCTCGGAGTATGCATGGTTTTGGATTAGGCCCAGATTTGTTGATGATCACAACCATTTTGATGAATGAAGATTGGACTAGGTTCAAGAATGGGAATATGAGTAATATGAGTTAAGGTTGGAATGTTATAGATTCGAGGTGTGGTGTTTGGTTGAGATTGACAATATTTGTTTTTTAACACACATGCAAAACACAAAAAATAGAATGTTTTGGATGACTCTGATATAAAATCAGAGTAAAAGTCTGAATGGGGGCCTAGATTAGCCCCAAATTTTCACTAGTCTTGACAAATTTGAAGACACTTGTAAGTATGCACAACTTAGGCTGGAAAGAGGATACTACTTGCTGAGTCCCTACTTGGATTTCTCCATATACTAAGACAAAGCAGACAACTAGAGATATTGGTGACACTAGCTCCCCCTTACATGACACGGGCACACCAAATCTCCTACCCCAAAGATCCAAAGATCTTATGAACCGAGGGATTTTTTGTCTCTACTTTGAATAGTACATATAGGGCGGCTTCAGAGGTCCGACCTCATGCACCAGCAAGAAAAAATAGTTTTTGGCCTCTACAACAAGTGGTTTCTAATCAGTGTTTTGGGATAATTTGGTGTCTATACATGTGGTAGTTCACTCATTTAAGAGGCCTCCTAGCCCTTAGAAAGGTTTTTTACGCATCACATGATATTGAGGGAGACTTCCGTCGGTATAGAACAACGGCACCAGGTGATTGATGACTTTTGTCACAACCACAATTATTTATATTGCAGATGAAATGAAAGTACTGCTTGGGTTGTTCCCTCTAACAAATCAGGAGGTAGGCCCTCTAACAGATTAAAAAGATAAAAATGATGGGTCTGGCTTCTAATCACAGAGTTTGCATAAGGTGAGAGTATACACCTACCACCTTTCAAGCACAACAAATAGTGATAAATTAACACCTTAGTTAATCTATGTGCAAATAGACTTTTGAAAAAGATATCAAATCAATGAAGGCCTTGCAAAACCACCATTAGTAGTTTTAGTTTGTATCTTTTCCCAGCAATTACCACAATCTTGTAAATTAGATATCAGTAGCATAAAATCTCTATGAAAGTGTGAAAAACAAGAGTCATCAAGTAAATACCCCTTTTTGCAATCCATCGAGATGAAAAGGCCAAGAAAGTGAATCTAGAAAATATCTAAGAAGATTGATTAGCTACAGTAAAACTAATAGCAGCATCAAAAAGTAGACGAAATTCTAAGCAAATTCAAAAAATGTTTCGCGAAAAATGGAATAAATTTGTAAAAGTCGTAAGCATTTGAAGTTTGCATCCAAGTTTGACTTTGACTGCGAAAATACTTAATGAAACAACTCCGTTACCTAACGAAACCTATACTATTGCGTAGTTGATTGAACTAGCTCTCCAATGAGTCCTCATTTGCGCAATTTCAATACCATATGCTCCAGTTATGAGAAAAAGAAAAAAATTGTCCCTTATGGCATGTAGGAGGGTAAGGGGTCAGCTGACTATTTAATAGTTAACTGTTAGTGGTTTCCCCCTTAGCGGTCACGTGCTGGTAGTGACTGTCATAGTTATAGCTTTTCTAGCGGTCAAGGGTTTAGCCCCTAACACTAACACTAATACTAATACTAACCCTAACAGCTAATACTAACACTAACATTTAAGAATAACAGCTAACATTAATTCTAACATTTAAGCCTAACAGCTAACACTAATGCTACCATTTAATCCTAACCTAACGATTAACACTAAATCTAAACCTACCATTTGAATTTAACACTAAAACCCTAACCCTAACAGTGACCTCCTAATGCAAACAGTCCATGTGTCTTAAATCTGCGGCATAATTAAACAACACACAGTGATGGTTTTGAACTCACGAGTGATGGTGGTGGGTTAGCAAGCGGAGGAGGGGAGCTTGAGGCCGATGGCAACAAAGTTAAAGAGTGGTGTCAACTAGCACACAGAGGTGGCAGAGGTTGAAGGTCACCACTGAGGGCAGTTGTAGCACTTAGGGTTTGAATGAGAAAAAGACACAGGTGGCGGTGGAGTGGTGCTAGGGTGGATAGCGGTGGAAAAGCAGTGAATAGGTGGAGTAAGTAGTTAGAATCTGGTGGTAGTGAAGTGGCGACCAGTGATGAATGCAATTGCAATGGGTCCACCACACAAAGGCCTCGACCTGCAATAACAAGACTTCGACCAGGCTGAAGGCTAGGGTTTTAAATTCAAAATGAGCACAGTCCACAGGACCTGTATTCGTAGTCGAAGTCCCGAAAGCTCTACAACCTAAGAAACAAAACATAGACACAAGGCAAAGAAATCAAATGCAACCACAGACCATATGGCAGATCCATATGGATCTACTACCTAAAAAAAATTTCAAAAAAATTTCCCGTGAGTGAAATGTATCAAATTTTATATGCTTCCTAGGGTTTTTGGGTCTTCTAGACTCAACGGCAGAGTCAGATTCGAGCTAGGAGGTCTCCTGCAAAAGTCAGTCACCAAAACTCAACCAAAAATGTTAGATTTTCACATGTTCACATCGGGTTCACCATTCTGTAGTTAGGAAAAATCAGATTTAGTGTTAAAAACAACAAACTAACTAAACCCTAACTAGCACCATGAAGGACAAACTAGCATGAATATGAAAACAATGAAATTCAAATGCAAACCGAATCCACACTAGACTTGATTGATCTCCATGGCTCTTCTCGATCTTGCATGAGAATGCATGATGTCGAAGGGTTGTTGATTGCTCACTGTTGCAGCATAACAGAGCTAAGCATTGCATGATTGTATGAAGATGAGTGAGGGTTTGGAATTGGAATAAGAGTTTCAATTTATAAATAGAGATGAAATCAAATGGATGGTCAAGATTAGAAGAGTGAGGGATGAGGTGGATGGCTAGGATTGAAAGTCAATTTTAGTGCTTATGACGCACAATAAAGGGGTATGACAACATGCCAAAATTAGTAGAATAGTGGGAATAAATGGGATTGTAGTCATGTGACATGTGTAGGATAAGTCTAATTTAAATAAAGTTTATTTAAATTAGTTGTGCATGTAAGTGGTTGAAATCATGTGACACTTGTTTGCATGCGGTAAAAGATGAGGGAATAGGGATTTAATTCAAATATTTTATTTGAATTGTTTTGAATATGTGATAAAGGGGAAATTAATTAAATAAAAGGGATCTATTTAATTAATTGGAAAGGTGATTAAATGGGATTTAAGTGGGATCATGCTAGGACCTAGGGCATAACATTACAAGATATCTATAGGTGATGTGTCGACTAGGTGTTGTAAGACATGGACAATTTTAGGTGTCTACATTGTGTATTGTTCTAAAAGATTGTATTTCTATTACTTACCATTTTCAAAGTCATATATGCATTGTTGTAAATTTGAATACATTGTGTATAAGAAAAATAATTACTCCTAATTATATTTGTCATTCAAGTAATGCATTAGCTGTTTAAAGAAAGAAATAAATTTATGCTTTGACAAAAAGAATATTCTCGTATTCTTATTTAAGATTTTTTGTTGAACTGCATTGTATATGTGAGAGTATAGATGTAGAAGAATTTTTTTTATTCCTACCATATCTCTTCTAATGTGAAGATGTATTGAGTAGGAAAATAAATAAGTAGATATGTTGGATTTTGTTGTTATCATCTATACATGTTCATCTTTTTGAAATATATATTTTGGAACCTTTTATTTTTATTTTATTTGCTTAAAAATCTCTCTTTTAAAAAGAATTGACCTATCCTTATAGATATATACTCATGTTATATATATATATATATATATATATATATATATATATATATATATATATATATATATATATATATATATATATATATATATATATATATATATATATAGTTTTAAAAATAAAAATAATAGAATGTTTGTTTGGTTTTTATATATAATTTTATTTTATGTATTATATTTAACATTTTAAGATATCACAAAACATAATAATAATAAAATAAAAATAAAGTGAAAAAAATTATGCCTGCGGTAGGGCGGGCCGAGCCCTAACCCTGTTGCGGCCTTATATGGGCGGGGGCTCCACCCCACCCCACGGCCACGAGGGGTTGGCCTATGTGTGCAAGTCAGAACCCCTGTTTGGGGACCATGCCCTGCACACACAGGGCCACGCCCATGGCACCATGTCTCCTCTCCCACAAAAAAAATGTATATAATATTTGTCATATATATATATATATATATGTTCGCCCATATATCTTATCTATCATTTCTGCATTTCAATTTGTTTATATATATATATATATATATATATATATATATATATATATATATGGTTATATACTTAGGGATATATACAATTTTTTTGTTGTGTAAATAGGAAAAGAAAAATATATAAAAGAAAATCAAACTAATACTATTGTATATAATATATATTGTTATATATATTATATACACAACATGTAAATATGGTATATATATTTTTCTTATATTGAGTATATGAGTTGTGTATACTCATATATACACAACAAATATATCTATGATCATCCATTAACATAATATGTATTAGTTCTAGGATTTACATACATTTTGGAAAGGGGATTTCATTGTAGAGATAAACAAATAAAACAATCAGTGGAAAACTAAATGCATAAAATTGTAGGAAATTTTAAAATATTTATATGGAAAAGAAAACTTAGCATGCAATTAAATTTGAGGAAACACTCATCTATCCCTCTTCTTGCCTCCTCCCAAACTTGCAAACAAAATAAGAATAAAGGAGTGTTAATAGACTCTTTTATAGCCTTCCCATGTGATTAGTGGGGTTACCCTAGGGATTAGTGGAAACTAAGACTACTGGTGTTAAGTAATCTAGTTTTATTAACTCCCTCACCTTGTGTATAGTATGTAGTGGGTTATAAAATAATTTTAGAAAATTGATGTCTAATTAAATTCTCTAGTGGAAATTTTTACTATGATGGTTTATTTTATGGGTTCTTTATAATTAGTGAGTTTTATTAGTCCACATTGTCTTTCTTAGAGAGAATGGCATTTCTTTATTTTAATTTAATTTGATAAATCTATTGTTAAATGTGTACTTATTTTATATTGGAATTGAACATTTATTATTATTTTAAGAAAATCTAATATGATTGAGAGGAGAGAAAATATTGCATTAATAGTTTTTATGAAATATTGTTGTCATTTAAATTATTTAAAATCCTCTTCTTTGGAATACTAAAATCTTTACAATGGTAGACTTAAATTTTAATACTTTCGTAGTAATAATTTATTTTCCTAGTAATGATGTAAAATTGAGATACAAATTTATTGTACTAGTTAAATTCATTTGTTGTTTTTCTATTAGGAATCATTTAATGGGTCTGGTGTTAGTTAAACATTAACATGCTAAGAATTTAACTTAATTTTAGATAATTGGGCTTCATGCTCTTAAGATGGGGCCATTTCCATTTTCATCTAGAAAACCTATTAGGGAATTATTTTATGAATTATTCCCTCATGGTGTCATGTAGTGTGACATCAAACCTCTATTAGGTTGCCTTCATATTCACAGGGTGAACAAAAGAAGTTTGCTACACTCGCCTATTCACAAACCTCCTTCCTCGCTTTGTGCAGTGTGATCAGCTTGATGTTGCATGGCAACATAACTAAGTGTGGATGTTAGGTGATCATGTGATCCATGATAGTAATATGCATTAATGATAGTTTTCAAAAAAATTTGTTGGTTTGGGTGTTCATGTCCACATGCAAATGTGGGCATGACAAAGGGAGGATAGAGAGATATAAGGAGAGTCTCTTTCTAACTATCATCTATTTCTCTATCTCTATCCTCCCTATATCTCTATCTCTCTATTCTCCATCTATCTCTCTATCCTTCCTTTATCAAGCTATCTATTTTTATCTCTCTTCCTCTTTCTCTCTATCTCTATCTCTATCTCCCTCTCTCTATCTCTCCTTCTCTATCTCTCTCTCACTCCCTCTCTATATCTCTACCTCTCAATATCTCTCTCCCCATCTCTCGATCTCTTCATCTCTTTCCCTCTTTATATCTCTCCCTCTCTCCCTCTCTCTCTATCTCTATATTTTCCCTCTATATCTCTCCCTCACTCTTTATCTCCCTATATCTCCACTCTCTATCTCTATCACTATCTCCTCTATCTATCTATCTATCTATCTATCTCCCTCTATCTATCCCTTTCTCTATCTTAGCCTCTCTCTCTATCTCTCTATCTCTCCCTCTCCCTATCTTTATCTCTCCCTCACTCTCTTCCTCTCTCTATCTCTCTCTACTTCCATCTCTAGATCATTTGGCTATAGGTATCTAAAATTGGCTGAAAGACAAATCCCAATTACTATAAATTACATTTTTGCATATATATACCTTTGTGTCTCAATTCATATAGTACTAACGGCATAGATCTTTAGTCAAATCATGCCACATACATCTTGACCAAGCACAATAGATTAGCATTAAACAGATATCTTGATCAACACATAATTATAGAGAAAGATTGCACTTGCAGGAATATGAATTCTACCTAAAATCGATGAATAGGTATATGAATAGAGGAGGAGATTTCATGGTGGATATACAAATCAATCAAATTAAGACCAAGGGTACAAATTATGTGTATTCAATTTACTTTTAGTTGATGCTTTTAGGTTGCAACAATGATAGTCCATGCTCATAAATGAAAGTAGGTCAACCTAAGGAGAATCTATAAGTTTCTCCCACTCTTTGTCCAAGGGAAAATTGATCTTCTATAAGAGTCTAAAGTGTCACACCAGTTAAATGGTGAATTCATAGGATACCTCCTATGCTTGAGCCATAGATGTTTGTACAAGGGTATCTAGCTCTATCAATCTCTTGAAAACTAATTGAACCTCTTTGATAAAAGGAGCTAAGGACTACATGTTGAATATAGTTTCTTCTTGGCTCTTCCCATTTACTAGTTCTATAAATTTGGCTCTTCTCATTCACAAGGATTAGATGATGTGGCCTCCATTTTGGCCTTGTAGTATGATCTTCACAAGACCTTGATGTGGTCAAGGGAAGACACTAACTATTTGAGATCTTTAATTTGGTCCTTTAACCTCTTGACCTCCTCCTTTGATTCTTCTATTATATTCTTTAGGTCAGCCTCTTTTTCTCTCCGGTCCTTAAGTGTCTAGGCCTACGTGTCCACTTGATTATTTAGCTTCGCTAGCTCATAATCTTGGCTAGAGGCCTTTTCCTTTAGTGATCCTATTTCAATAGCCTTGGCACTAGTTTTAGCATTTTCATGGCTCAATTATACCTCTAAGTTTTCCACTTTCTTTGATAATGCATTCTTGGTGGTTATCTTAGTTACCATCTATCTTTTCCCTACTGCTTATTATGCTTAGTCATGTTATTGGAAATGGATCTAGGTGAGGATAGACCTTTACAAAGTGAAAATAAATATTGAACTAGTATGCTTAGTATGTAGGTATGCATAGTATGTTGAAGCCATTTGTAAAGAAGTACACCAAGCAAAGGAAATATAAGAAGCATATTAAATTAACATATAAGAGGAAACAAGAACAAATAGTAACACATGTTGCAAGTATGTGACTAATCGGTGTTGTCATTGATGTCAACATATCTTTGTTGTCATTGGTGTCAATTGTATCTTATTCTATTACTTGTTTAGAAGCTTTGTATGTTGAGGATATTGAGAAAATTAGCCTCTCTGGAAGAAACAAGTGAGTTACAATAAAGTGCAGTATAGACAGTGAGTTGTATGTTGAAAGAACAATCCGGTAGATCGCTCCGCACTTCTTGATGGATGAATATCTTGGTCTACGGATTGGAAGTTACTTAAAGGAATGTCTTGAGATGCTAAATCCTGAGTTTGAGCCTTCGATGTGAAGAATTAAGAGAGTTGCATTCACCAGAGTAAAACCTACTTTTTATGTAAGTTCAGTTGGGACAGGGAGAAAGTATTCTGCTCTACAATAAAGTATTTTGCTCTGTGGTTCTAGAGGGAAGCTTGGGATGATGATAAGTACCTACAATTATAGTGGTTCATGGTTTGGTGGTCTGCAAGCTATCTTTCCTTCATAACAGTTGAAGATAATGAAGTTCATATGTTCCAGTGTGAAGATTCTTATGGGTAAAATGGTTAAAGGTTGTGTGGTTGCTCTTGATGATTATAACGTGCTTGTGGATGTCCCCTGATCATGTTCCTATCTTGACATTGGTCCATGTTAAGGAATTGAGATCGTGCTTGAAGATTGTCCCTAGATAATGTAGCATGTAACCAGTCTTAGCTGACTTGGTTAACTCCAGTGATTGCGGAGATCCCTTGAAGATCATGGAAGCATGTTGAAGCATGGAAGATTGTGTTTGATTCCCAACTAAGGCATGGCATGATCCACATACATCTTTAATGTTGTAATAGGTCAAGACCTATTTTGTAAATGTTTGTAATACTGACCTTAGAGATTGTTCCAATGATTGATGATTGTAATGCCGACCTTGATGATCATTCCAAGGTTGTTGAAGTGTATAAATACTTGTAGTTGAGTCATAGAAAATATGTCCTTGAGTGAAGATGGAAAGATAATAAGAAAGGTCCAAAAGGAAAAGCAAAGAAGAGGCAGAGCAGGAGAGTGTGAGTGTGATGCGAGCATATGAATAGCAGAATAGAGTTAGAAGATCAGTAGCGATGAATACTTGGGATTCAAAATTTAGTTGCTAAATGACTGCACCCTGGCATAGTGACAGATGCTTATGTAATATTTAGTTTTCATGTGTAATTTGATTTGTACTTGACAGTGAACTTTCTTCTTTAAGGTAGTGAGCCTAGCAGTGAGCCTCCATTAGGGTTTAACAGCCCTCAGGGTTTAACAACCCTTATTCTAATCTTGCTAGGTTTAGGGTTGAGGCAGTGAGCTTGCTAGATCTAGTTGTACTTCATAGAAGTGAGCCAGCATGTTCTAGGCCCATGGAGTGACCAAGCCTGAACATCATTACTTGTAAAGATTGGAATATATATTTGAGAGCTAATCCTCTCTCTGGTTTTTCCCTTTTGGGTTTTCCACGTAAAATCTTGGTGTTCATGTGTCATGTTTTTATGGTTGCTATTCATATGCATGTTATGCCCTTGTTTAATTAATTTTTGGAAATGGTTGAAAGCTAAAGTGCATGAAAAGATTTTTAGAACACTGATTCACCCCCTCCTCTCAGTGTTCCTGTCATTCAACAATTGGTATCAGAGCAAGGTTCCTTGGAAAAAGTTTAACATCTTGAGGAAGATTTGGGATAGTGTGATCATGGTAGCAAGAAGATATGGAAATTATAGAACCTACAACCAACTAGAAGCAACTCTTATGGATCTTGAAAATTCTGAAGCAGAAGTCAAGGATCTAAAAGAAAACTTGCAACAAGCTGATGAATGCATCTTGAAGCTAAAAGAGTAAGTCAAGAAATTCAAAGACAAATACAAAGAAGTCAGTGATCAATTGTTATCAGCAAATGAAGCCCTGAATGATTTGGAAGTAGATGTTATAGAAAGAACAAGAGTAGAAGATGATCTAAATTTAATTGTGAAGAATAGATCAGAAGATTGTGCAAAACTTGAAAAAGAAATTACAAACCTAAAAACAAACCTAGAAAAGACCAAAAGCTTTGAAGAAAAATTCAAGATAAGTACTGCAAAACTTGATGAAATGATTGTCAACCAGAAAAGTGCAGATGACAAGAAAAGTTTGGGATATGAAAAAGGGAAAAGTTCAAAATTTGGTCAAGCAACCACTGAAGTACATCAAAACAAAGGAAATCAATTCAGAAATGAGAAAAGAAGACCTAGAAGACCTCCAGTCAGACATTCAAATGCACAAAGGTACCCATCTTTCAATGGTTATTGTAATTCATGCAATAAGTATGGTCATAAGGCTACTCGGTGTAGGAGTAGAATAAATCAAAAGATTCCATCATTCTCTAGTCAGTGTTTCAATTGCAAGAAAATTGGTCATAGAGCAAATGAATGTAGAAATTAGACAAGGAAAAGTTTCAACAATGGGAGGAATGAACAAGCATTCAAAGGTAAATGCTTCACTTGCAATAGAACTGGTCATAGAGTTGTTGTATGTAGAAGAAAAGTAAGTCAGAATTCCATTAAGTGCAATGCGTGCTATAAAATGGGACACAGATCAAATGAATGTAGAAGTTTGGTAAGAACTAATTTTCAAAATACAAGGAACAGTCAATCATTCAATGGAAAGTGTTTTGCATGCAACAGATTTGGATATATGGCTAATCAATGCAGATCAAATTCAACCAATGAAAGGAATCAAGGTTAAAAGAATGTGGTGTGCTTTAATTGCAACAAATCTGGACATGTTGCAAGATTCTGCAGAAGTAAGAATATAAAGAGAAATTACTAATCTAAAAGGGGAAAATAGAGCAAAGAAATAAGAAGGGAAAAGAAAAGGTTGATCTGATTGAAACTGAGGAAGAAATGGACAAGATCGGGATCAATAAGGAAGTAATTTTAATTAAGGATAGATCTGCACCAACATCTGATGCAGATACCTTCTTTGAAAAGTAAAGTGTGAGCTCTGGCTCAGGGGTAGCTGTATTGAAAATCCAAACTCCCCAGCTAGATAATTGGAGCTGGAATCCAACACTGAGTTATGTAGCGAAATCCAACAAGTAAAATCCCTTAGAAAAGATTAAAGCACAATCTTTTGAGTGTGGGTCAAATGTGTGACAAGGGCTATGATTTAAGCTTCAAGGACAATGGACGCAAGATCAAGGAAAGCTCCGAAATGACGCAGAACCACAGACAGGAACGTCAAAATAGACCTAGTCAACCTTCGTTGACCTGCACTTACCTCCGCACATATATTCCCACTTACCCATCGACCCACTGAAAATTTGTTCTTCCGATCACTTTAAGTCCTACCGATATCCCCTTATCGGTTGAGTTGCCTCTCGGCAACACCGCCAACATCAGTCGATCCACAAAAAATCTCCCTGACGGTAGTCTCACGCCGACGCCAACCACCTTATCGATACCGACTCTCCTTTTTGCCTATTGGCGGGACCAATGACTATCGGCAACCACTCCAAATCTTATGCCGAAGTCAACCTCGCGCCAATGACCTTGTCTCTTCATTGCCTATCAGCAAGATAATAGCTATCGGCCCAACTTTTTGGCTGTTCACCGATGCTGAATGTCACACTGAACACTTATCATTAACTCTACCGTCGACTAGACTTATACTATCGGAGTGACTTTCACTTTGGCCTCCGATCGACTAACTCACACCGATGACTTCTTTCCTTCGCACTTGTTGGTATGATATATACCGTCGATGCTAGCAATGAAACTTATGCCGATGTCCTTGGTCACCCCGATGAACCTTCATACATCATGTATCGGTGCGACCAACACCGTCAGCGGAACATTACTCTCCTCCACCGATAATAGATCTCATGCCGATGCGTCGATCATCATCTCGCCATCGGTAAGACTTTCCACATCGGCTATTCTCCACTTTGCTTGGCCGATACTATGGCTTATGCTGATAGACTCCTTCGTCGGTGACACGTTGTATTTGTCACCCCGATCGGTGAAAGTGTTCCCCATCAGCTCAATACAACTTCTTTAACCTAATGGTTCTTCTCACGCCGATGTCTTCACAAACTTGCACAGAAAACCCTGATCTCGACCTGGTCCGTTCACTTAGCAATTTCGACACAGATTCTCAATCTTCAAACCCTAGCACATGAGGATGCTAGGAACGATCACTGCATGCAACACTTTGATCCTGAAACATGAAATACAGAAACAGAACGAACAAAAAGGAAACCTAATCTAATATACAGATCCATTCCACCTATTCTGCGAATCATCTGGTGGAATGGATAAATAAATCCATCTCGCCTGCAAATGGGAAAAATAATAACACAGATGGAGTTCAAATCAAAGGGTTTACACTAAAGGGATCTTCTCTTATTCAAATATCAGAAAATGCATACAAACATTCGGTCTCACTGTATCACAATGCTCTGTTAAATCTCCAAAAACATTGTCTCTATTTTTTCCCTATGCAACCATATGAACTCCGAACTATCAACTCACAATAATGTGAAAAAAACTGATCTAGGGCAATATGCCTACTCCTCATGATTAGTATAGAAATGATTCCCAGTGGCTTGGAGCTTCCAAGCAGCTAGGAGGATAGCTAGCATAGCAACTATAACAGACTGCACATAACCCTAGATTGACCAAAAAAATAGAAATTGGTCCCAAGGACCTTATTACATCACCAAGTAAAACATACTATAATTAGACCTAATCTATCTTTTGAAGGGGTGCTCCTGCACCATACTCCCCAGAAGAAGAAATCTCAAGTTCACTTGAGATGAGAGTATGTAGATCTGCACCATGTTTCTGGATCTACTCTTTAGTCAGCCACACTGCTTCTGAATCAGGTTTTCCTTGCCAAGCCACCAAATATTCCAAATATTCCTTGTTTCTAGTTTTCTTAATCACTCTTGTGTCCAAAACCTTCTGCAACTGTGGTGAATCATGCTTTGGAATGTCATCAGTTGTTGTATCATGTAGGAGTTCCTGTTCTTCATCTGGATTAAGTTTGTATGGAGTTAAATCACAGACATTGAATATAGGGGATAAACCAAGATCTGGAGGGAGTTGTATCATATAAGCATTCAGTCCATGCTTTCTCAAAATCTGACATGGTCCAATCTTCCTCTACATGAGTTTAGTATATTTGCCTTTAAGAAGTCTTTCCTTCTTCAAATGAACCCACACCAAATCTCCAACATCAAACTGTACATCTTTCTTCTTTCTATCAGCATATGCTTTATACTTCAAGGTAGTTTGCTATAGCTGGGTCTTTACTTGATCATGAACTTCTTTTATATCTTCTGCAAAAGCTTCTCCCTCTGCACTAACAGGGTCTACTGCAAGTAGATCTCTCGATTCCAAAATTCCTCTTGGATGCATACCATACACTATCTGGAAAGGTGATTTCCCAGTACTCCTATTGACAGTATCATTATAGGAAAATTCGGCCTGAAATAGGATATTATCCCACTTTTCTCCATGTTGTTTTGTCAAACATCTGAGCAAACTCCCTAAGGAACGATTGACTACACTAGTCTGTCCATCCGTTTGAGGATGATATGCGGATGAGAAAGACAAATTTGTTCCAAGTTTCTTCCACAGAGTTCTCCAGAAATGACCAATAAACTTCACATCTCTATCTGACACTATGCTCAAGGGCAACCCATGGATTCAGACTATTTCCTTGAAAAACAAATCTGCAATATATGAAGCATCAGCAGTGGTTTTGCATGGCAAGAAATGTGCCATTTTGCTGAATCTGTCCACTACAACAAAAACACTGTCAAACCCTTTCCTTGTCCTTGGTAAACCCAAGACAAAATCCATACTTATGCTTTCCCATGGTCTGGAAGGAATGGGTAATGGCTGATATAAACCTGCATTAGTTGATCTCCCTTTTACTTTCTGACATCTGATTGTAACTTAGGCCAATAATAATGTCTTCTAACAAGATCAAGAGTCTTATCCAAACCAAAATGACCTGCCATAGCTCCACTATGTTTCTCTTTAATGATGTTCAACCTCATAGAACACCTTGGAATACACAATTGTCCACCTTTGAACAATAATCCATCCTGGATCAGAAATTCAAAGAACTCAGCATGATATTTATCTCCAAAGGAAGTACATACCTAATATATCTCTCCAAAATCTTCATCATCAGTGTACATGGTCTTCAATGAATCAATTCCAACACTTTCCAACTAAATTTGTTTGACTGTTAGAGCTCTCCTACTCAGGACATCTGCTACCTTATTCTTGACTCCTTTCTTATGCTTCAATGTGAAAGTAAAATCTTGTAAAGTTTCTACCCATTTCATATGCCTATGATTTAGTTTTTCCTAGCTGTTTATGAAACTCAGAGCCTGATTATCTGTGAATACTATGAATTCCTTTGGCATCAAGTAATGCCTCCACTTTTTGAGTGACTGGACTAGAGCATACATTTCCAAATCATATGACGAATACCTCTTTTTAGCATCATTGAACTTCTCACTGAAAAATGCAATTGGCCTACCTTCTTGGCTGAGTACTGCCCCAATGGCCATGTGACTGGCATCACATTCTACCTAAAAGATTTTGTTAAAATCTAGAAGTACAAGGATTGGCTGTTGTGCCACCTGTGTCTTCAATGTTTCAAAAGAATCATCTGCCTCCTTAGTCCAAGCAAATCTGCACTTTTGACCTCCTTTTATAGTATCAAGCATGGGTGCACAAATATGACTAAATCCTCTTATAAACTTTCTGTAGAAGGTTGCTAACCCATGGAAACTTCTAACATCATTCATAGTCCTTAGAGTTGGCTAAGACAATATGGCACTTACCTTCTCCTTATCCATTTGCAACTTACCTTGAGAAATGACAAAACCCAAATATGTGATCTCCTCCTGCATGAACAAACACTTGTCCAAATTTATCATCAGTTGTTCTTCATGTAATCTCTTGAGAACCAAATCTATATGTCTGAGATGCTCTTCCTTTGTATTGCTGAAAATCAGAATGTCATCTAGATAGACTATGACAATCTTTCACATGAATTCGCTCAAAACCTCATTCATTAATCTCATAAAAGTACTAGGTGCATTAGACAAACCAAAAGGCATAACTTTCCACTCATACAACCCTTCATTGGTTTTGAATGTTGTTTTCCATTCATCTCCTGGCCTAATCCTGATCTGATGATAACCACTCTTCAAATCTATTTTTGTAAAATACTTAGCACCTCCCAAACAGTCAAGTAAATCCTCTATCCTAGGTATTAGAAACCTATACCTGATTGTGATCTTATTAATAGCCCTAGAATCTGTGTAAAGCCTCCAAGTGCCTTCTTTCTTTGGTGCTAGTACAACTGGTACTGCACATGGGCTTAAACTTTTACCAATCAGACCTGTGTCTAACAATTCCTCAATTTGTCTGGCTACTTCTGCATTCTGTTCTGGAGTTAGCTTATATGCTACTTTGTTTCGAAGTGTAGATCCTAGGATTAGATCTATGCAATGACTGATATCCCTTACAGGTGGTAGGGATTTGGGCATTCCATTAGAAATGATACCTTTATACTTATCCAATAACTCTTGGACAGCTGGGTCTATGAACCTCTGCTTTTTCTCTTTGTTGACTTCTTGCTGCTCTTCTTTATTCACTGCCAGACATGGAATGAGTGCATATGCAACTGCACCTTTTGCTGCTACTTCTTTTATGAATTGTTTGCCTTCCATCAGCATTACCTTCACCTCTTTTCCTTTTGATTTCTCCTCCTTCTCTGTCAATGGTAGTAACTCTGTCACCTTACCATCCTTGGTGATTGTATAGGAGTTTCTAACACCATCATGGCGTGCCTTCAAGTCATACTGCCGTGGTCTTCCAAATAAAAGATGGCAAGCATCCATCTTAGTAATATCAAACAATAACTTGTCCTTATATGCTCCAATCTGAAATTCTACCCAAGCCTGTACTTCTACAACTGTTTGCTGACCTTGGGTAAGCCATGAGACCTTATATGGGGATGGGTGAGGTAATCTTCTAAGCTTAAGCTTTGTTACCATTTCATCAGATACAAAATTTTTAGTAGAACCAAAATTAATTAAAACTTTACATGCCTTACCTCCTGCTTTGCAAATGGTTCTGAAAAGAGACTTTCTTTGTGGGGGTTCTTTGTCAGATACCTTCATGGTAGTCATTGTTCTTCTCATCATCGGAGATTCTCCACTCTCTAGATATCCATAATTATCAGGAGCATTCACACTTTGAAAAGTGTTTGAGCTTGTTACACTTTGATTATCAGGTTCTTGAATCAGATTCGTTCTCCTTTCTCCTGTTGAGCTTGTTGCCTTTTTTGGACATCTGCTGGCTATATGGCCTTCTTTATTGCAGTTATAACATCTGATAGATCCTCTGCCCTGGGATCTTCCTCTGAAAGGTCTTCTACCTCTGAAGTTTCCTTGCTGATTGTAACTTTCTCTCTGGTTTTGACTGTTGTCTCCCTTGCTATTGTCATGACTGGATTCTCCCTGATATCCATGTCCATGTCCTCTGCCTCTTCCACCTCTTTACTATTTTCCTCTTCCTCTATTGTTCTCTTCTTGTCTTCTCTTTAACTTCTCTTCCACTTTCAATGCCAACTGAAAACATTTCTGAACTATATCTGGATTATGCAGATTCAAATCTTCCTAAATGTTGAACCTCAATCCATTAAGGTATCTGGCTACCTTTTCTTCCTCACTCTCTTTTACCTTTGTCTTCACACAAAGTTTCATGAATTCCTCTGTATATGAGCTAACATCTAGCTCCTTCTGCTTCAGGTTTTGCTTCCTCTTGTGTAATTGGATGTTGTAATCCAATGGAACATAGGCTTCCTTCACTAAAGCCATCATCTTCTTCCATGTAGCAACTCTATGCTTTCCTTCTTGTACTCTGTCATCTTGGACAAAATTCCACCATGTCAATGTAGCTTCTTTCATCTTTGATTGGGCTATCTTCACTCTCTGTTGTTCTGGTATCTCCTCTGTCTCAAAGAAATTGTTTAGGGAGTCTATCCACTCCATCACCGAATCAGGATCCATCTTTCCTGTAAACACTGGCAAATCTAGTTTCACATCCATCGTTCTCCTTTCCATGGATTTGAGGGCATTAATCAAGGGTCTCTGGTCTGCATGAATGACTTCCTCGTTCCACCTAGGGATCTCTTCTTCTTCCCTATCTTCTTCTTTACCAGAACCTACTTTGTCCCTCAACTTCTCCAATTCATCCTTCAATGCCTGATTCTGAGCCTTCAACGCTTTGCTCTCTGCAATTTGTTTCTTCACCAGCACAGCCAACTCAGCATTGGTCATCCTTGCCAGAAACTCTGATGTTCCTTCTTCATCTGACATCTTGTATTTCTTTTTCTTCCCAAAATATTTTTCCTTCGCTCTGATACCACTATGACACAGAGCCACAGACAGGAACGTCAAAATGGACCTACTCAACCTTCGTTGACCTGCACTTACCTCCGCACATATTTCCCCACTTACCCATCCGCCCACCGAAACTTTGTTCTTCCGATCACTTTAAGTCCTACCGATATCCCCTTATCGGTTGAGTTGCCTATCGGCAACACTGCCAACGTCAATCGATCCACAAAAAATCTCCCCGACGGTAGTCTCATGCCAACGCCAACCACCTTATTGATACTGACTCTCCTTTTCACCTATCGGCGGGACCAATGACTACCGGTAACCACTCCAAATCTTACGCTGAAGTCAACCTCACGCTGGTGACCTTGTCTCTTCATTGCCTATCGGCAAGATAATAGCTATCGGCCCAACTTTTTGGCCGTTCACCGATGCCAAATGTCATGCCGAACACTTAACATTAACTCTACCGTCGACCAGACTTATACTATCGGAGTGACTTTCACTTTGGCCTCCAATCGACCAACTCACACCGATGACTTCTTTCCTTCGCACTTGTCGGTATGACATATACCGTCAGCACTAGGAATGAAACTTATGCCGATGTCCTTGGTCACCCCGATGAACCTTCACACATCATGTATCGGTGTGACTAACACCGTCGGCGGAACATTACTCTCCTCCACCGATAATAGATCTCATGCTGATGTGTCGATCATCATCTCGCCATCAATAAGACTTTCCACATCGGCTATTCTCCACTTTGCTCGGCCGATACTATGGCTTATGTCGATAGACTCCTTCATCAGTGACACATTGTATTTGTCACGCCGATCGAAGAAAGTGTTCCCTGTCGGCTCAATGCAACTTCTTTAACCCGATGGTTCTTCTCACACCAATGTCTTCGCAAACTTGCAGAGAAAACCCTGATCTCGACCTGGTCCGTTCACTTAGCAATTTCGACACGGATTCTCAATCTTCGAACCCTAGCACATGAGGATGCTAGGAACAATCACTGCATGCAACACTTTGATCCTGAAACACAAAATACAGAAATAGAACGAACAAAAAGGAAACCTAATCTAATATATAGATCCATTCCACCGATTCTGTAAATCATCCGGTGGAATGGATAAATAAATCCATCTCGCCTACAAATGGGAAAAATAATAACACAGATGGAGTTCAAATCAGAGGGTTTACACTGAAGGGATCTTCTCTTATTCAAATATCAGAAAATGCATACAAACATTTGGTCTCATTGTATCACAGTGCTCTGTTAAATCTCCAAAAACACTATCTCTATTTTTTTCCTATGCAACCATATGAACTCCAAACTATCAACTCTCAATAATGTGAAAAAAACTAATCTAGGGCAATATACCTACTCCTCATGATTAGTACAGAAACGATTCCCAGTGGCTGGGAGCTTCCAAGCGGCTGGGAGGACAGCTAGCATAGCAACTATAACAGACTGCACATAACCCTAGATTGACCAAAAAAATAGAAATTGGTCCCAAGGACCTTATTACATCACCAAGTAAAACATACTATAATTAGACCTAATCTATCTTTTGAAGGGGTGCTCCTGCACCACGAAATAGTCATTGCAACTAGTAAGAAGACTAGAGGTAATATCTATCACTTGAAAGGAACTGATAACTATTACTTGTTGGCTTAGACTGATGAGAGTTGGTTATGGCATAGAAGGTTGTGTCACATAAATTTTGATAATATTATGAAGATAAGTATTGCATAGGCTGTTAGAGATCTGCCTATTTGCAAGGAGTGTCAATTTGGGAAATAGACAACAAGTAGTTTCAAAAGCAAGGACCAATTAGTTGGAGGATTACTTGAGCTAGTGCATACAGATTTGTGTGGACCTACCAGAGTAAGAAGTTTGCAAGGAGACAAGTATTTCATGTTGCTTATTGATGATTATTCTAGAATGACTTGGGTCACCTGTTTGAAAGAAAAAATTGAAGCTCTAGATAAGTTCAAGGCATTTAAGTCAATGGTTGAAAATGAGATGGATTTGAAAATCAAATGCCTGAGGTCAGATAGAGCAGGAGAGTTCACATCAAATGAGTTCAATTTCTTTTGTGAAAAACATGGAATAAAGAGACAGCTATCTGTGCCTAGAACTCCACAACAAAATGGAGTTGTTGAAAGGAAAAATAGAATAGTTCAAGAAGCTGCTAGAACCATGATGAAGGAAGCTGATCTTTCAGAAGCATATTGGAGAGAGGAAATTCACGCCGCTGTATATATCCTAAACAGAGTCCAAGTAGAAGGCAAGTTTGATGCTAGGTGTGATGAAGGAATCTTCCTTGGTTACTCCACTAAGAGCAAGGCCTACCGGTGCTATAATAAGAGGCTGAATAAGATCATTGAAAGTGCAAATGTTAAAGTTGATGAATGTAAGGAAAGGTCCTTAGAATCAAGTGGATATGAGTCATATGATCAGGATGTTTCAAAAGTGGTGCAGCATGAAGATAACTCGGATGAATAAGAACAAGCTCTGGTAATTGCTACCAAAACTCCAAGGTATGTAAGACTCAATCATTCTAAAGATCAAATCATGGGAGATAAGAGAAAAGGGATCTTAACCAGAAGAAGAGTTGTAGAGGAACAAGTAAATTTCTGTCTGATTTCCAAGATTGAACCTAAAACTGCGGATGAGGCTTGCAAAGATGAGAATTGGGCAAAGGCTATGGAAGAGGAATTGATGCAGATAGAGAAGAATCAGACTTGGGATCTTTTTCTCAGACTAGCAGATAAGAATGTAATTGGCATAAAGTGGGTCTTTAGAAACAAGATGAATGAGAATGGTGAAGTGGTAAGAAACAAAGCAAGGTTGGTATGCAAATGATACACTCAAGTTGAAGGATAGACATTGAAGAAACTTTTGCTCCAGTGGCAAGGATTGAAGCAATAAGGATGTTTTTGGCTTTTGCAGCCTACAAAGATTTCAAGGTTTACCAAATGGATGTGAAATCTACTTTCTTAAATGGAGAGTTGGAAGAAGAAGTCTATATTGAACAACCAGAAGGATTTCAGTCAACAGATCAGGGTGACATGGTATGCAGAATGAAGAAAGCTTTGTATGGATTAAAACAAGCCCCCAGGGCATGGAATGCACAGTTGGACAGGTATCTAATATAGATAGGGTTCAGTAAAGGTACTATAGATAGCAATCTCAACTTCAAGATCAATGATGAACAAATCCTGATTGTTACAGTCTTTGTTGATGATATTATATTTGGAGGCAATGAAGGTATGTGCTTAGTTTTTGCTAGATAAATGCAAAGTGAATTTGAAATGTCCATGTTTAGAGAGATGAACTTCTTTTTAGGTCTGTAAATAAGTCAATCAGATAAAGGTATCTTCATTTCTCAGTCCAAGTATGTGAAAGAGTTGTTAAATAAATTTGGGATGGAAGACTCTAAACCAGTTTGCACACCTATGATAATTTGTTGTAAGTTGAGTAAAGATGATAACTCACCCATGGTAGACTAGAAAAGGTACAGATCTATAATTGGAGGATTACTTTATTTGACTCAAACTAGACCTGACATAATGCATGCAGTATGTCTTGTGGCAAGATTTCAAGAAGAACCCAAGGAATCACATGTGATGGCAGTCAAGAGAATTTTGACATATTTAAAAGGTACAATGGATTATGGTTTGTGGTACCCTACAGATAGTGACTTTACTCTTAGTGAATATACTGATGCAGATTGGGCCGGAGATGTGGATGATAGAAAAAGTACAAGTGGAGGTGCATTCATCTTGGGAAAAAGGTTAGTATCTTGGTTGAGCAAGAAATAGGATTCAATATCCATGTCTACTGTAGAAGCAACATACATTGCAGTAGCATGCAGTTGCACCAAGTGTTATGGATGAAGCAGACTTTGAAGGACATTAGAGTTGTGTATGAGGATCCAATTGCAATCTTTTGTGACAACACAAGTGCCATAAACATATCAAAGAATCTAGTGATGCATTCAAGGACAAAGCACGTATCCATTAGGTATCATTTTCTGAGAGAAAAGGTGACAGAGAATGAAGTCAAGTTGGAGTATGTTTCTACCAATTAGGGGTTATCACCCCTCCTACTCTAAACTAAGATGCACAATAGTGCATCAGTTTGGAGGTGCTCACAGATCTAGATTGATGCTTTTCAGGGCTACTTCTTAGGGGGAGTAGTCAAAGAGTTCATAAAATAGATTGGATCAAAGCAGAAGAGTGCAAGTATGTGCCCTTTGCCATTGATGTCAAAGGGGGAGAGAAGTCATGTGAAAAACTTAGATAGACAAAGAGTGCATATGTGTAAAGAGAAAGGGGGAGAATCTTGGAGAAAGAAAGAGTGAAGATGTGTAAAGAAAAAGGGTGAGTATCTTGTCTTGATGACTATTGCAGTTTTTCACATCATATGTTGCCATCAATGACAAAGGGGGAGATTGTTGCAAGTATGTGCCTAATCGGTGTTGTCATTGATGTCAACATATATTTGTTGTCATTGGTGTCAATTGTATCTTATTCTATTACTTGTTTAGAAGCTTTGTATGTTGAGGATATTGAGAAAATTAGCCTCTCCGGAAGAAACAAGTGAGTTATAGTAAAGTGCAGCATAGACAGTGAGTTGTATGTTGAAAGAACAATCCGGTAGATTGCTCCACATTTCTTGATGGATGAATATCTTGGTCTACGGATTGGAAGTTACTTAAAGGAATGTCTTGAGATGTTAAATCCTGAGTTTGAGCCTTCGGTGTGAAGAATTAAGAGAGTTACATTCACTAGAGTAAAACCTGCTTTTTTTGTAAGTTCAGTTGGGACAGGGAGAAAGTATTATGCTCCACATTCCTCCGCAATAAAGTATTTTGCTCTACAGTTCTAGAGGGAAGCCTGGGATGATGATAAGTACCTATAGTTGTAATGGTTTGTAGTTTGGTGGTCTGTAATCTATCTTTCCTTCATGACAGTTGAAGATAGTGAAGTTCATGTGTTCCGGTGTGAAGATTCTTATGGGTAAAGTGGTTAAAGGTTGTGCGATTGCTCCTGATGATTATAACGTGCTTGTGGATGTCTCCTGATCATGTTCCTATCTTGAAATTGGTCCGCGTTAAGGAGTTGAGATTATGCTTGAAGATTGTCCCCAGATAATGTAGCGTGTAACCAGTCTTAGCCGACTTGGTTAACTCCAGTGATTGCAGAGTTCCCTTGAAGATCATGGAAGGGTGTTGAAGTGTGGAAGATCGTGTTTGAATCCCAGATAAGGCATGGCATCATCCACATACATCTTTAATGTTGTAATAGGTCAAGACCTATTTTGTAAATGTTTGTAATGTCGACCTTGGAGATTGTTCCAATGATTGATGATTGTAATGCCAACCTTAATGATCATTCCAAGGTTGTTGAAGTGTATAAATACTTGTAGTTGAGTCATTGAAAAGATGTCCTTTAGCGAAGATGGAAAGATAATAAGAAAGTTCCAAAAGGCAGATCAAGAGAGTGTGAGTGTGATGTGAGCATGTGAATAGCAGAGCAGAGTTAGAAGATCAACAACAATGAAGACTTGGGATTCAGAATTTAGTTGCTAAATGACTGCACCCTGGCATAGTGACAGATGCTTATGTAATATTTAGTTTTCATGTGCAATTTGCTTTGTACTTGAAATTGAGCTTTCTTCTTCAAGACAGTGAGCCTCCAGTAGGGTTTAATAGCCCTCATTTTAATCTTGCTAGGTTTAGGGTTGAGGCAGTGAGCCTGCTAGATCTAGTTGTACTTCATGGAAGTGGGCCAGCATGTTCCAGGCCCGCAGAGTGACCAAGCTTGAACATCATTACTTGTATAGATTGCAATAAATATTTGAGAGCTAATCCTCTCCATGGTTTTTCCCTTTTGGGTTTTCCATGTAAAATCTTGGTGTTCATATGTCATGTTTTTATGGTTGTTGTTCATATGCATGTTATGCCCTTGTTTAATTAATTTTGGGAAATGGTTGAAAGCTAAAGTGCATGAAAATATTTTTAGAACAATGATTCACCCCCCTCCCCCTCTCAGTGTTCTTGTCATTTAACAACACCATGATAAAATGAGCATGTACATAAGGAATTTAAAAATATACCATGAATAAATAGGATGAAATTTACTTTTTATTTGGGTCAACATGAGAAAGGTAAGGACTATGTTAGTTCTTCGCATTGCCCCTAAAATGTCAAGAAGAGGAAAATGCAACGAGTGATAGTGACATAGAGATGATGGAACATGGGAGGTAACATACAAATAGATGAAGTGGAAACACAAAGGAACCTAAAGATTTCATGATTGAGATAGAGCATGCATGGTTGTTTCATAGTACTACAATGGTTGACATTTTATCACTTATTATTGCATTCACTTTATGATTTTGAGTGAGATAACAAAATATTAGACATGTGTGAATGATCATAGATCATTCCTAAATTTCAATATGTCTATAGGGGATCATTCCTATAAATTTCAACAAGTACTCTAATCTTCAACAAGTTGAAGTAGAAATTGATGCAAGTGACTACATGCCATGGAGATATGCTTAGTATGTTCAAGCCATTTGTATGTATGCTTAATATGCTTAGTATGTAGGTATGCTTAGGAATTAGGAACAAATAGTAACACCATGATAAAATGAGCATGAGTATCTATAGAGAGGGAAAGGGATAGAGGAAGAGACATGGAGAGAGAGGGGGGAGATTGAGAGATATAGAGAGGGAGAGAGGGAGAGAGGGAGAAGGGGAGAGAGAGGGAGAGAGAGAGGGGGGGGGGAGATTGAGAGATATAGAGACAGGGAGAGATAGACAGAGGGGGGGAGAGGGAGGGAGAGATGGGGGAGATAGAGAGATAGGGATAGAGAGGAAGAGATAGAGAGGGGGGAGAGGGGGAGAGGGGGGAGAGGGGGGAGAGGGGCGATAGAGAGAGAGGCATAGAGGGTAAAATTTCAGTACCGTGTCACACTTTTATAAAGGAAATGACCAACACAAATATAATTTTCCAACTTAAACAACAAAAAAGTAATATTAAAGTCTAGAATTTTAAAATGACATAAACTAATGAAATGTAACAATTTTAGTGTAGTTTATGTTTATGATTTTTTAAATTTTTTTATAATGTCAGATATTTTTTTTTAATTTAATTGATGAATTTTAATTGTTATTTTTTTACTAAAAAGTGACGTTGATGGGACGTCAAGAAAATATAGCAAAATTAATTTTTTTATTTAATTTTGTTTTCCTAATTAGAAAACTCAAATATCTACTGCATGGAAAAATAATAATTTTCAATGAAAATTTATTTTTCTTATAATTTTTTAAAGTCAAATTTAATAAGAACCATATAGTTTTCATGGGATGTCAACTTTTGTACATTTTTTTTTAATTTTTTTTAAAACAAAAAATACCCTCTTGGAGAATACTCTCTCCTCTAGTGAACTGTATATTTTTCAAAATTTTAAAATATATTTACCAATTTATTTTTTAATTTCTAATTTGCTTCATGTTTGATTATAATAACACCCTTACAATAAATTTAAAAATAAATATGATAAAATAATCAAAATTTGACCAAAAAAAATATCTAGAATATGCACTCTGAGCACTACAATGGGTATTCAATCATTTTTTGTATAAATATATTTTGACAGGAGAAATTTAGAGTTGAACATGAAGTTTTATTTAAATTTTTGAAAATGGCAACTTGATTGTCACATGGGATGCCACATAGACAATTTTGGGCGAGACGGTATTGCCCGAAAAAGTTCCAAGAAAAAATTTTCTCTTGGAATCTTCTATGCAAATGAATACTATTTTCAAAGATGAAATCATATTTTATAAATTTAAAAAATTTAGGCGAAAAGCTTCCAGGCTGAACTCTATGCCACATAATCCCACGTAGGTGCTACATGGTTCCAGGAAGAACAGTTCCAAGGTGAAACTGTTTCTATAGAAACTATTTAGTTGGCTAAAAGTGTGACACATGTTTGAACATTTATCCTAGATAAAGAGAGAGGGACAAAGGGAGAGAGATATAGAGAGAGAGGGAAAGATAGAGAGAGATAGAGGGAAGAGATGGGGGAGAGGGAAAATAGAGAGAATAAAAGATGGGTGAGAGAGAGAGAGATGTGGGGATATAGACAGGGAGAGATAGATAGAGATAGAGAGAGGGGAAGAGAGGGACAGGGGGAGAGAGAGAGGGGAGAGATAGAGAGAGGGGAGATAAAGAGATAGAGAGATGGGGGAAATGAGAGATAGAGATGTTGAAATGCACAAGACAATTGAGAGGGGGGTGAATCATTTGTCTCAAAAACTTTATCCACTTATGAATATCAACACATCAAATGTTCAATCATTGTTATTAAGATTTAACCATGAAAGCATGAAACAAGAAGCTCAACACGATAACACATTTAACACATGAGACACCAGATTTTTTACGTGGAAAACCCTATAAGGGAAAAACCATGGTGGTTGCTAGCCCATAGAAATAAATATGTTATAACAATACCAAAAAATAGAGGCTCACTACCTTAGGGCTCACTGCCCAAAATGCTCACTGCAAATATTGGGGCTCACTGCCAAGGGTTGGTGAACTGATTTAAAAGCATCTACTCCATGCTTGGGTTTAGTTCCATTGAAGCACAGTATAACTCCTCTACTCTGCTCTTCTTACACCTTTTCACTTATCTTCGCATTTTCGCACAAGGACATCTTTTTCACAACTTCATTACATGTTTTTATACAATTCATCAACCTTGGAATGTACATCAAGGTCAGCATTACATTCATCAACCATTGGAACAATCTCCAAGGTCAGCATTACAAACATACATAGAAATAGGTCTGGACCTAAATAAAATTAGCTAACGAAAAGATGTATGTGGATCACGTTATGCCTTAGCTGGGACTCAAATGCAATCTTCCATGCCATGACACGCTTCCACAATCTTCCATGCATCTCTGCAAGTAGTGAAAACACCCAGGTCGGCCAAGACTGGTGTTAACACTAAGTCTTCTAAGAACAGTCTTCATCCACGATCCAAATTTCTCTTTGTGGACCAATCTGAAGGTAGGAACATGATCAAGAGACATCCACAAGCACATTGTAGTCACCAAGAACATTCGCACACCCTCTAAACACTTTATCCATAAGATTATTCAATTAGGAACACTTGAACATAATTGTTATCCACTGTCATATAGAAAGGATCGCTTGCGGACCACCAAATCATGAGCCATAGGAGTTAAAGGTACTTATCATCATTACAAACTAGATTCCAGAACCGCAAACTGAAATACTTAAATATGGAGGAATGCGGAGTATAATATGTTCTCCATGTTACCACCAAATATACAAAAAAATAGTTTTCACTCTGGTGAACATAACTCACAAATCTTCATACTAGAGGCTCAAACTTGGAACATAGCATCTTCAGACATGTCTGTAACTAACTTCCAATCCACAGACAAAGATATTCATTCTACAAAAAATGTGGAGCAATCTATTGGACTGTTTTGCTGTAAACAAAGATACTCTTCAATATATTGTTTCCACTGGAGGGGCAAATTTTCTCAAAAGCACTTGGAAATTTAGTATCAGGAATACTTATTCAACACTTATATAAGCCAATGCAAAGCACCTAACTCATTACAATCAAGCATCAAAACAAGAGCACAGTGGACACCAAGGACAACACAGATATGTTGACATCAATGACAACATTGGTTAGGCACATACTTGCAACAATCTCCCCCTTTGTTATTGATGGCAACATATGATGTGAAAAACTATAAAGACCATCAAGACAAGATAATCCCCCTTTCTTTTTACACATCTGCACTCTTTCTCCCCCGGAGTTTTTCACATAATTTCTCTCCTCCTTTGACATCAATGCCAAAGGGCACATACTTGCACTCTGTTGCTCTAATCAAACTAAAATTGTTCTTTCATCAACACTGTAACACTTACTGAACTTAATTAGGAACACTTGCTACTCCCCCTGAGAAGTAGCACTCAAAACATCAATCCAGATCAGAGAATGAGGCTTTGGACACCACTGGACTGATGCATTCCTATGCATCTTAGTTTAGAGCAGGGGGGTAATAACCCCTAACTTTTCTCTGAGATACTCAAAGGTATCCTTAGGCAGAGACCTAGCGAAGATATGTGCAATCTGATCCTTGTGGATACATATTCCATTTTTACTTCATTCTTTGTCACCTTTTCTCTCAAAAAGTGATACCGTATTGATATATGCTTTGTTCTTGAGTGCATCACTAGATTCTTTGAAATGTTTATAGCACTTGTATTGTCACAAAATATTGCAATTGGATCTTCATACACAACTCTTATGTCCTTCAAAGTCTACTTCATCCATAATACTTGATTGCAACAACATGCTGCTGCAATGTACTATGCTTCTGTAGTAGACAAGGAGATTGAATCTTGCTTCTTGCTTAGCCATGAAACCAATATATTACCCAAGAAGAAAGCACCTCCACTTGTACCTTTTTTTTCATCGACATCTCTAGCCCAATCTACGTCTATATAAGCACTGAGAGTGAAAACATTATCCTTTGGATACCATAAACCATGATCTGACGTGCCTTTCAAATACCTTAAGATTCTCTTGACTGCCATCACATGTGACTCTCTAGGGTCTTCTTGAAATCTTGCCACAAGACATATTGCATGCATTATATCAGGTCTAGTTTGAGTTAGATAAAGTAATCCTCCAATCATAGATCTGTACTTTTTCTAATCAGTCTTAGGTGATTCATTAGTTTTGCTCAACTTGCAGCGAGTCACCATGGCACTACATACTGGTTTGGAGTCCTCCATCCCAAATTTCTTCAACAACTCTTTAACATACTTAGACTAAGAAATGAAGATTCCTTTATCTAATTGAGTAATTTGCAGACCTAGAAAGAAATTTATTTCACCAAACATAGACATCTCAAATTCATTTTGCATTTCTTCTGCAAACTGCATGCACATACCTTCATTTCCTCCCAAGATAATGTCATCAACAAATACTATAACAATCAGGATTTGATTATCATTGATTTTGAAATAGAGATTGTTGTCAGCAGTGCCTTTACTAAACCCTAATTGCAACAAATACTTGTCTAACCTTGCATACTAGGATCTAGGGTCATGCTTCAGTCCATACAAGGCCTTCTTCAATTTGTACACCTTGTTATCTTAGTTTGATAACTGAAATCCTTCTAGTTGTTCAATGTAGACTTCTTCTTCTAACTCACCATTTAAGAATGCAGACTTGTCATCTATCTGATACACTTTGAAATCTTTGAATGCTGCAAATGCCAAAAACATTCTTATTGCTTCAATCCTTGCCACAGGAGAAAAGGTCTCCTCAAAATCTATCACTTCAACCTAAGAATATCCTTTTCATACCAATCTTGCCTTGTTTCTTATTACTTCTCCATTCTCATTCATCTTGTTTCTGAAAATGCATTTGGTGCCAATCCCATTCTTGTCCTATCTGTATCAATTCTTCTTCCATAGCCTTAACCCAATTTTCATCATTGCAAGCTTCACTAACATTTTTAGGTTCAACTTTTGAAAGCAAACAGTAATTTACTTGTTCTTCTACAACTCTTTTCCTTGTCAGTACCGCTTTGTTTTTGTCACCTATAATCTAATATTTAGAATGATTAATCCTTACATACCTGGGAGTCTTAACAACACTTTCTGGAGCCTCTTCTTCATCTTGACTATCTTCTTGTCCAAATTTTCTTCATTCATTATAGCCACAGGTTCATCTGATTCATAGCCACTCAAATCTGGTATTTTTTTCCTTTTCTTCATCAACCTTCATATTAGCACTTTCAATGATCTTTTTCAGTCTCTTAGTAGAGTAACCAAGGAAGATTCCTTCATCACACCTAGCATCAAACTTGCCTAGTTCTTCTTCTCCTCTGATATAACATTTGCTACCAAAAACTTTAAAATACTTTACTGTAGGAACTCTTCCATACCATAATTCATAAGGAGTTTTAGAACTGTTACCTTTGACTTGAACTCTGTTTAGGATGTACACAACAGTATGTATGGCTTCTCTCCAATACACTTCTGATAGGTCAACTTCCTTTAACATAGTCCTAGCAACCTCTTGAACTATCACGTTCTTTCTTTTAACAACTCCATTCTACTGAGGAGTTCTAGGTGCAGACAACTATCTCTTTATCCCTTGTTCTTCACAAAAAATATTGAATTCATTTGATGTGAACTCACCTCCTCTATCAAACCTCAAGCATTTGATCCTCAACTCTAACTCATTCTCAACCATTGCCTTGAAAGCTTTAAACTTGTCTAGGGCTTCAGATTCTTGTCTTGTGGGACCACACAAATCTGTATGTACTAGCTCTAGCAATCCATCAGAGAATTGTTCTTTGCTTTTGAAACTTGTTCTTGTTTGTTTCCCAAATTGACACTCCTTGCAAATGGTGTTGGCAAGCTTCACAAGTTTAGGCAGATCTCTTACAGTCTGTGCAGAACTTATCTTCACCAAATTGTCAAAATTGATATAACACATCCTTCTATGCCACAGTAATCTCTCATCAATCTGAGCCAAAAAATAATAATCATTAGTTCCTTTCAAATGATAGACATTACCTCTGGTCTTCTTACCAGTAGCAATCACTGTTTTGGAGCTCTCCATGATCTTGCATCCATTGTCCTTGAATCTCAGATCATAACCTTTGCCACACATCTGACCAACACTCAAAAGATTGTCCTTTAAACCCTTCACATACAGAACATCATGAGTATTGTGCTTTCCATCAAAAGAAATAGATCCTCTTCCACAAATCTTACTAGTTGTATCATCTCCAAACCTAACCAATCTTTCATCATACTTTTCACAACTTACAAACTTACATAAATTATCACCAATCATGTGATGTGAGCATCCACTATCAATAACCCATTCATCTTTATCTTTTTCAACTTGAACAGCTAAAGCACTTTCTTCCACTGGTTTTTCTTCCTTCACACAACTAGCAGAATTAGTAGACACGAGTTCTTCTTTAATTGCAATAAACAAGCATTCATTTGCATTAGTATTAGCATCATCAGATTCATCATCTATCACACCTTCATCATGAAGATCTCTATCATAGTAGCATTTCTTTGGAACCTTAGGTCTATTCTCAAATCTTTTTCTATTCCTTCCAATTCTCTCAGGACACCTAGAAGCATAGTGACCAACCTTACCACATGTAAAACATTTGAAAGGTAATTTGCCTTTGAACTTACTAGAACCTCTTTGCAATCTATCAACAAAGTTTACTTCAATTTCATCAAGCTCATCATCAAGTTTCACCTTGTACTTCTCAGCTCTGGAGATATTCTCTAAAGTGCTAGCTTTGAAAGCAGTCTCAGTCTTCGACAGAGCATCACCAAACTCTCTCATTTCAAAAGTTGTAAGCTTTCCAAGAAACTGATCCTTAGTGACTCCTTGCACAGTCATTACTTCTTCAATTGCAGCTACCTTGTGATTGTAGGACTTAGGTAATGACCTAAGAATTTTCATCACAACTTCCTTCTCATCAATAGTTCCTCCCATACCTTTTATTCCAATGACAATTTTATCAACCTTTTGCATGTAGGTTGTTATGTTTTCATCTTCACTCATCTTTAAACCCTCATATTTCGCTTTCAGACCCTGCAATTTGGTGCTCTTTACAGACTTATCTCCTTCATACATATTTTTTAGCTTTTCCCAAGCTTCATGAGCAGTTTCCAAATCCATGACCTTTACCAACTCAGTATCAGACAAGGCACTTAATAGAGCATCTCTAGCTTTTATATTTAACTCATATTCTTTGATTTCATCTTCAATTGTTAAACCATTCTAAGGCATGGTATACTTTGTCTCTACTGCTTTCCATACTCTATAACTAAGACAAAGGAGATGGCTTTTCATTCGTACCTTCCATAATGCATAATTCATCCCATTAAACTATGGAGCTTCCTTCTTGTAATACATCATGGATCAACCTCAAGCTGTTAGGCTTACTTCCAAGGAACATTGCTCTGATACCAATTTTTGAAATGCATAAGACAATTGAGAGGAGGGGTGAATCAGTTGTCTCAAAAACTTTATCCACTTATGAATATCAATACATCAAATGTTCAATCACTGTTATTAAGATTTAACCATGAAAGCATGAAACAAGAAGCTCAACACAATAACACATTCAACACATGAGACACCAGATTTTTTACGTGGAAAACCCTATAAGGGAAAAACCACGGTGGGTGTTAGCCCACAGAAATAAATATGTTATAACAATAATGAAAAATAGAGGTTGACTGCAAATATTGAGGCTTAATGCCAAAGGGTGGCTCACTGCCAAGGGTTGGTGAACTGATTTGATAGCATCTACTCCATGCCTAGGTTCAGTTCCATTGAAGCACAGTATAACTCCTCTGCTCTGCTCTTCTTACACCTTTTCACTTATCTTCAAATTTTCGCACAAGTACATCTTTTTCGCAACTTCATTACATGTTTTCATACAATTCATCAACCTTGGATTGTACATCAAGGTCAGCATTACATTCATCAACCATTGGAAGAATCTCTAAGGTCAGCATTACAAACATACATAGAAATAGGTTTGGACCTAAACAAAATTAGCTAAGGAGAAGATATATACGGATCATGTTATGTCTTAGTTGGGACTCAAATGCAATCTTCCACGCCATGACATGCTTCCACAATCTTCAATGCATCTCTACAAGTAATGAAAACAATCAGGTCGTGTTGTTATATGGAGCCTAATTAGACTCAGAGGTTACATTTTTCCCACTTTTATCAGTGCGGTTTCCTCCCAAATTATTTAACGGTGGTTTGGGGGCAGCACCCCTTGCGGGGTCCTTTTTTATTATTTTATAAAGGCGTCGAGCGTTATTTTTCTATTGGCTGACATAAAAAACCCTATTTTTGTAAATGACATAAGGCTTGATAAAAGCAACTAAGGGTTAGGATTTCTGTGGATATTGTATTGTAGCATTTGTAGCGGTATTGAGTTGCAAGGATTGTTGGTTGTAATCGGTTCGATTGTGAGAGGAACCTCCTGCAATAATATAATGAAAAATGCATGAAATAATAGAAATAGCATAACACAGAAGGAATTTATTGATCATAGGCCACTTTGAGGGGGCAACCTCCTTTGAGCAAGCTCAATACAATAAACTCGTGGATGCCTTTATTGGTCTCAACATGTACTTATATACTAAGTCTAATCTAAACAACTATTACTCCCCATGAATGTGGGATAATACAATATACTCATGGGACGACTTACAAAGCTTATGCGTCCAACAACAATATACTAACAAAGTAAAGAGAAGGGTTAAACACGGGTTCCTAACATCCCCTCCCTCTTAGAAAAGCTTTGTCCTCAAAGCGTAAGATGTGGAAATTGTTGTTGAATCTGAAGGAGTGGTTCCCCTGTAGCAATCTCTGGGTGCATTCCATGCCACTGAATTAATACCTCTGTGATGGATCGAGAGCAAAGAGGATGAGTGCCCCTGTCGAGGATTACCTCTAGCTCCAAAAGGATGGATCCTTCATTATCCAGTTGTGGTAAAACAGTTTGTGCTCTGTCGTTGGTGCCAAGAAATTTCTTTAGACAAGAGACATGAAATATTGGATGAACGCATGAAGAAGGAGCTAGCTTATGATCCCCAATCTGATCTTGGGTGTGGAGAATCGTGTCGACTGCCTAAACTCGTGAACTGCTGGGGGAGTATGGAAGGAGCACTGGCGGTCCTTGACCATAGACTACTTCATATGGAGTCATGTTAGATGCGGTGGGGTAGGAGGTATTGTACCACCATTCAGTGAGAGGGAGCCACTTTTCCCACTTATGCTGTTGTTCTAAGGTATCACATGCAGCCACAGTCTATTGAATTGCCCTGTTCATTCCCTTCCAAAAGAAGTGACGCCATGCCCGCTCATAAGTTTTGAGGAACCCAGAGTACCCTACCGATGGAGAAACATAGAGTTCATAGAAGATAGCCTATGGGACAGATTCCAACCAATTTGGAACAGACATAGAAATAGTTGAAAGAGAAGCTTGGTCATCACATGTGCAAGAAAGAGAATCTGCCACAATATTGTCCTTACCCTTCTTGTAAGTGATCTCATAGTCATAACCCATGAGATTACTGATCCATTTCTGTTGTGCTGGGGAGGAGACCCATTGTTCCAAGAAATATTTTAGGCTCTGGTGAGCAGCCCTGATGCAAAAATGATTCCCTAGTAGGTATGGCCACTACTTCTGTACTGCATCCAAAATAGCCATCATTCGTTGTAGAGCTGAAGGAATAGTGGAGACCACGGATGGTTGCATCTGAATGGAGTGAAGCTAAGCGATGACACCATGTGAATTCTTCTTAAGAAGCTTTTCTAGGCGATGTGAACTTATGATGCTGAGAGACCCCAGTTGTAAGCCCTTCAATGTGTGTTTGTGCCCATTGTCTGAAAACTACATCCGAAGTTTAGCAAAATCCCATAAGATGGGTCCAAGTGTGCATAACCATTGGGGGCCCAAAACCACATCACATCTGCTTAAGGGCAAGGCAAACATGCTGGAGCACAGGTTATAATCTCCAATAGAGATACGCACATTGTGACACTTCCCTTTGCAAGGTAATGTGCCCCCATTGGCAATCATGACTTCAAATTTTGAGCAAGGATGAACAAAACAATCCGCATGTTTGGCTATTCGAGGGTTAATGAAGTTATGAGTACTACCAGAATCAATGAGTATTGTAAGAGGGAGCTTCTTGAAGTAACCCTTTACCTGCATGGTTTGTGGGGTGGTGACTCCTACTACAGCATGGAGAGAGATCTCTAGGTGGTCTTCCTGAGAAGTAGGGTCAACAAGCGACTGTTGAGTTTCAACCTGATCAGCTACTGTATCCTAAGTATCTGCATAAACTTCAGTTTTAGGCAGAGAATCCACATCCAAGAGATAGAGCTTTTGCTCAACACATCTATGTCCCTAAGTGAATTTGTCATCACAATTATAACAAAGCCCTTTTTCTCTACGTGCCTGCATCTTTGCTTCAGTCAAATGCTTGATAAGAGTTGTTCTAGGAGTTGGCATTATTTGAGGGCTTTGGGGGTCCAGATTTCTGAATAGAACAAAATTAGATTTGGAGCGTTGTTGAGCTGTGATCTTGTCCTCCGCCAACTTCGCCAACCCTAAGGCTTCCATCATTGTGCTTGGACAGAACATTTTAACCTCAAAGCGAATTGCATCCTTCAAACCACTGACAAAACAACTCCTGAAAAATTCATCAGACAATCCCTCTATGTGATTGGCCAGTTTTTCAAATTCTATCTGATATTCTCTCATAGTGCCTGTTTGGCGCAGTTTTGTGAGTGCTCCTGTGAAGTCATCAAAAGCACTAGGGCCAAATCGTTGCAAAATGAGTTTACAAAAATCTGTCCATTTTGGCTCATCGCGAGCTTTGATGTACCAACGAAACCATTGTAGGGCTTCATGTTCCAAATTAAAGGAGGCAAGTGGGACTTTGTTGACATCAAAAGTATTATGCAGATTGAATTATTGTTCTGCCTGGTATATCCATCCAGTCGGATCATCACCATTGAAGCAAGGAAAATCAAGCTTCGGTCCACGAAAATTGCTAGAAGAAGAAAACTCTATATCTGTAGAAGACTCTGGCTATCGTCTATTGTTCATGGTTGAATGTTGAAGATTGAGCCCGAGAAGTTTTCATCTAGATCTTGGAGTTTGGTCTTGATGGCGACAAGTTCCTCCTCCATGTTTTTTGCTCCTGCGTGGGTGACAACCATAACCAAGATTTGTTTTTTGGAATGGGTAGAAAAATAAAAACAAAAACTTTTTTAGTAAAGGAAAATTTGGATTTGGGAAAAACTCTGATGGGTAATTGGGGTTTGACTAGGTTTTGGACACTTTTTGAGGGGCAGGGAAGTAGAAAATGGGGATTTCAGAAGTGGGGTGAAAGAATGGGAAAATTTGTCCAAGAGGGACAAAGGAGTAGAAATAGGAAATGAACACTGTGGCAAATTTTGAAGGCGATTGGGTGAGAATCGAAGAAGTTATGGCAAACCCTAAAAATAGACAAATGTGGGATTTCTAGCTTCGATAAGTGGAATTTGGGATAGGGTCCTCAACGAAGGAAATATGCAGAATGGAATTTGAGGGGTTCCAGTGAATTTTCAAAGGAAACGGAGCTAAAGCAAGGAAGATATGGTGAAAAAATAGAATATTTTTTTTCTGGAAATGATCTGCAACGGGATTTGCAAACGGTTCTGGACAATTTCAATCTACGATTTGTCAGATGGAAATAGATATGGACCCCAGGTATGTTCGGCTTCCTAAAGGTTCAGGGGATTCACTCTGCTACCAATGTTGTCTAACATCTTGTGTATTGGGGCAGTACCCCTCACTCCACAACTTAGGTAAAACTGATAACTGCTTTGCCACAAACGACAGCTCTTGGTTTACCTCACAGATGGGAACTAGTCAATCAGGTAGGGGCCGTTGCCTTTTTCGCTGGCAGGTCCTCTCAATGGGCCAGCTATTTTAGGGTTCATGTGGTACTCCTCACAATGAGTTTTAGGGCTATGCCTAGGCACTTCCCATAGTTAAGCGGATAGGGATTATTCCCTGATCTGAAACTGCAATTGAAATGAACAATATAGATGCAAAGAAAAAAGAACTACTACAATAATCGCAGTGCCTGGAGGCCACTGCGAAAAAAAACTTTGGCAGAAATTCCACCCAACAAGCCCAAGAAAGCGCTCTGATACCAGATGAGAGGAACCTCCTGCAACAATATAATGAAAAATGCATGAAATAACAGAAATAGTAGAACACAGAAGGAATTTATTGATCGCAGGCCACTTTGAGGGGGCAACTCCTTTGAGCAAGCTCAATACAATAAACTCATGGATGCCTTCATTGGCCTCAACACGTACTTATATACTAAGTCTAATCTAAACAACTATTACTCCCCATGAATGTGGGATAATACAATATATTCACGGGATGACTTACAAAGCATATACGTGATGGTGACTGATTGTCATAGATGTCAAAAAGGTTGACCACATGGGGATAATGCAGATGTCATTATTTTGGATCATCAGGGCTTACACTCTATCAGGAACATCAATCAGGAGTTGTTCATTTGGATAGGATAAGTCTTTCATGTGGAGTACAGGTGATGGAGTTCATTATCTTAATAACATGTGTTGATCTCTGTCAGTTGTTTTTCTCTTGCTTCATCCAGAGTTGTGTGAAGTATGATATGTAGTGGTAGTGGCTTGGTCATTTGATCTCAGTAGTCTTCATCATGTTGTGCGGCATTCTCTACTTAGTTCATCAGTGACATTCACTATATACTATGCAAGCAGTTTCAAGTCAGGGCAAGGATCTTGTTTGATTCACATGACAAGGAGGTAAAATGGCAATGTGCTTAACACCTAACAATCATTCAACAAGGTGCTTCTTTTTGTTTCAGAACAGGTTGTCTCAAGACATAGCAATGACAGTAGAGATGGACAAGTTACAAAGTTGTTGTAATGCATGGATAATGGTTCATGACATGGTACTCTCTATTCATAATTGATTCAATGTTTTCTCTAGCCTCTATACTCTAAATCTTGGTCGAAATCTTCAAAGCCTCATACCATCATAAGCCTTCATACCTTGTTGAAATTCTATTCACTATTCTCTGCCCTTCACAATAGAAATCACTTTTTATTTTAATTTACTGTTGACCTGTTACACAGGTCAGTCACTTAAAAATGACTTGTTAAAGGGTCTTTGCATCGTGAGGTTCACTGACTATCTTTCCTAGCTACCGTCCACACTGGTTTGAGTGGGAATGAGACTTTCAAATGATAAACGTTGAAATGCTTTTAAGGAAAAAAAATAAAGTTTTTTTTAAGCCCGATGAAATGAAGGTCTCCATATTATTTAAGGCATTGAATTGCCTTTTTAGAGGAGCATACTATATATTTATTAAAGTTTCTAAGGATGCCGATCCCTAAGCCTTTTATGGATTTAGGTTTTTTTTAGAAACTTTACTTAAACACTAAGTGGTCAGCCCATACCACATTTATGAATTTTAAAATGGTGAGCTTTATTTGGTGATTAGTGGTTCTTAAATTAGAAATTGTTTTTTCTAATTTAAAGAAATGACATTAGGATTTTTTTTAAGGAGATTTTTTTTGCAAGGCAAATATTTATGGAATTGGAGATTGATTTTGAGAGGATTGCTTTGACAGAGAATATATATATATATATATATATATATATATATATATATATATATATATATATATATATATATAATGCAGAGTGATTATATTTTTGAGAAGATATTTGGAGAACAAAATGGTTTTTGAAGAAATGTTTTATGAGATCTTGAAAAAGATTTTTGAAGAACACAGAATATGAAGAGTTTGAAAGAAAATTTTGAAGATTTTCTTTTGCAGAGAAGATGAAAGTTCTCAGAGTTTTTATTGATTAGATTTTGTTGAAGATGTTTGTTAATATTTTATGGTGGACTTTTTCATGTTTTTGTTTATGCAGGGCAGATGATAGAATGGAGATTTTTGAAAGAGATTTTATTTTCTCTTACAAGGGTAGATTGAAAAATAAATTGTTGAAGACATTCAATTTGATGAAGATGAAAATTGAAGAGAAGATGAAAGGTTTTGAAAAGAGGATAATGAAAATTTGTTTAAAGAAATTTGCAGGCAGAGAAGATAATCAGATTGAAGGGTTTTGTGATTTGGAGAATATGAAAGGTTATAAAAAGATGAAATTGATTTTGCAGAATGTTGAGAGGTATCTCATATTTATTGGCTTCACATTGACAGTGTGTGTGTATGGAATTGTATACAAAAATGAAGACATTTTCTACAAGATCCTCTTGAAGAGAAAAGAAAGATGATAATATGATACTGGGTATGTGATGTAGAGATAATCAGATGAATTGCTATGCAGGTGTGAATGAATTGAGAATTGAATGGAAACAGAGTATCCCTCTGATCTTGTTTATTATTTCTATTGGTGATTTGGTTTGCCAGTGAGGCCTTGTATTAGCAAGTGAGGCTTGTAAGTCAGTGAGACTTATTTGTTTGCTAGAAGTGGGTGCTTCTGTTTGGTATTGGAGTTGGTGCTCCATAAGGAGTTGGTGCTCCTAGATACATTTTGTATAGCCAATGAGGCATGCTTTTCAGTTAAGCCAGTGAGGCAGTTTTGAGTGGTTTTTCTACCCCAAGAGGGTTTTCCACTCTAGTAATTCTTGTGTTAATGATATGCTTCTATGTGTGTATTTACTTCTATGTTAAGATTTATCTCTATGTGGTCCTGCTCATAATGGTCATTATCAAACTTGTACATATATGTGTAATAGCTTATTGATGACTTGCTCTTTCTGAGTCTTGTAAATTAAAAGTTATAATAAGTTGCAAAAATTTACACAACACTAATTCACCCCCCTCTCAGTGTTGTCCTAGACTCCTACAATGCGTCCAACAACAATATACTAACAAAGTAAAGAGAAGGGTTAAACACGGGTTCCTAACAGATTGCTAGATAATAATATTGGACCCTCTATTGGTGGATGTAGCCCGAGTTTGGGTGAACCACGTTAAAAATTGTCTCGCTGTTATTATTTTTTGTGTATTTTTCATTCCTCTATTTAATCTTTATTTGCATTTAATTGATATCTTCTGCATGCAATTCCTAACAAGTGGTATCAGAGTGGGTTGTGTTCGATTATCGTCTGCACGAAGGTCTCACGGTTGAGTGGGAGTCTCACGGTTAATTGGGAGCAATGGTGAACAAGGGTAAATTGAAGGTAGATAAATTCAATGGGTAGAACTATCAGTTGTGGAAGATGCAAATGGAGGATTATCTATATTAGAGGATTTATGAAGGTTGTTGGAAGGAATAACCAAGAAACTGGCAACAATGACTGATGAGGATTGGAATCTTCTAGACAGAAAGACACTGGGAACCATTTGGTTGTGCCTAGCACCATCTGTGGCATTCAATATAACAAAAGCGAAGATAATAGATGAACTAATGAAAGCTTTGGCTAAATTGTATGAAAAACCCTCAGCCTCAAATAAGATATTTCTCATGAAGCGTTTGTTTACTCTGAAAATAATTGAAGGTGGATCTGTGACAGATCATTTAAATGAGTTTAATACGATTACCAGTCAGTTAACTTTTGTAAAATTGAAATTTGATGAAGAGGTGAGGGCTCTCTTGGTTTTATGTTCTTTTCCAGAAAGTTGGAATAGTTTGGTAATGGTTGTAAGTAACTCTGTCTCCGGAAGGAAATGCGACGAAAAATCTCGAGAGGGTCCACATCAAGTAGTGTTTTGAATGCAGAAAGCAGGGGCAGATCAAAGGAAAGAGGAAAAGGTTCTAGAGGTCATGAGAAGTGGTGCAGGAGCACCTAAGGAAACATCTTGGAATCAGAAGACACTTATGATCATGAGAAAATCCTATGGAGATAACCAAATCAATTGGAGCATTTTAAAATCAGTTATGACAAGTGGTAATGGTCAAGGTGATATAATGATCAAATGTCCTGAGGGTCCTAGTAAGGACCCTAGGACCAAAAAGGATGTAATTTGGGCCAATAGTGTCTCTAGGGGCAGGGGCACCTAGCTAATTTAGTTAGTTTCCATTTTTGTAGTCCATAAGGTCCAAGAGACCAATTGTAAGGCATGAGGGCTATATGTGTGTTTGAATTAGTCATGTCTGGTAGTTAAAAGATGTTGTAACTAGCAAAAGATCTTGTATGTAACCGTGTCATGGACAGTTGCAGAGCGGTTGGCATTCCCACCGGTACAACTGCCATCCACACAATGAAGCATAAAACCAGTCTTGTGAGATCGAGAAAGCATGTAGAGAGAGTAATAGAGTGAATTGGAATCTGATTGCACAATAAACTAAGACATTCCTGGTATTTCCTTTCAGTTTGACAGTTCTATATTATTTTTGTTTTGACTAGTGCAAAGGATCACATATTGTTCTTATTCTGTTTTGAGGGTAACAATGTCATAATGGACCATTCCGTGAATGTAAGATTCTGATCCTCATGGAATGAGTCCTATACAAATTGTATGATATAACCCTAACCCTAACTGTGTAAGAGGAGTGCGAGTTTGAGTGGTGATCACCGTCAAATTATAGAGTCGAGACCTCAGGAAGGAGGATTCAAGTGTGAAGCAAGGGAGTCTGCGTGCTTGTGTTGGAGGAGAATGTATATCGGCGTAAGGAGTGCTATCAGAAGAAGACTTAGAAGTCCCAGCAAACGGTGGAGTCACGCCGACAGGAAGCTTATCGGAGAGAAGTTTGGGAAGTCTTACCAACGAAGGAGACATCGGCATGAGTCAAGGCATCGGTGAAAAGGAGTTGTGTTGGTCCGACGGTGAAAGTCTCACCAATGATAGCATTAGCCTAAGGCATCGGGGTGAAAAGGAACATCGGCGGAGGAATTGGAAGTCAGTCCAACGTTGGATGTCTGGCTGATGACAAAGCTAGTGTTAAGTGTTTCAGCGTGACATTTGACATCAGAGAACGGCCAGAAAGTTGGGTCGATAGCTATTATGTTGCTGATAGGCAACCAATATCTAAAGTAGTTCAAGTTTTATCGGTAGGAAAGGTACCATCGGGCAGTGAGGTTTAGACTATACCGATAGGAGATATCTTGCCGATAAGTGATTACAAATGACACACTCGTCGATATGAGATGGGTGTCAAAGTGAAAGAGTTGGGAGAAGCCGATGGATGTTAGTCTGGTCGATAGAGGTATATCGGTAAGACATTCATCAACTCTTGCCGATGTAAGGAGAAGTATCAACTTCTATCATTATTGAGCATTTCCGGCTGTGGCTCTGCATCAAGAAGTCACGAGGAAAATCAAAGGACAAGAGGTCCCAATCCAAAAGATAGAAGGATTGCTAGTACTATGGGAAACCAGGTCATCTGAAGAAAGATTGTTGGTCTCAGAAGAATAAAGGAGACAAACAAGAAGGCAATAAGGAGGCAAATGTAGTAAGTAATAAATCTAAAGATGATGCTTTGATTCTTTCCCTAGATAATGTTGATGATTCATGGGTTTTAGATTCAGGGGCCTCATTTCATGTTATGCCCCATAGAAGTTATTTTCTTGATTATGTCTAATGGGATTTTGGGCTAGTTTATTTGGGAGATAATGAACCCTGTCAGATTGTTGGAAAGGGAAGAATCAAGATTAAGTTGCAAAATGGGAATCATTGGCTACTACAAGAGCTAAGGCACATTCCAAGGCTAAGTGGGAATTTAATTTCAGCAAGGTAGCTAGTTGATGAAGGTTGCATAGTTACTTTTCGTGATAAAAATTGGAAGGTTTCAAGAGGTGCCTTAATAGTAGCAAAAGGTGTGAAAGTAGGCACCTTATATCTTTGTATAAGTCATACTATTCCTTCTACTTTAATTGTTACAGAGAAAAACCAAACAGGTTCAAGAATAGTTGTTGCGGGTTCGCAGGAAAAGACTGGAACAGTTGATGTAGGTTCTGAGACAACACTGTGCCATAACAGGCTTGGTAGTGAAAAAGGTATGAACGTACTTCATTCTAAAAAAGTTTTACCAGGTCTGAAATGTATTAATATGGATTTCTATCAAAGTTGTGTGTATGGCAAACAAAAAGAGTTAGTTTTCTCAAGGATGGGAAGCAAAAGAAAGATGAAAAGTTGGAGCTTGTGCATATAGATGTATGGGGACCGGCTCAGGTATTTTCTCTCGATGGCTCTCAGTATTATGTTACATTCATAGATGATGCAACTAGGAAGGTTTGGATTTATTTCCTTAGGCATAAATCTAATGTATTTGAAACATCTGAGAAATGGAGAAGCTTGGTTGAGAATGAGATAGGTAAAAGATTAAAATGTCTTAGATATGATTATGGTGGTGAGTATTGCAACAAAGAATTTGAGGATTATTGTTTCTTTAATGGAATTCATAGGCAGAAAATGGTTCCAGGAACTCCACAGGAGAATGGAGTGGCTGAGCGCATGAATAGGACAATAATGGAGCGTGCAAGGAGCATGAGATTGCATTTTGGGTTGCCTTTAAACATCTGGGTAGAGGCTGTCAATACCACTGTATATTTAATTAATAGAGGTCTTTTAGTTCCTTTGGGTTGTGGAATTCTAGAGGAAGCATGGACAGGTAAGAAGGCGAGTTATTCTTTTCTCAAAACCTTTGGATGTGAAGCATTTACACATGTAGATTCTGAAAATAGAACCAAGCTGGATGCAAAATAAAAAAAGTGTATCTTCATTGGATATGGCATTGATGAATTTGGTTATAGGCTTTGGGATGTTGAAAATCTAAAAATTGTGAGAAGTAGGGATGTTGTATTCAATGAAAAGGTGTTGTACAAAGATTAGTTGTAGGAGCATGAGAAGAAAGAAAAGGATTATGTGGTGTTGGATGATACTCCAGATAGTGATGTTCCAATGGTTCCTCATTCTCTGCAATAGCAACAAGAAATACCACACAATCTAGTGAATGTCAGACGGTCAACAAGGCTAAGTAGACCTCCTGAAAGGTTTTCTCCCTCTTTGTATTCTATTTTGTTAATAGATGTTGGTCAACCAGAAGGGTATGATGAAGCTATGCAGGTGGATATAAAGGTTCAGTAGGAGCTTGTAATGAAAGAAGAAATGGACTCCTTATTGAAAAATTAGACTTGGGAATTATGTAAGTTGCTTGCAGGTAAAAAGGCTTTACCAAACAAATGGGTTTATAGGCTAAAAGAGGAGGATGGAGGTAAGAAAAAATTTAAAACCAGATTAGTTGTAAAAGGATTTGCACAAAAAAAGGGCATTGATTTTGATGAGATTTTTTCTTCGGTTGTTAAGATGACTTCTATTCGTACTATTTTAAGTATTGTGGCTACTGAAGATTTGCATTTGAAACAGCTAGATGTGAAAACTACCTTTCTCCATGGTGATTTGGAGGATAAGATATATATGGAACAACCACAGGGATTTGAGGTCAAAGGTAAGGAGAAACTAGTAAGCAGATTGAAGAAGAGTTTGTATGGCTTGAAACAAGTACCTCGGTAATGGTATTTGAAATTTGATAGTTTTATGATTGAGCAAGGTTATAGTTGGTGTAATTCTAACCATTGTTTTTATTTTAAGAGGTTGGATAATGACAGCTACATTATTTTATGTTTATATGTTAATGACATGTTTGTAGCAGGGTCTAACATGGATCACATAAGAGAGTTAAAATGGCAGTTAGGACAATCATCTACTATGAAGGATTTGGGGGTAGCAAAAGAAATCCTTGGTATGAAAATTTGCAGAGATAGGAAGAACAAAATTTGACTCTATCTCAGGTTGATTATGTTGAAAAGGTGTTGCAGAGATTCCATATGGAGAATGCAAAAGCTGTCAGCACACCTTTGCCTAGTCATCTAAAATTGACTAAGGAGATGTGTCCAAAGACACAAGAGGAGGAAGACAAAATGACCAAGGTACCATATGCTTCAACTATAGGAAGCTTAATGTACGCCATGGTATGCACGAGACAAGATATTGCACATGTTGTAAGAGTTGTAAGAAGGTATATGAGTAATCCCATATTGGAGCATTGGAATGTGGTAAAATAGATTCTCAGATATTTGAGAGGTACATCTGGTAAACACTTATGTTTTAGGGGCTCTAATACTGATTTAGCAGGTTATGTAGACTCAGATTTGGTAGAGGATATTGATACCAAGTGGAGTACTACATGTTATGTCTTTACTGTAGGTGGGACAACAGTGAGTTGGATCTCACAGTTGCAAAAGGTGGTTGCTTTGTCCACCACGGAGGCAGAGTATGTAGCTGCAACAGAGGCAAGCAAGGAGATGATATGGATGCAATCTTTCATGGAAGAATTGGGCAAACAACAGGCTAATAGTTATTTGTTTACAGATAGCCAAAGTGCCGTACATCTTGCAAAGAATTATGCCTTGCATTCAAACACCAAACACATACAATTGAGGTATCAGTTCATTCAATTGGTGTTGGATGATGGACAGTTAAGGCTGGAAAAGATACATACAAATGAAAATCTAGCAGATATGTTTAAAAAGGCAGTGACAAGGGAGAAGCTGAGCTCCTCTTCAGCTTCAGTTGGTCTTCAAAACTGAAAATAAAAAATTAGAATAGCAAGGTCCAGGGTGCTTATTTCTAGTGGGAGCTATAGGGTCAGTGGTGTTATGATCAGTCTCCAAGTGGGAGATGATATGGTGTGGAGTCTGATCAGTCTCCAAGTGGGAGATTGTTGTTATATGGAGCCTAATCAGACTCAGAGGTTACCTTTTTCCCCACTTTTATCAGCGCGGTTTCCCCCCAAATTATTTAATAGGGATTTGGGAGCAGTACCCCTTGCGGGGTCCATTTTTATTATTTTATAAAGGTGTCGGGCGTTATTTTTCTATTGGCCGACATAAAAAACCCTATTTTTGTATCTGACATAAGGCTTGATAAAAGCAGCTAAGGGTTAGGGTTTTCGTGGATATTGTATTATAGCATTTGCAGCGGTATTGAGTTGCAAGGATTGTTAGTTGTAATCCGTTCGATTGCTGGATAATAATATTGGATTCTCTGTTGGTGGATGTAGCCCGAGTTTGGGTGAACCATGTTAAAAATTGTCTCTCACTGTTATTATTTTGTGTATTTTTCATTCCTCTGTTTAATCTTTATTTGCATTTTGTGATCAGTGAGATTAAAATGAAGATAATAAACTAATCTAATGCAAACAACACATGATTATACCTTCATTTGAGACCTTACGAATCCATGCGGGAAGGAGATGCACCCATAGAGCTCCTCAGATTGTTCCCATGATTAGTGTGACTAATGTGGATTGCTCAATGCATACAACACAATGTAAGATGAGAGACAAGGTGGATGGATAGATTAGATGGGATTGAGGCAATATTTTGACATTATGATAGTGGGATGAAGGATATTGTGGAGTGATTTTGGCAGAGGTTTTGTGCATGAAGGAGTCTCTCCCAAATGGCTTGGAGAGGGTTTCATTTATAGAGTTCTTGAAAGGAGGATGGAGGGTGAGGATTGAAAAATAAGATCAAGGGCTAGGAATCAATGAGAGTTAGGGTTAGGATTGAAGCCATAGCCTTGTGACAAGTGTCACAAGGAGAGTGGATGAGGGAGATCAAGGGTTGAAACTTGGTCAATGGGATTGGAGGGCTCTCATTAAAAGTGAATTTTAAATTCACATGGGGAAAGGTGTGGAGGATTAAAATGAATAAAAGATTCATTTTGGGAAGAGGGGACATGACAAGTGAATTTTTAATTCACCTTTATGTGGAGATGTGAAGATGGTACTCTTACATGTGTAAGAGAGTGATAAATGAGGGTTAAGGGGGATTTGACCCTTTGAATAAAAGATTGATTTTTATTCAAAGGTGCATGGAAGAAGGGGATAAGCAAGATTAATTGAGTGCTTAGCTTAATTAACCTAGGTCTAGGATGGGGTAGGCTAAGGTAGGGTAGGGTAGGTCAATTAGTAGGCTAGATTAATTAGATAAGCATGATGTATCTAATTAATGAGGATTAGGGAAAAGGAAAATTTAACTAAATAAATATTGTGAATATTTATTTAATCAAATGAGGATATAGTTGTGAGGTAAAAGTGATAAATTAAATAAATTAATTGATCACAAGGGATGGACAAATGGTTTAGGGAAGATACGGGAAATTGATTTGTAGAGCAGGTCAATTTTAGGTGTCTACATTTGCCCCTCTTTGAGATGGTCTTGCGGCTAAGTAACATCATTTCAAAGAAGTTAAAACATAGAGTTGGATTGGATAGAAAAAATATTTTGGCTTAGAAGAATAGGGTAAGGTTGGGGATAATTGGTAAGGATGATGCCCCCTCGAGAGGATAGGCGGGTTGCAAGAACACGATTGTGCTCTCGAAATGGATGGAAGAGATTGGTTGGAGTGGTTGGAGGATAAGTGGTGAGATGAAAGGATGATGATGGTGGGAGATTGATTGGTGGATGATCATTGTGTTGAAAATTGATTTAGAGCAATCCTAGGTTTGATATAGCAAAGTGGATATGTTCACCAAGGTATAGAAGACCAAAGTGATGATGTTTATCCAACATTTGCATGGACTAGACACACAGACAAAGGGATGATCTCATGCATGCCCAAGATAGTACAACCTTGTCCTGACAAGGGAAAGGGACTCATAGCATAAGTCCTTAGTACACAAAAGGTATGATGAACCTTAGATGCATAAGGGGATCAATATGCTAGAACCGACCCTATGATCAACAAGATATGAATACTAGCTTGGAGTAATGAAAACAACCCACAAGCACAGCATACAAAAATAAGACTATGCCCCATTCTAGATGTTTTCGCCACATACCATTATATAGTGAGATCAAGGTAGCTTTGATGTGATCTTCGAATAGGACAAAAGATAAAAATAAAAAATGAAAAGACCAACGAACTAAACAAGTAGCCATTGTCTCTCTTGCCAAGATGGATGATGATTGGACAGATTCTGCCTATTGTAGGAAAGATATATCCTAAGGCAGGAATCGATTGATGATTGGATCATGTTTTGTTGATGTTGCAAGATTGGCTCAAGATATGATGGTGACAAGTTAAGGTTGATGCTGATTTGATAGTTGATGACGCTTTGATAGGTGATGTGATGCTTGGATCTAGTGTAAGCTCATTGAGGATAGATGGGTGCATCTTAGGTACCTGAGTACTGGAAACTTCCTTCGTATTCTAGACTGCCTACATACCCTGTATCCACTGGATCAAAGCACATTAAGATGCGGGTGATGATTATATGTAGTTCTGATTTGTGATGATGATGTGAGATGATGATAGATGTGATGATGTGATGAATGATTGAATGATGTGTTGGATGATGAGATGTTGATGGAGCAATGTTGATTTCATGATGGATATTTTTGGGATTTTATGGATTTTTTGATTTTTTTTGGATTTTCTAATTGTGGAAAAGGAATGGTTTATTATGAGATGGTTGCATTGGCTTTCGTGTGGATGACCTTTATGCTAGATATCAATGACAAGGGAACACCAAGTCTAGAGGTGAGGGTGATGGGGTTGGATAGGGGGGTTGGCGATGAAAGGATGATGGATAATTGATTTGTGGTAGATGAATGGACAAGTGATAGGGATGCATGTTAGATAGATGGAAGATAGGGATGAGGATTTTCTCCAAGGGCTAGGTTGCAAGGAATCATATGCCCCAATGCTTAGAATTTTGCATGATAGGTTCATGTTTGAGTGGATGGACTTTGTAGTAGATGGATAGAGGATATACTTACAAAGGGAGTATGCCAAGAGGTGTCCAAAGCATGTTGTTGATATTTTGCCCCTTATCTTCATCAAGATCTAAGGAGGAGGATATAGTAGATAGAATGGATGGGGAATGATAGGGTGAATAGGGGATGGTAGATAGGAATATGATAAGATAAATAGGGGATAGTGGATAGGATATGCAAAAGTATGTTATGGATTTGGATGATTAGATGGTTTTGCCCCCAAGTGTAGGGATACAAAATGGATGGAGAAGGGATTATGCATGACGCCCACAAGGGGTTTTCATCAAGGTACTTGCCCAAGGCGCCACAAGGAGTGGTTTTCACCATTGGACAGATTTTTCTCTTTACTATTTTCTTGATTTTTTTATTTTTTTGATTTTTTGATGGGATGGGGACTCTAGCGTATGTTTCCATAGCAAGGAGAAGATGGTACCATGTTGGATAGCATTATGGATGATGATTGCATGGATTGTTGGTAGATAGGAGAAGATGGAATAGATGGTGGATAATGGATTATGATGTGAATTATGCAAAAGCATGGACCATAGGAATGTGATGGGGAAGATATGTAGGATAGTGAACGAAAGATGGAGATATGGGGGTGTGTGGGAATGTTAAGTGGTGGAGGGGAACCCAGACCAATGGCTGCACACACCGTGATGTATTTGGAAGCTTGTATGTTGGATGTGGAGTTGGGAGTAATGGGGATCGGGATGGAGGATTTTTGGATGGTCGATTTGGGGTTTTAGGGACCCAAATAGATTTAGGATTTATGGGATTTTTAGCTAGGGAGGGGGATGTTTGGGATTTTGGGGTAGATTGGGATGTGGATGCCTCATTTGTTTTGATTGATCTTTTTTTAGGGACCCACACCATTTTTGTTTTTGCTTTTTCTTGTGATGGTGTGGGCTTTGATAGCCTTTTGAATTTTGGATTTTGCTTGGAAGGGGTAACATCTTTAGGCTTTTGTGCTTTATGCATTAAGGCATTCAAATTTTTGAATCCCATGGATTTGGGGGAAGCTTCATGTTTGAAAGGTGTGTGCTTTTGTTGGTCTTGATTGGGGATTTTAGGGGATTTATGGGTGGAGTAAAAAGTGGATTTATGGATAAATGGATGAGGAGATTTCAGGATGGGGATATTAGGAGTTGGTAGGATGGGAGGTAAAGTGGATTTAATAGGAATGTTTAGAGTTGGAAGTAGTGGTGGTAATTTTGATGGAGGGAGATGGATGGTCACATGCTTTTGCAAATGATAGGATGATGGAGGAGGGATGGCGACATATGCTTTGGGAATGCGATGAGATGCACCATGTTTGGGATTGGATGAATGGATTTTGGAAGGTGGGAGGATGGTATCAACATGTTTAGATTGTTTGCCTTGGGATGTATAGCCAAGGCCATGAGAGGATGGATGGAATGTGGTGTGGATGGGCTCCAAGATGCCTTGTTCGTGAAGGCCTAAGCCTTTGCCTTGATAGTTCATATGTTGGAGTATGCGACATGCAATGGGATGTTTGTTGCTTTGGAAACAAGACACGAATCCATTATTTGTTGGAGATAGATAGGTGGTGGAAGGAAGTTGTTCGCCTCCTACAAGGAAGTCACCACGGATGAAAGTGCTTGTGCCAAGTGGATAAGGGGATGGATTTGGGATGGGATTGGTGGATGGAGGTAAAGGATTCATGGGGGATGGTAAAGGGGTGGTAAAAGATGGTGTGAGATCAATAAGTTGATCAATGTATGGTAGGGGATCGTGGATGGGATTAGATGGGATGGTTAGATCTTGATTAGGAGAAGGGGTTGATGTTTCAACATGCTTCGGATTTGATTCTTGACATGACTCATGTGTTTGGATAGAAGTGGGAGTGGCTTGGATAGATGTGATAGGTGCTTGGATGGATGCAATAGGTGTTTGACTTATGTGTTCTTGAACATGGCTGCATGATGGTTCTTGAGTTATGATAGGAGATTGTTCAAGATATTGGGTGGATGTAAGATTGCATGAGGGTATTTGATTCCTTGCTAATAGCCAATGGATTGCATCCTTCATGAGTGAATGGGTTGAGGAACAATATAATGGATGGATAGTAAGGGTGGATGGTGTAGGATTAGGATTGGGATTGGATAGGGGGGTGATAGGATTAGGTTGTGATGGTTCATGGATGGGTTCAAGGATAGGTATTGGACTAGATGATGGATTAGATGGTGGATGGGTGATAGGGATTGGTGGATTGGGAGATACATAAGGTGATGGATTAAGGTTGATAAGGTTGGAGGGATATTGTGATGGGAGGGTTGGAGGATGGGGATTAGGAGAAGGGGGATTTGGTTGTTGATATGAGGTTTGGATTTTGGATATAAGGTGTGCAAGATTGGTGTTCCCTTGATCAAAGTTAGCATGACAAAGGTTGGGGGATGGATAAGTTGGAGGTATTGGTTGAGTGGATAAGTATGATGGCATGGATGTGTAAGGGGATGGTGAATGATATGAGGGTAAAGGTTGATATGAGGTTGATGGTGTGGATATGTAGGATGTTGAAGGTTGATATGAGGATGATGGAGGTTGATATGATGGAAGTTGATATGATGAAGGTTGGTGGGAGGTTGATGGTGTGGATATGTAAGATGTAGGTTGGTATGAAGGTTGAAAGAATGACGATTGATATGATGTGGATGGGGATGATGTGTAAGATGTTTGTTGATATGATGAAGGTTGGATAGGAGATTGGGATTCTCCAATGATGAGGTGTGCTAAGGGCATATCTTTAATTACATTTTTGAATTGTTCCTTAGCATTAGGATCCATGTTCTCATAGACTTTTCTACATCTTTGTAATTGTTGTATTGTTTCATAAAGATCCATTTCATTGGAGATGGTATGGGATGATGGGGGATAATGGATGATTGTGATGGTGGGATCAAAATTTTAAGTCCTTAAAATGATTTGATTTGATTTGTTTTTGTTGGATGGTTCTCTATGCTTTTGATAGACTAATGATCTTAAGCAAGAGGGTTGATGTGATCAACTAAGGTCTTGATTTTTTTGATTGGGTTGATTTGGCTTTTGGATTGAGGTGATAATGATGTTGAGGGATTTTGATAATGATGTGGATAGTTTTGGTTGGGCTTTTGGATGAGGGGATTGATGGAAGATGAAGGAGACTAAGTCCTTAACCAAAGTTTAATTTGCAAAAGATGATCTTTGATTAAGGATTAGGAATTGGAATGTTTGATTGGAGTGGATAATGGAGAAGGGATGATTGATGTTGGATTTTGGATTTGGATGAGATGGGATTAGAATGATGTTGATGAATTGGATTAAGGGTGATGAGAGTGATTAGGATAAGATTGGATTGAATGATTTGGATGATGAGGTGGATAAGATAGGTGGTTAGGATGATTAGGATAGATAGGTGATTGGATTAAGATGAAGTGGATAAGAATGATTAGGATGATGAAGATAGATTATGACTCGAGAGGAAGTGGATTAGAATTTGATCAAGCTCAAATAAAGGGATTTGGATAAGCTCAACTTATGGGGTTTGATAAATGGGGGGGGTGGTTTAGCGGTGTTGGGAGGAAAACCTAGCTCGACGTGAGGGGGGGTGTGGGGGGACTAAAACAAAGGTGCGGGACCGGAAATTTTTTGAAAATGGGCTTATAAAATTGATGTTTTTGATGGGAAAATTTGATTTTTTGACGTGGATGAAGAAGGTGCTAAAACAGGTGGAAAATGGCACTGAAATAGAGAGGAAATGGCGCTAAAGGATGTGAATGGTTGGATTGATGGATGAATTTGATTTTTCTTGGCAAGTAGACAAACGATCAAGCACGAAGACACAATGGTTAAAGGTTTGATTTTTGAAAAATGTGATAATCAAGCATGTACAATCTTAAGGATTTGGGCCACTAAAACAAAGGTTCGTAGTGAGGGCTTTAGTTTAGGTGGTTATACATGAGGCAGCGCTACTCTCTGTTATGGAGTCTCCCAGCCTCCAAGGGTTACGCCTTGGAGGGTTTTGGGGGAGGTTGGCTATCGGTATAACACAACAACACCTGTTGCTTGTGACTTTCGTCACAAACACATTAATTTATATAGCGGCTTGAAAGAGCTTGGCTTTAGCTTGTTGCTGCTTGGGTCGTTCCCACCTTTCGAAGCGGGGTGGCAGGCCCTCTAAGGATTACAAAAGCAATACAATCATGAAAACACTTTTGATCCCCAAGTTCATACAAAGATGCGAGGGGAGAGCATACGTGTTCCCTATGATTGGATCACACTAAACATGGTTCATTTTATTTCTTTGGATTATGTTGGGGGTGATTTATGCAAGTGTTATGAGAAGCTTTTGATTCCCAAGGTCACCAAATGGTGTGAGGGAAGAGCATACACTTTTCATACTACAAACATAAATCACAAAACACTTCACACAAATTAAGATTTAGTTTTCTTGATTATATGAGTGAAGAATGCAAGGTTGTTGTTCTTTTTAACCAATGATGTATGCAATTTGTGGTTCTTTTTAAAGCCCAAATTGAAGTGTTTGGATTGTTGTTGTTGCAATGATTAATTTTAGAACACCAAAATTAAATGTTCTTAAAACTAAGGCACACAAAGATTCTTTTTAGGTGCACCAAAATGAAATGTTTGATTTGTAGATAACATGCAAGGGTTCGTTTTAAGTTACAATTAAAATGTTTGTTAAACTAAAGATGAAAAACCCTGCAAAAACTTGTTAGTGTCCTCAAGATGATGTTGATGACCTGCAAACAAGTTGTCAGTCCCTACACAGAACCCAAAAGTTGGTCTCAGAAAATAGTGCTAATACAGAGCTAAGATAGCGCCAATCGAGACAATAGCACCAATTCAGACAATAGCGCCAATACAGACACAAAATAGCGCCAATACAGACAATAGCACCAATATAGAGGTAAGATAGAGCCAATCCAGACAATAGCGCCATACAGACAGTAAATAGTGCCAATACAGAGGTAAGATAGTGCTAAACTATGTTTTTTGCCTTAGTTTATAGTCTGCAGTGAGAAAGATAGCGTTGAACTGGGTGACGATAGCGCCAAAACGTGTCTGAACTCGTCCGTCCTGCAAAAAAAAATATTTTTTTTCTTCTAGAGAAATTTTGGCATAACCTCCCCTTGTTTAATCAACATTCCTGCAAAAACCGAGAGCATTTTGACACGAAAACAGTAGAAAAATGCTTTAAAAGAGACATGTGAGTGGAAGTTAGAAAAAAAAATGCTCTGCAGAAATGGCGCTAAAACGAGCCAAGGATAGCACCATTGCGTAGGGTGGATAGCGCTAATCTGTAAAAAATACGTCTTTCACAAAAAAAAACTCATGAGATAGTTAGATTGGGACCTTGTGGGTCCCACCGGGCGTGCCAATGTGATCAGTGAGATTAAAATGAAGATAATAAACTAATCTAATGCAAACAACACACGATTATACCTTCATTTGAGACCTCACGAATCCATGCGGGAAGGAGATGCACCCATAGAGCTCCTTAGATTGTTCCCATGATTAGTGTGACTAATGTGGATTGCTTAATGCATACAACACAATGTAAGATGAGAGACAAGGTGGATGGATAGATTAAATGGGATTGAGGCAAGATTTTGACATTATGATAGTGGGATGAAGGAGATTGTAGAGTGATTTTGGCAAAGGTTTTGTGCATGAAGGAGTCTGTCCCAAATGGCTTGGAGAGGGTTTCATTTATAGAGTTCTTGAAAGGAGGATGGAGGGTGAGGATTGAAAAATAAGATCAAGGGCTAGGAATCAATGAGAGTTAGGGTTAGGATTGAAGCCATAGCCTTGTGACTAGTGTCACAAGGAGAGTGGATGAGGGAGATCAAGGGTTGAAACTTGGTCAATGGGATTGGAGGGCTCTCATTAAAAGTGAATTTTAAATTCACATGGGGAAAGGTGTGGAGGATTAAAATGAATAAAAGATTCATTTTGGGAAGAGGGGACATGACAAGTGAATTTTTAATTCACCTTTATGTGGAGATGTGAAGATGGTACTCTTACATGTGTAAGAGAGTGATAAATGAGGGTTAAGGGGGATTTGACCCTTTGAATAAAAGATTGATTTTTATTCAAAGGTGCATGGAAGAAGGGGATAAGCAAGGTTAATTGAGTGTTTAGCTTAATTAACCTAGGGCTAGGATGGGGTAGGCTAAGGTAGGGTAGGGTAGGTCAATTAGTAGGCTAGATTAATTAGATAAGCATGATGTATCTAATTAATGAGGATTAGGGAAAAGGAGAATTTAACTAAATAAATATTGTGAATATTTATTTAATCAAATGAGGATATAGTTGTGAGGTAAAAGTGATAAATTAAATAAATTAATTGATCACAAGGGATGGACAAATGGTTTAGGGAAGATACGGGAAATTGATTTGTAGAGCAGGTCAATTTTAGGTGTCTACACATTTAATTGATATCTTCTGGATGTAATTCCTAACAGGTCGGCGAAGACTGGTGTTAACACTAAGTCTTCTAAGAATAGTCTTCATCCACAACCTGAATTTCTCTTTGCCGACCAATCCAAAGGTAGGAACATGATTAGGAGACATCCACAAGCACATTGTAATCACCAAGAATATCCACACACCCTCTAAACACTTTATCCATAAGATTCTTCAATCAGGAACACTTGAACATAACTGTTATCCACTGTCATATAGAAAGGATCGCTTGTAGACCACCAAATCATGAGCCATTGGAGTTGAAGGTACTTATCATCATTACAAACTAGATTCTAGAACCCTAAACTAAAATACTTAAATACAGAGGAATGCAGAGCATAATACATTCCCCCTGTTACCACCAAATATACAGAAAAATTAGTTTTCACTGTGGTGGACATAACTCAGTCAAATCTTCATACTGGAGGCTCAAACTTGGAACATAGCATTTTCAGACATGTCTCTAACTAACTTCCAATCCACAAACAAAGATATTCATTCTACAAAAAATGTGGAGCAATCTACTGGATTGTTTTGCTATAAACAAAGATACTCTTCAATACACTATTTCCACTGGAGGGGCAAATTTTCTCAAAAGCACTTAGAAATTCAGTATCAGGAATACTTATTCATTATCTTCAACACTTATATAAGCCAATGCAAAGCATCTAACTCATTACAAGCAAGCATCAAAACAAGAGCACAGTTGACACCAATGACAACACAGATATGTTGACATCAATGACAACACCAATTAGGCACATACTTGCAATAAGAGAGGGAGAGATAGAGAGGGGGAAAGAGATATGAGAGAGAGAGAGAGAGATGGGGAGAGAGGGGGATACCAAGAGAGATATGTGGAGAGAGGGAGAGATAGAGAGATATATATGGGAGAGATGGTAGAAAGGGGAGATAGAGAGATACTTGGATAGAGGGAGAGATAGAGATGGGGAAAGCGATAGAGGGAGAGAAACAGGAAGAGATAGAGAGAGGGGGAGATTGAGAGATATAGAGAAATGGATAGATATAGAGAGTGAGAGAGAGGGAGAGAGGGAGAGAGGGGGGAGAGGGGAGATAGAGAGACAAGGATAGAGAAGGAGAGATAGATAGAGAGAGAGAGAGAGAGAGAGAGATGGATAGAGATGTAGAGGGATGGAGAGAAAGATAGATAGATAGAGATACAGGGAGAGTAGATAGAGATATCTAGAGAGGATGAGAGAGGGAGAGAGAGAGGGGGGGAGATAAAGATATATTCCTCCTCATCATCATCTAATAATATAATAGGTATCTCTTCTTAGACATGAGGCTACTATAGAGGGAAAGAAGATGGAGGGGTGACATTAGTTTTGCAAAGCATATTAACTAAAAATCCAAAGGATTCTAACATATATAAAACACACTCGCATTATCACACGAGCACGTTTTTGTATGCTTTGGGAAATTCCAACCCTAAGGCTTGGATTTTCCTTGGACATCTAACCCAAAGGGTTGGACCTACCTTTTGGATGCCAAAGACATGTTTTTAACAAAACATAGAAAATCAAAATAATTTTGAACATGCTCTCCATCAGTTTACACATTTGCCAATGTTAATGCAAAAAATGCCAGGATGACTTCAAGTTTTTTATTAGCTTTCTAACCATGTATTTTTTTCTAAAATCTTATAACATTAAGGTTTCCATCTTCAATTTCTTTTGCTAATGAGTTCTTTTTTTACAAAAAACTTACGTGTAGTATTTCTGGTGTCATTTTTTACACGTTTATCAAAATTTGAAAAAAATACATTTTTAAATTCTAGACCCTATTCTATACACATTAAAAATTTTGATTTTTGATTAGTTTTCAAAAAAATTAGGGGGGAGCATGCTCAAATTTTTATTTTTCAATATGTGACCACTTTGAAAATTTATGAAAAAACATATATTCATTAAAAAATTAACAAAAAAATCAGGCATAAACTACATGATGTTAGCTAATTTTCTACTGAAGTAATTTGTGAAATACTTTTAAAAAGTCAACATTTTAGGGAGAGCACACCAGATGCTATGTTATATTTTTTGACAAAAACAGGAGCATTTTGTGTGCTCCCCCTATTTGAACCTCTTAATCTCTACCATTTTTAGAAAAAAATAGTAGTTTAGAAACTAGATTCCAAGCACTACAAATCTTGTTCTTATCACATCTTCTAATTTTGAGTGTGTCTATCTTGAATTTCTCATCCAAGATTAGTTTTTACTAATTTCAGCAAAAAAAAAAAAGTGACCACTTATGACCCCCTTTTGGTCCCCTATTTCCATGCACATACCCCCATAGATTATAATTTGTTAAAACATTTGTAAAGTTTATATATTACATCATTTATATATCCCAACTAATAACTATTTAATAGTTATTGTTGGTTGGTTAGTTGGTCAGGTATTCCCGACTCAGTGGTTTGAATAACCAATTTATTTTGTATATAAATATGTTGCGCTTCATTAATAATATTTGCTCATTGCTCATCAATATGGTATTACAACAAAAATATTTCTGTGCCTGTGTGAATTCAGGAGGTTGAAGAGCTAGATTGAGGATTGGAGAATCATTGTCAGAGGATGACTTGCTATTGGAAGTGCATTGCTGCAGTACAAGGTAAAGACCAGAAGTTTTCTTGAAGATATTTGCAAACCAATAGGTCGTACGACATCCCAATTAAAGGAGGCATCAAAGGTGTTGTTTCAAAGTTTTTACTGAAGTGTTTTTGTCGTACCAAATAGACTGTATGTCACCCATTCTCAACTAGTTCTTTTTAAACTCAAAGGAATATCATTTGCATTTGCTAATTTGCTGAGACGTTGAGAATTGGAGGAGTTTTATGAAACATTGTTACCATACGACGCCTAGTTTTGGTGCTCTGTAAATATCCATATAAGATTGTCATAATGCTTTTCATACGTTTTCTCTGCTGAGTGTTGAACTCTGTCAATAATGTTTGATTGTTGATTGTTGATTGTTGTTAAAGAAAAATCAAATCCACGCTAAAAAAGGTCGTACAACAGGTCATATGACACCAAAACATTGCTGGAGTCTTTCAATCAGTAAAATTTATTTGAAATTTTGTTGCAATTCAATTAAAAAGAGTTAAGGTTTGCCTTCAATCAACATCAAAGTTTCTCTGTTGAAGCATTTTGAAGTCACCAGATCCAGATCGGATTGAAGAATTCTACATTTTTGGAGAAAACAAAAGGTGCAAGTTTTTTGTTATGTGAAAAGCCCTAAATTTTTGCATAGTTAAACTTTAGACATAAAAAGTATTTTATTAATTTTTCTCAAATATTCATTTATTTTTAAAATATTTTTATTTTCTATAGTTTTAACTTTAGAAAATATCAAAATTGGGCAAAGTAATTGATTTTTTGCATTAAAATCATTTTTTTGGAGCAAAATTTTTTTGAAATTTGAATTTAAGTCCTGAAAATTCAAATTGGAGATATAAGGACATCAAAACTATATAAATGGCTCCTAGTGCACCTAAGATAATGCTCCCAGATTCTCAACTCTTGAGAGGTGACAATTATGCAACCTAGAAAACCAAGGTTCAAACCTAGTTAGAGTTCGAAGACCTTTGGGATGTTGTCTTTGGAACAAAAGGACCTCAACAAGCAGGTGAAGATCAGAATAAATTTGACAAGGCCAATCAAAATGCCAAATTGATCATTTTGTTTGGTGTGACTGATGATGTTCAACCTCACATTCATACCGCCACCTCTACAAAAGATGCATGGGATTGCCTCAAAATAGTGTATGAGGCTAAAAACCAAAACCAAATCCTCTTTTTGCAGGGTCAACTCCATTGTCTCCAAATGCAAAATGGTGATAAGGTAGATGCTTTTTTCAGAAGAGATGCCGAAATAAGAACCGCTCTACACGTGTTAGGGGAGGAAGTAAAAGATGCTTCTCTAGTACCCATTGTACTGAGAGCACTACCCCCCTCATTTAGAGTGTTTGTCAAATGCTTAAATGTGGCTCATAAAGCACCCTCATTTGAAGAACTAGTCAACTTGCTTCAACAAGTTTAGTGAGACAAAATCTCAAGACAATCAAGCCCTAGTAGCAAAGTAAAAGGGAAAACAACCTGACTATCGGAGTGGTCCATCAGGACAGTCTAAAAAAAATCAAGACAACTCTTCACACAAGAAAAAGAAATGTCAAATTTGTGGTAGAAAGTGTCATGAACTCAAAGGGTGTTGGTATAACTCCTATGCCAATGGTGAGTCTAGTCACAAGAAGCCACTGAATCCACCTCAAGGGGATAAGAAGAAGCCACCACATTGGCAGAAAAATCCAAATAAGAAACAAGGAAATGTTGCCTCAATAGGTAATTCAGATGATGAAGAATACATGTATGGTGCAGAAATAAAGACCTCCACATCAAGTAGTTCAGTCTGGTATGTTGATTCTAGTGCATCCAAACACATGATGGGGGAACAAGAATGGTTCAGTGATCTCACACCATCCACATCCTATGGGCATGTTTCATTGGGTGATGATACCTCCTATGAAGTTCATGGAATTGGTGAAATTTTCCTTCCACTAAGAACTCACAAATGTCAGCTTACAAAGGTTCTATATGTACCTGGACTCACTAAGAACCTACTTTCAATAAGTCAGTTACTTGAGCACAATTTGCAAGTTGAATTCAATCAACACAATGGTGAGAAACTTTGTCTTATCAAAGACAAAACTTGTAATGGAGCAATTGTAGCTTGTGCTTTAGGGGTAGGAAAGATGTTCCAACTAATTGATGTTTCACAAGAAGATCAAGCCATTGCAATGAAAACCAATCTATCCACAACTCTTTGGCATAGGAGATTTAGCCACCTCAATTTTGGTTATCTTCTGGCATTGAGTAAGAGAAATATGGTGAAAGGACTTCCCGCCATTCAGAAAATAGAATTTCTTTGCACACATTGTCTTGCCAGGAAACAACATAGGGCTCATTTTCCTACTGTAGAAAATAGAGCCCCTAGTCCCTTAGAATTGGTGCATACTAATCTATGTGGACCTATGCCATCGAGTCACCAAAATGCCTGGTATTTTCTTCTCTTTGTGGATGATTACACCAGAAGAATGTGGGTCTATTGTTTGGCTCACAAAAGTGAAACCTTTGAGAAATTCAAGGAGCTTAGAGCCCTTGCAGAATGGTCATCAAGTCAGACTTTCAGAGCCCTTCGCTCAGATCTAGGGGGGAATTCACAAGTAAGGAATTTGTAGCCTACTTGCAAAAACATGGAATTAAACAACAATTGACCACTGCATATACACCTCAAAATGGTGTGGAAGAGAGGCAAAATCATACTATAGTGAAAATGGTGCAATGCATGTTGAAGGATATAGGTCTTGATTCTGCATTCTGGGCTGAAGTAGTTCATACAGTGGTGTATTTATTGAATAGAGCACCCACCAAAGTGCTTGATAATATCACACCAAAAGAGGCTTGGACTGGGAAGAAGCCCTCTATTTCTCATTTCAAATTGTTTAGATGTATTGCCTTCATGCATATTCCCAAGGTTCAGAGAGCAAAATTGGATGATAAGTCTGTGAAGTGTATTTTTCTTGGATATAGTTCATAGTCAAAGAGATATAGGCTTATGGATGTAGTCAAAAAGAAGGTGTACATTAGAGGGGATGTTGTCTTTGATGAGGATTTTGTTTGCAGCACCTCTTCCTCTCCATCACATGTTTGTTCCCAAGCACCTATAATTCTTGATCCTAAAGATGAGGAAGTTGATGAAGACACTCCCAATGAGGTTTTGTTTCCATTGGATGAGTTTCCCCCTCTATCATCACCTCAATCTTCATCTCATGTACATAATAAGCTTCCTAAGTGGATCAAGCCACCATAAAGGATGCTAAAGATGATGTAGTTGTTGACACATCTTTCAAAGGGCCTAAGACTTGCAACAAGTCTTGTGAAGAAGTGACCATGGCCCTTATGTGTACTGTAAGCACAAAAATCATGCACAACCTCCACAAAGACCCCTATGATGATTTTAATCCTTGTCATGTACATGTAAGCATGAAATAATGTCCTCTAAGAAACAAACCTCTTGATGATGTGTCTTCTTTCTTGTCTTGTGTTGTTTCCTCTTTGTCAATTTCTCTCTCTCCCCATTTGCAACGCTTTTCAACACTTTTTGTGACACTTGTCAATTTGTGTTTTCTGAGCTTTCGACCTTGTTTCTAAGCCTTATGAGCATCTTGTAGGTGCATTTTCACCTTTCCCCTATGTTTTTCATCCTTTGCACCCCCTAGAAGCCTTCTAGAGGTCCCCCTATCCATCTCCCACTTTCAGTTTTCAGTTTCACTCAATCAATTCAAATCTCCCACTATTATTTCTATATCTCCCCCAGGAGATCCTGTAGGTGCAAGTGGAGATTTGGATACTTGCACATGACTGACCTCTTTTCGGAGGTAGAACAGCTCCATTTTCTCTCTTTTGTCTTCTCCCTTTTATTGTTCTTCAGAAAACTCTATTTTGCCCGGATCTCCCCTAGGCGACCCATGGTCACCCCTCGGGCGAACTGTTGTGTGGTTACACAACACGCCCCATTTTGACTTGGCAAAACAGGGACCCAGCTTTTTGGCTTGGCTTGTGTTGTCTGTTCTCTGGCGGTTTGGTAAAAGTAAGTCAGGTGCATCATCATGAAGGGTCAGGATGAGGTAGATCATCATCATGAGGTCAGTTTGTCAAAGTGCATATTTCATTTCTGTGACCTCATATTTAGAAAGAGCTTGAAATTCCATGTAGGTTTGCCTTTTACATCACCTGAAAATTCGTCCATATGTGGGAGTTATGAGCAGTCAAAGTTTTGGTCAAACCTGATAATCGCAAGATGATCATCATATTTTTATTTCCTTAGTCATGTTGTCAAGGTCATCCTGATCTTGGTCTATCACCTGATAAAATCATGCAGTCAAAATATCCGAACGTCAATCTTAGGTGATAGTGCCCTTCACCCGTCAAATGACCTTATGCGCATCGTGAGCATCATGTTTTGAGTGTAACCCGATATTTCATAATGTCCTCCTGTCGAGAAATATCACCTTATGCTAATATCCTGATGACGTCATCCTAACCTGAAAAACAAAGAAATAAATATCAGGATGACATCATCATCACATTTCTCCTTCGGCAGGATATTTCCTAAATATGATCAGGTTCACAAATATGACGATGATGTCATCTTTTGCATTTTAACAAAGCCCCGGATATGACGGTGACGTCATCAGGACATTCGAGGGGGGGGAGCATCATATTCACAATATCCTGCAGATAGAGGGAAAGCCCTAAGTTTCCCCATCGGCGTAGCTTGTGCTATCGGCCATGTGTTGTTTTTCTCCCCGATGGGTGTTGTCTCACCGATGGTTGAGTCCATCGGCATAGATTTAACCATCAGGAGTGTCTTGATTTTTCTCCCCGATGGTGGTTGTCACCCCGATGAAAGGTTCATCGGCATAGAAGTGTTTATCGGCCAAGCTTTATTTTCTTTCGCCGACAGTGGCTATCTCACCGATGGAAAAGTCCATCGGCATAGCATGTGATGTCGGCCAAGCTTTAGATTTTCTCGCCGACAGTGTTTATCTCACTGATATGGTTGTTCTTCGGCCTGACTTTACTGTCGGCCAAGTTCGTTATTCTCCCGCTGACTGAGGTAGTCTCCCCGATGTGTTTGTCCATCGGCCCAACGTTTGTCTATCGGCCGAGTCTGGATTTTTCTCGTCGATAGTTGTTGTCTTCCCGATGGGTGGACATCAGCGTACTTTTGGCCTCGGTATAACTTTTGCCTTCGGCCAAGTTTAAATTTGTCATCCCGACCGTGTGTGGTCACGCCGAAACATTACATGCATCACATATAGTAGCGGACCCGAAATATTATCAAATGCTGCAAATTCGTTGTATATTTTGGCCCTTGTATATTTCTTTTATACACGCCTAATTATACATTGCATAATATACATACACCGAATTTGAAATATTATTGGCTGCGATTTATTCCTTGTATATTTTGGGATTGTATATTTCTTTTGTACATTCCGATATACATTGATCATATGCATAAAAATATTTTGCATGTATATTGTGACTTTTTTATGCTTGTATATGCAGATTTGAACCCGATATACATGCCGACGGTATATACAAGACCGGATTTGAAATAATTTGAAAAATGATTTATTCCTTGTATATTTTACGATGTATATGCAGATTTGAAACCCGATATACAAGGAAATGGGCGGGAAAATGAAGCGATGGATTTTTGAATCCATTTGATGGCCTGATTGTCTGATTTTCAGTCAACGATGGTTGACCTGAGTATTTTTGGCCCTGTTTATGCATTTTGTGCATGATTTTCACAAATTTGAAACCCGATTACATGTGTTGAACATTTGGCCTATGTTTAATGAAGGTTTTAGCTGCATGTTGTCTTCTAATTGCTGTACTTAATGTTTGTCTGTTTATTGCAGGAAATCTTGATGCTGTTAGAGTTGTAGCTGAACATTGCAATATTGCACAAGGAGGCAACGTGAACCAGAAGTGAGGAAGATATTGTCAAAGATGCTGTTTGCCAGCTGGAGACCGAATCAAGTTGAAGATGCTGGAATATTCTGTGCCAGCTATACATTTGCCAATTGGCAAAGTACGTGTTTTTTATCTGGACCGTTGATGTTAATTGGTGAATCTTAATCATTGATCTTTTGTAAAGGATTCCTCACCTTATTCTATAAAAGGTGGTGGAATGCCTTGTTGAAACATTCGAAACTTAATTGAAATCTGTTTGCTGAAGTATTCAGGGCTCATTACAAAGCCATTGCATATGTACATGTCTTTTGCATACTTAATGAAAGAGAAGAGTATTTTGATTACAAACCTTCGTAAATCTTGAGTAATCTGTGTCTGAATTCTGGATATGTGCTTTGATTTGCTGCATCCCTTGGAGTGCTCATCATGTTGCATGTATTGTTTTCATTCATTATCCTCTGAAGTTTGCATCAACTGTGTCTAGCTGTGGAATATCCTGGTGAACATATGGTTTGATTTCTTCTCCTCATGACAGTATCAAGTATGTATGTGGATCAATAGTTAAAGGTTCAACTTTAAATTGTAGTATTCTTTTCAATTTCTTTTAAATTTCAAAGCATTTCACTACCACAATTGCAAATAATTGATAATCTTAAGCAAATAACGCAAATATGCAGACATCTCGTAGGTAATCGCAAATATTTAGCATATTTGAATGCAAAGCATGCACAATTGAAAAATATCATGCAAAGATTGAGGTATTTCTACATATTTTCATCTAATAACTGCATAATATGACCTCTCTGTAAAGAATTTCTGCAGGGATGTCATGATGATGGCACATTTTCACGTAAGGCCCCAAAATGGAAACAGCAACTCACATTAGCCTCTGAGTAACTTCAGACGATTAAGACCTAATCACCGGAGACTTGGGATCATGAATTCTCTGAATTCACAGTATCTTTCAAGATGAATAAAGGTTAATGTGTACTTTTATTTTGTGCTTGTTTATGACTAACATCATGATCAACACAAATTGGCGCTAGAAGGAGGGCCAACGGAACACTACGTTCATCATCATAATTTCCAGGTTTGATCATGCAGAGAGTAAGGTAGTCTCGAATCATCTGTGAATTTCAAGTATCATGCAAATATTTATTGTAGAAAGCTTGTAGATGCTTATTCTGTGTAAAGATTTCCAAATCTAACATAAATATTGCTAGCCTTACAGTAAATCATTCAAAATACCTCCAATATCCTTCAATATTTGCAGTATCTTTGCAAATATTTCATAAATATCCAGTCTGATCAGTCATCTGACCGCAAATATCACTTTAGCTAGTAAAATCCAGCCAATATTTGCAAAGTTTCAGCCAACTTGCCTCAAAATTGAGAAATCCTGGCTGACAGGATAAATACCAGGTCTAGACCTAGTGGAATTTTTGAAGAATTGCCCATTAGAGGTTTCAGACCCAGAACTGTGGACACTCATCATACTCCCCAGTCCAATGCATCAGGAGCTTCATCAGAACCTCTTCCTGTAACTCCTGTTGATTTACAAATACCTTCAGGGATACCTGTGACACCTCTTGTTCAACCTCAGGGTGTGCCTCTAGTCCAACCTCCACCAGCTCAACCTCCTCCGGTTGCAATGTCTTTCTTTGCAGCAGAGTCACCTTTGACCTTTACTGCATATCATGAGTTACCAAAGAATCCGGATAAGCTTTGTCCAAAATATCATCCTTACCAAGATGCTGAAGATCATATCAGGACCTTTAAGGAAGCTTGTTGCAGAGCCAGAATAGAGCACCAAGATGTGGTGTGCAGATTATTTCCTTTTTCCTTAGGGGAAGAAGCCTATAATTGGTTCATTAGTCTTGGTCAGGGTTCTGTTGATTCATGGGCCTTACTAGAGAAAGCCTTTCTTGATAGATTCAAGGTTCCAGTCAACCCCTCAGTAAACTATCATTTATTTGCCACTATCAAGAGATTTGAGAGTGAGCCTATTGCAAATTTCAATGCTAGGTTTCAGAAAATGTTGTCCAGGGTAGTCACTCCTTATACTGTGTCTGACGAAGCTGCAAGGAACATTTATTATTCTGCCTTAGATCCCTTGACCTCCATGTTCATAAGGAGAACACACCCCCAAATCACAACTTTAGCCTTAGCTTTTCAAGAAACCATATAGGTAAATCAACAGTTGATACCTGCTCCTACTCCGAACATAGTATTCCCTACCTTGCCTGGCATGCATTCACAATATCCTGCATCATATCCTGCACAATATCCCAATGGAGTAGTGATACCTCCAACAGTCATGCCGGCACCTCTGCAAGTACCTCCACTGAGCATTATGCCTCCTCCTAATGGAAATGGCCAATTGTCACAATGTCCTGTCCAAGCTCAAACACCTCAGGGTGTTGATCTGTCTAGCAATAACTATGGATCCTCTTTCTTCAAGCCTCAGACTGAAAATGTAGTGGCCAAAGTTCAGGAAGAAAAGGAGGAAATCAAAGAAATTTCTGCTCAATTGGGAAAACTCACCACAGAAGTGACACATTTGAGAAATCAAGGTTTTTATTCACAGTCAAACCAGAACAGAAATTATCCTAATGATAGACCAAATTATCCTGACAGAGGATATAACACCAATAATTTCAACAATAATGGTGGAAATAACAATAATCCTCAGAGACAGCCCAGAGTATGGAACTCTAGGCCAAATAATGGCTCATTACTATCACCCCTAGACAATCAGCCTCCAGGTGAAGCCAAACAGACTACTAGAGTCAATCTTGCTGAAGCATCCCTTACCAATTGGTGTAGAATCCATAATACAAATGCACATGCAGAATTAGACTGTCCACAATTTAGGATTGCTGCTAGCATCTTCCAGACTGAAGTGTCCAACACTTCTGGAAATCCACCTCAGACAGAGAGAAATGAGATTGTTCCATGTGGATATGACTCAGCCTTTGTGCTAGAAACCTATACAAATCAACCTCATCAAAATTATAACCAGGCAAATGAAGAATCTGCTTTAACCTTTGAAGCAAACTATGTATTTCCCTTCGAAGATGAAAATGAGCCTGCAAGAGAACATGAGGAAGTGCATGCATACCAACAGCAATATCCTGGTAAGCATAATTATAACCTGAGAAATAATGCCAACAGACCTACTGGTCCATTGACATCATCTTTGCCTCCAAATAACTTCAACACACCTCCTGATCCTAAAGCTAGCAATAACCCTGGGTTCCCCAAGGTAAATGCTCAGTACTTGTCACCTCAGAACACATGATTAAAGATTGTAAATGCACCCCATGAATCTGACAAGTTAGTCAATTATCTGGCCGATGAAATGAAGAAAATTAAGATTAATCTGTCTCTGTCTGAGTTACTGAAAACTCCTGCTATCAAAAGGGCATTCATGAAGTCACTAGATGATCCTGCTCCTAAAGAGGATAATCATCTCTCAAATCAATCCAGCAGCAAAGATCACGCTACTAGGGATAATATTGTCAAGCCTAAAGTGTCAGCTACAGTCCAAGCTGTAGAAACCTCCCACATGACCTTGTATAGGGACAAAACTGAATCACCTCCATTCCTCCTCACTATAAGAATGTTCAGTAAGAACCTGCACAACTGTTTGGTTGACTCAGGAGCTTCCACGAATGTTATGCCATTGTCAATATGTAATGCTTTAGGACTGCATCCTGCCAAATCCTTAAAGAAGGTCACACAGTTGGACAAAACAGAAGTAAGTGTAGTAGGGGAATTAACTCATATCCACATGCAGCTAGCATCTGATCCTAGGATCCAATATTACATTGACATTCAGGTAGTAGATATACCTGATACGTATGGGATGTTACTTAGCTGGGACTGGTCTAAAACGCTTAACAGATATATGTCTATAGATTTCAGTCACATGTGGTTACCATGGAAGGGTATACCTAATCAGATCAGGATTGATGCTGAGCCTAGCATGAAGCATATGATCACCGAGTACAACAGAACAAATGAGATCATGTACGTAGACGTAGAGCCTGGAGTTTACTGCATCAGGCCACAGACCGTCAAAATAGAAGAGATCCTGATGCTTAACCTTCATCCTCATCATGATGATGATCATCAGGAAGATATACCTGTTGTAGAACCTGCCAATAATCTTGATAATGAGAATGAAATAGATTGCTTCAGAGACTTCGAGATGCATCTGTCTAATCAGGTAAAACGCTGTCAATTGTTAAATATACCTGCTAATGATATTTTGATTGATGGATGGTCCAGATTACACAATGAAGCACATTCAGAAAAGACTTGTGAAACATGCTTAGATATGATGATGCTGGAACAGACATGCAACGAGGCATCATCATCATATTCTGAGGTAAGTTCTACATCTAATGATGATGATGATACTGATTCTTGTTTATCTTCTGCAGGAACAGAGGAGCCGACAGATCACGATGCAGATCATATCCGGAAGACAGAGGAAGTTCTAGCTTACGACCAGATAAATGATGGAAAGAAAGAAAAGATCACCCCTGGGAGTGATTGTTTTATGGAGCAGGACTATGAATTGTTTGATGAGGACAAAGGTAGTAACCTGACCAAATTTGAAGAATTTCTAATAAAAGAAATGGAGAAGATGACACAACAGCATAGATCTCCCCATGAGGTCTTAATCGAAGGTTGGTGCAGGCTGCATGAGGCACCTCACCCAGAAACAACTTGCTCACTGTGTTTACACATTTTGAAAAGGCATACAGTTGTGGATCCAGGAAATCGTCCTCCTGTTGATATGAAAGAGAAAATAGAAAAGTCAGCAGGCTCACAAAGTAAAGGAAAGAAGAAACTTGGAAATGATGACATCCCTAAGTCAAAGTGGATATCAGGTGGAGCAGCAGCCAGAGCTGCAAAGAAGAAAGAAGGTTCAGCTAAACATCCTGCTGAAGATAAACCCTGGATCCTGAGGTTTGATGGATCCAAGTCCAAACAAGGTGCTGGGATTGGAATTGATCTCATTGACCCATCAAGAAAATCCTATCTAGCAGCCTACAGATTACAGTTCCCTTGTACTAATAATGTAACAGAGTATGAAGCTCTGATTCATGGGATACTGTTTGCTCATAAGAAAAAAGTAAAGATTTTGCATGTTTTCAGAGATTCAGAGCTAGTTGTGAAGCAAGTAAGAGGAATTTACTCTTGTAACTACAGGAAGCTATCCAACTACAGACATCATGTGTGGGATCTAATTGAGGATTTTGACACCTTTAATATCACTCACGTACCAAGAGAACAAAACCACAGGGCAGATGCACTTGCCTAGGCTGCCAGTACATTGGAGCCACTGTCTATATCAGGTCTAAAGAGATTTTCAGTAGAGCTGGTGTCAATACCGTCAGTACCTGACAATGTGACCAATCTCCAGGTGTTTGATGATGATCAACACATTTTGGATTTCATTTCCAATAGAGATGTATTTGATGCCCAAGTCATAGATGAGGATGGTATCGAGGATCATGTCTGGGAGGAAGACGATATATTAGAGTTGCCAAGCAACAGGATTCCCAAAGGTATGATTGAATTGGAAAGAGCCTTTGATTGGGATAATATGCTTAAACATAAGGATCTACCCAAAACAGATGGAGGTCAGTATTCACAAGTGAATATTGGACAAAATGAAGACCAGAAAAGTGTGCTAATTGGTAAAGTTTGCACACTAGAGGAGTTAGAAGGAATAACTCAGGCCCTCAAGGATTACATACATGTAATTGCCTATACCTATGATGAGCTGAAGACATATGATACTTCTGTCATAACTCATACTATACCTCTCAAACCAGATGCTAAACCTTTCAGACAGAAGCAAAGGCCAGTCAATGCTTTGCTTGAACCAATAATTCTTGAAGAAGTCAAGAAGTTGTTAAGTGCCCGGATAATCTTTCCTATAAGGCACTCCACCTGGGTTGTTAATCTAGTCCCGGTCAGAAAGAACAATGGAGACATCAGGTTGTGCGTAGATTTCAGAAATCTGAACAGAGCATCAGAAAAGGATAATTATCCTTTACCCTCACTAGATGAAGTTCTGCAGATTGTAAATGGAGCCAAGATGATGTCCTTCCTGGATGGCTTTTCAGGATACAACCAAGTGATGGTTGATAAAATTGATAGATTGAAAACTACCTTCACCACAAAGTGGGGGATATTTGCATATAGACGTATGCCATTTGGACTTATAAATGCTGGAGCTACATTCCAGCGAGCAATGGACATAGCCTTCAGAGGCTTAATAGGAAAATGCATAGTCATCTATATGGATGACTTGACTGTGTTCTCTAAGGAGAGGAGCAATCATGTAACCAATCTCAGAAATGTATTGAAGAAGTGTGAAGAGTATGGAATATCACTGAACCCCAAGAAGTGTATATTTGGGGTGACAACAGGAAAGTTACTAGGCCACTTGATCACAGAAGATGGAATTATCATTGATCCTGACAGGGTGGAATCTATTATGAAGTTACAATTTCCAGGAAGCAAAAAAGAACTCAAATCTTACTTTGGTAAGATAAACTTTGTAAGGAAGTTCATCACAGGTTTTGCTAAGATTGTCAGACCACTAAATGCCATGTTGAAGAAAGATGCACAAATTGAGTGGACACTAGAGGCCAAAGCTGCATTTGAAGATATAAAGAAAGCCATATCAGACGCTCCTATCCTCATTAGTCCAGACTACACAAGAGATTTCTACATCTATTCATTTGCTTCAGAACATACCTCTACAGCAGTGTTAACTCAAAGAAATGAAGAGAAAGAAGAGAAACCAATTGCTTTCATGAGCTGTCCTTTCAAGGATGCTGAGCTGAGATATGTAGATGTTGAGAGACAGGCACTTGCATTAGTCAAAGCAGTAAAGAAATTCAGACATTACATACTAAGAAGCAAAGTGATTGCTGTAGTACCAGATGCAGCGGTGAAGATGCTGCTGATGCAAAGTGAGCCTAGTGAGAAAAGAGCTAAATGGATTACTGTATTACAAGAGTATGACATGGAAATTACACCAATGAAGCTGGTAAGAGGGCAAGCTTTGAGTCAAATGATATCTGAAATTGACCCAAACATCACCAGTCAGCAGTATGTGATCAATGATAAAGATAACAGAGAATGGTATGCAGATATCAGGTACCTCTTGATTACAGGAAGATGTCCATCGAAGATGCAAGCTTCACAGAGAAGAGCCTTGAAAATAAAATCCCAAAAATATATGATAAAGGGAGGAGCCTTATTCAAAAAGAATCATGAAGGAATATACCTGAGATGCTTAGAAAAGCCAGAAGCAAACAAGGTCCTGTCAGAGATACATGACAAGTTCGGAACGGCACATGGGTCAGCCTTGGCCACAACGCATGCAATCCTTAGAGCAGGATATTATTGGCCTACAAATTTTAAAGATACAGCTGATCATGTTAAATGTTGTCATGTTTGTCAGGTTGCTGCCAACAGAGAGAAATATGGTGCACAACCCTTGCAGCCAGTGATGGAAGAACGCCCATTTGCACAGTGGGGCATGGACTTCATAGGACCAATCAATCCTCTGTCCTCTTCAGGACACAGGTATGTCTTAACCATTACTGACTATTGCACCAGATGGACTGAGGCTGTTAGCAGCAAGACCTGCACTGCAGATGATGTTATTAGATTTTTGGAAAGTAACATTGTTACCAGGTATGGAATTCCTTATGCTTTGGTAAGTGATAATGGTTCTGCTTTCACTTCAACTAAATTGTCAAGTTGGGCTTTTGATCATGGGATTATACTTAAATTTTCATCCAATTACTATCCCCAGGGGAATGGTTTAGCAGAATCCACCAACAAGAATTTATTGAATATCATAAGAAAACTGATAGAGAAGAACCCTAGAGAATGGAACTCATTTCTAAAATATGCCTTATGGGTAGATAGAACCAGAATAAAAATTGCATTAGGAAATTCGCCTTTTCAACTAGTATATGGGGTGGATCCCATCCTTCCTGTAAACCTGAAAATTCCTACTCTGCAGTTTGCTCAAGAATACCTAGGCATAAACAATAAGCAAGAAGTCAGGTTGCTTCAGTTGATGCACCTGGAAGAAAAAAGGAGTCAAGCAATTGACCAATTTGCAAAACATCAGGCTGTTGTCAAACGCTGGTTTGACAAGAGAGCCACAGTTAAAGCTTTCAGGATATCTAATTTAGTCCTGATATGGGATAAAGCCCATGAAAGGAAAGGTGACCATGGTAAGTTTGATAGATTATGGATAGGTCCCTTTCAAATTTCTGAGATATTAGGAGACAGCACTTATAGGCTTAAGAACCTGACGGGTGAGGATGTCCCATTGCCAGTCAATGGACAATTCCTCAAACATTATTTCCAAGCCTAAGTGACTTCATGGCATTCATGTGTATCATATTGTACATTTGTATAGTTGTTTGTATAGTGTTCTTTTGTCTTGTTTTGTTTTGGTTGAGTTTTGTTTTGGTAAGTCAAGATGATGCACTTCATCACCCAAGAAAATAACTAAATTGTTAGGATTCAAGTGATGAGATCAGATTTAGATATAGGTTGTAATTCATTCTGAGAAATATTCATGACCAGGTTTATAATTTCTTTTCATCAGGGTGCATTTTCTTGTCCAAAGTGAATCAATCACAATGAAACACCTAACAGCCTTGGGCTTGTTGAAGACACGAGTATAGGTGTTAAGTGAAAAATCTAAAGGGACTCCCTTGCTACCAATACAATCTCCAACCTAAAGCTATAAGTGACTATACCTTATACAAATGAGCTGACATGATGATATCAGATACATATACATATATAAAAAAAAAACTAAACAATAATATTAGGCCATCTAAGTAACTCTACCGAGGCTATAGACGCCTGCAGGCAGTGGGGCTCTACTTAGGGAGATTGTATAGATAACCTTGCCGGGGCTATGAACGCCTGCTGGCAGCAAGGCTCTATCCAGGTTGGCTATGAGGGATGATCTCCAACTATGTAGTTTAACACCAGTTACTTATGTTTTCAACTTGCTTTCAAGATGAGGATAATTAATCATATGCACACACATGATCCTTTGTTAGCATTGTTATCATGATGAAATTTTATCATTCAAAGATCATGAGGATTATACTTAGAAAGAGTTAGAATACTATAGATGAATATGATCACATCACTTGAATCATTGGAATTTGTTTGTTTTCTTCTGTGGAAAGTTGTTGTGTGGTTACACAACACGCCCATTTTGACTTGGCAAAACAGGGACCCAGCTTTGTGGCTTGGCTTGTGTTGTCTGTTCTCTGGCGGTTTGGTAAAAGTAAGTCAGATGCATCATCATGAAGGGTCAGGATGAGGTAGATCATCATCATGAGGTCAGTTTTTCAAAGTTCATATTTCATTTCTGTGACCTCATATTTAGAAAGAGCTTGAAATTCCATGCAGGTTTGCCTTTTACATCACCTAAAATTCGTCCATATGTGGGAGTTATGAGCAGTCAAAGTTTTGGTCAAACCTGATAATCGCAAGATGATCATCATATTTTTATTTCCTTAGTCATGTTGTCAAGGTCATCCTGATCTTGGTCTATCACCTGATAAAATCATGCAGTCGAAATATCTGGACGTCAATCTTAGGTGATAGTGCCCTTCACCAGTCAAATGACCTTATGCGCATCGTGAGCATCATGTTTTGAGTGTAACCCGATATTTCATAATGTCCTCCTGTCGAGAAATATCACCTTATGCTAATATCCTGATGACATCATCCTAACCTGAAAAACAAAGAAATAAATATCAGGATGACATCATCATCACATTTCTCCTTCGGCAGGATATTTCCTAAATATGATCAGGTTCACAAATATGACGATGACGTCATCTTTTGCATTTTAACAAAGCCCCGGATATGACGGTGACGTCATCAGGACATTCAAGGGGGGGAGCATCATATTCACAATATCCTGCAGATAGAGGGAAAGCCCTAAGTTTCCCCATCGGCGTAGCTTGTGCTATCGGCCGTGTGTTGTTTTTCTCCCCGATGGGTGTTGTCTCACCGATGGTTGAGTCCATCGGCATAGTTTTAACCATCGGGAGTGTCTTGATTTTTCTCCCCGATGGTGGTTGTCACCCCGATGAAAGGTTCATCAGCACAGAAGTGTTTATCGGCCGAGCTTTATTTTCTTTCGCCGACAGTGGTTATCTCACTGATGGAAAAGTCCATCGGCATAGCATGTGATGTCAGCCAAGCTTTAGATTTTCTCGCCGACAGTGTTTATCTCACCGATATGGTTGTTCTTCAGCCTGACTTTACTGTCGGCCAAGTTCGTTATTCTCTCGCCGACTGAGGTAGTCTCCCCGATGTGTTTTTCCATCGGCCCAACATTTGTCTATCGGCCGAGTCTGGATTTTTCTCGCCGATAGTTGTTGTCTTCCCGATGGGTGGACATCAGCGTACTTTTGGCCTCGGTATAACTTTTGCCTTCGGCCAAGTTTAAATTTGTTATCCCGACCATGTGTGGTCACGCTGAAACATTACATGCATCACATACAGTAGCGGACCCGAAATATTATCAAATGCTGCAAATTCGTTGTATATTTTGGCCCTTGTATATTTCTTTTATACACGCCTAATTATACATTGCATAATATACATACACCGGATTTGAAATATTATTGACTGCGATTTATTCCTTGTATATTTTGGGATTGTATATTTCTTTTGTACATTCCGATATACATTGATCATATGCATAAAAATATTTTGCATGTATATTGTGACTTTTTTATGCTTGTATATGCAGATTTGAACCTGATATACATGCCGACGGTATATACAAGACCGGATTTGAAATAATTTGAAAAACAATTTATTCCTTGTATATTTTGCGATGTATATGCAGATTTGAAACCCGATATACAAGGAAATGGGCGGGAAAATGAAGCGATGGATTTTTGAATCCATTTGATGGCCCGATTGTCTGATTTTCAGTCAACGATGGTTGACCCGAGTATTTTTGGTCTTGTTTATGCATTTTGTGCATGATTTTCACAAATTTGAAACCCGATTGCATGTGTTAAACATTTGGCCTATGTTTAATGAAGGTTTTAGCTGCATGCTGTCTTCCAATTGCTGTACTTAATGTTTGTCTGTTTATTGCAGGAAATCTTGATGCTGTTAGAGTTGTAGCTGAACATTGCAATATTGCACAAGGAGGCAACGTGAACTAGAAGTGAGGAAGATATTGTCAAAGATGCTGTTTGCCAGCTGGAGACCGAATCAAGTTGAAGATGCTGGAATATTCTGTGCCAGCTATACATTTGCCAATTGGCAAAGCACGTGTTTTTTATCTGGACCGTTGATGTTAATTGGTGAATCTTAATCATTGATCTTTTGTAAAGGATTCCTCACCTTATTCTATAAAAGGTGGTGGAATGCCTTGTTGAAACATTCAAAACTTAATTGAAATCTGTTTGCTGAAGTATTCAGGGCTCATTTCAAAGCCATTGCATATGTACATGTCTTTTGCATACTTAATGAAAGAGAAGAGTATTTTGATTACAAACCTTCATAAATCTTGAGTAATCTGTGTCTGAATTCTGGATATGTGCTTTGATTTGCTGCATCCCTTGGAGTGCTCATCATGTTGCATGTATTGTTTTCATTCATTATCCTCTGAAGTTTGCATCAACTGTGTCTAGCTGTGGAATATCCTGGTGAACATATGGTTTGATTTCTTCTCCTCATGACAGTATCAAGTATGTATGTGGATCAATAGCTAAAGGTTCAACTTTAAATTGTAGTATTCTTTTCAATTTCTTTTAAATTTCAAAGCATTTCACTACCACAATTGCAAATAATTGATAATCTTAAGCAAATAACGCAAATATGCAGACATCTCGTAGGTAATCGCAAATATTTAGCATATTTGAATGCAAAGCATGCACAATTGAAAAATATCATGCAAAGATTGAGGTATTTCTACATCTTTTCATCTAATAACTGCATAATATGACCTCTCTGTAAAGAATTTCTGCAGGGATGTCATGATGATGGCACATTTTCACGTAAGGCCCCAAAATGGAAACAGCAACTCACATTAGCCTCTGAGTAACTTCAGACGATTAAGACCTAATCACCAGAGACTTGGGATCATGAATTCTCTGAATTCACAGTATCTTTCAAGATGAATAAAGGTTAATGTGTACTTTTATTCTGTGCTTGTTTATGACTAACATCATGATCAACATGAACCTACTGGCAAAAGGGGCGACCCTGTCGCATTTTCAGCGGTGGAAAAACTTAAGTTTCTCACTCAAAAAAGCTCTATTTTCACCCATTTTTCTTCCACTTCACATGATTTTTGATGTCTAATATGGATTTGACTATTTCATGCACCCACACATGCATAATTAGCTCTATTTGATCTAAAATTAACAACTCAATCAATCTCATGCATCCTTTCAACTCCATTTCTTCTTCAGTGATAAGCTATTATTGATTTATCACTCCATAGTTAGTTGAGTTCACTGGGTAATCAACCTTGTTAACTCCCCAATCAATCCTTGTTAACTCATCAATCAATCAAGTTAACTTCTCAATCAATCCCATTTTTCAAACCTATAAATACCCCCCTCCCTCAAGCACAAAGGGATGCAAATTCATTGTGCACACAACTCTTGCCAATTTTTGCTCTCCAAGTTAGCATTCTAATGCTCTCACAGGATGAAGGTACCTTTTGCTTTATTCATTGTTCAACCAAGCATCATTATGCTACTTCATTCAATGCCATTGTGTTTAACCAAAGCTCTCATTGAGCTCTTCCAAGCTTCAACAAGCTTCTTTTTGCTTCTTTGTGTCATTTTGTCGTCAAGAGGTCTTCCCACTACTTAAAAAAGACTCGAGGTTGCCAATATCAAGGATTTTTTAGGGTAGTGGAGTCACACAAATCTTCATTCTTTCAAGTTCCTCTATTGCTTTATTCAATTCATAGTAATTAGAAAAACAAAAATTTCTCTTGGGAATAGTAAATCTTGTTGTTATATGGAGCCTAATCAGACTCGAAGGTTAAATATTCCCCACTTTTATCAGTGTGGTTTTCCCCAAAATTGTTTAACGGCGGTTTGGGGGCAGTGCCCCTTGCGGGGTCGAGGGGCAGCGCCCCTAGTGCGCTCCCTATCGCGATATAGGGCAGGGTAGAGGGGCAATGCCCCCGAAACCTCAAACGACTTTTATTATTTTATAAAGGCGTCAGAAGTTATTTTTCTATTGGCTGACATAAAAAACCCTATTTTGTAACTGACATAAGTCTTGATAAAAATGACTAATGGTTAGGGTTTTTATTAATATTGTATTATAGCATTTGCAAGGGTATTGAGTTGCAAGGATTGCTGGTTGTAATCGGTTTGATTTGTTGGATAATAATATTGGTCTCTTTGTTGGTCGATGTAGCCCAAGTTTGGGTGAACCATGTTAAAAATTGTTTCTCGCTGTTATTATTTCTGTGTTATTTTCATTCCTCTGTTTAATATTTATTTACATTTAATTGATATCTTCTGCATGTAATTCCTAACAAGTGGTATCAGAGCGTGTTGTGTTTGATTATCATCCGCAGGAAGGTCTCACGGTTGAGTGGGAGTCTCATGGTTAAGTGGGAGCAATGGTGGACGAGGGTAAATTGAAGATAGATAAATTTAATGGGTAGAACTATCAGTTATGGAAGATGCAGATGGGGGATTATCTCTATCAGAAGGATTTATGGAGGCCATTGGAAGGAATAGCCAAGAAACCGGCAGCAATGACTAATGAGGATTGGAAATTTCTGGACAGAAAGGCACTGGGAACCATTCGGTTGTGCCTGGCACCATCTGTGGCATTCAATATAACAAAAGCGAAGACAACAAATGAACTGATAAAAGATTTAGCTAAATTATATGAAAAACCCTCAGCCTCAAATAAAATATTTCTCATGAAGCGTTTGTTTAATCTGAAAATGAGTGAAGGTGGATCTATGATAGATCATTTAAAAGAGTTTAATATGATTACCAGTCAGTTAACTTCTATAAAATTGAAATTTGATGAAGAGGTGAGGGCTCTCTTGGTTTTATGTTCTTTGCTAGAAAGCTGGAATAGCTTGGTAATGGTTGTAAGTAACTCTGTCTCTAGTTCAAATACTTTGAAATTTGATGATGTTGTTGGTGTTATCCTTAGTAAGGAAATACGACAGAAAAGCTCAGGTGGATCCACATCAGGTAGTGTTTTGAATGCAGAAAGTAGGGGCAGATCAAAGGAGAGAGGAAAAGGTTCTGGATGTCATGGGAAGTCACAAGGAAAATCAAAAGACAAAAGCTCCCAATCTAGAGGATAGAAGGATTGCTGGTACTGTGGGAAACCAGGTCATCTAAAGAAAGATTGCTGGTCTTAGAAGAATAAAGATGGAGACAAACAAGAAGGCAATAAGGAGGCAAATGTGGTAAGTAATAAATCTGAAGATGATGCTTTGATTCTTTCCCTAGATAATGTTGATGATTCATGGGTTTTAGATTCAGGGGCCTCATTTCATGCTACGTCCCATAGAAGTTATTTTCTTGATTATGTCCAAGGGGATTTGGGGTTGGTTTATTTGGAAGATAACGAACCATGTCAGATTGTTGGAAAGGGAAGAATTAAGATTAAGTTGCAGAATGGGAATCATTAGCTAAGGAACGTTCCAAGGCTAAGTAGGAATTTAATTTCAGCAGGGCAGCTAGGTGATGAAGGTTTTACAGTTAACTTTAATGATAAAAATTGGAAGGTTTCAAGAGGTGTCTTAATAGTAGCAAAAGGTGTGAAAGTAGGCACCGTATATCTTTGTACAAGTCATATTGTTCCTTCTACTTTAGTTGTTTTAGAGAAAAAACAAATGGGTTCAGGAACAGTTGATGCAGGTTTGCAGGGAGAGACTGAAACAGTTGTTACAGGTTCTGAGACAATGTTATGGCATAACAGACTTGGACATATGAGTGAAAAAGGTATGAAGGTACTTCATTCTAAGAAAGTTTTACCAAGTCTAAAATGTATTAATATGGATTTCTGTGAAAGTTGTATGTATGGTAAACAAAAGAGAGTTAGTTTTCTCAAGGATGGAAAGCAAAAGAAAGATGAAAAGTTGGAGCTTGTGCATACAGATGTATGGGGATTGGCTCAAGTATCTTCTCTCGGTGGCTCTCGGTATTATGTTACATTCATAGATGATGCAATTAGGAAGGTTTGGATTTATTTCCTTAGGCAGAAAATTGATGTATTTGAAACATTTAAGAAATGGATAAGCTTGGTTGAAAATGAGACAGGTAAAAGATTAAAATGTCTCAGATCTAATAATGGTGGTGAGTATTGCAGCAAAGAATTTGAGGATTATTGTTCCTTTAATGGAATTCATAGGCAGAAAATAGTTCTAGGGACTCCATAGGAGAATGGAGTGGCTGAGCACATGAATAGGACAAAAATGGAGTGTGCAAGGAGCATGAGATTGCATGTTGGGCTGCCTTTAAACATGTGGACAAAGGCTGTCAATATCGTTATATATTTAATTAATAGATGTCCTTCAGTTCCTTTGGGCTGTGGTATTCTAGAGGAAGCATGGACAGGTAAGAAGGTGAGTTATTATTTTCTTAAAACCTTTGGATGTGAAGCATTTGCACATGTAGATTTTAAAAAATAGAACCAAGCTGGATGCAAAATCAAAAAAGTGTATATTCATTGGATATGGCATTGATGAATTTGGTTATAGGCTTTGGGATGTTGAAAATCTAAAAATTGTGAGAAGCAGGGATGTTGTATTCAATGAGAAGGTGTTGTATAAAGATCAGTTGCAGGATTATGTGGTGCTGGATGATACTCCAAATAGTGATGTTCCAATGGTTCCTCATGCTCCGCAACAGCAACAAGAAATACCACAAACTCCAGTGAATGTTAGATGGACAAAAAGGCTAAGTAGACCTCTTGAAAGATTTTCTCCCTCTTTGTATTCTATTTTGTTAACAAATGCTGGTGTACTGGAAGGGTATGATGAAGCTATGCATGTGGATACAAAGGTTCAGTGGGAGCTTGCAATGAAAGAAGAAATGGACTCCTTGCTAAAAAATCAGACTTGGGAATTATGTAAGTTGCCTGCAGGTAAAAAGGCTTTACCAAACAAATAGGTTTATAGGCTGAAAGAGGAAGATGGAGGTAAGAAAAGATTTAAAGTCATGTTAGTTTTAAAAGGATTTGCACAGAAAAAAGGTATTAATTTTGATGAGATTTTTTCTCCGGTTGTTAAGATGACTTCTATTCGTACTGTCTTAAGTATTATGGTTGCTGAAGATTTGCATTTGGAACAACTAGATGTGAAAACTGTCTTTCTCCATGGTGATTTGGAGGAGATATATATGGAACAACCAAAAGGATTTGAGGTCAAAGGTAAGGAGGAATTGGTGTGCAAATTGAAGAAGAGTTTATATGGCTTGAAACAAGCACCTCGGCAATGGTATTTAAAATTTGATAGTTTTATGGCTGAGCTAGGCTACATCCGGTGTAATTTTTACCATTGTGTTTATTTTAAGAGGTTGGATAATGACATCTACATTATTTTATGTTTATATGTTGATGACATGCTTGTAGCAAGGTCTAACATGGATCACACAAGAGAGTTAAAACAACAGTTAGCACAATCATTTGCTATGAAGGATTTGGGGGTAGCAAAACAAATCTTTGGTATGAAAATTTGTAGAGATAGGAAGAACAGGAAATTGACTCTATCTCAAGCTAATTATGTTGATAAGGTGTTGTAGAGATTCCATATGGAGAATGCAAAAGCTGTCAGCACACCTTTGCCTAGTCATTTGAAATTGACTAAGGAGATGTGTCTTAAGACACAAGAGGAGGAAGAAAAAATGTGCAAGGTACCATATGCTTCAGTTGTAGGAAGTTTAATGTATGCCATGGTATGCATGAGACTGAATATTGCACATGTTGTAGGAGTCGTAAGTAGGTATATGAGTAATCCCAGATTGGAGGATTGGAATGCAGTAAAATGGATTCTCAAATATTTGAGAGGTACATCTAATAAATATTTATATTTTGGGGGCTCTAATATTGATTTAGCAGGCTATTTGGACTCAAATTTGGTAGGGGATATTGATACCAGGTTGAGTACTACAGGTTATGTCTTTACTGTAGGTGGTACAACGGTGAGTTAGATCTCTAGGTTGCAAACTTGATGGTTACTTTATCCACCACGGAGGCAGAGTATGTAGCTGCAACAGAGGCAAGCAAGGAGATGATATGCCTGTAATCTTTCATGGAAGAATTGGGAAAATAACAAGATAACAATTATTTGTTTACAGATAGTCACAGTGTCATACATCTTGCAAAGAATTCTTCCTTGCATTCAAAGACCAAACACATACAGCTAAGGTATCACTTCATCCAGTCAGTGTTGGATGATGGACAATTACGGCTAGAAAAGATACATATAGATGAAAATCCAGTGGATATGTTTATGAAGGCAGTGACAAGGGAGAAGCTGAGATCCTCTTCATCTTCGATTGGTCTTCAAAACTGAAAATAATAAAATCTGAACAACAGGGTCTAGGGTGTTTATTTCCAGTGGGAGCTATAGGGTCAGCGGTGTTATGATCAGTCTCCAAGTGGGAGATGATATGTTGTGGAGTCTGATCAGTCTCCAAGTGGGGGATTGTTGTTATATGGAGCCTGATTAGACTCAGAGGTTAAATTTTCCCCACTTTTATCAGTGCGGTTTTCCCCCAAATTATTTAACAGGGGTTTGGCGGTAGCACCCCCAAGACAGGGTCAAGGGCAGTGCCCCTGGCGCGCTCCCTATCGCAATACAGGGTGGGGTCAAGGGGCAGTGCCACTAAAACCTCAAACAACTTTTATTATTTTATAAAGGCGTCAGGAATTATTTTTCTATTAGCCGACATAAAAGAACCCTATTTTGTAACCAACATAAGTCTTGATAAAAATAGCTAATGGTTAGGGTTTCTGTTGATATTGTATTGTAGCATTTGTAGCGGTATTAAGTTGCAAGGATTACTAGTTGTAATCGGTTTGATTTGCTGGATAATAATATTAGACTCTCTGTTGGTGGATGTAGCCCGAGTTTGGGTGAACTACGTTAAAAATTGTCTCTCGGTATTATTTCTATGTTTTTTTCATTCTTCTGTTTAATCTTTATTTGCATTTAATTGATATCTTCTACATGTAATTCCTAACAAATCTTTGCTTTTTCCGTGATAGTTAGATCTTGCATGTTAGAATAATTGTTTTCATATTCCTAGATCTAGATTATTTGAAGAAGCAATTTCCCTTTTTAGATAGATTACTTCAAAACAATCGAAAACCTAAAAAACATAGATTAAACTTGCATTAGGAAAAATTATATTAGCTTGCATTCATATTTCCCTTTCATAGATTAAAGAACACTTTTCATTTCCAAAATACTAAAATAGCACAAAAACACGTTTGCATATCATTTAGCTTTGCATGCATATAGAAACCCTAGAAAAAGACAAACTTGCAAACCCTCGATACCATCACGATGTAAACCATGATAAACAATTCAAATCAAACCCTTGATCACATCACAAGGTAAACACAAGTCCAAGTATAACCAAACCCTAGGTCAAAACCCTAAGTCTAGTTAAGGTTGGTCATCACACATTTACCTCTATATTGGCTCATGAATATGCCTGGGAGTGAGAGGGGAGTGGGTGAAGGCTATCCTTAATGAGATTGAGGAAATCAATCCATGCCAATAGTAGGAGACATTTACTTTACCACAACAAGATCCATTTGTCCTCTTATTAATAGAAGAACAAAGACAACTCCAAATACGATGAGAACTCATTCAATGAATTGAGAGACAAGAGGATATAACTGAAAGAAACTGCTCACCCACACAAAGGTGGAATAGAAGAAACCCCAACATGAGAAGAGAAACTAGTGACCCTTTGGGTCATAGGGTTATCTGAACAACAACTGCCATCGAATGAAACATTCAACTTAGCACACAACAACAAAGGCCACAGAACTTGTAGACCCCTCTCCGCGAAGTCCAGCTTTCCAATGAGCCAGACCCCCGCCATGTCTCGCCTCCTCTCAACTGGATACTTCCATGAGAGCAAGAGTGACTTGGCGGATCATCCCATGGCAAGGAAGGAAGGGTCTGTGTGCGTGTTGAAATCTGACCTGACAGCCCTAGGCAACTAGAGTCATGATTTTGAGCGTACATATTTTGGTGAACTTGACATGAAATTGCAAATCCTTCTAGGATGAGTAGTTTTACATTCCAACTTCGAATATTCATTTAGCAAAATCTTCAAAACATTTTCACACTACTCTTCATAGCCGCTTCAGCTTCTATCGCCTATGCCATCATCCATTCCATTTGTTCTGTGGTGTCTATGGCACCCTCGAACATGATGGAACCTGACTTGAACCAAGGGAATATTCCCTCAAGAGAACCAAAAACACCTTCCTTGGATACGTATGTGTTGTCGCATCCTGATGCACCAATTACCAATTGCTATAACTACGAAGATTCAGATTATGAACAAGATCAAAGAGAATCTAGGCGTTCTCTGTCTTTTAGCAACCCAGCTTGGGAAAACAATCTGGCCATACCAAATGCACCACACAAAGCTAGAAGGATAAGGTCAGAAATACATCGACCCAATCAACCTTCCACAAGCACATCAAGTACTCATATTGATGAGGAAGTCAAATGATTAGAAAAACATCTACAAGAAGCAAAAGACACTCAAGAGGCATTGAGGATTGCCTTGCAAGAAGAGAAAAGAGAAAAGGTTGCACGAGAAGAAGCATACCACCATGAAAATACTCGAAGAGAAAATCCCAGAAACGAAGAAATACCTAGAGCTGCCACACCTATAGATTTCATCGCAACTCTAGTGTAAAGGATTAGAATCTTGGAAGCAGAGCAAGTTGCTCCTGAAAGAAGGTAGAAATCTCATGAACAGGACCAAGGGGCATCTCAAAATCCCCCTACCTCAATTACTATTCATGAAATGCTAGTAACGACACATGTCTGAATGGGAATCCTCCTGTTCAAAACAATCCAACAAATATGATAATGGGTTATCAAAACCCACCTACAGGTTTATTTCTATCAACTCTGTAATCTCAAAGTGCCTTTCTCGGAACATATCTTGAGTATTTGAAAGAACCTCTGGATCAAAACATAAGCATGCAACTACCTTGGCCATTACCAGATCTCCCGAAGTTCAAAGGAGAAGGAGATCCGAACTCCCACATTAAAGCCTACACCACGGCGATAAGAGAACTCCTCCCTTGGGATGGGGTTGTAGCAAAAATATTTCCAAAAACTCTTGAAGGCATAGCTCTGGATTGGTACTATCGCTTACCGAAAGCTTTAATTCACTCATTTAGAGAACTAATTAGAGAGTTTGTCATGGCATTCGACATGAACAAACTCGTTAAAATAGGGATCAGAGAATTCCTCACAATGAAACAAGAGCCAAATGAATCCGTAGCCCACTTTGTCACTTGATGGAGGCAAGTCCTTTACTCTTTGACTAGTGCCCCGAACATCGATCACCGAGAACTACGCGACCTCTTCTTGCATGACCTTAACAAGGACATGAGAGAAGACGTTCAAAAATTGACATACAAATCCTATGAGGAAGCATTGGAAAGTGCTTTGAGGATTGACCGAGCCGCCATTGACAGTGGTAGGAAGGTCTATGGATCAAATGGAAAGTTGACGAAGGATGACACAGGAAACAATTCCTTTTTCGTTAAGATCCTTAAAAACAATAGGAGTGCAACCACAGACGGGGTGACAGATCAACCCCCAATCAAGAAAGTAAGAGATGACTACAATGGGAGAGATTACTATCCTCCTAATGTAAATGCCACAGACTGACCTAGGAATAACAGGTATTACCCTAGGGACAATTACCAAAATTGGATCCATAATTGAAACAGGAACAGAAACGATGTAAGATATGAAAGACCCCCATACGAATTCAATCAGTTGTTTTCTTTTCATAGAACAAGGGGGCATAGTATAGAATCTTGTAGAGAATATAACAAATTCATAGCAAGGCTGCTGGAAGACTAGCAACGTTTGTTCATAAAGATGTTCTTGAACCCATAGGAGGTCACACCAAATAATAAGGACACAAGACAAAATCAAGCTCCAATAGCCCCGCAAAACACAAACATGAGAATTTGTCAGGACCCATTTCCTACACATAAAGAAACAGAAATGACAAATCAAGATAAAATAGCTCAAGGTAGTAATCTTGAAGTCCCACCACAACTAGGACAAAAAGGAGAAGCTAGGATGATGGGATTAGTCGAGATTATGCACAATGAAGAATAAGAGGAAGACCATGGGGATGAAAATGAACAAATAGAAGCATATGAAGGTATCATCTCGATAGTGGAACCTATACCAGCTCCGATCGGACCTTATGAGCTCATAGAAGATTTAAAGAAGACATATGCTCACATTTCGTTCATTGACTTACTCAGGAACTCCCCTTCACATCGGTCAGGGTTACTAAAAGCAATAGGTCTAAAATATCTCGACCAAATTATGCCACCACCTAGTGAGCAAATTAATCATGTGGACTACGACATCAGTCCACTAAATTTGAAACTCAAAGATCCAGGGTTCTTCTTTGACTTATAGCAGATGCCTTCTGAGGCAGAATTAACCAAAAAAGGAGACCCTGCGTTGTATCTTCAAGTATGGATCTACGATACTTGCATCAAGAAGACCTTAATCGATGATGGGGCAGCCGTTAACATAGTTCCTTTCTCCCTATTAGAGAGGATGGGCTATGGGCACACTAATATCACTACTACACGAGATACTCTAAGTGGATATGGCAATCTAAAGGCTGCCACCATAGGTAAAATTACGCTTCCAGTGACCTTGGGACCTAAAACCATTCCTACCACATTTTGCATCATGTAGACAAAGACACGGGATATAATTTGATTCTTGGAAGACCATGGATACACAGAATGAAAGTTGTGCCATCCACATTATTTCAAGAAGCTCGATTCTTGCATTTAGGGAAAGTATACATCACAAAGGGAGACCCAAAACCTTTCAGTATGTTAAAAGCAAACACACCAAACAAATGTATAGGTATCCCCATAGACTATGAACTCCCTACTAACAAATTGACCATCCATAATCCTACACCTCAGTTGATATGCATCAAATGAATGGAAATCTCAGAAAAGACCATAAACACTGCAGAGATCAAAACTTTAGAAAATGAGGCATCGCCAAAACAAAAGGAAATAGTTCCCAAAGAAAAGACAATTGAGATCATGGAATGGGAAGAGTGGGATGGACCACTCCAATTCCCCCTAGAGGTAATCATGATCGACATCCAAGAGGCCTACAAACTCTTCCCTTGCATAGGAGAAAAACCGCACAAGACTGAAGGTCCAAAGTTTGAGACAACCACATTAGATCTGAGAAATGCAGACCTGCACACTTTCTTAGACGCTGAGGAAGACATAACAGAAATTTACACTCCATTATCACCACTAAGTGAATCACGTGTCCCTGAGACACTAGAAGAAACAAAATCTTATGAGCCTCTCACGCCAATAGAAGATTCATATCGACCATTGACACCCATGGAGGAGGTGCATTCTATTGACAATGAATCAACTAACGCCATAGGAATGCTACCTATGATGTTCATGGTGTCCTAACTGCAAGAGAAGCCAACCACCTCTGCCTCGGTTCAATCAAATGAACTCGGCAAGTGGGAAGCACCTCTAGTACTAATCAAAATGGTTGAAAGACTTCCTGATGAAGATGAAGAAAGTGAAGGTATTTTTCACAGAAAATGGAAGATGAGAGTGATAGTCGGTGTTGATGACCCTATCATTTTTGAACTACCAAAGAGTTACATCGGATATGCCATGGACTTAAGACTAGAACCAAATGGGAGGACAAGTATAAGCTTTGTCCCTCCTAATGAGCAAAGGGAGCCACAAACTCCCCTTGAGTTGTTCCAATTTTTGCAAAGAATCTAAGAGAGACTAGATGTGAAAATCTACATGCAAGAATAGTTTGACCTATTAGCAGAATTAGTAAATTATGATGGAGTCCTGCATTGGACCCCTTCTCATCAATAAGCCTTTCGAGACTTACTTCGTCTCACAATGCCAAGAGAAACCATCGAGTTGGTAGTGATAGAATCAAATGGCAAACCCTACAGAATAGGAGAATGTGTCCTGAGAAGAGGTAGCATGAAGAATAAGAAAAGAAAAAAAGAGTTTTTTCATACGACCGGAAAGGTCCTTACATGGTCAAAGAAGATGTTGGAAACGGTGCCTATTTCTTGTGCACAATGGAGGGAGAGGAATTTGGTGAAACAATCAATGCCTTTCACTTCAAGAAATACTATGTCTAAAAACCAAAAAAATCATAAAACATAAAAATATAAAAAAATTATTAAAAAAATTTAAAAATGTCAAAAACAATTTGTTTCTGAAAGGAAGCTAGGTGTGCAGAAATTGCCTCCTACACTAATCTAATGAGGGGAGGAGAGTGCAAATTCACTTTTATCCTTACTATTACAGCAATGTTAAACCACTAACAGAGATATTGCAGCAAACACATAAACAAGAAAGTGAGACAGAAGAAAAGAGACACAAGATATACGTGGGGAAAACCCTTATCGAGTGAAAAAACCCACACTCCAAAACCTACACAATGTATTATCAAAACTAAAATGGTTTACAATACACTTGCAATGCAAGCTCTTAGGAGTCTTCGACACTTGTATCTGGAGATAATCCGGCAGCATAACAGTAACTGTTGAACCTGTAGTACATCTCCTCTCAAAAGCACCTGTTTATATAACAAATACAAGGCAAATATGGCTCCACATAGAGATGGGCGTCCAACATGGCCCAAAACCCATGCCTATGGACACTTGTCCAACTTTGTAGCTCTTGACACTTATCAAATCACCCCATCCCAAGGAGGTCACCTATTTCCAAAATGGGCTATGACAGATGCTCTGACGACTCTTACAACCATCATAGAATCTGTCATAGTTGTCATAACTTACAGTTGTAAGAGAATCTATCATACACAAGCTATAAATAACATATTCTCTTACAACATGTCATAGTCCACCTTGGGGCACCCAAAGATTCCTTTTCAAAGATGCTCTTTGACACATGTCTTTACATGTTATAGAATCTCCTATTTTTGACTCTTTACATTTCATAACTTTGTCATAGGAATTTGTCATGACCGTTATGGTCAATATTCCTTTACACAACATCTAAGATGCTGACACATGGAAAAATATTCCTACCACTAAGTGGGACGCCTATCTCCTCATGTGAGGACAAAAAATATGTGGTCATATGCCATGTAAGATGACACACCACCATGCCAACTCCCACAATATGACAACATAGGATTTGCATTCAATTAATACAATAAGCAATTAATAAATAAATGCAATGTAAAAGACACAAGGAATTACCAAGGTTGAGACACCTTAATTCCCAACAGTTTCTTGCATTTTTGTATCATTCTGTTCATCTTGCATTACAGTCAATGACTTGCTCTTGTACTATTTTCTTTTCAGTAAAGAGTCTAATGTTGCCTAGATATACGTCATCATTTCAAGACCTAGAGATTCCCCATTTTTCACAATCGACATTATCTCCTTTTCATTCCCAGTGATTCTAATCAAAAGCCTAGCTCTTAGCTTTACACTGATCCCAGTCTTAATGAGTCAAGATGTTAGGTCTAAACAAAGTCAGTATTCAAACCTATATACAGTGATCAAAGGATGCTTGCAAGTAGACCTTCCCAACTCTTTCCTAGTATTATAGAAGTTCAAACAGACTACAAAAACTGTAGGTGGCGCTCATCCCCTTATCTTTCCTAGCCAAAAACGTCAGGAGGATCAAAACTTTGAAGGAAGCAATCTAAAATTCAAGTGAATAAAAAAATGAGTGATCAAAATAAGAGTGTCAAAAAATGAGAATTGAGAGATCGAAGTATCGCATATCGAGAGTTGCAAAAGCATTCATTTCTTGAAAAGTCAAAAATCCAAAAAAAAAATGAGAAAAATAAACTAAGGAAAATACAAAAAAAGTAAACAGAGAGGAAGAGAGAGATACAAAAAAAGAGTGAAAGAAAGAAGATTGTTGAATACCCATACTCTTGGGTTGAGATCAGTCTAAGCTTGAAGCCTCAAGGGTGACATTCTAACAGAGAAAGAAAGGTACAAAGCACACACACACACACTAGCTGAGCAAAACTAAGAGTCTAGTAGTCTCTAGGATCATCTTCTACCTAGGGACCCTTGTTCTTTCCTATTTATCCTTTACCCTGGGTCTACCTTGCTTTCCATCTATGATCTAAGTCTAGCGAACACCAATAAAATTTGTTACTTGTCTAAGTTGAAAGCCTATCAGATTGTCTTATCTAGATAAGGATCAGTGTTTAGCCTTTAGCAAAGCCCAAAATCAGAAGCACTCCATTCTCACTCCTACTCCCCACTTGAGTTTTAAAATCCGATCTCACAACCTTGATTAGGTCTCTTATGTCAGGACAACTCGCAATCCCCTGGATTAAAAATCATATTTAAGAGCAGTTGCATTGTTTGTTCTACATTGCATTCATGCCAAAATTAGGAAAAAGATTCTCAAAGCAATAAAGTCAAATGTCATATCTCATGACATTCAGTAGAAGTAAATGTTTCATTTTAGCATTTCTTGTGTTCTTGCATTGTCATATCGTAAACTGCGTCTCATACATATGCCATAAAAAATGCCCAAAAAAAATATGTCATCGTTATCATACTTGCATCGTTAAAAGAGTTGAAAAGGTCAAACACATAATCAAAAAGTTCTCAAACCTCCAAAACAAGCACAAGAGATGAGTACAAATCTGATAGGTGAAAACCATAAAAGGATAAACTTTCATAGATACATTTGAAGTTTACATGTACAAGAGTATCAAAGAGCTAAGACAAAATGCTCTCAAAAAGAAGTAGAGGCTCCCCATGCAAGGGGGCACGAGTTCAAGAAAGGAAGTTGAGCCTGGTTCCCTCCAACGGAACCCTTAGGACTTCAGCTCCTCTGTCTACAAATACCACCCATCGCTCCATGAGACCTATAGGAGCAAGGCGCTCTATTGTGAGCATGTGACTGTGAAGGCCCTGCCATACTAGCATCTCATCATCCAAAACTAAGACAAGCCATCTCTCAGAGAACCTGATTCTCACCCTTAAGGGTGTGAATCTTGGCCTTCAAGTTTGCATTCTCCTGACATCCATGATAGACAGGAGCGAAAATGTCTGTGTGTTGCCCAACAATAGGGGTTATACCAGGATCATCTAAAAGATGGTCTTGAGTCATCCTAGTGAAGGGAGAAGCCAAACCAACATTAATCTCGTTAACAAAATCGCTCCAGTCTCTCACATTACCTAAAAAAGTGAATTGAAAGAGAAAGACAAGTCAGTTCCCCATAAAAAGAGAAAGGACAAAGGTGCAAAAAACAAACAATCAAAACTCACGTGGATCACCCAGCTGCCAATTATGGTCAAGTTGTCGCATCACCTCATCTAAATGAGGAGGTTGGGGAATAATAGGAGGACCCTCAGGGATGTCAGGAGCATCATCTACATCATCAGTAACATCAATAACCTCATCCTGTGCACCCTCAGGTAAGCTCTCATTTGACGAATCATCATCATCAGGAACATAATCCTTGTCAGTAGACTCAGAATCCACAGCCACAATGAGAGATCAAAAGGAGTCCCTCTCCCTCCCCTCTGTCCTCCTTTGGGAACTCTAGTAATGAAGACTCTAGGAATCAAAGGAGTCCAAACAACTGACCTCTGTCCAATCTCACCTATCTCCTGAACAATCCTATAGCAAGTGGACACTGGGGGCAAGTCCTCGGGGAAGTCCTCGCTGAACTATTGTGAAACACGATCAACATGATAGGCCTCAACTAGACCATTATAGTTTGAAATATCAGATACTCTACAATAGTACTCTTTGACCTTGCTATCATGAGCCCAAGATCCCTCCATATCACGATAAGGATCAAAGATCACATCCTCATCTGTAAAAGTAGCGACAGTGGGTAAAGAAGCATCAAAGTGACCTACATGCATCCATCTGGCTGCTCTCGGCAAACATTTATCTGGAATAAGAATGAGCTTCTGATAGGGCCTAATATGCTCAAATATCCATGTCATGATCAAAGAAGAGTGGCTAAAAGCTAGAGCCCCTCATCACGAAATATAATAGAAGTCCCTGTAGACCATGGCCAAAATATTTGGTCCCCAAGCATAGACCATGCCATCCTCACTACCACAAATGATGGGTGCCCAACACCATCTCAGACGAGTTGAGGCCTTGTCTCCTGACAACCTCGATGCAATCAAACCAATCAAGAATCTCCTCATAAGTGGGAAACGAAGTCGAGGCACAGAAGTGAGCTGGACTCTTGTTTGATCCCCAGGGTGGCTAACCCCCATGAACTCTTCCTAGGATGCCTTGTCCTCAAAGGACTCACTAGCTGGAAGGACTAGAGGATGTCTTCTCACAGGAACTCCAAGAATACAATAGACATCATACAGAGTGATGTTCCACTCTCTAGAGATCTGTGGGAACCTGAATGTGTTTCTATCTACATCCCAGTAGGTCAAAATATCACAGCATATACAAGACATAGGGTGAATAACAGGCACATGACAAACTCTAGCCAGACCTGCTCTCCTCAAAATAGTACAGTCCTCACTGCTTAGTGAAGCAAACATCCCTAAGAGCCACCTTGCTCTCAGCAGGCATTCCATCAGATATGTGTGTCCTACAAAATTAGAAGAAAACTTTAGATTAGATCTCGTAGACTCGCAAAAATCCCTAAAAAGCATAAAATTACATAAAACCTTACAAAAAAACATATAACCCCTCAAAATTGTAATAAATAGGTGAATACAGTAGCCAAAACAAGTCAGATCAAAGTGAAACAAGCGTCAAAAAACATGAAAATTCAATCAAAATCAACCCAACAAGGTCACCCCTGGGCGACCCAGATGTTCTGCAAGATCTCCCCCGGGCGACCCTGCTGTTCTACAGGATCTCCCCCTGGTGACCCTGCTGTCAGATAGGATTTCCCCCGGGTGACTTGCCTGACAAAAGGGGCAACCCTAGAGGGAGATCCCTCGATCAAAAACTGCTCTAAAAACCTCATTTTTCGGTCGATTTCAGAAAATGAAAAACCTATTTTACTCTAAATGACAAAACAAAGACAATGCAACAAGAAAATTTGACAAAAACAAACAATTTCAAGAGATTTTTCACAAAATTCAAACTAGGGTTTAGAGAAGGGTTTTTCACTATTTGCGTACCTGATTCTTCATAGCTGAAGAAGAAGCGGCCATCTTTGCGATCTCCTCGACGATACCTTTCCAACGACTGCTCACACAATCAATTCCGTCGCCATTTCTCTCCGATCTTACAAATTGACTTGCTTTGTTTGCCCTTAGCTTAGTTTCATTTATGCATTTTAGATTAGTTCTTTGCTTTTACGCATCTCTTTCGTGCGTCATTTTGTGTGCATTCATTCTTATAGGTCTAAACCGACAAAGGCAAACTAGTCGAACTCGAACAACCAATAGTAAGTTCATCATTTCAGTTTTCATTATTCCTTTTGATATATTTAATACATGACTAATACTAGTTATTGCAGGTACAATTGCAGAAAAATTGACAATAGGTAAGCCCTAGTTTAGGAACGGTACCTACCTTTCATGTAGACTACCATCCCCGAGGGGGCAAATATGTAAGCACAAAAATCACGCACAGCCTCCATGAGGACCCCTATGATGATTTTAATCCTTGTCACGTACATGTAAGCGTGAAATAATGTTGTTTAAGCAGCAAACCTCTTGATGACGTGTCTTTTTTCTTGTCTTGTGTTGTTTCCTCTTTGTCGATTTCTCTCTCCCCGTTTGCAACGCTTTTTTACACTTTTTGCGACACTTGTCAATTTGTGTTTTCTAAGCTTTCAACCTTATTCCTAAGCCTTGTGAGCAGCTTGTAGGTGAGTTTTCACCTTTCCCCTATGTTTTTCATCCTCTGCACCCCCTAGAAGCCTTCTAGAGGTTCCCCCTATCCATCTCCCACTTTCAGTTTTCAGTTTGCTCAACCAATCCAAATCTCCCCCGGGAGATCCTATAGGTGCAATTGGAGATTTGGATTCTTGCACATGAATGACCTGTTTCTAGAGGCATAACACCTCCATTTTCTCTCTTTTATCTTCTCCCTTTTGTTGTTCTTTAAAAAACCCTGTTTTGTCTGGATCTCCCCCGGGAGACCTAAGGTCGCCCCCCAGGCGACCCTACTAGCAAAAGGGGTGACCCTATCATGTTTTTAGCTGCAGAAAAAACTTGAGTTTCACACTCAAAAAAGCTTAGTTTTCTCCCATTTTTCTTCCAATTCGCGTGATTTTTTATGCCTAATATGGAGTTGACTATTTCATGCACCCACACATGCATAATTAGCTCCATTTGATCTAAAATTAACAACTCAATAAATCTCATGCATCCTTTCAACTCTATTTCTTCTTCAGTGATAAGCTATTATTGATTTATCACTCCGTAGTTAGCTGAGTTCACTGGGTAATCAACCTTGTTAACTCCCCAATCAATCCTTGTTAACTCATCAATCAATTGAGTTAACTTCTCAATCAATCCCATTCTTCAAACCTATAAATACCCCCCTCCCTCAAGCACAAAGGGAGGAAAATTCATTATGCACACAACTTTTGCCAGTTTTTGCTCTCCAAATCAGCATTCTCATGCTCTCATAGGACGAAGGTGTCTTTTGCTTTATTCATTGTTCAACCAAGCATCGTTACGTTGCTTCATTCAATGCCATTATGCTCAACCAAAGCTCTCATTGAGCTCTTCCAAGCTTCAACAAGCTTCTTTTTGCTTCTTTGTGTCATTTTGTCATCAAGAGGTCTTCCCGTTGCTTCAAAAGGACTCGAGGTTGCTAATATCAAGGTTTATGAGGGTAGTAGAGTCACACAAATCTTCATTTTTTTAGGTTCCTCTATTGCTTTATTCAATTCATAGTAATTAGAAAAACAAAAATTGCTCTTGGGAATATTAAATCTTTGTTTTTTCCGTGATAGTTAGATCTTGCATGTTAGAATAATTGTTTTCATATTCCTAGATCTAGATTATTTGAAGAAGCAATTTGCCTTTTTAGATTAGATTACTTCAAAATAATCAAAAACCTAAAAACATAGATTAAACTTGCATTAGGAAAAATCATATTAGCTTGCATTCATATTTCCCTTTCATAGATTGAAGAGCACTTTTCATTTCCAAAATACTAAAAAAGCACAAAAACACGTTTGCATATCATTTAGCTTTGCATGCACATAGAAACCCTAGAAAAAGGCAAACTTGCAAACCCTCAATACCATCACGAGGTAAACCATGATAAACAATTCAAATCAAACCCTTGATCACATCACAAGGTAAACACAAGTCCAAGTATAACCAAACCCTAGGTCAAAACCCTAAGTCTAGTTAAGGTTGGTCATCACACATTTACCTCTGTCTTGGCTCACGAATGTGCCTGGGAGTGAGAGGGGAGTTGATGAAGGCTATCCTCAACAAGATTGAGGAAATCAATCCACGCCAATAACAGGAGACATTTACTCTACCACAACAAGATCCATTTGTCCTCTTATTAATAGAAGAACAAAGACAACTCCAAAAATGATGAGAACTCATTCAACGAATTGAGAGACAAGAGGATATAAACGAAAGAAACCGCTTACCCAAACAAAGGTGGAATAGAAGAAACCCCAACATGAGAAGAGAAACTAGTGACTCTTCGGGTCATAGGGTTATCTCAACAACAACTGCCATCAAACGAAACATTCAACTTAGCACACAACAAAAAAGGCCACAAAATTTGTCGACCCCTCTCCGTGAAGTCCAACTCTCCAACGAGCTAGACCCCTGCCATGTCTCACCTCCTCTCGACTGGCTACTTCCATGAGAGCGAGAGTGATGTGGTGGATCGCCTCGTGGCAAGAAGGGAAGGGTCCGTGTGCGTGCCAAAATCTGACCTAACAACCCCAGGCAATCAGAGTCATGATTTTGAGCGTACATTATAATCATACAAACTTCATAACCTGAAACAATGCAGCAAGCTCTTGAGTCACCACCTTAGAAAGATGTTATGAATGTTGAATATCAGGCACTTCTAAGGAATAATGCATGGGAACTTGTTGATCTTCCATCAGGGAAGAAGGCTATTCGTTGCAAATGGGTTTTTTGGATCAAATATAAGGCAAATGGTAGCATTGACAAGTATAAGGCCCAACTTGTGGCTAAGGGCTATGCACAAGAGGAAGGCATTGATTATGATGAGACTTTTGCCCCTACAGCAAAGATCAAGACTATCCATATGGTATTGGCTATGGCAGCACAGTTTGGATGGAAAGTTCACTAGATGGATGTCAAGAGCACCTTCCTTAATGGGGATCTCATGGAAGAAGTCTACATGACTCAACCAGAGGGATACACTACACCTGGGTAGCAGCACAAAGTATGCAAACTCATCAAATCCCTCTACAGTCTTAAACAGACTCCTCGAGCCTAGTACATAAAGATCGATGAGCATCTCATCAATCATGTATTCACTAGGAATCCATATGATCCCAATATCTACCTCAAGGAACAAGGGGGGAGATTGTCATTTTGATTGTTTATGTCGACAAACTGGTCATCACAGGGAGTTCTCCACAGATGATTGATGCAACAAAGAATGATCTCAAATGATCGTTTGACATGATAGATCTCGGGCTCCTGCATTATTGTCTTGGCCTTGAAGTATGGCAATAGAAGAATCAGATCTATGTTTATCAAATGAAGTATGCCAAGACACTGCTTGAGAGGTTCCACATGGAAGATTGCAAACCAATGTCGACTCCCATGGAGACAAGTTTGCAACTTTCCCACCATGATCCATCTGATCAAGTGAATTCTACTCTTTATCGACAGTTGATTGGGAGTCTCATCTACCTGACATATACCAGGCCAAATATTAGCTATGTTGTCAGCTATCTTTCTAGGTTCATGTAGGAACCTAAGGTTGTTCATTGGAAGGAAACAAAGAGGGTATTAAGATACATCCATGGTACACTGGCATATGGCCTGGAATACAAGCAGAATGTAGATTTTTCATTGTGTGGATACACAGATGCGAACTATGCAAGTTTAGTGGATGACAAGAAGTCTACTTGAGGCTTCATTTTCTTTTTAGGATCTGGTCTGATTTGTTAGGGGAGCAAAAAGAAAACCATTGTTGCTTGCTCTTCCATAGAGTCAAAATATCGCGTTGCAGGGGGGTTGTCTATGAGGCGATATGGTTATGTTGCATTTTGACAGGTATAGGTTTTCCTAATACATGTCCTACCATTTTGTTCTCTAATAATCAGAGTGTGTTGAAGCTTTTCATAATCTAATCTTTCATGAGCGTACCAAGCACATTGAGGTTCAGTGCCATTATATCCGTGAGCATGTTCAACAACAACATATTCAGCTTTATTTTTGTTCAACTCAAGAGCAGCGTGCCGACATATTTACAAAATCACTTACAGCAGTGAAGTTTGAAGCTTTCTAGACTTGCATGCTTTCGTCTCTTGGGCATATGATGTAATAAGGGGGGTGTTAAAACATATGTAATTTTTATATATTACATCATTTATATCCCAACTAATAACTATTTAATAGTTATTGTTGGTTGGGTAGTTGGTCGGGTATGCTCGATTAAGTGGTTTGAATAACCACTTTATTTTGCATATAAATATGTTGCTCTTCACTAATAATATTTGTTCATTGCTCATCAATATAATTTAGTGTCATAATCAAAGATATTCAAAGATTATAATCAGTTGGATGAATTTGTGAGAGAAATGGTAGATTTATTGTTTTTTAGGATGAAGATATGAATAGTCAAGATTGATTTGGTCAATATTGAGGACTAGAGACTTAACTAGTTTGATTGACTAGTTAACTCAATTGATTGATTAGTTAGTTAACTCAATTGATTGATTAGTCAACTAACCTAATTAACTAGTTAACTCATTTGATTGATTAGTCAACTAACTTAATTGATTAGTTAACTAGCTTGATTGACTAGTTAACTGACTTGATTGTTTAGTTAACTGACTTGATTGTTTAGTCAACAAATTTGATTGCTTAATCAACTAATTTGATTGCTTAATCAACTAATTTGATTTAGAGTTAACTAAATTGATATGGAGCGGAATGTGGGATTGGCTAATTAGTTAACTAAATTGACATGGAGTGGATAATTAGAATTATCTATTTATTTTAATTAGATATGTGTGCATGGATTAATTAGAAAGCTAATTAATTAATTAATACTAATTAATCAATTAATTATGGGGTGATACTTGAATGGAATTAATTATGGAACCTAGTGTAATTAGGAAATAACATGTTGATTTTGAGGTCTTGTGTTATTAGGAAAATATTGATGATGACATTAAGGTGGCAAATTTTAGGTGCCTACATTTGCCCCTCTTTGGAAGGGCATTGTGACTAAAAGAAGTAATTGCTTTTCAAAGAAAGTAGAAGAAGATGACAAGGAATACACCCTATCTAGCAAGTTCCTCAATGGTGTTGTCAACATCATTAGTCACTTATTGCATTTCCACATATCAAGGTGAATCAATTCTAGACAACATAACCCAAAAGATTGATTCCAACGAGTAGTTGGAAGGCTAGGTTCACTCAAGGTTATAGGCATTTTTTCTGAATTCTAGTGCACATATATTAAATTAGGTCATTTTACAGGAAACTTGTTTGTGTTATACCTTTTGATTGGTTGCTCGAAATTGAGCACCATTTTTTACAAAAGTTAATGTTTTCACATTTCCCATATATTGGACCTACTTGCATTGTAAAACACACTAAGTTATAAAGTGCCAAAACTAAGGGTCACCTAATCAGGGCAGTTCCTAAAGTGTCGCTTTTCTATTGTCTAAAGGAATTAACTTTTTTATAATCATGGGATTTGATACACACTCTTATGTAATCAACATAAACAAGGGTAAATATAAGTCCTGGAATGATGGCATCCTAAAACATCTCAAGTACCATAATCTCATGCCATATCTGTATAGACTTATCCCTGAACGAGGTAAACAATCTCAGAAGGATAAGTGGTTTAATAATCATGATCATGCTTGTGGATTAATCAGTTTACATATATCAGATGTCGCTTTGTATGCCATCATGGTTATTGAATGTCCACATGCATTATGGATCAAACTTTGGGAAATACATAGAGACTCTAGTATTTCACCCTTTCTGCATGATCATGCTATGATCACAACTCACATTCCACATTATGATTTAGATACAAACTGTCTAGTTGACATAGAGGAAATCATCATTCCACCTTCTCTCGTTGCTTCATCAGATTTTAGAGTTGCTTCTTCGAAAGCTTCCAGCACTTCTTTGTAGCAGGATCACATTTGTCTTCCTAGCATTGTTGATTGGGATGGATTTCTACTTGACATTACTTGTCTATTTGTAGCATCCCGCATTGCTGACATGGAAGCACACATTGATGACATCAATCTTCTCTTCAATGACAGTTTTGATGAAGTTGCATCTCCATTATCTTCTTCGAATATTCATGCTCTACATCCATCTACACATGGTTTTGGATTGTCATCATCTTCATCTATTAGGCATGCACTTGATTTGATCTTGGCATCCTTCAGCATCGACATGGGGACACTTGAGCATTCTTCAAAGACATCACAATGGGCATCATCATCTTAGGATCAACTTCAGCATGATTCAGGATCATACATACATCTTCCTGCATATTCCTATTCGGAATGGGGAGATATCCTACATCTTCAGTTGGTTTCATTTCTTCCCACAAGGAGGAACATTGTTCGATTTTCTTGGATCTACATCTGCATCCTTTTGTCGAGCATCCTGCCTCACTACAACAGGACACGTATTATGGGGGGGTCTCATAGACCTTCTATCATTTTCTCTCTTATTGGGGGGAAACATATATTGTACTTAGTGAAAGAAGTAGCACTTCTTCATTTGTATAATTTTCATGCATCTTTTCTCTCTTTTGGAGGGTAGTTTTTCCCACAGGGTTTTCTACCTTTCTCCACTTCACGAGAGATTACTTTGTACATGGGTACCTCATTAGGCCTAGTAGTCGGGACCCATCTCTTTTTGTACCCACCTAAGTTATGGTTAAATGGGGGTGTTAGTGCTAAACTTTATTATATATTACTTATTCTAAGTAATATAATTAGCACATGGCTTTAAGCCACCTTAGGTGGCTAGATGTCGACTTGGAGAGTTCGACACAACTCTCCAAGCTATGTGTTGACATCCTTTTGCCACTTGGTGAGTGGAGTGTTGAAGTCGACTCAACCTTCTCACTCATCCTCACCTATTTGTACTTGCCTTTTTGGCCTTTTTTTATGGTGGATTTGGTTGGGTTTTGCATACATTTCATGTTGTTTATTTACAATCTCTGTGCTTGTTTTTGTCTCCCTAATTCTGGAGTTCTCACAGAATCCAAATCAATTCTAAAATGTACTTTCGTCCTAGATTGATTTCATAGTGCAAAATCAACCCAAAGTTTTAAATAATCAATTTTTTTGTTTGAGAACAATTTATTTAACATGCAATAGGTTTTCGAAACATTGATGAATCATTCTACACTATTTGTTAAAATTATATCGACATCAAAACTAAAACTAAGTACCATTATTTTGTTTATTTAAACTCTATACATTTAAACTTTATAACTAAAAGTAAATTTATTTATTATTACAATTTAATTAGTTTACTCTAAAATGTTTATCTATGTAAAGACAATTTTATTTTTTTACACATAGGTATACAAACATAGTGATGAATTCTCTACTCAGTTGTAACCCATACATAAATTTATAAGACCTACCATATAGAATGTTGAACTTTAAAAAAAATATTTGTCAATGATTAAAGATAATCAGTACATATATAATATTTTTTGACATATGAAGATATATAATTACAAATAACTTGATGTGCATATTAATCTTATATATATATATATGCAACCTTCCTAACTACTTTTCTTTAATTATAATTTCAACATTATTCAATTATTAAAAAAAGCTAAAACACTATTACCTTAGTGTCATCCAATAAAATCTTGAGTGAATGTTCTGGCATCATTATCCAAACAATAAAGTGAATGTTGTCAACATCATTATCTCAACAAATGGAATTTTGACTACTTCCCCTAGCACACAAAAGGTATTTACCGAAATCCAGAAAAACAAACCTTTAAACCAACTCAATATAGAAAAGGAGAAAGTCAAAGAACTTGAAAATGTTAACCCACCATGGATTTCCCCACAGCAAATCGTTACACAGTATAAATATTTTTTAAATTATTGATTATTGAATAAAGCTCTCACAGTATAAAATATTTAATGCTACACAGTTACAGGTTAATCTTAGCTAGAAAAACCAAAAGACAAAAAACTGGTGCTTGCAGAAAAGCTTTCAAAAAGTCTTTGTTTTAAGTTCTGCCAACTAATTGGCAAGAAAACTACAGAAACAACTGGTCTATCGCCTGAGATATAACCTGCCCACATAGGCATAGTTGAGCCTGAGGCATAAGTTGTGCTATTTAACTACTGTTTATAAATCCTTGTAAAAATGTTATTTTCTTTAAAATTAGGTAACTTTTAAAATGGTCTTATGTAAACAGTTCGCATGTTGTAGTTTTCAGTTTTGTAAAAGTTAGTTTCAAACCCACAACCTCAAGATGGTTAACCTCAAACTGGTTTCATGTAGATAGTTGGCATGTTGTAGTGCCAGCTGTGTAAAAGCTTTTAGTCAGCTTCAAACCCACAACCTCAAAATGGTTTCATGTAAATAATCAGCATGTTGTAATGCCAGCTGTGTAAAACCTTTTAATCAACTTCAAACCCACAACCTCAAAATGGTCTCATGTAAACAGCCGGCATGTTATTGTGCCAGCTGTATAAAAGTTTTTAATCAACTTTGAACATATAACCCCTGGTTCAAACATACTGGTCTCACTGATTCTACTGCATGTGCACATGTGAATCTTATTGACTTTTTGCAGGCTTTGTTTCAACCAAAATGAAAAAACTCAACTCACCAGCTAGTTAAGCTTATCACCTTAGTTAAGCTTATCACCTTAAAATTGTATGTTTTGAAATAATATTTACAACTGAAAAAAACTTTTCATATTTATGTATACTAAAAAATAGTGATCACAGGAAATAATCAAACTCCAAATGAGGTTTCTTGCCTTTGGTTTCCAGATCCCAAAGATTCTTGATAGCTACCAGACTACCAGTAGAATTGTCCAGCTCTTCGTCTTGCTCAGCTAAGAATTCATTCCTCCCCTAACCCTTTTTTATTTTGTCTTACTGGAGAATTGCACTGAAATCTGCACCCATCAACTCAGCCGCTTTGCAGGAGTGCAGTTAACTCATGTTTGACTATTTTGATTTATTAGCAGACAATTTGGGGCATCAGCATTAATGGCAAGGAAAGTGAGATCTTCCCAGTGATCTCCGAGAAGTTGAATTCGTGTATGTCGTCACATCACAGTCATTGAAACAACCCATAAAAAATCCAATTTTTAATCTTTTTAAATCTTTAGGATACATTTTTGTGTTTTGTACCCAAAACTGAAGACGAATGAGTAGGCTATTCAATCCATCTTACAGTTTTGAATTCTAAGATGAGTGAAGAAATTACAACCAGATCAAGGGGATCATCTTAATGGAGGTTTTTGTCTTCTGTAAGGAAATGAAATACTTCCCTTTACTAAATATGATAATTCAATTAAATAAGTATAGATAAATAAATATTTTAGAAATAAGAGGTTGGATTAGAATTTACATAAATAAAAGAAGATATTTAATTTATAGTGAACAAAACTGATTATTATTTGTAATAGAAAATTAAAACATGTCAAGGGGGTGTATATGATTTTCTAAAGGTACTAGACCCCTTCTTTCCTTTTACGTTAATATGTACATACTAGTTGTTGGTGTAGCCTAGTAACACCTCGTAAGTAATCCAATAGCAATAGAGTGTCGAAATGCATTGTAAAAAATATTTTTCTTTGTCTAGATCACTTTTGTAAATGTGGATTTACTTTACACAAGCATGAAATCGATCCCCCAGTTGCAATTATGATCCTTCTACGTAAATCTGATATGTAACACTGAAAATTCACATAAAAGGGTCGGATCCACAGCTGCGGGATCAATTCCATGGTTGTGTAAAATAGATTTACATTTGCAAAAGTGATCTAAAAAAAATTATATTTTTTACTTGACATGTCTTCATTTTTTATTATAGGAAAACATATTTTTTATTGAAAATTATTCACTTTTGCTTCTAAACCTACATGAAAATTTGGTTGTGTAGCTGGGAGTTTGCACATGAAAGGGATAATTCTTGCCATGTGTCAATCCTTCTAAGGATGTCGAGTCAACAACTTTGAATAATAATCGAAGAGAATAGACAATCATGTAGTATGCCCTAGAATGTTAATGGAGTGCTAATGTCACTAGGTAACTCTTTTTAATCTCCTTGATGTATGCAAGAGGTGATCATTCCATAGATTTGTTAGTTGTTCTAAATGAATTAAGGAACTAGTCTTTAAATACAATACCCTCACATGTAATTCAAATATTTTGCACTTCTAATTGATTCATATTAGCTAGATGGAGGGACAAGCACAAGCCCAAATTTTGAATTCAATTTTAAAAATTTTGGGGTCATTTCGGCAATCATGCATCTAACAGGGATCATTTATGCAATTGTGGATTTGACCTTAGGTGGGGAATAGATAAAATTGAGGATCGAGTCTAGACCTTAGAAAAGAGTGCAAATGGGATCAAGCTAAGATTAATTTATTTGTCAATTTCCATACAAAATGCATCGGTTTACACACTAGTCACTACATTAGGGATAAATGGGTCCAAGTGAGTCCAAAACAAAGGGAAGAAAGTGCAAGGTATGCAATTTTTTCCATTACAATCTTAATAGGAGGTGTCAATCTTAAGGGAAGGTGCTCTTAACTATAATGTGGATCACTTGTACTCCTTTTACTTGAAATGGGACATATTGCTTCTAACTCTAATTTTAATAAACATAAGAACAACTCGATTGAAAAAAATGTTTGTTTTTAATTTCAATAGAATAATCCAAAATTTACATTTACTAATGTTAATATCTAAATAGGAATGGAAAAAACTCCATGTCATGCAAAATTGTTGTGCTTGCACTTCTAACATAATTTACAGAAGATTCCAACATTACCTACAAATGTGACTTGTTGTACCACTATAACTACGAGTATTAGTGTGAAACATATAGCTCCTATTCATGTGGGTAGGATGACTATACTAAGGTCCAGCAAGGTGTTTCACCTCTATCACATTTGCATGTAGGTTTTACTTCAAAGAATTGAAGTATACGGTGGGTTGATAAGATTTTTGGGTGCACCTCAAACCAAAAAAATTGGCCGTCTTTTCTTAAAATGTTTTTGAATTCTTCGACCATATTTGCTAAGACCTTGACTAATGAATCTTATTTTCTTGAAAACTAGATTTTAATAATTCTTTTAGTTTCTTTCAAAATTACCAAATGAAATAATGATTAATTTGTGAAATGAAAACCATATATACCATGGTCTCCTTGGTTTTTGTTAGGGCATCCAATAAAGGAATTCACATCATTTCAATTTACCATGTAATATGAACAATTCTTGTTAGTTTCATCTTAAACTACTACTTTTTCAATCAGTTCTTGTTTAAGCTTTAGCATAGTGTGGCTATATTTTTCCTCTACTTGATGTGATCCAAGTCATTAATAGGTTTTCAAATTAGAAATGTTATTTTTTATTTCTATAAAATGTTGTCTGATATGCTAATTTTTTCTACAATAGTCAATTCTCATTTATTACTTCTTCATTTTCAAGAGTGATTTGTGCTCATTTTGCAATCTTAAAAGTGAATCAATATTTTGGATTTATTCCTCTTAGTGCTTTGAGCTTGCCACTCATTATGGCTACAAGTAACCTATAAAATACTTGCTTTTCCTAATCTAATGCCATTAAACTAGATACAATTGAAAATTTGGTAGATAAATATGAAGCATAACTAAATGGAAATATAAATAAAGAAAACAACAAAGATATAGAAGAACCAATTAGCTATTTGAGAAGAGATTTAAACATGATTTCTACATTAAATGACAATTATTTTATAATTAATTTTAGGAGTAATAAGAAAGTGAAGTGAATTGTATTAATATTTAAAAAAATGTGATAAATATTTTCTTAGTTAAGATAATATGTTACAACATAAAACTCATTAACACAATATTTTACTTTCTAAAATTATTCCTACATGTTTGGATTTTCTAAACCTTTTTGAAGGTTCTTGGAAAATAATTGGCATCTTAAAAAGATAAATAACGTTAAAAAAATCATATATTTCTTATGTATCAATTTTAATTTTCTCAGATAACCACAACGCTAACAAGGTGACCATCTTACAAGGTCTTTGTCCTAAGATAAGGTGTTCCAAACTACATCTAGACCTCAACAATTTTCTTCAAACATTTTGGTGGCATATGAAGCTTCCAATGGTATAGCTAACCCCCCCTTAAGAATACTTTATACCAATAGCTAAGGGGTAGCTTGGCAAGCCTTTCCCAAATACGAACACACTTGGGTATTTTTGTTTAAGCATAAAAATTATATTTTTGAGGCTTAATGAAAAGGTTATGGTTGCCAATGAACTATGGGCATGCTTTGAAAACTCTCTTCTATGTTACCAAAGAAAATACAAAAATACTCATCCAATCCAACCATAATGTCAAGATGGTAAATGTTGGTTTCTTGGTTTGACATATCCAATTATAAAGGGATTGTTTAATGACCAAAGACCCATGAAATGATAGATAAGCATCCTTTCATTAAAGTCGATGGATTCTGAAGTGATGGTTTCGACTTAAGTGTGTTTTAATAAATGTTTTCTTGAAAATTCTATAAAAAATCGTGGTGAATCCATTGTAAAGAAGCATAATATCCTAGTCATTTTTTTCAAGGTAGAAATGAATTAATGTCAATTTTCCTATCAATATATAATTGATGTCCAAGGGGTTGAGATGAAATGATGGAATGCATTGATTTTTTGTTGTGGGGGCCCAAGTTCAAATCCCAAAGTGACATCTAAGGTGGAATTCTAGTCAATGACTCTTGGTCTTCTATTATTTGGCTTTTGGTATTAATTTCTAAATTGTTAATGTTGTTACAAAGCTAAATATTATATTACTCATAAGGAGCTAAATATTAGTATCAATTGGTTCGCTCATATGCTTGTTTTAGCTATATTTTTAGACTATCAAGAATTTTTTTATTAAAAAAATTATATGGTAATCCTAAATTGTTATAAATAATGATGAAATATGTGTCTATCCTAAATAATTGAAATTTCTAATAGAATACAATTTTGTGTGAAGATTAATGAAAATCCATCATATATAAGCAAATAAGACACCTACAAATATACCTTGAAAAAAAGCCAATTTGAGAAATAGAATTGTAAAAAAACATCAAATAATGAAATATAACCACCAAAATATTATTGGTGTGAATTGAAAAAGAACAAAAAAATTGAAACAAAAAAAAAAGGGTTAGCTAAAAATCCTCCCAAAAGAAGCAATCACTACGGAGAGGCCCAAATCAAGGCACTTGCCCTTCGACACAAACAAGTGATTGCAACCCATGAGTGAAGGCGCCCTAATTCTTGAAGCAAACATTATTTGGTATAATCAAAAAAATAAAAGTAGCATGAAGAAAAAAAAATGGGTACGAAAGCTATAGGGCCTAAATTTGATGGTCAACCCTACTTGTTAAGCATTTTTTTCGTGACGGTCATCAATTCATAATTGTCCTTCATATGCTAAGGCATACCTTGTTTAAAAAAGAAATTATCATAAACTTACCGCCACACAACCTTTTAGAACTTTCGACAATCTACCAAAAATCTCCCCTTTCATGTGACACAATCTTTCTAAAATTTTGGCAATAAAAATGTATCAATATGATTGTACGACCATCAAAATTAAGTCCTAATCAGAAAAAGATTGAAAGAGAAAAAGAACAGAAAAAATAGTGCAAAGGAAGGAGAGAACTACATAGCCAACTGGGTCTAGATTCCCATTAACATCATATTAATGGATTGTCTTTTCATTTCAATCCAAAAGCTATGTTTAGCCTTAGAGAACTCTTCTTCCCACCATATGAACATAGGATTTCAATCATGGCTTCTATCTGTTTTGATAGCTTACTTCTTTACAAATTGTATATTTTACTAATGAGATCAAGTAATGCCTACAAAATGTAACTTACTATCTATAGCAAGTTCATATTGCATAGATTTTCATTTTTAATAATAAAAACATCATCAAGGATGAGTAGTGGCGACCCCACCATGTGGAATCTTCAACTTTTCAAGAATTAACAAAAGTCTTAACAGACAGATAAAGATGATGTATACCAGCTATCAAAAATTGCCCACCAAATTCAAAAGGACCAATTTCTTGAATAACAAAACCAAAAGTCAAAGGAAGTTGAAAATTGTACCAAATCCAGATTGCCCGAGATCAAATCTTTACATCGTATAATATATTTTTAATACTACGCTTTTACAGGTTTTTCTTCGCAAGAAAAAACAAAATGAAGAAAAACCAGTCCAGAATCCTCGAGATTTTGCAGCTTCTGCAACCCAGCGATCCGAGTTTCAAAACGGTTGCAGAACTTCTGTAAGTCTTAGATCTCGTTTCTTGATTGGCTTGAAAAAAACAGCGGGCAGATCAGGTTACGTGCTGTTCCAAGCTGCAAACATGGGCAAATGATGGTGATGAGACACAGGCTGTGAAATCCAGCTGTTGTTTTTAGTACTGTTCGTTTCATAGTTTCCTCCAGGCGGATCGTGTTTAGATGTGGAGAAGAGCAGAAGTGCCGGGGAAAATTCTCCCTGTAGCTGCACATTTTCGTGCGCTGGGCCGTCCTGAGAATGCCCTGGGCTTGAGGCGTGACTCGAACCCCCGACCTGTAGCACATCATTTGTAGCGGCAGAAATGTCCGTCAATTCACCGTTTTGCTGCACAATCAGATTGTGCAAAACGGCGGCCATGTGTTGCTGGTTGCGCAAAACCTCTGAAGGCTTCTCATCGTCCGCTTGTGGTTGAGTATTTCCATTCTCGCATCGATGGCGCTGCTGTTGCTGCTGATGTTCATCGACCGCCACCATTTCCCAGGTCTGCTCAATTTTATCAGTTTCTCTGTTGCAGATTTGAAGAGGAGGAGAAGTAGTTGCAGTGGCGCCGGCATTTTCCGTGATTTCTTTGCTCCGCCGAGCGAGTTCAGGGGAAGGCAAAGTAGAACACTCGGAGATCTTTTGAACGTCGTATTTACTGATGTCGAAATTAGTCACTGCGTTCACGCCGCGGAATTTAATGGCCGCTATATCGTAGGCTTCTGCTGCCTCCTCCTGCGTACCTGATAATATTATTTAAACAAGCAAAGGATCAAATCATTTTTTCTTTCAGAATAAAAATCTCTGTCCAGAGCTAATAAATTTTAAATTATAACAAAAATCTGTGTCCAGAACAGTTTTGGAGCTAATAAATTAAATTATAACCTGGCTTTGGAATTCTTACGCAGACGCAATCAAGAACAACTTGATCTACCTACTCCCCTTACATTCTCTCAAATTTTGTTTTTGTTTTTTCAAATCTACAGATTTAAGGGTTTCTTGCTCTTCATTTCTTCAACAATGTTGAAGATTAGGGGGCAGGCATATTATTTGTGATAAAAATATATGATTGAATATGTAAGTTTTGGATTTATTTATAATATTTTTTTATCAATATTTTATAAAATTGTTTTCCATTTACTGTATAAAATGTAATTGGAATGTATTTTATTATTATATTATAAAAATTTGTTGACAAATGTGATTTCAATTTTTATAGTAAACTTAATTATAAAAGGTGTTTAATATTATATATAATTTTTAGTAGGTATAAGTTTTCTACAGCTTATAACAATATTTAATTTAAAAAGACAGTTTTGATAAATACAGAACATATCAAATTCCAATTCCACTCACTATTATTTTTATTTTTTAAATCTATATACTTTTCAACACTATTATATGATTTATTAAATTATTTATATACCATAAAGTTCATGAGATCAAGTTAATTGTAAAATACTGTTACTTCTGTTACAAGATATTTAAACAGTAAGAGCAATGCCATTATTTTTTCCCATAACTCAGGTGTCCTTAACTCTTTTTTTCAATTTAATTTTATTCCCCTATTCTTTCTATCTACCACTTTTTAGTGTAGATAAAATGTAAAATTACTATTATGATTCTATTTCTCCTCTCTTACTTTCTTTGCCCCTGATGATGGATCATGTAGTGTGATTGAGCGAAAATAATATCACACAGTTTAATCCAGAAACATCCAACTACAATACTAGTAACTGTCTAACCATTAATCAAATGATGTTTAAATAGTGTGATTTTATTCTTATGCATAGTAATGTGTTTTTCTATTTTAAACTCACATTGTTTGCTACTCATTTGTGTGCATCACTCCTAAGTTATTTTCATTATCCAAAATCTTACTGTAAATTTCAGGTAATCAAAATTTGAAAAGGTTCTTGTGGCCACAAATTCACCAACAAAACTGTTTGCCAGAGAAGGAAATAAACGCCACCTGGTCACTGAACTAGAAAGTGTTTTATAGTTAAACTAGTGGTTATATATATATATATATATATATATATATATAACCACTAGTTCCAAATACACAAGGGGTGTTTTTTATGCACTGTATGTAAAATATAAGCTCATCTGCAAACTCCATATGGTGTACAACGGAACAGTAATACCAGAAAGACAGGCAATGAAAGATGAACAGATAACCTACTTAAAAAACCCTTATGAAAAACCATATTAGCCTGATACATATTCTCCCTTCTCATGCCATCATTATTATTATATAGATTTATTGCCATACACCTCATTGGCTAAGATAAGTATTGGGGTTGTCATAAAAGAGTACTTACTGAAAGTTCCAAGATAGAGGTCCTTGTTTCCTGCAACTCTACCAATGCGTGCCTGCCATCTTCCATGCTGGTGGTGCCTGTTATCAAATTTTGTACACAGGACAATGTATTTCAGCGTACAACAAAATGCATTACGACATGAAATGATTCATGTTTTGACTTGCATTGCAGGCTCCTATAATCATAGGAGAAGGCCCTATTCTTTACATATCACGGTATCCATAAATTGTGTTTATAAGCTTATAAAAACTAACCCACCTAGTTACTCCTCTGTACATGGATGCTCCCCTGGAAAACCCACTGCTTTTCCTGCAAGTAAATATTATATCACCACCTCATTACAACTTTAATCTTTTCTGTTAGATCCCATAACAAATTTTTAAGTTTTTTAAAGCTCTAATACCTTCGTAAATTTGCAACATACTCCTGCCGGGTCATGGGCTTCATCTCTTCAAGCTCCTTCTCATAACTGCTCAACTGCAAATTTTGAAAAAAAAAGAGAAAAACATACATATATCATCTGTAATTTTTAATTGGTCTTCTCATCCATTAGCAATAAATGCAAGTAACTTCTACCGGGAAGTTTATGTGAGTAGTAGGCCCCCAGTACTTGAGAGCAGCCAGGTCATATGATCTTGCAGCCTTCTCTTCCTTGTCATATCCTCCTATAACATAAATAAGCAAAGCAATATTTAGAGCCATTTTAAAACATGACAACAATAATAACTCATTTCTTTCAGATTGCTTAAATAATGCTCACACCAATAAATCTCCGAATACAAAAACTGTGACACCAGACGTACCCAGATAGACTGTAATCGTTGTTCATTGTTTCACAAGGATTGCATTACATGCCACCAACAGACAACAGAAGAAACCAGTCAGAACTTCCCACCAAAAAACCTCAGACAACATTCATTATACATTACACTTTAGTTCCCCAGGGTCTGTGTACCTTGTCTCCCTTTCCTTGTTTGGCCTTCTTTCTTGCAGCTATTGTCCCAAAGGTGAGCTTCATACCGACCGGTCCATCTGTGCCTGAAAACCCACCAAAGAAACACCAAAATGGGTGAAGAAAAACCAAAAAAAAAGCAAAACACTAAAATGGGTTTTAAATTGAAGAAATTTTAAACACAACAGAGAATCAATCCTGAAACAATCTGGATAAAAAATTTAAAAACCAAACCTCGTAACTCCACGATACTGAGAAGTCCTTTGGCCAAATGTATCGATGGATTTTCTAGGAACAGGTTGCCTGGACCTTCCACCTGCCCCTCTTTTCCTGGTTTCAACTGTAACACAATCAGTATTAGTTGACTGTGGAATAATGGTAACAGCACTAGACTGGGATCCAGGACTCATGGTTAAGGTCAAGGCTGCCTGTGATTGAAAATTGCTGCCACTATTGTTATTGTTATTATCATCATCCTTCATGTCTGTGGGATATTGTCTAAACCATGGTTTCATAGCAGATATACCCACAGCATTGTCCATGATTTCTCCCCCCTGAGGATTGAACTGAAGACTGCAATCTGCAAACATGCTCTCCTTAGATGAATCATCCTCATCATGCTCCAATGCAACCTGAAACAACAGGCTAGGCTGCTCCTGCATTGCAGTTTCATAGGTACTGTTGTTGTTGTTCCAAGGAGTTGGAACGTCCATGGGCCGAGAAAGTGGAAGCTGGTTAACATTGATTCTTGAGTTGCAGGAATCCCTGTCAAAACCAGAAGGACCATTATGTTGTTCATAATACATGCCCTCCATGGTCAGAGGCACTGACTCTCTGTTGCTAGAATACTGGCCTAGGAAGTCCTCCAGCTTAGGGCTCACATGACCCCCTGAATTCTTGTGAGTCATTTCATACTGTGAAGCTTGTACTCTTGAAAGCCTTCTGTCCATCATGTTTGTTGATTGAATGCCTGCTGCTTGCAGTCCGGGTGGTTTCAAATCATTCCAATCTATACAGTACCAAAAGACAAAAACAAAAAACAAATATGTTTTAGTAATACATAATGCCAATAAAATCAACTTCAAGCTTTTACTCTATAACCCAGATCTTCTAGCCTAAAATCAATCCACCTTCATGTTTCACAAAACCATTCATTCCGGCTGTGGTTTTATTAACTTCTCCGTGGACCTTAAATATTCATAAAGATAACCCATTGTTTTGGCTATGGACTTCAACTTCCTTTCCATTTTCAGAAAAACTGGTTATCTTGGCTACGCTTTCCTTACCTTCTGTTTGGGACCTGCTGAGAACCTCCATGATACAGAGAGAACCATCAGACCTCAAGGGCATGGTAGTGTAAAATGGCCCGCCTCCACTTTCTCCATAGCTATGATAAGTGATAGTTGAACGAGGCATCTGAGAAGAAGCCTGCAAATTGCAGAAGCTGCTGGAAGCTGACTGTGCAGGGGACTCATGAGGAGGATCCCCATGACCCCCAGCGTCTAGTCCTAAGTGGGGTGAGAGGGAGAATGCAAGCCAGCTATTATTATTGCTATTATTCATGGATTTCACTACCAACCAAACCTTGCAGTTAAGGTTTTATCACAGGCCTCCTAAGTTTCAACACCAACATATAAGAATACAGCCGAAGTGCTTATAATTTCACTGCAAAATATTCATGCACCTTGGAGCTTGATCTGCACTGAGAATTTCACTGGTTAATCATTGGGTTCCTCAAAAGCATCAAAAACATCCATCTACCTAATTACTAGAAGCTTCTAGGGAGAGAAATTCAAATTTCAAAGCTAAAGTCAATCCCTGAGAGCAAGATTTTGCTATAAACAGTTACCCAGACCAAACAAAACAGCCCAAAAACCATCTAGATATATACCCATATCCTTTTTACTCCTTTCTAGAGCTGTTCCATATATTGGGATTGGTGTATGATATATAAAAACAGGAAGGCTCAATAGTATACCAAATATTCACTCCACAAAGCTCCCATATATATATATATATATAAATATTAGGTAATCATAACTTCAGGGCCATTTACATGATCAACTAGCTCTTCTGATAAAGATCCCATCCCATCCACTGTACTGTAATCACATCAAGACTGTTTAAACTTATTATTTTTTTCAAAAAGCCAAAACACCTACTGTTGGGTGTTACTTGATTAAGGACTGGTATTGGCAGTGAGTGATAGGACAAGCACAAGGCAGGTCAGGTCACTTCAAACTCAGTACTAACCAGGATCTAATTACCTACAGCTGTGCTGCTCTTCTCTGAATACAGACCATTTCAAAATGTTACAGCAATGGTCAAGGAACTAACTTTTTAACTTACAAAGAAAAAATTGAACTATTTATTGGTGGGAGTCAACACCACCACCTGCTTAGCTGATTGCATGCAGACAAGGCTTGGTGTCGGTTGCCTTGCATATAACTCAAATTCATTTCTCTGTATAGCAATTTGCATGGACTTTGTGCAATAAATTAGATTTATGTCTGAGGTCTAAAGTCAATACGAAGGGTCTACACTTCTTTTTTAGATGTGTTTGGGACCGACTAGTTTGAAATTTTGGAAGATCTGAACATCTTAACGTGGGTACCTTGTAGTGCTCATTACAAACAAAATGTTGGAAGTTATTGTCACACTCCTTTTTTATTACTTTAATAAAAATATATAACTTCAGGAAAATATTTTCTTTTGAATATCAAGATCTTCTCCAAATGTTGGTAGTATTAAATGTCTAATGTGTTCGCTTGGGTCTTTTTCCTCCTTGTTTTGCCGACAAAGGTAGGAGGTGAGAATTAAGACAAAGGTAGGAGGAGGTGAGTCTACAATATAACTCTCAAAGTGATTAGAGATCAGAATATACAATTTTTTTAAATGTTTTATTTAGATTTTAATGTGTTATTACTTAAAGATAATTATTTGTCTTTATAGACATAAATATGAATTAAATTTGATGATCTTATGACTATATTTATACGTTTGTAGTGTAAAATCAATAAAAAATTTATGAAAGGTATATCATATTGAAGATAATATTTTGGATAGATTGTCAAATGTCTTAAAATATATATATATATATATATATATATATATATATGCCTTCTAATATTCAAAGGACAACTTTGAATAGATAATTGGCATGAAAAAAAATTATAAAAGGGAGGATAAACCGTCAAATTTAGCTCCTCGATATAAGTATGCTATTTCATTTGTAAATGTAACCATTTATAATAAATTATGTAATAATTAAAATTCAAATATGTGTTTATACTATGGTAGGACAATATTCTAAAGATAAATTCACTATATATTGGTAGTTTTTAATTCACTATAGTATTTATCTTCCACACACAAAATATGCACATAGTAGATGGTTTCAAATGTAGATAATAGTGTGATAGATGTGCAAAGTTATAGTGGTTTATAATATGAATTTTGGAGACTTATGAAGATGGGTGTGTAAAGTTATATTGATTTATAATATGTAATTTTGAGACTTATGAAGATGGGTGTGAAAAGTTATATTACTTCATAGCACAAACATTTTAGACATGTTAGAAATATTGTTACTTCTCAACAAAGCTTTTATACATGCTAGTTATAAAAAAATGTGGAAGACTGGCTAGTGGAAAATATTAATAGGAAAAGTCATAGCATGAATCTTCCAAACACTATAGTTTTAATGAATGCAAAAAAATATACTTCACAGCACAAATTGTCTATATATAGTAGTTGTAGCTAATGAATGTGGAAAACAACATAAACCTTCTATATATATAAAGAGATAATAAAAAATTAGCAGCTCTTTTCTATATAAAGAGAATAAAAATTATAAGTCATTTTCTTCATTTGGGCATTGTGCTTTAAAACAATTGAAACATGTAGTTTTAAGTTTTACAATTTTTTATTTACAAGAAGGATGGTAAGTTTAGTTTCTTTGCCATGTTTACAAATATGTATGTTTTAAATGTTTTTGGTCGCATGTGAAACATTATTTTCGGATGTATTCGTAATAATATCTAAAACAATTTATTCTTATGATTTTTTTTTATAAATACTTCCTATTTAACTTTATATTAATAAAAGATAATAGTTCAATATTGACAAAAAAAAAAAAAAGACAGACAGTAGAGAGGCACACTGCACACCCACAAAGTCTAAGTGGGACCAAGTCCAAAACAAAGATGAAATAATGAAGGGCCAAGCCCGAACATACACTTAATTTCACAAGAAGTTATTTTACCACATTTGTAAAATTTAGTGTTAAAAGTGATAATATTATACTAATTCAAAAATCTTTCAAACTCAATTATAACCTAGAATACTAATTCAATTTCTCCTTTTAAAATATTAAGTTTTTATAAATAATATATTATTTGTATTTTAAACAATATTGAGTTTTTATAAATAATATATTATTTGTATTTTAAACAAGTTATATTTTATATACCTATTGTTTTTTAATCTTTTAAGACTTCCACCTACTACTACTACCAAATTCAAACTCAATTTGAACAAAAACATTGTTACTTTTATATAGCTGTACCAATTCATCAAAGTTTTCTTAAGAATGTACACCTTTTATATTTGACTAAACTGAAAGAAAAACCTTACAGAAGAATCAAAAGAAACAAGCAATCACTAACCAAACCTTACAAGCAAAATCAGCTCAATCCAAAGTATAGTCAAGAATCAAATCATTACTTAGCCAATATAAAACAGCAGAGGGCCCTACCTCAGAAAAACAGCAAAGATCTCAGGAAATTCTGTATAAAAAAAACATAAGAATGTATGATTTATCTCATACATCTGTTGTGATCCCCAACTCATCAATCTCTTTCAATGAATTTACAATGATTTTGAGACGAGGGAATCAATCTCCATGCAATTACAAAGGTTACATGTTTTTCTTTAAAAGTGATTTTGAAATCATTTCCTTTTGACGTCCTGGGAATGCAAAGTCGATGACACAGTGCAGATTGTCGACCATTAGAAAGGAGGGAGAGCTCTGTATGGCTTAGCACTCGTGATCATGAGTCAAATGCAATTTCCTTTGACCACAAGGACAAGGACAAATTTTGATACTTACTCATTACCTACACCTAGTGCTTATGATTGTTCCCTCAACCTTACAAACATCTCACATCTGCACCACCTCATGACTAAAAATGATGGAATTGATGTGCACAAACTTGTAAATTGCAGAATATTCACAGTACCTCAATTTCAACAAGGTCAAATCTATTATATGAAGTTACTTATAATTATATACAAAAGGGTACTAAAATATGCTCAAATAAATACACACTTGAACAAAGTCAATACAAAGTTTATTATACAAAGTTTATTTTAGTTAACTCATTAAATAATACCTATGGTCTTGAGCACAAAATGATCCCTTGAGCATGCAAACATTAGAGATCAAGGTGGAGATAATGGTGCTAAAAAGCAATTTAGGTTTTAGTAGGTGGGGATTAGTTTTAATGTCAATACAATATTTTTTTAATTATTATTATTATTTTATTTTATAAGTAAGGAGGGATTATTTAGGTTGGCCCACACCGGTGGAGGTTACAAGGGGCGCCTCCTCCCTATCCACATATTCAACAAAGAAGCCACAATGGAAGTCCAAGAGCCACAACTTGGAATTCCAACTACATATATCACTTGGGGGATTCAAACTTGGATCTCCATCTTTTGAACCTTATGGCCTTGCCATTTAAGCACAACCCCTTTGACATTTTTTTAATTATTATTTTAATATTTTTTTATATTACGATTTTGAACTTGACACATATTGTATTTACTGCGAAACAAATGGTACTTATACTATTACAATAAATTTTTCGACCTAATACAACATCTTAGTAAGAAAGGTTTTGACACTCGGACTTCTTATGAAGCTTAAGGGTATGTTTAAAGTATTTACTTAATCAAGTTGTAAAGGAAAATAAACTTTCCCTAAGCTTAATTTAGGCTAATCCAATTAAATGCATATAGATAAGCACACATTAACAAGTAAATTAAGTAATTGACAAGTGTGAGCTAAATATATTTTGAACAAAAAAAAGGTATTTAGCTATATGCTTAAGGGAGATGAATAACTCTATTCATGCACTGAATTATGGATGCCTTATGATTAGAAATGGATTATGATGGTCTATAGTTCACCTTAGGATAAGAGAATTATGTTTGCATTATCATTGGCTGAGTCTACAAATCAAGGTCAAATTCATGCCTACAGAAATGTCTCACACCTTTGGAAATGATCTAGCAATCTGCACACTTATGCTTCTTAATTCACCTAGTTCACCTCTGTTTCCTCTACCTTTTTTAATGTCTAGGACTAGTGGTATTTAAAAATGCCTTTGAAAGATTGACATTATGTTGCAAGGGGGCACATTCAATGTCATTATGTTGCAAGGGGACATGTTCACCTAGGTCAACCCCTAAAAATATGTCTAAAAAATTAAAGACAACAAGTATCAACCATGCAGATGCTCCTAGGATGAATGTGCATAACTAGATTTGTTTTAGTGCACCCAATTAAATTTTTTTTCCTTGTAATGCAAAAGATATTTGAATGAGATGTTTGGATGTTTAAATATGTGAAATGAATGCTATTGAATGCCTTTAAAGACAAGGAGATACCAATAAATTTTACAAACATGTGTTAAGCCATCCCTTGGCAGGAAAAGCATGGGTAAGAGTTAGCCAAAATTTGAATTTTATTTTAAAATTGTAGGGGTTAAGTATGTGACTATGGGGTCAACCCGACACCCATAGAAATGAATTGGGACACAAAAGGGCTCTAATTAAGATAGGCAATGAATGTATAGGGGTAAGTATGCGAAAGGTGTAATTAATGTGTGAATTTGGGCAATATATTGAAATGTGTGCATCTATGGATAACGTAGGGGATAAATGTGTGAATGGGTGTAAATGGGTGAGTAAATAGCAAGGGGAAGTGATGCTGGAGCATCCCTAGTTCAAGAGCAATCTTGCATCAACCAAAAACATTTGTTTTTCAGTTTGTTTGCAGTTTAGTTTGTTTCCTTTCATTTTCTAGTTCAGTTCAGGCAGTTTAATCAGTAGCAGTTTCTGTATTTTGGTCTGCATTCGACCGCAGTTGCATTTCACATCTTGCGGAGCTGGACGTAGCATCTAGATTCATTCATCTACAACATATCTAGAATTCAGAGCATTTGGATTAAGTACCAGAAAGTTATCGCTATCAGAAGACCAGTTGTTTTCTCATAATAGAGCATCCTCACAGTCTTTGATAATCAGCTAAAGGAGAAGACTTGCAAAGCATTCCTCAACTTGTGGAGCTTAATGACACATCATTCAATGATCTTTGGTTCGTGACCGACTTTCCTCGAGATCCACACATCATCCCATTCATTTGCGGAGGTGTTCTACATGATTAGGTCTGACCTATCCGTGTACACACATTACAGCTCTTTATTGGAGTTTGTGACTTTCCTTGGCCGACACGGAGGAATCTTTTGTACCGGAGATGATATATATTGATGTAATAGATCCTTAGGAAAGTAGTTAACAAGTGAATCATATAGTGATAGTTGATAGTTTAGATTTTGTGCAAAGGAGCTTCAATGCTATATCTTGTGCATATTTCGATATCCTGTAATCAGGCATGTGAGCCCTAATTATAAGCCCGCATGATGTCGGCCAGATTGTATTTGAATTCTATTATATGCTGAATGATTGAATCTGTGTTTTGTTTCATATCTTTGAGTTGTTTCCGTTGTGTTTTACTCTTGTTGCACGGCTTGGATAGTTCATTCTGTGAACCCTCCTACCGTGACTGCACCAAGTGGTATCAGAGAGAAAGTTTGAATCTTTGAGTGAGTTAAGTGAAGTTGGCGAAGGAATTCCATAAGATCTTGCTATGCACAGATCACCGAATTGAGGCAGGTAACTTGTGTCGCAACTGATTGCTGATTGTGAGGCAGTTGTCACCTTGTAGCCCGATCGCCGAACTTGAGGTAGTTTGCACTTGATCCTAGGAAGAATGCCGCAGAGGAGAGTTGTTGATTTTAGAACAATGGCTGGTAGAATGGATGAGATGATGGAAATGATGAAAATGATGCGAATTTGTTTGGATGTCGTTGAAGAAGATGGACGACGAGACCTAATGTTGAAAGTGATGATGAAGAAGAATTTCAATCTATTGAACAAATTGGCGAAACCCTAGGAGGTGATGAAGAAGAAGAATCAAATCAAGTAAAGATGTTGCGAGCTATTTTGAAGATTGGAAAGAGACCTAGAGTTGATGTGTCGAACTATACTGGTAATTTGAACCCTAAAGAATTGATTGACTAGATAAATGACATGAAGAATACTTTGAATATGAAGAGATTGAAGATTCAGAGAAGGTGAAATTTGCAAAGACAAAATTGAAAGGACATGTTGCTTTGTGGTGGAAACAAGTTCAATTGGAAAGAAATAGAAGAGGAAAAGAAAAGATTACAAAGTGGGATAGGATGGTGACAAAATTAAAGAATCAATTCATACCTGCTGACTATGAGTTGGAACTGTTGAAAAGATTGCAAAACCTGAGACAGAGGAGAAATCTGTGAAAGAGTATACTGAGGAATTTCATAAGATGATTATAAGAACAGGACATAGTGAAGCAAACAAGGAGAAAGTGGCTAGATACATCAATGGACTGAGATTGAGCATTCAAGAAGAACTAAACTTAGTAAGGATGACATCTTTGGAAGAAGCATATCAGTTTGCCCTGAAAGTTGAAGAGAAGCTGAATAAAAGACATGATCCGAGACAGAAAGGCAGAGGAGGTAAATTTTAGAAAGGTAGAATATTTTTCAGAGGAGACAAATCACATTCAGAATAGAACAAGTTTGACAGCACATTCAAGAAGGAGGACAGAGATAATAATGCTTACCGGAGAGATGACAGAAATCTTTACCAGAGAGGAAACCCTAGTGCATACCGGAATGAGGGATACATAAGAGAGGGAAGAGGATTTGATAAGAGAACATTTAGAGGTACTTGTTTCAAGTGTGGAGGTGAAGGACATAGAGCATTTGAATGTAATCAAGGTAGTACAAGCAAGAGGATAGAAAACAATGGAAGAGTAACTTATGTGGAAGAACCTGTTGGATTACCAAGTTCAGTTGGTAAACCAGAGAAAGGAGAATCACTTGTGATGAGAAGAGCACTATTTCAAGTAGAAACAAATGAGGAACCACTGCAGAGAAAAAGTTTGTTCAGAACCAGATGCAAATTAGGAGGTAAGTGTTGTAAAGTTGTGATTGATAGTGGTAGTTCAGATAACCTAGTTTTAAAGGAGATGGTGACTAAGTTGAAGTTAGAAAGATTGAAACACCCTAAGCCCTATCAGATAGAATGGATTCAGGATGATCATAAGGTACTGGTGAGTGAACAATGTTTGGTGAAATTTCATATTAGATCTTATCATGATGAAGTCTTGTGTGATAATATACCTATGGATGTTTGTCATATCTTGTTGGGTAGACCTTGGTAGTATGATAGAAAAGCTATACATGATGGGAGAAAGAATACATACACTATAACAACAAATGGAAAGAGAATTATCTTGATTCCTTTAGAAGATGATCCTAAGAGTGAAGTCTGTGGAAATGCTAGAATCTGTTTGGTAGATGGAAGAAAATTTCTGGATGGTATGAGACATGAGAATATGTGTTATGCTTTGATTCCTAAGAAGCCTTAAACATTGAAGAAGGAGACTAGAGGAGAACAACCAGAGGAGATAACAGAGTTGCTAACAGAGTATGAAGACATCATATCAAATAATGTGCCTAAAGGATTGCCACCTATAAGGAATATTAGTCATCACATGGATCTTATACTTGGAGCAAGTTTGCCTAACAAGGTAGCACATAGAATGACACCGACAAAGAATGAAGAGTTAAACAGACAGATACAAGAGTTGCTGAGAAAAGGTTTGATCAAAGAAAGTTTGAGTCCTTGTGCAGTACCTACAGTGTTAGCACCTAAGAAAGATGGAGAATGGAGAATGTGTACTAACTATAGAGCAATAAAAAAGATCATAGTTAAGTATAGATTTCCTTTACCTAGGATGGATGATATCATGGATTGTTTGAGTGGAGCAATATATTTCACAAAGATAGACTTGAAGAGTGGGTACCATCAGATCAGAATCAGAGGAGATGAATGGAAGACTGCTTTTAAGACAAATGAAGGATTGTATGAGTGGTTAGTGATACCCTTTGGATTGACAAATGCACCAAGTACTTTCATGAGATTGATCAATGAAGTCTTGAAGAAATTCTTGGGTAAGTTTGTGATTGTATACTTGGATGATATTCTAATTTTTAGTAAGACAAAAGAGGAACATTTGTGGCATATTAGACAAGTTTTGCAGAGGTTGAGAGAAGAGAAATTGTTGATAAACATCAAGAAGTGTAGTTTCATGAAGGAAGAACTAGTGTACTTAGGATTTGTGATTTCTACAGAAGAATTGAAGATGGACCCTGAGAAAGTGAAAGCAATTGTTGAATGGCCTACACCGGAGAGCATTGGAGAGGTTAGATCATTTCATGGATTGGCTAGTTTCTACCAGAAGTTCATCAAAAATTTCAATTCAGTATGTAACCTTGTGACAGAGACAATGAGAGGTGACAGAAAGGACTTTAAGTGGACATCTGGAGCAGATAAGAGTTTTAAATTGTTGAAGCAGAATGTGATAGAGCAACCTGTGTTAGCATTAGTGGATTTCAATAAAGTATTTCAAGTTGATTGTGATGCAAGTAGAAATGCGATTGGAGCAATATTAAGTCAAGAAGGTAGACCTGTAGCATATTTCAGTGAAAAGTTGAATGATATGAGGAGAGGATATTCAGTTTATGATCAAGCCTTGAAGAAGTGGAGACATTACTTGTTGCCTAAAGAGTTTGTACTATGTATAGATCATCAAGCTTTGCAGTATTTGAACAATCAAGGTAAGTTGAATCAGAGACATATGAGATGGGTAGACTTATGCAGAGTTACGCTTTTGTGTTGAAGCATAGGAGTGGAAAATCAAATAAAGTTGTTGATGCATTGAGTGGAAGAAGAAACTTGTTGACAGAAATGAGAGTTGAAGTGTTGGGTTTTGATGAATTGAAGAACATGTACGAGGGAGACACTGATTTTGCAGAACCTTGGAAAGCATGTAAGGAACCTATTGTGATAGATAGGAGTAAGTGGTTGGACTATTTTATTTAGGAAGATATGTTGTTTAGAGGAAGTCAGTTGTGCATACCTAAGTGTTCAATGAAAGATAATTTGATCAAGGAGAAACACAGTGGAGGATTGGCAGGACATTTTGGCATTGATAAGACAGTAGCTTTGGTGAGTGAAAATTACTTTTGGCCTCAGATACATAAGGATGTTAGGAGATTTGTGCAGAGTTGTAGAGTTTCTCAAGTTGCAAAAGGAAGAAGTCAGAATACTGGATTGTATAAACCTTTGACAGTACTAGAGAGACCTTGGGAAGACATAAGCATAGATTTTGTAATGGGATTTTTGAAGACACAGAGAGGACATGATTCAATATTTGTGGTGGTTGACAGATTTTTGAAGATGGCTCATTTCATACCTTGTAAGAAGACAACTGATGCAGTGCATGTAGTAGACCTATTTTTCAAGGAGATTGTGAGATTGCATGGATTACCTAAGAGTATAATTTCAAACAGAGACACCAGATTTCTTGGATATTTTTGGAAGACACTTTGGAAGAAGAAGAAGACAGATTCAAAGTTTAGCTCAACATTTCATCCACAGACTGATGGACAGACATAGGTAGTGAATAGGAGTTTGGGAAACTTGTTGAGATGTTTGGTTGGAGAGAAAGCTAGAAGTTGGGATTTGATTCTTTCACAAGCAGAGTTTGCATACAATAATTTAGTAAATAGGCATACTGGAAGAACACCGTTTGAAATTGTTACCAGAATAAATCCTAGAGGAGTTACAGAATTGAGCGACATTGGTATGGAAGAAAAGAGAAGTGCAGAAGCAGAGGAATTTGTAGATCACATGAAAATAGTGCAAAATCAGGTGAAGAAGCATTTGGAGGATATGAACAGTAAGTATAAGAAAAAAGTAAATGAGAAGAGAAGACATAAGGAATTTAAAGTTGGAGATGAAGTGATGGTATACTTGAGAAAAAAGAGATTTCTAGTTGGGACATATAACAAGTTGAAGATGAAGAAGTTTGGACCTTGTAAGATACTCAGGAAATTTAATTCAGGAAATGCATATAAAGTAGAGTTACCGGAGACATTGGGTATATCACCTATTTTCAACATTACAGACCTATATCAGTATCATGAAGCAGAGTTCAGTGACAACATGGAAGAAGACTTGAAGAAGCAGTTACCACAACAAGCACCGGAGCAAATTGAATACATTTTGGATAGCAGAGTTGGATGCAGCACTAGAGAAAGGCAATACAAAGAATATCTTGTGAAGTGGAAAGGAAGACTGAAGAAGATTCATCTGGATTTCTCAGGCTAAAGTGGACCGTCTTGGTTCTCCCCCAGCCCCAGCAAAGTGAGGGACTCACTTTTTCAATAACCCCGGATGTCTGATGCAGGAGCATCCCTAGTTCAAGAGCAATCTTGCATCAACCAAAAACATTTTCTTTTCAGTTTGTTTGCAATTCAATTTGTTTCCTTTCATTTTCCAATTCAGTTCAGGCAGTTCAGTTAGTAGTAGTTTCTATATTTTGGTCTGCATTCTACCGTAGTTGCATTTAACATCTTGCGGAGATGGACTTAGCATCTAGATTCGTTCATCTACATTATATCCAAAATTTAGAGCATTTGGATTAAGTACCAGAAAGTTATCGCTATTAGAAGACCAGTTGTTTTCTCAAAATGGAGCATCCTGATAATCTTTGATAATCAACTAAAGGAGAAGACTTGCGGAGCATTCCTCGACTTGTGGAGCTTAATGATGTATCATTAAATGATCTTTGGTTCGTGGTTGACTTTTCCTAAGATCCGTACATCATCCCATTCATTTGCGGAGGTGTTCTACATGATTAGGTACGACCTATCTATGTACACACGTTACAACTCTTTATTGGAGTTTGTGACCTTCCTTGGCCGATGCGGAGGAATATTTTGTATCGGAGATGATATATATTGATGTAATAGATCCTTAGGAAAGTAGTTAACAAGTGAATCATATAGTGATAGTTGATAGTTTGGATTTTGTACAAAGGAGCTTCAACGCTATATCTTGTGCATATTCTGATATTCTGTAATCAGGCATGTGAGCCCTAATTGTAAGCCCACATGATGCCGGCCAGATTGTATTTGAATTCTATTATATACTGAATGACTGAATATGTGTTTTGTTTCATATCTTTGAGTTGTTTCCATTGTGTTTTACTCTTGCTGCATGGCTTGGATAGTTCATTCTGTGAACCCTCCTACCGTGACTGCACTAGGAAGGGAGCTAAATTTGCACTTGAGATTATCGAATGTGTGGGAATGTAACTGCATTAATCCATTCTCTCAAAATGGACACAAAACTAAATGGGAAATGACATGGGTATGTTACTTTCACCGTTACAGAAGTATGTGGTCATACAAGACTTATATTATTGTATAGAAGAAAAGTGCATAGCCTAGTACATTTTTCCTCTAGTTTTACACCACTTTGGGTTAATACCTTGGATGTATGACTTGACCATTTTAGTGCACTCACTAACCCAAGACCTAATCCACTACTTAGATATGCTTCATTTCCATATTCAAAACCTTATCAGACTCTATTCCTAGTAGTTTATTCACCCTAGAAAAAATAATGGATCTACAATCTTACCCCTCGAAAGAATCACTAGTGTGATTTTGTCTCTTAATTTCATATTTTTAATTTATGTATTCTAAGGTTAACAATACCAAGATATGATTGTTACCCATTGACATGGGTACCAAAATTTAAATTTCATGCATCTAAGGTCATGTATTTAAAGACATCATTCTAGATCATTTGTACAAGGGAGATCATCATATCATATTAAGATGACAATAAATCTACATATATATCTATCTCTAACCATTTTATAAATACATCAATCTAGCACTATGATACATAAGTGAAAGATTGATTTATCTTTAATTGAAATTTATATTGTCAATGCACACTTCAAAGCATAATTTGACATGAAGTACACATAGGCCCACAACATTAGCAATTAATCCAACAACATTCATGTCATACACACATAAGCATTCATTATCTACTCCGTTATCTCTTTATCATTACTACTAATGTAATTTTGAGGCTTGACCAAGGCACAAGGGGGAATTTAATACACTTCCACACCTTGACTCAATAGGCTCCATAATGTTGTTTCATGCCACCAAATTTTTCCTTACTTCAAATAACATCGCTCACGAATAGATATTGTAGGTACCCAAGACCCTCTTCTTCTCTAAATAGAATCATAGGTTTTCATGACAAGATCATAGGTTGTAAAGGACATTTTTTCTTGAATGATTCTATCCCGAACACTCAAAAGCCTAGATTCAAGTCCTCTCAACCTTTACATTCATAATCTAGAATCAAATTCCAAAAATTAGACTTCTATCACAGTGTGTCATCAGGTAATCTTTATTTCAATGTATGCACCCTAATCACCTCTTATTTCAATTTAGTACATGTTTATTTACATCCTTTGTTAGCATGCTTTAGTCCATTTACATTACTTGGCTCATTTAAATATCAAGGGTTTTGAATTAAATTTATTTAAAGCCTTACATATTTTGTAGGGTGTTTTTTTTTATATATATACTTATCAAGGATCCTAAATTCTATAGTATGAATATGTCTAATAGCAAAAGTTGACTTACAATTAACTATTGATCCCACCAATCAATAAGGTCAAGATTATCGAGATGATCATTCCCATTCTTGACTTGGGTCATTATTTAAGGATATTCTCCACCTTAAGACCACATGTCATAACCCTTCCTCAGACATTTGGATTATTCACTTAATTGGTTAATTTTCATACTTTAGTATATTTAATTTGATGATATATGATGAAATTTGTTATTTGGATACATGACTACATATTTGATTTGATATGATGTATATTGTTCTAACTTTGCATGATTTGAACATGTTTCATAACAGGTTGAGTGTGTAGGGATTTAATCTTTATTTATCAATTTTCTATTTCGACACTTGAATTGATACTAAGTTGATTATTATCCTTTGTAAATGATGCAAATGTTGTTTATTGTGGACCCACTTATTAGAGATAAATGCATCATAGAATTTTTAGACATCAAAGAATTGACCTAAGTTATCCTTAATTCTAAGATTTAATTAATTTTAATTAATTAATTAAATCTTACCCTTTTACACAATTTCCCGTAAATAATAAATTAAATTTAACAAAATTAATTTATTATTTACCTAAAAACCTCCCATAAATAATAAATTAAGCTTAATAAACTTAATTTATTATTTAACCTAAACCTAAACCTAGATCTAGTCGTAAAAATTAAAAATATTATAAAACCCTAACTACATTATACCTACCAAAACTATTCAACTCGTTCACCTACCTTTTCTGGTCATCTACCTAAACCATATTCACCAACTTTTATAAAAACCTATTTCATTTTCATTTACCGCCCCACCTGGAAAATTTCATAGTGGAGTTATGCAAATATTTGAGCAACCACGTTTCAAACATCTTTGGTAACATTGGCATTTATTTGGTTTCATGGTTATATCTTTCATCTTTTTTTGTTACATTTGATATAGATTTTAGGGTTTGCAAAATAGTTTCAAATCTTCTCAAATAAAATTTATATCATGTGTAAACAAATGGTGAACTTGACATGAACAACCCTCTCTGATGATTTGTTTACAAGTGTTTTAGTTTGAAAATTTGTAAGATTTGGCGCAAGATCTGGATATTCATTGTTGTTGCATTTAAACTCGTTGGTTACTCTTATCAGCGTATTGAGTGTAAGTTTCTTTTAACAATTTTGGTTGGAGGAATTTTGATATGATATCTATGGGCATTAGTTGGCAGATTGTTTAATTATAATGTTTTCTTTAAAGCTGCTATGATAATTATGGTGTAAAGCCTGGAGAAGGCATCACCTCCAGAAACTTGCTGCTCCCTTTATTTTTCTATGTCATATTTGTCATATTTTTGGCAGATTGCGTCCACGTGAGTTAAGATGTCACACTTGTTCCCTTTAAAAACACATTTTCTGTTACAAGTGATTCGCTATTTGTAGATGTTAGCTTATCTGTATTCTCTAATCTTGAAAATGTAACAACACTATCCATAATTTCAAGATTTTAAGCATATAACTTAAACAGGTCATCGATTAAGGATGGATTACAATATTCAAGTTTGAACATAAAGAAACATATTCTTTTCCATCAATTAAGCATGTTAATCAAATTAGGATTTAACATAGCTTACAATCTAATAAATCAGTACAATCCTTAGTGAAAGTCCATCACTAATCAAATACAATATATGCTCTTGGCATCTTAATCAAATCTTTACATTACAATAGACCAACTGGTCAAAATGTAAACACTGTATCTGGAACCATTGACATATGTCTTCATAAGCCTCGGCTTGTCTCATGCTTGGGAAGGAGAGCATCGTCCCAGTGCTTTCCCTCCAACCATGGACCTGTGGTCCCTCTCTCATCTTCCTAACTAGAAGAGGCCCTACCCTTCACGGAAGGTTAGACATTGGAACCAGTTGGTTAGCCATCTAAGTAACTAGTGTTGTGTCCTTCCTAATATCTCATGGTCACACACTATAGATCCACTCTAACTTGTATGACACTACTGGAGACACTAGGCCATCTGGATCATTGTGGACCGACAATGCATGCAGAGATGGATGCATTACTTTGGCCAAAGTTTTCATACTAAGATGTTATGCAATGAACATTGTCATATGTCCACCACCCTAACTCGACTTATAAGCTATCATGTCCTACAGTTAGTTCTTAACGACCTTGTCCTTTAGGCCTAGTATGAGTGTGGGATCAATTCAAATCACAGTCCAATCTTTGAACATTAGACTCCCATCAAAGTTAATTATAACAAAATAGGTTACTTAAGAAATGCAGAAATAGTGACTCCACGTCACCTCGTTCCATTCAATTCATTTCAATTTCAGACTTCATGATCATCTTGGTCTCCTATGTTTTCATATCAATAACATTCATCACATATGATGAAGTCAACTTCATGATACTTAAGGCATACCCTGCCTTAGTAAATATATTTGTTCCTTAAGGTTCAATAGCTCTTTTATTTCCAAATGAGCTCATGGGTTATTCACCAACCCAATAGTTATAATAAGTAAAAGAATTTATAACTCATAACGTTATTCGTTAAGTCATAATTTAGTCCCAAATAGATCTAGTCTATAATATGTTATAAACTTATTCTCAACTGTCTCATATAGAGACTATAATCATACTCCTTCATAATCGAAGGTTCATTTAACATACATAATAGTTTTAACAGTTCTATATGTAATTCATTGTTGGCTTCTCAAGTAAACACGACTAGGTTTTGTTTGGGTGTTAAATGTACACTGATTTATAGTTGCCTTCCCGACAATCCTTACAGTCAATGGACTATGTTTAAGATATTAAAAGCTTCCACAGTGTTACATCCCCAATTTTTGTCTTGCTATACTTTTTACTTTTACTTGGACATAAGTAAATCTATTATGATGTTTAGATTAATGTCAATGAATGATATAGATTATATTGAATGTCATTTGTGAAATTATGGAAATGATTATGTTATTATTGATTTAATATTTGCATTATGAGATTTGATTTATTATTTGAATAATGATGCACTAATCATAATTTGTTTGGTTACAAGTTTGATACAGGATTACAAGTTTTTAATGACTCAGATAAAAGAGAGAGAGAGAGTATCTTTCAAGGAGAGAGATATAGACCTCGTGTTACGAGTGATGATTTGGCAAACGAGTATTAGTGTTAACAAAAAATTGAACTAGTGTCATAAGAGGTAAGTCTTGTCTTGTAAGTTTACTTTTGAATCCAATCGACATGTAGTCGATATCTTTCGAATCTTTTCAAGTCGTAGTGTGTTGTCATAGTTGTTTGTAATGTAAATGACATCGTCTAAGTAAGAATTATGACCATTTACGTTTAACGTAAAAGTTATGATGTTATTGTTGTCTAATGGTGGTGTTATTATTATTAAGTCACTTAGTGTTTTATTGTCGTCGTTTAACGTCAAATGTCGATCTCGTCAAGGCGATGTGATTTTAATGAAGGATTGTGATGGGGAGATAAAATCGACCCATTCACATTATCCGTAAACCTTTATTTTATTACTATTATTTTTATTGATCAAATCATAACTATCTATAAGAGATGATGTTATGTAAATCATATTTGATATAATTAAATAAGTTTATATATTCATCGAATGAGGATGATACCTCATGTTAAGTAATAATGCTTACTCTTGAGTAGCCGTAGGCATAAAATATGGAGTGCCTTCATTGTAAACAACATGATGGATCGAATCTTCCCTAGCTGATCATTGATTGCTCCAAGTTAGTTAATGTGTTGGCGGCTTCTTAGTAGAGGAGTGGTTGATAGGGAGGACCCTAGGCTGCCTGCTCTGCATCCTGTAGGTGTACAAGACTGTTGACAACACTAGCCTTCCTACCAATTCAAAGTGCTAAAAGACATACTCCTTGCAGAGATGGAAAACTCTACTTCTCTGCTTGGTGTGGGACACATACATTGTCCTCACTGCTTCCTAGATACTGCCTCAATGGCACATAACTTTCTGAGCCCGTTGCCCACCCTTCTCACTCTGTTCAAGGGTCTGGACTGCTTGGTGCTCACTTTCTTTCTCTCTACTTTTCCACCTCTGCAAATCTATTTATCCTACTTGTCTATCTAGCCGGACTCCTCACTGAGCTCGCCTAGAACAAGCATGCATTTCCTCTAGCCGGCAATCCGACCACCACACAAAAGAAAAACAAACAAAAAGCATGGCTCTGCAAGATGGCCTCCATACTGTACAATGGAACTTGAGGCATCATCAATACAGAGTCATGGTTTACAAAAGAGAACAAAACTATAGAAACAGAAAGACTACTCTACTTCAGAATGATAAAGTGAAAACAGAACAGAATGTACAAATGATCGAACTGCTGTATTTGATTCCTGTTCAAAAATTCTAATTACATCAAAATGCTTCACACACCAAAATTTACTTCTTCGATTCTCCTTCTGCTGAACTCCTCTACAGAAAGAATGCTACATCTTATGTATTTTCTCATGTCCGTTACAGGTCGGTTCCAATTCCAAAACAGTTGGTATTCCAACTGTCGATTCAGCTTTTAAAATTCCATCGTAAGGCCCATACATCACCTAAACATGTGCATTTTTCATTATCGGCAAGATCACATCCATATCTCACCGAAATAGATATTCCCATTACTGTTGACAACACTTCTCTTATCGGCCACCTCCTAATTTCTTTCACCGATATGCTATTCTTTCCGATGGTTAGAAACCATCGCTCAGACTTATACTGTCGGGGTGACTCCTCCGTTGTCCCCCGATATACATACTTACTCCGATGGCCTCAAAGGCTCCTTCAAACTGCACTATCGGCGAGACTAATACCGTCGGTCAAATATTTCCCAACCTCGCCGATGGGAACACTTACGCCGATGCACTTTGACCCGTCGGCATGACTTGGACCGTCGGTAGCACCTCCTCCTCATCCGCTGATAATACATCTCTCACCGATGAGCCTCCATCAGTTAGACCTCGTCACACTCGCACCGATGATAAAGTTTATGCCGATGTACTCCTGCTATCGGTGTGACCCATTCTATCGGCGAAGCTTCTAACACTTCTCCCGACGGTGCATTTCACGCCGATATTTCTTATCGGCGACACCTCACCACAGTCTCCCTGATCGATATGACCTTCAACCGTCGGCCCATGATCAATTTCTCAGCCCGATGCTTATGCTCACGCCGATGCCTTCGGCCAACTCCACATCGGTGAAACTCGATGTTTATCACCCCGATCGGTGAGATGATACACTGTCGGCTCACGATTATTTCCTCAGCCCGATGCCAAGGCTCACACCGATGACCCACTTTGGATAAGCAAAAACTTCTTCCCGCCAAGGCTTATCACGCCAAAATGCAATTATAAGAAAATTTCACATCACACCAAAAATGTGCAGTATATACATGGGCTCCGAGCCCTTGGTGCTCCTGCACCAGTGGTGAATAACCTAATCTCCCTCAATGATGTTTGCATAATCGACATATGTTGTCGATTGCATTATTTTATTTGGTGGTTGAATTTGATCATGAAACAAAACCGTTTTGTTTTGAATGTGTTTCTAATTGCTAAGAAGTGGAGCGAATAGTTGGGACAACTCATTTATGAGTCTGTTTGAGCTCTTAAAGCCATGACTTAGCTAGTTGATGGTGCATCTGGTTGGCATATTATTTTGGGCATTATCTTTGTCATCGGGGGGTAGAGAGAGTTCGCGATGGACAATGAGAGAAGGAATTACAAAAAGTTGAGAATGTGATTATCTGGGACAAATATAAGTATTCTATCTGCAATTCCTTCACAGTATAAGACTGCCGCCTATAGGTAAATACCTCTGCATTATATGCTTTAAAAAAAGACAATGATAATTTGAATGATTACTTTGTCTCGGGCAATCATCCATGTTTTAATTTGGTTATCCTTTAAGTTTATTGTGTAACTGTTCCAAAGGAGATGAGCTAACTGTGTCACTTTTAATATCATCGATTTAGCTTGATTGACTGAGTCGACTATGTTTGGAAGGATATAGAGTCAGAATATGACTTATGTTATTTTAGATTAACCAGTAAGCAACAACTTAGCCTAGTAAGGCCAATGCATGTGTTAACAATGAAATCTATTTGATTATCTTACCAGGGCGACCCTGTGCTTATTGTTTAAAACTATGATACTTTTCAAAATATAGTACGGAGAACCAAATGTTTTCTATTATCATATATTTAAAGAAGGATAACGTAGTTATCAAGAAAATAGTTAACCAGTCGCCTCCATGAGTGAGTTTCCATATGAGGCCAGCCAACTATATAGATACAAGTTAGTCTTGAAATATAGTTCCATTGAATTAGTAAAGATACTTGATGGGGAAAACTTACCAAGCTGTGAGTAGTATGGTATAAAGTACTAAGTGGAGATTTTATCATTTTGAAAACCATTCTTGGTTAAATATATTTGTCAAGAACGATTCCCTTATCAAAAGAATTCAAATTCTTAGTGATCTATGATAACTACGGTAAACCTATTGAGTGATAGATTAACTAAGGATAGTTTGGAAAATGGATAAATGTTGTAGGACCTTCTTTATTATCTATACTAGTAATCTTGTTGAGTATAGCTTTATAGTAAACCATTATGTCTAAATAGACTATGTCTATATTGAAATGACCTTGTATAAAATCATATATGAGTGTATAAGAAGTGATGGTTAATGACATCACGTGGAAGTGAATTGAAAAGTATTCATATTCCCTTGAATAGGAGTTATTATCTTTACAAGAACTATAGTATTCCTAACCATGGTTGAGTTAAACCAAAGGTTGAGTATGAACCTAGGTCTCAAAGAAATGAGATATGTTTATATTGAAATATCATATTATTCAAGGGTTAATAGGAAAACCCTAGAGTCGGTTATGAACCAAGTAAATAGCTATCATATAGACTTATCTAAGTCAAGAAAACTATTATCATGACAAGATAATTATATTATTTACGTAAACATAGTTGTTGAGGATAAACTACAAGAATACGGCAGTATCCAAGTCGAGTAGGGGTGGGTGAACACTACGACCACGTTCATTATGAATGTTATTAATATTAAAACTTTGGCCAAAGTAATGCATTTGTTTTCTGCATGCATTGTCGGTTCACTGTATCCAGATTGCACAACCTATCGGAAATCATACTTAGCTAGAGGGTATCTAGAGTTGTATGGTTGATAGAGTTGTGTAGGATACAACACTATGTACTCAGGAAAGGCAAATTACCACTGGTCACCTAAGGTCTATGTCCCTCGTGAAGGGTAGGGCCACTTCCTATGTGGAAGATGTGTGGGAGACCGTCGATATGTGGATGGAGGTAAATCACTAGAAAGATACTCTCACCAAGCAAGAAACATGCCAAGATTTGTGATAAAGATGTCAGATATTCAGATGCAATAATTATTCCCAAAATTTGTATATGTAATTGGTTTACATTTGTAAACATTGTAATTGAGAAAGACAATATGGTTTATTGTATTTTGTAAAGAGAAATCTTGTAATTGTAGTTACTTGATTATATGTTAAATAAAAAGAAAAAATTTCTCTATCTCATTTTTACCTTGTTGATTTACTCTATGGTAAATTTATGGTTTTACTATGTTTTTAGAACATGGATGTTACACACAATGATTAATACAGTCGAGGGACTGCATGCCAAGTAATGATGCCTATATGGCTATCAATACAGTCGTAAGACTGTATGCTAAGAAATGATGCCTATATGGCTATCAATACAGTCATAAGACTGTATCCATTATCAAAAACATATGGAGTCATTCTTAGCTCCCTTCGAGCACTCATAAACCTAGCCCTTGTCATCATACGACGTGGGTTAAACATAAATGAAAAGAATACATGCTCAACCATTGTGGTTTTGAGCTTCAGTTATCATAATGTATCATGCATTATAATACGGCTAAGTCGAAAGACTCAAGGCTCATTCAAGAAAGAGTCAATCTTTACAAGGCTCGACTGAGCATAATTTCAAGAATAAATACTTAGTTTCCTAGCTCGGCTCATAGCCTTGAGCAAGTTTCAAGAAGTTTAAATATGTTTTCAGCTCGGCTCCCCACCTTGAGCATAGTTTTAATAGTTATTATGTCTAACAAACTCAGCCCATGAGGCTTCGAGTATAAGCACAACTCAATGTTTGTCTTAAACAGGTTTGACCAAACGGCACCCAAACCATAGCATATAAGTTATTTAATAACAGGAATGGCTCGATCGATTGGCCTAATGCCATGACTCAAAAGAAAAATAATCAAGATGCCTAGCATCGCCTTGCAGTATGCGTGCCTCATAATTCCATTTAATAACAAGAGACTTCAAGAATCTTAGTTACCTGAGTTGAGCAAAAGACCGAATGCAGACCCAATTTTGTGAATCTTTTCTCCACTCCTAGTTTCTTCTTGTCACTATTCTCCCTCGAACAGTTATACCACCTAATTTTTTCCCAGAAAGCCAACCTCTTTGCCTTTTCTTCCCTGAAGTCTTTTTCTTCTTTTTCCTTTCCCAAAAGAAAGACTAACTCAAAAAAACATAACTGATTTCCTACATGCTAAATTTGGATGACAACTACCTTACACTCCGTAGTGCCCCTAAAAAGGTGGCCCAATCCAAGCACATCATGGAATGGTTGAGATCAAAGCTCCCATCGATCTTCATGATCGACTAAAACCACTTAAGAATATTCCATCAACTACAATTATCAAAATAAGTAAAATAGCAATAATATCATTATGGGTAATAACCAATTAAGAGGTTCCATCCTTGATAAAAGATTATCACAAAGAATAGTATTCATAAAAAGAATTCACATTATTTACGTTGATTATCGGGGTCGAGTGATACTCCCATGAAATCAACTATTCCCATTAGTCGAAAGACTAGGAATAACATAATGACCCTAAGAACAATAAGTAAGAGAGACCTCCTTGTCTCTAAATATTATTATCTCTCGGCTAGGGATGATGTTCCCAAAACATCGTCCAGTCATCACGACTTGTCGAGACAACTTCATTGACAAAAGAATAAACCACGAACATAGAAACAAATGATAAGAGACATGGCACGTGTCAACTTACGAATGGTTGAGAAGGACATAGGAGTCGATTACTCAGATGGCTAGTCAACTTATATTATCACAATGTCTAACCCCTTCCTCTAGGATGATACTCTCCTTTCTTCTTCGAAGGACATTCGTTTCTCCTATCACACTTAGGACCACAAGATTACAATCAGTGCATCATTATCAAATCTCGTAATTGAAAATCATTTAATTTACAAAACTATTTAACATCTATTTCTACTTCATAATCAAAAGTTAAATCAAATATTTCCATAATATCAAATCAATTAACTATGACTAATCCTCCTGATTATCATGCCAAGTTATTGATTAAGTCTAAGTTGTAAATTAGGGATGTAACATATCTCCCCCCATAAGAATCATTGTCCTCGATGATTATTTGTCTTTAAAACAAACCAACATAATATGAAAAGGCTTTCAAAACATAATATCAAATGTCTCAGAAAAGATGAGGAAATCTAGCACATAAGTCATCATAATTTTCCCAGGTGGCATTTTCCTCCCCATATTGGTCCCACTAGACCTTGCACTGTGTTATTTACTTATTACATAAGCGTCACTTATGTGTTTCGAGCACCTTGATGGGATCGATCACCACCACTCCTGGGTCTTTCACTTGTAACATATTCCAATCAAGCATAGGAATATGATTATCAGCAGAATTAAAGTTTTTCAAGTAAGAAACATGAAACACATTATGCATCATGGCAAGTGTTGGCAGTAAAGCAATTTTGTATGCCACTGGGTTGACTTCTTCTAGAACTTCAAATGGCCCCACATATCTTGGTGCTAGTTTGGACATTTTTCCAAATTTGATGGAACTTTTTTGGGGTTTTACCCTAAGGAGAACTTTATCTCCCATAGTGAAGTGCCTTTCAACACGCTTAGCATCTACGTAACTCTTTTGTCTATCATTGGCTTCTGCTAATCTCTTTTTAATCAGATGGACTTGTTCTTTTATCTCAGATAGCATTTTCGGACCAAGGCTAACCCTATCTTCAAGCTTATCCTAGCTTATAGGGGTTCGGCACTTCCGTCCATATAATGCCTTAAACGGTGCCATCTTAATAGCTGAATGATAAGAGTTATTGTAAGAAAATTCCACTAGAGGAAGATAATCCTCCCACTTGTATTGCTGATCCATGCAATACATCATTAATAAGTCTTCTAACACTTGATTCACCCTTTCAGTTTGATCATCTGTTTCAGGATGATAAGCAGAGCTTATGTTCAGTTGTGTTCCAAGTGAAGAGAACAAAGTTTGCCAAAACTTGGAAGTTATTCGTGCATCCCTATCTAAGATAATCTTCTCAGGAATGTCGTGAAGTCTAAAAATCTCTTGAATGAATTTCTGATCAATGATGGGAGCCCCATTTATCAAGTTTCCCAGAATAAAATGGGCCACTTTGGTGAGTCTATCCACCACAACCAAGATAACATTGTGCTTATTCCTTGATGTAGGAAGTCCTTGCACAAAGTTGATGCAAGAGCATCCCTAGTTCAAGAGCAATCTTGTATCAACCAAAAACATGCATTTCAGTTTGTTTGCAATTCAATTTGTTTCTTTTCTAGTTCAGTTCAGGCAGTTTAGTTAGTAGTAGTTTCTGTATTTTGGTTCGCATTATACCGCAGTTGCATTTCATATCTTGTGGAGCTGGACTTAGCATCTCGATTCATTCATCTACATCATATCCAGAATTTAGAACGTTTGGATCAAGTACCAGAAAGTTATCGCTATCATAAGATTGACTATTTCTCAGAACAAAGCATCCTAACAGTCTCAGATAATCAGTTAAAGGAGAAGACTTGTAGAGCATTCCTCGACTTGTGGAGCTTAATGACACATCATTCAATGATCTTTAGTTTGTGGTCGACCTTCCCCAAGATCCGCACATCATTCCATTCATATGTGGAGGCGTTCTATGCGTTTAGGTCCAACCTATCCATGTACACATGTTACAGCTCTTCATTGGAGTTTGTGATCTTCCTTGGCTGACGCAGAGGAATCTATTAGAGTAATAGGTTCTTTACTTAATTTAATCATATTGATTAATTAATTAAGTCACCTTTACTTTATTTCACTTAAGCTAAACTTAGGAATCTCTCATTAGGGTTTTCTAACTTACAATTATAAAAGCAAGTGCTCTCATGCAATTTTTTAATCCATTTCATTAATTGCATCCTTTTTTGTGCAAATTGCTCTATTTGCTTTTTTCTCTTGTGGAAGGTTTCTTAGGTTTTGCAGGTGTTCACTGGGTCCTGTAAGGTTGGTTTCAAAACTTCTACATAGTATCAGAACTCCAGATCTGCAAGCCCCTTCTTAGATTTGTAGAAAATTTTGAGCCAGAGCTTTTTTCTTAGTGCATTTTTATGTAAAATGGAGTATTGCATTGGATTTAGAGCAGTCAAAATAGTCAGATTAGCCTTTTATTTGGCTTGATTTGAGCTTCGTAGGTTAGATCTGCAAGGGTTTCAGTGGGTGCTGTTTTCCTAGATCTAGAGGGTACCTATAATTTTGGAGTGTTTTGGGCCCAAATGGACCTCACCATTACGTTCAGAAGGCCCAAAAACATTAAGATCAACTATCAAATCGTCAAAAAAGGAGCTGGGTGTTTCTGAGGCAAATTTTTTTTGCCAGGCAAGTTGTACGACCTGCCCAGCACGCAACCCGAGGTGAAAATTTTTCAAAAACAAAAAAAATTTCTTGCATAAAAAATTATTTTCTTTTCAAAAATTATATTGCAAAAAAAAAAAAAAACTATGCAAGTTTTTTAACAATTGTAAAAGCTTTTTATAAAAAAAGTTTGAAAAAAAAATCTTTTGTACCTGCACAGGGTACAAGCCCCTACGCAGGGTACGTACCTGCTGCTGCAGTACTATTTATCCCCTCCACCCCCTGTTTATTTATTTTTAATTTTTTTTAATATAAAACATACATGCACATGCAGCAATAATATTTTTTTTCATGTTCTTTTTATTAAAAAAAAGCATGCATTTTTTTAACTATTTTTTTTCAAAAAAACAATTTGTAGTAAATTTTTTTGTGTTTTTTTTTTAAATAAAAGAAAACACATGCAATAAATTCCTACTTGTTGGAGTATTTTTTTGGCAGAGGATTAATTTTATTTGGCAAATCTCTACATTTGGTGGTTTCTCCTAATCTAGTGGAGTTTTTCTAAATTTGGCGGAGGTTGCTTTTTTGCCATATCTACCCCTCTCCATTGGGCTTTTTATTTTTGCATTCCATCTTCCAGAGACCATATTTCGATCATACAATGGTATTTTTTAGTGTAATATTTTTTGAAAAGGGTTAGAATTTCGTGCTCTTCACAGTGGTGCAAGTGATTTTTAGTTTAGAATTATAGTTTTTTCCATAAATCAGTTTTCTGAGTGCTCTTGTTGTGTAGTTCTTGTTTTGGAGACTTTGACGAGCCATATCTTCTGTATCCGGACTCCTTTTTGGGTCCCATTTTTTTGAAAGTGCACTTTTTTCTATGTACTTCATCATAGTTCTATTGGTTTCCTCTCTTTCTATTAGAGAATTGTATTTTTAGCATGTGGTCCTTTTTTGGACATTGTGAGCTTCCATTGTAAGAACTTATCTTATGTAAATGCACTGAAATAAAGAGCCTCAACATTGTACATGTATTCTTGAGATCTTGAACATCATTTTTTGCCTTATTGTACTCGCACTATGATATAAAGTACCATGGGGGGGTTGATGTTTGCCTTTTGTTTTGCCATCACACCTTTGTCATGCGAGTGTACCTTGGTTTGCACACCCTTTTATTTGCTAGTACTTTCATGTTTGCATGTTTAGATGTTCTCATTTCTTCTACATGCACTTCTTGGTTTCACACAGTTTCAGTGTACTTGTCATGGCTCTCCCTTGTCCGCATTATGGGGGGTTTCTACTGTTGGTGCTAATGCTTCCTTGGTTTTGCATTGGAGTGAGTTATGTATCTAGTATTTGTTCCTATGTACTAGGCAGATGCAGCAGCTAGTTATCCATGCATTTCAATGAGATGGAGCATTTACCATATGGACACTCTTGCATTCCTTTTGTGGAGGCAACCCTCTATTTTCACTTGATCAGTTCTTCAGACTTTGGTACCTGTGCCATTTGTATCTTCGAGTTCTAGATGTTTTGCCTTTGTTTGCCATTTGATTCAAGTAGTGTCATTGGGGGCACTCATGCAGATTCTTGTCTTCTTGATCCTGATCTTCATCTTGTTTTAGAGGAGGTTCTTCTTTCAGCACTATAGCAATCAGTCTTCGACAATGTTTGCAGCTTCTTCATGCTTTAGTGGAGTTCTTCATGTTCCTATTCTTTTGGGACATCCTTTGTGGAAGCTTCTTAGTCCTTCACTCTTTCTCTCTCTTGTAGGGAGGTTTGTTCTCTTTTTGGAGAGGAGTTTTTTCCCACTGGGTTTTCTCCTTTACTCCGCTTTACAGAGATTTGGTTGTATTTGGGTACCTCATCAAGCCTAGTTTTTGAGACCCATCTTTGCTTTCATGCATTTGTCCTTAGTTTTTTAGCTTCTCCCTAAGTTTATCTTAAGGGGGGTGTTAGAGTAATACGTTCTTTACTTAATTAATTTAATCACATTGATTAATTAATTATGTCACCTTTGTTGGATCTAGGGCAGACAACTGAGAGGGGGGGGTGAATCAGTTGTATAAAACTTCTTCTTCTTTCAAACACTTGATTCTTGTTGTTAGTTAGCAGCATATCAAATAATCATCCATGGAAGCATAATACATAAACACAAGAGCAGATAAGCATCAACACATTGAACACCAAGATTTTGACGTGGAAAACCCGGTTAAGGGAAAAACCACGGGGTGATTAACCCAAGAATTATTCTCTGTTAGAAGAATAAAGAAAAATGAATGGCACATGCCAATAAGGGCTCACTGCCCGAGCACACTGCTCACAAAGAGGCCCACTGCCTACAAGGAGACACACTGTCTACAAAGTGATAAAAATCACAGTCTTGAACTGGAGAATGACATCTCTACCATGTCCGGATCAGTTCCAATTAAGCCCAAAAATCTCTGCTCTGCCTTTCACACGTTTCTTCGCTATGCCACACTCATCCACACACCACACTTTGAAATGAACTCACAAACCGTTATTTATACAAGACATCGACTTAGGAACAAACATCTAAGTCGGCAAACAACCATAGGAGTATCCGCAAGATGAATAACACATCCGGTCGGCCATCACAAGAACATTCGCAGGATGAACAACTCATCCGGTCGGCTACACAGAGCAAGAACTTCATCCGGAAGAATAACTTCAATTCCGGGCTCTACCATCAATGCGGACCAACAACACAACCTAAACATGATCCAAGAACCTTCACAAGCCTGTCTGAATGTCCGGATACATCCGCACTTCCTCTACTTACTGGGATCTCTTGTCTTCCTCATCCAGAACTTCAAGAACACAGTCTGTCGCCACTGTCATAATGCAAGAGGTACTTTCGGACCTCCAAATCATACACAAATCAGGATGACACATCACAAGGACATCCCAAACACTCCGTCCAATCCGCAGATTAGGATAATACAATTCCGGACCTCACCGGACCTTTTTGTGATCCTCTGTCACCTCTGGATACTTGCCGGAACCGGTTCTATACCGACAGCCACAACTCCTTCAGATCTTCATGCGGACCTCTGAAATCTTAACTGGAGCATCTCAAGACACATATCTACTAACCCTTTAATCTGCATCCTCCGGTTCTCATCCTATACAGTACATTTGCCTTCTTCTCATCACTGTTCTTCACTGTTCCTGACTGAGGCTAATTTTCTCAATATCCTCAGCACACAGCTCATCAAATCCTTCTTGTCAATGCAATATGAGTATGTTGACATCAATGACAACACTGGCTCACCTCATACTTGCAACAATCTCCCCCTTTGTCATTGATAGCAACATATGATGTGAAAAACCATTAAGACAAGAACTTCAACTTTTCACATGTCTTCTCTTCCTTTACTGCTCCCCCTTTGATCATCAACCACTTGTTTTTCACATGTCTTCTCTCCCCCTTTGACATCAATGGCAAAGGGCTCATACTTGCAATTCTCATACATCAGAACCATACCAGCTGCTCCCCCTTAGTTGCAGCTCCCCATCAGTCCGGATCACAAGATATGACTGTGATAGCCACCGGACTGATGCACATCAGTGCATCTTAGTTCATCACCGGAGGGGCCATGACCCCTAACTTCTCCCGGAGATATTCAAAAGAGTCTTTGGGAAGAGGTTTTGTAAAGATATCTGCAATCTGATCCTTGGAGGGAACATACTCCAATCTGACTTCTTCCTTGTTTACTTGTTCTCTCAAAAAGTGAAATTTGATAGATATGTGCTTAGTCTTAGAATGCAATACCGGATTCTTGGAAATATTAATTGCACTTGAATTATCACAGAAAATTGTGATAGGCTCCTCATATTCAACTTTGATGTCTCTTAGCATCTGCTTCATCCATAAGATTTGAGTGCAACTACCTGCTGCTGCAATGTATTCTGCTTCAGTTGTAGACAGAGATATTGCATCTTGTTTCTTGCTTAGCCAAGAAACCAATCTCTTCCCCAAAAAGAATGCTCCACCACTAGTGCTCTTCCGGTCATCCACATCTCTTGCCCAATCTGCATCTGTGTAAGCATGAAGAGAGAAGTCCGGATCTCTAGGGTACCATAGACCATACTCAACTATTCCTTTCAAGTACCTAAAAATTCTTTTGATTGCCATAACATGAGATTCTCTAGGATCAGCCTGGAATCTTGCCACAAGACCAACAGCCTGCATTATATCTGGTCTAGTTTGAGTGAGATACAACAATCCACCAATCATTGATCTATACTTTGTCTGATCTGCCTTTGGAGAATCATCATCTTTGCTTAACTTACATCCGGTTGCCATAGGAGTGTTCATAGGCTTTGAGTCTTCCATACCAAATTTCTTTAACAATTCTTTCACATATTTGGTCTGAGAAATGAAGATTCCTTCTTTTGTTTGAGTAATTTGCAGACCCAAGAAGAAATTCATTTCACCAAGCATAGACATTTCAAACTCACTTTTCATCTGATTTGCAAAAGTTTTGCACATACTATCTCTTCCTCCAAAAATGATATCATCCACAAACACTTCAACAATTAAAATATTTTCATGATCAATTTTGAAATATAAGTTACTGTCAGCAGTACCTTTGTTGAATCCAATCTGCACAAGATGCTTATCCAACCTTTCATACCATGCTCTTGGGGCTTGCTTCAATCCATACAAAGCTTTCTTCAGCTTGCAGACCATATCATCATTATCAGACAATTGAAAACCATCCGGTTGTTCAATGTAGACTTCTTCTTCCAGATCACCATTTAGGAAGGCAGACTTGACATCCATCTGATATACCTTGAAGTCTTTGAAGGCAGCAAATACAAGAAGTAATCTGACTGCTTCAATTCTTGCCACCGGAGCAAAAGTCTCTTCAAAGTCAATTCCTTCTATTTGAGAGTAGCCTTTGCAGACCAATCTAGCTTTGTTTCTGATTACTTCACCAGCTTCATTTAGTTTGTTCCGGAAGACCCACTTGGTTCCAATTACATTCCTGTCTCTAGGTCTGGGAACAAGATCCCAAGTATGATTTTTCTCAATTTGCATCAATTCATCTTCCATTGCTTTGGTCCAGTTTTCATCATTGCAGGCTTCATTTATTGTTTTAGGTTCAATTTTTGAAATCAGACAGCATTCATCCTGATTTTGAGCAATATTCCTTCTAGTTTGTACACCTTTGCTTCTGTCACCTATGATCTGATCTTCAGAGTGGTTCAGTCTTACATACCTTGGAATTTTGGGAGTATCCAGCACTGCTGTTTCTTGATCAGGCTCATTCAAACCTATCTCTTCTTCCTGATTTACCGGATCAGTCTGACTCTGTCTCACCGGAGAGGATTGAGTTCCTTGAACACTGTCTTGGTCATCTTCATCAAGCTTATAAAATCTTGAAGGTTTCTCAATTCCTTCATCAACCTTTACATTGGTGCTTTCTATCATCTTCCTCAATCTCTTATTGTAACACCGGTATGCTTTGCTTTGAGTGGAGTAACCCAAGAAAATTCCTTCATCACTTCTAGCATCAAACTTTCCTAGATCTTCATCTCTTTTAATATAACACTTGCTACCAAATACTCTGAAATATTTCACAGTAGGTGTGATGCCAAACCAGAGTTCATAGGGGGTCTTACCGGTGTTGTTTCTGATTTGAACTCGATTGAGAGTGTAGACTGCAGTGCTGATAGCTTCTTTCCAAAACATTTGAGGAACATTTGCTTCCAACATCATTGTCCTAGCAGCTTCCTGGATGGTCCAGTTCTTTCTCTCAACTACTCCATTCTGCTGTGGAGTCTTAGGAGCAGACAACTGTCTCCTTATACCCTGTTTCTCACAAAAGTCAATGAATTCACCAGATGTAAATTCACCACCTCTATCAGACCTTAGACACTTTAGTTTCAATCCGGTTTGATTCTCCACCATAGCTTTGAAGATTTTGAACTTCTCAAAAGCTTCTGATTTTTCTTTTAGAAAGGTAACCCACATCATCTGGGAATGATCATCAATTAACAACATAAAATATCTATCACCCTGCAGACTCTTGATTCTTGTCGGACCACATAGATCAGTATGTATTAATTCCAACAATCCGGTAGAAGACTGATCTTTGCTTTTGAAAGAGACTCTACTTTGTTTACCTAACTGACATTCTTTACACACACTATTTGTAGGTTTCATCAATTTTGGAAGATCTCTCACAGCCTGAGTATTGCTTATCTTGATGATGTTATCAAAATTTATATGACACATTCTTCTATGCCATAACCAACTCTGATCAATTTGGACAAACAAACAACTTTTATTTGAACCAACCAGATGAAAGATATTACCTTTTGTCTGAGTACCGGATGCAATTTCAGTTCCGGAGTTTGTAAAGATTCTGCATTTTCCATTCTTGAACCGGAGATCATAGCCTTTGTCCACTAACTGACCAACACTGAGAAGATTGTGCTTCAATCCTTCAACATACAGTACATTTCCTATTTTGCTCTTACCATCAAAGGAAATAGTTCCCCTACCTCTGATTCTGCCAGCAGAATTGTCACCAAACTTTACCATTCCTCCTTCATATCTTTCCAAATCTAAGAACTTATTCTTGTCACCAGTCATATGGTGAGAACATCCACTGTCAATAACCCAATCATCCTTTTCTTCCACTTGAGCAGCCAAGGCTTTTTCAACAACTTTGTGATTGACAGATTCAGAGAGTATTGAATCTTCTTCCTTGATGGCTATAAACACCCACTCATTTCCGGATTTGCTTCCTAGTTCTGATTCATCATCTGTTACTCCTTCATTGTCATCTTCTTCATGAACATAATAGCAATTCTTTTGAAACCTTTGTCTGTGAGTATTAGATCTTGCAGATCTCTCCGGACATCTTGAGGCAAAATGACCAATCTTATTGCAGTTGAAACACTTAAAGGGTAGTTTTCCTTCATACTTACTGGATCCTCTTGGCAGTCTCTTTGCAATGAGGGCTTCAAGTTGAGCTGTTTCTGCTTCTTCTTCTTCCATGTCTCTTCTTGCTTGATCATACCATGACATTTTCCTTGATGAGTTTTCACCCGGATCAAATCTCTGTTTGCCTTTCACATAGGCACTGGCTTTGAAAGCAGATTCAGTCTTGGGAGGATCATCTCCAAACTCGGTCATTTCAAATGCAGCTAGTTTGCCAGCCAGTTGTTCTCTTGTGACAGTTGTGTGGGCTCTGAATTCATCAATGGCAGCAACTTTGATTTTGTAGGCAGCAGGAAGGGATCTTAGGATTTTGCAGACAATCTCATTTTCATCTAAAGTTCCACCAGCATTTCTGATTCCACATACCAGCTCATTTACTCTTGGCATAAAGGTAGTGATGTTTTCATCATCTCTCATTTTCAATCTTTCAAATTTCCCTTTCAGACTTTGCAACCTTGCACTTTTGACAAACTCATCTCCTTCATACAGAAGTTCCAGTTTAGTTAGGATCTCATATGCAGTTGGTAGGTCAATGACATTCGAGAGATCTGAGTCATTCAATGCGCTTAGAAGAGCTTCCTTGGTCCGCAGATTGTTTTCAGCTTCTGTGATTTCATTCAGAGTTGTCGGACCACCTTGTGGAGGTACATATGGTTTTGAAATCATAGCCAAGTATGCCTTTCCCATACATTCCAAGTGACACTTCATGCGACCTTTCCAGAGAGTGAAGTTGGTTCCATCGAACTTCAGACTATCCTTCTTGTATGACGACATCCTGGATCTCCTCAAGCGGTTAAGCTCCTATCAGAGGAACTTAGCTCTGATACCAATTGTTGGATCTAGGGCATACAACTGAGAGGGAGGGGGTGAATCAGTTGTATAAAACTTCTTCTTCTTTCAAACACTTGATTCTTGTTGTTAGTTAGCAGCATATCAAATAATCATCCATGGAAGCATAATACATAAACACAAGAGCAGATAAGCATCAACACATTGAACACCAAGATTTTGACGTGGAAAACCCGGTTAAGGGAAAAACCATGGGGTGATTAACCCAAGAATTATTCTCTGTTAGAAGAATAAAGAAAAATGAATGGCACATGCCAATAAGGGCTCACTGCCCGAGCACACTGCTCACAAAGAGGCCCACTGCCTACAAGGAGACACACTGTCTACAAAGTGATAAAAATCACAGTCTTGAACTGGAGAATGACATCTCTACCATGTCCGGATCAGTTCCAATTAAGCTCAAAAATCTCTGCTCTGCCTTTCACACGTTTCTTCGCTATGCCACACTCATCCACACACCACACTTTGAAATGAACTCACAAACCGTTATTTATACAAGACATCGACTTAGGAACAAACATCTAAGTCGGCAAACAACCATAGGAGTATCCGCAAGATGAATAACACATCCGGTCGGCCATCACAAGAACATTCGCAGGATGAACAACTCATCCGGTCGGCTACACAGAGCAAGAACTTCATCCGGAAGAATAACTTCAATTCCGGGCTCTACCATCAATGCGGACCAACAACACAACCTAAACATGATCCAAGAACCTTCACAAGCCTGTCTGAATGTCCGGATACATCCGCACTTCCTCTACTTACTGGGATCTCTTGTCTTCCTCATCCGGAACTTCAAGAACACAGTCTGTCGCCACTGTCATAATGCAAGAGGTACTTTCGGACCTCCAAATCATACACAAATCAGGATGACACATCACAAGGACATCCCAAACACTCCATCCAATCCGCAGATTAGGATAATACAATTCCGGAGCTCACCGGACCTTTTTGTGATCCTCTGTCACCTCTGGATACTTGCCGGAACCGGTTCTATACCGACAGCCACAACTCCTTCAGATCTTCATGCAGACCTCTGAAATCTTAACTGGAGCATCTCAAGACACATATCTACTAACCCTTTAATCCACATCCTCCGGTTCTCATCCTATACAGTACATTTGCCTTCTTCTCATCACTGTTCTTCACTGTTCCTGACTGAGGCTAATTTTCTCAATATCCTCAGCACACAGCTCATCAAATCCTTCTTGTCAATGCAATATGAGTATGTTGACATCAATGACAACACTGGCTCACCTCATACTTGCAACAACCTTTGCTTTATTTCACTTAAGCTAAACTTAGGAATTTCTTATTAGGGTTTTCTAACTTGCAATTGTAAAAGCAAGTGCTCTCATGTAATTCTTTAATCCATTTCATTAATTACATCATTTTTTGTGCAAATTGCTCTCTTTATTTTTTTCTCTTGTGGAAGGTTTTACAGGTGTTCACTGGGTCCTGTTGTTGGAATAAGGTGCCATTAACCTTGTAAATTCTAATATTATTTTTTATTCCATTTATTATTTGTTATTTGTAATTACCCATAAGGGAATGAGGTAGTCTCATTGACAGTTGTAATTTCAGAGTTATCGGTGGTAGTTACGGAGTGACATTTACGGTTGGCAAATGTAAAAAATCAAAGTAAATAAGGGTATGCATGCTCCCTTGAGGAATATACTATTTTTGGCATGCATGACAACTATCATAATGTTTGGTAAGTGAATGTATGACAGCTACATGTTGTCATAAGATTATGAGATTCTATGATGCATATGACGGATATGTTAGTTGTATATTTGCTATATTTAGCCCAAGGTTCCTATCTTGGAAAGATACTCTTTTGTGAAATCTATGATGGTTATGACACATCATAAGATGCTGTAAGAGGCCAGATTTAGTGTTGGGCCCCCAACCTTTGCATGGCTATTTTTGGACAAGTGTAAGATGCTTGTAAGATGGTAATTAATGTTTACAGGTTGGAGAATCTTAGGAGAGAGAAGGTGAATGCCTAAGATGAGTTAGAAAATATTTCTATAAGTATTTGCCATGTATTAGTTGCTGCAATACAGATTTTAGGTACTTAGGTGCTGCCGGAATGCTATCAGATTGAAGATTGGTGGAGAGAGTTGAAGTGTTGTTGTATTGTAAATCATTTTTAGATTAATACAAACATTAGGCCTCTTTCCCGTGTGGAGTTTTTTACCTGAAAGGGTTTTCTCCACTTTAAACATTGTGTTATGTGTTCATATTTCTGATTTTGCATTTTTGTGAAGCATAGTTTTGTTTCTGTGTTACAATTTCTATTAATAACACACAGTTAAAGATTGCAAAAAATTATATTGAATCAGATTTCCATTGAAGTAGTGTTGCTTTCATTTCTAACATTTGGTATCAGAGCTTGGCCAGCTTTGACTCTTGGGTGGTAGTGTGGAAGCTGTAGCTGCAGTGGGAGATTTGGTTGTGTTTGTTTTGCAGATCTTGTGTTGTTATTATGGTTGCATCCATTGTTGCATCAACCTCTCGATTGGATATTGAGAAGTTCAACAGAACGGGGTATGAATTGTGGAAGCTGAAAATAGAAGATTTGTTGGAAGAAAGAAACCAATGGTTGGCTGTTCAAAAAGAGAAGAAACCCGATGTTGTCTCTCAAGATGAGTGGGAGAGACTGGATAAGAAGGCATGGGGAACCATCCGTTTGTGTCTTTCAAACTCTATCCTATTGAATGTCGTAAAGGAAGAGACTGCATACAAGTTGTGGAAATGATTGGGTGAGATCTATCAAGCCAAGAGTATAGTAAATAAACTTTAATTAAAAAGAAAATTATTTTCCATTAAAATGTGAGAAGGTGAATCAGTTGCAAAGCATTTAAATTCTTTTAATTTGTTAGTGAGTCAGCTTGATTTAGTAGATGTTGAGGTTAGTGAGGAAGATAAATGTATCTTACTTTTTTGTTCTTTACCTAAGTCTTGGGAGAATGTTATCCTTGCTATCACTACTAACCTTGTGGATCTGAAGTTGGATGCTCTTATTTCATTGCTACTATCACAGGAATTGAGGAAGAAGAGTTCAGATAGTTCAGAGGATGCTCTCGGTGTCAGGGGAAGGTCTAAGGAAAGGGGACCTAAAGGAGATTAAAAAGGGGCTAAGGACAAGTCCAAGGGCTGGTCTAAGACTCCTAGTAAAAAGAACAGAGTTAAGTGTTGGAACTACGGTAAAAGGGGACATGTGAAGGAGTGTAGAAACCCCAAGAAACAGTGGAAGAGTGCTTCAGATAAGTCCTCGAATGTAGGTGAAGAAGTTTTACTTTCTGCATGTAATCTTGTTTCTAATGATCACTAGTTGGTTGACTCAAGATGCTTGTTTCATATGACCCCGCATAAGGAATGGTTCTCTACAAATGAAGAATATGATGGAGGTAATATCTACCTTGGTGACAACTCTACATATCTGATTGTCAGGAAAGGAAAGATTAGTGAGAGGGAACTTGGTGGTAGCGAAGGGGAAGAGATTCAAAAGCCTGTTCAAGCTTGAAGCCACTACAATTTATAATGCCTCTTATGTATCTAAGGCCACTACTGAAAATACATGTATGTTGTGGCACTGTAGATTTGGCCACACAAGAAATAAGGTATTAAAAACTATTAAGAATAAAAATTTGTTGGATGGTTTCTCCTATTCTGATGAGCACTTTGATTTCTATGAGCATTGTGTGTTTGGTAAACAAAACAGAAAATTATTTCCTTCAAGAAGCAATAGAGCAAAAGAGAAATTAGAAATTATTCATACGGATGTGTTTGGACCTGTGGATAATGAATCTATTAGAAAATCTCGTTATTTTGTAACCTTCATTGATGATGTATCCAGATTTACATGGATTTATTTTATGAAGCATAAATCTGAAGTTTTCACTAAGTTTAAGGAATTCAAAGTCTTAGTAGAGAACCAATCAGGTTTAAAGATAAAAATATTAAGATCTGACAATGGAGGGGAATATTGCTCTAAGGAATTTGATGAGTTTTGCAAGCATGCATGTATAATTAGACAAAAGACAACTCCGTATACACCACAACAGAATGGTGTTGCAGAAAGGATGAACCGAACAATTATGGAAAGGGCCAGAAGTATGCTTAGTGATGCACAGTTGGATAAATGCTCTTGGGCAGAGGCTGTGTGTACTGCTTGCTACTTGATAAACAGATCTCCTTGTAAAGCTCTTATTCGACACCTTATGAAGTGTGACAGGTAAGAAACCTTCTGTTTCACATTTAAGGGTTTTTGGTTGTGAGGCTTTTGTTCATGTGCCTAAGGAAAAGTGATCTAAGTTGGATCCAAAGACTAAAAAGTGTACATTCATTGGATATGGTGATAATGTCAAAGGTTATAAGCTTTTGAATCCACTAACCCGCAAGATTATCTTTTCTAGAGATGTTATTTTCAGGGAACTTAGAGCTATTTTTGAACCTGAGCAGCCAAAAGAAAAAGATAAAAAGGTAAAGAAGGTGCACTTTGATTTAGAGCAGCAAGATGCACCTCAAGAAAAACATAATGATGGATTGGGGGTGAAGAAGAAGAAGATTTGAGTAGTTTTGATGAAGATGAGTCTGTTGTTATAGAAGAAGTTGTTGCAGATGATCATGCAAAAGAACGAGTAGAGTCTCTTACTCCACCCTTGAGAAGATCCACAAGACAATAGAATCTAGTTTACAAGTGTAGCCCACTAGATTTCTGTTGTGTATATGCTTTATTGAGTACTAACAATGAACTTAGATCCTATAGGGAAGCTATTTCTGCAGATGATAGTGAATCTTGGTAACTAGCCATGTAAGAGGAGATGACGGCTTTAGACTCTTGTAACACCTGGGATCTTGTTTGTTTTCCCAAAGGAAGAAAGGCCATAGGATTAAGTGGGTCTTCAAAAATAAGTTTGGAGCAGACGGGTCATTGGAGAAGTACAAGGCTAGACTGGTAGCCAAGGGCTACTCCCAGAGAGAGGGAGTTGATTTTGGTGAGATATTCTCTTCTGTTGCTAAATTGACTTCTATTAGATTTCTCTTATCCATTGCTGCAGCTAATGATTCAGAGATTGAGAAAATGGATGTTAAGACTGCATTCTTGCATGGAGATCTTGAAGAAGAAATTTATATGCAACAACCTACAGGTTTTGAGGTAAAAGGAAAAGAACATTGGGTTTGTAGGTTAAAGAGGTCTCTTTATGGTCAAAAATAGTCCCCTAGAATGTGGTATCAAAAGTTTGATTCGTTTGTTTTGAAATTGGGTTTTGTTAGAAGCGAGGAGGATCATTGTGTTGATGATTCTATATTGGTTATTACTTTGTATGTTGATGACATGTTGTTTTTCAACAATATTAAGGGTATGGTCAGTGAGCTTAAAGCCCAACTTTTAGGTGAATTTGAGATTAAGGATCTTGGTGTTGCAAGGTATATTTTGGGAATGGAGATCAGGGGGGACAAAGTTAACAGAAAGCTTTGGTTGTCACAAAGTATGTGAATACTATAGTCCAGAGGTTTAGTTTGTAGGACTGTAACCCAGTTAGAGTTCCTTTACCCATTGATACTAAGCTTTTATTAGATATGTGTCCAAAGATTGAGGATGATCTTGAGGATATATCTAATGTGCCATATGCTAGTGCTATAGGGAGTTTGATGTATGCAATGGTTTGCACTAGACTAGATATTGCCCAAGCAGTGGGAGTTTTGAGCAGATTTATGTCTAACCCTGGTAGACAACATTGGAACTATGTGAAGAGGGTATTTAAATATCTTGTAGGTACTCCTGATCATTGTTTAGTTTATTTTGGTACTGATAGTGCTGATAAATCTTTAGACATACAGGGTTTTATTGATGCAGATTGGGCAGGTGACTTGGATAGTTGAAGGTCCATTAGTGGCTATGTGTTTACTCTGTTTGGAGGTTCAGTGAGTTGGATGAGTAAGAGGCAGCCCACAGTTACTTTGTCCACTATAGAAGTAGAGTATATGGCTACTACTCATGTCTCTAAGGAGGTAGTTTGGTTGAGGAGACTGTGTACAAGTATTAGTTTTGATTGCAGGATCATTCAGATTGGTTGTGATAGCCAGAGTGCTATCTGTTTGGCTAAGAATCCCATGTATCATGCTCAGACTAAGCATGCTGATGTTCAGTATCACTTTGTTCGAGAGTTGGTTGCAAATGGAGAGATTGAGCTAAAGAAGATAGATACTCAGGAGAATGTTGTAGATTCATTGACTAAGCCTGTGAGCACAGAGAAGTTCGTGTGGTGGAGAGAGGCCATGGACCTTGTTTCTAGTGCTTGATTATTTTCATTTGATTTCTTATGGGTTGATTTACAATGTATAATGTCAAGTGGGAGAATGTTGGAATAATATGCCATTAACCTTGTAAATTCTAATATTATATTTTATTCCATTTATTATTTATTATTTGTAATTACCCATAAGGGAATGAGGTAGTCTCATTGACAATTGTAATTTTGGAGTTACCGATGGTAGTTACGGAGTGACATTTATGGTTGGCAAATGTAAAAAATCAAAGTAAATGAGGGTAGGTGTGCTCCCTTAAGGAATATACTATTTTTGGCATGTATGACAACTATCATAATGTTTGGTAAGTGAATCTATGACAGCTGCATGTTGTCATAAGATTATGAGATTCTATGATGCATATGATGGATCTGTTAGTTGTATATTTTCTATATTTAGCCCAAGGCTACTATCTTGGAAAGATACTCTTTTGTGGAATCTATGATAGTTATGACATGTCATAAGATGCTATAAGAGGCTAGATTTAGTGTTAGGCCCCCAACCTTTGCATGGCTATTTTTGGACAAGTGTAAGATGCTTGTAAGATGGTAATTAATGTTTACATGTTGGAGAATCTTAGGAGAGATAAGTTGAACACCTAAGATGAGTTAGAAAATATTTCTATAAGTATTTTCCTTGTATTAGTTGCTACAATACAAATTTTAGGTACTCGGGTGCTACCAGAATGCTGTCGGATTGAAGACTGGTGGAGAGAGTTGAAGTGTTGTTGTATTGTAAATCATTTTCAGATTAATACAAACATTGGGCCTCTTTCCTGTGTGGAGTTCTTTACCCGAAAGGGTTTTCTCCACGTTAAACATTGTGTTATGTGTTCATATTTCTGATTTTGCATTTCTATGAAGCATAGTTTTGTTTCTATGTTATAATCTCCATTAATAACACACAGTTAAAGATTGTAGAAATTTATATTGAATCAGATTTCCATTGAAGTAGTGTTGCTTTCATTTCTAACACCTGTGAGGTTGGTTTCACAACTTCTACAGAATCTTTTGTATTGGAGATGATATATAAGAATGTAATAGATCATTAGGAAAGTAGTTAGCCATTGATTCATAATCCTTAGTTTAGATTTTGTGTGAAGGGCTTCAAAGCTATATCTTGAGCATATTCTGATATTTTGTAATTAGGCCTGTGAGCCCTAATTATAAGCCTGCATGTTGTTGACCAATCTCTATTGGAATTCTATGGTATATTGAATGACTAAATCTGCATTCATTTCGTATCTTTGAGTTGTTTCCGTTGTGTTTACTCTAGCTGCACAATCTAGACAATTCATTTTGTGAACCCTCCTGCCGTGACTACACTACGTGGTATCAGAGCGAAAGTTTGAATCTTTGGGAGCGAATTGAGCAAAATTGGTGAGGGAATTCTGTAAGATCTTGCTATGGATAGATCGCTGAATTGAGGCAGGTTACTTGTGTCACAACTGATCATCGATTATGAGGCAGTTGTCACCTTGTATCCCGATCACCGAACTTGAGGTAGTTTGTACTTGATCCTAGGAAGAATTCCACCGAGGAGAGTTGCTACTGTTGGAACAATGGCTAGTAGAATGGATGAGATAATAGAAATGATGAAAATAATGCAAATTCGATTGGATGTTGTTGAAGAAGATAGGCAAAAAGGATTGACACTAAGACCTAATGTTGAAAGTGATGATGAAGAGGAATTTCAATATGTTGAACAAGTTGGCGAAACCCTAGGAGGTGATGAAGAAGAAGAATTAGATCAAGTCAAAATGTTGCGAGCTATTTCAAATATTAGAAAGAGACCTAGAGTTGATGTACCGAATTATACTGGTAATTTGAACCCTGAAGAGTTGATTGACTGGATAAATGACATGGAAGAATATTTTGAATATGAAGAAGTTGAAGATCCAGAGAAGGTGAAATTTATAAAGACAAAATTGAAAGGACATGCGACTATATGGTGGAAAGAAGTTTGGTTGGATAGAAATAGGAGAGGTAAAGAAAAGATTACAAAATGGGATAGGATGGTGACAAAATTGAAGAATCAATTCATACCTGCTGATTATGAGTTGGAACTACTGAAAAATTCCAAAACCTAAGACAAAAGGAGAAATCTGTGAAAGAGTATACTAAAGAATTTCATAGGATGATTATAAGGATAGGACATAGTGAAGCAAGCAAAGAGAAAGTGGCTAGATACATCAATGGACTGAGATTGAACATTCAAGAAGAACTAAGTTTAGTAAGGATGACATCCTTGGAGGAAGCATATTAGTTTGCGCTGAAAGTTGAAGAGAAGTTGAACAAGAAGCATGATCAGAGATAGAGAGGAAGAGGAGGTAAATTTTAGAGAGGTAGAACATTTTCTAGATATGAGAGATCATTTGCGGAGTAGAACAAGTTTGACAATACATTTAAGGAGGACAAAGATAACAATGCATATCGGAGTAATGATAGAAATTTTCATCACAAAGGTAACTATAATTCATACTGGAATGAAGGACATCTAAGAGAGGGAAGATGATTTGATAAGAGAACATTCAGAGGCACTTGTTTCAAGTGTGGAGGTGAAGGACAATGAGCATTTGAATGTAATCAAATGAGCACAAGCAAGAAGATCAAGAATAGTGGAAGAGCAACATATGCAGAAGAAGAACCTATTGGATCACCAAGTTTAGTTGGTAAACCAGAGAAAGGAGAATCACTTGTGATGAGGAGAACACTATTTCAAGCAGAGACAAATGAGGAACCACTGCAGAGGAAACATTTGTTCAGAACTAGATGCAAATTAAGAGGTAAGTGTTGTAAGGTTGTAATTGATAGTGGTAGTTCAAATAACCTATTTTTAGAGGAGATGGTGATTAAGTTGAAGCTGGAAAGATTGAAACACCCTAAGCCCTATCAGATAGCATGGATTCAGGATGATCATAAGGTACTGGTGAGTGAGCAGTGTTTGGTGAGATTTCATATTGGATCTTATCATGATGAAGTCTTGTGTGATATTATGCCTATGGATGTTTGTCATATTTTGTTGGGTAGACCTTGGTAGTATGATAGAAAAGCTATACATTATGGGAGGAAGAATACATACACTATAACATCAAATGGGAAAAGAATTACTTTGATCCCTTTGGAAGATGATCCTAAGAATGAAGTGTGTGGGAATGCTAGAATCTGTTTGGTAGATGGAAGGAAATTTTTGGATGGTTTGAGACATGAGAATATGTGTTATGCCTTGATTCCTAAGAATCTTAAAGCATTGAAGCAGACTGAAGAATCACAACCAGAGGAGATAAAAGAGTTGTTGACAGAGTATGAAGACATCATATCAGATAATGTACCTGAAGGATTGCCACCAATCAGGAGTATCAGTCATCACATGGATCTTATATCGGGAGCTAGCTTACCTAATAAAGTACCACATAGAATGACATCGATAGAGAATGAAGAATTGAATAGACAGATACAAGAATTTTTGAGGAAAGGTTTGATCAGAGAAAGTTTGAGCCCTTGTGCAGTACCTACAGTATTAGCACCGAAGAAAGATGGAGAATGGAGAATGTGTACTGACTCTAGAGCAATAAACAAGGTCACAGTTAAGTATAGATTTCCTTTACCTAGGATGGATGATATCATGACTTGTTTGAGTGGAGCAAGATATTTCACAAAGATAGATTTAAAGAGTGGATACCATTAGATCAGAATCAGAGAAGGAGATGAATGGAAAACTGTTTTTAAGACAAATGAAGGATTGTATGAGTGGTTAGTGATGCCTTTTGGATTGACAAATGCACCGAGTACTTTCATGAGATTGATGAATGAAGTTCTGAAGAAATTCTTGGGTAAGTTTGTTATTGTGTACTTGGATGATATTCTAATTTTTAATAAGACAAAAGAAGAACATTTGTGGCACCTTAGACAAGTTTTGCAGAGACTGAGAGAAGAGAAATTGCTGATAAACATCAAGAAGTGTAGTTTTATGAAGGAAGAATTGGTATATTTGGGATTTGTGATTTCTACGGAAGGATTGAAGATGGACTCTTAGAAGGTAAGAGCAATTGTTGAATGGCCTATGCCGGAGAGCATTGGAGAAGTTAGATCATTTCATGGATTGGCTAGTTTCTACCTAGAAGTTCATCCAAAATTTCAGTTCAGTTTGTAACCCTATGACATAGTGTCATGCCCACATTTCCCATGTGGTCACGACACGCATCACATGTGTCATGTGGTCATGACACGAAATATCAAAAATTTTACCACGCTTCCCTAGAAACCCCCTTGCACGTGTAAGCATGCTCGGTGGCATTACGCATAAGGCATAAACATGACAGTTGAATGCGAAGTAATGCATTCCCTTACACATTCCATTTCACAATTAAGGCCAACTAAGGGGTTGATGCAACGTGGTTAACGTCGCCAATAGGGTTAGGATCAATGATCGAAACCCTAGGTTAACCTAAGTGAATGATGCAATTTTGACGTAAGTCAAAATTAAAAGCCAAATTCTAGTGCATGAGAAAATATAATTTAATACCAAAACCTAATGTCGATAACTGGCAAAAACAATAATTTAATCCTAAGCAAGGTTAAATTTTACTAACCTAGCTAAACCCTAAATTCCAGAAAAATCTGGCAGCATAACACCCCACGGGCGTGATTAGGGTTTATTTTAATAAAACTAATTTTGATTGAAAGTTTACCAGGTTGGTTTAAATTACCTATGTTACACTAGTTAAATTGATAGAATAGTTAATTAGATTAAATAACAAACCCCAAAATTCATTAATAAATTCTCTTCAAGATGCCCAGAACAATTTTCAACAAAGCTCGATCGATTTGTTCTCCTTCACATTTTCTATCACTCAGAGCTATCACTGCTTCCTTTACATTATTCCTAATTTCTTGGTAGACTAGATTACAGAAGCATATTATACTAACTTCATTTGGATAGTTTACTAGGTTTCCAAGTTGGATTAAAAACGACTAATTTAATTCGCTAATTAATTCACTCTAAGATAATTAGAAAGAAATAATAAAATTAATAACAAACCAGTTTTATATTAACCTTGTCAATTTTGGCTTGAAAGCAAAGGTTTAACCCCAGTGTTTTTAATTAAACATCGCAATAATTAAATTGGAGTAATCATTAAATAAAGCAATAAAATCCCTTTTCAAAAAACAAATTGAATTTATTAAAATATAATTCCCTCTAGCCATAAAAAGAATATCCTATTTAATATTTAACCTTCCCTCTAAACAACAAGATAATAATAATAATAGCCACTCCCAAAAAAGAGGTTTAAGAATTACCCATATCCCTTAGAATTATCCCTAAATCCCTTTTTAAAATAAAGAACATAAAACAAATGAAGGAAAGAAAAATAATAAAAAGAGAGGGAAAAGATAAACAAAATAAATAATAAAACTAATTTTAAAACCAAACTTGCCCTAAAGCCTACCAATTAAAATAACACTATCCTTATGCACAAGGAGCTTAAATGCCCTAACCCTATTTTCTCTAATCTCATTTTCTTTTCTCTTTATTTTTCTTCTCCTCTCTTCTCATTTTTCTTTTCGCCTCTCTTGTTTGGTGTTGCAGGTTGGAGAAGTGAGGCAGTCATGAATAGAGTTCTAAACAAGTGGTATACCCATTTGATATACCCGTTTGCATTTTTTTTGATATATATATATCAGTGATGGAACAGAGGTAATTTATTAATATAAATATATTTTTTTATTGTTAAAAACCCCAAGGGTTTCGTGGCAGGAGAGAGAGAGGAGTGGCGCTGTGGACGGAGGGACGGTGACGGACTATGGGCGGAGTGGAGTGGCAGACTATGGGCGGAGTGGAGTGGCGGACTGTGGAGATGGAGCTGGGGAGTGCCGGGCGCGGCCTGCGGAGAGGACATGGGTGGCGGGTTTTGGGAGGTCAATGGGGAAAGGAAGGGGGAGAGTGGGAAGGGGGCAGAGCCCCCACCCATATATAAACAATGGTGGTGGGGGTTTGAACCCCCCACCAAAACATCATTTTTTTTGTCAAAAAAAAATTTACAATCTGTATAATATGAAACACAGTTTACACAACATTTTATTTTTAATGTTATATATATATATACACACACATAGCAAAACACAGATTTATTTAAAAACCACAGTATATTGTATAATAAAATATAACAACAGTAACAAAGAAATATATATATATATATATACTGCTGTATATATAGTTACAATCTTTTTTTTTTTAAATAGTAAATAAAGAATGTCCATTTTTTTTAATATATATATATACATATATACACATTCCAATATATATATATATACACTTATATATATGTTTATATTTAACTATATTTTCAAATATATTTGTTGTTCTAAATCTCACAGTTTTATCTTTTGAATGCAATAACAAAGTAAAAGAACATTTTTCTATAATAGATTAACATAAAGCAAATGGACATTTTTTTTCTTTTTTTCTTTTTTTGTAAAAATACTTATATTTTTAATAAATATGGAATAGGCATTTCTTCCACAAAAAGAAACAAAACTGAAATTGACCTAACACAGCCAACCTGAAAACAACTCTACTTAAGATTTATTTATTTTTCTTCTAAATAGAAGCATATAGTTCATTCTTTCAAAATAACAACAATAACTAAAATTCCTTCAAGTAACCATAATAAACTAACAATAAATTTGAACATTCCCTTTCCTAACTATCTTCACCTTATTTTTTTTCTCATTCACATATCAACTAAAATCAACAATAAAACTTTTATTTCCAAGTGCAATAAGTTTAAATACAACTCAAAACTAAAATATAGGACTTTACATTCCAAGAGAGGTAAATTTCTTCTCTCTTCTATCTAAAACATTTACATAAGGCCAAACTTGGCCATATCCTCTCAAGAGTTCAAAATGACAACACAAGAAGGAAAGCTTCATTTTCTCGTACACTTCATAGCTCAAAGAACCTGCAATAACACAAGGAATGGGAAGAAGCCACTAACAAACTGCTCTCCTCCCTAACATTAACTCACTCATGAGTCACCCCCGAGTTAGGAGGTCATTCACACACAAGGTAAGCACACACCACTTAACAACAAATTTATTCTACACAACACAAGAATACTCCCATGGATTTCACATAACAAGTCACTCAAGATGAGTTTAATGGGGTAGGGGAGTGGACATCACTCAACTCAAGAGTGCCACTCCTAAAACTTCCCAATACATAAATCTCTCAAGGCCTCAAGCCCACACTTATACACATGATTTCACAACTTTCTCTTGGCTCTCAAGCCATATCACAATTTTCTCATAAACACATATTGCTCAATTTCACAAATTGCCCTCAAGGCTAAAACTCCATAAAACAAGGAAATGACCCCGAGGAAGTTCACTCTTCCCCCACCCCACACATGTTGAGCATCTTCTCCCAAGTAGGAGAGGCTCTCACAACTCCCATTCCCAAATTTTCCAACAACAACAAAGTAAAAACAACAAAATGAACTCACACACACACACAACATGCAAGTAAAGATAGTGCATAAGGAAAGGCATTTGCCTTGAATTCCTACCTTATAAAGCCCAAATGGAAGATAGTTGAGAAGAGCTCCTCTAACTCCTTCTCCAAGTTGAGCCACCAATTTCCCTCTAACTTTTTTCCTAAAATAATTAAAATAAAAAATTGCCAAAAATTCAACAACCCCATCTCTCTCTCCAAGATGGATTAAAATAAGCTCTTCTCATGAGCCTTGAGGAATGGGGAGGTGACATATGTCACCTCCACACTCCTCCTCCCAACTACTAGCAAGACTCTTGGAATGGGGTGGTGACACATGTCATTCACCCACCCCACCAAGCCTTTCACCCATTCGCTTGTCCTCTCTTGATTATGTGGGAGCGAAAGGTGGAGCCAAAGAAGGAGTGGGTGCCACATGTGCCCCAATCCTCTCCTCCTAAGAAGGACCACTCAACCCCAAGGTACCCTCACCAATTGTGGGAGAGGCTTGGAGTTGAGTCCTCCACAATTAAGGGGTCTTGAAGACTCCCCCAACCCACTCATCCTCTCCCTCCCAAGCTTCCATTTTCGTCACTTTACTTCAGGGTGAAGTTAAAGTGACCAAATGGAAGTTTACCTAAGGTTACAAAAGCCCAAATGACTCCTAGACCCTAGGGGTACAACCCAGAGCCAAGTTTAACCCATTTTGAGCACCAAAGGTTGAGTAAAAACACATAAAAAGGGGTCATAAAAATTATAACTCAAAAATGAAATTCAAATGATATTACAACTTACAACACCAATTAGAAATCAAATAAAAGAAGGGTAGACCTAACCCAACTAACACCATGCAACAACATTACAAAATTTCATCATGCAACATAGTTGAACTTGGTTCCGCTTGGAACTAGATTGCCTTCACATGGGAAAACAACATAGTGTGTGGGATGATCTCTGAATTTCTATGGCTTCGTTAGAAACACTTGCGCATTTCAATGAAATGTTAATCCGACATGTATATGATAGCCGAAGCAAAGTGAAACAAGCACATACAACATCACATGTTCATATAAGCATCAAGGAAATCACATTACAATTAAATTCTAAATTATGCATTTCAAACATCCATCCCAAGATAGAATCACATAATAAATTTCTAACTAACATCACATGAATAGTATCCCAATAACATCATAATATAAACCATATGTCCAACATTGTCAGTAAATCAATATCAGGTTCTAATCACATCGTAATCATGCTAAACATAATAAATCCACATACAACATAAAGTCTAATAGTCCTAAAATTCAGGATCAACAGTCCCACAAGTCTAGTAAGTATCACCAACAGTAAAATAAAGTAGTCAAACATAAGGGAATGAAAAGGTAGGCCTCACATCCTCCCCCATAAGACTGTACTTCCTCTTGGAAGTCATCAAAGAGGTGATGAAAAAGGTCCCTCAATCTCATTGCATCCTCCCATGTCGCCGTGACCTCATTGTATATGTCCCACTGGACCCTAACCTGGTCTAGCTCTTGACCTCAAAGGCCCGGCGTCTGATGAGCCAATATGCAAATTGGCTCCAAAGCCAGCTGTCTGTCTACCTCTATCTGAAGAGCACTCCAATCCAATACATGAGATAAATTAGATATGTAACACCATAAAATGAAAACATGAAAAACATCGTGGATATGTGACAGACTAGGTGGTAAGGCTAGATGATAGGCTACATGTCCTATCTGTTTCAAGATATCAAAAGGTCCAACAAAATGAGGTGCAAGCTTAGAGCCCCTTCTGTAACAGATTGGACTCTTATGTGGTCGCACTCTCAAGAACACTCTGTCCCCAACTGAGAAGCTCCGATCTACCCTCTTAGCATCGGCATACTTCTGTCAATCTTGTGCCTCCTAAAGTCTCTGCCTAATCAACGTCACCTGCTACTCCATATCCTAAACCAATTCTAGCCCTATCGCAACCCTATCCTCAATATGGTCGCAGCTCAAAGGTATCATGGAAGGTCTGTCGTACAAGGCCTAAAAAAGAGGCATACCCAATGAGTTGTGATGCCCATTGTTGTAGGCAAACTCAACTAGATACAAATACTCCTCCCATCTACTCTGGTGATCCATGACATACATACGGAGCATATCCTCAAGAACCTGATTAACTCTCTCTATCTATCCATTAGTCTCAAGATGATAAGCGGAACTGAAGTTGAGCTGTGTGCCCAATGCCTGCTGTAAGGCTCTCCAAAAGGCTAAAGTGAACACTAAATTCTTGTCAAAAATGATACAGTGAGGTACCCCATGTAGCCTAACATTCTGATCCAAGAATACTCTCGCCATAGATGGTGCATTGTACATCATGCGTATAAGTGAGAAATGTGCCACCTTGGTCAACTTGTCAACCGTCACCATGATGGCATCATGGCAGCGTGATGATATAGGAAGACCAACAATGAAGTCCATGGAAATGGTGTCCCATTTACACTCAAGTATCTCATGAGGGTATAAAAGACCTGTGGGATGCTAATGCTCGGCTTTGACCCTCTGGCACTCAAGGCAATGAGCAACATATTCTGCAATATCCCGTCTCATACCTGCCCAATGGTATAACTGTCGCAAGTCAGCATGCATCTTCTTCACCCCTAGATGTGCTGCATAAGGTGCCTTATGAGCCTCTAAAAGAACCATTGCACGAAGGTCACCCACACGGGGTACATAGATGCGCTATCGATGTCTAAGTAACCCATTTGACTCAAGGGAATATCCTGTAAATTTGCCCTTAAGGGCCCTCTATGACTGGATCTCTTGCTACACCTCAAGAAACCACTCGTCCTCAAGCAGACACTGAATGATGCGCTCTCTCAAGTCCACACTCAAGGTCAAGGTCAGGATCTCGTGGTGCCTTTGACTCAAAGCATCAGTGACCATGTTCTCCTTCCCTTTGATGTAGTGGACATCAAAGTCATACTTACATAGAAACTCCATCCAACGCCGTTGACAGGCATTCAAATTCTGTTGTGTGAATATGTACTGCAAGCTATGGTGAACCGAATGAAGCTCAAAGCAACGACCCAAAAGAAAGTGTCTCCAACCAACAAGAGCATGAACCACTGGTGTGAGATCTAAATCATGAGTAGGGTAGTTCAGCTCATGTGTCTTGAGCTTACGTGACTCATACGCAATCGCTCTACCACCTTGCATAAGCATAGCTCCCAACCCCTCAAGTGATGCATTTGTGCAAACTACAAAATCCTCTGCAGGATCTGGAACCACTAATATGGGAGTGCTAATAAGACGCTCCTTGAAGACCGCAAAGGCCCCCTCACACTGCTCGGTCCAAGTGAAACTCTTCCCTTTCCGCTGAAGAGAAGTAATGGGGTGCACTATCCTGAAAAAGCCTTCTACAAATCTGCGGTAGTAACCGGCTAATCCCATGAAACTCCTGACCTCTATCACATTGGTGGGTGCTGGCCAATCTTTGATAGCTCTGATCTTCGATGGATCTATAGAGATGCCATCACTTGATAGGATGTGCCCCAAGTACTGTACCTCTGTTCTGAAAAAGGCACACTTCGCCAAGTTGCCATACAACTGTTGTTCTCTCAAGCACTGCAAAACTTGACATAGGTGCTCCTCATGTTCCTTCTCAGTTTGCTAATAGATCAATATGTCATCAAGAAAAATAATCACGAACTGATCCAAGTAGTTACGGAACACCCCGTTCATGAGACTCATGAACATTGCAGGGGTGTTCGTCAAACTAAAGGGGACCACAGTGAACTCATAGTGGCCATATCTAGTCCGAAAAGCAGTCTTATGAATATCAGCCTCTGTGATATGTAACTGATGGTAACCGGACTTTAGGTCAATCTTAGAGAACACCCTGGCTCCCTGCATCTGGTCGAAGAGATCATCAATCCTAGGTAGAGGATAACGGTTCTTCACCGTCACCTTATTCAACTGCCTATAATTCATGCATAACCGAAGTGAACCATCCTTCTTCTTTACGAAGATAACTAGAGCACCCCAAGGTGAAACGCTCAGTCGGATGTGCCCCTTCTCGAGCAATTCCTCAAGTTGCAATTTGAGCTCTGTCAGCTCATGAGTGGTCATCCTATAGGGTGCATGAGACACTGGCTCGTCACTTGGCACTAAGTCAATATGAAAGTCTACCTCACGATGGGGTGGCATCCCTGGTAACTCTAATGGAAACACGTCGGCAAACTCTCTCAAGATGGGATGATCATCTAATGATGCCTCAGGCTTGTCCTCTGATTTGTCACTAACTGTGATAGCAAACATCTGACATTCCTTCCGCATGCAATGCTTAAGTTGCTGAGCGGATATCATACGAACTGCCGTGGGGGTTAACACCCCACCAAAACATCCTTTTTTTGTCAAAAAAAAATTGCGATCTGTATAATATGAAACACAGTTTACACAGCATTTTATTTTTAATGTTTATTTATTTATTTATATATATATATCTAAATATATACACACAGCAAAACACAAATTTATTTAAAAACCACAGTATATTGTATAATAAAATATAACATTAGTAACAAAGAAATATATATATATATACTGCTGTATATACAGTTACAATTTTTTTTTAAAATAGTAAATAAAGAATGTCCATTTTTTTAATATATATATATACATATATATACATTCTAATATATATATTTATATATATATATATATACACTTATATATATATATATATATGTTTATATTTAACTATATTTTCAAATATATTTGTTGTTCTAAATCTCACAGTTTTATCTTTTGAATGCAATAACAAAGTAAAAGAACATTTTTCTATAACAGATCAACATAGAGGAAATGGACATTTTTTTTCTTTCTTTTTTTTTGTAAAAAAATTATATTTTTAATAAATATGGAATAGGCATTTCTTCCACAAAAAAAAACAAAACTGAAATTGACCTAACACAGCCAACCTGAAAACAACTCTACTTAAGATTTATTTATTTTTCTTCTAAATAGAAGCTTATAGTTTATTCTTTCAAAATAACAACAATAACTAAAATTCCTTCAAGTAAACATTATAAACTAACAATAAATTTGAACATTCCCTTGCCTAACCATATTCACCTTATTTTTTTTCTCATTCACATATCAACTAAAATCAGCAATAAAACTTTTATTTCCAAGTGCAATAAGTTTAAATACAACTCAAAACTAAAATATAGGACTTTACATTCCAAGAGAGGTAAATTTCTTCTCTCTTCTATCTAAAACATTTACATAAGGCCAAACTTGGCCATATCCTTTCAAGAGTTCAAAATGACAACACAAGAAGGAAAGCTTCATTTTCTCGTACACTTCATAGCTCAAAGAACCTGCAATAACATAAGGAATGGGAAGAAGCCACTAACAAACTGCTCTCCTCCCTACTATTGACTCACTCATGAGTCACCCCCGAACTCGGAGGTCATCCACACACAAGGTAAGCACACACCACTTAACAACAAATTCATTCTACACAACACAAGAATACTCCCATGGCTTTCACATAACAAGTCACTCAAGATGAGTTTAATGGGGTAGGGGAGTGGACATCACTCAACTCAAGAGTGCCACTCCTAAAACTTCCCAATACATAAATCTCTCAAGGCCTCAAGCACACACTTATACACATGATTTCACAACTTTCTCTTGGCTCTCAAGCCATATCACAATTTTCTCATAAACACATATTGCTCAATTTTACCAATTGCCCTCAAGGCTAAAACTCCATAAAAACAAGGAAATGACCCCGAGGAGGTTCATTCCTCCCCCACCTCACACATGTTGAGCATCTTCTCCCAGGTAGGAGAGGCTCTCACAACTCCCATTCCCAAATTTTCTAACAACAACAAAGTAAAAACAATAAAATGAACTCACACACACACAACATGCAAGTAAAGATAGTGCATAAGGAAAGTCATTTGCCTTGAATTCCTACCTTATAAAGCCCAAATGAAAGATAGTTGAGAAGAGCTCCTCTAACTCCTTCTCCAAGTTGAGCCACCAATTTCCCTCTAACTTTTTCCCCAAAATAATTAAAATAAAAAATTGCCAAAAATTCAACAACCCCATCTCTCTCTCCAAGAGGGATTAAAATAAGCTCTTCTCATGAGCCTTGAGGAATGGGGAGGTTACACATGTCACCTCCTCACTCCTCTTTTCAACTACTAGCAAGACTCTTGGGATGGGGTGGTGACACATGTCATTCACCCACCCCACCAAGCCTTTCACCCATCCACTTGTCCTCTCTTGATTATGTGGGAGAGAAAGGTGGAGCCAAAGAAGGAGTGGGTGCCACATGTGCCCCAATCCTCTCCTAAGAAGGACCACTTAACCCCAAGGTACCCTCACCAATTGTGGGAGAGGCTTGGAGTTGAGTCCTCCACAATTAAGGGGTCTTGAAGACTCCCCTAACCCACTCATCCTCTCCCTCCCAAGCTTCCATTTTCGTCACTTTACTTCAGGGTGAAGTTAAAGTGACCAAATGGAAGTTTACCTAAGGTTACACAGCCCAAATGACTCCTAGACCTTAGGGGTACAACCCAGGGCCAAGTTTAACCCATTTTGAGCACCAAAGGTTGAGTAAAAACACATAAAAAGGGGTCATAAAAATTATAACTCAAAAATGAAATTCAAATGATATTACAACTTACAACACCAATTAGAAATCAAATAAAAGAAGGGTAGACCTAACCCAACTAACACCATGCAACAACATTACAAAATTTCATCATGCAACATAGTTGATTTGGTTCTACTTGGAACTAGATTGCCTTTACATGGGAAAACAACATAGTGTGTGGGATGATCTCTGAATTTCTGTGGCTTCATTAGAAACACCTGCGCACTCCAATGAAATGTTAATCTGACATGTATATGATAGCTGAAGCAAAGTGAAACAAGCACATACAACATCACATGTTCATATAAGCATCAAGGAAATCACATTACAATCAAATTCTAAATTATGCATTTCAAACATCCATCCCAAGATAGAATCACATAATAAATTTCTAACTAACATCACATGAATAGTATCCCAATAACATCATAATATAAACCATATGTCCAACATCGTCAGTAAATCAATATCAAGTTCTAATCACATCGTAATCATGCTAAACATAATAAATCCACATACAACATAAAGTCTAATAGTCCTGAAATTCAAGATCAACAGTACCACAAGTCTAGTAAGTATCACCAATAGTAAAATAAAGTAGTCAAATATAAGAGAATGAAAATGTAGGCCTCACACATAGACAATGAGAGGTGACAGAAAATATTTCAAATGGACATCTGGAGTAGATAAAAGTTTTGAACTATTGAAGCAAAAGGTGATAGAGCAACATGTTTTGGCATTACTAGATGTTAATAAGGTATTTCAAGTTGATTGTGATGCAAGTGGAAATGCAATTGGAGCAGTATTAAGTCAAGAAGGTAGACCTATGGCATATTTTAGTGAGAAGTTGAATGATGTAAGGAGAAGATATTCAGTTTATGATCAAGAGTTCTATGCCATAATTCAAGCCCTGAAAAAGTGGAGGCATTAATTGTTGCCTAAGGAATTTTTTTGTATATAGATCATTAAGCTTTGCAATATTTGAATAATCAAGGTAAGTTGAATCAGAGACATATGAGATGGGTAGAGGTCATGCAGAGTTATACATTTGTGTTGAAGCATAGGAGTGGAAAATCAAACAAAGTTGCTGACGCCTTGAGTAGAAGAAGAAACTTGTTGACAGAAATGAGAGTTGAAGTGTTGGGATTTGATGAATTAAAGCATATGTATGAGGGAGACACAGATTTTGCAGAAACTTGGAAAGCATGTAAGGAACCTGTTGTGACAGACAGGAGTAAGTGGTTGGATTATTTCATTAAGAAAGATATATTGTTCAGAGGAAGTTAGTTGTGCATACCTAGAAGTTCAATGAGAGATAATTTGATCAAGGAGAAACATAGTGGTGGATTGGTAGGACATTTTGGGATTGACAAGACAGTGGCTTTGGTGAGTGAAAACTACTTTTGGCCTCAATTACATAAGAATGTTATGAAATTTGTGCAGAGTTATAGAGTTTGTCAAGTTGCAAAAGGGAGTAGTCAGAATACGGGATTGTATAAACGTTTGACAATATCGGAGAGACCTTGGGAAGACATAAGCATGGATTTTGTGATGGGACTTCCTAAGACACATAGAGGACATGATTCTATAATTGTAGTGGTGGACATATTTTCAAAGATGGCTCATTTTATACCTTGTAAGAAGACAACTGATGTAGTGCATGTAATAGACCTATTTTTCAAAGAAATTGTCAGATTGCATGGATTACCTAAGAGTATATTTTCAAACAGAGATACAAAGTTTGTTGGATACTTTTGGAAAAAACTTTGGAAGAAGATGAAGACATATTTGAAGTTCAGTTTAGCATTTCACCCACAGACTGATGGACAGACAGAGGTAGTGAATAGGAGTTTGGGAAACTTGTTGAGATGTTTGGTTGGAGAGAAGACAGGAAGTTGGGACTTGATTCTTTCACAAGTAGAATTTGTATACAATAATTTAGTAAATATGAGTACTGGAAGAACACCTATTGAGATTGTTACGGGAGTAAATTCTAGAGGAGTGACAGAATTGAGAGACATGGATGTGATAGAAAAGAGAAGTGCAGAAGCAAAGGAATTTACAGATCACATGAAGACAGTGCATAATCAGGTGAAGAGGCATTTGGAGAATATGAACAACAAATATAAGGAGCAATAAGATGAGAAGAGAAGACACAAAGAATTTGTAGTGGGAGATGAAGTGATGGTATACTTGAGAAAAGATAGATTTCCAGTTGGGACACATAACAAGTTGAAGAAGAAGAAGTTTGGACCTTGTAGGATACTCAGGAAATTGGATTCAGGAAATGCATATGAAGTGGAGTTATAGGAGACATTAGGTATTTCACCTATTTTCAATATTACAGACCTCTATTAGTATCATGAAATAGAGTTTAGTGACAACATGTAAGAAGACTTGAAGAAGAAGTTACCACAACAAGCACCGGAGCAGATTGAAGACATCTTGGATAGCAGAGTTGGACGCAACACCAAAGGAAGACAATACAAAGAATACCTTGTGACATGGAAAGGCAGACCATAAGAAGATTCATCATGGATTTCTTAGGCTGAGGTGGACCATCTTGGTTCTCCCCTAGCCCCAACAAAGTAAGGAACTCACTTTTTCAATAACCTTAGATGTCTGATGTAGGAGCATCCCTGGTTCAAGAGCAATCTTGCATCAACCAAAAACATTTGCATTTCAATTTGTTTGCAGTTCAATTTGTTTCTTTTCCAGTTCAGTTTAGGCAGTTTAGTCAGTAGCAATTTCTGTATTTTGGTCTGCATTATACTACAGTTGCATTTTAGATCTTGCGGAGTTGGACTTAGCCTCTCGATTCATTCATCTACATCATATCCAAAATTCCTGGAACATTTGGGTCAAGTACTGGAAAGTTATCGCTATCAGAAGATCGACTGTTTCTCAGAACAGAGCATCTTAACAATCTCAGATAATCAGCTAAAGGAGAAGACCTGTAGAGCATTCCTCAAATTACAGAGCTTAATGACACCTCATTCAATGATCTTTGGTTCATGGCCAACCGTCCTTGAGATCCGCACATCATTCCATTCATTTGCGGAGGCATTCTATGCATTTAGGTCTAACCTATCTATGTACACATGTTATAGCTCTTCATTGGAGTTTGTGATCTTCCTTAGCCGACACAGAGGAATATTTTGTACTAGAGATGATATATAAGGATGTAATAGATCCCTAAGAAAGTAGTTAGCCATTGATTCATAATTCTTAGTTTAGATTTTGTGCAAAGGGCTTCAAAGCTATATCTTGAGCATATTCTGATATTTTGTAATCAAGCATGTGAGCCCTAATTATAAGCTTGCATGTTGCCAGCCGATCTCTATTTGAATTCTATGGTATACTGAATGAATGAATCTGCATTTGTTTCGTATCTTTGAGTTGTTTCCATTGTGTTTACTCTTGCTGCATGGTCTAGATAGTTCATTCTGTGAACCCTCCTGCCGTGACTGCACAAAAAGTCCATGTTTATAATCTTCCATTTCCACATAGGAATTTCATGAGGGTATAAAAAACCCGCTGGGTGTTGGTGTTCTGCCTTTACCCGTTGACATTTAATACAAGTAGCTACAAAATTCACAACATCCTTTTTCATTCCTTTCCAAAAGTATAAAGGTTTCACATCAGTGAGTAACTTAGTTACTCTAGGATGTCCAGAATATGGTGCAGAGTGAACCTCTTTCCAAACCATATTCCTTAACTCTGCTAAGTTAGGTACATACATTCTTCCTTTAAACCTTAACAACCCATTTGATTCAAGGTTGAATCCTTCATATTTTGGATTATGTGGATCTTTCTTGAGGGTTTGTTTTACCTACTCGTAAAAGTCATCTCCCTTAGATTGTTGTAACACCTAATTTCTAAAATTAGAATGTATGGAAATCATAGAGGAGATATGCCTTCTCCTACTTAAAGCATCTCCTACTTGATTTTCTTTTCCTTGGATATATTTAATCTCGAAATCATAATCCAAGATAAATTCCAACCATCTTCTTTGACGGGCATTAAGATGGGGTTGAGTGAATAGATATTTAAGTCCCTGGTGATCTGTTTTCAACTCAAAAGGTTTTCCAAGCATATAATGTCTCCACATTTTAAGTGCATGCATAACTACTACCAATTCTAAATCATGTGGGGCATAGTTTTGTTCATAGTTTTTTAGTTTGCACGATTCATATGCAATAACATGTCCATCTTGGACCAGTACACCACCTAAGCCTTTCCCTGAGGCATCGGTAATGACTTCAAATTGACCATCTGGGTTAGGCACTTTTAAAATTGGAGCTGAAGTCAATTTTTCCTTCAACAGGTCAAAGGCCTCTTGGCACTTTTCTGACCATTCAAACTTCTTGCCCTTTCTTTGCAAGGAAGTTATAGGATAAGCAATTTTAGAGACGTTTTTCACAAACTTCCTGTAATAACCAGCAAGGCCCATAAAACTTCATACCTCGTGAACATTTTTCGGTTCAGGCCATTCAGAAATAGCCTTAATCTTAGCTAGGTCCACAACTATTCCTTTAGCTGAAATTATATGACCCAAATACTGTACTTCTTTTTGAAAGAAAGTACACTTAAAGAGATTTTTGAATAGTTTATGCTCTCTTAATCTCTGAGGAACGATTCTCAAATGCTGCATATGTTCCTCCTCATTCTTAGAGTAGATTAAAATATCAAGAAATACCAAGACAAACTTGTCTAGGTAGTCTCTGAACACACTGTTCATAAGATTCATAAACGCTAGAGGGGCATTTGTTAACCCAAAAGGTAGGACAATGAATTCATAATGTCCATATCTAGTTCTAAAGGTTGTCATATGGATGTCTTCATCCTTCACTCTCAACTAGTGATATCCCGATCGAAGATTGATCTTGGAAAATACTACTGCACCTCTCATCTGATCAAAAAGATCATTGATATAGGGTAGAGGATACTTGTTGTTGATGGTTGCTTTATTTAATATGTAGTAGTCTATACACAACCGCAAAGTGCCATCTTTCTTTTTCACAAAAATGGCAGGTACTCCCCATGGCGACACACTGGGTCTAATCAACCCTTTATCTAGTAGCTCTTGCAGCTGAGCCTTTAACTCCATTAATTCTATTTTGGTTATCTTGTAGGGAGCTTTAGAAATAGGTTCTAACCCAGGTAAAATATCAATGACAAAATCAAAGGCTCTCTTAGGGGATAACCCTGGTAGTTCATCTGGGAATACATCCTTGAAATCTTTTAGGAGGAAATGTTTGTCCATATCTGGGCTTTCCTAACCTATGGACTCCTTTGTCCCTACTTCATTAAGTTTATGGGATTCATAGAACATCATGTCATCTTGGAAATAGGTTTCCTTTGTTTCTTCTATTTTATCCATCTTGACAACAAAAAGTTGGCATCCTTTTCTCTGTGCTCTTTTCATTTGTAAGGCAGAGATTTGCCTTAGTTTAAATTCCCTAGGTTTTCTTTGAATATGGACTTGGTTTCCTAGATCATCCAAAAAATCTACTGTCTTAGAATAATAGTCCACTTTGGCTTGATGTCTCCATAACCAATTTATTCCAAGGATAACATCATACAAGCCAAGTGGGGCTACATATAGATTTACTTCAGTGGAAAAGTTTGGAAGTTCAACCTGAGCTTCAAACAAGCATTGCTCTACCTGAGCCTTGGTGTGATTTGCATACTCTATATACCAAGTATTTGCCATGAATCATATTTTTCTAGGAATCTTATTTACAATTTTGGGAGAAATGAAACATTCCGTGGCACCTCTATAAATTAAAACTAAAATAGGAACTCCAAATAAAATACCTGTTGTCTCTACTAGAGTTATTTGATACTCATCTTGTCGGGTATCCAAGGTTGCATGGATACATTGCTGGAATGCCGCTTGCTGGGAAGGTAGAGGATTCCCTCTTGATAGCACTCCTTGTGATTTTTTGGGACACTGATTGGTGTAGTGATCTCTGCCACAAGTGAAGCATCCTCCAACTGGTCCTTGCCTCTCCTGAGGTTTTCTAGAATTGTTCCCATTCTTCTTGGAGTGGTTATTCCCCTTTTATCTCCCTTGGATTCATTTTGTTTATTTTTATCCCCTTTACGAGTCTTCTTAGTATAATCCTGTTTCTTCCCCTTCTTTGAGGGTTGAGAAGATTGAGACTAATTGTATCTCTTCCTGTTCCTTTCTCTATAGGCTGATATAGCCTTCAAGTTTTGTTCTTGCCTAACGGCCTTCTCATAGACCTGTTCCATGGTTGTAGGGCCATGAACATTAACCTCACCCCCAATCTAGGTGTGCAACCCCATGATAAACTTCTGGACTCGGAACTTCTCATCATGTTGTTACTGTGGCAAATATTTCAATAATCAAGTGAATTTCTCCCAATATTCATTTACAGTCATATCAACCTGTTTCAAGTTTTGGAAGTCTATGAGTTTCTGATCATAGAATAGTTGAGGCAACCATCTTTGCCTAAACAGTTCTTCAAACTTGTCCCAAATAAGGCTTGTAGACCTCAAGCCTAACTCCATCTTTTTGTTCATCCACCATGTGGATGCTTCTCCTGCTAACTGAAATGCTCCCTAAATAGCTTTAGTAACCTCATTATAATTTCTAATTTCAAAATACTTGTCCATCTCCGTAATCCATGCCTCCGCGGCATCTCTGCTTATAGATCCATCAAATTTGGGTGGCATGACCTTTTTCAGGTCATGAGATAGTTCCATAGCCATAAGGCTCCTTTTATCCCCATCCTATTTAACAATAGAGTTATTTTCTCTGTGATGGCTTTGAGTGGTGTCATTATGGCATTCCTCACCATCACCCCCATCATAATTATCTCTCCTATCTTCTGACTGGCCTCCCACTTTATGTTCGAAGGTTTCTACCCTCGCCCTAGTTTCTTTCAACAAGGTCAAGATTTGGTCTAATTTAGACTCAGATTGCCCTGAAGGTGCTCCTTCATCTCGGCTATCCTCCATTCTAGTTCCAAATCAAACCTTTACTACAATTTACTTCTTCCTGAAGTTTACAGATTAAACACGGAATAGTTTTCTATGCCATATAATTTAATTATTTCACAAATCTATTCACATTCATGTAATCTTTAATAAGAAAGGAAAGATTGTCAAAACTTTACCATTGCATTATTTTTCCATTGGATTACATATAATCCACAAAATTACAAAATTATATTTACATTTGTTCCTGCAAATCATTTACAATTGGGATAACTTCCCATTATTAGACTTTCTTTTTAGTCTCAGGAAGTGAGGATACACACTGGTATTCCTTCACATCCTCCTTTGGTACAATACATTTAGGTGATCCCACAATAGTGGGTTACACTTTTGTGGATGAAGACAAATTGAAGGTGCCAAAAAATCTCTAGCAGGCACCTTCATTTGAAGGTATTTTCTTCGAATGAAAGTCTTGTCGGCTAATTCAAATCTTAAATCAATAGGACTTTCACTCAAAGGGGTGCTACAAATGAAGGTGGTTGAGTGCCAAATAAAAACAATAAAATAATGCCTTTAATCAAAGAGTGTCTTCGAGCGAAGACATTATTTTATTATTTTTTATAAAATAGGTTAAAACTCTCAAATGACAGTTTTTTTATCATTTGAGAGTGCAATAATGAAAGGCACCCGCGGACGACAGTGACAGCACCTGCGGATGAAGGCAACAGGGAACCTGGACGAAGGCAATAGGGAACCCAAATGAAGGCGACATGTTCGAAGGGGATAGGTGGGAGCTCTGCAATAGGCGAAGACCCCACATTAGCATACACGTTGAGCCCATAGGTGCATAAATTTGCTAGGTCATTTCTATGTATAAGCAAGTTTTGTTTGAAATGGATGCTTTCTGTGAACTCATACATATATGGTTGCCAAAATTTCAAGGCCCCATATGCTTGCCGACAGGGGCTTCCATTAGAAAACAATGTCGTTCCATTACCTGGTCAATAAAATACAAAAAATTTGCCACTATCAAAACCTAGTTTGGCAAACTAGGGTTTGTCATTACAGTTAATAGAATATAGAAAAATTCAATAAAATGCAAGAACTTTGCTTGAGACAGTTAAAGAATTAGATCAAACCTAGTTTGGCAAACAAGGGTTTGTCATTATAGTTAATAAGAAAAATTCCAAAAAAATAGGAAATTTGCTTGAGACAATGAAAGAACTATCAAACCCTAGTTTCAAAAGAAATTAGGGTTTGTCAAATTAGGGTGAAACTGAATTCATCTTGTCAAATTTGAAAAGATGAATTTAGTTTCACCCTAATTTGACAAACCCTAAACTAGGGTTTGTCAAACCCTAGTTTGGAAAACTAGGACCGTTTATAGCCACACAACCAATCTCTCTTTTTGCACTTGAAGGCAAAGAATCAGTTCAAAATTTGTAACTACTGTATGCAATTTAGATTATCATGTTCAGCTTAATATGTGCTAGGTATCAAAATCCCTTATCTTATTTTAATTATTTCATGTTATATGACAATAGAAATCCATTGGTGGCACTTTCTAAAAATAATTTAAAGATATATAAATCCATTTCCAAAAAATTCTAACATGTAGACATGCAATTGTTATTAATAACATATGAACATTTAGATGACACCATCTTACTTATTAGTGAGTTTAGATTATACTTAAGTGGTAAAGCTTTTTAATGTTTTGATGCATCTTGTTTGCTTTACACTTCCTTCACAAAGTTGGCTCATGCTTTCATTGACTATTTATCTAACCCTAGCTCACATAAGGATAATATATATGGACAAAACATTTCTCTCATGATTTATCTTTTGATCCTTGTTCTCCTTCTTCCCATATGGCTTATACATATACTAAACCTACTTTTCATCACACACATGTAATTCTAAGCATAGAGGCATCGCATCGATACGTAAAGTTCAATAAATTATAAACAAATGGAAGATAAACATTACACATACTCACGAGCACAAAGATCCCTCACTTGATAAGATGAATCATGGAAAAACAAGTCACATGAATGTCAAGATCCTAGTCTTGTTCACCATAACCCACACTATATTGAGGTTACATGACATAAAATAGAAACCACCCAATATGAGAGATGAATTCATTGCTTACACATACTTCTTATTACTCACCATATGTTGTGCTTTTTGCTTTCCTTTTTCTTGGATTTATGTTTATGTCCATGTTCCTAGTTAGCATGCATGGATGACACAAAGACACCTTTATTGGTGCATGTGTTAACAGTAGTGGCTTTGAACATGTGTCAAGTGTTGTTCATGTAACTTCTTCCTTGTGCTTTATATCATTTTTATTTGATTCTTTTTTAATGTTAACATATGTTATGATCCCCTCACCTATTGATCCATTTACCTTGTGTGTCCATATATTTTGGCCTTTTTATTATGACTTGTTTGTTCTAATTTTTACACTCATCTCACCTTCCATATTTGGTTTCATTCTTATCTTCCCCACTTGTGGGGAATCTTGGTTTCCATTTTCCTTGCTTGACATATTTCCTCCTATTCTTGTTTACATACACTTTACTCACCTTTGCCTTTTTTCTTTTATTTCCCACTTGTGTTGCTCACTTGCCTTTGCTTATCTTTTGCTTCTGTCTCCTTTCCTCTTTTTATTGAATGTTACTTCTTGCCTTGTATTTTATGCCCATGGCCATGTGTGTTCCTTAGTCTTTTGTACTATTGCTTATATCTTGTTGATCTTATATTGTTATATATATCTTGTTTATTAGAGCCTTTACACTGATCTTAAATTGTTATATCACATGCCTAGAGTCACTTATTGAGCTTACCTTGTTTTATCTAAAACTTATACTTTGATCCAATATTTCCATACCATGATTTTAAATCTTACATATTGAGCCTACATTGACATATAACATTTTTAGAATTACCACATTAGATCAGGGGCATATAATTTTCCTTCCCCCCAACATATTATACTCTTACTGCCACATCATTTACAATAGGGACATCATGTTTTCCCTCCTTTCACATCTTACATGTCTTTATTGAGTTATATATTTATATCATGGACATCTTATCTCCCTACTCACAAGCTCTATTGTGCTATTTTTCCCATCAGGGGCTATTTATCTATACATGTGATTTGATAATCACACCATTACACACCACTTTTTTGTGCCTTCATGCTTATCTATGACCATTATTAGACATTGATTATGAGTGTATAGTGACACATCTTTCAACTTATATTGAGGGTGACCACACTAAATCACATTTTCATTCTCAAATAATTCATTAGATTAATATAGCTATAAAACAACTAGAGCAATATTAAGCCAAGAGGGGAGACTAGTGGTCATGCACTTTATTGGAAAGCTAAATGACATAAAGAACAAATATTCAATTTATGATTATAAATTTATACAATTAAATATATAGCAAATTGAATAAGTGGATGTATTAAAATTTTTGCCAGATAAGTTTTTTTTGTATATTGGTCATTAGGCACCATAATTTATCAAGAATCAATGTAAATTTTGAAATAGAAGCACATAAAATGGTTTAAATTTTTGTAGAATTACCAAAATTTGTGTTGAATTTTTGGAGTAGTAAATACAACTACATAGTAGATATGTTGAGAAAGAGAACTTTGCATTGAGAGATCACATAGATGAGAGTTAAAGTTATAAGATTTAAAAAGATGAAATTTTATTTTTAATATAATATCAATTTTGGGGAGGCATGTTAAAATATAGTTCCAATCAATATAGGATACATAGTGAGTGGACTACCTCATTCTTGACATGGGTTGTTGTTAAAGATATAATATTTATGTTTATCATAAGGGTTAATGCAAGAGAGTTTGATTAGAGAAAATCCTATTGGAGGGATGGATAGAGACATTAGAACTTGGACAAGACATTGACGTGCTTTTGAGGAAGAAATTATTGGTCATAAATGAGAGCTAAAATACAAAGGCCTACATATAGAAATGTCAAGTTTATTGGTTTGGTAAAGGGGAATTCAAGATTATGGATTGTATAATCTCTTACACATACTAGATAATTCATGGAATGATAATTTAACATCAATTATTTTGGGAATCATGAGGAGTCAACATTATATAGATATTTATTGCTTATAAATTAGTATACATGATATCCAAGATGCCATATTTTATACCATGTGAATAGACAAGTGATGCTTCACATACTTCTATCTTATAAATTTCAATGAGATTGTTAGGTATTGCCTAGTATACCAAGAAGCATTATTTGGATAGTGACACAAATTTTGTAGTTTACATGTATTTATGTATTTTTGTGATGTTTCTTGTAAGTTGGATATGTTATAAATCATATTGAGTTACCATGGAAATATATGAATGTATATTGTATAGTCATTGGTTGTATCCATGTTAGATTAGTGTGTAATGTTCGTTATTTTATATCTTTAATTGCTGAACCTATGTGCTATATTGATTTCAAAAGAAATCTCTTTATCTCTCTCTCCCTTGACCTAAGTGTGTTCACAAAGAAAGATTTAAGTGTATGGAGTAGGAGAGACTTAAATGTTTTATTGCACACATGGTATTCATTTTTATGACACTGATACATGTGACATTTACACATGTGTAGATTTGGAAAAGTTAATCTCTCTCTCTCTCTCTCTCTCTCTCTGAAAAGGAAAAGAATCATCCATGCATTTTAGAAATGAAATCTTCCCTTTGTTTAACTATTTAAAATGTGTTGGACTATGATAATGCTATTGGAAATTTGTACTTCATTTATTTAATTATAGTTCTTCTATTACACATATATATGTGTTATTGAAAGGTTAGCATAGGTAAATATAACTTTCTAGATTAAAACATATATGTGTTAAAATATATAGATATGCTTGCATAAAAATGTACATATTTATAAAAAAAATTATTAGATTCAACACAGTCTAGAAGTACATAAAATTAAATTGTTTGAAATAGACAATTATGTGTTTCAAATTATACAAACTTACAAAACCTTATTTATACCGAGCTATAGTTGCATTAGGATGGCCATGTTTAACCAATTCTCTACAAGATGATTGATATGTCTCACCAACACCAATGATAACTAGTGTCTACTTTGGAAGTTGTAGAACAAGTCAACATACACACCTACATCAGAGAAGAAATTGTATGTTGATATAGGTGAGCGCAACACAACATCCCTATCTACTCTGATGTAGGACTTGTATGTTGATACATTTGTTCCACAGTTCAAAGTAGACTCTGTATCACATGTTATGATGTTACCAGTGAGACATATCAGTCATCAAGTGTAGAGAATTGGTTCAACATGGCCATCCTAATGCAACTATCTAGAGGTATAAATAAGGTTTTGTACAAGTACATATTTTCAAAAAAAAAAAGTAGATGACATAGTCTACAAATAAAATTAAATTGTTTGATATAGATATACATCTATTTTGAAAATAATTTAATTTTATGTGTAGACCAGGTACATCATCTACTAATCAAAAGAGATATAATGGGCATGCTAATCAAAATAGAAGATAAAGTGAATGATTTGGCTCGTCCTGAACTTCCTATCATTATTGTGGGAAGCAGTACATACTTGATCTAACCTTATTTATATGGAGCTATAGTTGCATTAGGATGGCCATGTTGAACCAATTCTCTACAAGATGATTGATATGTCTGACCAACATCAGTGATAACTAGTGTCTACTTTGGAAGTTATGGAACAACATCAACATACACGCCTACATGAGAGAAGAAATTGTATGTTGATAGGCGAGCTTAAATCACTAGGGATAAGCGAGCTCAACAAGTTAGAAGCAAGAAATTGTATATCATCAAGATAGGCTCGAGCATGTAACACATCCCTATCTACTCTGATGTAGGTGTGTATGTTGATACATTTGTTCCACAACTTCCAAAGTAGACACTAGATCAATGATGTTGGTGAGACATATCAGGACCATCAAGTGTAGAGAATTGGTTCAACATGGCCATCCTAATGCAACTATAGAGACCTATAAATAAGGTTAAATTATAAGTACTGAAAATCCCACAATAATGATAGGAAGTTCAGGACTCCAAATCATTCACTTTATCTTCTCTTTTGATTAGTAGTGATCTTGAGTCTCTATTCAGCTTGAATTTCATCTTGTGATCAACAAGGCTCCATCATTCTTTCCTTCTTGAAGCGATCCTTTAAGTTATTGCACTTGCTTTTCATATTATCACTTACATTTCAAACATGTAAATTTTAATTTTTTCACTTAGTGAACTACAATGTATGTTCCTGGCTTCCAGATGTTAAATTTAAAAATTAAATTAGATACATAGTAAGTTAAAGATGTGCACACATGTACATTGGAATAAGTAATTTATTTTTGTGCACAAAATTTAGGTTGATATATATATCATGGCACATGCACCACCACCTAGACCTGAACCTTCTATATTTATGCGTACAGATACTGCAATTTAGAAATTGATAGGTGTTCTTTCTGACCCCAACACAATAGGGGTTTATAGGGACACATGTCAATCAATTTTATCTAGCTTGCAACACATTAGACATAGTCTAGGAGATAGTCGTGCTTATTCAGGTGATACTCTTACTGCTATTCTTGCCCAGATGCGGCAAAAGGTTATTGGTGATGTTTCTCTTGCTTCTGTTCAACTTACTATATCGAAAGAGACTATCAAATCCCAATGTTTCCCATATTATGTTGGTAAACCTAATGTGAGGGGATACCAAGTGACTAGATGTGTAGACCCTCTTATGGCCCCATTGGTATATCCACATTTTCTTGCTGCTCATGGTCATTATCCCAATAATGACCAAATTCCTTTATATTTTGCACAGTAGTTAAATGGAGAGGTTCATATGGGCCTCAAGGTCAACTACTTGGATTTGCCAGCATATTTTGGTCAGGGGAGGGGCAAGGTTGCTGATAGAGATGCCTATCATCGACCAAATTGATAGGTTCTAGTTTATAGGGGAGAGGATGCCTACTATCTCCCCAGCTCTAGCCCCTATTGTTGATTAGGCTGTCATTGCTTCCCAAAGGGAAGCAATCGATAGTGTTGGTGATATTACAGCTGCCACATCTATTATATCTTCTGATCATGTGGGAAGATATTTGATGAGTCATCCTTGATGATCTAGACCATTAGATCATGCTACTGATCCTTATGCTATCATGGGTGTCTTGTCATCTGTAGACATAGATGGTCTGACAGGAGACCATATGCTTCAGACTATAGCGAGTTATCTTTTTGTTCACTATCTCTGACAGAGATATATGTGACTCACTTGTTTCTTCCAGATATGCTAATTTTCTCAATATCCTCAACATACAAGTCTTCTAAACAAGAAATTGAATAAGATATAGTTGACACTAATGACAACAAGGATATGTTGACATCAATGACAACACCGATTAGGCACATATTTGCAACACAAACTCCTTAGGCAACAAATAATGTCTCCACTTCTTCAAGGATTGAATTATGGCATAGAATTCCTGATCATAAACTACATATCTTCTTCTTGCATTATTCAACTTCTCACTGAAAGTATACCTTCTTGAGTTAACACTACTCCTATTGCATTTCTACTTGCATCACAATCTACTTGAAATACTTTATTGAAATCTGGTAATGCTAACACTGGTTGTTCAGTCACTTTTTGCTTCAATAACTCAAAACTTTTATTTTATCCTGATGTCCACTTAAAGTCCTTTCTATCACCTCTCATTGTCTCTATCATTGGTGTGCATACTGAACTAAAATTTCTGATGAACTTCAGGTAGAAACTAGCTAATCCATGAAATGATCTGACTTCTCCAATACTCTCAGGTGTTGGCCACTCAACAATTGCTCTAACTTTCTCAGGGTCCATCTTCAATCCTTCCTTAGAAATTACAAATCCCAAGTATACCAATTCTTCCTTCATGAAACTACATTTCTTGATGTTTATCAACAATTTCTCTTCTCTCAACATCTACAACACTTGTCTCATGTGCCACAAATGTTCTTCTTTTATCTTACTAAAAATTAGAATATCATCCAAATATACAATAATAAACTTACCCAATAATTTATTCAAAACTTCACTCATCAATCTCAAGAAAGTACTCAGTGCATTAGTCAATCCAAAAGGTATCACTAACCATTCATACAATCCTTCATTTATCTTAAAAGTAGTCTTCCATTCATCTCCTTATCTGATTCTGATCTGATGGTATCCACTGTTCAAGTCTATCTTGGTAAAATATTTACCTCCACTCAAACAATCCATAATGTCATCCATCCTAGGCAATGGAAATCTATACTTAACTGTGATCTTGTTGATTGCTCTAGAGTCTATACACATCCTCCATTCTCCATCCTTCTTTAGTTCTAACACTGTAGGTACTACACAAAGGCTCAAGTTTTCTTTGATCAAACCTTTCCTCAACAACTCTTGTATTTGTCTATTCAATTCTTCATTCTCTGCTGGTGTCATTCTGTGTGCTACTTTATTAGGAAAACTAGCTCCAGGTATAAGATCCATGTGATGACTGATACTCCCGATTGGTGGCAATCCTTTAGGTGAATTATCTAATATGATGTCTTCATACTCTATTAACAATTCAGTTATCTCTTCTGGTTGTGATTCTCCAGTCTCTATCTTTGGGTTCCAGGCTTCTTAGGAATCAAAACATAACACATATTCTCATGTCTCAAACCATCCAAAAATTTCCTTCCATCAACCAAACAAATTCCAGCATTCCCACATACTTAACTTTTAGGTTGATCTTCCAAAGGTATTAAGGTAATTCTCTTTCTATCATACTGCCATGGTCTACCCAAAAATATATGACATACATCCATAGGCATAATATCACACAATACTTCATCATGATAAGATCTAATATGAAATTTTACCAAACATTATTCACTCACCAGTACCTTGTGTTCACCCTAAATCCATGCTATTTGATAGGGCTTAGGGTGTTTCAATCTTTCCAACTTCAGCTTAGTCACCATCTCCTCTGGAACCAAATTATGAGAACTACCACTATCAATTACAACCTTACAATATTTACCTCCTAATTTGCATCTGGTCCAGAACAAACTTTTCTTCTACAGTGATTCTTCATTTGTCTCTACTTGAAATAGTGTTATCCTCATGAATAATGATTCTCCTTTCTCAGGTTTACCATTTGAATTAGGTGATCCAACAGGTTCTTCTACATAAGCTACTCTTCCACTATTCTCTATCTTCTTACTTGTACTTCCCTGATGACATTCATATGCTCTGTCCTTCACCTCCATACTTAAAACAGGTTCCTCTGAATGTTCTCCTATCAAGTCCTTTTCTATCTCTTCTATATCCTTCACTCTGGTAAGGATTAGGGTTTCCTTTATGGTAGAAAGTTCTATCATCTCTCTGATATGCATTGTTATCTTTGTCTTCCTTCTTGAATGTGCTATCTTGTCTATTTTGCTCTACATAAGGTCTTCCTCCTCCAGAAATTGCTGTACCTCTCTAAAATTTACCTCCTCTACCTCTTTGTCTCTGCTCATGCTTCTTGTTCAACTTTTCTTCAACTTTAAGGGCAAACTGATATGCTACCTCAAGTGTTGTCATCCTCACCAAACTCAATTCTTCTTGAATGTTCAATCTCAGTTCATTGATGTATCTTGCCACTTTCTCCTTGCTTGCTTCACTATGTCCTATCCTTATAATCATCTTATGAAATTCTTCAGTGTACTCTTTCATAGATTTCTCCTTTTGTCTCAGGTTTTGCAATCTCTTCAACAATTCCAACTCATAGTCATTAGGTATAAACTGATTCTTCAACTATGTCACCATTCTATCCTATTTTGTGATCTTTTCTTTTCCTCTTCTGTTTCTATCCAACTGAACTTCTTTCCACCAAATAGCAGCATGTCCTTTCAACTTAGTCTTTGCAAATCTCACCTTCTTCGAATCTTCAATTTCTTCATATTCAAAGTATTCTTCTAGGTCATTTATCCAGTGAATCAATTCCCTTGAATTCAAGTTTCTAGTATAGTTTGGTACATCCACTCTAGGTCTTTTCCCAATCTTTGAAATAGCTCTCAACATCTTCACTTGATCTGATTCTTCTTCTTCTTCTAGGTTTTCTTCATTTTGATCAGTGGATTGAAATTCTTCATCATCACTTTTAACATTAGGTCAAGGTGTAAGTCCTCTTCTTCAATCTTCTTCAATAGCATCCAATCAAACTCGCATTGTTTTCATCATCTCTATCATCTCATTCATTATTCCATCAATAGTACCAACATCAGGTATTCTCCTCAGCGACATCTCTTCGTAGGATCAAGTGTAACTTCCTCAAATTTAACGATCGGGCTACAAGGTGACAACTGCCTCACAATCGGTGATCGGTTGACAAGACAGGTAGTCTGCCTCAGGTTTGGTGATATGTTCATAGAAAGATCTTATGGATTTCCTTCATAACTTCACTTAATTTTGTTCCCAAAGGATTCAAACTTCACTCTGATACCACTTGGTGCAATCACGGTTAGGAGGGTCCACAGAGTGAACTATCTAGGCCATGCAGCCAAAGTAAACATAACGGAAGTAATTCAAATATAGAATGCAAATGCAGATTCAGATATTGAATATATCAAAGGTTTGGAATGCTATCATGTTGGAAACATGTGGGCTTACAACTTAGGGCTCACAGGCCTGATTACAGAATAGAAAGATATGGCATTGAAGCGCATGATACCAAAATAATTCTGTGAGGCCTACATTTTTCATTTCCATACATGTGACTATTTACCTTACTGTTGCTGACACTTTTATATTTGTGGGACTGTTGATCCTAGATTTTCAAACTATTAAACCTTATTATGTTAAAGGAAAACTAATTGGGTGATGCTAGTAGATGTTGCTTTAAGAGAAAACAAATTGGGTGATGTTAGATAGATGTTTATTTTATAGGAAAACTAATTAGGTGATGTTAGTTAGATGTTGCTTTAAGAGAAAACAAATTGGGTGATGTTAGATAGATGTTTATTTTATAGGAAAACTAATTGGGTGATGTCTAATTAATGTTTACATTACAGGAAAACTAATTGGGTGATGTTAGAAAGGAAATTGTAATGTGATTTTATTATGTTATGAGAACTATGGTATGTTTTAGGAATGCATGTTTTAAGATTGCTTTGGCTATGATATTTATATGTGAAATTGACCTTGTAATTGAGTGCACAGGTTTTGGCTAACAAACCATAGATACTGGAGATCATACTGCACCTTATGTTGTAATCCCTTGTGAAGCCAATCTGGTTCCACTAGGAACCGAGATCAACTCTGTGTTTGATTTAATGTTGTAATGTTGTCTTTCATGAGGTTGAATGGGTTAGGTCTACCCTCTTGTAAATTTGAATTATGATTTGTGTTGTAAGAAATGTATTTGAATTTCATTTTTTAAATTTTAAATTTTTGAGACCCTTCTCTTGTGTCTTAACTTGACCCTGGGTGCCCTAACTAGGTTAAACTTGACCTTGGGTTATACCCCATGGGTCTAGGGTCCCTTTTCACTTGGGTAACCCTTGGTTAACCTTTGTATGGTCACCTTAACTTCACAGTGAAGTTAAGTGACGAATTTGGAGCTATGGGAGGGATAGAATGAGTGGTACCAACACTCAAGCTCATCCCTTTTCAATTCCCAAGGTAAGGAATGACTCCAAGACCCACCAATTATGGAGGATTTGACTTCAAGTCTCCCTCACAATTGGTGAGAGTCCCCATAGAGTTGTGTGGTCATTCATAAGAAGGAAAGAAGGAGAGACATGTGTCACCTTTTTTCCCCCTTTAACTCCTTTTTTTTCTCCCATGTGTAAGAGAGATGACATGTGGTAAGGGATAAGGAAGACTTTAGGGATGGGTGAATGACATATGCCAACACTCATCCCTTGAGAGACAATAGTAGATTGGGGAAGAGTGAGGAGGTGACAAGTGCCACCTCCCCATTCCTCTAAACTCATGGAATTAGGTTATTTAATCCCACTTGGGATAGGGAGGGGGGTGGTGGAATTTGGAGGATTTTTATTTATTGAAAATTGCTTTTGGGAGAAGAAGGTTAGAGGGAGTTTGGTGGCTTAGGTTGGAGGAGATTTTAGTGGAGCTCTACATCAACTTCATCCATTAAAGGGCTTTTTAAGGTTGGATTTCATGGCCTTTACTTTGTATTTCTATTTGTTGCATGAAGGATGTGTGAAAATTATTTATTTTTCTTGTATTATAAATTTTATTATTGTGGGGAAATTTTATTGGGATGTTGACAGAGCTTCTTCCACGTGGGAGAAATGCTCATCAAGTGTGGGGTAGGGGAGGAGTGATCCTCCTCAAGTTCATACCTTGTTTTGGGATGTTGAAAGCCTTGAGGGCATTTGTGTGACTTTGAGAAATTGTGTTATATGGCTTGAGAGCCAAAATATGAACTCCTTGGAATTTTTGTCAACAAGTTTGGCTTGAGGCCATGAGAAAAATTGTGTTGAAATAAAGTTGAAGGGTGACACTCTAGAGTTGAGTGTATCCACTCTCCTACCCCTTGTTAAACTCACTGTGGATGAGTTTGTGTTGTGTAAATAGCCATGGGTGTAATTGTGTTTTTGGGATGTTGTATTGTTTTGTTGTGAAGTGGATTTTGGAATACCCTAGGTGTGTGGATGATCTCCCTAGCTCGGGGGTGACCCTCTTGCAGGTCTACAGTAGGGAGGAGAGAAAGTTGAGTAGTGTTTTCTTCCCTTGTGTGATATGCAGGTTCTTGGAGCTTACTGTGAAGCTTGGAGAAGATTATTTGAACTTGGAAAATATTTTATTTTACTTAAGTCTTAAGGAGAGCTTGGTCTTTATTAGTTTTATCCTTGTTGATTTGCCAAGAGGAGAACATTCTCTTTCTTTTGTTGTAAATATTGGTATTTTGGAGTTATGAGAAAATCCTACCCTTTTGTGTTGATGGTTGTATTTTTTTGTATTTTGGGTTAGAAGGAAATCCTCTTCATTGTAATAAAGGATTTATTTATAGTATTATTTAAATTTTGTTATCATGTATGAAATGAGAAAGAAGAGAAATTTGTTTTTAAAATGATATTAGAATTGTCTATTTCCTTCTTCTCCTATTTGAAAGGTTGTGAAACTAGTTGTTGTTGTAAACAAGTTTGTTAAAATTTATCTCATTGCATGACTTGTAAAAATGATAATTTTAAGGAGTTAAATGAAGTTATAGTTTTGTCATTATGAAAATAAATGAACTCTTGTTATAATTATGTATTTTGTTTGTTGTGAATAAATGCAAAATAAAAATAGAAAATTTAATTCCTTCCCTTTTAATCAAATGTTACTATATTTTAATTTGCATCATTGTATTGGAAATTGACATTAAATAAAAAAGGAAAATAGATTTCAATTACCTATTGTATAATACTATTTTGTATGAAGTGTAATTTTAGTGTTGCAATTGAAATTGCATTGTTATAAATGCTTTATAAAAAATATATATAATTGGCAATAATTAAAAAATATATATAAATTCATTTCCTATATTTATAAAAGTTAAATGGGTCATTTATAAAAACTGTGAATTGTATTATTTTGAGAAAATTGTGGAGTAGTTATATAAATAAATAAATATATATATATATATATATATATTATTATACGAAATTAAAAATGGAACGTAAGATATATTATTTTCGCTATCATACATTTTATTACAGTCGACAAAAAAAAGAGAATAGTGGGAGGGGGGTTTGAATCCTCCCACCACGCCGCTGTCGCTGCTATCTTCTTTGGGTGTGGGGAGGGGGCGGAGCCCCCACCCACACCCCATGCTGTGGGATGTGGGTGGGGGCTCCACCCCCTCCCCACACCCCCGCCATACTCCAAGCCCCCTTGCGGGCTATTCCCCCGCTGAGCCTCTGCAGACCTCCTTGTGACCACCGCTGAGCAGCCTCCTCCGTCTCCTGCCCAGCGACCCCCGTGACCACGCTGCAGCCATTCCGCTGCCAGACTCTCCACCCCACAGTACTTCCCTCTACACAGAGCCACCACCGGTCTCCCTCCGCTCATCCACAGCGTGACCTCCGCTGATCTTCCACCTCCTCTATGTCCTCACTACCCGCGGCCCCATCTCCTCAAATGTGGCCTCATACCAGCGCCACCACCCTCCAATTCTCTGCCCTAACAAAATAAACAAATAAAATTTAGGGTTTTCATAAGATCAAGTAAAATATGAAATGAAACTAAAGGCCTCGGTCCCTCTTTTATAAAAGAGAAAACCTAAAGTTCTAATACAATAATATATATATATATATATATATATATATATATATATATACACACATAAAAGTGGTTATAAATATAGCAAAATATAATAGGGAATTATTAACGACAATAAAAAAAATATTTGTTTATAAATTAAAGAGAATATATATTTATATATATATATCTTATTTAAAAGAAAATGTATTTTGGAGGTTTAAATAATTATCCCAAATTAAATATCAAGAAAATGAAAAGAAAAATATATCTAAAATATTAAATGCAAATAAGTATATATATATATGTTATATATGCTTATTTGCATTTATATAGATATGCGTATCTTTATAAATGCAAACAAGCCATCACAGGCATTCCATGTGTGGCCATTGTAAACTCAACTGTAGATTGAGAAAACGTCCAATTGAGAAAAAGAGAGAAAGAGAAAGAAAAAGTTAACCTTGAAAAACAAAGAGGAGAAAATGCGTGGCATTTCTAAAAAGGGCTAAGAGAACTAAGTAAGTTTGACCTACCGTTAATCCTGATTAGGGACAAGTTAATTATCAAAGTAAATCAAACATTGAATTAAACCAGAGTGGAAACCTAGGAGATTATGTCAAGTGAAGTTAGGAAACCTGTTTAAGTGATTTGGTCTACCAAGAAATTAGGAATAATGTAAAGGATGTAGTGATAACTCTGATTGATAGAGAACATGAAGCAAAGCAGGGTAAACATAAAGAAATACAATCAAAATTAAATTTCAGAGAAACGGTAAAGTGAATGTGATAGAAATACAATCAAAATTAAATTTTAGAGAAACGGAAGAGAGGGCAAATGAACGGGCTTTGTTGAAAATGCTAAGTCCGAAGGAGGAGAAATTAATATTAAATTTCAGAGAAATGGAAGAGAGGGCAAATGAACGGGCTTTGTTGAAAATGCTAAGTCCGAAGGAGGAGAAATTAATATTAAATTTTAGAAAATGGGAAAGAGAACAGATGATCAGGCTTTGTTGAAAAATGATCCATTAATGAGATCAAGTGTAAATTCATTATAATTAGGGAGTCGTAGGAAGTTTGTTAACCCTATCAGGAAACCACGTGTTAAGAGTAGTGTTTGTGTAATAAATCCCATCACGCCCGTGAGGCGTTATGCTGTCGGATTCTTTCGTAATCTAGGGTTTAGAAGCTTAGAAAGTTCAACCCTTGTAATGATGTCAACCGCATTGTGAAGACCCCCTTGTTGGCCTTCTTGTGTTTGGGTATGCGCACGTGTGTGCTACCCCGCTAACAACTATTTTATTTACACCTTAAGCGTATGCCACCGAGCACGCTTACGCATGCGAGGGGGTTTCTAGGGAAGCGTGGGCATGACAAATTCAAACTTTCTAACAACTTCTAATCATGAAATATATAACTTATTATTTTCCTATGCATGTATTACATGATTATATATCATCTCCGAATCACAAGAATCCTTCGCGTCGGCTAAGAGAGATTACAAACTCCAATGAAAGAGATGTAACGTGTAGCAACAACTAGGTCAGCCTAGAACATATGGAAATCCTCCGCAAGTGAATGAATCAAGGTGTGGACCTCAAGGAAGGTCAATATGATCATAATGTGCCATGGGATATGCTTCAATTTTCTCTGCAAGTCATGGAAGTGATGCACAAGCCTTCTTCTTCAGCTGTCTGTTTGGATACTTTGTTCTGAGAACACAATTGATCTTCTGATAGCGATATCTTTCTAGAAACTGATCTAAATGATCTAAATTTTGGATATGATGTGCACGATGATGTCTAGATGCTAAATCCTCCTTCGCAAGCTCTGAAATTCTAATGTGGCAAAATATGGACCAAACTACTGAAACTACTTCTGACTGACTGAACTGGAATGAACTGAAAAATGAAAGAAAACAAAAGAAAATGCAAAAAGTTTTGGTTGATACAAGATTGCTCTGCAACCTGGGATGCTCCTGCATCAAACATGGGGGCTAAGATTTGATTAGAATGGATGACTAGGATTTAATGAGATGAATTAGGGCAAGGTTAGAATCTTCTAAGGAAAACTAAAATGATGGATGGTTGAGATTTAGTGAGAGGAATTAGGGCAATGTTAGAAGCTTCTAGGGCAAGCTAAAAGGATGGATGGTTGAGATTAAAGATGAATGAAAAACTAGGATTGAATGAGATGATTTTAGGTTAATTTTAGGGTTATATTTATTGAATGGCTAGGATTAAAAGATTGGATAGGAAAATGGATGGTGCAGATTTATTTGTTGTTTAACTTTTATTTTTTAGTTAGTCATGTGACTTTTTAAAATTTTAATTGATTTATTTGTGGATGGCATGTGATTTGAGATTTGATTTATTTATTAGTGGTAGTTAGATTAGGATTTAAGATTTTAGACTAATTAATCAAATGCTAAGATTATTTAATTAATTAACGGGGAAGGATGTAGGAAATTATTTTAATTAAATAAATATGATTTATTTAATTAATCTGATGATGGAGGGAATGTTCAAAGGATAATCATTATTAGTTAAAAAAATATAATTTATCTAAATAATTAGTGTTAAGATGAATGTGGTTGGGATGGGCTTAGGATGGTGTCGAAAGTGGTATTAAGATTGTGATGTTAGCTATGTTGTTAGGATGTGGTCAAATTGTTATGTCGTAAAATGTCTCCCTAGGACTTTTACCTCCTAAGTTTAGCTCTCGAGTCCCTTGTTTTGCATCTCGTGTGTTCATTTTGACTCCTGTTGAATAATTCTTAAAAACCTATGTCAAATGGGGTTAAGGGGACCTTGTTGAACTGAATTCTACCTTGAAATAGGGGACTTGGGATTGGGCACTCGTGCCCTAGTCCTGCCTTATTTTAGGTAGGTCCTAAATTTGAATGTCGGTTATGTGACCATTAAGAGGTTCCGTTGCCAACATCTTAAGTTTGAATTATGAAATTTAAGCAGGAATGCATATATAAGTATGTTTAGGGATTCATTTGCAAAACTAGAAGATGATTATGAACTTTTGGCGAACTTATGACTTTAGAGCATTCAAGATATTCATTGTTGCAGGGTAGAATATTGTTGTTGTGTTTGTGATTGAAGATTTAGCTTCATCTTCTCATGTGTTGAAGGATTTTCATCTACATGCGAGTTACACCTCTGAGGTGATATCTATTTGTGTTTTCAATCATTTATCAATTGTTTTTGTCTCTATCTCATAGGGATACACACTATTTTATCTAACAACGGTGTTCGGAAGACTTGAATGTCATTCTAGGGCTTGACTGAGGCAAGCACCTAAACACCTCAACCCCCAATCTCATTCTTTGTGATTACAGGTTACAAGTGGCATATCTAAAGGAGTGGAGTTGTAGGGGGCTGGAACAAAGTGTTTAGATCCCATATTTTTGAAGAAAAGTAGGACTTGGACTTGGGCACCTTACACCAAAGCCCCTGGGATCTCTGACACTGAAATCTCCTAAACAACAGAAATAAGTTGTAGACATCTTCCGTGATCATCAATAGAAAATTGTAGCTTGGACTTGGGCACCTGCTCCTTAGTCCCTAACATTTCCAGAATCTAAATCTTGAAACCTGGTATGTATCTACTCTAAATATTACGTCTCTGTCTATGAGCATTTGTCGTGATTCATCCGTTTGTTTAAAATTTTGAATAATTAGGATTTCTAGCATAATTAGGCTTTAATTAATTAATTAATTAATTAGTAAATTCCAAGTTTCCACATCATTACAAGTGACACATCCACCTGTAGGAGAATCCTCTTGCAAAAGTTGTGATTCAACTCGGTAGGATGTCCTTGAATGTTTGTATTGAAAGGAGGATCTATCCATTTATACATCTTCCCCCTTTTTCTATTAAACACAAATTTAGGTGTCTACATTTTGCTCCTCTTTTAAATGGTGTTGCAACTAGAAAAAGCAATGCCATTTCAAAGAAATTATGACATTTGATTATAAGATCAAATTATGGTTTAGATTTGATTGAAATTGATTGGTTAAGATTGATTGATGGTTTGGATTCAATTGAAATTGATTGGATTGTGGTGCAGGAGCACCAAGACATCAGGGTTTTGCTTGATCTGCAAATAATTGTTTGTTTGATAAGGTCTTTTGAGATCATTTAAATGTTGTAATGAGGCTTAATACCATGTTTGTAATTGGACTATGTCCAAATGTCTAGAATCTATTTCCTTGTTGTAAGTCCTTGGTAGAACAGTCTTAGGTAGTTTGCATTAGTCATATAGGATAGTCATTTAAGTCATTTTTAATCTTCATATTTGTAAGCCTTTAAAGGCATGTCTAAGGTGTGTCAATGTGTTAACACCTTGTCCAAGGTTCTCCAAAATGTTTGAAAGTATCATCTATCTAAAAATAGTCGATATAGTACAAAATAGAAGGTGGACAGTTACTAAACAACAGGCTTTTAATGCTACAGTTACAATTCAAGAAGGAACTCGATGGTTTTGGGCAGTTGCATTGACCCACTTCACTCCATGCATTGTAAGAGGCTTGTTTTAAGCCAAGGAAGGAGGGATTGTAAAGAGAGATCTGAGGAAGGTGAAATAGAGGAGAAGAAATTACTGTTTTTACTGTCTCTATTGCCTTTTTTGTGTTTTATGCTATTTTCTGCCGTACTGTACTTCTGTACGGAACTGTCATGGTGCAAGGGCATGTTGGATGGAAAGTAGACTAAGGTAGCTTGGCTTTCAATCTTATTTGGAGACTTAACACAAAACTTGTCGGAAGATATCAGTGATTTCCCAAAAACTATTTTTTTTAGAATTGCTGTTCACTTCTAAAAATTCATTGTTTTATGCATTGATCCGTACCTGTACGGCCTGGAGGTGGTTGATGCCTATGATGGGGAGTTAGGTGGCTGAGTTACCTATCCATGACAACTAGTTTGGGCTCTTGACACCCTAGTTTAACTTTGCATTTCTCCTTTGTGTGAAAGTGGGTCGAAACCCTGAAGTATGGTATTTCTGAGTAGCCCGATGGGTATTCCTTCTCTCCACTAATCTTTCCTATTGGTGATCAATGGAAGGGTATGTAAAGTAGTTAGTCCACAACCTTGTGAAGGTTGCAGGGCAAGGAAATGGTGTATGGTGAGTGTGGGCATGTGAGAAACCCCTGCAGAATCAGTGTTAGGAGTTCAAAGAGAGACAATAGTCTTAACCAAGAAGGAAAATGTAAGTTTGGTGAGTTTGTTTGCTTTGTCATGAAGGCATTAGGGAGTTAGGCATGTGATTGGTTTGGTCTATTGCAAAGAGGTGGAGTTTGTATTGATTGAGAACATTCCAAGGTGGACATGGTGACAGTTCTTTACAATGGTGCAGTGGTGTGGTGACAATCTAGGAGACTGTTGTCCTGCAGACCCTGTATAGTGGGTTGAATAGAAGTTTAGATGGAGTCTTGGTTGGAGTTAGGAGTCTTGGTGAGAGGTGTCCTGAAGTCCCTCACCTTGGTGTCAAGAATATGTGTAGTTTTGAGTTGGAACCCTGCCTTAAGTGAAGTTTAATCTTTGTCAAGAAGAAAACAGTGAACCTAGAAAGAATGGTTCCATTGAAGTTTTGAACCATGAAATTGCTAACCTAGATGCTCTGCATTAGATTGTCAATTATTTTTAAATGATTTGGTGTAGGGATGCCTCTGAAGAGGACATGTGGGTTTGAAGAACATAGGTGTGCTCTCAAAATGAATGAAACATATAGTTAGAAAAGATCATAGGGATGAATGAAAAAAGATGGATGTTAAGAGAGTTGGGTGTGAATGATGGAGGAGGGGATGCTGAGGAAGCAAAGAGGTTAGGAGGGATGAACATGAAAGATATGCAAATTAGTAGATGAAGGGGAGAGAGATATGCAAATGAAAGATGAATAGGGAGAATGAATGATGAATGTTAATGATAAAGGAGTGAATATGATGAAAGACTAGGTGTAATGGATATGATGAGGGGTTAATGGTTGGGATTATTGAGGTACATGTTATAAATCTTGCACAAGATGTAAACTATTTTGAGCAACTTAATGTTTACTTTATCATATGATAGGATGCATCATGATATGGAAAAACCATGATGACACAATTGTGAGATGCTATGCGATTGACCCAAAAGAAAAAGTCACAAGAAGACATATGACATGTGGCACCATGATACGATAGACCGTGATGTCATTTTCATAAAATGTCACAAGGACTAACACAAATGAAATCAAAATAAGAAATACAAAAGAAAGCAAGCAAGCATGCACAAAACACACAAGATTTGGTTAAGCTAAAAGATAAAGATTGATTTGATGAGGGAATGATATACCTAAGAATAATGTAAGGATTTAGAATGATATATCTTGATAATGATGTAATGATTTTTTTAGAACTATACAAAGCTTGTAGCAAGGCTAGGAACAAAATCAATGGTTGCTTTTGGATATATGTTAGGTTGCTTGGCTAGATTAGTTTGGATTGTTTTTCTTTGTTGCTATGTTTTGATTGTGGTGTTGAGATAGGAATTTTGGATCATGATATGGATTTGGATTTTTTTTTGAGTAGCCTTTTGTTTTTTCTGTTATTTATGGGATTGTTGTCTCAATGTGGTAACCAATGCCAAGGGAAAACAAAGTCTAGGGACACAAATGAAGGGTGGATCAGATGGAACATTTAAAGGATGGCATTTTGGGGTGGGATGGATGGGGGATAATTTTGAAATGCATAGGACAACTAAGAGGGGGGGTGAATCTATTGTCACAAAAATTTAACCATTTATGAATATCAACACATCCAATTCTTAATCATTGTTATTAAGATTAACCATGAAAGCATAAAACAAGAAGCTCAACACAATAACACATGAGACACCATAATTTTTATGTGGAAAACCCTATAAGGGAAAAACCATGATGGGTGTTAGCCCACAAAAATAAATAAGTTATAGTAATACCAAAAATCATAGGCTCATTGCCCAAAATGCTCACTGCAAAATGTTAGGGCTCACTGCCAAGATCAGCTCACTACCAAGGATTGGTGAACTAATTTGATAGCATCTACTTCATGCATGAGTTCAGTTCCATTGAAGCACAATATAACACCTTTGCTATGCTCTTCTTACATCTTCGCACCTATCTTTTCATTTTTGCACAAGGACATCTTTTTCACAACTAAATTACATGTTTTTATACAACTCATCAACCTTGGAATGTACATCAAGATCGGCATTACATTCATCAACTGTTGGAGAAATCTCCAAGGTCGGCATTACAAACATACAAAGAAATAGGTCTGGACCTAAACAAGATTAGCTAAGGGAAAGATATATGCGGATCACATTACACTTTAGTTGGGACTCAAAAGCAATCTTCCACACCACAACACGCTTCCACAATCTTCAATGCATCTCCACAAGTAGTGAAAACAACCAGGTCAACCAAGACTAGTGTTAACATTAAGTCTTCTAAGAACAATCTTCTTCTACGATCCAAATTTCTCTTTGCCGACCAATCCAAATATAGGAACACAATCATGAGCCATCCACAAGCACATTGTAAACACCAAGAACAACCGCGCAATCTCTAACAACTCTGTCAAGAAGATTCTTCAAACCGGAGCACATAAACAACACTGCCAGCTACTATCATAAGGAAAAGTTCACTTGCGGACCACCAAATCATGAACCATTGGAGTTGAAGCAACTTATCATTATTACAAACTTTATTCCTGAACCGGAGACTGAAATACCTAACTATGGAGGAATACGGAGCATAATACATTCTCCCTATCACCACCAACTCTATAGAAAAAGAAGATTTCACTCTGGTGAACATATCTCACTCAAATCTTCATGACAGAGGCTTAAACTTGGAACATAGCATCTTCATACATGTATCTAAATAACTTCCAATCTGCAAACAACGATATTCATTCTACATGAAATGTGGAGCAATCTATTGGACTGTTTTGCTGTACCAGGAATACTTATTATCTTTAATACTTAACTTATTACAAGCAAACATAAAAACAAGAGCACATTTGACACTAATGACAACACAAATATGTTGACATCAATGACAACACCGGTTAGGCACATACTTGCAACAATCTCCCCCTTTGTCATTGATGGAAACATATGATGTGAAAAACTGTAGAAACCATCAAGACAAGATACTCCCCTTTCTTTCTATGCATCTACACTCTTTCTCCCCATGAATTTTTCACATGTTTTCTCTTCCCCTTTGACATCAATGGAAAAGGGCACATACTTGCACTCTGCTGCTCTGATCAAATTGAAACTACTCTTAAATAGAAACTTATGTCAATAACATCTAGCTACTCCCCCTAAGAGGTAGCTCTCAAAACATCAATCTAGATCAATGACTGAGACTCTATGCACCACTAGATTGATGCATTCCTATGCATCTTAGTTCAAAGAAGGAGGGGTAATAACCCCTAACTTTTCTCTGAGATACTCAAAGGTATCTTTAGGTAGAGGCTTAGTGAATATGTCTACAATCTGATCCTTTGTGGACACATATTCCATCTTTACTTCATTCTCTGTCACCTTCTCTCTCAAAAAGTGATACCTTATTGATATGTGCTTTGTCCCTGAGGGCATCACTGGATTCTTTGAAATGTTTATGGCACTTGTATTGTCACAAAAGATTGCAATTGGATCTTCATACACAACTCTTATGTCCTTCAAAGTCTGCTTCATCCATAACACTTGAGTACAACAGCATGTTGCTGCAATATACTCTGCTTTTACAGTAGACAAGGAGATTGAGTCTTGTTTTTTGCTCATCCACGAAACCAATCTATTTCCCAAGAAAAAAATCACCTCTAATTGTACTCTTTCTGTCATCAACATCTCTGGCCCAATCTACATCTGTATAAGCACTTAGAGTGAAATCATTGTCCTTTGGATACCATAAGCCATGATCTGATGTGCCTTTCAAATACCTTAAGATTCTCTTGACTACCATCGCATGTGATTCCCTAGGATCTTCTTGAAATCTTGCCACAAGACATACTGCATGCATTATATTAGGTCTTCTTTGAGTTAGATATAGTAATCCTCCAATCATAGCTTTGTACCTTTTTTGATTAGTGTTAGGTGATTCATCAACTTTTTGCTTAATTTGCAGCCAGTCACCATGGGAGTGCATACTATCTTGGAGTCCTCCATCCCAAACTTCTTCAACAACTCTTTCACATAATTAGACTGAGAAGTGAAGATTCCTTTATCTGATTGAGTAATTTGCAGACCTAGAAAGAAATTCATTTTGCATTTCTCCTACAAACTTCATGCACATACCTTCATTTCCTCCAAAGATAATGTCATCAACAAAGATTTCAACAATCAGGATTTGATTATCATTGATTTTGAAATAGAGATTGATTTCAGTAGTACCTTTATTAAACCCTAATTGGAGTAGATACATGTCTAACGTTGCATACCATGCTCTGGGGGCTTGCTTCAGTCCATACAATGCCTTTTTCAATCTATATACCATATCACCTTGGTTTGATAACTAAAATCCTTCTAGTTTCTTAATGTAAACTTCCTATTCCAATTCACCATTGAAGAATGCAGACTTCACATCAATCTGATACACTTTGAAATCTTTGTGAGCTGCAAATGCTAGAAATATTCTGATTGCTTCTATCCTAGCCACTGGAGCAAAAGTCTCTTCCAAATCTATTCCTTCAATTTGAGAATATCCTTTGCACACAAGCCTTGCTTTGTTTCTTACAACTTCTCCATTTTCATTCATCTTGTTTTTGAAAACCCATTTAGTTCCAATGACATTCTTATTAGCAGGTCTAGGAAACAATTCCCAAGTTTGATTCTTCTCAATCTACATCAGTTCTTCTTCCATGGATTTTACCCAATTTTCATCATTGCTAGTTTCATTTATAGTTTTTGGTTCAACTTTTGAAAGCAAATAGTAATTCACTTGTTCTTCTGCAGCTCTTTTTCTTGTTAGCACACCTTTGTTTTTGTCACCTATAATCTGATCTTTAGAATGATTAATCCTTACATACCTAGGAGTCTTAACAACATTTTCTGGAACCTCTTCTTCATCCTGACTATCTTCTTGTTCAACTTTTTCTTCATTTGTTATAATCACAGGTTCATCTGGTTCATAGAAACTTAGATCTGATATTCTTTCCTTACCTTCATCCACCTTCACATTAGCACTCTCAACAATCTGATTTAGTCTCTTATTGTAGCACTGGTAGGCCTCACTCTTGGTAGAGTACCCAAGAAAAATTCCTTCAAAACATTTATTATCAAACTTGCGTAGTTCTTCATCTCTTCTGATATAACATTTGCTTCTAAAAACTTTGAAATATTTCATTGTAGTAATTCTTCCATACCATAATTCAAAAGGAGTTTTAGAGTTGTTAGCTTTAACTTGAACTCTGTTTAGGATGTACACATCAGTATGTATGGCTTCTATCCAGTATACTTCTGATAGGTCAACTTCCTTTAACATAGTCCTGGTAGCTTCTTGAACTGTCCTATTTTTTCTTTCAACAACTCCATTTTGTTGAGTCCTAGGTGTAGACAACTATCTCTTTATCCCTTGCCCTTCACAGAAAATATTAAATTCATTTAATGTGAACTCACCTCCTCTATCAGACCTCAAGCATTTGATCCTCAATTCTAACTCATTCTCAACCATTGCTTTGAAAACTTTGAACTTGTCTAGAGCTTCAAAATTTTCTTTTAGAAAAGTGACCCAAGTCATTCTAGAATAGTCATCAATAAACAACATAAAGTACATGTCACCTTGCAGACTTCTTGTTCTTTTGGGACCACACAAATCTATATGTACTAGCTCTAGCAATCTAGCAGAGAATTATTCTTTGCTTTTGAAACTTGTTTTTGTCTGTTTCCCAAATTGACACTCCTTGCAAATGGTGTTGGCTGGCTTCACAAGTTTAGGCAAATCTCTTATAGCATGTGCAGAACTTATCTTCACCAAATTGTCAAAATTGATATGACACATCCTTCTATGCCATAGCCAACCCTCATCTATATGATCCAATAAATAATAATCATTAGTTCCTCTTAATTGGTAAATGTTACCTTTGGTCTTCTTACCAGTAGCAATCACTGTTTCAGAGCTTTCCACGATCTTGCACCCATCATCTTTGAATCTCAGATCATAACTTTTGTCACACATCTAACCAACACTCAAAAGATTATGCTTCAAACCCTTCACATATAGGACATTATCAGTATTGTGTTTTCCTTCAAAAGAAATAGATCCTTTTCCACAAATCTTACCAGTTGCATTATCTCCAAACCTAACTAGTCCTCCATCATACTTTTCCAAAGTCACAAACTTACTTTTGTCACCAGTCATGTAATGAGAGCATCTACTATCAATAAACCATTCATCCTTATCTTTCTCAACCTGAATAGCCAAAGCACTTTCTTCCACTACTTTTTCTTCCTTCACACAACTAGCAGGGTTAGTAGACACAAGTTCTTCTTTAATTGCAATAAACAAGCACTCATTTGCACTAGTACTAGCATCATCAAATTCATCATCTGTCACACCTTCATCATCAAGATCTCTAACATAGTAGCATTTCTTTGGAACCCTAGGTTTACTCTCAAATCTTTTTCTATTTCTTTCGATTCTTTCAGGACATCTAGAAGCATAGTAACCAATCTTACCACATGAAAAATATTTGAAAGGTAATTTGCCTTTGAACTTACCAGAACCTCTCTGCAGTCTATCAACAAAGTTAGCTTCAATTTCATCAAACTCATCACTAGGTTTCGCCTTGTATTTTTCACCTCTGGAAATCTTCTCTAAAGTACTGGCTTTGAAAGTAGTTTCAACCTTTGGTAGGGCATCACCAAGCTCTCTCATCTCAAAGGTTGTAAGCTTTCCAAGTAGCTAATCCTTAGTGACATCTTGTACTCCCATTACTTCTTCAATTGCAACTACCTTGTGACTATAGGACTTGGGTAGTGACCTAAGAATTTTCATCACAAATTCCTTCTCATCAATAGTTCTTCCCATACCTTTTATTCCATTGATAATATCATCAACCTTTTTCATGAAGGCAATTATGTTTTCATCATCATTCATTTTTAAACCTTCATATTTCACTTTTGAGCCCTGCAATTTGACACTCTTTATAAAATCATCTCCTTCATACAATTTTTCCAGCTTTTCCCAAACTTCATGAGCAGATTCTAGATCCATGACTTTTATTAACTTAGTGTTAGACAAGGCACTCAATAGAGCATCTATAGCTTTTATGTTTAACTCATATTCTTTGATTTCATCTTCAGCTTGCAAACCATTCTAACGCAAGGTATATTTTGTCTCTGTCGCTTTCCATACTTTATAACCAAGACAAAGGAGGTGGCTTTTCATTTGTACCTTCCAAAGAGTATAGTTTGTTCTATCAAATTGTAGAGATTCCTTCCTATAAGACATCTTGGATCTTCCTCAAGTGGTTAGGCTTTCTTCTAAGGAACCTGCTCTGATACCAGTTGTTGAAATGCACAAGACAACTGAGAGGGTATCAGTTGTCACAAAACTTTAACCATTTATGAATATCAACACATCCAATTCTTAATCACTGTTATTAAGATTAACCATGAAAGCATAAAACAAGAAGCTCAACACAATAACACATGAGACACCAGAATTTTACATCGAAAACCCTATAAGGGAAAAAACACCGTGGGTGTTAGCCCACAAAAATAAATAAGTTATAGAAATATCAAAAATCAAAGGCTCACTACCCAAAACGTTCACTACAAATGTTAGGGCTCACTACCAAGGATTGGTGAACTGATTTGATAGCATCTACTTCATGCCTGAGTTTAGTTCCATTGAAGCATAATATAACACCTCTACTCTGCTCTTCTTACATCTTCACACCTATCTTTTCATTTTCATAGAAGGCATCTTTTTCAAATTACATTACAAGTTTTTATACAACTCATCAACCTTGGAATGTACATCAAGATCGGCATTACATTCATCAACCGTTGGAGCAATCTCCAAGGTTGACATTACAAACATACATAGAAATAAGTTTGGACCTAAACAAGATTAGCCAAGGGAAAGATGTATGTGTATCACATTACACCTTAGCTGGGACTCAAAAGCAATCTTCCATGCCACAACACACTTCCACAATCTTCAATGCATCTCTGCAAGTAGTGAAAACAACTAGGTCGGCCAAGACTGGTGTTAACATTAAGTCTTCTAAGAACAATCTTCTTCTATGATCCAAATTTCTCTTTGCAGACCAATCAAAATGTAGGAGTATGATCAAGAGACATCCACAAGCATATTGTAAACACCAGGAACAAACACACAATCTCTAACAACTCTGTCAAGAAAATTCTTCAAACTGGAGCACATAAACAACACTACCAACTATTGTCATACGGAAAAGATCGCTTGCATACCACCAAATCATGAACCATTGGAGTTGAAGGCACTTATCATTATTACAAACTTTATTCCAAAACCATAGACTGAAATACCTAACTATGGAGGAATGCGGAGCATAATACAATCTCTCTGTCACCACCAACTCTATAGAAAAATTAGATTTACTCTGGTGAACATATCTCACTCAAATCTTCATACCGGAGGCTCAAACTTGGAACCTAGCAACTTCAAACATGTATCTAAATAACTTCCAATCCACAAACAAGGATATTCATTCTACAATAAATGCGGAGCAATCTACTGGATTGTTCTGCTGCACCAAGAATACTTATTATCTTCAATACTTAACTTATTACAAGCACACATCAAAACAAGAGCACAGTTGACACGAATGACAACACAGATATTTTGACATCAATTACAACACCGGTTAGGCACATACTTGCAACAAATAGATGGAGGGAAGGATTTAGGATTTGAACTCTAAGGACTATGTTGCATGTAGGAATAACATGCCCCTGCTTGATATATACCATTCATGATTATGCATTGCAATGCTTGTTGAATGATGTATCAACTTGATCCATAAACTAGGATGATATGTTGTAGTATTTGCTATGGAAGATTGGATATATCAAGAAGTTTCCAAAGCATGTTGCAACATTTTGTCCCTATCCTTGTCAAGGTCAAGCAAGAGTAGAGGATGGATTGTGTATGATGGAATAGGTATGTAGTTATGATGGGTGACTATGATGGAAGGGATAGGTACAGTGGAGGATGAATGGGATGAGTGGATGGAAGATGTTTTTCCCCCAAGTACAAGGTTCACATAGGCAATTAATTTACATATGATGCCCTTGAATGGGTTTTCATCATGGTACTTTCCCAAGGCACTAGGAGCATGGTTTTCACCATTGGATGAATTATTTTTTTTAGATTTATTGATTTATTGATATATGTATTTTGAATTTTTGGATTTGGATTTTAGATTGTTGAATATTTAGATCCAAGAATCTATTTCCATAGTGAGATAATAGTATCCCATTCTAAAGAATTGCTTCACATGAATCATGTTGTTGTATTGTGCTCTATGGATGTTGTTGTGGACTTTGTTGATTGATAAGTTGGCTTTTCCCAAAACTTAACAGAGTACCATTATAGCCCCTAAATTAGAGGATTATACCAAGTAAAATAGAATGAGAGATAGGTTAAATGGAGGATGGATGGTGCTTATGCGAAAGCTCAAATTAAAGGGGTGTGGTTGTGGAGATATTCTAGGTAGTGGATTTGGTTATGAAAATTGGTTGGTGTGGAGGAAAAAATACTCCTTGATCAAACGTGTCAATCAAGGGAAATTTTTTCTACAACCACACTAGGGTCCTGCTTAATTTTCTATTATCTACTTCTCTATACAAACTAACAACAACAAACCCACTTTGCACTAATTGAAATGAAAATAAATTGAACTAACTGCTTGAAAGGAAAGGAAACAACTAACATAATGCTGGAAATGTATTACTGTAGATAGAATTTTAGAAAAGTAAATATAGAAATGGAAAGAGGAACAACATAGAAAACTAGCATCAAAGACTGAAGCTCACTACCCCAGATGACAGTGCACCTCGGGGATGCTTGTGTTAGTGTTGGCATCCTCAAAGTTGGAAAAATAAAAAGACTCAGCCTAGTTTGATTTCTTATTACTTGCACATGAAAATGGACAAACAAACAACCCATTAGATTTCCATGTAACAAGAAATAAACTAAAATAAGGAAAGGTATATGATAACTTCAAAATAAATGAAATGAATAATAGAAAAATGAAGGGGATTTGAGTAAGAAGATGCAAAAATAGGAAATAAAGAATGAAACTCTCCACCCAAATCCACGACGTGCAAGAGAACAATGAAAATGTTATAGGCTTCTAAGGAGCTTTCCTAAGTCAAGTCCCTACTTTGACATTTTGACCTCCACGAGCAGTGAGGATGAAAAAAAATAGTGTGTGCTCCTATTCCTTAAGTGTATCTACGAAATAAAGAAGTGAAAAATGAAAATTTTAAAATGCATTAATCTACTCAAGGTTAAGTGAGAAAACTAACACAAATATCTATGTAGATATGAATCAAAATGGAATGGAACCACACAATGCAATCTCAAAAAATGGGGTTACAAAAATAAAAAGAAATTTAAAGAGATTATTATGAAACTCTATCACCTATAGAGGAAGCACAATCTGCCTAAAAGGAGAAGTTCAACTAGCTAGCAATGGTTTCATAAAACCTTATGAAAGAGCACAAAAACCTCTGAGAGCTCACACAAAAAGGCACCAAGAGAATGTAACTGCAAGAGAGACTTGAAGAAGCACCATGAAAATCTATAGGAGATCACTAAGAGAGCAAGAAATCTTCATAATAGTTTAGATAAAGTTGTAGAGTTGAGAGAGTTCACAATACAATGCATGAGAGTCAAAAGTAAATTCTAAAATCTACACAAAAGAGGGAAACAACCAAAGATAGAGTCGAAAGAGATGTTCTAAGCGATGAAGGAGTGTTATTGAAATCTTGAATCATCACCAGAGGTGGCTAGTAATGCTAAAAAATAGTCACCTCTAATCAAACAACTATGGGATGCTAACACATTGTGCAGATGTCCACTCTAAGCGCTCATATCCAGGCAACTTCAATTCTTTGTCACATGGAACACCATCGGATGATGAGATAAACAAAGCATTAAAACAAATTTAGACAAAATAAACACAAAGGGGTGAGTAGAACATAAAACCATGTGTGGTTACGAGAAAAAGGCTAAGGCAATGCTAAAATGAACCTGGAAGTAAACTAGGGGAACAGACACCAAAGTGGTCATAAAATGTAGCATGAAATTGCAAGGGTATGCAATTTTTGACATTAATTTTAGCCCCCACTTTAGCAGGCTTATGACATTCTGTACATATGCAAGCTAAAGTAGAAAAGGAAATAACAACATCAATACTACCTCAAAAATGATACTATAGAGGATGCAGAGGATTCTTTAGGCAGAGGAATGAAGCCCCTAGGTTGAAAACCTGCAAAACCACAATATTAGGCAATAAAATTTGCACAAGAGGCAATGTTAGAATCACATATATATAATCATACTAAAAAGGATTAGATCAAATATGATTTTCCCAAACATCAAGGTTAACAAATCATATAATCTAGTACACATTCTATAAAAATCTAAAAACAAACTAACACACATCATACATGAGAAAGTAAAGAAAACAAAGTGCAAGGGGTATTTCTAGCACACTATGAGAGCTAGAAGGATGCCAAGTATGGTTCTATGGATAGCACATTATGAGATCTAGGAACCATAACAAACTCTTGTGGGCCACTAGGACTAACAAACTGGGTTTCTTAGGCGAGTCACAAAGAGTGCTAAAAGGGTAGTTAAAAGTGTGGTTAGGCCAAGAAAGTGCATCTACTTAGGACCATAAGCTACAAACATTGCCAAGAGAAAATGCTACAAAGAGTGTATCATCAATGTGGTGTGTGCAAAAGTGCAAGACATAAAAGTATGCTTGGCCACCTTAAAGTAATTGCATAAAGCATCAGTATGTAATTGATTTGAAGGTAGAAAAGGGGAAGAGAACTTTAGGAAACATATCTATATGGGTAGGTATGTTCCAAAAGATGCATCTATATAAAGAAAAAGAGAGAGATGCCCCTAAAGGAAGGAAATAAAGGTGATGCTGTAGGCATGATACACAAAGGCTTGTATAAGCATGGTATGACACTGAGTAATGCAAACACATGTCACATAAAAACAAGAAACATCATCGAAGAACACTAAGGGATTTACATGCTTTGGGGTCAATATGCATTTAGAAGGGGAATAATCAAGGGAAAACTGAAAGAATTGTCATCATCCCCCAAGCACGTAGAACTACAAGTATGTAGGAAGAATGTCATAAGAAAACAAAATTAAATTAAATTTTTGGGGAAACATGGAAGGAAGCTAAATCTTCCAATGCTTTGCATCATCCCCAAAATGTTGAAATAGACAAATGTACAACAAATAGAAGATAAAAATAGATAGAAGAATGGCACAACATTTTCAATCCTCCTATAGCAATGTGTCTACTAGGGCATCGTGGGTCCTCTAGGGATAACTAACAAACATAAATACACATTGATGGGGAAAATATTACATGCAAGCATGCAATCACATAAAAACACATGAGATGAAGGTACTACCCTCAAGGGTTAGGCACAAATCATATTGGTCTTAATCTTCATTATCATAGGGGGACGGAGGAAGATATGACAATAGGACCACATCAAGAGTGGTACAAGTAGTCTCCTTTGGTATTGTAAGCACCAAAATCACGCACAACCTCCACGAGGATGATGACTCACAATCCTTGTCATGTACATGTAAGCATAAAATAATGTACTCTCAGAAACAATTCTCTTGGTGACATGTGGTTTCTTCTTCCTTTTGTTGTTTCCCCTTTATCATTCTCCCTCTTTCCCCGCTTTTGACACTTCTTGACACTTGTTGATTTGCATTTCCTGTGCTTGCGACTTTGTCCTTAAGCCTTGTATTCATCCATTTATTGTGTTTTCACCTCTCCCTAGTGTTTTTCATCCATTCCCACCCCTAGGAACCCTTTAGAGGACCTCCCAAGCCATCTCCCACTTTTAGTTTTTAGTTTTAGTCAACCAGTACAAATCTCCCTCAGGAGATCCTAAATTTACAAGTGGATATTTGGTTTTTGACCCCTGTTTGACCTATTTCCGGAGGCAGATCACCTTCTTTTCTCCTCCTCTTTCATCTCCCTTCCTAAGATTTCACCCAGGACCCCTCCTCTGAGGGTCATCCTAATTGGTGAAAGGGGTGACTAGGTAGCGACCCTACCGTCTTTCCCAACCATGATTAAACTCAAGTTTATGGCCAAAAATAACTCTATTTTTGCCTATTTTTGCTTCTATTTGCATGAAATTTTGTCCTAAAGATGGAGTGGTGTAGTCATGGTGGGAGGGTTCACAGAATGAACTGTCTAGGCTATGCAGCAAGAGTAAACACAATGGAAGCAATGCAAATATATAATACAAAGAAATATTCAAATGCTCAATATATCATATAATTAGAATGCTCATATGTTGGCAACATGTGGGCTACAAATTAGGGCTCACACCTGATTGTCTAGTTACAATAGATATGGATTTAAAGCACAAAACATCTAATTGAAGCTATCTAAATCATTTCATAGAACTACTTACTTCCTAATACATCTTAGAGATCTATATATCATCTCCAAGCTCAAAGAATCCTCTGTGTCAGCCAAGAAAGGTTACAAACTCCAATGAAGAGATGTAACATGTGGATCAAATAGGCTGACCTTCAATCCTCTGGTATTGCTCCACAAATGAATGAAACTTGGTGCAGACCTTAAGGAAGGTCTATTTGATCATTATGTGCCATGTGATATGCTTCATTTAGCTCCACAAGTCACGGAAGTGCTCCGAAAACCTTCTCCTTCACCTGATTGTCTATATTCTTTGTTCTGTGAAAACAAGTGATCTTTTGATAGTGATAACTTTTAGCAAACAAGTCCAAATGACTTGAAATTTAGATATGATGTAGATGATGATGTCTAGATTCCAAGTCTTGCTTTGTGAGCTTTGAAATGAAAATGTAGAAAAATGTTGTACAAAATGCTGAAACTATTACTGACTGAACTAAACTGAACTGAACTGGAAAATGAAAGAAAATAGAAGAATGCAAATGTTTTTGGTTGATGCAAGATTGATCTGCAACCTGGGATGCTCCTGCATCAGACACCTGGGGTTGTTGAAAAAGTGAGTTCCTCACTTTGTTAGGGCTAGAGGGAAACCAAGATTGTCCTCTTCAGTCGAAGAAATCCAAGATGAATCTTCTTTCGATTTGCCTTTCCACTTAACCAAATATTCTTGGTATTTCTTTCCTCTGTTATTGCATCCAATTTTGTTGTCTAATATTGTCCTCTATCTGTTCTAGTTGTTGCTGTGGTAATTGATCCTTCAAATCATCTTCAATGTTGTCACTTGATTCTCCTTCATGATATTGATATAGGTCTGCAATGTTGAATATAGGTGATATACCCAATGTCTCTAGTAGCTCCACTTCATATGCACTTCCTAGAGCAAATTTCTTGAGTATCTTACAAGGCGCAAACTTCTTCATCTTCAACTTGTTGTATGTCCCTACTAGAAATATCTCTTTCCTCAGATATACCATTACTTCATCTCCAACTAAAAATTCTTTGTCTCCTATTCTCATCTACTTGCTCCTTATACTTGATGTTCGTCTCCTACAAATGCTTCTTAACTTGATTATGTACTGTCTCCATGTGTCCTACAAATTCTTCTGCCTCTACACTTCTCTTAATCTCCATGCTGATATCCCTTAATTCTTCAACTCCTCTAGGGTTTACTTCGGTTACAATCTCAAAAGGTGTTTACCCTATACTCCTATTCACTGAATTATTGTATGCAAACTCTGCTTGTGATAGAATTAGATCCCAATTTCCTACCTTCTCTCCTACCAAACATCTCAACAAGTTACCAAAGCTCCTATTTACCACTTTTGTCTATCCATCTGTCTGTGGATGAAATGCTAAACTAAAATTTAGGTCTGTCTTCATCTTCTTCCACAATGTTCTCCAAAAGTATCCAATGAATCTTGTATCCTTGTCTGAAATTATGCTCTTAGGTATTCACTGCATCATTTATCTTCTTGTAAGGTATGAAATGTTCCATCTTTGAAAATCTATACACTACTACAAATATAGAATTATGTCCCCTCTGTGTCTTCAGCAATCCCAAGATAAAATCCATGCTTATGTCTTTCCAAGGTCTCTTCGTTACTGTCAAAGATTTATATAACCTAGTATTTTGACTACTCCCTTTTGGAACTTGACATACTCTACAACTCTGCACAAACTTCCTTACATCCTTATATATCTGAGGCCAAAAGTAATGTTCACTTTGTTGGAAATAAGGCAGATAACTAAGAGGGGGGGTGAATCAGTTATCTTAAAATTTCCTTAACTTTCTTTTCTTTTGTTATCTTAATAATCAGTGCAACATTAAAGCATATGTGAATATGAAAGCAGAAATAAAAACAACACACATAACACAAGGATTTTTATGTGGAAAACCCTATTAAGGGAAAAAACACAGAGTGACTAACCCAAGATTGTATTCTCTGTTAAAAGAATAAAGAAGTACAAAATGACACTTGCCAATTAGGGCTCACTGCCCGAGCACACTTCTCACAAGAGGCACACTGCCTACAAGAGACTCACTGTCTACAAAACTTACAAAAGGTAATCAGGTGATTGAAATGATGAGAGGCATCTACAAATGCTAGAGTTTAGTTCTGGTTAGGCACAATATACTGATCTGATGCACTTCATTCTTCCTTTGCTCTAGTGCTGTTGCTCTGTCACATACTGGACTTGTATTGCTGCTTCCACACTTATCTCTGCTTTTCTTTGCACTTTATTTCTTCATTTCTATACACACACACACCTACATACTAGAATCCATCTGGTATATAGATCCGCATCAAGGATTTCAACAACTTTCTAGTCGGCAACCAGAATACTCAAGATATTTACAAATTACTGATCTGTCAGCTGAATCCATGCTTAATTTTTGATGTGTATAAAAAACATAGGCATAAAAGTCATTAATCATGTCGGCCAACAATGTATGATCCCCCATATAGCTTGATCAACACCTATTATTCATCTGGATTGAAGTCTAATGCTCTGCCAGTCAGTTCTTCCTCTGTCTGTACTACTTGACTGAAACCGGATGCTCATATGCTCATATCTTTTCCATGCTTTACTATCGGAGGCTAAATCTCTGGAATATAGTAGTCATGATACTCCTCTTGACTTATCCAAGTCTGTAACTTGTTGAGTTACACCATCTGAGAGATCCAGACCTGATTGTCAGATCTTGTTGCATACTCTGTTCTTGTTCACCGGACCAAAACAATCTTCAATCTAACTTTCGGTATAGGCATACTATGTACTGCAGATGTGTGGGATAGACTTTGTTGCCATCAATGACAACACTCATGAAGCCACACAGTGTCTCTTGCCAACAATCTCCCCCTTTGGCATTGATGGCAACACTTAGTGAAAAATGACTAAGTGTCGCAGTAAACTCCCCCTTTGGCTGATGCTCTGTCTTATGCACTATTTTACTGGAGCTCCCCCTTAGCTGGATTCCACATTTTTCACTACTCCTCACTCCCCCTTTGACATCAATGGAAAAGGGTAGAATCCATACACCAAAATTTGCAAACATTAACCTATACATGGCCGCATAAGTATATATACATGTTATACTTACATATACTTGAGTATATCTGCAAAAGTGGCCTTCAACTATACAAACTCTATGGCCCAGCTCTACTTCATCATGTCCAAGATGGAGATGTGACCACTCAACAAAAATACATATGCTTCTGCCCTTCTTAGATCTGTCGGATCACTGGTCCAGGCTATGGTTTGAGCATCTGTTAAGTCCTCATGCATTGCCTCTAACTTAGGGATAATTATCCCTTTGAGTTCACTCATCTTGTTTATTATATTCTTCTTTTCTTTGTCCAACCTCTTTATTTCATTAATAATGATAATGACCTGGCATTCTTGATTCATTAGAGATGTAGTGAGGGGATCAAAATTTTGAGATAAACTTGACAGTTTACCTTCTTGTTCTTTTACCTTCTTTTCAATATCCTCTGTCACTTTGGGCCAAGATAGACAAAATTTGTACATGTCCCCACCATCTTTAAGAGAATTTTCAAGGCTCTTTATCCCAATGTCTAGGGTCCTCCTATCATTAGTAATCAATCCTTGTACTTCAGTAAATCTTTTTCCTAAAAAATCCTTCCAGACCTTTGCTTTAGCCGATTTCTCTAAAGATTCAAAATGAGTGTTAACAAAGTTTACTAGAGATTTCAAGTTACCAGATGGAGAGGCCGAAGGATTCTTTTGAAATGATGGCATGATCTTCTCCAGTATCTTGGATGTAATCTTCAACATCTCACTGTCTTCCATGTGAGATTTCAGAAGTTTTTCTTTTACTTTGGCTTGAGAAAAAGATGCTATTTTCATTGTCTGGACCAAAGAGAGAGAGTTAAAATTTAGTGGTCCTTGAAATAGCTCTGGTTCATCTATTTCCATCATTTCTTTGTTCAAGAAATTCTTCACTACCTCTACAGTGTCTCTTGCCAGGGATTGAGTCTTCTCTTCCTTTTGGATCTCAGAATTGTCATCATAGGTCTTCTCTGCTTGTTCTTCTTCTTTTCCCTTGACCTCCTCTTCTTGACTCACTTTCTCCTCTTTTCTTCCTTCTCCTTCAGCTCCTCGATCCAGAATGTCTGTAGTGGGATCCAGAGAAGAGATGTTACCTGTGTATACTACTTCATGAACTTCCTCTTCTGGAATAGAGGAATCCAAGTCCTTAGACTTCTCTTCATCTATCTCTTTTGATCCTTCTACATTTTTGTCAGAGGAATCTCCATTGGTTACATTTAATCCTTCAACATCCATGGTGGAAGGTTCTTCATCTGTCTCCTCTACAGTAGGAAGATTGAATCTTTTGAAAGCATTCCAGAGGATGTCTTTTATTTATCTTGCTACTTGGTCAGTCTCTCCAAGCATAAGTTTATTCATTCTTTCTTTACTCCAGAATTCATCCTTATAGTCCTTAAAGATCATGTCCATTTGCTTTGGAGTAATAGAAGGATAGAGCTAAATTGCAATCTGTTCTGGGATCTCTAAGTCTTTTGCCTTTGCATTCTCTTTTCTTAGTTTAAGTACCTTCTCTAGACTTTTGGGAATCAATGAAATAATTTCAATGAATGCTTTATTGTAAATATTCAGGTACCTGATTGTAGCTTCTTCCAAGATCTTCTTGTTAGTATCACTATATTCATCATAGAATTATGTTCCTAGTTGCAGATTCCCATCCACAGTGACTGCCTTGATGATATCATCAATGGAAAGAGTGGGCTTTTCAACAAATTATTCTACCTTTTCTTCTTTGTTTTTATTGGCAGAGAATTCCTGGATGTTTTCTTCTCCTTCTTTATTTTCTTAATTTCCTCATCAGACTCTATTTCTTCATCATCCTTGAGACTTCTGTATGACCTTGTCGCTTTTGTTTTCATTCTCTTTTCTCCCTTTTTGGATGTCTTGACTTCCGGTTTGGTGGCTCTTGAGCTCTTAGGAGTGGCAGATGTAGAGCTCTTGGAGGATCTAGTTCGGGAGGAGGCCTGTGCTGGAACACTTCCTTTCTCTGCTTCTTGTTTCTCTTTTTCAGCCCTTTCCATTTTCTCTCTGTTGGCATCTACTGCCTCTTTTGATATGCCAAATCTTTTGGCAATTTCCTCAACTTCCTTTCTAACTTTCCTCTTTATCTCTGGTTGTCTTAGCTCAACATGTATTTTTACTCTTAGTTCTTGAAAGGTTCCAAACCTTTCTGCCTTAGGGTCCTTAGGCTGGCTCAATAGATGTTGAATGTGTAGCTCCAAGATTTTCTCATTGATCTCATATTCCATTCACATTATCCACACTGTTCTGGGCTCAACTACCTCCTTTAGGCATTGATCAGTGTCAACCATGAAGCACACTATATCCTTGTATTTCTCAACTATGGATTAAGGTATCCTTTCTCTGGCTTGCATCATGCTTTGGAAGTTCTTAAAGTAACCCCAGAGAGATGTGCTTTGAGCTTTAGCATCACCAAGTCCATACATATAGTCTCTAATTTGGATTGCAACTGGTTTGTCATTTTGCCAAACCCAACCACTTGATCTGGGTAGCTCATTCATGAAATAGAAGAATAGACACAATATTAAACAACCATACTTAAAAGAGTTCTTCTTGTCCTTCTTGATCTTCTACAGGTTTTCTAACAGTTGATTTAAGAGAAGATCACATAGGTCATAGTCTGCATTTTCCCTTAACATCTGATATGCTGCATATATTACAGTCCCAAACACAGAATTCTCCCTGCTAGAATGATAGATCTTATACCCAATTATCATTGAGGCAAATTTGACATCTGGATCTATGATGTCATCTATGGTAATTGCTCTCTTGTCAAACTTAGATCTGGTGGCTTTAGTTATTGTCTGATTCTTGACAGATTTTAGTGCAGGTAGCCCACCAAATGAATGCAGTCCAGTTACTACCTTGATGGCATCTTTTGTTATCTTGAAGGGCCTCATTAACCACATGAAATTATCATGTATCCTTCTTAAGACATACCAAACCCAATCATCTTCTACGAAACAAGGGAAGTGTATGCAATGTTCGAAGTGTTTATCTCGGAGAGCCTTGTATTGGGGTTTGAGTTCAAAACTCTCATCTATTAGCTATTTGTGGTAGATGTCCATTAACTTAGAGTCTCCAAATTCCTCAATGTTGGCATGGATATAGACCCTAACATCTTCTACGTGCAATACCCCATGTGGAATGCTAGAAAATACACCTTAAGGATCAACTTCTAGAGATTTGTAGGGATGTTTCTTGAATTTAGGACGCGGCCTATCAATGATCTTTACAACCATAGGAGTAGACATCTTGAAAAGATTCAGAGAGAGATTTTCATAATGGAAGTACCTTTTTATGCCTTAGGGTTTGAAATAGGAGCCCTAATAAATCGCTAGTTGAATTTGATTTCCCAGTTGATCTTTGAGTGGATTGCAAAAACTTCATTGCAGAGCTCTTCTTAACTTCTTCATGAATGCAAGTGTGCAAATGATAAATGAAAGAACCCTTTTATTCTTGCACAAACCCTAATTTCCTTTTGTAATAAATATACAACTTCAGTTATCCAGTTGCCCTATTTTGAGAGAGATCTTCTTGAATCACTGTGTTGCATTTAGAATCATTTTTAGTGAGGATTGACAATGTATCTTTTTTTCTTCAATCATGCCATGGATCCGCAGATCAAACTATTTCAATTTTGAATCATACTAGATCTATCTGTCAAAATCCTGCTTTACCGGATGGCTGTCAAACTGGATCAATCTTGGATGATTAAATTCTTGTAAAACTCCATGTGGATCTTTCATATTTTTACTGAGGGTTATTTAGATATTTTTCTGAGAACCCCTTAATCTGTAGCATTCCATGTGCCAATTTAGGCACTAATTGACTAGCTGGGGGAATTTATATTTCTCTATGACTCCCCCTGAGCCAAAGCTCATCTGTTTAGTTTCTGGAAGGAATATCAGCATCGGATTCCAGTGTAGATCCATCCCCAATATTTTCTGTACTCTTCTTTACCCAAATCTTTCTCATCTCCCTTTGAACTTCATCCGCATTCACTATACCTTTTCCCTTATCTTGTTTTTGATTATGATGCACTGAACCCTTTTTATCCTAATTTTTATTTCTACAGAATTTGGCAATATGACCAGATCTATTGCAATTGTAACAAACAATATTTCTTTGCATATTTGATTGATATCCTCTTGATCTGCATTGATTAACCATATGTCCCATTCTATTGCATGCAAAGCATCTACCATTGAATGGATTGTTTATTTGCATATTTCTGCATTCATGAGATTTGTGACCATACCTTTTGCAGTTGAAACATTGTCCAGAGAAGGATGGATTAGTCTGATTCATTCTCCTTCTTCACTGAGTTGCTTTATGACTGAAATTGTTGCAATTGAAGTAGTATCCATTGAAGGATGGATATCTTTGAGCATTTGGTTGCCTTACCAGAGGTCTTCTAGGCCTGTTTCTTTGATTTCCTGATCCAAAATTCTTCTGACCGGATCTGGAGCTTTCACCTTTCTCATATCCCAAGCCACGCTTATCATCTACCCTCTTTTGGCTTTCAAGAAGAACTTCAAGTTGGGCTGAGCTTGTCTTGAATTTCTCTTTGTATTCATTTGTTGTTTGAAGATCTTGTTTAAGAGTGTCTATTTGATTCTTAAGTTGTTCTTCATTATCTCTAGCTTCTTCAAGATCAGATTCAAGATGCCTAATTATTTTGTCCATTTTTTGGCAGTCCTCTATCTTCTCCTTGAGGGATTGTTTTAGATTATCTTCAATTTTCCTTTTTTCTTCAATTTCTTGGGTGAATCTCATAACCCCTGATTCCATCTCATGCCTTACCATGATGACCTCTTTTGACATCTTCTCACATAGCTTGTTTTTCTCATCCAGATCTTCATTAGTATCATTGGTTTCACTCTGATTTGCTAATTTTTGAAGTAGTTCCTTTCTCTTCTTCACAGAGATACTTAGTTTTTCTTTGAGCTCATTTATGAAATCATCCACTTGTTTGAGTCTTTCTCTCAAGTTATTAACTTCAGAGTGGGATTGTTCAAGATCATCTAGGGCAAATTGAAGTTGTTCCTTCATACCATACATATCCATTGAGATTCCCAGATCTTCCTCAAGATGTTAGGCTCATGTTTAGAGGAACTTAGCTCTGATACCAATTGTTGGAAATAAGTAAAATTTCCTTAACTTTCTTTTCTTTTGTTATCTTAATAATCAGTGCAGCATTAAATCATATGTGAACATGAAAGTAGAAATAAAACCAACACACATAACACAAGGATTTTTATGTGGAAAACCCTGTTAAGGGAAAAACCATGGGGTGACTAACACAAGATTGTATTCTCTGTTAAAAGAATAAAGAAGTACAAAATGGCACTTTCTAATTAGGGCTCACTGCCCGAGCACACTGCTCACAAGAGGCACACTGCCTACAAGAGACTCACTGTCTACAAAACTTACAGAAGGTAATTAGGTGATTGAACTGATGAGAGACATCTACAAATGCTAGAGTTCAGTTCTGGTTAGGCACAATATACTGATTTGATGCACTTCATTCTTCCTCTGCTCTAGTGCTGTTGCTCTGTCACATACCAGACTTGTATTGCTGCTTCCACACTTATCTCTACTTTTCTTCACACTTTATTTCTTCATTTCTATACACATACACACCTACATACTGGAATCCATCTGGTATATATATCCGCATCAAGGATTTCAACAACTTTCTAGTTGGTAACCAGAATACTCAAGATATTTACAAATTACTAATCTGTCAGCTGAATCCATGCTTGATTTTTGATGCGTATCAAAAACATAGGCATAGAAGTCATTAATCATGTCGGCCAACAATGTATGATCCCCCAAATAGCTTGATCAACACCTTTTATTCATCTGGATTGAAGTCTGATGCTCTACCGGTTAGTTCTTCTTCTGTCTGTACTACTTGACTGAAACCTGATGCTCAGATGCTCATATCTTTACCATGCTTTACTACCAGAGGCTAAATCTCTAGAATATAATAGTCATGATACTCCTCTTGACTTATCCAAGTCCACAACTTACTGAGTTACACCATCTGAGAGATCCGGACCTAATTTTTGAACCTTGTTGCATACTCTGTTCTTGTTCACTGGACCAAAACAATCTTCAATCTGACTTCTGGTATAGGCATACTATGTACCGCGGATGTGTGGGATAGAATTTGTTGCCATCAATGACAACACTCATGAAGCCACATAGTGTCTCTTTCTAACACACTTACCAAAGCCACTATCTTGTCTATTCCAAAATGTCTCGCTAATCCACCACTATGTTTCTCCTTTATCAGATTGTCTCTCATTAAACTCCTAGGTATACATAATTGATTTCCTTTTAAAAATATATCTTCCCGAATGAAATAATATAACCACTTACTTCTATCTATTACAATAGGTTCCTTACATGCTTTCCATGGTTCTACAAAATCAAGATCTTCTCCATACAGGTGCTTCAACTCTTCAAAACCTAATACTTCAACTCTCATGTCTATCAGCAAATTCCTTCTTCTACTTAATGCATCTGCAACTTTGTTTGATTTCCCACTCCTATGCTTCAGTACAAATGTGTAACTCTACATGAACTCTACCCATATCATATGTCTCTGATTTAACTTTCCTTAATTACTCAGATACTGTAAAGCCTGATGATCTGTATACAACACAAATTCCTTAGGTAACAAGTAATGTCTCCACTTCTTCAAAGCTTGAATTATGGCATAGAATTCCTGATCATAAACTAAATATCTTCTCCTTGCATCATTCAACTTCTCAATTAAATATGCTACTGGTCTACCCTCTTGACTTAACACTGCTCCTATTGCATTTCCACTTGCATAAAAATCTACTTGAAATACTTTATTGAAATCCGGTAATGCTAACACTGGTTGCTTTGTCACTTTCTACTTCAACAATTCAAAACTTTTATTTTCTCTTGATGTCCACTTAAAATCCTTTCTGTCACCTCTCATTGTCTCTGTCATTGGTGTGCATACTGAACTAAAATTTCTAATGAACTTTTGGTAGAAACTAGCTAATCCATGAAATGATCTGACTTCTCCAATGCTCTCAGGTGTTGGCCACTCAACAATTGCTCTAACATTCTCAAGGTCCATCTTCAATCCTTCTATAGAAATAAAAAATCCCAAGTATACCAATTCTTCCTTCATGAAACTACATTTCTTGATGTTTATCCACAATTTCTCTTTTCTCAGTCTCTACAATACTTATCTCAGGTGCCACAAATGCTCTTATTTTTACTTACTAAAAATTAGAATATCATCCATGTATACAATAACAAACTTACCCAAGAATTTCTTCAAAACCTCCTTCATCAACCTCATGAAAGTACTTAGTACATTTGTTAATCCAAAAGGCATCACTAACCATTCATACAATCCTTCATTTGTCTTAAAAGCAATCTTCCATTCATCTCCTTCTTTGATCCTAATCTGATGGTATCCATTCTTCAAGTCTATCTTTGTGAAATATTTTTCTCCACTCAAATAGTCCATAATGTCATCCATCCTAGGCAATGGAAATCTATACTTAACTGTGATCTTATTGATTTCTCTAGAGTCTGTACACATTCTCCACTCTCTATCTTTCTTCAGTGCTAACACTATAGGTACTGCACAAGGGATCAATCTTTCTCTGATCAAAACTTTCCTCAAAAATTCCTGTATTTGTCTATTCAGCTCTGCATTCTTTGCTGGTGTCATCCAGTGTGCTACTTTGTTAGGAAAACTATCTCCAGGTATTAGATCCATGTGATGACTGATACTCCTAATTTTTGGCAATCCTTCAGGCATATTATCTGATATGATGTCTTCATACTCTGTCAATAATTCAGTTATCTCCTCCATTTGTGATTCTTCAATCTCTATACTTAGGAACCTTCTAGGCTTCTTAGGAATCAAAGCATAACACATATTCTCATGTCTCAAACCATCAAAAAATTTTCTTCCATCTACCAAATAGATTCTAGCATTCCTACATACTTCAATCTTAGGCTCATCTTCCAAAGTATCAAGGTGATCTTCTTTCCATTAGATACTATAGTGTAAGTATTCTTTCTCCCATCATGTATAGCCTTTGTATCATATTGATACAGTCTACCCAACAATATATGACATACATCCATTGGCATAATATCACACAATACTTCATCATGATAGGATCCAATATGAAATTTCACCAAAAATTATTCACTCACCAGTACCTTGTGTTCATCCTGAATCCATGCTATCTTGTAGGGATTAGGGTGTTTCAATCTCTCCAGGTTTAGCTTAGTCACTATCTCCTCTAAAACCAAATTATTAGTACTATTGTTGTCAATGATAACCTTACAACATTTACCTCTTGATTTGTATCTGGTCTAGAACAATCTTTTCCTTTGCAGTGGTTCCCCAATTGTCTCTACTTGAAATAGTGCTCTCCTCATGACTAATGATTCTCCTTTCTCTGGTTTTCCAACTGAATTAGGTGATCCAACATGTTCTTCTTCTACATAAGCTACTCTTCCACTGTTCTCTGTCTTCTTGCTTGTACTTCCATGATGACATTCAAATGCTCTGTCCTTCACCTCCACACTTAAAAACAAGTTCCTCTGAATGTTCTCTTATCTAGTCCTCTTTCATCTCTCTTGTATCCTTCACTCTGATAAGAATTATGGTTCCCTTTGCAGTAGAAAGTTCTATCATCTCTCTGATGTGAATTGTTATCTCTATCTTCCTTCTTGAATGAGATGTCTTGTTTGTTCTACTCTACATATGATCTGTCTCCTTCAAAATAAGTTCTAATCTCTAAAATTTACCTCCTCTTCCTCTCTATCTCTGCTCATGCTTCTTATTCAACTTTTCTTCAACTTTCAGGGCAAACTGACATGCTTCTTCTATTGTTGTCATCCTTACCAAGCTTAGTTCTTCTTGAATGTTCAATCTCAATCCATTGATGTATCTTGTCACTTTCTCCTTGCTTGCTTCACTATGTCCTATCCTTATGATCATCTTATAAAATTATTTAGTATACTCCTTCACAGATTTCTCTTTTTGTTTCAGGTTTTGCAATCTCTTCAATAATTCCAACTCATAGTCAGCAAGTATAAACTGATTCTTCAACTTTGTCACCATTCTATCCCACTTTATGATCTCTTCTTTTCCTCTTCTATTTCTATCCAACTGAACTTCTTTCCACCAAATAGTAGCATGCCCTTTCAACTTAGCCTTTACAAATCTCACCTTCTCTGGATCTTCAATTTCTTCATATTCAAAGTACTCCAATTCATTATCCAATCAATCAATTCCTCCAAATTCAAATTACTAGTGTAATTTGGTACTTCCACTCTAGTTCTCTTGCCAATCTATGAAATAGCTCTCAACATCTTCACTTGATCTGATTCTTCTTCTAGGGTTTCTTCATTTTGATGAGCAAATTGAAATTCTTCATCATCGCTTTCAACATTAGGTCTAGGTGTTAATCCTCTTCTTCTATCTTCTTCAACAACATCTAATCAAACCTTTATTATTTTAATCATCTCCATCATTTCATCCATTCTTCTAGCCATAGTGCCTACAATAGGTATTCTCCTCAGTGGCATCTCTTCCTAGGATACGGTGTAACTACCTCAAATTTGTTGATTTGACTACAAGGTATCAACTGCATCACACTCGGTGATATGTTGACAAGCACAAGTAGACTACCTCAAGTCAACGATCGGTTCACCATAAGATCTTATGGAATGCCTTCACAAATTTTTCTCCCAAAGGACTTAAAACTTCACTCTGATACCACTTGGTGTAGTAACGGTCAAAGGGTTCATAGAATGAACTATCTAGACTGTACATTAAGAGTAAAAACAATGGAAACAACTCAAATATAGAATGCAAAGAAAGATTCAAATGCTCAATATATCATATAATCAGAATGATGATATGCTGGCAACATGCGAGCTACAAATTAGGGGTCACGAGCCTAATTCTCTAGTTACAACAGATATGTCTTTGAAGCACAAAACATCTAATTGAAGCTATATAAATCATATCATAGAACTACTTACTTCCTAATACATCCTAGAGATCTATATATATCATCTCCAAGCTCAAAGAATCCTCTGCATCAGACAAGAAAGGTTACAAACTCCAATGAAGAGGTGTAACATGTGGAACAAATAGGTCGGCCTTCAATCCTTTGGTATTGCTTTGCAAATGAATGAAACTTGGTGCAAACCTTAAGGAAGGTCTATCTAATCATTATGTGCCATGTGATATGCTTCATTTAGCTCTGCAAGTCATGGAAGTGCTCTGGAAACCTTCTCCTTCAGTTGACTATCTGTATACTTTGTTTTGTGAAAATAAGTGATCTTTTGATAGCGATAACTTTTAGCAGACAAGTCCAAATGACTTGAATTCTAGATATGATGTAGCTGATGATGTCTAGACACTAAGTCCTACTCCATGAGCTCTAAAATGAAAATGCAACAAAATGTGGTACAAAATACTAAAACTGTTACTGACTGAACTGAACTAGAAAATGAAAGAAAACAAAAGAATGCAAATGTTTTTGGTTGATGCAAGATTGCTCTGCAACCTGGGATGCTCCTGCATCATGGAGTTAACTATTTAATGCACCCACCCATGCATATTTAGTTTATTATATCTTTAGTTATCAACCCATGTATTCTCTTTCACCATTTATTCTTGAGTGATAATTTATAATTGGTTAGATCACTCCAATTTTAGCCCAGATACTCTTTTGTCTTCTAAGTTAACTCATCAATCAAAAGGAGTTAACTCTTCACCCTCTTCACCTCTCATGCCTTCTTCAAAACTATAAATACCCCCTCCCCCAAGCACAAAGGGAGACAATTTCATTTGTGCACACAGTTCTTGTAGGTTATTGCTCTCCAATCAAGCATCCATATGCACACAAGACATCAGAGCCTTTTTCTTTTTATTGTTGTCTTATCTAGCTTTGCTTAAAGCTCATTTAGCATTGATATGCTGCTCACATCACAAGCCACAATGTTCATCAAGCTCTCATTGAGTTCACATTCAAGCTTACAAAAGCTTCTTTTTGCATCTCTTTCTTATTGTTATGAGGAGGATCACCCCACTATTGCAAGAGGATAAGAGGTTTCCATACAAGGACTTCTGAGGATAGTGGAGGCTCATGCGTCTCTTTATTCCAAGTTCCTTCATGCTTTTTATTTCATTGTAATTAGAAAATAACATTTGCTCTTGGGAATAGTAAATGCATGTTGCTTTTTCTTTGATAACCTAAGTAGATCTTCCATTGTTAAGGTAGTTTACTTTCAAAAGTTCATAGATTAGATTCATTTCAAAGCAATTTTCCTTTCCTAGAGTAATTGTTCCACATATTCAGAAAAAACAAACCAAAAACATAGATTCAGTTGCATTAGGTAATCTTATGTTAGTTTGCATACATTTCTAATTCCTAGAATAGAAAAGAGCACTTTCATTTCCATAAATAGAAAAAAGCACAAAAAATTGTTTGCACTCATACAGGCTTGCATGCATCCAAAAACTAAAAAGAACAAAAACATTAGCATCATAGAGCATTCACAAACCCTTGATTCCAACACAAGATCAACTTTGGTCAACATTTTGGCAAAACCCTTGATTTCAACACAAGGTCAAACAAAGTCAAAAATTAGGTCAAACAAACCCTAAGTCAAAACCCTAGATCAAATCGAGGTTAGCTTTCAAACTATCTATCTCTTGGTTTAGGCTCACGAATGTGCCCCAAACTTAGAGGTGAGTGGGTGAGGGAAGTCCTTGACAAGATAGAGGAGATCGACCCTAGACAACAACAAGACCAATAGTGTAATTCAACAACAACAAGAAAGGTTCAGGACATTCCAAATACAAGCTATCATCCAATAGTTTGAACAACAATGCCAACTTGAAAGAAGTATCAATGAAAACAATAGTCAACCCACACAAAGTTGGAACCTTAGAAACCCAAACAGAAGAATGGTGACTAGTGACCCTTCGGGTCATATAGTTATTTTAACAACAGTCGCAGAACACTAAAAGGGAAATGAGAACCCAACATGCACCTTACAACATCCTATATTATAAGTAAACAGATATTCAATAACTTGATGCAAGAACATACTACGATGCCTTTAAAGCGGAAACATACATAATTGATTTCCCATCACATTAACCATTAGAGGAAAGATAATGTAGTTTACAGATCTAAACAAATTTCAGAAGCATAATGACATATAAATTAACACTTTAAGAACATGAAAAGAAGAAGAATAGAAAAAAGATAGACATAATATAAGAGACACCAATATACGTGGGGAAAACCCTTTCGGGTAAAAAACCCCACACTCCAAAGCATCAAACCAATGTATTAATCTGCAACAACAAACATGTTACAATACACTTGCAAGCTCAAAGCCTTAACATGGAAATTTTCATCTTGCTCTTCTGGAGGAAAAACTGACAGCATAACCCTACATAAAACTCTCCTCATAAACTTCTCCTCAAGCCTTCAATTCGTAGGAGTTCCAATACAAGAAACCACTAAAACAAAAAATCAAAACCATGAGTTACAATGCCTAGTCATGGAGAATCAAATCCACCGTAATATAGAAAGTTACTCAAATCATAACTGACTCTCCAAATATGGCACTCCATTTTTGGCTTCTAAAATCATGCTTTTGCAATCTCCTAAAATCTTGCTTTTCAAGTTTCCAATTGTAATTTCCTTTTTCAAGCTCTTTCCATTTTAGCAACTCTTACACACCTTACAAGTTGTCATATTTGTATTTAGCAACTTCCATGACACTAAGTGATAAATTTTTTTTTGCCAAAATACAAATAAATAAATATTTCAAATATTAGAACTTGCAAGGTGTATGACACACCTAATCCAAACATTCTCCCACTTGTCATATACCTTGCAAGAGCCAAAGGAAACACAAGCCATCTGTGAACAACCAAGGTTACCATACTTCCTCAACTGAACTCCATTATGCTCATGAGCTTTACAGAAGCACTTGTAACATCTTCCAAGTGATCACCAACATGACAAAAAGATTAAAATTCTAAAAACATGATGAAACACTAAATGTCACATAGACACACCAATGTATCTAGCTTCAAACATGTTACCAAAACCCAACTTTGAAGTCTAAACACCTCCAAAACAAGATAAAGCAAGAATGCTCCAGAATAGTTAGAACAACAACCACAGCTAGTTGTTTATATCCAACTAAAAAACCCACCATTGATAGAACTTTTGCACATGACATATCCAGCCCATACTGTAGCTCTCATCCCTGTATAATCCACTGTCCTGCTCAAAGTTACCATCTCCCATGATAACAAACACACCAAAACCATTGATGTGCAGAAAATCTGAAGACCATTGATACTACAGTCCAATGAAAAACAATCTACCAAATACATACATACATCCTAGGAATCATACTGCATGAGCAATGTCAACCAAAACAACACAAAGTCTACCAATCAGCACTTAAATCAAAGTGTAGCTTATAATCAAATCATGTAATATAAAGAACAATCACAATGATCTACAAACTACAACCAACCCACTACAGAATAGAGCATACTTCCACAAACAATTTTCTACTCACTCTCTCACCTTTGATCTCCTCCACTTCTCCCAAGTTCTCCACATCTCAAATGATATACATTAAAAGAACACATACTATTGCTAAAAAATAATAAAGTATAACAATAGTAGAGAAATATGAGAGCATAAAGAGAAACTGTAAACCATATCATGTCCTTCTGCCAACACCACCAAGTGCTAAGCTGTGCCAAGTAAGATCTCCTTCACAAAAACCCAACTGAAAAGCCTTAACAACACCTAACTATTCAATCTCATTAGATCAAACAAAACATATATATCTCATATAACAAAAAAAGGATGTAAGCTTTTCTAACCAACGAAGATCAAACTTAAAAGATTCATTCCACAAATAGAAATTCAGCCCAATACCATCTGCAAAACTTCTCATAAAACAAACCATATACCTAAGGAGATAAAGATGCCACGTACTCCTCAAATGAACCCTCCAAAACTAGAAACTATAGTGCAAGATCCATATCCATGAGAAATCAAAGCATAAAACAAAATGAAACTAAAATAACATGGGAAATACCTATCAGATCATTTTTTGTAAAGTGAACTAAGAGTGGGGAACGAGAATTATCCACTGAGATACATCGAGTCTCATAGACTCTCTCCAAGAACAATCTCCTCTCAAGTTCAAACGTGAACTCATGTCCATAACAAGTGAAGGCTCCTTGGTCTTTCTACTGAAATTTCACCATTCCAACACATGATCCCCACAACAAGGATCTCTAGCCTCACCTCAAGTCTCTCTAGTATCCTTGAGCATCCAAGAACTAGTACATGCCAACTTCAAATGCATCCTGCAAAATCATGAAGCTTCAAGCAAATGATTAATGTACTCAAAACCAAATAGAATTTTACCAGACCACTATCAAAGCTCCCACTACTCATTTGCAAAAAATCTAGGAACACATGTGACATCATGATCTAATGTCTCCTCCTAGGAGATCACTACTTTCTCCAATGAACATATCTTGCCAAAGGGGCACCATCATGCCAAACTCCAATCTTATAAATAAGAATCCATCATGGGACAATACCATCTCCAATCACATGAAGATAACTATCCTCTAACAATGGAACTCAAGATGTCAAAATAATTTCACAGCATATAAGAATCATAATCCAAAAGTCTTACCATGACACCTACAACCATTGTATAAGATCATCCATCACCAAGTGATAGATCCACATCACTTCCAAAGCTCCCACTGAAACTGTGATACTTAGCTTATCAAGGCATCATGATAACCATCCTCTAAATGAAGATCATACATGACTTTAACACAATCTATTAATCAACCTATGCAATACCAGCAACACAAAAGAATAAAGTAGAACCAAGATCTCCAAACAAGAAGATAAAACCATCATTGTCAAAAGCTCACACATAATCATGCATGTATCCAAGCTATCCATGACATCGTGATAAACATGCTACAAGTTCCAATGACCAACTATCCAGGCATTCTAATCATCCATCCTCTCATCTCAATGCAACATACCAATGCACAAATGACCATAGACAAGGACAACTAACAAAGTCTGCATAAATACAGAATCAATCTTATGGATATAAACAATCCACATCTGAGTCATCTCACTGCAATCAAATAGGTGATCAGCCCACAAAACTGCATAACTTATAGATCCCAAACATGAAACATGCAAACTCATCATCACATTAGTGACCTGCAAACTGAGATAAAAAGAAGATAACATGTAGACCACAAGACTCAAACACCAAATTATCACTAGATTCAATTTGCCAAACAAGCCCACATATGAGTAACCATAGTCAAGAAACCCATCAAGCAAATACTATAGAAATGATGAGTGACTAATCACATACCAACATCTCCACACCAAGAAGGCTACAAACCTCCTCACACCATGCATGCAACATACATGCAAACCTGCAACCATCTTACATCCAGAAACACCCCCAAGGAATCATAATCTAAAAAATAGTTTATTCGTAGATCTACAAAACCACAAGTTTTGATTAGCCATGTAAAACTTGCAAAACCACCATGTCACTGACACACATGCAAATCCATATCCACTTATCATTTGGAAGACCCACAAGTATGAAAACCACCAATATAGTTAAACCAGAATAATGGAATAATGTAGATAAGCATAACCATAGATTTTGAATGGAAAATCTACAAAACCCTCAGATCAAATCAATATGAAACTGAGACATGCAAGTACAACCAACCAAAAGGAAGAAGAGGTCCAGGAACTCTAGGCCCACTTTTAGGCCAACTCCACAACCACCACCATGTAAAAGCATACAGAGAAGCTAGGCTAATCCAAAAGCTTTCAGATCATCTAATGATCATCTCCACAGCCTACATGCATTTGAGGTTAAAAAAAAATAATTCCTTCCAATGCCAGGGACTAAAACCAAGCACCCAACATAAGCACACCAAACTATAGTCCTAACAACCCAATTTTCTCCATGTGATCAAGGAGCCAAGAATAAACACCCAACATGAATACTTTGCTACAGATGACCATATAATGAAAGAACATAACCATCATGCATGAGGGTTATTACATACTATCAAACAAGAGCTCTAGATCAATATCATATTAAATGTACCCACATGATCAACTCCATAATACTCCATCTTCTCCATCCTTCAAATGCCTACTATAACCTAGAAATAAGATCAACTGCAAGACTTCCACTTAAACAAGGATTAATAATTAGCCAATTCCTTTCTATAGATTCCCTCAAGCTTGCCAAGTTAAGAAATCACAACAGAAGAAATACCCATAACCTTAAACACCATGGAACCAACATGCAATCTCATGCAACCATGGAACCACCATAGCTTTGATACCAATTGAAAGGGAAAGGAGAACCCAGCATGCACCTTACATAATCCTATATTTTACTTAAACAGATATTCAATAACTTGAGGCAAGCACATACTACTATGCCCTTAAAGCGGAAACAGACATAGTTGATTTCCCATCACATTTACCCTTAGAGGAAAGATAATGTAGCTTACAGATCTAAATAAATTTCAGCAGCATAATGACATATAAATTGACACTTTAAGAACATGAAAAGAAGAAGAATAGAAGAAAGATAGATAGAAGAGAAGATATACCAATATATGTGGGCTTGCAGGCTCAAAGCCCTAACATGGAGATTTACATATTTCTCCTTTGGAGGAAAAACTGACAACATAACCCTGCATAAAACTCTCCTTACAAACTTCTCTCAAGCCTTTAATTTATAGGAGTTCCAATACATGAAACCACCAAACCAGAAACTCAAAACCATGAGTTACAATGCCTAGTTATGGAGAATCAAATCAACTGTAATATAGAAAGTTACTCAAATCATAATTGACTCTACAAATATGGTACTCCATTTTTGTCTCCTAAAATCATTCTTTTGTAATCTCCTAAAATCTTTCTTTTCAAGTTTCCAATTGTAATTTCCTTTTTCAAGCTCTTTCAATTTTAGCAACTCTTACACACCTTACAAGTTGTCATAGTTGCATTTAGTAACTTCCATGACACTAAGTGATAATTTTTTTTTCTAAAATACAAATAAATAAATATTTCAAATATTAGAACTTGCAAGGTGTATGACACACCTAATCCCAACAAACACCACATCCAAACAAACACACAACAAAGGCCCCATGACTAGTTGACCACTCTCCATGAAGTCTAGCTCTCAAGTGAACTAGACCACCCCCGTGTCTTGCCTCCTCTTAACTGGCTACTTCTAGGAGAGTGAGAGTGATGTGGAGGTTCTCCTTGTGGCAAGGAGAAGGGTCCATGTGCACGCCAAAGTTGACTTGACTGCCCCAGGCCACCAAGTTGTGTTTTTAAGTGTACATATTTTAGTGAAGCTAACGTGAAATTACAAATCCTTCTAGGATGAGTGGTTTACGTTTCAACTTCAAAGATTCATTCATCACCATTTTTACACTTGACATTTGATTCGCCACATTTTTTGCTGAACTTGACATGAAAAATAAAAACTTTTGATGGGTTATTTTACATTTTCGTGTGCTTCTTTCATTCCATGCTCATCTTTCATGTCCATCTTCATTTCATTCATTTCGTGGTGTTTCCTACACCCCAAATCTAGGACAAAATCACACAAAGCTCAGGGCAATCACCCCTCCAATGAAAGTAGCACATGTTCAGATCCAATAGCTTCAATCTCAAATAAGTCAAACTCAAAAGACTCAAAGGGCATCCAACAAGATCCCCACAACATTGATCAAATCAAAACATGCCAAGTGAGTCTTTTGGTCTGAGATCCATCAACAAGACCAACTCATAACAAGCAATACAAAAATGGCCACCCAAATGGACAATGAAGTGAGCCATCAAAAGAAAAGATTAAAAGAAGCTTCGGGGGCACAAAACCCCCCATGTGGCACATCAAGGTAAAAGGCTCGTGACATGTCAAGTATCATAAAAAGGAACAAGTGGGGTCACTCAAACCCTAATGCAAAGCAATCCATTGCAAAGTTCTAAAACTCAAAGAATGGAGGAAGCCTCACTCATAGACCTTATAGAAACCTTGGTCCAACAAATCAGGACCCTTGAAGCTAGAAATGTTTGTCAAAGAGAAATTCAAGAAACACCTAGGGCACGGGAAATCCTTTCAATGATAAGATCAAATCAAACTAGGGGCAACACAAAATCCCCCTCTCCCAAACTTCCATGAAACATTTATGCCCCCCTTTCCCTCATCATCCAAAATGACAAGTCTCAATCAAATAGGTGGGATTCCTATAATGCAAAATCAACCACAAACGATCCAACCCAATTTTCAACATATAAACATGACACCATCTAGTTATCCAACTTTTCCAGGATATCAACAATCTAGCATACCCTTTCAACAAGTGCAACAAGCTCCACCTGAAGGGATAATATTTGGAGGAACAAAACCCTCTACGCATAACCCCTCTTAGGAACATACCTTGAGTATTTAAAAGAGCCTCCTAACTACAACATTCATCAGGTCATACTACCACATCTTCTCCCCGAGATTCCAAAATTTAAAGGAGAGGGTGATCCCAACTCTCATATCAAGGCCTACATCATGGTAGTGCGGGAACTCCTTCTTTGGGATGGGGTGGTAGCAAATATTTTTCCAAAGACATTGGAGGGTATCGCTCTGGATTGGTACTATCAATTTCTAGAAGCATTGATCCACTCTTTTAGGCAACTCATAGATCAATTTGTGGATGCCTTCGACATAAACAAACTGGTCAAGATAGGAATACGAGAGTTTTTAACAATCAAACAAGAGGACAATGAGCCAGTCACACATTTCATCACGCGATGGAGAAAAGTTCTCTATTCTTCAACTAGCGCACCAAACATGGATCATAAGGAACTTTGTGATCTCTTCTTATATGAGCTCTCAACAATGACATATGGGGAGTTCAAAAACTCCCTTACAAATCATACAAAGAAGCACTTGAAAGTACCCTAGAATTGACCAAGCTGCTATTGATAGTGGAAGAAGGGAGTATGATGCCAATGGAAGGTTGATAAACCATGATGTAAATAACAAATCCTTGACAAATGATCAATACATAGATGGGTTAACAAACACTTCAACATCTAGGAACAACAATTTTGACTACAATAGTCATACAAATTTGGGGAACCAAAATATCAACAACTATACCCTAAAAATCAACAAGAAATCATACAACAATTGTCATAAATCTCAAGATCACAATCATGATAAATATTTCTCATTTCACAAGAGAAAGGGGCAAGAGATCAAGTCATGTCAGGGGTACCATCACTTCATATCAAATCTCCCAAAATGTCAACAAAAAGCATTCATGGACACATTCTCACAAGATGAATAACTTAGTCCCAACACCTTTGATCAAAACACCTTAGACCTTGTAGAATTAGATAAAGATCAAGAAATTTGTGTCACCCAAGGACTAGAACAACCAGATGACACCTCCAACAATTCAAAATTTTCTCACATGCTAGCACTTATCAAAAGTTCTCCTACACACAAGAATGCTCTCCTCAAAGCCATAGATCTAGGCCATCTAGTTCAAAACACTCCAAGTGAAAAGTGTTCAACATTTGATTTTGAAAAGTTACCCTGAGATATTGACATAGCTAAACAAGGTAATCCCCCCTCCATTTGATATTCCAAGTTTGAGACTATTCCATTAAATGTGTAATGATTGATGATGGGTCTGTAATCAACATAGTCTCTTTCTCTCTTCTTCAAAGAATGGGCTATGACAAAACTCAAATCACACAAGAAACTTCAATCCTTAAAATTAATGATAACCCAAACAATCAAACCATGGGTAAGGTCAATCTTCAAGTCAAATTAGGTCCCAAAACCCTCCCAACTGAACTTTATGTCATCAATGAAGAAACTACTTACAACACGATCCTAGGAAGGCCTTGGATCCATAGGATGAGGGTTGTTCCTCCACATTATTTCAAGAAATACACTTCTCACACATGGGACAAACCCATGTCATCAAAGGAGATCCTGATCCTTTTAGCCTTTATAGAGTTGAACAAGTAGAAAAGAAGGGAAATACCATGGAAACCAATAGTGACCCAAAAATCAACACTTTTGAAAAAGGAGAGACATCAAAACAAATTACAAATGTAGCTAAGACCTCAAAATGTATAGGAAAGGGGGTAAAAAGAGAATTCCCCTTTGATCCCCACTAACCAAAGTCTTATGCTCCATTCAACTTATTGGCTATTCCAATCAAGGCAGACAAGCATTCATATGATGGAAATCATGACTAAAGTAGAAGAACCAAAACCCACACAAAAACTAGGAGAGTCAACACCAACTCCAATTGCCCCTCAAAATTAAAAAAAAAACTTGAGAACTCAATAAGCACATAAAATGATAAATCTAGGGGGAAAACCACCAAATAGAAATATGTGAGTACTCAAAACACCTCATTGAATACAAAGACATTTTACACCAAGTCTTCGAGTATCCTTGCAAAGACTTTCAAGCAAAGTTCAGACTAAATTGGATAGGTCCAGATGTAGTTAAGGAAGACGTTAGAAATGATGCTTGCCTCTTGTGCATTATGGAAGGAGAAAAGTTCAACGTCTCAAAATGTTGTGAAAGCCATAAAATCCAAAAAAATCAAATAATTCAAAAAATCCATAAAAAGCCTAAAATCATGAAAGATCAAAATTTTGCATTCTTCATTCTGTTCCATCATGCATTTTGTGAGTGTCATGCTCTTGTTTGATTTTTGTCCTAGTGAGGAGTTCAAGGTTTCCTAGGTATAGGTTGACCCTTTGAGCCTTTGAGATCCCATAACAATTCATGTTTACTGCTTATCACTATTCCCCTATTCACATTACCCAATGATTCTAATGAAAGCCTAGCTCTTAGCTTTACACCGATCCCGGTCTTAATGATTCATGTTGTTAAGTCTAAGCAAAGTCAATATTCAAACCTACAGTGTTCAAAGGAAGCTTGAAAGTAGACCTTCCCCATTCTTTCCTAGTAGAAAGGAAGTCTGACTAGAATATGAAATCTTTTGGTGGTGCTCAACCCCTTATCTTTCTTGGCAAAAAACATCAGGAGTATCAAAACTTTGAAGGAAGCAATCTAAAATACAAGTGAAATAAAAAAATGAGTAATAAAAAAAAGAGTGATAAGAAAAGTGAGAATTGAGAAAGATCAAATTGTTGTATATCCTTAGCCCAAAAGCATTCATTTTCATAAAAGTCAAAAATCCAAAAAAATGAGAAAATCAAGTGAGGCATTCCATAAATACAAAAAAAGAGAGTTACAAAAAAAGAGTGATAGAGAGAAGATTGTTGAATTTATATACCCTTGGGTGAAGATAAGTCTAAGCTCAAGGCTTGAAGGGTGACATTCTACCAGAGGAAATAAAAGAGAAAGGTACAAAGCACACACACACACACACACACTAGATGAGCAAAACCAAGAGTCTAATAGTCTTGAGGACCATTTTCTATCTAGTGACCCTTGTTCTTTCCCATTTTCCTTTACCCCTAGTCTATCTTGCTTTCCATCTATGATCTAAGTCCAGTGAATGCCAATAATTTTGTTTGCTTATCTAAGTTGAAAGCTTGTTAGATGGTCTCATCTAGATAAGGATCAGTGTTTAGCCTCTAGTAGAGCTCAAAAATTCAGAAGCATTCCATCTCCTCCCTGCTCCCAATTGAGTCCCTAATCCCATCCCAAAGATCAATGTCTCTTTATACCAAGATAACTTGCAATCCCCTAGGTCAAAAAATCCTACTTAAGAGAATTCACATTGTTTGTTCCATCTACATACATGCTATCATAGAAAATCAAAAGCAATAAAATATGTCATAACATCATGGCATTCATAGCAATTAAAATGTAGTACTTTATATTTCATATTTGTGAATCACATCCAAACACATTGCATATCATTCATATAAAAAAACAAAAAATAAATTGCATCATCCATAAGTGATCATCATAGGTATGCATTCTCATAAGCAAAAAAAATCTCTAGCCAACTATATGCACAAGAGGAAACGTTAAGTACAAGATGCCAAATAAATCTATGTATGGATCTCATCAAATTAGGTCTTGTACAACAATAAGTGTAAAACAATGTCTGAGCATAAGTCACTCCTCCAAATGGAGTCAAAAGAGAAAAATTGTGCACTTAAGCATGTAAATCTTCCCATGTAAGGGGGCAAGGGTATAAATCTCTTTGATAAGTATAGGTCTTCCAAAGACCTCAAGGAGTGTCAAATCAAACTTTTGCAAAATCTCCAGAAAAACCATAAAAATTAAAAAAATAAAATAAAAAACCTAAAAATTTGTAAAACATAAAAAATCCCTAAATATAAAAAATGTTCTTCAAAATATGCAATAAAAGAGAATTTGTTCTCCTCTCTAGCTTAACATGTGTTCTATTTATTTTATACACCTTTTGTGCTCTTATTTTGTGTTCTTTCATCCCTACAGGTCTCTCCAACAAAGGCAAACAACTAGTCAAATTCACACGATCTATGGTATGTTCATCATTTTAGTTTTCATTACTTGTTTTTGATATATTCAGATGTTGAACTAATACTAGTTATTGTAGGTACAACTATAGAAAATTGACAAGTAAGGTCTAGTTTAGGAATGGTACCTACCTTTCATGAAGACTACTGTCCCTGAGGGGGCAAATATGTAAGCACCAAAATCACACACAACCTCCACGAGGACCCCAATGATGACTCACAATCCTTGTCACTTACACGTAAGTGTGAAATAATGCCCCTTCAACAGCAAATCTCTTGGTGGCATGTGGTTTCTTCTTCATTTTTTTGTTTTCGCTTTGTCATTCTCCCTCTTTCCCCACTTTTGACACTTTTCGACACTTGTCGATTTGCATTCCTATGCTTACGAATTTTTCCCTAAGCCTTGTATTCATCCATTTATTGTGTTTTCACCTCTCCCCAATGTTTTTTATCCATTCCCACCCCTAGGAGCCCTCTAGAGGACCTCCCAAGCCATCTCCCACTTTTAGTTTTTAGTTTCAGTCAACCAGTACAAATCTCCTCCTATTATTTCTAGATCTCCCTCGGGAGATCTTACATTTGCAAGTGGAGATATAGTTTTTGGCCCCTGTTTAACCTATTTTTAAAGGCAAATCACCTTCTTTTCTCTTCCTCTTTCATCTCCCTTCCCAAGATTTCACCCAGGAACCCTCCTTTAAGGGTCACCCCCAGATGACCCTGACTGGTGAAAGGGGTGACCAAGTGGTGACCCTGTTGTCTTTCCCAGCTATGATTAAACTTGAGTTTTTGGCCAAAAATAGCTCCATTTTCACCTATTTTTGGTTCTATTTACATGGAATTTTATCCTAAAGATGGAGCTAACTATTTCTTGCACCCACCCATGCATATTTAGCTTATTTTTATCTTTAGTTATCAACACATGCATTCTCTTTCTCCATTTATTTTTGAGTGATAAGTTATAATTGGTTAGATCACTCCAATTTTAGCCCAGATTACTCTTGTGTCTTCTAAGTTAACTCATCAATCAAATTGAGTTAACTCTTCATCCTTTCCACCTCTCATGCCTTCTTCAAACCTATAAATACCCTCCTCCCCCAAGCACAAAGGGAGGCAATTTCATTTGTGCACAAAATTCTTACAGGTTATTGCTCTCCAATCAAGCATCTATATGCTCATAGAGGACATCAGAGCCTTTTGCTTTTTATTGTTGTCTTATCTAGCTTTGCTAAAAGCTAATTTAGCATCAATGCATTGCTGACATCCCAAGTGCAGTGCTCATCAAGCTCTCATTCAACTCACATTCAAGCTTCCAAAAGCTTATTTTTGCATCTCTTTCTTATTGTTACCAAGAGGATCACCCCGCTATTGCAAGAGGATAAGAGGTTGCCGTACAAGGATTTCTGAGGGTAGTGAAGGATCATGCATCTCTTTATTCCAATTTCCTTCAAGCTTTTTATTTCATAGTAATTAGAAAATCACATTTTCTCTTGGGAATAGTAAATGCATGTTGCTTTTTCCTTGATAGGCTAAGTAGATCTTGCATTGTTAAGGTAGTTTACTTTCAAAAGTTCATAGATTAGATTCATTTCAAAGCAATTTTCCTTTCCTAGAGTAATTGTTCCACATATTTAGAAAAACAAACTAGAAACATAGATTCAGTTGCATTAGGTAATCTCATATTAGTTTGCATACATTTTCTAAATCCTAGAATACAAAAAAAGCACTTTCATTTCCATAAATAGAAAAAAGCACAAAAAACTATTTTACACTCATATAGGCTTGCATGCATCCAAAAACTAAAAAGAACAAAACCATTAGCATCATAGAGCAGTCACAAACCCTTGATTCCAACACAAGGTCAACTTTGGTCAACATTTTGGGAAAAAAATTTATTTCAACACAAGGTCAAATCAAACCCTAAATCAAAACCCTAGGTCAAATTGAGGTTAGCTTTAACTATCTCTCTCTTGGTTTAGGCTAATGAATGTGCTCTGGACTTAGAGGTGAGTGGATGAGGGCAATCCTTGACTAGATAGAGGAGATCCACCCTAGACAACAACAAGACCAACATGTAATTCAACAATAAAAAGGAAGGTTTAGGACATTCCAAATAAAAGCTATCATCCAACAGTTCAAACAACAATGTCAACTTGAAATAAGTATCAACAAAAACAATAGTTAACCCAGACAGTGTTGGAACATTAGAAACCCAAACATAAGAATGGTGACTAGTGACCCTTTGGGTCATATAGTTATTTTGACAACAATGGTCACAAAACACCACATCTAAACAAATGCACAACAAAGGCCCCAGGACTAGCCAACCACTTTCCATGAAGTCCTATTCTCAAGTGAACCAGACTAACCCCGTGTCTTTCCTTCTCTTGATTGGATACTTCCACGAGAGCAAGAGTGACATGGAAGTCACCCTGTGACAAGGAGAGGGGTCCATGTGCATGGCAAAGCTAAATCAACCACCCTAGACCACTGAGTTGTTTTTTTGAGTGTATAGGTAACAAGTGTAGAGGATCAACAATGGGAGCGAGATCCTTCGAAGCATTGGTAGTAACAATTTCCAATGATCTTGTAAAAATCATAGATAATGAGGTGATATCTAAGAGAAACTCAATGATTCAATCTATAGGGGAGGAATCAGGAGAGTCACTATCTGAATAGTGCACTAACTATGGCTCATTAGTGCTATTGAAAAAATGTGAGCACTAAGAGTCATAGGTGGAGTAACATCCTCCACAGTTGGAAGAAGTGATGCAGAAGGACTTAGAGGCAGCGAATATGGTGGCATACACATAGGCTTGCGAAATAGTACGGTGGGGTAATGCTCGAGTTTATTCTTAGGAGGCAGGCGAGAATTGTCTATATCAATGGTATTGAGGTAGAAGATATCAGGAAAGACTGCATAGTAGGTGCACTAGAAAGGCACAAGAGTGGTGAGGCTGGTACTAGAGATGGCACTGATGTTAGGAAGATCTAAGGGTTTAGGGAAACATGGTATATCAGGAATGTAAGGAAGGATAGGGTCCTCCATGGAAGGAGCTAAGACTACTTGGACCCTTTGGGGGTGGTGTTTATCTACGTCTGATTGTGGAGGAATAGGCGTGTGGGACAAAAGAGACACAAGCTCAAAAATAGGAGGCCAAGCCACCAAAGGAGGGGTAGGATCAAAGGGTGGCTGTACAGGAGAAGGATGTGTTGTCAAGAGACACTGCTAGGCATGATAAGTGTTGTCATTGATGGCAACTAAATCTCTACTACACATCTGCATTTCATAATTTGCCCATACCAAAAATTAGATTGAAGATTTATCCAAGTCTAGGTAGTCAGGAATAGAGCAGATGACAGGGTTCAGTGTCTTGGTCTGGATCTCTCCGATGGTAGATCATAGTTTGTTGCAGATCTAAGGGAGTCATAAGCATTGTCAAGATAAGCTAAATCCTGAGTTTTGGCCTTTGGTGATGAAGGATTCACTAGTTATTAGCATTTGAGTATCAGGCTAACAGTTTGACAGAGCATACAAAAGAAGAACAGGTTGACCTTGTAATTAATCTTGGTTCCGTATGTATGGAAGTTGTTGGTTGGATAAGTTGTGATGATCAATGATAGTAGCTGACCTGATTAATAATTTGTCAGTGCAAGTTTTGGTCTGCATTACAAGTATACATGAATTTAGTCGACAGAGCAGAATTTTTAATAAAGTTCTAAGTGTTCTTGAAGCCAATTGAAAAGTGGTTGAAGATCAAAATGCGGATATATATAGAAGATGGATTATTTTGGGATGTATGTGTTGCGAATATGGAGTAAAGGTGAAAAGATTAGAGATCTAAGATTTGGATGAAGGTAAAGCAGTAAATAGGGCAGAGTGAAGCTGAAATGTGTAAGATCAGTGTTTTGTGCTTAACCAGAACTGAATTCATGCATTAATAGATGCTTCTCATCAGTTCAAAATCTCTATTATTCTCTTGTAATCATTTGTAGGTAGTGAGCCTCTATTTGAGTAGTGAGCTCTGGGTAGTGAGCCCGAATGCATGTGCATTCTCATTTGTAAAAATACTTTTAACAGGGTATTAATTTTTGTGGGTTAACCCCCACCATGGTCTTTCCCTTAACCAGGTTTCCATGCTAAAAATCTTGGTGTCAAGTGTGTTATTTATGCTTCTTCTCATGTGTTATTGATTCATGCTTTAATATTTATTTGATTGTAAGTTGTAAAAGAAGATTAAAGGCATAAAAGTTTAAATTGTGTGACAACTGATTAACCCCCTCTCTAAGTTGTCTGGACTAATTCGAACATGATGCCCAAGGGGAGGTTGCTCATTAGTGGCATGCTCTTGAGCTACAAGATGGTGGTGATGCTTACAACCTCTCACAAGTTGGGTCCATCAGGTTCAAGTTAAGGCCTCTATTGATGGAGCCAGGGGATTTTCCCACATGGGTTGCATTTCATCCCCTACCTCAGGGATAGGAGGAGGAACATATGGAATCATCAAAGGTTGCAAAACCATGGTGGAAGGGGTAGGATCCCGCAACATGGGTTGATTTCCTCATGCCATCAAAGAGGTAAGAGGAATAGGAGTAGCCATTGAAGGTCGAGGAACCATAGGAAAAAGGGGAGGAGGAGCACTTAACACTAGTTGCTTTCCTTATGCCACCAAAGAGGTAGGAGGAATAAAAGTAACCATCAAAGGAAAAGAGGTCCTAGAATCATGCAATGCATGAGAGGTGGACCTCTAGGCCTTGAATAGGAGGCCAAAGGTGGTACCATGGAGTAAAAACTAGGATCACAGGAACAGGGAGGTGTAATTTGTATGGGATGGTCTCCTTGAACTATCGAAGGGGTAGTAGAAGGAATACAAATATCCTCCAAAGGTAGAGACATTAAAGGAGAAGTACCCATAGGAGAAGAAGAGGAAGGACCACCAGACAACTACATGATTTGACTGGCTTTGAACTTCTAATATGATAAAAACAAAAAGTTATTGTGTGGATGAAGTGGTTCAGTCAAGGCTGGCTAGAAGTAGTCCAAGGAGAAGTTTTGACACAAGGTGAGAGGTGTAATCTACGATGGTAGATCATATGCACTACGCTATCATGGGGAAACATTAGGCATATATGAACTACAAAGGGGACCACTCTCATAGAAGTGAGCCATGGCTGTCCCAACTTCAAATGAAAATGATCTATGGTGGGAATGATGGAGAAAGAAATATCTAGGGATTTGCATCCCACATAGATAGCTAGGGTAATTAAACCTAGAGTAGGTTGGGTTATCCCATCCTGACATCATATAAAGACATTTGATTTCTCATATACATCCTTATAAAATTCATGAATATATAGACACAACTTTGTTATAACATTTACCAAGCAATTGGGGTCAATTAAGACACCCTTGATAGGTTTCCCATTAACCTTGGTGGGAATGCAGAGAGGACACTCATATATATTGGTAGGGATATCAGAAGAAGAGAAAGAAATGATGGGCTTAGAAATGGGATGCTCTCAAGCGGGGCAAGAGAAAATGTCCACCATGCTCACCATCTAGGCATAAGAAGAAGAGGAGGAATGTTAGAGGTTGAAGCTAGTGCCACAGAGGAAGAAGCAAGATCAACAAAATTAGAGGAATGACATGGCATGGGATTGGTATAGATCTACAAATGTTGGTTGGGTAGAGCAATTGATTTATTTGCTTTATCATTCATGCCAGATACCTCGATGAAATTTTGGTCAATGAGGTCTTACATAATGTGCTTCAGACATACATTGTTTAGTATCATGTCCAAGGACCTTCTGGAACTGACAAAAGGCCTTCAGGTCATACAAATGTGGTAGAGGTTAAGTATTGAGAGGATGAATAGGAGGCAACTGCACTAAATTGTTGTTTAGGAGTTGTTGCAAAATTGAATAGAGGGACTCTGTCAAAGGAGTGAACTTACGATTATTTGACATTTTAGGAACAAAGAGGGATAAAGTAGCCTATGAGGGTGTTGTAGCCACTGCATTGTTGACAACTATAGAAGCATTATTCTTAAAGAGGTTTTTATTCTTTTATAATTTGTAAAGGAAGAAGAAGCACTGGATTGACCAATGGGAGCCAGTGATGTAGATACCTCAAACATGCTACAAGTTGATGAATGATCGATACTTCATCAACATGATCTTATCCCTGATATATGGCTACAAGTTTCTAACAAAACCCTACTACACATTAGAGTCTAGCAAGGCATCAGAGATCTATGAGAAGAGAGATTGATAATGATAAATAAAATTAGTTACTTTTTCATTAACTACCTACTGACAATGGACGAGATTAGTAAACATGACCTGCGACCCAATGTTGTCTTAGAAATGCTGTAAGAACTGATTTACTAACTGATCAAAAGAAATAATAAAATGGTTAGGAAGTGAACAAAACAAGTCCAATGTAGTGTCCTTCAAGGACCATAGGAATAGATTTTCTAACAAAGTATCCTTAAAAATGAAATCACTACACAAGGTAGTGAAATCAAATACATGTGTTTGAGAGCCTTCTTTCCCAGAGTACTTTTCAAACCTAGGTGCCTCAAAGGCTTGTGGGAAGGGTGCAACGAGAATAGAAAGTGTTTAGTGGTAAAAAGGGGGGTTTATGTTTCAAAGGCAAGTCCTCCCTTCACACCAAACATTCAAGGGCATATCAACTGAGTTGAATCTCCACTACTAGGAGCATTCACCTATCAGGTTAGGCTACCACTTGGAATGATGCAGAAGCTTAGATGTATCAAACAATATCTCAATTTAATGCTTAATCTCACTTAAAACTCTAAATAAGAAAAATAGTAAACAGATTATCGAATTATGGTAAATCCTTTCAGACCAAGGTGAAGGATAGAGATGTTTAACTCACTATTTTTCAAAGTTTGGAAAGCATAACAGTTAGGGACATTGGGACTAACAATCTAGTTTAAGGTACAATTTTCATCACAGAATCTGGATCTTCTTTCAATACTGATCTACACTATATCTTCTATTTCTACCCTAGGGAAAGTGGAGGATACAGGGACTAGTGCCCTTGTCTCAAAATGTTCTTTAGAGTCCTCTGCTTGTTAGATCTTAAATCTCTATTGTCTGTAATCTCCTTTCTGCAACTCCACTCTACAAAACTCAGTACCTGTAACTTGCAATCACAAAGGAGTGTGGGAGGGGGTTGTGGTGTTTAGAGGCTTGCCTCAGTCAAGCCCCAGAGAGAAAGTCAAGTCTTCCAAACATCGTTGTCAGATAAGAGTGCATATCCTGATAGGATAGAGGCAAAAATCCAAATGATAAATGATTGAAAACACAATAGATATCACCTTGTAGTGTAAATCTCATGGAAGGAAGATGCTCTTCATGCCATGAGGAGATGGAGCCAAATTTGCAAATACAAATACAATAACAACAAAGTACTACTCTGTAACACAATGAATGCCTTGAATCACTTTCACAAAATCACAATGCTCATCTAATTTCCATCTAGTTTGCAAATGAAACCCAATCATGCTTATATATGCAACTACAAACATTCCCGCTAAGAATTTTGTAATTCAAACTTGAGATGTCGGCATAGGACCTAAATAATAGTCATAAAATTGACATTTAAATTTAGGGAAGACTCAAAATAGGGTAGGACTAGGGTGCTAGCGCCCAAGTCCACCACCTTGTTTCTATTCAAGGATCATCAAAATAGCACCCCCTAGGTCCTATTTGCCATAAGACTTCAGGGTTTTCTCATCGGGAGTCATAATTATCATGCAGGATGCTCTAAATGCAATTTAAGAACTTGGGAGCTAAACCTTAAGAGGGAAAAGCCCCCAAGAGGAAATTTTCTGACATAACATTTAGCCCCCACTTTAATGTATGTATAAACACAAGGCCAATACATGCATTAAAGTAAGGTCAACAAACACGTTAAGCACGGAGAAGACACTCCAAACACATTAAAGACAATAAGAGGCACATAAAACATGGAGAAGATAGTTATAGTCACACAAAACATAGAGAAGACAACATTGGAGACACACAAAACATAGTGAATATAGTGAATGCGGTGATTATTTTATTTTTATTTTTCTCATATATGAAATGTAGAATGTAGGTACAAGGAAAGTAAATGCACAACCCAAAATATAGGAGGGACTCATTGCCACCAGTCTTTAGACTGCACATGGGGCAACAGACATGCAATACAAATCTTAGAGTGTAGGAGAGACTCATCACCACCAGTCTTTAAGACTACACTTGAGAACAAACATGCCATACAAATCAAGCACACCATACAAATTCCAAAGCATAGGAGGGACTCATCACCACCAGTCTTTAGACTATGCTTGGGAAGAAACATGCCATACACACACACATAGAAGACAAAGAAAAAATGACATACAAGCAATGGAAAAAACTGATTGCTAGGTTTGCAGCCATGTGGTGTAGGAGCACCATGCCAACCTCATGCTTCTATGATGAAGTTTTTGAAGGATGATTCGATTTTGGTGTCTTAACATTGTATCAATGTTATATTGATTATTTGTTCATGTGTCTAGGTCATTAGGAGGACAATATTTAATGTTTTGTGTTAAGTTTGGAAAGAATGTAAAGATTGCCAATGTAAAATTGGAAGAAACAGTCAAGTTACTAAAAAGACAGTTTTGGGCAGTTGAAAGGTCATTTGTATCTTGGGTCATTGGAAGACAGTGGGAAACTAAAAAGTCATTTGTAATGCCTTTAAAAAGGCCTTATTTATCTTTGTAACCTCGGAGGTGATAGGAGATTTGATAATGGAATAGCAAAAGACACTGTTTCCTGTGTATTCTACAGAAATTTGTTGTTTCCTTGTTGTGTATGGCCCTGTACGGACATGCATGGGTGTCTTGTTGTTTGTAAGTGAGAATATATTCAGTCTCCTTCCACTTGTATTTTATTTCATGCATTTTGGTGTTGATTTGTGGTAGATTTTGGGAATTTAGTTAAAACAGTCCAAACCCTGTCTTAGGGTAAGCAGTGGCATGAAATCTGGTGTTTCTTCATTGTTTATCCTTTGCATGTTGTAAATCCTTGATGGAAATGATTGTAGTAATATTACCTTTCAAACTCTTGAGGTCTCCGACCAAATATCTAAGGTGGATGTAAAGAAAATCATGGTTTTATGACTGTTTTCTGTATACAGTCAAGAAAAATAGAGTTTTGAGGGCAGTCTTGAGAGTTTTAATCTAGATTTTGTAGAAAATTCATGTGGAATGAACCTTTGAGGGATTATTAAGCTTATGCAAGCCTTTTATGAAGTTTTCCAAGCATTGGTAAGGTGTGGGGAGTCATGGAGTGCCCACTTTCAATAAACCCTGTTTGCATGCAAAGCCTATTAGGCCTATTTAACACAGTGACAGTCCTATTTTTCAGACATTCTTTACAAAGAAACATATATTGATTCTTGGATATGTTTTAAAGCTCAGTAATGGGTATTTGAAAGTGCCTTGATAGTCTTGAAAGGAGGCCTCCACTGAAAGTTATGAGTGACTGTCCTTCAAAGAAGGGTTGCAAGGTTTGACACCCTGTTAATGGTATAGAGGGAGCTTGATTAGTGCAGACCTAGGGAATGGTTAGAGATCACTGTGTTGGAGTTAATGAAGGATAAGAAGGCCTTTGATTGTCTTGTTTGGGTCAGGAGAGTTAGAAACCCCTAATGGTGCCTTTGTGGAGACCTTTGTCTTGAGAAGTTCTTGGGAAACTTGAAGCATCTAAGTGATTGTATCACATTGTTATGCAATATGCTAGTATGAAGTTGTCTATTGATCTTTTCCTCTACATCAGATTGGTATCAGAGCTAGCAAAAGCTCTGGGAGGAGATGTTGTATTTGTTCCTGTCACTGAGAAGGTAGGTGAAGAACTAAAGAAAAGATTTTGTTGGTGACCATTTGTTTTTGTTGCTAAGTTGTTTGGTTGCAGGTGCTTATTTTCTGAGGTTGTGTGTGTGGGCAGACAAGATGAGGTCTGTCATGACCATTCTCCAATGGAGATTAGGCTGGATAAGGGTGCAGAGAGAAACCATTAAGGAGAGAGTGGTAGGTGCATCACCAGGATCTGCTGTTAGGTGAGATGAATGGTTTGGTGAGTTGGTTTGTTGTGAAGTAGTGAGAGAGATGGATACTTGAAGAAGCACTTGATGTTGCAGCCTGAAGAGTACTCCACTGATGGGAGTAGAAGGAGCCTGAAGATGCTCTAAGAAGATGGTAGTTTTTTCTGTTGGTTGGTTGGTCACCTTTCTATTGATATGAAGATTTGAAGTTTGTAGCTAAGAAGACTGAAGATAAAGACATAGGAGATGCAAAGAAAGACTTTGTTGCAGGTACATTTCCAAGGGACTTGGAAATTTTGTTGGTTGGTTGTATGGTGCAGGAGCATCATGCCAACCTCATGCTTCTATGATGAAATTTTTGAAGGATGATTCAATTTTGGTGTCTTAACATTGCATCAAGGTTATATTGATTATTTGTTCATGTGTCTAGGTCATTCAGAGGACAATATTTAATGTTTTGTGTTAAGTTTGGAAAGAATGTAAAGATTGCCAATGTAAAATTGGAAGAAACAGTCAAGTTACTAAAAAGACAGTTTTGGGCAGTTGAAAGGTCATTTGTGTCTTGGGTCATTGGAAGACAGTGGGAAACTAAAAAGTCATTTGTAATGCCTTTAAAAAGGCCTTATTTATCTTTGTAACCTCGGAGGTGATAGGAGATTTGATAATGGAATAGCAAAAGACACTGTTTCCTGTGTATTCTACAAAAAAATGTTGTTTCCTTGCTGTGTACGACCCTGTACGGACATGCATGGGTGTCTTGTTGTTTGTAAGTGAGAATATATTTAGTCTCCTTCCACTTGTATTTTATTTCATGCATTTTGGTGTTGATTTGTGGTAGATTTTGGGAATTTAGTTAAAACAGTCCAATCCCTGTCTTAGGGTAAGCAGTGGCATGAAATCTGGTGTTTCTTCATTGTTTATCCTTTGCATGTTGTAAATCCTTGATGGAAATGATTGTAGTAATATTACCTTTCAAACTCCTAAGGTCTTTGACCAAATATCTAAGGTGGATGTAAAGAAAATCATGGTTTTATGACTGTTTTTTGTATACAGTAAAGAAAAACAGAGTTTTGAGGGCAGTCTTGAGAGTTTTAATCTAGATTTTGTAGAAAATTCATGTGGAATGAACCTTTGAGGGATTATTAAGCTTATGCAGGCCTTTTATGAAGTGTTCCAAGCATTGGTAAGGTGTGGGGAGTTGTGGAGTGCCCACTTTCAATAAACCCTGTTTGCATGCAAAGCCTATTAGGCCTATTTAACACAACGACAGTCCTATTTTTCAGACATTCTTTACAAAGCAACATATATTGATTCTTGGATATGTTTTAAAGCTCAGTAATGGGTATTTGAAAGTGCCTTGATAGTCTTGAAAGGAGGCCTCCACTAAAAGTTATGAGTGACTATCCTTCAAAGAAGGGCTACAAGGTTTGACAACCTGTTAATGGTATAGAAGGAGTTTGATTAGTGCAGACCTAGGGAATGGTTAGAGATCATTGTGTTGGAGTTAATGAAGGATAAGAAGGCCTTTGATAGTCTTGTTTGGGTCAGGAGAGTTATAAACCCCTAATGGTGCCTTTGTGGAGACCTTTGTCTTGAGAAGTTCTTGGGAAACTTGAAGCATTAAGTGATTGTATCACATTGTTATGCAATATGCTAGTATGAAGTTGTCTATTGATCTTTTCCTCTGCATCACCATGTCAAGCACATTACAGGCACACACCGAACGATTAGGCTTCACCACAACAATCACTGAAGACACGCTTAAGGGTTAAGATAGTCTCAGATCCGCTCCCCGCCTTCACAGAGGACTTTTAAAAAATGACAGGATTGTGCAATCTCCTCGATAAATACACCATCCCTACCTCCGCAGAGGGCTTAAGATAAAATGATATACGTGATATCCTGCCTCCACATAGGGATTAAATGATTGCAATAGATTCAAGTTTTACAAACACACTTTTCTAGCATCTAAATTAAATAGTTTACCTTATATGCCCCTACCTTAAGGTGGTTGATATCATTACATGATATCAACCACCTTAAGGTAGGAAGAAAATACACAAGGGAACATGAGCTCTCACAAAACCCATGCCCCCCGATGGTGACATGTACTTTATGATCGCCAACTATTTCCACAAACACACAATTTCCTGCAAGAAAAGGTGTTAGCATCCATATAATCATGATAAACAATAATGCATATGATCATTCACATAGAAAGTCGAGGAATGCAAGATCCAAGATAGTCAAATAGCATAGAGTAGTAGTATTGTTGTATTTTGTAAGTGCGATAAGACAACATCAAGATCACATGAAGTGATTCTACTAGCCAAGCGTTGGATAATATATATCAACCCCGTTTACATGTATGGACTAGGTCCATTTTTTGATTTCTTGCCAAAGGGACACTAGGTCCGTGTCAGTATAATATGTTTAGAGGAAGGGAAACAATAAATCAAGAGAGGAGAAATAAGTGTCTTAGGGACAATCACGTAGGAGGGTGCCCCCAAATCACCAATCACAATGCTATGTCCATCAAACACAACACACAACAGTGAAAATAGAGGAGAAGCAATATAGAAGAATGATGATACAAATAGAAGAAGGGTCACAACAGAGGTGGTCTCCCAGTATCCTTGACCTTACGAGAGTATTAAGGGTCATCCTAGGAGGCCTAAACAACACATACCACATCACGAGGGAAACACAACATGGAGGTAGAGAGTTAGAAATACTTACCTATAGGGACAATGAAACTAAGGGTTGTCATCGAGAAAATCATCCTCTTCCCAATCTTGAATGCTAGAGGAAATAGGTGTGTAAGGTACTAGCCCAACTAATGTTTTTATCTCCCAATTGTTTAGTGTTAAGGTTTTCTATATTTGATTCAATGTTAGGTTGAATGTTTTCTTGTTGAGTTGCAATTCGTTGGGCAAAAGATTGTCTTCTCCTCCTCCTTTCTCTTACTTGTCTATTCCTTCTTGTCGTACCACTTATCTCTTTAAAGGCATTGTCATGTTTTTCCATAGGGTTTTGCACATTAGAGGAGGAAGCACCATGTTTGAATTTCATTGGTCTTGGTGGAGTGTTTTGTTGTTGATGAAAAACTCTCGATCCTTGTAAGGATGATGGGGGAGGGACCTCAACGTAGATACCATCTCTCTATGGATGAGGTGAGTTATGAAAATTTAACTTGTCCACATCTATCATGCCAATTATCTCATCATATTCATAGTAGTCTTGTGTAATTCTTATATCATTTTATCGTTTTACTTTTGCTCTAAGAGGATCTTCAAATGCATGTTGTTCTTCCCTCATTGTTTGTAAAGGAGTCTTGGCCACTCTAGCTAGTTGTTTTGCTTTGTATCCTTTGTACTTTAGGAAGGATTAGTCTCTTCATGGTTTAGGGTCTGTATCAGGTTGCGGCCAAAAGTAATCAAAAGTAAAGTTCTTGTTCTTAGTTGGAGGTTGGTATGGATTGCGACGGATAGTATAGATTTCTTCATGCAAAGGGAACTTTAAGCATTTGTAAATAGTTGAGGGGATGACATTCATAGCTTTAAGCCATGGATATCCTAGTTTTACATGGAAGAGGTAGGATAAGGGGATAACATCAAATAATTGATCCACAGATTTATCATAAACTGAGACCAATAAGGTTATCTTTCCAAATGTATTCATCAAAGCTCCATTATGTGTTTTAATTCTCAAATCTGATGGTTGGTAGTAATCTTGTGCCAAATAATGTTTAAGAAGAAATTCTTCCATAACCACATTAGTCATGCAATTAGGGTTTATAAGTGTTCCATCCACAGGTCTATCCATTATTTTCACTGTAATGTAAAGAGGCCCTTCAGTATCTACTATTTCTTTGTCATGAGGTGTAAATGTTATTTCAAGTTCAGGGGTTTGTCTTTTCAAATAAGGCCTAGGAGGTAGCCTAGCATTATTGTTGTAGTGAGAATCCATGTGTATGTTTTCAAATGAATGCCAAATTAGATTATAAAGATTCTCAAAACTTATGCAAGAAACTAATGCAAAAGTATGTATGAATATGACCTAAAATGCTTGATTTTCAAATTTATTTAAATGCAAATCACTAGGAGAAGAGGCGTTGTGAAGAATTTCAAGAGGGACAGTGAATAATATGCCTAATAAAAGTCCAATGATGCAGCAATATCTTTCACAACACACTTTTTATGCAATCCTAGAGTGATGACAAGTCAAAACCTAGTGAAAATGCACCTAAAATATGTAATTTTTTCACTAATTTTTAATGCAAATGAGTAATAGAAAGGGTGTTGTTAGGAAAATTGTGATGGACAACAGATTATAACAGTAATATTAGACACCTAATGCAATAAAATCTATCACAACATGCCTATAGAGTCAATCTAAGTCAAACCCTAGTGAAAATATTGCTAAAATATGTAAATTTTTGCAAATTTTCAATGCAAAGTGTGTATAGGATAAAATCAAGATTGAATAATAAAATCAAAAGCAATTGATAATCAACAACTCAATCTTATAACATAAAGAGATCAATCTAGGTAAATACCAATATCAATGAATAAATCAAATTAAAACAAGAAAGCCTTCACCTAGATTGTATAGTTCTCTTTGTTAGATGTGGATTGCTCAATAACGTTGCATACCCATGGTGTTGCAACAAGAGGATTTAGATAGTGTGCTCAAAGATTTGATGTGATGTGCTCAACAATACGTTGTATGTTCACAACATTGTAAGAATGCCTATAGCTAAGATGCATAAAAAATTGGAGAGGGTTTGTGATGAGATGAAGAGGGTATATATAGGTTTCAATAAATATCAATCAACGGTCCAGAAAATTTAATATAATCAATGGATGAGATAAATCTAGAATTCATGATGAATGTACACCTGACATGTGTTAGAAAAAAAGTTATTTTTATTGAGTTAACTGATTGATTTGAGATAAAAGACATGAAAAAGATATGATTAGATTTCATAAAAATAGAAATGTTTTTTCTAATTTATGAGTTGGTGATAAAAATAATAATGATTAAATCAATTAACTCAACTTTAGATTTGCTTTTTGCACGATTTGAATAAAATTAAATAATAAATTATTTAATTTTGTGTGCAAGATGAATACGATTTAGTTTTAGAAGAATTAGAAGATAAAAAAGCAAAATAAATAAATAAATTTATTTAATTTTTTGTGCATGATAGAAGAAATAGATTAGATTTGAAGATTTCAATAAATTAAACAAATAAATTGTTTTAATTTATTTTGCATGATGAAGGATAAATAAAATATTTTATTTTTAGAAGAGAGATTCAATTTTAATAAATTTGAATGATTTATTTAAATTTGGAAGAATAATTGATTCAATTAAATAATTTAGAAATTATTTAATTATAGATAAGAGGATTATGATAGATTAATTAAATAATTAATTTATTCAATTGATGTGGATTTGAATTTTGAAAGACGATAATGATTTAATTAAATAATTAAAGTTATTTAATTTGGATGGATAAAGAGGAAATTTATTGAAATTAATTAAATAAAGAGGATTTATTTAATTAATGTTGAAAATATATGATTTAGAGGAAATTGATGATTTTGATGAAATTAATTAAATAATTAGATTATTTTAATTAATGTTGAAATGCAGGTGATATAGGAAGAATTGATGAAATGCAAGTGATGCAATGCGAATGGTCATTTTTAGGTGTCTACACAAAGGCCTAATAGAAAGGGTGTTGTAAGGAATTTTAGGAGGGGCAGTAGATAATAACCCTAATAACAACCAATTAGTGCAGTAAAATCCCTCACAACACGCTTGTAGTGCAAATCTAGAGAGACGATAAGGCCAAATCTAGTGAAAATGCAAGGTTTTCAAACCCTAGACATGAAATTTTGCAAGGAAACCACTCTGATGCAACACTAAAATTAGAAATATGCCCTAATGAATGTTTGAAAAGGGTAGTAAAATCTAAAACAAGATTTTGACTACAAACCCTAGCTAATGCAAAACTAGGTTTTTATGAAAATGCACAATTTCAAGTAATTTTTGACAATTTAAGCATGCAAATGAATACTAAATAATGAATTTCTATAATTTAAATCGGATCTGATGAAAATGATAGAAAGTTAATGAAATTAAATGCCAATTAATTCAAATTATGCTAAAATACAAGCCTAGGATGCCAATTTTTCAAATTTTTCATTTTTTTGTAATTTTTCAAATGCAATGAAATGAATGAATGCAAATGTATCAAACAACATAGCAAAGTGCCAAAAAGTCCAAAAACACGGGTTCACCAAAATGTTTAGTGGTAAAAGGGGGGGTTTATGTTTCAAAGGCAAATCTTTTCTTCACACCAAACATTCAAGGGCATATCAACCGAGTTGAATCTCCACTAGTAGGAGCATTCACCTATCAGGTTAGGATGCCACTTGGAACTATGTGGAAGCTTAGATGTATCAAACAATATCTCAATTTAATGCTCAATTTCACTTAAAACCCTAAATAAGCAAAACAGTAAGCAAATTATCAAATTACGACAAATCCTTTCAGACCAAGGTGTAGGATAGAGATATTTAACTCACTATTTTTCAAAGTTCAAAAAGTAGAACAATCAGGGACACTGGTACTAATGCCCTAGTCCAAGGTACAATTTTTCTCACAAAATTTGGATCTTGTTTCGATATTGATCTGCACTATGTCTTTTGTTTCTACCCCATGAAAATGGAGGACACAGGGACTAGCGCCCTTGTCCCAAAATATTCACCAAAGTCCTTTGCTTGTCAGATCTTGAATCTCTGTTGTCTGCAATCTCCTTTCCACAACTCCACTCTTTTGACTAGCAATCATCTTATCAAGTTTTGCAGAACTTATCTTGAACTTTTCTTCATAGATCTTAGCTTTTTCCAAGTCTATTTTCAGACTCACAACTTCTTTTTCTAGTTTGACACATTCTTTTATCTTGCTTTTTACCATCAAATCTAGATCTTCTTCTGCTTTAGCTCTTTCTATAACTTCCACTTTCAAATCATCCAGGGTCTCATTTGCTAATATCAATTGTTCACTACCATCTCTGTATTTTTCTTTGAATTTCTTGACTTGTTCTTTCGGCTTTAAAATGCATTCATTGGCTTCTTGCATTTTATCCTTCAGATCCCTGATTTATGCTTCAGATTTTTCAAGATTAGCAAGAGCTCCCTCCAATTCAACATTGTTTGAGAAGTTTCCAAATCTCCTGGCTACCATGAATGAATTCTCCCAGATCTTCCTCAAGTTGTTAGGCTTCTTCCAAGGAACCTTGCTCTGATACTAATTGTTGAATATAAGGAGTACTGAGAGGGGGTGAATTAGTATTCCACAAAACAACTTCTTAATAAGTTTATTTATCCAATTTCCAAAATCAACAACATGAAAGTAGAATAAGCATAAGAACAACAACCATAAAGACATAAAAAATGGACACCAGGATTTTTATGTGGAAAACCCAAAAAGGGAAAAACCACAATGAGTGTTAGCTCAAAATATATTATGATAGCACAATATTGAATTACAAGAAGGCTCACTACCTTAGGGCTCATTGCCCTATGAAGAAGTACTCACTGCACAGAGGCTCACTGCCAAAGAAAAAGAAGAAATAAGGATTGGCTCACTGTCATAAGATGAACTATAGTAAATGCATCTACCACATGCTTGATCATAGTTCCAGTGAAGGTTTAATATAGAGATTCAAAGGTCTTCATTTATTCTACCCTGCTTCTCAACTTAACTACATATACTCTGTTTTCTGTCCTTGTTCAACTTTTTCTACTCTGCACGCTGCTCATAATCCTTCACACTTCAAATTATCACAACACACCCTTCTACTTTGCAATCCATCAAGTATTTATATCCGCAACAAGATTCATTTCATAATTAGGTCAGCAAGTCAGACATGAAGCGTGTATGCAATGTATCCTACCTTGTCGGCTTGATCATGTGTATAAATAGTAACGTGGATCTAAACAATCATTGTGTAGACACCCTAAAATGACCGTGTCGTCAAATCACTAGCATTCCGTTATCTGTCTAATCACTTGCATTGCAAACGTTAATTAAATAATCTAATTATTTAATTAATTATCATCAAATTCTTCTAAATCTCCTAAATTCAACATTAATGAAATAAATCCTCTTTATTTAATTAATTAAATTAAATTCCTCTATATTCTTCCACAATTAAATAATTTTTAATTATTTAATTAAATCATTGTCACCTTCCAAAATTCACATCTACATTAATTAAATATATCCAATTATTTAATTAATTCAACAAATTCCCTCTTATCTAAAATTAAATAATTCTTAAATTATTTAATTAAATCAAAAATCATTCTCCCAAAATCATGCACAACAATTAAATAAATTTATTTAATTTGCTTTTAAATCTTCTAAATTAAATAATTCTAATTATTTAATTGTTTCTTCCAAAATATCTTCTCTAAATTTAAATAAATCAATTATTTATTTAAATTGTTTTTTTCTTCTAATTTGAGTTATCTCTAAAATAACTCAATCTTTCTTGCTCATCAATTAAATATTTCTATATTTAATAAAGCAAAATATCTTCTTTTCTCATGCAAATCTCTTCTTCTTGTTTTAAATCACTTAACTGATTGCTTTATTCTTTTAATTGATTTATCTCTTCAGTTAACTCATTCTTCTATTCTTGATAACTCCTCTCATGCAAAAGAAAGCAAGACACATGTCTTCTTCTCATTCGTTGCACATTCCTCAACTTATCTCCTCCGTTGATTCTTCTGAATTATCTGGACCGTTGATCGATTTGCCTTGAAACCTATATAAACCCCCCTCATCTCCTTCATTACCTCTCTCTCTTCGATTTTATTCTCAGGCATACTTGACAGCGCTTTGAGCATACAATGATTCGATTGAGCACTCTTACGATCTTTTGACATTGATCTTCTTGAGCCACTTTACGATCTTTTAACATTGATCTTGGCGCAACCCTTACGATCTTTTGACATTGATCTTCTTGAGCCACTTTACGATCTTTTAACATTGATCTTGGCGCAACCCTTACGATCTTTTGACATTGATCTCTTGAGCACACCACTTGCTTGTTGTAGCTATGGCTTTGCAATTTCATTGAGCAATTCTACATTCAATCCAAAGGAAACAACACAAATTTCGGTAAAAGTCTTTATTGCATTGATTATTTGTCATGGCTTTTATTTAAATTCGTTTTCTTTATGTTATTGGATTTTTGGTTTTTATTAGTTTAGATTTAATCCATTTTTCCATATACACATTCTGGCACGCCCGGTGGGACCCATTGGTCCTAATTTAATATCAAATTTGTGGAATTTTTAGTTTGATTTCACAGGTTTTTTAACTCTTTTTTTTGGAGAGATTCGAAAAAAAATTTAAAGGAAGCTTGCTGGGCAAAAACGGAGGTCACGGTTGCGTTCGGAAGGGTTGAGGGACGAAGAAAAATATAAAATTTGGCCTATTTCGGTGAAGGTAAAATTTTTTCACTTCTGGCACGCAACCTGAGGCCATACAATCACTGTGAGGTACGGTAAAAAAAAAAAAATTAAGTTTTCTTTTTTCAAAAAAAAATCAAAAAAAAAAAAAAAAAAGCAAAAAGAAAAAGCAAAAAAAATCCAAAAATAAAAAAGCAAAAACAAAAACAAAAAAAAAAACAAATAAAACAAATAAAAAATGAAGTGTTTTAAGTTTTTATTTCTTTTAGAAAGTAAAACAAAGTAAAGAGAATCTTTTTTCTTTTTTCTTTTTATTTTTTGAAAAAAAAATAAAGCACCTTCAGCCCAGCAGCAGGTCACATCAGTGACCAGGAGCCAGTCACAGGGGGCTAAGACAGACCCCTCTTCAATGAGCTTTTTAAATGAATAGGCGATTTTCAAACCTCATTATCTTGGTCATACGGACACGTATTTCAGTGCTTTTTTTTTTGAAATAGGCTAGAATTTCGTGATCTACATCGTGGTGAAATTGGTTTTTTCTCAAGATTCTCTGATTTTTCAGAAAATTAATTTTCTCACTGCTGTCTTTGTCTCGTCACAGTTTTTTGACTTTTCAAGCTTCATAACTTTCACAAACGGACTCGGATTCAGGTGATGTTTTTTTTGAAAGTTGGTATTTTTCTGTCCTCTACACAGTGGTAATATTTTTTTAAAGATTTTCTGAGATTTATTTTTTAAGACCACTCATTGGCCTATTCTCAATCTCTGACTTCAAGCACTTGCTAACTTTTGAGTTTGTGTGGACCTAATATCACTTGTTGCAGCTTCTTATTACTCATACAGAGCAAATAGGTGTTTTTAACATGTTCATGCAGGACGAGCATTGAAGACCTCTTGATCTATCTCACTAAGTCGTAGAAACACATTGCATGCTTAAAAGGATAATTGAACAAATCTTTTCTTGCAATCTAAGTCTTAGGAACATACTGCTTTTCTTAAGGGACAATGGACATGTATGAACAAACACCTCAATTTTCTAAGGGACAATGGACATGAATGCCAAACACTTCATTTCATAAGGGACAATTTACAACTACAACCGTGTGTGTGCCTAAATTAGTTGCACCTTATTTTTCTTATAACGGGACAATTGAACCATTGTTTGACGTGCTTGATTTTACATTTTTTGTACTTCCTTTAGAAGGGCCTGCTTTTGGATTGCGCTTCATCCAAAAGGGACGACCCTAAGCGGAGTTTTCCTTTGAACCGCTATATAAAAGGGATAAGGCGAAAGCCAAGTCCTAACCGACGTCAGCCTTACCTTGTGATGCCAAACTGAAAAGAGGTGTACTAGCCCTTTGTGGAAACGATTTTCACATTGAGCGAAGTGTTTGAAACTCTTAGTAGGATTGGTTAAAGCTTTTAGTAGCTTGTCGCATTGCTCGTAAGGCGTTGGTTCCTCAAAGTCACTAAGAACCAATTTAGATAGAGACTACCCGACCTACCTCCGAACATTGCGGTAATCATCAGTGCAAGGGAAATTGATTTAAACCCTTAAGACACTCACCATTGGCTCCCTTGAGAAGAGATAGTATTCCCTCGGACATAAAGCTCTTGTGACCTACTTGAGCTTTCCAAGGGGAGGGTGAGATATCCCTACCTATCGTCTCTCGCAAAGATACTAAATATCCGACACCTTTATGGAATGATATTTTTATCGACGGAGTATTAAGCTGTGAGCTGATCTACTGCAATGAAACCTTGTCTCTAGGGATAAAAAGTGCTTGTTATTGATTGCAACTATATTAGACCTGTGGAAACATTGGGCTTGTTTGGAGCCTTGAACATACACTATCTGTTGTGTCAGTCCTTGTGCCTTTTTTGACCACTTGTTTGCTGTGTTTTCTCTTGCCAAACCAATCCAATCAGAAACAGAAAATCTTGCCTTTGAAAAATATCAGACACTACTTCAGCGCCCCTGGTACTACAGTAGCTCGCCTTTGGTAATACAGTAGATCGCCTTTGGTCAGCAGTAACCCGCCTCTGGCAAAACTCTACTTCAGCGCCCTTGGTATAACAGTAGCTCGCTTTTGGTCACTGTAGCTCGCCTTTGGCATAGCAGTAACTCGCTATTGGCAGCTCAGTCCGTCGCCTCTGGCCCACAGTAGCACGCTTTTGGTAGCACAGTCCTGCGCCTCTGGTCAAACAGTATAGCGCCTTTGGTTCAGTACTTTGTGCATCAGAGTTTGTCCGTTTCTTCAAAGCATCTCACAGATTCCCAGCATTACATTGTGTCCTAAGTGTATCCCATGGTCACCACTAGGCTACAGCAAACTATGAAGTCTAGGCAAGTTGTCCCTAAGAAGCACAAGTCACCCCCTCGCACACCACAATCAGGTCGTCTCAACGTTACTCCCAAAGTGACTCCTAGTACACCCGCGGCAAGACCAATTAGCTCTCCAAACATGCCGCACATAGAGGAACCAAGCAATCCTCATGAGGATAGAACCCCTTTGCTAAATGCACCGCAGTATACCACAGGCTTGCCTCCGGATTTTGTCCCACAAGGTTATGTCATAGATCAACCCCCATCTCAAGAATAGCGACACTTTGAAATAGGTCAATCCTCTCAAGAAGATGGGCAAGATCTTGATGAATTTATACAAGATCCTAGAGCTATAGCTGCCTTTGATAAAATTCTTAGTGAGAACCAGGATCATTTCTTTCGCTTGCTTACAAAACAAGGTGCCAAGTTACCTCAAGATTTTGATGTGTCCACTCTCAAGGAGAGCAACAACACCCAAGAAACCATACAAGCGGTGCAAACCATGTCCACGGTCACTACGCCCTTACCTACTCAAAGCTCATAGTATAGGAATCCTCTCTTTCAAAATCCAACAGAGGAGAGGCCCATATCACCACTATTGACTCCTATGGAGATCTATCAAAACCAACAAGAAACTCTCCAACGTCAAGCAGAGTTAGCTAAGCAAGCCACCTTAGCTCGATCCAATGTGCAACCACCTCCTAAAGTGTCCATCCCAAGCGCAAGCGGAATCTTGGTTACCCCATCACGTGTAGGTTTCCCACCCAATTACAATCCGGGGAACACGTACGTAGCCATGCAACAAGGGTCCCAACAAATGCCACCTCCTATATCATCACACTTGCATGTCTCTCAACCAATTGGAGTCACGTAGCCCCAACCACAACATTCTTCTACTCTCATCCTCAAGCAACCCCCACCGTCGCAAATCACTTCTACCTATGTTCCTCCACCACAACATTCTTCTACTCTCATCTTCAATCAACCCCAACCGTCGCAGATCACTTCTACCTATGTTCCTCCTCCACAACATTCATCCACGCTCAACTTCTTTCATACATTGCCTAGCCACTCGCAACATTCCCAACATCAGGTTTCCCAAAGCTATGTGCCACCATCACAACCTAATCAAACGCACTTTAGCTTTCCTCCCCCCAATACGTTTCTTCAACCATCGCAGAGCCAACATTCTTACCTAGCGCCACCTCCACCTCTGCCTAATCAAAACCCCTAATTCCAACCCAATCTGAACCAATCATACTATCCATACAATCCCAATCAATCTTACGACCCTTACAATAGCACTGCGCATGGCTCACATTATAATCTTCCATATGGGCAACACCAACCACTTTTTAGACAACAGGAGACGTTACCAACCCCTCCCACGACTATGGAACTAAAGATTGCGGAGGTGCAACAACAGCTATCTGATCTTACGTTTGGCCACACCAAAAAGACCTTCTCTTTGGAGGAAGTGTGCCCTTATCCTTTTGATCGGTCATTACCAATGATCCCTTTTCCTCAAAATTTCACTATTCCAAAGTTCGATAAGTACAAAGGAAAAGGTGACCCAAAAGACCATCTTAGGGAATTCTATCTTGCTTGCTTCGAGGTCTCTCACAACGACACATATCTTATGCGTCTTTTTCCTCGCAGTCTTGGAGGACAAGCAATAGAATGGTTCTCACACTTACCTACGGGTATCAAGTTTTTCAATGAGCTAGCAGAAAAGTTTGCCACCCATTTTTCTTACAACGCAGAGCATGAGATTTCCATGACGGACCTATGCAACAATAAACAGAAAAATGGTGAAACTTTCATTTCTTTCCTCCAGCGATGGAGACAAATGGCTAGTAAATTCCCTTTCAAGATTCCAGAGAAACAGCTTGTTAGCATCTTTGTGCAGAACCTCAACCAAGAGTTAGGTTTCCATTTGCAAATCCTTAGTGCTACAACTTTCGATGAAATCACATACAAGGGCATCAACATTGAGAAGGCCCTCATTGCTAAAGGTGTGGTCAAAATCTTTAAAGAAACGAAAGATAGCTCTTCTCATCAACAATCGAACGATAAACCCAAGTATTGGAACAAGAACAAAAACGTGGTCAACGATGGTGTGGTCAATACTAAGCATGTCCAAACGTTGCAAACACCACTGCAACTCTCCAAACCAAGTCAAGCTCCACCTCAACAATAGCAGCAACAAAGGCAGCCTTATCAAAATCAACAACGACAACAAGAGCGGCCCCAACAAGATTACCCTCCGCGACGTCAATTTACTCCTTTGGGAGTACCCATCGAATCGGTCTTACAGCAAGCTTTGCTGAAAGGGCTCATAACCTTACCTGATGCTCCTCCTTATGGAGAACCTATCTACAAAACTGCACGTTACAGAGACAATGAGTATTGTGAGTTCCATAGGAGCAAAGGTCATCGAACCGCATCTTGAATGAAGCTTAAGCACCTCATCCAAAACCTCATCGACGGTAATCAAATCACTTTTGAGAATGAATCACCAGCGCAACACACGAACAAGGATCTCGATATGTACAAGGAACCATTCCCTCATCATGGTCCACCTCCTCCTCAGGATAGAGGTAAAGGTATCCATCACGCTTCCACGTCCTTCGATTCCATTGTAGGTCATTTTGAAGAGAGTCGAGTGTCTACCCTCACCATCAAAGGCAAATCTACAGATTGTGCTATTACTACTCGTCGAGGTCATGTCACCATTCGTGCACCTACACCTAGGCTTCCGGTTCAGTCTGATTATAATCTTGTCGAACATCTAGGGAGAACACCAGCACAGATCTCTATTTTGGACCTTCTACGGTCATCACCTGCACATAGAGTGGTGCTAGAAAAAGCCCTCCAAGAGTCGTCCGTTCCTAACAACATAGCTGTCGCAGATTTCCAAGCTATAGTGGGTAATATTGCTTCGCCTTACAATGTGGTCTTCTCTGAGAAAGACCTTCCCTCCCATGATCCTTGTCACAACGATGCCCTCCATATTGAAGTGCTCATCCATAAGCGCAAAATCAAACGCATCCTCATAGATGGTGGTGCTGGTCTCAACATCTGTTCTTTAAAGTTACTAAAGCAATTGGGATACTCTGAGGATCACATCAACACTGATCATAGTATTACAATCAAGGGGTATGATGATGCAGAACGCCGTTCAGAAGGTGTTATTCACTTGCCTATACAGCTAGGCCCCGTTATGCTTGAAACCAGGTGTCAAGTTCTTGATATTGAGCTGCCTTACAACATTATTCTTGGCCGCCCATGGACCCATGCAATGAAAGCTGTTCCCTCCACGTACCATCAGTCCCTAAAGTTCACATACAATGGTACGGAGATCACCATCCCAGGAGACCCTAATCCTTTTGAATTTTGCCGTGTCTTGCAAGGAAGCTATAAGAATTGCAACCAAGTGCCTAAAAATGACAAAGCCCTTGAATCCCCTCTCTATGTTGATCCTGAAACTCTCACACAAGCCTCTACCAGTGAGCCTACACCCCTCCCCAAAATCACAGCTCGTGTCCGAGATATAGGGTTTGGCACTTATGATATCTCTGAATCTTGTTGTGTAGGGCGGATGCCTTTATCTCCAAAATCTTACGGCAAACCACCCATTGCTAAAGTTACCAAAAAAGCAAATATTCCTCCCCCACCATTCCTAACCCAATTCCAACATGGACGGTTATTGGAAGAGGAAACTATTGAGGACATCTCTTCTTGGCTCTACAAGGAGAAAGAACCAGTCACGATACCAGTCAAGCAGTATGGCAATGGCTTAAGGATAGTGAAAAACATGGGCTATAAAGGCAAAGGTGGCCTTGGGAAACAGAATCGAGGCACTATGGAGCCCATTGTGGTAACAAAGAAGCTAGACAAGAAAGGATTAGGATTTGGTAAGAAGGTACCACGCGCCTCAGACATCGAGTATATCCTCGACGAGGTAGCTGACAAGTTTCCTGCCGATTCGACATCTACAGAGGATATCACCGATGACTCTTCCCTCCACATGACCAATCTATTCGCAGAATCCTCCATTTTTACACTATCCTCCGTATCCTTAACTTCCACCACCAGCACCCAGAATGTCACGCTTGTCTACCCTGAACTTATCGATTGGGACCAACAAGGGGCCCCCGTTATAGATGTATTTCAGAATGACGAAGCTTTAGCTGAGTTCATGGGACTTCGGGAAGGTATCCCTCTTGGCGATCACAAGGCAGGTTTTGTAATGGAACTAGAGCCCATGGCTTACTTTGGTGAGAATGCCAAATCCTCTAGTCGCAAAAGTGCAAATAAAGAACGATCTCTAGGTGAAAACCACACTGTGGCACCTCCTGATCATAAAATAGTAAAAATAAAGGACGTATCCAAAGGTGAAAACCCAACTGTGGCACGTGAGGATGGAGGATTTGACCTTCCCTTACCTTCTAAGTATCAAGAGAAATCAGCTCTACTAGTGGAAGATTCTATAGAGATCAACCTAGGTACAGAACAAAATCCAAAGACAACATTCCTAGCGGCATCATTATCTGATACAGAGCACAGAAATCTTAACAACTTCTTCTTGCAACGAACCATCAACTTTGCATGGACCTATGCAGATATGCCAGGGCTAGACCCTAAGCTGGTAGTTCATTATCTCACAGTTGATCCCAAGGTGAAACCAGTCAAGCAGAAATTGAGAAAAATGCACCCACAGATAGCTCTCTTAGTGAAGGTGGAGGTACAAAAGCTATTAGACGCAAAGTTCATACGACCTATCGACTATTCAGATTGGGTCTCAAACATTGTACCTGTGTCTAAACCTAATGGGCGCATCCGCATGTGTAATGATTTCAGAGATCTCAATAAGGCATGTCCTAAAGACGACTTTCCACTACCAAAAATTTGACATTATAGTGGACTTGACAGCAGGTCACGAGATGCTTTCTCTCATGGACGGATTCTCGGGTTACAATCAGATAAGGATAGCTGAAGAAGACCAACATAAAACCACCTTTACTTGTCCTTGGGGCAATTACTGTTGGTGCGTTATGCCGTTTGGTCTGAAGAATGCAAGAGCAACCTATCAAAGAGCAATGATAGTGATCTTCCACGATCTATTTCATCACATCATGGAAGACTATGTGGATGATATATTGGCTAAATCTTCTAGAGCAGAACATATACAGGTCCTAGGACAGATCTTCGACAGGCTTGAAAAATACCAAGTAAGACTTAATCCTAAGAAGTGTGTCTTCGGTGTCACATCAGGGAAGCTGTTGGGATACATAGTATCTCGTAGGGGCATCGAAGTAGATCCAGCAAAAGTAAAGGCTATAGTGGAGATGCCTCCACCAAAGAACCTTAAAGCATTAAGGAACCTCCAAGGAAGGTTACAGTCCATCAGGCGTTTTATATCACAGCTAGCAGATAAATGTCAACCCTTTCAACACTTGCTCCGAAAGGATGTCTCGTTTCGATGGGACAACAAGTGTCAGGCAGCGTTTGATCAACTTAAAGAGTATCTAGCTACACCTCCGGTATTGGTTCCACCAGTTGCGGACAAACCTTTGATATTGTATATCTCCACTACAAATTCGGCCCTAGGGGCCCTGCTAGCACAAAATGATGACTCAGGCAGAGAGCACGCAATTTACTATATCAGTAGAACCTTGGTGGGATATGAGCTCAATTATTCACCCATGGAAAGGGCTTGTCTAGCAGTAGTGTTTGCCTCCCAAAAGTTGCGACATTACATGTTGAACCAACACACAAATCTAATAGCCAAGATTGATCCCTTGAAATATCTATTAGCAAAAGCAGCTCTCACAGGCAGACTGGCTAAATGGGTTATGATCCTTAGTGAGTTCGACATTGAGTACACCGATCGTAAAGCAATTAAAGGACAAGCCCTCGCGGATCAACTAGCAGAAGCACCTATGAAAGATACACATCCTATGGTAGCAGACTTTCCTGATGAGAATCTCTTCACTCTTTCCAACTCCATAATGTGGAAATTGTACTTTGACGGTTCTTACACACAGCATGGATCAGGAGCTAGCATCTTATTTGTTACACCTCAGAATGACTACATTCCAAAGTCATATCGGCTAGCATTCCCTTGCACCAACAACATAGCCGAGTATGAAGCACTCCTCATAGGTCTCAATACAGCAGTTCAATGGGACATCACAGAATTACAAGTATATGGAGACTCACAGCTAGTCATTCGCCAAGTCACAGATGAATACCAAACAAAGGATGAAAAGTTGGTCCCCTACAAACAACTAGTGGATGCCTACAAACCACATTTTTCTAGCATCACATTTGAGCAAATTCCAAGAGAACATAATAAAGCTGCGGATTCTATGGCTTCTGTAGGGTCACTGATTAACATGCCTGCAAATACACAGAAGTGTGAATTCTTGATCGAGCAATTGTTGATACCTGCCGTCGATGTTCCTGTTACTGAAATCATCTGCGAACTTGTTGGTCCCAATTCCCCATGGTACGAAGATATCTATGAATACCTCAAGAACAATACCTTTCCCCCTGACCTATCATCCACCCAACGCAAAACCTTTATCCGTTGATCCTCTCGTTACATCATTCTGGGTGATACACTATATCGCCGGAGTCTCGATGGTATCCTCTTACGATGTCTTAACGCGGAAGAAGCCGAAGTTACCTTACGAGACATACACAAAGGTGTCTGTGGCGCACATTCTACCGGTCCTAATCTTGCTAAGAAGATACTCAGAACAGGTTATTACTGGCCTACAATAGAGCAAGATGCTACACAGTTTGCTAAGAAGTGTCTACAATGTCAGCAGCATGGAGATTTGATTCACGCACCAGCTTATGAGTTACAACCTGTGACAACTCCATGGCCTTTTTCTCAATGGGGTCTCGACCTCGTAGGACAAATCCACCCTTCCTCCTCCAATGGCCACAAGTTTATCATTACCGCCACTGAGTATTTCACGAAGTGGGTGGAAGCCATTCCTATGACCTATATCACCGGTAAGCAAATAGCCAAGTTTATCCTAAACTACCTCATATGCCGGTATGGTATTCCCCAAGCCATTGTCACTGATAATGGGAGACCATTCAAGAACCAAGATGTCCGTGCCTTATGCATACAGTACAATATCCAACATCGCTTTTCAACTCCCTACTATCCGCAGAGTAACGGCCAAGCTGAGGCTTCCAATAAAACCATTCTCAAGATCCTAAAGAAAACGGTCAATGAAGCTGGTCGTGATTGGCACTTGCAACTCAATCCTGCCCTATGGGCCTACCGCACTAGTATCAGAACACCAACTGGTGCCACACCCTATGCCTTGGTCTTTGGCTCTGAAGCCATCCTACCTATAGAGGTCGAGATCCCATCCCTCAGAGTATCCATGCAGGACCTGATCGGCGGAGATGAGTATCGCACTTCCAGATTAGCTGAGCTTGAACTACTAGATGAGAGGCGTCTTGCCACACTTAATCATCTCCATGTCTATCAAAACCGCCTCCGGCGTAATTACAACAAAAAGATCAAAGAAAGACGGTTTCAAGTTGGTGATCTTATACTTAAGGAGAATCAGAGAAATCAAGCAGATCGAGAGAAGAAGAGCAAGTTTGAGCCTAACTGGTTAGGTCCCTTCATTGTCACAGCAGCATATGGATCGGGAGCTTATACTTTAGCTACACCTGACGGCATTCCTCTAGATGAGCCACTTAACAGTGTCCATCTCAAGAAGTTCTACGCCTGATCCTCAGAGTATTCCCACAAAAAATAAAAAAATCAAAAAATCAAAAAAATAAAAAAATCAAAAAATCAAAAAAATCAAAAAAATACAAAAATACAAAAATACAAAAAAATTCATCCTCTGGTGAAAACCTGGAAAACAGGCGCCTTGGATAAGTACCATAGTGAAAACCTGGCAAACAGGCGCTATGCGTAGAGTCAGCATCCATCGTCTATCGAGTCCCGTCCACTCCTTGTCCAGTTCGCAACCTGATTCATCCATCCATCCATAATAAAACCATTGACTTTGTTTGTATTTCCATCTCCCTACCTAGTATAGCTTGGAAATTTGTCAGTGTCCCTCATCGTCATCCCACGTCTTGATCTGTGTCTACAGTTAACACTGTCTTGTCCTAGGTCAAGTCTTTCGGTGTCTTCTTCGGCGGTCACCCCTACAGTTTCCTCTACCAGAATGGGGGCAACTCTTTCCTTAGCTTTAGTCTAGGATTGGTTCCTTGTTCGTGGTTCGCAGCGCATACTTCAATCTTGTCTCATTTCCACAGGTAACACCCTTTAACGGACACTTCGCTCCTGCGATAAGGTGGTTATCTTCTCAACACTTGTTCTACATCATCACAATACCCAGAACTACATATCATCTCTTCTCAATCTTAAGATACCTTGATCCCATGGATATGGGTATGTAGGCAGTCTGGAATACGAAGCACGTTTCCAGTACTCAGGTACATAAGATCACCTCTTCTCCGCTCTTTTCCCACATCATCACACCAACCAGAACTACATACTATCATCTTTTCAATCTTAAGGTACCTTGATCCCATGGATATGGGTATGTAGGCAGTCTGGAATATGAAGGACGTTTCCAGTACTCAGGTACATAAGATCACCTCTTCTCCGCTCTTTTCCCACATCATCACACTAACCAGAACTACATATCCTCTCTTCTCAATCTTAAGGTACCTTGATCCCATGGATATGGGTATGTAGGCAGTCTGGAATACGAAGGATGTTTCCAGTACTCAGGTACATAAGATCCCCTCCTTTCACCTTGACCCATTCATCACTCTATCCAGAACTACATATTTATCACGTTCATCTTCCATTGTAAGTGTGCCTTGATCCCGTGGATACAGGGTATGTAGGCAGTCTGGAATACGAAGGATGTATCCAGTACTCAGGCACACACGATCCATCATTCTCCACCCGTCTCAATCCATTAGCATTCCATCCTTCTAGTCTTCCGTTTGTCAAAATCCAGTTCGCCTCGACTTGACTAACTCAAGCAGCAAGCTAGCGCATCCTTTCAAAGAAAAAGTCCTTAACAAACTTGAAGCAAAGAAGCTTCCTTCCAGAGTCTTCTACTATCCTGCATACCGATTGCCAACATCAGCTAAGTACCGCTTAACCAAGCCCTAGATCCACAAGCTTGTCTTCTGCGAGGTGTTCCATTGTCGAGACCAACACACACGTCTCCTGCGACATGTGGCATTTCCTGTAGTGAGACATTGTCTTTTTAGGTAGATAGCACCCTTTAACGGACACAGAGTTCCTACGATAAGGTTGTTATCTTTCCTATCCAATCTATCCTGAGCAACCTCTTTGGCAAGAGAATATGTTGGCTGTATGTTTACTTTGAAGTCAGTCAATTTGTGTTATGGTTTATCTTTTGTTCCCTATTCCTATACCTATTCAAAGCTACCTTGATTTATCTATAATCTTGGTATGTTGCGATGCAGTACGGATTGGGGGCATAGTCATTGCTTTCTATGTGCTGTGTTTGAGGAATGATCTTTAGTATCTTTCTTGGCATTCTATTTATCTTGTGTGTGTTACGACCTAGCATCTTACATATTTAATACTCTTCTTGCATTTACATGTATTGAAGTTTATTTTATGTTCAAGACTATGGCTTATTCACATGTTCCAACAAGGTCATAGTATGTCTACGGGATCTAAGTTCAAACCGTTTGTTTGCAGAGTCAATGTCCACGCACTCGGATATTACTGCACCTTGGTCCTTTATACCTTGGTGGCGAACTATCCACGTGCTACATCAAACTAAGGATTGCTCTTTATAAACAAATGTGAAACCATTGCAACAAGCTCATCCATTTACACCATCCATTTTTCCATGGCCTTATATAGTTTTCCAACAATAATCGATCAACAGTCTTTTCTATCATGTTCTCTTCTATCTCCACTTTCTTCTATCTATCATCAACCCAACCTCATCTATCTCCAACAAAATCTTCTAGTCAAGCGTCAACACAATTCTTCTATCACTTCCCTGTCTTCCCGCTCGAGGGGGCATACGCTGGGGCAACTAGCTACACTGGGGCACAAAAATTGTATCACCTCTTCAACAATCGATTTTCTTTGACGCAACGCTACATGCTGCATTGCATCAAAGAGGGGCAAAATGTAGACACCCTAAAATGACCGTGTCGTCAAATCACTAGCATTCCGTTATCTGTCTAATCACTTGCATTGCAAACGTTAATTAAATAATCTAATTATTTAATTAATTATCATCAAATTCTTCTAAATCTCCTAAATTCAACATTAATTAAATAAATCCTCTTTATTTAATTAATTAAATTAAATTCCTCTATATTCTTCCACAATTAAATAATTTTTAATTATTTAATTAAATCATTGTCACCTTCCAAAATTCACATCTACATTAATTAAATATATCCAATTATTTAATTAATTCAACAAATTCCCTCTTATCTAAAATTAAATAATTCTTAAATTATTTAATTAAATCAAAAATCATTCTCCCAAAATCATGCACAACAATTAAATAAATTTATTTAATTTGCTTTTAAATCTTCTAAATTAAATAATTCTAATTATTTAATTGTTTCTTCCAAAATATCTTCTCTAAATTTAAATAAATCAATTATTTATTTAAATTGTTTTTTTCTTCTAATTTGAGTTATCTCTAAAATAACTCAATCTTTCTTGCTCATCAATTAAATATTTCTATATTTAATAAAGCAAAATATCTTCTTTTCTCATGCAAATCTCTTCTTCTTGTTTTAAATCACTTAACTGATTGCTTTATTCTTTTAATTGATTTATCTCTTCAGTTAACTCATTCTTCTATTCTTGATAACTCCTCTCATGCAAAAGAAAGCAAGACACATGTCTTCTTCTCATTCGTTGCACATTCCTCAACTTATCTCCTCCGTTGATTCTTCTGAATTATCTGGACCGTTGATCGATTTGCCTTGAAACCTATATAAACCCCCCTCATCTCCTTCATTACCTCTCTCTCTTCGATTTTATTCTCAGGCATACTTGACAGCGCTTTGAGCATACAATGATTCGATTGAGCACTCTCACGATCTTTTGACATTGATCTTCTTGAGCCACTTTACGATCTTTTAACATTGATCTTGGCGCAACCCTTACGATCTTTTGACATTGATCTTCTTGAGCCACTTTACGATCTTTTAACATTGATCTTGGCGCAACCCTTACAATCTTTTGACATTGATCTTCTTGAGCCACTTTACGATCTTTTAACATTGATCTTGGCGCAACCCTTACGATCTTTTGACATTGATCTCTTGAGCACACCACTTGCTTGTTGTAGCTATGGCTTTGCAATTTCATTGAGCAATTCTACATTCAATCCAAAGGAAACAACACAAATTTCGGTAAAAGTCTTTATTGCATTGATTATTTGTCATGGCTTTTATTTAAATTCGTTTTCTTTATGTTATTGGATTTTTGGTTTTTATTAGTTTAGATTTAATCCATTTTTCCATATACACACATTGTATAATCTTCATACAAGTTGACACCACACATATTACTACTTAGATTTATTATTCAAGCAATATACCTTCTCCGCATAAGGATCTAACTGCCTGTTGGCTTATCTCTTCAGAACATGCTTGACCTAATTAACTGTCACACCAAAATTATTACTGTGGACCAAATGAGACTCAAAGACTCACATCAACCATTCCTAATATCTCACAGATCATATCTTACCAACTACATATCATGATGTCCTTATGTGGTAAAATGCAAAACTCTGAATTGACTCTTCCACCTTGGTGAAGTACTAGCAAACCAACTGCCGGAACTTGGAGTTTTGTAGACAATATTTTGGATCACTTTAGACTCTATAACTCATCAAGTGTATGCTTCTAACACATATCCATACTACCTCAAAACCACATACTAATACAATCACTTGTGGAGAAATGTAGACCAAAATACTCATTCACTTTACACCGTTCCTAACTTAAGTGTTCACGCGGACTTAAACCAATCACAAATTGTCTTCTAGAAGTCATCAGGACTTGTAATCTTGAACATAGTATCTCCCAATAATCTTGAATAACATACTTGAACTGCATACCTTGACCATCAACTGCATAGAAATACCACTTAAGTCTTTGCTACTAACTTTGTGTTATCAGTACTTAGCCATTCTACCTTAGTCTTTTGTGTCCAGACTATTCCAAGTCAAGTTCCCAATCATCCTTAGCTCCATTGTGCTTTGTTTTCTTGTTGCCATCAATGACAACATTACCCAATTAGAAGTGTCTCTTGACTATGTTTCCAACAATCTCCCCCTTTGGCATTGATGTTAAAGGGGGAGAAGAAGACCAGTGAAAAATGGGCAAACACCTTAGGGGGAGTAGATACACATTTTGGGACGAAGAGATTACACAATTTGAATGTGACTGTTTATCAAAAAGACTAATTTTTCTACCTTTTGCACATTTGAGGGTGTGCCAATTTGTGAAGCTGCCTGTGCTTCTACTACACAATTTGTCATGATCTTAATTTTAAAGCTTAATACCCTTCTCAGCAAACACATTTTGTTTTTAATTTCTTCCTGTCTACTGAGCAAACTGCTTATGTTGTTCTGAATCTTTTCAACTTGTGTTTCTATGCAGCTAATTAAGTCAATTATTGGATCAAAGGTCTCAAAAGTATTTGTGAGTTGAAGCTCCATACTTTTGACTTTCTCATCCATTTCCTTAGTAGTTTCAGGCCAAGATAGACAATATATATATATTTCACAGGCTTCCTTGATTGCATTTATCATATTCTTGATGTTGCTCTCTAATAGAATTTTGTCACTGTCTAACTTGGTTTTTGATATTGCTAATCTTTTGTCTTCATATTCCTTTTTAACCTTATTATCATCAGACTTTTCAAAGGATTCAAAATTAGTACTTATAGAATTTATAAGACCTTTGAGATGAGTAGTTGATGATACTGATATATCCTTTTGGTATGAGGGGATTAACTTCTCCAGAATGCTTGATGTCTCATTAATGAGTTCATTGTCCTGTAAATATGTTCTCAACATTTCTTCCTGAGCCTTAGCTTGCACTATTGATACTAGTTTGAATTTTTTCACAGGAGACATAGAAGTCAGATTTATTGGTCTTTGTAGAGTCTTGGATGATTCTAGAATCTGTACACTTTGTTATTTTTCCAAAAACTTTCAAGTATAGTCAATAGAAATTTGGTCTGCAGCAGTATATCTTGCTGCATATTTATCATAAAGTGTGACTTTCCTTCTTTTCTTTCCTTCTATTGGATTGCCTTTCTCTACTTCTGTACTGGATGAGATGCTTGTTCTTTTCTTGGGGCTTGATGCATGTTCTTCCTTTTCATCTTTCTTATCTTTTCTTTCCAGAGTTTTTGACTTCCATTTCACTAGAGCATTTAAGGGTGTTGACTCTTCAGCTTTGGTTTTTGCCTCACTTCTTTGTTCATCAGAAATTTTCTCTGAGTGCTCATATTCCATAGATAATTCTTTGAATGTTACAAACCTTTCTTGTTTGAGATCTTTGGGTTTCTTCAGTAGTTCATCAGCTAATTCAGTCAGGATATCTTCTGCAGCTTCATATCCTAATGGAGGGACCCATGCAGTTCTTGGTTCCATAGCTTCCATGAAGCATTTGTCTTTATTCACCATGAATACAATGTCATTTTCATATTTCATCACTACTTTTTCAAGTATCTGGACCCTACATACCATTCTCTTTTGAAAGTTCATGAAGTATTCCCCTAAAATTTCATTATGTTTGTCTGCATTTCCCAAACTTTGTAGGTGATTTCTTATTTGGGTTGCTACTGGTGTATGATCAAGCTAGATAATGCTTCCCAAGCTAGGTAGCTCTCTTAGGAAGTAGAAGAGTAAATAGGTAATCAAAGTTCCGTATTTGAAGGGATAATTTGTCTCTTTTGTTCTTTTCAGGTTCTCCATTAATTCACTCTAGAGGAATTCACATATATTATAATCTGTATTATTTTTGACCATATCATAAGCTGAGTATATAGCTGATGCAGAGACATAATTTTTTGAGTGAGAAAAGTATATTTTGTATCTAATAATCATTGATGCAAATCTGACGACCGGATCTTTGATATCATTTACTGTGAGAGCTTTCTTATCAAATTTGGCCCTTGTTATTTGCATTACTAAATTGTTCTTTATTTTCTTTTCACCTGAAATCCTTCTAGAGAAACTCATACCAGTTACAACTTTAATATCTTCTTTAGTTATCATACATGGTTCATCGAGCTGAAAAAAGTCATCATGAATCCTGCTGAGAATGAACCTAACCCATGTATCATTTGGGATCACAGGAAATCCAACTAGGTGTCCAATTTCTTTTCTCCCAGAACTTTATATTCATCCTTCAACTCAACATCAATAATAGTTAGCTCATCCAAGTATAATTTGCCAAGATTCAAGTGAGTGTATTCCTCTAGGTTTTTATGAATGTATGCCCTAATATCTTTCATATGCATAGTTCCATGAGGAGAAATTGAGAATGCTCCTATAGAATCATTTTCCAGTGGTTTGAAGAAATGTTTCTTGAAATTGATGTGAGGCTTTTCTGAAAGATCGATTAATTGGTGAGTAAACATTTTCTGAAAAATTTTAGACTACAAAGAAAGGTTTTCAAGTTGTAAATACCTTTTCTTCCGAATAAGGGTTTTCTTCACTTGAGGTCAATTTTGACTTGAATCATTTTGGAAAACTTTGAGTTGCTTGGAGTCTTGCTTCAATTTGTCTTAGAAACTTGATAGTTTGAATGCAAAAATGATTAATCTTTTACAAATTCAAGCCTTTTAACCCCTTGAAGCCTTAACTTGATCGTCATAAATGCGGTCTTTCAAAAATTTGTCAAACACTTCTTTGACAACCACAATCAATCCAAATTGCTCCACATTAGATCTTTCTCTATCAGAATTTCTTTCAAAGGCTTTGTCATAGAGTTCTTCACACTACAACAAATCCCTATGATTAGCTCCATTTTTTGCTTCCACCCACTGTTTTAATGTATTTTTCTCTAATTTTTTGAAAAAATCAGCGCTATTTATCGGGATGGCACTTTTTTTGGCATTTTTTGCACTGATCGGAACAAGTAGGCACTAAATTAGCACCAAATTACACCTAAATTAGAGCCGACTTTAGTGCCCAAATTAGCGCCGACATTATTGCTGACTTTAGCACTGACTTTAACATCTAAATTAGCGCCGACTTTAGCGTTGTACCTCTAAGCCTCTATGGATTGTGTTGGATCAAAATTTTAGACTTTAAAATTTTGCCATTCCCACCATAATCCCTAATAAGACATTCTAATTGAATCCAAAAAATATCACCATTCCCTTATTAGCCCTAAATTCTATACCTCAACTGTAAAATATTTGATGAAAAAATCACTAGAGCTAACATCAGCAAGATGATACTACGTCGGGGAGACTCAATATACAGTCTCTTTGATGACCTGAAGGCACAAGAAGATAAAAGGAAAATCACACGAAAACCCAAAGTAATGAGCAAATCGAAGAGACAGGGGATATTGGCAAGAGTCATTCAGTAGTCTCATCAATACTCCGAAAGTCGAACAGATAAGGCACTTCGGCATGACACCGAAACGTGTCACGACGATCAAACAAAAATATTGATAACCTTTAAGGGATTCAGGATATCAAAGTGATATGGTTTAGAGTCTCACCGATAGAAGGGGTCTCACTGATGAAAAGATAATATAGAGGGTATTTTGAAGAAACTCTACTGTGTCGAAGAGAGGGTTTTTGGGGTCTCTCCGAAAAGGTGATGAAAATAAATTAAAATATCAAAAGGGTGATTTCTTGTTTGAGGAGACTCATATTATCAAAGTAACGCCAGTTAGGGTAATACCGAAATCCTAAACAATAAATGAGATTGCAAAACACATCACCTCGAAATAAAGTGACAAGACATAAAGGTGACGATCTAACGCTCTATTTTTGAAAACATTTAAATTCCCTTTGATGATATGAGAAACACAAGCAAGATGCCATTGATTGCACAGAGTTAAGATTGTTGAATGGGAATTCAGAGGGCATTGCAAAGAACAAGTGCAGGGCGTGGATGAATAAGCAATTCAAGACCAGAACAATTTGTCAAGTACTGCGAACGTACTTGTATAGATTAGTCTGCGTTTATAAATCATAGAGTTGAAATCCAGACATAGTGATAGAATATGGAAGAAACAATTCAGAGTAAAAGACAAAAAATTAGGGATAGGCATCTAAATCAGGATCTATTAGACCAATGTCCCAGGTTAGGACAAAAATCTAGAAGAAATGCCCAACTAAACCCACATGTTGAGAAATTTGAAGATTTATACAGGCATATTGGGGATATATGGACACTAGTCAGAGGGTATGATCTCTTTATCTCCCATTATAGAAAAATGCACAGGCACAAACCCATTTCAAACCCATGGTGGCTAAACTTGGGTAAATTGGTAGTCCTGAATGTGTTTGTAAATGTCCAGTTAATGAAGTTTCTTGCAGATAAATGCAACCCTAAGACTTGTTATATTGAATTCAATGATGGGACTTGTTTATTCTCCATTACTAGAGACTATATAGCCACAGTGTTTCAGTTAAACACAAGTTTAGAAAAGAAATTCAGAATCAAGGATTTGTTGGTTGAGTACCGCAATATGAGTAGCAATTATAAGAGATGGAAGTTACCCTTGCACAGGCCTTGTGGTGACAATGACCAACTTAGGGTATTTTTAGAGGGTGAAGATCCACCCTACTCAACTGAATTGTTTGAAGATTATTTCAAACACATATTACTCTACCTACAAGATATTGGGAATAGAGGCCTCCATGTTCATGGAAATTGCACCCATGGTCCTAGTTGCAGACATACAGAGTCATGATGCGTGGTATTTTGATTATGTTGAATACCTGGCATATAATATAAAAAATGATTTAATGTCTATTAAGAATGAAGTAAATTTAGACATTATTCTTTATTTATGCATATGGTATTATATGAAGGACAATGTATGGGCTTATGGGATATAAATCTTAGGGTAAGAGACCTAGACATCAATGGAGATATAAAACCTATGCAAATGTGGATTGCTATTGGGGATAGTAGATGTTATAGATCCCATTATTTATACTTTGAAGAGTTTTTTGTGAAACCAATATTCAAATGGTTTGGACATCCTTGCAACCACAATTTTTCATTGGAAATACAGAAGTTTTTGAGACCAAAAGATAGACATGAAGAGGGAAAGTTCAGCCATAATTGGGGCAATTGGTATGTTTTCAAAGAATGCATTATGATAAGGGTATTCGAATATGAAGGGCCACCCTTCCTGCTACTAAAGACATGCCCAGATCGAGTTGCATACTTAGAAATTGTTAAGTAATTGGCTTCCTCAAACTTCATGCATCTCAAGAATCACAATAAACAATCATTTATGCCTGGGATTTTATGCTTTGGAGATTTCACAGTACTTTCTGACAAAGGTTATCAATTAATTCATAGTAAATTAGAACAATTCAGATTACCTTTTGGAAATGCAAGAGGAAATTTTGATCCGGAACACTTCATAAATAGTGTAAAAACAAAGCAGAAGTTAAAGGGATATCATCATGTCCTATTTGTTGATGAATATTTAATCAAAAATTGTGATGAAACTACAACAATAGAAAGAAGAAGTTTGTACCATAAAACTATGTTAGCAAAGGCTTGGAGGGTAGCCCAAAACCCCACCTACACCAGAGTTTTCCAGGATATTGATGATCCTATCGAAAGACTGGACACTATGATTACACATGCACCATAATTGATCAAGAATGTTCCCCTTCATGTATTTAACAAAAAAGGAAAACAACTTAAAGATGCACAGGCTGAGTATGAAGTACCCCTGGGTCACTTGTCACCTCAACCCACATCAGATATAAGTTTCTTTGCAGATACAAACATTGCAGAAGGAGATGGAGAGTTTGAAGAAGAGGTGTAAAGTTATGACCCAACCATTGAGGGGTATGAACTGCCTGAAGATAGAGAAGCTGTCACTATGGAAGCACCAAATGATCTATCAGAAGACATAAGGCACCTGGCCAACAGTAAATTCATATCAGATGATGATTTCATCAAAACACCTGAGTTTAAAGCCTTCTTATATGAATACAAGGACAAACAAGCTAGGAAGAGAATGAAAGATATCACTCCTGACATACAAGATGAGGTGTTGTTTGAGCTTCAGTAGGAGATCGACAATGAATTGGAGATAATGACTCGAGAAAGGGGAAGGACCTTGTTACAAGAAGTAGGTGTGATTTTGATTCCTAGATGGGACATGGCTTCGGCCATTGTATTTGATACTTTCAATAGAAATCAAGATAAGAAGTTGAAACTCAACATTAAGGCAATGGATGATATCAGAAGAGGATCAGGGTATGACCTTGATAAAAGAGCATTGCTTATATGGGTGTTGTATCCTCCAAATAAGAGACCACATATCATTGATGATCCTAATAAAGCTTTTGGTCACTTGTTGATACAAAGGATTGAGGATACATATCCTATGGACACTGCTGATTTAAATGTTAATGTTGCAAGGTTTACTAAAGCACAAATTGAGAAATTAATCAAACATAATAATATATATAAGAAAGAAACTGCTATGTTGAGACAAGAGATTGATTTGCATAGAGACAAGTTGCCTTCATCCAGCAGCTACTTACCATACCTAGAAGGTGATCAAAGGGTAATAGAGGCCTTGGTAGATGTGAATTATTAGAAGTATAAGGCAGAAAAGAATCAAAAGAAAAGTGAGCAGCTAGAAACTGAATTGAAAACTATCAAATATAGTATGGCCTCTAAATTGATTCAAAGAAGGTTTAGGCACATGATGAAAAATAGCGACAAGGTTTAGGATTTGCACAATAGAACACATCAATTATACCAAGAGCATAAAAGACTACACCTCAGAATGTTGGAAACAAAGGAAGAGTTGAATGCTAAAGCTAGCACTGAGGAACAAGTGCTCAAATGATATAATGAATTGATGAAAGAACATGAGAGATTTAATGGTATATTGATAGCATATTTGAAAGATTTTGATCAATGTATTGATTTGGCATATCCCAATTTCTTCAATGATGAGGGCAACCTAAAAGACAAGGACACTTGGAGGAATGAACTGGGTCAGTTACTTCCACCACTACTTGAAAATGTAAATAATGAGGAAAGGATGATAGAGAATACTTATACATGTCTGGGAAAGATATTTACTCTGGAATCAATGATGAGCAGTTTACTTGAGACTGATCCATATGATGATCAAGGGTACATCGACCATATCGGTCAAATAAATCTATTTGTATCCAGAGCACTGTGATGAAGCAAAAGCAATACAATTTTGTCAAGTAATGCATGTGTATCAATCTATATTATGTAGATGAGGATGACCTTGTCAGGTCTTTGAGTCACAGGTCACTCTATGGAGATTAATGGAGCTAGAATCAGATCACTGCATATGCTTTTATCTTCATTTATGTTTCTTAATTATGCATTAGTTACCAAAAGATGTTATTATAAAAAGGTACAATGTTTCGGGTCTAAATCTTGTTTGCATCCTATAAAATAGGATACTAAAGATACTATGAAGGAGATCATCCAATCTATTTCATAGACATATATTTAATATAAAAGTAGTATTCGAAGAATCCATTTTCATCTATCTATGTTTTCAAACTAGTATGAATTGCTAAATTAATAAAAAGAATCAGAGTTAGTTGGTGGATCCAAAATTGATGTTCAATTGTTGTGTTGATGTTAATATTTATGAGTTGAATGATTGTCTCCAAAGTGATTTGTCAAGTTGTTTAAGTTAATATATCAAGGATATCATTAATTTTTCAGTATACATTTGCTGTTACTAGATGATCTATGTGATTGGTTTCTAAGGAAGTTGATTTAAATCCGACTGAGTAGTCAGTGTTTATTGGTCTCTTCCCAGGGTTAAAATCCTTTGAACAATCTATTCTAGTTGGTTGCCTTCCTGTTAGAATTAAAATCCTTTTTCTAGGTCATAGCAATTTGAGGAAATATCATTGGGATTTATAAGAAGAATCTTGTACCTCAACATTCTTGCACATCTGCACAAGATATAGATTTACATAAGTGCCTAACAATCTGAGTTAAGTCAATATAAAGATCCATTACACCATTGACTCCTAATTTCTTTGCCCAATAGATAAAGCACTGGTCCAATTTACTATTAATATTCATACCCTATTCATATTTGTAAACCTTAACCTTAGGAATACATTCCAACCCTTACCTCTACTTGACACTCATTTGCCACTGTGAAGGTTCCTCTACTTGACACTCATTTGCCACTGTGAAGGTTCCTCTACTTGACACTCATTTGCCACTATGAAGGTTACACAAACATCTGCAATATCTTTCAAGGTACACTGACCTAGGTCTAGCATAGCCTAAAGTGAAGGGGGTTTAGCCATATCTACCGCATGTCATTAGCCAAAAACATCAAGAGAGCTTGGCAACCTCTTAGGGTTAACAACCTGCATTTTTGTGACCTAACAGATTGTTTGAGATGTTTCAGTTGGAATGTCAGAGGTTTAGAATCCTCTGAGAGGAAATATGCAGTTAGAGATTTTTGTACCACTCTATGACTTTTAAATGACATGGTTCAATGCTATTCCACCCATGTAAAGCAGTTGTATACCATCATACAAGCCATCAAGCAATGATCTCACTACATCTTGGGAAAGGAGGTCCAATCATCCACTTTGATCACAAGCCACTCCAATTCTTGTAAACTCAGAACAAATTGGAAAATGTGCACCACATGAAATGGATGACATGTCTACAACAATTCCATCTAGTTATCTGCAATAACGAGAAGGGAAAATACAAAAAGGTATTTGACTACCTAAGCTAATAGCTAGTTCATTCACTCACTACAATGTTGGACTCATGTGGTCACAACTTCTTTGACCAGGAACCTCTCTACCCACCAGAGTTGTACTTTGCATAGAACTACACCAAGCTCTTACAAGGAAAATAGGTTGGTGAATTTTACATGTCCAACAAGCTTCTCTACAAGCTCCAGTATCTCTATGTTTTAGACACCACACCACACTAGAGACTCATCTAGGAAGCATACTATGCCAAAACAACTCAACACTTCAACATTACTAAAATACTAGCAACACATGAACAACACTTCTAGTGGCCTCACATATGTGCAAATTGAGAACCACATCAAATCTCTCATTCTTTGTAGCATTGCAAAATATTGAAAATAGGAATCTTGGACTCTACACCCCTCTCTTAGTTTTGACACCACCTTGGGAATCATTAACATGGATTTATTAAGAAGACTACCTATGACAAATCACTGGTGTAACTCCATGACTGTGTTATCATTCTATATTTTTCTTATATTTTCCATACTTATTTCTTCTTACATTTGAATGAATATCAATTATTGAGCCTCAATACTATGCTTATATGAATGAATATGTTGATACAATAAAGCATTTACTATGGATATTTTCAGTTACATGTTCAAAATTATGCTCAACATAAAAATGGAAACTATTTAAAAATAATAAAGTTAACAAAGTTGGTTATTTAAATAATTGTGAGTTATGCGCATTAATATTTTATTAACTTTTGTGTCTTCATGAACATATGTTGATACAAAATGAATGGAAGAAGCATCCAAGTAATCCTAATTTTTTCTGCCAACAATTCATACCAAAGATTGAACAATTTAAGGATATTGCAATAGGTAATTTGTATCGACACAAATAATATTACTGAAGCATTACAAAGTTTAGGCCATAAGAATCATCCTTTTTAAAACATGGATTGCAAATAATTATGAAAATTTAGAAGTCTTGGTCATTAACATTATTGTCTGCTACAATGTCATCAAGTGTATCATTGTTAATGTTCATATGTTCCTTCAAGTACTTAATATTATCATCATCCTCATCTTGACCTGTAACATCTTCATCATCATTGAAATTTGACTGTAGACCATCTATATTGTTACCAGATGTATTTGGATCATCATTTTCTATACCATCCATATTGTTGTCTTCCATAACATCATCTAACTCTGGATTGTTGTCTTCTTGTGCCTGAACATAACTATCTTCAACATCATCATGGATGTCACTTTCTTCGATGTTCTCTAATCCCTCTCTCATTTTGTTGGCCATCATTATTTTTCTTAGTATCCACTAATGCATCTTCAAATACATGCCTTAATCTTAGATCATAATGTATGACGAATATCCATTTCGGGTCCAAAATATCTTCATAGAAAAATACCTGCACATGAACGACATACATATATTAGACGTATGGTATAACAATTTTATTGATTAATGAACACATGTATATATTCACAATAAACTATGAATTAATAGATTAATGATCACTACTGCTTCTTGTTTGAGTTAAAGAAATACCTGCTCATAATGAATTGGTATAACATAAGGCTCCTTATCCTCTGGTAGGAAACACGAGGAATCTATAGAAAACAATCCACTATGGGTATCATGTCTTCGTGTCTTCTTAAATGCTTCATACCATCTACACTTAAAAACACAAAATTTAAAAGAGCGGTAATCCAACTCAATAATTTATTGTATTTTCCCAACATATTGTAGATTCCCTTCAATTATATTCTTATCTTTTCAGCTTGATTCACTGGATTGCTTGAAGTCAACCATGATGCTACAATAGAAGGATCGTCTCTTTACATCTACACTTTCTACACAATAATGTCGACCATATGACCACATTGCTGGATATTTCCTCACCTATGAAATACAAATTATTTCAGTGAAAACAAATATAATGATGAATATTAAAATAGTTAATAGTGTCAAAACTATAAGGAAACAATATTTTGTAAAATTCCAACTGTACCTTTCTTTCACATCCTCTAGACATGTTGATTTCATCTTCTGTTATGTTTGAATCTATACCTACATCTTCTATTTGATTTTGAATTTGTTCAGTAACCCATTCTAGTGTGTAATCTTTTCCCCATTCCCCAAGTAGATCAGTGGGAAGTGGAGTATTCCTTGGGTTTGATCTCTTAAACTGTCTCCTTGCTTCTAACACTTCTTCTCTCTTTTTATCATACAGATCGATCCATTTATTCATAAAGTCCATGTGGTACAGAATGAACTTATCGAGTATAGCACTTTTGTCTACACCTATTGCATGTCAACATGTTTATTTCAAACTCTAAATGTCATGTTGTTAATTTGACAAATAAATTACAGAGTAAATTAATGATTGTAAGAAAAACAACCGCATTGATCATGAATTTACTTACTAATTTCTACTTGAACACCATTAGATTGTGGTTTTTCTCCATCAATACTATCTAATGCTCGTTCTTCATCCCAAAAGCATGGCCCATCATAAAAATCCTTACCAAGGAATTCACACAGGAAGAAAAATACTTCATTCAATACATACCCTTCAGCCATGCAACCCTCTAGATGTGCCTTTTGTCAGACATATCTTTTTAAAGTTTTGAGATACCTCTTAAAAAAAAACATCCACCTCGTTGATACGACACCCGCCAACTCAATGTCATTGACTAGTTGTATAAGTAAATGGACTTGTAGGTCCATGAAACTTGTAGGGAGCTCCTTCTCAAATACACATACAATTTCTGCAATTTCCTTCTTCCATTTTGGCACTTCACATTCATGGATCTCCTTGGAGGTCACCCACCTAATATAGGAATAATAAATCAGTATGAACCTTTAGTCAAAAATTAAAATGCAATATAATATCTCTATGTCTCTCACACATGAACATTTCATATAACCACATACCTTGTAAATGCTGACAATCAACTTATGGCATTCCTTAAGTCATCTGTAAGACAAGAATCCCCCCTAATTGCCAATGGCATGATATGCTATCAAACACATTTATGAAAAGGTCATTAGTAATTTTTTCTCACACAATAAAATATCAAAATATATTTAGTACTTAATCAATGTTACCAGTAAATGTTAAATGATGATATATAATACCTTCATAAAATTATGAAAATCATGTGTTTTAAATCTTGTGATATGTCCATCAACTGTAAAAGCTTTAGCCAATGACGACCCATAGCTAGTAGGCATCCTTATTGAACATATGACATTTTTTAGTTGGTGTAGCTCTTTTTTTTTTCAACATCCATGGAGCTTCTGCATATGTTTCATTTTCCCTATTTGGCCATAAATGTTTTCTATCAATTTTGGTATGCGAAAGAGCAATATCTCTCCTCAAAGACAAGGTGTCCTTCTCTTTTCTTGATATATGTTCAAATATAGAATGTGGGACATTTTCGAAGATGTGCATAGGATCTAATAGGTGAGATATTAATAGATCCTTCCAGTAAGGGAGCTCATAAAATATGGATTTCCTTTTCGTTCCTTCTGACATATTAACTACAACTTGTTCTGGTTCTTCAATTGAATCACCTTGATAAACAAATCCTCCCAAGATTTCAATTCAGCATCTTCATACTTCTTAAGCCAATCACCTGGACCTATAATCATGGGAGGGCCTCTATTTTCAACTTTTCCATCAAATTGATTCTTCAGGCGATTTCTAAACTTATGATTTAGTGGTAGAAAAACCCTGTTGTTTGCATAAATAAATTTATGTAGATCTTTAGAATATCACCCTTGAAATTGTTCTGCACATCTTGGACATGCAAATATCCCCTTTGTTTGAAGCCCTACAATTCAACAAGTAATGTTAATAATATCAAAAAAATAGTATAAAACTAAGTATAAAAGTTGGGATGGAAATAAATTATGAGTGTAAATACGTAAATATTTTATCTTACCAGAACAAACACCAAGTCCTGGGAAATCATGAATAGTTCAACATAGCACACCATACAACATGAAGGACCTATTTGATGGGGGACGTGATATGTCATACATTCTCATGCCTTTCCATAGTAGTTGCATCTCATCAATAAAAGGCACAAGATAAACATCCATGTTTTTAACTTGATGTTTTCCTGGAACAATGAGAGTCAGCGTAAGGTGCTCCTTTCTAACACTCATCTATGGGGGAATATTGTATACTATCAATCTGACTGGTCAAACACTATAAATTGAGCTTAGGAAAGAGAATGGGCACACTCCATCAATTACAAGACCAAACCTGATACTATGGGGTTCATCTTTGAATTTTCTTGGCCATTTTTTCTCTATGTGTTTCATTGCTTTGGAGTCAGACAAAATTCACATGAATCCATCTTTACTCCTATTCTTTGCATGCCAATCCATCAATTGTGCAAGTGACTTGCAACGAAACATTCATTGAAGTCTAGGTATAATTGGCATGTGAGGTAAAACCTTCTTTGGAACTGTAGGACCTTGTACATCTGTATGATATCTCTTCTCTTTGCATACATGACATTCTACCTTATTTTCATATTCATCTCTATATAAAATGCAATCATTTTTACATGAATGAATTAGCTTATAATCAATCCCCAACTCAACCAACAACAGACGCACCTCTCTGCAAGTTGATGGAAACACATTCTCTTTAGGGAATATTTTAGTTTTTAGTGCCCTGTAAGATTGCCAGAGATTAAATCAATTGAATGTTTGACTTATGATGAACATGGTTCATATGTCAATCTATACTAGGACTATTTATATACAGTATATGGTTTTAAATTCCCCTTAAAGAAATATAAACGAAGTTGATGAATGTTTATGAATTATGTACACCAATTGACAATGAAAAGTAAGAAATGGATTTCATCTCACTTTAGTAGGGTAGTGAATCCTTTGTCTGACCAACCAAATAGTGACTTGATTTCTAATAATATTAATGTGCATGCCAGTTTTGAAGTTCTACTTGCACCTGATTTGAACATGGGTGTCTTTGCTGCTTGCTTGATGGAGTCTTTCAGGTTGTTACAATTAACATTACGTTAGTGGTAATTACCCATGCTATCATCATTACTATCAACCATATGATCATTATTGTCATCATTATTTCCATCCCCAAAGAAACCTGTAAGTATTTCATTCATTCCTTCTTCATGGACTGCATTTTCACTATCATGATCATCATCATTAAGGCTAGCTGGAATGTCATCAGTGTATGTGGATCTCATCAACAGTTCAAATTTCTCAGCTGCTAGTATTCTCTTCAATGTTGCTTTTTTCTTCTTGGTATGGTTTAAAGGATGGTTTGGATCATCCTGTCCAAACCTTAATAACCCACTTGGATCTTGGGTATTAGTATGTGTTTCATCAACATCTTCTACCTATCAAAAAAATGCAAGCAATATTTAATGTTTGACAACAATTGCACTAAATTCAAAATGTATCAATTTCAAAGAAATATAATCAAATATGGCTTAAAAAATAAAAATAAAAATTGTATGAACATATATACATCAATTGAATAATGGAACATTATTTTATAGACTACCTTTTTTATACAATAATTTAAAGAAAACACAATTTTGACAACATAGTTTATAAAACATCAGTCCACATTCATTTATTATTCTTTGGTTTTCTACCCTTAAGAACATCCTTAGGGAGACATTGTTCTTCCCTTTTCTTTCATGCAGGAGTGCATTTTAAGAAGGGGTAATCAATCAATAACTCATCCCCAATGGTAAGGTCCATAATAGCCTCAACCATTATCAATCTATCAACTTCTGTTTCCATATCTCCATCTTTATCATTTATAACCTCAACAAATTGACAATTCGGTCTTACAGTAGGGTCCCTTCCCTTACTACTATTTATAAATCCTCCAATATTTTTGTGTGTGTATGCACATTCATCTATATACATAAGATGACCTCTATTCATTTCTTTTCCACTTTCCAATTGGAGACGATGTGTATATGTATACACCTAGAATTGGCTCAGGTCGAATTAAGTAAATATTTTAATATTTATCTTAATTCTTATTTTCTTCTGTCAATTAAATAAATATTATAAGTTTATTTGATTGGTTCATTATCCTACAATTAAATAAAATCATTTTATTTAATTAAATTCCCTAAATTCTTCTAATGTCTCAAGTCCTAAATCCACCTCACAAAATCCACTTCATCAATCCACCTCATCTCTTCCACCTCACCATGTTGCACATATAATTAAATATTCTTAATATTTAATTAGCTAATATCCTCTATTATCCAAAATTGAATTCTTAATTCAATTGTCCCCCACTATTCTCCAAAATTGAATTCTTAAATCAATTGTCCCCCACTATTCTCCACTCATTGAATTCTTAATTCAATTGTCCCCCACTATTCTCCACTCATTGAATTATTAATTCAATTGTTCCCCACTATCCTCTACCAATTGAATTTTTAATTCAATTGTTCCCCACTATCCTCCACCAATTGAATTTTCAATTCAATTATTCCCCACTATCCTCCACTAATTGAATTCTTAATTCAATTGTCCCCCACTATCCTCCACTCTTCCCAAAATAAATTTTTAATTCATCCACTATCCTCCACTCTTCCCAAAAAATGAATTTTTAATTCACCCATTATGAATTAAAGATTCACAAAAAATGAGAGCCATTGATCTCATCTTTTGATCCTCACCCTCCATTGCCTTTTTAGAAAATCTATAAATAAAACCCTCTTCTAAGCCATTAAGAGAGGAACTTCATCTTGCACAATCATTATACCAAAATTTCTCTCATTCTCTTCTTCATTCTATTTTCAAGTGTCCTCCATTATCATGTGTTGAAGCTCACATTCAACACAACACATATCAAAAGCCATTCTTCCTTTGTCATCTTCAACAAGCAAGCAAACAAGGAAAGCTTCTGAGGGCTTCACAATCAAGATCAAAGAAAGATAGACAAACAATGGAAAATGATAGGTAAAGGAGTTTGTAAGTATGTTCTTACTTGTTTTGGTTTAATTCTTCTTTGCTTTCAACTTCCATTGGTGTTTGGGTTTTATATGTTTTCATTAATTTGATTTAAACACCATTTTCTCCCTTGGTACGGTAAGACCTACGCTTACCTCAAGGACAACATTCTCCCACCTGACCTCTCTTCTAACCAGAGATGAACTTTCATACGACAAACCTCTCGCTACACCATCATAGCCGATACCCTATACCGACGTGGTCTCGATGGTACTTTGCTCTGTTGTTTAGAACAAGAAGAATCCATAACTGCCTTGCAGGACGTACACGAGGGGATCTACGGAACACACTCTAGCGGTCCTTCCTTAGCCAAGAAACTTATGCGTTTGGGTTATTACTGGCCAAACATGGAAATGGATTCATATCAATTTGTCAAAAGGTACAAATAGTGCTAAATACAAGGGAACCTGATCCATGCACCAGCTCAGGAGTTGAGACCTTTAACGACACCCTGGCCCTTTTGCCAGTGGGGACTTGACCTTGTTGGAAAGATTCATCCACCCTTGTCTAATGACCACAAATTCATCATAACTGCCACTGAATATTTCACAAAGTGGATAGAAGCCGTTCCCCTCACCACCGTCACAGGTAAGCAAATTTCCTCATTCATCTTGAATTACATTATCTGCAGATATGGCATTCCTTCATCTATTATCACAGATAACAGAAGACCATTCAAAAATTAGGATGTCCAAGAACTCTGTGAACGTTTCAAAATCCAACACCATTTCTCCACTCCATACTACCCCCAAGGTAACGGTCAAGCTGAAGCATCTAACAAGACCATCTTGAAACTTCTCAAGAAGACAGTCAATGATGCTAGCCATGATTGGCATGTCCAACTCAATCCTGCTCTGTGGGCCTACAGAACTAGTATACGCACTCCCACAGGTGCTACACCATACGCCCTTGTCTATGGTTCATAAGCCATCCTTCCCATTGAAGTCAAATTACCATCCCTCATGGTGTTGCTAAAGGGTCTCATATCAGATGAAGAATACAGGGTCTCCAGGCTACAAGAACTAGAGTTACTAGAAGAAAGGTGACAGAAAGCCTTCAATCATCTCAAAGCTTATCAACAGATGATGTCAAGAAGCTATAATCACAAGGTTCACCCATGATGCTTTAAGGTTGGGGACCTCATTCTCAAAGAGAATCCTCGCAATCAACAAGACAGAGAAAAGAAAGGCAAGTTTGAACCTAACTGGCTGGGGCCTTATGTAATTGTAGCTGCTTATGGATCGGGGGCATATCAGTTGGCAACATTAGAGGGTGAGCTGTTTGATGACCCAATCAATAGCATGCACCTTCACCGGTTCTATACCTAGGAGAACCCCAATGCAAGGGGGCACAAAAATACAAAAATATCAAAAACAATGTTGAAAAGAGAATACAAAAAAAATTAGAAAAATAGAAACATACAAAAAAAAATCGTCCTTTGGTGAAAACCTAGCAACAGGCACCTTGGATAGGTATCATGATGAAAACCTGGCAAACAGGTGTCATGTTTACTTTCTAGATTCTCATGCAAATAAAAGCAAGTGATGAAAACTTGGTAAATAGGTGTTACTTGTGATAGACCGCCTTCTCCATCTCTGGGGATTCCGTCCCCTTGAATCCATTCTTTCTTCACTCGCATCCTGTTCGACCCATATCTATCCGATAATAAACACCTCGCAGTTACCTATCATGGCTCAATACTCTCCCTCTTTGTGGCCTTGTCAACCAAGGTTCTATCCCATACCGACTCCTCAATGTGAGCCTAATATAGTGTCTCTTGTCAGTCTTCTGTGGTCTGGGTCCCCGAACTATGTTGCCTCTGCGTCATCACGTAGGCAAGGCCATTAGTCCAATGCACCCCCGAGGCTTTCCCTTGTCTCATCCATTCCGTATGTTGTCCTTCTATCCAGCTGAGTCAATCTCCACTTTCTCTCACCTAGGTCTTAGGTCCGTTAGGGTTTACCCCAAACTACGTTGCCTCTGCGTCGTCATGTAGGCAAGGCCATTATTCTAATGTGCCCCCGAGGTACTAGGTCAGTCCCTTAGGGTCTGTCTCACCAATAAGGATTGTGAAATCTTCTCACCAAACAAGCAAGCGCAAGCATAACCCACGTTTCAAGCAGAAATTTTGACACAAGGCATTTTAACCTATCCAAAGTAAAGCAAATACCCAAGGCCTTCTAAACGATTATCACTCAAATTATGGCAAGAAACAAACACATCTAAATGCAAGAATGTTTTGTGTTGGTTAGATTAACTTACAGAGTCTTGATTTATGCTAGCATGCCTTTCTATGCTACTCGAGGATGCCAAAAGCTAGAGATGTTATGATGGGGGCATGATTATTTTCTTTGTCTGCTGCTTGTGGATTAAACTTTAGTAATGTGACAATTTCTGTCTAACGACATGATTGGTAAAAGATCATCAAGGACTCTGAGATCTAAACATGAAAAGGGGCAATCCTTGTCTGTTGAAACGTAAGAAGTACTCAGGTCATCTAGATTCAATTTTGACTAGATGCTTGTATTAACTTGCTAAATCAAAATCCATGTAAGTGATACTCAGGCCATCTCAGTTTAATTATACCTAGATGCTTGTATTTTCTTACAACATAATAAAGCCCAATGATGAAAGCGCTTCAAAATACTTGCTATATCAAGGTGACAAATATCCATATCCATACCGTATCCAATTGCAGTTCATATCCATTTCCATATCCATACTGTATCCAATTGCAAGTCTATCCTTAATCCATGCCAATCAAGTCAAGTCAATCTTGTCAAACGATCCAATCACAATCAATGATTTTGATCCTTGTCCGGTCGTAAACCATATCAATCAGTCATAACTATCCTTCATGTTGCTCTAGGGATACATCACTCCCTGCCATGACAACACTGTCGTATATCGTTATCATATCAAATGTCTTAGATAGGATGTTGTATTGTCGAAACCAGACTCGGAGTCTTATATGACATACTTCATTCTTGAAACCAGACATCATCAATCTATATCCTGGGTTTACCGCTTGACAGGGGCAATACCTTGTTTGTTCCTGTATCATTTGTGCATACTTGCTTACTTGTTGGTGTGTTATCATCTTTTTATCTTGCATTCCATATCATTCATCCCTTTCTTCTACATCCAACCATTTCATCTCCTGTCAACTTATCTCATCGTGAGATTATCTGTCTCACGCCTTCTACCTTCTCCCCGTCCAATCTCCCGAGGGGGCATCCTATCATCATAACCTGTACCAAGGGCAAACTGGGGCATGTATCATTATCAAACTTCTTATTCTTTGAAACAACGTGATAAAACACATTGCTTCAAAGAGGGGCAAAATGTATACACCTAAAATTGGCTCAGGTTGAATTACGTAAATATTTTAATATTTATCTTAATTCTTATTTTCTTCTGTCAATTAAATAAGTATTATAAGTTTATTTGATTGGTTCATTATCCTACAATTAAATAAAATCATTTTATTTAATTAAATTCCCTAAATTCTTCTAATGTCTCAAGTCCTAAATTCACCTCACAAAATCCACTTCATCAATCCACCTCATCAATCCACCTCATCTCTTCCACCTCACCATGTTGCACATATAATTAAATATTCTTAATATTTAATTAGCTAATATCCTCTATTATCCAAAATTGAATTCTTAATTCAATTGTCCCCCACTATTCTCCAAAATTAAATTCTTAAATCAATTATCCCCCACTATTCTCCACTCATTGAATTCTTAATTCAATTGTCCCCCACTATTCTCCACTCATTGAATTCTTAATTCAATTGTTCCCCACTATCCTTCACCAATTGAATTCTTAATTCAATTGTTCCCCACTATCCTCCATCAATTGAATTTTCAATTCAATTGTTCCCCACTATCCTCCACTAATTGAATTCTTAATTCAATTGTCCCCCACTATCCTCCACTCTTCCCAAAATAAATTTTTAATTCATCCACTATCCTCCACTCTTCCCAAAAAATAAATTTTTAATTCACCCATTATAAATTAAAGATTTACAAAAATGAGAGCCATTGATCTCATCTTTTGATCCTCACCCTCCATTGCCTTTTTAGAAAATCTATAAATAAAACCCTCTTCTAAGCCATTAAGAGAGGAACTTCATCTTGCACAATCACTATACCAAAATTTCTCTCATTCTCTTCTTCATTTTGTTTTCAAGTGTCCTCCATTATCATGTGTTGAAGCTCACATTCAACACAACACATATCAAAAGCCATTCTTCCTTTGTCATCTTCAACAAGCAAGCAAGCAAGGAAAGCTTCTGAGGGCTTCATAATCAAGATCAAAGAAAGATAGGGAAATAATGGAAAATGATAGGTAAAGGAGTTTGTAAGTATGTTCTTACTTGTTTTGGTTTAATTCTTCTTTGCTTTCAACTTCCATTAGTGTTTGGGTTTTATATGTTTTCATCAATTTGATTTAAACACCATTTTCTCCCCCTCACAGTATACATATTTAAATTTAGACCATATGTTGACATGCTAGGCTTATATTTTGCTAGCCTTCTCCATTCACCACTGTAATATGATGGACCATAATATGGCATTAATCTCCTAGTGGTTTGTTCTGAATTGTTTCTATGTTTAGATCCCACATATACATTTTGGATGACAAAGAGGCCTAGATTCACTCCATGAATATTTAAGGGTCATATCATGTAGCTATATCCCCAAAATTGAAACACCTCGTACACTCTAGGTAGTTGTTGATCACTAGGCCAAGCACAATATAGTTGATGATCAAATGTCTCTTTGTAAATTGATCTCAAACTCAGGGGCAAGTCATCATCTCCATCACATTCATTCTCATAGGGTATGTAGTCCACCTTCCCCTTGTCTTTAATAAAATTATGCATCTTTAAACCGGTTCTTGTTCTGCTACTTGTTTTCATCAATTCCTCATCTTCGGAGCTGGTATATTGGCACATATTTTTGTTAGATGTATTATCTAATGAATGAGCATTACCCTCTAGACTGGAAGTCGGTGATCCAAGAAACTTTAAACCAAGAACTTTATCCTACAAGTATCCATTCAAAAAAAAAATTAGTTATTTAAATAATATAAAACAATGTTTAAACAAAGTATACATGTTATTTATATCAAATTGAAAAATTCCTTACCACAATTCCTATTGGATTTGAATCAATTGTAGGAGGCATACTACTAACTGGAAGCTCATCATATATGTAATGTCTTTGTACAATCACTCATTTGAATTGTTTCTCTCCATGACATAGAGAACATTTACAAACAACAATTTTCTCAAAGTATTCATCCCATGTACTATAGTCTTGACCAACCTCTTGTTCAGTGCAATCATTTGTTGTGTCTACAGGATCCATTATCATATCCTCTTCCACCCACTGTCATCTACGTGATTTAATAGTTTTAGGTCCACGTCCACATACATATCTTTTTCTTTTGCTAGTTGAATGCTCAGGCTCTGCATTTGCTCCAATCTCCATCTAAAATAATCAACAACATGCATTAATTTATGTCAAGATTGGATAGTACATTATAAATTTCAATAAAACTATGAAAAAAGATGGACATATCACAAAATGCCATCAGATCATTTTTTCCTAAGTTAAGTCAAAATTTGAGTACCTAATGTCCTGCTTCATCTGTTGTGTCCTCATTTGATATGACATGATCTATTGCCATGGGCTCGTCTGGCCCCTATAATACACAACATAGTAAATAATGTTTAGTACACCAATTATATCATTTCAATGAATATGCTATCCAACACAAAACCTCACTTTAGTCATATATGTGACATATTCATATCATGTTTTGGCCATCCTAATTTTCAAACTTTTCCCTTGATCATAGAATCACATTTAATCACCATTCATGTGCATTTTCAACCAATAAGTTTGACCTCAGAGGCCTCATAGACAAAAAATGACTTTATTTCCTCTATGTTGTAGCATTTGTGAATTCATAAACACCTTCCTCCTTTGGTTGAGGTTGCTTTCTCTTCTTACCTCTATTGTATCTGCAAATTCCGTTGTCATATCTATTTCCACCCACTTTCCTCTCTGCGATTTAGTAGTTCTACACCATCCACATCCTTTCTCTATGGCCTCCTTTGGATCCTGTAATACACAACAATGACAATAGTCACATAACTATGCACCAAGAGGTTAAAAGGAACCAATCAAGATAACCACACATGAACAACAAATGTGTCCTAACAGATTATATAAATTTCCTATATGTTTGCATTTATCCTCTAACCTTTCTACATTAACTCTTAATTGTGTAGACCTCCTAGTTATTATATGCAAATGATTTGTATCCTTGCATTCCCATTGGCAAATACAATGAACTGATTTGAATCCTTATATAACCAATTTGTAGGTACAATGAATTGATTTGAGCTTTTGTATTCATAATTAAAAAATCACAGTGAGATGGTTTGAATCCTTGAGTACTCAATTACCAAACATGGTGAAACGATGCAGGTTTTCACATACCCACTTAGCTATTATAGTGAAATGTTTATGAATATTTGAAGATCCATTCACCATACATGGTGACTATTTAGACATAGAACTTTGAAGTCCATGCACCAAACAGAGGAAAATACTACATCAATTTTCAATGCCTGATGACATGTTTAAAGACATCTCTTCTTTTAACAACATTTGAAAAGGGAAGAAGCAGGTGACCTAATTTGTGAAAGAATGGTGATCACTTTCACTGGTAAGCTCATTATTCTTGCATTGGCAGAATTTGATAGATTTCTTCTCATTTGTAAAATTGTAAGAAAAAGGTTTTCATTATAGTATGAGAAAATTACAATCATCCACATCATCCACTCCTAGGTCTAAAATTTTCCAATAGTTGTTAAATGCAAATGATTTGTATCCTTGCATTCCCATTAGCAAATACAGTGAACTAATTTGAATCCTTCTATAACCAATTTGCAAGTATAGTGAATTGATTTGAGTTTTTGCATTCACAATTAAAAAATCACAGTGAGATGGTTTGAATCCTTGAGTACTCAATTACCAAACACGGTGAAACGATGTAGGTTTTCGCATACCCACTTAGCTATTATAGTGAAATATATATGAATATTTGAAGATCCATTCACCATACATGGTGACTATTTAGACATAGGACTTTGAAGTCCATGCACTGAACTGAGGAAAATACTACATCAATTTTCGATGCCTGATGACATGTTTAAAGACATCTCTTCCTTTCACAACATTTGAAAAGGGAAGAAGCAGGTGACCTAATTTGTGAAAGAATGGTGATCACTTTCACCGGTAAGCTCATTATTCTTGCATTGGCAGAATTTGATAGATTTATTCTCATTTGTATAATTGTAAGAAAAAGGTTTTCATTATAGTATGAGAAAATTACAAGCATCCACATCATCCACTCCTAGGTCTAAAATTTTCCAATAGTTGTTATATGCAAATGATTTGTATCCTTGCATTCCCATTGGCAAATATAGTGAACTGATTTGAAACCTTGTATAACCAATTTGTAGGTACAGTGAATTGATTTGAGGTTTTGCATTCACAATTAAAAAATCACAGCGAGTTTTGAATCCTTGAGTACTTAATTACCAAACATGATGAAACGATGCAGGTTTTCGCATACCCACTTAGCTATTATAGTGAAATGTATATGAATATTTGAAGGTCCACTCACCATACATGGTGACTGTTTAGACATAGGACTTTGAAGTCCATGCACTGAACAGAGGAAAATACTACATTAGTTTTCAATGCCTGATGACATGTTTAAATACATCTCTTCCATTAACAACATTTGAAAAGGGAAGAAGCAGGTGACCTAATTTGCAAAAGAATGGTGATCACTTTCACTGGTAAGCTCATTATTATTGCATTGGCAGAATTTGATAGATTTCTTCTCATTTGTAAAATTGTAAGCAAAAGGTTTTCATTATAGTATGAGCAAATTACAAGAATCCACATCATCCAAATTACAAGCATCATCATCGTCATCAAATCATTTGTATCTTTTTTGAATCACTTTGGAGATAGTACAACAACATATAAACATGAAAATTAACACAACAGTTGAACACTGAAAAAAGGTTACCATTTAAGTACAGTCTTCTCCATAATACTGCTTCATAATATATATTAATAGCAAAGTTTTTGGAACATGAAAGTGGATGAGTGGGATGGGTGCAATCTATCTTCTTACTAAGTCCCCTAAAATGCTTTATTTAGAACTACTACTCTCCTTTTTTCTCTCTGGTCTTGGTCTCTCTTATATGCGAGAGGCAACAAGCTACAAACCCTTTACAAAAAGACACAACTTTTGATAACTAATTATATTTGAAAAGAAAAACATTTCATTAAATGGATGCACTGATCCATTAATATCCAAATAGAGACCCATGACCATCTAAGGCCTATGCAAAGATTCTATTTTTTGATATGATGCCCATCATACTGTTGGCTGATCTCCTCCATTTGATGACTGTCCTGTCATATCTAACACGTTTATGGTTTGATTGCTAAACAAATTTATTATAGAGAGATGATGGATGTAGTCCTATTTTGCATAGGTATTCACATTGATAATCACTTCCTTCATATCATACTCCATTCACATCATTTTTTCCAACTGCTTACGAGTATTTTTCAAGACTATCTCTTCATCATTGATCTCCTATAATGCATTAGTTAGAACCATGGCCAATTCTTCCTTCCAATCATCACATTTTCAGAGATTCCCAAAATTATCATGAAGTGGTGGAGCAAGATTAAAATAATCAAGCTCTTCTTTGAGCTTGTCATGATATTCATCATGTGACTCTATCAAATCATTATATACCTATAATGTTTGTCCCACTAAGATCCCTTTGCCCAAAAGGTCTTCTTTCTTTTTAGTCATCCTTCCCTGTAATATTTTATTTTCTGCCATTGCTAAGAGTGTCAGCTTAAACAATTTCCAATAGGTATTAGTATAGCTCATCATTTTATTGAATCCTTCCCTAATTAATTTAGATGCCATATCATATTTGATAGTTTTTACTTCCTTCTCCAGCTCTTTACATTTCTCTTGGGATTTCAAATGGCAATTTTTCCAATAAGATGCATCAGTAAGTGCATCCAACACTTTCTTATCTTTCTCAAGGTCTGGAGGATAGAATTGTGATATAGAAGAGGAAGAGGATCTTTCGTTTTGATATAACAACTCCTTCTTTAGTCTATCATTTTCTTTAAGCAATTTTTCAACTTGTGCCACATTAATGTTGAGCTCTGTTATTTCCATGGGGTCAGTATCCCCTACCCTTTTGACTAAGAGATGACCGAACATTTGATTTGAATTATTAGCAATTGCTGGTCTCTTATCCTCTGGGTAAAGTGACCAAATGAGTAGAGTGGCTTCATCTGTATTATACCCTGATCCTGATCATGAGTATATCTTATCAGTGGCTTCTTCAGTCAAACTCATTGTTTTGTCTTCTCTCTTCATGAAGCTATCAAACACAATTGCTGAACTCATATCCCACCCTGACAAGAGCAATACTTTGGCTTCTTGAAGCAACTCCCTTCCTATTTTAGGAGTGATGGACTCCATCTCTTTATCAACTTCCCTTTTTAATTCATCCAAAGCAGTAACCTTTTGTTCAGAAGTGACATCTTGCATTTTTTCTCTCACCTTTTTTCCTTTATACTCAGACAAATGACTTAAATTCAAGAGTTTTAATAAAATCATCATCAGAAAAAAATTTCTGTGCAACTAAGATTCTAATGTCATCAAATAGATCATCTGATGTCTCAAACTTTACGTCATTCAATTCAGGAGGATGCTCATATTTTGCTATTTCAGGAGCATTTATTGTCTTCATTTGTTCACTTTCTTCATCACTTTCCCCTTCTTCACTTATGTCAGTATCTATAGAAAAACATACTTCAGGGGTAGGCTATGAGGCTTCATAGCCCAGAGGCTCTATGTCTTTAGCTTGTGCTCCTAAATAGATTGTATAAGTTGTATCAAAAACAACTAGGGGCACATCTTTTATGATTTCATCTACATGAGCAATTAATTGTTCAATCCTTGCCAGTAGATCCTCTATTTCACAAAACATTTTTGAATAAGATTGGACATGTTTTCTTTTCCATTCATCAGAAAGTATCACTATGTTGAATGTACCCATTCTATTGATAGTAGAGGCCTCATCACAACTTCTAATCACATCTTCCTCTGAAAATAAATGTTCATATCCTGAGATCCCTTGTGAAATCTTTTCTTTATGAATAAAACCTTCTGAATCAAAATTTTGTCTTTCATTACCTATAGGAAGATTGAACTATGTCAATTTAGTATTAATTTCTTCATACCCTTCATTCGTGACCACTGTGAAATCTCCAAAACATAGCATGCTAGGCATGATTGACTATTTGTTATGCTTCTTAAGGTGTATGGCATCATATTTTGCTAATTACCTCACAATCTCTAGATAGGCAATTCGATTAGGAACTATTCATGGCAACAAATGTGGGGTGCCCTCAAATCCATAAACTCTAATCACTGTGCAATCATGGAAAGCATACCAATCTCCCCAGTTATGGTCCACTTTACTTTTAGGGTCATTTTATTTGGGTCTTAGAAATCTCTGCATCCTTGGGGATAGGTTATAATCCCAGGGATATCCTAGTAGCTCCATTAAAGGTTTTACAAAAAACTCTTCAAAGTAGAGGTAGTGAGATCTACCAAATCGGCTATCCCATAACAAAGTCCACATCTATATAGGTTTAGGATCCCCATTATTAAAAGATTCCCTTATCCTCAGTTCATTGCTCCAAAATCCTATATCATGTCTCTCATACAAAAGCAAATGCATTAATAAGGAATAGTGTTTGAAGTTGATCCTACCATTGTTATTTTTTATTTTTTCCAGCCCTTGATTTAGGGCATTAGCCACAAAGCTAGCATAGTCAAAAGGCCTGGCCCACTTAGTTTGTACATCTGTGGCTAAAACCATTGATGCAATTGACATTAGAGGTGGGACCTCTACTCCCAAGACTTTACGAGTTGCATAGTAGGTGTATCGAAAATATTCTTCAAACAGATCTTCATGAAATGGAGGATTCTCATTACTAGAGAATTTTCTTAATTGTCCTTTGTCCTTAAGCCTATGCAAGGCCAACTTCCACCTTTTATAGCTAGTATCCATATGATGATACTCTATCAATAGATATTTGATTGTGAATGGTAAATCAAAACCACACTCTAATTGAAATACATTGGAAATGAGATCTTTTGAAATAACCAGTAAATTATCACCACTGTGTGTTCAAATACTTCTCATTTTTGGATCATATTTACTGGCAAGGGCTTTCATTAATTCCACATTGACAAACACCTCTAGCACAACTAATCTCCCTAGGTTCAACCTCCACGGGTTACAGACTAGTAGAAACCTATATTGTTTTCTGTAGTGGTATAAGAAAAGTTCATTCCCTCGTAGTGGAGTCCATACATCTCCCAAGTCCTTGTGATTGTCCAACAATCAATCATGTGAGGGGTTCATCTGTACACTTCTTTTTGGTCTTGGTCCTGACCTAGGACACTGATCTATCAAGTCTTGGTTTAATGGTCTCTTTTCAGTTTTCAGTTTCTTATTTTAGGTTTTTCTGCACTATCTCCCATTGCTTGATCTATCAAGTCTTGGTTTAATGGTCTCTTTTTAGTTTTCAGTTTCTTATTTTTGGTTTTTTCTGCACTATCTCCCATTGCTTGAATTCAAACCTTTAAGAGACAAAATTTCTTAGCTAGGATCGGTGTACTTACTTGAATTTCACTTTCCCATTGGTTTTTCTTCACTTTATTGTGTGAGAGCTTTAGTCCCCTTCTTCTTCAGCCCATTTTGCAATTTGTTCAAGTTTTATAGGAGCTATGTGATCAAACTATGGCGCAACTCACTTTTATTCCTGGTTCATAAATGCACCTTCCATTTCTATCATGTCATTTATTTTGAATATCTAAACGACGCCTCGGGATGTCACCATAATTATTATCACTACATCATTGAGACTATTATTTATGTTTCACTGATGTCAGCTTCCTTCATCGACGAACTCTTTGTGTTAGTGTATTGGTGGGACACTAGGTAACATTACTCTGATGTACCTTAGCTTGGGCAATATTGCACCTTTGGGTAACTTATGGTCATATCAGGTTATTAGGGGAACATAAACATTTGTTTCGCTAATGTTTATGAGTCACAACGATGTGCTAGCTTTTGTTGATTTTATCGGTCTATCAGTGGGGGACTCTAAAGAGTTAGGCCGATAGGATATTGTTAGCCCGATATGACTACGAGTTATGTTTATAGGACTAATGGTGGGAGCATGATGGGAACTCCAACGATGAGGGCATGTTTGGCCGATTATGTCTAATTTTGGACAACCCATAGTTATATTGGGTCATCGGGGGAATATAAATATCTATCCTACCGATGACTATGTGTTGCAACGATGAGCTCACTATAGTTGACTATATCGGTCTATTGAGGGAAGGACTTCAAAGGTTAGCCTGACAGGGTATTTTTAGACAAATAAGGCTGTAAATTGTTTTTCATAGGGCTGTCGGTGGAGCTATAAATAGGGTTCCAACGATGAAGTGTTGCTAGGCTGATACACTTAGGAAAAGATATTATGAGGATTTGTTCATAAATGTAATTGTTCTGATAGGATTTTGTCACACGTGTTTTAGCAATAGGAGTTAATATGGATCTTATCACACAAATTTTCATAAATTGTTTTAATCACAAAATTATAATGTAGCCAATTTCCATGGTAAACAGAGGATAAGTGTGAAGAGGTTGGTGAGAGATGTAATTTTTTTTTGGTTTTAACAAGTTCAATCCCTTTTCAATCAAAATTGTTCATATAATGTTCGTTCGTGCGACCATTAATGTCCATCACTAGAAATGAATGCAACAAATTTTTTGAATTTTGAAATGTCAGATTGTATCAGTGGGACTCTCCTAGTTTTAGGCTAATCTGTGTGCTTGGATAACTTTTTGGATTGGTTTTTCTTTGACTCTTTGTTTTTATGTCCTGAGGCATGAGGACCCTTAGGATGTTTGGCTTTATCGATAAGGGATTAGGGTTTAGGGTTGATGGATTAGGGTTTAGGGTTGAGGGATTAGGGTTTAAGGTATAGTGTTTAGGGTTGAGGGTTTAGGGATAGGGTTTTGGGTTTAAGGTTTAAGGGTTGAGGCTTCAGGCTTGAGGGATGGCATTTAGGGTTGAGGGATTAGGGTTTAGGGTGGAGGGATTAGGGTTTAAGGTATAGTGTTTAGGGTTGAGGGTTGAAGGATGCATTGCGCTACACTGAAAGATTATAGTCCCATTAGAGAATGATGTCCTCGCATGGACCATGTCGAGTGCCCTCATCAATGTTGGTAAGGGATACATGGAAGGCAAAAGGATTAGGTAGATAGTGGATTATGACATGGATTCTAGAGGGGAGAAAAGTGGATTATGATGTGGATTATGTAGGGAAAATAGTGGATTATGTCAGAATTATGCCAAAGCATGGACCATAGGGATGGTATGTGGAGGGTATGTAGGATAGTGGATGAATGATGGTAGATTTATTTTGGAATGGAATGGAACCATGACCAATGGTTGCACACATCGCAATAAACATTGAAGCTTGTGATGTGGAGGTGGTGTAGGGTGTAATGGAGATGTTTTCTTAGGAGATGGATGATGAAGGGCTTTAGGAACCCACATAGACTTAGGCATATTATTACTTTTGTTTTGCTTGTGGGATGGAATATTTTGACACTTTTGAGCGGAATGGGAATTTGAGATGGGAGTAGATGGTTGCAATTTTTTAGAGGTAGATGCCTCATTTAACTTGATTTCTTGTTGATTAGGTACCCATACCATTTTAGTTTTGGACTTTGCTTGTGGAGGTATGGGCTTCGATAACTTTTTGGATTCATTTTTCTTTGACTCTTTGTTTTTATGTCCTAAGGCATGAGGACCCTTAGGATGTTTGGCTTTATCAGTAGAAGCATCTAATTTTGCATTTCTAGATCCCTTGGGGATGGTGAAATGAGTGGAAGCTTTAAGTTTAGCTTTAAGATTAGGGTTGAGGGTTGAGGGATTAGGGTTTAAGGTATAGTGTTGAGGGTTTAGGGTTGAGGGTTTAGGGTTTAGGGATTAGGGTTTAGAGTTGAGGGATTAGGGTTTAAGGCATAATGTTTAGGGTTGAGGGTTTAGGGATAGGGTTTAGGATTTAAGGTTCAAGTGTTGAGGGTTGAAGCTTTAGGGATAGGGTTTAAGGTTTAACAATAATGGATTAGGGTTTAGGGTTGATAGATTAGGGTTTAAGGTATAGTGTTTAGGGTTGAGGGTTTAGGGTTTAAGGTTTAAGGGTTGAGGCTTCAAGCTCTAGGGATAGCGTTTAGGGTTGAGGGATTAGGGTGGAGGGATTAGGGTTTAAGGTATAGTGTTTAGGGTTGAGGGTTGAAGGATGGGTTACTGTTGATGATGATGTTAGTCATACACAAACATAGAATAAAATTTACACAACAACCTTTATTCATCTTGAAAGATACAATGAATTCAAAGAATTCATGATCCCAAGTCTCTGTTGATTAGTTCATAATCTACTGACGTTACTAAGTGGTTGATGTGTGTTGTTGTTAATCATTCAGGGGCCTTACGTTCTTCAATAATTTCTTCAAAGTTCATCAGTATTTCTCTAGATATCCTATCCTTTATATCTACTCTACATAAATCTCCAACAATTCTACCTCTACACTATGAATTCACTCAAATAATGTGCCTACAGGTTGATATTTGCATGAATTTTACCATTATTTACAATTCTTTGCATGATATTTTCAACACTACATGCATTTAGCTCAAATATGCTAAGGATTTTCAGTTATCTACGGGATGTCAGCATATTTCTCTGTTTTGCTTATTATTTATCATGATTTGCAGTTATGGAAGTGATTCACTGAAATTAAAATGAGGAAAAGGGTTAGAGAATGAGATTCCCAAAATTACTTGATTGAGATCACTGATCCACATACATGTTCCCATACAACAATGAAGAGAAGAAAACTAGAATCATACTTCACTAGGAAATTCCACAAATCCACATGATCTAGTGCAAATCTTCAAAGGAAAAGTTGACAACAACATGCAATAAAATGAAAGTGCTTCTATTTGAACACAACATTCACCATTACATATCCAGAAATCAACTTGAAGATTACATAAAGTTTACAATTAGGATGTAATTTGAAGCTTCATCTCCATTCAGTATGCTTTAGAATAGGTATATTTACAATGATCTGAAGAAAGAACCTTGACATTTCAACAATTCATTCCTCATTAGTCTCAGTAATCTGATCTCTTCTTAATTCTATAGTAATTGGCCTTATTTTTGCTAGATATTCTCTCTATAGGACTCTCTCTTTTATTTGGACAAGTTCTGGCCCTTTTATAGAACAAAGGCTAGAAAATAGTTACAATGATCCAAGGATTAGGATCCTTCTCAGAATAATCAACGGTCCAGATGAACAGCACGTGCTTGCCAGTACATCTGGCATAGAATATTCCAGTATCTTTGACTCAGTCCACCTTCCAGCTGGCACACAGCATATTCGATGATATCCCCCCAGCTCTGGTTCATGTTGCCTGCCAGTTGGCAATTTTCAGCCATTTCATACAGCTCCAGCATCCTGCAACAAATAGACAAGAATTAAGCATCATCATTTAATAACTAGTAGGAAAATAAACATTTATATTAAATCAGGCTCTGGATGTGCAAACCTATATATGTCAGGTTATGAATATTAAGCATCTGTGAAAATTTGCGTATTTAAATGTCCATAGGTCATCAAGAAGGTCTGAGTGACTATCGTTGACTGAAAAACATGCTATCAGGCCCTAAAATAGTTTCAATATCTGATCAGGTCCAGGGTCATTTGAGTGATTTTTGATAAAAATACCAAAAATATGATTTTTGGTATTTTCTACATCTTGGTAAATTGCATTTTCGGAGGCCTTTGGAGCAAAATTAGGGCCTCAAAACTAATGCCAAGTAATTGAGCAACTTAAACTAGATAACTAGTTTATCTTTCCAATGAGTCCAAAAAGTCTAAATTCTGATAAAATAGCTAAGAGTTATGATCTTGCCAAGGGGAAGGTCAAAAATTTCCTAATTTTTTGAGTTTCTTTGAATTTTTGCAAATAGTTTCACTTTCCAATAGCCTTTTTTGCATTCCAAAGGTAATGTGACCCTTCATATGATATGCAAGCCTTACATTTTCAGTTATCGCATGCATAAGATCATGCATATGCAATACATACGCTTTTGTTCACTAAACTCCATTGAATAAAACTATCGGGTCCGGGTATGCACATTAGTTAATATGATGGATATTCACTAGTATGACTCTCTTCGTAGATCAGGATATGGTGATGATGTCATCATCATGGACGGGCTTCGTTAAAATGTGAAAGGCCGACGTCATGGTCATACTGAAGGAAATCGGGATGTTAAGAAATATGACCCTGATATTGAGGAATATCACCCTCTGCATAAGATGACATCACGGTGATGCCGAGCTTTTTATATCGGGTTAGAATGATGTCACCGGCATGTTAGGAAGGATCAGTCATATTAGAAAAGATGACGGATGTTAGAGAATAGATGAGCTTCGGATGTCAAGCCGATTGATGATGTCATCGTCATATCAGGTCCTTTGTGGAATGGGATAAGCTAACGTCATCATCATGTTAGTGAAGATGAGTCATATTAACGAATGTGACCCCCTTTCGAAAGATCAGGATGATGTCACCATCATGTTATCTAAAAGGGTGATCGTTGGATACGTACCTCCGCGAGATAAAAAGGATGATGACGTCACCGTCAGGATGATTTCCTGATTTCTTTGTTCATCGGGATTGGATGACGTCATCGGCATATTGGCACTGGGTGATATTCTGCAACAGGGTGATATTTGAAAGATAGGGTGATAATCGAAAGATCGGGTGATATTCAAAATATGACCCCCGCAAAATATATGAAGCTGTCTGACAGGTAAATACCACTATCACGTAAAATTGACGTCCGGAGTTTCAGACCAAATGATTATTGGGTGATAAATTGGCATCGGGGTGCTCTTATAATATCATGGTGATACTTGCAATATCAGGGTGATATTATACAAGGTGACTGATGTTTGGAATATGACCCCCCCTCTCAGATATCAGGTTTGACTAGAACTTTGACTGGCCATAACTTTCTCATTAGGCTGAATTTCAGGGTGATGTAAAAGGCAAACCTGCCTAGAATTTTACACTCTTTCACATGGCAGGCTTCTTGAGGAAAGATTCAGACTTTGGAATTTGGGTTCAGACTTCAAGATCACAAATATACCTGACATTAAGCACATACATACTGACTGATGCTATTTTACCATTACCTCCCAAAACACAAAAGCAAAGGAACAAGCCAGCAAAGTTGGGTCCTTATTTTGTCAAGTGCAAAATGAGGCATGTTGTGTAACCACATAACAGTTACGCTGCATTGAAAGGTTATAGTCCCATTACAGAATGATGTCCTCACATGGACCATGTCGAGTGCCCTCATTGATGTTGGTAAGGGATACATGGAAGGCAAATGGATTAGGCAGATAGTGGATTATGACGTGGATTCTAGAGGGAAGAAAAGTGGATTATGATGTGGATTATGTCAGACTTATGAGAAAACATTGACCATAGGGATGGTATGTGGAGGGTATGTAGGATAGTGGATGAATGATGGTAGATTTATTGTAGAATGGAAGGGAACCATGACCAATGGTTGTGTTAGTGCCTGAATTGACTGACAATTTTTGAGCAATTTTCATGCAGGCACTTTCCCTAAATATCCAAAAAATGTTCTAAGTATTGGACCTCCTCAGCATTTTTTCAGCTGCATCATCATATTTTCTTGAGGAGGAGGTCATCATCATCATGTTTTCTTCAATGAAGGTCATCATCATCATGTTTTCTGTCGACTGGTTTCTCATCAGGATCATCATGTTTCAATATCAGGTGATGTTTGGATATCATCTTGATCCTGCTGATGAGCTACAGTGCGCCCTGATTTGCTTGCGGGGGTGATTTTTTCAAGTGTCCGGTGATCTTCCAATTATCACCTTGCCCAAACATGATGATGATGTTGCCCCGATATTCTGAAGGGGTTATTCTTTGAGTTGTTCGACCTAACTTGTTCTTTCTTAAGGGTCGTCATCATCATCATCATATTTTCAGTTATCACCGTGTTGCTTGCGGGGGTCATCATATTTTCTGCCTTCGTGATTTTTCGCCGAGGTGATATTTTTATCATCGGGTGATCTTGGTTATGATCATCCTGATGATGTAGTTGAAGAGTTCTAAGTGTGACCCGATATTCACTAGGGTCATCATATTTTGAACGTCAGGATGATCTTAGTCAATATCATCCTGATGACGTTGTATCACTTCATGTTCGTTGTTTTATCATCCTGGTGACGCTGACGTCATTCTTATGTCAGGGTGATATCTATTTCTCTGCCTATCTGCATCATGATTTTTCCGAAGGAGAGGGTGATATTTTCATATCACCCGGGTGTATGTTCGTTCCAGCGTCATGATGATGCTGATATCAAGGAGATATCCGCCTGCCAGCTTCGTGCATTATCTAGTGGGGGTGATCTTTTCAAGCATCATCATATTCATCTATCGCCCCGATCTTATAGTGGAGCTACAGTGCAACCTGATATTTGTGCATCAGGATGATATTTCCAAATATCCGGTTGTCTTCCGAATATCATCCTGATGTCGATATGATGATGACGGCATCAAGGTCCGGGGGGGTCACGTTTCTAACACTGATCATCTTGTGGAGATCCCCCGATATTTGCAAACATGATGATGACGTCATCCGGATATGAGGAGGTGCGCAGTGGGCAGATATGATGATGACGTCAGCAGGATATGATGATGACGTCATCAGGATGTTCATCGGCCAGACTTTTGGTATAGGCTCAGCAGGAGGATGTTCCTCCGATGGATCAGGTTGTGCGGATGAAGGCAATTATCATGTAGGTTATATTGCGATATGATGCTGACGTCAGGGTGATATTTGAAGCGACAGGATATCATGCTGCTGGAGGATGATGATGATGAAGTCTTATACTAGTGTCGTCAGGAGCAAAAGCACCGACATGATATATGCTCATGACCTAGTATATAAAGTGTTAATGAGGTTGCTGCGGGGTGCATGTGGGATAATTGATATCCTGCATTTTCAAATATCATGATGATGAATCTCGGCGGGAAATGGTTGCGATCGACGGTTAGATGTTCTTCCCAAGGCCGCGGGTTGGTGCGCCATTAATGGCGAAGGTTGCAGAGGTATGGGCGGATCTGGTACCCGATTGAAGGTGTACATCAGCGGACAGTGGCGCAGGGCTCAAGATATCTTCCTGTCTCCTCCCCTACCTGCTGCATTCATGTTTGGGCGCCAATCTGGTAATGCGTTGAGCGCCATTTTGCTGATACTGTGTATCTGGTGGGATTTTTGGTCAACCATGTAATTAATTGCTATGGTACACTACCTGGCTATTATAAGCAGGAAGTGTTACTCATTTGTGGTTGTTGAAAGTTGAAGATTTTGGCTCTGTAATTCAAAACAAGCTGATCTGGTTGTTCTGTACAGCTTAACCTGTGAGTTTATGTATCTCTTGTTGTATGTTTTTGGCATGAACCCACTGATTTCATGATTGATCTTATATGAGAAATGCTATCATAGCATGTGTTTTGTTAATTCTGTCTCCAGTATTGCATGTATTCTTCTTCTGAATCTGGATATTTGGGTAATGTTTAGATTCTAGAGCATAGAATTCCTATGTTGAATGTCTGATCTTTTAACTTCTGCTCAAGGGGTAGATTAAACTATTTTCAGGTTGAACATTGGGAAGGGTATACTGCAGTAGGGATGCCATAAGTAGAGATAACTTAACACTCTATATTGGGAGATATCTGTAAGGCAGATATCATGTGTATCCCCCTGAAATCCAATTTTAGCTATTCATGCTGATCATTCACAGGTGTATGTCTACTGACTCCAGGCCCTGGATAGGCACCAATCATGCTTTGTTCTTGTGTTATACACCATGTCCAGCTTTGCATCCAAAATTCAAACTAAAACATTTCATACTTCCACCTGTTAGTTGTAGGAGTAGGATTAGGAACCCCCTGCATGCTCTCATACCCAACCAGACATCATGTCCAAGAATGTTGCCAGCCTTGTGATCTATCATGCAGATCTTGGTCCATACATGAGAGTATTCTGCCTGTTGTTGTCAAGTTAGATCTTTCTATCTTTGAGCTAGTCAAGGTTACATCTTGAGTTATAGGGATACCCCCCTTGGTGCGGCAGAACCAGAAGTGAAGGGGAGGCAGCTCACGCAACCTCCTGTATTTAGTTGGCTGAATCTACCTGTGCATTAGAAGTGGCAAACCCTAATGCTGATTCAGAAGAAAAAACCAACAGGTTGCACACATGGCGATAAACATTGAAGCTTGTGATGCAGAGGTGGTGTAGGGTGCAATGGAGATGTTGGCTTAGGAGATGGATGATGAAGGGATTTAGGAACTCACATAGACTTAGGCGTATTATTACTTTTGTTTTGGTTGTGGGATGGAATGTTTTGACACTTTTGAACAGAATGGCAATTTGAGATGGGAGTAGATGGTTGGGATTTTTTAGAGGTAGATGCCTCATTTAACTTGATTTCTTGTTGCTTAGGTACCAATACCATTTTGGTTTTGGACTTTGCTTGTGGAGGTATGGGCTTGGATAACTTTTTGGATTGATTTTTCTTTGACTATTTATTTTTATGTCTTGAGGCATGAGGACCCTTAGGATGTTTGGCTTTATCAGTAGAGGTATCTAATTTTGCATTTCGGGATCCCTTGGGGATGGTGGAATGAGTGGAAGCTTTAAGTTTAGCTTTAAGATTAGGGTTGAGGGATTAGGATTTAAGGTATAGTGTTAAGGGTTGAGGGTTTAGGGTTGAGGGTTGAGGGTTGAGGGTTTAGGGTTTAAGGATTAGGGTTTAGAGTTGAGGGATTAGGGTTTAAGGCATAGTGTTTAGGGTTGAGGATTTAGGGATAGGGTTTAGGATTTAAGGTTCAAGTGTTGAGGGTTGAGGCTTTAGGGATAGGGTTTAAGGTTTAACAATAAGGGATTAGGGTTTAGGGTTGATGGATTAGGGTTTAAGGTATAGTGTTTAGGGTTGAGGGTTTAGGTATAGGGTTTAGGGTTTAAGGTTTAAGGGTTGAGGCTTCAGGATTTAGGGATAGTGTTTAGGGTTGAGGGATTAGGGTTTATGGTGAAGGGATTAGGGTTTAAGGTATAGTGTTTAGGGTTGAGGGTTGAAGGATGCGTTGCACTGCACTGAAAGGTTATAGTCCCATTAGAGAATGATGTCCTCGCATGGACCATGTCGAGTGCCCTCATCGATGTTGGTAAGGGATACATGGAAGGCAAATGGTTTAGGCAGATAGTGGATTATAATGTGGATTCTAGAGGGGAGAAAAGTGGATTATGTAGAGAAAATAGTGGATTATGATGTGGATTATGTTGGACTTATGCCAAAGCATGGACCATGGGGATGGTATGTGGAGGGTATGTAGGATAGTGGATGAATGATGGTAGATTTATTGTGGAATGGAAGGGAAACATGACCAATGGTTGCACACATCATGATAAATGTTGAAGCTTGTGATGTGGAGGTGGTGTAGGGTGCAATGGAGATGTTTTCTTAGGAGATGGATGATGAAGGGCTTTAGGAACCCACATAGACTTAGGCGTATTATTACTTTTGTTTTGCTTGTGGGATGGAATGTTTTGACACTTTTGAGTGGAATGGGAATTTGAGATGGGAGTAGATGGTTGCAATTTTTTAGAGGTAGATGCCTCATTTAACTTGATTTCTTGTTGCTTAGGTACCCATACCATTTTGGTTTTGGACTTTGCTTGTGGAGGTATGGGCTTGGATAACTTTTTGGATTGATTTTTCTTTAACTCTTTGTTTTTATGTCCTGAGGCATGAGGACACTTAGGATGTTTGGCTATATCAGTAGAGGCATCTAATTTTGCATTTTCGGATCACTTGGGGATGGTGGAATGAGTGGAAGCTTTAAGTTTAGCTTTAAGATTAGGGTTGAGGGTTTAAGGTATAGTGTTGAGAGTTGAGGGTTTAGGGTTTAAGGTTGAGGGTTTAGGGTTTAGGGTTTAGGGTTTAGGAATTAGGGTTTAGAGTTGAGGGATTAGGGTTTAAGGCATAGTGTTTAGGGTTGAGGGTTTAGGGATAGGGCTTAGGATTTAAGGTTCAAGTGTTGAGGGTTGAGGCTTTAGGGATAGGGTTTAAAGTTTAGCAATAAGGGATTAGGGTTTAGGGTTGAGGGATTAGGGTTTAAGGTATAGTATTTAGGGTTGAGGGTTTAGTGATAGGGTTTAGGGTTTAAGGTTTAAGGGTTGAGGCTTCAGGCTTTAGGGATAGCATTTAGGGTTGAGGGATTAGGGTTTAGGGTGGAGGGATTAGGGTTTAAGGTATACTGTTTAGGGTTGAGGGTTGAAGGATGTGTTGCACTGCACTGAAAGGTTATAGTCCCATTAGAGAATGATGTCCTCACATGGACCATGTTGAGTGCCCTCATCAATGTTGGTAAAGGATACATGGAAGGCAAATGGATTAGGCAGTTAGTGGATTATGACGTGGATTCTAGAGGGTAGAAAAGTGGATTATGTAGGGAAAATAGTGGATTATGATGTGGATTATGTCAGACTTATACCAAATCATGGTCCATAGGGATGGTATGTGGAGGGTATGTAGGATAGTGGATGAATGATGGTAGATTTATTACAGAATGGAAGGGAACCATGACCAATGGTTGCACACATTGCAATAAACGTTGAAGCTTGTGATGTGGAGGTGGTGTAGGGTGCAATGTAGATGTTTGCTTAGGAGATGGATGATGAATGGCTTTAGGAACCCACATAGACTTAGGCGTATTATTACTTTTGTTTTTCTTGTGGGATGGACTGTTTTGACACTTTTGAGCGGAATGGGAATTTGAGATGGGAGTAGATGGTTGCAATTTTTTAGAGGTAGATGCCTCATTTAACTTGATTTCTTGTTGTTTAGGTACCCATTCCATTTTGGTTTTGGACTTTGCTTGTGGAGGTATGGGCTTGGATAACCTTTTGGTTAATTTTTCTTTGACTCTTTGTTTTTATGTCTTGAGGCAGGAGGACCCTAAGGATGTTTGGCTTTATCAGTAGAGGCATCTAATTTTATGTTTTTAGATCTCTTGGGGATTGTGGAATGAGTGGAAGCTTTAAGTTTAGCTTTCAGATTAGGGTTGAGGGTTGAGGGTTGAGGGATTAGGGTTTAAGGTATAGTGTTGAGGGTTGAGGGTTGAGGGTTTAGGGTTTAGGGATTAGGGTTTAGTGTTGAGGGATTAGGGTTTAAGTCATAATGTTTAGGGTTGAGGGTTTAGGGATAGGGTTTAGGATTTAAGGTTCAAGTGTTGAGGGTTGAGGCTTTAGGGATAGGGTTTAAGGTTTAACGATAAGGGATTAGGGTTTGGGGTTGAAGGATTAGGGTTTAAGGTATAGTGTTTAGGGTTGAGGGTTTAGGGATAGGGTTTAGGGTTTAAGGTTTAAGGGTTGAGGCTTCAGTCTTTAGGGATAGCATTTAGGGTTGAGGGATTAGGGTTTAGGGTGGAGGGATTAGGGTTTAAGGTATAGTGTTTAGGGTTGAGGGTTGAAGGATGTGTTGCACTACACTGAAAGCTTATAGTCCCATTAGAGAATCATGTCCTCACATGGACCATGTTGAGTACCCTCATCGATGTTGGTAAGGGATACATGGAAGGCAAATGGATTAGGCAGATAGTGGATTATGACGTGGATTCTAGAGGGGAGAAAGGTGGCTTACGATGTGGATTATGTAGGGAAAATAGTGGATTATGATGTGGATTATGTTAGACTTATGCCAAAGCATGGACCATAGGGATGGTATGTGGAGGGTATGTAGGATAGTGGATTAATGATGGTAGATTTATTATGGAATTGAAGGTAACCATGACCAATGGTTGCACACATCGCTATAAATGTTGAAGCTTGTGATGTGGAGGTGGTGTAGGGTGCAATGGAGATGTTTGCTTAGGAGATGGATGATGAAGGGCTTTAGGAACCCACATAGACTTAGGCGTATTATTACTTTTGTTTTTCTTGTGGGATGGAATGTTTTGTCACTTTTGAGTAGAATGGGAATTTGAGATGGGAGTAGATGGTTGGGATTTTTTAGAGGTAGATGCCTCATTTAAGTTGATTTCTTGTTTCTTAGGTACCCATACCATTTTGATTTTGGACTTTGCTTGTGGAGGTATGGGCTTGGGTAACTTTTTGGATTGATTTTTCTTTGACTCTTTATTTTTATGTCTTGAGGCATGAGGACCCTTAGGATGTATAATTGGCATGTTGGCATGAGGAACATTTTGGTTTGGCACATCTAGGCGCTAAATTAGGTGCACTTCGCGCTAGTTTTGGCAACCCAAAGAGATCACATTTAGGGCTGAAAGTTGGTGCTAAAGTCGACGTTAGAGATGTTGACTTTAGCGCTGACTAATGAATCAAAAAAAAATTAAAATTCTCACCTGCGTTAAAACATACCACACCAAAAAAAACACAAATTCAAGTTAATACATTTAAGCCCACAACACAGTGTACTCTGCCTCTGTTTTAGGTTTCCTGCTAAGAATTGTAGACTGCGAGGCGAAGACTTATTAGGTTAAAAATGGAAGTTACTAAAAAGTTTCTACAACGGATCCATGAATTTTTATTTTATTTATTTTTGGTTCTAGACATCCAGAATATAAAAAAATGCTTTAGCTAGGTGCTAAATTTGGGGTTTCTAGCTACCTCAACCATTCAATCAACCTTGTTTGTCTGCCTTTTAGCAAGTAAGTTCCAATTGCTGAGCAATTTACTCTTGACCTAGGTTTTTATCGATTTTGATATAATTTTGAGCTCAAAGAAATTTTTTCTAAGATGTACTCAAGCTTTAGGGTAAATTTGAGTAGTAATGTTGTTAATTATCCTTGTTTGTAGTATAACTTGCATTTACCATTTTTGGAAGGCATGTCGAATAAGGTCTCTTTATACATCATACCCAAAATACGAGCTATTAGCATTTGTTTTTGGCTATGATTGGTCAAGCACGCTATAAATTCATACCTAGCTACGATTGCCTACACAGACTAGATGAAAATTATTTGCCCTAGGTCACCTCAAAATGTCAAGCAATAGAGGGAAGGGAACAAAATCTGGCCACAATCAGGTAATTCACTGTCAATTTATAGATTTGTAAATGTTTCCATTGTTTCTTTGATTTTTAGTATTTAGTTTTCTATTTCTAAATTTAAAAGAAGAAATATATTATATATATGTATATATAGACATGAGACTGACAAAGATAAAGAGGCATTGGCTTCCATATTGGGGGTAGAGGCAATGGACAAATTGGATGGTGATGACTTTACAATGCTTCCCGGATACATAGAAAAATGATCTAGTAAAGCCCCTAAAACATTGCAACCAAATCAATAGTGTCAAAGGGAATCAATTGATTCCCCAACTAGTCATGGATCGGGCAAAAGATCCAGGAGGAAATCAATAACAGTAACCTCTAAGCATGTGGAATAGGGAGTAGAGGCTTCCAATGTCCCAGCCACTCATGGGACACAGACTTCTTCGACCACCATGCCATGTTTTTCATCTTGCATTGGTAGCTACAATAGAAAGATAGAATACAATGTGGTTTCAGGGGAAGTCCAAATGATAGATGCTGGAAAAACATTTGTGAATAGGTTGAAGGAATCACGCCTTCAACAGTTCAAAGACCATCTACATTTCCCATTCTCAAAGATACCATGCATTTGAAAAAAGTAGTTATCCATGACATGGGGACTAAATTTGGCACATGTTAGTCTATAAAGAAAATAAAGCTATGAATGTCTCAAAACTGCAAGAGATTTTGGTGCAACCAAACAAAGAAGATAAAAAAAATCCCTCCTGAGCTAAGGCTAAAAAAAGGCCAATTGATGTAAGTATGAAAGTATGGAAAGAGCTTGTAAAAGCATATGAGAAGACTGATGCACGGAGGAAGTCCGGTGAGGAGAGTACGCAAGTATTTGAATTTGCTCATAAGATTTTATCAAATTTATTAAATGATTTTTAAATTTTATTTGTGCATAATTAAATTGATCTAGTATATGTTTCAGGACAAGGCCTCCAAGGCTAGGCTTGACAAACTTCGTGCCACTCATCACAGTGGCCAGAAAGGTTTACAAGCCTTGTTCTATACATTTGTAAGTATATTTAATATGTTAAATGATATTTTTTTTATTTCCTAGGAAAAAGTAAATGATTGCATATTAATTAGTTTAACTAGTCCATGTGCCATGTTTTGACAGGAGGAGAAATATGGTCGGCAACCAACACAATTTGAAAAGGAAATGTTACAAAGCAAAAAGTGGACTGATTTTGTAATATGGATGGAGAACGAGGTATCAATAATTGACTTTCATTGACTTAGTTGGATATTGTTGTTTTAATATGTCAATTTGCATTTCTTGTGTTGAGTTTCAATAATCTTTGAAGAGGTTATATAGTGATACTTGAGACAAACAGTTATAGTTGTACTCTATTTGTTGTGTTTGGTTTCTGTTGGTCTTCTTGTCTTTTTGACTCAAGTGGATTGTTATTCATAGGTCACTTGTCATTCTTATTGATCATGTGGATGTAGTTATCATTGAGTTTTCAGGTGGTCTCCTAAGTGTACAGACCAAAGGGTTTATCTCAAGTCTTTGTTTCCTAACCTTTTATTATAAGACTTAAAGGGGGGCATGCATTACAGTTACGTTGGTTATATTTCAAACCTTTGAAATATAATAGTGGACATTTAAATTTTAATATGCACATTTTTTTTTGTTGAGAAGGAGCCTGTTGGCAAGAGACACTATATGGATTCATGGTTGTTGTCATTGATGGCAACAAAGGTCATCCCACATATCCGCAAGACATGATATGTCTCTACCGGAAGTCAGAATAAAGAATGTTGTGGTCCGGTGAAGAAGAACAGAGCATGTGGCAAGGTCCGACAGATTGGTCCGGACCTCTCAGAGGAAGTGTCTTGGTGCAGTGCGGATTTGGGGAAGTCAAGAGGACTACCTTGAGTAGTATATTCCAAGGATTTAGCCTCCGGTGATGGACAAGGAAAAAGATATGAATGGTTGAGTACCGGATTCCTGAGAGACAGTGAAAACAGAGGAAGAACTGACTGGCAGAGTATCAGACTGCTTTCCGGATGGGTTACTGCTGATGACAGAAGTTGTGAAGGCATGAATCATGTTTGGCCGACATGATTAATGATATCTACAAGTATATGCTTGATCCGCATTGCTTGGTGAGGAAGGATTCAGCCGACAGAATGAAAGTTTATAAGAAACTAGACTGTTCCGGATGCCGACTAGAAAGGTGATGAAATTACTTGTGCGGATATATATAGAGGATGGATTTAGTTGTGAAATGTGTGTGAGTGTGGGGACATATGCGAATAAGTCCAGATAAAGAGAAGAAGTAGCAAAAAGGATCCGGTATGTGAAAGATAGCAGAATAAAGAACAGAGGAAAGATGAAGTGCAGCAGATCAGTGTACTGAGCCTAACCGGAACTGAACTCCAGCATATGCAGATGCTTCCAATCAGTTCAAGACTGTGATTCTCATCACTTTGTAGACAGTGTGTCTTCTTGTAGGCAGTGGGCCTCTTGTGAGCAGTGTGCTCGGGCAGTGAGCCCTAATTGGCAAGTGCCATTTTTGTAATTTCCTATTCTTCTAACAGAGAATAATTCTTGGGTTAATCACCCCGTGGTTTTCTCCCTTAACAGGGTTTCCACGTCAAAAATACTGTGTCATGTGTTTCTTATTTCATGGTTAATGTTTTGTGTTTGATTTTATGCTGCATCAATTAAAGGGAAAGTTCAATAAAGGAAATAATTAGGATAACTGATTCACCCCCCCTCTCAGTTATCAACAGAGCCATCATTGGCAGTAGGCATTAACTATCCTCTGCCATAACAACTTTGGGAAGTACTAGTCTTTAATGTGCTTGGTTTTGGGGTATGTGAAGGAGAAAAGGAAGGAGTGGGGAAGCATTTTGGGGGGGGAATTATTCTTTTTGCCTTGGGGTCGAGGAAGGAAGGTTGATGGTTGGACTGTAAGTGATTTAGAGGAAGGGAGACTTTGGGTGTTGTCATCATGTTGGTTGAGTGTCTTGTTGTTTGGGTTGGAGACTAAGAATCAAATCGCCAACTAGTCTTCTTCAACTAAGCTAACCTTTCTTTGAAGTAAAGCTCCTTGTCATCCATTCTTGTAAAATTACACTGACCATTTTGGTGAAACATTTCCTTTAACTTGTGTAACTGTATGTGGTCTTATGAAAGCCTATGCTAAAGGGTTTGGATGAGGAAAATATTGTTAACTGTGACAGTTCAGACTTAAGATCATGGGACTTACGAATTGTGGCAAACTATTGGTTATTATGTTTTGGATTTCTATCATGAAGGAAGCTACATTAATTTGGTCACAGTTTGAGGTGGAGTTTCAAACCCTGGCTAGAATTGCTAGAATGCTATCATTGCAACATACCATGAGTCTTGAGGAAACTTGGCCTGGTTCATGGTTATCTTTTTTGACATGGTTGTAAACCCTAATGGTGTTTGTATTTCAATTGTGGATGCGAGGTCTTCTTGGGATTAATAATGCCACTCCTAGGTGGGGTTTTGGGATTGTTTTGGATCCTTGGTTCGGGTCAACTTGCCCCCCAACACTCCCTCCAAGGTTATGAGGTTTGCATTATTGAAGCCACAATGGAATACAATGTTGAAACAACACTACATGATTGTATTTGATTACCAGTTGACTCTTGGAAAGAATGGGTTTTGTCAATTGTATACAGTTGTGTAACATTGCAATAGTTGTATTGTACTTGTAACTAGAACAGTCTATTGTAAAGGCATTCGTTTGATGAGAATGACCTTTGAGTTCATTGTAATGACTTGCACTAACTTAGAAATGTGATTTCAAACTAGTATTTATTAAATTGGAGACTTTTTGTGAACAAATTTATTTTAGTATGGACTTCTTTGTGTTTGAATGACTGAGCACTACCCACAGAATAGTAGATATTATGTACTTGTGATCACTGTGTCATTTGGATAGAGGATGTTGCAAGTATGGGCCTAACCGGTGTTGTCATTGATGTCAACATACTCATGTTGCATTAATGAGAAGGATTAGATGAGCTGTGTGATGAGGATATTGAGAAAATTAGTCTTAATCAGGAACAATGAAGAACAATGATGATAAGAAGGTAAAAGTCCTCAATAGGTCAAGGATCAGAGGATGCAGTTTAAAGGGTTTGTATATATAAGTCTTGAGATGCTCTAGTCAAGTTTTCAGAGGTCCGCATGAAGATATGAAGAAGTTATGGTCGCTCAAGTAGAACCAGTTCTGGCAGGTGTTCAGAGGTGACAGAGTGTCATAGATAGGTTCGGTGAAATCCAAAAATTCACCATCCCATTCTGCGGATTTGAGGAAGTGTTGAGGACGTCTTTGTGAAGTACCAACTAGATTGGTTCATGGTTTGAAGGTCCAGAAGAGCCTATTCCTTTGTGACAGTGATGACAGACTGTGTTCTTGAAGCTCCGAATGAAGGAGAGAAGAATTCCAGTAGGCTGATGAAGTGCGGATGTTCTTGGTGATTCAGGGAAGGTTATGATGATCATTGGATCATGTCTAGTTCATGTTGGTGGTTCGCATTGAAGTTAGAGTTTGCATTTGAAGAATAACCACTGGATATTGGTGTTCTTCTTAAGATTGGCCGACCGGATGTATTACACGTCTAGCGGATGTTCTTGTAGGCATTTTCTGACTTAGATGACTATTCCTAAGTCGATGCCTTGTATAAATAAGGGATTGTGAAGTCATTTTGAAGTGTTTCTTGTGGGGATGAGCGACTGGTAGCGAAGAGGAGAGTGAAAGGTAGAGCAGAAGTATTAAACTTAATGGAACTGATTCAAGCATGGTGAAGATGCTATTCTCTAGTTCATGTATGTGATACTTATTTCTTTGTAGACAGTGTGTCTCTTGTAGGCAGTGAGCCTCTTGTGAGCAGTGTGCTCAGGAAGTGAGCCCTAATTGGCATGTGCCATTTTGTTCTTTCTATTCTTCTAACAGAGAATACATTCTTGGGTTAATCACCCCGTGGTTTTTCCCTTAACCGGGTTTTCCACGTCAAAATTTTGGTGTCTCATGTGTTGATGAGTTTCTGCTTTTGATTTGAATGCATTATGTCTCATGCTTAATATGCTACTAATCACTAAAAGGATTTAAGTGTGTAAATTGTGAAAAAGTTTTGCACAACTGGTTCACCCCCCCTCTCAGTTGTGTGCCCTAAGTCTAACAAAGGACTCATAAATGGAATATAGGACCTTCTGTTTCATTGTCCACAAAATCCTAAGGGTTGATTAAGTTATTGTGCATGGATGTAAATGGAAACTTTAAGCTCTCTGAAGGCTTGCTTATTGTTTGTAAAGTAGCATTAATTTCTTATTTTAACTGTGGAAACATCTTGTGGACACTAGTATGGTGTTGACTAAGGAATTATCTTGTAAACACTAGAAAGGTCTATGCATGTTAATCATAGACTATAACCCCACATTTGGAAGGAAATTATTACTGTAGATGTGATATATGCTGTACAGTGGTATTTGGTCTATGGCATGACATCTTTAGTAGGAGCTACGTTTAGATTTCTGTAGCATCATGTCTGGGCTAAGGTACTGTAAAGTTAAGTGTGCATTGTATGGTGTTATTGTATTGGAGGTTGTTGTATGCAAATCTATAGTGATATAAGGAGACTCGACTCTCACCAGTTCATGGCACAAAGTGAGTGACAAAACAACTACCTAGTTTAAAATTGGCCCTTCTTTAAGCAACATATGTAGTAATGAGACTTAGGATTCTTGAAAATGAGAAGCATCCTTCTCTCCATACAACCTACTAACTAGGGCCACTATGTTTTTTACTGAACCCTTGAGGCTGATGGAAGGGTACCATTTAGTGTTTCTAGAAGTTAATTGTCTAATTCCTCCTCTTGAGCCAATTTCCTTGTATGATGAACTAGATGATTGGGATGACCATCTTGAAGATATAATTGAAGACTTTTGTACTTGTGTAGTGTTGCAAATGTACACTCCATGGGGACAAAACTTGTAGATCTTAGTGTTAATCATGATATAGGCACAATTTTTTTAATTGTTGGTCATGTAAATGTGAGTTTTCAACTACCACAAGTGTACTCTTAAGGATAGTCTCACTAAGGAAAACATGGATGTAAGAGTCAAACATGAGATACATGATCTTGACTTTCTTCTTGGTATACCTAAAGTTTCTAATCTCTTTGTTAATGAGCTAGATGTCAATTTGAACCAAGGATGTGTTTCCAACATTTGTGATGATGTTTGCATTCATGAGGATGATAAGTTACATCAAAATATTAAAAGTTACATAGCCTCTAAGATGGAGTTTATCCCATCCGTGAGGGAGTTAATTCATTCTAGCTATTCTGCTAAGAACAGATCGCCATATAGGTTTACAAATTTTGCAAAAGCAGTCATGTCACAATTTTCTAGTCCCTCTCTGAAGATCTTGAGGGCTTATTTAGTTTTCTTCTTCTTGTGATGTAGGAGCATCCAGTGGTGTAAGGGCAATCTTGCATCACCCAAAAAAAAGATGTGTTTCAAAATTGTTGATGTTCTTTCCATTTCTTTTCAAAATTTGTGGTTCTAGTTCCATAATTGCTTGAATAATGATGTAGAACTTTCAGTTTTTCCAAACTGCTAAAAATAGCAACCTGCTATTTTTAAAAAGTTTTCATTTGGGCACGAATTGAAGTGAAAATTTACAGGAAGCTTCATAACTAAAAAATAAGACCTTTGGTGAAGGAATCATGCAAAGATCATTTGCGAGCTGAAAGATATTAAAGTTTTCGTTTCCTAAAAAATGCCTAAAAATTATTCAAACTTAGGTTTGAGGCACTAAATGGCCCCGTATGAGCCCAAAAATGGCCAAAACTGACCAAGCGGGTTCTTCGCGTGTAGAGTACTCTGTGAGCTTTTCGACACATAAAATGGTTCATTAATCAGACACCCGGATCAAAAGTTATGGCTCCCGAAAGTTGACTTATTTTGGAGGGAGATGCAAATTTTGAAATTAGGTTGTTGGCCGCCAAAATTTCTATTAATAACCATTTTTGGGAACCCTGGACAATAGGAGAGTTAAGGGGGGAAGTGTAGAGTCAAGAATAGGTAGGAAAATAGAAACTCTAGAAGATTTGGGACTACAGATGGCAGATGATTCCAGAGTCTTGTGAGAGGAAGCTGTAATGTGTTGTAGCCTGTAGAGGGTTGATTCCTCCTATTATATTTGAGATTTTGTAATGTAATAAGTTGTCCAAATCAATAAAGAAAGTTCTATTTTCTATGTGTAATTTTTGTTATTGTGTGTTTTATGATTTACCCCCTTCATCAAGTGGTATCAGAGCAAGGGTTCTTGAGTGTGTAGACAGATCACCAACCATGAGGCAGTTTGCACCAGGACCTGAGGTTGTGGGTTTGTTGTGAAGATCAAGATGCCTCCATGAAGAAATCGTATTGGGAGGAATGCTTTGACAGAAGAGGTTTTTAGAGCCTTGCAAAGGCAAATCGATGCATTGCAAAAGGAGCTACGAAGAGGGTTTGAGCTGAGAACAAGAGAAGAAAGTGAAGATGAAGCTGAAGAAGAGCTATTTGAAGAAGAATAAGAAGTTGTAGGAGATCCTGCAAAGGTTAGGTTGTTGAGGGCCATTTCAATGATCAGAAAGAGGCCCAGGATCGAAGCTTCTACATATTCTAGAGATTTGAATCCATAACATGTTATTGATTGGATCAACGACATGGAGGAGTATTTCAAGTATGAAGACGTGGAGGACCCAAATTGGGTCAAGTTTGCAAAAACAAAGTTGAAGGGCCATGCAAATATTTGGTGAAAGGAGGTCCAGTTAGAGAGGAATAGAAGAGGAAAAGGAAAGATCACCAGATGGGATTAGATGGTGGAGAAACTAAAGAAGCAGTTCATTCTTGTGGACTATGAGATGGATTTGTTGAAGAAACTGCAAGGATTGAAGCAAGGCAACAAGTCTATTAAGGAGTACATAGAAGAGTTTTATAAGATTACTATCAGAACCAGTCATGTAGAGGCTAACATGGAGAAGGTATCTTGTTACATTATTGGGTTGAGGCCAAGTATTCAAGAGGAGATGAGCCTAGTCAGAATGACCACCATAGAAGATGCATACTAGTTTTCCCTGAGGGTGGAAGAGAAGCTGAATAAAAGATTTGACAGCAAGCAAAGGGGAAGAGGTCAAGGTGGAAGGACTGGTGGAAGACCAGGCCGAAATGAAAATTCAAAGAAAAGTGAAGAAGCTGGCAGTAGTCAAAATTAAAGACGAGATAATACCTACCGCCCTTGTGACCAGAACAATGGTAAGAAAAGAGGAAGAGGAAGAAGCAGACCTGGGCAATGACCTAGAAGAGGAGGTTTCAGAGGAACCTATTTCCAATGTGGAGAAGAAGGGCATCGAGCATACGAGTGTCTACAACATCAAGAAAGGATGAATAGAAGACCTGAAGGTAATGCACAAGTTGCACATGTAGATGAAGATGCACAATCTGAGTGCTCTGAAGATGATGAAAGGAGAGAAACCCTAGTTGTCAGAAGAACTTTGTTGAATGAGGAGAAAGAACCCAATCAGAGGAAGAGTTTATTCTGCACAAGGTACAAATGTGAAGGTAAGTGTTGTGATATTATTATTGACAGTGGAAGCACTGATAATATTGTTTCAGAGGAGATGGTTGACAAGAAGAAAGCATCCGAATCCATATCAGATTGCATGGTTGTAGAAGGACCATAGAGCTTTGGTCAATGAGCAATATTTAGTGAAGTTCAAGATTGGTGACTACCATGATGAGGTGCTGTGTGACATCATACTGATGGATGCATGTCATATGTTATTGGGGAGGCCGTGGTAGTATGATAGGAGTACTGTCCATGATGGCCGTGCAAACACATATTCCCTAATAAAGGATGGAGTTCATCATAAGTTGAAGCCCTTGAAGGAGGTGGAAGAAAAGGTATGTAGTATTGCCAGAATTTGCTTGGTAGATGGTAGAAAATTTTTGGAGGTTATGAAACATGAGCGTCATTGCTTTGCATTGATTCCTAAGATTAGTCAAGAGAAATGTGAAGATGTACTAGCAGAAGTCTTAGAAATGTTGGAAGAATTTCAAGATATTGTCTTTGATAATGTACCAGAAGGTTTACCACCAGTGAGTAAGATAAGTCATCAAATGGATTTGATACTAGGAGCTAGTTTGTTGAATAAGGCAGCCCATAGAATGACTCCAGCAGAGAGTGAAGAGTTGAATAAACAAGTTCAGGAGTTGTTGAGGAAGGGATTGATAAGAGAGAGCCTAAGTCCATGTGTGGTACCTACAGTACTAGCACCAAAGAAAGATGGAGAGTGGAGAATGTGTACAGACTCTCGAGCCATAAATAAGATCACAATCTAGTACATATTTCCATTGCCAAGAATGGATGACATAATGGATTATTTGAGTGGAGCCAAGTACTTCACGAAGATTGACTTGAAGAGTGGGTATCACCAGATCCAAATCAGAGAAGGAGATGAATGGAAGACAACCTTCAAGACAAAGGAGGGTTTGTATGAGTGGTTAGTCATGCCATTTGGGCTAACCAATGCACCGAGCACATTCATGCAGCTCATGAACGAGGTATTGAAAGAATTTTTGGGAAGTTTTGTTATTATTTATTTAGATGATATTTTGATTTTTAGTAAGACTTGGGATGAGCGTATGATGCATATCAGAAGAGTTTTTGAAAAGTTGAGGGAGGAGAAGTTGTTCAATCTGAAGAAATGTAGTTTTGCAAAGGAGTTAGTATACCTAGGATTTGTTTGTTACAAGGTGTGGCCCTTGGTCTCCTTGTTCAGTGCTGCACTATGGTGGTTTGCAACAAGGGCTTAACCACCTCCCGTGCTTGTTAAGTCAAGTGGTTGTATCGGGCATTAACAGGTTGATCTTTTGATACAACGGCAGCTAACAATTGGTATCAGAGGTGAGGTCATGGGTTCAAACCCCGTGCTTGCGCTAGGGGGGATTGTTACAAGGTGTGGCCCTTGGTCTCCTTATTCAGCGCTACACTACGGTGGTTTGCGACAAGGGCTTAACCACCTCCCGTGCTTGTTAAGTCAAGTGGTTGTATCGGGCATTAATAGGTTGATCTTTTGGTGCAATGACAACTAACATTGTTGTCTCAAAGGAAGGTCTTAAGATGGACCCAGAGAAGGTGAGGGCTATCATTGAATGGACTACGCCAAGGAGTGCTTCCGAGGTAAGATATTTTCATGGTTTGGCAAGTTTTTACAGAAAGTTTATCAAGAATTTTAGTAACATTTGTGCACCCCTAACTGAGACAATGAGAGGGGATAGAAAAGAGTTTAGATGGACTAAAGGAATAGATAAAATCTTTGATACATTGAAGCAGAAAGTCACAGAGCAACCTATTTTGGCACTTCCAGATTTCAATAAGGTATTTCAGGTAGATTGTGATGCTGGTGGTAGTGCTATAGGAGCTGTTTTGAGCCAAGAAGGTAAGCCCATTGCCTATTTTAGTGATAAGCTTAATGATGCCAAGAAAAAGTATTCTGTTTATGATCAGGAGTTTTATGCAATAGTTCAGGCTTTGAAGAAATGGAGACATTATTTGTTTCCAAACGAGTTTGTTTTATATACTGATCATTAGGCTTTGTAGTATCTTAATAGTCAAGGAAAGTTGAACCAGAAGCATTTAAAATGGGTTGAGTTTTTGTAGAGCTATACTTTTGTTTTGAAGCACAGGAGTGGGAAGTCCAACAGAGTTGTAGATACCTTGAGCAGAAGGCAAAATTTGTTGACAGAAATGAAGATAGAGGTTATTGGGTTCGATGAACTCAAAAGTTTGTATCCTAAAGATCTAGATTTTGTAGAGGCTTGGAAAGCTTGTTTGGAACCTATTACTTTGGACAAGACAAAATGGTTGGATTTCATAATCCAAGATGGCATGTTATTTAGAGGAAGTCAGTTGTGCATTCCAAGGAGTTCCATGAGAGAGAAACTGATTAAGGAGAAGCATAATGGAGGATTGGTTGGACACATTGGTTAAGATAAGACCATTGCTATTGTTGTTGAAAATTATTATTGGCCATAGTTGCAGTAGGATGTGAGGAAATTTGTGCAGATTTGCAGTGTGTCAGATGACAAAAGGAACAAGTCAGAATATAGGGCTATATCAACCATTACCTGTACCAAAGAAGCCATGGGATGATATTAGTATGGATTTTGTTCTTGGTTTACCAAGGACACAAAGAGGACATGATTCCATTTTTGTGGTGGTGGACAGATTCTCAAAAATGGCACATTTTAGTCCTTGCAAGAAGACTAATGATGCGGTTCATATTGCAGAGTTATTTTTCAGGGAGGTGGTGAGATTACACGGTCTACCAAAGAGCATAGTTTTAGATCAAGATACCAAGTTTGTTGGTTATTTTTGGAAGACATTGTGGAAGAAGTTGAAGACAGATTTGAAGTTCAGTTCTGCACACCATCCATAGACTGATGGACAGACTGAAGTGGTGAATAGGAGTTTGGGTAACCTGCTATGATGCTTAGTAGGAGATAAGCCCAAGGGATGGGATTTGAATTTAGCACAGGCAGAACTTGCTTACAACAATTTTGTCAATAGGAGTACTAGTAAATCACCATTCTAGATTGTATATGGGAATAGTCCAAGAAATGTTTGAGTTAAGGAATCTAGAAGACTTTGCAGAACACATGAAGAATTTGCATGAAGAGGTGAAAAGGCACATTAATAAGATGAATATTCAGTAAAAGGCTAAGTCAGATCAGAAGAGGAGATATAAGGAATTCCAGGTAGGAGATGAAGTCATGGTTCACTTGAGAAAATAAATGTTCCCAATTGGAACATACAATAAGCTAAAAATGAAGAAATTTGGACCATGCAGAATTTTGAAAAAACATGATTCAGGAAATGCATATGAGGTAGAGCTACTGAGTGGGATCAACATTTCCCCTATTTTCAACATTACTGATTTATCAGAATATCATGAAGGTGGAACAGACGATGGACCAACAGAAGAATAGTGGAGTATTCTGACATCTACTTCAACAAAGGAGATAGAAGAGATCTTGGATAGTCGTGTGGGAAGAAGTACTTACAATAGGCAATATGAAGAATACCTGGTGAAATGGAAAGGAAGGCCTATTGAAGATTCTTCTTGGTTGTCTAAGGCAGAGGTTGACCGTTTCAGTTTTCCTCACACAAACACCTAAGACGTGATAGGGTCACTTCTCAAATTACCCTGGGTGTCTGATGCAGGAGCATCCAGTGGTGTAAGGGAAATCTTACATCACCCAAAAAAAAGATGTGTTTCAAAATTGTTTATGCTCTTTCCATTTCTTTCAAAATTTGTGGTTCTAGTTCCATAATCGCTTGAATAACGATGTAGAACTTTTAGTTTTTCCAAACTGCTAAAAATAGCAACTTGCTATTTTTAGAAAGTTTGCATTTGGACATGGATTGAAATGAAAATTTACAGGAAGCTTCATAACTAAAAAACAAGACCTTTGGCAAAGGAATCACACAAAGATCATTTGCGAGCTGAAAGATATTAAAGTATTGGTTTCCTGAAAAATGCTTGAAAATTATTCAAACTCAGGTTTGAGGAACTAAATGGCCCCATATAGGCCCAAAAATGGCCATAACTAGTAGAGCATGTTGTTAGTGCGTAGAGTACTCTGTGAGCTTTCCAAAGCATAAAACGGTTCGTCAATCGGACACCTGGATCAAAAGTTATGGCTCCCGGAAGTTGACCTATTTTTGAAGGGAGATGCAAATTTCAAAATTAAGTTGTTGGCCACCAAAAAGTCTATTAATAACCATTTTTGGGAACCTTGGGCAGTAGGACAGTTAAGGGGGGAAGTGTAGAGTCAACAATAGGAAGGAAAATAGAAACCCTAGCAGATTTGGGGCTATAGATGGCAGATGATTCCTGAGTCTTGTGAGAGGATGCTATAATGTGTTGCAGCCTGTGGAGGGTTGATTCCTCTTATTATATTTGAGCTTCTGTAATGTAATAAGTTGTCCAAATTAATAAAGAAAGTTATATTTTCTGTGTGTAATTTCTATTTTTGTGTGTTTTATGATTTACCCCGTTCATCATGTTGATTGCCTCCGCATTAAAGACTCCACAGATGAAACCTTTTTTTGGATTTGGGTTGGTGTGCTGGCCTACAATAATAACATCATCCTTGATCCCCTCATTGACCAGAAAACCTGTAAATCTTGATGCCCTGGCAAGAGACCCTGTGGCTTGGACGACAGTCATGTAGCAACGCTCTAAAAGGACACCATCATGGTTATGGCTGCTTTACGCTCCCTTTATCCCTGCAATCTCTTTGATGGCATTACGTAGCCCCTCCTCCTCTGCACTAAATAAGCAGCAGACTTTATGGTCCATCGACTCCTCCAAGCACTCGTAGTGGACTCTGAAGTGTTTTCTACCTGCCATTGTTATGGGAGACTTTGAGCCATCCTCCTAAAATAGGAAGTTTCTCTCGATTACCTTCCTCGTGACTTACATTGTCTAAAAGTTGCAGGTTTTACGATGCTTTTTGCCTATCCGAACCGTCCTCACTTCTAGAAAAGGAATGCTTGATTGACTCTTTCCTAATCAAACCAAACTGGGAATAGTCCTTCCTATCTCCTCCAGGATTTCCTATTTTGGATAAAGCCATGCTCGCCATTGATTCTTCTAAGATCTCCTGCCTTGAGTTGTACCTACAAAATTCTTAAATCCCCATCGTGCTTGATTAACATCTTTCTCAGATCCTTGAAATATTGCCCTTTGAAAAAGCATTCCTCCCCTATTTCTTGCTCAACCCCTCGATTCACTAGGAGATCAGCCACCCCATTGGCCCCTCTGTATATGTGCATGGTTGACCTCCTTGCCCATGCTGGCTATCTTGAAGACACCCTAAACTTTATCATTGAGATACCTATTAAATCTGTGCTAGTTGTATGCATGTGTTTTCTTGGTGCCTATAGATCACATATAAATATAGGCTTAGGAGTATTTACAACAACACTGCTTTTTGATTTGGATCCTAAAAATGCTGCACAACTAATGTTCTTCTCTCAAACATCTATCCACAAGTGGGTAGGTGTGGTGAGGTAAGGAGATTGATGAAAGATAGAGGAATTAAAAAAATGCCTAGATGTAGTTGGATTGAAGGGCATAAAATGGTACATGCTTTTTTGTGTAGGAGACAGATCACATCCATAGACAAAGGAGACTTATGTAAAGTTGGAGAAATTGGCTTGGGAGATGAAGGCGGCAAGGTATTTTCCAGATTCAAGAATTTACTTAATGTTATGGAAGGATGGGAAAAATAATTATTTCTCTGCCACCATGGTGAAAAGTTGGCAATTACATTTGGTTTGTTAAACATGCCTTATGGAACAACTATTAGATCTTTATCTTAAGGTTACTCATGAACCTTAAGATAAATAATTATTGAAAAAAAAACTGTGCATTCATTAATGACATGTAAGAGAATTTAATCAACCGCTACTTAAAAACTCTTTACTGTTTCTGTCTAATGCAGGTTATTAGATTAATAGTGAAAAAGAACATACATTGGCCACACAATTTGTGGCACTTAAGGTTATGTAATAGAATTTACAGTTGATAGTTAAATTGTATAACAAATTGTTTTATGATCTTTAGTAATGTTTATTAGAATTGTTGATTGTTTTACATCATTGGAATGGCATATTAACTGTAACTTTTTTGATATTTTATTATAGTATGTGCACTTTGATATGATGTAATATGATTATGGTTTCGTTTCATATGTTGGAATATTAGATATATAATAGAAAAATAAATTATTACATGAAATAAATAATAACTTTTCATTTTAAAAGTTTTTTTTCTTACAGAACACAGGTCTTCTAGAAGATGAAGATGATCTTGATGATATAGATCTAGATTATATTGGTTCTGGTACAGATCACATGGCAGAGGATGATGATGACGTAGATACAGAAGACAATGAGGCCAATGACGATGATGATGACTACAACGATGACGATGATGATGGTGATGATGATGATGAGGCAATTGCTAGTAGTAGCCAGTGATATTCATCATCATATAGAATGCATCATGGATCGTTGTGTCATGCCCGTACTAGACCCACCTGTATGTCAACCATACAAGTGGGAAAAAAATGATGGAAATATTTTTTTTTTAAGGAATTGAGTTAAACACGAAACTCCATTATCAATTTACCTATAGTTCACCCTTGTATAACAAACATGTATTGGTTTGATGATGATCGTTCTCTAATTTACAATTATCCTAATAACTAATTGCCAGGTTAAACTAATAAGAATATTAAAATATTTTGTTAAGCTTAGTCCAGAAAGTTACACTATAATTTTTCCACCACTAAGTGATTTAATTAAATATAACGATGTTTTAGTAAAATTTAATTTTAAAAATACCATTACACTTAATATAACATTCATCAAAGTTTATAAGATATTAATGAATTAGATCTGTTATTTGATTCTTTAATTTAAATTTAGAAGAATGGGTTTAGTTTAACATTTAATAAATCACAGTTGCTAATTTGATAATACAAAACATTAAATATACAATTACAACTGCTAATTTACAACTTTAACAACAGTATTTCATTTTAAACTAATTTCTTTTAATAATGCAATCAACTATTTTTTTCATGATGTCAAATTGAATATTTTATTAGTAAATAATCAAATCTTTCAAATTTTTTCTAGAATAAAACTTCAAGATAATAAATTCAACGTAATAATAATAAGTTCCATATTTGATAATTAAAATCTATTTAACAAAAGACAAAGTAAATCTTTGTTACTAATTATGACATCAATTTAATATCTTCAATCTCTAAATCTTTTCTTTTTAATAAAATTAACTAACATCTTTCTTATTTAGAACTAATTGCTTTTATCAAGAAAATCCAACTAAATCTCTTCACTCATTCTCAATTCCAAAATAACATGATTTATATCTTTTAATTGTTATTTAAAAATAGAAACTATTAAATATATTTAAACAAATCCATTTCTATAATAAAACAAGCTTTTTGTTCAAAAAAAGAATATACAAATTTTGTTTCCATAAAATCTAATTCTTTTATTTTTCTAATAAAGAAATAAAACTAATACTTTTTCTATTTTTTTAAAAAATAAAGCTTCTTTCTTTAATTTAAATATATCAATTGCTTTCTTCAATAAAAGAATAAAACTAATTATTTTCTAAAAAATACTATATTAAATCTAATTCTTTAAAGCAATAAAACAACTTTTTCCATTAAACTAGTTTTCTTTTTCCATCTTTCAAACAAAAACTTTCTTTTCTTTATTTAACTATAATAATTGTTTCCTTTTTATGAGAACAGAATAAATCTAACTCTTTTTATGTTTTAAAAATAATAAGATAAAAACGGATTCTTTTTTTCATATTTAAATAAATCAAAGCTAATTCTTTCTAATAAATTAATAAAACAACTAAATTTCTTTTCAAATTAAATAAAACATAAAGCTTGCCTTTTGGTTTCTATTCTAAAATTAAAATTCTTTTTCTATCCCAAAAATATATTCTATTCCAAAAATATAATCAATCCAATATTTTTCCATTGTAGAATTGATTAAAGTATAAAACCCAAACCATTGATTTATATTATAAATACTAATTCTAATTATATCTTTCTTATATATTTACTTTAATAAAACAAGTTTAATTCTTTTTTTCCTTTTTAAAATAATGAAATAAAGCCAATATTTTTCTAAATAAAAATGATTTTTCTATTCTCAAAACAATAAAATAATTATTAAATTATACATTTAAAATTTCCCAATCTTTTAAAACTGAATAAAGCAAATAAAGAAAACAATCTTTTCTTCCTAAGTCAATAAATCAAATACTTTATTTCAAATATATGTAAGATAAAATTAATTTTTGATTTCTTTTTAATAATTTAATTAAATAACCAAAATTGCTTCTTTCGAATAAAATTAAGTATAAATCTTGCTTTCTTGTTTCATTTCTAAAATTAACATACTTTTTCATTTGAAAATATAAACATTAATCTAATATATATATATAAATATACATATACATATACATATATATATATATATATATATATATATATATATATATATATATACACATATACATATACATATACATATACATATACATATACATATACATATACATATACATATATATATATATATATATATGTTTTTTTTAATAAAACTAAACCATTGTTTTATATTTACCTATTAATATAATTTTACCTACACTTTGCATTTATTTTGTAGGATAGTAGTACCATGGAAATCTTATAATATTTTATAGAATCAATTTCCAAGAAGGAGACCTTTTTAGATTCAATCAAAATAGAGGAAACCATATTCCAAAGAAAAACCACTAACATAAGTATGAATACAATAAAATAATCTTTTTTTATATATTTAAGAGAATATTCTTGTGATATTTATTTCTTTCTAAACTCCCAACATTCTCCTATTAACACAGAATTGACACAACTTCACAAGAAAACCTTTTGTACACAATGAATGAAACCCCAACATATAATGGCACTTCTACCAAAACTTGTAAACATAGATAGTTTTCTTTTTCGGTGAACACATAGAGACTAATATAAACTTCCCATCTTCAACTTGAATCTTTTCATAACTTGCACACATTCAGCCAAAATAGATGGCCAAGTCCTGCTCTCCACCCTACCATAGGGATTGCCTAAGCACATCCCACCCCCGAGCAGGAGAACTCCATAAACCGGGCAAAACACTCATGCAAACACATAAATCCATAAACCAGAAAAGATCGTTTACACATAAACATGAAAAATCCCATTGGTCGACTCACAAACAAAGGATCCAAACTAGATCCAAAATAGGAGGAGAGAGGGGATAATCATCTCTCTTGGGGGGTAAAATAATCACATCAATCCTCCTTAATCTTCAATAACAATACCATCCATGCAACACCATAATCCACCACCAACAACACCATTACTCAAGTCATGGCCATTATTACATTATCTTTTAAATAAATATATTTATTTTAATTGTTATTTCTTCATTTCATTTTATTTTTATTTTGTTACCATTTCCTTTCATCTCCACAAAACTCTATAATCACAAACCTCCTCCAACAAACCTTCATAATTATCTTCAATAAAATATCAATAAAACATCAATAAAACATGGGCACTCATGCCCAAACCCAACTCCACTATCAAATTACTCCACAACACCATCACATATAAAATAAATCCCCCCCAAGAGAGGCTCCACGCCTCTCTCAAACTCCATTACGTATGAGGCTCTCATCAGATATGGAGGGCCACTCCTATTACAACCCAACCCACAATAACAAAAAAAATACAAAAACACATAAACAAAGGATTTCATAAGCATGCATACATTTTACAAAAATATGAAGAGGAGATAATTTCTTACCTCAACTCCCCAAGTTGGGTGAGCTCAAAAACCCAAATGAGACAAAAATCTTTCTCTTGAATTCACAATCCAAATTCCAAAGCCAAACTTCTCTACCAAAACTTCTCACCAAAATTCTCTTCCAAATCTTCTCACAAAGAAATTCTCTTCCAAAAATCTTCTCACAATTTCCTCATCCCAAAATCCAAGCATAGCAAAAGTGTAAAAACTCTTCCCAAAGATTCCCATAAATAAAACACAAAGCTTCCAAAAAGGAAAGAAAACTAAAAAAGAAAAAAGAAAGAAAAACAAAAAAAAGAAAGCAACTTTCTTTATTTTTTTCAATAAAACTCTTATTTTTCCAAAATTAAAATAAAGGGATAAAATCCTTTCATAAAAATAAAATAAAATATTAAAATATTAATTTTAAAACATTTATCCACATTCCATAAAAGAAATAAATTAAAATGAAATAATTAATTAAAAGGACTTTCTCCCAAAATGCAATTAAATAAAATTAATAAAAATAAATAAAATACCACCACCACACAAAAATTAAAATAAAAATCAAATAACAATATTACATCATATATTAGCCTTAACCCCTTCCACGGGTTAGGCTAGGCTTAACTGGTCTGACATAGGGTTTATGGAGTCTCCGAGTCCACTTAAGGAGCTTGACCACCCACCTGCACACTTAATTTTTGAACATCATTTTGTCAAGAAAATATAGCCGAAGCAACTTCAAATGCATAGAAAAATTAATTAAATAATCCAACTTCATTCATGATTACATAATTCAAATAATATAATTTATTCTATTTAAAGACTATCACAAAATTATTTAATTCATTCAATACTTTCTTTTCCCACACAATTAATTATCCAATAGCAACTCATCAGAATAAAAAGCATACAATCCAAACATAATTCCCAAAGATTTTAATTATATCATAATGTCCAATCACACATATCAAAATAGACAATTATAAATAGTATCATATCATGGTCTCAAGTGCATTACTAGCTAGGCCTCACACGTTGCTGATATATCATTATGATGCCTCTTTTCATGGTTACTATCATATGTATCATTTTCATGCCCTGCAGTACCATATTATTGAGTTGTATCATTTTCACATGTATCAATTTGACTTATATCATTTGGACATGTATCATCTTGACTTGTATCAATTTGAGTTACATAATTTATCATTTTTACTTATATCATTTCTACATGTATCATTTTGACTTATGTCGACTGTTGGACATGTATCATTTTGACATGTTATTGATCTACTGGCATATTTGACTTTCACTTGTTTAGTTATATATGATGATGATCTTATCAGTATTGACTTGTCAATTTATATATATTGAAAGTGGTTGATGATTTTTAGATGGATATTTATTACGTATGATGATTTTAATTTACTACTCAGGATGGATGTTGTAAAATTCAATTAAATTATATATATTTGACTCACTTGTTTTAATTATAGATTATGATCATGTTATAATAATCATCTTGTTATTTTATAATAATTATCTTGTTTTTTCTATATAATTATATTGTTAAATTGGAAGCAAAACCCAAAGCAACAAAGGAGGTGATAATGGAAGCAATACTTGGCATCAATTAGGAAGCCAAAAAAAAAGCTATTTTCGATGCCATACAAGAAGCAAAATATGAAGCACAACTGAGAGCAAAACTAGAAGCAAAAATGGGAGCAAACATGGAAGCAAAACTGGAAGCTAAATTGGGTGCCAAATCCGGCACTAAATTGGAAGCAAAACTAGAAGCAAACTTGGAACCAAACCTGGAATAAAAAATGGAAGCAAATCTAAAAGAAAAAATGGAAGCAAAACCCAAAGCAAACCTAGAAGCAAAATCAGAAGCAAACCTGGAAGCAAAACTTGAAGCAAAACTAGAAGCAACACAAGAAGCCAAACCAGAAGTAAAATCGGAAGCCAAACTAGAAGCCAAATCTGGTGCTAAATTGGAAGCAAATCTGGAAGCAAAATTCGAAGCAAAATGGAAAGCAAAACTAGAAGCAAACTTGGAAGACACACAAGAAGCAAAACTAGAAGCAAAACCAGAAGCCAAACTAGAAGCCAAATTGGGTGCCAAATCCAGTGCTAAATTGGAAGCAAATCTGGAAGCAAAATTAGAAGCAAAATGGGAAGAAAAATTAGAAGCAAAAATTGAAGAAAAACCAAAAGTAAACCTAGAAGCAAAACTAGAAGCAAACCTGGAAGCAACACAAGAAGCAAAACCAGAAGCAAAATCGAAAGCCAATTTGGGTGTCAAATCTAGCACTAAATTGGAAGCAAATCTGGAAGCAACAATGGAAGAAAAACAAGAAGCAAACTTGGAAGCAAAACTAGAAGCAAAATTGGAAGCCAAATTGGGTGTCAAATCTGGCGCTAAATCTAGCGCCAAATCTGACTATTACTTTCTGGTGCTAAAGTCGGCTCTAAAGCTGGCACTAAATCCGGTGCAAAAGAAAGCATGCAAACTTGCACCAAGTTTTGCGCCAGATAAAGTGTCCAATTCCTAAGCTCAATTGCACTAAATTCTGACACTATTTTAGGTGCTAATTGCCTATTCTATTGTAGTGTCACAACATACCTTAGTGCTGGATTCTAGCACTAAGTTTCTTGCTGGAGCCTTTGGATTTTGAACATAGCTTCCCCTGAGCTAGAGCTCCCAATTTACTTCCTAGAGGAAGTAGCTGCACCAGAAGCTAGTGCGGATCCATCCTTGACTTCACTCACATCTTTCTTAATCCATATTTTGCCCATTTCTTTCTTAGTTTCAACTGGATCAACTTTTTCCTTTCCCTTATCATTCCTCTGCTCTATTTTTCTTTCTTCATCATAGTAGTTTATTTTCATATTCATGCTTCTGCAAAATCTTGCAACATGTCCAAACTTGTTGCAATTGTAGCATACCACATTCCTTTGTCCTTGATTCCTTCTATTGATTGGATTTGATCTACATTGATTAGCCATATGTCCATATCTATTGCATGCAAAACATCTTCCATTGAATGATTGAGTATTCCTTAAATTGTGAAAACCATTTCTTACTAGACTTCTGCATTCATTTGATCTATGACCAATTTTCTTACAATTGAAACATTTACTAGAGAATGATGGAACATTTTGATTCTGATTTATTCTACTCCTACACTGAGTAGCCTTATGACCAAACTTTTTGCAATTAAAACAATGGCCATTGAAAGATGGATACCTTTGAGCATTTGGCTGTCTGACCGGAGGTCTTCTAGGTCTTCTTATTTGATTGATAAAATGGTTCCCTTTGTTTTTCTTCATCTAATGTTTTCTTGACCTGATTTTGAACTTTCTCCTTTCACAAATCGTAAGCCTTGCTTGTCATCTGAACTATTTTGACTAGCAATCATCTCATCAAGTTTTGCAGAACTTATCTTGAAATTTTCTTCATAGATCTTAGCATTTTCCAATTCTAGTTTTAGACTCACAATTTCTTTTTCTAGTTTGACACATTCTTCTATATTTCTTTTTACCATCAAATTTAGATCTTCTACTTTATCTCTTTCTATAACTTCCACTTTCAAATCATCCAGGGTCTCATTTGCTGATATCAATTGTTCACTAACATCTCTGTATTTTTTCTTTGAATTTCTTGACTTGTTCTTTCAGCTTTAAAATTCATTCATCAAATTCTTGAATGTTATCCTTCAAATCCTTGATTTCTACTTCAGATGTTTCAAGATCAGCAAGAGCTGCTTCCAATTCAACATTGTTTGAGAAGTTTCCAAATCTCCTGGCCGCCATGAATGAATTCTCCCAGATCTTCCTCAAGCTGTTAGGCTTCTTCCAAGGAACCTTGCTCTAATACTAATTGTTGAATATAAGGAATATTGAGAGGGGGTGAATCAGTATTCCACAAAACTACTTCTTAATAAGTTTATTTATGTAACGCCCACCTTGAACACCTTAAAAAAATACGCACTTATGCTATAAGAAACAGGAACATTTTTTTTTTAAATGTTTAAGATAACAAAGTAATGTTAACATATCTATTTACACCATTACACTTACGACATGCTCTCCAAGGTTTCAAGGCTACATTACTTAACAAACCAGCTAACATAAATTAACATTCATCAGTAACTGATTCGAATCCAATGCACAATAACTAATTCATATTCATTGCATATCATCAAATAATACAATCTACATGATCAAATACATAACTGAAATGTTCTCCTTACATGAAAGTACATCATTACATTATCATTTCCAGACTACATCAGAATTACATACATTATGATTGAGCTGTTACACAAATCTGGTACAAGATTATACACATACATCTTCATCAACTGGTACAAGTACAATTATCTGAAAACTGGAATAAATCTTTTTTGCATATGAACTTGACAAAGAATAACCAATGGATAATAAAGCTCTTCCACCCGACCATGTGGAACCCTAAGGTCCACCCCCCGAGCTAGGAGTTAACATGAGGTCCCAAACAATAACAGTCAGGTAGACAAAAGACAACAAGAACAAAGGACAACCAAACGCCAATACAACACATGGCAATAACATAAACAACACAACGCAACTTAACTTCCAGAGGCGAAACATAACATAAGTGGAGAGACCAAACAAGGAATGCTAGGTTGTAGTAGGGAGAGTGTCATCGCACGGTCCTAACATGGGTTATCCTGACAGCCTCTCACTCGGCGCCGGCCCCCATCTATGGTTATCCTGACAGCCTCTCACTAGGCGCCGGCCCCATAGGGTGACACATGCGGAATCGACCTTCCTTTCATGAGGACAAGGAAGTCAATCATGCCAACCAGGCCTTCTCTACCCATCCTTAGTCTATACAAGCACTACAGGCCATGGGAGAGGAATCCATTAATCTTGTTTAGTGTGAAATCTACCCTTAACCCCCTAGTTCATTTTAGGTTATCACTTGATCAATCTACTTCCAATGGGTTATCCTGACTACCACTTTGGGCGCCAGCCCCACATTGAAAGCCACTCTCCTTCCTAACACCTAGTAAACCCTAACCACCATACAAGGCATTATAGCAATACACATACATGTTCATTGCAAGGCATAAACCCTCTTGCATTACAAACAGAATCATAACACCAATTGTTATCCATCGCCTATAGCATTACAACATTTTACACTTTTACAGATACCAGGTCTCTCCAAACAACAATTACGACAAAACGGTTACAAGATAAATATAATTAGACGAACAACAATACATCCCCAAGGGAGTACATTCATCATTCACAATGTCTTTTATCCCAGACAGACAAATAAATCACAACATTCATGAAGAGCTTTTCTACACATCATGATGCATTTAGAATATTTACATTCTCTCACAACACCATAACCAAATTCCTTATACATGACAAAAGGCGACACGACTTCAATAACTCAGGACACTTATCAACACATTACATGAAGTCGAAACACAACAACCTTGGCCTCTGGAAATGAACCCTTGACAACTTACACCTTGAGCATTTCATACAATTTCAATTCACACTAACTAATTATCTAATACCTTTAAATCAAATTCCCAATACAATAATTATATACCTAATTCCTAACCCATTATCTTAACAAAAAAAGAAATCATATTAAAACCAATGTCAATCAAATTTCATTAACCATAATATATAATCACAACGATTTTCTTTTAATCAAATACATAATGACAACATTATTCTAAATCCCCAATTTTATTTGGCAACTATACTTTTGAAATAATAATAATAATAATATTAATAATAGTAACAATAATTATTATTATTATTATTGTAATAATAACAATAATAATTATAATTATAATAATGATATTGATATTAATAGTACTACTATTAATACACACATGCATTCAAACACATTGTAAAGAAAATAAACATTCCTTAGGGTTAATCTAAGCCAATCAGATGAAATGCATACAAGAAAGCACAACTAACCTAGATTAACAATGACGGGTTTCTGCAGACTAAAATTGAAACGATAAATCTTAATGCACGGAAAGTAAATAAGAAGACTTTGTTTCTGCCTCCAAAATGTGACCTCTTCTCAGTGAAGTGCATCAGATTCCGCATAGAGTCTGTGAGCTATCTAGGGTTGCTTCTGCAACTATAGATTTGTCCTCTGTTGCTAGATTTGTCCCTACGCAAAGACTTGTATAATAGTGACAAAATAATATTTCTCATGACACGGAGGAAGGATAATCTTGTTGACCGATGAATAATATTAAGTGGGAATATTAAGACTACTATGGAGGCATTCTCAAATGCTTGTCGCAAAACCAAGGGATCGTATGGAACTGATGGAATATCTTCTGAGAACCAAGGTGGGTTGTACCATCTTCGGTAGCCTCCTCCTTTTCTCGAATATAAATGTCCAGGAGGAAAGCATTCAAAACGTTCACAATCGTCATTTAAAGCTTTCATTTCAGATGCAAACCATATTGATCCATCAAGGCCCCAGCCTGTATAGAGGGGTGTGATGCCAATAGCATCACGAGCTGCAATAAAACTGTTGTCATGGGTGTCCACAAGAACAAAAGAGAACATTCCGTCCAACATGTTGACGCAATCCTCACCATATTCTTCATACTATCAATGTATTCAAACAACATGAGTAACAGTAGTCAGTATCCCTGAAATCCAAAGATAGGCAATAACTTCACAGTCACTCCCAGTCCTAAACTTGCAATTGACATAATTGGCGGTAACACTTCAACAGTTTTCTTTCTATCACAATATTTTTCACGAAAGTCAATGGTCATAGAAAACGAAGGCAATAGGTTTGACGAAGGTTCCAAGGATGTTCATTGAGATCCCAACACCTTAATAATGCTTCCAAGTAATATCAAAACCACAACTCCTAAACAGAGAACAACTCCTAAATGGGATCACATGGAAATATGAAATTATGGATTAACTAATTACTTGCTGACGTTGTGGACAGTTGAATGCCCAACAATAGCCTATATGTCGAGTGACAATGAGAGTAGAGGATTATGTCTTGAAATGTATAGTGGTTTCCAAGGTTTCCTTATAAATGGCACCCTAAATGCAAAAGATAAAGTTAAACCTCAAGAATATGGAGATAGCTATTAGATCTACCATATGACTTAAAAGCAATAATCCATGATGGCACCACAGACTTCTTGAGACACTCATGGCACCACGATTTCTTAAGACACTCATGGCACCACGAGGCCTTAGAGCATAATGTGGATGAGATATTCCATAATAAGATTGCAGAATACAATTTGAGACTCTAAGGTTATGAAATGTTCACTGTGTATGAGGAACAAGACGCTAAACTCCACTAAGGGTGCGATCTGCATGGGTAAATCCTCCACAGTTTACTGAGATGCTTAATGGCTTTAAGGAGAATAACGTATACCACTGCAGACAGACATCACACAAAACATACAGCTCGGTGAATAAGCCTACATGTACAGACTACCATTTTCATGTATGTTTTTATTGCTAAATGCTTAGTACCATACAAATTAGAAATCAAAACATCCGACACCATTTTGCTGCTCAATTACAAATATTGAGATTGCTTACAACAACAAAAGAGAAGGGAAAATAACCTCCACTGACTGCATACCAAACTGAACCATCTGTATCCATATTCCATCAAAAACCTCAATCTAACTCGGTCTCCATATGAGATGCATCTGCACTAGGCTCTGATTTAAAGGACTCATCTTAATTCTAGGTATTTCTAATGCTTGGATTGTGGATGGCTTCTAGTCTATCTGCTGCGTGGTGGGGATGGCCAATACTGGACCAAGTGTGCACTGAAGGGGACCTACATTCAATTTGACTTACACATTTTGTCACAGCAGACCTATATTCACTTCTATAAAAGGCTTTGCCATTAGCATACTGTTAAATTCAGTAAGAATATAATGATGGCAAACAAGTCTTCAAGCATACATTATATCAATCCTTCCAAATCACAGAACAGATCCACGTGATAGATCAAAACCGCAACAGTTGGGATCAAGCCCACGATACTCAAAATTGATCTGCAATGTTTTCTGTACGAATTCAGAATCTTAGATAGTCATTCTACCCAGGCAATTATATTTTGACAATGGCAAATCAATGCTGTGGATTTGAAAACCTGGATAGAAAGAAACCCTTGGTCATATTTTGGACCATCTCTAACTTGACACCATGAGGCTTCCAAGTAGCTTGCACCCAGCTCATAAGCCTGGTTCCAGACAGGATAGGTCTAACAAAAATAAGCAGTAAGGGTATAGTGTTCAATTCATGCACAAGCTTTATAAAACCCAGACAATTCTAAAACAACATAAGGTAAAGACTGTTCGGAGGGAGATTCATTCCCTTGTGGAACACCATTAGAATGAATTTGTGAGGTCTCTTGGGAGCCATGGTCATCAGAAACTCCAGCAGAAACAACATCAACTGATGCATGCGTGATCTAGGTGGCCATTCTAAATTAAAAAAAAAACACATTGGCCAAAGGGTGAAGGACATAATCAAATCATGAACTGGTCTGCAAGGATTATTTGATTGTTATGATTTAAAACTTCTGAATATTAAGTCATCGATGCATATATCTGTGCAGTTGTTTCCGATATCATCCTTATATATGAAAGAAAGGGCAACTAAAAGAAGACGGTAAAGTAAAAACTTCCCAACCTCACCAAATATCTCGCTAACTTCAGGAGATGTAACAAAGTCTTCTAAACTCTCAAATACATCTCAGTTCATATAAACACTGGCATTAGGATTCGTTAAAACTCCAACCATGTACTCTGCTACTATAATCGATCCTCCCCTAAACCAACGAAGATCTGTAAGTGCAGTTTCATCCACAAAATTCCTAAACTTCGATGCTTCCTCTTCTGAAAGTTTAAGTTCTGTGATGAGCTTCCATGCATGTGCTATTTTTCTTAGGGTCTTTTGAAATAGTTCTTGGCAACCCAGCCTTGGCCTGTCATCTTTGAAAAACATAGGATCAGCGGCAACGAGCTTTGACATGCGATCTGAGACTTCAAAAGCATGTTGAGAGCCTGCCCACACAATCTTGAGAACATCGACGTCAAATTGCGCCTTCTTTCTCTCGTGCGCCAACTGATCCACTCCACCCATTTTCACTGCAATCAAGATAGCCCTTGCCTTAACAGAGCACAAACCTGTGAGATGATTTTGATTTCTTTCGTTCTGCTACGGGAGCTATTTATAAAGGAAAGAGAAACCGATCGCAATGGGTGGATAATAAATTTGCTATAGATTATAGTAGTTTCTATTGGCAGAATAATAATGAATGAAAAACCAAGATTTTATGGTAGTATAGGTAGATTTACTTAATCACACCATAGAAGCTCTCTGAAAATCTTTCAGACGACCAGAAATGGTGTTATCAAATTCTCTGTTTTGGGGGTTTTCTGCAAGGGCATCGTTTACATTAAGATACCTATTAAATCTGCTATGGTTGTTCCAGCCACTTCATAAAGGCATTACTCAGACCAATACAAGAATGCAAATGCCCGTTTAAGAAAGCTATTTCTATTTTAAATGCTGGATGCTAGGTTTTGGTGATGGTCCAATTCAGTTTATGCGCCCTTAAAGACAGACGTCTCTGCAGATTATGATTTGGTCATCTTTCAGCTAATGAAAACAGTGGTAAATTCTGATTAAAATTCCAGATCTCATAGCATAACAAACACGACTCCTTCAACATGATCAGAGAGTATGAAAGATTGGAGGAATCAATTCTTTCTAGTCTAAAAGAGCACTAGGTCTACAACATTACCGCAACCAGTACTAAAAACTAGTGATAAACCGTTTAATGGAAATGCTAAGATATATATCTCAGATTAAACATCGGAGGGATGCAGAAAACAACTTAATTGCAACTAAAATATCTCTTGAAGCAGAAATTCAACCAAAACAATCCATTTAGAAACAAGGAAACGATCAACACGCACAGATTCAGATTCAGAGGAAAGGAATTATGCATTCAGTGGAACCTGACTTTGATTATCGAATCGCCGAGTCTGTTTCAATTGCTGAAGTTCCACGCTTCTTTTCCCAGCCTTCTACTCTCTTCTTCTACCTGTAATGCTGTCCTCTTTGCCTCTACAAGCTTTTATTTTATAACACAGTCTCTCTCATCTACCAAGGACTCGGCACGCGATCCCGTGCATCTCCCTTCTAAAATAAATATACTTTTATTTAATTTAATGATCCCAAGAGGTTACTCTTTTTTAAATATTAACACACAATTCGGACAACATTTAATTATTTTATAGCCGACCAAGCATATTTTATTTAATAAAGTTATAACATTACAACAATCTATAATTGTACAACTATATTTTAATTTATTTTATTAATTAAGTTGTAAATCACAAATTACAACATAACTTACAACTATTTTATTTATTTAAATATTTATTGTAAATAATATTATATTAAATAATACAAAATTTCTTACAATCTTTATTTAACAACTATACTTCTAATAAAATAATAATTTATTTACAACAATAATTAACAACTATCGACTCAATATTATCTTTTATAAATATATTTAATTATCAACATTATAATTTCCGTAATATGATTCTAATAAAAGCACAACGACACCTTACACACTTAGACACTTTCTAACCTAGTTAGACTCCAAGGTGCAATATTACTTATCCGCAAATCATGAATGACAGACAATGACCACAAGGGATAAACTGATAACTAGACCATACTGACATGGGACCTCACGTTAACTCCAAACAACTAATCCATTGGCGAAGGCACGCTCAGACCTGGTAATCAGGTGGAGTCGATGCCTAGTACCTGCATTCCTGCAACAACGCATGGTTAAACATAACAAGATATATATATCCACATGGAGTCCTATAGTGAATGGAAATCCCAGTGGTGTAGGGTACTCAAGAGCGAGTACTACAACACTGTTCCATTCACATTTATGAATAAATGATTAACTATGTTGAACAAGGTATCTGATATTAATCAACAACATAAAACATTCAATCCTCTTACAATCCAATATCGCAATTAACATTAAACATCTGTAACATCTAGTTTATTTATCAAATTCTAAAGCATAAAATGATAAAATCCAACATCAACAATTGTTATCATAACAATCAGGTTCATAATGAATTAGCAAAATAACAAGAGATCCATCATCTACAGTCTAAGACACTATCATAGAGTCTAAGCAAACATCAATCTGATAGACGACGAGATGAGGGGCACTACATCCTCCCCCCTAGGATCAGGCTTACTCCTGGAAGCCTGCGAACAAATATGGATATAGCTCTCACATTCAGGATGCATCTTTCCAGGTAGCTGAAATCTCATCACTACACGATGGGCATCCAACCCATCCATCCCAACACTATGTCATAGGATCCTAGTGGTATAATGCAAGGATCCGCCGTGGTAGATAAGGGACCTATCTTCAACTCACAACCATACACAAAAGAGTCCACTGTTACCCTAGACCCAGAGGCTAATTCCACTTGCCACTTAACATCTTCAGGTTCCTAGGTGAGGACTACGAATGAATATATTCTTTAGAGTTTAAACAACTAGTGTAGCTTGATGGGCTAATATAGATCCCAGAGTACCCAGTGTTAGCAAACCTGGCTCTGATACCAGATGTAACGCCCGCTTTAAACACCTTAAAAAAATACGCACTTATGCTATAAGAAACAGGAACATTTTTTTTTTTTAAAATGTTTAAGATAACAAAGTAATGTTAACATAACTATTTACACCATTACACTTACGACATGCTCTCCAAGGTTTCAAGGCTGCATTACTTAACAAACCAACTAACATAAATTAACATTCATCAGTAACTGATTCGAATCCAATGCACAATAACTAATTCATATTCATTGCATATCGTCAAATAATACAATCTACATGATCAAATACATAACTGAAATGTTCTCCTTACATGAAAGTACATCATTACATTATCATTTCTAGACTACATCAGAATTACATACATTATGATTGAGCTGTTACACAAATCTGGTACAAGATTATACACATACATCTTCATCAACTGGTACAAGTACAATTATCTGAAAACTGGAATAAATCTTTTCTGCATATGAACTTGACAAAGAATAACCAATGGATAATAAAGCTCTTCCACCCGACCATGTGGAACCCTAAGGTCCACCCCCCGAGCTAGGAGTTAACATGAGGTCCCAAACAATAACAGTCAGGTAGACAAAAGACAACAAGAACAAAGGACAACCGAACGCCAATACAACACATGGCAATAACATAAACAACACAACACAACTTAACTTCCAGAGGCGAAACATAACATAAGTGGAGAGACCAAACAAGGAATTCTAGGTTGTAGTAGGGAGAGTGTCATCGCACGGTCCTAACATGGGTTATCCTGACAGCCTCTCACTCAGCGCCAGCCCCCGTCTATGGTTATCCTGACAGCCTCTCACTAGGCGCCGGCCCCATAGGGTGACACATGCGGAATCGACCTTCCTTTCGTGAGGACAAGGAAGTCAATCATGCCAACCAGGCCTTCTCTACCCATCCTTAGTCTATACAAGCACTACATGCCATGGGAGAGGAATCCATTAATCTTGTTTAGTGTGAAATCTACCCTTAACCCCTTAGTTCATTTTGGGTTATCACTTGATTAATCTACTTCCAACGGGTTATCCTGACTGCCACTTTGGGCGCCGGCCCCACATTGAAAGCCACTCTCCTTCCTAACACCTAGTAAACCCTAACCACCATACAAGGCATTATAGCAATACACATACATGTTCATTGCAAGGCATAAACCCTCTTGCATTACAAACAGAATCATAACACCAATTGTTATCCATCGCCTATAGCATTACAACATTTTACACTTTTACAGATACCAGGTCTCTCCAAACAACAATTACGACAAAACGGTTACAAGATAAATATAATTAGACGAACAACAATACATCCCCAAGGGAGTACATTCATCATTCACAATGTCTTTTATCCCAGACAAACAAATAAATCACAACATTCATGAAGAGCTTTTCTACACATCATGATGCATTTAGAATATTTACATTCTCTCACATCACCATAACCAAATTCCTTATACATGACAAAAGGCGACACGACTTCAATAACTCAAGACACTTATCAACACATTACATGAAGTCGAAACACAACAACCTTGGCCTCTGGAAATGAACCCTTGACAACTTACACCTTGAGCATTTCATACAATTTCAATTCACACTAACTAATTATCTAATACCTTTAAATCAAATTCCCAATACAATAATTATATACCTAATTCTTAACCCATTATCTTAACAAAAGAAGAAATCATATTAAAACCGATGTCAATCAAATTTCATCAACCATAATATATAATCACAACGATTTTCTTTTAATCAAATACATAATGACAACATTATTCTAAATCCCCAATTTCATTTGGCAACTATACTTTTGAAATAATAATAATAATAATATTAATAATAGTAACAATTATTATTATTATTATTATTATTATTGTAATAATAACAATAATAATTATAATTATAATAATGATATTGATATTAATAGTACTACTATTAATACACACATGCATTCAAACACATTGTAAAGAAAATAAACATTCCTTAGGGTTAATCTAAGCCAATCAGATGAAATGCATACAAGAAAGCACAACTAACCTAGATTAACAATGACGGGTTTCTGCAGACTAAAATTGAAACGATAAATCTTAATGCACGGAAAGTAAATAAAAGACTCTATTTCTACCTCCAAAATGTGACCTCTTCCCAGTGAAGTGCATCAGATTCCGCACAGAGTCTGTGAGCTGTCTAGGGTTGCGTCTGCAACTACAGATTTGTCCTCTGCTGCTAGATTTGTCCCTACGCAAAGACTTGTATAATAGTGACAAAATAATATTTCTCATGACACAGAGGAAGGATAATCTTGTTGGCCGATGAATAATATTAAGTGGGAATATTAAGACTGCTATGGAGGCATTCTCAAATGCTCATCGCAAAACCAAGGGATCATATGGAACTGATGGAATATCTTCTGAGAACCAAGGTGGGTTGTACCATCTTCGGTAGCCTCCTCCTTTGCTCGAATATAAATGTCCAGGAGGAAAGCATTCAAAACGTTCACAATCGTCATTTAAAGCTTTCATTTCAGATGCAAACCATATTGATCCATCAAGGCCCCAGCCTGTATAGAGGGGTGTGATGCCAATAGCATCACGAGCTGCAATAAAACTATTGTCATGGGTGTCCACAAGAACAAAAGAGAACATTCCGTCCAACATGTTGACGCAATCCTCACCATATTCTTCATACTATCAATGTATTCAAACCACATGAGTAACAGTAGTCGGTATCCCTGAAATCCAAAGATAGGCAATAACTTGACAATCACTCCCAGTCCTAAACTTGCAATTGATATAATTGGCGGTAACACTTCAACAGTTTTCTTTCTATCACAATATTTTTCACGAAAGTCAATGGTCACAGAAAATGAAGGCAATAGGTTTGACGAAGGTTCCAAGGATGTTCTTTGAGATCCCAACACCTTAATAATGCTTCCAAGTAATATCAAAACCACAACTCCTAAACAGAGAACAACTCCTAAATGGGATCACATGGAAATATGAAATTATGGATTAACTAATTACTTGCTGACGTTGTGGACAGCTGAATGCCCAACAATAGCCTATATGTCGAGTGACAATGAGAGTAGAGGATTATGTCTTGAAATGTATAGTGGTTTCCAAGGTTTCCTTATAAATGGCACCCTAAATGCAAAAGATAAAGTTAAACCTCAAGAATATGGAGATAGCTATTAGATCTACCATATGACTTAAAAGCAATAATCCATGATGGCACCACAGACTTCTTGAGACACTCATGGCACCACGATTTCTTAAGACACTCATGGCACCACGAGGCCTTAGAGCATAATGTGGATGAGATATTCCATAATAAGATTGCAGAATACAATCTGAGACTCTAAGGTTATGAAATGTTCACTGTGTATGAGAAACAAGACGCTAAACTCCACTAAGGGTGCGATCTGCATGGGTAAATCCTCCACAGTTTACTGAGATGCTTAATGGCTTTAAGGAGAATAACGTATACCACTGCAGACAGACATCACACAAAACATATAGCTCGGTGAATAAGCCTACATGTACAGACTACCATTTTCATGTATGTTTTTATTGCTAAATGCTCAGTACCATACAAATTAGAAATCAAAACATCCGACACCATTTTGCTGCTCAATTACAAATATTGAGATTGCTTACAACAACAAAAGAGAAGGGAAAATAACCTCCACTGACTGCATACCAAACTGAACCATCTGTATCCATATTCCATCAAAAACCTCAATCTAACTCGGTCTCCATATGAGGTGCATCTGCACTAGGCTCTGATTTAAAGGACTCATCTTAATTCTAGGTATATCTAATGCTTGGATTGTGGATGGCTTCTAGTCTATCTGCTGCATGGTGGGGATGGCCAATACTGGACCAAGTGTGCACTGAAGGGGACCTACATTCAATTTGACTTACACATTTTGTCACAGCAGACCTATATTCACTGCTATAAAAGGCTTTGCCATTAGCATACTGTTAAATTCAGTAAGAATACAATGATGGCAAACAAGTCTTCAAGCATACATTATATCAATCCTTCCAAATCACAGATCAGATCCACGTGATAGATCAAAACTGCAACAGTGCTGTGGGTTGGAAAACCTGGATAGAAAGAAACCCTTGGTCATATTTTGGACCATCTCTAACTTGACACCATGAGGCTTCCAAGTAGCTTGCACCCAGCTCATAAGCCTGGTTCCAGACAGGATAGGTCTAACAAAAATAAGCAGTAAGGGTATAGTGTTCAATTCATGCACAAGCTTTATAAAACCCAGACAATTCTAAAACAACATAAGGTAAAGACTGTTCGGAGGGAGATTCATTCCCTTGTGGAACACCATTGGAATGAATTTGTGAGGTCTCTTGGGAGCCATGGTCATCAGAAACTCCAGCAGAAACAACATCAACTAATGCATGCGTGATCTAGGTGGCCATTCTAAATTAAAAAAAACACATTGGCCAAAGGGTGGACATAATCAAATCATGAACTGGTCTGCAAGGATTATTTGATTGTTATGATTTAAAACTTCTGAATATTAAGTCATCGATGCATATATCTGTGCAGTTGTTTCCGATATCATCCTTATATATGAAAGAAAGGGCAACTAAAAGAAGACGGTAAAGTAAAAACTTGCCAACCTCACCAAATATCTGGCTGACTTCAGGAGATGTAACAAAGTCTTCTAAACTCTCAAATACATCTCAGTTCATATAAAAACCGGTATTAGGATTCGTTAAAACTCCACCCATGTACTCTGCTACTGTAATCGATCCTCCCCTAAACCAATGAAGATCTATAAGTGCAGTTTCATCCACAAAATTCCTAAACTTCGATGCTTCCTCTTCTAAAAGTTTAAGTTTTGTGATGAGCTTCCATGCATGTGCTATTTTTCTTAGGGTCTTTTGAAACAGTTCTTGGCAACCCAGCCTCGGCCTATCATCTTTGAAAAACATAGGATCAGCGGCAACGAGCTTTGACATGCGATCTGAGACTTCAAAAGCATGTTGAGAGCCTACCCACACAATCTTGAGAACATCGACGTCAAATTCCGCCTTCTTTCTGTCGTGCGCCAACTGATCCACTCCACCCATTTTCACCGCAATGAAGATAGCCCTTGCCTTAACATAGTACAAACTTGCGAGATGATTTTGATTTCTTTCGTTCTGCTACGGGAGCTATTTATAAAGGAAAGAGAAACTGATCGCAGTGGTTGGATAATAAATTTGCCTATAGATTATAGCAGTTTCTATTGGCAGAATAATAATGAATGAAAAACCAAGATTTTATGGTAGTATAGGTAGATTTACTTAATCACACCATAGAAGCTCTCTGAAAATCTTTCAGACGACCAGAAATGGTGTTATCGAATTCTCTATTTTGGGGGTTTTCTGCAAGGGCATCGTTTACATTAAGATACCTATTAAATCTGCTATGGTTGTTCCAGCCACTTCATAAAGGCATTACTCAGACCAATATAAGAATGCAAATGCCCATTTAAGAAAGCTATTTCTATTTTAAATGCTGGATGCTAGGTTTTGGTGATGGTCCAATTCAGTTTATGCGCCCTTAAAGACAGACGTCTCTGCAGATTATGATTTGGTCATCTTTCAGCTAATGAAAACAGTGGTAAATTCTGATTAAAATTCCAGATCTCATAGCATAACAAACACGACTCCTTCAACATGATCAAAGAGTATGAAAGATCGGAGGAATCAATTCTTTCTAGTCTAAAAGAGCACTAGGTCTACAACATTACCGCAACCAGTAATAAAAACTAGTGATAAACCGTTTAATGGAAATGCTAAGATATATATCTGAGATTAAACATCGGAGGGATGCAGAAAACAACTTAATTGCAACTAAAATATCTCTTGAAGCAGAAATTCAACCAAAACAATCCATTTAGAAACAAGGAAACGATCAACACCCACAGATTCAGATTCAGAGGAAAGGAATTATGCATTCAGTGGAACCTAACTTTGATTATCGAATCGCCGAGTCCGTTTCAATTGCTGAAGTTCCACGCTTCTTTTCCTAGCCTTCTACTCTCTTCTTCTACCTGCAATGCTGTCCTCTTTGCCTCTACAAGCTTTTATTTTATAACACAGTCTCTCTCATCTACCAAGGACTCGGCACGCGATCCCGTGCATCTCCCTTCTAAAAAAAATATACTTTTATTTAATTTAATGATCCCAAGAGGTTACTCTTTTTTAAATATTAACACACAATTCTGACAACATTTAATTATTTTATAGCCGACCAAGCATATTTTATTTAATAAAGTTATAACATTACAACAATCTATAATTGTACAACTATATTTTAATTTATTTTATTAATTAAGTTGAAAATCACAAATTACAACATAACTTACAACTATTTTATTTATTTAAATATTTATTGTAAATAATATTATATTAAATAATACAAAATTTCTTACAATCTTTATTTAACAACTATACTTCTAATAAAATAATAATTTATTTACAACAATAATTAACAACTATCGACTCAATATTATCTTTTATAAATATATTTAATTATCAACATTATAATTTCCGTAATATGATTCTAATAAAAGCACAACGACACCTTACACACTTAGACACTTTCTAACCTAGTTAGACTCCAAGGTGCAATATTACTTATCCGCAAATCATGAATGACAGACAATGACCACAAGGGATAAACTGATAACCAGACCATACTGACATGGGACCTCACGTTAACTCCAAACAACTAATCCATTGGCGAAGGCACTCTCAGACCTGGTAATCAGGTGGAGTCGATGCCTAGTACCTGCATTCCTACAACAACGCACAGTTAAACATAACAAGATATATATATCCACATGCAGTCCTATAGTGAATGGAAATCGTAGTGGTGTAGGGTACTCGAGAGCGAGTAATACAACACTGTTCCATTCACGTTTATGAATAAACGATTAACTATGTTGAACAAGGTATCTGATATTAATCAACAACATAAAACATTCAATCCTCTTACGATCCAATATCGCAATCAACATCAAACATCTATAACATCTAGTTTATTTATCAAATTCTAAAGCATAAAATGATAAAATCCAACATCAACAACTGTTATCATAACAATCAGGTTCATAATGAATTAGCAAAATAATAAGAGATCCATCATCTACAGTCTAAGACACTATCATAGAGTCTAAGCAAACATCAATCTGATAGACGACGAGATGAGGGGCACTACATCCTCCCCCCTAGGATCAGGCTTACTCCTGGAAGCCTGCGAACAAATATGGATATAGCTCTCGCATTCGGGATGCATCTTTCCAGGTAGCTGAAATCTCATCATTACACGATGGGCATCCAACCCATCCATCCCAACACTATGTCATAGGATCCTAGTGGTATAATGCAAGGATCCGCTGTGGTAGATAAGGGACCTATCTTCAACTCACAACCATACACAAAAGAGTCCACTATTACCCTAGACCCAGAGGCTAATTCCACTTGCCACTTAACATCTTCAGGTTCCTAGGGGAGGACTACGAATGAATATATTCTTCAGAGTTTCAACAACTAGTGTAGCTTGATGGGCTAATATAGATCCCAAAGTACCCAGTGTTAGCAAACCTGGCTCTGATACCAGATGTAATGCCCGCCTTGAACACCTTAAAAAAATACGCACTTATGCTATAAGAAACAGGAACATTTTTTTTTAAAAAAAAATGTTTAAGATAACAAAGTAATGTTAACATAACTATTTACACCATTACACTTACGACATGCTCTCCAAGGTTTCAAGGCTGCATTACTTAACAAACCAACTAACATAAATTAACATTCATCAGTAACTGATTCGAATCCAATGCACAATAACTAATTCATATTCATTGCATATCGTCAAATAATACAATCTACATGATCAAATACATAACTGAAATGTTCTCCTTACATGAAAGTACATCATTACATTATCATTTCCAGACTACATCAGAATTACATACATTATGATTGAGCTGTTACACAAATCTAGTACAAGATTATACACATACATCTTCATCAACTGGTACAAGTACAATTATCTAAAAACTGGAATAAATCTTTTCTGCATATGAACTTGACAAAGAATAACCAATGGATAATAAAGCTCTTCCACCCGACCATGTGGAACCCTAAGGTCCACCCCCCGAGCTAGGAGTTAACATGAGGTCCCAAACAATAACAGTCAGGTAGACAAAAGACAACAAGAACAAAGGACAACCAAACACCAATACAACACATGGCAATAACATAAACAACACAACACAAATTAACTTCCAGAGGCGAAACATAACATAAGTGGAGAGACCAAACAAGGAATGCTAGGTTGTAGTAGGGAGAGTGTCATCGCATGGTCCTAACATGGGTTATCCTGACAGCCTCTCACTCGGCGCCGGCCCCCATCTATGGTTATCCTGACAGCCTCTCACTAGGCGCCGGCCCCATAGGGTGACACATGAGGAATCAACCTTCCTTTCGTGAGGACAAGGAAGTCAATCATGCCAACCAGGCCTTCTCTACCCATCCTTAGTCTATACAAGCACTACAGGCCATGGGAGAGGAATCCATTAATCTTGTTTAGTGTGAAATCTAGCCTTAACCCCCTAGTTCATTTTAGGTTATCACTTGATTAATCTACCTCCAACAGGTTATCCTGACTGCCACTTTGGGCGCCGACCCCACATTGAAAGCCACTCTCCTTCCTAACACCTAGTAAACCCTAACCACCATACAAGGCATTATAGCAATACACATACATGTTCATTGCAAGGCATAAACCCTCTTGCATTACAAACAAAATCATAACACCAATTGTTATCCATCGCCTATAGCATTACAACATTTTACACTTTTACAAATACCAGGTCTCTCCAAACAACAATTACGACAAAACGGTTACAAGATAAATATAATTAGACGAACAACAATACATCCCCAAGGGAGTACATTCATCATTCACAATGTCTTTTATCCCAAACAAACAAATAAATCACAACATTCATGAAGAGCTTTTTTACACATCATGATGCATTTAGAATATTTACATTCTCTCACAACACCATAACCAAATTCCTTATACATGACAAAAGGCGACACGACTTCAATAACTCAGGACACTTATCAACACATTACATGAAGTCGAAACACAACAACCTTGGCCTCTGGAAATGAACCCTTGACAACTTACACCTTGAGCATTTCATACAATTTCAATTCACACTAACTAATTATCTAATACCTTTAAATCAAATTCCCAATACAATAATTATATACCTAATTCTTAACCCATTATCTTAACAAAAGAAGAAATCATATTAAAACCGATGTCAATCAAATTTCATTAACCATAATATATAATCACAACGATTTTCTTTTAATCAAATACATAATGACAACATTATTCTAAATCCCCAATTTTATTTGGCAACTATACTTTTGAAATAATAATAATAATAATATTAATAATAGTAACAATAATAATTATTATTATTATTGTAATAATAACAATAATAATTATAATTATAATAATGATATTGATATTAATAGTACTACTATTAATACACACATGCATTTAAACACATTGTAAAGAAAATAAACATTCCATAGGGTTAATCTAAGCCAATCAGATGAAATGCATACAAGAAAGCACAACTAACCTAGATTAACAATGACGGGTTTCTGCAGACTAAAATTGAAACGATAAATCTTAATGCACGGAAAGTAAATAAGAAGACTCTGTTTCTGCCTCCAAAATGTGACCTCTTCTCAGTGAAGTGCATCAGATTCTGCGCAGAGTCTGTGAGCTATCTAGGGTTGCTTCTGCAACTATAGATTTGTCCTCTGCTGCTAGATTTGTCCCTACGCGAAGACTTGTATAATAGTGACAAAATAATATTTCTCATGACACGGAGGAAGGATAATCTTGTTGACCGATGAATAATATTAAGTGGGAATATTAAGACTACTATGGAGGCATTCTCAAATGCTTGTCGCAAAACCAAGGGATCATATGGAACTGATGGAATATCTTCTGAGAACCAAGGTGGGTTGTACCTTCTTCGGTAGCCTCCTCCTTTGCTCGAATATAAATGTCCAGGAGGAAATCATTCAAAACGTTCACAATCGTCATTTAAAGCTTTCATTTCAGATGCAAACCATATTGATCCATCAAGGCCCCAGCCTGTATAGAGGGGTGTGATGCCAATAGCATCACAAGCTGCAATAAAACTGTTGTCATGGGTGTCCACAAGAACAAAAGAGAACATTCCGTCCAACATGTTGACGCAATCCTCACCATATTCTTCATACTATCAATGTATTCAAACCACATGAGTAACAGTAGTCAGTATCCCTGAAATCCAAAGATAGGTAATAACTTCACAGTCACTCCCAGTCCTAAACTTGCAATTGATATAATTGGCGGTAACACTTCAACAGTTTTCTTTCTATCACAATATTTTTCACGAAAGTCAATGGTCACAGAAAACGAAGGCAATAGGTTTGACGAAGGTTCCAAGGATGTTCTTTGAGATCCCAACACCTTAATAATGCTTCCAAGTAATATCAAAACAACAACTCCTAAACAGAGAACAACTCCTAAATGGGATCACATGGAAATATGAAATTATGGATTAACTAATTACTTGCTGACGTTGTGGACAGCTGAATGCCCAACAATAGCCTATATGTCGAGTGACAATGAGAGTAGAGGATTATGTCTTGAAATGTATAGTGGTTTCCAAGGTTTCCTTATAAATGGCACCCTAAATGCAAAAGATAAAGTTAAACCTCAAGAATATGGAGATAGCTATTAGATCTACCATATGACTTAAAAGCAATAATCCATGATGGCACCACAGACTTCTTGAGACACTCATGGCACCACGATTTCTTAAGACACTCATGGCACCACGAGGCCTTAGAGCATAATGTGGATGAGATATTCCATAATAAGATTGCAGAATACAATCTGAGACTCTAAGGTTATGAAATGTTCACTGTGTATGAGGAACAAGACGCTAAACTCCACTAAGGGTGCGATCTGCATGGGTAAATCCTCCACAGTTTACTGAGATGCTTAATGGCTTTAAGGAGAATAACGTATACCACTGCAGACAGACATCACACAAAACATACAGCTCGGTGAATAAGCCTACATGTACAGACTACCATTTTCATGTATGTTTTTATTGCTAAATGCTCAGTACCATACAAATTAGAAATCAAAACATCCGACACCATTTTGCTACTCAATTACAAATATTGAGATTGCTTACAACAGCAAAAGAGAAGGGAAAATAACCTCCACTGACTGCATACCAAACTGAACCATCTGTATCCATATTCCATCAAAAACCTCAATCTAACTCGGTCTCCATATGAGATGCATCTGCACTAGGCTCTGATTTAAAGGACTCATCTTAATTCTAGGTATTTCTAATGCTTGGATTGTGGATGGCTTCTAGTCTATCTGCTGCGTGGTGGGGATGGCCAATACTGGACCAAGTGTGCACTGAAGGGGACCTACATTCAATTTGACTTACACATTTTGTCACAGCAGACCTATATAGACTGCTATGAAAGGCTTTGCCATTAGCATACTGTTAAATTCAGTAAGAATATAATGATGGCAAACAAGTCTTCAAGCATACATTATATCAATCCTTCCAAATCACAGATCAGATCCACGTGATAGATCAAAACCGCAACAGTTGGGATCAAGCCCATGATACTCAAAATCGATCTGCAATGTTTTCTGTACGAATTCAGAAGCTTAGATAGTCATTCTACCCAAGCAATTATATTTTGACAATGGCAAATCAATGCTGTGGGTTTGAAAACCTGGATAGAAAGAAACCCTTTGTCATATTTTAGACCATCTCTAACTTGACACCATGAGGCTTCCAAGTAGCTTGCACCCAGCTCATAAGCTTGGTTCCAGATAGGATAGGTCTAACAAAAATAAGCAGTAAGGGTATAGTGTTCAATTCATGCACAAGCTTTATAAAACCCAGACAATTCTAAAACAACATAAGGTAAAGACTGTTCGGAGGGAGATTCATTCCCTTGTGGAACACCATTGGAATGAATTTGTGAGGTCTCTTGGGAGCCATGGTCATCAGAAACTCCAGCAGAAACAATATCAACTGATGCATGTGTGATCTTGGTGGCCATTCTAAATTAAAAAAAACACGTTGGCCAAAGGGTGAAGGACATAATCAAATCATGAACTGGTCTGCATGGATTATTTGATTGTTATGATTTAAAACTTCTGAATATTAAGTCATCGATGCATATATTTGTGCAGTTGTTTCTGATATCATCCTTATATATGAAAGAAAGGGCAACTAAAAGAAGACGGTAAATTAAAAACTTCCCAACCTCACCAAATATCTGGCTGACTTCAGGAGATGTAACAAAGTCTTCTAAACTCTCAAATACATCTCAATTCATATAAAAACCGGCATTAGGATTTGTTAAAACTCCACCCATGTACTCTGCTACTGTAATCGATCCTCCCCTAAACCAATGAAGAGCTGTAAGTGCAGTTTCATCCACAAAATTCCTAAACTTCGATGCTTCCTCTTCTAAAAGTTTAAGTTCTGTGATGAGCTTCCATGCATGTGCTGTTTTTCTTAGGGTCTTTTGAAATAGTTCTTGGCGACCCAGCCTTGGCCTGTCATCTTTGAAAAACATAGGATCAGCGGCAACGAGCTTTGACATGCGATCTGAGACTTCAAAAGCATGTTGAGAGCCTGCCCACACAATCTTGAGAACATCGACGTCAAATTGCGCCTTCTTTCTCTCGTGCGCCAACTGATCCACTCCACCCATTTTCACCACAATCAAGATAGCCCTTGCCTTAACAGAGCACAAACCTGCGAGATGATTTTGATTTCTTTCGTTCTGCTATGGGAGCTATTTATAAAGGAAAGAGAAACCGATCGCAGTGGGTGGATAATAAATTTTCTATAGATTATAGCAGTTTCTATTGGCAGAATAATAATGAATGAAAAACCAAGATTTTATGGTAGTATAGGTAGATTTACTTAATCACACCATAGAAGCTCTCTGAAAATCTTTCAGACGAATAGAAATGGTGTTATCGAATTCTCTGTTTTGGGGGTTTTCTGCAAGGGCAGCGTTTACATTAAGATACCTATTAAATCTGCTATGGTTGTTCCAGCCACTTCATAAAGGCATTACTCAGACCAATACAAGAATGCAAATGCCCGTTTAAGAAAGCTATTTCTATTTTAAATGTTGGATGCTAGGTTTTGGTGACGGTCCAATTCAGTTTATGCGCCCTTAAAGATAGATGTCTCTGCAGATTATGATTTGGTCATCTTTTAGCTAATGAAAACAGTGGTAAATTCTGATTAAAATTCTAGATCTCATAGCATAAGAAACACGACTCCTTCAACATGATTAGAGAGTATGAAAGATTGGAGGAATCAATTCTTTCTAGTCTAAAAGAGCACTAGGTCTACAACATTACTGCAACCAGTAATAAAAACTAGTGATAAACCGTTTAATGGAAATGCTAAGATATATATCTCAGATTAAACATCGGAGGGATGCAGAAAACAACTTAATTGCAACTAAAATATCTCTTGAAGCAGAAATTCAACCAAAACAATCCATTTAGAAACAAGGAAACGATCAACACCCACAGATTCAGATTCAGAGGAAAGGAATTATGCATTCAGTGGAACCTGACTTTGATTATCGAATCGCCGAGTCCGTTTCAATTGCTGAAGTTCCACGCTTCTTTTCCCAGCCTTCTACTCTCTTCTTCTACCTGCAATGCTGTCCTCTTTGCCTCTACAAGCTTTTCTTTTATAACACAGTCTCTCTCATCTACCAAGGACTCGGCACGCGATCCCGTGCATCTCCCTTCTAAAAAAATATACTTTTATTTAATTTAATGATCCCAAGAGGTTACTCTTTTTTAAATATTAACACACAATTCGGACAACATTTAATTATTTTATAGCCGACCAAGCATATTTTATTTAATAAAGTTATAACATTACAACAATCTATAATTGTACAGCTATATTTTAATTTATTTTATTAATTAAGTTGTAAATCACAAATTACAACATAACTTACAACTATTTTATTTATTTAAATATTTATTGTAAATAATATTATATTAAATAATACAAAATTTCTTACAATCTTTATTTAACAACTATACTTCTAATAAAATAATAATTTATTTACAACAATAATTAACAACTATCGACTCAATATTATCTTTTATAAATATATTTAATTATCAACATTATAATTTCCGTAATATGATTCTAATAAAAGCACAACGACACCTTACACACTTAGACACTTTCTAACCTAGTTAGACTCCAAGGTGCAATATTACTTATCCGCAAATCATGAATGATAGACAATGACCACAAGGGATAAACTGATAACCAGACCATACTGACATGGGACCTCACGTTAACTCCAAACAACTAATCCATTGGCGAAGGCACGCTCAGACCTGGTAATCAGGTGGAGTCGATGCCTAGTACCTGCATTCCTGCAACAACGCATGGTTAAACATAACAAGATATATATATCCACATGCAGTCTTATAGTGAATGGAAATCGCAGTGGTGTAGGGTTCTCGAGAGCGAGTAATACAACACTGTTCCATTCACGTTTATGAATAAATGATTAACTATGTTTAACAAGGTATCTGATATTAATCAACAACATAAAACATTCAATCCTCTTACAATCCAATATTGCAATTAACATCAAACATCTGTAACATCTAGTTTATTTATCAAATTCTAAAGCATAAAATGATAAAATCCAACATCAACAACTGTTATCATAACAATCAGGTTCATAATGAATTAGCAAAATAACAAGAGATCCATCATCTACAGTCTAAGACACTATCATAGAGTCTAAGCAAACATCAATCTGATAGACGACGAGATGAGGGGCACTACAATTTATCTAATTTCCAAAATCAATAACAAGAAAGTAGAATAAGCATAAGAACAACAACCATAAAAACATAACACATAGACACTAGGATTTTTACGTCAAAAACCCAAAAAGGGGAAAACCATGTTGAGTGTTAGCTTAAAATATATTATGATAGCACAATACCGAATTACAAGAAGGCTCACTGCCCTATGAAGAAGTGCTCACTGTACAAAGGCTCACTGCTAAAGAAAAAGAAGAAAGAAGAAGGATTGGCTCATTTCCATAAGATGAACTAAAGTAAATGCATCTACCACATTCTTGATCATGGTTCCATTGAAGGTTCAATATACAGATTCAAAGGTCTTCATTTATTCTACCCTACTTCTCAACTTAACTACATATACTCTATTTTCTGTCCTTGTTCAATTTTTTTTGCTCTACACTCTTCTCATAATCCTTTAGACTTCAAATTCACACAACACACCCTTCTACTTCACAATCCATCGAGTATTTATATCCACAACAATATTCATTTCATAATCAGGTCAGCAAGCTAGACATAAAGCGTGTATGCAATGTATCCTACCTTGTAAGCTAGATCATGTGTACAAACAGTAATGCGGATCCAAACAATCATTGTATTATCTTCATACAAGTTGGCACCACACATATTACTGCTTAGATTTATTATTCAAGCAATATACCTTCTCCACGTAAGGATCTAATTGCTTGTCGGCTTGTCTCTTTAGAACATGCTTGACCTAATCAACTTTCACACCAAAATTCTTATTGCGCATGAAATGAGACTCAAAGACTCACATCAACCATTCCTAATACCTCACAAATCATATCTTAACAAACACAGGTCATGATGTCCTTATGTGGTGAAATGTGGAACTCAGAATTGACTCTTCTGCCTTGGTGAAGTACTGGCAAACCAACTGCCAGAACTTGGAGTTTTGTAGACAATCTTCCGGATCACTTCAAACTTTGTAACTCATCAAGTGTATGCTTCTGACACCTATCCATACTACCTCAAAACTGCATACTAATACAATCACTTGCGGAGAAATGTGGACCAAAATACTCATGCACTCTACATTGTTCCTGACTTAACTGTGTTTACCAAAATCACATCTTTCAAAATTAGGTTGTTGGCTGCCAAAAAGTCTATTAATAACCATTTTTGGGAACCCTGGGCAGTAGTAGAGTTAAGGGGGGAAGTGTAGAGTCAAGAATAGGTAGGAAAATAGAAACCCTAGCAGATTTGGGGCTACAAATGGCAGATGATTCCTGAGTCTTGTGAGAGGATGCTGTAATGTGCTGCAGCTTGTGGAGGGTTGATTCCTCTTATTATATTTGATCTTCTGTAATGTAATAAGTTGTCCAAATTAATAAAGAAAGTTCTATTTTGTGTGTGTAATTTCTGTTGTGTGTTTTATGATTTACCCCTTTCATCATGTTGATTGCCTCCGCATCGAAGACTCCACAGATGAAACCTTTTTTTGAATTTGGGTTGGTGTGCTGGCCTGCAATAATAACATCATCCCTGATCCCCTCATTGACTAGAAAACCTATAAATTTTGACGCATTGGCAAGAGACCCTGTAACTTGGACAATAGTCACATAAAAATGCTCTAAGAGGACACCATCATGGATATGGCTACCCTACAGTCCCCTTGTCCCTACAATCTCTTTGATGGCATTACATAGCCCCTCCTCCTCTGTACTGAATAAGCAGCGGACTTGCTAGTCCACTGACTCCTCCAAGCAATTGTAGCGGACTCCAAAGTGTTTTTTGCCCGCCATTGTTATGGGAGACTTCGAGCTGTCCTCCTAAAATAGGAAGTTTCTCTCGATTACCTTCCTCGTGACTTACATTGTTTGAAAGTTGTGGGTTTTATGATGCTTTTTGCCTATTCAAACTGTCCTCACTTCTAGAAAAGGAATGCTTGATTGACTCTTTCCTAATTAAACCAAACTAGGGACAGTCCTTCCTATCTCCTCCAGGATTTCCTATCTTGGAGAAAGCCATGCTCACTGTTGATTCTTCTGAAATCTCCTACCTTGAGCTGTACCTATGAAATACCTAAATCCCCATCGTCTTTGATTAGCATCTTTCTCAGATCCTTGAAACACCACCCTTCGAAAAAGCATTCCTCCCTTGTTTCTTGCTCAACCCCTTGATTCGCTAGGAGATCGGCCACCCTGTTGGCCTCTCTGTATACGTGTATTGTTGACCTCCTTGCCTGTGCTGGCTAGCTTGAAGACACCCTAAACTTTATCATTAAGATACCTATTAAATCTGTGTTGGTTGTATGCATGTGTTTTCTTGGTGCATGTAGATCACATATGAATATAGGCTTAGGAGTATTTGCAACAACACTGCTTTTTGATTTGGATCCTAAAAATGTTGCACAACTTATGTTCTTCTCTCAAACATCTATCCACGAGTGGGTAGGTATGGTGAGGTAAGGAGATTGATGAAAGATAGAGGAATTAAAAAAATGCTTGGATGCAGTTGGATTGAAGGGCATAAAATGGTACATGATTTTTTGTGTAGGAGACATATCACATCCATAGACAAAGGAGACCTATGCAAAGTTGGAGAAATTGGCTTGGAAGATGAAGGCAGCAAGGTATTTTCCAGATTCAAGAATTTACTTAATGCTATGGAAGGATGGGAAAAAATATTATTTCTCTGCCACTATGGTGAAAAGTTGGCAATTGCATTTGGTTTGTTAAACATGCCTTATGGAACAACTATTAGACCTTTATCTTAAGGTTACTCATGAACCTTAAGATAAATAATTATTGAAAAACAACTGTGCATTCATTAATGACATGTAAGAGAATTTAATCAACTGCTACTTAAAAACTCTTTAATGTTTCTATCTAATGCAGGTTATTAGATTAATAGTGAAAAAGAACATACATTGACCATGCAATTTGTGGCACTTAAGGTTATGTAATAGAATTTATAGTTGATAGTTAAATTATATAACAATTTTTTTTATGATCTTTAGTAACGTTTATTAGAATTGTTGCATGTTTTACATCATTGGAATGGCATATTAGCTATAACTTTTTTGAAATTTTATTATGGTATGTGCACTTTGATATGATGTAATATGATTATGGTTTTGTTTCATATATTGGAATATTAGATATATAACAGAAAAATAAATTATTACATGAAATAAATAATAACTTTTCATTTTAAATATTTTTTTTTACAGAACACGGGTCTTCTAGAAGGTGAAGATGATCCTGATGATATAGATCCAGATTATATTGGTTCAGGTACAGATCACATGGTAGAGGATGATGATGATGCAGATATAGAAGACAATGAGGCCAATGACGATGATGATGATGACGACGACGATGACAACGACGACGACGAGGTAGTTGCTAGTAGTAGCCAGTGACATTCATGATCATATAGACCACATCATGGATCATTGCTGATATATCGTTATGATGCCTCTTTTCATGGTTACTATCATATGTATCATTTTCACAGCCTGTAGTACCATATTTTTGAGTTGGATCATTTTTACATGTATCAATTTAACTTATATCATTTGGACATGTATCATCTTGGCTTGTATCATTTTGAGTTACATAATTATATCATTTTTACTTATATCATTTGTACATGTATCATTTTGACTTATGTCGACTAATAGACATGTATCATTTTGACATGTTATTGATCTACTGGCATATTTGACTTTCACTTGTTTTAGTTATATATGATGATGATCTTATTAGTATTGACTTGTCAATTTATATATATTGAAAGTGGTCGATAATTTTTGGATGGATATTTATTATGTATGATGATTTTAATTTACTGCTCAGGATGGATGTTGTAAAATTTAATTAAATTATAGATATTTGACTCACTTGTTTTAATTATAGATGATGATCATGTTATAATAATTATCTTGTTATTTTATAATACTTATCTTGTTTTTTAATATAATTATCTTGTTAAATTGGAAGCAAAACCCAAAGCAACAAAGGAGGTCATAATGGAAGCAAAACTTAGCATCAATTAGGAATCCAAAAAAGAAGCTATTTTCAATGCCATACAAGAAGCAAAATACGAAGCACGACTAAGAGCAAAACTAGAAACAAAAATGAGAGAAGCCATGGAAGAAAAACTGGAAGCTAAATTGGGTGCCAAATCTAGCACTAAATTGGAAGCAAAACTGGAAGAAAACTTGGAAGCAAACCTAGAAGCAAAAATGGAAGCAAATCTAGAAGCAAAAATGGAAGCAAACCTAGAAGCAAAATCGGAAGCAAAACTGGAAGCAAACCTGGAAGCAAAAGCGGAAGCAAACCTGGAAGCAACACAAGAAGCCAAACCAGAAGCAAAATTAGAAGCCAAACTAGAAGCCAAATCCGGCGCTAAATTGGAAGCAAATCTAGAAGCAAAATCGGAAGCAAAATCGGAAGCAAAACTAGAAGCAAAAATTGAAGCAAAACCAGAAGCAAAACTGGAAGCAATACAAGAAGCAAAACCAAAAGCAAAATCAAAAGCCAAACTGGAAGCCAAATTAGATACCAAATCTGGCACTAAATTAGAAGCAAATCTAGAAGCAAAATCATAAGCAAAATGGGAAGCAAAATTGGAAGCAAAAATTGAAGTAAAAATTGAAGCAAAACCAGAAGCAAACCTGGAAGCAAAACTGGAAGCAAAACTGAAAGCAAAACTAGAAGCAAACCTGGAAGCAACACAAGAAGGAAAACCAGAAGCAAAATCAGAAGCCAATTTGGGTGCAAAATCTGGCGCTAAATTGGAAGCAAATCTGGAAGCAACACTGGAAGCAAAACAAGAAGCAAACCTGGAAGCAAAACCAAAAGCAAAATTGGAAGCCAAATTGGGTGTCAAATCCAGTGCTAAATCCGGTGCCAAATCTGGCTATTGCTTTCTGGTGCTAAATCAGGCGCTAAATCTGGCACCGAAGTAAGCATGCAAACTTGCATCGAGTTTTGTGCCGGATAAAGTGTCCAATTCCTGAGCTCAATTGCACTAAATTCCAGCACTAATTTAGGTTGTAATTGCCTATTCTATTGTAGTGTCACAACATACCTTAGTGCTGGATTGCAGCACTAACTTTCTGGCTGGGGGCTTTGGATTTTCAACATAGCTCCCCCTGAGCTAGAGCTCCCAATTTACTTTCTGGAGGAAGTAGCTACACTAGAAGCTTGTGCGGATCCATCCTTGACTTCAATCACATCTTTCTTAATCCATATTTTGCCCATTTCTTTCTTAGTTTCAACCGGATCAACTTTTTCCTTTCCCTTATCATTCCTCTGCTCTATTTTTCTTTCTTCAGCATAGTAGTTTCTTTTCACATTCTTGCTTCTGCAGAATCTTGCAACATGTTCAAACTTGTTGCAATCGTAGCATACCACATTCCTTTGTCCTTGATTCCTTCTATTGATTGGATTTGATCTGCATTGATTAGCCATATGTCCATATCTATTGCATGCATAACATCTTCCATTGAATGATTAAGTATTCCTTAAATTGTGAAAGCCATTTCTTACCAGACTTATGCATTCATTTGATCTATGACCAATTTTCTTGTAGTTGAAACATTTACTAGAGAATGATGGAACATTTTGATTCTGATTTATTCTACTCCTACACTGAGTAGACTTATGACCAAACTTTTTGCAATTAAAACAATGACCATTGAAAGATGGGTACCTTTGAGCATTTGGCTGTCTGACCGGAGGTCTTCTAGGTCTTCTTCTTTGATTCTTGAAATCGTTCCCTTTGTTTTTCTTCATCTAAAATTTTTCTTGACCTGATTTTGAACTTTCTCCTTTCACAAATCCTAAGCCTTGCTTGTCAGCTGAACTCTTTTGACTAGCAATCATCTCATCAAGTTTTGCAGAACTTATCTTGAACTTTTCTTCATAGCTCTTGGTGTTTTCCAAGTCTGTTTTTAGACTCACAATTTATTTTTCTAGTTTGACACATTCTTCTATATTTCTTTTTACCATCAAATTTAGATCTTCTTTTGCTTTATCTCTTTCTATAACTTCCACTTTCAAATCATCCAGGGTCTTATTTGCTGATATCAATTGTTCACTAGCATCTCTGTATTTTTCTTTGAATTTATTAACTTGTTCTTTCAGCTTTAAAATGCATTCATCAACTTCTTGAATGTTATCCTTCAGATCCCTAATTTCTGCTTCAGATTTTTCAAGATAAGAAAGAGCTGCTTCCAATTCAACATTGTTTCAGAAGTTTCCAAATCTCCTGGCCGCCATGAATGAATTCTTCTAGATCTTCCTCGAGCTGTTAGGCTTCTTCCAAGGAACCTTGCTCTGATACCAATTGTTGAATATAAGGAATATTGAGAGGGGGTGAATCAGTATTCCACAAAACCACTTCTTAATAAATTTATTTATCCAATTTCTAAAATCAATAACAAGAAAGTAGAATAAGCATAAAAACAACAACCATAAAGACATAACAGATAGACACTAGGATTTTTACATCGAAAACCCAAAAAGGGAAAAACCATGGTGAGTGTTAGCTCAAAATATATTATGATAGAACAATACCAAATTACAAGAAGGCTCACTGCCCTATGAAGAAGTGCTCATTGTACAAAGGCTCACTGCTAAAGAAAAAGAATAAAGAAGAAGGAATGTCTCATTGCCATAAGATGAACTACAGCAAATGCATCTACCACATGCTTGATCACAGTTCCATTGAAGGTTCAATATACAGATTCAAAGGTCTTCATTTATTCTGCCCTACTTCTCAACTTAACTACATATACTCTATTTTCTGTCCTTGTTCAATTTTTTCTGCTCTACACTCTTCTCATAATCCTTCACACTTGGAATTCACACAACACACCCTTCTACTTTGCAATCGATCGAGTATTTATATCCACAACAATATTCATTTCATAATCAGGTCAGCAAGCCATAAATGAAGTGTGTATGCAATGTATCCTACCTTGTCAGCTTGATCATGTGTATAAATAGTAATGCAGATCTAAACAATCATTGTATAATCTTCATACAAGTCATCACCACACATATTAATGCTTAGATTTATTATTCAAGAAATATACCTTGTTCGCATAAGGATGTAATTGCTTGTCAGCTTGTCTCTTCAGAACATGCTTAACCTAATCAAATTTCACACCAAAATTCTTACTGCGCACGAAATGAGACTCAAAGACTCACATCAACCATTCCTAATACCTCACAAATCATATCTTACCAACCACAAGTCATGATGTCCTTATGTGGTGAAATGTGGAACTTAGAATTGACTCTTCTGCCTCGGTGAAGTACTAGCAAACCAACTGCTAGAACTTGGAGTTTTGTAGACAATCTTCCGGATCACTTCAAACTCTGTAACTCATCAAGTGTATGCTTCTGACACCTATCCATACTACCTCAAAACTACATACTAATACAATCACTTGCGGAGAAATGTGGACCAAAATACTCATGCACTCTACATTGTTCTTGACTTAACTGTGTTTACTTGGACTTAAACCAATCACAACTTGTCTTCCAAAAGTCATTAGGACTTGTAATCTTGAACATAGTATCTCCCAAAAATCTTGAATAACATACCTGAACCGCATACCTTGACCATCAACTGCAGAGAATACCACTTGAGTCTCTGCTACTAACTCTGTGTTATCAATACTTAGCCATTTTGCCTTAGTCTTTTGTGTCCAGACCAATACTTTGTATGTAGACTGTTCCAAGTTGAGTTACCAATCATCCTTAGCTCCATCATGCTCTGTTTGCCTTGTTGCCATCAATGACAACATTACCCCATCAGCAGTGTCTCTTGACTATGTTGCCAATAGAATTTTGTAATTCAAACTTGAGATGTCAGCATAGGACCTAAATAATGGTCATAAAACTAACATTTATATTTGGGGTAGACCCAAAATAGGGTAGGACTAGGGTGCTAGTGGCCAAGTCCACCCCCTTGTTTCTATTCAGGGATCATCAAAATAGCACCCCTAGGTCCTATTTTCCATAATACTTCAGAGTTTTCTCATCGGGACTCAAAATTATCATGCAAGATGCTCTAAATGCAATTTAAGGACATGAGAACTAAACCTTAAGAGGCAAAAACCCCCAAGGGGACATTTTATGGCATAACAACCAGCGATAAGGGGCTGCACCTACAATAGTTGGGACCAAGCGGTTGTGTAGATGAAGGGTGAGTGCATGAAAATGCTATACAAAAAAGTGGCCAAATGTCCAGCTTTAGACAAAATGTGAGCATGTTGAGATAAAATGTGGGCATGTTATTTCAAAAATTACAAAACATGCTCACATTTTTTGTTTCCAAAGCACACTTGCATTTTGGAAGCCCCAAATTGCGAGCGTGTTTTCTATTGTTTAAAAAGAAAAAAATGAAAGTTCTACATTTTCCCCTTGCTGTGACCCTCAACCCACCTAGTTCACGCCTTGGAGCTCCAAAACATGCTCATGTTCTTGAAATTTCACCATTTTGCAATCAAAATCACCATTATGCCACATTGGAGAAGAGGTAGGTTCATCATTTTAGCATTTTGTAATCAAATTGTGTTTGCATTTCAATAAATTTGATTATTTTTAATGAATTTCTTTTTCTTTTTAATTTTTTATGTCAGATCCTATAGATCCTAACCCAAAACCAAATTTGGATGAGGAAATGCCTGAAGAGAACCTTGCAACACCCCAATCTCCTCCAACACTTCTGAGAAACCCTCGACAAAGTCAAGAGGATTTGTTATGGAATTTAGGAGAAAATAAAAATCAGCTTAGAGAAATAGTTTCAAAATTGAAGGCATCAATATCAAACCTGCACCATACATTACTCACTTCATCATTGGAAGCAATGATGAAGAATGTTGACTCAGTGATGAGTCAAATAGATGAATGGAAAAGATATAAAGAATCTTGCCATGAATTCTATGCAACAAAATTGTCCTACAATGATGTAAAAAAAATAGAGATAACAAAAGGACAAATTTGTGCTCTTTTTATTGATCCTAGAGCCAATGCACTGCTTCCTATGACTTCAAAGAGATTTCCAATACATTGGTGCAATCATAATAAAAGAAGAAATAATTTTTGGGATAGGTGGTGGATGGTCTTTGACCAACCTCCATGTAATAACCATGAGGTACCATTATATTTTCTTAGGAAAATTTATTGTGAGTTTGTTCTTTGTGAAATTCCTAATTATTTTGATATGAGTGAGTTTTAGGGTAGAGGTGGAGGCTCTACTCAACATAGACTGGGAGCTCGTCAGGATGAAAATCATCCGCAACGATAATTAGCACAAAAAATCAACCATCATGTGAGGATTCCATTAGTCATCAAGGAGACTATTGAGGTGCAGACTCTCCAACTGCTAGCCTCACAGACACACTTGTACTTGACATGGCATGTAGGTATCTCAGTCTTGTGCTTCAGTAGATGATCAGGCAACACAACCATCTAGCTCTAGTGCTCCTAGCTCTCACTTGTGCCTTAGTTGTTCTAATTTATGCTATGGAATAGATTGTGATCTAGAGGGTGCCACCTCCCACAAATGTACTCATTGTCATTTTAGATGTTTTGGAAGTAGAGTGGGTGATCCAATAGTATGAGATCATCAATTAGATGATGTAGTGATGGATGATGAGCTATTAAATGATTTATTTGCTGATCACATATAGGTATTTTTATATGAATTTATAAGATTTTATATCTTATACTTAAATTTTGAAATGTAAAATGATTTTTAATTATAGAATTGGATTAGAATTATGCATATATTACAATTTTAGGGTGTAATGTCATAGCCCAATGGTACGACATTGACCATCCTACCAATGAGTTGTATAGGTGCATCTATTTCAAAGGTAAAAATCTAATATATATAAAAAAAGTATTTTATATTTAGAATAATTTTAAATATTTGAAAATGCAATTTTTTGTTGAATAGGCGGGCATTACATCACCATTTAACATGCCTATTCATGTGATTAGTTGTGGCATTGGATACATTGAGGTACAATATAGCTCGTTTTAAATTTGTATTTTGCAAAATCTAATTTTATTGTTTATTCATATTAGAGTTTCTGAGTTAAATTTGTTATTGTTTGTTTAGTTGATGTATTTAGTTGTCACACCTCTTGGTATATGAGAGACTTTGGATATCAGTGTTTCTGCAGCAATTTCATTGGCAATGTATCTAACACACGTATAAGTATGACCATATACAATTAATTATGATTATTTTGTCTCAATTGTCAGCATTAGGTATTTGAAAAAAATTATAAATACATTTTTGTTATGCTATAGATTGATGTAAACACTCCTATCTGAGGACATACCTCTCTTGATGATGCTGAGCATCATATGGAAGAACAACTAGACTACCAATATGCTGTAAGTGTGTGTATTATATTTATATCATCTTAAAATAATATTGTTTAGTTATAGAGTTTGGCATAGTATCTAATTTTATAATTTGTATATACAGATTGAAATACAAAATAGTGAGGGATGTAGGAAATCATAATGATGCAAGACAACTAATTCAGGGGATTGAGGTTCAATTTTTGGTCGAGCAAAGAGAGGCCGAATGTTTCAATAATTTAGAGTTTTCTACCTATGACGAAGACACTTTTTATGCCTTTACATGGCACATTCATAATGTAATTTGTATGACTATATATTGATGAAATTTTTGAAGCAGAGTAGGGTGGAGGTTAACAACACAATCTCAAATGAAATAACTTTGCAACTTTGGAACCTTAACTTGTGGGTTTTCTCACAAACTCTTCAACTTCCCTAGTAGTACTCCAAACAAGGTTTTTTCAAAATAACTTTCAGATAAGGCATCAAACCTAGAAACCAAACACCATTCTAGATACCCTTTATGCCATTTAGAAACAAATCAAATTTGTAGATATGGTTGTTTTGTAACATAGGGCTCAAACTTAGACTGTCCTTCCTTGAAGCCTAGAAACATGGGGGCAACAAATTAACTTTTTTGGGCATAACTTTTAGTGAAGGCATGATATCAAGATTGTAAATATAGATTTAGATATCCATTTGGGCTTTATACAACATACTTTAGAATCAAGGTAGGTTACTTTGTACGGAAACTTTCAAAAAATGACTTTTCTTCTGCCAATTAGACCAAAACATAAGGAAATCCGACCTAGGGCATCGCCAAAACACATGAAAACCAAAACCTTGGAACCTAAAATCTTGAAATGAGTAAATAAAAACAAAAATACTCCATCTCACAAGATTTCAGATTTTTCCACCGTGGGAATGGTGAGAAATTACATTTTGAAGCCCACTAGAAACCCTAACTAGGGTTTTGGACAATTTTTAGTAAATCACCTATAACTTTCTCCAAACTCAATAAAAAACCACCAAACTAGTTGCAAATGAAATATGATTCATTCCTCTACAAGATACAATTATTTTCATGTCACAAAAATTTCATATAGTCTGTACAAAATCTAGAGAATAGGCAAAAACGTGGTAAAACTCAAAAAATTGTGTTTATTTCTTCATCAAAACTTTCATTACATGTTCTCCCCCATCCAAAAATGATGGAACTAGGTCCTTTTAACCTTTCCCAACTAGTTACAATAGTTACAAACCAATTTCTTTTAATTCCAACTGACTTTGACCCTTCATCTTCCTTTTGTTGCATTTTTACATTTTACAACATGACAACTTTTACAATATTTGCAATATGATTCCAAAATAAACTCCTAGGACTTAAACCAAACTCAAATAAGTTCAAAATGGTCTAAAGACCTTATTACAAGAACAAAACATCAAACTTAAATCAAAAAGCCAAATTTTCCTCATGGAGGCATGAACTCAACCAGGTGCTCCTGCACCATACTCCCGAAGAAAGCAAAATTCAAGCCCCTCTTATATTGAGGGTAGTAACAGGGATCTACCTTTGAACTCTTTTTCCTAATGCCCTCTAGCCTCTACACTTTGTCTTCCTTGGAACAATTTCATGTTGTCTTCATTTTCACCTTGGATTTATTGAATAATTGGCAAAGGTGTTTCATTTTGTCAATGCAAACTTGTTTCCCATTTGTCTTGATACCTTGTAACTGATCCTTTTTGCCTTGATGGACTACATACTCTACCACAACATGTTGTTCTCCTTCCATAGCTGCTTCATCTTGAACTTAGGTCTATCCCTCCTTGCAATCTCACCAAGAAATTTGTGTATTCCTTCCTTATTATTTTTCCTTTGTAGTGTAACTGTGATCTCTTCACCTTTGTTTTTCACCTCTCCCATTTGATGCTTTGCCCCTATGGTTGCTTCTTTATCAGGTTCACTAACCTTTGACGTGACAAAAACTGAATGACCACTATCCTACTCTAAAAACAATGAAGAAAACATCCCTTCCATCACCATACCAACATACCTTTGAATCCAACCTTGAATCTCCAAAATTAATTCATCTTTGACATGCAATAAATCAAATCTTGATACCAACTCAATGTCATTTCCCTCCAAAATTAGATCATTCTTCAGGTTTGCTGACTTGGTACCTTCAAGTTCTGAAATGGCTGTAACCTCCATGTGCTTTTCTTCTTCTACTTTGATGAACTCTTCCCTACCAACCATCATCACCTTAACTTGCTTGATTTGTTCATTATCTTCCTCCATCAACAAAGGTTCTATTGTATTGTCTTGCCTTCTCCTCTTCAAAATAATCTACTTGATAGGCCATTTGAGCCTCTTTCTTATTGGAAAGCGCCGACCACCTGCTTGTTCTACCTTCTCAATGCACTATTGTATCTCAAGCTCCATCCTCTCTTGCATCTTTTCTTGGATCGATTTCATTAGCTCCAAAGCCTACCTTAACTCTCTTATCTCTTCTTCAACATCTATTTGTTTTGCCTTCTCATTGTTCTTCCTTCTCTCTCTTTTTCTCTCTTGTTTCTTATTTGATAAACCCTCACTCTGCAAGTATCCAGGAACTATTCTCTTCCACACATCCATTCTTTTGGTATTCCAATACCTTCACACACACAACTATCCTCTACCCAATAGGATTCTAGAAGATGCACTGTCCAAGACCTCTTCTATCCATTCCCTCTTAGTGGAAGAAATCTGCACACCTTCTACCCAGCTTCATCACTATTGGAGGATATACCTGCAATAAACTTTCTCTCACAACTCCCTCTCAGGGTCTTCTAACTCTAATACCAATTGATGCAGAGCAGGGTGGAGGTTAACTACACAATCTCAAATGAACAAGCTTTGCAACTTTGGAACCTTAACTTGGTGGGTTTTCTCACAAACTCTTCAACTTCCCTAGTAGTACTTCAAACAAGGTTTTTTCACAATAAAACTTTCAGATAAGGCCTCAAACCTAGAAACCAAACACCATTCTAGATACCCTTTATTCCCTTTAGAAACATATCAAATTTGTATATATGGTTGTTTTGTAACATAGGGCTCAAACTTAGATTGTCCTTCCTTGAAGCCTAGAAACATGGGGGCAACAAATTGACTTTTTTAGCCATAACTTTTAGTGCAGGCATGATATCCATATTGTAAAGACAAATTTATATACCCATTTGAGTTTTATACAACATACTTCATAATCAAGGTAGGTTACTTTATACGGAACCTTTCAAAAAATGACTTTTCTTCTGCCAATTAGACCAAAAACATAAGGAAATCCAACCTAGGGCATCACTAAAACACATGAAAAACAAAACCCTGGAACTTGAAATATTTGAATAAGTAAATAAAAACAAAAATACTCCATCTCACAAGATTTCATATTTTTCCACTGTGGGAATGGTGAGAAATTACATTTTGAAGCCCACTAGAAACTCTAACCAGGGTTCTGGACAATTTTTAGTAAATCGCCTATAACTTTCTCCAAACTCAATAAAAAACCAAAAAACCAATTGAAAATGAAAGGTGATTCATTCCTCTACAAGATACAATCATGTGCAGATCACAAAAATTCCATACACTTCGTACAAAATCCAGAGAACAGGCAAAAAGTTGGTAAAACCCAGAAAATTATGTTTATTTCTTCATCAAAATTTTCATTACATGTTCTCCCCCCTCCAATAACTATAGAACCAGGTATTTTTAACCTTTCCCAACTAGTTCCAATAGTTACAAACCAACTTCTTTTAATTCCAACTGACTTTGACCCTTCATCTTCCTTTTGTTGCATTTTTGCATTTTACAACATGACAACTTTTACAATATTTGCAATATGATTCCAAAATGAACTCCTAGGACTTAAACTAGACTCTAACAAGTTCAAAATGGTCTAAAGACCTTATTACAAGAACAAAACATCAAACTTAAATAAAAAATCCAAAGTTGGCTCATGGAGGCATGAACTCAACCAGATGCTCCTGCACCAACTTTGTAGTTTGAGAGACAATGTTGGTGTCATGGTATTGTATGATGTTTTGATGACAATTGTATTCCTTCATGGATTTATTGAGACTAATGTATATAAATATTTTATGTAAATTCATATCTTAAATGGTTTTAATGGTTTGTACCTATTCTATGTCTCTATATTTCCCTCTAACTCCCTCTGTCTCTATCACTATCTCTCATATGTACATGGTGTGCATAAGGGTTGAATGACATATATATGACATATACATATATGGTATGCATAAGGGTTTAATGACATATATACCATAATATCATACAAGTGTCATCCATGCATCATGGGTAGTGTGCATCAAACTCCTATGACTGTGTGCATAGTCTTTGTATTCATACATCATGGTTGTTGACATTCAATCTTGTGCATGATCATGACTTTTATATGAAGGTTATAATGAAATATGTCATTGCATTATATGGGTTTTGTTTGAAGGTTTTGATGGCATATATGTCATTTTGTTGTATGAGTTTTTTAAGGTTGATCCAAACTTTTATAGTGTGCCTAGTGTACTTGTTGATGCATTATGGTTAAGTGCCATTGACTTGAGAATACATAACTTTTGCATAAAGGGTCTAGTGACATATATGTCATTGAGTTTTATGGACTTTGTTTGAAGGTTATAATGGCATATATTTCATAGAGATATAATGTTTTTTATTAAAGGTTGCATTGAACTGTTATCATTTTTGTTCATGCATCATGGTTGAGTGATATTGACTGTTGTGCATGGCATTGTCAAATATTTGTAACAAATTTCCCATTCTTATAAAAAGGTTCTTCAAGAGTCCAAACATCATTTATTATAGGTGGCAAAATCATCTCTAAGTCTTGTAAGGAGAGACTTTTGATGGTCTTGTCTCATTTTCTCATGCTAATAGTTATCTTAAGAAGTCCTTCATGGTTAAGTGTTTCGTGAGGTATTTAGTGCAAATGAGTTTGTATCAAGGGTTTGAGCATGATGGAGGTTGGCATAACAACTTGTTAAAGTCATATAGTTCACATGCCTTGTCTATGCTTCCACACTTTGCATACATGTCTAGTAGGGCTACAGTCAAATAATTCACATGCCTTGTCTATGCTTCCACACTTTGCATACATGTCTACAAGGGCAACTGCAAATACAACATCTAACAAAATTCCTATATCCTTTATTCTTTGATGGTTGTCCATACCCTATTCCCAAGATCCTACTTCGGCACAGGCAAGGAGGATGCTGGCAAAGGTTGTGGAATTTGGATTTACATGTGCCTTTACATTTGTTTGAAAGTTTCTAAAGCCTTTTCAACAAATCTATTTTTTGCATATCTTGCAATCATTACATTCCATGAGAGGACATCTCTTTGAGGTGTTAGGTCAAATAGTCCATGTGCCTTGTCTATGCTTGTACACTTTGCATACATGTCTATAAGGGTAGCCGCAATTACAACATCTGACAAAATTCCTATATCCTTTATGCTTTGATGGTTGTCCATACCCTATTCCAAAGATCCTAATTTGGCACAAGAAGGGAGGATGTCAAAAAATATTGTGGAATTTGGATTTACACATGCCAATTTAATTTTCTTGAAAGTTTCTAAAGACTTTTCAACAAATCCAATTTGTACATATCTTGCAATCATTACATTCCATGAGAGGACATCTCTTTGAGGTATTAGGTCAAATAGTCCACATGCCTTGTCTATGTTTCCACACTTTGTATACATGTCTACAAGGGTAGTTGCAATCACAACATTTGACAAAATTCCTATATCCTTTATGCTTTGATGGCTAGACCCATACCCTGTTCCAAAGATCCTAATTTGGCATAGGCAGGAAGGATACTGGAAAAGGTTATGGAATTTAGATTTGCACGTGCCAATTACATTTTCTTGAAACTTTCTAAAGCCTTTTCAACAAATCCATTTTCTACATATCTTGCAATTATTTCATTCCATGAGAGGTCATCTCTTTGTGGTGTTCTATCAAACAATCCACGTGCCTTGTCTATGCTTCCACACTATGCATACATGTCTACAAGGGCAGCTGCAAATACTGTAACATCTAACAAAATTCCTATATACTTTATTCTTTGATGGTGTCCATACCCTGTTCCATAGATCCTAATTTCTTATTATGGTTTGCAATAACGGTAGTCAACTTTAGGTCTCTAGATGTGATCCAAGACTAGTGATGAAGTCCTTTTGTAAACTTGACTTCATGCTAGGAATTTTGATCAATAGTGTAAGCCTTAAGATGTATGACATAAAAACTATCTCTTGCATCATGGTGACATTTTTGGCACTGCAACATGTCCCTGTTTTAGGTATACATAAATAAAGATATCCTATATCTACATATAAGACAATCATGATGAGGGTTTCAAACAAGAAATGATTCCATACCTGCCCCTAAAACTATGGTAGTCCTTGACTAGCCTCCTATGACTGCCATATCAACACAAATTCTTGAAAAGATAATAAAAGACAACCTCAAACTTGCATAATAAGCCTCTCCATGACTGTACCCAACCCTCCTACATGGTACAAAACCTCACTTAACTCAATAACATTCAATAAATGCCATGAATTCAAACCCTCATACACTACCAAAACTTACTTTTTGAAATAAATCTTGCACAAAACCCTAAATTTTATTGATGCTAGGTCTAAAGTGATGCCAAAATTAGTAAATGTTGATATTATCACTCCCCATTATGGACTCTAGGTGAAGGGAAAGCTATGGAATGCTTGCGACAAGATAAAAATGCTTAAGAAAAACTAGAAAACCCTAGCTTTTACTAGAAAATGAATGAAATATGTGTCCTCAACACCTTGTGCATACATCCACGCATGTGAAATGCCACTTTGTGAATGAATGAAGTAGAACCTTCACTTGCCAATGTTTATTAACACTTCCTAGCAATACATTTCATCTATGGACCTTGTAGAAAGGATGACACATTTTATTTTAGTTTAGTCATGGATGTAGGAATGATAGGTAGTTGCAACTACAACATAAATATTTAACAAAATACCCATATCCTTTATGCTTTGATGGATGTCCATGTACCCTGTTCCAAACATCTTTTATGCATTCCATCAGATGGGATATCTTTGAGGTGTCCTATCAAATAGTTCATGTGCCTAAGGAGAGTAGAGGAAATACCTAAAAATGAAGATTACAACATAGTTTTTAGTTTAGTTTCATTTACTTGAAAGGTGCTATGAGTGAAATTTTGCATTCCATACCTCATGAGGCCCAACAGAGTGCGCCAACATATCGGGGTGGGTAGGTAAATGCTAAGGGAGGTCTCTTTTTGTGTACCAAGTGTCCCAGACATTTTGGGCCGCAGGCTTTCGACAAAGTCACATAAGATCCCTAAGAGCAAAAAATTACCAAATTTTGACGGAGTAGTTCTTAGAATTCGTGCATGAAAAGATACCTCCCATATAATTTACCCACCCACCCTGATGTTTTGGTGCAGTCCGTTGGGCCCCGTAATGAGTAGAACAAAAAATATGGCTCCTAGCAAGGTTGTGTTGAATGCCACTAATGCATTTTACAAGAATGCATTTAATTTCAGCATAGTCAAACAGATTGGAGTTGACAAAAACTGAGAGAGGTTATTGTATATGGACCCCATCTTCACCTGTAGGTTTCAATGAAACATTCCCAGGTGTCATGAATTCTAAGAACTACTCTGTCAAAGTTTGACAGTTTTTTGCTCTTAGGGATCTTAAGTGACTTTGCCAAAAGCCTATAGCCTAGAATGCCTTGGACACTTGGCGCATGAAATGAGACCTCCCCTAGAATTTAAATACTGACCCCAATGTGTTGGCGCAGTCGGTTTGGCCCCACGAAAAGAAAAACAAAAAATATTGCTCCTACAAGGTTGTACTGAATGCCACTGATGCATTTTGCAAGAATGCATTTAATTTAGGAATGGTCAAATGGATTGGATTTGAAACAAACTGAGAGAGATTATTTTGGATAGACCCCACATGCACCTATAGTTCTAAATAGAACATTCCCAAGTGCCACAAATTTTGAGAACTACTCTGTCAAAGTTTGGCAGTTTTTTGCTCTTAGTGATCTTACGTGACTTTGTCAGAAGCCTGTAGGTTGGAATGTTTGGGACACTTGGCACATGAAATGAGACCTCCCTTAGCATTTACTTTCCTACCCTGACATGTTGGAATAGTCGGTTCAGCCGCACGGTGAGCAAAACAAAAAATAATGGCTCTTGGCAATGTTGTGCTGAATGCCACTGATGCATTTTGCAAGAATGCATTTAATTTCAACATAGTCAAATGGATTGGAATTGAAAAAAACTAAGAGAGGTTATTGTGGAAGGACTCCATGTGCACCTATAGGTCTAAATGGAACATTCGCAGGTGCCACAAATTCTAAGAACTACTCCGTCGAAGTTTGATAATTTTTTCTCTTAGGGATCTTAAGTGACTTTGTCGGAAGCCTATAGTCTAGAATGTCTAGGACACTTGGCGCATGAAAAGAGACCTACCCTAGAATTTAACCACCCATGCTGATGTGTTTACATAGTTAGTTCGGCCCCACGATGAGCAGAGAAAAGAATATGGCTCCTAGTAAGGTTGTGTTGAATGCCACTGATGCATTTTGTAAGAATGCATTTAATTTTGGCATGGTCAAATGGATTGGAGTTGAAAAAAAATGAGAGGTTATTGTGGATGGACCCGATGTACACCTGTAGGTCCAAATGGAACATTCCCAGGTGCCCTAAATTTTGAGAATTGCTCCATCAAAGTTTGGCAGTGTTTTGCTCTTAGGGATCTTAAGTGACTCTGATGGAAGCCTGCAACCTAGAATGTCTGGGACACTTGGTACACAAAATGAGCCCTCCCCTAGCATTTACCCATCCACCTTAATGTGTTGGCATATTCGATTCAGCCCCATGATGAGTAAAACAAAAACTATGGCTCCTAACAATGTTGTGCTGAATGCCATTGATGCATTTTGCAAGAATGCATTTAATTTCAACTTGGTCAAAGGGATTGGAGTTGACAAAAACTGAGAGAGGTTATTGTGGATGGACCCTATTTACACCTATAGGTTTGAACAAAACATTCCTATGTGCCACAAATTATAAGAATTGCTCCACAAAAGTTTGACAATTTTTTGCTCTTAGGGATCTTAAGTGACTTTTCTAGAAGCCTACATCTTGGAACATCTGGGACAATTGGCGCACGAAACATGACCTCCCCTATCATTTACCCACCCATCCTAAGATGTTGGCACAATCAATTCGGCCCCACAAGGTGTGGAATGCAAAATTTCACTCCTAGCACCTTTCCACTACATGAAATTGAAGCATTTTAGAACAATGTGTTCCTTGCCACCATAGGCAAATGAAATAGATTTTAAAAAATGAAGGTTGGTATTTGTAGTCAAAATTGACATACACCTATACATGTAAAGAAGACATTCACAGGTGTCACAGTTTGATGGAACAGTCAGGTCCAAAATTTGACACCTGTTTTTGTCTTAGGGCTCTTAAGAGATTGCCTCCATTTGATGTAGCCGATAATGACCAGGAGGCTTTGCCACCAAAATAACATCTCCCCTAGCATTAACCCACCCACCTTAAGGCATTGACACTATTAATTTGATCCCATGAGGTATGGAATGCAAAATTTCATTTTTAGCACCTTTCTAGTAGATGAAACTAAACTAAAAGCTATGTTGTAATCTCCATTTTTAGGTATTTTCTCTACTCTCCTTAGGTTTATATGGTGTTCTCACTTGATCCAATTTGTTCTAGTTACATCCATCAAAGCATAAAGGATATGTTAATTTTGTTAGATGTTGTATTTGCAATTACCCTAGTAGACATGTATGCAAAATGGCGGGTGTAAAGCAAATGTAGAAAGGTGAAATGACGATATGCAAAACATGTAAACATATAGAAGGTGAAATGAGGATATGCAAATCATGCCAAATGTCTCTCTCCCTATGTCTCTCTCTCTCTTCCTCTCTTGTTTTGTTGCATCCATAACCCATATAGAAGGTTAAATAAGGCTATGCTAGACCTATAGAAGATGAAATAAGGATATAATGTCAAACATGTGTTAAACTATGTCTCTCTCTGTATGTGTTGAAGTACATTGGTCACTAATGTAGGTCCATATAATGTGGGTAAGAATTCCATCTTTTGTTTTAAATTACAAAAGGAATAGGCATAAAGAACAAGACTGCAAATTACAAGTTCCATGAATAATTTGTATAAAATAACCATTATTATTTTATGTCCAAAATGAACACCACCACTAATAAAAGAACCACTCACCTAAGTCAATGCAAGAGAAAGAAAAATGCACAATCAAGGTAGGTAATGCAAAAATTTCGTAAGATCTATAAGAGAGTTGTTATAACATGTATTTGGATAATTTCTATTGTGAATTGTAGCTAACTTCAATCACTGATGGGTGAGTGTGAGGAAACAAGTCTACTTGAAGGTAATGAAGGATAAGAAGGTAAAGTTTATGAGGAAATGTAACTTCAACCCTCACATTTCTTGAAAATTGTACAAAGAACACATCCATTATCATTGATAGAAAACATGGGTGGTCTAGAATATGGTTGCATCAAAAGTATCAATATTTTGGCAATTTAGTAACAAAATAGCAACATGGATAGGCTGTAGGAATTTATGTTCACATGTTCTAAGCCATGTATGATAAGATGAAAAGTGTAGTTGTGTTCCATATACAACTTGTATTTGTTTATTGTCACATGTTGCAAGCCATGTATGTGAAGATGAAAACATAGTTATCCATTTGCATGAGAAAGTAAGTGATACAACATGTATTGATGACATGAGCAACACTACTACATATTCTTAAGTGTTGTAAATATGCATCTTGTTATTTCATCATGTTGTGCTTCATTGTAGCAAGAATCACTTTTTGTAAGCATGTAGACATACTTCCATATATTTGTAGGCATGTATACATACTTCCATACATTCCACCAAAGAAGGGAATATGACTGTCACAGTGGGATGGACTGTCAATAGTTGTGAACAACAATGTGTCTTTTGTGGATCCTTGTATTTTGTGAAATCAATCACATGTCAAATATCACTATCATGCCATATCTTAGTGGCACACCCACCAACACCATTGCATAATGCAATTGCACAAGACATAGGAATTGACACCAAAAGAAAAGAAGAGCTTTCTCATGATGTAAGACTATCACAGTCCATTGGCAACTTGTTGTCCTTAGAGTTGTCAAACCCTCATGTATTCATTCCAATGCTTCCCTCAAGAGATCATTGGTCCTTTCTATTATAGGGCATAATTTTAGGTTCCTAAATCCTTCATTAAGGATGTATGACCACCTTCCAAGGATGCAAAAGGATAACAATAGAGGAAGGGGCACTCATAAGTTGTGAATTTGAACTATTACAACTAGAATGTCAAAACTTGGTATGGGACTGTTAAGGTGAAGTGAAAACTATAAACTTGTTCATCAAGGCCAATTCAACCAAGTATTTCTACATAAAATTTGAATTATGCAAGTTCAACAAAAGAAAAAGAAATGATCCACTGTTGGATTTAAATGTATAAATGTGTTTAGTGTAGAAAAGAGAGAGGATGATAGCATTTGCAAACTAGGTCAAGCCCCTTTTTCTACGTACACCAAACATTAGGAATATGAACCAAGCTTGATCACTATGAGAGTGATAAGCTACATGTATCCTATTCCCTTTTTGTTGTACCTAAAAAGGTGTCTCAATTAGAGTTATGCAAACCCTAACAAGACAAGGAGAGATCAAACCATAGTTGTAAAATATGCACTAATAGACATATTTTGGGAGCAGTATCACACAGATTGATCACAAAAATGTGAACAGGGAGTAAATGTGACTGTGCACCTGAAATCTGGAGGCCTACTAGACTTAGGTGCTAGCCCTAGTGTCTTGTAGGTTTGTTGATAGTAGAATTGTCTATACTAGATGCCTCTATCTCTGTTCAACATCCCAAATCCTAGTTTTTAGGCCCTGTTAGACTCAGGTGCTAGCCCTAGTGTTTGACAGATGTTCCAATGACAAAATTGTAGTTTCTATGATGACTATACCTATAACACCTTCTTCTCCTTCACTTATTTCCATCCGATCTTCTCGAATATGACTTGCACAAGCAAAAGGAGAAGAATGGTTGTGGCTATATAGAAGTTTGCCTTAGTTAAACCCCATCTTTGGTATTTCTACCTCAACAATAGCAAATGTCAAAGTATGTAGATGTGTGTGCTTGAAAACAAAATGTGTAAGCTTAAACAAATGCAAGATCCTAAATGATTCAAGCATCAAGGATTAGATCCACAAATGTTTCACTCAAGGAAACAACAACTTCACCTCAAGAAGATGACATCAATGAAGACTTGTAGAACAAGAAGGTGAGGCAGCCATATCTACAAAGGATTCCAAAACTCAAGTTGGAGGCTTCAACCCTTCTCCCGATCATACAAAGGGTTTGGAAAACCCTAGGAAGAGCAAGATAGACTCAAGATCTTGATTCCTAATCTCTACAACATATCTCCATGATAACAAAGATAAAATTCTTCAATGAGCTTCAACACTTTGTAGAATTCAATAGCAATAGTAGTAGAATTTTGGTGTAGTAAGCTTGCATGTAAATTGTGTGTGATAAAATAATTTTCAATTCTCTTTAAATACCCAACCTTAGGAGGGAAATGGATTTCAAAATATCATGCTGGGATCGAATGAAAAACAAATTTTGGATTTAGAATCGTGGAAAATCTTGGGACCCTGAGATTTAGGGAAGGACAAGGGCTCGATTGCCCAAGTCTAGCCCCCTAGTTTGGCTCTAGATTAAGCTCAAGGATGTCCTAAATGGTTGAAATCCATCACCCCCTTTCTGGGTTTTGTCATTAGATACCTTGAAATGTGATAATTCCTTGATAAGTTAGTTGTTAATTAGGGCTTAGATAGGTCCAATAATGAAAGGGGTTAAGGGACACTAAAAGATAGGAGCTAAACATAGTGAAATTGTGCTAACCCAAGTACAAGCACAATTTATGACATAACATTTAGCTCCCATTTTAGTGGCCATATGAAAATATGTGCATATGAAACTAAAGGAAAGTAAATACAGTAATCACAAAAAGCATACCCAAAAGGATATTGTAGAGGAAGTTGAATGCTGCCACGTAGAAGGTGGAAGCCCCCAATCTGCAATCCTACAAGATCACAAAGGTTAGGAATTGCAACCTATAAAGAAAGATGTGTTAGATGAAATAGTTAAACCAACTTGCAAATAAAAATTGAATAAGTCAGTCATAAACACTAAAGGGGTGATTGATGAGACATAATTAGGGTAGAAATAATGGGAGATATATGCTCCCCCTTGTTTCTACTTGTTTAGTCCAAAAAGGAGAAACATGGTGGTAATCTTCACACATGGATTTCAGGGAATGATTGATGAGAGAATGCATAGGTAGGGTTATTCTTTTAAATAACACCAAGACACAAAACATTAGGTTTGATGAAGGGTGGAACCAGGATTCCAATGCAACAAATGATGCAAAAATTTAAGTTTGGCAACGCAGGATAGAGATGTTTGAAGGTTTTTATGCACTTTTTAAATTTTGCTCCTAGATAGTGAAGAGGAATTCTCATCCGTTTACTATAAGTAATGGGATTTTTTAGTTTTTCTCCATTCATTTGTCACTTTCACTTTTAGAGGAGAAGAAGAGGAGGAGAGAGCTACGATGCTGACTTGATGTTTGTATCAGGCCCCGAGGCTAGATGCACTACGGTCTTGAGTGGCAAAGAGGCAAGCTAGGCATGAGGTAGAACTCTAAACTATACTTCTCACATCAATTTCTTTAAATTCCATGTACTTTTTATTGTTTTACGTGCCTTCAAGGAGTAATGGATAGAGGTCCTTGTCTAGGCCACCTAAGTCCATCTGGGGTGCCCAAGTCCGCCCTGGGTAGCTTAGTCCTCTTCGGGTGCCTAGGTCCTCTTTGGGCGCCCAAGTCTAGGAAGGACAAAGGCCCAAGGAGACAAGGCATAATTAGAGTAGATATGTATGTATGTTTGATTTTTGATGAGTATGTACTTATCTGAATCTATTTAATGCACATGACATCCCCTGGATGTGGGAGCACACTGGTAGTTGACTCATGACATTAATATGGGACCACATAGGTACTATCTCCATAGAGGATTGCAGTCTCCTTCAAGATACCAGCTTGTGTGGGTCTTCATGAAGCCCACCATGAGATATCATAGCAGTATGCTAATGGCCTTGATGGAGAGATGGAATATAAACATGTTTAGTTTCCATGTACCCACAGTCGCGATGACCATGACGCTTGAGGATGTATACTGGATACTACAGCTTCCAGTCCAAGGGCGAGCAATGTGGATCATAGAGAATCACTCCAAGGAGTATACCCATGAGAGTCATAGCTACTTCCTATTGATGATGATTATTAGTCATAACAACATGCATAAAAATTTGCACAACAAACCTTTATTATCATGTAAAGTACGATCAACTTAGGATAAGTTGATGACTCCAAGTCTCCGTTGATTAGGTCATGATCTTCTGATGTTACTCAGAGGTTGATGTGACATGTTGTTTTCCATTTTTAAGGGGCCTTACAGTTGTTTAAATGATCAGTAGATTCTGTTTCTTATAAATATACTCCACAGAGAGGTTATTTCTACTCTATTTCCAAAGATAGCTAATGTATTTGATAGTTTGATCAATTCTTCTGATTATAGATCATCATTAACTTGTTCTTTCTTTTACATAGTATATTTACTCAAATAATGTGTCTGTAAGTAGATCTTTGTATGATATTTATCAATTTAACATGCTTTAACTCTAAATATGCTATGTGTTTCCAATTATCTACGAGATGTCAGCATATTTCATGTTATTTGCTTTTGATCTTCTGTTATTTGCAATTATGATGATGAATTGTTATGAAATTGAAAGAAATTTAAAAGAATGCTTCTAATTTTGATGAATCTTTAGCTATTGAACTACATACATACAAGATACATTCATGAGGAGAAGAAATCAAACCATATTTTCACCAAGATGTTCCACAGCTAGATATAGATGATGCTAACTTAAAAGGATAAGGAATGAAAACAACACATGCAGACTGACAAGCACTCCAAGGGACGCAACTGATCAAAGCATGTATCAAGATTTCAAACAAAGATTACTCAAGATTTATGATGATTTGTAATCAAATTGTCTTCTCTTTCATTCAGTATGCAAAACATGTATGTTTACAACAACTTTGAAATAAGTCCTGATATTTCAGCAATCAAATTTCAATTAAGCTTCCGAATGTTCAAAATGTGGCATCCCTGCACCTTTTATAGAATAAGGTGACGGAGCTGTTACAAATGACCTACAGTCAGGATTTGTCGATTAAGATCAACAGTAGATAATCTTTCTTTGACTCAGTCAACTATCCCTCATGGCACAGGTTGCCAACTGGGAACCATCTGGATGATTCATTATCTTATGAGTACATGATGCATATGTCTTCTTTGTACTGTATCTTCATTCATTCCTCGGGCTCCTCTTCTTTATCTTCTTCTTCTTCATCATGATCATCATCTTCATTGCTTTCTGTATTACTATCACCCTGATGAATATCATCCTGTATATGGACCTTCATTGTCGTCTTGATATTTTCATAGGCTTGTACTATTTTGTCTACCTCCCCGCCATCTTGAGTTTTGGCTTTTGTAATGGTGTGCTTATGAGACTGGAATTTGGCTTTGATTGCATCCAGCTTAGCTTTTCTGTTGTTCAGTGTCTCATTGTAATTCTCCACCTTGACCTTGATCCTCATGATCTTATTCATCACCTCCTCTATCAGGTGGGTGAGGGGGTCATCAGCGACCGACTGGAAATTATCATGCAGTGCCTTGATGGAAAAATCTGCGTCTTGGTTTTCTATATTTCCCTCCACTTTTCCTTCTAGAGTTTCAAGGATTTGTGCCTCATAGGCCATCATACTATGTAGCTTTATACTAATATCCCTTCTCTTACCACTGCTCTTCTTCAGGATATCGCATTTGAACCTGATGTCCTCATACCATACATCTACTAGTAGGGTAGTGTTATTATTTAATACCTGATTATTTATCAGGACGTGAGGATCAATCCTCTTTATTTCACTTAGAGCATTTAAAGATTCTTCTAGTTGGAATGACCTCCTTCTTGTTTCATTTTGCATTTTATCAACTTTCCTCTTTAAAGTGCTCAAAAAATTCTTCCTCTATAAAGAGGTTTTCAATACTTCTTTAGCTCCCGTGACTGCTGATAGCATCCACTTTTCCATGATCATAGTCTCATGTTTCATGAGGTCTAGCTTATTAAACTCCTCTTGTGATATGACAGTCAATGGGACTACTAGATCTGCTGGTGTACTATTAGGGTTAATAAACCCCTTTATATATGAATGCAACTGAGTAATGTGCTCTTTATGCTGTTTATTTTTCTCTTTCTCCTTCTTGCCCCTTTGGGTCAAAGAATCAATGATATCCTTCCCCTCCTGACCCTCTTGGTCTTCATTAGCAAAATCCAAATCCACAGTTATGATATGGAATTCTTCCAGGGTGATTTTGCCCTTCTCCTTTTCTATAGTGGGAAGTGCTACCTGGGCAGTTCTTCTGCCTGTAGTAGGATCTCTTCTGATAACTGATGTTAATCTGGCTTTTCTCTTTGGCTTCATGATAGTCTCTGCAAACAAGGTTGAAACATCAAATCATTGAATTTCAAAGCCTTGTTCTGTACCTATTTCCTTTTCAAGCCAATGAGGCACTTCATCTTTGGGTCCTTGTTGTCTTTTGTCATCATCATGTTCACCTTGATCTCCAGTATCTATCTCCATTCTGGGTGGAGAAGGCGACTTCCCGATTTCTTCCTCATGTTGTTCCTCATGAGGTGGATCTAGTGGCATCTCTTCTTCTTGAGGGGTCTCCTTCTGTAGGGGAGGATCTTGTGGAATATCCACATGATGATCTTGTGCCTGATCCTCTACTCCCTCTTTCTGTGTTTCATCCACCTTGGTATTTTCCTCATCTTGAGGTGTATTGGCATCCGTGGACGTTTGTGTGTTTAGTCCTGGTGCATCACCCTGATCTTGGGTCACATTTTGTTCCACACCTGATGTACTGATCGCTTGTGTCTTAAGGTCCTCATGACCTAATTTATCCATTTCTTCTATATCTCCTTGAGTCTAGGTGACATCATTACCTAATGTATCCTTATCACCCTCACCCTTTTGTTGGACTTCAACTATCTTTGGCTCAGTAAGTATCTCTTGTTGTTGCTAGCTCATATCTGGAGCATTGCTCTCTATCTCTGCTCGCTTGGCTACTTCAATATTCTCTATTTTATTAGGTGCACCTACTTTGTTCTTGGGGGTCACATCCTCCCTATATGTCAAATCTATCACTACAGGGCTGGTCACCTGATCGACTAACTTGTCAAGCCTTATTTGTTGGGCTGCCCTTTCTGGGCTACTTTCCTTCTCTTCTTGGGCTGCTTGCTTCAACTCTTCCGATACCACCATCTATGCTGATGGGGTCCCATGTGGGGACATGTGGGTACTTGAAGCAAGGGTTTCCATCCTCTGGGAAGCTACATTTTGCACAACTTCATCATCTGAGAGGTCCATGGTGTCTTTCAAGGAGAAAGGCCTACTTTGACCTGCTTTGGAGGCTTCTTTTGTTTGTTCTTCTTCTCTCTCTGTTTTAAACTTGATAATGGTGGGAAGTGGCACATCATGTTGCATATCCTTCCTAAAAACTTCACCACCAGCCCCTCTCAATACCATAGGGTTGGTCCTGATATCACCCCGCATAGATGTTCTCTGCTTCTTGGGTGGTGATGCTAGTAGTGCCACCCTCCTCTTCCTACTGACCATCATAGAGTCATCACCTACAGGCTCTTTACTTACTGGCTCTTCCTCAAGAGGGATATTTTCTTCTACATTCTGTTGTGAGGCTTGGCCCTCATCCCGTACTTCTACAATCTCTACAGCTGGCCTCAAGATTCTTTTGGTCTTTGGCTTATCCATCAGAGGTGGTGTAGATGAGGTGGATGCCTATCCTAATGTAGATGTACCTCCAGCTGGTATGGTAATTCTTTCAATTATCACCCCCTTAGGCTCATCATCAGTTTTCTTTCCTCTCGGGGGTCCTTTCCTCTGTTTCTGAGTGGGTAGCCTTTCCCCATTGGATTTCCTTTTCTCACCAAGGAAGTCATCATATTCCTCATCAGGGATCTCCTGCCTTTTCCTCTTGGCATCCACTGTAATGGCTACACCTCTTTTCTTCAATCTATTTATTTGTTCATCTAGCCATGCTTGGGTTAACTATAGCACGACACCTGTAAACTTATCCAAGGAAATGTCTTCAGGGTGTGTTAGGTCAGGGGCTAAGATGGTGTCATTATACACCTTCTTATCTTCATATTCATTTGACATGGTCCTACCATCATCCTTCTTCAGCTCTGCTAGCATTGGGATGCAATCAAATGTCCTTATCTGATTTAAGGTGAGCCTTTGATATTTTCTTCTTCTTACCTCTGCTTCATCCTCACAATCAGTCCAGAAATCTTCTAGGTGTTTTTGATGTATAGGCTTCCCCATTATTTTCTACATTCTACCATAGGGGTCATATGATCTAGCCAATGGAAATGGCTGTAGGTACATCAGGTTTAGACCTCCTATGGCATCCTTTATGCTCTCTGAATCAGAGCATATGTACCAACCCATAGATATTGGAAATAGTATTGGGGGAATCGTCTTCTATACTTTGTATGCCTCCAGTATGGTAGATACCTGCCTAAGAAATTCCATCAGGACCACCCCATCAGTAGGGTACCTGGGTAGCATAAGGGGTTGTTATTCAAATCCCTCTATTCTGAAGTATGAAAAAGTGGTGTACTGGATGAATCAGGTGCCATGTCTATATACAACTTCTTGAGCTTCCATGCTCAATCTCTTGGTTCTATCCTCTTCCATAGTTCTAACCAAATGCATGGAGAATTCATCATTCACCAACTTGTAATCAAAGACGTAGTTCCTTCTCTATAATTGAGGATAATGATCCCATATGTGGGCATCATCTACCCCACCGCCAAGCTTACCCACTGTAGTCAGTGCATCAAATGTTCCTTTGTAGGCACATGAATAGACAACATATGAGGTCATATGGAATGAGCAATGTTGACCTCCCAGGGTCTTCATCTGTTCATCCAATGTATCACTGATTACCTTGGCCCATAATGGCTTATTATCTATGTAAAGAATCATCTAGATGATCCCAACTATCCAATTCTTAAAATTTCCGGCATGAGGCTGACCTATCATCCTGCTGAGCAGGGCAATCATGTATTGATATTCATCATCAAAATCAAATTTGTATAGGTGTCCTGGCAACTCGGCAGAGGTAGTGTAGGTGCTACTCTTAGAACTCCACTGGTACATCCTCTTCCTTGCATTCTTTTTATTATTATTATACTCTGTTTCCATTTTCTCTAGATCCATACTGACCACCCTCTTTCCAACTGGCAAATTGAAAGTAGATGTGATGCCCTTAACTAAAAAGTCAACGTAAACCCTTCCATGCTTCTCCACTCGTCTTGTCTAAGGATTATAGTTCCTGGCACATTCTACTACCAGTTCTGGGGTTTCCATGGCATATGGGAATCCATCTGCATGCCACATTCCTGATACAAATATTGCATCTAGAAGGGTGCTATCTTTGTTATGATCTATTTTGGTGGACCATGCTACCAAATCTGTATCTCCCTGGTGAGTGTCCCCAATGATGCCATACTTGAATTGTACCCTTTCAGGTTGAACATACATGGGTTTAAGAAATTTAGAATCAGACCTGTTCCTTCTGAGGTCTACCATGGACTCCTGCAGTAAACATGATCCGTCTTACTATATAATATCCATGCATGTGTATAACATTATATATCTCTATGGCCTCCTGTATACTCTTATTCATTATTCATTACTTCATCATGATATACATATTCATTTATTCAAACCACTGGAAAGAGCATTTACTACCTGGACATGCAGAAAATGACAACAGGAGGGTTTTCAATTACTTACCTGATAACGCTTTACTCTTGGGTTAGATGAGTGATTGTGGAAAATGGTTGCAAATGCTGATGATCACCCGCTCCGTTACATTGTAAGATCTTGTCTGTTCACAGGTAGCTCGTATGAGGGTTTGACTTCTGTGCTCTGTAATTTCTTATTTTGTTTGCAAGGTAAATGAAAATAACCTTGGAAAGTTACCTTTAAAGTCATCCGTAGGGCAGATTAGGGTAAAACTGTGTTAAATAGATCAAATTTGTTGATCCTCTGTAGAGAATCCATGGATGATGCCAAGTGTTTGAATTGTATTCGCAGTCGGCGGGAATCCATTTACTGCATTTAAGCTCATTTAATGTCTGAAAATAGGAGGGAGGGGGTGATCTTCAGAAGATCAGGTGATATTCAAAATATGACCCCCCTCTATATAAAATGACCTTCCACTTTTGAGCGGCAAAACTAATGCAAAAGAATCAGGTGATGTGGTCAAAGGTTGACCATGTGTATATTAGGTCATGATTTTAAGATCAGGGGATGTTTAAAATGTGACCTCGCAACTAAAATGACCCCCTTTGGAAAGCTCTGGATGACGTCAGCATGTCTACAACCATATTTAAGCGTTGTATTGTAATGACGTCACCGTCATAATATTGAACATGGTGGGCATTGGATACATACCTCCGTGAGGTAAAAAGAATGATGACATCACCATCAGGGTGATTTCCTTTGTTCATCGGGTTTACATGACATCATCATCATATTGGCATTGGGTGATGTTTTGCGACAAGGTGATATTGAAAATATGACCCTCGCAAAATATATGGAGTCGTTTGACGGGCCAATAATAGCTATCATGTAAAATTAACATCTGGAGTTTGCGGACTAAGTGATTATTAGGTGATAAACCCATATCGGGGTGATCTTATTTAATGTGACTGATGTTTGAAATATGACCCCCCCCTCAGAATATCAGGTTTGACCAGAACTTTGACCTATCATAACTTTCTCCCCTTAAGGAATATCGGGGTGATCCAAAAGGCAAACCTACATGGAATTTAATGTACTTTCCAACTATGAGGTTAATGATATGAAAAACTAAATTTGACAACTAACCTCATCATGGTGACCTATCTACCCCATTACAGGGTTATCTGCATGACTTACTTTTACCAGACCACCGAAAAGCAGAAAAACAACAACAAGCCAAAGCAGCAAAAGAAAGTTGGGTCCCTATTTTGTCAAGTCAAAATGGGGTGTGTTGTGTAACCACACAATACTTCCTAGGTTATGTGGTGACATCACTTGGATGAGGTGATATCATGATTCATTGGTTAGAGAAGGGATGCATGGACATACCCCTAGTTCGTCGTATCATGATCACTATCATCGCATCAGCAGTTACTCCATATGGCGAGGCACACACCTTCATAGGGGCCTCGTGAACACTATTTGGTCAATGTAGGAGGAGAGGCCAGTCTATGTATGGGGGTGCAATATGCTTGTGTACTTATACCGAGACCTAGGGTGTTATCTTCATTATGAGGCACACATGTTGATGATATGCACCTTGTTACAGGTATGGCCATTCGAGCACATTAGATGCACGTGACCAGTGGGGTTTCCCAGTGAGTTGACATGGACGCATCCATGCGCACATGCCTATCCATTGATTAGATGTTGGATATTTGGTGACTTTTTTTACTGGAGAGTAGTGGTAGATAGACTCTAGCCTGATGACATCACATGGAGGCCATATCATAGTCGCAGGCCCTAGATGTGAGAACATATGCAGTTAGCGAGGATGCAACATGATCAACTATTAGCCAGTTGCCTAGATCACATCATTCTTAGTTTTTACTTTGATAGAGTCACACGACAATTTGGATGCATGTAGGGTGTTCCTAGCATGTGTTTAAGCTACACACACTAAGTGGACAACGTGACGAGGGCCAATGAGGCCCCATGGTTGACAATCGCCTAGGTGATCGATAGTGAGGATGATGGTGTAGTGGATGCAATGCCAACATCTTAGGCAAATGACATCAGGTTTACCTGAGCGTATATGACCTGGTGGGAGACATCTTGGCCTGATCCAATTTTCCTTGTTGGTCATCCCATAGGTGATCCATGGACATGGGAAAGATGTAGAGATGATGCAGGAGATGAGGAAGACTTTAGTGACTTTGATGGATGCTATGATGATAATGATGATGATGATGATGATGATGAGGAGATGCAGTCACGCTTCTTGTTCAGAGTGAGGCCACAATGAGGGCAGTGAGGGGTGGACGATGAGGAGACTGAGGAGAGACCCAGGTCAAAAGCTCATGGTCTAGGTCCCATGGCCACTATGAGATTGAGTCAGCTCAAGCGAGGGGAGGCAAGTACCTCTATGCCCCAAACTATAGAGGCGAGTCTAGATGTAGCTATAGCGTTAGCAGTATGCGATCCTAGTTGGCATGATGGTGACCCTGATACAATTGTTATTATATTTTGTTGATGATTACTTTCTTATGATATCATATATATATATATATATATATATATATATTTATGATGAGATACTAATATTATCTATATGTTACTTCTGACAGTTGGTATAGAGGCATGGTGTGACCTTGTGAGTCGTGTCATAGCAAGTATGAATCCTTTTGATGTAGTAGAGTAGCAAGTATGGACATGGTACTTGCCACAACACATGGCAGGGCAACATGTGGAGATCTTCATGCCCATCATGAGATATAGAGTGGTTGTGGAAGCCACCTTAGATCACATTGTAGGTGAGAGAGATCAGGCTGTCCAAAGAGTAGAGCATGCGGAGGCAGAGCTCCAAGCACGACGAGAGCATGCTGCAGCATTGCCTCCATTTGAGGTGGGCCATGCTATGACTCAGATCCTACATGCTGAGTTAGATTGGGTGAGATCTGAGAGAGATAGAGCATAGTTAGATAGAGATGGAGCACATGTAGAGAGATAGGCTTCGACAACTATACTCAAACGCACAGAGATAAATTAAAGAGCTTAGGGGTCTACGATCGTGGATTGTCTCTAGGCATCACTCATGGTCTACAACCTCACATGGGAAGCCTTCTGTCACTCACACACCACCAGGACTTGAGGGATCTTGTAGCCGAGGTTTAGCTATGTGATATATATCTCATGCATTGTACTACGACATCCCATTTTGATGTACGGGATAATCAATTTTTTATTTGCATATTCAAGTTGATAACTATATGTATATATGATGTTTTTGGATTAATACTATAATGTAATTTGATGTACCACATGTGATTTATGTAAATGCAACAAGTGATAATGTTGGTGATCATGTGAAAATGTACTTAATGCTATTGTGATTTAATCAATCTTTGTAGAGTATTTAAAATACAACAATGATTAACCGATATACCGATGCATTATGTTTCCTTCAGTGAGACTTCCTTCATCAGCAAACATCTTTTTTGTTCTCCTGATATGCCGATATATGTTTTCTTCGGTGAGACCAAAGTCGTTCTTCACCGATGCACCTCCTATCGGTCCAACACCATTGATCGGTATAACTTCTAAAAGCTTCCCCGAGGGCTATATTACACCGATGTAAACCTCTGCAACTCTGCAAACACTTGACCATCCATCAATTTGGTCACTCCTCCAACTATTCTCACATAACAACACTTTTCCTATCATTTCAATGACTAGTCACATAGAGATGACTAGTTTTGATAAAGTATAAATTTTTCCTAGATTTGGCACAGTAAAGTGCTTTTGGTAAGCATAGGACGTCATTTCCAATAGAACAATACATCACTTCTAGATCTGATTCAATGCTTATGGTAGCATAGTGAATCACTTCTAGTTTGGATCACTATGCTTCTGACAACACATTTCAGCACTTTAGGTATTACAGTGAGTCGCCTTTGGTAACACAGTGCTGCGCTTTTGGTCAAATTGATTTATTTTTGCTAACTTGTGAGTTTTTTTTAGAACTAATCAATTTGTTGCAGCTTCTTATCACTCACACAGAGAAAATATGTTGTTCTAACATGTTCATGTAGGATGAGCATTAAAGAAATCTTGATTTATTGCACTAAGTCTTAGAAACATATTGCCTTCTTAAGGGACAATTGAACAAATCACTTTTGACAATCTAAGTCTTAGGAACATATTGCTTTTCTTAAGGGACAATGGACATGTATGCAAAACACTTCAATTTTTTAAGGGACAATGGACATGAATGCTAAACATTTCAATTTCATAAGGGACAATTGACAACTACAAACGTGTGTGTGCCTAATTTAGTTGCACCTTATATTTCTTATAATGGGATAATTGAACCTTTGTTTGACGTGCTTGCTCTTACATTTCAGTTATTCCTTTAGAAGGGCCTGCTTTTGGATTGCATTTCATCCAAAAGGGACGACTCTAAGAAAAGTTTTCCTTTGAGCCGCTATATAAGAGGGATAAGGCAAAAGCCAAGTCCTAACCAACATCAGCCTTACCTTGTGGTGCCAAACTGAAAAGAGGTGTACTAGCTCTTTGTGGAAATGATTTTCACATTGAGCAAAGTGTTTGATACTCTTAGTAAGATTGGTTAAAGATTTTAGTAGCTTGTCGCAATGCTCATAAGGCATTGGTCCCTCAAAGTTACTAAGAACCATTCTAGATAGTGACTAGCCGATCTACCTCCAAACATTACGGTAATCATCAGTGCAAGGGGAATCAATTTAAGCCCTTAAGATACTCACCATTGCCTCCCTTGAGAAGAGATAGTATTCCCTTGGCCATAAAGCTCTTGTGACCTACTTGAGCTTTCCAAGGGGAGGGTGAGATATCCCTACCTATCATCTCTTGCAAAGATACAAAATGTCTGACACCTTTATGGAATGACATTTTTATCGACGGAGTATTAAGCTATGAGCTAATCTACTACAATGAAACCTTGTCTCTAGGGATAAAAAGTGGTTGATATTGATTGCAATTGTCTTATACCTATGGAAACATTGGGCTTTTTTGTGAGCCTCGAACATACACTATCTGTTGTGTCAGTCCCTTTTTGCCAACTTTGTTTGCTGTATTTTCTCTTGCCAAAGCAAATCCAATCAGAAACAAACCAAATCTATCAAAATTTTGCCTTGCAAAATATCAGACACTACTTCAGCGCCTCTGGTATTACAGCAGCTCACCTTTGGTAGTACAGTACCTCACCTTTGGTATAACAGTACCTCACCTCTGGCAACCCTACTTCAACACCCTTGGTATAACAACAGCTCACTTTTGGTCATAGTAGCTCACCTTTGGTATAGCAATACCTTGCCTTTGTTAGCTCAGTCCATCGCCTTTGGTATTATAGTAGCTCACTTTTGGTAGCACAGTCCTGCGCCTTTGGTCAAACAGTATAGCATCTTTTGTCCAGTCAACTGTGCATCAAATTTTGTCTTTTCCAAAAAGCAAGCAAAATCCCAGTTTTTGTCCTAGTGTATTCCATGGTAGCCACTAGACTCCAGCAAACTATGAAGTCCAAGCAAGTTGTCCCTAGGAAGCATAAATCACCTCCTCACACACCTCAATCAGGCCAAGCCAACATTACTCCCAAGGTTACTCCTAAGACACCTGCGGAAAGATCTACCAACTCTCCAAACATGCCGCAGCTTGACCAACCAAGCAATCCTCAAGAAGGTAGGGTCTCTTTGGTAAGTACACCTAACTATACCACCAACATGCCTCCAGATTTTGTTCCACAAGGTTATACTATTGATCAAGTCCCATCTTAGGATTGCAAGGTCCATTTGGTAAGTACACCTCACTACACCATCGGCATGCCTCACGATTTTGTTCCACAAGGTTATATCGCAGATCAAGCCCCATCTCAAGAAGAGAGACACTTTGAAATAGGTCAATCCTCTCAAGAAGATGGGCAAGATCTTGATGAATTCATACAAGATCCTAGAGCCCTAGCCGCCTTTGAGAAAATCCTTAGCGAGAACCAAGATCATTTCTTTCACTTGCTAGCAGAGCAAGGAGCCAAATTACCCAAAGGTTTTGATCTATCCAATCTTAGCAAACCTAACAACAACCAAGACACTATAACAACAGTCCAAACCATGTCAACAGTGACCACGCCTTTACCTGAACAAAACTCACAAGGGAAAATGATTACACAATATGAGAATCCCCTTTATCAAAACCCAATAGGAAAGAGGGCCATATCACCACTTTTGACTCCTATGGAGATCTACAAACATCAACAAGAGACTCTTCAACATCAAGCGGAGATAGCTAAACAAGCCACCATAGCTCAATCAAACATACAACAAACTCCTAAAGTGTCCACACCAATCACAAGTAGAATTTTGGTTACCCCATCGCAAATCAGTTTCCCACCAAATTATAATCCGGGGAACAACTATGTAGCCATGCAACAAGGGTCTCAACAAATACCACCTAGTATATCATCTAACCTTCGTATTTCTCAACCAACTAGCGTTATGCAATCCCAACCACAACATTCTTCTACGCTCATCCTCAATCAACCTTGGCCATCGCAAAACACATCTACCTATGTCCCCCCTCCACTACGATCATTAGCACTAAACTTCTTCCACACATTGCCTATCCACCCTCAACTTTTCCAAAACCTAACTTCCTAAAGCTATGTTCTAAAATCGCAACCTAATCCAATGAACTTTAGCTTTCCACCCCAAATTCTTTTCTCCAACCATCACAAAGCCAACATTCTTACCTAGCGCCACCCCCACCTCCTCCGAATCAAAGCATCCAATTCCAACCTAATCTAAACCCAACGTACAACACATACGACCCCAACCAATCATACGACCCTTATAACACCAATGCCCATGGCTTACACTACAATCTTCCGTATGGGCAACAACAACCACTTCTAGGACAACAGGAGATGTTTCCAACCCCTCCCACAATGATGTAGCTAAAAATCATGGAAGTTCAATAACTATCTGATCTTATGTTTGGTCACACCAAGAAGACCTTCTCTTTAAAGAAGTGTGTCCTTATCCTTTTGATCGGTCATTACCCATGATCCCTTTTCCTCAAAATTTCACTATTCCCATATTTGATAAATACAAAGGAAAAGGGGACCCAAAAGACCATCTCAGGGAATTCTATCTTGCTTGTTTTGAGGTCTCACATAACGACACATATCTTATACATCTCTTTCCTTGCAGTCTTGGAGGTCAAGCTATAGAATGGTTCTCACACTTACCCACAAGAATCAAATCTTTTAACGAGCTAGCAGAGAAATTTGCCACCCATTTCTCCTACAATGCAGAGCATGAGATCTCCATGACTGATCTATGTAACAATAAACAGAAAAGTGGAGAAACTTTCATTTCGTTCCTTCAGCGATGGAGGCAAATGGCTAGCAAATTCCCATTCAAGATACCTAAAAAATAGCTTATTAGCATATTTGTGCAGAACCTCAACCAAGAGTTAGGTTTTCATTTGCAAATTCTTAGTGCTACAACCTTTGACGAAATCACGTACAAGGGAATCAACATTGAAAAGGCCCTCATTGCTAAGGGTGTGGTCAAAATCTTCAAAGAAACTAAAGACAATGCTCCTCAACAACAAACAAATGATAAACCTAAATATTGGAAAAAAATTAAAAATGTGGTAAATGATGGGGTGGTCGATTCTAAACATGTCCAAACATTGCAAACACCACTTCATCTTTCCAATCCAAGTCAAAGTCAACCTCAACAACAACAACAACAACAACAAAGACAACTGTATCAAAACCAACAACAATGACAACAAGAGAGGCCTCAATAAGATTACCCTCCACGGTGTCAATTCACTCCCTTGGGAGAGCCCATAGAGTTTGTCTTACAGAAGCTTCTACACAAAGGCCTCATCACCCTACCTGATTCTCCCCATATGGCAAACCGGTTTACAAAACTGCACGGTATAGAGAAAATGAATATTGTGAATTCCATAGGAGTAAAGGGCACAGGACTGCATTGTGCATGAAACTAAAACACCTAATCCAAAATCTCATTGAGGGCAACCAAATCTCTTTTGAAGATGAACCACTAGCTCAATATACAAACATAGACCTCAACATGTTCAAGGAACTATTCCCTCACCATGGTCCACATTCTCCTCAGGATAAAGGTAAAGGTATCAATCATGCTTCCACTTCCTTTAACTCCATTGTCGGTTGTTTTGAAGAGAGTCGAATATCTACCCTCACAATTAAAGGAAAATCTACGGATTGCGCTGTTACAACTTGTCATGGTCGTGTCACCATTCATGGTCCTACACCCAGTCTCCTAGCTCAATCTGATTATAATCTTGTCGAACATCTAGGGAAAATGCTAGCACAGATCTCTATCTTGGACCTTCTATGGTCATCACCTGCACATAAAGTCGTGCTAGAAAAAGCCCTCCAAGAGTCTTAAGTTCCTAACAACATAGCGGTCGTAGATTTCCAAGCTATAGTAGGTAACATTGCCTTACCCTACAATGTGGTATTCTCTAAGAAAGACCTTCCATCCCATGATCCATGTCACAATGATGCCCTTCATATTGAGGTTCTCATCCATATACGCAAAATCAAACGCATACTCATAGATGGTGGTGCTGGTCTCAACATCTGTTCTTTAAATTTACTTAAGCAATTGGGATACTTTGAGGATCATGTTAACACTGATCAAAGTATTACAATCAAGGGATATGATGATGCTGAATGCCGCTTAGAAGGTGTTATCCACTTGCCTATACAACTGGGCCCCGTCATGCTTGAAACCAGGTGTCAGATCCTTGACATTGAGCTTCCTTACAACATTATCCTAGGCCACCCATGGATCCATGTAATGAAAGTTGTTCCCTCCATGTACCATCAGTCTCTAAAATTCCCATTCAATGGTATGGAGATAACTATCCTAGGCAACCCTAATCCTTTTGAATTCTGCCATGTCTTGCAAGGTAGTTATAAGAATTGCAACCAAGTGCCTCAAAATGACAAAGCCCTTGAATCCCCACTATATGTTGATCCTAAAAAGCTGACACAAGCCTCTACAAGTGAACCTAATCCTCTTCCTGAAATCAAAGCTCATATCCGTGATATAGGCTTTGGAACATATGATATCTCAAAATCTTGTTGTGTAGGGCGGATGCCTTTATCCCCTAAATCTTACGGCCAACCACCCATTGCCAAAGCAACTAAAAAAGCAGCTATTCCTCCCTCAACATTTCTAACCCAATTCCAATAGGGAAAATTATTGGAAGAGGAAACTATTGAAGACATCTCTGCTTGGCTCTGCAAGGAGAAAGAACCAGTCACAATACGGGTCAAGAAATATGGGTATGGCTTAAGGATAGTCAAAAACATGGGCTATAAAGGCAAAGGTGGCCTTGGGAAATAGAATCAAGGAACAATGGAACCCATTATTGTGATGAAGAAACTAGACAAGAAGGGGTTAGGATTTGATAGGAAGGTACCACGCACCTTGGACATCGAGGGTATCCTTGACAAGGTAGCTGAAACTTCTCTCGTAGGTTTGATGTCTAATAAGGATACCATCAATGACTCTTCCCTCCATATGACTGACTTGTTTAGAAAATCCTCCATATTTATGCTATCATTCGTATCCCTAACATCCACCACAAACACCCAAAAAGTAACACTTGTCTATCCTAAACTTATCAAGTGGGACCAACAAGGATCCCCCATTATAGATGTATTTTAGAATGATGAAGCTATAGCTGAGTTCATGGGACTTTGGGAAGGTATCCCTCTTGGCGATCATAAAGCAGGTTTTGTAATGGAACTAGAGCCAACAACTTATTTTGGTGAGAATGCCAAATCCTTTAGTTGCAAAAGTAAAAATAAAGAAAGATCTCTAGGTGAAAACCACACTATGGCACCTTCCAATCACAAAATAGTAAAAACAAAAGACGTATCCAAAGGTGAAAACCCAACTATGGCACCTGAGGATGGAGGATTTGACCTTCCCCTACCATCTAAGTATCAAGAAAAGTCAGCTCTCCTAGTGGAAGATTCTATAGAGATAAACCTTGGCACAGAGCAAAATCCAAAAAACCACATTCCTGGCAGCATCATTATCAGAGACAAAACACGGGAATCTTAACAAATTTCTTCTTATAGAGAACGATCAACTTTTCATGGACCTATGCTGACATGCCAGGGCTAGACCCTAAGCTAGTAGTTCACTATCTCACAGTTGATCCAAAAGTTAAACCAGTCAAGCAAAAGATGAGAAAGATGCACCCATAGATAGCTCTCTTAGTAAAAGTGGAAATACAGAAGTTGTTAGATGCAAAGTTCATCTGACCTATTGATTATTCAAACTGGGTATCAAACATTGTACCTGTGTCTAAACCCAATGGGTGCATCCGCATGTGCAATGATTTTAGAAATCTTAATAAAGCATGTCCCAAAGATGACTTTCCACTACTAAACATTGATATTATAGTAGACTTGACAATAGGTCATGAAATGCTTTCTCTCATGGATGGATTCTCAGGCAACAATCAGATATGGATAGCAAAAGAAGATTAACATAAAACAACCTTTACTTGTCCATGGGGTAACTATTGTTTGTGTATCATGCCGTTTGGTCTAAAGAATGCAGGGGCAACTAATCAGAGAGCAATGACAGTGATATTCCACAATCTCTTTCATCATATTATGGAGGACTATGTGGATGACATACTAGCTAAATCTTCTAGGGCAGATCACATACAAGTGCTAGGACAGATCTTTGGCAGGCTTGAAAAATACCAAGTGCATCTCAATCCAAAGAAGTGTGTCTTTGGTGTAACATCAGGGAAGCTATTGGGATACATTGTATCTCGCAGAGGCATTGAAGTAGACCTCGCAAAAGTCAAGGCTATAGTGGAGATGCCTCCACCAAAGAACCTCAAAGCATTAAGGAGCCTTCAGGGAAGGTTACAATCCATTAGGCGCTTCATCTCACAGTTGGTGGATAAATGCCAACCATTTCAACACTTGCTCCAAAAGGATGTCTCATTTCGATGGGATTATAAGTGTCAAGCAGCATTTGATCAGCTCAAAGAGTATCTTGCTACACCTCCTATCTTAGTACCATCAGTGGCCGATAAACCTTTGATATTATACATCTCAACTACAACTTCAGCCCTCGGAGCTCTTCTAGCACAACATGATGAGTCAGGCAAAGAGCATGCAATCTACTATATCAGTTGAACCTTGGTGGGATATGAACTCAATTATTCACCGATGGAAAGAGCTTGTTTAGTAGTAGTGTTCACTTCCCAAAAGCTATGGTATTACATGCTAAACCAACACACAAATCTTATAGCCAAAATTGATCCATTGAAGTATCTACTAGCAAAAGCAGCTCTCACAGGCAGACTAGCTAAATGGGTCATGATCCTTAGTTAGTTCAACATTGAGTACATGGATCATAAAGCAAACAAGGGACAAGCCCTAGCAGATCAACTAGCAGAAGCACCTGTGATAGATACACACCCTATGGTAGCAGACTTTTCAGACGAGAATCTCTTCACTCTTTCCAACTCAATAATGTGGAAGTTGTACTTTGATGGTTCCTACACACAACATGGATCAGGGGCCAACATCTTATTTATCACACCTCAAAATGACTATATTCCAAAGTCATATCAGCTTGCATTCCCTTGCACCAACAACATTGCCGAGTATGAAGCACTCCTCATAGGTCTCAATACAATAGTTCAATGGGACATCATAGAATTACAGGTATATGGAGACTCGCAACTAGTCATTCGCCAAGTCACAGATGAGTACCAAACAAAAGATTGAAAGTTGGTCCCCTACAAGAAATTAGTGGATGCCTACAAACCACACTTCTCTAGCATCACATTTGAATAGATTCCAAGAGAGCATAATAAAGCTGTAGATTCTATGGATTTTGTAGGGTCACTTATCGACATGCCTTCAAATACATAGAAATTTGAATTCTTGATCGAGAAATTGTTGATAGCCGCCGTCGACGTTCCAGTTACTGAAATCATCTGTGAACTTGTTGGTCCCAATTCCCCATGGTACAAAGATATCTATGAATACCTTAAAAATAGTACCTTCCCCTCTGACCTATCATCAACCCAACGTAAAACCTTTATCCATCGATCCTCCCATTACACCATTCTGGGTGATACACTATATCACTGGAGTCTCGATGGTATCCTCTTACGATGTCTTAACGCGGAAGAAACCGAGGCTACCTTACAAGACATACACGAAGGTGTCTATGGTGCACATTCTACCGGTCCTAATCTTGCTAAGAAGATACTTAGAATAGGTTATTACTGGCCTACAATAAAGCATGATGCTTTATAATTTTCTAAGAAGTGTGTACAATGCCAGCAACATGGAGATTTGATTCATGCACCCGCGCATGAATTACAACCTGTGACAACTCCATGGCCTTTTTCTCAATGGGGTCTTGACCTTGTAGGACAAATCCACCCATCCTCATCCAATGGCCATAAATTCATTATTACCGCCACTGAGTACTTCATGAAGTGGGTTGAAGCCATTCCCATGACCTATACCACCGGTAAGCAAATAGACAAGTTCATCCTAAACTACCTCATTTACCGGTATGGTATCCCCCAAGCCATTGTCACTGATAATGGGAGACCATTCAAGAATCAAGATGTTCGTGCCTTATGCACACAATACAATATCCAACATCACTTTTCAACTCCCTACTATCCGCAGAGTAATGGCCAAGATGAGGCTTCCAATAAGACCATTCTCAAAATCCTCAAGAAAATGGTCAATGAAGCTGGTCGTGATTGGCACTTACAACTCAATCTCGCCCTATGGGCCTACCACACTAGTATCAGAACACCAACTGGTGCCACACCATATGCATTAGTCTATGGCTCTAAAGCCATCCTACCTATAGAGGTTGAGATCCCATCCCTTAGAGTATCCATGCAGAACCTGATCGGTGGAGAGGAGTATTGCACTTCTGATTAGCTAAGCTAGAACTACTAGATGAAAGGTGCCTTGCCACGCTCAATCATCTCCATGTCTATCAGAATCACCTCTGGCATAATTACAACAAAAAGATCAAAGAAAGATGGTTTCAAGTTGGTGATCTTGTACTCAAAGAGAATCAGAGAAATCAAGCAAACTGAGAAAAGAAGGGCAAGTTTGAGCCTAACTGGTTAGGTCCCTTTATTGTGACAACAGCATATAGATTAGGAGCTTACACTTTAGCTACACCTGACGACATTCCTCTAGATGAACCACTTAACAATGTTCATCTCAAGAAGTTCTATGCCTGATCCTTAGAGTTCAAAAAAAAAAAACAAATAATCCATCCTATGGTGAAAACCTGGTAAGCAGGCACCTTGGATAAGTACCATAGTGAAAACCTAGCAAACAGTTGCTATGTGTAGAGTCAACATCCATTGTCTATCGAGTCCTATTCCTTCCATATCTATTTCATAACAAAGCCTCATCTGTTCATCCATAATAAAACCATTGACCTTGTTTGCATTTCCATATCCCTATCTAGTATAGCTTGGAAATTTGTCATTGTCCACCATCGCCATCCCACATCTTGATCTGTGTCAGCAGTTATCACTGTATTGTCCTAGGTCAAACTTTCGGTGTCTTCTTCGTCAGTCATCCATGTAAATTCCTCTACCAAAATGGGGAAACTCTTTCCTTAACCTAGGTCTAGGATGGGTCCTTGTTCATGGTTCACAAAGCACTTCAATCTTTTGCTCCTTTCTACAGATAACACCCTTTAATGGACACATCACTCCTACAATAAGGATGTTATCTTCCCAACACGTTTTCTACATTATCACACCAACCAGAACTACATATCATCTCATTTCAATCTTAAGGTACCTTGATCCCATGGATATGGGTATGTAGGCAGTCTGGAATACGAAGGAAGTTTCCAGTACTCAGGTACATAAAATCTCATCATTGCACCTACCCACACTCCTTTCACCTTGACCCATCTCATCACTCTATCTAGAACTACATATTGTCATTTTTCATCTTTCCTCGTAATGTGCCTTGATCTTGTGGATACAGGGTATGTATGCAGTTTGGAATACGAAGGACGTATCCAGTACTCAGGCACATACGACTCATCATTCTTCACCCATTTCAATCCATTAGCATGTCACCTTTCTGGTCTTCTGTTTATCAAAATCCATTCGCCTCGACTTGACTAACTCAAGCAGCAAAGTAGCAAGCTAGCGCATCCTTTCAAAGCAAAAGTCCTTAACAAACCTGAAGCAAAGCAGCTTGCTTCCAAAGTCATCGACTGTCCTCTTCTGATTGCCAACATCAGCTAAATCTAGCTTACCCAAAGCACCAGATCCACAAGCTTGTCTTCTGTAGAATGTTCCATTGTTGAGACCAACACACATGTCTCCTGCAACATGTGGCATCTCCCACAACAATACATTGTCTTTTTAGGTAGATAACCCCCTTTAATGGACACACCACTCCTACGATAAGGCTGTTATCCTTCCTATCGAATCTATCATGAGCAACCTCTTTGGCAAGAGAATATCATGGCTGTATGTTTACTTTGTAAATTAGTCAATTTGATTTATGGTTTATCTTTTGTTCCTTTGTCCATTACCTATTCAAGGCTACCTTGATTTATCTATAATCTTGGTATGTTACGATGCAGTACGGATTGGGGGCATAGTCATTGCTTTCTGTGTGCCATGTTTGAGGAATGATCTTTAGCATCTTTCTTGGCAGCATATTTATCTTGTGTGTGTTACGACCTAGCATCTTACATATTTAATACTCTTCTTGCATTTACATGTATGGAAGTTTATTTTATGTTCAAGACTATGGCTCATTCACATGTAAAAACAAGGTTATATTATGTCTAAGGGATCTAAGTTCAAACCTCTTGCTTGAAGAGTCAATGTCCACACACTCAGATATTACAGCACCTTGGTCTTTTATACCCTAGTGGCGAACTATCCACATGCTATATCAAAAATAAGGATTGATCTTTATATACAAATGTGAAACCAATGCAACAAGCTCATCCATTTACCCATGGCCTTATATCATTTTCAAAGCAATTATCGATCAACAACTTCTCTCTTCCATCTCCTCTTGTCTTCTCTCTAGTGCATATTTGCAAAACCTACATGTTAGATATCACAGGCCATAGCATCTGTATCACCATACATCTATAAGCATCATGTCATCATGTGTCATACATCTATAAGCATCACATAAGCAATATGCATCATCACATAAATCCATAATCATACATACATATTATCACATCCATATCATCAATAGAAGTGCATACACAAAAGCATGAGCATGAGTGAACATAATATGTCATCATATATATCATGTGAAGGTCATAAAAAATACAAAATGTTAGTGTCTAAATCCATGGTCCATCTGTATACATCCAGGCTATCAAGACCCGCAAAATATACATCAGGATGCACACAGGCATCTGTCCAAATATACAAGTGTCCATCATAATACAAAAATAATACACCAATGATACAAAAATGATACAATGTACATGTGTGTATGCTCTAGTAGATAGAGCTGCCCTCCTGCTATGGCCCCTATCCTCCACCTGTGCTTGGTGCAGGTCCCCCTGGTGGTCCTCCTCCCCCATGGTGGTACTCCTCCCCTTGGTAGCACGAAGGGTCCTCTAACTGAAGACAATGACTGCCCTATCCTACGAGACCCAGATGCTCCAGACCTACTCCTCTCTCTGTAACTCAGTGCCTGCTGAGCTACTGGAACAACACCGACGTAGAGACCCCTATAGTAGTCGACCTCTCTACCTGCTGACACTAGCTCTCCTTGCACCCAGACGAGCTCACTGTACAATGTCCTCTAGTCGGCACCCAGTGCACAACATGCCTCATCTCTCTCCCACCTCACTCTCTATAGTGTGGCCTTTGCTGTCAGCCGTAGCTATGCCTCTGCATCTCTCTCTCTAATCGCTTGGGCTAACTACCTGTCATCCCCTGCGGGTGCGGCCTATGCCTGGATCTGTGCCTGTGCCTGTGTGTGTGCCAGGGCTGTCTGTGCTATTGCTGCTACCTGAGTCTGTACCTATGCTAAGGACTCAGCTTGTCTCACCTCTTCCCTTGCTACATCCCTATCTCTCCTCAACTGCACCATCCAAAGCTCTAATCGTGTCCGACGGGATATCTCCTCCTGTAGAAGCCGCTCAGCCCACTGTAAATTAGTCTCTATGACCGAGTCCTCTGCCTCCACCATCTCTACATCTGCCTATGAGCCTCTAGCCTCTCCACCTGCCTACTGTCGGGCCTCTCTGGCCTATCGCCTCATCCTCACCTCCACACCTGGGACTAATACCTCCCCCACTGCCCCTACCACATCCGATGTAGTCAGTCTCACTGGCCTATGTGTTTGCCAGTACTTGTCATACTCTAGCAGTGCCCCTAGATTTGCCAACCCTGAATCCCAATCCCATCTCACTGGGACAAGTCCTCGTACCTCTGCCAAGGCTGTAGCCACTGGAATCTTGGCATCCCAATCTCCCATCTCCCTCCAAGTCCTTGCATGGGTCGCCTCTCCAACTGGCAATGCCTGTGGAAGTCTGAACTGTCTGAGTACCCACTCTTGTAGGTATCTCTCAATAGTGTATGTCTGCCTCCTGAATAAATAGCGATCCTGTCGATAGTACATTAGCTGCTCGTGCTCATCCTCCCACTCCTCACATAATAACCACGGCCTCCAGATGAACACATCCATCTCATCGATCTGTCGCCTCCTGTGTGTGATAGCTCCCTCATACAAAAATGTATAAGGCTCCCCCCTCTCTCGGTGGTGCTATGTGATAGGTCTGATCACTGGGATATGCTCCCATGCCCACACCTGTAGTAGCGTAACCCCTGCTGAGAGACTCTGGCCCCTCCTGTAGACATAGTCATGCATATTGCGATACAACTGTCCAAGAACACACACGCCCCATGCATCCTGAATGCCATGTGTAAACATCCCAGATAGTACTGTGTCCCATCCTATAGATGGTCCTCTGGATCACCTATCTGGGCACAGGAAGCCGCTAATCAATGAAGAAACTATCCATCTGATCTAGTCGCAGAGTCTCAGGACGTCTGCCCACTGAATCTCGTCATCATCTATCCTCAAGTCATCTATGCAGAATACCTCTACCAAGCCCACCTCACCTCATGTTGGGTCAAAGTCAACCCGTTCCCCATCAATCTAAATCCTGAGGATGCGATATACATCTTCTAGTGTCATTGTAGCCTCCCGTGTCAGAAAGTGAAACGAGCATGTCTCACTGTGAAATCTCTCTACCACTGCTATCACTAGGGTGATATTCACCCTAATGTGTGTTAGGTGCGCCACATGCCATAATCCCACGTGCTCTAGGAATGCATCCTCCTCCCATGTCAGCAGTACTACCTTGTGTGCTATAGGGTGGTGTCACTCTCTCGACATCAGTGGCAACATAATCCTCTGCATTCACAACAAAACCACTTGTCAGACCTTTTTCAAAATTTCTCCATAGTCCTACCGACATCTATCCTATGCCGCAAACCCTAGGACCAACTCTCCCCTTCGCTAAGCTAGGGTAGTCAACCCTTTGGTCAACCCTAACTGTGGCATTCTTCTACCCAAACTTAAGGTATCTTACTTTTCACAAGAGTGCTACACTGTGTTATGACACACGCCTTACTATTTCTACAAATGTGCTTTGTTTTCTATACCAACTATGACTTGTACTCAATAAGTGTGCTTCTCTATGTGTCCATCTGCGCCTTACTGCACTTGCAAGGGTGATGTGATTTTCATTTTTCCCTCCCAAACGCACCTTACTTCCCAACCAATCATGCTGTACTGCTCTACCCTGAGCGCTGCAGCTTCCTACCAATCACGCTGTGGCGCGGTGCCTAAAAGCCAATAGCGCTTTGTTTTTACCAATAGTGTTGTACTTACCTACCAAACATGTTGCGGCATGACAAAAGTGCCTAGGATGACTACCAGATGTGCCATTCTAAACTGTAATGCTTTTGGCTAACCTAACTACCTACCTAGATATGGCCCTAAAACTGCCTTAAAGTGTCAAATTAAAATGAGGTTTTTGGACACTTACCGCTACTGGAGCTCCTGCAGGCCTCTCGTATGTTCGCACCAGCTCCGCCTGATGCCTGTGCGCTGGAATCAGCATCTCTCCTCGCTGTCGACTCCTTCCACCCAACTCTCACACCCTAGGTTTGGAGGCTCTACACTCTAAATTTAGCAAGCTTTTAGTGTGTAAATGAGGAGTGTGGTCCCCATGGGACCTATTTATAGCATCCCTCCCTCTTTTTTTTCTTCTCTCCCCATTCTTTTCTGCTACCTTGTCGCGCCACCTTCTTAGTTGATCGTCAACCTAGTTCTTTTGTTGCTTCCCCGTCTTTCACTCGAGGGGGTATACGCTGGGGCATAAAAAATTGTATCATGTCTTCAACAATCGTTTTCTTTGATGCAACATTGTAAACTGCATTGCATCAAAGAGGGGCAAAATGTAGACACCCTAAAAATGACCATGTCATTACACTACTTGTATTTCATCGAATCTGTCTAATCACCTGCATTTCAAACGTTAATTAAATAATCTAGTTATTTAATTAATTTCACCAATTTCATCAAATTCTTCCAAATTTCCAAAATTCATCATTAATTGAATAAATTATATTTATTTAATTAATTAAATTAAATTCCTCTATATTCTTCCAAAATTAAATAATTTTAATTATTTAATTAAATCATTATCCTTTTTCAAATTTCAAGTCTACATTAATTAAATAAATCCAATTATTTAATTAATTCATCCAATTCTATCTTATCTATAATTAAATAATTCTACATTATTTAATTAAATCACTTGTTCTTCCAAATTTAAATAAATCATGCAAATTTATTTAAATTATCTCAATCCTCTAAAAATAAATAAAATCAAATATTTTATTTATAATCTTCTGTTCCTCAATCATGCACAAACAATTAAATAAGTTTAGTTATTTAATTTCAGTTATCTTCCAATTCCTCTTAAAATATCTTGTTAACTTATGTGCACAATCAATCTTATTTTTAGAACTCTAAAAAAGGCAAAATTACAAGTTGAGTTATCTATTCAATCAATCTTGTTTTCATCATATTTTAATAAAAATATCCTTATGGATTGACACATGTCGTGTGCACATTCATCATGGTTATTTGTTTTATCTCCTCCATTGATTCTTTTGAATTATTTGGACCATTGATCGATCTTCCTTAAGCCTATATAAAACCCCCCTCATCTCCTTCACAAATTCTCTTCGATCACTTATTCTCAGGCATCCTTTATAGTGCTTTGAGCATACATCGCATCGATTGAGCAACTTTACGATCTTTTGATATTGATCTTTGAGCACTTTACTTGCTTGTTGCAAACATGGTTTCGCAACACTATTGAGAAATCCACATTCATCAAAGGGAACAATACAAATCTCTGTAAAAGCTTTCATATTTCATTGATTTATTGATAATGGCTTTTATTTAGATTAGTTCTCTTTATGTTATGGGCTTTTGGTTTGTTTAGTTTTGATTTAATCAGTTTTCCTCATACACAAAACTCATGCCAAACTCCTTGGATCCTTGAGTGCTTGACCCAAAACCACAAAAAAAACACAAAATATACATTGTTTTCCTCCATCACACTGAAAATGAGAATCTTGCTTTCAACGGACAGAGGAATAACACTCCATTTATTCACAAAAGCCTAGTTTCTAGGTTTTTAGACTAGTCTTTGCAAAAATAACAATATCTCACAAACTACAACACTTCAAGACACCAGACTACTTCCAAATGAAATCTACCTCAATGCATGAACATTTCCAATCAGTTTCAGGTGGTCACTTATCCGTACAGGCCGTACAGAAATGACTGTTATAGTGGATTACTCAGAAAAACTATGTTTTTCAGCACACCCAAAACTCCAAATCTTCATTCATACTTCCAAGTTACATCATACTTCTCCTATAGAAGGCTTGAGACATTAGTTAACCTCCCTCCCAACCATACAAACTAATTTTGAAATTCAGTTAGCCATTGGGTTTCTCCTCTCACAAGAAAACTACATGTTTTCATTGTGTTATTACATCAAACTTGACCAAAACATGGTCTACATAGGTCTAGTGACCAGATTGATACAAAATCCTTATTACAAACATGATGTGGCTTAAAAAGCCTTATTGAAAACATAAACAAAACATGACATGTATAGAAATTCAAATGATCCAAGATTTGATTCACCATAGAGAAGGTGCTCCTGCACCATACTCCCCTTGCAAGAGAAAAACTCAAGTCCCTTGAGTTGCCAACTATTGAAGTGTCTTCCCATGCTTCAAAATGTCTGCCTCACTCATCCATGTAGCCTCTAAATCAAAAAGATCCTGCCACTTGACCAAGTACTCCTTGTACACACCCTTCCTTGTCCTTTTGACAACCTTGGAATCTAAGATGCATTCCAATTGTAAAGGCTTACTTGGAGGTAGATCTCTGACCCAATCTTCATCTTCAATCACAACATCTAATCCATCTTCAACATTCAATGGAGGTCTGAATGGACAGAGGTTTGAAACATTGAATATGGGAGAAATACCAAGACCGGATGGTAGTTCTATTTCATAAGCATTTGGACCAAACTTATGCACTACCTTGCATGGTCCTATTTTCTTCATCAGAAGCTTGGTTGGTTGTCCTTTAGGTAGCCTTTCCTTCCTTAGATAGGCCATCACCAAATCTCCCACCTTAAATTGTACATCTCTCCTTTTAAGATCTGCCCTATCTTTGTATTTGGAGACTATTTTTTCCAACTAAACTTTGACTTGATCATGAACTGCCTTCATGGTGGCAGAAAAATCTTCTCCTAGAGCACTCCTCTTATCCCAACCTTGTAGGTCTTTGAGTTCAAGTGGTCCTCTTGGATGGAAAGCATAAACAATTTTAAATGGACTCTTCCCAGTGCTTCTATTCATTGAATCATTGTAAACATACTCAGCTTGACTGATAACCAAGTCCCATGCCAACCCATGCTACTTGGTAAGGAATCTTAGAAGGTTTCCTAGGGACCTATTAACAACCTTAGTCTGACCATCAGTTTGGGGATGGTAGGCTGATGAGAAAGACAATTGTGTTCCCAATTTTCTCCATAAGATCCTCCAAAAATGACCAACAAACTTGGAGTCTCTATCAGTGACAATTGAAAGAGGCAAACCATGGATTCTAACCACTTCTCTAAAAAAGAGACCAGCAATGTGAGATGCATCATTTGTGCATTTGCATGGCACAAAATGAGCCATCTTACTAAATCTGTCCACAATGACAAAAACACTATCCACACCCCTTGCTGTCTTAGGAAGACCAAGTACAAAATCCATACTAATGCTCTCCCAAGGCCTATTGGGAATAGGAAGGGGTTGGTACAAACCAACATTAGAAGGCATACCTTTGGTCTTTTGACATATGGTACAACTTGCAACATATCTCCTTACATCCGATTGTACTTTTGGCCAATAATAGAATCTAGTGACTTGTTCCAAAGTCTTGTCCAACCTAAAGTGTCCTCCTAAGGTTCCATTGTTCTTCTCTTTGATGATGTTATCCCTCATTGAACACTTAGGAACACATAGCAAACTACCCTTGAATAAGAGACCTTCCTGCAACACAAAATCTGAATATTCACCATGAAAAGTGTTAGCCAAACTAGCACAAACTTCATAAGCAGCCTTGAAATCTGTATCCTCCTTGTATAACCCCTTCAAACAATCTATCCCCATGCTTTCCATTTGTACTTCATGTATGACAAGCATCCTTCTACTTAAAGCATCAGCCACTTTGTTGGCAACACCTTTTTTATGCTTAATCGTGAAGGTATAGGCCTACAATTGTTCCATCCACTTAACATGCCTATCATTCAACTTTTCTTGACTATTTAGAAAGCTAAGAGCATGGTTATTAGTAAAAACAATGAATTCTTTGGGCAGCAAATAGTGTCTCCACTTTTTGAGAGCTTGCACCATTGCATAAAGCTCTAGGTCATAGGTAGAGTACCTTTGTTTAGCCTCATTCAACTTCTCTGAAAAAAAGGCCACTGGATGTCCATCTTGACTAAGAATAGCACCTATTGCTTGCTGACTTGCATCACATTCCACTACAAAAACTTTGTCAAAATCAGGGAGCACCAATGTAGGTAATTCAACCACTTTCTTTTTTAACAATTCAAAACTATCATCTGCTTGCCTTGTCCATTGAAATTTGCACTTCATTCCACCCTTGATGGTGTTAAGAATAGGAGCACTTATGTGACTAAATCCTCTAATGAACTTCCTATAAAAAGTTGCCAAGCCATGGAAGCTTCTAACATCTCCCACTGTCCTAGGAGTAGGCCAATTGAGAATGGCCTCAACCTTTGTGAGGTCCATCTTCAAACAACCATTAGAAATCACAAAACCTAGGTACACAAGTTCAGTTTTCATGAACTCACACTTATCCAGGTTGATCATCAACTTATTCATGCAACTTCTTCATCACTTGTCCAAGATGCTTCACATGTTCTTCTTTTGTCCTGCTGAAAACAAGGATGTCATCAAGACAAACAATTACAAATTTGCCAATGAATTCAACAAGTACGTCATTCATCAAACACATGAATGTGCTTGGGGCATTGATAAGGCCAAATGGCATGACAAGCCACTCATAGAGACCTTCATTTGTCTTGAAGGCAGTCTTCCATTCATCTCCCTGCCTAATTCTGATTTGATGATAACTAGATTTAAAATCAATATTAGAATAATAACATGACCCTCCAAGATAGTCCAAAAGATCCTCAATCCTTGGCATAGGGAATCTATACCTTATTGTGATCTTATTTATGGCCCTTGAATCTGTACATAGTCTCCACTTCCCATCTTTTTTTGGAGCAAGTACACTAGGGACTACACATGGACTAAGACTCTTTCTAATCAATCCTTTCTCTAAGAGTTCTTGAATTTGTCTACTCACCTCTTCATTTTGCTGTGCTGTCAATTTATAGGCAGCCTTATTGGGTAATGTGGCACCTAGAATCAAGTCAATTTGATGACTTATATCTCTCATGGGTGGTAAGGAGTTAGGAGTATCCTCTACCACAAGATGTTGGTACTTATCCAACAATTGCTGCACTTCTAGTGGAATCTCTTTCTGCCTTTTGTCTTGCTGACCTGATTCATTTTTAGGCTTCATTACCAAGGCATACCCTTGGGTATCCTTCTACTTCATGAGGTGTAAGAACTCTTTGCCACTAACCATCATGACATTGGTGTCATTACTCTTCTCTCCAATATGCTCTTGCATAGGATCCATCCTAAACTTCCTTCCATTCTTGGTGATGAGGTATGTGTTCTTCTCACCATCATGTTGTGCCTTCACATCATACTACCATGGACATCCAAGAATAAGGTGACAAGCATCCATAGGAATAATCTCACATAGTACCTTGTCCTTATAATCACCTATCTCAAACTCAACCCAAGTTTGTTCTTCTACCATGTAATTTTGATTCTTATTCAACCAAGAGATCTTATGAGGACTAACATGGGGCAGCCTTTTCAACTTACACTTCTCTACCATTTCAGTAGACACTACATTCTCAGTAGAACCTAAATCAACAATGATTTTACAAAGTTTACCATATACTATACCTTGGGTTCTGAAGAGAGTCTTCCTTTATGGGGGCTCTTGTTTCAATGGCATCTTCAACAAGGTCCTCTTGATCATCATGTTCTCTCCTTCAAGGACTGGTACAACACTACCAATGGGTGAATTCACACTTTGACAATCATCATCTTTCAACAATTGATTCCTTCTTCCACCATCATGGGAACTAGTTGCCTTCTCAGGGCATTTGCTCATAGTATGTCCTACTTGAATGTAGCCATAGCATCTACCAGTGAAAACTTCAGGTCCTTTGCCTGCAACACCACTTCTACCTCTACCATTTGGTCTTCTCCAACCTCTAAAACAACCACCTCTATGGTCTGCATCAGAATGAGACTCTTGTTGACTTGGGTTTTCATTTCTGCTTGTCAGTCCTCTACCAAAACTGCCTCTTCCCCTATTATTTCCACCACCTCTTCCTCTAGTGTGTTGATCACTCTTTCTTTTCAACTTCTCTTCTGCCCTAGAGGCTAATTGAAAACACTCATCCACTATTTTGGGAACCACCATACTAAATTCATCTTGTATGTTATATCTCAAGCCATCAAGATATCTGGCCACCATCTCTTTCTCCTCCTCCTTATGATTGACTCTCATGCTCAATCTATGAAATTCTTCAGTATATGTAGCCACATCCATATCCTTTTGTCTGAGATGATTAAACTTCCTAATGGTCTTCAACTCATAATCAGATGGCATGAACTTGTCTCTTAGCATGGCCACCATTCTACTCCATTTGGTGATAGGGTTGTTTCCAACTTTCTCTCTTTCACCTTGCATATAGTTCCACCAAACTAGAGTAGAACCTCTCAATCTTGTCTTAGCAAACTTGACTTTCTTGCTGTCACTATACTCTTTGAAGTCAAAATAGTTGGAAATGGCTTCAATCCAATCCATGAGGGCATCTCCATCTAGTTTCCCATTGAATGTAGGAACATCCATCTTTGGATCGTCACTATCTCCATGAGCACCTTTGAGTGCATTCAAGAATGCCTTTTGGTCTGTAGACATATCTTGTTGTTGAGGGCTCTCCTCTGCCTCTTCTTCTTCTTCTGCATCAAAAGAACTTCCATCCTCTTTACTCTTACCCTTGGACCTCTCTTCTTTCAACCTTGCTTCAAGCATCTCCTCTACCATCTTCTTGATGGCTTCTTGGCACATAGACTTGGGAGGCATTGTACTAGCCTCAGTTTCTATCTCTTCGTCTGACATACACTACTCTAATTCAAACCTGGCTCTGATACCAATATGATATAGAGCACACAGTGGAAGTGCACAACTAATCAAAAATTGATCGGTGAGAGTCTGACTTATGTCTTAGCGATCTAGTCTTATCGGCCAAACATACCCTGTCGACCACCTTGCAACTTATCTCTCCAATCTCACAACTCTCCCCGATGGATGACTCTATGTTTCTCACCTATCAGAAAGACTTAGATCATCGGCAAACACTTATGAACATTGGCTGATGTGCCAATAAACTTGACTTTGTTTGACTACTCCCGATACTTCGGTGTGACTACTCCCCATTGGCGAACTCTGACCAAGGTCTGCCGATACGCCGATACAACCCATTGTCAGTGAGACTCCAAACATCAGTGAAGCCTTAAGTGCTTTAACCAATATACTAATGCATTATGTTGCCTTCGGTGAGGCTTCCTTCGTCGGTGAACATCTTGTTTGTTCTCCCAATGTGCCGATATATGTTGTCTTCGGTGAGACCAAAGTCGTTCTTAACCGATGCACCTCCTATCGGTGCAACACTGTTGATTGGTATAACTTCTAAAAGCTTCTCCAAGGGCTGTATTACACCAATGTAAACCTATGCAACTCTACAAACACTTGACCATCCAACAATTTGGTCACTCCTCCAACTGTTCTCACATAACAACACTTTTCCTATCGTTTCAATGACTAGTCACATAGAGATGCTTAGTCAAACTCATGCCAAACTCCTTGGATCCTTGAGTGCTTGAGCCAAAACCACAAAAAAAGCATAAAATATAGATTGTATTCCTCCATCACACTGAAAATGAGAATCTTGCTTTCAATGGACAGAGGAATAACACTCCATTTATTCACAAAACCCTAGTTTCTAGGTTTTCAGACTAGTCTTTGCAAAAATAACAATATCTCACAAACTACAACACTTCAAGACACCAGACTACTTACAAATGAAATCTACCTCAATGAAAGAACATTTCCAATCAGTTTCAAGTGGTCACTTATCTATATAGGCCGTACAAAAATGACTGTTATAGCGGATTACTCAGAAAAACTATGTTTTTTAGCACACCTAAAACTCCAAATCTTCATTCATACTTCCAAGTTACATCATACTTCACCTATAGAAATCTTGAGACATTTGTTAACCTCCCTCCCAACCGTACAAATTGATTTTTAAAGTCAGTCAGCCGTTGGGTTTCTCCTCTCAAAAGAAAAATACATGTTTTCATTGTGTTATTACATCAAACTTGACCAAAACATGGTCTACATAGGTCTAGTGACCAAATTGATACAAAATCCTTATTACAAACATCATGTGGCTTAAAAAGCCTTATTGAAAACATAAACAAAACATGACATGCATAGAAATTCAAATGATCCAAGATTGGATTCACCATAGAGAAGGTGCTTCTGCACCATAATGGAACCTCCTCAGCAGTTAAGTTCTTAAGCCTATAGGTACTGTCTCCTAGAATTTTCAAAACTTGAAAGGGACCTATCCAGAGTTTATCAAACTTACCATGATCTCCTTTCCTTTCATGTGCTTTGTCCCACATCAGGACTAGATCTAAGATTCTAAAAGCCTTAACTCTGGCTCTTTTGTCAAACCAACGCTTAACAACAACCTGATGTTTAGCAAATTGATCTATTGCTTTACTTCTTTTTTCTTCTAGGTGCATCAACTGAAGCAACTTGACTTCTTGTTTATTATCTATGCCTAGGTATTCTTGTACAAATTGCAGTTTGGGGATCTTTAAGTTAATAGGGAGGATAGGATCCACCCCATATACTAGGTGAAAAGGAGAGTTTCCTAATGCAGCCTTCATCTTGGTTCTATCTACCCACAAGGCATATTTCAATAGGGTATTCCACTCCCTTGGGTTCTTTTCTGTCAATTTCTTTATGATGTTCAATAAATTCTTATTTGTGGATTCTGCTAATTCATTCCCTTGGGGATAGTAATTTGAGGAGAATTTCAAGATGATCCCATAGTCAAAAGCCCAACTTGATAATCTTGTTGAAGCAAAGGCAGACTCATTATCACATACCAAAGCATAAGGAACTCCATACCTGGTTACTATATTGCTTTCCAAAAATCTGATGACATCCTCAGCATTACATGTCTTACTGCTGACAACTTTAGTCCACCTGGTACAGTAATCAGTAATAGTTAAAACATACATGTGGCCTGAAGATGATGGAGGATTGATAGGTCCTATGAAGTCCATTCCCCATTGAGCAAATGGGCGCATCTCCATCACTGGCTATAAAGGTTGAGCAGCATATCTTTCCCTATTTGTAGCAACCTGACACATATGACAACATTTGATGTGTTCAGCGGTATCTTTAAAAATAGTGGGCCAGTAATACCCTGCTCTAAGGATAGCATGAGTAGTAGCTAAGGATGATCCATGTGCAGTTCCAAACTTATCATGTAATTCTAATAGAACCTTATCTGCTTCTTGCCTTTCCAGGCATCTAAGGTATATTCCCTCATAGTTCTTCTTGAAAAGGACTCCTCCTTTTATCATGTATTTCTATGATCTTATCTTTAAGGCTCTCCTTTGTGAGGCCTGCAATCTTGAAGGACATCTTCTAGTGATCAGGATGTGCCTGATGTCTGAATACCATTCTCCATCATCCTTTGCATTTATGACATACTGGTGGCTCATGATGTTAGGATCAATTTCTCATATCATCTGGCTCAATGCTTGTCCTCTTACTAATTTCATGGGTGTTATGTCCATATTATACTCTTGGAGGACAGTGATCCATTTGGCTCTCTTCTCACTCGGTTCACTTTGCATTAAAAGCATCTTTACTGCTGCATCAGGTACTACAACAATCACTTTACTTCTCAGGATGCAGTGCTTGAACTTCTTAACTGCTTGAACTAGAGCAAGTGCTTGTCTTTCAACATCCATGTATCTAAGTTCTGCATCTCTGAAAGGACAACTCATGAAGGCTATAGGCTTTTCTTCTTTAGCCTCATTTCTCTATGTTAATACTTCTGTAGATGTATGCTCTGAAGCAAATGAGTAAATGTAAAAATCCTTGGTATAATCTGGACTGATCAGAACTAGAGCATTAGATATGGCTTTCTTAATATCTTCAAAAGCTGCTCTAGCTTTAGGTGTCCACAAAATTTGGCATCCTTCTTGAGCATGGCATTCAAGGGTCTGACAATCTCTGCAAAACCAGTAATAAACTTTCTAACAAAATTAATCTTACCAAAGTAAGATTTGAGCTCCTTCTTACTTCTAGGAAGTTGTATCTTCATGATTGATTCCACCCTGTCAGGGTCAATGATGATCCCATTCTCAGTTATCAGGTGACCTAGTAACTTCCCTGTAGTTACCCCAAATATGCACTTCTTAGGGTTCAGTGATATCTCATATTGTTCACATTTCTTTAGCACCTTTATGATATCCTCTACATGATTTCCTCTCTCTTTAGAGAAAACTATTAAGTTATCCATGTATATGACTGCATTTATCGATCAAGCCTCTAAAGGCTATGTCCATTGCTCATTGAAATGTGGCTCCAATGTTAATCAACCCAAAAGGCATGCGCCTATAAACGAATATTCCCCACTTTCAATCTATCTATTTTGTCCACCATCACTTGGTTGTAACCAGAAAAATCGTCCAAGAATGACATCATCTTGGCGCCATTCACAATCTACAAGACCTCATCTAGAGAAGGCAAAGGATAATTATCCTTTTCAGAAGCTTTGTTTAAGTTTCTAAAGTCTACACACAATCTGATGTCACCATTCTTTTTTCTTACTAGGAACAGGTTTGCCACCCATGTGGAATGTCTCACAGGAAATATGATCTTGGCATTGAGTAATTTCTTAACTTCTTAAAAAATGATGGGTTCCAGCAAAGCATTGACAGGTCTCTGTTTCTGTCTAAAAGGCTTGACATCTGGCTTCAGAGGTATAATATCAGTGATGATTGATGTATTATAAGTTTTCAACTCATCATATGTCTAGGCAATGACATGGATATAATCTTTAAGCGCTTGAGTTATCCCTTCTAGCTCTTCTTCTGTACAGACTTTTCCAACCAGGACATTTCTTTTTTCATCATCTTCTCCTATGTTAACCTATTAGTACTCTCCTCCATTTGCTTTTGGGAGATCTTTCTATTTTAACATGTCTAAATCAAATGCTCTTTCCAGCTCTATCATTCCCTTAGGAATCTTGTTACTCGACAACTCCAGGATTTCTTCTTCTTCCCAGATATGATCCTCCACATTCCTTTCATCTATGATATGTGCATCAAAGACATCCCTGTTGGAAATGAAGTCCAATATATGCTAATCATCATCAAATACTTGAAGGTTGGTTACATTATTTGGTATAGAAGTTACTAATACTAATTCAACTAAGAATCTTTTCAAACCGGATATGGATAGTGGTTCCAAAGTGTTGGCAGCCTGGGCTAAGGCATCTGCCCTGTGATTTTATTCTCTGGGTATATGGGTGATGTTGAATGCATCAAAATCTTCTATCAAGTCCCATACCCTATGTCTGTAATTGGACAGCTTCTTGTAATTGCAAGAGTATATACCTCTTACCTGTCTCACAACCAATTCTAAGTCTCCATAGACATGCATAATCTTCACTTTCTTTCTAAGTGCAAATAATATCCCATGAATCAATGCTTCATACTTTGTCACATTGTTTGTGCATGGGAATTGCAATTTGTATGCTGTTAAATAGGATTTTCTAGATGGATCAATAAGATCTATCCCTACTCTAGCTGCTTGTTTTGATTTGGATCCATCAAACCTGAGGATCCATGGCTTGTCTTCAGTTAAAGGCTTGTCTGGGCCTTCTTTTTTCTTTTTATCTCTGGTAGTTGTACCATTTGATATCCATTTTAATTTTGGTGTTTCAACTTCCTCAAACTTCACCTTATCTAGCTTATGTGAAGCTGATATTTCTTCTTTCCTTTTATCATCAGAAGGAAAATCTTCTGGACTAGGCAACATTTGCCTTTTCAGAATATGCAGACACAATGAATAAATAGTTTTTGAATGTCATGCTTCATGGAACCTGCACCATCCCTCAATCAAGACATCCTATGGAGATCTTTGCTGTTGTGTCATCTTTTGAATCTCTTTTGATAAAAACTCTTCAAACTTGGACAGGTTACTACCCCTATCTTCATCAGATAACTCATAATCTGATTCAACTAAACAATCACTTCCTATTTTTTTAGCATTACTCTTGTTACATACCAATATCTCTTCTATCATCTGAATATGACCTTCATCATGATATGTGTATTCTCCGGTTCCTGCAGATGACAAACAAAAATCAGTGTCAATATCACTATCTGTAGAACTTACCATGGACGATGATGATGATGCTTTACTACATGTTTGTTCCAGCTCCATCATGTCTAAACAGGCATCACAAGTCTTTTTAGAATGCACCTCATCATGTAACCTATACCATCCATCAATTAGAATATCATGAACAGGTATTTTTAGCAATTGACATCATTGCACCTCTTTGGACAAGTGTAATTCAAAATGTTTAAAGTGATCTACTTCATTTTCAGGGTTACAATCAGATTCTACAATTATTTTATCATCCTGAATGTTATCATGATGATGATGAATGTCATACATGAGGATTTCTTCTATCTTGACGGTCTGGGGTCTGATGGAGTAAACTCTAGGCTCTACATCCACATACATGATCTCGTTAGTTTTATTATATTCTGTGATCATGTGCTTCATGCAAGGTTCAGCATCTATCTTATTTGATTTGGTATTCCTTTCCAAGGCAACCACATATGACTAAAATTAGTGGCCATGTATCCATTAAGGGTTTTTGACCAGTCTCTGTTGAGTAACATCCTATAGGTATCAGGTATATCAACTACCTGAATATCAATGTAGTACTAGATTCTTGGGTCCGATGCTAGCTGCATATGAATGTGAGTTAATTCTCCTACCACACTCACCTCTATTTTGTCTAATTGTGTTACTTTCTTTAATGATTTAGTAGGATGCAACCCTAAAGCATTGCATATGGACAGGGGCATTACATTGGTAGATGCTCCTGAATCTACCAAGTAGTTGTGCAAGTTTTTACCAAACATCCTTATGGTAAGAAGGAAAGGAGGTGACTCACTCTTGTCTCTGTATAAGGTCATGTGTGAAGTCTCTATAGCTTGAACAGTAGCTGGCACTTTGTGTTTAACATTAACATCTCTAGCAGCATGATCTTTATTTCCAAACTAACTTGAGGTATGACTATCCTCTCTTGGAGCGGGATCATCTAATGATTTCATGAAATCCTTCTTGATAGTAGGGGTTTTACGCAACTCTGATAATGACAGGCTGATTTTAATCTTTGTCATTTCATCTGCTAGATAAGTGACCAACTTATCATATTTAGGAGGCAGATTACTAGCTTTTGGTGCTTTATTTGGTGATGTTAAGTATTGAGCATTAACATTGGGAAATCTAGGGTTGTTACTTGCCTTAGGATTAGGTGGAGTGTTAAAATTATTTGGAGGCAAGGATGTGGTCAAAGGACCAGCAGGTCTGTTTGAGTTATTCCTTAGGTTGTAATTATGCCTACCCTGATATTGCTGTTGATAAGCATGTACCTCCTCATGTTCAATTGAGGGCTCATTTTCATTCTCAAATGGAAACACATAGTTAGACTCAAAAGCCATGGCTGACTCCTCACATGCTAAGGTATAGTCTTAGTGAGATGACATCATCTATTGATGAGGATGATGCATGAAGCTTTGTAGCACTAAGGCAGAATCATATCCACAAGGGACAATTTCATTTCCACAAGGTGGATTACCTGAAGTATTGGACACTTCGGTTTGGAATATACTGGCAGCAATCCTGAACTGAGGACAATCTAGCTTTGCATGAGCATTGGTGTCATGTATCTTGCACCAATTTGTAAGGGCTGCCTCTACAAGGTTCACTCTAGTGGTCTATTTAGGTTCACTAGGAGGCTGATTATCTAGGGGTGATGACAGAGAACCATTATTTGTCCTAGTGTTCCACACTCTAGGCTATCTAGGAGGATTATTGTTGCCATTATTGTTATTGTAGTTATTGTTGTATCTCCTATTAGGATAATTAAGTCTGTCATTAGCATAACCTCTATTCTGATTAGGTTGAGAATAGAAGTTCTGACTCCTTAGATGAGTGATCTCAGTGGTGAATTTACTCAGCTGTGCTGATATCTCTTTAATTTCTTCTTTCTCTTCCTGAACCTTGGCCACTACATTCTCTGTTTGAGGCTTGAAAAAGGAAGATCCATTGTTATTAGTACTGGACTATTCTACACCCTGAGGTACTTGTGTTTGTCCTGGATATTGTAACATTTGGCCATTTCCATTTGGAGGTGGCATGATACTGAGTGCAGGTATCTGTAAAGGACCTGGCATTACAGCTAGAGGTATCATGGCTCCATTAGTCTGTTGCTGAGTAGGATATGTAGGATAACCAGGAAGTGCAGGGAATGCAATATTAGGAGTAGGAGCAGGAACCAGCTACTGACTAACTTTGACAACTTCTTCAAAAGCTCCTATTAAGGTTGTGACACCAGGATGTGCTCTCCTGATAAATATATGATCCTAGCAGCTTCATTTATTACAACATAAGGGGCAACTAGCTTAGATAGCATCTTCTAGAATCTTGCGTTGAAGTTAGCAATTGGTTCTCCTTCAAATCTCTTAATTTTGGAAAACAAATGATAATTCATTGAAGGATCTATAGGTATTTTGAATCTATCCTTAAAGGCTTTCTCGAAGGTAGCCCATGAACTGACTAAACCCTGACCAAGACTAATATATGAGTTATATGCCTCTTCCCCTAAGGAAAATGGAAACAACCTGCATACTACATCTTGATGCTCAATTCTAGCCCTACAACAAGCTTCCTTGAAAGTTCTGATGTGATCATCAGCATCCTGATATGGATGATACTTAGGACAAATTTTATCAGGATTCTTAGTCAAAGCATGATATGCTGTGAAAGTCAAAGGTGACTCTGCTGTAAAGAATGACATAGCAACTAGTGGAGATTGCACTTGATGATTATTAGGTGGTCCTGTAGGTGTTTGTAACCTGATAGGAGTTATAGGAGCATGTTCTGGTGAAGCTCCTGATGCATTAGAACCAGGAGAGTGATGAATATCTACTGTTCTAGGTCTAACTCCCCAGATAGGCAATTCTTCAAAGAGTCCACTAGATTTGGACCTGGTATTTGGCCTGAGAGCTAGGATTTCTTAAATTTAATAAAAATTGGCTTGATTACTATAAATATTGGTTAAAACTCCCTAGAAATGGTTGTATTTATGGTCAGAAAGTGAAATTGACTAGATATTTATGGAATATTTGCAGAAATGATGTAAATATGAGGTGATATTAGACTTTCTGTCAAAAGTAACTGGATATCAAGATTCTTAAGCAGGTTACTTCAAAGCTTTAGCAAATTTACCTAAAATAGAGCTTATCTTTGAAAATTAAGGGTGATCGACCACAAAGCTTGCAATATTTATGCTCAATTTTTTGAAATCTTCACAAAGGATTAGCGTGCATAGACTTAAAACAACAAATCTTTGCATATGACTTGAAATATAGAGGTGTTTGAGTGTTACCTTACTGTCTGCACCATCAAACTAGATAAAAGCTACTGATGATGAGAGGCCCTCCTTCTAGTGCCAATTTGTGTTGATGATGATTATCAGTCATAACAACATGCATAAAAATTTGCACAACAAACCTTTATTATCTTGTAAAGTATGATCAACTTAGGATAAGTTGATGACTCCAAGTCTCCGTTGATCAGGTCATGATCTTCTGACATTACTCAGAGGTTGATGTGACATGTTGCTTTCCATTTTCAAGGGACCTTACATTTGTTTAAATGATCAGTAGATTATGTTTCCTGTAAATATACCCCACGGAGAGATTAATGCTACTCTATTTCCAAAGATAGCTGATGTATTTGCAAGTTTGATCAATTCTTCTGATTATAGATCATCATGAACTTGTTCTTTCTTTTACACAGTATATTTACTCAAATAATGTGTTTGTAAGTAGATCTTTGTATGATATTTATCAATTTAACATGCTTTAACTCTGAATATGCTATGTATTTCCAATTATCTATGAGATGTTAGCATATTTCATGTTATTTGCTTTTGATCTTCTGTTATTCGCAATTATGATGATGAATTGTTATGAAATTGAAAGAAATTTAAAAGAATGCTTCTAATTTTGGTGAATCTTTAGCTATTGAACCACATACATACAAGATACATTCATGAGGAGAAGAAATGAAACCATATTTTCACTAGGATGTTCCACAGCTAGATATAGATGATGCTAACTTCAAAGGATAAGGAATGAAAACAACACATGCAGACTGCCAAGCACTCCAAGGGATGCAGCTGATCAAAGCATGTATCAAGATTTCAAACACAAATTACTCAAGATTTATGATGATTTGTAATCAAATTTTCTTCTCTTTCATTCAGTATGCAAAATATGTATGTTTACAACTTTGAAATAAGTCCTGATATTTCAGCAATCAAATTTCAATTAAGCTTCTGAATGTTCAAAATGTGGCACCCATGTACCTTTTATAGAATAAGGTGAGGGAGCAGTTACAAATGACCTATGATCAGGATTTGTCGATTAAGATCAGTGGTAGATAATCTTTCTTTGACTCAGTCAACCATCCCTCGTGGCAGAGGTTGCCAGCTGACAACCATCTGGATGACTCATTATCTTATGAGTACATGATGCATATGTCTTCTTTGTGTTGTATCTTCATTCATTCCTCGAGCTCCTCTTCTTTATCTTCTTCTTCTTCATCATGATCATCATCTTTGTTGCTTTTTGTATCGCTATCACCCTAATGAATATCATCCTGTATATGGACCTTCATTGCCGTCTTGATATTTTCATAGGCTTGTACTATTTTGTCTACCTCCCCACCATCTTGAGTTTTGGCTTTTGTAATGGCATGCTTATGAGATAGGAATTTGGCTTTGATTGCATACAGCTTAGCTTTTCTTTTGTTCAGTGTCTCATTGTAATTCTCCATCTTGACCTTGATCTTCATGATCTTATTTATCACCTCCTCTGTCAGGTGGGTGAGGGTGTCATCAACGACTAGCTAGAAATTATCATGCAGTGCCTTGATGGAAAAATATGTGTCTTGGTTTTCTATATTTCCCTCCACTTTTCCTTCTAGAGTTTCAAGGATTTTTGCCTCAGAGGCCATCATACTGTGCAGCTTTATACTAATATTCTTTAGCTTGCCACTGTACTTCTTCAGGATATCGCATTCAAACCTGATGTCCTCATACCATACATCTACTAGTAGGGTAGTGTTATTATTTAATACCTGATTATTTATCAGGACCTGAGGATCAATCCTCTTTATTTCACTTAGAGCATTTAAAGGTTTTTCCAGCTGGAATGACCTCCTTCCCATTTCATTCTGCATTTTATCCACTTTCCTCTTCAAAGTGCTCAAAGAATTCCACCTCTGCAAAGAGGTTTTCAATACTTCTTCAGCTCCTGTGAGCGCTGATAGCATCCACTTTTCCATGATCATAGCCTCATGTTTCATGAGGTCCAGCTTATTAATCTCCTCCTATGATATGACAATCAATGGGATTGCTGGATCTGCTGGTGTACTATTAGGGTTAATCAACCCCTTTATATATGAATTTAGCTGAACAATGTGCTCTTTATGCGATTTATTTTTCTCTTTCTCCTTCTTGACCCTTTGGATCAAAGAATCAATGATATTCTTTCCCTCCTGACCCTCTTGGTCTTCATTAGCAAAACCCAAGTCCATAGTTGTGATCTAGAATTCTTCTAGGGTGATTTTGCCCTTCTCCTTTTCTACAGTGGGAAGTGCTACCTAGGCAGTTCTTCTACCTGTAGTAGGATCTCTTCTGATAGCTGATGTTATTCTGGCTTTTCTCTTTGGCTTCATGATAGTCTCTGCAAACAAGGTTGAAACATCAAATTCTTAAATTTCCAAGCCTTGTTCCGTACCTATTTCCTTTTCAAGCCAGTGAGGCACTTCATCTCCGGGTCCTTATTGTCTTTTGTCATCATCATATTCACCTTGATCTCCAGTATCTATCTCCATTCTAGGTGGAGAAGGTGACTTTTTGATTTCTTCCTCATGTTGTTCCTCATGAGGTGGATCTGATGGCATCTCTTCTTCTTGAGGGGTCTCCTTTTGTAGGGGAGGATCTTGTGGAATATCCACATGATGATCCTACGCCTGATCCTGTACTCCCTCTTTCTGTGTTTCATCCACCTTGGTATTTTCCTCATCTTGAGGCGTATTGGCATCCGTGGATGTTTGTGTGTTTAGTCCTGGTGCATCACCCTAATCTTGGGTCACATTTTGTTCTGCACATGGTGTACTGATCGCTTGTGTCTTAAGGTCCTCATGACCTGATTTATCTATTTCTTCTATATCTCCTTGAGTCTGGGTGACATTATTACCTGATGTATCCTTATCATCCTCGCCCTTTTGTTGGACTTCAATTATCTTTGGCTCAGCATGTATCTCTTGTTGTTGCTGGCTCATATCTGGAGCATTGCTCTCTATCTCTGCCTGCTTGGCTACTTCAATATTCTCTATTTTATCAGGTGCACCTTCTTTGTCCTCGGGGGTCACATCCTCCATATATGTCAAATCTGTCACTACAGGGCTAGTCACCTAATCGACTAACTTGTCAAGCCCGATTTGTTGGGCTGCCCTTTCTAGGCTACATTCCTTCTCTTCTTGAGCTGCTTGCTTCAACTCTTCCAATACTCCCATCTATGCTGATGGGGTCCCATGTGGGGTCATGTGAGTACTGGAAGCAAGGGTTTCCATCCTCTAAGAAGCTACATTTTGTAAGACTTCATCATCTGAGAGGTCCACGGTGTCGTCCAAGGAGAAAGGACCACCTTGACATGCTTTGGAGGCTTCTTTTGTCTGTTCTTCTGCTCTCTCTATTTTAAACTTGATAATGGAGGGAAGTGGCATATCATGTTGCATCTCCTTCCTAAACACTTCACCACTAGCCCCTCTCAATACTATAGGCTTGGTCCTGATATCACCTGGCATAGATGCTCTCTGCTTGTTGGATGGTGATGCCAGTGGCACCGCCCTCCTCTTCCTGCTGACCATCATAGAGTCATCACCTGTAGGCTCTTTACTTACTGGCTCTTCCTCAAGAGGGATATTTTCTTCTACATTCTGTTGTGAGGCTTGGCCCTCATCCCATACTTTTGCAGTCTCTACAGCTGGCCTCAAGATTCTTTTGGTCTTTGTCTTATACACCTTCTTATCTTCATATTCATTTGACATGGTCCTACCATCATCCTTCTTCAGTTGTGCTGGCACTGGGATGTAATCAAATGTCCTTATTTGATTTAAGGTGAGCCTTTGATATTTTCTTCTTCTTACCTCTACTTCATCCTCACAATCAGTCCATAAATCTTCTAGGTGTTTCTGATGTATAGGCTTCCCCATTATTTTCTGCATTCTACCATAGGGGTCATATGATCTAGCCAATGGAAATGGCTGTAGGTACATCAGGTTCAGACCTCCTATGGCATCCTTTATGCTCTCTGAATCAGAGCATATGTACCAACCCATAGATATTGGAAATAGTACTGGGGGAATCTTCTTTTGTACTTTGTATGCCTTTAGTATGGTAGATACCTACCTAAGAAATTCCATCAGGACCACCCCATCAGTAGGGTACTTGGGCAGCATAAGGGGTTGTTCTTCAAATCCCTCTATTCTGAAGTATAAAAAAGTGGCATACTGGATGAACCAGGTGCCATGTTTGTATACAACTTCTTGAGCTTGCATGCTCAATCTCTTGGTTCTATCCTCTTCTATATTTCTGACTAGATCCATGGAGAATGCATCATTCACCAACTTGTAATCAAAGAGGTAGTTCCTTCTCTGTAATTGAGGATAATGATCCCATATGTGGGCATCATCTACACCACTGCCAATCTTACCCACTGTAGTTAGTGCATCAAATGTTCCTTTGTAGGCACATGAATAGACAACATATGAGGTCATATGGAATGAGCATTCTTGACCTACCAGGGTCCTCATCTGTTCATCCAATGCATCACTGATGACCTTGGCCCATAATGGCTTATTATCTGTGTAACAAATCATCTGGATGGTCCCAAACATCCAATTCTTAAAATTTCCAGCATGAGGCTGGCATGTCATCTTGCTGAGCAGGGCAATCATGTATTGATATTCATCATCAAAATCAAATTTGTATAGGTGTACTGGCAACTTGGTAGAGACAGTGTAGGTGTTACTCCTAGATCTCCACTGGTACATCCTCTTCCTTGCATTCTTTTTATTATTATTATACTCTATTTCTAGTTTCTGTAGATCCACACTGACCACCCTCTTTCCAACTAGCAAATTGAAAGTAGATGTGATGCCCTTAACTGAAAAGTCAGCGTAAACCCTTCCATGCTTCTCCACTCATCTTGTCTAAGGATTATAGTTCCTAGCACATTCTACTACCAGTTTTGGGGTTTCCATGGCATATGGGAATCTGGCTGCATGCCACATTCCTGATACATATATTGCATCCAGAAGGGTATTATCTTTGTCATGATCTCTTCTGGTTGACCATGCTACCAAATATGTATCTCCCTGGTTAGTGTCCCCAATGATGACATACTTGAATTGTACCCCTTCGAGTTGAACATACATGGGTTTAAGAAATTTAGAATCAGACCTGTTCCTTCTGAGGTCTACCATGGACTCCTACAGTAAACACTATCTGTCTTACTATACAATATCCATGCATGTGTATAACATTATATATCTGTATGGCCTGCTATATACTCTTATTCATTATTCATTACTTCATCACGATATACATATTCATAAATTCAAACCACTGGAAAGAGCATACTACCTGGACATGCAGAAAATGACAACAAGAGGGTTTTCAATTACTTACCTAATAACGCTTTACTCCTAGGTTAGATGAGTGACTACAGAAAATGGCTGCAAATGCTGATGATCACCCTCTCTGTTGTGTTGTAAGATCTTGTCTGTTCACAGGTAGCTCATATGAGGGTTTGACTTCTGTGCTCTATAATTTCTTGTTCTTTTCACAAGGTAAATGAAAATAACCTTGGAAAGTTACCTTTAAACTCATTCATAGGGCAGATTAAGGTAAAATTGTGTTAAATTGATCAAATCCGTTGATCCTCTGCAGAGAATCCATAAATGATGCCAAGTGTTTGAATTGTATTCATAGTCAATAGGAACCCACCTACCGCATTTAAGCTCATTTAATGTCTAAAAATAGGAGGGAGGGGGTGATCTTCAGAAGATTAGGTGATATTCAAAATATGACCCCCCTTTGTATAAAATGACCTTCCGCTTTTGAGCGGCAAAACTAATGCAAAAGAATCAGGTGATGTGGTCAAAGGTTGACCATGTCTATATCGAGTCATGATTTTAAGATTAGGGGATGTTTAAAATGTGACCCCGCAACTAAAATGACCCCCTTCAGAAAGATCTGGATGACGTCAGCATGTCTACGACCATATTTAAGCACTGTGTTGTAATGACGTCACTGTCATATTATTGAACATGGTGGGCATTGGATACATACCTCCACGAGGTAAAAATAATGATGACATCACCATCAGGGTGATTTCCTTTGTTCATTAGGTTTAGATGATGTCATTATCATATTGGCATTGGGTGATGTTTTGCGATATGGTGATATTTATAAGATTGGGTGATATTGAAAATATGACCCCCGCAAAATATATGGAGTTGTTTGACGGGCCAATAATAGCTATCATGTAAAATTGATGTCTGGAGTTTGCGGACCAAGTGATTATCAAGTGATAAACCCATATCGGGGTGATCTTATATAATGTGACTGATGTTTGAAATATGACCCCCCCTTAGAATATCAGGTTTGACCAGAACTTTGACTTATCATAACTTTCTCCCCTTAAGGAAAATTGGGGTGATCCAAAAGGCAAACCTGCATGGAATTTAATGTACTTTCTAACTATGAGGTTAATGATATGAAATACTAACTTTGATAACTGACCTCATCATGGTGACCTATCTACCCCATTACAGGGTTATCTACATGACTTACTTTTACCAGACAGCCGAAAAGCAGAAAAAAAACAAGAAGCCAAAATAGCAAAAGAAAGTTGGGTCCCTGTTTTGTCAAGTTAAAATGGGGCATGTTGTGTAACCACACAACACAACACTTCCTAGGTCATGTGGTGACATCACTTGGATGAGCTGATATCATGCTTCATTAGTTAGAGAAGGGATTCATGGACATACCCCTAGTTTGTCGTATCATGATCGCTATCATTGCATTAGCAGTTACTCTAGATGGCAAGGCACACATCTTCATAGGGGCCTCGTGTACACTATCTAGTTGATGTAGGAGGAGAGGCCAGTCTATGTATGTGGGTGCAATATGCTTTTGCACTTATACCAAGACCTAGGGTATTATGTTCACTATGAGGCACACATTTTGATGGTATGCACCTTGTTACAGGTATGGGAATTCAAGTACATTAGATGCACATGACCAATGGGGTTTCCCAGTGAGCCAACATGGGCACATCCACGTGCACATGCCTATACATTGATTAGATATTGGAGATTTGGTGACTTGTTTTACTGGAGAGTAGTGATAGATAGACTGTAGCTTGATGACATCACATGGAGGCCATATCATAGCCGTAGGCCCTCGATGTGAGAATGTATGCAGTTAGTGAGGATGCAACATGATCAACTATTAGCCAATTGCCTAGATCACATCATTGTTAGTTTTTACTATGATAGAGTCACATGACAATTTGGATGCGTTTAGGGTGTTCCTAGCATGTGTTCAAGCTACACACACTAAGTGGACAATGCGATGAGGGACAATGAGGCCCCATGGTTGATAATCACCTAGGTGATCAAGAGTGAGGATGATGGTGTAGTAGATGCAAAGCCAACATCTTAGGCAGATGACATCAGGTGTACCTGAGCGTATATGACCTGGTCGGAGACATCTTGGCCTGATCTAATTTTCCTTGTCAGTCAACCCATAGGTGATCCATGGCCATGGGAAAGATGCAGAGATGATGTAGGAGATGAGCAATATTGTAGTGAATTTTATGGATACTATGATGATAATGATGATGATGATGAGGAGGAGGAGATGCAGTCACGCTTCGTGTTCAGAGCGAGGACACAATGAGGGCAGTGAGGGGTGGACGACAATGAGGAGATTGAGGAGAGACCTAGGTTGAGAGCTCGTGGTCTAGGTCCCATGACCACTATGAGAACGAGTCAGCTCAAGTGAGGGGAGGTGAGTACCTCTATGCCCCCAACTATAGAGGCGACTCTAGATGGAGCTATAGTGTCAGTAGTATATGATTGTAGTTGGCATGATGGTGACCCCGGTACAATTGTTATTATATTTTGTTGATGATTAGTTTCTTATGATATCATATATATATTTTTTTATGATGAGATACTAATATTATCTATATGTTACTTTCGACAGTTGGTATAGAGGCATGGTGTGACCTTGTGAGTCGTGTCATAGCAGGTATGAATACTTTTGATGTAGTAGAGTAGCAAGTACGGACATGGTACTTGCCACAACACATGGCAGGGCAACATGTGGTGATCTTCATGCCCATCATGAGATATAGAGTGGTTGTGGAAGCCACATTAGATCGTGTTGCAGGTGAGAGAGATCGGGTTGTCCAAAGAGCAAAGCATACAGAGGCGGAGCTCCAAGCACAGCAAGAGCATGCTGTAACATTGCCTCCATCTGAGGTGGGCCATGCTGTGAATTAGATCCTACATGCTAAGTTAAATTGGGTGAGATCTGATAGAGATAGAGCATAGTTAGAGAGAGATGGAGCACATGTAGAGAGATAGGCTTCAACAACTATAGTCAAACGCACAGAGATAAATGACAGAGCTTATGGGAGAGCTTAGGGGTCTACAATTGCGGAGTGTCTCTAGGAGTCACTCACAGTCTGTGACCTCACATGGGAAGCCTTCTGTCACTCACACACCACTAGATCTTGAGGGATCTTGTAGCTGAGGTTCAACTATGTGATATGTATCTCATGCATTGTACTATGACATCCCATTTTGATGTACGGGATAGTTAATTTTTTTATTTGTATATTCAAATTGATACCTATATGTATATATGACATTTTTGGATTAATGCTATAATGTAATTTGATGTACCACATGTGATTTATGTAAATGCAACAAGTGATAATGTTGGTGATCATGTGAAAATGTACTTAATGGTATTTTGATTTAATCAATCTTTGCAGACTATTTAAAATACAACAATGATTAAACTTTCACACATGAGAAAATATATTGTTTCTAATTAATGCAATTGTAATATAACAACATATGGTTTAATTAGATGCAACAATGATTAATTGAGTTTAAAAGATCTTATGCTAGCTTATTAAATGGATTAAGATAAAATGTACTATCTTGTCGAAATCTAAACAACTAATAACTAATTGCTTTATAAAGTAATATCTTTTTTTTTAATTCAACATGCGTAAACAACCGAGTACAATATCAGGTGGGCAGGGGGAGACTGGACCTTGTGACCTCATGCCTACCACAGGAAGCTCTCGCTAATCAAGCCAGGCCCCCCTGCCCTTTATAAAGTAATATCTAACATTCGCTCTTAATAATGAAATTTTTGCAAATGCATAGCATTAATAGTCTCTTTAAGAGGCGTACCTTATTCATCAGCTAATTTAGATGCTCTTGATCCATAGTCTTTAGCAATAACATAAGGTCCTAGCCAATTAGGGATAAACTTCCCTTTTTCACGAGGAGGTGCATTCACATTATATTGATTTTCATAAAGTTCCAAGTCTCCAACGTCGAATGAGTGATGAATGACACATTCATTGAATAATTTTTTGATGAGCCTTAAGATGGTTGAGAGAATTGATACACTATTCATTGAGCATCTCTAGTTGTTGTAATCTCTTCTCTCTTTCCATGTTATCATCAATAATGTCCCTTAGGGAAATTCACAATGAAGGAATTTTTAACTTTAAAGGCATTATTGCATATGCACCATATACAAGGTTGTATGGTGTAGTACTAATAGCCGTACGAACATTTGTCCTATAGGCCCAAAGCACATATGAGAGTTGAGTATGCCAATCTTTCTGATGTTTATTAATAGTTTTGTTAAGAATTTGTCCAATGATCTTATTTGAAGCTTCTGCTTAGCCATTTGATTGTGGATAATATGGCATAGAGAAGTGATGTTGAATGTGATTTTTTTTAGAAATTTCTTCACATCCTTGTTCTTAAATGATGTACCATTGTTAGAAACCAAGGAGGAAGGGATACCAAATCAAGAAATTATACTATCCTGAATGAAGTGACAAATTACTTCAGCAGTCATGGATCATAGCGGCATAGCTTCAACCCACTTCATAAAGTAATCGATAGCAGTAATGATGAAAGTGTGTCCTTAAGAGGAAGGAGGAGAAATATTTCTAGTTAGATCCAAGACCCATACACAAAATGGCCAAGGTGAAACCTGAGCACGAAGTTCTTGGGCGGGAGCTCAAATTAAGTTACTATGTTGTTGACACTGCGGGCACTTCTTGATGAACGTGAAAGAATCTTGTTCTGTGGTTTGCCAATAGAACCCCATATGTAATAGTTTTTGTACCAAGGATTTTACTCCAAAATGTCCTCCACAGACATCAGAGTGAGCTTCTTCTAAAGTAATTAGAATTTATGATTTATTAAGACAATGAAGCAAAATACCATTATAGCTTCTTCGATGCAACACGTTGGATAAGATAACGTAACGTGCTACGAGATTGTGTATGTGAGCTCTTGTGTTTTTAGATGCTAAATTAGAAAAGGTATTATCACACAAATATTGAAATATATGGGAGTACCATTCATCAACATTTGTGTTGCAACATAAAGTGGTATCTGAGGGGGTGGCCTTGGCCACATCTAATGTTTTGAGATTATGAATGATAAAATGATATTCTTCAAGGGAATCATCATGGGATATAAGGGAAGTAGCTCTTGCCATTGCTTCTACATGTCGATTATCTCTTCTTGGAATTGTGTCGATAGTAAAGGATGAAAATTGTTTTAATAATGACAAGGCAAGATCACAATACTAAGATAACTTATCCTGCTTTGCTTGATAAGATCTAATAACTTGTCTTACAATTAATTGTGAATCACCATAGATAGCGATGTTTTGGATATTTAGAGACAAAGTGGCATGAAGTCCTACAATAAGAGCTTTGTACTCAGCAATGTTATTTGTGCATGAGAAGTTTAGATGGTAGGAAAGAGGAATTGGCTTACGTGAAGGAGGTATCAAGATTATATGAGCAACCTAGCCAGTTCTGCATCTTGAACCATCAAAATATAATTCCCATTTATCATCTTTATCAATAGTAAGAATTTGATCATCAAGAAATTCCTCACTATTTTGAATAGAGAAAGGTGAAGGTGCTTTGGCTAAGTGGTCAGTTAACGCTTGTCCTTTTATCACTTTAAGAGAGATAAACTTGAGATTGAATTCCATTAACAACATAACTGGTTTAGCTAAGCAACTTGAGAGATCTGTGTTAGTAAAAAGATACTTCAAAGGATCAAATTTAATCATGACATGAACTTCAAAATTTAGGAGATAATGGCTTAACTTCTGTGTTGCAAAAACAAGAGCTAAGAATTGTTTCTCTATGATAGTATATCACACTTCATAATTGAGCAAAGTTCATCTTATATAATATACAACACATTTTTTCATTGCTATCATGTTGTGCTAATAATGTAGCTAGAGCATTAGTAGAATCTGATGTGTAAATAATAAAGGTTTTTCTATAGTTGTTGTTTGTAAGACAAGAGGATTAGATAAGTATTCTTTCAACTCTTCAAAGGATTTTTGACAATCCAAATTCCATTGGAATTTTGATTCTTTCTTAAGCAATTGAGTAAAAGGGTGAATCCTTTCTGCGAGTTGTGATACAAATCAACGAATGGCCTGTATCTTCCCTTGTAAGCTGCGAAGTTGAGTGATATTTTGAGGAGATGGCATGTTAACAATTGCATCAATTTTCTTTGTGTCTACTTCAATACCACAATGCGAGACTATAAATCCCAATAGTTTTAAACTATCTACGTCAAATACGCATTTACAGAGATTTAAGCACATGTTATTGTTAGGAATTGCATGCAGAAGATATCAATTAAATGCAAATAAAGATTAAATAGAGGAATGAAAATACAAAGAAGTAATAAGATCAAGAGACAATTTTAACATGGTTCACCCAAACTTGGGCTGCATCCACCAACAGAGAGTCCAATATTATTATCCAATAAATCAAACCTATTACAACCGGCAATCCTTGCAACTCAATACTGCTGCAAATGCTACAATACATCAATGGAAACCCTAACCCTTAGACGCTTTTATCAAGCCTTATGTTGGTTACAAAAATAGGGTTTTTTTATGCTACCCCCAAACCCCTGCAAGGGGCACTGCCCCTTGACCCCATTAAATAATTTGGGGGGAAACCGCACCGATAAAAGGGGTAAATTTAACCTTCGAGTCTGATTAGGCTCCATATAACAATAGTTATATTTTTATATTCGCTCAAAGATTTGATGGAGGATTGTGACATGATCTTGGTGATGAATAGACTTCACAATAATGTCATCGACATAATCCTATAAGATGTTATGCATGTAATCATGAAAGATAAGAGTCATAACACGTTGGTAAGTTGCTCCTACATTTTTTAATCCAAACGGCATGACTACCCAAAAAAATGTTCCCTATGGGGTTATAAAAGTTGTCTTGTACCATTCTTGAGGGTTGATAAAGATTTGATTATAACCTGAAAAACCATCCATGAAGGAAAGCAATTCATGGCTAGCTATTGAATCAACATTCATATCAATGTTTCGAAGAGGAAAATCATCTTTCAAAGAAGCATAAATCTCTAAAGTCAATGCACATCTGAATACGGTTGTTAGGTTTAGCAACAACCACAATGTTCAAGATCCAAAGTGAGTAATCAATAGGGCAGATAAAACTATCTTGTAAAAGCTTTTCTATCTCAACTTTGACTAACAATGCAACCTTAGGATTCATTTTATGAATCTTTTGTTTAATTGACTTAGCATTAGGTTGTAATACAATATTATGTGTTACAATCTTAGGATCAATGCTAGGCATATCTGAATAATTCTAAAAACTGATGTAAAAGTTTATTCATATCTTCTTTTTTTTCTGTACTTAAACAATCTCCTATAGGGATAATCTTTTTAGGGTTATCCTTCTCCATCAAGAAATTGACAATCTTTCCATTAAGTAAGTACCGTGGTCCGGGAGGCTAGTTGATTGTGATGATTCTATACACTCTTCATTAGGTGTTAAAGTAATATTTACCAAGCAAGTGGATTTTCCAAAGTATGCATCAATATTTAAATAATAAGGTAATCCACACTTATGATGATAACAGGGTAAATTGTCATAAGCTCCATAAATTCAACTATAGCTTCATCTATAGAGAAATGATCCAATTTGATATCTCCTAGAGGACAATTTGTGTCGATCATCTTAGGAAATATCAAATTGAGTGTTGATATGGTATTGACATTAAGATTAGGATGTTTGTAAGCTTTAGTGGGTTTTAAGAAGTGGTATCCAATACCCGCTGTGTAGTTAATTCTAACAACTTGTAAAGGTACTTTGTTTCCTTGTTGATTTATACCACAACCATTACCTACATAGTCACAGTTCTTATAAAGGGTTTTAAATCCTTGACCATAAAGAGATGTCATTTCTTTAGAAGATGATGGAGCTTCATAGGTCTCATAATCTATAGTGTAAGAGTAGTAATTTTCTTTTTAACTAAAGGATCTCAAGATTATTTAGGTTCTTCCATAGATTGTTTAGATGATATCAATGCAACTTTTGAAGTTTCAGTACTATTAAGCTTATACTCCCCTATAATGGTAGGAGTGAAATCCAATGAAGCCCAATCATCACCAGGGAGTGCATTTGACAAAGGTTGAGAATCTTGCACAATATTATTTGTGGCAAGCGGCATTGATGAATCAACTTTTAAATTATTTAGAATCTTATGTTCGACAACTTATTTTTGCATTTCAATATGTAAACAAATTTCTAATTCCAGATTAGCTTCAATAGTTTGGAGTTTATTTGCATAAATAAAATTTATTGATCGATGAAGGGAAGACAGAAATGCCCCCATAGTATGAATCCATGGTCTTCCAAGAATCATATTATATGACAGAGCATTGGACATGACAAGGAAAAGAGTAGACAATGTCACGGATCTAGCCTTTATAAGTAAGATTATAGTACCCAAAGATGGTCTACCAACATTATCAAAGACATGAATGTTCAACTTATCTGACTTAATTGACATTTTATCAACATTGATTTTGTGTAACAAATCAACACCACAAACATTAAGAGCTGATCCATTATCAACCATAACTCTCTTTACCAACTTTTTGTTTATACTGAAAAAGAATATAAGAGGATCATATTATTTATGAACTTCCATAGAGGGTAACTCATGTTGTTGAAATAGAATGTCTATTTTTGTCACATGCATATAGTCTAATAGAGCTTCTACATTATTAGGCTTAACATCTAGTGGTACAATCGCCTTTTTTAAAGCTTCATGCAGCATTCTTTGGTATGTAGGCGATGTTTGTATGAGTTCCCAAAGAGAGATCTTAGTAGGAGTAGCGTGAAGCTACTCAACAAGATCATAATCTTGACCAACCTTATGTGTTAAAATGAGGTGGTTGAGGAAGCAGAGGTTGAGAAGTTGGTAATGATATCAGAATAGATGATTGATGTTTACTTTGTTTGTTATTCCATGTATTGTATGTATGAGCAACCACATTGTGGTTAGAATAATGTGATCCATCATGATATGGTTGATTTGTTATTTTCTTAGCTTTGTTATAGATATAATGATGAGGTTGAGAAGAAGTCAGAAATCCTCGTATAATGAGCACTGATTTTGTATGTGTTTTAGGCACATTGGAACACAGGTTGACCACTATATTCAGTTTCACAGACTTTTCTTAAGATTTAGGAATATAAATTACATTTACTAATCTTTGAAATAATGATGGTTTAGGAGTCATAGTGGAATGTTTAATAGAGATAAAGTCATCCCAAGGATGCATCTAACATATTGAATTCATCACAACTAAACGGCTCATTATATGCATTAAAGTCTTGTAAAAAGAAATCTGACAATTCCACATAATCTAATTAAGCCAAGATTCAAATGTAAAACAAGATGGCATATACTTATAAAAAATGAAACTAGATATCATTATTGCAAATAACAAAATTTCAACTTTATGCTCTTTCAATGAAAAGATAGATATATCAATCAAAATGCAATGCATGTGTTGACACTCATTTTGACCAGGGGTTGATTTGTCATGATCAGGAGGTTTCTTAATTTGAAGCCTTTATCTTCTTGCCCATTTTTTCTAAGTGTTGGACCTCCTCAGCATTTTTCAACTGCATCATCATGTTTTCCTAAGGAGGAGGTCATCATCATCATCTTGTCTTCGATGATGATCTGCATCATCATGTTCCTCGTCGACTTGTTTTTCAACGTCATCATCATATTTCAACTGTCGGGTGATGTTCGGTTTTTTATCATGATGATGCTGCCGAGCTACAGTGCGCCCTGATCTGCTTGCGAGGGTGATGTTTCAAAGTCTCCGGTGATCTTCCATTTATCACCTTGCGCGAACATGATGATGATGTTGCTTATTCTTTGAGTTGCTCGACCTAACTTGTTTTTTCCTAAGGGTCGCGCTCATCATCATCATATTTCCAGTTATCATGCTGCTGCTTGTGGAGGTCATCATACTTTCTGCCTTCATGATATTTTCGCCGGGGTGATATTTTTATCATCGGGTGATCTTGGTTAACATCATCCTGATGATGTTGTTGAAGAGTTGTAATTGCAACCCGATATTCACTAAGGTCATCATATTTTGGGAACGTCAGGATGATCTTAGTCAAATATCATCCTGATGATGTTGTGTTACTTCTTGTTCTTTGTTTCTCATCCTGATGATGCTGACGTCATCCGTGTATCAGGGTGATATTTTTCTTTCTGCCTATCTGCATCATGATATTTGCGAAGGAGGGGGTGATATTTTCATATCACCCGGATATATGTTTGTTCGAACATCATGATGATGTTGAGGAGATATCCGCCTGCTAGTTTCGCGTGTTATCTATTGAGGGTGATCTTTTCAAGCAGCATCATCATATTTAGTTTTCGCCCCGATCTTACAGAGGAGCTACAGTGCAACCTGATATTTGAACATCATCAGGATATTTCCAAATAACCGGTTGTCTTCCGAATATCATGATGATGTAAATATGATGATGACGTCAGCAGGATATGATGATGACGTCATCAGGATGTTCATCGGCCAGACTTTTGGTATCGGCTCAGCAGGAGGATGTTCCTCCGATGGATCAGGTTGTGCCGATGAAGGCGATTATCATGCAGGTTATTTTTCAAATATCATGATGACGTCAGGGTGATATTTCGAACAACAGGATATCATGCTGCTGGAGGATGATGATGATGAAGTCTTATACTAGTGTCGTCAGGAGCAAAAGTACCGACATGATATATGCTCTTGACCTAGTATATAAAGTGCAAAGGAAGTTGCTGTGGGGTGCATGTGGGATAATGTGATCCTGCATATTCGAAATATCATGATGATGAGTCTCGGCGGGAAATGGTTGCGACTGCAGATTTGATGATTTTCCCGAGGCCGCGGGTTGGTGCGCCATTAATGGCGATTGTTGCAGAGGTATGGGCGATGGCGTGGGTCGATCTTGTACCCGACTGGAGGTGTACATCAGCGGACAGTGGCACAGGGCTCGAGATATCTTCCTGTCTCCTCCCCCTACCTGCTGCATTCAAGTTTGGGCGCCAATCCAGTCGTGTTTGAGCGCCATTTTCATGATACTGTGTATCTGGCGAAATTCTGGTCAACATTGTAATTAATTGTTGAGCACCTACCTGGCTGTTATAAGCAGGTTGTGTTGTTCATTTGTGGTTGTTGAAAGTTGACGATTCTGGCTCTGTAATGCATGACAAGCTGATCTGGTTGCTCTGTACAGCTTACCTGTGAGTTTATGTATCTCCTGTTGTTTGTTTTTGGCATGAACCCACTGATTTCATGATTAAATTTATATGAGAAATGCTGTTTGGCATGTGTTGTGTTAATTCTGTCTCCAGTATTGCATGTATTCTTCTTCTGAATCTGGATGTTTAGTAATGTTTAGATTCTAGAGCATAGAATTCCTATGTTGACTGTCTGATCTTTTAACTTCTACTCAAGGGGTAGATTAAACTGTTTTCAGGTTGAACATTGGGAAGGGTATACTGCAGTAGGGATACCATAAGTAGAGATAACCTAACACTTTGTATTGGGTGATGCTTGTAAGGCAGGTATCACATATATCCCCTTGAAATCCAGTTTTAGTTGTTTATGCTGATCATTCACAGGTGTATGTCTATTGACTCCAGGCCCTGGATAGGCACCAATCATGCTTTGTCTTGTGTTATAACCATATCCAGCTTTGCATCCACACTTAAACTCCAAAGCAAAATCTAAAACCAACATTAGGACATTAGAGTTAGTTTAGGATCCTCAGTCCTCTGTCTACAACTGCAAATAGGCCCAAAGCTAGCCCCTTTGCCCTTATCTTTCAGTTTTGGTCTACATACAGGAGGACTCATCTGCTTTCTGTCAACATCCCAGCCTTGCATGCATATCCTTATGGATGTTGAGTAGGGAATACCCCCCTAGGTCTTGCAGAGCCTGAAGAAGAAGAGGAGATAAAATATAGAGTCTATCTCCTACACTGTTGACCCCCTGGCCCAGAGATCCTGTTGATCACTGATGGCTACCTTGTAGGGAAATCTGGGAATAAGCATCCAGTCTGGGAAAAGGTCAACAGAAATTGGCGACTCTACTGGGGAATGAGAAGTAAAAGTGCTATCTAATCATCTCCAGTGATATATATGTGACCTATCTGAGTCAGCAACAGAAGAAAACTCCGCTGGGGAGTCTTGTGGAAGAACCCTGGTTTTCAGAAGAAAACAGTTCCTAGCAATAGGTGGCGACTCCGAAGTAATCTCCCAACCGGTCAAAAGTAAATTTGTATGCAGGGGAGAAGATCCCAACAAAATCCTCTATTTGAAGAGTTACCATTAACAAAAAGAATGATGTATAGAAGAAAGGGAACTGTCTCAGCTAGTCATGAGAGCTCCCCCAGAAAAAGTGATGAGATACAAGATAACCCTAGGCCATCAGGACAGCATGCTCCTTATTTTTCAAGTGCAGAAGCTGATATCCAAGGCGCATATGAGAGGCAACAGGGTGGTAGTATGAGAATGAGGTCAGAGGTGTTCCAAGAACGCCCTTTTCTAGACCCAAGTGAGAGGTTTGAAGAGGCAGAGTCCCTAAGGGATGATGAAGATGATGACCCAAATGGTATGAGACCATCTACCTCCAGACCTAAGGATGAACAACTAGCTGAAGAAATCAAAAGCCTAAGAGCAGAACTAGAATACTTACAAGCCATGAAAATCAGAGATGATATACAGCAGAAAGTGCAAGCCTTGAGAACTGCCCAAAATAATTCAGTTCCTACCTTAGAAAATGCAAATATGCAAAGACATCAGCAAAGATATGACATGCATCGTCAGCATCATGATGACAGACAAAATGTGAATGATGCTAGGATACCACTGAACAATGCAGGAAACCAAAATGCAAATAGAAATGTTAATGATAATCAACCAAACAGACAGCCCATGCAGTTGGACAGATTCAGACAGCTGGTGTTTGATGGTATTCCTGGGTATCCTAACCCCATTGACAAGCATCTGAGGCTGCAAGTGCCTAAGTTTTCAGGAAACAATACAGTGTCAGGAGAAGATCATCTAAAGGCCTTCCAAAATGTCATGGACAATTTTGAGGTTGAGCATGAGGATGTTTTCATGAAGTCATTCATGCAATCCTTAATAGATGAGGCAAGAGAATGGTACAGGAATCTGCCTGACCGGAGCATATCATCATGGGATGATTTTAAGAGGATGTTCAAGGAGCAATATGGTGATAAAACTGACCCTAGCTTCTTTGTAAATGAATTCACTAGCATCACCAAAGGGTCAAATGAGCAGGTTGCAGACTTTAATGCAAGATTTACTAAAGTGTTGAACAAATTGCCACATCATATGAGGCCAAATGAACCAATGTGCATAATTTTGTACATAAATGCCTTTGATGCAAAGACTGCATATGGACTGAGAGATAAAGGTCCTGCCACTCTCAGGGATGCTTTCAGGATTGCAGTAAATATTGAAAACAATAGGAAAGCATCAGGCAAGACAAATAGAAGGGATGATGTAAAAATTCTGCAGAATCCAAATAAGCCTCAGAACACTCAAGGTAGTACATCTGCTCCTGAAGATAAGATAGACAAACTGGCAAATGTTGTTAAGGACCTGAGCTATAGAATAGCTAGAAGTGAAAAAGGGACGGGTCCTGATAGGCAAGTCTATCAAAGACAGGAAAAGAGGCCATCATTACATGATATGCCTTATAGCACCAATTGGCATGATGGTAAGCCTGTATATCCACGTAACAACACAAGTCAGAGGGCTCAACATGCCAAGGAAACTCCTGATCCCCTGAAGAAAACTATAAATATTGCTGATGATGCTCCGTGGTGTATAATCTGTCAGATGCCACATTCACAATCACAGTGCATGATTGCCCAATCTTTGTATGATAATGCTACATCTTGTAATGAGTGCAATGAGCCACATCATGTGCAGGATGATGATGTTAACATGATGTCCATAGGTAATGGATATACTCTTTATGATGCTGATGAGAAGACAGATGATCAGGTTCAGGCCTGCCGACAGTCCCCATATGATGAAGATCATGAGGATAATTATGTGTATGCTCAGAACTCACACAATTTTCTGAGTAGCTTACACCGACCTTCTGATGAGGAAATCAGAGCCTTCACAGCTGCAGCAGTTGCTCAGGTCAAGAGCAACTACAATCTCAGAGGTAAAAATCAGGTTGGCAGCCCACATCAGCCAGAAGATATTTCTGTAGGTCAGCTGATGCATGGTCATAAAGGAACTGAACCACAAAAAAGGCAGTGGGTAAATAACAAGCAGAACTTTAGATACAGAACAGGTCATGATTTCCAAGGACCAGAAAACAAAACCCCTCAGGCTGAAGATCAAAGTAGAGGTTCCCAAGACAGGAATGATGATCAGGGAACTATGAGAATGAAAGCTAAGTCAGCTCAGGATAAAAGCAAGATTGTGGAGCAAGCTACAACTGCTGTACAAAACTGTGCTCCATTTGATATAGCCCAGATCCTCACTCAGGTAAAGGTCTCTGTTCCACTTATGGAACTCATGAAAGTGGAAGAGATCAAGAATAGAACAATATCCCTAATCTCAGGGGTACCTTTTCAAGCTAAGCAAAATGATCAGACCCAGGGTGAGAAACAGGTCATGTGCAATGAAGAAGATGAGACTCCTGAAGTCTATTTAGGAATGACCATGACAAAGTGTCCTTCACAGGTGGAACCATTTTATGTTTCCCTGGTTATAAATGGTAAAATAATTAGAAATTGTATGCTTGACTCTGGAGCATCCACAAATGTCATGCCTTTGGCTATCATGCAACAAACAGGATTAGAAATTGACAAGGCATGTGGAAAATGCTATGCAATGGATGCCAGAGAGGTACCAGTTATTGGAATCATGAAGGATGTGGATTTCAAACTGGCAGCATTTCCTGAAAAGAAATATAAGATGAATATAACAGTGGTTGACATCAAGCCACAGTATGGTATGCTGCTGTCAAGAAGATGGGCAGCACTAATTGGTGGAAGTATGCAGCTGGACCTATCATATGCCATGATTCCAATGAATGGCAGGGATGTCAAGCTAATCAGAGAGCAGAGATCATCTGAGACAGTGGAAGACCAGGAAGCAAATGAACAGGTATGCTTTCTGGACACTGACTGTGATAACTTCAAGGTTGTCTCAGATGATGCAGAAGATGAAAAGAAAAATGTCTGCACTGAAGAGCTGGATCAGCAAGGGTTATGGACCATGTTTTTTGATGGAGCTTGTGCAAAAGAAGGCTCTGGAGCTGGAGTTGTTTTCCTGTCTCCAACTGGTAAGCTCCTCAAGTCCTCTTTCTTGCTGAGGTTTGATTGCACAAACAATATTGCAGAATATGAGGCTTTACTTTTAGGCCTGAATATTGCTCTCAAACATGGAATTAAAATGTTAAGAGTATTTGGAGACTCTGAGCTGATTGTATCCCAAATCAGAAATAAGTATGCTGCAAAGAATAAAAGACTGAAACAATACAAGCATGCTGTTTGGGATACTATTGAGTTATTTGATGCATTTTCAATTGGCTGGGTAGAAAGGTCAAAAAATGTTATGGCTGATTTCTTAGCCAATGTAGCAATAAGGCCAGATGACATCACTCTGTCAGGTGTCACAGATGTAGAAGTTAAAATTAGGCCTGCCATACCAGAAAACATATGCAGTTGGCAAGTTTTTAATGATGATAGGGATTTGCTGAAATTTTTGCACTGCATAGATGAGTATGAGAACCAACAGATTGATTTCCAAGCTTTTGTAGAAACTGTAGATGGAAAAGAGACTCTTGTAGGGAAGGAGATCATCCAGTTGAAGACCAACAAGATCCCTAGAGGGTTAGTGGCTTTGGAAAGAGCCTTTGACAGTAGAGACAAAATGGTCACAAAGACATCCCCCACAAATAAGGAGGATTTAGAAGAAATAAATTTGGGGACATCTCAAGCTCCTCAGAAGGTATATATTGGCAAACAGCTCAAACCACACATAAGAAGTATGCTGATTGCATTGCTAAAAAGGTATAAACATGTTTTTGCTTGGTCATATGAGGACCTAAAAGCTTATAGAGAAGACTTATTCCAGCATGAGATCCCACTGAAGCCTGAAGCTAAGCCATTTAGACAGAGGCAAAGGCCTATAAATCCTACCTTAGCTCCCAAGATGCAGGAAGAACTCAAAAGGCTCAGGGATGCTGGAATAATTGTGCCCATCAGACACTCAACTTGGGTGTCTAACCTTGTCCCAGTCAGGAAAAAGAATGGTGATATTAGGCTTTGTGTGGATTTCAGGAACTTGAATGTATCCTCTTTGAAGGATAACTATCCATTGCCTAATATGGAAACTATGTTGCAGAGAGTGACTGGTTGTGAACTCCTATCCATGATGGATGGATTTTCAGGATATAATCAGGTAAAGGTAAAAGAATCAGAACAGTATAAGACTGCCTTTACCACTCCATGGGGAACATATGTGTATGTTAGAATGCCATTTGGACTAACAAATGCAGGTGCTACATTTCAGAGAGCAATGGATGTTGCTTTTGCAGGGCTGATTGATTCAATCCTGGCAGTATATCAGGATGACCTGACTGCCTACTCAAAGAAGGAAGAGCAGCACTATTTGCATCTGGAGCAGATTTTTATAAGAGCACTAGAATATGGTATTTCTCTAAACCCAAAGAAGTGTGCCTTTGGAGTAGTTGAAGGAAAGCTTCTGGGACATATTGTTTCCAAGGATGGAGTCAGGATAGATCCGGAGAGAGTGGCAGCCATTGACAGGATCCAAATGCCAAAAACTGTGAAAGGAGTTCAGTCCTTCTTTGGACAGGTAAACTTTGTCAGAAGATTTGTTCCCAACTTTGCAGAGATCACAAGGAACATTTCCAAGATGATGAAGAAGGATGCAACCGTCAACTGGGAAAGGGAAGCAACAGAATCATTTCAGAATATCAAAGAGGCAATAAAGATGGCCCCTGTTCTTAAATCTCCTGATTTTTCTAGGCCATTCCAGGTGTTCTCATTTGCTTCCTTTCATACTGTAGCTGCATGTTTGTTACAGAAAAATGAAGAGGGTTTTGAACAGCCCATTGCCTTCTTCAGTATGTCCCTGCAGGCCTCTGAATTGAAGTATGATATTATGGAAAAGCAGGCATATGCACTTGTTAGAGCCATTAAAAGTTTCAGACCATACCTGGTAGGGTCACATATAATTGCATATGTACCTCATGCTGCAGTCAAAGACATATTCACTCAGCAGGAGGTGACTGGAAGAAGGTGCAGATGGATAAACAAACTGCAGGAATTCAACATAGACATACAAGTTACTAAGTTGATAAGGGGACAAGGATTAGCCAAGATGATGGCACAGTCAAACTTGGAAGCATGCCAAGTTAATGCAGTCCAAGATGAGAATGTAAGTGCATCAGGATCTGAATGGTACAAGGATATTGTCTATTATTTGCAAAATCTGAATTGTCCCTCCCATTTCAGTGACAATCAAAAGAGGACTCTGAAGCTACATGCAATCAGGTATGTCATTGTTCAAGGTGAGTTGTACTGGAAGAATCCTGATGGTGTGCTGCTGAGATGTGTGGATAAGAATATGGCTAACTATATTTTGATTGACATGCATAAAGGACTGTGTGGTGGCCATTATACTGCCCAAACAACAGCTCATAAAATTCTCAGGGCAGGATATTGGTGGCCCACTCTCTTTTCAGATGCACAGAGGTTAGTAAGAAAATGTGACCCTTGCCAGAGATTCTCAGGAAAGCTAAAATATCATGGTGCTTTACCCCTCAGAGCTGCACCTGTGGATGCTCCATTCCAGCAATGGGGAATTGATTTTATAGGGGAAATTGCAGACAAGTCAAGTGGGGGACACAGTTGGATTTTGGTGGCAACTGACTACTTTACCAAATGGATTGAGGCCATTCCAACTAAAAGAGCTACAAGTAAGGTGGTGACAGACTTCATACTAGAGAACATCATCATCAGGTTTGGAGTACCATCTAAAATAATCACTGATAATGCTATGTGCTTCAGATCAGGTGAGTTTGTTGATTTTTGCAACAAGTATGGGATAAGCCTGTCATATACATCACCATATCACCCACAAGGAAATGGTCAAGCAGAATCAAGCAATAGGAGCATCATGAAAATTATCAAGAGGATACTGGACAAGAACAAGAGAGCTTGGGACTCAAAGTTGAATTTAGCAGTATGGGCTGACAGAGTGACTGTGAAAAGGGCTATTGGGAAGTCACCATTTGAGCTAGTATATGGTGCATCAGCTAGACTACCCATAAACAATCTCCTACCAGTTTACAGGTTCGTTCAGGAAAATGATGAAGACCTTGAAGATCCCATGACAGAAAGAGTGAATCAGCTGGTTGCATTGGATGAAGACAGGAGGAGAGCCCACCAGATCAATCTCAAAAGACAACAGGATGTGAAATATCAGTTTGACAGGAGAACTACAAAAAGGAAGTTTCAAGTAAATGATCTGGTGCTCATTTGGAATGCTAAAGATCAGGAAAAGGGTAAACATGGCAAATTTCAGCCCTTATGGATGGGCCCATATCAGGTTTGCAATACTCATGGGGAGGATTCTTATTTCCTCCAGGCCCTAGATGGTGAAATTCTGGAATTGCCTGTGCATGGCCAATTCCTTAAGTTCTATTTTACATGAATATCTGGTTGCTGTGCACATTTGTAAAATATGTATGTAGTGTAAATGCCTTGTACAGCTCGCGTTTTTTGGCTTTTTGTCAGGTCTGCCCGGGGATCTGGTTCTCGCTGCAGGTTTTCACCTGCACGTCCCCATTCGGAGCCACTGTTGACACTCATTTTGACCAGGGGTTGATTTGTCATGATCAGGAGGTTTCTTAATTTGAAGCCTTTATCTTCTTGCCCATTTTTTCTAAGTGTTGGACCTCCTCAGCATTTTTCAACTGCATCATCATGTTTTCCTAAGGAGGAGGTCATCATCATCATCTTGTCTTCGATGATGATCTGCATCATCATGTTCCTCATCGACTTGTTTTTCAACGTCATCATCATATTTCAACTGTCGGGTGATGTTCGGTTTTTTATCATGATGATGCTGCCGAGCTACAGTGCGCCCTGATCTGCTTGCGAGGGTGATGTTTCAAAGTCTCCGGTGATCTTCCATTTATCACCTTGCGCGAACATGATGATGATGTTGCTTATTCTTTGAGTTGCTCGACCTAACTTGTTTTTTCCTAAGGGTCACGCTCATCATCATCATATTTCCAGTTATCATGCTGCTGCTTGTGGAGGTCATCATACTTTCTGCCTTCATGATATTTTCGCCGGGGTGATATTTTTATCATCGGGTGATCTTGGTTAACATCATCCTGATGATGTTGTTGAAGAGTTGTAATTGCAACCCGATATTCACTAAGGTCATCATATTTTGGGAACGTCAGGATGATCTTAGTCAAATATCATCCTGATGATGTTGTGTTACTTCTTGTTCTTTGTTTCTCATCCTGATGATGCTGACGTCATCCGTGTATCAGGGTGATATTTTTCTTTCTGCCTATCTGCATCATGATATTTGCGAAGGAGGGGGTGATATTTTCATATCACCCGGATATATGTTTGTTCGAACATCATGATGATGTTGAGGAGATATCCGCCTGCTAGTTTCGCGTGTTATCTATTGAGGGTGATCTTTTCAAGCAGCATCATCATATTCAGTTTTCGCCCCGATCTTACAGAGGAGCTACAGTGCAACCTGATATTTGAACATCATCAGGATATTTCCAAATAACCGGTTGTCTTCCGAATATCATGATGATGTAAATATGATGATGACGTCAGCAGGATATGATGATGACGTCATCAGGATGTTCATCGGCCAGACTTTTGGTATCGGCTCAGCAGGAGGATGTTCCTCCGATGGATCAGGTTGTGCCGATGAAGGCGATTATCATGCAGGTTATTTTTCAAATATCATGATGACGTCAGGGTGATATTTCGAACAACAGGATATCATGCTGCTGGAGGATGATGATGATGAAGTCTTATACTAGTGTCGTCAGGAGCAAAAGTACCGACATGATATATGCTCTTGACCTAGTATATAAAGTGCAAAGGAAGTTGCTGCGGGGTGCATGTGGGATAATGTGATCCTGCATATTCGAAATATCATGATGATGAGTCTCGGCGGGAAATGGTTGCGACTGCAGATTTGATGATTTTCCCGAGGCCGCGGGTTGGTGCGCCATTAATGGCGATTGTTGCAGAGGTATGGGCGATGGCGTGGGTCGATCTTGTACCCGACTGGAGGTGTACATCAGCGGACAGTGGCACAGGGCTCGAGATATCTTCCTGTCTCCTCCCCCTACCTGCTGCATTCAAGTTTGGGCGCCAATCCAGTCGTGTTTGAGCGCCATTTTCATGATACTGTGTATCTGGCGAAATTCTGGTCAACATTGTAATTAATTGTTGAGCACCTACCTGGCTGTTATAAGCAGGTTGTGTTGTTCATTTGTGGTTGTTGAAAGTTGACGATTCTGGCTCTGTAATGCATGACAAGCTGATCTGGTTGCTCTGTACAGCTTACCTGTGAGTTTATGTATCTCCTGTTGTTTGTTTTTGGCATGAACCCACTGATTTCATGATTAAATTTATATGAGAAATGCTGTTTGGCATGTGTTGTGTTAATTCTGTCTCCAGTATTGCATGTATTCTTCTTCTGAATCTGGATGTTTAGTAATGTTTAGATTCTAGAGCATAGAATTCCTATGTTGACTGTCTGATCTTTTAACTTCTACTCAAGGGGTAGATTAAACTGTTTTCAGGTTGAACATTGGGAAGGGTATACTGCAGTAGGGATACCATAAGTAGAGATAACCTAACACTTTGTATTGGGTGATGCTTGTAAGGCAGGTATCACATATATCCCCTTGAAATCCAGTTTTAGTTGTTTATGCTGATCATTCACAGGTGTATGTCTATTGACTCCAGGCCCTGGATAGGCACCAATCATGCTTTGTCTTGTGTTATAACCATATCCAGCTTTGCATCCACACTTAAACTCCAAAGCAAAATCTAAAACCAACATTAGGACATTAGAGTTAGTTTAGGATCCTCAGTCCTCTGTCTACAACTGCAAATAGGCCCAAAGCTAGCCCCTTTGCCCTTATCTTTCAGTTTTGGTCTACATACAGGAGGACTCATCTGCTTTCTGTCAACATCCCAGCCTTGCATGCATATCCTTATGGATGTTGAGTAGGGAATACCCCCCTAGGTCTTGCAGAGCCTGAAGAAGAAGAGGAGATAAAATATAGAGTCTATCTCCTACACTGTTGACCCCCTGGCCCAGAGATCCTGTTGATCACTGATGGCTACCTTGTAGGGAAATCTGGGAATAAGCATCCAGTCTGGGAAAAGGTCAACAGCATGTACTTTTCATAAAAGAGGGTTTGTAATCTAAACCTGATTTAGAACAAAAAATAATTTGAGATCTAAAGCAAAAGGATGCAAATTTTTTTAAACCCACGTTCACCAAAATGTTTAGTGTAGAAAAGAGAGAGGATGATAGCATTTGAAAACTAGGTCAAGCCCCTCTTTCCAAGTACACCAAACATTAGGAATATGAACAGAGCTTGATCACTATGAGAGTGATAAGCTACAGGTATCCTATTCCCTTTTTTCTATACCTAAAAAGGTGTCTCAACTATTTTTTATACAAACCCTAACAAGCCAAGGAGAGATCAAACCCTAGTTGTAAAATATGCACTAATAAATGGATTTCGGGAGTAGTAACACATATTGATCACAAAAATGTGAATAGGGAGTAATAGTGACTGTGTACCTGAAATCTAGAGGCCTACTAGACTCAGGTGCTAGCCTCAGTGTCATGTAGGTTTTCTAACAATAGAATTATCTATACCAGATGCCTCTATCTCTATTCAAGATCCTAGATCCTAGTTTTCAGGCACTGTTAGACTCGGGCACTAGCCCTAGTGTCCAACAGATGTTTTGATGATGAAACTATAATTTTTGTGATGACTGTACTTGTAAGAACTGCTTCTCCTTCACTTCTTTCTATCTGATCTTCCCAAATCTAACCTACATAAGCAAAAGAAGGAGAAGGATGGTTGTGGCTATATAGGAGTTTGCCTTAGTCAAACCTCGTCTTTGGTATTTCTACCTCAACACTAGCCAATGTCAAAGTATGCAAATGTGTGTGCTTGAAAACCAAATGTGTAAGCATAAACAAATGCAAGATCCTAAATGACTCAAGCATCAAGGATTAGATCCACAAATGTTTCACTCAAGGAAACAACAACTTCACCTCAAGGAGATGACATCAATGAAGACTTGTAGAACTATTATAGAGTAAAAAGTGGACACATGCCTTTTTACCTCCTAGTTTAGCTCCTAGGTCCTATTTCCTTCATTATACATTCTAATTGATCATCCCAAAGGAATTTTCTTGACACCCATGACATTTTGTACCCTTGGGACCTCCTTTATCTTATCCCTGACCTAATTTGGGCCTCTAGAATTGGGTGCCAATCGCCCAAGTCTCCCCTGATTGGTTGGGGCTAACTAATGACATGTCATCTTGGGCCCTTCCAAAATGTTTCTCTTTGTCATATTTTGTAATTTAAATTTGTAAATGTTAGTAGGAAAGCATATATAAGTAAGTTTGTGATTTCATTTTAAACCTAGATGGATAACACAAACTTCTGATATTGGAGCAAAGATCATTCAAGGCATTCATTGTGTTATTGTTGTAGATTTGTGTTTGTATTTGTGTGTATGTTGCAGCTATGGCATCATCATCCATCTCCATATGATTTGAAGAGCTTTCATCCACCTAAGGTCTTCACCTCTGAGGTGACATCATTTCCATTTGAATCATTTCATCATTCGTATTATCATTAGCCTTTTCCCTGCAAGGGCACGCTCTCTATCTAGCAACGGTGTTTGAGAAAACTTGAATGCTAACCTAAGATTTGACTGAGGCAAATCCCTAAACACCACAACCCCCAAACCCCTCTCTTGTTGTAGGATCCATAATGGGTCAAGTTTGCAAAAATGAAGTCAAAGGGCCATGCCAGTATTTGGTAGAAGGAGGTCTAATTAAAGAGAAATAGAAGAGGAAAAGGAAAGATTACCAAATGGGATCAGATGGTGGACAAACTAAAGAAGTAGTTCATTCATGTGGACTATGAGCTAGATTTGTTGAAGAAGTTGCAAGGATTGAAGAAAGGTAATAAGTTTGTTAAGGAGTATACCTAAGAGTTTTGGAAGAATATTATCAAAATAGGCCATGAAGAGGCCAACAAGGAGAAGGTATCTTATTACATTAATGGGTTGAGGCTAAGTATTCAAGAGGAGCTAAGCCTAGTCAGAATGACCACCATAGAAGATGCATACCAGTTTGCTTTGAAGGTGGACGAGAAGATGAATACAAGATTTGAAAGAAACCAAAGACATAGAGGTCATGGCAGAAGGACTGGTGGACAATCCTATGGAGATTGAAATGAAGATCAAAAGAAAAGTGAAGAAGTAGACATTGGTCAAAATTAGAAAGGAGATAATGCCTACCAACCTCATGACCACAATAATGGTGAGAAAAGAGGAAGAGGAAGACCTAGGCAAGGACCTGAAAGAGGATATTTTAGAAGAACCTATTTCCAATGTGGAGAAGAAGAACATTGAGCCTACGAGTGTCCCAACATCAAGGCTAGACAAATATAAGACCTAAAGGTAATGCATAAGTTGCACATGTAGATGAAGATGCACAGTCTGATTCTAAAGATGCTAAAAGGGGCACACCCCTAATTGTTAGAAGAACCTTGTTAAATGAGGAGAAAGAAACAGATTAGAGGAAACGTTTATTCCACACAAGGTGCAAGTGTGAAGATAACTGTTGTGATATTATTATTGATAGTGGAAGCACTGATAATCTTGTCTCAAAGGAGATGGGTTAACAAGTTGAAGTTGACAAGGAGAAGGTATCCACATCCATATCAGATTGCATGGTTGTAGAAGGACGATAGAGCTTTGGGAAATGAGTAGTTTTTAGTAAAGTTCAAGATTGGAGACTACCATGATGAGGTGCTGTGTTACATGATACCAATGGATCCATGTCATATGCTCTTGGGAAGCCCATGGAAATATGATAGGTGTGTTGTCCATGATGGCCATGCAAACACTTATTCCCTGACAAAGGATGGAGTTCATGATAAGTTGAAGCCCTTGAAGGAGGTGGAAGAAAAGGTATTTATTACTACTAGAATTTGCTTGGTAGATGGTACAAAATTTTTGAATGGTATGAAGCATGAGCGTCATTGCTTTGCATTGATTCCTAAGACCAGACAAGAGAAATGTGAAGATGTACTAGTAGAAGTCTTAGACATGTTGGAATAATTTCAAGACATTGTCTCTAATAATGTACTAGAAGGTTTACCACTGGTGAGGAAGAATAGTCACCAAATGGATTTGATACTAGGAGCTAGTTTTCTGAATAAGGAAGCCCATAGAATGACTCCTACAAAGAATGAAGAGTTGAACATACACATTGATGAGCTATTAAGGAAATGATTGATAAGGAAAAGCCTAAGTCCATGTACAGTACCTGTAGTACTAGCACCAAAGAAAGATGGAGAGTGGAGAATGTGTACAGATTCTGGAGCCATCAACAAAATTACAATCAAGTACAAATTTCCATTTCCAAGGATGGATGATATTATGGATTTCTTGAGTGGAGTTAAGTACTTTATGAAGATTGATTTGAAGAGTGGGTATCACCAGATCTGGATTAGAGAAGGATATGAATGGAAGATAGCCTTCAAGACTAAGGAGGGTCTATATGAGTGGTTAGTCATGCCATTTGGGCTAACCAATGCACTGAGCACATTCATGTTGCTCATGAATGAGGTATTGAAAGAGTTTTTGGGAAAGTTTGTTATTGCTTATTTATATGACATTTTGATTCTTAATAAGACATGGGAAGAACATATGATGCATATCAGAAGAGTTTTAGAGAAGTTGAGGGAGGAGAAGTTGATTAATTTGAAGAAATGTAGTTTTGCAAAGGAGTTGGTATACCTAGGATTTATTGTCTCAACTGAGGGTCTTAAGATGGACCTAAAAAAAGTAAGGGCTATTGTTGAATGAATGACGCCAAGGAGTACTATAGAGGTAAGATCTTTTCATGGTTTGGTAAGTTTTAATAGGAAGTTCATCAAGATTTTGTGCCCCACTATTTGAAACATTGAGAGGGGATAGAAAAGAGTTTAAATGGACTATAGGAGCATCCAAGAGTTTTGATACATTAAAGTAGAAAGTTAAAAATTAACCTATTTTGGCACTTCCAAATTTTAACAAGGTATTTCAAGTAGAGAATGATGCTAATGGCAGTGCCATATGAGTTGTTTTGAGTCAAGAGAGTAAGCGCATTGCCTATTTCAGTGAAAAGCTTAATGATGCCAAGAAAAAGTATTCTATCTATGATCAGAAGTTTTATGCTATAGTTAAAGCTTTGAAGAAATGGAGACATTATTTGTTGCCAAAAGTGTTTGTTCTATATACTTGTTGTGTGGTTGCACAACACGTCCCATTCTGCCTTAGCAAAATAGGGACCCAACTTTCCTTTTGCTTCTACTTCCTTGTTTTCTTTCTTTGGGCGGTTTGGTAAAAATCTGTGTGTGTGTGTCACCTTTGCTTATGCATGTGCACCACAAAAGAGGTCATTTGTCCAAGTCAGCATTTGCTATCATAAACCTCATAGTCAGAAAGAGTGCAAAATTCTAAGCAGGTTTGCCTTTTGGATCACCCTAATATTGTTTAAGGGTAGAAAGTTATGTTGAGTTAAAGTTTGGTCAACCCTAATATTTCACATGGGGGGGTCATATTTGTCAAGATGACCCCGACTTAGAAAATCACTCGATGTTCATTCCATCCCTGATATGCGAACATCAAACTTAAACAAGGATGAGTATTTGCCCGTCATGAACTTCATGTATTTGTAGGGGGGTCATATTTCCTAATATCAGTCATCTTAAAAATATCACCCCTTTGCAAATATCACCCTACACAAATATGACGATGATGTCATTTAGCTCTAATGAATAAAAAGGATCACCCTGATGATGATGTAATCATTACACCTGACCCATGGAGGGTCATATTTTTTTAACATCCGTCATCATAACCCGATAACAAAGACAATAAGATGGCATGATGATGTCATCATGATCTACACCTGAGGGGGTCATGTTTTGTAATATCCTTGATTTTAATTTTATGACCTGATCTTGCTTAGTGTTTAAAGGTTGACCATATCACCCTGATCTTTAGTAAACGATTATCCCACACACAAGAGAGGGGTCATATTTTCAAATATACCTAATCTTCTGAAGATCACCCTCTGGCATTAAATGCAAATCCCAACGGTAGGTGGCACCCTTTCAATTTCAAATACAAATCCAACACTTGGTGGCATCTATGAACTTCATGCAAATAATCGATAGATTCAATCGAAACAACACATATGCCTTAATTTGTCATATCGACCAGTTTAAAAGTGAAATTTAGGGATTATTTACATTTACCCTTGCGATAATTGAAATTTACAGAGCTCTGAAAGTCAAACACCTCCCATTCACCGACCGACAGATCATCATACTCAACATAATAGAATGGAATAGTTGATATTGCACATTTGCATTTTCTCCGTTATCAGTCATATAACAGGGAAGGAAAAGCAAATATCAGGTAAGTAAATTAAAACCCTCTTTGTTGTCATTTTCTGTAAATCATCTGGTGGGTGTGTTTTAAGGGGTTAATTTGCATAATGATGGTGTGTAAAGTGAATTGCTATATTGAGTACTAGTTATGAAATGCATAATATCTTTAAATTTCCCATTCATAGATCTTAGGGTAAGAAATGAATATCTGTATCGCACGATCTAATGGCTGAGGTTAGGAGGAATAGAACTGACTCTAAGTTTTTGAAGCCTATGTTTGTACAACCTGAGGGAGTAGGATTTAGATATGGTTAGATAGATGATACACATCAGGGGAAAACATAATTGGATGCATGGACCAAAAGATTAGATGATGATATAGACAACCCTATACTAGATAGGATATTCACGACTAGTATGTGGCATGTAGCTAGATTCCAATATACAATGGAGGCCATTGAGTTGGTAGTGGAGTGTGCCAGAAATTATAATCCTGAGAATAGAAGAGTGGAAAAACATGGTAGAATATATGCCAATTTCTCAATCAAGGGTATTGCTGCCACTTTCAGTTTGCCTATGGGAAATAAGGTGGTCAGTGTGAACCTGGGTAAGTTGGAAAAAGAATAAAATAATAACAAGAAAGAGGCCAAGAAGTGTTGATAACTAAGGGGGGGAGGGGTGAATCGGTTATCTTAATTATTTCAGCTTTCTGAACTTTCTTAATATTTAATGTAGCATTAATTCAAAACATAATCATGAAATGAAAATATACATGTCACATTATTTTTGACGTGGAAATCCTGTTAAGGGAGAAAACCACAAGGTGATTAACCCAAGATTGTATTCTTTATTAGAAGAATAGAAATACAAAAATGGCACTTGCCAATTAGGGCTCACTGCCCGAGCACACTGCTCACAAGAGGTTCACTGCCTAAAATAGTTTATACAAGAAAACTAGATAATTGAACTGATGAGAAGCATCCACATATGCTAAGGTTCAGTTCTGATTAAGCTCAATATACTGATCTGCTGCACTTCATTCTTACTCTACTAGGTGCTGCTGTCCTATTACATTCCGGACCTGTCTTACTATCTTCACACTACTTTTCTACTTTTCTTCGCACTTTCCTATCACACAACACACCTCTTCACATCCAAATCCATCTGGTATATATATCTGCACAAAGGATTTCATCCTCTTTCTTGTCAACATCCGGAATAGTCAATATTTTCCCAAACTCTTAGACTGTTGGCTGAATCCTTGCTTGCCAAGTGATGCGAATCAAGGAGATACTTACAGAAGTCATCTAACATGTTAGCCAATCATGGATGATACCTTAAGGACCTTGATTATCATCAATATCTCATCCAGAATAATTATGATGCTCTGTTAGTCAGTTCTTCCTCTGTCTGTTCTGCCAAACCGGACCTCAATACTTAGATGCTTATATCTCTTCACTCTTTTATCGCTGGAGGCTCAATCCCTGGAGTCTATTAGTTAAGGTATTCCTCTTGACTTTCCCAAGTCCACACTTTGCAAAGATACTTCCTCTAAGAGATCTGGACCTGACTGTCAGACCTTGCTGCATGCTCTGTTCTTGCTTACTGGACCCAAGTATCCTTCAATCTAACTTCTGGTAAAGATACACTATGTCCTGTAGATGTGTGGAATGGTCTTTGTTGCCATCAATGACAACACCAATGAAGACACACAGTGTCTCTTGCCAACAATCTCCCCCTTTGGCATTGATGGCAACACTTAGTGAAAAATGACTAAGTGTTATACAACACTCCCCCTTGGTTGATGCTCTGTTCTATTGTACACTATACCGAAGCTCCCCCTTAGCTGGAGTCCACATTTTTCATTGCTCCTCACTCCCCCTTTGACATCAATGGAAAAGGGTGGGATCTGCACACCAAAAATTTTAAAACTCAATCTATACTTAGTCGCATAAGTATATTATCCAGTTATACTTTACATATACTTTAGTGTATCTGCAAAAGTGTTCTTTAATTGTACAACTTCTGTTGCCCAACTCTACTTCATCCTGTCCAAAATTGAGATGTGACCACTCAACAGGAATGCAAACGCTTCTGCCCTCTTCAGATCTGTCAGATCACTGGTCCGGTCTGTGGTTTGAGCATCATTTAGGGCCTCATGCATGGCCTCTAACTTAGGGATAATTAATCTTCTAAGTTCATTCAACCTACTTATTCTATTTTTCTTCTCCTTCTCAAGCCTCTTCATTTCATTTATGACTACAATAGTCTGACACTCTTGATTTACTATGGAGGATAGAGGATCAAAACTTTGAGATAAACTTAATAGTTTATCCTCTTGCTCTTTTACCTTCTTCTCAATGTCCTTGGTCACTTTAGGCTAGGATAAACAAAATTTGTAAATATCACCACCATCTTTGAGAGCATTTTCTAAGCTCTTTAACCCAATATTCATAGCTCTCCTATCATTGGTTATTAACCCTTGTACTTCTGATAATCTTTTTACAAAAAAACTCTTTCTGGACCTTATCTTCTACTGACTTCTCTAATGAATCAAAATGTGTGTTAACACTATTTACTAGAGATTTGAGATTACCGAATGAGGAGGCTGAGGGTTCCTTCTGAAAAGATGGCATGATCTTTTCTAGTACACCAGATGCAATGTCTATGATCTTGCAATCCTCCATGTGAGACTTTAGGAGTTTTTCTTTTGCTTTTGCTGAAGTAAAGGATGCTAGTTTTATGGTTTGAACCAGGGAGAGGGAGTCAAAATTGAGCGGTCCTTGAAGAAGTTCCAGTTCATCAAATTCCATCATCTCCTTGGTTAAGAATTCTTCTACTACTTCTGTTGTGTCTCTTACCGGTGACAGGGTTTTGTCCCCTTTTGCAGCCTTACCACTATCATCTGTGGCCTTTTCTATTGGAGTTTTCTCTTCTTCTGCAGCTTTACTACTGACATCTTCTTTTTACTTCTCCTCTACTTCTTGACTGATTTCTCTTTCTTCTCCTTTAGATCCAGAATCTGCAGGGGAAACCAGATGAGAGATATTTGCTTCTTTTTCTTTACCTGTCTCCTTTGCCTCTTCTGACATTTTCTCAGTGAATTCTTCTTTGTTATCTATTCCTGAGGGAGCATCACCTAAATACTCTACAATAGGAATATTGAACCTTTTATAGGCATTCTAGAGGATTTCCTCTATTTCTTTTGCCACCTTGTCAATTTCTCCAAGCATGAGCTGATTCATTCTAGCCTTACTCCGGAACTCATCCTTGCAATCTTTGAAGATCATATCCATTTGTTTTGGAGTAATTGAGGGATAGAGATGGATAGCTATCTGATCTCTAATCTCTAAGTCCTTAGCCTTGGCATTTTCTTTTCTCATATCAAGTTCCTTCTCTAAACTTTTAGGAATTAGAGAAATTATTTCAATAAATGCTTTATTGTATATGTTCAAGTATTTGACTGTGGCTTCCTCCAAGATCTTTTTATCTACATCATTATATGCATCATAGAATTCTATTATTGGTTGCAGGTTCCCATCCACAGTAACTACTTTAACCACATCATCTAATGACAGAGTGGGCTTTTCAACAAACTCTTATGTCTCTGCCTCCTTGGTTTCACTGGATACTTTCTTCTTTTTCTTCATCTTCTTGATCTCTTCATCATATTCATTCTCTTCATCATCCTTCTGACTGATGTATGACCTTGTTGCCTTTGTCTTTGTTCTCTTTTCACTTTTACCAGATGATTTTGCTTCCAGTTTAGATGCCTTTGAGCTCTTTGTAGTGGTAGATGCAGAGCTTTTAGAGGATCTGGTCTGGGAGGAAGCTTCTACGGCAGCACTTTCTTTTTCTGCTTCTTTCTTTCCTTTTTCTGCCCTTTCCATCTTTTCACTGCTGGCATCAAGTGCCTCTTTTGAAATCCCATAACTTTTTGCAATGTTCTCAACTTCTTTTCTCACTTTTCTCTTCATTTCCAGTTGACATAGCTCCACATGGATTTTCACACTCAACTCTCCAAAGGTTCCAAACCTTTCTGCCTTAGGATCCTTTGGCTGACTTAGCATGTGTTGAACATGCAGCTCTACAATTTTCTCATCCACTTCATACCCCATAGGCATGATCCACACTGTTCTTGGTTCCACTGCCTCCATTAGGCACTGATCAGTTTCTACCATAAAGCATATTGTATCTTTATATTTTTCAACTAAAGATTGGGGGATTCTCTCTCTTGCTTGCATCATGCTCTGAAAATTCTTGAAATAGCACCAAAGAGCTGTATTCTGTGCCTTGGCATCACCAAGCCCATGTATATAATCTCTTATTTGAATGGCTACTGGTCTATCATTCTGCCATACCTAGCCACTGGATTTGGGAAGTTCATTCATGTTATAAAAGAATAGGCAGAGTATCAAACCACCATATTTGAAAGAGTTCTTCTTATCCTTCTTTATCTTTTGCATATTCTCCAAGAGTTGGTTCAGAAGGAGCTCACAAAGATCATAGTCTACATTCTTCCTCAACATTTCATAAGCTGTATATATAGCAGTTCCAGATACTGAATTCTCCCTGCTGGAGTGATATATCTTATACCCAATCATCATTGATGCAAACTTGATATCCAGATCTATGATATCCTTAATAGTCATTGCTCTTTTATCAAACTTCGATCCGGTAGCCTCACTGACAATTTGGTTTTTGATAGATTTGAGTGTAGGCATTTCACTGGTTGAGTGTAATCCGGTTACAACCCTAATGGCATCCTTAGTGATCTTAAATGGCCTACTCAACCACATGAAGTTGTCATGCATTCTACTTAAGATATACCGGACGCATTCATCTTCCGAAAAATAGGGGAAATGAATGCATTGTGCAAAATGTTTGTCCTAGATAGCTTTATATTGGGTTTTGAGTTTGAATGAGTCATCTATCAAATACTTGTGATAGATTACCAGCTTAGATTCCCCAAATTCTTCAATACTCACATGAATATATGCCCTAACATCTTCTACATGTAGAAACCCACGTGGAATGCTTGAAAAGGCACCTAGGGGATCAACTTCTAGGGATTTATATGGATGCTTCTTAAATTTAGGGCGTGGCCTATCAAAAATCTTCACCACATTCGGAGTACCCATCTTTCAAAGATTTGTAGAGAGATATTTAAGAACAGAAAATACCTTTTGCACTTCTAGGTTTTACGGAGTGAGTCGGATCGATTGTTGGATGAAATCGACTTCTATAGATGATCTTTGATGGGCTTGAGGAAATTTGTTGCAGAGATCCTTTTCGCTTCTTCTTGAATGCAAAATGAACAAATGTTTAATAAGAAAAACCCTTATATTGCTCTGCAAACCCTAATACCAAGTTGCAATAAATGCTCAACTTAAGTCATTCCAGTTTGCCTTGTTTTCCTTATTCTGATGACTTGATGAAACGATCTTGTTCTAAACATCTTGCAGATCTTCCATAACTTAACCATAGTTTATTTAGATATTTCTCTAAGAATCCTTTAATCCGCAACTCTCCTTCTGCCAATTCTAACACCAATTAACTGGCTGGGGGAAAATGTTTTTCCTTACGTTTCCCCCTGAGCTAGAGCTCATTTTTTAATTTCTGGAAGGAATATCAGCACCAGATTCTAGTGTGGATCCATCCTCTACATTTTTTATACTTCTCTTCACCCAAATTTTGTTCATCTCACTTTTAACTTCATCCGCATTTACTTTTCCTTTTCCTTTGTCTTGATCCTGATTATGATGCACTGGACCCCTTTTGTCCTGGTTCTTGCTTCTACAGAATTTGGCAATATGACCAGATCTGTTGCAATTGTGGCAAACAACATTTCTTTTCATATTTGAATTAAATCCTCTTGATCTGCATTGATTAGCCATATGTCCCATTCTATTGCATGCAAAGCATCTACCATTGAATGAATTGTTCATTTGCATATTTCTCCATTCTTGAGATTTGTGACCATACCTTTTGTAGTTGAAACACTGTCCAAAGAAGGATGTATTAGTCTGATTCATTCTCTTTCGGCACTGATTAGCTTTATGACCAAAGTTATTACAGTTGTGGCAGTATCCATTGAAGTATGGATATCTTTGAGCATTAGGTTGCCTTACCGGAGGTCTTCTAGGCCTGTTCCTTAGATTTTCTGATCCAAAATTCTTCTGACCAGATCCAAAGCTTTCACCTTTCTCATATCCCAAGCCATGCTTGTCATCTACCCTCTTTTGGCTTTCAAGAAGAACTTCAAGTTGAGTAGAACTTATCTTGAATTTTTCTTTTTATTCATTTGTTGTTTGAAGATCCCTTTTAAGAGTGTCAATTTGATCTTCAAGTTTTTCTTCATTATCTCTAGCATCTTCAAGATCAGATTCTAGATGCCTGATTATTCTATCCATTTTGTGAAAGTCTTCTGACTTCTCCTTGAGGGATTGTCTTAGATCATCTTTAGTTTTTTTTTTCTCTTCAATTTCTTGGGTGAATTTCATAACTCCTGATTCCATTTCATGTCTTACCATAATGACCTCTTTTGATAACTTTTCACATAACTTGGTTTTCTCCTTTAGATCTTCATTTGTACCATTGTCTTCACTTTGACTTGCTAATTGCTGAAGTAGATCTTTTCTCTTTTTCATAGAGATACTCAGTTTCCCTTTTAGTTCATTTATGAAATCATCAGCCTGTTTGAGTCTTTCCTTCAATTCTTTGACTTCAGAGTTTGATTGCTCAAGATCATCTAGGGCAGATTGAAGTTGCTCCCTCACACCATACACATCCATTTTAGTTCCCAGATCTTCCTCAAGCTGTTAGGCTCCTTTGGGAGGAACTTAGCTCTAATACCAATTGTTGATAACTGAGAGGGGGGGTGAATCAGTTATCTTAATTATTTCAGCTTTCTAAACTTTCTTAATAATTAATGCAGCATTAATTCAAAACATAATCATGAAATGGAAATTTACATGACACAATATTTTTGACGTGGAAACCCTGTTAAGGGAGAAAACCACGGGGTGATTAACCCAAGATTGTATTCTCTGTTAGAAGAATAGAAATACAAAAATGGCACTTGCCAATTAGGGCTCACTGCCTACAATAGTTTATACAAGAAAACTAGATACTTGAACTGATGAGAAGCATCCACATATGCTAAGGTTTAGTTCTGATTAAGCTCAATATACTGATCTACTGCACTTCATTCTTACTCTCTTAGGTGTTGCTGTCCTGTTACATTCTAGATTTGTCTTACTATCTTCACACTACTTTTTTGCTTTTCTTCACACTTTCCTATCACACAACACACCTCTTCACATCCAAATCCATCTGGTATATATATCTGCACAAAGGATTTCATCCTCTTTCTTGTTAGCATCCGGAATAGTCAATATTTTCCCAAACTCTTAGACTGTCGGCTGAATCCTTGCTTGCCAAGTGATGCGAATCAAGGAGATACTTGTAGAAGTCATCTAACATGTCATCCAATCATGGATGATACCTTAAGAACCTTGATTATCATCAATATCTCATCCAGAATAATTTTTATGCTCTATTAGTTAGTTCTTCCTCTGTTTGTTCTGCCAAACCAGACCTCAATACTTAGATGCTTATATCTCTTCACTCTTTTATCGCCGAAGGCTCAATCCCTGGAGTCTATTAGTTAAGGTATTCCTCTTGACTTTCCCAAGTCCGCACTTTACAAAGATACTTCTTCTAAGAGATCCAGACCTGACTGTTAGACCTTGCTGCATGCTCTGTTCTTGCTTACCGGACCCAAGTATCCTTCAATCTGACTTCCGGTAAAGATACACTATGTCCTGCGGATGTGTGGAATCATCTTTGTTGCCATCAATGACAACACCAATGAAGCCACATAGTGTCTCTTGCCAATAGGAAGGTCATGTACCAATGGAGGGCTAAGAACAGTACATATACAACCTCTGCCAAGTTGCCTGTATACTTATACAAATTTGATTTTGATGAAGAGTATCAATACATGATTGCCCTATTAAGCAGGATGGTTGGCAAGCAACATGTTGGTAACTTTGAGAACTAGATGTATGGAATCATCTAGATGGTGTTATACTCAGACAATAAGCCTATCTGGGCTAAGATCATCAACGACGACTTAGATGAGGGTATGAAAAAACTAGGAGGAAAAGCTTGTATATTCCATATGACCTCCTATGTAGTATATGCATGTGCTTTTCATGGGACATTTAATGCCTTGCGAATAGTGGGCAAGGTGGGAAATAGCATTGGTGATGTAAACATTTGGGATCATTATCCCTAATTACAGAGGAAGGCATACATCCAGAACTACAAACTAGTAAATGACTCCTTTTCAATGCATTTAGTTAGAACTATGGAGGAGGATAGAACTAAGAGATTGAGCATGGAGGCTCAGGCCATTATATACAAACATGAGGCTTGGTTCATCCAATTCCCCACATTCTCATACATAAGGATAGAAGGATTTGAGGGAAATCCTTTCATGTTGCCAAGATACCCCACTGATAGGGTCATCTTGATGGAGTTTGTCAGACAAGTGTCCACTTTAGTTGAGGCTCACATAGAGCAAAAGAAGATTCCTCCTGTATTATTCCTAGTATACATAGGATGGTATATATGCTCAGATAGACAGAGCATCAAGCATGCTATTGGAGGGTTAAAGCTCATGCACTTGCAGCCATTTTCTATAGCAAGGTCATATGACCCATATGGTAGAATGCAGAAGTTATTAGGGAAGCAAATACATCAAAAGTATCTTGAAGATTATTGGATGGATTGTGATGATGAGGCCAAGGTTAGGAGAAGAAATTATCAAAGGCTCACCCTCAACTAGATCAAGACTTTTGACTGCATTCCAATGCTTGCACAACTGCATCATGATGATGGGAAAATAATGTCAAATGAATATGAAGACAAGAAGGTGTATAATGACACCATCTCAGCTCCTGATCTAACACTGCCAGAAGAGACATCATTGGATCAAATAATGAAAGGGGTCCTCCAACTTACAAAGAGTTGGGTAAATGTTGAGATTACTAAATTAAAGAATAAGGGTATGGCCCTCACTGTTGACAATAAAAAGAAAAGGTAGGAGCTCTCATATGAGGAATATGATGATTTTCTAATTGAGAAGAGGAAATCTAATGGAGAGAGATTACCTAATGAAGGGAAACAACCACCACACAAGGGTAAGAAGGTTGATCCTAAGCCACAGGGGGTAGTTATCAAGAGGCTTCCATCAAAAGGTGATGGGGCATCAACATCTAGACATGCGTCTTCATCACAGTGACCTGCTGATAAATAGAAGACCAAGAGAATAATAAAGCCTATTCTTGAAGATACATAGAAGCAAGTGGAGAATAAGCATCTACAAGAAAATCCATTAGAAGAAGAACAGGTAGATATGGGACCTAGGGATGATGATTTATTAATAACAAGGAAGAAAAGAAAGGAGGTGTTGCAAACACCACCACCCAAGAAGCAAAGGACAACCATGAGGGGAGATGTTAGCACTGACCCCATCATGTTAAGAGGTATGGGTGGTCTGACTTTCAGGAGAGAACTGCAACATGAGGTCCCTATCCCTGAAATAATTCATTTCAAAACTAAGAAGGTCGAGGAGCAGACAAAAGTACATATGGCTAGTAAAGAGTCCCCCTTTCCTCTGGATGATATTGTTGAGTAATCAGATGATGAGGTAGTTCAAGATGTGGTTGCTAAGCACATGGAAACCTTGCTTGCCAATACCAAGATGACCCCTCATGGGACCCTAATGGCCCAAAAGGTAACTACCCAGGCAAGGGATGAAAAGGATGAAATAGAATAGGATAACCTTGAAGAGGTAACCCAACAGATAGGGTTAGCTAATTTGGTTGAGTAGGTCACTAGTCCTACAGTAGTAGACCTAACTTACCAGGGTGATATCAGCCCAAATAAAGACAATGATCCACCTCTGGAGCCTGAAAAGGCTGAAGATACAAAGCATACAGAGACAGGTGATATGACACCCAATCAAGGCAAGGATCAAGACAATGCACCCACAGGACAAGAACAATCAGAAGCACAACTTTAGAGTGGGGGTCATCAGGGGATGCCTAATAAGAATGTTGGTTAGGATCAAAGTGGTCCATCACCACCTGTTGAAGAAGGTAGTCAAGTTAATAATCTAGGAGTAGAGGAGAAATCACCTGAGAAAGAGGTAAACTTGGAAGAAGTAGATGCATCTAAAGATAAAGAGCAAAGTTTGTCACAGGATGGGGGTCTAGAGATAGAAATAGAGAATGTGGCCAAGGAAGATCAAGATGATCCCCAAGGTCAAAATACACAAAATTCTCAAGAGGCCAATGTACCACAAGATGAGCAAAAGGAGAAAGCTCAAGAAACTCCAGAGGAGAGCTTACAAAATGAGGGACAAGACCAAGATGTGAATACTCAACAAGATCCTCCTCCACAAAAGGAAGTCCCTTAACAGGAGGTACCTCAAAAAGATCCCCCTCATGAGAAAGTACATGAGGAAGAAATAAGAAAAGAATATTCACCTAAGAGGATAGTGCATAGTGCAGAGTCATTGGACACCCAAAATATAGGAGGTGATCATCAAGAACCTAAGGGTGATGTTTCTTATTGGTTGCAAAGGGAGATACATATGCAATAGGTAGAGGAGGTATAGGACTTTGATGTTTCTACACTATTTGCTGGAAGCATGATAAAACCAAGAGGAAAAGCAAGGCTAACATCTGCAATCAAAAGAGACCCTACTATAGGTAGGAGAACTACACAAATAGCCTTACTTACAATAGAAAAGGAGAAAGGCAAGATAGCCCTTGAAGATTTTTAGATCACTAATGTTGATCTAGGTTTTGCAAATGAGGACCAAGAGGTTCAAGAAGGAAAAGACATTATTGACTCTCTAACACAAAGGGTGAAGAGAGAAAAGGAAAAGAATAAGAAACATAAAGAGCACATTGCTCAACTACATTCTTTTATTAAAGGATTATTTGATCCAAAACATACACCTATCAGTGTAGCCACTCCATTAACTATTATATCCCAAGAGGAAGTTACAGGATTGGACCCGATGAAGCATAAAGCACAATTAATGGACAAGTGGTTGATGTCATCTATCTTTGAAGCTAAGGATGTAGTGAAAACCTCTTTGGAGAGGTGGAATTCTCTTAGTGCCTTGAAGAGGAAGGTGGATAAACTACAAAATGAAGTAGGCAGGAGATCCTTCAAATTGGAGAAGCATTTAGATGCTTTGAATGAAATGAAGAGGATTGATACACAGATACTCATAAGTAATAATATACTAGATAATAACACCTCCTAGCTGCTAAGTATCTGGTATGAGGATATTGGTTTTGAATGTGACATATTAAAGAGATGGAGTGGAAAATTCAGGGATGTAAGTGTCAAATTGCATAATCTAATGGCACAAGAGGCAGAAACCCTAGAGGCATTGGAAGGGAAGGTAGAAGGGAAAATAGAAAATCAAGATATAGATTTTGCTATTCAGGTTTTCCATGATAACTTCAAGCAAGCTGCAGAAGATCCCCTGCACCATCTAATAGAAGAGGTCATGAATAGGGTCATGAGGATGAAGGTCAGGGTGGAAATATATAATGAAACATTGAATAGTAGAAAGAATAAGATGGATGCTCTTCAAGTGAAATTTCATTCCCACAGGCATGCAGTACTAAAAGCCAAGGTCTAGGATGGAGGTGAGATTGACAAAGTAGTACAAGCATATGAATCCATTAGGGCAACAATGAAGGTACATATAGGGGATGATCTGCATCAAGGTGATAGTGATAATGAAGATGATGATGATGTAAAACATGATGAAGAAGAAGAAAGAAATGAAGAGTAAGTAAAGATGCATGGTAATGGAATCATATGCATGATCCACTTGCAAGTGAATGAGTCTTGCTAGATAGTTGCCAGCTGGCAATTTGTGCTCCATATGAAGATGTTGACTAAATCAATTAAGAAATGTTGACCATTGATATAAATAGATAAATCTTAACTGTTGGTCATTTGTAATTGCCTCCTCCCCTTATTCTATAAAAGGGGAAGGAGTGTACTCTTTTAGACATTAGAAACTTAATTGAAATTTGATTGCTGAAGAATTCAGGACTGATTTCAAGGTTATTGTGAATGTACATGTTTTTGCATACTTAATGAAATAGAAGTTGTTTGATTACAAATCATTGTAAATCTTAAGTAGTCAGTGAATCAGATCAAGATATATGCATTGATTAGCTGTGTCTCTTGGAGTGCTTATTAGTTTGCATGTGTTGTTTTCATTCCTTGTTCCTTTGAAGTTAGCATCAACCATACCTAGTTGTAGAACATCCTAGTGAAATTATGGTTTGATTTCTTCTCTTCATGACTATATCTAGAATGTATGTGACTCAATAGCTAAAGGTTCACCAAATTTAGAAGTATTTGTTTAATTTTTTTAAATTTCATCATAAATCACCCTCACAATTGCAAATAACATACAATCGAAAGCAAATGAACATGAAATATGCCTATATCTCATAAATAATTAAAAATACAGAGCATATTTTGACTGAAAGAATGTTAAATTGACAAATATTATGCAAATATAGATGTATATCCATGACAAACATATGAATATCCACTTGTAGTCACACTATTTGAATGAATACATAGTGTAGAAGTATATACAAGTTCATGATAGTAAATGCTCAAAAGAATTAGTCAAACTTATAAATAATACTGTGATCTGTGGAGCAAAGTAGAAATAACCTTGTTTGTAAAGTGAATTTACAAGAAATAGATACAAAATTGATTACTTAGACAATGTAAGACCCCTTGAAATGGAAAACAACATGTCACTTCAACCTCCGAGTAACGTCAGAAGATCATGACCTGATCAACGGAGCCTTGGAGTCATCAATTTCTTCTAAATTGATTGTACTTTTCAAGATAATAAAGGTTTGTTGTGCAAATTTTTATGAGTGTTGTTGTGACTAACAATCATCATCAACAATACTGATCATCAGGATTTACAATATCTTAATACCCAAAGGAAGTTAAATCAAAGGAGCTTAAAATAGGTTGAGTTTTTGCAGAGTTATACTTTGTTTTGAAGCACTAGAGTGGAAGATCAAATAGAGTTGTAAATGCCTTAAGTAGAAGAAAAAAATTGTTGATAGAGATGAAGATAGAGGCTGTGTTGATAATATGTGTTGTCATTGTTGTCAACACTTAGAGTAAGGTCAGCACTTAGTTTGTGATGATGATATGAATGTCATGTGGGTTAATGATGTTCATGGTTGCATGTCATGTCTTGATCAGTGTCAATTCAAGTTGTTGGTCAACAAAGATGTTTTCATGATGAAATATTAAGATGGGAATTAGAAGAAAAAATATTAACTCTTGATGAAATATTAAGATGGGAATTAGAAGCACAAAGATGAGTTATTGATGAAATATTAAGATGGGAATTAGAAGCACTAAGATGAATGATGATACATTAAGCTATGCTAAGGATGACAAGATGTTGATGAGGACCTGTGGCATGATTCATGATCATTCCTATTGTTCCTAAGGATGCATGTGATGTCATATGAAGATTTTGGCTTTTGGAAGTTGGTGAAGGCTTCTACCACAGAGAGGTGCCTAGAAGACCATTTAGTAAATGCTCCACATTCCTCTGCATTTGAAGATATGGTCATGCAGTTTAGAACTTAAGTTAAGTATGATGTAAAGGTGCTAAATCCAAAGTTTTAGATCATTTTTTCATCTGTAGTGAGAGTTATGAAAGATAGAGTTCTGGTCTATGTTTTGGTAGAATTAAGTAATGATGAAGACTATTTGGAAGGCTCTGAATTTCTCCATGTTTCAAGATAAGATCTTTTGGTCTAGGATTTAAGCTCAATGTCTGATGGAGGTACTATTTGCAAAGGTTCATATATATACATCCTAAATAGTGAAAGTTATAAGTGGTGGAGTTTTGGTCTATATTCTATATAAGAAAAGTAATGTTGAAGGATTGTTGAAATGTTCCACATTCCTTTAGAAGAGAAGAATTGCCTGTGGTTTAGTAGACATTTTTAAGGATGTGTATTACATGCATCCTTGCAATTTTGGGTGTTTTGGTGCTCCACAAGGTCAGTTTCTCAATGACAGTGTGTTACAATGTATTACAGATGGCTATTTGATCTCAGTGTGCATGTTTTAAGGTATGCGGCATAATGTATTTGTTGTGTGGAGTTAGATGTGTATTTTAAGGAGTTGTATGAGTCATGAAGACTCATCTAGAAGAATTTCATGAAGATCTTTCATGTTTCCAATACCGCACAAGGTTTTCAAGTTGTTGTGACCATTATACTTCAAATTTTAGGTTTTCTTGCTTAACATAAACCTAATTCAAATTTCTGTAATGTGTGGATGATATTCCTTGAAGAATGATGCTGTGAAGAATATTTAGGACTAGACTAAGCAAGTATTGGGATCCATAAGGCATGTGTTTCTTTCTGGAGTAGTGTGTAGTTCATGATAGGGCTTGCCCTATGCATGTTTCATGTTGTGTGATCTCTGGCCAACTTGTAAAATGTATTATCCTTGTTGTATTGGCCAAATTGTAATGAAAAAAATGTAATGTAATGTATATTATATATTGTAAACCTAGTTGGTCTAAGTGAGGTATGATTGCGAAAATGAAAATATGAAAGTGTAAAGAGCAAAAATATGAAAATCATATGCTTTGTGATGTCCGATTGAAGGAGAAAGAGAAGATATGTTAGAAGCTATCTTGATTCATCTTGAAGACATTTTTGTGATAGGAGGGAAGTGAAGAGTGTGCCTAATTCATCCAATTGTTACAAGAAGCAAAATTGCAATCATCAAAGGTGTGAGCTTCAATGTCAGTTTTCAAGCAGTAGAAGGACTATCATACTATAATCATTTCTGAGTTTTTTCTCAGTTCAGGGAGTAGTTGTTTCCTTGGGAGTGACCCTAAAACAAAGTCTACAGGGAGTTGTAGCTTCCTTGGGAGTGACTCTAAATCAAATTTTTCAGGGAGTAGTAGCTTCCTTGGGTTGTAGCCCTAAAACAAAGTTGTAATTTTGAGCTTCATATATTGTAAGTTAATCCTCACCGTGGTTTTTCCCTTCTTGGATTTTCCACATATATCTAGTATCATGTGTTGATGTGAATTATGTTAATCTTTCATGTTTATGTTGATGTTGTAATGCTTAAGTTTTAATCTACTCCAGATGACTTGAAGTTTGATTAGATACTGATTCACCCCCCTCTTAGTATACTGGTGTGTTCAACAATTGGTATCAGAGCCAAGTTACTCAGAAGAAGATTAATCACTTGAAGAAGTTTCGAGATGGCTCCTAATTGATCTCACAAGGTACCTATGTTTGATGGAACAAATTATTCCTTTTGGAAGCTAAGGACGGAAAACTATCTATCTTATCTAGGGTTTGGTGTATGAAAAGTTGTTGTGAAGGGTTACACTACTCCTGATTCTGAGCCTACATATGTTAATGAGATTAGGTTGTATGATAATAATGCCAAGGTAAAGAGTACTATCATGAGTGGACTGGAGGATACAAAACTTCTAAAAGTAATGAGTTGCAAATTTGCTAAGGATGTCTGGGTAAAACTTGAAGGAATTTATGAAGGAGATAGTAAAGTGAAGAAAGCCAAGATGTAAATCTTCAAAATTAAATTTGAGACCGTGAGGATGCCAGAAGATGAAGACATTGCTATTTATATTCTTAGAGTGGATGAAATAGTTAATGGCATCACAGGTCTTGGTGGTGAACTGAAAGAAGATAAAATTGTGAAGAAGGTACTAAGAACTCTTCCCAAATATTATAGTCATAAGGTATTTTCTATTGAGGAGACCCAGGGTTTGGATACATATATAGTAGATCAATTGTTTAGCTCTCTCATAGCATTTGAAATGAGAGAATTTGACAAAGGTATTCCAAAGAAGGAGACTACATTCAAATCAAGTAAGAAGATAGAAGATGAAACAACGAAGCAAGATGATGACTTTGAAGAAGTAGAAGCAAACTTTGTAAGAACCTTAAAGAAAGGTATAGACAAATACATAGGTAAGTTACCTTTCAAATGTTTCAATTGTGGAAAGATTGGTCATCTTGCTTCTAAATGCCCTTTTAAAGAATCAAGGGGTAGTAACAAGAGAGACAAGTTCAAAATAAGCTTGTATTCAATAGAGATAAATTGTTCTTCAAAAGATGAGGATCATGATGATTCAAATGATGAAACACTTTTCATGGCCTTAAATGTTAGTAATAAAAAGGATGTTATTGAAAAACGTGTAAAGATTGATACCTTGCAAGCTACCCAAAATAATGATAGATCAATGGTTGTATGGACTGCCTTTCATGCAAAAGAAGAAGCCAAGGCTTGGGTAATTGATAGTGGTTGCTCCAATCATATGACTGGTGACAAGGAGAAGTTTATCAGTCTTGAGAAGTGGAATGGTGGAGCTGTTAAGTTTGGTGGTGACAAGTCAACACAAATTTGTGGAAAGGGTACTATAACTATTGATGGAAACAACATGACTGAGGATGTCCTCTATGTCAAAGGGATAAAACATAATCTTCTTGTTGATAACTGAGAGGGGGGGTGAATCAGTTATCAACAATTATTTTAACTTTATGTTCTTCTTTAACAACAAGTGTAGCATCAAATCATATAAGCATGAATAACCATGAAAGCAAAAATAAAATCAATACACATAGCACAATGATTTGATGTGGGAAACCCTGTTAAGGGAAAAACCACGGGGTGACTAACCCAAGATTGTATTCTCTGTTCAAAGAATAAGGTAGTACAAAATGGCACTTGCCAATTAGGGCTCATTGCCCGAGCACACTACTCACAAGAGGCTCACTGCCTACAATAGTTTACAAAAAGAAAACCAAGTACTTGAACTGATGATGAACATCCACATATGTTGAGGTTTAGTTCCATTTAGGCTTAATATACTGATCTGCTACACTTCATTCTTCCTCTGTTCTAATGCTGTTGTTCTATCACATTCTGAACCTGTATAGCTGCTTCCACACTATACTCTTCTTTTCTTCACACTTCACCATACACCACACACACCTCCATACCAAAATCAATTTGGTATATATATCCCTATCAATGATTTCAGTCATCTTTCTAGTCGGCATCTAGAATACTTAATATTTTCCCAAACTCTAGTTTGTCGACTGAATCCTTTCTTACCAAGCGATGCGTATCAAGGAGATGCTTATAGAAGTCATCAATCATGTCAACCAATCAAGAATGATACCTTAATAAACTTGATCACCATCAATATCTCATCCGGATTAAGGTCTGATGCTCTGTCGGTCAGGTCTTCCTCAGTCTACTCTACCAAACAAGAACCCAGCACTTAGGTGCTCATATCTCTTCACTCTTTCATCACTGGAGGCTCAATCTCTAGAATATATTAGTCATTGTACTCCTCTTGACTTCCCCATGTCCGTACTTTATTGAGATACTTCATCTGAGGGATCTGGACCTGATTGTTAGACCTTGCTGCATGCTCTGTTCTTGGTCACCAGACCAAAATACTCTTCAATCTGACTTCTGGTATAGACACACCATGTCCTACTGATGTGTGGGATGGACTTTGTTGCCATCAATGACAATATTCAATGACAATATTCATGAAGCCACACAATGTCTCTTGCCAACAATCTCCCCCTTTGGCATTGATGGCAACACTTAGTGAAAAATGACTAAGTGTCACACTATACTCCCCCTTGGCTAATGCTCTGTTCTAATGTACATTTTTCCAGAGCTCCCCCTTAGCTAGATTCCACATTTTTCATTGCTCCTCACTCCCCCTTTGACATCAATGGCAAAGGGTAGGATCCACATACCAAAATTTCCAAAAACAATCTATACTTGGCCACATAAATATATATACATAACATACATATACTAAAGTATATCTACAAAAGTTGTTTTCAACTGGACAAATTATGTTGCCCAACTCTGCTTCATCCTGTCCAAAATTGAGATGTGACTACTCAACATGAATGCAAAAGCTTCTGCCCTCTTTAGATCTATCGGATCACTGGTCCGGGTTGTGGTCTGAGCATCAGATAGGGCCTCATGCATGACCTCTAATTTAGGGATAATTATCCTTCTAAGTTCACTTAACCTATTTATTCTATTTTTCTTCTCCTTCTCTAGCTTCTTTATTTCATTTATAACTATAATAGTCTGACACTCTTGATTTACTATGGAAGAGGTGAGAGGATCAAAACTTTGAGATAGACTTGACAATTTATCCTCTTGTTCTTTCACTTTCTTCTCAATATCCTTTGTTACTTTAGGCCAGGATAAACAAAATTTATATATTTCTCCTCCATATTTAAGAGCATTTTCTAAGCTCTTTATCCCAATATCCATATTTCTCCTATCATTTCTTATTAGCCCTTGTACGTCGGAGAGTCTCTTTCGCAAAAATTATTTCCAGACTTTATCTTCAGCTGACTTCTCCAAAGAATCAAAATGTGTGCTAATTGAATTAACAAGAGATTTTAAGTTACCGGATGAAGAGGTCAAAAGATCCTTCTGCAAGGATGGCATGATTTTCTCGAATGCACCGGATGTAATCTCTATTAGCTCACAGTCTTCCATGTGAGACTTCAAAAGTTTTTCTTTTGCCTTTGCTTGAGCAAAGGATGCTATCTTCATAGTTTGAACCGAGGAGAGGGAATCAAAATTGAATGGTCCTTGAAGTAGCTCCGGTTCATCCAATTCCATCATTTCTTTTGTTAGGAAGTCCTTAACAGCTTCTGTAGTGTCTCTTGCCGGAGACAGAGTTTCCTTTCCTTCTAAGACCTCAGCATTGTCACTTGTGGTCTTCTCTGTTTGACCTTCTTCTCTTCCCTTCACTTCTTCTTCTTGACTAATTTTCTCCTCTATCTTATCTTCTCCTTTAGATCTGGAGTTTGCAGGGGAATTTGAATGACTAATATTTACTTCTTCATGGACTTCCTCTTCCAGAATAGAGGAACCTAGTCCCATAGTTTTCTCCCCACCTATCTCCTTTAAATCTTCTATGGTTTTCTCTGTAGGATCTTCATTACCTAAGTCCTCTATAACAAGAATGTTGAATCTTTTGTATGCATTTTGAAGGATGTCTTCAGTTTCTTTGGCCACATGATTAGTCTGTCCAAGCATGAGCTTGTTCATTCTGGCTTTGCTCCAGAACTCATCCTTGCAATCCTTGAAGATAATGTTCATTTGTTTAGGAGTAATGGATGAATAGAGCTGAATAGCAATCTGCTCCCAGATTTCTAGGTCTTTTGCTTGGGCATTGTTCTTTCTTATTTCAAGTTCCTTCTCTAAGCTTTTGGGAATCAGAGATATAATTTCAATGAATGCTTTGTTGTAGATGTTTAGATACCTCACTGTGGCATCTTGCAATATCTTCTGATCAGCTTCACTATATTCATCATAAAATTCAACCATTGGTTGCAGGTTCCCATCCACAGTAATTGATTTGATGATATCATCAATGTAGAGAGTAGGCCTTTCAACAAATTCTTCTACCTCTTCTTCCTTGTTATGACCGATAAAGGGTTCACCAGATACTTTCTTCTTCTTCTTCATTTTCTTGACCTCCTCATCTGACTCAGTCTCTTCATCATCCTTTTGACTGGTGTAAGACCTTGTGGCCTTTGTCTTAGTTCTCTTTTCTCCCTTTCTGAATGACCTAACTTCTGGTTTTGATGCTTTTTGGCTCTTAGAGGTGGTAGGTGCAGAGCTTTTGGAGGATCTGGTTTGAGAGGGAGCTTGCACCAGAGCACTTTCCTTTTCTATTTCTTTGTTTTCTTTTTCTACCCTTTCCATCTTCTCTCTGTTGGCATCAATTGCCTCCTTTGAAATTCCACATCTCTTGGCAAATTCTTCCACTTCTCTTCTTACTTTTCTTTTGATTTTAGGTTGTCTCAGTTCAACATGAACTTTTATACTGAGTTCTTAGAATGTTCCAAACCTTTCTACCTTAGGGTCCTTGGGCTGACTTAGCAGGTGTTGGATGTGTAGCTCTAGGATTTTCTCATCAGCTTCATATCCCATTGGCATGATCCACACTATTCTTGGTTCCACTACCTCCATCAGGCATTGATCAGTGTCTACCATAAAGCACACTGTATCTTTGTATTTTTCAACTAGAGATTGGGGGATTCTCTCTAGCCTGCATTATGCTTTGGAAGTTTTTGAAGTAACCCCACAGTGCTGTATTTTGTGCCTTGGCATCACCAAGCCCACATAAATAATCCTTGATTTGTATGGCAACATGTCTATCATTTTGCCATATCCAGCCACTAGTTCTGGGTAGCCCATTCATATGGTAGAAGAATAGAAAAAGTATCAGGCCACCATACTTGAAAGAATTCTTTTTATCTTTCTTTATTTTCTACAAATTCTCCAACAGTTGGTTCAGGAGAAGCTCACAAAGATCATAGTCAACATTTTCTCTTAGAATCTGATAAGTAGTGTAAATTGTACTTCTGAGTACTAAGTTTTCCCCGCTAGAGTGATATATCTTGTAACCAATTATCATGGAGGTAAACTTGATATCCAGATCAATGATGTCTTATATTGTCATGGCTGTCTTGTCAAATTTTGATCTGGTAGCCTCACTCACAGTTTGGTTTTTGACGGATTTGAGAATAGGTAACCCTCTGGATGAGTGCAAACTAGTTACCTCTTTAATAGCATCTTTTGTGATCTTAAATGGTCTATTCAACCACATGAAGTTGTCATGCACTCTACTCAAAACATACCGGACCCACTCATCTTCTACAAAATAGGGGAAATGGATGCACTGTCTGAAATGCTTATCCCAGATGGCCTTGAATTAGGGTTTAAGTTCAAGTGATTCATCTATCAGTTCCTTGTGGTAGATATCCATCAGGTTGGATTCCCCAAATTCTTCAATGTTTGTGTATGTAAACCCTAATATCTTCTACATGCAAAACCTCGTGCAGAATGCTAGAAAATGCACCTAGGGGATCAACTTCTAGGCATTTGTAGGGATGTTTTCTGAATTTAGGGTGCGGCCTATCAGTGATCTTCACAACATTTAGAGTAGCCATCTTTCAAAGATTCAAAGAGAGATATTCAAGAGTAGAAAATACCTTTTATGCTTCTAGGGTTCACAATATGAGCCGGATCGAATTGCTGAATGAATCGACTTCTGCGGTTGATCTTTGAGAAGTTTTGAGGCAATTTGCTTTAGAGCTCCTTCTTTTCTTCTTCTCGAATGCAAATGTGCAAATGATGAACAAAAGAACCCTTTTATTTCTGTACAAACCCTAATTCTATTTTGCAATAAATGTACAACTTAAGTTATTCTGGTTGCCTTGTCTTTCTTGTTCTGAGAGAGATCTTTCTGGATCACTTAGATGCACCTAGAATGATACCTTACAAAGTGTCTCCTTTTCTCCAATCATTCCATCTAATCGCAAATCCAAATATTTCATTATACCAGATCTATCTGTGAAAATCCTATTCTTATACGGATGACTGTTGAACCGAATCAATCTTGGAAGATTAACCTTTTCTAAACTTCTTGTGGATCTTCCATATCTTTACCACAACTTATTTAGATGTTTCTCTGAGAACCCTTTAATCCGCAACTTTCCATGTGCCAATTTCAAGCACCAATTGAATGGCTGGGGGAATTTATTTTCCCTTTTGACTCCCCCTGAGCCAGAGCTCATCTTATTTAGTTTCTGGAAGGAATATTAGCACCAGATTCTACTGCGGATCCATCCTCAACATTTTCTGTACTTCTCTTCACTCAAATCTTGTTCATCTCCCTTTGAATTTCATCCGCATTCACTTTTCTTTTTCCTTTGTCTTGGTTTTGATTATGATGCACCGGACCCTTTTTGTCCTGATTCTTACTTCTGCAGAATTTGGCAATATGACCAGATCTATTGCAATTGTAGCAAACAACATTTCTTTGCATATTTGACTAAAATCCTCTTGATCTACATTGATTAGCCATATGTCCAATTCTATTGCATGCAAAACATCTACCATTGAATGAATTGTTCATTTGCACATTTCTACACTCATGAGATTTGTGACCATACCTTTTGCAATTAAAACACTATCCAAAGAAGGATGAATTAGTTTGATTCATTCTCCTTCTACACTAATTTTCTTTATGACCAAAGTTATTGCAATTGTGGTAGTATCCATTGAAGTATGGATATCTTTGAGCATTTGGTTGCCTTACCGGAGGTCTTCTAGGCCCGTTCATTGGATTTCCTGATCCAGAGTTCTTTTGATCGGATCCGGAGCTTTCATCTTTCTCATACCCCAAGCCTTGCTTGTCATCCACCCTCTTTTCTCTCTAAAGAAGGACTTCAAGTTGAACAGAGCTTATCTTGAATTTTTCTTTGTATTCATTTGTTGTTTGAAGATCCCTTTTAAGAGTGTTAATCTGATTCTCAAGTTGTTCTTCATTATCTCTAGCTTCTTCAATTTCTTGGGTGAATTTCATAACCCCTGATTCCATCTCATGTCTTACCATAATGACCTCTTTTGATAGCTTTTCACATAACTTGTTCTTCTCATTCAGATCTTCATCAGTATTATTGACTTCACTTTGACTTGTTAATTGTTGAAGTAGTTCCTTTCTCTTTTTCATAGAGATACTCAGTTTCTCTTTTAGTTCATTTATGAAATCATCAGCTTATTTGAGTCTTTCCTTCAAGTTATTGACTTTAGAGTGAGATTGTTTAAGATCAACTAAGGCAGATTGAAGTTGCTCCCTCATACCATACATATCTATTGAGATTCCCAGATCTTCCTCAAGCTGTTAGGCTCTAATTGGAGGAACTTGTCTCTGATACCAATTGTTGATAACTGAGAGGGGGGTGAATCAGTTATCAACAATTATTTTAACTTTCTGTTCTTCTTTAACAACAAGTGTAGCATCAAATCATATAAGCATGCATAACCATGAAAGAAGAAATAAAATCAATACACATAACACAATGATTTGATATGGAAAACCCTATTAAGGGAAAAACCATGGGGTGACTAACCCAAGATTGTATTCTCTGTTAAAAGAATAAGGTAGTACAAAATGGCACTTGCTAATTAGGGCTCACTGCCCGAGCACACTGCTCACAAGAGGCTCACTACCTACAATAGTTTACAGAAAGAAAACCAAGTACTTGAACTGATGATGAGCATCCACATATGCTGAGGTTCAGTTTCGATTAGGCTTAATATACTGATCTGTTGCACTTCATTCTTCCTCTGTTCTAATGCTGCGGTTCTATCACATTCTGGACCTGTATAGCTGCTTCCACACTATACTCTACTTTTCTTCGCACTTCACCATACAACACACACACCTCCATACCAAAATCAATTTGGTATATATATCCATATCAATGATTTCAGTCATCTTTCTAGTTGGCATCCAGAATACTTAATATTTTCACAAACTCTGGTCTGTTGGTTGAATCCTTGCTTACCAAGGGATGTGTATCAAGGAGATGCTTATAGAAGTCATCAATCATGTCGGTCAATCAAGAATGATACCTTAAGAAACTTGATCACCATCAATATCTCATCTGGATTAAGGTCTGATGCTCTGCCGGTCAGGTCTTCCTCTGTCTACTCTACCAAATAGGAAACCAACACTTAGGTGCTCATATCTCTTCACTCTTTCATCACCGGAGGCTCAATCTCTAGAATATATTAGTCATGGTACTCCTCTTGACTTCCCCAAGTCTGTACTTTACTGAGATACTTCCTCTGAGAGATTTGGACCTGATTGTCAGACCTTGCTGCATGCTCTGTTCTTGGTCACTGGACCAAAATACTCTTCAATCTGACTTCTGGTATAGACACACCATGTCCTGTGGATGTGTGGGATGGACTTTGTTGCCATCAATGACAACATTCATGAAGCCACACAGTGTCTCTTGCCAACACTTCTCAATGTTTGTCAGATGTGCAGTAATAGATACAATCTTACCTTTCATGCCAAAGGTTGTGAAATCAAGAAGGTAAGGTCCAGAAAACTAGTTGATGAAGGCATCAAGTCATTTGGTGACATCTATCATCTAAAGGAGGTAAATGGAAGAACATTCTTATTGGCTCAATCCAGTGAGTTTTAGCTGTGGCACAAGAGAATGGGACACATCAACTTTGATAATATGGTAAAGATCAGCTCTATTCATGGAGTGAGATATATGCACAAGATAACCAAGCCTGCAAACACATTATGCAAGGAATGTCAAATGAGAAAGTAGACAAAGACAAGTTTCAAGAGTAAGGAGTACTCTTCTTCAATGCCATTGAAGCTGACTCATACTGACCTATGTGGCCCTATAAGAGTAAAGAGTCAACAAGGTGAAATGTATTTCATGTTGCTTATTGATGATTATTCTAGAATGACTTGGGTTACTTTATTGAGAGAAAAATTAGATGCCCTTGATAAGTTTAATGTTTTCAAAGCTATGGTTGAAAATGAAATGGATACTAAGATGAAATGTTTAAGGTCTGATAGAGGAGGTGATTTTACTTCAAATGAATTTGATAAGTTTTGTGAAGATCATGGTATTAGGAGACATTAGTCAGCTCCTATGACCCCTTAACAAAATGGGTTAGTGGAAAGGAAGAATAGGACCATACAAGAGATGGCTAGGGCAATGTTGAAGGAAGTAGATCTGTTTGACATGTAATAGAAGGAAGCAGTTCACACTGTTGTCTATCTGACTAACAAAGTACAATTAAGGGTCAACAACACTAAGACCCCCTATGAGCTATGGTATGGAAGATCTCCTACTCTTAGATACATTAGGATCTTTGGTAGCAAATTCTATATTAGAAGAGATGAAGAAGACCTAGGAATGTTTGATTCAAGAAGTGATGAAGGGATCTTTCTTGGTTACTCAACTAGAAGAAAGACCTATAGATGCTACAACAAGAGATTGGGAAAGATGATTGAAAGCACAAATGTCAAAGTAGATGAAGACCTGTATTAGATCTCACAAGAATCAGAGGACTCTGGATCTAACATATTTCCATGCATTGAAGATGAAGAAGAAGAGAAAGAAGAAAAGAAACAAGAATCAAAACTGATACCCAATGTTAGACTTAGGGCACACAACTGAGAGGGGGGGTGAATCAGTTGTGCAAAACTTTCTCCAATTTACACACTTAAATCTTCTTAGTGATTAGCAGTATATTAAACATGAAACATAATGCATTCAAATCAAAAGAAGAAACTCATCAACACACAAGACACCAAGATTTTGACGTGGAAAACCCAGTTAAGGGAAAAACCATGGGGTGATTAACCCAAGAATGTATTCTCTGTTAGAAGAATAGAAAGAATAAAATGGCACATGCCAATTAGGGCTCATTGCCTAAGCACACTGCTCACAAGAGGCTCACTGCCTACAAGAGATATACTATCTATAAAGAAATAAGTACCACCTTCATGAACTGTAGAATAGCATCTTCACCATGCTTGAATCAGTTCCATTTAAACCCAATACTTCTGCTCTGTGTTTTGCACACCTCCTCGCTACCACACACTCATCACCGCAAGACACACTTTGGAATGACTTCACAATCTCTTATTTATACAAGAGATCAACTTAGGAATAATTATCTAAGTCGGAAAACACCTACAAGAACATCCACAAGATGTGCAGTACATCTAGTCATCCAGTCTCAGGAAGAACACCAACATCCGGTGGTTATTCTTCAAATGCAAGATTTAACTTGAATGCGGACCAACAATATGAATTGGACATGATCCATAGATTACCACAAGCTTTTCTAAATCACCAAGAACATCTGCACTTCATCTGCTTACTGGAATCCTTCTCTCCTTCATCCAGAACCTCAAGAACACAGTCTGTCATCACTGTCACAAAGGAATAGGCTCTTTCGAACCTTCAAACCATGAACCAATCGACTTGACACTTCACAAGGACATTCTCAACACTTCCTCAAAACCACAAAATGGGATAATGCATTTTTGGATCTCACCGGACCTATCTGTGTCACTCTGTCACCTCTGAACATCTACCAGAACCAGTTCTACTTGAGCGACCATAACTTCTTCCGATCTTCATGTGGACCTCTGAAAACTTGACTGGAGCATCTCAAGACTTATATCTACAAACCCTTTAAACCGTATCCTCTGATCCTCAACCTATCTTGGACTTTTACCTTGTTGTCATCACTGTTCTTCACTATTCCTGATTGAGACTATTTTTCTCAACATCCTCAGCACACAACTCATCCAATCCTTCTCATTAATGCAGTATGAGTATGTTGACATCAATGACAACACTGGTTAGACCCATACTTGCAACAATCTCCCCCTTTGTCATTGATGGCAACATACGATATGAAAAACTATCAAGACAAGAACTTCTCCTTACTGTCACAGCTCCCCTTATCAACATCAACCATTCAAATGTATTTTCTCCCTTTACTACTCCCCCTTTGATCAGAAACCACTTATTTTTCACATGTCTTCTCTCCCCCTTTGACATCAATGGCAAAGGGCACATACTTGCAATTTCACCACTTTAGACTCATACCTACTGCTTCCCCTGAGTAGCAGCTCCCCAACATCAATCCGGATCACAAGATGTGACTGTGATATCCATCGGACTGATGCACCTCTATGCACCTTAGTTCATCACTGGAGGGGCAATAACCTCTAACTTCTCCCTAAGGTACTCAAAAGAGTCCTTAGGTAGAGGTTTAGTAAAGATATCTGCAATCTGATCCTTGGATGACACAAACTCCAATTTGACTTCATTCTTATTCACTTGCTCTCTCAGAAAGTGAAACTTGATAGATATATGCTTTGTCTTTGAATGCAACACCGGATTCTTAGATATACTTATAGCACTTGAATTATCACAGAGGATTGTGATAGGCTCCTCATACACTACTTTAATATCTCTTAGCAAATGCTTCATCCACAAAACTTAAGTGCAACAACCTGTTGCTACTATGTATTCTGCTTCAGTTGTAGACAGGGATATTGCCTCTTGTTTCTTGCTTAGCCAAGAAACCAATCTCTTTCCCAAAAAGAAAGCTCCACCACTGGTACTCTTCTGGTCATCCACATCTCCTGCCCAATCAGCATCTGTATATGCATGAAGAGAGAAGTCATGATCTCTAGGATACCACAGACTGTACTCAACCGTCCCTTTTAGATATCTAAAGATCCTTTTGATTGCCATGACATGAGATTCTCTGGGATCAGCCTGGAATCTTGCAACAAGACCAAATGCCTGCATTATATCTAGTCTAGTTTGAGTGAGATACAACAATCCTCCAATCATTGATCTGTACTTTATCTGATCTACCTTAGGAGAGTCATCATCTTTGCTCAACTTACATCCGGTTGCCATGGGAGTATTCATTGGCTTTAAATCTTCCATTTCAAATTTCCTCAACAATTCTTTCACATATTTGGTCTGAGAAATAAAGATTCCTTTCTTTGTTTGAGTAATTTGCAGACCCAAGAAGAAATTCATTTCTCCAAGCATAGACATCTCAAACTCAATTTTCATTTGATTTGCAAAAGTTTTACACATACTGTCTCTTCCTCCAAAGATGATATCATCAACAAATACTTCAACAATCAAGATATTTTCATGATTTATTTTGAAATATAGGTTACTATCAGTAGTACCTTTGTTGAAACCAATCTTCAAAAGATGTTGGTCCAATCTTTCATACCAGGCTCTTGGGGCTTGCTTTAGTCCATACAGTGCCTTCTTCAACTTGCAGACCATATCACCATGCTCAGATAATTGAAATCCATCCAGTTGTTCACTGTACACTTCTTCTTTTAAGTCACCATTCAAGAAAGCAGAATTGACATCCATCTGATACACCTTGAAATCCTTGAAGGTAGCAAATGCAAGAAATAATCTGATTGCTTCAATTCTTGCCACCGGAGCAAAAGTTTCTTCAAAATCAATTCCTTCTATTTAAGAGTAGCCTTTGCAGACTAATCTAGCTTTATTTTTGATTACTTCACCAACTTCATTTAGTTTGTTTTGGAAGACCCATTTGGTTCCAATCACATTCTTGTTTCTAGGTCTGGGAACAAGATCCCAAGTGTGATTTTTCTCAATTTGTATCAACTCTTCCTCCATTGCTTTGGTCCAGTTTTCATCATTGCAGGCTTCATTTATTGTCTTAGGTTCAATCTTTGAAATTAGATAATATTCATCTAAATTTTGAGTAATTTTCCTTCTAGTTTGCACACCTTTGCTTTTGTCACCTATGATCTAATCTTTAGAGTGGTTCAGTCTTACATACCTTAGAATTTTGGGAGTTTCTTGCACTTCTGCTTCTTGATCAGGCTCATTCAGACCTATCTCTTCTTGTTGATTTACCGGATTAGTTTGAATCTGACTTTCAGAAAAAAATTGAACTCCCTGAACCAGAACACCATTCTGATCATCTTCATCATATTCATAAAACCTTAAGGGTTTCTCTATTCCCTCATCAACCTTCACATTTGTACTTTTTATCATCTTTCTCAATCTCTTGTTATAACACCGGTATGCTTTGCTTTGAGTAGATCTTGCCTAGATCTTCATCTCTTTTGATGTAACATTTGCTACCAAAGACTCTAAAATATCTTATAGTAGGAGTAATGCCAAACTAGAGTTCATAAGGGGTCTTACCGGTATTGCTTCTTATTTGAACTCGATTGAGAGTATAGACTGTAATGCTGACAACTTCTCTCCAATAGATCTGAGGAACATTTGCTTCCATCATTATGGTCCTAGATGCTTCCTGGATGGTTCGGTACTTTCTCTCCACTACTCCATTCTGCTATGGAGTCCTAGGAGCAGACAACTGTCTCTTAATTCCATGTTTTTTCATAGAACTCTATGAACTCACCAGATGTGAATTCTCCACCTCTATAAGACCTCAGACATTTCAACTTTAATCCTATTTCATTCTCTACCATAGCCTTGAATATTTTGAATTTTTCAAGAGCTTCTGATTTCTTCTTTATAAAGGTTACCCACATCATCCAAGAATAGTCATCAATTAGCAGCATGAAGTATCTATCACCTTGAATACTCCTGGTTCTTGCCAAACTACAAAGATCAGTGTGAACTAAGTCCAATAATCTGATAGAAGACAGTTCCTTGCTTTTGAATGTGACTCTGCTCAACTTACGCAATTGACATTCCTTGCACAAGTTGTTGGTAGGTTTCACCAATTTTGGAAGATCTCTTATAGCCTGAGTATTGCTTATCTTGATGATATTATCAAAATTCACATGACACATCCTTATATGCCATAACCAACTCTGATCAACTTGAACAAATAAGCAGCTTTTACCAGTACCAACCAAATGGAAGATATTACCTTTAGTTTGAGTACCAGATGCAATCTTTGTTTCAAAACTTTCAAAGATTTTGCATTTTCCATCCTTGAATCAGAGATCATAGCCTTTGTCCACCAACTGTCCAACACTGAGAAGATTGTGTTTCAAACCTTCAACATACAGTACATTACCAGTTTTGTTTCTTCCATCAAAAGAAATAGTTCCTCTTCCTCTGATTCTACCAGCAAAATTGTCACCAAACTTTACCACTCCTCCTTCATACCTTTCCAAATCTACAAACTTATTTTTGTCACCTATCATATGGTGAGAGCATCCACTATCAATGACCCAATCATCCTTCTCTTCAATTTGGGTAGCCAGAGCTCTTTCCACAGTCTTAAGATTGACAGATATAGAGGACATTGGATCTTCTTCCTTGATGGCAATGAACACCCATTCATTTCCAGATTTGTTTCCTATCTCTGATTCATCATCTGTTACTCCTTCATTATCATCATCTGCATGTACATAGTAATAGTTCTTTTGGAACCTTGGCTTGTTAGGATTTTGCCTTGAAAATCTTTTCGGACACCTTGAGGCAAAATGACCAATCTTATTGCATTTAAAACACTTAAAAGGTAATTTTTCTTCATACTTACTGGATCCTCTTGGTAGCCTCTTTGCAATAAGGGCTTCAAGTTGAGCAGTTTCTACTTCTTCTTCTTCCAAATCTTTTCTTGCTTTTTCATACCATGACAATTTCTTTGAAGAATTCTCTCCCAGATAAAACATTTGTTTACCTTTAACAAAGGCACTGGCTTTGAATGCAAATTTAGTCTTGGGGGGTCATCTCCAAACTCTGTCATTTCAAATGCAGCCAATTTCCCAACCAATTGATCTCTTGTGACAGTTGTATGGGCTCTGAATTCTTCAATGGCAGTAGCCTTGATTTTGTAAGAAGCAGGGAGGGATCTGAGAATTTTACCAACAATCTCATTTTCATCCAAGACACCACCAGCATTTCTAATTCCACAAACCAGCTCATTTACTCTTGGCATAAAAGTGGTAATATTTTCATCATCTCTCATCTTTAGTTTTTCAAATTTCTCTTTTAGACTTTGTAACCTTGCACATTTAACATACTGGTCTCCTTCATGCAAAAGTTTTAGTTTATTACAAATCTCAAAGGCAGTAGGTAGGTCAATAACATTTGAGAGCTTTGAGTCAAATAATGCGCTTAGAAGAGCCTCTTTGGTCCGTAGATTGTTTTCAGCATCTGTGATTTCATTTAGGGTTGTCGGACCACCTTGTGGATGTACATACACTTTTGTAACCATGGACCAGTATGCCATTCCCATACACTGCAAGTGACATTTCATGCGACCTTTCCAAAAAGCAAAGTTGGTTCCATCAAACTTCGGACTATCCTTCTTGTAAGACGACATCCTGGATCTCCTCAAGCGGTTAAGCTCCTTTTAGAGGAACTTGGCTCTGATACCAATTGTTAGACTTAGGGTACACAACTGAGAGGGGGGGTGAATCAGTTATGCAAAACTTTCTCCAATTTACACACTTAAATCTTCTTAGTGATTAGCAATATATTAAACATGAAACATAATGCATTCAAATCAAAAGTAGAAACTCATCAACACATAAGACACCAAGATTTTGACATGGAAAACCTGGTTAAGGGAAAAACCACGGGGTGATTAACCCAAGAATGTATTCTCTATTAGAAGAATAGAAAGAACAAAATGGCACATGCCAATTAGGGCTCACTGCCTACAAGAGACATACTGTCTACAAAGAAATAAGTACCACCTTCATGAACTGTAGAATAGCATCTTCACCATGCTTGAATCAGTTCCATTTAAGCCCAATACTTCTGCTCTGCCTTTCGCACACCTCCTCATCACCGCAAGACACACTTTGGAATGACTTCACAATCTCTTATTTATACAAGACATCGACTTAGGAATAATCATCTAAGTCGACAAACACCTACAAGAACATCCACAAGACGTGTAATACATCCAGTTGGCCAGTCTTAGGAAGAACACCAACATCCGGTGGTTATTCTTCAAATGCGAGCTTGAACTTGAATGTGGACCAACAATATGAATTGGACACGATCCATAGATTACCACAAGCTTTTTTGAATCACCAAGAACATCTGCACTTCCTCTGCTTACTAGAATCCTTCTCTCCTTCATCCAGAACCTCAAGAACACAGTCTGTCATCACTGTCACAAAGGAATAGGCTCTTCCGGACCTTCAAACCATGAACCAATTGACTTGACACTTCACAAGGACATTCTCAACACTTCCTCAAATCTGCAAAATGGGATAATGCATTTCTGGATCTCACCAGACCTATCTGTGTCACTTTGTCACCTCTGAACATCTACTAGAACCGGTTCTACTTGAGCGACCATAACTTCTTCCGATCTTCATGCGAACCTCTAAAAACTTGACTGGAGCATCTCAAGACTTATATCTACAAACCCTTTAAACCGCATCCTCTGATCCTCAACCTATCTTGGACTTTTACCTTGTTGTCATCACTATTCCTGATTGAGACTATTTTTCTCAATATCCTCAGCACACAGCTCATCCAATCCTTCTCATTAATGCAACATGAGTATGTTGACATCAATGACAACACCGGTTAGACCCATACTTGCAACACCCAAGACTCTAGCAAAGTATGTTTAGAAGAACCATTCAGTAGATCAGATCATTAGAGATAAGAATGAAGGTGTGTAGACCAGGAGAAGATTTTCTAAGGCACATGAGCAAGTAAATTTGTGTTTATTATCAAAAGTAGAGCCCAAAATATTTGTTGATGCTAGCAAAGATGATGGATGGATAAAATCAATGGAAGAAGAATTGGATCAGATAGAGAAGAATCAAACATGGGAATTGGTTCCCAGACCAACCAACAAGAATGTCATAGGAACAAAATGGGTGTTCCAAAACAAGGTGAATGAAGAAGGTGAAGTTGTGAGGAACAAAGCAAGATTGTTGTGTAAATGCTATTCCCAAGTTCAAGGGATTGATTTTAAGGAGACATCTGATCTGGTAGCCAAGATGGAGGCAATTAGGATGTTTCTTGCCCTTGCTAGTCACAAGAAATTTAAGGTTTATAAGATGGATGTCAAGTCAACATTTTTGAATGGGGATCTAGAGGAAGAAGTCTACATTGAGCAACTAGATGGTTTTCAGATATCAGAAGATCCAAACATGGTGTGCAGACTCAAGAAAGCTTTGTATGGTCTCAAGCTACAAGCACCTAAAGCTTGGTACGCTAGGTTGGATAAGTACTTTAGTAGGGATTTAAGAAAGGTACTAGAGATAACAATCTTTACATCAATGAAGAAGGAGATATGATATTGATAGTTGAAGTATATATTGATGACATCATATTTGGTGGAGATGATGATATGTGTAAGAAGTTTATGGAGGAGATGCAAAAAGAGTTTGAGATGTCTATGATTGGTGAGATGTCTTTCTTCCTCGGACTTCAAATTTCTTAGCTAGATGATGGTATCTTTATTTCTTAGGATAAGTATATTAAATATATGTTGAAGAAGTTTGGTATGGAGGATTCAAAAATGATGAGTACAAACTAGTGAGTACTCCTATGGTAAATGGATGTCACTTGAGCAAAGATGATGAGTCTCTAGAGGTTTATCAGACTTCCTATGGATCTATGATTGTAGGACTATTATACTTGACTACTTCTAGGCCTGATATTATGTATGCAATATGTGTGGTTGCTAGATATCAAGCTAATCCCAAGAAAACACATGAAAAGGTAGTGAAAAGGATATTTAGATACTTTAAGGTAACTCTAGATTATGGCTTATGGTATCCAAGAGGTAATGATTTTGATCTGAGTGCGTACACTAATGCTAATTGGGCAGGTTGTGTGGATGATAGGAGTACAAGTGGTGGTTCTTTCTTTTTGGGAAGTAGGTTGGTTTCATGGCAGCACAAGAAGCAAGATTTAGTGTTCTTATCAACTACAGAGGCAAAGCATATTGCAACAGCGTCCTTTTGTACACAAGTGTTGTGGATGAAGCAAACCCTGAAGGACATTAGGGTTTTGTATGATGAGCCTATTCCTATTTTGTGTGATAATACAAGTGATATCAACATTTCCAAGAATCTAGTGATGCATTATAGAACCAAGCACATTGCAATCAGGTATCACTTTTTGAGAGAGAAGGTTGTAGATAAGGAAGTAAAGTTGGAATATGTTCCAACAAAGGATCAAATTACAAATATTTTCACAAGGGCTCTTGAAAAGGACAATTTTGAAGATCTCTGATAGAGATTAGGAGTAATTTCCCCTCCTTCTTCTTGCTAGATGCATAGTGGTACATCTGTCCAAGGGGAGTTCATGCTATATCCTTTTTCCTAGATTGATGGTGGCTACCTCTTAGGGGGAGCAGGTAGTGGTTGTTGTTGATAGGGGAGCTTTGAGTTGTTTCAAGAAAGAAGATATGAACATAAAAGGGAGAGAGAGAGAGAGAGAGAGATAAAATGTCCACCTTAGGAGGAGAGTTTGTGCCCTAAAGGGAAGAAGCAGTTACCCTTTGTCCTTGATGTCAAAGGGGGAGAGAGAGAAATGTATATCTAAGGGGGAGTATGTGTTTTCATCAATGACAAAGGGGGAGATTGTTGACAATATGTGTTGTCATTTATTTCAACACTTAGAGTAAGGTTAGCACTTAGTTTATGATGATGATATGAATGTCATGTGGGTTACTGATGTTCATGGTTGGATGTCATGTCCTGATTAGTGTCAAGTCAAGGTAATGGTCAGTAAAGATGCTTTCATGAGAAAATTTTAAGATGGGAATTAGAAGCACAAATAAGAACTCTTTATGAAATATTAAGATGGAAATTAGAAGCACAAAGATGAGTTCTTGATGAAATATTAAGATGGGAATTAGAAGTACAAAGATGTATTCTTGATGAAATATTAAGATGGGAATTAGAAGCACAAAGACGAGTTCTTGATGAAATATTAAGATGGGAATTAGAAACACTAAGATGAATGATGATACATTAAGATATGCTAAGGATGAGAAGATGTTGCTGAGAACCTATGGTTCATGATCCTTCCTATTGTTCCCAAGGATGTATGTGTTGTCATATGAAGATTTTGGCTTCCAGAAGTTGGTGAAGGTTTCTGCCACATAGAGGTGCCTAGAAGATTGTCTAGTAAAATGCTCTACATTCCTCTGCATTTGAAGATATGATCATGTGGTTTAGAACTTAAGTTAAGTATGATGTAAAGGTGCTAAATCCAAAATTTCAGATCATTTTTCCCTCCGCAATGAAAGTTATGAAAGACAGAGTTTTGGTCTGTGCTCTGGCAGAATCAAGTAATGATGAAGACTATTTGGAAGGCTCCACATTTCTCCACATTTGAAGATAAGATCTTGTAGTTTAGAAGTTAATTTTAGTGTTTGATTGAGGTTCTATTTCCAAAGGTTCAGGTCTCTATATCCTCAGTAGTGAAATTTATAAGTGGTTGAGTTCTGGTCTGTATTCTGTCTGAGAAAATTAATGTTAAAGGCTTGTTGAAATGTTCTACATTCCTCCAGAAGAGAATAATCGCCTATGCAGTTTGGTGGACATGTTCAAGGATGTGTATTACATGCATCCTCACAGTTTTAGGTGTTTTGGTGCTCTAAAAGGTCAATTTCTCAATGACAGTGTGTTATAGTTGTTGGGAATTAAGGCGTCTCAACCTTGGTAATTCCTTGTATTATTTTCATTGTATTTATTTATTTATTGCCTATGTTGTAAATTAAATTGTAAATTCATATTGTCATCTTGTGGGATGTGGCACAATGATGTGTCATCCTACATGGAAGATGACAACTTGTAATTTTGTCCTCACATGAGGAGATAGGTGTCTCACTTTGTGGTAGAAATATTTTGCCATGTGTTTCCATCTTGGATGTTGTGTAAGGGAATATTGACTGAAATGGTCATGATAGATTCCTATGACAAAGTTATGACATGTAAGATTCAGAAATAGGAGATTCTATAACAAGTGAAGACATGTGTCGAAGAGCATCTTTGAAAAAGGAATTTTTGGGCACCCAAGGTGGACTATGACATGCTGTAAGAGAATATGCTATTTATAGCCTGTGTATGACAGATTCTCTTACAGCTGTAAGTTATGACAACTATGACAGATTCTATGATGGTCATAAGAGTCGTAAGAGCATCTCTCATCACCTATTTTGGAAATAGGTGACCTCTTTGGGATGGGGTGTGTGGACAAGTGTCAGAAGCATCTTATAATGTTGACCAAGTGTCCATAGGCATGGGTTTTGGGCCATGAGGCTAAGTTGGATGCCCATTCCAAGATAGAGGTAATTTTGCCTTGTATTTTCTATATAAATAGGTATTTTGGAGAGGAGATGTATTATAGGTTTGACAGGTACTCTTATGCTGCCAAATTATCCCCAGATACGAGTTTCAAAGACTCCTGCAAGAGCATTGGCTCTGTGACTATATTGTAACCTTCATTGTTTACGTAATACATTTGAGCTGTGTTTTGGAGTGTGGGGAAAACCCCACGTATATCTTGTGTCTCTCTTCTTCTATCTCACTTTGTTGTGTATGTGTTTGCTGCAATATCTCTGTTAGTGGGTTAACATAATCTATAATTGTAAGGATAAATTTGAATTTGTAGTCTCCTCCCCTCATTAGATTAGTGTAGGAAGCAATTTTTGCACACCTAGCTTCCTTTCAGTTGGTATCAGAGCTTGATCACCTTTGGTCCTAGTTGTTGGGTAGGGGTTTTTTGAGCTAATCTTAGGTTGAGTGGGAGATTTGTGTAGAATTTTGTGTATCTTGTTGCAGGAAGGAGATGGCAGGCACATCTAGAAGAATAAAGGTGGAGAAATTTAATGGCACTAATTTTGAGTTGTGGAAAATCAAGATGGAAGACCTACTTGTTGATCGTGACCTATCAGAAATCGTATCCGGTGTAAAACTAGCTGCTATGGCACAAGCTGATTGGGATCTCAAAGATCAGAAGGCTAAGGGTCTCATAAGACTCAGTTTAGCTGATTCTATCCTGTTAAATGTCCATGAGGAGAAGAGCACAAAAGACCTTTGGAAGAAGTTGGGTGATGTTTATCAGGCTAAATCCCTGGTGAACAAACTTTTTCTGAGAAAGAAGTTGTATTCTCTAAAGATGGAGGATGGAGGATCTGTTGCAGATCACTGAATGCTTTCAACATGTTAATTGCTCAATTGACATCAATTGGTGTGAAGATGGAGGAGGAGGATAGTTGTATGTCCTTGCTTTGTTCTTTGTCAGAGTTGTGGGATCATCTTGTGATGGCTATTGGAAGCACCACATCCAATTTTACAATGGATGAAGTGGTATCTTCGCTATTATCTAAAGAGATGTGGAGAAAGTCTTCTGAGGCAGCTAAAGAGGTTCTTGCAGTTTGTGGAAGACCCAAGGAGAAAGGGAAAAAGAAGGACAAGAAAGATGAGAAGGGCAGATCTAAATCTCCTGGAAAGTCCAAGGCTCTCTATTGGAACTATGGAAAAGCTGGGCATTTCTGAAAGGAATGCAAAGAGGAGAAGAAAAAAAAGAAGAAGAATGCTCCTGATTCAGATTCTAACAAGTCACAAGATGATGGTGATGCCTTCATCGCATCCCTGGCCACCCATGCATCTAATGATGTTTTGTTGATTGATTCTGGTGCATCATTTCACATGACCTTGCATTGAGACTAGGTTACAAAGTATGAAGAGTTTGATGGTGGAAAGGTGTACCTGGGTGATGATTCTCATCTGAAGATTGTTGGTCGTGGAAGAGTCTTAATCTGATTCTCTGATGGATGAGTGAAGGGGATCACTGGGGTTATGCATATCCCAGGCTTAGGATGGAACCTGCTTTCTATAAGTATGTTGAATGATGCAAGTGTGCAAGTTATCTTTTTGAAGGATGGATGCAAGATGACTAGAGGATCTATGGTGCTTGCTAAGGGTACTCAGAGAGGTACTCTATTTCAGCTAGAGGCATGCACTTCATAGTGCAATAGTTCTTCTAACTCAAAGAAAAGAGTTGTAGTCACTTCATCCCCACCATCTAAACAAGAAGTGAATAAATCTATTGTAACTAGTTTTGATGGTAGTGCACATGCTTTGGAAGTGAAGCTTCCTACTAAAAAGACTATGTTATGGCATTTGAGATGTGGCCACATTGGTGAGAAGGGTCCTCGTACCCTAAAAAATAAAAACATCATTGAGGGGTTAAATGATTGTAACCTCAAGTTTGACTTTTGTGAACATTGCATTTATGGAACGAAAAACTATGTTCAATTTTACTCTAGTTCTCACAAGAATTCTAGTTTATTGGATCTTATTCATTTCGATGTGTTTGGTCCTACTAATGTTCCTTCAATTTCCAAATCTATATATTTTGTATCTTTCATACATGATTACAGTAGAAGGACATGGGTTTATTTCCTTAGAAGCAAATCTAAAGTCTTTAGTTGGTTCAAAGAGTTTGAGGCTTTTGTTGAGAATCAGACTAGTAAAAAGATTAAGTGTTTGAGAACTGATAACGGTGGTGAGTTTTGTTCAGCAGAGTTTGAGAAGTTTTGTAAAGAGAAAGGGATTGAAAGACATAAGACAACTCCTTATACCCCATAGCAAAATGCAGTTGCAGAGAGGATGAACAGGACACTGATGTAGAAAGCTAGGAGTATGCTTAGTGGAGTAACCCTCGAACAAAAGTTTTGGATTGAAGCTATAGCCATTGCTTGCTATCTAGTAAATAGATCTCCTACATCAGCTCTTGTTGGTAAGACACCTATGGAGGTGTGGTCTAGTAAGAAGCTTTCAGTTAGACATCTTTGTGTTTTTGGTTGTGAGGCATATGCACATGTGCCAAGGGAGAAAAGCTCTAAATTGGATAAGAAGGTTGTTAAGTGTATCTTCATTAGCTATGGTGTCGGTGTGAAAGGATACAAGCTTTGGGATCCTGTGGCTGAAAAGGTGTTGTATATCAGAAGTGTTATCTTTAGAGAGCTAAAATCATCTTTTATTATTCTACAGCCAGAACAAACAGAAAAGAAAGAGGATGCGGTTCAGTTTCCCTCTACCCCTGAGAAGACTAAACAGACAGACCCAGTGAGACCTGATGATGAGGAGAGCTCTAGAAGATTTGAAATCTTAGAAGAAGAAGCACAACCTCAACCTCTGCCATTGAGGAGGTCCACATGAATAAGAAAGCAACCTGATAGGTTTGGTTATTCATTACTTGATTCTAGTTGTGCTTTTTCTTTACTTACTAACACTGATGAGCCTAGAACTATGAAAGAGGCTATGGGCATGAAAGATGCAGGTTCCTGGAAGGAGGCCATGGAAGATGAGATGGCTTCTTTGGAAAAGAATAAAACATGGGACTTGGTGCCTTTGCCTGATGGATGGAAACCTGTTGGATGCAAATGGGTGTTCAAGAAGAAATTCGGTGTAGATGACAGTGTTGAAAAGTACAAGGCTAGATTGGTTGTGAAGGGATACTCACAAGTGGAGGGAATTGATTCTAGTGAAATTTTCTCTCCCATTGCAAATATGACATCCATTCAATTTCTATTATCTCTTGCAGCTACTTATGACTTAGAGGTAGAACAGATGGATGTAAAAATAGCTTTCCTTCATGGTGATTTGGAGGAAGAGATTTACATGTCAAAGCCAGAGCATTACATAGTGAAAGGTAAAGAAAATTTGGTTTGCAAGTCGAAAAAGTCTTTGTATGGTTTGAAGTGGTCTCCTAGGATGTGGTACTTGAAGTTTGATGCCTTTATGTTGTTAATTGGATTTGTGAGATTGAAATCGGATCACTATGTGTATTATAAGTTTGATGGTGATCATATTCTCATTGTTGCATTATATGTTGATGATATGTTGCTGATTGGGAAGGGTAAGAATATGATTTCTAATTTTAAGTCTCAGTTGGTAGCATAGTTTGAAATGAAAGATTTAGGGGCAGCCAGATACATTCTAGGAATGGAAATCAGAACATATAGAACTAATAGAAAACTTTGGTTAAGCCAGAGTAAGTATGTGAAGACCATGTTGGACAGGTTCAGCATGGCAGATTGTAGACCATTGTGTGTTCCTGTTTCTTTGGGGACAAAGTTGTCTGTTAATGATTGTCCAAAATCTCCCAGTGGGGTGGAGGACATGAGCACAGTACCTTATGCTAGTGTTGTTGGCAGTTTGATGTATGCTATGGTCTGCACAAGACTAGACATTGCCCAAGCAATAGGAGTCCTTAGTAGATTTATGGCTAATCCTGGATGGGTACATTGGGATGCAGTTAAGTGAGTGTTTAGATATTTGAGGGGTACTTATGAGAATTCCATATGCTATCATGGTAATTTTATAGGACCTTTGCATTCAGTTTGTATTCATGGATTTGTAGATTCTGATTGGGCGGGTGACATTGATAGCAGGAGATCCACCAGTGCTTATGTGTTCACAATATTTGGTGGTGCAATTAGTTGGATTAGTAAGCGACAACATGTGGTTGCTTTGTCCATGACAGAAGCTAAGTACATGGCAACAACTCATGCTTGTAAGGAAGCCATTTGGCTTAAGAGATTGTGTTCTGATATTGGTGTTGATGCAAGACAGATTATGATTTGTTGTGACAGTCAGAGTGTGATTTGCCTTGCAAAGAATCCAACTTTCCATGCTAGAACAAAACATATTGATGTATAGTTTCACTTTGTGCGAGACATGGTAGAGGATGGGAAGGTAAATTTGGAGAAGGTAGATACTTTGAAGAATGTTGCAGATGCATTGATGAAGCTAGTGGGCACAGAGAAGTTCAGATGGTGATCAGAGTCTATGGGCCTCTTGGCCTATAGCAGTTAAATTTTGTTAATTCTATTAGCTCTTACAAGGTGTTCAACAAGTGGGAGAATGTTGGGAATTAAGGTGTCTCAACCTTGGTAATTCCTTGTATTATTTTCATTGTATTTATTTATTTATTGCCTATGTTGTAAATTAAATTGTAAATTCATATTGTCATCTTGTGAGATGTGGCATGGTGATGTGTCATCCTACATGGAAGATGACAACTTTTAATTTTGGCCTCACATGAGGAGATAGGCATCCCACTTTGTGGTAGGAATATTTTGCCATGTGTCGGCATCTTGGATGTTGTGTAAGGGAATATTGACTGAAACGGTTGTGATAGATTCCTATGACAAAGTTATGACATGTAAGAGTCAGAAATAGGAGATTCTATGACAGGTGAAGACATGTGTTGAAGAACATCTTTGAAAAAGGCATCTTTGGGTGCCCCAAGGTGGACTATGACATGCTGGAAGAGAACATGCTATTTATAGCCTATGTATGATAGATTCTCTTACAGCTGTAAGTTATGACATCTATGACAGATTCTATCACGATCGTAAGAGTTGTAAGAGCATCTGTCATAGCCTATTTTGGAAATAGGCGACCTCTTTGGGATTGGGTGTGTGGACAAGTGTCAGAAGCATCTTACAATGTTGACCAAGTGTCCATAGGCATGGGTTTTGGGCCATGAGACTAAGTTGGACGCCCATTCCAAGATAGAGGCAATTTTGCCTTGTATTTTCTATATAAACAGGTGCTTTAGAGAGGAGATGTATTATAGGTTTGATAGGTACTGTTATGCTGCCAGATTATCTCTAGATACAAGTGTCGAAGACTCTTGCAAGAGCATTGGCTCTATGACTGTATTGTAACCTTCATTGTTTACGTAATACATTTGAGTTCTGTTTTGGAGTGGGGTTTTTCACCCGTAAGGGTTTTCCCCATGTATATCTTGTGTCTCTCTTCTTCTGTCTCGCTTTCTTATGTATGTGTTTTCTGTAATATCTTTGTTAGTGGGTTAACATAATCTATAATTGTAAGGATAAAATTGAATTTGCACTCTCCTCTCCTCATTAGATTAGTGCAGGAAGTGATTTCTGCACACCTAGCTTCCTTTCAATAGTGTGTTTTAGATGGCTATTTGATCTTAGTATGCATGTTTTAAGGTATGCGGCACAATGTATTTGTTGTGCAAAGTTAGATGTGTATCTGAAGGTGTTGTATGAGTCATGACAACTCATCTAGAGGAATTTCATGAAGATCTTTGATGTTTCCAGTACCGCATAAGGTTTTCAAGTGGCTGTGACCATTATACTTCAAATTTCATATTTTCTTGCTTAAGGGTGACCTAATTCAGATTTGTGTAATGTGCAGATGATATTCCTTAAAGAATGATGCTGTAAAGGATGTTTAGGACCAGACTAAGAAAGTATTAGGATCTGCAAGGCATGTGTTTCTCTCTAGAATAGCATGTAGTTCATGATAGGGCTTGCCTTATGCATGTTTCATGTTGTGTGATCTCTGGTCGACTTGTAAAATGTAATATCCTTGTATTGGCTGAATTGTAATGAAAACAATGTAATGTCATATATATATATATATATATATTGTAAAACTAGTTGGTCTAGGTGAGGTATGCTTGCAAAAATGAAAATATGAAAGTGTGAAGAGAAGAATATGAAAATCATATGCATTGTGATGTCTGACTGAAGGAGAAAGAGAAGATGTGTTAGAATCTATCTAGATTCATCTTGAAGACATTTTTGTGATAGGAGGGAAGTGAATAGTGTGCCTAATTGATCCAATCATTAGAAGAAGCAAAATTGCAATCATCAAAGGTGTGAGCTTCAATGTCAGTTTTTAGGTAGTAGAAGGACTGTCAAACTATAATAATTTTTGAGTTTGTTCTTAGTTCAGGGAGTAGTTGCTTCCTTGGGAGTGACCCTAAAACAAAGTCTACAGGGAGTTGTAGCTTCCTTGGGAGTGACCATAAATCAAAGTTTTCAGGGAGTAGTAGCTTCCTTGGGTTGTAGCCCTAAAACAAAGTTGTAAGTCTGAGCTTCATTTATTGTGAGTTAATCCTCACCATGGTTTTTCCCTTCTTGGGTTTTCCACATATATCTCGTGTCATGTGTTGATGTGCATTGTGTTAATCTTTCATGTTTATGTTGATGTTGTAATGCTTAAGTTTTAATCTACTTCGAAGGACTTGAAGTTTGGTTAGATACTGATTCACCCCCCTCTCAGTATCCTGGTGTGTTTAACATGTTGTTGGGTTTAATGAACTCAAAAGTTTGTATCATGAAGATCTAGATTTTGTAGAGGCTTGGAAAGCTTATTTTGAACCGATTACTTTGGATAGGACAAGGTGGTTTCTTTCATGATCTCAGATGGTATACTATTCAAAGGAAGCCAGTTGTGCATTCTAAGGATTTTCATGAGAGAGAATCTGATCAAGGAGAAGCATAGTGGAGGATTGGCATGACATTTTGGTTGAGATAAGACCATTTCTCTTGTTAGTGAGAATTACTACTAGCCACAGTTGCATCATGATGTGAAGAAATTTATGCAAAGCTGCAGTATATGTCAAATGACCAAAGGGGTAAGTTAGAATATAGGGTTGTATCAACTATTACCTATACTAGAGAGACCGTGGGAAGACATCAACATGGATTTTGTTCTTAGTTTTCTGAGAATGTAGAGAGGACATAACTCCATATTTGTGGTGGTTGATATGTTTTCAAAGATGATGCACTTCATTCCATACCATAAGACTAGTGATGCTATTCATGTTACATAATTTATTTTTAGAGAGGTGGTAAGAATACATGGTCTACCAAAAAGCATAGTTTCAAATCAAGGTACCAAGTTTGTTGGGTATTTTTGGAGGACTTTATGGGAGAAGTTGAAGAATGATTTGAAATTCAGTTCTGCACATCATCCATAGACTGATGGATAGACAGAGGTGGTGAATAGGAGTTTAGGAAACCTACTGAGATGCTTAGTAGGAGATAAGCCCAAAGGATGGGATTTGATGTTACCATAGGTGGAGTTTGCATACAACAATTTCATCAACAAAAGCACTGGTAAATCTCCATTGTAGATTGTATATGGTAGTAGTCCAATAAATGCTTTTAGTTGAGGAAGATGGATAGAGGAGAGAAAGGTAGTGCCAAGGCTGAAGAATTTGCAAAACACTTAAAGAACTTGCATGAGGAGGTATGAAAACATATCAATAAGATGAATTCATAATACAAGGATAAGGTAGATCAGAAGAGAATATTTAAGGAGTTCAAGGTTGGAGATGAAGTTATGGTTCACCTAAGGAAGGAAAGGTATTTTGTGGGAACATATAATATGTTAAATATGAGAAATTTGGACCGTGTAGGATCTTGAAGAAGCATGATTTAGGAAATACATATGAAGTAAAGCTGCTGAGTGGAATCAACATTTCCCCTGTGTTTGACATTTCTAATTTGATAGAGTATCATGAAGATGGCACATAGGATGGACCAACAAAAGAACAATGGAGTATCCTTGCAACTACTTTAGAGGAGGTGATAGAAGAAATCCTAGATAGCCATGTGGGAAGAAGTACCAGAAACAAGCGATATGAAGAATACTTGGTTAAGTGGAAAGGAAGGGTTGTTGAAGATTTGTCATGGTTGTCTAAGGTAGAGGTTGACCATCTTAGTTTTCCTCAAACACCTAAGATGTGACAAGGTCACTTCTCAAATTACCCTAGGTGTCTAATGTAGGAGCATCTAGTGGTGTAAGGGCAATCTTGCTATTGGAAACAACACAGATAACTCAGAGGGGGGGGTGAATAAGTTATCTTAAATATCTTAAGTTTCTTTTCTTCTTTAATATTAATGTAGTATCAAAACATAAGAGCATACATAATCATGAGAGCAAAAATAAAATCAACACACATAACACAAGGATTTTTACGTGGAAAACCTTGTTAAGGGAAAAACCATGTGGTGACTAACCCAAGATTGTATTCTCTATTAAAAGAATAAAAAGTACAAAATTGCACTTGCCAATTAGGGCTCATTGCCCAAGCACACTGCTCACAAGAGGCACACTACCTACAAGAGACTCACTGTCTACAAGGTTATAGAAGGTAACCAGATGTTTGAACTAAAGAGAGGCATCCACATATGCTGAGGTTTAGTTCTGGTTAGGCTCAATACACTGATCTACTGCACTTCATTCTTCCTCTGCTTTAGTACTACTATTCTGTCACATATCAGACTTGTATTGCTACTTCCACACTTCTCTATGCTTTTTCTCACACACTATTTCTTACCACACACACCTTCATATCGAAATCCATCTAGTATATATATCCGCACCAAGGATTTCAACATCATTCTAGTCGGCAACTGGAATACTCAAGATAAATACTAAACACTGATCTGTCGGCTGAATCCATGCTTAAAATGTGATGCGTACCAAGAACATAGACATATAATTCATCAATCATGTTAGCCAACCATGAATGATCCCTCAAGAAACTTGATCACCATCAATTACTCATCCAGATTAAAGTCTGATGTTTTGCCGGTTAATTCTTCCTCAGTCTACTCTGCCTGTCAGGAACCCAACACTTAGATGCTCATATCTTTTCACTCTTTCATTATCAGAGGCTCAATCTCTAGAATATAGTAGTCATGGTACTCCTCTTGACTTTACCAAGTCTGCACTTTGCTGAGATACATCCTCTGAGAGATCCAGACCTGATTGTCAGACCTTGCTGCATGCTCTGTTCTTGTTCACCGGACCAAAACACTCTTCAATCTGACTTCCGGTATAGACATACTATGCTCTGCAGATGTGTGGGATAGACTTTGTTTCCATCAATGACAACAATCATGAAGCCACACAGTGTCTCTTGCCAACAATCTCCCCCTTTTGTATTGATGGCAACACTTAGTGAAAAATGACTAAGTGTCGTAGAAAACTCCCCCTTGGCTGATGCTCTGTCTTATGTACATTTTTACCAGAGCTCCCCCTTAGCTGGATTCCACATTTTTCACTATTCCTCACTCCTCCTTTGACATCAATGGAAAAGGGTGGAATCCATACTCCAAAATTTGCAAAAATTGTCTTATGCATAGGTATTTATACATGTTATACTTACATATACTTAAGTATATCCGCAAAGGTAGTCTTCAACTGTACAACTTCTGTTACCCAACTCTGCTTCATCATGTCTAAAATTGAGATGTGGCCACTCAACAAAAATGTAAAAGCTTCTCCCCTTCTTAAATCTGCCAGATCACTGGTCTAGGCTGTGGTCTGAGCATCAGTTAAGGCCTCATGCATGGCCTCTAACTTGGGGATAATTATCCCTCTTAGTTCACTCATCCTACTTATTATATTCTTCCTCTCTTTTTCAATCCTCTTTATTTCATTTATAATGGCAATGACCTAGCACTCTTGATTCATTAAAGATGTGGTGAGAGGATCAAAATTCTGAGATAAACTTGATAGTTTATCTTCTTGTTCTTTTACCTTCTTTTCAATATCCTCTGTCACTTTAGACCAAGATAGACAAAATTTGTATATTTCTCCACCATCTTTAAGAGCATTTTCTAGGCTCTTTATGCTAATATCCAAGGTCCTCCTATCATTAGTTATGAGTCCCTATACTTTAATGAATCTCTTTCCCAGAAATTCTTTCCAGACTTTCTCTTCTGCCGATTTCTCCAAAGAATCAAAATGGGTGCTAACAGAATTAACAAGAGATTTCATATTACCAGATGAAGAGGCCAAAAGATCCTTTTGGAAGGATGGCATGATTTTCTCTAGCACATCGGATGCAATCTCTATCAGCTCATAGTCTTCCATATGAGACTTCAGAAGCTTTTCTTTTGCTTTAGCTTGAGCAAAAGATGCTACCTTCATTGTTTAGACCGGAGAGAGGGAGTCAAAATTGAGTGGTCCTTGAAATAATTCTAGTTCATCTATCTCTAACATTTCTTTGTTCAAGAAGCTATTTACTACCTCAGCAGTATCTCTTGTTGGAGACAAAGTCTTCTTTCCTTTTCCCACCTCAGAACTGTCATCTGGGGTCTTCTCTGTTTGATCTTCTCTTGCCTTCACCTCTTCTTCTTGACTAATTTTCTCTTCTTTTCTTTCTTCTCCTTCAGTTCTGGAGTCTGCTGGGGGATCCAAAAGAGAGATGTTAACTTCTTCATGGACTTCCTCTTCTAGAATAGAGGAATTCAAGTCCTTAGTCCTCTCCTCACCTATCTCCTTTGGCTCTTCTACATTTTTCTTAGTATATTCTTCTTTTGATGTACTTAGTCCTTCATCATCCATGGCAGAAGGTTCATCATCTATGTCCTCTATGATAGGGAGATTGAATCTCTTATAGGCATTTCTAGAGGATGTCTTCTGTTTCTTTTGCTACCTAATCTATCTCTCCAAGCATAAGTTTGTTCATTCTGGCTTTGCTCCAGAACTCATCCTTACAGTCCTTGAAGATCATGGTTATTTGTTTTGGAGTAATGGAAGGGTAGAGTTGGATGACAATCTGTTCACGGATCTCAAGGTCCTTTGCCTTAGCATTCTCCTTTTTTAGTTCAAGTTCCTTCTCTAGACTTTTGGGAATTAGAGAGAAGATTTCAATGAATTCTTTATTATAAATGTTTAGGTACCTGACTATAGCATCTTCCAAGATTTTCTTGTCAGCATCACTATATTCATCATAAAATTTAGTGACTGGTTGCAGGTTCCCATCCACTATGACTGCCTTGATGATATCATTAAGAGAGAGAGTAGGCCTTTCAACAAATTCTTCTGCCTCTTCTTCTTTGTTTCTGTTGGCAGAGGATTCCACAAATGTTTTCTTTTTCTTCTTCATTTTCTTAATCTCCTCATTTGTCTCTATCTCTTCATCATCCTTTTGACTTATGTAGGTTCTTGTAGCCTTGGTTTTTGTTCTCTTTTCTCCCTTTCTGGATGTCTTGGCTTCTGGTTTGGAGAATTTTGAGCTCTTAGAGGTGGTAGGTGTAGAACTCTTTGAGGATCTAGTCTAGGAGGGGGCTTGCACCGGAACATTTTCTTTTTCTGCTTCTTGTCTCTCTTTCTTAGCTCTAATTTCTCTCTACTTGCATCAACTGCCTCTTTTGAAATTCCATATCTTTTGGCAACTTCCTCTACTTCCCTTCTCACTTTTCTTTTCATCTCTAGTTGTCTTAGCTCAACATATATTTTCACACTCAACTCTTGAAAGGTTCCAAACCTTTCTGCCTCAGGGTCCTTAGGCTGACTCAGTAGGTGTTAGACATGTAGCTCTAGGATTTTCTCATCTACCTCATAGCCCATTGGCATAATCTAGACTGTTTTGGGTTCCACTACCTCCATTAGGCATTGATTAGTGTCTACCATGAAACACACTGTATCCTTATATTTTTCAACTATAGATTGGGGAATTCCTTCTCTGGCCTGCATCATACTTTGGAAGTTTTTGACGTATCCCCAGAGTGTTGTATTTTGAGCTTTGGCATCACCAAGCCCATACATATAATCTCTGATTTGTATGGCAACCGGTTTGTCATTTTGCCATACCCAACCACTAGATCCGAGTAGCTTATTCATATAGTAAAAGAAGAGACATAATATTAGGCCACCATACTTGAATGAGTTCTTCTTGTCCTTCTTGATCTTTTGCAAGCTTTCTAACAGTTGGCTCAGAAGAAGTTTGCATAGATCATAGTCTGCATTTTACCTTAGCATCTGATATGCAGTATAAATTGCAGTTCTGGATACAGAGTTTTCCCTGCTAGAATGATATATTTTGTAGCCAATTAGCATAGAGGCAAATTTGATAACCAGATCTATGATATCTTCTATTTTCATTGCTCTCTTGTCAAACTTTGATTTGGTAGCCTCACTTACTATTTGGTTCTTGACCAATTTAAGAGCTAGCAACCCATCGGATGAGTGCAATCTGGTTACTTCCCTAATGACATCTTTCGTTATCTTGAATGGCCTCATCAACCACATGAAGTTGTCATGTATTCTGCTAAGAACATACCGGACCCATTCATCTTCTACAAAATATGGAAAGTGGATGTAATATCCAAAATGCTTATCTCAGATGGCCTTGTATTGAGGTTTGAGTTCAAAGGTTTCATCGATTAGTTGTTTATGGTAGATATCCATCAGCTTTGATTCTCCAAATTCCTCAATATTTGCATGGATGTATACCCTAACATCTTCTACGTGCAGAACCCCATGCGGAATGCTAGAAAATGTGCATAAGGGATCAACTTCTAGGGATTTATAGGTGTGTTTCTTAAACTTTGGGCATGGCCTATTAGTGATCTTAACAACATTTGGAGTAGCCATCTTGCAAAAGATTCAGAGAGGGATATTCAAGAATGGAAATACCTTTTTACGCTTCTAGGGTTCACAAAATGAGCCGAAAAGATTGTTGGTTGAATCAGATTCGCCGGTTGATCTTTGAGAGAGTTGAAACAATCTTGGTGCAGAGCTCTTCCTTTCTTCTTTTCAATGCAAATGTGTAAATGATGAATAAAAGAATGCTTATATTTCTGCATAAACCCTAATTTCATATTGCAATAAATGCACACCTTAAGTCATTCTGGTTCCCTTGTTCTGACCTTGTTCTAAGAGAGATCCTTCTGAATCACTGAGATACACTTAGAATGATTCTTGGTGATAATTGACAATGTATCTCCCTTTCTCCAGTCATTCCATTTATCCGCAAATCAAGATATTTCAATTTGAATTATACCAGATCTAACTGTGAAAATCTTGGATGATTAACCTCTTCAAAACTCCTTGCGGATCTTTCATATTTTTACTAAGGGTTATTTGGATATTTCTCTAAGAACCCTTTAATCTGCAACTTTCCATGTGCCAATTTTAGGCACCGATTGACTGGCTGGGGGAATTTATTTTCCTTTGTGACTCCCCCTAAGCTAGAGCTCATCTAATTAGTTTTCGGAAGGAATATCAGGACCAAATTCTAGTGTGGATCCATCCCCAATATTTTATGTACTTCTCTTCAGCTAAATCTTGTTCATCTCCTTTTGAACTTCATCTACATTCACTTTTCCTTTTCCTTTGTCTTGATTTTGATTATGATGCACCGGACCCTTTTTATCCTGATTCTTACTTCTGCAGAATTTGGCAATATGACCAGATCTATTGCAGTTGTAGCAAATAACATTTCTTTGCATATTTGGCTAATATCCTCTTGATCTGCACAAGTTAGCCATATGTCCCATTCTATTGCATGCAAAGTATTTACCATTGAATGAATTATTTAATTGCATATTTCTGCATTCATGAGATTTGTGACCATACATTTTGCAGTTGAAACACTATCCTGAGAAGGATGAATTAGTCAGATTCATTCTTCTTCTGTACTAATTCACTTTATGACCAAAGTTATTGTAGTTGTAGCAATATCCATTGAAGGATGGATATCTTTGAGCATTTGGTTTGCCTTATCGAAGGTCTTCTAGGCCTATTCCTTGGATTTCTTGATCTAGAGTTCTTCTAACTGGATCCAGAGCTTTCACCTTTCTCATACCCCAAGCCATGCTTGTCATCTACCCTCTTTTGGCTTTCAAGAAGAACTTCAAGTTGAGCAGAGCTTATCTTGAATTGCTCTTTGTATTCATTTGTTGTTTGAAGATCCCTTTTAAGAGTGTCTATCTGATTCTCATGTTGTTCTTTATTATCTTCAAAATCAGATTCCAGATGCCTGATTATTCTATACATGTTGTGGTAGTCTTCTGAATTCTCCTTGAGAGATTGTTTTAGATTATCTTCAATTTTTCTTTTCTCTTCAATTTCTTGGGTGAATTTTGTAACCCCTGATTCCATTTCATTTCTTACCATAATGACCTCTTTTGATAGCTTCTCACATAACTTGTTTTTCTCATTCAGATCTTTATTAGTATCATTGGCTTCACTTTGACTTGCTAATTGTTGAAGTAGTTCTTTTCTCTTTTTCATAGAGATACTTAGTTTTTCTTTTAGTTCATTTATGAAATCATTAGCTTGTTTGAGTCTTTCCCTCAGGTTATTGACTTCAGAGTGAGATTGCTCAAGATCATCTAGGGTAGACTGAAGTTGTTCCCTCATACCATACATATCCATTGTGATTCCCAGATCTTGCTCAAGTTGTTAGGCTCTATTTGGAGGAACTTAGCTCTGATACCAATTGTTGGAAATAATGCAGATAACTGAGAGGGGGGGTGAATTAGTTATCTTAAATATCTTAAGTTTCTTTTCTTCTTTAATATTAATGCAACATCAAAACATAAGAGCATACATAATCATGAGAGCAGAAATAAAATCAACACACATAACACAAGGATTTTTACGTGGAAAACCCTGTTAAGGGAAAAACCATGGGGTGACTAACCCAATATTGTATTCTCTGTTAAAAGAATAAGAAGTACAAAATGGCACTTGCCAATTAGGGCTCACTACCCGAGCACACTGCTCACAAGAGGCACACTACCTACAAGAGACTCACTATCTAAAAGGTTATAGAAGGTAAGTAGATGTTTGAACTGAAGAGAGGCATCCACATATGCTAAGGTTCAGTTTTGGTTAGGCTCAATATACTGATCTACTACACTTCATTCTTCCTTTGTGTTAGTGCTGTTGTTTTGTCACATACCGAACTTGTATTGCTACTTCCACACTTCTCTCTACCTTTTCTCGTACACTATTGCTTACCACACATACCTTCATACCGAAATCCATCTAGTATATATATCCGCACCAAGGATTTCAACATCTTTCTAGTCGACAACCGGAATACTCAAGATAAATACTAAACACTGATCTGCCAGCTGAATCCATGCTTAAAATGTGATGCGTACCAAGAACATAGACATATAAGTCATCAATCATGTCGGCCAACCATGAATGATCCCTCAAGAAACTTGATCACCATCAATTACTCATCCGGATTAAAGTCTGATCCTCTACCGGTTAGTTCTTCCTCAGTCTACTCTGCCTGTTAGGAACCCAACACTTAGATGCTCATATCTTTTGACTCTTTCATCACCAAAGGCTCAATCTTTGGAATATAGAAGTCATGGTACTCCTCTTGACTTTACCAAGTTCGCACTTTGCTGAGATACATCCTCTGAGAGATCCAGACCTGATTGTCAGACCTTGCTGCATGCTCTGTTCTTGTTCACCGGACCAAAACACTCTTTAATCTAACTTCCGATATAGACATACTATCCTCTGCGGATGTGTGGGATAGACTTTGTTGCCATTAATGACAACAATCATGAAGCCACACAGTGTCTCTTACCAACACTTGCATCACCCAAAAATATTTGAAGTTGTTTTAAATTTCTTTGTTTCTGTAGGTTTCTTTAGCTATTTTGGAGTCCATGTTAACACTTGAATGGTTTGAGACTTCCAGAAGTTCAGAAAGGCTAAAACTAGTAACCTACTATTTTTAGTAAGTTGTCCTATTTGGGTATATATGGACCTGAAAATTTACCCCAAGAAGTGGAATTGTGAAAATAAGAAAATGGTGAATAAATCATTTGAATATCATTTGAAGTTAGAGAGATATTAAAGTTTTCATCTTGAAAAATTTCTCCTAATGAGCTTCATATTTGAATTTGAGGCCTTTAAAAGCCTCGTTGGGGTTCAAAAAGTGGACAAAATGATCTTTAGATGATTTTGGGCATCGTAGACCTCTTCACGAGCTTTCCAATGCTTGGTTTTATTTGTCAATTAGATGCTCAATTCAAAACTCATGGCCTGCAAAAGTTGTGTTACAAAATTTCAAAAACTTTAAAATTTTTAAATTTCCAATTTCTTGGGTGGGAAAATGGACAGTTGGACTTGGCACCCAAAAAGTGGAGTTACACTTTCTAGAACATTTGGGAAGGTAGTGGGGAAGTGGAATGAAAGTTATTGGTGCCAAATAAAAAGGGGAAATGAAAAGGTTACGTGGGACAATTCTATATGTGCAGTTCTAGCTCCATATTGTAGAAATCTCTAATAGAGTAGGATTTTCTCTATTGTGGAATAGCCCATGTTGTTGTAGCATGTAATACTTCATTTTGTACTCCATTTTACTAAAGAAATAAAATTTTCTTGATTTCATTCCTCACATTTTAGTGGGAATTTCTGTTGTTGCTTCATGTGTGAGTGTTGGGTGGAGTAGCCCTTCATCAGAAAAACCCAAAGATAAAGTCCAAAGAGATGTTTTGAGTAGTGTAGGAGTGTTATTGGAATCTTGAATCATCACCAGAGGTGGCTAGTAACGCTAAAAAATGGTCACCTGGCATAAAACAGATGCAAGATGCTAGCGCGTCATGCATACGTCCACACTAAGCACTTGCGCCCAAGCAACTTTAGTTCATGGTCACATGGATCACCATTGAATTATGAGATAAACAAGCACTAAAACAAATTTACACAAAAATAAACACAAGCACTAAGTGCTTGTGTCTAGGAAAATTCAATTCTTGGTCACATGGAACACCATTAGATGATGAGATAAATAAAGCACTAAAACAAATTTACACAAAAATAAACACAAAGGTGTGAGCACAACATAAAAGCACATGTGGTTATGGGAAAAATGCTAAGGAAAGGCTAAAATGAACCTAGAAACAAACTAGGGGAGTAGACACCAAAGTGGTCACAAAATGTAGCGTGAAATTGCAAGGGTATGCAATTTTCAATGTTGTAGTTGGATGGAAGGATGGGATTGTGGAGGTGTGAGTAAGTTTCATGGGACCAAGGGGAATGAGGACTAACAATTTCACACACCATATCACATTTTACAATTGGATTTGCTTTGTATTGGATGATGGGTTTTGAAGCTTTGGATTTTTTATTATAGGATTTTCAACTTTTGACTTTGGCTTTTGGATTTGTGGTATATGGGATTTGGGACTTTTGGATGTTCTTGGATTTTTGGATTGGGATAGAAGATTTTTGGGTTTGAAGGGGGGGTTGGATTTGCGGACATGGATTTGGATGCTACACTTGGATTTATTGGCTCTCTTTGCTTTGGGATCCAAATTTCTTTTTTGCTTCATTTTTATTTGTGGACCCATATTGCCTTTTGGATTTATTTTTGATTTTTTACTTGATTTTGATTTGATAGTGCAAGTCGATGCTTTATGTTATGGTGATCCTTGGATTGTTGTGGACTCTTTGCTTCATATGTTGATGCATGAAAATTGATTTCAAAGGCCATATAATGATCACTTGGAGGAATATCCTCTTGGAGTCCCATGAAGGTTGTGCTAGCTTCATCATTTTGGAATAGGTTGATTGATGTGTGATTTTGTTGGAAATTTGGTTTCACCCTCTTTGCTATGGTTTAGGTAACTTTTCCAAATTCTGTCACAAATAGTAGATATTTTAGTTTGAATCTCACTTTTTAATATTTCTTGTAACAACTATAAATTTTGCATATGAAAGCCAATTTTAGCAATTATTTTTTGAAATTGATCAAAAAATTGTAAGAGGCCTACTAATGAAATCCATCTTGTTGTTTGAGAACATTATTTTTTTATTTTTGTAGGGATTTATGTTTTTTGCTAACTATTTTGACCACATCCAAATTTTTTGTGTCCAAGATCAAAATAATCAAACTACTAAAACTTGTGTGCAAGTTCATGAGTCAAAGAGTTTATTTTAATCACATTTAATCATTTAAATCTTAATCTTGGAAATCAATCTTTATTTTTTTGTGTGTGTGCTTGTGTGATTGGTGTTGTGTATGTGCTCCTCCTGCACTTTGCATGATCTTGAGGATCAAAAGCAACACATTCACTTGTGTTGTGTTTGTCCTAATAGAGTTGTGTATGCTCTCCCTTGCACCCTTGTGTGATCCTGGGGATCAAAAACACTCTTAAGTACTTGTGTTACCCAAGGCATAACATCGTGTATGCTATTTCTTGTCACCTTTTGATGAGCTTGGAAGGCAAAAGCTATTGTGTCTCCCTTTATTTTTTTTATTTTTAGTGGGTTTAGTGACTTGGATTTCATCACCAAGAACTATCTATTGGAAACTTACTAGTTTTTTCATTGATGTCAACTCCCAGTAGATGGTTGACTTGGTTTCCAAGTGCTTTTGAGAGAATTTGATAAAAAGGTGTGTAGTGTGATAGAGGTACCCTCAGTATTATGCTCTGCATTTCTTCTTAATTGAAGATATGCTTGTACCATTTGGAAGTATTGACAAGAGGTGTTCAAAGGTATTATATCCAGAGTTTCAGGTTCTGGATCATGTGGAAGTAGAAGATACATGTCTGACATAATATTTGACTATGAAGAAGGGTGTCTAGGAGAAATAAGAATGCTCCACATTTATCTACATTGTTCTTTCTTGTCTTACAGTTTTGGGAGAGTGCTTATATTATTTGTATCCACCTTCTATTGAAGTTTCTAGTGTTGGGATGCTCCGCAAGTTTAGTTCTTATGTTGGTGATTAGTAATAGTGTGTCCTAATGTGTATAATGAAGACATTATTTGATTTAGATGGTTGCAACAGTGTGGTAGAAGTTTATGATGATAATGAGTATTCGAGGAAGGTGTGTGAATGCTTTGGAGTGTCTCTCTTTGGTCCACATGATGTTCTTAGACTTGGAGAAGTGTGAATATGGCCATTATAATAGGTTTGGTTGACCTAGCTTATTAGCACCATTTGTAGAGGTACCTCGTGGATTGTGGATGTGATGAGTAGATTGGTGATATAGATTTGAGTCCTAGTTAACCCTTGACATGGTCCACTTTCACTTCTTTTCCACCACAGAAGTGTTTAGTGCTGACCTATGTAATGTTGCATGTGTGTAATGCATATGCTTCATTAGGACTGACCTAATTGAGATAGGTCTTGGTTATAGATGGTATAAATGTAAAATGAAGTTCAATAGATCAAGGTAGAGAAGGATATGTGAATGTGAACCGAGGGTAGTGAAGTTGTGTGTAAACTTAAATGCTTATGACTCCAGAATGTAGTGAGCAAAAGGTGCCTACATTTTAGTGTGCCAGAAGTTGCTGGAGGTAGTGAGCCAAAGGTTGTAGATGGAAAGGAGTGGTAGTGGTGGATCTCTCTTGTTTCTTTGAGATAGTGAATCTCTTTGTAATAGTATTCTTCTTTCTTCTCTCTTCTGGACAGTGAGGCCTTGGCAGTGAGCCTTTCTTCTGGGCAGCGAGCCCTTGGCAGTGAGCTTATTGATTTTTGGTGTTGTTATTCATATATATTGTGAGCTAATCCTCACCATTGTTTTTTCCTTATCAATTTTTCCATGTACATCTAGTGTTCTCATGTGTTTAGATGTGTTTGCATTGATGTTTCATATGTTTACATTCTGCTAATGCATTATAAGTGGTTGATGATTGAAATTGCTTTGAGGGTTTAAAGTTTTAACATACAACTGATTCACCCCCCTCTCAGTTATCTTGTGCATTTAAAAAATTGGTATCAGAGCTGAGTTCCCTAAAGAAGCTTAACTGCTTGGGGTAGATCCAAATGGTGCATAGGAAAGGTATTGAGGTTCCAGTGTTTGATGGAACAAATTGTGCTTTTTGGAAGACTAGGATGGAAAGCTTTCTCATCTCATTGGGATATGACATATGAAAGCTAGTTGAGAAAAAAGTATTCTATACCTACTAATGGTCCAAATGATGAAGACAAGATTAAAGAGTATGAGAACAATGGCAAGGCAAGGAGTGCCCTTCTGAACAGTCTTTCTGATTCTGATTGAGTGAAGGTAATGAGCTACAAAACTGTACATGAGATCTTGGAGAAGCTGGAAAGTACCTATGAAGGAGATGAAAAGGTCAAGCAACCAAAGATGTAGATTTTGAAGACCAAGTTTGAAACATTGAAGATGTCAGAAGATGAAAATATTGCAAGCTGCATGCAGAGAGTGGATGAAGTTGTCAAATCCATCAATGGTCTTGGTGGAAAGCTAGGGGAAAGTGAAGTGGTAAAGAAGGTACTAATAACTCTTCTAAAATATTATAGTGCTAAAGTTTTTTCTATTGAAGAAACTCAAGATCTGGATAAGTATTCTAGGGATAAAATATTTGGTACTCTAACTACTTTTGATAAGAGAATTTGGTCAAGAAGATTCAAGAAAGGAAACTTGTTTTAAGGCTAGCAAGATAGAAAAGAAGGTTGAATCAGATAAAGATGACTTTGATGAAGTGGAAGCAAACTTTGTAAGAAGATTGAAAAAGGGCTCTAGAAAATACAAAGGTAAGTTACCTTTCAAATGTTTTAGCTGTGGAAAGATAGGTCATTATGCTTCAAAATATCCAATCAAAATTTCTTATGACAAATACAAGGAGAACAAAGGTAAATCATTCAAGAAAAGTTCTTATGTTAAAGAAGATGACAACATATCTGATGATGAGTCTAACTATCCAGATGATGATGGTAATTAATTCTTGTTCATGGCTTTGAATGTTGGTACTAACTCTACTAATCCTAGAAGATGTATGAAGGACCACATTGAAGGAGCATTGGTTACTACTTTCCATGCAAGAGAGAAGGAAGATCTCTAGTTAATTGATAGTGGATGTTCAAATCATATGATAGGTGATAAGAATAAGTTTGTGAAGCTTAAGAAGTTTGATGGAGGTTTTGTTAAGTTTGGAGATGATGTAATTGCTAAGATTTGTGGAAGAGGTTCAATTAGTTTTGATGGTAAGTACAATACATATGATGTTCTTTATGTCAAAGGTCTCTAGCATAATCTTCTAAGTGTAGGTCAAATGTGTAGCAAAAGTGTTTAGTACCGGCCTATGTAATGTTGCATGTGTGTAATGCACTTGCTTCATTAGGACCGACCTAATTGAGATAGGTCTTGGTTATAGATGTTATAAATGCAAGATGAAGTTGAATAGAGCAAGGTAGAGAAGAGTATGTGAATGTGAATAAAGGGTAGTGAAGTTTTGTTTGAACTTAAATGCTTAGGATTCTAGAATGCAGTGAGCAGAAGGTGTCTACATTTTAGTGTGCCAGAAGTTGCTGGAGGCAGTGAGCCAAAGGTTGTGGATGGCAAGGAGTGGAAGTGGTGGATCTCTCCTATTTCTTTGAGATAGTGAATCTCTTTGTAACAATATTCTTCTTTTTTCTCTCTTCTAGCCAGTAAGCCCTTGGCAGTGAGCCTTTCTCGTAGGCAAGGAGCCTATTTATTTTTAGTGTTGTTATTCATCTATATTGTGAGCTAATCCTCATTGTGGTTTTTCCCTTATTGGGTTTTCCACATAAATCTAGTGTTCTCATGTGTTTGGATGCATTTGCATTGATGTTTCATATGTTTACATTCTACTAATGCAATATAAGTGGTTGATTATTGAAATTGCTTTGAGGGTTTAAAGTTTTAACATACAACTAATTGATCCCCCCTCTCAGTTGTCCTATGCATTCTATCACTATCCCAATCCCATGTTCTAATGGGGTATAGAAATCATGAGGAGTTATCACTTTGGCTAAGCTAGCAAGTTATTTTATATCTTGAACTAGACCACTAGACATCCTTCTTGTCTCATGGACTTTGACGTCACATAGCTTTGGGTATTTTGAGGACTCCCGTAGAGAGTCTGTACAAACATAGAATAGAAAACTTTTGAGCATTCATTTTTGTGATGCATGAGTAAGTGGTTAGCCCTAGGAAGTTACTCACATGGTACCTCTAAAAATGAGATAGTAGGTGAGGTATTCTCTCCTCACATTTATTAAGGTGATATTGAGGATAAAAAGTGGTTAGTGCCTCTCCATGGGCCCTACTATCTATGCTTATATCTAGGTATATTTGTGGGCTCACAAGTGTAGACACTCCCACTTGAATAAAATAGGTTGAACTTTGTCTTCCCCTTTTTCGAAATCCATGTAAAACCTAACATCTGAATATTCAAATCCAAAACATAATCAAATCAAACATCATAGGCCCATGGTGTGGCAATTTCATTAAGAAATATAGAATGCTCTTTGAGAATGATGATGATAGCCTTGTGGATCAAGATGAATATAACAATGATTCTTATGACTTGTTTAGAGCTAAGCATGGCCATGCCCAAGTTGATCCATATCAAACCCTTGATGACATCATCATGAGAAGGCTTGCCATAGGCTTTAATTGATGAGTCATTAATGATCAAGAGCCTCTAAACCAAGAACATGCTAGTACTGGCTACCCCATGAAAAAAATCAAACATCCATAAGTCATCCTTCTAATAACCTTGGCAAGGGAAACACCACTATAATCCAAGGTCCTCCTATCTAATCCATGCATAAAATCCTAACCTTACACAAGAAACTAGTAGCCTCCACCTATGCTAGTCCTTTAGCATCACAACCCTTGCAATATAAGCAATCCCATCAATACAATCCACAATCTAATCTGTAATCCAATCAAACATGTAATCAAAAATCCAATCATATCCCATATAACTCATATACATAGGATTTCCTCCAAGGACTACTAGCAATGAATCATAAGTAAAATAGAAAGAGCAAAGATGAAGAGTCATGCAACACCTCTAATCCGATGCCATCATTCTTTGATAAAGACACACATGTTGTTGGAAATAAAGTTATCAATGCAAGACCTATTTAGGTTTTCCAAGAGCCTCTAGGACCATTCCCACCCAATGACAAGTGTCATCATGCAAAGACGTTATCAATCCAAAGCCTATTAAGTATGGCCAATATCCCCTTAGAGCTACCATCCCTTCAAGACCACTTATGTGAGAGGGAAAGTGTTGATATTTCCAAAGGTCCATCACATCCATCAAATCCAAAATTCATAAGATCCATAAAACATGTAAGAGAACTTAAAGACCCCTCACTAATCCATGTACAAAAATAAGGAAGTGTACCTATGAACTAATTACTAAAGGAGACATTAAAGCCAAATGAAGTACAACCATCTTATCAACAAGGAAATTATAGATATGTCAAGAAATTGTTCCATGGCATGGCATGAACATTCAAACTTTCCCATCACCAACTCAAGGTTGTTTGACTAAAGAAAATCCCATGCATGATTCAATAATTTCTCAAGATCAAGAATGTTGAACTGATCTCATCCATCATCCCACAACTCTCCGTTCCCATGAGGAGATTGTTGCTCACATAAAATTATCCTAATAAGCATATTGGTAAGCAAGTTGTAAATGATGTTGATTGCATTAAGCATAAGGACTCATAAATAATGATTAATCACATTGAGCTTACAAATAATCAAGTTCCAATAATCACAAACAATATGTGAGGTTGAAAATTTATTTCTAACTAAACTACTACTAATTAGAATAAACTTAAATCAAACATAGAATCCCAACCGACAAAGATGTCTATCTTTCTATTGTCCAATTAGGAAGAGCAAGACTATCTGGGTTAGATTCTTTTCCCACAATTGAAGTGGAAATGAACTAACTAAACTAACAAAAGTAGGAAAATATAGAGACAAAACTAAATTTATAGAAATTGATCTAGAAGCTGAAATAATAGACAAGGGGGAACTTGGCACCAAAGCTTAGAGTTCACTGATAGGGGTACTAGTGCTTAGTGTGGATATCTGCACTAGGCGTCGTCATCTTCATGACACCAAAATCCACAATCCATACGTGTATGGCTTCACTCAAGTTTTTGGTATATTCTATTGACAATAGGGACATGAATTAGTGCATAAAAGTTGAGTATTAACATAAATAACTAGAAATAAAATAAAGACAAGTAAAGGGAAGGAATGCATAAACACTCATGCATTTTACAATCCTTCTTCACTTAATCTTCAACCTGAAAGAAAAGAGGAAAAGGGTTGGGCTGTATGGAGGTTTTCCTTGATCAAACCCATTTTTGATATTTCTACCTTAATGACAACCAGATATAAATATGATGATAAAAAGTGTTTGCTTTTGTATCCTCTGTGTGTCTAGAATAGCGGTGATAGTGACAAGCAATAATGCATTCAAGATAAATGTTGAATATACTTCAAATCATAGAGACACATAATTAATCTAAATGAAATGAAATTAAGATGCAAAGGATAGTTACAAGAGATTTGCCAAAGGCTATCACATCGGAGAACAAGAAGACTCTATTCTCGAGGATGGCGATCAGGTACCAATGTGCAACAAGAATTAGAGTAAATCACATGAAATCAATAACCTACAATAGATAGCTAATATGAAAATACAATGGTGCAAGTAATATGATAGTGAGTGATCAATTCTGTAGAACTTTTATATGAAAATTCGTGATCCTTTGAATGATAAAGTGAAAGGGTTTTTATAGAATGGGAAGGAGGGAAACAAAGCTAGGCAAAAAGTCATTGGGCATGGATAGGCATGTAGGTAAGCTTAGAATGCTGCGCAAGCCAAAACACACCTTATAAAAAATGATTTGACAGACTAGAAGATGCTATTAGGACGCCAGTGCTTGGTGCAGATGTCCACACCTAGCACTCTAGTCCAAGCAACGCCAGGTCTTAAAAGGTCACGCTAGCTTGGGACATTGCTAGGACTAAGGTACTTTTGTAGATTTAGGTTTAGGCAAGCAGAAAAAGGTCAACATAGAGGTTAAAAAACATTAATGTAGACTAAAAGCAAGGTTAGGGAAGGGAACACTAAAGCAAGTACCAAGTAGAAAGTGAAATTACGTGTGAGCATAATTTACGACACTACATTTAGCCCCCACTTTAGCGGGTGTATGACACTATGTGCATATGCAAGATAAAGTATAGGAAGGAAATAACATGAAAGAAAATGTGTACCCAAATACTGTTTGAAGGATGCAAAATTTTGCTAAGTGAAGGTATGAAGCCCCTAACCTTAGGATTGTGCAAAACCACAATGTTGGACCAAATCTGCACATGAAGCAAATGTTAGTAGCACATGTATTTATAAATCTAGTGAAAGGAGGATTGGACCAAATATTATTTGTTGAAACACTTGTGGTTGGAAAATGATATAGTCTAACCCACATTAATCTAAACTAAAACATACAGAAAAAGTAAAATGCAAGGTATGATTCTAGGGCTAGAAAATTCCATTGTTTGCTAGGAATCATACTTGAAAAGCTTCTATAAGTCACTGGGACTAGCAAAATCCATTGTTTGCTAGGTGGTTTATGAGAAGTGCTAATAGGGTAGCGAATGCAACTTCATAGACTAGAATTGCCTAGCTAGGTGAGTTACTGTCAAATAGTACTAAAAATTACATGGCTAGCCAATTCCATTATTTGCTAGGTAATTTTGATAAAGGTGGTCAATCTAAGTAAGTGCATCTGCTTAGGACTACAAATGATACATAAAAATGCTTTAGGGAGCATACCATCATTTTGGTGTGTGATAAGGTGTGATAAGTAGCAAAAATATGCCCCCACCTTAAAATAATTGCTTACATCATGAAGGAGCATTAGCTTTAAAGTAAAAAGAGGACAACAAGGCATGAGAGCTTTTAGGAAGCATATGCCTAGAAGATATGTTCCCAAGATCTACGTCATGAAGGGGTTTCCCCCAAGCAAGGACAACCAAGGTGATGCTACAGGGATGATACACAATGGATTGTGTAAGCATGGCATGATGCGAAGCAATGCAACAAGGTGTCACATAAGACAAGTAACATCGAAAGTAAAAACACAAAGGTATCTACATGATTTGGGGTCAGCATAATGTATGTATCTATATAAAAATGATCATGGGATCTTAATCAATATTTTGCATTATCATCACCCCCAAGCACATAGAACTATGAATATGAAGGAGGAAAGGCACATGAAGACAAATAAAATTTTTGGGTCAACATGGAAGGATGCTAAATCATCCAGCACTTTGCATCATCCCCAAAATATGTATGAAATTTTAAGTACAACACATAGAAGAATGCAGATATAGATAGGAGAATGACATGCCATTTTCATTCCCCCTATTTCTGTTGGAATTAGTCCAAACAACTGAGAGGGGGGGTGAATCAGTTGTCTCAAAACTTTAACCTTTTTTGCACTTTTTAATCTTCTTTCTTATTTTACAAACAAATTAATGATGTAAACATTAAGCATGAATCAACACATGAGCATAAACATCATGAACATACAACACTAGAATTTTTGACGTGGAGAACCTGGTTAAGGAAAAAACAACGGTGGGGGTTAACCCACAAAAATGCGTACCCTGTTAAAAGTACTTAAGAAAATAGAAGGCACATGCCTTTGGGTGCACTACCCAGAGCTCACTACTTAAAAGAAGGTTCACAGCCTATAAGGAATTATGATTTACACAGAGATAATGAACTGAGAAATAACATCTACATTCATGCCTGATTCAGTCCCTTTGAAGGCTCACAAAAAACTTATGCTTCTATCTTTAAATTCTTCTTCACTGACTCTTTACTCTGTACTCCTTTCGCTCCTCTTCTTCTCTGCTCTACTTTTGATCCTTTCTTTGGATTTAATTCATTTTGTACAAGGATAGCTTTCAACAAGTATTTATACACTTCATCAATCTTGGAATGATCAACAAGGTTGGATAAACTTAATGTGGATTATTACACTATCGGCCACACACAACTAAGACTTGAATCTTCCTCTACACATATGCCATGCTTCATAAAATGCTCTTAGATCATCCACAACATGCTAGAAACATCCAGTCGGCTAGGAACTAGGAAGAACGGCAACCTCAAAGAAGAAATCTTCAATAACAAGCTCAAACTTCAATGCTAACCTCCAACATAGTAGCCACACAATCTAGAGACCTCCACAAGCACATTGAATTCACCAATATCATCCACTCTATACCAAATTACTAGAATCATTTGTATCTTCCTCTGGAACCTCAAGAACATGGTTTTCCATGACTGTCAAATGAGAAAGATAGCTTGTGGACCTCCAAACCATGAACCACTTGTATTGATTATACACACTAACTTCCCAAACATGCCTCTAGATCCACAGATTATCATTTTATGTTACCAGAGAAATCCAGACCACTTCCCTGTCACTTTGTCTCTCCTGAGTATTGCAGGAACTGGTTCTACTCAGATGGCCATAACTTGTTTAGATCGTGATGTGAACTTCTCAGATCATAACTGGAGCTTCTTCAGGCAGACCTCTACACATCCATATCGTCCACATACATTGATTGTCATTAATTTTCTCAATATCCTCAACAATCCAGTCTTCTATACAAACAACAAAATAGGATACAGTTGACCCCAATGGCAACAAATATATGTTGACATCAATGAAAACACCAATTAGGCACATTAGTCTGGACAACTGAGAGGGGGGGTTAATTAGTTGTCTTGAAACTTTAACCTTTTCTGCACTTTTTAATCTTCTTTCTTATTTTACAAACAAATTAATGATGTAAACATTAAGCATGAATCAACACATGAGCAGAAACAACATGAACATACAACACCATAATTTTTGACATGGAAAACCCAGTTAAGGGAAAAACCACGGTGGGGGTTAACCCACAAAAATGTGTACCTTGTTAAAAGTACTTAAGAAAAAAGAAGGCACATGCCTTCGGGCGCACTGCCTAGAGCTCACTGCTCAAAAGGAGGCTCACAGCCTATAAGGAATTATGATTTACACAAAGATAATGAACTAAGAAATAGCATCTACATTCATGCCTGATTCAGTCCCTTTGAAGGCTCACAAAAAACTTCTACTTCTATTTTCAAATTCTTCTTCACTGACTCTTTACTCTGCACTCCTTTCGCTCCTCTTCTTCTCTTCTCTACTTTTTATCCTTTCTTTGGGTTTAATTCATTTTGTACAAGGATAAATTTCAACAACTCTTCAACAAGTATTTATACACTTCATCAATCTTGGAATGATCAACAAGGTCGGATAAACTTAACGTGGATTATTACACTATTGGCCATGCACAATTGAGACTTGAGTCTTCCTCTACACATATGCCATGCTTCATAAAATGCTCTTAGATCATCCACAACATGCTAGGAACATCCGATCGGCCAGGAACTGGGAAGAACGACAACCTCAAAGAAGAAATCTTCAATAACAAGATCAAACTTCTATGTGGAACTCTAACATAGTAGCCACACGATCTAGAGACCTCCACAAGCACATTAAATTCACCAATATCATCCACTCTATACCAAATTACTAGAATCATTTGTATCTTCCTCTAGAACCTCAAGAACACTATCTTCCATGACTGTCAAACTAGAAAGATAGCTTGTGGACCTCCAAAGTATGAACCACTTGTATTGATGATACACATTGACTTCCCAAACATACCTCTAGATCCACACATTATCATTTTACATTACCAGAGCAATTCGGACCACTTCCCTATCACTCTGTCTCTCCTGAGTATTGTAGGAACCAGTTCTACTCAGATGGCCATAACTTCTTTAGATCTTGATGTGAACTTCTTAGATCATAACTGGAGATTCTTCAAGTAGACCTCTACACATCCATATCATCTATATACATTGATTATCATTAATTTTCTCAAGATCCTCAACAATCCGGTCTTCTATATAGACAACAAAATAGGATACAATTGACACCAATGGCAACAAGGATATGTTGACATCAATGACAACACCACTTAGGCACATATTTACAACAATCTCCCCCTTTGTCATTGATGGCAACATATGATGTGAAAAATTGAATTCAACCATCAAGATAAGAACCTCTCCCCCTTTCACCAACAACTATTCACTTCCAAGTTTTTTACATGACTTCTCTCCCCCTTTGACATCAATGACAAAGGGCACATATTTGCTATCTTTTCTCCCCCTTTTTATTTCAGACTGATCTCTAAAATTTGCATATTGACTACTCCTTAGAGTAGTATCTTCTCAGTTCATCAATCCGGATCTCAAGATATGACTGAGAAATCCACTAGACTGATGCACATAAGTGCATCTTAGTTTTGATCAGGAGGGGTAATAACCCCTAACTTCTCTCTGAGATACTCAAAAGTATCCTTGGGAAGAAGCTTAGTGAAGATATCTGCAATCTAATCTTTGGAAGACACAAACTCCAACTTGACTTCATTATCATTTACCTTCTCTCTCAAGAAATGAGACTTGATAGATATATGTTTTGTCTTTGAATGCAACACCAGATTCTTTGAGATGCTTATTGCACTAGAATTATCACAAAAGATTGTGACTAGCTCCTCAAACACAATTCTAATGTCCTTCAACATTTGCTTCATCCACAGAACCTGAGTACAATTATTTGCTACTGCTATATACTCCGCCTCTGTAGTAGATAGAGATATTGCCTCTTGCTTTTTGTTTATCCAAGAGACCAATCTTCTTCCCAAGAAGAATGCACCACCACTAGTGCTTTTCCTATCATCCACATCTCCTGCCCAATCAGCATCTGTATATGCATGAAGAGTGTAGTTATCATCCTTTGGATACCATAGTCCATAGTCAATTAACCCCTTGAGACATCTAAATATTCTTTTAACTGCCACAACATGAGATTCTTTTGGATCAGCTTGAAATATAGCAACAAGTCCAATGACATTCATGATGTTAGGTTTGGTCTGAGTTAGATAGAGCAATCCTCCAATCATTGATCTATACCTTTCTAATTTTCCTTGGGAGAGTCATCATCTTTGCTTATCTTGCATCCGGTTACCATAGGTGTACCTACTGGCTTTGAATCTTCCATTCCAAACTTCTTCAACAATTATTTTACATACTTGGACTGAGATATGAAGATACCTTTATCTGATTGAACAATTTGTAGACCTAGAAAGAAATTAATCTCACCAAACATTGACATCTCAAACTCACTTTTCATCTAATCAACAAATGATTTGCACATACATTCATTTCCACCAAAAATGATATCATCAACAAAGACCTCAACAATTAGAATGTCCTCATGATTAATCTTGAAGTAAAGATTACTATCAGCAGTACCTTTGTTGAATCCTAGTTTAAGCAAATGCTTATCCAATCTAGCATACCAGGATCTTAGAGCTTGCTTGAGTCCATACAAGGATTTTCTTAGTATACAAACCATATCTCCCTGATCAGACAACTGAAATCCTTCTGGTTGTTCAATGTAGACTTCTTCCTCCAAATCTCCATTCAGGAATGCTGATTTGACATCCATCTGATATACTTTAAAATCTCTGAAAGTAGCAAAAGCAAGAAATAATCTAACAACCTCTATCCTTGCCACCAGGGCAAAAGTTTCTTCAAAATCAATTCCTTCCACTTGAGAATAGCCTTTACATACCAACCTTGCCTTATTCCTTACAACTTCACCATCTTCATTTAGTTTATTCCGGAAGACCCATTTGGTTCCAATCACATTTTTGTCCTCAGGTCTAAGAACAAGATCCCAAGTGTGATTCTTTTCAATTTGCATCAATTCTTCTTCCATTGCTTTAACCTAGTTTTCATCATTGCAAGCTTCACTTACTGATTTAGGTTCAATCTTTGAAATCAAACAAATCTCCTCTTGATCTTCAAAAAAATTTCTCCTAGTTCAAACACCTTTATTTCTATCTCCTATGATTTGATCTTCAAGATGATTCATTCTTACATATTTGGGGGTTTTGGGAATTGTTTGAACTTCTATTTCTTGAACTTGTTTCTCATCATCTGCACTAACCTCTTGGGTTACTAGAGTCACTGGATCAATCTAGATTTGAGTCTGAATTTGAACTTGCCTTCCTCGACTTTGACTTTCATCTTGATCATCTGAATCATATCCGTAGTACCTGGAATGTCCTTTGCTTTCATCAACTTTAACATTAGCACTTTCAACAATCTTTTTCAACCTCTTGTTGAGGCATCGGTAAGCCTTACTTTGAGTAGAGTATCCCAAAAATATTCCTTCATCACTTCTTGCATCAAACTTGCCTAAATCCTTATCTCTTTTGATATAGCATTTACTACCAAAAGCTCTGAAATATCTCACAGTAGGAGGATGACCAAACCATAGTTCATAAGGAGTCTTACCAAAATTTCCTTTGATCTGCACCCAGTTAAGAGTGTAGACAACAGTACTCATGGCTTCTCTCCAATAAACTTGAGGAACATTTGTTTCCATCATCATGGTCCTAGTAGCTTCTTGAATGGTCTGGTTCTTCCTTTCCACAACTCCATTTTGCTGAGGAGTCCTAAGAGTAGATAACTGTCTTTTTATTCCATTCTTTTCACAGAAAGCATCAAACTCACTGGAAGTAAATTCTCCACCTCTGTCAGATCTTAGACACTTTAGTTTCTCACCAATCTCATTTTCAACCATTATCTTGAACACTTGAAACTTATCAAGAGCTTCTAATTTTTCTTTTAGAAAAGTTACCCACATCATCCGAGAGTAATCATCAATCAGCAACATGAAGTATATGTCTCCTTCCACACTCCTAATTCTAGCAGGACCATAGAGATTAGTATGTACCAGTTCCAATCGCCCACTAGAATCTTGTTCTTTGCTTTTGAATGAAATTTTGTTCTGTTTACCCAATTGGCATTCTCTACATATGCTATTAGGTTTCACAAGTCTTGGAAGATCTCTTACAACCTGAGTGGAACTTATTTTGATAATGCTATCAAAATTCACATGACACATCCTCCTATGCCATAACCAACTTTGATTTGTCTGAGCAATCAAACAACTTTTGCCAAAACTGCTTAAATGAAAGATGTTACCTCTAGTTTGAGCGCCGGATGCAATTTCAGTTCCGAAGGTCTCCAAGATTCTACATTTTCCATCCTTGAATTGAAGATCATAATCCTTGTCAACCAACTGTCCAACACTAAGAAGATTATGTCTTAGTCCTTCCACATATAGAAAATCATTGGTGCAATTCTTAACATCAAAAGAGATGGATCCTTTGCCATGAATTCTACCAGCTGAGTTGTCTCCAAATTTCACAAGCCCACCTTCATATTTTTCAAAATTCACAAACTTACTCATGTCACCAGTCATATGATGAAAACATCCACTATCAATCACCCATTCATCCCTTTCAACAACCTAAGCAGCCAAGGCACTTTCCACATTTGCATAGCTAGCAGATTCAATAGATATTAGATCTTCTTCTTTAATAGAAATGAACACCCAATCACCTTCTCCATGATCAGATTCATCATCTGTGACTCCTTCTCTAGCTTCTTGGACATAGTAGCAATTCTTCTGACTTTTGTATCTATTAGGGTTTAGTTTTGAAAACCTCTCCAGAAACCTTGAGGCAAAATGACCAATCTTATTACAAGCAAAACATTTTAATAGAAACTTTCCTTCATACTTACCGGATCCTCTTGGCATTCTTTTGGCAATAAGAGCTTCAAGATCTGCAGTCTCAATTTCATCATCTTCAAGATCCTTCCTTGTCTTCAAAAATTTGTTTGATCTTCTTGAAGAACTTTCTCCCAGATCATATCTTTACTTTCCATATACACTGGCCTTGAATGTAGATTCAGATTTAGGGAGAGAGTCACCAAACTCACTCATTTCAAATGCTGAGAGTTTGCTAACTAACTGATCCCTTGTGATAGTTGTTACTGTCCTAATTTCTTCAATGGTTGCAGCCTTATGCTTGTAAGTTACCAGTAAGGATCTGAGTACTTTGGCAACAATTTCTAATTCTTCCAATACTCCACCTGCATTTCTGATACCAGTCACAAGTTCATTCACTTTCTACATGTAGGAAGTAATGTTTTCATCTTCACTCATTACCAATCTTTCATATTTACCCTTTAGGCTTTGTAGCTTGGCACATTTAACATATTTGTCACCTTCATATAGATTTTCTAACTTAATCCAGATTTCATGAGTAGTTGGCAAATCTAGGACATTTGCCAATTCGGTACCACACAGAGGAACTTAACAATGCTTCTTTGGCTTGAATGTTGTGTTCAGCATCTCTAATCTCATCTATATTTGAAGGTCCATTCTTTAGAATCTTATACACATTCTTGGTTATTAACCAAAAGACATCACCCATACATTCTAGATGACACTGCATGTGTACCTTCTAGAGGGAGTAATTTGTTCCATCAAATCTCAGACTCTCCTTCTTATAAAATGACATCTTGGATCTCCTCAAGCAGTCAAGCTTCTTTTAGAGGTACTTGGCTTTGATACCAATTGTTCAAATTAGTCCAGACAATTGAGAGGGGGGGGTGAATCAATTGTCTCGAAACTTTAACCTTTTCTGTACTTTTTAATCTTCTTTCTTATTTTACAAACAAATTAATGATGTAAACATTAAGCATGAATCAACACATGAGCAGAAACAACATGAACATACACACCATAATTTTTGACATGGAAAACCCAGTTAAGGGAAAAACCACGATGGGGGTTAACCCACAAAAATGTATACCCTATTAAAAGTACTTAAGAAAATAGAAGGCACATGCCTTCGGGCGCACTGCCCAGATCTCACTGCTCAAAAGGAGGCTCACAACCTATAAGGAATTATGATTTACACAAAGATAATGAACTGAGAAATAGCATCTACATTCATGCCTAATTCAGTCCCTTTGAAGGCTCAAAAAAAACTTCTACTTCTATCTTCAAATTCTTCTTCACTAACTCTTTACTCTACACTCCTTTCACTCCTCTTCTTCTCTACTCTACTTTTGATCCTTTCTTTGGATTTAATTCATTTTGTACAAGGACAAATTTCAACAACTCTTCAACAAGTATTTATACACTTCATCAATCTTGGAATGATCAACAAGGTTGGATAAACTTAACGTGGATTATTACACTATCGGCCATGCACAACTGAGACTTGAATCTTCCTCTACACATATGCCATGCTTCATAAAATGCTCTTAGATCATCCACAACATGCTAGGAACATCCGGTAGGCCTAGGAAGAACAACAACCTCAAAGAAGAAATCTTCAATAACAAGCTCAAACTTCAATGCGTACCTCCAACACAGTAGCCACACGATCTAGAGATCTCCACAAGCACATTGAATTCACCAATATCATCCACTCTATACCAAATTACTAGAATCATTTGTATCTTCCTCTAGAACCTCAAGAACACTATCTTCCATGACTGTCAAACTAGAATGATAGCTTGTGGACCTCCAAACTATGAACCACTTGTATTGATGATACACACTGACTTCCCAAACATACCTCTAGATCTGCAGATTATCATTTTACATTACTGAAGCAATCCAGACCACTTCCCTGTCACTCTATCTCTCCTGAGTATTGTAGGGACTGATTCTACTCAAATGACCATAACTTCTTCAGATCTTGATGCAAACTTCTTAAATCATAACTAGAGCTTCCCTAGGTAGACCTCTACATATCCATAGGGTCTGTATACATTGATTATCATTAATTTTCTCAAGATCCTCAACAATCCAGTCTTCTATACAGACAACAAAATAGGATACAATTGACACCAAAGACAACACCACTTAGGCACATATTTGCAACAATTTCCAGGTGCCTACAAGGGCATCAAGGATCATCTAGGGAGGACTAACAAATAAACAATCATGCCATACTCATATGCGGGGATTACAAAACATGTAGGTTAACACACATTAAAATAGATGCATGAAGGGACTTCACTCAAGGACCGAACTCTAGTAGTTCATCTACCTGCCAATCTTGCTCATTATAAAGGGATGGAGGATAAGTCATGAGAGGGACCACATTAAGGGTCGTATTAGGCATAGTACCTAGCTCATCATGCAGAAGATCAACATCCGAGGGAGGATCTTGGGATAACTCACTGAAGGTAAGGTCCATTGATCGTGTGAAGATCATGGATAGCGATTGTATCTCTCCTAAGGACTCAATTACATCCTCCTTGGGAGAAGGGTGATTAGAGTCACTTTCATAAATGATGACAATAGATGGCTGCATAGTGCTGATAGCGGGATCGCTAGCATTGGTGGCCATAGGTGAAGATGAGGTCTCCACAACTAGCAAAGCATAAATTGAAGGACCCAGTGGCAGTAAGGGTGGCACTCACTTTGACTTGCAAAAAGGTAGGGTGGGGTAGTGCTCTGGTTTATGCTTAGGAAGTAGGTAGGGAATGTACATGTCAATGGTAGCAAGATGTAGAATATCAGGGAACACTTGATGTTGGGTACGTAAGATTGGAGCTGACTCTGACAAAGTGGTGTTGGGAGAATTGCTGATGTTAGGCTGTAGCGGTGAAGGAGGATTCAAAGATGGCATAGAAAGAGGTGGAGGATCAATAAGATAAGAGGCTGAAGGAGTTAGGGGATCCACAGGTGGCTGAACAAGAAAAGAATTCTCATCAAGAAGCTATGCATTAGTAGTGCATCTGTGGGCCATGACATGATGATGACATCATTGATTTCTTATTTTTTGGTTCCATTTAGAGTGAGCCATAGACTCTATTGAGGGAGCTGGAGGGTCTTCCAACATGGGTTCTAGATCATCCACATTCACAAGGATATGTGGGGATTTGGATAGAACCTCTAAGGATTGGGCAACCATAGGTGAGGGGGAGGGTTCCTCGACATGGGTTGCTTTCCTCTCTCTATTGTATGGGTAGGAAGAATAGGAGAAACTATCGAAGGTTGAGGAGCCACTGGAGGAGGAGGAATAGGAGCACTTAGTAGAGATAGGTTTCCTTGTATTGCTGAAGAAGTAGGAGGAACAAATCCAGCCAATGGAGACTGAGAGGTCCCGGTAGCGGGCGGTGCTCTAGGATGTACTTGGGGAGGTCCTCAAGGTCTCATGTAAGATGTAGGAGGTGGAACTGTAGAGTATGTTCTTGAAGCATGGGGGAGGGAAGGTGCACTTTGTGTGGGTTGCTTTCCTCATCCTGTTGTAGAGACAGTGAGAGGAACAAGAGCAACCTCTAACGACAAAGGTATGAGAGGGGTAGAAATTGGTGTAGAAAATGAAGAGGCACCAACAAACAATTGGGATATATGGTTTGCTTTAAAATTTTGGTATGAAAGGAACAAGAATTTTCCATGAGACTGCATCAGCTTAGTTGGTGTGAGCTAGAAGTAGTCTAAAGAGAAGTTTCCTTAGAAGGCGAGGGGCTTGAACCCACTATGGTAGATAATGTGCACCTGGGCTTCGTGTGGGAACTTCAAACACTTGTAGACTACTGAAGTGACCATTCTCATGGAAGTGAGCCATGGATGGCCCAATTTCACATGAAATTGGTCAGAAATAGGGATTATAGAAAAGGGAATGTCTAGGGCCTTAGGTTCGACCCGGATAGATAGGGTAAGCGAACCAATGGTAAAATGAGAGGACCCATCATGCACATGCATCCATAATTTTGATTTCTCATACTAATCTTGATACAACCCATGTATGTAAAAGAACTCTTTACTAATCACATTTGCCATGCACACCAAATTGACTAGTATGCCCTTAATGGGCTTTTTATTGACCATGACAATGATATAGAGGGGTCCATCATAAACATGCACCGGCACATCAGTGGGCAAGAAGGAGATGGTAGGCTTAGGAGAAGCACATTGTTGACTGGGTCAAGGGTAGTCATCCACCATAACAATCATTTGGGAAAGAGAGAAAGAAGGCTCGTCAGTAGGCTCTAAAGAAGTCACCGTGTCAGAGGGAAGCTCGATAAGGTTCATGGAATGATTTGGAAATAGGTTCGTATAAATCTAAAGGTTCTAGTTTGGTAGAGTGACTAACTTGTTCCCTTTGTCATTCACTCCAAAAACTTGGATAACTTTATGATCAATGAGGTCTTGCACATTATGCTTGAGACGTATGCATATTTTAGTATCATGCCTAGCTACTTTGTGGAACTGGCAAAAGACCTTTAGGTCATACGATGGTGGTAGGGGTTTTAAAGTATCAACGAGGTGAATACGTGGAAGATGGATAAGGTTATTATTTAATAGTTGCTACATGATGAAATAAAGGGATTTAGAGAGTAGGGTGAGCTAATGAGTCCTCCATTTTTCTTGAGAAGAGAGGGCCATAACACTACTATTAGGTGTTGTGGCTGCTACATTGTTATTATTATTAGCATTTATTTTGATAAAGTTCATAGTTTTCTTATAGTTAAAAGAAGAACTGGCATTGGATTTCTTAGTAGGAGTCTGTAATGAGGGGCCCTCATATTGACTTATCGATTGCTGGTAATCATGGAGTGTCATGCAAAGATGCGTAAATGACTGCTAACACATTAACATAATCTTATCTCTTATCTATGGTAGCAGGTTTCTGATGAAAACCTGCTACACATTAGAGTCAAGAAAAGATTAAGGTATCTTTGAGAAGAGAGCCTGATATTGACCAATGAAGTCACTCAATTTCTCATTCGTAGTTTTCTTTCAATGGACGAGGTTAGTCAATGTGACCTGCGGTCCAATGTTAGCTTGCAAATGCTAGATAAATTGATTAACTAGTTGTTGGAAAGAAGTGATGGAATGATTAGGAAGGGAACAAATTCCAATCCAACATCATGTCCTTGAGAGACTCGAGGAAAATTTTTGCTAGCAGAAATTCATTGAAAAGGAAATTACTACATATAGTAGTAAACACAGACACATGGTTCTATGGATCTCCCTTACCATTATACTTGTCAAGATGCGGTGCCTTGAAGTTCTATGGAAGAGGTGCATGGAGAATAGCTAGTTATAATGGGCTATGGGTATAATAGGAAGGAATGGAAGGCTGAGGTGTAGAAGTGGATATACTGGACAACTGTTGTTGTAAGGAATTAACGTTTTGTAATAGTTGGTTAATGACAGGGTCAGTAGTGTTGGTGGATTGTGTTTGGATATTCTAGTTTTGAGTGCTAGATTAAGAATAGAGAGGTGGTGGTTGAGGAACTCTAGGGTTGGCACCTAAGAAAGTGAATGATAAGGAAGAATTCAGGGAAACAAAACCATACTAATGTATAGGGTTCACACCTGATCCCATAGAAGTAGTGTTAGAGTTTATCAATTGTGCATCGGTCATCAAAATCTAAGAAGTAAAAGTAGAAAGGGATGAGGTCAACATAGGCATCAATAACTGAGCTTGAGAGCTATTTGATCATGACTCACTAAGTGTCTCCATGTAACTAGTTAATGAAGGAACATTGTTATTCACTATGTGAGCCAAGCCACGAAGGACATCCACACCGTACAAATCTCTATTTAAAAACCATCTAAGATTCTCAACTAGGGGTATGGTTTCACTATCTAGGTGTTTGATACCCAAATAGTCATGCAAGTCAGTTGGTTGGTTGTTTAACGATTGTATCTAGGCTAGAGGTACACTACTAATAGACATATCTATACCAAGAGAATCTATGAAGTTGTTTAGTCTAGAGGGAGCATCAGTGTGAGAGTGTGGGAAAGTAAGAATATGTACTGTAGAATTAGCCAATGAGAAGTTGAAATGTCACTATGTAGCTTTTTGGTACTGGAGCTACCAGGAGCATGAGAAGCCATGAATAGTCTCACACTTCTATGGATGGAGAATTCAAAGTTAGAACACTAGATTGTGAAGCTCATAAATTAATACGAGATTCACAACACACATGTACTCAAAGATTTAACGATAAGATAAAGAGAAGAAGAGGAAATTGTTTTTGTTCTAGAGGAGGTATTCAGTTTTTGTTTTTCTATTTCAAAATGGTTTGCAAATGTTTTAAGTATGTTGGGTTCACCAGAATGTGAGGTTGAAATTTTGTTTCTAACAAAACTACTGCTAAGTATAACAAAATTCGATCAAACATTAGAATCCCAACCAACGAAGATGTCTATCTTACTATTTTCCAATTAGGAAGAGCACGACTATTTGAGTTGGATTCTTTTGTCACACTAGAAGTGGAAATGAACTAACTAAACTAATAGAAATAGGAAAATACAGAGAATAAGAACTAAATTTATAGAAATTGGTCTAGAAGCTAAAATAACGAACAAGGGGGAACTTGGCACCAAAGCTTGGAGTTCACTAACAAGGACACCAATGCTTGGCATGGATGTTTGTGCTAGGCATTGTCGTCTGTGAGACACCAAAATCTATAATCTATACGCTACAACTTTGCTTGAGTTTTCAATATATCTTGTTGACAAGAATTAGTGTATAGAAGTTGAGTATTAATAGAAATAACTAGAAATGAAATAAAGACAAGGAAAGGGAAGGAACACGTAAATACTCATGCATTTTGTGATCCTTCTTCACTCAATCTTCAACTTTCAAGGAAAGAAGAAAAGGGTTGGGCTATATGGAGGTTTGCCTCGGTCAAACCTTGTTTTTGGTATTTCTACCTTAATGAAAACTAGATATAAATATGATGATAAAAGTGTATGCTCTTGTGTCCTATGTGTGTCTAGAATAATGATGAGTAATGGAAAGTAATAATGCATTCAAGATAAATAATAAATATACTTCAAATCATAGAGGCATGTAATTAATCTAAATGAAATGAAAGTAAGATGCAAAGGATAGTTACAAGAGATTCACTAGAAGCCTATTGCATTGGAGAAAAAGAAGACTCTATTATTGAGGATGGTGATCACATGCGAGTGTGCAAAAAGAATCAGAGTAAATAATGTAAAATCGATAACCTGCAATAGATAGCTAACATGCAAATACAATGGCACAGGTAATATGATAGTGAGTGATCAATTCGACAAAGCTTCGCTATGAAAATTCATGATCCTTTGAATGACAAAGTGAAATGGTTTTTATAGAATAGGAAGGAGGGCAAAAAGTTGGGAAAAGAGTTGTTTGGGTACGAATAGGCATGCAGGAAAGCTCAGAATGCTGCACAAGGAAAAATACACCTTCTAAAAAAATGAGTTGATGAACTAGAAGATTATATTAGGATGCCAATGCTTGGCATAGATGTTCATACGTAGCACTCTATTCCATGCCACTTCAAGTCTTAGAAGGTCACACTTGCTTGGGACATTGCTAGGACTAAGGTACGTTTGCAGATTTAGGTTTAGGCGAGCAAAAAGAGGTCAACACAGAGGTTAAAAGGCATTAATGCAGACTAAAATCAAGGTTAGGGAAGGGAATGCTAAAGTGAGTACCAAGTAGAGTGTGAAATTGTGTGCGAGCACAATTTATGACACTACATAATGAGCAAGTAGAAACATCCCATTAAGTTGGTCCAACCACCTTCATCAAATACGATCTCCTTACTGACGAGTAAATTGAAAGTTACAATGGTTTGTGCCTATCTAAAGATGGATTTGCACCATGTTTCTAAAGCAAAAAATATTCTATTGCCAACAAAATTTTTCAATCACAGGCTATAGAGGAAAGGGATTGGGCCTTCATGAGCAAGGCATCCTAGAACATGTACAAGTTTATGCAAATCATGGTCATAATGGAATTAGATACAAGTCTTCTAATAAGCAATCTAATGATGTTAGTGATACTTCAACAATCATTGGGACAACTTCATCTAATTCAAACATTGAAACAAAGGCCATTCATAGCCCCTTTAATCATCTTGTTGCTACTAATCCTTTCACCACCACCTTTATCAATACCATCAACCTTCATCTCTAACATCCTAAACCCATTGATTGGGCCAACAATATTATACATCACAAAAAAGAAAACAATTGAAATGAAACCAAGGATCAAAATCAAGAACCAAATCAAAGTTAGGTAAAAAATAAAAATGAACACAAAAAGTGACTAGAATCCAAAAATAAAAAAGGGAAACAAAAAAGAAACATAGATCCCAAAGAAAAGTGTATCAATAGATCCAATAAAAAAATATTAGAAGGAAGTAGTTAATCATAATATAGCACCAAATCGAAAGAAACACTTTGCATAAAATAAGTTTGCACCACCTTCACAATGATTATTGATTCTGACACAAAGTTTCAGGATCCAATAAGATTGTTAGTGCTAATCCCAACCCCAAATCTAAATGCATATCTCTAAAATCCAGTGCCACCTTTGAATCTAAAAATCCTTATCCTAATCCAAATATATTCAAATCCTAATCCAAAATTCCTAAAAAAAAATTCCCAAATCACAAATCCAAATCCAAACACCCTAATCTAAAATATAAAAACCTAAAATCTCAAATTTACTATATCTTAGTATCAACACTTTACAATAAGGGCTATGATGGCACTCTATCAAGATGTTCACATTTAGATAAAGCCAAACTAGTTATCAAAGAACACATCATGACACTTGTGGATTGTACATGAGTGGCATGATCCTAGCAAAACAATTACTCAAACTAGGCTACTACTATCATGTCATGATAGGAGCATCTAGGATGGATAGATTAGATAGATATGAATTTGATACCTAAAGCAGTAGAAATCCAAAAAATTCAAAAAACCAAAAACAAATAAATAAATAAATAAAAATTAAAATAGTAAAAAGAAAAAATAATTTGTCCAATGGTGAAAACCATTCTCATGGCACCTTGGCCAAGTACCCTGATGAAAACTGTTCATTGGTGTCATGTGTAAATCAACTACCTATGTGTACCTTACACTTGGGGAAAAGATTCCTCCATCATACCTTACCATCCCATCATACCCATCCATCATATCTGCATAACCATTTCATTGTACCCAATCCATCCTCCCTTCCCAGTTTTTACCTTGACAAGCATAGGAGAAAAATGTTGAAACATCTTTTGGACATTTTTTGGTAATATTCAATATTTTGTGACATATACTACATCTTTTCATATCTTATGGAGCAATTTGATACCTCCTTCAGTCAACATTGTAACCCATAATCATGCATGCCATATATTGAGTGAAAACATGTTCATGTTCTTTCTTTGTGATGTAGTCCTTGGAGATCACATCCTAAATCCCTCCCTCAATCCATCCCCATCTATCCCATCCTGAATCCTTTGACCATTCCATCCACTATCTAATACCAATTGGTAGAACACAAGCAATCTACTGAGAGGGGGGTGAATTAGTAGATCAATAAAACTTAAAACTTCAAGCCTCTAGAATGCAGATCAAATTAACTTTCAATGCAATAACATCAACAATAAGAAAGCATGCACACATCAACACCAGATATACATGGAAAACCCAATATGGGAAAAACCATGGTGAGAAAATGTTGCTAGGATCTACTGTCCTAATCTAGCCTCACAAATGAAACCATTGATTACAATGTTTAAGAGCACCAACTCTAAGGAGACTACAATCCCCTAATCTAAGCACCAACTCAATCCACAAGAGGCACCGACCTCTTTGAATCTTTACATATAGATGTATGCAGCCCTTTGGTTCTTCACAAACCTCAAATGCATCTATTCAATTCATATACATGCTTATCCTTTCACTCTGCTCACCCAGATTTGCTTTGCTCTAAATTCTTCTCTCACTACTCACTTAGATTTTCTCTACACTACAATTCATCTCACACCTGCATCAATCCATCTATGTGTCACATGCACATTAATTCTATATTCAATTGCTTCAAGTATATAACTATCTCTACATACACTTGCGCATCAATACGTCCACACTCTGGTCTTTTTGCACTTCTACTTTTTGCATGTCCAAAAAGAAAACTCTGTATGAATCTTTGCGCATGCATTCAATTTTTTTATCTGATGTTTATCCATCGCTATCATCAATCACAGTCATAGTTCTATTTATATCTTTGTGCATGCAAAACATCTAGCTTTTCTATTGTTTTCACATTGTTTCCATGCAAACACTATTAGTCCTTAACCACCAAAAAAGCATCTGGGTTCTGCGCCAAAAATATAGCCATTTATACTTTTATTTTTTAATTTTCCTTTTCTATTGGTGATTTTATCATTTCTCAAACCTCAACTTTTAACTCCTTTATCAACAATTTTCAACTTTTGAAAACTTTACCTTTGTCTTCTTCTTTATCGGTGAAAGTTCCTTTTTACAAACTTATGCTTTTGTCTTCTATATCAGTGATTCCTTGTTTTTCCAAACTTTGGTCTCTTAGCCTTTTATTGGTGATTTCTCATTTCTTTGAATTCAGCATTCATTTTTATAACTTGTTCTTTATCGATGAATGTTATCTCTTGCGAACCTCATAATTTTTTGCCTCTATCACCAAAAATATGTTTTCCTTGAACTCTACTCTTTATCCATTCTATCAGTGAAATCTCCTTTTTTCAAACCATCTCCTTGAGCACTTTATCAGTGAAATCACACTTTCACAAACCTTGGCCTTAGTTGCCTTTATCGGCACAAATGAAAAACCACAAACTCTCCTTTTCTATCACCTTTTCCCTTGATTTATTTGTCAGCAATTCTCTGAGATCACGAACTTAGACTTTCTTTTCCTTTAGTCTCTTGGTTGGCGAATTGGGAAAAAAGCTAACTTGAGAACAAGTTAGTCATTCACAAACATTCCTATCAACAAGTAAAACACTTCTTGTTTCTCTTTAAACACTTTGTACTTTATGGTTGTCGGTGGATCAACAAATATTAGAACTCCTGAACTAGTTCTCAAAAAGAGAACTTTGCCGATAACATAAAATTTTTCTTTCTTCGAAGGCTTTTTAGTTGGTGAAACAGTCAAACCATGAACTTTGACTTGTGTGCCTCTTTCTTTCACACTCCCTTCATTGTCAGCGAATCGACAAATTTCAAAACTTTCATACTAAAAGTTGTGCCTGAGACTTAGAATTTTTTCCCTCTTCAAATTCTTCAACAAGAACGCTTCGCTTTCCTTTTGTCGACAAATCGATGAATTTCAGAACTGGTGAACTAGTTCACATTTTGAACAATTTGTTGACTGACTATTTTGTTGACTAAGGGAAAAACTTAATGTCTTAGTTTTTTCTTCCCTTCTGCCTTAGAACATTTTTCTTCTATGCACTTCTCCTCTGCCAGAGACACCCTAACAAACTCCTTTGATGTCCAACTTTGACATCAATGACAATATATCAATAATCTACCCTTTTTCATTGATGGCAACAATCATGCATAAACTGTTCTTAGTGTTGCTCTAATCTTTTTGCAATAATGTTATTCTTCTACATTAATTACTCTAGTGTTTCTCCCCCTTTTCCATCAATGGAAAAGGGAGGTAAACAACCTCCTTACTGAAAACAAACTATCATCTATATACCTACTCCCCCTAAGAGGTAGTCACTGTCCAAAACATGGATGAAAGATATGTCTTGAGTTGCTCTCCTTGGATAGTTGTTACAATTGCACTTCTACTTGTGAGAAAAAGGAGCAATCACTCCTAGCTTTTGTCTGAGATATTCAAAAGTATCCTTGGCAAGTGGCTTCATGAAATTGTCTACAATTTGTCCTTGTGTGGGGACATACTCCATCTTGACTTCCTTATTTGTAACATTTTTCTCTCAAGAAATGATATTTAATGGAGATGTGCTTTGTTCTTGAGTGCATCACATGATTCTTTGAGATATTGATTGCACTTGTATTATCACAAAGAATAGAAATAGGATCATTATACTCTACCAATATGTCTTTGAGAGTCTATTTCATCCATAAGACTTTTATGCAACATGAAACAATAGCAACATATTCTGCTTTAGCAGTGGACAATAAAACTAAATCTTGCTTCTTGCTGAGCCATGATACCAACCTATCACCAAGGAAGAAAGCTCCACCACTGGTGCTTCTCCTGTCATCTGTACTTCCTACCTAATCAACATTTGTAGATGTTGTCAAAGTAAAATCATTATCTCAAGGATACCATAATCCATAATCCATAGTACCTTTTAGATATCTAAAAATTCTCTTCACATCTTGAACATGTGATTCCTTAGGAGCAACTTGAAATATAGCCACCATGCATACTGCTTGCATGATATCTAGTCTAGAAGTAGTTAGGTACAGTAAGCTACCTATCATAGATCTATACATAGTCTGATCTGTATTTGGTGTTTCATCATTCTTACTCAACTTGCATCCTATCATCATGGGGGTACTCACAGGTTTATAGTCTTCTATCTTGAACTTCTTGAGCATTTCCTTTGCATACTTAGTTTGGGATATAAATATACCTTGGTATAATTGTAATATTTGTAAACCAAAAAAGAAATAAAGTTCAAGCATGGACATTTCACACTCTTTCTACATCTGATCAACAAATTCGTTGCTCATCTTGTCATCACTACCACCAAAAATGGTATCATCAATATACACAAGAGCAATCAATATGTGCTCACCTTCTGATTTGAAGTACAAGTTGCTATCTACACATCCTTTTCTGAATCCTTGCTACTAGAGGTAATTATCCAGCTTAGAATACCAAGCCCTAAGGGCCCATTTCAGACCATACAAAGCCTTTTTCAGTTTGCAAACATAGTCTTCTTTCTCTGACAGTTGAAATCCTTTAGGTTTCTCAATAGAAACTTCTTCATTAAGATTCCCATTCAGCAATGCAGATTTAACATCCATTTGGTAAATGTTGAAGTTCTTATAAGTATAGAATGCCAAAAACATCCTAATGGATTCCAATCTTGCTACAGGAGAAAATGTTTCTTCAAAATCTATGTCTTCAACCTATGCGTATCCTTTACAAAATAATCATTCTTTGTTCCTCATGACTTCTCCATCCTCATTTATCTTGTTTTTAAACACCCATTTTGTGCCTATCACATTCTTATCTATAGGTCTTGGAACTAATTCCCAAGTTTGATTTTCCTCAATCTAGTTGAGCTCATCTTCCATAGCATTGATCTGTTGGAAATAGGATAGACAATTGAGAGGGGGGGTGAATCAGTTGTCACAAAACTTTGTATCTTTCTGCAGTTAATTCTTTCTTTTGCTACTTAATGACAATTCAATAACTTAACCATGAAAACAATCGATCATAAGTGTAAGAGCAGCAACACAATAACACATTTGACACCAAGATTTTTGATGTGGAAACTTGGTTAAGGGAAAAACCATGGTGGGGGTTAACCCACAAAAATTAATACCCTGTTAAAAGTATTTTACAAATGGGAATGCACATGCATTCGAGCTCACTGCCCAGAGCTCACTGCTCAAATTGAGGCTCACTACCTATAGAAAGATTATAAGAGAATAACAAAGATTTTGAACTGATAAATAGCATCTATCCATGCAAGAGTTTCAGTTCTGGTTAAGTATAAAAATAGATCTAACACATTTCATCTTTGCTCTGCTCTTCTTATTGTTCTGCCTTCATTCACACTCTGGATTTCTACTCTTCTCACATATGCCTTATGCACATACACCACACACACTAAATCATCCAATTTCATCGGCTATATATATCCGCAATATGATCTACAATCATTCTATCTGTCAGCTTCAACAACACTTAGAACTTTTATGAATGCTCTACTCTGTCAGCTAGATCTATGCATAACTTAAGGTGCAGACCAAAACTTTCTCTTGAAAATCATCACTCATGTCGGCCACTATCACTAATCATCACCATTTGTCTAACAAACAACTTCCATACATCTGTGATCAAGATCTTCTGCAAGGTTAGCCTATTCTTCTTCTGTTTGCTTTGACAAACTGGAACCCGGTACTTAGAGGTTAATATCCTTTGAATCCTTCATCACCGGAGGACAAAAATTTGGATTTAGACTGTCTTAACAATGCATATGACTCCCCTAGATCCAAGGCTAATCATGACTTTCCACCAGAGAGATCTAGACCAAAATACCGGACCCTATTACTGCTTTATTCCTAACTGCCCAGACTTAGACAAACTCTGAATCTGACTTCTCGTATGAACAGATTGTGTTATGCGGATGATTGGGATGATCTTAGTTTCCATCAATGACAACACCTATTAATGTAAAGCAGTGTCTTTTGCCAACAATCTCCCCCTTTGGCATTGATGGCTACACTTAATGAAAAATGACTAAGTGTCTAAAGTAGCTCCCCTTTATTTTGTACACTTGTGCTTCTCTATTAGTTCTGAAGCTACCACTTTGTTGGATTCCTCATTTTTCACTGCTCTTCACTCCCCCTTTGACATCAATGGCAAAGGGGGGTCTGCAAGCCAAAACTCTCCAAAAATTCTATATATACTGCTGCATATGTACAATTAATCATTAAGTCTTATTTACATAAACTTGAGAATGTCTGCAAAACTGGTTTTTATTTGCACAAGTTCAGAGGCCCAAGTACTCTTCATTCCATCCAAAATTGAGATGTGCCCACTCAACATAAATGAATATGCTTCTTTCTTTTATAGATCTGATGGATCACTGGTTTGAGCTGCAATATGAGCTTCAAATAGGGTATTATACATTGTCTCTAACTTAGGGGCAATCAATCCCCGGAGCTCACACATCCTCTTCATAATGTTACCCTTTTCTTTAACAAACCTCTTTATCTCATATGTCAGGCTGATTACTTGACATTCACGACTTATAGGTGAAACTGTTAGAGGATCAAAATTTTGAGAGAGATTTGACAATTTTTGTTCTTGCTCTTTTATCTTTTTCTCAATATCCTCATTAACTTTGGGCCATGATAGACAGAATTTGTACATATCACTTCCATCATTTAGAGCATTCTGAATACTCTTTATGCTAATACCAAGTATTCTTCTATCATTTCCTATCAGGTTCTTTATTTCACAAAATTTATTATCCAAGAATTCTTTCTAAACTTTTGGCTCCTCAGACTTCTCAAAGGACTCAAAATAAGTATTTGTAGAACTTACAAGATTTTTCAAATCTTTAGAGTGGGAATCAGATGGACTCTTTTGGTAGGTAGGCATTAACTTTTCCAAAATCCTGGATGCAAGCCCTAGTAGCTCATTGTCCTGCATGTGGAACTTTAACATCTTTTCTCTAGCCTTTACTTGGGTGAATGATGCTATTTTCATCAATTGAATTGGAGAGAGAGCATCTGGATTGGATAGACCTTGGAGTAGTTCAAGTTCATCAAATTTAATCATCTCTTTTTCAAGAAGACTTTTCACTGCATCTGCAGTGTCTCTTGCACCATTTTCTGAACCATCCTTTTGTTCATCAGATTTCTTAGTAGTTGCTTTATGTGATTCAACATTTGCACCATCTTCTTCTGCTTTATCTTTCTTTTCTCTTCCTTTCTCTTTCTTTTCTTTATTTTTCTCTGTGTTCTCTACAGAGGGACTTTTTTCTGATTGTTCACCACTTGGTACTTGATCTGGAGGGCTCCATGTAGAAGAAATATCCTCTTCTTTTCCAGAATGATCAGGTGGAGGGGTTACTCCCGTATCAACTACTTTATCCAATATTTATGTATCCTCCTGATTTGCTTGTTCTACTTCCAAAACAGAGGCTTCACCCAACTTAGATTGTTGCTCAATGATGTTATCTTCTTCACCAACTGGAACTTCTTCTATGACTATGGGAAAACTGTGCTTTTTCAATGCTTTCGAAAAATTCCTTGAGTTTCTTCAATGACTTCACTTGTTTCTCCAAGCATGAGTTTGTTCATTCTCTTTTTGCTTCTAAAGTCATCTTTGACTTCCTTGAATATCATATTTATTTGATCAGGTGAAATCTAAGGACACAAATTTATTAGCTCATGTTCCCTGATCTTCATGTCCTTACTCTTGGCATTTTCTTTTCTTAACTCCAAAATATCTGCCAGACTTTGTGGCAACTCAAAAGTTATCTCAATCAGTGCCTTGTTGTAGATGTTGAGATATTTGACAGTTGCTTCCTCCAACACCCTTTTATCCACATCACTGTATTCATCATAGAATTCAGTCATGGGTTTTAGATTTCTATCTACAGTGACTGAGTTTATCGCATCCTCTAGGGAAAGTGTGGGCTTCTCAATGTATTCATCATATGCTTCTATCTTTTGCTTTTTGCTAGCCCTTTTGCTTCTGGATGACTTTTCTTTGGTTACTTTTGTAGCTTTTGTTCCAGTGCCCTTTAGTTCCTTGATTTCAATGTCAAAATATATATCTTCTTCTTTTTCTCTTATGCTTTCATATGTCCATGATGCTTTTGTTTTCTTCCTTCTCTCCCCTTTTTTGGATGATTTTGCTTCCAATTTTGTAGGGGCAGCAACAGAGCTCCTAGCAGTTCTTGAAGTGGAAGTGAGTTCCACCGAAGCACTTGTTTGTTTCTTATCTTGTTTCTCTTTCTTAGGTTTTTTAGTTCTTTCTTTGAATTTCCTCACAACCTCCTTAGTTAGGCCCAGATTTTCAGCCAACTGCTCAACTTCTTTTCTTACTTTCCTATTGGTTTCAGGTTCTTTGAGCTTAGTATGTAGTTTTAAACTTAGTTCCTCATATGTCCTGAATCTTTCAACCATTGTGTCTTTAGGCTTGCTTAGAAGATGCTGAGCATACATGTCTAGAACTCTCTCATCTACCTCACAACTCATTGGCATTATCCATACTGTTCTTGGTTCTATAGCTTCCATCAGACATTGATCAGTGTCAACCATGAAGCATATTTCATTTTTGTATTTCTCAACAATTGAATTAGGGATTCTTCCCTTAAATGCATTATACTCTAAAAATTCTTGAAGTAACCCCATATTGCAGTTTTCTGAGCTTTGAAATCACCAATGCTGCAAAGATGATCTCTAATCTGAATGCCACCTGGCTCATCCTTAGTCTAGTGCACACCTTTTACCCCAAGTACCTCATTCATAAAGTAGAAGAATAGACATAGAACTAATGTACCATACTTGAAAGCATTTTTCTTATCTTTCTTGATTTTGTTCAAATTCTCTATCAGTTGATTCTGTAGTAATTCACACAAGTCATAATCAATATTTTCCTTTAGCATCTTGTATGCAACATATATGGTTGTTCTGGATACAGAATTTTCCTTTCTTAAGTGGTAAATCTTGTACCCAATCACCATGGAGGTGAATTTGACATCCGTTTCTAAAATATCACTGATGGTCATTGCCCTTCTGTCAAACTTGGCACCGGTAGCATCAATCACTATCTAGTTTTTCACGACTTTTAGCATCGTCAATCCATCAGTTGAGTTTAATCTGATTACAATTTTGATAGCATCCTTGGTAATCTTGAATGGTTTTAATAACCAAATAAATTCATCATGCATCCAACTCAAAACATATCAGACCCATTCATCTTCATCAAATGGTGGAAACCCCATGATCTGAATAAAGTGTTTATCTTGTAGTGCCTTATATTTGGGTTTAAGTTCATGATTTTCATCCCTGAGTTGTTTCTCAAATAGGTCTACATACCTTGAATCATCAAATTCATCTATGTTTGCATGAATATAAACCCTAATGTCTTCAACATGAAGCACACCATACAGAACACTTCAAAAAGCACCTAATAGGTCGACTTCTATTGATTTGTGAGGATGCTTCTTAAATTTGTGTCGAGGTCTTTCAATAATGTCAACAACATGAGGAGTAGCCATCTCAACAAATTTTAGATTCAAAGCTTCACAGAGAAGTACCTTTTTCTTTCCCAGGGTTAGGGATGATCAATTACCGGTTGAATTTGCTCTTTATGATTTAGTCTTTAGATTTGCAACTTGAATGCTCCTATTTCCTCCAAATGCAAAGTGATTCAGATGTGTGAACAAGTGACCTTTTATCTTTTGCAAACCCTGATTTGGCATTGTAATAAATGTGTTGCCTAACTTTATCAGGTTACTCTCTTTTTGATAGTACTTCATGAATCACTCTGCAAGTTCTCATATCACCATCTTTTCTTTCAGAAATCCCTCCAAAGGTTCTAAACAAATTCAAAATATCCTCTTTTATTGTCTAGATTCAGGCACCCACTTACTGATCGGGGGAATTTGATGTTCAATGCAGCTCCCCCTGAGCCAGAGTTCCTGACTTAATTCCTGGAGGAATTTTCAGCACTTGATTCCAGTGTGGACCCATCATCATTGTTTATTATATCTTTCTTCACCCAAGTCTTGTTCATTTCGCTGTATCTCATTTACATCAATTTTTCTTTTGCCTCCATTTTGTTTTTTCTCATTCTATTTTCTGTTTATTGGACCTCTTCTTCCATTGTTCCTATTTCTACAGAATCTTGCAATATGACTAGATTTATTGTAGTTAAAGCACATAGCATTTCTTTTCTTATAAACTTGATTTCCTCTTGATCTGCACTGATTAGCCATGTGTCCAAACCCATTGCAAACAAAATAGTAACCATTGAAAGAGTTGCTAATTCTTTTATTGTTAGCATTATGCACTATCATATTTTTGCATTCATTTGATCTATGACCATACCTCTTACACTTGAAGCATTTACTAGAGAAGGATCGATCATTTTGATTTACTCTATTTCTGTACTGAGTAGCTCTATGACCAAATTTATTGCAATTGAAACAACCATTGAATGATGGATATCTTTGAGCATTAGGCTATCTCACCAGAGGTTTTCTAGTTTTGTTTCTTCTATTCCCTAGTTGAAAATTTCTTTGTCCGGATCCAGAGCTTTCACCTTTCTCATATCCAAGATCATGCTTGTCATCACTTTTTTTCTAACCTTCAATTAGTGATTCAAGTTTCGTTGAGCTTATCTTGTACTTCTCCTTATACTCATTTGCAATTTCTCAGTCATGTCTGAGAGTGATAATCTACTTCTCAAGTTTTCTTTCATTGTCTCTACTTTCATGTAGATTAGATTCTAGGAGACCAGCTATCACATCCAATCTGCAGCATTCTTCAGATCTCTCTTTCAGATTTTGATTCATCTCTTCTTCAACTTTCTTCCTACCTTCAATTTCCTTGGTTAGTCTCATCACCCCAGTTTCCATCTCATGTTTTAGGACAGTAACTTCTTTAGCTAATTTTTCACATTCCTTTGTCTTCATAATGCTTTCCTAGTTGAAGAAGTTGCTCCTTTCCTTTTGCATCAGATTTGCTCAATTTTTCTTTTAAAATCCCATTGAAATCTTTAGCCTTTTTGAGGTTATCTTGCAGCTCTTGAACTTCTGCCTTGGAGTGCTCAAGATCATCTAGGGCAAGATTAAGTTGCCCTTGAAGGTTATATTCATCCATTTTACTGCCTTCCCAGATCTTCCTTAAGCTATTAAACTTTTTCAAAGGAACTTAGCTCTAATACCAATTGTTGGAAATAGGATAGACAACTAAGAGGGGGGGTAAATTAGTTGTCACAAAACTTTGTATCTTTTTGTAGTCAATTCTTTCTTTTACTACTTAATAACAATTCAATAACTTAACCATAAAAACAATCAATCATAAGTGTAAGAGTAGAAACACAATAACACATTTGACACCAAGATTTTTCATGTGGAAACTTGGTTAAGGGAAAAACCACGATGGGGGTTAACCCACAAAAATTAATACCCTATTAAAAGCATTTTACAAATGGGAATGCACATGCATTTGAGCTCACTGCCTAGAGCTCACTGCTCAAATGGAGGCTCACTTCCTATAGGAAGATTATAAGAGAATAATAGAGATTTTAAACTGATAAATAACATCTATCCATGCAAGAGTTTTAGTTCCAGTTAAGTACAAAAATTGATTTTACACATTTCATCTTTTCTCTACTCTTCTTACTGTTCTGCCTTCACTCGCACTTTGGATTTCTGCTCTTCTCACATATGCCTTATGCACATACACCACACACACTAAATCATCAAATTTCATTGGCTATATATATCTACAATATGATCTACAATCATTCTATCAGTTGGCTTCAACAGCACTTAGAACTTTTATGAATGCTCTGCTCTGTCGGCTAGATCTATGCATAACTTAAGGTGCAGACCAAAACTTACTCTTGAAAATCATCACTCATGTTAGCCACTAGCACTGATCATCACCATTTGTCCAACAAACAACTTCCATACATCCAAAATCAAGATCTTCTACAAGGTAGGCCTGTTCTTCTTTTGTTTGCTTTGACAAACTGGAACCCAGTACTCAGAGGATAATATCCTTTGAATCCTTCATCATCAAAGAACAAAAATCTAAATTTAGACTATCTTGACAATGCATATGACTCCCCTAGATCTGTAGCTAATCATGACTTTCCACTGGAGAGATCTGGACCAAAATACCGGACTCTGTTACTACTCTGTTCCTAACTACCTAGACTTAGCCAAATTCTAAATCTGACTTCCGGTATGAATAGATTGTGTTATGCGGATGATTGGGATGATCTTAGTTGCCATCAATGACAACACCTATTAATGCAAAGCAGTGTCTCTTTCCAACATGATCCATCCTTCATCCTTACTAGCATCAGTAAATGTTCTAGGTTCAATCTTAGATAGTAATGAGAAATTTACCTATTCATTTGACTTTGCCATCTTTCTTCTAGTTTGAATGCCTTCATTCTTGTCATCGATTATCTATTGTTCAAGATGATATTTTTGCACATACCTAGCATGTGCCTTACTAGTTAACCTCTCATATTCTTCTTCAACAGTAGCATCTTCTTCTTCTTCTATTATAACCAATTCTTCTGAGTAGTTATTTTTGTTATGAGTTAGATGTGGTTGGTCCTCATCTACCTTGACGTTGGTACTTTCCATGATTCTATGCAATTGTTTATTATAACACTTATATGCTTTAGATCTACTAGAATATCCCAGAAAAATACCTTCATCACATCTCGAATCAAAGCTTCAAAGGCCGTCTTCATCTCTTCTAATGTAGTATTTGCTACCAAATGCCCTAAAATATTTGACTGTCATAGATCTGCCATGCCATAATTTGTACAACATCTCATCAGCGCTTACCCTTAGTTGCTCTCTGTTCAAAGTATGCACTACTATGTGTAATGCCTCTCTCTAGTAAACATCAGGTAATTTTGGCTCATTTAACATTGTTATTTCCATTTCTTTTACCATTATGTTTTTCCTTTCCATAATGTCATTCTGCTGTGGTGTTTTAGGGGCAGAATACTGTCTTTTTATGCCGTGACTTTCATAGTATTCTACAAACTCATTGGAGGTGAATTCTCCACCTCTATCTAATCTTAAATATTTGATTGTCAAACCACTCTCCTTCTCAACCATAGACCTAAATGTTTGAAATCTATCAAAGGATTTTGATTTATCCTTAAGAAAGGTTACCCATGTCATTCTTGAGAAATCATCAACTAATAACATGAAATATCTCTCACCTTTTAGTCATTGTGTCTTGGTTGGACCACATAGGTCTATATGAACTAACTCCAAGAGTCTTGAAGTAGAGTATTCTTTTGTTTTGAAACTACACCTTGTTTGTTTCCCATGCTGACATTCCTTACAAATAGTATTTGTTGGCTTGGTGATTTTAGGCATGTGCCTAACTGCATTTTTTGAACTTACCTTCAAAAGGTTGTTAAAATTGATGTGTCCCAATCTTTTGTGCCATAGCCAACTTTCATCAATCTGTCCCATCAAGCAACTTCTACCTTGAATCTCCTTGCAATTGTAAAGATTATTTTCTATCCTACTTGCTTCAGCAACTAACTTACCAGAACTTGCTTTCTTGATATCACAACCTTTTGTATTAAAGGTCAGATTATATCCATTATCACACATCTAACTTACACTTAGCAATTTTTTCTTCAATCCTTCCACATAGTATACATTGTGAGTCTTGGATTTTCCATAAATACTCAGTGTTCCTTTACCATAGATCTTCTTAGATATGTTGTCACCAAATTTAACTAAGCCTCCATTCAATTATTGTAGACTTATAAACTTACTTTTATCTCTAGTCATGTGATTGAAGCAACCACTATCTATCACCCATGGATTCTGTCTCTTAGCATGAAATGTCATTTGTACTATTAGAGATTCTTCTTTCTTCTGATCATCCTTCTTCTTCTTCCATACTTTCTTAGTTTCCTTCTCCTTATTCATAAGAGAGTCTAATGCATTATCCTCCTTAGGAGGAACATTCTCCTTTCTTTCCTATTTGTTAGTTTTTACAAAGTTTGTTCTACATAATTTTGCAATATGACCAAAGTTATTGCATTTATAACAAACTACTCTAAAATCTCCTAGAGGTGCAAAATAATTTTCGCTAATAAAATTAGTTCTTCTCCTAGAAACAATTCTACAACTAACAACCCTATGACCATATTGATTACATGAATAACAATAGCCATAAAAGGATTGAGGAAACCTGATCATAGCAGAGTATTTTGTAGGAGGGGTTCCTCTATAGCTCTTCTCCTTCAGATCTCTAACTTTTGTGAAGCCATCATCTTCCTTCTTCTACTTCTTTTCTTCAGTCCTTTTAGGAGGATCACTAGATTTTAAATGCTAACCTTCTTCAAATCCTAAACCAACCATGCTCTTTGGAAATATCTAACTGCTTATCATTTCATCAAGTATTCCACTAGTCTTTTCAAACTTCATACCTAGGTCAATCTTATCCTTAGCCATTTCTAATTCTTTTCTCAGAGATACCACTTCATATTATAGCTTCAGACATTCTTCTATTTTAGCTTTCAATTTAGATTTAGTAACTTCTTCCACTTGTGTCTTCAAATCAACAAATAGCTCTTCTGATTCAACAAGCTTCTTAGACACCATATCCTCTTGAAGTTGTAGCTTTAGTTTAGAGTTTTTCTTCCTAAGTTTCTCAATCTCTTCTAAAGCACATACCATCTCTCCTTCCAAATCTACTTCTACTTCAAGTCTTCATTCTCAAGATCTTCTAGATCAGTATTGTTTGGATCTATATTAGTAGCCTCCACTATCATGAACATGTATTCATTTTCTTTAACCTTCGAAACACCTTCATTATTTTCTTCTGAGATGGGGCTATCTTTAGGGGAATTATCGTCACCTTTTAAGTACAAAAATTGATTTTACACATTTCATCTTTTCTCTACTCTTCTTACTGTTCTGCCTTCACTCGCACTTTGGATTTCTGCTCTTCTCACATATGCCTTATGCACATACACCACACACACTAAATCATCAAATTTCATTGGCTATATATATCTGCAATATGATCTACAATCATTCTATCAGTTGGCTTCAACAGCACTTAGAACTTTTATGAATGCTCTGCTCTGTCGGCTAGATCTATGCATAACTTAAGGTGCAGACCAAAACTTACTCTTGAACATCATCACTCATGTCAGCCACTAGCACTGATCATCACCATTTGTCCAACAAACAACTTCCATACATCCAAAATCAAGATCTTCTACAAGGTAGGCCTGTTCTTCTTTTGTTTGCTTTGACAAACTGGAACCCAGTACTCAGAGGATAATATCCTTTGAATCCTTCATCACCGCAGAACAAAAATCTAGATTTAGACTATCTTGACAATGCATATGACTCCCCTAGATCTGTAGCTAATCATGACTTTCCACTGGAGAGATCTGGACCAAAATACCAGACTCTGTTACTACTCTGTTCCTAACTACCTAGACTTAGACAAATTCTAAATCTGACTTCCGGTATGAATAGATTGTGTTATGCGGATGATTGGGATGATCTTAGTTGCCATCAATGACAACACCTATTAATGCAAAGCAGTGTCTCTTTCCAACATGATCCATCCTTCATCCTTACTAGCATCAGTAAATGTTCTAGGTTCAATCTTAGATAGTAATGAGAAATTTACCTATTCATTTGACTTTGCCATCTTTCTTCTAGTTTGAATGCCTTCATTCTTGTCATCGATTATCTATTGTTCAAGATGATATTTTTGCACATACCTAGCATGTGCCTTACTAGTTAACCTCTCATATTCTTCTTCAACAGTAGCATCTTCTTCTTCTTCTATTATAACCAATTCTTCTGAGTAGTTATTTTTGTTATGAGTTAGATGTGGTTGGTCCTCATCTACCTTGACGTTGGTACTTTCCATGATTCTATGCAATTGTTTATTATAACACTTATATGCTTTAGATCTACTAGAATATCCCAGAAAAATACATTCATCACATCTCAAATCAAAGCTTCAAAGGCCGTCTTCATCTCTTCTAATGTAGTATTTGCTACCAAACGCCCTAAAATATTTGACTGTCATAGATCTGCCATGCCATAATTTGTACAACATCTCATCAGCACTTACCCTTAGTTGCTCTCTGTTCAAAGTATGCACTACTATGTGTAATGCCTCTCTCTAGTAAACATCAAGTAATTTTGGCTCATTTAACATTGTTATTTCCATTTCTTTTACCATTATGTTTTTCCTTTCCATAATGCCATTCTGCTGTGGTGTTTTAGGGGCAGAATATTGTCTTTTTATGCCGTGACTTTCATAGTATTCTACAAACTCATTGGAGGTGAATTCTCCACCTCTATCTAATCTTAAATATTTGATTGTCAAACCACTCTCCTTCTCAACCATAGACCTAAATGTCTGAAATCTATCAAAGGATTCTGATTTATCCTTAAGAAAGGTTACCCATGTCATTCTTGAGAAATCATCAACTAATAACATGAAATATCTCTCACCTTTTAGTCCTTGTGTCTTGGTTGGACCACATAGGTCTATATGAACTAACTCCAAGAGTCTTGAAGTAGAGTATTCTTTTGTTTTGAAACTACACCTTGTCTGTTTCCCATGCTGACATTCCTTACAAATAGTATTTGTTGGCTTGGTGATTTTAGGCATGTGCCTAACTGCATTTTTTGAACTTACCTTCAAAAGGTTGTTAAAATTGATGTGTCCCAATCTTTTGTGCCATAGCCAACTTTCATCAATCTGTCCCATCAAGCAACTTCTACCTTGAATCTCCTTGCAATTGTAAAGATTATTTTCTATTCTACTTGCTTCAGCAACTAACTTACCAGAACTTGCTTTCTTGATCTCACAACCTTTTGTATTAAAGGTCAGATTATATCCATTATCACACATCTGACTTACACTTAGCAATTTTTTCTTCAATCCTTCCACATAGTATACATTGTGAGTCTTGGATTTTCCATAAATACTCAGTGTTCCTTTACCATAGATCTTCTTAGATATGTTGTCACCAAATTTAACTAAGCCTCCATTCAATTATTGTAGACTTATAAACTTACTTTTATCTCTAGTCATGTGATTGAAGCAACCACTATCTATCATCCATGGATTCTGTCTCTTAGCATGAAATGTCATTTGTACTATTAGAGATTCTTCTTTCTTCTGATCATCCTTCTTCTTCTTCCATACTTTCTTAGTTTCCTTCTCCTTATTCATAAGAGAGTCTGATGCATTATCCTCCTTAGGAGGAACATTCTCCTTTCTTTCCTATTTGTTAGTTTTTACAAAGTTTGTTCTACATAATTTTGCAATATGACCAAAGTTATTGCATTTATAACAAACTACTCTAAAATCTCCTAGAGGTGCAAAATAATTTTCGCTAATAAAATTAGTTCTTCTCCTAGAAACAATTCTACAACTAACAACCCTATGACCATATTGATTACATGAATAACAATAGCCATAAAAGGATTGAGGAAACCTGATCATAGCAGAGTATTTTGTAGGAGGGGTTCCTCTATAGCTCTTCTCCTTCAGATCTCTAACTTTTGTGAAGCCATCATCTTCCTTCTTCTACTTCTTTTCTTCAGTCTTTTTAGGAGGATCACTAGATTTTAAATTCTAACCTTCTTCAAATCCTAAACCAACCATGCTCTTTGGAAATATCTAACTGCTTATCATTTCATCAAGTATTCCACTAGTCTTTTCAAACTTCATACCTAGGTCAATCTTATCCTTAGCCATTTCTAATTCTTTTCTCAGAGATACCACTTCATATTATAGCTTCAGACATTCTTCTATTTTAGCTTTCAATTTAGATTTAGTAACTTCTTCCACTTGTGTCTTCAAATCAACAAATAGCTCTTCTGATTCAACAAGCTTCTTAGACACCATATCCTCTTGAAGTTGTAGCTTTAGTTTAGAGTTTTTCTTCCTAAGTTTCTCAATCTCTTCTAAAGCACATACCATCTCTCCTTCCAAATCTACTTCTACTTCAAGTCTTCATTCTCAAGATCTTCTAGATCAGTATTGTTCGGATTTATCAGTAGCCTCCACTATCATGAACATGTATTCATTTTCTTTAACCTTCGAAACACCTTCATTATTTTCTTCTGAGATGGGGCTATCTTTAGGGGAATTATCGTCACCTTTTATGTAAAGGCTCTTCTTGTTCTTTTGAAAATTCTTCTAAAATTTTTTCTTCTTTGGATAGAACTACTTGTTTCTTTTCTTACTGTCAAATTCATCACTTTTATCTTTTCCTTCAAAAGGACATTTAGCAGCAAAGTGACCAACCTTTCCATAATTAAAACACTTAAAGGGTAACTTACCTTTATACTTCCTAGATCCTCTCTTTAATCTTCTTACAAAATTGGCCTCTTCTTCATCTATCTCATATTCAAGCTTTACATTATTTTCCTTCTTTGATGCCTTAAATGCATCTTCTTTCTTTGAACTCTTATTACCACTTGTCATCATTTCATAGGTAGTAAAAATACCATGTATCTCATCAATAGTTATCTTATTAAGATCTTTTGCTTCTTCTATAGCAGAGAATTTAGAATCATACCTGGAAGGTAAAGATCTAAGTATCTTCTAAACAATCACTGGCTATTTTACTTCTTCATCTATTCATATCATAGCATTCACAACTTCATCAACTCTGAGAAAGTAATCAACAATCTTTTCTTCCTCTCATTTTTAGGATTTCAAATCTTCCTTTAAAGATCTATAGCTTGGCTTGTTTCACCTTTGTATCTCCTTCATAGATGTTTTGAAGCTTATCCTAGATTTCTTTGGAAGACTTACATTGTAGTACTTTCATAAATTCAGAGTTAGCTAAACCACATAGAATTGCATTCTTAGCCTTAGCATTATTCTCATATTCCTTCTTATTCTTAGAGTTAGCTAAACCACATATAAACATCCTTAACAGATTGCCATACATCAAACCCTATTGAAGTTAGGTAGGTTTCTATCTTTATGCTCTAGAATACATAATTCATTCCATCAAACAATGGTGCTTTGTTTGAGTGAGATCCTTCTTTACCAGCCATGTGTTCAATCTCCAAGATCAACCTTTAGCTATTATGCTTCTTCCAAGGAACCTGCTCTGATACCAATTGTTAGAACAAAACCAATCTACTAAGAGGGGGGTGAATTGGTAGATCAATAAAACTTAAAACTTCAAGCCTCTAGAATGCAGATCAAATTAACTTTCAATGCAATAACATCAACAACAAGAAAGCATGCACACATCAACACCAGATATACATGGTGTTGGCACTTGTTTTGACCTGGAGGCTGAGCTTGTTTGTTGGAGGGTTTCTTCCTTCAAACCTTAAGTGTTCCTGTTCATCGGCAAGAGCTTGGTCTATCGGCGAAGGATTTTGTGGTTCTGCCGACAATGTTGGTCATGCCGATGGGGGTAAGTCAAGTGTTCATCGGCAAGATTTGGTGTATCAGGTTAGCATTGTTTCATTCTGCCAATGTGAGGAGCTTGGCCGATGAAGAATCATCGGCGTGTGTTTGGCCAACGGAGGGATGAAGCCATGGTTCATCGGCGAGAGTTGTATTGTCGGCCTAGGTATTTTGAATTGTGCCGACGGTGGGAGGCTTGGCCGATGCGATGTCATCGGCGTAGGTTTCGCTGATGGAGGGGAGCATGGAGTGGTCATCGGTGTGAATGGTATCATCGGCAGAGGATGTTTCTGCTTGGCCGATGGTTGAGGGTCTCGCTGACAGAGGATGGGTGTATCGGGGTGAGCAGTGTGGTCGGCCAGGGAGTTTCTCGTTGCTCCGATGGGTAATGTCTTGCCGAGGGAACGACTTGGCAATGTTTTGAATGGCCATCGGCGTAACCTTTGACATCGGCATAGGTATTTTGTTGCTCGCCGATGGTTTTGGTCTCACCGACAGACAAGGAATGTGAAATGGCCATCAGCGTAACCTTTGACATCGGCGTAGGTATTTTGTTGCTCGCCGATGGTGTTGGTCACACCGACAGCGGAGTATGGAGTAGTGATCGGCGAGACAACTGGAGTCGGTGGGAGATTTTTGAGGAAGACCGATGGTATATGTTTGGCCGATGGGCTGTGGACGAAGGCATGTGTGTCGAGCGCGGCAAAAGCGCTCGACACTTGGTATGTATGTGACTATGCTTTTAAAGCACCGAAGTTGTCTCCACACCATGCATATGGGACTAATCCCCTTGCATTATTTTTGAACCCGCGGTAGGAGGCGTTTTGGCAGGAAACTTCTTTTTGAATGCAACGACAGTTTTTCAGGTGACAACGGGTGGTTGAGACCCTTAATGGCGACTGTGCTAGGGCATGGGCGAGTTGTTGCACAGTCAGGTACCAGATTTTTGAGAATGAAGACTTCCAGATAGTGGCGCGTGGCTCGAGGTTCCTCTGTCTATTGCTGTAATAAATTTTGAGCGCCATTCCTTTGAAGGGTCTGTATCTAGCTAATTTTGATATTTTGTCATGTAATTAATTGCTGTGGTACACTTTCTGGCTGTTATAAGTAGGAAGTGTTACTCATTTTGGTTGTTGAAAGTTGAACATTTTGGCTCTGTAACACAATACAGTTCGTTTTGGTTGCTCTGTACAGCTAAAACTTGTGAGTTTATGTATCTCCTGTTGTATGTTTTTGTATGAATCCACTGATTTCATGGTTAAAGTTATATGAGAAATGCTATGTTAGCATGTGTTTTGTTAATTCTGTCTCCAGTATTGCATGTATCTTTCTCCTGAGTCTGGGTATTTAAGGAATGTTGAGACTCTAGAACATAGAATTCCTGTGTTGAATGTCTGATCTTTTAACTTCTGCTCAAAGGTAGATTAAACTGTTTTCAGATTAAACATTGGGAAGGGTATACTGCAGTAGGGATGCCATAAGTAGAGATAACTTAACACTCTGTGTTGGGAGATATCTGTAAGGCAGGTATCATATATATCCCCCTGAAATCTAGTTTTAGCTGTTCATGCTGATCATTCACAGGTGTATGTCTACTGACTCCAGGCCCTGGATAGGCACCAATCTTGCTTTGTGTTTGTGTTACAACCATGTCTAGCTTTGCATCCAAACATAAAATCATAATCAAACTCTAAAACAACCATTAGGACATTAGAATTAGTTTTAGGATCCTCAGTCCTCTGTCTACAATTGCAAATAGGCCCAAAGCTAGCCCCTTTGCTCTTATCTTTCAGTTTTGGTCTACTTACAGGAGGACTTATCTGCTTTCTGACAGCATCCCAATCCTTGTATGCGTATCTCATGGATGTTGAGTAGGGAATACCCCCTAGGTTTTGCAGAGCCTGAAGAAGAAGAGGAGATAAAATATAGAGTCTATCTCCTACACTGTTGGCCCCTGGCCCAGAGATCCTGTTGATCATTGATGGCTACCTTGTAGGGAAATCTGGGAATAAGCATCCAGTCTGGGAAAAAACCAACAGAAATTGGCGACTCTGCTGGGGATTGAGAAGTAAAAGTACTATCTAGTCATCTCCAGTAATATATCTGTGACCCATCCGAGTCACCAACAGAAATTGGCGACTCTACTGGGGAATTGTGAAAGAACCCTGATTTATAAAAGAAAACAGTTCCTAGTAATAGGTGGCGACTCCGAAGTAATCTCCCAACCGGTCAAAGTAAAATTTATATGCAGGGGAGAAGATCCCAACAAAATCCTTTATTTGAAGAGTTACCAGTAACAAGAAGAATGATGTACAGAAGAAAGGGAGCTGTCTCAGTTAGTCATGAGGGGTCCCCCAGAAAAAATGATGATATGCAAGACAATCCAAGGTCTTCAGACAAGACAGTACCTTACTTTTCAAATGCAGAAGCTAATATTCAGGGTGCATATGAGAGGCAACAGGGTGGTAGCGTGAGAATGAGGTCGGAGGTGTTCCAAGAACACCCATTTCTAGACCCTAGTGAAAGGTTTGAAGAGGCCGAGTCTCTGAGGGATGATGAAGACAAAGATCAGAATATGATAAAACCATCCTCCTCTAGGCCCAGCGAGGAAGAACTAGCTGATGAAATTAGGAGCTTAAGGGCCGAGTTTGAATATCAGCAGGCAATATCAATCAGAGATGACTTGAGGAAGAAAGTGCAAGCTTTGAGGACTGCCCAGAATAATTCAATTCCTACCCTTGAGAATGCAAATGTGCAGAGACATCAACAGAGAAATGAAGTGCAACATCAGCATAATGATGAGAGACAAAATGTGAATGATGCTAGGATACCACTGAACAATGTAAGAAACCAGAATGCAAACAGAAATATTAATGTTAATCAGTTAAACAGACAGCCAATGCAGCTAGATAGATTCAGACAGCTGGTATTTGATGGTATTCCTGGGTATCCTAACCCCATTGATAAGCATCTGAGGCTGCAAGTGCCTAAATTTTCAGGAAACAACACTGTGTCAGGAGAAGATCATCTAAAAGCCTTTCAAAATGTCATGGATAACTTTGAGGTTGAACATGAGGATGTTTTCATGAAGTCATTCATGCAATCTTTAGTAGATGAGGCAAGGGAATGGTACAAGAATCTGCCTGATCAGAGTATTTCATCATGGGATGATTTTAAAAGGATGTTCAAGGAGCAATATGGTGACAAAACTGACCCTAGCTTTTTTGTAAATGAGTTCACCCGTATCACTAAAGGGTCAAATGAGCAGGTTGCAGATTTTAATGCAAGATTTACTAAAGTGTTAAACAAATTGCCACATCACATGAGGCCAAATGAACCAATGTGCATAATATTGTATATCAATGCCTTTGATGCAAAAACTGCATATGGATTAAGAGATAAAGGTCCTGCTACTCTCAGGGATGCTTTCAGAATTGCAGTGAATATTGAAAACAACAGGAAAGCATCGGGCAAGACAAATAGAAGGGATGATATAAAAATTCTGCAGAATCCAAACAAGCCTCAGAACACTCAAGGTAATACATCTGCCCCTGAAGATAAGATAGACAAATTGGCAAATGTTGTTAAGGACCTAAGCTATAGATTAGCTAGAAGTGAAAAAGGGATAGGTCCTGATAGGCAAGTCTATCAAAGGCAGGAAAAGAGGCCATCATTGCATGATATGCCTTATAATACCAATTGGCATGATGGTAAACCTATATTCCCACATAACAACACAAATCAAAGAGCTCAACATGTCAAAGAAACTCCTGATCCTCTAAAGAAAGCTGTAAATATTGTTGATGATGCTCCATGGTGTATAATTTGTCAAATGCCACATTCACAGTTACAGTGTATGATTGCTCAGTCCTTGTGTGATAATACTACATCTTGTAATGAATGCAATGAGCCACATTATGTGCAAGATGATGATGTAAATATGATGTCCATAAGCAATGGATACACTCTTTATGATGCTGATGAGAGTACAAATGATGGAACTCAGGGCTGCCAACAGTTCCCATATGATGAAAATGATGAAGTTAACCATGCCTATGCCCAGAACTCACACAATTTTCTGAGTAACTTACAATGACCTTCTGATGAGGAAATTAGGGCCTTCACAGCTGCAGTAGTTGCTCAAGTCAAGAGCAACTACAATCTCAGAGGTAAAAATCAAGTAAGCAGCTCATATCAGTCGGAAGGTATTTCTGCAGGTCAGCCACTGCATGGTCATAAGGGGATGGAATTACAAAAAAGGCAATGGGTTAATAATAAACAGAATTTTAGACATAGAACAGGTCATGAATCCCAAGGACCAGAAAATAGAATCCCTCAGGCTGAAGATCAAGGTAAAGGTTCCCAAGACAAGAATGATGATCAGAGAACTATGAAAGTAAAAGCTAAATCAGTTCAGGATAAAAACAAGATTGTGGAGCAAGCTACAACTGTTATACAAAATTATGTTCCATTTGATATAGCTCAAGTCCTCTCCTAGGTAAAAGTCTCTGTTCCACTTATGGAACTCATGAAAGTGGAAGAAATTAAGAATAGGACAATATCCCTAATTTCAGGGGTACCCTTTCAAGCTAAACAAAATGTTCAGATCCAGGGTGAGAAACATGTCATGTGTAATGAAGAAGATGAGGCTCCTGAAGTCTATTTAGGAGTGACTATGACAAAGTGTCCTTCACAAGTGGAACCATTTTATGTTTCCCTGGTTATAAATGGAAAAATAATCAGAAATTGTATGCTTGACTCTGGAGCATCTACAAATGTCATGCCTTTGGCCATCATGCAACAAGCTGGATTGAAAATTGACAAGGCATGTGGAAAATGTTATGCTATGGATGCCAGAGAGGTACCAGTTATTGGAATCATGAAGGATGTAGATTTCAAACTGGCAGCATTTCCTGAAAAGAGATATAAAATGAATATAACAGTGGTTGACATCAAGCCACAGTATGGTATGTTGTTGTCAAGAAGATGGGCAGCACTAATTGGTGGAAGTATGCAGCTGGACCTATCATATGCCTTGATTCCAATGAATGGCAGGGATGTTAAGCTAATCAGAGAACAAAGATCATCAGAGACAGTGGAAGACCAAGAAGCGGAGGAACAGATATGCTTTGTAAACACTGACTGTGATAACTTCAAGGTTGTCTCAGATGATAGAGAAGATAAGAAGAAAAATGTCTGCATTGAAGAATTGGATCAGCAAGGTTTGTGGACCATGTTTTTTGATGGAGCTTGTGCAAAACAAGGCTCTGGAGCTGGAGTTGTTTTCCTGTCTCCAACTGGTAAGCTCCTCAAATTCTCTTTCTTGCTGAGGTTTGTTTGCACAAGGTTAGAGATATCATTTGTCTTTGTTTCCTTTATCAACAAAAACATCTTTTCTTCAAACTTTGCACTTTATCCATTCTATCAGTGAAATATCCCTTTTCAAGCCATCTCCTTGAGTGCTTTATCAACAAAATCACTCTTTCACAAACCTTGGCCTTAGTTGCCTTTATCGACACAAATGACATACCACAAAATCTCCTTTTCTATCACCTTTTCCCTTGATGTCTTTGTCGGTGATTCTCTGAGATCATGAACTTAACCTTTCTTTGTCTTTAGTTGCCTGGTTGGCGAATCAAGAAAAAATCTAACTTAAGAGCAAGCTAATCATTCACAAAATTTGCCATCAAGAAGTAAAAGACTTGTTGTTTCTCTTTAAACACTTTACACTTTATGGTTGTCGGTGAATCGACGAATATTAGAACTCCCAAACTAGTTCTCAAAAAGAGAAATTTGTTAGTAACGTAAACTTTTTCTTTCTTTAAAGGCTCTTTAGTGGTGAAACAATCAAACCATGAACTTTGACTTGTGTGCCTCTTTCTTTTGCGCTCCCTTCCATAAAATTTTAGAACTTTCAAACAAAACATTATGGCCGAGACTTAGACTTTTTTCCATCTTCAAAGTCTTCAACAAGAATGCTTCCCTTTTCTTCTGTCGGTGAATTGGCAAATTTTAGAACCAATGAACTAGTTCACATTTTGAACAGTTTGCCGATTGACTATTTTGTTGACTAAGGACAAAACTTAATGCCTTATCTTTTCTTCTCTTTTGCATTAGAAAATTTTGCTTCTATGCACTTATCCTTTTCCAGAGACACTCTAACAAACTCCTTTGACATCCAACTTTGACATCAATGACAATATATCAACATCTACAATCCCTTAATGCTTCCATCTAATGTGCCCTTCATCCTTGTCCCTAGACTTGGTTTTCCCTTGTAATTGGTTACAGTATTGAGATGACAATACCATCTAGTAGAACAAGAAACCCAAGAGAAATCTATATAAATTCAAGTAATCCAAACCCATATCACAATCTAGCATAACTATCCTAGCACCACAGTCTAAACATAGGAAAAAAACAAAATAATCCAAACTAATCTAGCCAAGCACTCTAGCACCCATCTGAAAGAATCCATAGGCTTTATTCGTAATCTTTCTAAAATATTGTTTAGTTCTAAATAAATCATTACATCATCATTAGGATATATCATTCCTAATCCTTACATTTTCCCTAGAATATATCATTCCCAAATTAACAATGTTATGATCATCATCAAATCAATCTTCAACTTCTATCTTGACTAGGGGCAAGTTCTTGTTTATTTTTGTGCATGCTTTCTCACTTGCTCACTTGTGTGTTTTTTATTTTTATTTCATCTGTGGAGTTCTTGGGGTATTTCATGACAACAACATCATGGTGTCATATGTCATATGTCTACTTGTAACATTTTCTTTTGGGTTAGTCCCATGGCATATGGTAATTGTGTCATCATGGTTTTTCTATATCATGGTGCATCCTGTCATATACTAAAGAAAACACTAGGTGCTCAAAATAGCTAGAATCTTGTACAAGATTCATAGCATGTACCTCAACAATCCCAACCATTCACTCCTATCATATCCACTCCACCTAGCCTTTCATCATATCTACCACTTTATCATTAACATTCATCATCCCTATTCATCTTTCATTTGTATATCTCTCTCACCCCTTCATCTTACTCATTTTCATATCTTTCATTTTTCATCCCCCATTAACTATCTCTTTTCATCATCACCAATCCCCTCTTCCATCACTCACATCAAACTCTCTTGAAATCCATCTTTTTCATTCATCCCTGACCTCTTTGTTAACTATTTATTTCATCCATTTCAAGAGCAACCCATGTTATTCAAACCCACATATCCTCTCGAGGGAGCATCCCTACACCAAATCATCCAAAATCAACAATGACATTCAGAATAAAAATCCATCCAAGCATTGAAGTATCAAAACCAATTTTAATCATCCAATCCAATCATCAATCATCATTGAATCAATCAAATTCAACCAATTAATCAATCAAATCTAAACCATCAATCCATCTTAAAATCAACATCTCAATGCTTAGGGCATATTATTACCAATGCCATCCCACCAAGTTCCTATATCTAATTTCTTTGAAACACCATTGCTTCTTTTATTCACTATGCCATTTCAAATAGGGGTAAAATGTAGACACCTAAAATGGACCACATCCTAATGACACATCTAACATCACAATCCTAATACCACTTTGACACCACCATAAGCCCATCCTAACCACATTAACTTAACACTAATTAATTAGATAAGTTTTATTTATTTAATTACTTAGGATTACCCTTTTAACATTCCCTCCATCATCAAATTAATTAAACAAATCATATTTATTTAAATAAACTAATTTACTACAGCTTTCTGCACTAATTAATTAAATAGTCTTATTATTTAATTAATTAGTCTAAAATCCCAAATCCTAATCTAATCCCCACTAATAAAATAAATCAAATCCCAAATCACATCCCTTCCACAAATAAATAAATAAATAATTCAAAAAGTTACATGACTAACTAAAAAATAAAATTCAAACAACTAATGTCACCATCCATTTCCATATCACATTTTTTAGTCCTATCCATTCACATAATGATAGCCCTAGAAGCTTCTATCCTTGCCCTAAATACTTTCATCTAATCTCAACCATAGATTCATCTTTAATCTGAACCATCCATCCTTTTATCTTTCCCTAGAAGCTTCTAATCATTCCCTAATTCATCTCATTCAATCCTAGCCATCCATTCTTATCAAATCTCAACCCTCCATCCATCTATAAATCTATAAATCAACCCTCATCCTCAACAAAAAAGAAGAAAAAATTTATAGGTACATGCTATTGGAATGAAAAATGACCTTACACACCTCTTGAGCAACCAACATCTCCACATCAAGCATCCAAGAGCATATCCAACACATACAAGGTTTGCATTTGGTAATAGTTTACTAATTTTTCATTGTATTTGTATTTCTTTTTTTCTCAATTGGAGGTAGTGGTTGTATTTGAAGTAGGATTCCATATTTCTTGTGTTTCCTTATTGTTTTCTTTATATTTCTATTGCTACACTATTGATTCATACTATGCAATAGTGGCTATGTATGTAAGGTGATTATCCATGTGGAGACACAATATTTGGTGATATATGTAATATATTGGAATCATGTTATAGTTTTGAATGTAAATGCATGAATATTGGTATTCCATGGGTTGGTTGGAGAGTTAGATGATTGGAATTCTCATGTGAAGGAACCAAGGTTGCATGGTTGTATAGAATAAAAGGTTAGCATTGTTGCAAGGTGTGCACCCTTAGTCTCCTTGTGTTGTGTAGTGCAACACTTGGGTTCGTGACAAGGCTTAACTACCTCTTGTGGATTCATTAACTCTAGTGGTTGTATTGGTAATTAATAGGTCAATCTTTTGGTGCAACAACAACCGTCTTTCCAACAATTGGTATTAGAGCCTAGGTCATTGGTTTGAACCCCTCACTTGCGCTGGGGGGAGATTATTTCAAGGTGTGTGCCCTTGATATCCTTGTGTTGTGAAACATAGCACTTGGGTTCATGACAAGGCTTAACCGCCTCCCATGGATTCATTAACTCTAGTGGTTGTATCAAGAATTAATAGGTCAATCTTTTGGTGCAATGGCAACTGTCTTTCCAACAATTGGTATTAGAGCCTGGGTCATTGGTTCAAACCCCTCACTTGCACTAGAGGGAGATTGTTGTAAGGTGTGTGCGCTTGGTCTCCTTGTGATGTGTAGCATAGCACTTGGGTTTGTGACAAGGCTTAACCACCTCCCATGGATTCATTAACTCTAGCAGTTGTATCAGGCATTAATAGGTCAATCTTTTGGTGCAATGATAACCGTCTTTCCAACAAGCATTGGATTGAACATTGTTGGTGTGAGAAATTAAAGCAATTGTAGAAGAGTTTGCTATAGATTGAGACTCTATAAAAATGCCTTATTGTATTGAATCCTTAATTCTAAATAATATAACTATGAACATATTTTAGTGGTGAGTTTTTCTCTCACAAGGGTTTCCCACATAAATCTCTAAGTCTTGTGTAATCTTGTGAATGCATACTATTCCATTTGCTTCTATAAATGTTGTTCTATAGATTTTGCAAATATTGTTGATTATTGTTGGTGTACATAATCATAAGTTTCTTTAATCATAGTCTACTTTTCATCTACAATAAGGGTGTAAATCTCCAACACCAGCCTCCCATGAAATTAAAAAACCCTTGCTACAAGTTTGCCTTAGAATTCTACCATTTGAACAATGTTTATCATAGATACCCTTGCATGTCTTGGCATGTGATTAATGCCCTCAAATAAATATGATGGAGATTTGTGGCCATACAAATCACACTCATGTATTTCTAGACTCCTCAAGGGTATGAATTTAGATGAAAAGGTCATGTGTTATTGATGAATGGGTATGGGCAATTTAAATGTGATTAATGAATGCCCATACTTGTAGGCCTAAAAATTAGTACTTGATGGCTTGTCTAGGCCTAGAGAGGATGTTTTATCTACCCCAGGGTATTTCTCAATGAATCTAAAGGAGTTTTTTGTTTAAATGGTTGTGATGGAAAATTGAATACATTGACTTCAAATGATTCCAATGACCTTGCCCAAGAGACTAAATGTATTGTAAATGAATTTTTATATATAAAATTATGTAATATGTAACAAGGGTTGGTCTTTGAGCTAACATTTTGACTGCAAATGTCTCAAGTTGTTTTAGGGCACCAATTCATGCAATCTAGTCTATAAGAGGAAACAAAATGTTTTATAAATCATAGGAAGGGTATTGAATTGAAGCTATATATGTAACTAAATGTCTCCATGGTAGATTTAAGAAACTCAAGGAGATGTTTAAACATAGTTGTGGGTTCCCTCTTACCACACTTGTTGGTATGGTTATAATAGGAGTTAGATAAATGTGTGATAGCATTCTAATGCATTACAAACCTTGTGTAATAGGCTTCTCTTGTTTCTTATGGGTTGTTGTAGGTTTGAGATGGATTATTAAGCATGTTTAGTTGCACAAAGATTTTATCTTTGATTCATGTGTATGAAAGTCTAATTTCATTTATGATTTGCTGGTGTGATTTGTTCTTCTTTATAGGTTGTGACTATTGCTCAATGAAGTAGGCATTAGTCTAGTAGGTGAAAGACAAAACAAATCCCCATCATAGTATCTCTTGTCCTCATTATCTTAGGAGTTGAGATAGTTTCCATGATGCTTGTATGATCCTATAATGTAATTCACAATATAACCTATATTTTCCTAAAATTGATAAATCCTTTATGGATCACACAAGTATGTTGTCTTTCTTGCACATGTGTATGTGAAGTTAAGCGGATTCACTTACTGGGGAATAACACTACTATTATCTTTGGGTGCATATGCAAGAAAGTTCTCATATGCTCATTTAGATGACTAGTTGCAACCAACAATGACATGAAACTTAGTAACATATTTTGGATTTCATAGTACATTAGGTATGGTTGTTAGGGCCTTGAGTTTATTCCTATATCTTTCTTTAATTTTCATATCTTAAAGACCTCAAGGAACACCCCCCTTAGCCTAGTAGAGCCTAACGTAGGAATTACCCATCCTTATTAGTTGGAATATTATTTTCTCTACCCAATTATAATCCTCAAGCTATCCACCTTAAGTTAGCATCCCTAGAACTTAAGTTATAGTTTGTATTTAGGTATTTGGGGTTCCACAACTTTGAGAGCCAACAAATGGTGTTATTATTAGGGATCAAGAAACTGGATGTTTAATTGTATACCTTATAATTTATGTTCTTTGAAGTTACAGATTGGGTAGTTGGTCATTAGATTTGTGGCAACCTACCAACTTATGCCAACAAATGGTGTCATTGTCTAGGATGTTTTAATCTAGATGTTTCATTGAAGATCTCTTTAACTTAGTCAATAAGTTTGTGCAGCTATGTCACTTTGCTAATTTTTACAAGATTTTCTTTATCTTTAGTGAAGTGCAATGGATCTATCATTTGAACCCATTGGGAGAAACAAGAATAGGCCTTGAGGATGGAGAGAAGGAGACATTCAAGATATTCTAAAGCTAAAATGTTGCAAGGCATATGGAGAACAAAAGACATATGCAAGTCTGTCCATCCCTCTTCTCAAATACAAGAAGCTAGTACTTTTGGTAGGGAAAGAGTCTATATTGACTTAAGGGATCAATACCTATACACTTTTATGATTCTACTAATAATGTGGTAAGAACTACTAGGATACCATGAAAACTAAATTATGATAATAGAATCCATATGCATAGAGGTATATCTCATGATATATATGATTAAGAGCTTGGTATGCCTAGTCTAGATATAAGAACCCCACATGCCGAATCACCCAATGCTTCCCCTCATGCCTCACATTAGAATTTTATTAATTTCCATGATGCCAATAAACCAAATCAATTAGAAGGTGAAGATAGGGAAATAAATATTTATCAAGAGATTGACCTACTTGACCACCTTAGGGAAAGAACCTAAGAACTTCAAGTAGAGATCCAATTGAATGAAACTATATTTTTTAGACACACTTAATATAGGCCTTGTTGGATTAGTTTTCTTAGTATAAAAATCAAAACCAAGATTAATATGCTTAAAATCAGCTGGTGTATTATAATTAACAACATAATCCATGAGTCAACAGTACCCTTGATGTGAGAGCTCCATTTAAGAAACAAGATCAAAGGTTCTTGCTAGAAAGACAACCCCTTGGATTGGATAGGTATAGGCAATTAGACTTTTTTTGGAATCCTAGATTATCATAATCAAATTCTTAATGAGATTAGAGGGACATTTTCTAAGTTTCAAGGGAAAAATTCAATTTGAAGAGAGGAACACCTTAAGCACTTTATTAAAGTAACTAATGATTATGAGATTAACCATGAGGATATAATGATGAAATTATTTAGACAATCATTGCAAGCCAATGCAAGGGAGTGGTATAAAAGTCTACCCAATAGCAATATTGAATTATAGGAAGAATTTATGAGGGTCTTTACTTTGCAATATGGAGATAGGATAGATAAAAGCCTGCCATACATGAGTTGACAACCATAAGAAAGGGAATCAATGAGGTAGTTATGGATTTCAATAGCAGGTTCATTATGACTATGAGGAAGGTGCCATATAATTTAAGGCTAAATGAATATTTGTGTCTAGTGTTACAATATGGTGCCTTTGATGTAAAAATGAGGTATTACCTCAAGGACAAGAATTGACAAACTCTAAGGGATTCCTATGCTACTACCATTAACATTGAAAGAAACATGAGAGCATCTGGTAATCACATCAAAAGAGATAATGTTAATATCTCCCAACCATATAAAGGTTCCCAAAGAAAATCTCTTACAAATGTTGACAAGATTGATAAGCTTATGGGAGCAATGAAAGATCTATCTTATAGGGTTGTAAGGAATGAGAAAGGGTTGCCTCCAAATAATGCTACGACTCATTACAATGAAGGTTAAAGACTTCATAACAAACCATATAACATAGATTGGACTAAAATCCCAGGGTAGAATGATAGAAAAATAGTTCCCAGGTAATGTAATTAGAGACATAAAGACAATGAAACTGTTGACCCATTGAGGAAAGATCATGTGAGCCTTCAAGAAGATTCGTCATGGTGTGATGCATGCTATTTGCTCCATGATCCCATAAACTATGCTATTGTGATTACTATCATGATAGAGGAAGAATTCCCAAATGAGGAAGGAAATCCTAAATATTATGAAGACCATGATATAGAACAATTTGACATATATGAATATGATCATTTGGATGGAGAAATAGAGCATGGCTCTTGCTCTAATGATGATGAATTGTTTCAGTGTGATTAGGACAAAACTTTAGTCTAATATAAATTGCTAATTTATGATCTAGAGCATCTCAAAGAACTCATACAATAGAGGTACAAGAGGGTAAGGCCTTCAAGTAAGGATATCAAGGCTCTTTCTAATGAAACTATCATGTAGGTGTAAGGTGGGTATTATTTAAGGAATAGACATGTTGCTACTAGGAATGAGGTTATTGTTGTTGCCAAACCAAACATGTCAATCCCATAGGTTGATAGAGGAAAAAAAATGAAAAAACTAAGGTTAGAAATAGTGGTCTAGTAGAAATAAAAGTTAAGAAGAAGAAGCCTCATGTGCAAAGTTCAAAATCCCAAAATAAGTATATCCCAAAGACAAAAGGGTTTGATATACCAATTAGCAATATTGAGGTCTCAAAAGCCAAAGATACAAATGTTAAAGGAGGTGAAACCAAGAAGGAACTATAATGAGGACAAGACACCATCCAAGGGGGTGGTAGTGTCACCAATAGTAGGAATGTGAGAAATCATAGTAGTTGTTATGGAGTAAAAAGTGGACACATGCCTTTTTACCTCCTAGTTTAGTTCCTAGGTCCCCGTGTTAACACTCTACAAGAAAAATATTCATCCCGATGAGAAATCCCCTAAAATCCATGTCAAATGGGAACTAGGGGCCCATTTAATTCTTAGGGAATGACCAAAAAGGGACCTTGGGACTTGGACTCTTGTGCCCAAGTCCACTCTAATTGGTCAAGGTGAAATTTAAGGGATGTTGGCATAGGAATTTTAAATGGGTCCTTACCTGTCAACTCTTTCAATTAATTTGTTAAAGTTTAACGAGGTAGCATATATAAACAATTTTTTGAATTCATGTTGTAACAAGTTGATGATAGCAAGGTTATGATATTGAGAAAAGAGCATTCAAGGTATTCATTGTGTTATTGTTGCAGATTTGTGTTAGTATTATGTTTGTTGTAGATTTGGAATCATCATCAACATCCTTATGAGTTGAAGAGTCTTCATCCTCCTAAGGACTTCACCTCCAAGGTGACATTATCATTGTGTTTGAATAATTTTATCATCATTTGGATTATCTTTAGCCTCTGTCCTATAAGGACACACTCTTTCTAACAATGGTGTTGGGAAATCTTAAATACTAACCCAAGATTTGACTGAGGCAAATCCCTAAATACCACAACCCCCAAACCCCTTTTCTTCTTGTGTGCAAGTTACAGGTGTGTGAATTGCATAAGTGAAGGTATAGGGAGGTTGCTTAAGGGATAAAGATTCAAGTTCCAAAAACAAAGTTTAGAAATTCATCTGTAGCAGACTTGGGTGCTAGCACCAGTGTCCACCACCTAAATCTAACATTGGATTCAGCATCAGAGCATCATTTACAATATTTTTCTAATTTTGAGCTTTCAGATATCAAGACTTTCTAGACTTGGGTGCTAGCACTAGAGTCTTTTGACTTTTCAGATTCCATTGAACAGGTTAGGATATCTCATTGATCATCTTGGTACCTTTAGATCCTGACTTTCCATTGTCATTTATTTGTTATAAGATAATTATCTCAATTCTAGGGTTTAGTACAATGATTGGCCTAGGGTTTGATAAAAGGCTTGGTTGAATCACATATTTCCTTTGCAAACAAGAATACAAAATTAGTAGCTACGTCCTCTTTCATCTTGTAGTGACTTAGCTTAGTTTTGTCGTTGAATGTGGTAGTGAAAGAAGGGTTTGATCTAGTGTACTTACATGCTTGCATTCAACCCCTTCCTCTTTCCCTACTAAATAGTAGTATCCTACAATTCATTCCTAACATTAATGTTATAACCATACCTTGATCCACCCCTTTGCCCAATTATTTTTGCATTAATTTTTCCCATGTCTTGAGCCAAGTTATAATTTCTATACCTATAACTCAGCTCTTTAGGATCCCCAAGAATAAAAAGAGATCATTTTATTTCATGACTACCCCAACCATGTTTGATCAATCTATTAGCCCTCCCATTAATACCAATGTTGATGAAAATGCCCAAGATATTCCCAAGGTTTACCTTAGTATGTCACTTGTGAGTATCCAACTAAATGTGGACCCTTTTTACACCTCACTACTAATATAGGGATGGTTGTTACATAACTGTATGTTGGATTCATGGGCTTAAAGTAACATCATACCACTTGAAGTCATGAATGGATTGGAATTAAAGTTTTTTAGGTCCTATGGGAAATAATATGCAATGGATTCAAGAGAATTTAACATCATAGGAATTGTAAATGAATTGGAGGTTCAACTTATATCCTAGCCTAATAAGTCTTTCTTGATGGAAATAATAATTGTTGAATGAGCTATACAGTGGGCATGTTGCTATCAAGTAAGTGGGTTGCCTCCATTAGAGGGAGTGTCTAGATGGACTTGTCTTATGCCACTATCCCATTGCATGGAAGGAAGTCAAGCTACTTAGGGAGAAGAAAATGACACACATTGTGGAGGATCCTAAAGAACCTAAAAATGAGGTGCTCTATGTTGAGGTTGAACTTGAAAAATCATTGGTTATTGTGATGATAATGTTGATAGTTGTATGGATCTTGATTTTCACCATCAACCCTTTTGATCTAAGTGTAATATGTTATGGACTATGTATTTTTCTAGTGCAAGCTCTAGAGAAAGTAATGGTGTTGGTGTTGTTCTTATATCTCCTAATGGCATATGTTTTAGATTCTCTTTCAAGTTGAACTTTATATGCACTAATAATATTGTAGAGTATGAGGCCTTACTCCTTGGTTTAAACATTGCTTCCAAGTACGGTATCAAATATATAAGTTTGCATGGAGACTCATAATTAGTTGTGTTTGTCCCCGAAACCATAGCTCCATAATCCTAGAGTATATTCTCACCTTCAAAGCTAGGGGGTGCAATCAATAAGGTAAAATAGGGTCTCGTTAATAGATTAAGGATGGTTAAAGGCCAGTTGATGAGAGGGGATAATCTCTCCTACACTTTGAGCTTAGCTAGACTTGGGAGGGTATTCCCAAAGGTAATCCTTGATAGGATTTGATCACAATGGAAGGTGAACAAGATGAACCACTGTAGTAGTATCTAATGCATGTTGGAACCCAAAAGTTGTCACTAGGTCATAAACTAACCTACTGCACATAAAGCCTCTAATTAAGTTGATTACTACACCTTGTAGGTGCACCCACATATGATAACAACATAATATCCAATAAGATGAATCCACTTAACTTCACATACACAATTTTCAAGGTACATACACAAAGAACATGATTCTCCAATGATTTAGACACTTGAAGGTTGCTTAAGATTATTCCATGGTTCACAATAATGAATCATAAATGACATATTAAACCCTAATCTAAACCTATATCTAACATGGATAGAGGATTGATAAAATATAGAGTTTTAATCCCTCACCAATATGAATTAGTGCCTACTCCATTGGGAAATAGAGTCACATAATGCAAGGAAGAAGGAGATATTTTGTAAAACATCAATAGAACTAGATATGCATTTACATACAAATCAAAGATTACATCTTATTGTAAGATGGAAAAGAAAGCTTAATCAATTATGAACAAACTAGATCAATATTTCCTATTAAACATTAGAACATAAGCTGATGAAGACTTTACACTTGGCTACAGTCCTCAAGGGAGGGCCAAGATGTCTAGGCTCTATTTCTTTGTTGTAATAGTGGAGATTGATTTGAGAATAGAAAGATCCGGGGTTACAAGTGATCAATTTGACTAATCTAACAGCATACAGATGTTATAGAATAGATGTAGAGAAAGAGAGAGTAGATCTGGACAGATAATAGAGAGAGAAATCTGGTGCCTAAAATTGGAGCAAAATGTTGAGGACACTAGAGCTGGGTTCTACTGTCTGGATGAGCCTATAAGAGCTACATGACCAATATGTAGACATCAGGAGCAAATCTAGAAAGACAACACAGAGAAGGGTCTACCACTAGAAACTAGGGAAAAAAGGGTAGGACTCTAGAGATAGGCGCTAGTGTTCTAAGGGTTTGATCTAAATTATGTCTGATGATCTCTATCCCAAATCCTTCCATCTTTTTATTGCTATTTGATGTTAGGAACCTCTATTGCAATTTGCACACATAAAAGAGGGAAAATGGTTGTGTTGTATAGAGCCTTACCTCAGTCAAACCCTGTGTTGGTGTTCCCACCTCTACAACATCAATGATGATGATGATAGAGAGTGCATGTTTATGGTGAGAAGAGGTAAAACATGCAATAAGTAATGTGATAATGAAATAGAGTTTCCATGAACATGAAACCCTAATGGATTTGATGTTACAACATGGATCATCCAAAAGGAGTCAAAGGATAAGGAAGAAGCTTCCTCGTAGACCTACAAGGGTTAGTACATTAGCAATAGTCTTCACAAATAAAGAACTTGTAGAGAGAGAAAGAGATAGCTTGTTAGAGAGAATCATCGTAGGGAGAGAGTGTGTTCAAATGAGGAAGAGAGAGGTATTTATATATGAATCCCAAGGACCTATTTGGGTTTATGCTGACAAGGTACATCACTCAAGAAAACAAGGCAAAACATTTAAATTTAAACTTTTGGAGCCAACGGGAAGGATACTAACGTTGGATGCCAGTGTCTTGGCCTAATTTTCTCTTGAAACGCTAGTTATCAAGGGACTTAATTCACATGCTAAAAGGAGTGCTAGTGTGAAGCTATAAGTAGATGTAATTTACTATACTACATTTAGCCCCAAATTTAGTGAGGGTATGAACTTACACTCATATGCTCGCTAAAGTATGGAGAAACCAAACATCATCAAGATAGAAATACCAGAAGTGTAGAATCTCACTAAGTTAAGAGATGTACTAGCCCCCAATATTAGTATCCTACAAGTTTACAATATTTAGACAAAGAGGTTACACATACACAAGACACATGGTATAAATCAGACATATACGCAAAGCATACATGGATTATACATGAAGCATATATGGAAAACATGCAGCATACATAGAAGACATGAAGCATATATAGAGATGTAATGTTAGAAAATGTCCCCTTGTGGGCTTTTCCCTCAAAAGGTTTAGCTCCCGAGTCTCTAGTGTACATTTAGGACATATTACATCATAATTCAACATCTTGATGGAATGAACCCTGGGTATCATGACAAATGGGCCCTAGGGGGACCCCTTGAACCTTACCCTGTCCAAAATAGGGGGGAGGACTTGGGCACCCATGCCCTAGTCCTGCCCTATTTTGGGACAAGCCCAAATTTGAAGTGTCAGTTTATGACCGTTATTTGGTCCTTAAGCTGACATGGTAAGTTTGAATTTATGAAATCTTGGTGGGAGTGTTTGTAGTTGCATATATAAGCATGTTTAGGCATTCATTTGTAAACTAGATGATTACAAGATATCAACTTGCATGAACATTGGTGATTCAAGGAATTCATTGTGTGAAAGAGTAGACTTGTGTTGTTTTATGTGTTTGTGTTTGCAGATTTGAGCATCCATCTCCTCATGGAATGAAGAGATTCTTCCTCCCATGAGATCTTCACTACAAGGTGACATATATTGTGAATATTGAGCATTTATCATTTGGTTTTTGCCACTACCTCCCTAGGCACGCACTCTCTATCTGACAACGGTGTTCGGAAGACTTGAATGTCTCTTTGGGGCTTGATTGAGGCAAGCCTCTAAACACCACAACCCCCTCCCAAAGTCTTGTGATTGTAGGTTATAGGTGTCGCATTTGGAGAAAGTGGAGTTGTAGGAAGGATCAATAGGCATCAAGGATTTAGGATCTAAAGAGAAGCAGGACATGAGAGCCTTTTCGGGACTTGGGTGCTAGTCCTTGTGTCCTCCACAGTTGAATTTCTAGAAAAAGAAGTTACAGTGCAGATTAGTGTCAGAAGGAGGTCAGGATCCCGCAAAGAAACTAGTATCTTGGACTTGGGCGCCCACTCCTTAGTCCTGACTTTTCCATCTCTGAACCCCAAAAATAGGTACGCAGTGATTTGTTATTTTACATCTTCTTGTAGCAGCATTTTCTATTATTCATCTGTTTGCTATCGAATTTGCATAATTATAGTTTTAAGGTATAATTGAGCATAAGAGAAGGAAATTGACAATCAAATCATAGAACTCCAAGCTTCCCTACATATCAATAGTGACCTAGGGTATGATAGTACATTGCAACTCAACCCTAGGTCCTTGAATGTAAGGGTGAAAGGAGGATATACACCAAAACTAACAAAACTCAACTATCCAAAAATCACTCTTTACATTTTGGTGAACCTCTAGACACCCAAAATTGACTCATTATCATTAGCATTTAAACATCACATTATCAATCATTTGCATTTGTCTAACACACTTGAGCAATATCCCTAACACATCTATTTCTTCTATTAGTCAAATAAATTTATATTTATTTAATTAATTCATTACCCATTTCTTCTAAGCTATAATTAAACAATCTTTAGTTATTTAATTATCTTCATTCTATCTATTTTTAATTAAATAAATCTTATTTATTTAATTAAAAATTCCTTTCATAAACCCAATTTCCAATTAATTAAATAAATTTTATTTATTTAATTAATTTATCTTATCATTTATCTCATGAGCCGATGTGTGTGCCTCTTTCATTTAAAAAGATAAGTGGTACTACATCCTTTTATTTAATATCTTTCATATGTAGTACTTTTTATTTACACAAGCACACATAATCCCTATCTTCCCTCCACTTGTCATCTTCACATTCACCTATGCCTATCTTTCAATCTTAGCCATTCACATAGCCACCGAATCTCCACCATTGATTGATTTTGGTTGAGTTCTATATAAACACCCTCTTATTCCATACCTCAAACAATCCAACATTCATATAGCATCTACATTATCATCCTGAGCATATTGAGCACTTGAGCATCCATAGCATCCATTGAGCTTTTACCATTATCATTCCTCCATCATGGCAGCTTTTATCTTCATAATTATTCATTGTTGAAGAAGCAATCTACATCATAAACAAGGAATCACACAATCTAGGTGATGTTGTGCTTGAATTGCATACTTTTGGTTTCATTTAGATTAGATTCTTTGATGATGGTAGGGTTAGGTTTTCATGGCTATGCTTGATCTTATTAACTTGATTTTTTACCTATCACATTTTGGCATGCTCGGTGGGACTCACGTCCTTGATTAACTTTGTTGTTTGAAGTTGTTTTTATGAAGATCAGATTTTTCAAGCGCTTACAGAAAGTTCCAGTCACTTTTGAGCAAAAAACCGTCGCTGTCTGAATACCTGCATCGCTTCTACACTGAAATCTACCGCCTATAGCATTTTTTAGATCCCTTTTATACTAATATTGGTCGCTTCTTGTTTGTTCTGCAACTCTTTTATATTAACAGTGGTCGCTTTTACATTTAATTGAATCACTTTTGATCCGACAGTGATCACTTTTAGCTAACTGTATCACTTATTGTAGAACTAGGGTTTTTGTTGCGTGTTGTTGCTTTTACAAATCCAAGTCGCTTATGAGCCATAACCAACCTCTTCATGCTTTTTCACATCGCTTGTGAGCCTTAACAATTCACATCTAGAGCCCCCGACATCACTTATGATCTGTAAGATTTCACCTGTGATAGAATAGAGATCACTTTTGACCAATAGTGGATCGCCTCTGGTAAACTGTGTCACTTTTAGTCTATATCATTTACATTTTATTTTTCTTGGCTACTAATTAGGTATTTGTGCAACATCTTATCAATTTGTCCAAGAAAAGGAGGTTATCAAACTACTAACATATCTGTTGCAACTCCGATCGGTCCAAGACTTGTGGTTTTTCACTAAATTAGGAACATTTGGGCTTGGTGCTTAAAATGAATCATTGCTTGCTCCGTGCTTGATTTATCTTTTTTGATTGCTTACATGTGATTGATTGTAACCCAAATTTAATAACAAAAGTATCCTCTCCCCTTTCCTATCAAATAGATCTTGGGTGTATGAGAACTTGTTATTATCTTTAGAGGGCCTGCCTTCCCGGTGTGAGAAGGGATATGACCCAAGTGGTAACGGGCTAAAGCCAAGTCCTTCTGAACCACTATATAAGAAAAGTGTTTATGTCAAAAGCCACAAACAACGGGTGTTGTTGCATTATACCGATTGCCAACCTCCCCCAAAACCCTCCAAGGTGTAACCCTTGAAGGCTGGGAAACTCCATAACAGAGAGTAGCGCTGCCGCATGTATAGCCACCTGAACGGATGCCCTCATTAGCAACTTTGTGTAGTAGCCAAAAACCCTCTATTTGTTATGCAAAAGGTGGGACCTTTGAAGCCACCCTGATTCATGTGGTTCTTAGAAGAGATAGCAAGGACAATCCTAAGGTTTGGTGAGGGATAGGCCTTACAAGAAACCTGGATCTTGGTATGTGTGAGAAGTGTGTGCTGTGGAGGGGAGCCGGTGCTACCAAGATCCTGAAGCTATTTGCTTTGAATAAGCATGGCCAGGGGATTTAACAAATACAGTCCTTTCCTAGCTTTGGTTGTATAAGTTTGTGATTGTTGTGAGTGTGATTGACTGTAATTACTATTTTCTTGTCAAAAATCACAAATCAGACATCTTTCCTAATAGACACATTCACTTTTAAGCCTAAACTGCCCACATACAAACAACAGAATCTCTTTCAAACTGTAGTTAGCCACTTTTCACCTAAACATAACCGCTTTTGAACTGTAGTTAGCCACTTTTTGCCTAAACAAAGTTGCTTTTAAACATCAGTTAGCCACTTTCTACCTAAATTGGTTCACCTTTAAACAACAGTTTGTCACCTTTGGCATAACCTACGTCGCTTCCAATCAATAGTAAATCACTTTTGAGCCAACAGTTATCGCCTGTGAACAATTAAATCACCTCTGGTTAACACTATAACCTGCTGACAGAACCTAAACCAGTCTGTATTTGAGCTATTACCAGACATCTTTGGTCTTTTCTGAGTCGCATATGAGCTATCACTTGTCACCTATGGTCTAATATTAGCAAATCTTAGTGACTCAGTAGAATTAGCCACAAATCCAGCTTGCTCATCTTCAGCATTAGCTTTTAGACCTGTCTCTGATCATTAGCAGATACCTGGACTTTGTCTCCTGTTTTGAGCTTACCAATCAATCACATTTCCTAAGCTTTTCATCTTTTTGAGATCCCAAACTAGCAAACCAAACACCAAACCAATCATTTTGATCAATTAGCAAAACATCATCTTTTAGCTTTAGCCTTAGCAAAACATCAGCAACATAGCAACCTTTAGCAAACAACTTTTCCCTTGAGTGTGTGAGCTATTCTCTAGGGAAAACCAACCAATAACAAAGAAAACCAACCAAGCAAAACAACAAATCAAACCAACCAACCAACTAGAAAACTATCACCTTTCTTTTGGGTATCAAACCTTTGACAAGATCAACTTTAGTTTTCAACATCAACATCATGCCTCAAACTAGGAGTCAATATAGAGCTGAAATGGAAGCCAAATTGCAAGCTAAAATGGAAGCCAAATTGCAAGCTGAGATGCAACAATTTAGATCAACACCTCTTAAGGATGCAACTCAATTCACGACTGGTATGCCTCCTCATATGTTTACGCCTCATGGGTATACCGTTGGAGATTTATCTTCACAACAAGTGCAACCTCAAACATCTTTGGAAACTTTTGACGAACAATCCCAAGAAGATTTATCAGAATTTTAGGACACCCATGTGTGGGATCAAGTTGAGAGACTTGTTTTATCTGAGAGTAATCACTACTTCTTGCAACTTGCTCGCATGGGCGCTAAATTACCAAAGATTTTGACATATCTGCTATTAAAGAGAATGATCTAAATACTCCCACTGTTGTTGCAAAGGGACCATCCACTATAGTCACACCATCTCCCACCATATCACAAGCTCTATCTTCCACCACATCTCTTTCATTGCCTATCATTACTTCATTTGATCTACCATGCTCGGAGCACACTCTAGAACCTTTGATAATGCCAATCAATGTGTTCCCTCTTATGTCACAAAACCTTAACATTCCACCTTTCCATGTTCCTCAACATATTCCTCCTCCTACCATGACCATTTCCATGCCTCAAGTAACACAAGCTGTCCATGTGGCCCAAGCGCAAACTTCCCAAATATCACAAGCTATTCCCATATCCCATAGTGTGCAAGCCTCCCAAACTATCCCAACAACACCAATAGTCCAAGCTTCACGACCATCACAATCTGTCATATCCCATATGAATACCATATCTCATATACTAACTACTAATACACTTTCCACCATCTCTACTAATCCATCCATTACACCATATAATCCCAATGTTAGTCTTATTGACATGAGTGACCCTCCTATCATTTCTCAAGCCAATCCTAGATCTATAGTCACTTATGTTGAGAAACTTACATCCATTCCGTCATATTCTTCCAACCCTTCACACACCATCAATCCATCTTATGCCACCCAAGGCTTGCTTATTATCACCCAACACATGACACATACCAATCCTCATGTTGTCCAAAATACAAACCCAAGTGTTCATCCTTCTTTTGCATCTACCAATCCTTCCATCACTTACCATATCACAAATCCAACTCCAACTTCCCAACCATTAACTAGTGTCAATCCATCTTCCACTTCACATGTGGTACAAAATCTTGGTGCCCATTCGTCACAATATACTCAACCACCGCTTGTGTCCCAAGGATAGCACTCCTCAACCACATATGTGTCACATCCTAATCCTTTGACATAAATTGTGAGCATGCAACCTCAACAAATGGTCATGGCTTCACATATCCCACAACAACAACCTCAATAAACATCATACCATGTTTCACCCACTTTGCAACAACAACAATTATCTTCAGTGGATGTTCAACAAATGATTAACCAAGCAGTAGGACAAGGCAAGAAGACATTTTCTCTAGAAAACATATGTGCTTATCCATTTGACAAGTCTCTTCATATGATACCTTTTCCGCCACACTGTGAAATTCCACAATTTGACAAGTACAAAGGAAAAGGAAATCTGGAAGACCATCTTAGAGCATTCTTTGTGGCATGTCTTGATGTTGCTTATGATGATACATATCTTTTGAGACTATTTCCTTGAAGCTTAGCAGGACAAGCTCTTGAATGGCTCTCCCATTTACCTCTGGGAATTAAGTCTTTTTCGGAGTTAGCCAATAAGTTTCGATCACACTTTGCTTTTAACATTAAACATGAGATAAACATGAATGACCTTGTCAACAATAAACAATGCAATGGTGAAGCCTTTTCTTCATTTACTCAATGATGGCATAATATGGCTAGCAAATTATCATGGGAAATCCCTAAGAAGCAACAACTCGATATCTTTGTTCAAAATCTTCATCCCGAGCTATCATTCCAACTACACTTACAAAGTGCTAGCACCTTTGATGAACTTGTTTCCAAAGGAACCATCATTGAATGAGCTTTAATTGCTAAAGGAACTATCAAGATCTTTTGTGATAACAAAGACTATCCTCAAAACTCCAACGATAAGTCTCACTTTTGGAACAAAAATAAAAATGTTGTCAATGACGATGTTGTGGATGCAAAGAACATCCAAACTATGAAAGCTCCCATCAACATCCAAGCTGCTTCTACAACAACACAACCTTTTTAACGAATGCGACAACAACAAACTTCCAATCCACGTTGACAATTTACACCATTAGCGGAACCTATGGAAGTTATCTTTCGAAAGCTTCTCCAAGCAGGCGATATTATCTTACCAGATGCACCACCTAATGGTGAACCACTTTTCAAAGCTCCTTGGTACAAAGAAAATGAATATTGCGATTTCCATAGAGTTAAAGGACACAAAACAAATGGTTGTATGCGCTTAAAACATGTCATCCAAGATTGCATCAATCAAGGTTTAATCAAAGTTACACCTTCAATAGCTCAACTTGCACAACAATCAATATCGAACTATGATCTAGAGACTTTTAACAATCCACTTCCATCTCATGACAAAACAAGTAACCCTCATGTTGGGAATGCCATTCAATACAACTATGGATCGTCTACCATTGGCCGCATTGACCATGCTCACATTTCTACCATTACTATCCAAGGCAAAGCACTTGACTACACTGTAACCACTCAAAGAAGTCACGTCACTATTCAAGGAGCACCTGTTCATCCTCCTCGACCATTCTCTAATTATAATATCTTGGATCACCTTGGCAAAACACACGAACACATATCTGTTCTTGAGTTTCTTCACATATCACCTACTCACAAAGCTATCCTTAACAAAGCCCTACAAGAATCTTTGGTGCCCAACGATATTGATATCACACAATTCCAATCTATGGTCACTAGCATTGCAGCCCCTTGTCATTTAACATTTTCTGACAAAGATCTTCAGCCCTCCATCCATCCTTCACACAATGAAGCCCTCCACATTGAAGTGTTTGTTAAACAACGTCATATCAAACGAATCTTGGTAGATGGTGGAGCTAGTCTTAATATATGTTCTTTGAAATTAATCAAACAACTAGGATATTCTAAGAAATATGTTGACACCTCCAAGGTTATTACTATCAGAGCATATGATGATGCTGAGAGAGATACTAAAGGGATTATTTTCTTGCCTATCCAAGTTGGATTGATCACCACAGAAACCCATTGTTAGGTTCTTGATATTGACCTTCCCTATAACATCATCCTTGGTCATCCATGGATACATGCCCTCAAGGTAGTTCCTTCCACATACCATCAATGTCTTAAATTTCCACACAATAGTGTTGAGGTTACTATCCAAGCCGATCCCAATCCATTTGAATTTTGTCATGCCTTTCAAGCTAAATATCAGAGTCTGAATCATATTCTCATCAACACTGAGGCATATCTATCTTCATCCTATGTAGACCCATTTGACCTACTCAAGCCATCATCTAGCAAAACCGCTTCCAACCTCCGTATCAAGTACATCGAACATGGCCCTGGTGAATACACACTGCAAGACTCTTGTTGTGTGGGCACTCTTCCATTATCTCCTAAATCCTATGGTAAACCTTCTACATCCAAACCAACTTTAGCCCCCACTGTCATCAAAGCTCCACCCACAGTATTCATTAAAGGTAGATTCCTAGATGATGAAGACATTGATGAAAATGACCAAGTCCAACTGGAAGTAGAGAGATACAACAATGGGTTCCATATCATAAAGAACATGGGCTACAAAGAACATGGTGGATTGGGATCACAGGAACAAGGACCTATTGAACCCATTATTATGTCTAAGAAGTTTAATAAGCAAGGCCTTGATTATCAGCCAGAGGTATCGCGACTCAAAGACGTTAAGTGTATTTCTGATACTGACGTTGAACCTTCCTCGGTAGGAGAGACTTCTAATTTGGATACTATCGATGACTCCCCCCTTCATATTACTGACCTTTTCCAAGAACACTCCATCTTCATGATTTCTGTAGCCTCCTCTAGCCATAACAATTCCTCCATTAACCTTTCACTCGTATATCCTGACCTCGTCGATTGGGACCAACAAGGGGCACCGATATTAGATACATTTGAAAATGATGAAGCTATTGCAGAATTCATGGGCTTGCGACAAGGCATTCGATTAGGTGATCACAAAGCAGGTTTCATGATGGACCTACCTAAACTAGCATATTTTGGCAGAAGTATCAAATCCTTCAGTTGTAAAAGTGAAATAAACAAAATTAAATAAATTAAGTCACTAGGTGAAAACTGAAAGGCGCCTCTTGACCGTGAAAAAGTAAAAATAAAGGATGTATCCAAAGGTGAAAACCTCTCTGAGGTGCCTAAGGATGGGGGATTTGATCTTCCTGTTGCCATTGATTATCATGAGAAATCAACAGTGCTAGTTGAACAATCACAAGACATGAACTTGGGTATAGAGCAAAATCTAAAATCACTTTTTTGGCAGCATCACTATTAGAGCAAGAAAGAAGAAACTTCATAGCATTTTTTATGAGAAGAGCTATAAATTTTGCATGGACTTATGCTGACATGCCAGGTCTAGATCCATCACTTGTGGTACATCATCTAGCAGTATCTCCTAATGCAAAACCTGTCAAACAAAAATTGTGTAAAATGCATCCACAGGTAGCTTTATTGATCAAGGTAGAGATTTAGAAACTGTTAGAAGCAAAGTTCATAAAACCTATTGATTATCTAGAATGGGTTTCCAATTTGGTACCTGTAGCAAAACCTAATGGATGAGTTCGTTGTTGCACAGAATTCAGAGATCTTAACAAAGCATGTCTTAAGGATGACTTTCCACTACCAAGCATAGACAACATTGTAGATCTTATAGCCGGACATGAAATGCTATCTTTGATGGATGGAATTTTAGGATATAATCAAATCAGAATAGTAGAGGAAGATCAAGATAAAACATCTTTTATTTGTCCATGGGGCACATATTGCTGGGTTGTAATGCCTTTTGGTCTCAAGAACACTGGAGCTACTTATCAATGAGCCATGACAGTTATTTTTCATGACCTTTTTCAAACTATCATGGAGGACTATGTTGATGACATCTGGGAAAATCTAAGACAAGAGAAGGACATCTACAGGTATTAGCACAAATCTTTGATCGATTAGAAAAGTATCAAGTCAAACTGAACCCAAAGAAATGCATATTTGGTGTAACATCTGGAAAACTATTGGGATACATTATGTCTCGATGAGGGATAGAAGTCAACCCAGCTAAAGTAAAATCTATCATGGAAATGCCTCCACCAACAAATCTCAAGTAGCTCCGCAGTTTACAAGGCAAGTTACAGTCCATCTGTAGATTTATCTCACAACTAGCAGATAAATGTCATCCTTTTTAGCATCTTCTTCATAAGGGTGAACCTTTTAAGTGGGATGAAAAGTGTCAACAAGCTTTTGATAAAATAAAGGAATATCTAGCAACACCTCCTATTTTAGTACATCCTGTGCTTGACCGCCCATTATTGCTCTACATATCATCAACAACAGTAGCATTGGGTTCCCTTCTAGCTTAACGTGATGATTTAGGAAAAGAACAAGTCATCTATTACATCAACAGAACTCTTGTGGGATATGAACTCAATTATTCATCTATGGAAAAAGCATGTTTAGCATTAGTGTTTGCTTCCCAAAAGTTGCAACACTATATGTTGAACCAAACAACCAAGCTCATATCAAATGTTGATCCACTCAAATATCTTCTTTCTAAAGCAATTCTCATGGGAAGATTAGCAAAATGGGTCATGATCTTAAGTGAATTTGACATACAATATGTGGATCGAAAATCCATCAAAGGATAAGTCATTGCTGATCAATTAGCTGCAGCACCCATCACAGATATTCATCCAATGTATCCAGAATTCCCTGATGAAGGATTATTCAATTTAACTTCTCCAACACGGTGGTAGCTATATTTTGATGGATCATACACACAACATGGATCAGGAGTAGGGATCTTGTTTGTTACCCCTCAAGGAGATTGTATACCCAAATCATACAGAATTTCATTTCCATGTACCAATAACATAGCAGAGTATGAAGCTTTAATCACAGGATTGTGCATGGTAGTACAATGGGCTATCAAATAGTTACAAGTCTTTGGTGATTCTCAACTCATTATCAAATAGGTCTTAGATGAATATCAAACAAAAGATGAGAAACTTCTTCCATACAAGCTAATGGTTGATGATTTTAAAAGGTATTTTGACAATATCACTTTTGAACAAATTCCAAGACTACAGAACAGAGCAGTAGATGCCATGGCCATGATTGGGTCTCTTCTAGACATGCCATCTAATACACATAAATGTGAGTTTTTGGTCGAACAGCTTTTGATTCCAATATTTGAAGTTCCACAGTCTGAACTTATATGTGACATTGTTGGTCCCAATTCACCATGGTACGAGGATTTAAATGAGTATCTCTATAATGAAACCTTGCCACTTCAACTATCTAAGAACCAATGCAAAAACCTTTATCCATCGAGCCTCTCGTTACACTATTTTGGGAGACACCCTTTATCGCCAGAGTCTTGATGGTATCCTTCTTAGGTGTCTTGATTCTGAGGAAGTAAAAGTGGCCTTACATGATGTATGTATGAAGGTGTCTGCGGATCGCATTCCACTGGCCCTGGCCTTGTTAAGAAACTTCTATGAGTAGGATACTATTGGTCAACCATGGAAAAAGATGCACAACAATTTGCAAAGAGATGTCTACAATGTCAGAAACATGGAGATTTAATACATGCACCAGCACATGAGCTTTAGCCTATCACTACTCCATGGCCTTTTTCATAGTGGGGACTTGATCTCATAGGTAAAATCCATCCTACTTCATCAAATGGTTATAAGTTCATTATCACTGCCACTGAATATTTCACAAAGTGGGTGGAAACCATACAAACGACTTATATCATAGGCAAGCAAATATCCAAGTTTATTCTACACTATATCATTTGCCGTTATGGAGTTCCTCAAGCTATTGTCATAGATAATGGTCATCCCTTCAAGAATCAAGAGGTCAGAGATCTTTGCAACAAGTTCCATATCCAACATCAATTCTCTACCCCTTACTATCCTCAAAGCAATGGCCAAGCTGAAGCTTCTAATAAAACAATCATCAAAATTCTCAAAAAGACGGTCAATGAAGCTAGTCAGGATTGGCATCTACAACTCCATCCTACATTATGGGCATATAGAACAAGTATCAGAACTCCCAGTAGAGCCACACCTTATGCTCTTGTGTATGGCACTGAAGCTATTTTACTTATTGAGATTGAGATCCCCTCACTACGAGTATCCTTACAACATACCATCTCAGAGGAAGAATATCGAGTATCCAGACTCCATGATCTTGAGCTTCTATATGAATGGTGTCTTACAGCACTCAACCATCTCCAAGTCTGTCAAAACTGTCTACGCTGCAGCTACAACAAGAAAATCAGATAACGTTGATTTCAAGTTGGAGATCTTATCCTTAAAGAAAATCAAAGGAATCAGCAACATCAGGAGAAACAGGGCAAGTTTGAACCAAATTGGCTTGGTCCTTTCATCATCATAGTAGTTTATGGATCAAGTGCGTACACTCTTTCAACACTTGAAGGCATTCCCTTGGATGAACCAGTCAACAACATTCATCTCAAGAAGTTTTATCCTTAAATCTTAGCTATCCCTAAAAATAAAATAAAAATCCATCCAATAGTGAAAACCACTTTGTGGCACTTTGGATAACAAAAAAATAATAGTATAAGATAAATAATCCATCCTCTAGTGAAAACCTAGTAAACAGGGGCCTTGGATAAGTACCATAGTGAAAACCTGGCAAACAGGCGCTATGTGTTGTGACCAGCTTCCATCGTCTGGTTGGTTTGTTTGATCATCACTCTTCCTACCATATTTCACCATCCTATCCCACATAGTCCATATCATAATCCACATTTCATCACAATGAATAGCCTTTCCATCTTCACCTCTATCAATTCTAACTATCATACTTGAGATATTGTTGCGATAACTATTTCTTTTGGCACCTTAGCATCTTGACCGCACGCCTTCTCCATCGTCGCTCCTTCATAATAAACCTCATCCCGCACTGGGGGAATTTGTTGAGTCTTCTTTGGAAGTGGATACCGCTATCTCTAGCTCATAACACATCAAACACTTTAGCTCACAACACATCAAACTTTTAACTTCAACCATAGCGTTCATCCAACAACAAATGTTGCAAAACATTTTGCAACAAGGATTCATGTCTTTGCAAATCAATTTGTGCTCATTTGACATCCAAAAATCATAAGACATCGCTAACGCAAACATTTAAGCAATCACGTCAGTCTTTCAATATCACCCGTCTAGCATAATAAGCTAGAACTACATCCCAACTCTATCGTTAAAGCCTTGATCTCATGGATACAGGGTATGTAGGCAATCTGAGATGCGAAGGAAGCACTTTGATTCAGGCTAAGATGATAGCCCCTTTTTTTCATTATCCATCTTTCATCTTTCTTCTAATCATCCTCCAATCTTCCATCTCACATTCTTCTATCTTTCATCACACATCATCAATCAAACCCAAAACTACATATTCATCATGTCTCATCTTCATCGTAAATGTGCTTTGATCCCATGGATATAGAGTATGTAGGCAGTCTGGAATATGAAGGAAGTTTCCAGTACTCAAGCACAGGTGATCCACCCCATCTTCTTCTCTTTGATCAGCTCAAGCAAGAAGCAAACTATGTGTATAGTGAAAGATCAAGCACTTTAACCAATCAAGAATAAGCTAGAAGCTATTTGTCCGCATGCCTTAAGCCAACATTTGCTATAGTAGTCTATCAACATCTTTAGCCTTCAATAGGATGCAGCTTTCCTCTCAACAAGGCGCTAGCTTAAAACCATCTAAGAGCACCTAAATTTGGCAAGAGAACGTGATGATAGTATATTTTGTTTTATCTTTTGATTTATCTTTTGTCCCTTTTCTATGCCTAATCAAGACTGCCTTGATCTATCTATATCTTGGTATGTTGTGATGAAGTAAGGAATGGGGCATGGTTATATTGGTTTCATATGCCATGTTTGCGGGATGATGTTATTCTCTTCCTATGTGTATTGGTATCTTGTATGTGTTGGGATTAGCATCTTAGATATCAATATCTCTAGCATTTGAGAAGCTAAACCGTCTCTTATGCACTTGAGACTATTCTATGTCAAGACTAGCTCCATACATATAACCAACAAGCTATCACTATGTGTAGTGGAGATAAGCTCAAACCATTGCTTGTAGCATCAAAGTCCATCTCGAAACACTAGCTATTATTCATATCTTGTGCATGTTGGCTCAATATCTTGACTTCATGCGTTCAGACAAGATTGTAACATGCTAGTTGTGCATTGGATATCTCAACACCTAGGTCTTCTATACCCTGGTGCATAACATCCACATGCTATATCAAACATAAGGATTGCATTTCTTTTCATTTTGAGAAATTACTTAAAAAGATGCCCATCATCCCATTTATTCATCACATTATTCCGCCTACATAGTTCTCAACCAAGATCAATCATTTCCATCGTCCTTTGTCCACATCTTGTCTCCTGCAAAAACAACTGTGTTAGACATACATAAGTATATCATATATCATCTCATTACCATCTATCTATATGCATAAGTCCATCCATATCATTACCATTTACATATGTGCATTGTCATAACCATTTCCATTTATATCATTTGCATGAACATCCATACATAATCCATGAAAATACAAAATACAACATGCATAACCATCATAATACCAATAGTGCATCCATTATAACATCATATCGATCAACAATACTCCATCATATATATATATATGTGTGTGTGTGTGTGTGTGTGAATATACAAGTGTCTACATATACAAGCTGAGCCATAAAAGAATGTATGTACAATCAGCTCTAGGCCTCATCATGATACAACATAAACAAGGTAGCCCTAGTGACTACTGGCAGCTCCCTTGCCCTGACCACCTCCACTGGGTCCTGCACCTGGCCCCCTATCTCTCGATGGCCCCATCACTGAGGCTACTGATTGAGATCCACCTGATCTCCATGAACCTGAAGCCCCTAACCTGCTCCTGAAGCTAGGCTGCCTCTGCTTTGGTGGCATATCCCCATAGTATAAGCCTCTATAGTACTCCACCTCACCCTGTGCTCTGCATGCACCTGTGTCAGCTATGTGGCCAAGTACATCGTAGCCCCATCTATACCTAATGCATCCACTACTCTATCCCACTCACTAGTCATCCCCTATAGCTACTGCACAACCATATCTCTGTCTGCCCATAGACCATCTCTCTCTGTTCTCATAGCTTGCACCTATTATACAACTGTATCTCACTCTAACCTCATCATCTGCTCACTCTATCTTGCTGCATCTCTCTCCCCTGTCACCCTAGCAAGTGTTCCATCATCCTGTCCATCCCCAGCCTGCGCTCTCAACTGTAATTGAGCCTGGTATGTCTGAGCTTGAGCCCTAGCATACTGCAAGCCAATCATTACCCGGTGTCTATCTATCTCCACCCTCCTCAATCTCATCTGTGCTCACTGCCTCCATCTCCTCTCCTCTCTAATTTGCCTCCGCAATTGCTGAATCCCAACATCATCACCCACCAATAGCTGCCCCTGAGGCTGTGCAAGTATCTGAGGCTGTCTTGGCATCTATCCCTACATCTATATCCCTAGCGCTGTTGGTACAATAGCCTACACTGGTGGAGCCCATCGTCGCCTCCTCCTGACTGATCTCTCCAACCCGTGTCAACCGAGTCGGTCTAGCTGTCGTCTAGTATGCATCATAGTCTAGTAGAGTCCCTAGATCTATAGGACCCTGTCCCCACTGCCATACAACTGGCTTTAGCCCATCTCTCTCCACCAATGCCGTGTCAACCACAACCTCCAGCCCCCAATCAAACACCTCCTGTCAAGTCCTCCCAAAAATGGCATCACCAACCAGTACTGCCTATGGCAACCCAAACTATCTCAAAACCCTCTCTGGGAAATAGCACTCTATAATGTTTATGCCACGTCCAAAAATATATCTTGCCTGCCTAGCATAGACAAGCTTTGCATCCTCCTCATCCCATCTCTCACATCCTAGCCATGGCCTCCATACAAAGCTATCCACCTCATCCAATCTCCTCCGCCAGTACACTATGTTGATAACTGAGAGGGGGGGGGGTGAATCAGTTATCCTAATTATTTCCCTTATTGAACTTTCCTTTTAATTGATGCAGCATAAAATCAAACACAAGAACATTAACCATGAAATAAGAAACACATGACACAGTATTTTTGACGTGGAAACCCTGTTAAGGGAGAAAACCACGGGGTGATTAACCCAAAATTATTCTCTGTTAGAAGAATAGGAAATTACAAAAATGGCACTTGCCAATTAGGGCTCACTGCCCAAGCACACTGCTCACAAGAGGCCCACTGCCTACAAGAAGACACACTGTCTACAAAGTGATGAGAATCACAGTCTTGAACTGATTGGAAGCATCTGCATATGCTGGAGTTCAGTTCCGGTTAGGCTCAGTACACTGATCTGCTGCACTTCATCTTTCCTCTGTTCTTTATTCTGCTATCTTTCTCATACCGGATCCTTTTTGCTACCTCTGCTCTTATCTAGACTTATTCGCATGTAACACCACAACAACACCACACTTCACAACTAAATCCATCCTCTATATATATCCGCACAAGTAATTTCATCACCTTTCTAGTCAGCATCCGAAACAGTCTAGTTTCTCATAAACTCTCATTCTGTCGGCTGAATCCTTCCTTACCAAGCAATGCGGATCAAGCATGTACTTGTAGATATCATCAATCATGTCGGCCAAACATGATTCATGCCTTCACAACCTCTGTCATCAATAGTAACACATCCGGAAAGCAGTCTGATACTCTGCCAGTCAGTTCTTCCTCTGTTTTCACTGTCTCTCAGGAATCCGGTACTCAACCATTCATATCTTTTTCTTTGTCCATCACCGGAGGCTAAATCCTTGGAATATACCACTCAAGGTAGTCCTCTTGACTTCCCCAAATCCGCACTGCACCAAGACACTTCCTCTGAGAGATCCGGACCAATCTGTCGGATCTTGCCACATGCTCTGTTCTTCTTCACCGGACCACAACATTGTTTATTCTGACTTCCGGTAGAGACACATTATGACTTGCGGATATGTGGGATGACCTTTGTTGCCATCAATGACAACAACCATGAATCCATATAGTGTCTCTTGCCAACAATCTCCCCCTTTGGCATTGATGGCAACACTTAGTGAAAAATGACTAAGTGTTTTCACTATGCTCCCCCTTGGCTGATGCTCTGTCCTTATATACAATTTCCGGAACTCCCCCTTAGTTGGATTCCTCATTTTTCACTGCTCCTCACTCCCCCTTTGACATCAATGGCAAAGGGTAGGGTCCGCACACCAAAATTTTCAAAAATTTTCTATACATAGCCGCATATTTACATACTCACATATACTGAAGAATGTCTGCAAAGGATGTCTGCAATTGAATCATTTCAGTAGCCCAACTTTGCTTCATTCTGTCCAAAATTGAAATGTGACCACTTAACAAAAATGCAAATGCTTCTGCCCGCTTGAGATCTGTCAGATCTTTTGTTTGGGCGGTGGTCTGAGCATCACTGATGGCCTCATGCATAGTTTCCAACTTAGGGATTATAATCCTTCTAAGTTCTCCCATCCGGTTAGTGATGTTCTTTCTTTCCTTCTCAAGATTCTTTATTTCATTCAAGACTGCAATAGTCTGACATTCTTGATTTATTATAGAAGAAGAGAGAGGATCAAAACTTTGAGATAAGCTTTGTAGCTTATCCTGTTCCTCTTTTATTTTCTTGTCAAATGCTGCTGTTGCCTTTGACCAGGATATACAAAATTTATAGATGTCACCGCCATCCTTCAGAGCATTCTCTAAGCTCTTTATTCCAATGCTTACAATCTTCCTATCTTTAGAGATTAATTCTAATATTTCTGAAAATCTCTTATCCAAAAATTCTTTCCGGACCTTTTCTTCAGCTGATTTTTCTAGAGAATCAAAATGTGTATCAACACTGCTGACTAAGGTTTTTAGATTACCGGAAGAGGAGGCTGTCGGATCTATCTGGATTGATGGCATGATTTTTACAAGTACTCCGGAAGCAGCCTCTATCAACTCACAGTCTTCCATATGAGACTTCAGGAGCTTTTCATTTGCCTTGGCATTTGCAAATGAAGCTATCTTCATTGTTTGTACCGGAGAGAGAGAGTCAAAATCAAATGGACCTTTTAGAAGCTCCGGTTCATCAATCTCTAGAGTTTCTTTGCTCAAAAATTGTTGAACAGTTTGTGCAGTGTCTCTTGCCAGAGACAGATGTTTCTTTTCTTCTGCAGTCTTAGAACTGTCAACCTCTTTGTCTTTCACCACTGCTTCCTTCTCCTGTAATTGCTCTTCTTCTTTGGATCTGGAGACTGTAGGGGAAACCGGAGGAGAGATGCTAGTTTGTTCATGAGCCACTTCTTCTGGAGCAGAGGGTCCCAAGTCCTCAGCTGTTTCTGTACCCAAATCCTCTACAACAGGAAGATTGAACCTTTTGAAGGCCTTCCGGAGGATCTCTTCTGTTTCTTGGGCCACTTTTCAGTCTCACCAAGCATGAGTTGATTCATCCTGGCTTTGCTTCTGAACTCATCTTTGCAGTCCTTGAAGATAATGTTCATTGTCTTGGGATCAATTTGAGGATATAGCTGAATAGCTATTTGCTCCCGGATCTCAAGATCTTTAGCATGAGCATTATTCTTTCTTACTTCCAATTCCTTTTCTAGGCTTTTAGGAATAAGAGATATTATTTCAATGAAAGCCTTATTATATATGTTAAGATATTTTACTGTGGCCTCCTGCAGAGTCTTTTGGTCGGCCTCACTGAAGTCATCATATGATTCAGTCATTGGTTGAAGGTTTCCATCCACCGTGACCGACTTGATTATGCTCTCTAGAGACAGAGTGGGTTTTTCAACAGTTACCTCTGCCATTTCATCCTTGTCTTGGCCTGTGGAGGGCTTACCGGATCCTTTCTTCTTCTGTTTCTTTACTTCTCTTACTCCCTCATCTGATTCTGTTTCCTCTTCATCCTTTTGGCTTCCATAAGCCCTTGTGGCTTTTGTCTTGGATCTCTTACCGGATGCCTGAACTTCCGGTTTTGAACTTTTGGTTGTGGGAGGTGCAGGTCTCTTTGATGATCTGGTCCGGGTGGGAGTTTCAACCGGAGCACTTTCTTTACTTTTCTCTTCTTCCTCAGCCTTCCTCCTCTTTTCCCGGCTGGCATCAAGTGCCTCCTTTGAGATGCCTAGGCCTTGAGCAATGTGCTCTACTTCTTTTCTCACCTTTCTTTTGATCTCAGGTTCCCTGAGTTCTACATGTATTTTTACACTCAGCGCCTCAAAGGTTCCAAACCTTTCTGCCTTAGGATCTTTGGGCTGACTTAGCATGTGTTGAACATGCAGCTCCACTATCTGTTCATCCACTTCATACCCCATGGGCATGATCCAGACAGTCCTTGGCTCCACTGCCTCCATTAGGCACTGATCAGTGTCAACCATAAAGCACACTGAGTCCTTGTATTTCTCAATGAGAGACTGGGGAATTCTCTCTCTTGCTTGCATCATGCTCTGAAAGTTTTTGAAGTATCCCCATAGAGCTGTATTTCTCGCTTTTGCATCCCCAAGTCCATGCAAATAGTCTCTTATCTGGACTGCAACAGGTTTGTCATTCTGCCATACCCATCCACTTGTTCCGGGTAGCTCATTCATGAAGTAGAAGAATAGACATACAATAAGAGTACCATACTTAAAGGAATTCTTCTTATCCTTCTTGATTTTCTGTATGTTTTCCATTAATTGGCTTAGCAGTAGTTCGCAGAGATCATATTCTGCATTCTTTCTTAGCATTTCATAAGCAGTGTATATTGCAGTTCTGGATACAGAATTCTCCCTGCTGGAGTGATAGATCTTGTATCCTATTATCATTGATGCATATTTGATATCCGGATCCGAAATATCTTCAATGGTCATTGCCCTCTTGTCAAATTTTGATCCGGTGGCCTCAGTTACAATGTTGTTCTTGACAGATTTGAGGATAGGTACCCCTCCGGAAGAGTATAGACCAGTTACTGCTCTAATTGCCTCTTTTGTGATCTTGCAGGGTCTATCTAGCCATAGAAAGTTGTCATGCATCCTGCTCAGTACATACCGGACCCATTCATCTTCTTCAAAGCAGGGGAAATGAATAAATTGCTCAAATTGTTTCTTCTGAATATCCTTGTACTCTGGTTTAAGCTCAAAAGCATTGTCTATCAGTTGCTTGTGATAGAGGTCTCTTAATTTGAATTCCCCAAATTCCTCAATGTTTGCATGTATGTAAACCCTAATGTCTTCGGTGTGTAAAACTCCGTGAGGAACACTAGAGAAGGCTCCTAGTGGGTCTACCTCCAATGATTTGTAGGGATGTTTCTTGAATGAGGGGCGAGGTCTATCAGAGATCTTAACTATGTTTGGAGTAGCCATTCTTCAAAGATTTGTAGTGAGGTAATGAAAGACGGAGAATACCTTATGCGCCTTCGGTTTGCACGGAGTGGTTGGATTGATTTCTTTATGCAATAGCTTCGGCAGGAGATCCTTGGTGTGCTTGATGAACCTTGTTGCAGAGCTCCACTTTTCGCTTCTTCTCGAGTGCAGAATGAGCAAATGACCTTTGAGAAATCCCTTAAATTGCTCCGCGAACCCTAATATCTGTCTGCAATAAATGCTTCACCTACATCATTCCGGTTTGCCTTGTCTGGATAGCTTGGAGTATCCCGGATTAGTCCTGATCTGTAGATATCATCCGGATCTTTTAATCATGAAAAAATCGAGGTAACATATTACAAGATCATCCCTAACACTCTGTCCAATCCGCAGAACAAGATAGTGCATTTCCGGATCTTTCCGGACCTTTTTGTAATCCTTTATCATATCGGAGCATCTCCCTGAACAGGTCTTATTTGATCGATCACAGCTTCTTCATAACTCTATGCGGACCTCTGAAAACTTGACTGAAGTATCTCAAGACTCATATCTACAAACCCTTTGATCCGCATCTTGTGCCACATCCGGCACCACTTGTTTGGCTGGGGGAACAAGATTTTCTTTGAGTCTCCCCCTGAGCCGGAGCTCACCTTTTAATTTCCGGAAGAAATATCAGCACCAGGGTCTGGTGCGGATCCGACCTCTACATTCTCTGAACTTTTCTTCACCCAAATCTTGCTCATCTGATTCCTAACCTCATCCGCATTCATCTTTTGTTTACCCTTGTCTTGATTCTGATTATACACCGGACCTCTTATGTCCTGATTCTTGTTTCTGCAGACTTTAGCATTATGACCGGACCTATTGCAGATTTGGCAAATAACATTTCTTTGCATATTTGACTGATATCCTCTTGATCTGCATTGATTAGCCCTATGACCTATTCTATTGCATGTGAAGCATCTACCTTTGAATGATTTGTTTACTTGCATAATTCTGCATTCATGGGATTTGTGTCCATACCTTTTGCAGTTGAAGCACTGTCCGGAGAAGGATGAATTAATCTGATTCATTCTCATTCTGCACTGATCAGCTTTGTGACCAAAGTGGTTGCAGCTGTGGCAGTATCCATTGAAGGATGGATATCTTTGAGCATTTGGCTGTCTTACCGGAGGTCTTCTAGGCCTGCTCCTTGGATTTTCTGATCCAAGATTCTTCTGACGGGATCCGGAGCTTTCTCCTTTCTCATATCCCAAGCCATACTTGTCATCTGTCCTCTTTTGACTTCCAAGAAGAACTTCAAGTTGAGCAGAACTTATCTTGAATTTCTCTTTATATTCATTTGCTGTTTGAAGGTCTCTTTTGAGAGAGGCAATTTGATCCTCAAGTTTTCCTTCATTATCTTTGGCATCTTCAAGATCAGATTCAAGATGTCTGATAATCCTGTCCATCTGGTGGCATTCTTCTGATTTTTCTTTAAGAGATTGTCTTAGATTGTCTTCAGCCTTTCTTTTTTCTTCAATCTCTTGAGTAAACTTTATAGTTCCTGATTCCATTTCATGTCTTAACATAATGACTTCTTTTGATAACTTTTCACATAACTTGGTTTGCTCAGTCTATTCTTCATTTGTATTGCTTTCTTCACTTTGTCTTGCCAACTGTTGAAGCAGCTCCTTTCTCTTTTTCATAGAGAGACTTAATTTGTCTTTTAATTCTCTCATGAATTCATCAGCCTGTTTGAGTCTTTCCTTTAATTCACTGACTTCAGAATTTGACTGTTCAAGATCCTCAAGAGCAGTCTTGAGTTGCTCTCTTAAACCATATGCATCCATTTGAAATCCCAGATCTTCCTCAAGCTGTTAGGCTCTATTAGGAGGAACTTTGCTCTGATACCAATTGTTGATAACTGAGAGGGGGGGGTGAATCAGTTATCCTAATTATTTCCCTTATTGAACTTTCCTTTTAATTGATGCAGCATAAAATCAAACACAAGAACATTAACCATGAAATAAGAAACACATGACACAGTATTTTTGACGTGGAAACCCTGTTAAGGGAGAAAACCACGGGGTGATTAACCTAAAATTATTCTCTGTTAGAAGAATAGGAAATTACAAAAATGGCACTTGCCAATTAGGGCTCACTGCCCGAGCACACTGCTCACAAGAGGCCCACTGCCTACAAGAAGACACACTGTCTACAAAGTGATGAGAATCACAGTCTTGAACTGATTGGAAGCATCTGCATATGCTGGAGTTCAGTTCCGGTTAGGCTCAGTACACTGATCTGCTGCACTTCATCTTTCCTCTGTTCTTTATTCTGCTATCTTTCTCATACCGGATCCTTTTTGCTACCTCTGCTCTTATCTGGACTTATTCGCATGTAACACCACAACAACACCACACTTCACAACTAAATCCATCCTCTATATATATCCGCACAAGTAATTTCATCACCTTTCTAGTCGGCATCCGGAACAGTCTAGTTTCTCATAAACTCTCATTCTGTCGGCTATATCCTTCCTTACCAAGCAATGCGGATCAAGCATGTACTTGTAGATATCATCAATCATGTCGGCCAAACATGATTCATGCCTTCACAACCTCTGTCATCAATAGTAACACATCCGGAAAGCAGTCTGATACTCTGCCAGTCAGTTCTTCCTCTGTTTTCACTGTCTCTCAGGAATCCGGTACTCAACCATTCATATCTTTTTCTTTGTCCATCACCGGAGGCTAAATCCTTGGAATATACCACTCAAGGTAGTCCTCTTGACTTCCCCAAATCCGCACTGCACCAAGACACTTCCTCTGAGAGATCCGGACCAATCTGTCGGATCTTGCCACATGCTCTGTTCTTCTTCACCGGACCACAACATTGTTTATTCTGACTTCCGGTAGAGACACATTATGACTTGCGGATATGTGGGATGACCTTTGTTGCCATCAATGACAACAACCATGAATCCATATAGTGTCTCTTGCCAACACACTACTCCTCGACGCTATCGATATGTCAAAGCTCCTCTATATATCCTAGCATAAGGCTCTCTTGCAGCTCTAGCCACCCATACCTCTGGTCTCGTCACTGGAATATACTCATAAGCCCACATATGAAAAATTGTAACTCTTGCAGACATACTCACTCCAAACATATATGCACAATCATGTAGGAAATGATAGAGCTGTCCAAGCACACACTCTGCCCATGCATATCTCGTACCATAGGAGAACATCCCCTCCATCATTGTCCCCCATCCTACTAGAAAGCCTCTCACTCATCTATCTCCCACTAACCATTTGATGATAGCCACTACCACTCACTGTAGCCTATCACATAGCTCTGCCATCCTCGCCATCGGGATCTTTGAGCCCTCTACTCCAATGTCGAGTGTCCCAAATAATCTCCTGAACACAGCTAGAGCCATGTCAAGATCATAATCAACTCGGTCCCCATCTATAGGAATGCACAAAATCTAAAACACATCCTCTAGCGTGATTGTAGCCTCTCCTGTCAGCAATAAGAAAGAACTATGCTTGCTCATCTATCACTCCACCATCGCCATCATCAGTTCTCGATGTGCCTACACTAGTTCCAATCTCAACATATGCTCTAACCTAAGGATCTCTAACACTAGCCACTCCTCTGCATCCAGCAATCTCACCAATCGCAAATCCCTAGGAGGTGGCTCCTGTGATAACAAAGGCGGTAGTATATCCTGCATCATGTCAGTCCCTTGCGCTACTTAAATGCTATAAAAATTTGATCATTTATTGCTATCCTAGCTTCTATACCATAAGCAGTTCAATTTACCATCTGCGCCTATTTTCTGATCAAAAGTGACCTCTTTTACCATATGTGCTTATCTCTCGATCATATGTGCCTTATTCTGCCTATGTGATCATTACTGGACTATATATGAGCTGAACCTCTACATGTGCCTAACTTTAGCCTATAAGCGAGTCATATCTCATAAGTGAGCCCTTTCTCTTTCTAAGCGATCTTAACTTCTGCATATGCTTACTGTTTGCCCATAAGTGACTTCTTTATATTTATATGCACATTTTGCCTATACATTGCCTAGCCAACTAAAAGTGACCTAGTTTTTCTATATGCGACCAAGCCGCGCCTAAAAATGACCTAAACTACTGTAAGCGACTTGTTTTCCTACACAAGCGACCTGAACTACCTATCCTAAGACCTAGTCGCTTATGGTGACATGTGTGCATTTATGAGGCTTCTAGCCTATCAAAATCATGCTTTTAGCAAAAAATTTGATACATACTGGTACGCTTGATCCCTTTGGTCGCCCATGTGTCCTCACTCGCTTAGCACAATGATCTTTGCATGGAATCACCATCCTGATAGCCCTCCAACTCTTGTTGTACACCACCTCTAAGGAGCTCTAGATCTCTATAGCTTTCTAAGCACAAATGAGCCTATTTGCCCTTGTAGAACCTATTTATAGCCCTATCTCAAACCTTAATTCTTCTATGCCAAAGCCTATTTTCCTCTGCATCATCCCATTTGTTCCCACCCAACCCCCGTTTTCTTCATGTCAACCCTATTTCTAGCCTTTCATCTATCACAAGCCACCCCAGCCCTTCCTAGTTAGCCTGGGTTACCTCTCGAGGGGGCATCACCTGCCAGCTACACTGGGGCAGAACCTTGTTTATCGAACGCATATCGTATCTTTCTTTGACACAATACTCTATCGAACATTGTATCAAAGAGGGGCAAAATGTAGACACCCAAAATTGACTCATTATCATTAGCATTTAAACATCGCATTATCCATCATCTACATTTGTCTAACACACTTGAGCAATGTCCCTAACACATCTATTTCTTCTATTAATTAAATAAATTTATATTAATTTAATTAATTCATTAGCCATTTCTTCTAAGCTATAATTAAACAATCTTTAGTTATTTAATTATCTTCATTCTATCTATTTTTAATTAAATAAATCTTATTTATTTAATTAAAAATTCCTTTCATAAACCCATTTTCCAATTAATTAAATAAATTTTATTTATTTAATTAATTTATCTTATCATTTATCTCATGAGCTGATGTGTGTGCCTCTTTCATTTAAAAAGATAAGTGGTACTACATCCTTTTATTTAATATCTTTCATATGTAGTACTTTTTATGTACACAAGCACACATAAGCCCTATCTTCCCTCCACTTGTCATCTTCACATTCACCTATGCCTATCTTTCAATCTTAGCCATTCACATAGCCACTGAATCTCCACCATTGATTGATTTTGGTTGAGTTCTATATAAACACCCTCTCATTCCATACCTCAAACAATCCAGCATTCATATAGCGTCTACATTATCATCCTGAGCATATTGAGCACTTGAGCATCCATAGCATCCATTGAGCTTTTACCATTATCATTCCTCCATCATGATAGCTTTTATCTTCATAATTGTTCATTGTTGAAGAAGCAATCCACATCATAAACAAGGAATCACACAATCTAAGTGATGTTGTGCTTGAATTGCATACTTTTGGTTTCATTTAGATTAGATTCTTTGATGATGGTAGGGTTAGGTTTTCATGGCTATGCTTGATCTTATTAACCTGATTTTTTACCTATCACAGAACCCATGTTATTGGACTTGTTGGCACCTTGCTGATTATTGTGCTTTAGGTTTTCATTGATTTCATTCATTCATATAGTCATTCATCTTATTACATTGGAAAACTTACAAAAAAATTTAAAAATTGGAAAAATTAGAAAAAAATTACATTCTAGAGTTTTGTATGTTGCATGAATTAATTTGAATTTCATCAAATTTCTGATTTTTTGCATTAGATATGATTTAAATTATAGAAAATTACAAAAATTCAATATCTTGCATTGCATTTTCATCATAAAATTGCTAGGGTTTTGTTGAAAATTGTGAATTTTGCATATAACCTAGTAATTCTAAAATCTAGGGTTTGTAGGTAAAATCTTGTTTCATATTTTTCTACCGATTTTAGAGACTCAGTCACAATTGCATTTTGCTATAGTCTTGCATTTTGGAACAAATTTGCATTTTTGCATAAAAAAGTCAACAAAAAACTAGCATTTTCATTGATTTTTCATTAAATTTACACTTGTATTTTGCATGCTAGAGCATGGAAATCATTTTTAGATCTAAAAGAATGTAATTTTTATCATATATCAGATTGCAAAACATTCATATAGCATTTTGTGTCAAGATCTTAAACCTAGGGCCTCAAAAACATTGATTTTCACTAAATTTGGCCTTATCTACTCTCCAAAATTGCACCATAGGCATGTTGTGAAGGATATTTTTGCACTAATTGGTTGTTATTAGGGTAATCATTTTCTACCCCTTCTAAAAATCTTCACAACACCTTTTTAATGGGCTCTTGTATTAAAAATTTGGTGAAAAACTGCACATTTTTGCTATTTTTGCCCTAGGGTTTGCCCTAGTTTGCACTCCAAGTATGTTGTAACAAATTTTATGGATTGAGGTGACTGATATCATCAATATTATTTTCTGCACCTCCTAAAACTCTTTACAACACCCCTTTTGCTAGGTCTTGGAATTGAAAAACTGCGAAAAATTTGCCTATTTTGCTACATTTTCACTAGGGTTTGACCTTGAACGACACTATAAGTGTGTTGTGACTGATATATTGGCAATAAGAGGCTGTTATTACTGATATAATTTTATTTCCATCATAATTTTCCTCACAACACCCTTTGTCATGCTCTTTTACATTGAGATTTGGTGAAAAATCACATTTTTTAGTGTATTTTCACTATATTTCGACTTGGCATCATCTTAGATTTGCATCAACAGTGTGTTGTGAAGGATCTTATTGCTGTATTGGACTGATATCAGACATATAATTGTCTTCCCCTGATCAAAATCCTTACCACACCTTTGCTTCCATATATTTGCATTGAAAAAGTACAAAAAATCAAGCATTTTAAGTCATTTTTGCATATTGTTTTGCACTTAACTTGTGCATAACTTTTGGAAAAGCTTTAAAAATCTGATTTGACATTGATTTAAACATATAAACATGGCCTCTAATTGCAAAAACAACCATAGGTTCCCTCCTAGACCTTATTTGAAAAGAAAGGTCCCTAAACCGGAAATTGTCTTTACACCTCATGATAGAACATTTAGAGACACTGATGGACCTCTTTACATCACCGTGAAAATAATGGGAAACCCCGTGGATGGAACTCTTATTGATCCTAATTGTATGAGTAATGTTTCCATGGAAGAGTTCCTCTATTTACATAATTTGATGCAAGGATCTTATGACCCTTTGGACATGATGATTAAAACACATAAGGGAACCTTTATAAAACCTTTGGGCAAGATATCATTGTTGGTAACTATATTTGAAAAACATGTAGAACAATGGTTTGATGTTTTCCCCATTTCTGATCACTTTCACATAAAATTGGGACAACCTTGGTTAAAATAAATGAAAGTTGTCCCTTCAACAATTCATAGTTGTCTAAAATTTCCTTTTGAGGGACATGTGATTACCATCTCATGGAATAAATACAAACCTTTGGTTGAAAGAAAACATTACACAATGGATTACTTTTGGGACAAAAATGAAGAGAAACATGAACCATGAACAAACTTTAACTTCTTGGGCTATAGAAATTACAAAGCAAAACTATTACATCCAATAGCCAGACCCTCTATGCAAAAAATGACAAAAGAAAAGCAACCTGCATTTGAAGTGAACCATAAACCGAAAGGACAAGGTCGCTATGCTGAGGTTCCTCCCCCATCATCCTTGCAAGGATCAAGAGGTAATATTCGACAACAAAATATGCCACCTAGACAAATGAGATTTGATCCTAGTGCTTCCTCTTCTAAATTGCAAAAATCTATGAAAGAGAAAAGCCCTATCTTACAAGAGATAAGTGGTAAAACAAAGAGAAAAAGAAAAGAAAGAGAAAGAAGATGAATAAGACAAGCTTATGCCATAAACCTAGCCTCTCAACAAGAAAATATTGATCCAAACATTGAACAAAACAAAGATGACCCTAACAATGATGAGAATTGGGCTATGGTACCTTATGTCCAACTTTCCTCTAAGATCTGGGAGTGGGAAGTTGATGATGATTTACTTGATGATGAGACTTAGCACGAAGATCCCTCCAGGTAAGTATCTCTAACCCTTTATCTCTCTCATGATGTGATTCCCCCGTGATGTGTTATGTGTTGTTTAGGCCTCCTGGGATGACCCTTGATTCTCTTGTAAGGTCCAAGATACCAGGAGACTGCCTCTGTTGTGACCTTCTTCTATTTGTATCATCATTCTTCTATATTACCTCTCTCTAATTTCATTGTTGTGTTGTGTCTTGCAGACATAGTGTTGCAGTTGGTGACATTAGGGGCACCCTCCTATGTGATTTTCCCTAAGACACTTGTTTCTCCTCTCTTATTTATTGTTTCCCTTCCTCTAGTGTTTCCATCTAGTGGGTGGATGACAAAAAACATTTATACTGATGCGGACCTAGCATCCCTTTTGTGAGAAATCAAAAATTGGACTTAGTTCCTAATATGATGATGGGGTTGCATATCTTATTCGACGCTTGGCTAGTGGAAACACTCGTGCTTTCCATGTAGTGATTTTGTGTTGATAACTAAGAGGGGGGTGAATCAGTTATCCTTAATTCGCTTTCAATTCAAACACTTAAATCCACTTTGTTAATCAATAGCATAGCAATTAATCATTCATGGAAGCATAAGAGATAAACACCAGAGCAGATACACATCAACACATGAAACACTAAGATTTTGACGCGGAAAACCTGTTTAAGGGAAAAACAACAGGGTGATTAACCCAAGGATTATTCTCTGTTAGAAGAATAAGAAAAATGGATGGCACATGCCAATTAGGGCTCACTGCCTGAGCACACTGCTCACAAGGAGGCACACTGCCTACAAGAGACACACTGTCTACAAAGATAACAAGTATTACAAACTTGAACTAGAGATTGACATCTTTACCATGTCCAGATCAGTTCCATTTAAGCCCAAAAACTCCTGCTCTGCCTTTCGCACTTCTCTTCACTATATCACACTCATCACCGCAAGACCCACATCAAAATGAATTTACAAACCCTTATTTATACAAGGCATTAACTTAGGAACAATCATCTAAGTCGGCAAACACCTACAAAATCATTCGCAAGATGTGTAATACATCCGGTCAGCCTGTCTCAGGAAGAACACCAACAACCAGTGGTCTTTACATCCAATCCAAACTCTAACTTCAATGCGGACCGCCAATAAGAATTGTACATGATCCAAGGATCACCTAAACCTTTCCTGAGTCATCAAGAACATCCGCACTTTATCAGCTTACTGAAATTCTTCTCTTCTTCATCCGAAACTTCAAGAACACAGTATGTTGCCACTGTCATAATGCAAAAGGTTCTTTCAGACCTCCAAACAATGCACAAATCAAGTTGTTAGTTCACACTGACATCTTCAACATTTCTTCCAATCCGCAGAATGAGATAATGTAATTCCGGATCTCACCAGACCAATCTTGACACTCTATCACCACTAAACGCCTGCCAAAACCAGTTCTACTTGAGCGAGCATAGCTTCTTTAGATCTTCATGCGGACCTCTGAAATCTTAACTAGAAAATCTCAATACTCATATCTACAAACCCTTTAATCTGCATCCTCCGATCCTTAACCTATTGAGTACTTTTGCCTTCTTCTCATCACTGTTCTTCACTGTTCCGGATGGAGACTAATTTTCTCAATATCCTCAGCACACAACTCATCCAATCTTTCTTATCAATGCAATATGAGTATGTTGACATCAATGACAACACTGGTTAACCTCATTCTTGCAACAATCTCCCCCTTTGTCATTGATGGCAACATATGATGTGAAAAACCATCAAGATAAGAACTTCTCCTTTCTGTCACAGCTCCACCTATCAGCAACATCTCTTCACATGTCTTCTCTTCCTTTACTGCTTCCCCTTTGATCATCAATCACTTGTTTTTCACATGTCTTCTCTCCCCCTTTGACATCAATGGCAAAGGAATCATACTTGCAACTCTAACACATTAGAATCATACCAGCTACTCCCCCTTAGTAGCAGCTCCCCATCATCAATCTAGATCACAAGATATGACTGTGATATCCATCGGACTGATGTACCTCAGTGCATCCTAGTTCATCACTGGAGGGGCCATGACCCCTAACTTCTCCCTGAGATACTCAAAAGAGTCCTTAGGAAGAGTTTTAGTAAAAATATCTGCAAGATGATCCTTGGAGGGCATATACTCCAATCTGACTTCACCCTTGTTCACTTGTTCTCTCAAAAAGTGAAATTTGATATATATATGCTTGGTCTTAGAATGCAATACCTGATTCTTAGAAATATTTATTGCACTTGAATTATCACAGAAAATTGTGATAGGCTCCTCATATTCTACTTGAATATCTCTTAGCATTTGCTTCATCCACAAAAGTTGAGTGCAACTACCTGCTGCTGCAATGTATTTTGCTTCTATTGTAGATAGGGATATTGCTTCTTGTTTCTTGCTTAGCTAAGAAACTAACCTTTTTCCCAAAAAGAATGCTCCTCCACTTGTACTCTTCCTATCATCTACATCTCCTGCCCAATCTACATCTGTATATGCATGAAGAGAAAAATCATGATCTCTGGGATACCATAGGCCATACTCAACTGTTCCTTTCAAGTACCTAAAAATTCTTTTGATTGCCATGACATGAGATTCTCTAGGATCAGCCTAGAATCTCACCACAAGACCAACAGCCTGCATTATATCTGGTCTAGTCTGAGTGAGATACAACAATCCTCCAATCATTGATATGTACTTTGTCTGATCTGTCTTAGGAGAGTCATTATCTTTGCTTAACTTATATCCGGTAGCCATATGAGTGTTCATTGGCTTTGAATCTTCCATTCCAAATTTCTTCAATAGTTCTTTCACATACTTGGTTTGAGAGATAAAGATTCCTTTCTCTGTTTGAGTAATTTGCAGACCCAAGAAGAAATTCATTTCACCAAACATTGACATTTCAAACTCACTTTTCATTTGGTTTGCAAAGGTTTTACACATACTGTCTTTTCCTCCAAAGATGATATCATCAGCAAATACTTCAACAATCAAGATGTTTTCATGATCAATTTTGAAATATAGGTTACTATCAGCAGTACCTATGTTGAAACCAATCTTCAAAAGATGTTTGTCCAACCTCTCATACCATGCTCTTGGGGCTTGCTTTAGACCATATAGTGCCTTCTTTAGTTTGCAGACCATATCACCATGCTCAGATAACTAAAATCCATCTGGATGTTCAATGCACACCTCTTCTTCTAGATCACCATTTAGGAAAGCAGATTTGACATCCATCTAATACACTTTGAAATCTTTGAAGGCAGAAAATGCAAGAAATAGTATGACTGCTTCAATTCTTGCCACCGGAGCAAAGGTTTCCTCAAAATCAATCCCTTCTATTTGAGAGTAGCCTTTGCAGACTAATCTGGCCTTATTTCTAATTACTTCACCAACTTCATTTAGTTTGTTCCGGAAGACCCATTTGGTTCCAATCACATTCTTGTTTCTAGGTCTAGAAACAAGATCCCAAGTGGTATTTTTCTCAATTTGTATTAATTCTTCTTCCATTGCTTTTGTCCAATTTTCATCATTGCATGCTTCATTTATTGTCTTAGGTTCAATCTTTGAAATCAGACAACATTCATCTGAATTTTGAGAAACATTCCTTCTAGTTTGCACACCTTTTCTTTTGTCACCTATGATCTAATCTTCAGAGTGGTTCAGTCTTACATACCTTGAAACTTTGGGAGTTTCTTGCACTTTTGCTTCTTGATCATGCTCATTCAGACCTATCTCTTCTTCCTGATTTACCGGATCAGTCTGAATCTGACTTTCAGGAGAGGATGGAGCACCTTGAACCAGAACATCATTTTGATCATCTTCATCATACTCATAAAATCTTGAGGGCTTCTCAATACCTTCATCAACCTTCACATTTGTACTTTCTATCATCTTTCTCAGTCTCTTATTGTAACACCGGTATGCTTTGCTTTGAGTGGAGTAACCCAAGAAAATTCCTTCATCACTTTTAGCATCAAACTTTCTTAGATCTTCATCTCTTTTAATGTAACACTTGCTACCAAATACTCTAAAATATCTCACAGTAGGAGTGATGCCAAACCAAAGTTCATAAGGAGTCTTATCGGTATTGCTTCTGATTTGAACTCGATTGAGAGTGTAGACTGCAGTGCTGACAGCTTCTTTCCAAAACATCTGGGGAACATTTGCTTCCATCATCATTGTCCTAGATGCTTCCTGGATGGTCTGGTTCTTTCTCTCAACTACTCCATTCTGTTGTGGAGTCCTAGGAGCAAACAACTGTCTCTTTATACCATGCTTCTCACAAAAGTCTATGAATTCACCGGATGTGAATTCACCATCTCTATCAGACCTTAGACATTTCAGTTTCGATCCGGTTTGATTCTCTACCATAGCCTTGAAGATTTTGAACTTCTCAAAAGCTTCTGATTTCTCTTTCAGAAAGGTAACCCACATCATCCAGGAATGATCATCAATCAGTAACATGACATATCTATCACCTTGCATACTCTTGATTCTTGTCGGACCACATAGATTAGTATGAACTAACTCCAATAATCCGGTAGAGGACTGATCCTTGCTTTTGAATGAAACTCTGCTCTGTTTACCTAACTGACATTCTTTGCACATACTATTTGTAGGTTTTACCAACTTTGGAAGATCTCTTATAGCCTGAATATTGCTTATCTTGATGATGTTATTAAAATTTACATGACACATCCTTCTATGCCATAACCAACTTTGATCAACTTGATCAAACAGATAACTTTTATTAGTGCCAACTAGGTGGAAGATATTACCTTTAGTTTGAGTACCGGATGTAATCTCAGTTCTGGAGCTTTTAAAGATCCTGCATCTTCCATTCTTGAACCGGAGATCATAACCTTTGTCCACCAACTGACCAACACTGAGAAGATTGTGCTTCAATCCTTCAACATACAGTACATTACCGGTTTTGTTCTTTCCATCAAAAGAGATAGTTCCCCTACCTCTGATTCTACCAGTAGAATTGTCACCAAACTTTACCATTCCTCCTTCATACCTTTCCAAATCTAAGAACTTGTTCTTGTCACCTGTCATATGGTGAGAGCATCTACTGTCAATAACCCAATCATCCTTTTTTTCAACTTGGGCAGCCAAAGCTCTTTCTACAACCTTATGATTGATAGATATTGGATCTTCTTCCTTGATGGAAATAAACATCCATTCATTTCCGGATTTGTCTCCTATCTCTGATTCATCATCTGTTACTCCTTCATTATCAGCTTCTTCATGAACATAGTAACAATTCTTTTGGAACCTTTGTCTATTAGAGTTTGATCTTGTGGATCTTTCCGAACATCTTGATGCAAAGTGACCAATCTTATTGTAGTTGAAGCATTTAAAAGGTAATTTTCCTTCATACTTATCGGATCCTCTTGGCAGTCTTTTTGCAATGAGGGCTTCAAGTTGGGCTGTTTCTGCTTCTTCCTCTTCCATGTCTTTTCTTGCTTGATCATACCAAGATAGCTTCCTTGAAGAGTTTTCTCCCAGATCAAATCTTTGTTTGCCTTTCACATAGGCACTGGCTTTGAATACAGATTCAGTCTTGGGGGGATCATCTCCAAACTCGGTCATTTCAAATGCAACTAGTTTGCCAACCAATTGCTCTCTTGTGACAGTTGTATGGGCTCTGAATTCATCAATGGCAGCAACCTTGATTTTGTAGGCAGTAGGAAGGGATCTAAGAATTTTGCAAACAATCTCATTTTCATCCAAAACTCCACCAACATTCCTAATTCCACACACCAACTCATTTACTCTCGGCATAAAGGTAGTGATATTTTCATCATCTCTCATCTTCAATCTTTCAAATTTCCCTTTGAGACTCTACAACCTTGCACTCTTAACAAACTCATCTCCTTCATGCAGAAGTTCCAGTTTAATCCAGATCTCATAGGCAGTTGGTAGGTCAATAACATTTGAGAGCTCTGAGTCAGTTAATGCACTTAGAAGAGCTTCTTTAGTCCACAGATTGTTTTCAGCATCTGTGATTTCATTTAGAGTTGTCAGACCACCTTGTGAAGGTACATATGGTTTTGTGACCATGGACAAGTATGCTTTTCCCATACACTCCAAGTGACATTTCATGCGGCCTTTCCAAAGAGTGAAGTTGGTTCCATCAAACTTTGGACTGTCCTTGTATGACGACATCCTAGATCTCCTCAAGCAGTTAAGCTCTTTTTAGAGGAACTCGGCTCTGATACCAATTGTTGATAACTGAGAGGGGGGTGAATCAGTTATCCTTAATTCACTTTCAATTCAAACACTTAAATCCACTTTGTTAATCAATAGCATAGCAATTAATCATTCATGGAAGCATAAGACATAAACACCAAAGCAGATACACATCAACACATGAAACACCAAGATTTTGACGTGGAAAACCTGGTTAAGGGAAAAACCATGGGGTGATTAACCCAAGGATTATTCTCTATTAGAAGAATAAGAAAAATGGATGGCACATGCCAATTAGGGCTCACTGCCCGAGCACACTGCTCACAAGGAGGCACACTGCCTACAAGAGACACACTGTCTACAAAGATAACAAGTATTACAAACTTGAACTAGAGATTGACATCTTTACCATGTCTGGATCAGTTCCATTTAAGCCCAAAAACTCCTGCTCTGCCTTTCGCACTTCTCTTCACTATATCACATTCATCACTGCAAGACCCACATCAAAATGAATTTACAAACCCTTATTTATACAAGGCATCGACTTAGGAACAATCATCTAAGTCGGCAAACACCTACAAAATCATTCGCAAGACGTGTAATACATCCGGTCGGCCTCTCTCAGGAAGAACACCAACAATCGGTGGTCTTTACATCCAATCCAAACTCTAACTTCAATGCGGACCGCCAATAAGAATTGTACACGATCCAAGGATCACCTAAACCTTTCCTGAGTCATCAAGAACATCCGCACTTTATCAGCTTACTGGAATTCTTCTCTTCTTCATCCAGAACTTCAAGAACACAGTCTGTCACCATTGTCATAATGCAAAAGGTTCTTCCGGACCTCCAAACAATGCACAAATCAACTTGTCACTTCACACTAACATCTTCAACACTCCTTCCAATCTACAGAATGAGATAATGTAATTTCAGATCTCACCGGACCAATCTGTGACACTCTGTCACCACTGAATGCCTGCCGGAACCAGTTCTACTTGAGCAAGCATAGCTTCTTTAGATCTTCATGCGGACCTCTAAAATCTTAACTAGAACATCTCAAGACTCATATCTACAAACCCTTTAATCTGTATCCTCTGATCCTCAACCTATTGAGTACTTTTGCCTTCTTCTCATCACTGTTCTGGATGGAGACTAATTTTCTCAATATCCTCAGCACACAGCTCATCCAATCCTTCTTATCAATGCAATATGAGTATGTTGACATCAATGACAACACTGGTTAACCTCATATTTGCAAAATTTTGATGGTGTTCTATTTCATTTACAAATCATAACAATACTGCCGCTCCGTGCACTTTGTCTATCTTGAATCTTGCATGCCTTAGATTTCATATGCATCGATGTTGTTGTTTATCATGATTATGGACACTAACATGTTTCTTGCAGGGATGTATTTGTGGGAACATTTGGTGATCATAAAGTACATGTCACCTCTGGGTGGCATGGGCTTTGCGAAAGTCTGTGTTCCCTTGTGTGTTTTCTTCCTACCTTAACGTGCTTAATATCAATGCATGATATCAATCACCTTAAGGTGGGGGCATATATAAGGTGAGTTGTCTATTGTATATGTTAGCAATATGTTTGTCCTCAGGTGCAATTTAAAGACTTGTGCGATGAGTACATCCTGCACTCTAAGTTTTTTTGCAATCAATCAATCAATCATTTAAACCCTCTACAAAGGCAGGTTATCATGCGCATATCCTTTTTATCTTAAGCCCTCTGTGGAGGCAGGGATGGTGTACTTCTCATTTGTAGATTGCACCTTCTTGTCATTTTCAAAAGTCCTCTATGGAGGCAGGGAGCGGTTGTATGACTAACTCAACCCTTAAGCGTGTCTTTGGCAATTGTTGTGGTGAAGCCCAATTGTCAGTGTGTGCCTATAATGTGCTTGAAATGGTGTTGAACCTAGAAATAGGGACACTCTATTACTTGTCTGCCGTGTCTTCAAAGTGTGTGTGTTTGGTGTGCTTGCTTTGTTTGGTGTGTTTTTTGCCCCATATGTAGTTTAAAGACCTACATGATGAGTGCATCCTACATTTTGGGAGGTTTTTCATGTCTTGCATGTGTGTTGTCCCATATGTGCAGTTTAAAGACCTGTACGATGAGTACATCCTCTATTATGGGAGGTTTGTTTACTTTCCTATACTTGCATTTGCATTTCATATATATGAGAAAAAGAAAAGAAAAAAAATCATCTCTGTCTTCCATGCATTAATGTGTCTTCTATGCATTCAATGTATTCTCCATGTTTTGCATAACTATAACTATCTTCTCCATGTTTTGCGTGCATGTCATTGTCTTCAATGTGGTTGGCATGTCTTCTCTATGCTTGGTGTGTTTGCTGTGTTTGTTGACCATACTTTAATGCATGTATTGGCCTCACATTTATACATACATTAAAGTGGGGGCTAAATGTAATGTCAGAAAATGTCCCCTTGGGGGCTTTTCCCTCAAAAGGTTTAGCTCTCAGGTCTCTAGTGTGCATTTAGGACATATTACATCATAATTCAACATCCCAATGGAATGAACCCTGGGTGTCATGACAAATGGGGCCTAGGGGGACCCCTTGAACCTTACCCTGTCCAAAATAGGGAGGAAGGACTTGGGCACCTGTGCCCTAGTCTTACCCTATTTTAGGTCAGGCCCAAATTTGAAGTGTCAACTTATGACCGTTATTTGGTCCCTAGGCTGACACGGTAAGTTTGAATTTACAAAATCTTGACAGGAATGTTTGTAGTTGCATATATAAGCATGTTTAGGCATTCATTTGTAAACTAGATGACTACTAGATGATTACAAGCTATCAACTTGCATGAGCATTGGTGATTCAAGGCATTCATTGTGTGAAAGACCAGACTTGTGTTGTTTTATGTGTTTATGTTTGTAGATTTGAGCATCCATCTCGTCATGGAATGAAGAGCTTCTTCCTCCCATGAGATCTTCACTACAAGGTGATATCTATTGTGATTATTGAGCATTTATCATTTGGTTTTTTCCTCTACCTCCCTAGGCACGCACTCTCTATTTGACAGTGGTGTTCGGAAAACTTGAATGTCTCTCCGGGGCTTGACTGAGGCAAGCCTCTAAAAACCACAACCCCCTCCCAAAGGCTTGTGATTGCAGGTTACAAGTGTTGCATTTGGAGAAAGTGGAGTTGCAAGAAGGATTAGCAGGCATCAAGGATTCAAGATCTAAAGAGAAGTAGGACATCGAAGCCTTTTCAGGACTTGGGCTCTAGTCATTGTGTCCTCTATAGTTGAATTTCTAGAAATAGAAGTTATAGTGCAGATCAGTCTCGGAAGGAGGTCAGGAACCCACAAAGAAACTAGTACCTTGGACTTGGGTGCTCGCTCCTTAGTCCCTGACTTTTCTATCTCTGAACCCCAAAAATAGGTACATAGTGATTTGTTATTTTACATCTTCCTATAGTAGTATTTTCCATTATTCATCTGTTTGCTATCGTATTTGCATAATTAGGGTTTTAAGGTATAATTGAGCATAAGAGAAGGAAATTGACAATCAAATCATAGAAATCCAAGTTTCCCTACATATCAATAGTGACCTAGGGTATGATAGTACATTGCAACTCGACCCTAGGTCCTTGAATGTAAGGGTGAAAGGAGGACATACACCAAAACTACCAAAACTCAACTATCCAAAAATCACTCTTTACAAGAGAATAGATGAAGCATACATAGATCATAGATGGAAAACAAAAGCATATAACAGTGAAGTTGGGAAAATCATGTGAGCAAACACATAAGAAAATGAAAGAGAAATTTTGAGTCAACAAAGTAAAGATACCTAGGTATGAAAGGTTGTCTCAATACCTTGTGTCATCCCCAAAATATAACAAAAAATAAAAGAAAACCAAAAATAGAGGAATTCTAAAAAGGAGATAGAAGAATGTAATGAGTCAATTGATTGCATTAAAGAGAGAAGGCATACAAATAGATAGGGGAGCAATCAATACAAACAAGGAGTACATGACTCTGGCACTGGCTTGTTTTGTCGCTAGGGGCCATGTAAACTGATGCAGTCAAGGTAGGAGGGTCTAATGAGGGACTATCCAACCTTGCCGCCTTAAACCACTAACAACATGATCAATTAGAAATGCAAGGGAAGTGTATAGCTAACAACATAAAGAAAGAGATATTCATGAACACATGACATAAGATATATCTTGGGAAAACCCTAAAAGGGAAAAACCCAGCCTTCAAAGCTCATTCCTCTTTATATTATGATGTAAAAACACATTACATATGCCACTCAAGCTTTATAGATGCTAGGCTGCAGCCTAGGGTTATAAAAGATTCATATAATAACACTCTTCTATGATTTACTTCTCAATTCTCTATTCTGCAACTTCTTTTGCTCTCTACTTCAATTCTGCCTCTTCTTTAGATCAAAACACTCATCCTCTTGCTTCATATCTTTGCACACTTGATTATTATTCATTTACTACTTTGAAACAAACATTCATCCTTCATGTATATCCTCCGCAAGCCTTCATAACATTATCAAGTCAGCCTGATTGCAACGCCTAGTATGAAACATGTAGACGCGGATAGGTCAGACCTAAACATAAGGTATTGCTCCACTGGTGCATAGAAATTTGTGCAGATCTCCATGAAGGTTGGCCAGGTCCTCAACTTCCTTGAATTATGTTCTTTTTAGCTCTGCGAGTCCCATAATTTCTCTTCAAGCCAATTAGACTCCACTTAACACTGTCAGCTTTGCTATGTGAAAATAGGTGAAAATAGGTAATCTTCTGATAGCGATATATTTTTGGAAATGAACCCAAATGATATGAATTTTGGATATGATGTTGATGATGATGTCTAGATGCTAAGTCTATCTCCATATTCTCTGATACACAAATGTAGTACAAAGGTGGTAATCTCCAAGGTTGCTCTCTCGGTACTCTGCAACTTCACTGTTCATTGTCCCAATTGTTTTAAATTATCCCGGATGCTCCCGCATCAGATTCTCAGGGTTATTTGAATAGTGAGCCTCTTCTCTTTGGTCAGTATTATGTCAAAATTAATGTTGTTTCTTTGAATAGGTTGGGCGGTCTATTCACAAGTACTTGCAACTGCCTCAAGATCAGCGATCTGTTCAAGTCCACCCTACAAAACTGCCTCAAGGCTTGGTGGTCTACTTGCAAGCCTTGCACTACCTCAATGATCAACAGTCTGAGCAAGTCTTCTCCCTTTGATACAGTCAATATATTCCTAAATTTTCTCTATAACACTTTGTGATCTTTGCTTCTAGATACAAATTCTTCTATACACATCAAAATCTTACAATTTCTATTTTGCATATACTTCTCCTATATTTATCTTTGCTTCTTTATCCTTATTTCCTTTACTCCGGTACACAAACTTTCTCATCTGGTAAACTATCTTGTCTTCCTTCTTTCTTTGGAATATGAATTCCCTTTTCGTGTTATGCTTCACACTTGTCCACACAAACTTTCTCTTGCACTATTTCTCGGATGATCTTACATAAACTTTCTCTTGCACTGTTTCTCAGATGATTAGTCTACAAAAAAATATCTTCTTAAGATCAATGCATCTCCTTCTTCTAGTTTCTCTATCAAACTTAGTGAGTCAATAGGTTCTTATTCCTCTGCATAGATCATCTTTGCATCTTCTATTGTTCATTTGGTAGTATCCTTTTGTTGACATTCATTGCTTGATTCTTTCCTTCTCCAAAGTTGAAAATAGGTTCTTCTGAATGGTCTTCTATCAAATCCTCTTTCATCTCTCTAGTATCCTTCATTGTGATAAGAATTATGACTCATGTCATTTCTCCTTCTGTGGTTTGAATTACTATCCTTGTTTTTCTCCACATAAGGTGTTCTCTCTCTGCATCCTGATCCATATCCTCTTTTCTCTCCAACACATAAATACTTCCATCTATACATCCTTCTAAACATACAAGTAACATGTTTCCATTTTTCTCCATCAATCCATCCATAATCAATCTGCATACAATATGTCATAGGCTTTCTCCTTCTCATTTTATTCCAACTCATCTTTTCAGAATGATGTCTAGATACTAAGCCTAGCTCCACAACCTCTGATACACAAATGCGGTAAAATGTGGTAATCTCCAAGATCGCTCTCTCAGTACTTTGAAACTTCACTATTCACTATCCCAATTGTTTTAAATGCTTCAAGATGCTCCTACATCATAAACCAAGATACCTTCATGGATCATGGGATAGATAGTTGTGTTATGCTAGGTGACCATAAGTGTAAAAAGATTAGGTCATATGAAGCACAATTGCTAGCAAGTTGTGTTATGCTAGGTGGCTCATAGACAATATGGATTATAGTCTAGCAAGCTGCATTATGCTAGGTGACTGTATACTACCAATACCTCAGGGAACATAAAAATAAACAATGCCTCAAGGAGCATAAAATAAACAATGCCTCAGGGAGCATATTGATAACCATGCCTCAGGGGCCGCTATGAAAAACATCACCATAGGGGGGAATATCAATAAGCCAAAGCTCAGGAGGCGTTAATGAATAAGGGTGCATGTATGGATGCACATGTGAATAGGTAATATATGCCCCCCTTAAAATATTTGTTTTTAAAATATGCAAATTTTTTAAGGTAAAGAAGAGGGGAAAGTATAAGAGGAGGGGAGAGCCTTAGAAAGAATGACAACCCCTTAAACAAGTCGTCCCCTTGCCCCCTAGAGTACAGGTGAGAACAACCATGAAAAAGAGATTTGGGTTATGCTACTGTAAACTGGTGGACTGTCACAATGTGATGACAGAGGTGGATTGATGTCATAAAAATGGAGACTCAATCATAATGATGTAGATAAAAGAATGTTTATTATGAAAAATGAGCTCAACAGGGGTGATTTTCACCATCACTTGTTATTTGAAGAAAGAAGAGGTGCTACAACAGAAGGGGAAGTGTGAGCACATGTGTCCTAAATGTGTTTAATTTTGTAACGGAAGGCTCAGAATTCACTAGTGGAATGGCCCAATGCTCAATGATATGCATAGACTATTTTGTGGAAACTTTATATGTGTTGGAGGAGGAAGAGTGATCAAGTAGTCCTTGAGTAGACTTGGAAAAATACACTCTTGTTGACATAGAAGAGAAGAAGTAGGTGGATTAGGAAGCAACCCTATCTATTGTGGAGAGAAGTGTGATTTATGAAAAGAAGAAGCCATAGAGACCTTAGACAATGGTGGAGGGGGTGTAGACATAGGAGAAGGCTAAAAACCTAAACCTACTTTAGAAAAGTGCAATGTTGGTTTCACAAGAACCTTAACTCCTTGTTTCATGCATCCTAAACCATTTTCATTGTATCCATGTTTAGAAAGAATTTTGAAATCAAGCTCATAACATGTCTCCAAATCTAACATAGGAGGAGAGGCCACATTACCAGCTTTATCAAAATGAGAAGTGTAATCACATGTTGAAGAAGAAGTTGTAGGAAAATTGATATGAACAAAAGGATCGATCCTTTTGTTAGAATTCAGATCCTTGTTAGGGTTAGAAAGGTCAACTTTATATTCACCAGGCCCATGAGGGGTTAAATCTAAAGAGCCCCAATCATGACCAAGGCATGCATTAGATGAAGAAGGTACATCATCATGAATAGAAGGTGATGAGGACATTTGAGAGTTTGTTCAAGTAGAAGAATTTTGAGTGGTGAGTTTAAGTTTCTTAGAAGAAGGAATAGATTGTGTAGTGTAAACTAAATCCACCTTTGAGATGTTAGGGTTAGATTATGAGATTTTATATTCTCTAATAAAGGAGGGTGTAAAATCTAGTGAAACCCAATGATCACCAAAATATGCACCTAAAGATGAAGCACTATTGTTAGCAGTGGAGAATACTGGGTTAGTTTTTGTTGAAGAAAGAATCAAAGTTTTGAGAGATTTTGAAATAGGAGGTTGATACCCACCTTCTTCTTTTAAGAAACTTTTCAAATTTTGATCACCCTCAACTGTATAGAGTTTCTTATTATACATGAATTTCATTGAATGGTGAAGAGTAGATGGGACTACCCACATGGCATGAATCCATAGTCTACCAAGAAGAAGATTATATGAAAGAGAATCAGGCATGACATGGGTTAGAGTAGGCAAGGTCACAGGTCCAACCTCAACTAGTAGTGTGATTGTTCCTAGTGACTGTCTACTAACATTATCGAAGCTATAAATAGAAAGAGTATCAGGTTTGGTGAGAGATGTATCTACATTGATTTTGTGCAAGAGGTCTATGCTACAAACATTAAGACTTGATCCATTATCGATTAGAGTAAGCTTTATTCCATTTCTATTAATGATGACCAAAATCAAGAGAGGATCATGTTGTTTTTGAATTTTGAGAGGAGGTGACTCATTGTGATGAAAAATGATATCCAAACTTGTCACATGCATACAATCTAATAGAGTTTCTACATCATTTAGTCTAATAGAAGGTGGGATGACTATCTTTTGTAGAGCTTCCTGTGGTATGAAGGCGAGGTTTGTAGTAATTCCCAGAGTGAGATCTTAGCTGGAGTAGCATGAAGTAGCTCAAAAATATCATATTCTTTGTTAGAATGTTGAAAAAGATGAGGAGCTAGAGCAAGAAGAGGTTGAGAAGGTGGAAGAGAAGTAGGAACAATCTGTGCTTGTTTATTGTGTGTGTTGTTGTGAGTGTTGTACATGTGAGCAACTACGTAGTAACTAGGTTGCCATGACACATTCTGAACAAGTTGGTTGGTTTGAGCAAGTTGTTTTTCAAAGTTGAGAATGTAACAAGGAGGTCAAGGTGGGTTTAGAACACCTCGAATAGTGATCATAGGCTTAGAACGAAGATGTACAACAATTTTTGTTTTGACAAGTTCCTTTTGGGAACTGAAAATAGAGATTGTATTTATTTGTTTTTATCAAGATATATCTATGGGGGATCCAATGTGAGTTTTGACTCTTCATCCACCAATGCCATGTTTCCATAAGGAAGGGCATTGGAATGAAGAGAGAGCAATGTGATGTTAAGAAAATTATCGATGATTGTATCCTTAGTGATGTCCAAGGGGCTTGAACATGCAACCAAAGGAGGAAGAAAAGATAAAGAGGTATCCACATCCTTAGTGATATTCAAGGGGCTTGAATATGCAACTAAAGGAGGAAGAAAATATGAAGAGGTCTTCACATCCTTAGTGATGTCCAAGGGGCTTGAACATGCAACCAAAGGAGGAAGAAAAGAGGTCTTCACATCCTTAGTGATGTCCAAGGGGCTTAAATATGCAACCAAAGGAGGAAGAAAAGAGGAAGAGATCTTCACATCCTTAGTGATATCCAAGGGGCTTGAATATGAAACTAAATAAGGAAAAAATATGAAGAGGTCCTCACATACTTAGTGATGTTCAAGGGGCTTGAACATGCGACTAAAGAAGGAAGATCATCATGGACTATGGAAGATGTGGTAGAAGCATAAGTGATATGTTCAACATCTATTTGCGGGGGATTCGAGGTGAGGTGAGACTTGTCATGCCCGCATCTCCCGTGCGGACACGACACACAAATGCCCATGTCATGACCACATTCGCCATGTGGTCACGACACGGGCCACAAAAAAATTTTCTCCGCAACCCTAAAAAACCACCTCGCTCGCGCTTGTGTGCTCGGTGGCGATACGCTTGAAAGCGTAAACATGACACTAAACTAGGAGTAGTGTAGGCCGTCGAGAGTAAATGCGACAATAGGATGTCGTTTCAAGGTTTAGACTAACCAAATCAGAACCCTAAGATCTAGTGTATTCTCGACGTGGGCAGAAGTTGTCACTCTAAGGCTAATCTTGGTTGCATAGTTTGCCCGTTGGGTAATCTCTCTGATTTCTTGGTGAACTAGGTTACTTACCCAGGATTAACAATCATCGTTGGGGCATTCTCTTGGTTTACGCTCGGGTTAATAATTAGTGTTTAACTTAATCTGTCTCTCTTTTCCCTAATGGGCGCTTTCTCATTCTTCCTATTTAACTTGGTTAGCCTCTTGAAACATGCATAAGACATCTCGGAAGAAGTAACACCAGGGTAACTAATTTCGTTTTAATTATTACTCTTGTTAGGTATAATTGCATTTTGTAAACGGTTTAATTCTGACTTTAGAATTTTCTATAGATAGAACCATATATATATTTATGTATATATATATAGTTTATATATATATTTTCCTTCAAAATTTCCTAATGTAAGCGCTGCATACATTATCGATATGAATACTATCCCTCTATAGGAGAATCATGTCCCCTTGATAAGGAAAAGAATTTACCGTAGATAATATATATATATATATATATATATATATATATATATATATTTATGATATCGATATTTAAATATAAATATGTTTATATTTTAATGAAATTACTAGGGTAGATATCACAATTGTTATATATGTGTATTTAAATACTTACAATTATATATAACAATTTCTTAGTTTACACTATGCTTTGATATGATTTTTTTTCTTTAATCATTTATTTATTTATTTATTCATTTATATATATTTTATTATTATTATTAATATTATTATTATTATTTGTCTTTTTTTTTTTGGGTCCAACTTATAAGTTTCATAACAATTACAAATGTATGTTTTATATATATATATATATATATATATAACTATAGAGTAACTAAAAATTAGGGTTTACTTTGTATAAGGAGAAAGGGCTTTTGGATGTAAACCAACTTGTATTCTCCTTTGGGACTCAAACCCTAACCCCTTTTTTTCTTTTTGTGTGAAGTAATGTAGAGTGGTGAAGTCGACGACGACGACGGTAGGGATACCAGAGATGGAGATAAGGGTTCCATGACAGACGGAGGTTGATGGGAACATCGGCGGAGGAGGATTACTGGCAGTATTGTGTGGGAAAGCCACAGCCAACGGTTAAGGAGGGGCGGCATTAGTCAGTGGAGCGGAAGTAGTGTGGGGCAGTGAGCGGGATGCCGGCAGGGAGCGACGCGTAGGGCGGCCGCGGGGGAGAAGGTAGCCACGGCTGGGAGTTCGCAAGGGTAGCGATGGATACCGCAGCGGGCGGTGCACAGGCACGGTGGCTTGAAGGGGTGTGGCATCGACCACAACAGAGGTTGGGCGGTGGTTTGTGTGTGCGCGGGGTGTGGGTGTAGCAAAGTAAGTGGGGGGGGTGTGGGGGAGGCGGAGCCTCCACCTACACCCGTGGGTGTGGGTGGAGGCTCCGCCTCCCCCACACCCCCTGTGTTAAAAAAAACCCCTGCCGAGCTGTAGGCGCTGCCACAGCCCGACCCCTTTTTTTTCTTTTTTTTTTAAAATAAAAAAAATAAACCATAAGTATTTACATTTGTATAATTTATATATATAAATATATATATTCGTAGATATATATATATATTTATATTTATATTTTTTATGAAATAAAACTTGTATAAAATAATATACACAGTAAATAATTGTATATATATATATATATAAATTACTATTTCCTTTTCTTTTTTTTGAAAGAGTATATAGACTGAAATATGTAAAATTTGTAAAACAATATAAACTTGTATATTTACATATATATATTTAAGTATATATATATATATATATGTGAATAAATGATATCTTGAAAAGATTTAACTATTTATTTATATGCTCACAACATATGTATTTTTTCTGAAAGAAAAATCAAACATGCACTTCTCAAGTAAATATTTAAATTCATGAGAACATACATTCAACAATAATAGAGCAAAGGGGTTTATGGAACTACTACAGCAACCTTTTTTTTTGCAAAAATAGAAACTTATATACATTTTTCTGAATTCACACAATGGCAAAATTTGAGAGCAGCGATGATACATTTATATACTTTTGAAGTGCATACAGTAAATGGGACATTATCATAACAACAAGGTCCCCCTTTTTTTGAAATAGTAGCATTGCTTTCTTTTCATAAAATCAGATAAATGAGGAACTTAGTATTTATCTACAGCAAAAATTTAGACAGCAACATGACACAACTTGCGTATTTTTCCTTGATAGATTAATAACAGAATTACACATAAATAACTTCCTTACTTTCTTCATAATGACTCTCACCTAAGGAGCTAAACAAAATTTAAATTTTATAACAGAATAACTCCATTGCATTTTTTTTTTGTTAAGGACAATAACAAGAATTCTGTTTATTTCTCTTTTCACACCCATATCACAAAACACTTAAACTGTTTGTGAACAACATTTACAAGACCCAATCAAAACATGTTTCTCATACAACATTTTTGAATTCAGCATAATGTTTACATACATAATCAATCACAGACAAGTATATGGCAGATTACTAAACTTTCTTTCACCAGAGATATGCAATACAAAAAGGCCATAATGGCCATGGACTAATTCAGCCACTAGAGTAACACAAAGCCACACAAAAGGGAAACTTTAAGAACTCCAACTTGAGCTCCAAATCACTACTTTTCTCCACATAACAACCTGCAACTACACACAGCAATGAAACAACAATCCAACCACTAAGAAAGGATAGCTCACCTCCCTACCATAGACCCGCAAGTGGGTCTCCCCTAAGCTAGGGAGGTAGGGGATTTCACACAGGTGTATCAATCCACAACAGCTCATTCACATTTACACAAAAATCAAAACAACCCCATAGGATTAACACAATACATCAACTCATAAAAAAATGAGTTTGGTGAGGGTAGGGAATAGACCTCTCAACTTAAAGGGGCTCACAATGAAAATGAAGATAACAAAACATGGCCTCAAGCCAAAAATCACTGAATCACCACCATCAAAAAAAAATCTCACACCAATTTTGCTTGGCACTCTTGCCATATAGATAACTCCTCCTCAGATGATAATAGGCCCTCAAGGCATAAACACTTAAACACAACTATGGGAGAGCCCCCAAGGATTGTTCCTCTCCCCTACCCATACTAGTTGAGCATTTCCTCCATTGGAGTTGCTCTCACCATGACAACCCAACCCAACATCAACTACAAAAAGAAACATCTCAATGCAACAAATACACAATCAAAATTCAAACATGGAAACATCATATAGCAAGGCAAGCAACAAGATAAGAGCGTACCTTCAATGTCTTGATAATAGATGTAGAAGTTGGTGAAGAGCTCCAAGCCTTCCAACTTTCAGAATCTGCCCCTCCCAACCTTCTCTAACTCTTCCAAACTTAGTAGAAAAACCAAAATTTTCAAGAAATCTCTCCAATGCAAGCAAAAACAATAGGGATGGAAGAACCTCCTCTCCTCTACAAGAGGAGCTATTATAGGCCCTCTACTTGGCCTTGAGAGAATTAGGTGGTGACATTTGTCACCATCTCTTCCCTCCACCAAAGCCACTTGGAAAAGAGAGAAGGTAAGAGGATGACAAGTGTCCTCCTCTCCCTTGACCTCCATCTCCACCTCATCCACTTGTGCTTCCACACAAGTGGGAGGGGGACAAATGGTGAGTTGGATTCCCACTCACCCTTCTACAAGACAATGGCCTTGAGTGGTGCTCCCACTCACTTGGGAGCTTGGGAGGACTCTTGGGGACCTCCCAAGTCCTCCTTGGGAATGTTTCCCAAAACTAGGGATGGGAGAGGTGCTCTTCCCAAGGCAAGGCCCATCCCTCATCTTCCCTTTTCCCATTTTCATCACTTTGACTCAACCATGGGTTAGGGTGACCCAAGGTGAGTCTAAACTAAGGTTAGGTGGTCCAAATTGACCCTAGGCTCATGGTTGAACACCTAGGGTAACTTTTGGGACCCTAGGGGTCATGAAAGGGGTCAAAAATCCACATATAATGGCCCTAAAGAAATAATAAAATACCAATTGACATTAATCAATTAAAATTTTACAACACTTAACATTAATCAAAATAAGAAAGAGAGGGGGTACTAAGGCTTAAAAATAATTAAAATTTAAACAAAGCACAATAAATCATCATGCAATTTCACACGTGATCCTTATCCCTCTTGGGAACGGATCGGCTTAACCGGGAATAACAGGGTGTGAATCCTCTACCTCCGATTTCCCGTGGCTAGGGAAAGTAAAACCTGCACATCTCGATCAAGTGTCAGTTTTGTCAGGAAAATGATAGCCGAAGCAACTGGAAATTAAATTCATGCAAACATTACAACAATATCCATCCATACATAAATCCAATTTAACTGCATATCCATCACATGTCAATTAATTCCAATCACTTAATCAACTAGAATCTCATAACAAAATAACATCTAATATAAATCCATATACCGAACCAAAGCATATCATCAATATGACTGAATCAAATCACATATAACAAATCAATGAGATAAAACATTAAGTCTGAAATATGAAACATAGTCACTACTGAATAGCACAATGATCAAAATATAGTAGGTAAAATAGTTGGCCTCACATCCTCCCCCCCTAAGAGTGAACTTCCTCCTGGAAGTCATCAAAAAGGTGAGGATAGAGTGCCCTCAAACTAGCTGCATCCTCCCATGTCACCGCGACCTCGTCGTATCGATCCCACTGGACCCTAACCTGGTCCAGCTCTCGACCTTGAAGGCCCAGCATCCGACGAGCCAATATGCGAATTGGCTCCAGCACCAACTGCCCGCTTGCCTCTACCTGTAAGGCACTCCAGTCCAGAACGTGAGATACATCAGATATATACTGTCTCAAAACAAAAACATGGAAAACATCATGGATATGTGACAGGCTAGGTGGCAAAGCTAGACGATAGGCAACTAGTCCTATCCGCTCCAAAATCTCAAAGGGACCTACGAATCGTGGTGCAAGCTTAGAGCCCTTTCCATAATAGATTGGACTCTTGTGTGGCCACACTCTGAGGAATACCCTATCTCCCACTGAAAAACTTCAATCTAACCTCTTGGTATCAGCATATTTTTTCTGCCTTTCCTGAGCCTCCTGTAACCTCTGTCGAATAAGTGTGACCTACTGCTCCATATCCTGCACAAGCTCTGGACCAATGGTGACTCTGTCCTCAATCCGATCCCAACTCAATGGTGTCCTGCAAGGTCTGCCATATAAAGCCTGAAAGGGAGGCATACCTAACGAGCTATGATGCCCATTATTGTAGGCAAACTCGACTAGATAAAGGTACTCCTCCCATCTAGACTGATGGTCCATAACATACATCCGAAGCATGTCCTCTAATACCTGATTCACCCACTCTGTCTGCCCATCTGTCTCTGGATGATAAGCGGAGCTAAAATTGAGCTGTGTGCCCAATGCCTATTGTAAGGCTCTCCAAAAAGCTGAAGTGAACACTGGATCTCTGTTCGAAATAATGCAGTGAGGTACCCCATGTAGTCTCACAATGTCATCCAAGAATACCCTCGCCACAGCTGGCACATTGTACATCGTGCGCATAGGAGAAAAATGAGCCACCTTGGTCAACTTGTCGACTGTCACCATGATGGCATCATGGTGACGCGAAGACATAGGAAGACCAACAATAAAATCCATGGAAATGGTGTCCCATTTCCACTCAGGTATATCATGAGGGTATAAGAGACTTGCTGGATGCTGATGCTCGGCCTTGACCCTCTAGCACTTAAGGCATTGAGCAACAAATTTTGCTATGTCATGTCTCATACCTGCCCAATAGTACAGCTGCCGAAGATCAGCATGCATCTTCTTCACCCCCGGATGTGCCGCATATGGTGCTCTATGAGCCTCTGATAGCACTATAGTGCACAGGTCACCTGCGCAGGGTGCATAGATGCGCTGTCAATGTCGAAGCAAACCATCTGTGTCTAGTGTATACCCTACAAACTTGCCCACAAGGGTCCTCTATGTTCTGATCTCCTGCCGTACCTCTAGATACCACTCATCCTCTGGCAGATGTTGAAAAATACAATCCCTCAAGTCCACTCGCAAAGCCAAGGTCAAGAGCTCATGGCGCTTTTGACTCAATGCGTCAGCAACCACGTTCTCCTTCCCTTTGATGTAGTGGACATCAAAATCATACTCGTAGAGGAACTCCATCCAACACCGCTGATGGGCATTCAAATTCGGCTGTGTGAATATATACTGAAGGCTATGATGGTCAAAATGGAGCTCAAAACGACGGCCCAACAAGAAGTGCCTCCAACAGACTAGAGCATGAACTACTGCTGCTAACTCCAAGTCGTGAGTGAGGTAGTTCAGCTCATGGGTTTTGAGCTTTCGTGACTCATACATGATCACTTTGCCACCCTACATAAGTATAGCTCCCAATCCCTCAAGTGATGCATCCGTGCAAACCATGAAATCTGCTGCAGGATCAGGAACTGCCAAAATAGGAGCGCTGGTAAGATGCTCCTTAAGGACCCCAAAGGCCCTCTCACACTACTCAGTCTAGAGAAAGCTCTTCCCTTTCCGCTGAAGGGAAGTGATGGGGTGTGCAATCCGAGAAAAGCCCTCAACAAAACAGTGGTAATAACCAGCTAACCCCATGAAATTCCTGACCTCTGTCACACTAGTGGGTGCTGGCCAATCCTTGATAGCTCTGATCTTCGATGGATCTACTGAGATTCCATCATTGGAAAGGATATGTCCTAGGTACTGAACTTCTGTCCTGAAAAATGCACACTTCGCCAAATTCCCATAAAGCCTCTGCTCTCGTAAACACTATAGGACCTGACGAAGGTGCTCCTCATGCTCCTCCTCGGTCCGTGAGTAGATCAAAATGTCATCGAGGAAAATGATCACAAACCGATCTAAATATGAACGGAACACCCCATTCATGAGACTCATGAACACTGCAGGGGCATTCGTCAAGCCGAAGGGAACCACTGTGAACTCATAATGTCCATAACGAGTCTGGAAGGCGGTCTTATGGATATCTGCCTCTGCGATGCATAACTGATGGTACTCAGACTTCAGGTCTATCTTAGAGAACACCCTGGCTCCCTACATCTGGTCAAATAGATCATCAATCCTGGGCAGAGGATAATGGTTCTTCACTGTCACCTTATTCAACTGCCTATAATCCATACACAAATGAAGAGACCCATCCTTCTTCTTCATGAAGATGACAGGAGCGCCCCAAGGTGAAATGCTCAGTCAGATGTGCCCCTTCTCCAACAAGTCCTCCAACTGAAGCTTGAGCTCAGTGAGCTCATGTGTGGTCATCCTGTAGGGTGCACGAGACACTAGCTCGGCACCCGGCACTAAGTCTATCTGAAAGTCTACCACATGTCAGGGAGGCATCCCCAGTAACTCTGCTGGGAAAACATCGGTAAACTCTCTGAGGATGGGATGGTCATCCAATGATGCCTCTGGCTCGTTATCTGATCTGTCGCTCACTGTGATGGCGAACATCTGACATCCCTTCCGCATGCAGCGCTTGAGCTACTAAGTGGATATCATGCGTACTATGGTGGGCTTCTACATGCCCATAGTCTCAACTGAGGCTCCATGATTGTCCAAACAGCTGATCGCCTTTCGGTGACAATCTAGCTTGGCTCGATGAGCCGCAAGCCAATCCATACCCAACACCACATCATAGGATCCTAATGTCATGACTCTAAGGTCGCATATTGTAGTGAAGGGTCCAAAAGCAACCTCACAGTCGTGGACTAGGGTATCTACTGTCAGTTTGGCTCCTGAAGCCAACTCAACCACCCACCTATCCCCCTACCTAGAGGCCACCAGCCTGCAACGCTCCACTAACGATGGAGATATAAATGAATCTGTAGCACTAGATTCAAATAGAATAGAAATGGGGTTTCCCCCAATCACACCTATTGTCTCAATCATGGATGCCTAAAAATCTGCCTGGCAGTTATCTACCACTGCAAACGTATGGTGGGATCTACCCACATTACCCATTGTCTGCTCTGAACCTCCTGCATGAGGTTGTCCCCCTGCTGTGTAACCATGTGGACACTCTCTAGCTAGGTGTCCTACTCCACCACAAACATAACAAGGGCCTCTGACCTATACATGTACAGTCTGGGTCCTATCCATCTGCTGCTGTCCTGATCTACTGGTAGACCCCTGTGAACCTCTATAAGACTACTGTGTCCTCACAGGTCCCGTAGGTGGTCCCTGCTGCCTCTAATCTCTGCGTGGGCCCTGCTACTGCCAACCTCTACTAGGTCCCCCCTGTGTCCTCTGCTGCTACTGTGGCTGCTGCTGCTGTGAGGGTCTAGGAGGTAAAGATGCCGAACTAAATCCTCCTCTGTGAGGTGGCTGTGACGGCCTACGGAAGCTCTGCTGATGCTGCTACTGTCCTTGATCTTGAAACCGAGGGCGAGAACTCTGCCCTCGTCCCTAGATCTCCTCTGTGATGTATGCCTTCTCGGCAGCATCACTCAAGGTCTGGGGGTCTGCCATCCACACAGGCCCTGCTATACTGTGATTAATCCCTCTAATAAACTTGTGCACCAGGAGTTTCTCATCATGGAGATACTCTGCATATCTAGATAGCTTTGTAAACCTGGCCTCATACTGAGCTACTAAAAGTCCCCTCTGCTGAAGGTCATGGAACTCGTCCAGACGACGCTGCCTGTAGTGGTCTGACAAGTAGCGCGCATTGAAGCACTCTATGAAGGTCTCCCAGGTAAGGGTGTCTAAAGATAGGTGGCACTTGCACTCCTTAGTGCGCCACCAGGTAGCTACTACATCCCACAATAAATGTACTGCCACCCGGGCCTTCATGTTGCCCTCGTAAGGACGTAACATGAAGCACCTGTCTAAACTGATCAACCTGGCCTCTACCTCGACTCCCTCCGTGGTCCCAATAAATGTAGGAGGGTTCAGCCTCAAAATGTCCCTGATGGGATCCCCTCTATCTCTATGCCCTCTAATAGTCTCCTCTGCATGATACTCACAAGGCCTGTGACCTAAGTGCTCTACATGCACTGTCTCATCTTGTCTAGCCCGATGTGGGGGACTCCTACTATGGGCCCTGTTGGCTGAACCAACCTCCTTTGTCTCTGGTAGCTCAACGTAAGGCTCCTCACGTGGTGCCCCATGTAGCTCCATGTGGGGCTCCTCTCATAGATCCTCGCGGGGCTCGACACATGGCTCTGCTACTGCTGGTGGGAGCCTATCTAAGATGGCCTGCAAGGCCTGTAAAATCTGTGGTCCCATATCTGGTGGGGTCGATGGTGCCTGTGGTGCCTAAGGAACTGCCTGTGGCTATAAGAGTGGCTGAACCTATGGATCTAGCTGCACCGGTGGATCTGGCTGACCCGGTCCCGTAGATGATGAATCAGTGCATACCTCTGGGGGTGGAGTGTGGCAGGTCTGCGCTCGCCGAACTCGTCTGGGAGGCATCCTACAAAACGAGATAGCCACAAGTCAAAACATAGTAGCGGAAACAATAATGTGCCTAAAACACGCCCAGTGTTTTACCAACTTGGCTCTAATACCAAATATCATGCCCGCATCTCCCGTGCAGACACGACACACAAATGCCTATGTCACGACCACATTCGCCATGTGGTCATGACACGGGCCACAAAAACAATTTCTCCCCAACCCTAAAAACCACCTCGCTCACGCTTGCATGCTCGGTGGTGATACGCTTGAAAGCGTAAACATGACATGAAACTAGGAGTAGTGTAGGCCGTCAAGAGTAAATGCGACAATAGGATGTCATTTCTAGGTTTAGACTAACCAAATCAGAACCCTAAGATCTAGTGTATTCTCGACGTGGGTGGAAGTTGTCACTCTAAGGCTAATCTTGGTTGCATAGTTTGCCCATTGCGTAATCTCTCTGATTCCTGGTGAACTAGGTTACTTACGCAGGATTAACAATCATCGTTGGGGCATTCTCTTGGTTTACGCTCGGGTTAATAATCAGTGTTTAACTTAGTCTGTCTCTCTTTTCCCTAATGGACGCTTTCTCATTCTTCCTATTTAACTTGGTTAGCCTCTTGAAACATGCATAAGACGTCTCGAAAGAAGTAACACCAGGGTAACTGATTTCGTTTTAATTATTACTCTTGTTAGGTATAATTGCATTTTGTAAACAGTTTAATTCTGACTTTACAATTTTCTATAGATAGAACTATATATATATTTATGTATATATATATAGTTTATATATATATATTTTCCTTCAAAATTTCCTAATGTAAGCGCTGCATACATTATCGATATGAATACTATCCCTCTATAGGAGAATCATGTCCCCTTGATAAGGAAAAGAATTTACCGTAGATAATATATATATATATATATATATATATATATATATATATATATATATATATATATATATATATATATATATATATATATATATATATATATTTATGATATCGATATTTAAACATAAATATGTTTATATTTTAATGAAATTACTAGGGTAGATATCATAATTGTTATATATATGTGTATTTAAATACTTACAATTATATATAACAATTTCTTGGTTTACACTATGCTTTGATATGATTTTTTTTCTTTAATCATTTATTATTTATTTATTCATTTATATATTATTATTATTATTTGTCTTTTTTTTTTTTGGTCCAACTTATAAGTTTCATAACAATTACAAATGTATGTTTTATATATATATATATAACTATAGAGTAACTAAAAATTAGGGTTTACTTTGTATAAGGAGAAATGGCTTTTGGATGTAAACCAACTTGTATTCTCCTTTGGGACTCAAACCCTAACCCATTTTTTTCTTTTTGTGTGAAGTAATGTAGAGTGGTGAAGTCGACGACGACGGCAGTAGGGATACCAGAGATGGAGATAAGGGTTCCATGGCAGACGGAGGTCGGTGGGAACAGCAGCGGAGGAGGATTACTAGCGGCACTGTGTGGGAAAGCCGCAGCCAAGGGTTAAGGAGGGGCGGCATTGGTCAGCGGAGCGGAAGTAGTGTGGGGCGGTGAGCGGGATGCCGGTAGGGAGCGATGCATAGGGCGGCCGCAGGTGAGAAGGTAGCCACGACCGGGAGTTCACAGGGGTAGCAATGGATGCCGCAGCGGGCGGCGAACAGGCACGGTGGCTTGAAGGGGTGTGGCGTCAGCCACAATAGAGGTTGGGTAGTGGTTTGTGTGTGCGCGAGGTGTGGGCACAGCAAAGTAAGTGGGGGGGGTGTGGGGGAGGCAGAGCCTCCACCTACACCCATGGGTGTGGGTGGAGGCTCTGCCTCCCCCACACCCCCTGTGTTAAAAAAAAACCCTGTCGGGCTTTAGGCGCTGCCACAGCCCGACCCCTTTTTTTTCTTTTTTTTTATTTAAAATAAAAAATAAACCATAAGTATTTACATTTGTATAATATATATATATATAAATATATATATTCGTAGATATATATATATATATTTTTATATTTATATTTTTTATGAAATAAAACTTGTATAAAATAATATACACAGTAAATAATTGTATATTTATATATATATATATAAATATATAAAAATTACTATTTCCTTTTCGTTTTTTTGAAAGAGTATATAGACTGAAATATGTAAAATTTGTAAAACAATATAAACTTGTATATTTACATATATATATTTAAGTATATATATGTGTGTGAATAAATGACATCTTGAAAAGATTTAACTATTTATTTATATACTCACAACATATTTATTTTTTCTGAAAGAAAAATCAAACATGCACTTCTCAAGTAAATATTTAAATTCATGAGAACATACATTCAACAATAACACAGCAAAGGGGTTTATGGAACTACTACAGCAACCTTTTTTTTTTGCAAAAATAGAAACTTATATACATTTTTCTGAATTCACGCAATGGCAAAATTTGAGAGCAGCAATGATACATTTATATACTTTTGAAGTGCATACAGTAAATGGGACATTATCATAACAACAAGGTCCCCTTTTTTTGAAATAGTAGCATTGCTTTCTTTTCATAAAATCAAATAAATGAGGAACTTAGTATTTATCTACAACAAAAATTTAGACAGCAACATGACACAACTTGCGTGTTTTTCCTTGATAGATTAATAACAGAATTACACATAAATAACTTCCTTACTTTCTTCATAATGACTCTCACCTAAGGAGCTAAACAGAATTTAAATTTTATAACAGAATAACTCCATTGCATTTTTTTTTTGTTAAGGACAATAACAGGAATTCTGTTTATTTCTCTTTTCACACCCATATCACAAAACACTTAAACTGTTTGTGAACAACAACGTTTACAAGACCCAATCAAAACATGTTTCTCATACAACATTTTTGAATTCAGCATAATGTTTACATACATAATCAATCACAGACAAGTATATGGCAGATTACTAAACTTTCTTTCACCAGAGATATGCAATACAAAAAGGCCATAATGGCCATGGACTAATTCAGCCACTGGAGTAACACAAAGCCACACAAAAGGGAAACATTAAGAACTCCAACTTGAGCTCCAAATCACTACCTTTCTCCACATAACAACCTGCAACTACACACAGCAATGAAACAACAATCCAACCACTGAGAAAGGACAGCTCTCCTCCCTACCGTAGACCCGCAAGTGGGTCTCCCCCGAGCTAGGGAGGTAAGGGATTTCACACAGGTGTATCAATCCACAACAGCTCATTCACATTAACACAAAAATCAAAACAACCCCATAGGATTAACACAATACATCAACTCATAAAAAAATGAGTTTGGTGAGGGTAGGGAATAGACCTCTCAACTTAAAGGGGCTCATAATGAAAATGAAGATCACAAAACATGGCCTCAAGCCAAAAATCACTAAATCACCACCATCAAAAAAAATCTCACACCAATTTTGCTTGGCACTCTTGCCATATAGATAACTCCTCCTCAGATGATAATAGGCCTTCAAGGCATAAACACTTAAACACAACTATGGGAGAGCCCCCAAGGATTGTTCCTCTCCCCTACCCATACTAGTTGAGCATTTCCTCCATTGGAGGTGCTCTCACCATGACAACCCAACCCAACATCAACTACAAAAAGAAACATCTCAATGCAACAAATACACAATCAAAATTCAAAAATGGAAACATCATATAGCAAGGCAAGCAACAAGATAAGAGCCTACCTTCAAGGTCTTGATAATAGATGTAGAAGTTGGTGAAGAGCTCCAAGCCTTCCAACTTTCAGAATCTGCCCTTCCCAACCTTCTCTAACTCTTCCAAACTTAGTAGAAAAACCAAAATTTTCAAGAAATCTCTCCAATGCAAGCAAAAACAATAGGGATGGAAGAACCTCCTCTCCTCTACAAGAGGAGCTAGTATTTGCCCTCTACTTGGCCTTGAGAGAATGAGGTGGTGACATTTGTCACCATCTCTTCCCTCCACCAAAGCCACTTGGAAAAGAGAGAAGGTAAGAGGATGACAAGTGTCCTCCTCTCCCTTCACCTCCATCTCCACCTCATCCACTTGTGCCTCCACACAAGTGGGAGGGGGACAAATGGTGAGTTGGATTCCCACTCACCCTTCTACAAGACAATGGCCTTGAGTGGTGCTCCCACTCACTTGGGAGCTTGGGAGGACTCTTGGGGACCTCCCAAGTCCTCCTTGGGAATGTTTCCCAAAACTAGGGATGGGAGAGGTGCTCTTCCCAAGGCAAGGCCCATCCCTCATCTTCCCTTTTCCCATTTTCGTCACTTTGACTCAACCATGGGTTAGGGTGACCCAAGGTGAGTCTAAACTAAGGTTAGGTGGTCCAAATTGACCCTAGGCTCATGGTTGACCACCTAGGGTAACTTTTGGGACCCTAGGGGTCATGAAAGGGGTCAAAAATCCACATATAATGGCCCAAAAGAAATAATAAAATACCAATTGACATTAATCAATTAAAATTTTACAACACTTAACATTAATCAAAATAAGAAAGAGAGGGGGTACTAAGGCTTAAAAATAATTAAAATTTAAACAAAGCACAATAAATCATCATGCAATTTCACACGTGATCCTTATCCCTCTTGGGAACAGATCGGCTTAACCGGGAATAACAAGATGTGAATCCTCTACCTCCGATTTCCTGTGGCTAGGGAAAGTAAAACCTACACATCTCGATCAAGTGTCAGTTTTGTTAGGAAAATGATAGCCAAAGCAACTGGAAATTAAATTCATGCAAACATTACAACAATATCCATCCATACATAAATCCAATTTAACTGCATAGCCATCACATGTCAATTAATTCCAATCACCTAATCAACTAGAATCTCATAACAAAATAACATCTAATATAAATCCATATACCGAACCAAAGCATATCATCAATATGACCGAATCAAATCACATATAACAAATCAGTGAGATAAAACATCAAGTCTGAAATATGAAACATAGTCACTACTAAATAGCACAATGATCAAAATATAGTAGGTAAAATAGTCAGCCTCACAAGACTCTTCATCTACTAATACCTTATCTCTGGAGGAGGCAACATTGAAATTAAGAGAAGGTACAATAATTTTAAGAAATGTATTAATGATTTCATCCTCTTGTGCAAAAATATCCTCACAAGGAGGAATTTTAGGAGAGGGTAGAAGAAAAGAGAGCATATTTAGGTTTTGATTGTTTTGGTTTTTGTTTGACATGTTTAAATGTTTTATTTTGTAAACACATAAAATAACATATGTAATGGAAGTGTCTAATCAGTTTATCAGTTGATCAAACACAACAAAGAAAATTGCATAAATGTAAGATATGTTGGGTTCACCAATATGCTAGATTTTGGTAACCACAACAATAAAGATGTATATGTGTTTTTCTTTATAAACTAAATACATGAGATAAAAGAAGATATGCAACATAAATGTGTAATCAGTTAATCAACTAATCAATACAGCAAAGAGTAAGAAGGTTGTATAAGTGTAAGATAAGTCAGGTTCACCAAAATGTAAAATGGAAAAGAGAGCCTAATCAATTACGAACTAACTAGATCAATCTTCCCTATCAAACATTAGAACACAAGCTGATGAAGACTTTACTCTTGGCTATAGTCCTCGAGGGAGAGCTGAGCTGTTCAGGCTCTGTTCCTTTGTTGTAATAGTGGGGATTGATTTGAGAATAGCAAGCTCCAGGGTTATAATTGATCAATTTGACTAAACTAATAGCATATAGATGTTACATAATAGATGTACAAAAGCAAAGATTAAATCTAGGTAGATAACAGAGAGAGCAACATTGTGCTAAAAACTGGAGCAAAATGTTGAGGACACTAGAGCTGGGTGCTAGTGTCCGAATGAGCCTATAGGAGCTACATGACCAATATGCAGAATCAAGAGTAGATGTCAAAAGACAACACAGAGAAGGACCTATCACTAGAAACTAGGGAAAACAGGACAGCACACTAGAGCTAGGTGCTAGTGTCCCAAGGGTTTGAAATGAATTTCCATCTAATGATTTGTATCCTAGATCCTTCCATCTTTCTATCACTATTTGATGTCGGGAACCTCCAATACGATTTGCACACATAAAAGAAGGAAAATGGTTGTACTATATAGGGGATTTTCTCAGTCAAACCCTATGTGTTGGTGTTCCCACCTCCACAAAAATAATGATAATGATGATAGAGAGCACACACTCATGGTGAGCAAAGGCAAAACATGTAATATAGACTATAATAATGAAATAGAATGATATAGAGTTACAGTGAGCATGAAACCCTAATGGATTTTATGTCACAACATGGATCACCCACAAGGAGTCAAAGGAGAAGGAAGAAGCTTCCTCACAGATCTACAAGGGTTTTTACATACAACAATAATCTTCACAAATAGAGAACTTGTAGAGAGAGAGAGAGAAAGAGATAGCTTGTTAGAGAGAACCATCATAGAGAGAATGTGTGTTCAAATGATGGAGATAGAGTTCTTTATATATGAATCCCAAGGACCTAATTGGGTTTAGGCTGATAAGGTAGATGACTTAAGGCAACAAGGCAAAACATTTAAATTTAAAATTTTGGAGCCAACGACCAAGACACTAGCATTGGGCACCCGTGTCCTAGCCTAATTTTCTCTTGAAATTCTAGTTGTCAAAATTCACATGCTAAAAGGAGTGCCAAATCTAGTGTAAAATTGTAAGTGGATGCAATTTACTACACTACACTCATATAGTGGACATACCTAATAATACATAACAAAACTGTAATAACCCATACACAACAAAGGAGAGACAAATACAAAAAAAAATTCATTGCATTAGATGCTATCACACATACATCAAACCCTCATTACAATCACACTAGCAAATATGGTGAGAGAAAACACATAACTATGACTATACATTCCCTTAAATCACTACAAAATTCCATTAACACATATCATTACATAAAGATATGCATTGAATATCCTTCCTACAGACTACAAGATGCATACTAGTTCCTTATAGACTTTATGAGCTTTTCTTGATGCCTCAAAACCACTGCAAGGAACTTACATACCAAAAAATGGCTTAATGACAAAGCCCTTGAATGGAAGGTAACCTTGCCTTTATAGTATTTGAGAAATCATGCCCTAATCTATCTGCAAGAATCTAATGTGCTTTAGGAGGTTCAAACCCAACCACCAAATTGAATGCAGATAAAGAGAAATCCCATAAGATTTGCCTAGAGCCATGTGCAATGAAATAGAAGAAGCAAAATGAGATTCCTACTCAAATGGGTAGTTGTAGAGGTCAAATCAACCATTAATGGTGATCGATGAAGTTGTTTCTGCATTGTGAAGCTTTCTAAAGGGTTATGAACTTTTGTAGGAATTTGATGGGGGTACTACACATTAGAACAAGATGCAGGTGGAGAAAGTCCTATAGGATGGATGAATTCTATGAAGGAATGATGTGGAACTTCACATTGGAAATGGATTAAATGAGTTGAAGAGGAATTAGTATCCTGAAAGGTATTGGGTTCATGCAAAGAGGAAGGATAGATAAGTTTATCCATTTGGAAGAAATGTATGGAGATGCAACAGGATAGGATGCGGGAAAATCATAACATCCTGTAGTAGATCAAAAATTCACAAAAAAAAGTTTTACAAGTTGGGAGGGAGGAATAGGATATACTATGTGGTAGCACATAATTTTATGAAAAGAGGTGAAGGAAAAGAAATGAGGGCAAGCAAATTTGGTGGAATAGAAGGTCTAAAGGGACACATGGTAGCATATTGTGTATCACAATTTTGGATAGGGACCCACTTTAGAAATTACAATGTAAAGTGGGTGTGTGATGCAATGGACATGCACCATGTGGTGGTAAGTGATTAGCTGAGAGAAATGAAGGGAAAGGGAATTTTGTGGGAAAGGAACCTAGAACATGATGTCATGAGAAAAGGAGGAATTATAGGAGCATATCAAGATCCCACAAAGTAGAAAGAAAGGAAATGAGAAAGGCCTTGTGGGGAAAGAGGGAACTCTAGGACAGGGTCGAGATTTTGTAAAAGATGAAGGTGGAGGAAAATGTAATGGAAGTGAAGGATCCAATGAGAATTATATGGAATGGGAAGAAGGAACTAGATGTAGAGTTAGAGTGGGATACTGGATTAGATGAAGAGGAGATTGATTTGGTAGGTGATCATATTTATGTGAAGATGGAAATGCAAATGGAACTATGATTTTTGTAGAAATTCAACACGGGGAAGGATTAAGGAAGAGGACATAGGAGGAAGAGCATGTCCAAGATCATGACGGGATTCTAAAAAAGGAGAAAGTTAAAGGAAGTGGAGGAAAATGAAAGGAAAAAGAGTTTGTGGGGATGGAAGTGGATGTGGGAAAATGAAGGGGAACTAGACATGTATTATTTGGTTTAAACTCCACATTCTATTGGAGAGTGAAAACCCACAAGACAACAAAATCACTAGGAAATGATAAAGAAACTCCCACAGTTAGAATATTTTGGACTTTTATGGAGAATTAGCAGATGAAAAAGGCATGGGGAAGGTGAAAGCCTATTTCAACACAAAATTTTGACCAAGGAAAACCCATTTAATATCTCTAATATCAGATATTAGTGATGGGTAAACATATCTCCAAGGAAAAAAATTGGGCACGGACTTAGGATTTTCTCAATTTTAAATTTTTGTGGAATTTGATGCCAACAGTGGCTCTAGTTGGGGATGTGTGCATCATATAGGCATAATGAGGATCCAACTATCTTTGGGAGAATCAAAAAGGAAAAACAAAACAAGGAGGGGTAGGAAAAAAATAAACACATAGACGTATTTACACAAGACAAAGCACTTACAACCAATGGCATGAAGGCACAAAGTAATTTAAGTATGGCTATAAATAAAATTTTAGCACACTTGTAGGTTAGACCCTACAAAGAAAATCCATGGCCCAAGTCCATGAACAAACTACTACACACTTTATGGCTCTATCAAATACAAGTTGAATGGAGTTGATCTTTGTCAAACTAAAAGTACACTCACCACCTAGCTGCAACACATGATGATTTTTGCATGCATGCACCATTTTGTAAACACTTCTTTGGAAATGAAAACTAGCTCTGCCATTGATATCACTACTATAAGGAAACCAAAAATAATATGTGCATGAACTACTCCATGCCATATCATGCATGCTCTCAACAATAGGGGGTGAAATATTGAAAACTAGGTCAGCATCAAAAGAATTGAAGCACATGGAAGAAAGTAAACTTCCATCATTAATGAATGCAATTTATCATACCTGTTGACCTCTATTTGAGGATTAAGACAAAATAAAAATTCCTCCAATTCATATGAAAAAGAGAAGTATGCTTGATTGCATTGTTGATTTACCAAAAAGAAATGCTTCTTCCTACAAGTCAATTTGAAAGGCCTAAAAATGGGCATATTGTTAAGTTGAGCTACAACATGTTGATCTTCAACTTGGCATTCTCAACATCACTTTCACTTGTATACTAGACCCAAACAAAGGATTATAACTCAGGAACAACTCTATCATCCATAACATTTGAAATATGACCATCACAAAGGAAAGGTTCATAGTTACAAGTGATCTCACCAATCTCTTGGATAATAGGTGGCCAACATACATCACTTTCACATGTGCTAGTACAATATTCAATGTTTGAATCATAAGCATGATTCAAATTGCAATTCACACTATCAACATAATTATCACCACTATAAGACACTTCAATTGAAGAAGCAAGTTATTCAAATTGTCCCTTTGTTTGAGGTTCACTTTGGCAAACTATTGTGTCATACTCACTACTAAAACTAGACTGATGACACATTTATTCTTCCTCAATAATTACAAAAATAGCATCTCTTCTTGGGCCACTTGAAGCACACTTAGTATGGGGTAGACAACAAACTTTGCACCAAAGGAATAGGTTCTCATGTGTGTCCACATAGTCACCATCTTCACAATCATCAAGGGCAAATTATTCAGACTAAAAATCCATGTCTTCACTATTATTTGTCTTATATTAGTTATCATTAATTGTAGGCACTTCCATGTTATCCTTGTTGGTGGTTTTTAATTCCCAACTAGATCTCAAAGACAATCTAAAGAATAGCCAATTCTAATGAACAATTGCCTTGAGGGATTGGCCAACAAATGGGAGTCAAATCAATGACAATCCCTTGCACTTTTGGCTCCATCAAACCAAGGTGGGTTTCCCTATTCAATACTCTAAATTTCTTCACCAGCATATAATTGGAGTACTATTTAAGATAGATTAGCCCTCTCTTTTAGGTCACGCATATATTAGTTTCAATACAATTTGGTGAATTCCTTGACAACTTATAGATGTTGGAATTAGGGAAGACAACTGAGAGGGGGGGTGAATCAGTTGTCACCAAAATTTTAGTATATTTTGCAATTAATTCTTTATTTTACCTTTCAACAATAGATTAATAATTTAACCATGAAAAACAAGAATCATAAAGCAGCAACATAGTAACACACTTCACACCAAGATATTTAATGTGGAAACTCGATTAAGGGAAAAACCACGGTGGGGGTTAACCCACAAAGATTAATACTCTATTAAAATTATTTGGGCTCACTACCTACAGAAGGCTCACTGCCTATAGAAAGAAGACTACAATAAGTTTGAACTGATAATTAGCATCTACCAATGCAAGGATTCAGTTCCGGTTAAGCATAGAATACTAACTTGATACACTTCATCCTCAATTTGCCTTGTTTACTGTTCTGCTAACATTTGAACCTTAGATCTCTACCCTTTTCACACTTATTCCATAGTCACATCACACGCACACACAAATCACTTAAATCCATCAGCTATATATATCTGCATCATGATATTCAATTAATTTCTAGTCATCTTCAAGAACACTTAGAATTTTGTTGAAGACTCTACTCTGTCAACTAAATCCATGCATAACTTATAACGTGGACCAAAAATTGCATTCACAAATCATCCAATTGACAACTTCCATTTATTTAGAACCAAGATCAATTACAAGGTCGGCCTATTCTTCTGTTGTCTACACTGTCAAACAGTAACCCCATACTCAGATGCAAATAACTTTTGAATCCTTCATTACTGGAGGTTAAAATTTTGGATTTAGATTGCCCTGACAATCCTTATTACACCTTCAAATCTGTAGCATACTCTGATTTACCACTGGAGAGATCCAGACAAGGATACCGGACCCTGTCACATGCTCTGTTTCTAGCTACCCAGACTTAGATAAATTCTAATTCTGACTTCCAGTATGAACAAATTAGGTTATGTGGATGAGTTGAATAGTCTTAGTTGTCATCAATGACAACACCTGCCATGTGAATCATTGTCTCTTGCCAACAATCTCGCCCTTTGGCATTGATGGCAACACTTAGTGAAAAATGACTAGGTGTTACTCCCCCTTACTCTATACTCTTATGCTCTCCACTGATTTTAGAGCTCCCCCTTTGCTGGATTCCTCATTTTTCACTGTTCTTCACTCCCCATTTGACATCAATAGCAAAGGATGGGGTCTGCAAGCCAAAATTCTCAAAAATTCTGTACATAGTACCGCATATGTACACCCAATCAATAAGTTATATTTACATGAACTTGAGAATATATGCAAAACTACTTTTTATACTGATACCAAGTATCATCCTATCATTCCTTATTAGGCTCTTTATTTCACTAAATTTCTTATCCAAAAATTCATTTCTGACTTTAATCTCTGCAAACTTCTCAAAAGACTCAAAATGTGTACTTACATAACTTACAAGATTCTTTAGATTTCTAGGAGAGTCAGAAGGATTCTTCTATAAGGTTGGTATTATCTTCTCCAATGCTCTGGTTGCAAGGCCTAGCAGCTCACTATCCTCAATGTGAGATCTCAACATCTTTTCTCTTGCCTTGGCTTGTGTGAAGGATGCTATCTTCATTACTTGAACTAGAGAGAGGGTATCTAGATTGATCGGTCCTTGAAACATCTCTGGTTCATCAAACTCAAGAATTTCTTTACTCAGGAGACCTTTTACTACATTTGTAGTGTCTCTTGCACAATTCCTGAACCACCTTCCTTTCCTTGAGGTTTGTCAATGTTAGTATCAGGACTAATTTGTTTAGATGCATCAACATTTGCATCATCTTCTTCTATTTTATCTTCCTTACCTTCTTCTTTCTCTTCCTATGCTTTACCTTTCTATGTATCATCTACAGTGGGAATCTTTTCTTTGTCTTCATCAATTGCTACCTATTTTGTAGGGCTTTGTGTAGTAGCAATAATATCTTCTTTTCCAGATTGATCAGGTGGAGTTAGAGTATCTACTGCATCATCAATTTTGTCCACCATCTCTGTCTTCTTTGTTTATTTGCTCCTCTTCTGAAATAGAGGAGTCATCATCCTTAGTTTGTTGTTCATGAGTTTTTATTTCTTCAATATCTAGAATTGATGAATTAATCCCATCATCAGTCTCCTCCTCAACAAATGGAAGATTGTGCCTCTTCAATGCACGTAGAAGTGTTTCCCATGTTTCTTTAACTATTTCATCTAATTCTCCAAGCATCAATTTGTTCATTCTCTTCTTGCTCCTGAATTCATCCTTCACTTCTTTGAATATCATATTCATTTGAACTTGAGTGATCTGAGGGCATAGTTTTATCAATACATGTTCTCTAAGCTTTATATCCTTGTTTTTTGCATTTTCTTTCCTCAACTCCAAAATGTTTGCAAGACTTTGAGGAATTTCAGAGGTTATTTCAATCAAGGCCTTTTTATAGATATTTAGATATCTAACAGTCACTTCCTATAACACTTTCTTATCTATATTGTAGATAGGTAAAAATTAGCTTAATAAGATCAAGCATACAAATGAAAACCTAATCCTACCACCATCAAAGAATTGAATCCAAGTGAAATAAAAAAGCATGCAATTCAAGAACAAGATTACCTAGATTGTATGACTCCTTGTTTGTGATGTGGATTGCTTCTCAACAATGAACAATTATGAAGATCAAAGCTGCCATGATGGATGCTAAAATGCTCAATATGCTCAAGATGATAATGTAGATGCTATATGAAAATGATGGATAGACATAGTATGGAATGAGAGGGGTGCTTATATAGACTTCAACCAAAATCAATCAACGGTAGAGATTTGGTGGCTATGTGAATGGCTAAGATGAATTGATAGTCATAGGTGAATATGTAAATGACAAGTGGAGGGAGGATAAAGCTCATGTGTGATTGTGTACATAAAAAGTTCTACATGTGAAAGATATTAAATAAAAGATGTAGTACCACACATGTTTTTAAATAAAAGAGGCACATATGTCGGGTTATGATGATAAATGATAAGAGAAATTAATCAAATAAACAAAATTTATTTAATTAATTAGAAAGAGGGATTATGAAGGAATTTAATTAAATAAATAAGATTTATTTAATTAAAATAGATAGAATAGAGATAATTAAATAATTAAATAATTAAAGATTATTTAATTATAGATTAGAAGAAATATATAATGAATTAATTAAATAAATATAAATTTATTTAATTAATAGAAGAAATAAGTGATTTAAAGAAAATAGATAAATTGCTCAAGTGTGCTAGACAAATGCAGATGATAGATAATGCGATATTTGATACTAATGATAATTAGGTCAATTTTGGGTGTCTACATTTTGCCCCTCTTTGATACAATGTTCATTAGAACGTTGTGTCAATGAAGATATGATAATTCACTCAATAAACAAAGTTATGCCCTAGTGTAATTAGCAGGTGATGACCCCCAGAGAGGTAAGCCAGGCTAACCAGGAAGGGTCGGGTTGGCTCGCAATAGGATGAAAGGCTAGAAATAAGGTTGACATGAAGAAAATGGGGGTTGGGTGGTAAAAAAATGGAATGGTGCAGAAGAAAATAGGCTTTGGTATAGAAGAATTAGGGTTTGGAAAGGGGTTATAAGTAGGTCCCTCAAGGGCAAAAGGCTCATTTGTGCTTATTGCCTTTAGAAATCTAGAGCTCCCTAGAGTTTTGGTGCTTTGAGTGTTGAAGAGCTATTAGGATGGTGATTTCATGCAGTGATCATCATGTCAAGTGAGTGAGGACACATGGGTGACCAAGAGGAGCAGGCTTACCTATATGTATCAAAAATTTTACTAAATGTGTGATTTTTTTAGGCTAGAAGCATCATAAATGCACATGCATCACCAGAAGCAACAAGTTTTAGGATTTGGGATTTAGGTCACTTGTAGAGTAAAAATGGTCACTTATGGTCAACTAGGTCAGGTATAGAAGTGAAATGTGCATATGGTAAAAGTGGATCACTTATAGGCAAAAAGTACTCACGTAGGATAAATCAGGTCTCTTTTAACTAGCAGCAGCGCGCCTATAGTAAATGAGTCACTTATAGGTAGAAAGTTCTCGTGGACAGTAAAATGAATCGGTTATGGACAAAAAGGTAGCGCATGTAGAAAAGTGGGTCACTTTTAGTAAAGATAGTCAATGTGTAATAGAAAAAAGTCAATTTTTAGCACAAGAGACTGATATGGTGAGTGGAATGATGTAGGATATACTACCACTGTTATTGTCACGAGAGCCACACCTTAGGGATTTGTGATTGGTCTGAGTGTTGGATGCAGAGGAGTGGTTGTTTTTAGATATCATTGGTTTAGAGCATGTGTCTAGATTGGAGCTAGTGCAGGCACATCAAGGACTGATGACATCAATGGTTGAGTGGTGGAGGAGCAAGCACAATTCATTCTTGTTGCTGATGGGAGAGGCGACGATTACACTGGAGGATGTGTTCCAGATTCTGCATATCTCGATTGATGGAGATAGAGTAGATTATGATCCTGACTTAGGTCCAGCTGCATTTAGATGATTATTTGGGACTCCATACATTGGGGTTGAGGGCTCAGAGATTCTGATGGCGAGGATGGAGGAGCTCTGTGATAGGTTGCAGTGGGTAGTTGTGGTGATTATCAGATGGCTAGTGGGAGACAAATGAGCGAGAGGATTTCCAATTAGATGGGGGATGGTGATGTAGAGGATGTTTTCATATGGGATGAGATATGCATGGGTGGAGTGTGTATTGGGACAGCTGTATAGTTACTTACATGACTACGCATATATGTTTCGAGCTAGTATGTCAGCTGGAGTCACAGTTCTACATGTATGGGCATATGAGCACATTCCAGTGACAAGGCCAGATGGATGGGTGGCTAGGGTAGTAGGAGAGCCATATGTGAGGATGTATAGGGGAGCTCTTACCTATCAGTAGTGTAGGGGCATAGTTTACTGGAGGCAGACATTGGATGAGGTGGATAGGTTTGTATGGAGAGCATGGCTGGGATGTGATAGATGGGAGGAGGAGGATACAGAGCTTGTCTATGCGAGGTAGGTGAGATACATTTTTGGTCGCGACATATATATTATAGAGCACTATTTTCCCGAGAGGGTGTTGAGGCAGTTCAGAGTATCACATACAGTACTATTAGGTGATGCCATTTTTGGGAGGACTCAACAGGAGGTTTTTGATTGGGGGCCAGAGATAGTGGTGGATATAGCTTTGGCGGAGAGAGAGAGAGGGATTACAGTCAGTGGCATGGTAGTGGAGACAGGGTCCTACAAATCTAGGGACACTTCATGATTATGATGCATACTGGACTACTGCTAGGCTGACTCAGTTGACGAGGCCTGGGGAGATAGGAGAGATTGGGATGGAGAGGCCAGTGAGGAGGAGGTAGAGATAATCTCCACCAGTATAGGCAGTAGTACCAACAGCTCTAGAGATTCAGGGACAAGGGTAGGCTCAGGCTCAACCACAGGTACTTGCACAGCCATAGGTACAGGTGCTAGGAGATGATGATGTTGGGATTCAACAGTTGAGGCGGAGGATTAGAGAGGAGAGGAGATGGAGGCAGTGGGCTCAGATATGACTGAGGAGGGTGGAGATAGACTAACATTAGGTGGTCATGGGGTTGAGGCATGTTAGAGCATAGGCTCAGACTTACTAGGCACAACTATAGGCTAGAGTGCAGGGAGGTGATGGGCAGGATGATGTTACTCTTGCAAGGGTGACGGGAGAGAGAGATGTAGCTATACAACAGGTATAGAAAGTTACAACCAAGAGAGATACATCATTGCAACAGATACAGGCTATTAGAGCTAAGAGAGATGAAACTGTATAGCAGGTGTAGGCAGTGAGAGCTAAGAGGGATATGGCTATGCAGCAGTTACAAGATATGATAGTGGAGAGAGATAGAGAAGTAGCTACATTAGGGACAGATGGAGCCATGATGTACCTAGCTACGCAATTGACTCAGTCACAAGGAGAGCTGAGGAGAGCACAAGGTGAAACTGAGTATTATAGGGGCTTATATCATGGAGCAGTACCTGTGGAGCAGAGACAGCCTAGCTATAGGAGTAGGTCAGGGGCTTTAGCTTCACGGAGGACATGAGGATCATGATCTATAGCTTCAATGATGGGGACTCCTAGAGATGGTAGACACGATGCAGGACCCATTATAGGTGGATAGGGCGAGGGGGCTGCCAATAGTCACTAGGGCTACCTTGTTGTATATTATTGTATCATGATGAGGGCTATGAGCTAGTTGTACATATAGTTTTGATGGCTTATGGATAGCTCATGTTGTATATGTAGACATTTGTATATTGACTCATTTGATATATATATATATATAGATGATGGATTTGTCTACCTATGTAATGTTGTAATGATTATGAATACACTTATGTTATGATATTATGCATGTTTGTATTCTTATGTGAATGTTTATGCAAATAATATGAATATGCAAATGGTACTAATGGAAATGTCTCTTATGCTAATGGTATTATGATGGTAATGATGTTATGCTAATGCAAATCTAGATGATAATAATGATAATGAGATGGACCTATGTATGCCAAACACACTTGTTTTGTAGGACGAGGAATACGGAAAAGGAAGATGGAAGGAAAGATTGATCTTGGTTGAGGACTATATAAGAATATGATGAAATGGATAGATTGTATGACATCTTTTTAAAGTAATTGCTCAAAAGTAAAGAAATGCAATCCTTATGTTTGATATAGCATATGGATGTTATGCACTAGGGTATAAAAGACCAAGGTGTCAAGGTATCCAATGCATAATTAGCATGCTACAATCTTGTCTAAACATATGAGGTCAAGATGTTGAGCCAACACACACAAGATATGAGTAGAAACTAGTGTTCTGAGATGGAATTTGATGCTACAAGCAAAGGTTTGAGCTTATTTCTACTACACATAATGACACCTTGTTGGTTATATGTATGGAGCTAGTCTTAGCATAGAATAGTCTTAAATGCATAAGAGATTGTTTATCTTCTTAGATGCAAGAGGCTAATCCCAACATGTACAAGATACCAATATGCATAGGAAAAGAATAAGATCATCCCACACACACAGCATACGAAAGCAATATGACCATGCCCCATTCCATACTTCATCGCAACATACAAAGATATGATAGATCAAGGCAGCCTTGATTAGGCATAGGAAAGGGACAAAAGATAAATCAAAAAGATAAAATAAAAGATATTGTCATCATGTTCTCTTGCCAAATTTAAGTACTCTTGGATGGGTTTAAGCTGGCACCTTGTTGAAAGGAAAGCTGCATCCTGTTAAAGGTTTAAAATGTTAATAAAATGCTATAGCAAATGTCATCTTAAGGCATGCAAACCAATAGCTTCTAGCTTATCCTTGATTGGTTAAAGTGCTTGAGATTTCGCTAATGTGCATAGTCTACTTCTTACTTGAGCTGGTCAAAGAGAAGAAGATGATAGATGAAAGAAGATGAAGGAGAAGTGAATCATGTGTACTTGTGTACTGGATACTTCCTTCGTATTCCAGACTACCTACATACCCTATGTCCATGGGATCAAAGCATGTTATGATGGTGATGAGACATGATGAATATGTAGTTCTGAGTGTATTGATGATGTAAGTGATGAATGATAGAAGAAAGGGAGATGAAAGATTGGAAGATGATTAGAAGAAAGATGAAAGATGGGTGATGAGAAAGGGCTATCATCTTTTCCTGAATCAGAGTGCTTCCTTCGCATCTCAGATTGCCTACATACCCTATATCCACAGGATCAAGGCTTTGAATGATAGAGCTGTGATGTAGTTCTTGCTTATTGTGTTGATGGTTGATGTCAAAGGATCAACTTTATTACTTGGATTTTTGTGATGTTTTGATTTTTTTTTTAATTTTTTTGATTTATTTTGCTAGGTTATGGATGTTTGTTGTGTTTTGGTTTGGATGTTTACTGTGTTTTGGTTGATATGAGCTAGAGTTGTGAGTATCCACTTCCAAATAGGTTTCAACAAGTGCCCCCAGTGTCGGATGCAGTTTGTTATGGAGAGGCTATAATGGATGTGTTCATGCGAATAAGATGCTAAGGTGCCAAATGATATCTCAACCCCAACAAAGTCCAACCTACAAAAGCTAGCATGGTAGAGGTAAGGGCAAAAAGACTTTTATTATGGATGGATAAGGGATAATAGGTTGTGATGTGTAGATAGGGATAATAGTGGATTATGATGTGAATTATGTAGGTAAAATAGTGGATGATGATAGTTATGGAAAGCTGTGATCAAACAAAATAGGTAAATGATAAAGGCTAGTCTCTACACATAGCACCTATTTGCCAGGTTTTCACTATGGTACTTATCCAAGGTGCCTGTTTACCAAGTTTTCACTAGAGGATGAATTATTTATCTTGTACTATTTTTTGGTCATCCAAAGCACCACAAGGTGGTTTTCACTATTGGATTTTTTTATAGTGTGACAATTACACATGGTGCCTGTTTGCCAGGTTTTCACCATGGTAATGGATAGGAGGGACTCAAGTTCTAGTTTGATGGATGTTGGTAGTCCCGTTAGATGTCATCGCATGGACCATGTCATTATGCTCATAAATGTTGGTAAGGGATTGTGTGGAAGACAGATGGATTAGGTAGATAGTGTATTAGGATATGGATTATGAAAGGTTCACGCAAGGATAGATGGAAGGCTTATGCAAAAGCATGGACCATAGGAATAGGATGATGGGGGAGATATGTAGGATAATAGATGAATGATAGGGAAATGGAGGTATGTGGAAATACTGCAGAATGGAAAGAAACCATGACCAACGTTTGCACACACCGTACTAAACATTTAAGCTTTGGATGGAAGACGGTGTAGGAAGCAAATGGTGATGTTTGCTTAGGAGAGGGATGATGAAGTGACTTAGGTACCCACATAGACTTAGTATTTTTATGATTTTTTTTTTATTTTGCTTGTGGGATTTTTAGATGGAATGGAATGTTTGGATGGAATTGGAATGTGAGATGGAAGGGGACAATTGGGATTTTTTGTTTAAGATATGGATACGGATGCCTCATTTGGCTTGCTTACTTGTTTGCTTAGGAACCCAAACCATTTTGGGTGTGGGCTCTTCTTGTGGAGTTATAGGCTTAGATACCTTTCTGGATGGATTTTGATTTGATTGTTCATATTGATGTGCTAAGGCATGAGGATCTTTAGAATTTTTGAGAGGGCTTTTGATAGGACTTTTTGCTTTAGAGGTAGAGGCATCCAAATTTTTATTTTTGAATTCCATGGATTTGATGGAAGCAGAGTTGGCGGAATGAGTGGAAGCTTTATGTTTAGACAATGTGTGCATTGGTTGGTCATGATTGGGATTGTAATGATGTATATGGATTAGGGGATAATTGGGTGTTGGTAACAATGGATGTATGGAAAATGGTGGAATAATAGGAGTTGGAAGTAGTGGAGGTAAATTAGATGGCAGAAGGTGTACGATCACATGCTTTTGCAAGTTATAAGATGGTGGTAGTGGAAAATATGAAGGTAAAGTTGATGGTGGAAGTTTAGGAGTTGGAAGAAGTGGAGGTAAATTAGATGATGGAAGATGTTTGGTCACATGCTTGTGGGGTTTAGGATGGGGTTTTTCATGGGAAATTGTGGGCTTAGGATGGATGGAGGAATTACCAACATCTTTAGCTTGGGGAGGCATATGATTGGCACTGGGACTAGGGCTGTTGTGATAAATAGACTTGAGTTCATCATTAGATGGAGATGAAGGGGTAGTAGAGATCATGAAGATGGAGGATCCTGGAAAAAGATCAGTGATATGAAGGGAGGAGTCGGTGATGCTATCCAAATTAAAAGTCTATCCTACCGAAGAAGGTCCAACTTCCATATTAGAAATGGATGTGGATGAAGATTCATGTAGTGTTATTCACCTAAACCTTGTTCAGTGTACTTGATACATAGATTTGGAGTGGCTTTGCTCGATGATGGCTCAAGAAAGGTGGATGGTTCCACATAGGATGAAGATGGATATGCTTTGGTGTTGATAGGAATATAGTTAGGACTTTGATATTTAGCTTGAAAGGCACGACAAAACTCGAATGGATTGGGATCAGCATGAATTTCAACACCGTTGTATGGAAACTTGAGACATTGCTGGTATGTGGAAGGAATAGCTTTAAGAGCATGGAGCCATGGATGACCAAGGACAATGTTACAAGGAAGGTCAATATCAAGAACTTGACAACGGGTGTCCATAGTGACAGGACCAACTTGGATAGGCAAATGGATGATTCCTTTAGTATCTCTCTCAGCATCATTATATGTTTTGATAGTAATGACCTTGGAAGTGTCAACATCTTTCTCATAATATCCCAATTGTTTTATTAGTTTTAGAGAACATATATTAAGACCAACTCCACCATCCACTAGTATTCATTTGATACGGCCTTGGTTTACAAACACTTCAATGTGGAGGGCTTTGTTATATGATGAGTTGATAGATGGTTGAAGATATTTGTTGGAGAAGGTGAGATGGCAAGGGGCTGCAATGCTGGCTACCATAGATTGGAATTTTGTGGTATCGATATCGTTGGGCACCAAAGTTTCTTGCAATGCTTTGTCAAGGATAGCTTTGTGGGTGGGGTATATGCCAAGAAATTCTAGGATGGAGATGCATGCGTGAGTTTTGCCAAGGTGATCAAGGATATTATAGCTAGAAGATAGTCGAGGAGGATTGACAGGTGTTCCTTGAATGGTAACACAGCCTCTTCTAGTAGTTATAGCACAATCAGGTGCTTTGCGTTGGATTGTAATGGTAGAGATGTGAGCTTGGTCAATGCGGCCAATCATGGACGAATCATAGTTGTAATGGATAACATTCCTAGTATGGGGGTTACTTGTCTTGTCATGAAGTGGAAGTGGATTCTTGAAAGCATCTAGGTCATAGTTTGATGTTGGTTGATGTGAAGGTTGTGATGTTGGCGTTGTGATTTTAATTAGACCTTGATCGATGCTGTCTTGAATAACATGTTTTAAGTGCATGCAACTATTTGTTTTATGTCCTTTGACTCTACAGTATTCACAATATTCATTCTCTTTGTACCAAGGAGCTTTGAAGACCGGTTTGCCGTTAGGTGGTGCTTCGGGTAATATGACATCTCCCGCTTGCAGAAGCTTATGAAAGATTACCTCCATGGGTTCCCCTAAGGGAGTAAATTGTCGCCAATGTGTTGGATTCGCTCTTGGTTGATTTCATTGAAAAGGTTGATTTGTTGTAGGTGCAGCTTGAATGTTAATAGGAGCTTTCACTATTTGTATGTTCTTTGCATCCACAACACTGTCATTAACAACATTTTTGTTCTTGTTCCAAAAGCAGGATTTATCATTTGATGATTGGGGATTGTTGTCTCTCAAAATCTTGATGGTGCCTTTAGCAATTAGAGCTCGCTCAATGGTGGTTCCTTTGGAGATGAGCTCATCAAAGGTGCTAGCACTTTGTAATTGTAATTAAAATGAAAGCTCAAGATGAAGATTTTGGACAAAGATATCAAGCTGTTGTTTCTCGGGTATTTGCCATGATAGTTTGCTAGCCATGTTGCACCATTGTTGGGTAAATAAGGAGAAAGATTCACCATTATGTTGTTTGTTGTTGACAAGATCATTCATGTTCACCTCATGTTTAATGTTGAAAGAGAAAAGGAATCAAAATTTGTTTGCTAATTCCTCAAAAGTCTTGATGCCTGGTGGTAAGTGAGAGAACCTTTCAAGAGCTTGTCCCACTAAGCTCTTGGGAAATAGTCACAAGAGATGTGTCATCATGAGTGACATTGAGACATGCAACATAGAATGCCCTAAGATGGTCATCTAGATTACCTTTCCCTTTGCATTTGTCGAATTGTGGGATTTCAAAGTGTGGCGGAAAAGGCAGCATTGGAAGTGACTTGTCAAATGGATACAGGCATGTCTCCCAAGGAAAATGTTTTCTTGTTTTGTTCTACTACCTTGTTAACCATTTGTTCAACATCCATTTGAGATAGTATCTGTTGTTGCAAATGGGGTTGGTTGTTTGGCGGTGAAATGTAATATGGTGTATGTTGTGATTGCTATTGTGGAATGTGTGTGGGTATGGCCATTTGTTGAGGTTGCGTGCTCACATTATATGTCAAAGGATTGGTATGTGACACATATGTGTTTGAGGATTGCTATCCTTGAGACACAAGTTGTGGTTGAGTGTATTGCGATGGATTAGCTCCAAGATTTTGCATCACATGGGAAGTAGAGGATGTTTTGACATTGGTCGATAGTTGTGGATTGAAAGTTGGGTTTGTATTATGGTAAGCAATGGAAGGATTGATGGATGAGGAAGAATGGACATTTGGGTTTGTGTTTTGGACAACACGAGGATTGGTATATGACATGTGTTGGGTGACAATGGGTAATCCTTGAGTTGCATAAGACTGATTGAAAATTTGTGAAGGAGTATATGAAGGTGGAGGGGGTGATGTAAGTTGATCAACATAGGAGACATCGGTGCTAGGAGTGGCTTGTGATACAATAGGTGGACCAGTCATGTCAGTGAGACTAACATTGGGATTATATGGTGTGTGGGATGGATTCATGGAAATCGTGGAGACCATATTAGAAGTGATAGGAATATGAGTGTGGGGTGTGGTTTCTACATGTGATGCAATAGGAGTCAGAGTTTGCAATGGCTATGAGACTTGTATGGCTTGTGGTGTTTGAATAGCTTGTGAAACTTGCAGATTTTGCGGTATAGGAATGGCTTGTGACACTTGTGGAACATGAGAAGCTTGTGATACTTGAGGCATGGATACGGTTATGGTAGGAGTGGGAGTATGTTGTGAAACATGGAAAGGTGGAACGCTCAAATTTTGTGAAAGGAAAGGAAGTACATTGGCTAGAGTTATCAACGATTCTAGAGTGTACTCTGAATGTGGTGGGTTTGATGGTGTAGCCATAGGCAATGAGGGAGATGGATTGGAAGGTGGAATCGAAGGTGTGGTTATAGTGGTTGGTCCCTTTGCAACAACAACAGGAGTGTTTGGATCGTGTTTCTGAATAGAGAATATGTCAAAGTCACTTGGTAATTTGGCTCCCATGCAGGCAAGTTGCAAGAAATGGTGATCCAGATCAAATAAAATGAGCTTCTCAACTTGGTCCCATACATGTGTGTCTTGAAATTCAGATAAGTCCTCTTGGGATTGCTCTTCATAAGTCACTTTAAATGGGTGAGGTTGCACTTGGTATGAAGATGATGGTCCAATGGTGTATCCTTTAGGTACAAACATGTAAGAAGGCATACCGGTTGTGAATTGAGTTGCATCTTTAAGGGGTGTTGATCATGATTGTTGCATTTTGGCTTCCATCTTAGCTCACAATTTTTCTTCCATTTCAGCTCTATATTGGCTCCTAGTTTGAGGCATGATGGTTGATGTTGAAAATTGGACTAGTTTAGCAAGGTTGAGATCTAAAAGGTGATGGTTGGCTGATTGTTTGGTGTGGGTTTGTTTTGCTAGTTAGCTGGTTGCTTTGTTTGCTAATGGGTTGCTTGGTTGTTGGTTGTTTGGTATTTGTTGTTGTTGTTTGGTTGGATAAACTTCCCTAAAGGATAGCTCACAAACTCAAAGGAAAAGTTGGTTGCTGATGTTGTTTGCTGGTATTACTAAGGCTAAGTAAAGCCAAAAGGATGATGTTTAGTTTTGCTGGTTGGTTGCTGTTTTGGGATCTCAAAAGGATGAAAGCTTAAAAGTCCAATGGATTGATATGATCAAGATAGGAAACAATGATCAAGTGACTGTAGATGCTCAGAAGGCTATCTAAAAGCTGATAACAGAGGTAATAATGCAACTGATTTGGTTGGTTCGATATGGATTACTGATATTTGACCAGAAGTGACAGGTAATAGCTTAGAAGCGACTTAGAAGATGCCAAAAGTGACTACTAATAGCTCAGAAGCAATCTGGTTTTGTTACAGGTGATAGGATATAGTGTTAACTAGAGGCGACTAGGTTTGCCAAAGGTGATCGGTTTTGGTTTAGAAGCGACACAGAGTTGGCCAAAAGCGGTAGACTATTGTTTAGAAGCGCTGCAAGTTCTGCCAAAAGTGAATTACTATTTTTTAAAGGTGATCTAGTTTGGCTAAAGGGGAACAGTTATGGTTCAAAAGAGGTTTGTGTTTGTCGGAGGATGTGTTTGAATGATATTTTTGATAAGAAAATAGTGATTTTAGTCACTAACACTCACAACAATCACAAACTTGTACAACCTAGGCTAGGAAAGGACTATATTTTTCAAGTCCCCTTGCCATGCTTATTCAAAGTGGATAGCTTCAGGATCTTGGTAGCACTAGCTCCCCTCCACGGAACTCACTTCTCATGCATACCAAGATCCAGGTTTCCCAAGGCTTTTCCCCCTACCAAACCTTAGGATTGTCCCTGCTATCTCTACTAAGAACCATGAGAATTGGGGTAGCTTCAAAGGTCCCACCTTTTGTATCAACAAATAGAAGGATTTTGGCTACTACACAAGGTTGCTAGTAAGGGCATCCGTTCGGGTGGTTATACGTGTGGCAACACTACTTTCTGTTATGGAGTCTCCCAGTCTTCAAGGGTTACGCCTTGGAGGGTTTTGGGGGAGGTTGGCTATCGATATAACACAACAACACCTATTGTTTGTGGCTTTTGACACAAACACTTTTCTTATATAGCAGTTCAGAAGGACTTAGCTTTAGCTTGTTACCGCTTGGGTCCTACCCCTTCTCACACCGGGAAGGCATACCCTCTAAAGATAATAACAAGTTCTCATGCACCCAAGATCCATTTGATAGGCAAGGGGAGAGGATACTTTTGCTATTAAATTTGGGTTACAAACATGCACAATGAGAAATCCAAAAAAGATAAATCAAGCACGGAGAAAACAATGATTCTTTTTAAGCACCAAGCCCAAATGTTCCTAAATTAGTGATAAAATGCAATGTCTTGGACCGATCAAAGCTGCAACAGATATGCTAGTAGTTTCACAACCTCCTTTTCTTGGACAATTGATAAGATGTTGCACAAAGAAATGATTAATATCTGAGAAAACCCAACTGTGAATGATAAAACTGAAAGTGATACACAGTTACCAGAGGTGACTGACTGTTTCTCAAAAGCGGTCTAAATTCTACTGAAAGCGAAATGTTACTGCTCAAAAGTGATGCTGAAAACCTAGATGTGAACTATTAATGCTCAAAAGTGACATGTTCCTGCCAAATGCATAAAATCCCTGCAAAATCATATGTTAGCAGAAAAACCCTAAGTTGTATGAAGTGACCTAGACAACCGGAAGTGATCATTTTTAGGTTAAAAGCTATGTGAATTATGATAGATGTGACTAGGATTTGATTAAATACGATGTGTATTTGATAAGAAGTGACCACTGTAGGCTTAGAAGTGGCCCAAAAAATAATAAAAGTGACAGATTTTAGCTTAAAAGTGACATATGTTCTGTAGGTGGTTGGTTTTTGCTCAAAAGTGATTGAAACTTGCCGTAAGCACTCTAAAAAATATGAACTTCATAAAACAACTTCAAACATCAAAGTTAATCAAGGATGTGGGTCCCACCGGGCATACCAAAATGTGGATAGGCAAAAATTAGGTTAATAAGATCAAGCATACAAATGAAAACCTAATCCTACCACCATCAAAGAATCGAATCCAAGTGAAATGAAAAAGCATGCAATTCAAGAACAAGATCACCTAGATTGTATGATTCCTTGTTTGTGACGTGGATTGCTTCTCAACAATGAACAATTATGAAGATCAAAGCTGCCATGATGGATGGATGATAATGATAATATGCTAGATGGATGTTAAATGCTCAATATGCTCAAGATAATAATGTAGACGCTATATGAAACTGATGGATAGATGTAGTATGGAATGAGAGGGGTGCTTATATAGAATTCAACCAAAATCAATCAATGGTAGAAATTTGGTGGCTATGTGAATGGCTAAGATGAACTGATAGTCATAGGTGAATGTGTAAATGACATCTGGAGGGAGGATAACGCTCATGTGTGATTGTGTACATAAAAAGTACTACATGTGAAAGATATTAAATAAAAGATGTAGTACCACACATGTTTTTAAATAAAAGAGGCACATATGTCGGCTTATGATGATAAATGATAAGAGAAATTAATCAAATAAAAAAATTTATTTAATTAATTGGAAAGAGGGATTATGAAGGAATTTAATTAAATAAATAAGATTTATTTAATTAAAATAGATAGAATAGAGATAATTAAATAATTAAAGATTAATTAATTATAGATTAGAAGAAATAGATAGTGAATTAATTAAATAAATATAAATTTATTTAATTAATAGAAGAAATAAGTGATTTAAAGAAAATAGATAAATTGCTCAAGTGTGCTAGACAAATGCAGATGATAGATAATGTGATATTTGATACTAATGATAATTAGGTCAATTTTGGGTGTCTACATGTATCACTGTATTCATCTTAAAATTCAATCATGGGTTTCAAATTTCCATCCACAGTGACTAATTTTATTACATCTTCCACAAAAAGTGTGGGCTTCTCAACATATGTATCTGTCTTCTACCTTTTGCTTGCCCTTTTGCTTCTGGAGGGCTTTTCCTTAGTTATTTTGACAGCTTTTGTTCCAAAGGCTTTCAACTCCTTTACCTCAGTATCTGAATCTGTTTCTTCTTCATCAACTTTTGTGCTCTTATAGGTTCTTGTAGACTTTGTTTTCTTTCTCTTACCTCCTTCACCAGAGGGTATATCTTCCAGTTTCTTAGGATTGACAGACTTTGGGGGAACAGGGATAGTAGCAGAGCTGCTAGTAGTCATTGATGTGGAGGAGGATCCTACCGGAGCACTTCCTTGTTTCTTATCCTGCTTCTCCTTCTGAATGTTTTCAGTTCTTTCCCTGAATTGCCTCACGGCTTCCTTTGTGAGACCTAGATTCTTGGCCAACTGCTCAACTTCTTTTCTTACTTTTCTGTTGGTTTCAGGTTCTCTGAGTTCAGTATGCAGCTTTAAACTTAGCTCCTCGTATGTCCCAAATCTTTCAACTGTTGTGTCTTTTGGCTTGCTTAGAAGATGTTGAGCATACATATTTAAGATTTTTCCATCTACTTCATACCCCATGGGCATGATCCAAATAGTTTTGGGTTCCACTACTTCCATTAAGCACTGATCAGTGTAAACCATAAAACATATTTCATTCTTGTACTTCTCAACAATTGTTGTAGGGATTCTTTCCCTTGAATGCATCATACTCTTAAAGTTCTTGAAGTATCCCCAGATTGCAGTTTCCTATGCTTTAGAGTCACCAATGCTGCGTAGGTGATCTCTAATCTAAATAACAACTGGCTCATCATTAGTCCAGTGCACACCCTTTACTCCAGGTACTTCATTCATATAGTAGAAGAACAAACATAGAACCACTGTGCCATATTTAAAAGTGTTTTTCTTGTCTTTCTTGATTTTGTTCAAGTTCTCAATCAGATGGTTTTGTAATAGCTCACATAGGTCATAATCTGCATTATCCGTCAACATTTGATATGCTGTATATATGGCAGTTCTGGAGACTAAATTCTCTCTGCTAGAGTGATAGATCTTGTAGCCAATCACCATGGAAGCAAACTTCACATCCAGTTCTATAATGTCATTTATGGTCATAGCCCTCTTATCAAACTTTGCACCAGTTGCATTAGTAACAGTTTGGTTTTTCACAGCTTTCAGCATGGGTAATCCACCATTTGAATTTAACCCAGTCACAATTTTGATAACATCCTTGGTAATCTTGAATGGTTTTAACAGCCATATGAATTCATCATGCATCCGACTTAAAACATACCAGACCCATTCATCTTCATCAAATGTTGGAAACCCCATAATGTGAATAAAATGTTTATCATATAGTGCCTTATACTCAGGTTTAAGATCATGATTTTCATCCATTAGTTGACTCTCAAACAAATCTACAAACCTTGAGTCCCCAAATTCATCTATGCTCGCATGAATATAAACCCTAATGTCTTCAATATGTAGTACACCGTACAGAACACTTGAAAATGCACCTAATGGGTTGACTTCTATTAATTTGTGTGGATGTTTCTTAAATTTGGGTTAAGGCCTTTCAGTAATGTCAACGACCAAAGGTGTAGTCATTGCAAAAAATATTATAAGTTCAAAGCTTTGCAGTAAATACCTTTTTCATGACATTAGGGTTGATGGATAAATTCGCTGGTCACACTTCAATTCCTTGTAATCTTAGCTCAGACACTATTCTTCTTGCTTTCTTCAAGTGCAAAGTGATTCAAATGAGGGAACAACTTTTTATGCTCCGCAAAACCTAATTTTCTGTTGTAATAAATGCTCTATGCTAACTTCATCTAGTTACTTAGTTTCTTGAACAATTCTTCATGAATCACTCCGTAAATTTCCATATCAACATCTTTTCTTCTAGAAATCCTTCCAAAAGTTCAGAATCAATTCAAAATATCTTCTCTCATTATGCTAGATCCAGGCACCCACTTACTGGCAGGGGAAATTTGATTTTCAATGTAGCTCCCCCTAAGCCAAAGCTCCAAATTCAATTCTCGGAAGAATTATCAGCATCAGATTCTGGTGCGGACTCATTACTATTGTTCTCAATTATTTTCTTGACCCAAGTCTTGCTCATTTTATTCTGGATCTCATTCACATTAATTTTTCTTTTGCCTTTGTCTTGTCTCTGCTCATCTGGTTTTATGTTTACCGGACCTCTTCCTTCATTATTCCTACTTTTGTAGAATCTTGCAATATGACCAGATGTATTGCAATTAAAGCAAACGACATTTTTTTTCTTGTATACTTGATTTCATCTTGATTTGCACTGATTAGCCATGTGTCCATATCCATTTCAAGTAAAGCAGTAACCATTGAAAGAGTTGCCATTTTTTCTAGAGTTATTCATTATCATACTTATACATTCATTTGATCTATGACCATACCTCTTACACTCGAAGCATTGACCGAAGAAGGATGGACCATTTTGATTTACTCTGCTTCTTCACTGAGTAGCTCTATGACCAAATTTATTGCAATTAAAACAATTTTCACTGAATGATGGATATCTTTGAGCATTAGGTTGTCTTATCGGAGATCTTTTAGGTCTGTTTCTCCCATTCCTTGGTTGAAAATTTCTTTGTCTGGATCTGGAGCTTTCACCTTTCTCATATCCAAGACCATGCTTGTCATCAGCCTTTTTTTGTCCTTCAAGCAATGCTTCAAGTTTGGCTAAGCTTATCTTGAACTTCTCCTTGTATTCATTTGCAACTTCTAGGTCATGTCTGAGAATGAGAATTTGCCTTTCAAGTTCTCTCTCATTATCTCTACTTTCTTGTAGATTAGACTCTAGAAGACCAGCTATTCCATCTAATCTACAACATTCTTCAATTCTTTCTTTTAGATTTTGATTCAGGTCTTCTTCAGTTTTCTTTCTATCTTCAATTTCTTTGGTTAGCCTCATCACCCTAGATTCCCTCTCATGTTTTAGGACAACAGTTTCTTTGGCTAACTTCTCACATTCCTTTGTCTTCTTTTTTAGAGCCTCATCCTTGTTGTTGTTTTCATAATGATTTCCTAGTTGAAGAGGTTGTTCCTTCCTCTTCTCATTGGATTTTCTCAATTTCTCTTTTAGAATCTCAATGAAGTCTTCAGCATTTTTAAGGTTCTCTTGCAACTCTTGGACTTCTACTCTAGACTGCTCAAGATCTTCTAGAGCGAGATTAAGTTGCCCTTGGAGGTTATATTCATCTATTTTACTGCCTTCCTAGATCTTCCTTAAGCTATTAAACTTTTTCAAAGGAACCTTGTTCTAATACCAATTGTTGGAATTAGGGCAGACAACTGAGAGGGGGGATGAATCAGTTGTCACCAAAATTTTAGTATTTTCTACAGTTAATTCTTTCTTTTACCTTTCAACAATAGATTAATAATTTAACCATGAAAAACAAGAATCATAAACATATGAGCAGCAACACAGTAATACACTTGACACCAAGATTTTTAATGTGGAAACTCAGTTAAGGGAAAAACCACTGTGGGGGTTAACCCACAAAGATTAATACTCTATTAAAAGTATTTTACAAATGGGTATGTACATGAATTCAGGCTCAGTACCCAGAGCTCACTGCTCAAAAGAAGGCTCACTACCTACAGAAAGAAGATTACAATAAGTTTGAACTGATAATTAGCATCTTCCAATGCAAGGATTCAGTTTTGGTTAAGCACAGAATACTGACTTGATACACTTCATCCTCACTCTGCCTTGTTTACTATTCTGCTAACATCTGAACCTTAGATCTCTGCCCTTTTCACACTTATTCCATAGTCGCATCGCACACACACACAAATCACTTAAATCCATCGGCTATATATATCCACATCATGATATTCAATCACTTTTCAGTTAGCTTCAAGAACACTTAGAACTTTGTTGAAGACCCTGCTCTGTTGGCTAAATCCATGCATAACTTGTAATGTAGACCAAAACTTGAATTCACAAATCATCAATCATGTCAGCCACTATCATTGATCATCACAAACCGTCCAATTGATAACTTCCATTTATCTGGAACCAAGATCAATTACAAGGTCGGCCTGTTCTTCTGCTGTCAAACTATAACCCCATACTCAGATGCAAATAACTTTTGAATCCTTCATTACCAGAGGTTAAAATTTTGGATTTATATTGCCCTGACAATCCTTATGACACCTCAGATCCACAATATACTCTGATTTACCATCAGAGAGATCTAGATCAAGATACCAAACCCTATCACATACTCTATTTCTAGCTATCTAGACTTAGATAAATTCTAATTCTAACTTCTGGTATGAACAAATTATGTTATGCGGATGAGTGGAATAGTCTTATTTGCCATCAATGACAACACCTGCCATGTGAATCAGTGTCTCTTGCCAACAACAGATTACAGGCCAAGAGAGCTCAAACACTAGAACTAGACAATACATTAAATGTAACAGGTATCATATTTTGTTTTAAAGATTTGGTTCAGTTCTAATAGGGCTCAACTTCCTGACTGGTGCCTATCTAGGTATAGATTCAATTTCATACAACATACATATCATATGAATCAAGAAATTCAATCACAAGTTGCTTAATATAGATGCCTTGCATTTACATATTCATGGTATAAATTTTGAATAAGATTCTACTTAAAGATCTAGTATATTGAATTCAGAATAACTCCTTAATCCACATTAATTAGTAGTTTAATTTGATCCTAAAGCAAATTCTAAGAAAAGAGAACTAAGCTATTCCATTAACACAGAGATGAGATTAAACAAACTTTCTATTTAACTTCACTGAGATATTGAATACAATGTATGGAGACAATGAGAATCAGACTTCATGTATTGCTATTTCCCATTTTGATCAAGAATTGATACATAGAGTATGTTTGGTGCATGATATTTCCCCTTCCCCTGATACAATACACATAATTAATCAGAAAAGAAAGGACCTCAACCTCAAAAGATTTGAACCCTTTTCAAATGTCTCTAAATACCCTTTTATAGAACAAGGGAGTATCAAGCTATAGGCCATGCACATTTTCTTGTTACAAATAAAATATGCGAAAAGGCATCTTTGATGTTGTAAAAGATAAAATATACCTTTCCTCCCTGCAATACAGCATCAAGACAAACAGTGCGCTAGACTTGAAAATCAAATCATTCCCCTAAGTGGGGAAGCTAACCATTCTTTCCTTACTTGTCTAAACACCTAGCATGGAAACAAGTCATGATATCGACTTGAGGGTGGTTAGTTATGTGCCTTTTGAGCAAAGCCACTCTTCACATTAGAATTCCTGCTAGGAATAGAAACCCCAAGGACACCCAAATGCTAGTATCCTCCACTTTGCATCACTTTCCAAACACAGAAAGATGACTCCTCATCCTTTAAAGTGGGGTTTCCAACCACCTCAACCTTCAAGGTCCTAGAGGCATCCACCTGTCCCTGACTCTAGAAGTGCCAAAAACTTCCCTATAGAGGAAGCAGCAACAGTCGTCTCTCTAAGTTGGACAAAGAGCTAACTGTTCTTATCAACTTACCCCTTTCTCCCCATCACTAACTATTTCATCCTGGTGGACAACTCTCCTTCAATTGAAGTTGGCTCTTTGATGAGTGCCACCTACCTAAGGGAGGAGAAGAAGGAGAAATAAGGCCACTCCTCCTCTGAGCCCAATTTGGAGACTTGTAATAACATGAAGTTATTGGAATCACCAAACATGAAACATATTCCCTCACCATAATGACATTAAAGGAAAGAAGGGAAATGAAGGGAGTTTGATGCTTACCACTTCGCTCCTCAAATTTTACCTGAACCACCCATACCTCAAAAACATAATTCTTATCTCTTAACTCTTTATAAATAGAACATTAAACAAGAGAAGAGAGAAGTACTCCCTAAGACATATGGTGGTAAACATAGCGCAATAGAATGGGATATACGATTGATTTTGTTCCTAGAAAAGGAAAGTTGCACATAATGGGCACAGGGGGCTCCTAATATAGAAAAAGAGCAAAGTTCCCTACACCTAAATAGTCTTATCTATCAATAGCTTGATCATTTTAGTCCAACTAGTACTTGAATACTTTAGTCTCAATTCGTAATCTTTGGATATTCTATCAATGTTGCCAGAAGAGGAAATGGAGGCATTGTCCTGACACCAACATTAGTTTCTCATAGCCCAAAGTTCTTGCATGTGGGACACTCAATAGAGCCTCTATTTCTACAACAAGAGAGTTGAAGTAGGTGTCTCAATCTCAACATTTTACCCATTTTTAAACATATCTCCTTGTCTTGCTCTACCTTAACCTTAGGTGAAAAAATCCTGACAATATTCCTAAGTCAATATCCTATTCTACCAGATGCATCATGTTGTACAATGGCAGAAAAAAGGTTGCCAAAGACTTTAGAATACAAAAATTTCCCTTTTAAATCACATCTATTCTAATTCAGGAAGAGGACAATCATTCAAAATATCAAACCAAATTTTCAATGATGCCATAATAGGATCAGGTACATACTTGATTTCTACCTTTTCACCCCCAGGTTAACAACATTATCACATTGTTTACTGCACTCCACCACTCCATCGAATCATTTGTTTTTGAGCCATTAGATTCACTCTAAGGGGAGGATCAATGGCTATTGTGCATGGTTAGTGAGCCAAGAAGAAGTTGTTTACCAACTTTAAAATTTAGCCGTAGATTCATTTTAATCAATGGTCTCCACGTCTTCACGCTAAGTCAGTTGGGACCACAACGAAGTCCTTATCTCTAGTGAAATTAGTTGCTTTGTGGGCACCGCAGATGCCATGGACATTACAACCCATCTCATCATGATTTTTGTTATCTTGGGAAATCCCTTGAATGACTTTATTGAGAGTAGGAAATCCCACGTAGCGTTATGAATCACTAGAACTGCCTTGCTTGCACTCACTATCTTGCATGGTACATTTGAAAGTTCCAATGGGATGTCAAGTTTCCATGAAACACCTAACATGAGGTGACAAATAAGACACATGGGGTAACATGGATGTCATCGCAGTCCTACGGGGGACTGAAATAAGGTTCAATGAAGGTGGAAGCTTTAGGAAAATGGAAACATAATAGTGTGGAATGATGACTAGGCACAACTTAATGGTCAATTGCAACATGTGCAAATAAGGTTGTTTTAAAAGAGGCCCTAGGACCATCAGCCTAGCAAAGGGGGCTGGTGACTAAAATGACATAATGTATATAAAAAATTTAGATAAATACAAATGATAAAATAATGAAATGCATTACCTTGACCCAAATCTTCAATAACTCAGATAGATGCATGAAGGATTGATTGATTGAGTGATTTGATATGTTGATTGCTCAATTCAACAACATAACATTAAGAGGAAGATGATAGATGGACGATGATAGATGAAAAGACAATGGATGAAAGATTGTGGAGAGATTTTAATAGCATAAGGATAATTAAAATGTGGATGCATGAAAATGGCTTGTGAGAGGGTTGATTTATAGGAAAGGGCTGATTTGAATTGAATGGTTGAGATTGAAAAGCTAATTGAATGATGTGGACAACTAGGATTTGATTAGTTTTTCCCACTCCTTAAGGAATTGTAGTCACGTGACAAGTGTGCGAAGGATAATAGGGCTAACCTAATTTAAATAAAAGATTATTTAAATTAGTTGTGCATGTGAAAGATATTAAATGAAAGTTGTACTACCACACATGATTCAATTGAGAGGTGGACAAGTGTTGCAATGTGATGAGAGGTGAGGACCTAATTCAAATATTTTATTTGAATTACTTGGAACATGTGAAAGGGACAATTTAAATAAATATTTTATTTATTTAAATTAGAGAAAATGTGGGCAATTAATTAAATAAATAGGATTTGTTTAATTAATTGGCTAGTGGGATAAATGGGATTAAGATGGGAAATTAATTAAATAAATAGGATTTATTTAATTAATTGGAAAGTTGGATAAGTGGAATTAGGAGTGGGATTAGGACAAAATGCTACATGATGTCTCTAATAATTTATTTGACTAGGTGTTGCAAGACATGGAAAAATTTGGGTGTCTACATTTTGCCCCTCTTTGAGATGATGTTCGAGATGATGAGATTTATGTCGAGTAACATCATTTCAAAGAAGCTAAGGTATGGATAGAGGAAAATGATAGGATGATGGAAAGCTAGGATGATGATGCCCCCTCGAGAGGATAGGCAGGTTGGACAAACATGGGTAGGCTCTCAAAATGAAAGGGATTGGTTAAGGAAGATAGCTAAGGGAATGGATAGAAGAAGATGTGTTATGCTGCCATGAAGGTGAGCAACCATGATGTTTGATATAACACTAGACATTATGTACCAAGGTATAAGGACCAAGGTGACAATGTGTCTTATGCACTAGCATATTACAACATTTTCTAACTTATGGGGAAGTAAACTTAGAGCATTAAAGTCCTAATGCACAAAAGGTATGATATGACCTTACATGCAAAGGATAATGCAAAAAGCTATTCCAACATACACAAGATATGAATATTATCTAGAAAGATATAGATTTGATACAAATGCAAGATAAAATGATAACACACACAAGCAAGCAAGCAAGCATGGACAAATGATTCAAAAAAATAAGATATTTCCCCTGTCAAGCTGTTAACCAATGATCGATTGATTGATTGATTGATGATGATAGTGATAATGATAGATGATAGTGTTGTCATTGCGGGAATGATATATCCCTAGATCAACACAAGGATGTGGGAACGAAATATCCCATTGATGATGATGATGATGATTGCTTTGGTTTACAACAAGATTAGGATCAAGACCATTGATGTGATTGGATAATTTGACTTGATTGATTGACTTTATTGGTATGGATTAAGGGTGACTTGCATTTGGATCATTGCTTGGAATTTTGATTGATTTGAATAATGAATTGATTGGATGATTGAATGAAGTGATTTGATTTGAGTTTGATGTGATGAATTGATTTGAATGAGTTGATTTGAACAAGTGATTGGATTGGAATGGTTTGATGGATTGATTTAATGGGTTGATTTTGGTGAATTGATTGATTTGATTATGATTGAGTGATGTGATGAATTGATTTGATTGAATGAATGGATTTGGAAGAATTGAATTGATTTTATTGATTGGATTTTTGTTGGATACTTGATTTTTTTTATATTTTTGAAATGTTTTAATTTTTTGGATTTTTGAAATGTTTTTATTTTTTTTGGATTTTTAAATATTTTGATTTTTTTATTTATTTTTGAATGTTTTGATGTCATTGGATGACAATTTGAATAGCCTTTATGCTAGATACCAATGACAAGGGAAAACCAAGTCTAGGTGCAAGGAGGGAGGTTGGAATGGATGAATAAAAGGATGGGTGATAGTAAATGGGATGGAAGGCTCATGATAGAGGGGTAGATAAGAGGATAGGCCATGGAATAGAAAGATATAGTGGAATGGAATGGATGTATGCGTAAGAGAGCAAGGATGTGATCTCAAAGACTATGTTACATAGGATTAACATGCCCCATTCTTGGTGTAATACTTAGGATTTTTCATGACAAAGCTTATGACAATAAGATGATTGGATTTGATTGGAAAGGAATGAGGTATATCAAGAGATATCCAAAGCATTTGTCAACATTTTACCCCCATGTCTTCATCAAGATCAAAAGGAGGAAGGGAGGATGGATGTACTCAATAGGATAGGTATATGGGTGTAATGGATAAGGATGGTAGAATAGGATATGATAGGATAGGAAATGGTAGGATATGATAGGATGACAATGATAGTTTGGATGAGACAATGTGCCCCCAAGTATAAGTGACATAGAAGATCAACCTACACATGATGCCTATTTGCTAGGTTTTCATTATGGTACTTATCCAAGGTGCCACCAAGGGTGGTTTTCACTATTGGACGAAGGGATCTCTTTACTATTTTGATTTTTTATTTTTCTTTTTCTTTTTTTTATAAATTTTTTGATGGGATATTTGGATAGGGTAGGGAGATATGGATAGGAGGGACTCAAGTATCTAGTTACATGAAAGGTGATATTGTCCCACTGGAGAGGGATGTCATCACATGGACCATATCAAATGTCATTATGCTCATAGATGTTGGTAAGTGATTGCATGAAAGTGATATGGAGATGGATTAGGTAGATGGTGGATTATGATGTGGATTATGGAAGGATGCATAGTAGATTATGATGTGGATTATGGAGGGAAGGATAATGGATTATGAAAATATGGGGGATAGTGGATTATGATGTGGATTATGTAGGAAAGATAGTGGATTATGGATGGAAGGATAATGCAAAAATATAGATTAAAGGCTTATGCAAAAGCATGGACTATAGGGATAGGATGATGGGGGAGATATGTAGGATAGTGGATGAAAGGTGGGGATATGGAGGTATGTGGGAATGTTGTGAAATGGAAGGGAATCATGACCAACGGTTGCACACACTGAGATAAACATTGAATCTTTTGATGGGAAGGTGGTGTAGGAAGTAATGGAGATGTTTGCTTAGGGGATGGGTGACTTAGTGACTCAGGTACTGACATAGACATAGTATTTTCATGATTTTTGTTTCACTTGTGGGATTTTGGGAAGTTTTGAATGGAGTGGGAATTTTGAATGGAAGGGGATGGTTGGGATTTTTGAGAGGTGGATGCCTCATTTGACTTGCTTGATTTTTGTTTAGGGACCCAAACTATTTTGTTTTTGGACCTTTCTTGTGAAGGAAGGGGTTTGGATAACTTTGTGAATGTACTTTTCTTTAAATTTTTGCATTGATGTCTTAAGGCATTAGGATTCCTAGGATTTTTGACTTTATAGGTAGAGGAATCCAAATTTTTACTTTTGAATCCCATGGAAATGGTAGAATGAGTGGAAGCTTTATGTTTAGACAATATGTGCATTTGTTGGTCATGATTAGGAATGTAAGGGGTTTTATGGATGATAGTGATATTAGGTGTTAGGAGCAATGGTGGTAAAGTGGATGGGGGGATAGTAGGAGTTGGAAGAAGTGGAGGTAAAGTTGATGGAGGGAAATTAGGAGTTGGAAGTAATGGAGGTAAATTGGATGGTGGAAGGTGTATGTTCACATGCTTTTGGGGTTTGTAGGATGGTGGAGGTGGAATGGCAACATACGTTTTGGGTATATGATGTGGTTTGTGATGGAAAGTGGTGGACTTAGGATGCATGGAGGAATTACCAACATCTTTAGATTATTTACCTTGGGGTGTGTATCCAAGGCCATATGAGCATGGAGGGACCTTGACATGGATGGGCTCCAAAATACCTTGTTTATAAAGGCCTAAGCCTTTACCTTGGTAGTTCATGTTTTGAAGCATGTGATAGAGAATAGGACTAGGTGTGTTTTGAACACTAGATGCAAGTTCCTTATTATATGGAGAAGGTGAAGTGGTAGACAATGGTTGTTGTTGTCCTAAGGAGGAACATTCATGGATGAAGGTGGATAGACCAATGGGATATGATGGTGGACTTGAAATGGGGTCAATGGTGGATGTGGAAGGACCATTAGGATTTTGATTATGTTCATTTAGATCCAAGCTATTTGTTTGATCTTCTATGTTTACTTGGGAGACATGTGCCTCATCAAGGGAAGTAGATGTGGAATTATGGATGGGACTAGGTGGAGGATGAATAGGAGCAATTTGGATATCTTGATCATGGATGGTTGTGGGAGTAGGGATAGGTGGAGTGATAATCTCTTGATCATGGAATGCATAAAGTTTGTCTAAAAGGATCATAACAATTTTCATGATCATATATATAACCTTGATAATAAATGTGAGCATAAATAGGATTAAGTGTGCTATGAATGGGATAAATTTGCTCATGAATAGGGTCATGGTCATAGATAATAGCTTGATCATAGAAAATATATAGGTCATGGATGAGTGGAACTTAGAGATGCTTTGATCTTGATTTGAATGAGGGCTTGATGTTTCCACATGCTTTGGATTATACTCTTGACACAACTCTTGATTTTGGATGGAAGTGGAAGTGAGAGACTCTTGGAGAGGCTTGATAGGCTCTTGACAATCACCAACATGAGGGTGCAAAGGATCTTGACTTGGACTTATCAAAGGAGACTCTTTAATAGACTTGATGGGTTGTGGAATACATGATGGATTTGAAGGATTAGGCAAGGTGTTTAAGGGTTCTTTGATAGACTCAAGCATATGTGTTGGACATGGAGATGTTTTATTCCTTGCTAATAGCCACTGGATCACATCCTTCATAAGTATATGGGTGGATGGAGAATATAATGGATGGATAATAAGGGTGAATAGTGTTGTAGGCTTAGGATTAGGATTTGATGGAGGTATAATGGGATTGGATGGATTAGGATTTGAATTGGATGGAGGGATAGTAGGGTTGGATGGATTAGGACTAGAAGTAGATGGGGGTACCACATGGGATTGGGATGATTTGGCATACTTAAGGATGCTCTGTTTGTACATCTTATAGAGGAGTGGCATGAATATGGGGAATTCATTTGTATTATGACCTTTGATCCTATGGTATTCACAATAGTCATATTCATTATATGCACTTTCTTCACATGGTTTGACTTCAGGAAGTTCAATGAGTTTTGCTTCAAGCATCCTTTGTAAAATCATCTCAACATTATCTCTTGATGGAGGCTTAGAGTAACATGAGGATGAAGATAATGAAGGGCTTGATGGATTAGAAGTTTGATGGACCAATGGACTAGGAGTAGGATCACATGGTGGTGTTGTGATAGGACTAGTAGGCTCATGGATTGGCATTTGGTTGGATGGTGATGGAGGGTACTCATAGGATACATGGTCTAGATTGGTATCTCTCTTGTCAAAGGATATTAGGTCTTGTTGCAAAGGTGGACTTGGGCTTGCATGTTCTTGTTGTGGAGGCCATTGATAGTCTTGGTGGTTGGGTGAAATGATGGGATATGCATATAAAAGATCTTGGGGTTGGTATGAAGTTGAGGGAATTTGATCTTGTTGCCAAGGTGGACTTGGGCTCACATATTCTTGTTGTGATGTGGGTGTGTTTAGGGTGAAAAAGTAGGTTTCCTTAAACAAGATTAAGTCTTATTTCTCCACTAACTAAACATTGGGAAGACAAGAACTAAGCTTGGGATCAAGCTACAGATTACTTGTACATTCCCTAATGCTAATTAGGTCTAATCAGGTGTTTAAACTAAGGTTTTATCAAGTGTTCTTATTCACTAATCAATTAAACCCTAATTACACCTTGTAATAGAAATTGACTAAATTCAGAGATGAGGCAGACAAAATAGATCTCATAAATGTAGAGAATAAGGTTCAGAGGTCATGCACCCAGAAATTGAGGGCTAACTGGACTAGGGCACCTACTCATTAGTCCTACAACTTTCTATCTATAAAAACCTTCTACACCAACTATCTGGTAACTTCCAGTAGCTCCCACATCTCAGAGAATCTCCCAGTTGGACTAGAGCACCTACTCATTAGTTCTAAAAATATCAAGATTTGAAATTTCAAAATCCAGTGATGACTGTATTCGCAATATCCATCTTTCTATTGCTCCTTTTTGCCATATCCTGTCAAACACAATCTATACCTACAATAGGAGGAGAAAGATTTTGTGGCTATATAGGAGCTTTCCTTAGTCAAGCCCCATTTTTGGTATTCCTACCTCAACAATAGCCAAATATAAAGACTTGAAGAAGTGTGTGCAAACCTAACCAAGTGTATGCAGAAATATCAAACCCTAGATGTCTCAATCAAGGGAAGATCAATAACTTGATTCAATTCAATGAACAAATACAACTTCACCTCAAGGAGATGAAAACAATGAAGACGTGCATGAACAAGAAGGTGAATCAGTAATGTCTATGGAGGATCTCCAAGCTAGATGTTGGAGGCTTCAACCCTTCTCCTGATCATGCAAAAGGTGTACAAACCCTAGGAAGAGAAAGATAGTCTCAAGATCTTGATTCCTAATCTCCATCCATTGTCTCCATGATAGAAAATTCAAATAACTTCCAAAAGCTTCAACAAGTCACTGATCTTCAATGGCAATTTCAGCAGAGTTTTGGCATCAAGCTTGCATAAAGATTATGTGTGATAAAATTATTTTCAAATGTCTTTTTATATCTAACCTTAGGAATTTCAAATTTTAAAATAATGTCTCGATATCGTGCAAAAATGAAATTTTGAAAATGAAATCCTGAGATGTACGGTGGGAGCCGACACCCCACCAAGATTTAAAATCCTAAAAAATGGGGTAGGACTAGGGCATGGGCACCCAAGTCTAGTCCCCCATTTTCCAAACAGATCTACTTCTAGGGGGTTCCAGGGACCCATAATCTAAATTCCCTTTCTGGGTTCAACTAATAGTCATCTTAGAAAATGAACATTCTTCAACTAGACACAAGTCAATCAAGGTTTCGGGAAGGCCAAAAACAAAGAGGTTAAGAGGAAACCAAAGGCGAGGAGCTAAATTGAGGGAAATTGTACCATTCCATATAGGAGGACAACTTCTGACATAACAGGGTGGATATGTTGATGTGGCATGGAAAGATGTGGGATAAATTGATGTAGCATTGATTTGATAAGTTGATGGACTAGGTTGGTATGAAGTGGGATAATTTGATGGGGAATTGATTTGACATGTGGATGGATTGGATTGGTATGAAGTGGGATAAGTTGATGGGGAATTGATTTGACACATGAATGGATTAGATTGGTATGAAATGGGATAAGTTGGTGTAGCATTGACTTGATAGGTGGGTGGATTAGATTGGTATGAAATGAAGGGGGATGACACATAGGAATGAGGTGGAATTGGTTGATGTTGAATGGATAGGGAATGTGTTTGTTGAGCTTGGGCTAGGAGGTGTTGTATTTGAGGTGATTGGCTTGTTTGAAGTTGTTGTTGGATGAAGGGTTGTAGTCATTGAATGATTCGTTGGTCTAGGGGTTGTGGTTCTCAGTAAAGTGCTTGGAGGAGGTCTTGGAATTGGGGTACTAGGTCTTCTAGTGTTGGCATGGTGTCACTCATATGTCTAAGGATTAAGACCCCTTTTGGCAAGTGCTTGACTAAGTTTTGGATGATAGTGTGGAATGACTTGGATATGATAGGATGACTTGTCTTGTAATGATTGGATGATGTGATTAGGAAGGGTGATTAGGAATGTTTAGGGTTTGATTAGGATGAAGGTGATTTGGAAGAATGTGTTGACTAGGAAGAATGTTTAGAATGATTTGTTTATGTGTTTGTGTTTATAGCTTGATTTGGCAATGTTCAAACAAATGATTACACATGTACACACATGAACCACTCATGCAAGACACATAAGCAAATTGAATTTGAAAATGAAATGTGATGATTAATCAAGCACTTGGATAAGACACATCAACAAGCCCTAGATTAGTCAAATGGGTATGGCCAATTAGGTCTTAAGCTAGGTTGCACAAGGTTGACTAAGGAAATGCAATGAAAGTGAAATCTTGTGACATAGCCAAGAGAAAGGGGTAACCCATCCTTCACCTTCACTTCCCAAAGGTATAAAGCTCTTTGGGGCTTAGCCAAGAGTGACAAGATTTTGACTTCCAAAGAGGATGTCTTTTGATTCACACCTTGGTTGAGGTCATCCCTTGGAGTGGTGTGTCTCCAAGTAGGCCTCCTAGAAGGGGTATGACAAAAAGAAAACTAAGTGATGTGCTTTTGATCTCCAAGGCCACCTTGTGGTGCAAGGAGAGAGCATACACATGTACACTTGATTCACACTCGCATTTGTTAATTTCCCTTAGAAAATTGAAATGTGTGTGTGAAAATGAATGGATTCAAGGTGTTTTTAATTCTCAAGATTGCACGAAGTGCATGAGAAGAGAATACACACCCCTAACCTCAGTCAAATTCACCAAGCAATGAAGACACTTTTTCATTTTAGCCCCAAATCAAGATGTGTGATTGAAGACAATAGTTAATTTTAGACCTAATTTTGATGTGTGATTGAAGACAATATTCATTTTAAATGCCCAAAATCTAAATGTTAGATCAACCAAATGTTCTTTTTAAGCCCAAAATTCAAGTGTTTTTGCAAACAAGTTTGATTAAAATGAAAAGAGATGAAAGATTAGAATAGATGCACCTGATAAAATTGCTTTCCAATTTGTTGTTGTGACTGCTCCAAATGCTACTACAGCTCCTTTGATTCATCTACAAGCCACAAAATCGAAAACGAACAAGTAAACTTGCACATGAAAGCGATATGTGGAAAATGAAGAATCTAATGAAAACTGATTAATATGAGTAGATATGGAAAAATAAATTGCATTATCAGAAAATTCAATAAATTCTAAGCACTTTTAAAAAAAAATTCGTCGAAATCAGATCAATTTTGCTCTAGATATAAGCATTTGAAGTTTGTATGCAAGTTTGAATTTGACTGAAAAAAGATAGAAAAGTGATTTATTCACTTGATAATTTCTACACCATTGTGATGTTCGTCAAGTTATCTTTCCAACGAGTCCTTGTTCACAAATTTTTGATATCGTATGCCCAAGTTATGATCAAAAGAAAAAAAATGCCCTTCTAGGGCATGTAGGAGAAAGGTGGATAGTCTGACTGGTTAAGGGTGACCGCTAGTGGTTAGTGGCTTAGTGATCACATATCATGGTTACCCCCCTGGTGGTTTGGAATGATAGTTAGGGCTAGCCTGGCCCCTAGTCATCCATATGACCAGGGGTCAAACTATGGTAAAAAAAATAAAAAGGAAATAAAAAGAAAGGGGTCAACGCCCTTCTTCACATGGTCACCTGTATATTGACCACCAGCCAATGAAGGACTACTGACCAGATAATGATAATTGACTAACAATCAATGGGCAGCCAGAGATCAGTTAAAGGTTGAAAGTTGACAAAGATTGTCGACAACAATGGCAGACTTGAGAGCGGCGTCGAGGTAGTGTTAGGCGGTGATGGAATGGAGTGGCAAATAGAGTTAGGGTTTAACCAAGTAGAAGGGAGTCTGAGTGGTGGCGAGCAAGGGTGGTGGTCAGTAGATATCAGCTAAGCCAAGAAAAATAGATGACCAGGGTTTCAAAAAGGAAAAGATGACAAGCTTTTAACAGTAGTGGCCGACGGAGAATAGAAGTATGTGAGGTAGAGACCAAGTGGTAAATGGAGGGATAAGTTTGCAAAAGGGAGGCGACAATCTTTTTAATGGCGACAGAGGATAGGAAAATGCAGATGGTAGTGGGAAGCTTAGGGTTGGACAGGCTTTTTTAGGGCATTAACTATGTTTCTAGGCATCGGTGGTGGAAGGAATGCAAAGATAAAGCTAGGGTTACCGGGTGATCATCAAACCTACGATAAAAAATTTTAAACCTGCAAATATAAACATTGAAATCTCCAAACAAATATCGACCCAAAATATCAACCTTAAAACATTTAACCCTGCAACCAATGAAATGTTAGCTACCAAAATGAATGATGTAGACAGAGACCCTGCACAGGTCGTATGGCCCCGTATGGATCCGTATGGTACGACCTGTGAACTAATTATTTTTTTGAATTTTTTTAAAATTTCATAGTCACCAAACCTAGGGAAGTTTATAGTCAAAATTTATGCAAATAGCCTCTTGGATGCAATGGTTAGGTTGATTTCAGCCCAGGAGGTCACTTGCAACAATTCACTCCCAAACCTTGACAAACTAGGGTTAGAAGCATGCAAATTTTTCCAACAAAAACTTGCAAAAACTATTGATTAGATCCTTGGAGCATGTTCATGTCGGCTTCACCAAAATGTATACGAAAATTTTGGATAAATACAAATGATAAAATAATGAAATGCATTACCTTGACCCAAATCTTCAATACCTCAGATAGATACATGTAGGATTGATTGATTGAGTGATTTGATATGTTGATTGCTCAATTCAGCAGCATAACATTAAGATGAAGTTGATAGATGGAAGATGATAGATGAAAAGACAATTGATGAAAGATTGTGGAGAGATTTTGACAGCATAAGGATACTTAAAATGTGGATGCATGAAAATGGCTTGTGAGAGGGTTGATTTATAGGAAAGGGCTGATTTGAATTGAATGGTTGAGAATGATGTGGATGGCTAGGATTTGATTAGATTTTCCCACTCCTTAAGGAATTGTAGTCATGTGACAAGTGTGTGAAAGAGAATAGGGCTAACCTAATTTAAATAAAAGATTATTTAATTTAGTTGTGCATGTGAAAGATATTAAATGAAAGTTGTGCTACCACACATGATTCAATTGAGAGGTGGATAAGTGTTGCAATGTGGTGAGAGGTGAGGACCTAATTCAAATATTTTATTTGAATTAGTTGGAACATGTAAAAGGGATAATTTAAAAAAATATTTTATTTATTTAAATTAGAGAAAATGTTGGAAATTAATTAAATAAATAGGATTTATTTTGTTGGCAAGAGACACTTCTATGCATGATAGGTGTTGTCATTGATGGCAACTAATTCTATCTTACACATCCGCATTACATAATTTGTTCATACCGGAAGTTAGAGTGAAGATTTGTCTAAAACTGGGTAGTCAGAAATAGAGCATGTGACAGGGTCTAGTATCTTGGTCCAGATCTCTACGGTGGTAAATCACAGTGTGTTGTGGATCTGAGGGAGTGATAAGGATTATCAGGACTATCTAAATCTAGAAATTTAGCCTCCGGTGATGAAGGATTCAAAAGTTATAAGCATCTGAGTATCAGGTTCTAGTTAGTCAGTACAATCAGAAGAAGAACAGGCCGACCTAGTATTTGATCTTCGTCCGGATGAAGAAAAGTTGTTAGTTAAGTAATTTGTGATAATTAGTGGTATTGTCTGACATGATTGATGATTTTAGAAAACAAGTTTTTGGTCCATGTTGTTGATTGTGCATGGATTTAGCTGACAGAGCAGAGTTCTTAATAAATGTTCTAAGTTTTCTTGAAGCCAACTACAGTTGATTGAATTTCTTGATGCAGATATATATAGCTGATGGATTTGAGTGTTTTGAAGAGTGATTGTAGTGTGATGATGGAGTAAGTGCAAAAAGGGTAGGAAGAAGTGTGAAGGTGAAGATCTAAGCTCGAATTATGGCCGAAGACTGAAACAGGGCAGAGTAAGGATGAAGTGTGTAAGATCAGTATTCTGTACTTAACCAAAACTAAATTTTTGCATTGGTAGATGCTATTCATTAGTTCAAACATTCTATAATCTTCTTGTAATTATTTTTGTTGGTAGTGAGCCTCTTGGAGCAATGAGCTCTGGGAAGTGCACCTTGAAGGCATGTGCCTTCCCCATTTGTAATACTTTTAACATAGTATAATTTCTTGTGTGTTAACCCCCACCATGGTTTTTCCCTTAACCGGGTTTCCACATAAAAATCCTAGTGTTATGTGTGTTGATTGTGTTTCTGCTCATGTGTTGTTGATTTATGCTTCCATGGTTATATCATTAATTTGTTAATAAGTGATAAAGAAGATAAATTGTTGCAAGTGTTAAAGTTTTGAGACAACTGATTCACTCCCCCTCTTAGTTGTCTGCCCTAATTTCAACAATTGGTATTAGAGCAAGGTTCCTTAGAAGAAGTTTAATAGCTTGAGGAAGATCTGGTAAGGTGTTTTCAAATGGGTTCATTCAAGCACTCTAATGGTATCAATCAACAACTACAAGTAGCCTTAGATGATCTTGACCTGTCCAAAGCAGAAATCAGATATCTGCAAGAGAACCTTAAAGATGTTGAAGATTTCATTGATACCTTAAAAGGAAAAATGAGCAAATCTAATGAAAAGAGGAAGGAGCTACTTCTTCAACTAGTAAATCAGAATGAAGACAATGACATGGATGAGGCCCTGAAAGATAAGACAAAGGAATGTAGAAGTTAGCTAAAGAAGTTGTTGTCCTAAAACATGAGATGGAATCTGGGGGGTGATGAGGCTAACCAAGGAAATTGAAGAAAGGAAGAGGACTGAAGAAAAATTGAATCAATCTATGCAAGATAGAATAGAAGAATGCTGCAGATTGGACATAATAGCTAGCCATCTAGAGTCTGATCTACATGAAAGTAGGGACAATGAGGAAGAACTTGAAAGGAAAATTGTCATTCTCAAACATGACCTAGAAGTTGCAAATGAATATAAAGAGAAATTCAAGATACGCTCAGCTAAACTTGAGGTGTTGCTTGATAGTCAAAAGAAGGCAGATGATAAGCATAGTCTAGGATTTTAGAAAGGTGAAAGCTCTGGATCTAGTCAATGAAATCCTAATGCAAGAAATCAAAGAAGGAATCCTAGAAGACCTCCAGTAAGACAACCTAATGCTCAAAGGTATCCATCTTTCAATGGAAATTGTTTCAATTGCAATAAATTTGGTCATAGAGCTACTCAATGCAAAAGTAGAGTGAATCAAAGTGGTCCATCCTTCTTTGGTCAATGCTTCAATTGTAAAAGGTATGGTCATAGATCCAATGATTGCAAAAGTATGATGATAAACTACTCTAACAACAAAAGAAGTGTCAATTATTTCAATGGATACTATTTTGCATGCAATGGATTTGGACACATGGATAATCAGTGCAGATCAAGAGGAAATCAAGTAAATAAGCAAAGAAATGTTGTGTGCTTTAATTGCAATAGATCTGGTCATATTGTAAGATTCTACAGAAGCATGAATAATGATAGAAAAGGTCCAGTAAATAGAAACCAAAACATGCAGAGACAAGATAAAGGCAAGGCTAAAGTTGATATGAATGAGGTCCAAAATGAAATGAATAAAACATGGGTAAAGAAAGATGGAATAAATGATGGGAATGGGTCCGCACCAAAATCCAGTGTTGATAATTCCTCCGGGAATTGAATCAGGAGCTTTGGCTTAGGGGGAGCTGCATTGAAAATCAAATTCCCCCAGCTCGTAAATGGGTGCCTAAATTTGGCATGATGAGAGAAGATAATTTGGGTCATTGCAGATCCTTTGAAAGAATTTCTAGAAGAAAGGAAGTGGATATGGTAATTTGTAGAATGATTCATGAGAAACTGCATCAAGAAACAGAATAACCAGATGAAGTTAGGACAATGCATTTATTATAATGGAAAATTAGGTTTTACGGAGCATAAAAGGTCATTCTTTCATCATTTGGATCACTTTGCATTGAAAGAGAGCAAGAAGAAGAGCACCTGAGCTAAGATTTCAAGGATTTGAAGTGTGACCGACGAATTCATTAGCTAACCCTAATTTTGTGGATGAAAAAGGTATTTTCTACGAAGCTTTGAACTTGTGATCTTTTGTAATGGCTACATTGTTGGTTGTTGATATTACTAAAAGGCCCCAACCTAATTTCAAGAAGCATCCACACAAATCAATAGAAGTTCACCCATTAGGTGCCTTTTCAAATGTTCCATATGGTGTATTTCATGTTGAAGATATTAGGGCCTATATTCATGCGAGCATAGATGAATTTAGGGACTCAAGGTTTGTAGATTTTTTCAAGAATCATCTAAGGGATGAAATTCATAGTCTTAAACCTAAGTATAAGGCACTACACGATAAACATTTCATTCAGATGGTAGGGTTTCCATCCTTTGATGAAGATGAATGGGTTTGGTATGTTTTACATTGTATGCATGATGACTTTATGTGGCTAATGAAACCTTTCAAGATCACCAAGGATGCCATCAAGGCTATGATAGGGTTAAACTCATTCAATGGACTTCCAATGTTGAAGTCAGTAAAGAATCAAACTGTAACTGATGCTACCAGTTCAAGGTTTGATAAAAGGGCAATAACAATAAATGACACCACTGATCTAGATGTCAAATTTGCATCAATGGTGATTGGATACAAGATATATCATTCCAGCAGGGAGAATTCTATATCCAGTATAGCTATCTATGCAGCTTATAAGATGTTAAAAGAGAATGTTGATTATGACTTGTGTGAGTTACTATAGAACCAGCTGATGGAAATTTTGAATAAGGTTAAGAAGGATAAAAAGAATACCTTCAAATATGGTACATTGGTCTTGTGTTTGTTCTTCTATTTCATTAATGAGTTACCTAGAAAGAAAAGCAAGTGTTGGACCAATGATAAACCTGTTGCAATACAAATAAGGGAGCACTTGAACAGTATTGGAGACTCTAATGCCCAAAGGACTACTCTTTGGGGATTCTTCAAGAACTTTCAGAACATGATGCAATCAAGGGAAAGAATCCCTACATCTATGGTTGAAAAATACAAGGATACAGTTTGTTTTATGGTGGATACAAATTAGTGTTTGATGGAAGCAGTTGAACCAAGAATTGTATGGATCATGCCCACGGGGTATGAAGTGGATGGAAAGGTACTTGAGCTATATGCACAGCATCTACTGAGCCAGCCCAGGGATCCTCCTGAGGAGAGATTTGGAACATACAAAGAAATTTCACTAAAACTACATCTTGAATTCAAGGCTCCTGAAATCAAAAGGAAAGCAAGGAAAGAAGTTGAACAGTTGGCTAAGAATCTAGGTATTACTAAGGAAGCTATGAAACAAAACAAGGAAAGGACAGAAAAAGCTGAGAAGGAGAAACAGGACAGAGAACAGAGAAGTGTTCTGGTAGAATCTTCCTCCACATCAAGGACTACCAGGAGCTCTATTGCTGCCCATCTTCCCCCAAAACCTACCAAACCTGAGAAACCAAAAGACAAATCATCTAGAAAAGAAGGGAAAAGGGTGAAAACTAAGGCCTCCTGGACATATAAAAGCATGAAAAATGATGAAGAAGAAACTGCTTCTAATGTTGAAGTCAAAGAGTTGAAGGCCTCAGGTACAAAATCAACCAAGGTATCTAAGGAGAAGACCTTCAGAAGCAAAAGGGCTAGCAAGAGGCAAAATACTGAAACATATGTTGAAAAGCCTACTCTTTATGTGGAAGACGTCATCAAGTCAGTCACTGTAGATGGGAACTTAAAGCCAATGACTAAATATTATGATGACTACAGTGATGTTGACAAGAGGGTTTTGGAGGAAGCAACAATTAAATATTTGAATATCTACAATAAGGCCTTAATTGAAATAACTTCTGAAATCCCAAAAAGTCTTATAGATATTATGGAGTTAAGAAAAGAAAATGCAAAAAGTAAAGACATTGAGCTTAGGGAGCATGTGCTGATAAAATTGTACCCTCAGATTACTCTAGATCAAATGAACATGATATTCAAAGAAGTGAAAGATGACTTCAGGAGTAAGAAAAGAATGAATAAACTCATGCTTGGTGAAGTCAATGAGATAGTCAAAAATACTCAGGAGATTCTTCTAAGTGCATTGAAAAGGCATAATTTTTCCATTGTTGAAGAAGAGATTGATGATGGGATTGATTCCTCAATTCCGGATGTTGAAGAATTGAAGATCAATGAGCAGCAAACTGAGATAGATGACTCCTCTTTTCTGGAAGAGGAAGCAATAAACAAAGAAGATATAGAGATGAATGTTGAACCTGGTGCTCAAACTAAAGATGATTCATTGAAGAATAAAGAGCATGAAATAGAAGAAGCTAAGGACCAAGAAGTAGAAAAGGCCAAGGACAAAAATGAAAAAGAAGAAGAGATTGCCAAGGTTGATGAAGAGCCCAAGCAGGACAATCCAGTTGATAGTACCGATAAGGATCAAATAGATACATCAACATCTTGGGCAAGAGACACTGCAGAAGTAGTGAAAGAAATTTTGGAAAGAGATAAAAAAATTGAAGAAGATCAGGACATAATACAAGGTCTAATCAATTTTGATTCCTTATCTCTAGTGCAAAAGATAAAATTGGCCTCTATTGCTCAAGTTAAGGTGAGAGAAGATATCTTAAAGTCTCACATAGAAGATAGCGAGTTGCTTGACCTTGCATCTAGGATTTTGGAGAACATCATGCCCACATTTCAGAAGGATTCATCAGCATCTCCCTCTGGCCAGTTGAAAAGTCTAATAAACTTGTAAGTTCTCATTTTGAAACTCTAGAGAACTTTGCAGAAGTTAAAGTCAAAAATGAATTCAATGAGAAAACGTTTGCTAAGATAAAGAAGATAATTATCTATGATAGATCTGGGCTTGATACCAGTGTAAAGAGTATTCAAAATGCCATATCTGAAGGTGTAGAGATCTATAAGTTTTGTCTAAATAGACCTAAAGTTGTTGAGGATATTGAGAAAAGGATTAAGGACATAGAGCTCAAACTGTATAATATATCTCAGACATATAGTCCTTTAAATAAGTCTATCGTTACCAAAGAATTCCATGAATTGAGTGATTTGGAGAAGGAAAAGGCCAAAATTCTGGGCAGATTGGATGAGCTCTAGGGACTGATCTCCCCTAAGTTAGAAACTATGTATGATATATTGGTAGAGTCTCAAGCAGCAGCTGTTACTAGTGATCCTACTGACCTTCAAAAGGTAGAATCACTAGCATTTTTGTTTAGCGAGCACTTATCTATCTTGGGTAGTATTAAAAAGAACTAGGACAGTGAATTGACAAAGTTGAAAAACATTTTTGGTGATATCTTTTTGCTGATGAACAAAGCCTAAGAACTGTATGCGGAAGTATGTAGAGTTTTGACCCTTGTACATAAATTTTGGTTTGCGGATCCCACCCTTTGCCATTGATGTCAAAGGGGGAGTGAAGAGCAGTGAAAAATGAGGAATCTAATAAAGGGGGAGTACTAGAGAATAGTGAAAAGCATAAGTGTACAAAGTAAGGGGGAGTTGTTTCGACACTTAGTCATTTTTCACTAAGTGTTGCCATCAATGCCAAAGGGGGAGATTGTTGGCAAGAGACACTACTACGCATGATAGGTGTTGTCATTGATGGCAACTAAGTCTATCTTACACATCCACATTACATAATTTGTTCATACTGGAAGTTAGAGTGAAGATTTGTCTAAGTCCGGGTAGTAAAAAACAGAGCATGTGACAGGGTCTAGTATCTTGGTCTGGATCTCTCTGGTGGTAAATCACAGTGTGTTGCAGATCTGAGGGAGTGATAAGGATTATTAGCACTATCTAAATCCATAGATTTAGCCTCTGATGATGAAGGATTCACAAGTTATAAGCATCTGAGTATCGAGTTCCAGTTAGTCAACCCAGTCAGAAGAAGAAAAAGGCTGACCTGGTATTTGATCTTGGTCTGGATGAAGAAACGTTGTTGGTTAAGCAATTTGTGATAATCAGTGGTATTGGATGACATGATTGATGATTTGAGAACACAAGTTTTTGGTCCATGTTGTTGATTATGCATGGATTCAGCCGACAGAGCAGAGTTCTTAATAAATGTTCCAAGTTTTCTTGAAGTCGACTATAGTTGATTGAATTTTGTAATGTCCCCTTTTTGGACAATACTAATTTCCTCTTTTATGCCCCAATTAGGACGGCTTGATTTGTAATATGATTTACTGTTTAGATGGTTTGCAAGTCCTGAATATATATTGTCTCTCCTTGTTGAATCTCTGATCTGTATTATAAAGGTTCAATTTATTATTTCTTTCAATATATTATATATTTCTTAGCTGAGTAAATCTCTGGTTTATGATGGGCAATCTTGCTTTGCAAGTAATGTTTATTAGATATGCAAAGAGACTTGTCTAAATGTATGAGTGATCGTCTTCCTTCTATGAGACTGATGAGGCAATTGCTATAGATAGGATCGCTGTTTGCTGAGTATACTATGTTTTCCTTGATATACAGATCGAATGCTCTAGGCAGAGGTAATGTGTGATAGGCGGTGATAAAAGGTTATATATTGCTGACTCTTGATTGATGATTGATGTGTAGATGATCAGTCCCTAATGGTGGATGTTTGATGGATGTAGATTGATTGTATTCCTCTGTTCTTGATGATATCCGATGCCTTAGGGAAAGAGTTCGCTGCTTCCAATATATACTGTAACACAGAGATGATGACTATAGTCTATTAATATGCTTTGATATGATAACTATTCCTTTAGATCTTTGAGTAATCACATGTAATGATGGACTTCCAAATGCCTTCGATCAGACACTTCCTTCATTCCCTGATGTTTATATGCAGACGATGGTTTTTTTATTCAAGATCCTTTTTGTTTCCTCGTCCCTCATTGATTTGAAATTAATTCTCTTTAATACCCCCGACATAGTGAAAGACGTTCTTTCTTTGCACCTCCTTGATTGGGACATGTCTCTTAGTATTCTTATAATATGTATATATTATATTTGCTTCCTTTTATCATTTTAATCTTAGCCATAAGATAATCGTGAGATCTATGTTTAACCATTGTTGAATATATAATGATTGCTCCTAATATGGGACTAGCCCTTGACTTATAGATAAATCATATTTTATTATCTTATTTGGGATCGCTGCTTTGTATGCAGCCCTTAATAAGATTTTTGTCTTATTTATAATATTTATAATTACCTTTATATTTGTTATTTATAAATATGATATATCTTAAAGTATCATATTATATATTAATAACATTATAAATGTTTATTAAACATCATTATACATGAGCATTAATGTAATTTCTCTCCTTATCATGATGTTTAAATCTTTAATTTAAACAATGTTTTAATATCGGGACATGACAGCCCTCCCCACTCAAGATTGCTTGTCCTCAAGCAATCACACTAGTTTTTTCAATAATTTGCGCTTTTAACATTTACGAAGTCATGGTTCTGGTTCAGAATGAACACGCTTGAGTGAAGAGAAAGAAAATTTGTGATCAAAGTGCATTTGTTTGTCTGTTTGCAAGTATCATAGATTAAGGATATTTGAGAGTTTTTAAGATTCCAAAATGCATCTTGAGATTTAGTCTTATACTTGTCATATGTTGTTGACCTCAAAATTGAGAAGAGTCATGTTCCTGACTAAAGAAGATTTGAAAAGCGATGTTCTTGATGAAATATAGTGTCATAGATGAAGAATGATCTTGGGAGTTTGTGGGTTATGGGCCCATAATTTGACTTAGTATTGGTATTATGTTACATAAATCAAGAGAAGATTTCAAAGAGATTCTGGGAAGAAATGAATCTAGTTCATGGGTCTTGTGATTAATGAAATTAACTTTGTTATTTTCTATACTTCCCTAAAGTCTCTTTGAAGGATATACTGATTTTTTTCCTAGGTCTCAAGGTGGATAAACCATCCCTCCCTAGTCTCCATGTGGCGCATGCCATTCATATGGAGTGTCATAGTCCTTATGTGGCGCATGCCATTCATATAAGGTCCTTTCGATCTAATGTGGCACATGCCATTCATAATAGATCGCCTCGAACTCATGTGGTGCATGCCATTCATATGAAGTCCGCCATTTGTTCTTACCTTATGTGGTGCATGCCATTCATATAGGGTCCTTTCGATCTAATGTGGCGCATGCCATTCATAATAGATTGCCTCGAACTCATGTGGTGCATACCATTCATATGAAGTCTGCCATTTGTTCTTACCTTATGTGCTGCATGCCATTCATATAAGGTACCTTCGATCTAACGTGGCGCATGCCATTCATGATAGATCGCTTCAGACTCATCTAGCATATGCCATTCCTATGAAGTCTGTTATTCTCATGATTGCCCTCTCTACATATGCCATGCTAGGAGAGTGAGATTACTAAGGTGTCCTAGTAGCCACTCCCTAAGCCCAGAGGCAGTACCCTTCATAATGAAGGTGGAACCCCTCTAGCCCATGTGGGCTCATTACGTCCCCCCCGGGTGGCGTACCTAGAAGAGGGCCCTCACACTGTTTCCTTTGTTTCTTCTTCTCCATCATAGCGAAGGTATATGTAGAATAGTGTAATCAAAATCACATCATTATTTACTTACAAATATAGATAACATATTATACTCCCATATGAGTATTCTCTTTCTTATTTGCTATTATGCTTCCCTCGATGTTTTTCTTTTGGGTGCTTGGTCCTTGAATTAATTTTCTTTCCTTCTTTTACTTGTACTTATTTCATTCTCCTCTTGTATGTCTGGGTTTGATATGACTTCTATAATCTGCCCTTGAGCTCGTTTTCCACATTTATGCCCCGGTCCCCATATTTCCTTGCATTTGTAACATATCCTTTCCTCCCTTCCACAAATATGACCTTTCTTCCATTCTTTCTCACAATCAAAACAAAGGCCCTTTTTTCTAAGCTCTTCTCGGTCATGGTAAGAAAGATATGGTTTTTCGCGTCCATCTTCCCTTCTAAAAGGTTTACCCTTTGAAGTAAAGTCTTTGGGAAAACTCTCCTTCTTGTGTAGAGAGGGTTTGCTTTGCTCTAAATGTGTTGCCATTTCTATGGCATCATCAAGTGTAGTGGGTCTAAGTGCCCCCACTAATCCTCTTAGTTTTTCATCCAATCCTTGAACAAATAAGAAGGTGAGTCTTTCATTCTCCATTCCGGTAACACGAATAGCTATCTTCTCAAATTCATTCACATACTCATCTATTGTTCCTCTTTGTCTTACAAGGGTCAAGTCTTGGAAATCTTGTTGTGGATGTCTATGGTCAAATTTCTTGAGGAATCTTTTAGAGAATTCTTGATAAGATGTGATGGATTCATGGCCTAGTGTATGCTTCCCGTGATGCCACCATTCATAGGCTAACCCTTCTAGGTGTAAGATGGCAAATTGGAGAGCATCTTTCTCTGTCATTGGGCTAAGTAGGAAATATTCATTTAATTTTTGTAACCATGAATGTGGGGAGATTTTGTTGGTTCCATCAAAATTTGGGAGGTTAACCTTGTTTGCCTTTTGTTTTATATCTTTGTTGATTGGTCTTTTTTCTTTCCTTGCTATCTCATTCCTCTTTGAGTTGCTAAAATCATTGAAGGATACCAATCCTCTCAATTTGGGTTCTAGGTTGGCATAGGCTCTAATCATGTCTTCAGTGCTCATGACTAGAGTAGTATCATGCTCCCCTCTTGAAGTGTCTTCGCTTGTTAGAAATGCCGGTAGTGGAATCCTTGTGCTTGATGAAGAATTGTTCTTTTCGGCTTGATTAGAGACTACTTCTCTCCCATTTGTGGATTATACCATTAGATTTTCTACGTCGTTTTGCAAGGTTTGCATAGTTTGTAAAAGTGTTTGAGTGGCTTGATTTTGATCATTCAAATTCCTGGTGGTTGCTTCAATGAATTCTCTCAATTCATTGTTCATCCTTACTTGGCTAGTTCTTGGCCTTCTATATGTTTGCATATAATATCCTCACAGGTTGGCAGGACGTAGCTCTGATACCACTTGTAATGTCCCCTTTTTGGACAATACTAATTTCCTCTTTTATGCCCCAATTAGGACAGCTTGATCTGCAATATGATTTACTGTTTAGATGGTTTGCAAGTCCTGAATATATATTGTCTCTCCTTGTTGAATCTCTGATCTGTATTATAAAGGTTCAATTTATTATTTCTTTCAATATATTATATATTTCTTAGCTAAGTAAATCTCTGGTTTATGATGGGCAATCTTGCTATGCAAGTAATGTTTATTAGATGTGCAAAGAGACTTGTCTAAATGTATGAGTGACCATCTTCCTTCTATGAGATTGATGAGGCAATTGCTATAGATATGATCGCCATTTGTTGAGTATACTATGTTTTCCTTGATATGCAGATTGAATGCTCCAGGCAGAGGTAATGTGTGATAGGCGGTGATAAAAGGATATATATATTGCTGACTCTTGATTGATGATTGATGTGTAGATGATTGTTCCCTGATGGTGGATGTTTGATGGACGTAGACTGATTGTATTCCTCTATTCTTGATGATATCCAATGCCTTAGGGAAAGAGTTTGCTGCTTCCAATATATACTATAACATAGAGATGATGACTACAATCTATTAATATGCTTTGATATGATAACTATTCCTTTAGATCTTTGAGTAATCACATGTAATGATGGACTTCCAAATGCCTTCGATTAGACACTTCCTTCATTCGCTGATGTTTATATGCAGATGATGGTTTTTTTATTCAAGATCCTTTTTGTTTCCTCGTCCCTCATTGATTTGAAATTAATTCTCTTTAATACCCCCGACATAGTGAAAGACGTTCTTTCTTTGCACCTCCTTGATTGGGACATGTCTCTTAGTATTCTTATAATATGTATATATTATATTTGCTGCCTTTTATCATTTTAATCTTAGCCATAAGATAATCATGAGATCTATGTTTAACCATTGCTGAATATATAATGATTGCTCCTAATATGGGACTAGCCCTTGACTTATAGATAAATCATATTTTGTCATCTTATTTGGGATCGCTGCTTTGTATGCAGCCCTTAATAAGATTTTTGTCTTATTTATAATATTTATAATTACCTTTATATTTGTTATTTATAAATATGATATATCTTAAACTATCATATTATATATTAATAACATTATAAATTTTTATTAAACATCATTATACATGAGCATTAACATAATTTCTCTCCTTATCATGATGTTTAAATCTTTAATTTAAACAATGTTTTAATATCGGGACATGACAAATTTCTTGATGCGGATATATATAGCCAATGGATTTGAGTGTTTTGAAGAGTGATTGTGGTGTGACTATGGAGTAAGTGCGAAAAGAGCAGGAAGAAGTGTGAAGGTGAAGATCTAAGCCTAGATTATGGCCAAAGAGTGAAACAGGGCAGAGTAAGGATGAAGTGTGTAAGATCAGTATTCTATGCTTAACCGGAACTAAATTATTACATTGGTAGATGCTATTCTTCAGTTCAAACATTCTGTAATCTTGTTGTAATCATTTCTGTAGGTAGTGAGCCTCTTGGAGCAGTGAGCTCTTGGCAGTACACCCTAAAGGCATGTGCCTTCCTCATTTTTAATACTTTTAACAGAGTATAATTTCTTGTGGGTTAATCCCCATCATGGTTTTTCCCTTAATGGGGTTTCCACATAAAAATCCTAGTGTTATGTGTGTTGATTGTGTTTCTTCTCATGTGTTGTTGATTTATGCTTCCATGGTTATATCATTAATTTGTTAATAAGTGATAAAGAAGATAAATTGCTGCAAGTGTTAAAGTTTTGTGACAACTGATTCACCTGACAACTGATTCACCCCCCCTCAGTTGTCTGCCCTAATTTCAACATATTTAATTAATTGGCTAGTGGGATAAATGGGATTAGGATGGGAAATTAATTAAATAAATAGGATTTATTTAATTAATTGGAAAGTTGGATAAGTGGAATTAGGAGTGGGATTAGGACAAAATGTTACATGATGTCTCTAATAATGTATTTGAATAGGTGTTGCAAGACATGGACAAATTTGGGTGTCTACACATAAAATGCTTAAGTTACAACTTAAGCCATCGGAAACAACCTATAGTCGATCAACAACAAAATAGAATACAGAACAAATGATGACCAAGATAATAAAGCCTATGCTTCAAAGGGTTTATCTAGGGTTTAACAAGCCTTGAACATATGAAATATAGGGTTGGAAATACATAAAATGCAATTCCTAATATTGGCTCTAGTTGGGGATGGATGACTGTAAATTCACCCTAAGAATCTAGATCTCTGAGGGAAGTAGACCATGTGCTCAATTTTACCTTGAAACCACCTAATTGTAGATGGCTTAATTTCATAGATTGTAAACCTTATATGGTGGCCATAGGCTACCATAAAAGAAGAAAGAAGACCTACCTCTATCAAATATTTTGTTTTCCCATGACTCCTCCAAGCCATAATTGGAGACATTATTACAATCCATTTGATTACTTATATGGATGTGTATCTTTTCCATGCAACTCTTGAATCTGCCATTGCTGAATTATCCTGTGTTTTTCTGATCTTTATAATCAGGCTCTAATTGAAGCATATCATTAACACATATGTCACTTTTACTAGATATATCAAACTCACAATCACTGTGACATCTTATGTCACCAATAATACCATCATGTACCATCAAATGTTTACCAAGCTGAATTGGTAATTTAAACTGTTCATAACTCATGGGATAATTGGCATCATAAAATTTGCTTCATCTATTAAATTTATGTCAAACTTGAAACATTCATAAGTAATATCCCCCTGGAATACATTAACGTGCATTTGCTCTAGCTTATTAAAGTCATAATTCAGCTCTAAGTCTGATAAGTCAAATTGATCAAAGGTAAAGGACTAAGATACACTGGCTAATTGATTATTTGAATCATGTTCTTCATATGATAAAAAATGTTCATCTACAAGCACCCCTCTAATCTGAATTGACACTGATTCATGTTCCTTGAAATTTGGTAACTCACCAATTTTATCATGCACTGTGATGTCTGGCAGTGGAGATTCAACTCTAAATATAACAAGGTTCTTTTCAAAGCTTAAGTCATCAACTTCACAGGGTTAAGTAGCTCCAATACTACTTCTGTACACATCAGACTCCTTGGATTGATCTTCCTCAAATTATTCAGGCTCCCCACACTCCTGGTTCTCTACAAAAATAGGATTATCTCTGCACCAATAAGGGTTATCATTTCTCATATCTAATGGGGCTAGAGGTTCATCATAAAGAGGATTATACCTTATGTTCATCCCTGTCATAAATGCTTCTACTTCTTTGACTTGAGGATTTAAATCTCTTGTAGCATCAATATATTCTACTTCATCATAGTCCTCAAAGGAACATTCAGACAAACTCTTAGTATCACTTATACCATCAACAGCTAGCCTTTCAGACTTACATTCTAATAATCCACCAAGGTAGGAAACTTGTTCACCAATAGATAAAAATGCTCCTTCATACTCATTCATATCAGCACATTCCTTAACTGAAGATTTTTTATGCATTTTGACTCATCTTCATAAGTGCAATCATAATCATCACAAGACTAATCATATCTACTGTTGTTATAACTAGCATAGCAAGGAGATTCAACTACTACAAAGTCATGTTTCAACTCTTTAAATGGCATGTTTGCATATCTTTCTTCAATATCAACCACTTCTTGAGTTACTTCATCATGTTGAATACTTAAACACTTTACTACTTCCTAATTAGTAGGACTGCAACATGGAGTAATCTCATGTATATTCCTTTTCCCATTAAGTCTGTTGTTTGGAATATTATAGCTATAGTCCTCACCTAGATATCCAATGAACCGACTAAAAAAACCATTTGCTTTACTGCAATACACATCTTAGGATCCTGCTTTATTCTCATTGCACATATGTAAGATGTTATTTCTGAGCTCATCCACATTAATCATCCCATTTTTACCCAAATGACAAAATGATAAATTCATTTTGGTATTAAGGTTACTTCCAATTTGGCAAACATTGCTATCTCCTGATCTACATCTTTCATTAACATAAGATGTTTTAATAATATCTATACTTGTAGGTCTGAGTTCTTTTACCATCAAATGATTCAAATTGTTTTCAATATCCATAGCTATGGAGTAAGCTTGGTGGATTGTTGTAGGGTTCCTATCCCTTAGTAAGTAATTCATCTCCTCATTGAATGCACCTAGGTATATAACCATACACATTACATCATTTGGCCTAATGCTTTCAGGGATATCTCTTATCATTTTTGCAAACCTTAGGTTAAACATTGGGACCAATTCCTCTTCATCCTTCTCAACAAGCTTGCTAATAAGTGAGCTTACATTGGTCCTTTCACCAAATTGGTCAATAAAAGCCATTCTAAGATCTTGCCATGAAGAAATGCAATGGGTGGGCAAATCTATAAACCAATCTCTTGCATCTTTCTTTAGAGTTTGAACAAATAATTTAATAACCACATCTTCTGCATCCACCTCATAATCTCCCATTAGGACACTGAAATATTTCAAATGCTTATTTGTTGATTTAGAATCATCCCCATTGAATGTTGGAAAAAGCTTTTTGACATTATCAGGAACTAGATTAGGATAATTTTGGATACCACTCTAATCTATGGCTCTTTATCTTTTTGTTATATATGAAAAGTGGGAATGATGATGTTGAGGTAATATTTTTGATAGACTTAATCAAATCCTCCTTTCACATATATCATTCAAGGACATAAACTAAGTTAAGTCACTTCTGTGCAAGAGGACTCATCTACAAGTTTGGTGTCACTTTGAGATGATAAGGAAAGTTGGAATATATTCACAAATTTGTTAAACCCTAATCTGATTAGGCCTTAAACCCTAATTATATGAAATCATATACAGATAGACAAAACATGACAAATGATCACACAAGAAGGCACTAAATGCATATTAGAAACATATTAGGATTTGGATTCTGGAAAGTGGAAACTTCAGGGACATTGGGGTGGGCACCCTAGTCCAACACGCCACCTTTTCTATAGATCTGGAACTATAAGTTGATGAAGACTGCAACCTATTTCAGATTTTTTGACAATGACAATCTGGAGGACATAGGGGTGGGCACCCTTGTCTAGAGGGGAATATTCCATGTTGTTTTCTTTAGATCCCAGATCTTTATCTCCTACAACTATTCTCTACAAGATTTCACACTTATAACCTGCAATCACAAGAGAGGAGTTGGGGGTTGTGGTGTTTAGGAGCTTGCCTCGGTCAAGCCCTGGAATGGCATTCAAGCCTTCCAATAATGTTGTTAGATAGAGTGTGTGTCCTTGGTGGATAGAGGAAAAATCAAATGATAAGAAAGATTGATTGAAAAACAAATAGATATCACCTTGGAGGTGAAACCCTCACGGAGATGAAGTGCCTTCAAATCATGAGGAAATGAGATGATGGAGAAAAATCTACAACAAACACATACAAACATAACACAATTCTATTCTGCAACACAATGAATGCCTTGAATGCTCTTTGCTTGATGATCATAAGTTTTCCTTAATCAACTAGGAGTAAAATAAATTCCTAAACATGTTTATATATGCATTCCTGCTAACATTCATAATTCAAATTGAAAAGGCTGACAAAGGGAAACCTTTTAATGGTCATTAATCGACACTTTAAAATTTAGGTCCCTAAAAAATAGGTATGGACTAGGGTGTGGGTGCCCAAGTCTAGAGGCCTATTTTTTGTTTTGATTAAGCATTAAGATAGGCTCCTAAGCCCCATTTTTCATGGGTTTCAGACGATTTTGCTCCAAGATAAGTTTTACACATGCATGATTAAACTAAGGGGACCTAGGAGCTAAACTTATAATGTAAAAGTCCTAGGGGCACATTGTACATAATAAAATTTAGTCCCCACTTTAATGTATGTATGATCTTACAAACCATACATGTATTAAAGTATGGTAAAAAACACATCAAACACGCCAGGCACGTGAAGCTAAGGCATACACAAAGATTGAGGAACTATTTCTAGCCCCAGTCTTAGGTAAGCACTAGAAAACACATTGAAGACACGCAAGACACAATGAAGACAATAAAAAGCATGGAAAACATGAAGAATACGGTGGAAGAACACAAAAAATAATGAAGACATGAGAGAAGTCATACAAAACATGATGAATACAATGATATAATATTTTCATATATGCAATAAGATCCTAACTAAGGGATGGGGGGAGCTCATCGCTACACCCTTGAAACCACCAAAAACACACAATACAAAACCCAAAATGTAGGGAGAGCTCATCTCTACACCCTTGATACTACACTAGGGGGAAGACACACCAAACAAAACTTGAGTGTTGGGGGAGCTCATTGCTACAACCTTGATACCACACATGAGGGAAGACATGCCAAACAAACCTGAGTGTGGGGGAGCTCATCACTATGCCCTTGATACCACACACAAGGGAAGACACATGTAATACATGAGCACCGTATAGCATGCCATAGACATACTATATGTCTTATACATGGAAAACATGAGAGACAAAAGGAGCTTATTGCTAAGTCCCACCATCTAAAACATGCTATAGACACACCTGATGTTTGACCTTATGCCACGACAACTGCCAAAGACATGCTTAAGGGAGGATAGATCAAGATCCAACCCCACCTACCGATGAGGACTTTGTATAAAAGGATGTGCACTAGCTCAAGAGATACACCATCCTGCTTTCCGCAGAAGGGCTTTGTATAAAAGGATACACACTAGCTCAAGAGATACGCTATCCTGCCTAGTGGAGAGGGCTTTTTTACTACAACTTAGATAAGGATGTGCACTAGATAAAGAGATACAACATCCCACCTCATGGAGAGGGCTTACAAACATGCTTCATTAGTGCTAAAATCATCAGATAAATACCATTATATATGCCCCAACCTTAAGTTGGTTGATGTCGCTTATCGATATCAAGCACATTGAACAAGAGCTCTTGTAAAGCCAATGCCCCTAAGGTGACATGTGCTTACGATCATTGAATGTTCCCACAAACACATTGATAAGATATGCTAAGATAAACAATAAGATTAAATCATGAAAGCTATGCATGAAAAAAATCACATCAAGGACCAAGGCTATACTCATAGGTTCACAGCGGAGTATAACCATTGGGCTATACTGTAGGTACCTCAGAACTGAGTGTAGCAATAAGGTGAGATACCATTCATAGTATACAAGAGCAGATTGAGTGGATTATAAAATATTAGTCACAAGAAATGCCATAAGATGATACATCACACGAAGTGATTCTACTAGTCAAGCATCGGATATATATATCAACCCTATATTCATATATGGACTAGGTCCATTTTTACTTTCTCATTGAAGGGACACATAGTCCTTATCAGTATTTGTTTGTTTTGGTCATTCGCCAACTAGGTAGAATCACTGAAGAAGGTAAACAATAAAATGATAGAGAAGAACAAGTGCCTTAGGAACACCACGTAGGATGATGCCCCCAAAACATCCTCTGCAATGCTATGCCCCTAAGGCACAACACACAACAATAAAATAGAGGAGAAGCAAGATAGAAGAATGATGAAACAAATAGAAGAATGGTCACAATAGAGGCTGTCTCCCAGTATCCTTGACCTTAGAAGAGTATCAAGGGTCATTCAAAGAGACCTAAACAACACATAACACAACATGGGGGAACACAACACCTAAGAGGAGGTCACGTAAGTGAGCAAAGGTATGCTACTATTGGAAACATAGTCAAGAAGACACTACTAATAGAATGTTGTCATTTTTTTCTTTCTCTTCTCTTGCTCTTATTCTCTTGATGATGGATCACAGAGTGTGATCTGAAACGTTGAGGGAAATAATCGATCACAGTCAAATCCAAAAGCATTCATTTCACAACACTATGGACTATGGAAAATTAATGAATTCAATACTAACTTAGTCAAAATGGCTAAGTAATGGGCAAGCTACAAAGTATCAAAGATTGGGTCAGTATGCCTCGATAGTTGAAGATCATTACCTGCAGTTTAGGTATGGTGTTCATTGATATTTGGTGATCACATTTTCCAGTGTTCAATTTTTTATTTCCTCTAGAAGTTAAGGTGAATTCAAAGAGATGGGGGACCAAAAATTCACCACCATGGGACTTTTTGGTCCAAAAGTAAAACAAAACATATGCATGTTATAACACACTAGCGTTTTGGTTTACTTAAAATAAAAAAAAATCTGTTTCTCCTCATATAGTCGCGACCATTGAGAGAAATAGTAGAAAAAAACTTAGTTCAAAGCACGATCACATTGAAGGGAAGCCTCTCCAAGTGAGTGTAAGAGAACAACAAATTCACGATGCCACCTCATTGCCAAAGACATCATCGAGCAAATTTGGAGGTTCGAGCATAGGAAGAAGGTAGGGTTTGACTGATTTTTGTTGGTTTGAGAAGAATTTTTGAGTTTTACAATGTTTGATTTGTTTTTATATTGCATTTACAGTTATTAGGGCAAGAGAAAACCTAAATCTAGCTAAGGAGGGTGAAAAAAACTCCCAAAACCCTCCAAACCCTCAAAACCCACGTTCATGTCCTCACAATGTAAGGGATAGTTAAGAAAACTACCTACAGATAATAGAAGAAAACAAGAAACATCTTCAAACTGTTATTCAAATGCTAAACAATCCAAGTAGAACCACTGATCGTAGGAGGGTACTTGCAAAGTCACTAGAGGACATTGTTTCCCACACTGATTCGGTGACAAAACAAATCACCAAATTCCAAGACTATAGGGAGAGGTGTCAGCAATATTATGCTGACAAGTTATCATATGAACAAGTCAAGAATGAAAAAATTACAAAATCTCAATTATGTGCACACTTTATTAATCCCCAAACCAGCCAACGATTAGAAGAAAGTTGCAAACAGCTTCCTATTCATTGGTGTAGGAATGAAAAAATATCCCAAAACTTTTGGGATAGATGGTACATGGTCTTCAATGAGCGCCCATGCAACAATGATGAGGTACCACAATATTTCTTGAGGAAACTCCATTGCAAGTTCATCCTCAAGAAGATTCCTAATTATTTTGACATTCGTGAGTTCTAAGGTAGAGATGGTGGCTCTACCCAAGATAGACCCGGGGCTCAGCAAGATGAAAACCATGTGCCTTTACCCTTGTTGAGGCTAGAATGTAGGTCACTCTCTTTGACTTTGAAGGAGAGTGTTGAGGTGGAGACATTACATTCATTGACTACTCTCACCCAAACTCTATCACAACATTGTAATGATCTTACCCAAGCTAATGAGGATGAGATCAGTAGGCTTCATGTGTCCCCACATTTGTGCAATTCATGTGGGAACCTGTGTGATTATGGGATGTAGGACGCACAACAGAACTCTTGGTAGGATGCTACGACGCAGGATGCATGGTAGGATGCTGTGACGCAGGAGCAACATCCAATGATGAAGACAACCATATTGGATGAGATTGTTCTCACTGATGATCTCTTACAAACTACATTTAGTATTGACTCTCAAGTAATTTGTTACAAGTTTCATCTTGATTTAATATATTTTTGTTTGAAATTTGTAATTAATTTTATATGATTATCTATATTATAAGTCAAAAATAACATGTATGTAATTGTCTGTGCTATGAAATTCTAGGGTCAGAGTCTTCACCCTGCCTCCATTAGCCATCCATTGGTAGGTTATGAGAGGAGGTCAAGTCAGCAGGTATGTAATTTATCACATGATCATAATTATTGTAGATATATCAATGGTAATATTATTTTGTGACAATTTGATGATTTCAACAGTCACCAACACCTCCACAATTTCCTTGGCCCCCTAGACACAAATCAACCATTTTTACAAAGGTAAATTTAACCATTTCTAATCATTATGCATTTTTAAAAAATATGTTATGTATTTATTTTGGTTGAATAATCTTGAACTTGATTTTCAGATGTTGAATGTGGAGACTCCTCATCTTCGTGAGTCAGTGCAGATAGGCATTGTTGCAGCCATGATGTCTTCAAATTGTTTGATTGAGGTATGAGCCAATAACATGAAAATATCATAATTTTGTATTTCTTGTTTTATCTCATGTCATTTGATGTACATAAATGATATTTATGTTTAGTCAATTTGCTTCTTGATTCTTCTCACAGGAGGTCACAACTCCAACCTATCCAACTATGGACAAAGAAGCTAGAGATAAGATGATGGAGAGTGATTATTAGATGGTGGTAAGTGATTGATTACATATGTGATGTTATATATTTCATGTACATTTTCTATAGTAATATACATATTGTTTGATTGTATTAATAGGTGGAGTTGCATGAACTTGAACCATCGAAGAAGTCTACTTGATAGCAGAGAGAGGATGAGTCATGGATTGGCTCTCCATCTTCACAGTCAAGCAATGACCGCCAATTATTTCATAAAACTCCATAGGAAACTAGTTTTTGGGACATTTTTTGTATGCCTAGATGGCTTTGTATGTACATACTTTTGTATGTTACTGATGTATATTTTTGTATATATGCATGTATGGCTTTGTATGTAAACTAGATGTTATGTTCACGAAATTATGTATATCACAATTTATATTAAATATTTAATATGATGATCAATTACCATTACAGGAATTTGGTTTTACACATGCCAATTGCATTTGCTTGAAAGTAACTTATAAATCATTTTCAAATAATCCATTTTGTGCATATCTTGCAATCATTGCATTATGTGGGACTATGCATTTCTTTGAGGCATCATTTCAAACAGTTCATGTGCATTGTCTATGCTTCCACACTTTCCATACATGTCTACAAGGGCAGATATAACTACAATACATGTGACAAAATTCCTATATCATTTATTCTTTGATGGTTGTCCACACGATGTTCCCCAGATCCCATTCTAGCATAGGCAAGGAGGAAGTTGGATAAGGTTGTGCAATTTGGTTTTAGATGTGCCAAAATTTGCGTTTGGTTGAAATTTAATTTTGTTCATTTGCTTGAGAGTTTTTAAAGCCTTATGAAAAATCCATTTTGTACATATCTTGCAATCATTTCATTCCATGAGATAACATTTCTTTGAGGCATCGTGTCAAACAGTTCATGTTTGTTGTATATGCTTCCACACTTTGCATTCATGTCTTGCAGGGTACTTACAACTACAACATTTGAAAAAATTCCTATATCCTTTATGCTTTGATGGATGTCTATACTATGTTCCAAAGATACCACTTCTAAGGTTTTTGGAATTTGGCTTTACGTGCTCACCAATTGCATTTTCTTGAAACTTTCTAAAGGCTTATCAAAAAATCCATTAAATGCTCATATCTTGCAATCATTGCATTCCATGAGGTGACATTTCTTTGAGGCATCATGCCAAATAGTTCATGTGCCTTGTCTATGCTTCCACACTTTGCATACATCTCTCTAAGGGTAGTTACAACTACAACATCTAACAAAATTCCCATATGTTTTATCCTTTGATGGATGTCCATTTTGGCATAGGCAAGGAGGATACTGGCTAAGGTTGTGGAATTTTTCTTTACACCCACCAATCACATTTGCTTGAAAGTTTCTAAAGCCTTATCAAAAAATCCATTTTGTTCATATCTTGCATTCATTGCATTCAATGAGGTGACATTTCTTTGGGGTATCATGCCAAATAGTTCACATGCCTTGTCTATGCTTCCACACTTTGCATACATGTCTACAAGGGTAGCTGCAAAATTGTAGAATGTGACAAATTTCCTATATCTTTTATGCTTTGATGGCTATCCATATGCTGTTCCAAACAATCTATTTTGGTGGATGTCCATACCCTATTCCAAAGATCCCATTTTAGCATTTACACCTGTCAATTTCTTTTTCTTGTATATTTCTAAAGCCTTATCAAAAAATCCATTTTATGTATATCTTGCAATCATGGCATTCCATGAGACCACATTTATTTTTGGCATCATGTCAAACAAATCACTTGTCTTATCTATGCTTTGACATTTTACATATATGTCTTCTAGGGTAGTTGCAACTACAACATCTATCAAAATTCCCATATCCTTTATGCTTTGATGGATGTCCATGTACCATGTTCTAAAGATCTCAGTTTGGCATATGCAAAGAGGATGTAGTCAAAGGTTGTGGAATTTGGATTTACACCCGCCTATTGCTTTTGCTTAAGAGCTTCTAAAGCCATATCAACAAATCCATTTTGTGCATATCCTACAATAATGGCATGTTCCATGAGACCGCATTACTTTGAGTCATCATTCCATGCAAGTATAATATTTGATAAAATTCCCATGTGCTTCCACCCATTGATTTCTTTTTCTTGAAAGTTTCTAAAGCCTTATCAACAAAACCATTGTGTGCATATCCTACAATCATGGCATTCCATGAGATTCCATTTCTTTAAGGCATCATGTCAAACAATCCACTTTCCTTTTTCTATGCTTCCACACTTTGCATAAATGTCTCCTACGATAGTTGTAACTACAACATCTTACAAAATTCCCATATCCTTTATGATTTGATGGATGTCCATGTACTATGTTCCAAAGATCTTAGTTTGGCACTAGCAGAGAGGATGTAGTCAAAGGTTGTGGATTTTAGCTTTACACCCACCAATTGGTTTTGCTTGAAAGTTTCTAAAGCCTTATCAACAAATTCATTATTTGCATATCCTACAACCATACCATTCCATGAGACCACATTTCTTTGAGGCATCATGTCAAATAGTTCACTCACCTTCTCTATGCTTCCACATTTTGCATACATGTCTTCTAGGGCAGTTGCAACTACAACATTTTTCAAAATTCCAATAGACCACATTTTTTTGAGACATCATTCAATGCAACTATGACATTTGATAAAATTCCCATATGCATTTTGTAAGAATACATGAGATACTATATATTTCTATATGATTACCCTAATTAGTAATAATTAATAAGAAAGAAGCACAACGGCAATAATTAGCATTCAAGGATTTCTAATGAAGACCTAGGGTTTGGGTGCCAATGGAAACTCACCAACCCCTTGGATCAATCTTTATAAATGAAGAGATTTTATGATTTAGACTAATACAGATGCTTGGGTATCTCATGATCATATTGAGATCTAATCATTGCTTTGTTTCTTGTAGGGTTTGTTTCCATGCTTCTAATCATAATAATCAAGGTTATGGGACAACAAGGTTATGGAAATGCTCTTCCATTATTTGCATATCCTGCAACCATACGATTCCATGAGGCCACATTTCTTTGAGGCATCATGTCAAACAATTAACTCACCTTCTCTATGCTTCTGCATTTTGCATACATGTCTTCTAGGGCAGTTGCAACTACAACATTTTTCAAAATTCCAATAGACCACATTTTTTTGAGGCATCATTCAATGCAACTACAACATTTGATAAAATTCCCATATGTATTTTGTAATAATACATGAGATACTATATTTCTATATGATTACCCTAATTAGTAAGAATTAATAAGAAAGAAGCATAATGGCAATAATTAGCATTCAAGGATTTCAAATGAAGACCTAGGGTTTGGATGACAATGGCAATTCACCAAAACCTTGAATCAATATTTATAAATGAAGAGATTTTATGATTTAGACTAATATAGATGCTTGGGTATCTCATGATCATATTGAGATATAATCATTGATTTGTTTCTTGTAGGGTTTGTTTCCATGCTTCTAATCATAATAATCAAGGTTATGGGACAACAAGGTTATGGAATAGCTCTTCTCATGTCATATGAGGAGATCATGGTCACAATACCATCAAGATGTTGTTAATTTCAACAACAAATTTCCATCTTCCCAAACCCTACCAGCATACACAATCAAGAAGGCACAAAACAGTCAAAAGCATGGATGGTCAAGGGACTATCATGAAATCATAAGGTTGTTATCCATAGGGAGATTGCCTTGAAAGATGCATGACCATGCTAAATTGTTCCTTATCAAGGCCATGATGTGTCAAAAAGGTAAAGTTACTGGATGAATGCGAGAAGTTAGTTTCAAAGAAGGTTTCAAAAGAGTATCTGTTGCTGTCACAGTCATGAAAGACTATCATTATGCCATCTTAGAGACCCTATGACTCAAGAAATTGCCATGAAAATGAGGTTGAGGATGCTTGGCACATGAAATGAGACCTTCTCTAACATTTACCCACCCACCCCAATGCATTGGCATAATCTGTTCGGCCTCATGACAAGCATATAAAAAAAGGCATTTGGCAAGGTTGTGCTGCATGAAACTAAAGCATTTTGAAATAATGCATTTGATTTTGGTACGGTCAAATGGATTGGAGTTGACCAAAACTGAGAGAGGTTATTATGGATGGAGCCCACATACACCTGTAGGTCCAAACAAAATGTTCTCATCTACCACGAATTATGAGAACTGCTCCATCAAAGTTTGGTAGTTTTTTCATCTTAGGGATCTTAAGGGACTTTGCTGGTAGCCTGCTACCCCGAATGACTGGGGCACTTGGCACACAAAATGAGAACTCCCCTAGCATTTACCCACCCACCCCAACATGTTGGAAAACTCCATTCAGCCCCATGAGCTATGGAATGCAAAATGTCACTCCTAGCACCTTTCCACTGCATGAAACTAAAGCATTTTGCAAGAATGCATTTGATTTAGGCACACTCAAACAGATTGGAGTTGACCAAAACCAAGAGAGGTTATTATGGACAAACCCCACATGCACCTATAGGTCCAAATGAAATGTTCCCAACTACCATGAATTCTGAGAACTACTCCATCAAAGTTTGGTAGTTTTTTGTCTTAGGGATCTTAAGTGACTTCGTCGGTAGCCTGCTGCCCCAAACGACTGGGGTACTTGGCACACAAAATGAGACCTCCCTTGGCATTTACCCACCCACCCCGATGCGTTGGCGAAGTTTGTTTGGCCCAACGAGCTATGGAATGCAAAATGTCACTCCTAGTACCTTTCCACTGCATGAAACTAAAGCATTTTGCGAGAATGCATTTGATTTTAGCACGGTCAAATGGATTGGAGTTGACCAAAACCAAGAGAGGTTATTGTGGATGGACCCCACATGCACCTGTAGGTCCAAACAAAACATTCCCATCTACCATGAATTCTAAGAAATGCTTCATCAAAGTTTAGTAGTTTTTAGTCTTAGGGATCTTAAGGGACTTTGCGGGTAGCCTGCTGCCCCGAACGACTGGGGCACTTGGCATACAAAATGAGACCTCCCCTAGCATTTACCTGCCCACCCCAATGCATCATATCATTATTAGGGACAGTCATGCTATAATCATGAATTGTTAATGTTTGTAAATTGGTAATGAGTATGGACCAATAAGGATATAATAAATCTCTCATTTCATGGTTTATGGACCAATAAGAATATGCACATGATAACTATTCACCAACATTGTCAATCAAAAGACAATTCAATCTACATTTTCTTCTAAACTTAGACCTACCTCAGTGACCTAAGTGATGTATGTGCAAGGATAGTGATAGGAAGGGGATATTTTTATGGGGATGAGAGGATTTTGTGGGTGATGGGATTTTTTAACTAGTGACTACCAACAACTTGTCTATATGGGATTGCCAAAACAATGGCAATATTATGTATATTTTGTGCCCTAATTTCCATTTTGAGTAAATAAGAAGTTAGTTTTTACTATAGGGGAGGGCTGCATATAGGGTATTTGGAAGAAAACCATAGCCTCATTCTCAAATTTGATTGTGAAAGGCAACCTATCAAAAATCCATGATTTGGACTATCCTAAGCAACATTTTGAAATTGTTTAGCAAATTGTTAATACCCTATCTATGAATAAATCTCTCCACACCTTAAGATTATTCTAGTGAAGTATGGGTCAAGTGATTCATGAGATCCTACAAGCTTGTGAAATAAGGAAGAAGACTATCTTAATTAAGAAGAGATGTCATTCAGCTACTCCCTAGTCATGCCTTAATTATCACAACAATGGTAAAAAGGAAGACAACCTCATGAAAGATGTGAATAGTAGTGACAAAATTATGCTTTGGATTAGTGCAGAGGGTGAAGAAAGGATATTGAGACAATTATTGAAGTCAAGGCTCATTAATATGGCAATGCCAAACTCAAGTAGATAATCATGTGCATAAGCTAAATTGTCATAAAGGCCACTATGAAGAAGGAGACAATCTGTTGTCATAACCAACACTTAGGATAATCATGAATAGGTACAAATGCCTTGCTCAAGAGTGTTGTTGATCTTTGCAATGAGAATGAAGGTGAGGATGGGTGTTGAAGAAAGCTATCCTACACAAGTTCATCACATGGAGACATGACTGTCATATTCAGATGCAAATAAGACTTTCATAGCTATGAGGGCAGTCATAATAGTCCTAACTATCTAAGACTATCACACCTAGTTCTAGAGACAACCATTACTATTGATCACTTCATGCACATGATAATAAATTTATTCATAAGGTTCTAAGAGGATTATTTTAGAGATTTTTCAATACAGACAAAAGGTGAAATTTTGAAGAAGATTGACCAAGTGCTCATAAAGGATTGTCATGCCATAACTGATTTATTCAAAAGGATAGTCATATTCATGAAATTTGGATTGAGTTTGATTTCATATGAGGTGGTGTTATGGAGTTTAATTATGTTCAATAAGTTTCACATACAACTTTCCTAACATTACAAACCATTGAAACACACATGAAGGAAATCTAAATTGCTGAAATACATAGTGTGCAATTCACAGAGTAGTCCTAGGAGGGTTATTGTGATTAGATAATTATGGAATGGTGTAGCCACTATGACATGATGAATTATATGAATCATGAAGACAATGATGGAGATCCATGGAGAAAACCAAGGAGGACAAGATAAGACACCAAATTTTTGAAGTTGCCAATGGCAACAAATTTACCACCTAGCCGTCCTTAACTAATACATGATTACAAATGGATGTATTTTGGCTTCTAATGACTAAAAGTGACTTATTTATGATGAATATATTGCTCGGAATTGTTTCTTGCAGGTCTAAGAAGTTGGAAACAAGAAGACATTAGCTAGAGCTATCTTAGAAACATGAATATTTGGAGACATACCTAGGATTGTCATAAAAATCATTAAACTAATCTCTATAATTTAGGGTATTGAAAGGTATATATTCGATCAAGGTAACCACCATCATGTGCTAACAAAGGATAATTAGGAAATTTTGAAATATTGTTGTGTCATGTGCATAAAAATCATCATGAATAGGTGCATAAGGAATGTCCTAGCCCAAGACACTAAAGAGGTCTCCACATCCTCCAACCTTCTCCAAGAGAATTCATACTATGAAACATGCATGGAGAAGTTATCAAAAGGACACCTAACAATTATGTCTAAATGATCAATAGAGATAAGTAGGATTGTCATAATAGGGGGCAGAGGATAGTCTAAGATTCAAGCCATTGCATGGTTCTATTGAATGAATCATTATGCATATTAAGGAATAAATCCTTCTATATCATCCTAGGGCAAAAATTAAGAGTCTTCCAGAATCAATTTTGGCTCCATTGATCATGAATATGAGTATGACAAACAATTGTTCACTAAAATTATTTTATGAAGTATTTGATATTGTTTTTCTCTTGTATAGCTGAAAATAGGTGAAATGAAGGCATGAAGGGCCGAAACAAGGTTGAAACATGAGGAATTTGGAGTCTCTTTGATTGAACTAACTGATATACCTAGACACATATATATCTTATAACATAAAGAACATAAAGAACATAAAGACATAAAGACATAAAGAACATAAGAACATATATATGTGAATTAAAATGGACATAAGTTGAACATACCTTAGAATTTGATATTGTAGTTAACCAATTCTCCAAAATATGGCTTCAAAATCCTCAAATTCTTCTTTTTTACCAGTTTGATTATGAATTCTATATAACTTTAGAATAGGATTAGTGAAATTTATGGAAAAAACAAACATATATCATCAAATTCAATCTATATATCAATGGTAATTAGATTTGAAACAATATCACACATGAAACATGAAACTTTCAGTTTATATAATCAAATTTTCTCCAAACGCATGCAAAGTCAGTTCTTCTATGTTGAAAAAAAAGGTGGTGGATTGATATAAAAATGATTCTCAATAAGTTAAACAATATGAAAAGCATTTTCTTGTCTGATATACTGCATGAAAAGTAGGAATAACAGTCATGTGGGGTCTGAAACACGGATCCCACATATTTTTTTTTTCTATTTTTCATGCTTCCTAGAATGCGTTCATGTTATAACGTGAGCACGTTTTGGGAAGCATGAAAACATAAAGCTTCATGCATGCAAAAATCATAACCTTCTCAATGTTGGTGCCAAAATCATGGTCTAGGTTGTCATGCTCTCACATAAAATATATTGTAACTATGCATGTAGTGCATCAAATAGGTAATCAAGTGATAGTCCAAGAGTATCCCTAGACTCAAATATCCATGTGGTTCATGAAATAGAACTTTTCTATACTAGGAGGTATAAATATAACCTTGTATCTACATGGCAGAGTCTCTCTCTCTCTCTTTATTTCTCTATACTATAAATAGAGAGGGACCTGGAGACATGGAGAGATAGAGAGGGACATGGACATGGATAGGGAGAGAGCCTGGGGACATCCAGAAAGAGATGGAGAGATAGATATAGAATTAGAGAAAGGAAAAAATATAGAAAGAGGGGCAAATAGAGAGATAGAGAGGGAGAGGTGGAGATAGAGACAGAGAGAGGGAGAGAGGGGGATTGAAATAGACAAAGGGGTCTATAGAGGGAGAAATATAGAGATACTTATATATAGAGAGAGGGGAGATATAGGGAGATATATCTAGCAAGGGAGAGATAGATAGGGAAATACAAAGAGAGAGGTAGAGAGGGATATATTAAGAGATAGGGTTATGTAGATAGATAGAGATAGGGAAAGAGATGGAGAGATGTCTAGAGACATAGGGAGAGAGATTTCAAGAGGTAGAGGGATGGGGAGAGAGATAGAGAGGAGGAGAGAGAGGTAGCAAGGGATAGATTAAGAGATAGGGATCCATATGTTTAGAGAAATAGAGATAGGGAAAGAGATCAAGAGATACAACTTCCAGAGACATAGGGAGATAGATTTGAGGTAGAGGGATTGGGAGAGTGATAGAGAGGGGGAGTGAGATAGTAAGGGAGGGAGAGATAGAAAGGTAGAGTTAGAGACAGGGGATTGAAAGAGAGAGCAAGATAGAGAGATAGGGAGAGAGAGATAGAGAGGTAGGTATAGTTAGGGAGAGAGATAGAGGAGACAGAGATATCTCCCCCAGGCTCGGTCTCCTCTATATTTCCCTATTCTCCTCTCTACCTAAACCTCTAAAGCTTAATCCCTAACCCCTAAACCATAAAATATTAACCCTAAATAATTCCCCTAAACCCTAACCCCTAACCCCTAAACCCTAAAAATGAGCAACCCTAAACCCCTAACCCCTAAACCTCTATCTCCCTATCTCTCCCAATCTCTATTGGTCCTATTGGTTTTTTCCCAGACTGGATGCTTATTCCCAGATTTCCCTACAAGGTAGCCATTAGTGATCAACAGGATCTCTGGGCCAGGGGCCAACAGTGTAGGAGATAGACTCTATATTTTATCTCCTCTTCTTCTTCAGGCTCTGCAAGACCTAGGGGGGTATTCCCTACTCAACATCCATGAGATACGCATACAAGGATTGGGATGCTGTCAGAAAGCAGATAAGTCCTCCTGTAAGTAGACCAAAACTGAAAGATAAGAGCAAAGGGGCTAGCTTTGGGCCTATTTGTAGTTGTAGACAAAGGACTAAGGATCCTAAAACTAATTCTAATGTCCTAATGGTTGTTTTAGAGTTTGATTATGATTTTAAGTTTGGATGCAAAGCTGGACATGGTTGTAACACAAACACAAAGCAAGATTGGTGCCTATCCAGGGCCTGGAGTCAGTAGACATACACCTGTGAATGATCAGCATGAACAGCTAAAACTAGATTTCAGGGGGATATATATGATACCTACCTTACAGATATCTCCCAACACAGAGTGTTAATTTATCTCTACTTATGGCATCCCTACTGCAGTATACCCTTCCCAAAGTTCAACCTGAAAATAGTTTAATCTACCCCTTGAGCAGAAGTTAAAAGATTAGACATTCAACATAGGAATTCTATGTTCTAGAGTCTCAAATATTGCTTAAATATCCAGACTCAGAAGAAAGATACATGCAATACTGGAGACAGAATTAACAAAACACATGCAAACATAGCTTTATTCATACAAGATTAACCATGAAATCAGTGGATTCAAGCCAAAACATACAACAAGAGATACATAAACTCACAGGTTTAGCTGTACAGAGCAACCAAAATGAACTGTATTGTGTTACAGAGCCAAAATGTTCAACTTTCAACAACAACTTAAAAATGAGTAACACTTCCTGCTTATAACAGCCAGAAAGTGTACTACAGCAATTAATTACATGGCTATTACAAAATCTGCCAAATACAGATCCTTCAAAGGAATGGCGCTCAAAATTTATTACAGCAATAGACAGAGGAACCTCGAGCCACGCGCCACTATCTGGAAGTCTTCATGTCAAAAATCTAGTACCTGACTGTGCAACAACTCGCCCATGCCCCAGTACAGTCGCCATTAAGGGTCTCAACCACCCGTTGTCGCTTAAAAAACCGTCGCTGCATACAAAAAAGATTTCCCGCCAAAACACGTTCAACTGCGGGTTCAAAATATACAAGGGAATAATCCCACATTCACGGTGAAGAGATCACTCCAGCGCTTTAAAAGCATAACCGCATTCAAACAAAGTGTTGAGCACTTTTGCCGCGCTCGACACACATGCCTTCGCCCATAGCCCATCGGCCAAACTTCTACCATCGGCAGATCAAAACAATGCTAGCCCAATATACCATCTCACTCTGATGGCATTGCTGTCGCCAAGACAATCCTCCCCGTCACCCTGATGCCAGCTCCACACCCCTTGTCGCTGAGACAAAGACCATCGGAGCAACCAAAAGCACTTCCGCCGATCACAATAGTCTCGCCGATGGTCCTTCACTTCCCACCTCCGTCGGTGAGACATACACCATCGGCACCACAAAAAACCCTTAGGCCGACAATATTACTCACTCCGATAGACATCCTCCAAATTCCCATCGGCCTGACACTACCCCATACTTGCCGATGGCAACTCCATCGGCCAGACCTGCACCATCGGCCAACAATCTGCCCATTCACCTGATAATCCTCCATTACACCGATGGCACCAACAAACTATACTCTGTCGGCGAGACCTCAAGCGTCGGCGAACCCGAAAACTCTCTCACTGATAGCATTACTCCTGCCGACGACCACCTTGATCATCCCTCATCGGCCAGACATACGCCGTCAGCCCAACAGGAAACTCCCTCGCCGATAGCACAAAGTCACGGCGATATACAAAGAACACACCATGCTACTGAAATGATCGCCAAGACACATGCAAACTCATGCCGATAACACTTGAGGTACCCCCATCGGCACGACCAACATTGTCGGCAGAACCACAATATCCTTCGTCGATAGACCAAGCTCTTGCCGATGAATAGGAACACCTAGGGTTTGAAGGAAGAAACCCTCCAACAAACAAGCTCAGCCTCCAGGTCAAAACGAGTGCCAACACTGGCTCCGAATGGGGACGTGCAGGTGAAAACCTGCAGCGAGAACCAGATCTCTGGGTAGACCAGGCAAAAAAAACCAAAAAAGCACGAACTGCACAAGACATTTACACTATATACATGTTTTTACAAATGTGCACAGTGACAAGTCATCTATGCAAAATAGAACTTAAGGAATTGGCCATGCACAGGCAATTCCAGAACTTCACCATCTAGGGCCTGGAGGAAATAAGAATCCTCCCCATGAGCACTGCAAATCTGATATGGGCCCATCCATAAGGGTTCGAATTTACCATGTTTACCCTTGTCCTGATCTTTTGCATTCCATATGAGCACCAGATCATTGACCTGAAATTTCCTTTTAGTAGCTCTCCTGTCAAACTGATATTTCACCTCTTGTTGTCTCTTGAGATTGATCTGGTGGGCTTTCCTTCTGTCTTCATCCAGTGCAACCAGCTGATTCACTCTTTCTGTCATGGAATCTTCAATCTCCTCATCATTTTCCTGGATGAATCTATAAACTGGTAGGAGATTGTTTATAGGCAATCTGGCTGATGCACCATATACTAGCTCAAAGGGTGACATCCCAATAGCCCTTTTCACTGTCACTCTGTCAGCCCATATTGCTAAGTTCAATTTTGAGTCCCAAGCTCTCTTGTTCCTGTCCAGTATCCTCTTGATAATTTTCATGATGCTTTTATTGCTTGATTCTACTTGACCATTTCCTTGTGGGTGGTATGGTGATGCATATGATAGACTGATCCCATATTTGTTGCAAAAATCAACAAATTCACCTGATCTGAAGCACATAGCATTATCAGTGACTATCTTGAATGGTACTCCAAACCTGATGATAATATTTTCTAGCATGAAATCTGTCACCACCTTACTTGTAGCTCTCTTAGTTGGAATGGCCTCAATCCATTTGGTAAAGTAATCTGTTGCCACCAAAATCCAACTGTGTCCCCCACTTGATTTGTCTGCAATTTCCCCTATGAAGTCAATTCCCCATTGCTGAAATGGAGCATCCACAGTTACAGTCCTGAGGGGTAAAGCACCATCATATTTCAACTTTCCTGAAAATCTTTGGCAAGGGTCACACTTCCTCACTAACCTTTATGCATCTGAAAAGAGAGTGGGCCACCAATATCCTGCTCTAAGAATTTTATGAGCTGTTGTTTGGGCAGTATAATGTCCACCACACAATCCTTTATGCATATCAATCAAAACATTGTTAGCCATATCCTCATCCACACATCTCAGCAGCACACCATCAGGGTTTTTCCAGTATAGCTCACCTTGAACAATAACATACCTGATTGCATGTAACTTTAAAGTCCTCTTTTGACTGTCACTGAAATGGGAAGGACAATTCAGATTTTGCAAGTAGTAGATAATATCCTTGTACCATTCAGATCCTGATACATTTACACTCTTATTTTGGACTGCATTAACTTGGCATGCTTCCAAGTTTGACTGTGCCATCATCTTGGCTAATCCTTGCCCTCTTACCAACTTGGTAATTTGTATTTCTATGTTGAACTCCTGCAGTTTGTTTATCCATCTACACCTTCTTCCAGTCACTTCCTGTTGAGTGAAAATGTCTTTGACTGCTGCATGGGGTACATATGCAATTATATGTGATCCTACCAGGTATGGTCTGAAACTTTTGATGGCTCGGACTAGTGCATATGCCTATTTTTCCATAATATCATACTTCAACTCAGAGGCCTGCAAGGACATACTGAAGAAAGCTATGGGCTATTCAAAACCATCTTCATTTTTCTGTAGCAAACATGCAGCAACAGTGTGAAAGGAAGCAAATGAAAACAATTGGAATGGCCTAGAAAAATTAAGAGATTTAAGAACAGGGGCAATCTTGATTGCCTCTTTGATACTCTGAAATGATTCTATTGCTTCACTTTCCCAGTGGACAGTTGCATCCTTCTTCATCATCTTGGAAATGTTCCTTGTGGTTTCTGCAAAGTTGGGAACAAATCTCCTAACAAAATTTATCTGTCCAAAGAAGGACTGGACTCCTTTTACAGTTTTTGGCATTTGAATTCTGTCAATAGCAGCCACTCTCTCTGGATCTATCCTGACTCCATCCTTGGAAACAATATGTCCCAGGAGCTTTCCTTCAACTACCCCAAAGGCACACTTATTTGGATTTAAAGAAATACCATACTCTAGTGCTCTTATGAAAATTTGCTCCAGATGCAAACAATGCTGCTCTTCTTTCTTTGAGTAAGCAGTCAAGTCATCCTGATATACAGCCAGGATTGAATCAATCAACCCTGCAAAAGCAACATCCATTGCTCTTTGAAATGTAGCACCTGCATTGGTTAGTCTGAAGGGCATTCTAACATACACATAAGTTCCCCATGGAGTGGTGAAGGCAGTCTTATACTATTCTGATTCCTTCACCTTCACTTGATTATAACCTGAAAATCCATCCATCATGGATAAGAGTTCACAACCAGTCACTCTCTGCAACATAGCTTCCATATTAGGCAGTGGATAGTTATCCTTTAAAGAGGATACATTCAAGTTCCTGAAGTCAACACAAAGCCTAATATCACCATTCTTTTTTCTGACTGGGACAAGGTCAGACACCCAAGTTGAATGCCTGATTGGCACAATTATTCCAGCTTCGCTCAGCCTTTTGAGTTCTTCTTGCATCTTTGGAGCTAAGGTAGGATTAATAGGTCTTTGCCTTTATCTAAATGGCTTAGCTCTAGGCTTCAATGGGATCTCATGCTGGAATAAATCTTCCCTATAGGCTTTTAGGTCCTCATATGACCAAGCAAAAACATGTTTATACTTTTTTAGTAATGCAATCAGCATACTCCTAATGTGTGGTTTGAGCTGTTTACCAATGTATACCTTCTGAGGGGCCTGAGATGTCCCCAAATTTATCTCTTCTAAATCTTCCTTATTTGTGGGAGATGTCCTTGTGACCAATTGGTCTCTACTGTCAAAAGCTCTTTCCAAAGCTACCAACCCTCTAGGGATTTTATTAGTCTTCAACTAAATTATCTCCTTTCCCACAAGAGTTTCTTTTCCATCTATAGTCTCTACAAAAGCTTGGAAATCAATTTCTTGATTCTCATATTCATCTATGCAGTGCAAAAATTTTAACAAGTCCCTATCATCATTAAACACTTGCCAACTGCATATATTTTCTGGTACTGCAGGCCTAATTTTAACTTCTACATTTGTAACATCTAACAGAGTGATGTCATCTGGCCTTATTGCAACATTGGCTAAGAAATCAGCCATAACATTCTTTGACCTCTCTACCCAGCCTATTGAAAATGCATCAAAAAGTTCAATGGTATCCCAAACAGCATGCTTGTATTGTTTCAATCTTTTGTTTTTTGAAGCATACCTATCTCTAATTTGGGATACAATCAGCTCAGAATCACCAAATACCCTTAGCATTTTGATTCCATGTTTGAGAGCAATATTTAGGCCTAAGAGCAAAGCCTCATATTCTGCAATGTTGTTTGTGCAAACAAACCTCAGCAAGAAAGAGAATTTGAGGAGCTTACCAGTTGGAGACAGGAAAACAACTCCAGCTCCAGAGCCTTCTTTTGCACAAGCTCCATCAAAAAACATGGTCCACAAACCTTGCTGATCCAATTCTTCAATGCAGACATTTTTCTTTTTATCTTCTCTATCATCTGAGACAACCTTGAAGTTATCACAGTCAGTGTTTACAAAGCATATCTATTCCTCTGCTTCTTGGTCTTCCACTGTCTCTGATGATCTTTGTTCTCTGATTAGCTTAACATCCCTGCCATTCATTGGAATCATGGCATATGACAGGTCCAGCTGCATACTTCCACCAATTAGTGCTGCCCATCTTCTTGACAGTAACATACCATACTGTGGCTTGATGTCAACCACTATTATATTCATTTTATATCTCTTTTCAGGAAATGCTGCCAGTTTGAAATCTACATCCTTCATGATTCCAATAACCGGTACCTCTCTGGCATTCATAGCTTAACATTTTCCACATGCCTTGTCAATTTTCAATCCAGCTTGTTGCATGATGGCCAAAGGCATGACATTTGTAGATGCCCCAGAATCAAGCATACAATTTCTGATTATTTTTCCATTTATAACCAGGGAAACATAAAATGGTTCCACTTGTGAAGGACACTTTGTCATAGTCATTCCTAAATAAACCTCAGGAGCCTCATCTTCTTCATTACACATGACATGTTTCTCACCCTGGATCTGAACATTTTGTTTAGCTTGAAAAGGTACCCCTGAAATTAGGGATATTGTCCTATTCTTAATTTCTTCCACTTTCATCAGTTCCATAAGTGGAACAGAGACTTTTACCTGGGAGAGGACTTGAGCTATATCAAATGGAGCATAATTTTGTATAACAGTTGTAGCTTGCTCCACAATCTTGTTTTTATCCTGAACTGATTTAGCTTTTACTTTCATAGTTCCCTGATCATCATTCTTGTCTTGGGAACCTTTACCTTGATCTTCAGCCTGAGGGATTCTATTTTCTGGTCCTTGGGATTCATGACCTGTTCTATGTCTAAAATTCTGTTTATTATTAACCCACTGCCTTTTTTGTAATTCCATCCCCTTATTACCATGCACTGGCTGTCCTATAGTAACATCTTTTGGCTGATGTGGGCTGCTTACTTGATTTTTACCTCTGAGATTGTAGTTGCTCTTCACTTGAGCAACTGCTGCAGCTGTGAAGGCCCTAATTTCCTCATCAGAAGGTCGTTGTAAGTTACTCAGAAAATTGCATGAGTTCTGAGCATAGGCATAGTTAACTTCATCATCTTCATCATATGGGAACTGTTGGCAGCCCTGAGTTCCATCATTTGTACTCTCATCAGCATCATAAAGAGTGTATCCATTGCTTATGGACATCATATTTACATCATCATCTTGCACATAATGTGGCTCATTGCATTCATTACAAGATGTAGTATTATCACACAAGGACTGAGCAATCATACACTGTAACTGTGAATGTGGCATCTGACAAATTATACACCATGGAGCATCATCAACAATATTTACAGCTTTCTTTAGAGGATCAGGAGTTTCTTTGACATGTTGAGCTCTTTGATTTGTGTTGTTACGTGGGAATATAGGTTTACCATCATGCCAATTGGTATTATAAGGCATATCATGCAATGATGGCCTCTTTTCCTGCCTTTGATAGACTTGCCTATCAGGACCTATCCCTTTTTCACTTCTAGCTAATCTATAGCTTAGGTCCTTAACAACATTTGCCAATTTGTCTATCTTATCTTCAGGGGCAGATGTATTACCTTGAGTGTTCTGAGGCTTGTTTGGATTCTGCAGAATTTTCACATCATCCCTTCTGTTAGTCTTGCCTGATGCTTTCCTATTGTTCTCAATATTTACTGCAATTCTGAAAGCATCCCTGAGAGTAGCAGGACCTTTATCTCTTAATCCATATGCAGTTTTTGCATCAAAGGCATTGACATACAATATTATGCACATTGGTTCATTTGGCCTCATGTGACGTGGTAATTTGTTTAACACTTTAGTAAATCTTGCATTAAAATCTGCAACCTGCTCATTTGACCCATTAGTGATACTGGTGAACTCATTTACAAAAAATCTAGGGTCAGTTTTGTCACCATATTGCTCCTTGAACATCCTTTTAAAATCATCCCATGATGAAATACTCCGGTCAGGCAGATTCTTGTACCATTCTCTTGCCTCATCTATTAAGGATTGCATGAATGACTTCATGAAAATATCCTCATGTTTGACCTCAAAGTTATCCATGACATTTTGAAAAGCTTTTAGATGATCTTCTCCTGACACAGTGTTGTTTCCTGAAAATTTAGGCACTTGCAGCCTCAGATGCTTGTCAATGGGGTTAGGATACCCAAGAATACCATCAAATACCAGCTGTCTGAATCTATCTAGCTGCATTGGCTGTCTGTTTAACTGATTAACATTAATATTTCTGTTTGCATTCTGGTTTCTTACATTGTTCAGTGGTATCCTAGCATCATTCACATTTTGTCTCTCATCATTATGCTGATGTTGCACTTCATTTCTCTGTTGATGTCTCTACACATTTGCATTCTCAAGGGTAGGAATTGAAATATTCTGGGCAGTCCTCAAAGCTTGCACTTTCTTCCTCAAGTCATCTCTGATTGATATTGCCTACTGATATTCAAACTCGGCCCTTAAGCTCCTAATTTCATTAGCTAGTTCTTCCTCGCTGGGCCTAGAGGAGGATGGTTTTATCATATTCTGATCTTCGTCTTCATCATCCCTCAAAGATTCGGCCTCTTCAAACCTTTCACTAGGGTCTAGAAATGGGCGTTCTTGGAACACTTCCGACCTCATTCTCACGCTACCACCCTGTTGCCTCTCATATGCACCCTGAATATCAGCTTCTACATTTGAAAAGTAAGGCGCATGCTGTCCTGATGGCCTAGGGTTATCTTGCATATCATCATTTTTTCTGGGGGAACCCTCACGACTGACTAAGACAGCTCCCTTTCTTCTGTACATCATTCTTCTTGTTACTGGTAACTCTTCAAATAAAGGATTTTGTTGGGATCTTCTCCCCTGCATATAAATTTTACTTTGACCGGTTGGGAGATTACTTCGGAGTCGCCACCTATTACTAGGAACTGTTTTCTTTTGAAAACCAGGGTTCTTTCACAAATTCCCCAGCGGAGTCGCCAATTTCTGTTGGTGACTCGGATGGGTCACAAATATATTTCACCAGGGAGGACAAAAATAACAATTTTCAAATCACCATCCCCAGCGGAGTTGCCAATTTCTGTTGGTTTTTTCCCAGACTGGATGCTTATTCCCAGATTTCCCTACAAGGTAGCCATCAGTGATCAACAGGATCTCTGGGCCAGGGGCCAACAGTGTAGGAGATAGACTATATTTTATCTCCTCTTCTTCTTCAGGCTCTGCAAGACCTAGGGGGGTATTCCCTACTCAACATCCATGAGATACGCATACAAGGATTGGGATGCTGTCAGAAAGGAGATAAGTCCTCCTGTAAGTAGACCAAAACTGAAAGATAAGAGCAAAGGGGCTAGCTTTGGGCCTATTTGTAGTTGTAGACAGAGGACTGAGGATCCTAAAACTAATTCTAATGTCCTAATGGTTGTTTTGGAGTTTGATTATGATTTTAAGTTTGGATGCAAAGCTGGACATGGTTGTAACACAAACACAAATCAAGATTGGTGCCTATCCAGGGCCTGGAGTCAGTAGACATACACCTGTGAATGATCAGCATGAACAGCTAAAACTAGATTTTAGGGGGATATATATGATACCTGCCTTACAGATATCTCCCAACACAGAGTGTTAAGTTATCTCTACTTATGGCATCCCTACTGCAGTATACCCTTCCCAATGTTCAACCTGAAAATAGTTTAATCTACCCCTTGAGCAGAAGTTAAAAGATCAGACATTCAACATAGGAATTCTATGTTCTAGAGTCTCAAATATTGCTTAAATATCCAGACTCAGAAGAAAGATACATGCAATACTGGAGACAGAATTAACAAAACACATGCAAACATAGCATTATTCATACAAGATTAACCATGAAATCAGTGGATTCAAGCCAAAACGTACAACAAGAGATACATAAACTCATAGGTTTAGCTGTACAGAGCAACCAAAACGAACTGTATTGTGTTACAGAGCCAAAATGTTCAACTTTCAACAACAACTTAAAAATGAGTAACACTTCCTACTTATAACAGCCAGAAAGTGTACTATAGCAATTAATTACATGGCTATTACAAAATCTGCTAGATACAGATCCTTCAAAGGAATGGCGCTCAAAATTTATTATAGCAACAGACAGAGGAACCTCGAGCCACGCGCCACTATCTGGAAGTCTTCATGTCAAAAATCCGGTACCTGACTGTGCAACAACTCGCCCATGCCCCAGCATAGTCGCCATTAAGGGTCTCAACCACCCGTTGTCGCTTAAAAAACTGTCGCTGCATACAAAAAAGATTTCCCGCCAAAACACGTTCAACCGCGGGTTCAAAATATACAAGGGAATAATCCCACATTCATGGTGAAGAGATCACTCCAGTGCTTTAAAAGCATAACCGCATTCAAACAAAGTGTTGAACGCTTTTGCCGCGCTCGACACACATGCCTTCGCCCACAGCCCATCGGCCAAACTTCTACCATCGGCAGATCAAAACAATGCTAGCCCGATATACCATCTCACTCCGATGGCATTGCTGTCGCCAAGACAATCCTCCCCGTCACCCCAATGCCAGCTCCACACCCCTTGTCGCCGAGACAAAGACCATCGGAGCAACCAAAAGCACTTCTGCCGATCATAATAGTCTCGCCGATGGTCCTTCACTTCCCACCTCCGTCGGTGAGACATACACCATCGGCACCACAAAAAACCCTTAGGCTGACAATATTACTCACTCCGATAGACATCCTCCAAATTCCCATCAGCCTGACACTACCCCATACTCGCCGATGGCAACTCCATCGGCCAGACCTGCACCATCAGCCAACAATCTGCCCATTCACCCGATAATCCTCCATTACACCGATGGCACCAACAAACTATACTCTGTCGGCGAGACCTCAAGCGTCGGCGAACCTGAAAACTCTCTCACCGATAGCATTACTCCTGCCGACGACCACCTTGATCATCCCTCATCGGCCAGACATACGCCGTCGGCCCAACAGGAAACTCCCTCACCGATAGCACAAAGTCACGGCGATATACAAAGAACACACCATGCTACTGAAATGATCGCCAAGACACATGCAAACTCATGCCGATAACACTTGAGGTACCCCCATCGGCACGACCAACATTGTCGGTAGAACCACAATATCCTTCGCCGATAGACCAAGCTCTTGCCGATGAACAGGAACACCTAGGGTTTGAAGGAAGAAACCCTCCAACAAACAAGCTCAGCCTCCAGGTCAAAACGAGTGCCAACAGGTGCCCTCACTCTATCTCTCTCTAAACCCTAAATCCTAACCCCTAAACTTGAGCAACCCTAAACCCTATTTACTTGAGCAACCCTAAACTCATGTAAACCTCAAATAATGCCCCTGACCCCTAAACCCTAAACTTGAGCAACCAGGCTAAACACCTAAACATATAGTTTGATAGGGGATGATCGAGGATCAATGGGAAATGGATGTAGAATTCTTGGATCTTGATTAAATCATTATCCTCATTGGGATTTTATTTGATATGATCCAAGTTATTTGTTTGATTATCTATGTTTTCTTGGGGACCAAGTATCTCATCATGGGATATTGATGGATAATGAATAGGACTAGCACAGGATGATGGATAGGGCTAATGGGATGATGGATAGGAGTGATGTGGGTTACTTGCTCATGGATAAGATCTTGATCATAGATAATATCTTGAGCATAGGGAGGATAAGCATGGATAGCGCAATATTAGATATGGATAGGGTAAGTCAGGATGCATTGATATTCATTGGATTGGGGAGTAAGAGGTGGTGATGGGGGTTCACTAGGAGATGTTGGAGGATCAACGATGGGATTGATGTACAGAGGGGTTGACCATGAGATGGTAAGGGCACCAAGATGGAATTAGTTGGGAGGTTTGGATTTTGATTAGGATGGGTGGTTGGTGTTTCCACATGCTTTGGACTAGGCTCTTAATGTATAGCTATTGGGTTTCTTAGATGGATGTGATGGGTTCTTGGATGGGATCAATAATATTTAGATGTTTGACAACATGGCTACATGATGGGGTTTGACTTGGACTTATGGTAGGAGATTCTTTAATGAAATGGATAGATATGGGAGTGGTAGACATGTTATTAGGAGGTTCTTTGTTAGGCTCAAGGATAGGAATTTGAGTGCATGATGTTCTTAGATTCCTTGCTAATAGTCCTTGGGTCACATCCTTCATGGATTCATGGGTTGATGGATAATGATGGCAGATGTTGTGGGGTTAGGATTAGGATCGAGTGAATGGATATTGGAGGCCCAGATGGATTAGGATTGGGAGTGTTAGGGAGGATGAAATTGGATCAATGGATTTGGATGGCTCCATATCTTTTCTTTTATTTTTGGATTTTGTAAAGACTCTTTGGAGAAAATTTTTCAAGCGTTCATGGGTTGATGAATTAGAGCTTAGAATGTTTGATGGTGGATTAGATGGTGAGTTATATGGTGGATGGATGATAGGGACTGATGGATTAGGAGATGGGTGGACTAATGTGTTAGGATTAGGAGTATTGGAGGGAAATTATAAAATAATTCCCCTTTAACCCTAACCCCTGAACCCTAAACTTGAGCAACCCTAGAAACTCATAAACCCTAAATAATTTACCCCTAAAGGTCTGAGCAACCCTAAACTCATAAACCCTAAATATGCCCCTAAACCTGAGCAACACTAAACCTCTCTCTCTCCCAAAACCCCTAAACCCTAAATAATAACCCTAAAATCTAACCCCTAAACCATAAACCTGAGCAAACCTAAACCCCTAAACCCTAAATAATTCCACTAAACCCTAAACCTAAGCAACCCTAAACTCATAAACTCGACCAACCCTCTCTCTCTCTCTCCTTATCACCCTATCTCTCCCATCCATCTCCATCCTCTCTCCCTCTTCCTCCCTCTCCTCTCTCATGTCAACAAAGAATATGGAAACAAGAAAACTAGGACATACAAAGAGGGACGAGGATATAAATTGGGATGATGAAATAGAAACAAGATAATTTATGAAATTTCATTAGATGGGAAGAATGATGAGGAGAGGTAGAGAGGGGAGATAAGTAGAGAGTGAGAGAGAGGATAGGAGGTAGAGATAGGAGGGAAGTAGAGAGTGGGAGAGGACCTTAGGAGGTAGAAAGGGGAAGGAAGAAGAGAGAGAGGGCAGGAGGTAGACAGGGGAGGGAAGCAGAGACTGAGAGAGAGGGTAGGAGGTAGAGAGGGGAGGGAAGTAGAAAGTGAGAGAGAGGGTAGGAGGTAGACAGGGGAGGGAAGTAGAGACTGAGATAGAGGGTAGGAGGTAGAGAGGGGGGGAGAAGAGAGTGAGAGAGAAGATAGGAGGTAGAGAGGCAAGGGAAGAAAAGACTCAGAAAGAGGGTAGGAGGTAGATAGGGGAGGGAAGTAGAGAGTGAGAGAGAGGTTAGAAGGTAGACATGGGAGGAAAGAAGAGAGTGAGAGAGAAGGTAGGAGGTAGAGAGGGGAGGGAAGAAGAGACTCGAAGAGAGGGTAGGATGTAGAGAGGGGAGGGAAGTAGAGAGTGAGAGAGACAATAGGAAGTGTAGCTACCCTTGTAGACATGTATGTAAAGTGTGGAAGCATAGACAAGGCATGTCAATTGTATGACATAACACCTCAAAGAGATGTTCTATAATGGAATGTGTGAGGGTAAAATAGTGCATCAATCAAATGAATAACAGATGACCCAAACATCAATAGAATAGAGAAACAAAGAAGATTCAAATGAACACAGCAATGAACAAACACAGCAAACCTCTTCCGTTTCGAAACTTCTGTTGTTCGCCTATCACGAATCGTCCTTTCGCAGATGAGATGAGCCCTCAGAGAGTGCAATCTTTTAAAAGCTGTTTGAGGAAGTCGATGGTGAATGGCTATGGTGTGATATGCAATGAAGGTGAGCTCCAATGCAACAATGGTGATCTCAAGCTTGTAGATGACAAATGGGTGCCAAAGGCGCGCTGGTGATATTTCTGCAGAGTAACGATGTCAAAAGCCTGGATGATTAGAATGAAGGGATGAAGCTTCATTTATAGACTCGGAGGAATAGGAATCAACGGTTGAGAGAAGATATGAAGATCAACGGTTGAGGATGGTTGAGGAATGTGCAACCAGTGGAAATGTGACAAGTGTCCCAACTCCATCATGAAAGGTGGGATGTGACAAAACTGATTGGAGAGTTAACTCCATTGACTGGTCTGTTAACAGAATTGATTGATCAGTTAGAAGAGTGGATTGTGGAACTGACTGGGTTGATTGAGGATTTGACTCAACTGACAGGTTAGTTAACAGATTTGATTGATTGGTTAACTGACCTCTGATTGGAGAAGAAATAGGCCATGTGGGTGAGGGAAAATAAGATAATTAAATATTAAATATATTTAATTACATGTGCAACCTGATGAGGTGGACAAGGTGAGGTGGAAAGGTGAGGTGGAATTTTGAATTTAGAACTTTAGGATAAAGGAAATAGGATTAATTAAATAATTTATGATTATTTAATTGTGAAGGACAAATAGAAGAATTTTAATTAAATAAATAGAATTTATTTAATTATGGAACAGTGAATCGATTAAATAAATTTAGAATATTTATTTAATTAATAGAAGAATGGAATAAATATTTAGAATATTTATTTAGGATAATTTGTGTCATTTTTAGGCGTATACATTTTTCCCCTCTTTGATGCAATGCAGTTTACGGCGTTGCTTCAAAGAAATTGATAGTCTGAGTGATGATACATGCCCCAGTTTGCCCCTGGTATAGGTTAAATGACGATAGGATGCCCCCTCGGGAGATTGGACGGGAAAAATGGCGAAAGTTTTGGAGACGGACGATCTCACGACGAGGAAGGGGTTAGGATAGGTTGGAGGAAAAGGGACGCGGTCAGGGGTGCGGGAAGAAAACGGGAGAAAAAAACAGACACGGGAAGTAGTCCACAGTCATCACCTAGCCAGAATTAGGGTGTGGAGGCTATAAATAGGAGCTGGGTCCACAAGAATAGTCATTTGCACACTTGGTTGATCTGGATTGGAGAAAGAGAGCTCAGAGCAAACTTAGAGCAACATGGCTGCCAGAGCAGCAGACATTCCACGCGAGGAGCACCGATTCGAGCTAGTCCGACGATTCGGGCGGCCAGCAGAGGCAGGACCCCCGGTATGTGTTTCAAAAAATTTCTCCTAGGGTCGAGTTTAGGTGTCATAAATGCCTGTAGAAAATAGGTGAAATGAATGCGCCGAAACACAGAACGGCGCATATGCCTCGCGAAGCTGCACTTTTGTGATTTCGCGGCGCATATGCCTGTTTCGGCGGCGCATGCGTGAAGGCTGCGCATTTGTGCAGTCTAGTTGCGCTTTCGTAATTGGGCAGCGCTTTTGTATTTCTGCCACGCATGCGTGAAATGTAGCAGTGCATTTGTTAAAATTGCGCATATGTGGATTCTTGCGGCGCATACGTAATTGCGCGGCGCATGCGTGGATTTCTGCGGCACATGCGTTAAAACGGCGCATATGTGTCCTGTAGCGGCGCATATACCAGAAATGGCGCATTTACCACCTGTAGTGGCGCATTTGCTTGGGATGGCAAATTACTTAGCCAAATTGATTCGATTAGCGTCCTGTTTGACGCAGGAATCGATGAGCTATCTCCGAGATTGCAGGAATCTAGTCAAGAGATGTAGTGTGCTGTTTTGATCAATTTGAAATGCTAAGTTTAGTTGATATAGTTCAATAGATATGTTGAGTATGGTATATGCAGCTTGAGACTGACGCCTTGCATTGTGTGTTTGCAGGAGGAGATACGAGAGACTCTGCAGTTGAGGGAGACGTTCCCTATGCCTTTATTGCAGAGATACATGCTGACGGAGGCTGACAGAGTGGCGCTTGGTGCCATGGGTCTAGATTATGTTTGCTTTATGCCCGAGGTGCGGGCGAACCGAGGACTATTGACAGCTGCCGTGGAGAGATTCCACAGCGAGGATGGGACCTTCCACTTCCCTACTGGAGAGATGACTGTGACGCTGGAGGATGTCTACTGGATACTGCACTTGCCCGTAGTAGGCGAGTTGGTGGAGTACGATGCTCAGCGGGACGCGGGACTCGCCAAGTGTCAGCGAGTATTTGACGATCCCGAGCTGGTGGGACAGGTCATCCCTTGGCAGGATATCTATGACTACTACGACTACTTCCCTGGGATCATGGCTGGGCTGATTGGGGGTGTTGTATGCCCATAGGAGATCGCACGGGTTCCCCATTGGATGGGGCAGGATCATGGAGCGGATGCTGACCGAGGGCACCCGATATGCGTGGGGACCCTGCGTGCTAGCCCACCTCTACCATGACATGCATCAAGTGGTGTACCACCGCAGCACGAGTCTATCGGCTGGGGTGTTGCTGTTACAGTTCTGGCTGTGGGAGCACATAGCGGTGACCAGGCCGATATGCGTCTTCGCAAGGCAGAGGGGAGAGCCATAGAGCTATGGCTATGCAGGAGTGATTTCCCAGCACAGGCTGGGGAAGCTAGAGTACTAGCGGCATACCTTGGATGGGGTAGATGTGGTCGTCTGGCGGCCATATCTGGATTGCGAGCCCTGGGATGACGAGGGAGATGAGCTACCCTTCTGCTTTCAGACCAGGTGGTTGATAGGCCAGACACGGCATATACTGGAGAGACAGATGGTGGGCCGAGTGCTGCGACAGTTTGGTAGGAGACAGGGCATGCCACAGGGACAGGCTATGTTTGCCCAGACTCACGCAGAGAGGGTCAGATGGGGGCTGATGGCTTTGTACGAGGAGGCCCTGGCAGAGTTCCAGCAGTTGCCTTACGTGGCATGGGACATGCGTAGAGAGATTGCAGATGCGGGGGTCACACAGGAGTATGAGGATTGGATTACTGCACATCTATTCCTGAGATATTCAGGACCTGGCATGCTGGTGCCTCGTATTGACGAGGCGGACTCAGAGGAGGAGGGAGAGGCTGGCCCAGGGTGGAGGGCCGCTAGAGGAGGGCGAGGACGGGGTGGCCGAGCTGCAGAGAGGCCGAGGCAGCGGAGGAGGATAGATCAGGCTGGGCAGGCAGTGCCAGGACAGGGAGAGGGACAGCAGCAGGTGCAGCGGCAGGCACAGATGCCACCACCCCAGCAGGTACCACAGCAGCAGGTGCCGCAACAGCAGGTGCCCTAGCAGCAGGGGCTAGGACAGGCAGAGGCAGCACAGGGGCCGGTGCAGGGTGAGGCACATGAGAGGACCATAGCCGGCCTGAGAGGACAGGTGTGAGAGCTGCAGGCACAGCTGAGGAGAGTGGAGAGGATGTGAGATACAGACGCAGCGGTGATCGCTGGTTTGACTCGCGAACGAGACATGGCAGATGCCCGGGTACGCCTGATCCGAGTAGAGAGGGACACAGCAGTAGCTGCCATGGGCACAGACGCAGCGAGTACATTTTTGGTTGGGCAGGTGCAGCAGGCACAGGCACAGGTAGGCCAGTTGCAGACGCAGTTGGCACAGGCACAGACAGACCTAGCCAGAGCGCAGCAGCAGGCACAGTACTACCGAGGCTTGTACCATGGAGTCGTATCCTCAAGCCAGAGGGCAGGGAGCTTCAGGAGTCAGTCTGGGGTGGCTCACAGAGCAGGTCCTTCGCAGTCAGGGGCATCCATGATGGGACCTCAGCAGTCAGGAGCTGGCAGTGGTGGCCCACAGCAGCAGGGGTAGACACATACCTGATTTTGTACATTTTTGGGACATGTATCACCGTCTATGTAGACGCATATTGTATATGACACTTTGATTTTGAGAGAGATGGTGATATTGTACATTTGGACCTCTTTGTATATGATAGTATGGATGATGATGCAGCTTTGTGTTTCTATTGCATGCGTGTATGAGATGATTACTTCTATTGCATGATTGTGATTCTATTGCATAGTTAGATGGTCTATATGATGCTATATGAGAAATACGTTGATATGCTGCTATATGATGTCTATATGATCTAATGTGACAAATGAATGTAAAATGTAATATGATGTCTATGTGAGGATGCAAATGTATATGTATGGAACATGATTTCTATGTTATGATGCTATATAGATATGTGAGATGCTATTGGATGTTTATATGATGTAATGCTTTGAATGTATGCAGTTGTAACATGAGTACTATGTGGTGATGCAACTATATATGTGATGCACTTAACTATGTAGTTTTGATTTTCTGGGCTTTTAAGATTAAGATGTGATGCAAATGTATTAGTGACCTAATGCATTGGATGGTGCCTTCTACTAACCTACTCATGTGCATGACTAGTTTCTACGAATGATATGATATGCTCCTATATGCCTTGCTTTTGTGATGTCCAAATGTACTCTATCGACATAAGAATGACATGATGGATAGAGGAATGGTTGCGAAAGAATGGCTTAGGAATTTTTCTTGATATCGTTACTCTGCACAGTTCGAATAATGAGGATTGTATGGATGGGTGTATGGATGTGTATATGGATACAGGACGGATGTTTTGCTTTTAGATTGCCTTATTTCATCATTGGGCATTTTGTTTTTGGTACTTTTCTGAAATGTTGTAAGTGAATACAAGCATCGAGGTATAATTGAACCAAGATGACCTGAGTATCGCTTACATGGATTGTGATTGAGCAAGTTAATACAAGCATCTAGTCAAAATTTGAATCTAGATGACCTGAGTACCTCTTGCATTTCAACAAGCAAGGATTGCCCCCGTTTATGTTAGACCTTTGATGTCCTCGATGATCTTTTGCCGATCACGTCCTAAGACAAGGCTTCACATTACTAAAGTTTAATCCCCAAATAGCAAACAAAGCAAGTAATCATGCCCCCATCATAGCATCTCTAGCTTTTGGCATCCTTGAGTAGCATAGGAAGGTATGATAGCAAAATCAAGACTCTGTAACTTAACCCTAGGTTCCAATCTACAAAAGCACATTTGCGTTGATATGTGTTTATTTCTTGCCTTAATTTGCATAAAATCATTTAGAAGACCTTGGGTATTTGCTTTGCATTGGATAGGTTAAGATGCTCATTGTCGGGATTTCTGCTTGAAGTGCGGGTGTTTGCTTGCATTTGCTTACCTGATGAGAAGGTTGCACTATCCTTATTGAGAAGACGGACCCTAAGGGACTGACCTAGTGCCTCGGGGGCTCATTGCTAAATGGCCTTGCCTACGTGACGACGCAGAGGCAACGTAGTTCAGGGTAAACCCTAATGGACCTTGGATGGACTAGAAGAAAGATGACAAGAATGAAGACAAGAAAGGAGACGAATGGGACCTTGGTAGAGATGGAAGCCTCGGGGGCGCATTAGAATAATGGCCTTGCCTACGTGACGGCGCAGAGGCAACGTAGTTCACGGATTCGGACCACAGACCCTGACGAGAGACACTACACTAGGCTTACATTGAGGAGACGGTATGGGACAAAACCTTGGTTGACAAGGCCACAAGGTGAGTATCAAGCCATGATAGGTAACTGTCAAGCGTTTATTGTGGGATGGATATGGGTCGAATGAGAAAAATAGAGGGGGAATGGGCTCAAGGTGATTGGATTCCCAAAGATGGAGAATGCAGTTTGTTACAAGTAACGCCTGTTTACCAGGTTTTCATCACTTGCTTTTATTTGCACGAGAAGCTAGAAAGTAACATGACGCCTGATTGCCAGGTTTTCCCCATGATACCTATCCAAGGCGCCTGTTTGCCAGGTTTTCACCAAAGGACGATTTTTTTGTATGCTTGCTATTTTTTTCTGATTTTTTTGTATTTTCTCTTTGTAACTTTTTCTTGATTTTTTTGATTTTTTGATTGATTTTTTTTTTTTTTTTTTTTTTGTACCCCCCTTGCATTGGGGTTCCCTTAGGTATAGAACCGGCGAAGGTGCATGCTGTTGATGGGGTCATCAAACAACTCACCTTCTGATGTGGCCAACTGATATGCCCCCGATCCGTAAGCTGCTACAATTACATAGGGTCCAAGCCAGTTAGGCTCGAACTTGCCTTTCTTTTCTCTGTCCTGCTGATTGCGAGGGTTCTCTCTTAGGACGAGGTCCCCAACCTTGAAGCATCTTGGTCTAACCTTGTGGTTGTAGCTTCTTGACATCATCTGTTGATAGGCTTTGAGATGGTCAAAAGCTTTCTGGCGCCTTTCCTCTAGCAGTTCTAGTTCTTGTAGTCTGGAGACTCTGTACTCTTCGTCTGATATGAGACCTTTCAACGACACCTGAAGGGATGGGAGTTCGACCTCAATGGGAAGGATGGCTTCAGAACCATAGACGAGGGCATAGGGTGTAGCACCTGTGGGAGTGCGTATGCTGGTTCGATAGGCCCACAGAGCGGGATTGAGTTGGACGTGCCAGTCGCGACCAGCTTCATTGACAGTCTTCTTTAGGATTCTCAGAATGGTTTTGTTCGATGCCTCAGCTTGGCCGTTACCTTGGGGGTAATATGGGGTGGAGAAGCGGTGTTGGATTTTGAAACGTTCACAAAGTTCCTGGACATCCTGATTTTTGAAGGGTCTCCCGTTATCCGTTATGATGGACGAAGGGATGCCATATCGGCAGATAATGTAATTCAGAATGAAAGAGGAAATTTGCTTTCCTGTGACGGTTGATAAGGGAACGGCTTCAATCCACTTTGTAAAGTATTCAGTAGCGGTTATGATGAATTTATGGCCGTTGGAAGAGGGCGGATGAATCTTTCCCACGAGGTCAAGTCCCCACTGGCAAAAGGGCCAGGGTGTCGTTAGCGGTCTCAACTCCTGAGCAGGTGCATGAATCAGGTTCCCATGTATCTGGCACTGTTTGCACTTTTTGACGAACTGATATGAATCCATTTCCATATTGGGCCAGTAATAACACAAACGCATGAGTTTCTTAGCTAAGGAAGGACCGCTGGAGTGTGTTCCGCAGATCCCTTCGTGCACGTCTCGCAAGGCAGTTATAGATTCTTCTTGTTCTAGACAACGGAGTAAAGTACCATCCAGACCACGTCGGTAAAGGGTATTGGCGATAATGGTGTAACGGGAGGCTTGTCGGATGAAAGTTCTTTTTTGGTTGGAAGAGAGGTCCAAAGGAAGGATATTGTCCTTGAGGTAAGTGTAGGTCTTACCGTACCAAGGTGAATCAGATCCCACTAGGTGGCAAATGGAATGGGTCTCAAGGAGATCATAAGCCGGTTGTCGAATTGTTTCTACTAAGAACTCATACCGTGACTCCTGTTCAGGTATCTCAAGAAGAGAGGCTATGGTCGCCATTGCATCGGCTGCTTTGTTCTCTATCCTGGGTATTTGCTCAAACAAGATGGTCCCGAAATGTTCTTTGAGGTCGTCGACCATTCGCTTGTATGGGATGAGCTTCTCATCTTTGGTCTGATACTCGTCGTTGACCTGGTTTATGACAAGCTGAGAATCACCGTAGACACATAGTGCTTGGATTTTCCACTCAGTGGCCATCTTGAGACCAATTACCAAAGCCTCATACTCCGCTATATTGTTAGTGCATGGAAATAACAACCTGTAGGACTTTGGAATTGTGTCGCCTTGGGTAGTGATGAACAAGATACCTGCCCCCGATCCATGGTTGGTGTAAGATCCGTCGAAGTAGAGTTTCCAAGGAGATGTTGACAGAGTGAATAAAGATTCATCGGGGAACTCAAACTGCATTGGTGAAGTGTCCTGTAATGGTGCCTCAGCTAGTTGGTCTGCGATGATTTGCCCCTTGATGGCTTTTCTATCCACATACTCTATATCATATTCGCTAAGAAGCATAACCCATTTGGCTAGTCGTCCTGTGAGAGCTGCTTTGCTGAGAAGATATTTTAGTGGGTCGATCTTGGCAATGAGTTTGACAGGATGTGCCAACATGTAGTGTCAGAGTTTTTGTGAGGCAAAAACCACCGCAAGGCATGAACGTTCCACCTGTGAGTACTGCAACTCGTAGCCCACTAAGGTTCGACTGATATAGTACACAGCTCTCTCCTTGTTCTCATAGTCTTGCTGCGCTAGGAGAGCCCCCAGAGCAGTAGGTGTAGCAGATATGTAGAGAATCAAAGGTTTTCCTTGGATCGGAGGCATGAGTATAGGAGGATTCATCAGGTACTCCTTGAGCTTGTTGAATGCCTCTTCGCACTGCTCATCCCATTTAAATGGAACGTTCTTATGTAGGAGGTGGCTGAAAGGATGGCACTTGTCTGCCAGCTGTGAGATGAACCTGCGGATGGCCTGTAGCTTGCCCTGTAAGGATCTCAACTGTGTTAGAGTTTTGGGCGGAGGCATGTCCATGATTGCTTTGACCTTGGCCGGGTCTACTTCTATGCCGTTTGCTGACACGATGAAGCCTAGCAGCTTGCCCGATGTTACCCCAAACACACATTTCTTAGGGTTCAATTTTACTTGGAATTGGTCCAGCCGTTGGAAGACTTTCTCTAATGTGTCCAGGTGTGAGTCCCTGGTGAGTGATTTTGCCAGGATGTCGTCAACATAATCTTCCATGGTCACATGCATCATGTCGTGAAATATAGTTGTCATGGCCCGCTGATATGTAGCACTTGCGTTTTTCAGCCCAAATGGCATGACATTCCAGCAAAAGGTACCCCATGGACAAGTGAAAGCAGTTTTGTGCTGATCCTCTGGTGCTATTTTGATCTGGTTGTACCCTGAGAATCCATCCATAAGTGACAGCATTGTATGTCCTGCCGTGAGGTCGACTATGATATCGATGTTAGGCAAGGGAAAGTCATCTTTTCGGCATGCTTTGGTTAAATCTCTAAAATCGTTGCATAGTCGGACCCTGCCATCTGGTTTAGACACTGGCACAATATTAGATATCCATTCAGGGTAATCTATGGCTCTGATGAACCCCACGTCTAACAATTTCTTGAGTTCTTCCTTGACCAGGAGGGCAATATGGGGATGCATTTTTCTCAGTTTTTGCTTTACGGGCTTCACCCCTGGATCTAATGGCAAGTGATGTAGAATCAGGTTTGGGTCCAAACCTGGCATGTCGGCATATGACCAAGCAAAGCTGCCTCTCTTCTTCTTAAAGAATGGTACAAACTTGGTTTTCTCAGGCGGCATGAGAGATTTTGCAAAGTGGATAATCTGAGGCCGCTCTTCGGTTCCAATATTCACTGGCTCTGTTGGCTCTACCACGATCTGTGACCTTTCCTGATACATGTCACTTGGGAGGGTGTCAAGCAATCCATCGTCAGGTGCCACAGTTGGGTTTTCACCTTCAGATACGTCCTTTCTTTTTACTGTTTTATGATCTGACACTGCCGCATGGCGGTTTTCACCGTCAGATTCTTTTTTGATCTTTACATTTTTGCGACTAGAAGGCTTGGCACCCTCCCCGAAGTAAGCTACAGTATTGAGTTCGATAGCAAAACCGGCTTTATGATCTCCTTTTGGTAAATGATCTCTAAGTCCCATATAGTCAATGTAGGCATCATCGTTCTGGAACATATCTAATTGAGGGGTCCCTTGCAGGTTCCAGTCAATAAGCTCAGGGTGTAAGAGGGGAAGGGAGTCAGATGAAAGACCTGATTCATTGATAGTGTGGATGGAAATATTAGGAGCACCGGTGGGGGTAGTGTTCTGGGTGGTACTTTCTTCTAGGTTGTTTATCGCAATGGAATCGATACTTTCCTCGAAAGCCATAACTTCAGGGAGGGGCAAATCAGACTCCAGTGGTCTGTCCCGTTGCGTTTGTCTTCCATGATATGGGCTAAGGGTTTGGATGGTGTCAATCTCCTTGTCATCGTAGGAGTGCTCTGTCAGCTCGTCCCATTCATATTGATTGGAATCATCTGAATCTGCGTCACTGTCCGCTTGGGGTGTTTGAATTGTCTCCACTAGGCAGGCATTTTCTTTGGCTTTGCCCTTGCCTTTGTATCCCAAGCCAGTGGTGTTTCTAGCCGAAGAGGAAGAAGAAGGTTGTATAGGTTCGATGATCCCTTCTTTTCTGAGGCCGATAGGGCCTTGTCCTTCATATCCCATCCTATGCAAGATGGTTTCACCCCGTCCATAGAGTTCTGTAGGGAGTCTAGGTGGCTCTTGGGATGTGCTTTCTTCTTCGGCATAAAGCCATTGCAAAAGATCTCACTCCTCTGATTCATCGGATAAGGTCCCCCATTTTACAAAGGGGTTTGCGGAAGTTGTAGGGGGAGCAGAGGGCTTTGGAAAATGCCTGGGTTGATGCTTGGGCTGGCCAAAGGAGCGAGGAGACAAGGGCATTTTTGCAAGGTTGAGGCTGTGCTCAATCTGGTATTCCCCCATGCCATTTTCTTTTATGGTGATTTTCATTGGTTTGGTCCGTGAAGAGGAAGCTTCGGCAGTATGGTCTTGTGGCAGAGTAGGGGAGATATGGGCTCGATTGTTGGGAATGACACATTCCGGTTTTGCTTGGAATGAGTTGCAATGCTGGTAGGGGTCGGGGTCGCCGTGTATGGTGACCTGCTTGCCATCGTGTGGGAACTTTATGCATTGATGGTAGGTGGAGGGGACAGCTTTCATGGCGTGGATCCATGGTCTCCCTAGTAGAATATTGTAAGCAAGCTCCCGATCAAGGACTTGGCACACCACATCTTTAATTACCGGTCCCACTTGAATGGGTAGGACAACCGTGCCCTTGGTGGTTCGTTCCTCCTCATCATAGGCTTTGATAGTAATTTTCCGTCTTGGATCTACTGCCTGTTCAGAGAACCCCAATGCAAGGACTAGCTTCAAAGTGCAAATATTCAAACCGGCACCCCCATCAATGAGAACCCTCTTGATGCGGTGCCTGTGTACGAATGCAACAATGTGTAGGGGAGTGTTGTGGGGTTGAGACATGGAAAGGTCATCTTGTTCGGTAAACGAGATGGAAGTGGAGGATGTCAAATTACCCACCATGGTTTGAAACTTTTCTTGGGCTAGGTTAGTGGGGACAGTAGTTTCCACTAAGGCTTTCTCAAGAATCTCCTTATGAGAAGGAGACAGACGCAAGAGCTCCAGTATAGAAATGTGAGCCGAAGTCTTTTGCAATTGGTCGATGACATTATATGGGCGGGAGTTAGACGGAGATGGCGATGACCTTGGAGGAGTGGTGTTGATCGTGACTCTACCACTGCGGGTAATTATACTACAACCGGTTCCGTTAGGTCCTGGTTGTTGGTTGGGGGATATGACGTTAACTTGCGGAACATGCTCAGAAATGCAGTTAATGGTGTACTCAAAGGGAACGCTTGCATAGTTAGCATTACTCGACCCACTGTTCTGGTTTGGCCTGTTACGATTGTTGTCATTATTGTTATGGCCATTGGAGTTGTTGCCATTGTGACCATTGTTGTGGTTGTAACCATTGTTGTTGTGGCCGCTGTTGTGATTGTTGTTATACGGCCGGTTGTGGTTTAGGAGAGGATCTCGGTAGGCCACATGAGATTCATTGGAGGTATGCTGTTGTGTTTCTCCCTGATTCTGGTCCAGTATATCTTGTATGACGTTCTTAAGACGGATGCAATTATTGGTTGTGTGCCCCCTTCCTCGATGATACTCGCAATAGTCTGTGTCCTTCCAATAGGGAGGTTTGACTATAGGCTCATAGTCACTCGTTGGCGGTAGAGAAATTTCATTGTTAGCCAACAACTTCCTGAGAGCAGACTCTTGAGATTCTCCTAATGGCGTGAATTTTCTCCTTGGGTTTGAATTGAACCAAGGTCTAGATTCCCAAGGGGGTGGCTTGTTGAGTGCACTGTTATTTGCTTCTTCCTTAAGAGTGAATATGGGTTGTTGTTTAGGGGCTGCCGCCTTGGCATCCACTACTCCATCGTTGACCACATTCTTGTTCTTGGTCCAAAACTTTGACTTGTCAGTTGTGTAATTGGAAGGAGGTGTGTCCTTGTAGAGCTTGAGAGTTCCTTTAGCGATCATAGCTTTCTCAATGAATAGCCCCATTTCAATGACTTTGGTGAATGAGGTAGGGCATTGTATCTGAATCTGATAGCTAAGATCGGGATTCAAATTGTGGACAAACATTTCCAATAGTTGTTTCTCAGGCATGTCGTAAGAACACTTGCTAGCTAGCTGTCTCCATCGTTGTAGGAAGGTGGCGAAAGACTCACCACCTTTTTGTTTGGTGTTGCATAGGTCTAGCATAGATACCTCGTGTTCTATGTTGTAAGAGAAGTGCGTTATGAATTTATTGACAAGTTCGTCAAAAGTTTTGATTCCTGGTGGAAGACGCGAGAACCACTCCATAGCTTGACCCCCTAAAGATCTTGGGAATAGTCTCATTAAGTAGGTCTCGTTGTGAGCTACTTCTAAACATGCTGCAGTGAATTCCCTGATATGATCTCTAGGGTCCCCCTTCCCTTTGTATTTGTCAAATTTTGGGATTCCGAACTGAAAGGGGAAAGGTTTCATGACCACACTTCTGTCAAAGGGGTATGGTGCTATATCTTCCAAGGAGTAGTTCTTGGAACTGGTGCCGATCTTAAGGTTGGAGATTTCCAGCTTTAGACTCTCAATTTGTTGTCTCACATCCGCCATAGGAGCATTTTGATCTATGTGTTGTTTTCCTCTCTCATTGGCCAGGGGGACCGTGTCATTTGTGCCTCTCTCATGTGCATTTGGGACTGTGTCATTTGTCTCCCTCTCACGTTCATTGTCTGCATTTTCCATGATGGAGCTAATGTCAAAATCTGCGGGGAGTTTGATTCCGAGATTAGCAAGATGATGGAAATATTTGGTGGGGTCCTCAAGGAGCACTTTCTCCACTAGGCGTTGGAATTTGCTATCTTGCATGTGTGCCACTAATTCCTCATGAGAAATTTCTTCATCATCATCGCGTGGTGGGGCGACGTGATCGGAAGAGTCGGCCATTTCAGTTAGCTTGTTGTACTGGGATTGAGTAAGAACCATGCAAGGTGGGGTGGGACGAAATGGACTAGGATTAGAAATTTTGGCAAGGTGTTGACTAAGACTGTAATGAATGGGATATCTAGGACAAGACTTGGACAAAGGGTTCTCTCGCTCAATGACTTCAGGTAAGACGGTTGACACAAGACTTTAGCCACTAGCAAGGGTAGTCGATACCAGTCTCACTGTGTAGGGCTTAGTCGTTCAACAAGACTACTAGCAAAAGGTACTGTGACCTACTAGGCTTACGTGAATTCACGAATGAAACGAAGAAGGACCTATGTCGACTCGGTATGGGACAGAATGACATTGGGGCAAGAGTGACTAGGACAGAAGGTGACCGGGACGACCGTCGAAAGAGAGAGAAATGAGTGAAACGGATGAAGATTGACTGCAAGGTTGATTCTGACCTCGGAAAATGAAACTAGGCTGAAATGGGTACTCTGAACAGCTGATGAAAATTTCTCAAAAATAGGGCAGATGCTCACTATCACACATGCGCAGAAACAAATGCGCAGCAAGAATGGGCAAATGCGCCGTAAGTCGCTGTATATGCGCCGCTCTGGTGAAGTATGTATGCGCAGCAACAGTGTGCAAATGCACAGCGGAAAAGTATATGCGCAGCAAGTCAGCGTATATGCGCAGCAAGTCGCTGTAAAAGCACAGCAGAACAGTGTATATGCGCAGCAGAAAGGTATAAAAGCGTCATAAGTCAGACAAAAGCGCAGCAAGTCGCTGTACATGCGCAGCAGGAAAGGGTACATGCGCAGTTCTGGTATTTTTTTGCAAAAATTTTTTTGGGATCTTTCTCTGTTTTTGGTATTCGTTGGCTGGAAAAGGTCTTCCTGATCTGATATTATGAATTGATTTAGCAAGAAAACACAGCAAGCACAAAGAGTATTTTATAGTTTTCCATTGTTTTTGTAGTTTTTCGACTCTATTTTGGACAAAAGCAAGTACAAAATCCTAGGCGAGAAATGGATTATAAGGGATTTGGGCCACTAAAACAAGAGGTAGTTAATTCGGGCAACCGTTCAAGTGGTTACACGTGCGGCGGCGCTACTCTCCGTTATGGAGTCTCCTAGCCTCACAGGGTTGCGCCTGAGAGGGTTTTGGGGGAGGTTGGCCGTCGGTGTAACATAACAGCACTTGTTGCAGGAGGTTTTCACCTCAAGCACAATTTATTTTAAGTGGCTTGGTAGGGCTTGGCGTTAGCCTGTTACCACTCAGGGTCGTTCCCGCTTGGACAAGCGTGCATCCAAGGGCAGGCCCCTCCTAAAGGTTAAGCAAGTAGAATGACAAGTCTGGCACTCTGATCACCCAGAAGAGGGGAGAGCATAAGCCTATTGTCATTCGCAGGCACAGAATACACTGATTAATCCACCCTAGTTAAAAAGATAAAAACTAAATGGGCTAGGCTACTCAAACAAAACTTTGAATTGATTTCAACAATATTGCAGTGGTTCGATTTTAAATCCCAGAAAGCAGTTGTGAGTTCAATTTTAAATCTACGTTGCACGAGATTTGTTAACTTTGAAATTCAGGTCTCACGATATAGCAATGATTCATTTTAACTTCAGAAAGCGGTTGTGAGTTCAATTTTAAGTCCACGTTGCACGAGATTGTTAACTTTGAAATTCAGGTCTCACGATATAGCAATGATTCATTTTAACTGCAAGATCAGTGATGAGTTCAATTTTAAATCTTAGATAGCAATAACTTGGAAGTTTGTTTGCAATGCAAGCATGAAATAAACCAGTTATTTCCTCCCTAATTAAGACTAGATGAAGATTTGTAATGAACAACCATTTTACTCTTTCTCTGAAAATGAAATGTGAGCTAGTTAGATGCAACTACATGCAGCTAAACCCGAGCCTATCCTGTAAAACCGCTCCAGCAAACACCTACAAATGGGTTAGCGTTAGCAAAATACTCTAGAAAAGTACTAAAACCTGAGCCAGTTACAAATGCGCAGCTTCAGTGATCAGATGCGCAGAAGTGATCAATAGAAGCGCAGTATTAACGAATGCGCCGTAAAAATGAACAGATGCGCCGTTAAAATGAACATATGCGCAGTGTTAACGTATGCGCAGCAATAGTCGTCAGAAGCGCCGTAACAGTCAACAAATGCGCCGTTCTAATGTATGCGAAGCAACATTCTATGGAAGCGTAGTAACAGTCAACAAATGCGCAATTTTAACAAAAGCGCCATAACAGTCTTCAAAAGCGCCACAAGAATACACAGATGCGCAGGATTTTCAAAAGTGCCGTAACAGTCTTCAAAAGCGCCGTAAAAATGAACAGATGCGCTGAAAGAATCTGTGCGTGACTCTGCGGGGCCTGTACGGAACCTACCTTCAAAAAAGCTCAAAAACGGTGAAATAAAGGGGCAACGGCCCCACGGTGGGCGCCAAAAATGTGAGGGTAAAATAGTGCATCAATCAAATGAATAACAGATGACCCAAACATCAACAGAATAGAGAAACAAAGAAGATTCAAATGAACACAGCAATGAACAAACACAGCAAACCTCTTCCGTTTCGAAACTTCTGTTGTTCGCCTATCACAAATCATCCTTTCGCAGATGAGATGAGCCCTCAGAGAGTGCAATCTTTTAAAAGTTGTTTGAGGAAGTCGATGGTGAATGGCTATGGTGTGATATGCAATGAAGGTGAGCTCCAATGCAACAATGGTGATCTCAAGCTTGTAGATGACAAATGGGTGCCAAAGGCGCGCTGGTGATATTTCTGCAGAGTAACGATGTCAAAAGCCTGGATGATTAGAATGAAGGAATGAAGCTTCATTTATAGACTCGGAGGAATAGGAATCAACGGTTGAGAGAAGATATGAAGATCAACGGTTGAGGATGGTTGAGGAATGTGCAACCAGTGGAAATGTGACAAGTGTCCCAGCTCCATCATGAAAGGTGGGATGTGACAAAACTGATTGGAGAGTTAACTCCATTGACTGGTCTGTTAACAGAATTGATTGATCAGTTAGAAGAGTGGATTGTGGAACTGACTGGGTTGATTGAGGATTTGACTCAACTGACAGGTTAGTTAACAGATTTGATTGATTGGTTAACTGACCTCTGATTGGAGAAGAAATAGGCCATGTGGGTGAGGGAAAATAAGATAATTAAATATTAAATATATTTAATTACATGTGCAACCTGATGAGGTGGACAATGTGAGGTGGAAAGGTGAGGTGGAATTTTGAATTTAGAACTTTAGGATAAAGGAAATAGGATTAATTAAATAATTTATGATTATTTAATTGTGAAGGACAAATAGAAGAATTTTAATTAAATAAATAGAATTTATTTAATTATGGAATAGTGAATCGATTAAATAAATTTAGAATATTTATTTAATTAATAGAAGAATGGAATAAATATTTAGAATATTTATTTAGGATAATTTGTGTCATTTTTAGGCGTATACAGAATGCAATGATTACAAGATATGTAAAAAATGGATTTGTTGAAAAGGCTTTAGAAACTTTCAAGCAAATGCAATTGGCATGTGTATAGCAAGTTATGCTTAGCATAACGCAAGCGCATTATAACGCTCTCATGTTATTGATTTCACATAATGCGAGCATGTTATAACGCGCTTGCATTATGCTCAACTTTCTTTGGCATTTTTTTATCTATTTTTAGCAAAATTTGGAGATAATCTAGAGCGTGCTCCCCATTAGGATGGCACATTTTTCAATGAAAACTCAAAAAAATACCACCATAATCTTAAGTTCTATGTTAGTGTGTCCATTTTTTGTCAAAAACCAGTGTCTAGTATTTTTGACCTTTTTTTAACCGTTCATCAAAATTTGAAATAAGTTACATTTTTAGAAATTAGACTCCATTCTACACGTATTAAAAAAATCAATTTGTGATTAGTTTTCAAACATTTTAGGGGGGAGTACACTCAAATTTCTATTTTTCAAGATGTGTCGACTTTAAAAATTACTAAAAAATTAATTATTCATTAAAAAATTATCAGAAAAATCAGGGATAAACTACATAGTGTTAGTTAATTTCTCACTGGAGCGATTATTGAAATACTAAAAAAAAGTTAACATTTTAGGGGGAGCACACCAAACACTATGTTATGTTTTTTTGAGAAAAATAGGACCAATTTGTGTGCTCCCACTTTTTGAACCCCTTAATCTCAACCATTTTTGGAAAAAATTAGTAGTTTAGAAACTAGATTCGAAACACTAGGACTCTTGTTTTTATTCCATCTTCAAATTCTCATCCAACATTAATATTTCCTAATTTTAGAAAAATGTGGCATCTTAAGACCCCTCATCTTTGTGCACTTACCCATCATATGGTGAATTGTCTAAGTCCGGATGAGCAGAGTTAAGCCTGAAACAGTGTAAAGTATCTGAGTATTTTGGTCCACATTCCTTCACTGTTAAGTATTTTGATTTGTGGTTCTAAGGAAATGTAGACACATGTCATAAGCATCTAAATTTAGATTTGTAGCACCTGAAGTCCTCTAGATCATATTTGACAAGTTCTTCAGTATCGGCTTCCAGTCTGACAGTATTTCTCTGTGACAGAACAATAATTCTGAGATACACATTTCTCTATGAAAGAATATTGTAGACACCTAAAATTGGACTGCTCTGCAAACTAATTTTCCGTACCTTTGCACTAATCTACTCTCCCCATCTCCCTGGTGATCAATTAATTCGCCTAATAATCCATTTAACCTTACAACCCTATCCTATTAATTGAATGAATATTCCTAATATTTATTTAGTTGATTTATCCATTTCCCTAATCCCTGTTAATTAGATAAATCATGCTTATCTAATTAACCTAGGCTTAAGTTAATTAAGATAATACTTAATTAACCTTGTCTCCCACTATCCTCCACTCTTCCCAATCACTGAATTTAAAATTCAGATGTCTCCCACTATCCTCCACTAAACTTAATTACCACAATCCTACACTCTTCCCAATCATTGAATTTAAAATTCAATTGTCCCCCATTATCCTCCAATCTTCCCAAAATGAGAATTTTTAATTCATCCCCTAGGAATAAAAGATTCACTTTTATTCCTAGCCCTTGATCTCATCAAATGAATCCTCACCCTCCATCCTCATCTCCAAAATTCTATAAATTGGACCCCTTTCTAAGCCATTTAGAGAGACCACTTCATGCATCAGAACTCTGTCAAAATCACTCCCCAATCTCCTCATCTCATCAAACCTCTGTCAAAATCACTCTAGCCATCCCCTATCTCCATCTGAATCAACTTGTCTCTCATCTATATTGTGTTGTAGGCATTGAGCAATCCACATTAGTCATTCTAATCAAGGGAAACATCTGAGGAGCTCTAATCAGGTGCATCTCCTTCCCACATGGATTTGTGAGGTCTTCATGAAGGTATAATCATTCTGTTATGCATTAGATTAGTTTAAATCTTCATTTCAATTTCACTTATCACATTTGGTACACCCGGTCTTGAATCTACTCATCGTTTTGTGAAGGTTTCTTGTCAAAATCTTTGTTTTTCTAACAGTTTTTACAAGTTTTGGTGATTAAGTGTTGCAAGTGGCATCCGGGGCAAAAATAGACTGCATTTTTGTGCTCAGGTCGCTATTTCTATGAATTTTGACAGTAAACTTGCTTGGTTTTGGTGAAAATTTTTTTTGAAAAAATTTGAAAATTTTTTAGGGTACAGTCCATACCATACGGATCCGTACCGTACAGATCCATACCCTGTCTATGTTAATCAGTGCAGTCTCAGTTTTCTGCCATTGTTTGTTTGCAGGGATAACATCGTTCATTTGCAGGTTTCATGGTTTGTTTGCAAGTTTCGGTTTAACCCTGACAACCGCTCCAACCACCTAGTCGCTGCTACCCTGCATACCCTACCACCCAATCGACAGCCCCCCCATCTGCCTTATACCTCCCATCACCGCTAGTGGCAGTGACCTCCACCCATCGTCACCCGACCATCTCCCTGCGCTTCCACCATTCCTGCCCGCCCCCTCCACCCTCGCCTCCCCTGCTAACACCTCCTGCTAGGCCGCCCAAACCCTACATGTCGCCACCTTATACCTCCCATCACCATCAATCAAACCCCGTCGACACCTCACCCGAACACCACAATGCACCTCTGCTAAACCCTTATACCTCCCGCCGCCTGTTAAACCTCCCAACCCCCTGTCGACACTTCCCGCACCGCTCCAAACTCCCATTGCTGCCACATCACCACTACCAACCACCATTTCCATCCTCCACCACCTCCTTTGCTGTGCTCCCGCCGACCTCTGCATATCTTTCCCGCCTCCCACTTGCCGCCCCGACCTTGCGGACCTCCCTTCACCTCCTGCACTCCCTACACCTTCCCTCAAACCTTCTCCCACAGTCCCTCCACCATTAACGCCTCCCATCTAACCTCCCTCGCCTCCCCTGAAACCCTAACTGTGGGCGTAACCAAAAACCAATGACAAATAGCCAACAAAAAAACAACAAATAGTGGTTATCTGAGTTTCGGCGGCCCCCTTTAGGGTTTTTTCTTTCACATTTCTTATTTTTATCTCTAGATAGCCCATGGTCATATGGAGGACCATGGGATATTTACACTCTCAACTGCCAAACTACAAACCTAAACTGCCAGTGCTTAACCTTACACATGTGATCACATTTTCATGAAGCAAGCGGTCAACAGCAAACAATTAGCCTCCTTGTGCCTTCTACATGCCATAATAGGCTATTTTTTTCAAACTAACACAACTTTTGCATATGATGTCAAAATCGTGCAAACAAGGACTTTCTAGAAAGCTAACAAGGTGAACTACGCAGTTGTGAAGTTTTTATTAGGTGACTGTACATTTTTCCATTTTTTTTCGCAGTCAAAGTCAAAGATGCTTGAAAACTTAAAATGCTCATATCTTTTGTATTTTTGATCGAATTTTTGCAAATTTTTTTTTGAAATCACATAGAATCTCCTGAAGAATCTATTTATGCACTTATTTTATTTGTATCAATTCAGATTTTATCAAATTTTATCAGATTCTCAATTGTTGCATCACAATCTCTTTGGCTAGTCTACTTGCTTCATTGTCATTTTTGTGACTTACAGGTGATCATTCGGGGCTGGAACAATAGCAGGAGCAGCATCTACATCAATTTGGATAGCAATTTAATCAGGTGTATTCATTTCATCCTTTATCTCTCAATCTTGCTTTCATCACACATTTCAATTTTGGGACATAAAACAAACATTTGTCTTCATCACACATTGAAATCAGGCTTAAAACAAATTAGTGTCTTCAATCACATCCTGAAATTGGGCTTAAAAAGAACCACTGCTTGACGTGTATTCATCACATTTCATTTTTCTAAGGGCAATTAATCAACTGCAAGTGTGAATCAAGTGGGTGTGTGTATGCTCTCTCCTCGCACCGCAAGGTGATCTTGGAGATCAAAAACACCTCACTTGATTTGCTTTTGTTTACCCTATCCTAGGAGGCCTGCTAGGGGATTTCATCACCCTTAGGGATGACCTCATCCGAGGCTAAATCGAAAGACACCCTCTTTGAAATTGGAATCCTGTCACTCTTGGCTAAGCCCCAAAGAACTTTCTACCTTTGGGAAGTGAAGGGTGGGTTACCCCCTTCTCCTGGCTGTGTGACAGGATTTCACTTTCAAATCATTAGTCAACCTCGTCTAAACATTGACCAAACCTAACTAGCCATACCTTACATCAAACTAGGCATTAGGGCATGTTGATGTGTTTTGCAAGTGTGCTTGTTTAATCATTATCATATTCTTCAAATTCAAAATTCAAAATTGCTTGTGTCTTATGTGAGTGATTCTTGTTTGTACATGTGATCATTTGCTAAACATTGCCAAATCAAACTAAAACACCAAACACAACAACAAATCAATATAAGCTCATCCTAGTCACCTTCATCTTAATCAACTTCATCCAAACAATCCACATCATCCTCCAATCATAATCAAGCACTTGCCAAAAAAAGACTTAAGATTTAACCACATGTGTGACTTCATGTCAACCTTAGAGGACTTCCAAAATCTCTTTCATATGCTTCACCACATGCATGCAAGCCAATCCCCTCTAGAGCATCGAACCTTTCAAAGCATTCAAGAATTGATTCAAATAGGTCGAACAAGCCACTCCTCACACATACAATACCTCATGCAAGAAATCCAACACCTCTTGGCCACTTGCAAAGTCCAACAACCATCATATCTAGTACTTATCCCATCATATCCATCTACACATCAAACCAATTCTGCATCAACTTATCCCACTTCATATCAACCAAATTCATCCACATATCATATCAACCCTTTATCAACTTATCACAACCCTTATCTCTATCAATCCATATCACAACAATCATTATCTTATGCAACCTCTCCATCATCATCACATCAACACATTTCCCAACATCAACAACAAATCATATCACAACAAGAAGTCTAAACACCATCCCAACCTCAACAAATTCCACAACAACCTTACATGTCATCATCTTCAACTTCATACCAACCTAATTCATGCACATATCATGTCCATGCCACATCAACAAATCAACCTTCACCCCAACATTATCCAATTTCTCATTCTAACATTCCAACATACCACCAAGCCCATCCACGAGACAACCAAGTGTCATCACAACAAGCACTAGTGAGCCCAAATCTACCTTTGCAACAAGAAGCACATGCAAATCCAAGTGGTCCCTTATACATCAATCAAATGAGCCCAAGTTATCCTAGGCAAGATCTAATAACCTTTGACAAGGGAAATACCAATCTAGAGTGCCCTCCACCATCTAATCCCACACCTATCCTTGAACCGACCCAAGAACCATCACTACCTAATCCTATCACCCACCTATCTAATCCCAATCCTATTTCTACACCATCCGCCATCATTATCCATCCATTATATTGCTCCTCAACCCATAAACTCATGAAGGATACCATCCATTGGCTAATAGCAAGGAATCAAACATCCTCATGCAATCCAACATCCACCAAACCTCTTGAACAACCCCCTATCATAAGTCAAGAGCCCATAAGTCAAACGCCTATCACATCAATCCAAGCACCCATCACATCTATCCAAATCACTTCCACTTCCATGCCAGCACATGAGCCATGTCAAGAATCAAATCCAAAGCATGTTGAAACATCAACCCCTCCTCCTAATCAAGATCTAATCATCCCATCTAATCCCATCCCTGATCCCCTACCATCTATTGATCACCTTATTCATCCCACATCAACCTCTACCACCCCTTTACCATCCCCCATCAATCCTTTACCTCCATCTACCAATCCCATCCCAAGTCCATCCCCTTATCCACTTGGCACAAGCACTTTCATCCGTGGTGACTTCCTTGTAGGAGGCGAACAACTTCCTTCCACCACCTATCTATCTCCAACAAATAATGGATTTGCGTCTTGTTTCCAAAGCAACAAACATCCCATTGCATGTCGCATGCTCCAACTTATGAACTATCAAGGCAAAGGCTTAGGCCTTCATGAACAAGGCATCTTGGAGCCCATCCACACCACATTCCATCCATCTTCTCATGGCCTTGGCTATGCATCCCAAGAACAACAACCTAAACATGTTGGTACCATCCACCCACCTCTGAAAATCCATTCATCCAATCCCAAACATGGTGCATCTCATCGCACTCCCAAAACATATGTCGCCATCCCTCCTCCATCATCCTACCATTTGTAAAAGCATGTGACCATCCATCTCCCTCCATCCAATTTACCTCCACTCCTTCCAACTCCAAATATCCCCATCAAATCCACTCTACCTCCTATCCTACCAACTCCCAACATCCCTATCCACAAATCTTCTTATCCTCCCATCCTCCCAACTCCTAATATCCCAATCATCAAATCACTTCATCCATCTATCCAAAAATCCACTTTCTACCCCTCCATCCATAAGTCCACTAAAATCCTGAATCAAGACCAACAAAAGCACACATCTTTCAAACATGAAGCTTCCCTCAAATCCATGGGATTCAAACATTTGAATACCTCAACTCATAAAGCACAAAAGCCTAAGGATATTATTCCTTCCAATTAACCTGAAAAATCAAAAAGGCTATCAAATCCCACACCATCACAAGAAAAAGCAAAAATAAAAATGGTGTGGGTCCCCAAACAAAGATCACTCAAATCTAATGAGGCATCCACATCCCAATCCACCCCAAAATCCCAAACATCCCTCTCCCCATCTAAAAATCCCCCAAAGTCTAAGTCTATTTGGGTCCCTAAAACCCTGAATCGACCATCCAAAAATCCCCCATCCTGATCCCCATTACTCCTAACTCCACATCCAAAATACAAGCTTCCAAATACATCATGGTGTGTGCAGCCGTTGGTCTTGATTCCCCTCCACCACTTGCAATTCGCACATACCTCCATCTCTCCATCTTTTGTTCACTATCCTACATATCTTCCCCATCACATTCCTCTAGTCCATGCTTTTGCATAGTCCACATCATAATCCGCATAGTCCACATCATATTCCACATAATCCACATAATCCATTATCCATAATCCATTCCATCTTCTCCTATCTACCAACATCCATGCAATCATCATCCATAATGCTATCCAACATGGGACCATCTTCTCCTTGCTATGGAAACAGATGCTAGAGTCCCCATTCCATCAAAACAAGCAAAAAAATCAAAAAATCAAGAAAATAGTAAAGAGAAAAAAATCCATCCAATGGTGAAAACCACTCCTTGTGGCACCTTAGGCAAGTACCATGATGAAAATCCCTTGTGGGAGTCATGCATAATCCCTTCTCCATCCATTTTGCATCCCTACACTTGGGGGCAAAACCATATCCTTCATCCACATCCATAATATCCCCGTGCACATCTTATCCACTATCTTATCCTAATCTTATCATATTCCTATCTACCATCCCCTATTCATCCTATCATTCCCCATCCATTCTATCCACTATATCTCCCACCTTAGATCTTGATAAAGACAAGGGGCAAAATATCAACAACATGCTTTGGAGACCTCTTGGCATACTTCCTTTCCAAACATATCCTCCATTCATCTATTGCAAAGACCATCCATTCAAACATGAGCCCATCATGCAAAATTCTTTAGACATTGGGGCATATGATTCCTTGCAACCTAGCCCTTGGAGAAAATCCTGCAATCCCCCATCCATATATCATGCATACCTATCCTACCCCTCATCCTTATCTTCCATCTATCTAACACGCATCCCTATCACTTGTCTATTCATCTATCATCAATCAGCTATCCAATCCCCCTATCCAACCCCATCACCTTCACCTCTAGACTTGGTGTTCCCTTGTCATTGGTATTTAGCACAAAGGCTATCCACACGAAATCCAAGGCAACCATCATAATAAACCATTCCTTTTCCAAAAATCAAAAAATCCAAAAACATAAAAAAATCCAAAAATCCAAAAACATCACAAAATCACAAAATCCAAAAACATCAAAAAATCAAAAAATTCAAAAACATCACAAAATAAAAAAATTCAAAAACATCACAAAAATAATAGAAAACACACAAAATTCCAAAAATAATCTATCCATCACACAAATAAAACTTGTTCCATCACACTCTCATCATCATCACATTTATCACCTATCCCACATCATCATCACATCTATCCTCAATAAGCTTACACTAGATCCAAGCATCACATCACCTATCAAAGCATCATCCCTTATCAAAATCATCAACTATCAAATCAGCATCAACCATAACTTGTCACCATCATATCTTGAGCCAATCTTACAGAACATCAATCCCATCATCAATCAATTCCTGCCTTAGGATATATCTTTCCTACGATAGGCAGAATCTATCAAATCATCATCCATTTTGGCAAAAGATACAATGGTTACTTGTTTGGTTCGTTGGTCTTTTAGTTTTTGATTTTTATCTTTTGTCCTATTCGATGATCACATCAAAGCTACCTTGATCCTATTATATCATGGTATGTGGCGAAAACATCTAGAATGGGGCATAGTCTTGCTTTTGTATGTTGTGCTTGTGGGTTGGTTTCATTACTCCAAGCTAGTATTCATATCTTGATTGATCATAGGGTCGGTTCTAGCATATTGGTCTCCTTATGCATCTAAGGTTCATCATACCTTTTTTGTACTAAGGGCTTATGCTATGAGTCCCCTTCCCTCGTCTAGACAAGGTTGTACTATCTTGGGCATGCATGAGATCATCCCTTTGTCTGCATGTCTAGTCCATGCAAATGTTGGATAAACATCATCACCCTGGTCTTCTATACCTTGGTGAACATATCCACTTTGCTATATCAAACCTAGGATTGCTCAAATTTAGTTTCAATGCAATGATCATCCACCAATCATCTCCGAACATCATCATCCTTTCATTCCACCACTTATCCTCTAACCAGTTCTACAAATCTGTTCCATCCATTTCACGAGCACAACCGTGTTCTTGCAACCCGCCTATCCTCTCGAGGGGGCATCACCCTTACCAATTATCCCCAAACCTTACCCTATTCTTCCAAACCAAAATCTTTTTTTCTATCCAATCCATCTCTATGTTTTAACTTCTTTGAAATGATGTTGCTTAGCTGCAACACCATCTCAAAGAGGGGCAAATGTAGACACCTAAAATTGGATTGCTCTACAAACCAATTTTTCGTACCTCTGCACTAATCTACTCTCCCCATTTGCATATCCCTGGTGATCAATTAATTCACCTAATAATCCATTTAACCTTACAACCCTATCTTATTAATTGAATGAATATTCCTAATATTTATTTAGTTGATTTATCCATTTCCCTAATCCCTATTAATTAGATAAATCATGCTTATCTAATTAACCTAGGCTTAAGTTAATTAAGATAATACTTAATTAACCTTGTCTCCCACTATCTTCCACTCTTCCCAATCACTAAATTTAAAATTCAGATGTCTCCCACTATCCTCCACTAAACTAAATTTAAAATTTAATTATCCCCCACACTCCTCCACTCTTCCTAATCACTGAATTTAAAATTCAATTGTCCCCAATTATCCTCCACTCTTCCCAAAATGAGAATTTTTAATTCATCCCCTAGGAATAAAAGATTCACTTTTATTCCTAGCCCTTGATCTCATCAAATGAATCCTCACCCTCCATCCTCATCTCCAAAATTCTATAAATTGGACCCCTTTCTAAGCCATTTAGAGAGACCACTTTATGCATCAGAACCTATCAAAATCACTCCCCAATCTCCTCATCTCATCAAACCTCTGTCAAAATCACTCTAGCCATCCCCTATCTCCATCTGAATCAACTTGTCTCTCATCTATATTGTGTTGTAGGAATTGAGCAATCCACATTAGTCATTCTAATCAAGGGAAACATCTAAGGAGCTCTAATCGGGTGCATCTCCTTCTCGCATGGATTTGTGAGGTCTTCATGAAAGTATAATCATTTTGTTATGCATTAGATTAGTTTAAATCTTCATTTCAATTTCACTTATCACAAATATTATGCTCCATGGTTATGAAGGTATGCTAAGAGGTCCATAATGAATGTTGTCTATGATTTTCACAGTCTCATATGGTCTGCATTGGAAGTTTTGATGTGACAGTTGAATTGGTCAAGTGTGTACTTAAGGGATAAGCCGACATGCATGTTAGATCTATATGCATGAGGATACATTGTTTGAAGAATTAATCCAAGTGGTTGAATAATTGATGTTGACCTATATGAAGACTATGTATGTTTGTTTGGGTCTGCATTCCTGTTTGTTCACAAGATCAAGCTAACAAGGTATAACACTTGTATACATGTTTCATGTATGGCTTGCCGACCTGATTGTGAGATGAATCTTTTTGTGGATATATATACTCAATGAATTTTGGTGTTGGGTGTGTGGAATTGTGTGAAAAGAATGTGAATTCAATGATTGTGCGACCTAATGCAGCTCTGTGATTAGTAAAAGGACAATAAAGGCAGAAGGATAGAAGTATATGTGAAGCAGAGTAGAAAAGTAAGGCAGACAGTATGAAGTCCTTTAAATCTGTATATTGAGCAAATCAGTACTGCACCATAGCATTTTGTAGATGCACCTATAGCAATCCTCTCCTAGAAGTGAGCCATTTCTTTCTATATTCTCTTCTCTTCTATTTGGCAGTGAGCCTATTGCAGTTAACACTTCTTTGGATAGTGAGCCCTAAGGCAGTGAGCCTTCATGTAATCTGATATTGCTATGATAATATATTGTGAGCTAACACTCACCATGGTTTTTCCATTTTTGGGTTTTCCACATAAAATCCTAGTGTCTATGTGTTATGAATTTGTGGTTGCTCCTCTTATGTTTACTTTGCTTTCATGTTATTAAATTTGATAAATGGATTAATGAATGTGTGGATGAAAAGTTTTTCAAAATACTGATTCACCCCCCTCTCAGTATTCTGTGTTCAACAACTACGACAAAGGTGACCAATAGAGTTAGAAATAGGGTCCCTCATCTTTGTGCACTTACCTGTCATATGTTGAATTGTCTAAGTCTGGATGAACAGAGTTAATCCTGAAATAGTGTAAAGCATCTAAGTATTTTGATTTGTGGTTCTAAGGCAATGTAGACACATGTCATAAGCATCTAAATTCATATTTGTAGCACCTAAAGTCCTATAGATCATATTTGACAAATTCTTCAGTATCAACTTCCAATCTGACAGTATTTCTCTGTGATAGAACAATAGTTCTGAGATCCACATTTCTCTATGAAATAATATTATGCTCCGTGGTTCTGAAGGTATGTTAAGAGGTCTATAATGAATGTTGTCTATGATTTTTAGAGTCTCATATAGTCCGCATTGGAAGTTTTGATGTGATAGTTGAACTAGTCAATTGTGTACTTAAGGGATAAGCCAACATGCATGTTAGATCTATATGTGGTGAGGATATATTGTTTGAAGAATTAATCCAAGTGGTTGAATAATTGATGTTGGCCTATATGAAGACTATGTATGTTTGTTTGGGTCCGCATTCCTGTTTGTGCACAAGATCAAGCCGACAAGGTATAACACTTGTATACACGTTTCATGTCTAGCTTGACGACCTGATTGTGAGATGAATCTTGTTGTAGCTTTATATACTTGATGTATTTTGGTGTTGGGTGTGTGGAAGTGTGTGAAAAGAATGCAAATTCAATGATTGTGCAACCTAAGGTAGTTCTGTGATTAGCAAAAGGATAGTAAAGGCAGAAGGACAGAAGTATGTGTGAAGTAGAGCAGAAAAGTAGGGTAGACAGTATGAAGTCCTTTGAATCTATATACTGAGAAAATTGGTACTACACCACAGTATTTTGTAGATGTACCTATAGCAGTCCTCTCCTGGTAGTGACCCACTTCTTTCTATATTCTCTTCTCTTCTATTTGGTAGTGAGCACTTCTTTGGACAGTGAGCCCTAGAGTAGTGAGCCTTCATGTAATCCAATATTGCTATCATAATATATTATGATCTAACACTCACCATGGTTTTTCTATTTTTGGGTTTTCCATGTAAAATCCTAGTGTCTATGTGCTATGAATTTGTGGTTTCTCCTCTTGTGTTTACTTTTCTTTCATGTTATTAAACTTGGTAAATGGATTAATGAATGTGTGGATGAAAAGTTTTTCAAAATATTGATTCACCCCCACTCTCAATATTCTTTTTGTTCAATAACTATGACAAAGGTGACCAACAAAGTTAGAAATAGGGTCCCTCATCATTGTACACTTACCTGTCGTATGGTGAATTGTCTAAGTCCGAATGAACAAAGTTAAGCCTGAAATAGTGTAAAGCATCTGAGTATTTTGGTCTGCATTCCTCCACTGTTAAATATTTTGATTTGTAGTTCTAAGGCAATGTAGACATATGTCATAAGCATCTAAATTCATATTTGTAGCACCTAAAGTCCTCTAGATCATATTTGACAAGTTCTTCAGTATTGACTTCCAGTTTGACACTATTTCTCTGTGACAGAACAATAGTTCTGAGATCCACATTTCTCTATGAAAGAATATTATGCTTCACAGTTCTAAAGGTATACTAAGAGGTCCATAATGAATGTTGTATATGATTTTCAAAGTCTCATATGGTCCGCATTAGAAGTTTTGATGTGATAGTTGAACTAGTCAATTGTGTACTTAAGGGATAAGTTGACAAGCATGTTAGATCTATATGCAGTGAGCATATATTGTTTGAAGAATTGATCCAAGTGGTTGAATAATTGATGCCGACCTATATGAAAACTATTTTATGTTTGTTTGGGTTTGCATTCCTATTTGTGCACAAGATTGAGTCGACAAGGTATAACACTTGTATACACATTTCATGTCTAGTTTGCTGACCTGATTGTGAGATGAATCTTGTTGCGAATATATATACTTGATGGATTTCATTGTTGGGTGCGTGGAAATGTAAATTCAATGATTGCGTGACCTAAGGTAGTTCTGTGATTAGTAAAAGGATAGTAAAGGTAGAAGGACAAAAGTATATGTGAAGTAGAGTAGAAAAGCAGGGCAGATAGTATGAAGTCCTTTGAATCTGTATACTAAGAAAATTGGTATTGTAGCACAATATTTTGTAGATACACCTGTAGTAGTCCTCTCTTGGTAGTGAGCCACTTCTTTCTATATTCTCTTCTCTTCTATTTGGGAGTGAGCCTATTGCAGTGAGCCCTTCTTTGGATAGTGAGCCCTAAGGCAGTGAGCCTTCATGTAATTCAGTATTGCTATCATAATATATTGTGAGCTAACACTCACCGTGGTTTTTCCCTTTTTGGGTTTTCCACGTAAAATCCTGGTGTCTATGTGTTATGAATTTGTGGCTACTCCTCTTATGTTTACTTTGCTTTCATGTTATTAAATTTGGTAAATGGATTAATGAATGTGAATGAAAAGTTTTTCAGAATACTGATTCACCCCCACTTTCAATATTCTTTGTGTTCAACAATTGGTATTAGAGCAAGGTTCCTTAGAAGAAGTCTAATAGCTTGAGGAAGATCTAGGAAAGAATACTCATGGCAGTCAGAAGGTATCTGTTTAGGGTGAAAAAGTAGGTTTCTCTTAAACAAGATTAAGTCTTATTCTTTCACCTAACTAAACATTGGGAAGACAAGAACCAAGCTTGGGATCAAGCTACTGATTACTTGTCTATTCCCTAATGCTAATTAGGTTTGATTCAGGTGTCTAAGGTTTTATCAAGTGTCCTTATTCATTAATCAAGTAAACCCTAATTACACCTTGTAATAGAAATTAACATAATTCAGAGATGAAGTAGATAAAATAGATCACAAAAATGCAGAGAATAAGGTTCAGAGATCATGCACCCAGAAACTGAGGGCTAACTGGACTAGGGTGCCTGCTCATTAGTCCTACAACTTTCTGTCTATAAAAATCTTCTGCATCAGCTGTCTGATGACCTCCAAGAGCTTCCAGATCTTAGAAATTTTCCCCAGTTGGACTAGGGCGCCCGCTCATTAGTCCTGAAAGTGTCAGGATCTGAAATTCCAAAATTTAGTGATGACTGTATTTGTGATATCCGTCTTCTTGTCACTCCTTTTCACCATATCCTGTAAAACATGATCTACACCTACAAAAGGAGGAGAAAGATGTTGTGGCTATATAGGAGCTTGTCTCAGTCAAGCCCCATTTTCAGTATTCCTACATCAATAATAGCTAGAGATAAAGATTTGTAGAAGTGTGTGCAAACCTAGCAAAGTGTATGCAGAAATATCAAACCCTAGATGTCTCAATCAAGGGAAGATCAATAATGCTTCAATTCAATAAACACATATAACTTCACCTCAAGGAGATGAAAACAAATGAAGACTTGCATGAATAAGAAGGCAAATTAGTAATGTCTGCGAAGGATATCCAAGCTCGATGTTGGAGACTTCAACCCTTCTCTTGATCATGTAAAAGGTGTACAAACCCTGGGAAGAGCAAGATAGTCTCAAGATCTTGATTCCTAATCTCCATCCATTGTCTCCATGATAACAAATTCAAACAACTTTAAAGAGGTTCAACAAGTCACTAATCTTCAATGGCAATTTCAACAGAGTTTTGGCATTAAGCTTGCATAAAGATTATGTGTGATGAAATGATTTTCAAATGTCTTTTTATATCTAACTTTAGGAGATTCAAATTTTGAAATAACGTCTCGATATCACGTGAACATGAAAAAAATTGAAAATGGAATTCTGAGGTCCACGACGGGAGCCAACACCTTGCCAAGATTCAAAATCCTAAAAAAATGGGGCAGGACTAGGGTGTGGGTGCTCAAGTCCAGTCCCCCATTTTTTTACCAGATCTATATCTAGGGGGTCCTAGGGACCCATAATTCAAATTCTCTTTATGGGTTCCATCAATAGTTATCTCAGAAAATGAACATTTTGCAACTAGAGACTAGCTAATTAGGGTTTCGAGAAGACCAAAAACAAAGAGGTTACCAAAGGTGAGGAGCTAAACTGAGGGAAATTGTACCATTCCATATAGGAGGACAATTTCTGATGTAACATTTAGCCCCCACTTTAGTGGCCATATGACACCACGTGCATATGCAACTAAAGGAATCTAAATGCATCAATCATGACAAGGATACCCAAAAGGATACTATAGAGGAAGATGAAGTGTTGTCGCTGACAAGGAAGAAGTCCCCAAGTCCACAATCCTACAAGACCACAAAGTTAGGAACCACAACCTATAAAGGAACACTTGTCAGGAAATCAAAATCAAATCGACCTACAACCACCACCAATGAGTTAGTACATAAACACTAAGGGGGTTGAGTGATGAGACATGATGAGGGAGGAAATTAAGGGAGATATATCCATTACAAAATGTACCTCTACCATGACTTGGGATGGTATGTCCATTACGAGATGCACAGTCTGATGATCTACACTTTATTACATGTTTGGGCTTTTGAGCATATCAAGTGCACACAACTGATAGGGTTTCCTATAGAGTCAGCATTCACCCACCCACGTGTTCATGCCTATCCACTAGTTAGATGTTGGAGACACGGTGATCTGTTATACTAGAGATTTGTCTTTGATAGAATGCAGCCCAACAATATTATTTGGAGAACATATCATGGCTATATCTTATGGTCTGGCCAACAGAGATAGTTAGCGAGGATGCAAAAGGATCAGCTAATGGCTGGTCACCTCGATCCTAGTTTGGTTCTACTTTGACAGGGTGGCATGAAAGTTCAAATAGGTACATGATGTTCCTATAGTGCATCTGAGTTATGCGCACACCGTGCAGAACGCAATCAGGGTGAACAATGCTTGACGACTGACAATAGCATATGTACCTCTTAATGATGATGATGGTCCTGAGGATGCAGTACTGGTATTAGATGTAGATGATGTTGATTGTACTTGAGCATATCAGACCTGGTGGCATACATCATGGCCTACTCCTATCTTTCCTCGTGGTCACGTTATAGGTGATGCTTGACCTTGGTCCTGTCATGCTAGTGACACATGGGTAGAGGATGACGTGAGTGACTTTGTAGGATACTATGATCTCGAGGAGGATGTGGAGGATGATAATGATGAGGAGGAGCTTCCATCGCAGTATGCCTTTAGGGCGAGACCATGATAGGACCAGCAAGAGGCAGACACTGACGAGGAGACCAAGTCGAGACCATAGTCTAGAGCTCCCCCATGCATATATAGTTTGGTGCTCCTCCATCTCTCTAATGGTGTGAACAAGACCCCCATGAAGGTGAATGCCTCATCCATCTAGTGCGATGACTAGTGCGATAGTGAGTATCATGATCCTCCAAACCAAGGGGATGTCACCGCATCCTTGCTCTAGAAGCCAAAGCTGAATATATCCTTGCTCTGCCTATGAGACTATGCGACCCACACAATATAGCTAACTCTTGCAAGTATACTTCATTATACAATGTCTCATGACCCTCACTGTCTCTCCTTTGATAGGCAATCACAGGATCCTATATACATCCTCCAGTGTGATAGTCATCTTGCCTGTAGGAAAGTGGAATGTAGATGCATCTGCATTCCACCTCTCCATCAATGCCATCAACATGTTGCAATGAAATCTGATTGTGGGCATATCAAACACCCAACATAAGCCCACCACCTACAAGTTCTCTCTCTCTCTATATTAGACATGGTACTAGCATTCTCTCAGAGTAATGCCATCAGGCGACCGTCTATGTGCTCTTGTGTCTCTGAGACATCGTGCAGGTCAAAAAGCAAGCGGTATTATCAGTATTTCATCATCAAACCAAAAACTACTATCTAAAATAGTAATAAGTGCCTATGCCTAAGGGCCCATGTCCTCTATGGACCTGAGCACCTCAAGAGGACCTAGGCACCCCAGAGGGACACTAGCACCCTTGAGGGAGTAGGGCACCCCAATGAGACTTTTGGCGCCCTAGGTGGACTCGAATGCCCCTACCAGGGACCCTTGTCCATGATACCTCCCTCGACATGGAAAAATGATAAACACAACTAAAAGAAAATAGAAATATGATAGAAGCATAAGATTAGGACCCTACCTCAACCTCAAATCACCTCTCTACCACTCAGGCTCGAAGCATCTCCATTCGTGGGGGCTGATATGGGTGTTTGCTCAACATGGTTGTCCTCCTCTTCTCCTTCTCTCTATCCTTTACTTTCCTACAATGACAAGAAACAAGAATGAGTAAGTGATAAGTGAAAACTCCCTTTACATAAAGTAAGTGGATGAGAATTCCTATCCCTAACTAGGTGCAATATTGATCTATTTCACTCTTGAGCCTCTATCTTGAGCTGCCGAACTTGGATTTTTTTGTCGTTTGTTGTGTTGGAATCTTGGTTCCACTCTCTATCTCACCCAATGTGTTGTACTTGGGTGTTGATTCTTCAAACAACCCTCATAACACATTTCTAATCAAGTTTCCCTCAAAATCAATGCATGTGGATATCTCCTTGTTTCTCCTTTTCAGACTAAGTAAGTAGAAACAAGGGGGGCATATATCTCCCTCGATTTCCTCCCTCATCACGTATCATCACTCAACCCCTTAGTGTTTATGTACTGACTCATTGGTAGTGGTTGCAGGTCAATTTGATTTTGATTTCCTAACAAGTGTTCCTTTGTAGGTTGTGGTTGCTAACTTTGTGGTCTTGCAGGATTGCAGACTTGGGGGCTTCTTCCTTCTTGACAACAACACTTTAGCTTCCTCTACAGTATCCTTTTAGGTATCCTTTTCATGATTGATGCATTTACTTTCCTTTAGTTGCATATGCACGTAGTTTCATATGGCCACTAAAGTGGGGGCTAAATGTTACATCAAAAATTATCCTCCTATATGGAATGGTGCAATTTCCCTTGGTTTAGCTCCTCACCTTTGGTGACCTCTTAACCTTTTTGTTTTTTGCCTTCCTAAAACCATGATTCACTAGTCTCTAGTTGCGAAATGTTCATTTTTTGAGATATCTATTGATGGAACCCAGAAAGAGAATTTGGATTATGGGTCCTTGGGACCCCCTAGATACAAATCTGGTTAGAAAATGGGGGACTAGACTCAGGCACCCACTCCCTAGTCCTGCCCCATTTTTAAGGATTTTGAATCTTGGTGGAGTGTTCGCTCCCACCGTGGACCTCGCGATTCTATTTTCAAATTTTTGTTTTCACACGATATCGAGACGTTATTTCAAAATTTGAATTTCCTAATGTTAGATATAAAAATACATTTGAAAATCATTTCATCACACACAATCTTTATGCAAGTTTGATGCCAAAACTCTATTGAAATTGCCATTGAAGATTAGTGACTTGTTGAAGCTCTTGAAAGTTGTTTGAATTTTCTATCATGGAGACAATGGATGGAGATTAGGAATCAAGATCTTGAGACTATCTTTCTCTTCCTAGGGTTTTTACACATTTTGCATGGTTGGGAGAAGGGTTGAAGCCTCCAACATCGAGCTTGGAGATCCTCTGCGGACATTGCCGATTCGCCTTCTTGTTCATGCAAGTCTTCATTTGTTTTCATCTCCTTGAGGTGAAGTTATATGTGTTTATTGAATTGAAGAAAGTTATTGATCTTCCCTTGATTGAGACATCTAGGGTTTGATATTTTTGTATACACTTTGTTAGGTTTGCACACACTTATGTGAATCTTTATCTCTAGCTATTGTTGATGTAGGAATACCAAAAATGGGGCTTGACTAAGACAAGCTCCTATATAGCCACAACATCTTTCTCCTCCTTTTGTAGGTGTAGATCATGTTTTACAGGATACGGTGAAAAGGAGTGACAAGAAGATGGATATCACGAATACAGTTGTCACTGAATTTCAAAATTTTAGATCCCGAGACTTTCAGGACTAATGAGCGGGCACCCTAGTCCAACTGGGAAAAATTTCTGAGACCTGGAAGCTCTAAGAGGTCACCATACAAATGATGCGAAATATTTTTATAGACAGAAAGTTGCACGACTATTGAGCGGGTGCCCTAGTCCAGTTAGCCCTTAGTTTCATGGTGCATGATCTCTGAACCTTATTCTCTACATTTTTTTGATCTGTTTTGTCTACTTCATCTTTGAATTCAATTGATTTTTGTTACAAGGTGTAATTAGGGTTTACTTGATTAGTGAATAAGGACACTTGATAAAACCTTAGTTAGACACCTAAATGAGACCTAATTAGCATTAGGGAATAGATAAGTAATTAGTAGCTTGATCCCAAGCTCGGTTCTTGTCTTCTCAATGTTTAGTTAGGTGAAAGAATATGACTTAACCTTGTCTAAGAGATACCAACTTTTTCACCCTAAACATTTTAAATGTTACATTGGAAAATGTCCCCTTGGGGGCTTTTCCATCTTAAGGTTTAGCTCTCAGGTCGTTTAGAATGAATTTAGAGAATCTTGCATGATTTTGATGACTCCCGATGAGAAAACCCTGAAGTTTCATGGCAAATAGGACTCAGGGGATACACTTAACATAAATCCTGCCTAAAATAGGGGGGAGGACTTGGGCACCCATGCCCTAGTCCTACTCTATTTTAGGTTAGGACCAATTTAAAAGTGTTAGTTAATGACTGTTATTTAGGTCCTATGTCGATATGGTAAGTTTGAATTACAAAATTCTTAGCAGGAATGTTTGTAGTTGCATATATAAGCATGATTAGTGATTCACTTGTAAACTAGATGGAAATTTGATAAGCATTGTGATTTTATGAAAGTGATTCAAGGCATTCATTGTGTTCCAGAGCAGTACTTTATTGTTATTATGTTTGTATTTGTAGATTTGGCATCCATCTCCTCAAGGCATGAAGAGCATCTTCCTCCCATGAGATCTTCACTACAAGGTGATATCAATTGTGTTTTCAATCATTTGTCATTTGGATTTTGCCTCTATCCGGTAGTGATATGCACTCTTTATCTGACAATGGAGTTCAAAAGACTTAATGTCTCTCTGGGGCTTGACTGAGGCAAGCCTCTAAACACCACAACCCCCAACCCAATTTTTCATGATTGCCGGTTATAGGTTGCGAAAGCAGAAAAAGTGGAGTCACATGAGAGTAGTGCAGACTGTCAGAATTGTAGATCAGAGAAGAAAATAGGGACCTGGACTCAAGCGCCCACTCATTATTCCTCTAGATCCCACAATAGGAAAATCTCTAGAACAATAGGAATAGGTTGCAGACAAGGTTGCTAGATCTTGACAAAAACTGTGGCACTGGACTAGGGTGCCCTCTCATTAGTCCCTAACTTTTCTATTTTCCAAACTTCAAAATTTGGTACGCATTTGATTGTCATTTGATATCTCTGTGTGTAATCATTTTCTGTAATTTGTCCATTTGTTCATGAATTCATGTAATTAGGGTTTTTGAGCATATTTGGGATTAATTGAAGAACAAATCTTCACAATTCCAATCTTCCCCTATGTTCCAAGTGACAGAAGGCCTGTGGTAAGTTCCTCTACTTGGTTAAAAGTCCCTGAATGTTTAAGGTGAAAAATGAAGAGGATTTGTTTAGGGTTGATTTTGATAGTTTGTGTTAATCCTCCTTTCATAAGGTTGCGTGTTCAATTCATGTCGGGTTCACCAAAATGTTTAGGGTGAAAAAGTTGGTTTCTCTTAAAAAAGGTTAAGTCCTATTCTTTCTCCTAACTAAACATTGGGAAGATAAGAACCGAGCTTGAGATCGAGCTACTAATTACTTGTCTATTCCCTAATGCTAATTAGGTCTGATTCAGGTGTCTAACTAAGGTTTTATTAAGTCTCCTTATTCATTAATCGAGTAAACCCTAATTACACCTTGTAATTGAAATTAATGGAATTTAGAGATGAAGCAGACAAAATAGATCACATAAATGTAGAGAATAAGGTTCAGAGATCATGCATCCAGAGACTGAAGGCTAACTAGACTAGGTTGCCTACTCATTAGTCCTACAACTTTCCATCTATAAAAATCTTCCGCATCAGTTGTCTGGTGACCTCCAAGAGCTTCCAGATCTCAGAAATTTTACCCAGTTGGACTAGGGTGCTCGCTCATTAGTCCTAAAAGTGTCAGGATCTAAAATTCCAAAATTTAGTGACAACTGTATTCGTGATATCCATCTTCCTGTCACTCCTTTTTGCCATATCCTATAAAACATGATCTATACTATTGTGTGGTTACACAACACGCCCCATTTTGACTTGACAAAATAGGGACCCAACTTTTTGCTTGACTTGGCTTGTGTTTTCTGCTTGCTGGCGGTCTAGTAAAAGTAAGTCATGTAAATGATCCTGCATAAGGGGATTGGGTAAGTCATCATGATGTTGTTAATTTTTCAAAGTTCATATTTCATGTCAATAACCTCATGGTTGGATAGAGTACAAAATTTCATGCAGGTTTGCCTTTTGGATCACCCTGATATTCCTTAGGGAACGAGAGTTATGGTGAGTCAAAGTCCTGGTCAAACCTGATATTCCAAGGGGGGTCATATTTCTTAACATCAGTCATCTTATGAAAGATCACCCTGATCCAATTTTATCACCTAATAAATCATTTATCTAGAGATCTGGATATCAATTTTAGGTGATAGAAGCATTTACCTGTCAAACAGCTTCATATATTTTGCGGGGGTTATATTTCAAATATCACCCTATCTTCTAAATATCACCCCATCACAAAATATCACCCTAAAGACAATATCATGATGGTGTCATATAATCCTGATAGATAAGAAAATTGACATGACGATGAAGTCATCATCCTTTTTACCTCGCGAAGGTATATTTTCAATAGCGACCCTTTCTACATAACATGACGATGACATCATAGTGCAACAATGATAAACTAAGTGATTATCCTGATGATGTCATCCTAATATTTTTGAATATCACTCGATATTTTGAATATCACCCGATCTTGTGAATATCATCCGATATTTCAAATATCACCCTGCCGCAGAATATCACCCTAGGGCCAATATGATGATGACATCATCCAACCCCGATGAACAGAGAAAATCACCCTGGTGGTGATGTCATCATCCTTTTTATCTCGTGGAGGTATTTTTCCAACGATCGTCCTTTTTAATAACATGATGACGTCAGCTTATCCCATTCCACAAAGGACCCAATATGACAGTGACATCATCAATCGGCTTGACATCCGAAGGTCATCTAATTTCTAACATCCGTCATCTTTTCTAATATGACTGATCTTTCCTAACATGACAATGACATCATTCTGACCCGATATATAAAAAGCTTGACATGACCATGACATCATCCTATTCGGAGGGTGATATTCCTCAATATCAAGGTCATATTTCTTAACATCACTCGATTTCCTTCAGTATGACCATGATGTCAGCCTTTCACATTTTAACGAAGCCTGTCCATGATGATGACAACATCATCATATCCCAATCTATGAAGAGAGTCATATTAGTTAATATCCTGCATATTAACTAATGTGCATACCCGGACCCGATAGTTTCATTCAATGGAATTTAGTGAGCAAAAGCGCATGTATTGCATATGCATGATCTTATGCATGCGATAACTGAAAATGTAAGGCTTGCATATCATATGAAGGGTCACATCACCCTTGGAATACAAAAAGAGCTACTACAAGGTGAAACCATTTGCAAAAAATTCAAAGAAATTCAAAAATTAGGAAATTTTTTACCTTCCCCTTGGCAGGGTCATAACTCCTAGCTACTGTGTCAAAATTTAAACTTTTTGGACTCTTTGGAAAGATAAACTAGTTATCTAGTTTGAGTTGCTCAGTCGCTTAGGCTTAACGCCAAGCTTCGATGAAGTCTTGAGCCCTAATTCCACTCCTAAGGCCTCCAAATATGCGATTTACCAAGATGTAGAAAATACCAAAAATCATATTTTTGATATTTTTATCAAAAATCACTCAAATGACCCTGGACTTGATCAGATATTGAAGCCATTTTAAGGCCTGATAGCATGATTTTGGTCAACGATGGTTGACTTGACTAATTTTAGCGTCATATATGCATTTTACATGCGATTGTTCACGGATTCATCATCTGATTATCTGCGTTTGCATATTCTAATTTTGATTTAAATGTTTATTTTCCTGCTAAAGTTTTTAATGATGATGATGCTTAATCCTTGTGTCTGTTATCAGGTGCGCAGATATCTGGAAAACAATAAAGTGGCGAGGGCGTATCAGAAGGTGACGTTTGTGCGGGAAATGGCAAAATTTACAAAGATACAAATTACAGAGTTGCATGTAGAGGTAACATGAACCAGAGTTGAGGAGGATATTGTCAAATGTACTGTTTGCTAGCTGGAGGATGGACTAGGTCAAAGATGCTAGAATATTCTATGCCAGCTGTGTAGTTTCCAACTGGCAGACACGTGCTATTCATCTGGACTGTTGATATTAATAGATAAACCCCTACCGTAGGTCATTTGTAACTGTTCCTTCACCTTATTCTATAAAGGGTGCAGGGATGTGATAATTTGAGTATTCAAAACATAATTGAAATCTGTTTGCTAAAGTATTCAGAACTCATTTCAAAGCTATTGGATATGTACATGTCTTTTGCATACTTAATGAAAGAGAAGAGTATTTTGATTACAAATCTTCATAAATCTTGAGTAATCTGTGTCTGAATTCTAGATATGTGCTTTGATTTGCTGCGTCCCTTGGAGTTCTCATCATGTTGCATGTATTGTTTTCATTCATCATCCTCTGAAGTTTGCATCAACTGTATCTAGCTGTGGAATATCCTAGTGAACATATGGTTTGATTTCTTCTCCTCATGATAGTATCAAGTATGTATGTGGATCAATAACTAAAGGTTCAACTTTAATTTGAAGTATTTCTTTCAGTTTCTTTCAATTTCAGAGAATTTCATCATCACAATTGCAAATAACTTACAATCTTAAGAAAATAGTACAAATATGCGGACATCCCATAGATAAATGAACATATTCAGCATATTTGAGGTTAAAGCATGTCATAATGACAAATATCATGCAAAGTTTTGAAGATAGACATAATATTTGAAGTATATCCTGTGTAGAATAACTATTTTTGTAGCATCATTACAAGAAGCAGTATCTTACTGATGAGATCTACGTAAGGCCCCAAAATGGAAATAGCAACACACATCAACCTCTAAGTAACATCAGAAGATTAAGAACTAATCAACGGAGACTTGAGATTATGAATTCTCTGAATTCATCATATGTTTCAAGATGAGTAAAGGTTAATGTGTACTTTTATTCTATGTTTGTTTATGACTAGCATCATGATCAACATGTACCTACAAAAGGAGTTGAAAGATGTTGTGTCTATATAGGAGCTTGCCTCAATCAAGCCCCATTTTTAGTATTCCTACATCAACAATAGCTAGAGATAAAGATTTATAGAACTATGTGCAAACCTAACAAAGTGTATGCAGAAATATCAAACCCTAGATGTATCAATCAAGGGAAGATCAATAACTTGCTTCAATTCAATAAACACATATACCTTCACCTCAAGGAGATGAAAACAAATGAAGACTTGCATGAACAAGAAGGTGAATCAGCAATGTCCATCGAGGATCTCCAAGCTCGATGTTGGAGGCTTAAACCCTTCTCTCAATCATGCAAAAGGTGTACAAACCCTAGGAAGAGAAAGATAGTCTCAATATCTTGATTCCTAATCTCCATCCATTGTCTCCATGATAGAAAATTCAAACAACTTTCAAGAGCTTCAACAAGTCACTAATCTTCAATGGCAATTTCAGCAGAGTTTTGGCATCAAGCTTGCATAAAGATTGTGTGTGATGAAATGATTTTTAAATGTCTTTTTATATCTAACTTTAGGAAATTCAAATTTTAAAATAACGTCTTGATATCGCACGAAAACAAAAATTTGAAAATGGAATCCCGAGGTGCACGGCTGGAGCCGACACCCCACCAAGATTCAAAATCTTGAAAAATGGGGCAGGACTAGGGTGTAGGCACTTGAGTCCAATCCCCCATTTTCTGACCAGATCTGTATCTAGGGGGTCCCAGGGACCCATAATCCAAATTCTATTTCTAGGTTCCATCAATAGTTATCATAGAAAATGAACATTTCACAACTAGAGACTAGCCAATCAGGGTTTTGGGAAGGCCAAAAACAAAGAGGTTAAGAGGTCACCAAATGTGAGGAGCAATGATAACTTTAAGAAACCCCTCCTGAAAAAAGATTAAAATCCTAGAAAATCTTTCATTTTTTGGGAAAAATATTAATTTTTATTGGCAAATCTTTCCTTTTTTTTTGAAAAAATATTAATTTTATTGGCAATTTTTTACATCACTACAAATTTGTATAAAATCCTGGCGAATCTTGATGAAAAATAGGCAAATGCATTAATTTACATGGTGAATCCTTCCTTTTATAAAAATTTTAATTCCTATGGAAAAGTAAGGGCCCGAGGGTGGTAGTGATTGACTAGTTTAAGGTGTAGTACTCATGTCTACAATTCCTTAATTCCTTAATAATTTAAATCAAATATTGAATATTTTCAATCAGTACTAAATTCTTTTTCACCACCATTGATTTTATTTATAATCTAATGGTTTGGGTTCTATTATGCAGGCCAAAATATACTCGTGGAACTCCAATGCCTATGGGGCCCAAAATTACATTTATGTCATTTGCATTTTGGACCATTGATCTCAAATGCAAATGACCCAAATGCAATTTTTGGCCCCATGGGCATTGGAGCTCTGCAGGTACATTTTGGCTCATAGAATTTAACCTTGGCTATTAGATTATAAATTCAGATCAATAACCCAAATACAATTTTGGGCTCGATGGGCATTAGAGATCTACAGGTACATTTTAACCCATGGAATACAACCCCATTCATTAGATTATAAATAAAATCAATGGTGGTGATTAAAAATTGGTGATATGGCCCTAAGGTAACAAATAATTATATAATATCATTGGCAAATTAATTTTATTTTCTACTATAACTTATAAAATTTAGGTGAATCTAATCTAATGAGGTATCGAATATCATGGAAAATTTTTGAGTTTAAAAGTTTAATAAAATAAATTTTCTAGCAATTTAACCGAAACTAAAATAAAATTTTGTAAAAATGTGGCAATTTAGGTCACCTTATAGCTTGAACTATTAGCCAAATTTTGAATCACCAATTTCAACTATTAACCAATTAGTGAATATTAGCCAATAAAAAATCACTAGCGAGGAACTAAATCAAGGGAAATTATGTTGGCCTACGATTGTCGTTAAACCAAAAGGTCGACCTGTCAATTTTTGATACAAGCGTCAGAGTTAATGAATCCACAGGAGGTGGTTAGTCCATGTTATGAATCCCATGAGGAGAACTGACCATCTGCCAACAAACTCCCCCCTAGCATTACCCAGGGGGATTTGAACCCGTGACCTTTCACTCTGATACCAATTGTTGGCCCATTATTGCTGTTAAACCAAAAGATCGACTTGTCAATTTCTGATACAAGCACCAGAGTTAATGAATCCACAGGAGACGGTTAGTCCATGTCACGAATCCCACGGGGAGCGTTGACCATCTGCCAACAAATTGTACCATTCCATATAGGAGGACAATTTCTAACGTAACAGTATCCTACTCCAGGTAATGGCACAATTGATCAAGAATTAAAAACAACTCTTGAGGATCTTGATGAGTATGAAGAAAAGTTCCAAGATTTGAAAGAAAATGTCAAAAATGTAGATGAATGCATCCTAAAGATAAGAGAGAAAGTTAATAGATCAAAGGATAGGAATATAGAGCTAAGTGAACAATTGATTGAAGCAAATGAAATCCTAATAATTTATCAAGGTTGATTGAAGAGAAAGAAAAAGCTGAGAAACATTTGAATCAAATGTTAAAAGATAAGTATGAGGAATGTAAAAAATTGTGAAAAGATGTGTTACTTCAAAATATGATCTAGAAGTAGCATATAGCTATAAAGAAAAATTCAAAATAAGCTCTGCAAAGCTTGAGGAGTTGATTGAAAGTCAAAAGAGCTTAGATGACAAGAAAGGCTTGGGATTTGAAAAAGGAGAAAGTTCTAAATCAGGTCAAGAAAACATCGAGATGAAGAAAAATAAAGGCAACTAGTTCCAGAATCAAAGAAGAAGATCTAGAAGACCTCTGGTCGAGCAGCCAAATGCTCAAAGGTACCCATCTTTCAATGGTCATTGTTTTAAATGCAACAAGTATGGCCATAAGACTACTCAGTGTAGGAGTAGAATGAATCAAAATATTCCATCATTCTCTGTTCAATGTTTCAATTGCAAGAAAATGTCATAGATCAAATGAATGTTGAAGTCTGGTAAGGAATGGTTTTAACAATGCAAGGAATACTCAATTCTTCAATGGAAAATGTTTTGCATGCAATAGATTTGGGCATATGGCTAACCAATGCAAAATAAGAATGAATCCAATCAACAAAAGGAATTAGGGACAAAGGAATGTGGTATGCTACAATTGCAATAAGTTTGGACATGTGGCAAGATTCTTCAGATACAAGAATGAGAAAAGAGACTATTCTGTAGAGAAGAGAAAAATAGAGCAAAGAGAAGATAAAAGTAAGACCAAGATTGATCTAGTGGAAATCAAGAAGGAAATGAGAAAGGTCTAGATTAAGAAGGATGTTAATGAGGTTACGGATGGATCTACACTAGTCTCTAGTGCAGATACTTCCTCTGGGAAGTAAATTGGGAGCTCTAGCTCAGGGGGAGCTGTATTGAAAACCCAAATCCCCTAGCCAGATAATCAGTGCTGGGATCTGATATGAAGATATGATGTGAAGCTTCAATAACAGATCTTTTGAAAGTAATTCTAGAAAAAAAGAATCAAATGTGAAACATTGTGGAGCAATCTAGATCAGATGTGCTCGACAAAGAAGGGTTTGACAGCTTTTTGAAGGATTACATTTATGACAACTTAGGTTTTCATATCAAGGGTTAAAAAGAAACTCATTTGACATACAATTCACTTTGCATTCAAGCTATCAAGTTGTATCAAAGATTTTCTAAGGTTCAAAACAAATCAAAGCAATTTAATGAAAAGGAAACCCTAATTCGAAAAAAGAGGTATTTACATCTTGAAAACCCTACTATGAAGTTTGAATTATTCTAGGAAAATGTTTACTCATCAAGTAATCGAAATAATTGAAAAGCCTCACCCCAAGTTCAAGAAACATTTTTTCAAGGTGCATTCTCAATTACTCTACATGGAGTTATGCATATGGAAGATGTTAGGGCATATATTCATGCCAATCTAGAGGAATATGATCACATGAATCTAGGAAAAATGTACTTGGATGAACTAACTACTATTGATGTTGTGTTGAAAGACAAATATAAAGTTCTAGGAGAAAATAAATTAGACACCTGGTTGGATTTTCCTACAATCTCGAATGATACATGGGTTAAGTTTATTCTAAGAAGGATTCATGATGAGTTTCTATGGCTTGATGAACCATATATGATAACTAAAGAATCTATCAAAGTTGTAACTGGTATGAGTTCCTCCAGAAGGGTTCCAGGTTTAAAGAAAATAAAGAACAATGTGGCAATGCAGCTAACAGGAGCCAAATTTGACAAGAAAGCCCTCACAATAAATGATATTAAAGATCCGACCGTCAAATTTGCATCAATGATTATTGGATACAAAATATACTTTTTCAACAAGGAAAATTTTGTGTCTATACCAAATATATACACAGCATATGACATGATAAAAAACAACACAGATTATGACCTATGTGAATTGCTCCAGAGTGAACTAATGGAGAACTTGAAAAGAACAAAAGAGACTAATCATCCTTTCAAATATGGAACATTGATCACTTGTCTCCTCTTCTACTTCCTTAGAGGGCTACCCAGCTTGGGAAACATTGTCTAGCTCGATCATACACTAGTAGCCACTCAAATAAGAAACCACTTGCAGAGTTTGGGAAATGCAGAAAAGCAAAATGAAATCTTATGGAGATACTTCAAGAATTTTCAAAGGAAAATGTTATGTAGAATCTGGATACCTGAAAATGTAGTGATGAAGTATGAAAAGGACATTGTATTCATGGTAGACAAAGATAAATGCTTCATGGAAGCTATAGAACCAAGAACAATATGGGTCCCTACATTAGGGTATGAAGTTGTAGAAGATGTTTTGACTGAATTAGCTGATGTACTACTGAGAAAACTAAAAGATCTCAAAGAAGACAGATTTGGAACATTCAAGGAATTATCCTCCAGAATGTCTATGGAACATGAGAAATTAGAGAAAACATCAGATGAACAAATAAGTGAGGCAAAAACCAAAGAAGAATGATCAAAACCCACAAGTGCTCTAATAGAATGGACATCAAATACTCCAGAAAGGAAAGATGAGAGATCTAAAAAGGAAAAACCTGTATCTAGCCCCCAAAAAAGAACAAAGACCTTATCCATTGTAGGAGACACCTCTGAAGTAGAGAAAGAAAAGCCAACAGAAGAGAAGAAAATAAATAAAGTTACACTTAGTGAAGAACAAGTGGCAAGAGACATTGCTGCAAATCAAGTTCCAATTGACTATGCTAGAAATTTTTTGGAAAAGCAGCAAAGAACATAGATCTTAGATTTACCTGAGTTTCTACAAGGACCAATAAATTTGGATTCTATCTCCTGTGCAGAAATTCAAACTTGTATCAATTGTGCAAGCTAAGGCTTAGGAAGAAATGTTGAAAACACATATACAAGACAATGAACTCATTGATGAAGCATCCAATATTCTGGAGAAGATGATGCCCTCATACCAGAAAGATACATTAGTTTCATCATCTGATCAACTCAAAGGTCTAATAAATTCTGTAAGTACTCATTTTGAATCCTTTGAAAAGTCTGCTAACATTAAGGTTAGAAAGGAATTTGAAGATAAAAGATTAGTAGAGTTAAAAACCAAGTTAGACAATGACAAAATTTTGTTAGAAAGTAGCATCAAGATTATGGAGAATGCAATCAAGGAAGCCTGTGATATATACAAATTTTGTTTGTCATGGCCTGAGACCACTAAGGAAATAGAAGAGAAGGTCAAAAGCATGGAGCTTCAACTAGCAAATATTTCCAAAACCTTTGATCTAGCAATTGACTCTATCAGTAGCATTAAAATACAAGTTGTAAATACTCAAAACAACATAAGTAGTCTGCTTAATAGATAGGAAGAAATAAAAAATAGAATGTGCCAGTTGAGAGGGATGATAAACCCTAAAATTGAGTTCATGACAAGTCTAGCTACAAAAGCCTTAAAGGTTCAAGAAATAACTTACATACCTATCAGTGTACAGGAGGCAGAGGATCTGGCATTCCAAGTAAATGAAAACATTCATATTTTGAATAGTACTAAGAATAGGTGGGTTGGAGAGTTAACACAATTAAAGATTGTGTACAATGATATCCTTTCACATGAAACTAACTGATTTGACAGATTGTACATGTACATATGTGGCAGAATATAATAGTTTTTGCTATCTAGACACAATTTTGACTCTTGTACATACACCTTTACCATTGATGTCAAAGGGGGAGAAGAAAACTAGTGAAAAATGAACAAAAACCTAAAGGGGGAAAAGAAAAATAGGGTGTATATAGTAAGGGGAAGCAGACAAGCATTTTTCACTAAGTGTTGCCATCAATGCCAAAGGGGGAGATTGTTGGCAACATTGTCAAGAGACACTGCTGATAGAATGTTGTCATTGATGGCAACAAGGTTTGGTAATAGTTTGGAAGACTAACTTAGTCAAAATGGCTAAGAAATGGGCAAGCTATAGAGTATCAAAAATTGGGTCAGTATGCCTCCGCAGTTGAAGATCATTATATGTGGTTCAGGTATGTTGTTCATTGATATTTGGTGATCATATTTTCCAGTGTTCAAGTCTTGACTTGCTCCAAAAGTCATATGGTGAATTGTCTAAGTCTGAATGAACAGAGTTAAGCTTGAAACAATGTAAAGCATTTGAGTATTTTGGTCCGTATTCCTTTGATGTTGAGTATTTTGATTTGAAGTTCTAAGGCAATGTAGACACATGTCATAAGCATCTTAATTCAGATTTGTAGTGCCTAAAGTCCACTTGATCATATTAGACAAGTTCTTTAGGATTGGCTTCCAGTCTGACAGTATTTCTCTGTGATAGAACAATAGTTCTGAGATGCACATTTCTCTATGAAAGAATATTATGCTCCACAGTTCTGAAGGAATGCTAAGAGGTCCATAATGAATGTTGTCTATGATTTTTAGAGTCTCATATGGTCTGCATTGGAAGTTTTGATGTGACAGTTGAATTGGTCAATTATGTAGTTAAGGGATAAGTCGACAGGCATGCTAGATCTATATGCGGTGAGGATATATTGTTTGAATAATTAATCCAAGTGGTTGAATAATTGATGTTGACCTATATGAAGACTATTGTATGTTTGTTTGGGTTCGCATTCTTGTTTGTGCACAAGATCAAGCCGACAAGGTATAATACTTGTATACACGTTTCATGTCTGGCTTGCCGACCTGATTGTGAGATGAATCTTGTTGCGGATATATATACTTGATGGATTTTGGTGTTGGGTGTGTGGAAGTATGTGAAAAGAATGTGAATTCAATGATTGTGTGACCTAAGGTAGTTCTATGATTAGTAAAAGGACAATAAAGGTAGAAGGATAGAAGTATATGTGAAGCAGAGCAGAAAAGTAGGGCACACAGTATGAAGTCCTTTAAATCTATATACTGAGCAAATTGGTACTGCACCATAGCATTTTGTAGATGCACCTGTAGTAGTCCTCTCCTAGCAGTGAGCCACTTCTTTCTATATTCTCTTCTCTTCTATTTGGCAATGAGCCTATTGCAGTGAGTACTTCTTTGGATAGTGAGCCCTAGGGCAGTGAGCCCTAAGGTAGTGAGCCTTCATGTAATCTAGTATTGCTATCATAATATATTGTGAGCTAACACTCACCATGGTTTTTTCCCTTTTTGGGTTTTCCACGTAAAATCCTAGTGTCTATGTGTTATGAATTTGTGGCTGCTCCTCTTGTGTTTACTTTGCTTTCATGTTATTAAATTTAGTAAATGGATTAATGAATGTGTGGATGAAAAGGTTTTCAAAATACCGATTCAACCCCCCCCCCCCTCTCAGTATTCTTTGTGTTCAACAACTACAACAAAGGTGACCAATAGGGTTAGAAATACTTACTTGTGTGGGTCATCCCACAATGATTGGTTACACTTTTTGGCCAAACTTGACATTGAAATCAACATTTTGAACTAAATCTTCACTTTCTGACACCTATAGCTGCTAAACCATTAAGAATTTGAAGATGATGTGAACTAATGATTTGTGAGATTTTGTTTGTAGTTTCTAAATATATATTTTTTAAAAAAAATTGGAGTTAAATTGTAAAAAAAATTGTGTCTCCTCTGATAACTAGTTTTTAATAGTAAACAACATTTTTTTAAAGTGATGTGTATTCTGTAGCACATAACTTTTTTTGTACAAAGGATAAAATTATGATTTTGTTGAATTTAGATTGGTAACACCGATATATAGGGCATGCATCTAGTTTCATAATGTTATGTTGAATATTTTTTTAATTAAGTTTTGAAGTCAAACTAATTATAATTTAGACATAGGTGTATTCTGTAAAACATAACTTTTTCTATATGTATCGAAATTCAATTTTTATTTTTTTGTTGAAACAAGGACATCAATACCTAGGGCATAGATATTTTTAGAATTTTTTTTCACTAATTTACTAATTTTCCATGTGTGTAGAATAGAGAACTTGATGTTCGATGAAAAACCTACATTCACAAGAAATAAAAAATAAATATAATAAACAAATTAAATATATTTAAAATTATACTTTTTGGGAAGCTTATAATAAGGACTACATACTTACAAAACATAATTTTTAAATGAATTCATTTGATCCCCCAAAAGGTAAACCTTTTATTAGCATTTTGATAGGTGTAGAGAAGACTCCATTATAGGTATGGTTTAAACTAGCGGGGTTATATCCAAGGGGGTTTGAATCTAAGGGGGTTTGACCAACTCTCTTCAATTAAAATCCTTTAAATGGGACCTTTCAAGGCTTAAATCATTATATTTTCTAAAAATATGTGATTTCAGCAAAAATTAGGATGTCCCAGAAAGTGTAACCAATTATTGTGGCAGCACCCGTGTATACAATCGAACTAGTGGTTGTCATCGAGCAAGTCATCTTCTTCCCAATCTTGAATGCAAGAGAAAAGAGGTACATAAGGTACAATTTCTTGACTAAAGTTATCATCCTTTAACTCTTCAACCTTATGCTCTTCTTTGTTTTATTCAATGTTAGATGGTGAAATGTTCTCTTGTTGTGGTGGTGTATTTTGAGCCAAGGCTTGTCTTTTCTTCCTTCTTTCTCTTGCAACTCTATTTATTCATGTTTTATTAGTGATGTTGTCAAGAGTATTATCATGATTTTTCATAGTTCTCGGTATCTTAGAAGAAGAAGCAGCCATGTGAATATCTCTTAATGGTGCATTGTGTTGTTTTCCACAGGTGTCTCCCAATCCCTATAAGGATGATAGAGGAGGAGCCTCAGCAAATATCCCCGTAGCTCATGGTCTAGGGAGTTCTTGTAATGTAGGTTTTTCTTTATTTGTTGTTTGTTGAATAGGGGGTCCAACCAATTTTGATAGTAATTGTGCTTTGTAATGTCGATATCCCAAGAAAGTTTGATCTATTTGTGGTTGAGGTTCTTCAGTAGGTTTGGGCCAAAAGTAAGAAAGAATGATGTTTTTTCGCATAACCATAGGTTGCCATCGACTATGGTGAATAGTTCATATAGACCCATGGTGAGGAAATTTTAATCATTGGTGAAGGTTTAAAGGGATAGCTTTCATAGCCTTGAGCCATGGATGGCCTAGTTTTATATAGAAGAGGTCAAATGTAGGGATGATATCGAATGATTGTTCTAAATCTTTGTCGAGCACTCATATAATTAAAGTAATATTCCCTATAACTGGGAGGAAATCTCCATTATGTGTTTTTATCATCATGTTTGTAGGCTCATAAGTTTCTTGTATCAATTTATGTGAATAAAGGAACTCTTTCGTAGCAATGTTAGTCATGCAATTTGGATCAACAATTGCTCCTCTTACCAAAGTCCCCATTATGTTAATGGTAATGTAAAGGGGACCATCAATGTCTCTCACTATTTTATGTCATGGTGTAAATGTTATTTCTAGTTCAAGGGTCTTCCTTTTCTAATCAAGTTAGGGAGAGACTATAGCATTGTTTTTATGATGAGAAGCCATATAGATGTGAGACTATTTCACACTAACACACTTGTTTGAGGAAAATGGGTTATTAAAAACACACGGAGTTCATAAAAACAAAGTGGATAGAGGAAAAAGTACTACAAAACAAGGTAAAGTAAGTGTTTTTTTAAAGGTTTTGGTCATGGAAATGTGAATAGGGTGTATAAACACTTAGTGTTGAAATACACACTATGTAATTAAAACTATACCAATTTTCACACAATATTATGAAATGATGCAAAATTTTCAAATGACCAATGAATGTATGTTTGAAAATGAATGAAAGATCTGAAATGAAATATATTTATGACAAATGCAATGAAACAACACAAAACTATTCTTTCTTATAAACTTAAAATGCTCAAAATTTTCACTTTTTTCAATTTAAATGGACAAAACAATGTTATAAAATTATGCACAATGATGGATGAATGGAATCTAATGTGATATAATGTGTGGTATAGATTAGATCTGATGCAAAAATGGTGCTAAAATCCTACAATGCTCAATGCACAATCAAAATTAAGGAAAAATAGACGAATGTTTTTGTTTTTGTTGAAATACACAATGTGTAAATGCAAAATTTGAAATCTAAATGTAATAACACACAATGATGAAACACTACAGTCCAAAATCAGATTTGAAAGAGTCTTAAAATTAGTAATAAAATCTGAAACAAGATTTTAATTACAAATCCTAGCTTTTGAAATTACTAGGTTATATGAAAAATGCAAAATTTCAAGAAAAACCCTAGCAAATGAGAGATGCAAATGCAAGGTAAATAATGATAAAAATATGAAATGCTGAAATTTATCTCAGATCTGATGTAAATATCAGAAAATTAAATGTTTTCAATATGCAAGTAAAATAGTGCAAACTATGCCTTAATGCAAGCAAAAAATGCCTATTTTTCTTTCAGAATTTTCAAATTTATGCAAGATTTTTGAATGTATGATAATGAATATGATATGAATGAATACAAATTTGATTACAACACTCAGTAAGATGCAAGTTTAGTAAAAACATAGGTTCACCAAAATGTTATATATGAAAAGTGGGAATGATGATGTTGAGGTAATGTTTTTGATAGATTTAATCAAACCCTCCTTTCACATATATCGTTCAAGGACATAAACCAAGTTAAGTCACTTCTATGCCAGAGGACTCAACTATAGGTTTGGTGTCACTTTGACATGATAAGGAAATTTAGAATATATTGATGAATTTGTTAAACCATAATCTGATTAGGCATTAAACCCTAATTATATGAAATTGTATACAGACCGACAAAATACGACAAATGATCACACAGGAAGGTACTAAATGTAGATTAGAAACATACTAGGATTTAGATTCTGGAAAGTGGAAACTTCGGGGATAGTGGGGAAAATGCCCTAGTCCAACATGCCACTTTTTCTATAGATCTAGAACTATAAGATGATGAAGATTGCAACCTGCTTTAGAGTTGCCGACAACGACAATCTAGAGGACATAGGGGCAAGTGCCCTTGTATACAGGGGATTATTCTCTACTATTTTCTTCAAATATTGAATCTTTATCTCCTACTTTGATCTCTTGCAACTCCTCTATATCATATTCCACAAGAGAGGGGTTGGGGGTTGTGGTGTTTAGGAGCTTGCCTCGGTCAAGCCTCAGAATGGCATTCAAGCCTTCCAACACTATTGTTAGATAGAGTGTGTGTCCTTGGTGGATAGAGGCAAAATCAAATGATAAGATAGATTGATTGAAACACAAACAGATATCACCTTGGACGTGAAACCCTCACGGAGATGAAGTGCCTTCAAATCATGAGGAAATGAGTTGATGGAGCCAAATTTGCAACAAACACATACAAACACAACACAATTCTACTCTGCAACACAATGAATGCCTTGAATGCTCTTTGCTTGATGATCATAAGTTTGCCTTAATCAATTAGGATTAAAATGAAATCCTAAATAAGTTTATATATGCATTCCCACTAACATTTGTAATTCAAATTGAAAAGGCTGACAAAGGGAAACCTTTTAATGGTCATTATCCGACACTTTAAAATTTGGGTTCCAACAAAATAGGTTTGGATTAGGGCATGGGCACCCAAGTCTAGAGGCCTATTTTTGGTCTTGATTAAGCATTGAGATAGGCCATGAAGCCCCATTTGTCATGGGTTTCAGGGGATTTTTCTCTGGGATAAGTTTTACACATGCATGATTAAACTAAGGGGACCTAGGAGCTAAACTTAGGAGGTAAAAGTCTTAGTGGGATATTTTACAACATAACAATTTCAACAGAGAAAACCCCTCTCTGAGGATATGACTATTGTTGTTGTAAACCTTGAACTGTGACATTTAATTGTGCAAGGGGATAGGAAGAATAATAATCCATACTCTGGTATACTAGAATCACCTTTCAATGGATTGATATCTTAACAACCTTAAGTATTCCCACACAAAATCATACCAATAAAGATATAACTTGCTTATTCAATCGCTCCCTTTCTAACATAGAACCATACTCAGTAAAGGAATACACATTTCTTCACAAAATTATCCAAATGAATTTCACCTTGCAAAGCATTCTTCCTTTGAAGACGATACCAAAAGGGAAGAAAAATATCTAGAAATCATTGTGGTCTTCATATAATTGCTTTTTTTGAAGGAAGATCATGTAGATCTTGGCCCAAACCTAGCATAATAGGAGATCATTTGGTAGTATAAATTTGATCAGCAGAGTCGCCACCTCTCAAAGAGGACCAAATTTTTACAACACTATTTCTCATCAAACTAGGAACAAACTTCAAGGTTTAAAATTCCAATAGAGTCCTCTTGCACCATTATTTTCTTCATTGATCCACCAGTAAGGAGATCACCAGAGTCACCACCCTCTAAAGGGAATGATAATGAACTACACATGTGCAAACTCTAAACACCTATGACAAACCACTAGACTAGTTTTTGACAATTATAGATAATCCCCAGTAGAATCACCAATCTGTTGGTGGTTTTTAATTCCCAACCAGATCTCAAAGACAATATAAAGAATAGCTAATTCTAATGATCAATTACCTTAAGGGATTGGCCAATAAATGGGAGTCAAATCAATGACAATCCCCTGCACTTTTGGCTCTATCAAACCAAGGTGGGTTTCCCTATTCAGTACTCTAAAATTCTCCACCAATATATAAATGGAGAACTATTTAAGATAGATTATCTCTCTCTTTTAGGTCAAGCATATATTAGTTTCAATACAATTTGGTGAATTCCTTGACAACTTACAGATTACAGGCCTAGAGAGCTCAAACACTAGAATGAGACAATACATCAAATGTAATAGGTATCATATTTTGTTTTGAAGATTTGGTTCAGTTTTGATAGGGCTCAACTTCTTGACCAGTGCCTATTTGGGTACAGAGTTAACTTCATACAACATACATATCATATGAATCAAGAAATTAAATCACAAGTTGCTTAATGTAGATGCCTTGCATTCACATATTCATAGTATGAATTCTAACTAAGATTCTACTTAAAGATTTAGTATATTGAATTCAGAATAACTCCTTAATCCACATTAATTGGTAGTTTAATTTGATCCTAAAGAAAATGCTAAGAAAAGAGAACCAAGCTATGTCATTAACACAGAGATGAGATTAAACAAACTTTCTATTTAACTTCACTAAGATATTGAATACAATGTATGGAGACAATGAGAATTAGAATTCATGTATTCCTATTTCCCATTTTGATCAAAAATTGATATAGAGTATGTTTGGTGCATGATATTTCCCCTTCCCCTGATTCAATACATAAAATTAATTAGAAAAGAAAGGACCCTAAACTCAAAAGATTCGAACCCTTTTCAAATGGCCTTGGATTCTCTTTTATAGAATAAGTGAGAAACAACCTACATGCCATGTACATTTTCTTGTTACAAATAGAATATGCCAAAAGGCATCTTTGAGGTGCTAAAAGACAAAATATACCTTTCCTTCCTGCAATACAACATCAAGACAAACCATCTGCTAGACTTGAAAATCAAAGCATTCCCTTGAGTAGGGAAGCTAACCATTCTATCCTTGTCTAAACACCTGGTGTGGAAACAAGTCATGATACTGAATTGAGGCTAGTTAGTTATGTGCCTTTTGAGCTCATCCACCCTTCACATTAGAATTCCTGCTAGGAACAAAAAACCCAAGGACACCCAAATGCTGGTATCCTCCACTTTGCATCACCTTCTAGACATAGAAATATGACTCCTCGTCTTTAAAATTGGGGTTTCCAATCACCTCAACCTTCAAGGTCCCAGAGGCAGCCACCTATCCCTAACTTTGAAAGTGCCAAAAGCTTCCCTTTAGAGGAAGCAATAGTAGTCATCTCTCTAAGTTGGACAAAGAACTAATTGTTCTTGTCAACTTACCCCTTTCTCCCCATCACCAGTTGTTTCATCCTGGTGGATGGCTCTCCTTCAATTGTAGTTGGATCTTTGATAAGTACTACCTACCTAAGGGAGGGGAAGAAGGAGCAATAAGGCTACTCCTCCTCTGAGCCCAATTTAGAGACTCACAATAACATGAAGTTATTGGAATCACTAGACAAGAAACCAATTCCCTCGCCAGAATGACATTAAAGGAAAACAGGGAAATGAAGGGAGTTTGATGCTTACCACTTCGCTCCTTGAATTTTACCTGAACCACCCATACCTCAGAAACATACTCCTTGTCTCTTAACCTTGTAATTATGGAGCATTAACCAAGAGAAGAGAGTACTCCCTAATACATATGGTGGTAAACATAGCACAACATAATGAGATATACAATTCATTTTGCTCCCAAAAAGGAAAGATACACACAATGGGCATAAGGGGGCTCCTAATTATAGCAAAAGAGCAGAGATCCCTATGCCTAAATAGTCTTATCTTTCAATACCTTGATCATTTTAGTCTAGCTAGTACTGCAGCACTTTAGTCTTAATTGGTAATCTTTAGATATTCTCTCAATGCTACCAAAAGAGGAAATGTAGGTGCTGCCCTGACACCAACATCAATTTCTCATAGCCCAAAGTTCCTGCATGTGGGATACTTAATAGAGCCTCTATTTCTATAATGAGAGAGTTGAATTAGGTGTCTCAATCTCAACATTTTACCCATTTTTAAACATAGCTCCTTGTCTTGCTCTACCTTAACATCAGGTGAAACAATCCTGACAATCTTCCTAAGTCGATATCCTATTCTACTAGATGCATCACATTGTACAATGGTAGAAAAAAGGTTTCCAAATACTTTAGAATACAACAATTTCCCTTTTAAATCACATCCATTTTGATTCGAGAAGAGGACAATCACTCAGAATATCAAACCAAATTTCCAATCGATGGCAAAAGAGGATCAGGTACATGCTTGATTTTTGCCTTTTCAGTCCTAGGTTAATAGCATTATCTCATTGTATACCCTGCTTCACCACTTTGTCAACTCATTTGTTTCTGAGCCATTAGATTCACTCTAGGAGGTGGATCAATGGCTATCACGCATGGTTAGTAAGCCAGTTGAGAAGTTGTTTACCAACTTCAAAATTTAGCTATAGATTTATTTTAATCAATGGTCTCCACAAGAATTTGAATTCTCTCTAGCAGAGGGAACATGTCCCATTAAGACTTGGAGATTATATGCCACAATGGTATCTTTTTGTCTTCATTCCAAGTTAGTTGGGGCCATAGTGAAGTCCTTATCTCCAATGAAATAAGTTGCTTTATGGGTACCGCAGACACTGTGGAATTATATCCCACCTCATCATTTTCACAGTCTTAGTAAAGCCCTTGAATGACTTTATCAGGAGTAGGAAATCCCACGTAACGTTGATGAATCACTGGAACCACCTTCCTAGCACTCACTATCTCACAGGGTACATTTGAAAGTTCCTGTCAGATGTCAAGTTTCCTCAAAATACCTAACATTGGGTGATAGATAAGACACATGGGCTGATGCAGATGTCATCACAGTCCCATGGGGGACTGAAATAAGGTTCAATTAAGGTGAAAGATTTAGGGAAATGGAAACATAACAGTGTGGAATGTTGACTAGGCACAACTTAATGGTTAATTGCAGCACATTCAAATAAGGTTGTTTTAAAAGAGGCCCCAGGACTGTCAGCCTAGCAAAGGGGACCGATGACTAAAATGATATAAAATGCTTAAGTTACAACTTAAACCACTGAAAATGGTGTACAGCCAGTCAATAGAAAAGTAGAACATAGAACAAACGATGACCAAGGTAATAAAGTGTAGGCTTCAAAGGGTTTATCAAGGGTTTAACAAGCGTTGAACAGATGAAATATAGGGCGAGAAATGCATAAAATGCAGGTCCTAACAATCCTAGTGCAAAGTAATAGGAGAAACTTCATCATCATTAACAAAAACAAAAGAGGGTAATACATCAAACAAGAAACTAGTTTCTTGCCCACCTCTTATGTCACATGCATGTGCACACTCAAAATTAGTTTTATCATTTGATTCATCTAATTGCTCATTTGTACACACACCTTCCTCATTTTCCATTCAGCCACCACAAACTGTAGGGTCATATACCTCAATCTCAAATTGAAGTTCATCATTAATATCTCCAACTGATGACTTGTCCAACTAAAGGTAGGTGCATACACTATCCTTATCATCAACATTACTATCATATGATGTACGATCCTCATTTTCTACCCTTTTGACTACACAATCATAATGATCCACCACTATAGTCACTTGAGATATTGCATCCACTTGGTTGTTTCTCATAGCAAATTGTTCATTACCAACAAAACTTGCATTAACAAAAAAACAAATTTTGCAATGTATTCATTCCTCACTTTTTCAACACAGTCTAAGAATTCATAAGCCTACTACATGCTTGTTAACTTCAAATCCTCTTGCAATGAACTCAAACTAGCCTCATAGGCAAAGAACATAACAATGTAGGAAGCTATGTTAGGTGTTAGTGTAAATAGGGTAATTATGTATCTAGTTAGCTAATCACCCTTTCTAGGTTGACCCATTCATACTTAGCTTAAGTTTATGTAGAGGATAAGATTCCCTTTTGTCTCACCTCATGTAGACTTGACACATGCCCTCACACTTGTCTCATGTGAGCTAACATGTGTTTCTTATTTGGAGGGGTAGTTAGACATTTAGCCTTACCTTCCTACCTCCTCTTCCTTGCCTTTATATGCAAGGATTCTCATTGTACATTTGTGATGCAGTCAAGGTAGGAGGGTCCAATGAAGGACTATCCAACCTTGCAAACTTAAACAATTAATAGTATGGTCATAACAAGATGTAACAACAATATACAGATAACTACATAATGATAATAGATATTCACAAACACATGACACAAGATATATCCTGGGAAAACCCTCAAAGGGAAAAACCCAGCCTTCAAATGTCACTTCTCATTATATTAGATATCCAAATCACATTATATATGCCTCTAGGGATTTTCATGTGCTAGGCTGCATCCCAGGGTTACAAGAGATTCATACAACACAACATTCTTCTATGTCCTTCTTTTCCTTCTCAAACCTCTGCTTTGTATCTTTTCTTGTTCTCTGTTCTATCTTCTACTTCTACTACTTCCCTAGATCAAAATAATTTATCTTCTTGCTTCATATCTTCGCATACTCCATCACTTCTTTGAAACAATCCTTTATCCTTCATTTAGATCCTCTACAAGCCTTCAAATCATTACCAAGTCAGCCTAATTGTAACGACTAATATGAAATGTGTAGAAACAAATAGGTCAGACCTAAACACTCAGCACTATTCCACAAATGATAGGAACTTGGTGTGGTTCTCCATGAAGGTTAGCTAGGTCCTAAAATACCTTGAATGATGTTCCATTAGGCTCTGCAAGTTACATAATTACTCTACAAACCCATTAGGCTTCAACTGAACATTGACTGCTCTGCTCTGTGAAAATAGGTGATCTTCTGATAATGATATCTCTTAGCAGACAAATCCAAATGACCTAAATTTTGAATATGATGTAGATGTCATGTCATAGAAACTAAATACAGCTCCACAAGCTCTAATGTGCAAATGTGGTAAAATGTGGTAATCTCCAATGTCTCTCCCTAACACTCTGCAACCAAACATTAACTGTCTTGAGTTACTTAAATGACTTTCAGATGCTCCTGCATCAAACTCTTAGGGTTAATTGAAAAGTGATCCTATTCACTTTGGTATGGATTCTATCAAAATCAATGTTATCTCTTAGGATATGTTCAGTGGTCTATTCGCAGGTGCTTGTAACTACCTCAAGGTCGGTGGTCTGTTCAAGCCATCCATGCAAACTACTTCAAGTTTGGCGATCTGTTCACAAATCACTGCACTTCTTCATGGTCAATGGTCTATATAGGTCCTCTATGCAAACTATCTCTAGTTCTTCTCACTTCTAGTGATCTAAGTTTGGCATTCTACTTGAAAGCCTTGCACTGCCTGAATGATCGACGATCTAAGAAAGTCTTCTCTGTAAGCTACCTCAAATTCTTCATTCTTCTAGTGGTCTAGGGTCAGTAGTCTAGCTACAATGTTACAACTACCTCTCAATTTGCTGCTCTATTGTCAAACACTTGTAGGTTGCCTCAAGATCAATATCAACTTCAATCAATTAAGAGTCAATCAATTCATTCATGCATCCTCCAGAACAATCTTGTTACCTCCTTGATATAGTCAATACATTATTTGAATTTCATCTACACCAATTTCTAATCTCTAGTTCTAGATACAATTCCTTTCACACACATCAAAATCTTATAGTTTCTTCTCCACATACATTGCTTCTAGACTTTCCTTTGTTTTTTATCCATGTTTCCCTTACTCCGGTACACAAACTTCCTCTTCCGGTAGAATTTCTGGTCATCCCTTATTTCTCTGCAATATGAACTTCCCTTTCCTATTATGCTTCATACTTGTTTACAAACTTTCTCTTGCACTGGTTCCTCAAATGATTAGTCTACAACAAAATTCTCCTCAAGATCAATGCGTCACCCTCTTCTGGCTTCTTTGTTGAACTTAGTGATTCAATAGGTTCTTCTTCCTCTACATAAGTCCACTCTGCATTATTTACTACTTCTCCTTCATTAGTCTCTCCTGTAATAGGTTCTTGGTGACATTTAACACTTGATGTTTTTTTCCTCCAAACTTGAAAATAGGTTCCTCTCCTATCAAATCCTCTTTCATTCCTTTTGTATCCTTCATTGCGGTAAGAATTATGACTCCTATCATTTCTCCCTCTGTGGTATGAATTACTATCCTTGTTTTTCTCCACATATGGTCTTCTCTCTTTGCATCTTGATCCATAGCCTTCTTTTCCTTCAATGCATGAATACTTCAATCTATACAACCTTTTGAACATACAAGTAACACGTTTCCATTTTTGGTGTAGGGCACCTAGGAGCACCTTGGTTCCTAAAGTCACTTTGTTTGCATTTTTTTGAAAGGTTGTGATTTTTGTTTAATGTGTTTTGTAATAAGGCTTTTCATAGCCATGTTGGAAGGTCTATTCTTGTGTGGTCAAGAGGTCTGGGGTAACTTTATAAACCTCATATCCTTCTTAGTCCACTTGGACCTAGTTGTGCCACTTAGGCCTAGAAGGTCTAATATTGGCTTTTTGAGTTTGTTTGAGTTGTCTTAGTGTTTTAGCATGGTCTAAGGAGTGTGATGGCAGTTTGATTCCATTTGACAAGCACTCCTAATTGCCATCCTCTTGAAAATGCAAAAACTCCATAGTGTAACAAGTTGCCAATGTTGCCAATGACACATTGGCTGGTTCAAAACTTAGTTTGGGCGGTTGAATCTACTTTTGGAAGTTAGAAACTAACTTGGATAGGTGAAAAACAATTGTAATTCACTCCTGTATAGCAGAGGAGGTCTGGTATGGAGTTTTGGGGCTTTGAAACTACAGAAAATAGTAAATTTTCCTATTTTTCTCACTGTGTATAGATTGTTCAGACTTTTCACGTGTGCAAATAACATTTTTCTGAAAGCTCTTGGAGTCAGGGTTCCAATGCAACTAGTTTGAGGTCCTGAAGTGGTTGAGATCAAAAGTTATAGATTTTTCTTTCAAAACAGGTCTAGAAACCCTGTTTTCTAGGGCAGCCATAGAAATCCGGCCCTAGAATGCATTCCCACCATTGAAAATTCACAAAAACTAGTGAAATACAGGCTAGGGGTATGTACTATAAGATTCCAAAATATTTTTGTCAAAAAATGCAGTCTTCTATTTTTAAGGTGATGCCCTAGGTCAAGTATTTCATTGTATTTGGCCAATTTCATGCTATTTGAGGTTGTAGATGATCAAATCCTGTTAGGGTGAGCAAATAAATGATGGATTTGTGTTGTAGGGACATGGTAGAAGCATTCCAAATTCCTGCCCCTGACCTATGCACCCAATTTTAAGCACTTGCTTTGTAACCTAGCCTAAATTGATCAATTAGGCCTAGAAGACCAAATGAGTGTTCCGGATTGCTGGAGTAGAGTTGGAATAGGAGACTTGGGAGTTTGATAGGGTTCCATAGAGTGTATCTAAAACCATCATTTTCTTGCCTGGTCATATGGGATTTTGTCAAGTTTTGTTGAGAAAACCTAGTTTGGAGGGCTAGTAGCCTTACTAGTCAAGGTATAGGTTGAAGAGTTTTGGGAAGTTGGAGATCAAACCAACTGCATAGAAGGTGTTTGTTGATCTATTTTAAGGTGTTGGAGAAGCCTTAGGGGTTGGCCAATAGTCTAGACATCAAATCCTTCATATGCCTTGTATGTGCCTTTGGTTGGTTGGTTGGTTGAAGGCTAGTTGAAGTGGGTGAGTGGGCAAAGGACAATAGAGTAAACCTTTGTGTGTTGCTTCCTTTGTGCTACTCTGCATCAGGTGGTATCAGAGCCATCAAAGAGATGGGAGATAGAGGAGAAGAGGAGGAAATTCCTTCAAAGGTGACTAATGCTGAATTGGCAAAGATAGTGAGAGAGCAAGTAGCCAAGAACAAAAGGATGGAGGCTGAGATAGAAAAGTTGAAGAAAGACAAAGACAAGAAGAAGAAGTCAGAAGTCATCTTAGATTCAGATGAAGAGGATCAAGATGAGGAAGAAGAAGTGCCAATGGAAGAGCCACAAGGAGGCATGTCAGAGAGACAATTCCTAGATGCACTTGGAAAGTTGAGTAGGAAGGACACTAAGGCAGACTTACCTATGTTTCTTGGTAAGATGAATCTAGAGGAGTGCCTTGATTGGATTGAGGCAATGGAGAACTATTTTGAATGTGAAGAAGTGGTAGAAAATCAGAAAGTGAAGATTGCCAAATCAAGAATGAAAGGGCTAGCCTTGAGTTGGTGGAATTTTATTCAAAATGAAAGGATAGAAGATGATAGGAATCCTATCTCTACATGGAGGAAGATGGTACTTGAAATCAAGAAGCAATTTGTCCCTGAGGATTATGAGGTCAACTTGAACAAGAAGTTGCACAACTTGAGACAAAAGGACATGGACGTGAACACCTACACAGAGGAGTTTCACAAGATGACATTGAAAGCCAAGATGCCTGAGAATGAAAAACATAAGCTTGCAAGGTATCTTAATGGCCTCAAGTTCTCCATTCAAGATGAATTAACTCTCTTTAACCCAGAGATAGTCCATAAGTGTTTTCAAATGGCATTGAGAATTGAGGATAAACAAAGAAGAAAAGGTGATTCATACAGCAGCAGTAGAGGTAGAGGAAATCAGAACTTTAGGGGCAGGGGCAGATTTCAAAATAGAGATAATTTCTCTAGATTCCAAGGTGGCGGATCACAAGAAGGCAGCCAAGGGCAGGCTGATAAAAACAGTGCTGATAAGGGTCAGTTTAGGGGCAGAGGTAATGGCAGAGGAAGAAGTGGGGGCAGAGGTCCCAATGTGTTTACTGGAAGGTGTTTCTCTTGCAATCAGATTGGACATCAGTCCTTTAGGTGCCCGAAGAAGATGGGAAACACTGCTGCAAATTAGAAAGAAAGAAGAGTACAACTCCTTCAAGAAGAGGACTGTCAAAGCACCACAATTTACCAAACAGCCTCTTCCAAGTCTGCAGCACCTGAGAGTGGAGAATGCATCATGTTTAACAAATCCCTCATCATGCCAGCCACCAAGGAGCAGCCCCAAAGAAACAACTTGTTCAGAACCACTTGCAAGGTGAAAGGAAAAGTTTGCAAGGTAATAGTAGATTTAGGTTCTTCTAAAAATTTGGCTTCTAATGAAATGATGACTAAGTTAGGATTGGAAAGAATGCCTCATCCTAACCCCTATAGAGTCTTTTGGCTAACCAAGGAACACCAAATTGTGGTGAAAGAGCAATGTTGGGTTGAATTCAAGATAGGTGAATATCATGATAAGGTTCTTTGTGAGATAGTGGATATGGATGCATGCCACCTTCTTCTTGGAAGGCCTTGGCAACATGACACAAGTGCCCAACATGATGGTAAGAACAATGTAATTCATTTGTCCAAGAATGGTGAAAAGTTTACAATGACTCCTTTGATTGATGATTGCAAAGAGAAAGTCATTTCTAGTTCAGTTATGTTGGTAGGTGAAAAAGAGTTTTTGGCTAACCTCAAGGAAGAGAAAGTGCCATGTTTTGCAGTAGTCATCAAGCCCAAGGATGTGAATCCCAAGAAGGTCAAAGTGCAGCAACCTCTTATTAGGATTGGACCAAAGGAAGTGGAAGAACTATTGGAGAGGTTTTAGGATGTGATAGCCGATGAAGGCAAGGATGCCCTTCCACCAAAAGGGGAGATTAGTCATTGCATTGATCTCATCCCTGGATCCACCCTACCAAACCAAGCAGCCTACAAGTTGACTCCAGAGCAAAATACTGAAGTGGCAAGACAAATCCAAGACTTGTTGGATAGAGGACTTATCAGGAGGAGTATTAGCCCATGTGCAGTACCTGCAATGCTTGCACCCAAGAAGGAAGGAACATGGAGACTATGCACTAATTCCAGGGCCATCAACAAGATTACTATTAGGTATAGATTTCCAATGCCTAGAATAGAAGATTTAATGGATTGCTTGGGTGGGGCTAAGTATTTTACCAAGATAGATCTAAAAAGTGGTTATCACCAAATCAGGATAAGGGAGGGGGATGAGTGGAAAACCGCCTTCAAAACTAATGAAGGACTATTTGAAGGGTTGTTATGCCTTTTGGCTTGTCAAATGCACCAAGCACCTTCATGAGATTGATGAATGAAGTGCTAAAACCTTTCCTTAACAAGTTTATTGTTGTATATTTGGATGATATACTGATTTTTAGTGATAGCAAGGAAGACCACATAAGGCATATCCATCAAGTGCTCAGGAGGCTTCAAGAGGAGAAGTTGAGAATCAATCTTGACAAATGTGTCTTCCTACAAGAAGAGTTGATATTTTTGGGGTTTGTCATCTCCAAGGGCAGCCTAAAAATGGATCCAAGTAAGGTTGCAGCCATTCTTAATTGGCCCACACCTACAACAGCCTCGGAGGTAAGGAGTTTCCATGGTTTATGCAACTTTTATAGAAAGTTCATTAGAGGGTTTAGTGGCATTTGTGCTCCACTTGTTGACACCATAAAAGGGGGCAAGAAATGTGTGTTTTTATGGACAAATGAGGCCAACCAAGCCTTTGAACTGTTAAAGAAAAAAATATCAGAAAAACCAATCCTTGTTCTTCCTGATTTTGACAAGGTCTTTGTGGTAGAATGTGATGCAAGTAAGAGGGCTGTTGGGGGAGTCCTAAGTCAAGATGGGAGGCCTGTAGCATTCTTTAGTGAGAAGTTAAATGAGGCAAAACAAAACTACTCCACCTATGATCTAGAGTTATATGCCATGGTTCAGTCATTAAGGAAATGGAGACACTACTTATTGCCAAAAGAATTTATAGTTTTTACTGACAACCATGCATTAAGCTTCTTGAACAGGCAGCAAAAGTTGAATCACAGACATGTCAAGTGGATGGAGTACATCCAAGCATACACCTTCTCCATAAAACACAAGAAAGGAGTGGCCAATAAGGTAGCCGATGCCTTAAGCAGGAGAAATCTTGTTGTGCAAACTATTCAGTTGGAAAGTATAGGTATTCATGCCATTAAAGATCAGTATGTAGCAGATGAAGACTTCAAAGAGCCATACCTATCTTGCAAGGCCATGACAGGAAGGTATAATACTGATTTTTCTAATTTTTTGTTGCAAGATGGATATCTTTTCAAGGGTAGCATGTTGTGTATCCTAAGAGGATCTGTTAGAGAGAATATAATTAGGGAAAAGCATTGTGGCAGCATGTCAGGTCACTTTGGTATTGATAAGACCCTAGAATTGGTTAGGAGGTACTATTTTTGGCCCAAATTGCCAACCGATGTAAGGAAGTTTGTTGAAACTTGTCAAATTTGCCAAAGAGCAAAGGGGCATACATCCAATGCAGGTTTATACACTCCTCTACCTATTCCTTCAAAGCCTTGGGATTCCATAAGTATGGACTTTGTACTTGGTTTGCCTAGGACAAAGAATGGACATGACAACATTTTTGTGGTTGTAGATAAGTTCTCAAAAATGGCTCACTTCATCCCATGTAGAACCACACATGATGCCTCACACATAGCAGGTCTTTTCTTCAAGGAAATAGTCAGGTTACATGGTTTACCTTTGTCCATAATCTCAGACAGAGACCCCAAGTTCATTGGCCACTTCTGGAGGACACTGTGGAAGAGACTAGGTACAAATTTGTCCTTATCATCTGCCTATCACCCTCAGTCTAATGGACAAACAAAGGTGATTAATAGGTCACTTGGCAACCTCCTAAGATGCCTAACCAAGGAGCAGGGTGCTAGTTGGGATTCAATTTTGGCTCAGGCAGAGTTCTCATACAATGACACTGTCAATAGAAGCACCAGCCTATCTCCTTTCCAAATTGTTTATGGCACTCACCCAAGGGGTATTTTGGAACTAAGGGAGGTTAAAGGACTGGAAAACAGCAGTGCCTTGGCTGAAGACTTCGTTCAAGTCATGAAAGATGTCCATGAACACGTACAACAGAAATTGATGTCCACTTCTCAGAAATATAAACAATTTGCTAACAGAAAAAGAAGGGATTTGCAGTTCAAGGAAGGTGATTTAGTAATGGTTCATCTGAAGAAGGAAGGCTCCCTGTAGGTAAACATACCAAGCTACTCATGAAGAAGATTGGGCCTTGTGAAGTGCTCAAGAAATGTGGAGAAAATGCCTATAAAATCAGACTTTTGGATGGCATTGCTTTGTCTCCAATTTTTAATATTTCAGACCTTTATCCCTATAAAGGATCTGATCCTCAGACTATTGTTGAAGAAGATCAAACTGATCAGACATTCCAGGAACTCATTCCTTCATCTCCAAATCAGATTGAGTGCATTTTGGACAAGAGGATTGCAAAACAAACTAGAAGGCACACCTATCATGACTATTTGGTGAAGTGGCTAAACAAACCTCAGGAGGATGCCACTTGGATGAGCAAGGAAGACATTGAGAAGGCAGGTTTCACATTTGACAGCATTCCAACTCAAGAGACTTGAGTTCTGTTTGACAGTGGGTGTATGGTGTAGGGCACCTAGGAGCACCTTGGTTCCTAAAGTCACTTTGTTTGCATTTTTTTGAAAGGTTGTGATTTTTGTTTAATGTGTTTTGTAATAAGGCTTTTCATAGCCATGTTGGAAGGTCTATTCTTGTGTGGTCAAGAGATCTGGGGTAACTTTATAAACCTCATATCCTTCTTAGTCCACTTGGACCTAGTTGTGCCACTTAGGCCTAGAAGGTCTAATATTGGCTTTTTGAGTTTGTTTGAGTTGTCTTAGTGTTTTAGCATGGTCTAAGGAGTCTGATGGTGGTTTGATTCCATTTGACAAGCACACCTAATCGCCATCCTCTTGAAAATGCAAAAACTTCATAGTGTAACAAGTTGCCAATGTTGCCAATGACACATTGGCCAGTTCAAAACTTAGTTTGGGCGGTTGAATCTACTTTTGGAAGTTAGAAGCCAACTTGGATAGGTGAAAAACAATTGTAATTCACTCCTATATGGCAGAGGAGGTCTGGTACGGAGTTTTGGGGCTTTGAAACTATAGAAAACAACAAATTTTCCTATTTTTCTCACTGTGTACGGACTATACAGACTTTTCACATGTGCAAATAACATTTTTCTGAAAGCTCTTGGAGCCAGGGTTCCAATGCAACTACTTTGAGTCCTAAAGTGGTTGGGATCAAAAGTTATAGATTTTTCTTTCAAAACAGGTCTAGAAACCCTGTTTTCTAGGGAAGCCATAGAAATCCGGCCCTAGAATGCATTCCCACCGTTGAAAATTCACAAAAACTGGTGAAATGTAGGCTAGGGGTATGTACTATAAGATTCCAAAATATTTTTGTCAGAAAATGCAGTCTTCTATTTTTAAGGTGATGCCCTAGGTCAAGTATTTCATTGTATTTGGCCAATTTCATGCTATTTGAGGTTGTAGATGATAGAATCCTATTAGGATGAGCAAATAAATGATGGATTTGTGTTGTAGGGACATGGTAGAAGCATTCCAAATTCTTGCCCCTAACCTATGCACCCAATTTTGAGCACTTGCTTTGTAACCTAGCCTAAATTGATCGATTAGGCCTAGAAGACCAAATGAGTGTTCTAGATTGCTGGAGTAGAGTTGGAATAGGAGACTTGGGAGTTTGATAGGGTTCCATAGAGTGTATCTAAAACCATCATTTTCTTGCCTGGTCATATGGGATTTTGTCAAGTTTTGTTGAGAAAACCTAGTTTGGAGGGCTAGTAGCCTTACTAGTCAAGGTAGAGGTTGAAGAGTTTTGGGAAGTTGGAGATCAAACCAACTGCATAGAAGGTGTTTTTTGATCTATTTTAAGGTGTTGGAGAAGCCTTAGGGGTTGGACAATAGTCTGGACATCAAATCCTTCATATGCCTTGTATGTGCCTTTGGTTGGTTGGTTGGTTGAAGGCTAGTTGAAGTGGGTGAGTGGGCAAAGGACAATAGAGTAAACCTTTGTGTGTTGCTTCCCTTGTGTCACTCTACATCAATTTTGATCCATCAATCCATCCATAATCCATTTGCATACAATCTGTCATAGGTTTCTTCCTCCGCATTTTATTCCAACACATCTTTTAAGAGTGATTCCTTAATCCATAGAACTTACAAGGGTATAGATCCCAACACAATTCATTTTCATGTCCATGTCTATTACAATAAGAATAATGCATACCTTTTCTTCCCTGAGTTGATTTGTTTAAACTTGTCACAACATCCTTACCTCTAATATATCCATGGCCTTCATTTCTTGATCTTATTACCATCTCAATAGGCTCTTTAATTCCTTGCCGACACTTTCCCAATCCTTTTCCTTCATATCCTATTTTTTGCATGATTTTGAAAAAATACTATCACCAACAATTACAAATTCAGTTACCTTGTTATCTTCAACTTCACTTTCTAAAGAAGATTTTGTAGCATCACACAAATCATTAGTATCACAAGAAACATCACAAAGTTTAGGCTTCGATCTTAGGATTTCATTCTCCTTCCTACATGCTACAAGTGAATTCTCTAACTAATTAACATGTTCTTTCAATCTAGATATTTCACTCTTTTACAAACTATTTTCCTTTTTCAACTCTTCCAAATTTTCCTCTAGATCTTTGTTTCTCTTTTCCACCTTCCCAAACAACTTGAATCCTTCTTTCAATTCTTCAAAACTTATTTTGACATACTCAAACAACTTCATCTCTTCTTCTAATTCTTCATTCCTCCTTTTTACATTTTCTAATTCTTCTTCCATAATATCCTTCTCACATATTAGGTTTTCATTTTCTTTCTTCATTCTCTTTCCATTCTTCACCATTGAAACAAATTATACAAACAACTTAATATGAAAAGCTTACCTAGATCTATATTGCCTTGATCTTTCTTTTGCATTTATTCTTATACCTCTAGTAGCACTTACTGTTCTCTAGGGTTTTGCACTCTCTTCCAACACTTTCTATCTTTCCAACAGATTCACAATCTTCCTAGCAGATTCACAACCAACTCTGATACCACTTGATGCAGTCAAGGTAGGAGGGTCCAATGAAGGACTATCCAACCTTGTAGCCTTAAACAATTAACATCATGATCATAACAAGATGTAACAACAACATACAAATAACTATAGAATGATAATAGATATTCATAAACACATGACACAAGATATATCTTGGGAAAACCCTCAAAGGGAAAAACCCAGCCTTCAAAGGTAACTTCTCATTATATTAGATATCCAAATCACATTACATATGCCTCTAGGGCTTTTCATGTGCTAGGTTGCAGCCCAAGGTTACAAGAGATTCATACAACACAACAACATTCTTCTATGTCCTTCTTTTCCTTCTCAAATCTTTGCTCTATATCTTCTCCTATTCTTTGTTCTATCTTCTACTTCTGCTAATTCCATGGATCAAAACAACTCATCTTCTTGCTTCATATCGTCACAGACTCTATCATTTCTTTGAAGCAATCCTTTATCCTTCATTTATATCCTTTGCAAGCCTTCAAATCATTACCAAGTTGGCCTAATTGTAATGGCTATTATGAAACATGTAGAAACAAATAGGTCAGACCTAAACACTCAGTACTGCTCCGCAAATGATAGGAACTTGATGTGGTTCTCCATGAAGGTTAGGTAGGTCCTAAACTACCTTGAATGATGTTCCATTAGGCTCCACAAGTCATGGAATTGCTTCGCAAACCCATTAGGCTTCAACTGGACACTGACTTCTCTACTCTATGAAAATAGGTAATCTTCTGATAATGATATCTCTTAGCAAACAAATCCAAATGACCTAAATTTTGAATATGATGTAGATGGCATGTCATAGAAACTAAATCTAGCTTTGCAAGCTCTAATGTGCAAATGTGATAAAATGCAGTAATCTCCAATGTCTCTCATTGGCACTCTACAACCAAACATTAATTGTCTCGAGTTACTTAAATGACTTCCAGATGCTCCTGCATCAATTTGACACTCTTATTTTTATGATAGACATGCTTTTTTGCTTTATCATTCACTTGTGGAAGTTTATTTTGGATGTTGCATTATGATCTTGGCTACTCCAACAGGGTATCAAAGCAGTGAATCACATGTCTCTACCTAAATATGGGTGAATCCAACACTCAGCTCTATCATTGGAGCATCGTAGAGCCAAATGGACCTCATTGTTGAGTCTAGAAGGCTCAAGAAATAAAGAATAACCTTTTGTTTTGTCAATTTTAGTAACTTTTAGTTTTTGCAAGTTTTTTACCCCTATCCTTGTATCATACTACCATACAACTGTACTTGTATGGATTTTTTTTGTAAAAAAAGAAATTTTTGTAGAGGGCTTCATCACCCCTTATAAATTTTCTACAACTCTTGGTTTATTTCTTTGTATTTTGTAGGTCACATTAAGAATTTAGGGTCTATTTGGCCCTCTTCATAGGTCTTCTTGCCCCCTTTGGCCCTGTTCAAGCTCGATTGGCCTTTGTAAACCCTTTCTGGGTCAACTTTGCACACCTTTATAGGATTGATTTTGGGCCCCTTTTAGTGTTCCAAGTTTTAGGCTAACTCAACCCCTCTGTAGGCCCATTTTGTGCTTCTTTTATCCTTAAATGCCCCTTTTGGGCCTCCTCCTTTGACCCTGATCTTGGCTCCTTTCAAACCAGGGTTCTCCAAACTAATCCCAACTGCATCTGGTTCATCAAATCTAGCCTCCTCTCCATTCCAAGCATTTGGTATTTAGCCTTTAGCATGCTTCGTGTCCTTTTCTTGGCTCTGATTGAGCCCTTGGAATCACTCCTTGACTTCTGAGTCTAGTTTGCTGATGTAGCCTCAACAGTCCATATCCTGCACTCCAGAATCAATCGTACTAGTCCTAGAAACCAAGTTCCATTGAACACTTTCTACATTCCCATCTTAGTGGACTCCTTGCAAACTTATACCCCATCCTATTTGTGATCCGACCTACTCATCTACTTCTAGCTACCCTTGCGACCTAGTCCAACTCACTTGTTTGTGGACTTGAATGCCTAGTTTGTCCTAGTCACCCCCTGGAAAACTCCCTATATTCCACCTTGATTGCTCCATTTTAGGCTCCACCAGGTTGCCATCAATCCACCATTAGGCCACCATTCACTGGCCACCTAGGCCTTTCTTTTTCCTCTAATACGGGCTTTTTTTCATTTTTCTATAAATTTTTACCTAGGTGGTCAAATTTATCAAACTTATAGTTTACAAAAAGATAATTCTATCACCAACACTATGGTGTCATTTATTTTTTAAAATTGTAACAACTTTTTTATGATTTTAGCCCTTCAAAGTTCATTTTTTGTATAATTTTTGATGGGGCATACCTTTCACTTTGTTTATAAATAAATCACAAACTTATTTTTGAAACTTAATAGAATTTCACAAGGAATCCATCTACACATGTAATTTTAAGTTTATGTTAGTTATTTTTTTAATTAAAAAATGTAAAAACAATTGTGCAATATAAATGGTCAATTTAGGCATCCAAACTGAACACACTTGTAATTTTCCTTGCATATTTTTCTGGGGTGGCCTATTTTTCAGCATTAATCATTTTAGGGGGGGTAATCTTGCATTTCTTCTTTAGATATAGTTACTAATGTGATCATGTCTTTTACACTAAATCCCTTCCATTTGAGTATTGTTCATAATCCTCCTAATAAATGGGAAATCAAGTGTAGATATTGTTGGAAGAACAAGCATATAGAAGAAGATTGTATTCATCATCAAATTGATGAAATGAAACAAATTCTAATTGATCATGGTATTGTTTTACCTAATTGTTATAATCCATCACCTATAAAATTCATCTGGTCTCACTCAAACATCTTGTGAGACAATATCATTTAGGGATGAACAATGTAGTTTGATGACTTGCATTGAGATCTGGTCTCCTAATCCATGGCTTCTAGAGACTCTATGCACTATGACATTGATATCAATGTTTCAAATCCATCACATTGGGATGCATTTCTACTAGACATATCATCCTTGTTTGTAGAGTCTCACATTGAAGATTTTGAAGACACCATTTAGGGCATTCATCTTCTCTTTGATGATAGCCACATCAATGCTATTATCCCCACATATACATATTTAGATCCTATTCTATATCAACTTCCACATGGAACATTTGAGTAGAATTCCAAGACATCATATTAGGCATCATCTAGGTCTTTGAATCATGTGAAAGACTTAGAGATATTCATCCTTCTTCTTGCATGTTCCTATTTGGAATGGGAAGATATCTTGTACACTTTTGTGGTTCTATTTCTTCCCAAAGGAAGAAATTTTGTTCAATGATCATGGATCATCTTTGACATCTAATGTCAAACATCCACTAGAATTATAAGAGGTATTTTGAGGGGAGGCTACATGGTTTCTCTTCTCATCTCAGTTTTGGGAGGGAGCATTGCTTCGCATGGAGTTATTTCCTTCTCATTTCTTGGGGGGTCACATAGAACTTCTCTCTTCACTCCTATGGGGGGAACATTTATTATATATTCATGATAGAAGTGGTCCTTGGGGTGTCATGATGAGTCATCCATCTTCACTTGTTCAAATTTTTATGCATCTTTTCTCTTTTGGAGAGGAGTTTTATTTCCCACTAGGTTTTCTCCTTTACTCAATTTATGATAAATTTGTTTTTACATGGTTACCTACCATGGAATAGTAGCGGGACCCATCATCATTGTATCTCTACTCCCTAAGTTGCACTTAAGAGGGTGTTAATTTAAATAGGGTAATTATGTATCTAGTTAGCTAATCACCCTTTCTAGGTTGACCCATTTACACTTAGATTAAGTTTACTTAGAAGATAAGATTACATTTTATGTCACCTCATGGTCTCACCTTCCTACCTCCTCTTCCTTTCCTTTATATGCAAGGGTTCTCATTATACATTTTACACTCTCATTTTTATGATAGACATGATTTTGTGCTTTATCATTCACTTGTGGAAGTTTATCGTGGATATTACATTTTGATCTTGGATGCTCCAACATTAGGTTTGAAAGCACCTGGGATTTTGGAGAGGGCAAATACAAACTTGTGGTTGAGGTCCATACTAGACTCCCCCTCTTGTCGTTTGATTTTTGCAAGTTCTTGGACAAGAGTAGTAGGGTCTAGACCATATGAAAATTCTCTATCAAATGTAGCCACAAGGTTTTCCCAAGAAGCAAAGGAATGTTCTAGAAAGGTATCAAACCATCTCTATTCCTTTCCACATAAAGACCTAACAAAAAATCTCATCCACATGTCTTCATCTTCAAACTAAAAATTTTCCATAAATTCTAAAAGGTCATCAACATTTTTGTCCAATTCATGCATATCATACCCATCAAATCTAGGCAAATCTTATTCATGGCTTGGATAATATAGGTCTAGATATTTATAAGTGATGCCTAGGGGAATGATAGGGGATTGAACAAGTTGTCATTTGATAGCAGCAGAGTGAGCATTAGATTGAAACCTACTTAAGCAACTTGATTTGATTTTCAATTTCTTTATACTACTCAACAAGGTCATTTTCCTTTTGTATGGATGCCTATAGGTTAATGCATGTATTTGCATAGGATGTAGTGCCACTAGAATAGCATTAAGAAGTCTCACTATAACAATCATAAGAATTAGTTCCAAGATAGTTTCTAGGATCTTAAACATAAGAAGATGAATATGAAGGAGCATCCCTAGAATAATCTTTGTCAAACAAGGGAGCCATAACTAGAACATACGACCATGTAGGGTAGAAAATAAAGGTTTTTAAAATTATGTTCCTTTACCAAGAAAGGAACCATGTCTTAAGAGATAGGAAGAAAAAATCATGTCTACCTATAATACCAACTACTATAAGCTTGAGATGTGATCTTAAAACACCAACAACAAATAGGTAAAAACATCAATAAATTACCTTTTTTGTTAGTAGAGTCACCACCTCTTTCACAAGAGGAATACCTTGAAGCACATCTAATCTCCAAGGCAACAAATTGATTATATGTTTAAATCACGAGTAGATTCTTTAATAATTTTTAACCCAATAATGTCTTCTTCCCTAGCACCATTCTACTGGTGCAAGTTGACAAAATGCCAACACGACATATAACATAATGCAATACTTTGATGGTAGAAAACTTTCTTCAATAAATTACTAGGGTCTATAGGATGAAATCAAGAATTTATCTCCCAAAATATGATTACATTCTATTGGCATAAGTTGATAGGTTGCCATCTTGAAACACTAACCAAGATGCAATGCCAAAAATTTCTCCAAGTTACCATTGCATAAAAAATAGAATCAAAGTTAATCTCTCCTTGGAAATGGTGCTATTCTATTGGATCCCAAAACTACAACTCCACACTCATATAGTATATTCTCACCTTCAAGGCCAGTGGGTGTCACCAATGGATCATTAATAGATTGAGGATGGTTAAAGGCCAATTAACAAGAGTGGATAATCTCTCCTACATTTTGAGCTCAATTTGACTTGGGAGGGTATTCCTAGAGGTAAGCCTTAATAGGATTTGATCACAATGGAAGGTGAACATAATGAACCAGTGTAATAGTATCCAATGTATGTTGGACCCCAAAAGTTGTCACTAGGTCAGAAGCTAACCTTATGCACATAAAATGTCTAATTAAGCTAATTACTACACCTTGTAGATGCAACCACATATGATAACAACATGATATAAAACAAGATGAATCTGCTTAACTTCACATACATAATTTGCAAGGTGTAGTCATGCAAGAACATAATTCTCCAAAGATTTAGACACTTGAAGGTTGCTTAGGATTGTTCGTTGGTTTGAAATACAAATAACATAGGTAGAGGATTGATAAAATAAATAGTGTTTGACCCCTCATCAATATGGACAAGTGTCTACTTCATTGGGAAATAGAGTCACAAATGCAAGGAAGGAACTATATTTTTAAAAAATCAACAAAACTATATATGCATTTACATATGAATCAAATATTACATCTCATATAATAGACATACTTAATAATCCATAATAGAACTGCAATAACCCATATGTAACAAAGGAGAGTCCAATACAAAAGTTTTGCATTAAATTAGATTCTATCACACATAGATCAAACCCTCATTACAATCACACCAACAAATGTGGCAAGAGAAAACACATAGCTATGACTATACATTCCACTGAATCATTACAAAATACCATCAAGACATAACATTATGTGAAGATATGCATTAAATATCCTTCCTATGGACTACAAGATACATTCTAGTTCCTTAAAGATTGGATGAAATTTGCATGATGCCTTAGAACCACTGTGAAGCACTTGTAGACCAAAAATTGGCTCAATGACTAACCCCTTGAATGGAAAGAAATCTTACCTTTATAACATTTGAAAAATCATGCCCTAATCCATTTACGGGAATCTAATGCACTTCAGGGGGTTCAAACTCATCCACCAAATTGAATGCAAACAAAGAGAAATCCCATAAGATCTAATTAGAGCTACATGCAATGAATTGGAAGAAGAAAAATGAGATTCTTTCTCAAAATGAGTAGTTGTAGAGTTTAAATCAAGCATTAATGGTTACCCATGAGATTGGTACATTTCAAAGATTTCTGGAGGAGTCATGAACTTTTGTAGGAATTTAATGGGGTACTACACATTAGGATAGGATGCAAGTGGAGAAGGTCTTGTAGGATGGAGAAATCCCATGGAGGAATGATGTGAAACTTCACATTGGAAATGGGCATCCTGGAAGGCATCAGGTTCATACAAAGAGGAAGGATAAGGAATTTTAGCCATTTGGAAGAAATGTGGGGAGATGTAATAGGACAAGATGTGGGAAAGTCATAACATCCTGCAACACGTCAGAAATCCACAACAAATGTTTTGTGGGTTCAGAGGGGGAACAAGATATACCACATGACAACATGTGATTGGCTAAAAAGAGGTGAAGGGAAAGAAATAAAGGTGGGGGATTTTGGTGGAACATGAGGTCTTAAGGGACATGTGGTTGCATATCATGTATCACAATTTTGGATAGGGGCCCAATTTAGAAACTACAATATAAAGGGGTGTGTAATGCAATAGGCATGCAACATGTGGTGGTAAGTGATCAACTTAGAGAAATGAAAGGAAAAAGAATTATGCAGGGAAAGAACCTAGAACAGGATGTCATGGGAAAAGGAGGAACTGTAGTAGGATATCTCGAGATTGTGCAAACTAGAAGGAAAGGCAACGAGAAAGGCCTTGTATGGAAAGAGGAAATTATAAGATAGGGTTAGCATTCTACAAAAGATGAAGGTAGAGGAAAATGCAGAGGAAGTGAATCATTCGATGGGAATTATGTGGAATGAGAAGAAGGAACCAAATATATAGTTGGAGTGGGATACTAGATCAGATTGAGAGAATACTAATCTAATAGGTGATCAAATTTCTATGAAGATGGAAATGTGAATGGAACTATGAGTTTTGCATAAATTTAGCATGGGGAAGGATTGAGGAAGTGTTGGAAACAATGCAGATAACTGAGAGGGGGGGTAAATCAGTTATCTTATAACTTTTCTATTTTAACTTCCTTTTCTTATCTTATCATTTAGTTTTGTATCGAAACAAGGCAATCACAAGAACTGAAAAGAAATTAACACATAACACAAGGATTTTTATGTGGAAACCCTGTTAAGGGAAAAACCACGGGGTGACTAACCCAAGATTGTATTCTCTGTTAAAAGAATAAGAGTACAAATTTGGCACTTGCCAATTAGGGCTCACTGCCCAAGCACACTGTTCACAAAAGGCCCACTACCTACAAGAGACTTATAGTCTACAAATGATTACAGATGATACCAAGGTGTTTGAACTAGTGAACAACATCTATACATGCAAGAATTCAGTTCCAATTAGGCACAGTATAATGATCTAGCACATTTCATTCTTCCTCTGCTCAATATTGCTTTCCTGTCACATTCTGAGCTTGAATTGTTGCCTTTCCACTTGTCTCTACTTTTCTTCACATTTAATCATTCATACTTACACTTACACACTCTCACAAGCTTTAATCCATCGTGTATATATATACGCATCAAGGATTTCCCACAACTTTCTAGTCAGCAACAAGAACACTTAGGATATTTGCAAGTTATTGTTTAGTCGGCTGAATCCATGCTTGATTAGTGATGTGCATAAAAAAATTAGGCATAGAAGTCATTAATCATGTTGGCCAACAATGTATAATGCCCCAAATTGCTTGATCAATACATTTTAGACATCCGGATTGAAATCTGATACTCTGCCAATCAGTTCTTCCTCTGTCTGCTCTGCCTGACTGGAACCCAACACTCAGATGCTCATATCTTTTTCATGCTTTGTCACCAGAGGCTAAATCTCTAGAATACAATAGTCATGATACCCCTCTTGACTTTTCCAAGTCTGCAACTTACTGAGTTACTCCATCTGAGAGATCCGGACCTGATTGTCGGACCTTGTTACATACTCTATTCTTGTTCACCAAACCAAAACAATCTTCAATCTGACTTTTGGTATAGGCATATTGTGTACTGCAGATGTGTGGGATAGACTTTGTTGCCATCAATGACAACACTTATGAAGCCACACAATGTCTCTTGCCAACAATCTCCCCCTTTGGCATTAATGGCAACACTTACTGAAAAATGGCTGTGTCGCAGTAACTCCCCCTTTGCTTGTGCTCTGTCTCTTGCACTATTTTACTAGAGCTCCCTCTTTGTTGGATTCCTCATTTTTCACTACTCTTCACTCTCCCTTTGACATCAATGGCAAAGGGTGGAATCCGCATACCAAAAGTTTACAAAAATTATTATATACATGGCCGCATAAGTATATACAAATCATATGTTATACTTACATATACTTAAGTATATCCGCAAAGGTTGTCTTCAACTACATGATTTTTGTGGCCCAACTCCTCTTCATTCTATCCAAAATGGAGATGTGTCCACTTAACAAAAACACATATGCTTTTGCCCTCTTTAAGTCTGTTGGATCACTGGTCTGGGCTATGTTTTGTGCCTCTGTCAAGGCATCATGCATTGCCTCTAACTTAGGGATAATTATCCCTCTGAGCTCACCCATTCTATCCATTATGTTCTTTTTTCTCTTTAACTAGTTCTTTAATTTCATTTATTATAGCAATAGCTTGACATTCATGATTCACCAGAGAGGTAGTAAGGGGATAAAAATTCTGAGATAAACTTGATAGTTTTCCTTCTTGTTCTTTCACTTTCTTCTCAATGTCCTCTGTCACTTTGGGCCAAGTTAAAGAAAATTTGTATATGTCCCCACCATCCTTAAGAGAATTTTCAAGGCTCTTTATGCCAATCCCTAAGGTTCTTCTATCATTAGAAATTAGCCCTTGTACTTCACTAAATCTATTTCCCAAGAACTCTTTCCAAACCTTAGTTTCTGCCGATTTCTCTAAGGATTCAAAATGAGTGTTAACAAAATTGACTAAGTTTTTTAGATTATCAGATGGAGAGGCAGAAGGATCCTTTTGATAGGTTGGTATAATCTTCTCCAACATCCCAGATGTAATTTCCAATAGCTCACAATCCTCCATGTGTGATTTTAGAAGTTTCTCTTTTGGTTTGGCCTGAGCAAAAGATGCAACTTTCATTATCTAAACTGGAGAGAGAGAGTCAAAGTTTAGTGGCCCTTGAATCAACTCAAGTTCATCCAGCTCCATCATTTCATTGTCTAGGAAATTCTGTACTATCTCTATAGTGTCTCTTGCTGACTCTACTTCCTTCCTTTTGGGCACATCTAAACTGACTTGCTTATTGACATCAATGATATTTGTTTCTTCTATCTATCCTTCCTCTTCCGGAACAGAGGAGTCTAATGCCTTAGATGGCTCTTCATCATTTTTCTTTAATCCTTCGACATCCTTGTCAGAAAATGTTTCTTCTTTTTGTCCTTCCTCTTCTGGAACAGAGGAATCTAATGCCTTAGATGACTCTTCATCATTTTTCTTTAATCCTTCAACATCCATGTTAGAAGGCTCTTCATCTGTTTCCCCTACAATGGGAAGATTAAATCTCTTCAAGGCATTCCAGAGAATTTCTTTTGTTTCATTTGCTATTTGGTCAGTTTCTCCAGTCATGAGTTTATTCATCCGAGACTTGCTTCGGAAATCATCTTTACAATCCTTAAAAACCATGTCCATTTGTTTTGGAGTGATAGAGGGACATAGCTGTATCACTATCTGCTCCCGGATCTCTGAGTATTTTGCCTTTACATTCTCTTTTCTTTTCTCCAATACATCTTCTAGGTTCTTTGGAATTACTGAAATTATTTCAATGAATGCTTTTTTATAGATATTCAGATACCTTACAGTAGCTTCCTCCAGAATTCTCTTGTCAGCATCATTGTATTCATCATAGAACTCTACCATCGGCTATAGGTTACCATCCATAGTAACTGCCTTGATGATATTATCAATAGAAAGAGTATGCTTCTCAACATACTCTGCTAACTTCTGCTCCACATAAACCTTGGGGTATTTTACTTTTGCTTTCTTCAATTTTCAAATCTCTACATCTGACTCAATCTCATCATCATCCTTGAGACTCACATAGGCTCTTTTAGCCTTGGATTTCTTTCTCTTTTCTTTTGCAGATGAATGGGCTTCCAGATTTGTAGCTTTAGAGCTCCCAGAGGAAGAATTCCTAGTGGTTCTAGTCTAGGTGGAGGCTTCTACTGGAACCTATTCTTTCTTTTCTTCCTCTTTTTCTTTCTCAATTTTCTCTATTCTTTCTCTATTTGCAGTAACAGCTTCTCTGGTGATGCCAAATTTCTCAGCTAGTTCTTCAACTTCTTTTCTCACCTTTCTTTTTATCTCAGGCCTTCTTAGTTCAACATGCAGTTTTATGTTTAATTCTTCAAAAGTGCCAAACCTCTCTGCTTTGGTGTCCTTGGGTTGACTCAGTAAATGTTGAATATGAGTCTCCAATATGTTTCCATCAACCTCATAGCCCATGGGCAATATCCATACTGTCCTTGACTCAACTACCTCTATTAGGCACTGATCAATATCTACCATAAAGTAGACTGTCTTTGTACTTCTCCACTATTTTTTTGGGAATTCTCTCTCTTGCTTGAATCATGCTCTAGAAATTTTTGAAGTAACCCCAGAGAGCTGTCTTCTAGGTTTGAGTGTCACCTAGTTCATACAAGTAATCCCTGATCTGTATAGCAACTGGTTTGTTATTTTCCCAGATCAGACCTTTTGAACCTGGTAACTCATTCATGAAGTAGAAAAATAAGCATAACACCAAATCACCATATTTGAAAGAGTTATTTTTATCTTTCTTGATCTTTTGTAGGTTCTCCATTAACTGATTCAATAGGAGTTCATACAGGTCATAATCTGCATTCTCTCTTAGCATCTGGTATGTAGTGTAGATGGCAGTACCAGATACAAAGTTTTCTCTACTTGAATGGTAAATCTTGTAACCAATCACAATTGAGGCAAACTTGACATCTGGGTCAGTGATGTCATCAATGGTCATTGCCCTCTTATCAAATTTTGAACCAGTGGCCTTAGATACTATTTGATTCTTCACAGACTTAAGAGCAGGCAACCCACCAATGGAGTACAAACTAGTTACAACTTTGATGACATCTTTGGTTATTTTGAAAGGCCTCACTAACCACATGAAGTTATCATGGATCCTACTTAAGATATACCAGACCCATTTGTCCTTTCCAAAAGATGGAAAATGTATGCAATGTACAAAATGCTTATCTTTTAGGGTTTGGAATTCCAGTTTCAGATCAAAGTTCTCACTGCTTAACTGATTGTGGTATAGTTTCATCAATTTCAGGTCTCCAAAGTCCTTAATGTTTGCATGTATATAAACCCTAATGTCTTCTACATGGAGAACGCCATACGGGGTACAGGAAAACGCACCCAAAGGATCAATCTCAATAGATTTGTGAGGATGTTTCTTAAAAACTGGCCTTGGTCTCTTAGAAACATTTACAACCATAGGAGTAGCCATTCTAATCAATGAAGATTGGAGAGATTTACAAAAAAAATACCTCTTCATGCCTTAGGGTTTGAAGCGACTACCGGAACATATTACACTTGGATTCGATCTTCAACTAAGTTTGAGTGTTTTGTTGGATTCCTTCTCAGAGCTCTTCTCCCTTCTTCGTGAGTGCAAAGTGTTGCAAATCATGGATGAGAAACCTTTTAACCTTGCCCAAAAAACCTAATTTCCCTTTGTAATAAATGCACAACTTAAGTCAACCGGTTACCCTGTATTGAGAGAGATTTTCTTGAATCACTGCGTGGATCTTAAAATCATTGTCTATGAGGGTTGACAGCATATTTTCACCTTTTTCAAACATGCCATAGGTCCTCAAATTAAAACATTTCAATTTTGAATCATACCAAATCTATCTGTGAAATTTTGCTTTACCAGATAGCTGCTGATACAAGATCTCCTCACAGATTCCTCAAATCTGCATGTGGATTTGTCAAATTTTGACTGGATGAATTTTAAATGAATCTCCTCAAACCCTTTAAACCGCAACCTCTTATTCTGACTCAATCTACCAAATTCAGGCACTCACTAGCTGGATGGTGGAAAAAAGATCTTTTCTGTAGCTTCCCCTAAGCCAGAGCTTAATTTTTAGTTTCTGAAAGGAATATCAATACTAGATTCTAGTGTGGATCCATCCCCAATATTCATTGTACTCTTCTTTACCCAAATATTTCTCATCTCCTTTTGAACTTCATCCACATTTAATTTACCTTTGCCTTTATCTTGTTTTTGATCATGATCCATTGAACCTTTTCTATTTTGACTCCTACTTCTGCAGAATCTGGCTATGTGACCAGATCCATTGCAATTATAACACACATTTCTTTGCTTATTTGAATGATATCCTCTTGATTTGCACTCATTAGCTTTATGTCCAATTCTATTGCATACAAAGCATCTACCATTGAAAGAATTATTCATTTGCATATTTCTACATTCGTGAGATTTGTGACCATACCTTTTGCAACTAAAACATTGATCGGAGAAGGATGGATTGATTTGATTCATTCTATTTCTGCACTGGATTGCTTTATGACCAAACTTATTGCAATTGAAGCAGTATCCATTGAAGGAAGGATATCTTTGAGCATTTGGTTGTCTTACCGGAGGTCTTCTAGGCTTGTTACTTTGATTTCTTGATCCAAAGTTCTTCTGACTGGATCCAGACCTTTCACCTTTCTCATATCCCAAGCCATGCTTATCATCTACCCTCTTTTGGCTTTCAAGAAGAAATTCAAGTTGGGCTGAGCTTATCTTTAATTTTATTTTGTATTCATTTGAAGATTGAAGATCTTGTTTAAGAGTGTCTATCTGGTTCTCAAGTTGTTCTTCATTATCTCTAGCTTCTTTAAGATCATATTCAAGATGCCTGATTATTCTATCCATTTTGTGGTAGTCCTCTATTTTCTCCCTGAGGGATTGTTTTAAATTATCTCCAATCTTTCTCTTTTCTTCAATTTCTTGGGTGAATTTCATAACCCCTCATTCCATTTCATGCCTTATCATAATGACTTCTTTTGACAACTTCTCGCATAGCTTATTTTTCTCATTCAGATCCTCATCAACATTATTGACCTCATTCTAATTTGCAAATTTCTGGAGTAGTTCCTTTCTCTTTTTCATAGAATTACTAAGTTTTTTTCTTTTAGCTCATTTATGAAATCATTAGCTTGCTTGAGTCTCTCTCTTAAATTGTTGACTTCAGAGTGGGATTGTTCAAGATCATCTAGGGCAGATTGAAGTTGTTCTTTCATACCATATGCATCCATTGAGATTCCCAGATCTTCCTCAAGCTGTTAGGCTTGTTCAGAAGACCTTAGCTTTGATACCAATTGTTGGAAACAATGTAGATAACTGAGAGGGGGGATGAATTAGTTATCTTATAACTTTTCTATTTTAACTTCCTTTTCGTATCTTACCATTTAGTGTTGTATCAAAACAAGGCAATCATAAGAACTGAAAAGAAATTAACACATAGCACAAAAAATTTTACATGGAAACCCTGTTAAGGGAAAAACCACAGGGTGACTAACCCAAGATTGTATTCTCTATTAAAAGAATAAGAGTACAAATTTGGCACTTGCCAATTAGGGCTCACTGCCTGAGCACATTGCTCATAAAAGGCCCACTGCCTACAAGAGACTTACAGTCTAAAAATGCTTACAGATGATACCAAGGTGTTTGAACTAGTGAACAACATCTATACATATAGGAATTCAGTTCTAATTAGGCACAATATACTGATCTGGCACATTTCATTCTTCCTCTGCTCAATATTGCTTTCCTGTCACATTCTGAGCTTAAATTACTGCCTTTGCACTTGTATCTGCTTTTCTTCACATTTAATCATTCATACTTACACTTACACACTCTCACAAGATTGAATCCATCAGGTATATATATCTGCATCAAGGATTTCCCACAACTTTCTAGTTAATAACAAGAACACTTAGGATATTTGCAAGTTATTGTTCATTCGATTGAATCCATGCTTGATTAGTGATATGCATCAAAAACTTAGGCATAGAAGTCATTAATCATGTTGGTAAATAATGTATAATGCCACAAATTGCTTGATCAATACCTTTTTCACATCCGGATTGAAGTCTGATACTCTACCGGTCAGTTCTTCCTCTGTCTGCTCTACCTGACTAGAACCCAACACTCAAATACTCATATATTTTTCATGCTTTGTCACCAGAGGCTAAATATCTAGAATACAATAGTCATGATACCCCTCTTGACTTGTCCAAGTCCGCAACTTACTGAGTTACTCCATCTGAGAGATCTAAACCTAATTATCAGACCTTGTTACATACTCTATTCTTGTTCACCGGACCAAAACAATCTTCAATCTAACTTCTGGTATAGGCATATTGTGTATTGTAGATGTGTGGGATAGAATTTTTTGCCATCAATGACAACACTTATGAAGCCACATAGTGTCTCCTACCAATAGGAAGAGGATGTGAGAGGTAGGAGTAAGAAAAATGAAGTGGAGGAAATTGAAAGGAAAAAGAGTTTGTGGGGATGAAAGTGGATGCATGAAGATGAAGGGGAACCAGACATGTATTTAGTTTAAAATTTTCATCCTATAAGAGAGTGAAAACCTACAAGATGAAAAAATCACTAGGAAATGACAAGGAAACTCCCACAATTAGAATCTTTCGGACTTATATGGAACATTAGCACATGACAAAGGCATGGGGAAGGTGAAGGACCATTTCAACACAATATTTTGACCAAGGAAAACCTTTTTAAGATCTATCAAATCAGATATAACTGATGGGTAAACATACCTCCAAAGGAAACAAATTGGGCACAAGGGTTAGGATTTTTTTAAGTTTTGAGCCTTGTGGAGCCAAGCTCCGATAAGTTGTACCTTAGATTAGAGGATCATATTCAACAAAAGATAAAAGGCTAAAAATGTATAAGAATGCCACATGGGACACTCTAGGGTTTGATTCTTTTAGTATCTGATAGTTGGACATATCTAAAAAACCTATAGTAGACACCCTTATTGTTATGGAAACTTTGATGCTAGTTGTGAAAGGAAGCTAGGTGTGCAGAAAATGCTTCCTACACTAATCTAATGAGGAGAGGGCTATGCAAATTCAACTTTATCCTAACTATTACAGCAATGTTAAACCATTAACATGAGCTATTGCAGCAAAACACAAGAACCAGAAAGTAGACAGAAGAAGAGAGACAAAGATTTACCGTGGGGAAAACCCTTATCAGGTGAAAAAACCCACACTCAGAAACCTGCACAATGTATTAACAAATCTGAAAGAATGTTTACAATACACTTGCAATGCAATCTTCAATGGTCTTCGACACTCATGTCTGGAGTCAATTCAGTAGCATAACAGTACCTGTGAACCTATGATACAAACTCCATCTCCAAGCACCTGTATATAAAGAGAAGTAGTACGAATGGAGGTAGCTTCTAGAGCAAGTCACACAAGGAACTTGTCCAAATCCATGTGGCCCAATTTCCGAGGCCATAAAACATGCATATGACAAAAGCAAGTGAGTCTCTTTCATCCCTTACAACCCCCCAACTTGGGCACCCCAAATTTACCCAATTAAGGTATGACAAATGCACTTACAATGTCATAAAATCTGTCATGTATGACAACTCTTACAGTTGTAAGAGAATCTGTCATAACTATCTATTAATAGCAAATTCTCTTACAACCTTGTCATAGTCAAACTTGGGTGCCTACTTCCCCATGCAAGATGCTTTCAAACACTTGTCTTCACCTGTCATATAATCTTCCATTTCTGGCCCTTACATGTCATAGATTTTGTCATAGGAATCTATCATAATTCTTACGCGTCATAAACCTCTTACAACACCTGAAAGATGCCGACACATGGAAAAACTCTTCTACCACAAGGTGGAACTCCTATCTCCTCATATGAGGACAAAAATACATGTGGTCACCTTCCATGTAGGATGACACATCATCGTGCCAACTCCCACAAAGTGACGAAATAGGATTTGCATCCAAATTACAATAATAGGCAAAATAATAAATACAATTAAATAATAAATGCTAGAAACTTGCAAAGGTTGAGACACCTTAATTCCTAATAAGTTGCACATTACCCCATTGCACATATGGTGTGGAGTTCATCTCAAGGCCAACTATACCTAATAATATTTATAGTTCGTGGGTATTTGATGTCAACTAATAGATATATAGGTTCCTGAATTACTTAGATGAGTTCAAGAACTAGCTTATTGATTGGGAGACCATTGTTGAGAATGAGAATGGTAAAGAATCACTATTTGGCAATGATGTTATTCCAATTAAGGCTAACACCCTTCCTAGAGGTCATGTGGCCCTTAAGAGAATGTTTGATAGTCTTAATTTCCATAGCTTGGGAATTGATGCATCTCCATATATGATAAATAAATAGGAAAAACATTAAAAGCAATAGAGAAGGGAGTACTAATAACATTACTAAAAGGGTTAGAAAATGCTTTGCATGGTCCTATGATGAGTTGAAAGTATATAAGGAAGATTGATTTCAATAAAGGTCTATTAATCCCATATTAGCTCCTCAAATGCAAAAGGAACTCATGAAGCTGAAAGAGGGAGGTATAATACAACCTATTAGATATTTCACATGGGTGTCTAACATTGCTTTAGTCAAGAAAAATAATGTAGATGTAAGGTTGTGTGTAGATTTCAAGAATTTGAACACCAAGTCCCTCAAGGACAACTACCCACTACCAAGAATGGACCATTTGCTACAAAGAGTGATATGTTTAGAATTAATGTTGATGATGGATGCATTTTTAGTATATAACTAGGTGATGATCAAGGAGGTTGAGCAACACAAAACAACATTCACAACTCCTTGGGGCATGTATGTTTATGTGAGAATGCTTTTTAGGCTCAAGAATGCAGGAGCTACCTTCTAGAGGAAAATGGATGTCGCCTTTATAGGTTTGAAAGATGATATCATGGTAGTTTACCAAGATGTTCTTATTGTGTACTCCAAGGATAGAAGAGATAATTGCAAGCATTTGGAGTTTATATTTCAAAGGTGCCTAGCATACAAGATTTTATTGGTTCCAAAAAAGTGCATATTTGGTGTGGAAAAAGTAAACTCCTTGGGCATGTGGTGTCCAAGGAAGGAGTAAGGATTGATCCCAAAAGAGTTAAATCAATAGACCTCATCCTTCAGCCCAAGACCATCAAAGGTTTGTAATCTTTCTTTGGGTAGATTGACTTTGTTAGGAGGTTTGTTTCTCATTTTTAAGAAAAGACAAAATCCATTTCCAAGATTCTTAAGAAGGGGTAATTAGTTAGCTAGGATAAGAAATAAGTGATTCCTTCTTCAAGATCAATGAAGCACTCAAATAGGCACCCCTGCTTACAAGCTCTAATTATTCATGACCTTTCATCTCTTCTCTTTTGCTTTCTTTTATTACTATACTTGTTGTCCTACTTTAAAAGAATGCCAATGGATATGAACAAACAATTACCTTCTTTAGTAAATCATTATAAAATGCCAAGTTTAAGTACTCCATTATGGAGAAGCATGCCTATGATCTTGTTAAGGCTATTAAAATTTTAAAACTTATCTCATAGGGCCAAAATTCATTTCCTATGTGCCTCATATAGTCGTGAGGGATATTTTTATTCAACAATAAGCTTTTGGAAAGAGATGTAGGTGGATCAACAAGATCCAAGAATATGACATGGAGGTGCAAACAACAAAATTGGTTAGAAGCCAAGGCTTAGAAGAGATTAGGCTAATGCAAGCTTGGAAGCAACACAAGTGTTTAAGGTGAAATTGAAGAGGATGTTTTAGGGTTTACTTTGATAGTTGTTTGTGTTGATCCTCCTTTCACCTCTAAACATTCAAGGACTTTTAGCTGAGTAGAGGAACCTACTACAAGCTTTTTGTCACTTGGAACATAGGGGAAGCTTGGAATTGTGTGATTTTGTTATTCAATTAAGCCCAATTATGCCCATAACCCTAATTACATGAATTCGTGAACAAACAGACAAATTACAGAAAATGATCGCACACAGAGATATAAAATGGCAATCAAATGCGTACCAGATTTTGAAGTTCAGAAAGTGGAAAAGTCAGGGACTAATGAGTAGGTGCCCTAGTCCAGCGCCACAATTTTTGTCGAGATCTGGAAACCTTGTCTGCAACTTGTTCCTATTGTTCTAGAGATTTTCCACTTGCAGGATCTGGAGAACTAATGAGAGGGCACCTAAGTCCAAGACCCTATTTTCTTCTCTGATCTACAATTCTGACAGTTTGCACTACTCTCCTACAACTCCACCTTTTTTGCTTTTGTAACCTGTAACCTGCAATTACAGAAAAATAGGTTGGGGTTGTGGTGTTTAGAGGCTTGCCTCAATCAAGCCCTGAAGAGACATTCAAGTCTTCTAAACACTGTTGTCAAATAAAGAGTACATATCCTTGTGGGATAGAGGCAAAATCCAAATGATAAATGATTGAAAACACAATTGATATCACCTTGTAGTGAAGATCTCATGGAAGGAAGATACTCTTCATGCCATGAGGAGATGGATGCCAAATATGCAAATACAAACACAAGAACAACACAAATTCTACTTTGCAACACAATGAATGCCTTGAATCACTTTCACATAAAGCCACAAGTTTATAATATCCATCTCGTTTACAAATGATAACCTAATCATGCTTATATATACAACTACAAACATGCCCACTAAGAATTTCATAATTCAAACTTACTGTGTCAGCATAGGACCTAAATAACGGTCATAAACTGACACTTTGAAATTGGTCCTGACCTAAAATTGGGTAGGACTAGGGCATGGGCATACAAGTCCTCCCCCCCATTTTTGTTAGGGTTTATGTTAAGTGCATCCCCTGAGTCCTATTTGCCATGAAACCTCAGGGTTTTCTCATTAGGAGTCATTAAAATCATGCAAGATGCTCTAAATGCATTCTAAAGGACCCAGGAGCTAAACCTTAAGAGGGAAAAGCCCCCAAGGGGACATTTTCTAACATAGCATTTAACCCCCACTTTAATGTATGTATAAACACAAGGCCAATACATGCATTAAAGTATGGTCAACAAGCACAGAAAACACACCAAGCATGGAGAAGACACGCCAATCACAATGAAGATAGTAATAGGCACACAAAACATGGAGAAGATAGTTACAGTCATGCAAAACATAGAGAAGACAACATTGAAGACATGCAAAATATAGTGAATGTAGTGAATACAGTGATGATTCTTTTTTTTATTTTTATTTTTCATATATATGAAATTTAGATGTAGGTACAAGGAAGTAAAAACACTACCCATAATGCAGGAGAGACTCATCACCACTGAGATTTAAGACAACATATGGGGCAATAGACACATAAAACAAATCAAGCATGCGATACAAATCCCAAAGAATAGGAGGGACTCATCACCACCAGTCTTTAAGACTATGCTTGGGAACAAACATGCAATACACACACACTTGGAAGACATGGAGAAAACATGGCAGACAAGCAATGGAGTGTTCCTATTTCTAGGTTCATCACCATCTTAGGCACATTACAGGCACACAATGATGATTGGGCTTCACCACAACAATCACCAAAGACATCCTTAAGGGTTGAGTTAGTTACAGAACCACTCCTCACCTTTGTAGAGGAATTTTTGAAAATGACAAGATGTGCACTCTCCATGAGAAATACACCATGCCCACCTCCACAGATGGCTTAAGATAAAAAGGATATACATGATATCCTACCTCCGTAGAGGGCTTAAATGATTGCAATAGATTTCAAACAAATCTCAGAGTGTAGGAGGGACACATTGCCACCAGTCTTTAAGACTGCACCTGAGAACAAGCACACTTTACTAGCATCTAAATTAGATAACTTACCTTATATATGCCCCCACCTTAAGGTGGTTGATATCATGTATCAATATCAAGAACGTTAAGATAGGAAGAAAACACACAAGGGAACATGAGCTCTCGCAAATCCCATGCCCCCCAGAGGTGACATGTACTTTACGATCGCCAAATGTTCCCACAAAGACATTCTTGCAAGAAAAGTGTTAGTGTCCATATAATCATGATAAACAACAATGCGTAATGCAAGATTCAAGATAGACAAAGTGTACGGAGCCGTAGTATTGTTATGTTTTGTAAGTGTGATAAGACACCATCAAGATGACATAGAGTGATTCTACTAGCCAAGCGTCAGATAATATGTAACAACCCCATCATCATATAGGAACTAAGTCCAATTTTTTATTTCTCGCTAAAGGGACACTAGGTCTGCATCAGTATAATATGTTTTTCGTCATCCTCCCACTAGATAGAAACACTAGAGGAAGGGAAAAAATAAATCAAGAGAGGAGAAACAAGTGCCTTAAGGACAGTCATGTAGGAGGGTGCCCCCAAGTCACCAACTGCAACGCTATGTTCTTAAGACACAACACACAATAGTGAAAATAGAGGAGAAGAAATATAGAAGAATGATGATACAAATAGAAGAAGGTCACAACAGAGGTGATCTCTTGGTATCTTGGACCTTACAAGAGAATCAAGGGTCATCCCAGGAGGCCTAAACAACACATAACACATCACAGAGGAAACACAACATGAGAAGTAAAGGGTTAGAAATACTTACCTAGTAGTACCATTGTACTAAATTTTAGAACTTGCGAACCTCTTGGAGAGGTATTTGATCAAGTTTTGTGTGAAGGTCAAGTGGTTCTTATGAGAGTCTTGTTTGGTGTTAGAAAATCCATGTAATGCTTGTTTCTCATATTCTTGTGTATGCGAGAACCTTTTGTTGCTTATAAGGAGGAGAACCACTATTATTTCTAATTGATGATAATCTTCATACTCTTTTCTAATTTTTAGTGAGCTTTCATTGTTGATTTCATCTACCATAGTGACAAGGACTATCTTGTATTATTTCAATTGTTTCATTTGTTATAGTCTCTTGTTTCAGTAGTTCTATTTGTCTTTTTGATTCATTTTGGTTATCTCCTGATCCTTGTAAAGATAATGGAGGAGGAACCTCGGCATGAATTCCTTTCCTATGTGGATGAGGTGGGTTATCCAACTTTTCCATATCCACTTCTATTATACCCATGATGTTATCATATTCCAAATAATCCCCATCATCTACTTCTACTAGACCCTATTCCATCATATTGTTATCAGTATGCTTAGGGAAATGATTAGTAAAGATTTGTAAATTCTGATTCAACGGAGCAACTGACTTATTTCCATTGTCATTCACACCCAATACCTGTATAACATTCAAGTCGATGAGGAGTTTTATTTCATGTTTAAGACGCATACATCATTTAGTATCATGTCCTTGTCAATGGAAATGACAAAAGGTATTACCATCGAAATAAGGTCCTTGAGTTTTATTAGGATCCAAAGGCTTAATCAGGGGAAGCTTCATAAGATTATTACTCACCACTTGATTCATGATAGAATGATAGGATTCAGATATCAGAGTAAACTTTCTTTTCTGATACGGTGCCTTCTTCAGATTAGTGATAGCAGACACTTGAGAAAAGTTAGTCGAATTCAGTCTATTAACCTTGATGAAACTCCTATTATTCCTTTTAAAGTTGTTTTCTAATGGTCCACCTGTGGATTGGCCAACTTGAGCCAATGAATTTTGGTTTTCATACTGACTAGATGAAAGTTAATAATCACGAAGGGTAGTACATAAATTTTGAAAGGAGTTATACTTCATCAAGAGAATCTTATCAAGGATGTTAGGTTGTAGATTTGTAATAAACACCTTCTGAACAACCTCATCCTTCATCTGATATTGAATTTGTGCATAGAGAGATTGATACCGACTAATAAACTCAGTTAACTTCTCTTTCGAACCTTACTTGCAATGAACTAAATTAATCAAGGAAACTTGAGGTCCAATGTTTGCTTAAAAATGTTGTAAAAATTGATCAACTAATTGTGAAAAAGAGTGTATTGAATTCGGAGGTAAAGAGAAAAACCATTCTAAAGCAGTATCTTTGAGAGATCACGGGAAAATTTTTGCTAACAAGTCCTCTTCAAAGTATAAATCACTACAGATAGCCGTGAATGCTGCCACATGAGTATTAGGATCACCTTTTCCACCATATTTTTTAAAGCGCGGGGTCTCAAACCTCTCAAGCATAGGAGTTCTCAAAATTGTACAAGATAGGGGATTACGGGCATGATAAGTTGGTATATTAGGTTGTGAAGAATTTTTCAAGTTTGTCACTTTTTGTTTTAAAGAAGTCATGCCTTGCAGAAGTTGGTTTAAGATGGTATAATTGGGAGATACGGTTTGCTGCAAGGAATTAGAACCAAAGTGAGGAGGTGAATGAGCATGAGTTGTGATAAGCGGAGGCTATGAATAATTCAATGGTGGTTGGACATAGTGATAGGTGGAAGGTGGTTGTGAGTAGTTATATGTAATAGGTGGGATGCAGAGGTGGTTGAGAATAAGTATTCAAAGAAGAGGTCCCCTTAGAAACCAAGTTCTGATAATTAAATCCCACAACTTTGTAATTTTGTGAACTAGTTCCATTAGATACTCCAATACCCATGGTAGCATTACTACAAGCATTTGCATTAGTTGTTAAAATTGTCGATGTAAATGTAGACACTCCAATGGTCGGTATAGGTGCTAATACTTGTGTATGAGACATAGATGACATGTTTTTGATACCATTTGCACATTCAGTCACCTTCATGACATTATTGTGTAGAATATGCGTCAATCCTCAAATAACATTAATACCATCTTGTCCTTTTATCAATTCTCTTATGTTGTGAATCACAGGTATAGCTTCTTCCGCTATCCTTTCAGTTTCAAAAAATGCTTGAAAATTGGCTAACTCTTTATCAATAGTGTCATTGACATCATGAAATACTTGTTCATCCATAGTGGTTGTATGAGGTATAATATCTTACGAAATTTGTCTCTCCTTTTGTAAAGAAGGTATTCAATGGATTTTTAGAGGTAGGGATGTCAAATTCTTCAAGATCCCATGAGTCTTATACTTCTTCTTAAATGGATATTTCTATTATGGAAGTGAGTTATAATACTCATACAAAGGCATGCAATGCTCAATGTACAAACTAATAGAACAAACCCTAAGAGAAAGATATGTTTAAGATCCAAAAATGCTTTATTTTTTCAAATTTTTCCAATGCAAATAAGTGAAAGAAAAGGTGTTGTAAGGAATTTTATAAAGTTAAGAAAGTAATATGTTTGATATCAGTCTAATAAAGTAATAATATCCCTCACAAAACACTTTTGATACAAATCTAGAATGATGACAAGTCAAAACCTAGTGAAAATACACTGAAATATGCAATTTAAAAAAAAAATTCAATGCAAAGACCCAACAAAAGGGGTGTTGTAAAGAATTTTAAGAGGTGCATCAGGTTATAGCAGTAATATAAGTCACCTAAATCCATAAAATCTATCACAACATGCTTGGAGTGCAAATCTAAGTCAAACCCTAGGGAAAATATAGCCAAAATATGCAAATTTTCACCAAATTTCAATGCAAAAACCCAATAAAAAGGGTGTTGTAAATAATTTGAGGAGGGGAAGAAGATGATAACCCTGATTACAGCCAATTAGTTTAGACAAATCCTTTACAACATGACTATGGTGCAAATCTAGAGAGACGATAAGGCCAAAATCTAGTGAAAAATCAAGGTTTTCAAACCCTAGGCATAAAATTTTGCAAGCAAACTAGTATGATGAAACACTACAGTTATAAATAAATCCTAATGAGTGTTTTAAAAGGGTAGTAAAATCTGAAACAATATTTTGACTACAAACCGTAGCTAATGCAAAACTAGGTTATATGGAAAAATGCATAATTTTAAACAATTTTTATCAATTTAAGCATGAAAATGCAATGTAAATGAATGATGAATGAAAATTTCTGTATTTTAAATCAGATATGATGATAATGACATAAGTTTATTGAAATTAAATGCCAACTAATTCAAATTATATGAAAATGCAAGCTAAAATGCCAATTTTTACAAATTTTTCCAATTTTTACAAATTTTTCCAATTTTTCAATTTTTTTGTAATTTTTCCAAATGCAATAAGATGAAAAATGATATGAATGAATGAGATGAATGTAAATCTAAAGCACAAAACTCATAAAGGTGCAAACTTCATTAAAACATGGGTTCACCAAAATGTTTAAGGTGAAATTGAAGAGGATGTTTTAGGGTTTAGTTTGATAGTTGTTTGTGTTGATCCTCATTTCACCTCTAAACATTCAAGGACTTTCAGCTGAGTAGAGGAACCTATTATAGGCCTTTTGTCACTTGGAACATAGGGGAAGATTGGAATTGTGTAATTTTGTTATTCAATTAAGCCCAATTATGCTCAAAACCCTAATTACATGAATTTGTGAACAAACAAACAAATTGTGGAAAATGATCGCACACAGAGATATAAAATGACAATCAAATGTGTACCAGATTTCAAAGTTTGGAAAGAGGAAAAGTTGGGGACTAATGAGTGGGTGCCCTAGTCTAGTGCCACAGGTTTTGTCGAGATCTGGAAACCTTGTCTGCAACCTGTTCCTGTTGTTCCAAAGATTTTCCACTTGCGGGATCTGGAGGACTAATGAGCGAGTGCCTGAGTCCAGGTCCCTATTTTCTTCTCTGATTTGCAATTTTGATAGCCTACACTACTATTCTACAACTCCACCTTTTCTACTTTTGCAACCTGTAACCTGGAATCATGAAAAATGGGTTGGGGGTTGTGGTGTTTAGAGTCTTGCCTTAGTCAAGCCAAGAAGAGACATTCAAGTCTTCAGAACACTGTTGTTAGATAAAGAGTGCATATCCCTACGGGATAGAGGCAAAATCCAAATGATAAATGATTGAAAACACAATTGATATCACATTGTAGTGAAGATGTCATGGAAGGAAGATGCTCTTCATGCCACGAGAAGATGGATGCCAAATCTACAAATACAAACACAAGAACAACACAACTTCTACTCTGCAACACAATGAATGCCTTGAATTGCCTTAACATAAGCTTGTCAATCAAAATGTCCATCTAATTTCCATATAGTTTACAAATGATAACCTAATCTTTCTTATATATGCAACTAAAAACATTCCCGCTAAGAATTTCATAATTCAAACTTACCGTGTCGGCATAGGACCTAAATAATGGTCATAAACTGACACTTTGAAATTAGTCCCGACCTAAAATAGGGCAGGACTAGGGTGTGGGCGCCCAAGTCCTCCCCCCCCATTTTAGGAAGGGTTTATGTTAAGTGTATCCCCTGAGTCCTATTTTCCATGAAACCTCAGGGTTTTCTCCTTGGGAGTCATTAAAATCATGCAAGATGCTCTAAATGCATTCTAAAGGACCTGGGAGATAAACCTTAAGAGGGAAAAGCCCCCAAGGGGACATTTTTTGACGTAACAAGTTAATTATGTAATTCTTGATCTTATACTTACTCCTTATATTTTGAGAAAGGACCAATGGTGATAATTTTCATTGTACTCTAGGATTGAATGATGATCAACAAAGGACCTATTGATGGGTGTTTTTGCACACAACAAATTAGATAAAATACTAGGTACTTTACCTCTCTTGAAAGGAATCTTATTGCAAGGAAGCAAGGTATATAGAAAACACTTCCTACACTGATCTACTGAGGAAAGATTTATGCAAATTTTAAATTTTACAGTTACATATTAAGATTCACATTAACAAAAATATAATAACAATATCAAAATGTAAAACTCACAACACAAGATATACGTGGGGAAAACCCTTTCAGGTAAAAATCCCCACACTCCAAATCTACCCAATATATTATTTAGGAATCATGAAGATTACAATATACTTGCAAAGCAAGCTTTCATAGGAGTATATCCAACTAGAGATCTAGGAGGTAACTCAACATCTATAACACTCTTACACACAACCTCCATCTCAAGCTCCTGATATATAGGAGATACAATACAATAAACCGTCAATGTTAATTACAAAACCATGAGCCAAAACCACCCAAAACTGGTGCCCAAATGATCTCCAATCAAATATGCCTTGTGATATGCCAAACCACACATCAACACATGTAACTCTCCCCTTTATAGCTCTTTTGAGTGTCCAACATGTTTTTACATTTCCCAAAAATGGGAGGTCTAACTTCCGGAGACCATAACTTTTGATTTGAGTGTCTGATTGACGAACTGTTTGATGCGTTGGAAAGCTTGTGAAGAGATCTATCACATTGTAACTGACTTTGTTGGTTACAATAATTTTTGAAGTGTTTAGGGACCTCTAAGTGCCTCAAAATTGAGTTCAAAACTTTTTTCAACAGTTTCAAAAACATAAACTTTAATACCTCACAATCCAGGTATGATCTTGAGTTGAAACTCACCCAAGATGTTTACTTAGTTGTTTCACACCTTCTGGAAAAATTTTAGGTCAATCCAATGTCAAATGTAAAGTTACTAAAAATAGTAAGTCCCACCATTTTTAGCCCTTTTAGAAACTTTGAAAGTTCTAGATCATTCTTCAAGATAAAGGGTATTCGAAAAGACCAAAACTAGGAAGAATAGTAACCTTTCAAAGTTGCAAGGTTGAGACACTTTTCTTAACATTATCCCACTTGTCAAACACCTTGCAAGTGCAAAGGGAGTATCAACACCATGATTTAATTGCTAGGGGTTGAGAGGCCCATAGACTCTGAACACCATCTAAACTTCTCTGTGCTCATAGGTTTTATCAAGGAATATGCAACATTCATCAAAGTGTCAACTTTTTCCAAGTTTACCTTCCCATCCTCTACCATGTCACGAACAAAATGGTACTAGACATCAATATGCTTAGTCCTCGTGTGGAAAGTAGGATCCTTCACCAAATATATGGCACTTTGACTGTCACAACAAATAGTAATCTTCCCTACATCAAACCCAACATTAGAACACAATCTCTTAAGCCAAATGACTTCTTTACAAGCATGAGTTGCTGCCATGTACTCAGCTTCAATAGTGGACAAAGCAACCATAGGTTGCCACTTACTCATCCAACTAATAGTGCCACCAAACATAGTGAACACATAAGCACTAGTGGATCTCCTACTGTCAATGTCACCTACCCAATCTAAATCCACAAATCCATGAATACAAAGTGAATGCTGAGGTCCTATAGGATAACCATGATAACATAAGGAATACTTAGAAGCACCTTACAAATATCTGAACACTCTCTTCATTGTATCCTAATGTACCATCCAGGATTAGACATAAACTGACTAAGGACTCCCACTGCTTGGGCAATGTCTGATCTTATACAGACCATTTCATACATCAAACTATCAACCACACTAGCATAAGGAACTCTTCTCATATCCTCCATCTCAGAAGGAGACTTTGGACAATTTGTAATAAATAACTTTATCCCCATTGTAACAAGAATAGTCAAAGGTCTACAATCCACCATGCTAAATCACTCTAACACAGTGTTAACATACTTACTTTGGCCTAACCAAAGTTTTTTGTTTGCTCTGTCTCTTCTGATCTCCATCCCCAGAATGCACTAAGCTGCCCCTAGATTTTTCATCTCAAACTGTGTTGACAACTAAGACTTCAAATTAGAAATCAAACTTTTACCATTCCCAATGAGTAACATATCATTAACATAAGGCAATAATGTGAATGTGATCATTGTCCAACTTTTAATAAACACAATGTTCTAATTTCGATCTCATAAATCCAATACTCAACATAAAGGCATTAAACTTTTGGTACCACATCCTAGGAGATTGTTTCAAACCATACAAAGACTTTTTCAACTTACAAACTAGATTTTCTTTACCTTTCACCACGTAGTGCTCTAGTTGTGAAATATAGATTTTTTCCTCCAAGTCACTATGAAGGAATGTTGTCTTCACATCCATTTGTTCCACTTCTAGATCATACGCTGCTGCAAGAGATAACATGAACTGAATAGATGTCAACTTTACAACATGAGAGAGAGTCTCTATTGCAAGTATGGGCCTAACTGGTGTTGTCATTGATGTCAACATACTCCTATTGCATTAATGATAAGGATTGGATGATCTGTTTGCTAAGGATATTGAGAAAATTGGTCATATCAGGAACAGTGAAGATAGTAAGGTAAAAGTCCAAGTTAAGATGAGGATCAGAGGATGCAGTTTAAAGGGTTTGTAGATATGTGTCTTAAGATGATCAAGTAAATATTTGAGAGGTCCGCATGAAGATATGAAGAAGTTGCGGTCACTCAAGTAAAACTGGTTCCGGCAGATGTTTAGAGGTGACAAAGTGATACAGATAAGTCCAGTGAGATCTGGAAATGCATTATCCTATTCTATGGATTTGAGGGAGTGTTCAGGAAGTCTTTGTGAAGTGTCAACTCATTTGGTTCATGGTTTGAAGGTCTACAAGCATCTATTCCTTTGTGACAATGATGACAGACTGTGTTCTTGAGGTTTCAGATGAAGGAGACAAGGATTTCAGTAAGCAGATGAAGTACGGATGTTCTTTGTGTTTCAGGCAAGCTTGTGGAGGTCTTTGGATCGTGTCCAGTTCGTGTTGGTGGTCTGCATTAGATTTTAAGATCACATTTGATGAATTGCTTCCGGATGAAGGTGTTCTTCCTGAGACTGGCTAACTGGATGAGTTACACATCCTGCAGATGTACTTATAGATATTTGCCGACTTAGATGATTATTCCTAAGTTGATGTCTTGTATAACTAAGAAATTGTAAAGTCATTTCAAAGAGTGTCTTATGGAGATGAGAGTGTGGTAGCAAGGAGGAAAGCGAAAGGCAGAGTAGAAGTATTGGGCTTAAATGGAACTGATTCAAGCATGGTGAAGATGTTATTCTCTAGTTCATGTATGTGATATTTATCATTTTGTAGACAGTGTGTCTCTTGTAGGCAGTGAGCCTCTTGTGAGCAGTGTGCTCAGGCAGTGAGCCCTAATTGGCAAGTGCCATTTTGTTCTTTCTATTCTTCTAATAGAGAATACAATCTTGGGTTAATCACCCCATGGTTTTTCCCTTAACCGGGTTTTCCATGTTAAAATCTTGGTGTCTTATGTGTTGATGTGTTATTTCTCTTGGTTTAATGCATTGTGCTTTCATGATTGAATTGTTATTATGCTACTAAATTACAAAGTGAATTTCAGTGTGTAAATTGGAAGAAAGTTTTGGACAACTGATTCACCCCCCTCTCACTTGTCTGTCCTGAATCTAACAATTGGTATCAGAGCCAAGTTCCTCTAAAAGGAGCTTAACCACTTGAGGAGATCCAGGATGTCGTCCTACAAGAAGGATAGTCTAAAGTTTGATTGAACTAATTTTAATCTTTGGAAAAGTCACATCAAATGTCACTTGCAATGTATGGGAATGTAGTACTGGAACATGGCTTCAACAAAGTATACTCCTCCACATGGTGGCCTGAAAACCCAAAATGAAATCACATATGTTGAAAACAATCTGCGGACTATAGAGGCTCTTCTAAGCGCATTATCTGATTCAGAGCTTTCAAATGTTGTTGATCTACCAACTGCTTTTGAGATTTGGCAAAAATTGGAACTTCTGCATGAAGGAGACAAGTATGTTAAATGTGCAAAGTTATAGAGTCTGAAAGGGAAATTTGAAAATATGAAGATGAGAGATGATGAAAATATCACTACTTTTGTACCAAGATTAAATGAGATTGTCTGTGGCATTAGATATGCTAGTGGAGTCTTGGATGAAGATGAGATTGTTGGCAAAGTTCTCAGATCCCTTCCTGCTTCTTATAAAATCAAAGTTGCTACCATTGAAGAATTCAGAGCCCATACAACTATCACAAGAGATCAATTGGTTGGTAAACTGGATGCATTTGAAATGACCAAGTTTGGAGATGCCCCCCAAAGACTAAATTAGCATTCAAAGCTAGTGCCTCTGTAAAAGCTAAACAAAGGTTTGATTTGGGAGAGAACTCTTCAAGGAAATTATCATGGTATGAAAAAGCAAGAAAAGACATAGAAGAAGAAGAAGTTGAAACTGCTTACCTTGAAGCCCTTATTGCAAAAAGACTGCCAAGAGGATCCAGTAAGTATGAAGGGAAATTGCCTTTTAAGTGTTTTAACTGCAATAAAATTGGTCATTTTGCCTCAAGGTGTCCAGAAAGATTTTCAAGGCCAAATCCTAACAAGCCAAGGTTCCAAAAGAATTGTTACTATGTTCATGAAGATGATGATAATGAAGGAGTAACAGATGATGAATTAGAAATAGGAAACAAATCTAGAAATGACTGGGTGTTCATTGCCATCAAGGAAGAAGAACCAATGTCCTCTGAATTTGTCAATCATGAAGCTGTAGAAAGAGCTTTGGCTGCCCAAGTTGAAGAAAAAGATGATTGGGTCATTGACAATGGTTGCTCTCACCATATGACTGGTGACAGAAACAAGTTCATAGATTTGGAAAGGTACGAAGGAGGAGTGGTAAAATTTGGTGATAATTCTACTGGTAGAATCAGAGGAAGAGGAACTATTTTTTTTTATGGAAGGAACAAAACTGATAATGTACTGTATGTTGAAGGATTGAAGCACAATCTTCTTAGTATTGGATAGTTGGTGGACAAAGGCTATCATCTCTGATTCAAGAATGGAAAATGCATAATCTTTGAAAGTTTTAGAATAGAGATTGCATCCGGTACTCAAACTAAAGGTAATATCTTCCACTTGGTTGGTACTAGTAAAAGTTGCATAGTTGTTCAAGTTGATCAGAGTTGGTTGAGGCATAGGAGAATGTGTCATGTGATTTTGATAATATCATCAAGATAAGCAATACTCAAGCTATAAGAGATCTTCCAAAACTGGTAAAACCTACAAATAGTTTGTGCAAAGAATGTCAGTTGGGAAAACAAAGCAGAGTCTCATTTAAAAGCAAGGAACAATCTTCTATCATATTATTAGACTTAGTTCATATTGATCTTTGTGGTCTGGCAAGAATCAGGAGTGTGCAAGGTGATAGATACTTCATGTTACTAATTGATGACTATTCCTGGATGATGTGGGTAATTTTTCTGAAAGAGAAATCAAAAGATTTTGAGAAATTCAAAATATTCAAGGCTATGGTTGAGAATGAAACCAGATTAAAATTGAAATATCTGAGGTTTGATAGAGGTGGAGAATTCACATCCGGTGAGTTCATAGAATTCTATGAGAAACATGGAATAAAGAGACAATTGTCTGCTCCTAGGACTCCACAGCAGAATGGAGTAGTTGAGAGAAAGAACCGGACCATCCAGGAAGCATCTAGGACAATGATGATGGAAAAAAATGTTCCTCAGATCTATTGGAGAGAAGTTGTCAGCACTGCAGTCTATACTCTCAATCAAGTACAAATCAGAAGCAATAGTGGTAAGACTCCTTATGAACTTTGGTTTGGCATCACTCCTACTATAAGGTATTTCAGAGTCTTTGGTAGCAAGTGTTACATTAAAAGAGATGAAGATCTAGGCAAGTTTGATGCTAGAAGAGATGAAGGAATATTCTTGGGTTACTCTACTCAAAGCAAAACATACCAGTGTTATAACAAGAGACTGAGAAAAATAATAGAAAGTACAAATGTAAAGGTTGATGAAGGAATTGAAAAACCCTCAAGGTTTTATGAATATGATGAAGATGATCAGAATGGTGTTCTGATTCAAGGAGCCCAAGCCTCTTCTGAAAAATAGATTCAAACTGATCTGGTAAATTAGGAAGAAGAGATGAGTTTTAATGAGCCTAATCTGAAGTTGGTGAAGTAATCAGAAATAAAGCCAGATTGGTCTATAAGGGCTACTCTCAAATAGAAGGAGTTGATTTTGAAGAAACTTTTTCTCCAGTGGAAAGAATTGAAGCAGTCAGATTATTTCTTGCATTTGCTGCCTTCAAAGATTTCAAAGTGTATCAGATGGATGTCAAGTCTATCTTCCTGAATGGTGACTTGGAAGAAGAAGTGTACATTGAGCAACTGGATGGATTTCAATTGTCTGATCATGGTGATATGGTCTGCAAGTTGAGAAAAGAACTGTATGGACTAAAGCAAGCCCCAAGAGCTTGGTATGAAAGATTGGATAAACATCTTTTGAAGATTGGTTTCAACAAATGTACTGCTAATAGTAATTTGTATTTCAAAATTGATCATGAAAATATCTTTATTGTTGAAGTGTTTGTTGATGATATCATTTTTGGAGGAAGAGATAGTATGTGTAAAACCTTTGCAAATCAAATGAAAAGTGAATTTGAGATGTCCATGCTTGGGGAAATGAATTTCTTCTTGGGTCTACAAATCACTCAAACAAAGAAAGGAATCTTCATTTCTCAGACCAAATATGTGAAAGAATTGTTGAAGAAATTTGGGATGGAAGACTCAAAGCTAATGAGTACTCCCATGGCAACTGGATGTAAGTTGAGCAAGGATGATGACTCTCCCAAGGCTGATCAAAAAAAGTATAGGTCAATGATTGGAGGATTGTTGTATCTTACTCAAACTAGACCAGACATTATGCAGGCTGTTGGTCTTGTTGCTAGATTCTAGGCTGATCCTAGAGAATCTCATGTCATGGCAATCAAGAGGATTTTTAGATATTTAAAAGGGACAGTTGAGTATGGATTGTGGTATCCTAGAGATCATGATTTCTCTCTTCATGCATATACAGATGCGGATTGGGCAAGAGATGTGGATGACCAGAAGAGTACTAGTGGTGGAGCATTCTTTTTAGGGAAGAGATTGGTTTCTTGGCTGAGCAAGAAACAAGAGGCAATATCTCTGTCCACTACAGAAGTAGAATATATTGTAGCAACAGGTAGTTGTACTCAAGTTTTGTGGATGAAGCAAATGCTAAGAGACATAAGAGTGGAGTATGAGGAGCCTATCACAATCTTCTGTGATAATTCACGTGCAATAAATATCTAAGAATCCGGTGTTGCATTCAAAGACTAAACATCTATCCATCAAGTTTCACTTTTTGAGAGACCAAGTGAACAAGAATGAAGTCAGATTGGAGTTTGTGCCATCCAAGGATCAGATTGCAGACATCTTTACTAAACCTCTTCCTAAGGACTCTTTTGAGTATCTCAGGGAGAAGTTAGGGGTTATTGCCCCTCCGGTGATGAACTAAGGTGCACTAATGTGCATTAGTCTAGAAGTTATCACAGTCATATATTGTGGTCTGGATTGATGATTGGGAGCTGCTACTCAGGGGGAGCAGCTGGTATGACTCTGAAGTGGTGAAATTGCAAGTATGTGCCCTTTGCCATTGATGTCAAAGGGGGAGAGAAGACATGTGAAAAACAAGTGGTTGCTGATCAAAGGGGGAGCAGGAAAGGAGAAGAAGACATGTGAATGGTTGTTGCTGATAGGGGGAGTTGTGATAGTAAGGAGAAGTTCTTGTCTTGATGGTCAAAATAGTTTTTCACATCATATGTTGCCATCAATGACAAAGGGGGAGATTGTTGCAAGTATGGGCCTAACCGGTGTTGTCATTGATGTCAACATACTCCTGTTGCATTAATGATAAGGATTGGATGATCTGTTTGCTGAGGATATTGAGAAAATTGGTCATATCAGGAATAATGAAGACAGTAAGGTAAAATTCCAAGTTAAGATGAGGATCAGAGGATACGGTTTAAAGGGTTTATAGATATGTGTCTTAAGATGATCTAGTAAAGATTTGAGAGGTCCGTATGAAGATCTAAAGAAGTTGTAGTCACTCAAGTAAAACCAATTCTGGCAGATGTTCAGAGGTGACAGAGTGATACAGATAGGTCCGGTGAGATCCAGAAATGCATTATCCTGTTCTACAGATTTGAGGGAGTGTTTAGGAAGTCTTTGTGAAGTGTCAACTCATTTGGTTCATGGTTTGAAGGTCCGCAAGCATCTATTTCTTTGTGACAGTGATGAAAGACTGTGTTCTTGAGGTTCCAGATGAAGGAGAGAAGGATTTTAGTAAGCAGATGAAGTGTGGATGTTCTTGGTGTTTCAGGCAAGCTTATGGAGGTCTTTGGATTGTGTCTAATTTGTGTTGGCGGTCTGCATTGGAGTTTAAGCTCGCATTTGATGAATTGCTTCTGGATGAAGGTGTTCTTCATGAGACTAGCTGACCGGATGAGTTACACATCCTGCGGATGTAGTTATAGATGTTTTTCGACGTAGATGATTATTCCTAAGTCGATGTATTGTATAAATAAGGAATTGTAAAGTCATTTCAAAGAGTGTCTTGTGGAGATGAGAGTGTGGTAGCAAGGAGGAAAGCAAAAGGTAGAGCAGAAGTATTGGGCTTAAATGGAACTGATTCAAGCATGGTGAAGATGCTATTCTCCAGTTCATGTATGTGATATTTATCATTTTGTAGACAATGTGTCTCTTGTAGGCAGTGAGCCTCTTGTGAGTAGTGTGCTCGGGCAGTGAGCCCTAATTGGCAAGTGCCATTTTGTTCTTTCTATTCTTCTAACAGAGAATACAATCTTGGGTTAATCACCCCATGGTTTTTCCCTTAACTGGGTTTTCCATGTCAAAATCTTGGTGTCTTATGTGTTGATGTGTTGTTGCTCTTGGTTTAATGCATTGTGCTTTCATGATTGAATTGTTATTATGCTACTAAATTACAAAGTGAATTTTAGTGTGTAAATTGGAAGAAAGTTTTGGACAACTGATTCACCCCCCCTCTCAGTTGTCTGTCCTGAATCTAACAGTCTCACTATAGTCAATTCCCTCCACTTGAGAATACCCCCTTGCAATCAATCTAGCCTTATATTTCTCAACACTTCCATCTACACCAAATTTCTTTTTGAACACCCATTTGTATCCAATAGGTTTTCATCCTTCATGCAAAGACACCAATTCCCAAGTATTATTCTTTTCCAAAGAAGCCATCTCCTCTTCCATGGCCTCCTTCCAGGAATCTACATCTTTCATACTCATAGCCTCTTTCATAGTTCTACGCTCATTAGTGTTAGAAATCGAAGAAAAAAAACAACTAGAATCATGCAATGAATAACCAAACCTATCAGGTTGTTGCCTTATCCATGTGGACCTCCTCAAAGATTGAGGTTGAGGTTCTTCATCTTCTTTTGAACTTTCAAAGATACTAGAGCTCTCTTCATTATCAGGTCCAATAGATGTTTCTAGAGATCTTTCTTCTCTTCTTTCTCTAGCTGCAAGAAAATAGAAGAAGGATTGAGCTCTCTGAAGATCACACTTCTTCTATATAGAACTCTCTCAGCCACTAGATCCCAAATCTTGTACCCTTTCACACCAATGCCATAACCGATGAAGATACACTTCATAGCCTTGTTCTCTAACTTAGACCTCTTCTCCTTAGGCACATGTACATATGCCTCACAACCAAATACTTGGATGTGTCTTAATGAAGGCTTTTTCCCAGAACATACCTCCATAGGTGTCTTATCAACAAGCATTTATGTAGGAGACCTGTTAACCAGGTAACAAGTAGTAGCAACAACTTTAGCCTAGAAATTTTGTTCAAGGCTAGCTCCACTTAGCATACTCCTTGCCCTCTCCATCAACATTCTATTCATCCTCTCTGCAACTCCATTCTACTGAGGGGTATATGAAGCTGTCTTGTGCCTGTCAATCCCCTATTCTTTATAGAACTTATCAAAATCTATTGAACAAAACTCCCCACCATTGTCAGTCCTCAAACACTTAATCTTTCTATCCTTCTAATTCTCTACAAGAGATTTTAGCTCTTTGAATCTACTAAAGACTTCAGATTTGCTTCTAAGGAAATACACCCATGTCCTTCTACTATAATCATCAATGAATGAAACAAAGTAAATAGATTTTGAAATCAAAAGAACATTAATAGGACCAAACACATCAGAATGAGTCAAGTCCAAATAGATTTTGAAATCAAAAGAACATTAATAGGACCAAACACATCAGAATGAGTCAAGTCCAACACCTTTGAAGATTTGTGAGAACTGGAATGAAACTGAGACGGTTTTGTTTTCCATAAATGCAATGTTCATGGAAATCAAATTCAAGATTACAGTCATTCATACCCTCAACATGATTTTTATTTTTCAAGGTTCTCAAACCCTTTTCACCAATGTGACCAAGCCTTTGGTGCCATAACATTGTCTTCTTAGTTGGAAGTTTCATCTCCATAGAATGAGCACCCTTAGGTACCTAGAAACCATGACCATCAAAAGTAGATGCAATGGTCCTCTTCCCTTCTAGTTCCAATGGTGAGGATGAAGACTCTGAAGTTCTTTTCTTTGAAATAGAGGCACTATTGCACTAAATTGTGCATGCATCAAGCTGAAACAGAGTACCAATCTGAACACCCTTAGCCAACACCATAGATTCTCTAGTCTTCTTGCATCCTCTATTCAAGAAAACAACTTGCACACCCACATCATTCAACTTATAGAAAGAAGGTTCCATGCCAAACTAGGGATATACAGAACATCATTAATTCCCTTCACTTTTCCATTAGGAAATTGAATCAAGACTCTTCCACAAGAAACAATCTTCAGCTGAGAACCATCACCCAAGTACACCTTTTCACCATCATATTCTTCACACTTTAGAAACCAACCTCGATGTGAGGTCATGTGAAAAGATTCATCAGAGTCAATAAGCCACACATCCTCAGATGCATGTGTTTCCAAGGTAGTGAAAAATGCTTCTCCTTCATCCTGAGAGGACTTGTCAGAATCTGAATCATAATTCTTCTTATTTTTCTCCTCCTTGCACTCCTTGCGAAATTGACTAGGTTTTCTACAATTCCAACATAGGGCCTTAGAATTTCTGGGAGACTTAGATCTCCCACAAGATTTGGATCTTCCTTTTTCTTCCTTCTCTTTAGATCTACCACAAATCGCAAGAGCCTCCTTAGTCGATTCAGAAGACTTTCTCCGCATCTCTTCAGACAACAATTAAGAAACCACTTCATCCATCTTGAAGGTGGTAGTGGTACTCCCAATGGCCATAACAAGGTGACCCCATGAATCTAGTAAGGAGCACAATAATGTCATGCATCGATCCTCCTCCTCCATCTTCACACCAACAAAGGTCAACTGGGCAACAAGCATATTGAATGTATTCAGGTGATCAGTGACGGATCCTCCATCTTCCATCCTTAGAGAATACAATTTCTTTCACAGGAATAGCTTGTTCACCAGGGATTTATCCTGATAAACATCTCCAAGCTTCTTCCAAAGATCCTTTACAGTCTTATCTTCTGTTAGAAATAGGACAAACAACTGAGAGGGGGGTGAATCAGTTGTCTCAAAACTTTAGATCTTATCGTAGTTAATTCTTCCTTTTACCACTTAATCATAAGTGTAAGAGAAACAACACAATAACACACTTGACACCAAGATTTTTGATGTGGAAACCCGGTTAAGGGAAAAACCATGGTGGGGGTTAACCCACAAAATTAATACCCTGTTAAAAGTATTTTTACAAATGGAAATGCACATGCATTCGGGCTCACTTCTCAAATGGAGGCTCACTACCTATAGAAAGATTACAAGAGAATAGCACAAGTTTTGAATTGATAAATAGCATCTACCTATGCAAGAATTTCAGTTTTAGTTAAGTGTAAAAATTGATCTTACACATTTCATCTTTGCTCTGCTCTTCTTACTGCTCTGCCTTCATTCACACCTTAGATTTCTTCTCTTCTCACATTTACACCTTGTTTACACACATCACACACAAAATCATCCAATTCCATCGGCTATATATATCCACAACATGATCTACAATTATTTTACTAGTCATCTTTAAGAACATTTAGAACTTTATTAAGTACTCTGCTTTGTTGACTAGATCCATACATAATATGAGATGCAGACCAAAACTTGCACTCGCAAATCATCAATCATGTTAGTTACCATCACTAATCATCACTAATTGCCCAATAAACAACTTCTATACATCTGGAATTAAGATCATTCACAAGGTCGACCTATTCTTCTTATGTCTGTACTATCAAACTGAAACCTGATACTCAGAAGCTAATATCTTTTGAGTCCTTCATCACCGGAGAACAAAACTCTAGATTTTGAGTGTCTTGACAATGCTTACAACTACCTTAGATTTGCAGCAACCCATGCCTTTCCACCAGAGAGATCCGGACCAAGATATTGGACCCTGTCACCTACTTGTTCCTGACTGCCCAGACTTAGACAAATTTTGATTCTGACTTCCGGTGTGAACAAATTGTGTTATGCGAATGATTGGGATGATCTTAGTTACCATCAATGACAACACTTATCAATGTGAAGCAGTGTCTCTTGCCAACATCTTCATGGATATTCAGGAGCATTGAATCAGCCAAATAGAGTCTTCTCAAAGCCTTAGATTTTTTATCTTTGAGCTCCCAATCTTCTTGAGACATTGCCATTGGTTTTATACCATATATGGCATCCTATAAATCCTAATCTACAAGCATGTCCTCCATTTTGAGTTTCCACAACTTGAAATTATTGCCAATAAACTTCTTTATCTCAAACCTCCCAAATGTACTCTCCATCTCTTTCCTACAACAAAGATTTTAAAATCCTCTGCAAAAGCTCCCACTCAAATGAAGATCAGCTCAAAAAACCCTCTACCCAACAACTAGAACGAAAGGTGATTAGGCTCTGATACCAACTGAAAGGAAGCAAGGTATGCAGAAAATGCTTCCTACACAGATCTACTAAGGAAAGATTTATGCAAATTTTAACTTTTATAGTTACAGATTAAGATTCACATTAATAGAAAGATAATAACAACATAAAAATGCAAAACTCACAACACAAGATATACGTGGGGGAAACCCTTTCAGGTAAAAAACCCCACACTCCAAAGTTGCCCAATATATTATTCAAGAATCAAGAAGATTACAATATACTTAAAGAGCAAGCTTTCACAGGAGTATATCCAACCAGAGATCCAAGAGGTAACTCAACATCTATAAAACTCTTACACACAACCTCCATCTCAAGCTCCTGATATATAGGAGATACAATACAGTAAACCCTCAACTGTAATTACAAAACTATGAGCCAAAACCACCCAAAACTGGTGCCCAAATTATCTCCAATCAAAAATACTTTGTGATGTGCCAAACCACACACCAACACATGTAACTCTCCCCTTTACATCTCTTTTGAGTGTCCAACATGTTTTTACATTTCCCAAAAATAGGAGGTCCAACTTCCAGAGACCATAACTTTTGATCTGGGTGTCTGATTGACGAATCGTTTGATGTGTTGGAAAGCTTGTGAAGAGATCTATCATATTGTAACCAAATTCATGGGTTATGATAATTTTTAGAGTGTTTAGAGACCTCTAAGTGCCTCAAAATTGAGTTTGAAACTTTTTTTGACAATTTCAAAAATAAAAACTTTAATATCTCATGATCCAGGTATGATCTTGAGTCAAAACTCACCTAAGATGTTTACTTAAATGTTTTGGACATTCTGGAAAAATTTTAGGTCAATCCAAGATCAAATGTAAAGTTACTAAAAATAGTAAGTCCCGTCATTTTTAGCACTTTTGAAAACTTTGAAAGTTCTAGATCATTCTTCAAGATAAAGGGTATTCAAAAAGACCAAAATTGGGAAGAATAGTAACCTTTCAAAGTTGAAAGGTTGAGACACTTTTCTTAACACTTATCCCAATTACCCAGAAAAGACTACCCTGAGTTTTATACTACCAAGTCTTGACTTGTGAGATAACCTAGTAGTGAATGTATTTTTGTTGTTACAACAAAGGGACTTTTGCTAGAACTTAGGATTAGAAAGGGATTTCTAAAAATGTTTAATATCATAAACTCAAAAACCCTACAATGTCCTATAGATCTAGATTTGAGGATTGTCGGTTATCATCAGATTTTCAATGAAATGGATGTTGTTTTGAAGGTTATAATTATTTACTGGTTCGAATAAACTTCAAGGAAAGGGGGAAGAAGAGAGAGTTAGGAAACCCTAAGGATAATCATAGATAAAATAAAATGATTTAGATAGATAGATTCCAATAATAAATCAATTTCTGTTTGATCATGTAATACACAACACTACAAAATAGTGTAATCTTCAAAAGAGGTTAAGATTTTCAATTCATAGAGATTCATTAAACACCCAACATATGGCATAGTTTAATCAAACCCATATAATTGAACTAAGCTCAGTAATTTTTTTCAGACTAACCATGCACTGCAACTTACAATCATCGAGCCACAAATGGTATGAACAAAGAATCCATAAGATATCTAAAGCATTCACCAAATTGCAACTTGAATTTATCTAATTCATGTGGAAATGAACCATGAAATCCAAACATTCAATCAATAACAACACAAATAAGAAACAACACCTAAAAATTTATCTTTGCATTAATCATAAAATTTGGTAGAGTCTCAACAATTTAGTATTCCAACATTTACAAAATGAGGAAAGTGACTACCTTTATATAGAGAGGTGAGTACACTGAGTTTACAATAAAGTTTAGGTATTCATCCATCACCAAGGGCTTAGATTCATTTGGCATTTAATTTCAGATGCTAGTTTATTACAAACTCGTTTTTACTTTTGTCCTTTATCAAAATGACAAAATTACATCCTTTTAGCTTGTTCAAATACGAAAAAATTGCACCTTTTTTATATGTATAATAAGAAAAGTCACTTTTACAATGAGTTGATCTCATAGTCAATTTTACCCCAAAACTACTCTCAAGGAGTTGACAAATCATCCTCAACAAAAGTTGCAATATTTTTTCCCTCTAGTCTAATATAATCCATGTAAGCATCTAGTACATGATTAATTTCCTCAAGAGGTAGAGCTTCAGTAAATCTCATCCTATACATATGAGTATCATACGTTCGCACAAAAATATTATAATAAACCTTCCACTTGTGTGTCCTATTTTGGAACTGCCGAATGTGATTCAAAAATGCTGAGGCAACCCTTATACTTTTCTTTTCAAAATTGCAAGGAGACTCTTGCAATCCTCCCATAAGCAATGCCTTCCAACATGATTTGAATTGCTCAACATCCTTGAATTTTTCAGAGTCTAGATCTTCCTTATTACTGAAAACTTTTCCTATCAACTCACCTACAATATTAGAACACTCATTCAGTATGTTGTTTGCCTACCTCCTCATATGAGAAGCTTCATATTTTACAATATGCACTACTTGCATCCTATGCTTCATGGCCCCCATCCAAAAGAAAGGGTCTTTCTAAGTTTATTGTGTCAAAATTTTGGCTTTTATTAAAGTTGTTGGAGGCAACTTGTCAATAGCTTCTATCCTTGGATAAAGTTGGCCATGATTTTCATCATTTATATCACATTCATAAATGATTTTTCCAAAATATTCAATTGAAGAAAAATTTGTCTAGAACTAGATGTCATCCAGTTCCCTACTTATACATATATCAAGATGAAAGGATTTGAGGGCAATCCATTTATGTTGCTGAGATATCCTATCGATAGTGTATTGTTATTAGAGGTGAGAAGAGAAATAATCCCATCTAACGAAGCATACAAGAAGAAGAATAGGAAAGGGAATGTTAGATTTCCTATGGAGATTAATTGTTATGCATGTGGCTCAATTGATGGAGCCAAGACATCTAAGGCAACATTGTATATGTTACCGTTGTCACATAGAATTACACCCTGTTTAGAGAGATTTTGAGTAGGGTGCAATTCTATGTGACAATAGTTCCTGGTACGCCCAGTGGGACTACTCTACTTTGAGTGAGAGATAGACTAAAGATTTGGTGTCATACAAGGTCTACATGCTGCTGTGAAAGTGAATAGACACTTGGCAACTCTCTGTTGATCCAGTTCCTTCAAAACATTTCAATGTTTCATGCCTGTGTAGATAAGGTCTTCTTCTAGAGGTAAATTCCATTTCGTTGAACTTTCATTTGCTGCTAGAAGAAGAAGAAGAAGGTTATCTAGATCCCCTGTGAGGGAAGATCATTCAAACCATACAAAGAGATAGTCCACCCCTCCTCCATTAGATTTTAGGTCAGGTTCCAGCATTCAATCAGAAACCTCTTTATCCCCTCTGTTATCGGCCTGAACATACACATCATGGCAAGGAATTTACCATTTGTCACCTTTCAATGGGATGGCCCTTTGAACCTGACCGAATATGATGACATCCCCACATTAGCCTTGAAGGCTATACCATTTTTCAACGGTGAAAATTCCACCACCCCTACTAAGCATATTCAAGATGTTGTCAGCGTCTATTCAATCCATCATGTCACTACTAACAATGTGGCTATGAGGTTACTGGCATATTCCTTCAAAGGTAAGGACTTACAGTGGTATAGACGCCTTCAGCCTAATTCAATACAGAATTGGGATGACTTGGGCACTAAATTGTGCCAACACTTTGAAGACAGAAGTGACCATCTGTCACTTATGGAGCAGTTAGCCTCCATCAAGAGAGCTCCACATGAGCATATGATATATTTTAACTACCGATTTCAAAAGACATGGGACAGGATCCCTCATCTGGTGAAGCCCTCTCCAAACACTACATTTATCTACTTCTTGAGGTCACTTAATCCTGATATTGTAGTAATGATCCAATCTATGGGCGGAGTTGTCTTGCATAATGCATATGATACAACTATTAGGGTAGAAATTTGCCTAATTTGAGCAGGCAATTTTGCTCCAAGGCTACCTATGCCTCTATTTCCAGAAGCTCCTATCATGCAGCCTACTGCCATTGCTCCAATCCCTACTATAGTCAATCCTATTCCTTCTCTAGCTTCACCTACACTTGAGCAACTAGAGGAGAGAGATGCTCAAATGAGAAAATTAACTAATGAGTTGACATTGGTGAGGAGGTAGAATGCACAACTTGGCTAGCCATACCAATAGTCTAATTAACATTATCAACCCTTTAATCAGGGTTATCAATAGAATAGGCCATCATATTAGCATAATATGCAGAGACAAGGTCAACTTAGTTACTTCAGGTCGCTTAATGCTGTTAATCCTAATGCAGCCACCACTTCAAGGCCTCTTATGCCTATTCAGAACAATCTTGCTCAAGACAATGACTGGTGTCACCCTTGTGATCAGCCACATAGCCAAAATTTGTGCCAAGGGGGACATTTCAGTTATGCCTTGATAGTGCAAGATCAGCCATCGAGCTCAGGTCATTAAGGTGATATCAACCAAGGGGTGGTGGATAGTCAAGAACAATTGCAACATGATGCAATCTTAATGAATTGGACTCATGATGATCACTGTTGTGTTACTCAAGGTGCTAGTCTGGTTGCATTCAACACAAGGGCAAAAAGAAGGGCAGTTGAAGATACATCAGTGCCTATGGCTAGTCATGCACTTGTGCCTAATATGACTCCAATCCAAGCTACAAGAGAAAAGGCGCATACTATCCCATCAGACCAAGTATAGCCAGTTGTTGGTAAGGCTGATTCAATCCCAATAGTCAGGCCAAGTGAAGAACAACAAAAGAGGAGTGGCCCTGTAGTCACTAAAACATGCCAAAAGGGTAGCCAAACACCTTTCAATATAGTGGAGCAGATGAAGAAAACTAACATTGGTGTCAATATGTGGGATGTACTGCTAATTCCATCTCAAAGGAACCTACTCCAAGAGGCTTTGACTGATATCAGTCATGCTGGTGCAGAGATAACAAGTGAAAAATCTGCTGCCCCAATCAATCTATGTCAACCCAAGGAGGAGGTGAGTACAAGCAAACCTAACAAGCCCCCTCCATTCTATGGCTCCCTAGTCATAGGTGAAAAATTGCTACATAATTGTACAATAGACTCTAGGGCGGGTACCTTTGTCATGCCAAAGGTCATTGTTGAGAGGTTAGGGATAAAATATGAACCTATAAACAAGGGTGTAGTCCAATTAGATGGTACCACTGTCAAGATAGTAGGTGTTATTAAAGGCTTAGAGCTCACCTTACATGCATGCCCTGGCTTCTCTATTTCACAAGATGTATCTATCATTGACCTCCCTGCATACTTCGGTATTTTCTTGTCTAGAGAATTCACCACCAAGATAGGTGGATATTTGTCGTCTGACTGGTCACATATGTTTTTTAGAACTAGATATGGTACCAAGGTGACCATTAGGGCTGAGCTAATTGCAAATGACCATATAGAGCCCTATTCTCCAAACCTTGACAACATGAATTGCATTATACATGACTTGGAGGATAAAGATAATAGCAGACATGAGGCTGCCACTCCTGTGGATGAAGTACCAAATATCCTACTTGATGAGTGGGTTGATTGCTTTTAGTTTGACACTCTTGATTGCATTAAGGATACAGGGATGGGTACTTATTGTATCCATGAGGAGGATGCCACTATCCCTAATCTGGAAAAGGAAAAATCAGATCCTAGGGGGATATGGCAAATGTACTTTGATGGCTCCAAAAGCAAAAATGGAGCTGGTGCTGGGGTTGTACTTATTTCACCCCAAAAAGAAAGTTATTTCTCTTCATTTAGACTACAGTTCAGCTATACTAATAATGTGGCTAAATATGAAGCCTTGATTCAGGGCATACAACTAGCTCAAAAAAGAGGAATAAAGGTGTTACAAGTATTTGGTGACAGCAAACTTGTTGTCCACCAAATCAGAAAACTAAGTGCTCCAAAGAATGACTTGCTAAAGTCATATAAACACAGAGTCTGGGACCTGATTGAGGACTTTGATGCCTTCAACATTCAAGCAGTTCCCAGATAGAAAAATAAAGATGCTGATAGATTAGCTGTGGTTGGTGCCTAGTTTGACATACCTCAGCATGTCAAACAAAATTTAGATCGGCATGTGAAAGTTGTGGTTAGGCCTGCTATGCCTGACAATGTGATCAACTAGCAAGTATTTGATAGTGACTAGCAAATAGTGAGTTTTTTACAAGATGAGGTAGAGTTTGCTGCTAAAAATTAGTCTATGTTGCAAGAACAGTATGGTGATCAGATCATCCAGTTAAAAACCAACAAATTGGCTAGAGGCCTGATCACCCTAGAAAGCATGTTTGGACCTAATGATCAACAAAAGAAAGAAAATATGAATATGATAGCAAAGAAGAAAGACTACCAAGAGGTGGAGGTTTCACATGGAAAATTTCTAAAACATGGAAAGGTAAATACTCAAGCTGAAAGGCAAAGTTTCATAAGGCTTTGTGATGAATTTAATGATCTAATTGCTTGGGATTATAGAGATTTAAAATGTTTTGATCCTGGCTTAATCTAGCACACTATTGACCTAGATCCTAATGCCAAGTCTATCTGCCAAAAACAAATGTCTGTTAACCCCAAGATAGAACCCTTAATGAGAAAAGAGCTATCTAAACTCTTAGAGGCTAAAATCATTTATCCTATCAAACATTCCTCTTGGGTAGCCAACTTAGTTCTGGTCAGGATGAAAAATGGAGAAATCAAACTATGTGTGGACTTTAGAGACCTGAATAAGGCCTCACTTAAAGACCACTATCCTCTCCCTTCCATGGAGCAGATGCTACAGACAGTAGCAAGTTCTGAAATGTTTTCACTCCTAGATGGCTACTCAGGTTACAATCAGGTCCTAGTAAAGGAATCAGACCAGTATAAGATGGCCTTTACCACCAAGTGGGGTACTCTAGCATATCAAAAGATGGCTTTTGGACTGACAAATGTTGGAGCCACATTTCAGAGGGTGATGGACTTGGCCTTCAAGGGACTTATCAATGAGATCATCCTAGTGTATCTTGATGATTTGACAGTTTATTCCAAGCATGCAGCTGACCATTTGGGCCATCTAAGAAAAGTCTTTGAAAGATATAGAGAGTTGGGATATCACTGAATCCCAAGAAGTGCATATTTATTGTCTCTGAAGGTAAGATGCTAGGTCATGTGGTTTCCAAGGAAGGATTGGCCATTGATCTAGAGAGGACAAGTGTCATTCTTGATCTTCCTCTTCCCAGCCATAAGAAAGGTTTGTAAAGCTTTCTGGGGAAGATCAACTTTGTGAGGATGGTTCATTTTGGGCTATTATGCTGCCAAATTTTCTATAGTCAGACCTTTTAGTGTAATTGCAGGGTATGGGAATGTGACTCACTGTGCCTGAATCTAGCCTCTTCTATCTTCCTATTTATCCACCAATGAATGTAATTAGCTATACCATGTATTTTCCTGCTACTGGATATTCTATAATGTAATGGTTTCTAGCCTTCATGATTAATATATGCATGATTTCTTGCCTCTCTTGTGTCCTGATTTCTATGTTTTACTTGGGGTTATAGTCTATTCTATGAGTAAAGTGGCTCCTCTATAGGTTTGATCTTCATACTGAAGCCTCAATTAGTCTTATAAGTCTTTGTGAATCCCCTTCATTATTGAGATCATTGTTGTGTCTAGACCAAGATCATCATCACTCACTAAATCTAGTGCATCACCCCTATTTCCTTTTCAGTTTCTTTCTAACCCTTTCCCTCTACAAGTATTAGCACTAGGTTTCATCATATTTCTCTAAGTAATAGGCTTAGAAAGAGGAACTAGACTTCTTTGGAGGTCTAATCTCAGTTACAAGGTCCCACACCTTGAGATAATTCCCATTGTGTCATTAGAATGCTCAGAATCTCTCTGAGCAGGGTATAATTCTATGTGACAACGGTTACATCTACAACTATTTTCTCTGTCTAGGTACTATGATCCATATCATAGATTGGATAGGTGGGTAAGCAAGAAGTTACAACATCTAGTACATCTTGAGGACTATTGGGTGGATTGTGATGATGAGGAAGATGTAAGGAAAAGAGGATATCAAAGACTTACCATGAATCAAATCAAGACATTAGGATGCCTAGAAGTCCCTCCCCAAGTCAAGTTCAATGATGGGAACTTGATGGACCCAGAATATGAGGAGAAGCAGATATACAAAGAGCCATTATCCTTGTCTAATTGGAGCCAACCTGATGAGACATCCATAGATGTCAAAATAGAAAAAGTAATGGACATTACCAAGAGATGGGTGAATAAGAATGTAGGTGAATTGAAATCTAGGGGTATGGCTATCACCCAAGATAAGAAGAGAAAGTTAAAGGAGAGGGATGACCTGGGATTTGATGACTTCCTCATTCATAAGAGGTAAGTCATGGAATCAAAGCTGACACAACTAGGACCCTTGACATTAAGAGAGGAGGAAGAGTTTACATCCAAAGGCATAGCCATAGCCACTCGACCTTCACATCCCATGGATATGCCTTTACTAGCTATTCCTATTATTACCATAGCTATAGAGGAGCCTAAAATTATAGATTTGTTGGGAGGGATGAACATCCCTAAGTAGAAAAGAGGACATGTAACAATAATGAGAGGTTCTACCTCTAGATCTATGAATGTCCAAACAAAGGATCAGGAAGGACCTACAAGAATGGAGCAGATGTTTTCTCAAGACCAATCTCAAGTGATGTCATCATTAGCACCTACCCCACCTACCATGCTTTAGATGCATTTGGTAGAGAAAGTCAAGAACTTTTCTAACCCTATGCTAGGAGTGGTGAAAGAATTGTAGCACAATGTCCCAACCCCTCAAATCATAAAGGTGAAGAATGAATTAGCTGAGGAGACAAGAGTTGCAGAACAAGAAAGGGCTAGGGAGAAGACATTATCACAAGGGATGTAACCAATAATCTAGTTGTATCACTTCTCACAACTTCAGTGCCTCCACAACAAGAAAAACATCAATAGGAAAAGGATGTGGAGGAGATAGAAAATCCTAAACTAGCAAATGATCTGGAGGTTCATGATATATCAGATATAGAGGGTACAGAATCACCCCAAGGGCCAGTCCAGCCTCAGCAGTTGGATGTCCTCATTAATATAATTACAAGTCCTAAAGTTGTAGACTTGTCATATCATGCAGGAGGAAGTACATAAGTAAAAGATACTTCTCAGGGTACACAAGTACATGAAGAGATTATTCAGGGTACAATCATGGATGAAGCAATTCAAGATATCCATGTGGATTAACAAGGTGGAGAAAACATAGAAAAGGAATCAGAATAGTTTACTAAGAAGAAATAGAGTCATCTGGGCAATAGGCTCAAAAGGATAAAGAAGATGAGGAGATGACCTTGAAGAAGGGAAGAATCAATAAATCCCTTAATAGATTCCATAATAAGATATGCATACACATCAAGTAGAAAGTCCCTAGGATCAATAGCAACAAGCCACACAAGATGGAATGCTTCTAGAGGAGGTTCCTAAAGATAAGGCTCTGATCAGGAGGAAGTTTATCAACAGGAAGTGTCACAAGGAGAAAGAGATCCAGATAAGAAGGATAATGTAGCTAATAAGGATTACCAAATTGGGCAACCAGGGCATGAAGAGTCCAAGAAAAATGTTCCAGACTGGCTAGCATAAAAGGTAATAAGACCTACTTCTAGTAATATTATACCATTTGATTTCAAATTATTGTTTTCTATTGAAGATGTAAAGCCCAAGTGCAAAGCAAGGGATATGTCCACAATAAAGAGGGACATTGTCACTAGGCAAAGAACAACACAATTAGCTGTGCACATGGTTGAAAAGGTAAGAGGGAGATTATGGATATTGAATTCCAACTAAGAACCATTGATTTGGGGCATGCAACGATGGAGAAAGAAGTAGAAGAGCTAAAAGGGAGTACTTGTGAGGCCTACTCTTATCTCACCTTATATTTTTGCTTATGATACTTATCGTATGGACTTTATGATGGACATGTGGACATTTGGGGACTGTTGATCACGTTATCTAGACTTTCATTACTATATCTTATGCTTTGATTAGTTAGATGGTTTATGATATGTTGGTGTTATAACTTGCATGTTAGATTACATTTCATTCTATGATGTTTAATGCTATGTTGATTTAGATGCAATTGGAATGTTTAGTGATAATTGAATTGATGGAATCTTATGCAATATATGATCCTAATGGTATTTTATGAAATGCTAATGAATTGAGAATCATGTAAATAATTAGCATGTGTTATAATTAAGAATATATGTTCTTACGTGGTCTTGTGTTTGTGTGTAATTCATTTCTCTTCAACTATATATATATCATGAGCTATTAACGTATTTGTGTAAGTGTGCAGGAAATTTTCCATGACCCATGGAAAATCAGAGGTCAAACAAATAACCCTATGTATTAGCCATGTGAAGCCATCCTACTCCTAAGATGGACAAAGGCTATTTGTGATTGAGAATGATGTATTATGTTGTCTTTCAAGTTATGATTTTTTTGTAAGTTTCACCCTTTTTAATTTATTTCCATCAAGTGTTGTAAGGGTATATTGTTTTGGTTTGCACAATTTTGGTGCTAAATGTTTGTGCCCTTTTTATTTGGGTTTATGAGTTTCCTTGTGTTAATTATGGTCAATTAATGACCCTAGGTCATACCCCTAGAGTCTAGAACCATTCTTAGCATGTTTAAACTTGGTGTAACCTTTGTATGGTCACCTTAACTTGGCCCTTGAGTAAGGTGACGAATTTAAGAGATGTGAGAGGTGGTTGGCATGTCACCATCCCACCTAAACTAACCCCACTCACCTAGGGTAAGGCTACCCTTGTCTTGAGTGCTTTGGAAGCTTCTAGAGTCTTCTCTTGTGTGTGAGACCTCTTCCCTATGCTCTCACACATGTGTGAGAGCATATGTTGAGAAGAGTGAAGCATAGTTGAATAAGAAGGTGACAAGTGTCACCTCCTCATTCATGAGGGGTCTCCCATGTGTGATCCCTTCTCCCTATGCTCTCACACATGTGTGAGAATTTGTGGGAGAGTGTGTAGCTTGCTTGAATGGGAAGGTGACAAGTGTCACCTCCTCATTCTTGTGGCATTGTGAGAGAGTTGTGTGGATGAAGGAGAAGGTGACAAGTGTCACCTTCTCATTCATCAAGGCTTGTTGGAGAAGCCTATTTATCTCTCTTTGAGAAGAGAGAAGGGTTCTTTTCTTTTTGTATTCTCCCTATGACCAGTGAATACTCAGAAAAAGTAGTTTTCACTCTGGTGATCATAACTCACTTAATTTTTCATACCAAAGGCTCAAACTTGGAGCATAGCATCTTCAAACATGCATCTAAATAACTTCCAATCCTTAGACAAGAATATTCATTCTATAGGAAATGCGGAGCAATCCACCGAATTGTTCTACTGTATCAAAAATACTTATTATCTTCAACACTTAACTCATTACAAGAAAGCATCAAAACAAGAGAACAGTTGACAACAATGACAACACAGATATGTTGACATCAATGACAACACCGGTTAGACACATACTTGCAATAATCTCCCCCTTTGTTATTTATGGCAACATATGATGTGAAAAACTGTAATGACCATCAAGACAAGATACTCCCCCTTTATTTTTACACATACTCTTTCTCCCCCTGAGTTTTTCACATAATTTCTCTCCCTCTGTGACATCAATAGCAAAGGGTACATACTTGCACTCTGCTGCTCTGATCAAATTGCTCTTTCATGAATATTGTAACACTTATTGCTCTTTGTCAAGAACACATATTAGGAACACTTGCTACTCCCCCTGAGAAGTAGGTCTCAAAACTTCAATCCAAATCAAAGAATGAGACTTTGGATACCACTAGACTGATGCATTCTTATGCATCTTAGTTTAGAGTAGGAGGTGTAATAACCCCTAACTTTTCTCTGAGATACTCAAAAGTATCCTTAGGCAGAGGCTTAGTGAAAATATCTACAATATGATCCTTTGTGGACACATATTCCATCTTTATTTCATTTTCTATCACCTTCTCTCTCAAAAAGTGATACCTTATTGATATATACTTTGTTCTTGAGTGCATAACTGGATTCTTTGAAATGTTTATGGCACTTGTATTGTCACAAAAGATTGCAATTGGATCTTCATACACAAATCTTATATCCTTCAAAGTCTTCTTCATCCACAACACTTGAGTGCAACAACATGCTGCTGCAATATACTTCGCTTCTGCAGTAGACAAGGAGATCGAATCTTGTTCCTTACTTAGCCATGAAACCAATCTATTACCCAAGAAGAAAGAACCTCCACTTGTACTCTTTCTGTCATCAACATCTTTAGCTCAATCTACATCTGTATAAGCACTGAGAGTGAAATCATTATCCTTTGGATACCAGAAGCCATGATCTGATGTGCGTTTCAAATGCCTTAATATTCTCTTGACTGCCTTCACATGTGATTCTCTAGGATCTTCTTTAAATCTTGCCACAAGACATATTGCATGCATTATATCAGGTTTGCTTTGAGTTAGATAAAGTAATCCTCTAATCATAGATCTATACCTATTTTGATCAGTCTTAGGTGATTCATCAGTTTGGCTTAATTTGTAGCTAGTCACCATGGGAGTACATATTAGTTTGGAGTCTTCCATCCTAAATTTATTCAATAACTCTTTCACATACTTAGACTAGGAAATGAAGATTCTTTTATCTAATTGAGTAATTTGCAGACCTAGAAATAAATTCATTTCACCAAACATAGACATCTCAAATTCATTTTGTATTTCTCCTGCAAACTTCATCCACATACCTTCATTTCCTCCAAAGATAATGTCATCAACAAAGACTTCAACAATTAGGATTTGATTATCAATGATTTTGAAATAGAGATTGATGTTAGCAGTGCCTTTACTAAACCCTAATTACAACAAATATTTGTCTAACCTTGCATACCAGGCTCTAAGGGCTTACTTCAGTCCATATAATGCCTTCTTCAGTCTGCACACCATATCACCTTGTTTTGATAACTGAAACCCTTCTAGTTGCTCAATGTAGACTTCTTCTTCTAACTTACCATTCAAGAATGCAGACTTCACATCCATCTGATACACTTTGAAATATTTGTGAGCTACAAATGCCAAAAATATTCTAATTGCTTCAATCCTAGCCAGTGGAGCAAAAGTTTTTTCAAAATCTATTCCTTCAATTTGAGAATATCCTTTGCACACAAGCCTTGCTTTGCTTCTTACAACTTCTCCATTTTCATTCAACTTATTCTTGAAAACCCCAATGACATTTTTATTAGCAGGTCTAGGATCCAATTCCCAGGTTTGATTTTTCTCTATCTGAATCAGTTCTTCTTTCATGGCTTTTACACAGTTTTCATCATTGCATTCTTCATTTACAATTTTTGGTTCAACTTTTGAAAGAAAACAGTAATTCACTTGTTCTTCTATAGCTCTTTTCCTTGTCAACACTCCTTTGTTTTTGTCACCTATAATCTAATCTTTAGAATGATTAATCCTTACATACCTTGGAGTCTTGACAACACTTTCTGGAGCGTCTTCTTCATCTTGACTATCTTCTTGCTCAACTTTTTCTTCATTTGCTATAATCACAGATTCATATGGTTCATAGCAACTTAGATATGATATTATTTCCTTGCCTTCATCTACCTTCACATTAGCACTCTCAACAATCTTATTCAGTCTCTTATTTTAGCACCGGTAGGCCTTACTCTTGGTAGAGTAATGAAGAAAAATTCCTTCATCACATCTAGCATCAAACTTGCCTAGTTCTTCATCTCTTCTGATATAACATTTGCTTCCAAAAACTTTGAAATGCTTCACTATAGTAACTCTTCTATACCATAATTCAAAAGGAGTTTTAAATCTATTACCTTTGACTTGAACTCTATTTAGGATGTACATAGTAGCATGTATGTCTTCTCTCTAGTATACTTCTAGTAGGTTAGCTTCCTTTAACATAGTCCTGGCAGCTTCTTGAGCTGTTATATTTTTTCTTTCAACAACTCCATTCTGTTGAGGAGTCCTAGGTGCAGAAAACTGTCTCTTTATCCCTTGTTCTTCATAGAAAATATTGAATTCATTTGATGTGAACTCACCTCCTCTATTAGACCTTAAGCATTTGATTCTGAACTCTAACTCATTCTCAAACATTGCCTTGGAAACTTTGAACTTGTATAGGGCTTCAGATTTTTCTTTTGGAAAAGTGACCCAAGTCATTCTAGAATAGTCATCAATAAGCAACATAAAATACATATCACCTTGTAGACTTCTTGTTCTTGTGGGACCACACAAGTCTGAGCTAATAAACAATAATCATTAGTTTCTCTCAATTGGTAAATGTTACCTCTAGTCTTCTTACTGGTAGCAATCACTGTTCCAGAGCTTTCCATGATCTTGCACCCATTGTCTTTGAATCTTAAATCATAACCTTTATCACACATCTAACCAGCACTCAAAAGATTGTGCTTCAAAGCCTTCACATGTAGGACATTATCAGTATTGTGCTTTCCATCAAAAGAAATAGATCCTTTTCCACAAATCTTACTAGCTACATTATCTCCAAACTTAACCAGTCCTCCATCATAATTTTACAAACTCACAAACTTACTTTTGTCACTGGTCATCTGATGTGAGTATCCAATATCAATAATCCATTCCTCCTTATCTTCTCAAACTAAACAGCCAAAGCACTTTCTTCCACTAGTTTTTCTTCCTTCACACAGCTAGCAGGATTAGTAGACATGTTCTTCTTTAATTGCAATAAACAAGCACTCATTTGCACTAGTATTAGCATCATCAGATTTATCATCTGTCACACCTTCATCATCAAGATCTCTAACATAGTAGCATTTCTTTGGAACCCTAGGTCTATCCTCAAATCTTTTTCTATTCCTTTCAATTCTTTCAGGACATCTAGAAGCATAGTGACCAACCTTACCACATGAAAAATACTTGCAAGGTAATTTGCCTTTGAACTTACTAGAATTTAGGATTTAGGTAAGGACATCTAGGATGTAGGTAATGACCTAAGAATTTTCATCACAACTTTCTTCTCTTCAATAGTTCCTCCCATACCTTTTATTCCATTGACAATATCATCAACTTTTTGCATGTAGGTTGTTATTTTGTCATCTTCGCTCATCTTTAAACCCTCATGTTTCACTTTCAGACCTTGTAATTTGGTGCTTTTAATAGACTCATCTCCTTCATACAAAATTTTCATCTTTTCCTAGGCTTCATTAGAATTTTCCAGATCCACGATCTTTATCAACTAAGTGTCTGACAAGGCACTTAACAGAGCATCTCTAGCTTTTATGTTTAACTCATATTCTTTGATTTCATCTTCAATTTGCAAACCATTCTGAGGAAAGGTATACTTTGTCTCTATCACTTTCCACACTTTATAACCAAGACAAAGGAGGTGGCTTTTCATTCATACCTTCCAGAGAGCATAATTCATTCCATCAAACTACGGAGCTTCCTTTCTATAAGACATCCCAGATCTTCCTCAAGTGGTTAGGCTTTCTTCTGAGGAACTGGCTCTGATACCAATTATTGAAATGCACCAGACAACTGAGAGGGGGGGTGAATCAGTTGTCTTCTAAACTTGACCACTTCTGAACATTAACACATCAAACACTTTTTCACTGTTATTCAGATTTAATCATGAAAGCATGAAATAAGAAATTCAACACAACATCATCAACACATGAGACACCAAATTTTTACGTGGAAAACCCTAAAAGGGAAAAATAATCGTGGGTGTTAACCCACATAAATAAATAAGTTATAACAATACTAAAAAATAGAGGCTCACTACCTTAGGGCTCACTGCCCAATATGCTCACTGCAAATGTTGAGGTTCACTGCCAAGGGATGGCTCACTGCCAAGGGGTGGCTCATTGCCAAGGATTGGTGAATTGATTTGATAGCATCTAGTCCATGCCTGGGTTCAGTTCCATTGAAGAACAATATAACTCCTCTTCTCTACTCTTCTTACACAGTTTCACTTATCTTCTCATTTTTGCACTTTGACATCTTTTTCGTAACTACATTACATGCTTTTATACAATTCATCAACCTTGGAATGTACATCAAGGTTGGCATTACATTCATCAACCATTGAAACAATCTTCAAGGTCGGCATTACAAACATACATAGAAATAGGTCTGGACCTAAACAAAATTTACTAAGTTAAAGATGTATGTGGATCATGTTATGCCTTAGCTGGGACTCAAATGCAATCTTCCACGTCACGACATGCTTCCTCAATCTTCATTGTATCTCTACAAGGAATGAAAACAACCAATTCAGCCAAGACTGGTGTTAATATTAAGTCTTCTAAAAATAGTCTTCATCCATGATCCAAATTTCTCTTTGCAGACCAATCCAAAGGTAGGAGCACAATCAGGTGACATCCACAAGCACATTGTAATCACCAGAAACAAGCGCACAATCTCTAACCACTTTGTTAAGATGATTCTTCAAACCGGAGCACAAGAACAACACTATCAACTACTGTCATAAAGAAAGGATAGCTTATGGATCACCAAATCATGAACCATTGGAGTTGAAGGCACGTATCATCATTCTAGACTTAACTTTAGAACTGTAGATCATAATACTTCAATATGAAGGAATGCAAAGCAAAACACATTCTCCCTATCACCAGTGAATACTCAGAAAAGTAGTTTTCACTATGGTGATGATAACTCACTCAATTTTTCATACCAGAGGCTCAAACATGGAGCATAGCATCTTCAGACATGTATCTAAATAACTTCCAATCTGCAGACAAGAATATTCATTCTACAAGAAATGCAGAGCAATCTACCAAACTGTTATGTTGTATTAGAAATGCTTATTATCTTCAACACTTAACTCATTACAAGAAAGCATCAAAACAAGAGCACAGTTGACACCAATGACAACACATATATGTTGACATCAATGACAACACCGGTTAGGCACATACTTGAAACAAAGAGTGCCTTTGTGTTATTTAGAGTATGATAAGTTTTAATGGAAAGAGGCCTTGAGTTTGAGCATTATTTGAGTTGTTATTGTTGTAATAGCCTAAAATTGGCTCGGGTTGAATTAAGTAGATATTCTGATATTTATCTTAATTCTTATTTTCTTCTATCAATTAAATAAATATTCAAAGTTTATTTGATTGGTTCATTATCCTACAATTAAATAAAATCATTTTATTTAATTGAAATCCCTAAATTCTTCTAATGTCTCAAATCCTAAATCCACCTCACAAAATCCACCTCATCAATCCACCTCACCATGTTGCACATATAATTAAATATTCTTAATATTTAATTAGCTAATATCCTCCAAAATCCAAAATTGAATATTTAATTCAATGTTCCCCACTAGCCTCCACCAATGGAATTTTTAATTCAATGTTCCCCACTAGCCTCCACCAATTGAATTTTCAATTCAATGTTCCCCACTAGCCTCCACCAATTGATTCAATTGTTCCCCATTATCCTCCACCATGAATTCTTAATTCAATTTTCATAACTCACTATCCTCCACCATGAATTCTTAATTCAATTGTCATAACTCACTATCCTCCACTCTGAATTTTTAATTCATCCATTATGAATTAAAGATTCACAAAAAATGAGAGCCATTGATCTCATCAGTTGATCTTCACCCTCCATTCTATTTTCAAAAAATCTATAAATAGAACCCTCTTCTAAGCCATTTGAGAGACTTCATTCTGGCATCGAATTTATGCCCACATTTCTCTAGGGAATCTTCTTCTTCTTCTCAACTTTCTTTTTCATACCATCGTAATGCAGAAATCATCATAGCCATTTCTCCTTGTCATCTTGAGGAATCGAAGCAAGGAAGCAAGCTCCCTGACGGCCAACCTTCATCATTCAAGATCAAGAAAGAATAGGCGAACAACAGAAGCTTTGAAACAAGGAAGGTTTGCATTGTTATTCATTTTGCTTCATTTTCTTCTATCTTTCTTGTTTTCATTATTCTGTTGATGTTTGGGTTATAATTATCATTATTGATCAATCTGATTTTCCCATTCACATTTTGGCACCCACCGTGATCTAATCCACTTTGTTTGTGAGGTTTTGTCTTAGTTTTCTTGTTGTAGGATATAGGTGTTTTCCAGAGCACATTCGGCATCAACTCTCACAAGCGGCCTCCTACGCGCAAATCGAGCTCACCGTTGGGTCCAAACGACCTCGGAGGTAAGAAATAACATATCATTCTCTAGTGTTGTTACTTGAAATTTTTTGAATTTTTTTTTGCTTTTCAACGTATTTTTGCAATAATTTTTTTTTTTTAAAATTGAAATTAAAAAAAAAAAATTACATTAGACCTTTATTTTTCTAGGTTCTCGCATTTTCTTTTTATTTACAAAGAAAAAAAAAATCAAAACATAACCACAAAAAAACCAAAAAAAAAAAACCAATACAAACGCACCCCACTCCCTCCCAGGCCCTCAGCCTCCCCCACCTGCCACCCCCCAACCCACCCCGCAGGCCCTGCCTGCACCCTTCCCCTCCGATCCCCTTACCCTCCCAACCCCCCAGCGCCACCTCCCAAACACAAACCCACCCCCCTTTGGCCCCCTAACCCTCCCCTGTGCCCCTTTCCCCCTGCCGCTCCCCGACCACCCCTCCCCATCCCCTCCCCCTACCACCCCCCATGACCCCTGCACCGCCCTTCCCTGCTTCCCCCATGCACAACCCCATGCCATCCCCCTTCCTCCCTCTGCTCCGCCCCTCGCCCCCTTGCACCGCCCAAACCCTCCTCCCTCGATCCCCCGCTCCGCCCAACTCCCCTGTACAGTCCCCACTCCGCGCTCTGCTTCCATCCCTACCTCCCGTCGCCCGCCACCCACTGCCCCTCCATTCCCCTTTGCACGCATCCCACTGCTCCCTGCGTTACCCACCTCTCCCCTGCCGCCCGCGCATCTCCACACCGCCGCCTCTCCAACCCTCCCACCTCCGCCTGCCACCACCACCTGTCACCTCTGCTGTACCACCACCCAGCCACCATGCCGCCTTTTCTTCGTCCTTGCTCCACCACCATCCTGCACACACCAAACTATAAAAAAAAGGGGTTAATTTTTTTTTAAATGTAACAATTTCAATTAAATTTTACTTTTTTTTCCAAGCTTTTAACCCCTGGTCACATGGGTGACCAGGGGGTTGCTTTAACATTAACTGCCAAAACAAACCGCCCAGATACAAACCACAACATGTGATCACTTTTCCAAATAGTCAGCGGCTAACATTAATTGCCAGTTAGCCTTTTATACTTCTCACATGCCAAAATAGGCATTTTTTTTCAAACTGACACAACTTTTGCATACGGTAACAAAATCGCACAAAATTGGTGGCATCAGAAAGAGGATTCCACATACTTCATAGTTGTAAGAAAATTTTAGGTGACTGTACTATTTTACAACTTTTTTTGCAGTCAAAGTCAAACATGCTTCAAATCTTCAAATCATCATAACTTGTGCAAATTTGATCGAATTTTTGCAAATTGTTGTTTGAAATCACATAGAATTTCTTGAATTTTCTATCCATGCAATCCATTTTTCTATATCAATTCATTTTTCAGTAGATTTTATCAGATTATCAATTTTCACATAACAATCTTCTTGGAAGTCTACTTGCTTTGTTTTCAGTTTCGTGACTTGCAGGTGATCATTCAGGGCTGGACAAACATCAGGATTAGCACCTACATCAATTTGGATAGAGAAAACAATCCAGGTACATTCATTCTAATCTCTCATTTCTTCATAATCTTGTTTACATACACACTTCGATTTGGGCTTCTCAAATGAACATTTGTCTTCATCACATATCAAATTGGGCTTAAAATACACCAGTGTCTTCCATTCACATCTTGATTTGGAATTTAAAAAGAACCTGTGCTTGAAGTGCCTTCCTCACATTTCAATTCTTAAGGGTTAATTTACAAGTGTGAGTGTGAATCAAGTGTGCGTGTGTATGCTCTCTCATCGCACCGCAAGGTGACCTTGGAGATCAAAAACACCTCACTTGATTCGCTTTTGTTTACTCTTTCCTAGGAGGCCTACTAGGGGATTTCATCACCCCTAGGGACGACCTCACCCAAGGCTGAATCAAAAGACACCCTCATTGCAATTGGAATCTTATCACTCTTGGCTAAGCCCCAAAGAACTTTCTACCTTTGGGAAGTGAAGGTGAAGGGTGGGTTACCCCCTTCTCCCAACTGTGTGATAGGATTTCACTTTCAATCCCTAGTCAACCTTGTGTAAACATTGCCCAAACCTAATTGGCCATATCTTACATCAAATTAGACATTAGGGCATGTTGATGTGTCTTCCACGTGTGCTTGTTTACTAATCAGCATAGTCTTCAATTTCAGCATTCAAAGTTGCTTATGTGTCTTGCGTGAGTGAATCACATTGGTACATGTGTGATCATTGCCAAATCAAGTTAAACACCAAACACATAAGACAAGTCATTCAACTCATTCCTCCAGACACACTTGTCTCGACTTGTGATACATCTGCACTCTGTTACAGCACATTTACTGCTGCACATTCCAAACTCGTACGCTTTTCCAGTCTTGTGTTAATGGCAAACCACTTAGAATATCTTGATCAAAAACTCTAATATCTATAATTCTAATTAAACTTAGGTCCCTCGCCCCAAGACTATATAGCAATTTGTCAACAAATCCAAGTCTTAACACAAGAATTGACAAGCTTGCAAGCTAAACATGCCAGTACTAGCTATGCCTCGCCCCAAACTCCTGTCTTTTTCCCATACTTATGACAAGGCACACACCACTTCAAGTTGGAAATCATCTACCACTTTGGCTCCTAATCAACCTTCACCTCCAACATACCACCAACCCCTCCATGAGGCAACCAAGTGTCTTCACAACTAGAACATGTAAGCCCAAATCCATCGTGGCAACAAGATCAAATGCCCTCAACTTCATACCATCCCCAAGATCTTTTGTCTACATATCCTACCATTTTACCCAACCACCACAACTATCAATTGCCTCCACAACAAGCACAAGTGAGCCTAAGTCCACCTTTGCAACAAGAAGCACATGCAAATCCAAGTGGTCCCTGGTACATAAATCAAATGAGTCCAAGTTATCCTAGGCAAGATCTAATAACCTTTGACAAGGGAGATACCAATCTAGAGTGGCCTCCACCATCCAATACCATGCCAACACATGAGCCAACAAGTCCTATCATAAGACCACCATGTGATCCTACCCCTAGTCCATCTTCTAGCCCATTAAGCCCTCCATCAACTCCATACCCATGTTCTACCAATCTTCCACCACAAGATCCCTGGGACATAATTGTACAACAATTAGTTCAAACAAATTTGATTGAGCTACCACTGATAGACACTTTTGAACCAATCCTTAAACCCCCTCGATATAATGAAAACAATTATTGTGCATACCATAGATATAAGGGCCATACAATAACCAATTGTGTCAAACTTAAGAGATTGATCAAAAACATCATAAATTGTGGTAAGATTATCCCTTCATCCAATCCAAATCCTAATCCACCCAATCCAATTAACCCCCCACCTAATCCTAGTCCTAAGCCTACAACATTATCCACTATTATTGCTCATCCATTATCTCATCCATCTACCCATACACCTGCGACGGATGTGATCCAAGGACTACTAGTAGAAAGTCAACCATGTCCCCAAAGTCTGGTCCTTGACCTTGCCAAAGATTCTTCCAATACCATGTCAAATCCTACAACCCCTTCATGTCATACGCAACCCCTTGAGCTTCTCAACAAGCCTTCTACCATGCACCAGAGTCAAGGTCCATCACACCCTCATGTTGTTGACCACGAGCCCACCCAAGAGCCTTCCACTTCCATTCAAGCAACCCAAGAGGTATGTCAAAGGTTTAATCCTAAGCATGTGGAAACATTAAACCCTAGTCCAACTCAAGATCAAATCACTTTTATGCAACCCATCCATAATATGTATCTTTTCCATGATCAAGATGATAGCCATAATGATGAATCTATCCATGAGCCACTTGATCCTATCCATCCCCCAACAACCATTCATGAGCACGCTATCCAAATTCAACCTATCCATAATATGTATCTTTTCCATGATCAAGATGATAGCCATAATGATGAATCTATCCATGAGCCACTTGATCCTATTCATGCCCCTACAACTATCCATGAACAAGACACTCAAGACCTACATGCTTGATCCAATGAAAGTCTTGTTGACCTACTTCAGCATTCACCCCGTTTCATGGCCTTCCTTCAAAGCAAAGAGATCTCTTCCTCTAGCCATGATCCCACAACATCCACTTGTCATGATGAGACACTTGTCCCCCAAGTAAGCATAAAAGATCAAACAAATAACTTGGATCTTAGTGAACACAATGCTAATCATGATCCTAATGATTCTCCTTCACCATCCATTATTGACCATGTTACAAAGCCTCCATATATCCTTGGTCTTACTACCTTCATGCATGAATGTTCTTTCTTAGAACACCAACAACCATTATCCACTATCTCACCTTCTCCATCCAATAAAGACCCTGTGTCTAGTGTTCCACCTACACATAATCCCACTATCCACCGTATACTCCAGCATATGAACTATCAAGGTAAAGGCTTAGGCCTTCATGAACAAGGTATTTTGGAACCTATCCATGTCAACGTTCCTTCACCTTCATATGGCCTTGGATACATACCCCAAGGTGCACAAACTCAAGATGTTGGTACTTCCTCCACTCCTCCTAAGTCTACCACTTTCCATCGCAAACCCTATCATATCCCCAAAACATATGTCGCCATTCCACCTCCATCATCTTATAAATGTCAAAAGCATGTGTTCATACACCTTCCACCATCCACTTTACCTCCACTCCTTCCAACTCCCAATGTCCCTCCATCCACCTTGCCACCGTTGCTTCTGACACCTAACATACCTCTCATTCATAAGTATCCTTACATCCCTAAACATGGCCAACAAAAGCACACATCATTTAAGCATACAGCTTCCAATCATTCCATCCACTCCACCCACCCCATGGGATTCAAAAGAAAAAAGTTTGATGCCTTTATCCATAAAGCTAAAAATCCTACCAAAAATCCTAATGGTCTTCATACCTTAGGACATAAAGAATCAAAATCAAAGCAAAGTTCATCTAAACAGCCATCTAAACCCTTACCTCCAAATGTAAACCCCAAAAGCAAAATGGTTTGGGTTCCTAAGAAAATAGCTAGCAAGTCAAATGAGGCATCCTCATCCACCTCTCAAGAATCCCAACCACCGATATCCATCCAAAAGCCTACTTCCATCCAAAACTTCCATTCCCTTCAAAAATCCCACAAGCAAAACAAAAGCACTAAAAATACTAAATCTATGTGGGTTGCTAAATCACTTCATCAACCATCTCCTAAGCAAACATCTCCATTGCTTCCTACACCACCATCTCATCAAAAGCTTCAATGTTTATCACGATGTGTGCAACCGTTGGTCATGGTTCCTTTCCACTTCACAACACCTCCACATAACTACATCTCCCCATCTTACATCCATTATCCTACACATCTTCCTCATCCTATGCCTATGGTCCATGCTGTTGCATAAGCCTTCCCTCCATATTCTGCATCATAATCCACTATCTACCTATGCCATATCACTTTCATACGATCCCCTACCAACATCTGTGAGAGCACTGGACATGGTCCATTCGATAGTATCAATCTAGCGGGACTATCCCCTTTCAAGGAATTATATGCTAATGTCTTTCCATATCCACCTTCTCCAATCTCAATATTCAAAAAAAAAAAAGAAAAAAGAAAAAAATAGTAAAGAAAAATCCCTTCATCTAATGGTGAAAACTAGGCAAACAGGTGCCTTGGATAAGTACCATGATGAAAACCTGGCAAACAGGCGTCATGTGTAAGTTGATCTTCTATGTCACCTACACTTGGGGGCACCTTGTCTCATCGGCATATCACTCTTCTCCTACCAGTTTCCTTTCATACCATTTCCTATCCTATCCTCTATCCGTTGCATGCCTATCCTGTCTCATCCATCCATCAAAACTTCCTTTCCTCTATTATTTGGTCTTGATAAAGATTGGGGGCACAATGTTGACAAATGTTTTGAAAGGCTCTTGACATACCTTATCCCTCCAAAACATACAAATCCTTTATCATCCTATCATCATAAACATTGCCATGAAAAATCCTAAGTATTCTACCTACAACGAGGCACGTTATTCTTATGCGACGTAGTCCTTGGAGATCACATCCTTGGTTCCTTCTACCTCTGTATCTACTATCACCCATACAACTACGTATCCGTGGTGGTTCCTTGTCATCGGTATTGTTTGATCCATATCTGATCCATGTCTGTTCCATACCGTGTCTCATTCGATCCATATCTTGGGTCCATTAGGGTTCTTGTCGAACTACGTCGCCTCTGAGTTATCACATAGGCAAGGCCATTATCAATGCACCCCTAAGGCTCCACTTCCTTGTCCATCTCATATCTTGTCGTATATCCTCTGTTACATCCATGGTCCACGTCCCCGAACTACGTCACCTCTAAGCTATCACGTAGGCAAGGCCATTATCAATGCACCCCCGAGGCTCCGCTTCCTTGTCGATCTCATATCTTGTCGTCTATCCTCTAGTCCATCCATGGTCCAAGCCCCAAACTATGCTGCCTCTGCATTGTCACGTAGGCAAGGCCATTATCAATGTGCCCCCGAGGCTCCACTTTCCCTATTCGTCCCATGTCTAGTCCTTCTATCTGTCTGACTCCGCTCCATTTCCTATCCATCACATGTCTTGTCATCTATCCCTCTATTTGTCCGTGTCTGCACCTTTCTTTAGACAAGTGCACACAACAAAGCCCACTTCAAAACAGCAAAAATCTTGACGCAAAACAGAGCACCATACCGAAACACCCAAGCTAAATCTTATATCAATTATGGCAAAAAGACACATCTCATGCAAGAATGTTTTGTGATTGGTTAGATTAACTTACAGAGTCTTGATTTATGCTATCATGCCTTTCTATGCTACTCGAGGATGCCAAAAGCTAGAGATGCTATGATGGGGGCATGATTATTTTCTTTGTCTGCTACTTGTGGATTAAACTTTAGTAATGTGACGATTTCTGTCTAATGACATGATCGGTAAAAGATCATCGAGGACTCTGAGATCTAAACATGAAAAGGGGCAATCCTTGTATGTTGAAATGCAAGAAGTACTCCGGTCATCTAGATTCAAGTTTGACTAGATGCTTGTATTAACTTGCTATATCAAAATCCATGTAAGTAATACTCAGGTCATCTCGGTTTAATTATACCTAGATGCTTGTATTTTCTTACAACATAATAAAGCCCAATGATGAAAGCGCTTCAAAATACTTGCTATATCAAGGTGACAAATATTCATATCTATTTCCATATCTATACCATATCCAATTGCGTCTCATACCCATATCCATATCCATACTGTATCCAATTGCAAGTCTATCCTTAATTCATGCCAATCAAGTCAAGCCAATCTTGTCAAATGATCCAATCACAATCTATGGTCTTGATCCTTGTCTGGTTGTAAACCAACTTGATCAGTTAATCAATCAATTGTCTTAGATAGGATGTTGCATTGTCGAAACTAGACCAACACACGCGTCTTACACGACATGCTTCATTTCCTGAAACCAGACACTATCCTTAGTGTTGCTCTAGGGATATATCATTCCCTGCCATGACAACACTGTCATATCAAATGTCTTAGACAGGATGTTATATTGTTGAAACCAGACCCAGAGTACGACATATCTCATTCTTGAAACCAGACATCATCGATCCATATCATTGGTTTACCGCTCGACAGGGGCAATACCTTGTTTGTGCTTGTGTCATTTGTGCATACTTGCTTACTTGCTTGTGTGTGTTATCATTTTTATCTTGCATTCCATATCATTCATCCCTTTCTTCTGCATTCAACCATTTCATCTCCTGTCAACATATCTTATTGTGAGATTGTCCGTCTCATGCCTTCCGTCTTCTCCCCGTCCAATCTCCCGAGGGGGCATCCTATCATCATAACATGTACCAGGGCCAAACTGGTGCATACATCATTATCAGACTATTTATTCTTTGAAACAACTGGATAAAACACATTGCTTCAAAGAGGGGCAAAATGTAATAGCCTAAAATTGGCTCAGGTCGAATTAAGTAAATATTCTGATATTTATCTTAATTCTTATTTTCTTCTGTCAATTAAATAAATATTCAAAGTCTATTTGATTGGTTCATTATCCTATAATTAAATAAAATCATTTTATTTAATTGAAATCCCTAAATTCTTCTAATGTCTCAAATCCTAAATCCACCTCATCTCTTCCATCTCACCATGTTGCACATATAATTAAATATTCTTATTATTTAATTAGCTAATATCCTCCAAAATCCAAAATTGAATATTTAATTCAATGTTCCCCACTAGCCTCCACCAATTGAATTTTCAATTCAATTGTTCCCCATTATCCTCCACCATTAATTCTTAATTCAATTGTCATAACTCGCTATCCTCCACCATGAATTCTTAATTCAATTGTCATAACTCACTATGCTCCACTCTGAATTTTTAATTCATCCATTATGAATTAAAGATTCACAAAAAATGAGAGCCATTGATCTCATCAGTTGATCCTCACCCTCCATTCTATTTTCAAAAAATCTATAAATAGAATCCTCTTCTAAGCCATTTGAGAGACTTCATTTTGGCATCGAATCTATGCCCACATTTCTCTAGGGAATCTTCTTCTTCTTCTCAACTTTCTTCTTCATACCATCGTAATGCAGAAATTATCATAGCCATTTCTCCTTCTCATCTTGAGGAATCGAAGCAAGGAAGCAAGCTCCCTGAGGGCCAACCTTCATCATTCAAGATCAAGAAAGAATAGGCGAACAACAGAAGCTTTGAAACAAGGAAGGTTTGCATTGTTATTCATTTTGGTTCATTTTCTTCTATCTTTCTTGTTTTCATTATTCTATTGATGTTTGGGTTATAATTATCATTATTGATCAATCCGATTTTCCCATTCACAGTTGTTATGGTTCCCCTTGAGTAGAGATTTGTCCACTCTCTCACCCCTAAAATCCATTGTCAAATAGGTTTCTTATGTGAGTATCCATGGGAGGGTGTTAATGTGTTTTGTGTGAGTGGGCATTGGTGTGTTTGCAATACTTGTTTTGCTTGGAAATGGTTATTTAGATGGCCTCCTAGCTTGGGGTGCCCTAGTTGTAGGCCTAAGATTGGGAGGTGAGCTCTCCATGGGATTGGAGAACTTATTTTGTGTTTTGTAGGTTTTGGTGGCTTATAGAGGACATTTGAAGTTTGGAAGAAACTATGAGTTTATTGGTTTTGGTGTGAGTTGTAATAATAGGGTATTAGGATGCCTTGGCCTATTTGGCTTGTAATAAGTTGTTGATGTAATGAGAGTTAATCTCTCTTAAGGGTTTGGGTTGTATTACACTCCTTGTAAATATCTTGTTCTTATTTTTAATAATATGATGGCAATAGAATTTTTCCTTACTTATCCCTATGAAAGAAAAATGCTCATGTATGAAATGTATTATCTCTCTCTTTTCCTTAACTTATCATTTCTAAAAAGTATAGTTTAGCTTGTGAAGAAAAAGGATAAAATATGTCCTTGATTGAAAGACTATATAAAAGGATTAAATGGTATTCTTGGTGTTGCAAGAAAATGAAATTAACTTTATTTTAGTGTTATCAAGAGAAAAATACATATATACTTTTATGCCTATGTTAACTTTGTTACCTTAAGAAGAGAAAGGGTTGTATTTATTTAGTTAATGCCACTTGAATTAACATAGTTGTGAAAATAAAATATGTATAAATATTTATATGTTTTAGCTCACTATTTTTTTTATTATATTCACTGTAAAAAAATAGTGAGCATATTTTATTATCAGAGATATATTATATATATATATATATATATATATATATATATATATATATATTTCACCTTATAAGTGATATTTAATTTAAAAGTGAAATGCACTTGAAGTAAAGATGAGGTGAATACTGAAATCATATTAGGGTTTCCCCTGTAGTTTGTATTTGAGTTTTTTACAAAAAAAATGCTCAATGCAAAGCCAAACCACGACACAAGCTATGGTCGGCCTATGAAGTGAGAGAGTAGGATGGGGGTTGGGACCCCCCGTCCCACCCCAGAGAAATGCCCTGCGGGTGGGGTGCCTTAATATAAAATGACTCTGCATATTGTTTGTTCAGCCTTGCTGTAAACTATAACGCCCGCCTTGTATTTAAAAATGCTTCTTCATCCTTTTCGACCCTTTGTGGGTTATTAAATCTATGTGGTTTTTGTTATTCATATATATATTGTATATTCATAATTTATCTAATATTATATTCATTGTGTTAGAACATTCAATCTCTGAGTTAAATTATATACTCACTGTGTAAAATATAAATACTGTGAGCATCAAATATATTGATGCAGGAGCATCTAGTGGTGTAAGGGCAATCTTGCATCATCCAAAAAGAAGTTAATTCAAAATCATTGTAGTTATTTTTATTTCTTTCCATAATTAGTGTTTTTGGTTCCATAATATCCAGAATAATAATGTAGGACTTTTAGTTTTTCCAAAACTGCTAAAAATAACGACCTGCCTATTTTGGAAAGTGTACCTGCTATTTTTAGAAAGTTTGCATTTGGGCACATAACAAAGCACAAACTTCTAAAAAGTTACATAATGGAAATATAAGACCTTTGGCAAAGGAATCAGGAAAAGACCATTTGTGAGCTGAAAGATATTAAAGTTTTTGTTTTCTGAAAAGCCCCTGAAAATTTCTGGAACAAGATATGAGGCACTAAAACTTCCCATAACATCTTGAAAAGTTGACAGAAATCCATTTATGGATTTTCGGCATGATAGTTCACATCACGACCTTTCTGGCGCTTAAAACGGTTCGTCAATCGGACACCCGGATCAAAAGTTATGCGTCCCGGAAGTTGACCTACTTTTGGAGGGAATTGCAAATTTTGAAATTCAGCTGGAGGCCACCAAAAAGTGCTATTTATGACTATTTTGGGAACCCTGGGTGGTGGTAGAGTTAAGGGGGCTAGTGTAGAGTCAAGAATAGGTGGGAAAACATAAACCCTAACTGATTTGGGGTCATAGAAGGCTGAAGATTCTAGAGTCTTGAGGTTGGGAAAGTTGTAATGTGTTGCAGCTAGTAGAGGATTCATCCTCTGATTGTAATTGAGCTTTTGTAATGTAATGAGTTGCCCAGTTCAATAAAAGAAAGCTCTATTTACTGTGTTCAATATCTGTTATTGTGTGTTTTGTGATTTACCCCCTTCATCAAGTGGTATCAGAGTGAGGGTTCCTGAATGTGTAGACAAATCGCAGACCGTGAGGCAGTTTGCACCAGGACTTGAGGTTATGGGTTTGCTGCAGAGACCAAGATGCCTCCACAAATAAATCATGTTGGGAGGAATGCTTTGACGGAAGAGGGTTTTAGAGCCCTACAAAGGCAAATCGATGCATTGCAAGAGGAGCTACAAAGAGGGTTTGAGCCGAGGACAAGAGAAGAAAGTGAAGTTGAAGTTGAAGAAGAGATATCTGAGGAAGAACAAGAAGCTGCCGAAGATGCTGTAGAAGTAAGGTTGTTGAGGGTCATTTCGAAGATCGAAAAGAGGCCCAGGATCAAAGTTTCTACATATTCTAGAGATTTGAATCCAGAATAGCTTATTGATTGGATCAATGACATGGAGGAGTATTTTGAGTATGAAGATGTGGAGGACCCAGATCAGGTTAAGTTTGCAAAAACAAAGTTGAAGGGCCACGCCAATATTTGGTGGAAGGAGGTCCAATTAGAGAGGAATAGAAGAGGAAAAGCAAAGATCATCAGATGGGATCAGATGTTGGAGAAACTGAAGAAGCAGTTCATTCTTGTGGACTATGAGATGGAGTTGCTGAAGAAGTTGCAAGGACTGAAGCAAGGTAACAAGTCTGTTAAGAAGTATACAGAAGAGTTTTATAAAATTACTATCAGGATAGGCCATGCAGAGCCCAACAAGGAGAAGGTAGCCCGTTACATTAATGGGTTGAGGCCAAGTATTTAAGAGGAGTTGAGCCTAGTCAGAATGACCACCATAGAAGATGTGTACCAGTTTTCCCTGAAGGTGGAAGAGAAGCTAAACAAAAGATTTGATAGCAAGCAAAGGGGAAGAGGTCAAGGTGGAAGGACTGGTGGAAGACCCTATGGAGGCCGTAATGAAGATCAAAAGAAAAGTGAAGAAATAGGCACCAGTCAAAATCAAAGAGGGGATAATACCTACTACCCTCATGACCAGAACAATGGTGATCAAAGAGGAAGAGGAAGAGGTAGACTTGGGCAAGGACCTGGAAGAGGAGGTTTTAGAGGAACCTATTTCCAATGTGGAGAAGAAGGGCATTGAGCATATGAGTGTCCGCAACATCAAGGAAGGACAAATAGAAGACTCAAGGTAATGCACAAGTTGCACAAGTAGATGAAGATGCACATTCTGAGCATTCTGAAAATGTTGAAAGGGGAGAAACCCTAGTTGTCAGAAGAACCTTGCTGAATGAGGAGAAAGAACCCAATCAGAGGAAGAGTTTATTCTACATAAGGTGCAAATGTGAGGGTAAGTGTTGTGATATTATTATTGATAGTGGAAGCACTGATAATCTTGTTTCAGAGGAGATGGTTGACAAGTTGAAGTTGACAAGAAGAAAGCATCCGCATCCATATCAGATTGCATGGTTGTAGAAGGACCATAGAGCTTTGGTCAATGAGCAGTGTTTAGTGAAGTTCAAGATTGGTGACTACCATGATGAGGTGTTGTGTGATATCATACCGATGGATGCATGTCATATGCTATTGGGGAGGCCATGGCAGTATGATAGGAGCGCTGTCCATGATGGCCGTGCAAACACATATTCCCTAACAAAGGATGGAGTTCATCATAAGTTGAAGCCCTTGAAGGAGGTGGAAGAAAAGGTATGTAGTACTACCAGAATTTGTTTGGTAGATGGTAGGAAATTTTTGGAGGGTATGAAGCATGAGCATCATTGCTTTGCATTGATTCCTAAGATTAGTCAAGAGAAATGTGAAGATGTACCAGCAGAAGTTTCAGATATGTTGGAAGAGTTCTAGGACATTATCTCTAATAATGTACCAGAAGGTTTACCACCAGTAAGGAAGATAAGTCATCAAATGGATTTGATACCAGGAGTCAGTTTTCCAAACAAGGCAGCCCACAGAATGACCCTTGCAGAGAATGAAGAATTGAATAGAGAAGTTCAAGAGTTGTTGAGGAAGGGACTGATAAGGGAGAGCCTAAGTCCATGTGCGGTACCTGCAGTACTAGCACCAAAGAAAGATGGAGAATGGAGGATGTGTACAGACTCTCAAGCCATCAATAAGATAATGATCAAGTATAGATTTCCATTGCCAAGAATGGATGACATCATGGATTGTTTGAGTGGAGCCAAGTACTTCACAAAAATTGACCTGAAGAGTGGGTATCATCAAATCCGTATCAGAGAAGGGGATGAATGGAAGATAGCCTTCAAGACAAAGGAAGGTTTGTATGAGTGGTTAGTCATGCCATTTGGGCTAACCAATGCATCGAGCACATTCATGCAGCTCATGAACGAGGTACTGAAAGAATTTTTGGGAAGTTTTGTTATTATTTATTTGGATGATATTTTGATTTTCAGTAAGACTTGGGATGAGCATTTGATGCATATCAGAAGAGTTCTAGAGAAGCTGATGGAGGAGAAGTTGTTGATTAATCTAAAGAAATGCAGTTTTGCAAAGAAGGAGTTGGTATACCTGGGATTTGTTGTCTCAGAGGAAGGTCTTAAGATGGACCCATAAAACGTAAGGGCTATCATTGAGTGGCCTACACCAAGGAGTGCAACGGAGGTAAGATATTTTCACGGTTTGGCAAGTTTTTATAGAAAGTTTATCAGGAATTTCAGTAGCATTTGTGTGCCCCTAACTGAAACAATGAGAGGGGATAGAAAAGAGTTTAGATGGACTAAAGGAGCCGACAAGAGCTTTGATACATTGAAGCAGAAAGTTGTAGAACAACCTGTTTTGGCACTTCTAGATTTCAATAAGATATTTCAGGTAGATTGTGATGCTAGTGGTAGTGGTATAGGAGCTGTTTTGAGCCAAGAAGGTAAGCCCATTGCCTATTTTAGTGAGAATCTTAATGATGCCAAGAAAAGTATTCTGTTTATGATCAGGAATTTTATGCAATAGTTTAGGCTTTGAAGAAATGGAGACATTATTTGTTGCCAAAAGAGTTTGTTTTATATACTGATCATCAGGCTTTGCAGTATATTAATAGTCAAGGGAAGTTGAACCAAAGGCACTTAAAATGGGTTGAGTTTTTGCAGAGTTATACCTTTGTTTTGAAGCACAGGAGTGGGAAGTCCAACAGAGCTGTAGATGCCTTGAGCAGAAGGCACAATTTGTTGACAGAAATGAGGATAGAGGTTGTTGGGTTCGATGAGCTCAAAAGTTTGTATCCTGAAGATCCAGATTTTGTAGAGGCTTGGAAAGCTTGTCTGGAGCCTGTTACTTTGGACAAGAAAAAATGGTTGGATTTCATAATCCAAGACGGCATGTTGTTTAGAGGAAGCCAGTTGTGCATTCCGAGGAGTTCCATGAGAGAGAACCTGATTAAAGAGAAGCATAGTGGAGGACTGGCTAGACACTTTGGTCAAGATAAGACCATTTCTATTGTTGGTGAAAATTATTATTGGCCACAGTTGCAGCAGGATGTGAGGAAGTTTGTGCAGAGTTGTAGAGTATGTTAGATGGCAAAAGGAACAAGTCAAAATATAGGGTTGTATCAACCATTACCTGTACCAGAGAAGCCATGGGATGATATTAGTATGGATTTTGTTCTTGGTTTACCAAGGACACAGAGAGGGCATGATTCTATTTTTGTGGTGGTGGACAGATTCTCAAAGATGGCACATTTTATTCCTTGTAAGAAGACTAATGATGCTGTTCATATTGCAGAGTTATTTTTCAGGGAAGTGGTGAGACTACATGGTCTACCAAAGAGCATAGTTTCAGATCGAGATACCAAGTTTGTTGGTTATTTCTGGAGGACATTGTGGAGGAAGTTGAAGACAGATTTGAAGTTTAGTTCTGCACACCATCCACAGACTGATGGACAAACTGAAGTGGTGAATAGGAGTTTCGGTAACCTGCTACGATGCTTAGTAGGAGATAAGCCCAAGGGATGGGATTTGATTTTACCACAGGCAGAATTTGCTTACAACAATTCTGTCAATAGGAGTACTGGTAAATCACCATTCCAGATTGTATATGGCAATAGCCCAAGAAATGTTTTTGAGTTAAGGAAGCTAGACAATGGAGAAAAGACAAGTGCTGAAGCTGAAGACTTTGCAGAACATCTGAAGAATTTGCATGAAGAGGTGAGAAAGCACATTAATAAAATGAATATTCAGTACAAGGCTAAAGCAGATCAGAAGAGGAGATATAAGGAATTCTAGGTAGGAGATGCAATCATGGTTCACTTGAGAAAAGAAAGGTTCCCAATTGGAACATACAATAAGTTGAAAATGAAGAAATTTGGACCATGCAGAATCCTGAAGAAGCATGATTCAGGAAATGCATATGAGGTAGAGCTGCCGAGTGGGATCAATATTTCCCCTGTTTTCAACATTGCTGATTTATCAAAATATCATGAAGGTGGAACAGAGGATGGACCAACAGAAGTGCAGTGGAGTATTCTGGCATCTACTTCAATGGAGGAGATAGAAGAGATCTTGGATAGCCATGTGGGAAGAAGTACTCGGAACAAGCAATATGAAGAATATCTGGTAAAATGGAAAGGAAGGCTTGTTGAAGATTCTTCTTGGTTGTCTAAGGCAGAGGTTGACCGTTTGGGTTTTCCTCACACAAACATTTGAGACATGACAGGGTCACTTCTCAAATTACCCTGGGTGTCTGATGCAGGAGCATCTAGTGGTGTAAGGGCAATCTTGCATCACCCAAAAAGAAGTTAATTTAAAATCATTGTAGTTATTTTCATTTCTTTCCATAACTAGTGTTTTTGGTTCCATAATATCCAGAATAATAATGTAGGACTTTTAGTTTTTCAAAATTGCTAAAAATAGCGACCTACCTATTTTGGAAAGTGTACCTACTATTTTTAGAAAGTTTGCATTTGGGCACGTAACGAAGCACAAACTTCCAGAAAGTTACATAATGGAAATATAAGACCTTTGACGAAGGAATCAATAAAAGACCATTTGTGAGCTGAAAGATATTAAAGTTTTTGTTTTCCAAAAAGCCCCTGAAAATTTCTAGAACGAGATATGAGGCACTAAAACTTCCCACAACATCCTAAAAAGTTGATGGAAATCCATTTATGGATTTCCAGCGTGATAGTTCACATCGTGAGCTTTTTGGTGCTTAAAATGGTTTGTTAGTCGGACACCCGAATCAAAAGTTATGCTTCTCGAAAGTTGACCTACTTTTGGAGGGAATTGCAAATTTCAAAATTCAGTTGGAGTCCGCCAAAAAGTGCTATTTATGATTATTTTGGGAACCCTGGGTGGTGGTAGAGTTAAGGGGGCCAGTGTAGAGTCAAGAATAGGTGGGAAAACAGAAACCCTAACTGATTTGGGGTCACAGAAGGCTGAAGATTCTAGAGTCTTGAGGTTGGGAAAGCTGTAATGTGTTGCAGCCAGTAGAGGATTCATCCTCTGATTGTAATTGAGCTTCTGTAATGTAATGAGTTGCCCAGTTCAATAAAAGAAAGTTCTATTTGTTGTGTTCAATATCTGTTATTGTGTGTTTTGTGATTTACCCCCTTCATCATATATGTTGTGTGTAAAAAGGGCAGTATATATATACCCCTGACATAAATTTTATTATTCTCTGTGTATCATTTCAAAACAAAATATATTATTCCAGAGAGCATGTTGTCTCTTTATAACTATGAAAACAAAAACCTAGGTTAGTAAATTTAATAATGCTTTAAACAACTTAGAAAAATAAATTAGAAAATTGTTACTAAACAAATAGAAAGTTCTTTGAAACCCGTACATGAGAGAAAGGTTAGGAAACAAATTGTTAGAGCAAATTAAAAATATAAACCTATAGAAATATGTTAGGAAACAAATAAACGACCTTTGAAGCCTTTGAGGAAAATACTTTCCACATGGGAAGGTACTTTCCTCTCTTGAAACATGCAACTTGTTAGAAAACCAAGTTGAATTGTGAGAACAAATGAGAGATAAGAGTGCTTTTATAAATCATATTCTAGGGTTTGGTGCCCTAGAGATTAGGATAGTATTAGTGTATTAAACCTAGTTTAACTATTTAAACCCACTTAGTGAGTGGAGTGGTTTTTTTTAGACTCTAGTGTGAGTGTGTCTTTTTGTTATTTATTTAAGTTTATCATTTGATTTCTTATGGAGGAATGTATTTAAAGCAATATGGTTATTTTATTTAATGCCGCATAGTTATTGATTTAATCTCCATGGTGTTTTTAATTCTATTAATTTAAATGATTAGATTTAATTTAAGTAGACCCATTAGTTATTTTATTTTAATATCGATTTAGATTTTGGAAAGTTGTTAGTGAATGTGTATTTTAATTCTTTTTAAATATTGAAAAAAGGGTTTAGTGAAAGTTTTAATTTTTAATTTATTTTCAATTCTCCCATAGTTGATGAGATGGCATTATGCTTTCAAATTTTTCCTTGACTTTTATATGGTATATTATTTAATTTAATTCGATTATTTATTTTCCTCATTAGATTGTGTAAATATTTAATGTTCAAAATCATGTTAGCGACATTGATTTAATGTTATTTTAAAGTTGTAGTTCTTATAGGGTTAGATTCTGATTCATATCAGAATTGTTGCACTCATCTAGTAAACCTTAGGGTTGAATTCTGAAATGGAAACCAACCCTCTTAGCATCTCTCTTCGCGACGCACACTCCCTTAGTGGCTATCATCTCATAGGGATCATGGAATGAGTTTGAATTATCCCATTTGTGATTGACTTCCCCGCATTTGGGTGACATTTCTAACGTAGGTTGTGGATGCAACTACGTTATGTGCGTGTGTCACCGAGTGTGCTTGATGCGTGCAAGGGGGCTTCTAGAGTCGGAAGGATTTTCTTTTGATATTTCATGTCATGAGCACATGACACATGTGTTGCACGTCATGAGCACATGACAAATGTGGGCATGACATTTGGTATCAGAGCCCAAATTTAAACATTGGGCATTGAGGGCACATTATTTATTCCTCAATTTTGTTTTAATTTTAGGTACCTTGTTCATGTAGGATGCAACCTAGGACTAGGAGAGGACACTCACGTGCTAGTGAGCTTGGAGGAGCTAGTTCACGAGTTGCTACACCATCCGAGGCCCGAATTCCAGAGGCACATCCTGATATTAGGCCCTAGATACTTTAGGCACTATAGGCAGTATTAGTGAGATTACCACCAGTTGTGGAGGGACCGCATGTTGAGATTCTAATGACATCTAAGGGTCATGCAGCCACTCATAGGGAGCACAGTAGGAATCCATCACCGCATTGTGAGGATCGCAAGGAGGAGGTTATAGTGGATTTGGTTCATTACGATCCTTATGGATATGGTCAGTGGGATGAGGCAAATGTTCCCATTTGAGGACACCATGATCATGGGGATAACATCAGGGATTTTCTTCGGCTAATCCACCTACATTTGTGGGGACTACAAAGGGAGCTGAGCCTAAGGCTTGGCTCATCAGTTTAGATCAGTGTTTTGTGTTGCGTCCTTGTGAGAGAAACACAAAGGCACGTGTCGCAGTCCATTTGCTACACAACACTGCAGCGACATGGTGGTGCACTGAGGAGCCCAAGTACCACCTATCCTTAGATACTCTTACTTGGAACATATTTATTGAGCTCTATAAGGCATGGTATCTCTCAGGGCACTACAGACAGTGCCACATCGACAAGTTCCATGACTTGCAATAGCAAGGATCCACCGTGGCATAGTACAAGAGTAAATTTATGGAGTTGTCACGCTGAATACCTACAGGATGAAAAGCTTCTCATTAGTAGATTTATCAAAGGCTTGAATCCTAAGATAGTAGGACCTGTATGCATGACAAATCCATAGAATATGAGTGAGGTTGCCGAGAAGGCACTTATTGCAGAGGAGATCCATGAGTGGAGCCACGGGTCATGTCTAGAGTTCTAGGACCATAGCCAACATTAGGACTAGGGATTCCGTAGGCCCCCACCACCTCAGAGGGGTGGTTTTAGATCAACATCCTTACCTCCTAGGCCTCCACAATAGAAATAGCATCAATAGTAGCAGAGGTCTAGACCACAGTAGAGATCACAGGGTGGACACAATCGAGGATGGCATTCACAGGGTCCGCATAGAGACCAATGTTAGCAGGCACCGGCTACAGGACCTGCATGGTCACAACAATCCTTTAGAGGTTCATAGAGTAGTATAGGGTGGCCTGGAGATCAGCAGTCCAGTAGGACTCAGTCAGTGCACATATCGACGAGAGGGCCTTGTTATGTATGTGGTGGCACAGGGCACTTGGCTGGAGATTGTTCATAGGGTTTTACAATAGGAGGACAATGTGCCAGTGGTTCTAAGAAGACAGTTGGAGATGTGGGTAGATCCCACTGAGTATTTGTAGTAGTTGATAACCACTAGGATGACTTTCAGGCCTTTGTCATTGAGACTCCAGGTACGATTGGAGATGTTCCCATTACTATTTTGTTTGATTCTATAGCTACAGACTCCTTTATTTCTCCATCATTAGTGGAGTGTTGTATTGGGACCTAAAATTTCACACCAAGTTTTGCAAAAAATTTAGGTTCCCACCATGGAAAAATTGATTGCTACACCAGTAAAAGACCAAAATGAAGTAAACTACAGACAAATATATCTAGTTGGATCTTCAAACAATAATTGAAAATGTGACCAGAGAATGGTTGGACCAGTATAGATCAGAAACATTTGATTCATTGCAGCAAATAAAATACTCACTGCCAGATTTTGGAGCACAATTTATCCATGATGATAGAATACCTTATTTTTGATAGATGTTTTGATTATCATTTGTTAAAATCTATAAGGCATCTGAACACTTCAGTAGGATCTACCACACCAGTGTAAACTTAATATGAGTGCTCACTAAACTGGGAATGCAAGATCAGCGTACCTGTTTAGATAGTGTCAGTCATTGTCTCTGCAAAATAAACTTCTTGCTTTCATAGAATATGTGACATAGCAACAAAATCATGTGCTTACAAAAGCATCTAGTCTCAATAGATGCCAATATGAAAACTACAGATTTGCCAAACCATACCCATGCAAATAAAATGATTAAGGAACAAACAATCAATTATCCATGTAAGGGCCATACGATCACTGACACTTATTCTTTCTCCAAAGAGACAAGTCAGATATACGAGACTATAAATTTTGCAAATCAAATTAGTGTCAAGGCAATGCTTGCCTATAAAGATGCATAGCCTCAATTAACAATGCGGTGAACTTGGAACAAAGCAATGAGGAAGAATGTGAGCATCAATTAAAGTTGAATTGTAACTCCTAATAATTCCTCTCGGACCAAGTGAAATGAATTTGTTCATCCCAATATTGAGAAATACACACAAACAAATGGCATGATATTATAAACTTTAGCTATTATTTAATTATGTAGAAGAACACCACCTTATCGTGATATCACTATTACTGGTAGAAAGTTGGTTTGATCATAAAATTATTGTCAGTAGTATGTCACATTATATCAAGAATCCCTCCACCCTTCTGGTTGATATCAGAGAAGAAGTGGAAATCTGTACAAGTTACCGGCTGGCAATGGGTGTAAGAAAGATGACAAAGTAGTTGCGATTCATTGAGAGTATAGAAGAATGAAGAAGTAGCTACCATTGTTACATTCAACAAGACTATGAAGGTACCAGTTTAGAGTGGCTGGAAGGTGATGTCCATTGTAATTACAAAACTTCATCCAAATAGAAAGTGCTTGTAATGAGGATCAGTTCATAAAGAGGAAGAATGGAATTCAAAGTGCTTTTAAGTTTGTCATGGTCTATGGAAAAGAGGTAGATCTTGGATAGATATGGCATGCAACATACATAGTTTAGTCTGTGTTTATATGTTACAATCTATGTAAATGTGGCATGTGCAAAGACATGGCTTGTGAAGAATAATGGGTTATGGTATGCTCTAGCGGGGTATAGAGAGATAAGAGGTGTCCTTCCTCAAAGCACATTGTGGCCACATATCCACTACATTTAATTCAGTTCCATGATCTGCATTACTTAGAAGGATATAGGTGCGATGCCATGAGTACAATTTAAGTTGATACCAAATTGAAGGTGTGCATGGCTTGTGCTTTGCTAAAGCATACTACAGCCAGCATGTCTGTGGGAGCAAAACCAAAGTGTGTGTTAGCCATATTGTAATCAAAAGTTGAAACAATGATAGACGGTGGTGAGTAAGTAAAACTCTTGGTTTGCTAAGTTTGTGGTGATGGTTACCCAAGGCAAATTCTATAGAAGAAAACTTGACTTATGTGATTACATGGATGTGCACAAAATAATGGTTTTGATGAGGCTTTAAGCTTTTTTAAAGAAATGCCTCAAAATGTGTGGTCTCACAAATAGAAATAATCATAGGATATGTGAAAATGGATTCGTTGAAGCGGCTTGATAAACTATGAAAGAAAATGCAATTCGCATGTTGGTGTCTCAATTTATGCCAGCACTATTACCTACACTAAAATGGCGATTTGAAAAATGTGCACCTACGGATATTATAGTTTGAAAATGTTTTGGTAGGCATGTATGCCAAATCAAGGAAACGAGACAAGAAAAAAGAGTTTGGTACAAAACACAAGCATACCGAATTCAGTGGATGCCAGGGCAAGATCAGGAAATCAGATTCATGGTGCAAGGGGAGGTTCATCGATGGAGAGGATTGCTATTGGTGGAAGAAGAACCATAGTCCCACCAATATGCCGATGGGAAAAATATAACCCTAATACCAAGACACAAGGGACTTTTTGATACCTAAGGTGTGTTGCGAATATTTTGCCGCCACCATTGCCGAAATTGTGATCATGTGTTTTGCAGAAAGTGCAAAAAGATGCAGGCTCTGAAAAAGATAAATGGGATTGAAATTCTTAATGGATGATACTAGTATTATAGACGAAAATGATGATCTCTTAGAAACTAATGATTTACTCTCAGAAAATGAGAATATTTTTACATGTTACCAAGTGAGTGTGAAGATGATAAGTCAGAAGAAGAGAGGGAAACATGGAATTTTATAAGAGTCATATTGGCAGCTAAAAGAAATGCTAGGACAAAACTACTTGAGCACCTTGGATTTCAATTGCAGTCAACAAAAAACCAATACTTATAGGAAGCACAATCTTCTAGTATCAATGATATAAGAAATAATATTAATCTTGGTGATAAGATACAATTAGATTCATTATATGATGTTGCAATCCCTGGAGACAATGGCGAGGAGTTCTTTGATAATTTGCACACTCTGAGAGAAGATCCATCACTTACTCTCACTCAAAATGATTTTATTGTTGGAAAGGATACAGTAGGAAATGGAGTTGAAGAAGATTGTAGATCTGAATGAAGGCATATGATTGACAAACCCTAATATTTCAATAATACAACTACAAAATGTTTTCCCGATGAGTAAAACATTTTTACTCTGGGAAATGAGTGAGTGAGAAATCGTTAGGGTGGTTATTTATTATCATCCAAAGAATGCTTTATAGGTAAAATTACATACAATAAAATTACAAAAGTGAAATTGCTGGAAGAAATCAATACTTTATTATTGACAAAATTATTCATCGGATGAAGAAAGATAATTAAATTTTTGAAGGACAAAAGGCTAATGTTTTGTAAAACATTTTGTATTAACCAAATTATATCCTTCATGGAAAAGAAAGAGATGCACAGGATGAATGAAGAGTCAGAACCCTAAAATTTTCAAAATATAAATGGGAGATAAAAACCATTGTCAGGAAGGATCAAGTGAACAACAAGCAACAGAGCAGAAAGCATTAAGGTTAAAAATAATTATCACAATGGAGACTTTATATACATTATAAAAATCTTTTGGAGCAATTAGAGGAGTATTTTTATCTAATGTTTCAACCTTTGGTGTTCAATTATTTGTTGATTATCATTCACATGTGTTATCTATGTTGTCTCCAAAATGGTCTCCCATGTTATTTAAATTAATATATCAAGGATATATTTAATTTATCTGATCACATTTTCTGATTTTGTGTGCTACTTGATTGGTTTCGTAGAGAAGTTGATTTAAGTCCTCTTAATTGACTTAGTTTACTGGTTTCTATCTGGAATTACATATTACTATCTTTTCAATCTTAAGGTACCTTAATCCCATGGATATGGGTATGTAGGCAGTCTGGAATACGAAGGACGTTTCTAGTACTCAGGTACATAAGATCACCTCTTCTCTGCTCTTTTCCCACATCATCACACTCACCAGAACTACATATCATCTCTTCTCAATCTTAAGGTACCTTGATCCCATGGATATGGGTATGTAGGCAGTCTGGAATACGAAGGAAGTATCCAGTACTCAGGTACATAAGATCCCCTCCTTTCACCTTGACCCATTCACGTTCATCACGTTCATCTTCCAGAACTACATATTTATCACGTTCATCTTCCATCGTAAGTGTGCCTTGATCCCGTGGATACAGGGTATGTAGGCAGTCTGGAATACGAAGGATGTATCCAATACTTAGGCACACACGATCCATCATTCTCCACCCGTTTCAATCCATTAGCACTATCACCTTTCTAGTCTTCCATTTTTCAAAATCCATTCGCCTCGACTTGACTAACTCAAGCCGCAAGCTAGCGCAGCCTTTCAAAGCAGAAGTCCTTAACAAACTTGAAGCAAAGAGGCCTACTTCCAGAGTCATCTACTGTCCTGCATACCGATTGCCAACATCAGCTAAGTACCGCTTAACCAAGCCCTAGATCCACAAGCTTGTCTTCTGCGAAGTGTTCCATTGTCGAGACCAACACACGCGTCTCCTGCGACATGTGGCATTTCCTACAGCGAGATATTGTCTTTTTAGGTAGATAGCCCCCTTTAACAGACACAGAGCTCCTACGATAAGGCTGTTATCTTTCCTATCCAATCTATCCTGAGCAACCTCTTTGGCAAGAGAATATGTCAGCTGTATGTTTACTTTGTAAGTCAGTCAATTTGTGTTATGGTTTATCTTTTGTTCCCTATTCCCATACCTATTCAAAGCTACCTTGATTTATCTATAATCTTGGTATGTTGCGATGCAGTACAGATTGGGGGCATAGTCATTGCTTTTTGTGTACCGTGTTTGAGGAATGATTTTTAGCATCTTTCTTAGCATTCTATTTATCTTGTGTGTGTTAGGACCTAGCATCTTACATATTAATAATTCTTCTTGTATTTACATGTATTGAAGTTTATTTTATGTTCAAGACTATGGCTCATTCACATGTTCCAACAAGGTCATAGTATGTCTAAGGGGATCTAAGTTCAAACCGCTTGCTTGCAGAGTCAACGTCCACGCACTCGGATATTACTGCACCTTGGTCTTTTATACCTTGGTGGCAAACTATCCACGTGCTATATCAAAAATAAGGATTGCTCTTTATAAACAAATGTGAAACCATTGCAACAAGCTCATCCATTTACACCATCCATTTTTTTCATGGCCTTATATAGTTTTCCAGCAAGGATCGATCAACAGTCTTTCTCTTATGTTCTCTCCTATCTCCTTTCTTCTATCTATCATCAACCCAACCTCGCCTATCTCCACCAAATCTTCTAGTCGAGTGTCAACATAGTTCTTCTGTCGCTTCCCTATCTTTCCTCTCGAGGGGGCACCCTACGCCAGCTACGTTGGGGCAACTACCTACACTAGGGCATCAAAAAATTGTATTACATCTTCAACAATCGTTTTCTTTGACGCAATGCTACATGCTGCATTGCATCAAAGAGGGGCAAAATGTAGACACCCTAAAATGACCGTGTCGTCAAATCACTGGCATTTCGTTATCTGTCTCATCACCTGCATTTCAATGTTAATTAAATAATCTAATTATTTAATTAATTATCATCAAATTCTTCTAAATCTCTTAAATTCAACATTAATTAAATAAATCCTCTTTATTTAATTAATTAAATTAAATTCCTCTATATTCTTCCACAATTAAATAATTTTAATTATTTAATTTGATCATTATCCTCCTTCCAAAATTTACAGCCACATTAATTAAATATATCCCATTATTTAATTAATTCATCACAATTCTATCTTATCTACAATTAAATAATTTACATTATTTAATTAAATCAATTGTTCTTCTAAATTTAAATAAATCAAATCAAATTTATTTAAATTATCTCAATCCTCTAAAAATAAATAAAATCAAATATTTTATTTATAATCTTATGTTCTTCCAAAATCATGCACAACAATTAAATAAATTTATTTATTTAATTTGCTTTTAAATCTTCTAAATTAAATAATTCTAATTATTTAATTATTTCTTCCAATAATATCTTCTCTAAATTTAAATAAATCAATTATTTATTTAAATTGCTTTTTCTTCTAATTTGAGTTATCTCTAAAATAACTCAAGCTTTCTTGCTCATCAATTAAATATTTCTATATTTAATAAAGCAAAATATCTTCTTTTCTCATGCAAATCCCTTCTTGTTTTAAATCACTTAACTGATTGCTTTATTCTTTTAATTGATTTATCTCTTCAGTTAACTCATTCTTCTATTCTTGATAACTCCTCTCATGCAAAAGCAAGCAAGACACTTGTCTTCTTCTCATTCGTTGCACATTCCTCAACTTATCTCCTCCGTTGATTCTTCTGAATTCTCTGGACCGTTGATCAATTTTTCTTGAAATCTATATAAACCCCCCTCATCTCCTTCATTAGCTCTCTCTTCGATCGTATTCTCAGGCATACTTAACAGAGCTTCGAGCATACACAACGCGTCGATTGAGCAACCTTACGATCATTTGACATTGATCTCTTGAGCACTACACTTGCTTGTTGCAGCTATGGCTTTGCAATTTCATTGAGCAATTCTACATTCAATCCAAAGGAAACAACACAAATTTCGGTAAAAGTCTTTATTGCATTGATTATTTGTCATGGCTTTTATTTAAATTCATTTTCTTTATGTTATTGGGTTCTTTGGTTTTATTTAGTTTAGATTAATCCATTTTTCCATATACACATTCTGGCACGCCCGGTGGGACCCACTAATCCCTTGGTTTCTTTGAGAAATTTGTTTTTTTTGAAGACACAGTACGGCACGGCACTTACGGCACTTCACAGCGCTTCTGGCAGTATATTACTGCGCTTTTGCAGGAACAGTTCAGCGCCCTTGGCAGCACGACCGCGCTTCTGGTAGCACAGAGAAGCGCTATCAGTAGAACAGAGAAGCGCTACTGGCGGTGTCATTAGGCGCTTTTGGTTAAAATTAGGTTTTTGACTTCATTCGAGGTTTTGCAGTGATTTCTCAGTTTAGATCTGTCGTTTTGTCAGACAAGCTGTTATATTTGTCTTTCAGAACCTGATTTTTTGATATCTCCTAAGCTGATTTATTTAGGAATATCCTTGTTTCTGGTGCTAATCTATTGGTCTGATCCATTTTTCTGAGTTTCTAGATTACACAACCCAGATCTATCAGATATCATCCTTCAGATAATAGGTCCACCATGAAAAGTTATTTTGACCTGGTTATTGTTAACAAAACTAATATTTTCTGTATCTGAGACAGAACAGCGCTTTTGGCCACATAGTATCGCGCTTTCGGTTACACAGTAAAGCGCTCCTGGATCTTTTACAGCGCTTTTGCTATTATCGTTACACGCTTTTGGTATTTATCGCAGCGCTTTTGGAACGACAGTGAAGCACTTCTGGTTATTATTCAACGCTGCTGACTATATTCTCTGACGCTTCGGGTCTGCATTACAGCGCTCCTGGAACACAGTAGGTCGCATCTGGTAATGTTGTTCAGTGCTTTTGGTCAAATTTGATTTATTTTTGCTAACTTGTGAATTTTTGGTGGAACTAACAGAATTGCTGCAGCTTCTTATTACTCACACAGAGCCAATAGGTGTTTTTCTAATATGTTCATGCAGGACGAGCGTTGAAGACCTCTTCTAATTTACCTTACTAAGTCTTAGAAACACATTGCATGCTTAAAAGGAGTAATTGAACAAATCTTTTTTGCAAATCTAAGTCTTAGGAACATACTAATTTTCTTAAGGGACAATGGACATGTATGAACAAACACCTCAATTTTCTAAAGGACAATGGACATGAATGCCAAACACTTCATTTCATAAGGGACAATTTACAACTACAATCGTGTGTGTGCATAGCTTAGTTGCACCTTATTTTTCTTATAACGGGACAATTGAACCATTGTTTGACATGCTTGATTTTACATTTTTTGTACTTCCTTTAGAAGGGCCTGCTTTTGGATTGCATTTCATCCAAAAGGGACGACCCTAAGCGGAGTTTTCCTTTGAACCACTATATAAGAGGGATAAGGTGAAAGCCAAGTCCTAACCGACGTCAGCCTTACCTTGTGGTGCCAAACTGAAAAGAGGTGTACTAGCTCTTTGTGGAAACGATTTTCACATTGAGCGAAGTGTTTGAAACTCTTAGTAGGATTGGTTAAAGCTTTTAGTAGCTTGTCGCATTGCTTGTAAGGCGTTGGTCCCTCAAAGTCACTAAGAGCCAATTTAGATAGAGACTACCCGACCTACCTCCGAACATTGCGGTAATCATCAGTGCAAGGGAAATCGATTTAAACCCTTAAGACACTCACCATTGGCTCCCTTGAGAAGAGATAGTATTCCCTCGGACATAAAGCTCTTGTGACCTACTTGAGCTTTCCAAGGGGAGGGTGAGATATCCCTACCTATCGTCTCTCGCAAAGATACTAAATATCCGACACCTTTATGGAATGATATTTTTATCGACGGAGTATTAAGCTGTGAGCTGATCTACTGCAATGAAACCTTGTCTCTAGGGATAAAAAGTGCTTGTTATTGATTGCAACTGTATTTGACCTGTGGAAACATTGGGCTTGTTTGGAGCCTTGAACATACACTATCTGTTGTGTCAGTCCTTGTGCCTTTTTTGACCACTTGTTTGCTGTGTTTTCTCTTGCCAAACCAATCCAATCAGAAATAGAAAATCTTGCCTTTGAAAAACATCAGACACTACTTCAGCGCCCCTGGTATTATAGCAGCTCGCCTTTGGTAATACATTAGATCGCCTTTGGTCAGCAGTAACCCGCCTCTGGCAAAACTCTACTTCAACGCCCTTGGTATAACAGTAGCTCGCTGTTGGTCATTGTAGCTTGCCTTTGGCATAGCAGTAACTCGCTATTGGCAGCTCAGTCCGTCGCCTCTGGCCCACAGTAGCACGCTTTTGGTAGCACAGTCCTGCGCCTCTGGTCAAACAGTATAGCGCTTTTGGTCCAGTACTTTGTGCATCAGAGTTTGTCCGTTTCTTCAAAGCATCTCACAGATTCCCAGCATTACATTGTGTCCTAGGCATATCCCATGGTCACCACTAGGCTACAGCAAACTATGAAGTCTAGGCAAGTTATCCCTAGGAAGCACAAGTCACCCCCTCGCACACCACAATCAGGTCGTCTCAACGTTACTCCCAAGGTGACTCCTAATACACCCGCGGCAAAACCAATCAGCTCTCCAAACATGCCGCACATAGAGGAACCAAGCAATCCTCATGAGGATAGAACCCCTTTGCTAAATGCACCGCAGTATACCACAGGCTTGCCTCCGGATTTTGTCCCACAAGGTTATGTCATAGATCAACCTCCATCTCAAGAAGAGCGACACTTTGAAATAGGTCAATCCTCTCAAGAAGATGGGCAAGATCTTGATGAATTTATACAAGATCCTAGAGCTATAGCTGCCTTTGATAAAATCCTTAGTGAGAACCAGGATCATTTCTTTTGCTTGCTTGCAAAGCAAGGTGCCAAGTTACCTCCAGATTTTGATATGTCCACTCTCAAGGAGAGCAACAACACCCAAGAAACCATACAAGCGGTGCAAACCATGTCCACGGTCACTATGCCCTTACCTACTCAAAGCTCACAGTATAGGAATCCCCTCTTTCAAAATCCAACAGAGGAGAGGCCCGTATCACCACTGTTGACTCCTATGGAAATCTATCAAAACCAACAAGAAACTCTCCAACGTCAAGTAGAGTTAGCTAAGCAAGCCACCTTAGCTCGATCCAATCTGCAACCACCTCCTAAAGTGTCCATCCCAAGCGCAAGCGGAATCTTGGTTACCCCATCACGTGTAGGTTTCCCACCCAATTACAATCTAGGGAACACGTATGTAGCCATGCAACAAGGGTCTCAACAAATGCCACCTCCTATATCATCACACCTGCACGTCTCTCAACCAATTGGAGTCACGCAGCCCCAACCACAACATTCTTCTACTCTCATCTTCAATCAACCTCCACTGTCGCAAATCACTTCTACCTATGTTCCTCCTCCACAACGTTCATCCACACTCAACTTCTTTCATACATTGCCTAGCCACTCGCAACATTCCCAACATCAGGTTTCCCAAAGCTATGTGCCACCTTCACAACCTAATCAAACGCACTTTAGCTTTCCTCCCCCCAATACGTTTCTTCAACCATCGCAGAGCCAACATTCTTACCTAGCGCCACCTCCACCTCTGCCTAATCAAGGCCTCCAATTCCAACCCAATCTGAACCAATCATACAATCCATACAATCCCAATCAATCTTACGACCCTTACAATACCACTGTGCATGGCTCACATTATAATATTCCATACGGGCAACACCAACCACTTTTTGGACAACAGGAGACGTTACCAACCCCTCCCACGACTATGGAACTAAAGATTGCAGAGGTGCAACAACAGCTATCTAATCTTACATTTGGCCACACCAAAAAAACCTTCTCCTTGGAGGAAGTGTGCCCTTATCCTTTTGATCGGTCGTTACCAATGATCCCTTTTCCTCAAAATTTCACTATTCCAAAGTTCGATAAGTACAAAGGAAAAGGTGACCCAAAAGACCATCTTAGGGAATTCTATCTTGCTTGCTTCGAGGTCTCTCACAACGACATGTATCTTATCCGTCTTTTTCCTCACAGTCTTGGAGGTCAAGCAATAGAATGGTTCTCACACTTACCTACGGGTATCAAGTCTTTCAACGAACTAGCAGAGAAGTTTGCCACCCATTTTTCTTACAACGCAGAGCATGAGATTTCCATGACGGACCTATGCAACAATAAACAGAAAAATGGTGAAACGTTCATTTCTTTCCTCTAATGATGGAGACAAATGGCTAGTAAATTCCCTTTCAAGATTCCAGAGAAACAGCTTGTTAGCATCTTTGTGCAGAACCTCAACCAAGAGTTAGGTTTCCATTTGCAAATCCTTAGTGCTACAACCTTCGATGAAATCACATACAAGGGTATCAACATAGAGAAGGCCCTCATTGCTAAAGGTGTGGTCAAAATCTTTAAGGAGACGAAAGATAGCAATTCGCATCAACAGTCGAATGATAAACCCAAATATTGGAACAAGAACAAAAACGTGGTCAATGATGGAGTGGTCGATGCTAAGCATGTCCAAACGTTGCAAACACTGCTGCAACTCTCCAAACCAAGTCAAGCTCCACCTCAACAACAGCAGCAACAAAGGCAGCCTTATCAAAATCAACAACGACAACAAGAGCGACCCCAACAAGATTACCCTCTGCGACATCAATTTACTCCTTTGGGAGTGCCCATTGAATCTGTCTTACAGCAAGCTTTGCAGAAAAGGCTCATAACCTTACCTGATGCTCCTCCTTATGGAGAACCTATCTACAAAACTGCACGTTACAGAGACAATGAGTATTGTGAGTTCCATAGGAGCAAAGGTCATCGAACTGCATCTTGCATGAAGCTTAAGCACCTCATCCAAAACCTCATCAACGGTAATCAAATCACCTTTGAGAATGAATCACCAGCGCAACACACGAACAAGGATCTCGATATGTACAAGGAACCATTCCCTCATCATGGTCCACCTCCTCCTCAGGATAGAGGTAAAGGTATCAATCACGCTTCCACGTCCTTCGATTCCATTGTAAGTCATTTTGAAGAGAGTCGAGTGTCTACCCTCACCATTAAAGGCAAATCTACGGATTGTGCTGTTACTACTCGTCGAGGTCATGTCACCATTCGTGCACCTACACCTAGGCTTCCGGTTCAGTCTGATTATAATCTTGTCGAACATCTAGGGAGAACACCAGCACAGATCTCTATTTTGGACCTTCTACGGTCATCACCTGCACATAGAGTAGTGCTAGAAAAGGCCCTCCAAGAGTCCTCCATTCCTAACAACATAGCAGTCGCAGATTTCCAAGCTATAGTGGGTAATATTGCTTCGCCTTACAATGTGGTCTTCTCTGAGAAAGACCTTCCCTCCCATGATCCTTGTCACAACGATGCCCTTCATATTGAGGTTCTCATCCATAAGCGCAAAATCAAACGTATACTCATAGATGGTGGTGCTGGTCTCAACATCTGTTCTTTAAAGTTACTAAAGCAATTGGGATACTCTAAGGATCACGTCAACACTGATCATAGTATTACAATCAAGGGATATGATGATGTAGAACACCGTTCAGAAGGTGTTATTCACTTGCCTATACAACTGGGCCCTGTTATGCTTGAAACTAGGTGCCAAGTCCTTGATATTGAGCTGCCTTACAACATTATCCTAGGCCGCCCATGGATCCATGCAATGAAAGCTGTCCCCTCCACGTACCATCAGTCTCTAAAGTTCCCATACAATGGTACGGAGATCACCATCCCAGGAGATCCTAATCCTTTTGAATTTTGTCGTGTCTTGCAAGGAAGCTATAAGAATTGCAACCAAGTGCCTGAAAATGACAAAGCCCTTGAGTCCCCTCTCTATGTTGACCCTGAAACTCTCACACAAGCCTCTACAAGTGAGCCTACACCCCTCCCCAAAATCACAGCTTGTGTCCGAGATATAGGGTTTGGCACTTATGATATCTCAGAATCTTGTTGTGTAGGGCAGATGCCTCTATCTCCAAAATCTTACGGCCAACCACCCATTGCTAAAGTTATCAAAAAAGTAGCTATTCCTCCCCCAACATTCCTAACCCAATTCCAACATGGACGGTTATTGGAAGAGGAAACTATTGAGGACATCTCTTCTTGGCTCTACAAGGAGAAAGAACCAGTCACGATACCAGTCAAGCAATATGGTAATGGCTTAAGGATAGTGAAAAATATGGGCTATAAAGGCAAAGGTGGCCTTGGGAAACAGAATCAAGGCACTATGGAGCCCATTGTGGTAACAAAGAAGCTAGACAGGAAAGGATTAGGATTTGGTAAGAAGGTACCACGCGCCTTGGACATCGAGTGTATCCTCGACGAGGTAGCTGACACTTTTCCCGCTGATTCGACATCTACAGAGGATATCATCGATGACTCTTCCCTCCACATAACCAATCTATTCGCAGAATCCTCCATTTTTACACTATCCTCCGTATCCTTAACTTCCACCACCAGCACCCAGAATGTCACGCTTGTCTACCCTGAACTTATCGATTGGGACCAACAAGGGGCCCCCGTTATAGATGTATTTCAGAATGACGAAGCTTTAGCTGAGTTCATGGGACTTCGGGAAGGTATCCCTCTTGGCGATCACAAGGCGGGTTTTGTAATGGAACTAGAGCCCACGGCTTATTTTGGTGAGAATGCCAAATCCTCTAGTCGCAAAAGTGCAAATAAAGAAAGATCTCTAGGTGAAAACCACACTGTGGCACCTCCTGATCATAAAATAGTAAAAATAAAGGACGTATCCAAAGGTGAAAACCCAACTGTGGCACCTGAGGATGGAGGATTTGACCTTCCCTTACCATCTAAGTATCAAGAGAAATCAGCTCTACTAGTGGAAGATTCTACAGAGATCAACCTAGGTACAGAATAGAATCCAAAGACAACATTCCTAGCGGCATCATTATCTGACACAGAGCACAGAAATCTTAACAGCTTCTTCTTACAACGAACCATCAACTTTGCATGGACCTATGCAGATATGCCAGGGCTAGACCCTAAGTTGGTAGTTCATTATCTCACAGTTGATCCCAAGGTGAAACCAGTCAAACAGAAGTTGAGAAAGATGCACCCACAGATCGCTCTCCTAGTGAAGGTAGAAATACAGAAGCTGTTAGACGCAAAGTTCATACGACCTATCGACTATTCAGATTGGGTCTCAAACATTGTACCTGTGTCTAAACCTAATGGGCGCATCCGCATGTGTAATGATTTCAGAGATCTCAATAAGGCATGTCCTAAAGATGACTTTCCACTACCAAACATTGACATTATAGTGGACTTGACAGCAGGTCATGAGATGCTTTCTCTCATGGATGGATTCTCGGGTTACAACCAGATTAGAATAGCTAAGGAGGATCAACACAAAACAACCTTTACATGTCCTTGGGGCAATTACTGTTGGTGTGTTATGCCATTTGGTCTCAAGAATGCAGGAGCAACCTATCAGCGAGCTATGATAGTGATCTTCCACGATCTATTTCATCACATCATGGAAGACTATGTGGATGATATATTGGCTAAATCTTCTAGAGCAAAACATATATAGGTCCTAGGGCAGATCTTTGACAGGCTTGAAAAATACCAAGTAAGACTCAATCCAAAGAAGTGTGTATTCGGTGTAACATCAGGGAAGCTATTGGGATACATCGTATCTCATAGAGGCATCGAAGTGGATCCAGCGAAAGTAAAAGCTATAGTGGAGATGCCTCCACCAAAGAACCTAAAAGCATTAAGGAGCCTCCAAGGAAGGTTGTAGTCCATTCGACGTTTCATCTCACAGCTAGCAGATAAATGTCAACCCTTTCAACACTTGCTCCGAAAGGATGTTTCATTTCGATGGGACAACAAGTGTCAAGCAGCGTTTGATCAACTTAAAGAGTATCTAGCTACACCTCCTATATTGGTTCCACCAGTGGCGGACAAACCCTTGATATTGTACATCTCCACTACAAATTCGGCCCTAGGGGCCCTGCTAGCACAAAATGATGACACAGGAAAGGAGCATGCAATCTACTATATCAGTAGAACTTTGGTAGGGTATGAGCTCAATTATTCACCAATGGAAAGGGCTTGTCTAGCAGTAGTGTTCGCCTCCCAAAAGTTGTGACATTACATGCTGAACCAACACACAAATCTGATAGCCAAGATTGATCCCTTGAAATATCTATTAGCAAAAGCAGCTCTCATAGGCAGACTGGCTAAATGGGTTATGATCCTTAGTGAGTTCGACATTGAGTACACAGATCATAAAGCAATCAAAGGACAAGCCCTCGCAGATCAACTAGCAGAAGCACCTATGAAAGATACACATCCTATGGTAGCAGACTTTCCTGATGAGAATCTATTCACTCTTGCTAACTCCATAATGTGGAAGTTGTACTTTGACGGTTCTTACACACAACATGGCTCAGGAGCTGGCATCTTATTTGTTACACCTCAGAATGACTACATTCCAAAGTCATATCGGCTCGCATTCCCTTGCACCAACAACATAGCCGAGTATGAAGCACTCCTTATAGGTCTCAATACAGCAGTTCAATGGGACATCACAGAATTACAAGTATATGGAGACTCACAGCTAGTCGTTCGCCAAGTCACAGATGAATACCAAACAAAGGATGAAAAGTTGGTCCCCTACAAACAACTAGTGGATGCCTACAAACCACATTTTTCTACCATCACATTTGAGCAAATTCCAAGAGAGCATAATAAAGCTGCAGATTCTATGGCTTCTGTAGGGTCACTGATTGACATGCCTGCAAATACACAGAAGTGTGAATTCTTGATTGAGCAATTGTTGATACTAGCCGTCGATGTTCCTGTTACTGAAATCATCTGCGAACTTGTTGGTCCCAATTCCCCATGGTACGAAGATATCTATGAATACCTCACGAACAATACCTTTCCCCCTGACCTATCATCCACCCAACGCAACACCTTTATCCGTCGATCCTCTCGTTACATCATTCTGGGTGATACACTATATCGCCGGAGTCTCGATGGTATCCTCTTACGATGTCTTAATGCGGAAGAAGCCGAAGCTACCTTATGAGACATACACGAAGGCGTCTGTGGCGTACATTCTTCCGGTCCTAATCTTGCTAAGAAGATACTTAGAACAGGTTATTACTGGCCTACAATAGAGCAAGATGCTGCACAGTTTGCTAAGAAGTGTCTACAATGTCAGCAGCATGGAGATCTGATTCACGCACTAGCTCATGAGTTACAACCTGTGACAACTCCATGGCCTTTTTCTTAATGGGGTCTCGACCTCGTAGGACAAATTCCCCCTTCCTCCTCAAATGGCCACAAGTTTATCATTACCGCCACTGAGTATTTCACGAAGTGGGTGGAAGCCATTCCTATGACCTATATCACCGGTAAGCAAATAGCCAAGTTTATTCTAAACTACCTCATATGCCGGTATGGTATTCCCCAAGCTATTGTCACTGATAATGGGAGACCATTCAAGAACCAAGATGTCCGTGCCTTATGCATACAATACAATATCCAACATCGCTTTTCAACTCCCTACTATCCGCAGAGTAACGGCCAAGCTGAGGCTTCCAATAAAACCATTCTCAAAATCCTCAAGAAAACAGTCAATGAAGCTGGTCGTGATTGGCACTTGCAACTCAATCCCGCCTTATGGGCCTACCGCACTAGTATCAGAACACCAACTGGCGCCACACCATATGCCTTGGTCTTTGGCTCTGAAGCCATCCTACATATAGAGGTCGAGATCCCATCCCTCAGAGTATCCATGCAGGACCTAATTGGTGGAGATGAGTATCGCACTTCTAGATTAGCTGAGCTTGAACTACTAGATGAGAGGCGCCTTGCCGCACTTAATCATCTCCATGTCTATCAAAACCGCCTCCGGCGTAATTACAACAAAAAGATCAAAGAAAGACGGTTTCAAGTTGGTGATCTTGTACTTAAGGAGAATCAGAGAAATCAAGCAGATCGAGAGAAGAAGGGCAAGTTTGAGCCTAACTGGTTAGGTCCCTTCATTGTGACAGCAGCATATAGATCGGGAGCTTATACTTTAGCTACACCTGACGGCATTCCGCTAGATGAGCCACTTAATAGTGTCCATCTCAAGAAGTTCTATGCCTGATCCTCAGAGTATTCCCACAAAAAATCAAAAAAATCAAAAAAATCAAAAAAAAAAATCAAAAAAATCAAAAAATACAAAAATAAAAAAACATTCATCCTCTGGTGAAAACCTGGCAAACAGGCGCCTTGGATAAGTACCATAGTGAAAACCTGGCAAACAGGCGCTATGCGTAGAGTCAGCATCCATCGTCTATCGAGTCCTGTCCACTCCTTGTCCAGTTCGCAACGCACTTCATCCATCCATCCGTAATAAAACCATTGACTTTGTTTGCATTTCCATCTCCCTACCTAGTATAGCTTGGAAATTTGTCAATGTTCATCATCGTCATCCCACGGCTTGATCTGTGTCTACAGTTAACACTGTCTTGTCCTAGGTCAAGTCTTTCTGCGTCTTCGTCGGCGGTCACCCCTACAATTTCCTCTACCAGAATGGGGGCAACTCTTTCCTTAGCTTCAGTCTAGGATTGGTTCCTTGTTCGTGGTTCGCAGCGCATACTTCAATCTTGTCTCATTTCCACAGGTAACACCCTTTAACGGACACTTCGCTCCTGCGATAAGGCGGTTATCTTCTCAACACTTGTTCTACATCATCACATCAACTAGAACTACATATTACCATCTTTTCAATCTTAAGGTACCTTGATCCCATGGATATGGGTATGTAGGCAGTCTGGAATACGAAGGACGTTTCCAGTACTCAGGTACATAAGATCACCTCTTCTCTGCTCTTTTCCCACATCATCACACTAACTAGAACTACATATTACCATCTTTTCAATCTTAAGGTACCTTGATCCCATGGATATGGGTATGTAGGCAGTCTGGAATACGAAGGACGTTTCTAGTACTCAGGTACATAAGATCACCTCTTCTCTGCTCTTTTCCCACATCATCACACTCACCAGAACTACATATCATCTCTTCTCAATCTTAAGGTACCTTGATCCCATGGATATGGGTATGTAGGCAGTCTGGAATACGAAGGAAGTATCCAGTACTCAGGTACATAAGATCCCCTCCTTTCACCTTGACCCATTCACGTTCATCACGTTCATCTTCCAGAACTACATATTTATCACGTTCATCTTCCATCGTAAGTGTGCCTTGATCCCATGGATACAGGGTATGTAGGCAGTCTGGAATACGAAGGATGTATCCAATACTTAGGCACACACGATCCATCATTCTCCACCCGTTTCAATCCATTAGCACTGTCACCTTTCTAGTCTTCCATTTTTTAAAATCCATTCGCCTCGACTTGACTAACTCAGGCCGCAAGCTAGCACAGCCTTTCAAAGTAGAAGTCCTTAACAAACTTGAAGCAAAGAGGCCTACTTCCAGAGTCATCTACTGTCCTACATACCGATTGCCAACATCAGCTAAGTACCGCTTAACCAAGCCCTAGATCCACAAGCTTGTCTTCTGCGAAGTGTTCCATTGTCGAGACCAACACACGCGTCTCCTGCGACATGTGGCATTTCCTGCAGCGAGATATTGTCTTTTTAGGTAGATAGCCCCCTTTAACAGACACAGAGCTCCTATGATAAGGCTGTTATCTTTCCTATCCAATCTATCCTGAGCAACCTCTTTGGCAAGAGAATATGTCGGCTGTATGTTTACTTTGTAAGTCAGTCAATTTGTGTTATGGTTTATCTTTTGTTCCCTATTCCCATACCTATTCAAAGCTACCTTGATTTATCTATAATCTTGGTATGTTGCGATGCAGTACAGATTGGGGGCATAGTCATTGCTTTTTGTGTGCCGTGTTTGAGGAATGATTTTTAGCATCTTTCTTAGCATTCTATTTATCTTGTGTGTGTTAGGACCTAGCATCTTACATATTAATAATTCTTCTTGTATTTACATGTATTGAAGTTTATTTTATGTTCAAGACTATGGCTCATTCACATGTTCCAACAAGGTCATAGTATGTCTAAGGGGATCTAAGTTCAAACCGCTTGCTTGCAGAGTCAACGTCCACGCACTCGGATATTACTGCACCTTGGTCTTTTATACCTTGGTGGCAAACTATCCACGTGCTATATCAAAAATAAGGATTGCTCTTTATAAACAAATGTGAAACCATTGCAACAAGCTCATCCATTTACACCATCCATTTTTTTCATGGCCTTATATAGTTTTCCAGCAAGGATCGATCAACAGTCTTTCTCTTATGTTCTCTCCTATCTCCTTTCTTCTATCTATCATCAACCCAACCTCGCCTATCTCCACCAAATCTTCTAGTCGAGTGTCAACATAGTTCTTCTGTCGCTTCCCTATCTTTCCTCTCGAGGGGGCACCCTATGCCAGCTACGTTGGGGCAAATACCTACACTGGGGCATCAAAAAATTGTATTACATCTTCAACAATCGTTTTCTTTGACGCAATGCTACATGCTGCATTGCATCAAAGAGGGGCAAAATGTAGACACCCTAAAATGACCGTGTCGTCAAATCACTGGCATTTCGTTATCTGTCTCATCACCTGCATTTCAATGTTAATTAAATAATCTAATTATTTAATTAATTATCATCAAATTCTTCTAAATCTCTTAAATTCAACATTAATTAAATAAATCCTCTTTATTTAATTAATTAAATTAAATTCCTCTATATTCTTCCACAATTAAATAATTTTAATTATTTAATTTGATCATTATCCTCCTTCAAAAATTCACAGCCACATTAATTAAATATATCCCATTATTTAATTAATTCATCACAATTCTATCTTATCTACAATTAAATAATTTACATTATTTAATTAAATCAATTGTTCTTCTAAATTTAAATAAATCAAATCAAATTTATTTAAATTATCTCAATCCTCTAAAAATAAATAAAATCAAATATTTTATTTATAATCTTATGTTCTTCCAAAATCATGCACAACAATTAAATAAATTTATTTATTTAATTTGCTTTTAAATCTTCTAAATTAAATAATTCTAATTATTTAATTATTTCTTCCAATAATATCTTCTCTAAATTTAAATAAATCAATTATTTATTTAAATTGCTTTTTCTTCTAATTTGAGTTATCTCTAAAATAACTCAAGCTTTCTTGCTCATCAATTAAATATTTCTATATTTAATAAAGCAAAATATCTTCTTTTCTCATGCAAATCTCTTCTTCTTGTTTTAAATCACTTAACTGATTGCTTTATTCTTTTAATTGATTTATCTCTTCAGTTAACTCATTCTTCTATTCTTGATAACTCCTCTCATGCAAAAGCAAGCAAGACACTTGTCTTCTTCTCATTCGTTGCACATTCCTCAACTTATCTCCTCCGTTGATTCTTCTGAATTCTCTGGACCGTTGATCAATTTTTCTTGAAATCTATATAAACCCCCCTCATCTCCTTCATTAGCTCTCTCTTCGATCGTATTCTCAGGCATACTTAACAGAGCTTCGAGCATACACAACGCGTCGATTGAGCAACCTTACGATCATTTGACATTGATCTCTTGAGCACTACACTTGCTTGTTGCAGCTATGGCTTTGCAATTTCATTGAGCAATTCTACATTCAATCCAAAGGAAACAACACAAATTTTGGTAAAAGTCTTTATTGCATTGATTATTTGTCATGGCTTTTATTTAAATTCGTTTTCTTTATGTTATTGGGTTCTTTGGTTTTATTTAGTTTAGATTAATCCATTTTTCCATATACACAAGAGTAGTCTTCAAAATGTAAATTCTTTTATTTTCCCAGTCCACCCACCTCAATACCTAAATCACCAATTTAAGGAGAAAGAAGATGAGTATCTGCATATTCAGAAAAGAGGACAAACTCTCAATGAAGAAGAAGTGTGCATATCTGAAAATGATTTTTAGGTCTATTTAAATCCCTTGTATGATGACATAGCAGAGGAAGATGAGGTGATACTTTTCCAAGGTGTGTCGGAACAAGAATTTCATGTGTTCTCAAATCCATGTTATGATGAGGATGAAACATTTTCAGACAGTCAGAGTGCTGCACCAATTCATGAAGAAAAAGAATATGCTGATATACATAATGATGAGTCCATAAGTAAGAGGAAATTAGATGATGGAATTAGCAATATGGATAACTATGAATATCTTTTGCCTAGTTTACATCAAAAGCCCTATGATGGCTGCAGATTTTTTATAGAAACTTTTGATGATCTTGGCTACATAATGGACAGTGAATGTTCTCAATTTTCAGCCTAGCTAATAGATGATTCCATAATATATAACAATGACAAGAATGATGATTGCATGAAAATTTTCAAGTGGAGTTTGATGAAATCAAATTAGAATAAGGTATATGATAGAGGAAAGTATGGTTTTTTTGGAGCCTGGTGGCATAATCTATGATATGGTTTTTTCAAATCATATCAGTTTAGGGTAAGAAATAACATATGGACTCTATTACCCAATGGGGTAGGTACTGGTCTACTCCCCAGAGATTTGGGATCTTGCTATGCCCACAAGGGGCATACATTCCTAGACAGAGCCATTGTTGGGACCTAAAATTTCACACCAAGTTTTGCAAAAAATTTAGGTTCCCACCGTGGAAAAATTGATTGCTACACTAGTAAAAGACCAAAATGAAGCAAACTATAGACAAATATATCCAGTTGGATCTTCAAACAATAATTGAAAATGTGACCAGAGAATGGTTGGACCAGTATAGATCAGAAACATTTGATTCATTGCAGCAAATAAAATACTCACTGCTAGATTTTGGAGCACAATTTATCCATGATGATAGAATACCTTATTTTTGACATATGTTTTGATTATCATTTGTTAAAATCTATAAGGCGTTCAGACACTTCAGTAGGATCTACCACACCAGTGCAAACTTCTTATGAGTGCTCACTAAACTGGGAGTGCAAGTTTAGCGTACCCGTTCAGACAGTGTCAGTCATTGTCTCTACAAAATAACCTTCTTGCTTTCATAGAATATGTGACATAGCAACAAAATCCTATGCTTACAAAAGCATCCAGTCTCAGTAGATAATCTAATCCCAATATGAAAACTACAGATTTGCCAGACCATACCCATACAAATAAAATGATTAAGGAATGAACAATCATTATCCATGTAAAGGCAATACGATCACTGACACTTATTCTTTCTCCAAAGAGAGAAGTCAGATATACGAGACTATAAATTTTGCAAATCAAATTAGTGTCGAGGCAATACTTGCTTGTAAAGTGCATAGCCTCAATCAACAATGTGGTGAACTTGGAAAAAAGCAGCGAGGGAGAATTTGAGCATCGATTAAAGTTGAATTGTAACTCCTAATAATTCATCTCAGACCAAGTGAAATGAATTTGTTTATCCCAATATTGAGAAATGCACATGAATAGATGCCATGATATTATAAACTTTAGCTATTATTTAATTGTGTAGAAGAACACCACCTTATTGTGATATCACTATTACTGGTAGAAAGTTGGTTTGATCATGAAATTATTGTCAGTAGTATATCACATTATATCAAGAATCCCTCCCCCTTCTAGTTGATATTAGAGAAGAAGTGGATATTTGTACAAGTTACCGGCTGGCAATGGGTGTAAGAAAGATGACAAAGTAGTTGCGAGCCATTGAGAGTATAGAAGAACAAAGAAGCAGCTACCATTGTTACATTCAACAAGACTATGAAGGTGCCAGTTTAGAGTGGCTGGAAGGTGATGTCCATGTAAATTACAAAACTTCATCCAAAGAGAAAGTGCTTGTAATGAGGATTAGTTCATAGAGAGGAAGAATGGAATTCAAAGTGCTTTTAAATTTGTCATGGTCTATGGAAAAGAGGCAGCTCTTGGACATATATGGCATGCAACATATACAATTTAGTCTGTGTTTATATGTTACAATCTATGTAAATGTGGCATGTGCAAAGACATGGCTTGCAAAAACTAATGGGTTGTGGTATGCTCTAGAGGGGTATAGAGAGATAAGAGGTGTCCTTCCTCAAAGCACATTATATAGAAGAAAACCTGACTTATGTGATTACATGGATGTGGACAAAATAATGGTTTTGATGAGGCTTTAATCTTTTTTAAAGAAATGCCTCAAACAAATGTGGTCTCATGAATAGAAATAATCATAGGATATGTGAAAATAGATTCGTTGAAGCGGCTTGATAAACTATGAAAGCAAATGCAATTCATAGATGTTGGTGTCTCAATTTATGCCAGCACTATTACCTACACTAAAATGGAGATTTGAAAAATGTGCACCTATAGATATTATAGTTTGAAAATGTTCTGGTAGTCATGTATGCCAAATTGAGGAAACAAGACAAGAAAAAAGAGTTTGGTACAAAACACAAGCATACCGAATTCAGTGGATGCTAGGGCAAGATCAGGAAATCATATTCATGGTGTAAGGGGAGGTTCATCGGTGGAAGAAGAACCAAAGTCCCACTGATATGATGATGGGAAAAATATAATCCTAATATCAAGACATGAGGGACTTTTTGATGCCTGATGAAAGTTTCAAGGTGTGTTGCGAATATTTTGCCACCACCATTGTCGAAATTGTGATCATGTGTTTTGCAGAAAGTGCAAAAAGATGCAAGCTCCAAAAAAGATAAATGGGATTGAAATTATCTTAATGGATGATAATTGTATTATAGATGAAAATGATGATCTCTCAGAAACTGATGATTTACTCTTAGAAAATGAGAATATTTTTACATGTTACCAAGTGAGTGTGAAGATGATAAGTTGGAAGAAGAGAGGGAAACATGGAATTTCCTAAGAGTCATATTGGCAGCTAAAAGCAATGCTAGGACAAGACTACTTGAGCACCTTGGATTTCAAGGGCAGTCAACAAAAAACCAATACTTATAGGAAGCACAATCTTCCAGCATCAATGATATTAGAAATAATATTAATCTTGGTGATAAGATACAATTAGATTCATTATATGATGTTGCAATCCCTAGAGACAATGGCGAGGAGTTATTTGATAATTTGCACACTTCGAGAGAGGATCCATCACTTACTCTCACTCAAAATGATTTTGTTGTTGGAAAGGATATAGTAGGAAATGGAGTTGAAGAAGATTGCAGATCCAATTGAATGCATACTATTGACAAACCCTAATATTTCAATAATACAACTACAAAATGTTTTCCCGATGAGTAAAATATTTTTACTCTGGGAAATAAGTGAGTGAAAAATCATTAGGGTGGTTAGTTATTATCATCCAAAGAATGCTTTACAGGTAAAATTACATACAATAAAATTACAAAAGTGAAATTGCCAGAAGAATCAATACTTTATTATTGACAAAATTATTCACCGGATGAAGAAAGATAATTAAATTTTTGAAGGACAAAAGGCTAATGCTTCATAGAACATTTTGTATTAACCAAATTATTATACTTCACGGCAAAGAAAGAGATGCACAGGATGAATGAAGAGCCACAACCCTAAAATTTTCAAAATATAAATGGGAGATAAAAACTATTGTTAGGAAGGATCAAGCGAACAACAAGAAACAGAGCAGCAAGCATTAAGGTTAAAAATAAATATCACAATGGAGACTTTATATACATTATAAAAATCTTTTGGAGCAATTGGAGGAGTATTTTTATCTAATGCTTCAACCTTTGGTGTTCAATTATTTGTTGATTATCATTCACATGTGTTATTTGTGTTGTCTCCAAAATGGTCTCCCATGTTATTTAAATTAATATATCAAGGATATATTTAATTTATCTGATCACATTTGATGATTCTGTGTGCTCTACTTGATTGGTTTTGCAAAGAAGTTGATTTGACTCCTCTTAAGTGACTCAATTTACTAGTTTCCACCTGGAATTAAAATCCTTTGAACGGATCATCCTAATTGGTTTCCTTCCTATTTGAATTAAAATCCCTTTCAGTTGTTCACAGTAACTTGGGAGAATATCACTGGGATTGGGTAAGAAAAGTACAAATAACCTACAACCTTGCACGTTTATACAAGGTATAAACATCTCAAAAGTGCCAAATAATTCAAGTTAAGCCAAGAGGGAATAAACAGTAATCATACACATCCTGACTCCATTTTCCCAAAATAGATAAAACATTGGTCATCATAAATACCATTTCAAAATCTTATTCATAATTTTCAAATCTCAAACATTAGCATTAGAAATCATTCACAAACATTACAACGACTTCACACCTATTTGCCATTGTGAAGGTTACACAAAAGTCTGCTTCAGCCATTTAGGTATACCCACCTAGGTTTGGCAGAACCTAAAGAGAAGAGGGTTTAACCATACTAACCCTATTCCTATTAGCCAAAAGTGTGAAGAGAGCCTAGCAACCTCTTAAGGTTAAAGACCTGCATTTTTTAGACCTAACATGTTGTAGGGTGGTGGCCTCTAAGAAAGATGTTAGGTGGGAGGTCAAGTTAGCCACAGGGGCCAAGATGGTCATAGATTCAATGGTTTGAGATTGTGAGCTAGCACTTGGAGCATTCACTACAGTTGTAGACCTTAGGGTCATACCCTTAGGGTCTTATGGAGTGGTGTTAGGCATGGATTGGTTTGCGGCTCATAGAACCAACCTTGATTGATGTCAAAATGTGATAGGTTGTCTCGACGACCATGGTACAGTAGCAGAGATTGTGGGCATTCAGAAGCCCACAACAATGCGTATGATTTCTGTTAAATAGCTTAAGTGCTGTATGCGGAAGGGATGTCAGATGTTTGCAATCACAATTAGTGATAGATCAGATGATGAGCCAGAGGCTTCTCTTGATGACCATCCCATCCTTAGGGAGTTTGCAAATGTTTTTCCATCTGATCTTCTAGGGATGCCACCTTGCAGAGAGGTAGACTTTCATATAAACCTTGTACCAGGTGCCGAGCCAGTGTCTCGTACACCATACAAGATGACCACACATGAGCTTATAGAGCTCAAGCTTTAGCTAGAGGCATTGCTAGCGAAGGGGCACATCTGACCTAGTGTCTAACCTTGGGGCATACCGGTCATCTTTGTGAAGAAGAAGGATGGGTCTCTTTGACTGTGTATGGATTACAAGCAGCTGAATAAGGTGATGGTGAAGAACTGTTATCCCTTCCCTAGGATTGATGATTTATTTGATCAAATGTAGGGAGCCAGAGTGTTCTCTAAGATTAACCTAAAGTTTGGTTACCATCACTTACATATTATAGAGGTGGATATTCATAAGACCACCTTTCAGACTCGCTATGGTCATTATGAGTTCACTGTGGTAACCTTTGATTTGATGAATGCCCCTGCAGTCTTCATGAGTCTCATGAATGGGGTGTTTCACACATTCCTAGATTGGTTCATGATCATATTGCTTGATTACATGATATATTCACGGATTAAGGAGGAGCACGAGGAGCACTTGTGCCAGGTTTTACAGTGTTTGAGAGATCAACAGCTTTATGGAAACTTGGCGAAGTGTGTCTTCTTTTGCACAGAGGTTCAATACTTGGGTCACATTCTATCTAGTGATGGTATCCCAGTAGATACATTGAAGATTTGAGTGATTAGGGACTGGCCAACACCTACTAGTGTTATATAGGTTAGGAGCTTCATGGGCTTATTAGGTTATTATCATCGATTTCTTGAGGGCTTTTCTAGGATAGCTCATCCTATCACTTCTCTTCAGTGGAAAGGGAAGAACTTTTTATGGACAAAGTAGTGTGAGAGGGCCTTTGGGGTCCTCAAGGAGTGTCTCACTAACACTCTTATTCTAGTAGTAACTGATCCAGTAACAGATTTCATGGTATGCACTGATGCATCTTTAGAGGGACTAGGTGTAGTCCTTATGCAGGATGATCAAGCGATCGCGTATGAGTTGTGAAAGCTTAAGACCCATGAGTTGAACTACCCTACACATGATTTAGAGCTTACTGTAGTAGTTCACACTCTTGTTAGATGGACACTTCCTCTTAGGATGTCATTTTCAGTTACACTCTAACCATCACAATCTTCAGTACATATTCACATCGCTGAATCTAAATACATGCCAATGGTGTTGGATGGAGTTCTTATGCGAGTATGACTTTGATGTGCATTACATCAAAGGGAAGGAGAATGTGGTTGTCAATGCTTTGAGTTGAAGGCAACATGAGATCCTGATCTTGACTTTGAGTGTGGACTTGAGAGGGTGCATCTTGTAGCATCTACCAGAGGATGAGTGGTTCCTTGAGGTTCAATGAGATATTCAGTCATAGAGAGCCCTTAAGAGCAAGTTTGTAGGATATTCTCTTGAGGCAGATGGACTTCTACGACATCGACTTTGCATCTATGTTCCCCTTGCAGGTGATCATCGATTAGTGGTTTTATCAGAGGCTCATAGAACACCTTATGCAGCACATCCTAGGGCAAAGAAGATGCATGCCGATTTGAGATAGTTATATCATTGGGCAGGGATGAGATGTGACATAACAGAGTTTGTAACTCATTGTCTTGAGTTCCAGAGGGTCAAGGTCAAGCATCAACATCCAGTAGGACTTCTTTATCCCCATGAGATACTAGTGTGGAAATGGGATACCATTTACATGGATTTCATAGTTGGTCTACCTTTGTCATCTCTCCGCCATGATGCCATCATGGTGACAGTTGACAAGTTGACCAAAGAAGGACATTTTTCACCAGTACGTATGATGTACAATGCACCTATAGTGGCGAGGGTCTTCTTGAATGATATAGTGAGACTTCATGGAGTTCCTTGTCGCATCATTTTAGATAGAGATTTAGTGTTTACATCAGCTTTTTGGAGAGCACTACAGCAGGAATTGGGCACTCAGCTCAACCTCAGTTCTATGTATCACCTAGAGATAGATGGACAGACTGAGAGGGTGAATCAAGTTTTAGAGGACATGCTTCACATGTATGTGATGGATCACCAGTCTGGATGGGAGGACTATATGTATCTAGTTGAGTTTGCCTACAATAATGGGCATCACATCTTGTTAGGTATGCCTCCCTATCAAGCCTTGTATGGTAGGCCTTGCAGGACTCCTTTGAAGTGGGGCTGCATTGAGGATAGAGTAGCTATTGGACCTGAGTTGGTACAGGATATGGAGTAGTAGGTCACTTTGATTAGGCATCATTTGTAGGAGGTACATGATCATCAGAAGAAGTATGCTGATGCCAAGAGATTGGATTGAAACTTCTCGGTTGGCAACAAGGTGTTCTTGAAAGTGCATCCACATAAGAGTCCAATCCATTATGGAAAGGGCTCTAAGCTTGCACCTAGATTTGTTGGACCATTTGAGATATTGGAGAGGATAGGACCTCTATCTTATCATCTTGTTTTACCATCTAGCCTGTCGCGCATCCACGATGTGTTTCATATATCTGTGTTGAGGCGTAATGTTTCTGATGTGACTCAAGTTTTGGATTGGGATGCCTTACAGGTAGAGTCAGATAGACAACTAGCTTTGGAGCTAATTTGCATCTTAGCTCTTCAGATGCTAGGCCTTCGCATTCATGAGCTGGACCAGGTCAGAGTTCAATGGGACCGTTATGATGAGGTTTCAGCTACTTGGGAGGATGCTACTCGATTGAGGACACTCTACCCTCACCTCTTTTTTGACTTCTAGGAGGAAGTTTAGTCTTAGGGGGGAAGATGTGAGGCCTACTCTTATCTCACCTTATATTTTTTCTTATGATACTTATCGTATGGACTTTATGATGGACATGTGGACATTTAGAGACTGTTGATCTCGTTGTCTAGACTTTCATTACTATATCTTATGCTTTGATTAGTTAGATGGTTTATGATATGTTGGTATTATCACTTGCATGTTAGATTACATTTGATTCTATGATGTTTAATGCTATGTTGATTTAGATGCAATCAAAATTTATAGTGATAATTGAATTGATGGAATCTTATGCAGTATATGAACTTAATGGTATTTTACAAAATGCAAATGAATTGAGAATCATGTAAATGTTAGCATGTGTTATAGTTAAGAATATATGTGCTTATGAGGTCTTGTGTGTGTGTGCATAATTTATTTCACTTTGGCTATATATATAATGTGTTATTAACATGTTTGTGTAAGTGTACAAGAAATTTTCCATGGCCCATGGAAAATCAGAGGTCAAACAAATAACCCTATGTATTAGCCATGTGAAGCCAACCTAGTCCCAAGATGGACCAAGGTTATTTGTGATTGAGAATGATGTATTATGTTGTCTTTCAATTTATGATATTTTTGTAAGTTTCACCCTTTTTGATTTATTTCCTTCAAGTGTTGTAAGGTTATATTGTTTTGGTTTGCACAATTTTGGTGCTAAATGTTTTAGCCCTTTTATGTGGATTTATGAGTTTCCTTGTGTTAATTATGGTCAATTAATGACCCTAGGTCATACCCCTAGGGTCTAGGCCATTCTTATCATGTTTAAACTTGGTGTAACCCTTGTATGGTCACCTTAACTTGGCCCTTTAGTAAAGTGACGAATTTAGGAGATGTGAGAGGTGGTTGGCATGTCACCATCCCACCTAAACTAACCCCACTCACCTAGGGTAAGGTTACCCTTGTCTTGAGTTCTTTGGAAGCTTCTAGAGCTTCTCTTGTGTGTGTGACCTCTTCCCTATGTTCTCACATGTGTGAGAGCATATGTGGGGAAGAGTGAAGCATAGTTGAGTGAAAAGGTGACAAGTGTCACCTCCTCATTCATGAGGGGTCTCCAATGTGTGATCCCTTCTCCCTATGCTCTCAAACATGTGTGAGAGCATTTGTGGGAGAGTGTGTAGCTTGCTTGAATGGGAACATGACAAGTGTCACCTCCTCATTCTTGTGGGGTTGTGAGAGGGTTGTGTGGATGAAGGAGAAGGTGACAAGTGTCACCTTCTCATTCATCAAGGCTTGTTGGAGAAGCCTATTTATATATCTCTTTGAGAAGAGGGAAGGGTTCTTTTCTTTTTGCATTCTCCCTATCACCAATGAATACTTAGAAAAAGCAACTTTCACTCTGGTGATCATAACTCACTCAATTTCTCATACCGGAGGCTCAAACTTGGAGCATAGCATCTTCAGACATGCATCTAAATAACTTCCAATCCGCAGACAAGAATATTCATTCTACAGGAAATGTGGAGCAATCTACTAAATTGTTTTATTGTAACATAAATGCTTATTATCTTCAACACTTAACTCATTAAAAGCAAGCATCAAAACAAGAGCACAGTTGACACTAATGACAACACAGATATGTTGACATCAATGGGAACACCAATTAGGTACATACTTGCAACAATCTCCCCCTTTGTTATTGATGGCAACATATGATGTGAAAAACTGTAATGACCATCAAGACAAGATACTCCCTGTTTCTTTTTACACATGCACTCTTTCTCCCCCTAAGTTTTTCACATGATTTCTCTCCCCCTTTGACATCAATGGCAAAGGGCACATACTTGCACTTTACAGCTCTGATCAAATTGGTCTTTCATGAATACTATAAAACTTACTGTTCTTTGTCAGGAACACATATTAGGAACACTTGCTACTCCCCCTGAGAGGTAGCTCTCAAAACATCAATCCAGATCAAAGAATGAGACTTTGGATACCACTAGATTGATGCATTCTTATGCATGTTAGTTCAGAGTAGGAGGGGTAATAACCCCTAACTTTTCTCTGATATAATCAAAATTATCCTTAGGCAAAGGCTTAGTGAAAATATTTGCAATATGGTCCTTTATGGACACATATTCCATCTTTAATTTATTTTCTGTCACCTTCTCTCTCAAAAAGTGATACCTTATTGATATATGCTTTGTTCTTGAGTGCATCACTAGATTCTTTGAAATGTTTATGGCACTTGTATTGTCACAAAAGATTACAATTGGATCTTCATACACAACTCTTATATCCTTCAAAGTCTACTTCATCCACAACACTTGAGTGCAACAACATGCTGCTGTAATATACTCCATTTTTGTAGTAGACAAGGAAATCAAATCTTGTTTCTTACTCAGCCATGAAACCAATCTATTACCCAAGAAGAAAGCACCTCCACTTGTACTCTTTATATCATCAACAGCTTCGGCCCAATTTGTATCTGTATAAGCACTAAGAGTGAAATTGTTATCCTTTGGATACCATAAGCCATGATCTGAAGTGCCTTTCAAATACCTCAAGATTCTCTTGACTGCCATCACATGTGATTCTCTAGGATCTTCTTGAAATCTTGCCACAAGACATACTACATGCATTATATCAAGTTTTCTTTGAGTTAGATAAAGTAATCCTCCAATCATAGATCTGTACCTTTTTTATTAGTCTTAGGTGATTCATCATTTTTTCTTAATTTGCATCCAGTCACCATGGGAGTACATACTAGTTTGGAGACTTCCATCCTGAATTTCTTCAATAACTCTTTCACATACTTAGACTGGGAAATGAAGATTCTTTTATCTAATTAAGTAATTTGTAAACCTAGAAAGAAATTCATTTCACCAAATATAGACATCTCAAATTCATTTTCCATTTCTCCTACAAACTTCATGCACATACCTTCATTTTCTCCAAAGATAATGTCATTGAAACAAAGACTTCAACAATCAGGATTTGATTATCATTGATTTTGAAATAGAGATTGTTGTCAGCAGTGCCTTTACTAAACCCTAATTGTAACAAATGTTTGTCTAACCTTACATAACAGGCTCTAGGGGCTTGCTTCAGTTCATACAATGCCTTCTTCAATCTGCACACCACATCACCCTATTTTGATAATTGAAACCCTTCTGGTTGCTCAATGTAGACTTCTTCTTCCTGTTAGTGCCTGAATTGACTGGCAATTTTTGAGCAATTTTCATGCAGGCACTTTCCCTAAGTATCCAAAAAATGTTCTAAGTGTTGGACCTCCTCAGCATTTTTCAGCTGCAGCATCATATTTTCCTGAGGAGGAGGTCATCATCATCATGTTTGCTTCGATGGTGGTCAGCATCATCATGTTTTCTGTCGACCGGTTTCTCATCAGGATCATCATATTTCAATATCGGGTGATGTTTGGTTATCATCCTGATCCTGCTGATGAGCTACAGTGTGCCCTGATTTGCTTGCGGGGGTGATTTTTCAAGTATCCGGTGATCTTCCAATTATCACCTTGCCCAAACATGATGATGATGTTGCCCCGATATTCTGAAGGGGTTATTCTTTGAGTTGTTCGACCTGACTTGTTCTTTCTTAAGGGTCGTCATCATCATCATCATATTTCCAGTTATCACCGTGTTGCTTGCGGGGGTCATCATATTTTCTACCTTCATGATATTTCACCGGGGTGATATTTTTATCATCGGGTGATCTTGGTTATGATCATCCTGATGATGTTGTTGAAGAGTTCTAAGTGTGACCCGATATTCACTGGGGTCATCATATTTTGAACGTCAGGATGATCTTAGTCAATATCATCCTGATGATGTTGTATCACTTCATGTTCGTTGTTTTATCATCCTGATGATGCTGACGTCATTCTTATGTCAGGGTGATATCTATTTCTCTGCCTATCTGCATCATGATATTTCCGAAGGAGGGGGTGATATTTTCATTTTTGAATATCACCCGGATGTATGTTCGTTCCAGCGTCATGATGATGCTGATATCAAGGAGATATCCGCCTGCCGGCTTCGTGCATTATCTAGTGGGGGGTGATCTTTTCAAGCATCATCATATTCATCTATCACCCCGATCTTATAGTGGAGCTATAGTGCAACATGATATTTGTACATCAGGATGATATTTCCAAATATCCGGTTGTCTTCCGAATATCATCCTGATGTCAATATGATGATGACGTCATCAAGGTCCGGGGGGGTCATATTTCTAACACAGATCATCTTGTGGAGATCTCCCGATATTTACAAACATGATGATGACGTCATCCGGATATGAGGAGGTGCGCAGTAGGCGGATATGATGATGACGTTAGCAGGATATGATGACGTCGTCATCAGGATGTTCATCGGCCAGACTTTTGGTATAGGCTCAGCAGGAGGATGTTCCTCCGATGGATCAGGTTGTGCCGATGAAGGCGATTATCATGCAGGTTATATTGCGATATGATGCTGACGTCAGGGTGATATTTCAAGCGACAGGATATCATGCTGCTGGAGGATGATGATGATGAAGTCTTATACTAGTGTCGTCAGGAGCAAAAGCACCGACATCATATATGCTCATGACCTAGTATATAAAATGTTAATGAGGTTGCTGCGGGGTGCATGTGGGATAATTGATATCCTGCATGTTCGAAGTATCATGATGATGAATCTCGGGAAATGGTTGCGATGCAGAATTGACGTTTTCCCGAGGCCGCGGGTTGGTGCGCCATTAATGGCGAAGGTTGCAGAGGTATGGGCGGATCTGGTACCCGATTGAAGGTGTACATCAGCGGACAGTGGCGCAGGGCTCGAGATTTCTTCCTGTCTCCTCCCCTACCTGCTGCATTCATGTTTGGGCGCCAATCTGGTAGTGTTTGAGCACCATTTTTCTGATACTGTGTATCTAGCGGGATTTTTGGTCAACCATGTAATTAATTGCTATGGTACACTACCTGGCTGTTATAAGCAGGTAGTGTTACTCATTTGTGGTTGTTGAAAGTTGAAGATTTTTGGCTCTGTAATTAAAAACAAGCTGATCTGGTTACTCTGTACAGTTTAACTTGTGAGTTTATGTATCTCCTGTTGTACGATTTGGCATGAATCCACTGATTTCATGGTTAATATTATATGAGTAATGCTATCTTAGCATGTGTTGTGTTAATTCTGTCTCCAGTATTGCATGTATTCTTCTTCTGAATCTGGATATTTGGGTAATGTTTAGATTCTAGAGCATAGAATTCCTATGTTGAATGTCTGATCTTTTAACTTCTGCTCAAGGGGTAGATTAAACTGTTTTCAGGTTGAACATTGGGAAGGGTATACTGCAGTAGGGATGCCATAAGTAGAGATAACTTAACACTCTGTATTGGGAGATATCTGTAAGGCAGATATCATGTGTATCCCCCTGAAATCCAGTTTTAGCTATTCATGCTGATCATTCACAGGTGTATGTCTACCGACTCCAAGCCCTGGATAGGCACCAATCTAGCTCTGTGTTGAGGTTATACACCATGTCCAGCTTTGCATCCAAAATTCAAACCAAACGATTTCATACTTCCACCTGTTAGTTGTAGGAGTAGGATTAGGAATCCCCTGCATGCTCTCATACCCAACCAGACATCATGTCCAAGAATGTTGCCAGCCTTGTGATCTATCATACAGATCTTGGTCCATACATGAGAGTATTCTGCCTGTTGTTGTCAAGCTAGATCTTTCTATCTTTGAGCTAGTCAAAGTTACATCTCGAGTTATAGGGATACCCCCCTTGGTGCGGCAGAACCAGAAGTGAAGGGGAGGCAGCTCACGCAACCTCCTGTATTTAGTTGGCTGAATCTGCCTGTGCATTAGAAGTGGCAAACCCTAATGCTGATTCAGAAGAAAAACCAACACTTCCAACTCACCATTCAATAATGTAGACTTCACATCCATCTGATACACTTTGAAATCTTTGTGAGCTACAAATGCCAAAAATATTTTGATTGCTTCAATCCTAGCCAATAGCGAAAAACTTTCTTCAAAATCTATTCCTTCAATTTGATAATATCATTTGCACACAAGCCTTGCTTTTTTTCTTACAACTTCTCCATTTTCATTCAGCTTATTCCTGAAAACCCATTTAGTTCCAATGATATTTTTATCAACAGGTATAGGAACCAATTCCCAGGTTTGATTTTTCTCTATCTACATCAGTTCTTCTTTCATGGCTTTTACCCAATTTTCATCATTGTAGGCTTCATTCACAGTTTTTGGTTCAAATTTTGAAAGAAAACAATAATTCATTTGTTCTTGTGTAGCTCTTTTCCTTGTCAACATTCCTTTGTTTTTGTCACGTATAATCTTATCTTTAGAATGATTAATCCTTACATACCTTGGAGTCTTGACAACATTTTCCGGAGCATCTTCTTCATCCCAACTGTCTTCTTGCTCAACTTTTTCTTCATTTACTATAATCATAGGTTCATCTGGTTCATAGCAACTCAGATATGATATTATTTCCTTGACTTCATCCACCTTCACACTAGCACTCTCAACAATTTTATTTAGTCTCTTATTTTAGCACCGGTAGGCCTTACTCTTGGTAGAGTAACCAAGAAAAATTCCTTCATTACATCTAGCATCAAACTTGCCTAGTTCTTCATCTCTTTTGATATAACATTTGCTTCCAAAGACTTTGAAACACTTCACTGTAGGATCTCTTCCATACCATAATTCAAAAGGAGTTTTAGAGCTATTACCTTTGACTTGAACTCTTTTTAGGATGTACAAGCAGTATGTATGGCTTCTCTCCAGTATACTTCCAATAGGTTAGCTTCCTTTAACATAGTCCTGGCAACTTCTTGAACTGTCCTATTTTTTCTTTCAACAGCTCCATTATGCTAAGTAGTCCTAGGTACAAACAATTGTCTCTTTATCCCTTGTTCGTCACAGAAAATATTGAATTCATTTGATGTGAACTCACCTCCACTATCAAACCTTAAGAATTTGATTCTCAACCATTGCCTTGAAAACTTTGAACTTGTCTAGGGCTTTAGATTTTTCTTTTAGAAAAGTGATCCAAGTCATTCTAGAATAGTCATCAATAAGCAACATAAAATACCAGTCACTTTGCAGACTTCTTGCTCTTATGGGACCACACAAGTCTATATGTACTAGCTCCAACAATCCAGTAGAGAAATGTTCTTTGCTTTTGAAACTTGTTTTTGTTTGTTTCCCAAACTGACACTCCTTGCAAATGGTGTTGGTTGGCTTCACAAGTTTAGGTAGATCTCTTACAACCTGTGCAGAACTTATCTTCACCAAATTTTCAAAATTGATATGACACATTCTTCTATGCCACAACCAACTCTCATCTATCTAAGCCAATAAACAATAATCATTAGTTCCTCTTAATTGGTAAATTTTATCTCTAGTCTTCTTACTAGAAGCAATCAATGTTCCAAAGCTTTCCATGATCTTGCACCCATTGTCTTTGAATCTTAGATCATAACCTTTGTCACACATCTAACCAAAACTCAAAAGATTGTGCTTCAAACCCTTCACATATAGGACATTCTCAGTATTGTGCTTTCCATCAAAAGAAATAGATCCTTTTCCACAAATCTTATTAGCTACATTATCTCCAAACCTAACCAGTCCTCCATCGTACTTTTCTAAACTCACAAACTTACTTTTGTCACCAGTCATGTGATGTGAGCATCCAATATGAATAATACATTCATCCTTATCTTTCTCAACCTAAATAGCCAAAGCACTTTCTTCCACTAGTTTTTCTTCCTTCACACAGCTAGTAGGATTAGTAGACACAGGTTCTTCTTTAAATGCAATAAACAAGCACTCATTTGCACTAGTACTAGCATCATCAGATTCATCATCTATCACACCTTCATCATCAAGATCTAACATAGTAGCATTTCTTTGGAACCCTAGGTCTATTCTCAAATCTTTTTCGATTCCTTTCAATTCTTTCAGGACATCTAAAAGCATAGTGACCAACCTTACCACATGAAAAACATTTGAAAGGTAACTTGCCTTTGAACTTACCAGAACCTCTTTGCAGTCTGTCAACAAAGTTTGCTTCAATTTCATCAAACTCATCATCAGGTTCCACCTTGTACTTTTCAGCTTTGGAGATCTTCTCTGAAGTACTGGCTTTGAAAGTAGTCTTAATCTCTTTGGCAGAGCATCACCAAGCTCTCTCATCTCAAAATCTGTAATCTTTCCTAGCAATTGATCCTTTTTGACATATTTCATAGTCATTACTTCTTCAATTGCAGCTACTTTGTGACTGTGGCATTTAGGTAATAACCTAAGAATTTTCATTACAACTTACTTCTCTTCAATAGTTCTTCCCATACCTTTTATTCCATTGAAAATTTCATCAACTTTTTGCATGTAGGCTCATCTTTAAACCCTCATATTTCGCTTTCAAACCCTGCAATTTGGCACTTTTTATAGACTAATCTCCTTCATACATATTTTTTTCCTTTTCCCAGACTTCATTAGCATTTTCCAGATCCATGACCTTTATCAACTCAATGTCTGACAAGGCACTTAATAAAGCATCTCTAGCTTTTATGTTTAACTCATATTATTTGATTTCATCTTTAGTTTGAAAACCATTCTGAGGCAAGGTATACTTTGTATCTGTCACTTTCGACACTTTATAACCAAGAAAAAGGAGGTGGCTTTTCATTCATACCTTCTAGAGAGCATAATTCGTTCCATCAAACTATGGAGCTTTCTTTCTGTAAGACATCTTAGATCTTCCTCAAGCAATTAGGCTTTCTTTTGAGGAACCGGCTCTGATACCAATTGTTGAAATGCACCAGACAATTGAGAGGGCAGGGTGAATCATTTGTCTTCTAAACTTAATCACTTATGAACATTAACACATCAAACACTTGTTCACTATTATTTAGATTTAATCATGAAAGCATGAAATAAGAAATTCAACACAACATCATCAACACATGAGACACCAGGATTATTACGTGAAAAACCCTAAACGAGAAAAACCACGGTGGGTGTTAGCTCATAGAAATAAATAAGTTATAACAATACTAAAAAATAGAGGCTCACTACCTTAGGGCTCATTGCCCAATATGCTCACTACAAATGTTGAGGCTCACTACCAAGATTGGCTCATTGCAAAGGATGGCTCACTGCCAAGGGGTGGCTCACTACCAAGGATTGGTGAACTGATTTGATAGCATCTACTCCATGTCTAAGTTCAGTTTCATTGAAGCATAGTATAACTCCTCTGCTCTTCTCTTCTTACACCTTTGTACTTATCTTCTCATTTTTGCACTTTGACATCATTTTTGCAACTACATTACATCTGTTTATACAATTCATCAACCTTGGAATGTACATCAAGGTTGGCATTACATTCATCAACCATTGGAACAATCTCCAAGGTCGGCATTACAAACATACATAGAAATAGGTCTGGACCTAAACAAAATTTTCTAAGTCAATGATGTATGTGGATCATGTTATGCCTTAACTGGGAGTCAAATAGAATCTTCCACATTACAACATGCTTCCTCAATCTTTAATGTATCTCCATAAGCAATGAAAACAACCAAGTCGACCAAGACTTGTGTTAACATTAAGTCTTCTAAAAATAGTCTTCACCCATTATCCAAATTTCTCTTTGTAGACCAATCCAAAGGTAGGAGCATGATCAGGAGACATCCAGAAGCACATTGTAATCACCAAGAACAATCACACAATCTCTAACCACTCTGTCAAGAAGATTCTTCAAATCAAAGCATAAGAACAACACTGTCAGCTACTGTCATTAAGAAAGGATAGCTTGAGGACCACCAAATCATGAACCAAGGGAGTTGAAGGCACTTATCATCATTCCAGACATAACACTAGAACCATAGATCATAATACTTCAATGTAGAGGAATGCAGAGAAAAATGTATTCTCCCTGTCACCAGTGAATACTCAGAAAAAAGAAGTTTTCACTATGGTGATCATAACTCACTCAAATTCTCATACCAGAGGCTCAACTTGGAGCATAGCATCTTCACACATACATCTAAATAACTTCTAATCCACATACAAGAATATTCATTCTACAAGAAATGTAGAGCAATCTACCAAATTATTCTGCTGTATTAGAAATGCTTATTATCTTCAACACTTAATTCATTACAAGTAAGGATCAAAACAAGAGCATAATTGACACCAATGATAACATAGATATGTTGACATCAAAGACAACACTGGTTAGGCACATACTTGCAACAAAGAGTGCTTTTATATTACTTGGAGTATGATAAGTTTTAATGGCAAGAGGCCTTGAGTTTGAGCATTATTTGAGTTGTTGTTGTTGTTATGGTTCCCCTTGAGTAGAGAGTTGTCCACTCTCTCACCCCTAAAATCAATTGTCAAATGGGTTTGTTATGTGAGTATCCCTGGGATGGTGTTAATGTGTTTTGTGTGAGTGCATTGGTGTGTTTTCAATACTTGTTTTGCTTGGAAATGATTATTTGGATGGCCTCCTAGCTTGGGGGTGGCCTACTTTTAGGCCTAAGGTTGGGAGGTGAGCTCTCCATGGGATTGGAGAACTTATTTTGTGTTTTGTAGGTTTTGGTGGCTTATGGAGGACATTTGAAGTTTGGAAGAAACTATGAGTTTATTGATTTTGGTGTGAGTTGTAATAATAGGGCATTAGGATGCCTTGGCCTATTTGGCTTGTAATAAGTTGTTGATGTAATGAGAGTTAATCTATCTTAATGGTTTGGGTTGTATTACACTCCTTGTAAATATCTTGTTCTTATTTTTAATAATATGATGGCAATAGAATTTTTCCTTACTTATGCCTATGAAAGAAAAATGTTCATGTATGAAATGTATTATCTCTCTCTTTTCCCTAACTTATCATTTCTAAAAAGTATAGTTTAGCTTGTGAAGAAAATGGATAAAATATGTCCTTGATTGAAAGACTATATAAAAGGATTAAATGGTATTCTTGGTGTTGCAAGAAAATGAAATTAACTTTATTTTAGTGTTATCAAGAGTAAAATACATATATACTTTTATGCCTATGTTAACTTTGTTACCTTAAGAAGAGAAAGGGTTGTATTTATTTAGTTAATGCCTCTTGAATTAACATAGTTGTGAAACTAAAATATGTATAAATATTTATATGTTTTAGCTCACTGTTTCTTTTATTTTATTCACTGTAAAAAAAAACAATGAGCATATTTTATTACCATATATATATATATATATCACCTTATAAGTGATATTTGATTTAAAAGTGAAATGCACTTGAAGATGAGGTGAATGCTGAAATTGTATTAGGGTTTCCCCTATAGTTTTTTTTTAGTTTTTTACAGAAAAAAAAAAGTTCTCAATGCAGAGCCGAACCATGACACAGGTCGTTGTCGGCCTGCGAAGTGAGAGAGTAGGACGAGGGTTGGGATCCCAGAGCAATGCCCTGTGAGTGGGGCAGGAGCCCCACCCCGGCCCATGGCATCACCCTTGCCTTCATCTAAAACAACTCTGCATATTGTTTGTTCGGCCCTACGATAAACTATAACACCTGCCTTATATTTAAAAACACTTCATCCTTTTTGACCCTCTGTGGGTTATTAAATCTCTATGGTTTTTGTTACTCATATATATATATATATATATAATGTAGTATATTCATAGTTTATCTTATATTATATTCACTGTGTTAGAACATTCAATCTATGAGTTAAATTATATACTCACTGTGTAAAATATAAATACTGTGAGCATTAAATATATGCTGTGTAAAAAGGGCAGTATATATATACCCCTGACATGAATTTTTTTATTCTCTGTGTATCATTTCAAAACAAAATATACTATTCCAGAGAGCATGTTGGCTCTTTATAACTATGAAAACAAAAACCTAGGTTAGTAAATTTAATGATGCTTTAAACAACTTAGAAAAAAAAATTAGGAAATTGTTAGTAAACAAATAGAAAATTCTTTGAAACCTGTGCATGAGAGAAAGGTTAGCAAACAAATTGTTACAGCAAATTAAAAATATAAACTTATAGAAATATGTTAGAAAACAAATAAACGACCTTTGAAGCCTTTGAGGAAAACACTTTCCACATGAGAAAGTACTTTCCTCTCCACCTTGAAACCTGCAACCTGTTAGAAAACCAAGTTGAATTGTGAGAACAAATGAGAGATAAGAGTGCTTTTATAAATCATATTCTAGGGTTTGGTGCCCTAGAGATTATGATAGTATTATTGGATTAAACCTAGTTTAACTATTTAAACGCACTTAGTGAGTGGAGTCATTTTTTTTGGACTCTAGTGTGAGTGTGTCTTTTTGTTATTTATTTAAGTTTATTGTTCAATTTCTTATGGAGGAATGTATTTAAAGCAATATGGTTATTTTATTTAATGCCTCATAGTTATTGATTTAATCTCCATGGTGTTTCTAATTCTATTAATTTAAATGGTTAGATTTAATTTAAGTAGACCCATTAGTTAATTTATTTTAATATCGATTTAGATTTTTGAAAGTTGTTAGTGAATGTGTATTTTAATTCTTTTTAAATTTTGAAAAAAGGTTTAGTGAAAGTTTTAATTTTTAATTTATTTTCAATTGTCCCATAGTTGATGAGATGGTGTTATGCTATCGAAATTACTAGAGAAATATTCCCTTTTATCTCATTATGCTATCAAATTTTTCCTAGACTTTATATGGTATATTATTTAATTTAATTCGATTATTTATTTTTCCGCATTAGATTATGTAAATGTTTTATGTTTGAAATCATGTTAGTGACATTAATTTAATGTTATGTTAAAGTTGTAGCTCTTATAGGGTTAGATTTTGATTCATATTAGAATCATTCCACTCATCTAGTAAACCCTAGGGTTGTATTCCGAAACAGAAACCAACCCTCTTAGCATCACTCCTCGCGATGCACACCCCTTAGTGGCTATCGTCTCATGGGGATTGAGGAATGCATTCGCATTATCCCATTTGTGATTGACTTCCTCACCTTTAGGTTACGTGCCTAACGTAGGTTGCAGATGCAACTACGTTACATGTGTGTGTCATCGAGCATGCTTGATGCATGTGAGGGGGTTTATAGAGTCGGAAGGAAATTTTTTTGATATTTCGTGTCATGACCACATGACAAATGTGGACATGAAACGTGTGTTTCACATCAGGACCACATGTCAAATGTGGGCATGATAGTACTGAAGCCATGGTTTCTCATATGCATAAGATGAAGACAAAAAATAAGGAGTTGAAAGGGCACATTGCCCAGCTCCAATCATTCATTAAGGGGTTGATCACCCCAAGGTACTCAAATAATAGAGGCACCAACTGCCCTTGCATTGATCATTTAGGATGAAATAAGTGGTCTAGATGCTCAAAAGCATCAAGCAAATGTTATGCAGAAGTGGTTTTCCTAGTTTATGTCAGAAGGTGAAGAAATAATTGGGACATCACTATCCAACTGGGATACTTTGGCATTGTTATGTCATAAATTGTCCTCCTATATGGAATGCTATAATTTCCCCATGGTTTATCTCTTTCCCTTTGGTGACCTTTCAACCTAGTTTTTACAGACCTTCCCGAAACCTGACTGACCTAGGTCTAACTGGAATAATCTCACATTTTGGAATAACTGAAGACTGAACAAGAAAAGCAAACTTGGATTTGGGGTCCCCTAACCTCCTTGAAGTAGTCCTGATCAGGAAATCAGGGTTTGGACTTGGGCACTAGCGCCCTTGTCCTACCCTATTTTTCGAGGTCTTGAATTTTGGAGGGATGTAGGCTCTTGCCGGGCATTCTAGGATTCCACTTTCAAATTGTCATTTTTCTCGTGATGTTGACATCTTATTTCAAAATTTGAAATTCCTAAGGTTGGATATAAAGAGACACTTGGAAATCATTTTATTACACACAATCTTTATACAAACTTGATGCTAAAACTCTGCCAAAATTGCCATTGAAGATCAATAATTTGTTAAAGCTCTTGAAGTCATTTGAATTTGCTATCATGGAGACAATGGATGGAGATTAGGAATTAAGATATTGAGACTATCTTGCTCTTCCTAGGGTTTGTACATCTTTTGCATGATCAAGAGAAGGGTTGAAGCCTCCAACATCGAGCTTGGAGATCCTCCATGGACATTGCTGATTCACCTTCTCGTTCATGCAAGTCTTCATTGCTTTCATCTCCTTGAGGTGAAGTTGTGTTTTGTTCATTGAGTTTATGCAAGTTGTTGATCTTCCCTTGATTGAGACATCTAGGGTTTGATATTTCTGCATACACTTTGCTAGGGTTTGCACATACATCTGCAAATCTTTATCTATGGCTATTGTTGAGGTGGGAATACCAAAATGGGGCTTGACTGAGGCAAGCTCCTATATAGCTACAACCATTTTTCTCCTCCTTTTGTATGTGCAAGTCGCATTTGTCAAGATTTGGTGGAAAGGAGTTGCAGGAAGGTTCATGTTGTAGACACAGAGATGGAATTTGAACATTGAGATTCCAAGAGTTTCAGGACCCTGAGACTAGTGCCCTCATCCAACCGGGTGATTTTTTTGGGATCTGGAAATCTCTAGAGATTGTGAAGTAGCTGGTGCAGAAGATTTTGACTTCAGTAAACTTTCAGGACATGGGGACTAGCACCCTAGTCCAACTACTCCTCAATTTTTGGGTACACTATCTCTAAATTATTTACTCTGCACTTATGTGGTTGTTTCATCAATGTCTGTATCAGAAATTAGGTTATTACAGTCTGATATGCAAATTAGGGTTTTAAGGTTAGAGAGAAAAACTAGCTTGTAAAACCTAATTCAAACAATCACATAGACATAATTAGCAGGAAAAAGGAACATTGATGATCTATAGTTTATCCCTAAACTTGCCCTTTGCTTCCCTAATGTTTTAGTAAGTGAAAGTGTGGAACTTGTATCATCCATCTTGCTTCCACATTTTCACCCTAAACATTTTGGTGAACCCGCGCTCTAAAGAATTTGCATCCTTTCACAACTCAAATCTGATTTAGTTTGTTGTCCTAAAACACCTTTAGATTGCAAACCCTCTTTCATGAAAGTGCATGCTTTAAATCTTGAATGATTCTCTTATCCTTTCATTGAAAAGAATTCAAAAATCACAACTTTGTGTGTTGCATAGTGTTATTTTATTTCCTTTTCACAAAGTTCATGCTATAGCATTTTACATTCAAGTCTTGGGTGAATTTGAGCATGTTAAAATGTCAGATTAATTTTTACAATATTTTCATGTGTATGATGAGTCATTTAGTTGTGATGACTTCAATATGCTAGATGAAGCCCTTGATGACTTTATCTCAATTGAACATTCCACTACGACTCTTAAACCATCATTGTTTCAAAGATTTGTAAATGAAATTTATGTTCCTAAAGCTAGAGAAGAACCTATGAAACTAAAAATAGTGGTCACTTTGTGTTCAGATGTAGTTCAACCTCCTTCTAAACTGGTGTTCACTATTAGAGGTCCTTCATCTTCTCCTTGTTCTCCTGATTGCATTTACACCTTATGCTAAACAAATATCATATCCAACTTCACAACAACCTAGTTCTACTATGGTTGCTCATACATACAATACTCCAAATAACAAACAAAACAAACAACAATCAAGCATTCTAATATCTTTACTAGCTTCTCAACTGATGCTTCCTCAAGAACCTCATATAACACATAAAGTTGGTCAAGATTATGATCTTGTTGAGCAGCTTTGTGCTACTCCTACGAAGATATCTCTTTGGGAACTTATTCAAACTTCATCTACATACCATGGAATGCTCCAAGAAGATTTACAAAAGGTGATTGTACCACCTACTGTCAAACCTAATGATGTAGTAGCCCTTTTGGATTGTATGCATGTGACAAAAATAGATATTTTGTTTCAACAACATGAGTTGCCATCTCTTGAAGTTCGAAATTAGTATGATCCTTTGATTATTTCCGTTACAATAAACAAGAAATTGATTAAATGAGTTATGATTGATAATGGGTCAGCTCTTAATGTTTGTGGCATTAGCTTATTACATAAGATTAGAGTTGATACATCTTTGATTAAACTAGATAAGATAAGTATCTGTGGCTTTGAGAATGTTGGAAGACAATCTGTAGGCACTATAACTCTACCTGTACAAGTTGGGCCTATAACTTTGCCTACCTTGATTCATGCCATGCCTTGTTCTTTGTCTTACAACATGATTCTGGGTAGACCATGGATTCATGCACTGGGGGCAGTCCCTTCTACCCTTCATCGTCTGATCAAATTCATTCATAAAGATAAGCTTCATACCATTCATGCTGATCCTGAACTTGATCTTTGTTTACAAATTGAATCACAAAAGTAAGTTGTTCAACACAAAATCTTAAGCAATTTGAAAGTTGAATTGTCAGCTCCTCTTGCCACAAATACTATTGTGTCAGAGTCCAAAAAATCAAATGTATTTCTTGGTGACAATTGGGGTTCATTAGATTTTACATCTCCTTCCATGGGTGAATATAAAATTAATGATCCCATTCTTGAAACATCAAAGGTTGCATTGATATTATCTCACAATTTGACTGTAAAACCCAAAGTCTCTTTGGTTAGAAATTCAAATAATACTCTTAATCATACTACAAATTATGAAACTAATGAAGCCCCACCTTCTTCCAAAGAAATGGCTTCTCTTTATGGTTGAGGATTTCAGATCCTTTATAAGAACTGTGACTATGTAGGTATGGGTTGCAGTATTAATCAACAAGGAATTAAAGTCCCTATGGAATCTACTTCACAACATTACTCAAGTGTTATTGGATATAACCCTTTTAGGGATTCTAAATCTTGTTAGTGTCCTAATCTTAGTGTGAATACAATATCAACACTCAATTTGATCTTTCCTGAGATGATTGACACCAAGTGTCCTCTAGGAGAAATCCCTTTAGATGTATTTTCGATAGATGAAGCGATAATTGAATTCTTGGGTGCTTATGACAATATTCCCCATTACCATCATAAACATGGATTGCCTTATTATCTGCCACAATCACTTGATCTCCTAGACCATAGTACTCTACTTAATGGAAAGATTGATGACATCTTTATTGAGAAAGATAATACTAAAAAAGTTTTTCCTATTAGTGATTGTTTGAGTGTAGACAAGAAAGAAGAAATGACGAAGTTATTACATGAATTTTCTGAATTATTTGCTTGGAATTATTTGGATATGCCTGGTATTGATCCTCAGATTGTGACACATAATATCATCCTTAAACCAGATGCTAAGTCGTTTAAACAAAAGATTCATAAAATGAATCCTAAAGTTGCATTACTTGTAAAAGCTGAGATAGAAAAGCTCTTGCAAGCTGATTTTATCCGCTCTATTGACTATTCACCATGGATTTTGAATGTCGTTGCTGTTACCAAACCTAATGACTACCTTCAAATATGTACCGATTTTAGAGATTTGAATCTGGCATCTTTGAAAGATGATTTTCCACTCCCAAACATTGATATGATTGTTGATTCTATAGCTAGCCATGAATTACTTTCTTTCATGGATGGATTTTCAGGATATAATCAAATTTTGATAAACCCCCAAGATCAATATAAAATAGCTTTTATAACACCTTGGGGAACATTTTGTTGGGTGGTCATGCCATTTGGACTTAAGAATGCAGGAGCTACTTACCAACATGCCATGACCCTTATATTTCACGACTACATGCACAATATCTTAGAGGATTATGTCAATGACATCTTGGCAAAGTCTATTCATCACCGAGATCACACCATGACCCTTTGATAGATCTTTGAATGAATAAAGAAGTATCACATGTGATTAAATCCTCATAAATGTGTATTTGGTGTAGACAGTGGAAAATTGTTGGGTTTATAGTTTCAAATCATGGTATTGAAGTAGATACGAAAAAGATTGGTGCAATTGTTAACATGCCAGCACCTAAGAATGTATCTCAACTGTGTAGTTTGCAAGGGAAGATATAGGCCATTCACTGATTTGTTTCACAACTCGTGGATACAAATCACCCTTTTACTCAACTACTGAAGAAGGATTCAAAATTTTAATGGAATTCAGATTGTCAGAAGGATTTTGAGGACTTAAAAAGTTACCTTGCTAAACCTTTTATTTTACAACCCGCTATGTCTATTAAACCATTTATCCTTTACACCTCAACATCTAATCATGCTCTGGTAGCTTTATTAACACAACATAACATTGAAGGCAAAGAATGTGTTGTATATTATATCAGTTGAACCTTACTCGATTATGAAGTGCAATACACTGTTATTGAGAAGCATTGTTTAGCTTTAGTGTTTGCGACATAGAAGCTTAGACACTACCTTTTAAATGTTGAAATACATGTCATAGTGAAATTTGACCCTTTGAAACATCTTTTTGCTAAAATTATTTTGTCCAGGCATCTTTCTAAATGGGTTATATTGTTAACTAAATTTGATCTTAAGTTTATTTCTCATAAGGCAATTAAAGGACAAGCATTAGCTAACCATTTAGCTAAAGCACCCTCTCCTTTTGCTATATAAAGTGAGGATACATTTCCTGATGACCAAATTTTAGCCATTGATAAAGACAATGAATGGGAATTGTATTTTGATGGATCAAGATGTCGAACTGGCTCTGGTGCTAGTATCATATTGGTACCCCCTTTAGGTAAGTTGATCCCTATTTCTTATCATCTCAACTTTCCATGCACGAACAATATTGCTGAGTACGAATCCCTCATCACCGGGCTTCATGCCACTTTGGCTTTAAACATCAAAAACCTCACTATATATGGTGATTCATAGCTTATAGTGTGACAAATAAATGGATCATATCAAGCTAAACAAGATAAATTATCTCAATATCATGATCTTGCTCTATCTCTACTAAAACTATTCACATCATTTTCAATAGATACTATTCCCAAGAAAGACAATTGACATGCGGATGCAATGGCAAGCATAACTTCTCTTATATCTCCTAATGATTCTCCTAATGAATTTACCTTTATTATCCATAATCTCAAAACACCAGTTGTAGATGATTCTATACTTGTGAATTTGGAACTATGTAGTAATATAAATCAAGATGAATGGTTCTCCTACATATTCAATTATTTGCATGATGGAACTATTCCTAATTCAACATCTAAGAATGCTTGAATTCTCTTATGTAAGATTGTGGCACATTATATCATATTATCAAATATTTTATATAAATGAAGTTATAATGGTGTTTTGCTCTGATGTTTAAGTAATTTAGAGATTCTGATAGCTTTAGAAGAAGCTCACTTCGGTGCCTGTGGAGGGCATTTTGGAGGCAAATCACTGGTACAAAAACTAATATGTATGGGATATTATTGGCAGCACATGGAACAAGATTCCTTCTCTTATGTCAAAAAGTGCTCGCAATGTCAACAACATCAACACTAAATCTGAGCACCTACCTAGGAACTTTGTGCCTAAGTCTCACCTTGGCCATTTTCTGTTTGGGGCTTGGATCTAATTGGTAAAATATCTCCACCTTCTTCTCATGGACATACTTTTATAATCACTACTACTGATTACTTTACGAAGTGGGTCGAAGCTATCCCTTTACAATCCATGATGGTAGAAGTAATTTGTCGATTCATACAAGATAACATTATCTCTCGATTTGGCATACCTTCCTCTATCATTTTTGATAATGGCATGCCGTTTCTAAACAAGGATGTCAAGAAATTTTTGGAAACATATCAAATTCAACATCGCTTCTCTACACCTTATTACCCTCAATCAAATGGCCAAGCAGAAGCTTCAAATAAGGTTATAGGACAAATCCTACGAAAAACTATTAATAAACATAAAAAAAATTGGCATACTCAATTGTCTTATGTGTTATGGGCCTATAGAACAAGCATTCGTATGACTATTGGGACCACCCCGTACAATCTTGTTTATGGCATGGACATAGTAATGCCCTTGGAACTTGAAATTCCTTCATTAAGAGTGTCCTTGAGAGATGTTATAGATGATGACATGGAAAGAGAAAAGAGATTACAACAACTTGAGATGTTGGACAAACAACATATTAATACTCTCAAACATCTTAAGGCCTGTCAAAAAAGTATGCAATGATCGTACAATGAACGCGTTATACACCATTCATTCAACATTGGAGATTTGGTACTTTGTGAGAATCAACACAATGTAAATGCACCTCCTAGAGAAAAAGGAAAGTTCAGCCCTAATTGGCTCAAACCCTATGTTGTTATCGAAGCCTTTGGATCAGGAGCGTATAAGTTAGCCAATGAACAAGTTATGGTTCTTTTACTACATGTTCTGTAAAGAATTGTTTAGTATCATATAAGCATTAATCATATTCCACATGAGCACTTAACATTTATTACTAGTTGCATTTTACATAAATCACATGTGATCGATTACACAACAGCTAGAAACAATAACAAGAGAACATCATATATATATATATATATATCATCATTTTCAAATATACATTCAGGTCGACTATCTCGTATAGAAAAATAGGATGTCGTAGTACAAAATATATACATGACATAACTTAACCCCTGTCGCCTGTACCCTTGAAACCTCATGGTGTATGTGTGACAGAGGGCTGAACATGTGTGGCTATGGATCACAAGTGACTCCTAGAGGTACTCTGTGTTTGTAACCCCCTGATCTCTCCACTCAGTCCGAGCACCTCATCACGTGTATCCTGGTACATCTACTGATAGTGGTCTCTCTCAGAGATAGCCCTCTCTAGCTCTGCCTGGATCTTGTCCCTGTCAACTCTCATCTAGCATAACTCTACTGCTGAGGTCTCACCGGTGATAAGATCTCTCTCAAGTGTAGCAATTGCTACATTCTACTCTTGTAGCACCTAGAGCTCTACCTCGACACGCTCGACTCTCTAAGTAGACTGATCCAAAATCACCTCTATTGACATTCTATATTAGACAAATGGCATAAAGATCTCTACATGTCACCTTGCAAATGGCTATGGTGAATACCCCGTTCACACTCACTACTCGGCCGCATCAGATGATACTATCTCTGCTATGACATGACTCACAAAGTTGCACCATGCGTCTATCCTAATTGCAAAATAGAAACAAAATAGATATCAGTACCTCATATAGACATCATAACCAATCAAACAATTACAAACAACTGCATCTAAATACATAAAGCATCCTACCAGGATCTCCATCTTGCCAAGATGGATCTCGAATAGCTAATGGTGTGACAAGCTCCGCAGTTGACACTGAATGTAGGGGCATGTGCTACTAGACTCTCCCTCCTCGCGCTGACTTGATCTCCTCACATCCATAGATGTAGGAACTCAAGCACTCGACTGAGACTGGGAATCACTCTCCTCATCGACATCTAGCTCCTACTAGTCAATCTATGGTCTCACCCTAAAGATGTACCAAAATTTGACCTCTCCCTCATCATCATCCTCATCCTCCTCATAATCATCTAAGTCATAATGGCCAGCCAAATCATTGATGTCATCCTCTATCTCTGTGTCTATCTCCTAACTGGCCCAAGGCCAAGGATCACCTATGTGGTGACTAGGAGGATAGATAGGAGCAAGTCACATTGTCTGCCACCAAGTCTAATATGCTCAGGTCACTCTAATGTCATCTACATCAGATATCAACTCTACATCCTCTGGATCATCATCATCACTAACTGTCACATTTGCTATCATCATCTGTCATGTGCTACTTGCCCTAACTGCACTACGTACAAAGCGTGGATAGCTCAAAAGCATCATGAGAACATCCTATTGGCATCCAAACTATCGTGCTACCTGATCAAAATAAAATCATGAGATAACATGATCGATGCGACTGGCCATCAGTCTATCCCTTTTCATTCTCTCTAGCTGACTCCACTCATCTAGCCATGCTATGTAAGTACGATATGGTCTCCAGATGATATCACTGGGCCGTAATCTATCAAATATAACCCTCCAGTATAGTAGATCACTATGTCTCCAACACTTGATAAGTGGATAGGTGTGGATCCATGGATAAGATAGTGCTAACTCTATAGGAAAACCTATAGGCTATGTACAATTGATATGCTCAAAGGCCCAGACCTGTAGTAGTGTGCAGCACATCAGGCTATGAGCCTCATAGTGGACATACCAGTCTAACTCACAATAGAGGTGCACAAGCATATTGTGCCCCCATGCATACACTGTCCTATGCTCCTCCATTGCCCTGATCATGTGAACAAGGCCCCCATGAAGGTGAGTGCCTTGACCATCAAGTGTGACTGCTAGTGCTATCATGACAATCATAATCTGCTGAATCAGTAGAATGTTGGTGCACCCCTACTCTAACAAGTGAAGTTGAATGTGCCCACGCTCTGTCTAAGAGACTATGTGGCCCACATAATACATCTGACTCTGTTGAGTATACTCTAATGAGCGATGATCTATGATCCTCACTGTCTCTCCTCATATGGGCAGTCGAAGGATCTGGAAGACATCCTTTAGTGTAATGGTCATCTCTCTTGTAGGTAGATAAAATGTCAACGTATTTGCATTCCATTTCTCCATCAATGCCATTAGCATGCTAGCATTGGAATCTATTCATGGGCATATCAAAGATCCACTAGAGCCCTACCAACTGTAAATGGCTCCTCTCGGTAGCTGTCATGGTAGTAATGTGATTGCGTAGAAGCAACATCAAGCGACCACTTGTGTGCACTCACATCCCCGGAATGACCTACATGACACAGATAGGTAGAGATTCAATTAGTTTCTAAGCAAGAAAAATGTAACCTAACAAATGAAGAGTGCAAGACATAATAAGCAAGGATCAAGGACCTACCTCGGCCTCAAGTCATCTCTCTACCACTCAGGGTTAGAGCATCTATAGTCGTGAAAGTTGGTATGGACATCAGGTCGGCATTGTTGATCTCCTCTTCCTTCTCCTTCACTCCTCTACACAATGACAAGTAACAAATGAATAGTGAAAAGTGATGACTCCCTTTATATATAGTAAAGTAGATGAGAAATCCTATCACTATCTAGGTGCAAAAACAAAAACATTTACAAGTTTCACTCTTGAGCCTTTATCTTGAGCTATCAAACTCATATTTTTGTGCCATTTGTTGCGTCGGAATCCTAGTTCCACTCTCCATCTTACAAAATGTGTTGTGTTTGGGTGTTGTCTCTTTAAACAACCCTCTTAATGCATTTCTCATCAAGTTTCCCTCAAAATTGACACATGTAGATATCTTCATGTTTTTACTTTTCAGACTAAGCAAGCAGAAACAAGGGGGCATATATCTCCCTTGATTTCCTCCCTCATCATGTCTCATCACTCAACCCAATTAGTGTTTATGAACTAACTTATTGATGGTGGTTACAATTTCATTTGAGTTGGATTCTTTGACAAATGTTCCTTTGCAAGTTGTGGTTCCTAACTTTGTGGTCTCAGGATTATAGACTTGGGGGCTTCTTCCTCTTTTGCAACGACACTTTGACTTCCTCTATAGTATCCTTTTGGGTATCCTCTTCATGATTGATGTATTTACTTTCCTTTAGTTGCATATGCATGTAGTGTCATATGGCCACTAAAGTGGGGGCTAAATGTTATGTCAAAAATTGACCTCCTATATGGAATGGTACAATTTCCCCATGGTTTAGCTGCTTCCCTTTGGTGACCTAGGTCTAACTAGAAGAATCTCGCATTTTGGAATAACTGAAAACTGAACAGGAAAAGAAAACTTGGATTTGGGGTCCCCTAACCTCCTTGAAGCAGTGTTGAGTGGGAACTCACAGATTGGACTTGGGCACTAGCACCCTCATCCTGCCCTATTTCCTGTGGTCTTGAATTTTGGAGGGATGTAGGCTCTTGTAGGGCATTCCAGGATTCCACTTTCAAATTTTTGTTTTTCACACAATGTCGACATCTTATTTTGAAATTTAAAATTCCTAAGGTTGGATATAAAGAGACACTTGGAAATCATTTTATTACACAGAATCTTTATGCAAACTTGATGCTAAAACTCTGCCAAAATTGCCATTGAAGATTAGTAATTTGTTGAAGCTCTCGAAGTCATTTGAATTTCCTATCATAAAGACAATGGATGGAGATTAGGAATCAAGATCTTGAGACTATCTTGCTCTTCCTAGGGTTTGTACACCTTTTGCATGATCGGGAGAAAGGTTGAAGCCTCCAACACCAAGCTTGGAGATCCTTCACGGACATTGATGATTCACCTTCTTGTTCATGCAAGTCTTCATTGCTTTCATCTCCTTGAGCTGAAGTGTTTTGTTCATTGAGTTGATGCAAGTTGTTGATCTTCCCTTGATTGAGACAACTAGGGTTTGATATTTCTGCATACACTTTTCTAGGGTTTGCACACACATCTGCAAATCTTTATCTCTGTCTATTGTTGCAGTGGGAACACTGAAACAGGGCTTGACTAAGGTAAGATCCTATATAGTTGCAACCATTTTTCTCCTCCTTTTGTATGTGTAGGTTGTATTTATCAAGATCCAGTGGAAAGGAGTTGTAGGAAGGTTCATGTTACAGACACAGTCATGACGACATTTGAATTTTGGGGTACTGAGAGTTTCAAGACCATAGGACTAGTGCCCTAGTCTAGTTGAGTGATTTTTCTAGGATTCAAAAACCTTTGGACATTGTGAAGTAGCTAGTGTAGAAGATTCTGACATTAGGAAACTTTCAGGACATGGGGACTAGTGCCCTAGTCCAATTGCTCCTCAGTTTCTGGGTACACTGTCTTTAAACTGTTTACTCTACACTTTTGTGGTTGTTTCATCAATGTCTGTTAGAAATTGAGTTATCACAGTCTGATATGCAAATTAGGGTTTTAAGGTTAGAGAGAAAAACTAGCTTATAAAACTTGATTCAAACAGTCATATAGACATAATTAGTAGGAAAAGGGAACATTGGCGATCTGTAGTTTATCCCTAAACTTGCCCTTTTCTTCCCTAATGTTTTAGTAGGTGAAAGTGTGGCACTTGTATCATCCATATTGCTTCCACATTTTCACCCTAAATAGGCATTTATCAGGACAAAAGTTGATATGTTGAAGGAAGAGTGTTCTAAGGGGCTTGGTCAAAATGATCAAGGCCTTCCAAAGATGAAGAATATAAGGAAATTAGATTACCAAGTGTTGCTTAGGCATAATATCCTGACATTACAAACCATGCTAAAGATATCCACGTGGATTAAAGATCTAAAGTTTGAGGTGGATATCATAAGGAGATGTCAAAGTGAAGTAGAGGATATTAGTACTAAGGTGCGGGAGTTACTGACTAATGAAATGGATATCCTGGAGGAATTGCTAGGGACTTTGATGGATGATAAAGAGACATATAATGAACAAGTCTCTAAGGAAGCATTAAGGGCCATGTTTGATCCTGTGATGAAGTATACAATATCACATTTTGTAGAGAAGGCAATAGATTAGGTAATGGGACTATCCATGAAAATGAAGGAATACAAAGGAAAGTTGGATGACATGACAAGTCAATGGGTGACCCTCATCGATCAACTACAAATGCAAGAATATGCAAAAGCTAAGGCACAATAGTTTGATTGTACAAAAATAGATACAACTATAAAGGATTATAAGTTATATTAGAGGTTTGACTCCGGGGAAATGATAGTTGGTGAGGATTCATCTAAGCTAGAGGAATAGAATATTCTTGAAGATGCTAAAGTAAAGATAGTAAAGAATATTCCATTTTACAAACTGTATTCCACCAATGATTGCCAACTAGCAATCATGTGCCACATTTCTTGACCCTTGATATTTTTGAGAGATATCCTTGTTGAAATGAACTAGACAATTGAGAAGGGGGGGTGAATCAGTTGTCTTATTACTTAAATAATTTTGTACCTTAAAACATTAAACACTTGTCCACTGTTTGTTATGATTAAGTCATGAAAGCATAAACTCAGAAACATGAACACAATTGCAAGATCATACACAAGAGACACCAAATTTTTACATGGAAAACCCTGTTAAGGGAAAAACCATGGTGGGGGTTAACCCACAAGATATATATGTAAAGCACAATACCAAAAATTAGAGGCTCACTTCCAATAGGGCTCACTGCCTAGAAAAAGGCTCACTACCAAGGGGTGGCTCACTACCAAGGGGTAGCTCAATGCCAATGGTTTGAATTGAGATGTTAGCATCTACTTGTTGGAAACAAGGTGGATAACTGAGAGGGGGGGTGAATCAGTTATCTTTAATTATTTAACTTTATTTTCTTCTTTAACAATAAGTGCGGTATCAGAACATATAAGCATGCATAACCATGAGAGCAAAAAAGAAATCAACACACATAACACAAGGATTTTACGTGGTAAACCCGGTTAAGGGAAAAACCACAGGGTGACTAACCCAAGATTGTATTCTCTATTAAAAGAATAAGAAGTACAAAATGGCACTTGCCAATTAGGGCTCACTGCCTGAGCACACTGCTCACAAGAGGGACACTGCCTATAAGAGACTCACTGTCTACAAGGTTATACAGGGTAACTAGATGTTTGAACTAAAGAGATGCATCCACATATGCTAAGGTTTAGTTCTGGTTAGGCTCAATACACTGATCTACTACACTTCATTCTTCCTCTACTTTAGTGCTGTTGTTCTGTCACATACCGGACTTGTATTGTTGCTTCCACACTTCTCTCTACCTTTTGTTGCACACTCTATCACACACACACACACACACCCTCATACTGAAATCAATCTGGTATATATATCTGCATCAAGGATTTCAATATCTTTCTAGTCGGCAACCGGAATACTCAAGATATTCCCAAGACACCGATCTGTCGTTTGAATCCATGCTTAACATGTGATGCGTATCAAAAACATAGGCATGGAAGTCATCAATCATGTCAGCCAATCATGAATGATCCCTCAAGAAGCTTGATCACCATCAATTTCTCATCGGATTAAAGTCTGATGCTCTGTCGATCAGTTCTTCCTTAGTCTACTTTGCCTGTCAGGAACCCAACACTTAGATGCTCATATCTTTTCACTCATTCATCACTAGAGGCTTAATCTCTAGAATGTAGTAATCATGGTACTCCTCTTGACTTGTCCAAGTCTGCAATTTGTTGAGTAACACTTTCTAAGAGATTCAGACCTGATTGTCAGACCTTGTTGCATGCTCTATTCTTGCTCACCGGACTAAAACACTCTTCAGTCTGTCTTCCGGTATAGACATACTATGTGCTACAAATGTGTAAAATGGACTTTGTTGCCATCAATGACAACACTCATGAAGCCGCATAGTGTCTCTTGCCAACAATCTCCCCCTTTCGCATTGATGGCAACACTTAGTGAAAAATTACTAAGTATCGTAGCAAAGTCCCCCTTGGCTAATGCTCTGTCTTATGCACACTTTTACCATAGCTCCCCCTTAGCTAGATTCCACATTTTTCACTACTCCTCACTCCCCCTTTGACATCAATGGTAAAGGGTGAAATCCACACACCGAAATTTGCAAAGAAAAACAACTTATACATGGTCAGATAAGTATATATACATGTTGTACTTACATATACTTAAGTATATCCGCAAAGGTAGTCTTCAACTGTACAACTTCTGTCGCCCAACTCTGCTTCATCCTGTCCAAAATTGATATATGGCCACTCAACAAAAATGCAAAAGATTCTCCCCTTCTTAGGTCTGCCGGATCACTGGTTTGGGCTGTGGTTTGAGTATCAGTTAAGGCCTCATGCATGGCCTCTAACTTGGGGATAATTATCCCTCTTAGTTCACTCATCCTATTTATTATATTCTTCCTCTCTTTTTTAAGTCTCTTTATTTCATTTATAATGGTGATGTCCTGGCACTCTTGATTCATTAAAGATGTGAGGGGATCAAAATTTTGAGATAAACTTGACAGTTTATCTTCTTGTTCTTTTACCTTCTTTTCAATATCCTCTGTCACTTTGGACCAGGATAGACAAAATTTATATATTTCTCCACCATATTTAAGAGCATTTTCTAGGCTCTTTATACCAATATCCAAGGTCCTCCTATCATTAGTTATGAGTCCCTGCACTTCAGTGAATCTCTTTCCCAAAAACTCTTTCCAGACTTTCTCTTCTGCCGATTTCTCCAAGGAATCAAAATAGGTACTAACAGAATTAACAAGAGATTTCAAGTTACTAGATGAAGAGGCCAAAAGATCCTTTTGGAAGGATGGCATGATCTTCTCTAGTACACCAGATGCAATCTCTATCAGCTCACAGTCTTCTATATGAGACTTTAGAAGCTTTTCTTCTGCTTTAGCTTGAGCAAAAGATGCTACCTTCATTGTCTGGACCGGAGAGAGGGAGTCAAAATTGAGTGGTCCTTGAAATAATTCCGGTTCATCTATCTCTAAGATTTCTTTGTTCAAGAAGCTCTTTACTACCTCAGTAGTGTCTCTTTCCGAAGACAGAGTCTTCTTTCCTTTTCCCACCTTAGAACTATCATCTAGGGTCTTCTATGTTTGATCTTCTTCTCTTCCCTTTACCTCTTCTTTTCTTTCTTCTCCTTTAGTTTCAGAGTCTGCTGGGGGATCTAGAATAGAGATGTTAACTTCTTCATGGATTTCCTCTTCTGGAACAGAGGAATCCAAGTCCTTAGTCCTCTCCTCACCTATCTCCTTTGGCTCTTCTGCATTTTTCTTAGTATATTCTTCTTTTGATGTACTTAGTCCTTCGTCATCCATGGCAGAATGTTCATCATCTATGTCCTCTATAACAAGAAGATTGAATCTTTTAAATGCATTCCAGAGGATGTTTTCTATTTCTTTTGCCACATGATCAGTCTCTCCAAGCATAAGCTTGTTCATTCTTGCTTTTCTCCAGAACTCATCCTTGTAGTCCTTAAAGATCATGGTCATTTGTTTTGAAGTAATGGAAGGATAGAGTTGAATTGTAATTTGCTTCCGGATCTCTAGGTGCTTTGCCTTAGCATTCTCCTTTCTCATTTCAAGTTCCTTATCTAGACTTTTGGGAATTAGAGAGATGATTTCAATGAATGCTTTATTATAAATGTTTAGGTGCCTGATTGTAGCATCTTCCAAGATTTTCTTGTTAGTGTCACTATATTCATCATAAAATTTAGTGACTAGTTACAGGTTCCCAACCACTGTGACTGCCTTGATGATATCATCAATAGAGAGAGTAGGCCTTTCAACAAATTCTTCTGCCTCTTCTTCTTTGTTTGCACCAATAGAGGATTCACCTGATGTTTTCTTCTTCTTCCTCATTTTCTTAACTTCCTCATTGATCTCTGTTTCTTCATCATCCTTTTGACTTATATAGGACCTTGTGGCCTTGGTTTTTGTTCTCTTTTCTCCCTTACTAGATGTCTTGGCTTCTAGTTTGGAGGATCTTGAGCTCTTAGAAATGGTAGGTGCAGAGCTCTTGGAGGATCTAGTTCAGGAGGAGGCTTGCATCAGAACACTTTCTTTTTCTACTTCTTGTCTCTCTTTCTCTGCTCTTTCCACTTTTTCTCTGTTTGCATCAACTACCTCCTTTGATATGCCATATTTCTTGGCAATTTCCTCTACTTCCCTTCTCACTTTTCTTTTCATTTCTGGCTGTCTCAGTTCAACATGTATTTTTACACTTAATTCTTGAAAGGTTCCAAACCTTTCTACCTCAGGGTCCTTAGGCTAACTTAGCAAGTGTTGGACATGCAGCTCCAAAATTTTCTCATCTACCTCATAGCCCATTGGCATAATAAAGATTGTTCTAGGCTCCACTACCTCCATTAGGCATTGATCAGTGTCTACCATGAAACACATTGTATCCTTATATTTTTTAACTATAGATTGGGGGATCCTTTCTCTGGCATACATCATACTTTGGAAGTTCTTGAAGTATCTCTAGAGTGCTGTACTTTGAGCCTTTACATCACCAAGCCCATACATATAATCTCTAATTTGTATGGCAACTGGTTTGTCATTTTTCCATACCCAACCACTTGATCTGGGTAGCTCATTCATATAGTAAAAGAAGAGACATAGTATTAGGCCACCATACTTAAATGAGTTCTTCTTATCCTTCTTTATCTTTTGCAAGTTTTCTAACAGTTGGCTTAGAAGAAGCTCGCATAGATCATAGTTTGCATTTTCCCTTAGCATCTGATAGGCGGTATAAATTGCAGTTCCTGATATAGAGTTCTCCCTGCTGGAATGATATATTTTGTAGCCAATTATCATAGAGGCAAATTTGATATCTAGATCTGTGATATCTTCTATTGTCATTGCTCTCTTGTCAAACTTTGATCTGGACTGTCTGATTCTTGACAGATTTGAGAGTAGGTAACCCACCGGATGAGTGCAATCTAATTATTGCCCTAATGGCATCTTTTGTTATCTTGAATGGCCTCATCAACCACATGAAGTTGTCATGTATTTTGGTAAGAACATACCGGACCCATTCATCCTCTGCAAAATAGGGAAAGTGGATGCAATGTCTAAAATGCTTGTCCCAGAGGGCCTTGTATTGAGGTTTAAGTTCAAATGTTTCATCTATTAATTACTTGTGATAGATATCCATCAGCTTGGATTCCCCAAATTCCTCAATAATGGCGTGTATGTATACCCTAACATCTTCTATGTGCAGAACCCCATGTGGAATGCTAGAGAAGGCACCTAAGGGATCAACTTCTAGTGATTTGTAAGGATGTTTCTTGAACTTTGGGCATGGCCTATCAATGATCTTAACAACATTTGGAGTAGCCATCTTGCAAAAGATTCAAAGAGATATATTCAAGAATGGAAATACCTTTTTATGCTTCTAGGGTTCATGAAATGAGCTGAAAAGATCGTTGGTTGAATCAGATTCTACGGTTGATTTTGAGAGGGTTGAAACAATCTTGTTACAGAGCTCTTTCTTTCTTCTTCTCAATTGCAAATGTGCAAATTATGAATAAAAGAACCCTTTTATCTCTGTGTAAACCCTAATTTCATATTGCAATAAATGCACAACTTAAGTCATTTTGGTTGCCTTTTTCTGAGAGAGATCTTTCTAGATCACTGAGATGCACTTAGAACTATTTTTAGTGATAATTGACAATGTATCTGCTTTCCTCGAATCATCTCATTTATCCGCAGATCAGGATATTTCAATTTAGAATCACACCGGATCTAACTGTGAAAATCCTGCTTTTGTCGGATGACTATCAAACTAGATCAATCTTGGGTGATTAAACTCTTCAAAGCTCCTTGTGGATCTTCCATATTTTTACCGACGGTTATTTAGATATATCTCTTAGAACCCTTTAATCTGCAGCATTCCATGTGCCAAATTTAGGCACCAATTGACTGGTTGGGGGAATTTATTTTCCTTGGTGACTCCCCTTGAGCTAGAGCTCATCTTATTTAGTTTCTGGAAGGAATATCAGCACCAAATTCTGGTGTGAATCCATCCCCAACATTTTATGTACTTCTCTTCACCCAAATTTTGTTCATCTCCCTTTGAACTTCATCCGCATTCACTTTTTCTTTTCCTTTTTCCTTTGTCTTGATTTTGATTATGATGCACCGAACCCTTTTTACCCTGATTCTTACTTCTACAGAATTTGGCAATATGACCGGATCTATTGCAATTGTAGCAAACAACATTTCTTTGCACATTTGACTGATATCCTCTTGATCTACATTGATTAGCCATACGTCCCATTCTATTGAATGCAAAGCATCTACCATTGAATGAATTGTTTATTTGCATATTTCTATATTCATGAGATTTGTGACCATACCTTTTGAAGTTAAAACATTGTCCAGAGAAAGATGAATTAGTCTAATTTATTCTTCTTCTACACTGATTTGCTTTATGACTGAAGTTATTGCAATTGTAGCAGTATCCATTGAAGGATGGATATCTTTAAGCATTTGGTTGCCTTACCAGAGGTCTTTTAGGCTTGTTCCTTGGATATCCTGATCCAGAGTTCTTCTAACCAGATCTGAAGCTTTCACCTTTCTCATATCCCAAGCCATGCTTGTCATCTACCCTCTTTTGGCTTTCAAGAAGAACTTCAAGTTGAATAGAGCTTATCTTGAATTTCTCTTTGTATTCATTTGTTGTTTGAAGATCCCTTTTAAGAGTGTCTATCTGATTATCAAGTTGTTCTTCATTATCTCTAGCTTCTTCAAGATCATATTCTAGATGCCTGATTATTCTATCCATTTTGTGGCAGTCTTCTAACTTCTCCTTGAGAGATTGTTTTAGATTATCTTCAATTTCTTGGATGAATTTCATAACCCCTGATTCCATTTCATGTCTTACCATAATTACCTCCTTTGATAGCTTCTCACATAACTTGTTTTTCTCATTCAGATCTTCATTAGTATCATTGGCTTCATTTTGACTTGCTAATTGTTTAAGTAGTTCCTTTCTCTTTTTCATAGAGATACTTAGTTTTTCTTTTAGTTCATTTATGAAATCATAAGATTGTTTGAGTCTTTCCCTCATGTTATTGACTTCAAAGTGAGATTGCTCAAGATCATCTAAGGTAGACTAAAGTTGTTCTCTCATACCATACATATCCATTGAGATTCCCAGATCTTCCTTAAGCTGTTAGGCTCTGTTTGGAGGAACTTACCTCTGATACCAATTGTTGGAAACAAGGTGGATAACTGAGAGGGGGGGTGAATTAGTTATCTTTAATTATTTAACTTTCTTTTCTTCTTTAACAATAAGTGCAGTATCAGAACATATAAGCATACATAACCATGAGAGCAGAAAAGAAATCAACACACATAGCACAAGGATTTTACGTGGAAAACCTAGTTAAGCGAAAAACCATGGGGTGACTAACCCAAGATTGTATTCTCTATTAAAAGAATAAGAAGTACAAAATTGCACTTGCCAATTAGGGCTCGCTGCCCGAGCACACTGCTCACAAGAGGCGCACTGCCTACAAGAGACTCATTGTCTACAAGGTTATACAGGGTAACCAGATGTTTGAACTAAAGAGAGGCATCCACATATGCTGAGGTTTAGTTTTGGTTAGGCTCAATACATTGATCTACTGCACTTCATTCTTCCTCTGCTTTAGTGCTGTTGTTCTGTCACATACCGGACTTATATTGTTGCTTCCACACTTCTCTCTGCCTTTTGTTGCACACTCTATCACACACACACACACCTTCATACCAAAATCAATCTGGTATATATATTCACATCAAGGATTTCAATATCTTTCTAGTCGGCAACTGGAATAGTCAAGATATTCTCAAGACACTAATTTGTCGGCTGAATCCATGCTTAACATGTGATGCGTATCAAAAACATAGGCATGGAAGTCATCAATCATGTTGGCCAATCATGAATGATCCCTCAAGAAGCTTGATCACCATCAATTTCTCATTTGGATTAAAGTCTGATGCTTTGCCGGTCAGTTCTTCCTTAGTCTACTCTACCTGTTAGGAACCCAACACTTAGATGCTCATATATTTTCACTCATTCATCACTGGAGGCTCAATCTATGGAATGTAGTAGTCATGGTACTCCTCTTGATTTTTCCAAGTCCACAATTTGCTGAGTTACACTATCTGAGAGATCTGGACCTGATTATCAGACCTTGTTGCATGCTCTGTTCTTGCTCACTAGACCAAAACACTCTTCAGTCTGTCTTCTGGTATAGACATACTATGTGCTATGGATGTGTGGAATGGATTTTGTTTCCATCAATGACAACACTCATGAATCCACACAGTGTCTCTTGCTAACACTACTCCATGCCTAAATTCAGTTCCGTTAAAGCGTAATACTCTTTTACTTTTCTCTGCCTTTTCTCTTCCTTACTTATCTTCACATTTCCACACAAGGACATTTTTTCCTCGACTCAATTTCAAGTATTTATACACTACATCAACCTTTGAATGATCATCAAGGTTGGCATTACAATCATCAACCGTTAGAACAATCTCTAAGGTTAGCATTACAAACATACATAAAATAGGTCTGGACCTAATACAAAATTAGCTAAGGAAATGTAGTAAAGATGTATGTGGATCACTCCATGCCTTAGTTGGGACTCAAACATGATCTTCCATGCCATGACATGCTTCTATAATCTTCAATATATCTACACAATCACTAGAATTAACCAAGTCAGCTAGGAATGTTTACACACTACGTTATCTGGGAACAAACTTCAAACACGATCTTAATTCCTTAATACGGACCCATGTAAATGTAGGAACACAATCAAAAAGCATCCACAAGCACATTGTAATCACTAGGAGCAACCACACAAACTCTAAGCACTTTATCCATGAGATTCTTCACACTAAAGCACATGAACTTCACTGTCTTCAACTGTCATAAAAGAAAGATAGCTTGTGGACCACCAAATCATGAACCATTGTAGTTGTAGGAACTTATCATCATCCTAGACTTCCCTCTAGAACTGCAAAGAAAAATACTTCAATGTAGAGAAATACAGAGCAAAATACTTTCTCCTTGTCACCAGTGAATAATAAAAAAAAGTAGGTTTTACTCTAGTGAATGTAACTCGCTCAATCCTTCATACTGGAGGCTCAAACTTAGGATTTAGCATCTTCAAGCATGCCTCTAAATGACTTCCAATCTGTAGACCAACTTCACTCTCCAAGAAATGTAGAGCAGTCTTCTAGACTATTCTTCAATATGCAACTCACTGTCTTCACTATGATTCACTATTTCTTTTCTGATTCTTTCAAAGGGGATAATTTTCTCAATATCCTCAACATATAAAGCTTCTAACCAAATAACAAAATAGAATATAGTTGACACCAATGACAACAAAGATATGTTGACATCAATGACAACACCGATTAGGCACATACTTGCAACAATCTCCCCCTTTGTCATTGATGGCAACGTATGATGTGAAAAAACTGCAATAGCCATCAAGACAAGATTCTCCCCCTATCGCTTTACACATCTGTACTCTTTCTCTCTAAGTTTTTCACATGATTTCTCTCCCCCTTTGACATCAATGGAAAAGAGTACATACTTGCACTCTGCTGCTCTCTTCTGAACTCTCTTCATCTGACTACTCCCCTTGAGAAGTAGCCCTTACAGGCATCAATCTGGATCTAGATATGGATTTTTAGGTACCTCCAGATTGATGCACTTCTATACATCTTAGTTTAGAGAAAGAGGGGTGATAACCCCTAACTTTTCTCTGAGATACTCAAAATTATCCTTAGGTAGAGGCTTCGTGAAAATGTCTACAATCTGATCTTTTGTAGATACATACTCCAACTTGACTTCATTCTCTATCACCTTTTCTCTCAGAAAGTGATATCTTATGGATATGTGCTTTGTCCTTGAATGCATTACTAGATTCTTTGATATGTTTATGGCACTTGTGTTGTCACAAAAGATTGCAATTGGATCTTCATACACAACTCGGATGTCCTTCAATGTCTGCTTCATCCATAACACTTGAGTGTAAATACATGTTGCAATTTATTCTACTTTTGTAGTAGACAAAGATATTGAGCCTTGTTTCTTGCTTAACCAGGATACCAGCCTTTTTCCCAAGAATAATGCACCTCCACTTGTATTTTTCTTGTCATCCACATCTCCGGCCCAATCTACATCAATGTATGCACCAAGAGTGAAATCATTGTCTTTTGGATACCACAAACCATAATCCATTGTGCCTTTCAAGTATCTCAGTATTCTCTTGACTACCATCACATGTGACTCTTTAGCTTTTGCTTGAAATCTTGCCACAAGACAAACTACATGCATTATGTTAGGTCTGGTTTGGATCAGATAAAGTAATCCTCCAATCATAGATCTATATCTTTTATGATCTTCCATAGGTGAGTCATCATTTTTACTCAACCTACAACCAATTACCATGGGAGTACTTACAGGTTTAGATTCCACCATCCCAAACTTCTTTAACAACTCTTTCACATACTTTGACTAATAAATGAAGATACATTTATCTGATTGATTGATTTGCAGACCTAAAAAGAAATTCATCTCACCAAACATGGACATTTCAAATTCATTTTGCATTTCCCCAACAAAAACCATGCACATACCTTCATTGCCTCCAAAGATAATGTCATCAGCAAAGACTACAACAATTAGGATTTGTTCATTATTGATCTTGAAATAGAGATTACTATCAGTAGTACCCTTATTGAACCCTAACTATATCAAATACTTATCCAATCTTGCATGCCAGGCCCTGGGGGCTTATTTTAGTCCATACAATGCTTTCTTCAATCTGAACACCATGTCACCCTAATTTGATGACTGGAATCCTTCCGGTTGTTCAATATAGACTTCTTCTTCCAATTCTCCATTCAAGAATGCAGACTTTACATCCATTTGATATACCTTAAAATCTTTGTAGGCTACAAATGCTAAAAACATTCTTATTGCTTCAATCCTTGCCACTGGTACAAATGTTTCCTCAAAATCTATTCCTTCAACTTGAGAGTATCCTTTGCATACCAACCTTGCTTTGTTTCTTACCACTTCACTGTTCTTATTCATCTTTTTTCTGAAGACCCAGTTGGTGCCAATTATATTTTTATCTGCTAGTCTGAGAATAAGATCCCAAGTCTGATAATTCTCTATCTGCATTGGTTCTTCCTCCATAGCCTTTACCCAATTTTCATCATTACAAGCTTCATTTACATCTTTAGGTTCCACTTGAGAAATCAAAAAATAATTGACTTGTTCATCAGTAATTCTTCTTCTGGTCTGAACTCCTTTACTCTTATCTCCTTTGTTTTGATCTTTAGACTGATTTAACTTCACATGCCTCGGTGTCTTAATAATGATTTCAGGAGCTTGTTCTTCTTCCTCCTCTAAGTTTTCTTCTTGCTACATTACTACTTTGTTTGTAGGGACATTTGGTTCATTAGATTCATATCCACCTGATACCTTTTCCTTGGTTTCATCAACTTTGACATTTGCACTCTCAATGATCTTATTCAACCTATTATTGTAGCACCGGTAGGCCTTTCTCTTGGTAGAATATCCAAGGAAGATACCTTCATCACATCTTGCATCAAACTTACCTAGATCTTCATCTCTTCTGATATAACACTTACTACCAAAAACTTTGATATATTCCATAGTAGGAACTTTACCATGCCACAACTCATAAGGAGTCTTAAAGATGTTACATTTTACTTGGACTCTATTTAGGATGTATACAGTAGTGTGAATTGCCTCTCTCCAATATACTTCTGGTAGGTCAGCCTCCTTCATCATTGTTCTAGCAGCCTCTTGAACTGGCCTATTTTTCCTTTCAACTACTCCATTTGTTGTGGTCCTCGGTGTAGATAATTGTCTCTTTATCCCTTCTTCACAGAAGAAGTTGAACTCATTTGATGTAAACTCTCCACCTCTATCAAACCTCAAGCACTTTATCTTCAAGTCTAGCTCATACTCAACCATTTCCTTGAATGTTTTAAACTTTTCTAGGGCTTCTTATTTTTCTTTTAAGAAGGTAACCCAAGTCATTCTAGAATAATCATCAATCAGCAACATGAAATACCTATCTCCTTGTAGACTTCTTACCCTGGTAGGTCTACATAGATTTGTATGCACTAATTTTAGTAGTCCATCAATAGATTGGTCCTTATTCTTGAAACTTATTCTTGTCTATTTTCCAAATTGGTACTCCTTGCACAAAGTATCAGCAAGCTTCACAAGATTAGGCAAATCTCTTACAGCCTGAGTGGAACTTATCTTCACAATGTTGTCAAAATTAATATGACACAACCTTCTATGCCACAACCAACTTTCATCATTTTGAGCCAAAAAACAATATTCATTAGTCCCTTTCAAATGATAAATGTTACCTCTTGTCTTTTTCTAGTTACAATAACTGTTCTAGGCCTTTCCAAGATCTTTCATCCATTGTCCTTGAATCTGAGATCATAACCTTTGTCACACATCTGACCAACACTCAAGAGATTGTGCTTAAATCCCTTTACATATAAGACATCATCAGTGTTATTCTTGCCATCAAAATATATGGATCCTTTTCTACAAATCTTGTTGAAATGCGTCGAACAACTGAGAGGGGGGTGAATCAGTTGTCCCAAAAACTGAAACACTTCTGCACTTAAACATTAATCACTTGTCCACACTTATTATGATTAAACAATGAATGCATGAAATTAGAAACTTAAGCACAGATGCAACATTAAGCACAAGAGACACAAGATTTTTATGTGGAAAACCCCAAGGTGGGGAAAAACCATGGAGAGGATTAGCTCTCAAAATATATTGCAATCTTTGAAAAATGATGTTCAGGCTTGGTCACTTCACGGGCCTAGAACATACTAGCTCACTGCCATGAAGTACAACTAGGTCTAGTAGGCTCACTGCCTCAACCCTAAACCTAGAAAGATTACAATAAGGGTTGTTAAACCCTGAGGGCTGTTAAACCCTACTAGTGACTCACTGCCAAGATCAACATCTTCTTCATGTCTAAGATTAATACATTCAAGTACAATAGTTCCTCTACTCTTCCCTTCCCTTCCACCTCTTTCCTTATCTTCCTATCTTCACACAAGGACACCTTTTCCATGACTGAATTACAAGTATTTATGCACTTCATCAACCTTGGAATGATCATCAAGGTCAGCACTACAATCATCAACCATTGGAACAATCTCCAAGGCCGACATTACAAACATTTACAGAATAGGTCTTGACCTAATACAAAATTATGCTAAGGATTTGTAGTATAGATGTATGCAGATCATGCCACGCCTTAGCTAGGACACAAACATGATCTTCCATGCCACAACATGCTTCCATAATCTTCAAAGGATCTTTGCAATTACTAGAATTAACCAAGTCGGTTAAGACTGGTTACACGCTACATTATCTAGGAATAATCTTCAAACACGATATCATTTCATTAATGTGGACCAATGTAAAGGTAGGAACATGATTAGGAGGAATCCACAAGCACATTGAAATCATCAGTTGCAACTGCACAAACTCAAACCACTTTATTCATGAGATTCTTCACACCAGAGCACATGAACTTCACTGTCTTCAACTGTCATAAAAGAAAGATAGCTTGCAGACCACCAAAACATGAACCATTGCAATTGTAGGCACTTATCATCATCCCAGACTTCCCTCTAGAACTGTAGAGAAAATCACTTTAATGTAGAGGAATGCAGAGCAAAATACTTTCTCTCAAACACTAGTGAATAATCAGAAAAAGCAAGTTTTACTCTAGTGAATGTAACTCACTCAAATAATCATACCGAAGGCTCAAACTTAGGATTTAGCATCTTCAGCGATGCTTCTAAATAATTTACAATCCGCAAACCAAGATCTTCAGTCAACAAGAAATATGGAGCAATCTTCTAGATTGTTCTTCAGTATGCAACTCACTGTCTTCACTGTGATTCATTGTTTACTTTTTGATTCTTTTGAGGGGGCTAATTTTCTCAATATCCTTAGCATATAAAGCTTCTAAACAAATAACAAAATAGGATACAATTGACATCAATGACAACACCGATTAGGGACATACTTGCAACAATCTCCCCCTTTGTCATTGATGGCAACATATGATGTGAAAAACTACAATAGTCATCAAGACAAGATTCTCCCCCTGTCTCTTTACACATCTGCACTCTTTCCCTCTGAGTTTTTCACATGACTTCTCTCCCCCTTTGACATCAATGGCAAAGGGCACATACTTGCAATCTGCTACTTCTGAACCAAGATCTCTTCTAAACTTTCTTCAGCTGACTACTCCCCCTTACTTGATGAACTTCTCTTCTTCTTGGTTTGTCATGTCTTAACTTCAAATCTTGCTACTATTGCACTATTTCCTCTATCAGTAACACCGCAACACTTTACTACTCTTTATTAGATACTCATATCTTATGATCCTCTTGTCCTCAACAACCAAATTGATTACTACTTGCACTGCTACACCCTTTTCTTTTTACTGTTCTGAATACTTCCTTTTAGAAGTGCACATCAAGGTGTGCATGAATTTTCCTTCTTCCTAGGGAACATAACATTTCATTATCAATCATCATGACACCTTATGAAAATAGTGCTTATCAATCAACGACGCCATATATAGCCAATAATTTCCATGGATCAACATTCTTTTATCTGTAGCTTTTCTTCTGTAGCCTTGTCTCAATGTCAATTGCACCTGTCAATTCCTTATTGGTGGCTAAAGCAGTGTCTTTTTCACCTTATCAAAATTCATGACCTGTCTGCCTGTCCCTTTAGTGCATGAGTTACCAATTTATCTGTCACATCATATCTCCCAGTGCAGATCATATGAGACTCTAGAATTTCTATCCAACATTCATCATTGACCTCTTAACATGCTTTTAGAACCACATAACAAAATATGCAATAGTGAAAAAATGCAAACCCTTGTATTCTGGTGCTGCATACTGTTCTAGGCTTAACTTCATCCATCTAGATTTGGACAATTCATAATGGTACTTCTTTGCACACTACTCATACTTACTCATTTTAGGCTTCTAGACTAGAATCCTTTCAAGGGATATAATATATTTTTGTGTTGAATCTCCGCACAGACTATCTGGCTAAGGGATTTAGAATTTTCAATATGGCTCCCCCTGAGCCATAGACCACAATCTACTTCCCAGAGGAAGTAGCTGCTCTAGAGTCTAGAGTAGACTCATCTCTTGCTTCATTTATTCCCTTCCTGACCCAAATCTTGTTCATTTCTTCCTTGACTTATGCTGGATCAACTTTTTCAAATGATATCCTCGACTCTGATTGATCATCCTTCTTCATGTTCATATTTCTACAATATTTTGCAGTATGTCCAGGCTTGTTGCAATTGAATTATACAGTATTTTTCTAATCATTTTTTCTTCCATTTATCCTTGACCTACATAGGTTGGCCTTGTGCCCAAATTCATTGCAAGTATAACAATGGCCACTGAAGGATTCCATTATCATACTTGTGCCATAGCCTTTTCTCCCTTAGCTCCTGCACTCATTTGTCTTGTGTCCCATTTTATGGCATGCATAGCATCTAATAAAGTTCTAGCTTACTTTACTTCTGCATTCGGCAGCTTTATGACCAATTTTATTACATGTGAAACACTAACTAGAGAATGATGGAACATTTTGATTCATTCTATTTCTACACCAAGTAGCCTTGTGACCAAACTTGTTGCATGAATTACAATAACCATTGAAGGATGGGTACCTTTGAGCATTTGGCTACCTGACTGATGGTCTTCTGGGTCTGTTTCTTTGATTCTGTCTACTTTTGTCCTCTTTTTGACTTGCTCTGAAATCTTTACCTTTTTCAAGCCTCATGCTTTCTTTGTCATCATCATTTTTCTGGATTGCCATTAGTTTATCATATCTAGTAGCACTCACACTAAATTGGTATCTTTGAGCCCATACATGTTTCAAATCTACAACTTCCTCTTCAAGTTTCATGTAGTCTTTAGTTTTATTTTTCAGACATTCCTAAATTTTTGCCTTTTCTTCATTGTCCTCTTTTAGTCTTTACTGAAGCTAGCTAATTTTCTTTCTTAACTCTTTGATGTAATCATTTGCTTCTATTATATTTTCTTTTAAATCCATGTTTTCTTCTGCAGTTTCAGAATTGTTGTTGTCAATACTAGCGATCAAGCATAGATTCATTTGATTCACAACAGCTCTGTGATCTTCCACATCACACTTTGTTTTGTCACTAATGGTCTGGGAACCCTCTTGTGCTTTAATTTGTTGATTCTGATTGGTTGGGTTTGAGTACTCTTGAATGTTCTCATAAACTTTAACATTTGTACTTTCAACAATCCTTCCCAATCTATTGATGTAGTAGTGGTAGGCTTTGGTCCAAGATGAACATCCAAGAAAAATGCCCTCCTCATACTTAGCATTATCCTTTTCCATTTTGATAAGGCATTTGCTTCCAAAGATTTTGAAATATTTCACAATGGGTATTGTTCCATACCATAGTTTAAAGGGAGTCTTTTCATCTTTGGTTTTTACCTAAACTTTGTTTAATGTACAGACAATGGTTTGAATTGCCTCCTTCCAAAATGTATCTGGTAGATTTGCTTCTTCCAACATTAGTTTTAAAGTTTCCTGATTAGTCCTACTTGCTTCTTCCATTACCTTATTTTTTATAGAGAGTTGTTTCTCTATCCCATAGGTCTCACAGAATATATTGAAATTGTTGGAGGTGAGCTCTTCTTCTTTGCCAATTCTCAAACTCTTAATTTTCATGCTTAGCTCATTTTCAACCATTTATTTAAAAGATTTGAGTGCATCTAGAATCTTTGATTTATCCTTGAAAAAGCTAACCCAAGACATTCTAGAAAAAATATCAATAAAAAACATAAAGTATTTATCATCATGGAGGCTTGGTATTCTTGTAGGACCACAAAGGCTTGTATGGATCAATTCCAATCATTCAGTGGAAGATCTTTCTTTATCCTATAATATTTTTCTTGACAATCTTTTATCTTGACATTTCCTACAAATGATGTTGTTCGAGTAATCAATTTCTGGTAGATCCTTTACAATTTGAACTGAGTTTGTTTTTATTAAAACATCAAGATTTGCATGACATAGTCTTCTATGCCAGACCCAACTTTCATTGGTCTGAGATGTGAACCCAAGAAATTTACTTTTTCTGAGATGATAGAGATTCTCTTATGTCGTTTTTCCAATTGCTATTGTAGCTCCAAATTTTTCTTTGATTTCAAGGGTATCATTTTCAAACACAAAACTAAAACCCTTTTTGCATAACTATCTAATGCTTAAGAGATTTTACTTTAGATTTTTAACATAAAGAACATCTTCAAAAAAATGTTTGTTGCCAAAATTGATTGATCCTATTATGTATATTTCAGTAGTGTAGTCATCTCCAAATGTAACTAGCCCTCCATCACATCTTTCCAGACTTGCAAACTTACTCTTATCACCAGTCATGTGGTTTGAACAACTACTATCAATAACCCAATAGTTCTCACCTTGAAACATGGCTTTATTACTAGTGCATACTTCTGGATCAAAACTTCTTTGATGGTTAACACTCTTTTCTTCATGAAATGCTTCCTTGGACAATTCTCTTTTATTATCTCTTAATGAGCATTCGGGTGCATCGGTGTGTAGTTGTTTTCCTTTTGACTCCATTTAGGATCTCCCTTGAGTTGTTAGACTCTTTCTGAAGGGACTTGGCTCTGATACCAATTGCTGAAATGTGCCAAACAACTAAGAGAGGGGGTGAATCAGTTGTCCCAAAAAACTCAAACACTTCTGCACTTAAACATTAATCACTTGTTTACACTTATTATGATTAAATAATGAATGCATGAAATCAGAAACTTAAACACAGATGCAACATTAAACACAAGAGACACCAGATTTTTATGTGGAAAACTCCAAGGTGGGGAAAAACCATGGAGAAGATTAGCTCTCAAAATATATTGCAATCTTTGAAAAATGATGTTCAGGCTTGGTCACTCCATGGGCCTAGAACATACTGGCTCACTGCCATGAAGTACAACTAGGTCTAGCAGGCTCACTACCTCAATCCTAAACCTAGAAAGATTATAATAAGGGTTGTTAAACCCTACTGGCAGCTCACTGCCAGGCTCACTATCAAGATCAACATCTTCTTCATGTTTGAGTTTAATACATTGAAGTACAATAGTTCCTCTACTCTACTCTGCCCTTCCACCTCTTTCCTTATCTTCCTATCTTCACACAAGGACACATTTTCCATGACTCAATTACAAGTATTTTTACACTTCATCAACCTTGGAATGATCATCAAGGTCGGCACTACAATCATCAACCATTGGAACAATCTCCATGGTCAGCATTACAAACATTTACAAAATAGGTCTTGACCTAATACAAAATTATGCTAAGGATTTGTAGTATATATGTATGTGGATTATGCCACGCCTTAACTGGGACTCAAACATGATCTTCCATGCCACAACATGCTTCCATAATCTTCAAGGGATCTCCACAATTAATGGAATTAACCAAGTCAGCTAAGACTAGTTACATGCTACGTTATCTGGGAATAATCTTCAAACACTATCTCATTTACTTAATGTGGACCAATGTAAAGGTAGGAACATGATCAGGAGGAATCCACAAGAACATTGAAATTATCAGGAGCAACCACACAAACTCAAACCACTTTATTCATGAGATTCTTCACACCGGAGCACATAAACTTCACTGTCTTCAACTATCATAAAAGAAAGATAGCTTACAGACCATCAAAACATGAACCATTGCAATTGTAGGTACTTATCATCATCCCAAAATTCCCTCTAGAACTACAAAGAAAAACACTTTAATGCAGAGGAATGAGGAGCAAAATACTTTCTCTCAGACACCAATGAATAATCAGAAAAAGTAGGTTTTACTCTGGTGAATGTAACTCACTCAAATCTTCATACCAGAGGCTCAAACTCAGGATTTAGCATCTTCAGCTATGCTTCTAAATAATTTCCAATCCATAGACCAAGATCTTCAGTCAGTAAGAAATGTGGAGCAATCTTCTTGACTGTTCTTTAGTATGCAACTCACTGTCTTCACTGTGATTCACTATTTATTTTCTAATTCTTCAGGAGGGGCTAATTTTCTCAATATCCTCAACATATAAAGCTTCTAAACAAATAACAAAATAGAATACAGTTGACATCAATGACAACATTGATTAGGCACATACTTGCAACAAATCTTACCAGCTATATCATCACCAAACCTAACCAGTCCTCTATCATATCTTTCTAAACTTATGAACTTGCTTTTGTCACCGCTCATGTGATGAGAGCGTCCACTATCAATAACCCATTTATCTTTGTCTTCAACAACCTGAGCAACCAAGGCACTTTCCACTAGTTTTTCTTCCTCCACAGAGCTAGCAAGATCAATAGTCATAGGTTCTTCTTTAATAGCAATAAACAAGCATTCATTTCTAGAAGTACTAGCATTATTTGGTTCACCATCTGATACTCCCTTATCATCATCAATTTGTTCAACATAATAACATTTCTTTGGAATCCTAGGTCTATCTAGCCTTGGCTTGGGAACTCTTGTGGGGCACCTAGAAGCATAATGACCAACTTGACCACGACTGAAACATTTTAAAGGTAATTTGCCTTTGAACTTACCAGTACCTCTGGGCAAACTGTTAACAAAGTTGGCTTCAAGTTCTTCAAGCTCATAATTTGGTTCCACCTTGTACTTTTTAGATCTAGGGGGTCTTTTTGAAGTGCTAGCCTTGAAAGTAGTCTCTGTCTTTGGAAGTGAATCACCAAGTTATCTCATTTCAAAGGTTGTCAGCTTCCCAAACAACTGATCTTTTGTAATCTTTGTTACTGTCATTATTTCTTCAATTGAGGCCACTTTATGACAATAAGATTTAGGCAGTGATCTAAGAATTTTGTTCACAACTTCAATATCCTCATTTTTTCCTCCTATACTTCTAATGCAACTCACAAGCTCATCGACCTTTTGCATGAAGGATGTTATGTTGTCATCTTCACTCATCTTCGAACATTCATATTTTGCCTTCAAACTCTACAACTTGGCTCTCTTCACACATTCATCTCCTTCATATAGATTCTTCACCTTATCCTAGATTTCCTAAATAGTTTCTAGCTCCATGATCCTTGTTACTTCAACGTTAGATAAGGCACTCACCAAGGCATCTTTGGTTTTTATGCTCAACTCAAATTCCTTGATCTCATCTTTAGTTTGCAAACCATTCTTTGGTATTTCATACTTATTTTCAGTTATTTTCCAAACACTATAACCCAAGCAAAGGAGATGGGTTTTCATGCAGATCTTCTAGATGGAGTAGTTTGTTCCATCGAACCACAGACTTTCCTTCTTATACGACATTCTGGATCACCCTCAAGTGGTCAAGATTTCTTCTGAGGAATTTGGCTCTGATACTAATTGTTGAAATGAACTAGATAACTGAAAGGGGGGGTGAATTAGTTGTCTTATTACTTAAATAATTCTGCACCTTAAAACATTTAACACTTGTCCACTGTGTTATGATTAAGTCATGAAAGCATAAACTTAGAAATATAAACACAATTGCAAGATCATACACAAAAGACACGAGATTTTTACGTGGAAAACCCTGTTAAGGGAAAAACCATGGTGGGGGTTAACCCACAAGATATATATGTAAAGCACAATACCAAAAATCAGAGGCTCACTGCCAATAGGGCTCACCATCCAGAAAAAGGCTCACTGCCAAGGGGTGGCTCGCTGCCAAGGGGTGGCTCATTGCCAAGGGTTTGAATTAAGATGTTAGCATCTACTTGTTGTGTGGTTACACAACACGCCCCATTTTGACTTGGCAAAACAGGGACCCAACTTTTTGGCTTGGCTGGTGTTGTCTGCTTTCTGGCGGTTTGGTAAAAGTGAATCATGTCCATCATCATGTAGAGTCAGGATGAGGTAAGTCGTCATCATGAGATCAGTTTGTCAAAATTCATATTTCATTTATGTGACCTTATATTTGGAAAGAGCGTTAAATTCCATGCAGGTTTGCCTTTTACATCACCTTGATATTCATCAGGATGTGAGAGTTATGAACAGTCAAAGTTTTGGTCAAACCTGATATTCGCAAGAGGAGGATCAAATTTTTATAACCTCAGTCATGTTGTCGAGGATCATCCTGATCTTGGTACATCACCCGATAAGTCATGTAGTCCAAATATCCAGACGTCAACTTTAAGTGGTAGTAAATCTTCCCCGTCAAACAGTCTTATATATCGCAAGCGTCATATTTCCAAATGTAACCCGATATTTCTTAATATCCTCCTGATGCGAAATATCACCCTAAGCCGATATCCTGATGACATCATCCAAATCTAATAAACAAAGAAACAGACATGACGATGACATCATCATCACATTTATATTTTGACAGGATATTTTCTAAACATGATCATGTTCGCATAACATGACGATGACATCATGATGCCCTTCCGATACAAAGAACGAATATCAGGATGACATCATCCTGATATTCCGAAAGAGAGACATGTAAGTTTGTCTCATTGTCATCATCTTTGAAACATCACCCGATACATCAAAATATCCTCCTGATGAGATAAACATAACCAAAAGGTGCTTTTGCAACCTGAATCTTGTCGCGATAACTATTTCAATTTGATGGAGGAGGATGATATTGAAACTAGACCCGATATTTGTGAATATCGTCCTACCTTCATGATATCCTGTCATATAGATATCCCCCCGCTCCTGTTGCTGCCATTATCATTTAATACGCGCAAACATGGTAGGTGGTTCCTGCCGAACCCAGAACCTGATGAAACACCTGGCGAGATCCTGCGTTTTCGCATGGATAATCAATGAATACAATGTAATTTGTTAGAGTTGCCCTAAATTTACCCTAATTGCAAGGTTAAAAGGTAATTCAACCGTCATTTTTACATTTACCTTGCGATAGAATTGTTTTTACAGAACACCAGCTTCCATATACTCATACAGGCGATAGTTGCATGATTTGAGCTCACAGACAGAAGGAAGTGCGGGATCATCAACTGAATTAAGAGTGTTGTTAATAGTCTACTGGTATAAAAGAGAAATCTGCATAACCAGGTAAGTAAATGAAAGCCTCATCATGTTGTTTTTATTCAGGTATGATGATGTAAGTTCTGGTTTATGCATCCATATGATTAAGTAATGTTGAAAAGATACAGTAGGCATGCTGATTTATGAAGTTAATTGCAATATGCATGCATGTGTATACCCATTGTGAGATGGGATTTTGTTAATTGCAAGCGGTCATGGCTGACAAGAGGTTAATAAAGTGTCAGGAAGAATTCAGTAGGCCCATGTTCTCTTCTCAGAGGGGCGTCCTGTTTAAATACGGAGCAATTACAGATACCCATCAGGGGAGCACCAATTTGGAAGCCTGGCTAGCTAGGCTAAATGATGGGAGTGACAAGAATCCTGTGCTGGATGTAGTATTCATATCCGAAATGTGGAACGCTGCTGGTTTTCCATACTCTATGGAATCTCTGGAGCTAGTCATCGAATGTGCCAGGAATTATAACCCAGAGACTAGGCAAGTGATGAAACATGGGAGGATATATGCAGACCTATCCATCAAGGGTCTCTCCCGGACATTTGGATTGCCGCTGGGGAGCAAGGTCAAAAGTGTAGACCTAAAGAAGTCAGAAAAAGAATATGAAAACAACAAAAAGCAGGCCAGGAAGAACATGTATCAGTGGCGGGCTGAGAACAGTACATATCCTGCTGCAGCCAAACTTCCTGTGCACCTATTTAAGTATGGTTTTGCTGATGAATATCAGTATATGATTGCACTGCTAAACAGATTAATAGGCCAGCCTGATGCTGGTAGTTTCAGGGATTGGATGTATGGTGTAATCATGATGTCCTTGTATTCAGATATCAAGCCATTGTGGGGCCAGCTAATAAGTGATGGTCTGCATGAGCAGCTGATGAACCTTGGAGGTTTAAATTGTGCATTCTATATGTCATCATACATTGTTTATTCCTATGCTTACAAAGGCACCTTTGATGCTTTAGTTACAGACGGAAAGCTTACAAGCACAAATGCTGTGCATATCTGGGATCATCATCCCCAGCTGCAAAGAACCAATTAGCTCAAAGATTACAAACTGGTCAATGATGCATTCTCCATGCATCTGGTGTGGACCATGGAGGAGGACAGAACAAAGAGATTGAGCATGGAGGCTCAAGAGATAGTTTACAGGCATGGGGCCTGGTATATACAATTTGCCACTTTTTCATACATAAGAATTGAAGGTTTTGAGGGACACCCTCTCATGCTGCTGAGGTATCCCACTGATGCAGTAGTATTGATGGAGTTCATCAGGCAGGGCTCCACAAAGATAAAAATATACAAGGACACCAAGAAACTGCCACCAATTTTGTTTCCAGTCAGCATTGGCTGCTATATGTGCCCCAATTCAGACAATATAAAGAAGGTGATGGTCACCCTAAATAAAATGAATCTGCAGCCTTTCCCACTAACAAGACCATATGATCCTTACGGCAGGATGCAAAAGATAATAGGAAAGCCTATTCATCAGAGGCACCTAGAGGACTTCTAGGCCGACTGCGAAGATGAGGCAGAAGCAAGGAGAAGAAGGTATCAAAGGCTAACATTGAATCAAATCAGAACCTTTGATTGTATCCCCATTCCCCAACAATTGAAAAAGGATGATGGCAGGATAATTACAGATGAATATGAGAAAAAGAAGATATATAATGATACCATCTCTACACCTGACCTCACTATACAGGAAGATATATCCTTGGACCCCTTCATTGCCAAGACCATACAACTAACTCAAGCTTGGGTTCATGAGCAGGTAGAGGCATTGAAGAAGAAAGGTGTTGCCATTACGGTGGACAACAAGAAGAAGCGGCAGGATATTCCTGGGGATGAGTATGATGACTTCCTGATTGAAAAAAGGAAGACTAAGGGAGATAAGCTACCTCCACCACAACAACAGAGCAAAAGACCCCAAAGGGGCACGAAAATAGAGAAGGAACCCAAAGGGGTTATCATTGAAAGAGCAGTATTCAACGCTGAGGAGGCAGCAATATCAGGATCTAGATCAGAATCAGCATCCCCTCCAAGGACAAAGAAAGAAAAGTCCAAGAAGAGTAAGACAACAAAGGCTAGAATCATTGAGACCCTAGAGGAGGGTCAATCCTCAAGAAAACTAGGAGAAGAGGATATCCTCATGGAGGAAGAGCCTGAAGAAGAAGAGGCTCCATTAATAATAAAGAGGAAAAGAAAAGCTCCACAAGTGCTGGTGTCCACCCCACCTAAGAAACAAAGAACCTCTATGAGAGGTGAAATAAGACAACCCCCAACATTGTTACAAGGGGCAGGTAGTGAAGTACCTAAGGAACTTCAGCATAATGTTCCACTTCCTACCATCGTCAAGTTCAAAACTGAACTTGCGGAGGAACAGAAGAAAGAAACTTCTCAGACACAAGCAGAAGGTCACATCTCGCTAGACGAGACAATCAACTTGTCTGATGATGAGGTTGTACAAGAGGTGGTTGCACAAAAGATGGAAACACTTGCTACTGGAACAACCATGACCCCTCACAAGCCTCCACCAGTTCAAATGATACTGGAAGAAATGAAGCAAGAGGAGGCAGAACAGGAAAAGAGCCCAGAGCAGGTAGCTCAGGAAATAGGGCTGGAAACATTAATTGCAGAGGTGACTAGTCCTGTAGTGATAGACCTGATAGAGAAATAGGATGCAAGTCCTGAACATCTAGCAGGATCACCTGACAAAGAGCACCTAGCAGAAGAAATAGAGATGGCAGAATCAGAAGACCATACTCTGGAATTAGGCCAACAAGGTCCACAGGATACATCAGTGGAACCTGCTATAGTAGAGGTTCAGGAAACAAAGGCTGATGAAAAGGAGAAAACAATAGAAGATCCTGCTGCCAAAACACAAGAGGTTGATAGTGTAGGCCCAGAACAAATAATGGCTGCAGAACAAATGCCAGCACCTCAGGCAGAATCCACAATATCCCGTACAGTGGATATACAACAAGGGGAAGAATTGAAACCAGATGAAATAATGATAGAGAAGGATCATGATCATCATGATCAACATATAGATGCACCACAAGATCCCCCGCACCAAGAAGATGCTCCTCCGGAGAAGGAAGTTCCAGAACAGGAGAATGTGCCGCAGGATCAACAACAAAGTGAGCATCAGGAAGAGGAAATGAGAAAATCACCATCTCCACCACATCTGTTGACAGAAACAGGAGACACAGGTGAACATCATGATGATGTGGAAAAACATGATCCGGTGCCTCTGTGGTTGGAGAAAGAGGTAAATATAGAAGAGGATTTTGAAATTCAAGAATTTGATGTCTCCACTTTGTTCTCTGGGGATATAATGAAGCCTAAAAGGAAGGCCAGAATGGCTTTGGCCATCAAAAGAGATCCGACAACTGGGAGGAGGACCGCACAAATTGCAATACCTACTGTGGAGAAATAAAAAGGTAAAATCACCTTAGATGAATTTCAAATTAGCACAGTGGATCTTGGTTTTGCCAATGAAGACCAAGAGGGTCAGGAGGGCAAAGACATTATTGATTCTTTGATTCAAAAGGTAAAAAGGGAGAAGGAGAAAAATAAGCAACACAAAGAGCACATTGCTCAGTTGCATGCCTACATAAGGAGGCTAATTAATCCTGATGATACTACAACTGAACATGCAGTCCCATTGACTGCTATTTCTCAAGAGGAAGTAAATAAACTAGACCTCATGAAACATGAGGCATCTGTGATAAGGAGATAGATGTCATCCACATTGGATGATGTGGAAGAAATGGTAAAGGTCTCCTTGAAGAGGTGGAGCATTCTCAGTGACTCCAGGACCAAAGTAGATAAATTGCAAATGCAGACAGGGAAAAGGTCTTACAAACTGGAAAAGGTACTAAATCTCCTGGGAGAAATAAAGAGGATAAATCCTCAATTGCTTATCAGTAAGCAGGTACTGAACAACCACACTGCATTGTTGGTGGACATCTGGTATAAAGACATTCAGTTTGAATGTGGAGTGCTCAGAAGATGTAATAATAAGCTGAGAGATATCAGCATGAAGTTACATGATTTAATGGTTGAAGAAGCAGAAATATTAGAGACATTGGAAGGAAAGGTGGAAGGGAAAATAGAAAATCAAGATGAAGAGTCTTCCATCAAAGCTCTACACAGCAACTTCCAATTAGAGGCAGATGGTCCACTTGTCCACTTGACAGAGGAACTTATAGATAAAATAATGAGGATCAAGGTCAAGATGGAAAAATACAATGAGACACTGTAGGATAGGAAAGACAAGATGGATAGCAGTAGAAATAACTATGAGGCACACAAACACGCCATCATCAAAGCAAAAACTCAGGACGGCGGAGCAATAGACCCAATTGTGCAGTCATATGAGCAAATCCGGAGCAGCGTGCAGCCCCATATGATCCACATGAATTAGATGAGGAGCATGATGAAGACACATCATAAAGGGGATATAAGCGTAAGTAGTCTAGATAGTTGCCAGCTGGCAACTTGTGCCATTTTTGAAGAGGTTGAAAAAGTCAAGAAGAATGATGACCATAGATGTGCATTGATAAATCAAGGTCGTGGATCTTTTTATAGCGGATTCCTCACCTTGTTCTATAAAAGGTGATGGAATGCCTCATTGTAAACATTTGAAACTTAATTGAAATCCGTCTGCTGAAATATTCAGAGCTCATTTCAAAGTTTTTGTATACATTTATATTCTTGCATGCTTAATGAATGAGAAGACTGTGTTAATTACAATTCATAGTAAATCTTGAGTAATTAGTGTGTGAATTCTGGATATATGTGGTGATTTTCTGCATCCCTTGGAGTGCATGTCTACTTACATGTGTTGTCTTCATACAAATTCCTTTGAAGTTAGCATCAACTATATCTAGCTGTGGAATGTCCTGGTGAAAATATGGTTTGGTTTTCTTCTCTTCATGACAGTATCTAATATACATGTGGTTCAAAAGCTAAGGTTCAACTTTAATTAGAAGTATTTCTTCAATTTCTTTTAAATTTAAAAGTGTTTCATCCTCATAATTGCAAATAATTGATGATCTTAAGCAAATAACACAAATATGCAGACATCTCGTATATAATTGCAAATATTTAGCATATTTGAATACAAAGCATGCACAATTGAAAATATCATGCAAAGATCGAAGTATTTCTGCATCTTTTCACCAAATAACTATATAATATGACTTCTCTATAAAGAATTTCTGCAAGAGTGTCATGATGATGACAAACTTTCACATAAGGCCCCAAAATGGAAATAGCAACTCACATTAACCTCTGAGTAACTTCAGACGATTAAGACCTAATCACCAGAGACTTGGGATCATGAATTCTTTGAATTTATCGTATCTTTCAAGATGAATAAAGGTTAATGTGTACTTTTATTCTATGCTTGTTTGTGACTAACATCATAACCAACACTACTCCATGCCTGAATTCAATTCCATTGAAGTGCAATACTCTTCTGGTCTACTCTGTCTTTTCTCTTCCTTACTTATCTTTTCATTTCCACACAAGGACACTTTTTCCTTGACTCAATTGTAAGTATTTATACACTACATCAACCTTGGAATGATCATTAAGGTCTGCATTATAATCATCAACCATGGGAACAATCTCCAAGGTCAGCATTACAAACATACATAAAATAGGTCTAGACCTAATACACAATTAGCTAAGGAAATGTAGTAAAGATGTATGTGGATCACTCCATGCCTTAGCTAGGACTCAAACACAATCTTCCATGCCATGACATGATTCTACAATCATCAATATATCTCCACAATCACTGGAATTAACCAAATCGACTAGGACTGGTTACACGCTACGTTATCTGGGAACAAACTTCAACACGATCTCAATTCCTTAACATGGACCCATGTAAATGTAGGAACATGATCAATAGGCATCCACAAGCACGTTGTAATCAACAGGGGCAACCGTACAAACTCTAATCACTTTATCCATGAGATTCTTCACACCAGAGCACATGAACTTCACTATCTTCAACTATCATAGAAGAAAGATAGCTTGTGGACCACCAAATCATGAACCATTGTAGTTGTAGGCACTTTTCATCATCCCAGACTTCCCTCTAGAACTGCAAAGAAAAATACTTCAATGCGGAGTAATGTGGAGCAAAATACTTTCTCCCTATCACTAGTGAATAATAAAAAAGTAGGTTTTACTCTGGAGAATGTAACTCGCTAAATTCTTCATACCAGAGGCACAAACTCAATATTTAGCATTTTCAGACATGCCTCTAAATGACTTCCAATCGGCAGACCAAGATCTTCACTCTCCAAGAAATGTGGATCAGTCTTCTGGACTATTCTTCAGTATGCAACTCACTGTCTTCACTGTTTCCTTTCTGATTCTTTCGAAGGGGCTAATTTTCTCAATATCCTCAACATATAAAGCTTCTAACCAAATAAAAAAATAGGATACAGTTGACACCAATGACAACAGAGATATGTTGACATCAATGACAACACCAATTAGGTACATACTTGCAACAATCCTGACCGTAGGATCATTGTATCTAATCTCAGGTCCTTGTTCTATAAAAAGGTCTAGATCATCTTGTATTAGAGAGACTGAATTGTTGAAACTTTGCGAATTGAGTTTGTACAACTCTTCCATCTCCTCTCAAGGTTCTTTCTCAGATCAATGTATATGTGTATATTATTTGCATACATAATGAAAATGAAGCTGCAAATTACCATCTCATCGTATATCTCAAATAATCTTTTGTTGATTTCTGACTTGTGATTGTGAATTACTACATTCTATTGAAGTGCATCCAACTAATTACATGTTGTCATCAACTTACCTTTGAAGATTTGTACTGATCATATGTAATTGTGGATTTCCTGGTGAAGTATGGTTTGGTTTTGCTTTATTTCATGATTGAGTCAGAGTATACATGTGGATCATTGGTGAAACTTAATTAGTTTAGAATCTTAATTCTTTAACTAACTTTTTCATCTTTATTTCATAAATACAGTGAATAAATATAAATAATGACATATCTTAAGCAATACATATTAAATTGATGCAAGTAATGACATATCTAGAGCATACATAGTAAAAGCTAGAAATAATTGCAAATATTAGGTAGATGATCATAAATACCAATAAATTGCATGTTTTAAAGAACATCTTTAGATAAATTCGTGGAGTATATGTGAAGATTAGTTTAAACAAAGATAACTTTAGAAGAACTAATCAACGTTAGGATAATCTCATAACAACTTATCATAGTTGAGATAGTTTTAGAAGAATTGATCAAAGTTGTGTTCAATTCATGTTTATATGTTTAAATCTCAATTAGATGTTGTAGTACTTGATACAGTTATCAAGAATATATGTCGATCAGGTATGATATATAGAATATTTGTGCAATTTGATAGAATCTAAGGAAGAATAGAACTGCAAGGTGTAAGTCCCCTAAAATGGAACAACATATCACAATGGCCCCTGAGTGACTATCAAAAGGTCAAGACCTAACCAATGGAGCCTTGGAATTATAAATTCACCTTGAATTTATTGTATCTTTCAAAATGAGTAAAGGTTTGTTGTGATAACTTTTATCCTTATGCATGTGACTAACAAACACATCAATAGAACTGGAGCTAGAAGGAGGGCCTCGTGACTTGAAACTTGTGTACCTTCAAAGATCCTATCAATACTTCATATTTTGAGCTAAGTGATTGCAAACATCCCTTCTTTGAGAAGAATTGATTGTATCCTTGCAAAGATCCGGTCTAGAGGTTTAAAGATCATCCTAAAATTTTCAATTGGCTCATTAGCCTACTACTAGATCAAGATCTCATGGACCTTTGCAAGAATTACCTATTGTAAGGCTAGAATCACACTCAGCTAGTGCACAACCTAGACCTCCTATCCCTGTGGCACCAATAGCCCCTATACTAGTTCCCATGGCATTCTTTAATGTCGAGTCACCTCTCTACTTTGCGGCATATAATGATTTGCTAAAGAATCCTAATAAATTGTGTCTAAAGTATCATCCATATTAGGATGTTGAAGATTATCTGAGAACATTCAAGGGAAGCTTGCTTTAGAGAAAGAATCCAACATGAAGATGTAGTTTTTAGCCTCTTTCCATATATTAAGAGAAGAGGCATACAACTAGTATGTGAATTTACCTCAGCATTCCATCAACTCCTAGTTATTGATAGAAAATTCCTTCAAGGCCAAGTTCTGAATTCCAATTGATGCAGCAACGATGTATCATTATTTTGCTGAAATCAAGAGAGGTGAAGGTGAATCCATTAGAAATTTCAATGATCACTTCTAAAAAACATATTCCAAGCTAAGCTCTCCCTACAATATTATGGAGGATACAACTATGCTAATCCAATATTCTGCTTTGGATCCTTTAACTACTATGTTCATAAGGAGAGCAAATCCTACTATCGCAACAATATTTGGTGCCTATACAGAGGAAGTCAAGGTAAATACCGAAATGAAACAAGTAGGGTATGATCCCCTGCCAAGCCTATGACCTCTTGTTGTTTTTAACTAGATATAATAGATCAATTGAGCACTGATGAATCATGTGCCAATGATAAATTCCTTACAAGTCCCACCAATCAATGCAATTCATCTACAAGGAAATGGCTAGATGATCATGCATCCTAGACCTACTCCCAGCGAGATCAGGCCTAATGGAAATGGTAACTCATTTTTCCTTCCTGCTTAGGATAATACAGTAGTTAAAGTCTAGTAGGAGAAGGAAGATGTCAAGGAGATTATAGCTCAACTAAAGAGGTTGATTGTTGAAGTGGCTCATTTAAGGAATCAAAGCATATATTCTTAGGATAATGCTTAAAATGTGCATCACAAAGGATATCTAGATAGAAGATATAATAATAGGGGATATAATGATAGAATTCACAATAACAACACTCCATGACCTCCAAGAGTCTGGAACACCAGACTGAATTATGGAAGTCTACCATCACCTCTAGATAATCAGGTTCCTACTGAGCCTAAATAGACTACCAGGATCAACTTAGCCAAGGCTGTGTTGAATAACTAGTGCATAATCCATAACACAAGTGCTCATGCTGAGTTGGATTGTCTAAAGATTAGAATAGCTGCTAGCATATTCCAAGCTAAAGTGCAAAATACAAATAGGGACACAAGCCCGCCTAAAGGTAATGAACTCATTTCTTTAGGATATGGTCTTAGAAAGCTCCTTGTTCCTAGGGGAAGAAGTGAATATAGTACATGAAAATTAAACCATTGTATGTGAAGAATCAACTTTATCTTTTGAGGATTACACCTTTCCTTTGGAGAAGGACAACAAACTAGAGAAGGAAGTGGATGAAGTCCATGCCTTCTAGAAATTTCAAAGAGGACATAGTTACAACCTCTAAAACAATACTAATTATCCACCTAGACCCTTAACTAGATCCGTCTTGCCAAACAATTTTAACACTCCTTTGGATATGAATGCCAACAACAATATGGGACTTCTAAGGGCCAATCAACAACACTTCACATCATCATCCACACTGGTCAAAGATATGAATGAATTTTTTGGGTCTAATAATTTAGTTACTTACCTAGCAGAGGAGATTAAGAAGATGAAAATCAGCCTATCCTTATCTAAACTACTCAAGACCCCAGTCATAAAGAAAGCCTTCCTTAAGTCTTTAGAGGAACCTACATTGAAAGAGAATATCCCTAGTAATATTCAGACTAGAGATCCTCCCCACAAGGATATTCCCTTCAAGCCTAAGGATAAAGGCCAAGTCCATACTGCAGATGTACAAGTGACATTATATAACGGGAAGGCTGAGTCTCCTCCTTTTCTCCTCACCTTGAGGATATTTGGCAAGAACCTGCATAATTGTCTAGTAGACTCTGGAACATCCAATAATGTCATTCCCTTGTCAGTATGTCAAGTTTTAGGTCTCTCACCTGCTAAATCATTGAAGAAGGTTACTCAATTAGAAAAGTCTAAGGTTAGTGTCATCTGCAAACTAACTCATATCCATATGCAGCTAGCCTCTGATCCTAGAGTTCAACACTCTATTGACATCCATGTAGTGAACATCCTAGATACTTACGGTATGTTACTAAGTCGATATTATTTTAAGACTCTGAATGGATATATGGCAACTGACTTTTCACATATGTGCCTACCTTGGAGGGGTATACCTAACTAGTTCTGGATTGAAGCTGAACCAAGGATGAAGCATATGATTACTGAGTATCATCAGAATAATGAAGTGTTGTATACAAGCATAGAACAAGGAGTATACTCGGTTGAGCTCCTAGATATCACCACAGAGGAGGTATTGATGTGTAATTATACACAAGAGACTAGCAAAGTGAACCAAATCATGCCTAGAACTGATATCATGTTGGAGTCCGATCATGGAACCTCAGATGAGGATGAAGGAAGTGGCCTAAATGAATATGAAAGGCACTTGTCTAAACAAGTCCAAAGGTATAAACTACAGGGAATTCCTCATAGGAAAACACTGTTGGAAGAATGGTGCAGATTACATAGAGCAGCTCACTCTGAAACAACATGTGTGATGTGTATATATTTAATTGATAAAAAAGAGCATTCATATCTAGGAGGTAACCTTGATTTGTCAAGCGTAACACCTAAGAAAGTTAAATCCAAAGATGATGAAACAAGTCATTCAGTACTGGGTCAAGTCCTTGAGGTACAGAAAAATGAATTAAAAATTATTAAGATAGCTCTAGTGGATGCCCTGACAGTCCAAACTAAAGATCCGGACACCCAAAATACTAAGAATATAATTGGTGCCGATGTCCAATCACATGACATCCAAACACTAGAATGTCTAGATGCCCCTTTCCCTTTGAAAAAAAATTGTCCAGCAAGCGTGAACCACCCAGGTTGAAGTGGATCACTGAAGGAAGTACCTCCAGGGCCAAGAGAAAGAAAGGTCTCGATGCAAGAATATTCCTAGTTCAAGAGCAATCTTGCATTAACCAAAAAAAACATTTGCATTTTAGTTTATTTGCAGTTCAGTTTGTTTCTTTCCATTTTCCAGTTCAGTTTAGGTAGTTCAGTCAGAAGCAGTTTCTATATTTTGGTCCACATTCTACTGTAGTTGCATTTCAGATCTTGTGGAGCTGGACTTAGCATCTCAATTCATTCATCTACTTCATACCCAAAACTTAGAGAATTTGAACAAAGTATCAGAAAGTTATCACTATTTGAAGATCAATTGTTTTCTCATAACAGAGCATCATGATAATCCCTAATAATCAGCTAAAGGAGAAGACTTGTGGAGCGTTTCCTGATCTGTGAAGCCTAACGACACACCATTCATTGATCCTTGGTTCATGGCCAACCTTCTTCAAGATACGCACATCATTCTATGCATTTTCGAAAGTGTTATACATGATTAGTTCTGACCTATACATGTATACACGTTACAACCTTCATCAGAGTTTGTGATCTTCCTTGGCCGATGCGGAGGAATCTTGTGATCTGGAGATGATATATATTGATGTATTAGATCTCTAGAAAAGTAGTTAGGAAGTTAGAAAGTGATTCACTTAGTGATAGTTGATAGTTTGGATTCTTTGCAAAGGGACTTCAAAGCTATATCTTGTGCATATTCTGATATTCTGTAATTAGGCCTATGAGCCCTAATTGTAAGCCCACGTGTTTTTGGCCAATCTGTAATTGAATTCTATGATATACTGAATGATTGAATCTGCATTTGTTTCATATGTTTGAGTTATTTTTGTTGTGTTTACTCTTGTTGCACAGTCTGGATAGTTCATTATGTGGACCCTCCTACCATGACTACACCAAGTGGTATCAGAGCAAAAGTTTGAATCTTTACGAGTGAATTGAGTGAAGTTGACGAAGGAATTTCATGAGATCTTGATGTGGACAGATCACTGAATTGAGGCAAGTTACTTGTGTCACAACCGACCGCCGATTATGAGTCAGTTGTCACCTTGTAGCCTGATTGCCAAACTTGAGGCAATTTGCACTTGATCCTAGGAAGAATGCCACCGAGGAGAGTTGCTTTTGTTGGAACAATGGCTAGTAGAATAGATGAGATGATGGAGATGATGAAAACAATGAGAATTCGATTGGATGTTGTTGAAGAAGATAGGTGAAGAGGATTGACACCGAGACCTAATGTTGAGAGTGATGATGAAGAAGAATTTCAATCTATTGAACAAATTGGCAAAACCCTAGGAGGTGATGAAGAAGAAGAATCAGATCAAGTCAAAATGTTGCAAGCTATTTCAAAGATTGGAAAGAGACCTAGAGTTGATGTGCTGAATTACATTGGCAATTTGAACCCTGAAGAATTGATTGACCAGATAAATGACATGGAAGAATACTTTGAGTATGAAGAAGTTGAAGATCTAGAGAAGGTGAAATTTGCAAAGACAAAGTTGAAAGGACATGCTACTATATGGTGGAAAGAAGTTTAGTTGGATAGAAATAGAAGAGGAAAAGAAAAGATTACAAGGTGGGATAGAATGGTGACAAAATTGAAGAATCAATTCATACCTGTTGACTATGAGCTAGAGCTATTGAAAAGATTGCAGAACTTGAGACAAAAGGAGAAATTTATGAAGGAGTATACTAAAGAATTTCATAAGATGATTATAAGGATAGGACATAGTGAAGAAAGCAAGGAGAAAGTGGCTAGATACATCAATGGACTGAGATTGAACATTCAAGAAGAACTAAGTCTGGTGAGGATGACATCTTTAAAGGAAGCATATTAGTTCCCTGAAAGTTGAAGAAAAGTTGAATAAGAGACATGATCAGAGATAGAGAGGTAGAGGAGGTAAATTTCAGAGAGGTATAACATTTTTTAGAGGTGAGAGATCATTTGTGGAACAAAACAAGTTTGACAACACATTCAAGAAGGAGGACAGAGATAATAATGCATACTAGAGAGATGACAAAAACTTTTACTAGAAAGGAAACCCTAGTGCATACTGGAATGAAGGATACAAAAGAGAAGGAAGAGGAACTAATAGGAGAACATTCAGAGGAATTTTTTTAAAGTGTGGAGATGAAGGACATCGAGCATTTGAATGTAATCAAGGGAGTACAAGCAAGAGAACGGAGAACAATGGAAGATCAGCCTACGTTGAAGAAGAACCTATTGGATCACCCAGTTCAGTTGGCAAACCAAAGAAGGGAGAATCACTTGTGATGAGGAGAGAACTATTTCAAGTAGAGACAAATGAAGAACCACCGCAGAGGAAAATTTTGTTCAGAGCCAGATGCAAATCAGGAGGTAAATGTTGTAAAGTTGTAATTGATAGTGGTAGCTTAGATAACCTAGTTTCAAAAGAGATGGTGACTAAGCTAAAGTTGGAAAGATTGAAACACCCTAAGCCCTATCATATAGCATGGATTTAGGATGATCATAAGGTACTGGCGAGCAAACAATGTTTGGTGAAATTTCATATTGGATCTTATCGTGATGAAGTGTTGTGTGATATTATTCCTATGGATGTATGTCATATTTTGTTGAGTAGACCTTGGCAGTATGATAGGAAAGCTATACATGATAGGAGAAAGAATACATATACTATAACATCAAATGGGAAGAGAATTAACTTGATTCCTTTGGAAGATGATCCTAATAGTGAAGTATGTGGGAATGCTAGAATTTGTTTGGTAGATGGAAGAAAATTTCTAGATGGTTTGAGACATGAGTCGAATATGTGTGATGTTTTGATTCCTATGAAACCTGAAACATTGAAGAAGGAGACTGAAGAACCACAAGCGGAGGAGATAAAAGAGTTGCTAATAGAGTATGAAGACATCATATCAGATAATGTACCTGATGGATTGCCACCTATGAGGAGTATCAGTCATCACATGGATCTTATACCGGGAGCTAGTTTGCCTAATAAAGCAACACATAGAATGACACTGGAAAAGAATAAAGAACTAAATAGACAGATAAAAGAATTATTGAGGAAAGGTTTGATTAGAGAAAGTTGGAGTCCTTGTGCAGTACCTACAGTGTTAGCACCTAAGAAAGATGGAGAGTAGAGAATGTGTACTGACTCTAGAGAAATAAACAAGATCGTAATTAAGTATAGATTTCCTTTACCTAGGATGGATGATATCATGGATTGTTTGAGTGGAGCATGATATTTCACAAAGATGGACTTGAAGAGTGGATACCCTCATATTAGAATTAGAGAAGGAGATGAATGGAAGACTGCTTTTAAGACAAATGAAGGATTGTATGAGTAGTTAGTGATGCCTTTTAGACTGACAAATGCACTGAGTACTTTCATGAGATTGATGAATGAGGTCTTGAAGAAATTCTTGGGTAAGTTTGTTATTGAATATTTGGATGACATTCTAATTTTTAGTAAGACAAAAGAAGAACATTTGTGGCATATTAGACAAGTTTTGCAGAGGTTGAGAGAGGAGGAATTGCTGATTAACATCAAGAAATATAGTTCATGAAGGAATACTTGGGATTTGTGATTTATGTGGAAGGATTGAAGATGGACCCTGAGAATGTAAGAGAAATTGTTGAATGGCCTACACCGGAGAGCATTGGAGAGGTTAGATCATTTCATGGATTAGTTAGTTTCTACCAAAAGTTCATTAGAAATTTTAGTTCAGTATGTAACCCTATGACAAAGACAATGAGAGGTGATAGAAAAGACTTTAAGTGGACATCAGGAGTAGATAAAATTTTTCAACTGTTGAAGAAGAAAGTGACAGAGTAACCTATTTTAGCATTACCAGATTTCAATAAGGTATTTCAAGTAGATTGTGATGCAAGTGGAAATGCAATTGGAGTAGTATTAAGTTAAGAAGGTAGACCTGTAGCATATTTTAGTGAGAAGTTGAATGATGCAAGGAGAAGATATTCAATTTATGATTAAGAGCTCTATGCCATAATTCAAGCCCTAAAGAAGTGGAGACATTATTTGTTGCCTAAGGAGTTTGTGTTGTATACAGATCATCAAGCTTTGCAGTATTTGAACAGTCAAGGTAAGTTGAATCAGAGACACATGAGATGGGTAGAGTTTATACAGAGTTATACATTTGTGTTGAAGTATGGGAGTGGTAAATCAAATAAAGTTGCTGATGCATTGAGAAAGAGAAGAAACTTATTGACAGAGATGAGAGTTGAAGTGTTGGGATTTGATGAATTGAAGAACATGTATAAGGGAGACACTGATTTTGCAGAACCTTGGAAAGCATGTAAGGAACCTGTTGTGATAGATAGGAGTAATTGGTTGGACTATTTCATTCAAGAAGATATGTTGCTCAGAGGAACTCAGTGATGCATACCTAGAAGTTCAATGAGGGATAATTTGATCAAGGAGAAACATAGTGGTGGATTGGCAAGACATTTTTGCATTGATAAAACAGTGGCATTGGTGAGTGAAAATTACTTTTGGCCTCAAATACATAAGCATGTTAGGAAGTTTGTACAGAGTTGTAGACTTTGTCAAGTTGCAAAAGGGAGTAGTCAGAATACTAGATTGTATAGACCTTTGGCAATACCGAAGAGACCTTGGGAAGACATAAGCATGGATTTTGTGATGGGATTGCTGAAGACATAGAGAGGACATGATTCAATATTTGTAGTGATAGATAGATTTTCAAAGATGGATCATTTCATACCTTGTAAGAAGACAATTGATGTAGTACATGTAGTAAACCTATTTTTCAAGGAGATTGTGAGACTATATGCATTATCTAAGAGCATTGTTTCAGACAGAGACACCAGATTTCTTGGATATTTTTGGAAGACACTTTGGAAGAAGATGAAGACAAACTTGAAGTTTAGTTTAGCATTTCATCCAGAGACTGATGGAAAGACAGAGGTAGTGAATAGGAGTTTGGGAAACTTGTTGAGATGTTTGGCTGGAGAGAAGACAAGAAATTGGGATTTAATTCTTTCACAAGCAGAGTTTGCATACAATAATTCAGTAAATAGGAGTGCCAGAAGAACACCTTTTGAGATTGTTACTTGATTGAATCCTAGAGGAGTGAGAAAACTGAGAGACATGGGTATGGAAGAAAAGAGAAGTGCAGAAGTAGAAGAATTTGCAGATCACATGAAGACAATGCATAATCAGGTTAAGAAGCATTTAGAAGACATGAACATCAAATATAAGGAGCAAGAAGATGAGAAGAGAAGACACAAAGAATTTACAATGGGAGATGAAGTGATGGTATACTTAAGAAAAGAAAGATTTCTAGTTGGAGCATATAACAAGTTGAAGATAAAGAAGTTTGGACCTTGTAGGATACTCATAAAATTTGATTCAGGCAATGCATATGAACTAAGTTACTGGAGACATTGGGCATATCACCTATCTTCAATATTGTAGACCTATACTAGTATCATGAAGCAAAGTTCAGTGACAACATGGTAGAAGACTTAAAGAAGCAGTTACCACAACAAGCACCGAAGCAAATTGAAGACATTTTGGACAGCAGAGTTGGACACAGCACCAGAGGAAGACAATACAAAGAATACCTTGTGAAGTGGAAAGGTAGACTAGAAGAAGATTCATCATGGATTTCTCAGGATGAGGTGGACTGTCTTGGTTTTCCTCTAGCTCCAGTAAAGTGAGGGACTCACTTTTTCAATACCCCCAGATGTCTGATGCAGGAGCATCCCTGGTTCAAGAGAAATCTTGCATCAACCAAAAAAAAATTTGCATTTTAGTTTATTTCTTTCCATTTTCCAATTCAATTCAGGCAATTTAGTCAGAAGTAGTTTTTGTATTTTGGTCTACATATTACCACAATTGCATTTCTGATCTTGCAGAGCTAGACTTAGCATCTAGATTCATTCATCTACATCATACCCAAAACTTAGAGCATTTGAATCAAGTACTATAAAGTTATCGCTATAAGAAGATCAATTGTTTTCTCATAATAGAGCATCCTGATAATCCCTGATAATCAGCTAAAGGAGAAGACTTGCAAAGCATTTCCTGATCCGCGAAGCCTAACAACACACCATTAATTGATCCTTGGTTCGTGGTCAACCTTGTCTAAGATCTGCACATCATTCTATGCATTTGTGGAAGTGTTCTACATGATTAGGTCCGACCTATCCATGTATACACGTTACAACCTTCATTGGAGTTTGTGATCTTCCTTGGCTCACGCGGAGGAATCTTGTGATCCGGAGATGATATATATTGATGTATTAGATCTCTAAGAAAGCGGGTAGGAAGTTAGAAAGTGATTAACTTAGTGATAGTTGATAGTTTGGATTCTTCACGAAGGGACTTCAAAGATATATCTTGTGCATATTCTAATATTATGTAATCAGGCCTATGAGCCCTAATTGTAAGCCTGCATGTTGCCGTCTGATCTGTAATTAAATTCTATGATATACTGAATGATTGAATCTACATTTGTTTCATATCTTTGACTTGTTTCCGTTGTGTTTACTCTTGTTGTATAGTCTGGATAGTTCATTCTATGGACCCTCCTACCATGACTGCACCAGGTCCTAACATGGATCCCCCTAGTGATAAACCATGTATATTAAGAATTGATGGATCCAAATCCAAGTAAGGTGTTGGAGTTGGAATTGACCTCATCAACCCACAAGGAAATTCATTCCTAATGGCATACAAATTGCAATTCCACTGCACTAATAATGTGGCAAAATATGAGGCCTTAATACATAGCCTACTGTTTGAATTGAAGAAGAAGGTTAAAGTCCTTCATGTCTTTGGAGATTCTAAGCTTGTAGTCAAGCAAGTAAGGAAGTTGTATTCCTTTAACTACAAGTGATTATTTAGCTATAGACATAGAGTCTGGGACTTGATAGAAGGTTTTGATCCTTTCAACATCACACATGTCCCAAGGAAATTTAACCATAGAGAAAATGCTCTAGCTACCGCAACCAATACGTTAGAGACATTAGCAATATCTAGGATGAAACGATTCTCAATTGAGTAAGTATCAACTCCATCAATTTTGGATAATGTCACGAATTTCCAAGTATTTGAGGATGATTAGCACATCCTGGATTTTATCACCAATAGGGATGTCTTTGAGACCCAAGTAATAGATGAACAAAACAGAGATGACCAGAATTGGGATAAAGAAGATATTATCAACATGCAGGATAACAAGATTCCAAAGGGAATGATAGAATTGGAAAGGTTTTTTGATCTAGATGACATAGTCAAGCAGAGGGATCTCACCAAAGCAGATGGATGAGATTATGAGCCCCTAGACATAAGTGACATTTCAGAGGGTAGGAAGGTCCTAATTGGCAAAGTGTGTACACCCACTGAAAGAGAGGGGATAACCCAGGCTTTGAAGGATTACATCCATGTGATTGCATGGACATATGATGAACTTAAGACATATGATGCCTCAATCATTACACACACCATCCCGTTGAAGCCCGATGTGAAGCCATTTAGGAAGAAGCAAAGACCAGTCAATGCATTGATGGAGCCTCTGATATTTGAAGAAGTTAAGAAGCTACTAGCTATGAGGATCATCTTCCCTGTCAGCTTGCACTCTACCTAGGTCACCAACCTAGTTCTAGTACAAAAGAAAAATGGAGATATCTGGCTATGTGTAGACTTTCAGAACCTTAACAAGGCATCAGAAAAGGATATTTATCCTTTTCCCTCCTTAGATGGAGTACTCTAGATGGTAAATGGAGCTCAAATTATGTCCTTTCTAGATGGTTTCTCAAGATACAACCAGGTCATGGTTGACAAGATTGACATACTGAAGACTACATTCACCACTAAATGTGGAATCTTCACCTACATGAGGATGCCATTCGGCTTGATTATTGTTGGCGTGACATTCCAGCATGCTATGGATATAGTCTTTTGAGGCCTATTTGGCCAATGTATCATCATATACATGGATGACCTCACAGTATTTTTTAAGGTTAGAGGTTATCACATTGGTGAGCTTCGAAGAATATTATAGAGATGTGAACAATACGGCATCTCACTTAATCCCAAGAAATACATCTTTGGTGTTACTACCAGGAAGTTATTAGGACATCTGGTGTCTGAGAATGGGATATCCATTGATCCAGACATGGTCAATTCCATCATGAAGCTCTAATTTCCTGGAAGCAAAAAGGAACTCAAATCCTACTTCGATAAGATTAACTTTATCCGCAAATTCATAACAGATTTTTCTGAAATAGTAAGACCACTCAATGCTATGTTAAAGAAGGATGCTAAGATAGAATGGACATCAGAAGCCAAACCAACATTCGAAGACATCAAGAAAGCAATTGTTGATGCTCTAATGCTAAACAGTCCTGATTAAATGAAGGCATTTTATATATACTCATTTGCCTCAAATCATACATGCACTGATATGCTAACCCAAATAAATGATGTCAAGAATGAGAATCCCATCGCTTTCATGAGTAGTTCATTCAAGGACACTGAATTGAGATATCTGGATGTTTAATGACAGGCTTTAGCCTTAGTTCAAGTAGTAAAGAAATTTTGACACTATATCCTAAGGAGTAGAGTAATAGTTGTCATGGTAGAGTCAGTGGTTAAGATGTTGCTAATGCAAAACAAGCCAAGAGAAAAGTTAGCTAAATGGATAACAATCCTACAGGAGTATGACATGGACATCACTTCGATGAAGCTAGTTAGAGGACAAGCTCTAATCCAAATGATTACTGAGATAGATCCTAATTTGATTAACTAGTAGTATGTGGTGGGTTCAGATGTGCAGGAGGATTTCTATTCAAACATCAGGCATATACTGATAACAGGAAGGTGTCCAGACAACTTGAAAGCATTCTTGAGAAGACCTTTGAGAATCAAAGCTCAAAGTTAAATGATCAAGGGAGGAATCCTCTTTAAGAGAAATCACGAAGGCATATATCTTAGATGCCTCAATAGACCAAAAGAAACCAAAGTCTTGCAAAAATTGCATGATAAGTTTAGGACAGCTCATAGATCCCATCTAGCCACAACACATAAGATCCTTACATCTTGGTATTATTGGCCTACAATCTTTAAAGATACAACTAACCATATCATGTATTATCATACATGTCAGGTAGCTACAAATAGGTAAAGGTATGCAACTCAGCCATTACAACCTGTGCTGCAGATGCACCCATTTGCACAATGGGGCATGGATTTCATAGGAGCCATTAATCCTCCATCATCCATTAGACATAGGTATGTCTTGAATGTTATTGATTACTGCACTAGGTGGACCGAGGCTGTGAGTAGCAAAACATACACATCTGAGATGTGATCAAGTTATTAGAGGACAACATCATTACAAGGTTTGGTGTCCCTTATGCTTTGGTATGTGATAACGGTCCCTCTTTTGCTTCTTTAAGGTTTTCCAATTGGGCATTTGACAATGGAATAACTAAAATTCTCATCTAACTATTACCCCCAAGGAAATGGACTTGTCGAGTCCACTAACAAGAACTTACTGGATATTATCAAGAAACTCATAGAGAAAAATCCTAGGGAGTGGAATACCCTACTAAAATATGCCTTATAGGTTGATAGGACCAAAGCAAAGACAACCCTAGGTCACTCCCCATAAAAATTGGTTTATGGACTAGATCCTATCCTTCGTGTCAACTTGAAAGTCCCTACCCTGCAGTTTGCCCAAGAATATCTAGATCTAGATAACAAACTAGAAGTTAGGCTACTACAACTTATGCACCTAGAAGAAAAGAGATATCGAGCAATCAATCATTTCTGTAAACATCAAGCCATTGCCAAATGGTAGTTTGACAAAAGGGCCAAGCTTAAAGCATTTAGGATATTTGATCTTGTGTTGTCTTGGGATAAGGCCCATGAAAAGAAAGGAGATCATGGAAAATTTGACAAACTATGGATAGGTCCCTTTCAAATAGTTGAAATATTAGGGGATAGAAGATACAGGCTAAAAACCTTCACTAGAGAGATGTTCGCCTATCAATGGACAATTTGTGAAACACTATTTCCAAGCCTAATTCAAGAGAAAATCTAAAACTTGTATATATGTATATAACTACTTGTGCTGTTGGTTTTTGTGTTGTTTCCTTGTTTGTTGAATCCATGTTTTGGTCAGGTCTAATATGGAGCACCTTTCCACTTTAGAAAACAATAGGATTTCTAGAATTTAGGAAAGAATCCCAAATCCTTACATAGGTTATAACTTCTACAGGTTAGCTTGTACTGATTTACTCTATGAAATCATATTCACAATCAAAATGAAGGTTGTCCAAGGGATCATGTCATGCCCACATTTCCCATGCAGTCACAACATGCATCACACGTGTCATGTCCACATGCGCCATGTGGTCATCACATGAAATACCAAAAATTTTCCCACAATAACAAAATTTACAACACAAGCAAAATAAGTAATTTTCACACATCCTTCATGCAACAAATAAATAATTTTCGTACATCCTTCATGCAACAAATAGAAATACAAAGGAAAAGCCATGAAATCCAACCTTAAAAAGCCCTTTAATGGATGAAGTTGATGAAGAGCTCCACACTTAGTCTCTTCTCCCAATCTCTCCTCAAAAAAACAATCTCTCTATGATCACAAGCAAGGGATAATGAATGGAGGATATAGGATGGCTAGAATAATTTCGGCATTATGAGGCTATGAAGAGGAGAATAGAGAGAATTGGGCATTATGAGGATGCCAGAAGAAGATTTCCTAGAGGAAATTAGGCATGATAAGAATGCAAGAATGAAGTCCCCCTGCAAGAATGAAGTTCCCCTGCAAGAATCAAGTTCCCCTGCAAAAATCCAGTCTTTTCTCTAATTGCTTAGAGAAGGGTCTTATTTATAGATTTTTTGAAAAGAGAATGGAAGGTGAGGATCAAAAGTTGAGATCAAGGGCTCACATTATTTGAGAATTTTAAATTCATAGTGGATGAATTAAAAATTTATTTTTTTGGGAAGAGTGGATTATGACATCAAGGGCTCACATTATTTGTGAATTTTAAATTTATAGTGGATGAATTAAAAATTTATTTTTTTGGGAAGAGTGGATTATGGCATCAAGGGCTCACATTATTTGTGAATTTTAAATTCATAGTGGATGAATTAAAAATTCATTTTTTTGGGAAGAGTGGATGATGACATCAAGGGCTCACATTATTTGTGAATTTTAAATTCATAGTGGATGAATTAAAAATTCATTTTTTTGGGAAGAGTGGATGATGACATCAAAGGCTCACATTATTTGTGAATTTTAAATTCACATGTGAGGACAAAAATGAATTAAAGATTGTAATATTTATGAATTTTTTTAAGATTGTAATATTTAAATAACTCCACTCCTTTTTCCACTATCCCAAGTGGAATTAAAAAAATATCCCCACCCATGAAGGACCACACCACTTCATGGGGACTCTCACCAAAAGTGAGGGAACAAGAAGATAAGCCCCTCCATTATTGGTGGACCATGGAGTCATTTCAAGCCTTGGAAATGGAGAAAAGATGGGCTTGAGTGTTGATCCCACTCATCCTATCCTTCCCATGCCTCTAAATTCGTCACTTAACTTCACTGTGAAGTTAAGGTGACCATACAGAGGTTAACTAAGGGTTACCCAAGTCAAAAGTGACCCTAGACCCATGGGGTATAACCCAGGGTCAATTTAAACTTAGTTAGGACACCCAAGGTCAAGTTAAGACACAAGAAAAGGGTCTCAAAAATTTAAATTAAATAAATGAAATTCAAATACAATTCTTACAACACAAATCATAATTCAATTTTACAAAAGGGTAGACCTAACCCATTCAACCTCATGCAAGACAATATTACAACATTACAACATTGCACCAAACACAAAGTTGATCTTGGTTCCTCATGGAACTAGATCAGCTTCACAAGGGATTACGACATAAGGTGTGGAATAATCTCCTATATCTATGGTTTTGTTAGAAATACTTGCACACTCAATCTTAAAGTTAATTCCACATATACATATCATAGCCGAAGCAAATTCAATACATGCATTTCTAAAGCATACCACAATTCTTATAAACATAATGAAATTACATGACAATTTTCTATCTAACCTCACCCAATTAATTTTCCTGTAATGTAAACATTAATTGGACATCACCTAATTAGTTTTCCTAATAGAATAAACATCTATATAACATCACCCAATTTGTTTTCTCTTAAAGCAAACATCTAACTAACGTCACCCAATTAGTTTTCCTTTAACATAATAAGGTTTAATAGTTTGAAAATCCAGGAACAACAGTCCCATAAATATAAAAATACCAACAACAGTAAGCTAAATAGTCACATGTATGGAAATGAAAAAGTGTAGGCCTCACAGATCATCAAATGAACACACCTTAAAAGTTCCTAGGACTGGTTAAAAGTGTTAGTGTCTACATTAAGTGAAAAATCTAAAGGTTTACCTTTGCTACCACTATAATTCCTAGCCTAGCAACAGGTTCCATTACTGTACAAACAATGACCTAAAATGATATATCTTACACATAAGGAAATATTGAAAATCAAAGGAAAAGAGAATTTATTCTCTCAAGGTCATCTAAATAGCCCTACTGGGGTATGGACACCTAACTGGCAGTGGGGCCCTATTTAGGGGAATTATAGGCGATAACCTTGTCGGGGCTATGAACGTGTGACTACCAGCAAGGCTCTATCCAAGATTGGCTTAAAATATTAAATCCAACTATGTAGCTTAATGTTAATTATTGTCACCTTTAACCTCTTCAACAGGGAGGAAATGAATCAATGCACACACTTGCGTTCCTTCTCATAATCTAAGTTTCATTAGTGACTATGATCTCATTTGATCTAATCCTGATATCCATCTACAATGGAAGTTGGGAATTCTATGTCTAGATTTGCCTTCTCTCTTAAATTGATTTAAAATTTAGTTTTTTTCTTTGGTGGCAAGTTGTTGTGTGGTCTTACAACATGCCCCATTTTGCCTTAGCAAAATAGGGACCCAACTATTTTTTGATTGGCTTTGCTTGTGTGTTTTCCCTTTGGGCAGTATGGTAAAATGTCATGTCCTGATCCATGATCATGATACAAGTCAAGCATGTTTCTCTACAAAGGTCATCAGTGGATAGAGGATCAAATTCTAAGAAACTTTACCTTTTATATCATGTCAAAATTCCTTAAAATGAGCAAGTTATGTCTGGTCAAAAGTTTTTGTCATATGGTTGTTCTGGTCAAAGAGATATGGATATTGTGCCTATAATATCTTGTACATTCCTAATATCCATGTCCATGCCTATCAAAATGTCTAGTCCTTATACAAACACTTAGGGGAGCGAACCATAGATTCGAACCTAGAATAATCATTAAATCATGTCAAATCAATGATCGCTTCACCTATATGGATATAGTCCCTTGCTGAATATCCATATCTGTGCCTCCTCAAACTATCAAATTTATCATGGCGAGTCATGAAACTATCAACCGGACATGATATTTGTAGATGGATATTATTGATCACCAAATATCCATATCTTTGTCAAATATCCATATCCCTATGGTGCCCGTCAAATTTATTCCTGCTAGTGGATCACCAATATATGGATATTTTGCACAGGATATTTTGACATGGATATTAAATTTTTAATTTCCATGTCCAAATGTCCATATAATATCTTGCATTACTAAAGAATCAATGTCCCACGCACTAAAACCTTTGACTTTTCAAAGAGATATTTATGACTGGATATTTTACACTTGTTGAATATCCATATCCATACCAATATCTGCATCCATATCCTGAGTAAGGATTTCCCTCCACTTGTCCAACCATTGACTTTTCAATGGGATATTTTGCATAAAGGTATTTTTTAAGGTATATTTCATATATCTTAACCTTTAAATGTGAATTAGATTCTAGTACTTCCCACTTTAGTCAACGATGTTTGATCAGAACCGTTGTTGATGTCACCTAGACATTTTGAACTTGGATATTCACCATCACATCTAGTCAAATTCAAACAGATATTTTGTATGGGAATTTTGAATGGGATATTAAATTTCAAATGTCCATACCCATATCCCTTCCCACATTTAATGTTGTACATACGTGTTGCTGGCCTTTTAAATTTAAAAGCGTACCTTTTTGACAGTTGTAAATTCCTCCCACGCCTAAATGATGAATAATCATCTAACGGTAGAATGGGTAATTAATATGCCCTAATTTATTGTTTTCTAAAGATAAAAGGAAAATTCATCCATTATTGTTAATTACCAAAGTATTCAAGCTAAAATTTTAGAGAACTAAAAGCGATTAAAGAGGAACTATAGGTGATTATGACAATTTTTACAACAATAGGAGAATAGGATTACAGAGAGCGGAGAAAGTGTTGCATAGTTGAATGGTATTCATATCCAAATCTACATATTAAGGTTGAAACCTTAACTACCATCTATGAATAAGACAAAATTGTTGAACACCTAGAATACTGAGAGGGGGATGAATCAATATTCTTTTAAACCCTTCACACAATAAGCATTTAATCCTTTTACCAAATTCAATAACATTAAAGCAAATTAAGCTTAAAACATATAGACACAAACTACAACACATGAACAGTAGGATTTTTACATGGAAAACTCTAAAAGGAAAAAACCACGGTGAGGATTAGCTCACAATATAATGTAGTAGCAATACAAAATTACAAAAAGGGCTCACTAGTCAAAAGAGAGAATGCTCACTGCAGGTGGACTCACTATCCAAGTGAACTCACTACCCATTGAATAGGAAGGAAAGATAGAAGAGAAAAGAAGTTGCTCACTACCAGGATTTGAACTATTACAATTTCATCTACATATGCATGGAATACAGTCCCAATGGAGCTCAAGTCACAGAAACAAAACTTCTCTTGCTGATCTGAAATATCTCATTGTCTTGCTCTGCATTTCTTCAATTCACATTTGGAGGCACTTGTTGCATTCTTCAGGGCACACCTTCATCACCTCATCGCAAAGATACCAAAAATAGTCCTCCATATATATCTGCAACATCCACAACACCAATTAGGTCGGCCTAATTGAGTGTAACGGTCACAATATCAAATTTGTAAGCAGACGGCCCCGAATCTTCATGCACACATTTCACACCAAGAATCAAACTATGACCTAACTTTAAATAGGTTGGAATGGACCTAAAATAGTTCCTACTTCACTTCATAAGATATGTTTACCTCCTGCACACCATCACTACCTTTAGGTCAGCTTCACTGATAAAGTAACACTAATATAAACCAACTATCAAACCTAAAAATGGTATGGACAGAATTCCAAATTTCCTTAAACCTAGAATATACACACTTCATGTAACCATAGACTTATCTTCAAATATGCATAGCAAAAGGTTCGCCTGTGGTGGAATGCGGAGTAATTCAAATCTCCTTTGGCACTGTCAATGCACTATCTATTTAGGATACTATACTCAGACAACCCTATCTTTCATTCTGGAGGACACCAGTAGACAAAATTTTGGAATTAGATGCATTTAATGATAAACAACAGCATATCAAAGCCACACGATATGTTCTTCAATGGCGAAACAATGCGGACCAAAAAACTAGAACACTGTACATTGAAAGCAATTATACTAACACTTAGCAAAATTACCTTACCGGACCAAATCTCTTAGCACAGTTAACTTCTAAGAAAGAGTAGATGAATCCTAAATGAAATAGGATCAAACCCTCTTGCAAAATTCCCATTCAAAACTATTTTGCAAACCCTACAACTTTTGTTGCCATTAATGACAACACTACATAACATCATGCTCTGCCTTATCTTTTGCATGCTAACAATCTCTCCAACACTGATATTGCCAACAAACCTCCCCCCCCTTTCATCACTTTTGCTGTTATAGTTGTTTACCAAGGGTAAATCCTATGTTACAAAGGTAAATCTTTAGGGTAAATCTAGATTTATATATGGGTATGTTGGATTTTGGTTCACAATGTGACATTTAAGGTAATCTTCTCGCTTAAACACCTAAACCCTAGTTTTGACTATGGATGTCTATAACTCACAGGACAAGATGCAAAACTGCAAGGATCACAAGGATGGCAAGTTTAAGGCACCAATGATCCCCATGCATGGGCCTATATGCCATAAGTATGGATGCATAGATGACACACATTGCGGGCAAACTAATCTAAATGCCTTTAGGGCACAGATTCTAGCAGGAGAATATAACCCAATCCTGAAGAACTTTGTGCAAATAGAGATATTCCATGCAATAGGGTTCCCATATGCAACTGAAGCTCTAGAGCTCATCATTAAATGTGCAAACAATTACAATGTAGTGACTAGAAGGGTAGAACACTAGGGCCGCATGTATGTCAACTTCTCCGTGAATGGCATTACAAAAACATTCAAATTTCCTACTAACAGGGGTATGTACAAGGTAAATATGGAAGCCCTAACAGTGAAATTTAACAATAATACTACATATTCCAAGAAAATCATTTTCTCCATATGGAGGTCATAGGACAACAAAGCTAAGGCTATGGCTATGATGCCTTAACACTTATCCAAATATGACATCAACCTCAAGATATAGTATATGATAGTACTTCATAGCAGAATGACAAGAAATATAGATTCTAGAAATTTTGAACCTTGGATGTTCAGGTTGATTAGAATGGTGAAAGACAAAAACTAGGTGGTAGGATGGACCAAATTGATAAACGACAATCTCCATGATGGAATGGTACACTGGAGGAAGAAAAGAAGGTTATTTTATATGACATCCTATGTGGTATATACATGTGCATATAAGTCAGCACTCAATAGACTGCAAACTATCAAAAGACTAGGACGTATGCCAAATGAGTAAACAGTGTGGGAGCACTACCCACAGTTGGAGAGGAATATTTCAACAAGGCAATCAATGAATGTTGTATAATGTACTTGGTTAGACTTTTGGAAGGTGACAGAGCCAAAAGGCTCTCGAAGGAAGCATAGGAGATGATACAGAGAAATGAGGCATGGTTCATCTAGTTCCCTACTCATGCATATATTAGGATGGAAGGTTTTGAGGGCAATCCATTTATGCTCCAAGATATCCTACTGATAGTGTATTGTTATTAGAGGTGACAAGACAAATAATCCCATCCTGCGAAGCATACAAGAGGAAGAATAGGAAAGGGAATGTTAGATTTCCTATGGAGATTAATTCATATGCATGTGGCTCAATTGATGGAGCCAAGACATCTAAGGAAGCATTGTATATGTTACATCTGAGGAAGCATTGTATATGTTACATCTATAGCTATTTCCTCTGGCCAAGTACTATGATCCATATCATAGAATGGAGAGGTGGGTAAGCAAGAAGCTGCGACATGTAGTATGCCTTGAGGAATATTGGGTGGATTGTGATGATGAGGAAGATGTAAGGAAAAGAGGATATCAGAGACTTACCCTGAATCAAATCAAGACATTAGGATGCCTGGAAGTCCTGCCCCAAGTCAAGTACGATGATGGGAACCTGCTAGACCCAAATATGAGGAGAAACAGATATACAGAGAGCCATTTTCCTTTCATGATTGGAGCCAACCTGATGAGACGTCCATAGGTGTCATAACAACAAAAGTAATGGACATTACCAAGAGATGGGTGAATAAAAAGGTAGGTGAATTGAAAGATAGGGTTGTTTCTATCACCCAAGACAAGAAGAGAATGTTGGAGAGGGATGACCTGGGATTTGATGACTTCCTCATTCATAAGAGGCAAGTCATGGAAGCAAAGCTGACACAACTAGGACATTTGGCATAAAGAGAGGAGGAAGTGTTTACATCCAAAGGTGTAACCATAGCCACTCGACCTTCACCTCCTAGGGATATGCCTTTACCAACTATTCATGTTATTACCACAGCTATAGTCGAGCCATAAATTACAGATTTGTTGGGAGGGATGAACATCCCTAAGCAGAAAAGAGGACATGTAACGATGATGAGAGGTTTTACTCTAGATATGTGGATGTACAAATAAAGGATCAGTAAGGACCTATAAGAATGGAGTAGATGTTCGCTCAAGCCTAGTCCCAGGTGATGTCATTATTATCTCCTAATAGTGCACCCTTGCTGAGTAAACTTAGCCTATTGGTGGAACATTGGAAAGCCTCCCTGATTGTGGGCTCAGATAATGGAAGCCAACCTCTAAAGTAAGTTGGCTCTTATGGTGTTCACCTAAAATACTGCTTGTTGGAAAAGGGTAAGAAAGACTGCATAAAATAAAACCTATGACTAAGGGTGATGCACCAAATTTGATATCTAAAACTTGCACAGTTGCTTTAAACACATATTCAATCAACAATAAAGATTGACATGCACAATTAAATACTCATATGCCTTTGCATAAAAAATTCATAAGAAGGATTTAATGTTTACAATTCTAGAAGGAAAATATATTTTCACAACTTGAATTATTTGCATTCAAACACAACTTATAACCTACAAACACATACACTTTCTTTACAAAGGTGCTACTAATGAGACACGACAACAAGGAATGAGATAACTTCACATGTAATTGCATTAGTCATTTAAATGCACACAATAGAATTTAAAATTGATAAGGCAAAATGCTTATCTCCATTGATCTTCAAAGGTGTAAACTGTCATACATATCTATAAAATGAGTTACAAATCCTGTTGCATGCTGAAAAGAACTCCAAAAATGAGTTACAATACTTGCTTGAGAATGAAAAGAACTAACTCCAAAAATGAATAATGAAGTTACTATATGTTGTTGTCTATTAGTTGCACAAAAGAAGGGACCCAAAAGCCTAGAAAATAGCTCCCAAATTCCCTCCAAAATGAGTCAAAAGTGAAGAAAAGGTCAAGGCATGACCTTACCTATCATAAAGGCATCAGAAACTACTCCTAAATGCTCTCCAAGACCTTTAAAACCAAGTCAAAACCACCCCTATATTCTCTCCACATGTTTGTCAACTTCCTCTAACCTCCCCCTATATGCTTGGCACTTGATTAATACTTAACTATATGTAATGTCCCCCATCTAGCCCATTGGATCAATGGACATGGATTAGCCTATGACTAGACTCCTGTAGGCTAATGGAGATGTTTAGGGGGTCATTTCAGCGGACTTACTCTTTATAGTAAGTTGGGAGTCGGGCACCTGCTATTTATGGCAGGACAATGTGGATGGTCATGGCATAGGAATTCATGTTATTTAAGGGCCCAAGGTATTATAAGTCAATATATAAGTTAAATTAAATATTTAACTTATAATATTCGAAAGTTAAGTTACTTTAAGTCATAAAGTAATGTTGCTTTATAAAATTAAGTTATGACTTAAAGTTGGGCTACTAGGAGGTGGGCACCCCTCATGGAGAGATAAGGGGGTGATTTATAAATTAAAAATAATAAAAAACTCTCATCTTGGGCGTTGGGCTTGGGAGAGGAACAAAAAGGCAAAAAGTGCTCTCATTTGGACATGCGAAGATTATTGATTTTGGCTTTCTCCTTATGAGTTTATTGTGCTTTGGCTTTAGAGCTTGGCTCTACGGTTTCAGTTGGCTATGTTGGGACGAAAACCCTGACATTGGTCCCTTTCCTCATGTGTGGGAGATCGTATCAGGAGAGGATTTGTGGAGGCTTCATCCAGGGGTCTCATTTGTGCATTCAGTAGATACATCTTGGAGATGATTCGAGCATGAAATGACTATATTTTCAGGAGTTTATGATCTGTAGAGGAGAACAAGGTTATAAGTGACATATTTATGCATTTTAGAAGGTGTTTATTGGTTGCACAGAATTCCCAAGGTAGGTCTTACCACTACAGCAGGGTCATACCTGTTGCAAGTATGGGTCTAACCAGTGTTGTCATTGATGTCAACATACTCATGTTGCATTGATGAGAAGGATTGAATGAGCAAAGAAGAGAAATGGAGACAGTGAAGCAGAGATCCTAGCTAAGATGCAGATCATAGGTTGCAGTTCAAAGGGTTTTTAGATGAGTCTTGAGATGATCCAGTCAAGTTTTCAGAGGTTTGCATGAAGATCTGAAGAAGTTATGGCCACTCAAGTAGAACTGGCTCTAGCAGATGTTTAGAGGTGACAAAGTGACACAGATAGGTCTGGTGAGATCCAGTAATGCATTATCCCATTCTGCGGATTTGAGGGAGTGTTGAGGACGCCCGTGTGAAGTGTCAACTCGATTGGTTCATGGTTTAAAGGTCCGGAAGAACCTATTCCTTTGTGACAGTAATGACAGACTATGTTCTTAAAGCTCTGGATGAAGGAGAGAAGAATTCCAGCAAGCAGATGAAGTGTGGATGTTCTTAAGTGATTCAGGAAAGGTTGTGGTGATCTTTGTATCGTGTCTAGTTCATGTTGGTGGTCCGCATTGAAGTTAGAGTGCGCATTTGAAGAATAACCACTAAATGATGGTGTTCTTCTTGAGACTGGCCAACCAGATGTATTACACATCTTGTGGATGTTCTTGTAGATGTTTGCCGACTTAGATGATTATTCCTAAGTCGATGCCTTGTATAAATAAGGGATTGTGAAGTCCTTCCAAAGTGTGTTTTTTGGTGTGATGAGCGTGTGGTAGCAAGGAGGAGAGCGAAAGGCAGAGCAGAAGTATTGGGCTTAAATGGAACTGATTCAAGCATGGTGAAGATGATATTCTCCAGTTCATGTATGTGATATTCATTCCTTTGTAGACAGTGTGTCTCTTGTAGGTAGTGAGCCTCTTGTGAGCAGTGTGCTCGGGTAGTGAGCCCTAATTGGCATGTGCCATTTTGTTATTTCTATTCTTCTAATAGGGAATACAATCTTGGGTTAATCACCCTGTGGTTTTTCCCTTAACTGGGTTTTCCACGTCAAAATCTTGGTGACTTATGTGTTGATATGTTTCTGCTTTTGATTTGAATGCATTATGATTCATGATTAATATTCTGCTAATCTCTAAAGAAGATTTAAGTGTTTAATAGGAGAAAGTTTTGCATAACTAATTCACCCCCATCTTAGTTGTGTGCCCTAAGTCTAACAATTGGTATTAGAGCTAAGTTCCTTGAAAAGAGCTTAACTGTTTGAGGAGACCCAGGATGTCATCCTACAAGAAGGATAGTATGAAGTTTGATGGAACCAATTTCAATCTATGGAAAGGTCACATGAAGTGTCACTTGCAATGCATGGGAATAGCATGCTGGACCATGGTTACAACACAATATGTACCTCCATAGGGTGGTCCAAAAGCTGCAAATGAAATCACAGATGCTGAAAACAATTTGCAGACTAGATAAGCTCTTCTAAGCGCATTATCTGATACAGAGCTCTCAAATGTTATTGACCTTCCAACTAATTTTGATATTTGGAAAAAATTGGAACTTTTGCATGAAGGAGACCAGTACGTTAAATGTGCAAGGTTACAGAGTTTGAAAGGGAAATTTGAAAAACTGAAGATGAGAGATGATGAAAATATTACTTCTTTTATGCAAAGAGTAAATGAGCTTGTTTGTGGAATTAGAAATGCTAGTGGAGTCTTGGATGAAAATGAGATTGTTGGAAAAATTCTCAGATCCCTTCCTGCCTCTTAAAAAATCAAGGTTGCTGCCATTGATGAATTCAGAGCCCATACAACTGTCACAAGAGACCAATTGGCTGGAAAATTGGCTACATTTGAAATGACCGAGTTTGGAGATGATCTCCCCAAGATTGAATCTTGTATTTAAAGCCAGTGCCTTTGTAAAAGGTAAACAAAGGTTTGATCTGGGAGAGAACTCATCAAGGAAACTGTCATGGTATGAAAAAGCAAGAAAAGACCTGGAAGAAGAAGTAGAAACTGCTCAACTTGAAGCCCTTATTGCAAAGAGATTGCTAAGAGGATCCGGTAAGTATGAAGGAAAATTACCTTTTAAGTGTTTTAACTGCAATAAGATTGGTCATTTTGCCACAAAATGTCTGGAAAGATTTTCAAGGCCAAATCCTAACAGATCAAGGTTCCAAACAATTGTTACTATGTTCATGAAGAAGATGATAATGAAGGAGTAACAGATGATGAATTAGAGACTAGAAATAAATCTGGAAGTGAATGGGTGTTTATTGCCATTAAGGAAGAAGAACCAATATCCTCTGTATCTGTCAATCATAAAGTTGTAGAAAGAGCCCTGGCTGCCCAAGTTGAAGCAAAGGATGATTGGGTCATTGACAGTGGTTGCTCTCACCATATGACAGGTGACAAAAATAAGTTCATAGATTTGGAAAGGTATGAAGGAGGAGTGGTGAAGTTTGGTGATAATTCTGTTGGTAGAATTAGAGGAAGAAGAACTATTTCTTTTGATGGAAGGAACAAAACCGGTAATGTTCTATATGTTGAAGGCTTGAAGCACAATCTTCTCAATGTTGGATAGTTGGTGGACAAGGGCTATGATCTCTGGTTCAAGAATGGAAAATGCAAGATCTTTGAAAGCTCCGGAACAGAGATTGCATCTAGTACCCAAACTAAAGGTAATATCTTCCACTTGGTTGGCACTGGTAAAAGTTGCTTATTTTTTCAAGTTGATCAGAGTTGGTTATGGCATAAGAGAATGTGTCATGTGAATTTTGATAATATCATCAAGATAAGCAATACTCAGGCTGTAAGAGATCTTCTAAAATTGGTGAAACCTACCAATAGCTTGTGTAAAGAATGTCAATTGGGTAAGCTGAGTAGAATCACATTCAAGAGTAAGGAACTGTCTTCTACCAGATTATTGGACTTAGTTCATACTGACCTTTGTGGCCCGTCAAGAACTAGGAGTATGCAAGGTGATAGATACTTCATCTTACTAATTGATGACTATTCCTGGATGATGTGGGTAACTTTTCTGAAAGAGAAATCAGAAGCCTTTCAGAAATTCAAAATATTCAAGGCTATGGTAGAAAATGAAACCGGATTGAAATTGAAATGTCTGAGGTCTGATAGAGGTGGAGAATTCACATCTGGTGAGTTCATAGAGTTTTGTGAGAAACATGGAATAAAGAGACAATTGTCTGCTCCTAGGACTCCACAACAGAATGGAGTAGTGGAAAGAAAGAACTGGACCATACAGGAAGCATCTAGGACCATGATGATGGAAGCAAATGTTGCTCACATCTATTGGAGAGAAGCTGTCAGCACTGCAGTTTATACTCTCAATCAAGTTCAAATCAGAAGTAATACTGGTAAGACTCCTTATGAACTTTGGTTTGGCATCACTGCTATTGTGAGGTATTTCAGAGTTTTTGGTAGCAAATGTTACATTAAAAGAGATGAAGATCTAGGAAAGTTTGATGCTAGAAGTGATGAAAGAATATTCTTGGGTTACTCTACTCAAAGCAAAGCATACCGGTGTTATAACAAAAGACTGAGAAAGATGATAGAAAGTACAAATGTGAAGGTTGATGAGGGAATTGAGAAACCCTCAAGGTTTTATGAATATGAAGATGATCAGAATGGTGTTCTGACTCAAGGAGCCCAAGCCTCATATGTTAGTCAAATTCAAGCTAATCTGGTAAACCAGGAAGAAGAAATAAGTTTCAATGAACCTGATCAAGAATCAGAAGAGCAGGAAATTCCTAAAGTTCCTAGGTATGTAAGACTAAACCACTCTGAAGATCAGATCATATGTGATAAAAGCAAAGGGGTACTAACAAGAAGGAAAATTGCTCAAGATTCAGAAGAGTATTGTTTGATTTCAAAGATTGAACCTAAGACAGTGAATGAAGCTTGCAATGATGAAAACTGGACTAAAGTAATGGAGGAAGAGCTAGTGCAAATAGAGAAAAATCACACTTGGGATCTTGTTCCCAGACCTAGAAACAAGAATGTGATTGGAACCAAATGGGTCTTCTGGAACAAACTAAATGAAGTTGGTGAAGTAATTAGAAATAAAGCCAGATTGGTCTGCAAAGGCTACTCTCAAATAGAAGGAATTGATTTTGAAGAAAATTTTGCTCCGGTGGCAAGAATTGAAGCAGTCAGATTATTTCTTGCCTTTGCTGCCTTCAAGGATTTTAAGGTATATCAGATGGATGTCAAGTCTTCCTTTCTAAACGGTGACTTGGAAGAAGAAGTGTATATAGAGCAACCGGATGGATTTCAGTTGTCTGATCATGGTGAAATGGTCTGCAAGTTGAAGAAGGCACTGTATGGATTAAAGTAAGCCCCAAGAGCCTGGTATGAAAGATTGGATAAGCATCTTTTAAAGATTGGTTTCAACAAAGGTACTGCTGACAATAACTTATATTTCAAAATTGATCATGAAAACATCTTGATTGTTGAAGTATTTGTTGATGATATCATCTTTGGAGGAAGAGATAGTATGTGTAAAACTTTTGCAAATCAAATGAAAAGTGAGTTTGAGATGTCTATGCTTGGTGAAATGAATTTCTTCTTGGGTCTGCAAATTACTCAAACAAAGAAAGGAATCTTTATTTCTCAAACCAAATATGTGAAAGAATTGTTGAGGAAATTTGGAATGGAAGATTCAAAGCCAATGAATACTCCCATGGCAACTGGCTGTAAGTTGAGCAAAGATGATGACTCTCCTAAGGTAGACCAGACAAAGTATAGACAATGATTGGAGGATTGTTGTATCTCAATCAAACTAGACCAGATATAATGCAGGCTGTTGGTCTTGTTGCGAGATTCTAGGCTGATCCCAGAGAATCTCATGTCATGGCAATCAAGAGGATTTTTAGATATCTAAAAGGAACAGTTGAGTATGGTTTGTGGTATCCTAGAGATCATGATTTCTCTCTTCATGCATATATAGATGCAGATTGGGCAGGAGATGTGGATGACTGGAAGAGTACCAGTGGTGGAGCATTCTTTTTGGGAAAGAGATTGGTTTCTTAGCTAAGCAAGAAACAAGAGGCAATATCCCTGTCTACAACTGAAGCAGAATACATAGTAGCAGCAGGTAGTTGCACTCAAGTTTTGTGGATGAAGTAGATGCTAAGAGATATTAAAGTAGAGTATGAGGAGCCTATCACAATCTTTTGTGATAATTCAAGTGCAATAAATATATCTAAGAATCCGGTGTTGCATTCTAAGACTAAGCATATATCTATCAAGTTTCACTTTTTGAGAGAGCAAGTGAACAAGAATGAAGTCAGATTAGAGTTTGTACCCTCCAAGGATCAGATTGCAGATATCTTTACTAAACCTCTACCTAAGGACTCTTTTGAGTATCTCAGGGAGAAGTTAGGGGTTATTGCCCCTCCGGTGATGAACTAAGGTGCACTGAGGTGCATCAGTCCGTGTCATGTCCCCATATCAAGACACTGTTAAAGTAAAGATTTGAACATGATAAAGATGGTTTGTAAAATATTATTTGGGATAATAGAAATAATTACATACATTATATATTATTTAATAAATAATATTATTGTATGAATATTTTATTATAATTAAAATATAATATCAATATAAATAATATAACATAAATCATATATCATTTATTATGATATAAATGATTTAATATAAATAATATAAAATTAATAATATATCATTTATAAATGATATAATATAAATACAAATAATATAAATAAACATATTTTAACCGATCCTCTTATGATAACGGAGTTACATATGTTTAGAACTAGTTTTACCACAGTTCATAAAGGGAATTAATATAAAGTAATAAAAATTATAAGAGGGTACGTATGTAATGTACTAAAGTAATAAAAATTATAAGAGGTGCGTATGTATTTTACGCGAAGCATAATAAGAGATGTGTCTCTTCGAACATATCCCTTGAAAGGGAAATAAATAAAGGTTATAAGATAGAAAGTAAAAAGAACAGGAACAAAAGATATTTTTTAAGAGAACACTTCTGAGTTAAATAAAACTTTGATATTGAAAATAAATAAATATAATAAAGAGTAATCATATTTGATTTATATAAGAGCATAACACACATTGAGAGATTGGAGGTAAACTTGTTAGGAAGAAGTAGCATTAATACCTCAAAGGTAGATAAGACCGGCGGTGGAATGGACCATGTTACATCATACTTAGGCAATGGATAAGACCTGCGATGGAATGGACTATGCTACATCATACAAAGGTAATAAGTAAGACCTGCGGTGGAATGGGCATATGTTACATCATACAAAGGCACTTAGTAAGACCTAAGGTGGAATGGGCATGTGTTACATCATACAAAGGCACTACATGTAGAGGATAATTCATGCAACCTAACAAGAGATAGTACCCCATCTCCACTAGGGTTTGAAAATAAATAAAATTAACATATAATAGACAACCCTAAGTATGAATCCACTTAAGATTGAATAATGAAATAATTTATTTATTTGATTATTTTAATATGATTTATTGATCCTATCTATTACTAATGTTTCCTTTAAGAAGTAATTCTCATGTGCAAGGTGGAAAATAAAGATCTTCTTAAAAGGGACATTACAGTAATAGATAGGATCAATAAATCATATTAAAATAATCAAATAAATAAATTATTTCATTATTCAATCTTAAGTGGATTCATACTTAGGGTTGTCTATTATATGTTAATTTTATTTATTTTCAAACCCTAGTGGAGATGGGGTACTATCTCTTGTTAGGTTGCATGAATTATCCTCTACGGGTAGTGCCTTTGTATGATGTAACACATGCCCATTCCACCTTAGGTCTTACTAAGTGCCTTTGTATGATGTAACATATGCCCATTCCACCGCAGGTCTTACTTATTACCTTTGTATGATGTAGCATAGTCCATTCCACCGCAGGTCTTATCCATTGCCTAAGTATGATGTAACATGGTCCATTCCACCGCCGGTCTTATCTACCTTTGAGGTATTAATGCTACTTCTTCCTAACAAGTTTACCTCCAATCTCTCAATGTGTGTTATGCTCTTATATAAATCAAATACGATTACTCTTTATTATATTTATTTATTTTCAATATCAAAGTTTTATTTAACTGAGAAGTGTTCTCTTAAAAAATATCTTTTGTTCCTGTTCTTTTTACTTTCTATCTTATAACCTTTATTTATTTCCCTTTCAAGGGATATGTTCGAAGAGACACATCTCTTATTATGCTTCGCGTAAAATACATACGCACCTCTTATAATTTTTATTACTTTATATTAATTCCCTTTATGAACTGTGGTAAAACTAGTTCTAAACATATGTAACTCCGTTATCATAAGAGGATCGGTTAAAATATGTTTATTTATATTATTTGTATTTATATTATATCATTTATAAATGATATATTATTAATTTTATATTATTTATATTAAATCATTTATATCATAATAAATGATATATGATTTATGTTATATTATTTATATTGATATTATATTTTAATTATAATAAAATATTCATACAATAATATTATTTATTAAATAATATATAATGTATGTAATTATTTCTATTATCCCAAATAATATTTTACAAACCATCTTTATCATGTTCAAATCTTTACTTTAACAGTGTCTTGATATGGGGACATGACAGTCCGGTGGATATCACAGTCATATCTTGTGATCCAGATTGATGGGAGCTGCTACTCAGGGGGAGCAGCAGGTATGATTCTGAAGTATTGGAGTTGCAAGTATGAGCCCTTTGACATTGATGTCAAAGGGGGAGAGAAGACATGTGAAAAACAAGTGGTTGATGATCAAAGGGGGAGCAGTAAAGGAAGAGAAGACATGTGAATGGTTGTTGCTGATAGGGGGAGTTGTGACAGTAAGGAGAAGTTCTTGTCTTGATGGTTTTTCACATCATATGTTGCCATCAATGACAAAGGGGGAAATTTTTGCAAGTATGGGTCTAACCGATGTTGTCATTGATGTCAACATACTCATGTTGCATTGATGAGAAGGATTGAATGAGCAGAGAAGAGAAATGGAGATAGTGAAGTGGAGATCCTAGCTAAGATGCAGATCAGAGGTTACAGTTTAAAGGGTTTTTAGATATGAGTCTTAAGATGATCCAGTCAAGTTTTCAGAGGTTCGCATGAAGATCTGAAGAAGTTATGGCCGCTCAATTAGAACCAGCTCCAGAAGATGTTCAGAGGTGACAGAGTGACACAGATAGGCCCAGTGAGATCCGGTAATACATTATCCCATTCTGCAGATTTGAGGGAGTGTTGAGGACGTCTGTGTGAAGTGTCAACTCGATTGGTTCATGGTTTGAAGGTCCAGAAGAACCTATTCCTTTGTGATAGTAATGATAGACTGTGTTCTTAAAGCTCTGGATGAAGGAGAGAAATTCCAGCAAGCAGATGAAGTGTGGATGTTCTTAAGTGATTCAAGAAAGGTTGTGGTGATCTTTGGATTGTGTCCAGTTCATGTTGGTGGTCTGCATTGAAGTTAGAGTGCGCATTTGAAGAATAACCACTAGATGATGGTGTTCTTCCTGAGACTGGCTGACCGGATGTATTACACATCTTGCGGATGTTCTTGTAGATGTTTGCCGACTTAGATGATTATTCCTAAGTCGATGCCTTGTATAAATAAGGGATTGTGAAGTCTTTCCAAAGTGTGTTTTTTGGTGTGATGAGTGTGTGGTAGCGAGGAGGAGAGTAAAAGGCAGAGCAGAAGTATTGGGCTTAAATGGAACTGATTCAAGCATGGTGAAGATGCTATTCTCCAGTTCATGTATGTGATATTCATTCCTTTGTAGACAGTGTGTCTCTTGTAGGTAGTGAGCCTCTTGTGAGTAGTGTGCTCGGGCAGTGAGCCCTAATTGGCATGTGCCATTTTGTTATTTCTATTCTTCTAATAGAGAATACAATCTTGGGTTAATCACCTCGTGGTTTTTCCCTTAACCAGGTTTTTCACGTCAAAATCTTGGTGTCTTATGTGTTGATATGTTCCTGCTTTTGATTTGAATGCATTATAATTCATGATTAATATTCTGCTAATCACTAAAGAAGATTTAAGTGTTTAATAGGAGAAAGTTTTGCACAACTGATTCACCCCCTCTCTCAGTTGTGTGCCCTAAGTCTAACAATACCACCTTATAGTTGCTTTTTGAAGAGTTTGTAGGTGTTTTTAGTGTTGTTTCTTCACTCCAGCCAGGTCATTTTGATGTTGCAGTCCCATTTGATGCAAAATAGTGATAAAATTTGGTGATTTGAGGCATTTGATTGGGGTTTGCTCCTTTCAGCTGGGTTGTACACTTCATAGAGGACAATAGGCTTTATTAATGTCATTTCTCCTTGTTGTGGCTACAAGAAAGGTTCATTTGGAGTGCGTAGGATTTCCTATTCTATCCTCCAACCTTGTATGTAAATATCTCTTCATCAGTTGAGTGTAGAAGGAATTCATTTGATGTGGATAGTGTTGGTCCGACTACAACATCCAAACAAAGTTGTAAATCTTGATCTGGGTATGTTACCATAATTCATATCTTGGCTAAATACAATCTGGGTCATTGTTATCTTGTTGATATCTCTTTTAGTTTTTATGGGTTTTTAATATATTGTTCATATTCTATGTATTTCATGCAATATCAAACATGCAAGCAAAACCTATAAAACCCAAAACATCAAAACAACAAAAACACAAAAAAAACATACAGCAAAATAATATAGAACAAACATATACCAAGGGTGTATGTTACAGTGGTATCAGAGCTAGGTTTTATTGCCATCCTGTGATACAGATACAGACATGCAGTGAGATTTGAGTTATGTACCCTATGCAATCATTGACACACCACTACAATACCAGGAGAAACAGGTTGGAACAGGAAACATAGGTACCATAGATAGAAGAACCTAAGCATCTAGTACCCATAGTAGACCCATTTTTAGGTGAATTACCACCAATTACAGAACCTACTTCAGGAGAGATGGGTGACAGAGAACAAGAGGAGCCTAGTATGCATGAGATTCTAAATGCACTAACTAGGAGTCAGTTGTCTATGGAGAGAGAAATGAGGGAGTCACAGGAGGAGTTGAGAGAATCATAGGCAGAGATAACACATATCCTTGAGCAGTTGGCACCTCAAGATGGAAGAAACAATAGGGACAATAACAATAATCACCGTGATAGGAACAGGAACAATGGTGGTGATAGAAACAAGAATAATGTTGGTGATAGGAGTAGGAATAACCCATGAGGTGATAGGCACAATGGTGACAAGAACCATGGAGATAGAAATAATGGGGACAAAAACTAGGATGATAGACATAGGTACAGGGATGAGGAGGGTGAGGCATCAGTCACCAACTAGAGGGCTTCATGGTTTACAATAGGTGATAGACTTAGCATACCAGTGTTTGTACCTAGGAACCAAGTTCCTGAATAGGATCCCACTCAATTAGAGTTTCAAGATGAGATCTTGAGAGACTAGCAGGTATCTAGTGCTGACTTAAGAGTTGAGATGACATTTGGGGAATACTTTGATCTTTGAATGAAGCATAGACCTCGTAGGGGGAATAGACCTTAGAACCAGGAGTTACAGAAAAAAGTTAGTAAAATGACTCTTCCATATTTTGATGGTTCTGGTAAGGCCACCGCGAGAGCTTGGGTCCAAAAATTGAACAGTTACTTGCAGGTTAGTCCCATGCTAGAGGAGGATACTATAACCTATGCACCTTTACACTTGGAGGGGATTATGCATAAGTGGTGGAGTAATAGGAAGGTTACACTGGGTCATGATTAGATCACTTCATATGTGGAGTTTACTACTAGATTGATCGACAGGTTTGACAAAAAGGACCCAGAATTGCAATTCAAGGAGTTGGCACAGCTGAGGTAGAGTGGATCAGTAGACTCCTATATATCAGAGTTTCAGGACCTATCTGTTATGGTCACAAACATCTTAGAGTGTAGACTGGTTATTTTATTCATTGATGGATTACCAGACCCGCTACGTGGTTGGGTTAAGGGCTTTCACCCTTCTTCACTTCAGGAGGCCATGAAAAAGGCCCGAGATATGGAGTCATCAGTGTGGAAGAACAAATTTTAGTCTAAGGGCTTTCCACACATGAGGGATAAGGAGAAGGATAGGAGACCCTTCCAGAGAGATGTTGAGCAACCAAAAGATAAATCAAACAGGTTGACAGATGACCATCTTAATGAATGCAAGAGGAAAAAGCTTTGCTTTCACTGCAAAGAGCCATGGGATCCCTCACATAAGTGCCCACACAAGGCTAAGGCTAAGCTGATAGAATATTATTCAGCTGAGGAGACACAATCTGAGGCATCAGATTCACCTTTTAGATCAGCCTTCAGACCATGAGGATAGTGGGGATCAAAGATCATCACATCACAGTGTTGGTAGTGGTGGGATTCTTGCCCAGCTTTCTAGTTTTCAGAAGGTTGGCTCTTTTAGGGTGTGTGGAGTGCTCGGAGGTCAGCGTATCATCACTCTCATGACACATGAGCTACACATAATTTCATCGATGAGGGGTTGGTAGCTAGATGTGGATAGAAGGTAGAGGAATTCGAAGGCTTCAAAGTAATGGTAGCCGACGGGTTCAAAATGTAGTGCAACAAGAAAATCTCTGGACTGAAGATTATCATGGGTGAGTATGAGTTGATTGATGATTTCTATATTGTTGGTATTCAAGATACATATGTTGTACTAGGCATGCATTGGATGAGCCAGCTAAGAGAGTTCACCATGAATGTGAAAAAGATGGAGATGAAGTTTGAATTTAAAGGAAAGAAAATATGTCTTAGAGGCTTGTTAGATGGTGGACCATGGGTAGTGTCACTGAAGAGAATGGAAAGACTATTATGACATGACCAGGTAGAGTGGGTAGTAAAGTGCCTTATCATGCCAGAGTCCCCGCCACAACAAAAGAGCAGTTACCATCCAGACATTCAGAAGCTCTTGCCCAAGCACAGTAAGGTGTTTGGGGATATACCTCTAGGAGTGCCACTTGATAGAGGGATAGAGCATGTCATAGAGCTAGAGGATGGGACCAAGCCCATCATGATTACCCCCTATTGACATCCTAAGAGACTTAAGGATGAGATAAAGAAGACCATCAAGGAGTTATTGGAGATGGGACACATCTGGCCCAGTAAGAGTCCCTTCGCTTCTGCAGTGGTTCTAGTTAAAAAGAAGGATGGGATGATTAGGATGTGCATTGACTATAAGGCACTGAATAAGAAAACCATCAAAAATAGGTATCTTATTCCTAGGATTGATGAGTTGATAGATGAGCTGCATGGTCCCTGATATTTTTCAAAATTTGATTTAAGGTCATGATACCACTAGAGTTGTATGAGGGCAGAGGACATAGAGAAGACTACTTTTAGGTGTCATTACAACCACTTTGAGTTTCTTGTGATGCCATTTGGGCTTACCAATGTCCCTACTACTTTCCAAAGTTGCATGAATTAGATCTTCAGACAACAGCTTAGGAAGTTTGTGTTGATCTTCTTTGATGATATACTAATTTTCAGCAGGACTTGGGAGGATCACATGAGACATCTGGAGGAGGTGTTGAGCATTTTGGAGAGTGAGTTCCTCTATGCCAAGGAGTCCAGGTGTGACTTTGGCATGACTGAGCTACTTTACTTGTACCACATTATCAGTATTGATGGCGTCAAGGTAGATCCATAAAAGATAAAGGCAATTGTTGATTAGCCCCCACACACAAACCTCACACAACTTAAGGGCTTCTTTGGACTTTGTAGTTTTTACAAGAGGTTTGTAAAAGGCTTCTCTCAGATAGCTCACCATTAACAGATTGACGAAGAAAGGAGCCTTTGAGTGGAATGATAGAACTCAGCAGTGCTTTCATCACTACGAGCACTTGATGTCTACTTTCCTTGTGTTGGCAATCCTTGACTTCTCTAAGCCGTTTGAGCTAGAGTGTGATTCTTCAGGAGAGGGGATAGGGGTAGTCCTTATGTAGGAGAAACACCCAATAGCATTCGAGAGCAGGAAACTTTAGGGTGTTGAGAAGAGTTACTCGGTGTATGAATGATAGATGTTGGCCATAATGCATGCATTAGCCAGATTCAGACCTTATCTAGTAGGTGGGAAATTCATCATAAAAACAAATCATAATAGCATAAAATATTTCATGAACCAAAAGGATCTGAATGATAGACAACAGAAGTGGGTCAGTAGGCTCCATGCCTATGATTTTGACATCAAGTATGTCAAGGGGAAGAGGAATATAGTTGTAGATGTTTTGTCGAGGAGACCTCACTTGTGCTTAGTTGGAGAGATATCTATTGATTGGAGGGAGTTGATTGCAGTAGAGTATGCTAAGGACTCTTGGGCAGTAGGATTCATTGAGGGCACTATCAGGGATGCTTGATATTCTATGATGAATGATTTATCATATACAAAGACAGAATATTTTTGGTGTCAAGTTCCTAGTTTAAGCATAAGGTGATAAGAACTTTCCTTGATACTCCAATGACTAGCCATCCTGGATTTTTCAAGACTTACAGACAGATTTAGGAGAGGTTCACATGGAAAGGGCTCAAGGAGGAAGTGTTGAAGTATGTTCGTGAGTGTCCCATGTGCCAACAAAACAAGCATGAGCATACTTATCCAATAGGTTTATTATAGCCATTGCCTATTCCCAACCAAAAATGGAAATGTATCTCCATGGACTTCATCACAAGGTTACCAAAAGTTCAAGGGAAGGATTGTATTTATGTGGTAGTCGATAGACTTACTAAATTTGCACATTTTTTCGCCATTTCAGAAACCTATATAGCTGCTTAGGTGGCTGATTTATTTTTCAGGGAGATATTCAGGCTTCACGAGATACCTAAGAGTATAGTCAGTGACAGGGACAACAAGCTCCTGAGATTATTCTGGCAGGAGCTATTCAGATTGTGTAGCACTAAGTTGACTCCTAGTACTAGTTACCACCCACAGACAGATGGCCAAGTAGAGGTGGTGAACAAATGGGTGAAGGGGTATCTTCGTAATTATATTTCATGGTAACAGAAGGCATGGATCAGATGGTTGCACTTGGGGGAGTACTATTATAACACCACATACCAGATGACTCCTTTTAGGGCACTATATGGTTATGATGCCCCATGCTTTACAGATCTCTTATTGGGTGACAATCGGGTGCCTAAGGCAAAGGATCTCTTGCAAGAGAGCTAGGACATAGTACAGGAGCTCAAGGAGAATATACAACAGGCACAAAATTAGTAGAAGCTTTATGTTGATCAGCACCAAGTGGAGAGGAGTTTCGAGGTTGGAGACATGGTGTATTTGAGGATCCAACCCTACAGGCAGTCCACTCTCAAGAAGAGTGGAGCAGAAAAATTGAAACCCAGTTTTTATGGTACATTTAGGATTATCAGAAGAGTGGGTGAAGTGGCATATGAGCTTGAGCTACTAGTAGATAGCAAGGTGCACAATGTGTTTCATGTTTCCAAGTTGAAGAAAGCTCTTGGTCACAATGTTAATCCTTCAGTTGAGCTTCCACCATTGGATGAGGAGGGGAAGCTAATTTTGGTACCAAAGGCTATTATTGACACCTGATAGAGGAATTTGAGGAAACGGGTCATCAGAGAGTACCTAGTTAAGTGGAAGAATTTACCAGTTGAGGATGCCACTTGGGAGAGTGAACAGATATTGCAGCATCCTAAGCTAAGGTTGCTTGAGGATAAGCAATCTTGGGGAGGGCGAAATGTAATGTCCCCCATCTAGCCCATTGGATCAGTGGATAGGGATTAGCCTATGACTAGACTCCCGTAGGCTAATGGAGATGTTTAGTGGGTCATTTCAGGGGACTTACTATTTATAGTAAGTTGGGAGCCGGGCACCTGCTATTTATGGTAGGATAGTGTGGATGGTCATGGCACAAGAATTCATGTTATTTAAGGACCCAAGGTATTATAAGTTGATATATAAGTTAAATTAAATATTTAACTTATACTATTCAAAAGTTAAGTTACTTTAAGTCATAAAGTAATGTTTCTTTATAAAATTAAGTTATGACTTAAAGTTGGGCTACTAGGAGGTGGGCGCCCCTCATGGAGAGATAAGGGGGTGATTTATAAATTAAAAATAATAAAAAACTCTCATCTTGGGTGTTGGGCTTGGGAGAGGAACAAAAAGGCAAAAAGTGCTCTCATTTGGACATGCAGAGATTATTGATTTTGGCTCTCTTTATGATTTTATTGTGCTTTGACTTTGGAGCTTGGCTCCAGGGTTTCAGTTGGCTGTGTTGGGATGAAAACCCTGGCATTGGTCCCTTTCCTCATGCAGGAGAGATCATATCAGGAGAGGATTTGTGGAGGCTTCATCCAGGGGTCTCATTTGTGCATTCAGTGGATACATCTTGGAGATGATTCAAGCATGAAATGACTATATTTTCAAGAGTTTATGATTTGTGGAGGAGAACAAGGTTATAAGTGACATATTTATGCATTTTAGGAGGAGTTTATTGGCTGCACATAATTCCCAAGGTAGGTTGTACCACTACAGCAGGGTCGTACCACCTTACAGTTGTGTTTTGAAGAGTTTGTAGGTGTTGTTAGTGTTGTTTATTCACTCTAGCCAGGTCGTTTTGATGCTACAGTCCCATTTGATGCAAAATACTGATAAAACTTTAGTGATTTGAGGCATTCGATTGGGGTTTGCTCCTTTCATCTAGGTCATACACTTCATAGAGGACAAAAGGCTTTATTAATGTCATTTCTCCTTGTTGTGCCTACAAGAAAGGTTCATTTGGAGTGCCTAGGGTTTCCTATTCTATCTTCTAACCTTGTATGGAAAGATCTCTTCATCAGTTGAGTGTAGAAGGAATTCATTTGATGTCCATAGTGTTGGTTCAGCTACAGCATCCGGATGAAGTTGTAAATCTTGATATGGGTATGTTACCATAATTCATATATTGGCTAAATACAATATGGGTCATTGTTATCTTGTTGATATCTTTTTTAGTTTTTCTGGGTTTTTAATATATTGTTAAAATTCTATGTATTTCATGCACTATCAAACATGCAAGCAAAACCTATAAAACCCTAAACATCAAAATAATTAAAACTCAAAAAAACATAGAGCAAAACAATACAGAACAAACATATACCAAGGGTGTATGTTACACTATATCCTCTCCCTTTGACTTAGTCTTGAAAACCAATGCCTCTTATCTTGTATTATCATAACATGTATTAAAGTGAATTATAATGCATCAATGAAACAATGCTTTACATTTCAAAATTGAAATCAAATCTCAATTTATGCAAAAATAAAGGCTCTTGGTTCGACCATATTGGAAGTCAATGCAAATAAAATATAAGGGGACACACCTAATTGCTATACATATGGACATGAGGTCGAGGGTATTAATATTTTATTTCAAATCCTAAAAGAAAGAAAAAAATGCCTTTAAGCCATCGGCACACTTAGGGTTTTCAAACCCTACTGACAAAAGGCTCAAACAAACCCTCATTTCACATTTCATTATTGTATTTTCACTTCACTATGTTTTTGAGCGCTGCCATGGTAGGGTTTGCTTGAGCTTCTGGAGGTTTCAACTGGAGGTCGTATCTAAAGGTCTTAAATAGATTCAATACAAAACTTCAAGGTCGAGCTTGGGTAGGCTTTGAGTCTATGTAAACCTGCATTTCCTTTTAGTATCTGTGGAAAACAATGCTTATTTTTGAGCTCTACTATGCCAAAATGATGACTATATTTCTTCTTTCTGTGCATTTGCTAACTTTGACAATGAAGATCAGATGTTCTCATCTATCAGTGAGCTTACTATGTCTTTGGCATTCATACACCTTCCATTATTGTTCTTTACCAATTTGATGCATTCATGGGCTTTGGTCATGCGTTTTTGGAAAAAAATACAATCCATTTATGACTTTTTTTTCTATTCCATACAGTTTTTTAGAAAGTCTCTCTTGTTCTATATGCTAACTTTGTAGCTTCTCTCTTGACTATCTTTGCAACAATCTTCTATTCTATCACTATTCTAGAATCTTTTAAGACTATTGCTTTAAAATTCAGACCTCTTTGATGATGAATTGATACCTTTGAAAGTGCTTCTAAGTGCTCTAACCTGATGAAAATGTTGTTCCCTTTCATGCTACAGTCACCTTGGTATAGTCACCTCTCATTACTATGCCTTCTCATTATTTGAAAATCATTTTGACTGTTAGTTTCATGAGGCCTTTGCATGCTTCTTCATTGCTAACATATTTTGTATTCTCTTGACAATGATTTCAATATTATTCCACAAGGATACAATGGTTTGATAGTGACTTAACTACTTGTGAAGACCTTTGTCTAACCTTGTAGCAGATGTCATACCTCTACCATTATCTTTGCTTTTATTATCCCCACTATCCTACTGACTATAGTCATAATAGGTAACCCTTCTTTGAGGACTCCAAACTTATGTTTTAAGTCTTCTTTGCTATCTAGAAAGACATCATAACTGTCTCCTCTTGTTCCAAAGACTACTGTCACTCTATTGATGTTTGTTTTTCACTTTTTCTATGACTGTGTTTAAGACCATCTTTCTGTATTTATACCATGTATACAGTCTTCATGACTATATACATCTCCTTTTCACCTTTTGTTTCTCCTCTTGACATTAGACTATCCTTATATATCCATTATGATTTTAGAGATATAGCAAACTTGTTAGAAATATTTGACCCTTGAAAACATGTTGTCCTCTATCCATTACCTTTTCAACTGTCACTGTTCTTGCAGGGGTTTTATTATCCAATCTTCTTTGTCCTTTAGAAACTATGAGCCTTCAAAAGACATCAGACATCTCTAAAAGATATTGTAGACTTTTAATCATACAATTATTGATAACAACCTTGTTTATAGGCAGTGCAAACTGTAAATTAGTATTCTTTGTCTGCATTGTATCTTAATAATCCATTTAATGTTATGATAGTCAATGTACCCTTGTCTAAGCTATGAAGAAAGCTCTGATACTTCTCAAACCATTCTCAAACCCTTACCCTTAGTGAAAGTCTCATGTGTTTCCATCTTACATTACACTTATCATATTTCATTTTGCATATTTGTCTTTTCTTTTTGCAAATCTCTATTCACTCTGTCTATTTGAGCAAGTCTCTTTGAAACTTAGTAGACTTCATACCTTGTTTTTGGGTTGTTGTTATCTCTGTCATCCACTCTTAGGATTATCTTTCATGCATCTTTTTGAATGGTGACTATCACTTGTAGGACTGAAGAAAACAAAAATAGTATCTCCTTGCTTTGTATGTCTGTTGTATCCACAGTCTTTCACCTTGACCACTACAAATGAGGATTGTTCCTTTTGTGAGCTCTTTAGACTGTTCTATAATTTATCCTCTGATTGGGAGACACTAACCTTGTGACTGCCTCCTAATGATGGTTATCACGCATTAGACTACCTTTCATAGAGTCTTACTATCATGGACTACTATTTCAAGGTTATTAATGAACTTCACAATTATGAATATGGTCACTATCTCTATTGTTGTTTATGTCATCAGTGATGAGTGCTCATTGAATGTTGATAAGTATAATAAATTTGCACTCCTATCCCTCTTTAAAATTGAGAGGACAACATGTTGGGCTCAACCCTTGTAGGAGCCCATTTTACTCCACATGCTATGATGCCAAAAATGAAACAATCTAGAAATGAAAATTTCACCTATACCTGCACAATGAACAAACATCTTAGATAAAACAATGAAGCCAAAAGCTTCCAATGATGCTCATGATGATTGATGATACTCCTCTGCTTCTCCTGGTATCTGTGATATTGCAAAACTGTTTCAACGCCTTAGGAGAATAAACTATAGACTTGTTGATATAGTATATGCAAGGAATATGGATCTCAAGCTCTAACACAACTTTTCTCATCCCTTGCAAGCATTTCAAATAGTAGCAAGTCAACTTTTGGAGCAAAAAAGTGACAAGAATTGAAGAAAGGATGCAGCAATTCATCTTGGGATTCGTCATTAGTAACAAGGCAATGATGGATCCCTACTCTTTCCATATGCTCTTTCTTTTCTTTTTCATTCAAATGTATAGTTTATTTTTATATTGCATTGAAAATGTTATTCCCACGGCTTGTGTGGGACACCATACATTTATAATTATTAATAAAAGGCAACATTTATGTAGAATTTGTGCAATCTTTCTCTTGTATACATTTGCATAATGAACTATAATTTATTTGATAATACTTCTGTGCATATGAATGAAACTTTAGCAGAAAATAATGTGTACCTTTTCGTTCTTTTTTAAACAAACTATCTCAACTCTACCCGATTAAGCGGGAAGCTAAATTAGGTAACATTTTTGGTGGCATCTGCTATACGTTTGCTTGTTAAACATCTTGACCATTTGCCTGAACGTATCCATTGGGCACGGAGTCAAAAAGGAACTAGAAAAGACTTGAAAAATTAACTTGCTTACTACTGTAACTCATTAAAATAGTGTGTAACACCTTCAAATCTTATTCCATCTACTAAAACTCAGAGCGAATTGACTATACAAAAATGCATTTAGAGGAAAGGAAAACTGCATCTAAACTATGTGCAGTAGCACTTATTGAATCAAAACTCCTAAAATAATATGTACAAAGTTGATCATACTTTGAAACTTTGTTTTGAGGTATGATCAATACATCTTAGTAAAACTAAATTATGATCTTTCCTAAACATAATACCATTAACAAGAACATAGGGAATGGACTGTAACCTGAAGTACCTCCTCTTTGCTTTGTCCAAACCAAGTGGACATTCACCAATCTGTAGAAAATGGATCATTTATTGCATCCAACTTGCACTCAATGCTAGTGCAGTAGTTTGAGGTTCATTGTTAGTAACAAGGACAACTTCCTTTTGAGTTTCTTGGTCAATTTCTGACCCTGTTGCTAGCTGTTCACATAGCCCCTTACCTCTAACCAACTTTGTGACTATGATATCTATATCGTACTCCATGACCTTAGTAATCCATCTTGCTATTTTCTCATTCAAATCTTTACTCAAAAGAAACTCCTTGACACTAGGATGGGCAACCAATAGATGAACTTTGTTATTAGAAATCAAATGTCTAAACTTCTTCAAACTTCTAATTATAGCCAGCACATGCTTTTCAGTGAAAGAATATCTCTGTTCATAATCCTCTAAGCCTTGACTGAAAAATGACATTGGTTGTTCCAAATTATCATCATTTTGTTGTACTAACATAGAAGAAATAATATCTATGTTACCAAAAGCATAAAGGATGAAGTCCTTTGCAAAGTTAGGATTTACTAATGTGGGAGCTATTGTTAATGCCTCCTTGATAGCTTCAAAATGGTGTTTTCCCTCTCTTGTCTAGCTAAAACTTGCATTCTTTTTCAACATTGCAGTTAGAGGTTTCAAGAGATTGGCTATGCCTGGTATAAATCTTCTTACAAAATTAATTCTACCAAGGAAACTCTACAGCCCCTTTTTATGACTGGGCAAAGGTAAAGCAAGAATGGCACTCACCCATTCTGGATCAATGGTTATTCCTTGTTTTGAGACCACATGTCCAAGGAGCTTTCCTTCATGGACAACAAAAACACATTTTTTGAGGTTAAGGGATATGCCAAACTCCCTAACACCTTTCAAACACTTGTCTCAAATGAGAAAGATGCTCATCAACATTTTTAGAAAAAACTATTATATCATCAAGGTAAATGAGCACTAATTTGTAAATTAAACCCTAAAATGCCATGTTCATTGCCCTTTAAAAGGTGACACTAGCATTGGCCAAACTAAAGGGCATTCTTTTGTAATCCATTGTTCCTCATTTCATGGTAAATGTTGTCTTATACTGATCCTCCTCCTTTACTAACACTTGATTGTACCCATAATAACCGTCAAGTAGGGAAAATCTCTCTGAACCTGCAACAACTTGTAGGATCTACTCCATAGAGGGTAGTGGGTAATGGTCTTTGAGTGAGGCCCTATTCAAATCTCTAAAGTCTACACAAAGCCTTATCTCTCCATTTTTCTTCCTAACCGAGACAAGGTTAGAAACCCATGAGGTATGCTTGATTGGGAAAATACTATCACCCTCAATCAACTTAGTCAACTCTTTTATCATGAGAGGTTCAAGCTTGGGATTCAACAATCTCTGTTTCTACCTAACTGGTTTTGCATTTGGCTCAAGTTTAAAGGTGTGCTAGGCAATTTTGGGGTCAAAACCTTTTAAATCAGAATATTCCCATGCAAAGATATCATGAATTTCTTGACAAAGTAAAACAAAATCTTCTTTATCTTTTTGAGAACAAATCTTACCGATCTTGAGAAGCTTACTATTGAAGATTTCCACCTCTTCATAATATTCTTCCTTGATCTTCATACTATTTTTCCCCTTTTTAAGTTGATCATTAGAACTAAAAATAGATTCCAAGGTGACCAAACCTTTTAGTAGTTTATTTGTCCTTAACTATATAATCTGATCATTATACTATTGTAGTAGCTTTTCTTGATTCCCCACTAAAAACTTAGCTTCCTCAAGTAAAAAATTAAGAACCTGTTCATCACTTTCAAAAACTTACCAATAAACATTTTTATCAGGAATAGATGGCCTCACTGCAACTTTAACATGTTGCTTTACCTTACTCTTTTTAATATCATTTGAGATGTCAAACTGAGCACCTATAGAAGCTAGTCTATCAGCATGCTTGTTTTGACTTCTAGTTATAGATAGTAGATTGAAAGCATCAAATTCCTCTATCATATCCCATACCCTATGCTTATAGGACTTAAGAACATTATTTTTAGTTACATGTAAGCTTCTTACCTAATTTACAATCAATTCACTATCGCCAAACACCTGTAGGTAGCTTATCCCTCTTTTCCTTGCCCATTCCAAACCCTGTATAAGACCCTCATATTCAGTTGTGTTGTTAGTACAGCTACAAGAGAAATGTAAGGATGAATAGTACTTGTCACCTTATGGAGATACCAACATAGCACCTCCACCAGCTCCATTTATGGTTCTTGAGCCATCAAAAAACATTTTCCAAACTTCATTTTGTTGTTGTTCATCCTTCCTTTCAAGGTTAGGAATAAAAGAATCTGGCTCATGCATCATATAAACACCTAAGCCTACCTCTTCAAGGTTTTTACTTGGATCATCTTCAATTTTTTCTGCTGCCCACTCATCCAAAAGGATGTCAAGAATATTCTAAGTTTGTGTATTTGGCTCTTGGACAATAGTATGCTCATCACTATCAAAAACAACACAATTGGCATTGATGGTACTTGGTACATAAGGTTCTATGTGGTCCTTTGCTATTGATTCAGACTTAATGGTCACTTTAGTTCCATATCTTGTCCTAAACAACATATGAGACCAATCTGAAGATAAATAACCACCTACTTTAGCAGTAAAATCTCTTGAGAGACAAAGGGGAAAATATGGTGGCAAGTCAATAACAAATATGTCTTGTGGAATGGAAAAATTAGGGTAGGCATGTCAAGTAAGACTCAAATCCTTAATAACCCCTACAGTATTGCTAGTTATTCGATCAAGCTGAACAACACCTTTTCAAGAGGTTGATAGTTCAAACCCAGCTTATCAGCAATTTGCTTGGGCATAACAAAACTACTAGGTCCGGAATCAATCATGCAATTATGGACTAGCTTATCTCCTATGATCAAAGACACATAAAAAGGTGGTGGTTTTGCCTCTAGTTTGACCTCTTTACTTGGCTATTCACTACCATTTTGAGACGCATTAGTAAATATAGATTGATCTTGTCTAACTAGAACTTCACTTGACACATTTAAATATGATAATGCAGATTGTAATAAATCTCTTTGCCCTCGTATGGACAAAGAATCCCACATGGACATAGTAACATTTACTTTCTTCATATGGTCAAGAATATTAAAAGGTGCAGCAGTTACCTTTTGATGAGTCTTTAGGATAGTAGGATCTGCTTGCAATTGTGTTGATTGAGGGTGATTCCCAAGCTGCTCTTTAGTAGTGCCTTATAGATTCCTTTGAAGTATATGTGGTACATGAGAGGTAGATGGACCAGCACCCTCTTTTTTTGATATAGAAGCTTGATAAGGCTCTTTATTTGTTGACTATCCAGTCTCAAAAGCTCTCTTCTTGGCTCTTGTATTAGCTTTTATAAGGGAATCATCCTGATTAACCCCACAAAATTCCTCTCCTTGCCAATTTAGGAGAATAGCATTATTGGGAGAAGACTCCTGCTATTGTGAGGACTCATGATTTGGTAACTTTGGCTATGCACTAGACACATTTTGCACCATCAAGGCTTGGTTAATCACCCCATTTGAGCAAGTGGACTGGTTGTGGGGTTGACTAGAAGGGTAACACCATTCATAATCTTGTGCAAGATTGTTTTGAACAGGAACTAATTCTTTAGATGAGATGGGTACATTTGGATTGTATGGTTGAAAAGGCCTTAGGTTTAGTGATTGCCTTGGACCTTGGTTATTTGCTTGATAAGGTTGACCTTGTGCTTGGTTTTGAGGTTGGTAAGGCCTGAAACCTTGAAATTGCTACTTCTTCATATTCACCAACTCATTTCCAAATGACTGAAGCAATCCCTTTATCTCTTGCAGCTCAAGAGATTGGGCTGGGATAGTTTTTCGTGACTTAAAGCCTAGTTATTTGGTGTCGGTAACACTGGAACAACATGTATAGAAGCTAAAGGTGGTATTTTTAAAGACATGGAAGGTTGAATCTCTGGGAATATAGGCATAGGGGGTCTAGGTGCTATCTTATCAGCTTGGATAAGATTATTTTCAGCCCATATTGCAATGTCAAATGCAGCTGGTAGTGAAGTGCCTCCCATTGATTGTATCATAACAGAAATGCCACTGTTAAGTGCCTTCAAATAATAAAGAAAAGCATGATTTGCAAAAGGCCTTACCATAGCAGGAACTCTATTCCATGTCTTCTTGAAATGGAAGTTAAAATCTGTCATTTGCTCCTGAGGAGCTCTCTTGATGGTGCTTAGTTGTTCTACCGAAGACAAATGATCAAATTTGTCTTCAAAATGTTTACAGAGGAGATCTCTGAGTTGATCCCATGAGCGTATTGAGTTCACTACCAAACCTCTAAACCACTATAATGCTTTTCCTTCAAAGGATGCTGCCAACAATATGAGAGCCATATTTTCTATGGTAATATGATGCATAACACATAAGTTTGTTGCATCTTGAATGTGCTTAATGGGTGTAGTTTGGTCGTCTCCTGATTAAAAATGGCAAACTTTTAAGAGCAGCCATTGGGATATCATCATGTTGGGCCAAGTTTAAAGGGTTGCCTTGATCAAAAGGTACAAAAACCTGGTTCCTAGGAACTACCATTGGAGCAACAAAAGTTTGATTTCTTGCAAGATGAGCTATCTAATATAAGTTTGCTGCATCTCCTAATAGTGCACCCTTGCTGAGTAAACTCAGCCTATTGGTGGAACATTGGAAAGCCTCCCTGATTGTGGGCTCAGATAATGGAAGCTAGCCTCAAGAGTAAGCTGGCTCTTATGGTGTTCACCTAAACTACTGCTTGTTGGAAAAGGGTAAGAAAGACTGCATAAAATAAAACCTATGACTAAGGGTGATGCACCAAATTTGATATCTAAAACTTGCAGAGCTGCTTTGCACAGAGATTCAATCAACAATAAAGCTTGACATGCACAACTCAATACTCATATGCCTTTGCATAAAAATTTCATAAGAAGGCTTTAATGTTTACAATCCTAGAAGGAAAATATATTTTCATAACTTGAATTATTTGCATTCAAACACAATTTATAATCTGCAAACACATACACTTTTTGCACAAAGGTTCTACTAATGAGACACAACAACAAGGAATGAGATAACTTCACATGTAATTGCATCAGTCATTTAAATGCACACAATAGAATAGAAAATTGAGAAGGAAAAATGCTTATCTCCATTGATCTTCAAAGGTGTAAACTGTCATACATATCTATAAAATGAGTTACAAATCTTGTCTCATGCTGAAAAGAACTCCAAAAATGAGTTACAATACCTGCTTGTGAATGAAAAGAACTAACTCCAAAAATGAATAATGAAGTTACTATATGTTGTTGTCTATCAGTTGCACAAAAGTAGGGACCCAAAACCCTTTGGTCATGCATAACCCAAAAGCCTAGAAAATAGCTCCCAAATTCCCTCCAAAATGAGTCGAAAGTGAAGAAAAGATCAAGGCATGACCTTACCTATCATAAAGGCATTAGAAACTGCTCCTAAATGCTCTCCAAGACCTTTAAAACCAAGTCAAAACCACCCCTATATTCTCTCCACATGTTTGTCAACTTCCTCTAACCTCCCCCTATATGCTTGTCACTTGATTAATACTTAACTATATCCTCTCCTTTTTTGACTTAGTCTTGAAAACCAATGCCTCTTATCTTGTATTATCATAACATGTATTAAAGTGATTTATAATGCATCACTCAAACAATGTTTTACATTTCAAAATTGAAATCAAATCTCAATTTATGCAAAAATAAAGGCACTTGGTTCGACCATATTTGAAGTCAATGCAAATCAAATATAAGGGGACACACTTAATTGCTAGACATATGGACATGAGGTCGAGGGTATTAATATTTTATTTCAAATGCTAAAAGAAAGACAAAAAATCCTTTAAGCCATTGGCACACTTAGGGTTTTTAAACCCTAATGACAAAAGGCTCAAACAAACCCTCATTTCACATTTCATTTTTGCATTTTCACTTCATTGTGTTTTTGAGCACTGCCATGGTAGGGTTTGCTTGAGCTTCTGGAGGTTTCAAATGGAGATTGCTTGTGAAGGTCTTAAATAGATTCAATGCAAAACTTCAAGGCCGAGCCTGTGTAAGCTCTGAGTCTATGTAAACCTACATTTCCTTTCAGTATCTGTGGAAAACAATGCTTATTTTTTAGCTCTACTATGCCAAAATGATGACTATTTTTCTTCTTTCTGTGCATTTGCTAACTTTGACAATGAAGATTAGAAGTTCTCATCTATGAGTGAGCTTACTATGTCTTTGGCATTCATACACCTTTCATTACTGCTCTTTACCAATTTGATGCATTCATGGGCTTTGGTCATGTCTTTTTAGCAAAAAATACAGTCCATTTATGACTAATTTTTCTATTCCATAGAGTTTTTTAGAAATTCTCTCTTGTTCTATATGCTAACTCTATAGCTGCTCTCTTGATTGCCTTTGTAACAATCTTCTATTCTATTACTATTCTAGAATCTTTTAAGACTATCCCTTTAAAATTTAGACCTCTCTGATGATGAACTAATACATTTGAAAGTGCTTCTAAGTGCCCTAACCTGATGAAAATGTTGTTCCCTGTCATGTTATAGTCAACTTGGTACAGTCACCTCTCATTATTGTGCCTTCTCATTATTTGAAAATCATTTTGACTGTTAGTTTTATGAGGCCTTTGCATGTTGCTTCATTGCTAACATATTTTGTATTCACTTGACAATGATTTCAATATTATTCCACAAGGATACAATGGTTTGATAGTTACTTAACTACTTGTGAAGACCTTTGTCTAACCTTGTAGCAAATGTCATACCTCTATCATTATCTTTGCTTTTACTTTCCCCATTGTCCTACTGATTGTAGTCATCATAGCTAACCCTTCTTTGAGGACTCCAAACTTATGTTTTAAGTCTTCTTTGCGATCTAGAAAGACATCATAATTGTCTCCTCTTGTTCCAATGACTGCTATCGCTCTATTGATGATTATTTTTCACTTTTTGTATGACTGTGTTTAAGACCTTCTTTCTGTCTTTATACTATGTATACAGTCTTCATGACTATATACATATCCTTTTCACCTTTTTCTACTCATCTTGACATTAGACTATCCTCATATATCCATTATTCTTTTAGAGATATAGCATACTTGTTAGAAAAATTTCAGACCCTTGAAAACATGTTGTCCTCTGTCTATTACCTTTTCAACTGTCACTTTTGTTGTAGGGGTTTTATTATCCAATCTACTCTGTCCTTTAGAAACTATGAGTCTTCACAAGACATTAGATATCTCTAAAAGATATTGTAGACTTTTAACCATACAATTATTGATAACAACCTTATATATAGGTAGTGCAAACTATAAATTAGTATTCTTTGTCTGCATTGTATCTTAATAATCCATTTAAGCTTATGACAGTTGATGTAACCTTGTCTAGGCTATGAAGAAAGCTCTGATACTTCTCAGACCATTCTCAAAACCTTACCCTTAGTGAAAGTCTCATGTGTTTCCATCTTACATGACACTCATCATATGTCATTTTGCATATTTGTATATTCTTTTTGCAAATCTCTATTCACTGTGTCTATTTAAGCAGATCGCTTTGAAAATTAGCAAACTTCATACCTTATTTTTTGGGCTGTTATTATCTCTGTCATCCACTCTTAGGACTGTGGTGAGTATCACTTATAGGACTAAAGAAAACAAAAACATTCTCTCCTTGCTTTGTATGTCTATTGTCTCCACAGTCTTTCACCTTGACCACTGCAAATGATGACTATTCTTTTTGTGAACTCTTTAGACTGTTCTGTAGTTTATCCTCTGATTGGGAGACACTTACCTTGTGACTGTGTGACTGCCTCCTGATGATGGTTATCATGCATTAGACTACCTTTCATAGAGTCTTACTATCATGGACTACTATTTCAAGGTTATGAATGAACTTCACAATTATGAATATGGTCACTATCTCTATTGTTGTTTATGTCATGAGTGATGAGTGCTCATTGAATGTTGATAAGTATAATGAATTTGCACTCATATCCCTCTTTAAAATTGAGAGGGCAGCATGCTGGGCTCAACCCTTGTGGGAGCCCATTTTACTCCATATGCTATGATGTCAAAAATGAAACAATCCAGCAATAAAAATTTCACCTATACCTGCACAGTGAACAAACATGTTAGATAAAACAATGAAGCCAAAAGCTTCTAATGATGCTCATGATGATTGATGATACTCCTCTACTTCTCCTGATATCTGTGATATTGCAAAACTATTTCAATGCCTTAGGAGAATAAACTATATATTTGTTGATATAGTACATACAAGGAATATGGATCCCGAGCTCTAACACAACTTTTCTCATCCCTTGCAAGTATTTCAAATAGTAGCAAGTCAACTTCTAGAGCAACGAAGTGAGAGGAACTGAAGCAAGGATGGAGTAGTTCATCTTGGGATTCATCATTAGTAACAAGGTAATGACGGATCCCTACTCTTTCCATATGCTCTTTCTTTTCTTTTTCATTCAAATGTATAGTTTATTTTCATATTGCATTGAAAAATTTATTCCCACGGCTTATGTGGGACACCTTACACTTATGATTATCAATAAAAGACAACATTTTTACAGAATTTGTGTAATCTTTCTCTTGTAGACATTTACATAATGAACTATAATTTGTTTGATAATACTTCTATGCATATGAATAAAACTTCAGTAGAAAATAATGTGTACCTTTTCATTCTTAAAAAAAAAACTATCTCAGCTCTACCTGATTGAGCTGGAATCTAAATTAGGTAATAGTCATCATTACCACCTACCCCACCTACCATGTTTTAGATGCATTTGGTAGAACAAGTCAAGAACTTGCCTGACCCTATGGTAGGAGTGGTGAAAGAATTGAAACACAATGTCCCAACCCTTCAAATCATAAAGGTGGAGAATGAATTGGTTGAGGAGGCAAGATTTGTAGAACAAGCAAGGGCTAGGGAGCAACCATTATCCCTAAGTCAAGTTGTAGACTTGACAGATGATGAGGTCACAAGGGATGTAACCAATAATCTGGTTACATCACTTCTCACATCTTCAGTGCCTCCACAACAAGGAAAACATAAATAGTAAAAGGATGTGGAGGAGATAGAAAATCTTGAACTAGCAAAGGATCTAGAGGATCAGGATATATCAGACATAGAGGGTACAAAATCACCCCAAGGGCCCATCCAGCCCGAGCAGTTGGATGTCCTAATTAATACAATTACAAGTCCTGAAGTTGTAGACTTGTCATATCCTATAGGAGCAAGTACAGAAGTAAAGGATACTGCTCAGGGTACACAAGAACATGAAGAGATTGTTCAGGATAGAATCATGGATGAACCAACTCAAGATATCCATGTGGATATATAGGATCAACAAGTTGGAGAACACATAGAAAAGGAATTAGAATAGTTTACTAAGAAGAAAATAGTCATTTGAGCAATATTCTCAAAAGGACAAAGAAGATGAGGAGATGGTTGAAGTAGGGAAGAATCCAGAAATCCCTCAACAAATTCCACAACAGGATACGAATATACATCAAGAAGAAAATCCTGAGGATCAACATCAACAAGCCATACAAGATGAAATGATTCAAGAGGAGGTTCCTAAGGATAAGGCCTCCGATCAAGAGGAAGTTCATCATTAGGAAGTATCACAAGGAGAAAGAGATCCAGATAAGGAGCATGATGTAGCTAGTAAGGATGACCAAATTGGCCAACTAGGGAATGAAGAGTTTGAGCAAAATGTTCTAGACTAGCTAGCATCAGAGGTAACAGCACCTACTTCTATTGATATTGTACCATTTTATTTCAAATTATTATTTTCTATTGAAGATACAAAGCCCAAGTGCAAATCAAGGGCAATGTACGCAATAAATAGGGATGCTATCACTAAGTGAAGAGAAATAAAATTAGCTATGCCCAGGGTTTACAAGGATAAGAGGGATATTATAGCTACTGAATTCCAACTAATAACCATTCATTTGGGGCATGGAATAGCAAAGAAAGAAATAAAAGAGATAAAAGGGAGTACTGAAGTCGTGGTTGCTCGTATGCATAAGGTGAAGGTGAAAAATAAGGAGTTGAAAGGGCACATTTCCCAACTCCAATCATTCACTAAGGGGTTGATCACCACAGGTACCCAAAAATAGAGGCACCGGCTATCCTTGCATTGATTAGTTCGGATGAAATAAATGGTCTAGATGCTCAAAAGCATCAAGCAAATCTTATGTAGAAGTGGTTTTCCCAGTTCATGTCAGAAGGTGAAGAAATAATTGGGACATCACTATCCAAATGGGATACTTTGGCATTTGTCATCACAAAAGTTGATATGCTGAAGGAAGAGTGTTCTAAGGGGCTTGGTTGGAATGATCAAGGCCTTCCAAAGCTAAAGAATATAAGGAAATTAGATTACCAAGTGTTTCTTAGGCATAATAACCTGACATTACAAACGATTCTAAATATATCCACGTGGATTAAAGATCTAAAGTTTGAGGTGGATATCCTAAGGAACTGTCAAAGTGAAGTAGAGGATATTAGTACTAAGGCACTAGAGTTACTGACTAATGAAATGGATATCTTGGAGGAATTGCTAGGGACATTGATGGATGATAAAGAGACGTATGATGAAAAAGTCTCTAAGGAAGCATTCAGGGTGAGGTTTGATCCTATGTTGAAGGATATGGTATCACATTTTGTAGAGAACACAATAGATCAGGTAATGGGACTATCCATGAAAATGAAGGAATACAAAGGAAAGTTGGAGGATAGGACAAGTCAATGGGTGACCCTCACCAATTAACTGTAAATGCAAGAATATGCAAAATCTAAGGCACAATAGTTTGATCCTACAGAAATGGATACAACTATAAAGGCTTATGAGTTATATAAGAGGTTTGACTTTGAGGAAATGATAGTTGGTGAGGATTCATCCAAGCCAGAGGATTAGAATATTCTTTTAGATGCTTAAGTGAAGATGCTAAAGAATATTCCATTTTCCCAACTGTATTCCACCAATGATTGCCAACTAGAAATCACGTGCCACATTTCTTGACCCTTGATATTTTTGAGAGATATTCTAACCATAGGATCATTGTATCTGATCTCAAGTCCTTGCTCTATAAAAAGGCCTAGATAATCTTGTATTAGAGAGACTGAATTGTTGAAACTTTGAGCATTAAGTTTTTGCAACTCTTTGATTTCCTCTCAAGGTTATTTCTCAAATCAATGTATATGTGTAAATTCTTTGCATACATAATGAAAATGAACATACAGATTACCATCTTATCGTATATCTCAAGTAATCTTATGTTGATTTCTAACTTGTGATTGTGAATTGTTGTGTTCTATTGAAGTGCATCCAACTACTTGCATGTTGTCATCAACTTACCTTTGAAGATTTGTACTGATCATATGTAATTGTAGATTTCCTAGTGAAGTATGGTTTGGTTTTGCTTTATTTCATGACTATATCAGAGTATACATGTGGATCATTGGTGAAAATTAATTAGTTTAGGATCTTAATTCTTTAACTCAACTTTTTCATCTTTATTTCATAAATATAGTGAATAAATGCAAATAATGACATATCTTAAGCAATACATATTAAATTGATGCAAGTAATGACATATCTAAAGCATTCACAGTAAAAGTTACAAATAATGGAAAATATTATGCAGATGATCATAAATACCAATGAGTTGCATATTTTAAAGAACATATTTAGATAAATTTGTGGAGTATATATGAAGATTAGTTTAAATAGAGATAATTTTAGAAGAACTAATCAAAGTTAGGATAATCTCAGAAGAACTTATCATAGTTGAGATAGTTTTAGAAGAATTGATCAAAGTTGTGTTCAATTCATGTTTATATGTTTAAATCTCAATTAGATATTGTAGGATTTGATACAATTGTCAAGAATATATGTTGTTCAGGTATTATATACAAAATATTTGTGGAATTTGACTAAATCTAAGGAAGAATACAACTACAAGGTGTAAGTCCCCCAAAATGAAACAACATATCATGACTCTTGAGTGACTGTCAGAAGGTCAAGACCTAACCAACATAGCCTTGGGATTATACATTCACCTTGAATTTATCATATCTTTCAAGATGAGTAAAAGTTTGTTGTGAGGGCTTTTATTCTTATGCATGTGACTAACAAACACATCAACAATAGGGAGAATGGGTCAATATTTGTTCAAGGTCCTATTTTAGTATAGTATTTGTGGTTATGAGATTTAGTATTGCATCATATTTATACTCTATATTATTAATAATTATTCCACATGTAAATCAACAAATGACAATTTTTTTTGTCAAAGTGGACCGTCACATGAACACATGAGAACTTGTCAATGTCATGTAAAAAATCATATACATGCATTCTTTAACAAATGTAATAAATACATTTTTACTTTATATAAAAATATCATAGCTATCTAATATAAGTTTGTCATTTATAAAATAAGTTGCTCATGTGGACAGGTATTTCACTTAAGTGGGAAAATAATATTCTTATGTGTACAACCATGGGTGTGGCAATTTACATGTATTTGAGTAGTTCATATTATATGTTTATCCTATGACAAATGCAAACATTGTACAACAAATACCTTGGATTTTATAATGAAATGCACAAGATCATAAAAAGATATTGTGATCATTTATGTTGAATAGATGTATTTTAAATAAGAATGTAGTGTTTTGTGTTTAACTATTGGGTCATTCATGTTGGATATAAATGTAACAACCAAATAGGTTGTTAGGATCTAAACACCTATTATAATTAAAACTACACTATTTATTTTCTATGTTAATCAAGTTTAGTTTATATTATGATTATTATTTGTATGCTTAGTGAAAAAACATTTGTCCATAACAGATAGGTAACCATATCTATCTAAATGGGATAGGAAATTACATCTATCAAAATAGGATAGCTAGAAACATCTATTCAATTAGAATAGGCACAACATTTGCCTAAATGGGAAAGACAAAACATATTTCTCTAGTTTGAGATTTATGGTTTACCTAGAACTCTTATGGGTATTAGAGGTTATAATTTAATTATTTTGTTTTCTTCGTTCCTTATAATTGATTAATACATGTTAGTCTATTTAGTTGGTAAGGAAGCTTACCAATAGCACACATAAAAATTTGAGTACTGGGAACCTCCATTGTTTACCTAGACTACTTAGATACTTGTAACCAATGGTTCAAGGTATAATTTATATGTAGTTCTAGTTTAATTTTAGTTAGATGTGAACTATATAAGTGGGTACACAACCCTTTCTATAGCTCCTTTTCCACAATTAGTTCCTCATCAATTTTCACCCACTAAGGGAGGCATTGACTTGATAAATTCATGTTGTTTTCACTAAAACATGTTAACTATTTACCTTAAACACATACTCGTAACTAAGTAAAATAAAAAAAAATTCTTAGATTTGTTATGGTGATAACTCACTTAACTCAAAAGAATATTCATTTTAGTCAAAGGAAGATTTCCCATTCACCCAGATTAAATTAAAATTATGAAGTGTCCTTATTACTCCCTATGGACTTATAGGGATGGTGCCACAAACATTGTTGTTGTAGCTATGTTAGGTGTTAGATGTAGTAGTTCAACTATGATGATTTGACCCATAAACATGAACAAGAGGCACTATTAATACTAAACACTATGAAGGATTTTTTTATACGACTTGTTTAAAACATAAAATAAGTAAATCCTTTAAATAAAAATTCTCTAAAAATTTGATAAAATAATTATTATTTTTGATAAAATAATTATTACTTTCTAATCACCATGATCCCATGTGGGTGGGGTGAGAGCATACTGTATACACCTAAAAATGACACGACTCTAGCTAAATAAATATTTTAAATATTTATTTCATTTTAAATTCCTCTATCAATAAATAAATAAATCAATTTATTTATTTGATTCATATTTCTCCTAAAATTAGATAAAATCATTTATTTAATTAAATCATCCAAATTCTTCTAAAGTCATTCTAAATTAAATAATACCAAATTATTTATTTAATTCTTCTCATTCTCTATATTTAAATAAATCCAAATATTTATTTAAATTATCTATTCCTCCAAAATTGAATTAATACCAAAAATAATTCAATTAATCCATGTGCACGTGTAATTAAATATTTTTAATATTTAATTAGCTAATATTCTCTCACACACATGTCATATTTATCCTCTAGTTAAATTAGTTAACTCATCAATCAAATTGGTTAACTAATTAGTCATCTGAGTTCACTATTCAATTATCTCAGTCAACTCCCCAATTAGCCCACTTATCTCTCCAATCAATTCTGTTAACTGGTCAATCATCTCAGTTAACTCTTCAATCTATTATGTTAACTCCCATAACTCATGAAGAAGGTTTGGACACTTGTCCTCTCCCTATTTGTACACATCCTCTCAAATTTCCTCTACCGTTGATCTTCTTATTCATTCTACACCATTGATCTTCTTTCTCAAAATCTATAAATACAACCCCTATTCCTCCATTTCAATCATCCAAGCTTTTATAAACTTACTCTGCAGGAATCACAGCATGCCTTTGGCACCAATCACTCCATGGCTTGAGATCAATTATCACCATTATCATTGTATTGTGAAGATCCTCTTCATTTGCAAAACCTATCAATAGCCATTCTCCATTGTCATCTTGGAAAAAAGCAAGTAAGTGCACATTTTGAGGGCTCTATCCATACACGAGATCAATTTGAGATAGGTGACCAATGGAAGTCATGAAAAAGTAAGGTTTGTAAGGTATTGTGTTCTTTGTGTTTGATCTTCTTTGTTTCATTTTCTATTGAGTTATTGGATTATATTGATACACTGATATTACCTTCCACATTTTCTGATAACATTTCTGGCACCCACCGTGGGGCCCTTGCCCCAATTTAACTTCAAAATTGATTTTTTGTGTTAGAATCCGTACACATGACATTTCTGTGCATCCACTCACTGCTACAACACATCTACTCACTGATACTATGCATCTATTTGAGCTGCACATTTATTCACTGTTCCGACGCATTTATCCTCTGTTATGGCACATCTATCATATCTACACATTTATTCTCTATATCTACGCATTTATTCTTTATATCTGCGCATACATCCTCTGTAACTACGCATCTGTATCTACGCATATATTCTCTGTATCTGCACATTCATTTTGCTAGGTTTTTTGGGCTATTTCTCAGGAAATTTCTAATGCTAACATCATTTGCAAGAATATTCTCAGATCCACCTTGCAGGTTAAGAGCTATTCAAGCATATAGTTGAATGGTTAACTTTCATCTAGATATAAATAGTAAAGGAATTAATTGAGCATGTTCATGCAAATTTTACATAGATCTAAATAGGAGGGTAGTAATTTATACTTGTTGCATCAACAACTTGAACATAGTCCCAACAAGGAGGATTAAAATTAAACAATTACTTTCAAAAGCTTTTTCAAAGTTAACAAATCTTGTGTGCCCAAATAGAGTAACTCATTTAGTTTTTCTCCTTTTAACTAGGAGGAAAGAACCAATGTTTTCCATGATTTTGGAATGATGATAGGACTATGTTCTATGCTTAACTAGGTGAACAAAATGCCAGAATCATCATTTCGCATGTGTTTCCCTTCGAGAGGCATGCCCTTGGAATTCCTTCCTTCCAAGCGGGATGACCTTAAGTGGTAACGAGCTAATGCCAAGCTCTTCCAATCCACTATAAATAAACTGTGTTTGAGGCAAAAGCTTCAAGCAACAAGTGCAGATTAGTTATACTGACAACCAACCTCCGCATAAACCCCACAAGGTGCAACCCTTGCAGGCTGGGAGACTCCATAATAGAGAGTAGTGCTACCACAAGTATAACCACTCGAACGGTTGCCCTTACTACATATCCATTGTTTGTAGAAGCCAAAATCCCCTATTCGATGACATAGGAGGAAAACATTCTCCAAAGCTATCCAATGTCATACACTCATTCAATGTAGAGACAGGAAAGCTCAACTCTTTAGAGGAACTATAGCTTGGTATGTGTGAGAAGTGAGTGTCGTGGAGGGGAGATGGTGCTACCAAGATATTAGCTGTCTGCCTTTATGCAAGTGGCTGGTGTAAAAAACCAAGTTGGAACTCATTGAATACTATCCTTACCAACCTTAGGATTGTACTTGCATTGTTGTCCAAAAAAAAAAAGAAATCAAGCAATCATGAAAATATTCTTTGTGTGTGATGTCTCTTTCTTGCCATAATCAAAGAAACAAATCAAAAAGAGCAATATTCAGACAAAGAACCCAAAAATACCCAAAAACATTGAAAAATGTGCCTTTACCAAGTCAAAATTAGTCAAAAACAAGAAAAAAAGATAGATCTGCACATCTGCTTCATCATGTTCCGCATTTGCTTCATCCTGCTGCGCATCTACTTTCTGCTACGCATTTACTCAGTTCTACTACACTTTTATGCGTTTCTGTTGCGCCTTTGCTTTTCACTAGACCTACGCATACACTTCCTGTAGCTGCGCATTCATACTCTATTTTGGTGCATCCTCTTTTCTACCAGATCTGTGCTTTTGTTTCCTGTTGCTGCACATATACACTCTGTTCATGTGCATTTGTTCCTGTGCATTTGTCACAGTGAGTACTTCCATACAGTTTGTCAGAAAAACACCTACCTTTTTGAGCACCCATTTCAGTCTTGTATTAGTTTCTGAGGTCAAATTAACCATGCAATCACTTCTCCCATCCATTCACAAGCATTTTCATCCAGCAATCACCCTCGACAAAAGCAAAACATGGGTTCCCTAAACAATAGTGGGCATAATTCAGATGATGAGGAGATTACTCAAGAGGAACTCCTTACACAACTTCAAGATCCAAAATTCCTAAATATGATGGATAGGGTCATTGTCATGGATCCCAAAAACTACTTCCTTATGCTAGCACGACAACGAGTAAAGTTACCTTCCAATTTTGACGTAGAAAAATTGAGAGAAACACGGCAAACAAATGAAACCAAAGCTCCAAAAAATAAGAAAGATAAGGATGTGACAAATCCATTAGAAGCACTCACGCAACAAATCCGAGCTTTACAACAACAAGTTGGGGATTTACAAACTGGATCTTCCACAAAATGATATTCATTAAAGGACACATCCCCTTATCCATTTGATAAAAACTTGGTTACAACACCTTTCCCCTCTAGACACCAAGATCCCACATCCTTAACCCATCTTAATGATACTATTGACAAGGGAAATACTGCCTTACGTTGGGAATCATATACCATTCCATCTACTAGTCCTCCATCACCATCCCCTAGAATGCGTAGCCCAAAGCATACTAGTCCTACACCAACACCGCCATCAAGTTCCCCAAGCTCTAATCCACCAACCAAAGAATCCTTGAACGATCTTCTCCAAAGAATTTTTCCAAAATTATACAGCAAAAGAAAAGCTAGGGAGAAATCAAAATCCACTCATCTAATGTCATCCCCCTCCAGCCCAAGCGATCTGAACCTTAATCATAAGCCTATGCCTTCTACCATTATTCTCCATCTGTTATATTGCCCATCCACCCATACACTCATGAAGGATGTGATCCAATGGCTACTAGCAAGGAACCAACCATCTCCATGTCATAAAACACCTACCCAAGAGCCTATCATAGAACCTTCAAACACGTCCATTTCTTCAAACCCCTCATATAGTCCACAACCCCTTGAGCATATTGAAAAGTCTTCTACCATGAGTCCAAGTCAAGATTCATTCTACCCTCATGTTGTTGACCATCTAGATCCTCTCCAAGAGTCTTCTACCTCCACTTCAATTCAAGAAAATCAAGAGTTATGTCGAGAGTATACTTTAGAGCATGTGGAAACATCAACCCTTTATCTAAATCAAGATCAAAGCACTGCCATCCAACCCACCCATAACATTTATCTTCTCCATGACGCAAGACATCAACCTATCTGAAGAAAAACAAGCAAAGGCCTAAACACTCCAAATGATTTTATCTACATTATGACAAGAAAACACATCTAATGCAAGAAAGTTTGGTTTTGATTGGTTGTGCCTAAAATCTTAACTTTTGTTATCATATTTCCTATGCTACTCAAGGATGCCTAAAAACTAGAGATGCTATGATGGGGACATGATTATTTTATTTGTTTGCTACTTGTGGGTTTATCTTTAGTAATGTGAAGCCTTGTCTAATGACATGATCAACATAATGATCATCAAGGACATCAGAGGTCTAAACATCCTTGTCTATTGACACACAAGAAATACTCAAGTCATCTTGATTCAATTTTGACTAGATGCTCATATTAGCTTGCTATATCAAAATCCATGTAAGGGATACTCAGGTCATCTCAGTTTAATTATACCTCGATGCTTGTATTTTCTTACAACATTTTAAAACACAAAAAAACAAAAAATGCCCAATGATGAAACAAAGCACTTCAAAATACTTACAATATCAAGGTGACAAGTATCTACATCCATAGCATATCCAATTGCATCTCATGTACCATCCATACATAAAGATTTTGTTCATAGAGCCAGTGTTTACGAAGTAAATAAAAGCTTGTGATTCCTTCATTCACGTTTCTTATGTCAATCACATTCCCATCTATCATTATATCTTTCATCAAGTCTCTTCTACATTGATTGAGTACACTTGGATGTAACAAAAACATGGTATCATATTACATTTTATATTAGGTGAGATAGTCATTTCATTGATTAGATCATTCGCATAAATATAGGTGCATTAAATCATACATATCAATTTGCATTTCATATTAGGTGAGATAGTCATTAAATTAATTAAATCATTTTGCATACATATAGGTGCATTCAAATCATCCAAAAACATTTGTAACAACATAAACATAGATGCATACATAGTATCTCATCAGAAAACCATCAAAAACATAGCTGTTAGTAATCATCTCATACCATTTTTTGCATAACAGGTGTTGCACATTAGATATCATAACATTTGCATAACATATAAACTTAACAAATAGTGTACAACCATGATCATCGCATAAACATAAAAATGCATGTAGGCTATCATAATTGCATCATCATATATAAAACGTAAAAGTGTCCATAACATATAGAGTGCATCCATGATCATCACATAAAAATAAAAATGCATATAGGCCATCATAACTGCATCATAGTATATAGTCATAAAACATAACAATTTCCAAGTGTACAATATCAATCTGTCATCCATGAGTCGAATCACAAAAAGGTGTATGCATACATCTAAATAATAATGATACATGCCTTAGTAGTTGTCTAGCAAGAGTAATGTATACATAATCTGGTTGTCCATGAGCCATAAAAAAAAATGTGTGTACAAAAGCAAAATCTATGTACAAACAAGTCTAACCCTGTTGTTGCAGGATGCTACTCCTAGCACTATCTCCTCCCCCTCCTCCACCTCGACCTATCCCTAACTACTGTGGGCCCATACCTGAAGCTTCCGACCATGAACCACCTGCCCACCACAAGGACACATCCACTAACTGGAGCCTATAACTCGGCGCCTTCTGATCTGCTGGCACCACCCCGTGATATAAACCTCTGTAATACTGAGTCTATGCTCAAACTGAAGACAACTCTCCCATCACCTATGTAACTTGGGCCTGGGCCTATGTCAACTGTGTCAAAAGAAGAACTATAGACATGTCAATACCCAAGGTGGCTATGGCTACATCTCTCTCGCCTATCAGGGCCTGTACCCTAGCCAATGCTGCATCTCTCTCACCAGTCAAAGCCTATACCCTGGCCAGTGCAGCATCCCGCTCTGCAGTGATGCCAGCAATGATCCCCGTGTCTCCCCCTCTGAGCCTCAATGGCCCTCAACTATGCCCTCAACTATCTCACTTAGCCTCGTAACAATGTCACTGCATCCCCCCGCACCTACTGCTGCAAGTTGGGCTGATCAGGTGCCTATACCACCTATGAAACCACTGTCTGCCATACCACCTGCAGAGCAACTTCTTATTGTGCCACTAGCAACACTTGTTGTGCAACCTGATGTACCACCTAGTGTGCCTTCTGCTAGGGTGGGGCCTGCCCCACTCTCTACCGCTATCTTGGTCAGCCATCACCTCCTCCCCCACCATCTCCCCCATCTCCTCAGCCTCCATCATCCTCCTCCTCTGACTCAACCCCCTCTAGACAAGGAGCTAACTCTCCTAGTCCCGAGTATCTAGGGAACGGGTGTGCACCGAACCAATCCTCAAAATCCTATGTCATCCCTGTATCCACTATCTCCCTCCTCATTGGCCATGCCTGATAGGGAATTTGAAGAAAATCTGCCTGGGTCTCCTTGTACGAATCCACATGACCCCATCATCTCTGCTCTGCAAATGTCCTAGCAAAAAGAGCCTGCCCCTGTGGCATACCCTGAACCCGCCCAAACTATCGAAGGACACGGTTGACTATGTGTCTCTCCAAAATGTGTTGAGTCTGACCAATCAACCACTGAAACACATATGGAAGCTCATCAGCCTCATCATCCCATACCTCACACTCTAGGTATGGTCACCACACAACTGCATCTGAAAGGAAGCTAGGTGTGTGGAAAATGCTTCCTACACTAATCTAATGAGGAGAGGGCTATGCAAATTCAACTTTATCCTAACTATTACAGCAATGTTAAAACATTAACATGAGATATTACAGCAAAACACAAGAACCAGAAAGAAGACAGAAGAGAGAGAGAGACAAGATATATGTGGGGAAAACCCTTGCGGGTGAAAAAACCCACACTCCAAAACACAGCTCAAATGTATTACAGTAAACAATAATAGATTACAATACAGTTTTAGAGCCAATGCTCTTTCAGGAGTCTTCAAATGTTGAATCTGGAGATATTCCGGTAGCATAACAGTACTTGTACCAAAGTTATCTATCTCCCATCCAAGCACCTATTTATATATAGAGTTTACAAGGCAAATATGGAACCTTCTAGAGATGGGCGTCCTTATTGGACTCATGCCCCAAAACCCACGCCTAAGGACACTTGTCCAACATCCCATCCCAAAGTGGGCGCTTGGTCCGAAGATAGGTTACGACAGATGCTCTTACGCACCTTACAGCTGTCAAAGAATCCGTCATACACTGACTAAAAATATCATATTCCTCTTACATGTCATAACCTCCCTTGACCGCCCAAAGATGCCTTTCTCTTGTGTAAAGATACTCACCGACACTTGTCATTAATTAAAAATTGTTTGAGGTTTCAGGGGCATTGCCCCCGAGCCCCCACGAGGGCACTGCCCCTCGACCCTGCCCTGTACTGTGACAGGGAGCGCGCCAAGAGCGTTGCCCCTAGAACCCGCAAGGGGCTATGCCCCTTGACCCCATCTTGGGGGTGCTGCCCCCAAACCCCCATTAATTATTCAAGGGGGAAACCATGGCTGCCAAAGTCACCAAAATTTATCCTCCTGCATATACACAAGGTGCTGACTATGCCAACTCAACATGGAATAAATAAATACAACATTAGGAATTTGCAAAGGTTGAGACACCTTAATTCTCAATAGCATCCACATTATCCAACTGATGGCACTAGTTCTCCAACTTACCTAGCCTATGCTGAGTAAGTACACCTGCATATCCATATGAGTATGGCTCATCTGACTGCCGATGAAATGTAACAATGGGCTGTGTCATTGCAATGTGCTCCCAAGGCCCATAACTGTAACAGTGAAACCCCTACAGATAGACTAGATGCTCCATAGTAGACAACCTAATGCATATCATGGTATAGATGGGAAAGAACACAGACACTCCAAGAAAAATGGGTGTCCTTAGTCAGCATCCTCTCTAAAGTCTGACCCCGGCCAACTGGAAAACTATGCGATCTTTGATCGAGGCATACAACACCTCTGATCAAGCCAACCACAATCCCAAGAAAGTAGTCGTAGTAATCATACATATCCTACCAGCTGATAATTGATTCCCCCTATGTTTAGGTCATCAAAAACCCTCCTGCACTCAGCTAACCTGGCATCACATTGAGGGTCATACTCTACCTGCTCCCCTACTATAGGTAAGTGCAGGATCTTGTACACATCCTCCAAAGTAATGGTGATCTCACTGGTGGGGAGGTGGAATGTCCCATCCTCACTGTGGAAGCACTCCACCAAAGCAATCAACAAACTGAGGTTTGTGCGAACCTCAGGCATGAAGCAAACGTAATATAATCCAATCGCACTAAGCACCAGATGCTCTCCCTCTGTCAGCATGTGTCGTCACCGTATCATAGCAGGAAATTGTTCCTGCGACATGAGAGTGTCAGAAATATCCTCCTACAATGAACAAAGCAATGTGTCAACCATTACTATATCAGTGCAAACCTGCTCAACTATCAAACCTATCAAAATCACTTAACATATCAAACTGATCAAACCAAGCATATCATCTCTTGTATAGATTCTATCAATCTCAGAGATTGTTTATCAATTGTCACATCGATCAAGATGCCAATTGAGTCAATTTCACTAAGTAACTGACTATCCTAAGCAAATGTGCTATTCTAGGTGGCATTTGCACTGTATCCAAGCAAATGCAAAGCTTTATAATGCATGCACAGGCAAAAGGAGTAAATGTGTGGTTCCACAACAAATGCACAACTCTGCTCCACAAATGTGTAGAACTAACATATGCACAACAGAACAACTTAAATATGTAGCAGCATAACACATGCGCAGAAACACAGAACAAATGTGCAGAAATTGCAAATGCACAGCAAGAACACCTATATGTGTTGAAATGAAACATATGCACGGTTTCAGGGCACAAATGCGCCGAACCACCAAGCTGCGCATTTACTTTCCTATCTTTGACATGCATTTATTGTACTAATAAATGCACCTACCATAAAATTAATGACATACATATTGGGAGTCCTGCCTCTGCTGCATGCCTGAATCATCGAACCTGCTCAAAATGATGCTCCTCGTGTGGAATATCCATCTCTCTGTTAACTACTCTAGCTCTTGCATTCTACAAAGCTCCAAGTATCTCTCACAAAATGACAAGTGTGCAAATGACTAGGATTGTGGACCCAGCTTCTATATATAGACGTGCAACCCTAACTAGCTATGTGGCGACCTTGCCTACTCTCCGTACCCTTTTTCCTCTGCTTTTTCAAGCCGTAGCCTATTTTCTCCACCATTTTGTGTATTCTTTAACCTTCATCATCGTGAGATTGTCCATCTCACGCCCTCCATATTTTCTTCCCATCCAATCTCCCGAGGGGCCATCCTACCGTCGTCAAACCTGTACCAGGGGCAAATTGGGGCATGTATCAAATCATAAAAAAGTTAACTTTCTTTGAAGCAATGTGATAAAACACATTGCATCAAAGAGGGGCAAAATGTATACACCTAAAAATGACATGACTCTAGCTAAATAAATATTTTAAATATTTATTTCATTTTAAATTTCTCTATCAATAAATAAATAAATCAATTTATTTATTTGATTCCTATTTCTCCAAAAATTAGATAAAATCATTTATTTAATTAAATCATCCAAATTTTTCTAAAGTCATTCTAAATTAAATAATACCAAATTGTTTAATTAATTCTTCTCATTCTCTATATTTAAATAAATCCCAATATTTATTTAAATTATCTATTTCCTCCAAAATTGAATTAATACCAAAAATAATTCAATTAATCCATGTGCACGTGTAATTAAATATTTTTAATATTTAATTAGCTAATATTCTCTCACACACATGTCTTATTTATCCTCTAGTTAGATTAGTTAACTCATAAATCAAATCTGTTAACTAATTAGTCATCTGAGTTCACTATTCAATCATCTCAATCAACTCCCCAATCAACCCACTTATCTCTCCAATCAATTCAGTTAACTGGTCAATCATCTTAGTTAACTTTTCAATCTATTCTATTAACTCCCATAACTCATGAAGAAGGTTTGGACACTTGTCCTCTCCCTATTCATGCACATCCTCTCAAATTTCCTCTACCGTTGATCTTCTTATTCATTCTACACCATTGATCTTCTTTCTCACAATCTATAAATACAACCCCTATTCCTCCATTTCAATCATCCAAGCTTTTATAAACCTACTTTGCAGGAATCACAGCGTGCCTTTGGCACCAATCACTCCATAGCTTGAGATCCTTTGTTACCATTATCACCATTATCATCGCATTGTGAAGATGCTCTTCATTGTGAAACCAATCAAATAGTCGTTCTCCATTGTCATCTTGGAAAAAAGCAAGGAAGTGCACCTTCTAAGGGCTCTATTCATACACGAGATCAATTTGAGATAGGCGACCAATGGAAGTCACGAAATAGAAAGGTTTTCAAGGTAATGTACTCTTTGTGTTTGATTTTATTTATTTCTAATTTCATTGAGATTATTGGATTATTAATAGTTTAATACTGTTAACCACATTTTCTGATAACACATACAATAATTAAGAATTCTACAAATACATAAAAAGAATAACTTCCTATTTTAATAGTATATCCAAATTCAAATGTTTTTCTATATTTACCAAATTTTCTTAATTTCTTATATACAAGGGAAAGCATACTACATGTCTATGAACTCAACAAAATTAGATAATCTATCTTTTCTCCAATAATTTTCATAAAAAATATTTCCTTATAGAAAAATTAGAATTACATAATATTTACAAGTACAAGCTTTATTTAATACACATGATACCTATTGATAACTTTTCACTCCTCTATATTTCTCATTTAACTTCTAGAATACCTTTTATCCATATTTAATGATAGAGAAAAATCTTTAATATTTAGAGATTAAAATAATAATTATTGAACAACCTTAATCCAAAAAGATTGAACATCATTTATTTCATATGATTGATAAATTATAGTTTATACTCTCTACTCCACTCATTTTAAAACATGTAATTACTATATTGGTTACTCATGTCATCACGCTAAATGGTAACTATATAGGGATTTGACACTAAACAAGTTATTATCATAAGAGATTATCATGTTTAACTATCACTTGCTTGAACAATACAACTATTAAAATGCCATGCATAGTACTCATTTAAACCATTACAATTTCATGTGGTTGAAAGAGTAAGCCAAGACTAATGAGGTTCTTTCCCATGGACAACCTAAATAAACCTGAATAAATTACCAGAAAAATATCTACAAGCCATAGCACTACTACAATGATACACTAAAACAAATCCATAAAGTACATCATTTATTAGCTAATGAAAGATAAATCATTATATAATATGAATGAGCACTACATATACTTCAAGATCTTCATACTATGAAATTATGAGAAGAAAAGGAAATAAAACATGCATATATAGAAATAAATAATAGGTAGCACACAATAGACAGTGAAACTATATAGTGGAATCCATAGTTGGAAAGTAATACAAATTATAGAGATAGGTACAATTCCTTAAAGAATAAAATTAACAGGGATTTAGAACATCATACAACATGGATTAACAACTTTAATTCCTTGGGTTTACTTGGTTAAGAGATTGAAAGAGAAGAAAACTTTGTTGTTAAAAGGTTGTGAATATTTCAAGCCAATTATTGGTGTAAGTAGGGTCTTATCTAGTTTCATAGAAAAATCAAAACATTATATGACATAAATCACTCCACTCAACTCACAGGAGATTCACCCTAGCCTAATATAGACACCAAAAATGGCTTGATTTCCACGACTATTAATTGATACCTTCAACACTTTATAAAACATAAAATAAGACTTAATGCAAAATAATACTAGTTCACAAGAACCCCAATGGAGTTTAGAAACCATAATGAAATCATGAAATAGATTTCAATTTAATGTTTAAAGTATCAAAATAAATATAAATAACTTGGAATTGTCCAGGAAACTATTAGGAAATTTAAAAAAAGAGACTATATCAATATGGCTAGCATTACTAGCATAATAACTCCATTCCATTTTAAGGCACCTACTACTTCTTGGAAATAAAAGAATAAGAGACCTTTTGGAAGTTAATATCGAATGAGAATAGCATGATAATGTTGGAAAACACAAGACAATTTTAAATCAAAATTTGAATACATACTAGAGACCACATATATACATGTAGTATAGCTAAATGCCCATAAAAAACTTCTTAGATTTAAATGCAAATATTGTACAAGTTACATAATTAGAAAATTAAATCCAAACACACATTTCTATAGCATAGTATACAGAATTAGCATAAACAATAAACATCGACATTTAATATACTATCCTAATCAAGCCTCATTGAATTTTGTATTTTACTAGAATGGATTATTGTCAAATCAAGGGGTGTCTAAAGGCTATGTGTAGAAGGGTGATAGAAATTATTTCCTAGTAGCCATCTTATTCTATTTAAGAAGGAAATACATGCACACTTTTTAATCTATTTAACAAGAATTCAAATGGCTATCTAAGAAAATGCTGGACTAAATGGAAAAATATTAACTACGAAATTTCAAATGATAAAACTAAATAGAAACACTAATTGACTGAATTGAAAATTTCTTATGCTAGAAACATACATCTTAACTACTAAATCAATAGAATAGAATTATGTCAAGTGATTAACAACTAAAAGAATAATGATTTAGTTTGATGTTTTTCTTTTAAAAATGACTTAAAACATAAACTTCACATAATTATTTTCATGACAAATTGATTATAATGTATAACAATAAGAAAATTCAATAACATTAACAAATACACATAAATCCTATAGGTTGGACACATGCAACTACAATAGAGATAACGTCACATATAAAATAAATGACAAGATATTTAGTACATATACAATTCTATTTTCTCCAATGAGTGGCCATCTCTCTGGAGGAAATGAAGTATCCTTAAATTAGCATTCTTAACTCAAAATTAATAGATGAACATGGCATCACATTCATTCATAACATAGGTGTTTTCAAAGTCTACAATATTCCATTCTACTCCCGGATAAAAATAGATAACTAAACATATGTATGTTTGTGAATATATTCTCTAAAATAATAACAACTAACTAATAATAAATGTACTATCACTACTTAACTACAAATATAAACTAAATTTCTAGAATCTAGCTACATGCTATACATACATGAGCTATCATGTCTTCTAAAAAAGTCTTTAACAAAAAAGAATAAAGGGGTATGTTATAATATAAATAGCAAGAATCTAGAAAGCATGGAGGAAATATTTTTGGAGATGACTCCTATCAAGAGTCTTCCACCTCTTCCTACACTCAATGAATTATAGTAGCTCTATTGCAATCATCACATGGCACAAACGATCAATGACAATTGAGGTTGTCCATCCATAACCCTTAGTTAATGCTAGAATTGCTTCTTTCATAGCTCACCATTTTGGTTCTCGATTGCCTTCACCTTTTCTAAAGCTCAAAATAATCAAAGTTGGAAAGGAGGTCTCTGGAGTAATCCCTTTTATTAGTTGAATTCTTTTGTGTAGCTCTATCTTGATTCTTCAAAAAAACTCCAAAACATCATGCAGGAGTAAAATAGATCTTTTGCATGCAATTTTATTATTCTTTCACCATGGTTAGTCTATAATATATAAACTAGATAAATGCAATCTTTTTCTACTTGTAATAATAAATAATTCTTCAATCAAAACATAATTTGCATGAATATATGGTAGAATAAGGAGAAGGATGGGAAATTTGTCAAGAACGGATGAGGCCAAACTTTGCCTCATCATCCCCCGCAGACCTACTATCTTGCATATCCTCTAGTAGGTTTGGTTGAGGAATATGCTTGGTTTTTCCACCTGATTTCATCCTTTTCTTTGTTGTTATCTTCCCAGATCTGAGAATGGTGATATGTTTTGAACCATGTTTCCCTATTCTCCCTATCATTATCCATGAACCCCTATTTCCCCTAACCTCATTTTTTATTTTTTTCTAACTTTGATTCATACTAAGTGGAGGCAATGTTCACAAGTGTATGAGGAGATAGGAGGAGTGGAGGTCTTAATCTCTTACCTATCTAGAATTATTGGTACTCATAAATCATTTATACTACTACCAATGCTCTTGTGCTTGATCAAATGAGATTATATGGAGAAATTATACTATTTTCTTCAAAATTTGAGGAAGAGGTCTATATACCTTTCAACATAGGCCTCAAAACCCCTATTAACCAAATTACCCAATTCTCTTGGAGCTTCATATGAAGCTTTTAAACTCTCCACATACTTTTCCCACATCAAGGGACACTTTACTATTCTTTCAAACTATTTTATAAAATCTATTTGCTTGGAATTTTGATATCTCATTAATAACCCTATAGGTTTCTCTACCTAATAATATTCTTTAGTCCTTTCTTTCTAGGAACTACTTGATTTTTCAGTGTGGAGATAAAGTCTCAAATTTGAGGGTCCCCTACAAAAATATTAACAAAATTTTATGTGCAATATCATAGAAGTAAATTATAAATTTAAAATTAGAATAAGAGATTCCTTTTATTAGGGGTGGCATCTTTGAAATTTGTTAAAAATTCCTTGTCATCTGGTTCAAATGGAAGATTGCATAAGATCTGCAACAACTTCCATTAGAGGTATTGAACTCATTTAAAAACATGTACATCTTGGTCAGTTTGCTACAAGGAAGAAGTGACTCCCCTATTTTACAGGCCTTCTCCATCTTCTCCAAATATTTGTTTTTCTCCTAAATGGTATCTACTTGGGCTTTTAGTTTAGAAATTTCATCATCTAGTTGCCTTAGAAAATAACTATGGACTATTTATGTCCTTTGAACATATAGAATTCATACATTGAACCATCTCATGAAGATAGTTTCAATTTATACTTGTTTTTCCTATTTCAAAGCCCCACCTTGAAGCTCTTGAAGATCCTATTCTAATTCCATAATTGTAGTAATAGATGTTGTCATCTCTTCTTGTGTTTTATTCTCCTTTTCAATAAATGTAAAGCAATAGCACTCATTAGATTTTCTATGAGTGCTTCAATCCTTTCATCCCTAATAGAAATGGCTTCTTATAGGTTAACGATCTCCAAAGGAAGTTCCTCTATTTGGATGGAAGTTTCCATGAATTTGTACTTTTGTTCTTTTAGAGATAGAATTTCTACTTTGTGTACCTCGAGAATTTTTTACATTTCAATTTCTTGTTGTTCAGTAATAATGTGCTCCACCCTTGATATTTCCATTTCATGTCAAATATACTATTTCTCTACTTTATCTTACCCCATGATACCTTATTTTATCTTCAGATATACCATTAGAGCTTTGCCTTTCATTGAGCTCCTCCAAAGAGAAGAACAAAAAGATTATGTGCTCATTTCTCATTATGTCTCTTACTGAAGAGGAGGGGTAGGCTACTTTAAGGGAAACATTTATAGAGAGGGAGGAATTATTTCCCTAGTTTTGGAGTTAAGACTTTTCCTTCAATATGGTCATCTAGAGCTAGAATGACTTCTTTTGGCTCTATTTTTTCTTGTATTTCTTCTTGAACAATTATGCTTTCTTGAGTAATATTGCCTTGTTCACTTACTATTAAAGCACAACATCTACAACAATTGTAATTGTTTCCATCTCTAGAGATGTCATGGAGTCCTTAGAATACAATGTCACAAAAAAAGCCAACACATTAAATCAATTTGGTGTCTCTTTGGAGTAAGTTCAACTTATAAACTCTTTTACTTGGCTTTTGCCACCATATCTATTTTGGACTTTCTTTTTACTCTCATGGCTTCTATTGTCAACTATCTTTCTTTTAGGTTTTAAAATTAGGTTTAGAATAGGGTTTCTAGTAAAGGCTACAAGCTCATCTTTGTAAGTTAAAGTGGTTTCCTCTAAGTTCAGACAATTTTTTAGAGTATGGAGTATATGGTAGTAAACTTTTGAGCAAGAGAAAATAAGGGATGGTGGAATGATATGTTGCTACAACTTGTTTAAATTTATAGGAATACTCACCCTACTTTTATAATTGTTAATGACTTGCCCATTATTATTTCTACACATATTAGAAATAATTATTCAATATAGTTGAGTAATGGAAATAACAAGTGGAAACTATGGAGGGCTATTATTCATGTGCACTAAATGTTTAGTGAAGAAAGAATTAATATTACACAAAGTACAATCAAATGCATACTTGGCCATTTATTACTTACATCACCAAAAATGATGTCGTTGATGTGTGGGTGTTTGATATGGATGATGTTGATGGAATCTTTGTCATCAAGTGTGTTGTAGCTATCATTTCTCAAATGTGCAACTTTTTATCAGGGTCATGTGATGTTGGTGTGACATGTTGTCTTCTTTTAATTTATTATGATAGTAGAAATTGTCATTTTTGATGTACCCCGTCCAAGAGGTCAATTATTATTATGTCATAAATGTAAGAAATGAAGTTTCAAACAAGATAATAGTGATAAATTCATAGTCAATTTGAAAGGTTACATGAATGAATGATGTAGAACTGTTGAAAAGATGTTTCAAAGGATGACTATAATGGCTCCAAAAACATCATTGAGGAGATGTTCTGGAGGTTGACTAGAATTGCTCTAGAAGCATCACTAAGGAGATGTTATAGAGGATTGATGGAATGGATTTAGAAACATTATTGAGGAGATGTTTTGGAGAATAACTAGAACTACTTTGGAAACATCACTAAGGAGATGTTCTAAAGGATGACTAGATTGGCTCTAGAGAAAACACCAAGGATATATCCTAGAAGATGACTAGAATGGCTCTAGAAGCATTGTTGAGGAGATGTTCTAGAGGATGACCAGAATGACATCAAAAAGATTGCTATGGAGATGCTCTAGAGGATGACTATAATGGTTCTAGAAATACCACTAAGAAGAGGTTGTAGAGGATGTTTGGAATAGTCCAAAATAAAGTTATCAATGAAAGGATTCTCTGGAGAGAACTACAAAATGGAAATGATTTGGGAGGCTTCACTAGAAGGATGATTTAGGATAAAAGAACATGAATGACTCTTGAGACATTAATGAAAGCATGCTCCAAAGAGAAAAATGAATAATTATAGAAATATTTTTTAAGGATATTTTAGAGGGAATTAAAGTACTTTATTGCTATCCCATTCTCAAGTTCCCTAAGATACCTCTAGAATGGTTTTTGTAGCTTTCTTTTTTTCTATTTAAACATCTATTACAAGAGTGGTAGATCCCCTAATAGAATAAAGGTCTAGCTAAAAGTTTATTATTTTAATAAATTCCTCTTTTATCATTATCTTTTGATACAAATGTAATCTATGGACCTATTCATGATGAGAGTCTTGCTATCTCCATCAATAGTGGATAACCTCACTACTCCATTATTGAAAATCTTTATCACTTTGTAGGGACCTAGCCATATATTAATTAACTTTCCTCTTAGGTTCTTGTATCTAGAATCAAATAATAATGCCCAATCTCCATTCTAGAACTCCTTCCTCTTGATATGCCAATAATCGACCATGACGTCCTCTACTACTACACCAACTTGGTCTATTGAACGACTTCCAATCTTAGCTCATCCAACTAATTAAGTTGCTACATCCTTTCCTTTTGTCCAAGGCCGAGAAATCAATACCTACATACATGCCTATCTAGAGTGTCTCTAGATCAAATTCAATCGATAAAACTAGCCTTTTATCAAAAACTAACTCGTATGGTGTGAACCCTATAGTTAATTTTGAAGTAGTATTGCAAGCCTTGACTGCTTCATGTAGTTTCCTTGTCCAATCCTTCCTACCAAATGAAATAATTTTTGTTAGGATGTTGTCCAATTCCCTATTGGTGACCTCCACTGGAGCATTTACCTAAGGATGATATGTTGAAGATTTCTTATGGCTTTAACCTAGTAATGATCTATGAAATTCAACATTTCCTTTGACATGAAATGGGGTAATTGGTCCCTAAAAATGGGTCTTGAAGCTCCAAATCTTAGAAAGGTTCTACTCTAGAAAAAGTTGGTAACTCATTCTTCACTTACAACTATTATGCCTATGCTTCTTCCCATTTTGTGAAATAGTCTTTGCAGAACAAAATATGTTGCTTTCCTTCAAATGGTGGGTCAATAGGTTCAATCAAATGCAACCCCCATTGGGATTTTAATAGATATTTTTTGTTGTCCCATAATTTGGCATTCATCACATTATCTGACATATCTCCTTATTCCCTTATGCATGGAAGGTGAATAATATCTAGCCCCAAGTATTTTATGAATTATTCTTTTGGCTGAGTAATGTCCTCTCATGGGTTTGTCATGGTAGGCTTTCAAAGTGGCGTAGACCTTATCTTCTTGAATGCATTTATGCAATACACAATTAGGTCCTCATTTGAATAAGATACCATTAAACCATTTAAAGTTGCGCTATTTTTAGTAAGCTTCTTTCTTTCATTAATAGAATAGTGAGGTGGAAATTCCCCTATAGCTAGGTACTTGGCTATATTAGGAAACCAAGGTGTGTGAGTAGAGATAGGAAAAAGTTATTCATCAAGAAAGTCATCATTCGTTGGTCCTTTGTCATATGTATAATGAATTGTAGACAAGAAATCAAAACCTCATTAAATTTTTTAGTTTTATCTACTATAGTTACATTGAATTCTTGTAATAACAATAACCATTTAATTATTCTACCACTAACTACTAGATTATTCATAAAATACTTGAGTGTAGAGTGTTTAATCTACTCATTTACCTTGTAGCCAATAATGTAATTTTGAAATTTAATAATATTGTAAATTACTACAAGGAATTCTTATTCTATAGTGGAATAGTTTCATTCCATAGGAGTCATGTTTTTGTTGATAAAATAGATAGCACATTTCCCTCCTTCATATTCCTAACCTAGAACTATTCTAATTGTATCATTGGAAGCATTCACATAGATATAGAATACTAATTTCCAATTAGGGCCACTCAAGACTAGGATAGTGGTTAATTTGTCTTTGATTATTTTGAAGGATTTGTAACATTTTTGTGTCTAGGAAAATTCAATGTCCTCCTAGAGGAGAAAAAATAGTGGGGTGGCTATTTTGCTAAAGCCCTCTATGAATCTCCAGTAGTATACCATGTGACCTAGGGAACTCTAGATGTCCATTTGAGTCTTAGGTGCCTCGAGTTGCTTGGTGACTATCAATTTTCTTTGGATCTACATTGATCCCTTCAATAGAAATGTTACTGACCTAGCACAATCCCTTGGTCAACCATGATGAGATGTTTATGAGGGATTAGAGATAGCTGGTGTTCTTCAAAACATTGTGAAACTTTACAAAAATGAGAATAATTTACCACCACGGGAGGAGAAAAAAAATAGCTCACTATATCTCGTGTATGAATTGTAATTTCCAATTTGGCATTTAGGTGTTAACGCTTGAAATCATATGATATTGTATTGATTTTGTCTTAAAGAATCAAGTGGATGATAGAAATAAATAAAATTGCACAGAACACACAAAGGAAATTAGGCGGCTGATACCAATAAGATTCAATGCAAGCAACATAACAACAAATAAATAATTAAATAAATAAAATTATATGCAACACATGAAGGAAATTAGGTGGTGTGCAAGTATAAATAGTGATCATTTCCTCACACAATACATTATCTCTATCTGTAGTTGCTTCCATGGCGATGGTGAAGGGCATTATCTATAGTTGTTTCCTCATGTTTTTATTGCTCACAGCTCCTCTTCATTTTGCTTCAAGTAATATTTATCGTTCTTCTCTTCAATATCTTCATCGATTTTATTTAATCTTTTGCACTCTACTTAAATATCATCTACTTCAATGGTCAAATAATCAATAGCAATTTTACACCTCATTCACAACAAAAAGTGGTAAATATTAAATTGATCTTTGACTATTGAAGTTGATGATATTTAAGAATAGCCGTTGTTTTGTCGTTTGAAAATTTTGAAACTCTAAAAAATTTGAAATTCATCATTACAAGGTGATTGTGATGTTGGGAGTGATGGATTTGAGGGGCCAAGCTGGCCTTGGTACGGTCATGAGTGTAACTCGATTTGCAAAAATGTAGACCACTGACTGTCTAGGAGCTGCAAAGGGCTCAAATGTATTTGTAGTTATCCATGTTAGAATAGTAATGTTACGAGGTAGCCATTGCTTGTGAGTAATGGAGACTACAATCATTGTTAAAATAATGTTAAAATAAATCACTGTGATAAATAAGTAGTAATATTTATTTATGTAAAACAAGACAATGTGATGAATATTTATATATTTTATCTTATTTTCTACTTATATTTTTTCATCTTTTCTTTTAATTGAGTTATAATGTTGTTAAGACCAATAATTATATAGGATTATCTTATACATAATTTTGTAAATAAAGTAATTATGTACAAACCAATCTAGATTAAATGAGTTGTCCTAGTGGAGTTGATAAATCACAAAATATCAAATAGAAAGTGCAATCGTGTTATAATAGTAATAAATAAAGAGATTGCTTAGCTTGTGACTAAACAATGAATGCCAATTAATGAAGACAATGAGATCCATGTGCATCAAAATATAGAAAGATTTTAAACAATCATATGTATTGAACATAACCAGACTATTCTTCTTTACTCTATGGTGGATTCACTTCATTATACTAGATTTATTCTAAAGCTACAAGCTCAATTTGTACCCATGAACTTGATCTTTAAGGGTCTCTAGATTTGGTTTGTAATATTTTAAGAAATAAACTATGATATACTAACATACTCTTTCACACTTTCAAGTTTTGTTATCAATCTAGAGGTACTTGAAAATACCTTGATAGAAAACATAGTTGAAACATGCCCATAGATTCTAAAATGATCAATAGATGAATCACATATTCTTGGAAGAGCGTGTCATTAGATGTGCTAGATTACTTGCTTGATTCTAGATATTAAATGCAAATGTTAATCATTTCTCTTGTGATTCTCTATGTGCTAAGAGGTATTCCCCATTGTGTCACACCTCATTTTTGGACAAATATATTTATGTTATGTTTAACTAATCATTAGTTAGATACATTGCCATGCATTTTAAATTATGTTTATCAAATTAAGATTTGAGGATCATTATGATGAGATAATTTCATTTTTATTCATGATTTGCAAAAAGAGAATATCATATTTGATAATGATTAAATGAATAGATATGATTTGTAAATGTGGATAATGAGTTGTCTTTATGATTACTATTTGTACAAATATTCATATGATGTTCTGGATGTAAGGTTATGGACTAAGTTCTACTGTGTTGGAAAAATGAGGTGGATGCAGGAAACTAGTTCCCCCTCCCAGATGAGAAGGGAGAGTATCACCAGAGAGGGGGAAGCAGATTAGGGAGAATGGTAGAGACATCATGACTCTAAGAACTCATGTGCATGCATGCGTGCACGCACACACACACACACACAATGTTTGTGTCTATTTGTATGTGTTATTGGAAATTTTCTTGTGTCATATGTATGGTGGTACTTTACGTCATGGCATAATCTTTTGTATGTAATTGTGGTCATTCTTTGTTATATTAAGTTGTCATAATTATGGTGTTGGATACTCCTAGAATTTGGACATTGTATATGGACTTGTGATCCTCTTGGATAAGTTATATTAGACGAAGATGCCTAGATTAGAGCAGTGGATTTAAATGGTATGTGTTGGATTATGTTGATTAACATAGTTGACTCAATTTGTATGTTATGATGGTGTACATGAACACAAGATAGCTAGGTTATCATTCAACTATGTGAGGCCCATTCTTATGGAGCATATTTGTTGGAACTATTGAGCCTATTATTGTTGATTCACCTAGATGTAAGACTAGTTTATTTTGGGACTTATATTTCTTGTGATAGAGTATCTTGGACAACACTTTGATTTGAGTAATTGAGTTAATTTGTTTATGGGGATGATGATTTAACTAAGAGGTAGTTATGGTTCCTTTGAGCCTTATAATGAATGTGTGTTTGACTTGTATTAATTATATGTTGACTAGAGATGATTCAATTACCTAGTTGATTTTATTGAAAATTGAATTAATCTTGCGATTATTCAATTTAAAAATTGACTCGAATTGAAATTGAGTAGCTATGTTTAGTGTATTAGTGTAACATAGATGTGATGACATTAAGAAACATTGTGAAATTGGAATTGAATTGAATTGAATTAACATGTATTCGATAATTAATTGAATTGCAATTATCAATTGAATTATAGGTGTTGTATTGTATGTAATTATGTTAGAAATTTTAATTCATGTTGCTTCAGCTATATATACATGTTGAGCATATTGGTACATGCAATTGAGATGTGTAGGTACCATTACATGGCCAATGGAATGTTTGGAGGTCAACTAGTAACCCATGTGATTTCTCGGTGATGCTGACCTTAGTCTATATGGGACTAAAGTCTTTTGTAAATGTATAATGTGTAATGTGATTTATTTATGATGATTAATTTGGTTTTAAAATTTGTGAGTAATTGTGAGTTGGCATGGGTGATGAGTTGTTTTCTTATGTGTCTTATTTTGGACTTTAAAATTTGGGGTCACTATTGAGGCGCTTGAGAGGTCTTTTCATGTATATTTTATTGATTTTAAGTCCCTAGGGCATGTACCTTGGGGTTGTGGGTCTTTTAGGCTTTCAAATTTTGAATTTTGAGTGATATTAACCACTCCCAAGTTCCTTGGGAAGAAAGTGGCGTGGGTAGGTTTTGGGAAGGGAGACGGTGGACTTGTCACCATATCTTCCCATCCTCCTAGGTTTAGGGATGAGGGTTTGACCAAGTACCACCTCATCCCAAGGCTTCACACATGTGGGAGCCCAACCTAGGAAGATATTTGGAGAAGAGTGTACAAGTACACTCCTCCCCCTAGCTCTCACACGTGTGAGAACCATGAGGAGTCAAATCACTCCTTGGGGTTTGAGGATTGGTTGAGAGGGATGCAATGGACTCCATGTGGCACCTTCTCATTTAGAGAGGAGGTGTGGCATGTCATCCATTACATATACCCTCCTTGCAACTTGAGAAAGGACCTTGTATTTTTCATTTACACTTGTTGAGTTGAGAATTAGAGAGGTAGATATTTGGAGGTTGGAGAAGAAGGCTAGTGGAACTCTTGGAGGGACTTCACCAAGATTATTCTTCACTAGTTTGAAAAAGATTTTGTGAAGTAGGATCTTTTCTTTGTAGATTAATTTGTGCTTATGAATGGGAATGTAAAATGAGCAATGAGTGTATGTGTTGGTGTGTTCTTCTTATTGTTGTTTGATGGGCTTGTTAGTTGTGTCTTTGGGATGGGTGTAATGTGTTTTGGGTTGGCTCCCCAAATAGTTGAGAGCAACCCATGTGAGGGGTTAAGGGAGGTATGAATCCTTCTTGAGGAAAATTTCACTCTCTAGAGAGAGGTTTGGTATGAGTGTCATTTGGTGTTTGGAGTTGTGATTTTGGTGGTGGAAATGGTTATGGAAGGTGTTGGAAGATTTGAAGAATTATGACAACATGAATATGTGATTATTGGTGTATTACTTTCTATTTTTTCCAAGGTAGAGCTTTCTACTCTACTCCCCTATTTTGGATACCCTTTTGGTATCCTTGTATTGTATAGGCCTTGGTTGGGAGTATTGTGTGTTAATCTTGTGTGAAAAATGAATGGTGTTATAATGGCAATGTGCTCCTTGGGTTTCATAGTTGGCCTCTTAGGTCAAGGGTGGCTTGTGAGCAAGCCAAAGGTTGGGAGGTGAGCACCTCCATTGATCTTTGATTGGAGTTTTCTTATTTTGCAAGTTTTGACAAGTAGAGAAAGAAAGAGGAAGAGTCACCTATTTTGAAGTTGAAAAATTTGTTCAAGATGGAATTATATTTTGTCAAGGAGTGAAAATTGTAAATGGGTGTATGAGTCTATTGTAATGTAAATAAATAGTTATGTGTTCCTACATGTGTTCACCTTTTCCTTGTTTAAATGTTCAAATGCATAAATAGACATTCATTTGGATTTGAGTGTATATAGTAGAAGAAAGGAAAATAAAAGAATGTAGATATTTTGATTTATCTTCCACTCAATGTATGAATGGTATCAAAAGAAGAAGAAATATTTAGTTGTATTTTTTTTTTATATACAAATTTGAATGAAAATCCCTTTATTTCATTGTAAAATTTGAGTATATTATGGCATAAGAAAAAAATATAGATAGATTTACTTTACCTTCCTTCTATTTGATGTTAAGTTGTTGAAAAAGTGAAATCAATTTATTTAGTATTCATAAGGAAGAAATAAATGTGTTGGACAAAACGAGTATCTGATTTCCTTATTAAATGTATTGTTGTTTAGTTGAAAGTATAAGTATGGAAAGACATTGTTTAAATCTCTATCCTTTCTCTTTTAATGTGAAGATTTAAGGAGCAACAAATAGTTGTTGGTTGGGCAAAAATAAGTAAGTATTAGCCTAAAGAATTTCCCTCCATTTGCACATTCATTATGGTTAAACAACAAGAAATAATAATAATGATAATCATTTGATCTAATAAATGAATACCTTGTGTTTTATTTCTGGTGAGTGTATGTGTATAAATATGTCCTAACAAGGGAAAAATAATTACCCTTTCTAGTAGGATTTGATCTCACACACACATGTCATTTATATATGTATGTTATATATATCTACACATCTACACATAATATATTGTTTAATAATAATATATGGTTGAATTGATATTTATATTTGCTTCGAAACAACCCACAAATTATGTAAATACATTATTTTGATTTTATTTATGACATAAAATTTTTATTTACATATATAAATGTACATTATAAAACTTATTAAACAGTGTTGTTTTAACTATTATAAAATAATAATAATAATAAATTAATAAAAAAAAATTTAAAAAAAGAAAAAAGAAAAGTAAATAAAAAAATTAAATTAAAAAATAAAAATAAAAAAGGTGTTGTAGGGCACATAGCAGGGCTTCCCCTGTTGCCCCTACTCGTTGCATAAGTAGTGGCGGGAGGCGAAGGGGGCAAGCCCCCTCCACAATGTCGCCAATTGCAACGTTGTGGAAAGGGGCTCAACCCTCTCCACTGGGACATGACACTTGGGGTGCCATGGACCCTTTTGGGTGCCGTGGACCCTTTTGGGGGCCATGACCCACAGGGCACCATCACCATGAGCTTCCTCTCACTTGAAATGATTTCATGTGTATTTTTTTACTTTATTTTTGTTGTCATATATATATAAATAAATGCATGTTCACTTCCAGATGTTTGATACAATAAAATATATGTATATATATATAAATATATATATATATAGAGATAAATCTTTGGTTTATATATATATACAAATAAATATTTTTAATTTATCACTCTGTTATTTCTACATATGTATATACATGATATATATAGAAGTATATACATATTATGTTGTATAAATACTGTCTGGTTAAGTGTTTTTTTATGAGAGGTCAATCTTTTACTATGCATATTTTGAACACTCAACAAATAAGAATTTGGTAAATAAATGAGAAATAAACTATTAGAACAAAATAAAATGGTGAGAAAATAAAATAATACTCTTAGGAAAAACAAAGCAAGTAGGTGAGGAAACTCAAACAAACTTAGTGATTCCTCTTCTTCATCTCACAACTTGACTTCTTCCTTTCCTTCCTCCCTCTCCTCATACTTGAAAATTGGAGTGTGATTTGAAAGAGGGAAAATGTGTGCTTTTATAACTTGAACTTAGGATTAGTTGGGTTTCCCTAAAAGGGTTAGTGTCCTAACTTTGGTTTAGGATTTAATTAAGCTCACTTAGCTAACTTTCCCACATGTGTATAAGTGAGATGTGTTGTGAAATAAATTTAATGGATTTAGTTTTATAGTGACTTTAGTGCCATGAATGCTTTTGTATTAATCCCTTGTCCATGATAATTAATGAGTTTGGAGATAAATAACTCATTGTATTTGATTTAATCAAATAGTCTAATTTTATACTATTTGGGAATTGAATATTTATTTCCTCTAGAAAATTTTAATATAGCTTTGAATGGAAGAAAATTATTGCATTAGTCATATTAAAATGTTGTCCTCATTTAAATTATTTAAAATTGTCTTTCTTTGAAAATGAGTAACCGAATGGCTATAGACTTAATTTATTTATTTTAATTTTTTGCATCATTATTTTTAAAAATTAAAGTTTGAGATAGAAGTTAATTGTTTTATTTTATTTTAACTGTAGTTATCCCAACGGAGACCTTTTATTTTACTAATCGAATTGATGTTTAGCTAACATTAGCATAATAGTAGGGTGTACAAATGGTGTTGGCTATACCCGCCTCATTCGAAATCCCTCTCCCCGCTTTGTGTGGCATGCTTGTCTTGACATTGCCTGACCAATGCTAACAAGTGTGCACATTACATGATAGTGTGATACATGATAGTAGCATGTGTTAATGATGATGTCAAAAAAAAATTGTTGGTTCGAGTGTTCATGTCCACATGCAAAAGTGGGCATGACAAATCATTATAGGTCTATATGAAGATAATATTTATATTCTTGTGAAAATCCCATTCAGGACTGCTCATTGGAAAATTGCAGTATAACAAAAGTTCACAAACAACTTGTGTTATGATTTATAATCTTGAGATACTTTTGGAAAGACCATTTTAGGTCTAAAGGTTATTTTTGTTCTCTTATAGATTATAGAAAGTGTCATCCATATTCAGGTCTGTCTCCATTATGATCGTGGATACAAGTGACTTGACTGAGAACTGGTCAGTTCTATAATTACATTTAAATATTTTAAATCTTCTTCTATGTTGATATATACCTCATGAAAGAACAATAGACTAGTTTACTTATTTCATTCATACTAGCTGACTCTTACTCTATTTAAAAAAGTAATGGTAGTGTAGACACCTAAAAATGTCTTCATCGTTAAACCGACTCCCGGCATCCCTAAACATAACAATTTCCCTTATAATCAATTAATTAAATTTTTATTTAATTAATTATCCCTTCATCACCTAATTTTTCATCATTTTCCCCCTACAATTAGATTAATTTTTATTAATTCAATAGTTTAACCTTACCCAATTGATTAAATAAATATGTAAATATTTATTTGATTAATTTTTCTTCTTCATTAAACCCAATTAATTAGTTAAATCATGTTTAACTATTTAATTCAGCCTATTAATTAACTTATCCCTACTCTAGGTGATTAAATACTCATTATTTAATTACCTACCCTAACCTACATCATCCTAGCCTTAAGATTAATTAAGTAAATCATTAATTAATTAATCTTATCCTCCCACTAATCCATTTGCTAATTTATTCTAGCCATATTAATTAGGTTAATCACCTCAATTAATTTAGTCAAACCCTCATTAACACTTCTCCCCACAACCCATGAATAAAAAATTAATTTCCTTGCCACATAAATCAATTTTTAATACACATTTGTCAATACCTCCATTAAATGCCACTTACACCCCTTACACATGTCATAACTCATTAATATCCACTCTTCTCCAAATGAATTTTAAATTTATTTTACTCTTCCCCATGTGAATTTTTAATTCACAAATAATCCATCTCACCCAACCTCATTTATGAACCCCTCTTCCCAAGATGAATTAAAAATTCATCTTTATTCTCATCCCTTCATTTTCTAAGACTGAATCTAGGCCCTCCACATCATCTTCATCGTCCACCATTGATCTCTCAAATCAATCTCAACCGTTCAATTAAAATCTCTCCCAAATGTCTATAAATACAACATCCTCCAAGCCATTTCGTCATCTAATTTCTATGCAAAATTATTATGTCAAAATACCATTTGAGCTAAGTGAGTCTTGAGTTGCATTTGTAAGCTTGAGAGTATTTCACATATCATCATTCATCTTGGGTAAAATCTAGGAGCTCTTGGGTGCAAGCTCCTCCACCCTATTGATGCAGAGGCATCCACACTATAACCTTCGCATATAGCATGGATGTCTGCAGACCAACCTCATCATCATCATCTTCGCCATCATCATCATATTCCCAAAACCAACAGCATCATCATATTTCGTACACTCGCAATGGTCCTCCTGCCGACTACTATTCACCTCCGCTTTCCTCCTAACATCATCATCATGATGTTCAACGGGCGCACACATCCTCCGGTTGCACTGTTCATCGGGCTCCAAACACTATCGTCATCATCATGACCTCCAACACTGTCTTCGTCAGCAGGATATCCAAATATCCGGTTGTTCAAATATCCTGATGACGACCAGCTTCAGCAGCTTACCTCCGATGCTCCGCTAGCCGATGATACAAACAACAGCATCATGATATAACTTATCCGGTTCTCTTCGAAACCTCCTGATGATGCTAATACAACCTTCTGCCGATACCCAAGCACTTAACGACGGCAGGATAAACTCACATAAAGGGATATCTCAATATCCTGATGACGATGACGTCATATCCTGATGACGATGACATCATCCAATATCCTGATGACCTCTTTAACACTTAGTCAAAAACACGAACTTTCTCTCCCGCATCTACTCGCGATACGCGGATGATTGGCACTCCCGATATGATGATCCTGATGCCGATACATGCACTTAGTCTATGTCCGACCTAAAACATCCTGATGCACTCGCAACATGAAAACTCCAACAGTTTCATGACCCGACCTTCTTCCTGATGCTGATGCACTCCTCCTCGGCTCCTCCAGATGATGATCACCCCGACGAACCCGCACTTCATGCGCTCAACTGCATCATGTTCATCTTCACTTATCCGGATGACGATGTCTAACCCGACTGCAGGATATTTGCAGAAATATCCTGATGATGCCGTCTTTACCGAACTTCTTCACTTAGTGAAATTTCACTTCGCCGATCCTCCAGGGATGACCCGATCCAACCTCAGGGTGATCTTCCAACTAAATCAGCTCGACCTAGCACATGAGGATGCTAGGCTTCTCAACATCTGTCGACCGCGATCCTGCACACCTGCATGCAAACAGAAAACAACCTACAATCTACCCTACTGTACATTACCATTCCACCGATCAGAGGGATCAACCGGTGGAATGGATCAGGAAATCCATGAAACCCTCCCAAATCAGCAAGTCGATTACACAAAGGAATCCAACCAGAGCAAGAACACAAACATGATCTTTATTGATTCAAAGATGCAATACAATATGATGTTCCTCTCACAGAACACTCAACCTCCTCTGCGCAATACAATACTAGACTGCCGATCGATGATCTACAATCAACCGATCTCATGCTTATAAAGATTTGCCTACGAGTACTACTGACCCGACTCCAAGCGGCTGGGAACTCTCCAGGCGACTGGGAGATCCAACCGAACATACATCATGACAGCTGTTATAACCAACTAACTAAAAATAGCAAAAGCCCGGTCAGCATGATCTTATCCTAATCAGCATGACCTTATTACATGCATTTGGTCTTACTAGACCTTCTTGGAAACACAAACAAGACCTAAACTACTAACTGCCTTATCAAGACCAGCTGTCAGGTAGGTGCTCCTGCACCATACTCCCCAACAGAAAAGAACTCATGTCCCATGAGTTTAGTATGTGGAAGTCCTCCACCCTTACACTTTGCTTTGTCAATAGTCTGACCTGCTCCAGCTTTGTCTGCTGCTGTCGCTTGGCTGCTCCAAGACGTCTGAACTGTAACTTGCTTTCTGGCAAGTAAATCCTCATGCCTGTTGATGTAGGCCTTTCTCTCACATACCCTGTGTTTGTCAGGTTGCCTGATCAGAACCTCTGTCTGAACTACCTCTTGAACTGCTGAAATGGTCAACTCCATCTTCCTGTCAATCTTTATAGGACAAGCAATAGTCCCAACTATGACAACATCCTTGTCATTCCTCTCAACTGGTTGCTGTTTACACCCCTGTTTCTGCATCTGCTGCTGACCTCTGTCAGTCACAACTGAAACTTTCTTCAGCTTGTTGTCTGTAACAACTCCTTGCCCTGTAGTGGCCTGAACTGTCTTCATGCCTGCTCCTCTAGGCATCTGCACAAACTCCTTCTTTCCCATCAAAATGATTTGAGCTGCCTTCTGTGCTGCAGCTTTTGCCTGCAATGGCATCAACTTAATAGTCTTCCCATCCTTCTTGATGGTATAGGTATTAGCATACCCATCATACAGTACCCTTCTGTCAAACTGCCATGGTCTACCCAACAGTAGGTGACAACATTCCATAGGCAAAATATCACACAAAATTCTATCCTGATATGGCCCAATCTGGAAATCCACATATGCCTGTTCAGAGACAAAAAGTGATTGCCTATCACTCACCCAAGATGTCTTGTAAGGGTGTGGATGTGGAATCCTTTCCAGCTTCAGTTTATCCACCATTTCCTGAGATACCATGTTGTCTGTCGAACCAGTGTCAATGACAACTTTACATACCTTACCCTTGCTCTTGCATGTGGTCTTGAAAAGAGCTCTTCTTTGCATCATATCCTTTGATGCCTGCAAACTAATTCTCCTTAACATCAATGATTCGCCACTCTCTGGATATCCATAATTCTCAGGACCTTTGTTTGAACTCTGTGCACTTTCTTCTACTTTCTCTTCTTGTACAAGTTGTACTCTCTTGTCACTAGTTCTATCATTTCTGGATGATGAACCTTTGCTTTCTGGACATTTGAAAGATGGATGACCAAACTCACCACAGGTGTAACACTTTCCTGAAAATGTAGTAGAACCTCTACCACCTCCAAATCTTCCTCTATTGCCTTTCCATCCACCTCTGAAATCAGACTGTCCCTGTCCTTTACCAGTGTCTTCTTGACCCTCATTGGTTTGCTTTTGTGCAGGGGCTGTTCCTCTTCCCCTATTGTTTCCTCTTCCTCTCATGGACTTGTCATGTCCTCTATTCATCTTTTCTTCAATCCTGATTGCCATCTGGTAACAATCCTCCACATTCTTAGGGTTAGCTAACACTAACTCATCCTGTATGTTAAACCTCAAACCAGCCAAGTACCTAGCCACCTTTTCTACCTCATTCTCATGATGACCAGATCTCATACTCAACAGATAAAATTCCTCAGTATATGCTTTCACATCCCTGTCTTTCTGCTTTAAAAATTGCAGCTTCTTAAACATCTGGATTTCATAATCCCTTGGTAAGAATTTACCCTTTATCCTTGCTACCATCTTATCCCATGAAGTGATCTTAGACTTCCCTTGTTTCCTTCTCTCAGATTGTACATAATCCCACCAAACCAAAGCATGACCTCCTAACTTGGTCTTTGCAATCTTTACCTTCTGATCCTCAGCAACATCTTCACATTCAAAGTGATTATCCAGTGCAGCAATCCAATCTAACAACTCATCTTCATTCAAGCTTCCAGTATACTTGGTAACATCAACCTTTACCTTAGGTTTTTCACTCTGCACTGCCTTTAACAGTTTTGCCAATCTCTGGTCTTCAGCATCCAGATCTTCAGCTACCTCTTCATACTCTTCAACAGTATCTGCATCTTCTTCAGACTCACTGTCTTCCATTTCCCTCTTTTTGTTCTTTTCCAGGGCTGTCAGCCTGGCTTGAAGTGCTTCAGCAAGCTCCTTCATCTTCCTCATCTCTCTAGCATGTTTCTCCTTCATTTCCTGCAATTCCCTTGCAGTACCACTACCTTTAGGAGGCATTTTGTCAACCTCTCAATCACAACACACAACACAATCAACTCTATCTCTACCTCTGCCCTTTCGGCGACAGAATCAACACACAACAGCCCAGACCTTTTGCTGAGCTCTGATACCACTATGATGCAGAGGCATCCACACTATAACCTTCGCATATAGCATGGATGTCTGCAGACCAACCTCATCATCATCATCTTCGCCATCATCATCATATTCCCAAAACCAACAGCATCATCATATTTCAGACACTCGCAATGGTCCTCCTGCCGACTACTATTCACCTCCGCTTTCCTCCTAACATCATCATCATGATGTTCAACGGGCGCACACATCCTCTGGTTGCACTGTTCATCGGGCTCCAAACACTATCGTCATCATCATGACCTCCAACACTGTCTTCGTCAGCAGGATATCCAAATATCCGGTTGTTCAAATATCCTGATGACGACCAGCTTTAGCAGCTTACCTCTGATGCTCCGCTAGCCGATGATACAAACAACAGCATCATGATATAACTTATCCGGTTCTCTTCGAAACCTCCTGATGATGCTAATACAACCTTCTGCCGATACCCAAGCACTTAACGACAGTAGGATAAACTCGCATAAAGGGATATCTCAATATCCTGATGACGATGACGTCATATCCTGATGACGATGACATCATCCAATATCCTGATGACCTCTTTAACACTTAGTCAAAAACACGAACTTTCTCTCCCGCATCTACTCGCGATACGCGGATGATTGGCACTCCCGATATGATGATCCTGATGCCGATACATGCACTTAGTCTATGTCCGACCTAAAACATCCTGATGCACTCGCAACATGAAAACTCCAACAGTTTCATGACCTGACCTTCTTCCTGATGCCGATGCACTCCTCCTCGGCTCCTCCAGATGATGATCACCCCGACGAACCCGCACTTCATGCGCTCAACTGCATCATGTTCATCTTCACTTATCCGGATGACGATGTCTAACCCGACTGCAGGATATTTGTAGAAATATCCTGATGATGCCGTCTTTACCGAACTTCTCCACTTAGTGAAATTTCACTTCGCCGATCCTCCAGGGATGACCCGATCCAACCTCAGGGTGATCTTCCAACTAAATCAGCTCGACCTAGCACATGAGGATGCTAGGCTTCTCAACATCTGTCGACCGCGATCCTGCACACCTGCATGCAAACAGAAAACAACCTACAATCTACCCTACTGTACATTACCATTCCACTGATCATAGGGATCAACCGGTGGAATGGATCAGGAAATCCATGAAACCCTCCCAAATCAGCAAGTCGATTACACAAAGGAATCCAACCAGAGCAAGAACACAAACAGGATCTTTATTGATTCAAAGATGCAATACAATATGATGTTCCTCTCACAGAACACTCAACCTCCTCTGCGCAATACAATACTAGACTGCCGATCGATGATCTACAATCAACCGATCTCATGCTTATAAAGATTTGCCTACGAGTACTACTGACCCGACTCCAAGCGGCTGGGAACTCTCCAGGCGGCTGGGAGATCCAACCGAACATACATCATGACAGCTGTTATAACCAACTAACTAAAAATAGCAAAAGCCCGGTCAGCATGATCTTATCCTGATCAGCATGACCTTATTACATGCATTTGGTCTTACTAGACCTTCTTGGAAACACAAACAAGACCTAAACTACTAACTGCCTTATCAAGACCAGCTGTCAGGTAGGTGCTCCTGCACCACCTATCTTGGATTAGGTATTCACATTTGAGGTATAAATCTTTGTTTTTATGCATTAGATTTTATGTTTTTACCTTGATTTGAATTCACTAATCACATTTGGCACACCCGGTGGGACCCACAAGGTCTTAATCTAACTTTTGGTGTAAGCTTTGGTTTGTTTTAGATGTGTTTTTATAGGATTAGCAGTATCTTCCTGTGCAGTAATGCCATTTTACCTACATTTCGACACCATTTCTGACTGTATTAGCGCCTTTTTCACACAACCTTTTACTTGTTGTCTGATTCACATTTTTGTCTTTTGTTGGTCTTTTGGCAGTTGTTTGTGTCATTTGACCTCAGTTTTTGCAGGATTGATGCAGGGATAAGGGGAGATTATACCAAAATAGCCTTAAAATCCAACTTACATGCTTTTGTTTCCATCTTGTGTTGGTTTTTATTGACTAGGTTATTTCATTGCTATAATTTGTCTTTTGGACATCATGGAGGACTAACAAGACCCCTTGGACTCAATCTAATCCCTTATTTGGTTGAGAGAATTTATGTTTTATAGCTTTGACCATTTCAACCTTGTATTAGCGCCATCAACACCTAGGGTAGCGCCATAATCCACAGTTGACCAGATAGTTCAGACTCACGTACAATAGCATCATTTTTTGGGCATTTTAGCACTATCCTGAAACGTAGCGCTATATTTGTCTGTATTAGCACAACTGTTAGTTTTAGCACAATTTGTAATATCTTGTAGCGCTATCTCTGTATTCAGTACAATTTGTAGTCTATTGTAGCGCAATCTCTGTATCCAACACAATCTGTATGTATTTCTAGCGCTATTTTCTAGGGTGGTCAGGTTCTGTCGTAAATACTGCAATAGCGCCATCTGTCTCTGTTTCAACACTATTTTTATAGGCTAACCTTAGGTTCTATGCAGGGACTTATATCTATTTTGTAGGTCATCATCGTCTGTCTAAGACCATTGTTCTGAAACCACTAATAGTTTTGCAGGGTTTTTTATTTAGATTAGACAAAACACTTCAATTGGTGCTCATAAAAAGAACCCGTGCATGTTAGTGTAAACAACATTTTAATTGGTGCACTAAAATTAATCATTGGTTCATCAAACAAACAACAAACAAACACTTCAATTGGTGCTCATAAAAAGAATCTTTGTGTACCTTAGTGTAGAAAACATTTGATTTTGGTGCTCTAAAATTAACAAGTGCTTGCAAACAAACTTAGGAACATTTTGATTTGGGCTTAAAAAGAACATTAGTAAGTGTTTGTCGTGCCTAGTGCACTTGCACATTGTATTTCCCAAAGGGTTTAGAATCAAAGTATCCTCTCCCCTCACCTTGCAAAAGGATCTTGGGTGTAAGAGAAATGGTTCTAAAACTCTTTCTTTTTCTAGGCTGTGGGCCTGCTTTTGAGACACATCTATAAGGAGAACTCACTAGTGACCTCGAGCAGTACTTTCATCCAGTCTGCTACATGTAAATTAGGATAAGGTGAAAGCCAAGTCCAAATTGGTATTAGCGTATACCATTCGATGCTAGCTTGAAAGGGAGTAGTACCTTGTGTATATGAGACCCCTAGTAGAGCTAGTAAAAACCTTAAGTGGTTTATCAGATGCTCGTATCGTGCCAATCCCCTAGATGCTCCCCCACTACGAACCTTTGTTTTAGTGGCCCAAATCCCTCTACTTTTTGGTGCAAAAGGTGGGACCTTTGAAGCCACCCTAATTCTCATTGTTCTTAGAAGAGATAACAGGGACAATCATAAGGTTTGGTGGGGGTACAACCCTTGGGAAACCTGGAACTTGGTATGCATGAGAAGTGAGTGCCGTGGAGGGGAGCCAGTGCTACCAAGATCCTGAAGCTATCTGCTTTGAATAGGCATGGCTAGGGGATTCAACAAGTATTGTCCTATCCTCACCTTAGGTTGTGCAAAGTGCTTGTTAAAATATTTACATCTTTTCACAAACAAATCTTTGTCTATTGCGTTCTATTGTGCTTGAAGTGTTTTCAAAAACTTTCCAAGAAACAACAAACATCATTTGATCAAACTTCCTACCCATAAAAATCCAAATTTGTCATCAAAATCCATCTTTTTTCCAAAGCCTTGACCAACACTGACCTGTTTTAGCACTATCTCTATCTGTTTTGGCACCATTTGACTTGAGTTTTGGCATTATTTATAGACTGACTTGCCTAAAACTTTGAAGAATTGTCTTGTGATCTTTAGGGCTTGCCTAGCCATAATCCATAATCACATTCCCAAAATCTGTCAAAACCCACATCCATTTTGATCCAAAAATTTCCACTCATACTCATCATTTTGACCTTAGAGAATTAACCAACATTACCATTAGATCCCTTTTTTTTACCATACCATTTATTCTAATCATTATCCATTCATAGTTTTTATCCTCAATTTTTGCTTGCCCTTTTGGACCAAATAACATCTTGCTACAAATACATTTCCAAATCATTTACCCCCTCCAATCAAAATCACATCCAAAATCTCTTGATCCAAACAACAATCAAAGACATCAATCAACATCCAAATCAAAATCCAAAGAAAATCAACCTTTGAGCTAAAGTTGACTATAGGTTTTATCTTGCACACCTATTTTTCTTGATTGGTCATTAGTCTACCTTCAAGTAAAATAAACATCCCTCTTTGTGTAAGGTCATAAGTCTACCTCAAGAAAAGGGAAAAACATCCATTGTGCAACATTAAAATCTAGACACTACTTGAAACTCATTTCAAAACATCATCCAAATATCCACCATATCAAATATCCAAATCACCTAAGGGTCACCTTAGTTGAAACATCCCCAAAATCAATATCAAATCTCTTCCATCAAAATCATCTTCAAACAATCCAATCCATTCCTCATCTTTTTGGTCCAATTTTTTTGTGAAAATCAACCTTTACCCATCACCTTTAGCTCCCCACTTTTCCTTTTCATCCTTAGTTTTAGGTTGAAGAAAGCACACTTGCTTATAACTAAATCTGTCCCATTATCACCACCAAACCACTTTTTGGGTCCAACAAATCAAGCCAAATTCTCTAAGGTCTTCATCTTCATTCATCTCCTGATCTAAATCCACATCCATTTTGGATGCCCATAACTAGATCTCAACACAAGAAAAACTAAGAAATTGCCAACTTTGGAAAAAACATGGACATAGGGATGCCTCCAACCAACCAAAACAACATCCCTATCAGTCAACAAGCAAGTGGCTTACCCACCATCTTCCAAATGTCATCATATGGCCCCAACAACAACCCTTTTGCGTTCTTTCCACAAGTGTGCCTCCACTCAACTCCCACACCATAGCATACATGAGCCAATTATTGCAACCGCATCACAACACATCCAATGTCAACCCATCCAACCTCACGCATGTACAAAATCCCGTAGTATCATCAACACAACATAATCCCAATCCCCAATTGCCACCTCACATTCTCCAAAAAATCCATGCTTACCAACAATACCTTGCGCAACTTAACCAAAACATCATCCCACAAAATCAAAACATTGTACCCCAAAATCAAAACCTCACCTACCAAAACCAAACAAACCAACACCAAATCCCGCCCAACCTCCAACATCTCATTAACCAACAAACCTACATCCCACAATCACCACCAACCCCAGACCTAACAAGCGTGGTACAAACCTTGATCCAAAAGATAGATAATTTGCAAACCAGGGGCAAGCGCAAACATTATTCTTTCGAGGATATTTGTCCCTATCCATTTGATCGAACACTATACATGCCTCCTTTTCCCAAAAACTTTGAAACACCTAAATTTGACAAATATAAGGGAAAGGGGAACCCTACATATCACCTTAGGGAGTTCTACCTTGCTTGCCTTGAAGTCTCAAATGAGGACACATATCTAATGAGACTTTTTCCTAGGAGCCTCAGTGGTCAAGCTGCTGAATGGTTTGCACATCTTCCCCCAGGCAATAGATCTTTCCCTGACCTCGCGGAGAAATTTGTCAACCACTTATCCTACAATTTTGAACATGAGATATCCATGACAGACCTTTGCAATACCAAACAAAGGAGCAAAGAATCCTTCGCTTCATTCTTGCAAAGGTGGAGAGGCTTAGAAAGCAAACTCCCTTGGCCAATCCCTGAAAAATAATTAGTCACCATGTTCGTGGCTAATCTAAACCAAGAAATGGGGTTCCATCTACAAATGCTTTGCGCATCTACTTTCGAAGAAGTCATTGACAAGGGTACTACCATCGAAAGAGCCCTTATTACCAAGGGTTCAATCAAACTATACGACAACAAGCCCTATAACAACAACAACAAGGCCAACATAAACGTCCCTAATACAAGCAACAACAACATGTAATCAAATGAGAAATCACGCTTTTGGGGAAAGAACAAAAACACTCTCAACGACAGCATCACCAATGTGAAGGCTGTCCAACATGTACAAAACCAAGCACCCCCAAGTACATACACCACCAATGCAAATATTTCCAAAGGTCAACCTGAGCAAAATAAACCTCGAAGACAATTTATGCCCTTAGGGGAACCAATTGAAGATATCCTCAATAGATGTCTAAAAAATGGTTTAATAACTCTCCCACCTATGAAGCCCCACCAAGAAAATCAACTCAAAGCCACATGGTATAATGAAAATGACTATTGTGACTACTAACGCATTATGGGCCATAAGACATCCGATTGCATGAAATGAAAACATTGTATACAAGACCTCATAGATCAAAAGAAATTCAATCTCGAGCAAACCACCCAACCATCGCCCAATGCCAATTTGGGAGCTTACAAGGATCTGCTACCTAATCACAACAAAGCCTCATCTTCTAATCAAGCCTACAATATCACTCCACCTCCCACTTCTTATGATTCCATTGTAGGTCGTATAGAAGCATCATCCAACTATATCAACAAAATCACCATTCGGGCCCAAGCGCCTAATTGTGCCATCACAACCTGTTGAGGTTGTGTATCCATCTACATAGCCCCTACCACCAATCAAACGCATCCATCCACATCAAACCCTCAACCCAATCATCCATCTGTTCACCCATCACCTACCAATAAATACAACCTCCTAGAACATCTAGGAAAGTCCCCTACACAAATCTCCATCCTCAAGCTACTTCGTACATCACCTCTCTATAAAGAAGTCCTCAACAAGGCTCTAATGGAAACCCAAGTTCTCACCAACCTGAATGTGGATAAATTCCATGCCATGGTGGGCCATATCACCTCACCCCATCATCTCACTTTCTTGGAAAAGGATCTTCCCATCTTTGATAACCTGCATAATGATGCCTTACATATTGAAGTCCGCATCCACAAGAATATCATCAAAAGACTCTTAATAGATGGTGGCTCTGGCCTAAACCTTTGCACTCTAAAATTGTTAAAACACTTGGGGTACTTAGATGTGGTCGTAGACACTAGTGAATGCATAACCATCAAGGGATATGATGACACTGAGAGACTATCTGAGGGTACTATCAAACTCCTCATCCAAGTAGGGAAAAAGGTAATGGAAATAAAATGTCAAGTTCTTGATCTCAACCTCCCTTACAACATTCTTCTCGGCCGACCATGGATCCATGCCATGCAAGCCATCCCCTCCATTTTTCATCAATGTCTAAAATTCCCTCATAACGGCACGGAAGTAACTATCTATGTTGATCCCCGCCCCTTCCAATACTATAGTTTCTTGGAAGGACATGATCATACTTTCTGTCCATACAACAAGGCCATCACGAAAAACACCTCCTAAACTGATCCTACAACATCCACCTCATACATCAACCCCGCCAACATTGCTACCACATTGTCTCAAGCACCTTCGCCACCTGAGGTCCAGATCAAGATAAACGACATGGGATGTGGAGAATATGACCTACATGGTACCTTTTGTGTAGGGACATTACCCAATCCTAAGATGTTCAGTGCCCCAAAAGAGGGAGAAGTCTCTACAGTGGTTATCAAATGCAATCCATCCCTGACCTTTGAAAAGAAGTATCTTCTTGACCAAGATGTGCTTGAAGACATATCATCATGGCTGTATAAGGATGAAGAAATAGAACAAGAAGCCCCTACCATACCATCCGAAATCAATGGCAAAGGGTTAGAAATTGTCAAAAACATGGGCTACAAAGGACAAGGTGGTATTGTCCTTCGTGAACAAGGGATCATAGAACCAGTTCAAGCAACGAGGAATCCCTACACTCAAGGGGTAGGGTATGGTCAACAATAACATATCCTCACTAGTGGCAAATGTATCTTAGCCGAGGTCACTACGGTTTCCCATGAATTCGATAACATCAACAAAGTAGGCCATCAAGACTCCTTTAGTGACTTCGATGATTTCTTTAAATCCTCCATATGCACCATCTACACCATGACCACCTTAGCCTTCGCATCCAATGACCTACCCCTTGTATACCCAGATCTTATTGATTGGGACCAATGAGGACCTCTTGTGTTTGATGTAGCACAAAATGATGAAGCCATATTAGAAATGATGGGGGTCAGAGATCATTTCCCCTTGGGAGATCACAAAGCTAGCTACATAATGGAACTTGACACATCTGCCTATTTTGGCGAGACCACCCATGCTTCTAGTCACAAAAACATAAGAATAAAAACAATGACCCCTAGTGAAAACCACTCCGTGGCACTATCAAACAAGAAAAAAGTAAAAATAAAGGATGTATCTTCTAGTGAAAACCTCCATGAGGCACTAGAAGATGGAAACATGGGCCTTCCTGAAATATAGAAAGTATATCCTGATAGATCAGTAATCCTGGTAGAGCCATCACAAGAGATGAATCTTGGGACAGAAGAAACACCAAAAATCACCTTCATAGTAGAATCCCTCACTACAACAGAATAGGAGAACTTCTTACCTTTCTTTAAACAAAGAAACCACAACTTTGCATGGACCTATGCACATATGCCAGGGCTAGATCCTACCTTGGTTGTTCATCATCTAGCAGTGCGGCCTAACACCAAACCTGTAAAATAGAAATAAGAAAGATGAATCCTCAGGTTGCACTTATGGTTAAAGCAAAACTATAGAAACTCCTAGATGTGGGGTTCATCCAACCAATAGATTATCTAGAATGGGTCTCTAATCTAGTGCCAGTGGCAAAACCTGATGGTCGCATCCGATGTTGCATTGACTTCTGAGATCTCAACAAGGCATGCCTTAAGGATGACTTCCCCCTACCTAACATCGACATCATAGTGGACCTCACCGCAGGACATGAGATGCTATCACTAATGGATAGATTTTTAGGGTACAATCAGATCAAAATTGTAGAAGAAGATTAGCATAAGATATCCTTCATCTTCCCATGGGGGACATACTATTGGGTAGTGATGCCATTTGGCCTGAAGAATGCAGGGGTGACTTATCAACATGCTATGACCATCATCTTCCACGACCTTTCCACCACATCATGGAGGATTATGTGGACAACCTGTTAGGGATTTCAAAGACAAGAGAGGAACACTTGGACATGCTAGCAAAGATCTTCGACATGCTAGAGCAATATAATGTGCAGCTGAATCCAAAGAAATGTGTTTTTGGGGTTACCTCAGGAAAGCTTTTGGGATACATAGTCTCTAGAAGAGGAATTGAGGTGGATCCTGCTAAAGTCAAGGCCATCACAGAGATGCCTCCTCCTAAGACACTGAAACAACTATAAAGTCTACAAAGGAAGCTCCAATCCATTCGTTGGTTTATTGCTCAACTTGCTGATAAGTGTCAACCTTTTCAGCACCTGCTTAGAAAGGATACAACTTTTGTCTAGGACAATCAGTGTCAGGATGCCTTCAACCAGTTAAAAGAGTATTTGGCTAATCCTCCTATTCTCACTCCACCAAGGCAAGGAGAGCCTTGCCTTTTATACATCTCAGCAACTGAAACCGCAATAGGGGCCTTGTTGGTGCAACACAATGAACAAGGGAAGGAAAGAGCTATATATTATATTAGCCATACCTTGGTAACCTATGAGCTAAACTACAGACCCATTGAACAAGCATGTCTATCCATGGTCTTTACTTCACAAAAGTTAAGATATTACATGCTCAATCACAAAACTAAGCTCATCGCCAAGGTTGATCTGCTAAAATATCTCCTAAACAGAGCTGCCCTTACTAGAAGAATGGCAAAATGGGTCACGATCCTTAGTGAATTTGACATTGAATACATAGAGAGAAAGGCTATCAAAGGACAAGTCATTGCCAATCAATTGGTTGAAGCATCTATTCCCTCATAACATCCTACACTTGTAGAGTTCCCTGATGAAGCCATTTTGACAATAGCACCAGCGGTAGATACATGGAAAATGTATTTTGATGGGTCATATACACATAGAGGCTTGGGGGAAAGTGTCTTGTTTGTTACCCCTCAAGGTGACACCATCCTTAAATCATTCAAAATTACATTTCTATGTACCAACAACGTGGCAAAATATGAGGCCCTCATCACAGGTCTCCGAATGGCAATCAAGTGGAAAATCAAAAAGCTGACAGTATATGGCAACTCCCAACTGGTCATCCGACAAGTAAACAATGAGTACAAAACTAAGGATGACAAACTCCTTCCTTACAAGAAGATGGTTGATGACTTCAAAGACTATTTTGATGATATTCACTTTGAACAAATCCCAAGGATCAACAACAAAGCTACAGATGCCATGGAAACAATCAGATCCTTGGTTGATATGAAGAAAGATGGCAAGAAGTATGAGTTCCTAATTGAAGAGCTCCCCATTCTAGCATATGATGTTCCCCAATCAGAGCTAGTGTGCAAAATTGTTGGTCCCTTATCCCCGTGGTATCAAGAGGCTTATCTATACCTCCATGATAACATCATTCCCCACAACTTATCCACATCATAATGAAAAAGCTTCATCCGCTAAGCCTCCCACTTCCTCCTTGAAGGAGACACCATATACAAAAGGAGTCTTGATGACACACTTTTACAATGTTTAGACTCTAGAGGAGCCAAAGTAGCCTTGCAAGAGGTACATGAATGCATTTGTGGGGCACATTCAAGTGGGCCTACTCTAGCTAAGAAGATCTTGAGAACTGGGTACTACTGGCCAACCATGGAATGAGATGCCTACCAATTTGTAAAAAAGTGCATGCCATGTCAATAGCATGGAGATCTCATTCATGCACCATCACAATAATTGTATCCAATTACGACTTTGTGGCCCTTCTCACAGTGGGGGCTCGACCTTGTAGGAAAAATCCATCCACCATCATCCAATGGCCATAAATTCATTATCACTGCTACTAAATACTTCACTAAGTGGGTGGAAGCAATACCACTCACTTTCACTACTGGAATACAAATATCCAAGTTCATCCTCCATTATATCATATGTCATTATGGCATCCCCCATTCCATTATCATAGATAATGGAAAACCATTCAAGAACTAGAAAGTCTGCACCCTGTGCGAGAAATTCCAAATCCAACACCACTTCTCCACTCCATATTTTCCTCAAGGTAATGGTCAAGCAGAAGCTTCAAATAAAACCATCCTCTACATTCTAAAGAAGATGGTTAATGAAGTTGGTCATGACTGGCACCTTCAGCTCAATCCTGCCCTATGGGCCTATCGCACAAGCATCCGTACACCCACAGGACCCACTCTGTATTCCCTTGTATTTGGATCTGAATCCATCTTACCTATTGAGGTTGAGCTCCCATCCTTAGAAGTATCTCTGCAAAACATCATCACTAATGAGGAATACCAAGTTGCCAAGCTGCTTGAACTAGAATTACTGGATGAGAAAAGACTGGATACATTGAACCATCTATAGGCATACCAAAACCTCTTGAGAAGAAGCTACAACAAGAAAATCAAGAACCATAAATTTGAAGTTGGCGACCTTGAAATTAAAAGAATCTACAAGAACGCCCTAAGAAAGGAAAATTTGAACCTAATTGGTTAGGGCCCTATGTCGTCATAGCCAGCTATGGATTAGGAGCATATCAGCTTGCAACACCTGAGGGATAGCCTCTAGATGAGCCTATGAACATTCTGCATCTAAAAATGTTCTATGCATAACCCATCAAATATCCCAAATCAAAAAATCAAAAAATAAAAAAAATTCAAAAAAGTCAAGAAGAACCTAAGTGCAATAAAGACATCCAATGGTGAAAATCACTTCGGTGACACCTTGGATTGGTACCATGGTGAAAACCTATTTCAGGCACCATGTGTAGTGGTTGGTTCTACCATCTCATAAGTCCTCTTTCCAACACAACACTCCATACCAAAATCACCTTCCATGGTTTGGAATTTAGAAACATCAATCACCCATCCCGCATCTCCCCACCCAAGGCTACCCTCATAGTATAAAGATCATTGTAAGCTTCCTTCTGTACAGTCAAAAATCCAAAAACACCCAAAAAATCACAAAAATCCAAAAACACCCAAAAAATCACAAAAATCCAAAAACACCCAAAAAAATTGCCAAAATCAAAAAACCCCAAAATAGATTGATAGTATAAATACCTGAGAAAGATACAGTACCTGAATAAGCACCTTTTGGAACCAAATTGATAAGACTGTAAAAATCCAAACCTAAACCACCCACTCTCTTCAAATCACCCATGCATTGATCCATAACAATACTCTCTGCAAATTACCCATCCCCATGCATCAATCCATAACAGTATTCTATGCAATTCATGCACATCAACACCCATCCTAAACCATTCTCACATCATCAAGTCTTGCTATAACTACATATTCATCTCACCCGCATCTTGAAAGTACCTTGATCCCATGGACACAGGGTATGTAGGTAGTCTAGAATATGAAGGAAGTATCTAGTACTCATGTACATAAGATGCACCCATCCAACCCATTTGGATGGTCCCTATTTACTGAGATTTCTAGATCTAACAAGTGATACACATGCTAAGTATATGCTTGAAACATTGTGCCCCATAGAAAAATCATCAATCAACATACCAACTATAATCCAACACATGGCCTGACTGTACTTGTGCCCATTTTTCAAAAATTATCCAACTACATCCAACCGATTTGCATCCTAGGATCTGTCATCTTATCAACACTTATCTTGGCAAGAGCACACAATAGCTATTTGTATCCTTTTGTTGGTCTTTTTGCTTATTGATTTTTATCTTCTTGTTACTCTAGGCTATCTCCAAAAGCTACCTTGATCTCATCATATCATGGTTAGTAGCGGACAACACCTAGAGTAGACATGGTCATTATTTTTGTATGCCATGCTTGTGGGTTGGTTTCATTACTCCAAGAATAGTATTCATATCTTGAAGCCTGGGTCAGTTCTAGGATGATGTGCCTCATTTTCATATACAGGCATTAATACCTTATATGTACTATGAGCACTCACAGCTATGAGTCCCCTTCCTTGGCTAGGCAAGGTTATACTACCTTGAGCATTCATGACATCAATCTCTTATTTGTGGATCTAGTCCATGCAATTGTGGGATATATACATCATCACCTACGTCATCTCATACCTTTGTGAAGTGTATCATATATTGCTATAATAAACTAAGAAATGCTCTCAATTAACTTTATTCAACTACTATTACTAGCTCAAATCATCTTCCTATCAATCATCCATCCATACTATATGGGCCTAGATCTTTTATGCCCCCCATCTAGTTCACCCCCCAATCTTCTCACTAACCCCACCTATCCCGCTTATTCCCACCTAACACATCCTGAACCAAAACAAATCCCCCCTCAATGATGTGGTGTATCATGACCTAACAATTCCCTTATCCCCCTATTTCCCTTTCCCAATCTAACCATAACCAATCCTACCCTTACCTAGTCCATAAACCATTCCCCCTCCCTACCTATCCCCCTACCACCAAGCCCCATCATCCAGGGTTGTACAAAAACATCACTTGTGTCATGACTTGATCACTACATCAAACTACTAATCATTGCATCCACCATTTCACCTTTATCATGTAAAAGATACAACTTTCCTAAAAAAATGAAACAATTAAAGCACTAATCGTAGGGTAGTTGTTGCTTTGTATTACATGCATATGAGAAGCCTACAAGAGTTAATGATGATGATTTCATGTTCATTCCATTACACATTTTCAGTCGCATCCATCATATATGTTTATTAGGATAAGCATATATTTCCATTTCATTACATTTTGCATCCATAATAAATGTTTATTAATCTAAGCATTTATTTGCATTACTTATTCACATCATAATCCATAGTCAAAAGATGCATACAGCACATTATTTGAGCCCATCTAGTAATTAAACTTCAAATCCTGCCATTAGTGCATACATGGACATCCATCACAAACATCACATAGATAAAACATATACCATCCATAATCTATCATTATCATAAATCTTGTTGTTATTACATGCATGTGGAAATCTAACTAATAACACAGGGAAGGTATTGATTTAGTACCTATTATGATATGATTAATCACACAAACTATAGGGCAAATAATTCACATTATGTATCCATCTAACTAAACATCCATCATACACAAATCTCAACATTATATCCATCACATAACATCAATAGTACATACGTAGCATCTCATAAAATCATCACATCATCATCACATATACATATAATCCATAACTGTATGGCATCCATAAACATGAACATAATGCATCCATAAACATAATCATCATCATGAAACATAAGAATCAATACATACATCCATACATAACACATCATAAATGCATAAATCATCTACATCATAGATCATCAAGTGTCATAATACACCATCATAATCATAATGTGCATCGCTCAAAAATAATACAAAGTCATGATACAATAGGCCTCAAAGTGCTCAAAATGTACAACCATATGTCAACCCTGGATAGATGAGCCTCTGCTGGACTTGGTAGGGGATCCTGGCCATGGTTGTGGCTGTGGCTGCGTCTGTACTTGCTACTACTATGGTACCTATAAGGGAGGGCCCATCGAATGCTGCACTGACTGGATAGACCGAGATCTGTGGGACCTAGACTTATGAGACCCACTCTGCTAGCTAAAACTTAGGATCCTCTAACCCTCTGGCACAACTAAATAATAGGCAACATGATAATAATCAGCTCGTCAACCCTGATCTAGAACATGTGCCTATAACTGAGTGATCTGTGTCTGCATCATAGTCAACATAGGGCCCATGCCTATCCCTGATACAACTCCCTGTAGGCTGGCTGCCAACCCCTCTACCTACTGAGACCTCATCTCTGCCTGCTGAGCTCTAGCCTCTGCCACCTACCGCTATGCTCTCTCTCCATCCCTATCACTAGTTAGCATCACTATCTCACCCCACAACTGCACCAACTCAGCATCTCAGCTATCTAAGGCCTCCTGAAGGCTAGTAACCTATCCCCGTAGGGTCTCTACCTCCTCCTCATCTACCCTGCAAGGCAACCGACGGGATGAACGCTCTCATGGACCTGAGCCTCCACCCATCCCCAAACCTCCTGCCTCCGATCCAGGTACCTTCTGCACTGCTGCAGCCACTTGCCCCTACCGAACTGGTACTTGTGGTGGGGGCATCAACTCCATGTCTGTCCTCTCCCTCTCACCATGCTGACAAGGTGTCCTCTACCTCGACACCCCTCCTACCTGCACCTGCTACACAAGAACCTATTATACAGGTACCTGCTACTACACCCGTGGTTGTGCCTGCTACTGGGGCAACTGTTGAGCCCCACCTACCTATCCCACTCCCCCAACCTCTGCTTGTCCAACTGTTGCCGCTGCTGAAACATCAATCAGGGCACCATCATCTCCCACCTCTATCTCCTCCTCCACAATGTAATCCTCAATGATCTCATCTCCCAATGATAAACCCAAATCACTCCCCTCTGATCCACTCTCCTCATCTCCCCCCACTGTAGCCTCCTCTGCCATAACTACCTCCTCTGTTAGATTAGTAAAACATGTGGGCCGCCACATCTGCCACCAAGTATCATATGCAAGTGTTGTACCTACATCTGTAACCTCACTCCTCTAGTCCCACATCAATGGCACCAGGGCTACAAAATCTCCTATGGCTATCTCTAGTCGTATGGCTGGAGGCCATAAATGGGTATCCCAACGAGTCTGTACAAAGATTGCCATGGGTTGTGGAACATCCTATCACAGTCTGGACTGTCGCATGACCCATGATGACAGATACATGTCTATAGTGTGGTCTCCTTGACCCATCAGGTATCACTACTGAAATGTGTAAGGCATATGAATATTGTCATTTGGACATGGTTCCACACCAATATAGGGTCCCTAAGTCACCTGAATCATGTCATCTAAAACCCATCGTCAATATCAAACCTGACCTATGTATGTGTACTCTACATCCTGATATAAAAACACATAAGCCTCAAATGGACAGCGATAGTATCCACCTCTCACCCTGGTCACCGTAATATGCTCCCAAGCCCATACATGAAACAAAGTAGCCCCTACTGACAATGCTGAATCATAGTGATAAACAACTGTATGCATCTCATGATACAGCTGTGCTAACACACAAGGCCCCCAAGCATACACAGTCCCATGTCCCAGCATCCCCTTAATGACCTCCCCCCCATTCGATAGGAAAGCCTCTCCCACACCGATCTGGCAGCACAACACCACCAATCAATGCACACAGGAACAACAAGAAGTGGTTTGCACCCGCCACCAGGGTCCCCTCATAACTCATCTCTTGACTGTCTGAAAGCAAAACTATCTGATCATGGCCAAATACTCTCAGTAGTGCCCTCCATCCCCTCCTCATGTCATAAATCACCGGCTATCCATGAATAAGTATCTTGAGGATGCGATAAACATCCTCAAGTGTAATGGTGATCTCGCTTGTAGGAAGTAAAAATGAACATGTCTTGGGGCAATAATGCTCTACGATCACTGTCATCAGAGCTCTATGAGCTCATAGCACTAGCATCTACATAGGTGTCAGAAGTCCTATCTACGCCAATCATCCATGGGTAGCATCATCAAATGTATCAAAAAGATCCATCACCGTAGGCACTTGCCGCTCTCGAGAGTACACAATAAATGACCTCGTCACCTGCATCCGTAAGTGCTTGTCAGAAACCTACCTATTCCCCCAAAAACAAACTTTTCACATCCCAATTCTTTTGTTGGAGGCCAAATCAATTTTGGTGCCAAAAAAACCCCTACCTATTGCACCAATTCTAAGGATGGTGCCACAAAAAACCCCATATGGCGCTAAAACATAAGATAGTACCACTACACAACATTTTTGCGCTATTCCAGAGTAATACGCTATTTCACGTTTTGGTGCCAATTCATACAATGGCGCTGCTTTAACAAATTGTGCTGATCTAGGAGATCGCACCAATTTTCTATTTTGCACTAATCCCAAAAATAGTGCTATTCCTAACCTTTGCGCTGACCTACATGATAGCGCTAATCTACCCCACTTTTGGTGCCAATACACCAAACCCTAACCATGCGTAAGATAGCGCTAAAATAGATGATGTGCCAAAACATAATGTTTTGGTGTTGTTTCCCCTTTTCCTATCCCACGTGGATAGAGCTAATCTAAATGATAGTGCTAATCCACTCCCCATTTTGTGCTAGGTGACAGCCCGATAGCGCTAAAACACAAAACCCATTTCCCGAAGTAGAAATTGCGACAAAAACAACAAAATGACAAAGCCTGGGTTAGGTCCTACCTATGGTCCTACCTCTAGTGATCTCCCATATGGCCTGAAGTGCTCATAAATGTGTGTGTATTGTGGGAACATCAGGTTAGGCTCAGCCATCTCCTCTTCTCTTCTTCCAAGTGGCTTGATGTGTGCAAATGTGGCACTCTTAGGGCCCACTCTTCTACTTATAGTAGGCCATGTCATCCCTCCACACAATTTTTCTTCCCCAAGGTGCAGATCACAACCATTTTTCCCCATTTTTCTTTATATCAACTCCATTTTCTCTCCCTATCCAAATTTCACCTCCGTCTCATCCTTTCGAGAGCTCGCCCGAAATTTTTTTATTTTTCACCTGATCTCTCGAGGGGGCATCCCTCACTCATTTTATTCCTTCCTGGTAGCTAGGGCATATTTTCTTTGACCTGATGCCACGTCAAAGAGGGGCAAATGTAGACACCTAAAAATGTCTTCATCATTAAACTGACTCCCGACATCCCTAAACATACCAATTTCCCTTCTAATCAATTAATTAAATTTTTATTTAATTAATTATCCCTTCATCACCTAATTTTTCATCATTTTTCCCCTACAATTGGATTAATTTTTATTAATTCAATAGTTTAACCTTACCTGATTGATTAAATAAATATGCAAATATTTATTTGATTAATTTTTCTTCTTTAGTAAACCCAATTAATTAGTTAAATCATGTTTAACTATTTAATTCGGCCTAGTAATTAACCTATCCCTACCCTAGGTGATTAAATACTCATTATTTAATTACCTACCCTAACCTACATCCTTGCCTTAAGATTATTTAAGTAAATCATTAATTAATTAATCTTATCCTCCCACTAATCCATTTGCTAGTTTATTCCAGCCATATTAATTAGGTTAATCACCTCAATTAATTTTGTCAAACCCTCATTAACACTTCTCCCCACAACCCATGAATAAATAATTGATTTCCTTGCCACATAAATCAATTTTTAATACACATTTGTCATAACCTCCATTAAATGCCACCTACACCCATACACATGTCATAACTCATTAATATCCACTCTTCTCCAAATGAATTTTAAATTCATTTTACTCTTCCCCATGTGAATTTTTAATTCACAAATAATTCATCTTACCCAACCTCATTTATGAACCCCTCTTCCCAAGATGAATTAAAAATTCATCTTTATTCTCATCCCTTCATTTTCCAAAATTGAATCTAGGCCCTCCACGTCATCTTCATCCTCCACCATTGATCTCTCAAATCAATCTCAACTATTGGATCAAAATCTCTCCCAAATGCCTATAAATACAACATCCTCCAAGCCATTTCATCATCCAATTTCTATGCAAAATTATTATGTCAAAATATCATTTGAGCTAATTGAGTCTTGAGTTGCATTTGTAAGCTTGAGAGTATTTCACATATCATCATTCATCTTGGGTAAAATCTAGCAGCTCTTGGGTGCAAGCTCCTCCACCCTATCTTGGATTGGGTATTCACATTTGAGGTATAAATCTTTGTTTTTATGCATTAGATTTTATGTTTTTACCTTGATTTGAATTCACTAATCACAGGTAGAGTGAATTATTTCTATGAATATATTTAGGTTTATTTTTGTTATGAACCCAGTTAATAGTCTTTCGACTATAAACAGGGTCTACCAAAAGAATGAATAGGTTTTCATTGTCTCATTGACATCAAAACAAGTATGCATTAAAATGATTATGAGTTGTTTGTTTTTTTTTTGCATATATAGGACTACAACTATTATCGAATAAGGTCATTATGCCTATCATACCTACATGACTACATTTTGTGGAGATTATATATCTGAAATACTTGACCTTGTTTAGGTCCGTCTTTGTTATGAGACTATATACTAGTTAGTTGACCACTTTTAGGTATGCAAGTGAATGAGAGACAATAATATGGATACTCAATGACTCAACTACATATCAATTGTCATTTATATATTATAAGAGAAGTTTTTGTGTAGTCACGGTCGGAGGGTTCACAGAATGAACTGTCCAAACCATGCAGCTAGAGTAAACACAATAGAAACAACACAAATATAGAATGCAATGGAAGATTCATATATTTAGAATATCAAAGAATTACAATGCTCATATGTTGACAACATGTAGGCTATAATCAAAGGACTCATAGGCATGCTTTTTGGGTTACAACAGATATGCAATATATGGCATTGAAGTGCCTTCCTGGGACAAAATATCTAATCTAAACTATCATAATCACTAATTCATGAACCACTAACTGAGAACTGACTTCCTAATGCACCTAAGAGACATGTATATATATCATCTTCAAGCTCATAGAATCCTCTGCATCGGCCACAAGAGGTTACAAACTCCATTGAAGGATGTAACATATAGAAACAAGTAGGTCAGCCTACAACATCTAGTATTGCTCCACAAATGCACATGAAACTTGGTGTCGACCTCAAGGAAGGTCTATCTGATCAATATGTGTTGTGTATGATGTTCCATTTGGCTTCACAAGTCATGAAAGTGCTCCACAAACCTTCTCCTTCAACTGACTGTCTAAATTCTTTGTTCTCTAAAAACTGATGATCTTTTAACAGCGATAACTTTCAAGAAATGAATCCAAATGACCTAAAATTTGAATATGATGTAGAAGGTGATATGTAGATGCTAAGTGCTACTTTGTGAGCTCTGATATGAAGATGTGGTAAAATGCAGTACAAAATACTGAAACTACAAATGAATGAACTAAACTAAAAATGAAAGAAAGAAAGAATGTAAATATTTTTGGTTGATGCAAGATTGCTCTACAACATAGGATGCTCCTACATCAGACACCTGGGGTTGTTAAAAAAGTGAGCCCCTGACTTTGTTGGGGCTAGAGGAAAACCAAGGTGGTCGACCTCAGCCTAAGAAATCCATGATGAGTCTTCTTTTGGTCTTCCTTTCCAATCTTTGAAATAGCTTTCAACATCTTCACCTGATCTGATTCTTCTTCTTCAAAGGCTTCTTCATTTTGATCAGTAGATTGAAATTCTTCATCATCACTTTCAACATCATGTCTAGGGTTTAGTCCTCTTTTTCTATCTTCTTCTACAACATCTAATTAAACTTGCATTGTCTTCATCATCTCAATAATTTCTTCCATTCTTCTAGCAACATTGGCCATAGCAGGGATCCTCCTTGGCAACATCTCTTCGTAGGATCTATTGCAACTGCCTCAATTGAACGATCTGACTACAAGGTACCAACTACCTCACAATCAGTGCTCTGTTGACAAACATAAGTAGACTGCCTCAGGTCGGTGATCTGTTCACAACAAGATCTTATGGAATGCCTTCACTTCCCAAAGGATTCAAAACTTTTCTCTAATACCACTTGGTGCAGTCATGGTCAGAGGGTTGATAGAATGAATTATCCAAACCATCCAGCTAGAGTAAACACAACAGAAACAATGCAAATATAGAATAGAATGGAAGATTCGTATATTCATAATATCAAAGAATTACAATTCTCATATGCCGGCAACATGTAGGATACAATCAAAGGGCTCACAAGCCTACTTTCCAAGTTACAACAGATATGTAAGATATGGCATTGAAGTTCCTTCCCGGAACAAAATATCTGATCTAAACTATCATAATCGCTAACTCGTGAACTACCAACTAAGAACTAACTTCCTAATTCACCTAAGAGATGTATATGTATCATCTTCAAGCTCATTAAATCCTTTGCGTCAGCCACAAGAGGTTACAAACTCCACTGAAGGATGTAATGTATAGAAACAAGTAGGTCGGCCTACAACATTTGGTATTGCTCCACAAATTCATGAAACTTGGTGCAGACCTCAAGGAAGATCTATCTGATCAATATGTGCCGTGTATGATGTTCCATTTGGCTTCACAAGTCATGAAAGTGCTCCACAAACCTTCTCCTTCAACTGATTATCTGAATGCTCTATTCTATGAAAACTGATGATCTTCTGATAGTGATAACTTTCAAGAAACAAATCCAAATGTCTTGAAATTTGAATATGATGTAGATGGTAATATGTAGATGCTAAGTCCTACTCTATGAGCTTTGATATGAAGATGCAGTAAAATGCGGTATAAAATGCTAAAACTACAAATGACTAAACTGAACTGAAAATGAAAGAAAGAAAGAATGCAAATATTTTTGGTTGATGCAAGATTGCTCTGTAACCTAGGATGCTCCTGCATCAAGTTTATATCCTATTTCTTTGATCACTTATAAGGATAAATTCTTTGAGTATGATCTGAAATATTGAGAGAAAAAATACTCACATAGTTTAATCCAGAAGCACAATTTACATTATCATGGACTGTGGAAATATGATGTCTATTTTAAATGGTCCTTTTTAACAAGTTTGAGATAGAGGTGTGTGAACATATGACACACATCTCCATCTTGGAATGTGTATTTGACTTATCAAAAATTTGGCCAAAGTAATGCAAAACTACTACTTGCATTGTCAATTCACAATGTCTATTTATTTGCATAACAATCGGATTGCATCATACTTAGCTAGAGGGAATCTACAGTCATATGGATGATTGTTTTTTTATTGGACACAACACTAGTTCTCGGATGGCATGATGTTCTTGCAGATTTCCTTTATCTACTACCCACATGAAGCGTAGGGCCACTTCCTAATGGAAAGTGTGCACGGGACCACTGGTCTATGGTTGGAGGTAAAGCACTTAGGTGATGCTCTCCCTCTTGTAGCTGAAGAATGTCAAAGACTTGGTTACATAGAGACATTATTTTTAATCTACATGTTAAATGTATTATTGAAAGTTTGTAAATTTGTAAAGTTTGGCATTAAGATGTAAATGATACTTTGTATTATATTATGGATGATCTAGTATATTTTTTAATTATTGTGAAATGAAAATAATCTTTATGAATCTCTTAAGTGCAAGTATATTATGTTATTTGTATTATTATTATATATATGGTATTTTTCATGGAAAAAATGTAGTTAAGTTTGTAGAAGGGGACATGCATTTCAAACTTCAAACCTAAAATGTGTATTTGCATTTTATCCCTAAGATAGCTTCTATAAATGTCAATGGCTTGTTGGGTGCTTGGGAATAAAATCTTCACATTCCAAATGTGAGTCCTTGAGTAAACTTTCACCTAATAAGACTTTGAGTCCATACTTCATACTATAGTTAATTGATAGACACAAGATCATGACATATTCTAACTTTCCACTCTTTCCAAGCACACCACATGGACATGTACTTGGTATCTATAATTAATTCTTGTATAAAGATCAAATGTGAGGTCACTCAATCATTTCAACTTGATAAAGACATTGGGATCTAAGTGTCAAAAGAATAACCCCCAACTCTCACCTTCCAAGGGACACATCTTAACTCAAGATTAATTCTAAGGAATCAATGACTAATAGTTATTCTAAAGAATCAATGGTCACAAATATCCCTAATTCTAAGATATAGGATTCTAAAATTTACCCACAAATGTAAGCTTAAGATAAGCCTTATTTGAATTAGTCACTTTGGTCAAAGGCTTAACAAGTTATTAATTCTAGTGGGTAGGAGAATTATTTTAACATAGGTTAACTTGTGTTCTTGGGCATCAGGATTATAAATTAAGTTTCTATGCATTCCTTTGGATGCAAGTGACCTTATATTATTAAGCTTAACTCATCATATAATTAGCCTTGAGCTAATAGATGAATTCAAATCCACCACACGAGTTTATGGTCAAGAAATTATTTTGGGATTAATCACTAACATTTCACAATTAACTAAATTCAAACTTCACATAAATGAACAAAGATCCAATCTTTAGCATGTTTAATAGAGACATTCCCATAAGGGAAATCATTAATATTTTATTATGGTACTAAATAGTACCCACTTAGGCTTGAATTGCTCAAATTTGATAAGTAAGGACAAGGTGACAAATGCCTATAATATGCCATAAAAAGGAAGATATACTATGGATTATTTACCTAAGAATTTTTTGTTTTTTAATTCAAGAATATACATCCAAGACTACACATAGTACTACCATCTATCTTAGGTGACTAGAAAGGTGTGGCTTTTTATATGAAGGACATCCTAGAATTCAATATTAGAAAGATTAAAATTGCCAATGAATTCGCTTGCATCTAAAATCCTAATATAGAGTGATAAAATTGGGTACCTAATGAGTCTTACATATACCCTAGAAATTTTAATTCACATTAGAGAGAGGGTTCACCTAACATCATATTATTTGACTTGTTACTGGACATACAAATTACGATAAGAGTACAACATTAGTAAACCATTCAAGTTCCTTATATAGAGAGTTTCCAATCCCTTAAGTAGTAAATGGGTTTGTCTTGATCATATGCTTTAGATTCTCATATAAATTACATAAAATACTCCCTTCAATTGACTATCCTAACTCAAAAAATTATGAATTGGTCCAAGAATTACTTATTTAGTTCTGATCTGTGGCCTATTAAGAATATAATTCTCACAACTTCCACTTAGGAATAGATGAGAACTATATATAGTTCTCATCTATTCCTAAGTATAAGTTGTGAGAAGTTCTCATCTATTCCTAAGTAGAAGTTGTGAGAAATTATATTCTCAGTAGGCTAGTAATCACATACATGTCTATCTATTTCAAGTCAAGCACTCTAGTGATAATTTGAAGAAGCACCCCCTAAACATTTATATAAAATCCTAGTAGATCATGGCCTAGTAAATTAATTTTATTCATGGATATATGTCATTTTGGAAAAGAAAAAAATATGTGGTGAACCTATGCACTTTGTTCAACAAAGTTTTATTTTACTAGTGAACTATAGATTAATACACACAAAAAAAAATGATTTTGTGAATTGTAAATTAATCTAAAGAAATAAAATAATTTATTAAATGAATTGTTGATTGATTTAGAAATATTATATAATGTAAATGGTAAATTATTGACTAATTTAAAAATATGACACAATTTAAATGATGAATTATTTTGACACAAAAGGGTGAATATTAATATATTTGGTGAATATACATATTCCAATTTCCAAGGATCTAAAGGTTGTTGTTCCATTCTAGGAGATAAATCATACCCATGTAGTTTTGGGGATATAAGTACTTAAATTAATCATAAAAATTTGATTTGTAGATCAATGGTTATAATAGCTTGTAGTGAGTATTATTATGATATGATGTCATTAGGTTTTGGTACCATAACAAGAAGTTTTTCTTTATATATTTGTTTGGAAATTTTTGTATTTTAGGAGGCAAACTTGATTCACACACTTTTTGGGATAAAAGTTCTCGGATTTACAAATAATAAATAAACTTTAATAGAAATATAGACCATTAAACAAAAGGAGAAGACTACATAGATAGCCCATGTTATATTAAACATGAAAAAAACATTACATAGATAGCCAAGGTGTCCTAACATGAACCTTGGAAAAGGAAAAATCTAGACAAAAAACATGTAACAAAGGCATACACAGAGACAACTAACAGAGAAAGAAAAAGATGCTAAAATTGAACAGACTTTAACTTAGAGAATAGAGATAGAACATAAAACACCATCATCATCTATAGTCACAAGAGCTCTCCTCTTCCATAGCTTGAAGGGCTAAATGCCCCCCACAAATACTTCCCCAAGTAAATGTCACTTGAAGAATAAAAGAAGTAACATAGATAATAGACCTGAGTCTTCAAAATAGACAATCACATAAATGCATATCAAGTTTAGTCAGGGCCCTATCAAAGATTTATAGTGAACCTCTAGCAAATCCCCTCCTTTCTACATTCAGAATGCAATTCGAAACATTTGAATTCTCTAACACCAATAAAGGAAAATTCCTATCCCTATCCCACTATCATACATCATAGTCTTAACCCTTTAAATATAAAACAAGATTATATCTAAGCATAAGAGATTCTTGAATCATAGCCCTAGTGACCATCTTTACTAGATGTAGGTCATTGAGCAGGTCCATTAAATTTGATAGTAATACAAAAAAAATATCATTAGACAATTATTTTGTAGGAAATGTGAAGAAAATATCAAGACCAATAATGTTGTGGGTAGCATCCTCAATTAGAAACACCTTCTATAGTTCATTTCCCCCATATCTAGTTACATCAAGAGTTTCCCACTTATAGGGCATGAGATAAACATGATGATCAATCAAATAATGCATCTTGATCACTAAAAGTAAACAACAACCAAAGCAAAAAGGAAGATTCTTATAAAAGCACCTAGACTATTTTATAATATTTATTGCAACAAAAAAGTTTATTATGAACATTGATAATCTAGTTATCAAATCATGCATGTGAAACATTTATTGCAAGATAATTAAAGATATTAATAACTCTAATCTTATTTTTGAAGAGACCTTAGGGGCTAAAGAATTCATTGATGGAATTAAAATTCAGAGTGTGTATCCATTCAGGGATAATAATATTGAATGTTTGATGCTATTGGGGGTGGTAGCTTAATATTTTTGTGATCTCACAATGTTTGCTAATTTATCAGTTCATGTGCAAGATTTCAATGCCTAAAAATAAGTTGAGTTAACCATTGATAAAATAGAAGCTACCATCACCAACTTGGGGAATCAATTTATTTTTATTTTTCTTTCCTCAAAGTTGCTCCTCGATTTTCTTCTAGTAAGTTTCCACCATTTGATGAATGATGATTGATGGATATAGTTTGATTATAGATGGAAAATCTTAGAAGATAATTATTGAGAAAAAAAACATAAATAATTATCTAGGATCCATAACATTAATTTGTGTTTAGGGTAAATTTTGGATTGTTTAATGTTTAGTGTCTTAGATGTTTGAATCCTCCTTTCACCCTATACATTCAAGGATCTAGGGTCGAGTGGCAATTCACTATCATACCCTAGATTGCTGTGAGATGTAGGGAAGCTTGGATTAGGGAATTTAATTACCAATTTATCTTCTCTTATGCTCAATTGACCATTAAAACCCTAATTATGCAAATACGGCAATAAACTGATGAATAACGAAAACACCTCTTACAGACGAAAGTAAAATATCAAATCACAGAGTACCTATTTTTGGGGTTCTGAGGTGGAACAATCGGGGACACTGGTGCAGGCGCCCAAGTCCAAGGTACCAGTTTCTTCGTGGGATCCGAACCTCCTTCTAACACTGATCAGCACTGTAACTTCTATTTTTGGAGATTCAGTTGCAGAGGACACTAGAATGAGTGCCCAAGTCCTAGAAATGCTCTGGTGTCCTACTTCTCTTCGAGTCCTAAATCCTTGATGTCTACCAATCCTTCCTGCAACTTCACTTTTCCCAAATGCAACACCTATAACCTGCAATCACAAGACTTTGGGAGGGGGTTGTGGTGTTTAGAGGCTTGCCTCAGTCAACCCCCAGAGGATACTTAAGTGTCTGAAAACCGTTGTCAGATAGAGAATGCGTACCCTTGTGAGGCAGAGGCAAAAACCAAAGGAATTAATGATGAAAACACAATATAATGTCACCTTGTAGTGAAGATATCATGGGAGGAAGATGCTCTTCATTCTATGATGAAATGGATGCTCAAATCTGCAAACACAAACACATAAACCACACAAGTCTGCTCTTGCAACACAATGAAAGCCTTGAATCACCTTGAGAACACTTGAACATCACAATTGCCATCTAGTTTACAAATGAATGCCTAAACATGCTTTTATATGAAACTACAAACTCTCCCGCCAAGATCTTCGTAATTCAAACTTATCATGTCGGCAAAGGACCCAAATAACAGTCATAAACTAACACCCAGAAATTGGGGCTACCCCAAAATAGGGCAGGACTAGGGCGTGGGCATCCAAGTCCTGCCCCCTATTTTGGGCAGGGTACAACTCAAGGGCTCCTCCTAGGTCCCATTTGTCATGTTACCTAGGGCTCATTCCATCAAGATGCCAAATTATGAATTAAGATGTCCTAAATGCATGCAAAAGACTCAGGAGCTAAACCTTATGAGGGAAAAGCCCCCAAGGGGACATTTTATGGTGTTACATTTAGCCCCCACTTTAATGTATGTATAAATGTGAGGCCAATACATGCATTAAAGTAAGGTCACAAACACCGTAAACACATCAAACATGGAAAAGACGGGCCAATCACATAGAAAACAGTAATAGGCACGCAAAACACAGAGAAGATAGTTACAGTCACGCAGAACATGGAGAAGACAGTCAATGCATAGAAGACACATTAATGCATGGAAGACAGGCATGATTCTTTTCTTTTCTTTTTTTCTTTCATATATATGAAATGCATATGCAAGTACTCGAAAGTAAACAAACCTCCCATAATACATGATGCACTCATCACGCAGGTCTTTATATATATGGGGCAACACACATGCAAGACACATAAAACCTCCCAAAATGCAGGAAGCACAACCCTAAGGCACTGATCTTTAGACTACATATGGGGCAACAAACATGCCAAACAAAACAAGCACGCCAAAACACACACTTGAAGACACAAAGAAAACACGGTAGACAAGCGATGGAGTGTACCTATTTCTAGGTCCAACACCATCTCAGGCACATTATAGGCACACACCGATGATTGGGCTTCACCACAACAGTCACCAAAGACACACTTAAGGGTTGAGTTAGTCATAGAACCACTCCCCGCCTCTGCAGAGGACTTTTAAAAAAATGCAAACCCCACCCGCATCATGGAGACGCCTTACAGTGAAAAGGAAGCATGGCATACAACCCCACCCACATCACAGAGATGCCTTACGGTGAAAAGAAGGTATACACAATAGATTTCAAGATAAACTGATTGATTACAAACAAACTCAGGATGTAGGAAGTACTCATCGCACTAGTCTGCACCTGAGGACAAGCACATTGCTAACATCTACAACAGACAACTTACCTTATATATTCCCCCACCTTAAGTTGGTTGATATCATGCATCAATATCAAGCACATTAAGGTAGGAAGAAAACACACAAGGGAACATAGAATTTCGCAAAGCCCATGCCCCCAGGAGGTGACATGTACTTTATGATCGCCAAATGTTCCCAAAAACACATCCCTACAAGAAACATGTTAGTGTCTAGAAAATCATGACAAACTTCAACATCAATGCATATGATTAACCACACAAAGAGCTAAGGTTATACAATGAATCCAGAGTTCGAGGATAACCGTAGGGCTATATCACGAAGTTCTCTGAATCGAGTACCACCAAGGCTAGATTCAAAGACAAACAAAGGTGCATAGAGCAGCAATATTGTTAAGGTTTGTAAATGCGATAGAAACATCATTAATATTCACTATGTAGAAAGCATGAGTGCTTCCACTAGCCAAGCATCGGATAAGATATACAACCCCATCGTCATATTAGGAACTAAGTCCATTTTTTTATTTCTCTCGAAAGGGACACTAGGTCCACATCAGTATAAATGTTTGTCATCATCCACCCACTAGATGGAAACACTAGAGGAAGGGAAACAATAAATCAAAGAGGAGAAACAAGTGTCTTAGGGATAGTCATGTAGGAGGGTGCCCCCAAGTCACCAACCATAACGCTATGTCTATAAGGCACAACACACAATGATGAAATCAGAGAGAGAGGCAATATAGAAGAATGATGATACAAATAGAAGAAGGTCACAACAAAGGCAGTCTCTTGGTATCCCGGACCTTACAAGAGAATTAGGGGTCATCCCAGGAGGCCTAAACAACATATAACATATCACAGGGGAAGCACATCATGAGAGAGATAAAGGGTTAGAGATACTTAACTATAGCACCATTGTTAAGAACATACACACTTAGGATATCTCTCATGTTGTTTTAATATCGTATTAACATTAAGTTTAGGATGACAAGAGGCTTTGGTGGATTTCAAAGAGCGGTATCCTATACCAGTTGTGTAGTTAATTCCAACAACTTGTAAAGGTACTCTAATTCCTTGTTGATTTACGCCACAACCATTGCTGACATAGTCATTATTTTTGTACAAGAGTTGAAATCTACGACTATATAGAGAGTCCATTTCTTTAGAAGAAGGTGAAGCCTCATAGGTATCATAATTTGTAGTATAAGTGAGGGTATTGTCTTTATTTTCAACCAAGGAAACTTTGTTTTTTCTGAGATGTTTTAAAAGATGGTTTAGACAAGATCGATGCGACTTTGGATGTGTTAGGTTTATTAAATTTGTATTCCCCTGTACTGCAAGGATTAAAATCTAATGAACCCCAATCATCACCAACAAGTGTATTTGATGGTTGAGAGTCTTGTACAACATTAGTCATTGATGGATCACCTCACAAATTATTTAAGCTCATATGATTGTAAACTGGTTTTTGCATTTCAATATGTAAACAATTGTCTGGTTCAGGATCAACATGAATAGTATGAAGTTTACCTTTGAATATAAATTTGATTGAATGACGCAGAGTGGAAGGGACTACCCCCAATGCATGAATCCAAGGTCTACCAAGAATCGTATTGTAAGATAAAGAACTAGGCATGACATGAGTCAGAGTAGGCACAATCATAGGTCCCACTTGTATAGGTAAAGTTATAGTACCTATGGATTGTCGTCTAACATTGTCAAAACCATGGATACTTAACGGTTCCAGCTTGATGGTAGATGTATCAACTTTAATCTTATGTAATAAGTCAATGCCACAAACATTAAGAGCTGATCTATTATCAATCATAAATCATTTTACCAACATTCTATTTATTGTGAGAAAGATTATAAGAGGATCATATTGGTTTTGAACTTCAATTGATGGTAATTCCTGTGGTTGAAAAAGAATATCCATTTTTGTCACATGCATACTATCCAATACAGTTGCTACATCATTAGGCTTAGCAGTAGGTGGGACAATCACCTTTTGCAAAGCTTCTTGGAGCATTCCATAGTATGTAGGCGATGTTTGTATTAAATCCCAAAGAGATATCTTAGTCGAAGTAGTGCGAAGCTATTTGACAAGATCATACTCTTGACCACTTTTATGAGTAAGACAAGGTGGTTAAGGAAGCATAGGTTGAGAACATGGGAGAGAGATAGGCACATGTGGTGCTTGGTTATTTTTCTTGTTATTACGAGTGTTGTATGTCTAAGCAATCACATTGTGGTGTGGTTGTTGTAACACATTTTGAACACCTTGAACCATAATCACCAACTTTAAACAAGAAGGTGCATTAGGTGCCCCCCATACAACCATATTAGGAATAGTGCTACCAAGTCTATTAATAAGTATCAAATTAACAGTGTTTCCCTCTTGATTACACCCAACATCCATCCCTAAAGTATTTAATGTGAGAGACCTTTTCTCATCCACTAATGCTACATCTTGGCTAGGGAGAGAAATGGGATGAGAGGATGGTACATGATCATCATCATACTCTATGGAGGAAAAGGCTTTTCACTCTCATCTTTCTCATGAGTGTTCCTAGAGATGAATTTGGTTAAATCTTCTAATATCATAAGATGTTCACTCATGAAGATTAGGAATTTGTCAAAATCAAGATCTTTGATTAATGCATGTAGAGATACCATAGAAAATGACATGAAGGTGCCATTGCATTGTTTTCAATTTAAAATTAGAATTTAAAAGCTTTTCAAATTTCATGCAAAAGGCAAGTGCAAGGTTATATGCAAAAATGGCCTAAAATGCTTGATTTTTTGTAGTTTTTCAATGCAAATGAATGGAATAAAAGGTGTTATAAGGATTTTGATCAAGGGAAGAAAATTATATGTCTGATATTAGACCAAAACAGAAATATGATCCTTCTCAACACACTCTTGATGCAAATCCAAGATAATGTCAAGTCAACTAGAGTGAAAATATGTCGAAATAGGCACTTTTTCACCAAAACTCAATACAAGAGAGAATAACAAAGGGTGTTGTGAGGAAAATGATGATGGAAATAAAATAATATCAGTAATAACAGCCACTTGGTTCCAAAATACCCAACACAACATGTTTTTAATGCCACTTAAGGTAAAACCCTAGTGAAAATATAGCAAAATATGCAATTTTTCACAGTTTTTCAATTCTAAGACCTAGAAAAGGGGGTGTTGTAATGAATTTTAGGATGTATAGAAAGTAATACTGATGACATCATGAAACTCAATCCATAAAATTTGTCACAACATGCTTAGAATGCAAACTAGGTCAAACCCTAGGGCAAAAATAGTTAAAATATGTAGTTTTTCCCTGAATTTTCAATACAAGAGCCTGTTAAAAGGGTGCTGTGAAGATTTTTAGGAGGGGCAGAAAATGATTACCCTGATAACAGCCAATTAATACAAAAATAATTTCACAACATGCCTATGGTGCAAGTTTATAGAGTCGATAAGGCCAAATTTAGTGAAAATTGTTGTTTTTGAAGCCCTAGGTTTGAGATCTTGGGACAAAATGTATGTGAATGTTTTGAAGTCTGATTTATGATGGAAATGAATTACTCTTAGATCTGAAAATTATTTCCAAGCTTGAACATGCAAAATGCCAAAGCAAATCTAATGAAAATGCATGAAAATTGCTAGTTTTTGTTGAAATTTTTAATGCAAAAATGCAAATATTTAAATCTAAATGTAAATTTATACTAAAATGCAAGACTACAACCAAATACAAATTTGAATGAGCCTCTAAAATTAGTAGAAAATGTTGGCAAGAGACACTGCTAGGCATGATAAGTGTTGTCATTGATGGCAACAAAGTCTCTACTACACATCCACATTGCATAATTTGCCCATACCAAAGATTGAAGATTTGTCTAAGTCTGGGAAGTCAACAACAGAGTGTGTGACAGGGTCTAATATCTTGGTCTAGATCTCTCTAATGGTGGATCATAGTTTTCTCTGGATCCGAGGGAATCATAAGCATTGTCAGGATAATCTAAATCTAGAGTTTTGGCCTCCGGTGATGAAGGATTCACTAGTTATTAGCATCTGAGTATCAGGTTACCAGTTTGACAGAGTAGACAGAAGAAGAACAGGTTGACCTTGTAATTGATCTTGGTTCCGGATGTATGGAATTTGTTGGTTGGACAAGTTGTGATGATCATTGATAGTAGCCGACCTGAATAATGATTTGTGAGTGCAAGTTTTGGTCCGCATAACAAGTGTACATGAATTTAGCCGACAGAGCAGAATTTTCAATAAAGTACTAGGTGTTCTTGAAGCTGATTGAAAAGTGGTTGAAGATCAAGATGTAGATATATATAGCCGATGGATTTGAATGATTTGTGTGTGTGTGACGCGAATATGGAATAAGTGCAAAAAGAGCAGAGATCCAAGATTTAGATGTTAGTAGAATAGTAAAAAGGGTAGAGTAAAGATGAAGTGTATCAAGTCAGTATTTTGTACTTAACCAGAACTGAATCCTTGCATTAATATATGATAATTATTAGTTCAATTTCATTGTAACCTTCTTTCTATAGGTAGTGAGCCTTCTGTAAGTTGTAAGCCTTCTTTTGAGTAGTGAGCTCTAGGTAGTGAGCCTAAATGCATGTGTATTCCCCTTTGTAATACTTTTAACAGAGTATAATATTTGTGGGTTAACCCCCACCTTGGTTTTTCCCTTAACCAAGTTTCCACGTCAAAATCTTGGTGTCAAGTGTGTTATTTATGTTTCTTCTCATGTGTTGTTAATTGATGCTGAAATGTTTATATTATTAATTTCATTATAAGTTGTAAAAGAAGATTAAAAGAAAAAAAGTTTGAATTGTGTGACAACTGATTCACCCCCCTCTCAATTGTCTAGACCAATTCCAACAATTGGTATCAGAGCAAGATTCCTTTGAAAAAGTTTAACATCTTGAGGAAGATCTGGGAAGGTAGTAAAATGGATGAATATTACCTTCAAGGGAAACTTAATCTCACCCTAGAAGATCTTGAGTAGTCCAGAGTAGAAGTCCAAGAGCTACAAGAAAACCTCAAAAAGGCTAAAGACTTCATTGAGATTTTAAAAAGAAAATTGAGTAAATCTAATGAAAAAGGGAAGGAGCAACCTCCTCAACTGGGAAATCATTATGAAGACAAGGCCCTGAAAGAGAAGACAACGGAATGTGAAAAGGTAACTAAAGAAGTTGTTGTCCTAAAACATGAGATGGAATCTGGGGTGATGAGACTAACCAAGGAAATTGAAGAGAGGAAGAAAACTAAAGAAGAGATGAATCAAAATCTAAAAGAGAGAATTAAAGAATGCTACAGATTGGATGGATTATCTGGTCTCCTAGAATCTAATCTACAAGAAAGCAGAGAAAATGAGAGAGAACTTGAGAGACAATTATCACTCTCAGACATGACCTAGAAGTTGCAAATGAATATAAGGAGAAGTTCAAGATAAGCTCAGATAAGCTTGAAGCACTAATTGAAGAACAGAAAAAGGATGATAACAAGCATGGTCTTGGATATGAGAAAGGTGAAAGCTCTAGATCCAGACAGAGAAATTTTCAACCAAGGAATGGGAGAAACAAAACTAGAAAACCTCTGGTAAGACAACCTAATGCTCAAAGATATCCATTATTCAATGGAAATTGTTTTAACTACAATAAATTTGGTCATAGAGCTACTTAGTGTAGAAGCAGAGTGAATCAAAATGGTCCATCCTTCTCCGGTCAATGCTTCAAGTGTAAGAGGTATGGTCATAGATCAAATGAATGCAGAAGTATGATAATGAATAGTTATAACAATAGAGGAATTGGCAATTCTTTCAATGGTTGCTATTTTTCTTGCAATGGGTTTGGACACATGGCTAATCAATGCAGATCAAGAGGAAATAAAGTTTATAAGCAAGGAAATGTTGTGTGCTTTAATTGCAATAAATCTAGTCATATTATTCTGCAGAAGTAGGAACAATGGAAAAAGAGGTCTGGTAAATAGAAAATCAGATGAGAAGAGACAAGACAAAGGTAAAAGAAAAATTGATGTGAATGAGATATAGGGTGAAATGAACAAGATTTGTGTGAAGAAAGATACAATGAACAATGGTGATGGGTCCGCATCAGAATCCGGCATTGACAATTCCTCCAAGAATTAAATCAAGAGTTCTGGCTCAGGGGGAGCTACATTGAACATCAAATTGCCCCAATCAGTAAGTGGGTGCCTAGATATGGCACAATGAGAAAAGATATTTTGAATTGTTATAGAACTTTTGGAAGGATTTTTAGAAGAAAAGATGTTAATATGGGAATTTACAGAGTGATTCATGAAAAACTGTTCAAGAAACAGAGTAACCAGATGAAGTTAGGGCAGCACATTTATTACAATGTGAAATTAGGTTTTGTGAAGGATAAAAGGTCACTTAATCATGCATTTGAACCACTTTGCATTTTGAAGGAAACAAATAGAAGAGCTTATGAGCTGCAAATCCAGAGATTGAAGAATGAAGAGAGAATTCAACTAGAAATTGATCAACCCTAAACTCGCAGAAGAAAAAGGTACTTCTCTGTAAAGCTTTGAACCTAAAATCTGTTGAGATGGCTTCTCCTCATCTTGTTGACATTACTGAAAGGCCTCGACCCAAATTTAACAAGCATTCTCACAAATCAATAGAAGTCAACCCATTATGTGCTTTTTCAAGTGTTCCATATGGTGTGCTACATGTTGAAGATATTAGGGTTTATATTCATGCAAACATAGATGACTTTGGTGATTCAAGGTATGTAGACTTGTTTGAGAGTCATCTCAGGGATGAAAATCATGATCTTAAACCTGAGTATAAGGCATTGCATGATAAACACTTTATTCAGATTATGGGGCTTCCAACATTTGATGAAGATGAATGGGTCCGATATGTTTTGAGTCAGATGCATGATGAATTCATTTTGGCTATTAAAACCATTCAAGATTACCAAAGATGTTATCAGAATTGTGACTGGGTTAAACTCAACTGGTGGGTTGCCCATGTTAAAATCTGTGAAAAATCAAACTGTTACTGATGCAACCGATGCCAAATTCGATAGGAGGGCTATGACTATAAATGACATTATAGAACCAGATGTGAAGTTTGCTTCCATGGTGATTGGCTACAAGTTATATCATTCCAGTAGGGAGAATTCTGTCTCTGGAACTACCATATATGCAGCATATCAAATGTTAAAGGAGAATGTAGATTATGACCTTTGTGAGCTGTTACAGAATTGGCTAATTGAAAACTTGAACAAAATCAAAAGGGATAAGAAAAACACTTTTAAATATGGTACATTGGTTCTATTCTTGTTTTTCTACTATATGAATGAAGTGTCTGGAGTAAGGGGTGTTCATTGGACAAATGATGAGCCAGTTGCCATTTAGATCAAAGACCATCTTCGCAGCATTGGTGACTTCAAAGCTCAGAAAACTACAATATGGGGATACTTCAAACATTTTCAAAGTATGATGCATTCAAGGGAAAGAATCCCTAAATCAATTGTTGAGAAGTACAAAAATGAAATATGCTTCATGGTTGACACTAATTAGTATCTAATGGAAGCAGTGGAACCCAGAACTATTTGGATCATGCCCATGGGGTATGAAGTAAATGGAAAAATCTTGAATATGTATGCTCAACATCTTCTAAGCAAGCCTAAAGATTGAAAGATTTGCAACATATGAGGAGCTAAGATTAAAACTACATACTGAGCTCAGAGAACCTGAAACGAATAGGAAAGTAAGAAAAGAAGTTGAGCAGTTGGCTAAAAATCTCAGCCTAACTAAGGAAGCTACGAGCAAATTTAGGGAAAGAACTGAAAAGGCTGAGAAAGAGAAACAAGATAAGAAACAAACAAGTGCTCCAGTGGAACCCTCTTCCACTTCAAGAACTACTAAGATCTCTGCTTCTGCCCCTATTCCTCCTAAGACTACAAAACTGGAAGCAAAATCATCCGAAAAAAGGGAGAAAAGGAAGAAAACAAAAGCATCTCGGACCTATGAAAGCACAAGAGAAGAAGAAGAAGATACAAATTCTGACATTGAGATCAAAGAACTAAAAGCCACAGGCACAAAAGTGGCCAAGATATCCAAGGAGATGCCATCCGGAAGCAAAAGGGAAAGCAAGAGGCAAAAGATAGAGGAATATGTAGAGAAGCCTATCCTTTCAGTAGATGATATCATTAAATCAGTTACTGTGGAAGGAAACTTGGCTCCAATGTTAGAATTCTATGATGATTATAGTGATGCTGACAAAAGAGTACTTGAGGAAGCAATGGTAAGATATTTGAATATCTACAACAAGGCTCTTATTGAGATATGTTCATTAATACCAAAAAGCCTTGAGAAAATTTTGGAACTGAGAAAAGACAATGCAAAAAGCAAGGATCTTGAGATCTGAGAACAAATATTAATACAATTATGCCCCTAAATTACTCTGAAACAAATGAATTTGATATTCAAAGAAGCCAAGGATGAGTTCCAAAGTAAAAAATGAATGAATAAGCTTATGCTAGGGGAGACAGACAAGATTGCAGAGGAAACCAAAGAGATTCTTTGGTGTGCTTTGAAAAAGTACAATCTTCTTGTTGTAGAGGAGGTAAATGTAGAGATTGAGTCCTTAGACATGGATGTCAAAGGATTAAAGAAAAATAAGCAACAAACTGAAACTCTAGACTTCTTTGTTCTGGAAGAGGAAGTGCAAAAGGAAGAAGAGGAAGTATTGATAGAAGAAGAAAATGTTGGCCATGATCCTCTAGATCCTCTTGCTATTGATGACTCTGGAAAGGACAAAGAGAAAGAAGAAGAAAAAGAGAAAGAGAAGGAAGAGGAAGAGGCAAAGGGAAAACAAGAACTAGCAGAAGGGGATGGTGCTAATGCACCAAAGCAAGATAGTCCAGTTTCTATCTTTGATAAAGCACAAGGGAAGGAAACTAAAATTGCAAGTGTGGCAAGAGACACTGCAAATGCAGTGTAGAGTTTTCTTAGCAAGGAGATGCTAGAGTTAGATGAGTTGGAATTGAAACAAGGACCAATCAATTATGACACTCTCTCTGTGGATCCAATGTTGAAGATATCATCATTCACACAGGCCAAGGCAAGGGAGAAATTACTAAAGTCTCACATAGAAGACTGTGAGTTGATAAGCCTAGCATCCAGAATACTAGAGAAGATCATGCCCACATATCAGAAAAATACATCTGATTCTCCTTCTGGTAATTTGAAAAATCTTGTACATTTTGTAAATACAAATTTTGAGTCCTTTGAGAAGTTAGCCGAAGTAAAGGTCCAGAAAGAATTTTTGGATAAGAGGTTTAGTGAACTAAAAGGCCTTATAGATAATGATAGAAAAACACTCGAAATTGGTATAAAGAGTATTAAAAATGCTCTTAAGGATGGTGGTGACGTATATAAGTTTTGTTTATCATGGCCCAAAATAGTAGAACATATTGAGAAAAAGATAAAGGAGTAGGAAAAAAAGTTGCTAGGCCTATCCCAAAGTTTTGATCCTTTAACAGTATCTCAGGTGAGCCAAGAATGCCAAGAAATTAGTCTAACAAATGAAATAAAGAAGCTTATCAAGGAAAAGAACATTATGGAAAGAATGGGTGAGCTCCGGGGATGAATTACCCCTAAGTTGGAAACAATGTTTAATACCTTGTCAGAGGCCCAAAGTACTGCTCGAACAAGTGATCCCTCAAATCAAAGGAAAGAAAAAGCATATGCATTTCTACTGAGTGGACAAATTTCAATTTTGGATGGTATGAAAAGAAGTTGGGCCACCAAATTTGTACAGTTAAAAAATACTTTTGTAGATATCCTTAAATATATGTAAATATAACATATGGACTGTTTGTACATATGCAGTCATATATATAGAGTTTTTGCATCATTAGTGATTGTGGATCCTACCCTTTGCCATTGATGTCAAAGGGGGGGTGAAGAGAAGTGAAAAATGAGGAATCCAACAAAGGTGGAGCATGGAAAGCAATGTGAACAACATTATGGAGAACAAGCAAAGGGGGAGTTATTCCGGCACTTAGTCATTTTTCACTAAGTGTTGCCATCAATGCCAAAGGAGGAGATTATTGGCAAGAGATACTGATAGGCATGATAAGTATTGTCATTGATGGCAACAATGTCTCTACTACACATCTACATTGCATAATTTGCCCATACCAGAAATCAGATTGAAGATTTGTGTAAGTCTGGGAAGTCAAGAACAGAGTGTGTGATAGGGTCTGGTATCTTGGTCCAGATCTCTCTGATGGTGGATCATAGTTTGCTACAGATCCGAGGGAGTCATAAGCAATGTCAAGATAATCTAAATCAAGAGTTTTGGCCTCCAGTGATGAAGGATTCACTAGTTATTAGCATCTAAGTATCGGCTTAACAGTTTGAAAGAGTAGACAGAAGAAGAACAGGCCGACCTTGTAATTGATCTTGGTTCTGGATGTATGGAAGTTGTTGGTTGGACAAGTTGTGATGATCAGTGATAGTAGCTGACCTAAACAATGATTTGTGAGTGCATGTTTTGGTCTGTGTTACAAGTGTACATTGATTTAGCTAACAAAGTAGAATTTTCAATAAAGTACTAAGTGTTCTTGAAGCCAACTGAAAAGTGTTTGAAGATCAGGATGCGAATATATATAGCCAATGGATTTGAATGATTTGTGTGTGTGTGATGCGAATATGGAATAAGTGTGAAAAGAGTAGAGATCCAAGATTCAGATTTTACCAGAACAGTAAAAAGGGCAGAGTAAAGATGAAGTGTATCAAGTCAATATTTTGTGCTTAACCAAAACTAAATCCTTGCATTGATAGATGCTAATTATCAGTTCAATTGCATTGTAACCTTCTTTCTATAAGCAGTGAGCCTTCTGTAGGCAGTAAGCCTTCTTTTGAGCAGTGAGCTCTGGGCAATGAGCCCAAATGCATGTGCATTCCCCTTTGTAATACTTGTGGGTTAACCCCCACCATGGTTTTTCCCTTAACTGGGTTTCCACGTCAAAATCTTGATGTCAAGTGTGTTATTTATGTTTCTGCTCATGTGTTGTTAATTGATGATGAAATGTTTATATTATTAATTTGATTATAAGTTGTAAAAGAAGATTAAAATAAGAAAAGTTTGAATTGTGTGACAACTGATTCAGCCCCCCTCTCAGTTGTCTAGACCAATTCCAACAGAAAAATCTAAAAGAAGATTTTGCCTACTAACCCTAGACTTTGGAATTACTAGGTTATATGAAAATTGTCAAAATTTCTACAAAAGACTAGCAAATTAATGATGAAAATGTAATACAAATTATTGATTTTTTGTGTTTTTCTGTAGTTTATATCAGATTTGATGCAAAAATTAGGAAAATTTAAAAAGAATTGATGCAATTTAGTAAGCCAAACAATGCAAATTTTTGTTTTTTTTTTTTAATTTTTCAATTTTTTTGATTTTTTCTCAACGCAATAAAATGAATGACTATATGAATGAATGAAATCAATCCAAATATGAAGACACACACTCAGCAAGTTTCAATTTAAGTCCAAAAACATGGGTTCACCAAAATGTTTCCCGTAAAATTTGGATTGTTTAATGTTTAGTGTCTTAGATGTTTGAATCCTCCTTTCACCCTATACATTCAAGGATCCAGGGTCGAGTGGCAATTCACTATCATACCCTAGATCACTGTGAGATGTAGGGAATCTTGGATTAGGGAATTTAATTACCAATTTATATTCTCTTATGCTCAATTGACCATTAAAACCCTAATTATGCAAATATGACAATAAACTGACGAATAATAGAAAACGGTCTTGCAGACATAAGTAAAATATCAAATCACAGACTACCTATTTTCATGGTTTTGAGGCAGAACAATTAGGGACACTGGTGGGGGCACCCAAGTCCAAGGTACCAGTTTCTTCGCGGGATCTAGACCTCCTTCTGACACTGATCAACACTATGACTTCTATTTCTAGAGATTTAGCTACGAAGGACACTAGAGCGAGCACCCAAGTCTTGGAAATGCTCTAGTGTCCTATTTTTCTTCGGATCATGAATCCTTGATGTCTACTAATCCTTCCTGCAACTTCACGTTTCCCAAATGCAACAACTATAACCAGCAATCACAAGACTTTGGGAGGGGGTTGTGGTGTTTAGAGGCTTGCCTCAGTCAAGCCCTAGAGGACACTTAAGTCTCTAAACACCATTATCAGATAGAGAGTGCATGCCCTTGCGAGGCAGAGGCAAAAACCAAAGGAATTGATGATGACAACATAATAGAATGTCACCTCATAGTGAAGATATCATGGGAGGAAGATACTCTTCATTCCATGATGAAATGGATGCTCAAATCTGTAAACACAAATGCATAAACCACACAAGTCTGCTCTTCAAACACAATGAAAGCCTTGAATCACCTTGAGAACACTTGAACATCAAAATTGCCATCTAGTTTACAAATGAATGCCTAAACATGCTTTTATATGCAACTACAAACACTCCCAACAAGATTTTTGTAATTCAAACTTACCATGTCGGCAAAGGACCCAAATAACGGTAATAAACCAACACCCAAAAATTGGGACTACCCCAAAATAGGGAAGGACTAGGGTGCGGGCACCCAAGTCCTCCCCCCTATTTTGGGCAGGGTACAGCTCAAGGGCTCCTCCTAGGTCCCATTTGTCATGTTACCTAGGGCTTATTCCATCGGGATGCCAAATTATGAAGTAAGATGTCCTAAATGCATGCAAAAGACCTGGGACCTAAACCTTATGAGGGAAAAGCCCCCAAGGGGACATTTTCTGACATTACAATTTGAATCAATCATTAGGAATTGTTTTTTTCATTATTAATTGCTAATGCTCATTAAATATTTTATAATTTTATTATGATACCTATGGAGTGAATTCAATGAAGTGGTAGACCGTCATTCAATTTCCTTTTTACTAAAGGTATAATACTATATTATTGTTTAGCTTGTAGTAGGTATACTTAGGTTTTAGTATTGCAAATTTTTAATTGAACTCTCTATTATTATAACCCTTCAATATCAAAATTTTCAATGTCTTGGTAGCACTTTATGTACTCAATATTTGTACTATACACTCATATTTTATAGTCTTGGATTATTAAGAATCCAAATGATAGAAGAGAATGTATTCAAATTGATGGCATTCATCATGCTATCTATGCATATAATGTAAGTAAAATTTAAATTTTAATTGGAAATTTTAAATAAAAATTGATCTCAACTACCATTTTAAATTTCTTTTTATATGGATATATAGGATGTCGTCTATTTTGATTTATTTTAATGAAAAATTATAATCCTTTGTGAAATCAAATGTATTATGTCAAAAAATCCCACCTTTAAATTTTTCAAATGAGACAGTACTATGGATGGTGGGTTGAATTTGGTAAAAATATTTATATGTATGAGAAAATTGGAATTGACACTATAACAACATTGACACTAACATGTAGAAAATCAATATAGTTCTACTTTACAAGCTTCATTGTGGATGACCATTTATTACATTGTGTATAACCACATAATTGAATTTATCATGCACACATTTCTTGTTAATAAGCTCATTATGGATTGTAGTGAAATATTCATTAAACATCTCGGAATAAAGAAAACAAAAATATTTCCACGGATAAAGCCATGGATAAAGATTCTACCACTTCAACTTTGAATTGAAAAGTTTTGTATGTTCATAATTTTGATATACGTGATAGCTCATAGTTGTTAATGTACATTTTGATATATGAAAATACAATGTACATTGTCTACTTAGATCAGATATTTTTGTTGTAGAATTCTTTATGTGATCTAAGTAGACAATGTACATTTTATTTTCATATTGTTATAGTACATGTGATGATTCTTAATTGAGTGTCTTGGTCTCTCAATGTTGTTTAGATAGATGTATTTAAGTTATATTTTTATTTTCGTATCATAATATTTTCAATATATTACTCCACGAAATATTTTAAAAGAAATGTTGTATAATTTATATTGATGTACATTGTAGATATTAATTTATTAGAATATTTAAGAAACAATTATAAAATATACACTAATATATGGTAACATATAGAGGAGAGAGGCTGATAGTTGGCAAAGGTCCTATTGACCTATAGTATTTATGGTTATGGGATTTAGTCTTGCAACACATTTATACTATATATTGTTAATAGTTTTTCCACATGTAAATCAACAAATCACCAAATGTTTCTCAAGATGGACCCTTATGTGAACACATGGGAACTTTTCAATGTCATGTAAAAAAATGATGTAGGAGCATTCTGAAGAATTCAAAATAGTTGAGACAACTGACAGTGAGTTGCAAAATATTGAGAAGGTGACCTGAGGAGATACTGCATTTTACCACATCTGAGTATAAGAGGTTGCAGAGCTAGACATAACATCTAGACATAGGAAGCTACAACATATCAAGAATTCAGATCATTTGGCTTTGATTCCAAACATATATTACTATCAGAAGATTGACTGTTGTTGCATGTTTGACAAAGCAGAGCCGACTGTGTTCAGTGAAGTTTAATCGGCTTGTAGAGCAAATCCGTGACTTGTGGAGACTAAAGAAACATTATTTGATGAAGTAAAGGACCTGGCTGACCTTCATGGAGATCTGCGTGAAGTTTTATGCACTAGTGGAGCAATGCCTTATGTTTAGGCTTGACCTATTTTGTGTACACGTTACCCTATCTAGCCATTGTAATTAGGCTGACTTGTTAATGTTTAGAAAGCTTGTGGATGATATAAATAAGAGATAAAGGATTGTTTCTAGGCATTGATTGATAGCATTCATAAGAATAGAAACAAGATTCTAAGTTGTTTTGAGCTGATTGAGTAGAAGAACAGAGTAGAAGGTAGAGCAGGAAGCAGAATGAGTTGCAGAGAAAATAATTGAGATGTAGAAGAAAGAAGTCATGAAAGAATATTGTTGTATGAATATTTTGTAATCCTTGGGCTATGGCCTATCATCTGTAACACCCTTGAGGCATTTGTAATTCAATTTGAAGTTATAATATATGAGGAATGAGCTTTGAAAGCTGGATTTTTCCTTGTTATGATTTCCCCAAGATATATCTTGTGTTTGTGTTCATGAATATCTTTATCTTTCTATTGATTAGATGTTATCTTTCATTGCATGTCCATTATGATCATGGTGTTAATTTTATTAGGCTGTAAGGATGGATATCTCACTGGACCTTCCTACCTTGACTACGTCAAAAAATCATACATATATTCTTTAAGAAAAGTAATAAATACTTTTTCTTTATATAAAATATCCTAACTATCCAATATCAGAGTCTTATTTATAAAATAAGTTACTCATGTGGACAAGTATTTCTCCTATGTGGACAAATATTGTTCTTATATGTATAACTATTGGTTTTGCAATGTACGTGTATTGGAGTAATTTATCTTATATGTTTGTACTATGACAAATGTAAAAGGTTTGTACAACAAATGCCTTGTATTTTATGATGAAATGTAAATGATTATTAAAAGGTTTCATTGTCATTTATGTTGAATAGAAGTTATATTTTAAATAAGATTATGGTATTAATATAAAATTAAATAGTATTTTGTGTTTAAATATTGGGTCACATGTTGGATATAAAGGTTAGAGATACAAAGATTTATGGTTCAAAAAAGGTATTGAGATCATTTAGGTTACATATAAGTTGTATTTTAAATAAGAATATAATGTTGTTCTAACAAGTGATATTAATTTCAACTACTAGGAATTCCATGATAAAGTTTTGGTCATGACTTAAAAATTTATTCAAGGACATCTCTCACTAAACATGTTGATGTGATGAGATACATGATGAGTCACACCTCCAAACCTTAGTTATGGATAGATCAGAGACCATATCAAATTTCAAAAAAAATTAAGCTCCTATGCAATTCCATGTAATTGCTACATAGTCACAAAGTTAGCCCGCATGACTACTAGCCCCTCTCCACTAGGATATTTAATTAGATAATACTAAATCTAGGTAACTCATGATAAGAAGTCATACAATATATATATATGTTTGATATAGAAAAGTTTGTTGCAATATTAAATTTAATGTAATTAAAAATTATTAAAAAATAAATAATTGATCCTTATTTATTTACTTATATAATAAATTTTGTCTCTAATATTGTCTTCTCCATGTCTTGCATGCTTCCTATTGTCTTCATTGTGTTTTGTGTGTCTATGATGTGTTTTCTAGTACTTACCTCAGACTGGGGCCTAGAAATAGTTCCTCAATCTTTGTGTATGCCTTAGCTTCAAGTGCCTGACATGTTTGATGTGTTTTCAACTATACTTTATTGCATGTATGGGTCATAAGATCATACATACATTAAAGTGGGGGCTAAATGTTATGTCGTAAAATGTCCCCCTAGGACTTTTACCTCCTAAGTTTAGCTCCTAGGTCCCTTAGATTTAATCATGCATGTTAAAAATGAATCCTAGAGCAAAATCCCCACACATCCATGACAAATGGGACTTAGGGGACACTCTTGAGATTAAGCAAGTCCCAAAATAGGACATCGGACAAGGGTGCCCATGCCCTAGTTTAGACCTATTTTGTCGAGACCCAAATTTTAAATGACCGCAAAGTGACCGTTAAAAGGTTTCCCTTTGTTAGCCTATTCAATTCGAATTATGAATGTTTAGTGCAGGAATGCATATATAAGCATGTTTAAGACTTCATTTTACACCTAGATGAATAATGCAAACTTGTGATCTTATGCTAAGGATATCCATGGCTTTCAATGTGTTGTAGAGCAGTATTGTGTTGCATTTGTACTTATTTGTTGCAGATTTGTCTTCATCAATCCATCTCCTCATGGTGTGAAATATCTTCATCTCCCCGTGAGAGCTTCACCTCTAAGATGACATCTAATTTCTGTTTCAATCAATTTATCATATCATTTTCTTTTTCCTCTATCCACCAAGGACACACACTCTATCTAACAACGGTGTTGGAAAGCTTGAATGCCATTCCAGGGCTTGACCGAGGCAAGCTCCTAAACACCACAATCCCCAACCCCTCTCTTGTGATTGCAAATGATAGGTGTCAAATTTTGTGGAGAGGAGTTGTAGGAGATCATTATAGAGCATAAATATTCCAGATCCAAAAAAAGCAGTGGAAAATATCCCTCATTGGACAAGGGCGATCCCTCTTTTGTCCTCCAATTTGTCATTGTCTAAAATCTTTGAGCAGGTTATAGTCTACAACATATTTGGTTCCCAACCTCTATAAAAAGTTCTACCTTGGACAAGGGTGATCCCTCTTTCATCCTCAAAGTTTTTGCTTTCTAAAATTGAAATTCTGGTATGTTTCTAATATGCATTTAGTGCCTTCCTATGCGAGCATTTGTCAAGTTTTGTCTGTTTGTTTACAATTTGGCATAATTAGGGTTTTAGGCCTAATTGGATTAGGGTTTTAACAAAATATCAATCTATTCTATCTTTCCAAGCATCTCATAGTGACATAAGACCTATAGTCGAGTCCTCTATCATAGTTGTGACTTAGCTCGATCTATGTCCTTGAATGTATGTGTGAAATAAGGGTTTGATTGAATCTAATTAACATACAATTTGATCATCCCCATTTTCACACATAACAGCTATGATGAAGGATCAAGTGGTCTAGTAGTCCGCAATGTTAGCAAACAAGTGACAGAGGCAATACAAACTATTCTGAAGCCTAAATACATATGTTTGAGCTTTTGTGGAAGATGCAATGTATGTAGATTAGTCATAAAAGTTTGTGCGGAGGTCTTACATGTTCCAATATATCTCATATTTGATCTGCATATAGATATTCCTTATTTTCCTGCACCGCAATGCTATATCTTGAGTTATGAAGTGTCACATGTGGTCCAAAATACTTTATTTCCTGTAGTTCATCATATTTCTTACTGTACATTTGTATAGATTGATCTGATACTTTGGTAGAAAGGTGAATGGATGATTTTGAGATTGTACATGATTGAAATCTTGGCCTGCATGAAGATTTTGGCTTCTCCTCAGTAGTATGAAGATGAATAGTTAGTAGTTTTGAACAGTTTGAGCTGATAGGTTAAGTCTCTGGTATGTGCGATAGATCCTAACCTATTGTCTTAACTTTGGAAGATGTGAAGAGATATGTTTTGAATACCTTTATGAAGTTCTAATGTCCGCAACAAGTTTTCTTATCATATTATATGTATTGAGGCTGACCTTTGAAGAGTTACACATTTCATCCAATAACGTTTATGATGCTGACCTAATTAGTGTTTTGAAGTGTTGCAAAGGATATTTATAGAAGATCAATTCATTTGTGAGATACAGAAGTGAGTGCAAATATGATATAGCAGAGGGCGAGGTATGAAATGTGCAGAATCAGTTTGAAGGCATGTTTTGAGTAGAAAAAGAAGACTGCATTATCAACATAAGTTAGATGTCTACTTTGCAACAATCCATATATCTATCTTTGTAAATCCTAAATGCAGTGAGTAGCTTCCTTGGGTTCTACCCTAAATCAAAGTTGTAATTATTGTAAGCACAAAGTACAAGGAGTAGTAGCTTCCTTGTGTTGCAGCCCAAAAAACAAAGTTGTAATATTTTTGCAGTGAGCATAATATATTGTGAGCTAACACTCACTGTGGTTTTTCCCTGTTTTAGGGTTTTCCACGTAAAATCTTGGTGTTCTTGTGTTGATTCTTGTGTTGCATGATTTACTTTTTGCTCTTTCAATTACTCAATTTTATCTACAAATATTTGTTTAAGTTTTAGTGTGTGCTGATTCACCCCCCCTCTTAGCACATCATTATGTTCAACAATTGGTATCATAGCCAAGTACCTTTAAGAAGCCTAACAACTAAGGTAGATCCTGCACTTGAACACATGGAATTTAAATTTATGGACAATGATATATTTTTACCGAAACCAGATCTGGAAGTAATGGAACCTAAAGGTTGGGATCTTGATCTAAATGAGCGTGAAGTAGACCTTTGTTGGTGTATAGATTTTGTCACCTAACTCTATATTCTCACACCCAAATAAGTGACAACTGGACCAACAGTTGAATCAATTGCAATGATATTTTGTAGTGATTCTCTACTTATTTTACAAGGCACAACTACCTTCAAATGATATACAAAGAATGGAAACAACGTATGCTTTTCACCAGAAAGTAGAAAAAGTGGTGTTTTTAACCCGAAAGCATTGAAAGGCAAGAAATCTCAATATAATCTGAAAACTAAGAAGTACAAAGACTTAGATTACTATTATCTCATTCACACCATTAAAGAATCATAATTATCATACAATCACCACTACAAACCATTCATTGAAATATAAACATCCAAAGTAATGAGAAAGGATAGAATTTTACAATCACTTCAATATAGAACTAAGAATTAGTAAATCAACATGTTCAACATAAGAAAAATGAGCATTCATAAACCACAACACAAAGTTTATGATCTCTTAATTATATTGCACCAACTTCAATTCATATATTTCAAAGTAACTGAAAATAACAACATATCAAAATTGATCTTCTACCAACACAAAGGCTACCAAAAGATTCTCAACATCGACAGGCTCATAGAATTTATAGCCTTGTCAACCATAATTGTCTTTAAAAATAGTAATGGCTTCTTGGGGACAACCTATTTAAAGATGTTTAAATAAGAATTAACTTAAAAGAAAGCTCTCCAGAGCCAATAGTTTTTGCAAGAAATAAATATCAAAGCATATGAAAAGTCATTAATTGATAATTGTCATGTCTTCATCAAGTGTTGCCTCCTTTTGCATCACCTCATGTTATTTTCTCTGTCCATCTCCCAAAGCTGAATTGACATGTGCCGCCTGAGTCGCTAATGCCCACAATTTCACTTTATATGTTATGTACCTACCAATGATCAGTGTCAACATTTTTCCACTTGGGCTACCAATGATATTAGCTTGAAGCTTCCATTTACTTATCATCCAATCAACATTAGCCATCCTTTTATGGATATCTTTGATTTCACTCTTGAAGGTTCTGAGATACGTTGCCACTCTTCCAAGTTTTCCCATTGATTCACCAGTGACAATATCAGTAGCCACAAGCTCCTCATTAATCATTTTCTTGAAATTTTTCTTTATCTCTTTGATTTTGAGCAATTTATCTTCATTTTCACTGAAAGCTTCTCTGTCCAAAATTATGAAATTACTCTTGAGATCTTTCAGATCAGTGAAATAACTAGTTAATGTACTCCTCATTTCTTCTTCCACTGCTCCCAATACAGACATTCTCCATTCAAGTGTATCCAGCCACACTGTAGATTCATTCTCCTTGGGGTCATTTCAGATCTTTTTAGCTATGAGGATGCTAGTGTCAATATTAGCCATTTCTTGGACTTCTTTAGAAACCATAAAAAGACTACTATTATCTTTCCTAACAATTTACAATTTCATAGCCAATGTCTGCCTTTCACTAGAGATCAAGGTGTATAACTTCGTAGATTCTTCAATATAAAATAAACCATCAAGAATAATTTTCTCCACCCATTGATCAACAACATTGCCTATGGCTTGGCACCATTTGATTTGTTGCAACAAGTTGGGATCTAGACCTGTACGCTCAAAATCGCAACTCCGATTGCTTGGGGTTGTCAGGTCAGATTTTAGCACACACATGGACCCTTCCCTTCTTGCCACAGGGCAATCCACCACATCACTCTCCCTCTTGTGGAAGTAGCCAGTTGAGAGGATGTGAGACACGGTGGGGGTCTGGCTCGTTGGAGAGCTAGACTTCGTGGAGAGGGGTCGGCAAGTTCTGTGGCCTTTGTTGTTGTGGGCTAATTTGAATGTTTCGTTCGATGGTAGTTGTTGTAGACATAACCCTATGACCCTAAGGGTCACTAGTTTCTCTCCTCCTATTGAGGTTTCTTCTATTCCACCTTTATGTGGGTAAGCGATTACTTTCATTTATGTCCTCTTGTCTTTCAACTCATTGAATGAGTTCTCGTTGTATTTGAACTTGCCTATGTTCTTCTATCAATAAGAGGATAAATGGATCTTATTGTGGTAAAGTAAATATCTCTTGTTGTTATCAAGGATTGAGTTCCTGAATCTCATTGTGGATAGCCCTCACCTACTCACCTCTTACTCCTAGGCACATTCATGAGCCAGGATAGAGATAAATGTGTAATGACCAACCTTAATTAGACTTAGGGTTTTGACCTAGGTTTTGGTTATGCTTTGACTTGTGTTTACCTTGTGATGTGATCAAGAGTTTGATTGAATCGTTAATTGTGGTTTACCTTGTGATGGTATCGAGGGTTTGCAAGTTATCTATGTTTTCTAGGGTTTCTATATGCATGTAAAGCTAAATGAAATGTCAACTTGTTTTTGTGCTTTTTTAGTATTTTATGGAAATAAACATGCTTTTTCCATTCTAATAATTGAAATATGAAATGCAAGCTAATATGACTTTTCCTAATGCAATTTTAATCTGTGTTTTTGGGTTTTTGATTGTTTTGAAATAACTAATCTAGAAAAGGAAAATTGCAAGTAAACAAATCTAATCTAAGAATGCAAACTATTTCTAAGATACTAGATCTATCAAGGAAAAAACAATGAATTTCTATTCCCAAGAGAAATTTTGATATTCTAATTACTATCAATTGAATAAAGCAATAGAGGAACCTGAAAGAATGAAGATTTGTCTGAATCCACTACCCTCAGAAACCCTTGATGTTGGCAACCTCGAATCTTCTTGAAGTAGTGGGAAGACCTCTTGATGACAAGATGACACAAAGAAGCAAAAGAAGCTTGTTGAAGCTTGAAAGAGCTCAATGAGAGCTTTTGATGAGCACAATGGTGTTGATTGAAGTAGCGTAATGATTTTTGATTGAAAAATGAATAAAATAAAAGGCACCTCATCTTGTGAGAGCATTAAAATGCTGATTTGGAGAGAAAAAAGTTAGCAAGAGTTGTGTGCACAATGAATTTTCCTCCCTTTGTGCTTGAGGGAGGGGGAAATTATAGGTTAGAAGAAGGGGGTTGATTGACAAGTTAACTCAATTGATTGATGAGTTAACAAGGATTGATTAGGGAGTGAACTAGGTTGATTACCCAGTGAACTTAGCTAACTAAGGAGTGATAAATCAATAATAGCTTATCACTGAAGAAGGACTGGAGTTGGAAGGATGCATGAGATTGATTAAGTTGTTAATTTTAGATCAAATGGAGTTAATTATGCATGTGTAGGTACATGAAATAGTCAACTCCATATTAGGCATCAAAAATCATGTGAACTGGAAGAAAAAAGGGTAAAAATGGAGCTTTTTTTAGTGAGAAACTAAAGTTTTTCTACAGTTGGAAACACAACAAAGTCACCCCTTTTGCCACTAGGGTCATCCCTGGGTGACCCTGGGTCACCCCTGGGAGATCCTGGGTTGCCTGGAGGGGTAACCCTAGGTTAGGTGAGGGAGATCTGGATAGAAAAGGGTTTTTAGAGGAACAACATGATGAAAGATGGTAGGGAAGAGGAAAAGGAGTTCTACTTCTAGAAATAGGTCAATCATGTGCAAGAATCCAAATCTCCACTTGTACTGCAAGATCTCCTAGGGGAGATCTGGAAATAATAGGGGGAGATTTGGATTGGTTGAGTGAAATTGAAAATTGAAAGTTGGAGATGGATAGGGGGGACCTCTAGAAGGCTTCTAGGGGTGTAGAGAATGAAAAACATAGGGGAAAGGTGAAAACTCACCTACAAGATACTCACAAGACTTAGGAATTGGGTCAAAAGCTCAAAAAACACAAATCGACAAGTGTCGCAAAAGTGTCAAAAAGCATCGACAATAAAGAGAAAGAGAAAATGACAAACATGAAACAACACAAGACAAGAAAGAAGACATGTCACCAAGAGGTTTTCTACTTAGAGGACATCATTTCATGCTTACATGTACATGACAAGGATTAAAATCATCATAGGGGTCCTCGTGGAGGTGCATGGTTTTTGTGCTTACAGGACCATCCATAGTTATGCTTGGTGTCTCCTCTGAAGATTGAGCAATAATCCTTAAAATGAATTGAATGAATGAAGTCAAAGATCTCACCTGAGCTTGTAGCTTAACCTTCTCCTACTTCTCATTTTTTACTATTTTTGATAAAGTGCTTATAGGGAACTTAGTGTGATAGATTTTACCTTCGACAATGGAAGGCCCCATATCAACTCAACTCATGTTAAAATTGGCCTGGTGACTTCATCTTCATTTTTATCACCAAAAATATCTGTAATTTCCAAAATATGATGTCTAGTAGAAGGATCCACCACCATTCTAGACATCCTCTTAGCCCTCTTGGGCTTAGGCGTATCTTGTAGCAACTTAGGTATAGTGTTTATGTTTGTATCTATCATGGGAGAATATCTCTTCTTCTTTTCGACAAACTTCTTTAACCATGAGGGGGAGGGGGAAAAAAAAACACTAGAAATGACATTAGTATTCAAAACAACACCATCTAAATGCACAGGAGGAGTACTATGTCCCAAAGGATCACTCAAACTAGGAGAATTAGGAATACCAAATAAAGATTTAAAAACATTCTCATCACCAATTTGATTAAAAATTAAAGAATCACTATCAGGTACCAAGGGGGGAAGGAGGCACATGGCCTACTTGCAACTATTGTGAAGCATCCAATCTCTTTTTTATTTCTATTCTTATAGCCATAGGTTGGCCATCTTGCTCACATGTATTCTTCAACCTTCTGCTATCTTCAAGTTGTTCCCCATCTCCATTCGATTATGAGCCAACTCTATGAAGAGTTGTATCCAAACTCATTATAGCCTTTGGAGTATGAGATACCTAAGACCTGTTATGTTCCTTAGTGGTAGATCCCTTTGACCTTGAAGAGCCAGCATGTTCCCTAAATTTCTTCTTAAGCCACCTTTTAGTTCTTCTTAACACATGAAAGTAATGAATCATAATGTCCATAACTTCCTTCTCTGACCAATGTACCTGAGGCAATGGTTGCAAAATAGCACTATGATAGCCTTCATCCAAAATATCATCTATACCCTCTAGGGCTTGTAATGGCAAATCAAAGACCCAGATTTGGTCAATTGTTAACCTCATCCAACTCCTTCGTTGCACTTCCTTCTCATCTAAACAATCCTCCTAGTAGTCCTCAAGATGAGGCCTATGTGGATACAGGCTACCTCCATGCATATTATTTTTCACAAAGTTCTTGCTATCAAAGGTTGGTCTCATAGGCAGCAAATGAAAATTATATTTGACTAAAATATTTTCAACATTTCAGGCACTATCATTACTCATGCAAGAAAAGAAAGATAAATACATAGGGAAACAATACCCTTTACTCTTCATAACATGGTATTTATTATTCACAGTTGCCATTTGGTGACAGACTTCCAAAAGAACTTGAAAATCTGAAGTATATCTAGGCAATTTTAACAAGGCATTTTCAAAACCCCCAATTCTTAAATAAGAGAATCAATCATACCGGATATAAAAACTTCCAAACTCCATTATTAATTTTACCACCTCATGAGAGATTCTCTTCTCCAATGAACCTTCAATTTTCTTAGCAGAGAGCATGAGAAAAGCATCATTTACCCTATGGAAGTCTCTCATCCCAGTATCTTTTTTGCAACTGCAAGAAATAATAATACACAGGTGTATCTCGAGTAAGAGACCCTTGGGTTCTCGAACTAGGCCAGACAACCTCTTTGCTAGCCAAAATATAGACTAGAAGAGAACACATGTAAAATGACACCTTCTGAGGAAAATTCATTAGCTGCTCATGTATATGCTCACCTATTAACTTTGCCCAGTCTATATTTTGAGACTCACTACAAATCAAAAGAATGAATTGGCACATCCAATTCTAAAAAGAGTCTAACTCAACACTCCCGATGACATGATGTAACAAGGTGATCATTTCAGAGATCTCTTCTTTGAAATTCCCTCTTTTTAAACTGGTAGGAAGTCCAGATTTACCCTTCCTCTCAATTTTCATCTAGCTCTTAGCAATGCAACTTTGACACCAATCTTTATTATCCCAGAAATACCCCCACCCAGTGGTGACAAACACATCAACAAATTCCTCATGGTCTGCTAGCTTTAAAGAATGTGATACAACTTTGAAGTTAATCCTTGTCACCACAGAATTGTCAAAGGCTCGTATCTCCTACGAGTTAGGGTAATAATTATTTGCACAAGCAATAACCAAACCTGGGCATGACACGGAAAGTGAGAAACCTCCAACTTGAGCTAACCCATTGCTCACAATTTTCTCTACAATTGAGCACCTAGTTTCTTGCCGCATTCTTTCCCAGAAATCCCCCAAGTCCACATGCCTGAGCTCTATATCTCTTACATTCGACAAGCCATTCTCAATAATAGGAGCAATTGGGGACCCCTCGTATTTTTACATCATTCTCAGTTGTTTGAAAAACAAGAGAGAAAACACTTTTGAACAAGTCAAGGACACTAGAGAGGTCCACAAGATATTTGGGTAAAATGAGCTATCCAAACTCATGAAAGGAGAATTGCTTTTCCCAAACCAAATGAATCAAAGATTACAAGTTGTCATAGGAAGAGAAACAGGGAGAAAAGCTAATTATTCTGACCTGTTTGCAAAGAGTTCTACAAATTCTCTATTAATGGCATGGCTTGGAGCTCCTTCAATGTATTCTCCTCGTAGTGCAAAATGAGACTTTTACTTACAAGGTGGCAAATTTAACCAAAGCTTCATATCAAATCTTATCAAATCCTTCATAAATTTTATTTAATTTGGGGGGTGAACCGTATTGCAAAATTTATAAATGGCCCTCTTTATTTCCCTCTGAAAAGTGTACGAACACCTTTCCCAACATTCTAAATTTATAACAAATTGATAGATGTCAATTCTTCATACACATCAATAGCTTGAAAGGATGGCACTTTGGGAGTAAGGAACACATTGAGTCAGGGTGTCAGGGATTTTAGGAACAAATGAACCAACCAACTGAGAGTTTAAAAGTTCAAAGAACTTCTGACTCTCTGACTATAAAGGACCTTCCAAAGAATTAACACAAGGCCAATGGTGAGTCTTAAGGCATTCACTTTTGTGAGGAGTCAGGGATCGGGAGGTTCAAGAACTCTTGAACTTTCTGACTAAGGTATAAAAAGGCATTGGATCACTAACTATGAATGAAAATGACCAAGTAAAGGGTCGCAACTTATAAAGAAGGCACAAATAATAAAGAATAAGAAGGGAACATGAGTTCACATATGAATGACTTAGAAAATTTTGAAAATAGGGTAACAACATGCTCTAAATGGAGACAAGGACTGAACAGGATGTAGAGAATCCAGACAAACTTGGCACAAAGCCTTATTCCAAAGGGAACCAAAGTCACACCAAAACCACAACAACACACAAGGGAAAAAAAGGAAAGAAACTATGATACACAGAAGGAAATAGCAGCATTACTAGTTGTATAATTTGAGGTCTTGCCCACTATAGGCAAGAGGCAATGGTGTTCCATATGGGTATGCTAGAAGGAAAGCATTTTCACCAATTACTTGTCTGATTATGAATGGTCCCTTCCACAGAGAATCAAATTTCTTGTGAGCCCCCTTTGGCTCTCTTCTTCTATCCCACAATAATACAACATCTCCCACTAAGAAATTCCTTTGTCTGGCTTTTATGTCAAAGATCTTCTTCACTTCCTACTAGTGCCTTGTAATCATGTCCACTACTCCATCCCTTTGTTCCTCATGCTTATGCAAGTACATAACTCTCTTTTCCAATGCTGATTGAAATTTCCCATCCCCAATAGCTTTCTACAAGTTTAATGCTCGCAATTCTAGAGGAATAGGCATACTACTGTCAATCCCATACAACAGTTAGAAAGGAGACATACCAATTGCTCTCTTGTAGGTTATCCTATCTGCCCACAAAGCCTCATAAAGGCTCTTATACCATCCCCTCTGATTTTCATCTACCAACTTTTTAACAATTGAAATCAGATTCTTGTTACTTGATTCAGCTTGTCCATTCCCTTGTGGGTAGTAGTCAGATGAGTGAGCAAGACTAATTTCATAATCATAGCAAAATAAGGAAAACTCAAAAGAAGAGAAGCTAGTACCATAATCTGTAATGATCTTCTTAGGGATGCCAAATCTAACCAAGACGTTCTCCTTCAAAAAATTATAGACAACCTTAGAAGTGGTATGCTTCATAGGAATCGCCTCCACCCACTTAGTAAAGTAATCAGTTGCAGTTAAGATGTGAGTATGCCCAGCACTAGAATTAGGATTGATAGGTCCAATAAAATCTAGTCCCCATTGTTGAAAAGGTTCATCAATTACTACAGGCCTTAGGGGCAATGTAGCCAAGTGAGGTCTATTAGTAAATCTTAGACACTTTTCACATTTTGACACCCATTCATAAGCATCTTTAAACATACCTAGCCAGTAGAAACACTACTGTGGGATTTTGAAAGCTGTTACAGAAGTGGAAAAGTGTCATCCATAGGCTTCATTGTGAAAAGTCTCCAATAGCTTCTTCTATTGCTTCCTATCCACACATCTTAAGAAGGTTCCATCCACTCCTTTCTTATATAAATTCCTTTCCCAAAGAACATATTTGCTAGCCTTAAGTTTCAGGTTCCTATTCTCCTTAGTAGATAAGTGAGGTGGGTATTCACCATATGTTAGCAGATAAGAAATATTTGAAAACCACTCATCGGTAGTACTTGCAAACAAGACCAGAGGTAGTTCTTCATCTTCCGTTAGTTTACTTTCAGTGATCATTTTGCATAATTATCAGCCTCTAACCAAGTTAGTAGGCTTGAGATCGATGTCATACTCTTGCACATTTACCACCCAAGTGCCTCTTTTGTTACAACCAATCTCCTATTGGGTAAGAATGCTCTTGACGACAGAGTCAGGAACAAAGATGATAGCATGGGAATGCAAAATATAGAACCTAAAATTTTTCAACTCCTTCACTACTGCATAAGCATGCTTTTCTAGGGGAGAGTATTTCAACTCATGATTCTTTAAGGGCACACTCATAAAAATAATTGGATCTTCAAACTCTTGTTCATTTTTCTGCAATAGAATGGCTAACAGAGTATGCTCTAATGCATAATAGTAGATAATGAAATCTTTCTCAAAATTAGGATGCACTATGGTAGGAGCATTAGCAATGGCGATCTTAATATCTTCAAAATATTTCTTACCTTCTTCATTCCACTTGAAGACTGGATGGTTTTTCATCATTTCCGCAATGTGTCTTATCAATTCAACAAAGTCAGGTATGAATCTTCTTAGAAAGTTGACCTAATCGAAGAATAATTTGGTATTACTCTTCATTGGAGGAAGACTCAGTTGTTGAATTGCTTTAACCCTCTCAGGGTCAATCTTTATACCATCCTTAGAAACAATATGACCTAACAATTTGCCTTTAATTAATGCAAATATCAAGTTTTTACGATTCAAAGAGATACCGTGATCTCTGCATCATTGTAACACCACTTCAAGATCATGAATATGACCCACCCTTTCCTTGGAGAAGACAATTAGGTCATCGAGATACACAACAATGATCTTGTTCTTCAAATCTCTGAAGGTTAAGTATATCACTCTTTGAAAAGTGACCTCAGCATTGATGAGGCTGAATGGCATCCTGTTATAAGCAAATACACCAACAAGAGTAGTAAATGTCATTTTGTGTTGATCTTCAGGGGCTACCTCTATCTTATTATGCCCTGAAAATCCATCCAACATGGACATCATCTCTGAACCTGATACAGTCTACAAGATGTGATCCATTACTGGTAGAGGATAGTTGTCCTTTAGGGATGCTTGGTTCAAGTTGTGAAAATCAACACAAATTCTAATATCCCCATTCTTCTTTCTAACTGGCATAATATTTGCAACCCACATAGAGTGGTGAATAGTATAGATGATCTTTTCTTTCAACATTTTGTCAATTTCACTAAATATAGCCTTGGCCACTTTGGCATTATATGTCCTTTGTTTCTGTCTGAATGGCGAAGTGCCAGGCTTCAGTGGGATGTGGTGTTGTAGTTCTCCATTTCTAAACTTCTTTAAATATGAATAACGCCATGCGAAGACATCTTTGAAATGAATTAATAAAGAAATCAAACAATCTCTTTCCTTGGGAGAGCAACATTTTCCAATATAGACAATCTTGGGGTCTTCTTTAGTGCCTATGTTGACATGATCATATTCAGTTGATGATCTAATAGATACCTTGCTCTTTTGTTTTATATATTGATCATGTCTGTTAAAGAGATCCTCAAGGGAGACCAAACCCTTAGGAATCTTGTTCCCCTTTAACTATATTACCTCAGTACCTTGGCCATTTTGAGAACTGGCCTCTCCTTCAAGAATGTCATTACTTTCATCAGAACTTCCTTCAAAGAATATATTAGAAAATGACTCATCTTTTTCTAGGAAAGAAATAATATGCTGGTCATTATTGAATACCTATTAGTGGTTGACATTATCAGGCACACTGGACCGATAGACTACTTCAACCCTATACAGTTTGTCCAAGGTGAGGCAAGAGAAGAGATGTTGAGACAGACAATGAATCAGCCCTAGTGTTATGATCTCTAGATACAACTTCTATAGAGAAGGATCAAAATCCTCAATACAATCCCATACCATGTTCCTATAATGTCTTAGCCTACCATTTTTAACTAAATATAATTTCCTCACCTACTTTACTATGAGTTCAGCATCACCCTTTGCCTTCAATTGTTTAATGCCCTTTTCTTTGGCCACCGCTAACCCCAGGAGCAAGGCCTCATATTCGGCTATATTGTTGGTGTTGTCAAACTCCAACTTATAGGCAAAAGGAAATTTTTAATCATCAGGAGAAACTAAAACAATACCAACACCTAATCTGGTAGTAGAATAGCTTCCTTCAAACTCCAAAGTCCATACCTCATTATCCAAGTCAAGATTGATTATGTTGGAATTCTCTTTAGCAGTTGAGGTAAACATATAAGTGCCTAGTCCAGTCTCTACATATAATATATCTTCCCTTGGATCTCCAAATTTTAGCACTGTAAACTTTACTTTGGGATCAGGGTTCAAATGGACCTTTTTACCATCCACGGGTATTAGGGCATGAGACCAATCCATTTGTATCTCCCCTCCCAAATCTTTGCAAAAACATTTTCTTAGGAGCATTCCATAACTTGCGGGGATATCAGCCACTAGAATGGTTAGCTTTAACCTCTTCTTTAGGTATGCTACTGGAGAAACCCATGCATCCTTGATCTGGCCTAGGATAGGCAATTGTGAGGAATCCATAGAAAAGCACCTACCATGGGAAGAGGTGATTGACAAGCCAAGAGCTTTAACTTCTTGAGCGGGCAATATATAGTGACACATAGAAAGGCTCAAGCTTTTCAAAAGGGTTCTTAGAATGGGAATCTTTAGAGTGGGATTTTGAAAACTTTTGAGTTTTAGTATGGGCGGTGATTTCCTTAGACACTTGTGCATTAAGATGGGAAGGAGAGGGTTCTTGTTTGACATATCTAACAACCCTATCCAACTCAAAAGGGTTGAGTCTAAGATACTCAGCTTGATAGATCTAGATTTTAGTGTTTTCACAAGACTCTACAATGTCAAAAGAACTAGAAACAACGTCTTCAAAGAAAGAAGTGGATGGTAGCTCTAAAGATACAACCTCGGGAATAGCAGGTTCTATCTTTTTAGAACTGGTATTGGCATGCCTTGATAAAATATACTTCGGGGCAGAGGAGGTATTACCAGATTGGCCCTTAAGATCTTGCTTCTTTTGTGTCTGTTTTCCTCTGGTGAATACCACACAATTAGTATTATCTAGTTTAATATACACATCATCTCTTGACTTTGGATCTGATTCATATTTAATAAAGTTGACAATAGAGTCTCCGAATTGAATATTTTCTTCCTCCATAAATGGCTCTTTAGTGTGCTCATTCATTGAAAGAATCTACATAAACCTTCCCATCTCAGGACAAGATGCACCATCATGGTTTATGGTAAGATGGAAATTGTACACCGTGCGATTGCTTCTACTAGTGGAAGGACCATTTTCAATAGCTAGCCTCTGAGTAGGCCCAGTTAAAGGTAAAGGTCTATTATAGTTCCCTTGTTGACCATGATCCTTTCTGGGTATATCCTGATAGAAAGGTTGCTGAGGACCTTTAGGTATCTACCTTTTCAGAGTAATGATATCATTGGCTAGTCTTTGGATCAGTAAAATTAGTAGCCAAATGCTTTCCAGTCTGTAATTTCTTTTTCCACTTACCGGCAATTATCAGGTCATCTTTTATAGATATGGCCATCATTTGATCTGCAACATGATTAGCAGTACCTTCTCTTTTTATGGGAAAGCTGACATTAGGGGGAAGAGTATTAATAAAGAAACACTTTAGCAGAGCATCACCAGGTGTTACATTAGCAAGGATTCTATTCACAACTTTATTGAATTTAGCTACAAATTCTCTCATCTGTTAATGCCCCTCTTTCTTCATGGAAGACAACTGAGCTACTAATGTATGCTCATTATTAGCTATTTTAATTTTATCCTCAAACTATTGTCTCATATTTGGCCAATTCCTAATAGATCCATTATGCAAGTGATAGAACCATTCTGCTACAGCATCAGTAAGAGACTCAACAAACAACCTCACAGACACATCCTCATGTTGGACCCCTAGAATGGAGCATGTAGCAAAGAAGGCACTAATATGCTCATCTAGGGTAACTTTCCCATCTCCCCTGAACTTAGGTATTATCTTACTTGACCCCCTAGGAAAAACATGCAATTGCAGCCCTAGTCTCAGAGGACCTATAGTTTCTCCCCATGGGATAGGAAGTTGCTAAGCCATATTGGCTAGGTTATGGACTGGGAAGTTAACTTGCAAGGGTAAGATAGTACCATCAAGGACAAGAGATTGACAAGAGGAACTAGAGGTATCTCTTTGTGGAGGAGGGGAAGACGGTCTACTAGAAGACTTAGCTTTGCAGATAGGAGGAAAAGCAGCAAAGTTTAAGGATTGTAACAAATCAAAATCTAAATCAGCAAGCCCCTTCTTTCTATCACCCCTAGTATATCTTTTCGAAGCTAGTCTTCACAAATATAGAAAATTTAAAAGTAGAGTCGCCAACCACTTACCAGTTATTACGAGGATGGTTTTTCTAATTGTGCACTTGATTCCTCAGTCTATTTTCTTGATCTCTTGTTCTATTTTTGAAGACTACGTGTATCTAAAGGGGTCGTTCTCTTCTAGGCACCGCAACTATACCTTCCACAAAGATAATTTCCTGAGCTTCACCAAAACGTCTAGTGTTTTCCCTTATAATATCTCCAAGTTCTTCTTCAAGCACTTCATTCACTTGGTGATACTGTAAGTTCATTTTCCTATTCTCATAGGCTAAATTTTATAAACCAGTAATAATATCTTCTTGTTCACTGATAAGCCAATCTACGTTAGGCTGAAGGACTGGTGTAATTCTTCCTCGAAGAACCATAAAACCAATGAAAAAGCAACTTAAAATATATATATGTAAAGAAATATGTCCCCAGTACAGTCACCAAAAATTTGTTGGTGTACAAATCTTGTCACCTAACTCTATATTCTCACACCCAAACAAGTTACAACTAGACCAACAGTTGAATCAATTGCAATGATATTTTGCATTGATTCTCTACTTATTTTACAAGGTGCGACTACCTTGAAATCATATACAAAGAATGGAAACAACATATGTTTTTCACCAGAAAGCAGAAAAGGTGGTGCTTTTAACCTGAAAGCATTAAAAGGCAAGAAATCTCAATATAATCTAAAAACTAAGAAGTACAAAGACTTCAAATACTGTTATCTCATTCACACCATTAAAGAATCATAATTATCATACAATCACCACTGTAAACGATTCATCGAAAGATAAACATCCACAATAATGAGCAAGAATCAAATTTTCCAATCATTTCAATATATAACTAAGAATTAGTAAATCAACATGTTCAACATAAGAAGAACAAGCATTCATAAACCATAACACAAAGTTTACAATCTCTAAACTATACTACACCAACTTCAATTCATATATTTCAAAGTAAATGAAAATAACAACACATCAAAATTGACCTTCTACAACCACAAAGTCTGCCAAAAGATTCTCAACATCGACAGGCTCATAGAAAATATAGCCTTGTCAACCATAATTGTCTTTAAAAATAGTAGCTGCTTCTTGGGGACAACTGATTTAAAGATGTTTAAAATAAGAATTAACTTAAAAGAAAGCTCTCCAGAGCTAATAGTTTTTGCAAGAAATAAATATCAAAGCATATGAAAAGTCATTAATTGACAATTGTCACGTCTTCATCAAGTGCAGCCTCCTTTTGCATCACCTCCTATTCTTTACTTTGTCAATCTCTTGAAACTGAATTGACATGTGTTGTTTAGTTTCCAATGCCCACAATTTTGCTTTATATGTTTTGTACCTACCAATGATCAGTGTCAATGTTTTGCCACTTGGGATGCTAGTGATATTAGCTTGAAACTTCCATTTACTTATCATCCGATCAGCGTTCACCACCCTTTTATGGATTTCTTTGATTTCACTCTTGAAGGTTTTGAGATATGTTGCCACTCTTCCAAGTTTTCCCATTGATTCACCAGTGACAATATTAGTAGCCACAAGCTCCTCATTAATCATTTTCTTAAAAATTTTGCTTTATCTCTTTGATTTCGAGCAATTTATCTTCATCTTCACCGAAAGATTTTGTGTCCAAAATCATGAAATTACTCTTGAGATCTTTCAGATCAATGAAATAATGAGTTAATGTAGTCCTCATTTCTTCTTCCACTAATCCCAGTACATACATTGTCCATTCGAGTGTATCCAGCCACATTGTAGATTCATTCTTCCTGGGGTTATTAAGATCTTTTCAGCTATCAACATGCTAGTGTCAATATTGGCCATTTCTTGGAGTTCTTTAGAAACCATAAAATAACTATTGTTATCTTTCCTAACAATTTGCAATTCCATAGTCAATGTCTCCCTTTTCTGGAGATCGAAGTGTATAACTTTGTAGCTTCCTCAATATAAAATAAACCATCAAGAATAATTTTCTCCGCCCATTAATCAATAGCATTGCCTATGGCTTGGCACTGTTTGATTTGTTGCAACAAGTTGGGATCTGAACCATCCATAGTTATGCTTGGTGTCTCCTCTGAAGGTTGAGCAATAATCCTTAAAATGGATTGAATGAATGAAGTCAAAGATCTCACCCAAGCTTATAGCTTGGCCTTCTCCTGCTGCTCTTTTTTAGTCTTTTGATAAAGTTCTTACAGATAACTTAGTGTGATAGATTTCACCTTTGACAGTGGAAGGCCCCATATCAACTCGGCTCATGTTAAAATCAGCCTCAGTCACTTCATCTTCATTTTTATCACCAGTAGGATCTGCAATTTCCAAAATATGATGTTTGATAGAAGGATCCACCACCATTCTAGACATCCCCTTAGACCTCTTGGGCTTAGGCATATCTTGCAACAACTTAGCTTTAGTTTCTATGTTTGTATCTATCATGGGAGCATATCTCTTCTTTTCAACAACCTTCTTTAACCATGAGGGGGAGGGGGAAGAAAAAACATTAGCATTGACATTAATATTCAAAACAACACCATCTGAATGCATAGGAGGAGTACTTTGTCTTGGAGGATCACTCAAACTAGGAGAATTAGGATTACCAAATAAAGACTGAAAACATTGTCATCACCAATTTGATTAAGAATTAAAGAATCACTATCAAGTACCAAGGGGGGGGAAAGAGGTACATGGTCTCTTGCAACTATCGTGAAGCATCTAATATATTTTCTTTTTATGTTCTTACAGGTATAGGCTGGCCATCTTGGTCATATGTAGTCTTCAACCTTCTTCTATCTTCAAGTTGTTCCTCATCTCCACCCAATTGTGACCCAACTCTATGAAGAGTTGTATCTGAACTCATTGCAGCCTTTGGAGTATGAGATACCTGAGACCTATTATGTTCCTTAGTGGCAGATCCCTTTGACATTGAAGAGCTAGCATGTTCCCTATATTTCTTGTTAAGCCACCTTTTAGTTCTTCTTAACACATGAAATGAATGAATCATAATGTCTGTAACTTCCTTCTTCAACCAACATACCTGAGATAGTGGTTGCAAAATAGCACTGTGATAGCCTTCATCCAAATATCAAAATTATCATTTGTATCCTCTGGGACTTGTAATGGTAAACCAAAGGCCCGAACTTGGTCAATTATTAACCTCATCCAACTCCTTTATTGTACTTCCTTCTCATCCAAAAAATCCTCCTAATAGTCCTCAAGATGAGGCATATGCAGATACAAGCTACCTTCATGCATATTCTTTTTCACAAAGTTCTTGCTATCAAAGGCTAGTCTCAAAGGAAGTGAATGAAAATTATATTCAGCTAAAATCTTTCCAACATTTTGGGCACTATCATTGCTCTTGCAAGAAAAGAAAGATAAAGACACAGGGAAATAATACCCTTTCTTCTTCTTAGCATGGTATTTATTATTCATAGTTGCCATTTAGAACTAGACTTCCAAAAGAACTAGAAAATCTGAAGGATATCTAGGTAGTTTTAATGGGGCATTTTCAAAACCCCCAATTCTTAAATAAGAGAATCGATCATACTGGGTATAAAAACTTCTGAACTCCATTATTAATGTTGACGTCTCATGAGAGATTCTCTTCTGCTATGAACCTTCAATTTTCTTAGCAAAAAGCATGAGAAAAGCATCATTCACCTGTGAAAGTCTCTCATCCCAATATATTTTTGCAACTGTAGGAAATAACAATACACAAGTGTATCTAGAGTAAGAGACCCTTGGGTTCTCAAACCAGGCCAAACAACCTCTTTGCTAGCCAAAATATAGACCAGAAGAGAACACATGTAATATGACACCTTCTAAGGAAAATTTCTTAATTGTTCATGCATATGTTCACTTATTAACTTCGTCCAGTTTGTATTTTGAGACTCACTGCAAATCAAATGAATGAATTGGCACATTTAGTTCTCAAAAGAGTCTGACTCAACACTCTCGATGACACAATGTAACAAGGTTATCATGTCAGATATCTCTTCTTTGAAATGCCCTCTTTTTAAACTAGTAGGAAGCTGAGATTTACCCTTCCTCTCAATTTTCAGCTAGTTCTTAGCAATACGACTTTGACACCAATCTTTCTTATCCCAGAAATACCCCCAACCAGTGGTGACAAACACGTCAACAAATTCCTCATGGTATGATAGCTTCAAAGCATGTGATACAACTTCGAAGTCAATCCTTGTTACCACAGATCCGTCAAAGGCTTGTATCTCCTGTGAGTCAAGGTAATAATTATTTACACAAGAAATAACCAAATCTTGGCATGACATAGCAGGTAGGAAACCTCCAGCTCAGCCTAACCCACTACTTATAATTTTCTCTGTAATTGAGGACCTAGTTTCTTGTCATTGATGTAGGAGCATCCAGTGGTATAAGGGCAATCTTGCATCACCCAGAAAAATGATTTTTTCAAATTTGGGATTTTTGGATACCCATTTGCTTGAATAATGATTCAAAACCTTCAAATTTCTCAAAAAGGCTAAAGATACCATGACTTACTATTTTTAGTAACCCTATATCAGAGAAGCAGTTGAGCCCAAAATATTTTCCAAAGCTTTGAAGATAGTCAAATAATCATTCTTGGTAAATTTTAGCCTAGAAGCATGCCTAGATTTCAAGATATTAAAGATTTCATCCAATGAAGTTTCAAACTCAAAATTAAGGACCTTAGAAGCCCCGGAAAGGGCTAAAAGTTGCAAATCTTATAGATCTAATGAAAGCATGGTGTAGATATCTTCACAAGCTTTCCAACAGTATATAATAATTGAAAATCCAATAGTCGGATTGAAAGTTATGGCTTGTAGAAGTTGTGCTATCTAGTTTTCCAATTTTAAAATTTGAAAATTCTTCTTGGGCGAGAGCAAGGATAGTGGGGCTCATTTTGGCGCTCAAAGCTGACATTGGGGAGAATGTGTATTTATAGCCTATCTTTTAACTCCAAAAGGTAGTGAAGGTAAAGGGAGAAAAGTGGGGAGTCATGAAAAGGAGGGAAAATAGAAACCCTAGTAAATTGGAAGCTACATAAGGCATAAGGTTCAAAAATCCTAAGGAAGGGAGTTGTAATGTGTTGCAACCTGTTGGGAATTTCATCCTATAATGTAATTCTAATCTATGTGATGTAATTTGTTTTCTAGTTTAATAAAAGAACATTATTATTTTTTGTGAGCAATCTATGTTGTTGTGTGTTCTAAGATTTACCTCCTTCATCAAGTGGCATCAGAGCAAGGGTTCCTGAGTGTGTAGATAGATCGCCAACCGTGAGGCAGTTTGTACTAGGACCTCAGGTTGTGGGTTTGTTGTAGAGATCAAAATGCCTCCATGAAGAAACTATGGTGGGAGAAATGCTTTGGCAAACGAGGGTTTTAGAGCCCTACAGAGGTAGATCGATGCATTGCAAGAGGAGCTGGAAAGAGTGTTTCAGCCAAGAATAAGAGAAGAAAGCGAAGATAAAGCTAAAGAAGAAGAGTTCTCTAAGGAAGAACAAGATGGTGTAGGAGATCCTGTGGAAGTTAGGTTGTTGAGGGTCATTTCAAATATCAGAAAGAGGCCTAGGATCGAAGTTTCTACCTATTCTATAGATCTAAATTTGAAAGAGCTTATTGATAGGATAAATGATATGGAAGAATATTTTGAATATGAAGATGTGGAGGATCCAGAACAGGTCAAGTTTGTAATAATGAAGTTGAAGGGCCATGCCAGTATTTGGTGGAAGGAGGTCTAGTTAGAGAGAAATAGAAGAGGAAAAGGAAAGATTACCAGATGGGAGTGGATGGTGGACAAACTAAAGAAGCAGTTCATTCCTATGGACTATGAGTTGGCATTGTTGAAGACGCTGCAAGGATTTAAGAAAGGTAACAAGTCTGTCAAGGAGTATACAAAAGATTTTTATAAGATTACTATCAAGACAGGCCATGTAGAGGCCAACAAGGAGAAGGTAGACTGTTATATTAATGGGTTGAGGCTAAGTATTCAAGAGGAGCTGAACCTAATCAGAATGACCACCATAGAAGATGTGTACCTATCTTCACTGAAGGTGGAAAAGAAGCTAAATAAAAGATTTGAAAGCAAGCAAAGAGGAAGAGGTCATGGTGGAAGTACTGGTGGAAGATCCCATGGAAGCTAAAATGAAGATCAAAAGAAAAGTGAAGAAGTAGGCACCAGTCAAAATTAGAAGGGATATAATGCCTACCTCCCTCATGACCAAAATAATGGTGAGCAAAGAGGGAGAGGAAGGGGAAGACCTAGACAAGGACCTAGTAGAAGAGGTTTCAGAGGAACTTTCTTTCAATGTGGTGAAGGACATTGAGCATATGAGTGTCTGCAACATCAAGGAAGGACAAAGAGAAGACCTAAAGGTAATGCATGAGTTGCACATGTAGATGAAGATGCACAGTCTGAGCCTTATGAAGAAACCCTAGTTGTCAAAAGAACCTTGATGAATGAGGAGAAAGAACCAGATCAGAGGAAGATTTTATTCTTTCCAGTGGGAACAAACATTTGATCAAATATTGAATTTTTGAACTCTTGAACCTTTTGGAACCATTCCTAGGCTCAGCAAACAGGTCTCTTCCTTTCCTTTTTGGCAACACGTTGTCCGTCGGCCACTTTACAACTTATCTCTCCGAAGTCTTGGTCACTCCGATGTGAGGTTCAACACTCCTTGCCTATCAGCAAGAAAATCACCATTGGTCATCTTTGAACTTGTCACTTCGACATAGCAACTCTTCCTAATGGGTGACTCTACGCTTCTTGCCTATCGGCAAGAAAAGTGCTATCAACTACTTTAGAATTTGCTTCACCGATACGCCAATGACTTTTGTCTTTGGTGAGACTCTTCTCATCGGTGAGCGCTTACAAACTCTGGCCAATGCGCCGATGGACCAACTCCCTTAGCGAGACTACTTGACTTTGGTGGACTTGTTGTGAGTCCCAGTGACTCGCCGATGCACAACTACTTTCTTCCTCTTCAACTGAACCCTAGCACATGGAGATGCTAGGTCACCCTATTGTGCAAAACATTATCTAGATCCTCTGCACTATCGAACACAAAAACAAAACAAGAAACAAAAACAAATACTTGTACAACGAAGTCATTCCACTAATTTTGACATAAATCATACCAGTGGAATACTTCATGTCGACATACTGCAACAATGGAAAGCACAGAAAGAATAGAAATCTACAGTTATACAAATTGCAGTTATAGGGAATGGAAATCAAATTGATGGAATAGAATAATTTTATTTCTCCTTAGAACAATACATAATCACATTCACACACTTCTCCTTCTTCTCTCCTGATGGTTCCTTCCTCTGGTTGTTATCAACTCAACCTGCCAGTAGTTGGAAAACCAACCGATGCAAACAGTTGGGAGACCAACCGATCCAAAACGGCTTCAAACTGTCCTACTGCCCTGTTTTGGCACTATGTGATTACATTATGACAAAAGTGTGTTTTAAGTCACTTTGGACTTACAAAATGGACTCTAGGTCCTAAAAGACTTAGAGACAAACTGAAATGAAAATACATTGGTCAAATAGACCTTATTACAAAAGAAAACAAGATTTTCTAGGTACTCCTGCACCAGAAGCACTGACAATCTTGTTTCAAAGGAGATGGTTAACAAGTTGAAGTTGACAAGAAGAAGGCATCCACATCCATATCGGATTGCATGGTTGTAGAAGGACCATAGAGATTTGGTCAATGAGCAGTGTTTAGTCAAGTTCAAGATTGGAGACTGCCATGACAAGGTGTTGTGTGACATCATACCGATGGATGCATGTCATATGCTATTGGGAAGGTTGTGGCAGTATGATAGGTGTGTTGTCCATGATTCTTGTGCTAACACCTTGTTGTGCCTTGCACACATGCCCCATTTTGCCAAATGGAGACCCCTTCTTTTGCTTTGGCTTGGAGTCTCGGTCTTTCTTGATTATGATGATGAGAAGGTGAATTTGTGCTTAAAATGCATGATTTGTTCCAAATTTGAGTAGTTTGCATGTTGGAAGTCATTTGATGTTGTGCATGGTTGATTTGGAAGTGTCTTGTGTGGTCTTGTGCTTAAAAGATTGCCATTTGTTGCCTTTCGCGCTAAAATGGGGTGTTACTACACTTTGCTCAAAAATCATGTCACTGGATATTGGCCTTGAAATTGCTACCACAGGATGTGTTATGTTGAAATTCCTAGTTTTCAAGCTCAGAGTTGCAAAATCATGTCAAATTCCATTAGATTTCACTAAGGGGTTTATGTACTTTCATTCTGTCACATGGTCTTGAGGCCCTGATTTGGTTAAGTCTGAAATCCTGAAAATCTTGAAAAATGGCTAAGTCTAAAATCTGGTGGAACCTTAAAATTCTAGAATCTGCATATGAAATCCTATGGATATAGAACCTATCTCAAACATCCTAAAAGTATATTTAAAAATAGTTAAAGTATAAGTTATATCTAAACTTATACTTCAATATATTTTTAAATATACTTTCACCTTGGCCAATTCAAAATCTGGCACTAAAAACACCTCCTACTGCAAAAAGCACTAAAAATGCCTTCTACCGACTTTTGTGCTAAAATCGCCTCCGACCGACCTCCCTCCAAGCTACCGCTAAGTCAGTCGGACCAAAAATCCCTGCCGAGACAATTTTGAAGAAAAGCACTAAAACGGGCTTCAACCGAATTGCGCTAATATTTGCCTTCACTACACTTGGTTGGTAGACAGACAAATTCACGCTAGTCGGTTGCATTGAAAATCTCCGCCAATGAAGTTAGCGCTAAAAATAGACCTCACAGACCTGTGCTGAAAACTGCCAGCACTGACTTTAGTCGGTTGGACCTAAAATCCACGCTAAGGTTGGTTGGACCCCAAATCAGCACCAAAACCATTTTGCGCTAAATTTGACCTCCATCGACTTTTAGTCTGTGACACCCAAAACCCGTGCTTTTTGGTATTTTGGGCCAAAAATTGAGTTTTTCAAGGAGCAAGTTGGATTTTCTTGATGGATTTGAATTGCATATCTATTTGTCACATCATGGTGAACATTTTACCAAGTTTGTGTGGATTTTTGGCATATTTTACAACAATTAATGCCACTGCACATGAAAAGTCCGTGACCCCCAAAAATCCTATTTTTTACAGAAAAGGATAGAAAAACATGAAATTAAAGTTTACAAATGGATCCTAATGACTACAAAAGCTTCTTAGATCAATATATTGGCCAAATGGGTACTTGAAAATGGTAAAAAATGCAAAAAATTATGCAAAAATCACTAGATTTATGAAGTTGTCTATAAGGAAGCAACATTGACAATGGGTTGTTTTTGACTGATCCATGACTACAAATGGACATGTTTTGATCCAAATTGATGAAAAATGACTTGTTAGGATGAGCACAAAGGAGCTAATTAGAGCCGTCTTGGAAGGATGAATATACAGAGGTACCTTGTTGATCCAGAGATGCAGAATCAACATTCTATCAACCAAATTACTGTTGCACATGCAAAAGGAAGTCAGTATAATGTTCAAGATGATAAAGTTGAGTCTCAGGAGCTAAAAGACATAGAAGATCATGCCAAATCATTGTTGTTCCTATAGATCTAGTCCAATGTCTAAATGATCCAATCCAGAGGTCATAACTCCTAGCTATTTTATCATAATTTTATCTTAGACTCGTTGGAAAGATAAACTGATTATCTAGTTTGAGCTACCTGGCTAGTTTTGAGCCCCCATTCCACTCCAAAGGCCTCCAAAAATGCAATTTACTACGATGTAGAAAATACCACAAATTATATTTTTGATATTTTCCCAAAAATACCACTCAAATGACCTTGGATTGGATCACCAAGACATGTGTACATTTGTCCCAGCAATCCAATCATCAAGAATTAGTCCAGCAAGCATCCAGTTGGATATATCTTCACTAATAATGTGCCACATACTCTCTTGGTCCATTCAGCACTTGGAATCCTGTGGATCCACATCAGCGCAAGTTTTCAAGCATCATGTGACTCTATTTTTGCTTTATTAGGCCTTGAAAATTGACTTTTCATCATGTATAACCAAATGGGTATCCATTTTGTCCAGATTCAATGTATTTGCAAGTTGTATTTTATCTTTTTCCTACAAGACAAAGGCAAATCCGAAAATGTAACAAACTAATATATCTTATTAAATGTCATGTAATCTAGACTGTTGGTGCCGAGTTAATATCCACTGTCCATTGAAAAACTCGGTATGGTGCCTTGTCTATAAAAGGGCCATCATTTTCTCTCATTTGTAAGTAAGATTAGATACTGAATTGCTGGGACTTTGCCAAAATACAGTCAATACAAAGAAAGTTTTACAGGTTGCTGGGAATTTGTGATTATGTATTGTCTTATTTTGGTCTTCATGGTTCATGTCAATTATTCAGATATTTGATGGATTTCCTGTCCATACCATTAATGGCTTGCTGATTGTATGTCATTGTGCATGGTTAGTCTGGGCATAGTTTATGAGATAAGTTCGATTGTATGATTTCATTGAGCTGTGCCAAGGATTGGGTGTTTGATTAACCCTCTACAATTTGAAAATCATAACATCTCCTTAGAAGATTGCACATTCTCTATGGCATTGTGGGCTGCCTGGTTAAGCAGAGATTTGTTTATTGTTGGGAATCTGTCTATCTGGTTATTGACCATTTCTACAATTATCTATAGGATCTCTTATGCCTTCTCCCTCTCCTTTTTCTTTTGCATTTTATTTACATAAAGTTTGGTAGATTTAAGATTTGAGCAGCATCACATTGATCATCTGCTGAAATTTCAGACTTTACAGTCTGAACCACTAGGATTTCTGCATATACATTATTTCCATCTTCCATAAACCCTGCATTTCGTGTAAGACCCCTTGTTGGCACAATGAGAACATACCACTGAGTCATTCCAACCAAGCTAAAACCTAGTTGTATTATCTTTGGGGCAGTCCTATCTTGGATAGGATACCTTTTTCAAGAGAGGTGTGAAACTAGCAATCACACCTACGTTGTTGCATGCAAAAACACACATCAACACACCTATTCCCTAACAAAGGACGGAGTTCATCATAAGTTGAAACCCTTGAAGGAGGTGGAAGAAAAGGTATGTAGTACTGCCAAAATTTGCTTGGTAGATGGTAGGAAATTTTTGGAGGGTATAAGCCATGAGTGTCATTGCTTTGTATTGATTCCTAAGATCAGCTAGGAGAAATCTAAAGATGTAATAGTAGAAGTCTCAGATTTGTTGGAAGAATTTCAGAACATTGTCTCTAATAATGTACCAGAAGGTTTACCACCGGTGAGGAAGATAAGTCACCAAATGGATTTGATACCAGGAGGTAGTTTGCCAAATAAGGCAGCCCATAGAATGACTCCTGTAGAGAATGAAGAGCTAAATAGACAGCTTCATGAGATGTTAAGGAAAGGATTGATAAGAGAGAGCCTAATTCCATGTGCAGTACCTATAGTACTAGCACCGAAGAAAGATGGGGAGTGGAGAATGTGTACAGATTCCCAAGTCATCAACAAAATTACAATTAAGTATAGATTTCCATTGCCAAGGATGGATGATATTATGGATTGCTTGAGTGGAGCCAAGTACTTTACAAAGATTGATTTGAAGAGTGGATATCACCAAGTCTAAATTAGAGAAGGAGATGAATGGAAGACGGCCTTCAAGACTAAGGAGGGCATATACGAATGGCTAGTCATGCCATTTGGGCTAACCAATGCACCGAGTACATTTATGCGGCTCATGAATGAGGTACTAAAAGAGTTTTTTGGGTAGATTTGTCATTGTTTATTTAGATGATATTTTGATTTTCAATAAGACTTTGGAGGAGCACCTGATGCATGTTTGAAAAGTTTTTGAGAAGTTGGCGAGAGGAAAGTTGTTGATTAATTTGAAGAAATGTAGTTTTGTGAAGAAGGAGTTGGCGTACCTGGGATTTGTTATCTCAACTGGGGGTCTTAAAATGGACCCAGAGAAGGTGAGGGCTATCATCAAATGGCCTACTCAAAGGAGTTCTACAGAGGTATGATCTTTTCATGGTTTGGCAATTTTTATAGAAAATTTATCAAAAATTTTAGTAGCATTTGTGTACCCCTAATGGAAACAATGAGAGGGGATATAAAAGATTTTAAATAGACTACAAGAGAAACCAAGAGTTTTGATACATTGAAGAAGAAATTCATAGAGCAACCTATTTTGGCACTTCCAGATTTCAACAAAGTATTTTAGGTAGATTGTGATGCTAGTGGTTGTGCTATAGGAGCTATTTTGAGTCAATAAGGTAAGCCCATTGCCTATTTCAATGAAAAGATTAATGATGCCAAGAAAAAGTATTCAGTTTATGATTACAAGTTTTATGCCTTAGTTCAGGCTTTGAATAAATGGAGACATTATTTGTCATCGAAAGAGTTTGTTTTATATACCGATCATCAGGCTTTGCAGTATCTTAATAGTCAAGGAAAGTTAAATCAAAGCCACTTAAAATGGGTTGAGTTTTTGCAGAGTTATACTTTTATTTTGAAGCATAGCAGTGGGAAGTCCAATAGAGTTGTAGATGCCTTGTGTAGAAGGCAAAATTTGTTGATAGAAATGAAGATAGAGGTTATTGGGTTTGATGATCTCAAAAATTTGTACCCTGAAGATCCAGATTTTGCAAAAGCTTGGAAAGCTTGTTTGGAACTTGTTACCCTAGATTGGAGAAGATGGTTGGATTATATAATCCAAGATGGTATGTTGTTTAGAGGAAGCCAGTTGTGCATTCTGAGGAGTTCCATGAGAGAGAACTTGATTAAGGAGAAGCATAGTGGAGGGTTGGCAAGACACTTTGGTCGAGATAAGACCATTGTTCTTGTTAATGAAAATTATTACTAGCCATAGTTGCACTAGGATGTGAAGAAATTTGTGCAAAGTTGCAGAGTATGCTAGCTGGTCAAAAGGAGTGAGTCAAAATATGGGGCTATATCAGCCATTACCTATACCAAAAGGACCATGGGAGGATATCAGCATGGACTTTGTTCTTGGTTTACCAAGGACACAGAGAGGGCATGATTCAATATTTGTGGTGGTTGACAGATTTTCAAAGATGGCACATTTAATTCTATGTCAAAAAACTAGTGATGTTGTTCACATTGCAAACTTATTTTTCAAAGAGGTAGTTAGACTACATGGTCCACCAAGGAGTATAGTTTTAGACAGAGATACCAAGTTTGTTGGGTATTTTTGGAGGACCTTATGGAAGAAGTTGAAGACTAAGTTGAAGTTCAGTTATGCACATCATCCACAAACTAATGGATAGATAGAGGTAGTGAATCGAAGTTTGGGCAACCTGTTGAGATGCTTAGTAGGAGATAAGCCCAAGGGATGGGATTTGATTCTACCATAGGTAGAATTTTCTTACAATAATTCTATCAACAAGAGTATAGGTAAATCCCCATTCCAAATTATATATGGAAGCAGTCCAAGAAATGCTTCTGAGCTAAGACAGATAGACAGAGGAGAGAAGAGTAGTGTTGAGGCCAAAGACTTTGCAGAACACTTGAAGAGCTTGCATGAAGAGGTACGACAACACATTAACAAAATGAATTTTTAGTACAAGGCTAAGGTAATTTGAAGTGAAGGTTTAAGGAATTCAAGATTGGAGACGAGGTTATGGTTCACTTAAGAAAAAGATTTCTTGTTGGTACATATAATAAGTTGAAGATGAAGAAATTTGGACCATACAGGATCCTGAATAAGCATGATTCAGGAAATACATATGAGGTAGAGTTGTCAAGTGGAATCAACATTTCCCCTATGTTCAAATTGTTGATTTAACAGAGTATCATGAAGGTGGCATAGAGGATGGACCAATAGAAGAATGGTGGAATATTCTGGCACCTACTTTAGAGGAGGAGATAGAAGAAATCCTAGATAGTCATGTGGGAAGAAGCACTAGGAACAAGCAATATGAAGAATATCTAGTTAAGTGAAGAGGAAGGCATGTTGAAGATTCTTCCTGGTTGTCTAAGACAAAAGTTGACTGTTTGGGTTTTTCCTGAACACATGAGATGTGACAAGGTCACTTCTCAAACTATCCTGGGTATCTGATGTAGGGGCATCTAGTGGTGTAAGGGCAATCTTACATCACCCAAAAAAATAATTTTCTTTTCTATTTCTTTCAAATTTGGGATTTTTTGATACCCATTTTCTTGAATAATGATTCAGAACCTTTGAAGTTCTCAAAAAGGCTAAAGATACCAGGACTTACTATTTTTAGTAACCCTATATCAGAGAAGTGGTTGAGCTTGAAATTTTTCCCAAAGCTTCTAAATGGTCAAATAAGCATTCTTGGTAAATTTCAGCCTAGGAGCACACCTAGATTTCAAGATATTAAAGATTTCATCCAATGAAGTTTTAAACTCAAATTGAGGGCCTTAGAAGCCCTAGAAAGGGCTGAAAGTTGTGGATCTTACATATCTAACAAAAGCATGGTGTAAATCTCTTCACAAGATTTCCAACAGTGTATAATAATTGAAAATTGAATGGTTGGATGTAAATTTATGGCTTCCAGAAGTTGCGCTATCTAGTTTTCCAATTTTAAAATTCAAAAATTCTTCTTGGGCAAGAGCAAGGATAGTGGGGCTCATTTTGGCACTCAAAGCTAACATTGGGGAGAATGTGTATTTATATCCTATCTTTTACCTCCAGAAGGTAGTGGAGGTAAAGGGAGAAAAGTGAGGAGTCATGAAAAGGATGGAAAATAGAAACCCTAGTAGATTGGAAGCTACAGACGGAATAAGGTTCCAAAAACCTGAGGAAGGGAGATGTAATGTGTTGCAATCTATTGGGAATTTCATCCTATAATGTAATCATGATCTATGTGATGTAATTTTTTTTCTAGTTTAATAAAATAATATTCCTATTTTCTATGAGCAATCTATGTTGTTGTGTGTTCTAAGATTTACCTCCCTCATCAGCTACATTCTCTCCCAGAAATCCCCCAAGTCCACATGCCTGAGGTCTATATCTCTTACATTTGACAATCCATTCTCAATAATAGGAGCAATTAGGGACCCCTGATATTTGTACTTCATTCTCACTTGTTTGAAAAACCAGAGAGAAAACAATTTTGAACAAGTCAAGGACACTAGAGAGGTCCACAAGACGTTTGGGGAAAACAAGTTATCCAGACTCATGAAAGGAGAACTGTTTTTCCCAAACCAAATGAATCAAAGATTACAAGTTGTCACAAGAAGAGAAATAGGGAAAAAAGCCAATTATTCTGACCTATTTGTGAAGAGTTCTATAAATTCTCTGTTAATGGTGTGGCTTGGAGCTCCTTCAGTGTATTCTTCTTGCAGTGCAAAATGAGACTTTTACTTACAAGGTGGCAAATTTAACCAAAGCTTCGTATCAAAATTTATCAAATCCTTTATAAATTTCATTTAATTTGGGTGGTGAACTGTACTACAAAATTCATAAATGGCCCTCAAAAAAGTGTACGAACACCTTTCCCAACATTTTGAATTTATGACGAATTGACAAGTGTCTATTCTTTGTACACATCAATAGCTTGAAAGGATGGCACTTTGGGAGTAAGGAACACATTTAATCAAGGCATCGAGGATTTTAAGAATAAATGAACCAACCAACCAAGAGTTTGGAAGTTCAAAGAGCTTCTAACTCTCTGACTACAAAGGACCTTCCAAAGTATTAACACAAGGTCAACGATGAGTCTTAAGGCGTTCACTTTTGTGGGGAGTCAGAGGATCGGGAGGTTCGGGAACTCTTGAACTTTCTGACTGAGGTACAAAAAGGCATGGGATTGCTGACTATGAATGAAAATGACCAAGTAAAGGGTCGTGACTTATAAATAAGGCACAAATAATAAAGAATAAGAAGGGAACATGACTTCACATATGAATGACTTCAAAAATTTTGAAAATAGGGTAACAACCTTGAAGGAGAACTCAAGTCAACCCTTGATGAAATGGATGAAGCAAGAGAACTGAATATAGAATATGAAGACATGCTTGAGAAAGTAAAGGAGACAATTGAAAATTTGAAGACAAGGGTCAAAGAATCAAAAGAAGAAATTGGCAAACTGAAAACTCTAATAGAAGGAGATAAAGGAGGTGACATAAAGCTCAAGGAGGCAAAAGAAATGATCTTAAATTTAGAATTCATGGTTGAAGAAGAAAAGAGGGTTGAAGATTGCTTAAATATCAAGCTCTATGAGAAATCAACTAAGGAAGAAGTTGTCACTCTAAGGAAAGAACTAGAAAAGGCAAAAGAATAGATTGACAAAGGACTAAAATTGAAAGGTGGATCTGAAATCCTTGATGAGATAATTAACCATCAAAAGAGAGCAAAAAAAAAATTAGGCTTTGGTTTTGAAAAGGGGAAGAGTCCTATGATTAGTGCTTCTAAAAATTTATATGATAACTTTCAATTAGGAGGAAATTTTGAAATAAAGAAGGAAGAGGCCTGCACTAAAGACCCTAAGAAGAATGCCTCTGGAGATACAAAAGAAGATAAATTCACTCATGTCTAGAGACAAAGGAAGAATATGAAGAAGAATTTCAGGAAGCCTGCACCTAAACAAACTACTCCTATTAGGTATCCTCAAGGTTTCAACAGAAATTACTATGCTTGTAATAAATTTAGTCACAAAGTTGTTGATTGTAGAAGTAAGATGAATCAAAATGTTGTAAGGTGTTATACATGCAATAAGGTTGGTCATAAAGCTATTGAATGTAGGAGTAAGTTAAATCATAACTCCATATGGTGTTATGCTTGCAACAATATGGGACATAAGGCTAATGAATGTAGAAGTAAAATGTCAAGGAATAATAGCAATAATACTCAACCCTTTCATGGATACTGTTACACTTGTAACAAGCTTGGCCACAAGGTAGCTAATTGTAGATCTAAGGTTAGGAGAAATGGTAATGCTCAATAATCAAAATTCATCTATCACAAGTGCAATCAAAGAGGGCATTCTCGAAAGAATGTAAGGCATGTTCCTCAAAAGAAGGTTTGTATTGCTCATCAAAAGAAGGAAATGAGCTAAGTATGGAAGAAGAATGAAGAATGCAAAGGTTCTAGACCTCTACCTAGTGCAAATGGATCCTCTAGTAACTAAAAGGATAAGGTACTGATTTAGGGGGAGTTACAATTATAAGTTTATTCAAAACCCCTGAATGAATGTGATGCTGAATTCCTCAGCATTCTGACTAAAATTGGTACGAACACATTAAGATGATGAAAAGAAGAGATTTGGTCAAAGTTTTGAAGCAATTGGTTAATTTGTGGAGGATTTTTATATGATTATTGGTTGTTGCATATGAAAAGGGCAAACTAGGTCAAAACTAGGAAGACAATTAATGTAGAGCAAAATTGGTTGGTGAAAGGGATATATAGGCAATGTTTGATCATTTTTTATCTCATTTGAATGAATCTAAGCAAGTTGTAGAGATAAATAGAGAAGAAGATTCTTAGAAAGTGTTGGAGTAAACCCTACTCTCTGCATCCTCGGGTATTTCTCAATTTCACTAATTAAAACCCTAGTTCCTAATGATACTATAATAGTGACACTAGTTGTGATAGATGTGGTTGAGAGGTGTGTATATGAAAAAACAAGAGGTTGATTGATAAGATCAAAAGTAATGATAATAAAAACTCAATTACCCATAACATCAAAAGATCTATCTAAGCAATAAACAAATCAATGAATAAATCAAATTACAAACAAAGAAGCTATCACCTAGATTGTTTGGATCTTTTGGTTGAATCTGGATTGCTCTTCAAATTGTGAAACCATGTTTGCAACAAGTGGATGTAGATTGTGTTTGTACTCAAAGGATAGAAGTGTGCTCACCGATGCGATGAATGTTCAATGCGTTGTATGGATGCCTGCGAATAAATGATCGAAGAGGATTTGTTATGGAGATGAGGGGGGTTTATATAGGTTTCAATAAATATTGATCAATGGTCCAGATAATTCAATAGAATCAATGGATGAGATAAATCTAAAATTCATGATGAATGTGCACCTAACATGTGTAACACAAAAAGCTATTTTTGTTTGAGTTAACTAATTGATTTGGCATAAAAAGACATGGAACAAACATATTTTTAGATTTCATAAAAATATAAAAAAAAATCTAATTTATGAGTTGGTGATAAAAACAATAATGATTAAGTTAATTAACTCAACTTGTAATTTGCTTTTTGCATGATTTGAGATAAATTAAATAATAAATTATTTAATTTTGTGTGCATGATGAATAAGATTTATTTTTAGATGAATTAGAAGATAAATTGAAATTTTGTTTGTGCAAGATTAGAGGAATAAATAAAATATTTGATTATATTTTATTTTTAGAGATTGAGATAATTTAAATGAATTTGATTGATTTATTTAAATTTGGAAGAATAATTTCTTTAATTAAATAATTAAAATTATTTAATTGTAGATAAGAGGGTTTAAATGATAAATTAATTAAATAATTAATTTGTTCAATTGATGTGGATTTGAAAATTGAAAGACGATAATGATTTAATTAAATAATAAAAATTATTTAATTTTGGAAGAATAAAGTTGACTTTGATTAAATTAATTAAATAAATAGAATTTATTCAATTAATGTTGAATTTAGGAAATTTGAAAAATTTGATGATTTTGATGAAATTAATTAAATAATTAGATTATTTAATTAACATTGAAATGCAGGTGATTTGATGAAATGCAAGTGATGCGATGACATGGTCATTTTTAGGTGTCTACATTTTGCCCCTCTTTGAGATGGTGTTGAGAAGTAACATCATTTCAAAGAAATTTAAAACATAGTGCTTGATTGGTAGAAGATTGATTCAGAAGAAATTGTTGGAACAAAATGATTAGAATAGAAGTGGTGATGCCCTAGTCACTCAAAGCGAGGGTGACAAGGAAAGATAAGATGAATGGTGATAATGATTATTCAAAAACAAACATGGCATTGCCCCTGTCAAGTTGTAAACCAATGATTTATTGCTTATGATTGATAAAGAATAGTGTCTAGTTTCATAAATGAAACACCTCATATAAGACGCCTGGTCTAGTTTCGAGAGTGTGACAATCTATATAAGATAATTGATTATGATTGATAGATTGATTATAATGTTTGGTTTCAGGAAATGAAATATATCATATAAGACGCCTGGTCTGGTTTTGACAATGCAACATCCTGTATAAGACAAATGATTGATGATGATTGATTGATTTGGTTTACGACATAATTAGGATTAAGACCAAAGGATGTGATTGGATAATTTGGCTAGATTTGATTAGCTAGATTGGATAAGATGAATGATGATGATGGTGAGGATGCCCCCTTGACAGGAAATTTGGGTTCGAAGAACATAAGTGTGCTCTCGAAATCAAAGGAGGATAAATGGAAAAAGAATAGAAGAATTAATATCAAATGGATGGGATGAAGTGATGATATCTTATTTACCTGAGTACTAGATACTTCCTTCATATTCTAGATTGCCTACATACCTATATCCATGAGCTCAAGGTACCTTAAGATTGAGATGATGATGATATGTAGTTCTGGATGTGTGATGAGATGGAGTGATGCTGCAATAGTTATGCAAATATGTATAAAGAGCAATACTTATTTTGATATAGCACGTGGATGTTATACACTAGGGTATAGAAGACCAAGGTGATGATGTATCCAATGCATAGGGCATTGACTCTGCAAGAAAATAGTTTGAACTTATCTCTACTCAACGTAATAGAACCTTGTTGGATATGTGAATGAGCCATAGTCTTGAACATAAAATAATCTTAATACATAAATGCAAAAGACTATTAATATGTAAGATGCTAGGTTGTAACACACACACAAGATAGATATGATGCTAAGTAAGATAAAAAGATCATTCCTCAAACACAGCACACAAAAGCAATGACTATGCCCCCAATCCGTACTACATCACAACATACCAAGATATAGATAAATCAAGGTAGTCTTGAATAGGTAATGGGAAAGGGACAAAAAAGATAAACCAAAAAGTAAATTGACTAACTTACAAAGTAAACATACAGTCAACATATTCTCTTGCCAAAGAGGTTGCTCAGGATAGATTGGATAGGATAGATAACAACCTTATTGTAGGAACGATATATTTGTTAAAGGGTGTTGATCTGCTGATAAGATAATGTTTGGTTTCAAGAAATGAAACATGTTGTATAAGACACCTGGTCTAGTTTCGACAATGGAACATCATGTATAAGACAATTGTTTGACATAGCAGATGTTGGCAATCGATATGTAAGACAACATATGGATCTGCAAGTAGGTTTCTCTGCTTCATGTTTGTTTAAGGACTTTTGCTTTGAAAGTATGCGTTTGGTTGTTGTTTTGCTGCTTGAGTTAGTTAAGTCGAGGTGGATGGATTTTGATAAATGAAATATTAGAAAGATGGAATGTCAATGGATTGAGATGAAGAATGATGATTTATTGTTGTTTTTGGGACTATTTTGATTTTTTTGGATTTTTCTATTTTTTTTATTTTGTTGGATTTTTTAAGTTTATGATGGTTGGAATTTGAAATGTTTTAGGATGACATTGGATTGTGTTTGGATAGCCTTAACTACTAGATACCGATGACAAGGGAAAACTAGGTCTAGATGCGAGGAGAAAGATGGGATTAGATAAGTAGACAAAAGGATGGGTGATAGTGGATGGGATGGATAGATAATGTAAGATGGATGGAAGAACTCAGGATGTGATTACCAAAGATTACATTGCATAGGAATAACATGCCCCATTCTAGGTATAATTCTTAGGATTCTACATGACAAAGCTTATGACGATAGGATTGATTGGATTGGTTGGAAAGGATGAGGTATACCAAAAGAATTTCAAAGCTTGTTTCAACATTTTGCCTCTATCTTTTTCAAGATAAAAAAAAGAAGGAAAAATGATGGATTAGATCAAAGGGATAATGATGCGGATATAATGGATAAGGAAGATATGATAGGAAGGATAGGTAGAAGGAATGATAGGATGGGTAGATGAGATGACATGCCCCCAAGTGTAAAGTACATAGACAATAAACCTACACATGAAGCCTATTTGTCAGGTTTTCATTATGGTACTTATCCAAGCCACCTGTTTGCCAAGTTTTCACCATTGGATGAAAGATTTCTCTTTACTTTTTTGATTTGTAATTTTTTTCTTTTTGTTTTTTTTACTATTGACTTTGACATTTTTGGATGGGATGGAGGATAAGGACTCCAGCGTCTGTTTCCAATAGCAAGGTAGTATGTTAGCACTTTAATACGTGTTTGCACATGGATGATATTAGGTAGCATTATGCACATAGATGTTGGTAGATGTGGGAAGATAGAAATGGAAAAGCTGGTGGATTATGATATGGATGATTGATGGAGATGGACGGATAAATGGATGATGGATAAAAAGCATGGACCATAGAGGTATGATGGAGGATAATGGATGTAAGATGGAGGGATGGAGGTATGTGGATATGGCATGGAATTATGGGGAACCAAGACCAATGGTTTCACACATCATGATAGATTCTGAAGCCTTTGATTAGGATTTGGAGTGGGGAGCAATGGGATTTAGGATAGAGGATTTGGGAATCGTCAATTTAGGAGTTTAGGAACCCAAATGGACTTAGAAGCTGCAAGATGTTTTAATGGAGAATGGGATTTTTGGAATTTGGGAATAGATTGAGATATGGATGCTTCTTTTGGGTAATAGCTTGTTGCTTGGGGACCCACACCTTGTTTATATTTTCTTTGAGGTGTATGGGTGTATGCAGCTTTTGTGATAGATTTGAGATAATTGCTTGTTGCTTGGGAACCCACATCATTTTCATTTTTTCTTTGAGGTGTATGGGTGTATGAAGCTTTTGAGATGGAATTGAGGTAATTTCTTGTTGCTTGGGGACCCACACCATTTTCATTTGTGCTTTGAGGTGTGTGGGTGTATGCAGCTTTTGAGATGGATTTGACTTTGACTTTGTGTATTGATGCCCTATGACATGATATTCTTGAGGCTTTTGCGCAGATTTTGCTATATGGGTGGAAGCATCCAAATTTTTATTTTTGAATGTCATGGGATTAGGAGTAGAAGTTTCATGTTTGGATGATGTGTGCATTCATTGGCCATGATTAGGAATGATAGGGGATATAAGGGGGTGGGGTGTGTGGATGGAGGGATGAGTGTACTGATGGATGAAGAGATTACAAGATGGAAGGATAGGAGGTAAAGTAGATGGAGGAAGGTGTATGATCACACGCTATTGTGAATGGTTTGAAGATGGAGGAGGGATGGTGACATGTGAGTGAGATGTACGATAAGGTGCACTGGGATATGGAGTGGAAGAAGTAGCTGGTGGAGACGTGGAGGTGGTACCAACATCATTGAATTATTTTTCTTGGGATGCAAAACCAAGGCCATGTGCTTGTGGATGGATTGTGACATGGATGGGCTCTAAGATGCCTTGTTCATGAAGGCCTAAACCTTTTCCTTGATATTTCATGTTTTGGAGAATACAATATGCAATGGGATGTTTGTTTTGGAAACAAGACGCGAGTCCATTATGTGATGGAGAAGGTGAGGAGGTAGGTAATGGTTGTTGCTCTCCTAAGGAGGAACATTCATGGATGAAGGTGGTAAGACCAAGAGGATAGGATAATGGCTTTTGAATGGGATCGATGGTGGATGGTGGAGGATCAACATGAGATAATTGAGGATCCACAAGAGACAATGTGGGATCATGTGATGGATGACATGGGCTGCTTGGATCTAGGAATCCAAGTATCCCACTAGGTGTGCCAGAATGTGTATAGGAAAAATCAAGAGGTTGATTGATAAGATAAAAAGTAATGATAATAACAACTCAATTACCCATAACATCAAAAGATCTATCTAAGCAATAACCAAATCAATGAATAAATCAAATTATGAACAAAGAAGCTATCACCTAGATTGTTTGGATCTTTTGTCAAATGTGGATTGCTCTTCAAATTGTGAAACCATGTTTGCAACAAGTGGATGTAGGTTGTGTTTGTACTCAAAGGATAGAAGTGTGCTCAACGATGTGATGAATGCTCAATGCGTTGTATGGATGCCTGTGAATAAATGATCGAAGAGGATTTGTTATGGAGATGAAGGGGATTTATATAGGTTTCAATGAAGATAGATCAATAGTCCAAATAATTCAATAGAATCAATGGATGAGATAAATCTAGAATTCATGATGAATGTGCACCTAACATGTGTCACACAAAAAGCTATTTTTGTTTGAGTTAACTGATTGATTTAGCATAAAAAGACATCGAACAAACATATTTTTAGATTTCATAAAAATAGAAATGCTTTTTTTTCTAATTTATGAGTTGGTGATAAAAACAATAATGATTAAGTCAATTAACTCAACTTGTAATTTGCTTTTTGCATGATTTGAGATAAATTAAATAATAAATTATTTAATTTTGTGTGCATGATGAACAAGATTTATTTTTAGATGAATTAGAAGATAAATTGAAATTAAATAAATAAATTTATTTAATTTGTTTGTGCAAGATTAGAGGAATAAATAAAATATTTGATTATATTTTATTTTTAGAGATTGAGATAATTTAAATGAATTTGATTGATTTATTTAAATTTGGAAGAACAATTTATTTAATTAAATAATTAAAATTATTTAATTGTAGATAAGAGGATTTAAATGATAAATTAATTAAATAATTAATTTATTCAATTGATGTAGATTTGAAAATTGAAAGACGATAATGATTTAATTAAATAATAAAAATTATTTATGGAAGAATAAAGTTCACTTTGATTAAATTAATTAAATAAATAGAATTTATTCAATTAATGTTGAATTTAGGAAATTTGGAAGAATTTGATGATTTTGACAAAATTAATTAAATAATTAGATTATTTAATTAACGTTGAAATGTAGGTGATTTGATGAAATGCAAGTGATGCGATGACATTGTCATTTTTAGGTGTCTACAAGAGGCCAAGGCCAAAATTTAAGAAGCGTCCATTCAAGTCCACTGTGAGTGATGAAGTTGACGCCTTCTCACATGTTCCTGCAAATATGTTGCATATTAAAGACATTTGGATATACATTCATTCACCGATAGATGAATATGATCATCTAAAACTTGAATAGTTTAGGAATGATAATTTGTTGGAGGATGACTTTCGGTTGAAACCTGAATTTGCTAACATTGTTGTTAAGCACTTGGATATCTGGAAGGGTTTTCCAAACTTCTGATATGAAGAAGTCTGGGTGAGAATAGCCCTAATTTGAATTTATGGGGACTTCTTATATTTAGATCACCCCTATCTAATCACTAAGGATGCTATAAAAGATGTGACTGGTTTATGCTCCTCCGGACCAATGCCTGTTTTGAAATTGGTTAAGAATGAAGAAGTGATGAAGCTCACTAGAGCAAAGTTTGACAAGAGAACATTAACTATAGATGATATTGAAGATTTGGGGGTCTGGTATGCAACCATGAACATTGCATACAAGATTTACTAGATTAATAGGGGAAACTCTACCTCCAAAATAGCAATATATATAGTCTATCAAATGGTCAAAGAAGCAAAAGATTTTGACCTATGTGAGCTCCTGCAGTAACAAATATTGGACAATCTAAAGAGAACAAAAGAATCAAAATACAAATTCTAGTATGGCTCTTTGATCATATGTCTCATGTTTTACTTCTTGAAAGAATTGCTTGGTATGAAGGGGATGGTCTGAAAATAGATACTCGGGTTTCCCATCAAGTTAAGGATTATATGCTTAGCTTTCTAGATCATAAGAACTATGACACAATGTTCTGGGGCTTTTTCAAGACCTTTCAAAATAACATGCAAATAAGGGAGAGAATCCCATCAAAAGTTGTCAAAAAATATAAGAATGATATAACATTTATGGTTGACAAAGACAATTGTTATATGGAGGATGTTGAACCAACGACATTTTGGATTACAACCTTACCATATGAGGTTATAGAATTTGATTTGATAGGTTATGTTGATATGCTACTAAGCAAACCTTGTTGCAAGTATGTGCCTAATCGGTGTTGTCATTGATGTCAACATATCTTGGTTGTCAGTGGTGTCAACTATGTCCTATTCTATTACTTGTTTAGAAGCTTTGTATATTAAAGATATCGAGAAAATTGGCCCCTCTGGAAGGAACAAGTGAGTTACAGTGAAGTGCAATATAGACAGTGAGTTGTATGTTGAAGAACAATCCAGTAGATTGCTCCGCATTTCTCACTGGTTGAATATCTTGGTATGTGGATTGGAAGTTATTTAAAGGGATGTCTAAAGATGCTAAATCCTAAGTTTGCACCTCTGGTATGAAGAATTAAGAGAGTTACATTCACCAGAGTAAAACTTGCTTTCTCTAATTATTCTCTGGTGACTGGGAGAAAGTATTTTGCTCCACATTCCTCCACAATAAAGTATTTTTCTCTGCAGTTCTAAAGGGAAGTATGGGATGATGATAAGTGCCTAGAATTGTAGTGGTTCATGTTTTGGTGGTCTGGAAGCTATCTTTCTTTTATGTCAGTTAAAGACAGTGATGTTCATGTGTTCTGGTGAGAAGATTCCTATGGATAAAGTGGTTAAGGTTTGTGTGGTTGCTCCTGATGATTATAACATGCTTGTGGATGTCTCCTAATCATGTTCCTATCTTGACATTGGTCTACATTAAGGAATTGAGATCGTGTTTGAAGATTGTTCCTAGATAATGTAGCATGTAACCAGTCTTAGCTGACTTGGTTAATTCCAGTAACTGTGGAGTTTCCTTGAAGATTGTGGAAGCATGTTGTGGCATGGAAGATCATGTTTGAGTCCCAGCTAAGGTATGGGGTGATCCACATACTTCTTTACTTCATTTCCTTTGTATAATGTTGTAATAGGTCAGGACCTATTTTGTAAATGTTTGTAATGTCGACCTTGGAGATTGTTCTAATGGTTGATGATTGTAATGCCGACCTTGATGATCATTCCAATGTTGATGAAGTGTATAAATACTTGTGATTGAGTCATGGAAAATGTGTCCTTGAGTGAGAATGGGAAGATAAGGAAAAGGGGTGAGGAGATAAGGCAGAGCAAGTAGAGCAGAGCAGAGGACCGATTATACTTCAATGTTTTAATCTCAGACATGAAGAAGATGGTGATTGTGGTAGTGAGCCATAATAGGGTTTAACAACCCTTATTATAATCTTTCTAGGTTTAGGGTTGAGGCAGTGAGCCTACTAGACCTAGCTATACTTCATGGTAGTGAGCCAGTATGTTCTGGGCCTGTGGAGTGACCAAGCCTGAACATCATTTTTCTAAGATTGCAATATATTTTGAGAGCTAATCCTCTCTGTGTTTTTTCCCCACCTTGGGGTTTTCCATGTAAAAATCTGATGTCTCTTGTGTTTAATGTTGCATCTATGTTTAATCTTCTGATTTCATGCATTCATTGATAAATCATAATAATTGTGGATAAGTGATTAATGTTTAAGTGCAGAAGAGTTTGAGTTTTGGGACAACTGATTCAAACCCCCCCTCAGTTGTTCGGTGCATTTCAACAATTGGTATCAGAGCCAAGTTCCTTTGGAAAGAGTCTAACAACTCGAAGGAGATCCTAAATGGAGTCAAAAGGAAAATAGGTACTCATTATTGCACCCGAATGCTCATAAAAATTTATCAATGAAAGATTGTCCAAGGAAGTGATTCATGGAGAAAAGAATGTCAATCATCAAAAATGTTCTGAAGTATGCACTAGTGATGAAGTCATGTTTCAAAGTGAAAACTATTGGGTTATTGATAGTAGTTACTCAAACAACATGACTGGTGACAAGAGTAAGTTTGTAATTCTGGAAGGATGTCATGAAGGGCTAGTTACATTTGGAGATGACTGCACTGCTGAAATTTGCAGAATAGGATGAATCAATTTTTATAACAGATAAAATTCTAAAGATGTTCTTTATGTAAAAAATTTGAAACAAAACCTCTTAAGCATTGGACGGTTATGCAAAAAGGGTTTTAAGTTTGTGTTTGAGAATGATTCCCTTGAAATCAAAGAAAAGTCTGGAGCTACAATAGGAATTGGAAAAAGAACAGAAGAGAATCTCTATCTTCTTAGAAAAAGTGACTTTCTTGGGTTCACATCTCAGACCAATGAAAGCTGGATCTGGCATAGAAGACTTTGTCATACAAATCTTGATGATTTAATAAAAACAAGCTCAGTTCAAATTGTGAAGGACCTACCAGAAATTGATTACTCGAACAACATCACTTGGAGGAAATGTCAAAGACTGTCAAGAAAAATATTGCAGGATAAAGAAAGATCTTCCACTGGACGATTGGAATTGATTCATACAAGCTTTTGTGGTCCTACAAGAATACCAAGCCTCCATGATGACAGGTACTTTATGTTTTTTATTGATGATTTTTCTAGAATGACTTGGGTCAGTTTTTTAAAGGATAAATCAGAGATTCTAGATGCACTCAAAGTTTTTAAAGAAATGGTTCAAAATGAGCTAAGCATTAAAATCAAAAGTCTGAGAATTGGCAAAGAAGAAGAGCTCGCCTCCAATGATTTCAATATGTTTTGTGAAACCTATGGGATAGAAAAACAACTCTCTACAAAAATAAGATAATGGAAGAAGCAAGTAGAACTATTTAGGAAACTATAAAATTAATGATGGAAGAAGCAAATCTGCCAGATACATTTTGGAAGGAGGCAATTCAAACCACTATCTATACATTAAACAGAGTTCAGGTAAAAACCAAAGAAGTAAAGACTCCCTTTGAGTTGTGGTATGGATCAATACCCACTGTGAAATATTTCAAAATCTTTGGAAGCAAATGCCTCATTAAAATGGAAAAGGACAATGCTAAGTATGAGGAAGGCATTTTTCTTGGATATTCATCTTGGACCAAATCTTACCTCTATTACAACAATAGATTAGGAAGGATTGTTGAAATTACAAATGTCAAAGTTAATGAGAACATTCAAAAGTACTCTGACTCAATCAATGAGGATCTACAAAATGAAGCACAAGAAGGTTCCTAGACCATCAGTGACAAAACAAAGTGTGATGGAAGGACACAGAGCTGCTATGAATCAAATGAATCTATGCTTGATTGCTAGTATTGATAGTAACAATTCCAAAACTGCACTTGAAAATCTTGAGAAATCAGAAGAAGAAAATATGTATTTAAAGGGAAATATAATAGAAGCAAATGCTAACATCAAAGAGTTGAGAAAGTAAATTAGGTAGCTTCAGTAAAAACTAAAAGAGGACAATGAAGAAAAATAAAAAATTGAGGAATGTCTAAAAGACAAAACTAAAGACTACATAAAGCTTGAAGAGGAAGTTGTGGATATGAAAGTTGAACTAAAACATGCATGGGCTCAATAAGATCAATTCAGTGTGAGTGCTACCAGATATGATAGACTAATGGCAACTCAAAAAAATATTGATGACAAAGAAAGCATGAGACTTGAAATAGATAAAGGTTCCAGAGCAAGTCAAGAAGAGAATGTTGAGGAAAAGGACAAAAGCAAATAGATTCAAGATCAAAGAAATAGACCTAGAAGACCATCAATCAGGCAACCAAATTCTCAAAGGTACCCATACTTCAAAGTTTATTGTAATTCACATAACAAGTTTGGTCACAAGGCTACTTGGTGTATAAACAAGATGAATCAAAATGTTCCATCATTCTCTAGTCAGTGTTTCACATGCAATAAAATTGGTCATAAAGCTATTGAATGTAGAAGAAAAGTAAGTCAAAATTCTATTAGGTGCTATGCATGCCATAAGATGGGACATAGGGATAATGAGTGTAGAAGTCAAGTGAGAAAAGGCTATGGCACAAATAAGACAATTGAATCTTTCAATGGCTACTATTATACATGCAATGATTTTGGGCATAAGGCCAACCTATGCAGGTCAAGGATGAGTGGAAGAAACAATGGTCAGAAAAATACTATGTGCTTCAATTGCAACAAGCCTAGACATTTTGCAAAATTCTGCAGAAGTAAGAACATGAAGAAGGATAATCAATTAGAATTGGGGAAACCAGTGGAAAAAGAGATAAACATGGTTTGGGTCAGGAAGGGAGTAAATAAAGCAAGAGATGAGTCTGCACCAGACTCTGGAATAGATACTTCCTCCAGGAAGTAAATTGTGGACTATGGCTTAGGGGGAACTATATTGAAAATTCTAAATCTCCTAGCTAGATAGTCAGTACTAAGATTCAGCACAAAGATATGAGATGGCAGATCGCTTGAAAGAATTCTGGTTCGGAAGCCTAAAAAGACTAAGTATGAGATGTATACAAAGTAAGTGATGGAGATTGGGTTAGTATGCCTCTGCAATTGAAAATCATTATATGTGGTTCAGGAATGTTGTTCATAAATACTTGGTGAACATATTTTCCAGGAAGTCACATTGTGAATTGTCCAAGTCCTGATGAATAAAATTAAGTCAAGGATAGTGTGCAGCACCAGAGTACAAGGGTCCGCATTTCTCCACTATTGCATATTTTGTTCTGTGGTTCTAAAGGTATGTTAAGAGGTCAATGATGAATGTTGGATATGAATTCTAGAGTCTCATATGGTATACATTGGGAGTTATGATGTGACAGATGAATTGGTCACACATGCACTTAAGGGATAGGTTGACAGGTCATGAATTTTGGCAAGGTGAAGAAGACATTGTTTTAGCTACTAATGGGGAACTGATAGCTGTAATTGATATTTAGGGAAGGTTGTATGTTAAGAGGTCAATGATGAATGTTGGTATGAATTCTAGAGTCTCATATGGTATGCATTGGGAGTTATGATGTGACAGATGAATTGGTCACACATGCACTTAAGGGATAGGTTGACAGGTCATGAATTTTAGCAAGGTGAAGAAGACATTGTTTTAGCTACTAATGGGGAACTAATAGTTGTAATTGATATTCAGGGAAGGTTGTAGGAGAAAATCTACAGACAAGTGTTGATCTATGGAAATGCATTGTTCTCATAAGTTGTCATGAAAGTTGATAAAAGATGGAATATCATAGTTGGATGTCATCAAGTCTAAGGCTCTGAGAAGACAAGATATGCACGTGAAGGTCCTAATGAGAACTAAATATAGTCTCATGTGTACCACTAAGAGGGAGTATTTAGACCAGTAAAAAGAAAAAGGTGTAGCAGTGCAAGCAGAAATCCAAGATGGTTGCTGAAGACAAGAGGATTATGAGGTTATCTCCCAGGGGAAGCGAATAGATAATGCCAACATGAGTTTCTAATAAGGAGCAGTAAGTGTTGCAGTGTTACCAACTGAAGAAATAGAACAATAGCAGCAAGATCTGAATAACTGAAGAAAGAAAGAAGTTCATGAGAAAGACCAAAGTTGCAGTCAGAGAAAGCATCAAGGGGGAGTAGTCAGATGGAAATAGTTCAGAAGAAAGTTTGGTTCAAAAGCAGCATATTGCAAGTATGTGCCCTTTGCCATTGATGTCAAAGGGGGAGATAAGTCATGTGAAAAACTCAAAAAGAAAAGAGTGTAGATATGTAAAGAGATATGGGGAGAATCATGTCTTGATGGATGTTGCAGTTTTACACATCATATGTTGCCATCAATGACAAAGGGGGAGATTGTTGCAAGTATGTGCCTAATTGGTGTTGTCATTGATGTCAACATATCCTTGTTTTCATTGGTGTCAACTATGTCCTATTATATTACTTGTTTAGAAGCTTTGTATGTTGAGGATATTGAGAAAATTGGCCTTTCCGGAAGGAACAATTGAGTTATGGTGAAGTGCAGTATAGACAATGAGTTGTATGCTGAAGAACAGTCTGGTAGATTGCTTTGCATTTCTCATTGGTTGAATATCTTGGTCTGTGGATTGGAATTTATTTAAAGGAATGTTTGAAGATGCTAAATCCTGAGTTTGAGCCTTTGGTATGAAGAATTAAGATAATTGCATTCACCAGAATAAAACCTGCTTTCTCTTATTATTCTCTGGTGACAGGGAGAAAGTATTTTGGTCCGCATTCCTCTGCAATAAACTATTTTGCTCTGTGGTTCTAGAGGGAAGTCTGGGATAATGATAAGTACCTACAATTACAGTGGTTCATGTTTTGGTGGTCTGCAAGCTATCTTTATTTTATGTCAGTTGAAGACAGTGAAGTTCATGTGTTCCAGTGAGAAGATTCCTATGGCTAAAGTGGTTAAGATTCATGCAGTTGCTCCTAATGATTATAACATGCATGTGGATGTCTCCTAATCATGTTCCTATCTTGACATTGGTCTGCATTAAGGAATTGAGATCATGTTTGAAGATTGTTCCCAGATAATGTAGTGTGTAACCAATCTTAGCCAACTTGGTTAATTCTAGTAATTGTGGAGATTCCTTGAAGATTGTGGACCTATGTTGTGGCATGGAATATCATGTTTCAGTCCTAGCTAAGGCATGGTATGATCTACATGCACCTTTACTTCATTTCCTTTGCATAATTTTTTAATAGGTCAGGACCTATTTTGTAAATGTTTGTAATGCCAACCTTGGAGATTGTTCCAATGGTTGATGATTGTAATGTTGACCTTGATGATCATTCCAAGGTTGATGAAGTGTATAAATACTTGTGATTGAGTCATGAAAAGGTGTCCTTGAGCAAGAATGGGAAGATAAGGAAAAGGGGTGAGGAGATAAGGAAAAGCAGGGCAGAGCAGAGCAAAGGAGTGATTATATGTCAATGTTTTAATCTCAAACATGAAGAAGATGGTGATTGTGGCATTGAGCCTAGTAGTGAGCTACCAGTAGGGTTTAACAACCCTTATTGTAATCTTTCTAGGTTTAGGGTTGAGGTAGTGAGCTTGCTAGACCTATCTATACTTCATGGCAATGAGCCAGTATGTTCTGGGCTCATGGAGTGACCAAGCCTGAACATTATTTTTCTAAGATTGAAATATATTTTGAGAGCTAATCCTCTCTGTGGTTTTTCTCGACCTTGGAGTTTTCCACGTAAAAATTTGGTGTCTCTTGTGTTTAATGTTGCATCTATGTTTAAGCTTCTGATTTCATGCATTCATTGATAAATCATAACAATTGTGGATAAGTGATTAATGTTTAAGTACAGAAGAGTTTGAGTTTTGGGACAACTGATTCACCCCCCTCTTAGTTGTTCAGCGCATTTGAACAAACCTAAGGACTCTTCCATTGAAATATTTGGCACATATAATGAAATCAACAACAAATCAGTTAAAAGAGATGTAGAGGAGAAAGTAGAAAAGATAAAATCTAAGGCAGATAAAATGGAATCTGACCTAGAAAAGATATTCAAATCTCCTAAAGGCTCAATAGGAGAAGCACAAACCATTTCCTTAGCACAACTGCTAAGAAGAAAAAGAAGATCAACATCAGCTATAGCCACTTCCTCTATTCCCTCCATATCTTCATTGCCTATCAAAAGAAGTACCACAGAAATCCCTGAACAAACTTAGACAACTAAGAAGAAGAAGCCTAGACAGAAGAGTTAGGCTAGAAGAGGCAAGATAAATCCTGTAGATATTGAAGAAGAAGAAGAAAAAAAGAAGATATTGAGACTTTGGAAAGAAAGAAGAAATGACTTAGAGGATAAACTGAAGAAGGAGAGACCTCAAAGGAGAAGGGAAAAGGAAAAGCAAAGAAGGGTAATAAATCTAATTATGTACCCTTACAACTTGAAGCCACAGTTAATGTAATCATAGAACATGGTGCTCTAAAAGAAGTTGTTGAACTCTATGATGAGAGGCCATCAAAGGATAAATCTACTATTGAGGAAGCAATAGTCAAATACATGGGAGCCTTAAATGTATCTTTGATTGAAATCAATCATCAATTGCCTGAGATTTTTGTTGGAGTTCTTACCAAAAGGAGAAATGAAGCTAGGGATAAAGATGTTGAGATGAAGACTTGGGCTCTTGAAAAGGTTTGTCCTTCCATCTCTAAGGAAGAAAAGGTCAAAATATCTAAACAATAGCAAAAGTGTTCAAGACTAAAAGGAGATTGAATATTCTAATGTCAAAAGACAATGAAGAAATAAAGAAATTGGAAAAGGAAACACTAAAGAAAACTGTTGAAATTATTAAGGAAATGAAAATTGATCGGGGAATCATTAAAGATATATCTTATTAGTCTGCCTCTGAAGGCAAAGAGGAAAGTAGTGACATGCCAGAGAAGAATGAGGAGATTGTTCCTCCTAAGGATATTGGAGCACCAAATACATAGGGTCAAGACAAAGCAAGTACCCCTCTTCAAGATAATACAAATACAGGTACAAAACATGATAGTTTCCTCTGGAGAATATAAGGAAGGATGAGCAAAGACAAGAAGATCATCCTGAGGAAAAACAGAAAGAAAATGCTTTAGAAATAAGTGAGGAAAAACAAGATGAGATGGAGAAGGATAAGGAGAAACAAGAAAAGGAAGATCAAACTGAAATAGAGAAGAAGCAAGATGAGAATATTGAAGATATAGGTCAAAATTCTTCAGAGTCAAAATTATTCAAAGACCTATTAAATATGCAATTGCAATTTCAACCAGTGATCACACCTCAAATTTTACAAATTACGACCCATGCGAGGCAAGTAGACCTATCTAGTATTTAACCTCTTCATAAACATCAAATCGGTGATATATTGCATGCCTCTGCAAGAAAGGAGTTCTTGAAAGAAAACTTGAAAAAGGCTAGCTTAGTTGAAGATGTTGTGAAGTTGATTCAGGAAGGATTACTAGAGGTAATTGTTGACCTATTTTTTTCCTCTGTCCAGAGCCAAATAGTTCACCTTGTATTTTCCTTGAAAATCTTTTAGGAAATGTCCCTACAGGCTTAAATCCTTCAATTAATTATGCTATGCCTTGCCAAAAATCCCAAAAAATCTCACCTCGAGATTCCTTGCAAAAAACCCAGAAATCTTTTAGCTTCAAGTATTTTCTATCGCTGGGATTTCTTAGTTTCATGCTTGTATTTCAATATGCATTTTTTGAATGTACATTCACATATATATTCGCCATTGTATGTTTGGAACATACATTCGCAATATGCAAAGGGCTAGATGCAATCGGCAAGCATACAAGGATGAATGTACATTTTGCAATGTATATTGGTAGGACATACAAAGGACTTTCGCCTAAGATACAAAGTTGACATACAACTGAGAATATACAGTGGAATGTGTGATAGGTGAAAGTCAGGTTTAGCAGATCAGACATAGTCATGAAACCCTAACCCTACCATCATCAAGGAATCTAATCTAAATGAAATCAAAGAACAATGCAATTCAAGCATAACATCACATAGACCGTGCGATTCCTTGTTTGAGAGATGTGGACTGCTTCTTCAACAATGAACAATTGCAATGCTAAAAGCTGCCATGATGGATGATAAAAGCTCAATGAATGCTCAGATGCTCAAGATGCTCAAGATGATAATGTAGGTGCTATATGATTGCTAGATCCCCCCATATGGAATGAGAGGGTGTTTATATAGGGCTCAGCCAAGATCAATCGACGATGGAGATTCAAAGGCTATGTGAATGGCTAGGATTGAAAGCTACTAAATTTAGGTTCCATTAGTTATGCATGTGACGGATATGAATGATAGTTGTCTTACAACACATGATTGACTGGACAAGTGTTGGAATATGATAAAAGGTGAGTGTTTAATTCAAATAAAATATTTGAATTAGTTGGGATATGAGTTGGATATTAATTAAATAAAATAAATTTATTTAATTAATAGGATAAATGAATAGGATGGGATAAGATATGATGTGGAAATTAATTAAATAAATAAAATTTATTTAATTAATTGGGATGAGGATAGGATTTAATTAAATAAATAAAATAAAATTTATTTAATTAATTGGCTTAATGATTTAACAAGGTGTTGCTAGACATGGACAAAGTTGGGACAAATTTGGGTGTCTACATTTTGCCCCTCTTTGATACAATGTTCGATAGAGCGTTGTGTCAAAGAAGATACGATATGCGTTCGATAAACAAGTTATGCCCCAGTGTAACTGGCAGGTGATGCCCCCTCGAGAGGTAAGCCAGACTAACCAGGAAGGGCTGGGTTGGCTCTCGAGAGAAGAAAAGGCTAAAAAGAAGGCAGACACAAAGGAAATGGGGGTTGCATGGAAGAAAATAGGCTATGGCATAGAAGAATTAGGGTTTTGAGAAGGGCTATAAGTAGGTTCTAGATAGGATGATGGGCAGCTTTCAAGTAATTGCTCAGAATGAAAAGAAATGCAGTCCTTATGTTTGATATAGCATATGGATGTTATGCACCAGGGTATAAGAGACCAAGGTGTCGAGATATCTAATGCGCAACTAGCGTGTTACAATCTTGTCTGAACACATGAGGTCAAGATGTTGAGCCAACATGCACAAGATATGAATAACAGCTAGTATTGGACTTTGACGCTACAAGCAATGGTTTGAGCTTATCTCCACTACACATAATGATAGCTTGTTGGTTATATGTATGGAGTTAGTCTTAACATAGAATAATCTCAAATGCATAAGAGACTGTTTAGCTTCTCAGATGCTAGAGATATTGATGTGTAAGATGTTAATCCCAACACGCATAGGAAGAGAATAAGATCATCCCGCAAATGCAAGATAAAATGATAACACACACAAGCAAGCAAGCAAGCATGCACAAATGATTCAAAAACAAACAAGGTATTGCCCCTGTCAAGCTAGAAACCAATGATTAATTGCTAATTGTTTTGGTGATGATAGTTGAGAGTGTTGTCATTGTGGGGAAAGCTATATCCCTAGATCAACACAAGGTTGTTTGTTGAGTTGGTTCACTGATTGGCTAATTGATTTGGCTTACAACAAGGCTAGGATCAAGACCATTGATTGTGATTGGATAACTTGGCTTAACTTGATTGGTCTGGATTTAAGGATGGGCTTGCATTTGGATCTTTGCTTTGATTCTTTGGATTGAGTTGATTGGATGAATGGTTGGATTGTGGGATGATATGTGGTGGATTGAGTTGCTTTTGATTTGCTGAAGTGATTGGATTTGATGTGATTGAGTCAATTTGCTTTGGTGTTGATGCTGATGATTGATAGGATTTGTTTTGATGGTTGGCTTGATGTGCTTTGGTTTGGATGATTGTTGTTGATTGATAGGATTTGTTTTGATAGTTGGCTAGATGTGCTTTGGTTTTGATGTTTTCTATTGCTAGGCTGATTGTTTTGATGATTGGATTGGATTGAATGATGATAGTGATGGTGTGATGATTAGAGTGTCCACTCAAATCTAAGCATAAGCAAGTGTTCTCAGTGTGCTCAAAGGATGTAAAACAAACAAGGTATTGCCCTTGTCAAGTCATAAACCAATAATTGATTGTTTGATTGATGATGATAATAGTGTTGTCATTGCGGGGAAAGCTATATCCCTAGATCAACACAAGGATGTGGGAACGCTATATCCCATTGATGATGTTTGATGATGATTGATTGGGCTCATGACAAGATTAGGATCAAAACCTATTGATTTGATTGGATAATGTTCCTTGATTGATTGGCTTGCTTGAGATGGATTAGTATGACTTGGATTTAAGATAATTGCTTAGATTGATTTGATTGATATGATTGGAAGAAGTGATTGATTGAAATGGATGAATGAATGTTATTGATAGGAAGAATTGATGATGATGATTTGATTGTGATTGAATGTTGGAGTGGATTGTTTTGGATTGATGTGATTGATTTTATTGCTTGGACTTTTTTTGTTAGATTTTTGATTTTTTGGATTTTTGAGAATATTTTAATTTTTTTGTTCTTTTGTGTTTTTTTTGAAATGTTTTGGAAAATGCCAATGGATTTACAATTGAGTAGCCTTTGTGCTTGATACCAATGACAAGGGAGAAAACCAAGTCTAGGTGCAAGGATGGATGAATGGGATTGGATGGATAAAAGGATGGATAATGGTGGATAGGACGGAAGGCTCATGATAAATGGGTGGATAAAGGGATATGTGATATAAGAGATGGATGCTTGCCTCATGATAAATGGATAGGTAGGCTATAGTGGAAAGCTCATGTTAAACAGATGGGGATAAGCTAGAAGATGGAAAGTTTGTGATGGGGAGCTAGGATGTGATCTCCAAAGGCTATGTTGCATAGGAGGAACTTGCCCCCATTCTAGGTGGTAATGCTTAGGATTTTACATGACAATGCTTATGTGAAAAGGATGACATGATGGATTGGTTTGAATGGGATGGATAAATTGTCAATGGATAGGACTTGGTTTGGAAAGAAGGTATGCCAAGAAAGATCTAAACATGTTTCAACATTTTGCCCCTATGTCTTCATCAAAATCAAAAGGGGGGAGGATGGATAAATGGGTTCAATAGGATAGGCATGTTTATGTAATGGCTAAGGATGATAGGATGGTATGGTAATGGTAGGACATGATATAATGGGATAGATAGTTTGGAAATGGATAGGTTGGATGAGACAATGTGCCCCCAAGTGTAAGTGACATAGAAGATCAACCTACACATGATGCCTGTTTGCCAGGTTTTCATCATGGTACTTATCCAAGGTGCCTGTTTACCAAGTTTTCACCATTGGACGAAGGGCTTTATCTTTATTTTTTTGATTTTTTTTTCTTTTTTCTTTTTTTTTTTTGCTTTTAGATGGGTTGACAATTACACATGGCGCCTGTTTGCCAGGTTTTCACCATGGTAATGGATAGGAGGGACTCAAGTATCTAGTACTATGAATGTTGGTAGTCTCGCTAGAGAGAATGATGTCATCGCATAGACCATGTCATTATGCTCATAGATGTTGATAAGGGATTGCATGGATGGAACATGGATTAGGTAGATAATGGATTATGATGTCAATCATGGTAGGGTAGGCTAGTGGCTTATGGTGTGGATTTATATAGGCTTATGGAATGAAGATGGATGAAAGGCTTATGCAAAAGCATCGACCATAGGGTTAGCATGGGGGAGATATGTAGGATAATGGATATAAGATGTGGAGATGTAGTTATGTGGGAATGTTTTGGAATGAATGGGAACCATGACCAACGGCTGCACACACCGTGATAAACATTGAAGCTTTTGATTGGATGGTGGTGTAGGAAGCAATGGAGATGTTTGCTTAGGAGATGGTTGATGAAGTGATTTAGGAACCCACATAGATTTAGTATTTTTAGTGTTTTTGTTTTGCTTGTGGGATTGTTGAAGGGAATGGAAGTTTTGGATGGAAGTAGGCTTTTGGATGGATATAGGTGGTTGGGATTCTTGAGATGTGGATGAGGATGCCTCATTTGCTTTGCTAGTTTTTTGCTTAGGAACCCAAACCATTTCGCTTTTGGGCTTTGCATTTGGAGGTAAGGGTTTAGATGGCTACTTAGATGTGGATGAGGATGCCTCATTCGCTTTGCTAGTTGTTTGCTTAGGAACCCAAACCATTTTACTTGTGGGCTTTGCTTTTGGGGGTGTGGGCTTAGATAACTTTGTGAATGTACTTTGCTTTGAAGATGGATGATTTAGAGACTTTTCACATTGATACCCTAAAGCATGAGGGTCCTTAGGAATTTTAGTTGGATTTTTGGCTTTATAGATAAAGGCATCAAAAATTTTTCTTTTGAATCCCATGGGGTGGGTGGAGTGGATGGAATGATTGGAAGCTTTATGCTTAAATGATGCGTGCATTTGTTGGCCATGATTAGGATTGTAAGGATACTTATGAATGATAGGTATGTTAGGTGTTGGAAGTAATGGTGGCAAGGTGGATGGAGGGATATTTGGAGTTAGTAAAAGTGGAGGCAAAGTGGATGGTGGAAGGTGTATGGTCACATGCTTTTGACATTTATAGGATGATGGAGTTGGAATGACAACATATGTTTTGGGTAGATGATGGGGTTTGTGATGGAAAGTGGTAGGTTTAGGATGCATGAAGGGATTACCAACATCTTGGCCTTGTTTACCTTGGGGTGTGTATTCAAGGCCATATGAGCATGAAGGAACTTTGACATGGTTTGGCTCCAAAATACCTTGTTCATAAAGGCCTAGACCTTTGTTTTCGTAGTTCATGTTTTGGAGTATGCGATGGACAATGGGACTAGATGTGTTTTGGGAACTAGACTTGAGTTCTTTATTAGATGGAGAAGATGAAATGGAGGACAAAGGTTATTGTTGTCCTAAGGAAGAACATTCTTGGAGGAAGGTGGTAAGACCACTAGGACATGATGGTGGACTTGAAATGGGATCGATGATAGATATGGAGGGAGGATCATTAGCATTGTGTTCACTAAGATCCAAGTTATTTGTTTGATCTTCTATGCTTATGTGTTCTTGAGAGGCACATGTCTCATTATGACAAGTGGATGTTTGCTCATTATGGATAGGGCTAGATGGAGGATGACTAGGAGCAATTTGGATATCTTGCTCATGGATGGTTATGGGATTATGGATAGGATCAAGGTACTTTTTAATAGGTTCTTCATCATAGATATCATCTTGATCATGAGATAGATAAAGTTTTGCCAAATGGATCATCATGGTTTTCATGATCTTAGCTAGAACCTTAATCATAACTATGAGCAAAAATAGGATTAAGTGGGCTATAAAAGGGATAAATTTGCTCATGAATGAGGTCATGGTGATGGCTAACAACTTGAGGGCAACCCATAAGTAGGTCATGGATAGGTTGAATGTAGAGGTGCTTTGATCTTGATTAAGATTAAGGTTCAATATTTCCACATGTTTAAGATTATGCTCTTGACATACCTCTTGACTTTGGATGGAAGTGGAAGGTTCTTGAGTGGACTTGATAGGCTCTTGATAGTTATCAACATGAAGGCATGATGGCTCTTGACTTAGGCTTGTGGTTGGAGACTCTTGACTAGACTTGTTGGCTTGTAGGTCACATGATGGGCTTAAAGGGCTCGGTATGTTAATGGAAGGCTCTTGAAGAGGCTCAAGGATATGTGAACCACATGATGAGATTATAGGATTGGACATAACCTTTGGAAGTTCATTGGTAGGCTTATGAATTGGTGTTTGACATGGGGGTAGTTTATTCCTATCTAGTAGCCAATGGATCACATCCTTTGCAAGTGTATGGGTGGATGGGAAATATAGTGGATGGATGATAATAGTAGATGGTGTTGGATTAGGATTAGGACAAGGATTAGGTTGAGAGCTAATTGGATTGGATGGATTAGGATTTGGACTAGATGGGGGTGACACATAGGATGGGGATGATGTGGCACGATTTCCCATTATAGGTGGGTACACCTTGTAAACAATTGAGAGAAATATTGGGCATTGATTTGTATTATGGCCTTTGGTCCTATGGTATGCACAATAATCATGTTCATCATATGGACTTTCTTCACATGGTTTGACTTTAGGAAGTTCAATGAGTTTTGCTTCAAGCATCCTTTGTAAAACTCTCTCAGCCGCATCCTTTGGTGAACGATTAGAATGACATGGTGAGGAAGGTAATGAAGGGCTTGGTGGTTTGGAAGGTAAAGGGATAAATGGACTATGATTGGGATCACATGGTGGTGTTGAGATAGGACTTGTTGGTTCATGTGATGGCATGTGATTGGATGGTGGTGGCCACTCTAGATTGGTATCTCTCTTGTCAAAGGTTATTAGATCTTGCATAGGATAACTTGGGCTTGTTTGATTTATGTACAAGGGGCCATTGGGATTTGGATATGATCCTTGTTGGAAAGATGGATTTAGATCTATCAATGGTGCTTGGTGGTCTTGTTGAAAAGGTGTATTTGGACTTACTTGATTTATGTACAAAGAGGCATTGGGACTTGGATGTTGTTCTTGTAATATCACTTGATGGCTTTGTGGATGGGCTTGGTAGTGCATTGGAATGGTGGTATGAGGGATTGGATAAGCTTGAGGTGGAGGTTGATAGGTTGATGTGGCATTGACTTGGTGGATAGCTGGATTAGGTTGATATGAAGTTGATGGATATGACATCTGGCTATGAAATGGATTAGGTTGATAGGAAGTGGCTAAGGATTGTTGTACTTGTCGAGCTTGACTAGTGGCTAAAAGGTGTTGGACTTGGGTTATGAAGTTTTGTAGTTGAGGTGATTGGCTTGCATGGGGTTGAGCTCTTTGGAGGAAGAATTGTAATATTTCAATGGCATCTTGGTTGAGGGGTTGTGATCCTTGATAAATATTTTGGAGGAATCTTTGGAATTTGATTTCTAGGTCCTCTAGTGTAGACATGTTGTCACCAAGTGTTTGTCTTAAGTCCTTTTAGCAAGTGCTTGCTTAGGGATTTGGATGATGATGTGGATTGTTTGGATGACTTGGCTATGTTTGGGATGAAAGTGATTGGGTTTGAATGTTATTGGAAGAATGTGTAGGATGACTTGTCTTTATGTGTTTTGGTGTTTAGAGCTTGATGTGGCAATATTCAAACAAATGATTATGCATATACACACATGAATCACTCACACAAGACACATAAGCAAGTTTAGTTTGGAAGAATGTGATGATGGTTAAGCAAGCACATGAAGACAATTCAACAAGTCCTAGTTAAGGCAAGGCCACTATCACAAGGAGGTTCTAGTGAAAATTCAGGGGACCGACACCCCACGAGCATCCAGCAAGCCACTTAAGACTTTAACTAACCCTACTAGGAGTTTTAATATACACAAAGGTACACCTCCTTTCGAGTTAGCACTGTATGGTGAGCGCTAATACCGGTTAGACTTGGCTTTCGCCTTATCCTCTGATTTTTATAGCGGACCGGATGAAAGTACCGCTTGAGGTCATTCCCTTGGGGTGGATACCAAGGCAGGCCTCTCTAAGGCTAAACAAAAGCAACACAAGTAAATGTTTTTGATCTCTAAGTTCATGTTGGGACGCAAGGAGAGAGCATACACATTTACTTGGTCATACTCGCATGGGATTCACTAACCTTAGAAATTCAATGTGTGATCAAACAGTTCAAGCACTTGTTCATTTTAGATCCAAATCCAAATGTGATGAAAGACACTTGTTCATTTTTATCCCAATTTCTCGATGATGTGATAGCAAACAATGTTCGTTTTAATCCCAAAGTCCAAATGTGTGATCAAACAAGATTAGGAGATGAAAGATTAGAATGAGTGCACCTGATACAATCGCTTTCCAATTTGCTGTAGATGTTGATGCCAGTGCTGCTCCAGCTCCTTAGATGCTCCTACAAGTCACCAAATTCCAAAAAGAAACAAGTAAACTTGCAAAGAAGATGATTACATGAAAAAGATGAAATCTAAAAATTCTTATGAAAATGATCTGATACAGAAAAATGGATTGCATAAACAAAAAGTTCAGGAGATTCTAAGTAATTTGAAAAAAAGTTTCGCTGAAAAATGATCAAAATTGCTCAAGTTATGCTCAAATGAAGTTTGCAATGAATCTGAACTTTGACTGATAAAAAAGAGAGTAACATGATACAATCACCTGATAAAACTTGCTCCACTATGTAGTTCGTCCTCTCAACTTTCCAGCGAGTCCTTGTTTGTGCGATTTGGCCTCCGTATGTGAAAGTTATGATAGAAATACCAAGATGCACAATGACAGCAAGCAAAAGCAAGTTACAGTTGCCAGATGCGACATACTGTTGATCAGAGGTGATCTGTATTTTGCAATAGGCGGGATACTGCAGATTAAATGCGACATGAAAAATACTAGATGTGGTTCCTGTTAGCTTGTAAGCGATGCGGATATACCCAGAAGTTACCGATTGCGGGCTAAAAGCGACCTGTACCTGCAAAAACATAGTAAAAACCCTTCCCTACACAGGCGATCACTGTCAGTTCATAAGCGATGCGTATCAGTTTAAACGTGGCTTCTGTAGGATCATAAGCGATGCAAATCAGTTTGAAAGCGACCACTGTTCAATCAAAAGCGACGCGCATCAAGTAAAAAGCGACCACTGTTAGTTCATAAGCGAGCAACCCATTTCAAAAGTGAAACTAACAGTGTAAAAGATCATAAAGCACATAGGCGAATTATGTTGAAGCAAAAGTGATGCATTTCATGCCTTAGGCGATCACTGTCGATGTAAAAGCGATCTAGAAAATGATAGATGCGGCCGATCCCAGTGTAAAAGCGATGCGGATATGCAGAAAGCGGCGTATTTTTGCTCATAAGCGATGCAAAAATGGATGGAAGCGACAAGTAATAGCTTATATGTGACTAACAAATGGCCAAAAGCAAGACATAATAGTCCAAAAGCAATCTGGAGAGTTTCAGGAGACAGAATGCAAATGTTAACCATAAGCGACCAATTTTACCATATGCGATCGCTTTTTGTTCAAAAGCGAGCACTATTTGTTTAAAAGCAGGCCAAATTTGACCATAAGCGACTGCTGTTTGCCCAAAGGCGAGCTGATTTAGCCCAGGTGACTGCTGTTTGATCAGAAGCAACCTAAATTACCAGAAGCGCATTGTTGCAGTCCGGTTGTTGTTTTCTTCACCAAACGCTCTATTTTTCATCAAATTTAGGCAAATTTGTACTCAAAGTTTATGGAAACGGCATCCCGGACGCAATGGTGAGGTTAGATTTGGGCTAAGAGATCATCTACATACATTTTTAGCCAAATATTTGCAAACTAGGGTTAGAAAAATGCAAATTTTTGCTACAAAAGCTTGCAAAAATGAAAGATTGGCGCTCCAAGATATCTAAACTTCATAAAAACAACTCAAATAAGAGAAGTTAATCAATGACGTGAGTCCCATCGGGCATGCCAAAATGTGATAGGTGAAAGTCAGGTTTAGCATATCAAACATAGTCATAAAACCCTAACCCTACCATCATCAAGGAATCTAATCTAAATGAAATCAAAGAACAATGCGATTCAAGCATAACATCACCTAGACCGTGTGATTCCTTGTTTGAGAGATGTGGACTGCTTCTTCAACAATGAACAATTGCAATGCTGAAAGCTGCCATAATGGATGATAAAAGCTCAATGAATGCTCAGATACTCAAGATGCTCAAGATGATAATGTAGGTGCTATATAATTGTTGGATCCCCCCATATGGAATGAGAGGGTGTTTATATAGGGCTCAGCCAAGATCAATCGACGGTGGAGATTCAAAGGCTATGTGAATGGCTAGGATTGAAAGCTACTAAATTTAGGTTCCATTAGTTATGCATGTGACGGATATGAATGATAGTTGTCTTACAACACATGATTGACTGGACAAGTGTTGGAATATGATAAAAGGTGAGTGTTTAATTCAAATAAAATATTTGAATTAGTTGGGATATGAGTTGGATATTAATTAAATAAAATAAATTTATTTAATTAATATGATAAATGAATAGGATGGGATAAGATATGATGTGGAAATTAATTAAATAAATAAAATTTATTTAATTAATTGGGATGAGGATAAGATTTAATTAAATAAATAAAATAAAATTTATTTAATTAATTGGCTTAATGATTTAACAAGGTGTTGCTAGACATGGACAAAGTTGGGACAAATTTGGGTGTCTACAGAATGTATATCGTCAACATACAAGTCCAACATGCAAGGCCGATATACAATGATAATATGCATCGGCTATAGTTGATGTACATCGGCGCAATGAACAAAAGAGAATGCATATTTCACGTATGTTCCCAACATACAATCGAAACATACAAGAAAAAATGTACAGGGCCAACATACATTTGGTGGGGCCTATGAAAGTACAAGGCAGAATATATATCAGGTAGATGCATTAGCGGCGAAGGTGCAAAGGGTCAGGTACAAGGGGCACATACAAAGCCTTTTGTATATCGGCAATATACATTTGAATATACAAAGGCCGAATGTGCAAATGGTGGGGTCCATGATACAAAGGCATTTGTATATCGGCGACATACAAAGAAAAGATCCAAGTTAGATATACAAGGGCAATATACAAAGAGGAAGAGATACAAGGTGGACCTGATAGCAATTCCAATCTGCTCCATAACCATTTGAGGTCCGCGCTATGCATGTTGCATTTTGTATATTGCAATATACAAGCCTACATACAAAGGGATACATACAAGCCGGACCTGACCCAGAATTTAATTCTGACAAATTCAAGCGTCGAGTCCGAGGCTTGTATGTATAAGTGCTTTGTATATTTGAACATACAAAGAAATATACAAAGAAGGGCGATACAAGCTAGACCCAACAGGGCAATCAGATACAGCTAATGATCATTTTAGAGTCTGTGGCTCATATATTTGCACATACAAAGGAGTTACAACTGGTGGGGTCTGCCAAGGCACAAGCGCTTTACATGTATCTTCTGCTTGTATGTTTGCTTGTATGTTTCAATATACAAGGCAAGATACAAAGTTAACATATAATAGGTGGGGCCCACACATACAAAGGCGATTGTATGCATATACAAGTCGTAGATACAAAGAAATATACACGGGTGTTGATGCAAGTTTTTGTATGTATGTTTGCACATACAAAGGTCATGTACAATGCAAGATACAAGGGTCAGATGCATGTTTGTATGTGCAAGTTTTGTATGCATGTTTCGCTTGTATATTAAATATACAAATCTGAATTACAAAGAGGTGACATACTTTTGAACATACAAGGACATTTCATAGCCCGATATACAAAGTACTTGGCATATGCAAAAGGAGTTGCAGAGAAGGTTTTAGATGCCGATTCAGGTGGCAAATTCAAGTGATATATATAAGCGGTTGACCAAAACTTTGACCACCTGTATCTCCTTCATTCTGGCAAATTTTGACATGCTGCAAGAGGCAAAGATGCTCATTGTTGCCTCATCTTTTGTTTGGTGGGGTTTTTAGCAGAATTTTTTCACTTTCAAGTTTTGGATCTAGTTTTGCATATTCCAGCGATTGGACGTTTCAGCAACTTTTACAGATGCAAATGCAGATATTTGTCGAAGATAGACATGGGAGCTGCTCGCATTCAATGCCCAAAATATCTTCCACTATTTCAGGGGTGCAGATTGATGATCCAGCTGCTTGCATTGAAGACTCAGAATATCTCCCACTTGCCCCAGTTCTAGATCTTTTGCACCATAACTTCTTGCAGTTGGACGTCCTTCAGGCAGATTTTTTCCTATTACAACTCCTAGAGCGAATTTTGTAGCTGACTTAGGGCATTTTTGGAATGCTATATATATGCATTCAAATGTTGTGAATGAGGTTAAAATTTTTTTGAGCGTTGAGGCTTTCTATTTCCAAACAAAGCTTTCTGCTACTGTAACTTTGCCTTTCCATTAAATATATGCAAGTTATTTTTGCCTCTTTGGATTGAATTTTAGTTTAGTGTGAATCTGCATATGTTTGCCTGTGAACGTATTGTTCCTTTCAATCATCTTGTTGCTCACCTTTACTAGGATGAGTTAAATCTATGTATGTCATACTTGTTGTATTTGGTTATGCTGTGCATTTTCTCAGTGTTGTAGGAGTTCTTTTATGTAGCTTGGTGGATCACCCTTTACTTTTCAAGTTATTTCATTTCATCTTTCATTCAAAAGCATTCCTTCTCCCTTTTCCTCTGAAGATTTAGTAGTTTTAGGTGATAGCCAGTTAAGGAAGCCGGCCTTCTTTGGAGTCTGATCTCATTTAGCAAAGTCCCACACTTAGAGATCATTCCCATGTTACTCCAGATTGCTGAAGTTTTGCAGCTGTAGTAGAGGGTGCAAATCTAGGTGATAACAACTTTTGGACCGCCCAGTGGTACTGAGAGTTAGGAAATAATTGAAATACTATCTCCTATTACTAGTTTTGATGTGTAGCCAGTAATTTTCAGACCTATGAGAGGTTAAAACTTGCATATCTGCGACTCAAACTGAGGAAAGACAAGCAGATCAATTCTACTATTACATTATATGAGAAAAATTCAAACTCAGAGTTCAAGCTCATTTGACTATTTGTAGCTATCACCACCTAGAAGATAGGGGACAGTTGTAGCAAGGACCCCAGTTTCCAAAAGAGTACAATCAACTCCTCCAAGTTTCAAGTCGGTTGCATCTATAGTTCCTATAGCAGCTCAAGCAATCCTAGCTCTAGCCATTCAAATGGTAAGGAATCAGCCATTTGTGGCTTTTGATGGGGGCAGTCCATTGAATTTAACAGTACATGATGTCATACCTATGGCATCTTTGAAGAGTCTGCCTTATTTCACAGGGGAGAATCAAACTACCCCTATTGAGCACATTAGAGATGTAGCTTCTCTATGTGGTGTTCATCATGTGACCTAGGAGAATGTAGCCATCAGGCTGCTGGCTACCTCTTTCAAGGGAAAAGCATTACAATGGTTTAGGAGTTTACCAGTGCAAACCATTACAACCTGGGATGATCTAGGTGACAAGTTAAATAAGCAATTTCAAGATAAATCAGACAACTTGTCACTGGTTGAACAGATGACTACAATAAAGAGAGCTCCCTAGGAGTAAATGATGGATTTCAACTTCAGATTTTAGAAGACATGGGACAGAATTCCTGCCATGGTAAGGCCTCCAGCTGAATATGCTTTTCTATATTTTTTGAAAGCCCTAAATAGTGATACTTCAGTGATGATACAATCATTAGGAGGTACTAGTTTACCTGATGCATATGAAATAGCTATTAGGTAGAGAATAGCCTGATTTAGGCCAGAAAAATAGCACCTAGACCACCAATGCCCATCTTCCCTGAGATTCAAGCTTTAATGCCATTACCAATTCCATATTTTGCCCCTTTACCTACTATTGCAGCATTACCAAGTACTACCAATTCTGAAAATGCTGCTTCTAGCTCATCACAAGAGTTAAAAGATATTAAAAATAGCCAACAGAAAATAGAAAATATCCTGCAAACCTTTGGGAATGAGTTAGTAAGCATCAAAAAGCAGCAGTCCCAGAGTAGGCAACCTTATCAGCCACAACCTCAAGGGCAAAATTAGCCTTATCAAGGGCAAAATCAGCCTTATCAAGGGCAAAATTACCCTTATCAAGCTAACAGGTCTCCATATCAAAGCAATTACCAGGGTACCAGGCAGAATATGAACCAGAGGCCTTTTCAACCTTATAATCTGGTGCCCATTAATGCTATTAAGGACCTTGTCCCTATTCAAAATAACCTTGTAGTTGAATACGAATGGTGTTTTCCATGCAATCAGCCACACAATCAGGCAACCTGCTCGAATGGGGTTATAAATCAGGCTCTGATGGTCTAGAATGTTGTAGTCTCTCATCCAAATACACCTCATGATGGGGCTGTGCAATAGCAGGACCAGCCTCAAAATGATTCTACCTTCATAAATTAGCAAGAAGGTGAATTCTGTGGTGTAGACAGCGATAATACTGCAGTTGCAGCCAATACAAGAGCCAAAAAGAGGAGTTATGAAATAGATCAAGCAGCGAATAAAGAGAAAGGACATGCTGGTGCTTCTACATCCCATATTCCCCACATTTTACAAAGAAATACATCACCAATAGCAAGGGAAATGCCTCATTTGTAGGCAGATACTATTGCTACGAAGTCACAACAAAAGGTAAATGTCACTCCACCTTTCAATATTATTGAAAATATGAAGAAGATGAATGTGACCATGTCTATGTGGGATTCTTTAGCCATCCCAGGCCAAAAAGACATATTGCAATCTGCCTTGTCTGATTTAAAAGTGCCCAATAATACAACTGTTGACCCAAATAGGACTGTCCTAACCAATTCATCCCAGGATAACAGCAAACAGCTAAACAAAAATGCCAAACCACTTCCCTTTTATGTGTCTTTGATAATCGGAGACAAGTTAGTACATAACTGCATGGTGGATAGTGGTGCAAGTAGTTTTGTGATGCCAAAACAAATTGCAGACCAATTAGGATTGAAGTACTAACCCCTTGAGAAAGGTGTGCTTCAGTTAGATGGCACCGCCGTTAATACTGTGGGTGTGATCAAAGACCTAGGTCTCACTCTGCACACTTTCCCAAATGTTTCCATTTCCTAGGAGGTGTTCATCATAGATCTACCTCCCTATTTTGCCATGTGTTTATCAAGGGAGTTCACAGCCAAAATAGGAGGATATTTATCCTTGGATTGGTCCCACATGTTTTTCAGGACCAGATATGGTACAAAAGTAACCCTAAAATCTGAATTGCTTTCAAATCATCACATAGAGCCCTATGTTCCAAGTGTTGTTAATGCAAATTGCATTATTTATGATAACCTTGAACTTGTTGCTGCTTAAGAGCTACAAGCTGAAAGTATACCAGAGGTGTTGTTTAAGGAGTGGGCCTCGAAAAATGTTGTTGATGATGCTGAGGGACACATCCAAGAAACTGGTATGGGGATTTACATACTACATGAGCCTGAAACAGCAATTCCAAATCTAGTAAAAGATACAGAACAGCAGACAGAATAGCAAAGTGAGGTATAGAAAATGTACTTTGATGGCTATAGGGACAAGAATGGATCAGGTGGTGGTGCAATGCTTGTGTCTGCACAAGGTGAAAAATATTATTTTGCTTTCCATTTTGCCTTTTCTTGTACAAATAACACTGCTGAGTATGAGGGCTTGATCCAAGGTTTGCAGTGGGCAAGAAAGAGGAAAATTGGCTTTTTGCAGGTATATGGTGACAGTGAACTCATCGTCAATTGGGTGAGAGGACTACATGTTACAAAAAATGATGTTTTGAAATGCTACAAACATAGGGTATGGGACATGATTGAAGAGTTTGATGCTTTCAATTTGATCTCTATTCCAAGAAATCAGAATTATCATGTAGATAAGTTAGCTGCAATTGGGGCTCAGTTTGACATCCCCAACAATATTCAAAGAGAAAAGGTATAGCCTCACATGAAAATAGTCAACAGACATTCTATCCCTGACAATAATATTCATTGGCAGGTTTTTGAAAGTGATGAGCAGATCCTACATTTCATGTTAGAGAAGGATGAGTTTTCCATGATGAATTAGGATAAACTCAAGCAGCAATATGAAGATGGTCAAGTTATTCAGTTAAGGACAAACAAACTGCCCAAAGCATTGGTAACCTTGGAATCCATTTTTGGGACTGATGATCAACTAAAGAAGAGTCAAACCAGCATGCAGGTGAAAGAGGAGCATTACAAAGAGCTAGAAATATTTAAGGGTAAGCTTCTCAAAATAGGTAAAATATGTTCCCCTAAAGGTAGAAAAGCTTTCATTGCTCTACATTAGGAGTTTGAAGATGTGTTTGCTTGGGATTATTCAGACCTAAAAGGGTTTGACCGTCATATTGCCCAACATACCATAGAATTAGAACTAGGTACTAAACCTGTGAGGTAGAAGCAAAGACCTTTAAATCCAAAGCTTGAGCCTCTAATGATTAAAGAACTAACCAAACTGATCAAGGGAAAGATCATTTTCCTGATCAAACATACTTCTTGGGTCTCTAACCTTGTCCCTGTGAGGAAAAAGAATGGAGAGATTAGACTGTGTGTTGACTTCAGAGACCTAAATAGAGCCTCCCTAAAAGACCACTACCTGTTGACCTCAATGGAGCAAATTTTGCAAGTAGTGGCTGGTTCTGAAAGATTCTCCTTGCTTGACGGATATTCTGGCTACAATCAAGTGTTATTTAAGGAGGAAGATCAATTTAAAACTACTTTCACCACTAAATGGGGGACCATGGCCTACAAGAGAATGCCTTTTGGTCTTTCAAATACTAGCTCTACTTTTCAGAGAGCTATGGATATGGATTTTAAGGGTTTGTTGTATAAACTGGTGCTGGTGTACCTAGACGACATCACAATTTTTTCTAAAAATGCAGCTGAGCATTTATCCCACTTAAGGCAGGTATTTGAGAGATGCAAAGAGTTTGGGATATCGCTCAATCCTAAGAAATGCATTTTCACTATGCACGAGGGCAAGCCATTAGGGCACGTTGTGTCGAAGGAGGGCATTACCATTGATCCTGAAAGAGTAAAGGCTATTTTGGAGTTGCCTTTACCCAGCCATACGAAGGGACTACAAAGTTTTATTGGCAGAATTAATTTTCTACAAAGATTTATTCCCAATATTGCAAATCTATTGAAGCCTTTGACATCTATGTTGAAGAAAAATATAGTTTTTAGTCAGACGAAAGAAGCCAGACTCAGTTTTGAGTCTATAAAAGAAGCATTGTCAACTACACCAACCTTGGTAAATCCTAACTTCTCAAGGGATTTTATCTTGTATGCTTATGGCGGCCTGGATACAATCTCTACAATTTTGGCATAGCAGCAGAGCGACGGCTTTGAACATCCAATTGCTTTCTTTAGTCAGGGGCTAGAGGAGTATGAGCAAAGGTATAGTTTCATCGAAAAACATTTCCTTGCAGTGGTAAGGAGCCTCAAGAAGTTTCAGCATCTGGTTTCTACTAATAAGATACATTTGATGGTTGCTCACCCTAGCATGAAGGAGTTCCTGTTGGGTAAGGACGTGAATGAGAAAAGGGCTGGTTGGATCACCAAGGTCATGGAATATGATGTGGAGATTAAGATAACCAAGCTTGTCAGAGGCAGAGGACTCAGTGAACAGCTTGCTACCAGTCCTAAGAATGAAATAGAAAAAGAGGAAGAGGTGCTTCTAACCATTGAAGATGCACCTCAGGATGATACAGCAGCAGTGGGCACAAGTTGGGTTAATAACATGACCTAATTTTTGCAAATAGGTAAATGTCCAGTAGGTTTGGATAGAACCAAGAGAAGGTATTTTAGACTACACTCTGTTCCATATGTTTTAATAAATGGCATCCTTTTCAGAAAAGATTTTAATGGTGTATTGTTAAGATGCATTGATAATAATCAAACTAACAAGGTGCTGCATGAGTTTCATGATGGAATAGTAGGGGGTCACTTTGCCCCAAGGACTACTGCTTGGAAAATAATGAGAGTTGGATATCACTGGCCCAGCTTATTCAAGGATGCCCATGCATGGGCTAGAAAATGTGTAAAATGTGCCATATTTGCAGGCAAAGAAAGGCTACCAGCTTTACCTCTACGACCAATTCAAGTAGAACAGCCCTTCATGAGATGGGGCATTGATTTTGTAGGTCCCATTAATCCACCATCAAGTGCAAGCCACAGTGGATACTTACAACTACAGACTATTTCACAAGGTGGACTGAAGCAATGGCTCTGAAGGAATCAAATGAAAATATTGTTTTAAATTTTTACCAAGATTTGATATCCAGATTTGGGGTGCCTAAGTTAATTATCTCAGACAATGCTTTAGCCTTTGTAGGATTAAAGATAACTGACTGGGCTGTTAAGAATGGGATCTATTTGAATACTTCATCAAATTATTACCCACAGGGTAATGGTTTGGTTGAATCTACAAATAAGAGCCTCATAAGGATTGTTAAAAGATCAATGGAAGACAACCAGAGGACCTGGCACACTAGTCTAAAATATGCCTTATGGGCAGACAGAATAACTCCCAAGAGGTCTATTGGGAATTCCCCATATATGCTAGTTTATGGGAAAGAGGCAAGATTGCCTATATCTATGGAGCTGCCAGCACTTGATATCATAAATCAGCTGGAGATGTTTGAAGCAAAGGATCCCATGGCTGTCAGATATGCTCAACTTATGGAGCTTGAAGAAATCAGAGACAAGGCTATGAAAACTATGGAGTATCATCAGCTTCAGACCAAAAGAAATTTTCATCAGAAGGCCACTCCCAGAATCTTTAGGGAGGGTGATATGGTGCTCAAATGGGATGAGTTGAAAAGCAGACCAGGAAAGCACTCCAAGTTCGACAACATGTGGAGTGGCCCATTTCTCATCACTAAATGCAAGGAGCACAATGCATTTCAGTTATCAAATATGGATGGACAAAATTTGCCTATCCCAATCAATGGGATACACTTGAAGAAGTGTTTTGAGGTATGAGTGTCTTGTAAATTAGTAGATTAGATTTCTTGCTTCCAATAAGTGTTGTTGCACAATAGTTTAGATCCCTTTTGTTTGATTTCCCTAAAGTGTTGTCTAGCATAGTTGGAGGGGTTGCCTTCAGTATTTTTGTCTTGGTTTGGTCTTTAAGATGTTCTTCACTGCCAATATCCTGAGTTGCTAAGGTCAAAATTGTTTGTCAAAGATATATTTTTAGTTTTGATATGACTCCATGACCAATAGATTCTTAAGGCCATTGGTCTAATTGTTTAGCAGGCAAACATCCCATAGAGGTCGCCAAATTGTTGACCTATTTTTTTCCTCTGTCTAGAGCCAAATAGTTCACCTTGTATTTTCCTTGAAAATCTTTTAGGAAATGTCCCTACAGGCTTAAATCCTTCAAATAATTATGCTATGCCTTGCCAAAAATCCTAAAAAATCTCACCTTGAGATTCCTTACAAAAAACCCAAAAATCTTTTAGCTTCAAGTATTTTCTATCGCTGGGATTTCTTAGTTTCATGCTTGTATTTCAATATGCATTTTTTGAATGTACATTCGCATATACATTCGCCATTGTATGTTTGGAACATACATTGGCAATATGCAAAGGGCTAGATGCAATTGGCAAGCATACAAGGATGAATGTACATTTTGCAATGTATATTGGCAGGACATACAAAGGACTTTCGCCTAAGATACAAAGTTCACATACAAGTGAGAATATACAGTGGAATGTATATCGCCAACAAACAAGTCCAACATGCAAGGCCGATATACAAAGATAATGTGCATCAGCTACAGTTGATGTACATCGTTGCAATGAACAAAAGAGAATGTATATTTCGCATTGTATGTTCCCAACATACAATCGAAACATACAAGGAAAAATGTACAGGGCCGACATACATTTGGTGGGGCCCGCGAAAGTACAAGGTAGAATGTATATCGAGTAGATGCATCGGTGGCGAATGTGCAAAGGGTTAGGTACAAGGGGCACATACAAAGCCTTTTGTATATCGGCAATATACATTTGAATATACAAAGGCTGAATGTGCAAATGGTGGGGTCTACGATATAAAGGCGTTTGTATATCAGCGACATACAAAGAAAAGATACAAGTCAGATATACAAGGGCAATATACAAAGAGGAAGAGATACAAGGCAGACCCGATAGCAATTCCAATCCACTCCATAACCATTTGAGGTCAGCACTATGCATGTTGCATTTTGTATATTGTGATATACAAGCCTACATACAAAGGGATACATACAAGCTGGACCCAACCCAGAAGTTAATTCTGACAAATTCAAGTGTCGAGTCCATAGCTTGTATGTATAAGTGCTTTGTATATTTGAACATACAAAGAAATATACAAAGAAGGGTGATACAAGCCAGACCCGACAGGGCAATCAGATATAACTAATGGTCATTTTAGAGTCCACGGCTCGTATGTTTGCACATACAAAGGAGATACAACTGGTGGGGTCCGCCAAGGCACAAGTGCTTTGCATGTATCTTCTGCTTGTATGTTTGCTTGTATGTTTCGATATACAAGGAAAGATACAAAGTTAACATACAATAGGTGGGGCCCACACATACAAAGGCCATTGTATGCATATACAAGTCACAAATACAAAGAAACATACAAAGGTGTTAATGCAAGTTTTTGTATGTATGTTCTCTTTGTATGTTCACACATACAAAGGTCATGTACAATGCGAGATACAAGGGTCAGATGCATGTTTGTATGTGTAAGTTTTGTATGCATGTTTCGCTTGTATATTGAATATACAAATTCGAAATACAAAGAGGTGACATACTTTTGAACATACAATGACATTTCATAGCCCGATATACAAAGCGCTTGGCATATGCAAAAGGAGTTGCAAAGAAGGTTTTAGATGCTGATTCATGGGGTACACAGATGCAAAGCGATATATACAGGCAGTTGACCAAAACTTTGAGCATTGAGTCTTTTCTGTTTCCAAACAGAGCTTTCTGCTACTGTAACTTTGCCTTTCCATTAAATATATGCAAGTTATTTTTGCCTCTTTGGATTGAATTTTAGTTTAGTGTGAATCTGCATATGTTTACCTATGAACGTATTGTTCCTTTCAATCATCTTGTTGCTCACCTTTACTAGGATCAGTTAAATCTGTGTTAGTCATACTTGTTGTATTTGGTTATGTTGTGCATTTTCTCAGTGTTGTAGGAGTTCTTTTATGTAGCTTGGTGGATCACCCTTTCCTTTTCAAGTTATTTCATTTCATCTTTCATTCAAAAGCATTCCTTCTCCCTTTTCCTCTGAGGATTTAGTAGTTTTAGGTGATAGCCAGTTAAGGAAGCCGGCCTTCTTTGGAGGTCTGATCTCATTTAGCAAAGTCCCACAATTAGAGATCATTCCCATGTTACTCCAGATTGCTAAAGTTTCGTAGCTGTAGCAGATGGTGCAAATTTGGGTGATAACAGTAATCATTGATCCCTCTCTGCCTCTAAAACAAAAGATTATGTTGTTAATGGATTCCTTCAAAGTTTATTATTCCTACATAGAGCAAAAAGTTGAACAAGAGGAAACAAAAAGAATGATTGATAATAGAATGACTGAGATGATTGATAAATGTGCTAATGCACATAATAAACTTAAAGAATATTTGAAGAAGTTCAAAGATTGCATTAATGAGGCCACTACATTATATCTGTTCTGCCTAAATTGGCTAAACTCAACAAAGAATATCAAAGCTCAAGTGGATACCATTGAGACACAAATCAGTCAGATGGTCGGTATGTATGATTTGTCTAAGAACTAAATTGGTAACAAGAGCTCAATTAGAAAACCTTCATGTGTAGTTATCTCAACTACAGGACCAAAGAGAAAACTTGAAGAAACAATTTGGTCATTTGAGAGAGGTAGTGAATCTGAGACTTGCCTCATTGTCTAGTCTACTAGGGGAACCAGAAAAGGTAGATCAAAAGATAAAAACCCCAAGCAACATAGAGGAAGCTGAGGAGCTATGCATGCAGTGTAAATGCCAAACCCATATGTTCACCTTAGAAAGTGCCAACTGGACAACAACTCTTCAACAACTCAAGGTAATCTACAAGGCCATTATACAATCCAAATGAGTTGTAAGAGTAATGTAAATAAGACAATTTTTGATATATATAGTCTTGTGGAGGATGGTAGTGTCACACCATGTACATAGCATCTATTTTTGAGGAATCTTCATCTTAGGGGAGTACAGTTTTAGAAATCATTTTGTTAGGGGGAGTCTATACATTTTTTGAATTGATACAAATAAAGGATATCAAGCCCTTTGTCCTTGATGTCAAAGGGAGAGAGAAATATATATTTAAGGGGGAGTATATGTTGCCATCAATTACAAAGGGGGATATTGTTGGCAATATGTATTGTCATTGATGTCAACATAGTATATGGAAATATAAGCACTGTAACCTCATAAAATGTCTCCTTGGGGGATTTTCCCTCATAAGGTTTAGCTCTCGGGTCTTTTATCTGCATTTAGGACATCTTGCATCATAATTTCACATCTCGATGAAATGATCCCTAAGTTTCATGATAAATGGGACCTAGGGTGATCCCTTGAACCTAACCCTGCCTAAAATAGGGGGAGGACTTGGGCCCATGCCTAGTCCTGCCCTATTTTGGGCCAGTCCCAATTTTTGGGTGTTGGCTTGCGACCGTTATTTAGGTCCTATGCTGACACGGTAAGTTTGAATTACAAAATTCTTGGCAGGAGTGTTTGTAGTTGCATATAAAAGCATGTTTATGCATTCATTTGTAAACTAGATTGTTATTGTGAACTTCATGCATTCCAAAGGTGATTCAAGGCATTCATTGTGTAGCGAGAGCAGATTTGTGGTGTCTATGTGTTTGTCTTTGTAGATGGGAGCAATCATCTCCTCATGGCATGAAGAGCTTCTTTCTCCCATGAGATCTTCACTACAAGGTGACATCTATTGTGTTTTTGAGCATTTATCATTTGGTTTTTGCCTCTGCCTCCCAAGGGCACGCACTCTCTATCTAACAACGGTGTTCGGAAGACTTGAATGTCTCTCTGAGGCTTGACTAAGGCAAGCCTCTAAACACCACAAACCCTTCCCAAAGTTTCATGATTACAGGTTACAGGTCAAGGATACATAAAAAGTGAAGTTGCAGGAGGGTATATCAGAGTGTTAGAATTGTTGATCAGAGAAGAAAATAGCTCCCTGGACTAGGGTGCCCACTCATTAGTCCTCAAAGTTTTGTGACGAGAAAACCTTTGGTATGGAAGGAACATGTTGCAGATCTTGTTTGCAAATCCTAACAAAAAGTAGGGCCTTGGACTTGGGTGCCCGCTCTTTAGTCCCTGACTATTCTACTTCTAAACCCCGAAAATAGGTGCACAGTTATTTGTCATTTTATATCTTTCTATAGCAACATTTACTGATATTCATCTATTTGTTGTTGTATTTGCATAATTAGGGTTTTGATGTATAATTGAGCATAAGAGAAGATAATTGGAAATCAAATCATAAAATCTAAGCTTCCCTACATCTCATAGTGATCTAGGGTCTGATAGTGCATGGCCACTCGGCCCTAGGTCCTTGAATGTAATTGGTGAAAGGAGAATACACATACAAGACTACCAAAAACCAACTATCCAAATTTTACCCTTTACAAGGACAAACTTGTATAGAGGTAAAGTCAGCATGGTCAAGGAAAACCCAATCTAGGAGAAGAGAAAATAGTATAAGTATGGTGAGGTGATCATTTTTGTGTCTGAGAATGATGCGGAGGTAAATACTCATGTCCTTGCAGATTTCTAGTATCCCTACATGTATATCTCATCAGTTTGGAATACCACACTTAATGATAAATACCAAAAATCTGTCTAAGGCATTCACAGTACATATCCCAAGGTAGAGTAACATTGTTTTAGTCCACATTTCTCTGCAGAGCAAGATTTGATCTTGCAATTTTGAAGACAAGTTTATCCAAGTATTGAAATGATATATCCAATTTTTTAGGTCTTCACATCTTCAATAGAAAAAGTTACAAGGGACAAAGTACTGGTTACTACTTAGACAGGGCAAAATTGCTAGGGTTTTGTTGAAAATTGTGAATTTTGCATATAACCTAGTAATTCCAAAATCTAGGGTTTGTAGGTAAAATCTTGCTTCAAATTTTTATACCAATCTTAGACACTCATTCAAATTTTCATTTTCTGTAGTGTTGCATTTTATTACAAATTTGCATTTAGATTTCAAAAATTTGCATTTTTGCATAGAAAATTTCAACAAAAACTAGCATTTTCATTGATTTTTCATTAGATTTGAACTTGCATGTTGCATCCTAGGACTTGGAAATCATTTTCTGATCTGAGAGAATTTAATTTTCATCATAAATCATCTTTAAAAACATTCATATGGCATTTTACATCAAAATCTCAAACTTAGGGCTTGAAAAACATCAATTTTCACTAGATTTGGCCTTATCGACTCTCTAAATTTGCACCATAGGCATGTTGTAAAGAATATTTTTGCACTGATTGTCTAATATCAGGGGTATTATCTACTTCCCCTCCTAAAATTCTTTACAACACCTTGTTATTGGCCTCTTGTATTGAAAATTTTGTGACAAATTGCACATTTTTGCTATTTTTGCCCTAGGGTTTGACCTAGTTTGCACCCTAAGTGTGTTGTAATAGATTTTATGCTTAGGTGATTGATATCATTTCTATAATTTTCTATACCTCATAAAATTCCTTACAACACCTCTTTCATTAGGTCTTGGGATTGAAAAATGGTGAAATTTTGCATATTTAAGGGCATTTTCACTAGGTTTTGACTAGTCATCATCTTGGATTTGCATCAAGAGCGTGTTGTGAAGGATCTTATTGTTGTATTGGACTGATATTAGACACATTATTTTATGCCCCTGATCAAATTCCTTACAACACCTTTTCTTTCATATATTTGCATTGAAAAAGTACAAAAAATCAAGCATTTTAAGTCATTTTTGCATATAGTTTTGCACTTGTCTTTGGCATACTTTTGAAAAACTTTTTAAAATCTGATATTGCATTGATTTTAAAACATATATCATGGATAATTATTTGGAAGCTCTATTTGCATACATCATGGACATTGATCATTTCTCTAAATTCATTGATAAACATCCTCAAGTTTTGGAACAAATAGCATACATTCATGATGTTGATCTCTCTATGTTCTCCACATATGAAATCATTTGTTGTATATCTGATCTTGATAGCTTCACAAACCTCATGGGAATATATCCTTGGATATTATATGATCTCACTAAATTCATGATCAATAGTATATATACTAGTGATGACCTCAAAATGTTAGATGAAGCCTTAGATGACTTTATGGAAAATTCCCCTATGACACCTTTTGCTAAAACATGTGATGATAACTTTGGTTTACATTATGATCCCTCTCCCAAGGTTGTTCCTCCTCATGAGTACACTTTGATGCAAGAGGATGGCTTCATTGACACATCTCTTAACATCACACCGCCAAACCTTCATTCTAATGCTCACTCTGGCCAAGATGAAGCATTAGCAAATGAAGAGACATCACCACTTTACCATTCCAATGCTCTCCCTAGCCAAGAGGAAGCATTAGTGAATGAAGATCTCCCTTTCATGAAGAACATTCCATGGGTAGACAATGAGCATTCATTTAACAATAATCAAAATCCTACCTTAGTGCATGGAATCTCTATGGATTATTCCACCAACCTTTTTCCTTTAGTTGATTGTTCACACACCTTGGATTTCACTAAGGAAGAGAAGACCTTTAATGTCCCTCCTTTGATTAAATATTCAAGACATTTGGACATCACTAAGGATATAGCACTAGTGGATGAGGAGAAGTCTCACATTAAATCCCTCAAGGATGGATGTTGAGATCACTCAAAATAATTTGCTTCTCCCACCACCTACGATGATAGAGAATATGTGTACTGATGTACTTCAACAAGAAAATATTTTGCCTAACATTGAATCAAACCAAGAATGAACAAAAGAATAATGACAAAGACTTGGCAATTGTACCTTAAGTTTGGGATTGGGAAGAGAATGATTTGATTGTTGATAACCTCTAGCATGAATCTCCCTACAGGTAAGTATCTCTTGTGATGACCCACGATGTGTTATCTATTGTTTAGGCCTCTAAGGATGACCCCTGATTCTCTTGTAAGGTCCGGGATACCAGGAGACCGCCTCTATTGTGACCTTCTATTTGTATCATCATTCTTCTATATTGCCTCTCTCTCTGATTTCATTGTTGTGTGTTGTGGCTTGTTAGGTCTCAAAAATGCAGGTTACAAATCCTAAGAGGATGCCAGGCTCTATGATCAGATTGGCAAAGTTTTTGAGCTAACACGACAGAGTTAACCTATATGGTTGATGACTCCCTGCACTTTAGGTTCTGCTAGACCTAGGCGGGTAAACCTTAATAGCTTAAAACAAACTGAATGAACGTGTTTGAGTTGATTCTACCCATAGTGGCAAAGGGTGTGGAATAGATGAGAGCTTGTAAACTACATCTAATCCTAATACTTGAAAGATGATTGATGTGAATTGTATAAGCAATACCAAGGTAAATTTTATAACTATGCTCAACTAATGAATGAGTGTTGAATAAAACTAATTGATAATTTAGGATGAGACCAATGCCTTGTTGGGTAAATAGAATCAAATGAAAATCTAAGACCAGTGGCTTATAGTGGGAAATAACTCTAACTGTTTGGCACAATACTTTGGTTTATATCTTGAATAAATGGGCAAGGAAATAATTGACAAACTCTTCTTAATAATCTAGTTGACACAATCAAATTTCTTGTTATTCACCAGAAGGAGTTTTAATCCTTTCTTGAAGGAACCAATTGAATGAATTATACAAGAACAACAGACAATATCAACATGGAGACATAATGACAATCCTAATTATATGATTCTTCTTAGTGATCCAAACCAACACTTTTAGATTACTGTGACTGATCAAAAGGATTTTAATTCTTTTTATGGAAACCAATTAATCCAATCACACAAATACAACAAATGTGCATTGCCAAATTAAATATATACTTGATATATTAATTTGAATAAGGAAATACTGAACTGGAGACAACCATATAATTGAATAATTTTAACAAACAATTGATGCCAAAATAAAACCACAGAATTAGAGAACTTCAATTTACTTCTTCAATATAATGCATGCAACATGGTCTTTTTAAAACATCATAAATTTCATGTATATTATATCCTATTGCTGATGATTATTCATCATCATATGTCCAACTTATATAGAAATATCTATGAGAGACATAACTCTTCAAAGTGTCTTTTGGGAATAAAATTGATTAACACAACATAAACAAAGAAAATGATCTTAAGAGCTACTAAGCCATAAGTATATCTAAGCAAGATGATCCAAGTATTCCTGGCTACAATGTGTATCAGTAAACTCTATAGCATTTCTTTTGATGATGTCTATTGTCACCATCTTCTCCAGATGCTTGCAGGCTTCCCCAGATGCAAAGTCTTTGTCCTTGAGAGCTCCCAAGGCTTCATGCAATATCACTTGACACTCTTTACTCCATTCATCTTTTCTCTTTAGCTCTTTGTCATTTCTAAACAACATGGGCACTCCTGCTTTTGAAGCTTCAATACATTCTTTAGCATCATTTTTAAGCTGGTCATAATATATCTGATGTTGCTCAACCAAGTCTTTTGCACTAGAAGTACCTGTAGTGTCAGAAACATCCTTACTTTGTATCTCATGGAGTTTCTCCTGAAGCCTATTGTTTAGCCTTTCATGCTCTTGGATCACCTTATAGTTTCTAGAATAAACATACCAAAATTTGATCATCCAATGCATCATGTTAACATGCCTATTCTAGAGTACTGTTGCAAGTGTGTCAATCTGGACCTGAGCTATCTGATCAACAGATGGTGATTGAGTGCTTTGTGAGCTCTCTCCTTGAGTTAACCTTTTCACTGACCCTCTGAAGGTATTCTTAACAATATCTTTCAAGACCTCATTTTCTTTTGTTAACCTTTCACAACTCAGCTTATATGCATCACGTTCTTTGATCAGCATCTGAGCCTGTGCTTTGTTCAACTTTGCAACATTTATGCCAATTTTTGCAGTAATCAAGGGGTCAGTTTCCCCTGCCTTCAAAGTCATGACATGCCCAAAAGCCTTTTTAGTATCTATAATGGTTGTCTACTTATGAGGCGGGTACAAGGCCCATATCATTAGTGAATTTTAATCATTATTATATTTGGTGCCCATATATACTTTTGTGACACCCTCAGGAGTGAGCTTATATTTGTCATCAATATTATGCAAAAAACTATCAAACACCAAAGTAGAATTTAAATCAAGTCCAAGAAATATCATAATGCCTGCTTCTCTGAGCAGCTGTCTACCCTTACTAGGAGCCATAGCTTTCAATTCATTGTCCACCATTGTTTTTTACATATCAATTAATTGTCTTTCATTGTCAGTCGTAACATTATCAACTAACTCCCTGATCTCTTTTCCCTTGCATTTATATAAAAATGATTTAAACTCTTTAGAATGAATAAATTAATCATCTAAAATAAAAGAATCATATGCTAATTGTCTAGGATCTTCATCAGTAGGTCCCTCCTCATCACATTCTATATCAGGAGATTGACAACATTGCATTTTCCATTTGGATATTTTGGTTGTCTATTAATGTGGCTCTTCTTCTTCTACAGACCCCTCATCAGCAGAGGACAACAACTCTATCTCTGCAAGCTATCTCTTCTTCTCTTCTAGTTCTCTATTATGTTTCTCAATCACTAATTCAATCTCAATTTTTTCCATATTCCTAATAATGTCATCATGTGGATATGGGACATGTGTATATCCACTGAGGTTTTGTTTTCTCTTAGCAAGATCAATGAAGCCCTCAGGATCAAATCCTTTTCTTTCCTCTGCATATCTCATGTTGTAATGCATCAATTTATCCATAATGATACCATAACCCTCTTTAGATACCACAGTAAAATCTCCAAAGCATAGAGTACTAGGCATGAAGGATTGCTTGTCATAGGATCTCAAATTCATCACATTAGAGTAGTTCATTTGCCTAACTATCTCTAAGTAGGCAATTCTATTAGGAATTATCTTAGGCATTATAAACGGGGTGTCCTCAAAACCATAAATTCTTACCATGGTTGAATCCTCGAAACAATACCAATCACCCCAGTTGTGGGTGACAGTAGGAGGACCACCAAAATCTTTGGGTCTGAGAAACCTCTGTATTTCATTTGATAGTGAATATTCACAAGGATGATTGAAATATCTATACAACGCTTTTACATAGTATTCTTCAAAATGAATATAACTAGAATGGGCATACCTGTTGTCCCATATCCTCGTCCACATTTGCACGGGTGACTTTTGCCCCCACTGGTCCACTGGAGCAACTTTGAATTCACTTGCGCATAATCCTATTTCTTGGCCATAATAAAGCACCATGTGCATGAGGAGTGAGTAGTGTTCAAAAGAGACCAATGGGGCGTTGTTCTTGATTGTAGTTAAACCAGAATCAATTCTTCCAAAAACATAGGTAGCATAGTCAAACTGCCTGGCATTGTGGCATTGGATATTTGTTGCTATCACCATCAAAGGAATTGTCATAAAATTAGGAACCTCTGACCCTAGGACTTGGCCCACAGAATAATATGCGTATTGTATATATGGTTCAAATAATGACACATGGAATGGAGGTCCATCATTATCATTAAGAGGCACCATTTCTCCTTTTACCCTAGGCCTGTGAATAGGTAATCTCCATCCATTATACGTGGTGTCCATTCTCTAGTACTCTTTATCCAAATCTTCATAAACTATGGGAACAGTACACAAATCATCTAAGTCAAATACTTCACAAATGGCATTCTTAGACAAATGTATAACAAGATCCCCTTGCGGGTTGCATATGGCCTTGAGGCTTGGATTATAATGCTTAGCTAGGACTTTGAGGAGTTCTACATTTAGAAACACATCAAGAACGACCAATTTGCCCAAATTCAAGTGCCATGGGTTAGACACTGGGAAATTCTTGAATCTTCTATTGTAATGGAATTTCAACAATTCATAACCTCTTATTGGAGTCCACATGTTTCCAAGGTATTTGCACTTGTCTTCTAATTTGTCTACTTCTACCCTACGTTGTGCAGACCTTTGGGCTTTAGGGGTTGATCTAGGCAATTGGTCAATTAAATCTTGATTCAGTTTCCTGTCTTTTAATTTTTCATCAGGGCTTTTATCTATTTTTTGTTTCTTGGGCTTACTGGTTTCACCTGGCTATTTTCTGCCCTTTCCTTTCACTGGAGTCTCCATTACACTTATGGATGGCAAATTCAAATTGTAGTCTATCACACAGAGGTTTTTTTAGTATGTACCTATTATGTGATGATTGAACTCCTCTATCCTTTCCTCTGAGTTCTCACTTATGCGCTCCTCTCAGACAATTCATTTGAATCTAATTGCAGTGATTTTGAATGGCTTTTCAAAGGATTTCTTCCTTGTCTGCAATTAATTGTTCCAGTGTATTGATTTTCATAATCGTTGTGAGATGTCACATCGCCATAACTCCCTTCATTAGTAGGAATTTTGTAATGTTAGGGCGATCTAATATCTTCTTATGGTGCAAACATTTGCCTATGGATCAATCATTGTGACCCTTCATTTTGTCTCCTCGATGTCTTCTTTTATAAAAACATATATAAGTTTTGTATCGACAAGATATTTTGAGGTCTACCTGATATAGAAATAGGCATGGCCATCATCGGCCTGACTTACTTTGTTGCCATGGGAATAACATTTTACTTTGATATCTTAAGTGTCTCCGATATGAGTATCGGTAAGAGTCTTATCGATGAACGTGGCCATTGTTATCATTGGAACAAGATATGACATTGGAATGACTTGATTCCAACTAACCGATCATGGTTGTTTCCCCGATATCTTCCTTTACATCTTTCATCGGAGTGATCGTCACAACATGTTACCAACATTCTTCATCATTGTGAGCGTTGGTTCGGCAAGACTTGTAAGCTTTGTTCCAACTTGTTCACTTTTGCCGATGGTTTTTATCTTCTATACATATCGGTGTGACTTAGGCCGAAACAATCTCTTTAGTTGCTAAGACATTAAAGTGTCAGACACTTTAATTCTTCACTCCGATGTTCATCTCCTACTGATGATCAGTAATTTCATTCATTCCATAGGTTTTTCGGTAAGAGTCCTACCAAATTCCTTCATTGGTCTGATTTATAATGTCAGGGGAGTTTTTGGAGTATTCTCCGATAGTGATTTATTATGCTGATAGTTCTCACTTTGGATTAACTCTGCGTGACTACAAATTCTCTCTCTGATGAAAGGTCATCGGTGTTACTTTCTTTGTCGGTGATTCCTGAAATCTTCTCCCCAATCATTATTCTCATGTCGATACTCATTTTAGCCCGTCTCATTGATCGGTATAAAGAAAGTGAGGTCTTGCTGAAATTAAGGAACTTAGGCCCCTTTATTGTATACGGTGTGATGGGTGAGACAAAGTTTGGTGGTAAAGATCATGCGATCTTATAGAATTCATCCGCCGCTATTATGATTTTGGGCACATGATTTTCTAATTTGGTTGGACATGGGGTGTGTAGGAATATAGGAAAATTTTAAAAATTTTCTGTTCCAATAGTAGCTCTGTCTGGTTTTTTTTTTTTTTTTTAATTATAAATATTTTTTATTTTTATTTTTATTTTTAGTCCTATACTACTGTACATGGCAACTTTTTGTTATTGTGAGTGATTTATAGGACTGTCCATGTACTGGTAGATCCTAATCCCTTTTGATTATCCTAGACTACTGTGCATGGAATAAGAGTATTTCAAGAATTATTTAAGAGTTGTCCATGCACTAGCAACACTTATTCCTCTTTGTGCATGATTTTGATATTTCATGAAAAGAAAAGTTTCAGAAACTGTCCATGCACTGGTAGCTCTTGCTCTTCTCTAGACATATTTTACAGGTAGTAATAATCATCTCCCCCTTTACCAGTGACAACAAAGGGACCTAACCACAAGGATTCAAACTTTCCTTGCTTTCCCTTTTCTTGACATCTGGCATTCCACATCAATACCAAATCATTTATTTCAAATTTCTTGTCCTTGGCCTTTTTGTCAAAAAGATATTTCACTTGTGATTGCAATTTGTTGTTCTATTTTTGAGCCAATCTCCTTGTCTCATCAAGTTCCGCAAGATGCTCTAATCTCTCCTCCATTGGTTTAGGGACATTTAAATCCTCTCGAAGAACAAATTTGTACACTGGTAAAAGATTTTCTAATGGCATCCTTGCTTGTGTTCCATACACTAGTTCAAAAGGAGATCTCCCAATTGCTCTCTTCACAGCAATCCTATCAGCCCACACAGCCATTCTCAACATTGAATCCCATGCCTTCTTGTTTCCCTCCAACATTCTCTCTATAATTTTCAAAAGATTTTTGTTGCTGGATTTTGCCTACCCATTTGCTTGTGGATGATAAGGGGCAGCATAGGACACAGTAATGCCATGTGTATTACAAAAATTTTTGAACTCATCAGATCTAAAACACATTCTGTTGTCTATAATTAACCTCACTGGAGTGCCGAATCTGAATATAATATTCTCCATCAAAACATTGATCACCACCTTGCTTGTTGCTTGTTTAGTTGGGATTGCTTCCACCCATTTTGTGAAGTAATCTGTTGCCACTAAAATCCATTTGTGTCCTCCACTTGACCTCTCTGCAATTTCTCCTATGAAGTCAATTTCTCCTATGAAGTCAATACCCTACACAGCTTTGTTGGATCTAGGGCATACAACTGAGAGGGGGGGGGTGAATCAGTTGTATAAAACTTCTTCTCATTCAAACACTTAACTCACTGTTGTTAGTTAGCAGCATATCAAATAATCATCCATGGAAGCATAATACATAAACACAAGAGCAGATAAGCATCAACACATTGAACACCAAGATTTTGACGTGGAAAACCCGGTTAAGGGAAAAACCACGGGGTGATTAACCCAAGAATTATTCTCTGTTAGAAGAATAAAGAAAAATGAATGGCACATGCCAATAAGGGCTCACTGCCCGAGCACACTGCTCACAAAGAGGCCCACTGCCTACAAGGAGACACACTGTCTACAAAGTGATGAAAATCACAGTCTTGAACTGGAGAATGACATCTCTACCATGTCCGGATCAGTTCCAATTAAGCCCAACAATCTCTGCTCTGCCTTTCGCACGTTTCTTCGCTATATCATACTCATCCTCACACCACACTCTGAAATGAACTTACAAACCATTATTTATACAAGACATCGACTCAGGAACAAACATCTAAGTCGGCAAACAACCATAGGAGTATCCGCAAGATGAATAACACATCCGGTCGGCCATCACAAGAACATTCGCAGGATGAACAACTCATCCGGTCGGCTACACAGAGCAAGAACTTCATCCGGAAGAATAACTTCAATTCCGGGCTCTACCATCAATGCGGACCAACAACACAACCTGAACATGATCCAAGAACCTTCACAAGCCTGTCTGAATGTCCGGATACATCCGCACTTCCTCTGCTTACTGGGATCTCTTGTCTTCCTCATCCGGAACTTCAAGAACACAGTCTGTCGCCACTGTCATAATGCAAGAGGTATTTCCGGACCTCCAAATCATACACAAATCAGGATGACACATCACAAGGACATCCCAAACACTCCTTCCAATCTGCAGATTAGGATAATACAATTCCGGACCTCACCGGACCTTTTTGTGATCCTCTGTCACCTCCGGATACTTGCCGGACCCGGTTCTATACCGGCAGCCACAACTCCTTCAGATCTTCATGCGGACCTCTGAAATCTTAACTGTAGCATCTCAAGACTCATATCTACTAACCCTTTAATCCGCATCCTCCGGTTCTCATCCTATACAGTACATTTACCTTCTTCTCATCACTGTTCTTCACTGTTCCTGTCTGAGACTAATTTTCTCAATATCCTCAGCACACAGCTCATCAAATCCTTCTTGTCAATGCAATATGAGTATGTTGACATCAATGACAACACTGGATAACCTCATACTTGCAACAATCTCCCCCTTTGTCATTGATGGCAACATATGATGTGAAAAACCATTAAGACAAGAACTTCAACTTTTCATATGTCTTCTCTTCCTTTACTGCTCCCCCTTTGATCATCAACCACTTATTTTTCACATGTTTTCTCTCCCCCTTTGACATCAATGGCAAAGGGCTCATACTTGCAATTCTCATGCATCAGAATCATACCAGCTGCTCCCCCTTAGTTGCAGCTCCCCATTAGTCCGGATCACAAGATATGACTGTGATAGCCACCGGACTGATGCACAACAGTGCATCTTAGTTCATCACCGGAGGGGCCATGACCCCTAACTTCTCCCGGAGATATTCAAACGAGTCCTTGGGAAGAGGTTTTGTAAAGATATCTGCAATCTGATCCTTGGAGGGAACATACTCCAATCTGACTTCTTCCTTGTTTACTTGTTCTCTCAAAAAGTGAAATTTGATAGATATGTGCTTAGTCTTAGAATGCAATACCGGATTCTTGGAAATATTAATTGCACTTGAATTATCACAGAAAATTGTGATAGGCTCCTCATATTCAACTTTGATGTCTCTTAGCATCTGCTTCATCCATAAGATTTGAGTGCAACTACCTGCTGCTGCAATGTATTCTGCTTCAGTTGTAGACAGAGATATTGCATCTTGTTTCTTGCTTAGCCAAGAAACCAATCTCTTCCCCAAAAAGAATGCTCCACCACTAGTGCTCTTCCGGTCATTCACATCTCCTGCCCAATCTGCATCTGTGTAAGCATGAAGAGAGAAATCCGGATCTCTAGGATACCATAGACCATACTCAACTGTTCCTTTCAAGTATCTAAAAATTCTTTTGATTGCCATAACATGAGATTCTCTAGGATTAGCCTGGAATCTTGCCACAAGACCAACAGCCTGCATTATATCTGGTCTAGTTTGAGTGAGATACAATAATCCACCAATCATTGATCTATACTTTGTCTGATCTGCTTTTGGAGAATCATCATCTTTGCTTAGCTTACATCCGGTTGCCATAGGAGTGTTCATAGGCTTTGAGTCTTCCATACCAAATTTCTTTAACAATTCTTTCACATATTTGGTCTGAGAAATGAAGATCCCTTCTTTTGTTTGAGTAATTTGCAGACCCAAGAAGAAATTCATTTCACCAAGCATAGACATTTCAAACTCACTTTTCATCTGATTTGCAAAAGTTTTGCACATGCTATCTCTTCCTCCAAAAATGATATCATCCACAAACACTTCAACAATCAGAATGTTTTCATGATCAATTTTGAAATATAAGTTACTGTCAGCAGTACCTTTGTTGAATCCAATCTGCACAAGATGCTTATCCAACCTTTCATACCATGCTCTTGGGGCTTGCTTCAATCCATACAAAGCTTTCTTCAATTTGCAGACCATATCATTATTATCAGACAATTGAAATCCATCCGGTTGTTCAATGTAGACTTCTTCTTCCAGATCACCATTTAGGAAGGCAGACTTGACATCCATCTGATATACCTTGAAGTCTTTGAAGGCAGCAAATGCAAGAAGTAATCTGACTGCTTCAATTCTTGCTACCGGAGCAAAAGTCTCTTCAAAGTGAATTCCTTCTATTTGAGAGTAGCCTTTGCAGACCAATCTAGCTTTGTTTCTGATTACTTCACCAGCTTCATTTAGTTTGTTCCGGAAGACCCACTTGGTTCCAATTACATTCCTGTCTCTAGGTCTGGGAACAAGATCCCAAGTATGATTTTTCTCAATTTGCATCAGTTCATCTTCCATTGCTTTGGTCCAGTTTTCATCATTGCAGGCTTCATTTATTGTTTTAGGTTCAATCTTTGAAATCAGACAACATTCATTCTGATCTTGAGCAATATTCCTTCTAGTTTGTACACCTTTGCTTCTGTCACCTATGATCTGATCTTCAGAGTGATTCAGTCTTACATACCTTGGAATTTTGGGAGTATCCAGCACTGTTGTTTCTTGATCATGCTCATTCAAACCTATCTCTTCTTCCTGATTTACCGGATCAGGCTGACTCTGTCTCACCGGAGAGGATTGAGGTTCTTGAACACTGTCTTGGTCATCTTCATCAAACTCATAAAATCTTGAAGGCTTCTCAATTCCTTCATCAACCTTTACATTGGTGCTTTCTATCATCTTCCTTAATCTCTTATTGTAACACCGGTATGCTTTGCTTTGAGTGGAGTAGCCCAAGAAAATTCCTTCATCACTTCTAGCATCAAACTTTCCTAGATCTTCATCTCTTTTAATATAACACTTGCTACCAAATACTCTGAAATATTTCACAGTAGGAGTGATGCCAAACCAGAGTTCATAGGGGGTCTTACCGGTGTTGTTTCTGATTTGAACTCGATTGAGAGTGTAGACTGCAGTGCTGATAGCTTCTTTCCAAAACATTTGAGGAACATTTGCTTCCAACATCATTGTCCTAGCAGCTTCCTGGATGGTCCGGTTCTTTCTCTCAACTACTCCATTCTGCTGTGGAGTCTTAGGAGCAGACAACTGTCTCCTTATACCCTGTTTCTCACAAAAGTCAATGAATTCACCAGATGTAAATTCACCACCTCTATCAGACCTTAGACACTTTAGTTTCAATCCGGTTTGATTCTCCACCATAGCTTTGAAGATTTTGAACTTCTCAAAAGCTTCTGATTTTTCTTTTAGAAAGGTAACCCACATCATCCGGGAATGATCATCTATTAACAACATGAAATATCTATCACCTTGCAGACTCTTGATTCTTGTCGGACCACATAGATCAGTATGTACTAATTCCAACAGTCCGGTAGAAGACTGATCTTTGCTTTTAAAAGAGACTCTGCTTTGTTTGCCTAACTGACATTCTTTACACACACTATTTGTAGGTTTTATCAACTTTGGAAGATCTCTCACAGCCTGAGTATTGCTTATTTTGATGATGTTATCAAAATTTACATGACACATTCTTCTATGCCATAACCAACTCTGATCAATTTGAACAAACAAACAACTTTTATTTGAACCAACCAGATGAAAGATGTTACCTCTTGTCTGAGTACCGGATGCAATTTCAGTTCCGGAGCTTGTAAAGATTCTGCATTTTCCATTCTTGAACCGGAGATCATAGCCTTTGTCCACCAACTGACCAACACTGAGAAGATTGTGCTTCAATCCTTCAACATACAGTACATTTCCTGTTTTGCTCTTACCATCAAAAGAAATAGTTCCCCTACCTCTAATTCTGCCAGCAGAATTGTCACCAAACTTTACCATTCCTCCTTCATATCTTTCCAAATCTAAGAACTTATTCTTGTCACCAGTCATATGGTGAGAACATCCACTGTCAATAACCCAATCATCCTTTTCTTCCACTTGAGCAGCCAAGGCTTTTTCAACAACTTTGTGATTGACAGATTCAGAGAGTATTGAATCTTCTTCCTTGATGGCTATAAACACCCACTCATTTCCGGATTTGCTTCCTAGTTCTGATTCATCATCTGTTACTCCTTCATTGTCTTCTTCTTCATGAACATAATAGCAATTCTTTTGAAACCTTTGTCTGTGAGTATTAGATCTTGCAGATCTCTCCGGACATCTTGAGGCAAAATGACCAATCTTATTGCAGTTGAAACACTTAAAGGGTAGTTTTCCTTCATACTTACCGGATCCTCTTGGTAGTCTCTTTGCAATGAGGGCTTCAAGTTGAGTTGTTTCTGCTTCTTCTTCTTCCATGTCTCTTCTTGTTTGATCATACCATGACATTTTCCTTGATGAGTTTTCACCCGGATCAAATCTCTGTTTGCCTTTCACATAGGCACTGGCTTTGAAAGCAGATTCAGTCTTGGGAGGATCATCTCCAAACTCGGTCATTTCAAATGCAGCTAGTTTGCCAGCCAGTTGTTCTCTTGTGACAGTTGTGTGGGCTCTGAATTCATCAATGGCAGCAACTTTGATTTTGTAGGCAGCAGGAAGGGATCTTAGGATTTTGCAGACAATCTCATTTTCATCTAAAGTTCCACCAGCATTTCTGATTCCACATACCAGCTCATTTACTCTTGGCATAAAGGTAGTGATGTTTTCATCATCTCTCATTTTCAATCTTTCAAATTTCCCTTTCAGACTTTGCAACCTTGCACTTTTGACAAACTCATCTCCTTCATACAGAAGTTCCAGTTTAGTTAGGATCTCATATGCAGTGGGTAGGTCAATGACATTCGAGAGATCTGAGTCATTCAATGCGCTTAGAAGAGCTTCCTTGGTCCGCAGATTGTTTTCAGCTTCTGTGATTTCGTTCAGAGTAGTCGGACCACCTTGTGGAGGTACATATGGTTTTGAAATCATACCCAGATATGCTTTTCCCATGCATTCCAAGTGACACTTCATGCGACCTTTCCAGAGAGTGAAGTTGGTTCCATCGAACTTCGGACTATCCTTCTTGTATGACGACATCCTGGATCTCCTCAAGCGGTTAGGCTCTTGTCAGAGGAACTTGGCTCTGATACCAATTGTTGGATCTAGGGCATACAACTGAGAGGGGGGGGGGTGAATCAGTTGTATAAAACTTCTTCTCATTCAAACACTTAACTCACTGTTGTTAGTTAGCAGCATATCAAATAATCATCCATGGAAGCATAATACATAAACACAAGAGCAGATAAGCATCAACACATTGAACACCAAGATTTTGACGTGGAAAACCCGGTTAAGGGAAAAACCACGGGGTGATTAACCCAAGAATTATTCTCTGTTAGAAGAATAAAGACAAATGAATGGCACATGCCAATAAGGGCTCACTGCCCGAGCACACTGCTCACAAAGAGGCCCACTGCCTACAAGGAGACACACTGTCTACAAAGTGATGAAAATCACAGTCTTGAACTGGAGAATGACATCTCTACCATGTCCGGATCAGTTCCAATTAAGCCCAACAATCTCTGCTCTGCCTTTCGCACGTTTCTTCGCTATATCATACTCATCCTCACACCACACTCTGAAATGAACTTACAAACCGTTATTTATACAAGACATCGACTCAGGAACAAACATCTAAGTCGGCAAACAACCATAGGAGTATCCGCAAGATGAATAACACATCCGGTCGGCCATCACAAGAACATTCGCAGGATGAACAACTCATCCGGTCGGCTACACAGAGCAAGAACTTCATCCGGAAGAATAACTTCAATTCCAGGCTCTACCATCAATGCGGACCAACAACACAACCTGAACATGATCCAAGAACCTTCACAAGCCTGTCTGAATGTCCGGATACATCCGCACTTCCTCTGCTTACTGGGATCTCTTGTCTTCCTCATCCGGAACTTCAAGAACACAGTCTGTCGCCACTGTCACAATGCAAGAGGTATTTCCGGACCTCCAAATCATACACAAATCAGGATGACACATCACAAGGACATCCCAAACACTCCTTCCAATCCGCAGATTAGGATAATACAATTCCGGAACTCACCGGACCTTTTTGTGATCCTCTGTCACCTCCGGATACTTGCCGGACCCGGTTCTATACCGGCAGCCACAACTCCTTCAGATCTTCATGCGGACCTCTGAAATCTTAAATGTAGCATCTCAAGACTCATATCTACTAACCCTTTAATCCGCATCCTCCGGTTCTCATCCTATACAGTACATTTACCTTCTTCTCATCACTGTTCTTCACTGTTCCTGTCTGAGACTAATTTTCTCAATATCCTCAGCACACAGCTCATCAAATCCTTCTTGTCAATGCAATATGAGTATGTTGACATCAATGACAACACTGGATAACCTCATACTTGCAACAAGCTTGATCTCTTTGCCTCCCACTGGTATTGTGGCATATGATAAATCTAATTTGACATTCCCTCCTACCATTGCAGCCCATTGTCTTGATAAGAGCATTCCATAATATGGTGGAATATCAACCACAGTGATATCAATGTTACAGGTTGGTTCAGGGTATGAAGCAAGTTTTATTTCCACATCCCTCATAATGCCAATGACTAGGATGGATCTATTATCCATTGCATAACACCTACCAAATGTAGTGTCAATCCACATTCCTAGTTCTTTCATGACTGCTATTGGCATGATATTCATGGCTGCGCCTGAATCAATCATGCAGTTCCTTACTATCATGTTTTTGATTAATAAGGTAGTGTAGAAAGGGTCCACCTGTGAGGGGTTCTTTGTCAAGGTATCACCTAGGTATACTTCAGGAATTTGGAATGTTTCTTGGTGAACATTGTTTGTTCTATTCTCTGATTCTTTATATTTTTTATTTGGTATATCTGAAATCGGTTTAACCACTGTATTTCTGTATTTGTCTATCTTCATCATTTCCAAAAGTGGTACTGATATCTTTACCTGAGATATTGCATGAGCAATGTCAAATGAATGGGCCATAGTTTGATCATTCCTTTCTGTCTTTATATGTTCTTTTTCTTGATTTTGTGATTTATCTTTCATTTTATTTTTATCAATTTTTTCTAGTTCTTTGAATGATGACTTTACAATATTCTTTTTGTGATTTTGATCTTTTATAAAGATACTCCCAGGTGTTCCTTGTTCAACATTTATTGTTCTATTCCTTAGATTATAGGCATTTTTAGCTTGGGCTACTGCAGCTATTGTAAGAGCTTCTCTTTCATTTTCAGTAGGCTTTCTCCACTGATCATATGGTGAGCTATTATAATGAGTAGGTTCTTCATAGTCATCCTCCTGATATGAGAATATTTCTTGCTTTCCCATGTTGATATGATGTTTCTGGTTTCCCACATCATATTCATATCCATCCTCCTCTATAGAAGAATAGTCTTCATTTAGCAGGTATGGCATATCTTGTATCATGTTTATTGTGTGATTATCTCTGTTATAGTTGTATAATACTTCTTCTTGTTGTATTGTTTTAGCCACAGTACAATATTCAGGTGAGTGTGGTAAATTACATACCAAACACCAAGGTTTATCTTCCACCATATGTGCCCCATTTCTTTTTAGAGGGTCAGGAGTATCTTTGCCATAATGTTGCTTTCTACTGTTTTCAATGGGTCTCCCATCTTTCCAATTTGTATTATATGGCATATCATGCAACCTAGGGTTTTCATGTCTATGCTGACCTTCTTGTTTAGTCTGCTAAATGTTTGGGTTTTGAGGAATTCTAGGATTATCTCTTTTGCTAACCATACCTACAGCTTTCCTATTGTTCTCAATAGTTAACGCCACTTTCTGTGCTTCAGCTAGGGTCATAGGGCACTGATTTCTAAGTGCGTACCTTGTCTTGGGATCAAATGCTTTCAAATAGATGCTCAGTGTTGCTGGATCAGTTAGTTTAGATCCATGTGGTATTTTGTTGTGTAACTTGGAAAATCTCATATTGAAATCATACACTAACTCATTTTGGTATTTTTGGATGCCTATCAATTCGTGTAATGCAAATTCAGGGGCATAATGATTGCCATACTGCTCCTTAAATTGACTATGGAAATCTGTTATTGAACTGATTGAAGCATCAGGGAAGCTATTGAACCAGTCTCTTGCATCTTCAGTCAAAGACATCATGAATAACCTCATTTTAACATCTTTATAATCCATACCGATATCTTGTATGAAAGCATTGAAGCTTCTGATGTGATCCTCAGCTGATATTGCACTATTTCCAGTGAACTTGGGAACTATATTTCTCCAATTACTGTCAATAGGATATGAATACAATTGATATCCAGTCAGATCGAATTGGCCACATATGTTTGTGAGGTTTTCAGGTGGAAGATTCATGGGTGGCGGGTTAGGGTAATAATTATATCCACCTGGAGGCTGATGATAAGCATGTTGTTATTGTGGGTTAATGTGGGGATTCATATAAGGATTTTGTGGTTTATAATATTGTTGGCTGGGGGTGGGTATGGATTAGCCATATGTTGAGAGGTGTTGTGCATGGGAGGTGGTCTAGGATTTTTAGGGAGGGTATTTTGATGACTTCTGGATGCTTCTGAATTGGAAACACCACCTGTATTTTTGTGCAGTTTTGCTGTGGATTCCTCAAAATGTTTCCTCTATGTGGAGGTACATATTTTGGGGTGGCTATTTTAGTCCTATTCTTTATCTGCTGAATTTCTTGCTTTAATAACCTCTCAGTTTCATCTATTTTGATCATTTCAAGTTCTTCCTGGAGCTTAAGCACATCCTGCTATGCTTCATTCATACTTCTTATGTTCTTTGGACTTTTATCCACTTCTTGATTTGAGAATCCATGTTTTACCTCCTCTTCTTGGTGTAATGACATTTTATAATCATATTCAACTTGCCTCTGCTCAATTTCCTTCATGGCCTGTGCTTCACATTCAATTTGTTCTTGAGGATCAAATCTATATTTTGCCAATATATCATCAGTTACTCCGTTGAAATTTTCATTTGATTCATGCAGAGGGGTAAAACTATTGTGAGTTGTGATAGTTTGTTCTGTATTATCCTCTTGAGCCTCCTGATTATTATTCTGATGACAATAATTGGATGCTTCATTTCTCTTGGGAATGGTTCTAATTGGTGGAGATGATTGCAATTTCTTCCCCTCCATCTTGGATCTTCTAACATCCATTTGGTAATAGCTCTCTGTTATAATAGGTTGTAGAGTCGCCACCTATTTCTATAAATAGGGAAAAGTTTAGAACTTATCTTTCTGGATTCTTCTTGCCAGCAGAGTTACCAATTTGTATTCTTAAGATTTCTAACTCTATAAAAGAATTATTTCTTACTAAGGTCCTTTATTTGGTTCCCCAGCAGAGTCGCCAATTTGTTAGCTCTCAAAAATGCAGGTTATAAATCCTAAGAGGATGCCAGGCTCTATGATCCGATTGGCAACATTTTTGAATTAATGCGACGGAGTTAACCTATATGGTTGATGACTCCCTGCAATTTAGGTTCTAGTAGACCTAGGCATGTAAACCTTAATAGCTTAAAACAGACTGAATGAACGTGTTTGAGTTGATTCTACCCATAGTGGCAAAGGGTGTGGAATAGATGAGAGCTTGCAAACTACTTCTAATCCTAATACTTGAAAGATGATTGATGTGAATTGTATAAGCAATATCAAGGTAAATTTTATTACTATGCTCAACTAATGAATGGGTGTTGGATAAAACTAATTGATAATTTAGGATGAGACCAGTGCCTTGTTGGGTAAACAGAGTCAAATGAAAATCTAAGACTAGTGGCTTATAGTGGGTAATAACTCTAACTGTTTGGCACAATACTTTGGTTTATATCTTGTATAAACAGACGGGGAAATAATTGATAGACTCTTCTTAATAATCCAGCTAACACAATCAAATTTCTTGTTATTCACTAGAAGGAGTTTTAATCCTTTCTTGAAGGAACCAATTGAATGAATTATAAAAGAAAAACAAACAATATCAACATGGAGATAGAATGACAATCCTAATTATATGATTCTTCTTAGTGATCCAAACCAACACTTCCAGATTACTGTGACTGATCAGAAGGATTTTAATTCCTTTTATGGAAACCAATTAATCCAATCACACAAATATAGCAAATGTGCATTGACAAATTAAATATATACTTGATATATTAATTTGAATAACAAGGAAATACTGAACTAGAGACAACCATATAATTGAATAATTTTAACAAACAATTGATGCCAAAATAAAACCATAGAATAACAGAACTTCAATTTACTTCTTCAATATAATGCTTGCAACATGGTCTTTTTAAAACATCATAAACTACATGTATATTATATCCTACTGCTGATGATTATTCATCATCATATGTCCAACTTATATAGAAATATCTATGAAGAGACGTAACTCTTCAAAATGTCTTTTGGGAATAAAATTGATTAACACAACATAAACAAAGAAAATGATCTTAAGCCCTGCTGAGCCATAAGTATATTTGAGCAAGGTGATCCAAGCATTCCTGGCTACAATGTGTATCAGTAAACTCTATATCATTTCTTTTGATCACATCTATCGTCACCATCTTCTCCAGATGCTTGCAGGCTTCCCCAAATGCAGAGTCTTTGTCCTTGAGAGCTCCTAAGGCTTCATGCAATATCACTTGACACTCTTTACTCCATTCATCTTTACTCTTTAACTCTTTGTCGTTTCTGAACAACATGGGCACTCCTACTTTTGAAGCTTCAATACATTCTTTGGCATTGTTTTTAAGCTGGTCATAATATTTATGATGTTGCTCAACCAAGTCTTTTACACTAGAAGTATCTGTAGTGTCAAAAACATCCTTACTTTGTATCTCATGGAGTTTCTCCTAGAGCCTGTTGTTTAGCCTTTCATGCTCTTGGATCACCTTATAGTTTTCAGAATAAACATGCCAAAATTTGATCATCCAATGCATCATGTTAACATGCCTACTCTGGAGTACTGTTGCAAGTGTGTCAATCTGGGCCTGAGCTATCTGATCAACAGATGGTGATTGGGTGCTTTGTGAGCTCTCTCCTTGAGTTAACCTTTTCACTAACCCTCTGAAGGTATTCTTAACAGTATCTTTCAAGAACTCATTTTCTTTTGTTAACCTTTCACAAATCAGCTTATATGCATCACATTCTTTGATCAGCATCTGAGCCTGTGCTTTGTTCAACTTTGCAACATTTATGCCAATTTCTACAGTAATCAAGGGGTTAGTTTCCCCTGCCTTCAAAGTCATGAAATGCCCAAAAGCCTTTTCAGTGTCTATAATGGTTGTCTTCGTATCAAGCGGGTACAAGGCCCATATCATTGGTGAATTTTCATCGTTGTTATATCTGGTGCCCATATATACTTCTGTGACACCCTCAGAAGTGAGCTTATATTTGTCATCAGTATTATGTAAAAAACTATCAAACACCAAAGCAAAATTTAAATCAAGTCTAGGAAATATCATAATGCCTGCTTCTCTGAGCAGCTGTCTACCCTTACTAGGAGTCATAGCTTTCAATTCATTGTCCACCGTTGTTTTTAACATATCAATTAATTGTCTTTCATTGTCAGTCGTAATGTTATCAACTGACTCCTTGATCTCTTTTCCCTTGCATTTATATAAAAATGATTTAAATTCTTTACAATGAATAAATTGATCATCTGAAATAAAAGAATCATATGCTAACTAGCTAGGATCTTCATCAGTAGGTCCCTCCTCGTCACATTCTATATCAGGAGATTGATAGCATTGCATTTTCCATTTGAATATTTTGGTTGTCTATTGATGTGGTTCTTCTTCTTCTACAAACCCCTCATCAGCAGAGGACAACAACTATATCTCTACAAGCTATCTCTTCTTCTCTTCTAGTTCTCTATTATGTTTCTCAATCGCTAATTCAATCTCAATTTCTTCCATATTCCTAATAATGTCATCATGTGAATATGGGACATGTGTATATCCACTGAGGTTTTGTTTTCTCCTAGCAAGATCAATGAAGCCCTTAGGATCAAATCCTTTTCTTTCCTCTGCATATCTCATGTTGTAATGCATCGATTTATCCATAATGAGACCATAACCCTCTTTAGATACCACAGTAAAATCTCCAAAGCATAGAGTACTAGGCATGAAGGATTTATTGTCATAGGAGCTCAAATTCATCACATTAGAGCAGTTCATTTTCCTAACTATCTCTAAGTAGGCAATTCTGTCAGGAACTGTCATAGGCAATATAAACGGGGTGTCCTCAAAACCATAAATTCTGGACCATGGTTGAATCCTCGAAACAATACCAATCACCCCAGTTGTGGGTGACAGTAGGAGGACCACCAAAATCTTTGGGTCTGAGAAACCTCTTTATTTCATTTGATGGTGAATATTCACAAGGATGATTGAAATATCTATACAATGCTTTTACACAGTATTCTTCAAAATGAATATAACTAGAAAGGGCATACCTGTTGTCCCATATCCTCGTCCACATTTGCACGGGTGACTTTTGCCCCCTCTGGTCCACTGGAGCAACTTTGAATTCACTTGGACATAATCCTATTTCCTAGCCATAATAAAGCACCATGTGCATGAGGAGTGAGAAGTGTTCAAAAGAGACCGATGGGGCATTGTTCTTGATTGCAGTTAAACCAGAATCAATTCTTTCAAAAACATGGGCAACATAGTCAAACTGCCTGGCATTGTGGCACTGGATATCTGTGGCTATCACCATCAAAGGAATTGTCATAAAATCAAAAACCTCTGACCCTAGGACTTGGCCCACAGAATAATATGTGTATTGTATATATGGTTCAAACAATGACACATGGAATGGAGGTCCATCATTATCATTAAGAGGCGCCATTTCTCCTTCTGCCCTAGGCCTGTGAATAGGTAATTTCCATCCATTATACGTGGTGTCCATTCTCCAGTACTCTTTATCCAAATCTTCATAAACTATGGGAACAGTACACAAATCATCTAAGTCAAATATTTCACAAATGGCATTCTTAGACAAATATATAATAGGCTCCCCTTGCAGGTTGCATATGGCCTTGAGGCTTGGATTATAATGCTTAGCCAGGAGTTGAGGAGTTCTGCATTCAAAAACACATCAGGAACAACCAATTTGCCCAAATTCAAGTGACATGGGTTAGACACTAGGAAATTCTTGAATCTTCTATTGTAATGGAATTTGAACAATTCATAACCTCTTATTGGAGTCCACACGTTTCCAAGGTATTTGCACTTGTCTTCTAATTTCTCTACTTCTGTCCTAAGTTGTGCAGACCTTCGGGCTTTATGGGTTGATCCAGGCAATTGGTCAATTAAATCTTGATTCAGTGTCCTATCTTTTACTTTTTCATCAGGGCTTTTATCTATTTTTTAATTCTTGGGCTTACTGGTTTGACCTGGCTATTTTCTATCCTTTCCTTTCACTGGAGTCTCCATTACACTTATGGATGGCAAATTCAAACTGTAGTCTATCACACAGAGGTTTTTTGAGTATGTACCTGTTATGTGATGATTGAACTCCTCTATCTTTTCTCTAAGTTCTTGCTTATGCACTCCTCTTAGACAATTCATTTGAATCTAACTGCAGTGATTTCGAATGGCTCTTCAAAGGATTTCTTCCTTGTTTGCAATTAATTGTTCTAGTGTATTAATTTTCGTAATCTTTGTGAGATGTCACATCACCATAACTCCTTTCATCAGTAGGACTTTTGTAATGTTAGGGCAATCTAATATCTTCTTATGGAGTGAACATTTGCATGTGGATCAATCGTTGTGACCCTTCATTTTATCTCCTTGATGTCATCTTTTATAAAAACATATATAAGTTTTGTATCGGAAAGATATTTTGAGGTCTACCCAATATAGAAATGGGCATGGCCATCGTTAGCCTGACTTACTTTGTCACCATGGGAATAACATTTTACTCTGATATCTTAAGTGTCTTTGATATGAGTATTGGTAATAGTCTTATCGATGAACATGGCCATTGTTATCATTAGAACAAGATATGACATCAGAATGACTTGATTCCAACTACCCGATCATGGTTGTTTCCCCAATATCTTCCTTTACATCTTTCATCAGAGTGATCATCACAACATGTTATGGACACCCTTCATCATTGTGAGCATTGGTTTGGCAAGACTTGTAAGCTTTGTTCCGACTTGTTCACTTTCACCGATGGTTTGTATCTTCTATACATATCGGTGTGACTTAGGCCGAAACAATCTCTTTAGTCGTTGAGAGATTAAAGTGTCAGAGACACTTTAATTCTTCATTGCGATGTTCATCTCATGCCGATGATCACTAATTCCATCCATTATATGGGTTGTTCAGTGAGAGTCCTACCGAATTCCTTCAACAGTCTGATTTATACTGTCAAGGGAGTTTTCGGAGTATTCTCTGATAGTGATTTATTATGCCGATAGTTCTCACTTTGGATTAACTTGGCGTAACTGCAAATTCTCTCTCCGATGAAAGGTCATCGGTGTTACTTTCTTTGTCGGTGATTCCTGATATCTTCTCCCTAATCATTATTCTCATGTCGATACTCATTTTAGCCCGTCTCATGGATCAGTATAAAGAAAGTGAGGTCTTGCGAAAATTAAGGAACTTAGGCCCCTTTATTGTGTACTGTGTGATGGGTGAGACAAAGTTTGGTGGTAAAGATCATTCAATCTTATAGAATTCATCCACTGCTATTATGATTTTGGGCACATGATTTTCTAATTTGGTTGGACATGGGATGGGTAGGAATATAGGAAAAGTTTAAAATTTTCCTGTCCCAACATGGCTAATGGACATAGTGTTGCAGTTGGTGACTTGGGGGCACCTTCCTATGTGACTGTCCCTAAGACACTTGTTTCTCCTCTCCTATTTATTGTTTCCTTTCCTCTAATGTTTCTATCTAGTGAGCAGATGATGAAAAACATTTATAATTATGCAGACCTAGCATCCCTTTAGTGATAAATCAAAAATTGGACTTAGTTCCTAATATGACGATGGGGTTGTATATCTTATCTGACGCTTGGCTAGTAGAAGCACTTGTGCTCTCTGTATAGTGATTTTGATGATGTTTTTATCTCATTTACAAACCATAACAATACTATTGCTCCGTGCACTTTGTCTATCTTGAATCTTGCATGCCTCAGATTTCATATGCATTACCATGATTATGTAGACACTAACATGTTTCTTGCAGGGATGTGTTTGTGGGAAATTTGGCAATCGTAAAGTACATGTCACCTCTGGGGGGCATGGGCTTTGTGAAATTATGTGTTCCCTTGTGTGTTTTCTTCCTACCTTAACGTGCTTGATATCGATGCATGATATCAACCACCTTAAGGTGGGGGAATATATAAGGTAAGTTGTCTGTTGTAGATGTTAGCAATGTACTTGTCCTTAGGTGCAGTTTAAAGACTGGTGGTGATGAGTCCCTCCTACACTCTAATTTTTTTTACAATCAATCAATCATCTTAAGCCCTCTGTGGAGGCAGGGGTGGTGTATCTCTTGCGGAAAGTGCCCATCCTGTCATTTTCAAAAAGTCCTCATCGAGAGGCAAGGAGCGGTTCTATGACTAACTCAACCCTTAAGTGTGTCTTCGACGATTGTTGTGGCGAAGCCCAATCATCGGTGTGTGCCTGTAATGTGCTTGAGATGGTGTTGAACCTAGAAATAGGAACACTCCATCACTTGTCTGTTGTGTTTTCTCTGTCTTCAAAGTGTGTGTGTTTGGTGTGCCTGCTTTATTTGGTGTGTTTGTTGCCCCATATGCAGTTTAAAGACCTGCGCGATGAGTGCATCCTACATTAGGGAGGTTTGGTGTGTCTTACATGTGTGTTGCCCCATATATGTAGTTTAAAGACCTGCGCAATGAGTGCATCCTGCATTATGGGAGGTGTGTTTATTTTCATGTACTTGCATTTGCATTTCATATATATGAGAAAAAGAAAAGAAAATAAATCATTCTGATCTTCCATGCATTAACTGTCTTCTATGCATCTGATGTTTTCTCCATATTTTGTGTGACTATAACTATCTTCTTTGTGTTTTACGTGCATGTCATTGTCTTCAATGTGTCTAGTGTGTCTTCTCCATGCTTGGCGTGTTTACTGTGTTTGTTGACCATACTTTAATGCATGTATTGGCCTCGCATTTATACATACATTAAAGTGGGGGAATATATAAGGTAAGTTGTCTATTGTAGATGTTAGCAATGTGCTTGTCCTTAGGTACAGTTTAAAGATTGGTGGTGATGAGTCCCTCATGCGCTCTGAGTTTGTTTGCAATCAATCAATCAATCAATCATCTTAAGCCCTCTACAGAGGAGGGGGTGGTGTATCTCTTGCGGAGAGTGCCCATCCTGTCATTTTTTAAAAGTCCTCATCGGGAGGCAGGGAGTGGTTTTGTGACTAACTCAACCCTTAAGTGTGTCTTTGGTGATTATTGTGGCAAATCCCAATCGTCGATGTGTGCCTGTAATGTGCCTGAGATGGTGTTGAACTTAGAAATAGGAACACTCCATTGCTTGTCTACTGTGTTTTCTCTGTGTCTTCAAAGTGTGTGTGTTTGGCGTGTTTGTTGCCCCATATGCAGTTTAAAGACCTGCGTGATGAGTGCATCCTACATTATGGGAGGTTTGGTGTGTCTTGCATGTGTGTTGCCCCATATATATAGTTTAAAGACCTGCGCGATGAGTCAATCCTGCATTATGGGAGGTATGTTTATTTTCCTATACTTGCATCTGCATTTCATATATATGAGAAAAAGAACAGAAAAGAAATCATTCATGTCTTCCATGCATTAACTATCTTCTATGAATTTGATGTTTTCTCCGTATTTTGCATGATTGTAACTGTCTTCTTTGTGTTTTGCATGCCTGTCATTGTCTTCAATGTGTCTGGAGTGTCTTCTCTGTGCTTGGCGTGTTTACTATGTTTGTTGACCATACTTTAATGCATGTATTGGCTTTGCATTTATACATACATTAAAGTGGGGGCTAAATGTAACGTCAAAAAATGTCCCCTTGGGGGCTTTTCCCTCATAAGGTTTAGCTCCCGGGTCTTTTATCTACATTTAGGACATCTTACATCATAATTTGACATCCCAATGAAATGATCCCTAAGTTTCATGACAAATGGGATCTAGGGGATCCCTTGAACCTAACCCTGCCTAAAATAGGGGGGAGGACTTCGGCACCCACACCCTAGTCCTACCCTATTTTGGGTCAGTCCCAATTTTTGGGTGTCGGCTTGTGACTGTTATTTGGGTCCTATGCTGACATGGTAAGTTTGAATTATTGAATTCTTGGTGGGAGTGTTTGTAGTTACATATAAAAGCATGTTTAGGCATTCATTTGTAAACTAGATTGTTATTGTGAACTTCATGCATTCCAAAGGTGATTCAAGGCATTCATTGTGTAGTGAGAGTAGATTTGTGCTATCTATGTGTTTGTATTTACATATTTGAGCAATCATATCCTCATGGCATGAAGAGCTTATTCCTCCCATGATATCTTCACTACAAGGTGACATCTATTATGTTTTTGATCATTTATCATTTGGTTTTTGCCTCTGCCTCCCAAGGGCATGCACTCTCTATCTGACAATGATGTTCAGAAGACTTAAATGTCTCTCCGGGGCTTGACCGAGGTAAGCCTCTAAACACCACAACCCCCTCCCAAAGTTTTATGATTGCAGGTTATAGGTCAAGGATATAGGAAAAGTGAAGTTATAGTAGGGTATATCAGAGTGTCAGAATTACAGATCAGAGAAGAAAATAGCTCCCTGGACTAGGGTGCCCTCTCATTAGTCCTCAAAGTTTTGTGACAAGAAAACCTTTGGTACAACAGGAACAGGTTGCAGATCTTGTTTGTAGATCCTGACAAAAAGCAGGGCCTTAGACTTGGGCACCTGCTCTTTAGTCCCTGACTGTTCCGCTTCTAAACCCCGAAACCAGGTGCACAGTTATTTGTCATTTTATATCTTTCTATAGCAGCATTTTTTGATATTCATCTGTTTGTTGTCGTATTTGCATAATTAGGGTTTTGATGTATAATTGAGCATAAGAGAAGATAATTGGAAATCAAATCATAAAATCTAAGCTTCCCTACATCTCATTGTGATCTAGGGTCTGATAGTGCATGGCCACTCGGCCCTAGGTCCTTGAATGTAATTGGTGAAAGGAGGATACACATACAAGACTACCAAAAACCAACTATCCAAATTTTACCCTTTACAAGGACAAACTTGTATAAAGGTAAAGTCAGCATGGTCAAGGAAAACCATCTAGGAGAAGAGAAAATAGTATAAGTATGGTGAGGTGATAATTTTTGTGTCTGAGCATGATGTGGTGGTAAATACTCATGTCCTTGCAGATTTCTAATATCCCTACATGTATATCTCATCAGTTTGGAATACCACACTTAATGATAAATACCAAAAATCTGTCTAAGGCATTCATAGTACATATCCCAAGGCAGAGTAACATTGTTTTAGTCCACATTTCTCTGCAGAGTAAGATTTGATCTTGCAATTTTGAAGACAAGTTTATCCAAGTATTGAAATGATATATCCAATTTTTTAGGTCTTCACATCTTCAACAGAAAAAGTTACAAGGGACAAAGTACCGGTTACTACTTAGACAGGGCAAAGCAATGATGGAGACTTAATGGAATGCTCTGCATTCCTTTGGAAGACATTATTTTGTCATGTGGTTCTAGGGATAGGATTAGAGATGCATAAGGCATTCTATGATGAAGTATCAAGTGGTCTGGTGGTTTACAATGTCAGCAATCAAGTGACAAAGGCAATACAGATTGTTTTAGAACCTAAATACATATGTTTGAGCTTTTGTAGAAGATGAAATGTATGTAGATCAGTCATAAAAGTTTGTGCAGAGGTATTACATGTTCCAATATATCTCAGGTTTGATCTTCAAACAAATATTCCTTATTTTCCTACACTACAATGCTATATCTTGAGTTATGAAGTGTCACATGTGGTCTGGAATACTCTATTTCCTACAATTCATCATATTTATTATTGTACATTTGTATAGATTGATCTGATACTTTAGTAGAAAGGTGAATGGATGATGTTGAGATTGTACATGATTGAATTCTTGGTCCACATGGAGATTTTGGCTTCTCCCTGGTAGTATGAAGATGAATAGTTAGCAGTTTTGAGTAGTTTGAGCTGACGTGTTAAGTCTTTGGTATGTGTGATAGATCCTGACCTATTGTCTTGACTTTGTAAGATTTGAAGAGATATGTTTTGAATGCCTTTATGAAGTCTTGAGGACCACAACAAGTTTTCTTATCATAGTATGTATTGAGGCCGACCTTTGACGAGTTATACGTTTCATCCAATGATGTTTATGATGCCAACCTAATCAGTGTTTTGAAGTGTTGCAAAGGATATTTATAGAAGATCAAGTTTATTTGTGAGATACAGAAGTAAGTGCAAATATGATATAGTAGAGGGCAAGGTATGAAGTGTGCAGAATCACTTTGAAGGCGTGTTTTGAGCAGAAAAAGAAGACTGCATTATCAGCATGAGTCAAATGCCTACTTTGTAGCAATCCATATATCTATCTTTGTAAATCCTAAATGCAGTGAGCAGAATAGTAAGGGATTAGTAGCTTCCTTTGGTTCTACCCTAAATCAAAATTGTAATTGGTGTAAGCACAAAGTATAGGGAGTAGTAGCTTCCTTGGGTTGCAACCCAAAAAACAAAGTTGTAATATTTTTGTAGTGAGCATAATATATTGTGAGGTAACACTCACCATAGTTTTTCCCTATTTTAGTGTTTTCCACTTAAAAATCTTGGTGTTATTGTGTTGATTCTTGTGTTGCATGATTTACTTTATGCTCTTTAGGTTATTCAATTTTATCTGCAAATATTTGTTTAAGTTTTAGTGTGTGTTGTTTCACCCCCTGCCCTCTCAACACCTCATTGTGTTCAACATGTTAAGCCTATCTAGTTGAATTAACTTTTTATCCATGTTGATTTTGTGTAGAAAATCATTTCCACAGACATTAAGAGCTGATCCATTGTCAATCATAACTCGCTTTACCAACTTTTTATTTATTGTGACAAATATTATAAGAGGATCATTTTGGTTTTGAACTTCAATTAATGGTACTTCATGTTGTTGAAATAGAATATTTGTTTTTGTCACTCACATACAATCTAACAGAGATTCTACATCATTTGGCTTAACAACAAGTGGTACAATCACCTTTTGTAAAGCTTCTTGGACCATTCCATGATATGTAGGTGATGTTTGTATTAAATCCCAAAGAGAGATCTTAGCCAGAGTAGCGCGAAGTTGTTCAACAAGATCATATTCTTGACCACCTTTATGAGTAATGTGAGGTGGTTGAGGAAGCAAAGGTTGAGAAGATGGAAGAGAGACAAGCACATGTTGTTCTTACTTACTTTGCTTTTTATTATAGGTGTTATATGTGTGAGCAATCATATGATGTTGCGGCATACTTTGAACACCTTGATTTCTTTGAGTGATTTGTCTTGCATAATTTAGAATGTAACCCAGGGGTCGAGGTGGTTTTGGATCACCTTGAACCGTAATCATTGGTTTTAGGTGCCCCTTGCACAATCATCTTAGGAATATTAATACATTTTTCTACTATCCCCTTAGTGGGTGGAAGAAATATATTAAATATAATTGAATTATCATTGCTTTGATTTTGATTAAGCTCGACATTCATCCCTAAAGAATTTAATGTGAGTGACCATTCTTCATTCACAAATGCTTCATCTTTTAAAGGGAGAGAATTGGAACAAAGGGAAGGGAAATTATTGTTAAAGAAATTATTGATGGTTTTATATTTAGTGACATCCAAAGGATTTGAACATGCAACCAAAGGAGAGCTACTCAAGGTCTTCACATCCTTAGAGATATCCAAGGTTCTTGAACATTCATCCAAAGGAGGAAGATCAAAGGTCTTCACTTCCTTAGTGATGTCCAAGGTGTTTGAACATTCAACTAGAGGAGGAATAGGATAACTCATGGAATCATCATCATCATCAAATATTTTAGATATTATTTCCAAGGCATTAACGGAAGAAGAACTTTCACACTCATCTTTCTCATGAGTATTCATGGAGATGTATTCTGTTAGATCTTCTAATACCGAAGGGTAAGTATTCATGAGAGCTATGAAGTTGTCAAAATTAGATACATAATCAAGGATTTCAAATGAAGAGCATTTAAATATATCCTTATGATACATGGATTGTATATGAGTGAGAACATGAGGATTCGTATTAAGGATTTTGTAGAATTTCTCAAAGTTTTTGATATATACACGTAAAGATACCAAAGAGAAATGAGATGAAGATGCCATAATAGAATGTCTTGGAATATCAATGCACAATAAGATCTTTTTATTTATCAAATACAACCAATATGAGAGATTTTTGTATACCACAACACTAGTTTGAGGAAACCAAGTTTTTGAAGCTGTTAGAAGAACAAAAACACACTAGTGTCCTTAAAAATGGAGTGATTAAGATGTAAAAAGTTTTGCACAAAAGGTAGTATATGCCACTTTTTAAGATTTCTTGCAAAGAAATGTTAGAGAGAGGTTAAATTGCTTATGTTGAAATACACATTGTCTAATTACAAACATGTGAAAATTTCAAAGTAAAGTATGAAATGATGCAAAAAATTTCACTTGAGAAATGAAAATATGCTTTAAATCATTGCTAGATCTCAATTGAAGGATGTTTATGACAGCAGTAAAATCTGAAATAATATTTTGACTACAAACCCTAGCTTTTGGAATTACTAGGTTATATGAAAAATGCAAATTTTTAAGCAAAACCCTAGCAAATAAAATATTCAAATGTAAGATTTGATATAAAGCAATGATTAATTACTATAATGAGGATCAGATCTGATTCAAATATCAGAAATTAAATCTTTTTATCTTCTGCAATTGAAGTCATGTAAAACTATGCCTTTATTCAAGCCTAGAATGCTTATTTTTTCAATTTTTTTCAAATGTATGTAAGATTTTCCAGTGCAAGATAGTAAATATGATATGAATCAATGCAAGGACTAATTACAACATTCAAAAAGATGCAAAAATGCTCATTGTTCTAGGTTCACCAAAATGTTATGTGTGAAAATGAGAAGAGGGGAAATAATGTTAAAGTATACCAAATCAAACCCTCCTTTCACAATAAAATTCGAGGACGAAACTAAGCTGATTCACTACAAGATATATGAGGACTTAGCTACTAATTTTGTGCTTAGGAATGATATGGAAATAATAGATTAGATTTAGGGATTTACCAAACCCTAGGTCAAATAGGCCTCGAACCCTAATTATAGTTTAATCAGGTATAAACAAATAGAATGTTATAGAAAACCAGATAGGAAAGTACTCAAGAAGGATCAGAAACATACTAGAAGTTGAGTTTCTAGAAATAAAACCCTAGCAGACTATGGGGCAAGCACCCAAACCTAACAGGGCAAAATTTCTGGAGATTCTGAATAGATAGATGTTGTATACTGTATCCTGATCCTAAATCCAGAGCCACACTTATCGGGAGGACTACGGGGTGGGCACCCTAATCTAGAAGGGAGGAATATCTGCAAGATTCTTCAAGATCCTGAAAGCTTATCCTTCAAAGTACTTCTCTACACTTGTACTTTTCCAACTCCCACACCTATAACCTGCAAACTCAAAGAAAGGGGTTTGGGGGTTGTGGTATTTTGGAACTTGCCTCAGTCAAGCCCTAGAATGACATTCAAGTCTTCCAACAACTTTTTTAGATAGAGTGTGTGCCCAAGGAGGGCAGAGGCCAAATCCAATGATGAAATGAAATGATTAAAACACAAATTGATGTCACCTTAGAGGTAAAGCCCCCATGGAGATGAAGATCTTTCAAACCATGAGGAGATGGATTGATGAAGCCAAATCTACAACGAACAAACACAATAACAACACAATTCTACTCTGTAACATAATGAAGGCTTTGAATGCTCTTTGCTCAATATCACAAGTTTGTGTTATCCAACTTAACTTAAAATGAAGAGATAAACCTATTTAAATATGCTTTCCCACTAAAATTCATAAATTAAACCACAAGAGCTGACAAAGGGAAACCTTTTGATAGGACCCAAGCTGACATGAATTAAATTTCACTCTAACAAATTAGGCTGGACTTGGGCGTGGGCACCTAATTCCCAAGGCCCTTTTTTGGTTAGGATTAAGGATTAGAATGGGCCCCTGAGTCCCATTTGACGTGGGTTTCGAGGGAAATTGCTCCAGGATGAGTATTTAACTTGCAAAGTGTAAACACAGGGACCTAGGAGCTAAACTAAGACATAAAAATGCATAGGGAAACTTTTTACTCCATAACACAACTTAAGGAACCAAGTGTTAAATAAGCTCATGGGTTAGTTTGGTTCCCTATGGGTAGAATCAAATTGATGATACATAATGGTTGGATCAATGGGATACCAAAAATGGTTAATAAACATAGTTTTAAGAAACCCTCGAGCAGATATAGAACTAGATGGAAGTCTTACTATATTTCTAAGGATTTTTTCCTAATAACTATTTGTCAACTAGGGAAACCATTGGTTTATTTTGAGGGATAGAATCAAACTCTCAAGGAATGATTGTATCTCTCAAGGAATGATTAATCAATTGAGTAGGTCTTGGTCTATGTATTCCTTTGTCAACTCTAGTATTTCTATTTTGGGTGAGATATAGGAGTTCAAAATCACCCTCAATACATTTTGACCATGTGATGATTGTCCTTGGCTCTAGTTTGGTAACCCTCTTTCTAGTGCCAATCTGTTGGGGGCCCGGGGTATGTTTTGAATCACCAACTAAAGTTGAATCTATTTGAATCACCAACTAGAGGTTGATGTTAACTATTATGTTCAAGGGCTATGTTTTGATTAAGATAATCAAGAAAGGCCCAAACCCTTATAAAAAATCCACCAAGGTGAATATAAAGTGTTTTACAAGAAATAAAACTAAACAGTAAACCAAAAAAGTAGAAAATAATGAACTACAGACATAGGGCCCAAAAAAACACAACGCCTAACACAGAACCAACAAGAGAAAAAACTATTGTTCAGAAAGATGCTTCAGGCTGCTAATGGCCTGCCACTCACGGTTGAGGAACTCCAGTTTATCTTTGAAGGTAATATCCTTCACACTGCTAACTTGAACACCCATGTCCACATCTTTCTCTTTGATCTGTTTACTCCTATCTCTAGTTCTATTAGCTGGACTGGTGGGAGTGGTTTGCTAGTTGATGTTACCTGTAGCAAGAGTACCAGAAATCTCCTTTGTTACTTTTCTTTTCTCCAACTCATCCTAGAGACTAAAGAGTAGTAGTAGAGTTTCTGACAGTCTCTTTATTGAAGGCGATAATCTCCTCCATATTCTTTTTGATGACTTCTTGATTATGCTTAACATTGCCCATTTCCTACTCTAAGCTTTCTCATTTTTCAAAAGTGGTGGAAAAATTATCCACCTCCTACTAAAGGTCTTTTGTCACATTATCTTTGGTCCATTCAGAGGTCTCCAATTGGGTAACAATTTCAAGGTGTTGAATTTTCTTCTTGGTGTGATGCATTTGTGCCAGCTACCATTTTAACACTTGATTTTGCAAGTCCATAGTCTTGTACAATGTTATGACCTTCTCTTCCAATTGGGTACAAAAGTTGCATTTGATATCCTCCTGACTGATACTACAATCTCTAAAAAAGGGACTAATGAGAGGGGTAGAAGATTGTTTCATTCCTGAATTGGTGGAGGAGAACTTCAGAGTAGGAGAGGAACTAGGTTGGAAGGGAGACTCTAAAAGGTTCCTCTGCATCTTGATTTTACCTTTGTTTTTGGGTTGAATAGGGGGAGGGGTAGAAGATTGATTGCCTCTAGGACTGGTGGAAGGGATGACTTACACAGTAGGAGGGGACCTAGGCTAGGAGGGGGTCTCTGAAGGGTTCCCCTACATCTTACTCTTTCCTTTATTATTGGGATGACTAGGTATAAGCTCCAAGTCCTTCAGATCATGATCAACAACAACAAGGGGTCCACCAGAGGTTCATAGAAGGTAACTTTAGGATAATTCTTGTCAGTCAAGAGGGGGGTGGGAAATACAGTCGAGTCCTCACTAGGGTTAGGGTCAACATAGGTGGAGGGTTTAGCCAATTTAGGCTTCTTAGTAGGTGGCAACTTAGAGGAAGGGTGTTACACTAGTGATGGATTGTAGATATGGGGTATGAAGGCTAGGGCCAGAGTTAAATCCATTTCAAACTTGTAAAGGGAGTAGGGGTTTTCTCTCCAATAAACATGTTTTGGACAAAATCTTCTAAGGATGTGAAAAACCAATAAGGAAAATTCAACGTAGAATGTAGGTGAAAGTGATTTAACAAAGGAAAGAGGTAGAGATGAAATATTTTATAATTCCCTTCAAGGGTGACATACCTCAAAAGGACCTCAGCAACCCACTTCCAAACACCCAGGAGGTCATCCCTACAGTACCCATTTTGAAGCCTACTAACGTTTTCACCCTTCTACAAAATTTTTTGCATATCCTCTTGATAGTGCCCTTTAACTTTCTTGGGGAGTCTTGTCCCCTCCATTTTGAGCCTGGTGACCACTTCTATCAAGTTCTCAGTCACCCTAAATGAGATACCTCTAATGTACACCACCCCAACTTTCCATGAAGAAGTAAATTCTCAAGACACTAGGGTAGCATAGCCATTAATGGTTTCATAGTATGAGGCAAAGTTCCCTCTCTCCAACACTCCCCAAAGCTCAGTGTCATTCTTAAAATTCTCACAATTCGTTAGCTAGTTTGGATTAAATCACCAATCATGATGAAATGCATAGACTCAACCAAGAAATTATCAGAAGCTCCAGTAATGTTAGAATGAACAGGCAACCGCTTAAGCTGGATGCAGGTAAAATGAAGAACTTTGAACCATAACTTGTCATTATTCCCTTTGTTCCAGCAAATTCCTTGGTGTGTGAGACGTCCTCTTGAGATCACAAAGCTTCATCTAGTTAAATGGATTAATTCGCTTCATTATTTATGATTAAGGCTATATTACTTAGAAGATACTTTCTATCATTCCAAGTGATGAGGTTTTTGGAAGTGGTGCCTAGTTTTTCAAGGGTGTCAGCCGACTCATTGTCTTCCCTAGATATGGATTGGATAATGATATTCTCAAATTTATCCAAAATTTTCTTGCTAATAGTAATTAAGTCTTTATAGGTCCAACTTGGACTAGCTTTAGAGGATAGCATGTCCAGAATGTTTTTGGAACGCCCCTCAATGATCAAGTCTTTTATACCTTTGTCAGCCACCATCTTGATACCTTGGAGAGTTGCACTAGCTTCGGCAAAATTGCAAGTCTAAATTCCTATATTCTCTGCATATGCTCCAATAACTTGACCCTTATTGTCTCTTATTAAACCACCCCCACCTGCCTAACCTGGGTTACCCTTCAAAGCACCATCAAAATTTACTTTATACCAACCAATGTTAGGGGGATCCAATGGGCATTCTTCCTGGCTAATCTCTTAGAAAGGCCATCTTTACCAAGTTTATCAAGGATACCCTAGCTGTTAGCTATCTTGGCTTCCATATCTGAAGGATTAAAAATAGGATTCCAAAGATTAGCAACCTTCACATTCTCAATTATGCTATGCATAATAGATTCTAATAGCACCTTCCATGGTTTCTTTTCCTCCATAAAAACTTTGTTGTTCCTTTCTCTCCATAGCCCCCAGCCCACATGAAGTAAATATTGCCACCACAATTCAAAGATTAAGGAGTGTTTAAAAGGAGAAATCTAGTTGGTAGTGGTGTCTCTAACCTTTTCTTTCCAAACCTAGGATAGAAAAAAAATGCTCATAACTTTCTGTCTGACCTGCCGGGTGTAAGTGCAATGGAATTGCATATGGTTGATGCTCTCTTCAGCCTTTTCACAAAAAAAGCATCTATTGGCCATTTGAAAGCCCCTTTTTTCAAGTTATCGACAATCAGGATTTTGTTGTGATTCACAGTCCACAAGAAGAACTTGATTTTAGGAATAGTTTGATTTCCCCAGTGTTTCTCCAATTAAAAGTGTCATTGTCAAGATTGTCCAAGATGTTGAACCCAGACTTGATAGTGTAGTTTCCTTACTGATCAGAATTCGATATATTTTTATCCTACAAAAATCTTCCATGAAATCTATTATTTTGGAGACATTTTACCAGAGTAGTAGTAGTTGTGTCAAGAGGGTAGTCAAACCAAGACAGAGAGATGTTCTAGGTGACTTGGTTGCCTTCAACTTTCTAGTAGTTACTAACATAAATGCTTAGTCTTCTTTTGAGGTCAGCTTCGATAGCTGAGAACATAGGGTGGTAACTTAGGGGTGATGATGAGACCTAAGGGTCTTCCAGAACTTAACACTATCCCTCCTCCCGACTTGCCATTGCAAACCCAAAAATAAAGTAGCCTTAGTTTTGACAATGTTATTCCATATGGTGGATCATGTGGGCATTTACTAGTTTTAGATAAAAGAGATGCATCCTCTTCCATTTAGATACTTAGCCTTCATGATGCAAGCCCACTCATTGTTTGAATTAAGGAGTCTCCAACCCACCATGGCTAGCAAGGCTTTGTTCATGATATTAATTTTCCTGACTCCCAAACCTCCCTTATTCTTGGGGGTATACACAATATCCCAAGCCACTAGGGACATTATCTACTTTTGTTCAGTGCCACTCTAGAGGAATCTCCTTTGAATTTGCTCTATTTTTTCAGCTATGGTCTTGGGTAATTTTAATAGGGATAAAAGATACATAGGTGTGCTTTACAGAGACGCTTTGAGTAATTGGAGCTTGCCATCATGGCTTAGTAGAACACCTTTCCAAGATGTGGGTTTTTCTGTATTTTTCAATTAGGGTGTTCCATGAGGATTTGGGAAGTTTTCCATGTGACATGGGCATTCCTAGATAAGTATCTCAAAGTTGTTTTGTCTTGCAATTTAGTGTGGCAGCAATACATTGTTGAAGACTAAGAGGGGACTTAAAGAAGAAAATGCCTCTTTTGTCCATTATTATCTGTTGACCTGAAACATAGGCAAAATTATTGAGTAGTCTTTTCCATTCGGCAGCTTCTTCTAGAGTGGCTTTCCCTAGAATAATGGTGTCATCAATGAATTGTTGATGGGAGGATGAAACCAGAGCTGTGGTTGGTTGGAAGCCTTTCAAATTGCCTTTCAAGACATTATCCTCTATGGTTCTGCCCACAGCTTTAGCCATGATAATGAACAAATAGGGAGAAAGAGGGTTGCCTTGTCTCAACCATATTTAGAGTTTTATTTTGGAAACCAAATTTGATAAGAATTTTAGACATAAATTATTGTTGGGACAGGAAAATTTAAAATTTTCTTATCTTCATACCCACTCATGTCTGACCAAACCAAAAAAAAAACATTTCACCCAAAATCAGAATAAAAACTCGTATATCACATAGAAATTAAAGACTTTCATCACAAAATAAGTAAAAAGCATCAATTCCTTAATATCGGCAAGACCTCATTTTAGTTATACCGATCCATGTTCTATGAGAAACTAGCTAAAACAAGTATCGGCGTGAGACTAATGATCGGGGAGAAGATTTCCAAAATCACTGATGGTGAAAGTAACTCTAATAACATTTCATCAGAGAGAGAATACGCGGTCATGTCGATTGGTATGAGATACCACTGTTGGCGAATACTCTACAACCCCCCCCCCCCCCCCCCGACGATATAGATCATACTGATAAGAGATTTCGGTGGGACTCTCACCGAACAACCCATGGAACAGAGGGAACTAGTGGTCATCTGCAGGAGATAAACATCAGAGTGAAAAATAAGGAGTCCTTGAGATTCTAATGTCTCAGCGACTGATGAAATTGTTTTGGCATAAGTCATGCCGATATGTATGGAAGATAAGAACCATCGGCGAAAGTGAATGAGCTAGAACAAAGCTTGCAAGTCTGGCTGAAACAATACTCACAATGATGTCGGTGACATGTTGTGAAGGTTTCTCTGATGAAAAGTGTAAAGGAAGATATCAGAGAAACAACCACGATTGAGTAACTTGAAATGTGTTATCCTGATGGCATATCTTATCCCGATGACAATGATGACCACGTCCATCGACAAGACTCTCACCGATAGAGAATAATGTTATTTCCACGGCGATGACGAAATTCAGGCTTGTTGCAAGTATGGGTCTAACCAGTGTTGTCATTGATGTCAACATACTCATTTTGCATTAATGAGAAGGATTGGATGAGCTGTGTGCTGAGGATATTGAGAAGATTAGTCTCAATCAGGAACAGTGAAGAACAGTGATGACAACAAGGTAAAAGTCCAAGATAGGTTGAGGATTAGAGGATGCGGTTTAAAGGGTTTGTAGATATAAGTCTTGAGATGCTCCAATCAAGTTTTCAAAGGTCCACATGAAGATTGCAAGAAGTTATGGTCACTCAAGTAGAAACTGGTTCCGGCAAGTGTTCAGAGGTGACAGAGTGACATAGATAGGTCTGATGAGATCTGGAAATGCTTTATCCCATTTTGTAGATTTGAGGAAGTGTTGAGAACATCCTTGAGAAGTGTCAAGTCAATTGGTTCATGGTTTGAAGGTCTGGAAGAACCTATTCCTTTGTGACAGTGATGACAAATTGTGTTCTTGAGGTTCCAGATGAAGGAGAGAAGGATTCTAGTAAGCAGATGAAGTGCGGATGTTGTTAGTAATTCAGGAAAGCTTGTGGTGATCTTTGGATCGGTTCCAGTTCATGTTGGTAGTCCGCATTGAAGCTAAAGTTCATATCTAAAGAATTACCACCGGATGTTGGTGTTCTTCCTGAGACTGGCTGACCAGATGTATTACACATCTTGTGGATGTTCTTGTAGGTGTTTGCCGACTTAGTTGATTATTCCTAAGTCGATGTCTTGTATAAATAAGGGATTGTGAAGTCATTCCAAAGTGTGTCTTGTGGAGATGAGCGAGTGGTAGCAAAGAGGAGAGTGAAAGGCAGAGCAGAAGTATTGAGCTTAATGGAACTAATTCAAGCATGGTGAAGATACTATTCTCTAATTCATGTATGTGACACTTATTTCTTTATAGACAGTGTGTCTCTTGTAGGCAGTGAGCCTCTTGTGAGTAGTGTGCTCGGGCAGTGAGCCCTAATTGGCATGTGCCATTTTGTTCTTTCTATTCTTCTAACAGAGAATACATTTTTGTGTTAATCACCCCGTGGTTTTTCCCTTAACCGGGTTTTCCATGTCAAAATCTTGGTGTCTCATGTGTTGATGAGTTTCTGCTTTCGATTTGAATGCATTATGTCTCATGTTTAATATATTGCTAATCGCTAAGAGGATTTAAGTGTGTAAATTGGAGAAAGTTTTGCACAACTAATTCACCCCCCCTCTTAGTTGTGTGCCCTAAGTCTAACAATTGGTATCAGAGCCAAGTTCCTCTAAAAGGAGCTTAATCGCTTGAGGAGATCTAGGATGTTGTCTTACAAGAAGGATAGTTCGAAGTTTGATGGAACCAACTTTATTCTTTGGAAAGGTTGCATGAAATGTCACTTGTAGTGTATGGGAATGGCATACTGGTCCATGGTTACAAAAGCGTATGTACCTCCACAGGGTGGTCCGACAACCCTAAATGAAATCACAGATGCTGAAAATAATCTGTAGACCAAAGAAGCTCTTCTAAGTGCATTATCTAACTCAGAGCTCTCAAATGTTATTGACCTACCAATTGCTTTTGAGATTTGGAATAAACTGGAACATTTGCATGAAGGAGACGAGTATGTTAAATGTGCAAGGTTACAGAGTCTAAAAGGGAAATTTGAAAAACTAAAAATGAGAAATGATGAAAATATTACCACTTTTATGCCAAGAGTGAATGAGCTGGTTTGTGGAATTAGAAATGTTGGTGGAGTCTTGGATGAAAATGAGATTATTGGTAAAATTCTCAGATCCCTTCCTGCTTCTTACAAAATCAAGGCTGCTGCCATTGAAGAATTCAGAGCCCATACAACTATCACAAGAGATCAATTGGCTAGGAAATTGGCTACATTTGAAATGACAGAGTTTGGAGATGACCCCCCCAAGACTGAATCTGCATTCAAAGCTAGTGCCTCTGTTAAAGGTAAACAAAGGTTTGATCCGGGATAGAATTCTTCAAGAAAATTGTCATGGTATGAAAAAGCAAGAAAAGATCTGGAAGAAGAAGAAGTAGAAACTGCCCAACTTGAAGCCCTTATTGCAAATAGGCTACCAAGAGGATCCGGTAAGTATGAAGGAAAATTACCTTTTAAGTGTTTTAACTGCAATAAGATTGGTCATTTTGCCTCAAGGTGTTCGGAAAGATTTTCAAAGCAAAATCCTAACAAGCCAAGGTTTCAAAAGAACTATTACTATGTACATGAAGATGATGATAATGAAGGAGTAACAGATGATGAATCAGAGATAGGAAACCAATCTAGAAATGAATGGGTGTTCATTGCCATCAAGGAAGAAGATCAAATGTCCTCTATATCTGTCAATCTTAAGACTGTGGAAAGAGCTCTGGCTGCCCAAATTGAAGAGAAGGATGATTGGGTCATTGACAGTAGATGCTCTCACCATATGACAGGTGACAAAAATAAGTTTATAGATTTGGAGAGGTATGAAGGAGGAGTGGTAAAGTTTGGTGACAATTCTGTTGGTAGAATTAGAGGAAGAGGAACTATTTCTTTTGATGGAAGAAACAAAAATGGTAATGTACTGTATGTCGAAGGTTCAAAGCATAATCTTCTCAGTGTTGGATAGTTAGTGGGCAAAGGCTATGATCTCCGATTCAAGGATGGAAAATGCAAAATCTTTGAAAGTTCCAGAATAGAGATTGCATCCGGTACTCAAACTAAAGGTAACATCTTCCATTTGGTTGGTACTGGTAAAAGCTACTTATTTGTTCAAGTTGATCAGAGTTGGTTATGGCATAGAAGGATGTGTCATGTGAATTTTGATAATATCATCAAGATAAGCAATACTCAGGTTGTAAGAGATCTTCCAAAATTGGTGAAACCTACTAACAGCTTGTGCAAGGAATGTCAATTGGGTAAGCTGAGCAGAGTCCTCAAAAGCAAGGAACTATCTTCTACCGGATTATTGGACTTAGTTCACACTGATCTTTGTGGTCCGGCAAGAACCAGGAGTATTTAAGGTGACAGATACTTCATGCTACTAATTGATGACTATTCTCGGATGATGTGGGTAACCTTTCTAAAGGAGAAATCAGAAGCTCTTGAGAAATTCAAAATATTCAAGGCTATGGTAGAGAATGAAATAGGAATAAAGTTGAAATGTCTGAGGTCTGATAGAGGTGGAGAATTCACATCCAGTGAGTTCATAGAGTTCTGTGAGAAACATGGAATTAAGAGACAGTTGTCTTCTCTGAGGACACCACAGTAGAATGGAGTAGTGGAGAGAAAGAACCGGACCATCTAGGAAGCATCTAGGACCATGATGATGGAAGCAAATGTTCCTCAGATCTATTGGAGAGAAGCTGTCAGCACTGCAGTCTATACTCTTAATCAAGTTCAAATCAGAAGCAATACCAGTAAGACCCCTTATGAACTCTGGTTTGGCATTACTCCTATTGTAAGATATTTCAGAGTCTTTGGTAGCAAATGTTACATCAAAAGAGATGAAGATCTAGGCAAGTTTGATGCTAGAAGTGATGAAGGAATATTCTTGGGCTACTCTACTCAAAGCAAAGCATACCGGTGTTATAACAAGAGACTAAGAAAGATGATAGAAAGTACAAATGTGAAGGTTGATGAGGGAATAGAGAAACCCTCAAGGTTTTATGAATATGATGAAGATGATCAAAATGGTGTTCTGGTTCAAGGAGTTCAATCCTCTTCTGAAAGTCAGATTTAGACTGATCCAGTAAATCAGGAAGAAGAGATAGGTTTGAATAAGCCTGATCAAGAAGCAGAAGTGCAAGAAACTCCCAAAGTTCCAAGGTATGTAAGACTAAACCACTCTGAAGATTAGATCATAGGTGACAAAAGCAAAGGTGTGCAAACTAGAAGGAAAATTGCTCAAAATTTAGATGAATATTGTCTGATTCAAAGATTGAACCTAAGACAATAAATGAAGCGTGCAATGATGAAAACTGGACCAAAGCAATGGAGGAAGAGTTGATGCAAATTGAGAAAAATCACACTTGGGATCTTGTTCCCAAACCTAGAAACAAGAATGTGATTGGAACCAAATGGGTCTTCTGGAACAAACTAAATGAAGTTGGTGAAGTAATCAGAAATAAAGCCAGATTGGTCTGCAAGGGCTACTCTCAAATAGAAGGAATTGATTTTGAAGAAACTTTTGCTCCGATGGAAAGAATTGAAGCAGTCAGATTGTTTCTTGCATTTGCTGCCTTCAAGGATTTCAAGGTGTATCAGATGGATGTCAAATCTGCTTTCTTGAATGGTGACTTAGAAGAAGAAGTGTACATTGAACAACTGGATGGATTTCAATTATATAAGCATAGTGATATGGTCTGCAAGATGAAGAAGGCACTGTATGGACTAAAGCAAGCTCCAAGAGCCTGGTATGAAAAATTAGACAAACATCTTTTGAAGATTGGTTTCAACAAAGGTACTGCTGACAGTAACTTATATTTTAAAATTGATCATGAAAACATCTTGATTGTTGAAGTATTTGTTGATGATATCATCTTTGGAGGAAGAGACAGTATGTGTAAAACCTTTGCAAATCAAATGAAAAGTGAGTTTGAGATGTCAATGCTTGGTGAAATGAATTTCTTCTTGTGTCTACAAATTACTCAAACAAAGAAAGGAATCTTGTGATCCGGATTGATGATGGGAAGCTGCTACTCAGGGGGAGCAGCAGGTATGATTCTGAAGTATTGGAGTTGCAAGTATGAGCCCTTTGCCATTGATGTCAAAGGGGGAGAAAAGACATGTGAAAAACAAGTGGTTGATGATCAAAGGGGGAGCAGTAAAGGAAGAGAAGACATGTGAATAGTTGTTGTTGATAGGGGGAGCTGTGACAGTAAGGAGAAGTTCTTATCTTGATGGTTTTTCACATCATATGTTGCCATCAATGACAAAGGGGGAGATTGTTGCAAGTATGGGTCTAACTAGTGTTGTCATTGATGTCAACATACTCATGTTGCATTAATGAGAAGGATTGGATGAGCTATGTGCTGAGGATATTGAGAAAATTAGTCTCAATCAGGAACAGTGAAGAACAGTAATGACAACAAGGTAAAAGTCCAAGATAGGTTGAGGATCAAAGGATGCGGTTTAAAGGGTTTGTAGATATAAGTCTTGAGATGCTCTAGTCAAGTTTTCAAAGGTCCGCATGAAGATCAAAAGAAGTTATGGTCGCTCAAGTAGAAATTGGTTCCGGTAGGTGTTTAGAGGTGACAGAGTGACACAGATAGGTCCGGTGAGATCCAGAAATGCTTTATCCCATTTTACGGATTTGAGGAAGTGTTGAGAATGTCCTTAAGAAGTGTCAAGTCGATTGGTTCATGGTTTGAAGGTCTGAAAGAACCTATTCCTTTGTGACAGTGATGACAGACTGTGTTCTTGAGGTTCCAGATGAAGGAGAGAAGGATTCCAGTAAGCAGATGAAGTGCAGATGTTGTTGGTAATTCAAGAAAGCTTGTGGTGATCTTTGGATTGGTTCCAATTCATGTTGGTAGTCTGCATTGAAGCTAAAGTTTGTATTTAAAGAATAACCATCGGATGTTGGTGTTCTTCCTGAGACTGGCCGACCGGATGTATTACACGTCTTGTGGATGTTCTTGTAGGTGTTTGCTAACTTAGATGATTATTCCTAAGTCAACGTCTTGTATAAATAAGGGATTGTGAAGTCATTCCAAAGTGTGTCTTGTGGAGATGAGCGAGTGGTAGCGAAGAGGAGAGTGAAAGGCAAAGCAGAAGTATTGAGCTTAATGGAACTAATTCAAGCATGGTGAAGATGCTATTCTCTAGTTCATGTATGTGATACTTATTTCTTTGTAGATAGTGTGTCTCTTGTAGGCAGTGAGCCTCTTGTGAGCAGTGTGCTCGGGCAGTGAGCCCTAATTGGCATGTGCCATTTTGTTCTTTCTATTCTTCTAACAGAGAATACATTCTTGGGTTAATCACCCCGTGGTTTTTCCCTTAACCAGGTTTTCCATGTCAAAATCTTGGTGTCTCATGTGTTGATGAGTTTCTGCTTTTGATTTGAATGCATTATGTCTCATGTTTAATATACTGCTAATCACTAAGAGGATTTATTGTGTAAATTGGAGAAATTTTTGCACAACTGATTCACCCCCCCTCTCAATTGTGTGCCCTAAGTCTAACAAGGCCGATGGCAACCTTCCCCACCTCTATATCAGGTAAAGCTTGAAAATATCTTGCCGATACAAATTCACAAATGAAATATGACGTCGAGGAGACAATTGAACAGTTACAATGATTGATCAATGAGAAAACGTTCATGCCATAAGAAGATATTAAAATCACCCTGACATTACAAAAATCATGCCGATGAGAGAAGTTATGACGATGTGACATTTCACAACGATCAAGAAAATTGAAATGCTTGAACAATTAATTACAGACGATGAAGAAATCCTCTAAGATGCCATTTGAAATCATTGCAATTAAGTTCGAAAGAATTGTCTAAGAGGAGCCTACAAGTGGAGACTTAGAGGAGAAAATAGGGGACTTCAATCAAAGCCTCCGATAACAGGTACCCATATACTAACTTCTGTGCAATAGCTTACAATTCAAATTTGTTGTCCAAAACTAAAATGGAAACTCTGGGGAAAGGAGAGGGTAGAAAATAACAGGGTGATACCAATAAACCTAAAAAGCAAAAAATTGACAAAACCCTTGTGAGTATTCATTATCAAATGAAATAAAGAGGTTTCTTAGACCTAAAGATTTTGGTGGTCCTCCTACTATTACTCATAACTGGGGAAACTGGTATTATTTTGAGGATGCTACTATGATCAGAGTTTATGGTTTTGAGGACACTCCTTTTATCTTACCTAAGACTATCCCTGACAGAATTGCCTACTTAGAAATAGTTAGGCAAATGAATTGTTCTAATGTGATGCACTTGAGCTCCCATGACAAACAATCTTTTATGCCTAGTACTCTTTGCTTCAGAGATTTCACTGTGGTATCCAAGGAGGGTTATGGTCTCATTATGGATAAGCTGATGCATTACAATATGAGATGTGCTAAGACAAGAAAAGGGTTTGATCCTGAGGGTTTCATTGACGTTGCTTAGAGAAAATAAAATCTTAGTGGATACACACATGTCCCTTATCCCCATGATGATGTCATCAAGAATTTGGAAGAGACTGAAGTTGAATTGGTGGTTGAGAAATACAATAGGGACTTAGATGAGAAGAGGAAACAATTGGCAGAGATAGAGTTGTTATCTTCTGGTGATGAAGAACCTGCAGAACAAGAAGAGCCACATCAACAGACAACAAGAATGTCCAAACGAAAAATGCAACACTATCAGTCTCCTGGTATGGAACATGATGAAGAGGGATCTGCTGATGAGGATCCCAAACAAGTAGCATATGATTCATTTATTTTTTATGATAAATTTACTCATTCTAAAGAATTCAAATCATTTTTATATAAATGCAAGGGGAAAGAAATCAAAGAGTCATTTGATGATGTCTTTGCCAACAATGAAAGACAATTACTTGATATGTTGAAAACAACAATGGATAGTGAATTACAAGATATGACCCCTAGTAAGGGTAGACAGCTACTCAAAGAAGCAGAGATGATGATCTTTCTTGGTCTTGATTTGAATTTTGCTCTAGTATTTGATATTTTTCTACATAACACAGATGATAAATACAAGCTCACTCCAGAAGGTGTCACAGAAGTGTATATGGGCACCAAATATAATAACGATGAAAATTCATTAATGATATGGGCCCTGTATCCTCCCCATAAGAAGACAACCATTATAGACACTTAGAAGACTTTCAGCCATGTCATGACTTTGAAAGCAGGGGAGACTGGCCCCTTGATCACTGCAGACATTGAAATTAACATTGCAAAGCTGAATAAAGCACAGGCTCAGATTTTAATCAAAGAAAGAGATGCATACAAACTGAGCTATGAGAGATTGACAAAAGAGAATGATTATTTGAAAGATGTTGTTAAGAGTACCTTCGGGGGGTCAGTAAAAAGATTAACCCAAGGAGAAAGCTCACAGAGCACCCAATCACCATCTATCGACCAGATAGCTCAAATCCAGATTGATACACTTGCCACAGTACTCTAGAACAGGCATACCAACATGATGCATTGGCTGAACCAATTTTGGGATAATTATTCTCAAAATTATAAAGCGATCCAAGAGCATGAGAGGCTTGACAAAAGGCTATAGGAGAAACTCAATGAGACACAGAGTAAAGCTACTTCTAACATTACATGTATCTCTAGTGCAAAATATTTGATTGAGTAGCATCAGAAGTATTATGACCAACTTAAGAATGATGCCAAACAATGTGTTGAAGCCTCAAAAGTAGGAGTGCCCACGTTGTTCAAGAGCGATAAAGAATTAAAGAGCAAAGAGGAATGGAGCAGGGACTCTCAAGTGATATTGCATGAAGCCTTAGGAGCTCTAAAGGACAAAGACTCGCATCCAGGGAAGCCTGCAAGCATTTGGAGAAGATGGTTACGATGGATGTGATCACAAGAAATGCTATTGAATTTACTGATTCACATCACAGCCAAGAGTACTTAGATCACATTGTGTAGCTGTACTTGTGGTTGAATAGAACTTAAGCATTTTTATTTCATTGTTGTTATGTTAATCATGTTGATTCCCAAAAGACTTTTTGAAGAGTTATGTCTCTTCATGAATATTCCTATATAAGTTGAACACATGATGTTGAATTATCATCAGTAGTAGAATATAATACATAAAATTTACAATGTTTTCAAAAGACCATGTTGCAAGCATATGATTGAAGAAGTAAATTGGAATTCTCTGATTTTGTGGTTTTATTCTGGCATCAATTGTTTGTTAAAGTCACTCAATTGTAAGGTTGTCTCCAGTTCTATATTTCCTTGTTATTCAGATTAATATATCAAGTATATATTTAATTTGTCAATACACATTTGCTGTAGTTGTGTGATTTGATTAATTGGTTTCCATTAGAGGAATTAAAATCCTTCTAATCAGTCACAATAACCTGGAAGTATTAGTTTGGAGTACTAAGAAGAACCATATAATTAGGATTGCCATTCTGTCTCCAAGTTGATATTATCTGTTATTCTTGCATATTTCATTCAATTGGTTCCTTCAAGAAAGGATTAAATTACCTTCTGGTGAATAACAAGAAATCTGATTATATTAGTTGGATTATTAAGAAGAGTTTGTCAAACATCTCCCTGCATGTTTATACAAGTTATAAACTAAAATATTGTTCCAAACAGTTAGAGTTACTGCCCACTATAAGCCACTAGTCTTAGTCTTCCATTTGACTCTGTTTACCCAACAAGGCACTGGTCTTATTTCAATTCATCATTTAAAATCCTTTTATTAGTTAAGCACAGTTATAAAATTCACCTTGATATTGCTTATACAATTTATACCAACCATTTATCAGATTTTAGAATTAGTTAGCAAGCTTTCATCTATTCTACACCATTTTCCACTGTAGGTAGATCTATTTACTTAGTCAAAATACTTACCCTCAACCTGCTTTAATTTTCAAGGTCCACCCACCTAGGTTTAGCAAGACCTAAAATGTAGGGAGTCATCAAACCCTAAAGGTTGATTCCATCGCGTTAGTTCAAAAACGTTGCAAATCCAAGCATAGAGCCTGGCATCCTCTTAGGATTAGCAACTTGCATTTTTGAGACCTAACAAATTGGTGACTCTACTGGGGACTAAATAAAGGACTTTAGTGACAAACCATTCCTTTTATAGAGTCATTTTAGAAATTTTAACTTGGTAACCCTGTTGGCAAGAAGAATCCAGAAAGATAAATTACAAACTTTTTCCTATTTACAAAATAGGTGGCGACTCTAGTGACTGTTATAACAGAAAGTTAATACCAAATGGATGGTAGGAGATCCAAGATGGAAGGCAAGAAATTGCAATCATCTCCACCAATTAGAAACATCTCCAAGAGAAATGGAACATCAAATTATTCTCACCAGAATAATAACCAGGAGGCTCAAGAGGATAATACTAAGAAAACTATAATAGCTCACAATAGTTTTACACCTCTACATGAATCAAATAAAAATCTCAATGGGGTAACTGATGACATATTGGCTAAATACAGAATTGATTCTCAAGAACAGCTTGAGTGTGAAACACGGGCCATGAGGGAAATCGATCAAAGGCAAGCTGAATATGATTTTAAAATGTCATTACAGCAAAGAGAAGGGGTAAAACATGGATTCCCAACTCAAGAAATAAATGAAAGCCCAAAGAATTCAAGAGGTATGAATCAAGCACAGTAGGATCTGTTTAGGCTCCAAGAAGAACTTGAAATGATTAAACAACCAAGAGATTCAATAGATAAAGAGTAGGGCTAAAACAGCCCCCCCAAAATATGTACCTCCACATAGGGGAAACACTTCAAGGAATCCACAGCAAAATTTACACCAAAATATAGGTGGTGCTTCAAATTCACAAGCATCTGGAAGTCATCAGAATACCATTCCTAAAGTTCCTAGACCACCTCCCATGCACAACACCCATCAACAAATGGCTAATCCTTACCCACCCCCTGGCCAACAATATTATAGACCACAAAATCCTTATATAAATCCCCACATAAACCCACAGTAGCAATATGCTTATCATCAACCTCCAGGTGGATATAATTACTATCCTAATCCACCACCCATGAATTTTCCACCTCAAAACCTCACAAACATATGTAGCCAATTTGATCTGACTGGATATCAATTATATCCATACCCTATGGATAGTAATTAGAGAAATATAGTTCCCAAGTTCACTGGGAATAGTGCAATATCAGATGAAGATCACATTAGAAGCTTCAATGCTTTCGTATAAGATATTGGTATGGACTGTGAAGATGTTAGAATGAGGTTATTCATGATGTCCCTAACTGAAGATGCAAGAGACTGGTTCAATAGGTTACCTGATGCTTCAATCAGTTCAATAACAGATTTCCATAATCAATTTAAGGAGCAGTATGGTAATCAGTATGCCCATAAGTTTGCATTGCACGATATGATAAGCATCCAGAAATACCAGAATGAATCAGTGTATGACTTCAATCTGAAATTTTCCAAATTACACAACAAAATACCACATGGATCTAAACTGACTGATCCAGCAGCATTGAGCATTTATCTGAAAGCATTTGATCCCAAGACAGGGTACGAACTTAGAAATTAGTGCCCTACGACCCTAGCTAAGGCATAGAAAGTGGCATTAACTATTGAGAACAACAGGAAAGCTGCAGGTATGGTTAGCAAAAGAGATAACCCTAGAAATCCACAGAACCCAAACATTCAGTAGACTAAACAAGAAAGTCAACATAGACATGAAGTTGCACGATATGCCATATAATACAAATTTGAAAGATGGGAAACCCATCGAAAATAGTAGAAAGCAGCATTATGGCAAAGATACCCCTGACCCTCTAAAAAGAAATGTGGCACATATGGTAGAAGATAAACCTTGGTGTCTGGTGTGCAATTTACCACACTTGCCTGAATACTGTGAGGTGGCTAAAACAGTACAACAACAAGAAATGCTATACAATTATAACAGAGACAATCACACAATAAACATGATGCAAGATACACCATATTTGCTGAATGAAGATTATTCTTCTACAGAGGAAGAGGGATATGAATATAATGTGGGAAACCAGAGACACCATATCAATATGGGAAAACAAGAAGTGTTCTCAGATTAGGAGGATGGTTATGAGGAACCTACCTATTGTAACAATCCACCATATGATCAGTGGAGAAAGCCCACTAAAAATGAAAGAGAAGCTCTTACAATAGCTGCAATAGCTCAAGCTAAAAATGCCTATAACTTAAGGAACAGGACAGTGAATGTTGAACAAGGAACACTTGGGAGTATCTTTATAAAAAATTAGAATTACAAAAAGAATAATGCAAAGTCATCATTCAAAGAACCAGAAAAAGCTGATAAAAATAAAATAAAAGATAAATCACAAAATCAAGAAAAAGAATATATAAAGACAGAAAAGAATGATTAGACTATGGCCCATTCATTTGACATTGCTCATGCAATATCTCAGGTAAAGATATCAGTTCCACTTTTAGAAATGATGAAGATAGACAAATACATGAATACAGTAGTCAAACTAATTTCAGATATACCAAATCAAAAACATAAAGGATCAGAGAATATAACAAACAATGTTCACCAAGAAACATTCCAAATTCCTGAGGTATACTTCGGTGATACATTGACAAAGAATCCCTCACAGGTGGACCCTTTCTACACTGCCTTATTAATCAAAAATAGGATAGTAAGAAACTGCATGATTGATTTAGGTGCGGCCATGAATATCATGCCAATAGCAGTCATGAAAGAACTAGGAATGTGGGTTGACACTACATTTGGTAGGTGTTATGCAATGGATAATAGATCCATCCCAGTCGTTGATATATGAGAGATGTGGAAATAAAACTAGCTTCATATCTTGAAGCAACCTATAACATTGATATTACCGTGGTTGACATCCCACCATATTATGGAATGCTTTTATCAAGACAATGGGCTGCAATGGCAGGAGGGCATGTCCAATTAGATTTATCATATGCCACAATACCAGTTGGAGACAAAGAGATCAAGCTATGTAGGGAGCCAAGATATGAGAACATCATAGAATGCTTGGATAAACATCAAATAAATTTCTTTTGTGATACAGATTTGGGAGCCTTCAAGGTTGAAAAAAATTAGCCAAAATTGTAGAATACTAATCTGATACATGTTGAATCTAAGAAAGAAGAAAATGATGTGTGGAAGATGTATTTTGATGGTGCATGTAGCAAAATGGGAAATGGGGCCAGAGTAGTATTTATTTCACCAGCAAGTAAAACTTTCAAATACTCCTTTCTATTAAAATTTGAATGCACAAATAATGTAGCAGAATACGAGGCTTTGCTCATTGGTTTGAATATAACCATCAAGCATAAGATAAAAAAGTTAGCTGTATATGGTGATTCAGAGTTAGTTACTTCCCAAGTGAGAGAGAAATACCTGTCAAAAAACAAGAGGTTGAGATAGTACAGAAACACTGTCTGGGATGATATTTAGTTATTTGATGCCTTTTCAATCAATTGGATTGATAGATCAAAAAACATTATGGCAGATTTTCTAGCAAATATCGCATTAAAAAGGATGATGTCACATTAGGAGGTATTACAGAAGTTGAATTCAAAACTAGACCCACTATCCCAGATAATGTACATAACTGGCAAGTGTTTGATAATGATGCTGATATAATCAACTTCCTGCATTGTGCTGATCATTATGAAAACCAAGAGATTGATTTTAATGCGTTTGTAGAAGAACATGATGGGAAGGAAACTCTTTTTGGTCAAGAGATAGTTCTGTTGAAAACCAACAAAATACCTAAGGGACTTATAGCATTAGAAAAGGCATTTGATGGACATGATAGATTTAAAATGAAAGACACACCGGTGGTGCAAAATGACCTTGAAGAGATTAATTTAGGGACACAGGCAGCCCCAAAGAATGTATACATTGGAAAGAATCTTAATCCCAAAATTAGGAGCATGATCATCAACTTACTTAGGAAGTATAGACATGTATTTTCCTGGTCATATGATGATTTAAAAGCATATAGGGAGGATCTTTTTCAACATGAAATACCATTAAAACTAGATGCTAAACCATTCAGGCAAAAATAGAGGCCTATCAATCCTACATTAGCTTCTAAGATGCTTGAAGAACTCACAAAATTAAGAGATGGAGCTATCATTAAACCCATCAGGCATTCTTCTTGGGTTTCTAATTTGGTGCCTGTCAGGAAGAAAAATGGTGATATTATATTATGTGTGGACTTTAGGAATTTAAACAAATCTTCTCTTAAGGACAACTATCCCCTCCCTAATATGGAAGCTATATTACAAAAGGTTACCGGATGTGGACTGTTGTCAATGATGGATGGCTTCTCAGGATATAACCAGGTGAAAGTCAAAGAATCAAAACAATATAAGACTGCATTCACCACACCATGGGGAACATATGTATATTTGAGGATGTCATTCAGGATCACAAATGTTGGAGCAACATTCCAAAGAGCAATGGATGTGGCCTTTGTTGAATTGATTAATAAGATCATGATAGTATATCAAGATGACATGACAACATATTCCAAAAGGGTTGTGGATCATTGTGCACATTTAGAGCAAATATTTATTAAAGACCTAGAATATGGGATTTCATTGAATCCTAAGAAGTGCCATTTCGCAGTGACAGAGGGTAAGTTGCTTGGTCACATAGTATCAAGAGATGGAGTAAGAATGGATCCTGAAAGGGTAAAAGCCATTGACCAAGTTCCCATTCCTAAGAATGTAAAAGCTATACAGTCATTTTTTGGCCAAATCAACTTTGTCAGGAGCTTCATATCAAATTTTGCAGAAATTGTTAGTCCCATATCAAGAATGTTGAAGAAGAATTCAGAAGTAAAGTGGACAACAGAAACAATAGAAGCATTTGCCACTATTAAGAGAGCAATCAAAGAAACCCCTATCCTGATATCCCTTGATTTTAGTAAACCATTCCAACTATTTTTATTTGCCTCATATCATACAGTTGCAACAGTACTATTGCAGAAAAATAATGGACATGAACAACCCATTTCATTTTTTAGCAAATCTCTTCAAAATGCAGAATTAAAATATGACATTGTTGAGAAACAAGCATATGCATTGGTGAAAGAAGTTAAAGCTTTTAGGCCATACTTGGTGGGAGCTGAAATAATAGCATATGTGTCTAATGCTACAGTAAAAGATGTATTGGTCCAAACTGAGGTCACAGGTAGAAGATGCAGATGGATAAATAGAATTCAGGAGTTCAACATGTAAATCCAAATCACCAAATTAGTAAGAGGACAAGGTCTTGCTAGATTAATGGCTGAAAATAATCTTGAGGCTTCTCAGATATGTAGTGCTAATAATGTTGATAACACAAGTTCTAGCATTGAGCATACTCCATGGTATACCTGTTAGATCTAGGACACACAACTGAGAGGGGGGGTGAATCAGTTGTACAAAAACTTGCTTCTACTTCAAACACTTGATTCTTCTTTGTTAGTTAATAGCATATCAGTTAACCATTCATGAAAGCATAATGCACAAACACAGGAGCAGATAAACATCAACACATTAGACACCAAGATTTTGATGTGGAAAACCTGGTAAAGGGAAAAACCATGGGGTGATTAACCCAAGGATTATTCTCTGTTAGAAGAATAAGAAAAATGAATGGCACATGCCAATTAGGGCTCACTGCCCGAGCACACTTCTCACAAAGAGGCACATTGCCTACAAGAGACACACTGTCTACAAAGTGATAAGAATCACAAACTTGAACTGGAGATTGACATCTTTACCATGTCTGGATCAGTTCCATTTAAGCTCGAGATACTTCTGCTCTGCCCTTCGCTCTTTCACTATACCACACTCATCCGCTCCACACACACTTTGAAATGAACTCACAAACCTTTATTTATACAAGGCATCAACTTAGGAACAATCATCTAAGTCGGCAATCATCCTCAAGAACATTCGTAAGTTGGCAATCATCCACAAGAACATTTGCAAGATGAATAACTCATCCGGTTGGCCAGTCTAAACAAGAATATGTTCATTTGGAAGAATATCTTCAATTCTGGGCTCTAACACTGATGCAGACTGACAACACAACCTCAACATGATCCAAGAACCTTCACAAGCTTGCTTGAGTGACCAGGTACATCCGCACTTCCTCTACTTACAGGAATCTCTTCTCTTCTACATCTGGAACTTCAAGAACACAATCTGTCGCGACTGTCAAACTGAAACAGGTTCTTCTGGACCTCCAAACTTTGTACAAACTAAGATGACACATCAAAAGGACATCCCAAACACTCCTTCCAATCCGCAGAGTCTGATAATGCACCTCCGGATCTCACCGGACCTTTTTGTAACACTCTGTCTCTCCGGAGCATCTCCCAGAACCGGTTCTACTTGACTGATCACAACTTTTTCATATCTTCATGAGGACCTCTGAAATCTTAACTGGAACATCTCAAGACTCATATCTACAAACCCTTTAATCCACATCCTCTGATCCTCAACCTATTGAGTACATTTGCCTTCTTCTCATCACTGTTCTTCATTGTTCCTAATTGAGACTAATTTTCTCAATATCCTCAGCACACATCTCATCCAAACTTTCTTACCAATGCAATATGAGTATGTTGACATCAATGACAACACTGGTTAACCTCATACTTGCAACAATCTCCCCCTTTGTCATTGATGGCAACATATGATGTGAAAAACCATCAAGACAAGAACTTCTCTTTTCTGTCACAGCTCCCCCTATCAGCAACAACTCTTCACATGTCTTCTCTTCCTTTACTGCTCCCCCTTTGATCATCAACCACTTGTTTTTCACATGTCTTCTCTCCCCCTTTGACATCAATGGCAAAGGGCTCATACTTGCACTTGTAACACATCAGAATCATACCAACTGCTCCCCCTTAGTAGCAGCTCCCCATCATCAATCCGGATCACAAGATATGACTGTGATATCCACCAGACTGATGCACATTAGTGCATCCTAGTTCATCACCAGAGGGGCCATGACCCCTAACTTCTCCCAGAGATACTCAAAAGAGTCTTTGGGAAGAGGTTTAGTAAAAATATCTGCAAGCTGATCCTTGGAGGGCACATACTCCAATCTGACTTCACCCTTGTTCACTTGTTCTCTCAAAAAGTGAAATTTGATAGATATATGCTTGGTCTTAGAATGCAATAGCGGATTCTTGGAAATATTTATTGCACTTGAATTATCACAGAAAATTGTGATAGGCTCCTCATATTCTACTTTCATGTCTCTTAACATCTGCTTCATCCATAAGATTTGAGTGCAACTGCCTGCTGCTGCAATATATTCTGCTTCAGTTGTAGACAAAGATATTGCCTCTTGTTTCTTGCTTAGCCAAGAAACCAATCTCTTTCCCAAGAAGAATGCTCCACCACTGGTGCTCTTTCGGTCATCCATATCTCCTGCCCAATCTGCATCTATATATGCATGAAGAGAGAAATCCTGATCTCTAGGATACCATAGGCCATACTCAATTGTCCCCTTTAGATATCTAAAAATCCTCTTGATTGCCATAACATGAGATTCTCTAGGGTCAGCCTGAAATCTTGCCACAAGACCAACAACCTGCATTATATTTGGTCTAGTCTGAGTGAGATACAATAATCCTCCAATCATTGATCTGTACTTGGTCTGATCTATCTTAGGAGAGTCATCATCTTTGCTCAACTTACATCCGGTTGCCATAGGAGTGTTCTTGGCTTTGAATCTTCCATTCCAAATTTCCTCAACAATTCTTTCACATATTTGGTCTGAGAGATAAAGATACCTTTCTTTGTCTGAGTAATTTATAGACCCAAGAAAAAATTCATTTCACCAAACATTGACATTTCAAACTCACTTTTCATTTGATTTTCAAAGGTTTTACACAAACTATCTCTTCCTCCAAAAATGATATCATCAACAAATACTTCAACAATCAGGATGTTTTCATTATCTATTTGGAAATATAGATTACTGTTAGCAGTACCTTTGTTGAAACCAATCTACACAAGATGCTTATCCAACCTTTCATACCATGCTCTTGGGGCTTGCTTCAATCCATACAGTGCTTTCTTCAACTTGCAGACCATATCATCATGATCAGACAATTGAAATCCATCCGGTTGTTCAATGTATACTTCTTCTTTCAAATCACCATTTAGGAAGGCAGACTTGACATCCATCTGATATACCTTGAAGTCTTTTAAGGCACCATATGCAAGAAATAATCTGACTGCTTCAATTCTTGCTACCGGAGCAAAGGTTTCTTCAAAATCAATTCCTTCTATTTGAGAGTAGCCTTTGCAGACCAATCTGGCTTTGTTTATGATTACTTCACCAACCTCATTTAGTTTGTTCTGGAAGACCCATTTGGTTCCAATCACATTCTTGTTTCTAGGTCTAGGAACAAGATCCCAAGTGTGATTTTTCTCAATTTGCATCAACTCTTCCTCCATTGCTTTGGTCCAGTTTTCATCATTGCAAGCTTCAATTATTGTCTTAGGTTCAATCTTTGAAATCAGATAGTATTCATTTGAATTTTGAGCAATTCTCCTCCTTGTTTGTACCCCTTTGCTTTTGTCACCTATGATCTGATCTTCAAAGTGATTTAGAGTTACATACCTTGGAACTTTGGGAGTCTCTTGCACTGTTGTTTCTTAATCAGGTTCATTCAGACAAACCTCTTCTTCCTGATTTACCGGATCAGTCTGAATCTGACTTTCAGGAAGGGATTGAGTTCCTTGAACCAGAACACCATCCTGATCATCTTCATCATATTCATAAAACCTTGAAGGCTTCTCAATTCCTTCATCAACCTTCACATTTGTACTTTCTATCATCTTTTTCAATCTCTTATTGTAACATCGGTATGCTTTGCTTTGAGTGGAGTAACCCAAGAAAATTCCTTCATCACTTCTAGCATCAAACTTTCCTAGATATTCATCTCTTTTGATGTAACACTTGCTACCAAATACTCTGAAATATCTCACAGTAGGAGTTATACCAAACCAAAGTTCATAAGGAGTCTTACCGGTATTGCTTCTGATTTGAACTCGGTTGAGAGTGTAGACTGCAGTGCTAACAGCTTCTCTCCAAAACATCTGAGGAACATTTGCTTCCATCATCATTATCCTGGAAGCTTCCTAGATGGTCCAGTTCTTTCTCTCAACTACTCCATTCTACTGTGGAGTCCTAGTAGCAGACAACTATCTCTTTATGCCATGCTTCTCACAAAAGTCTATGAATTCACCGAATGTGAATTCACCACCTCTATCAGACCTTAGACACTTCAGTTTCAATCTGTTTTGATTCTCTACCATAGCCTTGAAGATTTTGAACTTCTCAAAGGCTTCTGATTTCTCTTTTAGAAAGGTAACCCACATCATCCAGGAATGATCATCAACCAATAACATGAAATATCTATCACCTTGCATACTCTTGATTCTTGTTGGACCACATAGATCAGTATGAACTAATTCCAATAATCCGGTAGAGGACTGATCTTTGCTTTTGAAGGAGACTATGCTCTGTTTACCTAGCTGACATTCTTTGCACAAACTATTTGTAGGTTTCACCAATTTTGGAAGATCTCTTATAGCCTGACTATTGCTTATCTTGATGATGTTATCAAAATTTACATGACACATCCTTCTATGCCATAACCAACTCTGATCAATTTGAACAAACAGACAACTTTTATCTGAACCAACTAGATGGAAGATATTAACTTTTGTTTGAATACCGGATGCAATCTCAGTTCCGGAGCTTTCAAAGATCCTGCATCTTCCATTTTTGAACCGGAGATCATAACCTTTGTCTACTAACTGTCCAACACTGAGAAGATTCTGCTTCAATCCTTCAACATATAGTACATTACCAGTTTTGCTCTTTCCATCAAAAGAAATAGTTCCCCTACCTCTGATTCTACCTGCAGAATTGTCACCAAACTTTACCATTCCTCCTTCATACCTTTCCAAATCTAAGAACTTGTTCTTGTCACCTGTCATGTGGTGAGAGCATCCACTGTCAATAACCCAATCATCCTTTTCTTCAACTTGGGCAGCCAAAGCTCTTTCTACAACCTTATGATTAACAGATTCAGCGGATATTGGTTCTTCTTCCTTGATGTCAATAAACACCCATTCATTTCTGGATTTGTCTCCTATCTCTGATTCATCATCTGTTACTCCTTCATTATCAGCTTCTTCATGAACATAATAATAGTTCTTTTGGAACCTTTGTCTATTAGAGTTTGACCTTGCAGATCTTTCCAGACATCTTGAAGCAAAATGACCAATCTTATTACAGTTGAAACACTTAAAAGGTAACTTTCCTTCATACTTACCGGATCCTCTTGGCAATCTCTTTGCAATGAGGGCTTCAAGATGAGCTATTTCTGCTTCTTCCGCTTCCATGTCTTTCCTAGCTTGATCATACCATGACAGTTTCCTTGAAGATTTTTCTCACAGATCAAATCTTTGTTTGCCTTTCACATAGGCACTGGCTTTGAATGCAGATTCAGTCTTGGGAGGATCATCTCCAAACTTGATCATTTCAAATGCAGCCAGTTTGCCAACTAATTGCTCTCTTGTGATAGTTGCATGGGCTCTGAATTCATCAATGGCAGCAACTTTGATCTTGTAGGCAGCAGGAAGGGATCTGAGAATTTTGCAAACAATCTCATTTTCATCTAGAACTCCACCAACATTCTTGATTCCACACACCAGCTCATTTACTCTTGGCATAAAGGTATTGATATTTTCATCATCTCTCATCTTCAATCTTTCAAATTTCCCTTTAAGACTTTGCAACCTTGCACTCTTAACAAACTCATCTCCTTCATGCAGAAGTTCCAGTTTAACCTAGATCTCATATGCAGTTGGTAGGTCAATAACATTTGAGAGTTCTGAGTCAGTCAATGCGCTTAGAAGAGTCTCTTTGGTCCGTAGATTGTTTTCAGCATCTGTGATTACATTTAGTGTTGTCGGAGCACCCTATGGAGGAACATATGCTTTTGTGACCATGGACAAGTATGCTTTTCCCATACACTCCAAGTGACATTTCATGCGGCTTTTCCAGAGAGAGAAGTTGGTTCCAGCAAACTTTGGACTATCCTTCTTGTATGACGACATCCTGGATCTCCTCAAGTGGTTAAGCTCCTTTCAGAGGAACTTAGCTCTGATACCAATTGTTAGATCTAGGGCACACAACTGAGAGGGGGGGTGAATCAATTGTACAAAAACTTGCTTCTACTTCAAACACTTGATTCTTCTTTGTTAGTTAATAGCATATCAATTAACCATTCATGAAAGCATAATGCACAAACATAGGAGCAGATAAACATCAACACATTGGACACCAAGATTTTGACGTGGAAAACTCAGTTAAGGGAAAAACCATGGGGTGATTAACCCAAGGATTATTCTCTGTTAGAAGAATAAGAAAAATGAATGGCACATGCCTATTAGGGCTCATTGCCTGAGCACACTGCTCACAAAGAGGCACACTACCTACAAGAGACACACTGTCTACAAAGTGATAAGAATCACAAACTTGAATTGGAGATTGACATCTTTACCATGTCTGGATCAATTCCATTTAAGGCTGAGATACTTCTGCTCTACCCTTCGCTCTTTCGCTATACCACACTCATCCGCTCCACACACACTTTGAAATGAACTCACAAACCTTTATTTATACAAGGCACCGACTTAGGAACAATCATCTAAGTTGGCAATCATCAAGAACATTCGCAAGTCGGCAATCATCCACAAGAACATTCGCAAGATGAATAACTCATCTGATCGGCCAGTCTGAACAAGAATATCTTCATCCGGAAGAATATCTTCAATTATGGGCTCTAACACTGATGTGGACTAACAACACAACCTCAACATGATCCAAGAACCTTCACAAACTTGCCTAAGTGACCAGGTACATCCGCACTTCCTCTACTTATAGGAATCTCTTCTCTTCTACATCTGAAACTTCAAGAACACAGTCTATCGTTACTGTCAAACTAAAACAGGTTCTTTCGGACCTCCAAACTTTGTACAAACTGAGATGACACATCAAAAGGACATCCCAAACACTCCTTCCAATCCGTAGAGTCTGATAATGCACCTCCAGATCTCACCGGACCTTTTTGTAACACTCTGTCCCTCCGGAGCATCTCCTGGAACCGGTTCTACTTGACCGATCACAACTTTTTCATATCTTTATGTGGACCTCTGAAATCTTAACTGGATCATCTCAAGACTTATATCTACAAACCCTTTAATCCACATCCTCTGATCCTCAACCTATTGAGTACATTTGCCTTCTTCTCATCATTGTTCTTCACTGTTCCTGATTGAGACTAATTTTCTCAATATCCTCAGCACATAGCTCATCCAAACCTTCTTACTAATGCAATATGAGTATGTTGACATCAATGACAACACTGGTTAACCTCATACTTGCAACAATACCAACATTATATATTATCTAAAGCACATGAAATGTCCTTAAGGGTATGATGATAACAAGAGAAGGACACTTAAATTACAAGCCTCAAAATATGTATTTATTGATGGAGATCTTTACTGGAAAAATAGGGATGGTATTTTACTATTATGCCTAGATGAGCATCAATCAAAACATATCATGAAAGAGTTGCATGAAGGTATGTGTGGAGCTCATTTTTCAGCAAAGACTACAGCCCACAAGATCCTAAGGGCTGGATACTATTGGCCTAGAGTTTTTAATGATTCATATCATTACACTAGGAAATGTGAAGCATGTCAGAAATTTTTAGGAAAGTTGAAATATCAGGGAGCATTGCCCTTGAAACCCATGTAGGTGGAGGCTCCATTCTATTAGTGGGGTATTGACTTCATAGGAGAAATTACAGAGAAGTCAAGTGGTGGACACAAATGGATTTTAGTGGTGACAAATTACTTCACAAAATGGGTGGCAGCAATCCCAACTAAACAAGCAACAAGTAGGGTGGTGATCAACTTTCTGATGGAAAATATTATATTCAGATTTGGCACTCTAGTGCGATTAATTACGGATAATGGAATGTGTTTTAGGTATGATGAATTCAAGAATTTTTGTAGTACACATGGCATCACCATGTCCTATGCTACCCCTTATCATCCACAAGCAAACAGGCAAGTAGAATCCAGCAACAAAAGCCTTCTAAAAATTATAAAGAGAATGTTGGAGGGAAACAAGAAAGCATGGGATTCGAAGTTAAGAATGGCTATGTGGGCTGATAGGATTACTGTGAAAAGAGCAATTGGGAGATCTCCTTTTGAACTAGTGTATGGAACACAAGAAAGAATACCATTAGAAAATCTCCTACCAGTTTACAAATTTGTTCTTCAGGAAGACTTAAACATTCCTGAACCAATGGAAGAAAGATTGGAACATCTTGCAGAACTTGATGAGACAAGGAGACTAGCTCAAAGGCAGAATATCAAGTTGCAATCATAAGTGAAATACCTTTTTGACAAAAAGGCCAAAGATAGGAAATTTGAAATAAATGATTTAGTACTGATATGGAATACTAGGTGCCAGGACAAAGGAAAAAATGGAAAGTTTGAAGCTTTGTGGTTAGGTCCTTTTGTTGTAACTAGAAAAGGAGGTGATGATTCTTATTATTTGCAAAATATGTCTGGAGAGGAGCAGGAACTGCCTATGCATGGGCAATATCTGAAGCCTTTCTTTTCATAAAATACTAAAATCATGCACAAAGAGGATTAAGTGTTGTCAGTGCATGGACAACCCTTAAATAATTCTCAAAATACTTTTATTCCATGCATAGTAGTCTAGGAAAATCAAAAGAGATTAGGATCTGCCAGTACATGGACAGTCCTATGAATCTCTTAAAGTCAAAACAAAAAAAACTTTTCCATGTACAATAGTATAGGATCATCCCCGTTCCCCATCATCATCCCTTCCATCTCCCATTGTCATACAATTTTGTGAAACCGTCATCCCCAATAAATAAAATATATGGTCTACTCCCCCAAGAGATCTGAATCCTTCTTATACTCACAAGGAGTATACATCCCAGACAGAGCCACTGTTGGGATAGGAAAATTTAAAATTTTCTTATCTTCATACCCACTCATGTCTGATCAAACCAAAAAAAAACATTTCACCCAAAATCAGAATAACAACTTGTATATCCCATAGAAATTAAAGAATTTCATCACAAAATAATGTAAAAATCCTCAATTCCTTAATATCGACAAGACCTCATTTTAGTTATACCGATCCATGTTCTATGAGAAACTAGCTGAAATGAGTATTGGTGTGAGACTAATGATCAGGGAGAAGATTTCTAGAATCACCAATGGAGAAAGTAGCTCTGATCTGATAACATTTCATCAGAGAGAGAATACGCGGTCATGGCGATCGGTATGAGATACCACTATCGATGACTACTCTACAACCCCCCCCCCCCCCCCGATGATATAGATCATACCAATAAGAGATTTTGGTGGGACTCTCACCGAACAACTCATGGAATAGAGGGAACTAGTGGTCATCGGTAGGAGACAAACATCAGAGTGAAAAATTAAGGAGTCCCCGACATTCTAATGTCTCAATGACTGACAAAACTGTTTCGGCATAAGTCATGCCAATATGTATGGAAGATAAGAACCATCGGTGAAAGTGAACGAGTTAGAACAAAGCTTGCAAGTCTGGCTGAAACAATACTCACAACGATGTGGTCATTGGTAGGAGATAGACATCAGAGTGAAAAATTAAGGAGTCCCCAACATTCTAATGTCTCAATGACTGATGAAACTGTTTTGGCATAAGTCATGCCAATATGTATGGAAGATAAGAACCATCGGCGAAAGTGAACAAGTCAGAACAAAGCTTGCAAGTCTGGCTGAAACAATACTCACAACGATGTCAGTGACATGTTGTGAAGGTCTCTCCAATGAAAAATGTAAAGGAATATATTGGGGAAACAACCATGATTGGGTAACTTGAAATGTGTTATCCCGATGGCATATCTTATCCCGATGACAACGATGACCATGTTCATCAACAAGACTCTCACCGATAGTCATATTGGTGACACTTGAGATATTAGAGAAGAATGTTATTCCCACGGCGATGAAGAAAGTCAGACTGATGGCAACCATGCCCACCTCTATATCGGGTAAAGCTTGAAAATATCTTGCCGATACAAATTCACAAATGAAATATGACGTTGAGGAGACAATTGAAGGGTTATAGCGATTGATCAATGAGCAAATGTTTGTGCCATAAGAAGATATTAAAATCACCCTGACATTATGAAAATCATGCCGATGAGAGAAGTTATGATGATGTGACATTTCACAACAATCAAGAAAATTGAAATGCTCGAACAATTAATTGTAGACAATGAAGAAATCCTCTGAGATGCCATTTGAAATCATTGCAATTAAGTTTGAAAGAATTGTCTAAGAGGAGCCTACAAGCGGAGACTTGGAGGAGAAAAAAGGGAATTCGATCAAAGCCTTCGCTAACAGGTACCCATTTACTAACTTTTGTGCAGTAGCTTACAATTCAAATTTGTTGTCCAAAACTAAAATGGAAACTCTAGGGAAAGGAAAGGGCAGAAAACAACAGGGTGATACCAGTAAGCCTAAAAAGCAAAAAATTGACAAAACCCCTATGAGTATTCATTATCAAATGAAATAAAGAGGTTTCTTAGACCTAAATATTTTGGTGGTCCTCCTACTATTACTCATAACTGGGGAGACAGGTATTGTTTTGAGGATGCTACTATGATCAGAGTTTATGGTTTTGAGGACACTCCTTTTATCTTGCCTAAGACTGTCCCTAACAGAATTGTCTACTTAGAAATAGTTAGGCAAATGAATTGTTCTAATGTGATGCACTTGAGCTCCCATGACAAACAATATTTTATGCCTAGTACTCTTTGCTTTGGAGATTTCACGGTGGTATCCAAGGAGAGTTATGGTCTCATTATGGAAAAGCTGATGCATTACAAAATGAGATGTGCTAAGACAAGAAAAGTGTTTGATCTTGAGGGTTTCATTGACCTTGCTCAGAGAAAACAAAACCTTAGTGGATACACACATGTCCCTTATCCCCATGATGATGTCATTAGGAATTTGGAAGAGACTAAAGTTGAATTGGTGGTTGAGAAATACAATAGGGACTTAGATGAGAAGAGGAAACAACTGGCAGAGATAGAGTTGCTATCTTCTGGTGATGAAGAACCTGCAGAACAAGAGGAGCCACATCAATAGACAACAAGAATGTCTAAAAAAAATGCAACACTATCAGTCTCCTGGTATGGAACATGATGAGGAGGGGTCTGCTGATGAGGATCCCAGACAAGTAGCATATGATTCATTTATTTCTGATGATAAATTTACTCATTCTAAAGAATTTAAATCATTTTTATATAAATGCAAGGGGAAAGAAATCAGAGAGTCAGTTGATGATGTCTCTGCCAACAATGAAAGATAGTTACTTGATATGTTGAAAACAACAGTGGATAGTGAATTAAAAGATATGACCCCTAGTAAGGGTAGACATCTACTCAAAGAAGTAGGGGTGATGATCTTTCCTGGTCTTGATTTGAATTCTACTCTAGTATTTGATAATTTTCTGCATAACACAGATGATAAATACAAGCTCACTCCGGAAGATGTCACAGAAGTGTATATGGGCACCAAATATAATAACGATGAAAATTCATTAATGATATGGGCCATGTATCCTCACCATAAGAAGACAGCCATTATAGACACTGAGAAGACTTTCGGCCATGTCATGACTTTGAAGGCAGGGGAGACTGACCCCTTGATCACTGCATACATTGGCATTAACATTGCAAAGTTGAATAAAGCACAGGCTCAGATGTTAATCAAAGAAAGAGATGCATACAAACTGAGTTGTGAGAGATTGACAAAAGAGAATGATTATTTGAAAGATGTTAAGAACACCTTCGGGGGGTTAGTAAAAAGATTAACCCAGGGAGAAATCTCATAGAGCACCCAATCACCATCTATCGACCAGATAGATCAAATCTAGATTGATACACTTGCCACAGTACTCTAGAACAGGCATACCAACATGATGCATTGGCTGAACCAATTTTGGGATAATTATTCTCAAAATTATAAAGCAATCCAAGAGCATGAGAGGCTTGACAAAAGGCTGCAGAAGAAACTCAATGAGACACAGAGTAAATATACTTCTGACATTACAGGTACCTCTAGTGCAAAAGATTTGATTGAGTAGCATCAGAAGTATTATGACCAACTTAAGAATGATGCCAAAGAATGTGTTGAAGCCTCAAAAGCAGGAGTGCCCACATTGTTCAAGAGCGATAAAGAATTAAAGAGAAAAGAGGAATGGAGCAGAGACTGTCAAGTGATATTGCATGAAGCCTTAGGAGCTCTAAAGGACAAAGACTCTGCATCCAGGGAAACCTGCAAGCATTTGGAGAAGATGGTTATGATGGATGTGATCACAAGAAATGCTATTGAATTTACTGATTCACATCGCAGCCAGGATTACTTAGATCACATTGCACAGCTGTACTTGTGGTTGAATAGAGCTTAAGCATTGTTATTTTATTGTTGTTATGTTAATCATGTTGATTCCCAAAAGACTTTTTGAAGAGTTATGTCTCTTCATGAATATTCCTATATAAGTTGAACACATGATGTTGAATTATCATCAGCAGTAGAATATAATACATAAAGTGTACAATGTTTTCAAAAGACCATGTTGCAAGCATATTATTAAAGAAGTAAATTGGAATTCTTTGATTTTGTGGTTTTATTCTAGCATCAATTGTTTGTTAAAGTCACTCAATTGTAAGGTTGTCTCCAATTCTATATTTCCTTGTTATTCAAATTAATATATCAAGTATATATTTAATTTGTCAGTACACATTTGTTGTAGTTGTGTGATTTAATTAATTGGTTTCCATTAGAGGAATTAAAATCCTTCTGATCAGCCACAGTAACCTGGAAGTGTTAGTTTGGAGTACTAAGAAGAACCATATAATTAGGATTGCCATTCTGTCTCCAAGTTGATATTATCTATTATTCTTGCATATTTCATTCAATTGGTTCCTTCAAGAAAGGATTAAATTACCTTCTAGTGAATAACAAGAAATCTGATTGTATTAGTTGGATTATTAAGAAGAGTTTGTTAGTCATCTCCCTACACGTTTATACAAGTTATAAACTAAAATATTGTGCCAAATAGTTAGAGTTACTGCCCACTATAAGCCACTAGTCTTAGTCTTCCATTTGACTCTATTTACCCAACAAGGCACTGGTCTTATTTCAATTCATCATTTAAAATCCTTTTATTAGTTAAACATAGTCATAAAATTCACCTTGATATTGCTTATACAATTTATGCCAACCATTCATCAAATATTAGAATTAGTTAGCAAGCTTTCATCTATTCTACACCGTTTGCCACTGTAGGTAGATCTATTTACTTAGTCCAAATACTTACCCTCAACTTGCTTTAATTTTCAAGGTCCACCCACCTAGGTTTAGTAGGACCTAAAGTGCAGGGAGTCATCAAACCCTAAAGGTTGATTCTGTCATGTTAGTTCAAAAACGTTGCAAATCCAAGCATAGAGCCTGGCATCCTCTTAGGATTAGCAACCTGCATTTTTGAGACCTAACAATTACCATGAAACCTTGTCATATGCCTTAGATATATCTATTTTTAAGTCCATACTCTCCCTATTGCTTTTAATCATAGAGTGGATATTTTCATGCACCATGATGATGGCATTGGTGATTTTCCTTCTAGGGACAAATCCATTCTGATTGGGGTGAGTGATTTTTCCTAGAAGAGGTTGAATCCTTAAGACCAACATTTTAGAAAATAATTTGTAAAGAGTGTTGCATAGGCTTATTGGTATGAACTCAAACATTTTGTTGGCTCCTACCCTCTTGGGAATAAGGATGATGAAGGTGTTGTCTAGTTCATTTAAGACTTTTCCCTGTCTAAAGAATTCTCTAGTAGTAGCAATGATATCTTTACTAATAATATCCCAATAGACTTGGAAAAAATAGGGGGGAAACTGTCAGGACTAGGAGCTTTGAAAGGGTCTAGCGAGAAGACAACTTCTTTCACTTCCTCCTTAGTGATATCTTTCTCCATATCTAAGCTTTCTTCCTAAGTTATAGAGTTGGGGATGACTTCAAGCATTTGGTTCAAAACCCTGTCATCTTCTTCTAGGGGTTGAGCATTGGAGTTCAACAAATCTTCAAAGTATCTAGCCCCTTCTTTCTGAATTTCCACCTCTTCCTTTAGCATCCTTCCATTTTCAAGAGTGAGCTCCATTATTCTATATATTTTCCCATGTTTAAGAGTTGACTAATGAAAGAAATTGGTGCTTTTTCCCACCTCTTTGAGCCACTGGATTCTAGATCTCTACTTCTAGTAAAGTGATTCTTTCTCTATAATATTGTGAAGTTCACTTAACAAGATTTTTTCTTTAGCACATATCTCCTTGGTATACCTACCTGAGTCCATTTCAACTTAAATAAGTTTTAGTTGGGCCTTAATGTCCTATTTTTGGTTAAATATGTTGCCAAAAGAGTCTTTGTTCCATCTCTTGAGGTTTTGCTTAAAAATTTTGAGCTTTTGAACAACCTTGAACATGTCTGATCCATCTGTCTTTTGGTTCCACCACTCAACAATCTGATTATACAATTTGGGTGGCAGGTCCACATCATTTCAAATCTAAAAGGATAATAGTTGGATTTGGTGGTCAAATTCCAATTTGAGATAATAGGAGTATGATCTAACTCAAATCTTAGCTAGGTGGAGAGGTTACATTTGGCCAGGATGTCCCAGTTAGCAAAAATCAAGAATCTATCTAATCTCACCTGGATAAGCTTGTTTCCCTCTTTTTTATTAGACCAGGTAAATTTATACTCCTCCAACTCAATATCTATGAGGCTTCTCTGGTGAAGGAAGTTATCTAATTCCATCATGCTATCAGAGAAGTCAGAGGAACCTCCCATTTTTTTGAGGGGTAGAGAGAAGAGTTAAAGTGTCCTACCACTATCCGTTTGCTATTGACAAAGGAACACTTGGCATTCAATAAGTTTCCCCAACACTTCCAGCATTGGGTCATATTATTAGGAGCATACAAATTGGAAAACACTCATTTTTATCTTGTTGTTCTTTCTTTTGAATATGATATTGAGGAAGTGTTTATTATTAGAGACAAGAGAGCCTTCTAGATCCTGAGATTTCCACATAGTAGCCATACCTCCTGAAGCACCTTCAACCTTCTCAGTAATAAATTGATCAAAGGTCCAAATATATTTACTAACTTTTCCAAACCCTTCTGAACTCATCTTGGTTTCTTGTAGAAGTACTATGTCTAATTTCATATCCTTAATGAACTTCTTCAGCACATGCTGCTTGTGGGGGCTATTCAGACCCTTATATTCCAAGAACTAATGATCATTTCTTGCTTCTTATGGAGCCCAATTGCTCTATTTTTTTTCTACCATTGGCCAAATCTTTGGTTGTTTCCCTTTGTCTTGTCTCTTGGAGATATTTCTTCCCTAGCTTAAAGTCCATGCCCACATCTACAGTTCTTCTACTTCCCTTTTCAAACTAAGGGGAGAAGTCTCCTTTCTTCAAGGAGATGGGGGTTTTAGGACTAGGACCATCTTTGTGGTCAATCTTATCTTGAGTTATGAGACATTTTCTGCCCAACACCTTTTTTTGGTTAGCGCCTTCCAGGGCCAACACAGTTGGGGCTAAGCTCTAGTCTAAACCACTCAAAGCCAACTCTAGAGAGTTACTACTTTCTCCCTCCACCTAGAGGGGTTTGGAAACTGGTGATAAAATTCTTAGGGGAGAGCACCCCTACCTCAAAGCCTTGACTCTTACTACTAGGCTAAACCTCCCTATTTCTGGTATACTAAGGGCTATGGACTTCTCCTATGGAAGGGCCATCAGGCTAAGGGAGAGATCTTGGAGCTTCCAAGGCTCCCTCTAGGGTAATGGAGGGTTGGATAATCTAGTACGTCATGAGCTTTTGCTTGGACTTTATCCTTTTGCATTGGACCTTGACTAGTTCTAGTGGAGGGTTGGATAATCTCTGAGATCACATGTGCTCCTACTTGGACTTTATCCTTCTACACTAGAGCCTTGCTAGTTCTGGAGATCTTCGGACAAGCATTCACTAAATGGCCCATAGTAGAGTAGTTCTAGTAGTACAGTGTAGCATTCTCATAAACTATTTCTTGAGTCCATTCCCCAAACTTAGATTCAAGGATGATGGAGGTGGGGAGAACTTTATGGGTTTCCACACAAGCATAGAATTGAGCAAACACAAACCTGTTGCAATTTTTGGTGACATTATCCAGAGCCAAAAGATCCCAAAAGAGTTAGAAATGACCATGAAGAATTCATCATCCCAAAATTCTAGCAGGGTTCGAGGGAGCCTTACCCAAGTAGAGGCAGAGGCTGACAAGGTCACTTCTAGATTAAGGCCAGGGTGCCACTTACAAAGAGCAATGCTTTGCTTCCCAAAAAACCATGGACCTTGCATCAGGATGTCAAGGAAATCTTCTGACAATGAGAATGAGAAGATAAACACCCCTTTAGGCTCAAGGGGCCATGTTACTTAAAATAAAGAAAATATAATACAAGGTTTTGTTTCTAGTTAAATAACTTGATAAGTATATGGTATTTACAAAATAAACATGCTTTATTCAAGTTTATTTAATAATATTCATCCAGTTCAATCATATGTAGTATCATAGACTATTCAATTATTCCCACACAATAGTCCAGTGATAAAGACTTGTAACTAGAATATCTCACCCTTTTAATACAAGGCGGAATCTTAAATCAATTACAAATCTAATTGAATATTAAATTGCTAAACTAATACTAAATATACTAGATTTCAAAGAAAGTACACAAAATAAAGGGAAATAAAATGTTTAGAATGAGACTATTTATTCTAACACTTGTAAATGATTCAATGAAGTAGACAAATCAACATAGAAACTAATCTTAGCTCAACTAGTTATCACAAATTAAAAGGCCAAGATAGCAGAATCTTTTAGGGATGAATCAACTATTAAGACAAGCATGCACAACCTGTAATGCCCACCTGTACACAAGTGTACAAATAGGTGCACATATGAAAAAAAAATTAATGTAAAAAGAAATGAAATGAATGACAAAGTTTACCTATTAAGTTTCCTGTGACCACGAACTACAAGAAAGTATTGTTTTGAGGATGTTTCTTCATGATTTATCTACGTTAAAAAATGCAAGGTCAAATTAACCATTTGTTTAAAAAGAAGTTCTAATTCTCATGTAATTTCATCCTACATTGTCTAATGTCTAATCATGGATCTAATTTGATTTATAGAAAAATTGAGTTTTTAAACATGGTTAAAATTAACTAATAATTTAAATTAATTAATTAATTTTGTCCTGCTATTAATCCATAATTTCAACCTAAGATAAAATCAATTTAAAAATCATTTGTTTATTAACTTAACAAATTATTTAGTCATTAAATGAATTAAGTAGATTTAATAAAATAAATTAAGCAAATTAGTTATTTCTTTTCGAAAGATAATTCATAATTAAAAAATATGAACAATTCAGAACAAAAAGGAACAAATAAATTAATTTTAATTTTAATTAAAATAATTAAAACAAGGTGGTGCAGGAGCACCCCTCCGAAATAAAGAATAAGTCTAATTATAGTATGTTTTACATTATGATGTAATAAGGTCCATGTGACCAATTCTTATGTTTTAAGTCAATCTAGGTTTATGTGCAAGTCAGTTAGAAGTTTGTTATGCTAGCTGTCCTCTCCCAGCCACTGGGAATCAACTCTGTACTACTTGTGAGGAGTAGATATATATGACCTAGCTCAGTTTGTTTTAGAGATAGTTGCATATGAGAAATAGAGACATTATTTTTTGGAGATCAGACTAAGCATTGTGATATAGTGGGGCTGTGATATTTGTATGCATTTCTGTTATTGAAATAAAGAAGATCCCATTGTTTCATTTGTCTAATTTTTGATTTATCTGTGTAGTCAATTTTGATTTTGTAGGTGAAATGGATTCATTCATCCATTCCATTGGTTGATTCTCTGAATCGGTGGAATGGGCATGTATAATAGTTTAGTTTTCTTTTCTATTTTTATGTTCGTGCATTTCATGTTTTTGGGATCGATTTGTAGCATGCTATGACCTATCCTAGCATCCTCATGTGCTAGTGTTTGAAGGATAAAATCTAAGTTAAGATTGCCCAAGAAACAGATCAGCTCAGCCTTAGCGTTTTCTGTGCAAAATTTGTGAAGTTTCGTGGGATTTGGTTGAAATGTACATTTAACGTATATACAGTGTTTGTATGCGACATACAATCTGTATGTATATCGCATTTGTATCTGTGCGTATATCGCTAAATAGATCAGGTGTTAAAACATGTTAAAAATGCATGTTTCGAAGGTACAGAGGTGAAGCAGCCCAGATATACAATTCCTATGTATATCACTTGTGTTTGTTGGGGACAATTGATGTGTATATCGCTTTTGCATCCGAGAGTCATTTTGTGTGTATCCGTCATTCGCATATCGGGTTCGTATGTTGTGGATTTGGTAAAGGGTCGATATACAATCTCTGTGTATATTGCTATTGTACATCAGGTCATACAAGTTGTGTGTATACACCTTTTGCATACAATTCATGTGTATACTGCAATTGCATGTTTGATACAGATCCTGCGTATCCATCAAATGCACCTTATAGTTTGCATATATCGAATGTACATTTCAACTGTACATTGAGGTGATACAAGCGAAGTCAATGGTCAACCGCCATCAGAGGGAATATTCCTAGCTATATTCTGCAGATGTATATTTTGTGGTTGTATATTTGATTGTATGTCCAAATATACATTCCGCCGATACAAAGGATTTTATACAAAGGTAGTCAGCAGGTCAAACATACATTAAGAGCATATCTGGAGGAATATTCAGTGAATGTATGTTTTGTTTGTATCTAGCGCTTGTATATTGGAAATATACATCGCGCTTATACATTGTCGAAAGATACATCAGTCGACCGGTAGCGGAGGTAACAGGAACTGGCAATAAGAGGTTAAAGTTTGTATGTTGAGGAATGTACATTTTAAATATACATTGGTGGAGATACAAGTGCCCAATACAATTGTGACTGGTCGTGGTGGTGAACTAGTATACCAAGCACTGTAGCAAACTGGTACTAATAAGTCATTATTTGTATGCATCGTTGTGATGATAGCCATCGGAACAGCAGAGATTGGTGAGACCAATAGACGAAGTCTTGCCGATAGGCACATAAACAAAAATGCTCATGGGTATCGGGGTGAGATGTATAGGAGGTGCCGATAGTTATTGTTAGGTCGATAGGGTATATCGGTAAGACAATTAGACAGCTCTTGCCAATGAAATAAGAAACATCAAATTCCACCATTCCATTGAACGTTCTTGGCTATGGCTCTGCACCATAGTGGTATCAGAGCTAAGGAGTATCTTCTGGGAAGATAAAGAAATACATAATGTCAGACGAAGAAGGAACATCAGAACTTCTGGCAAGGATGACCAACGCTGAGTTGGCAGTTCTGGTAAAGAAGCAGATTGCAGAGAGCATTGTTGTAAAGGCTCAGAATTAGGCATTGGAAAATGAGTTGGAGAAGTTAAGGGACAGAGGAGGTTCTGGTAAAGAAGAAGACAGGGAAGAAGAAGAGATCCCTAGGTGGAATGAGGAAGATGTTCCTGCAGACTAGAGACCCTTGATTAATGCCCTCAAATCCATGGAGAGGAGAACCATGGATGTGAAACTAGATTTGCCAGTGTTTACAGGAAAGATGGATCCTGATTCGGTGATGGAGTGGATAGACTCCTTAAACAATTTCTTTGAGACAGAGGAGATACCAGAACACCAAAGGGTAAAGATTGCCCAATCAAAAATGAAAGAGGCTGCATTAACTTGGTGGAATTTCATCCAAGATGACAGAGTACAAGAAGGAAAGCGTAGAGTTGTTACATGGAAGAAGATGATGGCTTTAGTGAAAGAAGCCTATGTTCCATTGGATTACAGCATCCAATTGCATAAGAGGAAACAAAATTTGAAGCAGAAGGAGCTAGATGTCAACTCATATACAGAAGAGTTCATGAAGCTTTGTGTTAAGACAAAGGTAAAAGAGAGCGAGGAAGAAAAGGTAGCCATATACCTTAATGGATTGAGGCTTAACATTCAGGAAGATTTGAATCTGCATAACCTAGATACAGTTCAGAAATATTTTCAGTTGGCATTGAAAGTAGAAGAGAAGTTAAAGAGAAGACAAGAATAGAACAATAGAGGAAGAGGAAAACAACAAAGAGGTGGAAGAGGTCCTTTTAGAGGTAGAGGACATGGATTTGGATATCAGGGAGAATCCAGTCATGACAACAGCAAGGGAGATAACAGTCAAAACCAGAGAGGAAGTTACAATCAGCAAGGAAACTTCAGAGGCAGAAGACCTTTCAAAGGAAGATCTCAGGGCAGAGGATCTATCAGATGTTATAACTGTAATAAAGAAGGCCATATAGCCAGCAGATGTCCAGAAAAGGCAACAAGTTCAATAGGAGAAAGGAGAACGAATCTAATCCAAGAACCTGATAGCCAAAGTGCAACAAGCTCAAACGCTTTTCAAAGTGTGAATGCTCCTGACAATTATGGATATCCAGAGAGTGGAGAATCTCTAATGATGAGGAGTACAATGACTACCATGAAGGTACGTGACAAAGAACCCCCACAAAGGAAGTCTCTTTTCAGAACTACATGCAAGGCGGGAGGTAAGGCATGTAAATTTTTAATTGATTCTGGTTCTACTAAAAATTTTGTATCTGATGAAATGGTAACAAAGCTTAAGCTTAGAAGATTGCCTCACCCATCCCTATATAAGGTCTCATGGCTTACCCAAGGTCAATAAACAGTTGTAGAAGAGCAAGCTTGGGTAGAATTTTAGATTGGAGCATATAAGGACAAGTTGTTGTTTGATATCACCAAGATGGATGCTTTCCATCTTTTATTTGGAAGACCATGGCAGTATGATTATAAGGCACGCCATGATGGTGGTAGGAACACCTATACAATCACCAAAGATGGTATGGTGACAGAGTTGATCCCACAGATAGAGAAGGAGGAGAAATCAAAAGGAAAAGAGGTGAAGGTAATGCTAATGGAAGGAAAATAATTCATGAAAGAAGTGGCAGAAGAAGGTGCAGTTGCATATGCCCTAATTCCATGTCTGACAGTAAATAGAGAATAGCAGCAAGAAGTCAAGAAAGAGAAGAAGCAAAGGTTCATAGACCCAGCTGTCCAAGAGTTATTAGATAAGTATAAAGGCATCATCTCTGATGGAATGCCAAGATCTCTACCACCTGTAAGGGATATCAGCCATTGCATAGATCTAATCCCTGGATCTACACTTCCAAACAAAATAGCATACAAGCTAACTCCAGAATAGAATGCAGAAGTAGCAAGACAAATTGAGGAATTATTAGACACAGGTCTGATTGGCAAAAGTTTAAGCCCATGTGCAGTACCAACTATACTAGCACCAAAGAAAGAAGGCACTTGGAGGCTTTGCACAGATTCCAGGGCTATTAATAAGATAACAATCCGGTATAGGTTTCCAATACCTAGGATAGAGGATTTACTTGACTGTTTGGGAGGTGCTAAGTATTTTACAAAAATAGATCTGAAGAGTGGTTATCATCAGATCAGAATTAGGCCAGGAGATGAATGGAAAACAGCATTCAAAACCAATGAAGGGTTGTATGAGTGGAAAGTTATGCCTTTTGGTTTATCTAATGCACCTAGTACTTTTATGAGATTGATGAATGAGGTTTTGAGAGAATTCATGGGCAAGTTTGTCATAGTATATCTAGATGACATTCTGATTTTCAACAACACAAAGGAAGAACATCTCAGACATATAGATTTGGTTCTCAAGAAGTTATACGAAGAGCAGCTGATGATAAATTTAGATAAGTGTTTGTTCATGCAAGAGGAGATCACATATTTGGGTTTTGTCATTTCACAAGGAAAGTTGCAAATGGATAAGGAGAAGGTAAGTGCCATATTGTCTTGGCCAACTCCAAGGACTATGAATGATTTCAGAAGTTTCCATGGGTTAGCAACCTTCTACAGAAAGTTTATAAGAGGGTTTAGTCATATTTGTGCACCCATGCTTAATACTATAAAAGGAGGACAGAAGTGCAGATTTGCTTGGACTAAGGAAGCAGATGATTCCTTTGAAACATAGAAGAAGAAGTTGGCACAACAGCCAGTCCTTGTACTTCCAGATTTTACCAAAATTTTTTAGGTCGAATGTGATGCAAGTCACATGGCAATTGGAGCAGTACTCAGCCAAGAAGGTAGACCAATTGCATTTTTTAGTGAGAAGCTCAATGATGCTAAAAAGAGGTACTCATCATATGATTTGGAAATGTATGCTCTAGTCCAGTCACTCAAGAAATGGAGGCATTACTTGATGCCGAAAGAATTCATAGTATTCACAGATAATCAGGCTCTGAGTTTCATAAACAACCAGGAAAAATTGAATCATAGGCATATGAAATGGGTAGAAACTTTGCAAGCTTTTACTTTCACATTGAAACATAAGAAAGGAGTCAAAAATAAGGTAGCTGATGCCTTGAGCAGGAGAGCTCTAACAGTCAACCAGATCCAGTTGGAAAGTGTTGGCATTGATTCATTAAAGACCATGTATGATGATGATGAAGATTTTGGAGAGATATATCAAGTATGTACTTCTTTTATAGATAAATATCATGTTGAGTTCTCTGAATTTCTGATCTAAGATGGATTGTTGTTCAAAGGTGGATAGTTGTGTATTCCAAGGTGTTCTATGAGGTTGAACATCATCAAAGAGAAACATTGTGGAGCTATGGCAGGACATTTTGGTTTGGATAAGACTCTTGATCTTGTCAAAAGATATTATTATTGGCCTAAGTTGCAATCAGATATCAGAAAATTTGTAGAGACATGTGTGATATGTCAGAAAGCAATAGGAAGATCCACTAATGCAGGTCTATATCAGTCATTACCCATCCCTTCCAGACCATGGGAAAGTATAAGTATGGATTTTGTGTTGGGTTTACCCAGAACCAGAAAAGGATATGATAGTGTTTTTGTTCTAGTGGATAGATTCAACAAAATGGCACATTTCTTGCCATGCAAAACCACTATTGATGCTTCATATATTACAGATTTTTTTTCAAGGAAATAGTAAGAATACATGGATTGCCATTGAGCATAGTGTCAGATAGAGATGTGAAATTCATTGGTCATTTTTGGAGGACTCTTTGGAAGAAGCTTGGAACAAATTTGTCTTTCTCATCCGCATATCATCCTCAAATGGATGGACAGACTGAAGTGGTAAATCATTCCTTAGGGAATTTGCTCAGATGTTTGACAAGACAGCATGGAGACAAGTGGGATAATATCCTATCTTAGGCAGAATTTTCCTATAATGATACTGTCAATAGAAGCACAGGGAAATCACCTTTTCAGATAATCTATGGTATACATCCACGAGGTATTTTGGAGCTGAGAGATCTACCTACAGGAGATTCTATTAGTGTAGATGGAGAAGCTTTTGCAGAAGCCATAAAAGAGGTTCATGATCAAGTAAAGACCCAGCTATAGCAAACTACCTTGAAGTATAAAGAATATGCTAATAGAAAGAAGAAAGATGTACAGTTTGATTTTGGAGATTTGGTATGGGTTCATTTGAAAAAGGAAAGACTTCCTAAAGGTAAATATACCAAACTCATGTAGAGGAAGATTGGACCATGTTAGATTTTGAAGAAATGTGGGCTAAATGCTTATGAGATACAACTTCGTTCTGATCTTGGTTTATCACCTATATTCAATGTATGTGATTTAACTCCATACAAGCATAATCCAGATGAAGAACAGGAACTACTACAGGACACAGTAGCTGATGACATTCCAAAACATGATCCACCACAGTTGCAGAAGATTTTGGACACAAGAGTGCTCAAGAGGACCAGGAACAAAGAATATCTAGAATATTTGGTGGCTTGGCAAGGAAAACCTAATTCAGAAGCAGTGTGGATGACTGCAAAATAGATCAACCAACATGGTTCTGACCTACATACTCTCATCTCAAGTGGACTTAAGATTTCTTCTTCTAGGGAGTATGGTGCAGGAGCACCCCTCCCAAATAAAGAATAAGTCTAGTTATAGTATGTTTTACATTATGATGTAATAAGGTCCATGTGACCAATTCTTATGTTTTAAGTCAATCTAAGTTTATGTGCAAGTTAGTTAGAAGTTTGTTATGCTAGCTGTCCTCTCCCAGCCGCTGGGAATCGACTCTATACTACTCGTGAGGAGTAGATATATATGACCTAGCTTAGTTTGTTTTAGAGATAGTTGCATATGAGAAACAGAGACATTGTTTTTTGGAGATCAGACTGAGCATTGTGATATAGTGGGGCTATGATATTTGTATCCATTTCTGTTATTGAAATAAAGAAGATCCCGTTGTTTCATTTGTCTATTTTTTAATTTATCTGTGTAGTCAATTTTGATTTTGTAGACGAAATGGATTCATTCATCCATTCCACCAGTTGATTCTCTGAATCGATGGAATGGGCATGCACAATAGTTTAGTTTTCTTTTCTATTTTTATGTTCATGCATTTCATGTTTTTGGGATTGATTTGTAGCATACTATGATCTATCCTAGCATCCTCATGTGCTAGGGTTTGAAGGACAAAATCTAAGTTAAGATTGCCCAAGAAACAGATCGACTCGACCTTAGCATTTTTTGTGCGAAATTTGTGAAGTTTTGCAGGTTTTGGTTGAAATGTACATTTGACGTATATATAGTGTTTATATGTGACATACAATCTGTGTGTATATCACATTTGTATCTATGTGTATATCGCTAAACAGATCAGGTGTTAAAACATGTTAAAAATGCATGTTTCAAAGGTACAGAGGTGAAGCAACCTAGATAAACAATTCCTGTGTATATCACTTTTGTTTGTTGGGGACAATTGATGTGTATATCACTTTTGCATCCGAGAGTCATTTTGTGTGTATCCGTCATTCGCATATTGGGTTCGTATGTTGTGGATTTGGTAAAGGGTTGATACACAATCTCTGTGTATATCGCTATTGTACATCGGGTCATACAAGTTGTGTGTATACACCTTTTGCATACAATTCGTGTGTATACTGCAATTGCATGTTTGATACAGATCCTGCATATCCATCAAATGCACCTTATAGTTTGCATATACTGAATGTACATTGAGGTGATACAAGCGAAGTCAATGGTTAACCGCCATCGGAGGGAATATTCCTAGCTATATTCCACAGATGTACATTTTGTGGTTGTATATTTGATTGTATGTCCAAATATACATTATGCCGATACAAAGGATTTTATACAAAGGTAGTCAGCAGTCAAACATACATTGAGGGCATATCCAGAGGAATATTCGGTGAATGTATGTTTTGTTTGTATCTAGTGCTTGTATATTGGAAATATACATCGCGCTTATACATTGTCGAAAGATACATCGGGCGACTGGTAGCAGAGGTAACAGGAACTGGCGATAAGAGGTTAAGTTTGTATGTTGAGGAATGTACATTTTAAATATACATTGGTGGAGATACAAGTGCCCGATACAATTGTGACTGGTCATGGTGGTGAACCGGTATACCAAACACTGTAGTAAACTGGTACTAATAATTCAGTATTTGTATGCATCGTTGTGATGATAGCCATCGAAACAATGGAGATTGGTGAGACCGATACACGAAGTCTTGCCGATAGGCACATAAATGAAAATGCTCGTGGGTATCAGGGTGAGATGTATAGGAGGTGCCGATAGTTATTGCCAGGCCGATAGGGTATATCGGTAAGATAGTTAGACAGCTCTTGCCGATGAAATAAGAAATATGAAATTCCACCATTCCATTGAACGTTCCTGGCTGTGGCTCTACATCACAAGGCAACAAAATTAATTTAATTAAAAAGATAACTAAAAATAAAAGCAAGCTCTATCAATACTCTTAATTGTTTATTAATGTTTTTTTTTTCTTTGTTTTCTTTATTCTTGTTTTTATATGCATCTCTTTTCACCTAAATTTCTTTGCAAGTTTTCCTATTTATGTAATACAAGTTTTCAATTGATTTTGTGTTACAATTAATTGTTACTAGTATGCATGTTATAGGTTTCAATCAGAAGGATGCAAATTTTGTGTGTGTGTATGATACAATCAGAAGGATACAATTGGGAGAGTCATCGAAGTAATCAATCTTAAATAAAAGAAATAAAGTTTATGGGCTTGCGACCTATGGGAGGCCATGACCTCAGTGATAAAATATCCCTTAGGACAAGTGAATATCCCATGTTGTTAGGGAAAATCTTCTAAGGAAGTTTTGATAGCTCAAAGGGGAGATTTGGTTTAAGTGGCTAAAATGGACAACAAGAAGGTGTGTAGGACCTTGTACAAGGTTAACCTTAAGGTTAGGGAGGCACAAACAAAGAGAAAAACATTTGAAAATGTGTCACCAAGAAGGAAACTACTAAGAGGTATATATAATTCTTTCCTTTGTGAGCATGATAAGACTTTAGATCATCATTGGATTGTCATGTCAATCTATGCACCTTTTTTGTACTTACAATACCTACACACTTAGGTCAAACATGAGGCATACCTACTCATATATAATAGTTAAAGTAAAGCATAACACCTAACATGGCATCATATCATATAAACCAACTAAACATCACATTTAACATGAACCATTAACTATAATAATAATGATGTAATAACTAATAGTAATCAACAGACTAATCCATGTATGATAAACACACTTGTATAATATATACATATATCAAAGAAATGGAATGGTAGTTCATTGAAAGATCTAATATAAAAGTCACAACATAAACATCCATAGACAAATGTCTAAATACTAATACAAAACCCCATTGGAAATACCTCGATGGCATAACAAAACATCATCCCTAATAACAATAGCAGAACTAAAACAAAAGTCAACAAATGGAAAGGCACAAGCACCAAAGGAATTATAGAAGAAAATACAAGTTTGTAATCATGGCAAGCATGCAATGAAGATGTAAAAGTCTAATATATGGATAAAGTAGTATAATGCTTAGATGTAGAATTGTAGCTTTGGAGTCCCCTCTTGAGTTGAATGATATTTCTATTTTATTTCCTCTTTTTCTAATGACCTTGGATATGTCTATAAATACATGTCCATAGTCACTCAATTTGAAGTTTTTGGCACATGGGCTAGCAAGATAATGACAAGTTTTTCGAAGGGTCGAGTTTTGAACAAGAAATTCAAATTTTGGATGAAGCAGAAAATGAGTATGGATGTTGATTGACAAAGGTTAAGGTGATCGACTGTTGGAATGGGTTGATGAGTTTTAGTAAAGGAGTCAATTTGTGTGGAGCTTATGGGTTAACAAAGTTGAATTGAGGATTACAATTGGGGATTTATGACATATGTCCAAATTTGTGCAGAATGAAAGTGTAATTTAAGTGTAATGTATACACTTGTAGCCCTTACAATTTCCTTCATACCTCCAAAAGAGAACACTCTGTAACATAATAAGAAAAATAATAAAATATAACTATAATCAAAGTCTATTGTATCTAGTATTTCTAGTATACTTGAGGGAGAATACTATTGTAGGGATAAGAACACACTCTAAAAAATATCTAGGTGGTGATAAATTAAATGCAATTCAAAACCCTAAAAATATAAAGGTTTGTGTACGATAAATTGACTAAAGTAGGCTAACTAAGATTGTAAGTGGTCATATGTTGAAAATATATTGAAAAAAGTTAGGATTTTGTACCATGAAACTAGTAAAGGCTAAATTTGATTGATGCTACATTATGATAGAGAGAGAGAGAGAGAAAGAGACTAGAATTTGGTACTAGACAGTAGGTGAGAGGGTTGAGGTGACTAAAATAAGAGAAATTGAGTGTGTAGGATGTGATCATGTTAGCAATCTATGAAGGATGCATGATTTTGTCCTAATTGTTATGATTCCACCTTCAACATAATGGGACCTTTGATACCTAAAAAAAGTGCTTGCATGCTATATATTTGTGTTATGGAGTAAAAGGTAGCCACATGTCTTTTTACCTCCTTGTTTAGCTCCTAGGTCCCCGTGATTACATTATACATTCTAAATATTCATCTCGATTCAAAATTGCCCAAAACCAATGTAAATTGGGAACAAGGGGCCCATATTTTATCTTACCCTAGACTAAAAGGGAGCCCTAAGACTTGGGCGCCACCGCCCAAGTCTCTCCTAATTGGTCGGGGCAAATTCAAATGTATGTTGGCTTATAACCTTTAAAAAGTTTTCTCATTGTCAGCTTTTTTGGTTTAATTTGATGAATGTTAGCAGGAAAGCATATATAAGTATACTTTTTTAATTCATTATGAATCTAGATAGACATAGACAACTTGAAGCATTAGAATAAAGAGCATTCAAAACATTCATTATGATTCTAGAGCATATTTGTATTTGTATTGTGTGTGTTGTTGCAGGTTTGAAGTTATCATCTATCTCTCCTTATGAGTTGAAGATCATTCATCCTCCTACGGGTTTCATCACATAGTGATATCATTGTTATTTATCATCATTTGATTCATCATATTGCTATTGTGTTTAGCCTCTACCTTACAAGGGTGTGCTCTCTTTATCTATCAATAGTGTTAGGAAGCTTAAATGCTATCCTAGGATTTGACTGAGGCAAGTTCCTAAACACCATAACCCCCAAACCCCTTCTCTTCATCTTGTGTGTAGGTTATAGGAACAAGATCTAGGAAATATGAAGGTACAAGAAGACTAAGAAAGGATCATGATTTCAAGATTCAATAGCAGTTTAGGAATATTCCTCTATGCAAGACTTGGGTGGTGGCACCCTAGTCTTTCTACCCCTACTAACTCTAGATCTGGCATCAGGGTAGTCTCTACAACATTTCTCCAATTTACAGTTTCTACAGATTCAACCATTCAAGACTTGGGTGGTCCCAAAATAGTCCTCTGATACCTCTACTTCTGGGACACAGGTTCTATCATCTTTCTGATTCTCTCTATGCAATTGGTTTCTGGAGATTTACTATACATCTTATGTTATAATCAGATCATCATAGAACTATGGTTTAGTGCATTATTGACCTAGGGTTTGATAAAAGAACATGATTAAATCCGATCTTTCTATAGCACTCTTGAGTACAAGATCTATAGCTAAGTCCACCTCCATTTGGTAGTGATTTGGCTCAGTCTTGTCCTTGAATGTTATTGTGAAAGAGGATTTGATCTAGTGTGCATGCTAATTGTCATCATTCTCCATTTTCACACATAACATTTTGGTGAACCCATAGTTTCGAGCATTTGCATCTTGTTGATAGTTGAAATCAGATCTTACATTGATTTATAGCATATTTTTTTCATTATCCATTTGAAAAGTTTGCATCATTTCATATCATTGGTTTGAAAATTCATAGTTTTGCAATTACACATTGTGTATTTCAGCAAATATAACTACTCTAATATTAATAATCTTATTGCTAATCTCATTGGTTAATGCATTGAGTGTTATAAGACTTTGCATGAGTTGTATAACCCACTGTCCCAACACTAACACCTTGGTAAGAAGAAGTTGTAGACTAATGGGTTCTAGTGCTTTCAATAGCAACGATATACAAACATCAGAAAATCCATTACTCAACTACTTTACGAAGTGTGAATCAACATCTTTGAAGAATATCACCAACACCAACATGTTGGAAGAACAAACATTTCATGGTTATGAAGATGTGATTGACATAGTTATGTACATGTGCCTGAAGATCAACTCAAGAAACTAGACAACAACTAGTTGATTTCCAACAAATTTTAGGAGGTGCACATCTAGCTCAAGAAGTGACACCTCTTGTTAATGGTATAAGAGGATTATTACAAGGACAAGAAGGTGTTGACATGCTATGTGGAATAGCCCACATAGTGGGTTATAACATTATGTCATCGGCTACCTGTGTGAATGTCATAGAAAATGTGTCACCACTGAATTATATAAGCTCACAAGTGTAATGATACAAAATTCTTACTTAGTAAAACTAGGAACTCAAAAGAAAATGCAATTCTAAATTTGGAAAGAAAAATGATTCAATACTCAAATATTCATAGTTGCATAAAGATAGCAAGTTACAATAATGAAGTACAAATTTAATCAATCAATAAATTACATTTCCATATACTTTCACCAAAAAGGGTGTTTCAAGACATTTGATTCCATGTTACAAGAGATTGTATCAATATTTTAGTTACTTCAATAAAAGTACAATTACAATTGGGCTTGAGCAAGCCATACAAAATTAATACAAGTATATCCATATGAATCATATCTATAAAAGAACCTCTGATCTCAACCGCCATGACCCCAATGGTCTTCCACAAGCTGAGGTCAAGAATGTGGTCAAGGTGCTTTTTCCACCCAGCCACGAAGTACTAGACTTCCCCAGTTTCCTTCCTAACTCGAAGGAAGCACCGACCCTACAGGAGGAGCCTAGCAACTCAGAACGGTAAAGGCAGGAGGGAACTCTCGATACATGCCTAGTGCCTGTATGCATTCCTAAACTATACTATAAATGACATAACTCTCACAATAGGATGTGGCAAAGACATAAAATTCTAGGCTTTTCAAATCCATCTTTTTCAATGGTCTAGCAGCTTGGCCAAGCTTAACAAAACAAAATGGTAATCTAGAAACAGTAGATTACTGTCTCTGGAGCCCACATTTAGCATCCTGTCCCAGAAGTAAAGTAACTTTCCAAATACAAACATACCATTTACTTAGGAAGAAGAAACCATTTGCAGAAGTTAAAGTAATGTTTTGTCTATTGGTTATGTTGTCTAAGTTTCCAATATTGCCAGTTTTAATGATCCTTTGGAAGAATAGATTTTTTTCTAATTGGTAAGAGGTTGATCATAAGTTTTAGTTCTGGTTTATTTTCATCCCATTGGTGTAGGCAATTTATATAGGTAAAAAGTTTGGACAAAAATAATCACAATAAAATATGTTTTCTGTAACAATTAATATAGAAGTTTTTAATCATTTATATACAATAATTGACCAATTTAAAATTTGTTTACATTTAGAAAAATATACATATATCTTGTATATATAGCATTATATTTATTTATATTTACTGATAAAATCAAATAACAGAATGTATATATTTACTATAAATCCATATATATATATATATATATATATATATATATATATATATATATATATATATATATATATATATATATATATATATATATATATATATAAGGGTGAAATGCAACGAAACAAAATAACAAAAATTTATAAATCCAAAGATTAGAGTGAATGCCCAAAAGGAAAATACCCAGCGAATGGCAAAGTTGGCATGTTGATATTGAGTAGAGTTTTAACTAAACAAAGTTCATACTATAATACAAAATAAAGGTTTTATCAGTCATGTGACGGCTTAGTGGGGGGTTACCCATATGGCCCCTTATAATATTTATGGCATAATTTTCTATTTCATTATTTTTTAAAAAGTCTTCAATAAAATTTGTAACCAGCAGAAAAACAATACGAAGTTTGCAATTTTTTTTACAGAGACTATAGAATACGATTTGGTTATGACTATATATATATACGGTGTAAAATCAATAATTTATATATATTTTTAAATAAATAACAAATGGATTGGTTCTCACAATTCATAGAAAATAAAAGAATTCTACATAGAAACCTAGGATTGATATCCTCCCGTTGACTCCTATTTTGCCGATCCTCTTTTCCTCTCTCTTTTTACTCTGGTTTTAAAATTAATTTTTCTCTTCTTGCTTCAATGCTCTGAATAATTTCCCCTGTGTATAATAATGAGAGTTTAATCTTCTTTTAAAATACCTTATTTCTTTTACCCCTAATTTCTTTCTATTTTCCCAGTTTCTAATTTTTGAATGGTTTTGACTTTTTCTATTTTTGTGTCTTTATATTTTCTATCTTTTTACTTTATTTTTCTAAGTTTTTAATTTCTAACTCTCTCATAAAGTGGATTTTTTCTATTTTCAAACTCACATAAAAAGATTGATTTAATTTTGTTACTAATTCTTGGAAATAAATAAAAATGGTAATTTTAATTTCCAAAAGGACACAATTTAATATTTAAAAATTATTTTAATAATAAATTTGGCATATAACTTTATAATAATAATAATATAATTATTTTCACACATACAATTTAAATAAACTATGTAAATATATGTCTATATAATTATATAATTTAATTTACTTTAAAACTCACATATTATTTAAAATAAAATATATAATTATATATCTATAAAAATATATAATTTAATTTTACTTTATAATATTTTTAGTATAAATAAAATAATAATTAGAAAATATAAAGAATCTTTTTAAATAAATACTAAGAAAAAAACAATATTTTGTTAATGCAATACTAAATGCATCTATATGCCATCTACATGTGTGTGTGTGTGTATTCGAGAGTATCCCCTCCATCCTAACCCTACCAGGGAGCTAACCACCTCAACCTTGACCACACCCTTGTCTTTGACAACCTACAACTCATAAAACTAGAATTTCCATTAATAGGTTAGTGACCAATAGCCGAAGCATAACAATTTATTTAATAAAATAATATTCACTTTATCATTTCAAATAATATTCACTTATTCCATCTTTCAAATTAAAATAAAATACCATCTATTTAATTCAAATCAGCATAAAATAAGTGTCTATCTATTTAATTAAATCCATTAACTAACATTTATTTAATCCACGTATAATTATCCACAAATAGTTCTAAATATAGTAAGTTCATAATATATCAGAATTTGAGACGTGATATCCTTCCCCACTTGGAAGAGACATCGTCCCGATGTCCTATTATATCAAAGAACTACAGAAAGAAGTCTTACATATCCAATATCCATAATTTAATAAGTCATAATATGCAGAAAAATAAAAACATGCTAAATTCTCAAATGTGGAAATGCTCTATCAATGTCCTCAGCATTTTCCCAGGTGGCACTATCCACTGAATATTGGTCCCACTAGACCCGATACTGCACAATTTCATGATTCTGCAGCTTAACACTGCGCATCTCCAAAATCTTGGTGGGTTCCACTAGCACCACCCCTGGATCCTACACCTGTAAGGCACGCCAGTCAAGAATATGAGATGCATTCGGATGGTATGGCTTAAGAATAGAAACATGGAAAACATTATGTATCCAGGAAAGAGCCGGTGGTAGAGCAAGCCTATAAGCAACCAAATTAATAACTTCCAAGACCTCAAATGGTCCCACATATCTAGGGGCAAGTTTAGACCCCTTCCCAAAAGAGATAGAACTCTTCTGTGGTCGCACCCTTAAGAATACTTTATCACCCACTGCAAACTACCTAAAAGTTATTTTTCTATCCACAAAGGCTCTTCTATCGATCTGAAGCTTGTTTCAACTTTTCCTTAATGAGCTTCATCTGATCTTCCATTTCCCTCAACATCTCTAGCCCTACAACAATCCTGTCTTCCACTCTATCCCAGCTAATAGGTGTTTGACACTTGCGACCATACAAAGCCTCGAAAGGTGCCATACCCAAGAAGGCATGAAAAGAGTTATTATAAGCAAATTCAACTAGAGGTAGGTATTCCTCCCACTTATGTTGTTGATCCATATAGTACATTCTGATACCTAGTTTACCCTCTCAGCTTGACCATCGGTGTGAGGGTGATATACTGAACTAAAGTTTAGTTTTGTCCCCAATGAAGCATATAAGGTAGTCCAAAATCTAGAGGTCATTCGTGTATCCCGATCAGAGATGATCGTTTCAGGTACACCGTGCAAACGAAAAATCTCTTGCACAAACTTTTTTGCCAACACTAAAGAACCATCCTTAAGGTTCATAGGAATGAAATGAGTAACCTTAGTCAATTTATCAACCACTACCAAGATGACATCATGTTGAGTCTTGGTCATAGGCAACCCTTGAATAAAATCCATGGTAATCACTTGCCATTTGTATTCCAGCATCCTATGTGGGTAAAGAAGTCCTACTGGATGTATATGCTCAGCCTTGACTCACTAGCATTATAAGCATCAGGCTACAAAAGAAATAATATCTTTCCTAAGTCCAGACCAGAAATACAAAGGCTTGAGCCCCTCTATCATCTTTGTCACACCGGGGTGCCCCGAATATGGTGCATTATGAAACTCTTCTAACATGAGTTCCCTCAATCTTGCTGCATCTGGAACATACATTTGTCCTAAAATCTCAAGAGTCCATCAGACTCAAATACATATCCATCAAAACTGTAATCCGTAGGATCTTGTTGTAGGGCTTGTTTTACCCTATCATAGAACTCATCATTAGACAATTCCTGTATCATCCGCCATCTGAAAGTCAACCTTACTATTGTCATGGCTACAAGATGTCTTCTTCTGCTTAGGGCATTTGCCACCCTATTTTCTTTTCCTTTTATATATTCAATGCCAAAATCATATTCACTCAAGAACTCCAACCATCTTCTCTATCGAGCATTCAAGTTGGGCTAAGTAAATATGTACTGTAATCCCAAATGATCGGTCTTAAGGTCAAAAGGCTTCCCCAACAAATAGTGTCTGCACATTTAAAGTGCATGCACTATGGTAGACAACTCCAGGTCATGCGGTGCATAATTCACTTCATGTTGCTTCAATTTCCACGACTCATAAGCCACTACTTGACCTTCCTTCATAAGAACTACTCCTACACCTTCCCTTGAAGCATCTATAATCACTGTAAAGTGCCCATTGGGATCTGGCACAATCAGGATGGGTGCGGAGGTAAGTTTCTCTTTCAACAATTGAAAGGCCTGCTCACATCTATTAGTCCACTCAAATTTCTTTCCTTTTCTTTGGAGAGCTGCGATGGATGCTACAATGGTTGAGAAACCCTTCACAAATTTTTGATAATAGCCGGCGAGCCCCATAAAGCTCTAGACTTCTGACACATTATGTGGTGCTGGCCACTCCATAATTGCCTTTATCTTATCTAGGTCCACTGCTATCCCCTCAGCTGAAATAACATGTCCCAAATAATGAACCTTAGTCTAATAGAAGGTACATTTTGACATCTTTCCAAAGAGTTTATGATCCTGCAATCGTTGCAGTACTATCCTTAGATGTTTGTCATGTCCTTCCACTGACTTGGAATATATTAGTATATCATCAAGAAAAACAAGTACAAAGTCATCTAAGCAATCCCGAAAAACAATGTTCATCAAATTCATGAAGGTTGCCAGGGCATTAGTTAGCCCAAACGGTAACACTATGAACTCATAGTGTCTGTATCTAGTCCTAAAGGCAATCTTTGAAATATCTTCTTCTTTTATTCTAAGTTGGTGATATCCCGACCTCAAATCAATTTTTGAGAACACCTTTACTCCTTTCATCTGATCAAACAAGTCATCGATCCTAGGAAGCGGATACTTGTTTTTGATGGTGCCCTTATTCAACATTCTGTAGTCAATGCATAATCTCAAGGTGCCATCTTTCTTCTTTACAAATACAACAGGTGCTCCCCATGGAGACACACTTGGTCTAATGAAACCTTGGTTAAGCAATTCTTGTAATTGTGCCTTCAGTTCATATAATTCAGTTGTATTCATTTTGTATGGGGCTTTTGACAAAGGCTTAGTACCAGGTAACAATTCAATGGAGAAATCAAATTCCCGCTTTGGAGGTAACTCAGTTAGTTCATCAGGAAAGACATCTTTGAACTCCTTCAAGATAGGGTGATCATAAGCTAATGACTCTGAGCTATCCAAGTCCCTGACCTTTACTGCATAAATAGCACATCCTTTTCTATTGGCCTTCTTTAGCTGATAGCTGAAATTTGCCTAAGCTCTAAGGGTCTTTTGAATCCACGTATCTCAACCTGATTACCACAATCATCTAGACATTTTACTATTTTCTCTTTACAATCAACCACAGACTTATGCTCGGAGAGCTAGTTTATACCCAGAATTACATCGTACGATCCTAGGGGTGCAACATATAAATTGACTCGTGTCTCAAATCTTGGAAGCTCAAGTTCACTGCATGCAAGACACTGCTCTACTGTTTTCTCTACTTGGTTCCCATATTGTACTTTCCATGAGTTAGCCATAAATTAGGGTCTAATTGACAACTCAACTAAAACACTAGGATCTATAAAGCATTCAATGGCATCGGTATCTACCAAAATTGAAACAGGGCATCAAAAAAGCTTACCCGAGAACTGAATAGGAGTTGCCTAGAAATCTGCCTATTGATTATCTACTGCTGCATGAATGTGGTGCCGATTTCTATTCTTCTGATTATTTCCCCTTTGAGGACATACATTAGCATAATGCTCCCTGCCACAAGTGTAGCAACCACCACGGGGTACTCTAGGTCTGTCAGATCCATCTCTTCTGTTGTTGTTATTGTTATTGTAATTTGCCCTCTTGTTATTGTTCTGATTGCCCTCATTTCGGTCCTGAGAATTATTCCCCCTCTTAAGGTTCCTTATCTATCTATTGTTGTTATTTCCTTGATTGTTTTGGTTTTGGTTGTTCTGGTTATTTCCCTGAGGCTTCTTATTGCCATATCTAGCATCTCTGATTTTCTTGTAATTAGCCACCAGCTACAATTTCTATTCTTGCTTTATGGCTTTCTCAAAAACTTCATCCATCGTGGAAGGATTATGTATATCGACATCAGATCCAATTTGAGGCCTAAGCCCCATGATGAACTTATGGATTCGAAACCTCTCATTTTGCTGATACTGAGGCACATACTTAAGCAGGTGAGAGAATTTCTCCCAATACTATGTTACCGTCATACCACCTTGTGTGAGATTCTAAAATTCTACCATTTTCTTGTCAAAATATAACTGTGGCAGCCACCTTTTCCTGAATATCTACAAAAATTGCTCCCAAGTCACCTCACCAGGCAACAGTCACTTTTCAACCTTTTCATTGTCCCACCAAGTGGCAACCTCACTGGTGAGTTGGTATGATCCCCAAATAGTCTCACTAGACAAATTCCTTAGAGAGAAATACTTCTCCATCTCGATTACCCAGGCTTCTGCTCCATCTCCAATTATTTTTCCATCAAATTTTGGTGGGGTAACCTTCTTGAGGTCTTTGGCCAATTCTTTAACCACCTTCTCTTGTTTGCTAGGGTTTCTTTCAGGTTCCCACTCTTCTGTATTGGCTTCACCACCCATTCCCCCATCACCACCATTACCACCATCACCACCATTACCGCCACCACCACCTGAGTTCACCTCAGGTTGACCAGCTTGAATTTCCTATTCGAGATTATCCATTCTGGTCTCTTGGCGCTGCAACATGGTAACAATCTGATCCAGTCTCTCAAACAGATCATCACGAGATCCTCCTCTATGTGAATAAGTGAATCTGGTATCCATTTAGATTACTCTAGAAACATTTCAAAAGTGTAATTAGGCCTAAGTCCTACAGTTGAACCTAAGCTCTGATACCAAATGTAATGATACAAAATTCTTAGTAAAACTAGGAACTCAAAAGAAAATGCAATTCTAAATTTGGAAAGAAAAATGATTCAATACTCAAATATTCATAGTTGCATAAAGATAGCAAGTTCCAATAATGAAGTACAAATTTAATCAATCAATAAATTACATTTCCATATACTTTCACCAAAAAGGGTGTTTCAAGACATTTGATTCCATGTTACAAGAGATTGTATCAATATTTCAATTACTTCAATAAAAGTACAATTACAATTGGGCTTGAGCAAGCCATTCAAAATTAATACAAGTATATCCATATGAATTATATGTATAAAAGAACCTCTAATCTCAACCGCCATGACCCCAATGGTCTTCCGCAAGCTGAGGTCAAGAATGTGGTCAAGGTGCTTTTTCCACCCAGCCACGAAGTACTAGACTTCCCCAGTTTCCTTCCTAACTCAAAGGAAGCACCGACCCTACAGGAGGAGCCTAGCAACCTGGAATGATAAAGGCAGGAGGGAACTCTCGATGCGTGCCTAGTGCCTGTATGCATTCCTAAACTATACTAGAAATGACATAACTCTCTCAATAGGATGTGGTAGAGACATAAAATTCTAAGCTTTTCAAATCCATCTTTTTCAATGGTCTAGCAGCTTAGCCAAGCTTAACAAAACAAAATGGTAATCTACAAAAAGTAGATTACCGTCTCTGGAGCCCACATTTGGCATCCTATCCCGGAAGTAAAGTAACTTTCCAAATACAAACATACCATTTACTTAGGAAGAAGAAACCATTTGCAGAAGTTAAAGTAATGTTTTGTCTATTGGTTATGTTGTCTAAGTTTCCAATATTGCCGGTTTTAATGATCCTTTAGAAGAATAGATTTTTTTCTAATTGGTAAGAGGTTGATCATAAGTTTTAGTTCTGGTTTATTTTCATCCCATTGGTGTAGGCAATTTATACAAGTAAAAAGTTTGGACAAAAAAAATCACAATAAAATATATTTTCTGTAACAATTAATATAGAAGTTTCTAATCATTTATATACAATAATTGACCAATTTAAAATTTGTTTACATTCAGAAAAGTATACATATATCTTGTATATATAACATTATATTTATTTATATTTACTGATAAAATCAAATAACAGAATGTATATATTTACTATAAATCCAATATATATATATATATATATATATATATATATATATATATATATATATATATATATATATATATTAGGGTGAAATGCAGCGAAACAAAATAATGAAAATTTATAAATCCAAAGATTAGAGTGAATGCCCAAAAGGAAAATACCCAGTGAACGGTAAAGTTGGCATGTTGATATTGAGTAGAGTTTTAACTAAACAAAGTTCATACTATAATACGAAATAAAGTTTTTATCAGTCATGTGACGACTCAATGGGGGGTTACCCATATGGCCCCTTATAATATTTACGGCATAATTTTCTATTTCATTATTTTTTTAAAAGTCTTCAATAAAATTTGTAACCAGCGGAAAAACAATACGAAGTTTGCAATTTTTTTTACAGAGACTATAGAATACGATTTGGTTATGACTATATATATATATATATATATATATATGGTATAAAATCAATAATTTATATATATTTTTAAATAAATAACAAATGGATTGGTTCTCACAATTCACAGAAAATAAAGAATGATCAAAATAAAAGAATTCTACATAGAAACCTGGGATTGATGTCCTCCCGTTGACCCCTATTTTGCCGATCCTCTTTTCCTCTCTCTTTTTCCTCTAGTTTTACAATTAATTTTTCTCTTCTTGCTTCAATGCTTTGAATAATTTCCCCTCTGTATAATAATGAGAGTTTAATCTTCTTTTTAAATACCTTATTTCTTTTTGCCCCTATTTCTTTCTATTTTCCCAATTTCTAATTTTTGAGTGGTTTTGACTTTTTCTATTTTTGTGTCTTTTTATATTTTCTATCTTTTTACTTTCTTTTTCTAAGTTTTTAATTTCTAATTCTCTCATAAAGTAGATTTTTTCAATTTTCAAACTCACATAAAAAGATTGATTTAATTTTGTTACTAATTCTTGGAAATAAATAAAAATGATAATTTTAATTTCCAAAAGACACAATTTAATATTTAAAAATGATTTTAATAATAAATTTGGCATATAACTTTATAATAATAATAATAATATAATTATTTTCCCATATACAATTTAAATAAAATATGTAAATATATGTCTATATAATTATATAATTTAATTTACTTTAAAACTCATATATTATTTGCCAATGATGGCATGGTTCGGTGGTTAAGTCGCTCAGGATGTAGTGGCGGCCACCAGAGTTCAAACCCCCGCTGGGCCAACGAGCTCGCAAGGCTTTACACCTTCGCTGGGCCAATGAGCTCGTGGGTTTGAAGTGTTCTTCCTAGGGGATGAGGTCCCCCAGTTGTGGACTCACCAGTTCATTGCTCCGGGCAAAAGCATTCGCGTGGAGCCGGCGGGCGTGTCGCACCAGTGTCGCCGGTCACATTAAAAAGTTTACCAGGCGCATTTAAAAAAATAAAAACTCATATATTATTTAAAATAAAATATATAATTATATATCTATAAAAATTTATAATCTAATTTTACTTTATAATATTTTTAGTATAAATAAAATAATAACTAGAAAATATAAAGAATCTTTTTAATTAAATACTAAGAAAAAACAATATTTTGTTAATGCAATACTAAATGCATCTATATGCCATCTACATGTGTGTGTGTGTGTATTCAAGAGTATCCCCTCCATCCTAACCCTGCCAGGGAGCTAACCTCCTCAACCTTGACCACACCCTTGTCTTCGACAACCTGCAACTCATAAAACTCAAATTTCCATTAATAGGTTAGTGACCAATAGCCGAAGCATAACAATTTATTTAATAAAATAATATTCACTTTATCATTTCAAATAATATTCACTTATTCCTTCTTTCAAATTAAAATAAAATACCATCTATTTAATTCAAATCAGCATAAAATAAGTGTCTATATATTTAATTAAGTCCATTAACTAACATTTATTTAATCCACATATAATTATCCACAAATAGTTCTAAATATAGTAAGTTCATAATGTATCAAAATTTGAGACGTGACAACAAGTATCGGCACCCATACCAACTACTAGAATATCCACTTTTACATCATCAATTATCACTACCAATGCACAAGCTTGTAGTAATGCTACCACTACCATGGGAACATCTAATGGGAACAATTCACATAATTACAAAGCCATAGCATTTAACTTTCCAAACTCAACACCCTATGTATCCATACCCATGAATAACTATTCTCAACCACCCATCACCTCCACTTATTCCCAACCACCCCTCAATTTCATGACTGCAACATCAAATACTCTTTTCTCAAATATGCAAACCACATCACCTAACGATACACTCCTAAACTAACTTTTGCAAAGTATGACTTCCTTGCAGCAAAAAGTGACAAATCTAACTAATGCTTCCTCTCAACCTAATATACCAACATACCATGCTCGTAATCCTTTATCTTATACAATCCTAAGAGCTCAAATGCCTGAAATTTTTGAAACTCCCCATTTTGAAAAGTACAGTGGTAAAGGTGATCCTAATACTCATGTGGCAGCATTCACAACAATGTGTAGTTGATCAGTTCTTGCAATATTTCCAAGCAAACATTGGACCTTCTATCTCATTAATTGATTTGGTCCATTGTAAACAAGGACCAAAAGAAAAATTAATGGAATTCATCAGTAGATATCAAGCTCTCTTTGCACAAATACAATATCCAATTATAGATGAGGATGTTCAAAAAGTATTCATTACGAATCTACAGCCGAACATATGTGATAAAATACTTTTGATGAAGTATAGTTCCTTTCAAAATCTATGCATAGCTCTCTGAGATTACCAACTTTTGGCTAGTCAGTATGAGAATCATAACTCATTGGCTCCAGTTGGTCAATCCATATCTGGAACATGTCAACACTCATTTAAGAAGCATAACAAGAATTTCATCAAGATCAATGGGCAACATTCAAATAACATTCAATCACAAGTGTATGCCATTACAAAACCTAATTGGACCCCATTTCAATTTAGACAACAATAGAGACAGTTTACTCCATTATCAGATTCTGTCCATTCAATAATGACTCAAGCAGTAAAAAATAATCTATTGAAGCTTCCTCCTTCTCATCCACTAGATAGTAGCAAGATGCAAAGACCTTCATTTAATGATAATGTTTATTGTCACTATCATCGCTCGATAGGGCATGACACTAAAAGATGTATGCATCTTAAACATGAAATTCAAGATATCATTGACTCTAACATAATATAGGTTATCAGTGTGAATGACAAGGGAAATAAGTCAATAGCCCCTTCGAATCAAAATCTACAAATCTTTACTAATCCATTTCCTAAGCATAATGACAACAACATGGTGGAACAACATAATGAAATAGAGCATGAAGATGAATATCCCAACTACGATGAAACAATTGGCATGATAGAAGTAGATAAGATGAGAAATGAAGACCTGCCTCAACCATGAGGAAAAGGTATCTACGCTGAGGTTCCTCCTCTGTTATCCCTTCAAGGATTGGGAGATAACTAAAATGCACAAGATATGCAAATGGAGCAGCCTACATGTAATCACTTTAAGCAAGAGAAAGTTGTAATGATGAAAAGCATCCCATTTCATTGTGAGTGGCTCAAAGCAAAATAAGAAAGAAAAATAAAGGAAAAGAGCAAGGCGTGAGTCATCTGTTGAAAAAGATAATGATTCACCTCCTCACAAGCATCAGAAGATTTCAAACATAAGAAATCTTGTAAAACAAGTATCCTGCAACTACTTGGGTAATGAAAATCAAATAGGTATGAATATCTCACCCATCCCACCACACTTGATGGAGCACCTCTCCAAGATGCTTGCAAGTTTTGCCTCCTCTTAGATAGAAATATGTATATGTATACGTGTTGTGTTTTGTTCTCTCGTGTAGTGTTAAATGTTTTTTAGGTCTCCTTGGATGACCCTTGATACTCTTGTAAGGTTAAGGATACAAGGAGACCACCTTTGTTGTGATACTTCTTCTATTTGTTTCTCTGTTCTTATAATCTCCTCTCTCTTATTGCAATTGTTGTGTGTGGTGCCTTGGGGGCATAACGTTGTGAAGGTTGTCTTGGGGGCATCTTCCCATGTTGTTAACCTAAGTCACTTGTGTCTCCTCTCTCATTTTTTTCGTGATTTCATTCTTCTGTTGTGTTGGTGGCTCTACTAGTTGATGGATGACGATAACAAATAAACACTAATAAGGACCGTGCACCCCTTCAACAAGAAAACAAAAATGGACCTAATCCATATATGAAGATGGGGTTAATTCAATATTGACACTTGACTAGTAGAATCACTTTGCATTATGATGTGATCATGTATCGTCTTGTGAAATTGTTGTAACAAACCTTTGTGATACTCTAGATCTACTTCTAGACACTTTGTAATATATATTTTTAATCTCACCTTGTAGCTACACTCAGTTCTGAGATACTTGAAGTATGACTTTACGTCTATACTCGATTCTGAACTCGTAGTGTAGCCTTGGTTTGTTTAAGTGGTATGTTGGCTTATTTTTGTATCAATTATCCACAAGATGATTTGGTTGTTATCTCAGTTAAGATTTTCTAACCAAATCTTAATTGTTAGCATATAATACTAATGTGTCTCTATTGTGATTGTTGGAATAATCGGCAATCTCAAGCACATGTCACTTTGGGGCATGGGCTTTGCGAAATCTCTTGTTCCCTCATGTGTTTTCAACCTTACCTTAAATGTGATTGCTACTGGGAAGCGGGATCAACCACTTTAAGGTAGGGGTATATATTGTGGTAAATGCTTGGATATCTTAGATATGGTGATAAAGCATGTTTGTGTATGTTTCCTTTTCACTGTAAGGCATCTCTGTGATGTAGGTGGAGTTGTATACTTTGTGTTGTGTGTTGCGTATGCTTCCTTTTCAGTGTAAGGCATCTTCGTGATGCAGGTGGGATTGTATACTTTGTACACATGCTTCATTTTCACCATAAGGCATCTTTGTGATGCAAGTGGGGTTGTATCTTTTTGAAAGCCCTTCTGCGGAAGGTGGGATTGTGTATTCCCTTGAGTGGTTGCACGTCCTTTTAAAAAGTCCTCCGCAGAGGTGAGGTTGGATCTTGAGTTATTCACCCTTAAGCATGTCTTTGGTGGTTGTGGTAGCGTAGCTCAACCATCAAGTGTGTTTGGCTTGTCTAAGATGGCGGCGCGTAATGATAACTCCCCCCATCACCTGTGTTTTATGTGTTTAAGATGTATAGTGTGTCGATGACATACTCTACAACACTCGTGTATTCTGTGTGTTTTTCGTATGTCTTCCTTGCATGTTTTGCGTGTTTTAGTGGCAGTGCGTAGTGATGAGCTCTCCCATGCCATGTGTCTTGTGTGTTCTGTGGTGGAACGTAGTGATGAGCTCCCCCCATGTTGTGTGTTTTGTGTGCTTTTGATGGTGGCATGTAGCAATGAGCTCCCCCCGTCGCCTAGTTAGGTTTATATAATCATTTAATCATGTCTTCTCTTTGTGTATTTCTTGTGTATTATGTGACTGTGTTCATGCCTTCTCCATGTATTGCGTGCCTCTTTATTGTCTTCTTCATGTATGACATGCTTCTTCACTGTATTCTTTGTGTTTTACGTGATCGTCAAGTGTTTTCTTATGCTTGCCTAATCTTGGGGGATATAAATGGTCTTCTGAGCTTAGGGCGTGTCTTCACTCTAGTGTTTGATGTGTTTGTTGTACTTTGACCATACTTTAATGCATGTACTGATTGTAAGATCATACACACATTAAAGTGGGGGCTAAATATTATGGAGTAAAAAGTAGCCACATGTCTTTTTACCTCCTTGTTTAGCTCCTAGGTCCCTGTGATTACATTATGCATTCTAAATATTCATCCCCATGCAAAATTTCCTAAAACCAATGTAAATTAGGAACAAGGGGCCCATATTTTATCTTACCCCAGACTAAAAAGGAGTCCTAAGACTTGGGCACTGCCGCCCAAGTCTCTCCTAATTGGTCAAAGCAAATTCAAATGTATGTTGGCTTAGGACCTTTAAAAAGGTTTCTCCTTGTTAGCTCTTTTGGATTAATTTGACAAATGTTAGCAGGAAAGCATATATAAGTGTGTTTTTGAATTAATTATGAACCTAGATAGAGATTGTTAGGAAAAGCAAGGATCAACAAGCAAGAATAAAACCACAAAGCTATTTTCCACACAATATGCCAAATTACATTGTCAAAAGATGAAAATTATGTACTATTGTGTGGTTACACAACACGCCCCATTTTGACTTGACAAAACAGGGACCCAACTTTTTGCTTGGTTTGGCTTGTGTTTTTTTTTTCTTTTCGACGGTCTGGTAAAAGTAAGTCATGCACATGACCCTGCATAAGGGAGCTGGGTAAGTCATCATGATGAGGTTAGTTCGTCAAAGTTAACATTTCATATCAATAACCTCATGGTTGGAAAGAGTACAAAATTTCATGCAGGTTTGCCTTTTGGATCACCCTAATATTCCTTAGGGAACAAAAATTATTGCAATTCAAAGTCCTAGTCAAACCTGATATTTTGAGGGGAGGTCATATTTCTTAACATCAGTCATCTTATGTAAGATCACCCCGATCTAATTTTATCACTCGATAATCATTTGGTCTGGAGCTCCAGACGTCAATCTTACGTGATAGTGGTATTTACCTATCAAACAACGTCATATATTTTACAGTGGTCATATTTTGAATATCACCTGATATTGCGAATATCACCCTATTGCAAAATATCACCCCCGATGAACAAAGAAAATCACCCTGATGGTGACGTCATCATCTTTTTACCTTGCAGAGGTATATTTCCAATGATCACCCTTTTTCAATAACATGACAGTGATATCATCCCAATCTTTCGAAAGGGGGTCACTTTAGTTTTTAGGGGTCACATCTCAAATATCACCTAATCTTAAAAACATGACCCAATATTCAAATCATGACCCGATTTTCTCAGCATCACCTGATTCATGGACATCAGTTTTGCCGCTCAAAGGCGGAGGGTCATATTACATAGAGGGGGTCATATTACGAATATCACCTGATCTTCTGAAGATCACCCCCCTCATCTTGCCCCATGACATTAAATGCACATAAATGTAGTAGGTGGATTCCTGCCGATTGTGAATGCGATACACACTCCTGGCAACATCCATGAATTTCGTATAGAAGATCAATGGCTTTGATCAATTTAACCCAATTTTTCCCTAATTTGCCCTATGAATGAGATTAAAAGTGAATTTCCAAGGTCATTTTGCATTTACCTTGTGAAGAAATGAGAATTTACAGAGCAAACATTCAAACCCTCATACGACCTACCTGCGGACGCATACAGCTTACAGCAGAATAGAACACATGATTATCACCGATATCTGAGTCCCTTTTTCATAATCATCAGCCTAATCTGAGAGTTAAGCGTTATCAGGTAAGTAATTAAAAAAACCCTCCTGTGTCATTTTCTGCATGTCCAGGTAGGATGCTTTTCCAGTGGTTTGAGACTGTAATTATGCATATCATGATGAAATAGAGATTAATAAGTATAATATGCATGACGCCGTAAATGTATAATGTTGTATGCATTTATAAGAATATTATGGTAAGACCAGTCATGTTCATTGCAGGAATCCATGGCGAACATCAGGAGGAACAAGTCTGAGTCTGAATTTCTTAAGCCTATGTTTGCTTAGCGAGAAGGAGTGCAGTTCAAGTATGGTGTCATTGGAGATACTCATCAGGGAAACACAGATTTAGTTCCTGGTCGTCTAAGATGCATAATGATAAAGAAAGTACCCTACTGGACGTCGTTTTTACATCCAGAATGTGGCATGCAGCTGGATTTTCCTATTCCATGGAAACTCTAGAATTGATAATAGAATGTGCTAGGAATTACAATCCTCAAACAAGGAGAGTGGAAAAACATGGCAGGGTTTATGCAGATTTGTCAATAAAAGGGATTGCATCTACTTTTAGCCTCCCAGCTGGAAAGAAGGTAGTTAGTATGGATCTAAAAAAACTAGAGATTGAATATATAAATAACAAAAAGACTACAAGAAAGAGGATATATCAGTGGAGATCAAAGAACAACACTTACACTACCTCTGCCAAATTACTAGTGCACCTATACAAATTTGACTTTGATGATGAATATCAGTATATGATTGCCCTACTCAGCAGAGTGACAGGCTAGCCTACTGCTGGAAGTTTCAAGGATTGGATGTATGGGGTCATCATGACGTGCATTTATACAGATAATAAGCCATTATGGGCTAAAATCATCAGTCATGCTTTAGATGAACAGATGATGAACTTAGGAGGCCTGGAGTGTTCATTTTACATGACTTCATATGTTTTATATTCATGTGCTTATAAGGGTACATTTGATGCACTTACCATAGTTGGAAAGATTGGTGGTAGTTTAAATGATGCCCATATATGGGACCATTATCCTCAGTTGCAGAGAACAAACTATCTCCTTGACTACAAATTGGTGAATGATGCATTTTCTATGCATCTGGACAGAACAATGGAGGAGGATAGAACTAAAAGACTGAGCATGGAAGCTCAAGAAGTTATATACAAGCATGGTGCCTAGTTTATCCAGTTTGCCACATTTTCCTACATCAGGATAGAAGGTTATGAAGGACAGCCATTAATGCTACCCAGGTACCCTACTGATGGGGTAGTCCTGATGGAATTTCTGAGACAGATATCAACTATATTGGATGCATACAAAGAAAACAAGAAGATAACTCCAGTTTTGTTTCCAGTAACTATAGGGTGGTATATATGCCCTGATTCAGAAAACATAAAGAAGGCTATAGCAGGTCTGAACTTGATGAACTTATAACCATTCCCATTGGCCAAATCATATGACCTCTATGGAAGAATGCAAAAGATCATAGGCCAACCTATACATAAAAAGAACTTAGAGGATTTCTAGACTGACTGTGAGGATGAGGCTGAAGTCAGAAGAAGAAAATATCAGAGGCTCACCCTCAATCAGGTTAGGACATTTGACTGCATTCCAGTGCCTGCACAATTAAAGAAAGATGATGGCAAGACCATGTCCAATGAGTATGAAGATAAAAAGGTGTATAATGACACCATTTCAGCTCCTGACCTAACACAACCTAAGGACATGTCATTAGATCAGTTTACAGGTGGGGTGCTGCAGTTGACCCAATCATGGGTAAATGAACAAATCAATACACTGAAGGAGAAAGGTGTGGTCGTCACAGTAGATAACAAGAGGAAAAGGTAGGAGATTTCAGATGAAGAATATGATGACTTTCTTGTTGAGAAGAGAAAATCTAATGGAGAAAGGTTGCCACCTCAGAAACAAAGCAAAGGACCCCCCAGAGGAAGGAAGACTGAAGTGAACCTAAGGGGGTGATAGTTGAAAGAGTTGATACATCAGCTGAAGGTGCATCTGCATCAAGACAGGCATCAGCCTCATTTGCATAGCCTTTGGTAGATGAACCAAGAGCAAAAAGAATCTTAAGGCCAACTGTGGAGACTACAAGAGTACAGTGTGAAGGCCAAACCTCATAGCAGAATGTGGAAAAGGATAGCATTCTTGAGGAGCAGCCATTCAATAAAGAGCCTGAAGATGATGATCCTATGACATTCACCAGAAAAAGGAAGGCACCCCTGGTGGCATCACCACCTAAAAGACAAAGAACATCTATGAGGGGTGAGATAAGACATGACCCCATAGTATTAAGGGGAGCTGGTAGTGAAGTATTCAGAAAAGAATTGCAACATGATGTGCCACTTCCTACCATCATTCAGTTTAAGATTGAGAAGGCTGAAGAGCAAGCAAAAGAAGCCACTAGAGCAAGCCAAGGTGGTCCTTTCTCATTGGAGGAAACTGTGGACCTATCAGATGATGAGGTGGTACAAAATGTGACTTCTCAATAGATGGAGACCCTTGCTTCTAACACTCGCATGACCCCACATGGACCCCATCCTCACAGAGGGTGATATTAGAAGAGTTGAAGCAAACAGAGCAAGAGAAAGAAAGTAGCCCAGAGAGGGCAACCCAACAAGTTGGGCTTGATAAGTTAGTTGATCAGGTAACTAGCCCTACAGTGATAGACCTAACATACAAAGAGGATGTAAGTCCTAAACATCAAGCAGGTGTACCTGATAAAGCAAAAAATGTTGAGATAGCCAAGCTGGCAGAAATAGAAAGCAGCATTCCAGATATGGGTCAGCAACAACAAGAAATACCGGCTGAGTCCAAAATAGTAGAAGTCCAACAAAAGGGTGGGAATGACAAAGACACATCAGGTGATGATGCCCCCCGGACTCAAGAAACCTCAGGTGATAAAGAAACATTAGGTCATGATGACCTTAAGACCCAGGAGGTAGATACATCAAGTGCAGAGCAGAATGTGATCCAGGATTAGGTTGATGCACCTAGTACAAATACAATGATATCCACAGATACAAATGTGCCTCAGGATGAGGAAATTCCTAAAGTGGATGAGACACAAAAGGAGGGAGTAAAAGATCAGGTCTAGGACCAGCATGTAGATACATGGCATGATCCTCCCCTGCAAGAAGTTCTTCAAGAAGGAGAAATACAACAGGATCCCCCTCATGATGAATATCATGAGGAAGAAATAAGTAAATCACCCTCTCCATCGAGAACCGAGACAAATGCTGGAGATCAAGGTGGACATGATGATGATGATAGACACCAAGGATCTAGAGATCAAGTACCTCAATGGCTTGAGAAAGAAATAGGTATGGAATCAAGTTTTGAGATTCAAGAATTTGATGTTTCAACATTGTTTTCAAAAAACATCATGAAGCCTAAGAGGAAATCCAGATTAACATCTGTAATTAGAAGAGATCCTGCTACAGGCAGAAGGACCACCCAGGTAGCACTTCCCATTGTTAAGAAAGAGAAAGGAAAAATCGCCCTAGAAGAATTCCAAATCACCACAGTTGACTTGGGGTTTGCTAATGAAGGCCAAGAAGGTCAGAAAGGGAAGGATATAATAGATTCTTTAACCCAAAGGGTGAAGAAAGAAAAGGAGAAGAATAACCAGCATAAAGAGCACATTGCTCAGCTGCACTCATACATAAAAGGGTTGATTAACCCTGACAATACATCATCAAATTAGGCAATCCCATTGACTGCAATTTCTCAAGAGGAGGTTAATAAATTAGACCTTATGAAGCATGAGTCAGTGATCATGAGGAAATGGATGTCATCAGCACTAACAGGAGCTGAGGAAGTAGTGAGAGCCTCTTTATAGAGGTGGAATTCTTTAAGTATCTCAAGGAAGAAGGTTGATAAATTACAGAATGAGGCCAGAAGAAGGTCATTCCAGTTAGAGAAAACCTTGGGCACTCTAAGTGAAATAAAGAGGATTAATCCTTAGATCCTGATAAATCATCAGGTGCTGGATAATAACACTACCATGCTAGTGGATATTTGGTATAGAGACATCAAGTTTGAATGTGATGTACTGAAGAAGTGCAACAGTAAACTAAGAGATATCAGTGTGAAACTGCACAGCATGATGTCCTATGAAGCAGAAGTCTTGGAGACCTTAGAGGGAAAAGTAAAGGGGAAAATTAAAAACCAAGACGTAGACTTTGCCATAAAAGCTCTGCATGATAACTTCCAGCCAATGGCTAATGATCCTCTTACCCACCTGATAAAAGAAGCAATGAATAAGATCATGAGGATCAAAGTCAAGGTGGAGAACTATAATGAAACATTGAGCAACAGGAAGGGTATTAGAGACCCTCAGAGATAAATTTCAAGCCCACAAGCACACCATCAATAAAGCCAAAATTCAGGATGGTGGGGAAGTTGAAAGAATAGTAGAAGCATATGAAAATATCAGGACAATAATGCAAGTCCATATACAAGGCGACATTCATCAGGGTGATGACGACACAGAAAGTGATGATCATGATGAGGAAGAAGAAGAGCCTGAAGACTAAATGAAGATGCACTACAAGGGAAACATATGCATTAGGTACTTAGAAGAAAATAAGTTACCTAAATGGTTACCAGCTGGAAACCTGTGCCACGAGAGATAGTTGACCAAGTCAAAAGGAATATGTACCGTGGATCTTAATTGATAAATTTTGATCGTAGATCATTTGTAACCGCTTCCTCACCTTATTCTATAAAAGGTGCAGGGATGCCTTATTTTGAACATTCGAAGCTTAATTGAAATTTGTTTGCTAAAATATCAGGGCCTATTTCAAAGTTATTGTAAACATACATGTTTTTGCATACTTAATGAAAGAGAAGACCATTTTGATTACAAATCATTGTAAATCCTGAGTAGTCTGTGTTTGAATTCTTGATACATGCTTTGATTTGCTGCATCCCTTGGAGTGCTCATCAGTTGCATGTATTGTCTTCATTCATTATCCTTTGAAGTTTGCATCATCTGTATCTAGCTGTGGAACATCCTGGTGAAAATATGGTTTGATTTCTTCTCCTAATGACAGTATCAAGTGTGTATGTGGCTCAATAGCTAAAGATTCATCATAATTTGAAGTATTCTTTTACATTTCTTTTAATTGTAGAACAATTCACCATCACAATTGCAAATAATAGATAATCAAAAGTAAATTACATGAAATATGTAGACATCTCCTAGATAACTGAAGATTCATAGCATATTTGAAGTTAAAGCATGTTCAATCGACAAATATCATGCAAAGATTTAAGTATAGACACATTGTTTGTAGAAATATACTGTGTAGAATGACCTTTCTGTGTAGCATCTTTACAGGAACAAAATTTACTGATAAACAAACGTAAGGCCCCTGAATGGAAAACAACAACACACATCAACCACTGAGTAACGTCAATAGATTATGAACTAATCCACGGAGACTTGGGATCATGAATTCTTTGAATTCATCGTATCTTTCAAGATGAGTAAAGGTTGTTGTATAACTTTTATTCTATGTTTGTTTATGACTAACATTATGATCAACATGTACATATAGCCTTTCTTAAATAGGCAAGCAAGAGAAGGTGAGAAGCTCGTATACAACCACTGAGCAACCCTCCAAAGGTGTAACTCTTGTCTACTCAAATGACACATGTTTGAGCAGGTGGTAAGTTTGCATGAAGTAGGTGTCTCACAAAGTTGAGAACACATGTCTTCACCACATGAGGTAAGACAAAAAGGTAAGAAGCCCAAAGTTGGACTTAATAAAGTGTGAATATAAATCTCCTAGACATGCTCAAAGATAACTAGATAGATAATGCAACTTTTCACACTAACACCCCCCTTAAGTGCAACTTAGGAATTAGTGAAACATTGATGGGTAGTAGCAGCTATTTTGGTGGAGGCCATAGCTATGAAGGCAGTGGCAACAACTATAGTGGTGGCTATTCTCAGAGGTTTTAACCTCAATTTTGCATTTGGATTACATTTTTCTTCAGGTTGAGGGTTTTCTTTTCCCTATTGGGTGTTGTCACAATAGTGTGTCCCACTTATGGGACATCCTGATTTTTGTCTGAAATCACATATTTTTTAAAAAATTAATGATTTAAGCCTTGAGGGGTTCCATCTAAAGGGGTTTAATTGAAGGGTTCTATAAAATCCCATTACATCAAATCCCTTTGGAAAGAACCCCCCTAACCTTAAATAAAACCCTCGATGGAGTCTCCTCCACACCTATCAAAATGCTGACAAAAATAAATTTTGCTTCACCTTTTGGGGGATCAAACGGAGTCATTTACAAATTATATTTTAAAAAAATGTAGCCATTAGTATAAGATTTCCAAAAAGTATGATTTTGAATATGTTTCATTTAATTTTATATCTATTTTCTAGTTTCTAGTGAATGTAGGGTTTTCACCGAACATCAATGTCTCTATTCCACAGACGCAGAAAATAAAAAATAGAGAAAAAATTATGAAAAATATTTGTGCACTAGGTATTGATGTCCTTGTTTCACCAAAAAAAAAAATGAATTTTGATATATACACAAGTTATGCTTGATGACATACACCTATGTCCAAATTATAGTTACCTTGACTTCAAAAATTAATTTAAAAAATATATGTGACAAAAACTTATGAAAAAATATCCATGCACTAGATATTGATGTTAAAAATCTATATTTTATAAAACTAGAATTTTATCTTTTCTAGAAAAAAGTTATGCTAGATGACATAAATGTTACTTTCTAAAAATGTTGTTTAAACTATTAAAAACTAGTTATTAAAGGATAAGTTGAAAGATTCATGATTTATTTCAAAATTTAAAAATATATATTTAGAATCTACACACAAATCACTAGTTTGCATCATCTCCAAATTCTTAATGGTTTAGTTGCTATAGGTCTCTGAAAGTGAAGATTTAGTTAAAAATGTTGATATCAATGTCCATCTTGGCCAAAAAGTGGGACTCATTATTGTGGGATTACCCTACTTTGTGGATGTAGGCCATGGATTAATCTCCATCTACCAGCCATTGTTCATGTGAAGGTTGCATTTGAAGTAGAAGTCGCGGCTTCATCAGGGTTACCTTCTATTTTCCAACTATTTTAAGGTTGGAATCTGGTTTTCACCAGTCATGTTTCATGCTCATGGTGCCTTCCCATACAAACTACCACACTAATGCATGCAAGGTTCGATGATTCCAGAGCTGTCTATGATTTAAAAGTTTGTTACAGGCGGTATCAACATTTTGGGTCATTGTTTTGCTCATGTTGTAGGTTGAAATCTCCATTTTGAGGGAAGATTCAGCTCGCTATGTTCCAAAGTACTTGGAATATTTCTAGTCAACAGTCTCTATTACAACCTCTGGTCCACTCTACAAAGGATTCAAGATCTAGTTCTTGATTGAAGAAGATATGTTCAATGTTTTCGACCAGATATCTCCAATAATTGAAGTCGACCTCTCTACACCAGGACATTTCGAAGCTCTACCCTCTATTCAGCTCTAGATCCATCCTAGTTGAAGTCTCCCTTTGATGGTTTCAAAGGTCTTCTATTGCTTATCTATCACCATTTGATAAGGCCACTGTTCACAAAGCTTGCAAAGTCAAGGTGTTTGTTCACAATCACCATTTGTGTTTGATTCAAGTCAAGTTTTGTTTTTCACGGTTGTTTTGGTCATGCATATGGAGGTAGTGATTTATTTCATTTTGTAAACTATTGCTACATGTTAGCATTGTCCATTTGTGTAAATGACTTGTTAACATGTTCTGGGACTATGTCAACTGATTCCTTTTTATTGATTGACATGTTTGCAATTGGTTTAAAATTTTATGGTAGAGATTGTGTGTGTTCATGGACTCCTGTATGTTCTCTTTCACATGGCCTTCAAGAGACAACACATTGAGAGTTTGAAACCCATGGGATATGATGGAGAGCACCATGTGTCAAGTAGTTCAACTTTTATGGTTAGTAATGGTTGTTTTGGTGGAGGTCATAGCTATGAAGGCGGTGGCAACATCTATAGTGGTGGCTACAGTTATAGTTATACTAGCATTTAATTCAATAGCTTGAGTTTAACTCAACCACCGCCACCAATAGGAGTTTTAACGTAGAATTTTTCAGTTATATGTTAAGTATGTTATATGCTATATGTTGAGGTCTCTGCTTCCAATTTTATGTACCTGCAATCTACCCATAGAAGAATCACTGACTTGGTATAAGGTTAACATTTATGGTTTGGGCTAACTATTTTATGTGCCAGTCAATGCATCATTGTATGTTAAAACATTTATGTAACATAAACATTAGTTGTAAACCAATAGTCATAGTTGTAATAGTTAGTGGTTAGATAACCACCAAAACTAACATTTTATGCTAGGACAAACCACCAGCAACAAATGCTAACCCCTAGTGGTTAGTTAACTGCTAGAGAAACTGTCCAAACAAAGTTGAATTTTCTAAAAAAATTGCCTGGAAAGACCTTGATATTGCAAAGTGTGTGGAAAGGGTTTTTTTTTCATTTTGCTATAATTTTCCCCCGTAGAGGCGAAATTGGGCATATTTATAGTTGACAGGAAGCTGGTTCGAACATCGACAAAGCTATGTTGAGACAATTTGGGAATTGTCCCATTTTCTCAAAAAAAATTCCCTTCATTGTACAACTAGTTAAACAACTCAAAAATAATTGTATCTTTTGATTGGCAACTCGAAATTGAGTTTCATTTTTTAGAAAGTGAATATTCTTTCGTGACTGATCTATTGGAAATGATTTCACACTACTATTATAAAGTGTCATTTTTCATTCCAATCGAACTTGTTTAATGCACTATCATTATAAAGTGCCAAATTCAGGGGGCATAAAGATATTGAATCACAAGGGAGATTCTAATATCTGGGATAAAAATATTGAATTATGGGGGGGTTCACAAAGATATGTCGAGAGCATTTTCGAGTTGTGCCAAGAGCACTTCCACAGAGATGTGTCAAGAGCACTTCCACTACTCCTCATCATTCTTCAACATTTTTTCCGCATTGTATTGAGATGTGTCAAGTACATTTCCATTAAGATGTGTCAAGAACATTTCCACTACACCATCACCTAATGCTACATGTGCATCCAGGGTTGCTTTCAAGGACTTCCAGAGATTCATCATAGCAGAAGATTGACATCAGTTCATTTGCTTCTACAGATTTAAGAGTTGCTTCACAGAAGGCTTCCAGAGAATCTTCAAAGCAAGACTTCACATTGGGTTTGAATTGTAGACATATAGCATGCAATTGACATTCCATACATAGATCTTGCAAGTATTGTAGGACTATCACTTTCAATTGTATTGTGTCAAGTGCACTTCCATTGAGTTGTGTCCAGAACACTTTCTTATTTTCTCTCTTTTGGAGGAAAGTTTTTTTCCCATAGGGTTTTATTTCTTTCTCCACCTTATGAGAGATGCATTTGTACATGGGTACCTCATCAGGCCTAGTAGCTAGGACCCATCTTTATTGTGCCCACCTTAGCTATGCTTAAGGGGGGTGTTAGTGTAGGAATATTAACACTATTACGTATTATTTAAATAAGTAATTATATGTATAGTCCACACATGGCTTTAAGCCACCTTAGGTGGTTAGGTGTCGAATTGGAGAGCCCAACACAACTCTCCAAGACACTTGTCGACATGCTTTCTTCCACCTCTAGTTAGGTGTTGAATTCGACTCCTAAGTCGACTCAACCTCTCTACCCTATATGCACAACTACCTTGTTCATAATCTATTACTCCAATTTGTAATCAGTAATGTGTTAGTCGATCCTTTGTTCTAACAGAGATAGCCAACTTGAAGATTGGAGTAAAGAGCATTCAAAGCATTCATTATGATTCTAGAGAAGATTTGTATTGTTATTGTGTGTGTTGTTGCAGATTTGAAGTTATCATCTATCTCTCCTTATGAGTTGAAGATCCTTCATCCTCCTAAGGGTTTCATCACATAGGTGATATCATTATTATTTATCATCATTTGATTCATTATATTACTATTGTGTTTAGCCTCTTCCCTACAAGGGCATGCTCTCTTTATCTATCAACGATGTTGGGAAGATTGAATGCTATCCCGAGATTTGACTGAGGCAAGTCCCTAAACACCATAACCCTTAAACCCCTTCTCTTCTTCTTGTGTGCAGGTTACAGGGGCGAGATCTGAGAAATATGAAGGTATAGGAAGACTGAGCAAGGATCAAGGTTTCAGGATCCGATAGTAGTTTGAGAATATTCCTTTGTGCAAGAATTGGGCTATGGCACCCTAGTCTTTCTGCGCCTGCTAACTGTAGACCTAGCATCATGGCAATCTCTACAACATTTCTCCAATTGACAATTTATGCAGATTCAACCATTCAGGACTTGGGCGGTCCCAATATAGTCCTTTGATACCTCTGCTTCTGGGACACAGGTTCTATTATTTTCCTAATTCTCCCTATGCAATTGGTTTCTAGAGATTTGTTGTACATCTTTTTTTATAATCAGATCATCATAGAACTAGGGTTTAATGCATTATTGACCTAGGGTTTGATAAAAGAACTTGATTAAATCTGATATTTCTATAGCACTCTTGAGTATAAGATCTATAGCGAAGTCCACCTCCATTTGGTAGTGATTTGGCTCAATCCTGTCCTTGAATGTTATTGTGAAAGAGGGTTTGATCTAGTGTGCATGCTAGTTGTCATCATTCTCCATTTTCACACATAACAATTTGAAGGGAAATTTTGTGGTGCTAAGGAGCATCATGGTGCCTATTATGCAAGGATTGAAGTTTAGGGCTTCCTTGTGCCTTGGTCAAGCCACGCGACTAAGTCAACAATAATAAAAGAAACAAAAGTGTGGAAATGGATGTTGATGTGTAGTGGCAAGGGATGCCACTAAGATGACCATTGATTCTTCTTCTTGAAGCTCAATACAAACTAATGAGTGATTGTGTTTGAAGATGTACTTAGAAGTGTGCCTTGACAATAGATGTTAATTTGTTGATTGTTAAGGAACATCGATGCTTGATGCTAATATATGATGATTGTTGTCTAATGCTTGCAAAAGGAGAAATATTCTTTGATATTTTTTAATTCCATTATGCAATGATGTGATAATGTTCTAGTGTCTTAAGATGTCTCTATATACATAACCCCAAACATAATTTAAACGTTTAGCACCCACACTGACAAGGAATAGTTAGATCCTAAGATTGCCAACATTTGAATGCGAGAATTTGAATTTTGGATAAGGGGGACACATTTGTGTCCATAATGACGTTCAAGAGACAAAATTGCAGTTGTAATCTAGTCCAAGATGGCAAGTTGATGGAAATTGGGTCAAGCAAGCTCTAAACATACAAATGTGGGATAAAAGAGTGTTGGATAAGGTCTTGGATTAGTGAGTGTGCCAAAACAACAAAATCACATGCTAAAATCATGCATCCAAGACATTGATCCAAAATAACATAAAACAAATGGAAAAAAAGTGTTAAGGATATGCAATTTCTCCTCTATAACTACATCATTACCTACATACATGACATGCATTTTTTCTCCCTACTAACTAGCTTAATAGTACCACACTTAGGTTGTTAACACAACTCTCATCTACATAAACTACATTGCAACATTGTTGAAAAAATATTAAGAGACTAAATTAAGGCACATTATTATGATTGATGACCCAAACACGACGAATGACCATGTGTAGTTTAAGTGGTTGAGTTCAATTAGTGAGGATGACAACATGTCCTTGATTACATCATCTACCAAAGTTCAAATCCCCCATAGATACAACTAAGTCGTGTTCAACTTCTACACTAGCACTTGCACCCATTGGAGGTTCAAGGAATACGTCGATAGGAACAACCAACGAGTTTAGAAAATTCTATGGCGTGAATTTTTTTACAGCGTTAGACAATTCCGAGCACTATAATGCTCACATATAAAAGTCTATCGACTAATAACTTTGACAGATTAGATCCTCCGCAGGGCAAAGCCAAAAGACAACTCCTCATTTAGACATGTACTCTCCATAATGTTGCAATAAAAAAACCATCCATTCCATTCTACCCCCACAAAAATTGGTGTTTTGTTGAAGTGTTTAATGGTGCGTCCGTCCGTAATGTTTACTGATATTCTCTCCTCTGTCGTTTACGTGAAGCGGGTCGCACTTTTGGATTTGAACTATCGCGCCAAAATAAAAGATAATACATTTAATACTGTACATCCTTCTGCTATAATTGTACTTGCCTGTTTACTGTGTACGTATAAAGCCATAAATACCGGCGTACTGACATACCCGTGATGGAATACGTACAGGCAGGCCCTGTACGTACGGTCTGACGGGTCAAATCCAGCGACGGATTCTTGATGTGACGGGCGTGATAGTGACAGATGGGGGCCCTTCTACCGGTCAATCCACGTTGACTGGTCTAACAGCCAATGGTTAGCCATTTCAGCTGGCAGATGGAATGTTAGCTTATAAATGTCCATTAAATTCAAAGCTGTCCTTTTTGGCCCTCTGCTCTCCTCTCTTTAAACCACTTGTCTTTGTTCTTTGTGGGTTTCGTACACACAGCCGGTTATTCCGGTAGGGACTAAAAGTAGAGTATATAATCAGTTTAATTGAATATATTATTTTAATGGAAATAATTTGATATAGATATATGCATATATAGATTACATACATATCAGCATCTTGTTGGAAAATGAGTCACACTCAAATCAAAGATGAACCAATCATCAAGAGGGCCGGTAGCTCATTGGTAGAGCACCCTAGCAACAAATGGGAGGTCCTAGGTGGTCCACGAAAAGTTCAACATGGTATCAGAGCCCAAGGCAACAAAGCTAGGATCTCCAAGCACCTACAATGTAGCTCAAGGGGGTGTTAGAAAATAAGCCACACTTGAACCAAATATGGACTAGTCACCAAGAGGGTTGGTAGCTCATTGATAGAGTACACTAGCAACAAATGGGAGGTCCTAGGTTTGACTCCTAGTTGGTCCATGAAAAGTTTAACACGTCTCTATCTTTACATTTTATAACTAGTTTTTGTGAACTTATATGGAGGCATGGGCTTATTTATTTTGACAAGGTATGCTAGGGTGAAGTTGAGACCACCATTATATGTTTGGAGGAAGAATCTAAGTTAAGTATTCTCGATTAATTTTATTTGACAAGGTATGCTAGGGTGAAGTCGAGACTACCATTATATGTTTTGTGGAAGGATGTGAGCTAAGTATTCAAGTATTTCCTCTTGGCAAGGTATGCTAGGGTGAAGTTGAGACCACCATTATATGTTTTGAGGAAGAATCTGAGCTAAGTATTCTCATTTAATTTTATTTGACAAGGTATGCTAGGGTGAAGTCGAGACCACCATTATATGTTTTGAGGAAGAATGTGAGCTAATTATTCAAGTATTTCCTCATCTTGGTGATGGATCACAAATATGATTGGAAATGTTGACACAAAAATTCATTACAGTGCTAGATCTAGAGGCACTCTCAATCACTTTCATGGATTGCTGAAATATTATGTCTCTTAGAGACCTAAGTAATTGTGATAGCATTTAAAAATTAAATATTTATTTCTTATTGGAATAAAAGTTATTAATGTGAATTTTTTTATGAACTAGATTTATATATTATCGTACAAATAATGTACATATTATTAAAAAATTAAAGGCACATAAACTAGATTGAGCCCAATAGAATCAAAGTAACAAGCACCCTAAAAAAAGAAACAACCGCTAAGCAACATCACATGGCCCCACAAAGGAAATAATCGTTCAACAAGTCAATAAGCTCATAAGCACAAGAAAAAACAACTATGCAACAAAAGCAATAAAACCAATAGTGGAAGGCAAATCTCAATCATCTGGTAAATCCTAGCCATCCTTAATAGGCTTCTAACAAGTAAGAGCATTGTTGTCTTCATCATGTTCCTTGCACTCATGTGGGTGACTATTAGGACTATCTCACTATGCAAAAAATGGCCAAAGCCAAGCAAGGGAATTTCCCATGCCCAAAAGGCAAAGACCACCTACTTCACTAAGAAGACGCGGGGGAATAATGATGCTTAGCCTACAAGGGAGGAGACCACCCAACACGCCTCTGAGAATGTTGTCAAGAGTTATCACTAGGCCTATGCCTTTGGCCTAACATGGGAAACGACCACAAGGTCACAAAGAAGGAAAAACTTGAGCAACAATACATTGATCATTGCCCTAATGATCCAAAAGGGTCTAAAGATGGGCCACCTCCAAAACCACTTTGTATGCTTTTTGCATTTTGATATACAAAAACTCATTGGAGATAACTGAAGAACAATAGTAAGTGGGAAAATGCTTGTCAAGTGAATCATTAGAAAATATAGTGTTGGCAAGGACAAAGCCAACTTGGAGATTCATAATAGTTCAGTTGAAAACTCATAAGGGCGGCTGAGCTATGCCCATTAGGTTGAAAACTTGAAATAGTGGCCTAATGAAGGCTAATGGTGAATACCTGCATAGGTGTCAAAGGTTGGGATCTGACAGACCATTCCCCACAAGTAAGAGACAACATAAGTTAATGCAGGACTAGAGAACAACATTGTGGTACATCATACAGTTTGTTGTAACTTGAGAAGGGCGTAGATATGAAGGAACAATGTTAGGGACACATCCCTATATCTAGACAAGCTATAATAGAAACATACATGTGTACCACATTTAGAAGACTAAGATAAATAATAAGATATATGAATAAGAGATATACAAAAGATAAGTATAAGAATAGAATATGATAATGTATTAGAGAAGAGGAAGATAATAGAGAATATATGGGAGACATATGGTGATGTATTACAAGTATATGTGATGAATATAACGAAGACTTGACTATATCTCATGAGTATATGAATGGTGAATAAAAATGTGTGTATTTTTTTGTTTATTATCTGATCCTACCACATATGTTATGTTTCTCTTCCTTATGCATCACACTAAGCTCTCACATAGAAATAACTAAGATCATTAGTCTACATTTTGTTGTCAACATTTGGTTATGTTGTTGGGACCCCAATTGTTGGTGGACAAAGAGAGGACCAAACCCAGGATAAGTGTTGCAATGGGTGAGACTAAAAGGAGAAGTGATTACATATGTCTATGGAATCAATTGTGATTATGTGTGATAGCACATACTAGGTCTTAACCCTTGGGGGGTTAGGAACTTAGGGAGTGACAATGGAATGAGGAGATCCCAAAATGATGCAACTACTGAGTCTGATATGGTCTAGGTTAAAAGAAGATGGATAAAAGGATTAATGGAAAACCAAATTAGAACATTAATGGTGAAATGAGATAACAAGAAATTGAGAGAAAGGGCTTTTGAGATTAATTAAGATGGCTTATGGGAGAAGGAGATGGACCTTACCAAAGAAAGGAAGTTAAAATAGACTCAAGAAAGAGAGGAACATTACCACAAGAGGATTGAGAAGACAAGGGAGGCCTCATTAGAGCGAACTAGGAGGTTTACTACCGAAAACCCGGGAGAAGTTGAAACAAAGGGATCATCAAGTAAAATGGTGCTCACAAAAATTGATAAACTAGAGCAATCTATAACCTTAATAAGAAAAGCAAAAGAAAATTTGGCATGGATCGTGACACAACTAAAGGAATATGAAGAATCAATTGTGTTAGATAGGGGAGGGCTTGGAAATAGGAATGCTTAACCAATCAGTGTATTTCTAACTCAAGAACCAATTTTTGATATAAATCTATCACATCTAAAGGTCATAGTTACTAAAGGGTTTGAGTAATTGTTAACCCCAATTTCTCACATGAAACCTCTAAATTTCAATGCAAAACATTTGGATGTTATAGTCATTGATAGAAATGTTAGTCTACATAAAGAACATTTTTTAAGAGATTTAAAGATCTAGGAAGGAAATGTGGATAGAGGATGTGAGTCATTAAATGAATTTTTGAAAATTTGGAATATATTATGGAAACCCTCAAAATATTGGAAGAAAGTTGTAGCACAAAGAGGAAAAAGATAAGAAATTAAGTGTTATTAATGAAAAATCTATTAACTAATGCTAAGCTACAAAAGGGCACATCGCACAAGTTGAAGAGACATTAGGAGGAGATGAAACCCTAGACCAATAAAGTTAGAAGAGTGTTTTATAGTGAACCCTTCTAGAAGGAAGAAAATGAGAGTAATGAGAGAATTTGACAGTGAATTTGTCAGTGTGTTAGGGAACAAGTCTTGTGAGAAAATTTCTTTGAAATTAAATTATCCAAGAATAAGGGTGTTAGACTTAGGGCATACAACTGAGAGGGGGGGTGAATCAGTTGTTCAAAACTTTCTCCAATTAAACACTTAAGTCTTCTTAGTGATTAGCTGTATATTAATCATAAACCATAATGCATTCAAATCAAGAGCAGAAAACATATCAACACATAAGACACCAAGATTTTGATGTGGAAAACCTGGTTAAGGGAAAAACGACGGGGTGATTAACCCAGGATTGTATTCTCTGTTAGAAGAATAGAAAGAACAAAATGGCACATGCCAATTAGGGTTCACTGCCCGAGCACACTGCTCACAAGAGGCTCACTGCCTACAAGAGACACACTGTCTACAAAGAAATAAGTATCACATACATGAACTGGAGAATAGCATCTTCACCATGCTTGAATCAGTTCCATTTAAGCCCAATACTTCTACTCTACCTTTTGCTCTCCTCCTCGCTACCACACACTCATCACCGCAAGACACACTTTGGAAAGACTTCACAATCCCTAATTTATACAAGGCATCGACTTAGGAATAATCATCTCAGTCGGCAAACATCTACAAGAACATCTGCAAGATGTGTAATACATCCGGTTAGCCAGTCTCAGGAAGAACACCATCATCCAGTGGTTATTCTTCAAATGCACACTCTAACTTCAATGCGGACCACCAACATGAACTGGACACGATCCAAGGATCACCACAACCTTTCCCGAATCACTTAAGAACATCCACACTTCATCTGCTTGTTGGAATTCTTCTCTCCTTCATCCGGAGCTTTAAGAACACAATCTGTCATTACTGTCACAAAGGAATAGGTTCTTCCAGACCTTCAAACCATGAACCAATCGAGTTAACACTTCACACGGACGTCCTCAACACTCCCTCAAATCTGCAGAATGGGATAATGCATTACCGGATCTCACTGGACCTAACTGTGTCACTTTGTCACCTCTGAACACTTGCTGGAGCCGATTCTACTTGAGTGGCCATAACTTCTTCAGATCTTCATGTGGACCTCTAAAAACTTGACTGGATCATCTCAAGACTCATATCTACAAACCCTTTGAACTGCAACCTCTAATCTACATCTTAGCTGGGATCTCCACTTCACTGTCTCTATTGCTCCTCTCTGCTTGTCCAATCCTTCTCATCAATGCAACATGAGTATGTTGACATCAATGACAACACCGGTTAGGCCCATACTTGCAACAAAGGGTAGACAAAGAAATCTTGTAAAGTGATAGAAGGCTATCAAAAGTGTTAAGAAAATAAGAAAGAAAGGACCAAGGGGATCTAGAATAGAACAAAAAAATAAAGAGAAGAGTAGAGAGGAACCTTCAAAACATAGAGACAAATCAAAAGAACCTACTTCTCCAACAACACAAATGGGCCATAATAAGAATAATCATGCCAAACTTCCCATTTTTTGGTAAAGATACTAAAGAAGCATCTAAGCATTTATTTGTTCTAGAGTCTATATGGAGGAGCTTATGGATAATAAATAATTAGGTAAAGAGATATGATTTCATTGGAACATTAAGAGATGAAGCTCTGAAATGGTATATGAAAGAGTATCCTCTACACAACAAAGAATGGGTAGATCTCAAGGCTGAGTTCTTGAATAACTTTCAATCTCTTGAGGTCCCTTCTGAGAGTGTAAGTAAAATGTGGGAGGTGTTTCAAAACAAGACTAAAACTATAAAAGAGTATGACCAAAGGTTCAAGAGTGTGGTTAAAAACTTGAAGAACCCCTAATAGAAAAATAGATAGTTGAGTGGTTCATCTCTGGATTATTACCTATGATTAGGGCAACATTGGATGGGAAAATATTTAATTCAAATATGGAAGTGTTGGGATTAGCTTCTAGGATTGAGGTGCAATTCTGGAGAAGAGATACTAAGACTAGTGAATAGTCAGAGAGAGAAAAGTTGTGGTAGGAGTTGAAGCAATTATGGCTCAAGAAGGGTATTGGCAAAGCGAGAAGACCATAGGGGATCACCACCACCTCAAAAAACAAAATATGGTGCACTCACTGTGCAAATAGAGGACATCTATGAAATGAGTGCCCAGTTATTAAAGGGTCCTAAAAGGTTGTGGCATTAAGGGTGGAGTTCGATGATGGACCCAAGGGTAGGCCAAATAAGATTTGGTGTGACTTTTGTAAAAAATGGAATAGCCATGTTCCAAAGGATTGCCCAATTATACAAGATAGGGAATAACATATCAGATGGGAGGATGAGAGTTATGAGGAGGAACATATTCATTTTAGGTTACAAGAGGATCATGTAATGGTAACCAAAAGACTAGGATACAATGACTACCTAGAGGTTAGGGGATAATGTTCAAGGACAACAAAATTAAATGCAACATTCAAACCTCACCCACTGACACAAATAGAAGATGAAAAACCATAAGGAGAAGATTCCCAAAGAGGAGGGTACCACAACGAAAATAGAGGTGGTTATGGTAGAGGGATAGACTAAGGTTAGAGGAGGGAAGAAGTTACTTATATCAAATGTAGATAAATGGGACACTAGAAAAATGAATGTAAGGGTGAAAGAAAGAAATCTTGTGGGTTCTATAGTGATACCTCCCATGATTCTTTCAATTGTTCAAGAGTAGCCTAGTATTATAGAAATAGCCAAGGTTCAATAGACACTAAGAGTAAGGAGTTATTAGGGCTGAATGCAACAAAGGGGGCAAAAGCCTTAATGAAAATCCAAAAAGAAAGACCCAAATGCTAGATAGTGCTAGAAAATTGAGGTTAAGAGAAAGATAGAGGTGGGAGAGCACCCTCATTGAATGAGGAACAACATTTAGAAAATAGTATTAGGAAAAGAAAGAAAACCTATAGAGGAAAACCATAAACGAGTATAAGAAGAAAAAGGATAGTAGAGCAGTAGTGATCACCCAGTGAGGGATTGACACTAAAACAAAAACTAGTCCAAGACGATTCAAAAGAAGAGGAAGAGTACCCTATGAAAGATAATCATGAACACATAGTAGAGAAATCCAGAAAGGCCACCAGGGAAGAGAAAAAAGAAGAAGAATACTAGAAGGCCTATTTCTCAAAAAAGGAAATGGAGATACTAAAAGAACTAAAAAATCTAGTAGAAGGAGAAAATATATTAAAAAAATAAGGCAATTTGCTAAGTAGTAAAACAAGCTCAAGGAAGAAAATAAGAAATATTAGGTCAAAAGTGTGACCAAAACCAAAAAGAAATGGAGGAACAACCCTATTTTGGTCAAACTTAGGGTTAATAACAAATGTTTGAGGAATGTTTTGGTGGACTTAGGTGTGTATGTTAATTTAATGCCCAAATGAACCTAGAAGAAGCTTGGGAAACCAATGTTACTTGACACCCCATATGGCATAGATTTGGTTGATGGGACCTCCAGAAGTGCCATAAGAACTTGGTGAAATATAGAAATAAACCTCCTAGGTGTTAGCACTCATTTTGACCTGGGGTTGATTTTTCATGATCAGGGGGTTTCTTCATTTGAACCCTTTATCTTCTTGCCCATTTTCCTAAGTGTTGGACCTCCTCAGCATTTTTCAGCTGCAGCATCATATTTTCCTGAGGAGGAGGTCATCATCATCATCTTGTCTTCGATGATGGTCTGCATCATCATGTTCTCCGTCGACCGGTTTCTCATCGTCATCATCATATTTTATTATCAGGTGATGTTTGGATATCATCCTGATCCTGTTGATGAGCTACAGTGCGCCCTGATTTGCTTGCGGGGGTGATTTTTCAAGTATCCGGTGATCTTCCAATTATCACCTTGCCCAAACATGATGATGATGTTGCCCCGATAGTCTGAAGGGGTTATTCTTCGAGTTGTTCGACCTGACTTGTTTTTTCTTAAGGGTCGTCATCATCATCATCATATTTCTAGTTATCACTGTGCTGCTTGCGGGGGTCATCATATTTTCTGCCTTCATGATATTTCGCTGGGGTGATACCTTTATCATCGGGTGATCTTGGTTATGATCATCCTGATGATGTTGTTGAAGATTTCTAAGTGTGACCCGATATTCACTAGGGTCATCATATTTTGAACGTCAGGATGATCTTAGTCAATATCATCCTGATGATGTTGTATCACTTCATGTTCGTTGTTTTATCATCTTGATGATGCTGACGTCATTCTTATGACAGGGTGATATCTTTTTCTCTGCCTATCTGCATCATGATATTTCTGAAGGAGGGGGTGATATTTTCATTTTTGAATATCACCCGGATGTATGTTTGTTCCAGCGTCATGATGATGCTGATATCAAGGAGGTATCCGCCTGCCGGCTTCATGCATTATCTAGTGGGGGTGATCTTTTCAAGCATCATCATATTCATCTATCGCCCCGATCTTATAGTGGAGCTACAGTGCAACCTGATATTTGTGCATCAGGATGATATTTCCAAATATCCGGTTATCTTCCGAATATCATCCTGATGTCGATATCATGATGACGTCATCAAGGTCCGGGGGGGTCATATTTCTAACACTGATCATCTTGTGGAGATCTCCCGGTATTTGCAAATATGATGATGACGTCATCCGGATATGAGGAGGTGCGCAGTGGGCGGATATGATGATGACGTCAGCAGGATATGATGATGACGTCATCAGGATGTTCATCGGCCAGACTTTTGGTATAGGCTCAGCAGGAGGATGTTCCTCCGATGGATCAGGTTGTGCGGATGAAGGCAATTATCATGCAGGTTATATTGCAATATGATGCTGACGTCAGGGTGATATTTCAAGCGACAGGATATCATGCTGCTGGAGGATGATGATGATGATGTCTTATACTAGTGTCGTCAGGAGCAAAAGCACCGACATCATATATGCTCATGACCTAGTATATAAAGTGTTAAAGAGGTCATCGCGGGGTGCATGGTATAATTGATATCCTGCATATTCAAAATATCATGATGATGAATCTCGGCGGGAAATGGTTGCGATCGACTGTTAGATGTTTTTCCCAAGGCCGCGGGTTGGTGCGCCATTAATGGTGAAGGTTGCAGAGGTATGGGCGGATCTGGTACCCGATTGAAGGTGTACATCAGCGGACAGTGGCGCAGGGCTCGAGATATCTTCCTGTCTCCTCCCCTACCTGCTGCATTCATGTTTGGGCGCCAATCTGGTAATGTGTTTGAGCGCCATTTTCCTGATACTATGTATCTGGCGGGATTTTTGGTCAACCATGTAATTAATTGCTGTGGTACACTACCTGGCTGTTATAAGTAGGAAGTGTTACTCATTTGTGGTTGTTGAAAGTTGAAGATTTTTGGCTCTGTAATTCAAAACAAGCTGATCTGGTTGCTCTGTACAGCTTAACCTGTGAGTTTATGTATCTCTTGTTGTATGTTTTTGGCATGAACCCACTGATTTCATGATTGATCTTATATGAGAAATGCTATCTTAGCATGTGTTGTGTTAATTCTGTCTCCAGTATTGCATGTATTCTTCTTCTGAATCTGGATGTTTGGGTAATGTTTAGATTCTAGAGCATAGAATTCCTATGTTGAATGTCTGATCTTTTAACTTCTGCTCAAGGGGTAGATTAAACTGTTTTCAGGTTGAACATTGGGAAGGGTATACTGCAGTAGGGATACCATAAGTAGAGATAACTTAACACTCTGTATTGGGAGATATCTGTAAGACAGGTATCACATATATCCCCTTGAAATCCAGTTTTAGCTATTCATGCTGATCATTCACAGGTGTATGTCTACTGACTCCAGGCCCTGGATAGGCACCAATCTTGCTTTGTGTTTGTGTTACAACCATGTCCAGCTTTGCATCCAAACTTAAAATCAAAATCAAAATCTAAAACAACCCTTAGGACATTAGAGTTAGTTTTAGGATCCTCAGTCCTCTGTCTACAACTGCAAATAGGCCCAAAGCTAGCCCCTTTGCTCTTATCTTTCAGTTTTGGTCTACTTACAGGAGGACTTATCTGCTTTCTGTCAGCATCCCAGCCTTGTATGCATATCCTCATGGATGTTGAGTAGGGAATACCCCCCTAGGTCTTGCAGAGCCTGAAGAAGAAGAGGAGATAAAATATAGAGTCTATCTCCTATACTGTTGGCCCCTGGCCCAGAGATCCTGTTGCTCACTGATGGCTACCTTGTAGGGAAATCTGGGAATAAGCATCCAGTCTGGGAAAAAACCAACACTAGGGATAAAACAAAGAGTCAATTTTGAGGTCATTGACATGAAGGGACCACTTGATGTATTCACTGTCATATTGAACCTAGAGTGGCTTGTTGATTACAATGGAGTCCTTAACTCCCAAAAAGAAGAGCTTACATTCCATGGAGAGAAAGAGATAGTGCATATACCTTTGTAAATTGATATGGAAGGAGCATACACCAAGGAGATAGCTCAAAAAAGAGATACATAAGAAGAGGATGCATTTAAAGGGCCATATTTGATGGTAAAAGTGTTGCAAGTATGTGCCTAATCGGTGTTGTCATTGATGTCAACATATCCTTGTTGTCATTCATGTCAACTGTGTCTTATTCTATTATTTGTTTAGAAGACTTGTATGTTGAGGATATTGAGAAAATTAGCCTCTCCAGAAGAAACAAGTGAGTTACAAAGAAGTGCAGTATAGACAGTGAGTTGTATGTTGAAGATCAGTCCAGTAAACTGCTCCGCATTTATTCTTGCTTGAAGATAGTCATCTACAAATTGAAAGTAAGTTAGAGGTATGTTTGAGGATGCTACAGTTTGGGTCTAAGCCATTCGCATGAAGATCTGAGTGAGTTGTGTTCACCAGAGTGAGACCTACTTTTTCTATAAGTTTAGTTAAGACAGGAAGATAGTATTTGACTCCACATTCCTCCGTGATAAAGTATTTTTCTCTGTGGCTCTAGAGGGAAGTCTGGGATGATGATAAGTGCCTATTGTTGCAATGGTTCATGGTTTGGTGGTCCACAAGCTATCTTTCTTTTATGACAGTTGAAGACAGTAAAGTTCATGTGTTCCAGTGAGAAGATTCCTATGGATAAAGTGGTTAAGGTTCATGTAGTTGCTCCTGATGATTATAGTGTACTTGTGGATGTCTCCTAATCATGTTCCTATCTGGACTTTGGTCCGCATTAAGAAATTGAGATGGTGTGTGAAGATTGTTCCCAGATAACGTAGCATGTAACCAATCTTGGCCAACCTGGTTGATAACAATGATTACAAAGATCTCTGGAAGATTGTGGAAGTGTGTTGTGGCATGGAAGATCATGTTTGAGTCCCAACTAAGGCATGGCGTGATCCACATTTCATTCCCTTTGCATGATATTGCAATAGGTCAGGACCTATTTTATAAATACTTGTAATACCGACCTTGGAGATCGTTCCAATGGTTGATGCTGACCTTGATGATCATTCCAAGGTTAATGTAGTGTATAAATACTTGTAGTTTAGTCATGGAAAAGGTGTCCTTGAGAGGAAATGATAAGATATTAAGAAAGGTCCAAAGGCAAAGCAGAGAAGAGGCATCGAAAAGAAGAGGAAGAGCAGAGTAGAGGAAGAGAAGAGCAGAGGAATTGTTATTCACGATACATAAAGGTGTTGATCATGGCAGTAAGTCTGGCAGTAAGCCACCAGTAGGGTTTAACAACCCTAAGGGTTTAACAACCCTTATTGTAATCTTGCTAGGTTTAGGGTTGAGGTAGTGAGTCTGCTAGACCTAGTTGTTCTTCATGGTAGTAAGCTAGTATGTTTAGGCCCGTGGAGTGACCAAGCCTGAACATCAATATTTCAAGATTGCAATATATATTGAGAGTTAATTCTCTCCGTGGTTTTTCCCCACCTTGGCGTTTTCCACGTAAATCTAGTGTCTCTTATGTTTGATGTTGTATCTGTGGTTAAGTTTCTAATTTCATGCTCTCATTGTTAAATCATAATAATTGTGGATAAGTGATGAATGTTTAAATTGCAGAAAGTGTTTAAGTTTTTGTGACAACTGATTCACCCCCCTCTCAGTTGTCCTTCGCATATCAACAAAAAGTACCCAAAGTTGACATAGAGAGAACCCAATTCAGAGGGGGAAATACTAGTAGAAAGTGGCAATCCCACCACCAATATAAAAAATATGATAGAGGAATGGTTGTTGGAAGAGCCAAAGAGAAGGACGAGATTAGTCCTAGGTATCAAAAGGGTACACATTATAAGGAGGATTGAGAAAGAAGTGGTAGGAAGTTCTGTGGAAAAAGAAGAGACATCGTAGACTTGTAGATCTTACCACATTAAATATTGGATCTTCCACATTAATCTACCTCAATGTTCAAGAGTGGATAACCTCTTGTGATACCTTGAACACATAGAGAAAACATGTAAGAGAGAGGATCTTAGGATCTATTATGTCGTAAATTGTACTCTTGCTTGGATTAGCACAATTTCACTAGGATTAGTTCCTACCTTTTAGTGCCCCTCAACCCCTTTCATCATTGGACCTATCTAAACCTTGATTGATGTGTATCATTTCGAAGAAATGTTGCATTTCAAAATAATTACCGATGAAACCCAAAAAGAAACTATGGATTCTGGGGATTTAGGACACCCTTAAGCATAATCGAAAGCTAAATTTAGGGGCTGGACTTGGGCGCTAGCGCCCTAGTCCTGCCCTAAATCTTGGGATTACAAATTTAATTTTGGTGTCAGCTTTTGCTGTGTACTTCGTGTTTCCAAATTAAAAATTTATTTCACATGCGATGTTAGTTTTTTATTTCAATTTAATTCATATCTAAGGTTGGATATTTAAAGAGAACTCAAAATCATTTTATGTCACACAACTATGATGCAAGCTTATAATGCCAAAATTTTGTTACAAGTGTTATTAAAGGTCTGCAAAGTGTTGAAGCTCATTGAAGATTTGGATCGTTGTTATCTTGGAGATATGTTGTGAAGATTAGGAATCAAGATCTTGAGTCTATCTTGCTCTTCCTAAGGTTTATGAAGCCTTTATATGATCAAGAGAAGGGTTGAAGCCTCCAACTTGAGTTTTGGAATCCTCTGTGGATATGGCTGCCTCACCTTCTTGTTCTACAAGTCTTCATTGATATCTTCTCCTTGAGGTGAAATTGTTGTTTCCTTGAGTGAAATATTGTGTGGATCTATTCCTTTATGCTTGAGTCATTTAGGATCTTTTATTTGTTTATGCTTACATTTATGGTTTATGAGTACACACATCTACATATTTTGACATTGGCTATTGTTGAGGTAGAAATACCAAAGATGGGGTTTGACTGAGGCAAACTCCTATATAGCCGCAACATACCTTCTCCTTTTTTTGATTGTGTAGGTTAGGTTCGGGAAGATCTAATGGAAAGGAGCGAAGAGGAAACAGGTATTACAATCACAATTGCTATAGAAGTTACAGATTCATCTTTAGATAAGTGCAGGGATGATTTCAAGGGTACCCAAGTCCATCAGGACCTCAGATCTGGGATTTGGAACCTTTAGCTAAGGCTCAGACACTTGGTGCAGAAAGTTTTGTGGCAGGAAAACTTATAGGATGAATTTGAGATCACCCAAGTCTTCCAGGCCCTCAAAATTTACGTGCATAGGCTCTGATATCTCCTATCTGCATCTTTGTACTCACTTTGTCATTTTTTGCTTCTAGAATCAGTCTGTCTGAACAAGTTTCATAACTAGGGTTTGGCTTGGTTCTAGCTAGTTAGGGTTTGTAAAAACCTAGTTTAAACATCTTTTCATGTACAACAATAGAGGAATAATATTCTTGTAGCTTGACCCTTCCATAGTGGTTGAGCTTGGATCATATTCTGAATGTTAGTATCTGAATAGAAAAATACACAAAGTATTACAGAGGATGAAGGTAGTCATAACCCTACTTGGGGAAGAGGTAACGGTAAGATTTGGAGAAAGGAGAGAGATTCTAGTACCACAAAAAGAACAAGGTATATGGAAAGTGATACAATGGATGGAGAAATCTAATGCAACACCTTAGAGGAGATGTTGTAAGGTAGAGAAAGTAGAAGAGTTAGATTTTGAGGAGGAAAATCCAAAAAAATAGTGATGAGGCACAGTGTTGTCTTTTTAGTTTCATAAGAACATTGCTCAATTTCCTTGTTTTTAATGGACTTGGTATACTTAATGCTTGTCTATGTATCTATAACTATTTTAAGGATAGATAAATAGTATGTTGTGGAACTTATTTCCTTAATGGTTAAATGTGCTTGAATGTTTTAGAATTTCATGTTTTTGTATATCTCTGTGTGTGTGTGTGTTTTCATGATAAAAACAACCACAAGATCAAAGAATTGAGTACTCTAGATCTCTCCAGAGGTAGCCGCATAGAAAGGACAACCAACTTTGGCATGGGTCACATATCTCTGTAGTGGATCGCTGAAGCTCTGAAGTGGCACTCAAAGTTATAGCTATTCACTCATTCATAAGACCAGTGTCAGATTGACAAACTTTAGTGCATGACATCAATTCTGGTGCACGTATCATGGGGAGTAGGATGGATCCAAATGACTTTAGTTTGTTATTATGAATATCTTGGATATCTTTAGTTTTCTCCTCCATGCCCTATTCTCCCTAATTTAACATTTGACTTATGTAAATAACTGAAGCATCTCTTCATATAGTTCTCCTTTAGTTTAGGCCATGCCTACATGTCCTCCCTCACACCTTTAATCTAGGGCATTCCTTGGTTAACTTTAATGGAAAATTTTTTTAGAATAAGAGACTATTAGTCTCTAGTGAATTCATAAAGATTTAGTTAAGTTTAATAAAATAAGGCTCAGATGTATAAGAAGAGGGAGCCATCAAATATTAGGGATTCAACATTTTTTCTTTACAAACTTAGTTTTTAGAATAAATTACATAGCAAGATTGTGTAGAAGGTCCCATTTGATGAAAATAAGAAGGAAACTATTATGATCTTATTTTAGCATAGGAGATCCATCCAGATGGGGAGTAGGGCCCACTCCACTAGAAGGAGGTGATCTTGTGGTATTTGCTTTCGTATGCTGAATTCTTTTGTTGTGTATTAAAATCTCTTTATTTTATCATTGTGTTGGTTAGAGTAATTCCACTCTATTCATTTGTCTTCACTTAACAAAAGAACCTGCAGGCAATCACATAAGTTAAGAAACCAAAATTAAAAATATTTACTTTTGAAGCATTTATCTTTTAGCATTAGTTATTTTCAATATTTATGTGTGCATCCATTATTTTTAGCATAGATAGTTGTTTCAGCATAAATGTTTATTTCAACAAACATAATTGTGTAGAGAGTGTTTTATTTTCAATAGCAACTAGTTAGATTTCAATTCCATCACAAAGATCTAGAATAGAATAATGGCCTTGAGACCTAAGAACCCTATCATAGATCACCCCAGACACCAACCCAGATTGATAAGATTAAATGATAGGTAATTGAACACCTACGATGATCTTATCATTTTTGGTGTCATTGCTAGGGAACCATATTAACTTACAAGTTAAGGTGTTGGTAGGGTTACTTAGCCAAAGCATTAGAATCCTTACAATTTATGAGTAGGCCTAGAGACTCCTTAGGTCATTTTATAAAAAATCCCTAGTCAAAATACCAAAAGCACTACAGTCACCATTGGAACTCACTTTGGGGGAATATCAAATCATCTATCGAATTAGGAATCTCACATAGCCCCTCGACTCACCATCATCATGGTAGAAAAAAATGACATTATGGGAGATGATAGTCCCAACAATCAGACTTTCTACTATCCAATATCCTTGACCCTCAAAAGAAAAGAGCCCCTATGAAGAACAAATCTCCCTCACTTTTTCCAACATTTAGAGGAAAGGTCTCAAAAGACCCTGAACAATTTTTATTTTAATTCATGGTCCTCTATTAGACCTATGATTATGGGATTGACAATTAGAAAATGAAACTTTTTCCCTCCACCTTGAAGGAATCAACCTTGCACTAGTTTATGGGGTTAACTACTGACTCCATACACACGTGGGAAGAAATGGAAACTACCTTTCTCGACAAATACCAAGACTATTGTAGGGTTTGGGACAAAAATAAAAACTATTCAAGATGAAGCAACTTAAAGACGAAAACCTTGAAGATTACTTAGACTTCTTGTTTGTCCACATGAGATGTGGTAGTAGTCTAGATGAGGAACTTAGTAAGACCATTTTTCTAAGGGGGATAGATGAAGATGCTCAAGTGTTTAAGGGAAAAAGTGAGATAGTGATAGTTTCTTTAAACCAAATCAAGTACCACTCTTTCACATACTAAACATTAGGGAAGTAGGAACTGAGCTTGCTCTATGAAGAATCAAGCTACAGATTCCTAGGTTCCCTTTTTATGCTGGCTATGATTAAATAGATTCCTTGATTAGGCCTTCACAAGCTTATGGCATTCACAAGGCACGAAACCCTAATTATCAAATATGATGTAACAAACTAATTTTCAACACAGGCACTGATCAACAAATTATAGAAACATAGAGTAGGGATCACAAAGAGTTTGTACCCAGAAAATAAGGGCCCAATGGACAAGGGCAACTGCTCTTTTGTCCTAGAAGTTTTCAAAGTCTAAAATCTACTGCACCAGGTAACAGAGGGTCCTCAGAGATTCATAGATCCTGAAATAAATTCCCATTTGGACAAAAGCAATCCCTCTTTTGTCCTGAATATTTTGCGATGCTGAAACTCAAAGTCGTGTGATGATTACATCCACAATACCTACCTTTCTTCCGCACCTTTCTACTGGATCTTTTCAAATATGACCTATAAATGCAAAAGGAGGGGTAAGATGGTTGTGGATATATAGGAGCTTGCCTCAGTCAAGCCCTATCTTTGGAATTTCTACCTCAACAATAGCCAATGATAAAGATCTGCAGATGTGTGTGCTCATAGATCATGTGTGTATGTAGAAATGTAAAACCCTAGATGACTCAAGCATCAAGAAAAGATCAACACATTGCTTCACTCAAGGAAACAATAACAACATCACCTCAAGGAGATGATTGCAACGAAGACTTGTAGAATGAGAAGGCAAGGCAGCCGTATTTGCAGAGGATCCCCAAATTCTAGTTGGAGGCTTCAACCCTTCTCCTACAAAACCCTAGGAAGAGCAAGATAGACTCAAGATCTTGATTCCTAATCTCCATCGAATATCTCCATGATAGCAACTTCAAATAAATCCAAGACCTTAAAAAAAGTACCAATCTTCAATAGCAAAAATGACAGAGTTTCAGCATAAAAGCCTGCATATAGATTGTGTGTGATAAAATGATTTTCAAATATCTTTAAATACCCAACCTTAGAAATTCAAATATTCAAAATAACATGCCAACACCGTGCGAAAACCAAAATTTGAAATTAGAATCTCGAGGTGCACAGCGGGAGCTGACAACCCACAAAAATTAAGGCCCAAAAAAATAGGGTAGGACAAGGGCGCCGGCGCCCATGTCCAAGCCCTAATTTTCCCATCAGGTCTGCATTCAAGAGGTCCAGGATGTCCAAAATCCAAAGTTTCTTTTCAAGTTTAGTTGTCAGTTGCTTCAGAATATGACATTTCTTCATTTAGCTATAGGTCAATTGGGGTTTAGGGAGGTTAGAAAGAAACATGTTGAAAGGACACCAAAGGAGAGGAGCTAAACTATGAGAAATTGTGACATTCTATGTAGGAGGACAATTTTTGACATAACATTTAGCCCCCACTTTAGTGGCCATATGACACTACGTGCATATGTAACTAAATGAAAGTAAATACATCAATCATGAAAAGGATACCCAAAAGGATACTGTAGAGGAAGCCTAAGTGTTATCACATGAGAGAAAGAATCCCCCAGTCTATAATCCTGCAAGACCATAACGTTAGGAACCGCATCCTGTGAAGGAACACTTGTCAGATAATCAAAATCAAATTATCCTACAACCAACACACAAATAAATTAGTCATAAACACTAAGGGTTTGAGTGATGAGACATAATGATGGAGGAAATCGAAGGATATATATGCCCCCTTGTTTTTGCTTAGTTAGTCTGAAAAGGAGAAACAAGGTGGTTATCTATGCACATAGATTTTAGGGGAACTTGATGACAAATGTATTGCAAGGGTCATTTTTGTAAACAATACCGAAGCACAACACATTGGATTGGATGGAGGGCAGAACCAGGATTCCAATGCAACAAACGACACGTGAATTCAAGTTCGGCATCCCAAGATAGAGGCTTATGAGTAAAATTGTTCAATTTTGCACCTAGATAGTGATAGGAATTCTCATCCATTTACTATATGTAAAGGGAGTTTTCACTTTTCACCATTCATTCTTATTGTCATTGAGTAGAGGAGCGAAGGAGAAGGAGAAAGAGACTAGTGATGCCGAGTCAATGTCCATAACAACTTTCGAGATTGGAGATGCTCCGAGCTTGAGTGGTAAAGAGACAAATCAAGCCCGAGGTAGGGTCCTAAACTTTGCTTATGTCAACATACTTTCTTGTTTCTTTTGATTTTCTTGTTTTACATTCCAAATAGCCCTGTTCAGACTAGGGTTCCCAGCCAGGGCACCCAAGTCCACCTAGGGCACTAGTGTCCTCTCTGGGTGCCCAAGTCCAGGAAGGACAAGGGCCTCAGGGACAGGGTACAAAATGATGTCTTAGATGGTTTTTGATGATTTGATGATGTGAGCTGATTCAATTTTGAATGTTTGACCTGCAGGATATTCCTGGGACATGAGAACATACAGGCGACCACCTGTTGAAGCTACTTCAAGACCACACTGACACTATGTCAGATGAGGAGAGGGGATTCTTGTAGGTGGTGGGTCTTTGGTGGGTGTTCATCATGCTCACAATGAGATTTCCTTGTAGCATGTTGATGGCACTAATGGAGAGGTGGGATCTAGACATGTCTACATTTCACTTACCCATAAGCTTGATGACAGTTACCCTGGAGGATGTCTACCATATCCTACAACTGCCTATCTGAGGATAGACAGTTAGGATCCTAGAGTGTCGCTCAAAAGAGTACACTTGAGAGAGTTATTTGTATTGCTTAGGTCCTACTGTGACACAGACAAAGCGAGGACATATCCAGCTTTGACTATTAGAGTAGGGATACACTGACATTCCCTTAGTTTGAAGGATCATGATCGCTACTGTCGCATTGGCAGTCACACAGGATGGACGGAGCACTCACCTTCACAGGGGCCTTGTTCATACTATCAGATCAATGGAGGAGCATAGGACAATCTACGTGTAGGGACGTAACATGCTTGCGCACCTCTACTGTGGTTTGGGACGGTATGTCCATTATGAGTCATGGAGCTTGATGGTGTGCACCTTGCTACAGGTTTGGGTGTTTGAGCGTATCAGGTACACACGTCCTACAGGTTTCCTTATAGAGCCAACATGAACCTATCCACATGCACATGCTTATCCGCTTATTGGATGCTGGAGACATGGTGATCTTTTTATATTGGAGAGTGATATTTGATAGGTTGCAGCCCAACGACATTGTTTGGAGACCATATCACAGCCACAAACCATGGATGGGTCAGCACAGATAGCTAGACAGGATGCAGAGGGAATAGCTAGACAGGATGCAGAGGGATCGGTTGATGGTTAGTCACCTTGATCACATAGTCATCTAGTTTTACTTTGATAGAGTAGCACAACAGTTCAGATGCAGGTAGGATGTTCCTAGGATGCGTCTGAGCTACGCCCGCTTAGTACGCAATGCAGGTAGGGCAAATTCCACCCCACGACCAATGGTAGCTGATATAGCAATGAGTGATGATAATGGTACAGAGGATGCAGAGCCGCTATCTAATGCAAATGACGTTGGTGTCACTCGAGCATATTAGACCTGGTGGCAGACAACACGATTTGCTCCCATCTTTCCTCCCAGTCACCCCACTAGTGATCCTCGACCATGGGTGGGTCACGCGAGCGACACAGGAGTAGAGGACAATGTTAGTGATTTCGATGGGTATTATGAACTTGATGAGGATGAGGATGATGATGAGGAGACCCCAATGTGATACGTCTTTAGGGCGAGACCATGACGTGATCAACAGGAGGCAGACAACAATGAGGAGACCGATTTGAGGTCACAGTCGAGAGCTTGTGGTCTGTCCCCCACTAGTGCTAGGAGATCAAGCTGTACCGAGTAGGGAGAGATGAGTAGTCATTTGCCTCTATCTATAGAGCCGGCTGCAGAGCTTATCATACTAGCAGTAGTTCAGGATCCATCTTGGTGAGATGGAGATCTAGGTGAGACATTATTATTACGTTGATATATTATTTTGATGATTACTTATGATGCATATATGAGATATTGATATCGATTTTGTTTTCCTTTTTATAGTTGGGACAAATACATGGCGTGATTTTGTGAGTCTTGTCATAGCAAAGATAGTTCTTACCGATGTGGTGGAGCAGCAGGTACAGACGGGATATTCTCCACAGCCATCCGCTGCACTACATCGGGAGTTTTTAATGTTGTTTATGAGATATAGAGTGGCCATGGAGTCCACTTTAGATCAGGTTGTTTGGAGAGCTGAGCACATGGAGGTGGAGCTCCAGGCATTACGAGATCAGGGTGCAGCAGTACCTCCACCTAAGAGAGATCTTGTCGTGAGTGAGGTCTTACTTCCTGAGTTATGTCAGGTAAGAGCTAATAGAGACAGGGCTTAGGTAGAGTGAGATAGAGAACTATCAGACAGGGATAGAGTGCAGTTGGAGAGAGACCAGTACCACCAGATGTACCTAGAGTCACAGGGCAAGGTGATGGGGCTTAGAGGTGAGCTCAGGGGGTTGCGGTCGTGAAGTGTCTCTAGGAGTCATTCGTGATCTGTAGCCACACATGGGCAACCCTCCGTCACATGCACACCACCAGGTTCTGAGGGGACCAGTGATCGAGGCTCAACTATGTGATGTATCTTATTTGCTACAACATCCCATTTTGATGTACGGGGTAGTTGACTCTGATGTATATTCAAACTGATATCTATATATACATATGATGTTTTCTATTGATGCTTGTAATGTTGTTTCTTTATCACATGTGATTTGTAGAAAATACCACTAGTGATAAATGTTAATGATTATGTGAAAATGTAATTAACGCTATATGATATATACTAAACAATTCTTTGTAGAACATATAGTAAAAATCCACAATGATTAATGAAATTTCACATATCACCAAAATACCATGCTATACTCAGTTAATGCAAAGGTGATCTTAATGAAGAATGTTTAAACAAGATACAACAATGATTAACTGAAAAAGATGCTATGTTAAATGAATTAAGACAAAATTATTTATCTTGTCAAAATTGAAGCTAAACTAATAAATTTGTTTTATGAAAAAACATCTAACATACAATCTTAAGCATAGAATTTCTTGAGGTGCACGACATTAATAGGTTCTTTAAGTGGCGTACCTTGTTCATCAGCTAGTTTATACACTCCTGATCCAAAGGCTTCAGTAACTACATACGGTACAAGCCAATTAGGGCTGAACTTTCCTTTTTCTCCAAGAGGTGCATTCACATTACGTTGATTCTCATATAATACCAACTCTCCAACGTCGAATGAAAAATGTATGACACACTCATTGTACGATTGTTGGATACCCTTTTGATGGGCCTTAAGGTGATCGAGAGCATTTATTTGTTGTTCATCAAGCATTTCAAGTTCTTGTAATCTCTTTTCTCATTCCATGTCATCATCCATAATGTCCTTTAGGGAAACTCACAATGAAGGAATTTCTAACTCTCGCATCAATGCTATAAACAAGATTATACAGTGTAGTTCCAGTAGCTATATGAATACTTGTTCTATAAGCCCATAACACAGGATAGTTGAGTATGCCAATCTTTCTGATGTTTGTTAACAATTTTCCATAGGATTTATCCAATAATTTTATTTGAAGCTTCTGCTTGGCCATTTGATTGAGGATAATAAGGCGTAGAGAAGTGATGTTGAATATGATATTTTTCAAAGAATTTCTTCACATCCTTGTTCTTAAATAGGGTACCATTATCAGAAACTAAGGCAGAAGGTGTACCAAATTAAGATATAATGTTATCTTGTATAAAATGACAAATTACTTCCGTAGTGGTGGAGCACAATGGGACAGCTTCCACCCACTTTGTAAAGTAATCCATAACAATAATAATGAAAGTATGTCCTTGAGAAGAAGGTGGAGAAATTTTACCGATTAGATCCAAGCCCCAAACAGAAAATGGCCAAGGTGAGACTTGGATTCTAAGTTCTTGGGCGGGAGCTCGGATTAAATGGTTGTGTTGTTGACATTGCAATCACTTATTGACATAAGTGAAGGAATCTTGTTCCATGCGTTTCCAATAATACCCCATACGTATTAACTTTTGTACTAATGATTTTCCTCCAAAGTGCCCTCCACAAGCACCAGAGTGGGCTTCTTGTAAAGCTATTAGGATTTCCAAATTACTAAGACATCTAAGAAGAACACCAAATCAAGTCCCACTCTCTCATACTAAACATTAGGGAAGTAGGAACTGAGCTTTCTCTTTATGAAGAATCAAGCTACAGATTCCTAAATTCCCTTTTTATGCTAGCTGTGATTAAATAGATTTCTTGATTAGGTCTTCACAAGCTTATAACATTCACAAGGCATGAAACCCTAATTATCAAGTATGATGTAGTAGACTGATTTTCAACACAGGCACTAATCAACAAATTACAAAAACACAAAGTAGGGATCTCAGAGAGTCTATACCTGGAAAATAAGGGCTTGATGGACAAGGGTGACTCCTCTTTTGTCCCAAAATTTTCTGAAGTCTAAAATCTACTGCACTAGGAAATAAAGGGTCCTTAGAGCTTCCCAAATCTTTAAATAAATGCCCAGTTGGACAAGGGTGACCTCTCTTTTGTTCCAAATATTTCACGATGCCAAAACTTGAAGTCCTGTGATGATTGCATCCACAATACCTATCTTTCTTCTGTACCTTTTTGTCAGATCTTTTCAAATATGACCTACACATGCAAAAGGAGGAGAAAGATGGTTATGGCTATATAGGAGCTTGCCTCATTCAAGCCCCGTCTTTGGTATTTCTACCTCAACAATAGCCAATGATAAAGATTTATAGATGTGTCTGCTCATAGATCATGTGTGTATGCAAAAATGTAAAACCCTAGATGACTCAAGATCAAGGAATGATCAACATATTGCTTCACTCAAGGAAACAATAAGAACATCACCTCAAGGATATGATTGCAATGAAGACTTGTAGAACAATAAGGTGAGGCAACTATATCTGTAGAGGATCTCCAAGCTCTAGTTGGAGGCTTCAACCCTTCTCTCGATCATACAAAGGATTTAACAAAACCCTAGGAAGAGCAAGATAGACTCAAGATCTTGATTCCTAATCTCCATGATAACAACTTCAAATAAATTCAAGAGCTTCAATAAAGTACTGATCTTCAATAGAAAAAATGGTAAAGTTTCGGCATAAAAGATTGAATATAGATTGTGTGTGATAAAATGATTTTCAAATGTATTTAAATACCTAACCTTAGAAATTCAAATATTCAAAATAACATGCCAACATTGCGTGAAAACCAAAATTTGAAATTGGAATCCTGAGGTGTACAACAGGAGCCAACACCCTACCAAAATTCAAGGCTCGAAAAAATAGGGCAGGACAAGGGCGCTGGTGCCCGTGTCCAAGCCCTGATTTTCCCATCAGGTCTGCATTCAGGAGGTCTAGGATGTCCAAAATCCAAAGTGTCTTTTAAGTTTCAGTCATCATTTGCTTTGGAATATAACATTTCTTCAGTTAGCTATAGGTCAATCAGGGTTTAGGGAGGTTAGAAACAAACAGGTTGAAAGGACACCAAAGGAGAGGAGCTAAACTATGAGAAATTGTGTTTTTCCATACATGAGGATAATTTTTGACATAACATCAAGAATCTTTATTCCTCATGAGGTGGGGAGATATCAACAAATTGGACTTTGGAGAAATCATAGAATTCAGCAGGAATTACTCTCATACTTTGGTAGGAAATAGGACAATCAAAAAAGGGAAAAATAGTGGGAGTGATATCACTAAAATAATGGAAGAATTAGCCAGCCTCAAATTGATATCTTACTCTATTTAAACACTACTTTGGATGGATTACAAGCAAGGAAAAAATACAACTAAACCCTTAGCTATCTACTGCCCATGATGTAGGGAGAAGCATCCCCTCTAAGAATGCCCCTTGAATCAAATCGAGTTGTGTGGGATTTGTGAGAAGAGTCATCCTACAAATAAATGTAGCTTGTTTTCCAAAATTAAAAATTGGTTAAAAAAGATACCATAGGTTGAGGAATAACTAAATTTCATAGGACAAAAGAAACCAAAAATTAGTTTTAATCAATATCCTGGGCAATTGGGACCTAGAGTTCCTCCTCTCAATTGGGTACCAAATCAATGGCTTGGACCATGGGGAGTCTAGACTCCACAAATACCACCCTAATAGGGACCACCATAGGTGCAACCTAAATGGGTCAATCCATCATGGACTACCCCCAATGGAAAAACCAAAATATGAGTCAATATCAGCAACCATGGATGCCCCGACCAAACTAAGGACAAATATGCTATGTAAGTCAAACACAAGCCCTACTACTAGGACCATTCCAACCACCATTCCAAAATCCTAGCAAATAAGTAAACCAACTACAATTTCCTACCCAACTTGTACCTAATCCAAAAAATAATAGGCCATACAAACCAATTTACAATGCAAATCAGAACACAACAACCTTGAGTGTGATAGAACTTAATGAAATTCAACTACATTCTAGAAAGATATTAACAAAACCTTCCCCCATTTCCTCAGACCCACTAGGTGAGAGAAAAATTTTGCATGATGGGATTTAAGAAGGGAAACCTCCAGAAGGGCAATCTCAAGAAGAAACATCATATTCAGAACCACAAAAATTTCTTGAAACTCCTAGCTCAATACCAACACCCTTTCTTGAGTGACTACGACAATCTCATAGTGCTCTAGAGTGCTCTGAAAAGATTCAGAGTACTCTACAAGACTCTCAATTAGTTAAGGAGCTTCACAAAATCAACATTGAGGTTCCTCTACTATAAGCCATCAAAGACATTCTAGAAATAAACTAAACGGTCAAGAGCTTGTGCTTGAAAACCCCCAGGAGGAAGAAACAATTACCAATCACCATACAAGTGGGGGGAAACTTTTAGATGTATTGTCTAGAAAATTAATTCCCCAGAAGTATGGAGACCTAGGCAGCCCCATCATTTTGGTTGTGGTAAAAGGAGTACCAGTCTCAAACATGTTAGTTGACCTAGGGATACTATCAATGTAATGACAACATATACTATAGACACATTATATATAATTAGAATGTAGCCTATATCCACAGTGTTGTAATTGGAAAACCAATCTATCACTAAGACTAAAGGAGCACTATAGGATATCATTGTCACGATAGATACTTGGGAATATCTAGTAGACTTCCTTATCCTTCGAGCTAGAAAAAAGTCTGGCTACCCAATCATATTGGGCCAACCTTGGTTAGCCACAATAATAGCTCTCATTGATTGTCGACTGGGGAATATGACTATCTCTAATGGGTCTAAATTGAAGGAGCTCTCTATCTACCTACCTACTGAAACTTCCCTACAACATGAGAACAAATTTTGGGTAGACAACCTTATAGATTTGGATGATGAAAATGTATTTACATTAGCTATAGTCACAATATAAAAGCACTTGGAAGAATACCACATGCGAGAAAATAAAGATGAAAAGCCTCTTTCAAATGTCATACAACAAGACATCTCCAGATGGCTCTAGAGGTATCCAAGAGAATCTCTGAAGGCATTCAACTGTCCCCTTGCAGAGGAAGTTTCATCCAAGATAGACTACCAACATGTGAGAACGCTACATCATGTCCTTCCTCACTCCTGCCCCTTAAATACATTGATTAGTCCCTATCAAGGAGTTAACTCTATCCAATTAGGTACAAATAAAGTTTCTATTCAACCAAATAAACAATTATCTATTAAAAACTAGTTGACAGATGAAGAAGAAGTGCAAGTAATAAAAATATTGCAAAACCACATGCAAGCCTTCTCTTGGGAATATAAAGACATGAAAGGAATTCATCCAAGCATAAATGTACTCACCATATAATTTACATTGAGATAGTTAGACTTGTGAGAAAACCGTAAAGAAGAATTAATCTTGCTCTAAGGGAAATAGTGAAAGAAGAAATAGAGAAACTACTACAGGTTGGTTTCTTTTATCTTATTTCTGATACTCAATGGGTCTCACCATTGGTTAGTGTAACTAAGAAGAATGGGAATTGGTGTGTTTGCATTGACTATAGGGAGATAAATAAAGCAACTAAGAAGGATTACTTTCCTCTTCCCTTCATTGACCAAGTTTTGGAAAATCTAGCTAGCAGCTATTATTTCTCCTTTCTAGATAGTTTTAGTGGCTACAATCAAATCCAAGTAGCTTTTGAAGATCAAGACAAAAATACATTTACTTGCCCATGGGAAACTTATGCTTATAGAGTCTTACCCTTTGGATTATGTAATGCCCCAACAACTTTCCAATGATCTATCCTTGCAATCTTCACTAATCTAACTAATACTTGTTTTGAAGTGTATATGTATGATTTTATGGTCCATGGGAAAACCTTTGAGGAAGCCTTGGATAGCCTCAACCGAGTTATTGAGAGGTCTAACTAGCATCAATTGTATTTGAACCATGAGAAGAGTCTCCTTATAGTGAATGAAGGAATATTTTTGGGACATCATGTCTCTCAAGAAGGTATTAAGGTGGACCCTAAGAAAATTGAAATCATAGTGTAGATTCCTGCACCTCAAACTTAGATAGAGGTAAGAAGTTTTCTCTTGACATGTTGGCTATTATATATGAATCATCAAGAACTTTAGTAGAATAGTAGATCCACTATTTACCTTGTTGAAGAAGGATTCAGAATTTAACTGAACTAATCAATGTCAACAATCTTTTGAATCAATTAAGAAGCCCTTGATTACAACACTTGTCATAAAAGGACCAAATTGGGGAGAACCTTTTCATATTCACATAAACGCATATAACCAAGTAATAGGGGTTGTCCTAGGATAGACAAGTGAATATGGAGGTATGCATGCTATTTACTATACTAGTAAGAATCTGAATTTTATAGAGAAGAACTACACAACCACAAATTTTTTTTTTCTAGCGGTAGTTTATGTAATCAACCGATTTTGCCACTACATTACAAGGTACAAGGTATTCATCTATACAGATCATTCTACCATAAGGCACCTAATGAATAATACCATAGTAGGGGAGGGTCATTAGTTGGTTGTTATTATTGCAAGAATTTGACATAACTATCATTGACAAACTAGTTAAGGACAATGTGGTTGTTGATTTCTTATCAAGGTTGAATGTGCAAGGAAACAACGAACTAGTGGATGGTGCTTTTATAGATGAACACTTGTTTACCATATCAATTTAGTCACCCTGGTTTGCTAATTTGGCCATAGGGAAGTGTCCCTTAAATTTTAGCCAAAAAGGAATCAAGTGGTTAATTAGGAACAATTCTAGATTTACATGGTTGAATGGTATACTATTTAAATGTTTCCCTGATCATGTTTTATATAGATGTGTATAGGAGATTGAAGTATATGGCATCATATGTGCATGTCATGATGAACCAGCAGGAGGACATTTCTTAGCTCTAAGGATTGGTCATAAGGTCCTTGGAGCTAGGTACTACTAGCCTACCATGAGTAAGGACATCCAACAATATGTCGAGCAATGTGATCAATGCCAACGAATGGGTCACCCTACACTTTCCAATGAAATGCCACTCCATCCTCAAGTGGTTCTTGAACCATTTGAGAAATGAGATATAGACTTTGTTGGACCAATTGACCCACCCTCTAGAGGTAATCATTACATCTTAGTTTGTACCAATTATGCTACTAAGGGAGTTGAAGCCAAAGCTTTACCCATTGCACCTAAGGAGAGGGTAGCATACTTCCTATATAAACATATTTTGCAAAGGTTTGGGGCTCCAAGGGTTCTCATCTTAGATCAGGCTCCACAGTTTGTGTTAGTAATGATTAAAGCATTTATGATAAGGTATCAAATCAACCATAAGAAGTCTTCCCCGTATCACCCTCAAACAAATGGACAAGTTGAAGTGACTAATAGAGAATTGGAAAATATCCTGACAAAGACTATCTTAGCCAATAGGTCAGATTGGTTTGACAACATGACAGAGGATATTTGGGCCTACAATACCACTTGGATAACCACTACCAACATTACCCCCTATGAATTGGTCTATGGAAAACAACCAATACTTCCTATTGAATATGAACTTGAAACCTTGAAGACAACATTGGAGGTGGGAATCAACCTAACAAAAGACCAGTAGCATAGGATCATACAACTCAATAGATTGGACAAGATGAGATTAGAGGTGCTTCAACATACAAAACTTGTTTAACAGCAGTGGAAGGAATGGCACGACAAACACATTACTGGTAGGAAATTCAAAGCAGGGGATTGGTTTTTATTGTATGATTCAAAGTACCAAGACTTCAAAGGGAAGATACAAACTAGATGGTTTGGTCCATATGAGATTGTATGAATTTTTGACAATGGAATTGTGTGGTTGTTGCTGATAGATGGAAGCCATAGGACCCTCTTGGTCAACGACCATAGGTTAAAGGTATACCATAGGCCAACATCTAAAAATAAATTTATTGTAGAACTACAAGCTCACATTAAGCATTATACCCTAGGCAATCTTTCTTCTGGGAGTAAAGTGTATCAATCTCTTGCATCCTACAATTGATGTAGTATTGAATGAATAAATAGGAAGGATTGAAAACTAGAAATAGAGGCGCTCTGTTAAAAACAAGATCGACTAAGCCAATGTTTATTACAATATGGAGTAGATTGATAATGAACAAGGTGTGTACAAATAGTGTAGAGAGGTTGAGTAGACTCACAAGTCAACTTCAACACTCAACTAGAGGTGGCAACATATTTCCACCAAGTGGTGAAGGAGTGGTGACATGTATCTTGGAGAGTTTGACCAACTCTCTAAGATGCCACATAACCTAGCTAAGGTGGCTTAAAGCCATGTGAAAATATAATGCATAATTACTTAGGCTAAATGCTAACTCTAAGTAATAATATTTTACACTAACATCCCCCCTTAAGCACAACTTAGGTGGGCACAATAAAGATGGGTCCCCACTACTAGGCCTGATGAGGACAAAGTAATCTCTCATGAAGTGCTGATAAGATACAAAACCTGTGGGAAAAAAAACTCTCCTCCAAAAGAGAGAAATGTGAAAATTTGTGTGTCGTGTGGCTACAATAAAGTCCTGCTTTGAAGATTCTCTGGAATCCTTTTGTGAAGCAACTCTAAAATCTATAGAAGCAAAGGAACTGATATCAAACTTCTACTGCGATGAATCTCTAGAAGATCTCTAAGAATCAACTTTGGATTCACATGTAGCATTAGGTGATGGTGATGTGGAAGTGTTCTTGACACATCTCAATGGAAGTGTACTTGACACATCTCAATACAATGTGGAAAAAATATTGAAGGATGATGGAGTAGTGGAAGTGTTCTTGACATATCTCTGTGGAAGTGCTCTTGGAACAACTCAGAAAAGCTCTTGACACAACTCTATGAACCCTCCCATAATTCAATATTTTATCCTCTTTTAAGATTTGTGGCATTTTATAAGTTGAGTGTGTGTATAACCCCTAAATTTATTGATTAAACCCCATAAATAAAAAAATAGAAAGAAGTGTGGAAGTATTCTTGACATGACTCTATGGAAGTGCTCTTTGGTACAACTCAGAAGTGTTCTTGGCATGACTCTATACACCCCCTAATTCAATATTAGGTGACCCCCCTGATTTGTGGCACTTTATAATTTAGCGTGTTTTATAATGCAAATAGGTCCAATGCATGGGAAATGAAAAATATGAACTTTTGAAAAATGTGGCACTCGATTTCAAGCTACTAATCAAAAGTTACTACACTATCAATTTCTCGTAAATGACCTATTTAATAAAAACTCCACAAAAATTAGAAAAAAATGCCTAGAGGTGATAATGGACCTAGCCTTCCAACTACTCGTTGGAATCGGAATGGAGTGAAAATTACAAAGGTCTTGATTGTGAGGGGGTATTGGTCTCATGCCAACCCGGGCCTCACCCTTCGTCTTCATCTGACGAAGAGACAAGGGTTTATTACAAACCAGTAATGCTCCATCAATTTTACCCAAATATTTAAAGATACCCCCCCCAAAAAAAATTGTATTTTATTTTATATTGATTTTAGCATAACTTAAAATGCCTTTGCCAAAAAATAAAAAAGCAAAATATTGAAGCCCAAAAATTAGGGCAAATATCTCATGCTCAAAACAATTAGGGTGAAATAAGGGAAAAATCTACCAAAAATTGGTAGAGGCAAACAAACAAATAGAAAATAGAGGTTGCTTAGGGAATGTATGCCTCTTTGTAGGGGGGTTTGATGCCTTTGTAGGCCTTCGCCCTCCTTCTAGATACTTCCCACCTCCTATGGGCACCGTAAAACACAACAGGGTCATGATTTGAAGAGGGTTACCTCTATTGCGGGGCCAGATCATGAGCTAGGAAGGGAAGAATCATGGGCCAAAGAGTAGGGATGAATCCCAACCCTTCACGCTAGGCAAGAGTCAGTTAGAAAGGATGTATTTGGATTGGGTTTCCACACCACCAAACAACGTACAAAGCGCACACCTGAACATAGGTTTGTATGAGGCGAGGCATTTGGATGAGCTAAGGCTTTCTACCAGATGTTTTGGATGCCACACAAGCCTCTATTCTCCTCAAATCACCATGTACTAGATCAATATGTCCTCTATCACACCTCAAAATTCCTAGGTCAAGCTTTGAATGCCTTCACCCATGCCTAGGGATTTATGCCAGAATAAGAAACACAAACAATGTCACCTTCCTCCCTGCATAAACAACCTCAAAGAACCAACAAACTAAACTCTTTCACACCTCCAAATGAACTAGCAAATGATCTTAGTTTGCCCTGATACCATGTAAAAAATAAGATTGACTAAGTCAATGTTGATTGCAAAATGGAGTAGATTGATAATGAACAAGGTGTGTACAAATAGTATAGAGAAGTTGAGTCGATTCGGGAGTCAACTTCAACACTCAACTAGAGGTGGTGACATATTTGCTCCAAGTAGTGAAGGAATGTTATAATATAATGCATAATTACTTAGGCTAAATGCTAACTCTAAGTAATAATATTTTACACTAACACCTTCCCTATCAAAATATTAAAAAATAAAAAGGGGATGGGTTTAAAACTAGAAATGGCAGCCCTCCGTATAAGAAAATAGACCAAGAATTCTCTTAGCTCCACTATTGAAAGTGATCGTTCTCATCTTTAGATTTGTTTTGTAGGAATCGTGATGGTGTAGTTGATGAAGGATAATTCCAAATTGCTAGATTAGGTGGGCCACTCCTACAGTCCACATTCTTGTAGGGGTCTTGATAGAGCCAAATAGTGTTGTTAAACTTACTAGGCTCTAGACAGTACCATTTTCTTGAAATGGCTCTAGACTCCTATTGGCATTCATGCACATTGACACCAAAGGCATAAGTACGCTGCATATATTTTATCATTCTTATAAATATATTTAGGAGTGTTGTTAAGTTACCATGTCCCTGTTGGATTTAGAACAAACAACTGAGAGGGGGTGAATCAGTTGTCTAAAACTTTCTTCATTTAATCACTTAAATCCTTTACTTAATTCAGTAGCATAATGATAAATCAATCATGGAAACATAATGCAATAATTCAAGAGCAAAAACACATTAACATATAAGACACCAAGATTTTTGATGTGGAAAACCCAGTTAAGGGAAAAACCACAGGGTGACTAACCCAAGATTGTATTCTCTGTTAGAAGAATAGGAAGAACAAAATGGCACATGCCAATTAGGGCTCACTACCCGAGCACACTACTCACAAGAGGCCCACTGCCTATAGGAGACACACTGTCTACAGAATAATAAGTATTACATACTTGAACTAAAGAATAGCATCTTCACCATGCTTGAGTCAGTTCCATTTAAGCTTAATACTTCTGCTCTAATTTTTCACTCTGCTCCTCTCTACCACACTCTCATCACAACAAGATGCTTTTGAAATGACTTTACAACTCCTTATTTATACAAGACATCGACTTAGGGATAATCATCCAAGTCAGCATACATTACAGAACAAATACATAAATATAACATAACTAATTACAAAAAGACTTCACGCAGATCAACACACTGTCGGCCACAAAGATCTGAGACTTCAATCTTCCTTTAGGAACACTCCATTCTCCATAGAACATCTTCAAGATCATCCGCAGGATGTGTAACTCATTCGGTTGGCCAGACTTAGGAAGAACATCATCATCCGGAAGTAATTCTTCAATTACAAGCTCAATCTTCAATGCAGACCACCAACACGAACTAGACACAATCCAAAGACCTCCACAAGCTTTCCTGAATCACCAGAAACATCCATACTACTTCTGCTTACTAAAATTATTCTCTCCTCATCCGGAACCTCAAGAACATAGTCTGACATCACTGTCATATTGAATAGATGCTTGCGAACCTCCAGACCATGAACAAATTGATTTGTCAATTCACATTGACTTCGTAAACACTCCACCAAATCTGTAGAACAAGATATTACATTTTCGGATCTCACCGGACCTATCTGTGTCACTCTGTCAATTTTGAACATCTGCCAGAATAGGTTTTACTTAAGTGGCCATAACTTCTTCAAATCTTCATGCGGATCTCTGAAATCTTTACTAAATCATCTTAAGACACATATCTACAAACCCTTTGAAGCGCATCCTCTAATCTTCATCTTAGCTGGGATCTTTACCTCACTGTCTTCACTGATCTTCTCTGTTCTTGATTAGGACTAATTTTCTCAATATCCTCAGCACACAGCGCATCCAATCCTTGTCATTAATGCAATAGGAGTATGTTGACATCAATGACAACACCGGTTAGGCCCATACTTGCAACAATCTCCCCCTTTGTCATTGATGGCAACATATGATGTGAAAAACTATTTTAACCATCAAGACAAAAACTTCTCCTCACTATCACAACTCCCCCTATCAACAACAACCATTCACATGTCTTCTCTTCCTTTCATGCTTCCCCTTTGATAAAAAATTACTTGTTTTTCACATGTCTTCTCTCTCCCTTTGACATCAATGGCAAAGGGCACATACTGGCATCAATTCAGAATCATACCATCTGCTCCCCCTAAGTAGCAGCTTCCCATCATCAATCTGGACCACAAAATATAACTGTGAGATCCACCGGACTAATGCACATCAGTGCACCTTAATTCAGAACCGGAGGGGTAATAACCCCTAACTTCTCCCTGAGATACTCAAAAGAGTCCTTCAGTAGAGGTTTAGTAAAAATATCTGCAATCTGATCCTTGGAAGGCACAAACTCCAATCTAACTTCATTCTTGTTCACGTGCTCTCTCAAAAAGTGAAACTTGATGGATATATGTTTAGTCTTTGAATGCAACACCAAATTTTTTGATATGTTAATTGCACTTGAATTATCATAGAAGATTGTGATAGGTTCTTCATACTCCACTCTGATATCTCTTAGCATTTGCTTCATCCAAAAAACTTGAGTGCAACTACCTGCTACTGCAATATATTCAGTGGACATAGATATTGCCTCTTGTTTCTTGCTTAGCCAAGAAACCAATCTCTTCCCTAAAAACAATGCTCCATCACTGGTACTCTTTTGGTCATCCAAATCTCCTGCCCAATCTGCATCTGTATATGCATGAAGAGAAAAATCATGATCTCTGGGATACCACAATCCATACTCAACTGTACCTTTTAGATATCTAAAAATCCTCTTGATTGCCATGACATGAGATTCTTTAGGATCATCTTGGAATCTAGCAACAAGACCAACAACATTCATAATGTTAGGTCTAGTTTGAGTGAGATACAATAGTCCTCCAATCAATGACCTGTACTTTTTTTGATCAGCCTTAGGAGAGTCATCATCTTTGCTCAATTTACATCCGGTTGCCATGGGAGTATTCATTGGTTTTGAGTCTTCCATCCCAAATTTCTTCAACAATTCTTTCACATATTTGGTCTGAGAAATGAAGATTCCTTTCTTTGTTTGAGTGATTTGCAGACCTAAGAAGAAATTCATTTCCCTAAAAAAGGACATCTCAAATTCACTTTTCATTTGATTTGCAAAGGTTTTGTACATACTCTCTCTTCCTCCAAAAATGATATCATCAACAAACACTTCAACAATCAAGATATTTTCATGATCAATTTTGAAATACAAATTACTGTCAGCAGTACCTTTGTTGAAACCAATCTTCAAAAGATACTTATCCAATCTTTCATACCAGGCTCTTGGAGCTTGCTTGAGTCCATACAGTGCTTTCTTCAACTTGCAGACCATATCACCATGATCAGACAATTGAAATCCATCTGGTTGCTCAATGTAAACTTCATCCAAATCACCATTTAGGAAGGCAGACTTGACATCCCTCTGATATACTTTGAAATCCTTGAAGGCAGCAAAAGCAAGAAATAATCTGACTGCTTCAATTCTTGCCACCAGAGCAAAAGTTTCTTCAAAATTAACTCCTACTTGGGAGTAACCCTTGCAAACCAATCTGGCTTTGTTTCTGACTACTTCACCATCTTCATTCAGTTTATTCTAGAAGACCCATTTGGTTCCAATCACATTCTTGTTTTTAGGTCTAGGAACAAGATCCCAAGTGTGATTTTTCTCAATTTGCATCAGCTCTTCCTCCATTGCTTTAGTCCAGTTTTCATCATTGCAAGCTTCATTCACTATCTTAGGTTCAATCTTTGAAATCAGACAATACTCTTTTGAATCTTGAGCAATCCTTCTTCTTGTTTATACACCTTTGCTTTTATCACCTATGATCTAATCTTCAGAATGATTCAGTCTTACATACCTGGGAACTTTGGGAGTTTCTTACACTTCTGATTCTTGAACAGGTTCATTCAAATTTATCTCTTCTTCCTGATTTACCGGATCAGTCTGAATCTGAATTTCAAAGGGAGCTTGGACTTCTTGAACAAAAACATCATTTTGATCATCTTCATCACATTCATAAAACCTTGAGGGTTTTTCAATACCTTCATCAACCTTCACATTTGTACTTTCTACAATCTTCCTTAATCTCTTGTTATAACACCGGTATGCTTTGCTTTGAGTAGAATAACCCAAGAATATTCCTTAATCACTTCTAGCATCAAATTTTCCTAGATCTTCATCTCTTTTAATGTAACATTTGCTACCAAAGACTTTGAAATACCTCACAGTGGGAGTGATGCCAAACCAAAGTTCATAAGGAGTCTTACTAGTATTGTTTTTGATTTGTACTTGATTGAGAGTATAGACTGCAGTGCTTACAGCTTCTCTCCAATAGATTTGAGGAACATTTGCTTCCATCATCATGGTTCTAGATGCTTCCTAGATGGTCCGGTTCTTTCTCTCCACTACTCCATTCTGCTGTGGAGTCCTAGGAGCAGACAACTGTCTTTTTATTCCATATTTCTCATAGAATTCTATGAACTCACTGGATGTGAATTCTCCACCTCTATCAGACCTCAGACATTTTAATTTTAATCCGGTTTCATTCTCTACCATAGCCTTGAATATTTTGAATTTCTCAAGAGCTTCTGATTTCTCTTTCAAAAAAGTCACCCACATCATCTGGGAATGGTCATCAATTAATAACATGAAGTATCTATCACCTTGCACACTCCTGATTCCTGTCGGACCACATAGGTCAGTATGAACTAAGTCCAATAATCCGGTAGAAGATTGTTCCTTGCTTTTGAATGAGATTCTACTTTGTTTACCCAACTGACATTCTTTGCACAAACTATTTTTAGGTTTCACCAATCTTGGAAGATCTCTTACAGCCTGAGTGTTGCTTATCTTGATGATATTATCAAAATTCACATGACACATTCTCCTATGCCACAACCAACTCTGATCAATTTGAACAAATAGACAACTTTTACCAGTACCAACTAAGTGGAAGATATTACCTTTTGTTTGAGTACCGGATGCAATCTCTATTCTGGAACTTTCAAAGAGCTTGCATTTTCCATTCTTGAATCGGAGATCATAACCTTTGTCCACCAATTGTCCAACATTGAGAAGATTGTGCTTCAGACCTTCAACATACAGTACATTACTGGTTTTGTTCTTTCCATCAAAAGAAATGGTTCCTCTACCTCTGATTCTGCCAGCAAAATTATCACCAAACTTTACCACTCCTCCTTCATACCTTTCCAAATCTATGAACTTATTTTTGTCACCTGTCATATGGTGAGAGCATCCACTGTCAATGACCCAATCATCCTTTTCTTCAACTTGGGAAGCTAGAGCTCTTTCTACAATTTTATGATTAACAGATTCGGAGGGCATTGGATCTTCTTCCTTGATGGCAATAAACACCCAGTCACTTCTGGATTTGTTTCTTGTCTCTGATTCATCATCTATTACTCCTTCATTATCATCATCTTCATGAACATAGTAACAATTCTTTTGGAACCTTGATCTGTTAGGATTTGGCCTTGAAAATCTTTCCGAACACCTTGAGGCAAAATGACCAATCTTATTGCAGTTAAAACACTTAAAAGGCAATTTCCCCTCATACTTACCAGATCCTCTTGGCAGTCTTTTTGCAATAAGGGCTTCAAGTTGAGTAGCTTCTGCTTCATCTTCTTCCAGGTCTTTTCTTTCTTTTTCATACCATGATAGTTTCCTTGAAGAGTTCTCTCCAGGATCAAACTTTTATTTTCCTTTTATAGAGGAACTAGCTTTGAATGCTGATTCAGTCTTAGGGGGTGCATCTCCAAACTCGGTCAATTCAAATGCAACCAATTTACCAACCAATTGATCTCTGGTGATACCTAAGAAGGATCTGAATTCTTCAATAGCAACAACCTTATATTTGTAAGAATTAGGAAGAGATATGAGAACTTTGCCAACAATCTCATCTTCATCCAAGATTCCACCAACACATCTAATGCCACAAACAAGCTCATTTACTCTTGGCATAAATGAAGTGATATTTTCATCTTCTCTCATCTTCAGATTTTTAAATTTTCCTTTCAGACTCTGTAGCTTGGCACATTTAACATACTTGTCTCCTTCATGTAGAAGTTCCAGTTTTTGCCAAATCTCATATGTAATTTTTAGATCAATAACATTTGTCAGCTCTGAATCAGATAAGGCACTTAGAAGAGCTTCTTTAGTCCGCAAATTGTTTTCATCATCTCTGATTTCATCTACGGTACGTAGACCATTCTGTGGAGGATCATATTTCTTTGAAGCCATGATCCAATACTACATTCCCATACATTGCAAGTGGCATTCCATGCGACTTTTCCAAAGAGTGAAATTGGTTCCATCAAACCTTGGACTATCCTTCTTGTAGGATGACATCCTGGATCTCCTCAAGTGGTTAAGCTCCTTTTAGAGGAACTTGGCCCTGATACCAATTGTTGGATTTAGAAAAGACAACTGAGAGGGGGGGTGAATCAGTTGTCCAAAACTTTCTTCATTTAATCACTTAAATCCTTTACTTAATTCAGCAGCATAATGATAAATCAATCATGGAAACATAATGCAATAATTCAAGAGCAGAAACACATTAACGCATAAGACACCAAGATTTTTGACGTGGAAAACCCAGTTAAGGGAAAAACCACGGGGTGACTAACCCAAGATTGTATTCTCTATTACAAGAATAGGAAGAACAAAATGACACATGCCAATTAGGGCTCACTGCCCAAGCACACTGCTCACAAGAGGCCCACTGCCTACAGGAGACACATTGTCTACAGAATAATAAGTATTACATACTTGAACTGAAGAATAGCATCTTCACCATGCTTGAGTCAGTTCCATTTAAGCTTAATACTTCTGCTCTACTTTTTCACTCTGCTCCTCTCTACCACACTCTCATCACGACAAGATGCTTTTTAAATGACTTTACAACTCCTTATTTATACAAGAAATCAACTTAGGGATAATCATCCAAGTCGGCATACATTATAGAGTAAATACATAAATACAACATAACTAATTACAAAAAGACTTCACGCGGATCAACACACTATCGGCCACAAAGATCTGAGACTTCAATCTTCCTTTAGGAACACGCCATTCTCCATAGAACATCTTCAAGATCATCTGTAGGATGTGTAACTCATCTGATCGACCAGACTTAGGAAGAACATCATCATCTGAAAGTAATTCTTCAATCACAAGCTCAATCTTAAATGTGGACCACCAAAATGAACTAGACACAATCCAAAGACCTCCACAAGCTTTCCTAAATCACCAGAAACATCCATACTACTTCTACTTACTGAAATCATTCTCTCCTTCATCTGGAACCTCAAGAACACAGTTTGACATCACTGTCATATTGAAATAGATGCTTGCGGACCTCCAGACCGTGAACTAATTGATTTGTTAATTCACATTGACTTCCTAAACACTCCACCAAATCTGCAGAACAATATATTGCATTTCCAGATCTCACCGGACCTATCTATGTCACTCTGTCAATTCTAAACATCTACCAGAACGGGTTTTACTTAAGTGGCCATAACTTCTTCAGATCTTCATGCGGATCTCTAAAATTTTTACTAGATCATCTTAAGACACATATCTACAAACCCTTTGAAGCGCATCCTCTGATCTTCATCTTAGCTAGGATCTTGACCTCACTATCTTCACTGATCTTCTCTGTTCCTGATTAGGACTAATTTTGTCAATATCCTCAGCACACAACTCATCTAATCCTTGTCATTAATGCAACAAGAGTATGTTGACATCAATGACAACACCAGTTAGGCCCATACTTGCAATAGTCCCTGCATGTGTATTTATGTGATTCACTCAAAGAAATGATGGGATTCTTCCCATAATAATACGTGGCACTTAGTGCTACTTCTTGACAAGACAAGGACATGATCCACACAAGGTGCATTTTATAACTCATACTAGAAAATTAACTTATTAATTCAGTGCATAATGGAAATAATGGCCATAAATTCTTGATTAAGATCACTTTGAGATCACTACAAGATCAAAGAATTCAATATTCTGAATCTCTTCAGAACCATTCGTATAGAGAGGACAACTAGCTTCAAAGTAGGTTGTAGAGCTCTAGAGTGAATCAATAAAGCCCCGGAGTGGCACTCAAAGTTACAACTGTTCTCTCATTCACAAGACCAATGTTAGATTAACAAACCTCAGTGCATGACATCAATTCTAGTGTGCATACCATGGGGAGTAGGACAGATCCAAATTACTTTAGTTAGTTATTATGAATCTCTTGACTATCTTTAGTTTTCTCCTCCATGCCCCGTTCTCTCTAATTTAACATTTGAGTTATGTAAATAACTGAAGCATCACTTCAGATAGTTATCCTTTAATTTAGGTCATGCTTGCATGTCCTCCCTCATGCCTTTAATCTAGGTCATTCCTTCGTTAAGGCCGATGGAAACTCTTGTTAGAATAAGAGTATGTTAGAAAGATTTAGTTAATTTTAGTAAAATAACGCTCAGATGTATAAGAAGAGGGAGCCAACATATATTATGGATTCAACATTTTTTCCTTACATCCTTAGTTTTTAGAATAAATTTTATAGTAGGATCATGTAGAAGGTCCCATTTGATGAAAATAAGAAGGAAACTATTTTGATCCTATTTTAGCATAGGAGATCCATCCAGACAGGGAGTAGGGTCCACTCCACTAGAAGGAGGTGATCTTATGGTATTTTCTTTCCTATGTTGAATTATTTTGTTGTGTTGGTTAGAGTAATTCTAATGTATTCATTTGTCTTCACTTAACAAAAGAACTTGTAGGCAATCACATAAGTTAGAAAACCAAAATTAAAAATATTTACTTTTGATGCATTTATCTTTTAGCATCAATTCTTTTCAGTATTTATGTGTGTGTCCATTATTTTTACCATAGATAGTTGTTTCAGCATGAATGCTTATTTCAGCAAAAACAATTGTGTAGAGAGTGTTTTATTTTTAGTAGCAACTAGTTAGATTTCAATTCCATCACAGAGATATAGAGTAGAATAATGACCTTGAGACCCAAGAACCCTATCATAGATCGCTCTAGACACCAACTAAGATTGATAAGAATAAATGATGGGTAATTGAACACCTATGATGACCCTATCAATTAGATGTATGAAGTGAAAAGGGAGAGAGAGTTGGTGGAGTAGAAAAAGGATAAATCCTAATATTTTTACCAACCCCTCAAGATAAAGGAAGAAAACATCGTGTGTGAGGGTACACCTAAGATAATAAAAGTTGTAGAGTATTGGGAGAAGAAGAGATGGCAAAAATAGTGGAGGTATTAAAAAATATCTTTTCCCCAAGACATTTACTAACTTGAAAGGCATCAAAGAGGAAGCAAGAGTTATGAATATATAAATTTGAAAGGAGTTAAACCATATAGAGAGGGGCTCTACTACTTGAACCCAAATGTGAAAGTTAAAGTAAAACAAAAGTTGGTAATATTTTGGTAGGAAGTATTATCACACTATCTGAAGATGTAGAATAGGTTAGACCTATGATGATCCAACATAAAAAAGATAGGTGAAATAAAGACTTTTGTATATTTTAGAGAATTGAACAAGGCATGTATGCATGATCCTTTCCCACCTTGTTTATAGATGAAGTGTTAGAATTTGTGGCAAGTAGGGAAATATTCATTTATTGATGTTTTTTTAAGATATCATCAAGTCAAAATTAAAGAAGAAGACTAATAAAAAAAAATTACTATTGAATGAGGATCCTTTTGTTATGTGGGGAAAGTGGGATCCTAATCAACAATGAAGTAACTAGGTCAATCTCTCCTCACATAACATTAGAACCGGGGCACAAGCCACCAAGGGCTATAGACTTGGCTACCGTGCCTAGAGAAGAGCCAAGTTATAGGTATGGTGGAGTCTTGTGGGTTCTATTATTACTGTGATTAGAGATTGATGTGAAAGAGTTGACTAAACTATGCAAATGAGTGGATACAATGATAAAACTGAGTGATAGAGTAGACTAAAGTAGCAGAAATTAAAAATCAGGAACAAAGCAGAACAAAGAAGACATAGGAGCACCTATCACAAAAAATAGAGGTAGAAAAGATAGCACAAGGGTGCTAGAGAAAAAAAGGTCATAGGGTTTTGGGGCAGAGTTGTTTCTATGTTGAGCTCTCAGTCCCTATAATTCTGTCAGTCTTTTGTTCATCGATATCCAAGATCTTGCACTCCAAATCTGCACACACAAGGAAGAGGAAAAATATTTGGGTTCTGTATAGAGGCTTGCCCTCAATCAAACCTCCATGTAAGTGTTCCCACTTCCACAACAACGGAGATAAGTGTGATAGATAGTGTGTGACCTAGGTAGATAGAGGCAAATAGCTAATAAAATGATAATGATCAAGTATAAATGGAACAAACTTACCATGAAAACTCTAATTGGGCTTGATTTCACAACACTAGTTGCAAATTAGGAGATCTTGGAGAGAGAAGGAAATTTCTTCAGATACCTACAAGGGTTAGTGTTATAACAACAATATTCCACAAATATAGAACTTAAAATTTTACACATAGAGCATATAGGTAGAGAGAGCAATACACACATAGACAGGAATGTCAAGCTTTTCAGAAGCACATGCCAAAGGATATGTTTCCAAAGGCTACATCGTGGTAAGCAATATCATACAATAGCATTGAGGCATCTACTCGACTAGATTCAATATATGAATGGTTGTATGTAGAGGGATACTTGATTTAGGAACTATCATCATCCTCCAGCTAGTAGAACTATGGAGACAGAGGAAGAAGTATCACATGAAATCAAAAGAAAAATAAAAGTTTAGGTCAACAAAGGAAAATATGCTAAATCATCCTTCACTTTGCATCATCCCTAAATGGTCATGTAACGTCAAAAAATGTCCCCTTGGGGGCTTTTCCCTCATAAGGTTTAGCTTCTGGGTCTTTTATCTGCATTTAGGACATCTTGCATCATAATTTGACATCTCGATGAAATGAGCCCTAAGTTTCATGACAAATGGGACCTAGGGGGATCCCTTGAACCTAACCTTGCCCAAAATAGGGGGGAGGACTTGGGCACCCACGCCCTAGTCTTGCCCTATTTTGGATTAGTCCCAAATTTTTAGTGTCGGCTTGTGACCGTTTTTGGGGTCCTATGCCGACACGGTAAGTTTGAATTATGAAATGCGGTAGTGTTTGTAGTTGCATATAAAATCATGTTTAGGCATTCATTTGTAAACTAAATTACGACTAGATGATTACTAGCAAGATATTGTGTTCTAAAGGTGATTCAAGGCTTTCATTGTGTTGCAAGAGTAGACTTGTGTTGTCTATGTGTTTATATTTACATATTTGAGCAAGCATCTCCTCATGGCATGAAGAGCTTCTTCCTCCCATGAGATCTTCACTACAAGGTGACATCTATTGTGTTTTTGAGCATTTATCATTTAGTTTTTGCCTCTACCTCACAAGGGCACGCACTCTCTATCTGACAACGATGTTTGGAAGACTTGAATGTCTCTCCGGGGCTTGACTAAGGCAAGCCTCTAAACACCACAACCCCCTCCCAAAGCTTTCATGATTGCAGGTTATAGGTTGAAGCTACAGACAAAGTGAAGTTGCAAGAGGGTACAACAAAGTGTCGCAATTGTAGATCAGAGAAGAAAATAGCTCCCTGGACTAGGGCATCCACTCATTAGTCCTCAAAGTTCTGTTATGGGAAAACCTTTGGCACAACAGGAACAGGTTGCAGATTTTGTTTACAGATCCTAACAAAAAGCAGGGCCTTGGACTTGGGTGCCCACTCTTTAGTCCCTGACTATTATGCTTCTGAACCTCAAAAATAGGTGCCCAGTCATTCATTATTTTACATCTTTTTGTAGCAACATTTTCTAATATTCATCTGTTTGCTGTCATATTTGCATAATTAGGGGTTTAAGGTATAATTGAGCATAAGAGAAGAGAATTGGCAATCAAATCATAAAAATCCAAGTTTCCCTACATCTCATAGTGACCTAGGGTATGATAGTACATTGCAACTCGACCCTAGGTCCTTGAATGAAAGGGTGAATGGAGGATATACACACAAAAATACCAAAAACTCCACTATCCAAATTTTACCCTTTACATTTTTTAGCCCCCACTTTAATGTATGTATAAACACGAGGCCAATACATGCATTAAAGTATGGTCAACAAACACATCCAACATGCCAAGCATGGAGAAGACATGCCAGACACAATGAAGACAATGACAGGCACGCAAAACACGGAGAAGATAGTTATAGTCACGTAAAAGCACGGAGAATACAATAGATGCATAGAAGACACATTAATACATAAAAGACAAGAATGATTTCTTTTCTTTTCTTTTTCTCATATATATGAAATGTAGATGCAAGTATCAGGAAAGTAAACACACCTCCCATAATGCAGGGTACACTCATCATGCAGGTCTTTAAACTGCATAAATGGGGCAACACACACGCAAGACACACCAAACCTCCCATAATGCAGGATGCACTCATTGTGCAGGTCTTTAAACTGCATATGGGGCAACAGACACGCCAAACAAAGCAAGCACGCCAAAGACACACACTTTGAAGACACAGAGAAAACACGGCAGACAATTGATAGAGTGTTCCTATTTCTAGGCTCAACACCATCTCAGGCACATTACAGGCACACACCGATGATTGGGCTTTGCCACAACAATCATTGAAGACATGCTTAGGGGTTGAGTTAGTCACAAAACCGCTCCCCGCCTCCCAATGAGGACTTTTGAAAATGACAGGATGGGCACTCTCTGCAAGAGATACACCACCCCTGCCTCTGTAGAGGGATTAAGATGATTGATTGATTGCAAACAAACTTAGAGTGCAGGAAGTACTTATCACATTGGTCTTTAAACCACACCTGAGGACAAGCACATTGCTAACATCTACAATAGACAGCTTACCTTATATATGCCCCCACCTTAAGGTGGTTGATATCAAGTATCGATATCAAGCATATTAAGGTAGGAAGAAAACACGCAAGGGAACACAAACTTTTGCAAAGCCCATGCCCCCTGGAGGTGACATGTACTTTACGATCACCAAATGTTCCCACAAACACAACCCTGCAAGAAACATGTAAGTGTCTACATAATCATGATAATGCATATGAAATTTGAGGTATGCAAGATTCAAGATAGACAAAATGCATGGAGTAGTAGTATTGTTATGATTTGTAAATGAGATAGAAACTATTGGAAATAGTCTGGACAATTGAGAGGGGGGGTGAATCAGTTGTCCCTAAACTTTAACCTTTTATGAACCTTTTAAATTTTCTTTGTTATCAGATTAATGATGTAAACATTTAACCATTAATCAACAAATGAGCAGAAACACCATGAATACACAACACTAGAATTTTGACGTGGAAAACCTGGTTAAGGGAAAAACCATAGTGGGGGTTAACCCACAAAAATGTGTACCCTATTAAAAGTACTTAATAAAATAGAAGGCACATGCCTTCAGGCACACTACCTAGAGCTCACTACTCAAGAAGAGGCTCATTGCCTATAAGAAATTATAATTTATACAAAAATAATGAACTAAGAAATAGCATCTACATTCATGCCTAAATTAGTCCCCTTTAAGGCTCATGACTTCTGCTCTTATCTTTAAAATCTTCTTCACAGATTCTTCACTCTATACTCCCTTCGCTCCTCTTCTTCTCTGCTCTGCTTTTGATCCCTTCTTCGGATTTAATTCATTGTGTACAAGGATGCTCTTCAACAACTCTTCAACAAATATTTATATGCTTCATCAACCTTGGAATGATCAACAAGGTTGGCTAAACTTGACACAGATCATCACACTATTGGCCAAACACAACTGAGACTTGAATCTTCTTCTATAACCATGTCATGCTTAATAAAATGCTCTTAGATCATCCGCAACATGCTAGGAACATCCGGTCGGCCAAGGCGGGGAAGAACATCAACCTCAAAGAAGAAATCTTCAATCAACAAGCTTAAACTTCAATGCGGACCTCCAACATAGTAGCCACATGATCCAGAGACCTCCACAAAACATTGAAATCACCAATAACATTCATTCTAAACCAAATTACTAGAATCCTTTGTATCTTCCTCCAGAACCTCAAGAACACTATCTGCCATGACTGTCAAACTAGAAGGATAGCTTGTGGACCTCTAAACCACAAACCACTGGAGTTGATGATACACACTGACTTCCCAAACATGCCTTCAGATCCGCAAATCACAATTTTATATTATCGGAGCAATCTGGACCTCTTTCCTGTCACTCTGTCTTTCTTGAGTATTGCAAGAACCAGTTCAACTCAGATAGCCATAACTCCTTCAAATATTCATGTGGACTTCTCAAATCTTAACTGGAGCAACCTATGACAATTCTCTACATAGCTATATGGTTCGCAAGAATTGATTGTTATTAATTTTCTCAATATCCTCAACAATCCAGTCTTCTATACAGACAACAATAGTTGACACTAATGGCAACAAGAATATGTTGACATCAATGACAACATCACTTAGGCACATATTTGCAACAATCTCCCCCTTTGTCATTGATGGAAACATATGATGTGAAAAATTGAATTTAACCATCAAGACAAGAACTTCTCCCCCTTTCTCTTCTCACTTCTGTAACTAATTTCTTTACTACTCCCCCTTCCATCAGTAACTAGTTTTTCACATGACTTCTCTCCCCCTTTGACATCAATGGTAAAGGGCACATATTTGCATATTGACTACTTCCCCTTTGAGTAGTACCTCCTTAACATCAATCCGGATAACAAGATATGAATGTGAATTCCACCGGACTGATGCACCTTAGTGCATCTTAGTTCTGATCTGGAGGGGTAATAACCCCTAACTTCTCTCTGAGATACTCAAAAGTATCCTTGGGAAGAGGCTTAGTGAAGATATCTGCAACCTGATCCTTGGAAGACACAAACTCCAACTTGACTTCATTCTCATTAACTTTCTCTCTCAAGAAATGAAACTTGATAGATATATGCTTTGTCTTTGAGTGCAATACTGGATTCTTAGAAATGCTTATAGCCCTTGAGTTATCACAGAAAATTGTGACTAGCTCCTCAAACATAATTTTGATGTCCTTCAACATTTGCTTCATCCACAAAACCTGAGTACAATTATTTGCTGCTGCTATATACTCTGCCTCTGTAGTAGACAGAGATATTGCCTCTTGCTTTTTGCTTATCCAAGAGACCAATCTTCTCCCCAAGAAGAAAGAACCACCACTAGTACTTTTTTGTCATCCACATCTCCTACCCAATCAACATCTGTATATGCACGAAGAGTGAAATCATTGTCCTTTGGATACCACAGTCCATAATCAATTGTCCCCTTGAGATGTCTGAAAATTCTTTTAACTGCCACAACATGGGATTCTTTTGGATCAGCTTGAAATCTAGCAACAAGTCCAAATGCATTCATGATGTCAGGTCTGGTCTGTGTCAGATAGAGTAATCCTCCAATCATTAATTTATACCTTTTCTGATTTGCCTTTGGGGAGTCATCATCTTTACTCAGCTTGCATCTGGTTACCATAGGAGTACCTACTGGATTTGAATCTTCCATTCCAAACTTCTTCAACAATTCTTTCACATACTTGGACTGAGATATGAAGATACCTTTATCTGACTAAACAATTTGTAGAGCTAGGAAGAAGTTCATCTCACCAAACATTAACATCTCAAACTCACTTTTCATCTGATCAGCAAATGCTTTGCACATACATTCATTTCCACCAAAAATGATATCATCAACAAAGACCTCAACGATTAGAATGCCCTCATGATTTATCTTGAAGTATAAATTACTAGCAGCAGTACCTTTGCTAAATCCTAGCTTAAGCAAATGCTTATCCAATCTGGCATACCAGGCTCTTGGAGCTTGCTTGAGTCCATACAAGGCTTTTCTTAGTCTACAAACTATATCTTCCTGATCAAACAACTGAAATCCTTCTGGTTACTCAATGTAGACTTCTTCCTCTAGATCTCCATTTAGAAATGCTGATTTGACGTCCATCTGGTAAACTTTAAAATCTTTGAAAGCAGTAAAGGCAAGAAATAATCTAACTGCCTCTATCCTTGCCATTGGAGCAAAAGTTTCTTCAAAATCAATTCCTTCCACTTGAGAATAGCCTTTACATATCAGTCTTGCCTTGTTTCTTACAACCTCACCACCTTCATTCAGTTTGTTCTGGAAGACCCATTTGGTTCCAATCACATTTTTGTCCTCAGGTCTGGGAACAAGATCCCAAGTGTGATTCTTTTCAATTTGCATCAATTCTTCTTCCATTGTCTTAGCCCAGTTTTCATCATTGCAAGATTCACTTACTGATTTAGGTTCAATCTTTGAAATCAAACAAATCCCTTCTTGATATTCAACAACTCTTCTTCTAGTTCAAACACCTCTATTTTTATCTCCTATGATTTGATCTTCAAGATGATTCATTCTTACATACCTGGGGGTTTTGGGAATTGCATGAACTTCTATTTCTTGAGCAGGTTCCTCATCTTCTACACAAATATCTTGAGTTACTAGAGTTACCAAATCAATCTGGATCTGAGTCTGGATTTGATCTTGCCTTCCTTGACTTTGACTTTCATTTTGATCATCTGAATCATATCCGCAATACTTGGAATAACCTTCTTTGCTTTCATCAACTTTAACATTAGCACTTTCAACAATCTTTTTCAACCTCTTGTTGAAGCATCGGTAAGCCTTACTTTGAGTAGAGTATCCCAAGAATATTCCTTCATCACTTCTTGTATCAAACTTGCCTAAATCCTCATCTCTTTTGATATAGCATTTACTACCAAAAACTCTAAAATATCTTATAGCAGGAGGATGACCAAACCATAGTTCATAAGGAGTTTTACCATAATTTCCTTTGATCTGCACTTGGTTAAGAGTGTAGACAACAATACTCATAGCTTCCCTCCAATAAACTTGAGGAACATTTGTTTCCATCATCATGGTCCTAGAAGCTTCTTGAATGGTCCGGTTCTCCTTTCCATAACTCCATTTTGCTGAGGAGTCCTAGGAGCAAATAATTGTCTTTTTATCCCATGCTTTTCACAAAAAAGCATCAAACTCACTGGAAGTGAATTCTCCACCTCTATCAGATCTCAAACATTTCAATTTTCCACTAATCTCATTTTCAACCATCATCTTGAACACCTTAAACTTATCAAGAGCTTCTGATTTTTCTTTTAGGAAGGTTACCCACATCATCTGGGAGTAATCATCAATCAACAACATGAAATATCTATCTCCTTGCACACTCCTAATTCTAGCAGGACCACAAAAGTCAGTATGTACCAGTTCCAATCTCCCACTTGAACCTTGTTCCTTACTTTTGAATGCAATTTTGCTCTATTTACCCAATTAACATTCTCTACACATACTATCAGGTTTGACAAGTCTTGGAAGATCTCTCACAGCTTGTGTGGAACTTATTTTGACAATGTTATCAAAATTTACATGACACATCCACCTATGCCACAACCAACTTTGATTTGTTTGAGAAATCAAACAACTTTTGCTTGAACTACTTAAGTGAAAGATGTTACCTTTAGTCTAAGTACCAGATGCAATTTCAGTTCTGGAGCTTTCCAAGATTTTGCATTTTTCATCCTTGAAACGAAGATCATAACCCTTGTCAACCAACTATCCAACACTGAGAAGATTATGCTTCAGTCCTTCCACATACAAAACATTATTGGTCATGTTCTTACCATCAAAAGAGATGAATCCTCTACCATAGATTCTACCAGCTGAGTTGTCTCCAAATTTCACAAGTCCTCCTTCATAATTTTCAAAGCTTAAAAACTTACTCTTGTCTCCAGTCATATGATGAGAACATCCACTATCAATCACCCATTCATCCGTTTCAACAACCTGAGCAGCCAAGGCACTTTCTACATTTGCACAGCTAGTAAATTCAATAGACATTGAATCTTCTTCTTTAATAGCAATGAACACCCAATCACCTTCTCCATGATCAGATTCATCATCTGTGACTCCTTCTTCTCTAGCTTCGTGGACATAGTAACAATTCTTCTAACCCTTGTACCTATTAGGGTTTGGTTTTGAAAACCTCTCCAAACATCTTGAGGCAAAATGACCAATCTTATTACAAGAAAAACATTTGAGTGGCAACTTTCCTTCATACTTACCAGATCCTCTTGGCATCCGTTTGGCAATGAGAGCTTCAAGATCTGCAGTTTCTAATTCAATATCTTTAAGATCCTTTCTTGTCTTCATAAGTCTGTTTGATCTTGTAGAAGAGCTTTCACCTGGATCATATCTTTGCTTTCCATACACATTGGCCTTGAATGCAGTCTCAGACTTAGGAAGAGAATCTCCAAGCTAACTCATTTCAAATGCATAAAGCTTGCCAACTAACGGATCCCTTATGACTATTGTTACTGTCCAGATTTCTTCAATGGCTGCAGCCTTGTGTTTGTAAGCTGTAGGTAAGGATCTGAGCACCTTGGCAACAATTTCTGATTCATCCAATACTCCACATGCATTTCTGATACCGGTCACAAGTTCATTTACTTTCTACATGTAGGAAGTAATGTTTTCATCTTCACTCATTACCAATCTTTCATATTTACCCTTCAGGATTTGTAGCTTGGCACATTTAACATATGTGAGGCCTACCTTTTTTCACTTCTGTTCATGAGACTATTTACAATACTTTTGCTATTACTTTTATGATTGGGGGACTGTTGATCCCAGAATCTTAATTATTAAACCAAATTGATTTTTAAGAAAATAATTGTGCAATGATAATTAGATGTTGCTTTTAAGAAAATCATGAATGGATAATATTAGAAATGGAACTTTAATGTGATTTTAGTATGATTATATGGTAGAATACTTAGGTATTCTTGTATTTAAATTTGCTTTGGCTATGATATCTTTATGTGTTATTAACTTTGAGATTGAGTGTGCAGGTATTGCTAACGAAACCACAAATACAGGAGATCATTCCACACCCTATGTTGTATCCCTTGTGAGCCAATCTAGTTCCACGAGGAACTAAGATCAACTCCATGTATGGTGGAAATGTTGTAATGTTGCATGGGGTCAAGGGAATTAGGTCTACCCTCTGATTTACTTGTATTGTGATATGTGTGGTAAAAGATGTTGTTATGAATCTTGTTTAAGTTTATTTCTTTTAGACCCTCTTCTTGTGTTTTTACTTGACTCTGGGAGTCCTAACTAGATTAAAATCAACCCTAAGTTATACCCCATGGGTCTAGGGACCCTTTTGACTAGGATAACCTTGGGATAACCTCCATATGGTCACTTTAACTTCACAGTGAAGTTAAGTGACGAATTTGGGAGCATGGGGATAATGGGATGAGTGGAATCCACACTCAAGCCCACTTCCAAGTCATGGAATGACTCCATGATCCACCAATAATGGAGTGCTTGTCTCTTTGTGCCTCTCTTTTGGTGGGAGACCCCCATAAAAAGGGTGGTGTGTCATCCACTTCCTTTTTATTTCTATTTTTCTTATTATATTTTATTCCTTTATGAGTTAGAAAAGGGCTATAGTGGGGAACCTCTTGAGTGGGGTTAATTGTTTTAAGTCCACTAGGGATAATGGATAAGAAGTGGGTTTAGTTTTTTAATGCCACTTGGGAATAAGGAAAATGGAGGGAATTTGTTATAAAGAAGAGAGGAGGAGGAGAGTAAGGGGGTTGGATTATTGTGGAAAGAAGGAGAACTTGGAGGAGGAGACTAAGGGTGGAGCTCTTCTTCAACTACATTCCATAATTGGGCTTGTAAAGGTTAGTGAGCCAGTTTACTCACCTATGTATGTTTTGTTCTTGTTTAATGAATGTGGATTTGCAAGGTTGTCTATGTGTTTTTTCGGTTATTTTGGGTTTGTGTTGGGTGTTTGAAAGAGCTTCTTCCAGTTGGAAGACAATGCTCATCATGTATGGGGAAGGGAAGGTGTGAACCTTCTCGGGTGCATTCTTATTTCTTGGTATATGGAAGCCTTGAGGGCATGTTGGTAATTTTGAGCCTAGAGGGCTATAAGGCTTGAGAGCCTATTTGGGATATCCCTGTGATTTTTATTATTTGGATAGCTTGAGGCTATGAGAAAGAATAATTTTGTTGGCTTGAGGCCATGAGAAAAGCTATGAAACTTGTTTGAGAAGAATGTCACCTTTGAGTAGAGTGAGTCTACTTCCCTACCCTCCTTTGAACTCACCTCAGCTGAGTCTTTGTATTGTGAGTAAAACCATGGGTGTTGTGTGTTGTTTGTTCTAATGTTGTGAAGTATTTTTGGTCTATTCTATCATGGGTGTGTGGATGATCTCCCTAGCTCAGGGGTGACCCTCTTGCGGGTCTATGGTAGGGAGGAGAGCTTATTGTGTGGTGTATTCTTTCCTTGGTTGTCATACAGGTATATCTTGGAGCATGTTGAGAGGATTGGAGGAGTTTTCCTTGTTTAGAGAAAATGTTCTATCTCCCCATTTGTAATGAGAGCTTGGTCTCTTTAAGTTTCTTCTTGGATAAGTTTCTTTTAAAGAGGAGAGATTGCTCCCTCTGAAAGTTGTAAAAAAATTTGTATAGGGAGAAGAAAGTAATTCCTCCCTTAGAGTGTTTGTGAGTTGAGAAATCTTACAGTTGTTTATTCTTGTTTATCAAAATTTGCTAAGTTGTGGAATTAGTTGATTGATTTAGACAAAGTTGTTAAAATTGTATTGTTAGTGGGAATGTTGAAATTAGTAAATTGAGTAGTTGAAATTTAGACATTTGAAAGAGAAAAGAAATTGTGTTTTGGTTATTTACTTTTATTGTTGAGAATAAATGCATATGATTATTTATTTCCTTGTTATATTAGATGCTATTAAACTTAGATTGAATTTAGTTACTTGTAATTTAATTTCAATTAAAAGGAAAGATAGTTTTCTTTGAATATCTAATGATTAACACTAGCTTGTATGAAGCTTAATTTCATAGTTGCAATTGATAATAAAATTGTAAGAAAAATAAGAAATAAATTTATATATTATCTTGCCTACGATAAATATTTGATATATATATATATATATATATATATATATATATATATATATATATATATATATACATTTATATATAAAAATAGTTTTCTGTATTGATGAATAAACTGAGAATCTAAAAAATATACACATTGTGAATATATTATGCTAAATATATATATATATATAATTGTAATTAAATGAAGATCTCTTTGCTAAGATTATATATATAAATATATATATTTATTTTTATTTTTATTTAAAATTTTGAAATAGCATATGTGATGAAGTAAAGAGGATCGCAGCATGAGAAAAATACACAGTCGAAAATATCATGAAAGAAGGTGGGGGATTAACCCCCCCACCGGATTTTATTACAAGGAGGGTGTGGGGAGGGGCGGAGCTCCACCCACACCCCACATTTTGGGATGTGGGTGGGGCTCCGCCCCTCCCCACATCCCCCCTCATCATACACCCCACGGCCCCTCCATATCCCTGTGCTCCGCCTTGCCGCTCCCTACGGCCGACACGCCCCTCAACCCTGCTGCGATCTCCACCCGCCACTATCCACTGCGGCCACCTCCTCAACCTTCGCCCTCCACCAGCATCTGCGACCCCATCTCCATGGATTTAGCCTCCCCTACGACCAGCGCCGCCACTGATGCCCATCTGCCCTGCATAACACAAGCACAAATAAAAATCAGGGTTAGGGTTATTTTTACCCGTTTGCTATGATTTGGAATCTCATAATAATATTGTATTAAAACTTGAGTGGAGTTTCCATTAGCATGGTTTAAAATGTGTTTAGATAAAAATAAATGTATATATATATGTGTGTGTGTGTGTGTGTGTGAGTGCATATATATATATACATTTATATATGATATTTGTTATAAAATAAGAAAATTTATTTCATTAGTGATATTTATATATATGTTTATATATATGAATGTATATAAATAAATAATGTATTTAAAATGTAACTATATAATTAATCGTTTATTCATTGTGAGAGGGGGATTAAAAATATATATATATTAAAAGAAAAATAAAATATTTAAATATATATATATTTAAATATTTATTTAAGAAATGATGAGACAATTAATTTGGACATTTAATATTTAAAATTCAACAGATCGGTCTGTAATAGAAACTGTGATTTCAAAGTTAAATTATTACCAAATGGTAGACCATGAAAATGAGACAATTTATTGAAATAAATAGATAAATAAATAAATAAACGATGGAATGTAATAAAAGTAGAAATGCGAGCCAGTATTGAAATAAACTGGGAAATCCAATTAAAGGTCAACCACCTACCAAGGAAATCCTAAGCGTGGAAAAACAAACCCGACTGTAAATGTAGTGATCGTCATCAAGCAAATAGTAAGTCCAGCATAGTGAATGCACGCGTGTGTGAAATATTCCATAAACAACATTAACGTTGACGCCTTAAATGTATGCAACCGAGCACGCTTATGCGTGCGAGGGGGAATTCAGAGTAGTAAGGGAAAATTTTTGACAATTCGTATCATGACCACATGTTGCATGTGGACATGACATGCATGTTTGCGTGTTGTGACCACATGGGAAATGTGGGCATGGCAACATATTTGTCACCTTCATACAGATTTTTCAGTTTACTCTAGATTTCATAAACAGTTTGCAAATCTAGGACATTTGCCAATTCGATATCAGATAGGACACTCAACAATGCTTCTTTGGCTCAAGTATTGCGTTCAAAATCTCTGAGTTCATCTGTGTTTGAAGGTCCATTCTTTGGAATCTTATACACATTCTTGCTAATTGTCCAAAAGCCATCACCCATACATTCTAGATGACACTGCATGCGTACTTTCCAGAGGGAGTAATTTGTTCCATCAAATCTCGAACTTTCCTTCTTGTAGATTGACATCTTGGATCTCCTCAAGCGGTCAGGCTTCTTTTAGAGGAACTTGGCTCTGATACCAATTGTTAGAAATAGTCTAGACAACTGAGAGGGGGGAGTGAATCAGTTGTCCCTAAACTTTAACCTTTTATGAACCTTTTAAATCTTCTTTGTAATCAGATTAATGATGTAAACATTTAACCATAAATCAACATATGAGCAGAAACAACATGAACACACAACACTAGAATTTTGACGTGGAAAACCAGATTAAGGGAAAAACCACGGTGGGGGTTAACCCACAAAAATGTGTACCATGTTAAAAGTACTTAAGAAAATAGAAGGCACATGCCTTCGGGCACACTGTCCAGAGCTCACTGCTCAAGAAGAGGCTCACTGCCTATAAGAAATTATGATTTATACAAAAATAATGAACTAAGAAATAGCATCTACATTCATGCTTGAATCAGTCCCCTTGAAGGCTCATGACTTCTGCTCTTATCTTTAAAATCTTTTTCACAGATTCTTCACTCTATACTCCCTTCGCTCCTCTTCTTCTCTGCTCTTCTTTTGATCCCTTCTTCGGATTTAATTCATTGTGTACAAGGATGCTTTTCAACAACTCTTCAACAAGTGTTTATATGCTTCATCAGCTTTGGAATGATCAACAAGGTCAGCTAAACTTGATGTAGATCATCACACTGTTAGCCAAACACAACTGAGACTTGAATCTTCTTCTATAACCATGCCACGCTTCATAAAATGCTCTTAGATCATCCGCAACATGCTAGGAACATCTGGTCGGCTAAGGCTGGGAAGAACATCAACCTCAAAGAAGAAATCTTCAGTCAACAAGCTCGAACTTCAATGAGGACCTCAAACATCATAGCCACATGATCCAGAGACCTCCACAAGCACATTAAAATCACCAATAACATTCATTCTAAACCAAATTACCAGAATCATTTGTATCTTTCTCTGGAACCTCAAGAACACTATATGCCATGACTGTCAAACAAAAAGAATAGCTTGCAGACCTCCGAACCACAAACCACTGGAGTTGATGATACACACTGACTTCCCAAACATGCCTTCAGATCCGTAGATCATAATTTTATATTACCAGAGCAATCTGGACCTCTTTCCTGTCACTCTATCTTTCTTGAGTATTGCAGGAACCGGTTCAACTCAGATGGCCATAACTCCTTCAAATCTTCATGTGGAATTCTCAAATCTTAACTGTAGCAACCTATGACAATCCTCTACACAGCTATATGGTCTATAAGAATTCATTGTTATTAATTTTCTCAATATCCTCAACAATCTGGTCTTCTATACAGATAGCAACAGTTGACACTAATGGCAACAAGAATATGTTGACATTAATGACAACATCACTTAGGCACATATTTACAACAGAAACATCATCAAAATCACTATGTGGAAAGCACGAGTGCTTCTACTAGCCAAGCATCAGATAAGATGTACAACCCCATCATCATATTAGAAACTAAGTCCAATTTTTGATTTCTCGCTAAAGGGATGCTAGGTCCGCATCAGTATAAATGTTTTTTGTCATCCACCCGCTAGATAGAAACACTAGAGGAAGGGAAACAATAAATAAGAGAGGAGAAACAAGTGTCTTAGGGACAATCACGTAGGAGGGTGCCCCCAAGTCACCAACGGCAACACTATTTCTGTAAGACACAACACACAACAATGAAACCAGAGAGAGGCAATATAGAAGAATGATGATACAAATAGAAGAAGGTCACAACAGAGGTGGTCTCCTAGTATACTGGACCTTACAAGAGAGTTAGGGGTCATCCCAAGAGGCCTAAACAACACATAACACATCACAAGGCAAGCACATCACAAGGGAGATAAAGGGTTAGAAATACTTACCTGTAGGATCTTTGTATCAGATTTTTGAATTTGTGAACCTCTTGGAGAGGTACTCGATCATGTTTAGTGAAAAATTTGAATGGTTCTTATGTAAGTCTTGTTTATTATCATATGATGCTTGTTCCTTAGATCCTTGTGTAAATGAGACTTTTTGTTGCTTATGAGGGGGAGAACCACTATTATTTCCAACTGTTGACAATCATCTTACTCTCCTCCAATTTTTAGCAATTTTTCATTGTTGATGTCGTCTAACACAGTAACATGAATCATCCTATACCATCTCACTCATCTATATCAGTTGTTCTATTTGTCTTTTTGATGTGTTTTGGTTATCTCTAGATCCATATAAGGATAACAGAGGAGGAACCTCAGCATAAATTCCATTTCTTCATGGCCGAGGTTGGTTATCCAACTTTTGCTTATCCACTTCAATCATTCCCATGATATTATCATAGTCTAAATAATCATCATCCTCTACCTCTACTAAACCTTGTTCCAACATATTGTTATTAGTATGTTTAGGAAAAGGATTAGTGAAGATTTGTAAATTTTGATTCGGCAAAGCAACTAACTTATTTCTGTTATCATTCACACTCGATACTTGTATGATATTTGAATCAATGAAGTCTTGTATTTCATGTTTAAGACACATACATCATTCAGTATCATGTCCTTGTGTCTGATGGAAGCAACAAAAAGCATTAGCATCGAAGTAAGGTCCTTGTGCTTTGCTAGGATCAACCGGCTTAATCGGGGGAAGCTTCAAAATGTTATTACTCACAACTTGATTCATGATAGAGTGATAAGACTCAGATATCAGAGTAAACTTTCTTGGTTGATATGATGCTTTATTTGAATTAGTGATAGCATACACATCAGAAAAGTTGTTCGTATTCGGTCCATTAATCTTGATGAAACTCCTATTATTATTATTCCTCTTAAAGTTGGTTTGTGATGATCCACCCATGGATTGACTAACTTGAGCCGATGAGTTTTGGTTTTCATACTGACTAGACAAAAGTTGATAATCATGAAGGGCAGTGCATAAATGTTGAAAGGTGTTATACTTCATTAAGAGGATCTTATCATGGATGTTAGGTTGTAGATTTGTACAATAAACGCCTTCTAAACATCCTCATCTTTCATCTGATACTGAATTTGCATATATAAAGCTTGATATTGACTAATGAATTTAGTTAACTTCTCTTTTAGACGTTGCTTGCAATGAACTAAGTTAATCAAAGAGACTTGAGGTCCAGTGTTTTCTTGAAAATGTTGTAAAAATTGATCAATCAATTGTGAAAAGGATTGTATTGAATTTGGAGGCAAAGAGCAAAACCATTCTAACGTAGTATCTTTGAGAGATCGCAGGAAAAGTTTTGCCAACAAATCCTCTTCAAAATAGAAATCACTACACATAGCTGTGAATGCTGCCACATGAGTATTAGGATCACCTTTTACACCATATTTTTTAAAGAGAGGAGTCTCAATCCTCTTGGACATAGGAGTTCTCAAAATTGCATAGGAAAGGGGATTATGGGCATGATATGTTGGTATATTAGGTTGCAAAGAATTTGTCAGATTTGTTCCCTTTTGTTGTAAAGCAGTCATGCCCTGCAAAAGTTGGTTTAGGATGGCATCATTGGGAGATGCATTTTTCTATGAGGAATTGGAACCAAAGTGAGGAGGTGATTGAGCTTGAGATATGATAGCCAGAGGCTATGGATAGGTCAACGATGGTTGGACATAATGGTAGGTGGTAGGTGGTCGAGAATAACTATATGTAATGGGAGGTTGAGAATAAGTGGGATGAAGAGGTGGTTGAGAGCAATTATTCATAGAAGAGGTCCCCTTAGGAACCAAATTCTAATAATTAAATCCCACAGCTTTGTAATTAGTGCCATTAGATACTCCAATACCAGTGGTAGTATTATAAGCATTTGCATCAGTTGTTAAGATTGTTGATGTAAATGAAGATATTCTGGTAGTCGGTATAGGTACTGATACTTGAGTATGAGATGGTGATAAAGTGTTATTTATCATTTGTGCACATTCGGTTCTTGCATAATATTGGTTTGTACAATGTGTGCTAATCCACGGGTTGCATTAATACCATCTTGTCCCTATTTTATCAATTCTCTTACATGGTGAATCACATGTACAACATCTTCAGCTATCCTCTCAATTTCCACATAGTCTTGAAATTGAGCTAGGTCTTTGTCAAGTTTATCTATTTTATCATCAGATACATATCTTGTCATCTCAATAGTATCATCAACGTCATGAAAAGTTTTCTCTTCCATTGTACTTGTGATGGGTGTAATACCTTGTAACATTTGAGTCTCTCCTTTTGTAAAGAAGGTGTTCAATGTGCCAACTTCTTTGAGAGAACTAGATCCCATGTGCCTTATATTTTTTCTTAAAGGAATATTTCTCTTAGGACATAAAGTTATTAGACTCATACAAATCTAAGATGACGACAAGTCAAAATATAGTGAAAATACACTAAAATATGCGATCCTTTTTACCAAATCTCAATGCAAAGGAGCATGACAAAGGGTGTTGTGAGGAAAATGATGATGGATAGAAAATTATATCAGTAATAACAGCCACCTAATTCCAAAATATCCATCACAACACACTTATAGTGCCACTCAAGGTCAAACCCTAGTGAAAATATAGCAAAAATAGGTAATTTTTCATGATTTTTCAATTCCAAGACCTTCCAAAAGAGATGTTGTAAAGAATTTTAGGAGGTGAAGAAAATAATAGAAATTATATCAGTCACATATAAGCATAAAATCTATTACAACACACTTAGGGTGCAAACTAGGCCAAACCCTAGGGCAAAAATAGCAAAAATGTACAATTTTTCACCAAATTTTCAATACAAGATGTCAATAGAAAGGTGTTGTAAATATTTTTTGGAGGAGAAGCATATAATACCCCTGATATCAGCCAATTAGTGTAAAAATATTCTATACAACATGCCTATAGTGCAAATTTAGAGAGTCGATAACGCCAAATCTAGTGAAAATCAATGTTTTTCAAGCCCTAGGTTTGAGATTTTGATGTAAAATGCTATATGAATGTTTTGCAAGCTGATTTATGATGAAAATTAAATTATCTCAGATCTTAAAATTATTTCCAATCCCTAACATGCAAGATGCAAGTGCAAATCTAGTGAAAAATAAATGAAAATACTAGTTTTTTATTGAAATTTTCTATACAAAAATGCAAATTTTTGAAATCTAAATGCAAATTTGTATTAAAATGTAACACTAAAACCAAATAAAAATTTTAATGAGTGTCTTAGATTAGTAGAAAAATCTGAAACAAGATTTTACCTACAAACCCTATATTTTGGAATTACTAGGTTATATGAAAAATGCAAAATTTCCAACAAAACCCTAGCAATTTTATGATAAAAATGCAATGTAAGATATTGAATTTTTGTAATTTTCTGTAATTTAAATCAGATCTAATGCAAAAATCATAAATTTTATGAAATTCAAATTAATTGATGCAAAATAGAAGCCCTAAAATGCAATTTTTTTGTAAGTTTTCCAATGTAATAAGATGAATGACTTTATGAATGAATGAAATCACTATAAATCTAAAGCACAACACTCAGAAAGGTGCAAACAAGTCCAACAACACGGGTTCACCAAAATGTAAAGGGTAAAATTTGGATAGTGGAGTTTTTAGTATTTTTGTATGTATATCCTCCTTTCACCCTTTCATTGAAGGACCTAGGGTCGAGTTGCAATGTATTATCATACCCTAGGTCACTATGAGATGTAGGGAAACTTGGATTTTAATAATTTTGATTTCCAATTCTCTTCTCTTATGCTTAATTATACCTTAAAACCCTAATTATGCAAATACGACAACAAACAGACGAATATCAGAAAATGCTACTACAGAAAGATGTAAAATAATGAATGACTGCACACCTATTTTTGGGGTTTGGAAGTGGAATAGTTGGGGACTAAAGAGCGGGCGTCCAAGTCCAAGGTCTTACTTTTTGTAAGGATCTACAAACAAGATCTGCAACCTATTCTTGTTGTACCAAAGGTTTTCCCGTCACAGAACTTCGAGGACTAATGAGAGAGTGCCCTAGTCTAGGGAGCTATTTTCTTCTCTGATTTGCAATTTTGACACTTTGTTGTACCCTCCTACAACTTCACTTTGTCTATAGCTTCAACCTGTAACCTGTAATCATGAAAAATTTGGGAGGGGATTGTGGTGTTTAGAGGCTTGTCTCAGTCAAGCCCCAGAGAGATATTCAAGTCTTCCGAACACCATTGTCAGATAGAAAGTACATGGCCTTGTGAGGAAGAGGCAAAAACCAAATGGTAAATGCTCAAAAACACAATAGATATCACCTTGTAGTGAAGATCTCATGGGAGGAAGAAGCTCTTCATGCCATGAGGAGATGATTTCTCAAATATGCAAATACAAACACATAGACAACACAAATCTACTCTTGCAACACAATGAAAGCCTTGAATCACCTTTAGAAGACAATAGCTTGCTAGTAATCATCTAGTTGTAATCTAGTTTACAAATGAATGCCCAAACATGCTTTTATATGGAACTACAAACACTCCCGCCAAGAATTTCGTAATTCAAACTTACTGTGTTGGTATAGGACCCAAATAACGATCACAAGCTGACACTAAAAAATTGGGACTGACCCAAAATAGGGCAGGACTAGGGTGCAGGTGCCCAAGTCCTCCCCCTATTTTGGGTAGGGTTAGGTTCAAGGGATCCCCCTAGGTCCCATTTGTCATGAAACTTAGGGCTCATTTCATCAGGATGTCAAATTATGATGCAAGATGTCCTAAATGCAGATAAAAGACTTGAGAGCTAAACCTTATGAGGGAAAAGCCCCCCAAGGGGACATTTTCTAATGTTACAGGTCATAAAATTGCATTTACGACAAATAGAGGAATGAAGATACATAGAGAAGAATGTCACAACATATTCGTTGCCTCTGTATCCTTGCTCCAACAAGAGCGTCAAGGATCATCCAAAGAGAACTAACAAAATAAAATACATTCTAGGCAAAACATATAGGGATAACATCACATACAAGCATAACACATATAACACATGGGTACTATTCTTGCGAGTCAGCCTATAGAAAATCATCCTCCTCCCAATCTTTCTCATCATAAAGGGATGGTGGGCGAGATGCTAGAGGGACTACAAAAAGTGTAGTACAAGAAGTAGAACTAGGTTCATGATGTGATGGATCAATCACTAGGGAAGGATCGTCATGCATGTCCTTAGAGGCCAACTCCATTAATTTTGTAAAAACCAAGGACAATTGTAGAAGATTTTTTGGCGGTTCAGGGATGTCTTCCGAATAACTATCAAAATAAATCACAAGAGGTAATGTAATAGTGCTAACAATGGGGTCACAAGCACTATCAATCATAGGAGACTTGAATAAATAGAAGATTCCCATAGACTAAATGGTTGCTTAAAAATTTAAAATGGCATGTATGGATAAGGCTCACACTTATGCTTGGGTGAAGGTGGTTGAATGCCAATATCAATGGTGACGGGATGCAAGACATTAGGGAATACCTAGTGTTAGGTTTGCTGGACTAGAACCATTTATGATAGAGCACTACTCGAAACAAATCTATTAGTGGTTCATTCTAAAGGATCAGCAAATGGTTGGCTAGATGGAAGAGATGATGGGATGGATCTCTCTATAGATAGAGGCAAGGATACTAGGACCACATAGACAATCGTTTCAACTTGATCAATCATCGAAGAGATGGGAAACGGTGGGTCAACATGTGGAGCTAATTCAAGGGACAACTACATATGATAAGGAAGAGGTTCAAATCTTGCATCAAGTTGGTGAGTCATAGCACGACATTGTCTCCTGCGTTGTTTTGCATTCTGATTTCATCTTGTACAATTTAGAGCATTCTCAAGATAAACTGAGGTGTCTTCCAACATAGGTTCCTTTTCTTCCTCTACTCAGGGAGTAGGAGGAGGAACATAAGGAACCACTAAAGGTTGGGAGACAATGAGAGAAGGATCTCTCACCATGGGTTGTCATTCTCTTAGAGTCTGCAGGACAAGAGGAGATACTGAGATAGCTACAGGCGAGTGAGAAATCACAGTGAAGAGCGCCCATGCCACAGATTGTTTTCCTCTAGATTCTAAAGAAGCATGAGGAATGAAAGCAATACTTTGTGGGTGGGGAGGTCTAGATTGTGTAGGGTGCTTGCCTCGTACTCCTTGGTAGGATGTTGGAGGTGGCACTTTAACATAGAGACTAGACGCTCAGGGTTAGGGAAGGATTCCCAATTTAGGCTGTGGTTTGTTCACCACCTATAGAATAGGGGGAACTACTATCATAGCTACCAGAGATCAAGAAAGATCAAGGGTAGCAGCTGGGATAAGATACGAGGAGACACCAATAGACAATTGAACAATTTGACTAGCCTTGAATTTCTGATAAGAGACACAGAAAATCATTGTGAGGCCTAGTGGGCTTAACAGGCTGTGGCTAGAAGTAATGAAGCGAAAATTTTCCACAAAGAGCCAAAGTCTTGAACCCACTATGATATACAATGTACACCTATCCTTGAAATGGAAACTTTACACACTTATGGATTATGGAGGGGATCACCTTCATGGAAGCGAGCCATGGGTGGCCCAATTTCACATGAAATTGAGTTGAGGTTGGAATGATGGCAAAGGACACATCCAAGAATTTTGGTCCAACCTAGAGGGGAAGAGTTAAGACACCAAGGGTAGGTTGAGTGGAACCATCATGCACTCTAACTAAGACTTCTGATCTCTCGTACTTATCTTGGTATAACTCATGCACATAGAGGACCTCCTCTGTAACTATATTTGCCAAGCATACAGGATCAATGAGTACTCCCCTTGTGGCTTTGTCATCAATCCTGGTGGTAATGTAGAGAGGACCGTCAGGTGCACGAATAAAGGCATCGATATGGGTAAAGGAAATATCAAGCTTGGAGTCAACTAGTTTTTGGTTAGGGTAAGCATCTATCATGGAAAATAGGTTCTCTAAGTTCTTGTCTCGATGATCAAAATTTATTGAAGTAGGTACTTTATCGACAAATTATTCCACAAGGTTGGTAGCATGGTTAGGAAGTGGATTTGTATAAATTTGCAAGTTTTGATTAGGCAGAGCTACAGACTTATTCCCTTTATTATTCTCAATAGCTATTTGGATAACATTAGAGTCAATGAGGTCTTGAACTTCATGTTTAAGATACATACATCGCTCATTGTCATGTCCAAGAGTTCGATGATATTGACAAAAGGCCTTCTGGTTAAAAGAAGGAGATAACGGTTTAGAAGTGTCAATAGGGTGAATAGATGAAAGATGGATAAGGTTGTTGTTAAGTAGCTATAGCATGATGGAATGAAGGGGTTTGGAAAGTTGTGAAAATAGTTGATTCCTTGGTTTGAATTTATAGGGGGTCACAATAGAAGATGTTGCAGCCACAACAGTGATTGAATATTGTTTGAAGAATTAGAAGAAATTTTGATAAAGCTTTTATTTTATTTCTTGAATGAATGAAGATGTGTATAAGTGTTTTGGATTGACCAATGGGAGTTGACGAGGAAGAGCCCCCATATTGACTAACTAATAGTTGGTAATCATGGAGAGCTATGCAAAGATGTGTAAAAGAAGGATATCACATTAAGAGAATCTTATCATGGAGCTATGGATGTAGGTTTCCAATGAAAACCCTCTGCACATCAACATCTAAAAGAGAATAAGGACTTTGAGAAAATAGGGCTTGATAACACCTAATGAAATCAATCTCTTTCTCCTTCACTCCTTGTTTACAATGAACTAAATTGGTCAATGTTCCTTGAGGTCTGATGTTGGCTTGAAAGTGTTGGAGGAATTGATTGACGAGTTGTTGAAAATAACCAATTGAATTAATAGGTAGAGAGAAAAACAAATCCAAGGCCATGTCTTTTAGAAACTTAGGAAAGAGTTTATCCAAGAGAGCATCTTCAAAGAGAAAGTCACTACACAAGGCGGTAAAAGCTGACACGTAGTTATTCAGGTCTCCTTTTCCAAAGTACTTCTCAAAACAAGGAAATTCAAACTTATCAAGCATTAGAGTTCTAAGGATAGCAAGGGATAATGGACTATGAGTGTAATAAGATGGAATGGTAGGATGTGACTTGTTGATATGCGCCAAACAACTGAGATGAGGGGGGGTGAATCAGTTGTCACAAAAACTTAAACACTTTTTACAATTTAAACATTCATCACTTATCCACAATTATTATGATTTAACAATGAGTACATGAAATTAGAAACTTAACCACATATACAACATCAAACACAAGAGAAACCAGATTTATGTGGAAAACCCCAAGGTGGGGAAAAACCATAGAGAGGATTTGATGCAGAGGCATCCACACTAAAACCTTGACATACAGCATGTATGTCTACAACCCATCATCATCATCATATTTTCTGTTAACATTGTCAGCATCATCATATTTTCTCTTGCCGACCGATATCCTCTTGCAGACAAACCTTCAACCTTTCACCTGTCAGCAGCATCATCATATCCAGCTATCGGCAGCTTCATCATATTCGGCAAGCGCAATCATCCTCCTGACGATCACTGTTCATCTTACCGCCAACCTCTATCTGCAGCATCATGATGTTCGACATCATCTTCATCAGCAGGATATAAAATATCCGGTTCCTCCCATATATCCTGATGACGACACTCTCATGCACCTTTCCTTTAGACGCTTACGTCACCCTGATCTCCGACCTACTTAAACAAGCAGCATCAGGATATGACTTATCCGGTCATATTGAAACATCCTGATGATGATACTCAACTTTATACTGATGACGAATATTCTGCCGAATATCCTCCTCCCGATCCACTTAACTTCTCAATGCCTTATGCCGATACCAAAACACTTATGGTCAGCAGGATAAACCTTTATCGGGTGATATTTCGGAATGTCCTGATGACGATTATCCTGATGACGATGACGTCATATGCAGTTCCTTCAATATCCTGCTGTCGGCCAAACTTAACATTATCGGCCCGCGATGATTTTATCAACCTGATCAACTAACTTATGCCGATATACTCTTCCTCGGCAACACCTTGTGATGATCACCCTGAAATGCATTCACCTTATGCAAACAACTGTATCATGCTCACCTCCATCTACTCGGATGACGCCCGAAGTAACTGCAAGATATACACAGAAATATCCTGATGATGCCGTTGTGACGAATTTCTAACCTTAGCGAATTTCGATCCGCCAAACCTCCCGAGGTGACCCGATCTGCTTCCTGGACAACTTTCCAGACTCGAACTACCAGCACGACCTAGCACATGCCCATGCTAGGGTTCTCAGCACATCTCGACTGCGATCCTGCAAACATACATGTGAACAAATAGAAAATGCAAACTAAATCCTAAACTATTGTACATAGCCATTCCACCGATTCGATGAATCAACCGGTGGAATGGATCAGCGAATCCATGCAACCACCAGAACAGCAACTCGATTACACAATGGAATTCAAAACAGAGAATGGACACAAACAGGATCTCTTTATTGATTTCAAAAGATGCAAATACAATATTCTGTCTCTCTCTCTGTCTCACTCTGTGCAACCTAGCTCCTCAATATATCTAAAAGCAACCGATCCTAATGCATAAATAGGAATTCTCGCGAGTACTACCAACTCGACTCCAAGCGGCTGGGAGCTTCCAAGCGGCTAGGAAATCTCTCCAGGCGGCTGGGAGATCCAACCGGACATACAGTATAACAGTTGTCCAAACAAACTATCTAAAAATAGTAAAGTATGGTCAACATGACCTTATTACACGCATTGGTCTTATAAGACCTTCTTGGAAACATTAACCAAACCTATAACAAACTAACTGCCTCATGGAGGCCAGCTATCAGGTAGGTGCTCCTGCACCATACTCCCCAACATAAAAGAACTCATGTCCCATGAGTTAGGTTGTGGAAGTCCTCCACCTTTACACTTTGCCTTTGCAGTGTCTTGACCTGTTCCAGCTTTGTCCTCTGCTGGCTCTCGGCTGCTCCAAGACTTCTGAACTGTAACTTGTTTTCTTGCAAGTAAATCCTCATGCCTGTCAATGTAGGCCCTTCTCTCACATACCTTGTGTTTGTCAGGTTGTCTGACCAGAACCTCTGTCTGAACTGCCTCTTGAACTTCTATAATGTTCAACTCTGTCTTTCTTTCAACCTTTATAGGACAAACAATAGTCCCAACTATGACAACATCCTTGTCATTCCTCTCAACTGGTTGCTGTTTGCAAACCTGTTGATGAACCTGCTGCTGACCTTTGTCAGTCAAAACTAAAACTGTCTTCAAACTGTTGTCCTTAACAACTTCTTTCCCTGCAATGTCCTCAACTGCCTGTATGCCTGCTACTATAGGCATATGAACAAATTCCTTCTTTCCCACTAAAATGATTTTGGCTGTCTCCTGTGCTGCAGCATCTTCCTGCAATGGCATCAACATAATAGTTTTCCCATCTTTCTTGATGGTGTAGGTATTAGCATACCCATCATACAGTACCCTCCTATCAAATTGCCATGGCCTACCCAACAGTAGGTGACAACATTCCATGGGCAAAATGTCACACAAAACTCTATCATGATATGCTCCAATCTGAAAATCAACATATGCCTGTTCATATACAAAAAGTGATTGACTATCACTCAACCAAGATGCCTTGTAAGGGTGATGGTGTGGAATCCTTTCCAAATTCAGTTTATCCACTATTTCCTGAGAGACCATGTTGTCTGTTGAACCAGTATCAATGACAACCTTACATACTTTACCTTTGCTCTTGCATGTGGTCTTGAAAAGAGCTCTTCTTTGCATCATATCTTTTGATGTCTGCAAACTAGTTCTCCTTAGCATCAATGCTTCTCCCTCCTCAGGATACCCATAATTGTCAGGAACTCTATCTCGATAAGTGTTGAAACTTTGCACACTTTGCTCTACTTTCTCTTCTTGCACAAGTTGTACTCTCTTGTCATTCATTCTATCATCTCTAGATGATGAACCCTTGTTTTCTGGACATTTGAAAAATGGATGACCAAACTCACCACAGGTGTAACACTTTCCTGAAAATGTAGTAGAACCTCTACCACTTCCAAATCTGCCTCTATTACCTTTCCATCCACCTCTGAAATCAGACTGTCCCTGTCCTTTACCAGTGTCTTCTTGACCCTCATTGGTTTGCCTTGTTGTAGGGGCTAATCCTCTTCCCCTCATATTGCTGCCTCTTCCTCTCATGGACTTATCTTGTCTCCTATTCATCTTTTCTTCAATCCTGATTGCCATTTGGTAACAATCCTCCACACTCTTAGGGTTAGCTAAAACTAACTCATCCTGTATGTTCAATCTCAAACCAGCCAAGTACCTAGCCACCTTTTCTACCTCATTCTCATGATGACCAGATCTCATACTCAACTTATAAAACTCCTCAGTATATGCCTTCACATCCATTTCCTTCTGCCTTAAAAATTGCAGCTTCTTAAACATCTGAATTTCATAATCCTTGGGCAAGAATTTACCTTTGATCCTTGCTACCATTTTATCCCATGAAGTGATCTTTGACCTTCCTTGTTTCCTTCTCTCGGATTGTACATAATCCCACCATACCAAAGCATGACCTCCTAACTTGGTCTTTGCAATCTTTACCTTCTGATCCTCAGCAACATCTTCACATTCAAAGTGATTATCAAGTGCAGCAATCCAATCCAGTAACTCATCTTCATTCAAACTTCCATTATACTTGGAAACATCAACCTTTACCTTAGGTTTATCACTCTGCACTGCCTTTAACAGTTTTGCAAATCTCTGGTCTTCAGCATCCAGATCTTCAAATACCTCTTCATACTCTTCAACAGCATCTTCATCTTCTTCTGATTCACTGTTGTCCACTTCCCTCTTTTTGTTCTTCTCCAAGGCTACAAGCCTGGCTTGAAGTGCTTCAGCAAGCTCCTTCATCTTCCTCATCTCTCTGGCATGTTTTTCCTTCATCTCCTGCAATTCCCTTGCAGTACCATTACCTTTTGGAGGCATTTTGTCAACCTCTCACTCCTCTACCTCTGTCTTTTCAGTGACAGAATCAACACACAACAGCCCAGACCTTTTGCTGAGCTCTGATACCACTATGATGCAGAGGCATCCACACTAAAACCTTGACATACAACATGTATGTCTACAACCCATCATCATCATCATATTTTCTGTTAACATTGTCAGCATCATCATATTTTCTCTTGCCGACCGATATCCTCCTGCAGACAAACCTTCAACCTTTCACCTGTCAGCAGCATCATCATATCCGGCTATCAGCAGCTTCATCATATTCGGCAAGCGCAATCATCCTCTTGACGATCACTGTTCATCTTACCGCCAACCTCTATTTGCAGCATCATGATGTTCGACATCATCTTCATCAGCAGGATATAAAATATCCGGCTCCTCCCATATATCCTGATGACGACACTCTCATGCACCTTTCCTTTAGACGCTTACGTCACCCTGATCTCTGACCTACTTAAACAAGTAGCATCAGGATATGACTTATCCGGTCATATTGAAACATCCTGATGATGATACTCAACTTTATACTGATGACAAATATTCTGCCGAATATCCTCCTCCCGATCCACTTAACTTCTCAATGCCTTATGCTGATACCAAAACACTTATGGTCAGCAGGATAAACCTTTATCGGGTGATATTTCGGAATGTCCTGATGACGATTATCCTGATGACGATGACGTCATATGCAGTTCCTTCAATATCCTGCTGTCAGCCAAACTTAACATTATCGGCCCGCGATGATTTTATCAACCCGATCGACTAACTTATGCCGATATACTCTTCCTCGGCAACACCTTGTGATGATCACCCCGAAATGCATTCACCTTATGCAAACAACTGTATCATGCTCACCTCCATCTACTCGGATGACACCTGAAGTAACTGCAGGATATACACAGAAATATCCTGATGATGCCGTTGTGACGAATTTCTAACCTTAGCGAATTTTGATCCGCCGAACCTCCCGAGGTGACCCGATCTGCTTCCTGGACAACTTTCCAGACTCGAACTACCAGCACGACCTAGCACATGCCCATGCTAGGGTTCTCAGCACATCTCGACTGCGATCCTGCAAACATACATGTGAACAAATAGAAAATGCAAACTAAATCCTAAACTATTGTACATAGCCATTCCACTGATTCGACGAATCAACTGGTGGAATGGATCAGCGAATCCATGCAACCACCAGAACAGTAACTCGATTACACAATGGAATTCAAAACAGAGAATGGACACAAACAGGATCTCTTTATTGATTTCAAAAGATGCAAATACAATATTCTGTCTCTCTCTCTGTCTCACTCTGTGCAACCTAGCTCCTCAATATATCTAAAAGCAACCGATCCTAATGCATAAATAGGAATTCTCGCGAGTACTACCAACTCGACTCCAAGTGGCTGGGAGCTTCCAAGCGGCTAGGAAATCTCTCCAGGTGGCTGGGAGATCCAATCGGACATACAGTATAACAGCTGTCCAAACAAACTATCTAAAAATAGTAAAGTATGGTCAACATGACCTTATTACACGCATTGGTCTTATAAGACCTTCTTGGAAACATTAACCAGACCTATAACAAACTAACTGCCTCATGGAGGCCAGCTGTCAGGTAGGTGCTCCTGCACCAGGATTAACTCTCAATATATATTACAATCTTGAAATAATGATGTTCAAGCTTGGTCACTCCACGGTCCTAAACATACTGGCTTATTTCCATGGAGAACAACTAGGTCTAGCAGGCTCACTACCTCAACCCAAAACCTAGCAAGATTACAATAAGGGCTATTAAACCTTGAGGGCTATTAAACCCTACTGGTGGCTTACTGTTAGACTCACTGCCATGATCAACACCTTTCTATATTTGTAACTGAAGTACAATAATTCCCCTGCTCTGGTCTTCATCTGCTATGCTCTTCCTCTACTCTACTCTTCCTCTGCTCTTCTCCTCTTCTTTCCTCTGCCTCTTCTCTGCTCTGCCTTTTGGACCTTTCTTAATATCTTGTCATTTTTCACTCAAGGACATTTTTTCCATGACTCAACTAGAAGTATTTATTCACCACAACAACCTTGGAATGATCATCAAGGTCAACATCACAATCATCAACCATTGGAACAATCTCCAAGGTCAGTATTACAAACATTTACAAAATAGGTCCTAACCTATTACAACATTGTGCAAAGGAAATGAATTGTGGATCACACCATGCCTTAGCTAGGACTCAAACATGATCTTCCATGCCACAACATGCTTCCACAATCTTCTAGAGATCTCCGCAATCACTGGGATTAACCAGGTCGACCAAACTGGTTAAACGTTACACTATCTGGGAATAATCTTCAAACATGATCTCAAGTCCTTAACAGAGACCACTATCAAGATGGGAACATGATTAGGAGATATCCACAAGCACGTTATAATCATTAGGAGTAACCAAACAAACCTTAACCACTTTGTCCATAGGAATCTTCTCACCTGAACACATGAACTTCACTGTCTTCAACTGTCATAAAAGAAGGATGGCTTACGGACCACCAAAACATGAACCACTACAATTGTAGGCAATTATCATCATCCCAAACTTATCTCTAGAACCGTAGAGAAAAATACTTTATTGCAGAGGAATGTGAAGCTAAATACTATCTTCTTGTCCCAACTGAACTTATAGAAAAAAATAGGTTTCACTCTGGTGAACACAACTCACTTAGATCTTCATGCAGATGGCTCAAACCTAGAATGTAGCATCCTTAGACATACCTCTAACTTACTTCTAATCTGTAGACCATGATCTCCAAGCAGAAGTAAATGCGGAGTAGTTTACCAGATTGTTCTTCAGCATACAACTCACTGTCTGTACTACACTTCTCTGTAACTCACTCGTTTCTTCCAGAGAGGCTAATTTTCTCAATATCCTCAACATGCAAGTCTTCTAAACAAGTAATAGAATAAGATACAGTTGACACTAATGACAACAAGGATATGTTGATATCAATGACAACATTGATTAGGCACATACTTGCAACAATCTCCCCCTTTATCATCGATGGCAACATATGATGTGAAAAACTGCAACAGCCATCAAGACAAGATTCTCTGCCTTTCTCTTTACACACCTACACTTCTTTATTTCTCCAAAATTCTCCCCCTTTCTTTTACACATCTGCAATCTAAGTTTTTCACATGACTTCTCTCCCCCTTTGACATCAATGGAAAAGGGCACATACTTGCACTCTTCTGCTCTGATCTAATCTCTCTTCTAAACTCTCTGACTACCCCCCCTTAGAAGTAGCCATAAAAGCATCAATCCAAACCTCTGAACACCTCTAGACTAATGCACTATTGTACATCTTAGTTTAGAGTAGGAGGCGTGATGACCCCTAACTTTTCTCAAAAGTATCCTTAGGCAAAGGCTTGGTAAAAATGTCTGCAATCTGATCCTTGGTAGAAACATACTCCAACTTGACTTCATTCTCTGTCACTTTTTCTCTTAGGAAATGATACCTAATGGATATGTGCTTGGTCCTTGGATGCATCACTGGGTTTTTTGATATGTTTATGGCACGTGTTCTCACAAAAGATTGCAATAGGTTCTTCATATATAATTCTGATGTCCTTCAAAGTCTGCTTCATACATAACACTTGAGTGCAACTGCATGCTATTGCAATGTATTCTGCTTCTGCAATAGACATGGATATTGAATCCCGTTTCTTTCTCAACCAAGATACTAATCTTTTTCCCAAGAAGAATGCACCTCCACTTGTGCTTTTTCTATCATCCACATCTTCGACCCAATCTGCATCAGTATATGCACTGAGAATAAAGTCATTGTCCTTAGGGTACCACAAGCCATGATCCATTGTACCTTTTAAATACCTCAGAATTCTCTTGACTTCCATCACAAGACATACTGCATGCATTATGTCAGGTCTGGTTTGAGTCAGATAAAGTAATCCTCCAATCATAGATCTATACCTTTCTGGTCTACCAAGGATGAGTTATCATCTTTACTCAACTTACAACCAGTTATCATAGGTGTGCAAACTGGTTTAGCATCGCCCATTCCAAATTTATTTAACAACTCTTTCACATATTTAGACTAAGAAATGAAGGTACCTTTATTTGATTGACTTATTTGTAGACCTAAAAAGAAGTCCATCTCTCCAAACATAGACATTTCAAATTCACTTTGCATTTCTCCAGCAAAAGCTGAGCACATACCTTCATTGCCTCCAAAAATAATATCATCAACAAAAAATTCAACAATCAAGGTTTGTTCATTATTAATCTTGAAGTAGAGATTGCTATCTGTAATACCTTTATTGAACCCTATTTGTATCAGGTACCTGTCCAACTATGCATACCATGCCCTGGGAGCTTGTTTTAATCCATACAAAGCTTTCTTCAATCTGCATACCATGTCACCTTGATCTGATGACTGAAATCCTTTTGGTTGTTCTAGATAGACTTCATCTTCTAACTCTCCATTTAAGAAGATAGAGTTTACATCCATTTGATAAACCTTGAAATCTTTATATGCTGCAAAAGCCAGAAACATCCTTATTGCTTCAATCCTTGCCACTAGAGCAAAAGTATCTTCAAAATCTATTCCTTCAACTTGAGCATATCCTTTACATACCAACCTTGCTTTATTCCTTACCACTTCACCATTCTCATTCATCTTGTTTCTGAAGACCTGCTTTGTACCAATTACATTCTTGTCTGCTGGTCTGGGAACAAGATCCCAAGTCTGATTCTTCTCTATCTGCATCATTTCCTCTTCCATAGCCTTTATCCAATTCTCATCTTTGCAAGCCTCATCCACATTTTTAGGTTTAATCTTAGAAATTAGATAGAAATTTACTTGTTCCTCTACAACTTTTCTTCTAGTTAAGATTCCTTTGCTCTTATCTCCTATGATTTGATTTTTAGAATGACTGATTCTTACATATCTTGGAGTTCTGGTAGCACTTACCGAAGCTTGTTTTTCTTCATATGTGTTGTCTTCATGCTGCACCACTTCTGAAACATCTAGATCATCTGACTCATATCTACTTGATTCTGAAGACCTTTCCTTACATTCATCAACTTTAACATTTGCACTTTCAATGATCTTATTCAGCCTCTTATTATAGTATCGGTAGGCCTTACTCTTGGTGGAGTAACCAAGGAAGATTCCTTCATCACATCTAGGATCAAACTTGTCTAAATCTTCTTCTCTTTTGATGTAACATTTGCTACCAAAAACTTTGAAATATTTCACAGTAGGGACTCTACCATGCCACAATTCATAGGGAGTTTTTGAACTGTTACCTTTTACTTGAACTCTATTTAGGATATATACTGTGGTGTGAATTACCTCTCTCCAATATGCTTCTGGAAGATGAGCTTCCTTCATTGTGGTTCTAGCATCTTCTTGAACTGTTCTATTTTTCCTTTCAACAACTCCATTTTGTTGTGGAGTTATGGGCACAGATAGCTATCTCTTTATTCCATGTTCTTCACAAAAGAAATTGAATTCATTTGATGTGAACTCTCCTCCTCTATTAGACCTCAAGATTTTGATTTTCAAATCCATCTCATTTTCAACCATTGCCTTAAATGCCTTGAATTTATCTAGAGCTTCAAGTTTCTCTTTCAAAAAGGTGACCCAAGTATTCTAGAATAATCATCAATGAGCAACATGAAATACATGTCTCCTTGCAAACTTCTTACTTTGGTAGGTCCACACAAATCTGTATGCACTAGCTCAAGTAGTCCTCCAACCAATTGGTCCTTGCTTATAAAACTTGTTCTTGTCTATTTCCCAAATTGACACTCCTTGCAAACCAGATTAGCAGGCTTCACAAGCTTAGGCAAATCTCTAACAATCTGTGCAGTACTTATCTTCATAATATTATCAAAATTTATATGACACAACCTTCTATGCAATAACCAACTCCCATCAGTCTGAGTCAACAAGCAATAGTTCTCGGTTCCTTTCAAGTGATAGACATTACCTCTAGTCTTCTTACCAGTTGCAATGATTGTTCTGGAGCTTTCCCTGATCTTGCATCTATTGTCCTTGAAGCTTAAGTCATAGCCCTTGTCACACATCTGACCCACACTCAGAAGATTGTGCTTTAATCCTTTCACATACAAGACATCTTTAGTATTATGCTTGCCATCAAAAGAAATAGATCCTTTCCCACAAATCCTACCAGCTGTATCATCTCCAAACCTAACTAGTCCACCATCATATCTTTCCAAACTTACAAACTTACTTTTGTCACCAGTCATGTGGTGAGAGCAACCACTATCAATAACCCATTCATCCTTGTCCTTAATGACCTGAGCAGCCAAAGCACTTTCGACTGGTTTTTCTTCATTCACATAGCTAGAAGAATTAGTAGACACGAGGTCTTCCTTAATAGCAATGAACAAGCATTCATTTACAAAGGAACTAGCATTATCTGGTTCACCATTATCTGATACTCCTTCATCATCATCATCAAAATCTTCAACATAATAACACTTCTTTTGGGTCCTAGGCCTATTCTCATATCTTCTATTTCTTTCAATTCTTTCAGGACATCTGGAAGCAAAATGACCTACTTTACCACAGGAAAAAAATTTGAAAGGTAATTTGCCTTTATACTTACTAGATCCTCTTTGCTATCTGTCCACAAAGTTGGCTTCAACTTCATGTAACTCATCATCAAATTCTACCTTGTACTTTTCTAATCTGGAAGTACTTCCAGGAGTACTAGCTTTGAAGGTCGTCTCAACTTTTGGCAGGGCATCATCTAACTCCCTCATTACAAAAGAAGTAAGCTTACCAAGCAACTAATCCCTGTTAACATTTTTTACTTGCATGAATTCTTCAATCGCGGCTACCTTGTGGCAATAGGACTTGGGCAGAGATCTAAGAATTTTCATAACAACTTCCTTTTCTTCGAGAGTTCCACCTATGGCTTTTATCCTTGTAACAAGTTCATCAACTCTTTGCATAAAAGTTGATATGTTTTCATCCTTATTCATCTTCAAGCTTTCATATTTCACTTTCAGACTTTGTAACTTGGCTTCCTTCACAGAATCATCTCCTTCATATAGATTTTTCAACTTTTCCCATACCTTATTTGATGTTTCAAGATCCACCACTTTTGTCAATATTGAGTCGGTTAATGAGCTTAGCAGAGCATCCTTTGCCTTGATATCTATCTCATATTCTTTGATTTCATCTTTAGTCGTCGGACCATTTTGAGGTATGGTGTATTATGTTTCTATAGCTTTCCAAACTTTGTAACCAAGAGAAAGAAGATGGCTTTTCATCCGAGCCTTCCAGAGAACATAATTCATTCCATAAAAATGTGACGCTTCCTTCTTGTAAGACATTTTGGATCTTCCTCAAGCTGTTAAACTTTCTTCGAAGGAATTTGGCTCTGCTACCAATTGTTGATATGCATCAGACAACTGATAGGGGGGTGGATCAGTTGTCACAAAAACTTAAACACTTTCTGTAATTTAAACATTCATCACTTATCCACAATTATTATGATTTAACAATGAGTGCATGAAATTAGAAAATTAACCACAGATACAACATCAAACACAAGAGATGCCAGATTTATGTGGAAAACTCCAAGGTGGGGAAAAACCACGGAGAGGATTAACTCTCAATATATATTGAAATCTTGAAATAATGATGTTTAGGCTTGGTCACTCCACGGGCCTCAACATACTGGCTTACTGCCATGAAGAACAACTAGGTCTAACAGGCTCACTACCTCAACCCTAAACCTAGCAAGATTATAATAATTATTGTTAAACCATGAGGGCCGTTAAACCCTACTGGTGGCTTATTGCCAGACTCACTGCCATGATCAACACCTTTCTATATTTGCAACTGAAGTACAATAATTCCAGTGCTCTGTTCTTCTTCTTCTTTCCTCTGCCTCTTCTCTTCTCTACCTTTTGGACCTTTCTTAATATATTTTCATTTTTTGCTCAAGGACACTTTTTCCATGACTCAACTACAAGTATTTATTCACCACAACAACCTTGGAATGATCATCAAGGTTGGCATCACAATCATCAACCATTGGAACAATCTCCAAGGTCAGTATTACAAACATTTACAAAATAGGTCCTAACCTATTACAACATTGTGCAAAGGAAATGAAATGTAGATCATGCCATGCCTTAGCTAGGACTCAAACATGATCTTCCATGCCACAACACGCTTCCACAATCTTCCAGAGATCTCCGTAATCATTAGGATTAACCAGGTCGGCCAAACTGGTTACATGTTACACTATCTGGGAACAATCTTCAATCATGATCTCAAGTCCTTAATGTGGACCAATTTATCAAGATGGGAACATGATTAGGAGATATCTAGAAGCACGTTATAATCATCAGGCGCAATTGCACAAACCTTAACCACTTTGTCCATAGGAATCTTCTCACCAGAACACATGAACTTCACTGTCTTCAACTGTCATAAAAGAAGGATGGCTTGTGAACCACCAAAACATGAACTATTGCAATTGTAGGCACTTATCATCATCCCAAAGTTCTCTTTAGAACCGTAGAGAAAAATACTTTATTGTAGAGGAATGTGGAGCTGAATACTATCTTCCTGTCCTAACTGAACTTACAGAAAAAGTAGGTTTCACTCTAGTGAACACAACTCACTCAGATCTTCATTTAGATGGCTCAAACCCAGAGTGTAGCATCCTTAGACATACCTCTAACTTAATTCTAATCTGCAAACCATGATCTTCAAGCATAAATAAATGTGGAGCAATTTACCAGACTATTCTTCAACATACAACTCACTATCTATACTACACTTCTTTGTAACTCACTTGTTTCTTCCAAAGAGGCTAATTTTCTCAATATCCTCAACATACAGGTCTTCTAAACAAGTAATAGAATAAGATACAATTGACACTAATGACAACAAGGATATGTTGACATCAATGACAACTCCGATTAGGCATATACTTGCAATAATGATTGACTTTGAACCATGTTTTCTAGTTGTTGTTGTAGGGAATTTATATTTTGCAGAAGTTGTTTTATGACAGGATCATCAGGTGAATCAACTTGTGAATGAATGGACTGCGAAGGGGATTAACTAACAAGAGCTTGAGACACAACATGATTGGCACTTGTCACCCTAGAACCAACGTTAGCACTATTACCGGATTGTGCAGTGGGTGTGACAACAAAAGAAGTATATGTTGATATAGAGGATGTCGATATGGGTATTGACACCTACATCCTTATTTGGTGTTGAGAGGATGTGTTGTTAAGAGTATCTACGCTTCTTGCTGCCAACATAATGTTGTTATCCACTATGTGAGCAAGACCGCGTAGAACTTCTACACCCCATGGATCATCAAGAAACAACTTTCTTAGATTTTCTACAAGAGGTACAACCTCCCCAACCAAATGTTTCATGCCCAATAATTGTTGGAAGCTATCCAATTCACTGTCTAGTTTTTGAATTTGGGCCTCCGGAACATAATCTACAGAGTTCTCAAGAGCATCAATAGAAGGTTGTGTTTTAGAGACCATCGGCAAGGTGGAGATTTAATTATGAGATGATCACATTCTAGAACTTCCTAGTACGAATAGGTTATCCAATTCAAGTTCCTATATGGCAAATCAGAGCTAGCTAATGGATGAGAGGCCATTAGGATTCGATAACTTCTTCTCACATGATGTTCATATTTGGAGCACCAGGTCACAAAACTCATAAAGAAATTATGAATTTTGCGATGCTCATGTAATCTTAGGAAGTGATATAGAAGAAAGAGTGATGACAAGATAGATATGCTGATTAAGGGATAGAAGAAAGAGAGAATTTTGTTTGTGTTTTTATGTTTTCAAGAGAAAGAAAGATGTTTAAATGTTGTTTTTCTTTCTAAACTTCAATAATATATGCAATATAAGTTTCTAATCAAGTTTTTTAAACTAATGAAACACCACCATAGATCTGAACAATGAAATCAATAAGTGCAATTATAATATATGTCTCTATAATGAACTATGTATATGCAACAAGTGTCTAATTAAATTATCAACTAATTAAACAAAACAATGCTAAAGGAAGTGCAATGAAGCTAATGCAAGTACAACAAAGCTACAACAAATCTAAAGAAGGTGCAAGCAAGTCAGGTTCACCAAAATCTTATGTGGGAAAATTGGGATCCCAATCAACAATGAATCACCTAGGTCAATCTCTCCTCACATAATATTAGAACCAGGGCATAAGCCGCCAAGGGCTATAGACTTGGCTACTATCCCTAGAGAAGAGCCAAGTTATAGGTATGGTGGGGTCTTGTGGGTTCTATTATTACTGTGATTGGATATTGATGTGAAAGAGTTGACTAAAATATGAAAATGAGTGGAACTAATGATAAAACTGAGTGATAGAGAAAACTAAAGTAGCAGAAATTAGAAATCAGGAACAAATTATAACATAGCTTATAGAGGAGCACCTGTCACCAAAAATAGAGGAAGAAAAGGTAGGGCAGGGGCACTGGGGTGCCCAGGTCATAGGGTTTTGGGGCAAAGTTTCTTTTGTGTCGAGCTATCAGTCCCTATAGCTTTCATCAGTCTTTCATTCATCGATATCTGAGATCGTGCGCTCCAGATCTACACACACAAGGAAGAGGACAAATGTTTGGGTGTTGTATAGAGGCTTGCCTCAGTCAAATCTCTGTGTAAGTGTTCCCACTTCCACAATAGCAAAGATAACTGTGATAGAGAGTGCATGCCCTAGGTCGGTAGAGGCAAATAGTTGATAAAATGACAATGATCAAGTATAAATGGAACAAACTCACCATGAAAACCCTAATTTGACTTGACGTCACAACATTAGTTGAAAATTAGGAGGTCTTAGAGAGAGAAGGAAGCTTCTTAAGATACCTGTAAGGGTTAGTGTGATAAAAAAACAATATTCTATAGATAGAGAGCTTCAAATTTCACACATAGTGTTGAACACACATAGATATATTGAGAGGGGGGGTGAATCAGTATCTATTCAATTTCTTATTCCTTTAGATGCAATCAATCCAATATAATCATTCAAACCACATAAAGCAAATGAGCACATACACACATGACACTAGATTTACGTGGAAACCCAAGATGGGAAAAGCCACGATTAGCTAGCTACTTGGATCTACTATCCAAATCCAGCCTCGCAAATAAAAATGATGTTTACAATGAATTTCATGGGCACCAACCCAAAGGAGACACCAATCCCCTTTTACAATAGTTTATGAGCACCAAATCAAAGGAAGCACCAAATCCCTGTACAATGCTTTATGGGCACCAACCCAAAGGGAGCACCAACTCCCTAAAACATAGTTTTATGAGCACCAACCCAAAGGAAGCACCAACTCCCTAAAGCACAACAACACTTACAAGATGAGGCACTAACCTCTGCTCTGCAAATCTGGATTTATGATTCAATTACCTCCGCAACAATATATCTACTAACACTTTGACTTTTTTGACTTTTTCATACACCTCTGCACAATCATCTCTAATATCCTCTTGACCCTTTACTGATTCTGATAGCTCAAATACCTCTGCAATCCTAACTCTACTATAGGTTTTGCAATATTACCTATAGAGTTACTTGTCTCCTCTTTATTATTCATTTACCATTGCATGCACACCTTGTAGCAATCTTTTTCCTTCATATATATCCTCTGCAAGCCTTCTAAACATCACTTTGTTAGTCTTAATGTAACATGTATCAAGAAACATGTAACCGACCTTACTTGTCAGCTCCAAATCATTTGTAGAGAGAAATCTTTCCATGTAGTTCAAAACAAAGGATCTACTATGCCCAATTTTCCTTTACACACATTTCTATGTTGGCGTACACTTCCAAACACACAATGCAAGCACACATATACACCAACTTACCTCTACAGACACTTAGTCATTCATACACTAATTCTAGATCCTATGTGGTACCAAAGAAGTGATATATCATCATGCGGATCATGACACAAACACTATATGACCCAAAAATCCTTCTCATACACTCCTATTTCTATTTCATGCTTCAGCTTGCCAGCGCAAATAATCAAACATTGATGTTGGTATCCCTTGCATAGTCTAGTCACACTGCCTTGTCTTAGAACATTGAAAAACACAATTGCAATACTTTATATCCTTTAAAAATTGATTATGTCATTATTGTACCTTTTCTTTACATACTCTCCAAACAACCAAGTCATACATGCATATGCGGTGAAATGTGGTAGATTTGAGGTTCATACCTAATCACTTTACACTATGATAACTCTTTTTTTAGTCTACTAACTCTGGATGCTCTTGCAGTAGTCCATATGCTTTGAAACTTGGATCATACATACCTTACACCCATATTTAGCTATACTTCAAACCATGAGGTCATATCTTTATTTGCGGTAGAATACGGTACATTCTCATGTGCTTCTGTAGTATAATTCCCTGTGCCTTTAACCTTCTGATGACTCAAACAATTTTCTTCATATCCCATGCAATGCTTATCAACAAGTGCCAATACATGTAACAATGACTTCATATTATCAATGCAAAACATCAGTCAAAGCACTTTGACAACTTTCACCTATCCATGAACTTTAGAAGATAAGGTACAACTATGTATAGATGATACTGATCCATTCTCATGTTCTTGTCTTTCACATCACAACTCCTCTGATCATCACTCCTTTGACATCAATGACAACATATGCAACAATCTCCCCGTTTGTCATTGATGGAAATACTAACCTGATATTCAAATTCTCCCCCCCTTTAACATCAAGGGCAAAGGGCCAGTGGTCTTCCTTTGTTTTGACAAAACATACAAGCTCCCCCTATCTATACAATCCTTGTCATCCTCTATAGTCTCTTATCTACCTGCTCCCACCGAGGGGTAGCCACCATCAATCTAGGGGTAATAAATATACCTTGAATTACTCCCCTAAATAGATGCATCATCTGTGCATCTAGTTAGAAGGAGGGGAAACAACCCCTAAATGCTATCAGAGATGTTCAAAAGTGTCCTTAGGAAGAGGTTTTGTAAAGATGTTTGCAATCTAATTCTTTGTAGGCACATATTCCAGTTTTACCTCTTGGTATGCAACCTTTTCTCTTAGGAAGTGATACTTGATGGATATGTGCTTGATTCTAGAGTGCATCACTAGATTCTTTGAAATATTGATGGAATTTGTATTGTCACATAGGATAGGAATGGGCTCATCATACATTACCTTGATATCCTTCAACGTTTACTTCATCCACAACACTTGAGTGTAATAGGATACTGCAACCATGTAATCTACTTCTGTTGTTGATAAATAAATTGAATCCTGTTTCTTACTAAACCATGAGACCAATCTATTTCCCAAAATGAAAGCACCTCCACTGGTACTTCACCTATAATCAATGCTACCAGCCCAATCTACATTAGTATATGCACTCAGAGAAAAGTCATTACGTTTTTGATACCATAGTCCAAAATCTAGAGTGCTCTTCAAATATCTCAAAATTCCTTTGACTGCCTTCACATGCATTTCTTGTGGATCAACTTGAAACCTTGCAACCATACACACAACTTGCATAATGTCAAGCCTTGATGATATTAGGTATAGTAGGACCCAATCATAGACCTGTACAGAGTCTGATCAGCCTATGGTAACTCATCATCTTTACTTAGATGACAACCTATTACCATAGGTGTGCTCACTGGTTTGTAGTCTTCCCTCATAAACTTTTTCAACATCTCTTTGATGTACTTTGCTTGTGAGATAAATATACCTTCATCTGATTGAGTGATTTGAAGTCCAAGAAAGAACGAAAGTTCACCTATCATAAACATTTAAAATTCCTTCTGCATCTCTTCTACAAACTTCTTACACATTTCATCATTGCCACCAAAGATAATATCATCAACATATACTACTATTAATATATTCTCATTCTCTATTTTGTTATATAGAATACTATTTGTTGTACCTTTGTTGAAGCCTTGCTAGAGTATACAACCTTGCATACCAAGCCCTAGGGGCCTTCTTAAGACCATATAGTGCCTTTCTCAATTTGCACACCAAATTTTGATCTTTGGATAGATGAAATCCCTCAAGTTGCTCAATGTAGACTTCTTGTTGCAAGTATGTGCCTAATCGATGTTGTCATTGGTGTCAACTGTATCCTATTTTGTTATTTATTTAGAAGATTTATATGTTGGGGATATTCAGAAAATTAGCCCCTCCGGAAGAATCATAAAGTAAACAGTGAATCACAGTGAAGACAGTGAGTTGCATACTGAAGAATAGTCCAGAAGACTAGTCCACATTTCTTGTAGATTGAAGATCTTGGTCTGTGGATTGGAAATTATTTACAGGCATGTCTGAAGATGCTAAGTCCTAAGTTTGAACCTCTGGTATGAAGAATTGAGTGAGTTACATTCACCAAAGTAAAACCTACTTTTTTTTTATTATTCACTGGTGACAGGGAGAAAGTATTTTGCTCCACATTCCTCCACATTGAATTATTTTGTTCTGTAGTTTTAGAGGGAAGTCTGGGATGATGATAAGTGCCTACAACTACAATTGTTCATGATTTGGTGGTTTGCAAGCTATCCTTCCTTTATGACAGTTGAAGTCAGTGAAGTTCATGTGCTTTGGTGTGAAGAATCTCATGGATAAAGTGGTTAGAGTTTGTGTGGTTGCTCCTGGTGATTACAACGTGCTTGTGGATGCCTCCTGATTGTGTTCCTACATTTACATTGATCCACATTAAGGAATTGAGATAATGTTTGAAGTTTATTCCCAGATAACGTAACTTGTAACCAATCTTAGCCGACTTGGTTAATTCCAGTGATTGCGGAGATATATTGAAGATTGTAGAAGCATTTCGTGGAATGGAAGATAATGTTTGAGTCCCAGCTAAGGCATGGAGTTATCGGCATACATCTTTACTACATTTCCTTAGCATAATTTTGTATTAGATCAAGACTTATTTTGTAAATGTTTGTAATGCCGACCTTGGAGATTGTTCCAACAATTGATGATTGTAATGCCGACCTTGATGATCATTCCAAGGTTGATGTAGTGTATAAATACTTGTAATTGAGTCGTGAAAAAGTATCCAAATGCAAAGATGAAAAGTTAAAGTGAAGTAAGGCAACAAAGTAGAGTAAAGGTGTTTTTGTGCTTCAATGGAACTAAACCTTGGCATGGAGTAGATGCTATTATCTTAGTTCAAAAACCTTAGTAGTGAGCCTTTTTTTGGGCAGTGAGCCATATTGGTAGTAAGCCTCTAATTTTTGGTATTGTTATAACTTATATATCTTGTGGACTAACATCCACCGTGGTTTGTCCCTAAACAGGGTTTTCCACGTAAAAATATAGTCACTTGTGTATGATCTTGTAATTATGTTTATGTTTCTGAGTTTATGCTTTCATGATTTAATCATAACAAATAGTGGACAAGTGTTAATGTTTTAAGGTGCAAAATTGTTCAAGTTTTGAGACAACTGATTCACCCCCCTCTCAGTTGTTTGGTTCATTTCAACAATTGGTATAAGAGACAAGTTCCTTAGAAGAAAGCTTGACCGCTTGAGGCTGATCCAAGATGTCGTATAAGAAGGAAAGTCCACAGTTTGATGGAACAAACTACTCCATCTGAAAGTTTTACATGAAAACCCATCTTCTCTTCTTGGGTTATAGTGTTTGGAAAATAAGTGAAAATAAGTATGAAATACCAAAGAATGGTTTGCAAACTGAAGATGAGAACAAGGAATTTGAGTTGAACATAAAATCCAAAGATGCCTTGGTAAGAACCTTATCCGACATCGAAGTAACAAAGATCATGGAGCTGGAAACTGCTTATGAAATCTGGGAAAAGTTGAAGAATCTATATGAAGGAGATGAATCTATGAAGAGTGCTAAGTTGCAGAGTTTGAAGGCAAAATATGAATGTTTAAAGACGAGCAAAGATTACAACATAACATCCTTCATGCAAAAGGTCGATGAACTTGTGAGCAACATTTGAAGTGTAGGAGGAAAAATTGAGGATATTGAAGTCGTGAACAAAATTCCTAGATCACTGCCTAAATCATATAGTCATAAAGTGGCCGCAATTGAAGAAGTAATGACAGTGACAAAGATTATAAAAGATCAGTTGCTCGAGAAGCTAGCAGCCTTTGAAATGAGAGAAATTGGTGATTCACTTCCAACGATAGAGATTGCTTTCACTTCAAAAAGGACCCCCAGATTTGACAAATACAAGGTGGAACCAGATCATGAGCTTGAAGAACTTGAAACCAACTTTGTTAACAATCTGTCCAGAGGTACTGGTAAGTTCAAAGGAAAACTACCTTTCAAATGTTTTAGTTGTGGTAAAGTTGGTCATTATGCTTCTAGATGCCCCACAAGAGTTCCTAAGCTAAGACCTGATAGACCTAGAATCCCAAAGAAATATTATTATGTTGAAGATCTTGATGATGATGGAGTATTAGATGGTGAACCTGATAATGCTAGTACATCTGGTAATGAATGCTTGTTTATTGCTATTAAAGAAGAACTTGTGACTACTAATCCTGCTAGCTGTGTGAAGGAAGAAAAACCAGTGGAAAGTGCCTTGGCTGCTTAGGTTGTTGAAGACAGAGATGAATGGGTTATTGATAGTGGATGCTCTCATCACATGATTGGTGACAAAAGTAAGTTCAAAAGTTTGGAAAGATATGATGGAGGATTGGTTAGGTTCGGTGATGATACATCTAGCAAGATTTGTGGAAAATGATCCATTTCTTTTGATGGCAAGCATAACACCGATGATGTCTTATATGTGAAAGGATGAAAGCACAATCTCTTAAGTGTTGGTCAAATGTGTGGCAAAGGTTATGATCTCAGATTCAAGGACAATGGATGCAAGATTTTGGAAAGCTTTGGAATAGTGATTGCAATTGGTAAGAAGACAAGAGGTAACATTTATCATTTGAAAGGAACTAATGAATATTGCTTGTTGGCCCAGAATGATGAAAGTTGGTTGTGGCATAGAAGGTTGTGTCATATCAATTTTGACAACATTGTGAAGATAAGTTCCACTTAGGCTGTAAGAGATTTGCCCATGCTTGTGAAGCCTGCTAATACTTTGTGCAAGGAGTGCCAATTTGGAAAACAAACAAGAACACATTTCAAAAGCAAGGACCAATCTATTGATGGACTACTAAAGTTAGTGCATACAGATCTATGTGGACCTACGAGAATAAGAAATCTACAAGGGGATAGGTATTTCATGTTGTTGATTGATGATTATTCTAGAATGACTTGGGTTACCTTCTTAAAAGAAAAAGTAGAAGCCCTAGAAAAGTTCAAAGCATTCAAGGCAATGGTTGAGAATGAGTTAGATTTAAAGATAAAGTGCTTAAGGTCTTATAGAGGTGGAGAGTTTACATCAAATGAGTTTAACTTCTTCTGTGAGGAACAAAGGATAAAGAGACAATTATCTACACCTAGGACTCCACAACAAAGTGGAGTAGTTGAAAGGAAAAATAGGACAGTTCAAGAGGTTGCCAGAACAATGATGAAGGAGGCTAATCTATTGGAAGTATATTGGAGAGAGGCAATTCACACTGTTGTATACATCTTAAATAGAGTCCAAGTCAAAGGCAACAGTTCTAAGATTCCTTATGAATTGTGGTATGGTAAAGTTCCTACTGTGAAATATTTCAAAGTTTTTAGAAGTGTTATATCAAAAGAGATGAAGATCTAGGTAAGTTTGATGCAAAATGTGATGAAGGTATCTTCCTTGGATACTCTACCAAGAGCAAGGCCTACTGGTGTTACAATAACAGGTTGAAGAAGATTATTGAGAGTACAAATGTCAAAGTTGATGAAAGCAAGGAGAAGGTGTCAAGTGGATATGAATCTGATGAACCAGATGTCCCTACAAGCAAAGTAGTAGTGTAGCAAGAAGAAAACTTAGAGGAAGAAGGAGAACAAGCTCTGAAAATCATTACTAAGACACCCAGATATGTGAAGTTAAATCACTCTGAAGATCAAATCATAGGAGCTAAAATTAAAGGATTTTAGACCAGAAGAAAATCTATTGATGAATAGGTTAATTATTGTTTGATTTCTCAAGTGGAACCTAAAAATGTAAATGAAGCATGTAGTGATGAAAACTGGGGAAATGCTATGAAAGAAGAATTGATGTAGATAGAAAAGAATCAGACTTGGGATCTAGTCCCTAGACTGGCAGACAAGAATGTGATTAGAACCAAATGGGTCTTTATGAACAAAATGAATGAAAATGGTGAAGTGGTGAGAAATAAAGCAAGGTTGGTATGCAAAGGATACTCTCAAGTTGAAGGAATAGATTTTGAAGAAACATTTGCACCCGTGGCAAGGATTGAAGCAATAATAATGTTTTTAGCAGTTGCATCCTACAAGGATTTCAATGTATATCAAATGGATGTGAAGTCTGCATTCTTGAATGGAGAATTGGAAGAAGTCTATATTGAACAACTGGAAGGATTCTAGTAATCAGATCAGGGTGACATGGTGTGCAAGTTGAAGAAAGCATTGTATGGACTAAAACAAGCCCCCAGGCCCTGGTATACAAGACTGGATAAATATCTGATACAGTTAGGATTTGGTAAGGGTACTACCGACAACAATCTCTATTTCAAGATCAATGATGAACAGATACTAATCATTGCAGTCTTTGTTGATGACATTATCTTTGGAGACATTGAAGGTATGTGCATAGTTTTTGCTAGGGAAATGCAAAATGAATTTGAAATGTCCATGTTTGGTGAGATGAATTTCTTTTTAGGTCTCCAAATCAATCATTCATATAAAGGTATCTTCATTTCTCAGTCTAAGTATGTGAAAGAGTTGTTAAATAAGTTTGGGATGGAAGAATCTAAACCGGTAAGCACTCCCATGGTAACTGGTTGTAAGTTGAGCAAAAATGATGACTCACCTATGGCAGATTAGAAAAGGTACAACTCTATGATTGGAGGATTAGTTTATCTGACCCAAATCAGATCTGACATAATGCATGCAGTTTGTCTTGTGGCAAGATTTCAAGCAAAAACTAAAGAGTCACATGTGATGGTAGTCAAGAGAATACTAAAATATTTGAAAGGCACAATGGATTATGGTTTGTGGTATCCAAAAGACAATGTTTCAGTCTCAGTACATACACTGATGCAGATTGGGTCAGAGATGTAGATGACAGGAAAAGTACAAGTGGAGGTGCATTCTTCTTAGGAAAAAGGCGGGTATCCTGGTTAAGTAAGAAAGAAGACTCAATATCTCTGTCTACTGTAGAAGCAGAATACATTGCAGCAACATGCAGTTGGACTCAAGTGTTATGGATGAAGCAGACATTGAAGGACATCAGAGTTGTGTATGAAGATCCAATTGCAATCTTTTGTGATAATACAAGTGCCATAAACATATCAAAAAATCCAGTAATGCATTCAAGGGAAAAGCATATATCCATAAGATATCACTTTCTGAGAGAAAAGGTGACAGAGAATGAAGTCAAGTTGGAGTATGTATCTACAAAAGATCAAATTGTAGACATTTTCACCAAGCCTTTGCCTAAGGATACTTTTGAGTATCTCAGAGAAAAGTTAGGGGTTATCACCCCTCCTGCTCTAAACTAAGATGCACAAGAGTGCACCAGTTTGATGGTGCTTAGAGTCCCTCCTCTAGATCCAAATTGATGCTTTAAGGGCTACTTCTTAGGGGGAGTAGTCAAAGAGTTCAAAGGAAAGCTAGATCAGAGCAGTAGAGTGTAAGTATGTGCTCTTTGCCATTAATGTCAAAGGGGGAGAGAAATCATGTGAAAAACTTAGAGAGAAAGAGTGCAGATGTGTAAAGAGAAAGGGAGAGAATCTTTTCATGATGCCTGTTGTGGTTTTTCACATCATATGTTGCCATCAATGACAAAGGGGGAGATTGTTGCAAGTATGTGCCTAATCGATGTTGTCATTGATGTCAACATATCTTTGTTGTCATTGGTGTCAACTGTATCCTATTTTGTTATTTATTTAGAAGCTTTATATGTTGAGGATATTGAGCAAATTAGCCCCTCCGGAAGAATTAGAAAGTAAACAGTGAATCACAATGAAGACAGTGAGTTGCATACTAAAGAACAGTCCAGAAGACTGTTTCGCATTTCTTGTAGATTGAAGATCTTGGTCTGTGGATTGGAAATTATTTATAGGCATGTTTGAAGATGCTAAATCTTGAGTTTGAGCCTCCGGTATGAAGAATTGAGTGAGTTACATTCACCAGAGTAAAACCTACTTTTTCTGATTATTCACTGGTGACAGGGAGAAAGTATTTTACTCCACATTCCTCAGCATTGAAGTATTTTTATCTGTGGTTCTAGAGGGAAGTCTGGGATGATGATAAGTGCCTACAACTACAATGGTTCATGATTTGGTGGTCCGCAAGCTATCCTTCCTTTATGACAGTTGAAGTCAGTGAAGTTCATGTGCTCCGGTGTGAAGAATCTCATGGATAAAGTAGTTAGAGTTTGTGTGGTTGCTCCTAGTGATTACAACGTGCTTGTGGATGCCTCCTGATTGTGTTCCTACATTTACATTGGTCTACATTAAGGAATTGAGATCATGTTTGAAGTTTATTCCCAAATAACGTAGCGTGTAACCAGTCTTAGCTGACTTGGTTAATTCTAGTAATTGCGGAGATATATTGAAGATTGTAGAAGCATTTCATGGCGTGGAAGACTGTGTTTGAGTCCCAGCTAAGGCATGGAGTGATCTGCATACATCTTTACTACATTTCCTTAGCATAATATCGTATTAGGTCAAGACCTATTTTGTAAATGTTTGTAATGCTGACCTTGGAGATTATTCCAACGGTTGATGATTGTAATGCCGACCTTGATGATCATTCCAAGGTTGATGTAGTATATAAATACTTGTAATTGAGTCATGAAAAAGTATCCAAGTATGAAGATGAAAAGATAAAGTGAAGTAAGGCAGCAGAGCAGAGCAAAGGTGTTTTTGTGCTTCAATGGAACTGAACCTTGGCATGGACTAGATGCTATTATCTCAGTTCAAAAACCTTGGCAATGAGCCCTATTGGTAGTGAGCCTTTGATTTTTGGTATTGTTATAACTTATATATCTTGTGGACTAACATCCACCATGGTTTTTCCCTTAACAGGGTTTTCCACATAAAAATCTAGTGTCACTTGTGTATGATCTTGCAATTGTGTTTATGTTTCTAAGTTTATGCTTTCATGATTTAATCATAACAAATAGTGGACAAGTGTTAATCTTTTAAGGTGAAAATTTGTTCAAGTTTTGAGACAACTGATTCACCCCCTCCCCCCTCTTAGTTGTCTAATTCATTTCAACACTTCTTCTAAATCACCATTTAAGAAGGCTGCTTTGACATCCATTTGATAAACCTTGAAGTCTTTGTGGACTGCAAAAGCAAGAAACATTCTGATTGCTTCTAGCCTTGCTACATGAGCAAAGGTTTCCTCAAGATATATACCTTCTACTTGTGTATAACCCTTGTAGACTAGTCTTTTCTTGTTTCTAATAACTTGTCTCTCTTCATTTAGCTTATTTCTAAACACCCATTTTGAGCCTATAACAGTTTTGTCTGCAGGTCTTGGCACTAATTCTAAAGTCTAATTTTTCTCTATCTGATTAAGTTCTTCCATAGCCTTGATCCATCCTTCATCCTTGTTGGCATTAGTAAAAGTTTTAGATTCCATCTTAGACAACAAAGAGAAGTTTACTTGTTCATTTGCCATTGCAAATCTTATTCTAGTTTGTACTCCTTCATTCTTATCTCCAATTATTTGATCTTCTGAACAAACTTAGCCAGAGTCTTGGTAGCCTTCTCTTGTATTTCTTCTTTTTGTTCAACTTCTTCCTCTTCTTCTGTGCAAGTAGATCCATCTGAACAATAGTCTTCTTGATCATATGTAGGTAGATGTAGATCTTCATCAACCTTTACATTTACACTTTCAACAACCTTTTGTAGTCTATTGTTGAAGCACTTGTATATTTTGATTCTAGATGACTAGCCAAGGAAGATACCTTCATCTGATCTTGAGTCAAATTTTCCTAGGCTATCATCATGTCTTCTGGTATAGCACTTACTTCCAAACACACTGAGATGTTTGACTAAAGCGGGTCTTCCTTTCCACAACTCATACGAAGTCTTGGTTTTGTTTACCCTTAGCTATCCTCCATTGAGAATGTAGACTGTGGTGTGGACCGTCTCTTTCCAATTTTTGTCAAGAATTTTTACATCATTGAGCATATTTATTGCCATCTCTTGTATTGTCCTATTTTTCCTTTCAACAACTCCATTTTGTTGAGGAGTTCTTGCAATAGATAAGTGCCTCCTTATTCCATGTTCTTCACAATATTCCTCAAACTCATTTGATGTAAAGCCACCACCTTTATCAAACCTTAAGCACTTGATTCTAGAATTCATTTCATTTTCAACCATAGACTTGAAAATCTTAAACCTACTAAAAGCTTCTAATTTCTCTTTCAAAAATGTAACCTATGTCATCCTAGAGTAATCATCAATAAGCAACATAAAATACCTCTCACTTTGGAGACTCCTTGTTTTAGTAGGACCACATAGATCATTATGAATCAATTCTAATGGCTTTATAGAAGAATACTCCTTGATCTTGAACCTTGTCCTTGTTTGCTTCCTAATCTAACATTCTTTACATAAGGTACTTGCAAGCTTTGCAATCTTTGGCATGTCTCTTACTGCTTGTATGGAGTTGATTTCACAAGATTGTAAAAATAGATGTGTCCCATCCTTTTGTGCCATAGCCAACATTAATTATTCTATCCTACAAGACAATTCCTTCCATTGACACCACGTAGGTTGTACAGGTTACTCTTTGTTCTACTAGCTTTTGCCACTAGTTTACCAGTATTTTATTTTTTGATTTCACATCCTTGTGCATGAAATATGAGGTTGTATTGTTTGTTGCACATCTGACTTACACTAAGAAGATTGTGCTTAAGATCTTCCACATACATACATAACATCTTCTATTTTAGATCTTCCATCAATACTTATGGTGCCCTTTCCACAAATTTTTGCAGTTGTAATATCTCCAAACTTGACTAATCAACCATTCCACTTTACAAGATTGATGAATTTGCTTTTATCACCTGTCATGTGACTTGAACATCCATTGTTTATCACCCAAGGGTTTGTTTGCCATTGGGCATGAAATTTTGTTTGAACAATCATTGAATTTTCCACCTCTTTATTTATTTCATGTCTCTTGAATGTATTAGTCTCCTTGTCTTGCTTATTAATATTTGCCATCTAATTTTTTGACAGTGCTAATCCACTTCTATAATTTCTTTCTATGTGTCCAAAATTATTATAGGTATAACACATCACATTAAGATCAACTAGGGAAGCAAGATGATTCCTACTCACATAATTTCTTCTATTCATCCAAGACTTGCATTCAATGGCCTTATGACCATATTTATTGCCAATAAAACAATAACCAAGAAATGCATGATTGAACTTATTTATGAAGGTCTGCATTGCATGGAAAGGTCTTCCATATCTTCTTCTTTGAGACATGAGTGGAATGAAATATACTTCTTCCATGCCATCCATATTTCCAGGCCTCTTTTCCAAACTTGATACTTTTATCCAACTGATCATATGCTTTCTCCAATTCTCTTTTTGAGTGAAACAATCTCTTCCTCAAGTTTTGACCATTCATTTGTCTTGGCTTCAATTTGGGTTTTTTGTTCTTTATTCTCTTTCCTTACACATTTTAAGTATTCAAGAGCAGAAATAAGTTCGCCTTCAAGATCAACTTCACATTCTTCTTCATCAATAGTCTTGTCAAAAATGTCAGGGGCTTCCATAGCCATGAATAGGGATTCTTCTCTTTCATCATATGATGAGTAGTGATCTACTTCTCTTGAAGAGCTGTGGTCTTCTTTGGAAAGGAGATTCCTTTTGAAGTTGTCCCTTTTGAAACCCTTGTTGCTATTTTCATTTTCTCCAAAAGGACATTTAGATGCATAATGACCAATCTTTCCAAAGTTAAAACATTTGAAGAGTAACTTACCTCTATACTTGCCTGAACCTTTCTTTATCTTTCTCACAAAGTTTGCTTCTTCTTCCTTAGACTCACTGCATGGACTAGAAGTTCCTTCTTTCTTTGAGGCTTTGAAAGCAGTTTCCCTCTTAGATGTGTCTTTTCTTGCATTTCTCATCTCATCGGCAATGAGGGAACCAAATAGCTCATCCATTGTGAGTTTATTCAAATCTCTGGCTTCTTCAATAGTAGAAACTTTTGAATCATACCTTTGGGGGAGTGATCTCATTACTTTCTTAAAAACCACTAAATCAACTACCTCTTCACCAAGACATCTGATTGCATTCACAACTTCATCTATTCAGAGTAGATATTCAAGTATGTTCCCTTATTCTTTCATTTTTAGATTTTCAAATTTAGCCTTGAAGGTTTGCAATTTTTCTTGCTTTACCTTATCATCCCCTTCATAGAGATTTTTAAGTTTATCCTGTATATCCTTAGTTGTCTTGCACTGCATTACTTTGACAAGATTTGTGTTAATCAAACCACTCAGGATAGAATTCTTAGCTTTAGCATTGTTCTTAAAAGCTTTCTTATCAGCTGAATCTGTGAGAGGACTGGCAGGATCAGTATAAACATCAATCACAGATCTCCAAATATCATATCCTAGAGAGGTTAGATAGGTTTCCATCCTTACATTCCAGAAAGTATAGTTAGATCCATCAAACAGAGGTACTCTATTAGAAGAGGATCCTTCTTGTCCAGCCATGAGTTCTTATCAAAGATCTACATTTATCTGTTATACTATATCAAGAAACCTTGCTCTGATACCAATTGTTGAACACACACAGATATACTGAGAGGGGATGAATCAATATCTATTCAATTTATTATTATTTTAGATGCAATCAATCCAATGTAAAAACTCAAACCATATAAAGCAAATGAGCACATACACACATAACACCAAAATTATGTGGAAATCCAAGATGGGAAAAACCACAGTGAGCTAGCTGCTTGGATCTACTATCCAAATCTAGCCTCACAAATAAAAATGAAGTTTATAATGAATTTCATGGGCACCAACCCAAAGGAGACACCAATCCCCTATTACAATAGTTTATGAGCACCAACTCAAAGGAAGCACCAACTCCCTGTACAATGCTTTATGGGCAACAACCCAAAGGGAGCACCAACTCCCTAAAATATAGTTTTATGGGCATCAACCCAAAGGAAGCACCAACTCCCTAAAACACAACAATGCTTACAATATGAGGCACTAACCTATGTTCTACAAATCTAGATTGATGATTCAATTACCTCCGCAACAATATCTTTGCTAACACTTTGACATTCTTAACTTGCTCATACACCTCCACACAATCATCTCTGATATCCTCTTGACCCTTTACTGATTTTGATAGCTCAAATACCTCCACAATCCTAACTCTACTATAGGTTTTGCAATATTTCCTACAGAGTTACTTGTCTCCTCTTGATTATTGATTTATCATTGTACACACACCTTGTAGCAATATTTTTGCTTCATATATATCCTTTGCAAGCCTTCTAAACATCACTTTGTCAGCCTTAATGTAACATGTATCAAGAAACGTGTAACTAACCTTACTTGTCAGCTCCAAATCATTTGTGGAGAGAAATATTTCCATGTAGTTCATACCAAAGGATTTACTGGACCTAGTTTGCCTTTACACACATTTCTATGTTGGCGCACACTTCTAGAAACATGGTGCAAGCAGACATATACACCAAGTCAGCTCTACAAACACTTAGCCATTCATACACTAACTCTAGACTCTATGAAGTACTGGAGAAGTGAGATACTATCATGTGTATCATGGCACAAACACTATATGACCTAAAAAAATCCTTCTCATACACTCCTCTTTCTATTTCATATTTCAACATGCTAGCGTAAGCAATTAAACTTTGATGTCGGTATCCCTTGCACAGTCTAGTCACACTTCCTTGTCTTAGAACTTTGAAAACACACTTGCGGTATATTATATCCTTTGAAAATTAAATATGTCATTCTTGTACATTTACTTTACATACTCTCCAAACTGCCAAGTCATACATGCATATGCAGTGAAATGCGGCAGCTTTGAGGTTCATACTTGATCACTTTACACTATGATAACTCTATTTTCAATCTGTTGACTTGGGATGCTCTTATGGTAGTCCATATGCTTTGAAACTTAGATCATACATACTTCGCACACATATTTAGCTATCCTTAAAACCGTGAGGTCATATCTTTATTTGTGGTAGAATGTGGTACATTATCCTATACTTTTGCAATATAATTCCCTGTGCCTTTGACCTTTTGATGACTCAGACAATTTTTTTCATATCCCATTCAATGCTTTTCAGCAAGTGACAATACATGTAACAATGACTTCATATTATCAATTCAAGACATCAATCAAAGCACTTTGACAACTTTCACCTATCCATGAACTTCAGAAGATAAGGTACAACTATGTATAGATGATACTGATCCATCCTCATGTTCTTGTCTTTCACATCACAACTCCTTTGATCATCACTCCTTTGACATCAATGACAACATATGCAACACATAGAGCATATAGTAAGTATTTAAATAATCACTTTTTTCATTCTTAAAATAAGAGGGAAAGAGTTATATAAATATGCATCATAATTCCATCCAAAAGGATTCATGTTAGGCCGACACAAGGTGAACCACCTGATGTGGTAAAGCTGACACATGAATCTCAAATTTTATTCAGAGAAAAAGGGCTGGACCCAAGAACTGGGGTACCCATGTCCTAGCTATTTGGGTCCTTGCAAACATAGAACTTTGTTATTTTAGTGTTATTTGTTAATCGGGCCCCAAAACGGGCATTTCACGAATGGAGATACATGAATGCATAGAAAACACACAAATGCATAAACAGGAGTGCTAAACCTAGTGTGGAATTATGGGTGGTCACAATTTCTGATAGTACACCTTTATGTATATTGTCATATTGTTTGGAATAAAAAATGCACCTATAATCTTTAGTAGGGTCATGCTACATGTATTTAAGGATTTAATACATGTTTTTTAGAAGTTTATCTAGTTGATTGGATTTCCAATTGGTTGCTAAAAGACCATGTTTATGTGCTAAGGATGATGTTTGAGAGATGCAAAAATCTAAGGATAGCTCTAAATCTAAAGATAGCTCTAAATCTAAAGATGTGTATATTTACATCATGATTTGGTACATTGCTGGGACACATAATTTGCAAAGAGGGCATGATGGTGGACCCATTGAAAGTTTCTATAATTTTGAATCTCCCTCGTCCTACGAGCATGTATAAAGATAAAACTTTTCTTGGATACATGGGATATCACCACAATTTCATATGAAAGTATTTGGCAATAGTGAGAGCAATTAAGGAATTATTAATGAAAAATAATAGTAAGAAGTTTGAGCGGAGAAGTCTATTTGATGTGTTGAAGAACAAAATTGTGGAAACTCTTATTCTATTTTATTTGTGATTGGACACAACTTTTTCATGTCCATGTGGATGCATCAAGGACAATAATTAGTGTAGTATTGGAGCAACCAAGACTAACTAAGGACCATCCCATTGCTTTTGCGAGAAGGAAGTTGGTAATTTATGAAGAAAACTATACAACAATCAAAAGAGAGGCATTGGCTACGGTCTATGCATTATAGAAATCTAGACATTACTTGTTGCCCACTCCATTCACATTCTAAATATACCATGAGCCATTAAAATATCTGATGAACATGTCATTAGTTGAAGGGAGAATTTATAGATGGATCATGTTATTTCAAGAGTTTGATTTTAAAATAATGGTGAAATTAAGGAAATCCAAGTAGGGACCTAACCATTTATCCATAATTGATATAGGAGAAGACCGAGAGCTAATTGATGATGAGTTTCTTAGTGCACATCTATTTAAAGTAAATATGGTACTCATAGAACTTGAAGACATTATTGATTGTTTGCAACAAGGGAATTACTAGAGAAAATTACAAAGGAGGAGAGAAAGAGGTTGATGATTCGGTCTCTACCATATACATTAATTAAAGGATAGTTACATATTATTGGCAAAGATGAGGTGATCCAAGAATAGTCTTGGAACATGAGAGAGAAGATATTTTTGATGGAAGCACATGAAGGATTTTTAGGTGGTGATAATTTGGGGATGGTACAAGAAGAAAGGTGGTATTGGTTGACCTATGGTGGCCAATACTCTTTAAAGATGCACATAAGCATGCTCACAAGTATGATGTGTATCAAAGGGTAGGGAAATCTATCACAAGGGATAAGATGCCCTTGTGACCAATTTTTGTGCATCTCCCATTTGAGAAATGGGTGATTGATTTTATTGTGCCCATAGACCCTCCTTCCTATAAGTCCCATGTGTGTTTCATTATAATAGGAATTAAACATATAATTGGGTAGGTAGAGGCAAAAGTAATGAAGGATTGTATAGCTAGAACTACTACACAGTTTATATATGAATATCATAATGTGGTTTGGATGCTCCTTAAGTATTACAAGTGATCATGGTAGAAATTTTGTGAATAATACAATTGTGGAGTTCTTGGAAAGATTTATGATAACACATAACAAATGCAACCCCTACCATCCATAAGAAAATGGAGGTAGTGAAGTATTTAACAAGATTTTAATAACTACATTGACTACAATGTGTAATAAAAATACCTCAGGCTAGGATGTAAAGATACTAGTAGTCCTCTAGGCATATAGAACATCATATAAGAGGCTAGAAATTTTTTGTCCCTTTCAATTAGTAAATGGGTTAGATACAACATTATCCATGTAGTACATGGTATCGAATCTAGGGTTGACTAGCGAGTAAGGTTGAATGAAGAAGACTTCAGTAGAGAGGTTGACTAAATTAGAGAAACTTGATGAAAATTAATTTATTACCGCATACAATCGAACACAAGAAAAAAGGAGAGAAAAAAAATGGCATGATCATAATATAAAGAATAAAATTTTCAAAATTGGTCAAACAATCTTAATTTCTAATAGTAGATTTTAAAACATTTGGAAATTGAAGATGTGGTGGCTTAGGACATACAAGATTGGTAGTATCTTGCCTTCAAGAGCAGTAAAACTCAAAGCTCTATAAAATTAATTTTTGGATGGTTATGTCAATGGAGCTAGATTAAAACCCTATTATGGGGGTGACTGAGGGATGGACTTTGTATAAATCAAGTCTAGCTATGGATTGAACATCTTATATTATATGAATTATAATTGTATATTAGTTAATGTATAGCTTGCTCATTTATAGACAATTGGCTACCCATCAAATTAAAACAAAATGTAACAAAGTAGAGGGAGAAAGGGTAGTTAAAAGTATTAATTACAAAATTGGTCATTGAAGCCTATATATGAACATGAATTCAATGAGTGAATCACACAATTTTCTAAGTGTAAAAATTAGAGTTGAGCTGAGAGATGAGGTGTAGAAATCTAGGGTTAGTTAGAGGAGCTATAGTAGAGGAATTAAAGGGTTGAGAGGTGAAGGTAGTGAACTATAGAAGCTTTCGGTGGTGAGTACAAGATGGAATTAATTATAAGAAATAAGCAAAGAACTTAGAAAGTAGTAAACACATGGTAAAAATATCAATGAGAAAGATGGCACAACTCACTTTGGTAGAAGCAAAGGAAAACCCTTAGCTAAAATATACGATGTATCCTTGGAAATCCATGGAACTTTTTCAAATGTTCTAGTTGACTCACTATATGCAAAGGATATCTAGAAGTACATTCATGTTCCACTCACAAAGATAGATCACAACTAGTTTGAGAAGGAAAGATTAATCCTAACCAAGCTTAATCTTAAGACGGGATTACAAGAATATCTATATCAATATAGAAGAGTGGGCGAATTAAAGATGGACATATGGGGAGATTTTCTAAATTCTTTTGAAGAACATGCATGGGTTAGTTGGTATTAAGGAATTCCACTCTGATTTCATTTACTTGGACCAATCCTATCAAATCACAAAGAAATCCATCAAGGAGATGACTGGGTTATGTGATAAAGGTGAGCTACCCATGAAGAAGAAAGTGAAGAATGAGCAAGTAATGATGTAAACATAGGCCAAATATGATGAAAGAAATATTATAGTGGAGGAGATCAAAAACCCTAGGGTGAGGTACACAACAAAAATATTTCCTACAAGATTTATTACCAAAAATAAGAGAATTGGGACAACTATAATGACCACATACGACATGGTGGTGAATGAAAAAGAGTTTTACCCCCATGAAACCCTATGGGAACAATTTTTGGAGAATGTGCAATGAAAAAAGACAAGCTCCTACAGATTTTGGTATGGTTCTTTAATTATTTGCCTTGCATTGTATTTCATGAAAAAGTTACCATGGATTGCAAGGTACTACTGGACAAACACTAGATTAGTAGGGAGTCAAGTCATGACACATATTAGAGGACTTAAATAGGAGAGTACATACAAGAAGGAATATAATGAATTATTCACTAAGTTTCAGTTAGAAATGCAAGGGAGAGATAGATTGACATATGATATATTGAGGAAATACCATAACCAAATCACCTTCACTATAGATATAGACCTTGTTTAAATGGAAGTAGTGGAATCTAGGACATCATGGGTACCTCCATTAACCTATGAAACTTCCAACGAGCTAATTTAAAACAACACACAAGATTTATTGGCATCACCTATAGACCCCAAATCTAAGAGATTTGGAACTCACTAGGAATTTCCAATAAACAAGATAAGTAAGAAGAAAAACATAAGTTATAGAAAAAGAAATAAAAATCCTAAAACAAGCTATAAAATAGAAAGACCTTGAACCCCCCATTGTGATAAAAAATTTAGACTCACCACCATTTGTTGAGAGAAGAGAACAAGAAAAAATGAAACCATGAAGATTAGATAGATTAAAGATAGGGTCACCTTCATCAAATTTTGAAATTAGGGGTTCAAGAACTAAATAGGAATTAGGAGAGGAGAAATTGCAAAATAAATCTCCATGATTTGAGGTTAGAAGAAAAATATTTGTAACCCCATCATAGAAAGAGAAATAAGGTCCATGATATCTTGAGTCACCAACAAAAGCTACTTTATAAGCATTACTCTAGATGAGTGTAAATAATAAGAAGGTGAAGGTAGGCCCATCACTAAAGCAACCAAGATAGAAACATAAGGCCCAAAGAACACTAGTCCAATATAGTTAGTCATTTGAGGAAGAGGAGGAAAATGGAAAAGAGAAAATAAAGAAAAGGAAATTATATTAAAGAAGGCCAAAATAGCTAGACCACTTGTACAATCCTAAATAACTAAAATCCAAATGGGAAAGAAAAAGAAAAAGAAGGATTATTATAGGAACATGATGAAAATCATTTAACGTTTAAACTTTAAAAGCCCCTAGAGATTACCAACACATACTTAGTAGCCTCCTCAACATCCAAAAAGGAGATCATACTAGAGACCATGTTAAATTTTATTTCCACAAGCCCATTTCCCCTAGTTGTGTTGACAAAGGATTTCCCAAAAGAAATAATGAAGAAGATTTAGGAAAGTTGAGATGAATGTATTCAATTAAAGATAGAGATTAGAGATATCACAACAGATGGGGTGTTCAAGGAGTTAAATCTATCCCCTTAGGAGAAAGTGTAAGTATAACCTCTCTAAAATATTGAACTAAGATTGAAATAAAGGGTGGGTAATTTGTTAAAACAAACTAAAGAGGTTAAGGAGAGACTAAGAAATGAGGCTATGTAGGTGGCTAGAAAGGCCTATAAAAATTAATATTAGGGAAAGTACCACTAGAACAACAATAAATATCTGGCACAGATACATGGGTTGGGGAACTAGGAAAATCACAAGAATAAAAGAAAATAAAATATGGTATAGAAAATATAATCATGGAGGAGTTGGTAATAGATCTCCAAGGTCGAGATGATGAGGAAAAAGAGGAAAATATAGTCAAGGAGGGAGAAATAAATACATAACAATAAAAAGAACCACAAGAAGAAAACATTTTAGATAGTTCCATAGGAGAACAAGGTGAGGATAAGGGAAAACTACTAGAGGAAGATAAGGTGAAGTAAGAAAACATTATTGGGGAAACTAATGGAGAGAACTTTTTGAGGGTCAAGTATTAATGACTCCTTTACCACATTAATTTGTTGATCCCATGGAGAAAATAAAGGATTTTATTACCAAATAGAGGAAATCTCAATCATTGGTAATTCTGGTTCCCAATGTCATTACTAATGCACCTTTGGGGCTCTAAGTGGATTTAATGTAGATTCCCCCTATCCAACAATTTAAACTAGGAGATGTATTGGAAAGCAATGCAAGAAAAAAATTTGTCAACCCAATATATCTCTGTAATAGGAATAATCAAGAAAATAATGGTTGGAATACAAAAACAACTTCTCCAAATCACCTTGGATTCCTATATAGTCATAGAACAATAATTGGAGGGGTAGTGAATAGTCTATTAACTGAGGTAGAGATTCTACAAAGGGAAGAGTAGGAAATCTCACATAAACAAGAATAAAATGTACCATAGGACAAATAGAACTAAATAAAGAAATCAAGAACATGAAAACTTCCTATAGAAATGTTAACACTCTATACTAGCACTACCTTGGGTGGCCAACTTCTACCAAACCCTTGAAGACCTAGTTAGATAACTTGGAAATATATTTTATAGGCCCCCAATTCATATGATGTAACTCAAGACTTGGATTGGTGCAGTCAAGGTTAGGAGGGTCCACAAAGTGAACTATCCAGGCCATGTAGCTAGAGTAAACACAATGGAAACAACTCAAAGATATAAATCAAATGCAGATTCAGTTAATCAATATATCATAGAATTCAAATACAGATTGGTAGGCAAAATGCGGGCTTACAATTAGGGCTCATAGGCCTGATTACATAATATCAAAACATGCACAAGATATGGCTTTGAGGCTCCTTCACAAAGAATTCAAACTATCAATTATCTCTATCAATTTCACCACTTTCCTAGGCCTCTATTACATCAATTTATATCATCTATGGAACAATAGATTCCTCCGTGTCGACCAGGGAAGGTCACAAACTCCAATGAAGAGCTATAACGTGTGTACACGGATAGGTCAGACCTAATTGAATGGAACTCCTCTACAAATGAATAGAATTAAGCATAGATCTTAGGAAAGGTCAGCCACGAATCAAACAACATTGAATGATGTGTCATTTGGCTCTACGAGTCGTGAAATGCTCCACAGGTCTTCTCCTTTAGCTGATTATGTGAGACTATCAGGATGCTCTATTCTGAGAAAACTATTGATCTTCTGAGAGCGATATCTTACCGATACTTAATCCAAATTCTCTAAATTTTGGATATGATGTGTATGAATGAATCTAGATATTAAGTCCAGCTCTGCAAGGTTTGAAATGAAACTGCAATAGAATGTGGACCAAAATACAGAAACTACTGACTGAACTGCCTAAACTGAACTGGAAAATGAAAACAAATTGAAATGCAAATGTTTTTAGTTGATGCAAGATTTCTCTTGAATCGGGGATGCTGTTGCATCAGACATTTGGGGTTATTGAAAAAGTGAGTCCCTCACTTTGCTGGGGCTAGATGAAAACCAAGATGGTCCACCTCAACCTGAGAAATCTATGATGAATCTTCTTCCAATCTCTCTTTCCACTTCACAAGGTATTCTTTGTATCATCTTCCTCTGGTGTTGCGTCCAACTCTGCTGTCCAAAATGTCTTCAATCTACTCAAGTGCTTGTTGTGGTAATTGCTTCTTTAAGTCTTCTTCAATGCTGTCACAAAACTCTACTTCATGATACTGATATAGGTCTGCAATGTTGAAAATAGGTGATATACCCAATGTCTCCGGTAACTCCACTTCATATGCATTTCCTGAATCAAATTTTATGAGTATCCTACATGGTCCAAACTTCTTCATCTTCAACTTGTTATATGTCCCAATTGGAAATCTTTTTTTTCTTAGGTACACCATCACTTCATCTCCAACTCTAAATTCTTTGTGTCCCCTCTTCTCATCTGCTTGCTCCTTATACTTGTTGTTCATCTCCTCCAAATGCTTCTTCACCTGATTATGTATTGTATCCATATGTTCTACAATTTCTTCTGCTCCTGCACTTATCCTCCATACTGATATCTCTCAACTCTACAACTTCTCTAGGGTTTACTCTGGTAACAATCTCAAATGGTGTTCTTTTGGTACTCCTATTTATTGAATTATTGTATGCAAACTTTGCTTGTGAAAGAATCAAATCCCAATTTCCTATCTTCTCTCCAACCAAACATCTCAACAAGTTTCCCAAACTCCTATTCACTACCTCTATCTATCCATCAGTCCGTGGATGAAATGTTGAACTGAACTTCAAATCTGTCTTCATCTTCTTCCAATGTGTCTTCCAAAAGTATCCAAGAAATCTTGTGTCTCTGTCTAAAATTATGCTCTTAGGTAATCCATGCAATCTTGCAATCTCCTTGAAAAATAGGTCATCTACATGCACTGCATCAGTTGTCTTCTTACAAGGTATGAAATGTGCCATATTTGAAAATCTGTCCACCACTACAAATATTGAATCATATCCTCTCTGTGTCTTCGGCAATCCCATTACAAAATCCATACTTATGTCTTCCCAAGGTCTCTCCGGTACTATCAAAGGTTCATACCATCCAGTATTCTAGCTACTTCCTTTTGCAACTTGATAAACTCTAAAACTATGCACAAATTTCCTAACATCCTTATGTATCTGAGGGAAAAAGTAATTTTCACTTACCAAAGTGTTGTGTGGTTACACAACACGCCCCATTTTGACTTGGCAAAACAGGGACCCAGCTTTTGTTTTGGCTTGTGTTGTCTGTTTCTGGCGGTTTGGTAAAAATAAGTCAGGTGCATCATCATCATGAAGGTCAGGATGAGGTAGGTCATCATCATGAGGTTAGTTCGTCAAAGTTCATATTTTGTTTCTATGACTTCATGGTTAGAAAGAGTTTGAAATTCCATGCAGGTTTGCCTTTTGCATCACTTGAAAATTCGTCCATATGAGGGAGTTATGAGCAGTCAAAGCTTTGGTCAAACCTGATAATTGCTGTATGAACATCATCATCATGATATTTGCAAAGCCCCCCGATAATATCCTGAGGTCGAAATATCCGGACGTCAAGTTTAAGTCGTAGTAATCTTTTCCCGTCAGGCGGTCTTTTGTATCGCCAGAGGTCATCATCATGATCTTACTCTATCACCTGATAAAAATCATGCAGTCCCGAAACATCCGGACGTCAATCTTAAGTGCTAGTGTGTTTTACCCGTCGAGTAACCTTGGAAACATTGCGAGCATCATGATATTCCAGCATCACCCGATATTATAATATCATGCTGATATTATAATATCACCTTACTTAGAGAAATCTACCATCTGCATAATTTGCGCGCGCACGACAGTCTTGGTGATCAACATCATCATGATATTTCGGGACCCGACATTTCCTAATATCCTCCTGATCTCCTTTTGCGTGATCATGATGATCACCTTATCTTTCGAAGCGGAGGGTGATTTTCATTTCTTAAGTCATGTTGAACAAGATCATCATGATCTTGTTCGTCTCTCCCAACAGTTCGTAATATCATCCTGCCGACGAGTATAACCTTTTGCAAATATGATGATGACGATGACGTCACCATCACCTTTCTCCTTCGGCAGGATATTTTCCAAGGCGTGATCCATTTCGCCAATATGATGATGACGATGACGTCATGTTCGAAGATTAATGAAGGCCGCGGATATCCTGATGACGTCATCAGGACTTTCAGCAGGATCATTTTCTAAATCACCCAATGCGGGTATGATGATGATGATGTTCATCATCCTGATCTTTCGAGCGGATAGCCTTGGCCGAAAAGGGTCATATTGCATTCATCCACGCGATCATCTTCCTTGGGGGGAACCCGATATTCCAGTTATCTCCTGATCTTAACGGAACATGACGGTGACGTCATCCCTTTGCATTTTAACCAAGCCTGATGATGACGATGACGTCATCATGATTTTCCTCAGCGGCAGGATCATTTTCCAAGTCCTCCTGTTTGTCTTCATCATGATGATGATGACGATGTCTTTCTTCCCCGAATATGCAAAAACAAAACATCCTGATGTGCTTTTCCTCAGAGCATTCGGAGGCGAAGAGCATCATATTTCACAATATCCTGCGGCTAGATACAAGACATAGAGTTGGTCATCATCATGATTTTCGGCGTAGGTATAACTGTTGCCGTCGGCCAAGTCCAATATTGTCAACCTGATCATATGTGGTCGCACTGATGCGAACATGATGATGATGACCCGAAACTTCAAGCAGAGCGTGCGAAGCCGGGTATGAGGTAATTTGTTAAGGGCGGTTATTTCCTTGTATATTTTGACATACCTGATCATATTTGAACCCGATATACAAGAAAATGGGCAAAAACATGAAGCGATAGAAATTTGAAAACCCGACTGCCTGATTTTGGTCAACGTGGGTTGACCTGGTTGTTTTTATGTTGTTTATGCATTTAGTGCATATTTTCCACAGGTAAAGCCTGGTTGCCTGTAGCTGCATTGGGAGGTATGTTTAATAAAATGTTTACTTCCTGTTGTTTATCCACATGATGATGAACTTAATGTTTGTCTGTTTATTTGCAGGAAGTCATGATGCTGCTGAAGCTAAACATTGAAGTCATGATGCTGCTGAAGCTGAGCATTGAAATCATCATGATGCTGCTGAGGCTGGGCATTACAAAGTTGCGCATGGAGGCAACATGGGCCAGATGATGAAGAGGATATTGTCAAATATGTTGTTTGCCAGCTGGAGACCGAATCAAGTCGAAGATGCTGGAATATTCTGTGCCAGCTGTGCATTTGCCAACTGACGAAGCATGTGCTTTTCATCTGAACCGTTGTTTGCTGTGAGAAGATCCTGATCCTTGGGTCATTGTAACCGTTTTCTGGCAGTTGCTCTATATAAGAGCCAGAGCTTGTCATTTTAGATGGGGGGGGAAATACATTAGAATACACAGACGCATCTGGCGCAAAAAGTCAATTACTGTAGAATCAATTAGGAGATCGGATTACTGAGACTAATGAGGATAGAATTGTTGAAATGTCAAGGTTCTTTCTTCAGATCACTGTAAATGTACCTGTTCTTGAGCATACTGAATGAATATGAAGTTCCAGATTACATCCTGATTGTAAATTTTACGTAATCTTTCTGTTGATTTCTGGATATGTACTGGTGAATGCTGTGTTCAACTGGAAGCGCTTTCATTTCATTACATGTTGTTGTCAACTGTTCCTTTGAAGATTTGCACTAGATCATGCGGATTTGTGGAATGTCCTGGTGAAGTATGATTTCTAGTTTTCCTTCTTTTCATTGCAAGTATGGGAGCTTGTATGTGAATCAGTGATCTAAGTCCAGTAATTTTGGGAATCTCACTCTCTAACCCTTTTCCTTTTTTCAATTTCATTAATTCATCACCATAACTGCAAATCATGATAAATAACAAGCAGAAACAGTGAAATATGCTGAAATCCTGTAGGTAACTGAAGATCATTAGCATATTTGAGTTAAATGCATGTAGTATTGGAAATATCATGCAAAGAATCATAAATAATGATAGAAATCATGCAAATATCAGCCTGTATGCACATTATTTGACTAAATTTACAGTGCAGAGGTAGAATTGTTGGAGACTTATGCAGAGCGAACATCCAGAGCAGGATATTTGAAGATGATGATGATGAACAGTGCAGAAACACGTAAGGCCCCTGAATGGAAAACAGCAACGCACATCAACCACTGAGTAACGTCAGTAGATTAAGACCTAATCAATGGAGACTTGGGATCATGAATTCTTTGAATTCATCGTATCTTTCAAGATGAGTAAAGGTTGTTGTGTAACTTTTATTCTATGTTTGCAAATGACTAACATCATGACCAACATAAATTGGCGCTAGAAGGAGGGCATTGAGTCCAGAAGATCACGTTCATCATCAGTACTTTCAGGTTTGATGACGCTCAGAGTAAGGTAACTTCAGATCGTTTGTGAATTTCATCATATTGCGTAAATATTTGCTGTGACAAGTTTGTATTTGCACATTCTATGTAAAGATTTCCTGATTTTACATAAATATTGCAAGCTTTACAGTAGATTTCTTTAAATTCACTAAATATTGGCCAAAGATGCATAAATTTGTTCAAGCTTTGAGAATTTGAGCCTTAAACACGTGAAATCTGGTGCTACTGGTCGGAATATCCCAATATCCTGTCATATTTGCAGTATCTTCGCAAATATCGCGTAAATATTCAGTCTGATTTGCAAGTTGACCGCAAATATCACCTCGTCCGGTGGAATCCAGCCAATATTTGCAAAGTTTCAGCTAATTGGCCTCCAAATCGAGAAATCCTGGCTCACAGGATAAATACCAGGTCTAGACATAGTGAAATTTTTGAAGAATTGCCTGTTAGAGGTTTTAGACCTAAGACTGTAGACGTTCACCATACTCCAGAGTCTAGTACGTCCAGAACTTCACCAGGACCTCCTCCTATAACTCCTGTTGGTTTGCAAATACCTTCCGGTATACCCGTGACACCTTCTGTTCAACCTCAGGGTATACCTTTAGTCCAACCTCAGCCAACTGCACCACCAGTTCAGCCCCCTCAGGTTGCAATGTCGTTCTTTGCAGCAGAATCACCATTGACCTTTAATGCGTATCATGAGTTACCAAAGTATCCAGACAAACTTTGTCCAAAATACCATCCTTATCAGGATGCGGATGATCATATCAGGACGTTTAAAGAAGCTTGCTGCAGAGCCAGAATAGAGCATCAGGACGTGGTGTGCAGATTATTCCCTTTTTCCTTAGGGGAACAGGCTTATAATTGGTTCATCAGTCTTGGTCAATCTTCTGTAGGTTCGTGGGCTATCTTAGAGAAGGCCTTTCTTGACAGATTCAAGGTCCCTATTGATCCATCCATGAATTACCACCTGTTTGCCACAATCAAGAGATTTGAGCATGAACCTATTGCAAATTTCAATGCTAGGTTCCAGAAAATGTTGTCCAAGCTAGTTCCCCATATGTGGTGGCTGATGATGCTGCTAGGAGTATTTATTATTCAGCCCTGGATCCATTAACCGCCATGTTCATCAGGAGAACACATCCTGAGATCACCACATTGACAGGAGCTTTTCAAGAAGCTATCAAGGTAAATTAGCAGCTGATACCTGCTCCTACTCCAAATATAGCATTCCCTGCTTTGCCTGGCATGCAGTCACAATATCCAGCACAGTATCCTGCAGCTTATCCTTCACAATATCCTGCACAATATCCAAATGGAGCAGTGATGCCCCCAGCAATCATGCCTGCACCTTTGCAAGTACCTCCACTGAGTATTATGCCTCCTCCCAATGGAAATGGCCAATTGCCACAATATCCTGCACATACTCAGGCACCTCAGGGTACAGATCTATCTCACAATAACCATGGATCCTCCTTTTTCCAGCCTCAGACTGAAAATGTAGTGGCCAAAGCTCAAGAAGAGAAAGAGGAAATCAAAGAAATTGCTGCTCAGTTGAGAAAACTCACCACAGAAGTAACACACTTGAGAAATCAAGGGTTTTATTCACAGTCAGGTCAGAATAGGAGTTATTCCAATGACAGACCAAATTACCCTGACAGAGGATACAACAATAACTTCAACAGTAGTGCTGCAAATAACAATAATCCTCCTAGGCAGCCCAGAGTGTGGAACTCCAGGCCAAATAATGGTTCATTACCATCACCCCTAGACAATCAGCCTCCTGGTGAAGCCAAACAGACTACTAGAGTCAATCTTGCTGAAGCAGCCCTTACCAATTGGTGCAGGATTCACAACACCAATGCACATGCAGAATTAGATTGTCCACAATTTAGGATTGCTGCCAGCATCTTTCAGACTGAAGTGTCTAATACTTCTGGAAATCCACCTCAGGTAGAAGGAAATGAAATAGTTCCTTGTGGATATGACTCAGCTTTTGTGCTGGAAACATACACTAATCAGCCTCATCAGGATTATAATCATACCTGTGAAGAATCTGCCTTAACCTTTGAAGCAGACTATGTCTTCCCTTTTGAAGATGAAAACGAACCTACAAGAGAGCATGAGGAAGTACATGCATACCAGCAGCAATACCCTGGTAAGCACAATTATAACCTGAGGAGTAATGCCAACAGACCTGCCGGTCCATTGACATCATCTCTACCTCCAAACAACTTCAACACACCTCCTGATCCTAAGGCTAGCAATAACCCTGGGTTCCCTAAGGTGAATGCTCAATACTTGTCTCCTCAAAACACAGTAACAAAAGTCGCAAATGCACCTCATGGGTCTAACAGGTTAGTCAGCTATTTGGCTGATGAAATGAAGAAAATCAAGATCAGCCTGTCCCTATCTGAGTTACTGAAAACCCCTGCCATAAAAAGGGCATTCATGAAGTCGCTGGATGATCCTGCTTCTAAAGAGGATAATCACCTTTCGAGTCAATCCAATAGCAGAGACCATACTGCTAAAGATAACACTGTCAAGCCCAAAGTGTCAGCCACAGTCCAAGCTGCTGAAACCTCTCACATGACCTTGTACAGAGATAAAACTGAATCACCTTCGTTTCTCCTCACCATAAGAATGTTCAGTAAGAATTTGCACAACTGTTTAGTTGATTCAGGAGCCTCAACTAATGTTATGCCTTTGTCAATATGCAACGCATTAGGACTGCATCCTGCTAAATCCTTAAAGAAGGTCACTCAACTGGACAAGACAGAAGTAAGTGTCGTAGGAGAACTCACTCACATTCACATGCAGCTAGCGTCTGATCCTAGGATCCAATATTACATTGACATTCAGGTAGTTGACATACCTGATACATATGGGATGTTGCTTAGCCGAGACTGGTCTAAAACGCTTAACGGATACATGTCCACCGACTTCAGTCACATGTGGTTGCCATGGAAAGGTATACCTAATCAGATCAGGATTGATGCTGAGCCTAGGATGAAACATATGATCACGGAATATAACAGAACAAATGAGATCATGTATGTAAACGTAGAACCTGGAGTTTATCACATCAGGTCGCAAACTGTCCAAATAGAAGAGGTCCTGATGCTTGATGTTCATCATCATCATGATGATGATTATCATGAGGATATGCCTGTTGTAGAGCTTAATAGTGATCCTGATAATGAGAATGAAATAGATCGCTTCAGGGATTTTCAGATGCACTTATCTACTCAGATAAAACGTTGTCAATTATTAAATATACCTGCTAATGATATTTTGGTTGACGGATGGTGCAGATTGCATGGCGAAGCACACTCGGAAAAGACTTGCGAACCATGCTTAGACATGATCATGCTGGAGCAGACGTATAGTGAAGCATCATCATCATATTCCGAGGTGAGTGCTACATCTGATGATGATGATGATACTAATTTTTATTTGTCTTCTGCAGGAACAGAAGAGTCGACGGATCCTGATGAGGATCATATCCAAAAAACAGAGGAGATCCTGGTGTCCAATCAGACGAAGGATGCGAGAAAGGAAAAGATCACTCCTGGTAGTGATTGCTTCATGGAACCAGATTACGAGTTGTCTGATGAGGATAAAGGCAGTGACCTGATGAAGTTCGAAGAATTTCTGGTCAAAGAAATAAAAAAAATGACACAACAGTGTAGATCTCCCCAGGAGGTTTTAATTAAAGGTTGGTGTAGGCTGCATGAGGCGCCTCACTCAGAAACCACTTGCTCACTGTGCTTACACATTTTGAAGAAGCATGCAGCTGTATGTGCTGAACATCATCCTCCTGCTAGGATGGAAGAGAAAACAGAAAAGCCGTCAGGCTCATCAGATAAAGGAAAGAAGAAGCTTGAAGATGACACACCTAAGTTAAAATGGATATCAGGCGGAGCAGCAGCCAGAGCTGCAAAGAAAAAAGAAAGCTCAAGCAAATGTCCTGCTGAAGATATGCCTTGGATCCTGAGGTTTGATGGATCCAAATCTAAGCAGGGTTCTGGGGTAGGAATTGACCTTGTTGATCCATCAGGAAAATCCTATTTAGCAGCTTACAGATTACAGTTCCCCTGCACTAATAATGTCACAGAGTATGAAGCTCTGATTCATGGACTGTTGTTTGCCCATAAGAAGAGGGTGAAGATCCTGCATGTCTTTGGAGATTCAGAATTAGTTGTGAGACAAGTAAGAGGAATTTACTCTTGTAACTACAGAAAGCTGTCAAATTACAGACATCGTGTGTGGGACCTAATTGAGGACTTTGATGCCTTCAACATCGTTCACGTGCCAAGAGAACAGAACCAAAGAGCAGATGCACTTGCTCAGGCCGCCAGTACACTGGAACCACTGTCTATATCTGGTCTGAAGAGATTTTCAGTAGAATTGGTGTCAGTACCTTCGGTACCTGACAATGTGACTAATCTCCAGGTGTTTGATGATGATCAGCACATCCTGGACTTCATATCAAACAGAGACGTATTTGAAGCTCAGATCATAGATGAAAATGGTATGGAAGATCATGTCTGGGAAGAAGATGAGATATTAGAGTTGCCTAGCAACACAATTCCCAAAGGTATGATTGAATTAGAAAGAGCCTTTGATCTGGATAATATGCTCAAACATAAGGATCTGCCTAAGGCAGATGGAGGTCAATATTCACAGGTGAATATTAGACAGGCTGATGACAAGAGGAATGTCTTGTTGGGTAAGGTTTGTACACCTGAAGAGTTAGAAGGAATAACTCAGGCCCTTAAGGATTATATACATGTAATTGCATGGACTTATGACAAGTTGAAGACGTATGACACTTCTGTCATAACTCATACTATACCTCTCAAGCCAGATGCAAAACCTTTCAGACAGAAGCAGAGGCCAGTCAATGCTCTGCTTGAGCCCATCATCCTTGAAGAGGTCAGGAAATTGTTAAATGCCCGGATAATATTTCCTGTAAGGCACTCCACTTGGGTGGCAAATCTGGTACCAGTCAGGAAGAAGAATGGAGACATCAGATTGTGTGTGGATTTCAGGAACCTGAACAGAGCATCAGAAAAGGATAATTATCCTTTGCCCTCTTTGGATGAAGTTCTGCAGATGGTAAATGGAGCCAAGATGATGTCCTTCTTGGACGGTTTTTCAGGATACAACCAAGTGATGGTTGATAAAATTGACAGATTAAAAACTGCCTTCACCACAAAATGGGGGATATTTGCATATAGACGTATGCCGTTTGGACTGATAAATGCTGGAGCTACATTCCAGCGAGCAATGGACATAGCCTTCAGAGGCTTAATAGGAAAATGTATAGTCATCTACATGGATGACCTGACAGTGTTCTCCAAAGAAAGGGGAAATCATGTTGTTGATCTCAGAAGTGTACTGAAGAAGTGTGAAGAATATGGAATATCTTTGAATCCCAAGAAGTGCATATTCGGGGTCACAACAGGAAAGTTACTAGGCCACCTGATCACAGAGGATGGGATTATCATTGATCCTGACAGGGTGGAATCTATTATGAAATTACCACTTCCAGGAAGCAAAAAGGAGCTTAAATCTTATTTTGGTAAGATAAATTTTGTGAGGAAGTTCATCACTGGCTTTGCTGAGATTGTCAGACCACTGAATGCCATGTTGAAAAAAGATGCACAAATTGACTGGACACCAGAAGCCAGAGCTGCTTTTGAAGATATAAAGAAGGCCATTTCAGATGCTCCTGTCCTCATTAGTCCAGATTATACAAATGATTTTTACATCTACTCATTTGCTTCAGAACATACTTCTGCAGCAGTGTTAACTCAAAGAAATGAAGATAAAGAAGAGAAACCAATTGCCTTCATGAGCTGTCCTTTCAGGGATGCTGAGTTGAGATATGTAGATGTTGAAAGATAGGCACTTGCATTAGTCAGAGCAGTAAAAAAGTTCAGACATTATATACTGAGAAGCAAAGTGATTGCTGTGGTACCAGATGCAGCAGTAAAGATGCTGCTGATGCAGAGTGAACCTGGTGAAAAAAGGGCCAAATGGATTACGGTACTACAAGAATATGACATGGAGATCACACCAATGAAGCTAGTAAGAGGACAGGCTCTGAGCCAGATGATATCTGAAACTGATCCAAACATCATCAGTCAGCAGTATGTAATCGATGAGAAAGACAATAAAGAATGGTATTCAGACATCAGGCACATCCTGATCACTGGAAGATGTCCTTCGAAGATGCAGGCTTCACAGAGAAGAGCCTTAAAGATGAGATCCCAGAAATATATGATGAAGGGAGGAGCCCTGTTTAAAAAGAATTATGAAGGGATATACCTGAGATGCTTAGAGAAACCAGAAGCCAATAAAGTCTTGACAGAGTTACATGACAAGTTTGGAACTGCCCACGGATCAACGTTGGCCACAACACATGCAATCCTCAGAGCAGGATATTACTGGCCTACAATTTTTAAAGACACAGCTGATCATGTTAAATGTTGTCATGTTTGCCAGGTTGCTGCCAACAGAGAAAAATATGCTGCACAACCGTTGCAGCCAGTGATGGAGGAGCGCCCATTTGCACAATGGGGCATGGATTTCATAGGACCAATCAATCCTCCGTCTTCTTCAGGCCAGAGGTATGTCCTAACAATTACTGATTATTGTACCAGATGGACTGAGGCTATCAGCAGCAAAACTTGTACTGCTGATGATGTCATTAAATTTCTGGAAAGCAACATTGTCACCAGGTATGGGATTCCTTATGCATTGGTAAGTGATAATGGTTCTGCCTTCATTTCCACTAAATTGTCAAGTTGGGCTTTTGATCATGGGATCATACTTAAGTTCTCATCCAATTACTATCCCCAGGGAAATGGATTAGCAGAATCCACCAATAAGAATTTACTGAGTATCATAAGAAAATTGATAGAGAAAAATCCCAGGGAATGGAACTCATTTCTGAAATATGCCTTATGGGTAGACAGAACTAGAATGAAAATTGCATTGGGAAACTCACCCTTCCAGCTAGTATACGGGGTAGATCCTATCCTCCCTGTAAACTTGAAAATTCCTACTCTGCAGTTTGCCCAAGACTATCTAGGCATAGATAATAAACAGGAAGTCAGGTTGCTTCAGTTGATGCATCTGGAAGAGAAACGAAGTCAAGCGATTGACCAATTTGCAAAACATCAGGCTGTTGTCAAACGCTAGTTTGACAAGAGAGCCAGAATTAAAGCGTTCAGGATATCAGATTTAGTCCTGATGTGGGATAAAGCCCATGAAAGGAAAGGTGATCATGGTAAGTTCGATAGACTATGGATAGGTCCCTTTCAGATTTCTGAAATTTTAGGAGACAACACTTATAGGCTTAAGAACCTGACAGGTGAGGATGTCCCGTTGCCAGTCAATGGACAATTCCTCAAACATTATTTCCAGGCCTGAGTGACTTCATGACAGTCTTGTGTATCATATTGTATATTTGTATAGTTGTTTGTATAGTTTGCTTGTTGTTGTTGTTGTTTGTTGGTTGGGACCTTGTTCTGGTAAGTCAGGATGATGCACTTCATCACCTAAGAAAATAACTAAATTGTTAAGATTCAAGTGATGAGATCAGATTTAGATATAGATTGTAATTCATTCTGATAAATACTCATGATCAGGTTTATGATGTCTTTTCATCAGGGTACTTTTTCTTGTCCAAAGTGAATCAAACACAATGAAACACCTAACAGCCTTGGGTTTGTTGAAGATATGAGTATAGGTGTTAAGTGAAAAATCTAAAGGGACTCCCTTGCTACCAATACAATCTCCAACCTAAAGCTGCAAGTGACTACACCTTGTACAAATGAGCAGACATGATGATATTAAATTTAAATTTTTAAAGGAAAATCAGAAACGAAATAAAATTAGGCCATCTAAGTAACTCTACCGGGGCTATGGACGCCTGCTGGCAGTGGGGCTCTACTTAGGGAGATTGTATAGATAACCTTGCCGGGGTTATAGACACCTGCTGGCAGCAAGGCTCTATCCAGGTTGGCTATGAGGGATGATCTCCAACTATGTAGTTTAACACCAGTTACTTATGTTTTCAACTTACTTTCAAGATGAGGATAATTAATCATCTGCACACACCTGATCCTTTGTTAGCTTTATCACCATAATGAAATTTTATCATTCAAAGATCATGATGATTTTACTTAGAAAGAATTAGAATACTATAGATGAATATGACCATATCACTTGAATCATTGGAATTTCTTTGTTTTCTTTGGTGGCAAGTTGTTGTGTGGTTACACAACACGCCCCATTTTGACTTGGCAAAACAGGGACCCAGCTTTTGTTTTGGCTTGTGTTGTCTGTTTCTGGCGGTTTGGTAAAAATAAGTCAGGTGCATCATCATCATGAAGGTCAGGATGAGGTAGGTCATCATCATGAGGTTAGTTCGTCAAAGTTCATATTTTGTTTCTATGACTTCATGGTTAGAAAGAGTTTGAAATTCCATGTAGGTTTGCCTTTTGCATCACTTGAAAATTCGTCCATATGAGGGAGTTATGAGCAGTCAAAGCTTTGGTCAAACCTGATAATTGCTGTATGAACATCATCATCATGATATTTGCAAAGCCCCTCGATAATATCCTGAGGTCGAAATATCCGGACGTCAAGTTTAAGTCGTAGTAATCTTTTCCCGTCAGGCGGTCTTTTGTATCGCCAGAGGTCATCATCATGATCTTACTCTATCACCTGATAAAAATCATGCAGTCCCGAAACATCCGGACGTCAATCTTAAGTGCTAGTGTGTTTTACCCGTCGAGTAACCTTGGAAACATTGCGAGCATCATGATATTCCAGCATCACCCGATATTATAATATCATGCTGATATTATAATATCACCTTACTTAGAGAAATCTGCCATCTGCATAATTTGCGCGCGCACGACAGTCTTGGTGATCAACATCATCATGATATTTCGGGACCCGACATTTCCTAATATCCTCCTGATCTCCTTTTGCGTGATCATGATGATCACCTTATCTTTCGAAGCGGAGGGTGATTTTCATTTCTTAAGTCATGTTGAACAAGATCATCATGATCTTGTTCGTCTCTCCCAACAGTTCGTAATATCATCCTGCCGACGAGTATAACCTTTTGCAAATATGATGATGACGATGACGTCACCATCACCTTTCTCCTTCGGCAGGATATTTTCCAAGGCGTGATCCATTTCGCCAATATGATGATGACGATGACGTCATGTTCGAAGATTAATGAAGGCCGCGGATATCCTGATGACGTCATCAGGACTTTCAGCAGGATCATTTTCTAAATCACCCAATGCGGGTATGATGATGATGATGTTCATCATCCTGATCTTTCGAGCGGATAGCCTTGGCCGAAAAGGGTCATATTGCATTCATCCACGCGATCATCTTCCTTGGGGGGAACCCGATATTCCAGTTATCTCCTGATCTTAACGGAACATGACGGTGACGTCATCCCTTTGCATTTTAACCAAGCCTGATGATGATGATGACGTCATCATGATTTTCCTCAGCGGCAGGATCATTTTCCAAGTCCTCCTGTTTGTCTTCATCATGATGATGATGACGATGTCTTTCTTCCCCGAATATGCAAAAACAAAACATCCTGATGTGCTTTTCCTCAGAGCATTCGGAGGCGAAGAGCATCATATTTCACAATATCCTGCGGCTAGATACAAGACATAGAGTTGGTCATCATCATGATTTTCGGCGTAGGTATAACTGTTGCCGTCGGCCAAGTCCAATATTGTCAACCTGATCATATGTGGTCGCACTGATGCGAACATGATGATGATGACCCGAAACTTCAAGCAGAGCGTGCGAAGCCGGGTATGAGGTAATTTGTTAAGGGCGGTTATTTCCTTGTATATTTTGACATACCTGATCATATTTGAACCCGATATACAAGAAAATGGGCAAAAACATGAAGCGATAGAAATTTGAAAACCCGACTGCCTGATTTTGGTCAACGTGGGTTGACCTGGTTGTTTTTATGTTGTTTATGCATTTAGTGCATATTTTCCACAGGTAAAGCCTGGTTGCCTGTAGCTGCATTGGGAGGTATGTTTAATAAAATGTTTACTTCCTGTTGTTTATCCACATGATGATGAACTTAATGTTTGTCTGTTTATTTGCAGGAAGTCATGATGCTGCTGAAGCTAAACATTGAAGTCATGATGCTGCTGAAGCTGAGCATTGAAATCATCATGATGCTGCTGAGGCTGGGCATTACAAAGTTGCGCATGGAGGCAACATGGGCCAGATGATGAAGAGGATATTGTCAAATATGTTGTTTGCCAGCTGGAGACCGAATCAAGTCGAAGATGCTGGAATATTCTGTGCCAGCTGTGCATTTGCCAACTGACGAAGCATGTGCTTTTCATCTGAACCGTTGTTTGCTGTGAGAAGATCCTGATCCTTGGGTCATTGTAACCGTTTTCTGGCAGTTGCTCTATATAAGAGCCAGAGCTTGTCATTTTAGATGGGGGGGAAATACATTAGAATACACAGACGCATCTGGCGCAAAAAGTCAATTACTGTAGAATCAATTAGGAGATCGGATTACTGAGACTAATGAGGATAGAATTGTTGAAATGTCAAGGTTCTTTCTTCAGATCACTGTAAATGTACTTGTTCTTGAGCATACTGAATGAATATGAAGTTCCAGATTACATCCTGATTGTAAATTTTACGTAATCTTTCTGTTGATTTCTGGATATGTACTGGTGAATGCTGTGTTCAACTGGAAGCGCTTTCATTTCATTACATGTTGTTGTCAACTGTTCCTTTGAAGATTTGCACTAGATCATGCGGATTTGTGGAATGTCCTGGTGAAGTATGATTTCTAGTTTTCCTTCTTTTCATTGCAAGTATGGGAGCTTGTATGTGAATCAGTGATCTAAGTCCAGTAATTTTGGGAATCTCACTCTCTAACCCTTTTCCTTTTTTCAATTTCATTAATTCATCACCATAACTGCAAATCATGATAAATAACAAGCAGAAACAGTGAAATATGCTGAAATCCCGTAGGTAACTGAAGATCATTAGCATATTTGAGTTAAATGCATGTAGTATTGGAAATATCATGCAAAGAATCATAAATAATGATAGAAATCATGCAAATATCAGCCTGTATGCACATTATTTGACTAAATTTACAGTGCAGAGGTAGAATTGTTGGAGACTTATGCAGAGCGAACATCCAGAGCAGGATATTTGAAGATGATGATGATGAACAGTGCAGAAACACGTAAGGCCCCTGAATGGAAAACAGCAACGCACATCAACCACTGAGTAACGTCAGTAGATTAAGACCTAATCAACGGAGACTTGGGATCATGAATTCTTTGAATTCATCGTATCTTTCAAGATGAGTAAAGGTTGTTGTGTAACTTTTATTCTATGTTTGCAAATGACTAACATCATGACCAACACAAAGCCACTATTTTATTAATGCCAAAATGTCCTGCTAATCCACCATTGTGCTTTTCCTTGATCAAATTGTCTCTGATGGAACTTCTAGGTATGCACAACTAATTTCCTTTGAAAAACATATCTTTTTGAATGAATTAATCCAACCACTTACTCCTATCTATCACAATCGGTTCCTTACATGCTTTCCATGCTTCTATAAAATTAAGATCTTCCTCATACATGTTCTTCAATTCATCAAATCCCAACACTTAAACTCTCATTTCTATCAACAAGTTCCTTCTCCTACTCAAGGCATCTACAACTTTGTTTGATTTTCCACTCCTATGCTTCAACACAAATGTATAACTTTGCATGAATTCCACCCATCTCATGTGTCTCTGATTCAACTTTCCTTGACTATTCAGATATTGCAAAGCTTGATGATCTGTATACAATACAAACTCCTTAGGCAACAAGTAATGTCTCCACTTCTTCAAGGATTGAATTATGGCATAGAACTCCTGATCATAAACTAAATATCTTCTCCTTGCCTCATTCAACTTCTCACTAAAATATGTTGTAGGTCAATCTTCTTGACTTAATACTGCTCCTATTGCATTCCCACTTGCATCATAATCTACTTGAAATACCTTATTGAAATCTAGTAATGCCAAAATAGGTTGATCTGTCACTTTTTGTTTGAACAATTCAAAAATTTTGTCTACTCTTGATGTCCACTTAAAGTCTTTTCTGTCACCTCTCATTGTCTCTATCATAGGGTTACAAACTAAACTGAAATTTCTGATGAACTTCTGGTAGAAACTAGCCAATCCATGAAATGATCTGACTTCTCCAATGCTCTTTGGTGTAGGCCATTTAACAATTTCTCTCACTTTCTCAGGGTCCATCTTCAATCCTTCCACAAAAATCACAAATCCCAAGTATACCAATTCTTCCTTCATGAAACTACACTTCTTGATGCTTATCAACAATTTGTCTTCTCTCAGTCTCTGCAATACTTGTCTCAGGTGCTGCAAATTTTCTTCTTTTGTCTTACTAAAAATTAGAATATCATCCAAATATACAATAATAAACTTACCCAATAATTTCTTCAAAACTTCATCCATCAATCTCATGAAAGTACTCGGTGCATTTGTGAATCCAAAAGGCATCACTAACCACTCATACAATCCCTCATTTGTCTTGAAAGTAGTCTTCCATTCATCTCCCTCTCTAATTCTAATCTGATGGTATCCACTCTTCAAATCTATCTTTGTGAAATATTTTTCTCCACTCAAACAATCCATGATATCATCCATCCTAGCTAAAGGAAATCTATACTTAACTGTGATCTTGTTTATTGCTCTAGAGTCTATACACATTCTCCATTCTCCATCTTTCTTTGGTGCTAACACTGTAGGTATTGTACAAGGACTCAAACTTTCTCTGATCAATACTTTCCTCAACAACTCTTGTATCTGTCTATTCAATTCTTCATTCTTTATTGGTGTCATTTTGTGTGATGCTTTGTTAGGCAAACTAGCTCCAGGTATAAGATCCATGTGATAAATGATACTCCTAATTGGTGGCAATCCTTCTGGTACATTATCTGAAATGATGTTTTCATATTCTGTCAGCAACTCTTTTATCTCCTTCGGTTGTGATTCTTCAGTCTCCTTCTTTAATGTTTCATGCTTCTTAAGGATCAAATCATAACACATATTCTCATGTCTCAAACCATCCAGAAAATTTCTTCCATCTACTAAACAGATTCTAGCATTTCCACATGCTTCACTCTTAGGATCATCTTCCAAAGGAATCAAGGTAATTCTCTTTCCATTAGATGTTATAGTGTATGTATTCTTTCTCCCATCATGTATAGCTCTTCCATCATACTCCCAAGGTCTACCCAACAAGATATGACATACATCCATAGGCATAATATCATACAATGCTTCATCATGATAAGATCCAATATGAAATTTTACCAAACATTATTCACTCACCAGTACCTTATAATCATCTTGAATCTATGCTATCTGATAGAGCTTAGGGTGTTTCAATCTTTCCAACTTCAACTTAGTCACCATCTCCTCTGAAACTACACTATTAGAACTACCACTATCAATTACAACTTTACAACATTTACCTCTTGATTTGCATATGGTTCTAAACAAACTTTTCCTCTACGGTGGTTCCTCATTTGTCTCTGCTCAAAAAAGTGTTCTCCTCATGATAAGTGATTGTCCCTTCTTAGGTTTACCAACTAAACTGGGTGATCCAATAGGTTCTTCTTCCACATAGGCTGCTCTTTCACTATTCTCTATTCTCTTGCTTGTACTCCCTTGATTACATTCAAATGCTCTATGTCCTTCCCCTCCACACTTAAAACAAGTTCCTCTGAATATTCTCCTATCAGGTCCTCTTCCTTCTCTTCTATATCCTTCACTCCGGTATGGACTAGGGTTTCCTCTACAGTAGAAAGTTCTATCATCTCTCTGGTATGCATTGTTATCTCTATCATCCTTCTTGAATGTGTTCTCTTATCTGTTCTTCTCCACATAAGATCTTTCTCCTCTAGAAAATGTTCTACCTCTTTGAAATTTACCTCCTATGCCTCTCTATTTCTGATCATGCCTCTTATTCAACTTTTCTTCAACTTTCAGGGCAAATTGATAAGCTTCTTCCAATGTTGTCATCGTCACCAAACTCAGTTCTTCTTGAATATTCAATCTCAGTCCATTAATGTATCTAGCCACTTTCTCCTTGTTTGCTTCACTATGTCCTATCCTTGTGACCATCTTATGAAATTCTTCAGTATACTCCTTCACAGATTTCTCCTTTTGTCTCAGGTTTTGCAATCTCTTCAACAGTTCCAACTCATAGTCAGCAGGTATAAACTAATTTTTCAATTTTGTCACCATCCTATCCCATTTTGTAATCTTTTCTATTCCTCTTCTATTTCTATCCAACTGAACTTCTTTCCACCATATAGTAGCATGTCCTTTCAACTTTGTCTTTGCAAATTTCACTTCTCAGGATCTTCAATTTCTTCATATTCAAAGTATTCTTCTATGTCATTTATCCAATCAATCAGCTCTTTAGGGTTCAAATTGCCAATATAGTTTGGTACATCAACTCTGGGTCTTTTTCCAATCTTTGAAATAACTCACAACATCTTGACTTGATTTGATTCTTCTTCTTCATCACCTCCTAGGGTTTCACCATTTTGATCAGTGGATTGAAATTCCTCATCATCATCACTTTCAACATTAGGTCTAGGTGTAAGTCCTCTTCTCTGATCTTCTTCAATAGCATCTAAGAAAACTCACATGGTTTTCATCATTTCCATCATCTCATCCATTCTACTAGTCATTGTTCCAACAGATTTCTCCTCGGCGGCATTCTTCCTAGGATCAAGTGTAAATGCCTCAGTTTCGGCAATCAGGCTACAAGGTGACAACTACCTCACAATTGGCGATCAGTTGCAACACAACTAACCTGCCTCAGATTCAATGATCTATTCACAGTAAGATCTTACAGAATTCCTTCGCCAACTTCACTTAATTCACTCCCAAAGATTCAAACTTTCACTTTGATACCACTTGGTGCAATCACGGTTAGGAGGGTCCACAAAGTGAACTATCCAGGCTGTGCAACTAGAGTAAATACAATGGAAACAACTCAAAGATATAAAGCAAATGTAGATTCAGTCATTCAGTATATCATAGAATTCAAATACAGATTGGCCGGCAACATGCGGGCTTACAATTAGAGCTCACATGACTAATTACAGATTATCAGAACATGCAGAAGATATAGCTTTGAGACTCCTTCACAAAGAATTTAGACTATCAATTATCTCTATCAATTTAACTACTTACCTAGGCCTCTATTACATCAATTTATTCTTACAAGTATGTGCCTAACCGATGTTGTCATTGATGTCAACATATCTATGTTGTCATTGGTGTCAATTGTTCTCTTGTTTTGATGCTTTATTGTAATGAGTTAGATGCTTTGCACTGGCTTATATAAGTGTTGAAGAAAATGAGTAAGTGATCTTTATATTGTGTTTCCAAGTGCTTTTGAGAAAATTTGCTCCTTCGGTGGAAATAGTGTATAGAAGAGTATCTTTGTTTACAATAGAACAGTCCAGTAGATTGCTCCGCATTTATCATAGAATGAATATCTTTGTCTGCAAATTGGAAGTTATTCAAATACATGTATGAAGATGCTATATTCCAAGTTTGAGCCTCTGGTATGAAGAATTGAGTGAGTTATGTTCACCAGAGTAAAAACTATTTTTCTGAGTGTTCATTGGTGACAGGGAGAATGTATTATGCTCCGCATTTCTTCGCCTTGAAGTTTCACAGTCTATGGTCCCAGAATCAAGTTTGTAATAATGATAAGTTCCTTCAACTCCAATGGTTCATGATTTGGTGGTCCGCAAGCAATCTTTTCTTTGTGACATTAGCTAATAGTGTTGTTTATGTGCTTCAGTTTGAAGAATCTTCTTGGCAGAGTGGTTAGAGATTGTGCAGTTGTTCTTGGTGATTACAATGTGCTTGTGGATGTCTCTTGATCATGTTCCTACCTTTGGATTGGTCGGCAAAGAGAAATTTGGATCTTGGATGAAGACTATTCTTAGAAGACTTAGTGTTAACACCAGTCTTGGCTGTCTTGGTTGTTTTTCACTTCTTGCAGAGATACATCGAGGATTGTGGAAGCATGTCATGGCATGGAAGATTGCATTTGAGTCCTAGCTAAGGCATAACATGATCTGCACACATCTTTCTTTTAGCTAATTTTGTTTAGGTCCAGACCTATTTCTATGTATGTTTGTAATATTGACCTTGGAGATTGTTCCAATGGTTGATGAATGTAATGCCAACCTTGATGTACATTCCAAGGTTGATGAATTGTATAAAATCATGTAATGTATTGCGAAAAAGATGCCCTTGTGAGAAAATGTGAAGATAAGTGCAAAGGTGTAAGAAGAGCAGAGAAGAGGAGTTATATTGTGCTTCAATGGAACTAAACTCGGGTATGGAGTAGATGCTATCAAATCAGTTCATCACTCCTTGGCAGTGAGCTAATCTTAGTAGTGAGCCACCCCTTGGCAGTGAGCCGATCTTGGTAGTGAGCCCTAACTTTTGCAGTAAGCATTTTGGGCAATGAGCCTCTATTTTTTAGTATTGCTATAACATATTTATTTCTATGGGCTAACACCCACCGTGGTTTTTCCCTTATAGGGTTTTCCATGTAAAAAATCTAGTGTCTCATGTGTTGGATGTATTACTATGTTGAGCTTCTTGTTTCATCTTTCATGGTTAAATCTTAATAATAGTAATTGAGCATTTGATGTGTTGATAAGTGATTAAAGTTTTAGAGACAACTGATTCACCCCCCTCTCAGTTGTCTTGTGCATTTCAATAATTGGTATCAGAGCAAGGTTTCTCAGAAGTAAGCCTAATAGCTTGAGGTCAATCCAAGATGTCTTATAAGAAAGAAACTCCTCAGTTCGATGGGATGAATTATGCTTTATGAAAGGTATGAATGAAAAACCATCTCCTCTATCTTGGTTATAGAATATGGAAAGTGACAAAGACAAAGTATACCATGCCTCAGAATGGTTTAACAACTGAAGATGAAATCAAAGAATATGAGTTAAATATAAAAGCTAGAGATGCTCTGTTAAGTGCCTTGTTGGACATTGAGTTGATAAAGGTCATGGATCTGGAAACTACTCATGAAGTCTAGGAAAAGCTAAAAAATCTGTATGAAGGAGATGAGTCTGTTAAAAGCACCAAATTGCAAGGTCTAAAAGCAAAATATGAGGGTTTAAAGATGAGTGAATGTGAAAACATAATAGCCTACCTGTAAAAAGTTGATGAAATTGTCAATGGAATAAAAGGTATGGGAGGAACTATAGAGGAGAAGGAAGTTGTGATGAAAATTATTAGGTCATTACCTAAATCCTACAGTCACAAGGTAGCTGCAATTGAAGAAGTAATGACTATGAAAGATGTCACCAAGGATCAACTGCTAGGAAAGCTTACAACTTTTGAGATGAGAGAGCTTGGTAATGCTCTGCTGAAGATTGAGTCTGCTTTCAAAGACAGTACTTTAGAGAAGATCTCAAAAGCTGAAAAGTACAAGGTGGAACCTGATGATGAGCTTGATGAAATTGAAGCAAACTTTGTTGACAAATTGCAAAGAGGTTCTGGTAAGTTCAAAGGAAAAGTACCTTTCAAATGTTTTACATGTGGTAAGGTTGGTCACTATGCTTCTAGGTGTCTTGAGAGAATTGAAAGGAATAGAAAAAGATTCGAGAATAGACCTAGGGTTCCAAAGAAATGTTACTATGTTAGAGATCTGGATGATGGTGTGACAGATGATGAATCTGATGATGTTAGTACCAGTGCAAATGAATGCTTGTTTATTGCAATTAAAGAAGAACTTGCATCTACTAATCTTGCTAGCTATGTGAAGGAAGAAAAACTAGTGGAAGAAAGTGCTTTGGCTGTTTAGGTTGAGAAAGATAAGGATGAATGGACTATTGACAATGGATGTTCACATCACATGACTGGTGACAAAAGTAAGTTTGTGGGTTTGGAAAAGTATGATGGAGGACAGGTTAGGTTTGGAGATAATGTGGCTGGTAAGATTTGTGGAAAAGGATCTATTTCTTTTGATGGAAAGTACAAGATTGATAATGTCCTAAATGTGAAGGATTTAAAGCATAATCTTTTGAGTGTTGGTTAGATGTGTGACAAAGGTTATGATATGAGATTCAAAGATAATGGGTGCAAGATCATGGAAAGCTCTGGAATAGTAATTGCTACCGGTAAGAAGACCAGAGGTAACATTTACCAATTAAGAGGAACTAATGATTATTGTTTATTGGCTGAGATAGATGAGAGTTGGTTGTGGCATAGAAGGATGTATCATATCAATTTTGACAATTTGGTGAAGATAAGTTCTACACAAGCTGTAAGAGATCTGCCTAAACTTGTGAAGCCAGCCAACACCATTTGCAAGGAGTGTCAATTTGGGAAACAAACAAGAACAAGTTTCAAAAGCAAAGAACAATTTTCTGCTGGATTGTGGAGCTAGTACATACAAATTTGTGTGGTCCTACAAGAACAAGAAGTCTTCAAGGTGACAGGTATTTTATGTTGCTTATTGATGATTATTCTAGAATGACTTGGGTCACTTTTCTAAAAGAAAAATTTGAAGCCCTAGACAAGTTCAAAGTTTTCAAGGCAATGGTTGAGAATGAGTTAGAGTTGAGGATCAAATGCTTAAGGTCTGATAGAGGAGGTGAGTTCACATCAAATGAATTCAATATTTTCTATGAAGAACAAGGGATAAGGAGATAGTTGTCTGGACCTCAGACTTCTCAACAAAATGGAGTTGTTGAAAGAAAAAACAAGATAGTTCAATAGGCTGCTAGGACTATGTTAAAGGAAGCTGACCTACCGGAAGTTTACTGGAGAGAATCCATACATACTACTATGTACATCCTAAACAGATTTCAAGTCAAAGGCAATAGCTCTAAAACTCCTTTTGAATTATGGTATGGAAGAGTTCCTACAGTGAAGTATTTCAAAGTTTTTGGTAGCAAATGTTATATTAGAAGAGAAGAAGAACTAGGCAAGTTTGATGCTAGATGTGATGAAGGAATTTTCTTGGTTACTCTACAAAGAGTAAGGCCTACCAGTGCTACAACAAGAGATTGAAAAAGATCATTGAAAGTGCTAATGTGAAGGTGGATGAAGACAAGGAAAGAATATCATATTTGAGTGGCTATGAATCAGATGTACCTATGGCCATAGTGAATGAAGAAAAAGTTGAACAAGAAGGCAGTCAAGAGGAAGAAGAGGCTCCGAAGAGTGTTGTTAAGACTCCCAGGTATGTAAGGATTAATCATTCTGAAGATCAGATTATAGGTGACAAAAATAAAGGGGTGTTGACAAGAAAAAGAGCTACAAAAGAACAAGTGAATTACTATTTTCTTTCAAAAGTTGAACCAAAAATTATGAATGAAGCCTGCAATGATGAAAATTGGGTAAAATCCATGAAATAAGAGCTGATGCAGATAGAGAAGAATCAAACTTGGGAATTGGTTCCTAGACCTGCTGATAAGAATGTCATTGGAACTAAATGAGTTTTTAGAAAAAAGATGAATGAAAATGGAGAAGTTGTAAGAAACAATGTGTGTAAAGGATATTCTCAAATTGAAGGAATAGATTTTGAAGAGACTTTTGCTCTAGTGGCTAGGATTGAAGCAATCAGGATATTTCTGGCATTTGCAACTCACAAAGATTTCAAAGTGTATCAGATGGATGTGAAGTCTACATTCTTGAATGGTGAGTTGGAAGAGGAAGTTTACATTGAGCAACATGAAGGGTTTCAACTATCAAACTAAGGTGATATGGTATGTAGATTGAAGAAAGCCCTGTATGGACTGAAGCAAGCCCCCAGAGCCTGGTATGCAAGGTTAGACAAGTATTTTATGAAATTAGGGTTCAGTAAAGGCACTGCTGATAGCAATCTCTATTTCAAAATCAATGATAATCAAATCCTTGTTGGGAATTAAGGTGTCTCAACCTTGGTAATTCCTTGCATTATTTATGGTTGTATTTATTTATTCATTGCCTATGTTGTAAATTAATTGTAATTCCATATTGTCATTTTGTGGGATGTGGCACGGTGATGTGTCATCCTACATGGAAGATGACAACTTTTAATTTTGTCCTCACATGAGGAGATAGGCATCCCACTTTGTGGTAGGAGTATTTTACTATGTGTCGACATCTTGGATGTTGTGTCAGGAAATGTTGACCGAAACGGTTATGACAGATTCCTATGACGAAGTTATGACATGTAAGAGTCAGAAATAGAAGATTGTAAGACAAGTGAAGACATGTCTCATGAAGCATCTTTGAAAAAGGCATCTTTGGGCACCCCAAGGTGGACTATGACATGTTGTAAGAGAATATGCTATTTATAGCCTGTGTATGACAGATTCTCTTACAGCTGTAAGTTGTAACTACTATGACAAATTCTATGATGGTCGTAAAAGCATCTGTCATAGCCCATTTTGGAAATTGGTGACCTCTTTGGGATGGGAGCTGTGGATAAGTGTCACGAACATTCTACAATGTTGACCAAGTGTCCATAGGCATGGGTTTTGGGCCATGAGGCCAAGTTGGACATCCATTCCAAGATAGAGCCAATTTTGCCTTGTATATTCTATATAAACAGGTGCTTGGAGGAGGAGATGTTGTATGTGATTGATAGGTACTGTTATGCTACCAGATTGACTCCAGACATGAGTGTCAAAGACTATTGAAGCTTGCATTACAAGTGTATTGTAAATAATATTTAGTTTTGATAATACATTGTGTAGGTTTCTGAGTGTGGGGTTTTTCATGTTGCTGTAATTGTAAGGATTAAATTGAATTTGTATAGCTCTCCCCTCATTAGATTAGTGTAGGAAGCGATTTCTGCACACCTAGCTTCTTTTCAATCTTGATTGTTGTAGTTTTTGTTGATGACATTATCTTTGGAGGAAATGAAGGTATGTGCATGAAGTTTGCAAGAGAAATGCAAAATGAACTTGAGATGTCTATGTTTGGTGAAATGAATTTCTTTCTAGGTCTGCAAATTAATCAATCAGATAAAGGAATCTTCATTTCTCAGTCTAAGTATGTTATAGAGTTGTTGAATAAGTTTGGGATGGAGGACTCCAAACCAGTATGCACTCCCATGGTGATTGGCTACAAGTTGAGAAAAATTGATGAATCACCTAAGACTGATCAGAAAAGGTACAGATCTATGATTGGAGGATTACTTTATCTAACTCAAACCAAACCTGAAATAATGCATGCAGTATGTCTTGTGGCAAGGTTTTAAGAAGATCCTAGAGAGTCACATGTGATGGTAGTCAAGAGAATCTTGAGGTATTTGAAAGGCACATCAGATCATGGCTTATGGTATCCAAAAGATAATGATTTCACTCTCAATGCTTATACAGATGCAGATTGGGCCAGAGATGTTGATGATAGAAAAAGTACAAGTGGAGGTGCTTTGTTCTTGGGAAATAGATTGGTTTCATGGCTAAGCAAGAAGAAAGATTCAATCTCCTTGTCCACTACAGAAGCAGAGTATATTGCAGCAGCATGTTGCACTCAAGTGTTGTGGATGAAGCAGACTTTGAAGGACATAAGAGTTGTGTATGAAGATCCAATTGCAATGTTTTGTAACAATACAAGTGCCATAAACATTTCAAAGAATCTAGTGATGCACTCAAGAACAAAGCATATATCAATAAGGTATCACTTTTTGAGAGAAAAGGTGATAGAGAATGAAGTAAAGATAGAATATATGTCCACAAAGGATCAAATTGCAGATATTTTCACTAAGCCTCTACCTAAGGATACCTTTGATTATCTCAAAGAAAAATTAGGGGTTATTACCCCTCCTCCTCTACACTAAGATGCATAATAATGCATCAATCCAGTGGTGTCCAAAGCCTCATTCTTTGATCTAGATTGATGCTTTAAGAGCTACCTCTCAAGGGGAGTAGCAAGTGTTTCTGATATAGGTTCTGTTGGGTTTTTTCCAGCTGATTGTCCAAGTTCCCCTAAAAAGTTGCCATCTTTTACCTACAATGACCTCAGGTTAGTGGCAAATGAATAAGAGATGGACTCTAAGTGTCTCCTCTACACTTCAGGCTCTGCAAAACCTAGGGGGTGTCCCTACTCAATACCCATGTGGTGAATCCTGACTGCAACTAGGTATTGACATTTCAGTAGATGAATCCTCTATTATGCAGATCAAAACTATGGGATAAATGCAAAGGGGCTAGCTTTGGATCCTACTTTAGTTGTGAATCAGAGGATTTGAAAACCTAAATCCTACTCCTAATATCCTAAAGTTTAGGGTTTTGAGTTGATTTAATTTTTTATGTGTATGGTTGCCAGATTAGGGTTTGACTCATAAACTTAATGTAGGCCTTTGATCAGTGCCTACCCAAGGGTATGGAGTCTAACTTAAAACATGTAAATAAATTTCCAATTGAAGTGCAGAGGACACACTTAGAGTCTATCTCCTATTCGTTGGCTACTGACCTGAGGTCCTTGTAGATAAAAGATGGCAACTTTTTAGGTGAACTTAGACAATCAGTTGGAAAAACCCAACATACCCTTCGAATTTCTCTAGGAATTCGAGCCAACTTGTAGCCCTTAGTATATCCGTAGATGCTTGATCTTGCAACAGTCCCTTTGTTGTCTCTGGCTCTAATTTTTTCTTAACCCCCATACCTCCAAATAGACATCTTGCTGGTGTTTTATCCCCCTTTAGCTTGCAAACCCTCAAATTTACCTGCTTACCTTTCTGAAACCTCCTCACAATAGACCTATCCCACCTCTAGAACTCTTTGATTCTTAAAATTCAGAGTTCAATTTTCCTTGCTTGAATTTTTGAGCATTCTAGATGGTGATTTTAGCAATAAGGTTTATGTTTCTTGTATTGTAAACTACTGAGTCGGTTGTGAGGGAATTATGGCGTGCAAAGTTAGAGATTATGATTTAGTGTGTTTTTCAGAGGGTTATGTCACTTTGAAGTTGCAAAGCGATTGTGACAAGTGGAGAGTTTAGGGGTGACATGTGGTGGGCTTTATTTGGGAATAATGGCAGTGTACGGGAGTCCAAGTGAATTGTAGAAAATAAAAAATTGAAAAAACTTGCTATAATTAGTTAATTAAGATTAATACCTAGATTACCATTGCAATAATTAGGTGTCATACTTAGGGTTTCATGATGCCACCTCCGCAAAATGTGACACAACCACTCCCCTATGTGTAGTCTTTAGAGTTACCTGTCATGATATCCGCAGGATGTGAAGTGATGGGATCCCTGTCTAAATTGGTGGTTGATGGGACAGCTCCGTCAACAACAAATGGTGTTAGCAAAATGATTTAAAAATATGGGTCAACAATGGATGATTGTTATGAGTGCTCATGACCTAGCCTCTTTTTGAGGGTGAGGTGGATAAAGTCACAATGACTTCATTACCTTTTTTCGAGTGTCCCTCCTTAGAGTTTTGAGAGGTAGGCTTTGGAGGTTTGGAATCCCCTTTATTGTTGGAGTGTTGAAGGTGCTCCTACTTGGCACCGAAGGTACTCCTAATTAGCATCAAAGGTGCTCCTTCTTGATACCTGCATGAAAAAGAGAACTATCATTTGTTGGTTTTCAGTTCCCTTGGTAAGAAAGATTGCCATTTGACTACTTTTTAGTCTTCCTCTTTTATTATTTTTTTTAGAAGGGCTGCCATATTACTAGTTTTCAACCCTTCTCTTTATTATTATTTTTTATTTTATTATCCATTCAACTTGTGCAAGAGAGTGTGACCTATATCACATAGCACAGATCCTTGACAAATTTTTCCTTTGTGGTTGGCTGCTAGTAGAGGCAAAGCCTATGACCATTCACCAGAAATGTATTTTCCCCTCCATCAATAGGTACCAACTAGACTATTGCATTGTCATAGACTTCTCTAATTTCATAAGGGCCCATCCAATGGGTTTGTGATTTCCCTTTGAATTCCTTGAACTTGGAATCATATAAGAGAACCCAGTCTTCTTGCTGAAATGTCCACTTCTTAATGTGTTGATCATGCCATTGTTTCCTTTGGTGCTGAATGAGTTTTGTCTACTATATGGCCTCCATCATGATTTCATCCAATTCATTGAGTTGTAGAATCTGATCTTGTTGTGCTATGAATAATGGAAGTCCAATCTAGTGATGTCCTAAGTGTTTGTAGTTCAAACTCTATTACCAGTGTAGGTTTCTTTCCATAGACAAGTTCATAAGGTGAGAAATTTGTTGTTGATTTCCATGTTGTTATTATGTATGAAAAGTGGGAAGATGGTAGATAGTGTTGAAGTGTATCCAATCAAACCCACCTTTCACAATAACATTTGAGGACAAAAACTGAGCCAAATCACTACAAATGAATGAGGACTCAGCTACAAATTTGTGTACTCAAGAATGATATGGAAAGATAGATTAGATTGAGAGATTTGTTAAACCCTAAATTGAATAAGCCTCAAACCCTAATTATAATGCAATCGGGTACAAACAGACATAATTCTATAGGAAACCATACAAGAAGATGCTCAGAGATGATCAGAAACATACCAAGAACTAATTTTCTAGAAACAAAAACTTTGTAGACTATGTGGAGGGCGTAGGGAAGTTTTTCTGTAGATCTAAAGCAGAAAGATTTGTGAGAATGTATTCAGATCCTGAGTTCGGAGCAAATCCTGTAGGGAGGACTACAGGGCAGACGCCCTAGTCCAAGAGGGAGGAATATTAGCAAGATTCTTCAAGATCCTAAATCCTTATCCTTCAAACTACTTCACTTCACCTACACTTTCCCAACTCCCTTACCTGTAACCTACAATCACAAAGAAAGGGGGTTGGGGGTTGTGGTGTTTAGGAGCTTGCTCAGTCAAGCCCTGGAAGCACATTCAAGTCTTCCAACACCATTGTCAGATATAATGTGTTCCCAAGGAGGGCAGAGGCCAAATCAAATGATGAATTGAAATGATTGAAACACAAATTGATGTCACCTTGGAGGTGAAACCCTCACAGAGATGAAGAGCCTTCAAATCATGAGGAGATGGATTCATGAAGCCAAATCTGCAAAAAATAAACACAATAACAATACATTTTTTCTTTGCAACACAATGAATGTCTTGAAATCCCTTTTCTCAATATCACAATTTCACATTGTCCATCTAGGTGTAAAATGAAGTCCTAAACTTGTTTATATATGCTTTCCTGCTAATATTCATAATTTAAATTGAATAGGTTGACAAAGGGAAACCTTTTGAGTGGGCCCAAACTGACATGCTTTTGTTTTAATCCTAACAAATTAGCCTAGAATTGGGTGCAGGTGACCAAGTTCCAAGGCCCTAATTTGGTCTTGATTAAGATTTAGGATGGGCCCCTAATCCCCATTTGATATGGGTTTCGAGGGAAATTGCTCTGGGATAAGTATTTAACTTGCGTAATGTAAACACAGGGACCTAGGAGCTAAACTAGGAGGTAAAAAGGCATGAGGTCACTTTTTACTCCATGACATTTAGCCCCCACTTTAATGTATGTATGATCTTACAATTTGATACATGCATTAAAGTATGGTCGAAGCATGAAAACACATCAAACATGCAGAGCACATAGAGCTAAGGCATACCTAAAGGTTGAAGGACTATCTCTAACCCCAAATCTCAGGTAAGCACTAGAAAACACATGGAAGACACGCAAGATATAATGAAGATAGTAAGAAGAATACAAAATACAAAGAATACAATGAAGCATGCAATACATGAAGAAGACATGAGATCAGTCATGCAATACACAAAGTATACAATGATTTTACAACTTAAATAAATTCTAAACTAGGGGGCAGAGGGAGCTCATCGCTACAGTCCTTTAGACTGCCAAAAACACACAAAACAAAACCCAAAATGTGGAGGGAGCTAATCACTACAAGCCTTTAGACCACACCAAGGGGGAAGACATGCCAAACAAAACTTGAATGTGGAGGGAGCTCATCGCTACACACCTTTAGACCACACTCAGGGGAAGACATAGAAAACATGCAAGGAAGACACACAGAATACATGAGCACCGCATAGTATGTCATTGACATACTATACGTCTTATATACAACAAACATGAGTGATTTAGGGAGCTTATTGCTAAGTCCCACCATCTAAAACATACCAAACACACCTGATAGTTGAGCTACGCTACCACAACCGCCAAAGACACGCTTAAGGGTGAATGACTCAAGATCCACCCTGCCTCCGCAGAGGACTTTGTATAAAAGGATGTGCACTAGCTCAAGAGATACACCATCTCACCTTTCACAGAAGAGCTTTGTAAAATGCAACCCCACTTGCATCATGGAGATGCCTTATAGTGAAAAGGAAGCATGTTCTCAAAGTATACAACCCCATCCACATCACAGAGATGCCTTACAGTCAAAAGGAGGTATATGCAATAGATAAAATACACAACCCCACATGCATCACGGAGATGCCTTACAGTGAAAAGGAAGTGTACATAGACATGCTTTGTCAGTGTAAAAGATAATCAAGAAGATACCATTATATATGCCCCCACCTTAAATTCCTTGATTTTGCTTGTTGGAAGCAATCACATTTACGGTAAAGTTTAACAAACACACAAGGAAATAAGAACTTTCACAAAGCCCATGCCCTCAAGGTGACATGTGCTTTATGATCACCAAATGCTTCCAACAAACATATTGATATAATTTTCTAAGAAAATGAACAAGACATAAGCTTTGGTTAGAAAATCTTACTCTAAGATAATAACCAAATCAATTCAAAAAAGCTATGCATATATGATAGATCACATCAAAGACTAAGGCCACACTTGTAGGTTTGGAGCTGAGTATAGCTGTTGGGTGATACTGCAGGTATCTCAGAATCAAGTGTAGCTACAAGGTGAGTGTGATCAATGAGATCAAAATGAAGATTAAAACATAAATCAAATGCAAAAATACACGATTATACCTTCATAATGACCCATAAATCCAAGAGGGAAGGAGTTGCACCCGATTAGTCTCCTTAGATTTTACCCATGACTAGTGTGTAGATGTGGATTGCTCAAGGCTTTTCAACACAATGTGGATGAGAGACAAGTGGATTCAGACTGGTTAGATGGAGATGAGGCAAGATTTTGACATTATGGTGGTATGATGAGGAGATTGTGGAGTGATTTTGGCAAAGGTTTGATGCATGAAGAAGTCTCTCTAAAATGGCTTGGAGATGGTCTCATTTATAGAGTTTCTGAAAGGAGGATGGAGGGTGAGGATTGAAAGATGGGATCAAGGGCTAGGAATACAAGTAAATCTTTTGTTCATTTTGGGAAAAGGGGTGATAAATGAGGTATGGGTGTGAAAGAATGTGAAATGAATTAAAAATTCATTTGGGGAATGGGAAATGAATTAAGAATTCATTTAGGGATAAGAGGTAATGAATGAGGATGGGTGAGGTAAGGGGTGTGTAAGAGAAGTAAATGTGATGTGTGATTTATTTCAATTTTTAATTTGGGGGATGTGGGGAAGGGTGTTAAACTAGGTTCGACCACCCAAATGAGAGGTTAGGACTAATTAAACAGAGGTTTTGCTTAATTGATCCTAGGGCTAGGATGAGGTAGGCTAGGGTAGGGTAGGGTAGGTCAATTAGTAGGCTAGATTAATTAGATAAGCATGATGTATCTAATTAATGAGAATTAGGGAAAAGGAGAATTTAACTAAATAAATATTGTGAATATTTATTTAATCAAATGAGGATATAGTTGTAAGGTAAAAGTGATAAATTAAATAAACTAATTGATCACAAGGGATAGACAGATGGTTAGAGAAGATACGGGAAATTGATTTGCAGAGCAAGTCAATTTTAGGTGTCTACATTTGCCCCTCTTTGAGATGGTGTTGCGGCTAAGTAACATCATTTTAAAGAAGTTAAAACATAGAGTTGGATTGGATAGGAAAAAAAATTTTGGCTTAGAAGAATAGGGTAAGGTTTGGGGATAATTGGTAAGGGTGATACCCCCTCGAGAGGATAGGCGGGTTGCAAGAACATGATTGTGCTCTCGAAATGGTTGGAACAGATTGGTAGAATTGGTTAGAGGATAAGGGGTGAGATGAAAGAATGATGATGGTGGGAGATTGATTGGTGGATGATCATTGTGTTGAAAAATGATTTAGAGCAATCCTAGGTTTGATATAACAAAGTGGATATGTTTTCACCAAGGTATAGAAGACCAGGGTGATGATGTTTATCCAACATTTGCATGGACTAGACATGCAAACAAAGGGATGATCCCATGCATGCCCAAGATAGTACAACCTTGTCTTGACGAGGGAAGGGGACTCATAGCATAAGTCCTTAGTACACAAAAGGTATGATGAACCTTAGATGCATAAGGGGATCAATATGCTAGAACCGACCCTGTGATCAACAAGATATGAATACTAGCTTGGAGTAATGAAATCAGCCCACAAGCACAGCATACGAAAGCAAAACTATGCCCCATTCTAGATGTTTTCTCCACATACCATGATATAGTGAGATCAAGGTAGCTTTGATGTGATCTTCGAATAGGACAAAAGATAAAAATCAAACGAAAAGACCAACGAACCAGACAAGTAACCATTGTCTCTCTTGCCAAGATGGATGATGATTGGATAGATTTTGCCTATCGTAGGAAAGATATATCCTAAGGCAGGAATCGGTTGATGATTGGATCATGTTTTGTTGATGTTGTAAGATTGGCTCAAGATGTGATGGTGACAAGTTGTGGTTGATGCTGATTTGATAGTTGATGATTTTTTATTGAGGGACAATGCTTTCATAGGGTGATGCGATACTTGGATCTAGTGTAAGCTCAGCGGGTTGGATGGGTGCATCTTATGTACCTGAGTACTGGAAACGTCCTTCGTATCCCAGACTGCCTACATACCTTGTATCCACGGGATCAAGGCACACTAAGATGCGGGTAGTGAAGATATGTAGTTCTAATTTGTGATGATGATGTGTTGGATGATTTGGGTGATTTTGAGGATGTTGGAAGATGATGAGATGTTGATGGAATGATGTTGATTTTGTGATGGATATTTTTGGGATTTTATGGATTTTATGGATTTTTTGTTTTTTTTGGATTTTTAATTTTTTGATGTTTTTTGATTTTTTGATTTTGTGATGTTTTTGGATTTTTTTATTTTGGAAAAGGAATGTTTTATAATGAGATGGTTGCATTGGATTCCATGTGGATAACCTTTATGCTGGATAGCAATGACAAGGGAACACCAAGTCTGGAGGTGAGGGTGGTGGGGTTGGAGAGGGAGGAGATTCATGATAGATGGATTAGAAGATAGAGATATGGATGCAAGATAGATGGATAGGAGATGGGGATAAGGATTTTCTCCAAGGGCTAGGTTGTAAGGAATCATATGCCCCAATGCTTAAAGAATTTTGCATGATGGGTTCATGTTTGAATGGATGGAGGATATACCTACAAAGGGAGTATGCCAAGAGGTCTCCAAAGCATGCTGTTGATATTTTGCCCCTTGTCTTTATCAAGATCTAAGGAGGAGGATATAGTGGATAGAATAGATGGGGAATGATAGGATAAACAGGGGATGGTGGATAGGAATATGATAGGATAAGGATATATGGATAAGATATGCAAAAGGATGTTATGGATGTGGATGAAGGATATGGTTTTGCCCCCGAGTGTAGGGATACAAAATGGATGGAGAAGGGACTACGCATGATGCCCACAAGGGGTTTTCATCAAGGTACTTGCCCAAGGCACCACAAGGAGTGGTTTTCACCATTGGACAGATTTTTTCTCTTTACTATTTTCTTGATTTTTTGATTTTTTTGCCTTTTTGATGGAATGGGAACTCTAGCGTCTGTTTCCATAGCAAGGCGAAGATGGCCCCATGTTGGATAGCCTTTTGGATGATGATTGTATAGATATCGGTAGATAGGAGAAGATGGAATGTATGGTGGGTAGTGGATTATGATGTGGATTATGCGGATTATGATGTGGATTATGCAAAAGCATGGACCATAGGAATGTGATGGGGAAGATATGTAGGATAGTGAACAAAAGATGGAGAGATGGGAGTATGTGGGAATGTCAAGTGGTGGAGAGGAACCAAGACCAATGGCTGCACATATCATTGAGAGTAATGGGGATCGGGATAGGAGATTTTTGGATGGTTGATTTTGGGTTTTAGGTACCCAAATGGACTTAGGAATTATGGGATGTTTAGATGGGGAGAGGGATGTTTGGGATTGTGGGGTAGATTGGGAGGTGGATGCCTCATTTGTTTTGATTGATCTTTGCTTAGGGACCCACACCATTTTTGTTTTTGCTTTTTCTTGTGATGGTGTGGGATTTGATAGCCTTTTGGATTTTTCATTTTGATTGGAAGGGATAATATCTTTAGGCTTTTGTTCTTTATGCATTGAGGCATTCAAATTATTACTTTTGAATCCCATGGATTTGGGAGAAGCTTCATGTTTGAAAGATGTGTGCTTTTGTTGGTCTTGATTGGGAATTTTAGGGGGTTTATGGGTGGAGAAATTAAAAGTGGATTTATGGATAAATGAATAAGGAGATTTGAGGATAGGGATATTAGGAGTTGGTAGGAGTGGAGGTAAAGTGGATTTGATAGAGATATTTGGAGTTGGAAGTAGTGGAGGTAAATTTAATGGAGGGAGATGGATGGTCACATGCTTTTGCAAATGATAGGATGATGGAGGAGGGATGGCGACATATGTTTTTGGAGTGCGATGTGATGCACTATGTTTGGGATTAGATTAATGGATTTTAGAAGGTGTGTGGGTGGGGGTGGTATCAACATGTTCATTTTGTTTGTCTTGGGATCTATAGCCGAGGCCATGCGAGGATGGATGGAATGTGGTGTGGATGGGCTCCAAGATGCCTTGCTCATGATGGCCTAAGCATTTGCCTTGATAGTTCATGTGTTGGAGTATGCAACATGCGATGGGATGTTTAGTGCTTTGGAAACAAGATGCGAGTCCATTATTTATTGGAGAAAGATAGGTGGTGGATGCAAGTTGGTCACCTCTTACAAGGGAGTCACCACGGATGAAAGTGCTTGTGCCAAGTGGATAAGGGGATGGATTTGGGATGGGATTGGTAGATGGAGGTGAAGGATTCATGTGGGATGGTAAAGGGGTGGTAGAAGATGGTGTGAGATTAATAAGTTGATCAATAGATGGGAGGGGATCATGGATGGGATTAGATGGGATGGTTAGATCTTGATTAGGAGAAGGGGTTGATGTTTCAACATGATTTGGATTTGATTCTTGACATGGCTTATGGGTTTGGATAGAAGTGGGAGTGACTTGGATAGATGTGGTGAGTGTTTGACTTATGGGTTCTTGAACATGGCTGCATGATGGTTCTTGACTTATGATAGGGGATTGTTCAAGAGGTTTGGTGGATGTTGGATTGCATGAGGGTGTTTGATTCCTTGCTAATAGCCAATGGATGGTATCCTTCATGAGTTTATGGGTTGAAGAACAATGTAATGGATGGATAATGATGGTGGATGGTGTAGGATTAGGATTGGGATTGGATAGGGGGTGATGGGATTAAGTAATGATGGTTCATGGGTAGGTTCAAGGATAGGTATTGGATTAGATGGTGGTGTTGGAGGGGTGGGGGATTGGGGGGATTCCTTTGCTTTGCTTTCATTTTTAGGTGATGTTCTTTGGAGGAAATCCCACAAGGATTCTTTGGATGTGATAGTGTTGGGACTTGGAAGATTTGATGGTGGATTAGATGGGGGATGGGTGATAGGAGTTGGTGGATTGGGAGGTACATAAGGTGATGGATTAAGATTGGTAAGCTTGGAGGGATATTGTGATGGGAGCATTGGAGGAGGGGGATTAGGAGATGGGGGATTTGGTTGTTGATATAAGGTTTGGATTTCGGATATAAGGTGTGCTAGATTGGTGTTCCCTTGATCAAAGTTAGCATGACAAAGGTTGGGGGATGGATAAGTTGGAGGTATTGGTTGATTGGATAAGTATGATGGCATGGATGTGTAAGGGGATGGTGAATGATATGAGGGTAAAGGTTGATATGAGGTTGATGGTGTGGATATGTAGGATGTTGAAGGTTGATATGATTGAAGTTGATATGATGAAGGTTGATATGATGGCAGTTGGTATGAAGGTTGAAAGAATGATGATTGATATGATGTGGATGGGGATGATGTGTAGGGTGTTTGTTGATATGATGAAGGTTGGTATGAGGTCAATGGTGTGGATATGTAAGATATTGAAGGTTGATATGATGAGGGTTGATATGATGAAGATGGGGTAGGGGTTTGGGATTCTCCAATGATGAGGTGTGCTAAGGGTATATCTTTAATGTCATTTTTGAACTGTTCCTTAGCATTAGGATCCATGTTCTCATAGACTTTTCTACGTCTTTGTAATTGTTGTATTGCTTCATAAAGATCTATTTTGTGGGAGATAGTATGGGATGATGGGGGATGATGGATGATTGTGATGTTAGGAATCAAAATTTCAAGACATTAAGATGATTTAATTTGATTTGTTTTTGTTGGATGGTTCTCTATGCTTTTGATAGACTAATGATCTTAATCAAGAGGGTTGATGTGTTTGACTAAGGTCTTGATTTTTTTGATTGGGTTGATTTGGATTTTGGATTGGGATGATAATGATGTTGAGGGATTTTGATAATGATGTGGATAGGTTTGGTTGGGCTTTTGGATGAGGGGATTGATGGAGGATTAAGGAGACTAGGTCCTTAACCAAAGTTTGATGTGCCAAGGATGATTTGTTGATTAAGGATTAGGAATTGGAATGTTTGATTGGAGTAGATAATGGAGAAGGGATGATTGATGTTGGATATGATTTTGGATTTTGGATTTGGATGAGATGGGATTAGAATGATGTTGATGAATTGGATTAAGGATGATGAGAGTGATTAGGATAAGATTGGATTGAATGATTTGGATGATGATGTCGATAAGATAGGTGATTAGGATGATTAGGATAGATGAGTGATTGGATTTGAATGTGTTGGAAGAATGAGGTGAATGACTTGTCTTATGTGTTTGATGTTTATTTTGATTTGGCAATGTTCAATGAGATGATCACACATGTACAACTATGAATCAATCACACAAGACAAAGCAATTTTGAAATTTGAATTGGAAGAATATGATGATGATTAAACAAGCACATGTACAAAACACATCAACAAGCCCTAATGTCTAGTTTAATGGGGTATGGCCAGTTAGGTTTGGGCAATGTTTACATGAGGTTGACTAATGAATTGAAAGTGAAATCCTGTCACACAGCCGGGAGAAGGGGGTAACCCACCCTTCACCTTCACTTCCCAAAGGTAGAAAGTTCTTTGGGGCTTAGCTAAGAGTGACAAGGTTCTGATTTCAATGAGGGTGTCTTTCGATTCAGCCTCGAATGAGGTCGTCCCTAGGGGTGATGAAATCCCCTAGCAGGCCTCCTAGGAAAGGGTAAACAAAAGTGAATTAAATGAGGTGTTTTTAATCTCCAAGGTCACCTTGCGGTGTGAGGAGAGAGCATACACACACACACTTTATTCACACTCGTACTTGATTAATTGACCCTTAGAAAATTGAAATGTGAGGAAGACACGTCAAACAATGAATCTTTTTAGCCCAATTTGAAGATGTGATTGAAGACACTGGTTGATTTTAAGCCCAATTTCAATATGTGATGATCAAACAATGTTCATTTTAGAAGCCCAAATTGAAGTGTGTTTGCAAACAAGATTATGATGAAAGATTAGAATGGATGTACCTGGATTGTTTTCACTGTCCAAACTGCTATGTTTGCTGATCCTGATGTTGTTCCAGCCCCGAATGATCACCTGCAAGTCACAAGAATGAAAACAAAGCAAGTAGACTAGCCAAGATGATCGGTATGCAAAAATTGAAAATCTGATGAAAAAAATGATACAAAAAAGTTAAGTGTATGAACAGATTCTTCAGGAAATTCTATGCAATTTCAAAAAAAAATTGCGAAAATTCAATCAAAAACGCAAAAGATATGAGCATTTTGAAGTTTTCATGCATGTTTGACTTTGACTACGAAAAAGGCTTGATAAAGGTATGGTCACCTAATAAAATCCTCACAACTGCGAAGTGCTCAGAGTCCTCTTTCCAACAACTATTCATTTGTTTGATTTCACCACCGTATGTGAAAGTTGTGCCAGTTTGAAAAAAAAATGCCTCCTTTGGTATGTGGGAAGCACAAGAGATAAGCTTGACTGTTTATAGAAAATGTTAGTTGTTTGTAAAATGCTGGTCACATGCAAGTGTTACCTCCTAGCGGTTTGTAGTGGCAGTTATGTTTTAGCTATGGCAGTTAAAGTAGGATAGGCCCCTGGTTACTGATATGACTAGGGAATTAAACTTTTTTTTAAAAAAAGAATATATGAAAAGGGGATATGTGCTAGCCCCTCGATCATAGCAATGTTCGATGGCCAATAGTCAAAGAGCTAACACCAACACTAACAACCAACCTCTAAGCCTAAGCCGAATAGCCAACCCTAGACCTACACGCTAATGCTAACCCTAAACCACTAATCTCGGGTAGCGGCTAGGGTTTTGATGTCGACAAAGGGTAGAGATTAAGGTCAAACGCTTTGCTGAAGGTTTAGGAATGGTGACTGTGAGGGAGTTTCACAGTGGAAGACGCAGGCTAGTGGTGGAGGATTTGGTGTGAATGCAGGTGAGAGGCTAGCGGGTGGCGACTGGTCAAGGAGGTCGGTGGAGTTGGAGGTAGTCGCTGGTGGCGCGGGAGGCGACTGCAAGGAGAGGGATCTGCAGGCGGGGGTGGGAAGTGGTGTTGACCGGGGGCAGAGGGGTTCGGGGGAGTGGTTTTAGCGGAGATCAAGTGGTGAAGGAGTGATGGTTGGTGGTGGCGGGAATTTTGGATGGAGCGGCGACGGGGGTTTGGGCGGTGGCGTTGTGGTGGTCAGGAGATCTCGGGCGGCAGTGGAATGACAGTGGCGGAGTGTATGGGGCTCGGGCAGCGGTGGAATGATAGTGGCGGGGTGTGTGGGGCTCGAGCGGCAGTGGAATGATAGAGGTGGAAGTGTCAACAGGGTGTATCAGGGTAGCGACAGGGGTTATCGCTAAGTGTCGACCGGGTGGCAGGGGATGCAGATGGTGGCTTAGGGGTGTTGGGAAACCGTAGGAAGTGGCGGCGATCGGAATGAAATGGGTGGTGAGAGGTGGCGACGAGGGTCTAGGCAGTGGCGACAGGGTTTTGTGGGTGTCTAGGCAGGTGTCGACCGAGTACAGGTCGCTGCCACTGGGGGCGACGGGAGGTATAAGGAGTGGCGGGTTTAAACAAACGACCTTCAAATACAAACTTTTAACCTTGCAAAACGAAAAATTTGACCCTGCAAACCAATGATGGCAGAAAATAGAGAATGCACCAATTAGCACAGCAAGGGTCACATATCCATACGGTACGGACTGTACTCTAAAAAAATTTCAAATTTTTTTGAAAATTTTTGTCACAGAACCTAGGCAAATTTACTATCAAAATTCACAGAAACAACGTCCTGATCACAATAATGCAGTCCATTTTTGCCCAAGATGTAACCTATAATAGTTCACTTCCACAACTTGACAAAAACTGTTAGAAAATAAAGATTTTAACAACAAAACCTACAAAAACGGACGATCAGATCCGAGACCGGGTGTGCCAATGTGATCAATGAGATCAAAATGAAGATTAAAACATAAATCAAATGCAAAAATACATGATTATACCTTCATAATGACCCATAAATCCAAGAGGGAAGGAGTTGCACCCAATTAGTCTCCTCAGATTTTACCCATGACTAGTGTGTAGATGTGGATTGCTCAAGGCTTTTCAACACAGTGTGGATGAGAGACAAGTGGATTCAGATAGGTTAGATGGAGATGAGGCAAGATTTTGAGATTATGGTGGTATGATGAGGAGATTGTAGAGTGATTTTGGCAGAGGTTTGATGCATGAAGAAGTCTCTCTAAAATGGCTTGGAGAGGGTCTCATTTATAGAGTTTCTAAAAGGAGGATGGAGGGTGAGGATTGAAAGATGGGATCAAGGGCTAGGAATAAAAGTAAATATTTTATTCATTTTGGGAAAAGGGGTGATAAATGAGGTATGGGTGTGAAAGAATGTGAAATGAATTAAAAATTCATTTGGGGAATGGGAAATGAATTAAGAATTCATTTGGGGATAAGAGGTAATGAATGAGGATGGGTGAGGTAAGGGGTGTGTAAGAGAAGTAAATGTGATGTGTGATTTATTTCAATTTTTAATTTGGGGGATGTGGGGAAGGGTGTTAAACTAGGTTTGACCACCAAAATGAGAGGTTAGGACTAATTAAATAGAGGTTTTGCTTAATTGATCCTAGGGCTAGGATGAGGTAGGCTAGGGTAGGGTAGGGTAGGTCAATTAGTAGGCTAGATTAATTAGATAAGCATGATGTATCTAATTAATGAGGATTAGGGAAAAGGAGAATTTAACTAAATAAATATTGTGAATATTTATTTAATCAAATGAGGATATAGTTGTAAGGTAAAAGTGATAAATTAAATAAACTAATTGATCACAAGGGATAGACAGATGGTTAGGGAAGATACGGGAAATTGATTTGCAGAGCAAGTCAATTTTAGGTGTCTATAGTGAGATACAAAACAATCCAAAGTGTATAGAAGTAGATTTAGAGTATTGCAAAGCTTTGTTATGAGATTTTCTCAAGATGAATCACAACAGAGAGGGATTCTACGAGTCAAGCATTGGATATATATATATATATATATATATATATATATATATATATATATATATATATGTATATATATATATATATATATATATATATATATCAACCCCATCTTCATATATGGACTGGGTCTAATTTTCTACTTGCTAAAGGGACACGCAGTCCTTATCAATATTTATTTAGTTTCATCATCTGTCGACTAGTAGATTCACTGAAGAAATGAAATCAATAAAAATGAGAGAGGAGAACTAAGTGCCTTAGGAACACCACATAGGAAGATGCCCCCAAGACATCTTCCACAATGCTATTCCCCCAAGGCAGAACACACAAAACTAAAATAGAGGAGAGAATAGATAGAAGAATGTAGAGACAAATAGAAGAATGGTCACAACAGAGGTGGTCTCCTTGTATCCTTGACCTTACTAAAGTATCAAGGGTCATCCAAAGAGACCTAAACAACATATAACACAGCATGGGGGAACACAATACATAAGAGGAGGCCATGTAAGCAAGCGAAGGTATCCTACAACAAAGGTGGCCACAAAGGGTTAGAAATACTTACCTTTTACACCACACTAGTGGTTGTAATTGAGAAAATCATCTTCCTCCCAATCTCAAATGTGAGAGGAAATAGGTACATAAGGTACATTAATTGCCCAACTTGAATCATTGTCCTTTAACTTTTTAATCTCTAGCTCTTCCTTTGTTGATTCAATGGTAGTTGGTGGAATGTTTTCTTATTGAGGTGTTGCTTGTCAAGCTAAGGTTTGTCTCCTCCTCCTTCATTCTCATACTTCCCTATTCCTTTTTGTTTTATTGGTGATATTTGTAAAAGGATCTTCATGATTTTCCACAGTTTTAGACATTTTAGAGGGGGAAGCTGGCACAAAATTGATTTTCTGTGATGAAATGCTTTGTTCTTTATGGGTATCTCCTAATCCTTGTAAGGATGGCAGAGGAGGAACCTTAGTAAAGACTCCCTTACCTCTCGGTCTAGGGGGTTCTTTCAATTCGGGCTGATCTTTACTTTCTACTTGTTCAATAGGGGGTCTGACCAATTTTGTTATTAGTTTTTCTTTATATCATTGGTATCCCAGGAAGATTTGATGTTCTCGTGGTTGAGGAGGCTCAGTAGGTTGTGGCTAAAAGTAATTGAGGTTAAATTTATTTTGAGTAACCATAGGTTTCCATAAACTATGGTGGATAGTACACACTCTCCCATGGTGAGGAAATTTTAAACATTTATGAATGGTTGAGGGGACTACTTTCATAGCCTTGAGCCATGGATGACCTAATTTCACTCAGAAAAGGTCGAATGTAGGGATGGTGTCAAATGATTGTTCTAATGCTTTATCAATTACTTTGATCAATAAGGTAATCTTCCCTATGGCTGGGAGGAAAGTTCTAATATGTATTTTAATCATCATGTTTGTGGGCTCATAAGATTCTTGCATCAAATTATGTGAATAGAGGAACTCTTCAGTAGCCACATTAGCTATACAATTAGGATCAATAAGGGCTCCTCTTGTAAGAATTCCCATTATTTGTATGGTGATGTAAAGAGGTGTTGGCAAGAGACACTGTGTGGATTCACTAGTGTTGTCATTGATGGCAACAAAAGTCCATCCCACACATCCGCAGGACATGGTGTGTCTTTACTGGAAGTCAGACTGAAGAAGTGTTGTGGTCTGATAAGTAAGAACAGAGCATGTAGCAAGGTTTGACAGTCAGGTCCGGATCTCTTAGAGGAAGTATCTTTGTAAAGTGTGGACTTGGGGAAGTTAAGAGAAATACCTTGACTAATAGATTCTAGGGATTGAGCCTCTGGTGATGAAAGAGTGAAGAGATATGAGCATCTAAGTATTGGGGTTAGGTTTGGCAGAGTAGATAGAGGAAGAACTGACCAACAGAGCATCAAAATTATTCCGGATGAGATATTGATGGTGATCAAGGTTCTTAAGGTATCATCCATGATTGGCTAACATGTTAGATGACTTCTATAAGTATCTCCTTGATTCGCATCACTTGGTAAGCAAGGATTCTGCCAACAGACTAGAGTTTGGGAAAATATTGACTATTTCAGATGCCGACTAAAAAGAGGATGAAATCCTTTTTATGGATATATATACCAGATGGATTTAGATGTGAAGGGTGTGTGTTATGTATTGTGTGGTGCGAAGAAAAGTAGAAGAGCAGTGTGAAGGCAGTAAGACAGGTCCAGAATGTAACAGGACAGCGGCACCTAAGAGAGTAAGAATGAAGTGCAGTAGATTAGTATATTGGGCTTAACCGGAACTGAACCTCAGCATATGTGGATGCTTCTCATCAGTTCAAGTATCTAGTTTCCTTATATAAACTATTGTAGGCAGTGAGCCTCTTGTGAGTAGTGTGCTCAGGCAGTGAGCCCTAATTGGCAAGTGCCATTTTGTACTATCTTATTCTTCTAACAGAGAATACAATCTTGGGTTAATCACCTCGTGGTTTTTCCACTAACAGGGTTTTCCACGTCAAAATCATTGTGTCATGTGTATTGATGTTATTTCTATTTCATGGTTATGTTTGCTTATGTAATTTAATGCTGCACTAATTGATAAGGAAATTCATAACTGATTCACCCCCCCTCTCAGTTATCAACAATTGGTATCAGAGCCAAGTTCCTCCAAAAGGAGCCTAACAACTTGAGGAAGATCTGGGAACTCAAATGGATGTGTATGGTATGAGGGAACAACTTCAGTCAGCCCTAGATGATCTTGAGCAATCAAACTCTAAAGTCAATGAATTGAAGGAAAGACTCAAACAGGTTGATGATTTCATAAATGAACTAAAAGGGAATCTAAGTATCTCTATGAAAAAGAGAAAAGATCTACTTCAGCAATTGGCAAGTCAAAGTGAAGACAATGGTACAAATGAAGATCTGAAGGAGAAAACCAAGTTATGTGAAAAGTTATCAAAAGAGGTCATTATGGTAAGACATGAAATGGAATCATGAGTTATGAAATTCACCCAAGAAATTGAAGAGAAAAGAAAAATTGAAGATGATCTAAGACAATCTCTCAAGGAGAAGTTAGAAGACTGCCACAAAATGGATAGAATAATCAGGCATCTAGAATTTGATCTTGAAGAAGCTAGAGATAATGAAGAACAACTTGAGAATTAGATTGACACTCTTAAAAGGGATCTTCAAACAACAAATGAATACAAAGAAAAATTCAAGATAAGCTCTGCTCAATTTTAAGTTCTTCTTCAAAGCCAAAAGAGGGTGGATGACAAGCAAGGCTTGGGGTATGAAAAAGGTGAAAGATCCGGATCCAGTCAAAAGAACTCAAGATTAGAACATCCAAGAAACAGGCCAAGAAAACCTCTGATAAGACAACCAAATGCTCAAAGATATCCATCTTTCAATGGATATTGCCACAACTGCAACAACTTTGGTCACAAAGCAAATCAATGCAGAAAAAGAATGAATCAGACTAATACATCCTTCTCCGGACAATGCTTCAATTGCAAAAGGTATGGTCACAAATCCCATGAGTGTAGAAACATACAAATAAATAATTCATTCAATGGTAGATGCTTTGCATGCAATAGAATGGGACATATGGCTAATTAGTGTAGATCAAGAGGATATCAGTCAAATATGCAAAGAAATGTTTTCTACTTCAGTTGCAATAGATCCGGTCATATTGTCAAATTTTGTAGAAGTAAGAATCAACACAAAAGGTGTCTAGAATAGTATAATCATAACCAAGACAAAGGAAAGAGAAAAGTAAACGCGGATGAAACTCAAAGGGAGATGAATAAGATCTAGGTGAAGAGAAGCACAGAAAATGTTGGGGATGGATCCGCACCAGAATCTGGTGCTAATAATCCTTCCGAAAATTAAATAGATGAGCTTTGGCTTAGGGGGAGTCACTAAGAAAAACAAATCCCCCAGCCAATCAATTGGTGCCTAAAATTGGCACATGGGAAGTTGCGGAATAAAAGGATACTCAAAGAAACATCTAAATAAAACTTGGTAAAGATATGGAAGATCCGCAAGAAGACTTGAAGAGTCTAATCTTCCAAGATTGATCCGGTTTAACAATCATCCAGTAAAATAGGATTATCACAGTTAAATCTGGTATGATTCAAATTCGAGGCATCTTGTTCTATGGATAGATCAAGTGTTTGGGGAAAGTAAGATAGTTTGTTATTAATCACCAAGGATAACTCTAAGTATATCTCAATGATCCGGAAAAAGATCTTTCTCAAAATAAGAAGAACCAAGCAACTGGAATAACTTGTGTTGTGCATTTATTGCAATATGAAATTAGGGTTTTCCCAGAAATAAAAAGGCTCACTCGTCTGTCATTTACACATTTGCATTCAAGAAGAAGAGAAAAGGAGCTCTGCAACAAATTATCTCAAATTCTCAAAAGATCAACCGTTGAAGTCGATTCATCCAACAAATTAATCTGGCTCATTCAACAAACCTTAGAAGCATAAAAGGTATTTTCCATTGTTGAAAATCTCTCTGTAAATCTTTTGAAGATGGCTACTCCAAATGTTGTAAAGATTTCTGATAGGCCTCGACCCAAATTTAAGAAACATCCTTACAAATCTCTAGAAGTGGATCCCTTAGGGGCTTTTTCCAACATTCCACATGGGATTTTACATGTAGAAGACGTTAGGGTTTACATTCACGCAACATTGAAGATTTTGGTGAATCCAAGCTGATGGACATCTACCACAAGGAACTAATAGATGAATCTTTTGAACTAAAACCTCAGTATAAGGCCATCTGGGATAAACATTTTGGTCAGTACATCTGTTTCTCCTATCTTGAAGAAGATGAGTGGGTTCGATATGTGTTGAGCAGAGTGCATGATAACTTCTTATGGTTGAATAAACCATTCAAGATCACCAAGGATGCAATTAGGGCAGTAACTAGTTTACACTCTTCCAGAGGGTTACCTGTTCTCAAATCTGTCAAAAACCAAACTGTGACTGAGGCCACCGGATCAAAATTTGATAAGAGAGCAATGACCATAGAAGATATCACTAATCCGGATATCAAATTTGCATCTATGATAATTGGCTATAAGATATATCACTCTAGTAGGGAGAATTTAGTATCCAGAACTACTGTGTATACTACTTATGAAATGTTGAGAAAGAATGCAGATTATGATCTCTGTGAACTCCTTCTAAGCCAACTAATGGAAAACTTACAGAAGATCAAGGAGGACAAAAAGAACTCTTTTAAGTATGGTGGACTAATATTATGCTTGTTTTTCTACTTTATGAATGAGCTGCCCGGATCCAGTGGTTGGGTATGGCAGAATGACAGACCTATTGCAATTCAAATCAGAGATTACTTGCATGGGCTTGGGGATGCTAAGGCCAGAAATATAGCTCTGTGGGGTTACTTCAAGAACTTTCAAAATATGATGCAAACCAGAGAAAGAATTCCCCAATCATTGGTTGAGAAGTACAAAGATACAGTGTGTTTCATGGTTGACACTGATCAATGCCTAATGGAGGCAGTGGAGCCAAGGATAGTCTGGATCATGCCAATGGGGTATGAAGTAGATGAGAAAATTGTAGAGCTGCATAGCCAACATCTACTGAGCCATCCCAAAGACCCTAAGGTAGAAAGATTTGGAACCTTCCAAGAGCTGAGTGTAAAAGTTCATGTGGAACTTAGACAGCCTGAAATCAAAAGGAAAGTGAGAAGGGAAGTTGAAGAAGTTGCCCAGAGGCATGGAATCTCAAAAGAGGCACTTGATGCCCACAGAGAAAAGATGGAAAGACCAGAAAAAGAAAAGGAAGAAGCACAAAAAGAAAATGCTCCAATAAAAGCCCCCTCCTGAACCAGATCTTCTAAGAGCTCTGCACCTGCAACTGCTAAAAGCTCAAAAGCATCTAAACTAGAAGCAAAATCATCTGGTAAAGTTGAGAAAAGAACTAAAACAAAGGCCACAAGGTCTTACATCAGTCAGAAGGATGATGAAGAGACAGAATTAGATGAGGAAGTAAAGAAAATGAAAAAGAAAAGGAAAACATCTGGTGAACCCTCTACTGAAGAAGTAACAGAAGAATTTGTTGAAAGGCACACTCTGTCCTTAGATTATGTAGTTAAAGCAGTTACTATGGATGGGAACCTGCAACCAATAACAGAATTCTATGATGCATTTAATGATGCAAATAGAAAGATCTTGGAGGAAGCCACAATTAAGTACTTGAACATATACAATAAGGCTTTTATTGAAATCATCTCTCATTCCCAAAAGCCTAGAGAAGGAATTAGAGATGAGAAAGAATAATGCTAGGGCAAAGGATCTTGAGATCCAGGAATAGATAGCCATTCAGTCTTTCCTTCAATCACTCAGAAGCAAATGAATATGATCTTTAAAGATTGCAAGGATGAGTTCTGGAGCAAAGCTAGAATGAATCAGCTTATGCTTGGTGAAACTGACAAAATAGCAAAAGAGATAGAAGAGATTCTCTGGAATGCATACAAAAGATTCAACATTCCCATTGTAGAAGACTTAGATGATGAAACCTCTGCCATGAATGACAAAGAAGAATCCACTAAGACAGTAGCATAAGAGGCAAAGGAGACTAGTGAAGAAAAAGCTAAGAACTTAGATTCCTCTGTTCTAGAAGAGGAAGTCCAAGGAGAAGTGAATCTAGATTCTCCAGCAGTCTCCAGATCCAAAGGAGAAGAAAGAATAGAGGAGAAAGAAGAAGAAGTGAAGGGAAGAGAAGAAGGTCAAGCTGAGAAGAATACAAGTGACAGTGCAGAAGGAAAGAAAACTTTGTCTCCGGCAAGAGACACTGCAGAAACTGTTAAGGATTTCTTGACTAAAGAAATGATGGAGATTGATGAACCGGAGTTACTTCAAGGACCATTTGACTTTGATTCTCTCTCCCCGGTTCCAACAATGAAGATAGCATCCTTTGCCCAAGCAAAGGCTAAAGAGAAACTTCTAAAGTCTCACATGGAAGACTGTAAGCTGCTAGAAATTGCATCCGGTGTGCTTGAAAAGATCATGCCATCCTTTCAGAAGGATCCCTCAGCCTCTTCATCCAGTAATCTCAAATCTCTAGTTAATAGTGTTAGCACACATTTTGATTCCTTAGAAAAGTCAGCAGAAGATAAGGTCCGAAAGGAATTTTTGGTAAAAAGATTATCAGAGGTACAAGGGTTAATATCAAATGATAGAAGAGTTATGGATATCGGAATAAAGAACCTAGAAAATGCTCTCAAAGATGGGGGAGATATATATAAATTTTGTTTATCCTGGCCTAAAGTGACCAAGGACATTGAGAAGAAAGTAAAAGAGCAAGAGGATAAACTATTAAGTTTATCTCAAAGTTTTGATCCTCTATCCTCTTCCATAGTAAAACAAGAGTGTCAGACTATTGCAGTCATAAATGAAATAAAGACACTTGAGAAGGAGAAGAAAAATAGAATAAACAGGTTGAGTGAACATAGAGGGATCATTATCCCTAAGTTAGAGGTCATGCATGAAGCCCTATCTGATGCTCAGGCCACAGCCCAGACTAGTGATTTGACAGATCTCAAGAAGGCAGAAGCTTTTGCATTCCTGTTGAGTGGTCACATCTCAATTTTGGATAGGATGAAGTTGAGTTAGGCAACAAAACTTGTACAATTGAAAAACACTTTTTCAAATATCTTAAAGTATATGTAAAGTATAACCGGATAATATACTTATGCGATTAAGTATAGATTGAGTTTTGCAAATTTGGTGTACGAACCCCACCCTTTGCCATTGATGTCAAAGGGGGAGTGAGGAGCAGTGAAAAATGAGGAATCCAGCTAAGGGGGAGCTCCAAAAAATGTTCATAAGAACAGAGCATTAGCCAAGGGGGAGTATAGTGTGACATTTAGTCATTTTTCACTAAGTGTTGCCATCAATGCCAAAGGGGGATATTGTTGGCAAGAGACACTATGTGGATTCACTAGTGTTGTCATTGATGGCAACAAAAGTCCATCCCACACATCCGCAGGACATGGTGTGTCTTTACCAGAAGTCAGACTGAAGAAGTGTTGTGGTCCGGTAAGTAAGAATAGAGCATGCAGCAAGGTCTGATAGTCAGGTCCAGATCTCTTAGAGGAAGTATCTTTGTAAAGTGCAAACTTGGGGAAGTCAAGATGAATACCTTGACTAATAGATTCTAGGGATTGAGCCTCCAGTGATGAAAGAGTGAAGAGATATGAGCATCTAAGTATTGGGGTCAGGTTTGGCAGAGTAGACAGAGGAAGAACTAACCAACAGAGCATCAGAATTATTCCGGATGAGATATTGAGGGTGATCAAGGTTCTTAAGGTATCATCCATGATTGGTCGACATGTTAGATATCTATAAGCATCTCCTTGATTCGTATCACTTGATAAGCAAGGATTCTGCTGACAGACTAGAGTTTGGGAAAATATTGACTATTCCAGATGCCAACTAAAAAGAGGATGAAATCCTTTTTACAGATATATATACCAGATGGATTTAGATGTGAAGGGTGTGTGTTTTGTATTGTGTGGTGTGAAGAAAAGCAATGTGAAGCCAGTAAGACAAGTTCGGAATGTAACAGGACAGCAGCACCTAAGAGAGTAAGAATGAAGTGTAGCAGATCAGTATATTGGGCTTAACCAGAATTGAACCTTACCATATGTGGATGCTTCTCATCAGTTCAATTATCTAGTTTCCTTCTATAAACTATTGTAGGCAGTGAGTCTCTTGTGAGTAGTGTGCTCGGGCAGTGAGCCCTAATTGGCAAGTGCCATTTTGTACTATCTTATTCTTCTAACAGAGAATACAATCTTGGGTTAATCACCCCATGGTTTTTCCCATAACAGGGTTTTCCATGTCAAAATCATTATGTCATGTGTATTAATGTTATTTCCATTTCATGGTTATGTTTGCTTATTTAATTTAATCCTACACTAATTGATAAGGAAATTCAGATAACTGATTCACCCCCCTCTCAGTTATCAACAAGAGGTCCTTCAATGCTTCCAATTGTTCTATCATGTGGTGTAAATTTTAATTTAGGTTTAGGACTCTTCCTCTTAATATAAGCTTTAGGAAGGACCATAGCGTTGTGATGAGAAGCCATGTATGTGAGTGTGTTTCACACCAAAGCACTTGTTTGAGGAAATCAAGTTTTTAAAGAGCAAAACACACAAATTTCACAACAAACCAAGTAAGTGTGATAGTGCTACACAACAAGGTGAGAAGAATTATGTAGAAGGTTTGTATAAGCCCCTAATGTTGAAATACATAATGTGTAATTGCAAAAGGTGAAAGTTTCAAAGATAGGATGCAAAAGTATGCAAGATGATCCAACACTACACTTCAAAATCAGATTTGAATGAATGTTGAAAAGGAGTAGAAAAATCTGAAAATGAAATTTTGACTAGAAACCCTAGTTTTTGTCAAGAATAGGTTATATGAAAATGCAACATTTTAAGCAAAATCCTAACAAATGAAACTTGTAAATGCAAGATTTGATATGAATTAGTAATTAATTTCTGTAATAAGGATCAGATATGATGTAAATATCAAAGAATCAAATGTTTTTATCATATGCAACACAAATTATGCAAAACTATGCCTATATGCAAGCCTAGAATGCCTATTTTTTTCAAATTTTTTAAATGTATGTAAGATTTTTCAATGCAAGATGAAAAATATGATATGAATGAATACAATGACTGATTACAACACTCAAAAAGATGCTAAATGCTCATTGTTCTAGGTTCACCAAAATGTTATATATGAAAAGTGGGAAGATGGTAGATAGTGTTGAAGTGTATCCAATCAAACCCTCCTTTCACAATAACATTCAAGGAAAAAAACTAAGCCAAGTCACTACAGATGAATGAGGACTCAACTATAGGTTTATGTACTTAGGAATGATATGGAAAGATAGATTAGATTGAGAGATTTGTTAAACCCTAGATCGAATAAGCCTCAAACCCTAATTATAATGCAATCAGGTACAGACATACATAATGCTACAGGAAACTGTATAGGAAGATGCTTAGAGATGATCAAAAACATACTAGGAACTAAGTTTCTAGAAATGGAAACTTTGCAAACGATGGGATAGGTACCCAAGTCCAGTGGAGTAGTTTTTCTATACATCCGAAGCAAAGAGATGTGTCAGACTGTATTCAAATCCTGAGTTCAAGGCCAAGCTTGTCAAGAGGACTACAGGGTGGGTGCCCTAGTCTAGGAGGGGAGAATATCAACAAGATTCTTCAAGATCTTGAATCCTTATCCTTCAAACTCCTTCTCTACACCTACACTTTCCCAACTCTCACCCCTGTAACCTACAATCACAAAGAAAGGGGGTTGGGGGTTGTGGTGTTTAGGAGATTGCCTCGGTCAATCCTTGAAAGGACATTTAAATCTTCCAACACCATTGTTAGATAGAGTGTGTGCCCAAGGAGGGTAGAGGCCAAATCAAATGATGTATTGAAATGATTGAAACACAAATTGATGTCACCTTGGAGTTGAAATCCTCACAAAGATGAAGAACCTTCAAATCATGAGGAGATTGATTGATGAAGCCAAATCTACAACAAACAAACAAATAAACACAATAACAACATAATTCTACTTTGCAACATAGTGAATGTCTTGAAATCCCTTTGCTCAATATCACAAATTTGCATTGTCCATCTAGGTGTAAAATAAAGTCCTAAAATCGTTTATATATGCTTTCCCACTAACATTCCTAATTTAAATTGAATAGGTCGACAAAGGGAAACCTTTTGAGAGGGCCCAAGCCAACATGCTTTTGTTTTAATCCCAAAAAATTAGGCTAGACTTAGGTGTGGGCACCCAAGTCCCAAGGCCTTAATTTGGTCTTGATTAAGATATAGTATGGGCCCCCTAAGCCCCATTTGACATGGGTTTTGGGGGAATTTCTCTAGGATAAGTATTTAACTTGAGTAATGTAAGCACGAGGACCTCGGAGCTAAACTAGGAGGTAAAAAGGCATGAGGTTACTTTTTACTTCATAATGGTTGTGTTGTAAGCCCATACCACTTCATGTAATATGCTAGCCCAATCTTTTCTATTCATTGTTACTATCCTTGTTAAGATATTTTCTAGTTCTCTATTTGCCACCTCCACCTACCCATTTTCTTAGGGATGACAATGTGAGGATTTCCTATGCTTTACCTGATACAAATTTGTGAAAGATTTTATCACTTGAGAGGTAAATTGTGGACCTCTATCTAAAACTATTGCTCTTGGAGTTCTAAAGCTTAGAAAAGTTCTATTATATAGGAAATCAAAAACTTTTTCTTCTCTAGTGAATTGCAATGCTTGAACTTTTGCCCGTTTGGTCACATTGTCAGTACATACCAAGATGTATTCTTTCCCCATGGATACTGGAGAGATGGGTCCAAAAAAATCCAGGCCCCATTTTTCAAATGGTTCCAAAACCACCTAAGGGTGTAGTGTCATCTCTTGTGTGAAGGTTGGTTGACCCATCCTTTGGCACTGATCACATTGTTTCACATATCTCTTCACATCTCTGTGGAGAGATGGCCAATAATAACTAGCTCCAAGAATCTTGTGGATTGTCCTTTGTGAAGAGTAATGTCCTCCTATGAGATCATCATGGCATGCTCTCAATACATCAAAAATTTCATCATCCCTTAAACACTTGCGCAACACAAAGTTAGGGCCACATCTGAACAATAAACCATTCAATCATTTATAAGGAAAACTTTCCTTTACTAATCTCTTTTTTTGTTTGGAAGTAAAGTGAGAAGGAAACAATCCTATAGCCAAGAAATTGCCTATATCATCAAACCAAGGTGTGATAGAAGAAAAAGCAAATAGATTTTCATCTGGGAACCTATCTTCCACCAGTTGGTTTTCTCCACCTGTATGCAACCTTGACAGAAAATTAGTGACCAAGTTAAACTTTCTTAGGTTATCTATGATAGTGATATCAAATTCTTGCAATAGTAACAACCACCTGATGATTCTTGCACCTACTACAAAATTTTTCATTAAATATTTAATGGCTTCATGGTCAGTGTGTACAAAAAAATTATATCCTATAGTGTAATGTCTAAATTTGTTGATGACATAGATGACATCCAGAAATTCCTTTTTAGTTTTTGTGTAGTTTTTCTCAGCAGGGGTAAGGTTTTTACTTATATAATAAATTGCATACATACCTTCTCCTTATTTTTTTGTCCTAAGAATACTCTTATTGATTCATTTGATGCATCTATCTAAATGTGGAATGGCAAGTTCCAATTAGGTCCTCTTAAAACAAGTGTGACTATGGGTTTTTCTTTGATGGTCTCAAATGTTGTTTGACAGTCTTTTGTCTAAGGAAATTCGGTGTCCTTGGTTAGCAAGGAGAACATTGGGTTAGCTATCTTGCTAAAAAAATATTATGAAGCTCCTATAGTATCATGCATGACCCAAGAAACTCCTAACATCAGTTTGATTTTTAGGAGGAGGTAATTGTTTAATTACTTCTACCTTGTTTTGATCTACCTTGATTCCTTCTACTGATATGTGATGCCCAAGGACAATACCTTGTTCCACCATCATAAAACATTTCTCATGGCTTAAGTACAATTGATTCTTTTCACAATATTGCAACACTTTTTCTAGATTTTTTTAGGGCTTCTTCAAAGGTATTCCCATAAACAATAAAGTCATCCATGTAAACCTCCATACACTCATTAGCTAGTTCAGCAAAAATGGCTAAAACAACCCTCTAAAAAGTAGGTAGAGCATTACACAGGCCAAATGGGAGGACTCTGTATGAAAAGGTGCCCCATGATCATGTGAAGGTGGTCTTGTCTTGGTCTTCCGGTGCCACTTGGATCTAATTGTATCCACTAAACCCATCTAGGAATGAAAAGTATTTCTTTCCTACTAGGTTATCTAGTACTTGGCCAATAAATGGCAAGGGAAAATAGTCCTTTTTTATGGCCTTGTCTGATTCCCTATAAGCAATACATACCCTCCATTTCCCATTCTTTTTGGGCACTATACCAAGGGGGAAACCCACTGGCTATCCGAGATAGGGCAAATGAATATGGCTTGCAAAAGTTTTTCTATCTTAGTTTTTACAATTTCTTTGAGCGTAGGGTTTAATTTTCTTTGGGGTTATCTAACAGGATTAACATCCTCTATATATATATGGTGGGTGCAAATTTCAGGGGGTATTCCCTTCATGTCTTTGTATTCCCAAGAAAAAGCTTTTGAATGGGATATAAGAAGATCAATAAGTGCTCCCTCATATTATGTTGTCAACTAAGTATTGATTTTAAGTGTTTTTCCAGGTAAAACCGTGATTTGATTTGTGATTTGTTCCGTAGATGTTCCTACCCCATATTTTGGACTCATGGTGCTAAGAGGGAAAGAATGTAGGAGTAGTAAATGAAAAGTGGCTAGGTCTCTGTAGAAAGTTTCTCCACAAGGGATGACATTAGCAAGGGTACATTAGGTAGCAATCAGAAGTTCTTTCCTTAAATCTTGAGATAAGTCCATTTTATCTTTTTCAATGAGGATGTGAGTTATGTCTTCAGGGGTATCATAATTTATCTCTTCTTCCAATTCCCCTAAGTGTTCTATGATGGTGACCATAGCTAGGGAAGCACTATTTTCTATGCTATCGGGCTCATCTACCCACACTTTTCCTGAATAATGTATGGATGGCTTAGCTGGGGGATACAAAGAGATTTTTTTCATGTCTATGCCATTGGATATGACCATATCTCTAGTTCTACAGTCAATGGATGTTGTTGCAGTAGCCAGACATGGTTTGCCTAAAATCAGGGGGTAAGCATTCCTTTGGTTCCTTGGCCCTAAGATCAGAAAATCAATTGGGAATTCCCATGATTCCATAATAACTGGGACATCAGTCAACACCCCCTTTGGAATTGCTACTAATTGATCAACCAATTGTAAAATTATGGAAGTGGCATGAATGCCTGTAAGAGCCAACTTATCCAAAGTGTGAACTATCATGGCATTTATTGATGCTTCTAAGTCAACTAGGACATTAGATATTTCTACTCCTAAGATGTGGACCATGATGACAGGATTTCTAGGGTCCCCATACTTTGGGAGCAGCATTTCTCCCACTAGTAGATCCACCACTTTCCCCTCCACTTGAATATTGGTAGGAAAGTTTTTCTTCCTACCCTAAGTTTTGACACAATTTTGTTTGATAAATTGATTTAGTTCAGGAACATCTCTAATTTCCTAAAGGAGTGGAGTCTCAACATTTAGTTGTCTAATTTCTTGAAGTAGTTTAGATTCAATGGTGGGTTGAATTTGTTTTTGTGGAACTATTTTTTGGGAAGCATGTTGTTTGAGTCGTTTTAGGTATGGTACCTATTTTTCAGTCTCCGGAGTAGCTCTGGAGTGCGATTTTGAAGCAGCTCTACAGGTGATCTCTGGAGATGTTCTTTTAGGAGGAACTCTAGAGTAACCCGAGGGCTATTCATGTGGCACTTTTTCAATTGCAATCTCCTCTTGGGGTTGGTGGGATGGATTTTCAGGTTCTAATTCATCTGTGATTTCAATAATAAGTGAGGGAGATGGTCTTGGGAGAGCTTTCCTAGAATGTAGCTGGAGGTTATTAAAGTGAATATTACTTATACCAACCATATTTTCCTGCTCAGTCATATATACATCTACTCCTTTTTTATTGCATGGGTTTTCTATAGGTTGAGTTGGTAGGATGGTTGGCTAAATGGTTCATTTTGAGGTTGTCCCTATGTGTTTATTGGTCCAATTAGAAGTGCTTGTTTTTGGTTTGGGAAGCATCTTGTTTTGCCTTAGAATTGTTCGTTATAGCTTTGCTATGGACCCCACTATGGTTGCATATTCTATGGTCCAAATTGATATGGAAACTGTTGTGGCCAATGTTGGTTGGCCCAAGGCTAGTTTGGCCATTGGTTGTTTTGCCACTACTGGTTTGGCCAGTCTTGTGGTACCCATGGAGGATCTTTTTGAGGTCCATGCCATGATGAATTCCATTGGCTATTCCCCTGATTTGAAGGGCCTCTATAAGAAGATTGAGTTGGATATTAGTTGGAAGGAAAATGACCAACTTGTTTTTGCCTACATAGTTTAACTCCTCTTCTATTTGAACATTCTTTTTAGTCAGCCTCTTCAAAGTTGGGATTTGATCACAATGGTTAGTAAGATGCTCTTTATCACAAATCTAGTAAATCTCAAATTTACCCAAGGGGCATTCTTGTAAAAGGATTTTTTTATTTATGCACCTAGGGTAGTAAATTGACAGAGATTCATTGGTTTTGGTTTTGTTTGAATCCCATTTAAGGTGGTATTCAGTTGAACTAGAATGTCTGCCTTCATGTTTGTAAACTCTTCAATCAATTTCCTTATATCATCCTTTCATTTGAGAGAGCTTGCCGCTCTTACTCCATCTTATGTCCTTGAATAATTTCTACAAATTGCATCATTTGCAGGCATATCCAACTTGTTTATATTTGAGCCCTTCCCATCAGATCTAATGCTTTCTTTAATTCCTTATCTAACCCTCTTGTGAAGAAGGTTTTGGTTAGATTATGTGTTATAGGGTTGACATACCTTCTAAGGGCAAAATTGAATATATACAAGTAGTATTGTAAGCTCTCCTCTTCTTTTTGCTTAGTTCTAAACAGTTCTTTCTTATCACTGATTCTATAGTAGTCTTGGTATTTATCTAGGAACTCTATTTCCATTTGCTCCCATGAGTGTATAGAATTAACAGCCAAGCCCATGAACCATCTAATGGAAGAAGCCTTCAGTGTAGATGGGAAGAGTTTTAGCTTTTGGTTGTCTAACCCATAGTCATATGTTTGACATAAGACTTTGAATTCAAAGAGGAACTAATTTGGATCCTCAAAAGTGATTCCCCTAAATGTTGGAAGATTTGAGGGGGAGATGTTTTTCATAGGTGCATTTTCCTCAAGATTGAAGACTATGGGATACATGAGAAAGTCCTTGCATTCTCTTGCAGAGGATCTGGTTGATCATGATTGTCCCCCATGGTTAATGGATCTTCCTGTGGTATTACTTCTTCCCTATTTTTAGGCTAAGTTTCTTGGAAGGTGGATCCTTTTAGTAGATCTATTTGGTCTCTCTTGCAATTCTTGGATGTATTCTTGGATGCAATCCTTTTAGCAAAGTTTAAGGTGTTGAGGGCTTGTGGGAATATATGGTTGTTGTTTGATTTCCAACGTGGGCATTATATGATCTTCCTCCTCAATAAGATGTTGACCTACCCCACTTCTTTCACCTATAGGCTATAATTGGGGTGTTTGTTTGATATATCTACCTTTTAGGTCTCTAGTTCGAACCATGCAGAATTATTCTAACCCTAACTAGGACTGCTAACTAGATTTGCTAATAACACAAAATCTCCCTGGCAACAATGCCAAAAATGACAAGGGTTGTTGTACCTTGACATTTAATTATGTTTATTTGTCAAATCTAGGGCTATATCTATGGCAGTCTACACTAGAAACTAGCAATTAATAGTCCTAAGACTACCAACTGAAATGAAGCCTATTGATCCAAATAAATTTATGTTTTTGACTAATTGTTGTGAAAGAAACCTAGTCTAGGAATTGGAACAGTATGATGTTGAAATGATCTATCTAATTACAAAAGCTGAAACAAACATTAAAACATAAGCAAAACTAAATTAACAAGAATCTAATTTATTTCTATGAAAGCATGAAAAACTAAATTAAGGAATCTGCAATTATATAAGAAAGCAATAACTAATACTAGCCTCCCTTCTATCAGTGGGAGTGGGCCCTTCCTCCACACCTTCAAAATTGAAGACTAAACAAAAATTTTAGAACACACAAATAGAAGAACCACCTTCCTTTAATCCAATATTTCCAAAATGAAGTATATTTCAAAAGTATATGTTTCTGAAAAAATCTACAAGACTATATAAAAACTATCTGCTTATTCTATTGTCTCTATACAATATATATTAGTTTGTTGTTGATATCATATCTCTAGAGTTTATTAGCCTACTCTAAGTTTATCTTGAGATACACAAGATCTTTATTCTAAAGACTAAACATGCAACTACCTATATAAAAGTATAACCATGCAGAACTTAAAGAGACTTAAGTGACACTGGCGGTGTCCTTAAATCTAGAGTTTTGACTTTTGATAAAAAAGGGCCATGGAGGCCCTAATAAAAAGGAATTAACTTTAAAACAACATACTACTAGAAGTCCCTAATTCATGCAAAAATCAAATGGCAGGTGTACTTTGTCTCCTCTGATCCACTGTAGTTGTCTTCTTCAAAAACTTCGGCCTTCATGTGTGAAACTCCAAAGCTTTACATCAGCTTCAGAGATTCTAGCAGTGAAACAACTCCAAAGATTATGTGCAACTCTAAAGACTCTGTGTAGTCAACAACAGCTTCAGAGTTCACCAGATAGCTTGTTAGGACACAACTCTAGAGGTATCATGATTAGAAACCCTTTTTGTCCTACCACTCCAACTCTGGTGATCCTCCAACCATTCTAGAAAAATGTTGGAGTGCTTTGTAGTGTGTCTTCTACTTAACTTTGGAGATAGCTAGGAACATCTTCAGAGTTTTCAAAAACCTTTCCTCACCTAATAGATAGACACTTGTAATAAAAAGAAGACATTTCTACATAATTTGTTTAGTTTAAATCTAAAACATGAGTCTTTTCATCACAACAGGAACTTCAACATTTCATCTTTAATTAAAATAATTAAACAAGGTTTTACAGTTTTCATAGTGCAATCAACAGCTAAGGTGGTGTATGAAATGGGAAAAGGGAACATAAGGGTGTGTTCTAATGAGTGCTACCTACCACTCATTAGATACCCTTATTGTAGCCATAAATAATAAGGACATTTTAAAAAACGGTGGAGATGTATAGCCAAATGGGCCCAAAAAATAAACAAGTAATACTAGAAGAAATAATAAGACACATTTGGAGGTTTGATAAGACCTTGGAAGAAATAATCGAAACCTTACCAGAAGAATTGGCTACCGCAATAAAGAAGAGGGAAAAGGCCATAGAGTTGGAAGAAGAAATAAGGAAGAAGGCTCTAGACCAAATAGATCCAACTCTATTTTTTGAATAAAAGGAGAACTAAGGAAATGTGGACAAAACAAAGAGTAGACACTCTCATGAGGATGACAGAGGAAGAAAAAGGTAAAATCCAAAAAGAAACAAAGGTAGTGAAAAAGAAGGTATATGATACGATAAAGAAGAATAAAAAATTGAATATGTTCAAGAAAAAGAAACACCGTCTACAAATGGTCCACATCAAAGTAAGCAGGGTGAGGGGTCATAGCATCCATCATCTCCACAAAAGGCTTCCTCCTTTGCCACATCTCCCATGCAATCTATTAAAGATTTCCTAGCACAACAAAAGCAAATCCAACTTGCACCAACACCCCAACTACTACAAATACCACTATTGGGGTCACAAGTCAATTTTAGCAACATCTCTCCAATACAAAAGTTTTAGAACTAGGAGATATATTTCTTAGTACCGCAAGGGAAGAGATCTTGAAACATGTGGAGAGCACGAAGCAATTGGAGGATGTTATTTATGCCATACAGAGCAAGTTGTTGCAACTACAAAGAGATACATCATTACCACTACCATAACAATTAAAATAATTGGTGGATAGGATACAAACTAAGATGAAGTATCTTACCATTAAAATCAAAACTCAAGTGACAACAGAGGTGATAAAGAATAGGATGGATGATGCAAGAAACAAGTGTGTCGCAGTACACACTCAATTAGAAAACTAGATCTATAGTCTACAATAGACTATAAATGATTTAAACATCCTATATAATTTTCTCTTACAATGGCCAACTACAACAAAGAGCCTAAAAGATCAAATCGATCAATTGGAAGCACAAATTTTGTAATTGGCAGGAACCTATGACCCTATAAAAGATATGGATGGGTCAATTAGGGCACAGATAGAGGCCATTTACACACAACTTCAACAGCTATAGGATCAGAGGGAGTAGATAAAAAGATAAATCAAATAGTTGAGGGAGGTGATAAGCCTAAGATTAGCCCATATGACTTGCATATTGGGAGAGGCTAAAAAAAACATGCAACAAATACAGATCCCGACTAGCATAGCTAAGGAAAAGACCACACTTATCCGAACTCAAGGCCATATACAAGTGTTGCAGCAAGCCAAGACTCAGTGGGATAGCACTCTAGTGCAACTAAAGATTATCTATAAGAACATCCTACCATCAAATTGAATCTGCATGTCTTGAGGACAAGACATAGTCTAAAAAGGGGAGATGATGTTGGCAGGGTACAGAGCATGAAGGAAAAGCTACCGTAACTTACCACAAAGGAAGTGCGGAGCACAAGGCTACCTAGGGATAGAAGAAATATGATTGTTTTGTAAGGGACATATCCCTATTATACTATAATATATAAGAATAATAAGATAGGAAGAAAGTAAGTAAGCAGGAACAGAGAAGAATATATACAGAGAAAAGACTTAGACCTACCTTTTGTAATAGACATTGAATATATATAATGGAGATATAAGGATTTTGGAGTGGTACTTGAGTGTTTTATGATGTATGTGATGTATTTTGTATGATATAATCTTACCACACTATGTTATTTCCTACCACAATTATCTATTATTTTGTCACTATCTCATTTAGGGTATAAACAGACTACATAAGAGTACCTTAGGCTCAAATCTTTGGACTGTGCTCCTAATTTCTCTTGCCAATAGGATCCCCCCATTCCATCATCACCCCTTAGGTGCCTAACCCCCCTGAGGTCTAGGACCTAGTTTGTGCTAATGTAAAATATCAAAATTTCTTCCATAAACATCTTTAATCACTTTCATTTTTAATCTCACTCACCACAACTCCTACACTAGGTTGGTCCTCTCCTTATCACCAACAACTGAGGTCCTAATAAAAAAACAAAATGTTGACAAGAAAACCATAGACGAATGGTATGAGTTTATCTATGTGTTGTAGTGATTACCCTGGTATAGTGAATGAGGAAAAGATAAAGTGTGTGGAAAATTCCAAGAAGCAATAGAAAATATACATACATTCATTCATATAGAGAGATGAAGATCTTATCTATTAATCAAGTATGCTTGTAATACATTATCATGTGTCCTTCATTACATGGCTTTACAATATTCACTACATGTGTAGTATCTCATACTCTATCTCTCATCTATCTCTTTTCTTCCCTTCCTACTACTACAAGTGTGGTATGAGTATGTTACCATTATAGCTTCTTCACATATAGGGACATGTCTCTAACCTTGTTCCTTTGTGGTTGTACCTATTTGAATTTGTCACAAGTCATTTGAATGTACTACATTTCTATTTATTTGAATTAGGGTAGCTTTGCCTATCTCCAACTTGTATGGGGATTGTTATCTTGATTCTATCCTTTGGTGCCCTTGCAGGTTTTCACCATTGGCCTCTATTAGGTCACCCTTTTAGGTTTTAAACCTAATGGGATTAGATTGGATTTTTCCTACTAACATTATCCCTCAGCTTAAACCATATCTTGTCCTCAAGACATGTTGGCTCTATTCTAACAATAGTATTTGTGGATATGCATAAATAAACATATATTCCAAGGTGTTTGCAAGAGTGTTTCTAGATTCTACAAAGAACTCACTATTGTATTATTTACCTGTAGGTTTGTGAGTAGGTTGGTAAAAATGAAGAAGAGATCCAAAAGATAGTTGAAGATCATTTAAAAGGAAAGAAGGTAGCAAGTTTTAACAAGGGTAGTAGTAGCTCCAGTAGTGCTAAAGGTGGTGATTCCAATGATTCAGGTAGCATGCCTTCAAAGAAGCTTGATGTCTCTAAGTTGGGTTCTTTTGATGACTATCCTATTTCATCTTTCCCATAATGGTGGCTTAGAAAGTTCATGAAATATGCTAGTCAAGCTCTTGCTAAGAAGATTATAGATATTATGTATGTAGAAATATAAAATTAAAATTAGAAACAAACCACAAATTGAAAGCTCCTATTCCATACTCAACATCATCTCCAATTGAGATAAGGGATAATGAAATCAAATGAAAATAAAAAGAAAATTATTACCAAAATAGCCCTTGTTGCACCATGACAATGGTGGTTTTGCTCCAATGATTTTTTATGATGATAATAATTGTTGATTGCTCACTTTGACAACATAACATTATCTTCAAATATCTTGATTAATTGATTCTTGATAGATTGGTTGAGGGTTGGTTTATAGATTTTTGGATGATATGATGGATGGAAAGGATTAGATTAAGAGTGGATGGCTAAGATTTTATGAGAAAACTTTACGTAAAAAATAGAGGCTTCTAGGGCATATCCTTATGTGAATGGCTAGGATTAAAGGTGAATGGATGGACAACATTGAGTGAGAGGAAACTACGGCAAGGATGGAGGCTTCTAGAGATTATCCTTATGTGAATGGATAGGATTAAGAGATGTAGTATGGAATGGATGGTGGAGATGTAAAGTTAGTTTGACTTTTGTGCAAATGTCTAGGTTCAATGAATCTAACTAACTAACTTTAGTTGGACATGCGACTCTTATTTATTATTTGTGGCAAGTGGATGAGGATTAGGACAATTGGAAAATAATTAATCAAATAATAAAATTATTTAATTAATTTTGGTGATGGAGAAAATGGATTTAAATTAATTAAATAAAAATATTTTTTTAATTAATTTGGTAAAAGGATAATCCTGATTAATTAAATAAAATAATTTAATTAATAAATTGATAGAAGGGGAATGCTAAAGGATAATCCTAGGATGAATGAGTCGCAAGGTGACATAAGGTGGTGTTGAAAGATGAATGACTAAGTGATGTCTAAAGATGGATGACTTAGGATGTGTTGTAAGGACATGATCAATTTAGAGTGTCTACATTTTTCCCCTTTTTGAGATGATGTTGCAACTAAAAGAACATCATTTCAAAGAAGATAAGGTATGGATGTTTGGAAATAAATGCCCTAGCCACTTGGAGGAGTGATGAGTAGGAATGATGTAAGGATGGGATGCCCCCTCAAGAGGATAGGCAGGTTGGAAGAACACGGTTAGGATCTCAAAATGGAGAAGACTAATTCATTGAGTAGATGTGAGAGATGAGTTAATAACACGTTATGTTGCATTAGGTGAGCAACCATGGATTTTGATAAAGCACTAGACAATATGCACAAAGGTATAAAGACCAAGGTGATTATGTGTCTCGTGCATAAAGGACTAAAAAAGAAAAATGTCACAAGAAAGCATATGCCATATGACAACATGATATGGAAGACCATGATGTCATGGTGGCAAAATGTTGCAAGGACTGATGCAAACAAATGAAAGGATGCCCCAGCACATCATAAGGTGTATGTCGACCATGGTGGAAATTGTGATGGGACAACTAGCAAACACAACACACAAAATAATAGATGCATGCCCTAGCATATACCATTCAATACATACCATGATATAAGGATCATGGCAGCCATGAAGATATGATGTAGGGATGAAAAAAATAAAGATCAAAATCAATAATCAATCAACATAGAGAAGTGTACCTCTTTCAAAAGTGTTGAAAAGGCTGGTGACGATAATGATGGTAAGGATAATGATGATACCTAATATGAGGAATGATATATCCCACAAAGTTGAAAAGAAAACCAAGAAGATCATGATGGAGAGGGGTCGTTAATTATATGCGATTGAAGTGGAATAAAGGTCTTTGATTTAGCATTGAAGTACAATTTTTAGGGTGTTAATGTTGTAGGTGTAAGATATGTGATATCATCATATGTGTGAATGCATGAAGCTCAAAAAGAATTGAATGAGATGGATCTGAGACAATAAGTGTTCAACGGGAAAAATTATTTCTAAAGCAAAGCATAATCCACTGCACCCCGATGGAAGACAAGGGTGGCAATATGAGATGGATACGAGGAAAGAATAAGACATGGAATGGATATGGGGTGATATGGAAAGGACCTAAAGGATAACAAGGTCTAGATCATACACATGGAACCTACAAGTAGGTTTTCACCATGGTACTCGTGCAAGGTGCCACAAAAAAGTGGCTTTCACCATAGGACGAATTATTTCTCTTGATTTTTGTAGTTTATTTTTTTATTTTTTTATTTTTTTGATTTGAATGACACTGATAGCTTGATATTCAAAGGATCTTCACATGTCCCTGTCTATTGGATTTAGTTGATGTAGATGTTATTGTCATATAACATGCCAATAGTAACCTACTTTGAGTAATTGCTTTGTTAGGATGCAAGTTCTCTTATACAATCCTTTGATGTTTTCATCATCCTTATTGATAACTAAGTTGGCCTTATCCAAATGTTTAAATTTTGATAGGGTACCATCATAGCCCTTATGGTGAAGCATTTCTGCCACAACACGGCAGACTTGGGAGTTGGATTTTTTGGATTTTAGATGTGATTTTGGATTTTAATGGGGGTTATTGGACATGAAATTAGATGATTGTGATGTATTTGTTTTGTCTAGATAGATTGGTGATGTAGATTGGTTTGATGGATTTTTTACTCACCAAACTTGAGATGGTGGATCATGGAGTTTAGATTTGGCATTAGGAAGTTCAGATGTGGGACTAGGATGGTGATTAGGACCAACATTCTTGTACAAACTATAAGGTGGTGGGAAATGATTATATGCAAGGTACTTATGTCAGTTTTGATAGCTTGTTGTATTAAGATTTTCATTTGATTTGCTTGGTCCATATTTCTTGGGACCCATATAGCCTTTATATGATTTTCTTGATTTTTGACTTCATATGCCTTTGCCATTTGATTTGAAGCTTTTACTTTGTATGTTATATGAGTTTGTTAGTCCTAATCAAGGGATGAAAGTGTTGAACACCTGGAATACTGAGAGGGGGGTGAATTAGTATTCTTTTAAACCATTCAATCATTGAACATCCAATTAATTTAGCATAATTACTTGCAGTAAATGAAAATGAAGCATAAAACATATAACTACCACACACACATGAACACTAGGATTTTTATGTGGAAAACCCAAAAAGGGAAACACCACGGTGAGGATTAGCTCACAATATATTATAATAAGGCAGGCGGTTAAGGTTGATACAAATTGCTGGACTCTCTATCTGAGAATACTCACTGCATGTGGCTCATTGCTAAAGGACTCACTGTCCTAAAAGAAAGAGATAGAAGAAGTGGCTCACTGCCATAATTAAACTATTACAATTGTATCTAACATATGCATGGAGTACAATTCCAATGAAACTCAAGTTACAGAACAATAATCAGCACACTATTCTGAAATACCACACTGCTCTGCATTCACTCAATTCATGTCCATCAGCTCTTTGTCGCATCATACGGATCACACTCATACTATCCCACTTAAAACATTGAAAACAATCCTTCATATGTATCCGCTTGTTTCACAATATCAATTAGGTCGGCCTAATTGGATGTAACGTGCAAAACATGCCATATAGAATTTGTCAGTCCCAAACCTTCACACATACGCTTCGTGCCAAGATTCAAACTTTGAAAACAAGTTGAAATAGGTCGACATGGACCTAAAATAGCTCCCACTTAACTCCACAAAGCATATTTACCCTTCGCATAACTTCACACTTAATAGGTCGGCTCTGTTGAAGACCTAATACAAAAACCCTTTAATTGTAGATCCATAGACTGACCCAAATAACTCCAATCAACATAAAAAACTAGAATTAACAATCTAATCACATCTATTAACATCCCCTTAAAACTGCAAAGTCAAAAAGCAATCCGTGGAGGAATGTAGACTCTCCTACACACTTGCTCTAAACTAGAAATACCTTTATCTATCAAGCCAAACTTCTGTTACTCATTACTTTCAAACCATACATCAAAATCAGATTAAATTTTGGATTTAGAAGCTTCTAACAACCAACAAAAACTTACTAGAACCATAGATCAAAATATTCAATAGTGGAGAAATGCAAACCAAAATACCGGATGCTTTGTAACTCAGAAATCCATAGGTAATACTTAGCCAAATTTTACAATAGTTTCATTTATTGGATCAAACCTTCTTGCAAATTAGAGAACCAAACTAATCTACAACAACCAAAAGATAATGTTGCATACCTATATGTACCTTGTGGTCATGGTCATGTTGCTAGTAGCAGGATCAATGACAAAACAACTTCCCAAAGACATTCTTCCAACAACCTCCCCCTTTGTCATTGATGGCAACATGCCAAACTGTCTCCCAATCACTCTCCTCCTTTGACATCAAGGGAAAAGGGCATACATAGTAGTCTTTATTTATACTGAATCTCCCCCTATCAAGTATACATACATACTGACAAATTGACTTGACGCCCCCTAAATCATGTACTGGAAACTACTCTAAACAATCTACATATATGCAAGAAATTTGAAACTGAAAGCTATCAATGCATAAAGAGAGAAAAAAATTTATTGCCCAAATGAAGAAGGTGCATGCAACTTCTGCTCCTGAGTTTGTCATTCCTTTTTTTCTTCATCGAAAACTTTCTTCACTTCTTCAAGTATTATGCATTGTGTTTCAATCCCCATCAGGGACTCTTCCCCTTCTTCCAGAGTGCTGGGTATTAGATTTACCTATGATACTTTATCAGCACTCAATATCTCAATATAGCTTTTGAAATAATCAATATTTAGGATTCACCAAATCCCTTATTTCTCCAAACTACCAAATAATGTTTTCTTTTTGGGCCTACAGTTGAAAATATTTCATATGAAGGTCTTCAATGGCATTCCTTGTGCTTCCAACAAGATCTAGTGCCGAATCATAGGCACCAAAGGCATTATTGATCTAGGACCCAATGGAGTCCATCTCTTTTCTGATGCTTTGAGTGGCTCCAGTCCACTTTAGGCCAAATTGAAAAAGGCCCTTTGCCTCACCTACATAGTCTTGAATATCTTTCAGCCTTCCTTGAAACTTTTTATGTGCAATGGCACATTTCTTAGTAAGCTCCTTCATTTTCTTTTCATTTAACTTCTTTTCAACCTCATCTTCAATTTGTTCCTTGAGTTTGGAGGTATACTTTTTAAAAGAATCAATTAAAGATTTCAAATTCTCTATACCTAAAAGAGATGCATCAATGTCTGCATCAGGTATGACATCTTGTAATGCCTTTACGGATTCATCAATCAATTCACCACTCTTTTGATGGGTCTCAATGACTTCTTTACAAGATGCAAGAAACACATCTCCCAACTACAACTTCTAGAGTGGAGAGATCATATCTATGTTTCCCTGTTGCATTGACAATTGAAGTACTTTTGAAGAAACAACAGGTTGGAAGTCAAGCTAAATACTTAATAGGTTCTTCAGGGAGTCTCTAGAGGTACCAGAGGAATCACCATAAGTCTTTGTTAATTTCACAACTTATTCCTTCGAATCTTTCTCTTTAACTTCACCGAAGTCCTTAGTATTTTCTTCCTTTGTCTCAGAATCTCTAGGAACACCTTTGTCTTTATCTTTCTCTTCTTCATTATTATCTTCTTGATTCTTTTTGTCCTTGTCCTTGTCCTTTTCTTCATCTTTCTTTGCATCATCTACCTCTGAAGTTTTCACTGTGTTATCCAAAGGAGAAATGGATGCATCTTCCTTAGTTCCTTTCTCATTTATTACTTTGTCAACATTATCTACAAGAATAGAGGACTCAATTATCAGAGGAGTAGAAGATGTAATTTCCTTTTCAACATCCTTGCCGGTGGCAATTTCTTCTTCAATGTTCTCCTCTGCCTCTGTGTAGGTCTGAGCAATATCTTCTAATATCGGAGCAACATTGTCCTGATTTTGTATATTGCCTATATCATGCTCATGCTGAGCATCAATGTTTTGGAACTCTTCTTGAGTTGCAACATCCAAAACACTGCTCTTTGAAAACATTCCATATTTCTGAGCTATGTCAAAAATCTTATCTATACTTTCCTTTTTCAACTTCTCAAAATCATTTATATCTCTACTCATCAGAGTTGTTACTCTCTATTTTACTCTGAACTGGGTTGAGTAAAGCTAAGCTAATGTAGCTCTATTCTCATTAGATAATAAAGTGCCAACCTTCTATAGAGAATACTCTTTTATTTTTCCCTCTTCTAAGATGGCTTCCTATCTCCTTTTCAACAAAATATCCCATTGCTCCAGAGGAATTTGATCCTCTATATTCTTCATATCTACATCCAAAACTATTATATACCTCACTATAACTTCTACTATAGTGGCCTTATCCACCTCATTAGCCTCATTATACAAAGCAGTTGTCTCTCCTAGAGCAGCATGTTGTACAATGCTATTAAACAATGAATCTAACTTCATGGGAGTACTAAGTCTTACCAGTTCTGCTTTACTTTGTTCTTTGTCTTCACCCGGAGACATTTCTTTGCTTACCTTTGTCTTCTTCTTGGGTGCCACTTTCTTTGTTGCCTCTTTCTTCTTGTCTCACATATGTACAACAAATTTCTTGTTTTCTTCCTCTATGTCTTCTTAACTTTTAGATTCTATAATCTGAGTCTTTCTTCTCTTAGCACCGGCTTCACTTTGTGAAGCATCTTTTGTCCTCTTCTGGACCAATTTAGGTTCTACCTCTTCTTCTTCCACACTTGTACTAACATCCTTCTTCCTAACTGCCTTTGTTTTAAATCTTTTCTTGGTAGGGGTTGTAGGAGCATCTTCAGTGGATGTTTTCTTCTTTTTAGCCTTAGAAACTTGAGCTACCAGAGGAGTTTTCTCCTTTACCAAAGCAACTTTTCTCTTCTCACCAACTGTGGGCATAGTCCCGAAGGACATCTGGAGGGCAGGAGGGGTGGTAGCAGTTCTACCAAATCTTCTTGAGCTCCCTAAGCTCTCTACAGCACTGGATTCTCCCTTGGCTTGTACTCTAGCTCTCTGCACCTGCTTTTTAGAGAATCCCATTCTCCCTGCATAGTCATCTACCATCCTTTCAACCTTCTTCTTTATTTCAAGCTTCTTATGCTCTAGATGTGCTTCTATAGATTTCTCTTTAAAAGTACCAAATCTTTCTTTTGTGGTATCCTTGGGGCTCTTCAACAATACATCAGCCAAACCATCTATTTCTTGCTCATAAATCTCATATCCCATAGCAGGGATCCACACAGTTCTTTGCTCAACTACTTCCAACATACATTCATCAATAGAAACCAAAAATGTGATATCATTTTGATACTTTTCAACCATTTTCCTTGGAATTCTTTCCTTAACCTGCATCTTCTTTTGAATACTGCAAGGAATGTAGTGAAGGCATCATCTTAGGCTATAGAGTCACCAATACTTCTTATGAAATATACAATTTGATGTGCCACAAGCCTTCCTTGTATCCATCTCACATTCTGTGTTCTAGGAAGCTCTTGCAAAAAGTAGAAAAGTATGCAAATAGCAAGAGTTCCAAACCTAAATGGATACTTTTTCTCTTTTGTTTGCTTCAAATTTTCTAAAAAATGTTGTCTCAACAACTCACAAAGATCAGAATCAACACCTTTCTCTACCATCTCATAAGCCACATTAATTGCGGTGGCAAACACTAAATTTTCCCTATTGGTAAAGTAGATCTTATAGCCTATCACCATAGCAGTATATCTTACTATTGGGTTCTGGATAGGATTCACCATGCGGGTTCTTTTGTCAAATGTAGCACCTGTCAACTCCATCACTACCTCATTCTTGATTGACTTCAGAACTGGAATAGGTTTAGTGGAACACAAACTAGTAACTTCCCTTCTCACTTCCTTTGTAATCATCCCTCACAGGTCTAGCCATACAAACTTCTCATGGAATCTACTTATAGCTATTCTAACCCATTTGTCATCAAAACAAAAATTGGGAAACCACTACCAAACATCAAGTTTCTTTGCCACAAGGTCTTGATATTTAGGTTTAAGGGTAAAATCATCTCCTATAAGTTCCTTTACCCAGATGTCCCCAAGCTTGCTATGGTCAAAGTCTTCCATTTTTCTGTGAATGTACATTCTTATGTCTTTAGTCAGAAAAATCCCATGTGCAATGGATGATAAGGCTCCCAACAGGTCATCCTCAATACATTTTGCAGGAAATTTCTTAAATTTAGGTTGAGTTTTCTCTATTATCTCAATAACCCTTGGAGTTGCCATTGAAAATGCTAACAAACACTTTAAAAATAAATATCTCTAAGAAACTAGGGCAAACTGGAGACTGAGAAATACCTTTTCTTTTCTTTTTCCGAACTAGGGTTTAGATGTATTAAACTTTGAATCACCTTGATCTCTTCTTCTACTACTCAGCTCTCATCGAATGCTTTTGTGAATGAATTTTCTAAGTAAAATCCCTTTTAAAACCCTTTTGGATCTAACCTAAATTGCATTAAATACTTCAAATAATAAAGATGTCAAACCTTTCTCTGTATACACAATCACTTTCAAATTCTTCGCAAACTTTCGCATTATGAGATTTTCTACCGAAGTTTTCTTCAATAGTTCAAACATGTTGACTTACACCATATATCCTCATGCCGAGGCATCAACACCTTTTCTTTGGCAAGGGATGAAAGATTTTTATTAAAGCTCTCAACTTTTTTGTATTAGTTCATTCTTCTCTACCAGATTATCCTTCTTCATGTTTCTTCTTTTGTAAAACTTAGAAATGTGTCTAGGCCTATTGCAATTGTAGCATACAACATTCCTCTGACCAGTATTCATCCATTCATTCTAGATCTAAATTAATTAGCTTTATGTCCAAATCTATTGCATGTATAACAGTAGCCATTGAAAGATTGAACCATTCTATCATTGTTATAGCCATTCCTCATTTGACTCATACACTCACTAGCTTTGTGACCAACTTTCTTGCATGTAAAGCATTGACCAAAGAAAGATGGAACATTTTGATTTATTCTGCTTCTACATTCTATTTCCTTGTGTCTAAATTTATTGCAAGAATGACAAAAACCATTGAAAGATGGGTACCTTTGTGCATTTGGTTTCCTGACCGGTGGTCTTCTAGCTTCAATTATTTGGTTACGGAGTTGTTTGCAATTATTCTTCCTATTTTCAGTATTTGATGTCTGACCTGATTTTTAACTTTCACCCTTTTCAAATCCTAGACCCTCTTTATCATTAGGACCTTCTGATTTGCAATCATTTCATCAAGCTTTGCAGTGCTCATCTTGAATTTGTCTTCATGACTCCTTGCTTTCTCCAGATTAGATTTTAGATTCACAACCTCTTGGTCAAGCCTTGTACATTCTTTAGATTTTCTTTTCACAACTGCATTAAGACATTCCTCAATTCTTTTCTTTTCTTCAACTTGCACCTTCAGATTAGTGATGGTTCCATTTGCTTGCTCTAATTGTACATTGACTTCCTTATGCTTGTCTCTAAGCTTCTTGACTTGCTCTTTAAATTTCCTGATGCATTCATTTGCTTCCTTGACATTTTCTTTTAGATCTCTATTTTCTCCTTCAATTCTTTCAAGATCTTCAAGAGTAGCATTAAGTTCTCCTATTTTGTCAAGCATACAATCTTCTTCAACAAGATTAATAGCGGGAATCTCTTTCAGAGGAATGGGTAACCTTATAGTAGCCATGTGTTTGATCTCTTAGAAGATCTTCCTTGAGCAGTTAGGCTTCTTCCAAAGGACTTGGCTCTGATACCAATTGTTGAACACCCAGAATACTAAGAGGGGGGATGGATCAGTATTCTTTTAAACCATTCAATCATTGAACATCTAATCCATTTAGCATCATTACTTGTAGTAAATGAAAATGAAGCATAAAACATATAACTACCACACATAACAAGTGAACACCAGGATTTTTACATGGAAAACCCAAAAAGGGAAAAATCATGGTGAGGATTAGCTCACAATATATTGTAATAAGGCAACTGGTTAAGGTTGATACAAATTGGTGGACTCACTGTCCAAGAATGCTCACTACATGTGGCTCACTACCAAAGGACTCACTATCCTGAAAGAAAGAGATAGAAGAAGTGGCTCACTGCCAGAATTAAACTATTATAATTGCATCTAACATATGCATGGAGTACAGTTCCAATGAAACTCAAGTTATAGAACAATACTCAGCACACCATTCTGAAATACCGCACTGCTCTACATTTGCTCAATTCACATCCATCATCTCTTTGTCACATCATATGGATCACACTCATACTATCCCACTTAAAACACCAAAAACAATCCTTCATATATATCTTCTTCTCTCACAACATCAATTAGGTCAGCCTAATTGAATGTAATATGCAAAACATGCCATATAGAACTTGTCGGTCCCAAACCTTCACACACACGCTTTGTGCCAAGATTCAAACTTTGAAAACAAGTTGAGATAGGTCAGCATAGACCTAAAATAGCTCCCACTTAACTCCACAAAGCATATTTACCCTCCACATAACTTCACACTTACTAGGTCAGCTCCGCTAAAGACCTAATACAAAAACCCTTTAACTGTAGATCCATAAACTGACCCAAATAACTCCAATCAACATAAAAAACTAGAATTCATACTCTATTCACATCTATTAACATTCCCTTAAAACCACAAAGTCAAAAACCAATCTGCAGAGGAATGCAGACTCTCCTACACACCTGCTCTAAATTGGAAATACCTTTATTCTGTCAAGCCAAACTTTTGTTACTCATTACTTTCAAACCATACATGAAAATCAGATAAAATTATAGATTTAGAAGCTTTTGACAACCAACAACAGCATACTAGAACCACAGAGAAAAATATTCAACAGTGGAGAAATGTGGACCAAAATGCTGGATGCTCTGTAACTCAAAAATCCAAAGTTAATACTTAGCAAAATTTCACAACATGATTCCTCACCGGATCAAACTTTGGATCAAACCTTCTTGCAAATTAGAGAACCAAACTAATCTGTAACAACCAAAATACAATGTTGACATCAATGACAACATTGTAATGCATAACTGTATGTACCTTGTGCTCATGCTCATGTTACTAGTAGCAGCATTAATGACAAAACAACTTCCCAAAGACATTCTTCCAATAGAAATATGTGGAGGATAAAGTTTGTTGGTAGAGATGATGGAAGTAGAAGGATTGTTGGCAACAAGGTTATTGTAGGAGCTATGAATGGTCCCTATCTTGATGCTTTCATTGGATGAAGTTGCCTATGTGATCGCTAAAGTATCACTAACATCTTTAGATTGTTGAGATGATTGATATCTTATGCCTTGACCATGATTGATGTGGATTGGGATAGGCTCCAAGATACCTTGTTCATGAAGGCCCAATTCTTTTCCATGATAATCCATGCTTTTACATATCTTTTTGCAATAGGATATTTATTTCTTTTGAAGCATGATGCTAGATCATCAGTATGTTACTGAGAATAATCAAAATTTACTATTGTCTCCTCTTTGAGCGAATATGACTGATAAAGATGGTAGATCCTATTGAATGGGATTCATGTGATTTCTTATTAAGTACACTTGTTGCATCGAGATCATTGTGTACACTTATTGGGTCATGATCATTTGTGCTAGTAGATCCTTGATCATTGTTTGAATTCTCATTGATATGTTTGCTATGATACATGTCATATTTTTCATGGTCTATGTGTTCATGGAGACCAAGTGTCTCATCATGGGATGTTGTTGGATGATGGATAGGACTAGTTGGATAATGGATAGGATTAATGTGGGTTTCTCGATCATGGATGATGGTGGGATTATGGATAGGAGGAGTTTTGATCTCTTGATCATGGATGGTGTAAAGTTGTGTAGGGGGATCAACTTGGTTCTCGTGATCAAAAAAAGGATCTTGATCATGGATGGGAGTGACTTGGATAGTTTGATCTTAAGTAGCTTGAGTAATTTGATCTTGAGTAGCTAGGGTAGTTTGTTCTTGATTTGGTGAGAAGCAAGGTTGATCATGCTTTGGATTTGATTCTTGATGTCATGCCCAACACAAAAATGGAGCAATTTTCATTTTTTCTAAACACTGATTTGAAAAATTTAAAGTAGTTTACCTAATATGCACAAGTCTTCTACAAATGTTGGGGCATTAATAGGAGTATGCTGCTTGTTTGCAACTATACAAGGGAAAGATTAAGCTAATTAGTTATGCAAATATACTATGAGTAATTAACAAGAAACTAATTAAACAAATCAAATGAATTAGATATCATTATGGTTGAATTCATAATAAAACAATTACATCCAATAAATCTAAGTTAGGTTTGACCAATCTTCCTAAGACATGTACAAGATAAAGATAAGAATTCATTATTCAACTTCAAATGATCATCTAATGAAATGAGTTCCAATTATAAAAACATATACCCTTTATGAGGACATTTGAAAACATATTTAAATACTCAAATGCTTTTATTTATTCAATAACCTTGGTAAGGAAGATTAATAATTATGTTATAATCATGGATTGAAAATTAAAAGATAATATAGATATAATTAAAATTTCTAAATAACAAATTTATGTGAAGATTCTTGTTTTTAACTTTACATACAACATAGATTTCATCCAGATAACATCACGCACACACACACGCACACACACACACACACACACACACACACACACACACACACACACACACACACACACACACACACACACACACACACACACACACATATATATAAAAACTCAAATCTATTAAATATAACAGTTCTCAACATTATGCCATAGTATAAACACAGTGATCATTTTATATTAAATGTTGAGACAAACATAAATACAATTTCTATAGAACCGTATATATATAAGAAGAATAAAATATCTACAGAACTTTACTAAAATACATATTAAACAATAGAGAGACATTTAATTACATGTATATATGTATGTGTGTGTGTGTGTGTGTGTGTGTGTGTGTGTATGAAATTATGCATATTATTGGATAAGAACAAACACTATTTTATCAAAGATATCCAACTGTAATAAAAGATATATATATATATATATACATATATACATATATATATATACATATATACATATATATATACATATATACATATGTGTACATATGTATATATGTATATACATATATATACATCTATATACATATATATACATATATATATACATACATATATACATACATACATATATACATATATATACATATATATGTATGTATATATATGTATGTGTATATATATATATGTATGTGTATGTATATATATGTATGTGTCTATATATATATATATATATATCTCTCTCTCTTTTAAATATGTTAAACGAATTGAATGATAATATAGAAGCGTTGTGTAAAGGTAAAGAGCAAATGTTAATGAGACCGCATAGAAGGCAATGGTCTGGCGGGTGGCAAGCCAAAGCCTTGCCACAGCCCCACCGGCCTTGGGCCTATGGGGGTTGTGTCCCCCATGGTACCACGACCTTTATGGTCGTGGCTGTCGTGGTGGCCATGGCTGTACAGCAGAGTAGCTAACCAAAAACATAAATTTATATATTTCAGTTTGTCTGTATCATACATAATATAATGATGTACACAGCAGTGCTAAAATATGAACTATTAACAAGATTTTGGTCTAATAATAGTGGAATCAAATTCTTCAATAGAATCATTTTATTTGGAATTTTGATCATAAATGTTTATATAACAATAACTCAAACCTGAGTGATATCCCAAACAAGGTTTTACACATACAATATCATTTTTCAAACAGCCAATAGGGATAAAATCAGAATTAAAGTTTTATATAAAAAATTCTTCTTTCTTTCCATAAGGAACAACAAAATCATTACATTGAATTCCAAATTGCAACTATCAAGATGGATCCATACATCCATTTTTAATAGAAAAAATTTAATACAACTCCCAACTGGCTACAATCAAACCTACACACATAATGGACAACCCAATCCCACTCTCCTCCCAACCATAGGGCTTGGTTTCCAAGCCCACCCCGAGCGGGAGATAAAAACTCAAATTCCCAATATAAAATTCCACAAAACTAACACAATAAAATCTAGATTTGAAACCAGTTTTCACATAGGTTGATTCACACACAAAGAATCCTTTATGGATTTGTGCAAAGGGGGAGAAAGGAGATTCCCTTCCCTCTTGAGGATTTAATCACAACAATAACAATTTCTCCATTTTCACAAATAATACCATCACAAAGGCAACTCCATAACCCTTCAAACCCTTACTCCATAACAACCCACAATACAAATCCACCTATCAAATCACAGCCATCTCCTCAACATCACAACCCTTCCATCCAAGCCACAACACACATCTCCACATCACAACCCTTCATATCACCAAAACCCCCACATCCTACATAATGCAAAATACCACAAAACTTCCCCAAAAGAGGCTCCACGCCTTTCTCAACCCCACACAAAGGAGGCTCTCAACCCTTAGGTGAGATTCGCTCCCTTTTTACACCCAAACCCCAATCACATGCATGGCAACAAATTGCAACAATAACAACAAAATTTTCAATCAATTTCTCATACATGAAACTCCATTTAACATACAACAATATACCACAGCCACTTTCACAAATTTACATTCATAAAACTAGAAATCAAGGAAAATATCAAACCCTACCTTGGCTGTCCAAGTTAGGAGCAGCCCAAGACTGGGATTCCAAACTAAAATTAAACCCTCTAAATCAAAAATTTGCAGCCATTATTTAACCATAATCTTCATCATCCACCATCTCCATCCAAAAAGACAAGTTTTTCCAATCTCTTCTTAGCACAAAATAAAGAGGAGCCAAAATCCTAAGCACGCATGCACAGCATGAGAGGAATTGAATCAAATTCCTCCATAAAATAATTTGCATACCAAACTCTTCAACTTCCAAAGTGAAAACTAAAAGGCAATACAATAATAATACCAAATAATATAACTTTTAAATATCCATCCTCTACAAATGAAATAAAATAAAATCAATAACCATCATACCTTCACACCAATAATTCATATAAATAATTAAAATAAAAATTAACCAAAATAATTAACCCAAATATCCCTGACACAACCTAACTGGTTAATCGTGACAAAATCTGAAAAATCAAGTAAACTTGGGCATTTGAGAATATCTCCAAACTAAAAAGGATCTAGATTGCCCACCTGCAAAACTTAATTTCAAACATCATTATATAATGGAAAAGATATCCGAAGCAACAAGTAATTAAATATTAAATATCTAAAACTCCTAAAATAAATCATTTATTAAATTTCACAATTAAACTACCATATTCATTTTTACAAAAATTAAATGCATAATCATAAATATAGCATTATTAGAAATATTTCATTAATTTAAAACATCTAATTTCATCTATGGTCCATGACAATGTCCACACACACATTTGTATATAAAATATGTATATCAAAACACATAAGTCCATAATCCTAAAATAGTAGTATTAACCATGTCTATACTCAATAATCAAAATAGTCAACTATAAATAGTATCACATCATAGTCTCGAAGGTAGTGCTAGCTAGGCCTCACATCCTCCCCCTCTAAAATTAGGCTTCCTCATGGAAGCCTTCAAAGAGGTAAGGAAACAGAGACCCCATCTAAGTTGTATCCTCCCATGTTGCAGTAGACTCATCATATAGATCCCAGTGGACCCCAACTGTCATCCTCACAGTGTCAAAGTTCAATGATACAATATGTGAACGAGCTCCAAGGTTAGTTGTTTGTCTTGTGCCACCTATAGAACATCCCACTCCAGAATATGAGATAAATCATGTACATACTTCTTAAGCATAGAAACATGGAACACATCATGGATACTGGACATGCTAGGTGGAAATGCTAAGTGGTATGAAACATGACCAATCCTTTCCAAGATCTCAAAAGGACCAACATATCTCGATGCCAACTTAGAGCCCTTTCCATAATGGATAGAACTCTTATGGGGTTGAACAGACAAGAAGACTCTATCCCCAACATAGAACTCTCAATCCACCCTCTTGGTATCTGCATATTGCTTCTTTCAATCTTGTGCTATCTGTAGCTGCTCACAAATCTGGGTCACCTGCCTCTCCATCTCATGAACCAAGTCAGGTCCTACTGCAACACGATCCTCAAGTCAGTCCCAGCTCAATGGTGTCCTGCAGGGTCTACCATACAAAGCCTCATTCAGTGCCATACCAAGCAAACTGTGGTGCCCATTATTATAGGTAAACTCTACTAGGTACAAGTACTCCTCCCAACAAGACTGTTGATCCATGACATATATCCTAGGCATATCTTCCAATACCTGGTTCACCTCTCTGTCTACCCATCTATCTCTAGATGATAAGTAGTACTTAAATTAAGTTGAGTGCCCAAATCCTATTGTAGAGTAGTCCAAAAAGATGAAGTAAAAATAGGATCTATGTCTGAAATGATGCTTCTCATCATACCATGTAGCCTGACAATATCGTGCAAGAAAACCCTAGCTACTAAAGTAGCATTGTATGAAGAACTCATCAGAGAGAAATGTGCCACCTTAGTTAGCTTATCTATGGTCACCATGATAGAATAACATCGTCAGGCAGCGATAGGTAGGCCTAAAATGAAATACATGGATATGACATCCCACTTCCACTCTGAAATAGCATGAGGATACAATAATCTAGCCAGGTGTTGATGTTCTGATTTCACCCTCTGACACTTGAGGCATAAGGCAACGAACTCTACTATATCCTTTCACATCCCTACCTAGAAGTAGAGTTTGCAAAGGTCTGCAAGCATTTTCTTGACTCCTAGGTGTGCTGCATATGGTGCTCTATGATCCTTTGCAAGAACAACCGCTCTAAGGTTCCCCAAAGAAGGAACATAGATACGTTAATAGTTTTGGAGCAAGCCATCATCATCAAAGGAATACCCCTCAAGGGACCCTGACATCGGACAATCTCACTAAATAAAGCATCCTATGGCAAAAGCTCCAAGATACGCCCCCTGAGGTCCATTTTCACTGACAATGAGACCAAGTCATGTCTTCACTTGCTAAGAGCATCGGTGTAACAAGCCATCTCTTGTTAATCCAAAATTAAACAATTTAATCATCATTAAGAATAAAATCATGATTAGCATAATCAGAGTTAAATGAGTAATAATCAACTTCATATTCAAAATTGATATGTATATCTTTTCTAGACATTTCAAACTAAAATTTACAATATTTCCAAGCCATCATATTAGTGATTTACTCTCACTATACATTTACAATGTTTTGCTCATAGCATCAATGATAAATTATACATAATGTTGACTATCAAGTCATATAAGAGAATGTATTGTATCTCAAACTTTGACATCTGTCTTCATTAGTCTCGGATAGTCTTTTGCTTGGAAAGGACAACATCACCCAAGTGCTTTTCCTCCAACCATAGACCGATGGTCCCCGCACAACTTCCTGCCTGGAAGTGGCCCTACCCTTCACGAAGGGAATAGATACAAGGAACCAATTAGTTTTCCATCTAAGTATCTAGTGTTGTGTCCTTCACAATACTTCACGGTCATACAACTATATATCCACTCTAACTATGTATGACACTACTGGAAGCATTATGCCATATGGAGCACAGTGAACCAACTACTGCATGCAGAGATGGATGCATTACTTTGGCCAAAGATTTATATACATGATGTTTTGCAATGAACACAGTCAAATCTTTACACACCTTGACTTAACTTAGAAGTTGCCTCATCGTACAGTGTTCAATTTCAACCTTTCTAGGTCATAAAAGAAAATATGGGTTCAATTCACCCTCGGTCCATCTATCTTGGACTTTTGACTCCAATCTCAAGAGTGCAATCATTTAATGTATTGTTTCTTTTGCAACAGGGGAATTAGTGACTCCACATCACCTATTCCCATTCTTTTTACTCAATTTGTATGTTCAAGATTCATGTTTAAAATGGACCATCCTCATTCAAGTTTTCTATGGCTACCTTGGTTTCATTGTTTTTGTCAATTCACCTCAACTATAACACTTGCCAATATAGACTATTAAGTCAACAATGTTAGGTAGACCCTTGGTAAAAAGAGTTCAAATGGGTTCTTGAAAGCCATAACTTCATCCACGAAGCATTGTCATACCATAAGGAAACACATACATAATACGTTCTCAACAATAGAGTTATCAAACTCATTTTCAGTTCTTTCCTTCATGGAAATAATAGTAATAATAATCAGGGTTTACTCATTGACATGCAAAAGTCGGCATGCACTCAATGCAGCCTTAAGCAAGGTTTATCAATAATAAACTAGTTTTATATCATGGCATGAAGATTCTTGTTACTCTCTTAAAACACAAATAGGTTACACTTGAAAGCATAGTGTTAACTTCCAAGACACAAAGTGTACCTTTCTCCTTATAAGTGCCTCGACTGTCTCAATAGTTTAGATGTTGTTAAAGGCAAGGTTATGAAGAAATACTCATTATTCATTTGCATGGCCATCGTCCTTCTTTTAAACTGTGTTACCTCTCCATGAGGCACTAGCTATAGGCCTAGTAATAGGCTCATGATTCTTTATTGCAAGGCTCACGGCCTATTCGAAGGTAATCATTTGGGGTTATGGCTCTCGGACTACCCAAGAATATAATCATTACACAGTGCTTATAAACAAAATGTCATTTACTCTTAGCCTTATCAGCTTCGAGAGCTTGAGACTACTACAGTAGTGCTCAAGGTTATTCAACCTTTTGGCCTCAATGTAATAACAAATGAATATAGTTCTTTAGTTAAACTAAATCACATTATTTTCAACTCTTCGGCCACAAAGGCCATAATATAGTTACCCACATATTAAAACCATCTAAAAGGATAGCATGGTCGGCCTACGACCACTGTAATTACCATATGTTATCATATGAATGTTACTGCATTCTACAAAATGAATATGATTGTATTAACAGTCTTACCTCAGGAAATGTATTGTAACAAAGTTATGTCATCCACTACTCGCTTTTCATCGCAGGCTCACAAGAAATGAAGTGCTACTCTCTGTAGCTTCATCCTTCTGATCTCTCTCCCCAGATAGGATAACTAACTTCAATAAAGCATAACCAAAAAATTAAAAAAGCCCTTCTCATCTTGAAAAGGTTCTTACTTTGCATGTCGATCCACCACTTCCCACAAAATCTGCCACCTTCGAGGTGGGGTGTGGGTTTTTTTTTCAGTAGGCATCTTGCCACCCGTAGGTTAAAGACTCCAAGATAACCAAATTACTTCCCATTCGGAAGTCAAGACAATTATTCGAGCTTGTGGGAAGATCTACTACCATTACCACTCCCTCCACTCATCGTGGATAGTGGTACAACTAGTAACAAAACATAAAATCTTGCACCACAAAGTGCTCGACCACTTAAAGACATAGACATGTCTCACATACTATCATTTATAATGAAATTTACTATAGGGATATTAAAATAATCTAGGATATTACCTAGCTATGTTATCATTGTAAAGGTGGTAACATCAACATGCGATTATGGGGTCGAGTCTTGCTCCCTCGATTCGTTACAATAGATTTTAGATAAGATATTTAAATGATAAACACAAGGTCTAATAAAGAAATAGATACATAAAATAAGGAAATCTTGACACCACACAAGCTTACAATCGACTACGAGAATGTTCTAGGAACATCATTTAGTCGATTTGATGTAATAATGTCGAGAAACCTTAATTCAACTTTATCGACTTAGTCGAATCGAATTCGACTTTATCGACTTAGTCGAATCGAAATCAACTTGCAAGGATAAAAAGACTTAGACTCACCTCAACTTAATCGGTTCATGAATAATCAATTCGATACTCAGATGGCATTCTGATCTTTCTCGAACATCTATTTCCTTCTCCGTAGGTGATACTCTCCTTTCATTCTTGGAGGAAGATTTTTTTTCTTGGTTACACTCACAACCATATAAGCATGATCAATGTATCATCATTTAATTCATAAATCACTATAATAAAATAATCTTAACAACATATAATCTCATGTATTATATAATCATCAATCTATGTCTCTATAATCAATGATTCTACTTGATATTTTCCACAAACATCAAATCATTAATCTAAAATTAATCATCCTATTAACCATATCAAAGAAGGATTAATTATTATATTTACCAGATAGAAGTGAGATTAAGTATATTCACAAGTTGGGGATGTAACATATCTTCCCCCATAAGAATCATCGTCCCTGATGATTTAATGTCTCCAAAAGTCAAACCAACATAGTGAAAAAGTATTTACTCAACATAGTAAAAAGTTTTAAAAGAGATGGAGAAATATTGCATAAATATCCTCATAGTTCCCCTAGGTGGCATTTCCTTCTGCATATTGGTCCCACTAGACCTTGTATTGAGTTACCTCTTTGTTATGTAAGTGTAGCTTACGTGTTTCGAGCACCTTGATGGGCTCGATCACTACCACCCCTGGGTCATTCACCTGTATAGAATTCCAATCAAGAATAGGGATATGTTTATCTCCTAAAATAAACTTTTTCAAATAGGAAATATGGAAAACATTATGCATCATGGCAAGAGCTGGCGGTAGATCAATCTTGTATGTGACTGGGTTGACCTCTTCAAGAACTTTGAGAGGACCCACATATCTAGGAGCCAATTTGGATGTCTTTCCAAACTTAATGGAGCTCTTTTGGGGTTTGACACTTAGAAGGACTTTTTCTTCCACTGAGAAATGCCTTGCGATGTGTTTAGCATCTGCATAACTTTTCTGCCTATCATTGGCTTCTACTAGTCTTTTCTTAATTAGATCGACTTGTTCCATTTCTGACAGCATTTATGGACCAAGGCTAACCCTATCCTCTAGCTTATCCCAACTTATAGGGGTTCAACACTTTCTTCCATATAATGCTTCAAATGGAGCCATCTTAATTACAGAATGATAGGAATTATTATAGGCAAATTCCACAAGAGGAAGGTAATATTCCCATTTGTATTGTTGATCCATGCAATACATTCTCAACAAATCTTCTAGAAGTATAAGGGTTTCACATAGGTTAGTAACTTTGTTACCCCAAGATGTCTAGAGTAAGGTGGCGAATGAACCTCTTTCCACATAATATTCCTTAACTCCTCAAAGTTCAGAACATACATCCTTCCTTTATACCTCAATAACCCAACTTGTTCAAGGTAAAATCCATCATATTTTGGATTCTAGGGATTCCCCAAAGGGGCTTGTTTTACTTGCTCATAAAACTCATCCCCCTTAGACTTTTGTAACACCTAATTCTTAAAATTAGAATGTATGGAGATCATTGAGGAGATATGTCTTCTCCTACTGAAGGCATCTGCCACTCGATTTTCCTTTCCTTGAATATATTTAATCTCAAAATCATAATATGAGATTAGCTCTAACCACTTTCTTTGGCGAGCATTTAAATGTGGTTGAGTGAACAGATATTTAAGCCCTTGGTGGTTTGTTTTTTAGTTCAAAGGGTTTCCCAAGCAAGTAGTGCCTCCACATTTGTAGTGCATGAATTACTACTGCCAATTCCAAATCATGAGGGGCATAGTTTTGTTCATTAGTTTTCAATTTCTTGGATTCCTATGCAATGACTTGTCCATCTTGGACTAGTACACTACCTAAGCCTTCCCCTGAGGCATCGTTAATAACTACAAATGACCTTTCAGGTCAGGTACTTTCAAGATAGGTGATGTAGTCAACCTTTCCTTCAGTTGGTCAAATGCCTCCTGGCACTTATCTAACCACTCAAACCTCTTGCCTTTTCTCTGCAAAGAAGTAATAGGATACATAATTTTTGAAAAGTTTTTCACAAATTTCTTGTAGTATCCTGTTAGGCCTATGAAACTCCAGACCTCATGTACATTCCTTGGTGATGGCCATTCCATTATGGCTTTAATCTTGGCCGAGTCCATAGCTATTCCTTTAGCCAAAATTATATGGCCCAAATACTGCACTTCCTTTTGAAATAAAGTACACTTAGAGAGCTTGCCATACAATTTATGCTCTCTTAACCTCTAAAGAATAGTCCTTAAATGTTGAAGGTGTTCTTCCTCATTCTTAGAGTAGATGAAAATATCATCAATAAAAACTAGAACAAACTTGTCCAAACAGTCTTTGAATACACTATTCATTAAGTTCATAAACGTTGCATGTGTGTTTGTTAATCCAAAGGGAAAGACAGTGGACTTGTAATGCCCATACCTTGTTCTGAAAGTTGTTTTGTGAATATCCTTTCTTTTAACTGCAATTTATGGTACCTAGATAGAAGATTGATCTTAGAAAACATAGTTGCTCCTCCCATTTGATCGAAAAGATCATCAATGTGGGGCAATGAGTATTTGTTCTTTATTGTTGCTTTATTTAACATACAATAATCTATGCATAACCGCAATGTACCATTTTTTTTTTCACAAATATTACTGGTGCTCCCCAAGGTGACACGCTGGGCCTTATCAGTCCTTTATCAAGCAATTCTTGCAATTGAGCCTTTAGCTCCGTTAACTTAGTTGTGGTCATTTTGTATGGAGCTTTAGATATAGGTTCTGATCCTGGAATTATATCTATAGAGAAATCGAAAGCTCTTTTAGGAGGCAATCCTGATAGCTCATCCAGAAATACATCCTCAAAATCTCTAAGAAAGGGGTACCTATCCATATCTAATCTTTCCTGATTTATGGACCCCCCCTTCTCATATCCTTTGAGTTTCTAAGATTCATAAAACATTAAATCATATTGGAAATTGGTTTCCTCAAAACCATTTAGTTTCTCCATTTTGATAGCAAAAAAGTTGGCATCCTTTTCTTTGAACTCTTTTCATTTGTAGGGCAGAAATTTGTCTTAGTTTGACCTCTCTAGGGTTTCCTTGTAGAAATACTTTATTCCCTAGGTCATCTAGACATTCTATTGTTTCGGCATAACAGTCCACCTTAGCCCGGTGTCTCCATAACCAGTTTATCCCAAGGATAACATCATATGAGCCTAATGGGGCTACGGAAAGGTTCAGTTCAGTGGAGAAACTTGGAAGTTCAACCTTAGCCTCAAACAAGTATCACTCTACCTAAGCTTTGGTCTGATTTGCATATTCAACTAACCAAGTATTTGCCATGTATCCATCTTTTCTAGAAATTTTATTTAAAACTTTTGGGGAAACCAAACATTCTGTAGCACCAGTATCTATCAAAACTAAAATTAGAAGACCAGATAGAATACATGTAGTTTCAATGGGAGTGATTTGATATTCATCTTGCCTATTATCTAGGGCTACATGTATGCGTTGTTGAAATGCCGCCTGTTGAGAGGGTAATGGATTTCCTCGTGGATGTGTTCCCTGCATCTTGTTAGGACATTGGTTGGCATAATGATCTCTGCCACATGTATAACACCCTCCCACGGTTCCTTGCCTCTCATGAGGATTTATTATTGCCTTTCTTTTCCACCATGGATTCATTTTGCTTATTCTTTAGACCCTTTATCATTTTTCTTAGAAAAGTCTCGCTTTTTCCCCTTTTTCTTAAAATATTGGGAGGATTGGGACCAATTATACCTTTTGCAGTTCCTTTCCCTATAAGCAGACATGTATTTCAATTTTTGTTCCTATTTAATATCTTTTTCATAAACCTGGTCCATTGAGGTGGGACCATGCACATCAACTTCACCCCCAATTTGGGTGTTTAATCCCATAATAAACTTTTGGGTACGAAACCTTTCATCCTGTTGATATTGCAGAACATACTTGAGTAGGTGAGTGCACTTTTCCTAGTACTCATTCACAATTAAATCACCCTATTTTAGATTCTAAAAATCTATAAGCTTTTGGTCATAATACAGCTGAGGCAACCATCTTTGCCTAAAGAGTTCCACAAACTTGTCCTAGGATAAACTCGTAGACCTCAAGCCTAACTCCATTTTCTTAGTCATCCACCATGTGGATGCATCACCCGCCAACTAGTATTCTCCCCATACTGCTTTGGTGATTTTAGTATAATTTCTTATTTCAAAGTATTTTTCCATCTCAGTAAGCCATGCCTCTGCAGCATCTCTGCTTACGGACCCATCGAACTTGGGATGCATAACCTTTTTCATATCTCAGGATAATTCCAAAGCCAAGTGGCTTCTTCTATCCTCTTCATGTCTGGCCTTAGAGTTATTCTCTTCATGTTCACTTTGGGTGGTGTCCTCATGATGTGCCTCGTCATCACCCCCATGATAGGCTTCCCGCTTGGGTCCATGCTAACCCCTAACCTCCTGCTCGAGAGTTCCAATTCTCGCTCTCGTCTCTTGGAAATTAGAAAGGATTTGGTCGAGTTTAGATTCAGAGTGGCTTGAAGGTTGCCCTTCTTCTTAGCTATCTCCCATATTGGTTCTTGCCTGAACCATGCTACAATATACTTCTCCTGAAGTTTGCAGATTGATCATTCAATTAATTTTTCATACCATTGAATCCATTCACAAATGTAAATCCATTCTCATTCATGTAATCTTTAACAAGAAAGGAAAGATTTGCCAAAATTTCAAAATGCATTATTGTTTTCCATGGATTACATATAATCCATCCATAGTTACAAAATGTTTTTTACATCTTGCTACTGCAAGTCATTATCAGATTAGGATATCTTCCCAAGTTCATTTCTCATCCTTGGGGTTTATCAATTCAGTTTTAGGAGGTGGATGTACTCGTAGGTACTCATCCACAACCTCCTGAGTAACATTAGGATCCTTAAGATCACTTCCCAAGATTGGTTCTTTAGGTGTAGAGGGTTTCATTGATTCATTTTCAGAGATAGGAGTAGTAACCCTAACCACTTTCCTCAACTCCTGCTTGATGCGTTTAATAGCATCAGCAAAATTTTCATCATTAGTCAACCATGCACCTACCAAGCAACCAGTTTGTTCAAGGCATTTCATTCTTGAGGCTTTATCCCTCATATCCTTAAGATAATGTCCATTTCATGTTACCTTCTTTCTCGGTGTCGTTCTCATTCTTACCATTCTGCCATAAGAACATCCAAACATTAGCAACCGTTAATGTTGGAGAAAAAAATGTAATGTAGTGAGCTCATAGGTCCATGTATTGAACCCGATAGCTCTGATACCATATGTAACAAGCCATCTCTTGTTAACCCAAAATTAAACAACTTAATCATCATTAAGACTAAAATCATGATTAGCATAATCAGAGTTAAACAAGTAATAATCAACTTCATATTCAAAATCAATATGTATATCTTTTCTAGACATTTCAAACTAAAATTTATGATATTTCCAAGCTACCATATTAGTGATTTACTCTCACTATACATTTATAATGTTTTTCTCATAGCATCAATGATAAATTATACATAATGTTGACTATCAAGTCATATAAGAGAATGTATTGTATTTGGAACTTTGACATCTGTCTTCATAAGTCTCAGCTAGTCTTCTGCTTGGAAAGGAGAGCATCACCTGAGTGCTTTTCCTCCAACCATAGACTAGCCCTTGCACAACTTCCTACCTGGAAGTGGCCCTACCCTTCACGAAGGGAATAGATATAAGGAACCGATTGGTTTACCATTTGAGTATCTGGTGTTGTGTCCTTCACAATACTTCACAGTCATAAAACTATAGATCCACTCTAACTATGTATGACACTACTAGAAGCATTATGCCATCTAGAGCATAGTGAACTGACTAATGCATGAAAAGATGGATGCATTAATTTGGCCAAAGGTTTATATACATGACATTTCACAATGAACATAGTTGAATTTTCACACACCTTGACTTGCCTTAGAAGTTGTCTCATCCTACAGTGTTCAATTTCGACCTTTCTATGTCGTAGAAGAAAAGATGGGTTCAATTCACCCTCAGTCCATCTATCTTGGACTTCTAACTCTGATCTTGGGAGTGCAATCATTTAATGTCTTGTTTCTTTTGCAATAGGGGAATCTGTGACTCCACGTCACCTATTCCCATTCTTTTTACTCAGTTTGTATGTTCAAGATTCCTGTTTAAAATGGACCATCCTCAGTAAAGTTTTCTATGGATACCTTGGTTTCATTATTTTTGTCGATTCACCTCGACTATAACACTTGCCAATATAGACTATTAAGTCAACAATGTTAGGTAGACCCTTGGTCAAAAGAGTTCAAATGGGTTCTTGAAACCCATAGCTTCATCCATGAAGCATTGTCATACCATAAGGAAACATATACATGATACATTCTCAACAATGGAGTTATCAAACTCATTTTCAATTCTTTCCTTCATGGAAATAATAGTAATAATAATCAGGGTTTACTCATTAACATGCAAAAGTCGGCATGCACTCAATGCAACCTTAAGCAAGGTTTATCAATAATAAACTAGTTTTATATCATGGCATGAAGAGTCTTGTTACTCTCTTAAAACACAAATAGGTTACACTTGAAAGAATAGTGTTAACTTCCAAGACACAAAGTGTACCTTTCTCCTTATAAGTGCTTTGACTGTCTCAATAGTTTAGATACTATCAAAGACAAGGTTATCAAGAAATACTCATTGTTCATTTGCATGGCCATCAGCCTTCTTTTAAACTGTGTTACCTCTCCACGAGGCACTAGCTATTGGCCTAGTAATAGGCTCATGATTATGTATTGCAAGGCTTATGGCCTGCTCGAAGGTAATCATTTGTGGTTATGGCTCTCGGCCTACCCAAGAATACAATCATTACATAGTGCTTATAAACAAAATGTCATTTACTCTCAGCCTTATTGGCTTTGAGAGCTTGAGACTGCTACAGTAGTGCTCAAGGTTATTCGGCCTTTTGGCCTCAACGTAATAACAAATGAATATAGTTCTTTAGTTAAACTAAATCACATTCTTTTCAACTCTTCGGCCACGAAGGTCATAATATAGTTATCCACATATTAAAACCATCGAAAAGGATAGCATGGTCAGCCTACGACCACTGTGATTACCATATGTTATCATATGAATATTGCTGCATTCTACAAAATGAATATGACTATATTAATAGTCTTACCTCAGGAAATGTATTGTAACAAAGCTATGTCCAGCCGAGAACATGCTTTAGGATCCATTGCTTGCTTTCTTCGTGGGCTCACAAGCAATGAAGTGCTACTCTCTATAGCTTCCTCCTTCCAAGTTCTCTCCCCAGATAGGATAACCGACCTCAACAATGCATAACCAAAAAAAAAAACCTTCTCATCCCGAAAAGGTTCTTACTTTGCATGTCGATCCATGAGTTGCCACGAAATTTGCCACCTTCGAGGTGGGGTGTGGGTTTTTTTTCTGGTGGACATCTTGCCACCTACGAGTTAAGGACTCCAAGCTAACCAAATTACTTCCCATTCAAAAGTCAATACAATTATTTGAGCTTGTGGCAAGCTCTACCACCATTACCACTCCCTCCACTCATCGTGGATAGTGGTATGACTGGTAACAAAACATAAAAGCTTGCACCACAAATTGCTTGACCACTTAAAGACATAGACATGTCTCACATTCTATCATTTATAATGAAATGATACTCTAGGGATATTAAAGTAATCTAGGATATTACTTAGCTATGTTATCATCGTAAAGGTGGTAACATCAACATGCGATTATGGGGTCGAGTCTTTCTCCCTTGATTCGCTACAATAGACTTTAGATAAGATATTTAAATGATAAACACAAGGTCCAACAAAGAAATAGATACATAAACAAAGAAAAACTTGACATCACACAAGATTACAATTGACTACGAGAATGTTCTAGGAACATCATTTAGTCGATTTGACGTAATAACGTCAAGAAACCTTAATTCAACTTTACCGACTATAGTCGAATCAAAATTGACTTGCAAGGATAAACAAACTTAGACTCACCTTGACTTACTCGGTTCATGAATAATTAATTCGATACTCAGATGGTATTCTGATCTTTTCTGAACATCTATTTCCTTCTCCCCAGGTGATACTCTCCTTTCATTCTCGAAGGAAGATTTCTTTTCCTGGTTACACTCACAACCATATAAGCATGATTAGTGTATCATCATTTAATTCATAAATCACTATAATAAAATAATCTTAACAACATATAATCTCATGTCTTATATAATCATCAGTTGATGTCCCTATAATCAATGATTCTACTTGATATCTTCCACAAACATCAAATCATTAATCTAAAATTAATCATCCTGTTAACCATATCAAAGCAGGATTAATTATTTTGTTTACCAGATAGAAGTGAGATTAAGTCTATCCATAAGTTGGGGATGTAACAATCAGCCACAACATTCTCCTTCCCCTTAATATACTGGATCTTGAAGTCATACTCACATAGAAACTTCATCCATCTACGCAGTTGTGCATTTAGATTAAGCTAGGAAAAGATATACTAGAGGATCTAGTGATCTGAATGCAACTTAAATTGATGTCCAAGAAGAAAATGGCACCACTTAGTCAAGGAATGTACCACAATTGCAAGCTGCAAGTCGTGAGTTGGGTAATTGAGCTTGTGAACCCTCAACTTATGGGACTTGAAGGCAATCACACATCCCTCTTGCATGAGGACCACTCCAAGACCCTCAATTGAAGCATCTGTGCAAACAACAAAGTTACCTATAGGATCTGGAATAGCTAATATAGGAGCACTGGTGAGTTTCTCCTTCAAAATCTAAAAATCTCTCTCGCACTACCTGGTCCATACAAATTTCTTGTCCTGCTTCTAGAGAGAAGTGATCGGATGTACAATTTTGGAGAAACCTTCCACAAACCTCCTATAGTAACTAGCTAGACCCATAAAACTCCTAACCTTAGCAACATTAGTCAGAGCAGGCCAATCCAAAATAACCTAAATCTTAGAAGGATCCATTGAAATCCCATCTCCTAAAATAATGTGTCCTAGGTACCAAATCTCTGTCTGGAAGAATTCACATTTGGAAAGATTAGCGTACAACTGGTTCTCTCTCAGGCACTGTAATACTTGCCACAAATGCTCCTTATGTTCCTCCACTATGCAAGAATAAATCAAAATGTCATCTAGAAAGATGACCACAAATCGATCCAAGAAGGTGCGGAAAACTACATTCATAAGGCTCATAAAAACTGTTGGTGCATTGGTCAACCTGAAAGGGACTACAGTGAACTTGTAATGACCATATCATGTGCGGAAAGATTTTTTGTGAATTTCAGCTTCTACTATCCTCAATTGATGATACCCTGACTTCAAGTCAATCTTAGAGAAAATCTTTGCTCCCTAAATCTGATCAAACAAATCATCAATCCTTGACAACGGGTACTAATTCTTCACTATGAGCTTGTTCAACTACTTGTAGTCGATGCAAAGGCAAAAAAAACCATCATTCTTCTTCATGAAGATAATAGGTACACCCCATGGAGATACGCTAGGATAAATATGACCTTTCTCCAAAAGCTCCTCCAATTGCAATTTAAGCTCTTGTAGCTCATGTGTCGTCATTCTATAAGGAGCCTTGGAAATAGGTTGTGCTCTTGGCACCAAGTCAATGTGAAAGTCAATCTCTTGTCATGGTGGCATCCCAAAAAGCTAAGAAGGAAATACATCAATTGATGTAGAGGACTTAGGATAGGTTGAGGGTTCCATCGTTTGACAAGATTTTCTTCTTGACATTCAAGAACCTAATTCATGGATCAACATGCAAAAGTGGGAACAATAGTTAGTTTCTTTGAAACCAACATGTAAAGGCTTGTTTGACATACCATGGGACCCATCCAGACCATTGGTTAAGGTTCAACAAGTTTGCGTTTAGGACTTCCTTCACAAACCTAATGGAATCCTTGTAGCCCTTGAAATGAGAATAGTCAACAACAACTCCTTCTGGTGGCCTTCAAACTTAGTTCTTAGACAATCCTAAGATACCCTTTTGGATGCCCTACAACATACCAAAGACTCACTATGGGTTGTTTTGCAACATGTGCCACTTTCAATAAGGCTATCCTATTGCAAAGAGCCTTAATTAGCCCAAAATTACAAAGCAAGTACTCTTAAATGGGATGGAAGAACTTTCTAAACTACTTGAACATGTCAAGGACATGGCAAAACCACATAATCCAAGGTTTGTTTGCTTCTACAGTCGACTGTAATTGAATCTCACACTGCTATTCCCTTTAGCAAGCACCTAGCACATGGTTTTGCTAGGTTCTTTAGACAAATTCCATCAAATCCACTTCTCTTCCCATGAACCTCACACAACACATTGAAATAGACTTAAAACAATCCATTCCACTAATCTAGAAGGGTTTACATCAGTGGAATGGGCGAAAATATACAAATTTCTGTCAAAAACCCGAAAGTAGGGTTTATCTACCAACTTACAAGAAAATGCCTATAACTTTGTAGTAGAAAAGTTTCAAGAGCCCAAACTAGATGCAAAAGAAAGCTAACTCACTCTACTATCATGCCAACATCGAGACTTTTTGCAATTTGTCCATACAGGAATAGGGTATGGCCTGTAGCAGTGAATTACATAGCAAACTAGATAGAAAACTAAACTTCTCTATTGATTTTCTCCTCCCAATCACTTCATACTCTTTCTTACATTGCAATGCACCTCTACAAGGTTTAAAAGGGCCTTCATTTGATCCAAAGAAGGTAGTTTGGGTAGGTTAGATCGATGGGAGGGTGTGAAACTACCCTGCAACCACTGAATAACCAATGGCTTTGTAATTTTCTGCTCCTAATGACATGAATTAGTGGGTGGTTCTTGAGTTTTCAGAGTTTACAAAGTTTCCAAACATTATTACAAGACAAATAAGCCTTTGACAAGGCACTCGACCTCTTAACACCTCCCTACATGCCTTAGAAAGGCTTACAAACATGAATCTTTATGACTGCCTCAACCATGACATCAACATGATGACTTTTGGACATGGTCCTTATTACAAACATGGGAATGGTCTTCCAAGACCTTATTACAACATCATGAACATCAAAACAAACATTAACAATACAAGATGAATGGAGATCTCCTTAGTGCTCCTGCACCATCGATGAACTCTTGAAGAATAGGATGATCATCCAATGAAGTCTCTGGCTTGTCCTCTGATCTGTCGTTGATGGAGATAGCAAAGAATTGGTATCCCTTCCACACACAACACTTAAGCTACATCGGTGAGATAATCCTGAGCAACACTGGTCTCTGAATACCTGAAATCTTCACCCTGTTACCAACATCATCCAATCACTCAATAGATTTTTTGTGGCAATCAAGCTTAGCCTCGTGAGAATTCATCCAATCCATACCCAAAATTATGTCATAGGATCCTAATGGAATAAATCAAAGATTTGCCAAAGTGGAAAAAATTTGAAGTCCTATTTGACAATCCTTGACCAAAGAGCTAATAGAAATCCTAGCTCTCGAAGCTAACTCTACATCCTAATTGTCATCTTGCTTAATAACCACCAGCCTGCACTTCTCCACTACTGATGGGGATAAGAATGAATTCGTAGCCCTAGAATCAAAGAGTATGGAAACAACATTACCAATTTTACCCAGAGTCTCAATGACTGATGCCTGATGATCTGCCTACCGATTATGTACTGCTACAAAGACTTGGTGGGCTTTCCCCACATCACCCACTGTAAGCTTAGAAGTTGATGCATGCTGACCTCCCGCAACTGAGCTATTTTGTAGGCACTCTTGAGCAATATATCCCATACCTCTACACATATAACAAGGACCCTTAGGTGGTGTTGGAGTTTGTGGCTAAAGAGCGGGTCTACTAGAGCTGGCCTGACTACCTAGAAAGCTTTGCTGAGTATGAGCTAGCCCCATAAACTATGTCTGTGGTTTCTGGTCTCTCCTATGAGGTGGAACCTGCCAAGACCTCGATGGTCCTCCCTTAAATGACTTGACCTTTTGACCCTATTGCTACTATTGCAATGTTGACCTAGCAGGAAAGGAGTTAGCTTTGAATCCACTCCTAGGAGGCATAGATGGATGAGAGAAATTATGGTTATGTTGTGGATGGTTCTAGAAATGGTCTCAATTATCATGATGCTTGGGCTAGATCTCTTATGCAATTAGGGCTTTCTCTACTGCCTATCTCAAATTTGAGGGCTCAGATAACCACATGGGTCCTACAATGCCATTATTAAGACCTCTAATAAAGTGATTAACCATCAACTTCTCATCCTGAATATAATCAACATATTGTAACAACTCTAGGAATTTCTTCTCGTATTGAGCTACTGTGAATCCTTTCTATTGGAGATCATGAAGCTCATCAATTTTCCACTATTGGAAGTGTTCAGAGATATACCTTTTCTTGAATAACTCCAAGAAGGTCTCCCAAGTAACAATATCTGGTGTCAAGTGCCCTTTCCTCTCATCTCGACGCCACCAAGTAGTGGTATTATCTTGGAGCAAATGGATTGTCAATCTAGCCTTGAGGTTACTCTCATAGGTTTTAAGTACAAAGCACTTCTCAAGGCCTAGCAACCAAGATTCGACCTCTGTACCATCCGTGGAACCAGAAAAGTTTGGAGGTTGAAGGTAGAGGAATTCTCTAATTTGTTTGCCAACATCAACTAGAGCATCCTGATCTACTAGTGCAAAATGAGGGGCTTCATAATGTCCTGGTTCACCCATCCCTTCCTGTGCATGCTCTGCTCTACCTCTATCAGGGCTTCTGCTACACTCTTGGGGAATAAAGTGATGCTCATTTGAATGGGGCTGATCCTTATTATGGGGCAGATTAGTATGAAGTGGAGGAAGTCTATCTTGTATGACATCTACCAGATGCTGCAAAGTCTGGAGTATCTGAGGCCCATGACTGGCATGTTCATCAAAATGATCCGATTCTGATGGCACGAAATGAGTGCACCTTCGTCGTGGAGGCATACTACAAGATCAAGAAAGCAGGGTTATACATCAACAAGATTTCCCTAGAGTTCCCAAAGTGTGGCAACCTGGGCTCTGATACCTAATGTCATGCCCACCCTTATATAACACTATAAGTATGGACATGAACACAAAAATGGAGCAATTTTCATTTTTTCTAAACACTTATTTGAACAATTTGAAGAAGTGGTTTACCTAATATACACAAGTATTCTACATATGTTGGGGTGTTAACAGCAGTATGCTACGTGTTTGCAACTATACAAGGGAAAGATTAAGCTAATTAGTTATGCAAATATACTATGAGTAATTAACATGAAACTAATTAAACAAATCAAATGAACTAGATGTCATTATGGTTGAATTCATAATAAAACAATTACATCCAATAAATCTAAGTTAGGTTTGACCAATCTTCCTAAGACATGCACAAGATAAAGATAAGCATTCATTATTCAATTTCAAATGATCATCCAATGAAATGAGTTCCAATTATAAAAATATATATACCCTTTATGAGAACATTTGAAAACATATATACCCTTTATGAGAACATTTGAAATCATATTTAAATACTCAAATGCTTTTCTTTATTCAATAAGGAAGATTAATAATTTTGTTATAATCATGCATTGAAAATTAAAAGATAATATAGATATAATTAAAATTTCTGAATAACAAATTTATGTGAAGATTCTTGTTTTTAACTTTACATACAACATAGATTTCATTGAGATAGCAACATATGTGTGTGTGTGTGTGTGTATATATATATATATATATATACATATATATATATATATACATATATATATACATATATATATACATATATATATATACATATGTATATATATACATATGTATATATATATGTATGTGTATATATATACACACACATATACATATATATGTATATGTGTGTATATATATATACACACACATATATATACATATATATATACATGTTTATATATATGTATATATATATATGTATGTATATACATACATATATACATGTATATGTATATACATACATACATACATACATACATGCACACACACACACACACACACACACACACACACACACATATATATATGAAGAATAAAATAACTACATATCTTTACTAAAATACATATTAAACAATAACATAGAGACACTTAATTACATGTGTGTGTGTGTGTGTATGAAATTATGCATATTACTGGATAAGAACAACACTATTTTTATCCAAGATATCCAACTATAATAATGGTCAAAGCCTTGCCACAACCCAACCAACCTTGGGCCTATGGGGACCATGTCTCCCATGGCACCACGGCCATGGCCGCCCAATAGAGTAGCTAACCAAAAACATAAATTCATATATTTCATTTTGTTTGTATCATACATAATATAATGATGTACACAGTAGTTTGATAATAGTGGAATCAAATTCTTCAATAGAATCATTTTATTTGGAATTTTGATCATAACTGTTTATATAACAATAACTCAAATATGAGTGATATCCCAAATAGGGTTTTACAAATACAATATCATTTTTCCAACAACCAACAGGGATAAAATCATAATTGAATTTTTATACCAAAAATTCTTCTTTCTTTCCATAGGGAACAATAAAATCATAACATTGAATTCCAAATTGCAACTATCAAGATGGATCCATACATCCATTTTTCACAGAGCAAATTTAATACAACTCCTAGCTAGCTGCAATCAAACCTACACACATAATGGACAACCTAGTCCCACTCTCCTCCCAACCATAGGGCTTGGTTTCCAAGCCCACCCCTAAGTGGGAGATAAAACTCAAATGCCCAATACGAAATTCCACAAAAATAACACAATAAAATCTAGATTTGAAACCAGTTTTCACATAGGCTAACTCACACATTAAGAATCCTTTCCAGATTCTTGCAAAGGGGGAGAAAAGGGATTCCCTTCTCTTGGGGATTTAATCACAACAATAACAATTTCTCCATTTTCATAAATAATGCCATCACAAAGGCAACTCCACAACCCTTCAAACCCTTACTCCATAACAACCCACAACACAACTCCACCCATCAAATCACAACCATCTCCTCAACATCACAACCCTTCCATTCAAGCCACAACACACATCTCCACATCACAACCCTTCATATCACCAAAACCCCCACATCCTCCATAATGCAAAATACCACAAAACTTCCCCAAGAGAGGCTCCATGCCTTTCTCAACCCCACACAAGGGAGGCTCTCAACCCTCAGGTGAGATCCTCTCCCTTTTTACACCCAAACCCCAATCACATGCATGCTAGCAAATTGCAACAATAACAACAAAATTTTCAATCAATTGCTCATACATGAAACTCCATTTAACATAGAGCAATATACCACAACCATTTTCACAAATTTGCATTCATAAAACTAGAAATCAAGGAAAATATCAAACCCTACCTTGGTTGTCCAAGTTAGGAGCAGCTCAAGAATGGGATTCCAAACTGAAATTAAACCCTCTAAATTGGAAATTTTAAGCCATTATTTAGCCATACCCTTCATCATCCACTATCTCCATCCAAAAAGATAAGATTTTCCAATCTCTTCTCAGCATAAAACAAAGAGGAGCCAAAATCCCAAGCACGCATGCACAACATGAGAGGAATTGAATTAAATTCCTCCATAAAATAATTTGCATATCAAAACCTTCAACTTCCAAAGTGAAAACTAAAAAGGCAATACAATAGTAATACTAAATAATATAACTTTTAAATATCCATCCTCTACAAATGAAATAAAATAAAATCAATAACCATCATAATTTCACACCAATAATTCATATAAATAATTAAAAAAAATAACCAAATTAATTAACCCAAATATCCACTACACAACCTAACTGGTTAATCGCGAGAAAATCCAAAAAATCAAGTAAACTTGGGCATTTGAGAATATCTCCAAACTAAAAAGGATCTGGGTTACCCACCTGCAAAACTCAATTTTGAACATCAATATATCATGGAAAAGATAGCTGAAGCAACAAGTAATTAAATATTAAATATCTAAAATGCCTAAAATAAATAATTTATAAAATTCACAATTGAACTACCATATTCATTTTTATGGAAATTAAATGCATAATCATAAACATTGCATAATTAGAAATATTTCATTAATTTAAAACATCTAATATCATCTATTATGCATGACAATGTCCACACACACATTTGCATATAAAAGATGCATATCAAAACACATAAATCCATAATCCTAAAATAGCATTATCAACCATGTCTATACTCAATAATCAAAACAGTCAACTATAAATAGTACCACATCATAGTTTCGAAGGCAGTGCTAGCTAGGCCTCACACTTGACATAGCTCTTGAGTTTGGAGGAGAATAGAGGTTTCTTGGATGGGCTTGATAGGATTTGAATGTTCATCATGGGTATATGATGGAATTTGACTTGAACTTATGGTAAGAGACTGGGTTCGATAGGCTGGATAGGCATGGGATTGGATGATGGTATTGGAGGGATAGGCATGACACTAGGAGGAGCTTTGATAGGTACAAAAATAGGCATTGGATTGCATGATGGATTTGGACTAGAGATTATAGTAAGCGACTCTTCCATAGGCTTAATAGGCATTGGATTGCATGATGGTACTTGATCAATAGGCGTAGGACTAGGAGGCTCTTGGTCATGTTGAATAGGCTTGGGATTGATAATATCATTGCATGGGGGCACCTGGTCTTGGATGGGCATGTTTCTAGAATTGGGATTGCATGGTGGTGCTTGATTTTGGAAGGTACTAGGTGACTTTTGGATAGGCTTGGGAGAGGCATACTCACTAGCATTGTTCTTTCTATTTAGATATTGTTCCTCTACTAGTAGTCCTTGAAATTATTCCAACTTTTGTTTGGGCAAGGGGGGGTTAGGTGATTTGAGTAGCTCTACGGAAAAGTCTTTCAGGGATTGTTCGAGTGGGGTTGGATTAGGTTGATAAGTGGATGGTTGATAAGATTGGGGATTGTATTGGTTGAATTGATACGGTTGGTGGTGAGAGGGATAAGATTGTTGGTGGAGTTGATGTTGGATGATATGTGAAGATGGGGGTGATTGTTGATATGAATTTGGAGGGATATTTGAAGAGGTGGGAGATTACGGATATGTATTTTGGGGAATATTAGAAGGGGCGAGAGGTTATTGATATGGATGCTAGATGATATTTGAATAAGTGGGAGGTTGTTGATATGGATGTTGGGGAATATTCATGGGATAGGATTGATATGTGGATGGATTAGGTTGGTGTGATGGTAATATGAGGTTTTTCATTGGTGAAAATGTGGGAACATATTGGTGGGATGTCATAGAAGGGATTGTGATTTGTGAGGGAAGGGATGAAGATTAACTTTGTGGATGTGAATTAAAAGATGAAGTGTGATTATGATGAGGTGGAGGTGGGAAGGCCATGCCACCTATTTGTTGATCATTGTGGTGTGTGATATGGTCATAAGAATGGCCTTGAGGGTCTTCAATGATGGGTTGTGATGAGGGGTCAGGATGGATAAGATCTTTGAGTTTTGCCATGTCAAGGTTACGAGGGAGTTTCCCCCCTTCTTAAGGAGATATTCGATGAAAAAATCCTTATCATCTATATTGTTGAGAAATTTGATGAATCAAGGTGAGTACTCAAGTTGATCAGCAAGATGTTCATGCTCACTTATGTTGTCAAAACAACCATGAGGTGATGACGGTCTAGTTTGTGAATGGGGGTCTATGATCTTCTTGGTTTGAGATCTAGTTATCAATGGCATCAAAAAATGATGTGGATAGATGGATGACTTAGGAGGTGTTGTAAGGACATGATTATTTTTAAGTGTCTACAAATATTATGGATGAAGAAGAGAAGTTTGAGAATGAGAAAAAGAATGATTCATAAGTCTATCCTTTAGTTCTCCTTTTGTTCTAAACTAATGAGATTTGGTCTATGATGGATTATAATATTTGAAACACTATTTTGTATATGGATTATTCATACTGATATTGTAGTTGTTCTATAATATGGTTGCCCCTTGGTTATGACAAACCTATGAAATGTAATTATAGTTAGGCATGTGGGATTGATCAATCTTTGGGATTGTGGTTGATCCTTTTGGATTGTAGTAGTGGTTTATTCTATGGGTTATGATTTTGTCTTTGGGATGGTGGTTGTTGATCCTTTTGGATTGTAGTAGTGGTTTATTCTATGGGTTATGGTTTTGTCCCTATTTGTTCTGTTTTGTTAGACTTTATGCTTTTTGAGCTATATTTGTACACTTAATCAATATTTTTTAAAAAATAGCCTAAATTATTTATGTATTGCAATTCATTCCTTTACAATTTTTTAGAAAATATATATTTAAAGTATATTAAACTTTTCCCTTCATAATTTTTAATCTCTTTTAAGGAAAGTCTTTAATTTTTATCCTCTTTCTAATGATGGATCATAAAGTGTGATCCAAAACTAGATACAACTATAAAAAAATTATATCTAATAATTTAAAATTTTTTTTTTTTTTTAATTAATGAAAGCTCCTAAAAAATCGAAAGACACTTGATAGAACAACCGTCTATTCCACTATAAACACAAATATGTGCCAAGTTTAAATTCGTAGTTTGGAAGAAAAATTAAATCTATTAAAACAACCTCTATTTTCTATAATTCAAACATAAAATCTAATATCCAAACTCACACCGACTTTACCACCACACCACACACACTCGCATTTCCCACACGTTTTTCCATATCCTCAATCATATGTTCAACATTGGAAATCTTGGTTTTGGAATTTGTAACTACCTAACCTGTGGTGAAGTCAAGTGGTCCCCGCAAGAGCCGACGTGGCAACTGCGGGGCGCTGTGTGTACGAAAACGTGACACACACAAAATCTAAGTCGAAAGTATCGTATCTAAAGAGAATCTGTCAGAGCAGCTGGCTCTGCCGACGTTGATGTGACGTCCGCTAAAAACACGTGTCTTGTCAAATGTCTACATCATCTATTCCTGTCATGCAAGCTGCCACGTAAGCAAAGGCCACTATATTTATCCGCCGTTTCCCTCCGTTCCGTCATTATGTCGGACAAAATGTTTGACTAGATTGTTCTCTTCCCACGTACGTCCTTTCAAGCTTTTAGCTTTTGCTCGCCAATTTTGTTTCACTATTACACTTTTTTGATGTCAACTTTTTTCTCTCCTATTGGATTGATTTCTATGATAGATAGAAGTGGGGACTCTAGGAATTTGCATCATTGTGTTTCACCAAATACCAACATTTTATATTTTTCTTATTTCCTCTCCTATTAAAAATAAGCTATAACCCTACCCCACTTTCTTTTCCCTTAGTTGGTTGAGAGACAAGTAGGCCTATTCGATGTTGTCATTGATGTCGAAAGGCATTTGGTAGAACAGTTTATGTAACGTCTGTTTTGTTATAGACATAAATATATGTCAAGTTTGACTCTGTAGTTTGGAAAAAACATTAAAATCGAAAGAAAAAATGTTTTAATGATCTCATCAGGTTTAATAATTATCGGTGTCTATTGTTACGTAGCTATTTTTCCTTCACACGACTTTTTTTTTTGCCGTTTTATATTTATTTTATAATATATTAAAGAGAAATGGCAAAAAAAATTATTAAATTGTTTGAACTCGAATTTAAATATGTTTTAAAATAGATATATTTCATTGACTTATTAAGATTTGAACTTAGGATACCTTATTTAGATATGTCGAGTTCACATTATTTTAAAAAATGATATTAAAAGGAAATAGTGTGTATAACTATAGTTTCAAGAGAGATAAATTATAGAATTGTAGAACTTGAATCTAAATATATTCAAGGATAGAGATACTTCATTGATTGGTTAGGCCTTGAACTTAGGATGTTTTTTTTAGATATGTCGTGGTCCTTTTTAATTGAGTTGCCAACTTTTTTGGGTATTATAAAATTACCAACCTTCTTACAATGATTTTTTTAGTAGATTTGTTATTAACATTAGAGCGTAGTCTATTTTCTCCAACATGTACAATCTTTATAAACACTTAGGAATAGTTCCAAAGTGATTGAATGTTCTTACAATATTAAATGTTCTAAGAGCACTAACATATTATGATGAAATTTTAGATTTTAAAGTAAAATATAAACTTGTGAAACAACTAGATTATCTTCAATACTTCATTAAGAGAGTGCTGGTTAGCAAGGGTGACATTTCTCCCACTTCTTAGTCCCAACAATTTTTTTTTAAAACTTCATTAATCAAGTTGGTGAGATTGAAAGCAAACAACAAGCATATTATATTTGAGCTCTTTCCCACCAAAACAACCATAACTTACTAGCTATTTAAGCTCTTCTAGTGGTGAAATCCACCATTATATCTCATTTTTCTATATCACTTTTGTTTTAGGCATCTACTTGTGTAGCTACAATTTGGAAGAACAAGTCTCGGTGTGCATGTTGGAGATCTTCAACATTAATAAGTTGAAAACAATTCTAACTCTGAACAGCCTAAAAACCTTTCTCTACAAATTCTTGACAATTTCATACAAGTTAAGAGTATTGTAATCAATTTCACTATGTCTACAAAGCCTTCCTAAATATTCATTTTATTTAGTTTACTTATCCATATTCTCAAACAATACATGCATATCTTCAAATTTTAGTTGATGAATATGGTTTGACCTACTTAATGAAGCCGAAACAATGTGAAGGAGGCATACTCAAGGGAGAATTAAAGAGACAGTAATTGGCATGGGTTGGTAGATATTATAAAATTATCTATCAACTACAAATCTATAATAATTTATTTCATTCTCTTTCAAGCTAATCACTTGTAATTGCTAAGATTTGACCTCTTGATCTATCAATATTTAGTACCATATCCCTCACTTGCCATTAACATGCACTTTTATTTTTTATAGGCACTTACTTACAAAGGAGACCATTTATCATCATGATGATACCTCTTGAAGATAAAAACATTGCATATTTTGATTCCTCTCAAAAAATTATGCAATTTTAAAAAATGGTTGCTAATTTCAAGTTAGTACGAGAAAGTTATAGCTCAGAAGTTTCAATAATGAGATACATGAGCCAGGTAAAGGTGATACATTTAAGGCTAGGGAGAACCCAAGGTATTATCATGGCAATACCTGGAGGCCTAGGGAGACCCCAAAAAATTACCACAGTGATACCTCGTGATTGTGGGAAGAAGAGATAGCAAGGTGTTACCCTGATGACACCTCAAGTGACTTGGAAGGAAAATTATCAAGGTTTCTCCATGATAATACCTCAAGTTAATAACAAGAAATTTCAAGGTTTTTCCATGGCAATACCTCAAAACACTAGACTTAAAAATTTCAAAATTTTCACCAATGAAAAATTTTAAGCTATCAACATCATGATACCTTAAAAACTATGGCATGAAAGAATGGGTCATATTAGTGAGGAAGGTCTTGGGGCTTAAAGTCTAAAGGAATGGTTGAGGGACTTGTTGATTTCTCTTTAGGTTTTTACTTACATGAACATTGTACATATGCAAATCAACATTCAATGAAATTTTTCTCAAGCTTTGCTCATTCAGATAGAATTTCATATTTGGTCCACAATGATGTTTTCAAACATATAAATGTACCTTCATTAGGAAATAATTTGTAATATGTTTCATTCATAGATGATTTTTCCAAAAAACATGGACATTTTTTCTTAGAAAAATTCCAAGGTCTTCAAGAAATTCAAATAATTCAAAACTCTTGTAAAGAGTCAAAAGGAGAAGAAGATTAAGGTGTTGAAAATAGACAATGGAGGATAATTTTGTTCTACAAATTTGAAGAAGTATTGTAAGGACAATGGAATAGTTAGGAAAAATATAACTCCATATACCTCTTAGTAGAATGGATTTGTGGAAAAAATAAATAAGACATTGATGGAAAGGGCTAGGAGTATGCTCAATGGTGTTGGATTAGAGAAAAAATTCTAGGTTGAAGTAGTTAACACAGATTACTATCTAAGATCATTCGATCTCCTATATCAACTCTTTTTATAAAACCTCAAAGGAAGTTTGGATGAGAAAAAATCCCTCTCTTCAACATCTCAGAGTTTTTGGACTTGTGATCTGCATACATGAATATTCCAAAGGAGAAGAGGTCTAAGTTAGACTTCAAAGCTAAGAAATATATCTTCATTAGTTATGGTGATGGTGTGAAAGGGTACAAGATTTGGAATCTTGAGACAAGGAAGATGGTATACAGTCGTAATGTGATCTTCAAAGAGATTGGGTCTTCTCCTATTAAGGAACCAAGAGATGAAGACAATAAGGATGTGCATTTAATTCCAAAGATCAAGGAAACTACATATGAGAATAAATAATAAATTTATGAGGAACCTATAGGGGGAGGTGATCTAGATAAGGAGTTAGAAGAGGAGGAAGAAGAACCTCACTATCCACTCTTGAGAAGATCCGCTCAGCAAAGAAGAGAACTTGGGAGGTATATCCCACCTAATTTTTGTTGTATTTTGGTATCATCTACTAGTGGTGATGAACCTAGAACCATAAAGGAGGTAGTTGGGTCAAAAGAAAGTAAGTCCTATAAGAAATCCATGGATGAGGAGGTGGTAGCCTTGGAGAAGAACAAGAATTGTGAGTTAGTTTAGCTCTATTTTATTTCTGAATGCACTTAGATTAAGAACACACACTATTTTATATCTATCTATCTATTGGCTAATGTGGAGGTAGAAATACCAAAGTAGGGGTTTGACCTAAAGGCAAACCCCTAAACAACCCCAACAATTTTTCCTATCTTTAGCTAAAGGTATTTGGGATCTAGTATTCAACTACACAAAGATTTGTTAATATCTCTTCCCTTCTCTTGTTCATTTTGTTATTTCATTTGATTTAGTTAGTTTAGCTCTATTTTACCATTTTTGTATTATCTAGTATCCCATGGTTTGTTGTTTTGTTGTCTTTGTTCGTGGTTGTGCATGCGAATTCAAAATTTGGGGAAAACTTTATGTTTTACAATTTTTCTAGATAATAGCACGAGACCGGGATGATAGTGTGTGAAAGGACTATAGCACTTTATGTGGACATCTATGTGAAGTGCTAGTGTCCAAACAGTTTGGGCTCAAAAACAAGACACTACAAAATCACAAGGATAACACAAAAGTGACAACAAAACTTAACAAAAAGACAACACAAGAAATAAGGCCTAAGCACCATGGGAAGGAAAAATGTTAATGCAAGGGCTAAAATGATCCTACAAACAAACTAAGGGAATGTACACTAAAATGAGCAAAAAATGTAGCGTGAAATTGCAAGGGTATGTAATTTTTGACATTATAGGAATAACCAAAAGGGAGTAAATGGAACACAATCACCTTGAAAATGAAGATGAGAGCTATGTAGCTAACAATAAGGCTCGAAAAAGAACCCAACAGTGGATAGTGGTTCCAAAAAACCTTACAAAGAGGTCAAATCTTGAGGATTTGATCACATGAGCTTGAAGAACACAACACAACTTTGTTGTATGTTGTAGAGAGACACAAAAGATTACCAAGAATATTGTAGAACTACTCATGAATGCAAGAGTATGCAATGAATAATGGAGTTACCAGAGAGTTCCACACCCTGAGCAAGAAATTATTCAAAAAGATAACTTGGAGGGATGATAGATAGGCTCGGGACACTAGTGCATCATGTGGACATCCAAGTGAAGCAGTAGTGTTTGAGTGACATAAGCTTCTAAACTCTCATGACACCTTAGGAAAAGCACAAGATCATAACATTTAAATAGAATTTCACAAAAAATAAACATAAGTGTTGAAACATAAAAAAAAAATGACATTTTGTGGGTTGGAAAAGGTTAAAGTAGAGCTAAAACCTGACCTACAACATGCTAAGGGAGTGGACACTAAATGAGTGAAAAACATAGCATGAAATTGTAAAGGTATGCAATTTTCTACGTTACAAATACATTTACAAGATCATTCCTACAATTCACTTGATTATATTTACATTTTGATCACATGCATTACTAATTCCTATCCTTTTTATGGAACTACAAGATCACGTATGGTTCTTATTCTTATCTTCTACAAGTTTACACTAATCTAATTTATTCATGTTATGCTTATCATGCATATATCTGACGCTCACAAGATTAGGATGCTTGTCATGATATCTCACCTTTTCTTGATCTTATAGGATACCTCTATCTATCACTTCATGACTATATGTCTTCCTCTACTGGGGGCATCATTTGGGGGAAAGTTGTGGCCTATTATTTATGAGGATTTTATGAGCATATATTACTACATTTTGGCATCATAAAACACTATATTTTCCATGATCACTAACCTTTATTTGGTTTATCTTGTTAAATATAATATACTCTCCTACAATTTATTTGCATCATATATATATATATATATATGAGTGAAAGCACATAAGTGAGTCCCACGTCTAGGCTAAAATAAAATGTGTGGCCAAAAACACACTCAAATTGTCAGGGTTTGATTGAAGGGGGATTCAATCAAACTTAGTGCACATGTGCTACTATGTGGCACCTATGGCAAGATTGGTTCAATCAAACCCCCTTAGTAGTTTTAGTATAAAAGGTGGGGCCACCAAATTGTTTTAGCATTTCTACCTATGAACCTGATGAGAGGCTACCTTGTGTGTGAAGTCCTTTGCTTCTTTTTCAACAATCCTTCTAGGCATTCTTCTTTTTTTTTCTCATTTTGTTGTCTTCTTTTCCTTAAAAAATTGTTAAATCAATAAAATTAATAAATATATATAAATTATATACATAATTAAAAATATATAATTGATCGTCAATAATTGGATATTGGAAGTTTATATGATTCCCTTAATAATAGATGTCACTATTTTTTAAAAAAAATCTCAGAGGGGTGTCCCTGCGACCGGTCGGGCTTCGCTTAAGTTTCTGTTACCAAGCGAGACTAATCCTCTCTGGGCCAATGCAATATCCCATCGCCTACCCCACGACATGCATGGCTGGGTGAGTCGAGATTTGAACTTAGGTGGGAAAACTACCATGCACTTAGAGCAGGCAGCCACATCACTCAAGCTAAACCTCGGGGGCAATAATAGATGTCACTATTGAAATCTCTTGAGTTTATGGATTTATTGAATAGGTTTTCATGGTTGGACAATGAAAAACTACCTATCAAAGGCCCAAATACCTCATATAGGACTATAGACCTCCCCAAAACTATGACAGATCATGGAAAATCTTATTCAATTATTAATGGAAGAGATTTGTGGCAGGATCTTAATGAAGGTCTAGGTTTTTTTTTAAATTTCCCTCTACAAAATTTAGGGAATTCTTTCATGGATTCCATAACAAACACAAACCCAAAGAGGAATAAATCCACAATGATTTTTCTTGTTCATGTTTTATGACCCAAATATAGGTCCTACAATAATGTTCTAGGCTTTAAATTCATCAATGATGCTTAAACTAGGGATGATCTTGCCTCAACATAGAGACATACTCTTGAGTCTATGTGTGGCATAGAAGGATCCTCCTAAATGAAGGCCAAGCTTCTCATCTATGCTAATAAGTTCCCCACCCCAGAGTTTGAAGATGATGTTAAAAATGAAGTGATCAAAGGCAAAGAGTTTTTTTTTTGCACATGGGTTGATTAACATATTCAATCACTTGTGGCCTAGTCTTTCATATTTTCACAAATGGATTATTGAAATTTGGTGGCCTTTTATGGAAATTATTATTGAAATTTATCCTTGTGCTCATGGATTTTTATTGTGTGAAGGATCAAGATTCTATTCTCTATGGTTAACTTTGAATTTGGGGCTAGTACTTGATCATGCTCAAACTATAGTGTTGTACCTTTAATCCCTCTATCAAATCATTCAAGGTTATGCCTGTGTAGATTTGTCTCCCAAATCTTCCACTTTAGTTTTAGTTTGTTTCATGCTTTGAATCCATTGGCAATTCACTAGGTAGTTTCCTAGCGATAGATACATACACTTTTGATTTCACTCATACAAATTTTACCCACATTCTAGTTGATCTAAACATCTCAAAGATCTAATCGTAAACATTATTTTAAAAATTTCTAATCATATCTAGTCTCAACCTTTGGACTATGAGGGACTTTATTTTCACTATCATATGTGTTATGAAATAGGACATGTTGTTGATTGCCCCAATTTTAAGTGTGATTTGGATTGTCAAGCTTCATGGTGGAAAGATGATCTTTCACAACATTATATTGTTTAAGGTCTCTTCAAGGATTCACAACCCTCATTTGATCTCACTCAGGTCTTGTTGGCATTGCCTACAAGTACCAATAATTCATATAAATCCTCTCTACTTAATAAAAAGTCAAGTTCTCCCTCGCAGAAGGTGATGTTAACAATAAAAGATTCTATTTGTTAATGGGTCTCAACCTTCCCTAGATGCTCTTGATGATGGGAGTGATAAAGGACTATGGACCATTGTGTAAAAAAAAGAAAGATCCATCCAAAAAAGAAGTGATGTCACATAATATGCTTCTCCATTCCCATATCAAAATGGGTGAAATGTTTTTAGGAACAGTGTAATCCATTTGGCTTGTGTGCCATTATTTATTTATTTTTACTATTAGGTTGGGCCTTTTTAGAATATATGTTTTGGTAACTTTGCTAGGATTTGCATCATCTTTGTTAAATTGTAACACACCCTTGTTTATTGGTTTTATGCATAATTTCTTATTTTTATTTTCTATAGATGAGTGCAGACCCCTAGACCATAATTCATTGATAAAAAAAGGTATATAATTGATCAAATTACAAAACTATATAATTAATAAAATTTTAAAATTATTAAAATGATTAAATGATTAAAATAATAATTAATAATATTATAAAAATATAAGATTAATAAACTAATAAATTAAGTATATCATTAGGAGAAATTTAGGTTAGAAAATGACCTCCTCCTAAGAAATCCTAGAAATATGGAAGTTGTTTTCTAATTATTATTTAAAATAATAAAATTAAAAGTAAATCACCTAACTATAAGATTTAAGTAGGCCCTTATAAATATATAAAAACTTTTAAATAGAACCTTTCATGTCAATATATTGATTTTATGTTTTATTTATCTTAAAAGTCAAAGTTGTAATCATTTTACTTGAAGTTATTCTTTTTTAATTTTTTGATTAAAGGTAAAAGAGAGGATTTTGAGAAGGCCTCTTTCGTTATACAAAAAAAGTCTCAAAAAACAACATTACAACAGACCAAAAACAACCAAGATGTAGTAAAGAAATTTAACATTCCTAGGTACCAAAGAAAAAGAAAAGAACACAACCCAAAGGCTAACACAAAACACAATTAAAAAGAATACATAAAACACTATTAAAAGGCATAACATTCAACTAGAAGAAACAAAACCCAAGGCTTAAAGTTGTTCTAGTGCCACAACAACTTCTGAATACTCATGGAGGGACTCGAGGTGTCTAGCCACATATTCAACATCCTCTAGCTCCTCTCTAATTTTTGGCTTCTAGTTCTAAAAATTGGACTAGAATTCACCTGAGTCAAGCAAGATTTCACTTGCTCTTGTAACATCTTGATGCTATTGGCACTATTTTGAATAGCGGTTTTGCTAAAATCCACCATTGCAAGTTTGCCTTAATTTCCTATATGTCCTTCTCTAGAAGCGTGAGCATGTCCTCCTCTATAGTGATATCTACCTAAATGTGTTATTAATTTCTTCGATGACATTCTATTGATTGGATATAAGTTTCTTCATTTCCTCAAGGATTTCAACCTCTCTATTAACTTTCTTTTTAATTTTTAGTTTTGAAGTAAATGTTGAATTCTAGTGAAGTTACTATTTTTTAGTCTCATACTACTTAATGACTTAAAAATTATAATACTTTTTTTATTAATTTTTTTAATCCACTTTTATTTTTAGTTCCTTGTTGCTTTTTACCTTAAAAGTTACTATATTTCATATTTGTTAGTGTAGAAGATTATTTCTATTAACTTATTAAGTAATTATGCATGTATTTCTACACTTGGCATGAAGCCATCTTAGGTGGATATGTGGCAACTTGGAGAGTTGGTCAAAACTCTTCCAAGGTATGTGGCACAACCTCTTGCTATTTTGGAGGAACAAACTCACCACCACTATTAGTGTGTATAAGTTGACTTCTTATGCAACTCAACTACTTTTCACCTATACGTGCAAACATTGTTCATAATATTGATAGTTCAACTCTGCCTACTCATTTTTGGTGTTATCTTGTTTGTATTGCATATACGATGTTATTTTGTAGGCATGAGATTGCTTGTCCTTCTTGGCCTATTGCATACCAATGTTCTATCCAAAAGATCCTCAACTCCAAAATGGTATTAGAGCGAGTTTTGGTTGCAGACGTTGGTTTGGTAATTTTTTGTGAAGTTTTATTTAAAACAAAGCTATTGCATTGAAGCAGAATTATTTTTAGTCTATATTGATGTGGAAACGTATTGTAGAGGGATAGATCCAGACCATTTTGAAGCTATCTTGTGTGCAAATGACCTGCATGTTGTGAAGACCTTAGAAGGCAGAGCATTTTTTAAGCTCGCAGCCTGTTCACCAAACCCGTGGCCTTTCTTGCAAGGCCTCACATCTTCCAAAATAGAATGCCTAGATCTCTATGGCATTTTTAATCTCTCTGTAGTGTTTTTAATATGTGGTGACATTTTATTTGGCTGCAAGGTGTTTTGTGGTGTGCAGCAAGGCGTTTGGTCTATGTGCAGGGCGTCAATTTATTTCTAGCAAGAGGCAACACTATTCATCCTCAAAAAGGTGGAATTGTTGACCTCAACATTTACCCTCACATTACATCATCAAAGGGAGGGGGAGAGCCACCAAAAATCCTTATCCCCTTGGTCATATGGGGTGGTCACACCCAACCGGAGGGGGCTTAACTCACTCCAATTTTTTCTTTCGTTTTAATTTTTGAATTGAAAGGCATGCAAAAATTTCCAAATTATTTCCTCTTGAAAGGCAAATTTTTTAAAAAATTTCTAGTGTTAAAAATAGGCAAGAGGCAAAATAGAAAAATTGTAATAACTTTTGATAGGCAACTCATATTCAAGTGCCTTTTTTTTAAAGTGGTTATTTTTCTGAGCCTGATCCATTGGACATGATTTCACACTATTGTTATAAAGTGTCATTTTCATTCCAAATTGGTTTAGCCTATGCACTAAAAGTATAAAGTGCCAAAAATCTAGGGGCATAAAAATATTGAATTACAGGGGGCTGTCTTGTGTCATGTCTAGTGCACTTTTGCATTTCCTTCGATATTTTCTTTCTGAGTTTCTAAAATTTTCCAACAATCTAGTTAAACATGGAGTCAAATCAACCTATTAAGCCTCTCACACCCTTTAATTATTGTTGACCTATTTTCCTTTGTCAAGAGTTAAATAGTTCACCTTGTATTTTCCTTGAAAATCCTTTGGAAAATGTCCATACAAAGCTTAAATCTTCCAAATACTCATGCTATGCTTTGCCAAAAAACCCCAAAAATCTTGCCTAAAGAATCCTTGTAGAAAAACCCAGAAACCCTTTGTCTTCAAGAGCTTCCCACCGCAGACAAATCTCAATTTTATACTTAGTAATTGTACATACATTTTTCAATGTATGTTCAAATGTACATTCGCTAATGTATGTGGTGGTGCCCACCTAGGTTTTGGGTTTCAATTATACGTCTACAGGCATTCGTCTTCCAAACCCAAAAAATTTCTAAGTCATTTGGCCTTTGCAGTTCAAAAATGCAAAAAATAGTTGCATGCAAGTGTCTTTGTATATACAAGGCCATTTGTATGTACATGCAGGTTCAAATGTACATTAGCGGGTCAAAAATCTCAGTCGGCCTTCAAAAATAGTAAAAAATTGGTTGTATGCTTCTCGCAATGCATATCGAGTTTGTATATGCATTAAAGAATCTATCGCAGATTCTGAGAATATTCCCTGCTTGTATGAGATGGTTTGCATGTATATTTGTGTTGTATGTTTAGACATGCAACGGCTACATACAAGAGGAACATGCAAAGGAAAAGATGCATTGACAGCATACAAGTGAAATATGCAGGGGACAATGTATGCCGCAAAGATACAAGGGCAAATGTATGTCCGACATACATTGGGAATGTACAAGACGCATATACAAAGAGGCTGACATGCATTCACTACAGTGAAAGGGGTTTGTCTGTGCGAGATGCAAGTGAAATATACATTTGCCACATACAAAGGCAGAACATTCCAAGGCCAATGTATATCAGAACAGTGGCTTGTATTTATGCGATTGTATGTTCGCACATACAAGTCAAAGATACAAGGCCGACATACAAAGAAAACATACAAAGGAAGGGTATACAAGCAGCAGATGCAAGGGAAAGTGATTCAAAGCTCGGGCCCACTGCTTGTATATTTGCGATTGTATGTTTACACATACAATCAATATGCATTCCTAATATACAAGCCGGATCTGAGATGAGCATACATTCCAGTTGATAAAGGGCAGAATTCCGCAATTTGTATGTATAATTTTCTTGTATGTTTGCATTGTATATGCGACATACATTGGTTATATACAAGAGGAACATGCATGGCTCAGACCCGATGGCGATTGCAATATGCTTCATAATGGTTTCAGGTCCACGGCTTGCATGCATATGGCATTGTATATCCTGATATACAAAAGAAGGATACAAGGCCCGGATTTCAAATTTCTTCAATTTTGGCAAATACAAAGGTTTAGGTCCACGGCTTGTATATTAAGTGCATTGTATCTTGCGATATACAAAAGAAATATACAAGGTGGAAACATGCAATCAAGACGTGACCCGGGGCATTGTATGCTTTTCAGATTGTATTTGCATATGCAATCCGATATGCAAGGGGTCATGTAGAAAGCTCATCAACCAAACCTCATACATCGGCGGCTCATTTCATAGTCTTTCCAATGGCCGATGGGGGATGTATTTCTCAATGATCCGCCCAGCGATCAACTCAGCGACCAATCAGACGTTGCCACATGTCAGGGCAGATCCAGTAGTTTTTTAGGCCACCGATGCAAAGTGATATATACATAGAGTTGACTGCAACTTTGACCACCTGTATCTCCTCCATTTTAGCAAATTTCTGAATGCTGCAAAAGGCAAAAATGCTTATTTTTGCCTCTTCTTTCATTTGGCAGGTTTTTAAGCAGGTTTTTCCACTTTTAAATTTTAGATCTAGATTTGTATGCTTTGACAGCTGGACGTTTCAAGTGGCCATTTTTGGGCAAGATTCAGATATTTGTTGCATTCATTGCTGCAGGTAGATCTTCAGCAGCTTGCATTGATGACCAGAAATATCCCTTTAACCACCATGTTTCAGATATTTTATTTTTCCTTGTTCAGATAACCATTGAAGCTGCTCGCATTCAATGCCCAGAATATCTTCCACCATTTCATTGTTACAAATCGATGACAAAGCAGCTTGCATTGAAGATTCAAAATTTCTTCTATCTGCCCCTGCTCTAGATATGTTATGCCATGAATTTTTGCAGATGGATATCCCTTCAGATAGATATTTTCCTGATACAGCTCATGGAGCGAATTTTTGTAACCGACTTAGGTCATTTTTGAAATGCTATATATACATAGCATGAAATGTAAATAGGGTTGGAAAATTTTTAGCATTGAGGCTTTCTGTTTCCAAACAGAGCTTTTTGCTACTATAACTATGCCTTCTTATTGAATATATGCAAGTCATTTTACCTCTTTTACTGGTTTTCTGTTTAGGGTAAACCTGCATATGAATGTCTGTGAACATCTTTTGTTCCTCTCAATCATTGTGTTTCCTACCTCTGCTAGAATCAGTTAAATCTGTGTATGTCTACTTGCTGTATCTGGTTATGTTGTGCATTTTCTTAGTACTGTGAGGGTTCTTCTATTCAACTTGGTGAATCACCCTTTTATTTTCAAAGTTTTTCTGTTTATCTTTCATTTAAAAGCATTCCTTTTCCCTTTTCCTATGAAGATCTAGTAGATTTTAGGTGATAACCAGTTAAGGAAGCCGGCCTTCTCTGGAAGTCTGATCTCATTTCACAAGGTCCCACACTTTGAGATCATTCCCATGTTTCTCCAGATTGCTAAAGTTTGACAACTGCAGCATGGGTGCAAATCTGAGAGACAACAACTTTGGCATGTCCGGTGGGACCAAGGTTAGAGAAAAAATCATATATTATCTTTTGTTGCTAGTTTTGATGTGCAACCAATGATTTTCAGACCTGTAAGAGGTTAAAACCTGCACATTTGCCAACTCATACTGAGGAAAGACAAGCAGATCAGTGCTGCTATTACATTTTATGAGAAAAATCCAAACTCAGAGTTCAAGTTCATTTGATTACTTGTAGTTTTCTCCGCCTAGAAGACAGAGTAGAGATGTGGTAAGGACTCCAGTTTCTAGAAGAATACAATCAACTCCACCAAATTTTAGGCTAGTTGCACCTATAGTTCCTACACCAGCTCAAGCAAACCTACCTCTAGCTGTTCCAATGGCAAGAAATCAGCCATTTGTGGCTTTTGATGGGGGGTAGCCCACTAAATTTGATGGTGCATGACGTCATACCTATGGAAGCTTTGAAGAGTCTGCCCTATTTCACAGGGGAGAATCAAACTACCCCCATAGAGCACATTAGAGATGTAGCTTCTCTATGTGGAGTGCATCATATAACCTAAGAGAACATAGCCATCAGGTTGCTGGCTGCCTCATTTAAAGGGAAAGCATTACAATAGTTTAGGAGTCTACCAGTGCAGCCCATAGGAACCTGGGATGATCTAGGTGATAAATTAAACAAGCAATTTCAAGATAAGTCAGACAACCTATCATTGGTTGAACAGATGACTACAATAAAGAGAGCTCCCCAAGAGCAAATGATGGATTTCAACTTCAGATTCCAAAAAACATGGGACAGAATTCCTGCCATGGTAAGGCCTCCACCAGAATATGCTTTTCTGTATTTTTTGAAAGCCCTAAATAGTGATATTTCAGTAATGATTCAATCATTGGGAGGTACAAGCCTACCTAATGCATACAAAATAGCTATTAGAGTAGAGAATAGCCTGATTCAGGCTAGAAAAATAGTACCTAGACCACCAATGCCCATTTTTCCTGAGATTCAAGCTTCAATGCCTTTGCCCATCCCATATTTTGCCCCTTTACCTGTTATAGCAACATTGTCAAATACTGCCAATTATGAACCTACTGTTTCTAGCTCATCTCAAGAGTTAAAAGAGATCAAAAATAGCCAACAAAAATTAGAGAATATTCTGCAAACCTTTGGGAATGAGCTGGTAAACATCAAAAAGTAGCAGTTCCAGAATAGGCAGCCTTATCAGCAACCCAACCAAGGGCAAAATCAGCCTTATCAAGGGCAAAACCAACCATATCAAGCTAACAGGCCACCTTATTAAAGCAATTATCAGGGTCCCAGGCAGAATGTCAACCAAAGGCCTTTTCAACCTTACAATCTGACACCCATCAATGCAGTAAGGGACCTTGTCCCTATACAGAATAACCTTGTTGTGGAGTATGAATGGTGTTTTCCATGCAATTAGCCACACAATCAAGCGGCCTGCTCGAATGGGGTGATAAATCAAGCTCTGATGGTGCATAATGTTGCAGTCTCATAGCCAAATACACCTAATGATGGGGCTGTGCAACAACAGGAGCAACCTCAGAGTGATTCTGCCTTCATGAATTGGCAGGAAGGTGAATTCTATGGTATGAATAGAGATAATAGTCCAGTGGCAGCAAATACAAGAGCCAAGAAGAGGGGTTATGAGATTGAGCAAGTAGCAAATAAAGGAAAAGGACCTGCTGATGCTTCTACATCCCAAATTCCCCATATTTTACAAAGAAATACTTCAGTAACAACAAGGGAAATGCCCCATTTACAGGCTGATATTGTTGCTACAAAGTCACAACAAAAGGTAAGTGTCACTCCACCTTTCAATATCATTGAAAATATGAAGAAAATGAATGTGATAATGTCTATGTGGGATTCCTTAGCCATCCCAGGCCAAAAGGGGATGTTGCAATCTACCTTATCTAATTTAAAAGTGTCTAATGATACAACGGTTGACTCAACTAGGGCTGTCCTTACCAATTCGTCCCAGGATAACAGCAAACAACTAAATAAAAGTGCTAAACCACTCCCATTTTATGTGTCATTGATAATTAGAGACAGGATAGTACATAACTGTATGGTGGATAGTAGTGCAAGTAGTTCTATGATGCCAAAGCAGATTGCAGATCAATTAGGATTGAAGTACCAACCCCTGGAGAAAGGTGTGCTTCAGTTAGATGGCACAGCTGTTAATACTATAGGTGTGATCAAAGAACTAGGTCTCACTCTGCACACTTGTCCAAATGTTTCCATTTCCCAAGAGGTGTTCATCACTGATCTACCTCCCTATTTTGCCATGTGTTTGTCAAGAGAATTCACAGCCAAAATAGGAGGATATTTATCCTCGGACTGGTCCCACATGTTTTTCAGGACTAGATATGGCACAAAAGTAACTCTAAAATCTGAATTGCTTTCAAATCATCACATAGAGCCTTATGTTCCAAGTGTTGTTAATACAAATTGCATTATTTCTGATGATCCTAAGCTTGTTGTTGCTCAAGAGCTACAAGCTGAAAGTATACCAGAGGTGCTATTAAAGGAGTGGGCCTTAGAAAATGTTGTTGATGATCCTGAGGGACACATCCAAGAAACTAGTATGGGGGTTTACATACTACATGAGCCTGAAACAACAATTCCAAATCTGGTAAAGGATGCAGAACAACAGATAGAGCAAAAAGAGGAAGTATGGAAAATGTACTTTGATGGCTCTAGGAATAGGAATGGATCTGGTGGTGGTGCAATGCTTGTGTCCCCACAAGGTGAAAGATACTATTCTGCTTTCTGTTTTGCCTTTTCATGCACAAATAACACTGCTGAGTATGAGGGATTGATCCAAGGTTTGCAATGGGCAAGAAAGAGGAAAATTGGTTGTTTACAGGTGTTTAGGGATAGTGAACTTATTGTAAATCAGGTAAGAGGGCTGCATGTTACCAAGAATGATATTTTGAAATGCTATAAGCATAGGGTATGGGACATGATTGAAGAGTTTGATGCTTTCAATCTGATCTCTATTCCAAGAAATCAGAACTCCCATGCTAATAGGTTAGCTACAATAGGGGCTTAGTTTGATATCCCCAGTGATATTCAAAGAGAAAAGGTGCAGCCTCATGTAAAAATAGTTGATAGACCCTCTATCCCTGACAATAATATTCATTGGCAGGTTTTTGAGAGTGATGAGTAGATTCTGTGGTTCCTGTTGGAGGAGGATGAGTTTTCTGTGATGAATCAGGATAAACTCAAACAACAGTATGCCTATGATCAAATTATTCACTTGAGAACAAACAAGCTGCCCAAAGGATTGGTAACCTTGGAATATATTTTTGGCACTGATGATCAGCTGAAGAAGAGCAAAACTGGCATGCAGATAAAAGAGGAACATTATGAGGAGTTGGAAATTTTCAAGGGTAAGCTTCTCAAAATAGGTAAAATATGTTCGCCTAAGGATAGGAGGGCTTTTGTTGCTTTTTGTCAAGAGTTTGAAGATGTGTTTGCTTGGGATTATTCAGACCTAAAAGGGTTTGACCCTCATATTGCCCAGCATACCATAGAGTTAGAACCAGGTACAAAACCTGTGAGGCAGAGCAAAGGCCTTTAAATCCAAAACTTGAGTCTTTGATGATTAAAGAGTTAACCATGCTGATCAAGGGAAAGATCATTTTCTTGATCAAGCATACTTCTTAGGTCTCCAACCTTGTCCCTGTGAGAAAAAATAATGGGGAGATTAGGCTGCGTGTTGACTTCAGAGACCTCAATAGAGCCTCCCTAAAAGACCACTACCCACTGCCCTCAATGGATCAAATTCTACAAGTAGTGGCTGGTTCTGAAAGATTCTCCTTGCTTGACGGATATTCTAGCTATAATCAAGTGTTAGTCAAGGAGGAAGATCAATTTAAAACCACTTTTACTACCAAATGGGGCACCATGGCCTACAAGAGAATGCCCTTTGGTCTGTCAAATGCTGGCTCAACTTTTCAGAGAGCTATGGACATGGCTTTTAAGGGTTTGCTCTATAAATTGGTACTGGTGTACCTTGATGACATTACAATTTTTTCTAAAGATGCAGCTGAACACTTATCCCACTTGAGGTAGGTGTTTGAGAGATGCAAAGAGTTTGGCATATCTCTCAATCCCAAGAAATACATTTTTGTTGTGCATGAAGGCAAACTGTTAGGGCACATTGTGTCAAAGGAGGGCATTACCATTGATGCAGAAAGGGTAAGATTTATTCTGGAGCTACCCTTACCCAGCCATAAGAAGGGACTTCAAAGTTTTATTGGTAGAATTAATTTTCTGTGAAGATTCATACCTAATATTGCAAATCTTTTGAAGCCGTTGACCTCTATGCTAAAGAAAAATATAGTTTCCAGTTGGACAAAAGAGGCCAAACTCAGCTTTGAGTCCATAAAAGAAGCATTGTCGGCTGTGCCAACTCTGGTAAATCCTAATTTCTCAAAAGATTTTATCTTGTATGCTTATGGTGGTCTAGATACAATCTCTGTGATTTTGGTACATCAGCAGAGTGACAGTTTTGAACAGCCAATCGCTTTCTTCAGCCAAGGACTGGAGGAGTATGAGAAGAGGTATAGCTTCGTTGAGAAACACGTCCTTGCAGTGGTAAGGAGTCTCAAGAAATTCAGGCATCTTATTTCTAACAATAAGATACATCTGATGGTTGCTCACCCTAGTGTGAAGGAGTTCTTGTTAGGTAAAGATGTTAATGAGAAAAGGGCTGGTTGGATCACCAAAGTCATGGAATATGACGTGGATATCAACATAACCAAGCTTGTGAGAGGCAGAGGACTAAGTGAACAGCTTGCTACTAGTTCTGAGAATGAAGTAGCAAAAGAGGAGGAGGTGCTTCTAACCATTGAAGATGCACATCAACATGATACAACAACAATGGGCACAAGTTGGGTTAATAACATGACTCAATTTTTGCAAACTGGTAAATGTCCAGCAGGTCTAGATAGAACCAAAAGAAGATATTTTAGACTGCAGTCCATTCCATATGTTTTAATAAATGGCATCCTTTTCAGAAAAGATTTTAATGGTGTATTGTTAAGGTGCATTGATAATGATCAGACTGACAAGGTGCTACATGAATTTCATGATGGAACAACAGGGGGTTATTTTACCCCAAAGACTACTGCTTAGAAAATAATGAGATCTGTCTATTACTGGCCCAACCTATTCAAGGATGCCCATGCATGGGCTAGAAAATGTGTAAACTGTGCCATTTTTGTAGGCAAAGAAAGGTTGCCAGCTTTACCTCTGCAGCCAATTCAAGTAGAACAACCCTTCATGAGATGGGGCATTGACTTTATAGGTCCCATTAACCCACCATCAAGTGCAGGCCACAGGTGGATACTTACAGCTACAGACTATTTCACAAGGTGGACTGAAGCAGTGGCTCTGAAGGAATCCAATGAAAATACTGTTTTGAATTTTTACCAAGATTTGATAGCCAGATTTGGGGTGCTTGAGTCAATTATATTAGACAATACTTTAGCCTTTGTTGGATTAAAGATAACTGACTAGGTTGTTAAGAATGGGATCTATTTGAATACTTCATCAAATTATTACCCATAGGGTAATGGTTTGGCTGAATCTACAAATAAGAGCCTCATAAGGATTGTTAAAAGATCAATGGAAGACAACCAGAGGACCTGGCACACTAATCTGAAATATGCCTTATGGGCAGATAGAATAACTCCCAAGAGGTCTATTGGGAACTCCCCATATATGTTAGTTTATGGGAGAGAGGCAAGATTGCTTATATCTATGGAGCTGCCAGCACTTGAGATCATGAATCAGTTGGAGATGTTTGAAGAAGAAGACCCCATGGCTATCAGATATGCTCAACTTATGGAGATTGAAGAGAGCAGAGATAAAGCTATGCGAGCTATGGAGTATCATTAGCTTCAGACAAAAAGAGCTTTTGACAAGAGAGCCACTCCCAGAATTTTTAGGGAGGGTGATATGGTGCTCAAATGGGATGAGTTGAAAAGCAGGCCAGGAAAGCACTCCAAGTTTGACAGCATGTGGAGTGGCCCATTTATCATCACTGAATGCAAGGAGCACAATGCATTTCAGCTATCAAGCATGGATGGAGAAAATTTGTCTATCCCAGTCAATGGGATACACTTGAAGAAATGTTTTGAGGTATGACTTACCTTGTAAAATAGTAGATTAGGTCTCTTGCTTTCAATAAGTGTTGCTGCACAATAGTTTAGATCCCTTTTTGTTTTCCCTAAGTGTTGTCTAGCACAGTTAGAGTTTTGCTTTCAGGCTTTTGGTTATGTTTTGGTCTTTCCATGTTCTTCACTGCTAATATGCTGAGTTGCTAAAGTCAGGATTGTTTGTCAAGATATATTTTTAGTTTCTGTATAACTCCATGCCCAATGGATGCTTAAGGCCACTGGTCTAAATGTTTAGTAGGCAAACATCCCTGAGAGGTCACCAAAAATGTTGACCTATTTTCCTCTGTCCAGAGTTAAATAGTTCACCTTGTATTTTCCTTAAAAATCCTTTGGAAAATGTCTATACAAAGCTTAAATCTTCCAAATACTTCTGCTATGCTTTGCCAAAAAATCCCAAAATCTTGCCTGAAGAATCCTTGCAAAAAACCCAGAAAAACCTAGAAACCCTTTGTCTTCAAGAGCTTCCCATCGCAGACAAATCTCAATTTTATACTTAGTAATTGTACATACATTTTTCAATGTATGTTCAAATGTACATTCGCCAATGTATGTGGTGGTGCCCACCTAGGTTTTGGGTTTCAATTATAAATCTACATGCATTCTTCTTCCAAACCCAAAAAATTTCTAAGTCATTTGGCCTTCGCAGTTCAAAAATGCAAAAAATAGTTGCATGCAAGTGTCTTTGTATATACAAGGCCATTTGTATGTACATGCAGGTTCAAATGTACATTGGTGGGTCAAAAATCTCATTCGGCCTTAAAAAATAGTAAAAAATTGGTTGTATGCTTTTTGCAATGCATATCGAGTTTGCATATGCATTAAGGAATCTATCGCAGATTCTGAGAATATTCCCTGCTTGTATGAGATGGTTTGCATGTATATTTGTGTTGTATGTTTAGACATGCACCGGCTACATACAAGAGGAACATGCAAAGGAAAAGATGCATTGGCGGCATACAAGCGAAATATGTAGGGGACAATGTATGCCGCAAAGATACAAGGGCGAATGTATGTCCGACATACATTGGGAATGTACAAGGCGCATATACAAAGAGGCCAACATGCATTAGCTACAGTGAAAGGGGTTTGTATGTGCGAGATGCAAGTGAAATATACATTCACCACATACAAAGGCAGAACATTCAAAGGCCAATGTATATTGGAACAGTGGCTTGTATATATGCGATTGTATGTTCGCACATACAAGTTAAAGATACAAGGCCGACATACAAAGAAAACATACAAAGGAAGGGCATACAAGCAGCAGATGCAAGGGAAAGTGATTCAAAGCTGGGGCCCATCGCTTGTATATTTGCGATTGTATGTTTACACATACAATCAAATATGCATTCCTAATATACAAGCCGGATCTGAGATGAGCATACATTCCAGTTGATAAAGGGTAGAATTCCGCAGTTTGTATGTATAATTTGCTTGTGTGTTCGCGTTGTATATGCGACATACATTGGTTATATACAAGAGGAACATGCATGGCTCGGACCCGATGGCGATTGCAATATGCTTCATAATGGTTTCAGGTCCGCGGCTTGCATGCATATGGCATTGTATATCCCAATATACAAAAGAAGGATACAAGGCCCGGATTTCAAATTTCTTCAATTTTGGCAAATACAAAGGTTTAGGTCCGCGGCTTGTATATTAAGTGCATTGTATCTTGCGATATACAAAATAAATATACAAGGTAGAAACATGCAATCAGGACGCGACCCAGGGATCAAATTCAATAGATAGTCGTTTGAGTTACGCGCATTGTATGCTTTTCAGATTGTATATTTGCATATTCAATCTGATATGCAAGGGGTCACGTAGAAAGCTCATCGGCCAAACCTCATGCATTGGCGGCTCGTTTCACAGTCTTTCCGATGGCTGATGGGGGATGTATTTCTCAGCGATTTGCCCAGCGATCGACTCAGCAACCAATCGGACGTTGCCACGTGTTGGGGCAGATCCAGTAGTTTTTCAGGCCACTGATGCAAAGCGATATATACACATAGTTGACTGCAACTTTGACCGCCCGTATCTCCTCCATTTTAGCAAATTTCTGCATGCTGCAAAAGGCAAAAATGCTTGTTTTTGCCTCTTCTTTCATTTGGCAGATTTTTGAGTAGGTTTTTCCACTTTTAAATTTTGGATCTGGATTTATATGCTTTGACGGCTGGATGTTTCAAGCGGCCATTTTTGGGCAAGATTCAGATATTTGTTGCATTCATTGCTGCAGGTAGATCTTCAGCAGCTTGCATTGATGACCGGAAATATCCCTTAAACCACCATGTTTTAGATATTTTATATTTCCTTGTTCAGATAACCATTGAAGCTGCTCGCATTCAATGCCCAGAATATCTTCCACCGTTTCATTGTTACAAATCGATGACAAAGCAGCTTGTATTGAAGATTCGAAATATCTTCTATCTGCCCCTGCTCTAAATATGTTCTGCCATGAATTTTTGTAGATGGACATCCCTTCAAATAGATATTTTCCTGATACAGCTCATGGAGCGAATTTTTGTAACTGACTTAGGTCATTTTTGAAATGCTATATATACATAGCATGAAATGTAAATAGGGTTGGAAAATTTTTAGCATTGAGGCTTTCTGTTTCCAAACAGAGCTTTCTGCTACTATAACTATGCCTTCTTATTGAATATATGCAAGTCATTTTACCTCTTTTACTGGTTATCTGTTTAGGGTAAACCTACATATGAATGTCTGTGAACATCTTTTGTTCCTCTCAATCATTGTGTTTCCTACCTCTGCTAGAATTAGTTAAATCTGTGTATGTCTACTTGTTGTATCTAGTTATGTTGTGCATTTTCTCAGTACTGTGAGGGTTCTTCTATTCAACTTGGTGAATCACCCTTTTATTTTCAAAGTTTTTCTATTTATCTTTCATTTAAAAGCATTCCTTCTCCCTTTTCCTCTGAAGATCTAGTAGATTTTAGGTGATAACCAGTTAAGGAAGCCGGCCTTCTCTAGAGGTCTGATCTCATTTCGCAAGGTCCCACACTTCAAGATCATTCCCATGTTTCTCTAGATTGCTGAAGTTTGACAACTATAACAAGGGTGCAAATCTGAGAGACAACAATTATCATGAGTGTAAACTTGATGTACAACTTATTCTAAATAATAAAGTGTTGCATAGGGTAACAATGGGTACTAAAATATAACCTAATGTTGCTAAAGATAAAGAAAAATGGTTTAACAAATGTGATCAAGCCTTTGGGTTTTTGTGTCTCAATATATCTCCTAAACTACTATTTCATGTAGAAGCCTTAAAAACACCTATTGAAGCTTGGCTAGCCTTAGAAAAACTTCTTGGGAAGGTAGATGAACTAAGAAGTCATGAGTTAGAGAATGAGCTCATAAGTTTGAACCCTAGATCCTTTAACACCCTAGAGGATTATTTCACTAAGTTCAAATCATTAAGATTACAGTTGAAAGAATGTGGGATAGAGAAAAAGGAGGATCAACTTATCATTTCTATATTTCCAAATTAGGTCCTGATTATTCTGTGTTTGTATCTACCTTTTATTCCACCAAAAGGGCTCTTGGAGCCACATGGAAAATGCCTTCTTTAGATGACTACATTGCCGACTTGACTAGGGAGTACGATAAGTTGATACAGATGGGCGCCATGAAGTCTTCTAAACCTCAAGCCCTTATTACTAGAAATGGGAAACAAAACGCTTCAAACAACAAAGGGGAGAAACAAAATTATCAAAGGACAAGGAAGATAAGAAATTTGAACCCTCTAATTCTAACACTAAAAAACTTTTCAAAATAAAGGAAACCAATGAAATAAAAAGTTATGTGTGCCTATTGCAAGAAACTTGGGCACGATGAGCACAAATGTATGAAGAAATAGATTGACCACCTCACACATCTTCTTGAGAAGAACAATATAGGGGTCCCTAAATCTATCAAAGAGTTTTCATCAACTCTAGATACTTCTAAGGCAAAATAAAAAGAGAAATATAAGGGCAAGACACTTGTTGCATCTGTTGTCTCTAATTGTGGGACATGGATTCTTGATTTTGGAGCTTCCAATCACATGGCTTCTTCACCAATTTTTTTCTTGTAATTACAACCTACAAATACATCTAAATACTGATGGCTAATAACACTTATATGAATGTTTGTGGAGAAGAATTATTGACATAGGCAAAGGATGTTTCACTGATGTCCTTTTCATTCCTAAATTTTCCAACAATCTCCTTTCCATATATCATATTACAAATAGTGGGATAGGGAAGACTATTTGGTTCACATCATATTTGGTGACTATTCAAGATTTTTAGAGTAGAGAGTTGTTGCAGTTAGCAAGGTTGATAATTTCTCTCATCTTTACACCTTCTCACACTTTGCTCCTGATGATTCCTTCTCTAAAATTCACACTCCTACATCTAGTGTGGATAGTTCACTGGAGGCTTAGATTGGTCACTTGAACCTTCATGTTCTTAGGACAAGCCTGACATCTCCTCCACCATCACCTATTTCTACTTCAAAGTTTTGTGTTTCTTCCTTGAGAACTTCCAGTGATTCCTTGGATCAGGATATTCATATCAATTTTCCAAATCATTGGGACAAATTTCTACCTGACATCTCTTGCTTGTTTATAGAGTCCCACATTTTAGATCTTGATGACAATATTGATGACATATGTCTTCTCTTTGATGACAGTTCTTTTACTACTACAGAGTTCAGAGAGGTTTCACTGAGGGCTTCTAGAGATTCTTTGCAGCAAGACTTCACATGGGATTTGGATTATAGCCACATGGCATGTATTGGCATTCCACACATCACCTCTTTGGATCCTGCTCTTCATTAGTTTCCACATGACTTTGAGAGGTCACTTATTTAGTTACGTCTGGGACACCTAATTTGGTTGTGACTCATTTCAACATCATCATTGGGAAACATAAGTAGCTTCTAGAACCATACATTCAGATTCCTTCATACATTCCACTTGAGTGGGAATTCAGTAGTTGGACATCTCAGGGTTTCTATCTTCTAAAAGGAAGAGGCATCATTTTTTAGAGGGACCTACTACAAAATTCACCATGTGACATTCTATGTTGACTTTCTTTCTCTTCTTTGTGGAGGCACACATGGGCCCTATCTTGCAGGGATTTTAGGACTATCATCTTCAGGAGTTTTGTGTCGTGTCTAGTACACTTCCACATTTTTTCTCTCTTTTGGAGGGAATTTTTTTCCACTAGGTTTTCTTCCTTTCTCCACTTTATGAAAGATTGCATTGTACATGGTTACCTCATCAGGCCTAGTTGTTGGGACCCATCCTTCTTTGTGCCCACCTAAGCTATGCTCAAGGGGTGTTAGTTTAGAAGATTATTGCTATTACTTATTAAGTAATTATGCATGTATATCTACACTTGGCATTAAGCTATCTTAGGTGGCTGTGTGGCAACTTAGAGAGTTGGTCAAAATTCTTCCAAGGTATGTGGCGTGACCTCTTGCTATTTTGGGGGAACAAACTCACCACCACTATTAGTGCACATATAAGTCGACTTCTTATGCAACTCAACCACTTCTCACCTATATGTACACACATTGTTCATAATATTGATAGTTCAGTTCGGCCTATTCATTTCTAGTGTTATCTTGTTTGTATTGCATACTTTGTTTCTCTCTTTTGCAGGCGTGATATTTCTCATCCTTATTGGCCTATTGCATACTCTTGGCCTATCACATACCAGTGTTATGTCCAAAAGATCCTCAACTCCAACAATATTTTTTAAAGAAATGTTGCAGTTCTCATGATAGTTGTTCTTTAATTTTAATGAACTTACTTTTTTTAATTTCTTTTTTTTCAAAATTTACTACCTTCTATTTAGAATTCAAAGATATATTAAATGATGCATAAAATAAGTATGGTTAAATTAATTGTTATAAGTTGATTTGTAATATTTAGACAATTCACTATAATAAATAAAAATAATTATACTTTAGTTTGATATGATGCCATCTTTTATGTGTTTTATATTAATTATACAAGAAATATCCCATATTTTAAGGGTTCATTAATTAGATATTTTGATGTTGGGATTTACTCTAATAAATTTAATTAATCTAAAAATAATAAACTTGATATATTTAAAATTTAAAATTTACGTTTGAAAAATGATTATTTATTTTTATACTAAAATTTATTTAGCTTAAATTTCATTTATTAAAGGGTTTAAATGTTCACCCGATAATGAGTTGGATAAATAGTGGCAATAGTTAACATGATGTCATTTGCATGTATTGGACTAAAAGAATTAATGTTCCAATCCTTTCTTGCTTATGAACTAGTATGGTGGCAGTCTGTTTTGCATCAATTTCCATAGGTGTATCTTTGTTGTTCACTTCATTTGTTTCATTGATGGATGGATTCTTAAGAGAGTTCACATGCAATGCTGGCAAGATGGGTGGAAGGAATAAGGGTAAGGTAAATTATATTGAGAAAAGTTTGCAGTATATAGAGGAGACATAAGGTCTCTGATGAAGAGATGATAGAAGACTTCATGGTGTTTGTTGAGAAAGAAATTAGAGACCTAGATCTTTGGCACTAGGTGATTATAATTTGGGAACTTGCTAAAGATATGGACAAGGCTATGAGCATAGGGATCTCTCTGTCATGGCCAATCTCCTACTCTACCATGGGCAAACTTGGGGGAAGTGGAATGTTTTTGATGTGGCTCAAACATTGTCCTGTGCCTCCCTGCTTTTGAAGTTGGTGCATGTATAATAATTCTTCTATGACTACATTGACAATGCTGACATGGTCAACCAAGGTTATATGAAGGATCATTGAATTGATCTGAGTGTCAATATACAAAGGACCATTAGGCACATTGGGCATAGTGTCACTAGATAAGAATGTAATGTCAGGGGTAGCAGTGGGCTCTTGTTGAGATGTCAGGGGTTGTGTCTCCACCACGCCAATTATGGCATGAAAGTTAGATGTAGAAGATTCAGTTTATTCCTCCAACTTTGGTGATGAAGCATCCAAATCCATGAAGTTGGAAGAGTGTGGTGGAAATTGATTTGTGAAAATCTAAAGGTTCTAGTTAGGTTTCACCACTAATTTGTTTCCTTTATCAACATCTCTAGAGACCTAGATGGTATGGGAGTCAATGAGGTCTTGCACTCGATGCTGGAGACACATACTTCACTCAATATCATGTCCACATATTTGGTGATATTGATAGAAGTATTTTGCATCATAGTTATTTGGAAGTAATTTGTTTGGGTTGACAAGCCTAATAGGTGGAAGCTACACCAGGTTGTGAGCTAGGAGCTACTACAACACAAAATGTAAAGACTTAGATAATGGAGTGAATTGGATGATATTTCATCATGAAGTGATAAGGGCCATAGACTTTGAGATAGCAAAGGAGGCTACATTATTTCCAATGGTGATAGAAGTTGTGTTCTTCAAAAAGTTGGTTTCCCCCTTTTTAGAATTTTCATTTTGGTTATGTGAAGATGTAGCAGGGGTAGATGGGATATAAGATGTTTCAAATTGATCTAGTGATTGTTGATAGTATTTTAAGTCCATACATAGATGAAGGAAGGAGGGATATCTCATGATCAAGATCTCTTCTCTCAACATAAGTTGAAGATTCCCAATGAAAACTCTTTGGACATCTGAATCAGGAAGAGGATAGGGGATCTATGAGAACAAAGATGGATAATGGAAGATAAAATAAGTCATTTTTTCTGGGGGTCCTTGTTTAAAATAAAATAATTCAATGAGATTTGTTTGAGGGCCAATGTTTGGTTGAAAATGTTGAAGAAATTGGTTCACAAGATGCTAGAAAGAGTTGATAGAATGATCTCTTGAGTGAGTAAAACCAATCCAAAGCATTGTATTTCAATGAGAGTGTAATGAGTTTCACTAACTCATCATGAAATATAAAGTCAGTACACATGGTTGTGAATGCCAAGACGCGTGTCTAGGGGTCTCCTTTGTTGATGTACTTTTCAAACTTAGGGACTTCAAAGCCAATAAACAAAGGGGTGGCTAGAATATGAAGTGACAATGGGTTATGACAGACATATGGTGACATGATAGACTATGTGGAATCAATCGAAAGAGAAGATAACTATTGTTGAAAATCGCTAACACTTTATAATATTTGGTTAAGCACCGGGTCTCTCATATGTAAATGTGTTGTGACAACTGTTATAGGAATACCAAATGATGGTATAAATGTTGTAGAATGACTAAGAAAGGTCTAGATAGCTATGGGTATGATGTAATAAAAGATCCACTAAATGACAGTGGATGGGAAGGGGGAACAAACCCATATGAATGGATGGGGTTCCATGCCATCGCCATCACTGAAACACTTTTTGGAATAGTGGTAGTCATGTGTTAGATGTAGGTGTATACATGATAGAGGTGGGGATCATCATAGAGACCTAAGTATGAGCGATCTGATGTTGTAGGATGTGAACAACCTCATAAATGGTAGACAAAGAAGGTACATTAGTGTGCATGATATGAGAAAGGCCACATAATACATCAAGACCTTCATGATAAGAAAATAGCATTCTTCAAAGAGCTTCTATGATCAAGGGGGCAACATTGGAAGTAGTCTCCTGAGATAGAAAAGTTTAGAAGTCATGGAGATGTTATCTAAGTTCTCGATTTGAGATGATGAAGGTATTAGAGCATCTTCAAGATTAAGGTTGGATTCTATATTGAGGAAGATTATAGTTGGCATTGAAGACATAGTTGATGACCTCTGAAGAAGAATTTTAGGAATGGGAAATGTCGTAGTAGTAAGATTACGTGACAATATTAGAAGGTCATTGGTGGTTGTGGTCAAGGATGTAGAGGAAAATGTTCTAACCATGTTTCTATAACTTCTTCTAATAGTGTGGTCTATATGAGAGGACTAGGTCATAAAGCTCATAAAACTTATGAGAGCCTATAATATACAATTTGTGAATGTTTTGTTTTCAGACAAATAAAGAAGAAATTATTTTTCTTTTTAAAAATCAAAATGTTTTGTACAAAATAGGGTCATGTTAGGTTCACCAGAAAATGTAATGTAGTGTAAGATAACAACTTAACCTTGAGTGTTGAACCCAAGACAAAGTGATCTCACATGGCACTACCCTAAAGAGAAATGACTAAAAAATGTAACTTTATAAGCTAAAAGTAATGGGTGGAAAAAAAGAAAGTGTTATTGATAAAATACTGGAAACAATTTTCAACAAAGAGAATGCAAATTTGAAAATTATAACAAATAGTGAACCTATCACCAGAAGGGTAGAGTCTCGACCAAGGATGATAGTGCACCGTGTGGACACCTGCACTAGGCATTGTCATATGTACAACACTGTATGGATGGTATAATCTATCGAGAATGTTTTATATTGGCCCAATAAGCTTCTCCTCTATTTATAGGATTTCTAAACCAACCTACATAACACAAGGAGGACAAATACAAGTGTAATATCTGAATATATAAATAAATCAAATAAACTACAGATAATGGAATCAACAAAAAATAAGCTTGATACTAGCAAACCTCCAAGTGAATAATTTCCTCCAAGTGGCCTGTGGTAATGAGTTGAGAAGAAATTTTAGGACTGCAAAGGAGTGCCGAGAGTGGTCAAACCTGTTTTGGTTTTTCTACCTCCACAAGAAGTTAGATAATAAAGATAGTTTGGAAATATGTGTGTGCACCTAAGTGTGTATAGGATGCAGTAATAAATGAGTTTCCTAGGAGTGACTCTTTGGTCTATGGAGAGGGTACCAGACTTAGATTTGTAGATAGTAAGGGTGAGAGACAGGAACCATGATCATGATAAAAGGGGAAAAGAGGATTTTTATAGTGATTGTGTAGATATGGGGCTTAGTGGAGAAATAAAGTTTCTCCATGGATTCACTTCTAGTTCTTTCAGAGAAATAGATTCAAGAATGCAAAAGCTTTAAGAAGGCCTGATCTTTGCAATTAAATGAAAGAAAATATTTTAGAGAGCATGTATATGTGTGCTACTTACTAAATTCTTTTGCAAACAAAGGTGAGAACCTTAGAGGAATTCTCAGGAGAAACTCCATGCTTTAAGTCTCTTGAACGAGCTATTCTTTGCTTATGCTGAAACCTACAAAATGGGATATGGAAATGAGAAATCTACAACAATGGTCCAATGTCTATAGTAATGCATGAACTAAGCTCATGGAAATACAAGATTCGTTAGCCATAAAAACCTCTGTATAATTTTCTCAACCTACAATGCTTTGTGCTACTCTCTCAGAAGATGCAAAAGACTATCTAGAAGATCTCCTAGAAGATTGTCCTCAGAAGTTTCTTAATTCCCTCTAATTTTATTTTTGGAAACTTGCTAAGAATAGGCTGGCGTATCCATGTGAGGCGTTATGACATCCAATTATCCTGATGATGGTGGTTGCATGCAAAGAAAAAATATAGAATGACCCAAAATTACCATGGAAGCTCAAAATAACAATTAAGGCAACTCTCCAAAATAGTTTCCGGAGATGACATGATTTAAGGGAGATTATTGTAAATCAAGCTACATGAAGGGACCTAGAGAGGGGACACAAGACATAATGTGAAATCGTAGAGTATGCAATTTGTGATGTTACACATACATGGTCATTCTTAACTTTATTTACATGTTTAGATCAAGAAAACAAATAAGTTAATACCTATGCATGGGGTAAACAAAAAGAAACTAGAAATATACTTATTCACTCATCTCATATCTACCATCAAAACTAAAAAAATTCCTCTTTTGTGTTATCATGTTGCAATCCTTTAGATAAGGTGTCTATTAACCTCTAAAAAAAGATTTTTAAAAATGGTATAAAGGTAAATACTTTTTCTTATCATTGTCAAGTAAGACACTAATTTAATGTATGGGACCCCTCTTGGTGGATGCCTAGAATGAGAGTTATTTTTCATTTACCTTATATACTGTCCTAAAGGTGCACATAGGTCAAATCCTTGTTTTTAAAATAAACTTTGTATCTTCTATATGGTGTACAAATACCTTCATCATTTCACCCACTTAGGGCTAAATAAATCTATATTTAATCCCTACATAACTAGCATATCCAATTCCTCTTTGTGGCCTAATACAAAGATAAAATTAAAGATATATATATATTTATAAATATTTGCCCAAATTCCTATCTCTTAGACCCAAACCCCAACCCCTTCCACTCTTTTATCCCCAATACCTAAGAAAAACATTAATCTAATTATCCTCTCTACCCCTAATACGTAGTGATATATCTATCTATTTTTTTCTAATATTGAATACCCCATTGTAAACTCACATGATATGATATACATCCAATGATGCCCCCAGGCATGTCATAAAATAATTGCATTTCTAAAATTGTTTGATGTGTGCTGGTGCTACCATTAGTTCATATGTGGGTCAGTTGTTTTTCATATTTGACTTTAATAACCCTATTTTTCATGCACCTTGATTTGTAAGCATGTCATTTTAATATCATGGACAATTATGCCTCCACAAACCTACCTAGTTCCCACCATAGTAGTCATTAATGACTTCACTTCCTAGATTCACATGTCACTATTAGAACACACATATATACTGAGAGGGGGGGAGGTGAATCAGTATATACCAAATTTAACTTGAAACCCTACCACAACATCAATATCTTATTGCATCAACAATGCATCAAAATAACTATGCAAAATACCAACACATCCACACATCTACACAAGAGGACACAAGATTTACATGGAAACCCAGAAGGGAAAAACCATGGTGAGAAAATTTGCTTGGGTCTACTACCCAAATCTAGCCTCACAAAAGAATATTTACACATATTTTGTAGGCACCAACCCATTGGAATTTCAATGCAGGAGGACACCAATCCCCTTTAATGATTTGTAGGCACCAACCTATAGGAGACTCCAATCCCCTTATCAAAACTAAGCACTAACCCAACTACTGAGCACCAACTCGGACTATGAAGCACCAACTTCAACCAGTTGAAAAATGGGATCAAAGTTATTCCGCATATGTTCAATAATGCAACATCACACACTTCTCAACTCTTCTATTCTACAATTTAAAATTAAACATTATGCTCATGTAAACATGAATACATATTGTGCAAATTTTGGATTATCTTCTACTCATGCCCTTCGTACACTATCCATACAAAAGTACTACTCACTACTTACCATATTTTTCCTCTCAGTACTACACACTTCAAAAATAAGATCGACAATATATATATATATATATCTTATCACAATATTAACATCACAATGTCATCTTAGAACCACTTAACACATTTCTCCAAGACACTCATGTCGGCCATCACTCCTTAACTCAAGATAACATGTAACGTGTAGTTGGCGCAACTCCAAACTATATGCGGAAATATAGGAATGAATTCACATTATGCACTTCATACCATGAGCTCTCCTGATCCCATGCTACCTTCACATGCTTTCTCTTTCTAGCGCATGTTTCCTCTACCTAGTGCAACCATTAGAACATTTGTACATATGAGTAGCGAACACTGACTTCATTATGTCACTTCTAGATCTCTCCTCTATATTGCAAATCTTCTAAAACATGAGTACACCATACTTCATGACTAGCTTTTCTTATTTTCCAAAACACAAGCCAAAACAACCAATTGCGGTAGAATGCGGTATAAAAAACAATTACAGTCTAACACTATTTTAGCAAACACAGACTTCATTCTATCACTTCTAGATCTCTCCTCTATATTGCAAATCTTCTAAAATTTGAGTACAACATACTTCTTAACTAGCTTTTCTTATTTTCCAAAATGCAAGACAAAATAATCAACTGCGGTAGAATGCGGTATCAAAAACAATGACAGTCTAACACGGCTTCTGAGCAACAAACCTCAGAAATCTACCACAAACATTTCCAGACTTCCGCAAATGTAGTAGACATTCAAGAAAAGTTGATTCCAGAATGAAGTATCAACATTTGACAATAAAGATAACATTAACATCTGCAATGATACTTTGGCATCATTTTTCATTAATGACAACATTCTTCCAACAATCAATGATAATGAATTCCATCTTGACATCAATGACAATATTTGCAACAGTCACTTTTACGCATGCCTCCAATAACCATAACATACCATATTAGAGCATTTACCTTCGGTTTTAACCCTAATTAGTTTTGTAATGAGTTTTCAAAATCTAAGTTAGCTCTTTTAAGGCTTATTTAAAATAGCATTTATGAAGAATATTAAATGTTGAAGTGAAAATGAGTTGGCTAGACAAGACTAACTGCCAAATTTTTAATTCTTATAGTCTTTACTCTTTTTCCCTCTTCAAATAAGTCACTCTGTATACCTATTTCTAAAGGTTTGAGTCATCACCAAGAATCTAACTATGTTATGAGTATTCTTAAGACTAGAAGACCTATTTTGTAATATGCTTCTAAAAATGATTTGATTTTGTAATATCTTTAGTTTAAAATGTAATTCTAATTTTTGTGCAAGTACAAATGAGGCAATCCCATGCTTTTATAGAAAACATGAATAACAAATGGAATAATCACTCACATCTCCATGCATTTAACATATTCTAGTCATTCCAACTACAAAAAATTTAGTGTCCCAATATTTTTCATTGGTCAGAGTGGGCCACGTGGAATGCTCTATTTTTCCCAACTTAGCTTTTGTAATTAGGGTTTACATGTTATTTTCAACATGCTTTCATCTCCCTATTTACTTTTCCTAAAATAACATTGCCATCACTCAAAGAGAGGGTCTCAACTCTCAACAATAAACCTCTATTTTTTCATGACTGTAAGTAAAATAATTAACAATGACCATGTGTAGTGGTAACAAAGCCATGACACCCAAACCAATTTTAGCATTAAGGATTGGTGACCTATTATAAAATAGATGGGAAATTTGAACCTATGGGCTCAAGAGTTCATTCCTCCTCCACCATACCCATACCCATACACTCTCCTATCATTCTATCCACTTCCTCCATTTTTTTCCCTTGTCAACAATGAATATGCCCACACCCATTTCTTATAGTATCTACTCTCCACCACATTTGCAAATGAATTATATTCCATCAATAACTCCACCTTCTTTCCTTATGATGTGTTACCCCATTCCTATTCATGTTTCACAGATGATCACTTTCTTAATGAAAGCATATATGGTCCATCTTCCTTTGATTTGTTGAATGTTGATTCCAACTAGGATTTGGTATTTTTGTGAAGTGTGATCTAATTTATGACACTATTTTACTAGGTTATCAATTGAAGTTTATGAAAAAATATTAGATGACCTAGACATGTAGTTCCTTAAATCATATCATGATCCAGAGTGTCACATCCATTTTTTTCCATGAAATTAATTTAAAACATGGGGGATGGGGCCCTACCCCATTATGTGGGGTACATGTGTTTTTATAGAATTACATTTAGGGGTTTGATCTAAGCCACTTCAATCTAGGGGTGAATCAAAGTAGGTTTGATCAAATCCCCTTTGATTAAAGGTGCAATGATTGAATTGGCTTATGTGGCACCCCCATGGTAGCCTTTTCTTCTGGTATCCACATGTTGCATTTTTCTTTGTCAAAAATATCAATTTTGTGTCATGCATGTGGGGGTCAAATGAAATCACCTAGAGATAAAATTTTACATGTACATAACCCTTGGAATTAGCTTTCCAAAAAGTATAATATATAATTTTTTAATATTATATTTTAAATTTATTTTATAAGAAAGATAGTTCAATTAAAAAAACAAAGACCTATACTAAAAACTAACCAAAAATGATAGAATTTTTTTTTTAAAAAATTAAAAAATAATAAATTGAATCTATAGAGAAAATCACACAAATCACTTAGGTTTGCACTGTCTTTAAATTGTTGTCAAATTGTTTGGTATAATTAATAGAATGTGAACTGAATGCTGAAAAATGTTAGTTTTTGTGACCCAATAATGCTAAAAAGTGGGACACACTATTATGCTTTCACCCATATATATGTATATAAGCATACACACATGCGTGTGCACATGCATGCACACACACACACACACACATAAAATTTACTCTCCTTCAATTTATTTGTATCCCTTATATGCACTAATTGGAGGGGGCATGTGAGGCCACTAATGTTCCTTTTATCTAAGCATGTTTACAGGAGTACAACATGAGTCAAAGTTATTTGCAAAAGTATCACACTTCTTTCATTGCCCCAAAGCACTACTTATCCATCATGCTACTTCAAGGGCAATATCTATATCCCCATCTCTTTTTTATTTTCATTTTTTATTATAGATAGTACATTATTGTTTTAAATGCCTAACATGATGCTAATCATTGCTTTTATTTTTGTTTTCTAGGTTTCCAAGATGAAGTACTCATTTCAAGAGAACAAGTACCAAGGTAGAATATTCATCCATATTAGTAAACTTTTATGAGTGTCTGTGCATTTACTTTCCTATTGGTTTCTTGTATTTACTTTGACATGAATTCTCATGATAATTGGCATGCAAGTCAAAGTAGGAGAAAAATTTAATGGTGAAAAATGCATGCCTCACACTATTCACATTTGTGTTGGAGTCACTTTGGCTTGATTAAACTTTTATGTAATAGCATAAATAATAAACATACAAAAGGCACATTTTAGCTAAGAGTGGGCACACAACACAAGACTTATATATTCCTATTTGTACTTATTCCCAAGGACTAGTCCTAACCTTTAGTTTACCCCTTTCTACCCTAGGTCAAATCCCTATTTGCACTTATTTGCATTTGCATAAATGACCCCTTAACTTTTAAAATTTAAATTCAAATATGGGGTAGAATTTACCACTTCTTGTGGTCATTGTATGCTGACCTAAGGTGTAAAAGCATTTCATTTGATCCTTGGTGTTGTATTTAAATGGATAGTCCTAGTTCATTTTAGTGCTGCCAATTATCATCACTTAATTAGATCATTACATGTGCTAGAATTTCTTCCTAGAGCTATCAATTCTTATTCACATGGATTATCATGGAGCATTTATCTTATAGAGTAGCTTACATGGAAAAGTGAACATCTATAGTAACTCCAAAAAAATAGAGTAACATTCCTATCGTTCCATATTCTAAATATAATTTCAACTTTGAAAGCATGCCAAATTTGGGTGAATCTCACTAGCATTTTAGGCCAGTTACTTAGAAGAATTATATGCCAAAAGAAAATCTCAAGTGGGAAGGGCTTGAAAAATTATGAATCTAGGTTCATGTTGCTTGAGCCCATAGTAAAAACCAAAAGAGATGCTTGAGAATTTCTTGATGTCGACAAAAAGGACAAAGGGAATTGTAAGCACCTAGATGGATGATTTGAGATGCAATGGGAAGACCCTAGTTGAAGAGATGCTAAGAAAAATGAGCCAGCTTTGGTTTTAAAATGGTAGAGCAAATTGTTGGAAACCTATAGTGCCAATAAATGGTAGTGGATTGAGGATTCCACATGTCATTAAGTTTTTGAAACATGGGAAGGTGAAAAGAAATCCATAAATAACATTTATGAGGCTAATAATTCCTAAGAGGAATGTTTGGATACCACTTTCTGTTGGAAACAAGGTAGATAATTGAGAGGGGGGGTGAATCAATTATCTCAAATACCTTAACTTTCTTTTCTCCTTTAACAATTAGTGCAGCATCAAAACATATAAGCATATATAATCATGAGAGCAGAAATAAAATCAACACACATAACACAAGGATTTTTACGTGGAAAACCCTGTTAAGGGAAAAACCATGGGGTGACTAACCCAAGATTGTATTCTCTGTTAAAAGAATAAGAAGTACAAAATGGCACTTGCCAATTAGGGCTCACTGCCCAAGCACACTTCTCACAAGAGGCACAATACCTACAAGAGATTCACTATCTACAAAGTTTATAGAAGGTAACCAGGTGTTTGAACTGATGAGAGGTATCCACAAATGCTGAAGTTTAATTTCGGTTAGGCTCAGTATACTGATCTAATGTACTTCATTTTTCTTCTGCTCTAGTGCTGCTGCTCTGTTACATACCAGACTTGTATTGCTGCTTCCACACTTATCTCTACCTTTCTTTGCACCTTATTTCATCACATCTACACACACACCTTCATACTAAAATGCATCTGGTATATATATCCGCACCAAGGATTTCAACAACTTTCTAGTTAGCAACCGGAATACTCAAGATATTTACAAAATACTGATCTGTCGGCTGGATCCATGCTTGATATGTGTTGCGTATCAAAATCATAGACATTGAAGTCATCAATCATGTCAGCCAATATTATATGATCCCTCAAATAGCTTGATCACCATCAATTATTCATCCGGATTGAATTCTAATACTCTGTCAGTCAGTTCTTCCTTAGTTTACTCTGCCTGTCAGGAACCCAACATTCAGATGCTCATATCTTTTCCATGTTTTATCACCAAAGGCTCAATCTCTGGAATCTAGTAGTCATGATACTCCTTTTGACTTGTCCAAGTCCACAACTTACTGAGTTACACCATCTGAGAGATCCAGACCTAAATTTTAGATCTTGCTGCATGCTCTGTTTTTGTTCACTGGACCAAAACACTCTTCAATCTGAATTCCGGTATAGGCATACTATGTGTTGGGGATGTGTGGGATAGACTTTGTTGACATTAATGACAACACTCATGAAGCCACACAGTGTCTCTTGCCAACAATCTCCCCCTTTGTCATTGATGGCAACACTTAGTGAAAAATGACTAAGTGTCGCAGCAAACTCCCCATTGGCTAATGCTCTGTCTTGTACATTGTTTTACCAGAGCTCCCCCTTATTTGGATTCTACATTTTTCACTACTCCTCACTCCCCCTTTGACATCAATGGCAAAGGGTGGAATCCACACACTAAAATTTGCAAAAATCAACCTATACATAGTCGCAGAAGTATATATACATGTTATACTTACATATACTTAAGTATATCCACAAAAGTGGTCTTCAACTGTACAAATTATGTTGCCCAGCTCTGCTTCATCCTATCCAAAATTGAGATGTGACCACTCAACAAAAATGCATAAGCTTCTGCCATTTTTAAGTCTACCGGATCACTGGTCCGGGCTGTGGTCTAAGCATCTGATAAGGCCTCATGCATTGCCTCTAACTTAGGGATGATTATCCCTCTAAGTTCACTCATCCTACTTGTTATATTCTTCTTCTCATTGTCCATCCTCTTTATTTCATTTATAATGGAAATATCCTGGCATTCTTGATTCATTATGGATGTAGTGAGGGGATCAAAATTTTGAGATAAACTTGATAGTTTACCTTCTTGTTCTTTCACCTTCTTTTCAATTTCCTCTGTCACTTTAGACCAGGATAGACAAAATTTGTACATGTCCCCACCATCTTTAAGAGCATTTTCTAGGCTCTTTATCCCAATATCTAGGGTCCTCCTATCATTAGCTATGAGTCCCTGTACTTCAGTGAATCTCTTTTCCAAAAACTCTTTCCAGACTCTCTTCTGCTGATTTCTCTAAAGAATCAAAATGGGTGCTAACAGAATTAACCAGAGATTTCAAATTACCAGATGGAGAGGCCGAAGGATCCTTTTGGAAGGATGGCATGATCTTCTCCAGCATCCCGGATGCAATCTCTATCAGCTCACAGTCTTCCATGTGAGATTTCAAAAGCTTTTCTTTTGCTTTAGCTTGGGCAAAAGATGCTATTTTCATTGTCTAGACCGAAGAAAGGGAATCAAAATTTAATGGTCCTTGGAATAGTTTTGGTTCATCTATCTCCATCATCTCTTTGGTCAAGAAATTCTTCACTGCCTCTGCAGTGTCTCTTACCGGAGACCAAGTCTTCTTTTCCTTTGGAATCTCCGAGCTGTCATTAGAGATCTTCTCTATTTGTTCTTCTTCTCTTCCCTTTTTCTCCTCTTCTTGACTCACTTTCTCCTCTTTTCTTCCTTCTCCTTCAGTTCCTGAATTTGCAGTGGGATCTGGGGGAGAGATGTTAACTTCTTCATGAACTTCCTCTTCTAGAACAGAGGAATCCAATTCCTTAGATTTCTCCTCATCCATCTCTTTTGGCCCTTCTACATTTTTCTCAGTAGATTCTTCTTTTGATGCATTTAATCCTTCGACATCCATGGTAGAAGGTTCTTCATCTATTTCCTCTATAATAGGAAGATTGAATCTTTTGAAGGCATTCTAGAGGATGTCTTCTGTTTCTCTTGCTACCTGATCAGTCTCTCCAAGCATTAGTTTGTTCATTCTTGCTTTGCTTCAGAATTCATCCTTGCAGTCTTTAAAGATCATGTTCATTTGCTTTGGAGTAATGGAAGGATAGAGTTGAATAGCAATCTATTCTTGAATCTCTAAGTCCTTTGCCTTAGCATTCTCCTTTCTAAGTTCAAGTACCTTCTATAGACTTTTGGGAATTAATGAAATGATTTCAATAAATGCTTTATTATAAATATTCAGGTACCTGATTGTAGCTTCTTCTAAGATCCTCTTGTCAGTATCACTATAATCATCATAAAATTCTATTACTAGTTTCAGATTCCCATCCACTGTGACTGCCTTGATGATATCATCAATAGAAAGAGTGGGCTTTTCAACAAATTCTTCTACCTCTTCTTCTTTGTTTTTGCCGGCAGAGGATTCTCGGATGTTTTCTTCTTCTTCATTTTCTTAACTTCCTCATTAGACTATGTTTCTTCATCATCCTTTTGGCTTATGTAAGACCTTGTGGCCTTTGTTTTCGTTCTCTTTTCTCCTTTTCCGAATGTCTTGGCTTCCGGTTTTGAGGCTCTTGAGCTTTTAGAGGTGGCAGGTACAGAGCTCTTGGAGGATCTAGTCCGGGAGGAGGCTTGTATCAGAACACTTCTTTTTTCTGCTTCTTGTTTCTCTTTCTTAGCTCTTTCTATTTTCTCTTTATTTGCATCAACTGCCTCTTTTGATATGCCATATCTTTTAGCAATTTCTTCTACTTCCCTTCTAACTTTCATTTTTATCTCCAGTTGTCTCAGCTCAACATGTATCTTTACACTTAATTCTTGAAAGGTTCCAAACCTTTCTGCCTCAGGGTCCTTTGGCTGGCTCAACAGGTGTTAAACGTGTAACTCCAAAATTTTCTCATCTACTTCGTAACCCATTGGCATTATCCACACTGTTCTAGGCTCAACTGCCTCCATTAGGCATTGATCAATGTCAACCATGAAGCACACTATATCTTTGTATTTTTCAACTATGGATTGAGGAATTCTTTCTCTGGCCTGCATCATATTTTGGAAATTTTTAAAGTATCCCCAGAGTGCTGTGCTTTGAGCCTTAGCATCACCAAGTCCATACATATAGTCTCTGATCTATATGGCAACCGGTCTGTCATTTTGCCATACCCAATCGCTTGATCTAGGTAACTCATTCATATAGTAAAAGTATAGACATAGTATTAAACAACCATACTTGAATGAGTTCTTCTTATCCTTCTTGATCTTCTGCAAGTTTTCTAACAGTTGGTTCAGAAGAAGATCACATAGATCATAATCAACATTTTCCCTTAACATTTGATATGTTGTATATATTGTAGTCCCAAACACATTATTCTCCCTGCTGGAATGATAGATTTTATAACCAATTATCATAGAGGCAAATTTGATATCCGGATCTGTGATGTCTTCTATGGTCATAGCTCTCTTGTCAAACTTAGATCCGATAGCTTCACTTACTGTCTGGTTCTTGATAGATTTGAGCCTAATGGCATCTTTTGTTATCTTGAAGGGCTTCTTCAACCACATTAAATTGTCATGTATTCCGCTAAGAACATACCGGACCCATTCATCTTCTGCAGAATAGGGAAAGTGGATGCAATGTCCAAAGTGCTTATCCCGGAGGGCCTTGTATTAAGGTTTGAGTTCAAAACTTTCATCTATTAATTGTTTATGGTAGATGTCCATCAACTTAGATTCTCCAAATTCCTCAATATTGGCATGGATGTAAACCCTAACATCTTCTACGTGCAGAACCCCATGCGGAATGCTAGAAAAAGCACCTAAGGGATCAACTTCTAGGGATTTGTAGCAGTGTTTCTTGAACTTTGGGCACGGCCTATCAGTGATCTTAACAACCATTGGAGTAGCCATTTTTGCACAAGATTTAGAGAGAGATATTCAAAATGGAAATACCTTTTTACGCTTTTAGGGTTCAAAATAAGAGCCAGAACAAATTGCTAGTTGAATTGGATTCTGCGGTTGATCTTTGAGAAAGTTGTAAAAACTTGATGCAGAGCTCTTCCTTTCTTCTTCTCGAATGCAAATGTGCAAATGATGAGTAAAAGAACCCTTTATTTCTGTGTAAACCCTAATTTCCTTTTGCAATAAATGCACAACTTAAGTTATCCCGTTGCCTTGTTCTGAGAGAGATCTTTTCGAATCACTGAGATGCACTTAGAATCATTTTTGTGATAGATGATAATGTCTCTTCTTTCCTCCAATCATGCCATGAATATGTAGATCAAGATAGCTCAATTTTGAATCATACCGGATCTGTTTGTGAAGATCCTGCTTTACCAGATGGCTGTCAAACTGGATCAATCTTGGATGATCAGACTCTTGCAAAACTCCATGTGGATCTTTCAAATTTTTACCAAGGGTTATTTAGATAATTTTCTGAGAACCCTTTCATCTGCAACATTCCATGTGCCAAATTTAGGCACCAATTGACTGGCTGGGGGAATTTATTTTTCTTTGTGACTCCCCCTGAGCCAGAGCTCATTTGTTTAGTTTCTGGAAAGAATATCAACACCATATTCTGGTGCGGATCCATCACCAACATTTTCTATACTCTTCTTTACCTAGATATTTCTCATCTCCCTTTAAACTTCATCTGCATTCACTTTGCGTTTTCCTTTATCTTGATTTTTGATTATGATGCACCAGACCCTTTTTATCCTGATTCTTACTTCTGCAGAATTTGGCAATATGACCAGATCTATTGCAATTGTAGAAAACAACATTTCTTTGCATATTTGACTGATATCCTCTAGATCTACATTGATTAGCCTTATGTCCTATTCTATTGCATGCAAAGCATCTACCATTGAATGAATTGTTTATTTGCATATTTCTGCATTCATGAGATTTGTGACCATACCTTTTGTAGTTGAAACACTATCCAGAGAAGGATGGATCAGTCTGATTCATTCTTCTTCTACACTGAGTTGCTTTATGACTGAAGTTGTTGCAATTGTAGCAGTATCCATTGAAGGATGGATATCTTTGGGCATTTGGTTGCCTTATCGAAGGTCTTCTAGGCATGTTTCTTTGATTTCCTGATCCAAAATTCTTCTAACCAGATCTGGAGCTTTCACCTTTCTCATATCCCAAGCCACGCTTGTCATCTACCCTCTTTTGGCTTTCAAGAAGAACTTCAAGTTAAGCTAAGCTTATCTTGAATTTCTCTTTGTATTCATTTGTTGTTTGAAGATCTTGTTTAAGAGTATCTATCTGATTCTCAAGTTGTTCTTCTTTATCTCTAGCTTCTTCAAGATCAGATTCAAGATGCCTGATTATTCTATCCATTTTGTGGTAGTCCTCTGTCTTCTCCTTAAGAGATTGTTTTAGATTATCTTCAATTTTCCTTTTCTCTTCAATTTCTTGGGTGAATCTCATAACCCCTGATTCCATCTCATGTCTTACCATAATGACCTCGTTTGATAGCTTGTCACATAGCTTGTTTTTTTCATTCAGATCTTCATTAGTATCATTGGCTTCACTCTGACTTGCTAATTTTTGAAGTAGTTCCTTTCTCTTTTTCACAGAGATACTCAATTTTTCTTTTAGATCATTTATGAAATCATCAGCTTGTTTGAGTCTTTCTCTCAAGTTATTGACTTTAGAGTGAGATTGCTCAAGATCATCTAGGGCAGACTGAAGTTGTTCCTTCATACCATACATATCCATTGAGATTCCCAGATCTTCCTCAAGCTGTTAGGCTTTATTTAGAGGAACTTGGCTCTGATACCAATTGTTGGAAACAAGGCAGATAACTGAGAGGGGGGGTGAATCAGTTATCTCAAATATCTTAACTTTCTTTTCTCCTTTAACAATTAGTGCAGCATCAAAACATATAAGCACACATAATCATGAGAGCAGAAATAAAATCAACACACATAACAGAAGGATTTTTACGTGGAAAACCCTGTTAAGGGAAAAACCACGGGGTGACTAACCCAAGATTGTATTCTCTGTTAAAAGAATAAGAAGTACAAAATGGCACTTGCCAATTAGGGCTCACTGCCTGAGCACACTGCTCACAAGAGGCACATTGCCTACAAGAGACTCACTGTCTACAAAGTTTATAGAAGGTAACCAGGTGTTTGAACTGATGAGAGGCATCCACAAATGCTGAAGTTCAATTCCAGTTAGGCTCAATATACTAATCTAATGCACTTCATTTTTCTTCTACTCTAGTGTTGCTGCTCTGTTACATACCAGACTTGTATTGCTGCTTCCACACTTATCTCTACCTTTCTTTGCACCTTATTTCATCACATCTATACACACACCTTCATACTGAAATCCATTTGGTATATATATCCACACCAAGGATTTCAACAACTTTCTAGTCAGCAATCGGAATACTCAAGATATTTACAAAATACTGATCTGTCGGCTGAATCCATGCTTGATATGTGATGCGTATCAAAATCATAGACATTGAAGTCATCAATCATGTCGGCCAATATTGTATGATCCCTCAAATAGCTTGATCACCATCAATTTCTCATCTGGATTGAAGTCTGATACTTTGCCAGTCAGTTCTTCCTTAGTTTGCTTTGCCTATCAGGAACCCAACACTCAGATGCTCATATCTTTTCCATGTTTTAGATTCACCAGAGGCTCAATATCTGGAATCTAGTAGTCATAATACTCCTCTTGACTTGTCCAAGTCTGCAACATACTGAGTTACACCATCTGAGAGATTCGGACCTTGCTTCATGCTCTATTTTTGTTCACCAGACCAAAACACTCTTCAATCTGACTTCCGATATAGGCATACTATGTGCTATGGATGTGTGGGATAGATTTTATTGCCATCAATGACAACACTCATGAAGCCACACAGTGTCTCTTGCCAACACTTTCAATCCTTCCACTAGGGTCTAGTGCATCTAATCCCAACCTTGTGAATCATTTTTGGAGTAACTAACTCCACAATGGTGTAAAAATATTCAAAATATTGACTACTGGGTTTTTATTGATTTAAATTCTAGCCAAGACATCCAACTATTAGTGGCTCTAGAAAAGAGGTCTAAAATATAACAAATCATTCTATGGAAAAACTTCAAGGCATGAACCCAGGGAACTTTGGCAAGGGGTCTATCCTAGCAAGTAATCATAGGAGACCACCAAAGAGATTATTAGTTGATGGGAATTCTAGTTCTAAAATCATTCATGTTCTAAATAAGCCAAGGCTTAATAATTGCCCAAGCTTTCTAGATATTTTTGGCAATAAAAGTACCTTGAATTTTCATAGGCTCCTTCATAATGAGAATGGAGTGGAAGCCAAGGCCTTTCTAGACTTGTTTACCATGAGGAGTGTGAGAAGCAATACAATTTGAAAGTATAATTTTTATCCCTAACTGCCATCTAAGGCTCTATTTATCTATTTGGAATAGAAAACCAAGCATTGTTGATGAGTTTCTATAAGGCCAAGTCCTCCAAGGTCACATGAAAAGAATCATAAGTCCCAAAAAACCCTATGACACCATTTTCCCTATTCAAACGAAGCCCCTTAATAATCTCTCTAGCTTTTGATAAGAGGTCTTTGAAGGGGACTAGTAGGAAGAATAGTAGATGTGGGTAGCAACAAGCACTTTAAAACAAATTTGAAATTTCCCAACAAGGTAAAGAGATTGCTGATCCAAAAATGCAACTTCTTATCAATATGAACAAGAATAGATTGCCAAAGAGAAGATGAGGAAGATTGAAAGAAAAATGAGATGCCAAAAAATCTAAAGATTTCCCCATGGTCAATCCATTTCTAGCCAAAAGAGTAAAGCTAGGGAGGTTTGGCCAAGAAGGATTGATGATAACATTGGGTTTTTTCATTGTATGCTAGAGTTGGAGGCAATATAGAATTTATTTAAACACTACAAGGCTTGGATAACACTATCTTCCTCTTTTGATTGAGAAAGGAACCATTACCAAAATGGCCATTGATAAGTTGGAGATCAGAATTAGGAAGGGAAATACCTTTAACTCTTTGTTGGTAAACTACATTAGCAAGTGAATAGCCAAAAACTTTAGTTGGTAGAACATAGAATGTTGGAGCAAGAGGGTAATCTTGATGAATTTATCAAAAAATCCCAAATGAATATAATTGTTGACCACTAATGGTGAGGTAAGTTTACACATCTAAAAATAACATTTGGATTGAGTAGATAAATTTGAGGCCGAACCTAAGAGCTTGAAGTGTGGATAAAATGAAAGGCCAGCCAATATAGTCATAAACTAAGTAGCAAAATCAATTTTAATGAAAATGGCCTATTGTTGAGAGCACCAAGCCCATTCCATACCTTCCCAAACAACAATAATGTTATCAAGAATATATCCACTCTTGATAAATGAGTCTACTTAGGCCAAACAATGAGTAGGAGAAAATATGAATGTGCAAAGAAGGGATTTGGCGATTATCTTATAGGAAATATTTAGTAATGTGATCGATTTCCAGTTATAGATTTTTCAAGATCACCTACCTTAAGTATGAATTTAATATTGCCTTTATTGATTATATTTCCTAAGGAGCCTATATCAAAAGCTTCCATATAGACTTGAAAAAGTTTAGGGTCAACTTTGTCCCATAGAGACTAGTAAAATTCACAAGGGAAACCATCACAACCAAGGGCTTTGTCATTAGCCATAGAAAAGACTACTTCTATAAGATCAACCAAGGTGAGTTTTTTTGTCACATAAGAGCCACTGGGAAGTGGAGAAATAATAGTGGACCACACTCACATACTATTAAAGGGATTGATCATATTCAAGAGAAAGTTTCTAAGCCTAAAATACTTGTTGGTAATGGTAGACAAAATCTTAGAGCATGTCAAGAATCTTGTGAAGAGCTACTGATATCCTTTGATGCAATTGATTTTAAGATAAACTTGTCAAGCTTGAAGGGATTGAAAAAATTCCTTAGAAACATTATTCCAATCTTGAGCCAATGAAGGTAGGCTTTAATTTGAGCTCCTAGGGTTGTATGATTATCAAGAATTTGATTCTATTGATGACACTTAACCACATGCAATTGTAGAGTTAGAGAAAATAGAAGTTCTTGTATTGAGTAGTGATGGTATGACAGAGCTCTGAGGTGGTGGCCTTACATGAGTGGTGACAAAACAATGTTAGTTGGTGACCATAGATGCACAAAAATAATTAGTCTATTTGATGGAATTATTCCCTTAAATCCAATTGATCCTATGAAGAGGACATGGCTCAAGAGTCTAGATGCATTGAATATGGACCAAAGTGGAATTATGACTCAACAAAGACATCTTGAGGAAAATTTGTGATTTTTCTACCTTGGGCATCGTAGCTTGCCACTCAATACAAAACTAGACTAGAAAATGATCTAAAAGGACAACATATAGAAAGGGTTCCACTAGTAATTGAAAGTAGTTGCAAAATGAAAAGATAGATTATCCTGACAACATGGTCCTATTAAGATGTTTGAGAACTTTCTTGGTACTAGAGCACAAATTTGTCCATGTAAACCATAAAAAATTAGAAAGACAATGACCAACATTTGGATTGAAAGGAACCAATTTATTATACATGTAATACCAATCTTTTCTTTCTCCAACTATCCACCACATAGGTAGGTTGTTACATTTATTAGAAACCAACTCAACCATATTAAAATCCATACACATGATCTAAGAAGCTATGGGAAGAGACTTTGCAATCCAACATTAGAGATGAAATCTTTCAATGGCATCTTTGGAATCATAAAGATTAACAACCCCAAGGAAGTGGTTATTAATATTAAAGAGGACCCATAAAGCATAACTAGTGGGGCCACATCCATGATCCACTATGTGTTTCCATGACCTAGAAAAGATGAAAGTGGCAATTCATTCATGGCCTAGTTGATGATCACTATGCAAAAGTGACTTTTTGGCCATATGAAATGGCAAGCAAAAAAAGGAAAAAACTTACCATTTCAACTCCTATAAACCAAAAACATTGAGGTCAAGAAATCTTGGTCAAACATCTTGCATGATTTATTTCCTTCTGGGGTTATTTAAACCCCAAACATTCTATGAAAAAATAATGGAATAAGGGAGTCAAGTGGCACATTGTCATTATCAATCTCATCAAGAACTCCATAGACTTTCTTTAAGAAATCCTCCTCTACGAGTTAGTCAAATGGTTGAAACCATGGCAATTTAACTACAAGTAGCTCCTTACTTGGCACAAACTCATCATCCTCAATCTCACAAGATAGACTACATGAGTAGTGTGAGGTTGGAGGAGAATGTGATAGAGTAGTTTTCTAGGAAGAAATAATGCTATCAGGAAGTGATGTTCTATTAAACCAAGGCTTATTAACTACTGAGGATGATTTCCATGTGGGCTATGAAAAAACAACCTCTTTCGCCTTGTTAGGACTTAAAACTTATGGCCCAATGATCAATTGATGACAACCATTACTTCAGATCTAGGATTGTGATTGTTCTTTCTATTATTTATCATGGTCCAACCATCCTCATTTTTTTGAGGAGAATCCCTAGTAGATTTCTTGGATTAAGGCTTGGGGTGTTGGATAACTAGTGGATAGTGTTAGATTTTGTGGTTTGAGGATGGCATTGATAACAAGTGTTTGGAATTTAATGACTCTTTGGGTGAGACTTTGGTCACTTGTCTATATTTCAATAGAACCCTTGAGGTTCTTAGATAGGTCAATCTCAACACAAAACCTTTTTTAAGGATGAGAAAAGAAAAATGTTCTTGCTCAACATGAATAACATGACCTAGCAAAGCTACTATGTGATCTAGAAAAGTCCATAATGGCAAAGGAAGCCTAGAAAAATTGACCCAAATAGGGACTCAAAGGCTCCTTAGAGACAAAAAAGTGTTGAGTCAAAGGGGAAAAAATAATAAAGATTTGCAAATGTAACAAGGGCCATGCTAAAAAATGGATTTAGTAAATTTAACATCAGTAAAACAAAAAGGAAAGAAACCCTTTGTAAGGTTTTGGATAACCTCCACACAAACCCCATGAGGGACCCAAGTTAATTTTACCCAGCTCTTTAGCATTCTTTCAAAGGGAATTATACCAACAAAATACCTAACAAGAGTATAGTTCTCAATCCATTTACACACATTATCAAAATCATGAATATGCAAAACAATATTAGGAATGAGAGAGTTACCTCCTGAATGACTTTTAGTATGAATTTGTGAGGGTGTTTTTGTACCATTTTCATGCGCTTCCTAGCCAACGACCCTAGCATCAAGAGTTGGGCCATTATGGTTGGCAACCATTTAAATAAAGAAAACAATTGCTAGAAGGTAAGGGAAACTTAAAAACCCACAATAAATTTGGAAGACTCCTAGTCTAGAGTGTAATTTGAAATAATGGTGATAATAATACGAGATTGACATGAGCAAGGTCATGCAAGCCAAGCCAAGCCAAAATCCTAGCAAAAGTTCACTAACTCATTATATATATATATATATATATATATATATATATATATATATATTAATATTCTTAGAATGTTTTATTTTATGACTTGTGATTGAATTTCATAATTTATCCCCTTTTAAAATTATATTAGCAGCTTATCTTAATAAAAAACAAAGGAGGAGGAAATAAGGAAAATAATGATTTCTCTACAAGAAAAAATATTTTTTAATCAAATAGTAAAGGCTGATAAAATAACCAACACCCTAGTAAATAATAAATAAACCATATCCAATCTCACCTTGGTAAGACAATACAAATTTATAGAAAATGCATGAGAACAATTAAAAACATATTGAAAGATAGGTACAAAACATCTTCTAAACACAAAAGTACAAGTCTATATGCCTTTGGTAAGTGTCGTTATCTTTTATTTATTTTAAAGAAAAAGAAATGTTTTATGGGAATCAATAATCAAATTCTTTTTTAAAAAAAGAAGGAACTTTACAAAAAGACTATAAAGGTCCATATGCCAATTTACAATTTAAAAAAAAAAAATTATTGTATATCGTTTACAAATATTCTGCTCATACGAGCATTAACATGAGACCAATACAAGCTCCTTACGAGCAAACACATTAGAAATCATCTGATACAAGCGTATGAGCATTAACATGAGACCAATACAAGCTCCTTATGAGCAAACACATTAGAAATCGCCTAATACAAGCTCCTTACGAGCAACCACATTAGAAATCACCTATGGAAGACCAAGAGTCACTACTTAGAAATATACTTTTATTAAGAAACCACATCCACATTAGAATCCAACTATGGAAGACCAAGAGTCACAACTTAGAATTCCACATTGGATGTTTCTATGGAGATTTGAACTTGTCTCTCCACAATGAGAACCCAACATTTTAACCAATTAATCTCAACCCCTTGGACCAAAAAAAAATTATTATTCAAAGTTATAGACCTTAAGATTTAAAGTTCTAGTCTCAAATATATAAATCTTTGCATCTTTTTAAAGGCAAGTGTCATTCTCTATGCATCAATATATACAAACCTATTAAGGATTACAAATTCATAATAATTAGATATGCAATGTTTTAGGATTTACTTGGATGTTAGAATTTTTTAATTGAATAGAGAATAAGAGTTTATTGAAGCACGACGAAATACACATAAATTAATTACCAATGAAAAATAGAATTTAACTGTAAGGATTCAAAATAATAGAAAGGAAATTCAAAATAATTTTAAAGATCATTAATTTTTTAATTGTTCTTCTTGTATAAAAAAATTATATAGCCTTAACACTCATTTTATATTATTTAATTCTCTAGTTCCATTCTTATATAATATGTTGCAAAGCTCTTCATAGACCTTACATTAGTCATAAAAACTATTGAATACTACATATCTATGTCCACTTGAGATTTCTTCTTGTATCAACCCAAAACAATATATTTTTTAAGAAAGAGTATACTTATTACTAAGAAAATTAATTAGTAAAGATTTAGGAGTGTATTGATTTGAACTAGTAGGTTGAGATAGCTAATTTTAGTTAGATAGCTTCTAGAACAACAAAAATATTTAATTCCCCAATTTGACTTGAAAATAAGTATGAAAATTAGCCATAAGGAACGACTATCACCTTATGCCTTGTGAACTCTACGTGACCTCTACAAGGCAACATAATAAGACCACTACAAATATTAGGGAGTGTAAGTATATTTATTTTTAATTCCTAATTTTTTCCAACTACTTTATTTCCTTTTTGCCAATCTATGTCCCTAATTGTTTTCTAAACCTAGTCATGTAAGGAATTCAAACTCCTACTTTCACTATATAAATGATTAAGAGCACTTGATATTACATATAACTAAAAACACAGAGAAAACTCATGATACTTCAAAAAGAACATTTCTTCTAAGAAATGTCATGCCCTTTAGGATAGATATAATAAAAAAATATTTACCAACATTAATTTACATAACCAAAATTCCTTCCTCTCAAGCTATAAATAACAACAATAAAGAAGGGGAAGATTTTCATACTTTCTTAAACTTCAATTTTATTTGTTAAGTGTTAGCCTTATAATTTCTAAAATTCTAGGAAGAATTAGCATTCCCAGAGCCTAGGAATTTTTTGGCTAATCATTGCCTATTAATGGAAATGCCTAAACCTAAAACCCAGCATTTTATTAATCCCCTTATTGAATGAGGACACCTATGAACATTGATCTACATACTCCATAGATCCACTAAAATTTTTTATTTTGTAATAACCTTAAAACTTATAAGGTAATATAAAAGAAATACTTGCACGTATTTCTTTGTTGAGATCCTCACTCCATAAATGTTGGAGAGCATTGATAAAATAATTTTGATCTTTGTAGTATGTAGTGATGGAAGATCATTGCTTTAAAACCTTTGAGATTCATAGTTTGTAGTGAGGATATGCCGCCATTTATAATAGTGGTCCACCTTGGCATGTAAATGACATGTTACCCATGAGGGCTTTAGGTTAATGATTTTTGGTTTGTATTTAGATTCATATTGATCCTAGTATAATGCAAAAAGAGGTGGGGTTACATAATTTATTAGAAACAGTGCAATAGTGTATTGATGTAAGTGTAAAGAGAAGAGATATCAAGGGGATTCAAGTATCTAGCTAGTAATGGATTTTAGAAAGGATTGAGTAAGTAATCAAGAATTTTAAAATGTAACAATGCTAATAGATCGCCACTAAGAAAATATGAGGCCCATGGTGACATGTAGGTACTCACTTATAAAGTGAGTGTTGGATATGCTCAACACATTCATATTTAGTTTTTACTACAAGAAAACCTTATATAAATGTCTGTAGGAGTCCAGGACAACATTGAGAGGGGGGGGTGAATCAGTGTTGTATTAGTTTTCAAATATTTTACAACTTTTTGCAAGCTTTCCCTTACATAACAAATAGAGAGGAATACATTAATGATTTGTGCACAAGATGAAGGATGTGAACAAAACTTAATAAGCAAAGAACACACATACAGATGAAAATAATATTAAACATGACACATGCTTTTCACGAGTGGAAAACCCTTCTTGGGTAGAAAAACCACTAAAAACTGCCTCACTGGCTTAAGTGAAAACCTCACTGGTTACAATGTTTAGAAGCACCAACTTCAAGGAGCACCAACCCCTAATTTAGAACAAATTAAAACAAGAACTTAGAGGGTTTCTCTGTTTCAATACAAAACACTTCTTCTTTCACATGTGTCTATCAAATGGCCATTCTTCTCATCAACCCAAATCATATACAAAACTCATTTGAATTTTTCCTTCAAGAGGATATTCAAAATAATCAAGCCTGTATCCTGATCCACTCAACAACACTGCATACTATGTATGTTTCATCTTTGTCTATTTATGAAGTTGCATCAATGCACTTGAAAAATTATTGTAAATGAAAAGACTCTTGATGTTCCTCTTCTCTGCAAAAAAACATCCATCAATTTCCATTCCAAAAACATATCCCTCCTTTTTGAATGACTAATCATCTTCCTCTATCTGCAAATAGTATCAAATTGTCTTGACATAAAAAAAACATTTCATTTTGGAATTCCCTTCAATCTGTAAAAATAATTTCATCTTTTTATGACCTTTCATATTCTCTAACATTTTAATCAGTGCCCTGTAGGAGAAAATAAAATCTCTTTTACTTGTATCCTTTTCATATCCATCATGTTCATAACCTGCAAGAAATCTTGAATATTTTCTCTGCATAACTTTTCAATTTTCATCTTGAATATTCTTTTTGTATTCTCTAATCTGCAAAGAAAATAAATCATCTCTCTGATCCTCTTGTAATTTCTTCTCAAAAAGAAAATAATCCTTTCTATGATCTGCAAAAACCATTTTCCTGCAAGAATATAAATCTTCATATTTATCTGTGCATAATTACTTCAAAGACTTTTCAATTTCCCTCTGCAAATAAAAATTATTCTTCACACTTCATACTAATCTCTTAAAAAAAACTTTTTCAACTTCAATCAGAAGAAATACTCTACACAATTTTTGTTAATAAAAAAAAATATAAAAAGACTCTCCAAAATATTTTGAGTCTTTTCATAAATTCTTCTTAAAATAATACTCTTAAAAACAACTCTTTCCTTAAAGAAGATTTCTCCTTGTTATCTTTATGCCACGACATAAAAATTAGAAAGAAATCCTTATAGAAGTTTCACAAAAATCTTCTAAAAAACAACTATAAAAATCCCCTTTCCAATCGAGCTTCCATTGCCAATAAAAACTAAAAAATAGCTTTAAATAAAACTTTATCTACAGTTTAAAAAGGCAACTGACATTCAAGCACCCGTCAAATGTGGATACGCAGTATGGAGGGTCTATATTTAAACTTGAGCCGCTGATCGGCCTTTATCCATTTAAACTCCACCCTCGATTTGGTTTTGCCGCCCAATGAGCATATGAAGAGACCGATGGAGTCGGTTAGGAATATAAAGAGGGCCAATAAGTATAACATTTAAGAGACCCTTCAAGCGGTAACATTTAAGTTGTAAATCCGCTATTGCAAGTCACCATATCAATATAACAAAAAGTGCTCATTTGATATGACATTTAGTCTAGGGCTCTTAAGAAAGTGTTTTATGATCTTTCAAATAGATCTTGCACTCTTTAACTATGTCAAATGCATTTTTAATTTGACCCACTAAAAACTCTGCCAGTCTTCACTTGCTGCATCAAAACATCCCTGAATACTTAATCATCATTGAATCTGTATCATGAATGTATCTTGACATATGAACGACATAAGAACAAGCATCAACATCATAAAGTAACAATCACATATGTATCATGCACAACCTTGAAGCAACAACACTATGACCACCTGACATCTGCAAACTATCTCTGTATGTTTCTTTTGCTCACTTCCATTTACCTCTTCAGCTTGAACCATGATGAAGAATGCGGACCATGACAACCATAAGATCATACCAACAACCCAATAACTTTGTATACCAACAACTGATATCATCAACCTTGTGAAGACCACTCCTGAAACATGCCTACCAAGAATATGCCATTTCAACTGATAAATCATGACATTGTGAAGACCAACTAATTGTATGAACCAAGTAAACCATGAATGAAGATAATATCCTTGCTTGAACAAGCATCTAGTGAGAACACCAGGCATCTTGTGAAAACATCCTGATACATGATCAACACACTTATCCTGATTGAATGAACAACTCCTGATTGATTCCTGCCATAAGTGAACAACTTGTGAAGATGCACAACAACTCAACTTTCTCAATACCTTTTGACATCAATGACAAACTAGCACCATCAATGTCACGGTAGAAGTGTTTACACAACATCTTAAATACTAGTAAACCTAAAAATTGTTATTGAAACAATCATTTTCATCATTCCTTTCTTCTTTATCATCATGGCCTAAGATCAAAGGATGTATGAGAAAAAAACTCATTATTCCATGCATACAAATTTTAATGCATACATACATACATATCAAGTTCCTCTCTTAAGCTTATTTGTCTATTTTAAGGGAAATGAAAATTTTGTATCAAATTTCAAAGATATCGTCTCTAAGTAAAATAAAATTATCAATCATCTCACTTGATTTTTTTTTCAACCATATGTATTAACATGGATTGGATCAATTATGCAATCAATCATTATATGTCATCTAAACTATATATCAAAATATGTAGTTAGAAAGGAAGGAAATTATGTTAGAGCAAGATATAATTTGCACATTTGTCACATCTCCAACATTTGATATAAATTTCCAACATAGATGTATAAACTAAACTTTGATGGAGCCTCTTGTAGGAATCTTGAGGCTTTAAGAGTAGGTTGTGTTATCGAAGACTCCAAAGATAATGTTCTTTGTGCATTGGCAATTAAACTTGTCAAGGGAAGCCCTTTGGCTTGGAATGCTGCTAGCTAAAAAAACACCATTTACAAAATTTAACAATCGAAGGGACTCTATGATAATAATAAATTCCTTAAAAAATAGGGGCCAGGTAAATTCATATGAACGTTTGCATTGCTTTAGGAAAGGAAATAAAGCGATAGAATTTTTGGCTAATTTAGCCATTGAGCAACCTTCGAATGTGGTGGAATTTGAAGAAGATTGCAATAGACGCTTGGATCAATTCAAAGATATTATCTCTTAAGACCAAATTAATATCAAGACATGTGAACATTATTCATCCCTAACATTTTTTTTCCCATGTGCAGGCGCTATTTATTACAGGGCAATCAAATTAATGAAGTTTGTGCGATGTGTGGTGCCGAGTACTTCCCTTCGGCTGGCTCAATGTATTCATAATAATGTTCACTTCATTTTGAAGCCGCCATTGCTAAAGAAAGGACATCTATAATTGATTGTTTTGTCTCTATTTAGCTATGGGAGTGATGAACCTTGCTACCATTCCACACTTCATTCTGCATGTGTGTTCTCAAGGTCTATACAATGGGCAACTTCCAAGTCTTTTTCTCTCCACAGAAATGGGAAGTTTTGAAGCTTGATATTCTAGAAGGCGATAAACCAGCAAAGATATTTGTTATTGACAGTGAGCTTGTTGACAATGCCATTCGAGAGGTTCTGGGTGATACAATGATTTGTGCTCCTACTAAGGCATACTACCCATCTGAGATTGTGTCTTCATTCCTATCGAACACCATGAAACTGCTACAGTGTTTGGATCTTCTCAACCGTCTAGAATTTAGGTATGTCGAAGACCTCTTTTTAACCGAAGAAAATTTCCTTTCTACTATGTAAAATTATGATCTTTCCTAGGGGATAGCTCTAGTGGGTGGCATGTTCATGTAAGCATAAATAAGGCACAACTCGGCAGTAAGATGTGTTTTGACTAAGATGGATGACTATATACATGAGTTCATGACCTTATAGTGAGAGACAAGAAGGAAGGTAAAATTGGGGACTCCTCCCCTCACTTAAGCAAGGATGAGGAAATGATGGATTTTGATAAATTACTTAATAAAGTTGAGGATAAGTGGAAGAGAAAACAAGTAAGCAGAGATGATAGTGGTCAGAAAAAATAAGAAGAAAGGGAAGGATGACAAAATTTCTAAGTGTTTTTGACAGATTATACAAGAATTAGAGGGGCTCTGGCTATACCCCTAATGTAAATGATCCTTAAATGCATAAGTTGGAATATCAGAGGACTTCAGTCCCTTGATAGGAAATATGCAGTTAGGAATTTTTTCAATAAAATAAAAGATCTTGATTTCATTCTTTCCCAAGAGGTTAAAGCAGTAGGCTTTTTTGTTGGAAACAAATCTGAAATTCATATGGAAAGAAGCTACTCAAATTGTAATTAAACATGATAAGGGTAGGGAGGTGTTGCCATTTTTTAAAACAATAAATGGGCCTTGTATGTCAAAGATAGTGGGTGCTCTGTTTGTAACAGAGTTGTTTGGTTGATATTAGAAAAAGATAATTTCAAGTTTGGCATATGTGCTATCTATCCAGCTAATTATTACAAGGATAGAATTAAGCTTTGGCAATAGATGGAAACCTTTCCTAGAATCCCCTGGATTGTTGGGGGTGTTTTCAACATGGTAGAGAAGATGTAGAATAAATCTGGTGGTATCAATATGAATTGGAAAGGTAATGAACATTTCTTTTGGAACAGAATGATAACCTACAGTTGTTTGATCCCATGGAAAAGAAGAAGAAAGAACATAAGGACATTTGGTACACATGGTGTAATTTTCAAAAGAATGATAAAAGAATCTACTGTGGGTTGGATAGAATATATGTCAATGAAGAGTTTTTCAATTTGATAAGGGTGATAATGATAGTAACAGTTCATCCATATACAATTTTAGACCACTACCCTATTGAGGCAAAAATGTTATCCAAAAGCATGAAAATGCTAATAAAATTAGAAGGGATACTTTGTATAAACTAAATACTGAGCTTCTAAAATATAATGAATGTAATGAAGGCATCTTTACTCTAAGAGAGATTAAAAGGGTTCTCTTGCACAAGCTCTCAAATATTGATAGATGGAATAATAATACCAAAAGTTGGAAAATTATGTTTCAGACTATTGGTAAAAAATTGGCACATGACAGAAGGAAAGTTGAAAATGACCTCCAAGAAAAGTTTTGCAAGGATGAGAAGCTTCTCCAACAAGATCTAAATAATGTCTCCTTGGCTGATAATTTGGCTGACACCAAGCATAGACCGAAATGCATCCAAATATATAAAGCTCAGGGATTGAAGGTAAGAGCCAAGATGAACTGGTTGAAGAATAGGGATAAGGGGTCAAAAATTTTCTTCAACTACATCAAAACCAAGAATATAAGAGAGGAAATTGGGTCAATCTAGATAGAGAATGATCATATCACTGATTTGAAGAATATTAAAGAAGGATTCAAAAAATTCTACATGAAACTATTTACTATTGAAGACAATAATAAAAATTGTAAATAAGCTTAAGAGATGTGCATGAAGTTAATTCCTAGGAAAATCACAAAGAAGGATGCATCCATTTTGGGTAAGGACATTAGCATGAAGGAATTAAAAAAAGCAATAACCTCCTTCAATAATGATAAATATCTAGGCCATGATGGGTTGCTAGCTGAGCTTTACAAAGAAAATATTGAATGGATAGCAGAAGATCTGTGGTTGGTCTACAAAGAGGCAATCAATGATGGCTCTTTGGGGAGTGAAATAAATAGGGGAATTATAAAATTGCTCCCAAAAGAAGGTGAAAAAACTTTAATTAAGAATTGGAGACACATAAATCTCCTCAATGTGTCTTATAAAATCTTAGCAAAGATTTTGGCCTTGAGATTGACTGATATTCTTCCTAAGTTTGTCAACCCTACCCAGACTGGTTTCATTAAAGGAAGGTACATATTAGAGAATCTAATTACAAGCTGGAAAGCCATGAATTGGGAAAATGTAGCCAAACAAAATGTAGGCATGCTTCTCTTGGATTTTGAGAAGGCATATGACAGGGTTGAGTGGTCCTTTGTTATTATGACTCTTGAAGCTTTTGGATTTTCTCAGAATGGTGTGACGTGATCGAGGTTATATTCAAATATGCAGTTACTCAAATTGATGTAAATGGCTCCCTTACTGATCCTTCATTCTACAAAGATCCATTAGGTAGGGGTGCCCTTTGGCCCCTGCCCTATTTGTGATTGCCTTTAATGCTCTATTCTACCTCCTTAGGTCTTCCATTAATGGGGAAAAAGTCAAAGGGTTAATAGTTCCTAATAAGGAGGAACTGATCAACATACAATTTGTTGATGATGCAACAATTTTTGTGGATATTGATGAAAGGAATTTTGAAAAATTGATGGGTACATTGGATATATTTTGTATGGCTTCAGGAGCAAAAATCTCTATTTGTAAATCTCATATTCTTTGCTTCTCTGACACATCTCCTTCTTGGTTCAATAAATATGATATTCAATGGGGAGGACCCAATAGTAGATTAAATATCTGGGCATACCTTTCTCAGTTAGTCCCTCTCTAAAGAGTATGTGGGAGTGGGTTCATGGTAAGATGGAGAAGAGGTTGATGAAGTGGAATAACCAGTATCTATCCCTAGCTGAGAGATTGCAGATCTACCAAAAGATTTTATCCTCATATAGTATATACTACTCTTCTGTATGGATTTTTAATCATTATCAAATCGATGTAATACAAAAAAGTATTAGAAAATTCATGTGGTCTAATGGGAGAGGTAACAAGAAGAGGGTTGTTGTTAAGTGGGATTGGTGCTGCATGAGGAAGGATTTAGGTGGGATGGGATTGAAGGACTTAAGAGTTCAAGGGAGAGCACTTGCTATCAAATGGATTGTCAAGTCCTTAGAGGGTGATGAGCCCTGGAAGATACTGATCAGAAATAACATCAATCAAGTTGTTCCAAAAAAGGCCAAACAATGGACCGGTCTCCATAAGCATGATATCCTATTTGGCAAATATTATGTCTCCCTTAGTGGTTCTAATGTGTCCAAAAGCCTTTGGAAGGCATGGGAAATGGCTAGAGATCTCATGGAAGACTATCCTACCTAGGATCACTCTGGTAAAAAGATCTGTGGCTACAAGTCTCTATGGTGGAACTTGAATTGGGGTGATAAGCCTCTAGCCCTCTTTCAAGGCTGCTTTGCTAAGAGCTGGAATCACAAAGGAATAAAAATCTTTAATGATGTCTTGAAGAATGGTCAATTAATGGACTGGCAGTCCTTATGTAGATCTTTTGGACTGCCCCAGTCATAGAAGAGAACTTTCTCTATGATTGAAAAAGCATGTTCTAAAATGGTATTCCCTATTGAACAAAATTTAGAAATTGAAATTGGTAATATTCTCAAATGGATGGATGGTACTGCACTACCTAATACTACCTCCAAGAAAGTCTATAATCTCCTGACTAACTCACAGGACATCACCAATTATGTTAATAACTGTTGGAACTTGAGTTTGGATAATAAACAATGATAAAAAATCTTTAATATTTGTTGGTCAAATGTGTTAGAACCTAAGAAATCTTATTTTAGATGGTTGATTTGGTTGAAGAAGATTGTTTTTAGTTCTAACTATGTTTTTGATGACACCAAGAAATTATGTGGTATTGCAAGGAACTTGAAACTGTTGAACACCTTTTTTTAATGTAACTCTGCTAAGATGTTTGGTTTCTCTTCTTCTCAGGTCTTAAGGGGTGGGATAGAAGAAACTCTATTTCTTGGCATGAGATTTTGTTTGGATATGTTGATGGTTTGAGCAATTGTTTTAATCTTTTTTGGTTAGTTTTGACAACTGAAATTTTGTGAATTTTTTGGAAATTTAGAAATGAGGACAACTTTTAGGGAAAAAGGAGATGCCTTACAGAGTCTTCGAGAAGACTCACCCTCCATATGAATGCTATGTAGGTTAAGACGACCCTTGAGGTCTCAAAAGAAAAGTTTCTTGAGATCATGGATGAAGGACAAATAGTTTTGAAGAGGTCTAAAATTATTACTACTAGTTTTTGGCCACATGATGCAAGAAATTTGGACTCTCAATTCATCAAAAACTATATGAAATTCCAAGAAAAGTACAACAAGAAGATGACCTTTGATCAGATGATTGAAGAATAGAGAAGGGAGGAGACTCAACTTCAAGAGGATGTTGCTTTGGAAGTTGTAAGAGACAATGAAATTATTTCTGATATCACTCCTCCTATTAGGACATCTAAAGATCTGGACAAATTCGGTGTGAGTAGGAACAACTGACTCTTCGTGATGCAACCTTTCTTTTTTGGTGATCAGTCCTTTGGTTTTTTTGGTGACTCACATATTGTGGATGCTGTATAAACTTCAATGTGTATGATACTACAATTTTGTATTTGTGCCATGATGATTATTGAGGGTTGATACAGTCCTTCTACCTAGTTTTTGTATGTACACTTCATCCTAGTTGGTATTGTTGCCATGTTTGGGCTATGAACATATATTGTAACTTGCATTCTATAGTAATATATATTCAATTCAAAAAAATAGAATAATTGTACTCCTAGACCATGTGAAGAGGTATCATCCAATGTTGATTTCATAATAATACCAAAGATTGAATGTATACAAGTTCATCTTATTTGAATGTAAATGAGCTAGATAGAAGAGGCTTGTTAAGTTTGAGATTTGAATTATAATTAAACTCACATACAACTTTCTAAATACAGTGAACTAAAAAGTTAAGTTCTATAAATTTCAAATGATACCAAACTCACGTGAGCACCAAGAAACTTTACTAGGGATTCATAACTTCTAGATACAAAAAAAGACTTTCCCTTAGCTTCAAGAAATATTTTATACCTTATATTCTAGTCTAGACCTAAGACATATCTAACCTACACGTAGATTTTATACCTTATTCTAGTCTGGACCTAAGATGTATAACTAAGACATATTTAGATTTTCTAGTAGACATGGTAGACCTAAGACACCTATATTTTATACCTTATTTTAGTCTAGACCTGAGACATATCTAATCTACACCTAGATTTTATACCTTATTCTAGTCTAGACCTAAGACATATCTAATCTACGCCTAGATTTTATAACTTATTCTAGTCTAGACCTAAGACATATTTAGATTTTCTAGTAGACGTAAATTAGACCTATATCTAAGACACCTAAATTTTATACCTTATTCTAGTCTAGACCTAAGACATATTTAGATTTGAACTACTAGACATAACTTAGACCTAAGATATATCTAATCTACACCTAGAGATTTTATACCTTATTCTAGTCTAGACATAAGACATATTTAAGACACCTAGATTTTATACCTTATTCTAGTCTAGACTTAAGACATATCTAAGACAAACTTAGATTTTCTAGTAGACATAGTATACCTAAGACACCTAGATTTTATACCTTATTCCGATCTAGACCTAAGACATATCGAAGACACCTATTCTATATAGAAGACACCTATTAGATATATATCATTCTAAGACATGTCTAAGACGTGCCTAACTTAAAGCCTACATGTTGGCAATATGGTTGTCATTGATATCAACACTAATGAGCATTGCACATATGTTACCTAAGGTTGTCACTGATGTGGTTGTGTGGTTGTCTTTGATGTCAACACTATGCTTGGATGCTTATGATGATGCTATACTATGTTGATGGTGTGCTAGCAATGGTTGCTGATGATCATGATTGGTTGTTGATGTTCATGGTTGGTTGCTGATGTTCATGGTTGGATCTCATGCCTTGATTAATGTTGAGTAAAGTTGTATTAAGCATGTTTGTGGTCAGCAAAGATGATTTCATGATGATATATTAAGATGGGAATTAGAAGCATTAAGATGAATGATGATATATTAAGATGGGAATTAGAAACTATGATGTGTTAGAATCTGAAAAGATTATTAACCCAGAAAACTAGTGCAAAGAATAGATATCTAAACTATGAATGCAAATGATACGAAATCAAAATAGCAACATAGGGTTAGTCTCCAAGAGAGTAATGCAAATGCTAGAAGCAAAATAGAATTAAGAGGATGCAAAAGAAAAAGATACTAAATACAAGCCAGATAGCATGCTTATATAGACTAGGAAGAGGGAGGAGGTGGCAACATCGACCAATCAAGAGCAACCATCTATCAGACTAAAGATAGCAAAGTATCTTCCCAAGATAGCTAATGGATGCTCACATGTAGGAAGGTGACACCTCATAATCCTCTCACCTAATAAGACATGCTTTATTAACCTAAGTGAGATTAATAGAAGTGTAGGACAAACCTAGGAATATAGAGAAAAATAAATAACCCACTAGGAAATAAAAACCTACACAACACCCCCCCATAAGCAAAGCTTAGGTGGATATAGAAATGGGTCCCGACAAATCAAGCTTGATGAGGTACCCATGTACATAAAATTTCCCCCCAAAGAGAGAGAAAATCCCCCCCCAAAATAGAGAAAGAAGAGACCCCCCCAAAAGGAGAGAGAGTTAGGACTTTGAGTGAGAGGAAGAAGCCCCCCAGAAGATGAAGCATCCCACACCCCCAACAAAGCTCGCAAATGAAGGAACTTGCTCTCAGTGAAGGGTTTGGTGAAGATATCAACAACCTGCTCAGAAGTCAGACAATAGCGAAGGTCGATGACGTGGCCATGGATGAGCTCCCGGATGTAGTGCATGTGGACTTCTATGTGTTTGGTTTGCTGATGATGGACCAGATTCCATGAGATCTGAATGGCACTTTGGTTGTCGCAAAATATGACTAAGGACCATTTGATCTGGATACCAAACTCAGTGAGAAGATTTTGAAGCCAAATGGCCTCAGGGGCGACATTCACAGCCCCCCTATACTCGGCCTCAGTAGAAGATAGAGCAATTGCAGATTGCTTCTTGCTCAACCAACAAATAGGACGTAAACCAAGTGAGAAGCTATAACCTGAAGTAGACTTGTGATCCTAAGAATCTCCTGCCCAATCTGAATCTATGTAGCCCACCAAGTCAAGCTTAATACCCGCTACGTAGTGAATCCCAAAACTGTGAGAACCCTGAATGTAGTGAAGGATCTGCTTGGCTGCTTTCCAGTGCAGCTCATGAGGCTCCTACATGAATCGAGAGACCATGCCTACATCATATGAAATGTCAGGTCTCGTATGAGTCAGATAAATGAGACTCCCAACAAGCTATCGGTACAAAGTGCCATCAACAAGTGGAGAAGAACACTGAGCCTCAAGTTTGACTCTAGAAAGAAAGGGAGTTGGAGTAGGCTTACAGTCAGCCATATGAAACCTCGAGAGCAAATCTAGAGCATACTTGGACTGTGTGATGGTGATCCCAGAAGAAGACTGAAAGATCTCAATCCTGAGAAAGTAATGCAACAAGCCCAAGTCAGTCATAAAAAACCTGTCATGTAGGGCAGTTTTGACAGCCCCAATGGTGGACGAAGAACTCCCTATGATCAACAAGTCATTAACATAAAAAACCAAAAATAGGAGTGAATCATCCTGCTACAGAATGTAGACATTGGGATCAGAATGGTACCGAGTGAACCCAATTGATAGAAGGAAGGAGTCCATCTTGGCATACTAGGCCCGAGGAGCCTATTTGAGACATAGAGAGACTTTCGAAGATGGTACACAAGTGAAGAATCCTAAAGGAACCCCTATGGCTACTCCATGTAAATCTCCTCCTGAAGGTCACCGTGAAGAAAAGCACTCTTCACATCCATCTGGTGTACTTCCCAATGATTGGCTGCAGCAATGGCAAGAACAAGTCGGATGGAATTCATTTGGCCAACTGGCACAAAAGTCTCAGAGTAGTTAATCCCAGGAACCTGGGAGAATCCTTTGGCGACCAAGCGAGCCTTATGCTTGTCAACCAACCCATTTGCTGCAAATTTCGTTCAATAGATCCACTTACATCGAACAAGGTTTCTTCCCTTAGGAAGAGGGACAAGATCCCAAGTGTGGTTCCTCATCAAGGAACTATACTCCTCCTGCATAGCTGTATCCCACTCAGGAATACTAGAAGCCTCATGAAAAGACTGTGGATCTGAGGTAGTAGCAATGAAGACATGTGGAGCATCCTGGAACTGTGAACGAGTCCACCTGGTGTCTGATGGATCCCCAACCCAATCACCTGTAGACTGCAAGGTCTATCGAGCCCAAAGTGGACCGGAAGATGGAGAATCTAGAGGAGAATCATCAACCTCTAAATGATGACTAGGAGAGGAAGGAGGTGAGTCCTCTAAATCTCTCTCTACATCAGAAGTGGAGGTAGAAGATTGCTCAGGTGAATCTGACTCATCAGAAGATCTGTCATGTATCCCAAGTGACTCCAATGTCAAAGTAGGAGTTGGAGAAGTGATAGAAAGTGAGCTCGAAGAGCCCTCCTCAAACTAAACACTCTTTACAATGAACAACTCATGTGTAGTAGGGTGGAGCAACCGATAACCCTTCACACCATCAGGATAACCTACAAATATGCAAGGTCTGCTTTGTGGATCCAAGGCCTTGCGTTTCTCTACAGGAATGTGGGCCCATGCAGGAGAACCAAAAAATCAAAAGTGCTTAACTGATGGTTTCTGACCGCTCCAAGCTTCAAAAGGAGTGACTCCCTTTAAGGCTCGGTGAGGAACATGGTTCTGGATATAACAAGCATAGTTAATGGTCTCTTCCCAATACTGTGGTGCAAGAGATCTGGAGTGAATCATGCAGTTCACCATTTCCTTCAAGGACCTATTCTTCCATTCTGCAACACCGTTCTGCTAAGGATTGTATGGAACTAAATGCTGCAAATCAATCCCCTCTGAAGTGCAAAACCTCTCAAATCGATGGTTGACATACTCACCACCATTGTTAGTGCGCAAAACTTTGATGGCTTTCCTAGATTGCTTCTCTACAAAAGTTTTGAAGTCCTAAAAATGATCAAATACCTCTGACTTCTGTTTGAGAAAGTACACCCAAGTATATCGAGAAAAGTCATCAATGAATGTGAGGACATATCTAGCCCTGCTGAAAGAAGGATGCTGAAATGGACCAACCAAATCATTGTGAACTAACTCTAGTATCTGTGAAGCTCTCCATGCCTTACCTTTGTTAAACTTTTCCTTAGGATGCTTACCAAGAATGCAACCTTGGCAAACACCACCTGAAAACTGAACTGAAGGCAACCTTGTGACCATGCTCTACTGGTTGAGCTGCTGCAAGTAGTGGAAGTTAAGATGGCCAAACCGCTCATACCATAATCTACTCACATCATTAGAATGACTGAGCAAAACTGTCGAAGGAGGATCAAGAAATAAGTGAGAAAACAGATAGAGCTGTGATTGATGATCTGCTCTCCCAACTGCAACTATAGAACCACTGTGCAACTCACGAATCTCCACTGAATCAGGAGTGAACTCAACCCGCTTGCCTAAACCTGTGTGAGTGATATGGTATAATGATAGGAGATTAGTTGATAATGAGGGCACACAAAGAACATCATGGAATGTGCCATCCCCCACATCAACAGACCATCTCCCACACACCTTAACAGGAGTGTCATCACCCATCAAAATAGAAGGCATAGTACATGGCTCCAAAGATGCAAGTTCTTCCTTAGATGAAGCCATGTGGTGCGAAGCACCCGAATCAAGAACCCAAGTGGATGGTGAAGAAGCAACTGCAACAAAGGCCTTGCCCTTTCCTTTCCCCTTGCTATTTTCTTTTGCCTTGTTAGACCCCTCATTAGAACTCTGTTTGATAGACTCAGGAACACTAATATTATTCTTCTCAAGAATGTGTGTCAAGTGATCAATTTGTTTCTTTAGACATTTATGTTCATCATGACCAGGTCTTTTACAATAGGCACATTGGACCCACTCTTTCTTAGGCTTGTCACCCTTGGAAGCTTGGGTCTCATTAGTTGCTTTTGAAGCAACCGATATCTGATCCTTCTTCTCCTTGCTATTCTTCTGTTTCTTATCCTTACTATCGGTGTTACTACTTTGTCCTTTTTGTTCTTTTGTGCCTTGGTTGGCAACCAAGGCATGTGACTTAGAGGACTTAAGAGTGCCCATCTAGATTAGCTTATCCTATTCCTGAGTGAGATTGACAGCAAAATTATCTAAAGATGGCATGGTGAATTGAGTACCAAGTGCACCCTTAGTAGCATAGAAGGTAGAAACAAACACAGAATATTATGAACTTAGCTTAGAGAGAATACTAAGAATTATTTGTTCATCTTTCTTTTCAATTCCACATTGTTTTAACTGCAGCCTTAGTGATTTCAATTTAGTGAAGAAATCCTAGATTGTGTTAAAATTTCCTAGACTTATACTAATTAGTTCATTTTCCAACATATGATCCCTCATTGAATCTTGTGTGCCAAATAGTGTTTCTAGCTTTGTCCTGATTTCATTTGGTGTATTCAAATAATCAACGTGAAAGAGCAAATCAGGAGAAATAGACAAACATAATGTTCCATATACCTCATCACATTTGTTAAACCACTTAGGCTTATCTTCATCTTTAGCAGGTTTAGTTTTAAGTCCCATAGTCATCCTATTTAATCCAGTTTTCCTTAAGTGAATTGTCATGCATGATTTCCACTCAAAGTAATTGTATGGAGTTAGGATGGGCACATTTGTTTGATCCATGATGAAGAAATGCAGAGAAGAAATGCCGAAAAAAAGAGAACCCAACCAAGACAACCCCCCCTTTTTCACTCAATCAAAGAATCTCCCCAAGAAAATATGATTTGGTACTTTATATTAGTGTGTTTACAACTGCCACTAGCAAGAAATACTAAGTGATCTTGATTTCAATGCATTACAAAACCCTCACGAAGAGCATATGTTGAAAATACAACTTTAGCACAATACCCAAGGAAATAAACAGTACCACTGCGATCTACTCAAAAAATCATGCACTTTCAAAAAAAGAATCTCCTTGATACGAGGTCGTATGTGAAAGTTATGATCCTCTGAAGTTCCCAAAACGAAAACTGCGCAATGTCACGACTAAGAATCTGCAATTTCTAAAAAATCTCTGCATCAAAATAAAAAAACGTCTGCACTAGTGCATAGAACATGAAAAAATAGCCAAAATAAAAAAGAAATTTCATGGGAAACGAAATCCGTATGAGCAAGAACGGAGCATTTGAAAACTGCCTTCAAAACTGCAACTGCCAACGGAGAGGGGTACTGTTGTAGCTTTCTAAGTTTAATTTTGCAAAATATATAGACTGTATGCAAAAACTAAAGGATACCCAGATGGTTTTTCTGTGCTGCAAACAAAACCCAGAAGGAGTTTTTCTTGTTGATGTACAGAAGATGTAGTTATGATGTAAACAGAACGCCTTTAGCAACAAAAAATGACCCCAGCAACCAAAAAATGGCAAGCTGAATCAGCTACCTAAGACAAGCAAAGGCATGCTAGAACTTGCAATATTGATTGAAAACACCAATTATACAAGCTGGTTGTCAGATTTGAGCTTGAAACCTTGGTTCCGCAATTGTGTCTGACGATCTCTGATTTCAGTGAAGCAAAAGCCAAATTTGACTTTCTCAAGCCTCCTAGACACGTTAGAACAGCCAGAAATGCTGTCATTATAATCAGAAATACTGCAATCACCCAGATTTCATAAAACACATGTGCAAACCTCAAAAATTCAAAAAGTTTCCGTCAAACTTTTCTGATTCTCAAGATCATCTGAAGATGCAAGAGAAGAGCATACTGGGTTTTTCAAAAAACTGTAATAACATTTATTAGCCCCCCTGAATCTCTCAAATATGGAAACTAAAATCTACTCTTGCACATAGAATAACTCTGATACCATGTTAGAATCTGAAAAGATTATTAACCTAGAAAACTAGTGCAAAGAATAGATATCTAAACTATGAATGCAAATGATATGAAATCAAAATAGCAACACAAAGTTAGTTTCCAAGAGAGTAATGCAAATGCTAGAAGTAAAATAGCATTAAGAGGATGCAAAAGTAAAAGATACTAAATACAAGCCAGGTAGCATGCTTATATAGACTAGGAAGAGGGAGGAGGTGGCAACACCGACCAATCAGGAGCAATCATCTATCGGACTAAAGATAGCAAAGTATCTTCTCAAGATAGCTAATGGATGCTCACATGTAGGAAGGTGACACCTCATAATCCTCTCACCTAATAAGACATACTTTATTAACCTAAGCGAGATTAATAGAAGTGTAGGAAAAACCTAGGAATATAGGGAAAAATAAATAACCCACTAGGAAATAAAAACCTACACTAACATGATGAGGATGAGAAGATGTTGTTGATGACCTATAGCATGTTCTATGATCCTTCCTAGTGTTCCTAAGGAAGTATGTGTTGATATAAGAAGACTCTGGCCTCCAAATGTTGGTGAAGATTTCTGTTGCAGGAAGTTGCCTGAAAAACTGCTTAGTAAAATGCTCTGCATTCCCCTGCATTTGAAGATATGGTCATGCGGTTTAGAAGTTAAGTTCAATATGCTGTAAAGGTGCTAAATCCAAAGTTTTAGATCATTTTCTCCTCCGCAGTGGAAGTTACAAGTGACAAGGTTTTGGTCTATGCTCTGGCAGAGTAAAGTGATGATGAAGGCATGTTGGAATGCTCAACATTCCTCTGCAATGATAGATATGGCTGTGCAATTTTGAGGATATGTTCAGAGCAGTGTATGAGTGCATCCATATGAGTTTTAGATGTTTTGGAGGTCCACAAGTTCAATTTTTAAATGACAGAAGCGATATTGATGGTTCTGGACACCTAATTGTTTTCAAGATATATGTTTGAGTACTTGCACCAGTGGAAGATTATACAGATTAGTCATATGAGTTTGTGTGAACATTCTACATGTCTCATAGTATTTTAGGTTTGAAGGGCATGCTGATCTTTCAAGTTTCGAGTACCACACAAAGTTTTCAAATTAGTATGTGAAGATTTATTGTTGCTAAGGTCGACTGAGATATGTTGGTGATGTGCATCACAAAGTTCTTGTTGTATGGAGTTCAAGGAGTGTTTAGAGATGGTGTATAGGTCCTGCCGACTCATCCGGGGGAAGCGTACACAATGTTCAATCTTTCTTGAGTACTGCCAAGTTGAAATGATCGATGTGCTACAAGTTTCATGTTTTCTTACTTAAGGGCGGCCTATTTCAAATTGGCGTGATGTGCGGATGCTATTCTTTGAAGGATGATGTTGTGAATAATTTTTAGGACTAGGTTAAGCATGTTTTGGGGTCCGCAAAGCATGTCTCTCTCTCTGGAGTTGTGTGTAGTTCATGTTAAGGCTTGTCCTCTACATGTTTCATGATGTATGATCTCTGGCCAACTTGTAAATTGTAATATTCTTGTTGTATTGGCTGACTGGTAATGTAATCAATGTAATGTCATGTATATATTGTAAACCTAGTTGATCTAGGTGAGGTATGATTGCGAAAATGAGAATATGAGTGTGTAAAGAGCAGAATATGAATATGTTATGCATTATGTTGTGTAACTAAAGGAGAAAGAGTAGAAGCAATAAGGGTTGTCCTAATTCATCTTGAAGATATTTTTGTGACATGAGGGAAGTGAAGATTGTGCCTAATTGATCCAATCATCAAAAGAGGAGTGAGGAGGCAAAATCACAATCATCAAAGGTGTGATCTTCAATGTCAGTTTTCAGGCAGTAGAAGGACTGTCATACTATAATCATTTCTAAGTTTATTCTCAGTTCAAGGAGTAGTTAGTTCCTTGGGTTGTAACCCTAAAACAAATTTTGCAGGGAGTTGTAACTTCCTTAGGAGTGACCCTAAAACAAAGTCAGCAGGGAGTTGTAGCTTCCTTGGGTTGTAGCCCTAAAACAAAGTCAGCAGGGAGTTGTAGCTTCCTTGGGTTGTAGCCCTAAAACAAAGTCAGCAGGGAGTAGTAGCTTCCTTGGGTTGTAGCCCTAAAACAAAGTTGTAATTTTTATAGCAGTGAGCTTCATATATTGTGGGTTAATCCACACCATGGTTTTTCTCCTTTTGGGATTTTCCACGTATATCTGGTGTTATGTGTTGATGTGCATTGTGTTGATCTTTCATGTTTATGTTAATGCTGTAATGTTTAAGTTTTAATCTACTCTAGAGAGGATTTGAAGTTTGTTTAGATACTGATTCACCCCCCTCTCAATATCCAGGTGTGTTCAACACTACATACATGTAAGAAAATATTATGTTGGATAGTGTAGAGATCATGTACATGAAATGATACAATAAATTCAAATCCTCTGAGCTACATGATTGCAAAAGCAAATCTCCTGCCATGATGAAATGTAAAAAAAATTAGAACCTAGAGATAATGACCTCTAAAAATTTTCAGAACCACTGAAATTAAAATTAAACATGAAAATTCTATTGAAGCATAAATTAAAATAATTTAAGTGAACTACAAGTAAGACGTGCTAGAGATCTAGTAGACCTAAGACACCTACTACATCTACGTAAGGCAACATTCTACCATAGCAAGTCTAGTGAATGCCTGAAATGAAATGAAAGATGTTGTCCACATTTTTCATACCACATTCATTGGTTCAGCTCACTCTTCAATAACATCTAATATTTTCTAATGGCCATCTCTATCTAGTCTCCACTTATGAAGTCCACGTGCACGTGGAACGTGACGAAGAGAAAGGCCAGTAGCAATTACTAGGTGGCTATATTGATACACCATGTTGTGAACTCGTTTGGTAATCAATAAAATGAATCCCACTTTGAACAATTTTGACTTGTTTGAGATATGTCCCTTGCACTACAACTAAACCTATGGGAAACAACATTTCATCACTAGTTTCTAGTTTTGTTAACTTTTCCTCTCTTTTGTGCAACGTAATAAATAATAACTAACACCTTCTATGTCTCTAGCCTCTACTATGACTGCAAAAACATCTCCTGCACCACAATGAAATGTAAAAAATTAGAATTTCTTGTCATGAATTCTAATATTTAAGAACGAAATTAAAATTAAATTTTATCAACATATAAAAAATTAAAAAATTGAACTACCAATTATACAATATATATACCTTTTTTAATCAATCCTAAAATGTGGTCATAATCATTTGAAATCAAAGGAATGTCTTCAAATCTTTTGGCTTCATTTTTTTCATATGTGTCGGTAACAACTAGTGGTACCAAATTCCATTCACTGATATATCCACATTGTTAGTTCTTGCAATTCTCACAATCTCCCAACATGCAGTCATAACAAAAACAAGAGTAATCCCTAGTGCACAACATCCATGTGTGGCTATTTGTACTCATGACACAATGCAAAGATCTTGTTTTCTCTACCCACTTAAATCCATGCATTGTTCTTCTATCCACACCTACAAATTTTATATATACATCAAATATGATTTACAATTAAATAATTTTGTTGAAATTATAAAACTATAATCACAATCAAATAAAATAAATAAAATTTTAAGTAAATATTAAATAGGGCAAATTTTTTTCAAACAATACATACCTGATATCTCCCATAACACTCTATTTGGACATGGGTTCCTCCTTGAAGATGTGTCAACCTCACATGTGAAGTGTTTCTTACACCATTCAACAGTTGACATCATGTGCATCATTTATACAATCTCCCTCATAATTCATTTGATGTTTTCTTAGAGCACGTTTGATGCAAGCTCTTGCACCATCATGTTCACCCTTTCCATGCCCACTCTCAAAGAAACTCCAAACATGTGGTATATTGTCATGTCAATGATATCTACAAAGTGCATAAAATGGCCTTGATGATTTGAATTATGACGCACAGCCTTCTGACCATACAAAATGTTTTTCAATTTTGACACCCTTTCTTGCCAAATCTTCAAAAAACTTCTTAAAGAAATGTTGTACAAAATGTGTGTCATGCTCTTTATCATCGCTAATATAATAGTGACATTCTTTTTTAATGACTCATTCTAGATATGTACTCTAAACACCATCCAAATCCAATTGAGCATGTCGATAACACACATGCACCATAATAGTGACATGCTCTAAATAATAATACTGTGTTTGAATCTCCTTTTGATGGGTAAAAGAACTTTTTTTGAAAAGTCCACTACTGATAAAACTGTTCCAAGTGGGAAAGTATCTCTCAACAACTGAAACTATTTTTCTTACTTAGCAAAAAATGCAATATGTATGTATTGTTGTATCAATTTACGAAAATTTTCCATAAATGTTCCAATAGGTAATTCCTCTTCTAAATAATCTAACCTTGTGGATTCTTTCCCAAATTTTGTTTCAAACTTTATGTACTTGTAACTCTTGTAATTTACCTTCTTCATCATGTCAGTATCTTCATTTCTCAAAGGTATTTTAGCTAAATTTTTACATGTTTCACATAGTCCTTTTATGCATTTCATTGGACCATCTGCATCATCATCAGATTTATCACATAAGATGGATGATATGAACTGACTTAACTATTTAGGAGGAACATTTTCAACACCATCACTTTCTTCTCTGATCTTTCGAAACACCTAATAGTAAATATCAAATTCAATATGGTAATGACAACAACAAGTTTCAAAAACTTCGTTTGCCTTCACATACCATGGCCTTAACATTTCAAACATTGTTTTCCCAATATTTATATGAGGATTTGCATCACAAAATGTCACATACATCTCAATGTTTTGTATGTAGTTCATAATCATTTGGCTTGATCTTGTGTTTGAGAATCTCTACTATTTGATGAAGGACGGGTATGTTTGTGCCAAAAAATTGAGACCAACTTCCTAACACCATCTTCAATCTTGTCAAAATGAGGAATCCTACACATCAATGCCCAATTGCCTTCTACAGTACTGTCATCCAAAACCTTTCTCCTTTTCACATATCTTGTTAGTGTCTTTCTACTTAAGCTAATTTCACTTGAAAGTGAAGAGATCTGACATTTTCTTGGCATTTGCTAACTTACAATAAATGTCAACATCATTTTTCTTGAAATTCTCTTATCAACTAATCGAGACTTTTTGCCAATGAAACTCAAACCTTTTGTAACATTTTGGACAATATCTTTTTCTAAGTGTCTTTTCCTCTTTTTTGTGAAATCTACAACCAATAATTTTAATGGCTCTTTAACTCATCATGAAGAAGTATACTTGATAATAGTTGGGCTTGACCAAGTGTATCACGATGTTTGAAATGCTTCTCAAGTATTTCCTTTGAAGTTATATTCAATAACCTCTTAGTAACATAAGAAAGTTGTTCAACATAAAATTCCAATTTCTTTTATCCATTTCAAGTAAATGATCTATATTTCTATAATAAATATTTCTCTTAACCTCTTTAATTAGATTCATATGCATATTTGTAGAAGGAAGAAATCTCGACCCCTCTCCAGCATTAAAGTTTGGTTGGCCTCCTCCCTAGCATCAATTGTGTGTGGTTGGGCCTCCTCTGCTCCAGTACCTAATTTAGGCTCGACTTCTACTCCAGTTTCTATATGTTGAGCCCCTACACATGTATCATATAAAAGAGAGAAAATTTAAATAAAATATATTTAAGGGATGGATATATAAACTCATTTTCAAAAAACTATAATGTAAGTTTTCACATTTTAATATTTTATCATTCTCTATATTATATAATATTAAAATAAGCTTAAAAATGTATATAACATTATTTTTCCATTTTCTCTCAAATCATTGTAAAATTAAACATGTAAAATTCTAACATCATTTTCCTCATGTAGATATATACAAGTGCATAATGGAATCTAAAAAGTGTATGTGATATCTAGGACTAAATTATAGATCTATGTTACAAACATCTAGAGAACCTTAAAAATCATTACACACAATTTTCAAACAATTAAGCTTTGGGAAGATTTGAAAAGTTCAATGGTTAGTCTTAACATTAATGTTGTTTGGAATGCATTGGTTCATTATAAAGCCATCAAAAGTAGAGGTCAAATGAATTAGCCTAATGGACTACAAGCATCATCAAAATAAGGATCTTTGTATAGCTTCATAGTTAAGGAAAATTGTTTAGTGTTTTCTAAATTATAGCCACCAAGTTACATGAAATAAAATTTATTCATGGAAAGAGAATCAAGGAAGGTAATATTTAGCAATGTTTCATGGTTTTATCCTTGGGTATTTCACGTATGACAAAGAGATTTATGCTTTGGTACAAGTGGTGAAAAATTGGAAGCACTATTTGTTCACCTTAAATATATCATTTCTTAAATGGACCATTGACCATTACAATGCTTACAAGATCAATATAAGGTTGAGGAAGCACACCATGTGTTACAATGGGACATTGTTTCTTAAACAATTCCACTTAGTCATAAAAGTATATGTGAGGGAAATTATATCTATAAAGAGGATTTTGGAAAGTCTTGTACTAGTAGACCTTGAAGAAGGTAAGAAAGATGAATTTGTTCATAAGACTAATTTTCATGTGAAGAATGGTTTTATCTTCAAGTTGGGTTTGTTGTGCATTCTAAAAGAGGAGATTAGTCTTATTGAGGTGCATGCACCCCTAAGGTGGATGGGAACTTTGGGGACACTAAACCATATCTAATTTATAGTATTACATTAATTAGACTTGATGATGCTAATTATGTTTCATAATGCACTTGACGTGACATGTTATTAAGGCAAGTAATTGGAAACTAGAAAGTTATATCAACCACTTCAAATTATCCAAACACTATAATTTGAAAATATAGTGACACATTTTGTAGGTGATTTACCTATGATAAGAAAAACGTGCATGGATATCTCTTTGTGGTGGTTGATAGGTTTAGAAATTTAGACGAATGTAGAACATGTAGGAATCTAATTTGTATTAAAATTAAATCAAAAATTAGAAACTATACTCAAACCCTAGAGTTGAGGAAGTAGTGGAAAGAGATACAAACCCTAGAGAGAAACTAGGGAATCTAGTGAATTTAACCTAGACAATTTGGATGAATGTAGAACACATATAGGAATCTAATTCTAGTTTAATATTAAATCTAAAACTAGAAACTACATTGAAACCCTAGAGTTGAGGAAGGAGGGGAAAGAGATATATAAACCCTCTAGGAGAGGAACTAGTGAATTTTTAATAGGTACATAATTTTTTTGGAATCTCAACAAAATTTGAAATCTAAAATTTTTGAAACATTTTTATACAAATTAAAAAATACATACCTTCTTTTTTTGAAATATCATTGCACTCTTTCTTTAGTTAATTTTTGTTCATTTTCTGTTGAATATGACCACATAGCCTTATTTTGCCTTGTTCTTTTATTTCCCATTTCCTCCTTTAAAAAATATCAGTCCCAAATTCCTTCACCAAATACTTTGTCCTTAAAAAACTCCCAAAATTGCAAACACAATTTTTGTAATTTTTTCCAAATGTTTCACTTGCAAATAATCTAAAAAATGTGACTATTAGGACATATATTTCTTAATTTAAAAAATATATTTTACCTCTTATTTATATTTAACTTTCACATATTTTTTTTTAAAATACAGTTGGCTTAACAACCTTCGTTCGAAGGTTGTTCATTATGCATTTTTTTAAATTTTTTTACTTAGTCACCTTCGTTCGAAGGTTGACAGTTATGAATTTTTTTTTTTTTTTTTTGGCCGGCTGAAAGGACCTTCAAACAAAGGTACCTTTGTGCGAAGGTACCTTTGTTCGAAGGTACCTTCAAACAAAGGTGTCTAGATGGCCTCTTCCATTCTTTGTCTCAAGTTTTCCTCAGAATTTTCAATTTCAAACCTCGGGTTGGACCTCCAAATGGAATGAACTTGACAAAATAATTTTCAAGACTGTAGCCCTCAAAATGAGATTTCTAACAAGTATAATTTTAAATATGTTTAATTTGATTGTTATATTTATTTTCTATTATAGGTTTTCATCGAACATCAAATTCTTTATTCTACACATGGAAAAATAGTAAACTTATGAAATTTATTTTTGAAAAATATATGTGCACTAGATACTGATGTCCTTGTTTCAAAGAAAAAGAGTGAATTTGGATATATACAGAAAAAGTTACGCTATATGGTATAAACCTATGTCTAAATTATAATTAATCTCACTTCAAAAATTAATTAAAAAAATATGTATCAAAAAATTATGAAAAAATATCCACGCACTAGATATTGGTGTTACAAATGTATGTTTAAAAATTTATAATTTTATCTTTTCTATAAAAAAAATTTATGCTATATGGTATAAACGTCACTTTTTAAAATATTGTTAACTATAAAAAAACAACTTATTAAAAGTTACGTAAAAAAATCACAAATTATTTTTAAAAATTTTAAAATATACTACACACGAAATCTCAAAAATTACTAGTTTACACCGTCTTTGAATTCTTAACAGTTTAGTTGCTATAGGTGTCAGAAAGTGAAAATTTGGTTTAAAATGTTGATTTCAATGTCCCACTTTGGCCAAAAAGTGGGACATAGTATTGTGGGATCACCCACCTACTTTTTTCTTTTACATTTCAATTGTTGACATTACTAAGTAGTGATTGTTCATGCTTATTTTAGATTTCATATCAAATGCTACTATGGAATTTTGTGCATGCAAGCATGAAGATAGAGTTATCATCACATGGAATTTGAATCGATCATCATCCACATCCAAATCCTTTTTACATGTGCTTGTCATTTAATTTCATGTTGGTTGCTTATTTTCTTTGACATGCATGATTCATGGTAGTTCATGTGAAATTCAAAGAGGAAGCAAAATGTAGAGGTCAAAAATGCATCACTAGCATTTTTCTCCACTCATTCTAAAATCACTTTGACTCTTTGTCCCTAGTGCAATAGTCTAGTGCTCAAATAGCATACTTATATACAAGACTTCACATTTAGGTTGAACATCATCTAAACCTGAGTCCTTATTCCCAATGCTCTAGACCCAACCGTTAATTCTATTATTTTTAGTCTTAGATCATGACCATAGGTGTGGCCCTCAATTTGGTTTAGGATTGCAAGTGCAACCTTGATATTCCCCATTTTCAAAAATCAAATTTAATCATGGGACTAAGCCTAACTAACTTCAACTATATCCATTACCCACTAGCTCAAGCATAAAATATTGAAATTTGAATGCTAGGATGTTGTATATAATGAAAAACTCTAGGTCATTTAGATATCACCTAGATCCAACATCTATCAATCTAATCATTGCATTATCATCATAGAGAGCATTCATCAACATTTGCAATCATAAGGATATATACATAGGAATTTGTAGTCTACTTGGTGCATCTCCAGACTTGTTCAAAACTTCGTTGAATTGGTATAAAGGGCATGAATGCCATCAAGACAAGATGTGGATTCCCCACTCTTGATAGTAGATTGCATAAGTGCTTTTTAGCACCACCTAGTCTAGATATTTGTAGGCAAGCAGATTCCTAAATAAATAGGACCATAGGTTCAAGACAAGAAATCTAGGTTCATGGTCATACAACAAATTTGAGGCAACAATTTTCTAGATCAAGGTCACACCTATAAACCTAACAAAGCACATATCAATTTCTAGTCTATTAAAGCTTCACTATCACAAATCTATTTACAAAAGTATGCATTTCAAAAAAACATCCATTATTTCACACAAAGCTAAATATCTCTTTCTCTCTTTATCAATTTCAATACAACTTTTAGTGTTTTATCTAGACCTAACTTATTTATCATTACTATATTAATTACTTAATTGAGTAATTAACCTCTACATACATCCATAGAGGATTTATTTTAACCTCTTTAAACATAGATAAAATAATTAAATCATTATTTAATGATTAACTAATATAAAATTTAATAAAATCTATAAAATGTTATATACAATTAAGGAAGGCAAGACAGAAATTTAAAAAAAAATACAATAAATAAGATACTCCACACCCTAACTCCTTAAAAAATATAATAGAGTCAACTTAATGTCTTAATAATATTTAGTGTGAGAAATGAAAAAATATCCAATATTTTACAATAAAAAATAAAAGTGTATCTTTAAAAATAAGGAAAAATTAAACAACAAATATTTAAAATAATCTTATCTTCTATAATCCAATGCATAAATTCATTTTAATTTTTAATTTTGCAATATAAAATATAAAAATAACTTCTCATACTAATTCATTATTCATATATACACACACACACACATATATACATATATAGCTGTATATACATTTATATATAGATATGCATACATGTATAATGTATATACATACATATATATAGATATAGACATATATATTTATATACATCTATATATAGATATACCTATACATGTATACACATATATAAACATATACATACATATATATACATATATATTTATATACATCTATATATAGATATACATATACATGTATACACATATATAAACATATACATACATATATACATATATATATAAACATATGTATACATATATACATACACATAAGGCTTTCTCCTATGCATGTGATAGCTACTGTGATGGCGTGGGTTTGTTCGGTGAAGGCGGTAAATAAGTACTTGTGTAGTTTCAGTTTGTCTAGTTATGATACTTAAGTATAGTTTTGAGAGCAGGCCACTGTAATTTGCCCCTCTCAGTTTTTGTATAAGGGGAAGGGATTTTCTCAGTTGTTAGTTTATACCTGTTAGTAGCAGTTATGTTTGGGGGTTTAAGACATGATCCTTCTGTTTTTGGATGGGTCCCGGGTCCCTTAACCAGGGTTATAATAAAAAAAATAAATAAACATATATATATAAACATATACATAAATATATATGTCTACATGTTACAAATATATTTCTTAGTAAATACAGTATTTCTTGGTGCTGTTGAATGTAGACTGTTTCCCTTTAGACTGCTTGTCAGCATGAGCATATAAACTTTTATTCTTAATTCAATATAAGAAAGATAAATTAGATTGATAAGTTTTAATTATTAGCTGTCTAACAGCAGAAATTACTCGTGATTATGACACCAAAAAAGATTTTTCTATTTCGTCAATCATTCTTCAATTACACCAATCATAGGCCTACTCTACATTGAATTAATCATGTTTTATGGATTGTCTGTTGCCAATTCTTTTATCATGTGAAGGCCATAATGGATGTTGGAATGATTTTCCCTCACGAACTCTTCAATCTTTTTATCAACAGTACACTAAATAGTCAAAAAGGTGAGAAGAAACCAGTAAAAGAAGAGCACCCACTCCATGCATGGCGGGGCATAGTGGATTCCAAAACGTACATCCCCACTATGAACTGATCATCATATATTATGTTAGGTAGTTGGCAATTGATTGTAAACCAAATACAAATGACAGCATGAAAACAAAGAAAAATAGTGTCAAAAGTCTCTGTTTAGGTTGTCTCCTCAAAGGTGGAAAAGATATTTAATTTACCTGGAGCAAGAAAACATGCCAATGAAACTTTTATGTTTTCAAACGAAGACCAAACCTAAAGTACTAAGACTGGAAAAAGAAAATTTTGTGGCTGATACTTAAAGTAGGAGCTGTATCATGCCTATAAGCTGTACATCACCGAATTGATATTTTTTAAAACAGTGAGGGAAAACTATGTAGGAAACACATTTTATAGGCATTGATAGAAGATAGTCTAAACATGAGTGATTGCAGATTGTTTTTCAACAGATTCTTTTCACTTTCCTTTTCCAATAGGGCGTGCCTTCAACTAGAGCAGCACAAAATGTGCTCTAGATATAATCAATGTAAATTCACATCAACCTTCTGAGAGAGGATTTGTAGTATCTGGTACTATATACATTTCTAACCATAGCTAAATCAGGTGTCAAACTACTTTATAATCACTAAATTTTAGTCTAAATCTTTTCTGGGTTTTTAGTGTAGATAAAAACAGATTAATTTATTAATTTATTTATGTATACAGTTGAAATTTAGCAGTGAGTTAAGTGGTTTTTAGTTTTTAGTGTAGATAAAAACAGATATATTTATTTATTTATTTATGTATACAGTTGAAATTTAGCAGTGAGTTAAGTGGTTTTTAGTTTATCAGTGAAGTTGAATGGTTTATAAAAGGTTTATTGGGGATTAAGTTTTGCCAAAGTCTGACATTTTAAATGGATGAGATCAAGATAGTGCCTTGAATGATTTTGATAGAATAAATATAATTTTTAACAAAAAGAAATCAATTATTTATACAACTTTAATTTATACCAACAAATTAAAAAACAATAAAAAAATTATTTATCCTCTAAATAAAAAAATAACAATAAAAAATTATATTTATAAATTAATAAAGAAATAAAAAAATATATCTCTATTCCATGAGGTATAGGCTTTTTATAAAGAAAACCAGTAAAAATTATCTTTGTTTATGTGATATAGACATTTCATTAAGTAAAGAATAATTATCATCATAGGGATAGCTTTTTTTAGATTTTTCATTGCTTATTTGAGATGAGATGAATTTTAATTATTTATTAGTACCTGGTACTATTGCAATGAGTTTGCACTTATCTAGTTATTAATCTATTGATTGCAAACCAATCAAAAGATAGGATTATTTTTCTTGTCGGACAAATTTGATTTAAATTTGTACTTTTCCTATGTTAACATGATAAATTTTTAACAAAAAATTATTTAGAAATGATTTATCTGTATTGTCGTTCCCTGAAAAAAAATGGATTGTCGGGAGAGTGCAACAAAAAACTATAAATGCAGAGAGAATTTTGGTTTGAGGGGAGCACGTGGCAAGTAAACAAATTATGAACACAAATTTTGTCTCCCATTAGTTAAGTCATGTCTAAATGGATGGGGATTAATTTTTTGCTTCATTAGCTAAAAGTAATTTAATTTCAATTTAGTTTTTAGTGTTCTACACATTTTATTTTATGTAATTAGATTATTTTAGGGATTTCAATTTTATTTACTAAAAAAGTTAAAAATCTTGAATTTCAATTTTATTTAGTCAAAACTTTAAAATCTACAGTATCATGAATTTAATTACATTTTTTATTTTATTCTTCAAACTTACAATATTTTAACGCATTTTAAATTATAAAAGTATTAGTATTATTACATTAATTAATTCTTTAATCATTATAATCATTATTATTATATTATTTAAATATTTAATATTTAATTTTGAAAATTTATATTTAAATTTTAAGTGAAAATATGAACATTGAATATTATAGGAAACAACTTCCTATTATGTTAAATATACATCCTAATATTTTTTTTATAAAACAATAGTGACAAAGAGTTTAAAGACTATTTTGTTACTTTGCTTATATTTAATTAAATCTTTCCAGTGTAAATATTAAATTGAAATTAACGAATTTAATTTATTATTTACAAACCTAAAAACCTAAATCAAAACCTATTCCTAACAAATTGAAAATATTAAAAATCGGTGCAGTTCACCTAACTATACCATTCAACTACCCAAACCGCTTTTACTCCAAAAAATTTTTATAAATACCTTACATTTCCCAAATCAAAATTATGACGAGGACAATCTAGGAGTTATGCAGGTTTTGGTACATTTATGGAGATATCTCCAGGTGTTGCAAAAAAAATTGAATTTTTTTAAAATTGTTTTTTTAGTTTATGGGCCATTTAGTCCCTTTATCCATTGTCTTTGCTATAACTCTTTTACAGTTCATAGTATATTAAATTAGATTTTATCTATTCCCTTGTGCTCGTGCAGGTTTTTCAATTGATTTGAGTTGATGTAGTGGTTGTTATTTACTTCATTGGCTCAACAATTTCTTGATCATTAAATTTTCAATCCATAGGTTGTTATTTTGTGCTATTTATTTTAAAATATCAAACTTTAATATTTGATGGCATTGGTTTTTTTTTTAATCTTGACATTTAAATCTTTAGGATTTTTGAATGCTTCAAATAACAAATCCTTAGCCTCACTCCACATAATGAGCTTGTGCCAAGGAAACTATAAGTAGACCTATTTTTAACTAGTTATTAATAATTCTTTTTGCAACCAATGAGAACTGAAATAATTTTTCTATTTAAAAATATTTAGCTATTACTATTGTATAGATGCAAATATTATAACAAATTGAAAAATTATTTTTCTTTAATCTAATTGGTAGAAAACTTTTATATTATAAGGGTGATTTATGTTTAATAATATTTTATAACTATATTTTATTAGGGTTTTATCAAATCAAATAAAAAAGGGAAAAGTATACGATAAGGAAGTGCATTATATTTTTAAGATTTTACTAACTATATTTAGGAACATAACATCACTTCATTTAAATATTTTCCATCACACTAGATTTTTAACTGCTGAGTAAATAAAATTGAAATCCCCAAAATAAAAGTATTTTTCATGGCACTAGATTTTTAACTCTTGAGCAAAAAAAATTAAAATCCTAAAAATAACCTAATTTTGTAAAATAAAATAAAATCAAAATTTTTCTTTACAAAGCATGCATATTTTTATTTATTGATTTCTTTTCACATCTATTTTATAAAAAAATATTAGGGTTTAAATTTGTTTTATAACTATATTTTAGGGTTCTACACATAAATAACCTAATTTCATTAAAATATTTCTTAACTATTCATTTGATCTTAACCATTGATGTCTAATTAAATGGAGTTGAACCACATACTTTTATTAAATGAATGCACCCAAAATTAATACTAAACCACAATATTAGATTAATTAAAATAATTAAAATCATGTTCTCTCAAAGTAGTTACTATTATTCCTTAAATAAAAAATTAAGTGATTAAGACAATTTAATATTATTACATTTTAATGGGAAAGAATGGCGTTCGCGTGCTCTGCAAGCCGAGCTAGGGCAACCGTGCCCTAGCTCGTTCTCTGTGTGTTGCTCGCTTCTGCGTTGTGGGGGGGGTTTTTTGAAGCTTTCGGGGTGGTGGTGGTGGGTTTTTTCTTTTTTGGAGGCCTTCTTGCTGCCGTTTGGGTGGCTTGTGGGTGGAAGGGTTTTGATCCTTCCCTTGGGGTTTTGTCTTTTTCGATTTCTTGCAAACGTGTCCTGGGGGTTTGCATGCCTGCTGGGGTTCTTGTTTTTTGCTATGCAGGGTGGGGAAACATCTGGGGCTAGCCCCAAATTGGATTTCCGATCAGCAGTTGGTTCAAAGCCTCCGGCACATGGAGTGAATGTTTTTGATAATACGCTGTTTTCTTCAGCGATGGAGATGAATGATCTAGGATCGGTTAGTGGTTCCCGAATAACAAAGATTAATGGGTGTTTGGAAAGATGCAAAGAGCGACCGAAGTTGATTATCCCGATGGAAATGCTTGCAGATGATATTGAATACTATTCAAGGCACTCTTTTTATTGCAAGTTCATGGGTTTGAGAGTCTCGCTGCAATTTTTGGAATCTTGGGCTCAGCGGACTTGGATGCCAGAGGGGGAGATGGAGATTAGGCTCCTTGCGAACAACTTTTTTATGGTCTCTTTTGATTGCTTGGCAGATCGGAATAAAGTCTTCGAGGGCGGCCCCTATTTTTATAACCAGGTGGGTTTGTTTATAAAGCCATGGCATGCTGGCTTCAACCCGACTGAGGCACTACCAAGTCGAATCCCAGTTTGGGTTCGGTTGCCGTGGTTTCCAGTGGAGTGTTGGCGGGATGACGTGTTGCATTTGGTGGCTTCAATGCTCGGTAAACCTGTTGGGTCTTCACAACAGACACAGTATAAAAAGGTAATGACTTTTGCTCGTATCTGTGTAGAAATTGATTTAAGCAAGCCACTACCAGATTCTATTGAAGTGAGTGCTGGATCATATACTTGGGTGCAACAGCTAGATTACGAAACCCTACCTTTTCGGTGTCGTCTTTGTCATGAATATGGTCACTTGCAGCGTAGGTGCCCTAGGGCTAAGCCTATGGTGCCCCAACCTTCTCAGCCTTCTCGTAATCCACCTAGGGCTGATAATGGTAAGGAGCCTATTCCGGGTGATGGTAATGGAGATGATGGCTATGTCCCTGTCAAGGCTCGCAATAGGAATCGGGGCCAGAAGCAGACCTTGAGGGAGAGGCAGGTTGATGAAACTTTTAATAGGTTTGAGGTGCTGGATGATCTCAGCCAGGGGGAAGTGAATCCGGGGTTGCTGAACTTGGATCAGGGAACTTTGGGTACAGGACAGGATGGGCCACCATTGGAGGCCATGCAGGTTGTGCAAGAGATTGGGGTTGGGGAGATGGATACGGATCAACAATTGACTGTCCAGACTGAACAAGAATCTTCTATTGGAGCTTCGAAGAGTGGTGGAGGTGGTTCCCCATTGCCCCTGAAAGGAAGCAAGAATGTGGGGAAGAGCTCGTTGGCCTCCCCTCTTTTGGGTATTCAGCAAATTGAACTGAAGAAAGGGATTAGTGACAGGACTTCCAAGTTGGGAAGGAAGAAGGATATGGAGAAGATTAAATTAACTGGGGAAACTTTGGTGGAGTCAGGGTCAGTCAAGACTCTGGATTCACATTTTTCATGCCCCCAGAAATGATTGTTCTCTCATGGAATGTAAGGGGCTTGAACAGTGGCCCTCGACAAAAAGCTGTTCGTGATTTGGTTAGGAATCATTCTCCGGATGTTCTTTTTCTTCAGGAGACTAAATTATCTGTAGATAATATGTTGGCCATGGCTCCTAAGCTGTGGAAATATGGTGAATGCCAGTGTATGGGGGCTCTTGGTGCTTCTGGAGGGGTGGCTTGTTTTTGGAACCCTCGGAAGATTTTCCCTCTCTGGTGGATGTCCTCTAGATCCTCTATATCCCTAGTCGCCTCTTGGTATGAGACTGGTGAGTGTATTCTCCTCTCTAATGTGTATGCTCCTGTTGAGTTTCCGGGTAAACAACTTCTTTGGTCCCATCTTCATTTTGTTCGAAGCTTAGCTCCTTACCATCCGTGGGTTATGGCTGGCGATTTTAATGCTATTGTGGAGTTGTCTGAGAAAAGAGGTGGTATTCCTAGGTTGGAGCCTTCTGCTCTATTATTCAGAGATAGCATTTCTGAATTAAATCTTATTGATGTTCTGCCAAGTAATGGTTGCTTCACTTGGAATAATAGGAGAATTGGTGAGAGTTGTGTTGCTGAGAGGCTTGATCGATTCTTGGTTTCCTGTTATTGGGTTGGAGACTTATGGTCCACTCGATCTGAAATTCTTGATTGGAGAGGCTCTGATCATTGGCCTATTAAGCTTAGCATTATCTCTGCTCGGAGGCCTCGTTCTCCCTCATTCAAGTTCCAGATTATGTGGTTACGGGATCCTACTCTTCATGAACTTGTGGCTGAGTGGTGGCAGATTGGTAGACCAACTTTTGGTACGGCAATGTACACATTCTCTAAGCTTCTTCAGTTTGTCAAATATCAGCTTAAAAGGTGGAATCGGCGATGTTTTGGTAATATCTTTCATGCTAAGGTTGCTGCCCAGGAGGAGTTGAATAATATTACGCAGTTGATTCGTGAGAATGGGGCCTCTGAGGATCTTCTAAGGGAGGAGGCTAAGACTTTGAAAGTGGTTGAGGAATTTGAATTGCGGGAAGAAATATATTGGAAGCAAAAGGCCCGGGTTGAATGGTTACAGGAAGGTGATAAAAACACCGCCTTCTTCTTCAATTCTGTGAAGGACAGGAGGTATGGTAATTCCATTCCTTTTTTGGTGAATGATAGGGGTGAACGTCTTGCCTCGTTTCAGGAAATCTCTGCTGAGGCATCTCAATATTTTGCTACTTTATTTAGGGAGGATTCTCGCGGGGGCTCGCTTGAGGAAGCACAAGTTCTTTCTTGTATTCCTCAGTTGGTCTCCAGGGAGGCAAATGAGTATCTGATGAAAGATATCTCTCTTGATGAGCTAGAGGGGATTGTGTTTCAGATGAAGAAGGGTAAAGCTCCTGGTCCCGATGGTTTCCCAATTGAATTTTTTCAGGAATTTTGGGATATCATAAAGTTGGATCTTCTGGCGGTTGTCCTTGAATCCCAGAGGAATAAGCAGATGCTTCGTGCTCTAAATTCCACCTTCCTTGCTCTCATACCCAAGTGTGAAGGGGCTGATAGGTTATCTCAGTTCCGGCCTATCTCTCTTTGCAATGTGGCTTACAAAATCATTTCTAAGTTATTGGCTGAGCGATTGAAGAAGTGGCTTAAAGTGCTGATTTCAGAGGAACAGAGTGGATTTGTGGCAGGTCGACAGATTCTTGACGGGGTTGTCATTGCTACGGAGACCATCCACTCCATGGACAACTCCCATGAGAAGGCTATGTTCATTAAGCTAGATATGGCTAAGGCTTATGACAGGGTTAGGTGGTCTTTTTTGCAGAAGATCCTTGTTTCTTTTGGCTTTGGTGAAGAGTGGATCCAATGGGTCATGAGTTGTGTCATGTCTGTTTCCTTCTCAGTTTTGATAAATGGAGATCATTCTGAACTTTTTTGTGCCTCACGGGGCTTGCGCCAAGGGGATCCTCTTTCTCTGTATCTTTTTCTGCTTCTTGTGGAAGGCCTTGGACGTTTGTTGAAAAGAAGGGTGGAGCTTGGTACCATTCAGGGTTGGCGATGGGGTGGAGACTTGCCTCCACAATCTCATTTACAGTTTGTTGATGATACTGCCTTGATGGGGATGGCTACTGTTAGGGAAGCTACTAACTTGAGGCAGGTGTTGGACATATATCTTGTTGCTTCAGGACAAATGATTAATGAGGAGAAGTCATCCATATTCTTCTTCAATACACCGACCCCCATTCAGAGAAGAATTGCTAATATCTTGAGGTTTCAGATAGGGGTTCTCCCTTTGACTTATCTGGGTTTCCCAATTTCTGTTCGCCCTCTTCCCAAGGGTTCTTGGCAGAATATTATTGATAAGCTCCGTGCAAAAGTTAATCATTGGACCCACAGATGGTTGTCTTTTGCGGGGCGGGTTCAGCTTCTCAAGTCGGTGGTGTAGGCTCTCCCTACCTACCGATGTATGCTTCAGGTGGCTCCTATGGGTTTTCTGAGGGAGTTGGATTCTCTTGCAAGGCAGTTCTTATGGGCGGGAAGTTTGTCATCCTCCAAGTGGAGCCTGGTCAGGTGGGATGTTGTGTGTAGCCCAAAGCAATTTGGTGGTCTTGGTCTTCGACAGTCTGCGTTATCTGGAGTGGCTGTAGCTGCTAAGCTATTTTGGAGATGGTGTGTGGAACTGGATCAGCCATGGGCCAGGATATTATCTCATAAGTATTTCCTGGGGATTCCACGGCAGGATCTCCCTCGTTACCCTCTTGAGGGGAAAGGTTCAGTGATTTGGAATACTCTTCAAAAGGGTGCTAAGCTTATCAAGGAAGGTTTATTTTGGATTTGTAGACGGGGAACTGAAGCTCTCTTCTGGTCGGATTCTTGGGATGGATTCCCTCCACTTACTTCTCAGTTCCCCAACCTTCTTCCTTTGTGCCAAAGATTTCTCGAGGCTGGATGGGCTAGGGTGAGTGACTTCAAGTCTGTTGCTTCTTTTGGTCAGTTGGAGGTAGCTCAGTGGAAGGATCCTGCAGTGTGGCCAGATTTGGGACTTGTGGAAGATAGTGCTGAGCTTCACAAGATTCTTCATAGTAGGAGTTGTAGTTCTCTTTTGGAAGAGGATATTCTTGCTTGGACCCATAATCCTAAGGGGGTTTACTCTGTTGCTTCTGGTTATCAGGTGTTATTGGCTCAGAAGCTAACTGGGGTAGAGGTTCATTGGTGGAAAAGGGTGTGGAATAAACTCTCGTGGCCTAAATGCAATTGCTTTGTTTGGACTTTGGCTTGGAATAGGTGTTTGACCTGGGATAACATTCGTAAACGGGGATTTCAAGGACCTTCAATTTGTGTTTTGTGTGGGGGAGCAGAAGAGGATTCTTCGCATTTGTTCTTCCGGTGCCCCTTTGTTGTGCAGCTTTGGCATTGGTGGTGGGAGGTTTGGAAGCTTCCTTGTATTCATGCGTGCTCTTTGGTTGAATTCTGGGATAGTATGGGAAGACCTCCTTCTATGGCTTCCTTTTTGCAGGAAGTTTGGTTCGTGGGTCCTACCTTTCTGCTTTGGCAGATTTGGCTGGAGCGGAACCGCCGAATTTTTCGTGATCAGAAGTTGGTGGATCGGCAAGTTTGGTTGCGTATGCTAGGAATGGTGCAGGAGTCAGTTTCAGCTAAGTGTGATTTGGTTTTCCCCTTGGAGAGAGGTGATGATGAGTTGATGGCCAGACTGGGTCTTCAAGAAATTCATTCTTCTTTTTTCAGTTCCAGGAACTATAGGCATGGAAAAAAGAGGGTTCAACGGGTTGGAAGGTGGTTACTTCCTCCCAATGGATTTTTAAAGATCAATACTGACGGTTCTTCTAGGGGCAATCCTGGGCCTGCTGGAATTGGTGGAGTTGGTAGGGACTCAGCTGGGTCGGTGATTTTTCTGTTCTCTATACATGAGGGGGTGAAAACTGTTAACTTCATGGAGGGTCTGGCAATTCTGCATGCTATTGAGAGGGCCCTTGCTTTGGGCTGGAGAAAAGTTATATGTGAAGCTGATTCACAGATTTTGATTAATCTCTTGAATGAGCGGAAGATATCTGATATTAATTGGCAGTTGGCTTCGGTGGTTCAGCGGATTCTTCAGGTTAGTTCTCGGTTGGAGGAGGCATCCTTTGTTCACATCCCAAGGGAGTGGAATCGAGTTGCCGACTGCTTGGCCAAATGGGCCTCTGAGCATGATAGTGGTTGGAAAGTTGAGGATTGGGATCAAGTTAATCCTGAGCTGCATCTGGATTTAGACCGGTTCTTGGAGGAGGATAGGAGGATACATGAGGATAGTTGATGTTGTTTATGCTGTGGGGTTTTCGCCTTGTTTTCTGGGGCTGGGTCCCCTTGTTATTATTGTAATGCTCTTTTCTGATTTCTAATAAAGTTTTTACCCCTTTGTTTTTAAAAAAAAATATTATTACATTTTAATATCTTAGACAGACATTTCAAATCTATCCACATTGTTATTATATTATGTAATTATTGTTCAAACGTACAATATTTTAATGCATTTTAAATTGTAATAGTATTCAATATTATTACATTTTAATATTTTAGGCAGATATTTCAAATCTATCCACACCCAGTTAGGCTTAGGGTTATACACATTTTATTTTATGAAATTAGATTATTTTTGGGATTTCAATTTTATTTAGTCAAGAGTTAAAAATTTAGGATTTCAATTTTATTTAGTCAAAAGTTAAAAATCTACAATATCACAAAAAATATTTCGCCATGTTAGTACATTTTTTATTTTATTCTTCAAACTTACAATATTTTAATGCATTTTAAATTATTTAAAAGTATTAGTATTATTACATTTTGAGGAAATATTTGTGTTATTTAATAGACTTTGTAAAATTGTAGTTTTATAGTTTAGAAATATTTTAGTCCTATTTTATTTTTACCAAATTAGATTATTTTTGAGATTTCAATTTTATTTACCCAACACATTTCAACACTCTTCAAAAATTAATTTTTGGAATGCAATTTGTCTATCAACAAAAAAATTACAACTAAACAAATACTATATACAACCAATAGCTAATCAACAAAAAAATAACAACTATACAAATACTATAATAACAACACTACAAGGCAGGTACTGGCCACTACGTGACACTTGTTTTAATGGTCTTTGTTCTTATATTAGTTGTAGATTGGATATTTAAGATGTTGTGTTCAATTTTTAAAGTTGTGAATGAGATTTTTTTTGTTATAATCTCCACAATGTTGATTAATACAAAAATATTATATACTAGTAGAGATATCTTAAATACATCTATTTAAAAAAAATATCATTTTTGAACTATTTTATTTACTTAAGAGCTATTTTATTTTATTTTAGAGTTTTTTTTTGGTATAGTAATAAAAGAAATAATACAACACATGCAAACAATTAAATGAAAAACAAATCAAATGTAATAATTTAATATATTTTCTACTAATAATAATAATTATTTTGTAATTTTTTGATTTGATATTTTCTTATTTAATAAAGCATCAATAATATTATGTTTATTATTAAATGATATCATTAATTTTATTTAATTTTTACTATTTTTTATTTAATTTTTCTTATTTAATAAGGCATCAATAATATTATGTTTATTAGTATATATTAATTATTTGACATGCTATCCAATTTAAGTTAAAAGTTTTTTATGTAACATAAAACTTATTACTACTACTATAACTTTTGGCATAACTAATTTTGTAATTTATAAATTAAATGGTTTAGATAAATAGTACAAATGTTAATAATATATTTATATAATTGTAAAATAATTTTGGAAGTTAATTTTGTTTGAGGTGGTTATGATCAACCTTCCTACCTACTTGAATAATTAGAATTGTTATAAGAGTAATTTGAGTAATTATATGTTTCTTTTTAGCAATCCAAATGATGTACAATGAAATACTTTTCTTAAATATTAAAGTGAATACTCCTTTCACACACTAAATTGATCTTTTTTCTATTGGTTTAGGTCTGGACAACTGAGAGGGGGGAATCAATTGTCACATATTTTAATCTTTTCTACCATTGATCTTCCTTTACAACTTATAATCAAATTAATGATATAAACATTTCATCATTAATCAATAACACATGAGCAGAGACATAAATAACATACTTGACACCAAGATTTTTGATGTGGAAACCCAGTTAAGGGAAAAACCACGGTGGGGGTTAACCCACAAAAATTAATACCCTGTTAAAAGTATTTTTACAAATGAGAATGCACATGCATTCGGGCTCACTGCTCAAATAGAGGCTCACTACCTACAGAAAGATTACAAGAGAATAACAGAGATCTTGAACTAATAAATAACATCTACCCATGCAAGAGTTTCAGTTCTAGTTAAGTGCAAAAACTAATCTTACACATTTCATCTTTACTTGCTCTTCTTACTGCTTTGCCTTCATTCGCTCCTTAGATTTTCTGCTCTTCTCACAATTACACCTTATTCGTACACACACTAGAATCATCCAATTCCATTGGATATATATATCCGCAACATGATCTACAATCATTTTATTAGTCGGCTTCAAGAACATTTAGAACTTTGTAGAGTACTCTGCTCTGTCGACTAGATCCATACATAATATGAGATGTGGATCAAAACTTGCATTTGTAAATCATCAATCATGTTGGCTATCATTACTTATCATCACCAATTGCCCAATAAACAACTTCTATGCATCCAGAAATAATATCATTCACAAGGTTGGCCAGTTCTTCTTCTATTTGTTTTGACAAACTAAAACCCAATACTCAGAAGCTAATATCTTTTGAGTCCTTCATCTCCAGAGGATGAAACTCTGGATTTAGAGTGTCTTGACAATGCTTACAACTACCTCAGATCCGCAGCAAACCATGCCTTTCCACCAAATAGATCCGTACCAAGATACCAGACCCTGTCACCTGCTATGTTCCTGACTGCCCGGACTTAGATAAATTCTGATTCTGACTTCTGGTGTGAACTAATTGTGTTATGCAAATGATTGGGATGATCTTAGTTGCCATCAATGACAACACCTATCATGCCTAGCAGTGTCTCTTGCCAACAATCTCCCCCTTTGGCATTGATGGCAACACTTAGTGAAAAAATGACTAAGTGTTGGAATCACTCCCCCTTAGCTTGTGCTCCATACTGTTGTTCACACTGCTTTCCAGTACTCCCCCTTAGCTGGATTCCTCATTTTTCATTGATCTTCACTCCCCCTTTGACATCAATGGCAAAGGGTGGGGTCTACAAGCCAAAATTTTCAAAAATTTGTATATAGGACTGCATGTGTACAACTAATCATTAAGTTCTATTTACATGAACTTGAGAATGTCTACAGAGTTAGTTTTTATTTGCACAATTTCAAAGGCCCAAGTACTCTTCATTCCATCCAAAATAGAGATGTACCCACTTAACAAAAATGAATATGCTTCTGCCTTTGACAGATCTGATGGATCACTAGTCTAAACTGCAGTCTGAGCTTCAGATAGGGCATTATACATTGTCTCTAACTTAGGGGAAATCAATCCCTAAAGCTCACACATTCTCTTTTCTCTTTAACAAGTCTCTTTATCTCATCAGTCAAGCTAATTACTTGACATTCTTGACTTATGGGTGAAATAGTTAGAGAATCAAAATTATTGGACAGATTTGACAATTTCAGTTCTTGTTCCTTTATCTTCTTCTCAATATCCTCATTTACTTTGGGCCAAGATAGACAAAATTTATATACATCACTTCCATCACTTAGAGCATTTTGAACACTCTTTATAATTAGAGCAAGTATAGTCATATCATACCCTATTAAACTCTTAATTTCACTAAATCTCTTATCCAAAAACTCATTTCTAACTTTTGTCTCTGCAGACTTCTCAAAGGACTCAAAATGAGTATTTACAGAACTTACAAGATTTTTCAGATGTCCGGAGGGGGAATCAGATGGATTCTTCTGGTAGGAAGGTATTAATTTTTCCAAAATCCCAGTTGCAAGCCCCAGTAGCTCATTGTCCTCCATGTGGAACTTTAACATCTTTTCTCTAGCCTTTACTTGGGTGAATGATGCAATTTTCATCAATTGCATTGGAGAGAGAGCATCTGGATTGGCTAGTGGAGTAGTTCAGGCTCATCAAGCTCAATCATCTCTTTTTCAAGAAGACTTCACTGCATTTGCAGTGTCTCTTGCAACATTTTCTGAACCATCCTTTTGTTCATTAGATTTCTCAGTATCTTCTTTAGGTGCTTCAACATTTGCACCATCTTCTTTTTCTTTATCTTTCTTTCCTTTTTCTTCCTGTTTCTCTGCTTTACTTTTCTCTGTGTTCTTTGCAGAGGGACTTTTTTTTGTTTGTTCACCACTTGCTACCTGATCTGAAGGGCTCTATGAAGTAGTAATATTATCTTCTTGTATTGATGGGTCAAGTGGATTAGGAGTATCTCCTACATCAACTACTTTATCCATCATTTTTGTATCATCTTGATTTACTTGTTCCACTTCCGGAATAGAGGCTTCACCTAACTCAGATTGCTGCTTAATGAAGTTCTCTTCTTCACCATCAGGAACTTCTTCTGTGACTCTGGGAAAATTGTGTTTTTCCAATGCTTTCAAAAGAATTTCTTGAGTTTCTTTAACAATTTCACTTGTTTCTCCAAGCATGAGTTTGTTCATTCTCCTTTTGCTTCTAAAGTCATCTTTGACTTCCTTGAATATCATATCTATTTGATCAGGTGAAATCTGAGGACACAAATTTATTAGCTCATGTTCCCTGATTTCCATGTCCTTACTCTTGGCATTTTCTTTTCTCAACTCCAAAATATCTGCTAGACTTTGTGGCAACTCAAAAGTTATCTCAATTAGTGCCTTGTTGTAGATGTTGAGATATCTGACAGTTGCTTCCTCCATCACCCTTTTATCCACATCACTGTATTCATCATAGAATTCAATTATGGGTTTTAGATTACCATCTACAGTGATTGACTTTATCACATCCTCCAGGGAAATTGTGGGCTTCTCAACATATTCCTCATATGCTTCTATCTTTTACGTTTTACTAGCCCTTTTGCTCCTGGAGGACTTTTCTCCTTGATTTCAATGTCAGAATCTATATCTTCTTCTTCTTCTTCTCTTATGCTTTCATAGGTCTAGGATGCTTTTGTTTTCTTCCTTTTCTCCCATTTTCTAGATGATTTTGCTTCCAGCTTTGCAGTCTTGGAAGGAACAAGGGCAACAGTAGAGCTCCTAGTAGTTCTTGAAGTGGAAGAGAGTTCCACTACAACATCTGTTTGTTTCTTATCTTATTTCTCTTTCTCAGCCTTTTTAGTTCTTTCTTTGAGTTTCCTCATAGCCTCCTTAGTTAGGCCCAGATTTTTAGCTAATTGCTCAACTTCTTTTCTTACTTTCCTATTGGTTTTAGGTTCTCTGAATTCAATATACAGTTTTAAATTCAGCTCCTCATAAGTTCCAAATCTTTCAACCATTGTGTCTTTATGCTTTCTTAGAAGATGTTGAGCATACATATTCAAGATTTTTTCATCTACTTCATACCCCATGGGCATGATCCAAGCAATTCTAGGTTCCACTACTTCCATTAGACACTGATCAGTATCAACCATGAAGCATATATCATTTTTATACTTCTCAACAATTGATTTAGGGATTCTTTCCCTTAAGTGCATCATACTCTGAAAATTCTTGAAGTAACCCCATATTGCAGTTTTCTGAGCTTTGAAATCACCAATGCTGCGAAGATGATCTCTGATCTGAATGGCAACTGGCTCATCCTTAGTCTAGTGCACACCTTTTACCCTAGGTACCTCATTCATAAAGTAAAAGAACATACATATAACCAATGTACCATACTTGAAGGTGTTTTTCTTATCTTTCTTGATTTTGTTTAAATTTTTAATCAGTTGATTATGTAGTAATTCACACAAGTCATAATCAGTATTTTATTTTAGCATTTTGTATGCAGCATATATGGCTGTTCCAGAAATAGAATTTTCTCTGCTTGAGTGGTAAATCTTGTACCCAATCACCATGGAGGTGAATTTGACATCTGATTCTATAATATCATTAATGATCATTGTCCTTCTGTCAAACTTAGCACCGGTAGCATCAGTCACTGTCTGGTTTTTCACGACTTTCAGCATGGGCAATTCTCCGGTTGAGTTTAATCCAGTTACAATTCTGATAGCATCCTTGGTAATCTTGAATGGTTTTAACAGCCAAATGAATTCATCATGCATCTGACTCAAAACATATTGGACCCATTCATCCTCATCAAATGTTGGAAACCCCATAATCTGAATAAAGTGTTTATCTTGTAGTGCCTTATACTCGGGTTTAAGTTCGTGATTTTCATCCTTGAGTTGTTTCTCAAACAAGTCTACATACCTTGAATCTCCAAACTCATCTATGTTTGCATGAATATAAACCCTAATGTCTTCAACATGCAGCACACCATACATAACACTTGAAAAAGCACCTAACTAGTCAACTTCAATCGATTTGTGAGTATGCTTCTTAAATTTGGGTCGAGGCCTTTCAGTAATGTCAACAACATGAGGAGTAGCCATCTCAACAAATTTTAGATTCAAAGCTTTACAGAGGGGTACCTTTTTCTTTGGCGAGGGTAGGGTTGATCAGTTGCCAGTTGAATTCGCTCTTTGCCTCAGTCTCTAGATTTGTAGCTCGAATGGTCTTCTTCTTGTTTCCTTCAAATGCAGAGTGATTCAAATGAGTGACCAAGTGACCTTTTATCTTTTCCAAAACCTAATTTAGCATTGTAATAAATGCGTTGCCCTAACTATATCCAGTTACTCTATTTTTTTACAGTTCTTCATGAATCACTCCACAAGTTTTCATATCAACATCTTTTCTTCTAGAAATCCTTCCAAAGGTTCTGGACCAATTCAAAATATTCTCTTTTATTGTGCCAGATTCAGGCACCCACTTACTAACCAGGGGGATTTTGATGTTTAATGCAGCTCCCCCTGAGCCAGAGCTCCTAACTTAATTCCCAGAGGAATTGTTAGCACCTGATTTCAGTGCGGACCCATCACCATTGTTTATTGTATCTTTCTTTACCCAAATCTTGTTCATTTCACTCCGTATCTCATTCACATCAATTTTTCTTTTGCCTTTGTCTTGTCTCTGTTCATCTCGTTTTCTATTTACTGGACCTCTTCTTCCATTGTTCCTACTTTTGCAGAATCTTGTAATATGACCAGATTTATTGCAATTAAAGCACACAACATTTCCTTGCTTATGAACTTGATTTCCTCTTGATCTGCATTGATTAGCCATGTGTCCAAACCCATTGCAAGAAAAATAGTAACCATTGAAAGAATTTTCAATTCCTCTATTGTTAGCATTATTCATTATCATACTTCTGCATTCATTTGATCTATGACCATACCTCTTACACTTGAAGTATTGACTGGAGAAGGATGGATCATTTTGGTTCACTCTGCTTCTGCACTGAGTAGATCTATGACCAAATTTATTGCAATTGAAACAATTTCCATTGAATGATGGATATCTTTGAGCATTACACTGTCTTACCAGAGGTTTTCTAGTTCTATTTCTTTTATTCCTTGGTTGAAAATTTCTTTGTCTGGATCCAGAGCTTTCGCCTTTCTCATATCTAAAATCATGCTTGTCATCATCCTTTTTCTGTTCTTCAATTAGTGCGTTAAGTTTAGTTGAGCTTATCTTGAACTTCTCCTTATACTCATTGGCAATTTCTAGGTCATGTCTGAGAGTGATAATTTGTCTCTCAAGTTTTCTCTCACTATTTCTTCTTTCTTGTAGATTTGATTCTAGGAGACCAGCTATTCCATCCAATCTGTAGCATTCTTTAGTTCTCTCCTTCAGATTTTGCTTCATTTCTTCTTCATTTTTCTTCCTATCTTCAATTTCCTTGGTTAGTCTCATCACCCCAGTTTCCATCTCATGTTTTAAGACAACAACTTCTTTAGCTAACTTTTCACATTCCTTTGTCTTCTCTTTCAGGGCCTTGTCTTCCAATTGAAGAGGTTGCTCCTTTCCTTTTGCATTAGATTTGCTCAATTTTTCTTTTAAAATCTCAATGAAATTTTCAACCTTTTTGAGGTTATCTTGCAGCTCTTGGACCTCTACCTTGGACTGCTCAAGATCATCTAGGGCAAGATTTAGTTTCCATTCAAGGTTATATTCATCCATTTTTACTGACTTCCCATATCTCCCTTAAGCTATTAAACTTTTCAAAAGGAACCTTGCTCTGATACTAATTGTTGGTTTAGGTCCAGACAACTGAGAGTGGAGGGTGAATCAATTGTCACATATTTTAATCTTTTCTACCATTGATCTTCCTTTACAACTTATAATCAAATTAATGATATAAACATTTCAGCATTAATCAATAAAACATGAGCAAAAACATAAATAACACACTTGACACCAAGATTTTTGACGTGGAAACCCGGTTAAGGGAAAAACCACGGTGGGGGTTAACCCACAAAAATTAATACCCTGTTAAAAGTATTTTTACAAATGAGAACGCACATGCATTCGGGCTCACTACCCAGAGCTCACTGCCTACAGAAAGATTACAAGAGAATAAAGAGATCTTGAACTGATAAATAGCATCTACCCATGCAAGAGTTTTAGTTCTAGTTAAATGCAAAAAATGATCTTACACATTTCATCTTTACTTTCTCTTCTTACTGCTCTGCCTTCATTCGCTCCTTAGATTTTCTGCTATTCTCACAATTACACTTTATTCACACACAAACCAGAATCATCCAATTCGATCAGAGATATATCCGTAACATGATCTACAATCATTTTATCATTCAACTTCAAGAACATTTAGAACTTTGTAGAGTACTCTGCTCTATCGGCTAGATCCATACATAATATGAGATGCAGATCAAAACTTGCACTTGTAAATCATCAATCATGTCAGCGATCATTACTTATCATCACCAATTTCCCAATAAACAACTTCTATACATCCAGAAATAAGATCATTCACAAGGTCGGCCGGTTCTTCTTTTGTTTGTTCTAGCAAACTGAAACCCGATACTTAGAAGCTAATATCTTTTGAGTCCTTCATCTCCAAAGGATGAAACTCTAGATTTAGAGTGTCTTGACAATGCTTACAACTACCTTAGATCTGCAACAAACCATGCCTTTCCACCAGATAGATCTAGACCAAGATAATGGACCCTGTCACCTGCTCTGTTCCTGACTGCTCGGACTTAGATAAATTGTGTTATGCGGATGATTGGGATGATCTTAGTTGCCATCAATGACAACACCTATCATGCCTAGCAGTGTCTCTTGCCAACATTTTCTTTGTAGGGAAATAAAATATCTATACCTAAATATTTAGTAAATAAAATGAATGTAAATAGTAATAATAATATGAATTATCTTAGATTAAGAGTTAGGATAGATTATGTGTACTTGTTTGGATCTAAAAATATAATGAAATAACAAAAAGTATATGTATATTTGGTGTAGATGAAGATGAGAGGAATTTAACTATGAGAGATTATTCTTATTAAAATTTGATGTTGTACTTAAGATGAGCAGAATGAGATGACTATGATTTGCCCACAAATTCATCCTCTAACTTGTAGAAATGACTTTTGACTATGGACTTGACCCTGATGTCTCCATAGCTTTTGTACCTACAAATAGAGATTTGCCTTAGGTGTTTGTACTTACAATGAAGATTGATGATGTTGATAATTTTTGGAAGGAATTCGGGAAGGGAAACTAGCTCACCTTGAGCATCTTAATTAAATGTTTGTTGTATTAAAAAATGGTTCTGATTAGCTAAAAAGACTAGGCCAACCACCTAACACTTGTCATTGAGGATTGGTCCTTGGGCTCAAGGATGTCCAATTTTCCATGACAGATTAAGGATGAGGGGTCATCTAAAGGTGGTGGTTTTGGCTCGAGATAAGCTTTAGGATGTAAATTTCAAGGTCCAAAAGAGATGATTTTGTACATAGCCTAGGAGATAGAATCTCATTGATTGATTTGGCCAAAAGGAAAAAGGTAGTTATGAGAAAAAGGTAAGGAGTACATGAAAAAGGGAAAACGTTTAGGAGGAAGAAAAGAGAAAGACATTAAATTTTAAAAAAATTATATAAACAAAAGGTAAGGATGATTAAAGAGAACTAGGACAAGACATAGAAAGAAAACAAAACAAACTAAAATAAGAATAAAAAACACAAAAAAATACAAACTAAAATGAATATAAAAAAAATTGCATACCATATAATTTCTAACATTACATTTATAAAACACAAACTTGTTAAACTAGATCTAAAATAAATTATCCATTATTACACAATATTCATGTCTAACCCACTTGCATCTAAAAACAAGCTAAGAAAATTACCTTAATAAATTACTTTAATTTTTTAACATCCACCAAGATGTAACTTTTTCAAGAAAACAAAACCTTTAAAAAACAACTCTCTAATAATGAAAGATCAAACACCAAAAAAGGAAATTTAATGATTACAAATAGATGGGGACTTCTTAATACAAGTTGGAAATTAAAAAATTATAAATTGTTTAACTTAAAATAAACAAGCTTGGATGAATCACACTTTCTTCTAATATGTCATTAGACAATGTATGCCAAGTTTGAGTCCACGTATGTTTCAACCATACCATAGTTTCACAAAATCTTAAAATAGAACAACCAAATAAAATACTTATAAAAATATTAATGTGAAGAATTTGTTTTCTTTAAATTTTTATTTTTTAAATTATCTATATAATTATTTATTATAGGAATTTAATTATAAAGAGTTTAGTAAAAGTTAATAGTTTTTAATTAATAATAGAAGTTAGATTTTGAAAGGATCTAGAATCTTGTATAAAGAGGATCTAGTGGTACACGATGTTCACACCACATCGTAATTGCAGTGAAGCTACCAAGATCAAACCACAACACAAAGGGCTAAATAATATCATAAACCTTTACCTAACTCTTCTCACACCCTTGATCTAGGTGTGGGACTAAGATACATGTTTTGGAAGATCTTTCTTCCTTCTTTGGACGATAGTCCAAGAAACCTCATGATCCATATCCACTAATTAAAGAGAGAGGGTAGGAGAAACCCTCTCTGAAGTTCCATAAGGGGGCAACACACGAGAAGGGGAGTGCCTTGTCAGGGAAGCCAACTATCAAATGGAAGCAACAACACAATCTAGAGGAGGCATGCCAACAACACCCACCCAAAGGGGGTGGGAACTGAAAGAGAGGCCAAAAAACATCAATAGGTAACATGGATGGTGAAGGAATTACCACTCCATCAACAACATGAGGCTTTGAAGACACTGAAATAGATGTTGCCAAGGCCTCACCAAGGGCTCAAGAGGAGAACTATCATCCTTAGAAACTAAGTGAATTTAGAAACATCAACTATCAAATGTTTAGGGAGGGTGTTTTGCCACCACATAGTCAAACCAGTATTCCTATGATGAGAGTAGAGGCAAGCATAAGCAAACTACATAGTAGCAAAGCAATGCCTACAATGGAAGGGGAGACCCTCATGATGGATAATCTGAGTCCAAGGCCTATCCTCCACCATCAAATGACCTCCCCTAGAAGATCCTTAGAGGTGTTGATGTCAACCAAACAATGGGCATAGGTAGTGTGACCAATGTCAGAGGTGACTGAATCAACCTTAGGAACCACCCAATAGAATTTCCTATGGATTCATAATAGGAGTCTTCCTAGAAATGAAGTGGGAGATTAAGTAATCTAATCCAAATAGACATGATATGAAGGGGCTCTAAAAGGGCATTGAAAGAAGGAAACCACAACTTGAGAAAGACTGAGTGCTTGCCCCACATCTAAGACTAGACATCACATATCAAATCCCTATTAGAATGGTAGACAAAGGTAGCAATAAGAAAAACCCCTAGCACATGGGTAAAGATTAATTTTATCAATAGTGAGTGGCCTCCAAGACTCCAACACCCATTTGTGTAGGTCAGAGCCAAAGGTGATTAAATCTACAAATTAATGCTCGATGAGCATAATGAGATATGCTATCAGTAACCTCCTATCTACATAGAATGATAGGGGCATCCACTGAGCGCACACTAGGGGACCTACATTGCCAAGTAAAGGAAGGCTTGAAGAAACTGGATCTCCTGACCTAACCACATCTGTATAGGAAGGGGCATGCCATTATGCACCTTCGAACAAACATGTCCTGAGGAAACCTAAGCAAGAGTATTGATTGCCTTCGAACCACCAACAAAAGAGACCCTAGCTAGCACCTCCAAGCTAGCAAGCATAGATGAAAATAGAGCAAGAAAGGATACACATATGGGCATAAAGGACTCATTGTTACAACCATGGGAGGTGGGAAAAACTTGCACCCCAGAGGAAAACTCGATCCACCTGCAAATGGGAGAAACTTCTAGTGAACGAGTGCCAACAAGATTAGCACAAGATGACAAAAATGATCCTACAAGCACATGGCTAGAACTGAAAGAAACATGGGTGGGAGGAGCAAGAGGATGCATTTCAAAATAAAATCTCTAAGTATACTATATTGAGTTTTCATGGACTTATCTGTTTATGAATTATATATTTTGATAGCTTTTAGGGTTAAATTATAATACTGTGTCTTTTGGGCTACAAAGGAGAATGGGCTAAGTTCATTATAGATGGCATTATTCACATGTATATATGTTTCTTAAATAGTTTATGTGGCACCATTTTCCTTACAAACCATATATATATCAAGTTTACTAGTTAATACTTGCCACTTCAAACCCCACAATTTTGGGTCAAATAAGATCATAAAATATAAAATATATATACATAAATGGCCCTTAATTTTAGCTTTATAAAAATATAAATTTTATTGTATGATATAAGATTTTTTTTTCTTTTTCTAATAAACATAAGTTTGTTACCAAAAATAATCACATACATTGAAGACAGAAAAAAGTAAATCACATCAAAAATTCTAAAAAAAAAACCTTGATTTTAGATGTCCGTAGTTCAATGATGAAGAAAAAAGTTTATATTTATGTTCACTCTATCTGTCTCAATTACAATTATTGTTAATTCAAAAATTAGTCAATTTTTTTTAAATATGAAAGCACTAGATATCAGTCATAAGGATTTATGTTTAAAAAATAATAAAAATATTTTATGTTTTTCTCAATATCATGTTTCATGGTAAATGACTTATTAATTAAAAAATAAAAAATATAATAGTTGTTTTATTAAAAATTAGCCAATTTATAAATACAATCTACATTGAAAATTTCACAAACAATTAGTTTATAACTTCTTTTTAAATTATTGATCATTTATTTGTTATAATTGACAAAACATTTTGAATACTAAAAAACCCTATTTTCAATGGCTCTAAACTCCCAAAAGTGGGACACGCTATTATGTTATCACCCCCTACAAATGAATTTTGTCTAGAAAACATTCAAAATTATAAATTCTCTATATTTTTAAAATATACTTATGCATTATATATTTTTTTAAAATATTGAAATTAGTTTACAAATATAGCTCAAAATGAGCACCAGATCACAAAGTTTAGAAATAGTGGCCAGTAACAAAAAGACACAAATACCTGAGTAGCCATTTAAAACACTTGGCAATAGATCTTCTTCACAAAACATCAATCTAACTCTAGTGTATAACCATAGATGGTAATAGGAAAAAACCATCATTTTGTCACAACCAAGACCATAATAACACCACTACCAACATCTAAAGCATAGAGATGTAAAAGGTATTGAATAAAAACATAAACCCCTAACTAACAAAAGAGCTAGAATAGGACACTAAATTACAACCAATTATGTGTCCTTAGAACCTTTCTTTTTTCCATGACTATAGATCAAATGCTCAACATTCTTTCTTAATGTGTTGTTCCTAAAATCAACACATTCCTTCAACCAATCATCTATATACATCCTGATAGAAATAGTTGGGTAAGGGGTAGAAATATTCTCATCATTACTATCTAGGAAGACCATTTCATCAACAAGATCAACAATAGGATCTGAAACCACTTTTGTAACCTTTTTACCTTTATCAACATTAGGAGAATAAGAAGAATAAGGAGCTCTTATTGTTGCAACATGAGAAGAAGGAACCACACCAACAACCGCAAAAGGAACAGAAGAAGCCTCCTTATCTACTAATTTAAAAGAACCAACTACATGAACTGAGAAACCTATAGAAGTAGCAACAAGGTCCTATGGCAATAAATGAATTGAAATGCCACTAGTAGCAATAGGGTTGTGTTGTGCCTTGCACACACACCCCATTTTATCAAATGGAGACCCCCTTTCTTTCGTCTCACTTTTGGTTTGGTTTGGTCTTAGTTAGTTGCTTGAGAGAATTGGTGTCTTGATGTCCTAATGGCAAGGTTGATTTACGCATATTTGGGTCTGATTGCATAAGTTTGGTATGATCACCTTATTGAGTTTCCTTGAAACTTAGGTCTAAGTGGTTTTAGTACAATGAGTCAAGATTTTAAGAAGCCCTTAAGTTGCTTTGCACTAAAAATGCTATTCACTCCATTTGCACTAATATCCTTCACTATAAGATATCAACACTAGGGCCTCTGTAAACAAGTTTGTGCAAAAATCCCTTTGCACCGGACTTGTGTTGAATGTTGACCTCACCAAACTTGCATGAAAAACATGCCTCACTGGACATGTCTAGTGATCAACAAAATCTCCACTTGTCTGGTGATTGACGAAAATCCATCTATCACTGTTGTTGGAACCTTTACACTAAAGTACATAGGATAGGATCTGCGTGAAAAACATGTCTCATTGGATACATCGGGTCCCTGACGAAAACTCTGCAAGTCCTATCCTATGATGAAATCGAGCAGAAGTGTGCGACACCCTATCGTTCTGACCTGACATTAATGGAAATTTGTTAGGGGTTTAAATTATTTGAAATCTTTCATTTTGGTTTGTTTTGCATTTGAACACTTGAGGGCTCTACATTTTCTGGAATATACTAAGCTATCTTTACGATTTGTGAACGATTTCAGAGCGCTCTACCAACTGCAAGAATACAACCCGCGTCAGCCCTTGTTGTCTCTGGTCTCATATTTGTAGGTAGGTGTTTGAAACTTTGGAATCTTGGTCTGGTTTGTGGATATTAGGGTTTAGATTGTTAAAACTACTTAATGATGCCTTGTATTCAGTTTGCATGAGTATGTGATGAAAAATCTTTCGGAGGATGGTCAGCTTAAAAGTTCAAATTAGGGGGTGTCTGAGTGGGGATATACGCATGTGTATATATACCGATATGGGTTTTGTTCTTGGTGGCTTAGATATTTTTATTAAAGCACTGTGTATACATTTAAAGATTAAAAATGTTAGCTCTTTAGATTAAAGCCCTTAGAAATCAGAGTGTTGAAATGCTTTAACCTTGCTAGTTGTATACGTTATGATCACTGTGTTAAAACCCTAAACAATGTCTACGCGAAAACTTGATGGAAGTGGATATATCCTTCCAAGGCCAAATTCCTCACTATCCACTCCCATTAGCCTCTTCTATAAAATCTAGAAAACACACTTTGCACTAAAAGTGCCTTCCAACAGATATATCCGGTGAAGGCTAAAAATCTCGCTGGTCCCCTTGACCCTTAAAAGTCCACAAATTTAAAATCTAGGACTTAGATCTACTTAGCACTAAAGGTCTTTATCGTTGGATTTACGCTAAAACTTGGCTTCACTAGACATGTCTGGTGAAGCCTCTAAACCCCGCCAATCCTGTCAACCTACAAAACATCGTTGACCAGGATATTGGATGCTCATGAAAACATTGCACTGAAAATAGATGTCATCGAATTAGCGCTGAAATACCCCTTCATTAGACAGATCTTGTAGTCTTCAAAAATTCAACCAATCCAGTCAAAATGAAAAGCTCCGCTAAAGTACTAAAACTTCGTTAGTGCTAGAAATAGTCCTCACTTCACATATCGAGTGACCTGCTAAACATCTGTAGATCCGGTGAGGGCATAAAGCCCTGCCATATCCAGTGGTAGCTCAAATCCTCGCTAACTTCACTGATATCTTAGAATGGAATATTAAGGAATTTTTCAGAAGAATCTAAGGTATTTAATCAGTGAATTGCATTATATTGATTGATATTTTATCTGAATTTTATGGTGTCATGCGCTTAATATAGCATTTATTGCACATATCCAGTGAGGCCTTAAAAGCTCGTTGATCTATTTTTCTCTGTTTACTACTTATGGTTTCATGTAATAAATGCTTATATGGAATGTAATGAAAATCTTGAGTTGATTTTAAGGGATTTAAGCTGAGATAATAGTTTTCCAATATAAATTCGCTAATATCCTGACTTAGGATGCAAATTGAAAAGTATGAGGTTGTCTAAAAACCTAAGTCTAGACCATTAGGATAGTGAAACTTCAAAGAGTTACTCATTAGGTTTTGTCCTGCAGGTTAGATGTCTTCTCGAGCTATCAATATGAAGTATGAATTCAAAGGCATTCCCCCTATGTCAAATATTACCTCAGCATGGAGAAACATTGGGGATACAAACCTCAGACACATCGACATTGAGGATTTTAGATTGAGGGTTTTAGGTCCAAATCCCACACCTAAAGCCAGGAAGATTAGAGACAATGGGATTGCACAGGCAGTTGCATTCCCTACCTCAGTGCAATGCTTCGAACTCATTATGGCATGTGCAAACAACTATGATCAGGTGACTAAAACCATACAAACACAAGGAGGTTAGATATTGGCAGATCTTAGTGCCTTAGCACTGGCAGAAACTTTTGGCATTCCCCCATTTCCTATCCTAACCATGATGGATAAGGAAGAAGCTAAAAAATTATACAAGAAGGATCCAGAAACTTGTAGAAGGAAAATAAATGAGGGTTAGATGATAAAAAAAGAGGTCATCTATGTCAAAGATCCCTCAAGTTTTATACAGGAGTGATTTCAAAGAGGAGATAGGAGACCTAGTAACCCTTTTGAGCAGGATCATGGGGCTACCTTCAGCCCCTACATTTGAAGGATGGATGTTCCCATACATAGAGGAGATATTACACGGGGACAAGAAGATACATTGGGCCCAATTAATAAGCAACAACATTCATGAGGCCTTTGTTGCCTTCCAAACTGATGAAACATTTAGGTAGACCTCTTATGTGGTATAAGCCCTGGCTAGAACTATTGAATACCCTGGCTTGTCAAGATTAGGAGTGGTTGGAAATAGAGAAGATCAATACAAAGTATATGAGTGTCATACTCAATTGGAGATATCACAATCACTAGTTCACTACAAGAGGGTTAATGATGCATTCACCATGCACATCACCCAAATACTGCAAAATAATATGGCCAGGAGGTTATCCCCTAAGGCAGCTATTGTTATACAAATGTATGGGAGATGGTACATTCAATTTCAGAAGTTTACATACCTAAGGGTCCAAGGATTCACTAGAACACCTTACAAGCTCCCTAGGTATACAACAGATAAAGTGGTTCTTCTTGAGCTTACCGGACAACTCCTCACTTATGTAGAGAGGTTGAAGCATCTGCATAGAGCTTCTATTAAGTTTCCTATACTTTAGGGAGTGAAAAATATTCCTATACTGCCATGGGAGTAGTAAAACATTCAGATACAGAGATGCAATTGTTGAATCTACATTTCTATTATAAGAGGACCCATTTTAACCCCTTTGGCATAATGGAAAGACATGTCAGTAAAAGGATGTTTCATAGGGAGCACCTTGAAGAATTCTAGGCTAATTGTCTAGATGATTATGAAGTATTGAGGAGAAGATATTCCAGACTATCCCTAGATTTTATTAAAAGGTTCAAAATCATAGAGGTCCTAGACCAAGTAACAAAAGACAACAACATGATCCAAAGAGGGCGTTAGGAGGCACAGGAACCTCTGATAAATCCTAGCACCATTGAATTCGTAAACATAGAAGATAGCCCATCTGAGGAGGTAGCCACTGACTCAGTACTAGACATCTCTCAAAAAGTTGTGTCAAAAAAATTGCAATATATAGGGCATTCAGAATCCCCTTCAAATGACACTGGAGTAGAAGAGCAGAGTGTATTGCAAGATAAAGGAATAGATCAATGCCCGGAAATAAAAAATATTTATACTGATGATTCTTTGACTAAGGAAGATGGTCACATTGACCCTCCAAAGCATTCTTCTATAGCTCCTGATTGGTTACAACAAAGATTAAATAATCAGCCTTCCCAAGTAGAAGTCATGTCTCTAGACTTGGACAGTTTCTTGGCTAGATTGGAGAAACCAAAGAAGCAGAAAAAGGCTAAAGTCTAGTCTAGGATCTGTTGATAACTGAGAGGGGGGGGTGAATCAGTTATCCTAATTATTTCCCTTATTAAACTTTCCTTTTAAATGAAGCAGCATAAAATCAAACACAAAACATTAACCATGAAGTAAGAAACACATGACACAGTATTTTTGACGTGGAAACCCTGTTAAGGGAGAAAACCACGGGGTGATTAACCCAAGAATTATTCTCTGTTAGAAGAATAGGAAATTACAAAAATGGCACTTGCCAATTAGGGCTCACTGCCCGAGCACACTGCTCACAAGAGGCTCACTGCCTACAAGAAGACACACTGTCTTACAAAGTGATAAGAATCACAGTCTTGAACTGATTGGAAGCATCTGCATATGCTGGAGTTCAGTTCCGGTTAGGTTCAGTATACTGATCTGCTGCACTTCATCTTTCCTCTGTTCTTTAGTCTGCTGTCCTTTCACATACCGGATCTTTCTTGTTTCTTCTGCTCTATTCTGGACTTGTTCGCATATCCTCACACACACTACACACCCTTTACAACTAAATCCATCCTCTATATATATCCGCACAAGTAATTTCATCATCTTTCTAGTCGGCATCCGGAACAGTCTAGTTTCTTACAAACTTAGTTCTGTCGGCTGAATCCTTGCTCACCAAGCAATGCGGATCAAGCATATACTTGTAGATATCATCAATTATGTCGGCCAAACATGATTCATGCCTCCGCAACCTTTATCATCATCTGTAACACATCCGGAAAGTAGTTTGATACTCAGTCAGTCAGTTCTTCCTCTGTTTTCACTGTCTCTCAGGAATCCGGTACTCAACTATTCATATCTTTTTCCTTGTCCATCTCCGGAGGCTAAATCCTTGGAATATACTACTCAAGATAGTCCTCTTGACTTCCCCAGATCCGCACTGCACCAAGACACTTCCTCTGAGAGATCCGGACCAATCTGTCGGACCTTGCCACATGCTCTGTTCTTGTTCACCGGACCACCACAATCTTCAATCTGACTTCCGGTAGAGACATATCATGACTTGCGGATATGTGGGATGACCTTTGTTGCCATCAATGACAACAACCATGAATCCATATAGTGTCTCTTGCCAACAATCTCCCCCTTTGGCATTGATGGCAACACTTAGTGAAAAATGACTAAGTGTTTACACTATGCTCCCCCTCTGCTGATGCTCTGTCTTTATATACAATTTCCGGAACTCCCCCTGAGTTGGATTCCTCATTTTTCACTGCTCCTCACTCCCCCTTTGACATCAATGGCAAAGGGTAGGGTCCGCACACCAAAATTTTCAAAAATTTTCTATATATAGCCGCATATTTACATACTCACATATACTGCAGAATGTCTGCAAAGGATGTCTGCAGTTGAACCATTTCAGTAGCCCAACTTAGCTTCATTCTGTCCAAGATTGAAATGTGACCACTCAACAAAAATGCAAAAGCTTCTGCCCGCCTGAGATCTGTCGGATCTTTTGTATGGGCGGTGGTCTGGGCATCACTGATGGCCTCATGCATGGTTTCCAACTTAGGGACTATAATCCTTCTAAGTTCTCCCATCCGGTTGATAATGTTCTTCCTCTCCTTCTCAAGATTCTTTATTTCATTCAAGACTGCAATAGTCTGACATTCTTGATTTATTATAGAGGAAGAGAGAGGATCAAAATTTTGAGATAAGCTTTGAAGCTTGTCCTGTTCCTCTTTTATTTTCTTGTCAATTGCTGCTGTTGCCTTTGACCAAGATATACAAAATTTGTAGATGTCACCGCCATCCTTAAGAGCATTTTCTAAACTCTTTATTCCAATGCTTACAATCTTCCTATCCTTAGAGATTAATTCTAATATTTCAGAAAATCTCTTATCCAAAAATTCCTTCCGGACCTTTTCTTCAGCTGATTTTTCTAGAGAATTAAAATGTGTATCAATACTGCTGACTAAGGTTTTTAGATTACCGGAAGTGGAGGCTGTCGGATCTATCTGGATTGATGGCATGATCTTTACAAGTACTCCGGAAGCAGCCTCTATCAACTCACAGTCTTCCATATGAGACTTCAGGAGTTTTTCATTTGCCTTGGCATTTGCAAATGAAGCTATCTTCATTGTTTGTACCGGAGAGAGAGAGTCAAAATCAAATGGACCTTTTAGAAGCTCCGGTTCATCAATCTCTAGAGTTTCTTTGCTCAAAAATTGTTGAACAGTTTGTGCAGTGTCTCTTGCCGGAGACAGATGTTTCTTTTCTTCTGCAGTCTTAGAACTGTCAACCTCTTTGTCTGTCACCACTGTTTCCTTCTCCTGCAATTGCTCTTCTTCTTTGGATCCGGAGACTGTAGGGGAAACCGGAGGAGAGATGCTTGCTTGTTCATGGGTCACTTCTTCTGGAGCAGAGGGTCCCAAGTCCTCACTTGTCTGTTCAGGGCTCACTTCTTCCGGAACAGAAGATTCCAAGTCAGCAGCTGTTTCTGCACCTAAGTCCTCTACAACAGGAAGATTGAACCTTTTGAAGGCCTTCCGGAGGATCTCTTCTGTCTCTTGTGCCACTTTGTCAGTCTCACCAAGCATGAGCTGATTCATCCTGGCTTTACTTCTGAACTCATCTTTGCAGTCCTTGAAGATCATGTTCATTGTCTTGGGATCAATTTGAGGATATAGCTGAATAGCTATCTGCTCCCGGATCTCAAGATCTTTAGCATGAGCATTATTTTTCCTCACTTCCATTTCCTTTTCTAGGCTTTTAGGAATAAGAGATATTATTTCAATGAAAGCCTTATTATATATGTTGAGATATTTCACTGTAGCCTCCTGCAGAGTCTTTTGGTCTGCCTCACTGAAGTCATCATAGGATTCAGTCATTGGTTGAAGGTTTCCATCCACCGTAACCGACTTGATTATGCTCTCTAGTGACAGAGTGGGCTTTTCAACAGTTACCTCTGCCATTTCATCCTTGTCTTGGCCTGTGGAGGGCTTACCGGATCCTTTCTTCTTCTGTTTCTTTACTTCTCTTACTTCCTTATCTGATTCTGTTTCCTCTTCATCCTTTTGGCTTTCATAAGCCCTTGATGCTTTTGTCTTGGATCTTTTACCGGATGCCTGGACTTCCGGTTTTGAGCTTTTGGTTGTGGAAGGTGCAGATCTCTTTGATGATCTGGTCCGGGTGGGGGTTTCAACCGGAACACTTTCTGTGCTTTTCTCTTCTTCCTCAGCCTTTCTCCTCTTTTCCCGGCTGGCATCAAGTGCCTCTTTTGAGATGCCTAGGCCTTGAGCAATGTGCTCTACTTCTTTTCTCACTTTTCTCTTAATCTCAGGTTCCCTGAGTTCTACATGTAATTTCACGCTCAGCTCCTCAAAGGTTCCAAACCTTTCTGCCTTAGGATCTTTGGGCTGACTTAGCATGTGTTGAACATGCAGCTCTACTATCTGTTCATCAACTTCATACCCCATGGGCATGATCCAGACAGTCCTTGGCTCCACTGCCTCCATTAGGCACTGATCAGTGTCAACCATAAAACATACTGAGTCCTTGTATTTCTCAATGAGAGACTGGGGAATTCTCTCTCTTGCTTGCATCATGCTCTGAAAGTTTTTGAAGTATCCCCATAGAGCTGTATTCCTCGCTTTTGCATCCCCAAGTCCATGCAGATAGTCTCTTATCTGGACTGCAACAGGTTTGTCATTCTGCCATACCCATCCACTTGTTCCGGGTAGCTCATTCATGAAGTAAAAGAATAGACATATAATGAGAGTACCATACTTAAAGGAGTTCTTCTTGTCTTTCTTGATTTTCTGTACATTTTCCATCAATTGGCTTAGTAGTAGTTCACAAAGATCATAATCTGCATTCTTTCTTAGCATTTCATATGCTGTGTATATTGCAGTTCCGGATACAGAATTCTCCCTGCTGGAGTGATAGATCTTGTATCCTATTATCATTGATGCATATTTGATATCCGGATCCGAAATATCTTCAATGGTCATTGCCCTCTTATCATATTTTGATCCGGTGGCCTCAGTTACAACGTTGTTCTTGACAGATTTGAGGATAGGTACCCCCCCGGAAGAGTATAGACCAGTTACTGCTCTAATTGCTTCTTTTGTGATCTTACAGGGTCTATCTAGCCAAAGGAAGTTGTCATGCATCCTGCTCAGTACATACCGGACCCACTCATCTTCTTCAAAGCTAGGGAAATGAATGAATTGCTCAAATTGTTTCTTCTGGATACCCTTATACTCTGGTTTGAGCTCAAAAGCATTGTCTATCAGTTGTTTGTGATAGAGGTCTCTTAATTTGAATTCCCCAAATTCCTCAATGTTTGCGTGTATGTAAACCCTAATATCTTCAGTATGTAAGACTCCGTGGGGAACACTAGAGAAGGCTCCTAGTGGATCTACCTCCAACGATTTGTAGGGATGTTTCTTGAATGAGGGGCGAGGTCTATCAGAGATCTTAACTATGTTTGGAGTAGCCATTCTTCAAAGATTTGCAGTGAGGCAATGAAAAACGAAGAATACCTTATGCGCCTTCGGTTTGCACGGAGTGGTTGGATTGATTTCTTTATGCAATAGCTTCGGCAGGAGATCCTTGGTGTGCTTGATGAACCTTGTTGCAGAGCTCCACTATTCGCTTCTTCTCAAGTGTAGAATGAGCAGATAACTTTTGAGAAATCCCTTATATTGCTCCGCAAACCCTAATATCTGTCTGCAATAAATGCTTCACCTGCATTATTCCGGTTTACCATGTCTGGACAGCTTGGAGTATCCCGGATTAGTCCTGATCACTGAATATCATCTGAATCTTTAAATCATGAATAAATCTAGGTAACATATTACAAGAACATCCCAAACACTCTGTCCAATCCGCAAGACAAGATCGTGCACTTCCGGATCTCTCCGGACCTTTTTGTAATCCTTTATCATACCGGAGCACCTCCCTGAACAGGTCTAACTTAATCGAACACAGCTTCTTCATAACTCCATGCGGATCTCTGAAAACTTGAATGAAGCATCTCAGGACTTATATCTACAAACCCTTTAATCCGCATCTTGTGCCACATCCGGCACAACTTGTTTGGCTGGGGGAACAGAATCTTCTTTGAGTCTCCCCCTGAGCCTGAGCTCACTTTTTAATTTCCGGAAGAAATATCAGCACCAGAATCTGGTGCGGATCCAACCTCTACATTCTCTGAGCTTTTCTTCACCCAAATCTTGCTCATCTGATTCCTAACTTCATCCGCATTCATCTTTTGTTTACCCTTGTCTTGATTCTGATTATACACCGGACCTCTTTTGTCCTGATTCTTGTTTCTGCAGACTTTAGCATTATGACCGGACCTATTGCAGATTTGGCAAATAACATTTCTTTGCATATTTAACTGATATCCCCTTGATCTGCATTGATTAGCCATATGACCTACTCTATTGCATGTAAAGCATCTACCTTTGAATGATTTGTTTACTTGCATAATTCTGCATTCATGGGATTTGTGTCCATACCTTTTGCAGTTGAAGCACTGTCCGGAGAAGGATGAATTAATCTGATTCATTCTCATTCTGCACTGATTAGCTTTGTGACCAAAATGGTTGCAGCTGTGGCAGTATCCATTGAAGGATGGATATTTTTGAGCATTTGGCTGTCTTACCGGAGGTCTTCTAGGCCTGCTCCTTGGATTTTCTGATCCAAGATTCCTCTGACCGGATCCGGAGCTTTCTCCTTTCTCATATCCCAAGCCATACTTGTCATCTGTCCTCTTTTGACTTCCAAGAAGAATTTCAAGTTGAGCAGAACTTATCTTGAATTTCTCTTTATATTCATTTGCTGTTTGAAGGTCTCTTTTGAGAGAGGCAATTTGATCCTCAAGTTTTCCTTCATTATCTTTGGAATCTTCGAGATCAGATTCAAGGTGTCTGATAATCCTGTCCATCTGGTGGCATTCTTCTGATTTTTCTTTAAGAGATTGTCTTAGATTGTCTTCAGCCTTTCTTTTTTCTTCAATCTCTTGAGTAAACTTTATAGTTCCTGATTCCATTTCATGTCTTAACATAATGACTTCTTTTGATAACTTTTCACATAACTTGGTTTGCTCAGTCAATTCCTCACTTGTATTGCTTTCTTCACTTTGTCTTGCCAACTGTTGAAGCAGCTCCTTTCTCTTTTTCATAGAGAGACTTAATTTGTCTTTTAATTCTCTCATGAATTCATCAGCCTGTTTGAGTCTTTCCTTTAATTCACTGACTTCAGAATTTGACTGTTCAAGATCCTCAAGGGCAGTCTTGAGTTGCTCCCTTAAACCATATGCATCCATTTGAAATCCCAGATCTTCCTCAAGCTGTTAGGCTCTATTAGGAGGAACTTAGCTCTGATACCAATTGTTGATAACTGAGAGGGGGGGGGTGAATCAGTTATCCTAATTATTTCCCTTATTAAACTTTCCTTTTAAATGAAGCAGCATAAAATCAAACACAAAACATTAACCATGAAGTAAGAAACACATGACACAGTATTTTTGACGTGGAAACCCTGTTAAGGGAGAAAACCACGGGGTGATTAACCCAAGAATTATTCTCTGTTAGAAGAATAGGAAATTACAAAAATGGCACTTGCCAATTAGGGCTCACTGCCCGAGCACACTGCTCACAAGAGGCTCACTGCCTACAAGAAGACACACTGTCTTACAAAGTGATAAGAATCACAGTCTTGAACTGATTGGAAGCATCTGCATATGCTGGAGTTCAGTTCCGGTTAGGTTCAGTATACTGATCTGCTGCACTTCATCTTTCCTCTGTTCTTTAGTCTGCTGTCCTTTCACATACCGGATCTTTCTTGTTTCTTCTGCTCTATTCTGGACTTGTTCGCATATCCTCACACACACTACACACCCTTTACAACTAAATCCATCCTCTATATATATCCGCACAAGTAATTTCATCATCTTTCTAGTCGGCATCCGGAACAGTCTAGTTTCTTACAAACTTAGTTCTGTCGGCTGAATCCTTGCTCACCAAGCAATGCGGATCAAGCATATACTTGTAGATATCATCAATTATGTCGGCCAAACATGATTCATGCCTCCGCAACCTTTATCATCATCTGTAACACATCCGGAAAGTAGTTTGATACTCAGTCAGTCAGTTCTTCCTCTGTTTTCACTGTCTCTCAGGAATCCGGTACTCAACTATTCATATCTTTTTCCTTGTCCATCTCCGGAGGCTAAATCCTTGGAATATACTACTCAAGATAGTCCTCTTGACTTCCCCAGATCCGCACTGCACCAAGACACTTCCTCTGAGAGATCCGGACCAATCTGTCGGACCTTGCCACATGCTCTGTTCTTGTTCACCGGACCACCACAATCTTCAATCTGACTTCCGGTAGAGACATATCATGACTTGCGGATATGTGGGATGACCTTTGTTGCCATCAATGACAACAACCATGAATCCATATAGTGTCTCTTGCCAACAGGATCTATAAGGATGCTATAGGATCTTGTATAACAAAGGTAGCAGTCTTGCCCATGCAGGCCAATAAGGAAGATGTAAGGCTAGAGGATTATACTATTACAATAGTCAATTTGCAACTAGCTTCCAAAGCACAAGAAATAGATGAAATTAAGGGCTTAGTTTCCAATATTTTAAATATTCTGAATAAGATGAATGAACTAAATAGCAGCTAAGGCAGTAGAACAAAGAGTTGAGGGCCTATATAAAATTCCTAATAAAACCCATGCCTTCAGATGGAGAGCCAAAAGTAGCACCTTTTCTTCTCTCTAAAGAAGAGCTAATTTTTTTTGACAATATTAAAACTACTACAGCTGCTACAGAGGAATGGTTCCACAGAGTATATGCAGAGGGTTGTGAAGTAATAGATGAGGCCATTGAGTTGCATAAGGATTTCTACATTTTGAAATCAGAATGGAATGAAGTAGTAAGTGATTGCACGAACTATGATGATTACTACTCACATATACATCCCTTGATTTTTGCTATGACTAATCTTCCAGATGAAGTTTTGTTGGCAGAAAATATAAATTAACTTAGGATAGATTGGACAAGCCAAAACAATGGCTGGAGTTGATAGGATTGAGAAGAGAAGTCTTTGATAGAGCTAAGAACTCCTAAGAACTAGCTAGAGCTCAAATTTTGGATGTAATATATTAGCTAAATGATGTATTGCGTGCCTACACTAATGTAGATCTAGATGATACAAATCTAGTAGATGCCCAAGATTGTAAAGATAAACTATGTCATATCATTCATGGGGATTCACCCCTTAATAGGATTCAGAAATTGGAAAGAGTAAGTGATTTCAGAGTTGAACTTAGAGAATTAAAAAAAAAGAGGTCTAGGAAGGCGGTGTATTACAAATTTTCAAGGGAGGTTGACAAGATAAAGTTTAGAATTGATTATGTTAAAGATCCTCAAATGGAAAATATTAACCCAACCTTGGAAGCCTACACAGCCTATAGCAACAGGGAAGTAGAGAAGAACAAAGTCAACTTGGATGATGATGAACATTAACCTGATCCAGCTAACATGTGAAATCCCGTCATTCCAGATCAGCTCCAATTTCTGAGGGTCAAATGCCTTCATATTGACTTTCCTTTATCTTGTAAATTGGCTCTTTGTCATATACAACCAAATGGGTTTTCATTTTATCTAGATTCAATGTATTTAGAGGCTATATTTTGTCTTTTTCATACAAGACGTAATTAAATCCAAAAATGTAACAAACTGCTATCTTTCATTAAATGCTATGTAAATCTAGGTCGTCGGTGTTGAGTGAATCTCTACCATTCATGGAAAACTTGGTATGGCGCCTTGTCTATAAAAGGGCCATCCTCTTCTCTCATTGTAACAAATTTTTGATGGTGAATTGTTGAGACTGCCAAATTGATCAATACAAATAGATTTTGCAGGATTGCTGTAAATTTGTCTACTATGTTATCTCTTTTGGTTTTCATGGTTCACATCAATCTAGAGTTAGTTAAATGTGCTTTTGTAATATTGGATGAATGCTAAGGATATCTAATGAATGCTTTGGTTCATACTATTAGTACCTTCTTGATTGTAAGTTGTTGTGCATAGTTAGCCTAAACCTTCACTTTGAGTTTAGTTCGATTGCATTTCACCAATTAAATTGTGCCATAATTTGGGTGTTTAATGAGTGAATGTGATTTGAAAACCATTAGTTTCCATTGAATATTGCATCATCTCTTATAACATTGTGGTTTTTGCAGCCTGGTAAAGTAAGAGGTGGTTTCATTAAAAGGCATTTGTCTATCTACAGTATCTCCCTTCATTGCGACTTAGGATTTAACAATTTCTCTCAACCCTTAATCTTTTTGCATTTTCTTTACAAATAGTTGTTACATTAGGTTGTAAGAAGAAATCACATTCACATCTGCTGAAAAGTATGATAGGGCTTTGTACACTTTACTGTCATAGTTTCATCAGACCCTATCATTGCATGTAAGTCCCCTTAGTTGGTACAGCTGAAACATTCCACTGAAGTCATTCGTGCAAGCTAAGACCTAGCTATATAAACCTTGGGTAAGTCTTATCTAGGATAGGATACCTTTTCAAGAGAGGTGAGATAACCTACATTTCACCTCTGTTGTTGTGTGCTAAAAACACCATCAACAGAATTGGTGCTAGAAGGAGGGTTAGACAAGCTTAAACCTCTTATAAACCCTTCTATTCTAGGAAAGTAAGGCTGGGGACTAGACACAGACATACTAGATCTAGTTCAGCTAGAGAAGATTTGTTGTTCCTAACCCAGTTCAGGAGAACAAGGAGAGACCAAGGGATACCCAGGACCCCTAGGGCCAGGTCTACACCAAGAAATCCATCTACAGTTCAAGTTAACTTTCTCAATATGGCTTTCTTTGCTGCTAATAACCCCTCTCCGATCAATTTTGCCAACTACCACAAGTTACCCAAAAATCCTGACAAATGCTACACTAAGTTGCGTCCCAATGATCCATAGATGACTACTGATGAGCACATGATTTTTTTTGAAAGTAACATGTACATGCAGCACGTGCACTATGAGGATGTGGTTTGCAAGTTATTCCCTTATTCTCTACAAGATGGGGCATATAACTAGTTTGTTAACCTTCCCTCAGCCTCCATTGATTCTTCACAGGCTAATTTGAAGGATGCATTCTTGAATCAATTCTGGATGCCCACAACTCCTACAGACCTCTACAGATCTTTTGTGGAGATTCACAGAGCTAAATGGGAGATAATAAGTTCCTTTAACAACCAATTTTACAAGACTTTTAGTCGCCTCCAGGCTTCTTTCACTCTGACCCAGTTGGCTGCTCTCCCAATTTATTATGCGACCTTGGATAGGCTTACCTCAATGTTTGTCAAGAATGCCAACCCAGCTCCAACGACTGTAGCAGAAACATATACTAAAGTTGTTACAGTCAATTCATAGTTAGGATATGCTGCAGTAGGGCCACTAAATCATATGGCTCCCACAGTCATGCCCAATCAAATACCTATGATTAATAATGCTTTGACCAATCACAGCGTAGTGTTGAACCCTATTCCAATTCCTACAACAACACAAGCATCAGTTGTTTACCCTGGGGCACCAATTACAGAACTGCCACCTACACAAATGCCTTTCCTCCAATCAGCTAATGCTGCCAAAGCTAAAGATGATAAAGATGACATCAGGGAATTAGCAGAACAAATGAAGAAACTTACATCTGAGGTGACTCACTTAAGAAACCAAAATGCTTATCTATAGTAAAGAAGCCAAGGACAAAACCAATACCAAAACCAAAATTATCAGTGATAGAATAGAACATGGAATACCAGTCCAAACAATGGAGGAGTCCCCTCACCATTGGAGACTCAGAATATAGAAAATCGCTCACCACGTTGAGTAATGTTAGAAGAAGTCGCATTGTCTTTATGGTGCAGGATTCACAATACGAACGCACACTCTGAATTGGATTGTCATGAATTCCAGATTGCATCCAGTATTTTCCAAAGGGAAGTCCAAAACACTGAAGCACAAGAGACTCCACCTACAGGATACGAATTGGTGCCCACTCAAAGGTACGACACCGCCTTAGTGCTAGATAGCTATATCTTTCCTTTCTAAGATGAAAATCAGCCCAAGGAAGAGGAAGTTGATGAGGTGTGCCTATCAACAGTACAATTGAACCCCATATAACCTCAGAAGTAATAAACCAAAGGGTCCTTTGACCACCTCTATTTCTCTAAACAACTATCAAGTTCCACCTGATCCTAAGGCTTCCAATAACCTCGAGTCTCCTAAATTTGTACCCCCAGCTACAAACCAAAGCCAACCAACTGAATCTTCCCAGAGATCTGAAGTAGCTAAACTGGGACAGTATGTGGTAGATGAGCTTAAGAGGATGAAGGTCATTTTGTCAATATTTGAGCTAATGAAAGTACCAGAGGTTAGGACAGTCTTCCTTCAAGATGTTGGAACACACACTAGGATTGATCCTGCCCCCAAATAAATCCCACAAAGGGATAGTCTTGATAAAGGGAAAGATAGAGTTCATGTCTCAGACGTAGAACAACAAGTGACTATACAAGTAAAAGAGAGAGTCTCCTCTCTTTCTATTGACCCTTAGGATATTTGGTAAAAAGCTTCACAACTATTTGGTAGACTCAAGGGCCTCCACTAATGTAATGCCTCTATCAATTTGTAAGGCACTGGGTCTAACTCTTGCCAAGTCCTCTAAGAAGGTTACTCAGCTAGACAAGACAGAGGTCAATGTGATAGGGGAGATGAATCAAATTCACATGCAATTAGCATCGAACCCACGACTGCAGTAGTACATAGATATACAAATGGTTGATATTCCTAACACATATAACATGTTTCTTAGTAGGGACTGGTCCAAAACATTGAATGGTTACATGGCTACTGACTCCTCTCATATGTGGTTGTCATGAAAAGAACTTGCTAACCAAATTTGTATTGAGAGAGAGCCCAAGATGAAGCATATGATTATAGAGTACAACCAAACAAATGAAATCTTATACTCAGAAGTACATTTGGGAGTTTATCTTCCTCAGATAAACCAAGTAGAAGAAGTACTCATGTTGAGTTGCAATTGGTTTCCTAGCCCGCCACTTACCAAGTGTCAAGAAAGTATATAGGCATGTGTCCAATCCGATCAAGTGTCTTCTTCTGATGATGAACCAGGGATTTTTGAAGGATTTAGGAGCTTTGTAGCTAAGTTCATGTGTGATAAGCTGGAATTTGGGAAAAAGATACAAATGGAGGAGTTGTTGCTATCAAGTTGGTGTCGGATTCACAATGCATCACATTCAGAATTTACGTGTTCCTTGTGTCAGCAGGCAGTATGTCAAGTCTAGAAGCATTTGAAGTTGTCCTCTCATCAAGAGGAGAAGAAAATTGGACCTGTTCCTGTAGTTAGTCATAAGACTGCATCACAAGTTAGGCAAAGAGCCACTTATGGGAAAAAGATTATGGACCCCCAATTTTGGACATTAAGATTTGATGAGTCAATATCTAGGCAGGGGTCTGGTGCAAATTTTGAGTTGATCAATCCTACAAGGGATTCCTATTTGGATGCATATAGGCTGCAGTTCCCCTATACCAACAATGTTATAGAGTATGAGTTATTAGTGCATGGATTGTTGATGGCCCTCTAGAAAATGGTTAAGGTAATTCAAGTGTTTGGTGATTCAGAGTTGGTGGTCAAGCAAGTCAAACGACAGTATTCTTGTCATGATGAAAGGCTAAATTGGTAATGAAATCAAGTTTGGGATCTTGTGGAGTGTTTTGATGGTTTTAATATCCAAGCGATCCCAAGGAGACAAAACCATGTCACTGATGCCTTAGGACATGCTGCAAGTTCATTGGAACCGCTTGCCATGTCTAATCTAAAAAAATTCATTGTTGAGTTGGTCCCAACTCCCTCTATACCCAACAATATCACTCACTTCCAAGTCTTCGAAGATGACAAACATATCATTGATTTCCTTACATCTTCATATGTGTTCATTTGTAGATAATTGATGAAGAAGATGTAGAGCCAGCTGAAATAGACCTAGAAGGAGTTTTAAATCTGAAGACCAACACTATCCCTCATGGTATGGTAAGCTAGAAAATGTTTTTGACTCAGATTAGTTCAGGACTCATAAGAAACAAGTTGATTCTACCAGAGGAAAGTGTGAACCCTACAACTTGGGTACAAAAGACGAAGTCAAAAATGTATTTATTGGGAAGGTATGTACCCCCGAGGAAAGGGAAAAAATTATTTAGGCATTAAGGGATTATCATGATGCCATTGCTTGGAGCTATGAAGACCTAAAGACATATGATACTTCTATCATAACTCATACCATAGCTCTCAAACTAGGAGTCAAGCCATTCAGGCAAATGCAGCAACTGGTGAATGCTCTCTTAGAGCCATTAATTTTACAAGTTCAGAAATTATTGTCAGCAAGAATTATCTTTCCGGTGAGGCATTCCACATGGGTGGCTAATCTGGTCCTAGTATGCAAAAAGAATGGCAAAATATGACTGTGTGTGGACTTCAAAAATCTAAATAGAGCTTTAGAAAAGGACAACTATCCACTACTATCCCTTGATGAAGTATTGCAGATAGTCAATGGGTCATAGATGATGTCATTCTTGGATGGGTATTCAGGTTATAATTAGGTGATGGTTGAATATGGTGACAGACTCAAAACTGCTTTCACATGTAAATGGGGTATTTACACGTATCAAAGGATGCCATTTGGCCTGATAAATGTAGGAGCAACATTTCAACATGTAATGGACATTGCTTTCAAAGGGATAGTAGGTAAATGCATTATTATTTTTATGGATGATCTAACCATATTCTCCAAGAAGAGGGGTGACCATATTTCTGATTTGAGGAAAGTACTGCAATGCTGTAGAGACTATGGAATTTCATTAAATCCCAAGAAGTGTATCTTTAGCATCATTGAAGGTGAGCTACTAGGACATGTGATCTCAAAGGAAGGGATATTAATAGACCCTGATAGAGTCTAGGCCATACTCGGGATCCAACCTCCAGCTAGTAAGAAAGAGTTAAAATCTTATTTTGGGAAGATCAACTTCATTCGGAAGTTTATTACTAGGTTTGCTAAGATCATCTGGCCCTTGAATGCAATGTTAAAACAAGATGCTAAGATTGAGTGAACATCGAAGGTCAAGTCTGCCTTTGCGGAAATCAAGTAGGCGATAGCAAATGCTCTAGTCCTAGTAAGTTTGGATTACACCTTGCCATTTTGCATATACTCCTTTGCTTCAGAACACACCTGTGCAGCCATGCTAACACAGAAAAGGGGAATCGATGATGAATGTCCTATTGCTTTATGAGCACCCCATTAAAAGATGATGAACTCAAATACCCAAATGTAGAGAAATAGGCCTATGCTTTGGTCAAAGCAGTCAAGAAATTACGTCATTACATTCTAAGAAGTAGAGTGACTATTGTAGTTTCTGATGCTACAGTCAAATCATTACTTATGCAGAACGAGCTAGTTGAAAGAAGAGGGAAATGGGTCACAATACTCCAGGAATTCAATCTGGAAATATAACCTATGAAACTGGTGCTAGGACAGGCACTTACTAAGACCATGGAAGAAACAGACCCTGGGTTGGTGTCTCAACAATATGTATTGAAGGACCTATCAAAAGATAAATGGTATGGTTACATCTAGTTCTATCTGCTTAACCAACAATGCCCACCTCGCTTAAATTTTGTCCAGAGAAGAGCTTTGAGGCTGAAAAGTAGTAGCTTCATGGTCAAGGGATCATATTTATATAAGAAGAATCATGAAGGGATTTTCTTGAGATGTTTGGACAAAGCAGAAGTGACACAAGTTTTAACCAGTTTTCATGAGAAGTTTGGGATACACCACGGTTCAGTGCATTCCATTGCAAATCAGATTCTTTGGGCTAGATATTATTGGTCCACCTTGTTTAAAGATGCTCATGTACATACTAGAACTTGCTACATTTGCCAAACTGCTTCTTCTAGTGAAAGAAATGTTACTATGTCATTACAACCGGTGGTGGAGGTATGCCCATTTGCACAATGGGGACTCAACTTCATTGGTATGATTAATCCACCTTCTTCTACGAGCCATAGGTATATTCTAACCGCTACTGACTATTGAACCAGATGGTCTGAAGCTCAGTCTTCTAAACAATGCACAACTGAGGTGGTAATTGAATTCATTGAAAAACATATCATTACAAGGTGTGGTTGTCCCTTTTCTCTTGTCTGTGATAATGGTCCATCATTTTCCTCTTTGTGCTTCTCAAATTGGGCCTTTGATTATGGTATTGTGCTGAAATGTTTAGCTAATTACTATCCCCAAGGGAATGGAGTTGTTGAATCCACTAATAAAAACTTGCTTGAGGTCATCAAAAGGCTACTTGATAAAAACCCCAGAGACTGACACACCCAACTCAGATTTGCCTTATGGGCAGATAGGATCAAACATAAGGTTGCTCTAGGAACATCACGTTATCACCTAGTTTATGGTCTGGAGCCTATTTTCCTTATCCATTTGCAGATCCCTGTACTACAATTCATACAAGACTATCTAGAACTGGATGACAAAATCTCAGACCACTTGACCTAGTTGTTGCATCTAGAAGAAAAGCGAGGTGTTGCGATTAAAACTTTGATAAACACCAAGGTGTAGTGAAATGCTAGTTTGACAAGAGAGCTAAAGTGAAGGCCTTCCGTATTTTCAATTTGGTCATGTATTGGGGCAAAGTTCATGAGAGAAAGGGTGAACACAGTAAGTTTGATAAGCTCTGGTTAGGTCCCTACCAAATAGCTGAAATCCTAGGGGACAGTACATACAGATTGAAGACTCTTACTGGTGAGGGACTCTCATTGCCAGTTAATGGGCAGTTCCTAAAGCACTACTTCTAGGCTTAGGAGGCACCTTTGCCTTCTTTTATGTACATAGTTAGTCTTTCTATTTGTTTTCTCTATTTTTCTTTGGCTAGGGTAGTTTGTTGTTTTGTTTAATTTATGCTTTCTATTTTTCTTTTCTTAGGTTGTTAGCTTGCTTTGCTTAGGTTAGTTGCTTTTCTTTCTTTTGTTTTGCTTCCTGTGCCTATTTTGCTGGGGTTCTCCATTTCCTAAAACGTGGTGGCAGTTGTGCAACCCTCCAAAAGGTCCTCTTTGGGTAAGTAATCTAGAGGATTTCCTTGAGAAACTTTGGTTTTCCACTCAGGTCTTCCTGTGGGTTCTATTGTTACTCTTAGATAGTATGATGCTTGTTCATGGGAAAGTAGTCATTAGTTTGGTTAAATTGAAGTATTTTCTAGTCTAATATCTCTCACACCTTTAAATAATCTTGAAGCTTTTAAAGGGATCTTTGTGATCTTGGATTAAGTGAAAATCCTAATATCTCACATCATGAACTATCTTATTTCGCCCATCATCTCATGTAGACTATGTCGGCTTCTACCCACTTTACCTTCTTCATCAAACAATGATCTCAACTCTAGTCTCCAAACCTCACATAGTCTCTACTATCCATTGCATACTCCAGAAAATGAACTATCAATGTAAAGGCCTAGGCCTTTATGAACAAGGTATTTTGAAGCCCGTCCATGTTGATATCCCTTCAGGCTCATATGGCCTTGGGTATACATCCCAAGGTTAACAATCTCAAGATGTTGGTACTCCTTCCATTCTTCCATTTTCCATCATGAATGCTATCATTTACCCAAGACATATATGGCCATTCCACCTCCATCATCCTACAAATCCTAAAGGCATGTCACCACACACCTTCCCTTCATTCACTTTACCTCCACTTCTCCCAGTGCCTACTATCTCTATCTCCTGCCCCCCTTATCCATTTATCCATAAATCCTGTTTTAATCCTTCCATCCACAAATCCCCTAAAATTCTTGATCATGGTCAACAAATGTGCACATCATCTAAACAAGAAGCTTCCACCCATCCCATGGGATTCAAAAATAAATATTTGGATGCCTTTACCCATGAAGCAGAAAATCCTGAGGATCCTTATGCCTTAGAGCGTAGACACAAAAAGCCAAAGTAAAGTACATTTAGAAAGATACCTAATCCCATACCTCCAAAAGAAAAGGCCAAAAACAAAATAGTTTGAGTACCTAAGAGAAAGAAGGTAAGTCAAAAGAAGCATCCATATCCCAAAATCCCAACAATCCCTTTCCATCCAATCCATTCAAAAATCCCACTCCATTCAAAGTCTCAAATTCCTTCACGCCACAAGCAAAAAAAAAAATGTAAAGATCCTAAGTCTATGTGGGTCTCTAAATTCCTATGTCATCCATCCCCTAAGCAAACATCCCCATTGCTTCCTACACCTCCTCCGAATCGAAAGCTTTAATATTTATCTCAGTGTGTGCAATTGTTGGTCATGGTCCTTTGCCATTTCATAACAGTCCCACTTACCCCCATCTCCCCATCTTCTAGCCATTATTCTACATATTTCCTCCCTCACCTTCATGTGGTCTATGCCTTTGGATAAATCTTCCATCCATCCTTTTGCATAATCTTTATCATAATCCACCGCGTGATCCATTATCCCCCATTTGACCTTTCATAATCTATATCATAATCCACTATCCCCTACCAACCTCAAGGAGCATAATGACTTGACATGGTCTATGTGCGATGACACTTGACACTTGACATGGACTATCACCTTTCATGGAACTAGATACCTGAGTCCCTTCCATCCATATTCTCTTCTCCCACCCAAAAATAAAAAAAAAGTCAAAAAAAAAGTAAAGAGAAATTCTTTGGTCCAATGGTGAAAACCACCCTTGGTGGCACCTTGGATAAGCACCGTTATGCAAACCTGGTAAAAAGGTGTCATGGTAGGTTGATCATATGTGTTGCTTACACTTGAGGACATGTTGTCTTATCCAACCCATCTGCCCCATCATACCATTTCCATACCATACACACACTTATCCTATTGCATCCATTCATCCTCCCTTCCAAGGTAGTTCATGAGGTGATGATTATTTATGTAGCTTAATGCAAGTATGCTTTGATAGTCTTGGTTGCTAAAGGATGGGAATTAATGCAATTACACACACTTAGAATTTTAGGATATGGATGGTTATACTGAGTTAGTGATCTCTACTTCTTTGATATTGTATCATGTTGTCCAGTTTAATGAGTGGGAAACATAGATATTCTGGGTTCAGAACTGACGTTTATCTTTGAAATGCTCTGGAGCATTTCCCCAGTAGAGTCACCATTTGTTGTGCCTTGCACACATGCCTCATTTTATCAAATGGAGACCCCCTTTCTTTCACCTCACTTTTGGTTCAGTTTGGTCTTAGTTAGTTGCTTGAGAGAATTGGTGTCTTGATGTCATGATGGCAAGGTCAATTTGCACATATTTGGGTCTGATTACATAAGTTTGGTATGATCATCTTATTGAGTTTCCTTGAAAGTTACGTCTAAGTGGTTTTAGTACAATGAGTCAAGACTTTTAAGCCCTTAAGTTGCTTTGCGCTAGAAATGCAGTTCACTGCATTTGTACTAATATCCTTCACTACTAGATATCAGTGCTAAGGCCTTTGTAAACAAGTTTGCGCTAAAATCCCTTTGCACCAGACTTGCACAAAAAACATGCCTCACCGGACATGTTCGGTGATCAAAAAAATCCCCGCCTGTTTGATGATTGATGAAAATCCCGCTATCACCGTTGTTGGAACCTTTGTTCTAAAAGTACGTAGGATAGGATCTGCATGAAAAACATGCCTCACCGGATACATCTGGTCCCCAACGAAAACTCTACAAGTCATGTCCTATGATGAAATCTCGTAGAAGTGTACAACACCCTGTCGCTCGTACTCAGCATTAATGGCAATTTGTTAGGGGTTTAAATTGTTTGAAATCTTTCATCTTGGTTTGTTTTCCATTCAAACACTTGAGGGCTCTGCATTTTCTAGAATAGACCAAGCGATCTTTGTGATTTGTGAACAATTTTGGAGCGCTTTGCCAACTGCGAGAATTCAACTCATGTCAGCCCTCGTTTTCTCTAGTCTCATATTTATAGGTAGGTGTTAGAAACTTTAGAATATCGGTCTAGTTTGCGGATATTAGGGTTTAGACTATTAAAACTACTTAATGATGCCTTGTATTCAGTTCACATGAGTATGTAATGAAAAATCTTTGGAGGATGGTCGGCTTAAAAGTTCAAATTAGGGGGTGTCTGAGTGGGGATATATGCATTTGTATATATGCCGATATGGGTTTTGTTCTTGGTGGCTTAGATATTTTTATTAAAGCACTTTGTATACGTTTAAAGATCAAATGTTAGCTCCTTAGATTAAAGCCCTTAGAAATAGGAGTGCTTGAAATGCTTTAACCTTGCTAGTTGTATACATTATGATCACTGTGTTAAAACCCTAAACAATGTTCATGCAAAAACTTAATGGAAGTGTATATATCCTTCCAAGGCTAAATTCCCCGCTATCCACTCCCATTAGCCTCTTCCTTAAAAGCTAGAAAACACACTTTGTGCTAAAAGTGCCTTCCACTGGATATATCCAATGAAGGCTAAAAATCCCAACGGTCCCCTCGACCCTTAAAAGCCCGCAAATTCAAAATATAGGACTTATATCTACTTAGTGCTAAAGGTTTTTTTCGTTGGATTTGTGCTAAAACTTGGCTTCACTAGACATGTCCAGTGAAGCCCAAAACCCCATTGATCTTTTCAACCTACAAAAACCCGTCGACTAGAATATTGGATGCTCATGAAAACTTTGCGTTGAAAATAGACATCATCAGATTAGCACTAAAATACCCCTTCATTAGACATATCCTGTAGTCTTCAAAATTCCACCAATCCAATCAAAAAGAAAAGCTCCACTAAAGTACTAAAACTCTAGTTAGCGCTAGAAATAGTCCTCACTTCACATATCTGGTGACCTGCTAAACTTCCACTAATCTGGTGAGGGCATAAAGGCCTGCCACATCTAGTGGTAGCTCAAATCCCCACTAACTTCACTAATAGCTTTGAATGGAATATTAAAAGCATTTTTCAGAAGAATCTAAGGTATTTAATCAGTGAATGACATGATACTAATTGATATTTTATCTAAATTTTGTGGTGTCATGCGCTCAATATAGCATTTATTGCACATATCTAGTGAGGCCTTAAAATCCTGTTGACCTATTTTTCTTTGTTTACTACTTATGGTTTCACGTAATAAATGCTAGTATATGGAATGTGATGAAAATATTGAGTTGATTTTAAGGGATTTAAGCTGAGATAATATATTTCCAATATAAATTGGCTAAATTCCTAATTTAGGATTCAAACTAAAAAGTATGAGGTTGTCTAAAAACGTAAGTCTAGACCATTCGGATAGTGAAACTTCAAAGAGTTACTCATTAGGTTTTGTCCTATAGGTTAGATGTCTTCTTGAGCTATCAATATGAAGTATGAATTCAAAGGCATTCCCCCTGTGTCAAAGATTACCTTAGCATGGAGAAACATTGGAGATACAGACCTCAAACACATCGACATTGAGGATTTTAGGTCCCAATCCCACACCTAAAGCCAGGAAGATTAGAGACAATGGGTTTGCACAGGCAACTGCATTCTCTACCTCAGTCCAATGCCTTGAACTTATTGTGGCATGTGTAAATAGCTATGATCAGGTGAATAGAACCATACAAACACAAGGAGGTCAGATATTGGCAGATCTCAGTGCCTTAGCACTGGCAAATACTTTTGGCATTCCCCCATTTCCTGTCCTAACCATGATGGATAAGGAAGAAGCTAAAAAATTGTACAAGCAGGATCTAGAAACTTGTAGAAGAAAAATAAATGAGGGCTGGATGAAGAACAAGAGGCCAACCATGTCAAAGGTCCCTCAAGTTTTATACAGGAGTGATTTCAAAGAGGAGATAGGAGACCTAGTAACCCTTTTGAGCAGGATCATGGGGCTACCTTTAGCCTCTACATTTGAAGGATGGATGTTCCCATACATAGAGGAGATATTACATGGGCACAAGGAGATGCATTGGGCCCAAATAATAAGCAACAACATTCATGAGGCCTTTATTATCATTCCAAACTGATGAAACCTTTAGGTGGACCTCTTATGTGGTATATGCCCTAGCTAGAACTGTTGAATAACCTGACCTGTCAAGATTAGGAGTGGTTAGAAATAGAGAAGATCAATACAAAGTATATGAGTGTTATACTCAATTGGAGATATCACAATCACTAGTTCACTACAAGAGGGTTAATGATGCATTCACCATGCACATCACCTGAATACTGCAGAATGATATGGCCAGGAGGTTATCCCCTGAGGCAGCTAATGTTATACAAATGTATGGGAGATGGTACACTCAATTTCAGAAGTTTACATATCTAAGGGTCTAAGGTTTCACTGGAACACCTTACAAGCTCCCTTGGTATCCAATAGATAAAGTGGTGCTTCTTGAGCTTACCAGACAACTCCTCACTTGTGCAGAGAGGTTGAAGCATCTGCATAGAGCTTCTATTAAGTTTCCTATACTTTTGGGGAGGGGAAACTATTCCTGTACCACCATGGGAGTAGCAGAACATTTAGATACAAAGATGCGATTGTTGAATCTACATTTCTATTATAAGAGGACCCATTTTGACCCCTTTGGCATAATGGAAAGACATGTGAGCAAAAGGATGTTTCATAGGGAGCACCTTGAAGACTTCTAGGCTAATTGTCTGGACGACAGTACTGAGGAGAAGATATTCCAGACTGTCCCTAGATTTTTTTAAAAGGTTCAAAATCATAGAGGTCCTAGACCAAGTAACAGAAGACAACAACGTGATCCAAAAAGAGCCTTGGGAGGCTTTATTTAATCAACCAATTCTATTCCCAACTTGGGCAGATTCAAAGGAAAGTTCTTTGGATTTAGTAATGAGGGACCCCATCAAATTCAGTAAGAGTTGGGTAAGAGCAGAAATTGCAACTTTGAATTAGGTAGGAGTAGCTCTTACTTATACAGAACAAGAATAAGACAAAACCAGTAGTGATGGGGAAGATCAGCCTATAGAAATAGAAGATCATGCAGGGAAAGAAGCTACTCAAGGGGATACACCAAAAGGCGATAGTGAGGAAGACATTCCTCTGGCTGATAAGAGAAAAGCAAAAAAGGGCCCTCCAAAACAATAGAAGAAGTATAATTACCCGACATAGAAGCACAAAGAGAAAAGATATGCCTAGCAAGAAAAGTGAAGCATCTAAGTCTAAGAAGACCAAGACACAACCTACTATAGTTGCACCCCTCATTACCTTTGCTACCTCTCAATAGATCATAGATACAATCTCTCCATCCTCTGCTGCAGTTAGTACCTCATTATTTGCTCCCTCATCTATTGTAGCAATCATGACCTCCTTAGCAGTCAATGCAAGAATATCAGTCCCTCTTCCCTCTACCACTTCTTCAGTCACTCCTTCCATTTCTTCTTTACCATCTATCTCTGCCATTCCCATCTCATCTATTGCTCCATCCACTTTTCCTACCATTGCATCAATGAGCTTTCTTGTTCTTGCCTCCTCTTCACTATCCATTTCTTTCACATTGTTATCCTTACCTCCCATCTCAACCATCCTTTCACCACCACATTTTACCTTGCCATCCTTAAGCCTCTCCACCCCACTTGCCATTTCCTCCATACTGTCATCTCCCCCTTCCCCTTTCATAGGTTTTTCCACATTTGCAAACCTATCCAGATTGTATTTGCTACCAACTGCTACTGATTCTTTGATTGCAATAAATAATTCTTTGGCCAAACCTTTCAATGACTCCTCATGAGTACCCATGTTTGCACCCCTTCCAATCCCTTCACTACCTGGCATCGAAAAGATATATGTTGAATTAGATTCACAGGGAGAGGCAGTCATTTAAAATGTAACATAGGAACCTCTGATAAATCCCAACACCATTGAAGTCGTAAACATAGAAGATAGCCCATCTGAGGAGGTAGCCACTAACTTAGTACTAGAGATTGCTCAAAAAGCTATGTCAAAAAATTTGTAATATATAGAGCAATCAGAGTCTCCTTCAAAGGACACTGAAGTAGAAGAGCAGAGTGCATTTCAATATAAAGGAATAGATTAAGGCCCAGAAACATAAAATATTTATATTGATGATTTTTTGAATAAGGAGGACAGTCACATTGACCCTCCAAAGCATTCTTCTACAGCTCCTGATTGGTCACAACAAAGATTAAATAATTAGCCTTCCCGTGTAGAAGTCATGTCTCTAGACTTGGACAGTTTCTTGGCTAGATTAGAGAAACCAAAGAAGCAAAAAAAGGCCAAAGTCCAGTCTAGGATCTATAAGGATGCTACATGATCTCATATAGTAGAGGTAGTAGTCCTACCTGTGTAGGCCAATAAGGAAGATGTACGACCAGAGTATTATACTATTACAATAGTCAATTTGGGGCCAACTTCCAAAGCACAAGAAATAGATGAATTTAAGGGATCAGTTTCTAATATTTTGACTATTCTGAATAAAGATGAATTAAATAAATAGTATCTAAGGCAACATAATGAAGAGCTGAGGGCCTACATAAAATCCCTAATAAAACCCATGACTTCAGATGGAGAGCCAGAAGTAGCACCTTCTCTTCTCTCTAAATAAGAGCTAGAAAATTTTGACAATATTAAAACTACTGCAGCTACTACAGAGGAATGGTTCCACAGAGTATATGCAGAGGGTTGTGAAGTAATAGATGAGGCCACCAAGTTGCATAAGGATTTCTGCATTTTGAATTTAGAATGGGATGAAGTAGTAAGTGATTGCACGAACTATCATGATTACTACTCACATATACATCCCCAAGTTTTCACTATGACTAATCTTCCAAATGAAGTTTTACTGGCGAAAAATATTTTAACTCAAGATACATTGGACAAGCTAGAGCAATGGCTGGAGTTGATAGGATTGAGAAGAGAAGTCTTTGACAGAGCTAAGAACTCATTGAAACCAGCTAGAGCTCAAATTTTAGATGTACTATATCGGTTGAATGATGTACTGCGGGCCTGCACTAATGTAGATCTAGATGATACAACTCTAGTAGATGCCCAAGATTGTAAAGATAAACTGCATCATATCATTCATGGGGATTCACCCCTTAATATGACTAGGAAATTGGAAAGAGTAAGTAATCTCATATTTGAATTCAAAGAATTCAAAAGAAATAAGAGGTCCAGGGAGGCGGTGTATTGCAAATTTTCAGGGGAGGTTGGCAAGATAAAGTTCAAAATAGATTATGTCAAAGATTCTCAGTCGGTAGATATTAACCTAGCCTTGGAAGCCTATAGAACCTATAGCAACAGGGAATCAAAGAGGAACAAAGTCAACTTGGATGACAATGTATAGTAACCTGATCCAACTAACATGTGAAATCTCGTCATTCCAGATCAGCTCCAATTTTTTAGGGTCAAATGGCTTCATATTGACTTTCCTTTGTCTTGTAAATTGGATCTTTGTCATATACAGCCAAACGGGTGTTCATTTTGTCTAGATTCAATGTATTTAGAGGTTGTATTTTGTCTTTTTCATACAAGACAAAATTAAATCTGAAAATGTAACAAATTGTTGTCTTTCATTAAATGCTATGTAAATATGGGCCATCGGTGTTGAGTGAATCTCCACCATTCAAGAAAAAATCAGTATGGTGCCTTGTCTATAAAAGGGCCATCCTCTTCTCTCATTGTAACATATTTTTGATGGTGAATTGGTGAGACTCTGCTGAATTGATCAATACAAGCAGATTTTGTAGGATTGCTAGAAATTTGTGTACTATATTATCTCTTTTGGTTTTAATGGTTCACATCAATCTAGAGTTAGCTAAATATGCTTTTGCAATATTGGATGAATGCTAAGGATATCTGATGAATGCTTTAGGTCATACTATTAGTACCTTGCTAATTGCAAGTTGTTGTGCATAGTTAGCCTGAACCTTCACTTTGAGTTTAGTTCAATTGCATTTCACCAATTAAATTGCACCATAATTTGGGTGTTTAATGAATGAATGTGATTTGAAAACTATTAGTTTCCATTGAAGATTGCATCATCTCTTATAACATTGTGGTTTTTGCAGCCTGGTAAAGTAAGAGGTGGTTTCATTAAAATTGTCTATCTGTAGTATCTCCCTTCATTGTGATTATCACTTAGGATTTAACAATTTCTCTCAACCCTTAATATTTTGAAAAGTATCATGGCATTTTGTACACTTTATTGTCATAGTTTCATCAGACCCTATCATTGCATGTAAGTCCCATTAGTTGGTATAGCTGAAACATTCCACTGAAGTCATTCCTGCAAGATAAGACCTAGCTATATAAACCTTGGGTAAATCTTATCTAGGATAGGATACCTTTTCAAGAGAGGCGAGATAACCTACATTTCACCTACATTGTTGTGTGTTAAAAACACCATCAATAGGTTGAGACCACCTAGAATAATACAAGGATAAATAACATCACCCATTAAAGAATGAAAAGGAATAGCATAAACCTCCTTATCAACACATTCTTTCTTAATGTGTTTATCCTAAAATTAACACATTCCTCCAACCAATCATCCAAATACATCCTTATTGGCCCTCTGGCATCTGGCATATGAGATTGGTATGTTGGCATTGATGTCAACATAGTTTGGTGTTAGGATAATCCTCTCAGAATTCATGCAAAGGAGTTTGTAGGATGCAAAGGAGCTTGTAGGCATGACTTGTCTTTGACATTAAAGGTATATCATTTCATGGTGTCATAAGCAAATTCAGGTTGATTGAGTTGCACTCTCTTTTTCATCTATCTCAAAGAGTTGAGGTTTTTTTATTCAAGTATCACCGGATGACTTGAGTGTTATTTCAGAATGTGCTTCATTCTCATGATGCCATGAGGTCTCAACATCAATGAGAACTTGGTTTTGTATGGTGAGGTTTAAGCTGTGATTTTGAGAAATGGAATGAATGATAGTTGAAATCTTATCATGCTTTTCTTTGGTCAGTGATGTTCACAAGAGTTGATGAAGGATTATTGTCACTTTGCTTTAGCGTGTTATCACTGGTTGCTCACAGTGATTGATCTATGTATATTAGTTTTTCTTTCTTGTCACACTTATGGAGACCTAATTTCTAAATATCTAAAGCCTTCTAAAACCCAAAGTTTAAATGGTTTAAAACCTAAAACATATTTTATAAAGCATTAAGCACTGATGATTGCACTTTAGTTCTTTTTGTTCGGTGACCTGTTGCATCCAGTGGACATGTCACTTAAGTGACATGTTAAGGGTTGTCCATTGTGAATCCACTAGCCCCTCTTCCTAATCAACACCTGTGCCTTCGGTGTTCTTTTTATGACTGAGCAGGAACTTCAAATCTATGGAGCACATTCCTTTTTCTGATGGCACGAAAGACATAATCAACGATGGACATTTAAATGTTTTTTAACTGGCAATGGTTACCCTTTTTGATGGGTGGATGAATGGATTGCAGTTGTAACCAATTTTTGATAACAATTGGATAATTGTTTCTAGGGTTCGGTGTTTTCAAAGTTCTTTAAAACATCTCTTCTCGAGTTTCTTCAAATTTTTATGAAGATATACAGAGATCTTAATTTCTAAGCATTATACATCTCGCTCATGGTGTTTAATGTTATATTTTTTGGACTATGAACAAAAGGAAAACAATGCCTTTATGATGTTGTGATATTGAAAACAAAGAAGATTGAAGTAATTATTGTGAGGATATGTTTCAAGTGTGAAGTGTGTATTATGAAGTCTGTGCTTTAATGAAGAATTTTTATAGAGAGTATTGATTGATTTTAACTGGTGCTAATTAGATTGTATAGAATTATTTCTTTGCACATGAACATGTCAAATATCAGGAGATTGGTGTCTCATTTCCATTGATTGAGGTTGGTGCCTTGTTGGAGTTGGTGTCTCAAGCAGAGTATGTTGTTTATCAGGTGTGCATTGTACCTTGAGATTGGAGTCTTAAAAATAGTGTATTAGGTGTAGTTGTACCTTGAAGTGGGTGCTTTTAAAACAACTGTAATCTTCTTTCTTTTGAGGTTGGATTTGAGTAGTAGACTCAATCAACTCTCAGTGGTTTTTTGCCTCATAGGGTTTCCACGTAAATATTGGTGTCATGTGTAGATGTTTTGCTTGATGTTCATTCGTATTGTTTTCTTTTAAGAGTTTTAAAGATTATTGAATAAGGTGTTGGATAGAACTACACTGATTCACCCCCCCTCTTAGTATAGTTGTGCTCTTTTCAATGGGTATCAGAGCTACAGGTTTCTTGTAGGAGTTTAATCAACTAAGGTTGATCCTGGTAGTCCAACATTTATCATGGCTAATCAAGAGGGATACACTACTTCTAAAGCACTTCTCTTGGAAATTTAGAATGGAGTCTTACTTATCCTCTCTAGGATATAATGTTTGGGCAGCAGTAGAGAATGAATACACTGCAACTACAGCACCTTCCACTATAGATGAAAAAAAGGCCTATGAGTGTAATGCCAAGGCCAAAAATGCTATTTGTTGTGGCTTGACAAATGATATCCTAGTTAAGATTATGGATTGCAAATTTGCAAAGGCAGTTTGGGACAAGTTAACTAGTATTTATCAGGGTGATGACAAAGCCAAAGAAGCCAAGTTACAAACATTTAGAGCCAGATTTGAAGGGTTAAAAATGAATGAAGATGAGAAGATTGTTGATTACCTTCTAATGGTACAAGAGACAGTCAATGTCATCTATGGTCTTGGTGAGACATTGGAAGAAAAAGCAATGGTCAAAAAGGTTCTAAGATCTCTAACATCTAAGTATAACTCTAAGGTATCTACTATTGAAGAAAGAGATCTTAATAAGCTTACCTTAGATGAGTTACATGGCACATTTATTGCCTATGAAATGAGGTTATGCAATGATGAGTCTATAAGCAAAGAGGCAGCCTTTAAATATGTCAAAAAGGATAAGGAGGAAGATTCAGATTCAGAGGAGTTGGATGATCAAGAATCAAACTTTGTAAGAAGATTGAAAAGAGGATCAAGCAAGTACAAAGGTAAGTTGCTCTTTAAGTGCTTTAACTGTGGTAAAGTTGGCCATTTTGCCTCCAATTGTCCTCTAGATGAAACAATTAAAGAAGATAAATCTAAGAACTATAATAACTCAAAAAAAGGGAAAAAATTCTTTGGTACAAAGAAGAAATATTGTATGTAGATGAAGAAAGAAGTTTTGATAATAACTCTTATGCTAGTGACTGAAATGAATGTGTGTTTATGGCATTTGAAAAAGAAAAGAACTCATTTGATAAAGAAGAAGAAGAAAACATTAATGTGGAAGAATATGATAATTCTGAAGAAGAAGTGGATTTTGAGAGAGAGTTGATCTCTGCACTTGCTGACCTAAAACATGAAAGGAAAAGAAATGAAAAACTCAAGGTAAAACTTGAAGAATCTAATAAACAACTTTCATATCTGAAATTACAGTTCGAAGAGTCTAAAAGAATTGAAGAAGTCACAAAATTAGACTTGCAAACTAAAGTAGAGGATTGTCAAAAGTTAGAGGTAGAAGTTGTGTCCTTGAGAAAGCAGTTAGAGAAGGTGAAAGAAGAATTAAACAAGTCTCTTAAACATGAGAAAAGTACTAAACTTTTTGACAAGTTGATTCTGAGTCAAAAGTTTGTATCAAACAAATCAGGACTAGGTTGTGAAGGAGAAAGAAGTTACAAAGATGTAATTGGTAAGTCTATTGATTTGACAAACTCATCAAAAGGTACAACATGTGAGAAAGGAGAATCTAGTGCTGCTGCTAGAAAATCAAAAGTTAAGGCTACAAATGATGATGGATTCAGGAAAGTCCACACTCCTAAGCAAGGATTTCAAAGAAACTCATTTCCAAGACAAACCAGGTTCTTTTATGCTTTTAATGGTTATTGCTTTTATTGCAATCAATATGGACACAAAGCAAGTAATTGTATAAGTAGGTCTAGAAGAATGAGTAGATCTAATTTTGTTGGCAACAATCCTTTTGCTCCATTAGCTGGATTGAATGATGTATGTTATATTTGTAACAATTTTGGTCACATTGCAAAGTTTTGTAGAAGTGGATTCATGCAACCTCAAAAATTAAAGTTTAAACAATTTGCATCAGCAAAAATCAGTCCTAGACCAAACAAGAAGATAGATATCCTCGCCAAACAAAAGAGAGAACCTATGAAAGTGTGGAGAAGAAAACAAGATCAAGAGAAAGATAAACCTAATCTTGTGCATACTGCACAAGAGACATCACTAATTATTTAAAGAGCAGCATGAGGACAGGGGGAGATGATCATTGCCCTATCATTTAGCCCCAAGGAGAAAACAAGGAAGGTATGATATCAGGAGTTAGAATGACCAGTGTGCATTAGGACTTATGTCATCATATTGAGTAGACTGCATAAGACATCAAGGTATGAACAACTTTGTCATGCCTTTTGTAAAAACTATCAAAATCATGTTGAAGATCAACTATTGAATCAGATTGCTATGATAGTAGATACTTGGATTCTTGTTTAGATCAGTCAATGGGATATCTCTGTTTGAATGAGTACAGTGATGTTTAGAGAAGTCACATGTTCATCTGATATTGTTATTGCATGAGATGATCTTTTTCTATAAGATTTCTATGCTTCTAAGTATGAAGAGTTGTCATGTTTTGGTAAAAGGATCATCATGATTTGTTGTCCTCAATGATTGTTGTCATAATTTAGTTGCAACCTTCATGAAGTTAGGCCTATCTTGGGCATTGAGTGATACATCCCCACAAACATTTATGAAAGGAAATATTATGATAGATATGTTTGGGTGTAGGCACATATGATGTTAATATCCTTGTTAATGTGATAGTGAGCATCATTGTTATCAAGCCATTGACATTGATTTATAGTTGAGACAGTGTTGGTACTAGTCTGATATGTTTCGGTGTCAGACAAGTTGAATTAGTTTGCATCAGCCTTTGTTATTATAGTAGAAAAATCCTATCATTACAAGAACTTGTTCAAGAATCTGATGATCAGACCTAGTATTTTGATAAATAGTATAAAAGGTATTAAGAGGTTGATTTGTTTTAGTGCATCAATATGAAGTGATGCATTGCATTTGATGTCTCAAAGCATTGTCAATACCATGCAATGATTGCAGGATACACACAAAATAGGTTTGTTGAAAAGGTTTTAGAATCTTTCAAGGAAAAGCAGTTAGCAGGTGTAAAATTAGACTCTGCAACTCTTGTCAGCACCTCTTTCAGTCTGTGAGAACCTTGGAACATGGTAAAGCATTCACTAAAGTAAAATGGAATGGAATTGTTGTCAAATGTTGTAGTTGCAACTGCCCTGATAAGACATGTATGCAAAATGTAGCAGATTGGACAAGGCACATGAACTCTATGACAAAACACCTCAAAGAAATGTGGTCTAATGGGATGACATGTTTTTTTTTGCCAGCATGTCTTTGTTTCTCTACTCATATTGGATGTTTTCAAATGGATGTGAATTGTTATCAAAGCATAATTGACAGTGAATTTTGTTTTAAATATGTAATAGTTGTAAGTGTCCAAGCGTTTTGGGTTGTGTGTACCACTGTTTGTCCTTGTTGTGATAGTATTGGAGTGATCAATCTTTTATCTTTTTCTGCAGTGTTTAAGTGTAGTCTTGCAATAACTTTTACATCATGAATGTATGGGCAAGACATGTGCATACTATGTCAAAAGCATATAGAGATGAACCCTTAGTATGGAAATGCTATTTGAAGGTCTTGAAAGCAATGCATTTGAAAGAGAGATGTTATAAGCAATAGCATAGAGGAGTAGCCTTAGAGAAATGACATGTAAATTCAGTGTAGTCATCATGATCATGGTTGTGTAAGTTGAAACAAGTTGATTTCAGGATATCAGCATTATGTTTTGCAATATCAGATAGGGGGAGCTTATACTTTTGTTCTATGTTCCTAAATCTTAAAATTGGTTGCTTGTTTCAGTTTCTATTGGAGTTGATTTTGTTTTTGTTGCAAGTATGTGCCTAACTAGTGTTGTCATTGATGTTAAACATATCAATGTTTTCATTAGTGTCAACTGTGCTCTTATTTTGATGCTTTCTTGTAATGAGTTAGATACTTTGTATTTGCCTATGTAAGTGTTGGAGATCCTGATATTGAAAATATTGAGAAAATTTGCTCCTCCGGTGGAAACAGTGTGTTGCAGAGCATCTTTGTCTGCAACAGAACAATCCAACAGATTGATCCACATTTCTTATAGAATGAATATCTTTATCTATAGATTAGAAGTTATTTAGATACATGTCTAAAGCTGCTATGTTCCAAGTTTGAGCCTTTGGTATGAAGATTTGAGTGAGTTATGTTCACCAGAGTGAAAACTGCTTTTTCTCTATATTTGGTGGTGACAGGGAGAATGTATTATGCTCCATATTCCTCCATAGTTAAGTATTTTAGTCTACAGTTCTGGAATCAAGTTGGTAATGATGATAAGTGCCTTCAACTCCAATGGTTCATGATTTGGTGGTCTGCAAGCTATCTTTTCTTTATGACAGTGGCTGACAGTGTTGTTTAAGTGCTCCGGTTTGAAGAATCGTCTTGAAAAATTGGTTAAAGGTTGTGTAGATGTTCTTAGTGATTAAAATGTGCTTGTGGATGTCATATGATCATGTTCCTACCTTTGGATTGGTTTTCAAAGAGAAATTCGGATCGTGGATGAAGATTGTTCTTAGAAGATTTAGTGTTAACACCTATCTTAGCCGACCTGGTTGTTTTCACTAAATGTGGAGATGCATTGAAGATTGTAGAAGCATGTCATGGCATGGAAGATTGTGTTTGAGTCCTAGCTAAGGCATGGTGTGATTAGCATACATCTTTTCCTTAGCTAATTTTGTATTAGGTCCAGACCTATTTAATGTATGTTTATAATGCTGACCTTGGAGACTATTCCAATGGTTGATGAATGTAATGCCGACCTTGATGTACATTCCAAGGTTGATGAATTGTATAAAGGCATGTAATGTAGTGGTGAAAAAGATGTCCTGGTGTGAAAATGAAAAGATAGTGTGAAGGTGTAAGAAGAGCAGAACAAAGGTGTTATATTGTGCTCCAATGGAACTAAACTCAAGCATGAAGTAGATACTATCAAATCAATTCATAAATCCTTGGTAGTGAGCCACCCCTTGGCAGTGAGTTGATCTTGGCAGTGAGCCCTAACATTTGCAGTGAGCATTTTGGGTAGTGAGCCTCTAATTTTTGATATTGCTATAAGTTATTTATTTTTGTGGGATAACACCCACTGTGGTTTTTCCCTTACAGGGTTTTCCGCATAAAAATTGTGGTGTCTCATGTGTTATTGTGTTGAGCTTCTTGTTTCATGCTTTCATGGTTAATCCTAATAAAAATGATTAAGAATTTGATGTGTTGATATTCATAAGTGGTTAAAGTTTTGTGACAACTGATTCACCCCCCTTCTCAGTTGTCCTGTGCATTCCAACAATTGGTATCAGAGCCAAGTTCCTCAAAGGTAAGATTAACAGCTTGACGTAGATAGAGGATGTCTTACAAGAAGGAGGCTCTGCAGTTTGATGGAACGAATTATGCAGCCTAGAAGATACACATGAAAAGCCATCTGCTTTGTATTGGTTATAGAGTATGGAAAATGACAGAGACTAAATATACCATGCCTCAGAATGGTCTGACAACTGAAGATGAAATCAAAGAATATGGGTTAAATATAAAAGCCAGGGATACTCTGTTAAGTGCATTGACTGACACTAACTTGATAAAGGTCATGGATTATGAAACTGCTCAAGAAGTCTGGAAAAAGATGGAAATTTTGTATAAAGGAGATGAATCTATAAAGAGTGCCAAATTGTAGGGACTGAACGCTAAATATGAAGGTTTAAAGATGGGAGAAGACGAAAACATAATATCCTACATGCAAAAGGTTGATGAACTTGTCAGTGGAATCAAAGGTATGGGAGAACAATTGATGAAACTGAAGTTGAGATGAAAATTCCTAGGTCATTACCTAAATCCTACGGTCACAAGGTAGCTGCAATTGAAGAAATAATGATTGTGAAAAAGATTACTAAGGATTAGTTGCTTGGAAAGCTTATTGCTTGTGAAATGAGAGAGTTTGGTGATGCCCTACCAAAAGTAGAGATTGCTTTCAAAGCTAGTACTTCAGAGAAGATCTCCAGAGCATAGAAGTACAAGGTGGAACCTGATGATGAGATTGATGAAATTGAAGCCAACTTTGTTGACATACTGCAAAGAGGTTATGGTAAGTTCAAAGGCAAATTTCCTTTAAAATTTTTTACATGTGGTAAGGTTGGTCATTATGCTTCTAGGTGTCCAGAGAGAATTGAAAGGAATAGAAAAAGATTTGAAAACAAACCTATGATCCCAAAGAAATGCTATTATGTTAGAGATCTTGATGATGAAGGTGTGATAGATGATGAATCTGATATTGATGCTAGTACTAGTGCAAATGAATGCTTGTTTATTTCTATTAAAGAAGAACCTATGTCTACTAATCTTGCTAGTTGTGAAAAGGAAGAGTGTAACGCCCTCGCCAAGGAACCCCAAAGGACAACACTAAGTTAGGTCAAATAATGAAATATTTTTATTTATTTTTAAATCAACAACTATAGAATGCATAAAATAACATAATAAACTAAACCTAGTTCCTTTGAGATTCCTTGACTATGCTACTCACAAAGCTAACATCAAGATTACTAGAACATATAAAACAAATAACATGATCGATCTAACATTACAAATTACTTTCTACCTAACATCATATGAAAGATACATCACTTTACAATACTTTTTACAAGACAAAATCATCAATAGTTATTACATCATTACAATATTTACAACATTGCTTTCCCTAGTGCATGAGAAAGATTACATTAGATTACCTTAAGAATTGCAACAGAAATGCAATCAAATATAAAAATACATGATAGGATGTCTCCACAACTGAAACAGGAACTGGAATACACAGTGCGATGAACAATTTCCATGCACACAAACATGCAACAAGAATACCCAATGGAGAAAAGCACCAACCTCCTGACCATGTGGAACCCTGAGGTCCACCCCCCGTGCTAGGAGATAACATAAGGTACCACATCCAACAGACAGTCAGGAAAGCAATAGGCTAACATACACAAGAGCTATACATGACTCCAACACAACACTGCTAACACACCAACATCACTTACAACACTTACTTCACTTCTAGAGGTGCTCACACAACAAAGGGAAATACTAGTAGGGAATGCTAGACTACAATAGGGAGAAGTGTCATCACATGGTCCTCGCATGAGTTGTCCTGGCGGTTTCTCACTAGATCCTGGCCCCATAGGGTGACTCATACGAAACCAACTTACTAAACACATCTCCCAAAGGCACAGAGCCTTACACAAATGTTGCACAGATGACACCCATCTTTCAAAAATTACAGAGGCACTCAACCCAATAATCAAGACACATTGTTTAATTCAACAATTTATTAAACCCTGAAAACATTCCTTTAATAAAGCATTATTCACTACCCATAATTTTACTTAAGAATAAATAAAACCATCATCTTTATTGAACTAATTTCTATGAAACCCTAATATTAAATTGCAACTTTAATTGATCAAAGATGACTACATATTAGAATAGTGATAAACAAGTTTAGTTGCCACTTATAACATTGCAAAATAATTTATTTTCTTGTTTGCAATGTAAATATAAATATATATAAGATACAAGAGAACTATGTACATTTCTATCTTGTGTGGTTATACAAAATACATATTCAAATACACACATTATCATTACTAAATATCTATCTAAAATATTTGCAATACTTACCGACTAATTTACAAGATGAGAATATAGTAACATCTTTAATCCAAGAAGAATATATTATTCAATGATGGTTAAACCAATCCTCTTCACTAATTCCTTATACCAAGATTATAAAATCTAAACTTAGAGAAGGTGTTAATTAACCATACTATCATACATATACGAAAGCACAAGACTGGAGTCACTATAAGTCCCCTATCACATAAGAGTTCTATCATAATTAGAAGGCCCAACTAAGAAGAATTATAGTGAAAGGAAACCTAACCTAAGTTAATAACAAGAGCCAACTTAATTAACAAGATACTTGATTGCCATAATTACATTCTATCATATTATTCTATGACAACATCAGCTCGACATTTTATGCTAATTTTATACTAAGTTTAAACCTAACACCCATTAATAAGAAAGTTATTATACTTCTCTGTGTTGGGTGAATATTTTGTGTTCAACTAACTAAATGGTTATATCAACCACACTGTAATGAGATAAATCTCTCCTCTCAGCAAGGGGAGGTTCCCTATTAACTATTTCAAATTTATTTACACTAAAACTAATTTTGGGGTGAAACCATGTCATCCATTTCTCTTTTTTCAGAAATGATGTTTACAATATAAAATATCACTTTCACAAAACAAATCAAAATCACCAAGAAACTCACGAGAGCACAAAGTCTATGATTGCTCCTTTTACCGATTTACAATCTAGAACCTAGTAGGACAAGGTGCAGCTCAAAGTCTTCACCGAATACTACAACAAAACATACGATCACAAAAGATAATAGTAGTTCAAATCCTTTCCAATATCTTTTACTTTAAAACATCCAATCACAAGCTAAAGATAATTGTTGTAGCATAAAGTCTCCACAATCAGCTTTAGAACATCTCCCAGATTATTCACACTCACACTACAATTTTATCAAGTAGATAAGATAGTATAAGGAAAAGGACATAAGAACAATTTCCAATATGCCACAAGTTATTCCAATGCAAATATTGAAAGATCACTTGCTTTTCTATTCACTTGATAAAATATGATTTACAATTTGAACACAAAGTCTCAAAATGCTCTTCGATTTGGTAGAGTTTCGCTGTAATAAATAAAAGATGATAATTACAATGGGGGTCCTCTTTATTTATAAGAGAAACCGAGAGCAAAAATAGGAAAAGAAAAAATAACTATGACTTATTCAACAAAGGAGTCCTTTTTGATTTGGGACTTCCAACGTTTTTACATGTAATTACATATGAGAAAAGTACATGTAAATATGTCCAAAATTATTTCAAAAGTACATCTGAAAAGTAGAAAATAAACTAAGTAATGAAAAAACTGCTTCAACTTGCACTACCTTCTTTCTTCATGTGGCAATCATACATGGTGAACGTTGCTTGCATCCCAAGACTGTCCGGACTAACTGTGTTCTTGAAAATCATCTGGAATCTGACTAATGCATCTCTGACTGTGGTAATTGATTTTGCATGGCTAGTTAACTTGGCCTTCAGATTATCCAAAGTTAACTGATTATCAAGAATATTATCCATGGAGGCCACTAAAAATGTTTTGTCCTCAAACTCCTTCTAAAACATATTCTCAAATTCTTGGATCACCTCCTTTGCAGAAAGAAATCGATTATCCTGTGACACCAAATTGCATGGCAGCTCCTCCAACTTGTGCAAGAGACTAACATCACTTTGGTCACTCAGCTTCCTTGCAGTTTGTAGGTCATTGATTAGATCTTTCAGCACACGGCTCTGATATGTCAATGCCTCCTTAGTTTCAGTATATGAATCCCTATTTGGAATGACACCAATTGATATCAAAGCACTTATTTTCAACTTCCTCATTTCTACCCACTTATCATGATTTTGTTCTAAATGCTCAATATCCTGAGAAATAGCATCAATTAAATCATCAAGTTATGCCCCGATTTTCTCCATTTTGCTTGTTTTCTCAGCTAGCTCTGTAAGAAGAGAGATTCCTTGTGTGCGCATCCTTTCCAAATATTCTTCAAGCACCCTTCCCTTAAGGTGAGTCTTTTCAACTTTCTGGATGACAAGATCTTCTACAAAAATGGCCTCAGGAGTCATTAATTCTGAATTTAAAGTAATCTTCCTTACCACCACAGTCAATTGCTCTACCATTGCTTTATACTGATCTTTCATCTCCTTTTCTTTGTCAAACTTCTGAATCAAAATATCCATTGCTGACTGCATGTCAGTCTTTACACTCTCATGTGTTATTTTGCCCAGCTCAATCCTAGAAATAGAGTAATCATTCATACTAAAATTTGCTATGGTAGAATCCTGTGGGGGCCTTGCAATCTCCACAAATTTGTGACCTTTGTCTCCCAGCACTCTTGAAAGAATTTTCAGCTTCTTTGGAGTCTTAGCTTTAGCAGGCACCAGCTTACCAAAATCAAAGTCATCTAGGGAGATGGCATGTTTCTTTCTTTTAGGTGTATATGCTGACAACCAGGGAGGAAGCACAAAAGTACTCACATTCGGATCCATTTTCATTGTTGGTGTTATTGGAACTGCACTAGCACTGGAAGTAGAAATAATCAGTGGAGTATTAGTAAAGACTGCACCTGACACATTCACATTTGAAACTTGCTCATAACTCATTACAAAGTGATCAAATATTGAAGAATCTCCAATATCAAAAGATGAGGAGGATAGACTAGGAATAGACTCAGAAGAATGAAGAACATCATCAAAAGCAGTTTGAGGATTATCAAAAATTATTTTTGAAGGTGATGGAGATTCAGAAGATGGGATGTCAATAGGTGAAGCAGACAGAGGAACTAAAATAGGTATGCTTGACAAAGGAGAAGAGACTCCCATATTCTGTTGTACATTCTTCTGTGGAGACAAAACTTCATCTCCATGTCCTTTTGTTGATCTATTTTCAACCTCCATTTCCTTGGCAGCTGGCTCATCAGTATTTTGTTTCTCAATTTCCATTTCTTCTACCTCAGATTCTTTTTCTACAACCTTTGACTTCTTTGACACAAATTTGATCCTGGGTTTATGTGGTTTGGAAGAAGAGGGAATGTCACTCTTCTTCTTTGTTCTATTCTCCACCTTCTTACCTATTTGTTCTTAGGCTTCAGTCTCTGATCCCGTAAGGAATTCTTTCAAACCAATTCCCTTACCTTCTAACCACTTGTTTGTGTTAGCCAATATTGGTTCAAACCTTTTCCTTAGAGAAGTCAATTCTTTCTGAGACCATTGGATAGAAGGAAGAGGAGAACCAACAACCTATTCAGTGTTATACATAGGATCAATCAGCTCTTCATCATCCACCAGGTCTTCAGGAATATCAGCCAATCCTAGATACTCAATCTGTTCCAGAGATAACCTGCTATAGTCCAATTTTTTGATATCCTCTTCTGTCCTCAAGTCCATCTTGTCTTTTACACCCCTATAATCAAACCTTGGTCTTCATTTGAACTGTTTCATGGTCACTAGCTACATTTTAGTTTCCATGGCTCTAGCCTTTGCAGCAGTTGACACTGAAAACCTGCCAACTTCAACTGGAAATCTAAATCCTGGTTTCTTGAGTTCCATTTTCTTATTATGTACGAAAATAGATTATCTGAAGGAAACCTTGGCAACATATAAGGATAACCTTGGAAAAAGCCAACCCTTAAATATGAGAAAGTAGGAAATTGTAAGAACATGCACCCATAATCATTCACCACTAACCACACTTCATCTGAAACTCTTCTTTGCTCTAATTGAGGGTCAAAAAGACACAAGAACATTGCAAAGAAAGCATCATTTACCCTCCTAAAGTGGTGAATAAAAGCTATGTCATTTGAGGATAGTACTGATACATAGGAACCACTCTCCTATCTCCTTCGGATGTCAAACCCAGAAAGATCCTCATTGAGCCTGCTATATACACAAGGTAAGAAATCATATAGAATTTGAAAGTAGTGGATACCTTAGTCAATTGCTCGTGCAGAGCATTGCTGATTTGCTCACCCCAGAAGATGGCTTTCTTGCCTTGAAGTATAATCTTGATAAAAGGGTACATCCATTCATGAAAAAGAGAGGAAGAAGCCAGCCCCCTTATCCTGCTAAGAAGAGTTATGAGATCACCAACCTCCTCAATAAAATAACTTATGGGAAAACTCCTTGGCCACCTTGATAAGTTTGACCTTGAAGTCTTAAGCCATTTGGTGTTAATTGTCTTCTTTGCCTTCTCAGAGTTCTTATCATATTCCTTTTGGGCTTCAGCAAAATCCAGTTTCACAACTTCTGTAGCAACAGGACACATGAAAACTTTATCAATGAATTATGGATCCAATCTGATTATCACATTACCATTTGTATCCACCACTGCCCTAGTGTCTCTGTTATGGAACTGAGCGCATTGGAGATCAAACTCAGTATTATGAGCTGCCACCAGGAAAGATGACACCAAGTGAATGTTGCTATCAACAATCTTCTTCATTGCAGAACTAGGGTTATTAGACTTAGTTCTTTCCAAAAACTCAGCCATGTCTACATGGCCAATCTCTATATCCCGAATGTCATCAAAATTGGAAGTAACCGAGGTGATTGGAAAAACACCCTAATACTTATACTTCATTGATTTTGACTTATTTGGAGACAACTCGGTCATCTAAAAAAGCTAACACCAGAAGAATGTCGACGAAGAGAGAAAATCTGCAGAAGAAACTGCAACAAAAAGCCATGATCATGCAATTAGGGGAAATACTGGTAATCTGGGAAAATTGCGTGTCGACGATCATGACTACGGGGATATGCTTGAAAGGGCTAGAGTGCAAGTGGGTTGAAAAAATGGAGGAAAGTGGGCTGAGGAAAGCAGATTTGAAAATCTCTTAGAATTAGAAATTTGAGAGAGTGAATGCACGTGCGACAAAATTTACCGCCCTTGCATTAGAGGGATGAATTGCAGGTGTCAGGGTGGCAAATTTTGGTGACCCTGCATGTTGGAAAAACTTTGATGTATGTGCAAGGTCGGCAAAATTTGCCGCCATTACATATGTTCTAGGAAAATGTGTTTGGTGTAGGGGCGGTCAATTTGACTGCCCTTACATATGAGGAACAAGCATTTGATCGGATATGCATAAGCGGCAAAAATGCCTGCTAATGCATGAGGGAAAAGCTTTCTAATGCGAAGTCGGTTAGAATGACCACTCAGGCATATGTTCTTGAAACTCCAAGTTATCTGTGAGAGCGAAACTTTCTACCACCATTGCATATTGGGGTAATACACGGTTTGTGTAAGAGTGGCAGTTTTAATCGCCCTTACATGAGGGATAGGCAAGCTTGATATGGTGTATGCACAAGCGGCAAAATTGCCTGCTAATGCATATAGGAGGAAAAGCTTATGTAGAGTCGGTCAAAAAGATAGCTATTTCATATGGGAAGACAAAAACCAAAAATATGCATCGGTGGCAGAAAGGACCGACAATACATATTAGGGAAATACTGGCAAAACAAGTTTTCATGGATATTTTCTAAAATCTGCCTCTAGGGCATGACTAATTTGTTGATAATGAAAAGGGAAATGACGAAGAAAAATACATAAGCATTCTACTTAGGGTTTTTTAACTTAAACTCAAACATGCAAAATGACGACTCAAATCAAACAAAAACATTTGCATGAATCACAAACAAGCATTCCTACTACAAACAAATCCTAATAGAAAGAGGAAAAACAATCAACAAAAGCAAGAGAAATGTCATCCTCCCTACCAATAATGGCAAAAACCCTAGGTGCAAAATCTGCACAATCCACGAGTTTCACAATTCGACCAGCTTCGCAGAGAATTAAATGGCTTATTTTGAGAAGTTGAGAATAAAAATTAAAAAGAACAATGACCAAAATGCTTTAAAAAGGATTAAAACAATGTATTAATGGTGACATGAGTGCCATTAATGACACTTGAGTTTAAGATTTGGCGAGATCATGCTAAGTCGGTGAAAACGGCTGACCATGCATTAGCTGGATGTCTTGTGCAAGAGCGGTCCCTACGACCGCTGTTACACATCAAACTATGACAAGGAACATGCATGGGTGATGATTTTTGCCGCCCATACAAATTATTCAAAAACAACCATGCATGTAAAAGCGGCAAAATGGGCCGACATTACACCTTGGAACATCAAGGATATGCAAGAGTGGTATTTTTAACCGCTTATGCACATGAAGACTCAAAAACCTACTAACACCCTAAAATGATCAAAATTAATATTTTGATCGATTTGCAACCTAATCGATTTGCATGAATTTCAAGGAATCGACTTAAGGGAATGTCACAAACTATCTAGGATGTCAAATGACTTCACACGAGGCCAAGAGTACTTGTCTCAATTTGTGAACTTAGAGTGTAGGCTACAAAATGGACAAGTTGTTGGATCTAGGGCATACAACTGAGAGGGGGGGTGAATCAGTTGTATAAAAACCTGCTCTACTTAAATACTTGATTCTTCTTTGTTAGTTAATAGTATATCAATTAATCATCCATGAAAGCATAACGCACAAACACAAGAGTAGATAAACATTAACACATTGAACACCAAGATTTTGACGTGGAAAACCCGGTTAAGGGAAAAACCACGAGGTGATTAACCCAAGGATTATTCTCTGTTAGAAGAATAAGAAAAAGAATGGCACTTGCCAATTAGGGCTCACTGCCCGAGCACACTACTCACAAAGAGGTCCACTGCCTACAAGGAGACACACTGTCTACAAAGTGATAAGAATCACAGTCTTGAACTGGAGAATGACATCTCTACCATGTCCAGATCAGTTCCATTTAAGCCCAAAACCCTTGCTCTGCCTTTCGCACTTCTCTTCCCTACACCACACTCATTTACACAATCCACACTCTGAAATGAACTCACAAACCTTTATTTATACAAGACATCGACTTAGGAACAATCATCTAAGTCGGCAATCAACCACAAGAATATCCGCAAGATAAATAACACATCCGGTCGGCCATCACAAGAACATTCGCAGGATGAACAACTCATCTGGTCGGCTAATCAGAGCAAGAACTTCATCCGGAAGAATATCTTCAATTCTGGGCTCTACCATCAATGCAGACCAACAACACAGCCTCATCATGATCTAAGAACCTTCACAAGCCTACCTGAATGACCAGGTACATCCGCACTTTCTCTACTTACTGGAATCTCTTCTCTTCCTCATCTGGAACTTCAAGAACACAGTCTGTCGCCACTGTCACAATGCAAAAGGCACTTTCAGACCTCAAAATCATACACAACTCGAGATGACACATCACAAGGACATCCCAAACACTCCTTCCAAACCACAGATTAGGATTATACAATTCTAGACCTCACTGGACCTTTCTGTGATCCTCTGTCACCTTTGAACACTTGCCGGAACCGGTTCCACACCGACAGCCACAACTCCTTCAGATCTTCATGCGGACCTCTAAAATCTTAACTAAAGCATCTCAAGACTCATATCTACAAACCCTTTAATCTGCATCCTCCGGTTCGCATCATATACAATACATTTCCCTTCTTCTCATCACTATTCTTTACTATTCCTCACTGAGGTTAATTTTCTCAATATCCTCAGCACACTGCTCATCCAATCCTTCTTTTCAATGCAGTATGAGTATGTTGACATCAATGACAACACTGGTTCACCTTCATACTTGCAACAATCTCCCCCTTTGTCATTGATGGCAACATATGATGTGAAAAACCATCAAGACAAGAACTTCTCCTTTCTGTCACAGCTCCCCCTATCAGCAACATGTCTTCTCCTCATTTACTGCTCCCCCTTTGATCATCAGCTACTTGTTTTTCACATGTCTTCTCTCCCCCTTTGACATCAGTGGCAAAGGGCTCATACTTGCAATTCTAACACATCAGAGTCATACCAACTACTCCCCCTTAGTAGCAGCTCCCCATCATCAATCTGGATCACAAGATATGACTGTGATATCCACCAGACTGATGCACATCAGTGCATCTTAGTTCATTACTGGAGGGGCCATGACCCCTAACTTCTCCCGGAGATATTCAAAAGAATCCTTGGGAAGAGGTTTAGTAAAGATATCTGCAATATGATCCTTGGAGGGAACATACTCCAACCTGACTTCTTCCTTGTTCACTTGTTCTCTCAAAAAGTGAAACTTGATAGATATGTGCTTAGTCTTAGAGTGCAATACCGGATTCTTGAAATATTAATTGCACTTGAATTATCAGAGAAAATTGTGATAGGCTCCTCATATTCAACTTTAATGTCTCTTAGCATCTGCTTCATCCATAAGATTTGAGTGCAACTACCTGCTGCTGCTATGTATTCTGCTTCAGTTGTAGACAGAGATATTGCATCTTGTTTCTTGCTTAGCCAAGAAACCAATCTCTTCCCCAAAAAGAATGCTCCACCACTGGTGCTCTTCCGGTCATCCACATCTCCTACCCAATTTGCATCTGTGTAAGCATGAAGAGAGAAATCCGGATCTCTAGGGTACCATAGACCATACTCAACTATTCCTTTCAAGTACCTAAAAATTCTTTTGATTGCCATAACATGAGATTCTCTAGGATTAGCCTGGAATCTTGCCATAAGACCAACAACCTACATTATATCTGGTCTAGTCTGAGTGAGATACAACAATCCACCAATCATTGATCTATACTTTGTCTGATCTACTTTTGGGGAGTCATCATCTTTGCTCAACTTACATCCGGTTGCCATGGGAGTGTTCATTGGCTTTGAATCTTCCATACCAAATTTCCTCAACAATTCTTTCACATATTTGGTTTGAGAAATAAAGATCCCTTTCTTTGTTTGAGTAATTTGTAGACCCAAGAAGAAATTCATTTCACCAGGCATAGACATTTCAAACTCACTTTTCATCTGATTTGCAAAAGTTTTGCACATACTATCTCTTCCTCCAAAAATGATATCATCCACAAACACTTCAACAATCAAAATGTTTTCATGATCAATTTTGAAATATAAGTTGCTGTCAGCAGTACCTTTGTTGAATCCAATCTGCACAAGATGCTTATCCAACCTTTCATACCATGCTCTTGGGGCTTGCTTTAATCCATACAAAGCTTTCTTCAACTTGCAGACCATATCATCATTATCAGACAATTGAAATCCATCCAGTTGTTCAATGTAAACTTCTTCTTCCAGATCACCATTTAGGAAGGCAGACTTGACATCCATCTAATATACCTTGAAGTCTTTGAAGGCAACAAATGCAAGGAGTAATCTGACTACTTCAATTCTTGCCACCGGAGCAAAGGTTTCTTCAAAATCAATTCCTTCTATTTGAGAGTAGCCTTTGCAGACCAATCTAGCTTTGTTTCTGATTACTTCACCAGCTTCATTCAGTTTGTTCCGGAAAACCCATTTGGTTCCAATCACATTCCTGTCTCTAGGTCTGGGAACAAGATCCCAAGTATGATTTCTCTCAATTTGCATCAATTCATCTTCCATTGCTTTGGTCCAGTTTTCATCATTGCAAGCTTCATTTATTGTTTTGGGTTCAATCTTTGAAATCAGACAACATTCATCCTGATTTTGAGCAACATTCCTTCTAGTTTGCACACCTTTGTTTCTGTCACCTATGATCTAATCTTCAGAGTGGTTATGTATTACATACCTTGGAATTTTGGGAGCATTCTGTACTGCTGCTTCTTGATCAGGCTCATTCAGACCTATCTCTTCTTCCTGATTTACCGGATTAGGCTGATTCTGACTTACCAGAGAGGATTGAGCTCCTTGAACTTGAACACCATCTTGGTCATCCTCATCAAACTCATAAAACCTTGAGGGCTTCTCAATTCCTTTATCAACTTTCACATTAGTGCTTTCTGTCATCTTCCCCAATCTATTATTGTAACACCGGTATGCTTTGCTTTGAGTGGAGTAACCCAAGAAAATTCCTTCAGCACTTCTAGCATCAAACTTTCCTAGATCTTCATCTCTTTTAATATAACACTTGCTACCAAATACTCTGAAATATTTCACAGTAGGAGTGATGCCAAACCAGAGTTCATAAGGGGTCTTACCGGTGTTGTTTCTGATTTGAACTCGATTAAGAGTGTAGACTGCAGTGCTGATAGCTTCTTTCCAAAACATTTGAGGAACATTTGCTTCCAACATCATTGTCCTGGCAGCTTCCTGGATGGTCTGGTTCTTTCTCTCAACTACTCCATTCTGCTGTGGAGTCCTAGGAGAAGACAACTGTCTTCTTATTCCCTACTTCTCACAAAAGTCAATGAACTCACCAGATGTAAATTCACCACCTCTATCAGACCTTAGACACTTCAACTTCAATCCGGTTTGATTCTCTACCATAGCTTTGAAGATTTTGAACTTCTCAAGGGCTTCTGATTTCTCCTTTAGGAAGGTAACCCACATCATCCGGGAATGGTCATCAATTAGCAACATGAAATATCTATCACCTTGTAGACTCTTGATTCTTGTTGGACCACAGAGATCAGTATGTACTAATTCCAACAATCTGGTAGAGGACTGATCTTTGCTTTTGAAAGAGACTCTACTCTATTTACCTAGCTGACATTCTTTGCACAAACTATTTGTAGGTTTCATCAATTTTGGAAGATCTCTTACAGCCTGAGTATTGCTTATCTTGATGATGTTATCAAAATTTACATGACACATTCTTCTATGCCATAACCAGCTCTGATCAATTTGAACAAATAGACAACTTTTATTTGAACCAACCAGATGAAAGATATTACTTTTTGTCTGAGTACCGGATGCAATTTCAGTTCCAGAACTTGTAAAGATTCTGCATTTTCCATTCTTGAACCAGAGATCATAGCCTTTGTCTACTAACTGACCAACACTGAGAAGATTGTGCTTCAATCCTTCAACATATAATACATTACCTGTTTTGCATTTTCCATCAAAGGAAATAGTTCCCCTACCTCTGATTCTGCCAGCAGAATTGTCACCAAATTTTACCATTCCTCCTTCATACCTTTCCAAATCCAAGAACTTATCCTTGTCACCAATCATATGATGAGAACATCCACTATCAATAACCCAATCATCCTTTTCTTCCACTTGAGCAGCCAAAGCTTTTTCCACAACCTTGTGATTGATAGATTCAGAGAGTATTGAAATTTCTTCCTTGATGGCAATAAACACCCATTCATTTCTAGATTTGCTTCCTAGTTCTGATTCATCATCTATTACTCCTTCATTGTCATCTTCTTCATGAACATAATAGCAGTTCTTTTGAAACCTTTGTCTGTTAGTATTAGTCCTTGCAAATCTTTCCAGACATCTTGAAGCAAAATGACCAATCTTATTGCAGTTAAAGCACTTAAAGGGTAGTTTTCCTTCATACTTACCGGATCCTCTTGGTAGTCTCTTTGCAATGAGGGCTTCAAGTTGAGCTATTTCTGCTTCTTCTTCTTCCATGTCTCTTCTTGCTTGATCATACCATGACATCTTCCTTGAAGAGTTTTCTCCCAGATCAAATCTCTGTTTGCCTTTCACATAAGCACTGGCTTTGAAAGCAGATTCAGTCTTGGGAGGATCATCTCCAAACTCGGTCATTTCAAATGCAGCTAGTTTGCTAGCCAATTGTTCTCTTGTGACAGTTGTGTGGGCTCTGAATTCATCAATTACAGCAACCTTGATTTTGTAGGCAGCAGGAAGGGATCTGAGGATTTTGCAAACAACCTCATTTTCATCCAGAGTTCCACCAGCATTTCTAATTCCACACACCAGCTCATTCACTCTTGGCATAAAAGTAGTGATGTTTTCATCATCTCTCATCTTCAATCTTTCAAATTTCCCTTTCAGACTTTGCAACCTTGCATTCTTGACAAACTCATCTCCTTCATACAGAAGCTCCAGTTTAGTCAGGATCTCATATGCAGTTGGTAGGTCAATAACATTTGAGAGATCTGAGTCATTCAATGTGCTTAGAAGAGCTTCCTTGGTCCGTAGATTGTTTTCAGCATCTGTGATTTCATTCAGAGTTGTTGGACCACCTTGTGGAGGTACATATGGTTTTGAGACCATGGCCAAGTATGCTTTTCCCATACATTCCAAGTGACATTTCATGTGACCCTTCTAGAGAGTGAAGTTGGTTCCATCGAACTTCGGACTATCCTTCTTATATGACGACATCCTGGATCTCCTCAAGCAGTTAAGCTCCTTTCAGAGGAACTTGGCTCTGATACCAATTGTTGGATCTAGGGCATACAACTAAGAGGGGGGGTGAATCAGTTGTATAAAAACCTGCTCTACTTAAATACTTGATTATTCTTTGTTAGTTAACAGTATATCAATTAATCATCCATGAAAGCATAACGCACAAACACAAGAGCAGATAAACATTAACACATTGAACACCAAGATTTTGATGTGGAAAACCTGGTTAAGGGAAAAACCACAGGGTGATTAACCCAAGGATTATTCTCTGTTAGAAGAATAAGAAAAAGAATGGCACTTGCCAATTAGGGCTCACTGCCCGAGCACACTGCTCACAAAGAGGCCCACTGCCTACAAGGAGACACACTGTCTACAAAGTGATAAGAATCACAGTCTTGAACTGGAGAATGACATCTCTACCATGTCCGAATCAGTTCCATTTAAGCCCAAAACCCTTGCTCTGCCTTTCACACTTCTCTTCCCTACACCACACTCATTTACACAATCCACACTCTGAAATGAACTCACAAACCTTTATTTATACAAGACATCAACTTAGGAACAATCATCTAAGTCAGCAATCAACCACAAGAATATCCGCAAGATAAATAACACATCCGGTCGGCCATCACAAGAACATTCGTAGGATGAACAACTCATCCAGTCGGCTAATCAGAGCAAGAACTTCATCCGGAAGAATATCTTCAATTCTAGGCTCTACCATCAATGCGGACCAACAACACAGCCTCATCATGATCCAAGAACCTTCACAAGCCTGCCTGAATGACCAGGTACATCCGCACTTTCTCTACTTACTGGAATCTCTTCTCTTCCTCATCCAAAACTTCAAGAACATAGTCTGTCGCCACTGTCACAATGCAAAAGGCACTTCCGGACCTCAAAATCATACACAACTCGAGATGACACATCACAAGGACATCCCAAACACTCCTTCCAAACCACAGATTAGGATTATACAATTTCGGACCTCACCAGACCTTTCTGTGATCCTCTGTCACCTTTGAACACTTACCGGAACTGGTTCCACACCGACAGCCACAACTCCTTCAGATCTTCATGCGGACCTCTGAAATCTTAACTGAAGCATCTCAAGACTCATATCTACAAACCCTTTAATCCGCATCCTCCGGTTCGCATCCTATACGATACATTTCCCTTCTTCTCATCACTGTTCTTCACTGTTCCTGACTGAGGTTAATTTTCTCAATATCCTCAGCACACTGCTCATCCAATCCTTCTTGTTAATGCAGTATGAGTATGTTGACATCAATGACAACACTGGTTCACCTTCATACTTGCAACACAAGTTTCATAGAGGTTGTCTACAAAAATGAGTGTAGCTGATTTTGAGAACAATAACTGGCTCTAACTAGGGAACTTCCTTCAATCAAACTTTGAAATGATCAAAGGGAGAAGAATCCAATCTCTAAGTGCCTTCAGCCATGGCATTGGGCCATAGAGTCAATCTACCAAAAAGAAAAAGACACAAAAGACTAAACAAAAACACAAAAATAAAAACACGAAACTATACAAATGTACAAATGAACTTATCTAATACTTCAAGGATTGAAGTGCTTCAGATGTTGTCCACTGTGAGGTAGCAAGAATGGTGTTCCATCAAGATACTCCAACAAGAAGCTATTTTCACCACAAAGTTGATGAATGATGAATGGGCCTCTCCATAGGGAATCAAACTTCCCATGCATTCCTTTTGGTTCTCTCCTCTTGTCCCATAACAAGACTTGATCTCCAATTTGAAAATCACGAGCCTTCGCCTTCTTGTCACAGAGCTTCTTCACTTGACTTTGATTTTCAGCAATATGGTCTACTACCATAGCTTGCTGTTCTTCAAGCTTAGTGAGGTACATGATTCTTTTGTCAATAGAAGTTTCAAAAGTTCTATCTTTTACTGCATTTGCCAACTTCAATGCCAACAATTCCAAAGTAATAGGTATTTCTGCATTTAAACCATACAGAAGTTGAAATGGTGACATACCTATCGCCCTTTTGGGGTAATCCTATCTGCCCATAAAGCATCAAACAATGCTTTATGCCAAGTTCTCTAATTATCTTCCACCAATTTCATGATAATAGTAACCAAATTTTTGTTACTAGATTCCGCTTGACCATTTCCTTGCGGATATTAGTCTGAAGAGTGAGAAAGAATGATCCCATGTTCATAGCAAAAGCCAGTAATCACGTTGGAAGAGAAACAAGTAGCATTATCTTCACAACTTTGTTTGGAACTCCAAACTGGGAAATAATATTTTCCTTAAGAAAATTACATACCACTTCAGAAGTAGCATGCTTCATTGGGATAGCCTCCACCCACTTGGTGAAATAATCAGTTGCAATGAGAACAAAGTTGTGTCCCGCACTTGATGGTGGGTTCACGACAGCAATGACATCAATGCCCCATTGCTGAAAAGGTTCTTCAATTACAACTGGCTTGAGAGGTAATGCAGCCAACATAGGCCTTCCAACAAACTGTTGACATAACTCACACCTATGTACCCAATTGTATGCATCCTAAAATAGTGTGGGCCAATAGTACCTAGCCCGCAGAATCTTATGAGCCGTCATAGGCACAGAAAAATGTCCTCCATAAGCTAAATTGTGAAAAGACTCCAGAAGTCTGTTTTGTTGCATTTTATCCACACAACGGAGAAAAACTCCATCAAGGCTTCTTTTTTACAAACCATTGTCCCATAGGACATAGTTAGCAGCCTTCAATTTGATAGTTCTTTTCTTCTTATAGGATAGATCAGAAGGACACTCACCATAGGTAAGAAAATTAGCAATATTTGAATACCACTCATCTGTAGTAGTGACAAAAAGAACAGTTGGCATATCCTCAACTTCTTCTTCTTCATCCCCTGTCTCTTTTGGTACATTGTCAACAATCAACTGACACAAACCTCTACCACACATAAGCTTGGTAGGTTTGATATCAAGATCAAAATCTTGAATCTTGGCAATCCAATTGCCTCTTTTGGTTCCGAACACCTATTGAGTCAGGATCAACTTCACTATTGTGTCAGGCACCAAAACAATAGTATGTGAATTCAAAATATAAAACCGAAAATGCTTTACCGCCTTGACCACGGCATAAGCATGTTTCTCCATTTTTGAATATTTCAATTCATGAGCCTTCAGAGGACAACTCAAAAATGAAATGGGAGATTCCACACCTTCTTCATTCTACTAAACAAGAATGGCTGAAAGTGTATGCTCAGAAGCATAACTGTATACTACAAAATCCTTAGTATAATCAGGACAAGCAAGAACCGGAGGATGAGCTATGACCCTCTTGATGTCCTCAAATGCTGCTTTACCTTCCGCACTCCAACAGAAAGTAGTCTTACCCTTCATCATGTTGACAATGTGACAGGTTTTCTCTGCAAATTCTGGAATGAATCTCCACAGAAAATTTACCTTTTTGAAGAGAGAGTGAATTGCAATCTTACTAGCAGGCAGAGTAAGACTTTGGATGGACTTGACTCTTTCTGAGTCAATTTTAGTGCCTTCTTAGGACACAATATGACCGAGAAGTTTACCTTATGTAACCTTGAAAACTAATTTCTTAGGGTTAAGATAAATACCATTTTGTTGACATCTTTCCATCACCTATCGCAAATGATACACATGATCTTGACGTTGTTTGGAGAAAATAGTCAAATCATCAAGATATACCACAATGAATTTCCCCATCTCATCTCTGAAAGCGAGGTCCATTGCTCTCTAGAAAGTAGTGCTAGCATTGATTAAACCAAATGGCATCTTGTGATATGCAAACATGCCCCAAGGTGTTGTGAAAGAAGTCTTGTACTGATCTACTTCGCTGACCTCTACTTGATTATATCCTAAAAAATTGTCTAACATAGACAACATTTCTAAACCAATTACAGTTTGTAACACTTGGTCCATGATGGGTAGAGGGTAGTTATCCTTTAGGGAAGATTGGTTGAGATTCCTGAAATCAACGCAAATACGGATTTCTTTGTTCTTCTTTCTTACAGGGACAATATTCACGATCCAGGTAGGATGATGAATCAGAAATATTATTCTTGCATTCAACATTTTTTGAATCTTAGAAAGAATAGTACCTGATATTTTGGGATTATATTGCCTTTGTTTCTACTTGTGAGGTAATGACCCAACTTTGAGAGGAATTTCATGTTGAAACTCCTTAGGCCTGGAAGACTTTAGATCATCATAAGAATATGCCAAGACATCAATGTAATGGTGAAGAAGTGTAGTAAATTTGAACTTCTCATCAACAGTGCAACACTTCCCAATGTTGACCATTTTGGGATCTGCCTCAGAACTCAAATTTACTTGCTCAAATTCCATAGAGGAACTTGAATCAAGTTGTTGCTACTATTTAATGTATCTGTCATGCTTATCAAATAGCTTTTCCAAGAAAACCAAACCTTTTGGAATCTTATTCCCTTTTAGTTGAAGAAACTCTTCACTAATTTGTGAATCTACTTCAGAAATGTATTCCCGTGGTGGAGATTCACTACCTTCAAAATAGAGCTCATCAAAGCTATTTGTCTTTTCCAAGAAAGCTATGATTTAATTATCACCATTGAACACCTGCCAATGGTCAGCATTATCTGGTACACTTGGTCAAAAACCAACTAAATTGTGTACTTGTTACCTTTGAAGTCTTTATGGGGAACCATGAGGGTGGTAGAACAACTAATGAATCAGCATGACCATTAAACTCTCTCGGTACTGCAGAAATGTTGAAAGCATCAAAACCTTCGATGCAATCCCAAACACAGTTACGGTAATGCCTCAACCTTTCATTTTTGGTGTGATATACATTTCTCACTTGGCAAACAACTAATTCAGCATCTCCTTGAGCATGAAGATTTTTAACACCTTTAGCATGAGCAGCCTCCAATCCGAGCAAGCATGACTTGTATTCAGAGGTGTTATTGGTATTGTCAAATTGCAGCTTGTATGAGAAAGGGAAGATATCACCTTGTGGAGATATCAAAACAATTCCAACTCCAGAACCGGTAGAGGAACAACTACCATCAAATTCTAAAACCCAAACATTATTTGAATTTCTTACTTTGATGTTTCTGTTACTAGTAGATTCTTCTTCATCAGAAAGAGAAGATTCTAGCATCACTATGCGCTCATCTGAACTTTCATCTAATTTACTAGAAATATCCTCTGATTCTGCATCTAAAATGTCAAAGCTCTCATCTAATGAACTAGAAGTATCTTCAGTAGACAAGAAATAATTACCCATTTCCGAGGACTCAAACAAAATTTGGGCTTTGGGATTTACCGTTTAGGTAACAATATATTTTGCTTCTTTCTTAGGAAGCAACTTTTGCATGACGCCTTCAATAGGTATCCTTGCTTCAGACCCATGTTCAGTTCTCCACCCACATCTTTACAAAAATTATGCCCGAGTAGAATACCATAAGAGGCTGGAACATCCGCCACTAGGACGGTCATCTTAATCCTCTTGTCTGGAAAGGCTGCAAATGCAAATTGGGCATCTTTGATTTAGCCCAACAATGGCACTTGCTTATTTTCCATGGAGAAACATCTCCCAAAGGTCTTAGTTAAGGTGAGACCAAGGGCATCCGCCACTTTGGCAGGCATGACATTATCGAAGGCCCTAGAATCTATTATGCAATTGCTCAACTTATGACCATTTACCAATAGAGAAACATAGAAAGGTTCTATTTTTCCTGGGGCAACAAGGGGAGTAGTGACAAGATTATTTTGGTTGGATTTGTTCTTTGAGGAATCATGAGCAACTTTGGGAAGGTCTTGTCCTGTAGGGACAGTCTTATTTTTAACGTATTTAGCTAACCTATCAAACTGTTCAGGATTAGCTTGTAAATACTCAACCTCAGACATTTGGATTTTGGTCTTCCTAGCATGATCTATTATGTCAAAAGTCTGAAATGAATTAGATACAGAGGAAGGAAATCCATCATTCTAAGTTTTATTAGGGGTAGTACTGGTCTGAGGGACAGAAGTAGAAGACACAGGATTGTTAGATGTACTTACTTGCTTATTGCCAACCGAGTCCTTCGATTGAAAAGGCAACAGAGTTCCTCATTTGGAAATTGAGATCACTAGCTAAGGTTCCTCTCTTGCCTTTCCTTTATCAGCTTGTTGATTTGACTGATTCTGGGACCTAGTAAAAACAACATATGCTCCATCATATACTTCTCCTTCTCTTTCAGCTTCATCTTGGTAATTCAGAAAGCCAATGGTAGAGTCACCGGCTAATTCTTCTTCTCCTTCTGTAAAAAGATTAGCATCATTCTCTTGATCCAACTCAAGTTGGAAAGAATGGTCATGTTCTGCTTCATAATAGCCAACTGTTGAGTTGACCGGTGTTGCTTCAATGGCGAGCTTCCCCTGTGTGGGTGGAAGATGATTTGGTTGCCCTTGATTTCTAGCAGTGTTGCTTTGGTATGAATGATTGGGAAATGTTCTCCTTAGTATATCCCTATAGAAAGGAGTGGACATACCTTGAGACATTTGTTTCTTTAGAGCTAGCAATTCATTTGTCAGCTTTTGTACCATATGATCCATGGTACTGATGGAAGAATTATTAGTAGAAGACTGACCTCTATTTCTGTTAGAATCTCTTCTAATCTTACCTGCAAGGATAAGATCATCTTCCACCTCCGTAGCCAAAATTTAGGCTGCGGGAAGATCGGCAGGACCAGCTCATCTTAGCAGAAAGCTTACCTCAGGAAGCTAAGTATTGATGAAAAAACACTTAAGATTCTCTACTGTTGGCTGAGCAGTTGTAGGAATCCTATTTATCAGCTTATTGAACTTAGCGATGAAGTCTCGCATGGGTTCATGTGGCTCTCTCTTCATCTGTGTTAGTTGTGCTAACAAGGCATGTGCATCTTCCGCAGGTTTGAACCTAGCTTCGAACTTGGTCTTGAGAGTGTTCCAAATCGTTATAGTTTGAACTTGAAGATGGTAAAACCAATCTGCAATAGCACCTTGCAGTGTTTCTACAAAAAGTCTTATTGCTACATCCTCGTGTTCCACACCTAATACACCGCAAGCTATACAGAAAGATGTAATGTGTTCATCTGAGTGGACTTTTCCATTGCCATAGAACTTAGGAAAATTCTTCCTCGAACTATGAGGTAGTTCATGCAATGGTGGAGTTAAGTTTAAAGGACCAAAAGTGTTACCCCAAGGGCCTTGAGCTGCCATGGTGCGCTGATTAAAGGGTGAGATAAAAAAGCTCTGTGGAATATGAATAGACAAAACTCTATTAGTACTAGAACTAGAAGCTTCACCTGGTATTGGAGACCTAGCATTAGTAGGAGGAAAACTCCTAGTTCATTGAAGTCGAGGTCGTGGAGGCAAAAGACCAAAGTTATTTTGCTGCATCAACTCAAATACAAGATCAATAATACCTTGAGCTCTCTTGCTTCTTGTATACCATGAGTCTGCCAGAATGCAATGTACTCAACAAAATTTTGAAAAATCTTGAAACAATGGAAAAGAACTATAGTGCTTCAACTCAGAGCATGAGGCTTCAAGTTGTAAGTTCCTTCCCCAGCGGAGTCACCAAAAACTGTTGGGTGACTATTTTGTCTTCAACTAACTGAAGGCAAAATGGTTATATCAACCACAGTGTAATGAGATAAATCTCTCCTCTCAGCAAGGGGAGGTTCCCTATTAACTATTTCAAACTTATTTACACTAAAACTAATTTTGGGGTGAAACCATGTCATCCATTTCTCTTTTTTCAGAAATGATGTTTACAATATAAAATATCACTTTCACAAAACAAATCAAAATCACCAAGAAACTCACGAGAGCACAAAGTCTATCGTTGCTCCTTTTACTGATTTACAATCTAGAACCTAGTAGGATAAGGTGCAGCTCAAAGTCTTCACCGAATACTACAACAAAACATACGATCATAAACGATAATAGTAGTTCAAAGCCTTTCCAATATCTTTTACTTTAAAACATCCAATCACAAGCTAAAGATAATTGTTGTAACACAAAGTCTCCACAATCATCTTTAGAACATCTCCCAGATTATTCACACTCACACTGCAATTTTATCAAGTAGATAAGATAGTATAAGGAAAAGGACATAAGGACAATTTCCAATACACCACAAGTTATTCCAATGCAAAGATTGAAAGATCGCTTGCTTTTCTATTCACTTGATAAAATATGACTTACAATTTGAACACAAAGTCTCAAAATGCTCTTCAATTTGGCAGAGTTTCGCTGTAATAACTAAAAGATGATAATTACAATGGGGGTCCTCTTTATTTATAAGAAAAACTGAGAGCAAAAATAGGAAAAGAAAAACTAACTATGACTTATTCAACAAAGGAGTCTTTTTTGATTTGGGACTTCTACATTTTTACATGTAATTACATATGAGAAAAGTACATGTAAATATGTCCAAAATTATTTCAAAAGTACATCTGAAATGTAGAAAATAAACTAAGTAATGAAAAAGATGCTTCAACTTGCATTGCCTTCTTTCTTCATGTGGCAATCATACATGGTGAACGTTGCTTGCATCCCAAGACTATCCGGACTAACTGTGTTCTTTAAAATCATCCGAGCTCTGACTATTGCATCTCTAACTGTGGAAATTGATTTTGTATGGCTAGTTAACTTGGCCTTCAGATTATCCAGAGTTAACTGATTATCAAGAATATTATCCACAGAGGCTCCCAAAAATGTTTTCTCCTCAATCTCCTTCTGAAACATATTCTCAAATTCTTGGATCATCTCCTCTGCAGAAAGAAATCGATTATCCTGTGACACCAAATTGCATGGCAGCTCCTCCAACTTGTGCAAGAGACTAACATCACTTTGGTCACTCAGCTTCCTTGCAGTTTGTAGGTCATTGATCATATCTTTCAGCACACGACTCTAATATGTCAATGCCTCCTTAGTTTTAGTATATGAATCCCAATTTTGGAATGACACTAATTGATATCAAAGCACTTATTTTCAACTTCCTCATTTCTACCCACTTATCATAATTTTATTCTAAACGCTCAATATCCTGAGAAATAGCATCAATTAAATCATCAAGTTCTGCCCTGATTTTCTCCATTTTGCTTGTTTTCTCAGCTAGCTCTATAAGAAGAGAGATTCCTTGTGTGTGCATCCTTTCCAAATATTCTTCAAGCACTCTTCCCTTAAGGTGAGTCTTTTCATCTTTCTGGATGATAGGATCTTCTACAGAAACAGCCTCAGGAGTCATTGATTTTGAATTCAAAGTAATCTTCCTTACCACCGCAGTCAATTGCTCTACCATTGCTTTATAATGATCTTTCATCTCCTTTTCTTTGTCAAACTTCTGAATCAAAATATCCATTGCTGACTGCATGTCAGTCTTTGCACTCTCATGTGTTATTTTGCCCAGCTCAATCCTAGAAATAGAGTAACCATTCATAGTAAAATTTTCTATGGTAGCATCCTGTGGGGGCCTTGCAATCTCCACAAATTTGTGACCTTTGTCTCCCAACACTCTTGAAAGAATTTTTGGCTTCTTTAGAGTCTTAGCTTTAGCAGGCACTGGCTTACCAAAATCAAAGTCATCTGGGGAGATGGCTTGTTTCTTTCTTTTAGGTGTATATGCTAACAACCACAGAGGAAGCATAGAAGTACTCACATTCGGATTCATTTCCATTGTTGGTGTTACTGGAACTACACTAGCACTAGAAGTAGAAACAACAGGTGGAATATTAGTAAACACTGCACCTGACACATTCACATTTGAAACTTGCTCATAACTCATTACAAAGTGATCAAATATTAAAGAATCTCCAATATCAAAAGATGAGGAGGATAGACTAGGAATAGACCCAGAAGAATGAAGAACATCATCAAAAGTAGTTTGAGGATTATCAAAAATTATTTTTGAAGGTGATGGAGATTTAGAAGATGGGATGTCAATAGGTGAAGCAGACAGAGGAACTGAAACAACTATGCTAGACAAAGGAGAAGAGACTCCCATATCTTGTTGTACATTCTCCTATGGAGACAAAACTTCATCTCCTTGTCTTTCTTTTGGTCTATTTTCAACCTCAATTTCCTCAGCAGCTAGCTCATCAGTATTTTGTTTCTCAATTTCCATTTCTTCTACCTCATATTCTTTTTCTACAGCCTTTGACTTCTTTGAAACAAATTTGATCCTGGGTTTACGTGGTTTGGAAGAAGAGGGAATGTCACTCTTGTTCTTTGTTCTATTCTCCACCTTCTTACCTATTTGTTCTTGGGCTTCAGTCTCAAATCCCGTAAGGAATTCTTTCAAAGCAATTCCCTTACCTTCTAACCACTTGTTTGTGTTAGCCAATATAGGTACAAACCTTTTCCTTAGAGAAGTCAATTCTTCCTGAGACCATTGGATAGAAGGAAGAGGAGAACCAACAACCTGTTCAGTGTTATACGTAGGATCAATCAGCTCTTCATCATCCACCAGGTCTTCAGGAATATCAGCCAATCCTAGATACTCAATCTGTTCCAGAGATAACCTGCTATAGTCCAATTTTCTAATATTCTCTTCTATCCTCAAGTCCATCTTGTCTTTTACACCCTTATAATCAAACTTTGGTCTTCATTTGAACTATTTCATGGTCACTAGCTGCATTTCAGTTTCCATGGCTCTAGCTTTTGCAGCAGTTGACACTAAAAACCTGCCAACTTCAACTAGAAATCTAAATCCTGGTTTCTTGAGTTCCATTTTCTTATTATGTACGACAATCATTTGTCTACATAGTTCCATTAGAACAAGTTTATCTAAAGGAAACCTTGGCAACATATAAGGATAACCTTGGAAAAAGCCAACCCTTAAATATGAGAAAGTAGGAAATTGTAAGAACATGCACCCATAATCATTCACCACTAACCAAGCTTCATCTGAAACTCTTCTTTGCTCTAATTGAGGGTCAAAAAGACACAAGAGCACTGTGAAGAAAGCATCATTTACCCTCCTAAAGTGGTCAATAGAACCTTTCAATGTCAGTTGAGGCTAGTACTGATACATAGGAACCACTCTCCTATCTCCTTCGGATGTCAAACCCAGAAAGATCCTCATTGAGCCTGCTATATACACAAGGTAAGAAGTCATATATAATTTGAAAGTAGTGGATACCTTAGTCAATTGCTCGTGCAGAGCATTGCTGATTTTCTCACCCCAAAAGATGGCTTGCTTGCCTTGAAGTATAATCTTGATAAAAGGGTACATCCATTCATGAAAAAGAGAGGAAGAAGCTAGCCCCCTTATCCTACTAAGAAGAGTTATGAGATCACCAACCTCCTCAATAAAATCGCTTATGGGAAAACTCCTCAGCCACCTAGATAAGTTTGACCTTGAAGTCTTAAGCCATTTGGTTCTAATTGTCCTCTTTTCCTTCTCAGAATTCTTATCATATTCCTTTTGGGCTTCAACAAAATCCAGTTTCACAACTTTTGTAGCAGCAGGACACATGAAAAATTTATCAATGAATTATGGATCCAATCTGATTATCACATTACCATTTGTATCCACCACTGCCCTAGTGTCTCTATTGTAGAACTAAGCATATTGGAGAACAAACTCAGTATTATGAGCTGCCCACCGAGAAAGATGACACCAAGCGAATGTTGCTATCAATAATCTTCTTCATTGTAGAACTAGAGTTATTAGACTTCGTTCTTTTCACAAACTTAGCCATGTCTACATGGTCAATCTCTGTATCCCGAATATCATCAACATTGGAAGTAACTGAGGTGATTGGAAAAACACCCTGATACTTATACTTCATTGCTTTCGACTTCCTTGGAGACAACTCATTCATCTGAAAAAGCTAACATCAGAAGGATGTCGACGAAGAGAGAAAATCCACAGAAGAAACTGCAACAAAAAGCCATGATCATGCAATTAGGGGAAATACTGGTAATCTAGAAAAATTGCATGTCGACAATCACGACTACGGGGATACGCTTGAAAGGGCTAGAGTGCAAGCGGGTTGAAAAAATAGAGGAAAGTGGGTTTAGGAAAGCAAATTTGAAAATCTCTCAGAGTTAGAAAATTGAGAAAGTGAATGCACAGGCTGCAAAATTTGTCACCCTTGCATTAAAGGGATGAATTGCAGGTGTCAAGGTGGAAAATTTTGCCGACCCTGCATGTTGGAAAAACTTTAATGTATGTGCAAGGTCGGCAAAATTTGCTGCCATTGCATATGTTCTAGGAAAATGTGTTCGGTGTAGGGGTGGTCAATTTGACCGCCCTTACATATGAGGGAACAAGGATTTGATCGGATATGCATAAGAAGCAAAAATGCCTGCTAATGTATATGAGGGAAAAACTTTCTAATACGAAGTCAATCAGAATGACCGCTCAGGCATATGTTCTTGAAACTCCAAGTTATCTATGAGAGTGGAACTTTCTACCGCCATTGCATATTGGGGTAATACATGGTTTGTCTAATAGCGGTGGTTTTAATCGCCCTTACATGAGGGATAGGCAAGCCTGATATGGTGTATGCACAAGCGGAAAAATTTCCCACTAATGCATATAGGAGGAAAAGCTTGTGTAGAGTCGGTCAAGAAGATCACTATTTCATATGGGAAGACAAAAACCAAAGATATGTATCAGCGGCGGAAAGGACCGACAATACATATGTGGAAAATACTGGCAAAATAGGTTTTCACATATATTATCTAAAATCCACCACTAGTGCTAAGACTAGGGCATCACAAATTCATTGATAATGAAAAGGGAAATGGCGAAGAAAAATACATAAGCATTATACTTAGGGTTTTTAAACTTAAACTCAAACATGCAAAATGACGACTCAAATCAAACAAAAACATTTGCATGAATCACAAACAAGCATTCCTACTACAAACAAATCCTAATAGAAGGAGGAAAAACAATCAACAAAAGCAGGAGAAACGTCATCCTACTTGGCAATAATGCACAATCCACGAGTTTCACGGCTCGACCAGCTTCGCAGAGGAGTAAATGGCTTATTTTCAGAAGTTGAGAATAAAAATTAAAAAGAACAATGACCAAAATTCTTTAAAAAGGATTAAAACAATGTATTAATAGCGACACGAGCACCATTAATGACACTTGAGTTTAAGATTTGGTGAGATCATGCTAAGGCGGTGAAAATGGCCGACTATGCATTAGCTGGATGTCTTGTGCAAGAGCGGTCCCTATGACCATCGTTACACATCAAACTATGACAAGGAACATGCATGGGCAGTGATTTTCGCTGCCCATACATATTATTCAAAAACAACCATGCATGTAAAAGTAGCGAAATGGGCCGACATTACACTTTGGAACATCAAGGATATGCAAAAGTGGTATTTTTAGCCGCTTATGCACATGAAGACTCAAAAACCTACTAACACCCTAAAATGATCAAAATTGATATTTTGATCAATTTGCAACCTAATTAGTTTGCACAATTTTAAGGAATTGACTTAAGGGAATGTCACAAACTATTCTAGGATGTCAGATGACTTCGTATGAGGTCAAGAGTACTTGTCTCGATTTGCGAACTTAGAGTGTAGGCTACAAAACGGACAAGTTTCGTAGGGGTTGTCTACAAAAATGAGCATAGCTGATTTTGAGAACAACACTTTGATAAGATATCATCGAGCAAGACTCCTTTCTAAATAAAGTTTATGATTTAAAGATAATACAACATTACTAATGGTGCAATTTATTAAATTTCCTAAACATGTTCCCAAGACTTAATTTAGTCTAAGAGACTTAAATTCATAGCCTTATTTAAATCCTATATCTTATTTATGCTAACACCATTTCATTTACATAATAACTTCATAATAAAAAAAAACATGTACATCCCCATTTCTACTCCACACAAACTATTTCTATTTCCTAGCAGTCTAAAACTATATTAATTCATAAATCTTGATTTTTTTATTCCAATACGTCATTAGAAACTTGTCTTTAAGAAATAACTCCATAAAAGAAGAAAGATAATCAGATAGAAAGAAGACAAAAGATAAACAATATAAGTCAATAAAGACATAAGGTAACTATAAGTGCCTGAAGTGAACATGTTAAGCTCAAATAATTAAACTTAAATTAGCATTTTCCAAAATTGATAAAGAAACCTTCAGAAGAAATATAGCAGGCTGTTAGAAACAAAAGCCATAGAGTTGATTAAAAGCACATACAAGACATGCGATCTGTTTCACAAAATGCCTCTGAGAAGCTATCAATGAGATGTAATGGTACAAGATTTCCACAAAATGGATTAGAGAAAAAGATTTAGAACCTCAAGCATCGACAGCTAGCAAAAGGGCATTGGAAAGCTATGTAAGAAATGTATGCAGAACGTTCAAGCATAGACAAGGCATGCAAACTATTTGACAAAATGCCTCAAAGATATATCTCATGGAATGCAATGATCATAGGTTATGCACAAAATGGATTTTGGCAAGGATGCTCTCAAAACCTTTGAATTAATGAAACACACGATCATTGTAAGCTTTTCTTATGTTCTAGGTGCAAGCAACCATGCGGTTTAGCATATGAGAGCTGTATATGTTAGACTTAGGGCACACAACTAAGAGGGGGGGTGAATCAGTTGTTCAAAACTTTCTTCTAATTAAACACTTAACTCCACTTTGCAATTCAGTAGTATAATAATAAATCAATCATGGAAACACAATGCAACAAATTAAGAGCAGAAACACATCAACACATAAGACACCAAGATTTTGACATGGAAAACTCGATTAAGGGAAAAACCACAGGGTGATTAACCCAAGATTGTATTCTCTGTTAGAAGAATAGAAAGAACAAAATGGCATATGCCAATTAGGGCTCACTGCCTGAGCACACTGCTCACAAGAGGCTCACTGCCTACAAGAGACACACTATCTACAAAGAAATAAGTATCACCTACTTGAACTGGAAAATAGCATCTTCATCATGCTTGAATCAGTTCCATTTAAGCCCAATACTTTTGCTCTACCTTTCACTCTCCTCCTCACTACCACACTCTCATCTCAACAAGGACAACTTTGAAATGACTTTGTAATCCCTTATTTATACAAGACATCAACTTAGGAATGATCATCTAAGTTAGAAAACATCAACAAGAACATCTGCAGGATGTGTAACTCATCCGATCGGCTAATCTTAGGAAGAACACCATTATCCAGAAGTTATTTCTCAATTGCGAGCTCCAACTTAAATGTGGACCATCAACATGAACTGGACACGATCCAAAGACCTTCACAAGCTTACCTAAGTCACCAAGAACATCCACACTTCATCTACTTACTGAAATCCTTCTCTCCTTCATCCGAAACCTCAAGAACACAGTCTGTCATTACTATCACAAAGGAATAGATGCTTGCAGACCTTCAAACCATGAACCAATTGATTTGACACTTCACAAAGACTTCCTCAACACTCCCTGAAATCCACAGAACAGGACAATGCATTTCCAGATCTCACCGAACCTATCTGTATCACTCTGTCACCATTGAACATCTGCCAAAACTAGTTTTACTTGAGCGGCCACAACTTCTTCAGATCTTCATGTGGACCTTTGAAATCTCTACTGGACCACCTTAAGACACATATCTACAAACCATTTAAACTGCATCCTCTGATCCTCATCCGATCTTGGACTTTTACCTTACTGTCATCACTGTTCTTCACTGTTCCTGACTGAGACTGATTTCCTCAATATCCTCAGCACATAGCTCATCCAATCCTTATCATTAATGCAACAGGAGTATGTTAACATCAATGAAAACACTGGTTGGGCCCATACTTGCAACAGCATACACTGCAATCTCAACTATAACCCTTATTGCATTATGCCTGTAGTTGATCATTATGTGTGCATGGTTGACCTTCTTGCCCATGCGAGCTGTCATGAAGACACCCTAAACTTTTTCATTGAGATGCCAATTAAACCCACGGTGCTTGTATGGATGTGTTTTCTTAGTGCATGAAGATCACGTATGGCTTAGGAATATCTACAACAACATTGATTTTTGTGTAGGAAATAGATCACATATGTGGACAAAGGAGATCTATGCCAAGTTGTTAAAAAAACCTTCGAGTATGTGTTGATTGCCATACAACTACGAAAATTTTCTCCAAGATTGTTGTAAGAGAAATTGTTGTGGGAGATGTGAACCATTTTCATCATTTTAAACAGGGCCAAATTTCTAGTGGAGATTATTGGTGATGCTGAAGTAATAAATCAGAAAAATAGGCTTGCACTATTATAATGTGTACAGTGTCAGATCTACAATATTAATGAAGGAAAATCCATCAAAGCATAACGGAAGGGGAATTTTTTTGTCAGACGTTGGAGTTGCAAATGGCCTGGTAACCCAGCAGGCTCGTTGACTATTTCACAAAATGCCTAAAAGAAATGCAGTCTCATGGACTGCAATGATTGTAGGATAAACACAAAATGGATTTTCTAAAAGGCCTCTCAAAAAAAGATGAAGAAAAATACTAATATCATCTTTTAAACTAAGAGAGAATTGTACAGAATACAAAAATTTTTCTGATAAGAATTTGGAAACCTGGCGATGCCAATTTGCTCCATCTTCTAAATCGCCTTCTTTAGTATGTAGGCTAACGGAAGGAGAATCATACCTTGCACCTTTGAAACCTTCAAGCATATGCAATCAGTAGGTGCAATGCCAGCCCCACAACCTTTGCCAACGCCTTTGGATGGATAGTGTGCGTGAATAGTTTTTGACAGATCGCCTCCGAGAGGCGTCCCTTCATGGAATGGCATCCGTGTAGGATAGGCACAAAGATGTCTCTTGTTCAACAAGCTTTTTTTTTTAACTTTTAGGAATCATAATTGGGAGGTATAAATCGATGTCATGGAATGCAATGATTTTAGGATATGTATAATACATTTATTGATTGTTTTTATGCAGAAATAAATGCCTCATTTCCTAGGCAGAATGGAGCAAATCTAAACATCTATTTTCAGAAACAAGAGAGAAATCAATCCATTGATTGTACATGTAGGAAAACAAGTAAACTAAAGTTTGAAATCCAACCTAGACCAATGCCTAGCGGGACAGAAATTTGATGCGGACCCCAAACTTTCTCTGCAATTTCCACTTCCCCTAGACCACTGAATGAAAAATCCCTAAAACTCCAAAATATTTACAGGAAGACAAAACAATATCCAGGAATTTCCAAATATCCCAACTGATTTAATTTATTAAATTAACTTTCTAGATATAACATAATAATTAACTTTAAATTGATTAAAAGCATTTTATTTGAAAGTCAATAACATGAAAAATATTCAATTTTACACAGATGGGTAAAACCATTTACCCAACATTCATTTACATATTATTATTATTATTTATTAATTTTAACATTACATTATAAATTTATTTCATTAATTATGGTTATATATTTATTTATCAAGACATATTATCAGACAAATTAAACCAAAAGCCAAACCAATCACCTGACCACTACCCAGGGTCAAAAAGCAAAACTTCAAGCAACACTAACTAACCACCAACATAACTGACAAGGTATCAAACTGGGTACTCATCCTCTTCGAGGATGATGGCTAGGGTAGGGGACCAAGTGCTATCTCTAGTCAACTAATTCCATTGGGTTCAAGGCATGCTCAAACTAGCCAATTTAGGTGGAGTCGATGCCTAGTACCTATTCACTCAAGCATACAAGTTAGAGCACATGTGCATAATAGCCAAAGCACTAGGGAAGGGACTCTAGCAATCATATCTCATACTTGTATGTCCCCCATACGTCCAATGGTATGATACTGCCCTTTCCACCTGTCCTAACAACATACTACTGCATCACCTAGCTATCCAAATAAATCTATGCATAATAATAATAACATAACAATATGCATCATGCTCACAAAAGTATTAACAAAAGCTCATGTTCCATCCTCATTGGTAGGTTCCTTGGCCAGACTACCTGCACATCCAATGTGAGAATGGAGGGGCACTACAAAGAGAAACTAGTGGAAGAAAGTGCTTTGGCTGTTCGGGTTGAGAAAGATAAGGATGAATGGGTTATTGACAGTGGATTCTCACATCAAATGATGGGTGACAAAAGTAAGTTTATAAGTTTGGAAAAGTATGATGGTGGACTGGTTACGTTTGTAGATGATACAGCTAGTAAGATTTGTGGAAGACAATCTATTTCTTTTGATGGAAAGCACAATACTGATGATGTTCTATATGTGAAGGGTTTAAAGCACAATCTTTTGAGTGTTGGTCAGATGTGTGACAAAGGCTATGATATGAGATTCAAGGACAATGGATGCAAGATCATGGAAAGCTCTGGAACTATGATTACTACTTGTAAAAAAACTAGAGGTAATGTTTATTATTTGAAAGGAACTAATAATTATTTTTTATTGGCTCAGACTGATGAGAGTTGGTTGTGGCATAGAAGGATGTGTCATATCAATTTTGACAACTTGGTGAAGATAAGTTCTATTCAGTTTGTAAGAGATCTACCTAAGCTTGTGAAGCCTGCTAACACCATCTGCAAAGAATGTCAATTTGGGAAACAAACAAGAACAAGTTTCAAAAGAAAAGAACAATTCTCTACCGGAATGTTGGAGCTGGTTCATATAGATTTGTGTGGTCCCACAATAACAAGAAGTCTGCAAGGAGATGGGTATTTTATGTTGCTTATTGATGATTACTCCAGGATGATTTGGTTCACATTTCTAAAAGATAAATTAGAAGCCCTAGACAAGTTCAAAGCCTTCAAGGCAATGGTTGAGAATGAGTTAGAGTTGAGGATCAAATGCTTGAGGTCTAATAAAGGAGGTGAGTTCACATCAAATGAATTCAATATTTTCTATGAAGAACAAGGGATACAGAGACAATTATCTGTACCTAGAACTCCTCAGCAGAATGGAGTTGTTGAAAGGAAAAACAGGATAGTTCAAGAGGCTACTAGGACTATGTTGAAGGAAGCTAACCTAACGGAAGTGTACTGGAGAGAAGCCATAGACACGGATGTGTACATTCTAAACATAGTTCAAGTTAAAGGTAACAATATTAAATCTCCTTATGAATTGTGGTATGGAAAAGCTCCTACAGTGAGATATTTCAATGTTTTTGGTAGCAAATATTATATCAGAAGAGAAGAAGATCTAGGCAAGTTTGATGCTAGGTGTAATGAAGGAATCTTCCCTGGATACTCTACCAAGAGTAAGGCTTACTGGTGCTACAATAAGAGATTGAAGAAGATCATTAAGAGTACTAATGTGAAGGTTGATGAAGACAAGGAAAGAATATCAAATCTAAGTGGCTATCAATCAGATGAACTTGCTGCTATAACAAATGAGGAAAAAGTTGAACAAAAAGATAGTCAAGATGAAGAAGAAAAGGCTCAAAAAAGTGCTGCTAAGACTCCTAGTTATGTAAGAATTAATCATTCTAAAGATCATATTATAGAGGACAAAAGAAAAGGGGTATTGACAAGGAAAGAACTATTGAGAATAGGTGAATTACTATTTTCTTTCAAAAGTTAAACCTAAAACTGTGAATGAAGCTTGCAATGATGAAAATTGGGTAAAAGCTATGGAAGAAGAGTTGATGCAGATAGAAAAGAATCAAACTTGGGAACTAGTTCCTAGACCTACTAATAAGAATGTAATTGACACCAAATGGGTTTTCAGAAACAAGATGAATGAGAATGGAGAAGTAGTAAGGAACAAAGAAAGATTGGTATGCAAAGGTTACTCTCAGGTTGAAGGAATAGATTTTGAGGAGACCTATGCTCCTATAGCAAGAATTGAAGCAATTAGAATGTTTTTGGCATTTGCAGAATTCAAAGACTTCAAAGTGTATTAGATGGATGTTAAGTCTACATTCTTGAATGGTGAGGTGGAAGAAGAGGTCAGAGCAACTGGAAGGATTTCAATTATCAAAATAAGGTGATATGGTGTACAGATTAAAGAAACCCTTGTATGGACTAAAGCAAGCCCCTAGAGCCTGGTATGCAAGGCTAGACAAGTATTTTCTACAAATAGGGTTCAGTCAAGGCACTGCAGATAGCAATCTGTGTTTCAAAATCAATGATAATCAGATCCTAATTGTTGTAGTCTTTGTTGATGACATTATCTTTGGAGGCAATGAAGGTATGTGCATAAAGTTTGTAGGTGAAATACAAAATGAGTTTGAGATGTCTATGTTTGGTGAAATGAATTTCTTTTTGGGTCTGCAAATTAATCAATCAGATAAAGGAATCTTCATATCTCAATCTAAGTATGTGAAAGAGTTGTTGAAGAAGTTTGGGATGGAAGACTCTAAACCAGTATGTACTCCCATGTTAACTAGGTGCAAGTTGAGTAAAACTGGTGAATCACCCAAGACTAATTAGAAAAGGTACATATCCACGATCAGAGGATTGCTTTATCTAACTCAAACCAAACCTGATATAATGCATGTAGTTTCTCTTATTGCAAGATTTCAAGGATCCAAGAGAGTCACATTTAATGGCATTTAAGAGAATCTTGAAATATTTAAAAGGTACACTAGATCATGGCTTATTATATCCAAAGGATAATGATTTCAATCTTAATGCTTATATAGATGCAGATTGGGCTGGAGATGTTGATGACAAAAAAAGTACAAGTGGAGGCACTTTCTTCTTGGGTAATAGATTGGTTTCATGGCTGAGCAAGAAGAAAGATTCAATCTCTTTGTCAACTGTAGAAGTAGAGTATATTGCAACAGCATGTTGATGTACTCAAGTGTTATGGATGAAGCAGATTTTGAAGGACATAAGAGTTGTGTATGAAGATCTAGTTGCAATCTTCTGTGACAATATAAGTGCTATAAACATTTCAAAGAATCCAGTGATGCACTCAAGAACAAAGCATATATCTATAAGGTATCACTTTCTGAGAGAAAAGGTGACAGAGAATGAAGTAAAGATGGAATATGTGTCCACAAAGGGTCAGATTGTAGATATTTTCACTAAGCCTCTGCCTAAGGATACTTTTGAGTATCTCAGAGAAAAGTTAGGGGTCATTACCCCTCCTGCTATGAACTAAGATGCATAGGAATGCATCAGTCTAGTGGTGCTCAAAGTCTCATTCTTTTATCTGGATTGATGTTTTAAGGGCTACCTCTCAGGGGGAGTAGCTAGATGTTCCTGATAAAGAAAGTGTTGATAGCAGAGAAAGTTTAGTTGGATCAAAGCAGTAGCATGGAATTATGTTCCCTTTTCCATTAATGTCAAAGGAGGAGAGAAATCATGTAAAAAAATTAGGAGGAGAAAGAGTATAGATGTGTAGAAAGAAAGGGGGAGTATCTCATCTTAATGATCATTGCATTTTTTCACATCATATGTTACCGTCAATGACAAAGGGGGAGATTTTTGCAAGTATGTGCCTAACCGGTGTTGTCATCAGTGTTAACTGTGCTCTTGTTTTGATGCTTGCTTGTAATGAGGTAGATGCTTTGTATTTGCCTATGTAAGTGTTAGAGATCCTGATATTGAGGATATTGAGAAAATTTGCTCCTCTGGTGGAAACAGTGTGTTGCAGAGTATCTTTGTCTACAGAAGAATAGTTCAATAAATTGATCTACATTTCTTGTAGAATGAATATCTTTATCTACGGATTGGAAGTTATTTAGATACATGTCTGGAGATGCTATGTTCCAAGTTTGAGCCTCCGGTATGAAGATTTGAGAAGAAAGATTGCTCAAGACTCAGAAAAGTATTGTCTGATTTCAAAGATTGAACCAAAAATAGTGAGTGAAGCATGTAATGATGAAAGCTGGACTAAAGCAATGAAGGAAGAGCTGATGCAAATTGAGAAAAATCACACTTGAGATCTTGTTCCCAGACCTAGAAACAAAAATGTGATTGGAACCAAATGGGTCTTCTAGAATAAACTGAATGAAGATGGTGAAGTAGTCAGAAATAAAGCCAGATTGGTCTGCAAGGGTTATTCTCAAGTAGAAGGAGTTGATTTTGAAGAAACTTTTGCTCCAGTGGCAAGAATTGAAGCAGTAAGATTATTTCTTTCCTTTGCTGCCTTCAAGGACTTCAAAGTATATCAGATGGATGTCAAGTCTACCTTCCTGAATGGTGATTTGGAAGAAGAAGTATACATTGAGCAACCAGATGGATTTTAATTGTCTAATCATGGTGACATGGTCTGCAAGTTGAAGAAAGCACTATATAGACTCAAACAAGCCCCAAGAGCCTGGTATGAAAGACTGGATAAGCATTTTTTGAAGATTGGTTTCAATAAAGGTACTATTGATAGTAACTTGTACTTCAAAATTGATCATGAAAATATCTTGATTGTTGAAGTATTTGTTGATGATATCATTTTTGGAGGAAGAGATAGTATGTGCAAAACTTTTGCAAATCAAATGAAAAGTGAATTTGAGATGTCCATGTTTGGGGAAATGAATTTCTTCTTGGGTCTGCAAATTACTCAAACAAAGAAAGGAATCTTCATTTCACAAACCAAATATGTGAAAGAATTGTTGAAGAAATTTGGGATGGAAGACTCAAAACCAATGAATACTCCCATGGAATGTCACTTGCAATGTATGGGTATGCAATATTGGACCATGGCCTCAAAGAAGTATGTTCCTCCAAAGAATGGTCCAACAAGTATAGATGAAATAAAAGATGATGAAGACAATCTTTGGGCTAAAGAAGCTTTACTAAGTGCCTTATCTGATTTAGAACTGACAAATATCATAGATTTGAAAACTGCATATGAGATTTGGGAAAAACTGGAACTTCTACATGAAGGAGACAAATATGTTAAATGTTCCAAGCTACAGAGTTTGAAAGGAAATTTTGAAAACCTGAAGATGAATGAAGATGAAAATATCACTACATTTATGCCAAAAGTAAATGAGCTTGTTTGTGGCATTAGGTGTGCTGGTGGAATCTTGGATGAAGATGAGATTGTTGCCAAAGTTCTCAGATCCCTACCTCCTGCTTACAAACACAAGGTTGCTTCTATTGAAGAATTCAGATCTTTTTCAAATATCACAAGGGATCAATTGGTTCAAAAATTAGCTGCATTTGAATTGGCTGAGTTTGTAGATGCACCCCCCAAGACTGAATCTACATTCAAAGCTAGTGCCTCTGCAAAAGGCAAACAAAAGTTTGATCCAAGAGGGAAATCCTCAAAGAAACTATCATGGTATGAAAAAACAAGAAAAGGTCTGGAAGAAGATGAAGCAGAAGCTGCTCAACTTGAAGCCCTTATTGCAAAAAGACTACCAAGATGATCCGGTAAGTATGAAGGAAAATTGCCCTTTAAATGTTTCAACTGCAATAAGATTGGTCATTTTGCCTCAAGGTGTCTGGAAAGATTTTCAAGGGCAAATCCAAACAGATCAAGATTCCAAAATAAATGTTACTATGTTCATGAAGATGATGATGATGAAGGAGTAACAAATGATGAATCAGAGACAAGAAACAAATCTGGAAGTGACTGGGTGTTTATTGCCATCAAGGAAGAAGATCCAATGCCCTCTAAATCTATCAATCATAAAATGATAGAAAGAGATCCGGCTGCCCAAGTTGAAGAAAAGGATGACTAGGTCATTGACAGTGGATGCTCCCACCATATGACAGGTGACAAAAATAAGTTCATAGATTTGGAAAGATATGAAGGAGTGGTAAAATTTGGTGATAATTCTACTGGCAAAATCAGAGGTAGAGGAACTATTTCTTTTGATGGAAAGAACAAAACTAGTAATGTACTGTATGTTGAAGATCTGAAGCACAATCTTCTCAGTGTTGGATAGTTGGTGGACAAAGGCCAAAAATGAAAAATGTAAGATCTTTGAAAGTTCTGGAATAGAGATTGCATCTGGTACTCAAACAAAAGATAACATCTTCCACTTGGTTGGTACTGGCAAAAGTTGTTTATTTGTTCAAATTGATCAGAGTTGGTTGTGGCATAGGAGAATGTGTCATGTGAATTTTGATAATATCATCAAGATAAGCAACACTCAAGCTGTAAGAGATCTTCCAAGACTGGTGAAACCTACCAATAGTTTGTGCAAAGAATGTCAATTGGGTAAGCAAAGTAGAGTCACATTTAAAAGTAAGGAACAATCTTCTACCAGATTGTTGGACTTAGTACATACTGATCTATGTGGATCGGCAAGAATCAGGAGTTTGCAAGGTGATAGATACTTCATGTTATTGATTGATGACCACTCCCGGATGATGTGGGTGACTTTTCTGAAAGAGAAATCTAAGGCTCTTGAGAAATTCAAAATATTCAAAGCTATGGTAGAGAATAAAACCAAATTAAACATAAAATGTCTCAGGTCTGATAGAGGTGGAGAATTCACATCCAGAGAGTTCATAGAATTCTGTGAGAAATATTGGATAAAAAGACATTTATCTGCTCCAAGGACTTCACAGCAGAATGGAGTAGTGGAGAGAAAGAACCAAACCGTCCAAGAAGCATCTAGAACCATGATGATGGAAGAAAATGTTCATCAGATCTATTGGAGAGAAGCTGTAAGCACTGCTATCTATACTCTTAATCTAGTACAAATCAGAAGTAATACTGGTAAGACCCCTTATGAACTCTGGTCTAGCATCACTCCCACTGTGAAGTATTTTAGAGTCTTTGGTAGCAAATGTTAGATTAAAAGAGATGAAGACCTTGGCAAATTTGATGCTAGAAGTGATGAAGGAATATTCTTGGGTTATTCTACTCAAAGCAAAGCATACCGGTGTTACAACAAGAGATTAAGGAAGATTGTAGAAAGTACAAATGTGAAGGTTGATGAATGTATTGAAAAACCCTCAAAGTTTTATGAATATGAAGAAGATGATCAGAATGATGTTTTGGTCCAAGAAGTCCAAGCCCCTTCTAAAATTCAGATCCAGACTGATCCAGAGAATCAGGAAGAAGAGATAAGTTTGAATGAACCTGTTCAAGAAATAGAAGTGCAAGAAATTCCCAAAACTCCCAGGTATGTAAGACTGAATCACTCTAAAGATCAGATCATAGGTGATAAAAGAAAAGGTGTTCAAACAAGAAGAAAGATTGCTCAAGACTCAGAAAAGTATTTTCTGATTTCAAAGATTGAACCAAAAACAGTGAGTGAAGCATGCAATGATGAAAGCTGGACTAAAGCAATGAAGGAAGAGTTGATGCAAATTGAGAAAAATCACACTTGAGATCTTGTTCCCAGACCTAGAAACAAAAATGTGAGTGGAACCAAATGGGTCTTCTGGAATAAACTGAATGAAGATGGTGAAGTAGTCAGAAATAAAGCCAGATTGGTCTGCAAGGGTTATTCTCAAGTAGGAGTTGATTTTGAAGAAACCTTTGCTCTGATGGCAAGAATTGAAGCAGTAAGATTATTTCTTGCCTTTGCTGCCTTCAAGGACTTCAAAGTATATCAGATGGATGTCAAGTTTGCCTTCCTGAATTGTGATTTGGAAGAAGAAGTATACATTGAGCAACCAAATGGATTTCAATTGTCTAATCATGGTGACATGGTCTGCAAGTTGAAGAAAGCACTGTATGGACTCAAACAAGCCCCAAGAGCCTAGTATGAAAGACTGGATAAGCATCTTTTGAAGATTGGTTTCAACAAAGGTACTGCTAACAATAATTTGTACTTCAAAATTGATCATGAAAATATCTTGATTGTTGAAGTATTTGTTGATGATATCATTTTTGGAGGAAGAGATAGCATGTGCAAAACTTTTGCAAAACAAATGAAAAGTGAATTTGAGATGTCCATGTTTGGGGAAATGAATTTCTTCTTGGGTTTGCAAATCACTCAAACAAAGAAAGGAATCTTCATTTCACAGACCAAATATGTGAAAGAATTGTTGAAGAAATTTGGGATGGAAGACTCAAAACCAATGAATACTCCCATGGCAACTGGATGTAAATTGAGTATAGATGATGACTCTCCTAAGGCTGATCAAAAAAAGTACAGGTCAATGATTGGAGGACTACTGTATCTTACTCAAACTAGACCTAACATTATGAATGTTGTTGGTCTTGTTGCTAGATTCCAAGTTGATCCTAGAGAATCTAATGTCATGGCAATCAAGAGGATTCTTAGATATCTAAAAGGAACAGTTGAGTATGGTTTATGGTATCCTAGAGATCATGATTTCTCTCTTCATGCATATACAGATGCGGATTGGGTAGGAGATATGGATGACCGGAAGAGTACCAGTGGTGGAGCATTCTTTTTAGGGAAAATATTAGTTTCTTGGCTGAGCAAGAAACAAGAGGCAATATCTATGTCCACTGCAGAAGTAGAATATATTGCAGTAGCAAGTAGTTGCACTCAAGTATTGTGGATGAAGCAAATGCTAAGAGACATCAACGCGGAGTATGAGGAACCTATCACAATCTTCTGTGATAATTCAAGTGCAATAAATATATCTAAAAATCTAGTGTTGCACTCAAAGACAAAACATATATCCATCAAGTTTCACTTTTTGAGAGAGCAAGTGAACAAAAATGAAGTCAAATTGGAGTTTTTGCCCTCTAAGGATCAGATTACAGATATTTTTACTAAACCTCTACCTAAGGACTCTTTTGAGTATCTCAGGGAGAAGTTAGGGGTTATTACCCCTCTAGTTCTGAATTAAGGTGCACTGATGTACATAAATTCGGTGGATCTCACAGTCATATCTTGTGGCCCGGATTGATGATAGGAAGCTGCTACTCAGGGGGAGCAGTCTGTATGGTTCTGAGTGATGAAAGTATGTGCCCTTTGCCATTGATGTCAAAGGGGGAGAGAAGACATGTGAAAAACAAAATTGTTGATCAAAGGGGGAGCAGTAAAGGAAGAGAAGACATGTGAATGGTTGTTGTTGATAGGGGGAGTTATGTCAGTCAGTGAGGAGAAGTTCTTGTCTTGATGATTAAAACAGTTTTTCACATCATATGTTGCCATCAATGACAAAGGGGGAGATTGTTGCAAGTATGGGCCTAACCGGTGTTGTCATTGATGTCAACATACTCCTATTGCATTGATGTCAAGGATTGGATCAGTTGTATGCTGAGGATATTGAGAAAATTAGTCCTATCAGAAATAGAGATGAACAATGAAGATAGTGAAGTAAAGATCCCAGCTAAGATGAAGATCAGAGGATATGCATCAAAGGGTTTGTAGATATGTGTCTAAAGGTGATCTAGTAAAGATTTGAGAGGTTTGCATGAAGATTTGAAGAAGTTATGGCCATATGAGTAAAACTAATTCTGGCAGATGTTCAGAGGTGACAGAGTGACACAAATAGGTCCAGTGAGATCCAGAAATGCAATATCTTGTTCTATGGATTTGGTGGAGTGTTTAGGAAGTCAATGAGAATTGACAATTCAATTGGTTCATGGTCTGGAGGTCTGTAAGCATCTATTCCAATATGACAGTGATGACAGACTATGTTCTTGAGGTTCCAGATAAAGGAGAGAATGATTTCAATAAGCAGAAGTAGTGTAGATGTTCTTGGTGATTTAGAAAAGCTTGTGGGGGTCTCTGGATTGTGTCCAGTTTGTGTTGGTGGTCTGCATTGAATATTGATCTTGTAATTGAAGAATTACTTTTGGATGATGATGTTCTTCCTAAACTTGGCCGACTGGATGATTTACACATCTTGCAGATGATCTTGAAGATGTTCTGCGAAGCATGGCATGTTCCTCAAAGAAGATTGAAGTCCCAGATCTATGTGGCCGACAGTGTGGTGATTCGCATGAAGTCTTTTGTAATTAGTCAAGTTGTATTTGTGTATTTTCTCTATAAAGTATGTTGACTTTGATGATTATCCCAAAGTCGATGTCTTGTAAAAATAAGAGTTGTTTAGTCATTTCAAAAGTATATTGGTGAAGATGAGAGTGTGGTAGAGAGGAGAAGAGAGAAAGGCAGAGCAGAAGTGTTGGGCTTAAATGGAACTGACTCAAGCATGGTGAAGATGCTATTCTTCAGTTCAAGTATGTAATATTTATCATTATGTAGATAGTGTGTCTCTTGTAGGCAGTGGACCTATTGTGAGTAGTGTGCTTGGGTAGTGAGCCCTAATTGACATGTGCCATTTTGATCTTCTTATTATTTTAACAGAGAATACATTCTTGGGTTAGTCACCCCATCATTTTTCCCTTAACTAGGTTTTCCACGTTAAAATCTTGGTGTCATATGTGTTAATATGTTTTTGCTCTTGAATTGTTGCATTGTGTTTTCATGATTGATTTATTATTATGTTGCTGAATTACAAGAAGGATTTAAGTGGTTAATAAAAGGAAAGTTTTGGGACAACTGATTCACCCCCTCCTCTCAGTTGTCTATCTTGAAACTAACATCCACATCATCATGGTCAATGTTGACTATAAGACACTTGTCTTATGAGTCCTATATTCCCTCTAACATTTCAACAAACATAGACTCCTTACATTTTTCTCTCATGGTCTTTGTGAGCATTTTGCTATGTGGCTCCTTGTCCCACATATCTCTCCATCTTGTCAATGTAGTAGGAACATCCTCCTTCTATATCTCCCCTCATCCAACCAATTCAATCTTGACCTTACATGTCATAAGACCAATTCCTCAACCATTGATCTTTTGCCACTTGGGTCTAAGCCATCCCTTGCTTATAAAAGGAAGCCTCATCCTCATTTTACACAACACAAGAGAGAGTACTTACATGTTGTAGAAATCATATCAAGTATCAAAAGTGTGCCTTTGGCTTCATTTGCATAGCATTATAATTTAGAAATCTTCCATTAGCATATCATGGATCATTTAGCAATCTCCATAGTTGAATATCATTAGCTTCATCAAGATTATTATCATAGTCTTGCATTGTAGAATTATTCACTTTGCATAAAATCCACGACAAGTTCATTCATATTAGAGTCATATTGAAACAAAGAAGTGCAATTCTGAGAGCATAATCATAATCAACAAAATCAAGATCTCAAGAAGATAGGACACAATGGGACACAAAGGAGAAATTAGAGTTTGAAGGTATAAATCATGTTTATTTCAAATTCTGTATTTTGCTTAGTTTCATTGGTGATTTTGGTTTTAGTAGAAATTTAGAGTATTGTGGTAGCTTAATAGGTTTTTATAATTGTTTCCAAATAATCAATCACAATTAGTAAAAACTTATGATGAAGCATCTATCTAGAGGGAGCAACTCAAGGCATATCCTTCATCCCTGTTTGGATAGTGGCTACCTCTCAGGGGGAACATGTAGATAGAATAGGTGATCAAATTTTGATATGACTTGGTGAGGAGAAGCATTTCAGTCAAGGGGAGCTTGTCTTGGCATTATAAAATTGTAGTAAGGAAAGAGGTTGATTATATCCCTTTGCCATTGATGTCAAAGGGGGAGAGATAGAGTAAGGGGGAGCAACGCAAAAGAAGAGAATTATGTTTGTGTTTCCATCAATGACAAAGGGGGAGATTGTTGGAAGTGTTGTCATTGATGTCAAAAGGAAGTTGATGTCACAGAAGAAGAATATGTTAAATGGAAATGGAGGTTAGAGAAGAAGAAAAGTTTCTAAGGCACGGTTTCAACCTTTAGTCAGTGAATTTCTCAGTTTGTGAACTCAAAATTTCACCGACAGCTAGTTTTCTCGACATCCAGTTTGCCAATGAGAAGATGACAAAGAAAAGATTCTAAGGCATGAATGATTTCTGCCTTCGGTTGGCGAATCGTTCAGTTTGCAAACTCTTAAGTTTTTTGACGACAGGTTTCTTCGATAGCTAGCTCACCGACAGGAAACTCAGGCGATGAATGCATGAAGAAGAAAGTTTGAAGGTTCGGCAAAGAGATGGTTCTCAAGTTTCAAAGTTCACCAATTTGTCGAAAAGGAGAACATGAAGTTAAGCTAGAAAAATATCAAGTTCATGAACTCAACAAAAGGAAAGTTGATTGGTTTGCAAGTTTTAAAGTTTGTTGATTTGCTAATAAAGGAGAAAGTGAAGTTAAGCCGGCAAAATATCAAGTTTGCAAACTTAAAAAATGGAAAGTTGTTTGGTTTGCAAGTTTCGAAGTTCGCTGATTTGTCTATTTGCTGATAAAGGAGAAAGTAAAGTTAAGTTGGAAAAACATCAAGTTCGTAAACTCAACAAAGGTAAAATTTTTTGGTTCATAAGTTTCAAAGTTCGTCAATTAGCCGATAAAGGAGAAAGTAAAGTTAAGTCGGCTAAATATCAAGTTTGCAAACTTAAGAAAAGAAAAGTTGCACTAGTAGAAAAACAAAAATAAATGACTATAAAAACTACCAAAAATTGGTCATGTGACCATTAGTTTGGTCACGTGACCATTGGTAGTTTATTTCCAGTCATTTATCTCGCGACCAAACTTATGACTAAACAAATTTTAGTCATTAATTTGTTAGTATATGTAGTCATTAATTTGGTAGTATATTTAGTCATCAATTTGGTAGTCACATGACCATTGGTAGTTTATTGCTTGTCATTTATCTCATGACCAAACTTATGACTAAACAAATTTTAGTCATTAATTTGTTAGTATATTTAGTCATCAATTTGGTAGTATATTTAGTCATCAATTTGGTAGTATATTTGGTAATTTGGTAGTATATTTAGTCATCAATTTGGTAGTATACTTAGTCATTGATTGTTGTTAACTCGTCATTGATTAAAAAAATAATAAATGACTAAAAAAATCACTAAAAATTGTAGTCATTTATTTAGTCATGGTGGTCATTTATTTAGTCATTGTAGTCATTTATTTAGTCATTGTAGTCATTTATTTTAGTCATGGTAGTCATTTATTTAGTCATGGTTTAGTCATTTATTTGGGTGAATCAGTGATTCAAGTTACAAATCAAATCTAACTTAATTAAAACTCACAAATTTATACATATAAACTTCAAGTATCATAGATATTCAAATGTTAAGAGAAGCACCATGAAATGAAGACTAAAATGCTTGAACAAATATTCTAAAAATTTATTTCATTAAGTCTCACTGGTTACATTCAATGTCTCACTGGCAAAGCAAAACCTCACTGGCTAAACATAAATCTCACTGATTTTAGCCTCACTAGCATCACTGGCAACTTGTCTCACTGACTATCTTACATCATTTATTGAACATTCATCTCAGCTCATTTACGTCATTTATTAAACATTTATAAAATGTGTTTCTCCTTATTCAAAAAAGCATTATCTCAGCTCATGCACTATTAAACGGTGAATTTGTATTAGAGCATTTCACATTCAAACTCTTGCTAGTATTCACCTTTCACCTTCTAAGCTTCATCCTTTTATGAATTTGATACATTATGTGTACCATCAAAAGCCCGCAAATCAAAAAAAGGTGAAAAAACAATAACTCCATTAGGTATTTTAATTTCATTAAACATGCACAAAAGTTTTGAAACTTTTTGCTAGGTCAAGTTTCGAACCCTTGACCACAAGACACATAATTTAATGTATAGAGAGAAAAGACTGCAAAAAGATAAATGCCTTAGGGTCTAGCTGTTTTTCAGTATAACAAAATAGAGAACAAAGAAGACATTAACACAAAACTAAATACACAATTACACATATAGATTTTTGTAGATGACATATCTATAAAATAAAAAAAATGGTTTAATTATCTTTTTTGATAGATCTGTTAGAAATAAACTGAATGTTACACAACAAAACTCAGTTCAATCCAAGCCTGGAAAACATTTTCTATTCAATCCACCTACAAAATAAGTGCCTAATCTGCCAGGCCTTGTGTAAACAATCTCAACTGTTTGATTGGAAGGCAACAGACACAAGGATTTGCAGATTAAAGAATAAAACTTTGAGGTATGTTCAAGGTCTTAAATGCCATGTGTTCAAGAATAATTTAAGTCTTTCAATGCAAATTGTCCCTAGGAGAAACAACCACAAACTAATCTCAAATCATAACCAATCCTAGGAATGGCCTTTCCTTTAAAGTTTAAACATATAATTATTAAAATGGTGTACTTTAGTGTGAGACAAAATCAATTCTGATTCCAGAGAACAATTAATTGTTGTAGTCTGTGGTCGTGGGTGATTGCTACAAGGAATTAACTAACAACAACCTATGGCAACCACTATGAATACTTCCTACAATATAGGAGCTTCAAATGCTCTAAATTCTAATGCAATAAATGTCAAAACATGATCAATTCTATTAGGAATGGCCTGTCCTTTAAACATATAATATTAATACATCATACTTTTGTGTGAGACAAAATCAATTCTTATTTGCGAGAACAATTAATCATAGTAGTTTGTGGTTGCTATAAGGCTTTAATTAATAGCCTAGATATTTTTTGTTTTCACATACCTCCTTAACCCTTCAAAGCTTGGAGTAATTTATGCTATATGTGCGAGATTGTTGCAAGGGTTTAAAACTTTAATTAAAGACAACCTTAGAGATGTGTGAATGGTTTTCCAACCATGAAAAATGCTAAGGACTCCTTCCACAATGCCAAAGGGTGTCTATATCAGTCTAATCTCAAAGTTGTCATATCATCTTGACCCTTATATTTTCTATTATAAAAAATTTTATATGGTCTACATAGACTCAGACCTAACTTAAGTTTGGTTGCTAAGGTCATTTCATGTTGGTGAACCTATTAGCAAGGCTTGAAACATTGGAAATAAATAATATATGCAGATTATTCAAGAAACTTAACATATTAATTACACTGCAAACACAACCTATTTACTGTAAAGAACAAACAACCAATTTAAACTGCATACATGTAAATGTTCAAGGCAAGTAAATGAAGTAAACATACCCAATCATAATTCTCATTTAGAAAATCAGCTATTGTAGACTTATGTCTCATCAAGAGCTCTTGTAAAATACAACACCTAAAGTAAGACATTCAAATGAATGGCAACAGATTTGAACCCAGATTCATAAAGATCATAAGAAAGGAAGGCTAATCCAAAACCCTAGAACCTACACGCAGATATGATGCCCAATCATATATGGAGCCCAGCATGATTCAACGTCTCATTTGGGTCACCATGGCTTATCAACAAATTGGGAGCTTAAGCTCACCCACCTGTTGCACCTGCTCTGCTCCAATCATTCACAACAAAAAAGAGAAGTCGGGACTGATAAGAGTAAGAAAATAAAAAGGAGATGAAACAAAATAGGTTAGGGTTAGGGTTTTGAGCTGCGACATTTCTTCTCCTTTAACTTCTAAAATACATAAAAAGAAAAGTTTTAAGGCTTTGCCATTTTTGTTGAAACTGGCTCCCCTCCGTTGCCGTATGACCAAAACCTTACAGATAGGTTCTAACTCTACAATAGACTGACTAGGTCTCAAATCTCGTCATAAGCTTACAAAAGAGGAGAGTCCCCTTTCCTCAGGCTACAAGCATTGAACAGAAAAATACAATTACCTCAAAACTCTAAAGAATAAAACCCTAATATATAAGCAAGAACATATAATCTTATCAAATTTTCATGCAAATGGAAATTTCCCCATACTACCATAAAGGTTTACATAAAGGTTATGCCAAAAATAGCACAATCGTTCCTCGATAAGACTCATAAAAGGTAAATTTCTTAAAAAGGAAAGCAATCTCACAATAAAATGTAGAGAGGCTCACTAAATTAGAGTGTCTTGACAAAGAATAGAAATTAATCCTCTCCAATCAGAGAAATACGAAGAAACTGCTATTTCACAGGATAATTTGAATACAAAGATGAAAGTACCTCAGAATCCTACAAATCGAGGGTCCAAGGAAAGCTCCTTGCTCGCTGAATCTTCCTCCCATCCTTAGACATATTCTATTATGCATCGAAAATGGTTAGAATTTTATTGGCATTCAAAAAACACAAAAATCCTTTCCGCTAGCATTTATGAAGAGCTTTGGGAAGCTTCTTCATGAAATGATATCTGGAAAGGGGTAAAAAACTGGCGGAAAGGGGTAAAAAACTTCAATGGAAAAGGCTCCGCCAGCGGACTAAGTAAGAGAGTAAAAAGGAGATGAAACAAAATTAATTTTGTGCCTTTCCGAGTTAGGGTTTACTTTAGGGTTTCAACGAATGGACGCCAAAATGAAATGAAAATTTTGGCGCACATATGATTAAAATAGGTTTGGCGCCCATATTATAATATATTATAATATTATATTATTATATAATATTAAATATATTTTAGTATTATAATATAATATAATATTATATTATATTATAATATAATATTATATTATATTATAATATAATATAATATAATATTATATTATATTATATTATATTATAAATATTATACAATATTATAATATTATAATATAATATAATATTATATTATATTATATAATATCATATTATATTATAATATATTATATTATATTGTAATGTAATATAATATATTATTATTATATTATATTATAATACAACCCACTCCTTCAATTCGAAATATTTTTTTTAATTATCCACTTTAATATCATATTGTCCTATTTTTATTTGTGTGACTAATTATTTAGTCATTTTTATTTGTGTATAAGTTATAAATTATACAACTTAAGTTATTAAATTATATAATTTAAATTAATTTAACTTAAATTATACTTGTGCATATGCAAAATTAAATAATTTATCAATGTTATAGTATATTTAAAAGTTTTATAATTAATAATTTTGTTTTTATTTTATTTGTATCTATCCTCTATTTTCTTGTCTTATTTTTAATTTTTTTGTATATTTCCTATTGTATGATTTGTCTTTTTTCTTCTTAACCCTTTGTTCAATCCTTTCTCTCCCTTTATCCCTTTGGTCTAAGCAAACATTTATTGCCTTGCCTTGTATTGTCTTTGAATTCATGGATTATGATCAAATTGGAAAGAAAAAAGAATAGAGGAGTAATAGTCATTTATTTAGTCATTTTTATTTGTTTGACCAATTATTTAGTTGTGTTTTTTGCCTGATGACCAAATTAGTTATTTATTTAGTCATTTATTTGGTCATTTATTTAGTCATTTATTTGGTCATTTATTTAGTCGTTTCAACCGATGACCAAATTAGTCATTTATAGCTATGTTGCAAAAATTAGTAGAATTTTGGTCACGTGACTAAAAGTTTTAGTTACCTGGTCATTTATTTGCAATATTTATACTAGTGTTGGTTGGTTCGTAGGTTCTCAAGTTTGCCGATTCGCTGACTAGCCGACAAAGGCTTGTGAGGTCAAGTTCGTGATAGTCATCTTTGGTCGATAATGGAGAAGGGAGTCCAAGGTTTGAGAATGGGAATTTTCTAATAAGTAAGTAAAGAAGAGTTAAAGGTTCATGAAAATGCAAATTTGCCGATAGTGAATAGAAAAGGTTTCTAAGTTTGTAGAAACAGATTTTTGCCGATAAAGGCTGTTTGAAAGGTGGTTCATGGCTCGCCTGTTTTTCCAATAAAGGCGTTGAAGGTAAAATAAGTAAAGGTTATGGATGTGAAGATATAATATATTTAAATTAAAGATTTAAATATATGGTTGAGACTGACTTGGTGAGATGGGTTAACAACAATATAGATCAAAGATTTAAATATTGGGTCTGTTGCTGTAATGTGTGGGAATTTCAGTTTTGGGTCCTGACATATAATGTGGATTGGGCTATCCTAAGTTTGTGTAATTTGGGCCCAGTTTCAAAGTGCAAAATTACAGGTTGGGCCACCCCTTTTGGAATGTATTCATTAGAATTCAAAATACAAAACTGACCTTGGATATTGTTTTAATGTGATACAGTGCAACTGACAGTGAAGATTTATTTTGTACAGGTCGATATAAAATGGAGACCAGTTTGTGCACTTGAGGATGAGTTGTAGATGTGTGCATTGAAGTGAAAAATCTGAATACATATACGAGTGCCTGGATATATGAAATATATGCAAACATCAAGTTAACAAGTGAGTATAAATTTGTGAAGTATACAAAGGGTATGAACTAAAGATGATCTTGAATTTACACAGTAGGTAGTGAATGTTTTGATTGACTTTGTTTTAGTTTGTGTGGGGGTTGGAGCCTCCGATAGGTTGGAGCCTATTGTTGGGTTGGTGCTCAGAAGACAAAGTTGGAGCTTCTTTGCTGGGTTGTTGCTCAGATGTTGAAGTTGGTGCTTCATTGCTGGGTTGTTGCTTAGAGGTCGAAGCTGGTGCTTCATTCCTAGGTTGGTGCTCAGTTTGGTAAAGAGATTGAAATCTCTTGTAGGTTGGTGCATATATATTTGTAAAAGGATTGTTGTCCTTCTCAGGTTGAAACTCTTGTGGGTTGGAGCCTACAAAATATTGTAACTCATTGTTTTATTTTTTTGAGGCTGGATTTGGATAGTAGATCCAAGTAGCTTGCCCACCGTAGTTTTTCCCTTCTTGGGTTTCCATGTAAAATCTAGTGTTATGGTCTCATGTGTGGATGTGTGAATGTTTTTATGTTTGCATAGTGCTTACATAATCTGATTGATGCAATAAAGATCATGTTGTTGCAATAGAATTGATTCACTCCCCTCTCAGTATATTTGTGTATTCTAACATCCTTTTTATTGTTTGCTATTCTTCTTGTTCTCCTAATGTTGATAAAGTTAAAAAGGTCACAAAAGTGGTTTTAGATCCTATTGTTGATCCTATTGATGAAATGGTCTTCCTAGATAGTAATGACAAGGGTATTTCTACCCCTTACCTAGCTATTCCTATTAGGATTGAAAAGAGCACAACTACACTGAGAGGGGGGGTGAATCAGTGTAGTTCTATCCAACACCTTATTCAATGATCTTAAAAAATCTTAAAAGAAAACAATATGAATGAACATCAAGCAAAACATCCACACATGACACCAATATTTATGTGGAAACCCTATGAGTGAAAAAACCACTGAGAGTTGCTTGAGTCTACTACTCAAATCCAACCTCAAAAGAAAGAAGATTACAGTTGTTTTAAAAGCACCCACTTCAAGGTACAACTACACCTAGTACACTATTTTTAAGACTCCAATCTCAAGGTATAATGCACACCTGATAAACAACATACTCTGCTTGAGGCACCAACCCCAATGAGTCACCAACCTCAATCAATGCAAATGAGACACCAATCTCCTGATATTTGACATGTTCATGTGCAAAGAAATGATTCTATACAATCTAATTTGAACCAATTAAAATCAATCAATACTCTCTGCAAAAATTCTTCATTAAAGCATAGACTTCATAATACACACTTCACACTTGCAACATATCCTCACAATAATTACTTCAGTCTTCTTTGTTTTCAATATCATAGCATCATAAAGGCATTGTTTTCCTTTTGTTTATAGTCCAAAAAATATAACATTCAACACCATGAGCGAGATGTATAATGCTTAGAAATTAAGATCTATGTATATCTTCCTAAAAAACTAAAGAAACTTGAGAAGAGATGTTTTAAAGAACTTTGAAAACACCAAACCCTAGAAACAGTTATCCAACTATTATCAAAAACTATTTACAACTGCAATACGCTCATCCACCCATCAAAGACAGAACTTTAAGAGTAACCGTTGCTAGTTAAAAAAAATTTAAATGTCTGTTGTTGATTATGTGTTTCGCACCATCGGAAAAAGGAATGTGCTCTATAGATTTGAAGTTCCTATTTGGTCATAAAAAGAACACTAAAGGAATTGTTGTTGACTAGGAAGAGGGGTCAGTGGATTCATGATGGACAACCCTTAACATGTCACCTAAGTGACATGTCCAATAGATGCAACAGGTCACCAAAAAAAAGAACTAAAGTGCAACCATCAGTGCTTAAGGATTTATAACATATGTTTTAGGGTTTAAACCATTTAAACTTTGGGTTTTAGAAGGCTTTAGACTTTTAGAAATTAGGTCTCCATAAGTGTGACAAGAAAGAAAAACTAATATGCATAGATCAATCACTGTGAGCAACCAGTGATAACACCCCTAAAGCAAAGTGACAATAATCCTTCATCAACTCCTGTGAGCATCACTGACCAAAGTAAAGCATGACAAGATTTCAACTATCATTCATTCCATTTCTCAAAATCATAGCTCAAACCTGACCATACACAAGCAAGCTCTCATTTATGTTGAGACCTCCTTGTGGGTGCCTGCATAAATATTCAGATTTCAAGTAGTTAATTTCGTAGGCACCTTCCCAAAAAATCCAAAAAATTCCAAGTCTTTGGGCCTTCTCAATTGAAAAATGAAAAAAATAGTTGTATGTGCATGGTCATTTGTATGTACATGCAGGTCCAAATGTACATTCGGGCATACAAGTCGGTTTGTATGTTCAATCGGCTTCAAAAGGTACAAAAATGGTTGTATGTATATCATAGATTCTAGGAATATTCCCTGCTTGTATGTATGGGTTTGCATGTATATTTGTGTTGTATGTCTAGACATGCAACGGGTAGATACAATGGAAACATGTAAAGAAAATATACATCGGCGCATATACAAAGGAAATGTACATTGCAAAGATACAAGGATGGTGCATGCAAGGTCAACATACAAAGAGGCTGACATACATTTGCTACAGTGACAGAGGGTCATCGGCATGACAAGATGCATCAGCAACCAACTCCAAAGTTTCCCCGACGGCCGATGCATATACAAGGAAAACATGCAAAGGGCTTTGTATCTCATATACAAGTCGCATTGTATATGTGATATGCATTCGCCATATGCAAAGGTAAAATGTATGTCAAACATACAAAGGCAATGTGCAAAGGTCAGTGTACAATGGAAAAGATACATGCAAGGAAAAATCGAAACGGTGGGGCCCACAAATTGCATAGAAAGGCGATTGTATGTTTGCACATACAATCGAGTATACAAGGAAACATACAAGGTGTAATTACAAGTGCCGGATTTCAAAGTTATTCAAATCTGCCTCATAATGAGCTGGAATCCGTATTGTATGTATATTGCATTGTATGTGTGCAATATACAAGGCCAAGATACAAAGATAAAACATACAATGCTCGGACTCGATTAAAATTTCAATGTGCTTTATAAAATTTGGAGTCCGCAGTATGTATATTGTATTTGTATGTGCAATATGCAAAGCGATATGCAAAAGGAGGATACAATCCGGACCCGATGGCGATTGTGATTTGTTCTATGAAAATTTGGGGTCTGCGCCTTGTATGCAGGTGATTGTATGTATATGTGTTTGCATATACAAAGAAGAATGTATGTGCTTTAGGCAGAAAAGGCAAAAAGGCAAAGATGGCAAAAGGCGATTGTATGTTCGCTGGAAAAGTTGGCGATGGCAAAGTGGCGCCCATGTAGCGTGATTACATTGGTTTGCGACTGTTCAAAATCATTTGTGACCACAGATCTCAGCGAGAGAAAGGGGAATCGACGGCCCTATTTTAAAATCTTTTAGCAAGGGATTTCCTTAGTATGTGCAATTGTGTTTCAGATGGGAAAATCATAGAGCACGCAGATTGCTGCACTTTATGAAGCTACAAGTAGGTTGGCATTAATGGTGAAGTTGCAGAAGCATGGTCAAAGACATGGACGGGCCACCTACCATCTTGAGGGTGAAAATCTTGAGCAGCTACATAGTTCCCAATCTCACCTGCTCCCTTCCTTCTCTCTGCTTGGAACATTCAATATTTTGGGCGCCATTTTGATGGTGCAATGTATTTGGCAGGATTTTGAAAATGCCTTATGATTATTGCTGAGTACACATTCTTGCTATAAAAGGCGAACTGTGTTACTCATTTCTAGTTGTTGAAGACTTGGGCATTTTTTGGGAAAATAACAAAAAACAGAGCATTTCTTGGTTGTTTTATCTCTGTTGGAGTTTATGAGTTGCATTTTGAATGCATCTTGCACAAATTTTTAGTTTCTTGTTGTTTTATATGAAAAATGCTTTCTTTGCATGTGTTTAATTGTCTGTCTCCATTTGTTGTATGCATCCCTTCTTTTGAATCTACTTTTTGAGGGTTTCTAAGATTCTAGGATACATATTTTTCTGTATTGTATGCTTGGTCTTCCAACTTCCATTCAAGGAGTAGATTAAACTATTTTAGGTTAAGTATGAAGAAGAATGTATGTCAGCAGGGATATGTGTAAGTAGAGGCAGCTAAATACTCAGTCTTGGGTGGTGTTTGTAAGGAAAATACTAAGTCTTAGCCCCTTGAAACTTGAATGCCAGTACAAATCATTCATTTGTATACGTCTAGTTGACTCCTTGCCCTGAGATAGGCACCAGCCTGCTTCTTGTGTAGTAGTTATGATCCAAAACCCCCTATCTTGCATCCAAAAACATTAATACAAATCTTTCCATAATTCCAACCTGTTGGTTGTAGGAGTAGAATTAGGACCCCTACATACTCTCATCCTTAGCCAGTTAGATATGTCCAAGAACATTGCCAAACTTGTGATTTATCACCCAAATCTTGGTCCAAACATGAGAGTATTCTGCCTGTTGTTGTAAAGCTAAATCTTTCTGTCATTGGGTGAGTCAAAGTCAAATCTTTAGCTATAGGGATCCCCCCTTGGTCCAGCAGAACCAAAAGTGAAGGGGAGACAGCTCATGCAACCTCCTGTATTAGTTGGTTGAATCTACCTATGCATTGGAACTGGCAAACCCTTTACCGATTCGGAGAGAAAGAATCAACACTCCTGACATCATGAGAATGAAGCACATTCTGAAATAACACTCAAGTCATCCAATGATACTTGAATAAAAAAACCTCAACCCTTTGGGACAGATGAAAAAGAGAATGCAACTCAGTCAACCTTAATTTTCTTATGACACCATGAAATGATATACCTTTAACATCAAGACAAGTCATGCCTACAAACTCCTTTGCATGAATTCTGAGAGGATTCTCCTAACACCAAACTATGTTGACATCAATGCCAACATACCAATCTCATATGCCAGATGCCAGAGGGCCAACAATCTCCCCCTTTGGCATTAATGGCAACATGAGATATAACCTGGCCACCTCATTTCGCAGTCCTGATCACAATCATTTGATAGAGATATAATTCTATACCTTGACATATGATGACTGTCTGACCATATTTTCCTAATGGTGATGACTGTTTGAACAAATTATATATATTGTCCACTATCTGATCATCTTGTCCTAATGGTGATGACTGTCTGAACTCTGCACTGTTCCTATGAACTGCATATTGTCTCACCATACTATCCTGCCCCCTTTGGCATTATCTCTGTCAATATCTCTATATCCCTGTATATGACAGTATCAACCTTGTACTATCTTTGTATCCCTATATATGTTAATATCATCCTTGTACTATCAACACATTATTTGTCATTATCTCTGTCATCTTGCATTTGATAGTTCTCCACATTATCCCTACTATCCCTGCTCTACACTCTGAGAATTATCCTTGCACTTCATACTCATCATTTTATCCCTGCACTGCATACTCATCATTTACCTGTCACATACTACTCCCCCTTTGACATCAATGCCAAAGGTAGGAGGAAGTATAGACTCCCCCTGTCAAGAAGCACTAATATTCACCATAGGAAACTCTGTATCTCTACAATAGTGTCCAACAACTCTATGCCACTGTCACAAATCAGAAGTAGACTGCAACTATAACTTGAACCAACACTACCCTAAAATTGTTGACCATCAATACAAAAGACTACATTGCAAAAACTGTTGGAATGCACATGACAACTGAGAGGGGGGGTGAATCAGTTGTCACAAAACTTTAACCACTTATGCATATCAATACATCAAATTCTTAATCACTTTTATAAGGATTAACCATGAAATCATGAACAAGAAGCTTAACACAATAACACATGAGACACCATAATTTTTACGTGGAAAAATTTATAAGGGAAAAACCACGATGGGTGTTAGCCCACAAAAATAAATAAGCTATAGCATACTAAAAATTAGAGGTTCACTGCCCAAAATGCTCACTGTAAATGTTAGGGCTCACTGCCAAGGATTTGTGAACTGATTTGATAGCATCTACTTCATGCTCGAGTTCAGTTCCATTGGAGCACAATATAACACCTCTGCTCTGCCCTTCTTACACCTTTGCACTATCTTTTAATTTTCACACCAGGACATCTTTTTCGCAACTAAATTACATGCTTTTATGCAATTCATCAACCTTGGAATGTACATCAAGGTCGGCATTATATTCATCAACCATTGGAACAGTCTCCAAGGTCGGCATTACAAACATACATTAAATAGGTCTGGACCTAATATGAAATTAGCTAAGGAAAAGATGTAAATATGTATGCTGATCATGCCACGCCTTAGCTAGGACTCAAATGCAATCTTCCATGGCACGATACACTTCTACAATCTTCAATACATCTCCCGCATTTAGTGAAAACAACCAAGTCGGCTAAAACAAGTGTTAACACTAAGTCTTCTAAGAATAGTCTTCATCCACGATCCAAATTTCTCTTTGCGGACCAATCCAAAGGTAGGAACATGATCAGGAGACATCCATAAGCACATTTTAATCACCAAGAACATCCGCACAACCTTTAACCAATTTGTCAAGAGGATTCTTCAAATCAAAGCACTTAAACAACACTGTCAGCCACTATCATAAAGAAAATATCACTTGTAGACCACCAAATCATGAACCATTGGAGTTGAAGGCACTTATCATCATTACCAACTTGATTCTAGAACTGTAGACGAATGCGGAGCATAATACATTCTCCTTGTGACCACCAATTATACAGAAAAAATAGTTTTCACTCTGGTGAACATAACTCACTCAAATCTTCATAGCGGAGGCTCAAACCTAGAACATAGCATATCCAGACATGTATCTAAATAACTTCCAATCCACAGATAAAGATATTCATTCTACAAGAAATGTGGAGCAATTTATTGAACTGTTCTTCTGTAGACAAAGATACTCTACAACACACTGTTTCCACCAGAGGAGCAAATTTTCTCAATATCCTCAATATCAGGATCTCCAACACTTACATAGGCAAATACAAAGCATCTAACTCATTACAAGAAAGCATAAAAACAAGAGCACAGTTGACACTAATGACAACACCAGTTAGGCACATACTTGCAACAATCTCCCCCTTTGTCATTGACGATAACATATGATGTGAAAAAATGCAATGATCATTAAGATGAGATACTCTCCCTTTCTTTCTACACATCTGCACTCTTTCTCCTAATTTTTTCACATGATTTCTCTCCTCCTTTAACATCAATGGAAAAGGGAACATACTTCCATGCTACTTCTTTGATCCAACTAAACTTTCTCTGTTATCAACACTTTCTTTATCAGGAACATCTAGCTACTCCCCCTGAGAGGTAGCCCTTAAAACATCAATCCAAATAAAAGAATGAGACTTTGAGCACCACTAGACTGATGCATTCCTATGCATCTTAGTTCAGAGCAGGAGGGGTAACGACCCCTTACTTTTCTCTGAGATACTCAAAAGTATCCTTAGGCAGAGGCTTAGTGAAAATATTTGCAATCTGACCCTTTGTGGACACATATAACATCTTTACTTCATTCTCTATCACCTTTTCTCTTAGAAAGTGATACCTTATAGATATATGCTTTGGTCTTGAGTGCATCATTGGATTCTTTGAAATGTTTATAGCACTTGTATTGTCACAGAAGATTGCAACTAGATCTTCATACACAACTCTTATGTCCTTCAAAATCTGCTTCATCCATAACACTTGAGTACAACAACATGTTGTTGCAATATACTCTACTTCTGCAGTTGACAAATAGATTGAATCTTTCTTCTTTCTTAGCCATGAAACCAATCTATTACCCAAGAAGAAAATGTTTCCACTTGTACTTTTTTTGTCATCAACATCTCTAGCCCAATCTGCATCTGTATAAGCATTGAGAGTGAAATCATTATCCTTTGGATACAATAAGCCATGATCTAGTGTACCTTTTAAATACCTCAAGATTCTATTAACTGCCATTACATGTGACTCTCTTGGATCTACTTGAAATCTTGCAACAAGACAAACTGCATGCATTATATCAGGTTTAGTTTGAGTTAGATAAAGCAATCCTCCGATCATGGATATGTACCTTTTCTAATCAATCTTGGGTGATTCACCAGTTTTACTCAACTTGCAGCTAGTTACCATGGGAGTACATACTGGTTTAGAGTCTTCCATCCCAAACTTCTTCAACAACTCTTTCACATACTTAGACTGAGATATGAAGATTCCTTTATCTGATTGATTAATTTGTAGACCCAAAAAGAAATTCATTTCACCAAACATAGACATCTCAAACTCATTTTGCATTTCACCTACAAACTTCATGCACATACCTTCATTGCCTCCAAAGATGATATCATCAACAAGGACTACAACAATCAGGATCTGATTATCATTGACTTTGAAATACAGATTGTTGTCTGCAGTGCCTTTACTGAACCCTAATTGTAGAAAATACTTGTCTAGCCTTGCATACCAGGCTCTAGGGGCTTGCTTTAGTCCATACAAGGGTTTCTTTAATCTGCACACCATATCACCTTGTTTTGATAATTGAAATCCTTCCGGTTGCTTTGACCTCTTCTTCCAACTCACCATTCAAGAATGCAAACTTAACATCCATCTAATACACTTTGAAGTCTTTGAATTCTGCAAATACCAAAAACATTCTAATTGCTTCAATTCTTGCCATAGGAGCATAGGTCTCCTCAAAATCTATTCCTTCAACCTGAGAGTAACCTTTGCATACCAATCTTTCTTTGTTCCTTACTACTTCTCCATTCTCATTCATCTTGTTTATGAAAACCCATTTGGTGCCAATTACATTCTTATCAGTAGGTCTAGGAACCAGTTCCCAAGTTTGATTCTTTTCTATCTGCATCAACTCTTCTTCCATACTTTTACCCAATTTTCATCATTGCAAGCTTCATTCATAGTTTTAGGTTTAACTTTTGAAAGAAAATAGTAATTCATCTGTTCTTGAATAGCTCTTTTCCTTGTCAATACCCCTTTTCTTTTGTCCTCTATAATATGATCTTTAGAATGATTAATTCTTACATAACTGGGAGTCTTAGCAGCACTTTTCGGAGCCTTTTCTTCTTCATCTTGATTATCTTTTTGTTCAACTTTTTCCTCATTTGTTATAGCAGCAGGTTCATCTGATTAATAGCCACTCAGATTTGATATTATTTCCTTGTCTTCATTAACCTTCACATTTGTACTCTTAATGATCTTCTTCAATCTCTTATTGTAGCACCGGTAAGCCTTACTCTTGGTAGAGTATCCAAGGAAGATTCCTTCATCACACCTAGCATCAAACTTGCCTAGATCTTCTTCTCTTCTGATATAATATTTGCTACCAAAAACATTGAAATATCTCACTGTAGGAGTTTTTCCATACCACAATTCATAACGAGATTTAATATTGTTACCTTTAACTTGAACTCTATTTAGAATGTACACATCAGTGTGTATGGCTTCTCTCCAATACACTTCTGGTAGGTCAGCATCCTTCAACATAGTCCTAGTAGCCTCTTGAACTATCCTGTTTTTCCTTTCAACAACTCCATTTTGCTGAGGAGTTCTAGGTGCAGATAATTGTCTCTTTATCCCTTGTTCTTCATAGAAAATATTGAATTCATTTGATGTGAACTCACCTCCTTTATCAGACCTCAAGCATTTGATCCTCAACTCTAACTCATTCTCAACCATTGCCTTGAAGGCTTTGAACTTGTCTAGGGCTTCTAATTTATCTTTTAGAAATGTGAACCAAATCATCCTGGAGTAATCATCAATAAGCAACATAAAATACCCGTCTCCTTGCAGACTTCTTGTTCTTGTGGGACCACACAAATATATATGAACCAGCTCCAACAATCTAGCAGAGAATTGTTCTTTTCTTTTGAAACTTGTTCTTGTTTGTTTCCCAAATTGACATTCTTTGCAAATGGTGTTAGCAGGCCTCATAAGCTTAGGTAGATCTCTTACAACCTGAATAGAACTTATCTTCACCAAGTTGTCAAAATTGATATGACACATCCTTCTATGCCACAACCAACTCTCACCAGTCTAATCCAATAAACAATAATTATTAGTTCCTTTCAAATGATAAACATTACCTCTGGTCTTTTTACCAGTAGCAATCATAGTTCTAGAGCTTTCCATGATCTTGCATCCATTGTCCTTGAATCTCATATCATAGCCTTTGTCACACATATGACCAACACTCAAAAGATTGTTCTTTAAACCCTTCACATATAGAACATCATTAGTATTGTGCTTTCCATCAAAAGAAATAGATCCTCTTCCACAAATCTTACTAGCTATATCATCTCCAAACATAACCAGTCCACCATCATACTTTTCCAAACTTATAAACTTACTTTTGTCACCAGTCATTTGATGTGAGCATCCACTGTCAATAACCCATTCATCCTTATCTTTCTCAACCTGAACAGCCAAAGCACTTTCTTCCACTGGTTTCTCTTTGTAGTGCCCCTCCATTCTCACCTTGGATGTGCAGGTAGTCTGGCTAAGGATCCTGACAATGAGGATGGAACATGAGCTTTTGTTAATACTTTTGTGATCATGATGGATATTGTTATATTATTATTATTATGCATAGATTTATTTGGATAGCTAGGTGATGCAGTAGTATGTTGTTAGGACGGGTGGAAAGGGTAGCATCGTACCATTGGACGTATGGGGGACATATAGGTATGAGATACGATTGCTAGAGTCCCTTCCCTAGTTCTTTGGCTATTATGCACATGTGCTCTAACTTGTATGTTTGAGTGAACAGGTACTAGGCATTGACTCCACCTGAATTGGCTGGTTTGAGCGTGCCTTTAACCCAATGGAATTAGTTGACTAGAGATAGCACTTGGTCCCCTACCCTAGCCATCATCCTTGAAGAGGATGAGTACCCGGTTTGATACCTTGTCATTTATGTTGGTGGTCAGTCAGTGTTGCTTGAAGTTTTGCTTTTTGACCCTGGTTAGTGGTCAGGTGATTGTTTTGGCTTTTGGTTTAATTTGTCTGATAATATGTCTTGATAAATAAATATATAACCATAATTAATGAAATAAATTTATAATGTAATGTTAAAATTAATAAATAATAATAATAATATGTAAATGAATGTTGGGTAAATGGTTTTACCCATCTGTGTAAAATTGAATATTTTTCATGTTATTGACTTTCAAATAAAATCCTTTTAATCAATTTAAAGTTAATTATTATGTTATATCTGGAGAGTTAATTTAATAAATTAAATCAGTTGGGATATTTGGAAATTCCTGGATATTGTTTTGTCTTCCTGTAAATATTTTGGAGTTTTAGGGATTTTTCATTTAGTGGTCTATGGTAAGTGGAAATTACAGAGAAAGTTTGGGCTCCATATCAAATTTATGTCCCTCTAGGCATTGGTCCAGGTTGGATTTAAAACTTTGGTTTACTTGTTTTCCTGCATGTGCAATCAATGGATTGATTTCTCTCTTGTTTCTGAAAATAGATGTTTGGATTTGCTCCATTCTGCCTGGGAAATGAGGCATTTATTTCTGCATAAAAACAATCAATAAATGTATTGTACATATCCTAAAATCATTGCATTCCATGACATCGATTTATACCTCCCAATTATGATTCCTGAAAGTTTTTAAAAAAAAGCCTGATGAACAAGAGACATCTTTGTGCCTATCCTACACAGATGTCATTCCATGAAGGGACGCCTCTCGGAGGTGATCTGTCAACAATTGTTCACGTGCACTATCCATCTGAAGGCGTTGGCAAAGGTTGTGGGGCTAGCATTACGCCTACCGATTGCATATGCTTGAAGGTTTCAAAGGTGTAGGGTATGATTCTCCTTCCGTTAGCTTACATACTAAAGAAGGCGATTCAAAAGATGGAGCAGATTGGCATCGCCAGGTTTCCAAATTCTTATCAGAAAACTTTTTGTAATCTGCACAATTCGCTCTTAGTTTAAAAGATGATATTAGTATTTTTCTTCATCTTTTTTTGAGAGGCCTTTTAGCAAATCCATTTTGTGTTTATCCTACAATCATTGCAGTCCATAAGACTGCATTTCTTTTAGGCATTTTGTGAAATAGTCAATGAGCCTACCAGGTTACAGGCCATTTGCAACTCCAACGTCTGACAAAAAAATTCCCCTTCCATTATGCTTTGATGGATTTTCCTTCATTAATATTGTAGATCTGACACTGTACACATTATAATAGTGCAAGCCTATTTTTCTAATTTAGTACTTCAACATCACTAATAATCTTTATACCGGAGGCTCAAACTTCATTCATCTTCAGGTTTTCAAATTTTCCTTTCAAACTCTATAGCTTGGCACATTTAACATATTTGTCTCCTTCATGCAGAAGTTCCAATTTTTCCCAAATCTCATATGCAGTTTGTAAATCTATGACATTTGTCAGTTCTGAATCAGATAAGGCACTTAGTAAAGCTTCTTTAGCCTGAAGATTGTCTTCAGCATCTTTTATTTCATCTATACTTGTTGGACAATCCTTTGGAGGAACATACTTCTTTGAAGCCATAATCCAATATTGCATAACCATACATTGCAAGTGACATTCCATGTAGCTTTTCTAAATAGTGTAATTGGTTCCATCAAACCTCAGACTGAAGTGGTTAAGCTCTTTTAGAGGAACTTAGCTCTGATACCGATTGTTAGTTTCAAGATAAACAACTGAGAGGGGGGGTGAATCAGTTGTCCCAAAACTTTCCTTTTATTAACCACTTAAATCATTCTTGTAATTCAGCAGCATAATAATAAATCAATCATGAAAACACAATGCAACAATTCAAGAGCATAAACATATTAACACATATGACACCAAGATTTTAACGTGGAAAACCCGGTTAAGGGAAAAACCATGGGGTGACTAACCCAAGAATGTATTCTCTGTTAAAAGAATAAGAAGATCAAAATGGCACATGCCAATTAGGGCTCACTGCCCGAGGACACTACTCACAAGAGGCCCACTGCCTACAGGAGACACATTGTCTACAGAATGATAAATATTACATACTTGAACTAAAGAATAGCATCTTCACCATGCTTGAGTCAGTTACATTTAAGCCCAACACTTTTGTTCTGCCTTTCGCTCTTCTCCTCTCTACCACACTCTCATCTTCGCCAAGATACTTTTGAAATGACTTCACAACTCTTATTTATACAAGACATCAACTTTGGGATAATCATCAAAGTCGGCATACTTAACTGAGAAAATACACAAATACAACTTGACTAATTATAAAAGACTTCATGCGAATCACCACATAGTCGGCCACACAGATCTGGGACTTCAATCTTCTTTGAGGAACACGCCATGCTTCATAGAACATCTTCAAGATCATCTGCAAGATGTGTAAATCATCCGATCGGCCAAGTTTAGGAAGAACATCATCATCCAGAAGTAATTCTTCAATAACGAGATCAATCTTCAATGCGGACCACCAACACAAACTGGACACAATCCAAAGACCCCCACAAGCTTTCCTGAATCACCAAGAACATCCACACTACTTCTGCTTACTGAAATTATTCTCTCCTTTATCCGAAACCTCAAGAACACAATCTGTCATCACTGTCATATTGGAATAGATGCTTGCAAACCTCCAGACCATGAACCAATTAAGTTGTCAATTCTCATTGACTTCCTAAACACTCCACCAAATCTGCAGAACAAGATATTGCATTTCTAGATCTCACCAGACCTATTTGTGTCGCTCTGTCACCTCTGAACATCTACCAGAACCGGTTTTACTCATATGGCCATAACTTCTTCAAATCTTCATGCGGACCTCTCAAATATTTACTGGATCACCTTTAGACACATATTTACAAACCCTTTGATGCACATCCTCTGATCTTCATCTTAGTTGGGATCTTTACTTCACTGTCTTCACTGTTCTTCGCTATTTCTGATAGGACCAATTTTCTCAATATCCTCAGCATACAACTCATCCAACCCTTGACATCAATGCAATAGGAGTATGTTGACATCAATGATAACACCAGTTAGGCCCATACTTGCAACAATAGAGAGACCAACTTCTACAAAGTAGGGATGGTTGAGAGGAAATAGGACATGTGTTAAGGATATATGTTCAATTAAATATTAGTAATATTTAATTTATGGTGCAACATGGAGGTGAGGTGTCCAATCATGTGTAGGGTGATGTGGAGGAATGATGTAGATTTTAGGAATATGACTTTGTCTTAGAAGAACAATAAAATAATTAGGATTATTTAATTAGAGATGACTTTAGAAGAATTAAGATATTTAATTAAATAAATTAAATTTTATTTAATTATTGGAAGAATAGGATAAATGTGAATCAAATAAATGAATTAGTATATTTATTTATTGATAGAGGAAAAAGAATAAAATAAATATTAAAATATTTATTTAATTTATCTCTAGCCATTTTTAAGTGTATGCATTTTGCCCTTCTTTGAGACAATGCATTTTATCACGTTGTTTCAAAGAATAAAAATTTTAGAAGTATGATATATGCCCCATTTTTCCACTGGTATAAGTTTGGTGTTAGTAGTATGCCCCCTGAGGAGATCGATCAAGAAAAATTTTGGAAGAAAAATAATAGGTGATCTCACGATGAATGAAGAATGAATGGCAGGATCATCGTGTGAAAAATGTAGGTGATGGAAAATGAGAAATACATGAAAAAGCAGAGCATACACATGTCAGCAATAAGTAAGGTTGAAACATCTCTAATTAGGGCTGATTAGGCTATAAATAGGGATGAGGGGACCCATTCTAAGTCATTTGCACACTTGGCATTAGAAGAGTGATTATAGAGAGCCTCAGAGCTTAGCAGAACAAAGAAGTCCAAGTAAAAATGTAGATTCCGGTAGCTAGCCATAGGTTCGAGATGATCCGTTGATTTGGGCGCCCAGAGGAGTATGGTCCCCCGATACGTATGTATTTAATTTGACATCAAGTGCATTTATTAGTGTCATAAATTAGGTCTAAAGTAGGCAGTTTCATATGTGCAAGATAAATGATTCTATGCATATGTTCAATCTTGTTGCACATATATTCCGAATGTACGCATATGAGTGCCACAACTGTGCATATGCTATGAATTGGCACATATGTTATAAATCTGTGCATCTAACTCCTATTCCTGTGCATATGATTAAAGTTGTGTATATGCGTGGTCTTTCTGCGCATATGTGCTAAAGCTACACTTTTGATAACTAAAGTTGCGCATATGAATGAGATAGATAAACTACTTAGCGGGTTTGATTAAGTCGGCATCATTGTTGATGTTGGCCAACTAAAAGGTGATCTTTGAGATTGATAGAATCTCAGAAGAGATGATAGGTTATATTTTTGATAGGATAGCTAAGTAACTAATTAGATAGATTTGATATATATGCAGCTTAGTTATTGTTGATTAATGTGCTTGTGTTGTTGCTTAAAGGAGGAGTTAGATGTCATGATGTTGTGAGAGCGATTTCCACCGACACAGTTGTTACGACCATATTTGACTGAGATTGATCACTTTGTTCTAGGATTGACGGGATTGTGGTATGTCACTTTTATGCCTAAGATTCAGGCTAATCTAGCCATGTCGACTGCTTTAGCAGAGAGATGGCACAGTGAGCATTGTACGTTTCACTTGCCTACTGGGGAGATGACTGTGACCTTGTAGGATGTATACCAAATTCTGAGGATTTTGATTTATGGTGAGCTGGTTACTTATGAGCCACATGCAGGAGATGGTTTAGATGAGTGTCGCTGAGTATTTGATGATGAGGATATAGATGGGGCAGAGATCAGATGGACCGATATAGTAGATTATAATGAGCCCCTGCCATCTATCTTGGAAGGATTGATTGGAGGTGTGATCTGCCCAGATAGGAGATCACATGGATTAGCAGTTGGATGGGGGCGTACCTTAGAGTGGATGGTTTTCGAGGGGATACATTTTACTTGGGGTGTCTACTTATTGGCCCACTTATGTCATGATTTGCATTAGTTTGTTTATAATGGGACCGCGAGTCTGTCTATTGGGGTCTCATTGCTACAAATATGGGCATGCGGACACATAGCAGCTACATAGCTGATATGCATGGGAGTCACATGTGAGGGGTAGCCATATGCTTATGCTTATTAGGGCACAATTTCCCAGCCCAAGATGGGAAACCTTGAGTACTAGCGACATGCATTGGATAATGTAGATGCAGTAGATTGGCAACCTTATCTAGACTACAAGCCTTGGGAGGATGACACAACAGAGCTACCTTTTTGTTTTCAGACATGATGGTTGATAGGCAGGACTCCCTATATTATTGATAGACTTATTTTTTCTAGTGTGTTCTGATAGTTCAGCAAGATTCAGGGGATGCCCCAGGGTACTGCTGTATTTTCTCAGATGCACAAGAAGCATTCTAAGTGGGGTCTGGTATCATCTTTTGAGTAAGCATGAGCTGACTTCCTGCAGATTCCATATCAGGCATGGGATATGAGGAGTCATATTGTTGATGCAGGTATGATAGAGGACTTTGCAGTGCACTTTCCAGCTCATCCATTCCTGAGGTATTCAGGACTTGGAGAGTTAGCTCCAAGATTAGAGGATGAGGATGATGAGGATGAGGCTCCACCTAGGAGATGACAACGAGGTGTCTAAGGTGGGAGAGGTGGGAGAGGTGGAGATGGAGATGATGGAGGAGGCAAAGGGGATGGAGATGATGGAGATGACGGAGGTAGAGGGAGGAGTATAGAGAACAGTGTAGAGGTAGGTACAAATATAGCCTCAGCCACAGGTGTAGCCACAAGCACAGGCACAAGCTCAGGTTCAGGGACCAAGTTATGGAGAGGTGGTAACATTATGAGCCCAAGTGGCTCAGCTATAGGGTCAGGTTGGTCAGTTGTAGGGGCATGTTGGTCAGTTGTAGGGATAGGTTGGTTAGCTGCAGGGATAGGTTGGTCAGCTGCAGGGGTAGGTGAGGGCAGTTATGGTAGAGCGGGATATTGCTATTCAAAGATATATTAGAGCAAAGGCTCTACTTTAGCAGGTTCAGTAGACTATGGTCAAGGGTCCTAGTGGGTAGACCATTGCAAAGATGGTTCACGCAGGGTAGGAGATCTTTTACTAGAGATCTATGTATGAGCAGGAGATGCCCCCTGAGAGGAGAGCAGGTAGATTCACTCGGAGTTCATATGGCAGGTCTTAACAAGCACAGATACAGATTGGAGGGGTTATGGGACCACCACCTCCTCAAGGACTGCCAGGGGCAAGGCCTTCAAGTTCTCATCAACATCAGCCATCACCTTCTGGAGGCAGTGCCTCATAGACACTTGAGACATATATCATTTTGTATACCCGTTATTTTGATAGCTCAAGTTTACCATTCATGATATCATTGTATACTTGGACATTTTATTTTTGATGATGATATATACATATGAGTTTGACAGACTATTTGCATGTTTCCTATTGATGGATGTTTTCTATATGAGTGATCTTAAGATGATAATTATATTATGATTGTTCTATCATGTTAGTTCTATGATGCGTATGGTATTTATGATATGATGCTTCTATTAATTCTTATGATAACATAGTTCTATGAGTAATGTTATGGATGATTATGGTTTATGATGATGTAATGCATATTCTAATGACTCCTAAATGCAATACATGATGTTTTAATTTTCTATATATGATGATATAATATGCAAATGCTATGACAATGTTATCTATATTTTTTATTTTTGATGATAATGCTATGCATGAGACCTATGTGGATATGTGACATCACTATATGAATTACTTTAAAATCATGATTTAAATGTTTTTAGATAATGTGCTTAAATGATATGAACTTATGATTGTAATGCCTATGATATGCACAATGATATTGATTTGTTTTTGTTATGTCAAGTATACTCAATCATGAATAAAACATCACTTGGAAGAATTAGAAAAATGACTTAGATAAATGGATAACTTAGAGGAATGAAAGAAAGAACATGGATCTTAAGCCACTTGGAAAATGATAACTATGAAATGCTTATAAATAAAATGCAATGTAAAATTAATATGCACAAATGAGACCTAGTCATCTTGTATACATGTTTGAAGTGCTTTTTCATCATTGAGCTTTTAAAATGTTGTAAGAGAATACAAGCATCTAGGTATAATTAAACCGATATGACCTGAGTATCACTTACATGGATTTTAATTTAGCAAGTTAATACAAGCATCTAGGTATAATTGAACTGGTATGACCTGAGTATTGTTTGCATGTATCAATAGACAAGGATTGTATTCTTTCATGCTTAGACCCATAACGTCCTCGATGATCTTTTGTTGATCATGTCATTAGACAAGTCTTCATATTACTAAAGACTAACCTGCAAACAACAAAAAAATGAAATAATCATGCCCCATCATAGCTCTTCTAGTCCTGGACGTCCTTGAGTAGCATAGGAAACTTGATAACAAAAATCAAGACATAGGACTTACACTTATAACAGCCATTAAATCTTTTTTCCATAGATAGTGGTTTCTTGTCATAATAGATATAATCATCCTGATAGTTTAGGCAAGTTGTTGTTGTTTGGTATAGGTTAATGTATTACGTCAACATTTTGTTTAAAATCTTATTGTTATGTTGTTTGTTATCTGAAGATAGTATCGCAATCCAGATTATTATCCTCTAGATTGTGGCACTCAAGAATCTAATTCTATAACTAGGTCAAGGATTTTGCCCCCAGTCAAGTAAAGGACCTACGTATTATGGATGAAAATATATGAATGAATAGATGGGAGACTTAATGTGATGGGCCCTAAGGGACTAACCTAGTGCCTTGGGGGCTCATTGATGATGGCCTTGCCTACATGAAGTCACAGAGGCAACGTAGCTCGACCATTTATGGAGTGTAACATATTATGGTAAGATAAGATGTATGGATGAAATATTTGATGTGACGGTCCCTAAGGGACTGACCTAGTGCCTCGAGGGCTCATTGATGATGGCCATGCCTACATGAAGTTATAGAGGCAACATAGTTTGAGCATGCGGACTCTGTGTGACCTAAGACCTAGGGGATGGGAAGCCTCGGAGGCTCATCAAAAGATGGCCTTGCCTACGTGAAATCTCAGAGGTGGTGTAGTTTGACCATGTAGACTGACACTGACGATGGATGAATGGATGGATGAAGGACTAGCTAGATAACTTTATTTGCGGATATGGAGGATACACTTTATTCGTTAAGGTGGTAAAAGTGAGTGAGCAACAAGCCATGATAAGCATCTTTATACATTTTATGGATGTGGGAGAAAAGATCTTTATGGATGAAAATGAAAATCCTAAAAGATGGAGGAGACTAGTATTGCAAAGTGTGGCCCTTGGTCTCCTTGTTCAGTGCTGCACTGCAGTGGTTTGCAACAAGGGCTTAACCACCTCCCATGCTTGTTAAGTCAAGTGGTTGTATTGGGCATTAATAGGTTGATCTTTTGGCGCAACAACAGCTAACAATTAGTATCAGAGCCGAGGTCATGGGTTGAAACCCCGCGCTTGTGCTGGGGGGATTGTTGCAAGGTGTGGACCTTGGTCTCCTTGTTCAGCGCTGCGCTGCACTAGTTTACGACAAGGGCTTAACCACCTCCCGTACTTGTTAAGTCAAATGGTTGTATCAGGCATTAATAGGTTGATCTTTCAGGCAATGGCAGCTAACAACTAGTTTATCACAAATAGTGCATGTTTCCAAGTTTTCACCATTTGCTTTTATTACACCATTTTTTTTAATTCCCTTACATTGAGGTTAAGCTAAGTATAAAACTTTTGAAGATGCATATTGTTAATGGGATCATCCAACAACTCACCTTCTAATGTTGATAACTGGTATGCTCTAGATCCATAAGCAGCAATGATTACATGAGGACCGAGTCAATTTGGTTCAAACTTACCCTTATTTTCTCTATCCTGTTGATTTTTTGGGTTTTCCTTCAGAACTAGATCACTAACCTAAAAAACTATGGGCTTCACTCTATGATTGTAGCTTCTTGACATGCATTGCTGATAGGCCTTGAGGTGATTAAAATCATTATGTTGTCTTTCTTCCAACAACTCTAACTCTTGAAGACTAGAAACTCGATACTCTTCATCAGTTATTAAGCCCTTTAATGATACTCATAGAGAGGGTAACTTGACCTCGATAGGCAAGATTGCTTCTGAGCCATAGATAAGGGCATAGGGTGTTGCCCCTGTGGGTGTGCAGATATTGGTACAGTGGCCCACAAAGTAGGATTCAGATGTACATGCCAATCACAACCAGCATCATTGACTATCTTCTTTAAAAGTTTCAAGATTAGTTTATTAGACACCTCTGCCTAACCATTTCCTTGGGGATAGTATGGTGTGGAGAAATGGTGTTGGATATGAAACTTGTCACAGAGCTCTTTGACATCCTAATTTTTGAAAGGTCTTCCATTATCAGTGATAATGGATAGAGGAATTCCATAACAACAAATGATATAATTTAGGATAAATGAGGTAATTTGTTTGCTTCTGACATTGGTTAAAGGTACGGCTTCAATCCACTTAGTAAAATACTCAATGGCATTTATTATGAATTTGCAGCCATTAGATTAAGGGGGATCAATCTTTCCCACAAAGTCAAGTCCCCATTGGCAAAAAGTCCAAGGAGTAGTTAAGGGTTGTAGTTCTTGTGCCGGTGCATGTATGATTTTTCCATGGATCTGACATTTCTTGTACTTTTTGACAAAATGATAAGAATTTGTTGTTGGCAAGAGACACTGTGTGGCTTCATGGGTGTTGTCATTGATGGCAACAAATTCTATCCCACACAGTATACCTATACCGGAAGTCAGATTAAAGATTGTTTTGGTTCGGTGAACAAGAACAGAGTATGCAACAAGGTCCGACAATTAGGTCCGGATCTCTCAGATGGTGTAACTCAGAAAGTTGTGAACTTGGATAAGTCAAGAGGGGTATCATGACTACTATATTCGAGAGATTTAACCTCTAGTGATAAAGCATGAAAAATATATGAGCATCTGAGTGTTGGGTTCCAGACAGGTAGAGCAGACAGAGAAAGAACTGACCGGTAGAGTATCAAACTTCAATCCGGATGAGTAAATAATGTTGATCAAGCAATTTGTGGGATCATACATTGTTGGCCAACATGATTAATGATTTCTATGTCTATGTTTTTGATACACATCACAAATCAAGCATGGATTCAACTGACAGATTAGTAACTTGTAAATATCCTGAGTACTCTTGTTGCCGACTAGAAAGTTGATGAAATCCTTGATGCAGATATAAATACCCAATGGATTCCAATATGTAGGTGTGTGATGTGAAGTTGGGATGAAATAAAGTGTGAAGAAAAGTAGGGATAAGTGTGAAAGAAATAATTCAAGTCCGGTATGTGATAGAGCAACAACATCAAAACAAAGGAAGAATGAAGTGCATCAAATCAGTATATTGAGCCTAAACCAGAACTGAACTCTTGCATTTGCAGATGCTTCTCATTAGTTTAAACACCTAATTACCTTCTGTAAGTTTTGTAGATAGTGAGTCTCTTGTAGGCAATGTGCCTCTTGTGAGTAGTGTGCTCGGGTAGTGAGCCCTAATTGGCAAGTGCCATTTTGTACTACTTTACTCTTTTAACAGAGAATACAATCTTGGGTTAGTCACCCTGTGGTTTTTCCCTTAACAGGGTTTTCCACGCAAAAATCCTTGTGTTATGTGTGTTGATTTTATTTATGTTCTTATGATCATATATGCTTATATGTTTTGATGTTGCACTAATTACTAAAGGAGAAAAGAAAGTTAAAAAATTTTGAGATAACTGATTCACCCCCCCTCTTAGTTATCTGCCTTGTTTCCAACAATTGGTATCAAAGCTAAGTTCCTCTAAACAGAGCCTAACAGCTTGAGGAAGATCTGGGAATCTCAATGGATATATATGGTATGAAGGAACAACTTCAGTTTGCCCTAGATGATCTTGAACAATCCCACTCTAAAGTCAATAACTTGAGAGAAAGACTCAAACAAGCTGATTATTTCATAAATGAGCTAAAAGAAAAACTGAGTATCTCTGTGAAAAAGAGAAAGGAACTACTTCAAAAATTAGCAAATTAGAGTGAAGCCAATGATACTAATGAAGATCTGGATGAGAAAAACAAGCTATGTGAGAAGCTATCAAAAGAGGTTATTATGGTAAGGCATGAGATGGAATCAGGGATTATGAGATTCACCCAAGAAATTGAAGAAAAAAGGAAAATTGAAGATAATCTAAAACAATCCCTCAAGGAGAAGACAGAGGACTACAACAAAATGGATAGAATAATCAGGCATCTTGAATCTGATCTTGAAAAAGCTAGAGATAATGAAGAACAACTTGAGAATCAGATAGACACTCTTAAACAAGATCTTCAAATAGCAAATGAATACAAAGAGAAATTCAAGATAAGCTTAGCCCAACTTGAAGTTCTTCTTGAAAGCCAAAAGAGGGTAGATGATAAGCGTGGCTTGGGAGATGAGAAAGGTGAAAGCTTCGGATCCAGTCAGAAGAACTTTGGATCAGGAAATCAAAGAAATAGGCCTAGAAGACCTCTGGTAAAGAAACCAAATGCTCAAAGATATCCATCCTTCAATGGATATTGCTTCAATTGCAACAATTTCAGTCAAAGCAACTCAGTGCAGAAGGAGAATGAATCAGACTAATCCATTCTTCTCCAGACAATGTTTCAACTACAAAAGGTAAGGTCACAAATCTCATGAATGCATAAATATGCAAATAAACAATTCATTCAATGGTAGATGATTTGCATGCAATAGAATGGGACATATGGCTAATCAATGCAAATCAAGAGGATATCAATCAAATATGCAAAGAAATATTGTTTCTTACAATTACAATAGATCCAGTCATATTACCAAATTTTGTAGAAGTAAAAATCAAGATAAAAAGGGTCCAGTGCATCATAATCAAAAACAAGATAAGGGTAAAGGCAAAGTGAATATGGATGAAGTTCAAAGGGAGATGAGCAAGATTTGGGTGAAGAAGAGTACAGAAAATATTGGGGATGGATCCGCACCAGAATCTGGTGCTGATATTCCTTATGGAAACTAAACAGATGAGCTTTGGCTCAGGGGGAGTCACAAAGAAAAATAATTTCCCCCAGCCAGTCAATTAGTGCCTAAAATTGGCATATGGAATGCTGTGGATTAAAGGGTTCTCATAAAAATATCTAAATAACCCTTGGTAAAAATATGAAAGATCCGCATGGAGTTTTGCAAGAGTTTAATCATTCAAGTTGATCCAGTTTGACAGCGATCCGGTAAAGCAAGATTTTCACTGACATATCTAGTATGATTCAAAATTAAGATACTTTGATCTACGGACCCATGGCATGACCGAAGAAAAGAAGATACATTATCTATCCTCACTGAAAATGATTCTAAGATCAGCACAATGATTCGAGAAGATCTCTCTTAAAATAGGGTAACCAGATAACTTAAGTTGTACATTTATTGCAAATGGAAATTAGGGTTTGCGCAAGAATAAAAGGTTCTTTCACTCATCATTTGCACACTTGCATTCGTGAAGAAGATAAGTAGAGCTCTACAACGAAGTTTCTACAATCCACTCAAAGATCAACTGGGAAATCAAATTCAACGAGCGATTTGTTTCAGCTCTTATTTCAAACCCTAAGGCATAAAAAGGTACTTTCATTCTGAAAATCTCTCTCTGAATCTTTTGCAAGATGGCTACTCTAATGGTTGTAAAGATCACTGATAGGCCGCATCCTAAATTCAAGAAACATCCCTATAAATCTCTAGAAGTTGATCCTTTAGGCACATTTTCTAGCATTTCGCATCGGGTATTGCATGTAGAAGATGTTAGGGTCTATATCCACGCCAACATTGAGGAATTTGGAGACTCTAAGTTGCTGGACATCTATCACAAACAGCTAATAGATGAGAGTTTTGAACTCAAACCTTAATACAAGGCCCTCCAGGATAAACACTTCAGACATTGCATACACTTTACCTATTTTGTAGAAGATGATTGGGTCTGGTATGTCCTAAGCAGGATGCATGAAAATTTCATGTGGTTAATGAGGCCCTTCAAGATAACAAAAGATGCCATCAGGGCAGTAACTGGACTGCACTCATCTGGTGGGTTACCTACACTCAAATCTGTCAAGATCCAAACAATAACTAAAGCCACCGGATCTAAGTTTGACAAGAGAGAAATGACCATAGATGACATCATAGATCCGGATATCAAATTTGCCTCAATGATAATTGCCTCAACATTTTGATCACCTCACTACATCCTTAATGAATCAAGAATTTCAGGCCATTGTTATCATAAATGAAATAAAGAGGCTGAACAAAGAAAAGAAGGATATAATAAACAGAATGAGTGAACTCAGAGGAATAATTATCCCTAAGTTAGAGGCAATGCATGAGGCCTTGACAAATGCTCAAACCACAGCCCAGACCAGTGATCTAGCAGATTTAAGAAGGGCAGAAGCATATGCATTTTTGTTGAGTTGTCACATCTCTATTTTGGACAGGATGAAGCAGAGCTGGGCCACAGAATTTGTACAGTTGAAGGCCACTTTTGTGGATATACTTAAGTATATGTAAGTATAGCATATATATATATACTTATGCGGCTATGTATAGGTTAATTTTTGCAAATTTTGGTGTGCGGATTCTGTCCTTTGCCATTGATGTCAAAGGGGGAGTGAGGAGTAGTGAAAAATGTGGAATCCAACTTAGGGGGAGCTCCGATAAAATAGTGCAAAAGATAGAACATCAACCAAGGGGGAGTTTATTGCGACACTTAGCCATTTTTCACTAAGTGTTGCCATCAATACCAAAGGGGGAGATTGTTGGCAAGAGACACTGTGGCTTCATGGGTGTTGTCATTGATGGCAACAAAGTCTATCCCACACACCCACAGTACATAGTATGCCTATACCAGAAGTCAGATTGGAGATTGTTTTGGTCTGGTGAACAAGAACAGAGTATGCAACAAGGTCCAACAATCAGGTCCGGATCTCTCAGATGGTGTAACTCAGAAAGTTGCGGACTTGGATAAGTCAAGAGGGGTATCATGACTACTATATTCCAGAGATTTAGCCTCCGGTGATAAAGCATAAAAAATATATGAGCATCTGAGTGTTGGGTTCCAGACAGGCAGGATAGAGAAAGAACTGACCGACAGAGTATCAGACTTCAATCCAGATGAGTAAATGATGTTGATCAAGCAATTTGTGGGATCATACATTGTTGGCCAACATGATTAATGACTTCTATGTCTATGTTTTTGATACGCATCACAAATCAAGCATGGATTCAGCCGACAGATCAGTAACTTGTAAATATCCTGAATACTCTTGTTGCCGACTAAAAAATTGATGAAATCCTTGATGTAGATATAAACACCAGATGGATTCTAGTATGTAGGTGTGTGATGTGAAGTTGGGATGAAATAAAGTGCGAAGAAAAGAAGGGATAAGTGTGAAAGCAGCAATTCAAGTCCAGCATGTGACAGAGCAACAACATCAAAATAGAGGAAGAATGAAGTGCATCAAATCAGTATATTGAGCCTAAACCGGAACTAAACTCTTGCATTTGCAAATGCTTCTCATCAGTTCAAACACCTGATTACCTTCTGGAAGTTTTGTAGACAGTGAGTCTCTTGTAGGCAGTGTACCTCTTGTGAGCAGTGTGCTCGAGCAGTGAGCCCTAATTAGAAAGTGTCATTTTGTACTACTTTATTCTTTTAATAGAGAATATAATCTTGGGTTAGTCACCCTGTAGTTTTTCCCTCAACAGGGTTTTCCATGCAAAAATCCTTGTGTTATGTGTGTTGGTAGTTGGCAACTGATCAGGAAAGTACTGTACACTAGCCATGTATCCTCGCCAGGGTTTTTAGAGCTGACATAAAAAATCCTATTTTTGTGACCGACATAAGAAAACCCTATTTTTGCAACTGACAAAAAGGCTTGATAAAAAGGGGCTAAGGGTTAGGGTTTTGATATATTGTACTGTAGCATTTGCAACAGTATTGAGTTGCAGGGATTGCTGGTTGTAATCGGTTTGATTTACTGGATAATAATATTGGACTCTCTGTTTGGTGGATGTAGCCCGAGTTTGGGTGAACCACGTTAAAACTTGTCTCTCATTGTTATTAATTCTGTGTATTTCCATTTCTCTGTTTAATCTTTATTTGTATTTAATTGATATCTTCTGTCGACTAACCCTAACAAGTGGTTTCAGAGAGGGTTGTGTTCGATTATCATCTGCAAGAAAGTCTCACGGTTGAGTGGGAGCAATGGCGGACAAGGGTAAATTGAAGGTCGATAAATTCAATGGGCAGAACTATCAGTTATGGAAGATGCAGATGGAGGATTATGGTGCAGGAGCACCCCTTCGAAATAAAGAATAAGTCTAATTATAGTATGTTTTTAGTTTATGATGTAATAAGGTCCATTGGACCAATCCTTATGTTTTAAGTCAATCTAGGATGGTGTGTTGACAGTTATAGTTTGTTATGCTAGCTGTCCTCCCAGCCGCTTGGAAGCTCCCAGCCACTGGGAATCGAGTCTATACTACTCGTGAGGAGTAGTTATTTATGCCCTAGATCAGTTTATTTAGATATAGTTCAGTGTTGCATATGAAAAATAGAGACATTGTGTTTTGGAGATCAGACTGAGTATTGTGATACAGTGGGGCTGTGATATTTGTATGCATTTCTATTATTGAAATAAAGAAGATCCTGTTGTTTCATTTGTCTGATCTTTGATCTATCTGTGTAGTTGATTTTGATTTTGCAAGCGAAATGGATTCATTCAACCATTCCACCAGTTGATTCTCTGAATCGGTGGAATGGCCATTTACAGTAGTTTAGTTTTCATTTCTATTTTTCTATTTTTGCATTTCATGTTTTTGGGATCAAATTATTGCATGCAGTGATCTATCCTAGCATCCTCATGTGCTAGGGTTTGAAGGATAAAATCTAAGTTAAGATTGCCCAGGAAACAGATCGGCTCGACCTCAATGTTTTCTATGTGAAATTTGTGAAGTTTCAAGGGTTTTGTCGAAATGTACATTTGACGGATATACAATTTTTGTATGTGACATACAATCTGTGTGTATATCACATTTATATCTGTGCGTATATCACTTTTGCATCCGAGGATCATTTCGTGTGTATCCGTCATTCGCATATCACTGTTGTATGTTGAAACATACAAGCAGTCGAAGGTACATTTGATACATGCAAGCGAGTCAACGGCGAGTCAAAGATACATTCGCCAAAGATAGATGGGAGATGTATCTTTTTTCTGCATATCGGGTTTGTACATTCTAAATGTACATTGAAGAAATACATTCAAGATATACAAAGTTTGTGTATATTGTTGAGGGGCATCAGGTCATACAAGTTCTAAGTATACATCTTTTGGTATACACTCTGTGAGTATACTGCATTTGCATGTTTCTGTGTATACGTCAAATGCATTTTGTGGTTTGTATATAGCGAATGTATATTTCAAATATACATTCGGGTGATACAAGGGAAGGTCAACGGTCAGCGGATTGCGAAAGGGATATTCCAAGGGATATTTGATGAATGCATATTTAGTGTTGTACATTTTGATTGTATGTCCGAACATACATTCCGCAGATACAAGGGTTTGATACAAAGAAGTCAACACCGGTCAAAGGAAAGAGTGTATGTTTTATCTGCATCAAGCACTTGTATATTGGAAATATACATCGCGCTTGTACATTGGGTCAAGATACATAAGGTTACCGGCCACGGTGATAAGGTGAACCAGTGATAAGAGGTTGAAGTTTGTATGTACCTCTGTGACAATAGTCATCGGCATAGTTCGGTTTGGAGAAGCCGATAGGCAATATAAGCGAATCACACATCGGGGTGAGATGGGTATCGGAGTGAATGGTGTTTGAGATACTGATGGTTTCAGTCTGGCTGATAGGATATGCCGGTGTGACATTTAACCACTCTTGCCGATGGAATAAGAAATATCAAATTCCACCATTCCATTGAACATTTCCGACTATGGCTCTGCATCATAGTGGTATCAGAGCAAAGGAAGGATCTTTTGGAAAAGATAAGAAGATAGCAAGATGTCGGATGAAGAAGGAACATCAAAGATTCCAGCAAGGATGACCAACGCTGAGTTGGAAGTTTTGGTAAAGAAGCAGATTGCAAAGAGCATTGTTGTAAGGGCTCAAAATCAGGCATTGAAAGATGAGTTGGAGAAGTTGAGGGACAGAGTAGGTTCTGGTAAAGAAGAAGATAAGGAAGAAGAGATCCCTAGGTGGAATGTGGAAGATGTTCCTGCAGACCAGAGACCCTTGATTAATGCCCTCAAATCCATGGAAAGTAGAACCATGGATGTGAAACTAGATTTGCCAGTGTTTACAGGAAAGATGGATCCTGATTCAGTGATGGAGTGGATAGACTCCCTAAATAACTTCTTTGAGACAGAGGAGATACCAAAACACCAAAGGGTAAAGATAGCCCAATCAAAAATGAAAGAGGCTGCATTAACTTGGTGGAATTTCATCCAAGATGACAAAGTACAAGAAGGAAAGCGTAGAGTTGCTACATGGAAGAAGATGATGGCTTTAGTGAAAGAAGCCTATGTTCCATTGGATTACAGCATCCAATTGCATAAGAGGAAACAAAATTTGAAGCAGAAGGAGCTAGATGTCAGCTCATATACAGAAGAATTTATGAAACATTGTGTCAAGACAAAAGTAAAAGAGAGTGAGGAAGAAAAGGTAGCCAGATACCTTAATGGATTGAGGTTCAACATTCAGGAAGATTTGAGTCTACATAACCCAGATATAGTTCAGAAATGTTTTCAGTTGGTATTGAAAGTGGAAGAGAAGTTAAAGAGAAGACAAGAACAGAACAATAGGGGAAGAGGAAAACAACAAAGAGGTGGAAGAGGTCCTTTCAAAGGCAGAGTACATGGATTTGGATATCAAGGAGAATCCAGTCATGACAACAACAATGGAGATAACAGTCAAAACCAGAGAGGAAATTGCAATCAGCAAGAAAACTTCAGAGGCAGAAGACCTTTCAGAGGAAGATCTCAAGGCAGAGGATCTATTAGATGTTATAACTATAATAAAGAAGGCCATATAGCCAGTAGATGTCTAGAAAAGGCAACAAGTTCAACAAGAGAAAGGAGAACGAATTTGATCCAAGAACCTGATAGCCAAAGTGCAACAAGCTCAAACACTTTTCAAAGTGTAAATGCTCCTGATAATTATGGATATCCAGAGAGTGGGGAATCTCTGATGATGAGGAGAACAATGACCACCATGAAGGTACCTGACAAAGAACCCCCACAAAGAAAGTCTCTTTTCAGAACTACATGCAAGGCAGGAGGTAAGGCATGTAAAGTTTTAATTGATTCTAGTTCTACTAAAAATTTTGTATCTGATGAAATGGTAACAAAGCTTAAGGTTAGGAGATTGCCTCACCCATCCCCATATAAGGTCTCATGGCTTACCCAAGGTCAACAAATAGTTGTAGAAGAGCAGGCTTGGGTAGAATTTTAGATTGGAACGTATAAGGACAAGTTGTTGTTTGATATTACTAAGATGGATGCTTGCCATCTTTTATTTGGAAGACCATGGCAGTATAATTTGAAGGCATGCCATGATAGTGTTAGGAACACCTATACAATCACCAAAGATGGTATGGTGACAGAGTTAGTCCCATTGACAAAGAAGGAGGAGAAATCAAAAGGAAACGAGGTGAAGGTAATGCTGACGGAAGGAAAACAGTTCATGAAAGAAGTAGCAGCAGAAGGTACAGTTGCATATGCCCTAATTCCATGTCTGACAGTGAATAGAGAATAGCAGCAAGAAGTCAAGAAAGAGAAGAAGCAAAGGTTCATAGACCCAGCTGTCCAAGAGTTATTGGATAAGTATAAAGGCATCATCTCTGATGGAATGCCAAGATCCCTACCACCTGTAAGGGATATCAGCCATTGCATAGATCTAATTCCAGGATCTACACTTCCAAACAAAGAAGCATATAAGCTAACTCCATAACAGAATGCAGAAGTAGCAAGACAAATTGAGGAATTGTTAGACACAGGTTTGATTGGTAAAAGTTTAAGCCCATGTGCAGTACCAGTTGTACTAGCACCAAAGAAAGAAGGCACTTGGAGGCTTTGCACAGATTCCAGGGCTATTAATAAGATAACAATCAGGTATAGGTTTCCAATACCTAGGATAGAGGATTTACTTGACTGTTTGGGAGGTGCTAAGTATTTTACAAAAATAGATCTGAAGAGTGGTTATCATCATATCAGGATTAGGCCAGGAGATGAATGGAAAACAGCATTCAAAACCAATGAAGGGTTGTATGAGTGGAAAGTTATGCCTTTTGGTTTATCCAATGCACCTAGTACTTTTATGAGATTGATGAATGAGGTTTTGAGAGAATTCATGGGCAAGTTTGTCATAGTATATCTAGATGACATTCTAATTTTCAGCAATACAAAGGAAGAACATCTTAGACATATAGATTTGGTTCTCAAGAGGTTACATGAAGAGCAACTGATGATAAATTTGGACAACTGTTTGTTCATGCAGGAGGAGATCACATATTTGGGTTTTGTCATTTCCCAAGGCAAGCTGCAAATAGATAAGGAGAAGGTAAGTGCCATATTGTCTTGGCCAACTCCAAGGACTATGAATAATGTCAGAAGTTTCCATGGGTTAGCAACCTTCTACAGAAAGTTTATGAGAGGGTTTAGTCATATTTGTGCACCCATGCTTGATACTATAAAAGGAGGACAAAAGTGCAGATTTGCTTGGACTAAGGAAGCAGGTGATTCCTTTAAAACATTGAAGAAGCAAATGGCACAGCAGCTAGTCCTTGCACTTCCAGATTTTAACAAAAATTTTTAGGTAGAATGTGATGCAAGTCACATGGCAATTGGAGCAATACTCAGCCAAGAAGGTAGGCCAATTGCATTTTTCAGTGAGAAGCTCAATGATGCTAAAAAGAGGTATTCATCATATGATTTGGAAATGTATGCTTTAGTCCAGTCACTCAAGAAGTGGAGGCATTACTTGATGCCAAAAGAATTCATAGTATTCACAGATAATCATGCTCTAAATTTTATCAACAGCCAGGAAAAGTTGAATCACAGACATATGAAATGGGTAGAAACTTTGCAAGCTTTTACTTTCACATTGAAGCATAAGAAAGGAGTCAAAAATAAGGTAGCTGATGCCTTGAGCAGGAGAGCTCTAACAGTCAATCAGATTCAGTTGGAAAGTGTTGGCATTGATTCATTGAAGACCATGTATGATGATGATGATGATTTTGGAGAGATATATCAGGTCTGTACTTCTTTTGGAGATAAATATCATGTTGAGTTCTCTAAATTTCTGATCCAAGATGGATTGTTGTTCAAAGGTGGACAATTGTGTATTCCAAGGTGTTCTATGAGGTTGAACATCATAAAAGAGAAACATTGTGGAGCTATGGCAGGACATTTTGGTTTGGATAAGACTCTTGATCTTGTTCGAAGACATTATTTTTGGCCTAAGTTACAATCTGATGTTTGAAAATTTGTAGAGACATGTGTGATATGTCAGAGAGCAAAAGGAAGATCAACTAATGCAGGTTTATATCAGCCTTTACCCATTCCTTCCAAATCATGGGAAAGCATAAGTATGGATTTTGTGTTGGGTTTACCCAAAACCAGAACAGGATATGATAGTGTTTTTGTTGTAGTGGACAGATTCAACAAAATGGCACATTTCTTGCCATGCAAAAACACTGCTGATGCTTCATATATTGCAGATTTGTTTTTCAACGAAATAGTAAGAATACATGGATTGCCATTGAGTATAGTGTCAGATAGGGATGTGAAGTTTATTGGTCATTTCTGGAGAACTCTTTGGAAGAAGCTTGGCATGAATTTATCTTTCTCATCCATATATCATCCTCAAATGAATGGACAGGCTGAAGTTGTAAATTGTTCTTTAGGGAATTTGCTCAGATGTTTGACAAGATAGCATGGAGAAAAGTGGGATACTATCCTATCTCAAGCAGAATTTTCCTATAATGATACTGTCAATAGGAGTACAGGGAAATCACCTTTTCAAATAGTGTATGGTATGCATCCATGAGGTGTTTTGGAGCTGAGAGATCTACCTATAGGAGATTCTGTTAGTGCAGATGGAGAAGCTTTTGCAGAAGCCATAAAAGAGGTTCATGATCGAGTAAAGACCCAGCTACAGCAAACTACCTTGAAGTATGAAGAATATGCTGATAGAAAGAAGAAAGATGTACAGTTTGATGTTGGAGATTTGGTATGGGTTCATTTGAAAAAGGAAAGACTTCCTAAAGGTAAATATACCAAACTCATGCAGAGGAAGATTGGACCATGTCAGATTTTGAAGAAATGTGGGCCAAATGCTTTTGAGATACAACTTCCTTCTGATCTTGGTTTATCACCTATATTCAATGTATGTGATTTAACTCCATACAAGCATAATCCAGATGAAGAACAGGAAATACTACAGGATACAACAGCTGATGACATTCCAAAACATGATCCACCACAGTTGCAGAAGATTTTAGACACAAGAATGATCAAGAAGACCCAGAACAAACAATATTTGGAATATTTGGTGGCTTGGCAGGGAAAACCTGATTCAGAAGTAGTGTGGATGACTGAAGCACAGATCAACCAACATGGTTCAAACCTACATACTCTCATCTCAAGTGGACTTGAGATTTCTTCTTCTAGGGAGTATGGTGCAGGAGCACCCCTTCGAAATAAAGAATAAGTCTAATTATAGTATGTTTTTAGTTTATGATGTAATAAGGTCCATTGGACCAATCCTTATGTTTTAAGTCAATCTAGGATGGTGTGTTGACAGTTATAATTTTTTATGCTAGTTGTCCTCCCAGCTGCTGGGAATTGAGTTTGTACTACTCGTGAGGAGTAGTTATTTATGCCCTAGATCAGTTTGTTTAGATATAGTTCAGCGTTGTATATGAAAAATAGAGACGTGTTTTGGAGATCAGATTGAGTATTGTGATATAGTGGGGCTGTGATATTTTTATGCATTTCTATTATTGAAATAAAGAAGATCCCATTGTTTCATTTGTCTGATCTTCGATCTATCTATGTAGTTGATTTTGATTTTGCAGGCGAAATAGATTCATTCATCCATTCCACCAATTGATTCTCTGAATCGGTGGAATGGCCATGTACAGTAGTTTAGTTTTCATTTCTATTTTTCTATTTTTGCATTTCATGTTTTTGGGATCAAATTATTGCATGCAGTGATCTATCCTAGCATCCTCATGTGCTAGGGTTTGAAGGATAAAATCTAAGTTAAGATTGCCCAAGAAATAGATCAGCTCAACCTCAGCATTTTCTGTGCTAAATTTGTGAAGTTTCAAGGGTTTTATCGAAATGTACATTTGACAGATATACAATTTTTGTATGCGACATACAATCCATGTGTATATCACATTTGTATCTATGTGTATATCACTTTTGCATCTGAGGATCATTTCATGTGTATCTATCATTCGCATATCGATGTTGTATGTTGGAACATACAAGCAGTCGGAGGTACATTTGATACATGCAAGCGAGTCAACGGGGAGTCAAAGATACATTCGCCAAAGATATATGGGAGATGTATCTTTTGTCTGCATATCAGGTTTGTACATTCTAAATGTACATTGAAGGAATGCATTCAAGATATACAAAGTTTGTGTATATCGCTGAGGGGCATCAGGTCATACAAGTTCTGAGTATACATCTTTTGGTATACACTCTGTGAGTATACTGCATTTGCATGTTTATGTGTATACGTCAAATGCATTTTGTGGTTTGTATATAGCGATTGTATATTTCAAATATACATTCGGGTGATACAAGGGAAGGTCAACAGTCAGCGGATTGTGGAAGGGATATTCCAAGGGATATTTGATGAATGCATATTCAGTGTTGTACATTTTGATTGTATGTCTGAACATACATTCCGCAGATACAAGGGTTTGATACAAAGAAGTCAACACCAGTCAAAGGAAAGAGTGTATGTTTTATCTGCATTGAGCGCTTGTATATTGGAAATATACATCGCGCTTGTACATTGGGTCGAGATACATAAGGTTACCAGCCACGGCGATAAGGGGAACCGGCAATAAGAGGTTGAAGTTTGTATGCACCGCTGTGACAATAGTCATCGGCATAGTTCGGTTTAGAGAAGCTGATAGGCAATATAAGCGAATCACACATCGGGGTGAGATGGGTATCAGAGTGAATGGTGTTTGAGATACCGATGGTTTTAGTCTAGCTGATAGGATATGCCGGTGTGACATTTAACCACTCTTGTTGATGGAATAAGAAATATCAAATTCCACCATTCCATTGAATGTTTCCAGCTGTGGCTCTGCATCAGATTACCTCTATCAAAAGGATTTATGGATGCCGTTGGAAGGAGTATCCAAGAAACTGGCAACAATGTCTGATGAGGATTAGAATCTTCTTGACAGAAAGGCACTGGGAACCATTTGGTTGTGCCTGGCACCATCGGTGGCATTCAATATAATGAAAGCAAAGACAACAGATGGTCTGATGAAAGCTTTGCCTAAATTGTATGAAAAACCCTCAGCCTCAAATAAGGTATTTCTCATGAAGCGTTTGTTTAATTTGAAAATGGTTGAAGGTGGATCTGTGACAGGTCATTTAAATGAATTTAATACGATTGTCAGTCAATTGACTTCTTTAAATGTAAAATTTGATGAAGAAGTTAGAGCTCTCTTGATATTATGTTCATTGCCTGAAAGCTAGGATAGTTTGGTAAAGGCAGTTAGTAACTCTGTTTCTGGTTCAAATACCCTGAAATTTGATGATGTTATTGGTGTTATTCTGAGTGAGGAAATTCGTAAGAAAAGCTCAGGTGGATCCACATCAGGCAGTGTTTTGAATGCAGAGAGTAGGGGCAGATCAAAGGAGAGACGAAAAGGTTTTGGAGGTCATGGAAGTCACAAGGAAAATCAAAAGACAAAAGATCCCAAACCAAAGGACAAAAGGATTGTTGGTACTGTGGGAAACCAGGTCATCTAAAGAAAGATTACTGGTCTCAGAAAAATAAAAGAGACAAACAAGAAGGCAATAAGGAGGCAAATGTGGTAAGCAATAAATCTGAAGATGATGCTTTGATTCTTTCCCTAGATAATGCTGATGATTCATGGGTTTTAGATTTAGTGGCCTCATTTCATGCTACACCCCATAGAAGTTATTTTCTTGATTATGTCCAAGGGGATTTTGGGCTGGTTTATTTGGGAGATAACGAACCCTATCAGATTGTTGGAAAGGGAAGAATCAAGATTAAGTTGCAGAATGGGAATCATTAGCTACTACAAGAGGTAAGGCATGTTCCAAGGCTCAGTAGGAATTTAATTTCAGCAGGGCAGCTAACTGAACAAGGTTGCACTGTTACATTTACTAATAAAAATTGGAAGGTTTCAAAAGGTGCCTTAGTAGTAGCAAAAGGTGTGAAAGTAGGCACCTTATATCTTTGTACAGATCATACTGTTCCTTCTACTTTAGCTGTTACAGAGAAAAAATAAATAGGTTTAGAAACAGTTGCTGCAGGTTTGCAGGAAGAGACTGGAAAAGTTGTTGCAGGTTCTGAGACAACACTGTGGCATAACAGACTTGGGCATATGAGTGAAAAAGGTATGAAGGTAGTTCATTCTAAGAAAGTTTTACCAGGTCTAAAATGTATTAATATGGATTTTTGTGAAAGTTGTGTGTATGGAAAATAAAAGAGAGTCAGTTTTCTCAAGGATGGGAAGCAAAAGAAAAATAAAAAGTTGGAGCTTGTGCATACCGATGTATGGGGACCGACTCAGGTATCTTCTCTTGGTGGCTCTCGATATTATGTTACATTCATAGATGATGCAACTAGGAAGGTATGGATTTATTTCCTTAGACATAAATCTAATGTATTTGAAACATTTAAGAAATGGAGAAGCTTGGTTGAGAATGAGAGGGGTAAAAGATTAAAATGTCTCAGATTTGATAATGGCGGTGAGTATTGTAGCAAAGAATTTGAAGATTATTGTTCCTTTAATGGAATTCGTAGGTAGAAAATAGTTCCAGGAACTCCATAGGAAAATGGAGTGGCTGAACGCATGAATAGGACAATAATGGAGCGTGCAATGGCCATGAGATTGCATGTTGGGCTGCCTTTAAACATGTGGGTAGACGCTGTCAACACTACTGTATATTTAATTAATAGAGGTCCTTCAGTTCCTTTGGGCTGTGGTATTGCAGAGGAAGCATGGACAGGTAAGAAGGTGAGTTATTCTTTTTTGAAAACCTTCGGCTATGAAGCATTTGCACATGTAGATTCTAAAAATAGAACCAAGCTAGATGCAAAATCAAAAAGGTGTACCTTTGTTGGATATGGCATTGATGAATTTGGTTATAGGCTTTGGGATTTTGAAAATCAAAAAATTGTGAGAAGCAGGGATGTTATATTCAATGAGAAGATGTTGTACAAAGATCAGTTGCAGCAGCATGAGAAGAAAGAAAAAGATTATGTGGTGCTAGATGATACTCCAAATAGTGATGTTTCAGTGGTTCCTCATGCTCTGCAACAACAACCAGAAATACCACAAACTCCAGTGAATGTTAGACGGTCAACAAGGCTAAGTAGACCTCCTAAAAGGTTTTCTCCCTCTTTGTATTCTATTTTGTTAACAGATGCTGGTGAACTAGAAAGGTATAATGAAGCTATGCAGGTGGATACACAGGTTCAGTGAGAGCTTGCTATGAAAGAAGAAATGGACTCCTTGCTGAAAAATCAGACTTGGGAATTATGTAAGTTACCTGCAGGTAAAAAGGCTTTGCCAAACAAATGGCTTTATCGGCTAAAAGAGGAAGATGGAGGTAAGAAAAGATTTAAGGCCAGGTTAGTTGTAAAAGGATTTGCACAGAAAAAAGACATTGATTTTGATGAGATATTTTTTCCAGTTGTCAAGATGACTTCTATTTGTACTATTTTAAATATTGTGGCTGCTGAAGATTTGCATTTGGAATAGCTAGATGTAAAAACTGCCTTTCTCCATGGTGATTTGGAGGAGGAGATATATATGGAATAGCCCCAAGGATTTGAGGTCAAAGGTAAGGAGAAACAGGTGTGCAGATTGAAGAAGAGTTTGTATGGCCTGAAACAAGCACCTCGGTAATGGTATTTGAAATTTGATAGTTTTATGGCTGAGCAAGGCTACAGCAGGTGTAATTCTAACCATTGTGTTTATTTTAAGAGGTTGGATAATGACAACTACATTATTTTATGTTTATATGTTGATGACATGCTTGTAGCTAGGTCTAACATGGATCACATAAGAGAGTTAAAACAATAGTTAGCACAGTCATTTGATATGAAGGATTTGGGGGCAGTAAAACAAATCCTTGGTATGAAAATTTGCAGAGATAGGATGAACAAAAAATTGACTCTATCTCAGGCTGCTTATGTTGAAAAGGTGTTGCAGAGATTCCACATGAAGAATGCAAAAGCTGTCAGCACACCTTTGCCTAGTCATTTGAAATTGACTAAGGAGATGTGTCCTAAGACACAAGAGGAGGAAGAAAAAATGTCCAAGATACCATATGCTTCAGCTATAGGAAGTTTAATGTATGCCATGGTATGCACGAGACCGGATATTTCCCATGTTGTAGGAGTTGTTAGCAGGTATATGAGTCATCCTGGATTAGAGCATTAGAATGCGGTAAAATGGATTCTCAGATATTTGAGAGGTACATCCCATAAACACTTATGTTTTGGGGGCTCTAATATTGATTTAGCAGGCTATGTAGACTCAGATTTAGCAGGGGATATTGATACCAAGCAGAGTACTATAGGTTATGTCTTTACTGTAGGTGGGACAGCAGTGACCTGGATCTCACGATTGCAAAAGGTGGTTGCTTTATCCACCACAAAGGCAGAGTATGTAGCTGCAACCGAGGCAAGCAAGGAGATGATATGGCTGACCTCTTTCATGGAAGAATTGGGCAAACAATAGGCTAACAGTTCTTTGTATACAAACAGTCAGAGTGCCATACATCTTGCAAAGAATTCTGCTTTAGATTCAAAGACCAAACACATACAGTTGAGGTATCACTTTATTCGGTCGGTGTTGGATAATGGATAGTTAAGGCTGGAAAAGATACATACAGATGAAAATCTAGCAGATATGTTTACAAAGGCAGTGACAAGGGAGAAGCTGAGCTCCTCTTCAGCTTCGGTTGGTCTTCTAGACTGAAAACAACAAAAATAGAACAGCAGAGTCCAGGGTGCTTATTTCCAGTGGGAGCTGCATGTGCGGCGGTGTCGTCCAGGCTCAGTCTCCAAGTGGGAGATTGTTTGGTGTGGAGCCTGATCAGTCTCCAAGTGGGAGATTGTTGGTAGGTGTTGACTAATCAGGAAAGTACTGTAAGTAATTTTTTTTAGAGCCGACATAAAAAATCTTATTTTTGTGACCGACATAAGGAAACCCTATTTTTGTAACTGACAAAAAGGCTTGATAAAAAGTGGCTAAGGGTTAGGGTTTTGATATATTGTATTGTAGCATTTGCAATGGCATTGAGTTGCAGGGATTGCTAGTTGTAATCAGTTTGATTTACTGGATAATAATATTGGACTCTCTGTTTGGTGGATGTAGCCCGAGTTTGGGTGAACCACATTAAAACTTGTCTCTCACTGTTATTAATACTGTGTATTTCCATTTCTCTGTTTAATCTTTATTTGCATTTAATTGATTTCTTCTACTGGCTAACCCTAACAATGTGTGTTGATTTTATTTCTGTTCTTATGATCATATATGCTTATATGTTTGATGTTGCACTAATTACTAAAGGAGAAAATAAAGTTAAAGATATTTGAGATAACTGATTCACCCCCCTCTCAATTATCTGCCTTGTTTCCAACATTTGTTTCCATACGTGGCTAGTAATATCCCATATGCATAAGTTTCTTTGCCAAGGTGGGACCACTAGAGTGCATTCCACAAATACCTTCATGAACTTCCCTTATGGCAGTTTGATATTCCTCACACTCTAAACACCTAAGGAGAGTACCATCAAGACCTCAAAGATAAAGGGTATTGTCAATTATGGCATACTGAGCGGCTTGATGGATAAAGGTTCTACGTTGATTATTTGATAGGCCAGGTGGCAATGTGTTTTCTTTTTGATGAAGGGGGTAAATCACAAACACACAACAACAGAAATTAAACACAAAAAATAGAACTTTCTTTTATTGATCTGGGCAACTCATTACTTTAGAAAAGCTTAATTACAATCAGAGGATGAATCCTCTACTAGCTACAACACTTTACAGCTTTCCCAACGTCAAGACTCTAGAATCTTCAGCCTTCTATAACCCCAAATCAGCTAGGGTTTTTGTTTTCCCACCTATTCTTGACTCTACACTTGCCCCTTAACTCTACTACCACCCAGGGTTCCCAAATAGTCATAAATAGCACTTTTTGGCGGCCTCCAGCTAAATTTCAAAATTTGCAACTCCCTCCAAAAGTAGATCAACTTCCGGGAAGCATAACTTTTGATCCGAGTGTCCGATGGATGAACAGTTTTAAGCACCGGAAATATTGCGATGTGAACTATCATGCCAAAAATTCATAAACAGATTTCTGTCAACTTTTCAGGACATTATGGGATGTTTTTAGTGCTTCATATCTCATTTCAGAAATTTTTAGGGGCTTTTCAGAAAACAAAAACCTTTAATATCTTTCAGCTCTTTAGTAAAGATCAGGTGCAAACTTTCCAAAAATAGCAGGTGCACTTTCTAAAACAGGTAGGTTGCTATTTTTAGTAGTTTTGGAAAAACTGAAAGTCCTACATCATTATTCTGGATATTATGGAACCAAAAACACTAATTATGGAAAGAAATGAAAACAACTACAATGATTTTAAATTAACTTCTTTTTGGGTGATGCAAGATTGCCCTTACACCACTGGATGCTCCTGCATCAAACACCTAGGGTAATTTGAAAAGTGACCCTATCACATCTCAGATGTTTGTGTGAGGAAAACCCAAATGGTCAACCTCTTCCTTAGACAACCAAGAAGAATCTTCAATAGGCCTTCCTTTCCATTTTACCAGATATTCTTCATATTGCTTGTTTCAAGTACTTCTTCCCACAACTATCCAAGATCTCTTCTGTCTCCTCCATTGAAGTAGATGCTAGAATACTCCACTATGCTTCTCTTGCTCCATCCTCTGTGTTGGTTATCTTCCCAGACTGGATGCTTGTTCCCAGTTATCCCTACAAAGTAGCCATCATTGATCAACAGGATTCCTAGGCCAGGGGCCAACAGTACATGAGATAGACTCTATAAATATCTCCTCTTCTTCTTTAGGCTCTGCAGAACCAAGGGGGGTATTCTCTATTCAACATCTATGAAATGCATCTACAAGTTAGCTAAGATGTTGACACAAAGTAGATAAATCCTCTCTTATGCAGACCAAAACTGTGAGATAAGTGCAAAGGGGCTAGCTTTGGGCCTATGTTCAATTGTGAGACAGAGGATTTCGGTCCTAAACTACTCCTAATGTCCTAAAGGTTTGTATTAAAAGTTTGAGTTTGATTCGTAGTTGGAAGCAAAACTAGGACCTTGGTTGTAACCTAAATACAAGACCAAATTGGTGCCTATCCAGGGCTCAGAGTCAATAGATATATATATGTGAATGTTTACAAGAGACTTAAACCAATAATTAGATTTCAAAGAGGTTCTGCAATGTCTGCCTTACAGACAATACCTAAGACAAAGTATTCGGTTACTTCTGCTTACAAACATCCTTGCTGCAATATATTCTTCTCAATACTTAACCCAAAACATTTAATCTATTCCTTGAGTAGAAGTAAAAGATTAAGCATTCAATATAGAAAACCCATATTTTAGAATCCCAAACACCCTTTAGCTATTTAGATTCAGAAGAAGAACACATTCAGTTTGGAGACAAATAACAAAATACATGCTATAAAGCATTACTCATTTAAATCAATATGAAACTAATGAATTATATGCATAAGACATTCAACATACAACTCATAAACTCACAAAATACCCAGAACAAAGCCACCAATGAGATTCTATCCGATTACAGCACCAAAATTTGTTCAGTTTTCAACAACGACAAAAGAGTAACACAATTTGCACTTTATAGCAAGACTGTGTACTTAGCAAATTAATTACATGGCACATCAACCAAAATCAAAATTCTGCCAAATGCACTGCAGCATGAGAATGGCGCCCAAACAATGAATGCGGCAGAGGGACAAAGAGGAAGGAGCAGGTAAGTTCGGGATCTGAGCCACCGCTCAAAGATTTTCATCTTAAATCTGGCAGTTGGACTGTCACTCCATCCAATGTCCCCCTGCAAGTGCTGCCATTATGATCAACCTACGTGCAGCCCTCAGAAATGCAGCAACAAATGCAATAGAAATTTTCCCGCTCAAAGAACATGGCCGCATACAAAGAAACCCCTCGCTACTACGAAATTGAAACATAGTTGTCGATCCTCCTTCCATCGCCTGAGATTAACAGCCTCAAAATACGATGAAAACCACAATGCAAGGATTAATTTTAAGGTACATATATTTAAACCATCTCCTCCATCTATAAGGACTCGTTTGATTCTATGCTTGTGAATGAGTACTTCAATGTGGAGAGATGCATTATGAGGTTGGTGAATGGCCATATCATCATTTTCAGTGAAAGATAGGAAATGAGGCATGGTGAGATGTCCCACCATGGCTTGAAACTGCTCTTGGTCTAGATTTGTGGGCACGGTAGTTTCTAATAAAGCCTTTTCTAGGATATCCTTGTGAGATGGTGAAAGACGCAAAATCTCTAATATGGATATGTGTACGGGTGTCTTTTTGAGTTAATCTAAGACATTGTATTGGTTTGATATGGAAGATGGCTTGGGTGGAGCTCCTTGAAGAGTATTTTTTCCTCAACAGGTAGTAACATTACAATCAAGCTTGTTATTAATGGTAATCATATTGACATGTGAATCACATGCAAATATATGATTAACGGTGTACTCATAAGATACTTCCATGTAATTAGCATTATTACCACCATTATTGTTTGTGTTTGAGGAACTTTAGGAAGTGGATTCTTAAATGCCACATGTTCTTCATTAGATGTATGACCATCAATTGATATATCTCCTCTGTCTATTAAGTCTTCAATTGCATTTTTCAACCTTTGACAATCATTTGTTTTGTGACCTTTGCTTCTATGAAACTCACAATAATCAAAATCTTTCCACCATGAAGGTTTAAATTTGGGTTCATATTCTCTTGCTATAGGAAGTGTTATGAGATTATTTGTGATGAGTTTCCTTAAGGCAGATTCAATTGATTCTCCCAATGGTGTAAATCTTTTGTGAGGAGGATTGAAGTTTGTTGATCTAGGTTCATTATTGGTTGGTTTATTTGAAGAAGCCTTATTTTGTTGACTTGATAAATTTAATATGGGTTGTGTTAGTGTAACATGTTTGGCATCTACAACCCCATCATTCACAATGTTCTTGTTCTTGGTCCAAAATTTAGATTTGTCAATGTTGTTTGAACTAGTAACATCCTTATAGATCTTAATTTGTTCTTTGGCTATCAATGCTTTTTCTATGAGTAATCCCATCTCAATAACCTTACTAAAAGAAGTGGGACATTGGATTTGAAGTTGATAGCTTAAGTCAATGTTTAAATTGTGGACAAACATTTCTATCATTTGTTTCTCGGGGATGTGGTATGGACATTTTCTTGCAAGTTGTCTCCATCTTTGCAAGAAAGTAGTGAAGGATTCTCCACTCTTTTGTTTATTGTTGCAAAGATCTAACATTGATATATCATGTTCAATGTTATAGGAAAAGTGAGCTACAAATTTGTCTACTAGTTCGTTAAATGTTTAGATTCTAGGAGGTAGACATGAGAACCATTCCATGGCTTGTCCTCCTAAGCTACATGGAAAGAGCCGCATTAAATATGTATCGTTGTGAGCAACTTCTAAACATGCAGCACTAAATTCCCTAAAATGGTCACGAGGATCACCTTTTCCCCTATACTTGCCAAATTTGGGTACTTCAAAATTCGTAGGAAAAAGTATCACAACCAAGCTTTTATCAAAAGGATAGGGAGATATGTCCTCTAGTGAATATCATTTTATTGAGGATCTAATTGGTAGATCTACAAATTCTTGTTGCAAAGCTTGGATTTGTCCCATCCTTAGTTTCCTTGTTCCTAGGAGCTTCAGTTTCCTTGTTCTTAGGGGCTTCAGTTATCTTTGTTTGAATTGTTTCTCTCAGTTTGTCAATATCAAAATCATGAGGTAATTTTGCTCCTTGTTGTGCAAGCATAAGGAAATATTTGTGTGGATCCATTGCTATGACTTTATCCATTAGTTTTTGAAACTTTGGGTCTTGTAAAGCACTAATAATTTCTTCTTGGGGGATTTCTTATTCTTATTCATCACTAGAATGACCTTGGCTACCATTGAATGAACTCATTTCTTCTTGTCTTTTCTTTTTGAGACCTAGTCTCAACCATACAAAGTTTATATGAATGATGTTGAAAGTAAGATGTGATGGCTTGGATGAAGTGTAGTTTTGATTAAAGATGATATGATTAGATTGAGGTGTTGATGGTAATATTTCTAAAGTGTTGTTTTGATCTTGTTTAAACAATAATCTTGAGCTATGATAAATAGCTATCAAAGGGTGATCCAAAGTAAGTCAACTAGGGATGATGGATTCTATGCATAAGACATTCAACATACAACTCATAAACTCACAAAATACCTAGAACAGAGCCACCAATGAGATTGTATCTGATTACAACACCAAAATTTGTCCAGTTTTCAACAACGACAAAAGAGTAACACAATTTGCACTTTATAGCAAGACTGTGTACTTAGCAAATTAATTACATGGCACATCAACCAAAATCAAAATTCTACCAAATGCGCTGCACCATGAGAATGGCACCCAAATAATGAATGCGGCAAAGGGACAAAGAGGAAGGAGTAGGTAAGTTCAGGATCTGAGCCGCCACTCAAAGATTTTCATCTTCAATCTGGCAGTTGGCCTGTCACTCCATCCAATGTCCCCCTGCAAGTGCTGCCATTATGATCAACCTACCCGCAGCCCTCAGAAATGCAGCAATGGATGCAACAGAAATTTTCCCGCTCAAAGAACATGGCCGCATACAAAGAAACCCCTCGTTGCTGTGAAATTGAAACATAGTTGTCGATCCTCCTTCCATCGCCTGAGATTAATGGCCTCAAAAAATGTTGAAAGGTCAAGAACCAACGAGAATGTGCCACGTAGGCACCCTGTGCATCCATCGCTGACTTTTCCTGTTCTCATTTTGCCTCTTTTGCCCTGTATATGCATATTCAAATGCATATACAACTGTTTGATATACAAGGCGGACCCCAAACCTGTTTAGAACAAATTGAAATTCAATTCGGGTCTAGCTTGCATCCTCCTTTTACACCTATCACATTGTATATCAGCATATACAAGCACCTCATACATACAAGGCGCAGACCTCAAAAATTATGAAATATGTCGCATCCGCCTTGAAATCCGGCTTGTATCTTATCAAATGTATATTTCCTTTGTATATCACATATACAAACGTGAACATACAAACCCCTCTTCATACAAGCAAGGAATCTTTCTTGGAATATGCGATATACATTCTCTCTTGCATCTTGACAATGTATGTTTCTCTTGCATACCACAAATGTATAATTCATATACATTCGCCCTTGTATGTCCGCGGGCCCCACCAAATGCATATCGGCCCCTTGTATATTTTTCATTGCATGAACCCAATGCATATTGGATGTACATTCACTCTTGTTTGCATATATCTGCGGACCTAACTACTATTTTAGCCCTGATTTGAACCCTTTTGAAATCCGCAATGTATCTTTGCGTTGTATATCTGGATAAACAGCAAAACACATGCAAGCAAACCTGATATACATTCAACAGATCTTCCTGGAATCTAGAAAAGATTCCCCCAATGTATACGCATATTCTGAGCATGATATGCATTTGGAAATGCATACAACTACAGAATATTCCTGGGAATCTATGATTGATTCCCTTTGTATGTGCAAACTCAAAATGCATTTAGAAATGCATATAACTCATTTTTTTCACTATTTTTGAAAGCCGACTGATGTTTTGGGGCCCGCCGACATGCATTTGCACTTGTATATACAAACATACGATAGATTTTACAATGTACAGAGCAAAATTTAAAACTTAGCACTTTCTCGAGTGTGACAGGAACAAGCGGTAAAACATTGCATGTGGGTCAAGGAACAATTTAACTTAAGGCACTAAGGGTTTGATGGGATAAAAATAGAAACTTGCAAACTCAAATTCAGAACCCTAACCCTAGGTGAGCACCACCAGTGGCTCCGACTGGGGACGTGTAGACGCAAGACTGTAGCTAGAACCAAGCTACTCCGGGGTAGACAAGACAAAACACCAAACTCAAAACATGACCGACTATACAAGGCATGTACAAAATATTTACATCTAGTTTACAGTGTGTACAGAAGTTACCCATTTATGAGAAGTAGGGTTTCAGGAACTGACCATGCACAGGCAATTCCAGTAATTCACCATTTAGGGATTGGAGAAAATAGGAACATTCTCCATGAGTGTCACTGATTTGGTATGAGCCTACCCATAAGGGCTCAAATATACTGTGCTTGCCCTTATCCTGGTTGCTTGCATTCCATACAAGGACCAAATCACCTATCTGAAACTTTCTTTCTGTAGCCCTTTCATCAAACAGATATTTTACCTTTTTCTCTCTCTTGATGTTTGTTTTCTGCGCCTCCCTTCTCATTTCATCTAGTGCAACCAGCTGATTTATTCTTTCAGTCATTGAATCCTCAACCTCCTCTTCATTTTCTTGTATGAATTTATAAACTGGTAGGAGGTTGTTCATAGGCAATTTAGTTGTTGCACCATACACCAGTTCAAAAGGCGATCTTCTAGTTGCTTTCTTCACTGTTACTTTGTCAGCCCATAATGCCATTTTCAGCTTTGAATCCCAAGCCCTTTTATTTTTGCCTACCATCCTTTTGACAATTTTCCTAGAGGCTTTTGTTTCTTGACTCTGCTTGACCATTTCCATGTGGATGATATGGTGATGCATGTAACAAATTTATTCTATAATTGTTGCAAAAATCAATAAATTCACCAAACCTGAAGCACATTGCATTATCTATGACCACTTTAGCTGGTACTCCAAATCTGATAACAATATTTTCTAGAATGAAATCCATCACCACTTTGCTCGTATCTTTTTTAGTTGGAATGACCTCAATCCATTTAGTGAAGTAATCAGTAGCTATCAAAATCCAACTGTGTCCTCCACTTGATTTCTCTGAGATTTCCCCTATAAAATCAATTCCCCATTGCTGAAATGGAGCTTCTACAGTTATAGTCCTAAGGGGCAATGCACCTTCATATTTTAGCTTTCCTGAGAACCTCTGAGAAGGATCACATCTCCTCACCAACTTTGTGCATCTGAGAAAAGAGTTGGCCACCAGTAGCCTACTCTGAGAATTTTGTGAGTTGTTGTCTGGGCAGTATAATGTCCACCACACACTCCATTGTGCATGTCACTTAGAATATCCCTGGCCTAATTTTCATCTACACACCTGAGTAATATGCCATCAAGATTTTTCCAATATAACTCTCCTTGAACTATGATGTATTTAATAGCATGTAGCTTCAAGGTCCTCTTCTGATTATCACTGAGATGGGAAGGACAGTTCAAATTCTACAAATAATGTACTATGTCCTTATACCATTCAGATTTTGACATATTTATAACTTCACTATGCACTACATTTACCTGGCATGCCTCTAGATTTGACTGTGTCATCAATTTTGCCAAACCTTGTCCTCTTACCAATTTTGTGACCTGCATTTCAATATTGAACTCTTGCAACTTGTTTATCCATCTGCGTCTTCTTCCAATAACCTCCTGCTGAGTAAAGATATCTTTGACTGTTGCATGAGGCACATATGCAACTATCCGAGAGCCTACCAAAAATGGTCTAATTCTTTTGACTACTCTAACCAGTGCATATGCTTGCTTCTCCATGATGTCATACTTCAATCAGCAGCCTGCAATGACCCGCTAAAGAAAGCTATAGGTTGTTCAAAACCTTTTGCATTTTTCTACAATAAGCATGTAGCAATAGTATGGAAAGAAGCAAATGAGAACAGTTGAAATGACTTAGAAAAATTAGGAGACTTTAGCACAGGAGCCATCTTTATAGCCTCTTTGATGTTCTGAAATGACTTAGTTGCTTCATCTTCCCAATTGACAGTTGCACCTTTCTTCAACATTTTAGAGATATCTGTTATGGTCTCTGCAAAGTTAGGAACAAATCTTCTAACAAAATTAATTTACCCAAAGAAGGACTGAATACCCTTCACTATTCTAGGGATCTGAATTTTGTCAATAGAAGCCACCCTTTCAGGATCAATCCTGACTCCATCCTTGGAAACAATGTGTCCAAGCAATTTTCCTTCCACTACCCCAAAAGCACATTTCTTTGGGTTGAGTGAGATGCCATATTCCAATGCTCTAATAAACATTTGTTCTAAGTGCATACAGTGTTGCTCCTCCCTCTTTGAATAAGCTGTCAAGTCATCCTGATATATAGCCAGGATTGAGTTAATCAATCTTGCAAAAGCAACATCCATAGCCCTCTAAAATGTAGCACCTACATTTGTCAGTCCAAATGGCATTCTCACATATACATAGGTTCCCCATGGTGTGGTGAAGGTAGTTTTATATTGTTTAGATTCTTTTACCTTCACTTGATTGTACCCTAAAAATCCATCCATCATGGATAAAAGTTCACAGCCAGTCACCTTCTGCAACATGGCTTCTATGTTTGGCAATGGATAATTGTGCTTCAAAGAAGATACATTTAGATTTCTAAAGTCCACACAAAGTCTTATGTCACCATTCTTCTTTCTAACTGGGACAAGGTTGGACACCTAAGTTGAGTGTCTGATAGGCACAATTATTCCAGCCTCCCTAAGCTTCTTGAGTTCTTCCTACATTTTTGGAGATAGAGTAGTATTAATAGGTCTTTGTTTTTGCCTAAATGGCTTAGCTCCAGGCTTCAATGGGATCTCATGCTAGAATAAATCTTCTCTATAAGCTTTAAGGTCCTCATATGACCATGCAAAAACATGCTTATACTTTTTCAACAATGCAATCAGCATGTTCCTGATATGTCTAGCTTGACTTGTTTGCCAATGTATACCTTCTTGGGGGCATGAGATGTCCCCAAATTTATCTCTTCTAAATCATTCTTGTTTGTTGGAGATGCCTTTGTAACAAATTGGTCCCTATGGTCAAAAGCTCTCTCTAAAGCAACCAGCCCTCTAGGGATATTATTTGTCTTGAGTTGAATTACCTCCTTCCCTAAGAGATTTTCTTTCCCATCTACAACTTCTATAAAGTTCTGAAAATCCATTTCTTGGTTCTCATATTCATCAATACAATGTAGAAATCTCAACAAATCTTTGTCATCATCAAATACCTGCCAGCTACATATGTTATCTGGTACTACAGGTCTTAGTTTGACCTCAACACTTGTAACATCTGATAGAGTGATATCATCTGGCCTTATGGCTACATTAGCTAGAAAATCTACCATGACATTTTTTGATCTCTCTATCCAGTTTATTGAAAATGCATCAAACAATTCAATTGTGTCCCAAACAGCATGCTTACACTGTTTTAATCTCTTATTCTTTGATGCATACTTATCTCTGACTTGGGAAACAACTAACTCTGAATCCACAAATGCTTTGAGCATCTTGATCCCATGCTTCAAAGCAACATTCAATCCTAATAACAGAGCTTCATACTCTGCAATATTATTTGTACAAGCAAACTTCAACAAGAAAGAGAACTTTAGAAGCTTACCAGCTGGAGATAGAAATACAATTCTAGCACCAAAGCCTTCCTTTGAACAAGCTCCATCAAAATACATGGTCCAGAGACCCTGTTGGTCAAGATCCTGAATGCAAACATCTCTCCCTTTACCCTCCTGATCATCTGAGACAACTTTGAAATTATCACAATCAACATCCACAAAACATACATGCTCCTCTGACTCCTGATCCTTGATCCTCAACTATGTCTAGTGACCTTTCTTCTCTAATCAATTTGACATCCTTGCCATTCATAGGGATCATAGCCTATGACAAGTCCAATTGCATACTCCCACCAATCAATGCTGCCCATCTTCTTAACAACAACATGCCATACTGTGGCTTGATATCAACAACTGTTATATTTATTTTGTAGGTCTTTTCAAGATATGCTGCCAGTCTAAAATCAACATCTTTCATAATTCTAATGACTGGTACTTCTCTAGCATCCATGGAATAGCATTTCCCACATGCCTTATCTATCTTTAACCCAGTTTGCTGCATAATAGCCAAAGGCATGATATTTGTTTATGCCCCTGAATCAAGCATACAATTCTTAATCACTTTTCCATTTATGACAAGGGAAACATAGAATGGTTCAACCTGTGAAGGGCATTTTGTCATGGTCACCCCCAGATATACTTCAGGATTCTCATCCTCATCAATACACATAGCTTGTTTCTTACCCTGAGTCTCAATATTCTGATTAGCTTGACAGGGTACTCCTGAAATCAAGGACAATGTTTTATTTCTAAATTCTTTAACTTTCATCAACTCCATCAATGGAACAGAGACCTTTACCTAGGACAAGACCTAAGTTATGTCAAATGGAGCATAATTTTGTATAATAGTTGTAGCCTGATCTATAGTTTTATTTTTATCTTGGTATGATCCAGCTTTAATCTTTGTGGCTCTCTGACTGTCATCTTTAATCTAAAAATTTTTGTTTTGATCCTCAACCCAGGGAATTCTATTTTCTGACTTTTGAGAATCATAACCTATTTTTTGCTTAAAATTTTGCTTATCACTGCTCCATTGTTTCTTTTGTGGTTCAGTCCCTTTATGACTATGCACTGGTTGGTTCACAAAAGTATTCTTTGGTTGGTATGAGTTACTTACCTGGGCTTTACCCCTAAGATTGTAATTGCTTTTGACTTGAGCCACTGATGCAGTTGTGAGGGCTCTAATCTCTTCATTAGAAGGCCTCCTAAAGTTATTCAAAAAATTATGTGAGTCTTGAGCATAAGCATAGTTGTCTTCATTATCCGCATCATAGGAAACTTGCTGACAGACCTGAATCTCATTATTTGTGCTTGCATCATCATCACGAGAGGGATACTCCCTATTTGTAGACAACATATTTACATTATCATCCTCCATGCAATGCGGCTCATTGCACTCATCACAGGCCTCGGCATTGTTATATAGAGACTAAGAAATCATACATTGTGACTGTGAATGAGGCATTTGACAATATTAACAGCTTTCTTCAAAGGGTCAGGTGTTTCCTTAACATTTTGAGTCCTTTGACTTGGGTTGCTATTTGGGAGAATGGGTTTACCATTATGCCAATTGGTATTTATATGGCATGTCATGTAATGATGGTCTTCTTTCTTGCCTTTGGTAAACCTATCTGTCAGGACTAATCCCCTTTTCATTTTTAGCCATTCTATAACTCAAGTCCTTGACAATAGTTGTCAATTAATCTAATTTATCCTCAAAAGTATATGCATTGCCTTGAACACTTTGAGATTTAGTATTTGGATTTTGCAGAATTTTTACATCATCTCTTCTGTTTGTCTTACCAGACGCTTTTCTATTATTTTCAATATTTTTTGCAATTTTGAAAGCATCTCTGAGGCTAGCAGGACCTTTATCCCTTAACCCATAAGTTGTCTTAGCATCAAAAGCATTTATATACAACACTATGCACATAGGTTCATTAGGCCTCAGGTGATGTGGCAATTTGTTCAACACCTTAGTGAATCTAGCGTTGAAATCAGCAATCTATTCATTTGATTCTTTGGTAATACCAGTGCATTCATTAATGAAGAAACTTGGATCAGTTTTGTCACCATATTGTTCTTTGAATATCCTCCAGAAGTCATCCCATGATGAAATACTCATGTTAGGTAGATCCTTGTACCATTCTCTTGCCTCATCAACTAAGGATTGCATAAATAATTTCATAAAAACATCCTCATGCTCAACCTCAAAGTTGTCATGATATTCTAAAAAGCTTTTAAGTGGTCTTCTCTTGACACAGTATTATTTCCTGAAAACTTTGGCACTTGTGGCCTCACATGTTTGTCAATAGGATTGGGGTAACCAGGAATGCCATCAAAAACTAGTTGTCTAAATCTGTCCAGCTGCATAGGTTGTCTATCAAACTGATTTGCATTTGCATTTCTATTTGCATTCTGATTTCTTACATTATTAAATGGTACTCTAGCATTATTTGCATTTTGTCTTTGATCATTATGTTGATCCTAAACTTCATTTCTGTGCTGGTTTGCCAGCACTTTTATATTGTCAAGGGTGGGAATTGAATCATTTTGTGTAGTTCTCAAAGCCTGCACTTTTTGTCTCATGTCATCTCTAATTTTTACTGCCGGCAAATATTCTAATTCTTCTCTCAGGCTCTTGATTTCTTAAGCTAATTCCTCCTCCCTAGGCATAGAAGAGGATGGTTTCATTACATTTTGATCATCATTATCATCCCTTGGGGATTTAGTTTCTTCAAATCTATCAGGGGAATCAAGGAAAGGGCATTCTTGAAACACCTCTAACCTCATTCTCAATCTACCATCATGCTGTCTTTCATATACGTTCTGGATTTCAGCCTCAGTGTTTGAAAAATAAGGTATTGTCCACTCTGAAGATCCTGGATTGTCCTCAATATTATCATTACTTCTGGGAGAACCCTCTCAACTGGCTTGAACAGTCCCATTTCTACTATACATCATTTTTATGGATAACTCTTCAAACAGAGGATTACGTAGGGATCTTCTCCCTTGCATAAAAATTTTTACTTTACTGGTTGGGAGATTTGCTCGGAGTCGCCACCTACAAATAGGAATTGTTTTCTTTTAAATTAGGGTTCTTATAGAAGTTCCCCAACGGAATCGCCAAATCTGTTGGTTATCTCCCTAGACTGGATGCTTGTTCCCAATTATCCCTACAAAGTAGCCATCATTGATCAACATGATTCCCGGGCCAGGGGCCAACAGTACAGGAGATAGACTCTATAAATATCTCCTCTTCCTCTTTAGGCTCTACAGAACCAAGGGGGGTATTCCCTATTCAACATCTATGAAATGCATCTACAAGTTAGTTGGGATGTTGACACAAAGTAGATAAATCCTCTCTTATACAAATCAAAACTGTGAGATAAGTGCAAAGGGGCTAGCTTTGGACCTATGTTTAGTTGTGAGATAGAGGATTTCAGTCCTAAACTACTCCTAATGTCCTAAAGGTTTGTATTAAAAGTTTGAGTTTGATTCATATTTGGAAGCAAAACTAGGACCTTGGTTGTAACCTAAATACAAGACCAGATTGGTGCCTATCCAAGGCTCAGAGTTAGTAGATATATATATGTGAATGTTTACCACAAACTTAAAACAATAATCAGATTTGAAAGGGGTTCTGCAATGTCTACCTTATAGACAATACCCAAGACAAAGTATTTGGTTACTTCTGCTTACAAACATCCTTGCTACAATATATTCTTCTCAATACTTAACCCAAAATATTTAATCTATTCCTTGAGCAGAAGTAAAAGATTAAGCATTCAATATAGCAAACCCATATTCTAGAATCCCAAACATCCTTTAGCTGTTTAGATTTAGAAGAAGAACGCATTCAGTTTGGAGACAAATAACAAAATACATGTTATAAAGCATTACTCATTTAAATCAATATGAAACTAATGAATTCTATGCATAAGACATTCAACATACAACTCATAAACTCACAAAATACCCAGAACAGATCCACCAATGAGATTGTATCCGATTACAGCACCAAAATTTGTCCAGTTTTCAACAACGACAAAAGAGTAACACAATTTGCACTTTATAGCAAGACTATGTACTTAGCAAATTAATTACATGGCACATCAACCAAAATCAAAATTCTACCAAATGCGCTGCACCATGAGAATGGTGCCCAAACAATGAATGTGGCAGAGGGACAAAGAGGAAGGAGCAGGTAAGTTTGGGATCTGAGCCGCCATTCAAAGATTTTCATCTTAAATCTGGTAGTTGGCCTATCACTCCATCCAACGTCCCCCTGCAAGTGCTGCCATTATGATCAACCTACCTGCGGCCCTCAGAAATGTAGTAACGGATGCAACAAAAATTTTCCCGCTCAAAGAACGCGGCCGCATATAAAGAAACCCCTCACTGCTGAGAAATTGAAACATAGCCGTCGATCCTCCTTCCATCGCCTAAGATTAACAACCTCAAAATATGCTGAAAGGTCAAGAACCAACAAGAATGTGCCACGTAGGCACCCCGTGCATCCATCGCTGACTTTTCCCGTTCTCATTTTGCCTCTTTCACCCTGTATATGCATATTCAAATGGATATACAACTGTTTGATATACAAGGAGGACCCCAAACCTGTTTAGAACAAATTGAAATTCAATTCAGGTCCGGCTTGCATCCTCCTTTTGCACCTATCACATTGTATATCAGCATATACAAGCACCTCATACATACAAGGCGCGGACCTCAAAAATTATGAAACATGTCGCATCTGCCTTGAAATCTGGCTTGTATCTTATCAAATGTATATTTCCTTTGTATATCACATATACAAACACGAACATACAAACCCCTCTTCATACAAGCAAGGAATCTTTCCTAGAATATGCGATATACATTCTCTCTTGCATCTTGACAATGTATGTTTCTCTTGCATACCACGAATGTATAATTCATATACATTCACCCTTGTATGTCCTCGTGCCCCACCAAATGCATATCAGCCCCTTGTATATTTTTCATTGCATGAACCCAATGCATAGTGGATGTACATTCACTCTTTGCATATGTCTGCGGACCTGACCACTATTTTAGCCCTGATTTGAACCCTTTTGAAATCCGCAATGTATCTTTGCATTGTATATCTGGATAAATAGCAAAACACATGCAAGCAAACCTGATATACATTCAACGGATCTTCCTAGAATCTGCAACAGATTCCCCCAATGTATACGCATCTTTTTGAGCCCGATATGCATTTGGAAATGCATACAACTACAGAATATTCCCAAGAATCTGCGATTGATTCCCCTTTGTATGTGCAAACTCAAAATGCATTTAGCAATGCATATAACTCCCTTTTTTCACTATTTTTGAAAGCCAACTAAGGTTTTGGGGCCCGCTGACATACATTTTCACTTGTATATACAAACATACGACAGATTTTACAATGCACAGAGCAAAATTTAAAACTTAGCACTTTCTCGAGTGCGACAAGAACAAGCTGTAAAACATTGCGTGTGGGTCGAGGAACAATTTAACCTAAGGCACTAAGGGTTTGATGGGATAAAAATAGAAACCTGCAAACTCAAATTCAGAACCCTAACCCTAGGTGAGCACCACCACTCTGTTCCACCTTCATGATATTCTAATAAATCAGCAATGTTGAAAATAGGGGAAATATTGATCCCACTTGGCAGCTCTACCTCATATACATTTCCTAAATCATGCTTCTTCAGGATTCTCCATGGTCCAAATTTCTTCATTTTCAACTTATTGTATGTTCCAATTGGGAACCTTTCTTTTCTCAAGTGAACCATGACTTCATCTCCTACCTGGAACTCCTTATACCTCCTCTTCTGATCTACCTTAGCCTTGTACTGAATATTCATCTTATTAATGTGCTTTCTCACCTTTTCATGCAAATTCTTTAGATGTTCTGTAAAGTCTTCAGCTTCAGCACTTGTCTCTTCTCCTTTGTCCATCTTCCTTAACTCAGAAGCATTTCTCAGGCTATTGCCATATACAATCTAGAATGGTGATTTACCAGTACTCCTATTGACAGAATTGTTGTAAGCAAATTCTTCCTATGGTAAAATCAAATCCCATCCCTTGGGCTTATCTCCTACTAAGCATCATAGCAGGTTACCCAAACTCCTATTCACCACTTCCATCTGTCCATCAGTCTGTGGATGGTGTGCAAAACTGAACTCCAAATTTGTCTTCAACTTCTTCCACAATGTCCTCTAGAAATAACCAACAAACTTGGTATCTCGATCTAAAACTATGCTCTTTGGTAGACCGTGTAATCTCACCACCTCCCTGAAAAATAATTCAGCAATATGAACAGCATCATTAGTCTTCTTACAAGGAATGAAATGTGTCATCTTCGAGAATCTATCCACCACCACAAAAATAGAATCATGTCCTCTTTGTGTCCTTGGTAAACCAAGAACAAAATCCATACTAATATCATCCCATGGCTGCTCTGGTATAGGTAGTGGCTGATATAGACCTATATTCTAACTTGCTCCTTTCACCATCTAACATACTCTACAACTCTGCACAAATTTCCTCACATCCTACTGCAACTGTGGCCAATAATAATTTTCACCAACAATAGCAATGGTCTTATCTCGACCAAAGTGTCCATCCAATCCTCCACTATGCTTCTCCTTTATCAAATTCTCTCTCATGGAACTCCTTGGAATGCACAATTGGCTTCCTCTAAACAACATTCCATCTTGGATTATGAAATCCAACCATTTTATCCTGTCCAAAGTAACAGGTTCCAAACAAGCTTTCCAGGCCCCTGCAAAATCTGGATCCTCAGGATACAAAATTTTGAGCTCATCGAACCCAACAACCTCTATATTCATTTTTGTCAACAAATTCTGCCTTCTACTCAAGGTATCTGCAACTCTGTTGGACTTCCTACTCTTGTGCTTCAAAACAAAAGTATAGCTCTCCAAAAACTCAACCCATTTTAAGTGCCTTTGATTCAACTTTCCTTGACTATTAAGATACTGCAAAGCCTGATGATCAGTATATAAAACAAACTCCTTTGGCAACAAATAATGTCTCTATTTCTTCAAAGCCTGAACTATTGCATAAAACTCCTGATCATAAACAAAATACTTTTTCTTGGCATCAGTAAGCTTCTCACTAAAATAGGCAATGGCCTTACCTTCTTGGCTCAAAACAACTCCTATACCACTACCACTAGCATCACAATCGACCTGAAATACCTTATTGAAATCTGGAAGTGCCAAAACAGGTTGTTCTATGACTTTCTGCTTCAATGTATCAAAGCTCTTGTCTGCTCCTTTAGTCCATCTAAACTCTTTTCTATCCCCTCTCATTGTCTTAGTTAGGGGTGCACAAATGCTATTGAAATTCCTGATAAACTTTCTATAAAAACATGCCAAACCATGAAAAGATCGTACCTCTGTTGCACTCCTTGGCATAGGCCATTCAATGATAGCCCTTACTTTTTCTAGGTCCATCTCAAGACCTTCCTCTGAGACAACAAATCCTAGGTATACCAACTCCTTCTTTGTAAAACTACATTTCTTCAAATTAATCAGCAACTTCTCCTCCCTCGGCTTCTCTAAAACTTTTCTGATATGCATCAAATGCTCATCCCAAGTCTTACTAAAAATTAAAATATCATCCAAATAAACAATAACAAAACTTCCCAAAAATTCTTTCAGTACCTCGTTCATGAGCTGCATGAATGTGCTCAGTGCATTGGTTAGCCCAAATGGCATGACTAACCACTCATACAAACCTTCCTTTGTCTTGAAGGTTGTCTTCCATTCATCTCCTTCTCTGATACGGATCTGGTGATACCCACTCTTCAGGTCAATCTTTGTGAAGTACTTGGCTCCACTCAAACAATCCATGATGTCATCCATTCTTGGCAATGGAAATCTATACTTGATCGTTATCTTATTGATGGCTCAAGAGTCTGTACACATCCTCCATTCTCCATCCTTCTTTGGTGCTAGTACTGCAGGTACCGCACATGGACTTAGGCTCTCCCTTATCAGTCCCTTCATCAACAACTCCTGAACTTGTCTATTCAGCTCTTCATCCTCTACAGGGGTCATTCTGTGGGCTACCTTATTCGGCAAACTGGCTCCTAGTATCAAATCCATTTGATGACTTATCTTCCTTACTAGTGGTAAACCTTCTGGTACATTATCAGAGACAATATCTTGAAATTCTTCCAACATCTCTAAGACTTCAGCTAGTACATCTTCACATTTCTCTTGACTATCTTAGGAATCAATGCATAGCAATAACGCTCATGCTTTATACCCTCCAAAACATTTCTACCATCTACCAAGAAAATTCTAGCAGTACTACATGCCTTTTCTTCCACCTCCTTCAAGGGCTTCAACTTATGGCGAACTCCATCCTTCGTTAGGGAATATGTGTTTGCACGACCATCATGGACAGAGCTCCTATCATACTGCCATGACCTCCCCAATAGCATATGACATGCATCCATCGGTATGATATCACACAACACCTCATCATGGTAATCCCCAATCTTGAACTTCACTAAACACTGCTCATTGACTAAAGCTCAGTGGTCCTTTTGCAACCATGCAATCTGATATGGATATGGATGCTTTCTTCTTGTCAACTTCAACTTGTCAACCATCTCCTCTGAAACAAGATTATCAGTGCTTCCACTATCAATAATAATATCACAACACTTACCTTCACATTTGCACCTTGTGTGGAATAAACTCTTCCTCTGATTTGGTTCTTTCTCCTCATTCAACAAGGTTCTTCTGACAACTAGGGTTTCTCCCCTTTCAGCATCTTCAGAATGCTCAGAATGTGCATCTTCATCTACATGTGCAACTCATGCATTACCTTCAGGTCTTCTATTCATCCTTCCTTGATGTTGTGGACACTCGTATGCTCGATGCCCTTCTTATCCACATTGAAAACAAGTTCCTCTGAAACCTCCTCTTCCTGGTCCTTGCCCAAGTCGGCCTCTTCCTCTTCCTCTTTGCTCACCATTGTTCTGGTCACGAGGGCGATAGGTATTATCTCCTCTCTGATTTCAACTGGTGTCAGTTTCTTCACTTTTCTTTGAATCTTCATTTCGCCCCCCATAGGGTCTTCCACTAGTCCTTCCGCCTTGACCTCTTCCCCTTTGCTTGCTGTCAAATCTTTTATTCAGCTTCTCTTCCACCTTCAGGGAAAACTAGTACTCATCTTCTATGGTGGTCATTCTGACTAGGCTCAGCTCCTCTTGAATACTCGGCCTCAACCCATTAATGTAATGGGCTACCTTCTCCTTGTTGGGCTCTGCATGGCGTGTCCTGATAGTAATTTTATAAAACTCTTCTGTATACTCCTTAACAGACTTGTTACCTTGCTTCAGTCCTTGCAGCTTCTTTAGCAACTCCATCTCATAGTCCACAGGAATGAACTGCTTCTTTAGTTTCTCCACCATCCAATCCCATCTGGTGATCTTTCCTTTTCCTCTTCTGTTCCTCTCTAATTGGACCTCCTTCCACCAAATATTGGCATGGCCCTTCAACTTTGTTTTTACAAACTTAACTCGATCTGGGTCCTGCACATCTTCATATTCAAAATATTCCTCCATGTCATTGATCTAATCAATAAGCTGTTCTGGATTCAAATCTCCAGAATATGTAGAAACTTCGATCCTGGGCCTCTTTCTAATCTTTGAAATGGCCCTCAACAACCTAACTTCTACAGGATCTCTAGTAGCTTCTTGTTCTTCCTCAGATAGCTCTTCTTCAGCTTCATCCTCACTTTCTTCTCTTGTCCTTGGCTCAAACCCTCTTCGTAGCTCCTCTTGCAATGCATCGATTTGCCTTTGTAGGGCTCTAAAACCCTCTTCCATTAAAGCATTCCTCCCAACATGATTTCTTCATGGAGGCATCTTGGTCTCCACAGCAAACCCACAACCTCAGGTCCTGGTGCAAACTGCCTCACGGTTGGCGATTTGTCTACACACTCAGGAACCCTTGCTCTGATACCACTTGATGAAGGGGGTAAATCACACACACACAACAACAAAAATTAAACACAGAAAATAGAACTTTCTTTTATTGATCTGGGAAACTCATTACATTACAGAAGCTCAATTACAATCAGAGGATGAATCCTCTACTGGCTGCAACACTTTACAGCTCTCCCAACCTCAAGACTCTAGAATCTTCAGCCTTCCGTAACCCCAAATCAGCTAGGGTTTCTATTTTCCCACCTATTCTTGACTCGACACTTGCCCCCTTAACTCTACTACTGCCCAGGGTTCCCAAAATAGTCATAAATAGCACTTTTTGGCGGCCTCTAGCTGAATTTCAAAATTTGCAACTCCCTCCAAAAGTAGGTCAACTTCTGGGAAGCATAACTTTTGATCCGAGTGTTCGATTGACGAACCGTTTTAAGCGCCGAAAAGCTCGCGATGTGAACTATCACACTAGAAATTAGTAAATGGATTTCTATCAACTTTTTGAGATGTTATGGGATGTTTTTAGTGCCTCATATCTCGTTTCAAAAATTTTCAGGGGTTTTTCAGAAAACAAAAACTTTAATATCTTTCAGCTCACAAATGATCTTTGCCTGATTCCTTTGCCAAAGGTCTTATATTTCCATTATGTAACTTTCTGTAATTTTTTGCTTCAATCCATGCCCAAATGCAAACTTTCCAAAACAGGCAGGTTGCTATTTTTAGCAGTTTTGGAAAAACTGAAAGTCCTACATCATTATTCTAGATATTATGGAACCAAAAACACTAATTATGGAAAGAAATGAAAACAACTACAATGATTTTGAATTAACTTCTTTTTTGGGTGATGTAAGATTGCCCTTACACCACTGGATGCTCCTGCATCACTTTTAGGTAAATATAAATGTTTCCATACAAAGGGGAATCAGATCCTACTATTCGACATATAATCCATGTTTTAGGGTTATCATATGTAGGATTAGACAATGGCTCCACTAAGAACTCATAACACGACTGATTTTCCAGTATATCCAGGAGTGAGGCAATAGTTACCATGGCATCTACAGCTTTATTCTCCAGTCTAGGTATTTTTTCAAAAGAAATCACAACAAAGTACTCTTTGAAGTCATCTACCATACTCTTGTAAGGTATTAACTTATCATCCTTGGTCTGATAATCATCATTTACCTGATTGATGACTAGTTGTGAATCTCCATAAACATGCAGCTCTTGAACTTTCCATTCTACAACCATCTTGAGACCAATGACCAATGCTTCATATTTTGCCATGTTATTGGTGTAAGGGAATAATAATCTATATGATTTTGGTATCATATCTCCTTGTGGTGTCACCAACAAAATTGTTGCTCTTGACCCATGTTGTGTGTAAGATCCATCCAAATAGAGCTTCCATGCTTGAGTTGTTATATTGAAAATGGATTCATCTGGAAACTCAAAACTTAATGGATTTTTATCAGTCAATGGTGCATCTACTAGCTGATCTACAATCATTTGTCCTTTTATTGCCTTTCTATCCACATATTCTATGTCAAACTCGCTTAGAATCATAACCCACTTTGCCAATCTACATGTCAAAGCTTCTTTACTAAGTAAATACTTCAACAGATCTATTTTGGCTACTAACTTGATTGAATGAGTTAACATATAATGTCTTATCTTTTGAGATGTAAATACTATAGCAAGACATACTCGCTTAATAGGTGTATACTATAACTCATAGCCTACTAGGGTCTGACTGATATAATAGATAGCTCGTTCTTTTCCTTAATAATCTTGTTGTATTCTTTCAAGAGTTGAAAATCTTGTTCACACATCTCATCCCACTTGAAAGGAACATTCTTGTGAAGTAGATGAGTGAAGGGATGACTTTTGTCGACTAACTATGAGATAAACCTTCGGATAGACTACAACTTGCCTTGTAATGATCCCAATTGACTAATATTTTTAGGTGGCATTTCCATTATAGCTTTCACTTTTGCAGGGTCCACCTCAATTCCCTTTGCTAACACTATGTATCCTAAAAGCTTGCAGGATGTGACTCTGAACACACACTTCTTTAGATTCAAACAAACATTGAATTGCTCCAGTCTCTAAAAGATCTTTTCTAATACATGCAGATGTTCTTCCCATGTGAGTGATTTTCCTAGAACATCATCCACATAATCTTCCATAATAATGTGCATCATATCATGGAAAATGGTGGTCATTGCTCTCTAGTAAGTAGCTCCTGCATTTTTCAACCCAAATGGCATGACATTCTAGTAATATGTGCCCCACTGACATGTAAAGGTAGTTTTATGCTAGTCTTCTGGTGCTATTTTGATCTTATTATAACCAAAAAATCTGTCCATTAGGGATAACATAGTGTGTCCCACTGTCAAATTGACAATGATGTTGATATTGGGTAAAGGAAAATCATCCTTGGGGGATGCTTTATTCAAATCTCTAAAATTTGTGCAAAGTCTGATTCTCTTGTCTAATTTAGAAACAAGAACAATGTTGGAGATCCATTCAGGATAATCACTTGATCTGATAAAACCTACATCCAACAACTTCTTCAACTCTTCTTTGACTAAAAGTGCTATATGCGGATGCATTTTTCTCAACTTTTCTTTCAGTGGTTTAACTCTTGGAGCTACTGATAAATGATGCATGATGAGATCTGGATCAAGACCGGGCATATCCACATAGGACCAAGAAAAATCAATCTGCCTCCCTTTAAAGAATTTGATGAATTATTTCTTTTCTTTCTCTGATAAAGATTCTGCTAGATGAATTATCTTTGGGTTGTCCTCTGTACCAATATTCAATGGTTCTACTAGTTCTATTAAGATTGAAGACCTCTCCTGATGTATAGGGTTGGAGAGACTGTCAAGCTTTTCATCCTTTGGTGCCTCAGAGAGGTTTTCACCATCAAATGCATCCTTTATTTTATTTTTTTCATGATCTAATACTGTCGCAGAGCAATTTTCACTATTAGATCCATTTTTTATTTTTATATTTTTGTGACTGAAAGGCTTTGCACTCTCTCCAAAATAAGCCACGTTATTAAGTTCTATAGTGAAACCTGCCTTGTGATCTCCTGGAGATAGATGATCCTTTTGTTCCAAATAGTCAATAATAGCATCATCATTGTGAAAGGTATCAAGTTTAGGGGCCTCTTGTTGTTCCCAATCTATAAGTTCAAGATGTACTAGTGGAAGAGGATCGTCTGGTTGGTCTGACTCAAGGGTAATAATGGTTAGGACGGAAGAGTTCTCTAGGTTTACGGTGGTATCTACAAGGTCTAAAATAGTACTCTCCTTAGGATTATATATCACATGAGATATCCGACCTTCCTCGTAGGACTCACTCTCGATATTTTGCGAATCTAACTCCATTGATCTAGACCTCAAACTTTATCCCTCATAGTATGTATTGGTGGAGTTGTATGTTCGAACTACATCAATTTTCTTATCTTCATAAGATAACTCAGAAAGACTTTCCCATTCCCATTCATTAGAATTTGTTTCACTTCCCTCTTGCAATTTATGAATTTGGTCCACTAGATTTGTAGTAGCCTTTTCTATGACCTTTCCTTTATATCCTAGCCCTTTAGTATCTCAAGTAGACAATGAAGAGGATTGTATGGGTTCAATAATTCCTTCTTTTCTTAAACCTAAGGGACTGTGACCATCAAATCCCATATTCTGCATAATAGTGAAACTCGTGCCATATTGCTCAGTTGGTAATTGTGGTTTTTGTTCTTCTAGCTTGAGTTCATTTTCTTCTTCCTTGTATAGCCATTGGATGATGTCTTTCTCTTCACTTTCTTCTAATAGATTGCCCAATTTGATAAAAGGACCTTCAAGGTGTTTCAATGACTATTGTTTAGATACATATGGTTTGCCATGGGATTTGGGTGAAAGAGGTAATTGTGTCATACAAAAGGATTGTTCAATGGAATACTCTCCAACACCTTTGTCCTTGAGCTTGACTTTCATTTCAGTAGATTTGGATGTAGAGACTAATGAGCTTATATCAACATGGGATGTAGATGATGAGGCTGCACAGTTAGTGGGTATAATGACTTCAAGCTTAGCTTTGATGGTATTGCAATATTGAAAGGGATCAGGATCACCTTGGATTGTAATCTCTTGACCATTGTATGGGAACTTTATACATTGATGATATGTAGATGGTATGGCTTTCATTGCATGAATCCAAGGGCATCCAAGGAGGATGTTATAGGCTAAATCCATGTCAAGGTCTTGACAAACCACATCTTTTTCAATTGGTCCAACTCTTATGGGTAAGACAACAGTCCCTTTAGAAGCTCTTTCCTCTTCATCATATCCTTTGATACTGATCTTCTTCTTTGAGTCTACAACATTTTCAAAAATCCACAATACAAGGATTAATTTTAAGGTACATATATTTAAACCATCTCCTCCATCTATAAGGACTCGTTTGATTCTATGCTTGTGAATGAGTACTTCAATGTGGAGAGATGCATTATGAGGTTGGTGAATGGCCATATCATCATTTTCAGTGAAAGATAGGAAATGAGGCATGGTGAGATGTCCCACCATGGCTTGAAACTGCTCTTGGTCTAGATTTGTGGGTACGGTAGTTTCTAATAAAGACTTTTCTAGGATATCCTTGTGAGATGGTGAAAGACGCAAAATCTCTAATATGGATATGTGTACGGGTGTCTTTTTGAGTTAATCTAAGACATTGTATTGGTTTGATATGGAAGATGGCTTAGGTGGAGCTCCTTGAAGAGTATTTTTTCCTCAACAGGTAGTAACATTACAATCAAGCTTGTTATTAATGGTAATCATATTGACATGTGAATCACATTCAAATATATGATTAACAGTGTACTCATAAGATACTTCCATGTAATTAGCATTATTACCACCATTATTGTTTGTGTTTGAGGAACTTTAGGAAGTGGATTCTTAAATGCCACATGTTCTTCATTAGATGTATGACCATCAATTGATATATCGTCTCTGTCTATTAAGTCTTGAATTGCATTTTTCAACCTTTGACAATCATTTGTTTTGTGACCTTTGCTTCTATGAAACTCACAATAATCAAAATCTTTCCACCATGAAGGTTTAAATTTGGGTTCATATTCTCTTGCTATAGGAAGTGTTATGAGATTATTTGTGATGAGTTTCCTTAAGGCAGATTCAATTGATTCTCCCAATGGTGTAAATCTTCTGTGAGGAGGATTGAAGTTTGTTGGTCTAGGTTCATTATTGGTTGGTTTATTTGAAGAAGCCTTATTTTGTTGACTTGATAAATTTAATATGGGTTGTGTTGGTGTAACATGTTTGGCATCTACAACCCCATCATTCACAATGTTCTTGTTCTTGGTCCAAAATTTAGATTTGTCAATGTTGTTTGAACTAGTAACATCCTTATAGATCTTAATTTGTTCTTTGGCTATAAATGCTTTTTCTATGAGTAATCCCATCTCAATAACCTTACTAAAAGAAGTGGGACATTGGATTTGAAGTTGATAGCTTAAGTTAGTGTTTAAATTGTGGACAAACATTTCTATCATTTGTTTCTCGGGGATGTGGTATGGACATTTGCTTGCAAGTTGTCTCCATCTTTGCAAGAAAGTAGTGAAGGATTCTCCACTCTTTTGTTTATTGTTGCAAAGATCTAACATTGATATATCATGTTCAATGTTATAGGAAAAGTGAGCTACAAATTTGTCTACTAGTTTGTTAAATGTTCAGATTCTAGGAGGTAGACGTGAGAACCATTCCATGGCTTGTCCTCCTAAGCTACATGGAAAGAGTCACATTAGATATGTATCATTGTGAGCAACTTCTAAACATGCAGCACTAAATTCCCTAAAATGGTCACGAGGATCACCTTTTCCCCTATACTTGCCAAATTTGGGTACTTCAAAATTCATAGGAAAAGGTATCACAACCAAGCTTTTATCAAAAGAATAGGGAGATATGTCCTCTAGTGAATATCATTTTATTGAGGATCTAATTGGTAGATCTACAAATTCTTGTTGCAAAGCTTGGATTTGTTGAGTAAGTGCATCTAATGGATTTGTCCCATCCTTAGTTTCCTTGTTCCTAGGAGCTTCAATTTCCTTGTTCTTAGGGGCTTCAGTTTCCTTTGTTTGAATTGTTTCTCTCAATTTGTCAATATCAAAATCATGAGGTAATTTTGCTCCTTGTTGTGCAAGCATAAGGAAATATTTGTGTGGATCCATTGCTATGACTTTATCCATTAGTTTTTGAAACTTTGGGTCTTGTAAAGCACTAATAATTTCTTCTTGGGGGATTTCTTATTCTTATTCATCACTAGAATGACCTTGGCTACCATTGAATGAACTCATTTCTTCTTGTCTTTTCTTTTTGAGACCTAGTCTCAACCATACAAAGTTTATATGAATGATGTTGAAAGTAAGATGTGATGGCTTGGATGAAGTGTAGTTTTGATTAAAGATGATATGATTAGATTGAGGTGTTGATGGTAATATTTCTAAAGTGTTGTTTTGATCTTGTTTAAACAATAATCTTGAGCTATGATAAATAGCTATCAAAGGGTGATCCAAAGTAAGTCAAATAGGGATGATGGATATCGCTATGATGAAGACTAACTTTGTCAAGATTTTTAGTATAGCTCCTAGATAAAGGATGATAAATCCTGATAGGAGGAAACTAACTAATTTTTTGTTGAAATGATAAGATCTCAAAAGCACTTTGTGAAAACCTTGTTAGTAAGTGTGAATGTTTAAAATGGATGGAAGATGTATTTGTATGGTTTAAATGACTTCTGAAATGAATTCTACAAGAAAAAGGGTATCTAAATTTATTGTGTTTATTTGTTTAAGACCTCAAGAAATAGCCTCTGTTATGGATGTGCAGGTTCAAATGTGCAGGAACAATGTGTATATGCGTAGAAACAAAGGATATATGCGTAGATTTATATGCATAGTAACATAGTTCAAATGTGCAGGAATAGTGTTTGTATACACAGCAAGATCATATGTGCAGGAACAATAATTGAATGCATAGGAACAGAGGGTGTATGCATGGTTCTGTGTAAATGACTGTCTCTGATCAATTTTGTTTGTTTTTGGCTCATTTTTCTAGGTAGCCTATTATTTTTGGGATTATTTTTCTCTATTTTAGACAATAAAACACAATGGCTATATGTAACAATTAGTGTATGTTCAAGGCTCATAAAAAGCCTAAATTTCCACGGGTATGACACAATTTTGAAGACAAATCAAATACTTTCTATTCGTAAGGACATGATTTCACTATGATACATCAGACCACACTTGGAATCTCTATCGACTCAAGTGTCATCACACCTAATATGGATGTGTACACTTTTTTGTCTTTGTGAGAGAGGACAGATAGGGACCTCTAGGACTAGAAGGATGACCCAATCATCCTTTCCCCGAAAAGCTACAAGTAGCTTATGCTAAGCCGGGGATTTCTATCTCATCTCAAGCAAGCCTTATGGTGAGTAATCTTGGGGGTGATGTACCCTTGTACTAAAAATTATCGCAATGTTCGGAGGTAAATCAGGTGGTCTCTAACTATGAGGTTTCTAGTTGCTAGTTGGGGGACCAACGCCTTGCGAGCATTCGACAAGCCACTAAAATCTTTAACCAACTTTACTAAGAGTGTAATATACCTTATGCAAAAGGCTAACATTGGTTAGGACTTGGCTTTTTCCTTGACCAATTTATATAGCAGTCCAAATGAAAAATCCGCTTAAGGTCGTCCCCTCTTGGATGAAACACAATCCAAAAGGTAGGCCCTTCTAAGAAAAAGACCAAAATATCATATCCATAATTCACAAAGTGAATAAAGGATACTTTCTAGTGATTTTGTTGGGCATAAACAAAAAATAAAAAGAGATGGGTCTGGTTTTTTATCACCCAAGTTTTTCACAAGGGGAGAGCATACACCTATCACCTCACAAACATGAAAAATACTTGTTTATTTAACAATATAGATTAAGCTAAGTGTGATTAATCTAAGCACACAAGATGCAATATTTGTATGATCAAAGAAAAGAAAAGAAAGTCAAATTAACCCCCAGATTAGACTATGTTTTGATTGTATGCAAGATGTCAAATTAACTTACTAGATTAGACTATGTTTTGAATATATGCAATATGTCAAATTAACTTCCTAGATTAGACTATGTTTTGATTGTATGCAAGATGTCAAATTAACTTCCTAGATTAGACTATGTTTTGATTGTATGCAAGATGTCAAATTAACTTCCTAGATTAGACAATGTTTTGATTGTATGCAAGATTGGATGTGTAAGATTACTTTCCCCTATTTAATCTAAATGCTACTAAATTACCAATGCAAGAATGAATACAACAATGATGAATAAACAAAGGCAATAAACTGGCAAAAACAACTGTTAGTAGTCTTAACATACAGTCTTCGACATTCGAAAGAAGTTGCACCATAGATTAGTAACAAAAATTAATCCAAAAACATAGACCTAAAGTGGCAGATTTAAAAGCGTAGAAATAGATATTATATGTGTAGTAACAGAAGTTAAATGTGCAACAAGATCATATGCATAGGAAGACTGGTCATATGCGCAGAAACAGTGGTCATATGTGCAGAAAGATAGTAATTTATTTTTGTAGAATTAGTCTCTGGTACGATGTGCAAGACTAGAACACAAATGCGCAGGAATGCTCTGTTACAACTGTAAGCACACAAAAACTCAAATTTGGGTGTTAAATTCGGGACAATTCCCCACGGTGGGCACCAAAAAGTGATTGATTATTTGGAAACAATTATAAAAACCTATTAAGCTACCACAATACTCAAAATTTCTACTAAAACCAAAATCACCAATGAAACTAAGAAAAATATAGAATTTGAAATAAACATGATTTATACCTTCAAACTCCAATTTCGCCTTCGTGTCCCATTGTATCCTAACTTCTTGAGATCTTGATTTTGTTGATTACAATTATGCTCTCAGAATTGCACTTCTTTGTTTCAAGATGACTCTAAGATGAATAGACTTGTGGTGGATTTTATGCAAAGTGAATAATTCTACAATGCAAGACTATGATAATGATCTTGATGAAGCTAATGATATTCAACTATGGAGATTGCTAAATGATCTGCAATATGCTAATGGAAGATTTCTAAATGATAATGCTATGCAAATGAAGCCAAAGGCATGCTTTTGATACTTGATATGATTTCTACAGCATGTAAGTACTCTCTCTTGTGTTGTGTAAAATGAGGATGAGGCTTCCTTTTATAGGCAAAGGATGGCTTAGACCCAAGTGGCAAAAGATCAATGGTTGAGGAATTGGTTTTATGATATGTAAGGTCAAGATTGAATTGGTTGGATGAGGGGAGATATAGAAGGAGGATGTTCCTACTACATAGACAAGATGCAGAGATATGTGGGACAAGGAGCCACATGGCGAGATGCTCACAAAGACCATGAGAGAAAGATGGAAGAACATGAGAGAGAAATGTAAGGAGTCTATATTTGTTGGGATGTTGGAGGGAATGTAGGACTCATAAGACAAGTGTCTTATAGTCAACTTTGACCATGATGATGTGGAGAGACCAACTTCTATAAAGTAGGGATGGTTGAGAGGAAATAGGACATGTGTTGAGGATAAATGTTTAATTAAATATTATTAATATTTAATTTATGGTGCAACATGCAGGTGAGGTATCAAATGATGTGTAGGGTGGTGTGGAGGAATGGTGTGGATTTTAGGAATATGACTTTGGCTTAGAATAATAATTAAATAATTAGGATTATTTAATTAGAGATGACTTTAGAAGAATTAAGATATTTAATTAAATAAATTAAATATTATTTAATTATTGGAAGAATAGGATAAATGTGAATCAAATAAATAAATTAGTATATTTATTTATTGATAGAGGAAAAAGAAAAAAATAAATATTAAAATATTTATTTAGTTTATCTCGAACCATTTTTAAGTGTATACACTGATTTGATGAGAATGATATCACTCGCAACTTCTCCCTTAAATACTCAGATGCATCTTTGGGAAGGGGTTTTGTAAAAATATCTACAATCTGATCCTTTGTAGCCACATATTCCAACTTTACCTCCTAATCTGCAACCTTTTCTCTCAAGAAGTGATACTTAATGGATATATGCTTGGTTCTAGAATGCATCACTGGATTCTTTGATATGTTAATGGCACTTGTATTATCACACAAAATAGGAATGGGCTCATCATATATTACTTTGATATCCTTTAGCATCTACTTCATCCACAAAACCTGAGTACAACAAGATTTTGTGGCTATGTATTTTGCTTTTGTTGTTGATAGAGAAATTGAATCTTGTTTCTTGCTTGACCATGAAACCAGTCTATCACCTAGAAAGAAAGCTCCACCACTTGTGCTCCTCCCATCATCAGTGTTGCCAGCCCAATCTGCATTATATATGCAGTCAAAGAGAAGTCCTTTCCCTTCTCATACCACAATCCGTAGTCCAAATTGCTCTTCAAATATCTGAAAATCCTTTTAACAGCCTTCACATGTGTTTCTTTTGGATTAGCTTGAAACCTAGCCACCATACAAACTACTTGCATAATATCTGGTCTTGATGCAGTCAAGTATAATAAGCTTCCAATCATGGACCTATAAAGAGTCTGATCAACTTGAGGTGACTCATCATCCTTGCTAAAATGACAACCTGTTACATAGGTGTACTTACTAGTTTGCAGTCATCCATACCAGACTTTTACAACATCTCCTTGACATACTTGTTTTGTGAAAAAAAGATACCCTTGTCTCATTGAACAATTTGAAGTCCAAGAAAGAATGAAATTTCACCTATCATAGACATCTCAAACTCCTTTTGCATCTCTTCTGCAAACTTTTTGCACATATCATCATTGCCGCCAAAGATAATATCATCAACATATACAACTACTATCAACATTTGCTCACCTTCTACTTTGATATAGATATTACTATCTCTAATACCTTTCTTGAAGCCTTGTTGATGTAAGTACTCGTCCAACCTTGCATACCATGCCCTAGGGGCTTGCTTGAGACCATATAAAGCCTTTCTAAGTTTACATACCAAATTTTGATCTTCTAATAGTTGAAATCCTTCAAGATGCTCTATGTAAACTTCTTCTAGATCACTATTCGAGAAAGAAGATTTGACATCCATTTGATACACCTTGAATTCTTTGTGAATTGCAAATGTAAGGAACATTCTGATTCCTTCCAATCTTGCCACAGGAGCAAAGGTCTCCTCAAAATCAATGCCTTCCACTTGTGAATAGACCTTGCAAACCAACCTTGCTTTGTTTCTAACCACTTCTCCATCTTCATTCAACTTATTTCTAAATACCCACTTGATTCCAATCACATTCTTATCCTTTGGCCTTGGAACAAGTTCCCAAGTTTTATTCTTCTTGATCTAATTTATCTCTTCTTGCATTGCTTGAATCCAACTCTCATCCTTGCTAGCTTTAGAGAAATTCTTCAATTCTATCTTGGACAGTAGTGAAAAATTTACTTGTTCACTGATTTTATCCTAGTCATAACTCCTTCATTCTTGTTTCCAATGATTTGGTTTCTGGAGTGATTCTTCTGAACATACTTTGCAGGTGTCTTGGTAGTCTCCTTGGGTGTTTCTTCTTCTACAACTTCATCTTCTTTTGTGCAGGTTGAATCATTTGAACAATAGTCTTCTTGTTCATGTGTGGATGAATGTAACTCTTCATCAACCCTAACATTTGCACTCTCAACTATCTTCTTTAGTCTCTTATTGTAGCATCTGTAAGCCTTGCTTCTTGTTGAGTAGCCAAGAAAAATGTCTTCATCAGATCTTGAGTCAAACTTGCCCAAGTTTTCTTCATCTCTTCTGATGTAACATTTGCTTCCAAAAAATTTGAAATATTTGACAGATGCAAGTCTACTTTTCCATAGCTCATACGATGTCTTCATGTTGTTTACTCTTAGTTGTCCTTTGTTAAGAATATAGACAGTAGTATGGATTGCTTCTTTCCAATACACATGAGGCAGCTTGGCTTCATTCAACATTTTTCTTGCCATTTCCTAGACTGTTCAGTTCTTCCTTTCAACTATTCTATTTTTTTGAGTCCTTGCAGTAGAGTACTGTCTCCTTATTCCATGTTCTTAACAATATTACTCAAATTCATTTGATGTGAACTCGCCACCTCTATCTGATCTTAGGCACTTGATTCTAGCATTCATTTCATTCTCAACCATAGATTTGAAAATTTTGAATCTATTGAAAGCTTCTAATTTATCTTTTAAAAATGTAACCCATGTCATTCTAAAGTAATCATCAATGAGTAACATGAAATACTTTTCACCTTAGAGACTTCTTGTTTTGGTAGGACCACATAATTTTGTATGAATAAACTCCAATGGCTTAGTAGAATAGTAATCTTTCATCTTGAACTTTGTCCTTGTTTGCTTCCCAATTTGATTTCCTTACAAAAGGTGCTAGTAGGCTTGGTAATCTTTGGCATGTCTCTAACTGAAAGTTTAGAGATGATCTTCACAAGGTTGTCAAAGTTGATGTACCCCATCTTCTCATGCCACAACCAACTCTCATCTATATGTTCTAGAAGGCATCTCGTTTCTTTGACTTCACTAAGATTATACAAATTATTTTCAGTCTTGCTTGCTTCTATCACAAGTTTGCCAGTGCTTCCTCTTCTGATTTCACATTCTTGTGCATTGAAAATGAGATTATATCCTTTGTTACACATCTGACTTACACTAAGAAGATTGTGCTTGAGACCTACATATAGATATTGAATACACCCAAATACTGAGAGGTGGGGTGAATCAGTATCCAATCAAACTTCAAATCCTTTGGAGCAGATTAAAACTTAGACTTTACAACATTAACATAAACATGAAAGATCAACACAATGCATAACAACACATAACACCAAATATATGTGGAAACCCCAAAAAAGGAAAAATCATGGTGAGGATTAACTCACAATACATGGAGCTCATTGCAATAAAAGATTACAATTTTGTTTTAGGGCTACAACCCAAGGAAGCTACTACTCCCTGCTAACTTTGTTTTAGGGCTACAACCCAAGGAAGATACTACTCCCTAAAGAAAGGTTTTAGGGTCACTCCCAAGGAAGCTACAACTCCCTATAGACTTTGTTTTAGGGCTACAACCCAAGGAAGCAACTACTCCCTAAACTAAGAACAAGCTCAGAAATGATTACAACATGACAATCCTACTGTCTGAAATTGATAGTGAAGCTCACTCCTTTTGATGATTGTACTTCTACCTCTACACTCATCTTTTGACGATTGAATCAATTAGGCACACTCTTCACTTCCATCCTGTCTTAAAAATGTCTTCAAGATGAATCAGCACAGGATCTAACACTTCTTCTCTTTCTCTTTCAGTCACACATCATAATGCATTACACATTCATATTATGCTCCTCACATTCACATTCTCACAATCATACCTCACCTAAATCAACTAGGTTTACAATATATACATGATATTACATTGATTACATTACAAGTCAGCCAATACAATAAGAATATTACAATTTACAAGTTGGCAAAAGATCACACAACATGAAACATGTAGAGGGCAAGCCCTAACATGAACTACATGCAACACCAGGAAGGGAAACACACCTTGCAGATTCCAACACATGCTTAACCTACTCCTAAACATCCTTCACAAAATCATCCTTCAAGGAATAACATCCACAGTTACACACATTTGAAATAGGTCGCCCCTAAGCAAGAAAACACAAAGCTTGTAGCACATCGACCATTACAACTTGGTTGTACACATGAATGATTAAACATTACTTGTTCTTCTTCTAGGTGAGTCAGAAGGACCTATACACCATCTGTAAACACTCCTTGAACTCTACATAGCAACAACTTTGTGGCACACATCATCATGTATTTTAAGAATAATTAGGCTTCCAAAACTATCTGTAGCTCACTATCATTTGGAAAATTGAACTTGTGGACCATCAAAACATATAAAACTCATATGGATGCACTCATACACTACTCTGAACATATCCTCAAAACTGTACAGCCATATCTATCACTGTGGAGGAATGTGAAGCATTCCAAATAGCCTTCATCATCACCTCATTTTGCCAGAGCACAAACTAGAACTCTGTCACTTGTAACTTTCACTACTGAAGGTATAATGACTTGAATTATTGGATATAACACCTTCACAACATACTGAACTTAAATTTTGAACCGCATGATCTTATCTTCAAATGCAGAGGAATCCAGAGCATTTTAGTAGGCCTTCTTCCAGTCAACTTCCTATAGCAGAAACCTTCACCAGCTTTCTGAGACTAGAACCTTCTTATATCAACATATACTTCCTTAGGATCATTAGAAAAGAGCATACAACATGTTACATGTCATCAGCAACATCTTCTCAATATCAGCATTGCTTCTAATTTCTATCTTAATCTATCATCATTCATCTTAATGCTTATAATTCCCATCTTAATATATCATCATGATATCATCTTTGCTGACCACAAACATGCTCATTGCAACTTTACTTGACATTAATCAAGGCATGACATTCAACCATGAACATTAACAGCTACCACACCATCAACATAAGCATCCAAGAATAGTGTTGACATCAATGACAACCACATCAGTGACAACCTTAAGTAACATATGTGCAACAATCTCCCCCTTTGGCATTGATGGCAACACACACCTACTCATTCTCCCCCTTTGATATCAAGGACAAAGGGTAACTTATTCTCCTCCCTAGTCACAAACTCTCCTTTTCAATCTTCTCCCCTTGTTAGCAACAACCACTACCTGCTCCCCCTGAGAGGCAGCCACCATTAGTCCAAGAAAAAGATGTAGCATGAATTATTCCCCATGGACAGATTCACCAACTATGCATCTAGCAAGAAGAAGGAAGGGAAATTACCCCTAACTTCTGTCAGGGATACTCAAAACTATCCTATGCAAGAGCCTTTGTGAAAATATTTAAAATCTGATCCTTTGTTGGAACATATCCCAACTTCACTTCTTTCACTGCAATCTTCTCTCTCAAAAAGTGATACCTGATTAATATATGCTTGGTTCTAGAATGCATCATTGGATTCTTGGAAATATTGATAGCACTAGTGTTATCACACAAAATAGGAATAGGCTCACCATACAATACCTTGATATCCTTCAATGTTTGCTTCATCCACAAAACTTGTGTACAACAGTATGTTGCTGCAATATACTCTACCTCTGTAGTTGATAAAGATACTGAATCTCGTTTCTTACTATGCCATGAAACCAATCTGCTTCCTAAAAAGAAAGCAACACCACTTGTACTTCTTCTATCATCAACACAACCAGCCCAATCAGCATCAGTGTAAGCACTCAGATCAAAGTCATTACCTCTTGGATACCATAAGCCATAATATGGAGTTCCCTTCAAGTATATGAATATTCTTTTCACTACCTTCTCTTGAGTTTGCTTAGGGTTAGCTTAATATCTAGCAACCACACATACTGCATGGATAATATCAGGTCTAGAAGTAGTCAAGTACAATAATCCTCCAATCATAGATCTATAAAGAGTCTGATCAACCTCTGGTGACTCATCTACCTTGCTCAAGTAACAATCAGTAACCATAGGAGTACTTACTAGTTTAGAGTCCTCCATACCAAACTTCTTCAACATCTCTCTAACATACTTATCTTGAGAAAAAAAGATAGCATCATCTGGATGAACAATTTGAAGCCTGAGGAAGAAAGACATCTCACAAATCATAGACATATCAAACTCTTTCTACATCTCTTCTACAAACCTCTTACACATACATTCATCTCCACCAAAGATAATGTCATCAGCATATACTGCAACTATCAAAATCATGCCTCCCTCTTCCCTAATGTAAAGATTACTATCTGTGGTACCTTTCTTGAAGTCTTGTTGAAGTAAGTACTTGTCCAACCTAGCATACCAGGCTCTAGGAGCTTAATTGAGTCCATACAAAGCTTTCTTGAGTCTGCACACCATGTCCAGATCTTCTGATAACTGAAAATCATCTGGTTTCTCAATGTCGAGCTCTTCCTCTAGATCACCATTCAAAAATGTTGACTTGACATCTATCTGATAAACCTTGAAGTTCTTGTGAGCAACAAGGGCAAGAAACATCATGATTGTCTCCATCCTAGATATTGGAGGAAAAGTCTCCTCAAAATCAATGCCTTCAACTTGTGAATAACCCTTACATACCAATCTTGATTTTTTCCTCACAAATTCACCATCTTCATCCAATTTGTTCTAAAACAACCACTTAGTTCATATATCATTCTTATTGGCTGGTCTGGGAACTAGTTCCCATGTCTAATTCTTTTCTATCTGATTCAATTCTTCTTCCACTGCTTTCAACCATCCATCATCTTTTCTAGCATCAACAAAGGTTTTGGGCTCTACCTTTGATAGTAAACACAAGTTCACTTGCTCACTTATTTTTGCAAGCTTTCTCGTAGTCAGCACACCTTCATTCTTGTCCCCAATGATCTAATCTACTAAATGATTCCTCTAAACATACTTTTCTAGAGTCTTAAGGATCTGCTATGATTCTTGTTCCTTTTCTTCCTTCTCCTCTTCTTCTTCTTCTTCAATGCAAGGAAGTATATTAGATCTGCAGTCCTCTGGTTCTTGTGAGATCTAATACAAGTCTTCATCTACCTTGACATTTATGCTTTCAATCATCTTTCCCAATCTCTTGTTGTAGCATCTATAGGCATTGCTTTTGGTTGAGTAACCAAGAAAGATTCCTTCATCACACCTTGCATCAAACTTCCCAAGGTCTTCTTCATCTCTCCTGATGTAGCATTTACTACCAAAGATCCTAAAATATCTAATAGTGGGAGGTCTTCCACACCATAGCTCATAAGGGGTCTTAGTGTTATTGACCCTCAATTGTACTCTATTGAGAAGATAGACAACAGTGTGAATTGTTTCCTTCTAGTACATATTAGGCAAATCTGCATCTTTCAACATTGCCCTAGCCATCTCTTGCACAATCCTATTCTTCCTCACCACTACCCACTCTATTGAGGGGTCATAGGAGTAAACAGATGTCTCCTAATACCATGATCTTCACAAAACTTTTCAAATTCATTTGAAGTAAATTCACCTCCTCTATCAGACCTTAAGCATTTGATATTAACATCCATTTCATTCTCAACTATTGATTTGAAAATCTTAAATTTATCAAAGGCTTCTGATTTTTCTCTTAAGAAAGTAACCCAAGTCATTCTAGAGTAATCATCAATAAGCAACATGAAATACCTTTCACCTTGTTGACTCTTTGTTCTTGTAGGGCCACATAGGTTAGTGTGAATCAGCTCCAATGGCATTAAAGAAGAATACTCCTTGCTCTTGAAATTTTTTTGTCTGCTTTCCCATTTGACATTCCTTCCATAATGTGTTTGCAGGCTTGGTTATCTTACGCATATCTCTCACTGCATGAATAGAGTTGATCTTTACCATGTTATCAAAGTTGATGTGTCCCATTCTCTTGTGCCACAGCCAACACTCACTAGATTGAGCCAATAAGTAGGTTCTTCCGTTTACCTCCTTTAGATGATAGATCTCTCCATATGTCTTAATATCTTCTACAACCAATTTTTTGGACCCTTCCTTCTTGATTTCACAACCTTTGGCATGAAAGGTAAGATTGTATCCTTTACTACACATATGACTAACACTAAGAAGATTGTACTTTAGCCCTTTGACATAGAGGACATCCTTAGTCCTGTTCTTTCCATCAATAGTTATATAGCACCCATTCCATAGATTTGTACTCACTCATCACCACCAAACTTAACAGCTCCACCATTCCACTTCTTAAGGCTGATAAACTTCTCCTTGTCACCAGTCATGTGGTTAGAGCAACCATTGTCAATTACCCAAGCATTGGCTTCTTTTTTTGCATGAAAGGCAGTCCATACAACCATTGATTTTTCATTATCTTGATCATCCTACAAGGTACCAGACTTTTCACAATTCCCAATATCATCCTTTTTGTCACCAACATTTAAGGCCATGAAAAGTGTTTCATCATTTGAACGAACATGATCCTCATCTTCTGAAGAATAGTTGTTCTCCATGGAATACAGACTTCTTTTGGGCTTCTCTCTTTTGTTGTTATGCTTTGAATCTTGAAAAGGACATTTAGAAGCAAAATGACCAATTTTCCCACAATTGAAACATTTGAAAGGTAACTTACCTTTGTATTTTCATGTGCGCTTCTTCAATCTCCATACAAAGTCTGCATCTACCTCATCAAGGTCATCATCTTGATCAGTTATTTGATCTTCTGCTTTCTTGCTTGCTTTGAATGTTGCTTCCTTCTTTGGAGAACCTTTGTCAAATTCTCTCATTTCAAAGGTTGTGAGAGAGCTAAACAATTGATCTATTGTATATTTATCCAAATTCTGAGTCTCCTCAATAGCAGACACCTTATGACTGTAGGATTTAGGAAGAGATCTCAAAACCTTCTTCACAATATCATCTTCTTTCACTTTTTCCACCAAGACCTCTGATGCCATTAACTATTTCATCCACCCAGAGCATGTAACTATTAATGTCTTCATCTTCTATTATCCTCAGGGTCTCAAATTTGCTCTTGAAGATTTGCATCTTGGCCTACTTCACTTTACTATCTCCTTCATAAATGTTGCTAAGTTTTTCCCAGACATCGTAACTCATTACCTTCAGAAGTTCTTAATCAGCTAACCCACTCATGATAGCACTCTTTGCCTTGGCATTATTCTCATATAACTTAATCTCATCTGCATCTATAGGATCACTAGCAGGAGCATTGTAACCCTTCTTGACAGATTGCCAAATACCAAACCCTAGAGAAGATAGATAGTTTTCCATCCTTAGCTTCCAAAAGGAATAATTTGTTCCATCAAACATAGGTGCCTTGTGAGATCCATTATGATCCATCCTGGACCTTCCTTAAGATGTTAAGCTTCTTCTAAGTAACTTGGCTTTGATACCAATTGTTGAACACACCCAGATACTGAGAGGGGGCTGAATCAATATCCAATCAAACTTCAAATCCTCTGGAGCAGATTAAAACTTAGACTTTACAGCATTAACATAAACATGAAAGATCAACATAATGCATAACAACACATAACACTAGATATATGTGGAAAACTCAAAAAGGAAAAAACCATGATGAGGATTAACTCACAATATATGAAGCTAACTACAATAAAAGATTACAACGTTGTTTTAGGGCTACAACCCAAGGAAGCTACTACTCCTTGCTAACTTTGTTTTAGGGCTACAACCCAAGGAAGATACTACTCCATAAAGAAAGGTTTTAGGGTCACTCCCAAGGAAGCTACAACTCCCTACAAACTTTGTTTTAAGGCTAAAACTCAAGGAAGTGACTACTCCCTGAACTGAGAACAAGCTCAAAAAAGATTACAGCATGACAATCCTTCTACTATCTGAAACCAACAATGAAGCTCACTCCTTTTGATGATTGCACTTTTGTCTCTTCACTCCTCTTTTGATGATTGAATCAAATAGGCACACTCTTAACTTCCCTCCTATCTTAAAAATGTCTTCAAGATGAATCAAGACAAGATCTAACACATCTACTATTTCTCTTTCAGTTGCACATCATAATGCATTACACATTCATATTCTTCTCCTCGCATTCACATTCTTGCAATCATACCTCACCTAAATCAACTAGGTTTACAATATATACATGATATTACATTGATTACATTACAAGTCGACTAATAGAATAAGAATATTATAATTTACAAGTCAGCCAAAGATCACACAACATGAAACATGTAGAAGGCAAGCCCTAACATGAATTACACGCAACTCTAGGAAGGGAAACATGCCTTGCGGATTCCAACACATGCTTAACCTGGTCCTAAACATCCTTCATGGCATCATGCTCAAGGAATAACATCCACACATTACACACATTTGAAATAGGCTACCCCTAAGCAAGAAAACATGAAGCTTGTAGCACATCGGCCATTACAACTTGGCGGTACACACGAATGATTAAACATTACTTGTTCTTCTTCTAGATGAGTTGGTAGGACCTATACACCATCTCCAAACACTCCTTGAACTCCACACAACAACTTTGTGGTGTACATCATCATGTATTATGAGAATAATTAGGCTTCTGGAACTATCTTTAGCTCACTGTCATTTGGAAAACTAAACTTGCGGACCATCAAAACATCTGAAACTCATATGGATGCACTCATACACTACTCTGAACACATCCTCAAAACTGCACAGCCATATCTATCACTGTGGAAGAATGCGGAGCATTCCAAATAGCCTTCATCATCACCTCATTCTGCCAGAGCACAGACTAGAACTCTGTCACTTGTAACTTTCACCACTAAAGGTATAATGACTTGAATTCTTGGATATAACACCTTCACAACATACTAAACTCAAATTTTGAACCACATGATCTTATCTTCAAATGCAGAGGAATGCAGAGGAATGCAGAGCATTTTACTAAGCAACTTCCTGCAGTAGAAACCTTCACCATCTTCTGAAGACTAGAACCTTCTTATATCAACATATACTTCCTTAGGATCATCAGAAAAGAGAATACAACATGTTGTAGGTCATTAGCAATATCTTCTCAATATCACCATTGCTTCTAATTACCATCTTAATGTATCATCATTCATATTAATGCTTATAATTCCCATCTTAATATATCATCATGATATCATCTTTGTTGACCACAAACATGCTCAATACAGCTTTACTTGACATTAATCAAGGCATGACATTCAACCATGAACATCAGCAACTAGCACACCATTAACATAAGCCTCCAAGCATAGTGTTGACATCAATGACAACCCAAATAGAGTGTTGACATCAATGACAACCACATCAGTGACAACCTTAAGTAACATATGTGTAACAATAGAACATGTTTTGTCCTATTCTTTCCATCAATACTTACTATGCCTTTGTCACATGTTTTTGCAGAGGTATTGTTTCCAAACTTGACTGATTTGCCATTCCATTTATCAAGGCTAATAAACTTACTCTTATCTCCTATCATGTGACTTGAGTATCCACTATGTATAACCCAAGGATTTGCTTGTCCTTATGCATGAAATGCAGCTTAGACAATCATTGAGTTTTCACCTTCATGATTGTTCTTCTTGATTTTCCATTCCTTATGATCTTCAGGAATGTCTATCCTTTTGTCTTAGTTGTCAAGATCAATCATCTAAGGTTTTGAATTTGCCAAACTACTTCTGTAAAACCTTGCTATGTGCCCAAAATTGTTGCAAATATGGCATATTATATTGAAATCAAACAAAGGGGCAAAAGAATGTCTACGTACATAATTGTTTTTCCTCATTCTCGATCTGCACTCAATGGCTTTGTGGCTATACTGATTGCAACTGAAACAATAACCAGAGAAAGCATAATTGAACCTGTTCATGAATGTCTATCTTGCAGGAGTTGACCTTCTAAATTTTCTTCTTTGAGAGATGAGAGGGATGAAATCAACTTCTTCAATTTTCTTGCTCTCTTTCTTCATTGGGATTTCTTCATTTTGTATTGTCTTCTCTGATTCAGTCTTCTTTGTACAAGCATAAGATTGTGTGGCTTCTTCATCATAGCCCAAACCTAATTTTATTAATAGAGGTCTCTGAATGTTTATTATATCATCCAGAATTTCAGAGCTCTTTCCAAACTTGATATTCTTACTCAACTAATCATGAACTTTTTCAACTTCCTTGCTTAGTGAAACAATTTCTTCTTCAAGTTTTAAACACTCATATGATTTGTCTTTGAAGGTAGTGTTCATGATGTCTACAATCCTTTTTCCTTCTTCAATTTAAATCTTCAAGCTAACAATCATTTCCTCTGATTCTTCGAGCCTTGCCTTTTGTTCTTCGTTTTATTTTCTTGCTAAATCCAAGTTTTCAAGTGCATAGATCAGTTCACCTTCAAGATCAACTTCACATTCTTCTTCATCAATGATTGTCATGTCTTCTTCATCATTAGCAGTGCTAACTGAGTTGTCCAAAACTTCCATAGCCATGAATAGGGCTTCTTCTCCTTCATCTTCTAATGGCTAGTTGTCTGCTTCTTCTGCTGAACTACAATCATCCTTAGAGTAAAGGATTTTCTTTTTCTTGTTGAAGTTAGATCTTTTGAAACCCTTTTTGCTAGCTTCACTCCTTCTAAGAGGACATTTAGATGCATAATTCCCAATTTCACCACAGTTGAAACACTTGAAAGGCAACTTACCTTTGTACTTACCTGAACCCTTCTTTAACTTTCTTACAAAGTTTGCCTCTTCTTCCTCAGATCCACTGCTTGCATTAGATGCTTCTTCTTTCTTTGTTGATTTGAATACATCATCCCTTTTAGATGTGTATTTTCTTGCATTTCTCATCTCATAGGTAGTGAGGGTACCAAATAATTCATCCATTGTAAATTTATCTAGATCTCTTGCTTCCTCAATGGTAAAAACTTTTGAATCATACCTTTGAGAGAGTGATCTTAGTACTTTCTTAACAACCACTAAATCATCTACCTCTTCACCAAGACCTCTGATCGCATTCACAACTTCATCTATTCAGAGTAGATAGTCAACTACATTCTCTTCTTTCATCTTCAAATTTTTAAATTTACCCTTGAAGGTCTGCAATTTTTCTTTCTTTACCTTATCATCTCTTTTATAGAGATTTTTGAGTTTATCCCATATGTCCTTGGTCATCTTGTACTGCATTACTTTAACAAACTTTGTAGTAGTTAGACCACTTAGAGATAGCATTCTTAGCTTTAGCATTGTTCTCACAAGCCTTTTTATCATTCAGATCTGTGAGAGGATTTGCAGGAGCAGTATAAATGTCAATCACAAATCTCCAAACATCATACCCTAGAGAGGTAAGATAGGCTTTCATCCTTATACTCCAGAAGGCATAGTTAGATCCATCAAATAAAGGTGCTGTGTTAGAAGAGGATCCTTCTTGTCTAGCCATGTGTTCTTATCCAAGATCTACCTTTAGCTGTTAGGCTGCACCAAGGAACTTATCTCTGATACCAATTGTTAGAACATGCATATATACTGAGGGGGGTGAATCAGTATATACTATTTTTTAAATCAATTCTATTACAACAGGATCTTTACTACATCAATCAGATTATGTAAGAACTATGCAAACATAAACACATCCACACAAGAGACAATAACACTAGATTTTACGTGGAAACCCAAGAAGGGAAAAACCACGATGAGCAACATGCTTGGATCTACTATCCAAATCTAGCCTCACAAAAATGAAACAATGAGTTACAGTATTTTGTAGGCTCTAACCCGCAGGAATTTCAACCTGAGAAGGACAGAAATCCTTTTACAAATCTGTAGGCACCAACCTATAAGAGATTTCAATCTCCTTACCAAACTAAGCACCAACCCAGCAATGAAGCACCAACTTCAACCTCTGAGAAACAAGCCAACAATGAAGCACTAACTTCAACCTATGAGCAACAACCTAGCAAAGAAGTGCCAACTTCATCTTCTAAGCACCAACCCAGCAATAGGCTCCAACCCCCACACAAACTAGGCCCCAACCCAGCAAACTGAAACATAGTCAATCAAAACATTCACCACCTATTGTGCAAATTTAGGATCATCTTTAGTTCATGCCCTTCGCACACTTCACAAATTTATACTCACCTGTTCACTTGATGTTCACATATATTTCGCATATCCAGACACTCGCATATGTATTTAGATTTTTTGCTTCAATGCACACATCTACGACTCATCCTCAAGTGCACAAACTAATCTCCTTTTTATATCAACCTGTATAAAATAAATCTTCATTGTCGACTCCACTATATCACATTAAAACAATCTCCAAGGTCAGTTCTGTATTTTGAATTCCAACGAATACATTTCAAAAGGGGCAGCCCAACCTGTAATTCTACGCTTTGAAACTATGCCCAAATTACACAAACTTAGGATGGCCCAATCCACATATAGGTCAGGACCCAAAACTAAAATTCCCACATGTTATAGCAATGGCCCTAATATTTAAATCTTTGATCTATATTGTTGTTAATCCATCTCACCAAGTCAACCTCAACCATATATTTAAATCTTTAATTTAAATATATTATATCTTCACATCCATGACCTTTACTTATTTTACCTTCAATGCCTTTATCAACAAAACAGGTGAGCCATGAACTACCTTTCAAATAGCCTTTATCGACAAAAATCCCTTTCTACAAACTTAGAAACCTTTTTTATTCACTATCGGCAAATTTGCATTTTCATGAACCTTTAACTCTTCTTTACTTACTTATCAGCAAATTCCCATTGTCATGAACCTTGGAATCCCTTCTCCATTATCAGCCAAAGATGACTTTCACGAACTTGACCTCACAAGCCTTTGTCGGATAGTCGGCGAATTGGTGAATTTGAGAACTTGTGAACCAACCAACTTTTATTGTGTTAAGTTCGTAAACCTGATATTTAGCTGACTTAACTTTACTTTCTCCTTCATTGACAAATTGGCAAACTTTGAAATTTACGAACCAAATAACTTTCCCTTTGTTAAGTTCGCGAACTTGATGTTTTTGCACTAACTTAACTTTACTATCTCCTTTATCGGCAAATCGGCGAACTTCAAAACTTACGAACCAAACAACTTTCCCTTTGTTGAGTTTGCGAACTTGATATTTTGTCAACTTAACTTCACTTTCTCCTTTATTAGCAAATCGGCAAGTCAACAAACTTTGAAACTTGTGAACCAATCAACTTTCCCTTTGTTGAGTTCTTGAACTTGATATTTTGCCAACTTAACTTCACGTTCTCCTTTGTTGAAAAATTGGCAAACTTTGCAACTTGTGAACCAACTCTTTGTTGAATCTTCAAACTTTATTCTTCATGCCTTCATTGCCCAACTTTCCTGTTGGTGAACTAGCTGTTGGAGAAACATGATGTCAGCGAACTTAAGAGTTTGCAAATCGAATGATTCGCCGACCGAAGACAAAAATCATTCATGCCTTAGAATCTTTTATTCTTCTCATCAACAAACCAGATGTCGGGAAAACTAGTCATTGGTGAACTTGCGAGTTCGCAAACTGAGCAATTTTTGTTTTGACTACATATTTGCAAACTAAGCAATACTATTAGACCAAAACCTTTTTAGCCTCTTGGACCAAACATGCTTAGGATCATGGTGGGACCAAAGCTAATTAATCTTTCTAAACAAATTCTTAGAATAAGACAAAATAACATATAAATATTTAGGAGAAACTTGAAAAAAACTTTTACCACCAAACCACCAAATGTAAATTTTCTAGAGAGAATCATCCCATAAAATAACCTCAAAATTACCCATAAGACCTACATTTTGAACCATAGAATAAGTCCTCTTCTATTGTTCTGGTATATCATACTTACATTGGATGTACTCCCAAGGCAACAAACTCCCATTATACAACACATTATCAATCCATTTAATACCTTTATTGCACCAAGCCTTAGAGGAACATCCTCTTATTGAGGCTAAAAGACAATTTTTACCCTCTAAAGGCCACCACAAAGATTGAAACCTCAATACTTTATCCTTATTTGGACTAAACACTCCATACCCTTTTGTGAATCCTTTAACAACAAGCCAATCCTTCCATATTGAGCCAAAAATTGTTGACCCAAAAGGTTTAATATTAAATTTACCAAATAGAATATCCTAAATATGAAGGCTATTCCAATTTTGATTTAATTTTAGAACACTATTAGTAAGATTAAATCTAAAAAACACCTTCCAAGGCTTATTACCATGCATAGATTTAATGACCCATTTCACACCTATAGATGCCCCATGCAAAAAAATATCTTTAAACCCATGGTCCCAAAGTTCTAGATTTAACACACTAATCACAAGAAACTGCATGTCTTTTCCTATTACTCTTTCCATTAGACCACATAAAGCTTCTAATAATCTTCTATAACTGGTTAATCTGAGAAGTAGCCAACCAACAAGATGAAAAATAAAAATAAAAAGTATATGAAGAAAAAATCTCTTGCTAAACTTAAAACCTCCCAACCAAATAAAGAAGCTTGCCCTACCATTTAATAACCTTGAGATTAACTTTTTTTCATAACCCAATTCCACATTGATTTTTAAAAAGTCTTCAAAGAGAAGGGAATTCATAAATATCTTATTACTACAATCTAGCCATTGTATTTCTAAACTTTTTCTAAAATCCAATTAGGATAAGACTCATTCCAACTAAGAACCTTAGTCTTATGAATAGAAATATTTGACCCAAAACCAACACAATAAATGTTAAATCTATTATCTAGACTATTCAAGTTCTACTCATCCATAATGACATTAATAGAAATATCATCAAAAAATTGAAGATCAATAATAGAATCCCCTAAAGGAAAGCATAAACCCTTAATTGGAGTCCCTAGAGAGGTCTCTTAGAAAATAATAAATTGATTAAGTAGCCAACACAAAAATATGTGGGGCAAAGAGCACCCTTGTCTAATAGACCTTTGAATAGGGAATGATTCAAAAAGCTCTCCATTCACACTAATTTGAGTAGAAGAATATTTAAAAATAATATTGACCATTCTACAAAATAATTCCCAAACCCCAATGATTTCAACATTAAATTAATAAAAGAGCACTCAATTTTAATGTAACATTTTTTAAATCAAGAAGAATTATGGAAAATAATTATTAGACTGTTTATCCTAGTGCATCCACTCTTATCTAGTAATTAAATTATCTAATATATATCTACTTTTAACAGAACCATTTTGAGAAGGTGAGATAGGATTAGGCAAGAGTTTCTAGACTCTCAAAGCAAGGACTTCAGCATAAATTTTATAAGATACATTTAACAGATTAATTGGCCTCCAATTTTTTAATTGTTTAATTGAGTATAATTTCCATCTTTAGCAATCAACTTGATTATACCCTCATTGATTTTCTCCCCTAAAGTTTTGGTTTTAATTGCCTCTTTGTAAACCAAATATAGAATTTTACTGATTCAATTGTTATTAGCTTTATAAAATTCTACTAGAAATCCATCATAGTCAAAGGATTTACCTTTCTTCAAGTGGATAATTGCATTAATAATTTCATATAAAGAAAGGGAACAATACAAATCAAGAGAGTTCTTATAACCAATCTTATTAGGGATAGCTTTAGAAATATTTCTCTAGCTTTAAGAATTGCATCACTATTACCAACAAAAGAAAAAAAATTGCTATAGAAATCCTAAAAGGCATTCCTTACACTAACATCATCCTCTACAAGAACATTATCTACAACAACACCAATTCTCTCCATAGCATGCTCAAATTTCAAAAAATTAAAGAAAATTTTAGAACTCATGTCACCCTAATGTAACCACATCAACTTGGACCTATATTAAGCCTTTATAGCCTGATAAATTGGTTGCACCCAAGAAAATGCTTAAGATCCATTGCTCCATGCTATATGTTCGCATCAAAGCAATTGAGTTAAAGCTTAGATTCAACCACAATAAGCCTTTCTTTCCACCTTCTCATCCTATCAACTGTTTACTTGGCATTATTTTACAAAAAAGCTCAAAAATTTGACAGCAGACTCCCTTGCTTTATTCTATCTGCAGATATAAAAACTAACTGTAGACACCTAAAAATGTCTTCACCAACTAAACATCTTCCGACATCACCCCAATTAATTAATTAAATTTTTATTTAATTAATTACACCATCCCAACACCTGATTATTCACCTTCTCTTCATCATTTCATCTTTTAAATTAAATTAATTTAATTAATTCAATGGTTACACTTACTAACATTAGCCCAATTAATTAAATAAATATGCAAATATTTATTTGGTTAATTTCACCATTTCCCTAAACCCAATTAATTAGGTAAATTATGTTTATCTAGTTAATTCAGCCTACTAATTAGCCTACCCCTAACCTAGTTGATTAAATACCTATTATTTAATTAGCTACCCTAGCCTACATTGCCCCTAGACCTAAGATTAATAAAATAAATCCCTATTTAATTAATCTTAACTCCTAATTAACCCATTCCCTAATTTACTACAGCCATATTAATTAAACTAATCCCCTTATTAGTTTGGTCAAACCCCACTTAACACTCATCCCCACATCTCCCAAATAAAAAATTAGCCTTTATTCCACATAAGGCAATTTTTTATACACATTTTGTCCTAAAACTCATTAATGAGTTCTTACACACATAACATGTCATATTTCTCATTTATGAGAACTCTTCCCCAAATGAATTTAAAATTCATTTTTAATCCTCACCTCTTCCCAAAAATAATTTAAAATTTCTTTTAAATCCAACTCATCTAACTCCATTAATGAACACCCCTTCCCAAGGTGAATTAAAAATTCACTTTTATTCTCATCCCTCCATTATGGTTGATCAAATCTAAGCCCTCCATCTCACATTCATCCTCATCTATTGATCTCTACTTTCAATTTCAACCATTGGATCAAATCCCTCTCCAAAATGCCTATAAATACAACCTCTCCCAAGCCATTTGATCGTCCAAGTTTAGTGTATTGTTATCATGCCAAAATCTCTCCATCATCTCATCTAGAGCTAGGCTTTGTAGTTACTTGCATATGCATTTGAGAGCATTTTACATTGAAGCCATGGGTGAAGCTAGAGAGTAAGGGTGCACTCTCTCAACCTTATCAAGGAGGAGGATCTCATTTGAAGGTATAAACTTGTGTCTTCTTGCATTTTGTTTGTGTTTTTCACTTCATTTGTTTTCCTCATCTTCATTTAGCACCCCCGGTGGGACCCCATGGTCCCAAGCTACTAATTTTTGTGTGAGTTTTTGTGAAAAAAGATGTGTTTTGTAGGTTTTAGCGCCAAAAGCCTTCTGTTTGGCACCATTTGGTCTCGTAATGGCACCATTTCCTAGATTCGTAGCACCATTCTTCACTATTTTGGTGCTATCCTAGGACAAAATTTAACATTAACCTTAGAGCTTGTGTTTTGGATTTTAATGCTTTTTTTTAGGTTTTAACAAGCTCCTAGGTTTCTTTGCTCTTTGTTTGGACAGTAAACACAAAGAGATGGGGGGTTATAATGTCAAAATTAGTCTAGGGGTATATGAAACAATTTCCTATCTAACCCTAGCTTATTTTGTTTGTTTTTACTCTACTTACCACCTCTTTTTTGGTCTTTTGAATGTTGCTTGGCAGGGAGAGAAGCACTAACCTTGTTTGAGTTAAGATTTTAAGACTAATGTGTGTTTTACAAGCTTTTTAGGGACACTGTGTCATTTTGGTGCCTTTCTCACACAGTTTGGTGCTATCGGGCTCAAAAGACAGGGTAAGTTCAGGTAAAACATGCTTTAGCACCTTTTCCTTAGGGTTTGACGCCATTTCTGTTACTTTTGGCACCATCTTTAGAATTAGCGCCTTTTGGCATTTCTGTGGTGCCATTCTGGTTTTTCATTGTTGTCAGTCAAAATATTTCCTAGTTAGTACTTTAGCACCATTTCCTTTTATTTTAGCGCCATCTTCCTGATTTGTGGTACCATTACTGTCTATTGGGGCACTATTTTATGTGCTAACATTGGGATCTGTGCAGGTGTTTGATAGGGTTTTGCAAGGAAAAAGAATGCTAGCCAAAAAACAAAATCAAAACTACTAACGTTTCCTTACAGGGTTTTGTTAAATTAGAAACATTTACCTTTGTGCACTAAAATGAACTTTGTGTGCTTAGCTTAGAAAACATTTACTTTTGGTGCACTTAAAATAAACCTTGTTTGCAACAAATGTAGGAACACTTCGTTTTGGGTCCTTAAAAAGAACTTAGATTTTGTTTGAAGTGTTTTGTGCACTTGCACATTATGTTAGTAGAACCCAAGGGGTAGAATCAAAGTATCCTCTCCCCTCGCCTTCAAGATCTTGAGTGAAGAGAAATGGTTATATTCTCTTCTTTTTCATTTTCTTAGAGAGCCCTTGCTTGGTGGGAAAAGAGGTACTCACCCCAAGGGAACGACCTCAAGTGGTACTTTCGTTCAGTTTGCTATGTAAAAAAGGGATAAGGTGAAAGCCAAGTCTAACCAGTATCAGTGCTTACCGTACAGTGCTAGTTTGAAAGGAGGCGTACCTTGTGTATATGAGACTCCTAGTATGACTAGTTAAATCCTTAAGTGGCTTGTTGGACATCCATAACATGCCAATCCCCCAAATATCCCCCACTAAACATCTTTGGTTAAAAGCCTACCCTTTTTCAACCTTGTGGCGATTTGTTCAAGGCAAGAGAACACATAATCCTCTCAAGATTCTCACCATGTGGCTCCCTTGAGATGAGATGGGAATCCTCAGCTTAGCATAAGCTATACATAGCTTTCCAGGGAAAGGGTGGTTGCGTCATCCTTCCAGTGCAGGAGGTCCCTATCCATCCTCTCTCAAGAAGACAATATAATGGACACACTTAGTAATCAGTGTGTTTGCATTTGAGTCAGAGATTCCAAGATGTGGGCTTGACAAATCACCATTCACCTTGACCTTAGGTAGAATAAGCATTGTCTTCAAGTGTTTTTGTGATTGTGTTTATACCCATGTAAATTTGGGCCTTGAGGGGCTTCTTGAAAATACACATCACGTTTGAACCTCCCATACGACCTTTGGCCATTGTATTTTCTTGTTTGGAGTGTTTGTATTGCTTTCCAAGGAACTATCATTGACCTTATCTGAAGCCACCTCAATCATTGAACCATTGAAACCTTTTAACATTATTGAATCAATCATTTGACCTTCAAAATCCAAAAATTTGAGACCAAAATCCAAAAATTTGCCAAAATTTGCCAAATACCGAAGAAAAATCTAAATAACTATCTCATTTTGGTGCCAAAACTTCTCTGTTTGCCACCTAAAAATTCATCTGTGGTGCCATTTTCCCTAACGCCTTAATTCACTATTTTGGCACCATTTGTCAAATCCCTGGTGCCATTACCCACTATTTTGGGGCCTTATCCCTAGAATTTGGCACCATTTGGAGATCAAACATGTTTTGGAATCCTTGAGTCTTGCTTAACCATAATCTGTGGTGATTGTCAAATCCATCGAAACCATAGTCCACAACCATTTTGCCCATCAATACACCTCCATTGTAACCTTAGAGAAAAATCATTTTGACTATTGGACCCTCCATCTCATTAATGACTAAGCTTAACCATAATCCTTTGATTTTCACTTTTTGGACCTTCACCCCATCCATTCCAAAATTTCATTCCAAACCAACATTTCCTAATTCTATCCAAATTATATCCATCAAATCCAAAATCAAAATCACCCAACATCCAAAACATCAACCATATCCAAATCAACCCTTGAGCAAAGAATTAAATCTAGATCTTATTATCTTTTTAACAATCCATCTTACTTGTTGGTCATTAGTCTACCTACAAGTAAAATAATCATCCTCCTTTTGCCTAAGGTCATAAGTCTACCTTAATTAGAAGAAACATCCATTTTGTAACTCAAATACCTAGATCTATTTTATCTCACCACTTGGTTTGAACATCCTCCCAAACATCATCAAATCATTCAAAACATCCAAATCACCTAAGGTTTGCTTTAGTTGATTATCATCCAAAACTCCATTTATCCAAAACAATCTAAGGTCTTCCTTGGTTGATTGTTATCCAAACCATCCTATAACTATCCTAATCACATCATCACCCCTTTTCACATTCATCCTCAAATCATTCATATTGCTTCATCTACTCCTACCATCTCCTTTGGTCCAAAATTTTTGAAATCAAATCACCCATTTATCTTTGAGGTCCTAACCTCCAGGATTTATTATCCATACATATCATCCTTAGGTTTGGAACTTTTGAGAATTTATTCTCTCAAGCTAAGAACCTATATCTTACCATATCATATCCATATCACTATTCACCCTTAGGTTTAGAATTTTAGGATTTCATTCTCTTTAGGCTAAACCTCTTCTCACTTCATATCACATCTTCATCACCACCTACTATTCCAACTGAGATCTATGGGAAGGGTCTTAAAATTGTCAAATACATGGGCTACAAAGGCCAAGGCGGCATAGGCCTTCATGAGCAAGGGATTATGGAACCCCTCCAAGCAACAAGAAACCCACATTTTCATGGGTTAGGGTATGGGAAACAAGAGCCTACCCCCACTCATGATGAATGTATCTTAAGCGAGGTCGCTAAGGCCTTCCCCGCAGTCGACAACATCAATGAAGAAGACCATCAAGACTCCTTTAGTGACTTCACCGAATTCTTCGAATCCTCCATATGCACCATCTATACCCTAACCACCATGCCATCCACCTCTAACGACTTGCCTTTTGTTTACCCCCAAATCATAGATTTAGAACAAGGACCTCGCGTCCTTGATGTTGTACAAAATGATGAAGCAATAGCTGAGATGATGGGGGTTAGAGATCACTTTCCCCTGGGAGACCACAAGGCTAGATATATCATGGAACTCAACGCATCTGCATACTTCGAGGAGACAACCCAAGCTCTTAATTGCAAAAACATAAAAATAAAAATAACACCCCCTAGTGAAAACTACTTTGTGGCACTTTTAGGTGAAAAAAATCAAAATAAAGGACGTATCACCTAGTGAAAACCTCCATGAGGTGCTACGAGATGAGAGCATGGGCCTTCCCAAAGTATCTGAATTATATCAAGAAAGATTACCTATCTTAATTGAAGCATCACAGGAAATGAATCTTGGAACAGAAGAAGCACCAAAAATCACATTAATAGCTGAGTCCCTCACAACAAAGGTACAAGAGAATTTCTTATCCTTTTTCAAACAAAGAAGCCATAACTTCTCATGGACCTATGCCGACATGCCGGGACTAGATCTCGCCCTAGTTGTTCATCATCTTGTGGTATGTCCTGATGCGAAACTAGTGAAGCAAAAGCTAAGAAAGATGAATCCCCAAATAGCGCTCCTTATCAAAGCGAAGCTCAAGAAACTCCTAGATGTGGGGTTTATCTGCTTGATAGATTACCCCAAGTGGGTATCCAATATTGTACCTATAGCCAAAGTCACTAGGGGCATCCAGTGCTGCATAGATTTTAGAGATCTCAATAAAGATTGCCTAAGGATGACTTTCCGCTACCAAACATCGACATCATAGTAGATCTCACCACCAGTCATGAGATGTTGTCTTTCATGGACGGTTTTTCAGGGTACAATCAAATCAGAATTGCAGAGGAAGATCAACATAAAACATCCTATATATGTCCATGGGGGATATACTATTGGGTCATGATGCCTTTTGGCTTGAAGAATGCAGGTGCTACATATTAGAGGGCGATGACGGTCATCTTCCATGATCTCTTCCACAGCATAATGGAAAACTATGTCGATGATCTATTGGGGAAATCCAGAACTAGAGAAGAACACTTAAATGTGCTAGCTAAGATTTTTGATAGGCTAGAGAAGTATAACATGCAGCTAAATCCAAAGAAATGTGTCTTCGAGGTCACTTCCGAAAAGCTTCTAGGATACATTGTGTCAAGAAGAGGAATTGAAGTAGATCCCGCCAAGGTCAAAGCTATAATGGGGATGCCTCCACCTAAGACACTTATGCAACTCTAAAGCCTACAAGGAAAACTCCAATCCATCCGCCACTTTATAGCCCATCTTGTCGACAAGTGCCAGTCGTTTCAACATCTTCTCTGCAAAAATATAGCTTTCATATGGGATAGTCAGTGCCAGAATGCTTTTGAATAGCTGAAAGAATATCTTGCTAGCCCACCTATCCTCATTCCACCAAAACAAGGGGAACCCCTCCTTTTGTACATTTCAATAATAGAAATAGCTATAGGGGCCTTGTTAGCACAAAATGATGAGCAGGGAAAAGAAAGAGCTATATATTATATCAGCCGCACCTTGGTAACTTATGAGTTGAATTATACACCAATTGAACAAGCATGTCTTGTTGTTGTCTTCACTTCATAGAAATTGAGACACTACATACTTAATGATAAAACTAAGCTCATTGCCAAGATTGACCCGCTGAAATATCTACTGACAAAAGCAGCTCTTGCAGGAAGAATGGCTAAGTGGGTTTTGATCCTAAGTGAGTTTGATATCGTATACATAGAAAGGAAAGCCATCAAAGGATAGGTAATCGTGGATCAACTAGCTGATGCACCAATCCCAATAGAACAACCACTGCTTACAGAGTTTCCAGACGAATCCATACTGATAGTAGAGCCAATAGTAGAAACATGGAAAATGTATTTTGATGGGTCTTACACGCATCATGGCTTGGACGTAGGCATCTTGTTTGTTACCCCTCAAGGAGACGCCATCCCTAAAACCTATAAGATCACATTTCCCTACATGAACAATGTAGTAGAATATGAGGCTGTCACCATAGGAATCTCCATGGCAATACAGTGGAAAATTGAGAAGTTGATAGTCTATGGAGACTCCCAATTAGTCATCCGGCAGGTAAACAATGAATACAAAAACAAAGGATGACAAGCTCCTTCCTTATAAAAGAATGGTTGACGACTTCAAAGATTATTTTCACAACATCCATTTTGAACAAATCCCAAGATTGAATAACAAAGCAGCAGATGCCATGGCCACAATAAGATCCTTGGCTGATATGAATAAGGATAGCAAGAATGTGAGTTCTTGATCGAATAACTCCCCATACTGGCTTATGATGTTCCGCAATCAGAATTAGTGTGCGACATTGTTGGTCCTTTATCCCCCTAGTATCAAGAGACTTACATGTACCTTCATGCCAATATTATCCCACCAAACCTATCATCCGCACAACGCAAAAGATTTATCCACTAAGCCTCCCGCTTCACCCTTATAGGAGACACCCTTTATAAAAGAAGTCTTGATGGTACACTTTTACAATATCTCAACTCTAGGGAAGCCGAAGTGGCCTTGCAAGAGGTACACGAAGGCATTTGTGGGGCACACTCTAGTGGACCTACTTTAGCAAAGAAGATTCTGAGGACAGGATATTACTGGCCGACCATGGAGCGAGACGCTTACAGGTTTATGAAGAAATGTTTGCCATGCCAGCAACATGGGGATCCCATCCATGCACCATCGTAGGAGTTGTAGCTGATAATGAATCCTTGGCCTTTTTCATAGTGGGGACTCAACCTCATAAGTAAGATTTACCCTCCATCATCTAATGGCCACAAATTCATCATCACTGCCATGGAATACTTCACCAAGTGGGTCGAAGCCATTCCACTCACTTTCACCACAGGTATCCAAATAGCCAAATTTATCCTCCATTACATAATATGTCATTACGGCATTCCCCAATCCATTATCACAGATAATGGGAAATCATTTAAAAACCAGGAAGTATGCACCTTGTGTGAGAAGTTCCATAACCAACACCACTTCTCCACTCCCTACTACCCCCAAGGTAACGGTCAAGCTGAGGCTTCTAACAAAACCATCTTGCGCATTCTGAAGAAGACAGTTAATGAAGCTGGCCGTGACTGGCACCTCCAACTCAACCCTGCCCTATGGGCCTACCACACAAGTGTCCACACACCCACATGAGCCACACCATATTCCCTAGTATTCGATTCCAAAGCTATCTTACCTATTGAGGTCAAGCTCCCATCACTCAGGGTTTCATTGCAAAATATAATCACTGAGGAAGAATATTGAGTTGCAAGGTTGCATGAGCTAGAATTATTGGATGAGAAACGCTTGGATGCTCTCAACCATCTGTAGGCATACCAAAATCACCTACGAAGGAGCTATAACAAGAAAATAAAGAGCCGCAAGTTTGAAGTAGGTGACCTTGTCCTTATGGAGAACTAGAAAAATCTACAAGAGCACACTAAAAAAGGAAAATTCAAGCCTAATTGGTTGGGACCATATGTTGTTACAACCAGCTATGGATCAGGAGCATATCAGTTTGCAACACCTGAGGGGAAGCCTCTAGATGAACCTATGAACATCTTGCATCTGAAAAGGTTCTACGCATGACTCATCAAGTATCCCAAAGCAAAAAAGTACCAAAAAATAAAATAGAAAAATCAAAAAATCAAGAAAACCCTGAGTGCAATAAAGTCGTCTAACAATGAAAATCACTTCGATGACGCCTTGGATAAGTACCATGGTGAAAACCTGTCTTAGATGCCATGTGTAGTGGCCGGTTCTACCATCTAATAAGTTCTCTTTCCATCACGACACTCCATATCATGCACATCCCATGGCTTGGAATTCTAAAACATCAAATCCTATCTCCCACCCCACATTGTCCCACCCAAAGCTAATCCATGGAACGAGGATCCTTGTATGCTTGTTTTGTACAGTTCAAAATCCAAAAATCCAAAAAAATTAGAAAATCCAAAAATCCAAAAAAATTAAAAAATCCAAAAACCAAAAAAATCACAAAATTACAAAAATATAAAAACAATCACATCATCTTCCACATCATCACATCCATCTTGAATCATTCCCACATCATCAAGTCATACCAAAACTACATATTCATCTCACCCGCATGTTAAAGTGCCTTGATCCCGTGGACACAGGGTATGTAGGTAGTCTGGAATACGAAGGAAGTATCTAGTACTCAAGTACATAAGATACACCCATCCAACCCTTTTGGATGGTCCCTATCTTCTGAGCTTACTAATTTTATCAATAAATATACACGCTAAGCATAACCCCAAAACATCACATCTCACACAAAAATCATCAATCAACACACCAACTATAATCATCACACATGGCCTGACTGCTCTTTTGCCCACCTCTCAAAATTTATCCAACAATATCCAACTGATTCACATCCTAGGATATATCATTCCTACAATGGATAGAATCCATCATCCTATCAACACCTATCTTGGCAAGTGATACAATGGTTATTTGTGTCATTTTGTTGCTCTTTTGATTATTGATTTTTATCTTTTGTCTTGTTCTAGGTCATTTCCAAAACTACCTTGATCTCACTATATCATGGTATGTGATTGAAAAAACACTTGGAATAGACATGGTCATTGTTTCTGTATGATGTGCTTGTGGGTTGAATTCATTACTCCAAAAATAGTATTCATATCTTGAAGATAGGGTCGGTTCTAGCATAGTGTTTCCCATTTACATATCAGGTTAATCATACCTTCTATGTACTATGGGAACTTATGTTATGAGTCCCCTTCTCTCATCTAGGCAAGGTTATACTACCTTGGGCATGCATGAAATCAACCTATTGTTTGTGAGTCTAGTCCATGCAAATATTGGATAAACATCATCACCTAGGTCCTTTCATACCTTGGTGAAAAGTATCCTACTTTGCTATAATAAACCTAGAAATGCTCTCAATAATGTAATACAAGTACTGTGCCTAGCTCATACCATCTCCTTTTTTATTACTACCTATCCAACCATATTATCTAGTCTTAGAATTTTTTATCTACCCCCCCTATCTAATCCATTCACTCTAACCCCCCATCTAACATACCTTCCCCCCCATCAATCTTGCTCTACAAACCTTATAAATCATCCCAAACCAAATTTCCCCCCTTAAAGACGTGGTGTTTAGTGACCTAGTATTCCCAAAACCATCCTAACAATTCCCTTTCCAAACCCACCCAACCCATCCTAAACCTATCCCTCATCACCTAGCCCCCATCACCTAGAGTTTAACGAACATAACATGTATCATGACTTGTCCATTTCATTAATCATTTGCAATATCATAGTCACTTATCATTATTACCATCATTAATCATTACATCATTTAACCATTGCATTAACCATTTCATTTTCATCATGGAAAACTATAACTTTTTTAGAGAACACATTGCCTAACAACTTCTATTACTTTTTCTCTTTCCAACTTTCCCAAAAAAATAAAACAATTAAAGCACTAAGCATAGGGTAGTTGTTGCTTTATATTACATGTGTGTGAGGCATTTTCAAGAGTTAATGATGATGATTTCATCCCTCTCAAATCAAACTCTCACACAAGTGTAACCTGAGCATGTATTCCATTTCCATTTCATCATTTCATGCATAATATATGTTTATTAATTTGTGCATATATTCATTTCACATATATTCACATTACACAATATATGTTTATTAATCTGAGCATATATTCCATTACATCTCATATATAATCCACATCATAATCCATATCATAATCCAAATTCATTTCATACATCAACATCATAACATCATCTATATAAAATGCATCCATAATCATAACATACATTCATCATAAAATGCATCCATAACATATCCATAATCATCCATGTATGTCATAAACATCAACATAACATCATCCATAACGTATCATAAGTAAAGAATAAACCATCACATAATAGCATCAATCACAACATACATGATCAATCACATATCCATAACCATCATATGCATAACATATACATCATTATGATCCATAACATCGCATAAAAGCATAATATGCATCCATCATCAACATAAAATCAAAACAACATAACGTATGCATCATAAACATCATATATCCATCTATAACAACATCATGTATCCATAAACCATAAGCATCACCATGCATAACCATCCATATATCATCGCTACCAAATGTACATCGCTCAAAATAAATATGCAGGTCATGATAGAAAATGCCTCAAAGGGCCAAAATACATCAATATATATATCAAAACATCAACCCTGGGCTGATGATCCCCTAGCAGAGTCGGTAGGAGACCCAGGTTGTCACTAGGGTGGTTGCTATGGCTATTGTGGCTACTAAGGTACTGGTGGTGGAGGCGCCATGGGCTGCTGAATTAACTGTACTAATCTCCTAGACCTATATGATCTAGACATCCTAGAGCCGCTCCTCTGACTATAGCTCGACATGAGATGACCCTTAGGGACTGTTGTACAATAGGCCCCATAATAATACTCTGCCTTCACGTGTGCCTCTTTAAGCTCACTCTATAGCTACGCTGCACGACTCTGGGCTACTGTGTAATAGGTCCACATCTGTGAAGCATTGGTGCCACTAATGACTGTTGCAAGTATGAGGTAAACCAGTGTTGTCATTGATGTCAACATACTCATATTGCTTTGACAAGAAGGATTCAATGAGCAGTGTGCTGAGGATATTGAGAAAATTAGCCTCAGTCAGGAACAGTAAAGAACAGTGATGAGAAGAAGGCAAATGTACTGTATAGGATGCGAACCGAAGGATGCGGATTAAAGGGTTTGTAGATATGAGTCTTGAGATGCTTCAGTTAAGATTTCAGAGGTCTGCATGAAGATCTGAAGGAGTTGTGGTTGTCGGTGTAGAACCGGTTCCGGCAAGTATTCAGAGGTGATAGAGGATCACAAAAAGGTCCGGTGAGGTCCAGAACTGTATAATCCTAATCTGCGGATTGGAAGGAGTCTTTGGGATGTCCTTATGATGTGCCATCTCGAGTTGTGTATGATTTGGAGGTCCGGAAGTACCTCTTGCATTATGACAGTGGCGACAGACAGTGTTCTTGAAGTTCCGGATAAGGAGGATAAGAGATTTCAGTAAGTAAAGGATATGCGGATGTACCTGGTCATTCTGGCAGGCTTGTGAAGGTTCTTGGATCATGTTGAGGTTGTGTTGTTGGTCCGTATTGATAGTAGAGCCCAGAATTGAAGATATTCCTCCGGATGAAGTTCTTGCTCTGTTTAGCCGACCGGATGAGTTGTTCATCCTGCGAATGTTCTTATGGTGGCCGACCGGATGTGTTATTCATCTTGCGGATATTCTTATGGTTGATTGCTGACTTAGATGATTGTTCCTAAGTCGATGTCTTGTATAAATAAAGGTTTGTGAGTTCATTTTGAAGGGTCAAGTGTGTGGATGAGAGTGTAGTAGCGAAGAGAAGTACAGAAGGCAGAGCAGATGTTTCTGGGCTTAAATGGAACTGATCCAGACATGGTAAAGATGTCATTCTCTAGTTCAAGACTATGATTCTTATCACTTTGTAGACAGTGTGTCTCCTTGTAGGCAGTGGGCCTTTTTGTGAGCAGTGTGCTCGGGCAGTGAGCCCTAATTGGCAAGTGTCATTTTGTAATTCCTTATTCTTCTAACAAAGAATAATCTTTGGGTTAATCACCCTGTGGTTTTCTCCCTTAACCGGGTTTCCACGTCAAAAATACTATGTCATGTGTTTCTCATTTCATGGTAATGTTTGTTTGTTTGATTCAATACTGCTTTGATTAATAAGAAGGTTCAAAAGAAGAAATAATTAGGATAACTGATTCACCCCCCCCCCTCTCAGTTATCAACAATTGGTATCAGAGCCAAGTTCCTCTGAAAGAAGCTTAACCGCTTGAGGAGATCTAGGATGTCGTCATACAAAAAGGATAGTCCGAAGTTTGATGGAACCAATTTCACTCTCTGGAAGGGTCGCATGAAATGTCACCTGGAATGTATGGGAAAAGCATACTTGGCCATGGTTTCAAAACCATATGTACCTCCACAAGGAGGTCCGACAACTCTGAATGAAATCACAGAAGCTGAAAACAATCTGCGGACCAAGGAAGCTCTTCTAAGCGCATTGAATGACTCAGATCTCTCAAATGTTATTGACCTACCAACTGCATATGAGATCCTGACTAAACTGGAACTTCTGTATGAAGGAGATGAGTTTGTCAAAAGTGCAAGGTTGCAAAGTCTGAAAGGGAAATTTGAAAGATTGAAGATGAGAGATGATGAAAACATCACTACTTTTATGCCAAGAGTGAATGAACTAGTGTGTGGAATTAGAAATGCTGGTGGAACTCTGGATGAAAATGAGATTGTTTGCAAAATCCTTAGATCCCTTCCTGCTGCCTACAAAATCAAGGTTGCTGCAATTGATGAATTCAGAGCCCACACAACTGTCACAAGAGAACAATTGGCTGGCAAGCTAGTTGCATTTGAAATGACCGAGTTTGGAGATGATCTTCCCAAGACTGAATCTGCTTTCAAAGCCAGTGCCTATGTGAAAGGCAAACAGAGAATTGATCCGGGAGAAAACTCTTCAAGGAAGATGACATGGTATGATCAAGCAAGAAGAGACATGGAAGAAGAAGAAGCAGAAACAGCTCAACTTGAAGCCCTCATTGCAAAAAGACTACCAAGAGGATCCGGTAAGTATGAAGGAAAACTACCCTTTAAGTGCTTCAACTGCAATAAGATTGGTCATTTTGCTTCAAGATGTCCGGAAAGATCTGCAAGGTCTAATACTAATAGACAAAGGTTTCAAAAGAATTGCTATTATGTTCATGAAGAAGATGACAATGAAGGAGTAACAGATGATGAATCAGAACTAGGAAGCAAATCCGGAAATGAGTGGGTGTTTATTGCCATCAAGGAAGAAGATTCAATACTCTCTGAATCTGTCAATCACAAAGTTGTTGAAAAAGCTTTGGCTGCTCAAGTGGAAGAAAAGGATGATTGGGTTATTGACAGTGGATGTTCTCACCATATGACTGGTGACAAGAATAAGTTCTTGAATTTGGAAAGGTATGAAGGAGGAATGGTAAAGTTTGGTGACAATTCTGCTGGCAGAATCAGAGGCAGGGAACTATTTCCTTTGATGGAAAGAGCAAAACAGGTAATGTACTATATGTTGAAGGATTGAAGCACAATCTTCTCAGTGTTGGTCAGTTAGTAGACAAAGGCTATGATCTTCGGTTTAAGAATGGAAAATGCAGAATCTTTACAAGCTCCGGAACTAAAATTGCATCCGGTACTCAGACAAAAGGTAATATCTTTCATCTGGTTGGTTCAAATAAAAGTTGTTTGTTTGTTCAAATTGATCAGAGTTGGCTATGGCATAGAAGAATGTGTCATGTAAATTTTGATAACATCATCAAGATAAGCAATACTCAGGCTGTAAGAGATCTTCCAAAATTGATGAAACCTACAAATAGTTTGTGCAAAGAATGTCAGCTAGGTAAACAAAGCAGAGTCTCTTTCAAAAGCAAAGATCAGTCTTCTACCGGATTGTTGGAATTAGTACATACTGATCTCTGTGGTCCGACAAGAATCAAGAGTCTGCAAGGTGATAGATATTTCATGTTGTTAATTGATGATCATTCCCGGATGATGTGGGTCACCTTTCTAAAAGAAAAATCTGAAGCATTTGAGAAGTTCAAAATCTTCAAAGCTTTGGTAGAGAATCAAACCGGATTAAAACTAAAGTGTCTAAGGTCTGATAGAGGTTGTGAATTTACATCTGGAGAGTTTATTGACTATTGTGAGAAGCAGGGTATAAGGAGACAATTGTCTACTCCTAGGACTCCACAGCAGAATGGAGTAGTTGAAAGAAAGAACCGGACCATCCAGGAAGCTGCCAGGACAATGATGTTGGAAGCAAATGTTCCTCAGATGTTCTGGAAAGAAGCTATCAGCACTGCAGTCCACACTCTAAATCGAGTTCAAATCAGAAACAATACCGGTAAGACCCCCTACGAACTCTGGTTTGGCATCACTCCCACTGTAAAATATTTCAGAGTATTTGGTAGCAAGTGTTATATCAAAAGAGATGAAGATCTAGGAAAGTTTGATGCTAGAAGTGATGAAGGAATTTTCTTGGGTTACTCCACTCAAAGCAAAGCATACCGGTGTTACAATAAGAGACTGAGGAAGATGATAGAAAGCACTAATGTAAAAGTTGATGAAGGAATTGAGAAGCCCTCAAGATTTTATGAATCTGATGAAGATGACCAAGACCGTGTTCAAGGAACTCAATCCTCTCTGGTAAGACAGAGTCAGCCTGATCCGGTCAATCAGGAAGAAGAGATAGGTTTGAATGAGCCTGATCAAGAAGTAGTAGTGTAGGATACTCCCAAAATTCCAAGGTATGTGACACTAAACCACTCTGAAGATCAGATCATAGGGGACAGAAGCAAAGGTGTGCAAACTAGAAGGAATGTTGCTCAAAATTAGGATGAATGTTGTCTGATTTCAAAGATTGAACCTAAAACAGTAAATGAAGCCTGCAATGATGAAAACTGGACTAAAGCAATGAAAGATGAATTAATGCAAATTGAGAAAAATCATACTTGGGATCTTGTTCCCAGACCTAAAGACAGGAATGTGATTGGAACCAAATGGGTCTTCCGGAACAAATTAAATGAAGCTAGTAAAGTAATCAGAAACAAAGCTAGATTGGTCTGCAAAGGCTACTCCCAAATAGAAGGAATTGATTATGAAGAGACCTTTGCTCCCGTGGCAAGAATTGAAGCAGTCAGATTATTTCTTGCATTTGCTGCCTTCAAAGACTTCAAGGTATATCAGATGGATGTCAAGTCTGCCTTCCTAAATGGTGATCTGGAAGAAGAAGTTTACATTGAACAACCGGATGGATTTCAATTATCTGACAATGATGATATGGTCTGTAAGTTAAAGAAAGCATTGTATGGATTAAAACAAGCTCCAAGAGCATGGTATGAAAGGTTGGATAAGCATCTTGTGCAGATTGGATTCAGCAAAGGTACTGCTGACAGTAACTTATATTTCAAAATTGATCATGAAAACATTTTGATTGTTGAAGTGTTTGTAGATGATATCATTTTTGGAGGAAGAGATATATGTGCAAAACTTTTGCAAATCAGATGAAATGTGAGTTTGAAATGTCTATGCTTGGTGAAATGAATTTCTTCTTGGGTCTGCAAATTACTCAAACAAAGAAAGGAATCTTCATTTCTCAGACCAAATATGTGAAAGAATTGTTAAGGAAATTTGGTATGGAAGATTCAAAACCAATGAACACTCCCATGGCAACCGGATGTAAGTTGAGCAAAGATAATGACTCTCCAAAGGCAGATCAGACAATGTATAGATCAATGATTGGTGGATTGTTGTATCTCACTCAGACCAGACCAGATATAATGCAGGCTGTTGGTCTTGTGGCAAGATTCCAGGCTGATCCTAGAGAATCCCATGTTATGGCAATCAAAAGAATTTTTAGGTACTTGAAAGGAACAGTTGAGTATGGTCTATGGTACCCTAGAGATCTAGATTTCTCTCTTCATGCTTACACAGATGCAGATTGGGCAGGAGATGTAGATGATCGAAAGAGCACCAGTGGTGGAGCATTCTTTTTGGGGAAGAGATTGGTTTCTTGGCTAAGCAAGAAACAAGATGCAATATCTCTGTCTACAACTAAAGTAGAATACATTGCAGCAGCAAGTAGTTGCACTCAAATCCTATGGATGAAGCAGATGCTAAGAGATATTAAAATTGAATATGCGGAGCCTATCACAATTTTTTGTGATAATTCAAGTGCAATTAAATGGGGACAAGTAGCTGATGATCAAAGGGGGAGCAGTAAATGAGGAGAAGACATGTTGCTAATAGGGGGAGAAGTGACAGAAAGGAGAAGTTTCTTGTCTTGATGGTTTTTCACATCATATGTTGCCATCAATGACAAAGGGGGAGATTGTTGCAAGTATGAGGTAAACCAGTGTTGTCATTGATGTCAACATACTCATATTGCTTTGACAAGAAGGATTCAATGAGCAGTGTGCTGAGGATATTGAGAAAATTAGCCTCAGTCAGGAATAGTAAAGAACAGTGATGAGAAGAAGGCAAATGTACTGTATAGGATGCGAACTGAAGGATGTGGATTAAAGGGTTTGTAGATATGAGTCTTGAGATGCTTCAGTTAAGATTTCAGAGGTCCACATGAAAATCTGAAGGAGTTGTGGCTGTTGGTGTAGAACCGGTTCCGGCAAGTATTCAAAGGTGACAGAGGATCACAAAAAGGTCCAGTGAGGTCCGGAACTGTATAATCCTAATCTGCGGATTGGAAGGAGTCTTTGGGATGTCCTTATGATGTGCCATCTCGAGTTGTGTATGATTTGGAGGTCTGGAAGTACCTCTTGCATTATGATAGTGGCGACAGACAGTGTTCTTGAAGTTCTGGATAAGGAGGATAAGAGATTTCAGTAAGTAAAGGATATGCGGATGTACCTGGTCATTCTGGCAGGCTTGTGAAGGTTCTTGGATCATGTTGAGGTTGTGTTGTTGGTCCGCATTGATAGTAGAGCCCGGAATTGAAGATATTCCTCCGGATGAAGTTCTTGCTCTGTTTAGCCAACCGGATGAGTTGTTCATCCTGTGAATGTTCTTATGGTGGCCGACCGGATGTGTTATTCATCTTGCGGATATTCTTATGGTTGATTGCCGACTTAGATGATTGTTCCTAAGTTGATGTCTTGTATAAATAAAGGTTTGTGAGTTCATTTTGAAGGGTCAAGTGTGTGGATGAGAGTGTAGTAGCGAAGAGAAGTACAGAAGGCAGAGCAGATGTTTTTGGGCTTAAATGGAACTGATCCAGACATGGTAAAGATGTCATTCTCCAGTTCAAGACTGTGATTCTTATCACTTTGTAGACAGTGTGTCTCCTTGTAGGCAGTGGGCCTCTTTGTGAGCAGTGTGCTCGGGCAGTGAGCCCTAATTGGCAAGTGCCATTTTGTAATTCCTTATTCTTCTAACAGAGAATAATCTTTGGGTTAATCACCCCGTGGTTTTCTCCCTTAACCGGGTTTCCACGTCAAAAATACTGTGTCATGTGTTTCTCATTTCATGGTAATGTTTGTTTGTTTGATTCAATACTGCTTTGATTAATAAGAAGGTTCAAAAGAAGAAATAATTAGGATAACTGATTCACCCCCCCTCTCAGTTATCAACAATGACACCCTGCATCCGTGTAACCTCTGTCTATAGGCTCCCCACCTGCACATCTACTGCCTGTCGCAAGGCTCTCTCTGCATCTCTCTCAGTAGTAACACTGGCTACATGTGCCTATGCCTATGCTAATTGTGCCTATAGTGCACTAACCTGGCCAGCAACCCAACTGCTCCCATCTAACAAGGCAGCTGCTCCCTGTAGCTATACAAGCTCTTGTCTCTACCTCTGAACAGTATCCTCTAGGCTCACAACCTGAGCTTGGAAGGTCTCCACCTCCTCCTCATCATCTACCCGGGTATGTTGACATGATGTACGTGCACTCGGAATAGGTCCTGGTCCTACACCTGAACTCCCTACCCCCGTGGCTCCAGCCCATCTAAAAGTCATCACAGTCTCTAGCATATGACGTTGCTGCATCCGTAGCCTCACCTGCCACTAGGGTGTCTGTTGTGGAGGTGCCTGCCTCTATCCCTGTTGTTGTAGGGGTGCCGGCTGTGGTGGTATTTGTCCCCTCTATCCTCCATGTGCCTATTGCATAGGCACCTACTGTTGTGGTTTTCATTGTGCCACCTTTTGTCTCAGCCTCACTTGTTGCTGCCCAGCTGGTGCCTATGGCATAGGTATCTACTGCCCTCTCCCCCACCCTCTCCCAACCATAGCCTGCTCATAGGCTGTCACTTCCAGCATCCTAATGGGATCATCCTCATCCTCATCGACCTCCTCCACAACTATCTCCTCCTCCACCACATCTCCCTCCTCCCCCGGTTCCACCGTCATGTCAGGCTCTACAGTAGGATTCGTCAAATAGATCAGCCTCCATGTCGCCCACCACTAATCATATGTAGGAGTAGTCCCTGCCTCCACCTCCCTGCTATCCCAATCCCACTACTGGGGCTGTAAACCTACAAAGTCATCTATGGCCACCTGGGGCACTATAGCTAGTGGCCATCTGCGGTCTCGTGTCATCCTAGCAAACACTACCATCGCCTATGGAAGGTCCTGACATAAACCAAACTGTCGCATCACTCAGGAGAGGAGATACATGTCTATCATATGCTCCCCTCATCCCATCAGATAGCGTGGCTGAAATGTGTAAGGCATATGAATGTGGTCATCGAGCCACTACTCTACTCTGATATATGGTCGCCAGATCACACATACTAGGTCATCAAAATCCACTGCCAGTAGCGCAACTATCCAACATATGAGTACTAAAGGGGTTGCTTGTATAGAAAAATGTATGCCTCAAATTATCACCAATAATATCCTCCCAACGGCCTCGTGATCACAATGTGATCAAAGCCCCACACATACAGCAGTGTGACCCCAACCAATAAAGCTGAATCATACAAATAGACCACAGTGTGCATCTTGTGGTATAGCTGCCCCAACATGCATGGCCCCCATGCATAAACTATCTCGTCCAATACCATATGCTCTATCACCTCTCCCCAACCCACAAGAAAGCCCCACCCACGTTGATCTAGCATCACCAAACCCCCAATCAATGTAGAAAGAACCAAAGTGAACTCATCCACTCTCACTGCCAACGTCTGATCATAGCTCATCTCTCGTCGATTCTGTGATAACATTGGGTGGCCTGGGGCAAATGCTCTGTCTAGCATTGCTCACCCTCTGTCGGTATCATAGGTCACCTGTGCTCCATGAATGGGAAACCTCAAAATGCAATATACATCCTCCAATGTGATGGTAATCTCACCTGTGACAAGGAGGAAGGAGCATGTCTCAGGGTGCCGTCGCTCCACCAAGGCCATCATCATTGCCCTGTGTGCCCATATGATGGGCATCTCAACCACTGTCCTCAAGTCTAATCTACCTAGCCGAGCTCATGTAGCTACGTCAAAACCATCTACTAGCTACATAACGTAGGGAACATGTCACTCGCACGAAGCCACAATCCCCCTGTCAACCTGCATCTGCCAAATGTGAGTTAAAAACTTGCATTTTCTTTGCAAATCAGTAATAGTGCTAATTTTTTTCATTTTGGCACCAAAATTAATTTTGGCGCCAATTTTTCCTACCATGGCACTAATCCCCAGGATGGTGCCACTTCAGCTAGGAATGGCGCCATTTCCTCCTAGGAAGGTGCCATTTGAGAGAATGGCGCCATTTATTCTTCCCATAGCGCCATTTTGGTGTGTAACCCCCATGAAACCCACTTTTCTGCCAAACCCTAGGCGCCATTCCAGAGAATGGTGCCATTTGAGAGAATGGCACCACGTTCTTCCTGGATAGCGCTAAAGCAGTGACAAAACCCCCAGCACGTTTAGCGCCAAACCCAACGATGGTGCCAAAAAACTAGGTTTTGGCACCAAAACTCCCCTATTTACCCTCTGGCCGATGGTGCCATTCCAGAGGATGGCGCCAAATAGTTCCCCAATGGCGCCAGAACCCTAATTGACCCATTTCCTGAAACCATAAATGCTCAAAATTAAAAATTTGATAAAGGTAGGGTTAGTCCACATACCCAGTCGCCAACCACCGGTGATCTCATGAAAGAACAAACTCACTCGAACAAATGCTCATAGCATGGAAAGAGTGGGTTAGCCATCTCGTCTCTTCTTCTCTCTCGTCCAAGTGGATCAATGAGTGTAAATGTGGCACTTTGGGCCAATTTTTTCTATTTATAAAAGGCCATATCATCCCCCAACACACTTTTTCCCTCCCAAGGTGCAAAACATAACCTTTTTCGCCCGTTTTTCTTCCTGTCAATCTATTTTTATGTCCTCTATCTATTTTTCACCTCCGTTTCCTCCTTTCAAGAGCTCACCTAAAAAAATTTATTTTTTCACCTGACCTCTTGAGGGGCATCCCCCATCCATTCCATTCCTTCCCAGGGCAGCTAGAGCAAATTCTTTGACTTTATACCATATCCCTGCTAGGTCACAACGCCACGTCAAAGAGGGGCAAATGTAGACACCTAAAAATGTCTTCACCGACTAACCATCTTCCGACATCACCCCAATTAATTAATTAAATTTTTATTTAATTAATTACACCATCCCAACACCTGATTGTTCACCTTCTCTTCATCATTTCATCTTTTAAATTGAATTAATTTAAATAATTCAATGGCTACACTTCTAACATTAGCCTAATTAATTAAATAAATATGCAAATATTTATTTGATTAATTTCACCATTTCTCTAAACCCAATTAATTAGGTAAATTATGTTTATCTAGTTAATTCAGCCTACTAATGAGCCTACCCCTAACCTAGTTGATTAAATACCTATTATTTAATTAGCTACCCTAGCCTACATGACCCCTAGACCTAAGATTAATTAAATAAATCCCTATTTAATTAATCTTAACTCCTAATTAACCCATTCCCTAATTTACTACAGCCATATTAATTAAACTAATCCCCTTGATTAGTTTGGGCAAACCCCACTTAACACTCATCCCCACATCTCCCAAATAAAAAATTAGCCTTTATTCCACATAAGGCAATTTTTTATACACATTTTGTCCTAAAACTCATTAATGAGTTCTTACACACCTAACATGTCATATTTCTCATTTATGAGAACTCTTACCCAAATGAATTAAAAATTCATTTTTAATCCTCACCTCTTCCCAAAAAGAATTTAAAATTTCTTTTAAATCCATCTCATCTAACTCCATTAATGAACACCCCTTCCCAAGGTGAATTAAAAATTTACTTTTATTCTCATCCCTCCATTATTGTTGATCAAATCTAAGACCTCCATCTCACATTCATCCTCATCCATTGATCTCTACTTTCAATTTCAACCATTGGATCAAATCCCCCTCCAAAATGCCTATAAACACAACCTCTCCCAAGCCATTTGATCATCCAAGTTTAGTGTATTGTTATCATGCCAAAATCTCTCCATCATCTCATCTAGTGCTAGGCTTTGTAGTGACTTGCATATGCATTTGAGAGCATTTCACATTGAAGCCATGGGTGAAGCTAGAGAGTAAGTGTGCACTCTCTCAACCTTATCAAGGAGGAGGATCTCATTTGAAGGTATAAACTTGTGTCTTCTTGCATTTTGTTTGTGTTTTTCACTTCATTTGTTTTCCTCATCTTCACTAACTAAAAATTCAAAACCCAAATGTTGAATAGAGAGTTACAACAAGAGGAATCTCTAAGGTGAGAGACATTAAGAAGCCCTTAAAAGAAACTGAAACCTTCAAGGCATTTGAGAAGGGAAAAATTCAAACTCAATAGGGTGGTAATCTAAAAGAGTAGCAAGAATCACTTAAACCACATTGTTACTTGAAACTAGAGGAAAAACCCAAAAAGAAGCATCAAGCATGAATCTATCTAATCTAGAAAAAAACCTTCTACTCCCTTTTTGAAAATTTGACCAAGTAAATCAAATGCCTTTTTTGTCTTGCTTGCAATTATATAGATGAACAACTAAATTAGTTTTTCTTTTAACTAATTCCAAGAAAATATTTCATTACCTTTCCATTTAAATTTACACCCTCTAGATTTATCTTCACTTACTTCCACCTTATTATAATCACCACCATAGACCCAAGGAATACATTTCAAGTTAGTTTACAACTAATTCCATATGTCTTACCTCTCTTTGTAATCATTGGGAGCATAAATGGAGAAAACACCAAAAGTTTTATTGCCAATATTTGGATCAATCCATACAACCCTATTACAGGTAGAACAACCATGACTAACAACATTATAACCCAAGTTGGAGTTCAGGAGAATGGAAACTTCACCCTTACCTTTCACATGCTTTAAGGAGAAAACTAAAGCATTAGGCCAAATAACATAACAAGTAGTTTCAATCCCATAACCAACAAACTTTACTTCTGGCAAAAGAACACAATCCAACCTTCCCCTAGATTTACACAGAGATTTAGGCAGATATCTCCCATCATGAGCCTCTAGGCCTCTAAAATTCCAACTTAATATCTTCATCAAATAAAGAGAAAGGAAAGGACAAAGAACTCACTAGGGAGGAGGGGGATCATTCTCCCCATCATTCTTTCAAAACAAGAAGGAAAAACATTATTTTTCGCCTTCCACTAAAACACCAACCTTGCCACTATCTACCTCCATAGAACCCTCCTTATTATAATCAATAGACATGTAAACCATGCTCTCTTTATTAAGAGTCTTTTGCCTTTTGAAATACTTTTTAACAAGTTTAATATATTTCTCACTCGATTTATCCTCTGCACTTTTCAAAGGATTGTAAGAGGAAGGCTTATTAATTACATAATCTACAAAATAAGTAAAGGGTTACAAACCATTTAAGCTTCTCTTATTAATATTCAAATCACCATTTAAATTGGGTTGACTTTCACCAATAGGATTAATACCTATGCAAGGTTGAATACCAAAACTAGCAGGGATAACCATGTATTCTTCAATATCTTATTTAGTTCTCTAAGGAGGCATCATCTCAATATCACCAAAATTTACTAACTCCACATTTCAATCTTTTTAACATTCTTATCTCCTTGAATATAAAGCAACAAAGGGTTTTTTTCAACATTATTTTTTAGCAAAGGGCATGACATCCTTAAATAACCATCTTGTTTACAAAAAATACATGCATTTAATCCTCCCAACACCACAATTTTACATTTTTTTTAGATCCATGAAGAGGAATTAAAATAAAATCTATAAGCACCAAATTATTATCTAAAGAAATCAAAATCCTTACATTCATATGCAAGAGGTAAGAATGAGAATATTCTTGTTTTAAAACTTCTCCCAAAGGCTTTAACACCTATGGTAACAAAAACCATCTACTTGGAGGGACATTACAAACCTCTATCCATTTTGGGGTGGAGTTAAAAGTCACATCATCTAGATTAGCTATGGGGTCCCATGAAAATGAATTAAACAAAGATCTACTAACATTATAGAAAGATTTAGAAATAATCTTTTTTTGCATGTTATTATTCTTTAAATAGACAAAAAGAAACCCTTATGTAGCATTCAACAAAATGACACAAAGAGCCCTAGTTTCTTAACCCAAATAGATGCAAAACAATTATCTAAAAAAATTCTCATAGCCAGAGCCTCTGACATTAAGCAATGAAAAAATCCCAATAGATTTCAACCTTGATTCTTCCTTCTCAATTACTTCACACATAATTTCATTAGGTTCGAAGGTAAGAACCAATCACTCACCTTACAGGCTTTCATCTTGCAACAATTTCTAAATGAACCTTCCATCCTTTAACACAAATGCAATTCCATCACTAACAAAGGTTTTTCTTCTACAAAAAAGGCATCTCTAAATTTTTTTCTACTAGTACCTTCTTTGATGGAATTATCTCCCATATTCAATGCTAAAGACTTAAAACCTATGGACTTGTAAGCAAAATTCACCAACTTCATTAGGGCTCACATGCATGAGCATTTAGTATCCACTTAAACCCAAAACCTTAGAAAGCCAACAAAATTTTAATAGAAAAAAAAGCAGAAAAATATAAAAAGACCATAAAAGAGACAATACTTAACAATATTAACAACCATTTATGAAAAAATCTAAAGTACAAACTAAAACCCAAAGCAAAAGACCAAAATTTAAACAAGAAAGTAACATAGAAATAGCATGGATAGAGTAATGGAGGGCTACTTTTCATCTTCTCCACTAGAACACTCCACACCAACCTCTTCTTTATGCTTTTTTTAAATATTCTATATTGAGTTTGACAATTACAAATTGAATGGCACAATGAATATCCACTATTGAGAACAAGGTAAATAGATACAGAGAAAGTATAAATAAAAAGTATATAAATCCAATTACCTAATTTAGATTAATATGTGATAGCCATTAAATCTAAAATGGAACATTAATAAACACATATAGCAAAAAATTAAAATCAGCAATAACACATAACACTATACGTACATGGAGAAACCATTTCAAGAAAGAACTCCACCACCAAAGAGACATTGAGCTTGTATTAATCTAAAAGAATCAATTGCATCAATACAATCCACTCAACTCCTTAGTCCAAAAAAATTATGGAAGTATAACAATACTTCACTAGTGTAAGACTCTATTAAAATCTCTATCTCATGCATTCAATATATAGAGTGAAGGGAAATAGGAAACCACGAGTGGTTTTAGTAAACTAGTGGCCACCAAAACATGGTCCATAAGCAAAAACCCACACCCCACTATGCATTGAAACATGTACCCAAGATAGAAAGAAACTAATGACAACATCTTTGATCCCATAAATCTTAGTAGGAACCACTCCCAAGACTAGTACCACATGATGAAGATGCTAACTACCATGGGTCCCACCAACTATGACAAGATTCTTCACTCCTAATGTAACCCCCAAGTGCTACATGTGAGAGATGATCAATTTCATTGACAATGACAACAATGTAACTCCCAGTGTTGAACTTTTTGCATAACATCCTTATTCAACACCATAATAAGAATACTCAAGGTATCCTAGAGAATTATAATAATAAAATAATGCCTACCAAGCTCTCATGGGCATCCATGTTCCCATGTACCACATTTAAAGAATGTTGGTGACATAAACATTATACATAGGAATTGCAAGTCAGTACCAATCCTAACATTCTCCCACTTGAATTGTAATGACATAATAGGAAACTATAAAATGAAGTAAGTACAAGATGAGGCAAGGCCCATACCTCCCTACACCAAAACATTTGTATGTGCTCACTAGTTTTGTAAGAGAATCTAAAACATTATCCAAAGTGTCTACCTTTTAAATCATGACCTTACTATCCTCAATCATCTCATCAAAAAAGTGATACTAAACATCTATGTATTCTTAGTATGAGCATGGTACATGGAATTATTTGTCAAACAAATAGCACTCTAACAATCACAACCAATCATCACCTTCCTGCAACCAAAACCAATACATGAACACAATATTTGTAAGCAAACTACCTCTTTATAGGCATGTGTAGTGTCCATATACTCTACTTCTTTCATAGATAAAACAACCATGTGTTGCCTCTTACTCATCCAACTGATATCTTTTCCAAATAGAGGGAACACATAACCGCTCATGGACCTCCTACTATCCAATTCACTAGCCTAATCCAAACCAACAAAGCCTTGTATGTCTAACATCTTGCCCACATCATTAGTCCCATGAAAAAACAAATAGTAATTTAAAGTTCCTTGCAAATCTATGAACACCCTCTTAACATAATTCCTATGTTCTCTACCAAGACATAAACATACTAAGAACTCCCATTGCTTGGGCAATATTTGGTTTAGTACATACCAATGCATACATCAAGATACCTACAACACTAGTATAAGGAACATTACACATATCCTCCCAATCATCATCTAACTCAGGACATTGATCCAAAGATAACTTAGTACTAACAAACAAAGGATTACTCATCAGCTTACAATCCCACATAGAAAACCACTACAAAATAGTCTCCACATACTTACTCTAATTGAGCCAAACCTTGTTTTGAACCTAAAAAATGTTGAATTCCATCCTCAAGATATATTTTTCAGCCCCGAAATCCTTCATATCAAATTCACTAGAATGCTAAGTTTTGAGCTCCCTAATTAAATTGTCCCCTTGTTTCCAAAAACATGTCATCAACATACAAGACAATAATTAGTAATTCAACATAAATCAATTTCAAATAAACACAATGATCAACCTCACTCCCTACAAACCCAAGCTACAATACAAAAGCATCAAACTTCCAGTACCACATCTAAGGTGACTACTTCAAACCATACAAAGATCGCTTCAATTTGTAAACCAGATTTATTTTCCTTTCACCACAAAATTGTCAAACTATTTCATATAAATCTGCTCTTCAAGATCCCCATGCAATAAAGCATTTTTAACATCCATTTTATCTACTTCTAAATCATAAGTAGTAACAACAAAAGGTAGGTATTATGTATGAAAAGTGGTAAGATGATAAATAGTATTAAGATCTATCAAATCAAACCCTCCTTTCACACTAACACTCAAGGAAAACAACTGAGCAAAGTCACTATAGATGAAGAGGACTTAGCTACAAGTTGATGCACTCAAGAATGATATGGAAATATTGATTGGATTGAAAGATTTGTCAAACTCTAATTCAAATAAGCCTCAAACCCTAATTATAATGAAATCAGGTATAGACAAATAAACTATTACAGATCACCAAACAGGAAGACACTCAAGAGGATCAGAAACTTACCAAAAGTTGGATTTCCAGAGGCCAAGACTTTGCGGACTATGGAGTGGGCACCCAAGTCTAATAGGGCAATCTTTCTACAAATCCAGAATAGTGAACAGTGTCGGATGATGCTCAGCTCCTAAGTTCAAGATAAATCCAATCAGGAGGACTATGGGGTGGGCACCCTAGTCCAGTAAGGTAGAATTATAGCAAATTTTCTCCAGATCCTGAATCCTTATCCTCTAGATTGCTTCTCTACACCTGCACTTCACCAAATCCTGCACCTGTAACCCACAATCACAAAGAGAGGGGTTTGGGGGTTGTGGTTTTTAGGAGTTTGCCTCGGTCAAGCCCCAGAATGACATCCAAGTCTTCCAACACCATTGTTAGATAGAGTGGGTGTCCAAGGGAGGGCAGAGGCCAAAGCAATGATGAAATAAAATGATTGAAGTAGAAATAGATGTCACCTTAGAGGTGAAGCCCTCATGGAGATAAAGTTCCTTCAAACCATGAGGAGATGGATTGATGAAGCCAAATCTACAACAAACACAATAACAACACAATTCTGCTCTGCAACACAATCAGTGCCTGGAAATCCCTTATCTCAATATCACAACTTCACATTATCCATCTAGGTGTAAAATGAAGACATAAACTCACTTATATATGATTTCCCACTAACATTAGTAATTCAATTTGAAAATACCAATAGAGGGAAACCTTTTTAAAGGTCCTATGCTGACACATTTAAATTTGGGTCCTGGCAAATCATCTTGGACTTGGGCGTGGGTGCCCAAGTCCTAAGGCCACTTTTAGGCCTTGATTAGCATTTGGAATGGGCCCCTAAGTCCCATTTGACATGGGTTTTGGGGGAATTTGCTCCAGGATAAGTATTAAGCATGTAAAGTGTAAACACGGGGACCTAGGAGCTAAACTAGGAGGTAAAAAGGCATGAGGTTACTTTTTATTCCATAGCAGTAGGAATCTAATAGAAGTTATTTTTTTAATAGGAGAATATTTTTTACCCAAATCAACTCCCTCTCTCTAGGACTACCCTTTTGCCACTAGTCTTACCTTGTACCATTCCAATTTACCATCCCCTCTAAACCTTTTTTTAAACACCCACTTGCATCCAATTGGCTTTCTTACCTTAGGTAGACTCACTAGATCCCGAGTGTCACATTTTTCTAATGTCATCATCTCCTCTTGCATGGCCTCTAAGAAAGGTTCATGCTCCTCCAAATATTGTGCTTCCTTCATAGATATGAGTTCATCATCAATACAAGATAAAATAAATACACAATAGAAATATGGTGGGCTATACTTGTCAACTAGAATTTGTTGCCTTGTGGATCTCCTCAAGGGTGGAGTAAGGTTGTGTTTATTCTTCAAGATACTCTACCTATTCATAACTCTCACCTAAATATTCTTCTACTTCTCCATCATTAGATCCATCATGTTGTTCTTTCACATATGCATCTTCCTACTTCTTGGCCTTAGTCTCAAAATGCATTGTTTTCTTTTTTCTTGTTTGGTTGTTCAAAATCAAAAATAACTCTAAAGTCTTTAAAAGTCACACAATGATTCAATTTAGATCTCAAAAATTCAAACTCAACACAAATGAATCAAATTTTTAGTACCACATCCTAAGAGACTATTTAAGACCATACAAAGATTTTTTGAATCTACAAACTAGTGTTTCTTTACCTCTCTCCACATAGTCCTTAGGCTATGTCATGTAGATCTCTTCCTCTAAGTCACCATGCAAGAATGTTGTCTTCACGTCCATATGTTGTATCTCTAAATCAAAAGTTGTTGCTACAAATAACAAGAACCTAATAGATGTCAACTTAGCAACTACGGGAAAATCTCACCAAAGTCTATCCCCTTGACCTAGGAATATCCTTTTGCAACCAATTTCACCTTGTACTTTTTTATACTTCCATCTAAATTGATCTTTTGTTTGAATACCCATTTACATCCAATAGGATTTCTTCCTTCTAGCAATGATAACAAGTCACATGTGTCATTTTTCTTCAACGCAGTCATCTCCCCATCCATAGTCATTCTTTTGAACTCAAAATCACCCATAACTATTGCCTCCTTCACAATTCTAGGCTCATTTCTATTAGTAATCAAATTAAAAATACATCTCCAATTAGGAGTATACATGTCTATATGTTGTCTCTACGAGTGGACCTCCTCAAGAGTTGAGGTTGAGGTTCTACCTCCTCTTCAAAACTATCTAAATTATATGATATCTCATACTCTTCAAGTCCCTCATGAGCTTCTAGTTCAACATTATCAGTTTTTGGGGTTAGTTGAACCACATATTTCTTCCAATCCTCTTCTAGCTACAACACTATGGAAGAAGGCGTAATCTCTCTAAAGATAGCATTTATGTTGTATAGAACTTTTTTTCCACAAGGTCCCAAAGCTTGTACCCTTTCACACTGACACCATAGCCAATGAAGATACATTTCACTGCCTTGTTCTCTAACTTTGACTACTTCTCCCTAGGCACATGTGTATATGTCTTGTAACTAAAAACTCAGATGCTATAATGAGGGATTTTTGCCTATCCATGCCTCCATAGGGTTCCTATCAACAAGAGTTGATCTAGGAGACCTATTAATTAAGTAACAAGCCATAGCAATCACTTTTGGCTAGAACTTTTATTCCAAGCTAGCTCCATAAATCATACTACTAGTCCTCTCCATCAATATCCTATTCATTCTCTACAACTTCATTTTGTTGAGGCATATATGCACTTGTCTTAAGTCTTTCAATCATGTGCTCTTTACAAAATTTGTCAAAATCTATGGAACAAAGATCACTGCCATTATCAATCATTAATACCTTAATCTTCCTACCAATTTGATTTTCCACGAGAGCCTTAAACTCCTTAAACTAACTAAACACTTCAAAAAAAAATTCTAAGGAAATACACTCATGTCCTAGAAAAATCATCTATAAATGATACATAGTATAAAGACTTTGAAATTGAAGGAACATTAACAGGACCAAGTGCATTTGAATGAATCAAGTCCAACACCCCATAAGATTTATCAGAACTACAATAAAATTAAACACGTTTGTGTTTTCTATATGCACAATGTTCACATAAATCAAATTTAAGAGTACAAACATTTGTCCCCTCAACGAAATTCATATTTTTTAGGGCCCTTAGACCCTTCTCACCTATATGGCCCAATTTTTGGTGCCATAGCATTACATTCTCTACAAGTAGCTTGCTCTTTGAAGTAAGAGCTCGTTTAGGTACATAGAAAGCATGGCCATCGAAAGTAAAAATAACACTCCTCTATTGTTGGTTTTAATGGTAAAGGTGTAGATTCTACAAATCTCTTCAATACAATAATAGAAGAACTATTGTATTGAACAGTGCATGCATCCAACTGAAACAAAGTGCCCACATTAACACCCTTAGTGACCACCATAGCTCCTCGCACCATCTTACACCCTCCACAAGTAAATAAAACATGCACACTCGCATCATTGAATTTGCTAACTGATAACAAGTTCTGTGCCAAACCAATGATGTGTAGCACACCATTGATCCCCTTCACTCATCCATCTAGGAATTGAATACAAACTCTACCATTGCCAACTATGTTCAAGTGAGAGTCATCACTGATGTACACCTTCCCACCATCATATTTTTCATACTTTGAAAACCACCCCCCATGGGAGGTCATATGGAAGGAAGTTCCAAAGTCTATCAACCATGCACATTTCGACACATGAGTTGCCAAGGCCGCAACAAAGGCATCTACAGCATCTTGAGAATATTTTTTAGACTCATCATCTAAATCATTTTTATTTTTCTTCTCTCTTCTTTACAATCTCTATGGTAGTGCCCAAGCTTGCCATAGTTCCAACACTTAGCCTTGCAGTTTCTAGGAGATTTGGATCTCCCACGTGATTTGGATCTAGACTTTTCTTTCTTCTTGTCCTTCTTCTTGACTTTCTCCTTCGGTCTTCCATGAATAGCTAGGGCCTCCTTAGTAGATTCAGAAGTTTTCTCTCACATCTCCTATAAGAGTAATGTAGCCACTGTTAGAAATGAAGGTGCAAACCACACAATGAAAATCTAATTCAAACCTTATTATCCTCTAAACAATCTAGAATCAATGGAGATTGCAACAGAAATTAAAACCCATTACACAGAAATAACATGCACTAAAAACTAAATACATAACACAATATGTAACGTGGAGAAAACCCTTTCAGGTAAAAAACTCCACCAAGAAAAGAGGCTCCAAGTTGTATTATCTTCAAATATGAGATTACAATGCATACACTTCCTCTGTTTCTTCAGTCTTCAATCCAGCAAAACCTGTTACTCTCCAATATGATAAAAATGTAGTACAAATATCCTTATAAAAGGGGATTGCCTTCTAGGGCAAGATAATCGACAAAATATCAACCATTAGATTTGTGACCTAATGACGAACAGTCCAGATTCACAATGATAAAATATAAATAAAAATGAGGTTTCGAGGGCGCTACCCCCAAACCCCTGCTAGGGTGTGCAGCCCCCGACCCCTCTACCAGGGGGATGATCCCCTCGGACCCCTCACAGGAGGAAACCCCCCTGTGACCCCCCATCGCGGACGAATGAACGTCGTGTACTGGATATAAACATATGGATGAAACAAGATCATTGCTGGTGAAACCTTTTGATGTAGAGCTCCAAGAGATTGAGACAAATTCTCATAACTCCACCATCATAATGCTTCCTTCTATCGGTAAGAGAAATCTATTGTCCTTCCGACATACTCCATTGGCCAGACAAGGTTTATCGATGCCTTCGATATACTTCACCCCGATGCTTAAACATCACTCCGACAGCTATTCAAACCGTTACAACAATGCACTGATACATTCAACCCTGTACATACATTACCTGACTTGCTATGTCGGTTCTGTCTACCGTTTCTATCGGTCAACACTTGTATCGCAAAACAATGTATGTTTCAACATACAATTGTAACATGCAATCAGGACATACAATCGACAACTTCCTATCGCTGGTAAACCATTGTATCTTTGACTGCTTTGACCGCTATAGCTGGTCATCACTTGCATCTTACGAAATGCATATTAACAATGTACATCCCATTATACAGTCTTCGTATGCAAATGCAGGATATACACAAAATTCTTTCACATACAACTGTGATATACACACATAATGTCTGTGACATACAATTGACGTATACACAGGAAATGTATCTCCTCCCTCAAGTGCAATATACATAGGAATTGCCTACCGATATACTTCAGCGATATACACAGGAATTGCCTACCGATATACTTTAGCGATATACACAGGAAATGGATCTTCTCATGTGATTTCAGGATACACATAGAATGTACTCAGGGACATTAACGATATACACACTGCTTGTATATTTAGCGAACAACATGAACTTAACCCAGAAGGACTTTTATACATACCTTTCTTCACAGGATGATACTCACATACAAATGCGATATACTCACAAACTGTTCCAACATGCAATTGGCGTATATACATAAAATATATAATTGAATCTCATGCCAATAACCTCCTCTGTAACAAATTTTGCAGTTTCTATTCTGCCATGACCATGAACAAAAAGAAACAAAACAGAAAACTATTGTACAAAGCCCATTCCACTGATTTCACAGAAATCCACCAGTGGAATGGTTTTAATCGTGCATCTCGACAACAGAAAAACTAAATTCCATACAAAACAATTCTATACAGATAATATACACAGGACAATTCAAGACACAGGGAATTTACACAGAATCCAGAATTTGTAAAACACAACTGACAGAATTTCTATTTCTTCATTCTAATTTCGTCTCTCTAGGTTTCCAACGACACAGGCTGATTACAGAGATTCATACATATTCAACTCCTCTATTTTGATTTTGCTTAACCAAGATTATAAGCCAAAACCCTAACTAATCACACGACACATGTTTAGCACAAGATAGTAAAACACCTAACAACATGACACATTGATTTAATCATCCACATACCCCAAATGTCTAATGATGTCCAAATTGGCTTAACAAGATGCCAAATTTGTGACCTCGGTTCTCATGGTGGGGTCGGTTCTCATGGTGGGGTCTTTTAAACATGAAATGTCAGCACAAATACTACATGACAACATGAAATGTATAAACATATTAAAAACCTTCTTCTTCTCCCTCAGATGTATATTTATCTTGTTGAAGGGGTGTTCCTGCACCATACTCCCTGGGAGAACAGATCTCAAGCCCACTTGAGATCAGAGTTTGAATGTCTGCACCATGGTTGTGATATGATCTTCAGTCATCCAAACTACCTTTGAAGCAGGTTTCCCGTGCCAAGCCACCAAGTACTCCATGTACTCTTTGTTCCTTGTCTTCTTTGTCACTCTTGAGTCTAATATCTTCTTCAATTTTGGTGGATCCTGCTTAGGAATATCATCATCTACTGCATCCTGCAATGGTTCCTGTTCTACATCTGCATTCTTCTTGTATGGAGTTAAATCACATATATTGAAAATGGGTGACAATCCAAGATCAGGAGGAAGTTGGATCTCATAAGCATTCTGCCCACACTTCTTCAAAATCTAACATGGTCTAATCTTCCTCTGCATTAGCTTAGTATATTTACCTTTTGGGAGCCTCTCCTTCTTCAAATTAACCCATACCAAATCTCCAACATCAAATTGTACATCTCTCTTCTTCTTATTAGCATATGCTTTGTACTTCAATGTAGTTTGTTGGAGTTGTGTCTTGACTTGATCATGCACCTCTTTGATGGCTGATGCAAAAGCTTCTCCATCTACACTAAAAGACTCTCCTGTAGGTAGATCTCTCAACTCCAAAATACTCCTGGGATGAATACCATATACCACCTGAAAAGGTGACTTCCCTGTACTCCTATTGATAGTGTCATTATAGGAAAATTCTGCTTGTGATAGAATGTTATCCCACTTCTCTCCATGCTGCCTTGTCAAACACCTTAACAGATTTCTCAATGAATGGTTAACTACTTCAGTCTGACCATATGTCTAAGGATGGTAGGCTGATGAGAAGGATAAATTTGTTCCAAGCTTCTTCCAAAGAGTCCTCCAAAAGTGGCCAATAAACTTCACATCTCTATCTGACACTATGCTCAATGGCAAACCATGTATCCTCACTATCTCTTTGAAAAAAAGATCTGCAACATATGAGGCATCACAAGTGGTTTTGCATGGCAAAAAGTGTGCCATTTTACTAAATTTGTCTACTACAACAAAAACACTATCATATCCCTTCCTTGCCCTAGGCAAACCCAATACAAAGTCCATGCTTATGCTCTCCCACGGCCTAGAAGGAATGGGTAGTGGCTGATACAAACCTGCATTAGTGGATCTCCCTTTTGCTTTCTGACATATCACACATGCCTCCGCAAATCTCCTCACATCTGACTACAACTTGGGCCAATAGTAATGTCTCTTCACAAGATCAAGAGTCTTATCTAGACCAAAATGTTCTGCCATGGCCCCACAATGTTTCTCCCTAATGATATTCAGTCTCATAGAACACCATGGAATACACAACTATCCACCCTTGAAAAGTAATCCATCTTGGATCAGAAATTCAAAGAACTCAACATGATATTTGTCACCAAAAGAAGTACATACCTTATAGATTTCTCCAAAGTCTTCATCAGCATCATACATGGCCTTCAAAGGAATCAATGCCAACACTCTCCAATTCAATCTGATTTATGGTTAAGACCCTCCTGCTTAGAGCATCTGCTACCTTGTTCTTGACCCCTTTCTTATGCTTGAGTGTGAAGGTGAAAGCTTGCAAAGTCTACACCCACTTCATGTGCCTATGGTTCAGCTTCTCTTGACTGTTTATGAAACTAAGGGCCTAATTATCTATGAACACTATGAATTCTTTTGGCATCAAGTAATGCCTCCACTTTTTAAGTGACTGTACTAGAGAATACATCTCCAAATCATATGATGAGTATTTCTTCTTTGCATCATTTAGTTTCTCACTGAAAAATGGAATAGGCCTACCTTCTTGACTGAGTACTGCTCCAATTGCCATGTGGCTTGCATCACATTCTACCTGGAAAATCTTGTTGAAGTCAGGAAGTGCAAGGATTGGCTACTCTGCCACCTTCTTCTTCAATGTTTCAAATGAATCATCTGCCTCCTTTTTCCAAGTGAATCTGCACTTCTGTCCTCCTTTTATGGTGTCAAGCATGGGTGCACAAACATGACTAAACCCCTTTATGAACTTCCTATAAAAGGTTGCTAACCCATGGAAACTTCTAACATCATTCAAGGTTTTAGGAGTTGGCCAAGACAATATGGCATTTACCTTCTCTTGATCCATTTTTAGTTTGTTATGTGAGATGACAAATACCAAGTAGATGATCTCTTCCTATATGAACAAACACTTTCCTAAGTTGATCATTAGTTGCTCTTCATGTAACTTTTTGAGGACCAAGTCTATATGGTTGAAGTGCTCTTCCCTTGCATTACTAAAAATTAGGATGTCATCTAGATATACTATGACAAATTTTCCCATGAATTCCCTCAAGACCTCATTCATCAACCTCATAAAGGTACTAGGAGCATTCGACAAACCAAAAGGCATGACCTTCCACTAATATAACCCCTCATTGGTCTTGAATGCAGTTTTCCATTCATCTCCTGGCCTAATCCTAATCTAATGATAACCACTCTTTAAATCTATTTTTGTGAAATACTTAGCACCCCCCAAGCAATCGAGCAAATATTTTATCCTAGGGATTGGGAACCTATACCTGATTGTTATCTTGTTGATAGCTCTTGAATCAGTACAAAGTCTCCAAGTGCCTTCCTTCTTTGGTGCTAGTACAACCGGTACCGCACATGGGCTTAAACTCTTGCCAATTAGGCCTGTCTCCAACAACTCCTTAATCTGCCTTGCTACCTTTGTATTCTGCTCTGGGGTAAGCTTGTATGCTACTTTATTTGGGAGTGTAGATCCTAGGATCAGATCTATGCAATGGCTGATGTCCCTCATAGGTGGTAGGGACCTTGGCATTCCATCAGAGATGATGCCCTTGTATTTGTCCAATAACTCTTGGATAGCCGGATCTATGAACCTTTGCCTCTTCTCTCCCTTGACTTCTTGATACTGCTCCTTGTTCACCTTTAGGCATGGAATTAGAGCATATGCAACTGCTCCTTCTTCTACTATCTCTTTCATGAAATGTTTGCCTTCTACCACCATCGCCTTGACTTCTTTCCCTTTTGATTCCACCTCATTCTCCATCAATGGTAGTAACTCTATCACCTTACCATCCTTGATGATTGAATATGTGTTTCTAACTCCATCATGGTGTGCTTTCAAGTCATACTACCACGGTCTTCCAAATAGGAGATGGCAAGCATCCATCTTCACAATGTCAAACAATAACTCATCCTTGTATGGTCCAATTTGAAACTCCACCCAAGCCTATTCTTCCACAATTGTTTGCTGACCTTGGGTGAGCCATGAGATCTTGTATGGGCAAGGATGTGGCAGTCTTCTAAGCTTAAGATTTTCTACCATTTCAAATGTAAAAAAAAAATCAGTGGATCCGGAGTCAATCAGAACTTTACATACCTTTCCTCCTGCCTTGCAAGTAGTTCTAAAGAGAGACTTCCTTTGTGGGGGTTCTTTGTCAGGCACCTTCACAGTGGTCATTACTCTCCTAATCATCAAAGATTCTCCTTTCTCAAGATATCCATAATTGTCAGGAGCATTCACACTTTGAGAAGTGTTTGAGCTTGTCACACTTTGACAATCAGATTCTTGGATCAGATTGATCCTCCTTTCTCCTATTGAACTTGTTTCCTTTCCTGGACATCTGCTAGCTATATGGCCTTCTTGATTGCAATTGTAACATCTGATAGGTCCTCTGCCCTGAGATCTCCCTCTAAATGATGGTCTTTTGCCCCTAAAGATTCCTCTTTGATTGTAACTTCCTCCTTGGGTTTGACTGTTGTCTCCTTTGTTGCTCTCTTGGTTTGATTCACCTTGGGATCCAAATCCATTTCCTCTGCCTCTGCAAGGACTTCTTCCTCCCCTTTGCTATCTCCCTCTTCCTCTACTCTTTTGTTCTTGTCTTCTCTTGAATTTCTCTTCCACCTTGAGTGCCAATTGGTAGCACTTTTGGACTGTCTCTGGGTTATGCAGATTTATGTCTTCTTGGATGGCAAACCTCAATCCATTGAAGTACCTTGCCACCTTCTCTTCTTCATTCTCCTTTACCTTTGTCTTGACACATAGTTTCATGAACTCTTTTGTGTATGATCTGACATCTAACTCTTTATGTTTCAAGTTTTGTTTCCTCTTATGTAATTGGATGTTGTAATCCAATGGAACATAGGCCTCCTTCACTAAAGCCATCATCTTCTTCCAAGTTGCAACTCTGCTCTTTCCCTCTTTCACCCTGTCATCTTGGATGAAAGTCCACCAAGTTAGTGCAGCCCCTTTCATTTTGGATTGAGCCATCTTCACCCTTTGGTGGTCTGGTATTTCCTCGGTCTCGAAGAAGTTATTCAAGGAGTCTATCCACTCTATCACTGAATCAGGTTCCATTTTGCCTGCAAACACTGGCAAGTCTATTTTCATATCCATGGTCCTTCTTTCCATGGACTTGAGGGCATTAAGTAAGGGTCTCTGGTCTACAGGAACCTCTATCTCTTCCTGCTTAGGGATCTCCTCTTCATCCCTGTCTTCTCGCTTACCAGAATCTTCTTCCCCTTTCTCTACTCTATCCCTCAACTTCTCTACCTCTTCTTTCAAGGCCTGATTCTAAGCCCGAGCTGCTCTGCTCTCTGCCATTTGCTTTCTCACTAATGCAGCCAACTCAGCATTGGTCATCTTTGTTGGGTACTCTTGTGACCCCTCTTCGTCTGACATCTTGTCTTCTTCTTCTACCCAAAGGATACTCCTTTGCTCTGATACCACTTGATGCAGAGCTCCAAGAGATTGAGACAAATTCTTAGAACTCCATCGTCGTAATGCTTCCTTCTATCGGCAAGAGAAATCTATTGTCCTTCTGACATACTCCATCGGCCAGACAGGGTTTATCGATGCCTTCGATATACTTCACCCTGATGCTTAAACGTCACTCCGACAACTGTTCAAACCATTACAACAATGCACTGATACATTCAACCCTGCACATACATTACTTGACTTGCTATGTTGGTTCTGTCTATCATTTCTGCTAGTCAACACTTGTATCGCAAAACAATGTATGTTTCAACATACAATTGTAACATGCAATCCGGACATACAATCGACAACTTCTTATCGCCGGTAACCCATTATATCTTCGACTGCTTTGACTGCTATAGCCGGTCATCACTTGCATCTTACGAAATGCATATTAACAATGTACATCCCATTATATAGTCTTCGATATGCAAATGCAGGATATACACAAAATGCTTTCACATACAACTATGATATACGCACACAATGTCTGTGACATACAATTGACGTATACACAGGAAATGTATCTCCTCCCTCAAGTACGATATACACAGGAATTGCCTACCGATATACTTCAGCGATATACACAGGAATTACCTACCGATATACTTCAGCGATATACACAGGAAATGGATCTTCTCATGTGATTTCAGGATACACATAGAATGTACTTAGGGACATTAACGATATACACACTGCTTGTATATTTAGCGAACAACATGAACTTAACCCAGAAGGACTTTTATACATACCTTTCTTCACAAGATGATACTCACATACAAATGCGATATACTCACAAACTATTCCAGCATGCAATTGACATATATACATAAAATGTATAATTGAATCTCATGCCAATAACCTCCTTTGTAACAAATTTCACAGTTTCTATTCTGCCATGACCATGAACAAAAAGAAACAAAATAAAAAACTATTGTACAAAGCCCATTCCACTGATTTCACAGAAATCCACCAGTGGAATGGTTTTAATCGTGCATCTCGACAACAGAAAAACTAAACTCCATACAAAACAATTATATACAGATAATATACACAGGACAATTCGATACACAGGGAATTTACACAGAATCCAGAATTTGTAAAACACCACTAACAGAATTTCTATTTCTTCATTCCAATTTCGTCTCTCTGGGTTTCCAGCGACACAGGCTGATTACAGAGATTCATACATATTCAACTCCTCTATTCTGATTTTGCTTAACCAAGATTATAAGCTAAAACCCTAACTAATCACATGACACATGTTTAGCACAAGACAGTAAAACACCTAACAACATGACACATTGATTTAATCATCCACATACCCCAAATGTCTAATGATGTCCAAATTGGCTTAACAGGATGCCAAATTTGTGACCTCCGTTCTCATGGTGGGGTCGGTTCTCATGGTGGGATCTTTTAAACATGAAATGTCAGCACAAATACTACATGACAACATGAAATGTATAAACATATTAAAAACCTTCGTCTTCTCCCTCAGATGTATATTTATCTTGTTGAAGGGGTGCTCCTGCATCACCTTTCATCCCTTATGGCTGATTTACAAACAATATTAGGAGTAATTAATTACATAGGATTTACAAGGTTGATGGCACCTTAATCCTAACATTCTCCCACTTAACATCATACATTGTAAATAGCCATAAGAAAACCATAAAATAATCAGGCACTACAAGCAAGGCCTATGGCCTCTCTGCACCAAACAAATTTCTCTGTGCTCAAAGGCTTGGTCAAAGCATCTGCAACATTCCCTTGAGTGTCTACCTTCTTCAGCTCAATCTGTCCATTTGCAACCATTTCTTGAACAAATTGATACTGTACATCAACATGCTTAGTCTGAGCATGATACATAGGATTCTTGGCCAAATATATAGCACTCTGGCTATCACAACCAATCTGAATCATGTTGCAATCAAATCTAATACCTGTACACAATCTCCTCAACCAAACTGCCTCCTTAGAGACATGAGTAGCATCCATATACTCTGCTTCTGTGGTGGACAAAGCAACTATGAGCTGCCTCTTACTCATCCAACTCACTCTCCTCCAAACAGAGTAAACACATAGCCACTAGTGGACCTTCGACTATCCAAGTCAACTGCCCAATCTGTATCAACAAAACCATGTATGTCCAATAATTTATCAGCACTATCAGTACCAAAATAAACCAAACAATAATCAGGAGTACCTGCAAGTTACTTAAGCACCCTCTTTGCATAATTCCAATGCTGACTACTAGGGTTAGACATAAGTCTGCTCAAAACTCCCACAACTTGGGCAATATTTGGCCTAGTGCAAACCATTGCATACATCAAACTCCCTACAGCACTAGCATATGGCACATTAGACATATCCTCAAAATCATCCTCATTCTTTGGACACATATCTAATGAAAGCTTAGTACCAATGGGTAAAGGAACTCTAACTGGTTTACAGTCCTGCATACTGAATATCTACAAAATGGTATTCACATACTTACTTTGCGACAACCAAAGCTTTATGTTATCTCCATACCCAGAATATACTTGGTAGCTCCAAGATCCTTCATATCAAATGCATCTGAAAGTTGGGCTTTAAGGTCACTAATCATACCGTTAGTTGGTGCAGGAGCACCCCTTCAACAGGATAAATATGCACAAGAGGGAGGAGAATAAGGTTTTTATGTATATATTGACACTTCATGTTACCATGTAGCATTTGTATATCATTAACACATGTAACATTTTATGTTAGCATTTCATGTTTGTAAACATCACAATGGCAAATGGAAGAGGCATCAGCGTGAGAAGAGTCATTGGCTGGACGAAATTGTGTTGAGCGGATAGCATATAGTCTCACCAATGGAGGAACCCTGAAGATTGAGTGGTCAGCAAGAGTATCATCATCGGAGAATAAGATTAAGGTCTGGCCGAAGAAGTGAGTCTGGCCGATAAGGGAGTTGGCATAAAGGGTTTCAGAGTGACAAGTGATATCGGCAGAGGTAATGAAGTCTTCGCTGATAGTTATGTGTCTTGGTGATGAGGAGTTTGTCATCGGTGTGAGGTAAGGTATCAGGATGACACGAGGCGCAGTGGCCAATAGCGGAGGTCATACCGATGGTCAATAGGTCAAGGGTATGTATCGGCATGAGTTATGCGATCGGGTGGATGAATTTGTGTTAAGCTGACAATAGAGCTCTCACCGATTGGTGTGACAACTGCAAGTGTCACCGATGAAGAGTATATTGGCATGAGATGGGGCATCGGTTGGAGATTGTAAGCGGCTACCGATAGTGTAAAGTGTTGTTGATAAGAAGTTTGGGGTTTAGCATATCGGCGTAAGAAAAAACATTGGGTGAACAAAAATTTGTGTGGCCGATAGTGTATGTTCTCGTCGATCGGGGTGACAACGGGAAGTGCCACCGATAGAGAGTTCATCGGGAGGAGTCTTACCATCAGAAGAGGAGGAGAAAGTCACACCGACGATAGGAAGTCTGGGTGATGGGAAAGTATCAGTGTAAGAAGTTAGGAGTCTTGCCGATAGTGATAGAAGGGATTATTTTGTGATTGTTTCCACTGTGTGTACCCCGCTCTGCATCAAGTGGTATCAGAGCAAGGAGTATCTGTTGGGTAGAAGGAGAGTACAAGATGTCAGAAGGAGAAACATCTGAAACGTATCCAGCAAAGATGACTAATGTTGAATTGACTGCCTTGGTAAGAAAGCAAATAGCAGAGAGCAGAGCTGATAGAGCTCAGAATCAGGCATTGAAAGAAGAACTAGAGAAGTTGAGGGACAGAGTGGAGAAAGGGGAAGAAAACTCTAGTGAATAAGAAGATGGGGATGAAGAGGAGACCTCAAAGCAGGAAGAGATAGAGGTTCCTGCAAACCAGAGACCCTAACTCAATGCCCTCAAGTCCATGGAAAGAAGGACCATGGATATGAAAATAGACCTGCCAATGTTTGCAGGAAAAATGGAACCTGATTTGGTGATGGAGTGGATAGACTCCTTGAATAATTTCTTTGAGACTAAGGAAATACCAGACCACCAAAGAGTGAAGATGGCTCAGTCCAAAATGAAAGGGGCTGCACTGACTTGGTGGAATTTCATCCAAGATGACAGGGTGAAAGAGGTAAAGAACAGAGTTGCAACATGGAAGAGAATGATGGTTTTAGTGAAGGAAGCCTATCTTCCATTGGATTATAATATCCAATTACATAAGAGGAAACAAAATTTGAAGCAGAAGGAGCTAGCTGTCAGCTCATACATAGAAGAGTTCATGAAACTGTGTGTAAAAATAAAGGTAAAGGAAGGTGAGGAAGAAAAGGTAGCAAGATACCTCAATGGATTGAGGTTTAATATCCAAGAAGACATAAGTATGCATAACCCAGAGACAATTCAAAAGTGCTATCAGTTAGCACTCAAAGTGGAAGAAAAATTAAAGAGAAGGCATGAGCAGAACAATAGAGGTGGAGAGAGACAGCAGAGAGGAGGAAGAAGTCCTTTTAGAGGCAGAGGATTTGGATACCAAAGTGAATCCAACCAAGAGAACAGTAGAGGAGATAGAAATCAAAATCAAGGGGGGAGCTATAATCAAAGAGGAAACTTTAGAGGCAGAAGACCACCATTCAGGGGAAGATCTCAGGGCAAAGGACCGGTCAGATGCTATAATTGCAACTAAGAAGGCCATATAGCTAGCAGATGTCCAGCAAAGACAACAAGTTCAATGGGAGAAAAAAGGATCAATCTGATCCAAGAATCTGATTGTCAGAGTGTAGCAAGCTCAAGCACTAATCAAAGTGTGAATGCTCCTAACAGTTATGGATATCCTGAGAGAGGAGAATCTTTGATGATTAGAAGAGCAATGACCACCATGAAGGTGCCCAGCAAAGAACCCCCACAAAGGAAGTCTCTCTTCAGAACTACTTGCAAGGCAGGAGGAAAGGTATGTAAAGTTCTGATTGACTCTGGATCTACTAAAAATTTTGTGTCTTTTGAAATGGTAGAAAAGCTTAAGCTTAGAAGACTACCACATCCTTGCCCATACAAGATCTCATGGCTCCACCAAGGTCAGCAAACAGTTGTAGGAGAACAGTCTTGGGTAGAATTTTAGATTGGCCCATACAAGGATAGGTTATTGTTTGACATTGCCAAGATGGATGCTTACCATCTCCTATTTGGAAGACCATGGCAGTATGATTTGAAAGCATACCATGATGGCGTCAGAAACACCTATTCAGTCACCAAGAATGGTAAGGTGATAGAGTTGCTACCATTAATGGAGAATGAGGTGGAATCAAAAGGAAAAGAAGTCAAAGTGATGATGGTAGAAGGCAAACAATTCATGAAAGGGATAGGAGAAGAAGGAGCAATTACATATGCTCTAATCCCTTGCCTAAAGGTAAACAAAGAACAATAGCAACAAGTCAAGGGAGAGAAGAGACAAAAATTCATAGACCCTGCTGTCTAAGAGCTATTAGACAAGTACAAAGGCATTATCTCTGATGGAATGCCAAGTTCCCTACCACCTATTAGGGACATTAGCCATTGTATAGATCTGATCCCAGGATCTACACTTCCAAACAAAGCAACATATAAGCTCACTTCAGATCAGAATACAGAGGTAGCAAAGCAAATTGAAGAGATGTTAGAGACAGGCCTAATTGGCAAAAGTCTAAGTCCATGTGCAGTATCGATTGTACTAGCACCAAAGAAGGAAGGCACTTGGAGGCTTTGCATTGATTCAAGGGCAATCAACAAGAGAACCATCAGGTATAGGTTTCCAATCCCTAGGATAGAAGATTTACTTGATTGTTTAGGAGGTGCTAAATATTTCTCAAAAATAGATTTGAAGAGTGGTTATCATCAAATTAGGATTAGACCTGGTGATGAGTGGAAAACTGCATTTAAGACTAATGAGGGGTTATATGAATGGAAGGTCATGCCTTTTGGTTTGTCCAATGCCCCTAGTACCTTTATGAGGCTGATGAATGAGGTCTTGAGGGAATTCATAGGAAAATTTGTCATAGTATATCTAGATGACATCCTGATTTTCAGTAATATGAGGGAAGAGCACCTCATCCATATAGACTTGGTTCTCAAAAGGTTATATGAAGAGCAACTAATGATCAATTTAGCAAAGTGTCTGTTTATGCAGGAAGAGATCATCTACTTGGGATTTATTATCTCACATAACAAACTAAAAATGGATCAAGAGAAGGTAAGTGCCATATTGTCTTGGCCAACACCCAAAACCTTGAATGATGTTAGAAGTTTCCATGGGTTAGCAACCTTTTATAGAAAGTTTATAAAGGGATTTAGTCATATTTGTGCACCCATGCTTGACACTATAAAGGGAGGACAGAAGTGCAAGTTTACATGGACAAAGGAGGCAGATACTTCCTTTGAAACATTGAAGAAGAAGGTGGCAGATCAACCAGTTCTTGCATTTCCTGACTTCAGCAAAATTTTTTAAGTAGAATATGATGCAAGTCATATTGCAATTGGAGCAGTACTCAGCCAAGAAGGTAGGCCTATTGCATTCTTTAGTGAGAAATTAAATGATGCCAAGAAGAGATACTCATCTTATGATTTGGAGATGTATGCTCTAGTCCAGTCACTTAAGAAATGGAGGCATTACTTGATGCCAAAAGAATTCATAGTGTTCACAGATAATCAGGCCCTTAGTTTCATAAACAGTCAAGAGAAGCTGAACCATAGGCATATGAAGTGGGTGGAAACTTTGCAAGCTTTCACTTTCACGCTCAAGCACAAGAAAGAGGTTAAGAACAAAGTGGCAGATGTTTTGAGTAGGAGAGTTCTAACCATCAATCAGATCCAATTGGAGAGTGTTGGGATTGATTCTTTGAAGACAATGTATGATGATGATGAAGACTTTGGTGAGATCTACAAGGTATGTACTTCTTTTGGAGACAAATATCATGTTGAGTTCTCTGAATTTCTAATCCAAGATGGATTACTTTTCAAAGGTGGACAACTATGTATTCCAAGATGTTCTATGAGACTGAATATTATTCAGGAGAAACATTGTGGGGCCATGGCAGGACATTTTGGTCTGGATAAGACTCTTGATCTTGTGAAGAGACATTACTATTGGCCTAAGCTATAGTCAGATGTGAGAAGATATGTGGAAGCATGTGTAATATGTCAGAAAGCCAAAGGAAGATCCACAAATGCAGGTTTGTATCAGCCATTACCCATTCCTTCTAGGCCATGGGAGAGCATAAGCATGGATTTTGTACTAGGTTTGCCTAGGACAAGGAAAGGATATGATAGTGTTTTTGTGATAGTAGATAGATTTAGCAAAATGGCACATTTCTTGCCATGCAAAACCACTTGTGATGCTTCATATGTTGCACACCTATTTTTCAAGGAAATAGTGAGAATCCATGGATTGCCATTGAGCATAGTCTCAGACAGAGATGTAAAATTTATTGGCCATTTTTGGAGGACTCTTTGGAAGAAGCTTGGAACCAATTTGTCCTTCTCATCAGCCTACCATCCTCAAACAGATGGGCAAACTGAAGTTGTTAACCGTTCATTGGGTAATCTACTCAGGTGTTTAACCAGGCAGCATGGAGAGAAATGGGATAATATCCTCCCACAAGCAGAATTTTCCTATAATGACACCATTAATAGGAGTACAGGAAAATCACCTTTTCAGGTGGTATATGGTATTCATCCAAGAGGTATTCTGGAGCTAAGAGATCTGCCTATAGGAGAGCCTATTAGTGCAGATGGTGAAGCTTTTGCTTTAGCCATCAAAGAAGTACATGATCAAGTGAAGAACCAGCTTCAACAAACTACATTGCAGTACAAAACCTTTGCTGACAAAAAGAAAAGAGATTTACAGTTTGTGGTTGGAGATTTGGTGTGGGTAAATTTGAAACAAAAGAGACTCCCCAAAGGTAAGTATACCAAGCTCACGCAGAGGAAGATTGGACCATGTCAGATTTTAAAGAAGTATGGACAAAATGCATATGAGATCCAACTTCCTTCTGATCTTGGATTATCACCCATTTTCAATGTATGTGATCTAACACCATACAAGCAGCATGCAGATGTAGAACAAGAACCATTGCAGGATGCAGCAGATGATGATATTCCTAAGCAGAATCCACCAAAATTGAAAAAGATATTAGACTCCAGAGTAGCAAAGAAGACAAGGAACAAAAAGCATATGGAGTACTTAGTACTTTGGCAGGGACAACCTGATTCAGAGGCAGTTTGGATGACAGAAGATCAGTTAACAAACAAGGTTGCAAACTTCCAAACTCTAATCTCAAAGGTGCTTGAGATCTCTTCTCCCGAGGAGTATGGTGCAAGAGCACCCCTTCAACAGGATAAATATGCACAAGAGGGAGGAGAATAAGGTTTTTATGTATATATTGACACTTCATGTTACCATGTAGCATTTGTATATCATTAACACATGTAACATTTTATGTTAGCATTTCATGTTTGTAAACATCACAATGGCAAATGGAAGAGGCATCGGCGTGAGAAGAGTCATCGGGTGGACGAAATTGTGTTGAGCCAATAGCATATAGTCTCACCGATGGAGGAAGCTTGAAGATTGAGTGGTTGGCAAGAGTATCATCATCGGAGAATAAGATTAAGGTCTGGCCGAAGAAGTGAGTCTGGTCGACGAGGGAGTTGGTGTAAAGGGTTTCAGAGTGACAAGTGATATCGGCAGAGGGAATGAAGTCTTCACCGAGAGTTATGTGTCTTGGTGATGAGGAGCTTGTCATCGGTGTGAGGTAAGGTATCAGGATGACACAAGGCGTGGTGGCCGATAGCGGAGGTCATACCGATGGTCAACAGGTCAAGGGTATGTATCGGCATGAGTTATGCGATCAGGTGGATGAATTTGTGTTAAGCTGACAGTAGGGCTCTCACCGATCAGTGTGACAACTACAAGTGTCACCGATGAAGAGTATATCGACATGAGATGGGGCATCGGTTGGAGATTGTAAGCGGCTACCGATAGTGTAAAGTGTTGCCGATAAGAAGTTTGGGGTTTAGCATATCGGCGTAAGAAAAAACATTGGGTGAACAAAAATTTGTGTGGCTGATAGTGTATGTTCTTGCCGATCGGGGTGACAATGGGAAGTGCCACCGATAGAGAGTTCATCGGGAGGAGTCTTACCATCGGAAGAGGAGGAGAAAGTCTCATCGACGGTAGGAAGTCTGGACGATGGGAAAGTATCGGTGTAAGAAGTTAGGAGTCTTGCCGATAGTGATAGAAGGGATTATTTTGTGATTGTTTCCACTGTGTGTACCCCACTCTGCATCATTAGTATTGCTGAAAAATAACATGTCATCAACATACAATGCAATGATCAGTATAGAATCATTAATATAGTGAATGTACACACAATGATCCTCCTCGCTCCTAACAAAACCCAATTTCAATACAAATGAATCAAACTTTTGATACCACATTCTAGGGGATTGTTTCAAACCATAGAGAGACCTCTTCAACCTGCAAACCCAATGTTATTTTCCTTTTACTTCAAAACCTATAGGTTGTAGCATATAAATTTCTTCCTCAAGATCTCCATGTAAGAACACAATCTTAACATCCATTTTCTCAATCTCCCAATCATAAGTTACAGCAATGGATAAAAGAAATCTAATAGAAGTCAATTAAGCAATAGGAGAAAAAAATTCACCAAAATCAACTCCCTCTCTCTAAGAGTAGCCCTTGGCTACTAGTCTAGCCTTGTACTTCTCTAATGAACCATCTGCTCCAAACTTCTTCTTGAAGACCCACTTACAACCTATGGCCTTTCTTCCTTTAGGCAAACGAACAAGATCCCAGGTGTTACAAGAGTCTAAAGCCATCATCTCCTCATGCATGGCTAACTATCAAGACTCACTATCATCTACAAGAATAGCTTCCTTGTAGGATCTAGGCTCATCGTCAGTACTCAATAAAGAAAATATACAACAAAAATTTGGTGGGCTATACATGTCAACTGGATTTCGTTGTCCTGTGGATCTCCTCAAGGGTGGAGTAAGAGTCTCAGCTTGTTCTTCTGCATGATCATCTGCACCAACTTCTTTTGTAACAACAAATTCATCTTCATCAGAACTACTTGAATCTTCTTCTTCTTTACCCCCAATCCATCATTGTGTTCTTCCTGAGGTGCATCTTGCTTCTCCAAATCAAAGTGCACTCTCTTTACCTTTTCTTCTTTTTCTTTTGGCTGCTCAAGTTCAAAAATAGCTCTAAGTTCCTTGAAAATAACATCTCTAGAATAGATAATCTTACGGATTAGTGGATTTCAAAGCTTATAACTTTTGAAATTATCACCATATCCAATGAATTTACACTTTTCATCTTTTGGATCCAACATAGATCGCTTTTCCTTAGGCACATGAACAAAAGCCTCACAGCCAAAAACCCTTAAATGTGAAACAGAAGGTTTCTTTCCATGATTGTTCGGTTCATCCTTTCTGCAACACCATTCTGTTGTGTATACAGAGTTGTCTTTTTTCTTATAATACCTGCATGCTTGCAAAACTCATCAAATTCCTTAGAGCAATATTCTCCTCCATTGTCAGATCTTAATATTTTTATCTTCAATCCAAATTAATTTTCAACTAAGACTTTAAAATCTTTAAACTTAGTGAAAACTTCATATTTGTGTTTCATAAAATAAATCCATGTAAATCTGGATACATCATCAATGAAGGTGACAAAATAACAAGATTTTCTGATAGAATCATTATCCACAAGTCCAAACACATATGTATGAATAATTTCTAACTTCTCTTTTGCTCTATTGCATCTTAAAGGAAATATTTTTGTATTTTGTTTACCAAACACACAATGCTCACAAAAATCAAAGTGCTCATTAGAATAAGAGAAGTCGTCCAACAAATTTTTATTCTTAATAGTTTTCAATACATTATTGCTTGTGTGGCCCAACCTGCAATGCCACAACATACATGTATTTTCTGTACTAGCCTCAGATACATAAGAGGCATTACAAACTGTAGTGGCTTCAAGCTCAAACAAGTTTCCCAATCTCTTCCCCTTCACTACCACCAAGTTCCCTCTCACCAATCTACAGCCATGCTTGTCAAATGTTAAATGCATTCCCAAATCATTCAACTTCAAAACTAAAATCAAATTTTTAGCTAATCCAGGAACATGTAAAACACTAGGGGGGTTTTAATCCTCCCATCACTGAAACACAACAATACCTTGCCTTTCCCAACTATCAGCTATCTAGAGTTGTCCCCAAGGTATATATCACCTCCATCATACTCTTTGTATGTGGAAAACCATTCCTTATGCGGGGTCATATGAAACGAGTATCCTGAGTCAACCAACCAGTGATCATTAGAAACAACATTACATGCAGAAAGTAAAACATCTTCACCTGCATTCAAGGACTTATCTGAAGCACTCTCCCACTATTTCTTTGGGTTTATGCACTCCTTCACATGTCCCCTTTTACCGCAGTTCCAACACTTAACTTTGTTCTTCTTCCCAGGAGTCTTAGATCGGCCCTTGGACTTGTCCTTAGCTGCTTTATGATCTCCTTTTGGTCCTCTTTCCATAAACCTTCCCCTAACACTGAGAGCACCCCCTGAACTATCTGAAATTTTCTTCCTCAATTCATGTGATAGTAGAAATGAAACAAGAGCATCCAACTTCGGATTTGTGAGGTTAGCAGTGAGCCAAAACAACATTCTCCCATGACTTAGGTAAAGAATAGAGAAGCAAAATACATTTATCTTCCTCATTCACCTCAACATCTACAGATGCTAGTTGACTCAATAACAAATTAAATGAATTCAAATGCTCTACAACAGATTCACCCTCTTTCATTTTCATAGAAAACAATTTACGTTTCAAGTAAAATTTGTTTACCATACTCTTGGCTTGGTAGATCTCACCCAAATGCTTCCACAAACTATGTGCGATCTCTTCCCTTGTGACATTCAACAGGACAGAATCTACAAGACACAAATGGATGGTTCCCCATGCCTTCTTATCCAACCTTGCCCATTCATCTGGAGAGACATCGTCAGGTTTCTTCTCTTTTCGAACAGCCAACCACAGGTTTCTTTCTTCCAGCAAATCCTCCATTTTTTAGCTTCCACAATTCGTACCCCATACCATTGAACTTTTCAATGTCCAACCGAGAGGTAGAAGCAACAATGGATGAAGCCATGATATCTACACAAGATCTGCAAATAAACAACAACCAAATCTCCCACTATAGCTAAAAAACCTTCACACTACCACCCAAGAATCAAAACTGGTCAAGCTCTGATACCAAATGTTAGAAATGAAAGTCTAAACCACACAACAGAAATCTGATTCAAACCTTATTATCCTCTAAACAATGTAGAATCAATGGAGATTGCAACAAAAATTAAAACCCATTATACAGAAATAACATGCACTAAGAACTAAACACATAACATTATGTAATGTGGAGAAAACCCTTTCAGGTAAAAAACTCCACCAAGAAAAGAGGCTCCAAGTTGTATTATCTTCAAATATGATATTGCAATACATACACTTCCTCTGTTTCTTCAGTCTTCAATCCAGTGGCGCCTGTTACTCTCTAATATGATAAAAATGTAGTACAAATATCCTTATAAAAGGGGGTTGCCTTCTAGGGCAAGATAACTAACAAAATATCAACCGTTAGATCTGTAACCTAATGACGACAGTCCAGATTCACAATGATAAAATATAAATAAAATGAGATTTCGAGGGCGCTACCCCTGAACCCCCGCTGAGGTGTGTGGCCCCCGGACCCCTTGTAGGGGGGAAACCCCCATGCGACCCCCTATCGCAAACGAATGAGTGTCGTGTACCTAATATAAACATACGGCTGAAACAAAATCACTGCTGGTGAAACCTTTCATCCCTTATGGGTGATTTACAAACAATATTAGAAGTAATTAATTACATAGGATTTACAAGGTTGATGGCACCTTAATCCTAACATCCACTACCTCGTCCATTTTGAATTTCAAGGTAGTGATTCCATGAGTTTTGCAAAGAACATAGAAATATCATGTAATGATCCTCCTCCATTTTTACTCCAAAAGAGTGCAACTGGGTCACAATCATATTCAACACATTCAAATGCTCGGCCACAGAACCACCATCATCCATTCTCAAGGTGTATGACTTCTTTCTACAAAAGAACTTGTGTAGTGGCTTCTTCATGCACATTCAACAAAATGGAATCTACCAAGGAGAGACTAACGAGGCCCTTTACCTTTCTTTATAAGAGATCCTAGTTGACTTGTGACATTGTAGTGATTTGGATCTAGATACAACAGCCCATAGATCTCTATCTACAAGCATATCCTCCATCTTGAGCTTCTATAACTCAAAATTAGTGCATGTAAATCTCTCCATCTCTATCCTCGATGTGCTTGCCATTTTCCTCCAACAAGATTTCCTTCTGTGCAAACTCCCACTCAATCCAACATTAGTACAAAAAACCTTGTCCCTAATAACTAAGACCTGAGGTGATCATGCTCTAATAGAAAATGAAAGGAAGCATAGGAGTAGAATATGCTTCCTACACTAATCTACAAGGGGAGTTATATGTCAAAATTAAATTGATCATACAGTTATAAAGAAATAAACACAAAAACAATATACCATAATAGTGATTTATGTGGTGAAAACCCTTTAAAGAGGGAAACCCCACACTCGAAAGCAACTCAATTTATTTTTCAATAATCAATGGTTACAATACACTTGCAAAGTCTAAATCCTTTACAAGACTATCACTAACAAGAGATCTAGAGCAATCTTGGTGGCATAACAATACCTACAAAACTCACTATCAAACATCCATCTCAGGCACCCTATAAATAAGAGAAGCAATAAATGAAACCATCAAATGGTAGTTAGGAAAACATGAGCTAAAACCACACAAAATGTGGTACCCAAATCCCTAATCAAAATTTAATGCCTAAATCCCAAGATGAGTCCACAAGCTAAAAATAGCATATTCCTTGCGTTTGTCATAAGCTTGTCATAATCCACTCACCAACTTGGGTGCTCCATTTTGGCTCCATTAGCTCCATTCAAAGATGCCTTATGACTTGTTATAATATGCATCATAAGTTAGTTAACAAGTGTAACTCCCTGTTACAGCTCTCTTATGCATCATAGATGCTCTTGCATTTGTGATGTGGGAGGCCCAACTTCTAAAGACTTGATCTAAGAAGTCAATTAAGCCTATTTTTTTAAATTAAAGATCTTGAAGAGATCCATGTTGTCAAAACCTACTTACTCTACTTAAGACCCGTTTTGACAATTTTTAGGGCCAAGATAACCTCTAGAGCCCTTAAAATTAGATTTTTGTGTTCTACAACCCAAAAATTATATTTTTTTGTTTTTAACATTAGGATGCAAGGTTGAGACACCTTTCCTAACATAAACCAAGTTTGGAATAGTGTCCTAAATCTATGGAGGCTTTGGAGGGTAAATGTAATGTTCCATATACAAGTGTGGTAGGAAGCCTTATGTATGTGATTGTCTACACAAGGCCAAACATTGCCAAAAAATGAGAGTTCTAAGTAGGTTCATGCCAAAGCTTAGCAAAGAACACTAGACTCAAGTTAAGGATTTTTTTAGGTACTTGAAAGGAACTTTGGATTACTACTTATAGTATCAAGGTACTAATGATGTTAGCAAGGTGTTGAACATACAAGGGTTTATTTATTCTCATTAAGCTAAAGATCTGAATAACTAGAGCTCTACTAGCGGCTATGTGTCCTCTCTATTTGGAGGAGCATGAGTTGGATGAGTAAGTGGTAGAAAATAGTTGTGTTATCCACTACTGAAGTAGAGTATATGGTTGCAACACATGCTTGCAAAGAGACAGTGTGATTACAAAGACTTTGTAATAATATTAGTTTTAAAAGTCATGTAGTGTTGAATTGTGACAATAAGAGTACAATTTGTTTGGCTAGAAATTCTATTACCATGCTTGGACTAAAGATTTGGATGTGCAATATCATTTTGTTAAGGAGATGGTAAAGGTAAGGAAGGTTCAAATGGACAAAACTAACACTCAAGTAAATATTGTTGCTTCTATGACAAAACTTATACGTACTATTAAGTTTTCATGGTGCAAGGACGTAATGGGATTATCCCTTTCCCATGTATGAGTTATCTTCTTGGTTTATACTACAAACTATCATGCAATAAATATCAAGTGGGAGAATGTTAGAACTTTGGTGTGTTATTCACTTGCAAAGAGTTCTAGGATGAAGAGAAGATTTTGGGTTGTTCAAGATCTTGTTGATAATATTTTATCACAAACTAGTAAGACAGTGACAAAAGCCTATGTGGTAGGTTATGGTGAGTTTTAGACATTGTGATATGGCATGGAGATTTGTTATAACCCATGTTTCTATGGTAGAACCACAAGGTGTTTGGTGAAGAACTCACTACCACATCTTAGTCTAAGTAGGTGTTGGAGTGTGTATGACGGTGCAAGTGCACATGCAACATTGTTGGAGTACATGTGGCAACTATTGAGGACATCTAGATGTTCAGAGGTACTACAAGTAGTTACAAGCAATTAGATGTTTGTCACTATTACCACCAGCCATAGTTTAGTTTTGGCTACAGTGTGTAGGAAGACATGTATATGGTTCAGGTGCAATTATATCAGATGGTTATCCATGTGGAGAAGTTACAATTGGTACAATGTGTGGTATATTAACATCATTGTATGGTCGCCTCTGTTGGTCCTTCTAATGCTTCTAACTCCTCTTCTGCATTGCCGGCTCCCTCATTGCGTGGTGGCTCATTGTTCGTGGTGGTTGTTGAGGATCCGCTCCTCTCGCCTCGCTCAGTGGACTTCGATTCTGAGTCTTCTTGGTCTGTGGTGCAGAGAAGAAGGGACTCCCCAATTTGTCGCTACTTCGCGGCCTAGGGTTAAGGGAGTCAAATTTGTCCCCTCAGGTTCTGGGGTTGTCTAGTCTTTGTTTGTTGTTCGGCAGCTGTCTGTCAGTTGTTCCCGTCCTGTTTATGTTCTATGTGGCCTGTTTTGGCATGTTCTGCCAGGCCCTAGTGGCTCTTGTTTGTAAAGGGTTCAACCCCTTGTTTGCTGACTTATCTTTATCAAAAACACCATTGTATGGTCATGTTACAATTGTGTGATTATTAGTATTCCACTAGTAGTTAGAACTGTTGAGATTATTGGAATTTTAAGAGAATGACTTAGTGGCTATATCTAATTGTTGGTACAAATGGGAAAGGTTGATGAGAGATTGCCTAATGATTTGTGATGTTGTGAAGTGTGATTGTTTAGGTTGTACGTTGTTGTCTATAGATTAAGACTCTACAAAAGAGACCAATTATACTTGGAAACTATTTCATGTTAATGCAATTATGTCTCCTTTTGCTAGTAGGTTTTTTCCTATAAGGGTTTCCCACAAAATTCTTGTGTCTCATGTATGTGGTGTGCATGTTGTTTTATATTCTTTCATTAATGGTGCTAAATGAATTGTTACAAAAAAACATATAACTATATTTGATCGCCCAATCTTAAAGTTTTGTAATCTCCCAAATTATTGGTCGCCTGCAATAGGGATTAACTTCCCAATATATACTAAGTCTTTTTAAGTGTCTTATTTGTGGTGAAAAAGAATCTAAGAAACATTTGTTTTTAACTATTCTTTTGCTAATGTGTTTGTGACTCTTTTCTTCCTCTTTGGGCTAGTCCAAATGGGAAAAAGTCTATTTATTAATAGGATGTGGTATTAGGTTATATCAATTAGTCAAAGAGCCAGAAATCTTGCTTCCTTGATAAATTATGGTTTATTCTTTCAATTTATGTTTTATTGTTTCTATGGATCTAAAAAAACATTTTTCAAGATTCCTCCAAAAACCTTACTAGCTTCTCTAGAGAAGTCACTATTGTCATCATTTCCTTACAAGTTAGCTTATAGGTGGACAAATCTAAAGAAGAAATCAGAAAGCTTGTTAAAAGATTTGCAAAATACAAAGTTAAAGATGTTGAGGAGAGTGATTCTTCTAGGTCATATGCTCCAATGCCTAAATCTAAGTAAATTATGATGACATCCCTAACAATGTGTTTCTAGAGTGAAAGCTAAGGAAATGTATGCATCATACCACTATAAATTTAGAGAAGAAAATCAAAACCATCATCAAAGCTGAAGAAAAAGAAGTTGTTAAAAGCAAGGATGATAAGGCTCTCTTGTAATGTGGTTTTATATTGGATGCTCTCATGGATTGGTTATGCTCTAAAGACTTTGAATTATGTTAATATTCTTTTTTGTATATGGATCGAGTGCTCTAAGGAAGCTACATTAGCTATATTTGCTACTCCTTTTGAGTTGCATTTCGTATTAGATACTTATTTTGAACTTTTAGATCTTTATTGGTGATATTGGTTACTCCTTGTGAGCTGAGTTTTGTATTGCTTAGTATCTTAGCTACTCCTTGGAAAATACATTTTATTATGCTTTGTACTCTAGCTGCTCTTAAGAATTATATTTATATACTTATCCAATATAAAAAGATAAACATATGATAGCTAAATATTTGCAAGGTGTAGACCTATAAATGATTTTATAATAGATGGAATAATTTCATTTATCTCCTTATTTGTATTGTCTATCATTGGAACTTTAAATATTTGTATCTATCATTAGAACTTTAAAAATTTGTGTCACAAAACTTGTCAATAGTGTACCAAAGTTTGTTATAACAATGTTACATATGTAAATGTCATTATAAGTTGGTGTTTAGAGTTGTAATGTATCATTACAATATTTGTCAATAAATTTGGAAATTTTGTATATATCTATGTGAAATGTGTTAATGTTGCCATAGAGTTGAGGAATTTGTAATGATGCATAGATCTCCATTATAATCTACACAATAGTTATTACAAAGCATGCAAAAATATTATTATATAAGATATGGTTGTTAAACAATATAAATTTCTACATTGCTTTGGACTTTTTTATGCTAGAATGGAAAATAGAGAGATTTGCAAAACAAGATTTATTCAAACGAAAAAGGATTCAAAACTAAATATTATGGATTTATAGGTTTAATAAGTTCAAGGTTTTATAAATCTCTGCCATATGATTACAAGATGTGGCAATGATGTCTATGAGCTAAATAAGTTTATCGAATAAAACAAGATTAACCTCTATTTAAAACATAATGATTGTAGTATCCTCAAAAACATTAATAGATCATTCTAATTTTTGTTATTATTCAAACATGGTACTATATTATGTGATTAGCTAATTAAATAAAAGATGGTTAGCTTCTTAATCAGTGATTACGGAGGTAATGTTGAGAAAGCCTTCTTGTTTCTAGTACTATTTATTTAATGACCATTTAATGTTGTACTTTATTGTATTTTGTTGAGATAATTCCATGGAATGATCTAACTATATTTTTCCATTATGTGTGTTAGGATCACATTAAGGGTGGTTAGAGAAGGTATCATGGGAGAAAGCAACTTTAGGTATTAATAGCAAAAAGAGTAGATAAAGAGGGCCTAGATGATGATGATCACATACACACATAGCATAGATACATTGATTGCTTTGGTAATGATCTTAACTATTCCATTTAACTAGGTGCATGGTTATGAGAATCTTCATGCTTGATTACATTGTTTACCATTGGTTTGATCTAAATGTGATTATTGGTGAGTGTTTAACAAAAACGTTCTAGTGTGACAATGTCATGGAGTGGTGTATAAATGTTATGTTGATATTCAAGAAGAAATTACTAAACATAACCTTGTATCATGTTTATAATGTTGAGTCCCTTTTTTATAATGGGACTAAGCCACAGTAACATTTATAACATATATGCAATACTCACTTATGAGTAAGGGAATATCCTAAGTCAAGATATGATGTTTTGACTACTTGTGACACTTGAAAAGTGGAATAACTTTAGTACTTATCTTATGTTATATCCACAAAGGCAATGATATAGACAATAATGTGCATTAATTATGATCCAATGTAGTATTATCTAAATTTCAAGAAGGTTTCCTACTTAATCATACCAAGCAATTAACTTAGTAAGAGTTTCAATTATGTTTTTGATAAGATAAGCACCTAACAAGGGGTTGAACCCTTTACAAGCAAGGCCACCAGGGCAAAACAAAACAGGCCTCAAACAGACCAAACACAGCATAGAAGCAGTACAGAGACTGCAGACAAACAACAGCCAAGCTACAAAACAAACTAAACAACAGCAGAGCCCGAGGGCAAAAATCTAACTCCCTTAACCCTCTGTCGTGAAGCAGCGACAGATTTGGGGAGACCTTTCTATTTTCTCTACACAACAGTCCAAGCAAACTCAGAGTCAAAATCCTCAAACTGAGGCGAGAGGAGGGGGCCCTCTGCAGAAACCGCCTCTAAAGAAAAACCACAGCGCAGAAGAAGAATCAGGGATCGATGAAGAAGAATCCCTGCCCACAGAGGACGGAACTAGTAGGGGAACTGACGGCCCAACAGAGGTGGCCAAAGCCAATAGGGATCGGGCAAACCCGACAAGATCAGCAGCATCAGCCCTAGTCGTCATAGGCTTCACAATAGGGGCAGCCAGCAAAGGGTCCTAGGATAGTTCGTTCACCTAGGGAGAATCACCCACCAGGGAAGGCTCACCCTCCTGGGAAGAATCGTCTAACAGGGAAGCACAAATAGTCAAATGCTCAGAGAGTGCATCCTTCCACTAGGTTGCCACACCCTTGCGACAAGAATGAGGGCAACCAGAGGCTAAGTGACCAATAGAGAAGCATCTCTTGCATCGAAAAGGGAGACCCTCGTAGTCCAATAGTTGCATCCATGGCCTATCCTCAACCATCAAAACAAGATCTCCATGGAGGGGTTTGGAGATGTCAATGTCCACTAATATGTGAACAACCGTAGTATGCCCTAAACCTGATGTCGTGGAGTAAACCTTCAAGAAGTGCCTTAAAGCGTTGCAAATGGCTTCAGAGCAGGAATCCTCCCAAAATTGAAGAGGGAGATTCGGTAGTCACACCTAAACAGGTTTGGTATTAAGCGGCTCAGTGAAAGGATTGAAGGAGCTAACCCATGGTTTGATGGATAGCGAATGATCACCCCACATACAAGCCCTATCCAGCACTAAGTCTCTTTCCTTAGAGGAATCAAATGTCGCTATGAAGAACCCTATTGCACTAGGGTAAAGCTCAATCTGTCCAACAACAAGAGGTTTCCAGGAATCCATGACCAAGCAATGAAGATTAGGGAGAGAGGGCAATAATCCATTAAATCTACAGATTACTCCACGCCTCATATAAAAATCATCATTCTTTGAGACCTCAGGGCCACACATCACCACCAAAGATGAACAGGCACAAGGCATAGGCCTAACCCTAGCCTGCGAAGGTCGTGCATGAGCTCTAGAACTATTAACAGCCTCAGAAAAGGATTTCTGAGGGCGACTAGAGGCACTGGGAACCCCCTGAGATGGATGTAAAACTCTTGAATCCGGCATAGGCGGCTTCTGCACAGGATTTGTCTGCATCGAGACCGTCGGAACCTCATTTTTCCTTTGAGAAGAGGGCCAAGAACTTAGGCCTACGACCCGGCTAGCAGAAACACCCTGTGAAATAGCATCCAGAGAGGGAACAACACGTTGCTCAGACGGACAGACCAACTCTGCCAGAGAAATCTGCGCAGACGCATCCCGCCGTGCAATATTCAAACATGTATTCTCCCACCCTACCCAATATTCGCCTCCATCGCATATATGAAGCTTGTTAGTTTGCAATTATAAGAGTTTCAATTATGTTAGTTTGCAAGAGAACGGAGAATTTTGTGGAAGCAAAACTAAAACAAGTGTTAATGGGAAACTGCTTAAGTTACTCACAAAGATTGATGATCCCATTTTGGAATCACTCATTGTCTTTCTTTTGTTGTGATGTGTTCAATTTGATAGCTTTCGACAACTTCCTTTGCATATTTATTATGGTGTTGATCATGAATCCTCTTGTGAAGGGTAGGCTCACTTCTCAATCTCTGATGGTGTGTGGAGAGTTAGGCTCTCTATTTAGATAGTTCCCATGATTTATTTTCTCCATTTGCATGTTCTCAATTAGCCTAAACAATTATCATTTACTCAACTGTCAAGATGAGGAAAATTAAGTTTGAACTAGCCATAGAGGGTTTAATGAATAAAAGATAATTGAATATGATTTAAAGGCTATTGTAAATTATGTTTTTGGTCCCTCAAATGACATTTGATTTTTTTTTGTGTTAAACCTATTATCAGCATCCTCATTTGTATTAAATGATATTATGATATATGGGTAAGTGCAAGAAACTCGGTCCACATGTAGGGGAAGTCGCGCAAGGAAAAAAAATGCCGACAACAACAGGTACCCGTTTTCAAAGAAACAGGTACCCGTTTAAGAACGGGCGCCCGAACCTAAAACGGGTACCCGTTTTGTTTTTTAGTATTTTTAGAAACAGGTACCCGTTATAGAACGCGTACCCGTTTTAAAAAGGGTACCCATTTTATTTTTTATTATTTTTTAGAACGAGTATCCGTTTTGTTTTTTATTGTTTTCTAGAACGGGTACCCGTTTATAAAATTTTGAATTTCACACCCACGCTTTTGGTTTCGTTTTAGGCTCGGGACAGGGATGGGTAGCCGACCTTGAGCCTTGGACCTGCAAGTATTTCTCTAAGTACAAAACCAGAGGAAAGACTGACTTCACCTATATGGCTGATGACATTTTTTTCTGAATTTTTTTACGAAATTAAAACCCATTACAGATCATAGTGTCTAGTTTTCAAATATGTAATTTTTTTTGGATTAGACTTGTTTTTCTATTTATTATTAAATTTATGAGCAAACTGGTCCAAAAACTTGAAATGACAGGTGTTTGTATTTTTTTAATAACTTTTAATTTTTAAATTTATTTTTAAATTTTTTTTTTTTTTAAATTATGTCATCAATCTACACGTCATTCTTTACACAATGAAAAAAAATTTAATTTTATGATATTTTTTGCTCAAATTATGTTGGTCGTACACGAGGGTTTTCAAAAGTAGCAATTAGGCCTAATAAAAAATTATTTGGAAAAAAATTATAAAAAAATATCTTCATCAAACTTCACTGTACTACACATCTTTTCCCAAAAGGATTTTGAAAAATAATTTTATTTAGGTCAAATTATGTTGGCCATACACGTGCATGGTATGGTTAAAAAAAAGTGACTTTTAAATAGTGGTTTTTAGAAATGCCTATTGAAAATCAATTTGTATCATCTGAGTATTGAAAAAAATTACATATTTGAAAACTAGACTCCGAGTACTACATTTTATATTTAGTGACTTTTTTAAAGATTCCATCTCTAAGTGCTTCAAATTTTAAGGTCAAATGTGACAAATTCTGAAAATTAGGGAACACACTTCCATTTTTTGGCCAAAAAGTGGACCCAACTTCTTGCACTGACCCATATGTACTTTCTTAATAAGAGTGATTGTTGGTATCCCCTTACTATACATTCTTGATAATATTGAAAAAAAATGTATCAAACCTAATAGTACTTTTATATTGAGATCAAAGTGATTATTGGTTCACCATGTGGAAATGTACATATAATTTCTTATATTTCTTATGATTGAGACTAAATGATAGTTTATTTCAAACTTATCTATTGCAATCAACTCTAAAAACATAGATTTTGGTTACTGCCCTCTAGAATCATTCTTGATAACATGTGTACTACTTGATCAAACTATACTTTCATGTTATGGCTGTTGGGGGTTCTATTGAACTACAACGTGATCATGTCAAATGTCTTTTACTTCTTAACTTATACGTATGATTGAACCACATATTACATATTACCAAGAGATTGTTATGGTTTAACAAGATCTTGTTATTTACTTGGTCATGTGAGATGTCTTTCACTTTTTAACTCATAAGTATATATTACCAAGAGATTGTTATAATTTAACAAGATATTGTTATGTATTTGAAGAATTCAATGTTGACCAACCCTTAAGCATCATGACCGAGCAAGAAAATGTAACTATAATTAGAATCATAAGTGATCATGCTATAGTGTTATGTGTTGATCTACCTCAGATGGAAACTTACCCTGAACTATACCTTATACCTAAGTCGCATCTAATATCTCCTAAGAAACTAAAGTTATAAATACTAACAAGGTTTAGCATTAGTCCTAAATAGCAATTTGGTTCTCATTTGAGTTTGGTGGTTCAAAGACTCGTCCTTAATAACATTGTGCTATGACAATTAATCTAATTGATAGTTATATCAAATCAATACTACATTATCTTAATGTTGGTCGATCACTATGAAAGGGTTTGTGTTGTGACTGTATTGGTAAACAAATTTGTCACTATGATGTTTCGTTGAAATCAATGTGACTCGCCCAATGGGTAGCAACAAATACTCACAACAATTGGAGAAATCGCCATTGAATAGACAATTTTCCTCTATGTTTGAGAGGGGCAACTCTGCCATAAGATGGGGGTTTTGGGGGTTTTTTGTAATTTTACCAAAAAGTACAAAAGGGCATAAAAATGGAAAACACACAAAGAAACCCTAGATAAAGAACATAAGAAAACCATCTATGGATTCCTCAAGAATAAATGGAGAAAAATTATGGACTGAAAGGGGGAGAGTTTGTAGAGTTAAATAGAGAGCAGAGTTTAACCCTAGACTCACACTGAGAATAGGGAAGATGAAGATTTTACCACTTAGTACTTTTTATGTAACACATGGGAAAAGAAAGAAGAAATACATCTATGTACTAAACTTAAAAATGGCATAAAAATTCATGAACCTACATTTTAATAAAGAGAATCAACAAAGAAGAGACTTCATATAAAACTTAAGAATGACACAAAATCACAATCCTCAGTTTTCATAACTAGTTCTATCATATCACTTTACAATAAATAGAGAAAGGTTGTTCATTTTCCTATACAACCGTTTTTCTCTTTCCTTTTAGACATTACAAAATATTTTAAATCAAATCCCATAACCCCAAAATGAGCATATATTTAAAAAGCTCATTTAAAATAAATACTAGCGCTGACTTTATAATTAAATATTAAGTCCTTATTGAAATTTGATGTACAAATGATTATCACACCATTTCGTCAAACAATTCATGTGTATTAGTTGTAAATGAACCTTTCCGAAGTATTTGGACACACATTTCATAAGTGAATCTTGTAAATGTTGATTTCTGAAGTGTTCTATCCAATGATTGGCATGTGTTGTCAATGTTTTAGCTCTACCTTATATAAATGAGCCATTCATGGAAGCACATTACCAATAGCATTGATGTTAACATAATGGGTACCTCTTTGCATTAGTCTTACACACTCTGCTTCAAGAACAATCTTGTCAAGAGCTTTACCAATTCCTTGATCATCATCTTGGAGTAATCATTTGTGAAGCGTTATTACAAGTTGCCCATCTTGAATACCTAAACCTCTGACAGTATAATCAACCAAAACTTAAAATTCATTTTTTTCATCTATCGTATATATCCCACGATTAATCAAATAACATTTTCCAGCCACAGGTTTGTATACTTGTAGATCCCAATCAGTTTTGTAATTCATCACCTGTTTTATAAATTCTTATTCCATTAGAGTCTGTGTAAAAGACTTTTTTTTTGTAGTTATGTTTCTTGCCATTCGAGTAATTACTTCCTTTCCTACACCATCTTCTGTTGAAATGGGACTATTAGTAAATCCCACTTCGGTATGTTCTTTGATCTTGTAAAGTCTTATAGACTGATAGATCTGCAAATTCAATTTCTGATGTACTTCATAAACTAAATATCTAGATTTTCTTCCTTATGGTAGCTTGTTAAATTGGCCATTGAAATTCCTAGAAGTGCAATTGTGACTCAAAGCGTTACCATCAAAATCTTTCCTAGTAAGTGAATCATGGCACTCTGATAATTTGTTTTTGCTTCTGGCCCAAAGGATTGGGTATTACCACAACCAAGATTTTGCCTAGTAAAAGTTTTGTTTCTTCCAATTCTTGATGCAAAGAGACTTCATATCCATCCCCTATTAGATCCTCCCAACATGTATGAGCAGAAGCTTCATGGCCTTTAATCTCCTAGTCTTTCCAATGTAAAAGTTTTAGGCCAGTATTAAGGGTTGCAAGTAAATACAGAGTAACTTCATTAATTTCTTCAACTATTATGAACTCCACAAGGCATTCAGTCGCAGCCTGTAGCATTTTATAGGTCATGTTGATACCAGTGAGAGTCGTGGAATGTGTGCTCACATCCGCAAGTTGCACTTACATACATTTACATACAAGTCTCCTAGAGCAGTAATGACTTCAATATGCTTTTTCTGAGGTTCACATTCTGGCGTAGGCGTAAAGGGATGTCGGCAATGAATATGGAGCTTGGGACTTCTGTACGAGCATGGAAAGTCCACAAAGTCCTTTTGTTTTATTTGTTTTCTTTACTTTTGTCTTTACAATGGAAACTTGCAACTCTTGCCTCGCGCAATAAATGAGTCGGCAGGGAGAAATTTTCTACATTCCCACAAGTTCCACTTTTCTGCCCCTTATAAAGGGCCTTTAAATGTTTTTCTAGGGTTTCGACGTGCGCGGAGAATGGAGGAGTAAGAAGCCATTTTTTCCGCCCATCCTTCAGGACCCGTTTTTTTCAATATATGAAGGGCTTGTTAGATGCTTTTTAACCTTTTTCTCTTTGTATCATTTAATTACCGGAATTTTGACTTGTAAAATGCAAAATTTTGTATCGAACTTTAATATTTTAGAATCAAACAACTTTTGATTAAAATTGCAAAAACTTTAAATTAAAGTATGACATCATGAAAACATATATCGGTTTGCGAAATTTTCAATCTTACATAGTTTGAATTGGTTTACACTTTGATCGAGCAATTTAATTAATCATACAATTAAAATTTGGAGAATTTAATGAAATCACATGGTAAAATTTACTTGTTGCATTGTGTTGAACCTTTAAATAATTGCAAATTCACCTTTGCAAACCCATCTTACCTGCATCCGAATTTAATATATTCTTGAATCAACATGTCAACTTGAGAAGAGGCAGTTAGAACCTATTATCAACCTTCCAAGTTGTTGCTTGACTTTATGAAACTACAAACTCCATTGAGAACCTATATTTCTTGCCCCTAAGATCGTGTAATCATTTGATCATCTTCATGTAAACTAGAATAATAGGGAAATTGTGACTCGATTTAAACCATCTTGCAATGCTTTCAAGTGATTGAACCAAACTACGAATAGCTTGCTATAACTTGACAAGTGGTCCAACACTTTAAAATGATTATGAACATTTGCAACCAAGGTTTATCGATGCAAACATTAAATGTTTTTGACTTGATCATACCGAGGTGACAGAGACCTCACATGTGACTTAGGAGAGTGACGCAATTTGTAGGATAATGACTAAACAACGTGTGTCAATTTAATGAACACAAAAGTTTAAAATTTTGCAAGGTCCAAAACTTTGACAACAGACTATTACGATAACTTATCAATGTTTGAAGAGATCACAAGAGAACAAGACAACCATTATATGTTCTTGATGTATCATGTTGAATACATTTGGCAATGTATCTTGATTAATACCATAGTTTGTCATGCTACATTCTCATGTTATGCAAATTCATTTTGATAGAGAACCTTAACCTAGACTTTGTCACATTTGGTACCAACATATTCCTATTAAACCTAGAATATGTGATATCTTCTAGTGAACTTGAGTACCTGGATTTGTGATGGTTGGTGTTACTCATAAATAGGTAATTTAAAAACTATGATGTTCTTAACCCCAAACAAAATCTAATACTTGTTACAAGATCTTATAAAAAAAGTTTGTTAATGATACAGTGGGTTTGGAATTTAAATGTAGCATGAGGTCTTTATGTTGGCTTTCTATTTGAACATGTCATTGCCTTTTCAAAATGTTACGTTATTATGTAACTTACATAGTCAAGTGCAATTTATTTGGTTTGTAATGTATACATCTTTGGTCACAAATCATGTTGCTCAGATATTATAATGTTAGCCTAAAGGATGGTTACCTTGTATGTACTATAGTCATTTTTGGGTGTACTTGTAAAACCAGTTCCTAAGGAGCTTGTGATGGATCAGACGACACTTGACTATCAAAGTGAAATTGGACTCTCCTAACTAACCATGCTATATTCTATAAGCCTTTATTTATGTTATGAAATCCCAATAGCGTGATATGCTTAAACCTAGCTTATGAGAGATGTGAAGTCTTTGGATTCGTCTATTCTTTACTTGTTATGGTGCCAAGAATCTACGAGCAACATTCTCACATATTGATAGTCAATCTAACCACATAACAATGATGTATATTTTTTTATCTTTTGAACACAACAATGATGTATTATTTTTATCTTTTTAACATGACTAAGACCATGACGAGAACCAAAACCCCCATGCACTTAGTGATACTATGTAACATGCCATGTTTTTGGTAGTTGTTTCAAATCTTTGAGGGACAAGAGGTAAATCATGTGTGATCTTAAACAAAGTGGAACTACAATTTCCAAACCTTGATTTGATCTTAATAGCCTTTATAAGGTTAAAGCTTCTCAAAGTTAAGAATTTCCATTTGTTGTCTATTAGAATTATTACATGAACAAGTGCACAAATGTTCAATCTTTTGCCCTAAATTGAGGATTGCAAAGATTTGTCTTGAGCTTGTCATGTTCATAAGCAATAGTTAATACTAGGGTCATTCCATGTTCTAACAAAGCTTACATTACAACTTTGTGGGAGAATGTTTGTTTTTACTTGTAGATCAAATTCAATTTATTACATGATTGACAGGATCTTGCTTCTGAGTAATGTAGATTACTTTAGAAGTTGATTGAAGCATATTGAAGCATACTTTACAACAATTTGATAATGAAAATTTTATGCTTGAGAAAGAAGAATGAATGATTAGCCTAAAGCATTCATGTCAAGATTGTGTTTGGGAACAATTGAGATCAATGTGTTCTATGAATTGAAAGGCAAATCCTTTTCTATATTGTTGCTTCAATAAGACAGTTGTGTTTTAATTGAGATCAAATTTAAATATATTTGAAATTTTGTTAGGACTCGATTAAAATCCATAGAGCAAATTTTACATTGATAATCTTAATAAGAATTATCTTAAACATTTAGCTTGAGCTTATCTCAAATTTAAATATATTTGAATTTTCGCGGAGGCACAATTAGAAAGCATGGAGCAAATTTTACATTGATCTTAATACGTACATCTTAAGCATTTGGCTTGAGCTTTAATTTTCATTATGTAAACCTTGTACTTGATCTTCTTACTCGAAATTAGGCAGTTGCTACCATGGGAATACAATTGATATTTGTTGATTACTATCATGATACCTCGGAGGGCTCTCATGTGTCAAATGTGGCAATATTTAGAATATCAACATTAAAATTACTTCATTAAGGGAAATATTGACGTCATTCCATTATGGAAGGTCAAGATTATGCTTGATATGAAATTGCTGCATTTATTTGAAAAACTTTGGAAATCATGTTTTCCATACTTCAACTTGTTTATAAATTGAGGTACAACCAAACCAGCCCAACTACATAGATTTGAAAATGTCTCGTGGGAATTTCTTGGCCGACCAAGGGGAACCTTTAGTGAATCTTAACTAGCTTGGACATAGTGACAAATGATGAACAAACTGGATGTAATGATTAAGATGTTATTTTTGGAAGGAAAAAAAAAGCCAAAAACCCTGATTATGATGATGATAAGCACTGTAAAATGACATTGTAACCACAACTTATATATGGCCTTCATTTAACAATTCATAAGCATATGATAATCATCCAACCTTAGTAATTATATTCTGAACACAAGAAGATGGCCTGTAACCTATAAGTATCTGCACGCCTACTCCTCCATTATAACACCTCAAAATAATAGTAATTCCAATACCTTACTGAATTTATATATGGATAGAGGTAAGATTAATAAATTTGACAGGCATGGCTAATAGAGACTAAGAAAATAATAATATTAAGAATGCTATCTTGATTTGTTTTGTTGGTAATAGTTTCAAGTATTTTCCACTCAGGTTATCTCATAACTGTACCTAGCTTTATAGCTTATAAATTTTAGGACATAATTTGTAATTTACATAATACTAGAACAGTACGTAAATTTTCAATTCTCAAATGGCTTACATTGATCTTAGAGCATGCACAAAACTTCCCAAAGGAGCAATGCACGAGGCAATCAAAGCATCTGGATTGCACACAAGAAATGTGACAACCAAAATGCAAAGGCTGATGCGTAAACAGTTCCATGGGAGTTACTAGAATTAAATTTTTGTTCTATGTTCCATGGGACATTTAAGTTGCAAGAAGAAAGTACTGAAAACACAAGCAAACAAACAAGATTAGAAGGATTAGTTTAAAGATATATTATACTGCCATAACGGGATTGTGATTTCTTTCCTTATGCATTGCAATGTCCAAGCTTGCCTGCCAATCATTCAATGTATCATCGAACAAATGCACAACTCAATATCATGAGTAATACAAAACAAAGGCTGAAGTCAAATGAACTTCATAATGCACCATTGATCAACAAAGGCTGAATCACAAGAACCAACAGGTAACCAAGATCTTCTATGTATCATTCCATCTTTACATGTTGTGCATCTTATCCAGGATTGATGATTCATTATGGAATCTTTGCCTTAGCCATATTCAGACAGCATTTGAGAGTAGGTTTTCTTAACACTTCAAACAATATGTTAAAGCTAGTTCTTTTCAAGGATTACATTAAAAGACTAAACAATTTAGAATACCCTTTCAACCCATATTCAGCAGCACGGGTAAGATTCATATATTGTTGAGTCCATGTCAACAAACTCTTGAGACTTTATTCAAAACTCATAAGCCCCATAGACTACTTCCCTCCCAACCAAAATAGGCTCCACCGAGGAAAATTTTATCATTCTAATAATTTATTTTTGTTCGTACTGACAAACATTAAAAACTAGTAGTGTGCATGCATATCGTCAACCAACCTCCTCAATTTTACATGCTCCTCCCCCAACCCCCAAGCATTTCCCCTTATTTTGATTAAAAAGCAAAGGAATAAACATGAAAGCAATAAATATAATCAAAGCTAGAAAGCTATAAATATAAAAGTAGAACAAAAAAATATCATTGGCCTTTCCAATAGTAGGGGCAGTTTTCATTCCATCCAATATACATATCATGCTCTGCTCAGCTGAAAGAGCACCTTGTACATTTACTAGTTCATCAAACGCAAGTGTCGGAATCTTGGTGTTGTCCTACTGTTTCATCTCTCCAGCAAACATAACCCTCAACCTCTCCTCTCACGTTTTGGAAGTCCCATCCTTGCTTTGGCATATCTTATACTTAGTTAAGTTCAACTCTATTTAGACTTGGAAAAGCAACTTAAAAATATATTTGGGCATCGGCCAATTTGCAAAATAAATAAATTGAGAACTAGAAAAAAATTAAAAAATCAAGACTGCACCTTTAGGATACTCCACTCGCATGCCACCACGATCAGACGAGTATAATGTAGCATTCTGGAGTTGATTTAAAGCTTGTGTTGAACAAGCAGTGTCCTGCACACAAGCAGAATGATGTCTCAATATTATACGGTCAAAGTCAAAATCTTCAATTTAAGAAATGATGGAAAAAATAAGACCATATGACATGTTATCCTCTATACTTGTTTATTGAGCCAGTTACGCAAACAGAAAAATAATTACTGTTGATGATGCACATACCCATGATACATTTTGAGTCTATTGATCCTACTTGCTTGCTGGCTAACTTCACAAATTACTCAAGTTGGCTTTGTAAAGGTGGTCGTAATGAATCTAATGAAAACTGGTCTATTATAACCATATACCATATCTTAACTAATAAATTTTAAACATGAAAAAGAAGGCATTAAAAGATTTGGCACATCAGCCTCGCAGGTGGTCCAGCACTGTGTTTGTTAGTGTTACATGCAGTAAGTTTGACTTGAGACATAGACACCTCTTGCCGGCAATGTGATCTCAAAATATCTAACCACCTTTAATTATTTAAGGATTAATCATTGAATCCTTAGTCAGCCTCATTTGTCTGATTAGTTTCCCATGATGTCATGTATACAACTGCAGTTCACATCTTGTAGTAACTTTTAACATAATACATCATTGTGATATTATTGAGCTCATTGTTTTACACTTAATACCTCTATATACTGTGCATCTTCGGTTTTAAAATTATTTTTCTGCGGAGTATCAGTAAATTTTTACATGATATCAGAGCTGAGCATTCTTACTTCCCCCTTCCTCCCTTCATGGACAGGTGTACTTATACCTGGAAGCATTCGTGCTTCCCCTATCCAGAAGAGAAGCAGCATGAAGCATATGGTTTCAGAGCAGAAAAAATTGATGAGGACCTCTTCTATTGTGGGCAGGCACCCCAACATTTTTGTCAGGTTTATTTCATGTGCAGAGGGAGGAGACATGACTGTAACTGTAAGATCACTATATACCATTGTGAGATCTCTTGTTTCTACATGGTACAAGTTACTAAATGTTTCTACATGGTGGTATACTCTAGAAACTTCATCTGTATAAGTACCTTGATGGATATCTGAATCCAGCATCACATTCCTTGGAGAACCTTAGGGGTTGAACTAGATCAATTCTGGTGAAATCAACCTCTTACAGCCTATGTAAGAATCCCATAAAGATAACATATATTTTTTAACTCTGACGAGGCAGCATCTGTATGAATCGCAATATATGTATGCATAGTACACCATATAGATACTACCGTTGGGTCCCCAATCATCTTGATTAGATCCCAAAAATATATATAAACCAATAGCATATAAAGCTAGGTCCCTAGATTTTAGGAATTACGATTTATCCTTACAAAAGTTTCATAATATGCCAGCATTCACCTCGCAATCCCAAATCTGAAAAATCCTCCCTTCTTCAATCATAAATTCACAGTCTGATCTAATTATCTCGGAAATCTTCATAAAAAGTGTAAATATTGGGTAACTTATGGTCTGAATCTCAAGTATATAGTTCCCCAATGTGATACTCACTGTCTGTATCAGCCCAATATCATAATGTCCATTGCCCGCAATAGTCTGATACCTCCCTAACACAAAATATTATCACCACACTGCAATTGAACTATGCCATGTCGACAGCATATTGCAAAGCCGACACAACTCAAAAGTGGACACCAATGTTAAGCCAACTACCTACATCTAAGTTATGGGTTCGGGTTCGGGTTTGAGTACTGGGGTTCCGTAAGCAGATATGGCAAAAGAAATTGGGGGTTGTTAACATCCCAACCAGGCTACTAGAAAACAGACCAGAATTCTTTTTTTCTGACAACAGCTTAAACACTCTCATTTATCAGCAACAGGCAAATGTGATCCAATATCAATATTAATTTCCTTTGGTAAGTCATTTTGAGCTTCTCATGGATTTAACATTCCAAAGTTCACAGAGTGATCGTGAGGTCATAAACAGGTTCGTGTCAGTTCAGGCACTCGAGCCAAGAAACATTGAGCACATTGATCCCACAATAACATATGAACTCACAGGAAGTGTAAGGGCCATTCATCTCGTCAAGATGAACGATTGGTATAAACCCATTCAAACATAATAAGATCTCACCCCTTTAAGATGCAGGGGCCCTTGGATCGTCCAACTCACCACAAGATCTCACGGCACAATTCTGATGACATCAGCCTTGTGCATACAATAGAGCTCACAGGTCCTGCCACTAAAATACTATAACCAATAAGATAACATATGATGTAGGCCACATACAAGCCACTAATCTAGGATCTACCACCATGCTGACTTGGCAGCACCAACCAATGGTGCAATTGCAAATCGACAAAAATACAAAAGATCCTATGAGAGTGCCCGAACTGTAGGATGCTACAACATGATTCTTGATTACACAATTGGTGCATTCCCAGAACATCCAAGAGCTCTAACACCTCAAGAGGTTGCACAGGCCACACGATATTGCAACAGAGTCGTAGATCAAACAGTTCCACCATTTGCTAACATCATCATTACATATCAACTCCCAAGACCACCATGTCACTCCGCACCAATGAGAACTTCTATTGATGCCACTAAGCATTCGCAAGCATATAAGGAAGGGGTCCCACCACAAGATCACATGGCTATGAACTAGCCAATGGTGCATCAATAAGAGCTTAGAAGCTTTGACAACCTTTCAGGATTGCAGGAGTCATTAGATTAAGATCTCATCAACGGCTCTTTAACCTCCCCTCACAAAACGTAAGGATATTACAACATAAATAGTGAGCTCTAACATCAAGCATTCTGCCCCATTGAGTAAGCATTGAGGTTTGCAATGTCATTTACTCGATCCAACATATCAAAAAGACATGATCATGGATTCAGCACACAAGGCACTTAACATCAATGATCTCAAGCTAAATGAGCTCATATCTTTGAAGGTTCATACACAGCCCATTGTAACGTCTGCACCGGAGCTTACCCCTCGCTTCCAGCAATAACATAAATACTCAACTCATGGCTCGATGCTCAGTTGGCAACATATGTTACGAACCATCAAGCTCTATGCTCAACATATATCATCTTTCTCAAAATTCAGGAGCTCAATACATGATGGAACAAATGGGAGAGGACCCACCACTGCTTGCTTGGATTTCTTGTGGCCAATAGCACAATGCTATTGTAACAACATCAATAGGACTTCACCAGATTGCATGGCCAGCCAGATTAACTTGTAATCAAAGAGTTGGTGCAACACCTAGAGCACAAGATCATTGGCAACCCTTGCAAGTTGCAAGAGACCGCCACATAAGAATGTTGGCGTACAATTGACGAGCTCAATATGTAATCAAAGGTTTCATGGGGAAATAGTATCCCTCGCTAATGGTACAGTTCCGGCATGCAGCTGCAGTGAACAAAGAAGAGATGGGGCCCACCACACTTCCAAATGGGACTCAGTCAACCAATGGTGCACAAGAGCTCTAACATATTTCAAGGGGCTGCTTAGCAGTTGTGCAAACTATAGGATCAAGCGAAGTTTGGATGACTGGCACACTCCGGGACTAACAACATGCACTAACAGGATTTGCAATAGCACTGGCCATTGGATCAAATGAGATCAATGACCATGGCTCTCTCCACCAATATCAAGCCCTGCAAACATATAGTGTGAACAAGGAACTCACAAAACATTAAGGATCAAGTGTCAGGCAAATTACCTTGAAATTGAATCCTTGGCATCATGATTAAATAATAAACAATATCAAGCGCAGAGAGGAAATTCAATTCTGATGCACAATTAACCGGGATATTCCCTTGTGAAGGGAACGTGGAAATAATACAAGGCGGCCAAGCTAACAGACTCTAGAGCATGAAATGACCAGACAGCTTAATAATTTTGTGACATGGCAACAAATGTGCAAGGCCCAAACTAATTCATCTAATTGTACATGGACAATCTGGGTTAAGGCCAAGTGATCCAAATCTCCAGCCGAGATTTTTTAATTAAGATCTTCACAAGTGAGTATGTATGTACCCAAATATCAAGCGTGCACTCACCAAGGGCACTTCAATTGGTCAATTGAATTATTGATTCATTCAACAGGACACTAGAATTACTTGCAGGTAAAGATCCAATCGGTTTCTAGTCACAAGTTCAAGCTTCAATCCCTAATAATGAAGTTACTGATCTTAGTGAGATTCCCAAGATTTATACGACCTTAACAATTAAGATCTTAGCTTAGCCTCCAAGCTAGGGAAACAGTCTGTATACTCTAAATCAAGTTCAAAACAAGTAACATTATTTACTTAGTACATTATGATCGCAATATCGCTATATCAGGAGTATCAACATTAGTAATAAGGATTGGCTCTACCAATATCCATTAAATAGCTAGGAGTAAGAAATAAGACTTTTATTCATAAATTTAACTCAAAGTACATGAGCAATTGGAATCCATTCCATGTCGATTGTTATTCAACTCTTACAAGTGGCTTTGATCCTCAAGACAGATTTTATTCAATCAAACAAATTCAGATTAATCAAGACTCTCAATATCTGCACATCAGAACAATCCACATAATTTTTAAGAACTTGTTTATCAAAACAGCTTTTGCTACCTCCTTCTGGAGTTTCAACAAGAATCTAAAGATCATCCTTCTCGAACCACGAATCACATCGCCTTCTATTGCACATCTCTAATGATACCTACAAAGTCTTAATATTTTCTCTAATTTTCATTTGTAGTCATACTAAACCATAATGAGTAAGGAGCTCACTCAGGTAATTAGACATAATCATAGTCAATGTCCTAAATTCATAGATATAATCATCCATCTTCTTGCAACCAAAAGTAAATATTATAGACTGCAAGAACAAGTATTACCCATTTTTCAATATAGTGTTAAGGACCTTGTTCAAAGCCCAACCCAAATCTCAGGCCTACTTTTCCACGTGGTGCAATGTCCCCTATTAGAACAATACTAATTTTACCTCAATAAATTCAAATACCCCAAGTTAGGGTTAGGGTTTCAGACTTACCATTTAAATTACTTTCAATTTGCATCATTCTTGTGCCTAAATCTGCAATCATAACATAGGAAATATATATACGAAATATATATATACAAACATAACTCTTGGAATACAAGTGTTAGATAATATCAACCCACATATAAACAATAGTTACGTAGATTTATTTACTACTTATTGTTATGAAGTTACATTCATGGATTCCACTCCATCATAGTGGTGATGACATGACATTCCTTGGTACATGATGCCTCCATGCAGGCCCTTATGGGAGGCATGGCAGTTCTCATGTTCAGTTCCTCCATACTGGCCCTAAGGGGGCTTGGCAGGTTCAAGCTGTCATACATGGCCTCCATATTGGCCATTACGGGAGGTATGGCAGGGGTGCAGATCAGATTGCCTCCAAACTGGCCTTAGGGGGGTATGGCAGGACTGCATAGCCTCAGTCTATCTGTCTTCACTCCTACGATGGAGGATTATTATAAATAACAATAAATTACTTATATAGATTCAAAGCTGACATGTTCACAATATTTCTTTGATTGCACAATAAGCATAGTGACTTGAATACATGTCTAACCTGCAGAACTGAAACTGTATTAGATAAATATCACAATGGCTTTTATTTCTGAGTCGAATGCTCTGATATTCCTGATTCTTGCTGCTTATTATTGATTGCATGAGATATGACTAGAGTGAAGACCCCCGATCCTCTTTATATCAAGATCGGTGACCTTTCATCCAATGGTCGCCACTTTTATGCTGTCCCTTCATAAGCACTACACTCCTTAACTAACCGGCGGCTTTTGAGGATCTTAATACTGATTTCATTAAGTGTTTCCTTTATCATTGATCGTCCTCCTTAATTGCTTCTGTTGCATAACCACATGTTTCTCTTATGCATACTAACCGCTGCATTGATATCTTCTTTTTAAGGGATCACTGTCTTAATTAATAATCTCTGCATATAGGATCGTTGCATATGATGCATGCCATTGTATTGACAGTCGCTTCTGCCTTCCAATTGTTCTAGCTTTAATTATGGAATGGTTTTCTAATTGCACCATTATAATTACCACGATTCCTCCAAGGCTGTGGCGGATGTAACATACAATCGAAAGTCTTTCAAACCTTCGTAGGTGGCGGCAGGGTTTAAGGAATCAAAAGAGCATCAGATATAACTAGGCTCTTATCATTTCATATATTAATCGATCCTCTTAACAATATTGATCACTCTGTCTTATATGAATAGGATTCGTTCCTTGTCATGTTTGTTCGTATTCAAATGAATTATTGGATCTCATTCATTACGTATAAATATCATTCTTACGTTGCCTTCAAAAACAGCCTCTTGGATATAAACTCAGATTTAGAACTTATTCTTAGCACCATTTCAGATATTAGATTTTAATTTATATTTTAAAAGATATAAATATTATTTAATAAATATTATCTATTAATAACACATATACATTTATTAAATAATTACTTCGAAAAGCATTGATTATGGGAGGGACCCGACAAACCCTATATTTCAAAAAAGCAACTTCACCGACTTATCATGATGTTTAAATCTTTAAAAACAATGTCTTACTATCGGGACATCACAGTCCGCCCTGCCCAAGATTGCTTGTCCTCAAGCAATTATAACCATGATACCTTTAAAACCATCGATCTCCTTGAAGTATTGTTGTTAGTATTCCTGTCTTAGTTCCACTGCCCTCATTGTTCTTTAAGATCATAAGGTTGATGATGTTCCCTAAATTTCAAATATTCTTTTGGTTCATGTCATTGTATTTCTGATATTTTGGGAAAGTATTTGTTGTATTTATTAATTCAAGGTTTGGTAAATGAGAATGATTCTTACGTAACAATTTGGTATAACTTGATGTGTATTACTTTTATACTGATATCCTTGATCTTTAATCATGAAGAAGAAGACCCTTGGATGAGATGATCTTCCCTAGATGTTACATGTAGAAAAATAAGGCAAGGTTTACTAGATCAATGTTATAAGTTACAAGGTAGATCATATGATATGGGCTGGATTGTTTTGTCTTTATTTCAATGAGTGAGTACTTTCGATTTCATTTAAGTTTGTTAAATATATCTTATTATAAATTTCCTCATTTCTTTTAAGACCTTTCTCCCCATTTGTGGGTTCCTAGTTGTCTTTATTATATTCCCTCAGAATTGTTGTTTGGACTTTAAGAGATTAACCTTCCTAGGTTGATATGATTCCTTAGGGGTCCTAAATCTCAATTGAATTCTTCAATGATGTTTTGGATATCTTTCTTAGATGAAATGCTCTTCCCTTTTTCACCTCAAGTTTGAGGGAGTCTCCTTAGTTACAGCATAAAGTAATCTTAATACACACATGGAGTCTTTGAGTAAACACATAGATATACGTAATATATGATGTATACGCAATATGTAATACATGAAGTATACCCCTAAATACATGTGAGGCATGAATCATACATGAGTACCCGTGATACACGAAATATAAGCGTATGAAGTATACACACACAAATATCGTACATGTCATACACAAAGCACATAATACACAACATATATGAAGCATGAAGCATGATGCACGAACACAAGTATACGCACGTAATACTTGAAACATATAGCATACACTTGATACACAAAGTATGAAGCATACAAAATATACGCACGTAATACACAAGCATGAAGCATACGCATGTAACACATTAAGCATGATTCACAAAGTATATATGTAGGATGCAAAGCATGAAGCACACTACACGTGAATAATCAAAGTATATGCATGAATACATGTAGTACCTAACGCATGAATATACGTAAGACACGAAACGTGAAGCATACACGTAAATACATGAAGTATGCACATGAGTTAGTAAGTCGCAAAGCATCCACATAAATATACATACACAAGTCACAAAGTATACACTTGAATACACGTAAGCCATAGAGCATATAAGTCATACACTTGTATATACGTAAGTCATGAAGTATATGCTGGTCACAAAGTATACCTACATAAGTTGCAAAGTGTATGAATGCATGCAAGTCAGAAAGTATACACATGAACACAAGTAAGTTACAATGAATACATGCAAGTCACCAATATTCACTACATAAAGTATACGCCGGAAGCATGAACCATATAAGTGAATGCACGTAATACATGAAGCATGCATAAGTCATGAAGTACACTTGTAAATACATAGAGTCAAAAATGCATAATACATGTAAGCCACAAAGTATGAATACACAAAGTCACCAAGTGCACACGAGTCATAAAGTGTTCACATGAATGCACATAATTCACAAGGTATGACTACAAGTCACAAGGTATACACATGAACGTATGTTGCAAAGAATACACTTGAATATACCCAAATACAAATACAAAGTCATAGAGTATACACTCGAATACAAATACAAGTCATAGAGTTATACACTCGAATTGAAATACAAAGTCATAGAGTATACACTTGAATACAAATACAAAATCATAGAGTATACACTCGGATACAAATACAAGTCATAGAGTATACACTTGAATATATAATCATGAAGTATACACTTGAGTACAAAGTCATAGAGTATACACTTGAATACAAATACAAAGTCATAGAGTATACACTCGAATACAAATACAAGTCATAGAGTATACACTTGAATATATAATCATGAAGTATACACTTGAATACAAATACAAGTGATAGAGTATACACTTGAATACATAATCATGAAGTATACACTTGAATACAAAGTCATAGAGTATACACTCGAATACAAATACAAGTTATAGAGTATACACTTGAATACATAATCATGAAGTATACACTTAAATACAAAGTCATAGATTATACACATGAATACATGGTCAGGAAGTATACACTCGAATAAGCCATAGAGTATACACATGAATACACAATCATACTTGAATACAAATACAAAGTCACAGAGAATACACATAAATACATAATCATACTTGAATACACTCAAATACACATAAATCACCAGGTATACCCTTGAATACACTTTAATACACATAAGTCACAAGGTGTGAATACACATAAATCACAAGATATGAATACACATAAGTTGCATTAACATATGTAAGTATACCATCAGACAATTGGAAAGGGAATTCGGTGCATCCCATACTACACCGTGGACCCGTCCACCATCCCAAGGTCACCAAGTATACACATGAGTACACATAACACTAAAGTATCCACAGCTAGCCATGAGGCATACATGCAAATACACGTAATGCACAAAGTATTCACAGGATGGCAGGAAAGATGCTTTGATACCATTTGTAATGTCCCATATTAGAACAATACTAATTTTACCTCAATAAATTCAAATACCCCAAGTTAAGGTTCGGGTTTCGGAGTTACCATTTAAATTACTTTCAATTTGCATCATTCTTGTGCCCTAAATCTGCAATCATAACAGAGGAAATATATATACGAAATATATATATACAAACATAACTCTTGGAATACAAGTGTTAGATAATATCAACCCGCATATAAACAATAGTTACCTAGCTTTATTTACTACTTGTTGTTATGAAGTTACATTCATGGATTCCACTCCATCATAGTGGTGATGACATGACATTCCTTGGTACATGATGCCTCCATGCAGGCCCTTACGAGGGGCATGGCAATTCTCGTGTTCAATTCCTCCATACTGGCCCTAAGGGGGCTTGGCAAGGTCAAGCTATCATACATGGCCTCCATACTGGCCCTTACGGGGGTATGGCAGGGGTGCAGATCAGATTGCCTCCAAACTGGCCTTAGAGGGGTATGGTAGGACTGCATAGCCTCAATCTATCTGTCCTTCACTCCTACGATGGAGGATTATTATAAATAACAATAAATTACTTATATAGATTCAAAGCTGACATGTTCACAATATTTCTTTGATTGCACAATAAGCATAGTGACTTGAATACATGTCTAACCTGCAAAACTGAAACTGTATAATATAAATATCACAATGGCTTTTATTTCTGAGTCGAATGCTCTGATATTCTTCATTCTTGCTGCTTATTATTGATTGCACAGGATATGACTAGAGTGAAGACCCCCAATCCTCTTTATATCAAGATCGGTGACCTTTCATCCAATGGTCACCACTTTTATGCTGTCCCTTCATAAGCACTACACTCCGTAACTAACTGGCGGCTTTTGAGGATCTTAATACCGATTTCATTAAGTGTTTCCTTTATCATTGATCGTCCTTCTTAATTGTTGTTGTTGCATAACCACGTGTTTCTCTTATGCATACTAACCGCTGCATTGATATCTTCTTTAAGGGATCGTTGTCTTAATTAATAATCTCTGCATATAGGATCGTTGCATATGATGCATGCCATTTATTGACAGTCACTTCTGCATTCCAATTGTTCTAGCTTTAATTATGGAATGGTCTTCTAATCGCACCTTTATAATTACCACGATTCCTCCAAGGCTGTGGCAGATGTAACATACAATCAAAAGTCTTTCAAACCTTCGTAGGTGGCGGCAGAGTTTAAGGAATCAAAAGAGCATCAGATATAACTAGGCTCTTATCATTTCATATATTAATCGATCCTCTTAACAATATTGATCACTCTGTCTTATATGAATAGGATTCGTTCCTTGTCATCTTTGTTCGTATTCAAATGAATTATTGGATCTCATTCATTACGTATAAATATCATTCTTATGTTGCCTTCAAAAACGGCCTCTTGGATATAAACTCAAATTTAGAACTTATTCTTAGCACCAATTCAGATATTAGATTTTAATTTATATTTTAAAAGATATAAATATTATTTAATAAATATTATGTATTAATAACACATTTATTAAATAATTACTTCGAAAAGCATTGATTATGGGAGGGACACGACAAACCCTATATTTCAAGAAAGCAACTTCACCGACTTATCATGATGTTTAAATCTTTAAAAACAATGTCTTACTATCGAGACATCACACATGGCCACCCTCCAAACTGGGTGTTTGTTTCCTAGGGGTGATGGTGAGGTGCATGGCACGTAACAAGCTCTGTAGTCAACCTAATAATACTTAACTCCTTGTTAACCCAACCATTGACGATGACCCTTACTATACAGTGCATCCGATAAACATGGCATTCCACCACTCAACCAATCCAAACCTCAAACTCACTGGCATATCCAGCACACACATGCACAAGCATGTGCACATACAGATATATACAAATCACAACTCACTAGCTTAACCCACTCACACATGAACCATCATGCCTTTACACAAATACAAGACAAACTCAAAATCCAAGTCACAAATGCAATCAAACACAGTCTAAGAGGCTACTGCCTCTACTGGGCCCAAGCCTAGAGAACGAGAACCACCTTCATGTCAAGGCAAGACATCGCTATGGCAAGTTAACACTATTCAATTATTCACCAAGATAGCCATCATCCTAGGAACACCTTGTAACCATGGCAACATCTCACTATAGCAAGGCAACACTGTCCAATTATTCATTGCGACAGCCAAAATCCCAACTCGACCAAGATGATATTATTTGGCTTAATAACAAATGACCACGGAGCTTTGCACTTCGCAAGGGCAGCTTATACAACTCGTTGAGGCCTGAAAATTCACGGAGTCATTCTTGTCATCAGCTCACACGCATTTAGCACAAGACCAAACCACACTTGTACACAAGAATTACAACTCAAACTCACATCATGAGACTCACAAAATTCATGGTTAACATAAAGACTTATCCCTTAATACACGCACACAATGCTAAACACAATTGACCAACACATACATACATAGTGCAAAACACATTTGACAAGCACACACACAGAGTGCACATACATAGGAAAATGATTCACATGCAATCAACACTAGGACTCTGCCTTGACATATCCATCATATTTTATCAACACCAATATCCAGTACCTTCTCAAAGCCTTCCTAGACTCCCTTATTCTCAGATGCTTCTCACAAATTAGTTCATACTAGTGATCGCAGATTCAGTAGCCTTCAACAAGGCTCCTTTTTGCTATTTATGCACTCTTTCAAGCTCTTCCTTCCTAGACCCTATTGGTTGACTAGGGCAGTTGATTGATTTCTCATAATGAACATTTGAAATGTTTTGGTGTCAAGAAATTATTTCATTTTCAAGTATCCCAGTGCCATGCAATTCTCTTGCTCTATCTAATTGGTCTATAATCAGTTAGTGTGTTTTAGAAGGTGAATTAGCTTCTCTCTATGTACACAGAAATTATCTTGAATCCAAGCTTATTCATTTTGGGTACATTATCCTTTGACTCTGCTTTGTCGTTCACATCTTGCAATCGGATTGCTCATGTTGTTCTTGACTCACAACACATAGCCTCTTAATCGACACCTGTCTACTATGTTTTTCTTCTACTGAGCCAATCATGCACCATCACCGTCAGCTAAATCCCATGAAATAAGGCACCCCACTTCAACTTGGTTTGGCCTATCCATATCAATAACACTTGCATAGTCAAAGATTTATGTCAGAGTATCAATGTTTCTTACTAGAATCCGTGAGCACATAAAATAATCAGAAAAATCATTATCTGGACATTAATCTACAATCATTTATCAAATCACTATTTTAATTTCGCAATGATCTATAATCACGGGTTTGATTCAAGATTGTTCTAAGCCCTTTGATCCTTGATGAAAGGCCTTGTCCTGTTTAAAGTCAAAACAATATTAGTCCAAAACGTTGGTCTAGATAATTGTTCAAATATCAAATAGCCACTAGATCTTGATTGGCATAAACATAATTCTTTACCAAGACATGTATTAATATCACGAGGATCTATGATTTAGTCATGTCATTTAGCTATCAAGTCCTCACTATTTTACCCTGTCGCGGGCCCTTTTGAAATTTGAGAACGACGAGGTATTTCAGGTTGGGTTTATTTTGGGTATGTTCGTACAAATAAAAATCATAAATATATACATCTTTTTTGCTAGCAAACCTGGGTTAGAAGCCTAGATTCTGGTAACATTGAGTTCACCAAATCCATCTAAACTTATTTTTTATCTATCCTAATCTTATCATCCTTTATTTTCCAAAAAAATCAAGGCGGATAAATTGAACAATATTCAGACTTCAACCTCTCAAAACCTAGCCCCAAACTGAAACCTGACAACTTGAAAGGGCAATATCATTCACCGATTAGAGACGTATGGCAGAGCTCTTCACACTAGAAGATCTTTGGATCATCAAATGAATGCTTTGACTTTGGGAAGGTTCCTTCTTCTTCTTCTTCACTTGTGTCCAATCCAACTCTTGTGGGATGACTCCAAAGGATCCCACATAGGACTACTAGGAAGCTTTGAATGGCCACCAGACAAATCCTTGGTTGAGCCTATCTTGGCCGACGTGCTCTCTGATCCTAAAAGATTCAAAGCCTTGTCATCCATCTCTAGCTTATTCGGAAGAACCTTACAATCTAGCTCACCAAAAAGCTTCCCAGATTTAGGATTCAAATTTGTAGCCATCTTTGTAGGGGAAGGAGGGACTATGGAGGAGGCCTCACACTTCATCCCAGGTTCATTGACCACCTCCTGTAGAACAAAAAGATGGTGGTGGGGTTTTGCTCCATCCCACCAAGTAGGTTTCAAGAAATTCTTAGAAGCCTCAGTCCAATATTTAAAGATGTCCTTCCTATCATGCCCAGAGGCAAGATGACCATAGAAATAACATCTTCTACATCTAAAATTTAACTTCTCATAATCCACAACCTGCCTCCAAACCCTGTATCCAACCTTCAGAATAATTTCTTCAGGGAGCTCCTTATAACCATTTCTACACAAAATCGACTGTAGGTAGTACAGATCATATTTACAATCTCATTAGCCAAACATATCAGCTTCTCAAAGGAATTAGCAATGGTAGATAGCCCTAAGGATCCCCAAAATCGCAGAGGTAAATACGATAGTCTAATCCACGTGAATCCAAAAGAGAAAGAATCATATTTGGTTTCAATGGCAAGAAACCAAGGTTTGATGCATAGAATATGACCCTTCAGATCCCACAGACCAGTTTGCATAATTAACTCTATCCTTAACAAAATCAAATTCCAAAATGAAAAATCCTCTAGCACATGGGTAAATAAAAATTCCCCCTTCCAAAAAGTGCTTTCATGATCCAGAGATCCATTTAAGGAGTTCAGTTAGTTTGAGCCAATGTTTGTGGAATTTGCAAATGAGTGTGTGGTCAATCAACAAATCCTCTCATTCTACAACCCTGAGTCCGTACATATTTTTGGAATACATGCAAGAGATTGAAGCTTGTAGTCGAGCTCAGGCCAAGAAATTCTACATCATCCAGATTCTGCCTCACATTCCCACATCTTGAGGGAGAGTTGTGAGCATGGCTATTACAATCTTGAACCTTGGCACCAACCTGGGAGCCCACCTAGCTAGGGTTTCTGAGGGCATCCAAGTAGGATCCATGCCCTAAAACCCTAGCACTCAAAGTGGTGTCCACAATAGTGGAAGAATTTTCCTCAGCTTTTCCCCCATCACAAGTCGTCCAATCAATGCCCATGTCAGAGCAAGATTTACTTCCATCACTAGCAATGGATTCCTTCGAATAGGTTGTCACTACATCTTCATCCTTCAACAACCCGCTAAGGCATTGGCCTAAAGAAATCATACTTTTATTAACCATACCAAAAGGTTGCACGGGTTGAGAAGATCAATCCATGGAATTATTTGAGTTGGAGCACAAAGCCTTTGGTGAGGCGTATCCAACAAAGATTTCTCTTTCATCCACAAATTCTTCGCCCAGTTCTTTGATAGCATTATCCACCTCTTCAACCTTTTGGAACCGTATGAGTGCGTACCCTTTGTAGCACCCATAGCTCCAAGCCCTCAGCGTACAACTATCAATGATAGTGCCATATTGAGCAAATAATGAGTGGAGAACATCTTTTTCAGTGTCATAGGAAAAGCCTCCAGATTTTTTAATCAGCATCTCTACTAGAGTTCAAGGACCATTGCGGGAATTATATCATAATTATAAACATATTTGCAGCTTAAAAATGTGAATTAAGTTCAAAATACCACATAGCATCATATAATAAATAAAACCACCATAAAAATTAAAAATACTACTTCAATGTCAAATTGTGATACTTGAATGTAATGATAAATGTTCATTGTTCAATATTAGGGATAGGGCTCACATTTCTGTTTTTCAAAATGAGATAGAATGAGTTTGTATTAGTGTTTCAAATGGTTTAGATGACACTTTTAGGTTAGGGGTCACGTTATTTTTGTTTTTCAGTCAAACATAAAGTCAAAAGAAGTCAAAAAATAAATAAAAACTTAAAAGAACGTCCTGGATAACCCTCAGGCAGATCGCACCAGCACCCAGACCAGGTTCATATCGGACCCAGATCAGAGCCTATAGGCTGACGAATCAGTAACTTAGATCTACATCATGCCATCTTTTGATGGCAAGGATCATTGCTGGCATACTATCCATATCAACTGACCATGGACAAATTACGCATTGAGATTAAGACATTTGGACTCCACTGATCATTTCATAGAAGCAACTCTAAAAAGGTTGATCTCATACACAACAGAGGGCTTGTTGAGATTACAAAGAAAAGGAGCAGTATCTATAGAGCATGCGAAATAATTTCAGAAAGAAACAACTTGATCTTCAAATGTGATATGCCAATCATCATCATACCATTAAAAGCATGTTCTCATTGCAAGGGGGCTGATCTCATCTACAGACAATCTCCAAGTTATCTCTCTGCACAACTCACATATCCTTTGTGTACACTGTATATAATCACCATATTGCCTACAGTTTTCCAACAATGTGCACAATGAAAGCATGTGCCCATGTGTGTTTTACAGGAAAATCTACAATGGTGCTCCAAGATATCACAATAACAATCTAAAAAAGAAAAGAAAAAAAGTATTGTCATCTCAAGCCATCAGCAACAAAGGGTGAAACATAATAGAAATTAGCTTCTCATCTAATCAGTAAGTCTAATTATGTGTGTTCACATCTTCAAGCCTTTGTCTCTCATTCAGTATTCGGCATCTAACAATGCTTCTGCTCTTGTTTGCAGTGTCACTATTAAATTCAATTTACATATATACAGTACCATACGTGTTAAAGTGACTCAACCACCAAGCACCTAATTCTGACAGAGTTCATTGCTGTAAAACCTTAAAACAGGTCGCATGCAAACGGCATAATTGATGGCAACAAGAAATGGAATGACTGTCAATTACTTGGAACAAGTTTGTTGGCTATTTCTTAAAAAGGTTTGAATATCTAGAGAGATTCTAGACAAAAGCTTGTAATCAGTCTTGACTCTTTAAACATTAACCTGCATGCAGCACCGCACAGAATGAGATGCGAAGAATGTGCCCATGTGATATGCAGTCAAAGTCATGGAAGAGAGAGCTCCATAATCAGTGACGTGATACGAGAGCCAATCATCCTAGGTTCAGGGGAGGCTCCTTGAAAATACACTAGTGTGGGTTTTGCCCATTACCCACCCCACTCCTGTAATGTCAATAACTACTATTTGGAGCAAGAATAGTCAGTTATTCTTCATAAGTTGGTGTGACTTTGCCAATCTCAATCAATCAGTTAATAATCTTCAAACCAGCAAATCTTATCAACCTTAGTCAAGAATATTCTCAAGCATTCCCAAAAATTTGTGATTAAAAATATATGTATATCATCGTCAATTCAATATCAGAGACGAATTTACAGACGTCTTTGATCCAATATAAGGGACAAATTGTGCATGCACAAGATACAAACCATCCAAGATTCATTCTATGTAATTGAGAATAAGTACAAAACTGATTATCAAAAAATTAGAGAACAACAACTTTGCCAAACTAATTTCACAGATACGACAACAAAGAGAAAAAAGAATCTGAACCAACAAAAGTTGTAAAAAACTATTATTCGCAAAGCTCAGCACACAATAATAGTGCACAAAGCAGCTATGCTCCCCGAAAAATGACCATAATCAGTGACGTGATACAAAAAATGATCAATACAAGAGGTTTTGTATTAATTTAAATGCTGTCACACATTATCAAACTTCGGTTACAATCATACCAACAAATGTGGCAAGAGGAAACCTTATCTGCGACTTCGGGATTTCTCAGAACCACCACAAACTATCACTACAAATGTGCTTTGAGGATCCTTCCTATGTTGTATCAAATGCATTCCTTCACTTGCAGCCCGAACCAACTTTGTTTGATGCCCTAGCACCTCCACGAATAGATGCATGACCAAAAACTTGGTTCAATGACCAACCCTTGAAATGAGAAAAGAACTAGTATTTATATCCTATCATCGCATGCCCTAATCCGTGGGTGGGAAACTTAAGAGCCTCTGAAACTTCGAATTCACTCGCCGTCATGAATGCAAGGGAGAAGAAAACTCGAGAAATCCATGATTTTCACCAACCAAGGCGTAAAGACTGCATGTGGAATCACATTCAGGGAAAATTGGATGCCTCTGGACATGAAATTGGCCTTTGAGGAGTTGCAAGGCTCGAATTGGATCATTAATGGTGGATCCAGAAGTTGTTGAGACGTGTTGTGACCAAATCACACATCGCCCCATTGCAAATGGGGACCCCCTTTTTTTTGAATTCCAGTGCTTTGCTAAGTCCAGGATGATGTCCTTTGCATGATGAAGTCAGTGGTGTTTGAGTCTTAGAGCCCCTTGATGACTTGATCCTGATGTTTGAGACCCTGAAAATGACTAAGTCTGGTATCCTAATCCTGAAGATCCTGAAAATTGGCTAAGTCTGAAATCTGGTGGATCCTCAAAAATCTAGAATCTGCATGTTAAATCTGGTGGATCTGAGACCTATCTCAAACATCCTGAAAAGTATATTGAAAAATCTCTAAAGTATAAGAAATTCAATCTCTAAACTTATACTTAAATATATTTTTCAATATACCTTACCTTGGCGACTTACATTTCTAGGCGCGAATTTGCTCTAATACTTAGGCGCGATTGCAGAGACCCAAACTAGCGCCTTCAGTTGATCATCACTAGCGCCTAGAGGAGAATGCACTTTCAACCACATCAAAAGAAGGCGCCTTGATTGAAATTGACATAAAAGACTTTAAGTATCCAAGAATTCGACAAAGGAGTGATCTAGGAGTCTAGGCGCCCTCTTCCATGTTCAAACAATCATTAGATTGCGCCTTGAGTTGAAGTGTGATGTTTAGGCGCCCATCCTTGTTGCTCTTGCCACTTTGGGCGCCTTGATGTGGGATTAGGTGATGGATAGCGCCCAAGGTGATATAATCAAACAAGGATGTAACCAGGTGTTAAAGAGCCTTGAAATAGCAAAGAATAACTCATATCAAATTAGGCACCCTTCATGCTTTGAAACACACCACTTTGAGCGCCCAGGTAACAAGTTCAAGAATGCAAGTATGATAAGTACATTGCCTACCCTACATTGGCGCCTTGGAAGGTGGTAAGTGGGTCATCATCAAGTGAAGAGTGTCTTGAGTTCAGAGAGTTTAAGTAGATCATCAAAATGGCGCCTAAGGGAATTTGGAAGTGGATTAAGAGTTTGAGGCGCCCTTGGCCGTTGATATCAACATGTGTTAGCGCCTAGACTAGCAAATCATTAGTGGAGCGCCTTATATCAAAGTTCCTGGAATGGATTGGTGATGAAGATGATTTTTGGCGCCTAGATTTAAGAGGAGGAAAACACCATTCAATTAGCGCCTTAGCATGAAGAGATGTTCAAACTAACCCAAAGTTGCGCCTTAGCATGAAAGAGCATGATATGTTTAAACTAACTCCTATCATGATGTTTGAGATCCTGAAAATGACTAAGTCTGGTAGCCTGAAATCCTGAAACACTGAAAAATTGGCTAAGTCTGAAATCTGGTGGATCCTCCAAATTCTATAATCTGCATGTTAAATCTAGTGGATCTGAGACCTATCTCAAACATCCTGAAAGGTATATTGAAAAATATTTAAAGTATAAGAAATTCAATCTCTAAACTTATACTTCAATATATTTTTCAATATACCTTACTCCTTGGACTTCCTTTTCTGGGCGCATTTCTCTACTCGCAATGACTCCAGATGGCGCCTGCAACTCAGGGCGCCTCCCATCATTCCAACCAACTTCAAAATTGCGCCTTGACATGAGATGAATACAATAGCAAACCACTTTGAGCGCCTTGATTGAAAAGTTGTCAAAACTCCGCCTTAGGGTGATAGGCGCCCTTCATGCATCGAATTATCCTTTGTGGCGCCCTGGTATAGAAGGAAATGTTTAAACACTCCAAGTTGCGCCCAGGAGGAATAAGGATTAAAGGTTCAGTTGTAAACAATCTAAGGTGGCGCCTAGAAATGGGGAAGCCAAAACCATGGTTTATTGATTCAAATATTGAAAAATCAGCTTCATAATGTTGGGCGCCTTGACTTGTTTCCCCATACCACCATGAGCGCCTAAGGGTAAGTTGTGCGAAATGATTTTATTGAATGGGCGCCTAGGTGTGGGAGTCCTCCCAAAGCATTTACTACATGAAAATGACAAGTATGAAGCCTCATTAGTGTTAGGCGCCCTTTTACCCATCTGGCGCCTTGGAAGGAATTACATCACAAAGCACCTTTTGAATGAATCTTTTAAGTGGGAGAAGTCTTTTAAACCCTTGCAATTGCTTGAAATCATTTGAAGTTATGAATGTGGGACTAATTTGTGTTAGGCGCACTTTGTTCCTATTTTTACCTATATTTGCGCCTAAGCTTGAAAAGGATTATTACATGTTTAAAGTTATTCCTATCTTATGAAGTGATTGATATATTGTTTATCTTGTCTTGTAGGATCATCAATCAAGGCTAAGGAGTTATACAAGGAGTCACCTTCAAGCGAGAAGTCCGGAGTTACCTTCATCCAAGGAGTGAAGTCAAGAAATCGTTATTGCAAGAAGAAGCATCATGCTAGCCACCTTTGGAGATCACTTCAAGATCATCATCAAGTTGAGAAGAGTGTTGGTGAAGCCAAGGAATCATCTAAAGGATAAGCATCTGAGTCATCTTCAAGTTGCAGAGGGAACACCACTCTAAAGGATCACGTTCAAGTCTCCTACATCAATGACATCATGTTGGATCACATTAAGTTCAAGTGTATTACTTCAAGCATCTATCCATTCAAGCTCTCCGAGGAATATCTTGCAAGTGTACTTCATCAAGGATAATCATGTTCGAAACATTCATCCATTCAAGCTTCAAGTCAAGGTTCGTCAAGCTTCAAAGTTTCTTCTAGAGGTTATCAACATCTACTTCACATCCAAGGAAGGTGTTATCATCTACACTCAAAGAAGGTCACTTCAAAGGCCATCAATGAAGGATCACTTCATCAAGTCTTTTACATCAAGCAAAGATATTCATCCATCAAACTTCAAAACTCTTCAAATTTTCAAGTCCAAGAGAGATCTCCTATTTCTAAATCATGAATGAAGCATCAGCATCTACTACATCATTCTTCAAGAAGGATCATTCAGAGAAGATCATCATCACTATACAAGGAGAAGATCAACTTACCTGCAAGAAGAAAGAATCATGAAGTTAGTCAAGTGAAGCAACAAGTATCATACATCCAGTCTACAAGAAGAATGAACAAGGCAAAGATCAACAAGTTGGATTCCTAAACATACAAGTTCAAGCAATTACATTGAATACATCACACAAAGATGATACAATTTTCAAAGTACGCTGAGTTGGCATCTATGTGGCGAGTACACATCATTCAATTTTGATTAGCCGCATTATTAAATGGATTAAATGTATCATTTAATAAAAGAAGCCAAAGGGATTCCTATGTGGAGGAATATTTTAAATGCTTTCGCCTTACCTTATCACATTGGAAAATGTGCCTTCACTGCCTCTCTCTTTTGTACTAAAAATAGAAAGTTGTTGTAACTACCTGTGAGGTGGCACAATTTAGACCCTTGGCTATCAAATTGATCTTAACCCTTCATTGTATTCTGGACACTATATAAAGGCCTTGTTGCCTCATTTGTAATTCAGTAGATCATTAGCAATAGTAGAGAGTAGATTTTTAGGAATAGAATAGGAGACTCTCAAAATTCTCTGAGAGGATTTGAAGCTGTTGTAAATATTTCTCAAGGTTAATGCAAAAACATTGGAAGTTTATTTGGTGTTAAGTGTTATCTTGTGGAGTAACTTGGTTTCTTGTACTTCAATGGGATGGAGAGATGTTTCAAGTAGAAAGTAAAATAGACTAGAAGCTCTTTGATGTAATGTTTGTTGTACTGAATATTTGATCAACTCCTAGCTCATGCTTTTAACATTCATCGCTGATGAAGTGTTGTGTAAAGCTAGTCTGAGCTTATTTGCTTAAGTTCGATTGTGGATGCTTGTTTGAGCTGCGCCATTCAATGGGTGCTCATATGAACCTTCATGATTTGAAAACCTTTCGCGTAACCTTAGGAGATTGCACCAACTTCATGTAGTTGTAGGCATCCTTGGCGAAGTGAAGTTAGGTTCATCGAGGAATTTGTCTGTTCAGTCCATCATCATTGCTTCATTGACCTTAGATTAGTTTTCTAAACCCTCACCCTTTTCTATTTCTTTGTTATTGAGACCTTGTATACATATCATCCACACTGAAGGAGAGATAAGCTGCATGAAAGAAGAAAGATCTAATGTAAGTCCCTTTGTGTTTGACAGCAAAATCATACTTAGTCACTGAGCTATCTCTTACAAAATCATAAGAAACGAACCTTGAAGTCATCTTGTTTGATCACATAGTTCAGCATTCGAGAGGCTTTGCTCAAGAGGGAGTCAGATACTTTGTATTTCACTCTAATTGTTGACTTGTCCAAAAACAATCATCAACAAGACGTCCCATCGCGCTTCCTGCACTCTATCGGGGTTTCTGATTTCCGAGGAACCAAGGGACGCAGGGACCAGATGCAAAGGTTCCAAGGAAATCCGAAAACCCGCAAGGAGAAAGGGGAAAAATCAAGGAGTGGAAACCACGAGTCAAGAGGGAACGGGAAGTCAGGAATAGAGGACGTGGGGAAGACTAGGATTCGGGGTCTCGAAGGGACATGGGAGCAAGAAGAGCAATGGTGGAAGTCCAAGGTTCGGGAGAACCGAGGGACCGGGGACCGAGGCTCTGGGGGAACCGGGGATCTGCAGATGAGGATGTGGAGAAGGCCCCTTCCGAGGTTTGGGAAGGATCGAGGACTGAGGAATCAAAGCGGCCGAGGATCTGGAACGGGATTGGAACCGGAAGCCGGGATTTTGGGAGAACTTGGAACCTCAGGACCAAAGGGCGAAGGGAGCGGGAAGTCGGGGTTTCAGGGAACCGAGGAGAACTCAAGGATCTTGGAACCAAGTGCAAAGGTTCCAAGAACCCCTGGATTCCCGAAATCCCAAAAAGGAAGAGGAAGGCAGGGAAAGTGGGGTTCCGGGAAAACTTGGAACTCCGGAACCAAAAGGAAAGCGCAGGGAACACGAGGACATCAAGACCAAGTTCCAAGGTCCCAGGAAAACCCGAAAACCAGAAACGCTAAGGGAAACCAAGAAGGCGGGGGACACAAAGGCAAGAGGACAAAAGGGACGCGGGCCCGGAAATCCCCAAGCCCGGAACATTCCTCTATTCCTGCAAATCCTGCAAAACCGGGAATGAAAGAAATGGCTAAGGGGAAGCCACACTTAGATTTTCTTTGGATTTATGGGAAACATTAGGACATGGCCAAGGCATGGGGAAGGGGCAAAACAGCAAATGGAGCACATGACTAAAGACTTTTTGCATTTTTTGGGCACAACAAATCTGGGTCCCAACACTACCATTTAGTCCATGCAACTACCAACTCGAGGTATTACACGGTTTACTGCCCACTTTTAGGCCTCAAAGCATATACCTGCATTCAAAATCTTAAATGTAGTCTCCTAAATTTTTCCCATATATAGCTATTCCTTTCAAGAGAGTATTCTTCCTTTAACGTTTATGTTTGTTGTGTTTCCTCTCTATAAAGGTATTACAATTTGAAAGCTGAGGATTTGAATTTTCCCAAATCCAAAGTGCACACTTTGGAGGGGTTTGTATTAAAAGATAAACATCAGGTCACTCTGCATACCATTTCGACATGTGAAATAGCACGCCCCTTACAAATATGATAAACTTTATATAAGTGGAAATAAGTTGCACAGTTGACACAGCTCAAACATTTTTACGCTATCTTCCTCCAAATCTCAGTCTAATAAAACTGAAATGAACCACGATAAACAAAGTTACTAATTGGAAGTAACAGATAAGCTCATTATTTAAAATCCTATATACCTGGAAGTCAACAAAGGCAACTGGCAGTCCACCTCTAATTTGCATCTTCAGCTTGAGGAATCCTGCGCATCTGTTTATGAATGAAGGAAATGAGAATTAACTTTTGCATATTATTTTTTTTTAAAATTAATCAAAAAAGTGCTAAATTGGCATGCTAATTGATGAATGCTAATGGTTAAATGTGTTATCAATTACAGCAGGGCTATGCTTTTGTGCCAAACCTTGAAAGCACTTGAGTCAATTCATCCTCAGAGCATGTTGGCCCAAGATTAGCTATGAAAAGAGTTGGACAAGGTGGATTGCCTGCAGATGTCGGTGCTGATGAATGTGCCTTGAGACAGTCAAAAACATGCATCAAATACTGTCAAAACTAAAATAAAAAGCTGCTAATAATATTTTTTGTTGTGTTGTAATCGCTGAACAATCACTGTCAATGCATACATGTAACAATCAATAGCAAGTGTTAAGGAATCATGCATAAAAGTGCACTGTAGAGCTTTAATGATGGGCGTGATCTTTGCAATCAATGATGTCATTCCAATGAAGATAAATATAGCCCTTGCACAAAAATGTTTGAGGTTGTTAGCTTCTTCTTCAGGTGTTAGCTTCTTCTACTAAGTCATGATCTCGTGTTCCAGGTGATGCTTGTTCCCAGCCAAACCACTCTTCTATATAGTGATTAATGTAGTTGCCAAGAAATCATCAAACTTCAGATGGCCGAAAAATCCAAAAAGATATGCTAAATAATATGAAACAGTTTTAAACTACAGTTACATTAAAAATATAACTATGAAGTTCTCTCTATTATTTGACATTGATTTTTTTATCAATGTTCCACAAGGAGATGTCCCCGGAGGTCTGTGTGGCATCCCTGATTCCCAAGGACTTGGGGACTTAGACAGGATCCCCTTTTTTCAGGACTCGACGGCCTACTCCATTTGATGCATAAAATAAAAAAGGTAACCTTTTGAGGAAAATAATGGTAAAAACCCCTAAAAAGCTAAAAGGGGGTGGATTGCCATTGCAAATTCAGCACATTGTTATTACTTTTTCAAGTAAATTAATTTGTTTAATTTCGTTTTATAGCTCTCCCCCCGCTGTTCCCAAAGTTTGGGAAAAAAACTTCCAGCCCTGAAACCGCATCTCCCCATCCCAGAAACTCAGAGAACCACTGTTTTCTATGAAACACAAGTTACACACACATTATAAATTATAACAGACATTCAAAGAGTTGAAACTTGAAAATGGGCTAAATAAAACATAGATTCTGTACCTTCTCCAACTAAATCATGCCTAGACAAGACTAGATTAAAGTATGAGACTACAAGACCTACGATGATCCACACTACGGGGTTTGGCACATGGAACGCACCCACTCAGCTAGTACTACTAATGTGTTGTGAGAGATATGAACACACAATAATGTGTCAATTCAGTAACTAACCATTTCACATTCACACAACGTTCAATCCAAATAGGGATAGTGTACATATGATAAATGATCAAATAAGAACAGCGATCCTGCTCCCCCTTCCTTTCAAAGTCCAAGTACAACAGATATATAAATGCAGGATGATTCAGTTACATGACAGTTCACCTTCCCATAATGGAATTTGCCTATTAATTCATATTCTGCTGTGACACTTCAACTTTGCCCAGCAGCGTGAGAAGTGGTTACTTCAAGAGCACACAAGGCTCTTGTGCAGAGGGATGGTGCACAAGGCTCTTGTATACAACAGCTGTGAAGAAATTTCGTGTGGCAGTTGTGCAGGATAGCTGTGTGTAAGTGTTGTGCAGTCTGTTGCAGCCAGATCATTTGCCCTTTCTTGAGAAACAATGGCCACAAACACACCTTATTTCAATTGTTGAAATTGAGTGTGAAGCTGCTTAAGAGTGTTACCATATAGCTTATTCAGGATGTTGTTAAGCCCTGACAACTTGAACAAGCTTGTGAATGTCCTGGAAGGGTGCACATCATAGTGGTGTCAATAAGTTGGTTCTTCCACACAAATTGCACATTCTCAGGATCTAGTGAATTGGATGATGGATTACTACAGGTTCTAGTAGTAGCAGAAAATAAGGCTTGAGTAACTTGGCATTAAATAATGGGTGCATTCCAATAAGACGGGAGATTGAGAACAAAAGCATTCTCTCCAACCATGCATGGAATGGTGTAGCCTTGTAGGGATCATAGCACAGTCATTTGATCTTCCTGTGAGGACCCTTGAAGTGTCTGTTCTTTCTGTAGTTGCAGCTAGACCTTGCCACCATTTTGGAAATGATGGGAAAGGGAACACAATGAGAATCATGGCACTCTTTGTACTTCTGCTGCTGGTGTGACAAAATTCTTTGAACCTACTGATTCACTTTTGAATAGGTTGCAAGAACCTCAATGCCTTGTCCATTTCTTTTACCTGCATAGATGATTGCAAAGTCAATAGTGAGCAATGGTTGATATCAAGGGGTGCTGCTAGATAAATCCCAAGGCAAGTCTGAAATGGATTGTTCTCGTGAAGCTGTGCAATGCTCTAATAATCAATTTCTCATCTCATGTGAACAGGTGCACATCATTGTACATGTGCAGCAAATGGACAAGTGTTTTCATGACCACTTTAGCTTGCTCATCTGTTTGAGGATGGAACACTGTTGACCAATCCAGCTACGTGTCCAATATCTCCCATAGAACATGCTAGAAATGGCTAATTGGGTCACAGAACAAGCACAATGGATGAAGAGATTCCAGAGTGAACAGACATGACTAAAGAAGACTTTGGCAGTCTCAGATGCGTCAATAGCCCTCTTACATGCAATCATGATAGCCATCTTCTGGAGTCTATGCACAATGACAAACACATAATTGTTCTGATGTTTCGTATTAGGGAATCTCAATAAGAATTCCATATTGTAGAATCCCAAGTCTGAGATGCAACAAATAAAGGATTGTAGAGTCCAAGTTTCCAGTTTGTTGGCTTGGTGATGTTGCAAGATATACATAACTTGATATGAAACTCCATATCTCTGCACATACATTGCCAACAGATGTTTTGGCTGAGAAGCAACCAGTGTTCTTTTAATGCCAAAATGTCTACCCATCTTCGACTAGTGCACCTTCCCAAATGAGTCGGTGGCACATGGCACCATATGGAACACAAAAAATTCCAAGCTTGTATATCTCATTCGGACAGATAGAACTCCAAGACCTACACACCTTGCACAAGAAGATTATAGATCTATGCAAATACTGAGTCTATAGGATAGAGAAAGTCCCAACCAATGAAGTTGTATCCTTTAGTGCCCATTACAGGCCAACCAAGACAGTTTGCTGCTTTGTTTTCTTTACCTTTCTTTATGTTTGATTGCCAAATGGAATTGTTACAAGCATTGTCATCGACTTCATAGGATGCACTTTCTCCAACTTGCATGTATGCAGAAACTGAAGAGACTTATGATCAAAGTGAATGAGGGTCTCCTTCATTTGGATGTAATGTGGCCATTGTTTCAGAGCTATTATTCCTTCTTGCAAGTGGAGTCGTATGAGTAAAAATTGATAAATGGAAGGCTAAGGGATGTCCATGTTGAGTGAGTAGTGCACCAAGGGCATAGTCTGACACATCGGCCTCAATTTCAAAAAGCAAGTTGATGTTAGGCATAGTGAGAACTAGCACAGAACAAAATCACACTTTGAGTTCTTTGAAAGTGCATTATTGCGAACTGCAAGAATCCTAGGATGAATCTGCAATATAAATCTGCAAGCCCAAGAAAAATCTTGGATTCTTGAGTACTATAAGAGTGCCCAAAACCAACCATTCTCTGATATCTCTGATCTTCTCTTAGTCAATGCATACCTATACAATCAATGACATAGCCTAGATGCTAAATTTGCTCAATGCCAGTCAATGATGTAGCCTAGATGCTAGATATGTTCAATGCCAAAAATATACTTTTCTAAGTTTGCTTGTAAATTGTGTTGGTGCAGTGTGGCTGGTACATTGGTTAGGTCAAAAGGCATTACCAACCATTCATAAAGTCCTTTGGTTTTGAATGCCAATTTTGGGATGTCATTTGGGATGATAGGAACCTGATGGCAACCTGGTTTCTAGTTGACTTTCATGAAATATTGTGCATCATTGAGTTTGTCAAAAGTTCATCCATGCACAGAAATGGGTAACAATCTTTTACCATTGATCTTGTTTAACACGCTATGGTTTATGCACAACTTCCATGATCCATCTTTCTGCAGCGCAAGCACAACTGGTCGGCCACAAGATGAAGATCCAGGCATGACTTTCCCTTGCTCTAGGAGCTCGTGAACATGGCAACAGATCTATTCATTCTCCAAACCAGATCTTCAATTGAGCAAGCTATTTGAAGTGGAGATTCTAAAATAACATCAATTTGTTATCTATCAGGGCAGTGTGACATAATGCCTTTGATTTCTCAAAAGACATCTTCATATTGCTGCTGCTATTGTTCAGACCACACAAGTAATATGCAACAAGAGTGTGCTTCTTAGAATGTGTGTGTGCCTCTGGGCAGACCATTAGCAATACAAACTTATGTGCAGGAGATCTCAATAATTTTTGGTTTGCCAGTATCAATGTGACCTTTGTTTTTGGCAAAGACTAAGGTATGCAGTAGATATAATTATTAAACTTGACAGGCCAATGTTATGGCTTAAGTCTGTAGGTTGCATCATGGTTACATGCCTTACCAAGAAAGACATTGCAAATAATAGTGTTTAAAAGAGTAGAATTCTCCACATATAGATGCTACAAACTTTGTCCGTATGTAGATCAGGCATGCATGCTGCACAATGAGGGACTCCCACTAGTGGACCACTGATTTGGAAATCTTCATGCTGTGAAGGCAATAATCTATGCATTGGTGAGACAATTCAGAGTAGTAGGCTTGCGCATTGATCATTCCTTCAAACACAGGATTGTCAAGGTTAACTTGCAATTTGAACAGGTTCTGATTTTGGAAATAACTTCTTATACCATTGGCTGACGTTGACAAAACCAGTTGAAGCATCTGATCATGAAACTAACTGAAAAATGGTCCTTTGTACCTCCAAAGCATCCTTCATGAGGTTTTCGACAGCTATTTTTGTAGATCTCTTTGATGAATTGGTCATCTTTGCTTTCCCATGTTGTTCTTCTGGGAAGTCTGAAATTGAGTTGGATTGCATGCCTTGTTTCTAGCACATGAATATATGGTCAGACATTCAACACCAACACATGCCCTAATACCAATAATCCCCGCCATGGGGCCCATATGATGGCATGGAGGACAATATACTGAATTAGCTAGTAATTCCAATATGTAACGAGAGACATGTTGTGACCAAATCACACATCACCCCATTAGGAATAGGGACCCCCCTTTTTTTTTGAGCTCTGTGCCTTCAATGAGTTTTCAATGAGATTTTAATGATTCATCTTCCTCTGCCGATACGGTAATAATTTCCTCTCCTATGATCTTTGGTTCATGATTAGAGGTAGATGAGCTTGCAATAATGAAGAATTGTGATAAAATTCCATCTAGATAATGAGTTTTGAGGCCAATCCTTAAGAATGTTTGAGACCCTGAAAAGACTAAGCCTGGAGCCTGAAATCCTGAAAATCCTGAAAAAATGGCTAAGTCTGAAATCTGGTGAATCCTCCAAATTCTATATTTTGCACCTTAAATCCGGTGGATTCGGGACCTATCTCAAACATCCTGAAAGGTATATTGAAAAATATTTAAAGTATAAGAAACATCTCTCAACTTATACTTAAATATATTTTTCAATATACCTTTACTCGTGCGATCCTGAAAAATACCTGACAAGTCCAGAGGATTCAAAACACTGATCTAGTGCGACAGGGCACTTAAGTGGCACAAAATCTTGGCGCAAAATCACGAAGGAAAAGGCGCTTGAGCATGAGGATTTCAATCAATGATCTAATGCGCCCATCTACACCTTGATCTAATGCGAAAATCTTGAGGATTTCGATCACTCATCTACTGCGCCCAAACCAAAAGTATCATTTTGAAGGAGAAAATGAAGATTTCAATGCCTTGATCTAATGCGAAAATGAAAGGACAAGTCTTGGAACCAATCTTGGAGCGAATTAAAATGATAAGTGTCAGAGGATTTGAAAAGCTCAACCAATGCGCTAGGAAGAAGGATGGATCCCAAAGACAAAATTTTCGAAGAGAAACTTGAGGATTTCAATCTCTTAACTGATGCGCCACCAAGAGGGAAGAGGGAATCTTGAGGGTTTTGACTTGAGAAAGGTCTAGTTCAAAGAGGATTTCAAAAGCTCAAGTGATGCGCCAAAATTTGAGGATTTTTACCTTTCAACTAATGCGTCAATTGATAAACCCAAACATTCAGTGCAAGTGTTAGAGTCACTTCACCAAATATGAGATCAGAGGATTCTAATCACCTATCTAATGCACTAGAAGCCAGAGGATCTTAATCCTTGATCTAATGCGCCTACCAGTCAAATCTCTAAGGCTAAGTCTAGAGGACTTCTAAAGGCTGATCTAGTGCGACCTCATGAGGGGAAACTCCAGAGACTTCAAAAAGTTGAAGTGATGCGCCCAAGTAGTTTCAAGGTGAAGTTTGAAGGATCCTTATCCAAAGCGCAATCTAGAGGATTCGAAAAGTTGATCTAATGCGCCCTACAAGGAGGAAGGTGAGATCCAAGGTTAAGCCTTCAAGGTTTGAGTCTAAAGGATTTTAAAGTCTCAACCAATGCGCTAACATCATGAGGCTTCCAACAAGACCCCATCTAATGCGCAACATAGGGTAGAGTAAGATTTGTTTCTAGAGGATTCGCCAAGCTCATCCAATGCGCCAACACCATGCATGATCCACTTCAAGACAAAGGCCATCTAAATACATCAAAGTTTTGAAGACTTCAACCTAGTGAAGTGATGCGCCACTTCCAAGATCCCTTATCAAAGCGCTCAACAAGAAGAAATCGAAATTGGCATCTAGTGCGCCATACATGAAGAGAGAATAAAGTTTCATTTTTGAAGATCTCTAACTACCCATCTAGTGCGCCACACATGAGGGGAGAATAAAGTTTGATTTTGAAGACTTCAAGACCCTATCCATTGCGCCATGCATAAGAGGAATTCAAATTGATGATCTAATGCGCCAAGGTCTAGAGGATTTCAATCTCCATCCAATGCGCCACTTCCTTAAGCAAGTAAAAAACTAAGTGCAATCCAATGCGAAATGTTGAAGAGGAGTCTTAGAGCTTCATCCAATGCGACATGGTGAGAGGAATCAAAAACTTCATCTAGTGCGAAATGATAAGAAAGTTTTAAAGACTTGATCCAAAGCACCACACATGTCACATCTAGAGGATTTCGATCCTTGATCTAATGCGCCTAGAAGCTTATGAAGAAAGATCATGCTATTTCAAACAGGGAGATCATCAAGACCCCATCCAATGCGAAATTCAAGGAGAAGGTCAAATACGAATCCAAAGGATATGAAGAAGACTTCGAAAACATCATCCAATGCGAAATGCAAGACAAGAGGATTTCAATTCTTGATCCCATGCGCTTGAGGGAGAAGGTAGTTGCAATCTACAAAGAGATCATTAAGACCCCATCCAATGCGCCCATCAAAGGAAGTTATAAACATTTAATGATTTTTGCCTTGGAAAACGTGAAAATTGCATTTATTAAATAAAGATCAATCTAAATTAAATGTTTTGCACTATAATAAAGGAGGTCGGCCTAGGTAAGAGGTAAAGTTTTTAAAGCAAATTATGTATATATACCTCATCTCCTTTTCATTTCTATCATTTTCAAAGAGCAGATTTGTTTTCCAAGAGCAGATTTGTCTTCAAGGAGCAGCAACAAGAAGTTTTTTAGAGAAGTACAAATTTGATTTTATCAAATTTAAGCAAGTGGTGGATCAAATTGCAAGGTATCAAATTCAAAGCAGCCTATCAAGTAAGTCTGATCTGAATATTTTCTGATCTGATTTTCTTCTTTTTCCTTCATTAGATGCATTAAAATTGTTTAAGTATTGATAAAATTCAAGAAGGATAAATGGATTTTCATAGATTCCTTGAGTTTAGTAGCAATATTTCGTAATTGTAAAGGAAAACTTCATAGATTTAATCCACTAAAGTTGCTGAAGTAAAGTCTAGATTGTGTTTGCAATCACTTATTCGCGTCAAGTCTGCAGGATTATGGCAATGACTTCTAAAGAGCGACAAGCGAAGATCCGGATGGATGCCAAGGGGAAGATTCCCGAATCAAAGCTCGTCTCAAGATGGACAAATGTAGGAGACACGAATATGAGCAACAGCAGCTTAGAAGATATCAAGTCAGTCCTTGAAGAACCCAACGGAGGAAGTCTTGCTCGAGCCATCATGAGGAGTGGAGCCATTGAAGCTGCTTGTTTTCCGCCAGCTTTGCCGTGTCCAGAGATGATCATCGAATGTGTCAAGAAATATGATGTAGATACAAGGCAGATTATAGCCAAAGATGGAACGATATTAGCTTATTTGCAAAAGGAGGCAGTTGAAGAAACTTTCAACATTCCAACTAAGGAGAGGATGATCAGTATCTCAATACAACAAGGTCAGCAGGAATATGATGTCGACTCCAAGACAAAGTTGAAAAAGAAAGGAGGAATCCAGTTTCCACTTCGTCTTGGACAAAATCTGGAGTGTCCATCATTATCAGCAGCTGAATATTCTGAGATAGAGCTACAGGCATATCATTTGCAAACTCATGGTACCAAGAGGCTTAACTTTGATCCTTTCCAAGTTTGCTGGAAATACAACAGAGAATTCAAACATGTCAAGCAGTTGGAAGACCACTGGGCCAGTGCCCAAGATGAAGATGATCTCCGAACACTTCAAAGTTCAAGACTCACCTGGGATTTAGTCAGAGCTTCCAAGGTTTTCAAGATTCCAGACCAGTTCACCGAAAATGATACTTTGTTGATAGATGAATTTGATAAGATTAAGGATTTGCCTTATATAGTTGATTGGTCAAAGAAGGATGTATCCGAAGAAGAATTGATAAAGCCGGTCTTAGCCATGACCCAAGTATGTATCAATCAACTATTGCAAGAGATGTGTGATGAAAGTCAAGTTCTTACTTACAATAAGATGGATGAAGGAGAACCAGGACAGCATAGTACACATAGCCAACCACAACACAGTGGAAATGATCAAAGTAATAATTCAGCTAGAAAGAGGAAAAGACCTAGTCAAGATCAAGGGGAATCAAGCCGAAGACCTCAGAAAAAGAATAATCCATCTACTTCATCTAATCCACAAGAAGGTGCTTCAATTGTTCAAAATCCAATACAAGAGATAGAAGTAATAGAAGAAGTCGCCTTGATTCCATCAGAAGAGATTCAATCAAGCCCCACTGTCATAATGGAGGAGAATGATGATCTTGGTCAAGATGAAGTAGGTCAAGCAGAATCTGATGAGGAAGTAGCTCGGGTTCAACACAATCAAGCTCAAGGACAGCGAGATCTTTCTGCTTTTCCACCTTGGTTGAGGCAAAGGATTGAAGAAAGTATAATTGTAGAAACTTATCAGCCTGCTCCAGTTGAGGAGTTGCTTGTAAATGTACAAAAGAGTAACCAGAAGAAGAAAGCAACAGTCCTTTCTAAAATCACTCAAGATTCTGCTGGAAATAGAGAGGTACATATAGCTATTCCTAGAATTGACAAGGAGTTAGAAAATATGACACCTGAGGATTACAATATGACTACTATTGGCATGGGTCCAATCACAAGGGAACAGGTAGAGGAGGAACTACAAGATTCAGTGAATAGTGTAAGAAGCATGTTGAAGCAAGAAAGAGAAGCAAGGATGAAGGTTGAACAGGATTTCAATACATTAAAGCATTACATCCAACAAGTCATGCAGCCCATTCAACAGAAGGAAGCTACTCCAATTCCTCCGTCCATTCTTCCACAAGAAACAATATCCCAAGTTGAAAACATGAGAACTTCATCTCAGATGATGAAAGGATGGAAGAAAAGACAGAAGAGAAGGCCTATACTCACCTTGAAGAAATTGTGCAAGTATATGATAGAGTCATTAAGCTTAAAGATCGAGTTCAAGCTTTATTGAGGGATTGTGCTGAGTTCAAACCGATCAAAGAGCAATACATGCCACAGCTCAAGAGTTTAATGGAAGCTCCATTAGAAGATCTAATTCATGATAAGGTAATTGATAGAGATACTCCACATGACTTCATCACTTGGTATTTCTCCTTTCACAACAAGGGGCAACTAGTTGATAAAATTGAAGTAGATATGTCCAGGATAAGAAGTGTTCTTCTAAGAACAGAAAATCATATATACACTGCTTTGACAACAATTTGTAATCCTTATGGAAATGTTACTGTTGAAAACATGAAGCAACAAGTTAAGGCATTCTACTTTCAATATGATGGACTTGATGAAGGTCAACTGGATAGTATATTCACACTTGCATATCGTCTTGGGGAGAATAAGTCTTGGATAAACGACTGGGAGAAGACACTTGGCGTCTATGAGTCAGATGTAGCAGTGGCAGAAGGATCCATTAATGCGGCGACAAGTGTACCAATGGAGGATATTGTTCAAATTGTGTCTAGATTCATTGTATCTCATAGTACTACTACATAGAGGGCACATGATGTGGCTTCCTTATCTTCTTGAAAAGCGTGCCTTTGTTCTCTCCTTCATAGCTTCTTTCATTTAATAAAGTGAGCCTCCTTCATTTAATAAAGGATAGTTTGTTACAACTACTTGTGATATGGCTTGATCTGGTCCGCTGATTCAGCCGATCGATCTTGACCCTTCTTTCCTTTGAGGTCTATAAAAGAGCTCTCATTGCTCTCATTTGAAGAGGTTGGAAATTCTGAAATTGTTGTAAGAGCTCTCTGAGATTATAAAGGATTCATTGTTTCGGTGATTCTATTTATGTTTCTGAGTGTTGCATGGTTTCAATTTTCAAACAAATATTAAGTTAAGTTATAAGTTTTCTTTAAGTTTAAGTTAGTTAATGAAAGGTTTGCTTTATTGCTTTGTAGTGAAGTCTTTAAGTTCATACCATTTGTAGTCTACGGCTTGTGGATTGCAGTGCATGGTTAGTCTGAACAATTGAACGTCAATTTGATCTTTATGCTTGTTGAATTTTTCATGAGCATAATTGATTTAAACATCTTGTATACCTTTGAAGATTGCACCTATCTTGTGTAGTTGTTTTATCTTGGCGAAACAGGATTTGGTTCGATTTCACTTCAAGTAGTAAACGTCCTTCCATTTAGGATTAGATAGTGTTTCTAAACCCTACATCTTTTGCCCCTTTTTTATCATTAAGTTAGGATTAGAACCAAAGAACATCCATTGCTAAATCATACGCGTCAATTGCAGTACTTAGGCTCTCTAGTATTCACTTCCGTAGTCCTTGAAACAACGAGTTACTTGAACAATTGTGTAAGTCCCTTTGTTTGTTAACAGCAAAATCATACTTAAATCACTGAGCTGTCTCTTACCGAAAACATTATTAGAAGGAACCTTGGAGTTATCTCGTTTGATCACCTAGTTCAGCATCCGAGAGGCTTTGCTCAAGAGAGAGTCAGATACTCGGTATTTCACTCTATTGTTGACTTGTTGAAAAACAACCATCAACAAGACATGAACATGCCTTGATAATTCAATTTAGTTCTTTCCCTAGTGTTAGTACTAGATGAAATACCTAAAAAGTATCCCAAATATTTTCTTGTCACTTGTTTTTTTGAAACTGAAAAAACATAGTAACAGTAAAAATCAGAGGAAAAGCATGTAGATTTCACTCCAAAAAAAAGATAGGTAGTAGACATAATGAGGACCTCTCCCTTTTACAGTGATCTCCTCCAATTCTTCCCTCAAAGTGGACCCAAGCTTCCTGGCCAGCAACTCATCTTAATCAACTTGAAGATAACCCCTACTCCAAGATATGCACAGCTGAAAGACACTAGGCAACCACCTTCAAAATCATCCATTTTGATAGACCTGACTGATATTGACACCCTAATGGCAAAGCACACTCCTTCACACCATGACATATAAAACAATGATGCTCAGGATTGATAAAATTCCAAACATGTATCTTGTCCCCAAGCTGATCAATCCAGACAATGAATACACTTAACTAGAGACAGCCCTTGAAGAACAGCAGCCAAGGGTGATTGTGGATGAATTCAGAACCTTCCAAGAAAGTTTTTTTCTAGAAGACCCAACAGCTCCAAAATCACAGCCTACAGCTGCAGAGAGAGAGAGAGAGAGAGAGAGAGAGAGAGTATTAATGTCCACAAGCGACCAAAATAGGTCATTGGAACTCAGAAATATAGCTGGAGTCAAAAGCAAGAGGGAATCGACATGAGGCTCCAAAGAAGAATGAAAAGAAGGGTTCAGCACAAATTTTCCAGAAGGCCCTGCTAAGCTTAGGAAGAAATCATGCAGAAAAAGACCTGAGCTAAAAATACATCTTAATTGAAAATCTGCAAGGAGAACACTGCGAGGAACAAATCTAAAGAATTTTTAAAAAATCCAATATGAGATGGACACAAGGGACTGGTTCGCAGCATTGCAAACCAGACATGGAAAATGGAGTTAAAAATTCCCAAAATAGGAAATAGATTATACTAGATGGGAACAGAATATATTAGAATTGCGCCACAAAAAATCTTCACAAATAAGGCATACAATCAAATTCAGGCAGGATTATCACACAAAAAGCCTCTTATGCAACTCTAGGCAGACTAGACACAAAAGGAACATGATAGACAAAGGGAAAAAAGTAAAACAAGGCGAAAACCTAGGCAAAACAGGGTGACTGGACACTTGGAAAAGGGAGCGAAAAAAGACAAAAATTGATCATCATTACATTCTCATCATATGGTGCAAGATATTATTCTTAGGATTCGTAGCAACTTTTAGTAGTGGAATCATCTCTAGTAAATTTTCTCTAATGAGAAGTCATGAAATTATATGAACTAAGACAAATGGAATTATAAGTTTAGTGAGAATCCCTCTAGACAATGCCATCCACATTCCTGCCAATAAATCCCTCAATAAACATTCATTGTGACTGGACTTTACAATGAAGTATTCTGCCAGCTTATCTCACAAATGTCGAATGAAAATATTGATTCTCTGTCTAGTCCTATGTTCTACATACAAACCCTAGTTTGAGTAAATACTCTTGTTGCAACATATATGTTGTAGCATCTCCAACCTTGATGCTACGCATCATACCATTTGCAGAACATCTTATATAATAGACATCTATATCTTATGGAACATTTGTATAACTAGAAATTGTCGCCAATGACTCTGTTATATCAACAAGTTAGTTCTCATCTGACTTGATTGTACATCCCAAAATTGTGCCCTCAACCAAAACTAATTACTAGTGTTGCACAGAGACGGGTCTTTGACCCTATGTGGCACGTCTCGGGTACCGGAATGTGTTTTCAATATCGAAAATGGCTATCGAGACATTCCCCATTACAAGAAATATCCTACTCGTGTTTCCTATCATCTCATCATCCAAAAACCTATGATACTGAGTTCTTCCTAGTAGATTGCCATGTCCGGACTGGTTCATTGTTGGTTCTAGTACAGGGTCGGGATGCCCGAGGGTTCACCCAGGGTTCTGCTTGGGCACCCCGAGTACCCTTGGGTTCTTCTTTGAAGAACCCACAGGGTACCCAGGGTGCCCAGGCAGAACCCTGGGCAAACCCATGCATACCTATAATAGGGACACCACTAAAGGCGTCAAATTTGACACAATTTTTTTTTTTTACATTTTTTAACTGAAAAATAAATAAACAAAAAAAAAAACCCTAAAAGACTCTAGTTCGCCCTAAAAGTGAAACACAAAACATCTTTTGCCTCCATTCATCAAAACAAAAGAGTAAAACTTCATTTTTTTGCCTCCAAGCTGCCATTGTTGATTGTTGAAGGTTGCTGCATTTTCTTCGAAGGTGAAGGCTACAGGAGTGAAAGATCTATACCAATAGGAGAGGAAAAGCTGCTCAAGGAAGATTTATCCGCAAAGGTGAATGAATCTTGTAATTTTTTTCAAGTTTTAATTTTTTTTTAAACCTTATATACATAATAAAGGGGTTATAATGCTGATTTTTTTTTTTTTTTTTAAAGTTGTAGGATTGTAAATTTGTAATGTTTGTTTTGTTTCGTTGTATTCATACAAAATGGCTTGTAGTTCTAGTTCAATTGGTCTACCTATAGAGAGCTCGTTTAAAATTGATGCAGCGTCACCTCTTTGGCGATATAGAACCATGATCAAACAAATACCTGGTGGTGGGGGTTATAGTTGGCGTTGTAGCCAATGTTTGAATGAATATAAGAGCTCATATAGTCGAGTGAAAGCTCACTTTTGCACTATGCCTGGCTTAGGTATAAGAGTTTGTCCAGGGCCGAATAAAAAAGGGTTGCCAAAGCAACAGATAATGGCATATATCAAGGAACAAGAGGATGCCGACATGGTAAGTAAGAGAGCAAAGGAAACAGTACATCCTCTTTCCAAGAAAGGATCACAGAAACCTCTTGGTGGCTTAACAAAACTAGTTGGCCCACATCCTTTCATGCCACCACCTTCTTTTGGAGAAGACACTACTCATTCCCGTAAAAGAGGCCCATTGGAAAAAGCCTTCAAGAATGAGGCAAGGGAGCTTGCAGATGAAAGCATTGCTCGTTGCATTTATGCCAATGGGATTCCTTTCAATCTTGTTATCTCACCATATTTGCAAGATATGGTGACCGCAACTGCCAAGGCACCTATTGATTATGTTAGTCCTAGGTATGAAAAGGTGTGCACCACCTTATTGGGCAAGGAAAAAGCTTTTGTAGAGGCGTTATTGAGAGCAACCAAGGATACATGACCTGAAACGGGAGTGTGCATAATTTTTGATGGATGGAAGGATTGTAAAAATAGACCACTAATTAATGTCACTGCAGTGTCCCCTAAAGGGGCTATGTTTTTTAAAGCAATTGATTGTGAGGGGCAAGTGAAGGATGTAAGCTTCATTGCCAATATCCTTATACAAGCCATTGAGATGGTGGACCCTAAAAATGTTGTCCAAGTTGTAACAGACAAGCTAAAAATTGTAGGGCAACTGGTTCAATAGTGGAGGGTACATATGGGCATATTTTTTGGACACCATGTGCCGTCCACTCTCTCAACTTGATATTGCAAAAGATTGGCACACAAATTGAGTGGGTCAAAGAAATCTACACGGAGATCAAGGAGATTCAAATGTTTGTGATGAAATCATCATATGTCACAAGCCATCTTCAAGACCTTCTCCAAATTGGAGTTGTTGAAGGTAATTTTATTTTTATTTTTTACTTTTAGGCTTTAGCATATTTATTATTTTTAAATTTTTGCTAAGTTGCTGCTTTTAAATTTTTATTTTTTTTACATGATGTTAGGTTGCCGAAACTTGTTTCACATCACACACAATCGTCTTGAGACGACTTGTAAAGGTGTGAGAGGCATTGAGTGCCATGGTCATCAACACTCTTTGAAATGTATGGAGGCAATCACAGTCAAAGAAAGCCCAAAAAATCAAAGCATTGATCCTAGATGATGAGTGGTGGGCTCATGTGGAATATGTTTTGAATTTCACATAGCCCATCATGAGTATGATTAGGTATGAAAATACGGATGGACCATGCTTGAATGAAATTTATGATGGCATGGACTCCATGGTTGAAAAAATGAGGTGCATAATCGAAGCCAAGGAGCAAGACCCCACAGAAGCATTTTTAAAAGAGTGCAAAGGATCATTGATGAGCTTTGGAACAAGATGACCACACCCTTGCATCTCTTAGCATTTGCTTTGTCTCCAAAGTATTATAGCAAAGAGATACTTTCCCTACTGAGGAGGGTGGCACCATATAGAGATAAAGAGGTTGATGTTGGGTACAAAACTACATTCAGAAGAATATTTCCAGATGGAGATTTAGAGAGTATTGTCTTGAGTGAGTTTGGTGAGCTCATATCTTCAAAGAATCAAGATGTTTGCGTTCTTCAAGACAAGTACAAAAAAGATGCTCACGAATGGTGGTACCTATATGGCCAAGACTATTTTCACCTTCAACCTCTTGCAATAAAAATTTTATCTTAAGTATGAATCTTTTTATTTTCTAAATTTAACTTCCTCATTTTCTTTCCCTACTATATATTATAAATTTATAATTTAAAATTTAAATTTAATAATTTATGTTTATAATTGTAAATGTTATAAGTTGTATGGTATCCAAATTTAACAGGTTGCAAGTTTTTTAGCTAAGAGGAATTGGAGTACATACTCCTTTATCCACTTAGTTAAACGGAACCGATTGGGTGCAAAAAGCGAAGGATTTAGTCTTTGTGCACTCCAACTTGCATCTCATATCACATAAGAAACCTGATTACAAGGAGGGAGTGACAAGAATTTGGGATCTAACTCCTGAGTGTGCCAATTTAGATGCTATTGTTGCACAGCTTGCTGAAGTTTCTATCGATGAGGCAGCTTCTACACGACACAGACATGGCTAGTGGGAATGGTGTTCTAGCTGATTGTGGTTCAAATGAAGTTGAACCAAATGTTAACTTTGATGCTCTTGATGAAGAGCCATATAATTGAATATTGATTGTAACTTTCATTTTGTATTGACATTTGAGAAAACACTAAATTATGAATTTCAATTCATGAGTATTTTGAAATTTTCCTTATTGCAAGTTATGAGGTATTTAGATATTTTATTATTTTGTTGATTGGCAATTATGAGTATTACTGCTTTAACTTTGTCTTTTTAGAGTTTTAAGTTTTTAAATTATATTTATATATATGTTGTCCTACCCGTACCCAAACAAAAAAACAATTGCCGTATCCACATACCCATACTCGATCTCGTACCAGGATTGGCAACTTAGCAGAAAACCCTAAATTTGTCCTGTCTCAACCCTATGATAACCAAAATGTGACTCAAACACAATGCGGGTGAGTCAACCTCCAAGTAACACATTCACTGCACCCTTGCTAAAGGCATTATCCGAATCACTCCTACCTTTCCAAGGAAAGCCAGCTAGACAAGGGTGATTGGGATGATTACTCCCTTCATGTGGAAGAAGAGCGTCATGGCTGCAAGTGGAGTTGTTATGTGTTGTATGTTGAATTGTTCAGTTTGTGTACCTCGTGACAAGGCCAAGGGTTTCCTTGATGTTTTCCTATGTTTGATTTGAATGTTAAAAAAGTTGTTTAATTTCTATGCCTCGTGACAAAATTGAGGGCTTCTTCAATGTTAGTTTTCGAATGAAAGTTGAAAGTTCTATGTCTCGTGATGAAACTGAGGGCTTGAATGTTTGAAGCATTTGAATGAATTTCTAGATCCAATTAATCCTAAATGAATGCAAGCTTTTCTTTTCCCAACTTTAAAGATGATCTAATTACTATGACAAGAAATATGTATGCAGTTCTATATGACTTTTCCTAATGCAATGTGACTATGTTTTTGAGTGTTTTCCTAGTTTTGAATCCTCCAATCTAAATTTGTAACTACTCTAAGCAAACAAGAAATTTATTCTAAGAAAAGTAAATAACTCTACTTTAACTCTAAATCCTATTAAGAGAAAGACAAAACAACGTTTTACTTCCCCAAGAGCAAATGTGAGCTAATTACTAATAAATAGTGTTCCACGGCCCTGGAGGATGGGGGGATGAGGGGACGAGTCTCGGGGACAAGTGGACCAAGGACCTAGATTTGGGGACGGTGGATGGATGACAACAAGGGGTTAGTGCAAATACATTTAGTACTCGAAAAAATAGTTATAAAAAATATACAAGGAATAACATATGAAAATCTAAAATACTCAAACATATTGCATTGAACAATGAAAATGCCAAATATCAATATATTTATATTATATTCAAATTTTCAAAATGATGATTACATTCAAAATCCAAATACAATTGGTCAATGGCCCAATGCCTCAAATCAATGAATCATCATTCAACCCCAAAGTCTACTCCAAACTCCTCATCACTCGAACCGATGGACTCCTCAAGGTCAAGCTCCTCCAAAGCAATACCAACCAACCATGATTGTGCTACATCTTCATCCACTTGTGTTGGCTCCTATGGCTCTACATCCCATCAAGTTGTTGGACTCTTCTTGTACGTAAGCGTGTTGTGGTCAATGAGACGCAAGGTGCTATGTACAACTACAAATCAAAACTTCTTTTTGTTTAAAAAAAAACCACTTTTATGCCTGAATTTTGTGGGGGATACACAGAAGTTCCCAGGATGGTTGAGAAACGTCCAAGCATCCCCTAGGTGTCTCGGGGACATCCCAACATCCCCAAAACCTGCAAAAGTAAAGGGGACATCCCAAAAACATCCCCTCTTTGAGCATGTCGTCCCGAAAACATTGCCGAAGCATGGGCAGCAACAGTGGAGGGACGGCGGGGGGATGTTTTCCCCAAGTCCCCACATCCTCGAAACAACCCCAATGCGGGGAAGTGGGGACCAAGGGGGACGCATCTCCATAGTACACTACTAATAAAGTAATAAAGAACCTATAATAATGGGTGCCAGTGCTAGTCTATGTCCGCAGAGGTCCTTGTGGCAACCGTCTCCTCGTCTACAGTAGCAAGGTCCTCTTGGCGTCAAGAATAAAAATGAGGACGTAAGGGAATGAAAAAGCAACATAGAAGCAATAACAAATTGAGAAGAATGAAGGTGTGATCCTTGTGCGAGCATAAAAAGCTAAAGGGGATGCTATGCATAAACTTGGCTAAGGCAAGAATACATGAAAACAACCTCCTAAGGGAAAGTTTTGAAGCTTTGCAAAATTAAAACTAAAAGAAATAGATTAAAACACTCGAAGGCCTATTAAGAAGCTTGTAAAGACGCTTGCGTGAGAGAAGTGAGTGAAACTTCTTGATGTGTTGTGTTTAACAATAAAGAGGTGAGGAGTATTTATAGGTAGAAATGGGAGAGAATGGAAGAAGAGATAATATCGAAAGTAGTTAACTCAAGAAGAAATAGAAACAATTCCATGAATAGGCGAGAAGATAAGAAGTAAACTAGAAGAAGACTTGAGAAAACTAAAGTGAACTCAAAGAGATTTGGGAAACAATTTAGAAGAGATAAGATTTGATCACGAGTTCATAATAGAAAGAAAGCGAGAAAAAGCATGAGTTAATATGAAAAAACGGGAGTTAAAACAAGCTAAAAAATCAAGGAGAAAAGCTAAAAATACAAGTTGTTTCATGCATTTAAAAATCATAGGGTTTCCTGGGCGACCTAGAAACACTAGGGGTAACCCTAAAGGAGCATCCTAGAGACACTAGGGGCGACCCTAAGTAGGCAAAATGAAAAGATGACTAAGCAAAACAGGAGACAAGAAAAGTCAATTTGGGGGTTGAAAAAGATGGTCAAGGAGGTGAAAAACATAAGGGACATGTCACCAAGAGTGAAACTACTAAGAAGAGTGTAATTCATGCCTACGTGGCCATGATTAGGACATCTTTATCATCATCGAAATGCCATGTAGGCCAAACGTGATTTTAGTACTTACCCCAAAAGGATGACAAATAAATAAATACATTACCAAATCATTCAATCTACAAGGCCGATTCCGGGTACGAAACATCCCAAAATCGGATACTGATCTAAATCAACCCTAGGTTCGACCTTGGTACGAACTTTTAACTCTTGAAACGATCCCATGATTTCCCTGCTGAATCCATGCGATTCCACTAATTTCGCGGTGATTCCAAGCCGAATCTAAGTGTTTCAACCTGCACGCACATGTTTCGAAAGGATTTTTTTCTTTATTAACTCAAAAAAGCTCTAAACAGCATGCATTTATAGATAGATTTATAAACTCAAAAAAGCCCTCCGTCTACTTTCATTGTTTGTGGCGCCTATTTCATTGTTTGTGGCCCAACAGGGAAGGATTGATGGTGGGGAAGAAGGCGAGACATCAACCATAAGAGGCAGGCACGTCCCCAAGCCAACATTCATTCACAGACGAAGACACTGAATCACGCCATATAACATCAAAGTTTGGCACAAATTCGGAAGAAAATTGCAACCCCGTAAAATTTTATTTAAACTTATATGGTATATAATAAATAATATATTTATATTGTATTAATGTTATTATATAAAATTTATACTGTATTAAATTTTAATATATAAATTATATATTTATTATTGAACATAATAATTAATAATAATTAAGTTATTAACTGTATAACATAATAATTGTATATAGAATTAATAATTTATAATTTTATAGTTTATACTATATAATAGTTTTAAATTTTATTTTATAATGTATATAAATAAAATTAATAAATAATAAATATTAAACATATAACTATATTTTAATTTTTAATCAAAAATCTATATTAATAAATTAATTTTTAATAATCATAATATTATTATATCTTAATAATACTCTAATTTATTTGTATATTTTTTTATATTATTATATATATTTTAATTTTTTATATGTTTTTGTATAAACGTACCCAACCCCCCAAAAAAAAATTGTCATACCGGTGTACCAAATTCACGTACCCGTGCCCGATTCCAATTCGGTAACTCAGATAAAAAAAAAATAGAAAAAAAACATTGAAAAACCCACATGCAACTGCCATTTTCATAGGAAAAATGTCTGTCGAGATTGTTCATTTTCGTCACACAAGCAGAGACCCTTAAATACCTATTTTTTTAATTTTCCTTGCCTACAAATCCAAAAACGTGAAAATCATGTAACAATCAGTGTTTTAGGGCAGAAATTGCATCACAATCAATGATTTAGGGCCGAAAATCACGTCACAACCCAAAATCACAACCCTAGGTTTAATAATGTGTTAAAAACTTAAATCAAATGTTTTGATTTTAATTTTTTCCATATTGTTTCTAGTTTAATAAATTATTTTATATATTCAAAGTTTATATATATATATATAGGCGTCTCCAAGTACCCATCTCCTACTTTTTCGGAAAATGACATATTGATATTGGTACCCATCTCCCGTACCAATACCAAGACCAGTCTCCTCGCAACTATGATCATTACAAAATTGTACATTGTTCTCAATGTGGAATGTGTTCTTGACAAATGCAAGATATATAATATTAAGTCACTTAATACTTAATGGAATGTATTCATGGTCAAGTGAAAGACTAGACTTTACCTAACAAGGGTCTGCTTGAGCGCAACATAATTCGAGAAAACTCTTGTAGTAAATTATAAAATCCTAGAAAGCATTCTTTGGGTTTCTGAACAATCACCAAGTCCTTAATCGAAGCTCTAAATGTGCTAGAACTTCAAGTAGTTCTTTTTCACCATGAGTTTACCAAATTAAGTTTACCATTTCTTGTAGAATAATAACTTAGCAAAGAAGCAAGGCTTCATGCACATTGACATTGCTATGGCTCTTTTGGCATCTAATGTGGATAAGGTTTTATGTTCGTATGGATGAGTAGAGCAAAATTGCAAATAACGAAAGGATCCAATGGCCTCCAAGAATATACTTGCATTGCACTAGATACCTGGATACAGTGGATTAGCACATGCATTAAATGGATTTGCTGGACTGCAGTACCTCACTAGCGCCTTCTATCTTATACACTATTTTCACATATGCTTAGTTTCTTTACTGTAGTTTTGTTGTGTTCTATGAAAACCAAGTTCTATAATAGAAATGTAGGAGTGCCCCAAGAAAAGGGGTAAACCCAATGGACAACACTCTAAATTCTTTGAACATAGATAAACTAATGTGATTCTATTTCTAAACTTCAAATTAGAAGAGAAGATCATATGCAAATATAGGCTAATAACAATGTATCAACACCATTTTATGTTAAGCTAATAAAAATTTAACACCACCATTTTATGTTAAGCTAATAAAAGTTTAAAAACGGCATTTTATGTTTTTGGCTCTCCACCTACCATTGATTCATTTCTACCTCCCCAATCCAGTTGTTCACCTACTTTTATTTTATTTCTAACTTCTCTTTCAATAATTTCACCAACCCACTTGCATATGCACTTAACTAATGTAGAATAAATAACTATAGCTCATACACTAAAAAATAATAGATGTCCTCGTTATTTCACCCTTGCTTGATATTGTCCCCAATTTTGACATATGAATCAAAACCATCTCGTAGCTGCCAAGATGAGCTAGAAGAAAATGGAAACTAGCGGGGTATAAAGTGTATGTAAACCACAAACACTGACAACATCCCCCGGATGGATATAACCTAAATGTGGGATGAGAGGAATTGGAACACCTATAGATTGAAATGCTTTGTCACCATCAAAAGGATACTCACATGGAGATCCAAGCTCTGGGAGTTGATAATTAGTAAAAAAGATCTTCATATTGAGAAGACAGAATTGTAATAAGGAATAGGATAGTGTTAGATCCGGGTCTTGGAACTCTATCAGTGTTTGCTGAAAGTGAAGTTGGTGGGTGCTCTCCCTCCTTAAGAGCAAAACATATGGAAGGTATTCAAGCAGGAGAAGAGAATCCCCAACACTGAAACTGTGAATAGTCCATCTTGGAATTGTGAGGAGCCTCACTGAAATCATTGCCCAATGTTAACCAAGGAAGGAGATAAGCAACATGGAGTTCACCATCAGTTTGTTGAAATTCAAATTGGCCTGAGAAAGAAGAGAAGACTATAGTTGGAGAGGAATGACCAAGATTGACTTGATGTTGTAGCAGAATTATAGTCTCAAAAACCATCTGCAGAGTGTATTATGCCTTGAGATTAGGATGGCAAGGCATGTAGAGGTTATAGCAAAGGATAATCGTTAATTTCCCTAACAATAATAAGTGAAAACGACGTGCTTGGATATGCAAATGAAGCCAACCTGCCAAGTAAAACCATTGGGTGATGTAGGGTTCTTACATGATGCCTAATCAATAAATAGAAAATACCTATGCTCCACCAAGTTTCCAAGATGGGGACGGTAGGGGACGGGAAGATGCATTTTGGAGTCGGTTTTTTTGAGGCCATTTTAGGGGACAGCAGGGGATGGCAAAGGGGGCAGCTATTAAAAACTAGGGAAAATTTTAATAATATAGGGAAATTTCAATTCATATGATAACATTGATAAGGCATTCATCATATACAGCAGGTTGAATAGAGAGTTCACATGAGAGTTGAACTTAACATTCAATAAGACTCTTCTCCTAAACTTTCTCACATTCTCCTAGATCAATCTTTTGAGTCTACTCATAAAAACTCTCTATTGAATCCGGATAGGTTTAAAAAGTACTTGAACACTCATTCATATTTTCATTTTTTTACTAAGTTGCCGAATCGGGTACAGGTATGTGGGTACAATATGCCGGTACAACAGAAAGTGTTTTGGGGGTTGGGTTTGTTGGGTACTTCCATACAAAAAAAAAAAAAAAATCATAAATATATACATATTTGCAGCCTAAAAACAAGAATTAAATTCAGAATATGAAATACCATGCATATGTTAAACAAATTTCAAATTTGATATCAATGATAATTTTTATTTTAATGATACACTTACAGGTTACTTATTTAAATTTATAAATTTATAAATTTAAATGCTATTATTATATTATAAATTAATAAATTTTTAAAATTTTAATATAAGTTATAAGTATGCTAATAAATTTTTAAAATAGTATTTAATAATTTATAAAAATTCAAAAATAGTAATTTAAATTAAACTTTTGGAAATATTTCATATTATATTATTAAGTTATTATTCTATTAAAATTAAAAAATTTAAATACAATGACAATCTATAACATAAATTTAATTAAATTATATAATATAAATAATAAATACAGTTTATAATATAAATTTAATTTAATTAAATTCAAATACAAGACAATATAAATTATAAAATTTTAAATTTTAAATTATAATTATAATTATATTATGTAATATATTATAGATCTATAATTATATATTATATTATAATTATTATACTATAGAGTTATAGACTATACAATAATAAAATTACAAATATATAATTAATTATCAAATAAACAAATATAAAAATATAGTCTATATTATAGTTTAACTTTATACAATACTATAGTCAAAAGCAAATATAAAAACGAAATAAAAATTAAACAAAGCTTGGTCGTCCTAGTCGTTGCGGAAAACTCTACTTCCTCCTCATGGCAACAAATTCCTCGCGTAGGGTTTTATTTGCTTCTAACGGATCTTCTTTTCATTTTATGTTTTTGCTTCAAAAAAATATAAAAAATAAAAAATTGCGAGTTAAAATTCACCTGAAAATGCCACGTCAGCCCAGATTCGTCTCAAAAATGCCACATCACCATTCAAAACGAGCACAAACGGGCAGAAACGGGAAGAAACGACTCAGGTGTAAAAAAATCTGAACCCTGGACGATTTTGCAGGGTTTCCAGGGCGTACCCGATTCCAGCACGTACCCGTACCCGGAATCACCAAGGTAAGGTGTCAATTCGGCTACTTAGTTTTTTTAGGGTCATAGTCCTTGACACATGCAAGGACAAATTCGTGACATTGAATGGAGACGAGAAAAGAGGCTGCCTCATGAGGCTGCTATTCCATAACCTTTTTGCTATTTTACTCATGTTTTTATCTTCTCCTCCAATTCCAATACTTGCACTTTAACATGTCCTAAACAAGTCTTTGACTTTAGAGTATTTTGTCACCAAAACTGTTGGAGTATCTACAATTTGAAAATGAAATTGCATGTTTGAAACCCTAGGATATATGAAGAGCTGTTGTTTTGTATTTGAAGTGATCAAATTGTTGAGCAAACCCTTCTATGATTCACAAAACTGATGTGAGAAATGTTGTTGTCCAATGTTTATTTCAGTAAAAAAGAAAAAAAAAAAAATACCTCCTGAAATTCACTGATATGACTGTTGTTAGAAACTTACCACAGGTGATATCTTGCCTTAGAATGACTGAGAATCTGCTGAAACAGTGACGAAAAAACTATTAAACTAATTTTTAATTGATTTTGGGTTTTTATTTTTTTAAATTTGAGTGTTTTTATGTGGGGACAGTTGGCCATCCCTGGGACGGTTGGGGGACGTCATTGACGTCCCGAGCCGTCTTGGGGACCTCCAGCCCTCCCTGCATTTCCAAGATGTTTCAGAGATGGCTAGGGCAATTTTTTTATCGGAGACATCAGGGGGGCAGTTTGGAGGCATCCCCATGTCCCTGATACGGGGACGGGGTAAATAATCCCAATGATGCAAGGGCAAAAAAAAATTATCAGAGGCAGCAGGGGGATGTTTCCAAGGCATCCCCACGTCCCCAGTACGGGGCAAAAAAATCCCGAGGATGTGTCGCCAGGGAACATTGGAAAATACCTGTCATTTTCTACATAAGTTGAAATTGGAACACATTTTTTTGTTGTCACTGGTCATGGAGCTATTGGGTGAGCAATTGTACCAAGTTGGGAATCAGCATTATGCAATAGAAAATCAATATTTTGCAGTGAAGATACAATAGTTACCAGGAGACACAAGGGTGCCAATACCGGTACAGGGACAGCGATGCCAATCAAATTAAGGCACACAAGTAAATGAATAAGGAGAAGGCTATATTATATATAAATGTAGTCACCAGAAATCGTAGGTATGGGGATGGGTACACAGTACACGTTCCTATAATGGAGTTTCCTAGCAACTATCCAATATACTATATCAAAGCCATGAGACAAGAAGAGACCTAATAAATAGACTTCAAAGAGCTCAGCTTCACAATGATCTGGGGTAGAGTGCAGAAACACACGAGAAATTTATATCTGTTACAGCAATCTTTTGATCTGTAGCAAATAAGGGCACAATCAAAAGCCAAGGGCACCCCTCTGGAATACACCCACAATTACCAAAAATATAAATGGGATTACACTGAAAAGTAATTTAGAAAATTTATCCATATCTGGTGAACGGGCAACCACATAAAACTAAAAATAGCACAAAAAGGAGGATTTTGTGGGCAGAATGTTCAAAAATAAGAAGTTTAAAGTTAAACACTTGATGTAAAATATGCAGAAATGGCCAGAAATTCTAGCGATAAGCATGATGAACCATAGGTTAAGGCAAAAGTGGTGTGCCAGACATATATATAAAGTGATTTGATTCTATTTCTGAATTTCTATTTCAAGGGAAGCTTGTATATATGACCTAAACAATGACATTTGATGTTTCAAAATGTCCACCTACAATTGATTTGTTTCTATCTATCTTATCCAAGTGTTCCAGCTGTCTACCTACTTTTAAATTAAATTTCTATCTACCCTTTCCAGCTTCTCTGGCTGTCCACCTACTTGTAATGTATTTTTTAAACTATCCAGCTGTTACCGCTGTCCACATGACTTTCAGTTTGTTTAAATCTATGTTTCCGAGCAATACACCTACTTTCATTTATTTCTATCTTCACTTTCAATAATTTTACCAACCCACTTGCCTGTGAATTTGACTAATGTAGATTAAAGAACTATAGCCAACACACTAATTATAATGGATATCGTTCTGTGTATTATGAGGAAAAGCATATAATAAAATCAAATTAATTATTAAATTGCAAAACTATGGTTAAATGAGCATTAAATAAATGGAAATCAAAACATTGTAACAGAGAGCAGCTAATATAACTACATTAATAACTATAGTGTATTACTGAAAATGTTTAGTAGATAACATATATTACAGTTTGGTAACTTTGCTTTACTGTTGTTTTGAATGAACGGTAAGGCAGAATGTAATGGCCCAAGTGACTCAAAAGTGTCATTTATTCAGGGTGATCTCTGTAATTCTGAGCTGCAGAAATGGCATACTTAGGGTGATCTCTGTAATTCTGAGCTGCAGAAATGGCATACTTAGTCTGACCTGAACCAACCCCAATAATTATCAAGTATGGACAAACCAGCCCATCAAGATCTCTGTATAACAATCCCTAAATGTTCTCTCTTTAGAAATCAATTTCAAGGTCCATGTCCCCATTAGAGCGATGGAAAATGGAGTAATGGACAACCACCTGCAAGTATGTGTAGTTCTTTATGACTCAGTGAATGTAATGTCCCCATTTTTGGATTCTCTTGCAGTTCAGTCAGAGCTGACTTTCTGGGTTGGTGACAGCATAATCAGAGTATTTCAATGTCACCAGGGTGTTCGGGTGATCCAGTGGAGCTGGTTGACACTTTCCAGAGAGATTTTAGACCACTTGTCCGTACTTACTATTTATAGTAAGTGCTTGCATGTCAACAATCTTTCTGAGTTTTTCTGGGTTTGTTCTCTGTGGTTCCCAGAGAACACTGTTATTTTTAATAAGTGTCAGTTTGGCGTTGTTTCGGTGACTCGGCAGTCAGCTGTTGGCTCTTCCTAGCGTTGCATTGAGCTCAGAGTTATCAGATGGTTTGTGGGTCCAGTTGGCACCCTGGGTATGGGCTCAGTTGCTTATGGCCGTTACTATTTTTAATAAGTTCGAGTTCGATGTCGGATTGGGATTTTGAGAGTGGGTTTGGATTCGTCTTGTCAAGACCTTTCCAACGAACTATAGATCATTGGTTTCCGACATCATCTTGGCCTCTGTTTTAAAGTGCGTAAATTAAACATTATTATTTAATATTGGACCTTGGTGCCTAAGCACGACAACTTAATGTTGTTTTAAAAGAGGGGACTTTAAGGGTGATGTTGAGAAAAGAATTAAAGAGAATTATAATATTTTAAAATGTATTTTCCCTCTCATGTTTTATCCCATATGCAAGAGGATTTTAGAGACTCCCATTTGAAAAAATATAAAAGGAGGAAAAGGCTCTTCATTTGATATGCTTGATTATTATTTTCTTCTCTCTTTGAGATTTCCCCTACTAGGGTTTTGGAGCTTGGCTCTAGGGTTTGAAGATTCAAACCAGAGACTCTTGGAGAGGAAAACCCCCCTGAGTAGCAACATTCTACAGGTGTGCAATACCACCCAAAGCTGCTTTTGAAGTGAATGCATCCAGTATTCACATATGCACTTCAATGGAGTCTATTTGACGAGATTTTGGGAGATATATTGTTGAGATCATTTGCAGATTGTTTGGAACAGCAGATAACAATGGATGAGGAATAAACATTTGCAGCTAAGTCAAGTCGTTGGCAGCCATATCATACTTCATGCTGGCCGTACATTCCATGGAGCAGGTCGTACCCTTTCTTAGAGGTTTTGGGTGCTAGTTTGTGCGTGTTGGACACTCCTCCTTGAACGCCTAGCCTCTTATTGGCCTGCAGATTACATTCAGTTATATTTCAGTAGTATACGGTGATTGCTGCAGCTGATATATATTCCAGCCTAGCCGTGCAAGTTGCCAAGGAAACGTGGGGGGTCATTGGGACTCATTTTCATTGTATGCTGCCATTACCTTCCTATGTATGAGGCGTCTAGGGTCTCTTATCTTGCTAATATTTATTGTATTATCATTTCTTGCATCTATCTAGAGTTTAGAGTGTTTTCCGGCTATACCCATTGCTGGTCCGGCTACAGCGGTTGTATGAAGTTGCGAATCTTAACATGGGTATGTGATAGTAATTGTTTATTCTGGGTAGTTGATAGTTTCTTCATATCTATTGTATATTTTTTGGGTTTATGTTATATGCAATATATTGTATGCTCCGGCAACACATCTACAAGAAAACTGAAAACCCCTTCTGCATTCTTCTCCCTAGTCTGAAAGAACACATAAAAATAATAAAAAATAACACATAAAAGATCTTTTAAAAATACAAACAGATACGTCACATTACAGTGAAACACACATGCAATTTCTCCAATTTCAAAAAGTTGTTTGGAAGGCAGAGATACAGAAGTGTGATGGCAAAAGCAATGTCAAATTATATGAAAATCACTATTGTCTTTTAAGCACAAAGTTTTGGAATAGTCAGTGCTCCACAAAGGTTTAGAAGCCAAATCAAGGCTTCACAATCTTGGTGTCACAGATTCATTAAAAAGCCTTATGGAAAAGAGGAATTGGTTGCAGATCCACAAAGACTATATGTTTTGTGTCTTCTGTCTCCATCTACAAAGACTATATTTCTCTCCTTGGTGACATGTGGAAGGTCAGAGATAGCTGCAAAAAGTTATAGCATACAATCCAGTGGACTGCCATTGGTTTCTTGTAGAAGGCAGGATCAAGGCAACTTTCAATGAGGACCATTCTCCTCTCATTTTTAGGAGCATTGAGGCTGTTCAAACAGGATCTTTCTTTGATTGTTAAAGCAAAACTTGCATTATTTAGAAGGGAGTCGTGTGTTTGCCTCTTGGAATACAGATATAGATGTTAGAACTCCTAGCTTTTTATTAAGGCAAAGACAGTTGTCCTTGACACCCTGTTAATGAGGTAATGGACTTTTTTCTGTTCTCAGATGCAATTTTTTCAAAAAGATACCAGAAATGACCTTTATCCCAATAGTAGAATCCAGATAATGGAAAGATACATTTTTGCAACTGATATCTAGATGAGTGAAACAAAAAAAAATGCAACTATAGCATACAAAATCATTTCATGTTGCTTCTAATACATCTCGACACAGTAAACAAAAAGTCCTTGAGAAGCAAGCATACACTGCAGTTACCTTTGAACAGTGAACTGCAGGTAAAGTTCATACTCAGAACAATGATAGTATCTCCCAGGTAAAGAAGAGGAAAAGATACTTACTGTAGACAAGGCAGGGATGCCGTCTTGAACATTACCAGGAGCCTCCATTATCCCACTGCTGAAACATATTGGCAACAAATACATTAGGTAATTGAAATAAAGAAAACCAGAAATTCAACATGGTAATCTATTTTTTCAATAAATTGCAGAAAGCGGAGAATATTCCAGTACAACTATTGCAGACCCACATGAGCCAATTTCTCAAATTATAGGAAAATTTATGTTGCAGAGTTTTGCATGTTTATTAATCTCCCAAGTTCTGTGTTCTAAAAAAATGTCGTGCTTTAAGAAAGTGCATGATGACCTCTGTGTGGATGGTAACCCACTCGTGTCGCTGTAACTGGAATTTGCCATTCCAGGCAAGTGCATAGTGCCGCCAACTCCTGTGATTGTGCAAGTGTGCCAAACATGTGCAAAGTGAGCTGTCTAAAGCCATGTGCTCTTCATGTGATAACAACATTGACATTTTGCTAAAATGCAGAAGAGCTATAAATGTTTAATTTAGTGCTCAACTGAAATAAACAGAAACCATGACAAATTCTTAGTGATATAACATAATTGTACTTCCATAAACATGCATCAATAGCATCTCTATAAGATATCTTCAAATATAGAATCGCATATCTATTGTCCATTGTAAAATTATCATATCACCAACTAGAGATGGTCATATTTCACTATATCAAATAATCCACATCAGCATACCAGCATCGTGAGAGACTCCAGAAATACTATTTGGTCCTCTAATTCTTTTGTCAAAAGAGCTGGAGCCTCCATCATCTGCTTAAAAAGATAAGAGAAAAATGATTAGCTATTAAACTTTATTCCTTTCAAAAAACCTCTCAATCATATTTTCTGATAGACTAAAGTAATGCAACTGCCAAATTTTAGGCACAAAAGAAAACATTCATTTCATTAAAAAGCAAAAATCACTGTTATAGAATTCATTTGAAAATTCTTATACAAACCATCTGTACCTGTCCGTGATCGTTTTGTCCGTGAATTTGCTTTGGCAAGCTCAATGTGCAAAATACACCCTGTCTCCGGATCAAAGTCCATACCCTGTATGCACATATGCATTAGTTTCATAAATATTTAAATACAAATTTGCAAAGCATGAAAGGAAAAAACTAATCAGCTTATTTCTCACTATTTAGCAAGCTGATTATAGTTCCTGTCTATGGCCACTCTCTATTATTAAGCACCATAAGTAAGGAAATAGCAGAAAGCCACATTAGCATGTCAAAACCCTTAGTCTTGCTGAGTTCTGCTCTTAAATGCCACATGAAGTTCAACCCAATTATTGTGCCTGTGTATTTGTCTTCTCAGCTGCACTATGTAAATAAAGAAGGTAGCCATTGCATCCAATGTATCTTTGACAGTTCATGCAAGAGGACATAAACTGATAATCTTGTAAAAAAAATTAAATACAAGTTTCCTTCCTGTTGTGACCAAATCACACATCGCCCCATCGCAAATGGGGACCCCCTTTTTTGAGCTCCTGTGCTTTGCATTGAGTCTTGGATGATGTCTTAGCACCTTTTAATGATGAAGTCAGTAGTGTTGAGTCTATAGCTTTGTGGTGAATACCATAGTTCCCTGATGTCCTGATATCCTGATGTATGTTTTGAGACCCTGAAAAATGACTAAGTTTGATATCCTGAAAATCCTGAAAATTGGCTAAGTCTGAAATCTAGTGGATCCATCAAAATCTAGAATCTACAGGTTAAATCCGGTGGATCTGAGACCTATCTCAAACATCCTCAAAGGTATATTGAAAAACATTTAAAGTTTAAGAAATTTATACTTAACTATATTTTTCAATATACCTAACCCTAGGGGCTTTCGGTTTAGGTGCGAATTTGCTCTAGAAAGTTAGGCGCATTTTCCCACTTGCAGAGACTCAAATGTGCGCCTAAGGTGGAGACTTATATGTGCGCCTAGAAGAAAACAAACCTTTAACCATCCCAAACTAAGGCGCCTTGATTGAAACTAAAGTAAGAAACCCTTAAACATCGAAAATTTGACAAAGAAATGATTCAAGAGTCTAGGCGCCTTTTCATGTTCATATGATCATCAAATTGCGCCTTAGGTTGAAGTAAAGATCTCTTAGAGCTTGGGCGCCATTCCTTATTATTTTTGTTAGTTTGAGCGCCTTGGAGATTGAATGGTGTCAAGGCTTAGATCTAACGCCCAATTGAATGATCTCTTGCAAAGACAAGACAAGTGGAAGAAAAGAAGGTTTGGGCGCATTCCTCCATCTCTAAACCCTTCTCTAAGCGCCTTGATATGGATATTGTGAAGTGAATGAATCTAGGCGCTCTTTTAACATCAAAACAACCACAAAGTGCGCCTAGCAATGAAACAAGTTTGAAATCATGAACTTTAGTGCCTAGAAGCAAGGAGGTTTCTTGAGAGCTCAAATATGAGATGAAACCCTTAAATGCCAAGAATTAGCCCCCAAATAACCTAGGCACACCTTACCACTAGTAGCAACTCAAAATGGCGCCTAGAGTTGAATATGACTATCTCAAGGAACCAAGGCGCCAATTCACACCTATGTAACCCTCAAGGTGCGCCTTGATTAAGAGAAGCTTGGAGTTCAAACTTAATCACCTTGCATTTGATTGAAATTATTGAAAGTTAGAAGAAAATAAACTAAAAGGGTTTAGGCGCATATCTCTACTCATGAAACCAATTTCAGCGCCTAGCCTTGAAAGGCATGAATCAGCTCACATCTCTTTAGACCTCAAATTAGCACCTCATTGGGAATAACCTCCAGTTTGGTATGAGGGTAATGCTTAGAAAGGAGAAAAGTCTCTCAAACACCTAAACATGAAATTGAAATTGATGAGTGTCAAGAAGCAAGGTAAGAAGGTCTAGGCGCTGATTTTTATCTTGAAAACTCATAAAGAGCGCCTAGTGATTAAGATGTTCCAAAGACACCCAAATGGCGCCTAAGGTGAGAAGTTCTTAAACATTTGAAGTCATTTGAAGGTAAGCAACAAACTAAGCAATTAAAGATGCAGTTTCCAGTCCATTTTACCTCAAATCAACGCCTAAGTATGTGATTGGTTGAAGAGGTCAGTTTGAGCGCCTAACATCAAGGAGATATTCATCAAGCAACTTGAGGAAGTTTGAGTCTAAAGATACTCGTATTGAACCTTAGAAAGTACTTGAACACATGAAATAGAAGTAAGTCTCCTTCAAGGAGAGTAAGGCGCTTTTCCTTGTCTTTTCTACCCAATTTTAGCACCTTGAGTGTGAAGAGCTTTCAAACATTGAAGTATAGCATGTAGAAGATGAAAGAACCTCCTCCAAAGTTAAACAAGTTATTGAAGGAGTTAGAATAGTCAAGAGACTAAGTTAAGACCCTAGGCGCATATCTAGTCCATTTTCATCCAAATCAGCACCTTGATAAGGAGTATCAAATTGATATCATAGATTGGTGCCTAAGGTAAAGGAGGATCCCCATAAAAGTTTAAGTATGATATTGAAGTTAATGAGTGGCAAGAACTAGTTCAAGAGTAAGGCGCAATTTCTGACTCCCAACCCTCAAATTGGTGCCTAAGACAAAAGGAGGCATGAAAGAGTAAAATTTGATGTCATTTGAGATAGAAACTTTCCTAAATACCTTCACAACAGATAGAAACCTCCAATTTGAGCTTGATTAACATCTTCAAGTGCTAGGCACACATTCATGTCTAGACAATCTGATTTCAGCGCCTAGTATCAAAGAGAACATGAATTCTATCAAGGCACCAATCCATGTCAATGAGACCTCAAGTCAGCGCCTTGGTTAGGAAATGCATTTAAGTTTCAAGAATTGATCATCATAAGATAAGAGCCTCTTTAGGAATTAGAAGAACATCATAAGGAAGGTTAGGCATTGATTTTGTCCTAAAAGGCTATTAAGTGCGCCTAAGCAATCAAGAAGTCTGTTCAGATTCAAAACAGCACCTCATTTGAATGGGCATCAAATCTGACATAACTAAATCTGATTGTAAGATGAAGAGTTTCCTCAATGTTTAGACATGAATTAATGGTCATTGAAGGTCAAGTATACTAAGGCACTATTTCAGATCATTTCAACTCAGATCAGCGCCTAAATTGAAATAAACATTCATCTATCTTAAAGCGTTGATCATCACTTAATCATCAACATTTTGGCACCTAGACTAGAGAAAGGTTTAAAAGATGATTCTTTCATGTTATAAAGTTTTTATCAAGTGATTGATATTGTTTTCTTTCTTTGTGTTGCAGGAGCTTGGATTGAGCTAAGGAGTCACTCAAGGAGCTAAGCATTCAGCGTCACCTTTATGCGAGGGATGATGTTAAGAGGAAGTCACTGCGAGGAAACATCATGTAGCTGCCCCAAAGGAATACTTCACCATCATCATGCTGGAACACTTCATTATCAATGACATCAAGTTCAACATACTTCATCAAGTTGCATCATGTTCAAGGACATTCATCCATCATACTTCAAGTTCTTTCAAACTTAAAGACTCTTCAATCTTCAAGTTTTCGAGGAAGTCTCCTATTCCATGCTATCAATGAAGCATCATCGTCTACTTCAAGTCATGAAGGAAACATCATCATCATCTACACTACTCTCTATCAAGAAGCATCAAAGTTGATCAATCTATACATCCTGCAAGAAGAAACATCATAGTGTTAAACAGATGAGCAATAAGTGTCATACATCCTACTTACAATGAACAAGGCAAGATCAACAAGATACATCTCAAGTATTCATCATCAAAAGCAATCACATTTGAAGATTTCATAAAGATGATACAATTTGAGAATATGCCCACAGAGCAAATTGAATTAACTGTTGAAATCCATAAGACATGCTGAGGTGGCACCTATGTGGCATGTACACATCATCATTCAATCACAGTTCACCACATCACCTAACTACATTCAATGTATCTACAACAAGCAAGAAGCCAAAGAGGGTACCTATGTGGAAGATGCTCTAAAGATTCCATTTTATCCTTATCTTATTGGGAAACGTGCCTTCATTGCCTCTCTTATGTACTAAAAAAAGCAAGTTGTTGTAACTAGCTGCTGAGATGGCATGATCTGGGCCATTCATTGTAATTCTGGACTACTATATAAAGGCCTTGTTGCCTCATTTGTAAAGTAGTAGATCAGATAGAAGTCAATAGTTTGTAGAAGTAGAGTAGAAGAGACACTCGAAATTCTCTAAGAGTGCTTGAAATTGTTGTAAATATTTCTCAAGATTAATGCAAAGACATTGGCGCTTGTTTGGTGTTAAGTGTTGTCTTGTGAAATGACATGGTTTCTTGTATCTTGATGAAGTGGAGAGATGTTTCAAGTAGATTAGAGCTCATTGATGTGATGCATGTTTGTATTGGATATTTGATTAACTCCTAGCTCATGCTTTTAACATTCATCGTTGGTGAAGTGTTGTGTAAAGCTAGTCTGAGCTTCATTTGCTTAAGTTCAATCGTGGATGCTTGTTTGAGCTGCGCCGTTTAATGGGTGCTTATGTAAGCTTTCATGATTTGAAAACCTTTCACTATCCTTAGGAGATTGCACCAACTCCATGTAGTTGTAGGCATCCTTGGCGAAGTGGAGTTAGGTTAATTAAGGAGTTTGTCTGTTCATACATCATCATTGCTTCATTGACCTTAGATTAGCTCCCTAAACCTTTATCTTTTTCCTTTTCTTTATTGTTGAATCATTGTACATGTCATACACACTACTAGGAGAGATAAGCTAAATGAAGTATGAAGAAGTCAACGTAAGTCCCTTTGTGATTATCAACAAGATCACATGTAATCACTGAGTTTATCCATCATAAATCATAAGAACAAGAACCTTGAAGTTACTTCACTGGATCACATAGCTTAGCCTTTGAAGAGCTTTATTCAAGAGAGAGTGAGAGACTTAGCGTTTTACTCTATTGTTGACTTGTCTAAAAACAATCATCAACACTTCCCAGACATATCACCCACAGTAGAACACAATAGAGAAAAGTACATCCGTGTGCTTGCAATGGTTGACAATTAAATTCTCAATTCAACAACTTCAAAAGTATTAAAGAACGAAGCTAATTTAAAATACAAATCAATAACAAAGACACAACAGGGTTGTCAGTTATTTGTGTTACACACGGTCTTTGGGTATCTAGGCCATTTAAGATGGGTGAGGTAATCTAACTTGATTATAAGACTGGCTCCTAAACGGCAACATGGCATACCTGCTACACCCTTTGGTGCAACCTCAAATATCTTTGATTTCATGCTAGTGAAAACTGGATGGCACAGTAATGTTTCTGGGGAAAATGGCCAGAAAAATGGGAACAGGAAAAGATATCATCCTGACAAACACCAAACCCATTTCAAGTTTAGTCTTAATCCCAGTTCCAAGAAAAGCATTTCAGTCTCAAATGGCTGTTTCTCGGCTATTTGTCATGTTTCTCAGTCCATTAAACTCTGGCCACAACCGCATGCAAAACACAGCTCTTTTTGACCACAGTTTCCAACTCTCGTGGACCTTTTCTCGGCTGCATCCTGAACCATGATAGCAGTGTTTGATCGTTGATGTTTGACAATGCCTGAACCATTAACACTGTGCATGATTGATTAATCTTTCAAGAAATTGCTGCTTTCGTATTTCCATATATATACATATGTATACATTTCCTATGCTGAAACCTCCCCAACCACACTTCTCAGCATGCTCTCCTTGCTGTCATGCTTCCCTCTTCTCTTTTCCGGTAACATAGATCTAATTGGGTTGTCATTACAACACCCACTTCTGTTTATTTCACTTTTTAAGTTCACTTTTTAAATGCATTAAATATAATTTGCTACCTGTATAGCTACAAAAACATTTATATTCATTGACTTCTACATTTTTTTAAATAATGTTTATATCAGGCTTCTTGTAGTTACTAGACTTGCAATTCAGATAGAAGACTTGATACCTGGCTTGCCATTTGGAGCAGGACATATTCCAGAATGGAACATGTTTGGAAAGGCAATTGCTTCTTTGTAGGTTTTCAAACTTATCTCAGTTCTGTCTTATTATATCCATTATAACAACAAATTACTAAAGCTCCAAAATTTCTATATCTACAATGTCATACAATAAATCTCATACCATCCAAAATCTCCCAATCAAAGGAAGGTCTTTCACTTCCTAGACCAGTGCCTACTTCACTGGGCAATAAAGTTACAGCCTACGAGGAAGATAAGAGCACACCTGCAAATCATAAATGGAACCAAACTTGCATACACACACAAATCATAGATAAAAGCTTTTTTGCAACTAAACATGCTTAATAATCCATCTCAAAGTTGCAACAACCCATATGAAACAAGAGAAGACCATTACAAAAGGTTTGCAATGCATTAAAATGCTATCACACACTCATCTAACTCCTATTACAATCATGCCAGCAAATGTGGCAAGATGTAACTCACAACTAGGTTCAAAGATCCCCAAGTTGCTACAATTTGCCATAGACAGATACAGTTACAAAGCATGTTCTTTCCCCTTATTACTGGATTGCATGAATTGATGCCCTAAAACAACTTGAGACACGTATAGTTAGAAAGTTTGCTAAAAGACCAACCCTTGTTGCATATTACATTTTTGTGTATATAGCATTTCATTTACATTGCATTCAGTCCATTGGGCCGGGTTGCAAGGGTCATTTGCAATCAATGCATTTAATTTGCCATCTCAACCATCTACACATGAAATCTCCCTTGGATTTATGCAAGAGGCACTTTCTGGCATGGTCATCTGCCAATCGTGGTCCATATGGAGGCAATCCAACACTGAGAGGGCAGCTAATGTAAAGCAAATGATTCTAAATGACACTTGGTGGGATCGCGTGGAATATCTTCTTAGTTTCACCGAGCCCATCATGAGTATGATTTGCTTTACTAACATGGATAAGCCATGTTTGGGAGAGGTTTATGATGGCATCAACTCAATGATTGAGAAGATGAAATCCATCATAAATGCAAAAGAGCAAAATCTTGAAGAACCTTTCTTCAAAGAGGTGCAGTCAATTTTGTGTTGAGCGGTGGAACAAAATGACCACTCCACTCTATCTTCTTGCCTTTGCCTTGACTCCCAAATATTACAGCGAAGAGATCCTTGCTATGCCAACAAGGGTGTCACCATACCGTGAGGGAGAAGTCAACGAAGGGTTAAATAAAGGACTTACTAAACTCTTCCCTGATCCTAATATGGAGGATGTAGTTACAACTAAGCTTGTTGTATTTGCAACCTCCAATAGACAAAGTGTTTCTGCTCTCTGCCACAAGTATACGAAGGATGCTCACTCTTGGTGGTACCTCCATGGCCATAAAATGCCACACCTTCAAGTACTTGCAATCAAAGTTTTAGCGAAAATATGTTTATCAATATTTACCCACCCTCTAAAATTTTTTTTTCATTTTAAAAATTACCATTTTCAAATTTGAAATTTGATTCACAATTTATTAATTTTAAAACTCTAACGAGAGCTCCCTTTGCTTCAATAGGTTGCTAACTCTTCTTCATGTGAACAGAATTGGAGTACATACTCCTTCATCCACTCATTGAAGCACAACCGATTCGCATCAAGTAAAGCAGAGGAGCTAGTTTACGTGCATTCCAACTTGCAACTTCTAACTCACAAAGATGATGACAACAAGGAAGAGGCAACGAAGTTGTGGGATGTAGACCCAGAGCAAACTGACTTGGATCTTTCTTCTATCGCACAATCTTCAACTTTTGAGGAGTCCAGTAGCCAATATACTTTTAGTGCGAGTGGTAGTAGGGTTCCATGTGGTTCTCCTAATCTACCTACATCATCACATTATGTTAATGATGATGATGATTTTGGTCTTAATGATGACCCATATGGTGTTGATTAATAATTGTATCATTGTAATATTGAACAATGATTATCTATCACAACATTCAAGTTTGAACTTTAATTCTTTTGATATCAAATTAGTATTTAATATTTATATTTCAAATTTTGAAAATTGTAATGGTTTTGTTTAGCATATGTGGTATTTTAAAGTTAATTCTGTTTTTAGGCTGCAAATATATATATATATATATAATTTTATATGTTTTTTGTATGGACAGGCCCAAAACGTACCACCCCCCCCCCCCCCCCCCAAAAAAAGGTGGTGTACCAGCATACTGTACCCACGTACCTGAACCCAATTCTGATTCGACAACTTGGGTTTATGATGGATGGAAAGATTATAAAAACACACCCCTAATTAATGTCATTGTAGTTTGCCTTAAAGGGGAAACGTTTTTTAGGACAGTTAATTGTGAGGAGCAAGTGAAAAATGCAAACTTCATTGCCAACATCCTCGTAGAGTCTATTGAGGCCGTGAAACCTCAAAATGTTGTCCAAGTCATAACAAGTAATAATAAAAATTGCAAAGCCGCAAGGTTGTTGGTTGAGGCGAGGCTAGTTACAGGGACATGTTTTGGACACCGTGTGTCATTCACTAGCTCAACATGATGCGAAAGTTTGGTACAAAAATCTAGTGGATGAAACAACATTGAATTGAGGCTAATGAGATTTCGATGAAGAGGAAATGTTTTTAGGACAGTTGATTGTGAGGAGCAAGTGAAAAATGCAAACTTCATTGCCAACATCCTCATAGAGTCTATTGAGGCCGTGAAGCCTCAAAACATTGTCCAAGTCATAACAAGTAATACTAAAAATTGCAAAGTCGAAAGGTTGTTGGTTGAGGTGAGGCTAGATACAAGCACATATTTTGTACACCGTGTGTCGTTCACTAGCTCACACGATGATGCAGAAGTTTGGTACAAAAATCAAGTGGATAGAACAACACAGCACTAAGGCTAAAGAGATTTAGATGTTTGTAACTAATCATATGTCACAAGCCATTTTCAGATCCTAAAAGTTGGAGCTATTGAAAGTAACTTTCTAAAATTTCAATATCTTAAAATTTTAATTTATAGTTTTTATTTTACATAATCTCCTTTGTCTTTTAAATTTAAAAAAATTTAAAAACAAAGGAAATGATGGTTTAACTTGAATTTTTTTTATTTTTTTCTAACATCATATTAGGTTGCTAAGACTCGATTCACCTCACACACAATTGTCTTGAAACAACTTTTGAAGGTGCAAGAGGCATTGAATGCCATGATTATCAACAACCTTTGGGATGTATGGAGTAAGTCTAAAACAAAGACGTTCCTAAAGGTCAAAGCACAAGTCCTAGACAGTGATTAGTGGACTCAAGTGAAGTATATGTTGAGTTTCACTAAGCCCATCATGAACATGATCAGATTCACTAATACAAATCAACCATGTTTAGCTGAGCTATGTGATGTCACTAACTCCATGATAAAAAATAAGGGCATAATAACAACTACAAAGCAAAACACCTTTGAAACATTTTTCATGCAAGTGCAAAGAATTATAATTGAACGGTGGAACAAGATGACCACCCTACTACATCTCCTAGCATTTGACCTCAAAGTATTATAGCACGGGGATACTTTTAAACAAGGGGGTGCCACCATATGGAATCATTGAAATTTGTGATGGGTAAAAGGCAGAATTTTCTAAACTCTTAGGGGATCCAGATGTAGAGGACATAGTTGTCGGTGAATTTGGGAAGTTCATAGATTAAACAAGTCACAACCTTAGAGCTCATCAAGACAAGTACAAAAAAGATGCTCATATGTGGTGGCATCTCCATGGTTAAGGATCTATTTACGTACAATATCTAGCAATCAAAGTTCTATAACAGGTATGTATTTTTTATTTTTGAACTCTTCTTTTTTTGGCAACTATTATTATAAATTTAGTATTGGCTTTGTCTCTAATTTCAATAGGTTACCAAATAATCTTCAGCTGGGAAAAACTGCAAAATGTACACCTTTATCCACTCAGTCAAGCGCTTGACAGCAAAACAAGCAAAGGATTTGATGTAGTGCATTCCAACCTACGCCTCATCTCACACAAGGAAGTTGAGTACAAAGAGGGATGACAAGGCATTGAGATGTAGCACTAGAGCACCCCAACTTGGATGCTTCTGTTGCACAACACTCCTTAGTCTTGATCAGCTAGAAGGGGCATGAGGTTGCTACACAATGTATGCATAGTGCAGCTAAGAGTGGCATTAGCACTACTTATGATTCTAATGAACCAACAGTCGACACTGATGCTTCAATGAAGAGCAATGTTTGTATTGACTTTCCAAGCACAATTGCACTAATATAAAGTTAAACCATTAATTTATCTTTAACATTTGATATTGAATTATCAATCATCAGCTGTGTTTTGTATTTAGTTTTGTATATTCTGTGCAAATTATGGCTACTATATATAGCCATACCCAGCCATACCGATCCCAAGTTAAGAAAGGGCAAACCACCCCATAACGTTAATCTATCTTTAACATTTGACATTGAACTATCAATCATCAGCTGTGTTTTGTAACCCAGGTAAAAAAAATGATAAACTGTACCAAACCCAGGTAAAAAAACGACAAACTGCCATACCAAACCCAAGTAAAAAAAAAATAGCAACCCATTGTACCCCAACCCCCAACTCCCAACCCAAGCAACTTAGTATTTTAAATTAGTAAACTTTGATTTAGAATATTATTGCCAATAATCATAGTTCAACTTTTGCACCGTCTCTGTTCCAACACTAGTTTGAGGTGTAATACATGGATGCTAAATCATTTTACTTGTAATTTAGAGGGTTTGATATATGACATATCTATTTTGAATTACTGCAAAACACCCCCATGTCAAACACAATGTATAGCTAGGTTGCTATGGCATTGCACTTATGAAAGATGGTTGCTGGTTCAACACGAGGGAGACCTTTTGTCACTAGATGAAATTGGCTAAGTAGTGGAAACACTGTAAGCCCACCAGTGACATTCTTGAAATTTTAGTTCTCCGTACATTGGCATAAGCTTGTGACAACCATCTAGTTGTTATCAAGTTGTTCAGCTACTTAGTGGGTCTCACGAATAAGGACACCATGATTGTTAGAAAATTGTTTTCGCATTTGTAACTATTTTGCCTTCTCTCAAATTGGCCAGTTCTATCATTGTTTTTCAGTAGTTTACCCTGCGCACAAGTATACAAAGATATATTCCAAGGGATTTATTTATGTTATTGTGCAAATTTGAGCTGGAGGTTCATTGCATAATCAGCATAATCAGAGCATCTTTAGTGCAACTTCATTTAGATAGTGTATTCATAATCATATCAATAGAAACTAAGACTCCAAATTTAAAGAAACCTCCTCTCCAAATGTTTAAATGTCTACTAAAAAGTGTGGTTCTTACATTTAAAGCATGCATTGCAGCTAAGGCAGACTGCTGGTCCGCAAAGACTGAAAATGCATATACCTGTTCAAGTCAAATAAATGAAAATAAGTAAAAACCACACCCACTGTAAAAGATAACAACCATATACACTTCAATCATAACTTCAAGTATAACAAAATGAAATAGAAAGTAATCCATTAACCTCCAATGACTGCAAAGAATTTAAGAAACGAGTGCATAATTCACAAATTTCACATAGATATACTATGCAAGGTAGTGTTAGCTTTTTCTGATAGAACATATATGTATACATTTGAACAATAAATATTTTTGATTATTGAATGACCAAATTCAGAAGTATAGGCATTCATATTCATTAGCTCACCAAAATACTTCATAAAGCAAATTATTTCCAGTGCACTTACACAACCTTTAAAGACTACATTAACACCTCACGTTTCCATCCCATCAGTTGATTCTTTGGTATGGACAGAAGTCCAGAATGACTAAACTGATCTAGATCCTGCTGATGATTTTCTAAAAGGAGTACCAGTGAATCAACATAAGACATGGAATTATGGAAGACAAAGTGCAATAATGGTTTATATCAACCTTGGCGAAATTATCTTAGTAAACTACATGTCATTCTCCATTTAAAAGTTAAGTTGCACCATGTGTTAATATTGAAAAAACTAATTAAAAAAAATGAAAACCTAAGTAAACTAAAATCTGTTTACCATTTATTGCAAGGAAAGGTTATTTAAATTGAATGCTAGGGCAGGAGCCAAAGTAAGGAAAAATTGAATGCAGGAATGTCCAAGAAGAAGAACCTGTCAATACATTGACTTCTAGGCACTACAGTTAAATAAGGACCGAAAAAAAAAGCGAAGGCATTGGAGGTGCTAATCTCTTATGCATTTCTTGATCTATTAGTTTTAGTTAAGGTGCTGCATCTGATATTCCGCTATTACCATGGTTTGCCTGTCTATTACAGCTGAAAACACAATTTATTGTCTATATGTTTTGTATACTGTTTTACATGCTTTGAGCATTGCTCTTGAAAGCTTTTGATATTGAACATTTTCAATTCAGATGTTAATTCATTATTCAAACCTTCAACAGACAATCCCCCAGGTTACAATTCACGACATCATGCATAAAAATTGTCAGTGCTTCCGAACTCATCAGAGCAACTTAAATCCAATGTTACAGAATCCAGCAACAAAAGGTACCAGCTGTTAGAAAAAAGGTCCATTTATCCATAAGACAGCAACACTTTTGCATTCTTGTTCAATTTGTGACTTAATATAAACTAATATACCTGCAATAGCTGCTAATACACTCTTTTTGAATTTGTGCAAATCCATCTTTGTGTTGACTTTAAAAAAAATCTGTTATTAGGGAACTCAATGGAATATTCAGTATATACATAAACATCTTGACAACAGAATTGCATTTGTAGGTTAGGTTTTGGCTATAGGTGCAAATTTCTACAATTTGGTCTGTTTTTGAATCTGTGGTGAGCAACTTCTTTAAACGTACAATACATAGATAATAAAATTTTGTTAAGTTTTAGTGTGATTCACAGTTGTCACAATATTTTTCGAGTATCAGGCAAAATAAGACACTTTTTATCCTGATCACTCCACATAGCATTTTATCCATCTTTGTCTTATTCCATTTCTTCTTTGAATGTTACAATTCAGATGTCATTTTTCTCTTGGCTGGCAAGATGGTGTCTGTTGTATGGTGACACCTCAACAAAGAAAGTTGTAAAACAAAAAGTGCTAAGATGAACGGTGAAAGTATTATTTGGTTGAATGGAATAAGGTGATGATGAAACAACAAACTTATGGTAATATAAGGTTGTTTAGCATGAATAGGTTGATGGCCAAAAGAATGGACAATGAACAAAAAGATGTTAAAGAGAAGCCTGTAAGCATCAAACCTAGTTATTAGTAAAATGAAGTCAACAAAGAGTGTCGTGGGCATAGATTTAGATTCCATTTCTTCTTTGAATGTTACAATTCAGATGTCATTTTTCTCTTGGCTGACAAGATGGTGTCTGTTGTCTGGTGACACCTCAACAAAGAAAGTTGTAAAACAAAAAGTGCTAAGATGAACGGTGAATGTATTATTTGATTGAATGGAATAAGGTGATGATGAAACAACAAACTTATGGTAATATAAGGTTGTTTAGCATGAATAGATTGATGGCCAAAAGAATGGACAATGAACAAAAAGATGTTAAAGAGAAGCCTGTAAGCATCAAACCTAGTTATTAGTAAAATGAAGTCAACAAAGAGTGTCATGGGCATAGATTTAGTAGCATAGAAAAGAGAGAGAATACATGTCATGTTTGATGAATATTAATAAAGACAAAATGCACAAAAAACCATATAACATATGACAGAGATGGAAGACGCAAGCTGGGAACAAGGAAACCACAGAAACAGCTAACAGCTTACAATAATGATGTCTTAAAGAGACTGCAATGATGCACAATAGTGCAGAAACACAATTACTTTAAGGACAGTAGTAAACAGTTGAAAACATTGAGTTACAATGCTTACAGGAACTGCCTCTAATTATTCATTTTAGTTTTTATCATGTTTTGATAATGAGAGAATGCAAAGCAGCATGGTGAGAATGCAAACACAGATCCAAAAGTACAACTTGAAACAAACTTTCATGGAAGCAGAGCAATATGACATTAATTTAAATAAAAAATATATAGATGGATGATTACATGCTTTGTAATGGATAGAAATATCATCTTTAAGGAGATGCTCATAATAAAAATAAGGGCTCTAAAACAATTTGGGGTGAATCTTCAAAGAAGCTTAGGAATTAAAAATAAAATTAATAAATAGAGTTTTTAGTTAATGGATAAACACTGATTGAATGTTTTGTAATGGATGTAATACATGAATGTACAGTGTGATTGTGATACTGTGTAAAATCCCATCTTTGGGTTAGCAATATCAAATTCAATCGGGATATTTGCATATGTATCTTAAGTCTTAGAACATAAATTTTTTGTGATGTAATTTAGTGGGAAAATTGATCATCAGGTAGAGTGAATGATTGGGCAACCTGATGGATTGGGTTTTAAAATATAACTCCCTTGTGGGGATGATATATATCTAATGTATTCTTCATGTGAAAATATTACATAGGTCGATTCATATGTGTGCCAAATTGCTCTGCAAATATGCCGAAATGTTGATTATTTACATTGTTTTTTTCATGCTATCAATGTTAAGATTTCAAAATTAAAGATTTTAAATTTTCACAATTAGACATAATCTCATGTATTTGGATACCACAGTGTATTGTTTTTAAATCCAATGTTTCAAGACTCCTTTGAGACCCCTCTTCAGGGAAATTACAAGATCCTGGCAGTATCCAATATCAAGCTTGTGAGTGACTATGGAATTTTCTGTTAATGCATAAACATTGATTACATGTTTTGTAATGGATGTACTTTACATGAATGTACAGTGTGATAGCGGCTGTGTGTAAAATCCCATCTTTAGGTTAGCAATATTAGATTCAATTGAGACATTTGCATATGTATCTTTAGTCTTATAACACAAATTTTTTGTTAAGTAACGTGGTGGAGAAATTGATCATCAGGTAGAGTGAACTACTGGGCTACCTGATGGATTGGGTTTTATGATATGACTCCCTTGTGAGGACGCCACATATCTCATGTATTCATCATTTGAAAATATTACATAGGTTGATTCAAATGTGTGCATAATTGCTCTGTAAATATTGCTGTAATCAGTAATGTTGATTATAAACATTGTTCTTTTTTTCATGCTAACAATGTTTACAGTAAGACATGTTAATTTTCAGACCATGGTAAAGCAGATTCTGCACTCCAAAAAATTAGTTCCAAGACTAGGTAGCTTAAAACTCAAAAATTTCAATCGAAACAATAATCTCTAAATATGCTAACCTACAAACACATACTACTGAAAATATGAACAGTGAATACACAGTATTGACTCTCAAACTTGCAACTGTCTTCTCATTAAATCTGGAAAGAAATACACTGAACTGGGACAAATATTTAGAAAAGAAAGTCTATATGCATCATAACTAGAAGTAGAATATGTGCCCTTTAAATAGACAAGTGCACTAAGAGCCTAACTAAGAGAAACTAGATTAGGTGTTACGAACTTAGGACCCTTACGTCTTAACCTTCTATTATTGTTATGAGCATTGTAAGAATTATAGTTTATTTATTTAGTTAACATTATATTGTGTGAATTTATCCCACATGCATCACATGAAGTTGTAATAGTGTAATAAGTTCATATTAAGTGTGGATTTATGCCACATGGTTTGTACCTCATAAATTTCTTTTTGTGATGCTTATATATTGGTGTTGTAATGAAGAGAAGATCTTGGAATCATATTTTGTATTGGAGCTTTGCTCTTCAGAATTTAAGAGAAACTACATGAGTTGTCGAGTAAAGCTCTAAGTTAAGCTTACAACTCACTAGAGTGACACTCCGTTTGACTGATCAATCAACTAATCTCACTAATCAATCAACCTAGTCTAACAACTAATAACTCCTAATCAAAATAGTGGAGATTAAGTTGCATTCACAAATCACTCAAAGTCTCAAAGAGTTAAATAAGTGCTAATCTCAAAGAAGACTCCCTACATAACCACTTCCTCACAATGTTGATCTCCCACCTACACACAAGTCTAGATTTGTTGTTGTTATTGTTGTGCGATCATTATGAACACTAGTTGAGCAACTAAAGCTAAAAATCTTTAACACTCCCTCTTTGCGAGCAAAGTGTTCTCCGTCAATCCAAGTCTCTCCTTCAGCATCTCAAACTTCCCATTAGCCAAGGGCTTCCTCAAAATATCTACAACCTATGAATCTAAGGGAACATGGTCGAGTACCATTACTCCCTTTTGAACTTTGTCCTTGAGGAAATGGTATCAAATGTCCATATGCTTAGAGCAATTGTGAAACAATGGATTCTCAAACAGCATGATGCAACTCTACTTGTCATAGTACACAATTGTCAGCCCCAACATCTAATCAGTTACTTTTGCTATCAACTTGTTAAGCCAAATAGCCTCAAACTAGCACAAGAGGCTAACTTTTGTTGAACTCAATGCCACTATCGCCTGCTTCTTGTTGAACTAGGATATCATACTTGACCACAAGCTAAAACAAAACCCTTAAGTGCTCTACCTAAACTACTGTTTCCTGCCCAATCTGAATCCACAAAGCCATGCAACATCAATTCTCCATCTCCAACATACCTAACCACAAGCTAAAACGAAACCCTTAAGTGCTCTTCCTAAACTAGCGTCACATGCTCAATCTAAATCTACAAAGCCATGCAACATCAGATCTTCATCTCCAACATACCTCAACCCATAATCAATTGTGCCCTTCAAGTATTGGAAATCCAGTGAATTTGTTTCAGCTAAACCATGGCATGGCTCAGTGTATTCACTACAAAGCAAATATCAAGTCAAGTATTCATCCAATAAATGAAGGAACCTATCAATTGCCTATACACCGAAGGATCCACCAAATCTAAAAATCTAAATCCACAATCAACTTTAGATTCAGAACCATGGGCGTAGACAAGGGCTTACAATCCATCATCCGAAATCTCTTTAGAATCCCTACTATGTACTAAACTTGAGCAACAAAGACCCCATGGGCGTAGACAAGGGCTTACAATCCATCATCTGAAATCTCTTTAGAATCTCTACTATGTACTACACTTGAGCAACGAAGACCCCATATGTACCTTGCCACACCTCGTGACCCAAAAAAATAGTTCATAAGGCCAATGTCGTTCATATCAAACTTAGAGGCCAACTCCCCTTTGCACCATTCTATGAGCTTCCTAATGTTGCCTATAAGGATCAAGTCACTCACATACAGGACCAAAACCAACAGATCAATTTTATCAAACAAGTAGTAAAGGTTAGGATCTACAACAATTTTAGTGAAGCCCAAATTCAACAAGTAGTCATAAATTCATGAGTACCAAACACATGATGCTTGCTTCAATGTACACAACCTTCTTCAACGTGCTTACCTAGGTCTCTCACTCATTCACCTCAAACCCCCTAGGCTGATTGTTATACACTTTTTCCTCTATTTTGCCATTCAAAAAACTATCTTTACATCCATCTAATATAAAAACCAACTAAAATAAGATGCAAGAGACATAATTATCTTTGATAGAAGTATATCTCGCAACTAGAGCAAAGGTGTCATCATAGTCAACTCCCTCTCTCTGGGAGAACCATGAGAACCCTTGTGCAATAAATCTAGCCTTGTACTTCTCTATGCTCCCATCTTACGCATGTTTCACCTTGTACAACCACTTGGAATCAATCACTAACTTCCCCTCTAGTCTCAACACAATCTCCCAAACATTGTTCTGCATAATGGAGTGATACCCCTCTACCATGGCATCTCTCCCCATCTACTCTAAATTTGCCTCCTCAAAACTGGAAGGCTCTGCATCAATGATGGAAGACATCAATGCAACATAACTTGGAAACTTCTTAGGAGTATGACCCACCTGAGAAGTCTTCAACTCTCCTACTTGATCATGTACCTCTTGCAACGTCTGACTAAACCACCTAGGCTTCCTAGCTATACTAGAAGGTAATTAAGTATCTACTGGCGCACTAGAACCTAGCTAAACTACATTTGGCATTGTTGTACTATGTAGATAAGCTCCTAGGACAACAATTTGTTCACCTTCCTCAACCTCCATAGGAGGCTCCTTAGACTTAGAGGTCCAAGCATCCTCATCACACACGTCTTAATTCACTACTATCTTTTATTGTGATGAAACATAGACTTTGTAAGCCTTGGAAAACTCACTATATCCCAAAAACACACCCTTCAAGCAAGAGGGTTCAAGCTTCATCCTCTTCTCCTCTAGCACATGAATTGAGATAGGACTCCCAAACATCAAAAAATGAGAAACATCAAGTTTCTCTCCTATGAAAGCTTCCTCTGAAGTCTTGTCCTTCAACACCTTTTGAGGACACCTATTCAAAATGTAAACAGCACAACTACATGCCTTTGCCCAAAGGAACATGGGTAATCTAGGTCATGTATCATTGCCCTTTGTTGTCTCTATCATGGATTTGTTCTTCCTCTCTACAACTACATTCTATTGAGGGTTTGGGGCATAGTCATCTCCCTCTTGATCCCTATATTCTTGCAAAAGGCATCAAAATCCTTGGAGGTATACTTGCCTCCATTGTTAGACCTCAAAACCTTAACTTTCCTACCTATCTAATTATCCACAAGAGCTTTGAACTCTTGGAGCTTCCCAAAGACCTCACCTTTGGTCTTCATGAATTAAATCCAAGTTTTCTTAGAGGAATCATCAATAAATGAAACATAGTAAATATTACCCACCAATGAAGTTGTTGACATAGGTCTTCACACATCTAAATGAATCAAATCAAATATCCCTCTCGATTGTGCTCACTACTAGGGAAAGTAGTCTTGGCATGCTTGCCAAGTGTGCAACCCTTGCACACTCTTGTCTTCTCTATCTTGAAGTCTAGCAATCCTTGCACCGTGTCCTTTAAGAGAAGTAATGCTCCATATTGTAGGTGACCAAGTCTCGTGTGCAAAATCTTGCATAGTTCATCATTGTCATGCACAAGGGCTCCATGTTTGATCATATTAGCAAGCAACATATAAAGGTCACCCTCGCGAATACCTCTAGCCAAAACTCAACGAGGATCCTAGTTGCAATCTCTGATAATGATTTGTTGATCATCATTATCATGGCTGACAATCAAAGCAAGTTCTTAGTTAACCCAAGAACATATAAGAGATCCACAACCACAACCTCTTCCTGACCTCCTTTGCGCGTACAAACCCTAACCCTAACCTTGATGCTCTGATACCAATGTTAGCAAAGATTCAAAGAAGAAAGATGAGAGAAATTTGCTAGAAAGGCTTGCTTCACAAAGAGTGAAAGCAGCATTATATAAAGTTAGAAAAGGTACTATTACAACTCCCATATTAAATGGTACAACAACTACTACAACTACCTGCTTTAATGACTACACCTAACAACACTAATTACTTACACTTTATTACATTATTATACTAATACACGTGGCGGTAACACAACAATCTATCTCGTCTCCAATCTTGTCACACATCCAATGGTACCTATCCCGACACATCTGTTCGGTATAGACAATTGCAACATCATACCCAAGTAATAGCAACACAAAGAAATCTCATACATGAAGCCAACATTTGTTAGAACTACAAGCAATCTTATAACTGCCCAACCACATCGTCATCCTTCTCTTGTATAATAATGTACATGACCATTCTTTTAGGAGTCAACTCAACAATAGAACAAGAGGATAGCTTAGGCATTCAATACATACGACCTCACAAATCATGTATAGAGTTGTTGCATAATAAAAAATTACATTACAATTCTCATTGAAGTGTCTATCTTGTTATGTTATTTGTTCTTCCCTCGTCCTCTAAACTCTGATATACTTCTCAACCTCTGTCATTCATATTATGATTCCGCTATAGCACATTTAGTCCGCTAAGTGTGTTTATCCTCCAAGAACCATCTTGGAACCCATCAATAGTATCAAATCCTACACACTTCTATCACATCTATAGATATTTAAGTTCACATTTGTGTCGTGTCTCCATTTGTATTCCCATTCGTACGAGATCTAATTACATGAAGTTGGAGCTTGAGAATCAAGACCCTTCTACATACCTTCCTATCCTATCCAACGACCCAAGAAGGCAAATAGAGCTCCAAAGATACCATGTTATGCTCCAAAGTGATAAAAGATACGTTACAACGACAATGGGAAGATTTGGAGCAGCAGTGTACACATGATAGAGCAAGCATCATTGACCACTTTGCCCAACTTATTGAGCTTGTGCAACATCCTCCAAAGAGCTCTACCTCCAACAAAACCTTCAACAACTCCACATCATACAAGGTACAAGTCAATTTAGACATACCTTTTTTGAAGGCAACATAAACACATGCTCTAAATAATTGTCTACTTCATTGTAAATCACTTCTTTGAAAAAAATGATTACTGTTGATGTGGATTTTATGACCGCAGCAACATTTAGAATAAAACACTAAGTGCTCTACCCTCTCTTGAACAAAACATCTCAAACGCTAAACTTCGTGATCGAGTGAGACTACTCCAAGGTTCCTTGAATGTCAGGTCTTGACTTGCACAGGGATAGACTCAGTGAAAATGATGTGATTTTTCTGATAATCACAAAGGGACTTACACTAAATCACTCCTTCATGGACATGGATTGAATTCGTTACTCCTTGGACTTGGATTTGTGGATGAATGGAAACCTCCTCAAATAGACTTAAAAGAAAAGACAAAAACGGGAAAGGGTTTAGAAATCTACTCTGATGCAAGGATTACTATTGACTTAGTGAAACCACAACCATGATTTGTTTCGCCATGAGACAACAACTACACAAAGATGATGCAGTCTTCTAAGGTATTTCAAAGACGATTTTCAGATTACTCATACATAGAACATAAACATGTATTATGCAACAAGCAATCGAAGTTAAGCTTTTAAAGTGTTCAGACTAACCATGCACTACAACTTGCAAGCCACAAATCACAAATGGTATGAACATAAAAGGGGCTTCAACATTCACCAATAGCAAAATCTTCCACTAATCTAAGTAATGAAAACTGAAAATGAAACTTAACTTAAAATAAACAGATTTGCAACAATGGAGCTTCTGATTTGCTTCAATAAAAACTAGAAAACCATGCTAACACATCCAAAGAATGCCATAAACACCATTCTTCAATGCTCGTGTATTAACTTGGAGATGTCTTTGCAACAATTCACCAATGTCTTGAAGTTGTACTGCTCTCTAATGGAGTATTACAGTAATGAACAGCAAAATACTATTCTTTTTCCTTATCCTCCTCTCCTATTTTCTCTATTATCTCCCTCTATAATGGGGCGCCTGGGCCTTTATATAGGCTTCCAAAAGTACAATGAAGGGCCAAGATTGATTCCTAGGAATCAATGGCCAAGATTAGATCAAGTCAAAACCCTAATGAGAAAGTAGGTGAGATCAACATTCCAGCCAACGAAAATGTGACACGTCCTACGGGGCCTCCCTTGTCTTGTCCTTTTGTAGCTACTTGGCACGCTGACTGGGATTTCAACAAGGCATGGTCTACTCAGGCGCCACCTCAGCACTTTCCAAACAATTGTCCCTTGAGTGTACTTTGGACTTGGAATTCCATCTTTGTGTTGCATTTCCCTTTGGATTCCTGCATTGGCTTGGATTCCTTGGTGTAATCCTTGTCTTCATGGTGTTATCTTCGTTCTTCTTCATGAATGATGCACCGGATTCTTGTTCCTGGATTTCCAAGGATTGGTCTTCTCTTGATGTTGGATTCCTCGATGCTGGACTGGAAATGCATCTTCTCCCGTGAATGATCTTGATGCTAGCCTTCCTTATATCATTGAAGCATCTTGAAAGGCGAAGTGCTTCATCTTCCGTTGGCATTCATGTGTAGTCCTCTTGATATCGGAAGCAATCTCCTTTTCCAGCATTGGAACCCCTCTTTGCATCCACCTTGATCGTCTTGGATCATCCTTGAACATCTTCTTCATGGAACCGATCCTTATCTTCAACACCTACAAAAGAAAGAGAAATCTTGAATAGCAAAGGCGGATGAAATCCTTAATGTGCAATGTAATAAGAAATGAAACATGAATGATTTTGGAAGATTTGATCAATTCACTTATTAATTCATGAACAAACAAAGGATTTTCCTCATTTTCCGGCATTCTTCACACTTAACTGACTTTTCACTTTTCAAGACTACCAGGCATGTACAGGAGGAGTTCCTAGGGCAAGGCATGTATGGAAGGTGGAGCAAGATTTTCATGATTGGGCGCATTTCCTAGAGGCAGGCGGAATTTTCATCCTTGGGCGCATATTCCATGTGATCAAGGATTTTGCGAACAAGATTCTTTGGACAGGAATTCCTGAGTCAGGAATTCCATATCGCACTATCCAGGAGGTCATGGATTTCTCAGTCTTGGAGCGCAATTTCAATGCCCATCAGGATTGTTTCCTTGATTGCAATTCTTTGTCTTGGATTCGTTCCATGATCAAGATTTCCACTAAGTTATAGAATGTTTCATCCTTGTAAGAGATTTTTACTAAGAATCGAGCAAGATTTTGAAGATAATTCCAAGTCGCAATTCTTATGTTGTGGAATTTTTTCTTGGTCTCACATTTTGCTAGGTTGTGGAGTGACTCCAAGTCGTACTTTCAGCATGTCTTGGAAAAATTCCATCCTCGAGCGCACATTTCATGACTTCAGGATAAATTCCTTGATCCAACTTTGGGTTTTGGATGAGTTCCTGTTCCTCTTATAAAAATCTCTGCTTTTTAAATGGAGAAATCTGCTTTGAAATTGTTATTTTGATTTGTTTTTGAAATGTGATTCCAAGTGCCTCCTTATATACATATGTGAATTTTATCTCAGAAGGCCGACCTAAATAATGAAAATTCTAAAGCTTCCATGCTAAAAGGTCAACTTAGATAGAATGATTGTCGATGCCTTTTAACTTAAATTTCCCAAACGGTTGCTTTTGAGGTCGGCCACTGCCCCAGAGACTCCTACGTCACATTTTGTGGTGCTTTCGATTTTGTCCTTATCCAAGAGTGCATTTTGCCTCAAGTTGGGGATTTTGCTAAGTTAAGGATTCATCCTTGAATTTCAAGTCGTGGATTTTCCTTGTCCAAGAGCGCACTTTATGGAAGGGCGTGAATTCCTTAGGGTTGTGGATTTTATCATGTTTGGAATTCCTTATGCTAGGCGTGCTTTGAGTTCAGTCGCAAATTTTTTATTGTCACGGATTCCAGAGGGTCTTGGATTTTGATAGTCGCGGATTCTAGATGGTCTTGGATTTTGATAGTCGCAGATTCCAAAGGTCTTGGATTTTGATAGTCGCGGATTCCAAAGGGTCTTGGATTTTGCTTGTCGCGGATTCCAGAGGGTCTTGGATTTTTCCGCGGTCACACCTTGGAGTCTTGGATTTTTCCTTCTAAGTCGCAAATTTTACTAAGTCATGGAAAAACTCCTGGCGCATATTTCCTAAGGGAATGGATTTTCTTCGTCCGGAATTCCTAGTACAGGGCGCACCTGTGGCTAGATCGCAGATTTTAGGAAGTCATGGATTTCTTCCTTCCTCAGGCGCATATCACCTGATCCCATGGATTTTCTCCTGGACAAAGAACCTTTTCCTTGTGATGGTGGATTTTTCTCCCTAGGAAGGGCACATATTCCCTGGATTAGGTCTCAACTTTTGATGGGATTTCATCCAAGAACCTCAACTCCAGAGTCAAGATTTCATGCTTTTGACAAGGATCTTCCCAAATTTTGCTAAGGAATTCCTAAAGTCGTTCTTGGAATCTTCCATGCTTTGAGTCAGGAATCCAGAATTTCCAGTGGAATGATTAGTTTTGACAAGGAATGACAAGTTTTGGCGCATTCAGGACTTTGGATTGGACTCAGGATTGGATTCTGGATAGACCTTGGAACAGGATTCTGGGTGGGAACTTTGGACAGACTTCTGGATTTTGGAGAAGGATAGCCCATTCATCATGGATTTCTTATGCTCAGAGTGAAGGACTTAGACATTTTCTTATGGAATGATGGACCTCTGACATGGATTGACAAGATTTGATTGAGGAATGATAGTTAGGGCTTCATTTATCCTCAGGAAAATCAATCCTTTTCTTCACCATTTCAAGCCGCCTTAATATTCCCTGTGAGCTAAATGCGTGGAAACTCCTTCCAAGTCAAATGGATCTGAGCAAGAAACTGCAAGATCAAAGCAAAACTAGAACTAGACCAAAAAAAGAGGGGGACCCCATTTGCAATGGGGTGATGTGTGAAAACGTCACAACAATTACCTTTGCCCTTATGAAAGTTTCCTTGCCCGTTAAACAATGGTGGCAAAACCACCATGCATCTCACAAGAAGGAGCTTGTGTCTTAATCTCTAGACACTTGGAATGGTTTCATAGAAGCCCCAAAAGAAACCTACTACCCAATCGAGAACTATGAGGGTCAATACATCAATTTTGCACAACTACGCTAAACATGAGATCAATTTGTGTAAGAATACATTGATACCTTTCATACTCTAGTTTCCAAATTGTGTGTTCAAGAGACCCAGCAAAAAATCTCATTCCAAAGTATAGGTCGGGCTTGAGACCATACATCCAACCAAACATAGGTTTTCTCCATACCTTCACCCTTGAAGAAGCCTATAGATTCACCTACAAACTTCAGGCCAACACCAAGCAAAAGACCAAGAAAGCTAAGTCCAAGTCTCGAGACAAAGCATAGACAAAGAACACCAAGGTTGGAACTCAACAGAGTCCTAAGCAAGGAAAAGAACCTTCGTAGCAATCTCAAAAGAACAATACACCATCTAATGAACAAAATAAACAATCCAATACTAGAAAGTGGTGTTCAATTCACAACACTAGCAATCACTCCACTAAAGAGTGTTGTGCTAGAAAAGCCCTACTTGCACAACTAGATTCCACCAGTACTACCACTATAGCCCCTACAAAAGGCAAGTAGATCATGGACGCAAATCCCAGTGCCATCGTACATACCACCAACATTTGCCTTTTCCTCAAACAATGACTCAAAGGAAACAAAAAGGTGGTTCCACTCTCAAATGTGGCTCGAAGGACAACCAATACACTTCACAGTCAACAATGGAAGTCAAAAGAACCTAATTTCTCCTTAAACAACTCACAAATTGAACTTGCCATTGATGCCTCACCTCAACCATACACCATTGGATGTTTCAGTTCGAGTTTAGAGAAACATGTCACTTAGCAATGTCACTAGGTTTACAAATCAAACAATTTTAAAATAGTCATTTGTGATGTTGCACCATTAGAGGCATGTGATGTTTTAGTTGGGCAACCATATCAATTTCAACAACATGCAACCTATGAGGCAAGCCCTAGGAATGATATCATAGATGCTTGTGAAACTAAATACTACATACAAGTAGTTCATAGTTATCTCTCGTTAGCGCCAAGCAATGCAAGAAGCTTGTTAGCTCTTGCAAATAGTTTACCCCTCTTATGGTCAAACCTGAGAGTAAGAACGTCCTTGCAACTTGAATTCATACCGCAACTCCCTTAGTATAGTCACGGCAACTAAATGACAACTTGAAGGAGAACAAGGACCTCTATCAGTCACCAAACAGGGTGTCTCAGCATTGAATAGGAAAGCATATAATCAACTTGATATCAGGGCTACCTTTATCTATTGCATCTCTATACCACAAATTGTTCCTCGAGCATGAAGAGATCCGATCGCAAACCTAAGAACTCATGGACAAGGGACACATCAAGCCCAACTCTTCGCCTTGCGACAACCCAATTGAGCTCATGTCAAAGGGCAATACATGGCAATTGTGCATCAACTACAAAGCACTCAACAAGATCACAATGAAGAATTGCTACCCTCTTCCCTAGAAAGAGGATCTTTTGGACCAGCTCTGTAGCGCCAAATTCAACAAAATCAATCTTCAGTGTGAGTATCATTAGATTCTTCTTGAACCTATAAACATTTGGAAGGTAGCCTTCAAAGCCAAGGAAGGATTGTTTGAATGGTCTATTATGCCTTTCAAACTGACCAACGCATCAGCAACATTCATGCAGATGATGAACAACATCCTCAAGCCATTCACCAATTCATTTGTTGTCTACCTTGATGACATTCTAATCTTCAACAAAACATGGGATGAACATTTTCGCCACATCCAACAAGTATTATACACTTTGCACAACAGAAGTTCTATGTCAATTTGGAGATATGTTCATTCGCCATGCAAGAGATATAGTATCTAGGATACATCGTGGACACACATTGAGTACACATGGACCTAACCAAAATCTATGTCATCCAAGAATGGCCTACACCAAAGAATCTCACAAAGCTCTGCAATACCTTGGGATTGGCAAACTTCTATAGAAAATGTGTACTTGGCTTTTCTCAAGTCACTTAGCCATTGAATCAAATAACCCAAGGTAGAGCAAGGCAAAATTCACCTAGTCAGCCATACAAAAGAAAACATTTGATGAGCTCAAATGTAGACTTTGCTCTACACCAATGCTCACACTTTCAAATCTTCAACAAACATTCAAGATAAAGACTTTAGAATATTCACTTGGGGCAATCCTCACCCAACATGGCCATCTATTGCCTTTCATGGTGAGACCTTCAATGTAGCAATCCAACAGTACCCCGTATGACAAGGAGCTTTATGCCATTATCTAGGCACTAAGCAATGGAACACTACATACTAGGAAAAGAAATAGTGATCCACACGTACCACAAGCCGCTTTAGTTTCTACAAACACAAAACAAGCTTCAACAACAACAACATCAAAAGCAGTCATCAAAACTCCAATAGTTCCCCCATCAACATCAAGCACAAAAAGGGAAGTTTCAATCCAATAGTTTTTTGAGTCGACCTTTGATTCAGGGCCTCCTAACTATGCTTGAGGCATGTGGACATGAGATCAACTTGGGTATAATTGTGTGCATCTAATGTGAACTTCTTAGAGATCTATCAAACTTCACAAAGTTGTAAGCCAATTCCACATTTCTACTTGCAAGACAAACTCCTATAACACTTTGGGCACTTATGTGTATTGCACAAGGAAGAGCTACAAAAACTCATATGGGAGGCTCATCCTAGTAAGGTTGCAAGACACTTTGGAGGTGAGAAGACCATCAAGATACTACAAAAGTACTTCTATTGGCCACACCTCGAACCAAACATCGCCAGATATATTGAATTCTACACCGTATATGCCATAACCAAGTCAATCAACAAAAAACATGGTATGTACACACCTTTCACAAGTCCAACAAAGCCTTGAGAATCTATTTCCATGAACTTTTTGTCTAGATATCCCACCACAAAAAAGGGTAATGATTCTAAGTACATAATAGTAGACAATTTCTCTAAGATGGCAATTTCATGCCTTGGAAGTAATCAATCTCAACTCTCGAAATAGCTCAATTGTAATTTCAAAATGTATGGATTCATTTTGGATCACCATTCACCATCATCTGTAATTAAGACACCATGTTTTTCAGCCACTTCTATAAGGCAATTTGGTCACTAATCAAGACTCTAAGTACGTGGTACTAGACAAATTCTCTAAGATGGCAATTTCATGCCTTGCAAGTAATCAATCTCCGCTCTCAAAACAGCTCAATTGTACTTTCAAAATATATGGATTCATTTTGGATCACCATTCACCATCATTTCTAATCGAGAAACGATGATTTTAAACCACTTCTCAAAGGCAATTTGGTCACTAAAAACACAAAGTTTGACAAGTCTACTTCCTTCCATCCACAAACTAACAAACAAAAGTGGTAAATGGCATGATATTGCACCTTCTTCAACTGTACAACTCCAAGAAGCATCGCACATGAGATGAAAGCCTACCTTTCATTCAGCACAACTATGACAAACCTCTTCCCAACTCTATTGGACACAACCTTTTCAGGTCTGCTTGCATTCCAACCACTAGCACTGATTGATGTAGCTTATCCCATGTCACCATCCTTGGCATCAATTCCTTTAAGTTAAAAGGAAGTTGACAAAGTTGCCAAGTTCATTGAGCACGTTAAACAAATACAGCAATAGATGCAAACCATTCTTTAGAACGTAAATGCTAAGTACAAGCAACACCATGACAAACACCGTACACTACACACCTTTCAAGTTGGTGATCGGGTATGCTTACATTTGTAAAAGGAATAAGTCAAAAGACCTTACCACAAGCTTTGTCCACTTCAGTATGAGCTTTACAACATCACCAAGCAAGTAGGAGAAGACGCCTTTGAGCTCAATCTTCCTGCCTACCTTGGTATGCACCATGTTTTCAATGCGAAACTCTTACCTCATTACTATCCACTTCTGTTGGACTCTCCCAACACTATAAAGACTCTATTACCAATTGAACTCAATCCTGATTGTGCCGCCCAAACTAATACCGACCAGATCATCAACGTTAGAGTTAAACAGACACATTAACAAGAGATCCTCTCTTCCAAATCATGGAAGCAGGTCAAGTTCCTTCCAAAGGACAAAGGTACACAAAAGTGCAAGTTGCTCAGAAATTTCCACATCTCATTCTGCAGTTGCACACAATGGGGATCATTGCTTCTCAAGGAGGGGCAACTAACCTAGTAGGATTTGGGCACTCACGAGTGCATATCTCTGTCGGTACTAACATGTGCCTTCTGTTGCTCCATCAACAACACAATCATCATCTGCAAAACACATGGTGGCAACACAACAATCTAATTCCTCTCCAATCTTGCGACACATATCCAGTGGCACCTGTCCTGACATATTTGTTCCCCACAAACCATTGCAGCACCATACCTGGGTACTGACAACACAAAGGAATCTCATTGATGAACCCAGTATTCATTAATGCTGCAAGCAATCTTGCAACTACCCAACTGCTTCTTCACCCTTGTATAATATTGTGCACTGTCATTCTTTTAGGAGCCAGCTTAGTGGCAGAACAAGAGAATAGCTTAGACATTCAATACACCCAACCTCTCAGATCATGTACAGGGCTCTGTTGATGATTGTTTTTAGACAAGTCAACAATAGAGTAAAATACTGAGTATCCAACTCTCTCTTGAATAAAGCCTCTCGAATGCTAAACAAGGTGATCAATTAAGACAACTCCAAGGTTCCTTATTTATAACTTATGATGAACTCCGTGATTACATGTGATCTTGCTGGTAATCACAAAGGGACTTACGCTGACTTCTTCATACTTCATTTAACTTATCTCTCCTTTAGTGTGGATGATTTATGTACAATGCTTCGATAATAAAAAAGGGAAAAACATAGGGTTTAGAGAAACTAATCTAAGGTCAATGAAGAAATGATGATGCATGGACAGACAAGCTCCTTGATAAACCTAACTCCACTTCGCCAAGGATGCCTACAGCTACATGAAGTTGGTGCAATCTCCTAAGGATAGCGAAAGGTTTTCAAATCATGAAAGCTTATATAAGCACCCATTGAATGGCGCAACTCAAACAAGCATTCACAATCGAACTTAAGCAAATTATAAGGCTCAGACTAGCTTTACACAACACTTCACCAACGATGAATGTTAAAAGCATGAGCTAGGAGTTGATCAAATATTCAACACATACATACATTACATCAAAGAGCTTCTAATCTACTTCTAATCTACTTGAAACATCTCTCCACTTCATCAAGATACAAGAAACCATGTCATTCTACAAGACAACACTTAACACCAAACAAGCTCCAATGTCTTTGCATTAATCTTGAGAAATATTTACAACAACTTCAAGCACTCTCAGAGAATTTCGAGAGTCTCTTCTTACTCTACTCCTACAAAACTATTGACTACTCCTTTTACAAATGAGGCAACAAGGCCTTTATATAGAAGTCCAGATTTACAATGAAGGGCTAGGGTCAATTCACGTAGCCAAGGGTCCAGATCGTGCCAACAAGGCAGTTTGTTACAACAACTTGCTATTTTTAGTACACAATAGAGGCAATGAAGGCACGTTTTTCAAGAAGATAAGTATAAAATAGAATCTTATGAGCATCTTCCACATAGGCGTCCCTTTGGCTTCTTGTTTGTTATAGATGCATTGAATGTAGTCAGGCGATGTGGCAACATTTGATTGGATGATGACAGGTACATGCCACATAGGTGCCACCTCAGCATATTTATGGACTTCAACTGTTAATTCAATTTGTTTTGTGGGCATATTCCCAAATTGTATCATCTGTATGATGTCTTCGATGTGGTTGCTTTTGATGATAAACACTTGAGATGTATCTTGTTGATCTTGCCTTGTTCATTGTAAGTAGGATATGTATGATGCTTGTAACTCATTTAACTAACTCTGTGTTTCTTCTTTTGCAGGATGTAGATTGATCTTCTTTGGATGATACTTCCTGGAGAGTAGATGATGATAATGATGCTCCTTCATGTAGAGTAGATGATGATAATGATGTATACATTGATAATGGAGTAAGAGACTCTCTAAGACTTGAAGTTTCAGGAGGAACTTGAAGCTGAATGGATGAATGTCTTCGAACATGATGCAACTGATGAAGTATACTGGAACTTGATGTGATCTAACATGATGTCATTGATGTTTCCTCTGCAATAGCAATTTCTTGACTTCACTCCTTGGATGAAAGTGACTCCAAGCGCTTGCTCCTCATATGACTCCTTATCTCCACCAACGTTCCTGCAACACAGAGAAACAACATATCAATCAGTTCATAACACAAAGAAATAACTTTGAACATATGAATAACCTCACTTCAATCGAGGCGCACATTCAGTGTTATGGAGGTGCAAAAGTGCGCCCTAGCCTAAATGACCTTATACTCGCCATTTATGTGATTTCAATCAATTGAACATGCCTTAGAAGGCTTCTATCTTTCAAGCGCCTACGCCTAGATGTGATTTCTTCCTTAGGTGCAAATCCATGGTTGTTCAAGTGGAAATTAGCGCCTTCACTCCTTGGGCTAATTTGTTGATATTTTAACATTTTTAGGTACTTGTGTAGACTTCCCGAAGGCTATCCTATCTCTTAGGCATTAGATTTCATGATTTTAAGCTCCTTAGATTCAAGGCGCCCAAATGGAGTTGAAGAGACAGGAAAGTGCGCCTAGTGTTGGATTGGTCTTATGCTTGTCTTTTTAATGACCTCAAACAATGGGGAAAGCTTTAAAATGATCCTTTTATCAGAGCGCCTACTTTAAGATGCATCCTCATGTGATCTTTATCAAGGCGCCAAAGCAAGGCTCTACAGACTAAGAAGGGCGCCTAGACTATCCTTAGTGCAATTTCATGGTTTCAAACTCATTTTGATGGTGATATATGTTTAACTTAAACAATCTAATGTTTTTCCTCCTTGAATCCTGCCCAAAACTACTTGAGGCGCACATTTGGTTGGTTAGAGGCAAGAAAATGCGCCTAAGATACTTTTGGTCTTGAACTTGTTATTTAGGCGCCAAAATAGTTTGGTATTGGTGAAAAGGGCGCCTAGACTCTTTGACTTAATTTCTTGGCTTTCTAAGACTTTCCATTACTCTTCTAAGCCTCCAAGAAGTCCACTCATCCTTCATATGCTAGATTTCAAAGTTTCCTTGCTTCCTTCATGTAAGGCGATAAAGTGGATATTCTGAGTAGGAAATGGCGCCTAAGTTCAAATAGGTGTTCACTTCAAGGTTTTGTAATTCTAAGTCATCATGAAGGTCAACAAGATACTCAAATACATGTGGACTCCAACCTACCTTGCTAGGCACTCAAATGGTGCAATTTCCTCCTAGGCGCTATTTGAAGTTGATTTAGACAAACGGTGCGTCTAGATCTTTTTGATGAAATCAACATCCCTTGAGGCGCAAAAAGTGCACCTAAGTTCACTATTAGAATTCTTCAAAAGCTTTAAGTCAAACCACTTCCTTAGGCGCTAAAGTTCATGATTTCAAACTTGTTTCATTGCTAGGCGCATTTTGTGGTGGTTTTGATGTTAACGAGTGCCTAGATTCATTTACTTCACAAAATCCATATCAAGGCGCTTAGAGAAAGGTTTAGAGGTGGAAGAATGCGCCCAAACCTTCTTGTCTTCCATTTGTCTTATCTTTGCAAGAGATCATTCAATTGGGCATCAAATCTTAGCCCTGACACCATTCAGTCTCCAAGGCGCTCAAACTAGCAAAAATAATAGGAAATGGCGCCCAAGGTCTAAGAGATCTTTACTTCATCCTAAGGCGCAATGTGATGATCATATAAACATGAAAAGGCGCCTAAACTCTTGAATCATTTCTTTGTCAAATTTTCGATGTTTAAGGCCTTTTATATCAATTTTCAATCAAGGCGCCATCTTATGTAAGCCTCTACGCCCATTTTATATCAAGGAGCAATTTTGAGGTTGTTTGGATAATGGAAGGCACCTTGAGTCCTAGGCGGAGTTTTGAGTTACTGCAAGTGGAGAAATGCACCTAAGTTACTAGAGCAAATTCGCGCCCAAAACTGAAAATCCCCAAGGTTAGGTATATTGAAAAATATATTTAAGTATTCTTTAAATATTTTTCAATATACCTTTCAGGATGTTTGAGATAGGTCTTGGATTCACCGGATTTAACATGCAGATTCTAAAATTTGAGGGATCCACCAAATTTCAGACTTAGCCAATTTTCAAGATTTTCAGGATATCAGACTTAGTCATTTTTAAAGATCTCAGAACATCAGGATCAAGATATCAGGACATCAGGGGACTATTGGACTCAAACACCACTAACTTCATCATGAAATAAACCTAAAACATCATCCAAGACTTAATGCAGAGCATCAGAGCTCAAAAAAGGGGGTCCCCATTTGCAATGCGGCGATGTGTGATTAGGTCACAACAGGCTCTTGCATAATAAAACTTTGCATTACAGTTCAAGTTGAAGTGTCTAACTTGTGCTGTTATTTGTTTTTCCCTCATCTTCTAGACCCTGGTATAGTTCTCAGCCTCTGTCATTCCTATTTACACTTCCGCAATAGCACATTTAGTCCGCTGAATGTGTCTATCCTCCAGGTACAATCCTTGGCCTCGGACCAAAAGGGGCACAACAAATTTGTAGCATCTGCTCAAATTTTTTAAAGAGCTTTTTTCCAAATAGTAACCTTGGTGCAGTAATATTTCTCAGAGAAAATTTAACTGTGGTTGCAGAATCTTGAAAAACTGTGGCAGTAAGCTTGAAATTTCATGATGTGTGGAGAGATTAAGAAACCCCAACTAGGCAATGTTCTCATTGAAAATTTTCAAGCTTACACAAAAATTTTCTCAGCAGGTGCTGCTGAAAATAAAATCAGCCATATGCATTAAAATAGTCCCTGTGAAACATAAAACTTCTAGCCGACAACTGCAATGTTTTGGACTCTGCATTCGATAAAAAGATCTCACAAAAAATCACCACACATAAGCTTCTATTTGGAGACACAATCCTCTAATTCTCAGTGGAGTACCTGCACAGCTGAAGCCCCTCTCCAGCAACAATGCAGAGTCTCCAGCCAAAAAACACGACCACTCCTTTCTCAGGATGAGGAAAAAAAAATATTTTGAATAGCTGTTTACATCATGTCATGAAGCCACCTAAGGATGAAAAAAATAGGAGTTCCAGCCCTCTCCATGAGACCAAATCCTTTTGTATTGTTTTATACATTTTCACAAACTCTTTGCAATGTGCATGCAAAATTAACCAAACAATCCTACACATTCAATACTTTGTTCATTCAGCTAGGAGACCTAATAAATTAACAATTGGTACAAAGAAACATTTAATCATGTTATAGCCTCAGCTATAGGACAGAACCAATAGTTCAAGCCTTTGGAAGAAAAAAATAGTAATAATGGTTAATTCTGATTCGTGAAGAGTAAATTATATGAAGCCTGTTCCATTTGATTTGAAATTTAGATTGACAATCTTCTGGTAAATGGAAGAATCAATGAGTTGAGTAACTTTTTTGGGGGGTCTGAAGCCTCTTTACTTCAGGCTTCTAAAACTAATAAATAAATAAATGACTAATTATTATAGAAATATCCCATAACTTGGAGGGCATGCTATGTGAGGTTGTGAAGCATTGAAATATAGGTTGGTGAGTTTATACACTATTCTAGCAACCAAATTTCAACCCTACACCTGCAATATGACTTCCCAAACCATCAGTGCTGAACCCTCTGTCAATAATAATAAACAACTGAAATGTCACATAGCTAGGGACCCTGGCAAATAATAATAAGCAAAAAAGATATGCCATGCCTTACCAATTAGAATTTCATGCCATCAAAAATGGCTTAACAGCAATTGAAAACTTCGGGATATTAAAATAATAATAATAGTTGAATGGAATGAGCTCAAATGATAAATGCACATGCCCTTTCGCGAGACAGGATAAAATGTTAATCCAACATGCTGGGTGTGACACACTCTAACTGACAAGGCTGGGTGGAAGTCCCTTGTGACTTTGACAAGAGAGATTCCCCTTAATTGTGGCAACTAAACTAAAGGTTACCCCAAACACAAGAAAATTTGCCAAATAAGAGACTACAAATAGTGTAAATGTTGACTTCTGCTGGCTCTCATGGTTGATGGGTATGCTGGCTTTGGCAAGATCCAGGCTCAGAACTCCCAAAGACATTCGTGGGCCACTTGGTCATCAAATTACTTTTATTAAACATGCTTCTGGCTAGTCTTCACTATAAGTGTACCTTGAAACTAACTACTAAAACAGATACAGCTAATAATAATAATGCCAAAATATGCTTTGAGAACATCGAGGTTATCATAATGGAAAACCAGTTCATATCTCAGTAGACATGATAAAATATTGTGATTGACTAAACTACAGCATCCAAATTACAGTATGAATCATATTTGATAAAAGATGCCAGGTGCAAGTTCGGGATTAATTCCTCAAAAGAGAGATACCCTGAGTGATAACAACTAAGCCAAAGGTTAAAAAAATTAAGCAACACACCAAACTAAAATAAAGCCATATAAAAGCGAAAAAATATATATAATCCCATAACCTCTCCAATCGAGTTAAACAATTCAACAAAAGCATGCAAGCCACGACCTATCCTCTAGGGTTTTAAGCCGCAAAAGAAAAAAAGAAAAATCCAGAAATAAAAATGAAGTAAACAGAACACATACCAGCGATCCTTTGCCTGATTGCTTGAGCTGACAAGACTGATAGCCAGGGAATTCGTGAAAGAGATTATAAACCTCTCGGTACTTGACATCATGGGGAAGGCCTGCAATGAAGAGGGTTCGAACTTGATCGTGGTACGGCTGTGGCATTGGTAGCGGCTGCGGCTGCTGCTGCACATAGTGTGTATAGTGTGGCTGAGGTTGCGGATGAGCAGCGTAGTATGGAGGCGGGTGAAATTGTTGCTCCAGAGGAAATGCATGGTGATAGAATGAAGCAGGCGCTGGTGGGTATGCTGCCATTTCTTTTCTCAATCACCTGGTTTCCTGGTTTTTTTTTAATTTGATGTTTGAAAGGAGGTTTTATAGAGTGGATTGCAAGGCATGCGAATGATTTCTGTCACGAAAATCCCTGCTTTTTGTTTTGAGGAAGGGTGCAGGAAATGCAAAGCGAAAGATTTTTTATTTGTTTTTCTCCTCTTTCTATTGTACCTAGATGCCTATAATTTTTGCACGACTGGAATTTGATGTTCTGTGGGTCGCTTTTCGACCCTATTTTACAATTTTAAAATTTGTTAACGCCGTATAATGTGAATTGGTATATTTGTTATAGGGAATATAATATATTATTTTATTTAAGAGAATATAAGAAGGTAATGAGTAGTTGATTTTATTATTGTATTGATTTTTCAAGAAGTGAGATTAAAATGAGCTTGGTATATATGCCAAGGTGTCCCTTACGCATGTAAGGTTCTATTTGAAGGAAGGAATGGGGTGGTTTGCTAGTGGTCATTCTCGAGTTTATTGTTTTCTTTGTCAACAGTTGGTATGGCTTTCGTTAAACTTAAAATTGTGGAGAGAGAAATGGTGTTTAAGGGAAAGATAACAAAACTCTGGTTCGACAAGGTATTTGAGAAGTATTCGAATCAAATTTGTCCTACCATAGCTATCATTCTAGAGGAAGAGTTTATGAATGGGGATTAGAGAGTATTGGTTAACACAAACATGGCCACAGATTTCATCATGAAGTTGCAATCATACATCAGAGAAAAATCCATGGCTTGTTATCTCATCATTCACTACATCAAGTCGGAGTTGCATGGGGTTGGAATCAATGCTAGAATATGCAAATATGGTGGCTACCGACAACAATGTCAATGCCACCTTATCCATGGAAGTTCACAAGCCCTTGTAGATAAATTCAACACATTGGTGACTAAGGTGGAAAGGATTTTGCTCCACTTGGCCCATGGAGTGGTCGGTTTTCAACCTGGGTGTAATTACTTGGCTCTTAAGGCTCCGGTCGAAATGGTAGTGGTGACTAAAGTAGGTGACATGAACGTTGTTCATGATGTAATAAAAACTCTCATCCAGGAAGTAAATCTAGAACCTCTCATGATGTTAGTTGCCAATAACTCAAGTCAAAATGTGACTTAAAATCTAGTTGCAATGTGAGTTTGATATTGGGCATCTTGAGTAATACATGGTTGATGTGTTCAAAATATTGTATGGTTTTTTTGTCTTTTTGTAAATGGGTTTAGTGTTTATGTAAGGATGATAGATTGATATGGTAGGTGATAATGTGGAAGAAACATATGGATTTCCTACCATTTTCTCATGGCTTAAGGCAGGGTTTTGGGATGAGATTTAAATATATCTATAATCCATGGTTGATTGAACAACTATAATATTTTTCCAAACTTGTTGAAGCTAGAATTTTATATTATTTTACATATTAATATAATGGAATGGGTCCTACACATAATTTAGAGCCAACATTTATTTTTTAAATATAAAGATCAAATTTTTAAAATATATATTAATGTCTACAAATAAAAATATTAAAAAGTTACATATAAGCATATAATATTTACTAGGCTTTTCCAAAAGTAAAATTAAAAGTTACACATAAAAGTAAAACAAGTGTATTACCAAAAAAATAGCTCTTCAAATAAAAATAAAGTAAATAATAGAGATAAAATAAACTAATTCTTAAATAAAAATAAAAATTTATGTGTCCATGTATGTATGTAGTAACTAAAATAGTTCTAAAGTAAAATAAAATAACTCTTAAGTAAATAAAATAGCTTGAGAGAATGTCTCTATACATTTTCTAGTTAGATGTATTTAAGATATCTATACTAGTAGTAAATATATTAATTTAGAGTGTTTTGAACTCTTAGAATATAAGATTATGTTTGATTTTTTTTTTAATACATCAATTTAGAAACTTGCCTTTATTTGCATTAGTAAATTTTATTTATTTATTTTGGCTAAGTTTTAAAGTCAATCATTGTTCCTTATTTTTCACAATTCTATTTCTTATCTTCTTCGTCTTTCTTTTTTTAAAAATTTGAATAATTATTTATGAGGTTGGAGCATTACAAACTTATTAACCATCTTGTAATATCCAATTCTATTTCTTGGAACTCTAATTCATTTTGGGTTTGAGTTGTAGGTCCTCTAAAAGTAGAATTAAGGAATTGTACTTTCCACCAAGCATAAGATAGAATATTATTTATTCGAGGGCAAATTGTAAAAGTGTCCAAGCACAACCTCAGTTCTATTATAGTGGATTCCACAATCTATAGACAACCAATTCATCAATCGTTATAGCATTAAGGAGAAGAGATAAGTACAAACATATGGTTGGCAAATAAAAGGATGAAAGACCAAACGTTATGTAAAAAGCACTAATACTTGAATTTGGACTTCTCATGCGTACGCCTAAATATTTAGGCAATGTAGTGTATACTGGTAACAAGGAAGGAAATAATGTGCAGGTCCATTGATTAGAACAATTTATATCGATATTGTACCATACTTTATACATTGTATAAAAATTATTCTCAAATCTCTTTATCTCTATTATGTCACATTTGCCAATACAACTTAAGCTATCTTTTCTACATTTTTTTCAATATATTTTTATTGTTGTGTCAGTTATTTTATGCAAATGCATTACATGAAGTGAGTTATCCTTGTTAATTATCCCTTGAAGAAAACATTTGGTAATATTTTGTGTCGTAGTATTTGCATGATGATTTCTCGCTTGCTCATATGCAATAGTGAATTATAGAACACTATAAAATCCTATTATAGAAACTTGGTTTGAAAACACTTCCATTTTTACATTTTATTGATCTTCATAAATTGTTTTTTTTTTTACAATCTATATTTTTCTTAAAACATCAATTGAAAGGTAGTTATTTATGAACAAATTGTCATAAAATTTTCATATGAGAGGCAAGGATAATCGTCAAATTTCAAGTCTACTCACCAATGATTGAATTTGAAGGATAACATTTTAAGTATTTAAAACTTATTACACTATTTTGTAAGTGTTTCAATAAAATTTATCTATTTGAAAGGGAAAATAAGGTTTACTTGGGGTTAAATCTAGGTTAATTCAGTAAAAGAAGTGACATAAATATAATCAAACTAAATTAATTAAATATGGAAAGTTCATAGTTGAGAATAGTAAATTAGACGATGTGATTTAGAAATTGAACAAGATGGAAGATGATACTTAACTCAATAATTGAAGAATGAAGACCAAATGAATGAGATTTTAGAATTTGTCTAATGTCAACCCAGGAAATAGCGTCTCCTTGTCAACAATCTATATAGAAGTTTACACTAGATCTTTGCTTTATTAGAGGACAAGTTCATGGGTCTGGGACAAATTCATGGTCGCACATCTTTGAGCTCTAGATTTGTCATGGCAATCAATAGTGTTCTAATCTACAATTCCATCTAGCATGTGACCTTCTATCCTGCTCTTTCTAAATGCTTAGGGACTTGGTAATATTTTAAAATACCTTAAAGGATTGTTGTTATGTCACGAGGAGATTTCACCAGATCAATCCTGGAAAATAAAAAAATATAAAAAACAACAAGCAAGCACCTAAGTATGTAGATTCTTTACTCCTTTTACTACACCAAATCAAAGTGTGTCACTATTAATTACTCTCTAGAATGAATAATTGCTTGATTTCTTGATGGTTCCCCTAATGATTAGAGTGAATGCATTGAAATTTAAATTTTGAATTTTAAATTAGAAACACAAGTCACCCCCATGACTGTGGACTTGCCTTGAAATGGGATAATATTCAAACTTGGGTGGCTAATGATTATGTGGATAGGGGTATAGATAGGTGTGATAAGTAGGTGGATAAGGTGAATGTATAAGTGTGTGTATGTAAATGGATAGGGTAGAGCTAGGTGTATAGAGACATGTGTAGTGCAAATAGATGAAAATCCAAGGGGAATGAGCACAACTACCCACAAGAGTGTGTCATTTGTCGCTTTGTACATGTCCTAAAACATTACCTCAAAATAGGCACAAAACTAAGAGGAAAATGGCATGGGTATGCAAATTTCACCATTACATTTCAAATGTTGCCACTTTGAGGTGCATGTGAATCCTAAAATGTTCATGTCTCTCAAAGTATGTAATGCTTACAAACATGCATGTAAAGTAAATATTCAAACACTTGAAGGATATCACCATGGGGTCCATATAAAGTAATGAACCCTACGAGGATATGATCATGTGTATTCATCTTTTATGCATGTATTCTCCATAAGATAAGTCTATATAAACTCGTGTATCTATCTACATATCTAAACATAGGAATGCTACTGACAAGGTATGTGCCTCCACCCTCCCCTACCCCCAAAAATTGGTTTTATACATAAGATACAAGGAATTGTTAGAAGAGGTAAATAATACATAAAAAGTAAATGTAATGTTAGCATACAAGTTCATATAATCGTATGCATATAAGCATCTAATCATGTAATCATATGAACATCTAAAGCCATAAGTGTACAGAATGCATCATGCAAGCACATGGATTGGATATAACATTAAGGAATATAAGGTTGCCCCCAACATGGGCAATAGAATGTTGATGCATCCCTCAATGGCCAAAAACATCCTTGTAAGTTTAAAATGGCACTATGATAAGTATATACCCCCAATGTGGCATCCAAGAGAAGGAGCACACAAAGCTAAGGCAATGAGTCCCTGGTGGTCATGGAAATGATAGGTATGGAATTGAAACTATGGGCAATGGCCCAAAATAAGGCATGAAACCATAATAAGGGGTGTAAAGGCTGACAACTAGTATAACATCAAAATGATGGAGCAAGTTCCCAAGATATAGCAATAATAGGCACAATGTGTAAAAGAGGGAAGCATGCAGATACTCCTAAATGTAATAGAAAGGAGAGTGCTTAGCACAATGCCCCCACTGTAAGTGCTAAAAATGTGGCAACAAGAATACATAAGGTATGAAGGAAAAGGCATGTTACCTCCCAAATGTAAGGAAGTGGTAATGAAATCATAATATGTAAAGGGGAATGTTAATCATTTTACCAACTATCAAGATTTATTATGGTTAACTCTTCATTGCAGCTTCTACATGCTAGCTTCATAATCACAAGTCTCACCCTAAGCATGAGAATAGTTCACTACCTTCTTTCAGAGACTCATATACTAAACACAAGAGTAATACAAATAACTTTGATTTAGCAAGATCATATACAATCATAGAGAACTAATCTAGGAAAATAAAAAGACATTCATTATGTTGACTAGTGAACTATATCTGAACTAGATTTGTTGACTCTTCCATACATTTCTCCTTTTGATCTCTCTCAATTATGAATGAAATGTAGGGTTGTATAGGCATATCTTCCATGGTACTCAAAGTGGTGTGCTCAAAATGCATATGCATAAAGTTACATGCAAGAAGGTCATTGCTTAAATATGCACACTAATAGATCATTTATAAACATGTGTGTGAGGTTCAACTTCTTATAAAAGCATGAAGTGGCCCATAATGGTGCCAGCATTATCTTGGTGTAAAAAGTACTTCAACCACTTAGCCAAATTAAAAAAACAAAAAAAACTTGGAAAAGACAAATAGGCCTCAACAAACCTTATGGTGCAGGAATATCATCTACAACTTTTGCAATGTCTACCTTCTTTGTAGTTTCTTCAACCACACTAATAACTTCAATGCAACTAATATGATATTGTTGAGAATTTGCTTCCAATTAACACAAATGTTGTAAAAAAATGTTTGTTAGAAATTTAGCTTTTGTGATCAGGTGACAAATGGTATTTGCATCTATTAGGTCAATGGAGGATTTCCTGTTGGTTACCTATAAATATTGATGCTTCAAATTAATCTCATTTTTAGCTATGGATGATAGTTCAATGCAAACAACTAACACTAGAGGTGGGAATGAACCAATGTATTCCTTATACTTATGCTTGATGTCCCATTCTAGTTTAGTCATTTCTTTGCTAATTGCATTGACCTCATCATTACTGATGTGTGTGCATAGCTAATCACTTTCAAGGGCCATTAGATTTGCATAGTCTTCATTTAGTTGTGTGTCAATCCACCTAATAGGTACGAGCAAGGCTTACAAAACAATGTGGATTATCACCAAGTCCTTTAATTCATCTGAGTCAAGTTGAATGACACTTAAAGTTACATCAAGTTCATCAAGAAGATCTGAAATGTCCTTAGGTGGTAATTCCTATGCATTATCTTTAAAAGCTATTGGTTGGGGTGCTAATGTTTCCTAGACTAATGATGAAGTGTTGGGTGAGGCCAGTGGAGTGCATTGGATAGGAAGCAGTTGGTGGGTAAATGCTTGAGGTTGATTTATATGCACAACCAAAGAATTCATCAAGTTGGAAGGATTTTCTCCATAGACAAGGTCTAGTCATGCAACTATTATATCCTTCTTAAGGAGTCAAATTTTGGTTGAGGAAAATTGTAGGGTGATGTTCACTTGAAGGGCTACTTATGATACAACAGTTGTCTCTATTTTTTATTTCTATAATTCTTGTGTGACTTGTTCTACTTTATTTTTTACTATGTGATAGTAACTTTTAATTGCTTCTTTTTTGGTATGCCCTACGCTAGATTAATATGGGTCTTTGTTACCTATTGTAACATCACATTGATTGCAAGAAGGAACAAGGATGTCAAATTGCTATATGTTAACATGGACGGTGTGAGGATTATGCACTCTTAGTCATTTTCACTTGTCTCCAAAATCACACTGCAAGTTGTTACTTGTATGCAAAATGCTTATGTAGATGAAAGTGGGGCATTGGTAAGCTACCAAAATGTACTACCAACTCTAGATCCTTGGGCGAACATTATTTCTAATTCTTGGCCCATAAAAAGAGAGATAGGGCATTGTGGCTTTTGAGGTAGAGGTGTGTGATATTGTGCTCCAAAAGCATCATGTGGTAAGGTACAAGGAGGAGATGATGCATTGGAACTTGAAGCAACTAGAGTCTTTTGTGGATGACTAACAACAACACCAACTTTTGTACTGATTAATGCTATATCTAGTTGTAGAAGTTGCACTACCTACAACTATCATTCTCATGTGGATTGACATTTAGCCTCATAACCTTCCTCAAATTGGATCAAACACTCCCTAATCTTTTCCCTGGTAGAGAATCAAGTGTTGGTCCCTTTTCTTTATCAACTCTTATTTTTGTTGCAATGGTTGTTCAAGCACTTGCCTCTGTATCTTGTGCATAAGGTACTGGTGGGATTGATGTATTGATAGGAATCCTTTTAAGGCACCATTATCACTTGGTTTCCAAATAAGCCTTGTTGAGAACATATGTTAACTCGAATAGCTCATGTTTTAGTTCCTCTAGATCTCCACCCTCCACCCTTTTCTAGATACACTACCCTACAAAAATAGTGAGATTTGGAAATTAACATTTGAGTATTCCGCAACTAGTGTGGGTCAGACTTGAAAATTTGTTGTGCATTTCTCAATGAGAAAATCTACCCAATTATCCATCAAAGCATAGTGGTTTCTATGCTCCTACTTTGTGTTGCCTCTTTAAGAAAATGCATTTGCAAGTGAAGTACCATGCAAAAGGGGATTAGGCCTCGTGTAGCGAAAATACTACAACATATGAAGTATAAGCAAAGTACTATAGTAAAAATACTTACCATGATCAGATGCATCTTGTGCATTTTTATCATGTTGTTCGCCATATAAGTGACAAAGTCATACTTGGACCCGTTATACCCAATATCATAAGCAACAAATGTCCTCGGTAGTGTGTGTTCGTTTGGCATACACTTTTGCAGAATCTGTAGGCCAATAAGACGACAAGATACATAAACTTGAACATCAACAATGTTGCATACCCTTAATCCTCAAACTCCTTAATAGTTTTCAACTAGGCCATAAACATAGTCATTGCCAAGCTTCTTATTTTTCAAGGCTTCAAAATCTTTGTGTTTAGAGCCAAAGGCTTGCATGCAGGGAAACCTTGTAATCTTAATAACTAATAATGGCAAGATTGTAATGGACTTCCTATTCAATAATATCACTCCATGATGAAATTGCCTCAACAAGAAACATGCTAGTCTAACTAGTGTGCCAAAAATATAGGAAGTGATGCAGGTGCAATATTGTGGTTTCATTTAGTGCTTTACCATCCTCATTTTGTTTGCAACTAACATTGTTAGTTTTTGGGTCAATGACTTCCTTACCAAGATGCTCAATGATCAATTTGTAATATTTATCCATGAAGTTGTTTGAATCTATTGTCTTATAGGTTTTGATTTGGCCCCAAAGGTCCTCTTTTTGAGTGCATCCTACAGAAATGTTCATGTGGTTGAATCTAAGATCCAGTGGCATTGTGCTAGCTTCTACACTTTCACTAACATCATCTTGTGTTGGCTTAGGCTTTTGCCTAGTGGAATTTTTTTCTTCCCCATTGCTAACAAGTACAAATCCCTTTGGAAATTCAAATGACTGGCGACAAATACCACAAGACAATAGCCTCCAAACAAGTTCTAAAACTTAAATACTATAGTCACCCGTACAGTCGCGACTACTAAGACTACTAGTACAATGGTAATACTTGCTTCAAATTGAAATTGTTATCTCATTAACAATGGTGAATTCTAGATGAATTTTGGCAAAGCTTCACTATGAAACTGTGTTGGTAAAAATACGTGTAAAAATAACTTGCTTAAATAGGCTTAGTTAAGCAAACTTGGGGTATTAAATACCTCCTTAATGAGCATTCCATGGTCATTGTACGTAATTTTGTAAATCATTCAACTTGGTAACTTTCTATTCAAGTTAATTAAAATGGACATTTCACGTCATTTCGGTTCAAAGATTTGATGTCTCATCCTTACTTTTGTGCATGTGAGTCATTAAATGAGTCTATTCAATCAAATCATTTTAATCATAAATGAGTTTTACTATGTGCAAACATTAATTTTATGTCCTTTTTCTCAAGAGATGATCATTCCAATAGTGGTGCACAATAATTCATGCACCTTGCACCTCATTTCTTATGCTAATTAAAAACACATGCCTTCCAAATGGCAAAGAAATGATTACACAAGTGCTTAAATATTTTATTGCTAACACATGCCTAACTGGGAGTATATTGGACATCCCCACATAATTGCTCAATAGGCTTCTTCAAGGTGGCATAGCTAGCACTAGTACCAACAATTAGTGTTTAGTGTGCCTACAAGCAGTGGTTCGTGTGTTCAAATTCTTTAGGTTTTGTGCATGTACACAACATTTTCCTCCAACTCTAGCATCTTTTGATTGGGGCAATGTTACTTGATGGAATCATTGGGCATGTGTAAGGAGGTATTAATCATCATAGACAAACAAAACTAATATCTTTCAAAAATATTCCCTTATAGAGTGGCATGCATTCCACTTGTTTGTGAAATATTTTGAAGACCTCGATCATCATGAGGTACACAAAGCATCAGACCTATGTGTTTATCTTTGATAAAGTATACACATGTATTTTCAACATGTGCAAAATTCTTTCAATATCACACGTTCCCAAATTTACACTAGAATACTTCAATCATGATAAAAGTGCATTGTGCCCACACATACGCACAAAATTTTAGCAATAACCTTATAAGAACAATATAGATTCACGCAAAATAGGAAACAATGATCAATTGAACTAAATCTGGATCTAAGCTAATCTAAGAAAGTAGACATAAAATGAAAGAACTATTTCCCTAAGTACCATGTCCAAGACGACCTTATTTTTAGAGAGCTAAATAGACATTACATATCAATGTGGTGCATTTGTTTGACATAAAGTTGCAAGCGGGCACCATTTACTTTGCCATTTAAGATATTGTTGTTTAATGTAGCCAGGCTTATAGAACCATTTCGTGTAATAATTCTAATAACATATGGTCCTAACCAACAAACCTTCAACTTACCTAAGTGCTTTTGAAAATGGCTATCAAATAATTAAACTAAATCTTTGAGCTAGAATTCTCTTCACTTGATATAGTGATCATGCCATAGTCAAACTGCCCAAGTGCATGTAGGCCCCAAAATCCTGTTTGTGCTACATTTTCAAACAAAACACCTGATAAACATAATATAATTTTCCTGACACATACTACACTTAGCACTATTATTAATTACCATCTCTACACACTGCTCCATGAATCAAGCCTAGCCTTTGACCCTAAGCTCCATGGTGTGGTAAAGGAATTACCCCATAGGGAGAGACTCAACACACTTTTCTACTAATAATATTTTTACCCAAAGTAAAATTTCTTTAAACAATTTACAAGGTAGAGGAGTCAAGAGCTTACTTAAAGCTTGTCAACCAATGAGTAGGTTGATATTGTGAACTGAAGGATGTATGAATTAACAACACCTTTCACAAATATTTCAATGGACATGTCCATAGTAGATCTGAACACTTTAGTTGAGCAATCAACTAAAGTGTCCAAGCAACAAATCATGGATGAATACTTTGGCACTGGTAAAGTCATCTTGATAAGCACTCGAACAAGTGCTTGGTTAATTCAACCTAAAATTCCTAATATAATCACCACCAAATAATTCCTTCTCTCTCCATTTGTAATTTTTTGCATCTATTGGTGTCTCAACTTCAATAAACTCTTCTATTTTGTGTGAAAACCATTTATGTATCTCATTATGTGTTATTTTACAAGAAGTCAATGTAAATAGTACATAGAATCTCAAAGAAGGTCCCAACAATTGAACCAAAATGTTAACCATTGTACATACTATAAAGATTTTCACATTTCTTATAGTTAACTTCTGGTTGTAGCTTCTACACGCTCACTTCAAATCACAATTCTCACTTAAAGTGTGAAAAGAGTATAACCTTCTTTTAGAGACTCATATACTGAACACAAGAGTATTACGGCTAACCATGATCTAGCAATTAATCGTATACAATCATACAAAATTAATTTAAACAAATAATGAGACATCCATTATGCTAGCTAGTGAACTATATCCGAACTAGCTTTGTTAACTCTTCCATCCATTTCTCCTTCTGATCTCTCTCAATTACAAATACAATTTGAGGCTATATATGCATATTTCCTTAGCACTCAAAGTTCCATGCTTAAAATGCACATGTACAAAGTTGCATGCAAGAAGGTTACTACTCAAATATGTGCACTAAGATAAATCATTTACAAATATTCACATGAGATTCAACTTGGTACAAAATCACAAGAGTGGCCCATAATGGTGCCAACAAAGAAGTGTAATGCTCCCCAAGTATAAAGGTATGGCAAAGTAACCTTAACGTGTCATGGGGGATGACATAATGCTTCCCCAAATTAGAGGTGACTCTTAGAAGTAGAATATGTCAATGAAGGACCAAGAAGTAAAGCTCTAGAAGCATGATATGACAATATAAATGTAAGAAGTAACTATAGGGACTAAGATGTGTCTATGTATAAACTCATTGTATGAACCTGTAGGAAGCAAAATGTATCAATGTAAGACCAAAGTATAGGCTTTGATAAGCATGATATGTCAATGTGAGATCAATGTATACCGTGATGTATGAAAGTAGGAACCATGTGTAAGCTTTAGCAAGCATGATATAACAATATGAAATTGATAAGTAAGTTTTAGGAAGCATGATAGAGCAATATAAAATCAACAAGTAAGCTCTACGAAGCATGATATAACAATATGAGTCCAATGAATAAGCTCTAGGAAGCATGATATAATAATGTAATAGCTATGGATATGGAGCACGAGCCTAAGGAGGCAAAGGCTATGTAAACATAGACAAAGGATGAAGGATAGGCAAAAGTAATAAGCGACCAAGAGGGGAATGAGAACAAAATTGTAATCAAATAGTGAAAGACAAATTGAAAACCAATAATGCTTCGAAAGTGTGGGAGGATAAATACGTGAAAAAAATATAGAAGGTGAAATGTGTATAAAAAGGGCATAACAATATAGGCATATTCAAAAGGGTTGAAACATAAAATAAAAAATCCAAAAGGAACTAAGGCATTAAACTAGAAAAGGGAAAACCAAAGAAATATAACCTATAGGTATATACGAATATATGTTATAGTGGTGTTCATAAATCATTAAAGAAGTGCTTCTTAGGTACTATTAGGGAACAAAGATCTAGATAGGTGTGATAATCAATTTGTACAATACTTGAATAATAACGTATTCACCAAATTAATTCTCTTATCTACATTTTTTCTTAATAGGGCCTCCCTAAAATATAGGGAAAAAGGGTGAGTTACATCCATTGAGGAAGTTAACATCACTTTTCATAACAAGATGTTAGATTAATTAATATAAAGATAAATGTTAATTTATTAATTAATTAAATAGTTATTAATATGTTTTAAGTATATTTAATATATTATAAGGTTACACCTTATAATTAGAGTCTTTCAAATGTTATTTAGGCCCACTCGTGTTAAGGGAGGGCCTTTAAAAACATTATTCTCTAACAGGTACCACCATCTTAGGCTTGTCAACTACTGGAACATCATTTCCCAAAAAAACATCATCCAATTTATCTTCCTTTTGTTTTGTTTTTTCTCTTCTTTACTTGCTTTTTCAATAACATGTGTTTCATCTTGATATTCCTTTATGCTTGGTGAAAACATTTATTCAATATGCGTAAGATTAGGTACCTCTTTTCTTACCCATTCTTTCTTTTTAAGTTGTGGTTAGGCGGAGTGATACTCTTTTGATGCATCACCACTTCTTGTGTTAACTTCCATGTAGTCTTGATCCTAGGCCCAATATCAAAATCCTAGTGGACAACTCTCCAAATGAAAATTTAAATGAGTTATAGCATATGAAGAAGTTTGTTAACAAAATTAGAGAAAACAAAGATAAAGAGGAGATATAGAACTAAACAATGAATGCATTTTTATTCAACTATATGTTCTATACATGGCATACCCTGAAGAATGGTGTATGGTTTTTTATCTTTTGCTTAGGTGATCCCACAATAGTACATGTCCCACTTTTTGGTCTAAGTGGGACACACAAAATCAACAATTTTCAATTTGTGTCAATTATATTGAACAAGTGATCAAGAATTTAAGGATGATGTAAACTAATGAGTTGTGAAATTTTCTATGTAGATTCAAGTTGTAATTTTTTTGAATTTTTTAAAGAATTATTTCTATCATTTCTATTTTTTATTTTTCAATCAATTTTTATTTTTTCTATTATTTTTTATCAAGTAACATTATTCCATATTGTATAACCTTCACTACGAATGAAAACTTTCCACGATTTCTTAGAATTAGATTATTAACTCTAGTATCTAGTGCATAGATATTTTTTGGTAAATTTTTAATTAAATATTCTATTTATTATCATTTTTTTAATAAGTTAAGTGAGGGGTAAGGGATCTCTCCCTTTTTATTGAAACATGAAAGATTTTACAAAAGATTCAAGCCTTGAAGATGGGAAGAGATAAAGATTTTGTGGAAAACAAACATGACTTTATTTGAGAAACCTAATTGTGGAGACCAACATATTAGCAAGAGTTTCCCAAAAAATTATATTAACCCTGATTCATACCCCTAGAATTGGTATGGGAGTGGAGAAGCATTTGATGTGGACTTGGATCATTTCTTATTGGAGCTCTCTTTTGCTTCTATACAAGAGTCTATAGTCCATTTTCATTTCCTACATCATTGGTTAATGGCTAAGAAGCATCAATGGCTTGATGTGTCATTCTTTCTTGAACCTCATTCTGCTTGGGATATTTTACTAGGGAGGGAGTTGCTTCAAGTGGATCGTGTTAGAAATCTCTACTTTCAATCTCTTTTGTGTATCTGACGAAGGGCTTGGAACAACTTTTGTGACTTTTATAGAGAGATGGAGGATGAGAGCATCTTGCCACCACAAGGCTTAGCAAGCCAATTTATGTCTGTGGCTAGGGAAATTTGCAACAACATGGATTATGTCATAGCATCTACTATAGTGAAAAGGCAACCCTTCGTAGATTTGCAACTTTCAGGGTAATGTATATAGAAAGACTCTCCTTTGATATATCTAAATCAACAAGAATATGAGCAAAAGTTGTATGGGTGAATGTTGTGGTGACCTTATCGGTCACTAAAAAAAATACCTAAAAAGTTTCCAATGGATCCAACGTGTGACTCAATCTAGAATTAAAGCAATAGATTTGGAAGGTGAACCCAAATCAGTATGACATTGAAGGATTCTATGGAGGGTTTAAAGTTGGGATGACATAGTTTTAGCATGAGAGTGTGATATCTCCAAATCCATAAATGATCACAAAGGATATTGTCCTGATCTTTGATAGAGTCAAAAGTTGCCATGAAAAACCCTTGAGCACAAGGGTAGATTTCTAGATTGGTTGTCATGAGAGGGTTACCAGTTATCAATTATCCATTTGTTAAAATCAGGAAGGCTTAGCCAGAGATGATTAAAGCAACTAACCAAACCATGTGTAACAAATAAATTTTCACCTTTGACCACTTTTTCTCCAAACTCTAGAACTAAGGAAAGCTTAGTGCAGGTCAAGAGGTAAATTTTCCTTTTGGTTGATATCTACAAACCCTTAAAACTTATATCGGACCTGATGTTATCTAATGAAGATACCTTATCTAGACCGACTGAGTCGTCATGTGGCATGGATTAAATGGTTGATGAGGGAGCCCTAGTAGAGGCCATGACAATAAAGGAGGTCCTAAGATGGAATAAAACCTTCTTTTTCTGTCACATGCAAGTGTCGGTCGTGCTCAGGATCCACTTTACCAAACGTGGAGGAGCTAATAGGGGCATAATCATTGTCTTTGGATGATCCAGAGGCAACTAGGGTTTGGGTGGAGTGTCTAGGAGTACCATCATGTTATACTCTTGAAGCACATACTTATTATCAACTTTTAAATTAGTACTAACAATTTTTTTATTTCTATATTATTCCTTAACACATTTCTCTTAGCATATATATCAAAATTAAAATTTTCTTTTTTCATTGAAACAAGGACATCCATATGGAGGGTAGTGCATTTTTCCAAGATTTTTCTAACAATGTTTGTTACTTTCCTAGTGTCTTGAATGGAGGTCATTACTTTTTTGTAATGGACATGTATTCATTATAAAATTAAAAATACATACAATATTAAAGAAAGCATAATATATATTATATTTCTTGGAAAGTTAACACTAAGGGATACATGCTTATAAAATGGAATTACCAAATGACTTCATTAGATCTCTGAAAAGCTAAAGCAAAATTACCTTTTTGTCAGCATTTTGATAGGTGCGGAGGAGACTCTATTGGGGGTTTGATTTCAACCTAGGGGGTTCTATCCAAGGGGGTTTGGTCTAACCCCTTCAATGCAACCCCCTTAGGTGGTACCATTGTAGGCTTAAATCGTTAGTTTTTCTAAAAAAATATGTGATTTCATGCAAAAATCAAGATGTCCCACAAGCGAGACACACTATTGTGGGATCAACCACCAATTAATCATCTAGACTATGTTATATAGATGTATATGTAGTTTACAATTCTTCATGTCATAGAGACCAAGCCACTAAGAAGTTCAACCATCTCCTTGAGAAATGGAATCATTTACATGATTGGTTTCTCATCCCCAAATGGTTGTCGAGTGAAACTGATTGTTGGTGTGTGAATTGGCATGTCTTAAGCCTTATGGATGCCAACTTGGTTTCCACACCAACTATTTATCTGTAGACTATAGATTAATGCTCAAGACAAGCATTGAGCAAATATGCGAATTAAACATTATGATCTTGCTAGGTGTACTAGACCCAATTAGTGCTATGTTAGAAACTACAATTTATTTAATTGATGAATCTTTGCCACATAAATGTATGCCTTTTCAAAGCATGTTGCATCATTGTTGAAGCATGTGCAACATTTGTTAGAGAGTGGATATGGATCTTCACATTTCCTAGATCATTTAGTAGGTGCTCTAGTGTATCTAAGACATGAGAAGTAGCGTCATAGTTGTCACAAGCTATCAGGATGGTCTGAGTGTTACCATAGGTGCCTTGTTTAGTGAATCCTCCTAGACTAGTCACCTATCCTTGTAAAGCAATAGTCTCAATTGCATTGAATTTAGAAAGTAGATGTATTGCCTTGACATCTAGTTATTACTTGGTAAACCATTTGGATTGCTATAGGAGTTGAGCCTTGGCTTCTAGCTATGATGTTAGAGAGTGACTTTTATACCTTGGGTGTTGCAAGAGCCAAGCCACCCTAGTTTGTAGGATTGTAGACGAGGCATGATTAGTGTTAGGAAAAGGATGTGTTGTACACCTTACATAATAACAAAATATTTTAATTACATGTAAAATAAATATTTATTTGCGATGCATCTAAGAAATGTGTTTAGCCACATTAATATTTATTTGGGTCCACTTGTAAAGTTGTATGTAACATTGGGTTAGTTATTTTATGTGGGAGACATAGAATAATTAATATTTGAAAAACTTAGTACCAAAAAGTAAAAACTTAGTAACAAGAATTAAATGAGGGATCAATGGTTGTGTATTCATGGTTTTGAGACACATGGTTTTCCCAATACCACAAGTTGTATTTGTGCGAGCTTAAGTCTATAAAAGCAAGCACATGGTTAGTGGTTTGTGACGGGTCATCGTTAAACCTCGTATTTTATTTTAACAATTAGTTTGTCAACCAGGGTGGCGTTCGATGGCTATTTGCAAGAGGAAGTCAAATACTCATCTCAGTGATCTTTTTAAGCCTTTTTGGAATAAAACAAATGTTGATACAAAAATAAAATCTTATCTAAGAAAGCATTTAAAGTCTAATCTACAAAAGCATTGAGAAATAAACTAGAAAATCATGTGAAATCTTACTAAAAAAGCATTTAACATTTAGAAAGAAATATATAAATAAAATAGAGTTAACTACAGAAATGAACAGTAACAACTTTAGTACTAACTACAAAAAAAGAACAATCCTGTCAACTACATAAATGAATAGTTATTTCACCTATGATTTTCTAGCATGACTTAGAACAATGAATAAGACATGGTTTCAACAGAACAACGAAATAAAAAACTATAGAACCCACTTTAAAACAAACCAACAACTATGGAACCTGCATGTTAGAGACTGTTTACTACCACATGTCAAACACAAAAGATTGCATATTACTTTTCAATGAAACAATACATGAAAATCATAGAACATGAAGAAAATGAACACTTATCTAAAGACACAAATCTTTAGTCCAAATGAGTGGTCAGCTCCTCGGAAATTCAAACTTGTAGAAATTTAAACTAACATAACATGGAAATTCACAACGTGTAATACATATAACTAGATTCAGATTACTAGATATATTTTTCTATCCATCTATATCTCAAATCAAAGAAGTGCAGTATTATATATTCTTTAAAATAGAATCTAAGAGTAAGCCTATGATCCAGTGTATCGTGGTTGCATGCATTACATCACATTAGAGATTTTTAAACATAAACCATTAATAACATGGTGTTCATTTTTCAGCAATAACAGAGAAATTAAAAAAATTGATGAAATTAACTCCGAGTAGAAGTCTTCTGAGTATTTATGAATCATATCTATTGTTGTGCATTGAAGGAAAAACAAGTACATTGTGTCCCGTGGATGTAGTGGTGTTGAGGCCTTTCCAGAGCTATTTTATGGGGCATGACTTCCAGCACTACTATTCCAAAGCATTCCCTTCATGGTATTTCCTTTTCCTCCAGAGTTGTCCCTTTCAGTGCTTTGTAAGGTCCTGCAAGCAAAACTTGGATCTTTTGCAACCACAAATATTAGCTTTGAGGTTCATTTTAACTCAAAATAGAGAACAAAGTATTGCACACTATTTTTATCTAGATAAACAACAATCTATCATACAAATAGTCAAACATAAGCATGATTAGTTCATTAGGCTACAAAAGAAAGGTGATTTGATTGGATATATGATGAGGTAAATTTTACCTCATTAGTTTGGCCTGGCTTGTTGGTTTATTGAGTGCTATTTCATTGTATTGAGTTTCTCTTGTGAGTGCATCTATGAAGCATAGCATGGGATATGTGGTTACGTGCTTGGACACATGGAGGATGCATTGGAGGAGCTTGATGTTTCAAAAGTATTCATGTGACTTTGTAAGTGTATTGTAATGTTTCATTATTGAATAATACATTGAGTGTGGATCCTTTTAGAGGCTGGGTTTTTTTCCCTCTTGAGGGTTTTCCTAGGATATATCTTGTGTTAACTTCTAGCTTGTCTATTGACTTTTTCATTATGGTTATTCTATAATCTTGTATGCATCATTATCTCTCATAGAGTTATGTAGGAAATGGTTTGATCAACCTGGTAATTTCCTAACATGTGGTATCAAAGCCATGTTCATGGTTGTGTGAGGATCCTAGTATGCTATATTCCTAATTAGAATAAGGATAAGCACTTGTGGCATTGTTAACCTTAATAGATGCATTTATTAGTCTTAGTTATTCCTTAAGATAACTTAGGATGAAAGGGGTTTATCCCTACATAGTTATGCATATAAATAATGAGAGAGAGACTCTCCCAAACCATCATATCATCTAATATTGAATTCACATACTATTTTCTGATTATTGGAGGTCACCCCCTCGAAGTGGTCTACTATTTTACTGGTTTTTACATTTATCTCCAAGAAATATCATAACAAGTGGTATCAGAGCTATGATTTGGGTCAAGAATTTTGTTTCCACAATAACTTTTAAACCATTGCAAATTTGGACCCAATTTTTTTTTGGGTTTTGAGGTATTTGGTAGGTAAGGTTCCAGGTAAGATTTTAGAGTTTTGTCATAAGTTTTACGCAAGTTATTTTAATTTCATATTTTTCATTAATTAGCTCTAAAGGCCACAAATTTCAATTTTTTAAAAAAAAATTTGCATTTTTGGAAAGCTTATATAAAATTAGGTGGGGTTAGTTCTTTTTAATTTATTATTAGAGATAAAATATAGTCTGCAATTTAGTAGTCAAAGTTAGGTCAACATATTTTATTATTATGCTCTATATGCCACAATTTTTGGAATTTTTGGAATTTTTATATTTTTGGAAAGATATTGAAAAACTAGAGTTTAAAATACATACACATAAAAATCCATGTCATCTTTGTGATTAAAAAATTTTTCTAAAAAATTTGTATCCAATGACCTTTATTCTCCACCACCTAAAATTGAAGGTAAAATTCCTCTAAGATGTGAAACAATGGTACATTTTATTAAGAATAATTTGATTGACCCATTTGCATCATATTTCAATAAAGGTTTAGATAGGTTTAAACAAGAAATATTACATGAATTGAAGTCCCAACAAAACCACCTAGGTGGGTACGACCCTAATAGACAAAATCAAGGGATAAAACAACTTTTTCAAGATCCAAAATTGAACCTACCCAAAATAAATATCCCTAAGTTTGATGGTACTAATGTAACTTCATAGATAAGTCTCATGGAAGAATACTTTAAGATTCATAATATAACAGATAATGCAATGGTTGACATAGCTTCGCGACATTTAGATTATGAACCTTACCAATGGTACCGATGGATGATGAGTAAAAAGCAAGGGCAAATGATTAGTTGGAAATAATTTACAAATGACTTAATAGCCCATTATGAGCAACTAAGGAATGGAAGCTATTTCACTCAACTAACAAATTTAAAACAAATAATGTTAGTAGCTAAATATAATGTTGAGCATATGAGATTAGCAAGTCAAACTCAAGATGTGACACCTTATGAAAGGCTACAACTCTACATCAATGGACTAAATAACCAAATTAAAAATGATGTTTTTTTTGGAACATTGGACAATTAGGAGAGCTATGCAACAAGCATTGCATATTGAGAAACATAAATCCACCACCAAAAGTACCACAACCATAGGATTGGAAGATAAAATTATGACTAATCTTATTGATAGAAATGAGGAGAACTTACTTAACCTAAGAAAAATTACCAAGCACTCTCCTCAACAAGACAAAAATAAAAGAGAAAAAGATCTATGCTCAAATTGTGATAGAAAATGGTTTAGGGTCATAACTATGCCAATAGTGATAAAATAATAACAATTATCAAGAACCAGGTTGAAGAAAAGAGAGAAGTAACTACAAAAGAACCAAATGTGGAACTTGAGAAACAAAATTGCATCAATAGAAGTTACACTCAAGGTCAAACAATGGAATTAAAAGACAAAAATAATTATATTGAAAGAAATGGGGATAACTTATTTAACCCAAGACAAATTAACAATCTTCCTACCTCTTGTCAGAATGGTGGTAGGAAATGACCTAGAAGTCATAAGTGTACTAATAGTGAGAAAAAACTAAAGACTATCAAGAATGAGGTTGAACAAAAGAAACAAGTAGCTACAAAACAACCAAATGTGGAGCTTGGGCATGAGAATTCTAAGGAAGTACAATGTACTACTATCTCCCTACATGCAGTAAATGGCACAAGTGCACCACAAACACTCAAAGCAATTGGTTATATCAAAAGGAAAAAGGTGATAATGTTAGTTGATTCAAGTAGTACACACAACTTATTGAAAGAATATTAGCTAATGAGCTCAATTGTTTTGTGTATCCAATATCTAAATTTCAAGTCATGATAACTGATGGGAAACAACTCCCTTGTGGTGGTAAAGGCCATCATATAAAACTCTCGATGAAAAATTACCAAATAGATTCATAAATGTTCTCTATCCCAATTGGGGAAGTAGATGTATTTTGGGGTGTACAATGGCTTAGACGGTTAGTGGTGCAAGAGCACCTAACACAAGGTGGCCTTTGTGAGGTATTTAAGTCATGTTTGGCTTTGAAATCATGTTTTGAGTTGTAATAAGGTCTATTTGACCAATGCATGTAATTTCTGTTAGTATCTAGGTTCATTTTGTATGTCCCAAGTGACTTAGGGGACTTTTGTCAAATTGTAACCGCATAATGCCAAAAATAGGCAGTTAGGCAGTTGGAGGCTATTTAAAAACAGTGGTCTCCCAGCCGCTTGGAATCGATCTCCCAGCTGCTTGGAATCAATTTGGTACTACTCTGGGCGAGTTTATAAACCCAGAGGATTGAACCAAATGGATATATCATTTTCATTGTAACTGAATGCAATTGTGCGTATGTAACCGAGCATTGTGAAGGAGAAATCAATCTTTTATGTGTTGTCTATTTGTTTCCATTCTTTGTAAATATGAAATTGCATAACTGTAGATTTCTTTTCCCTTATGTATTTCTGTTGTTGTGAAATGTCGATGTGAAGCATTCCACTGGTGAGATTTCTGTCGAAATTAGTGGAATGGCTTTGTTGTACAATATGTGTTTTATGTTTCCTGTTATGTTTCATGATTTGGCGATGCAGATGTTCCAGATCGCGGGTTGCACATAGTAGATCACCTAGCATCTCCATGTGCTAGGGTTTGATTGGAGGAGTTGGAGTTGTTGTCGGTGAGACAAAGGCCGTCGAAAAAGCATTCCTCGCTTAGAGCGACAGGGGGGATCTGGCCGAAAAGAGAATCGAGCCATTGATAGAGGATCAGTTGGGAGGAATCGGTGAATCGGTGACTCTGTGGAAAGTCTGACCGATAGGGAAGGTTACGCCGAAGGTAGATGCCATCGGGCAGAGGTGCAACATCAACAGAATAGTTGGAAACATTCAGCGAAGTCAAGAGTCTCACCGAATGTATTGCGAATGTATATCGCAAATGCATGTGGGGGAATGTACATTGAGAATGTATCTTTCGTCATATACAAATGTTGACTGGGCGTAACAGTGAATCAGAGTATTGCCACCGGTAATAGCAAGTCAAGCCAAGCATATATTGCGAATGTGTATGAGGCTCCCCATCAGTTAGGAACAATGACTTTCAATTTTCAAGACTTGTCCATGGTTTTTAGTACACATGGGAAAATATTTAAACTTAGAGGGATACAATCACCACCAAGTCAAATTATTAGCTCCCATAGGACGAAGAAACTACTTAAGAAAGGTTCTTTTAGCACAAGGGCACAACTGCATTTTGTACAAGCACAAGATGTGAAAATTCAAGATCAACCAAAGATTCAAGAGATCATTCAACACCATCAACATGCATTTCAAAAACCTAAGGGTCTACCCACAGTCAATGACCATGATTGTGCCATTGATTTAATACCAAGAAGTATTATTCATCCCAATAAAAGTGCCTATTCATTCCCAATGATTATGGTTAACAAGAAGGATGGTTCATGGAGAATATGCCCACATTATAGGGAGCTCAACAAGCTCACTTTTAATGACAAGTTTCATATTCATAGTATTGATGAATTAGTAGATGAATCTAATAATCTAGTTCTCTTTACTAGGTTAGATTTGCATTTAGATTATCATCAAATTCAACTAAAGGAAGATGATATAAATAAGACTGCATTTAGAACACATGAGGGTCATTATGAATTATTATTTATGTCATTTGGTGTCATTAATACCCAATCAACTTTTTAAAGCCTCATAAATTCAATGTTCCACCCATTTTTTCAAAAAATGGTGTTTGTATTCTTTAAAGACATCTTCATCTATAGTAAATCATGGAATGATGAACAATTCATAGAAAAGATTCTAGAGTTACAAAGTGTTGAGGGCAGCACTATTTTAAAGGGGATGGGAATGTGAGGATCCTAGTATGCTATATTCCTAATTAGAACAAGGATAAGCACTTGTGGCATACTTAACCTTAATAGATGTGTTTATTACTCTTAGTTATTCCTTAAGATAACTTAGTTAGGATGAAGGGGTGTGTCCTTACATAGTTATACATATAAATAATGAGAGAGAGACTCTCCCAAACCATCATATCATTTAATATTGAATTCACATATTATTTTCTGATTATTGGAGGTCACCCCCTCAAAGTGATATGCTATTTTATTGATTTTTACATTTATCTCCAAGAAAATATCATAACAGGTTGAGGGGAGGTGTGAGCTCCCTAGTTTTGTTTTACCCTTGTTTGAGTAGATCTAGTGCAAAGTTGATGCCATGGCAATGCAAGAAAGATTTGAGACATCTCAAGATATGAGGGTTTTGTGCAGGTTGTTGTTTTGTAGATTTGGGGTTTTGGAGTTTGCAGATTTGTTGTGTTTATTGTAAATTTGGGTTTTGAAAAATCTTGGCAAAAATGGGTTTCTTGGATGTGCTTCAGATCAGGGTTTTATATTAGAGGTTACATAAATGATCTCTAGGGAAAAAACAAACCTCACCATTGGATCTAGAGGCCTGAGACATGAAGATTGACATAAAACTTGACCTATTTTTGCCATGAGGGCATGAAGAAAAAAAATACCCCCATGTTCGGTCGTACGACCACATGGTCATCTAAAGGTCTGTAGAGTTGAAAAAAAAATTCCTACGCAAATGTTGTTCTCTATAGTTTTGAAAATATTATTGAATTTTTTTGAATTAAAAAAATGTTTTGAACTATAGAAAAAAAAATTAAAAATAGATTTGGGGGGTACAGGGTCCCCAGACCCCCGTACCCTAACCCCTGTACCGAAGTGACAATCGGTACCCAATGGCACAACAGGGATTGTCGACCCCCAGTCAGCAAGCCCTTAGGCCCTTGGTCTCAGCCCCTGGTCATGGCTGACTCAGCCAAGCCCCTCATGGATTCATTTTTTTTTTCAAATTCGAACTTCAAACAAGACATAAAATCAGAATGGAATCCTCATCAAATCTGCAAGTGGTGAGAATTAAAAAATTTAAATTAAATTTGAATTCCTTTGAAATCTACTGTACCAGCCAACCTAAGTGCCACGTCAACATCACCTACACCACCTCAACAGAACCCACCTGCACATTGATGACGTCAATGATGACATCATCCATAAGGATGATGCCGTCAGTGATGACATCATCCGTAAGGATGATGCCATTGTTGGCCGTATGACTGTACGGACAAGGTCCCACCAAGGGGCCCCTTCTAGCCCTCGGTGGGTATTTTCTTTCGGGGGGCATAATGTTCACTCACGATATCAGTTTTTTAACTTCTTATATGAGTTAGAAAGCTCTCTTTGAGAACTACACAATGATATAGGTTTAGTCATTAAATTTTGTTTTTTGTGTCAGAATTTGGTGTCTAAAGCCAAGCATTGCTCTGGGATAGTTATTTTGTCATAACTTTTGCATACAAAATCATATTTTCAATTTCAGATAGGCATTAGAGAGCATTTAGATGAATTTTTAGGCATAAACTTGTGGGAGTGCACGTTGTTATGAGACCATCATCATGGTATAGCAAGTTTTTAGACTTGACACTTCCAGGTACAAGTATACAGGTGTTTTTAGAGTTCAAACTTTGATAGAGACAGGTACATAGTTTGTCTTGTAGTTTGAGGACATTGATACACGTGTGAGACTAGGAGTCTCAATTCAGTGGGAGTTGAGTACAGGTACAATAATGATGATGATTATGGTGTCATGGATATGCAGATGCATTTGAGCATTGGCATGACATGATTATATATGTGGTTGACAGGTATGGGTTATGATGATTGATTCATGATTATAGGTGGTGGTGTGGTTCTTTTTAGGAGATTGTTCTTATCTCTTGGATGCTTGATTGGTTCCTTGACTTTGGTTACTCATTTGTGGACTTGTTTGGCAAATCAAATATGGGGTTGATTTGGTGTTTAAGTCTTGAAGCCTATAGGTTATCTTCTTTGTTATGTTAGTTTGCAAGTTACTAATGTGATGATGAGTTTGCATGTTGCATTGGTTTGGGATCTTCGAATTATGCAACTTATGGATTAGCTACCCATTGGCTGTAGTGGGATGACTTAGATGTGGACCATCTATATCCACGAGATTGATTCAGTGTTGATTGAGACTTTGGTTAGTTGGCCTTGTCTGATTTGTGCATTGGTATGTTGCATTGGGATGAGAGGATGGATAATTAGAGTGCCTGGATAGTCAGTTATTGGGACTTGTAGCATGTTTATCATGATGTCATGGATAGCTTGGTTACATGATTTAGTGTGAGCTTTTGATAGTGATGATTTTATCTTCTTGTCTTAGAGATCTTGGTTCTACTTTGGATTTATTGGTATTATAGTTGTGTGTGTGGACCATGATGATCTTCATTTAGGAGATGGTTATCATGATGCCATGTGTAGCTCAGTATGATGATTTAGTGGGAGCTTTGGAAATGATGTGGATTCATCACTTGGTGATGGATGATCTTCTGTAGTGGTTGTTGGTGTCATGCAGGAGCTCTTAGATTTTGTTTCTTGTATGCAGTGAGATTTTTTTAACATCTTCAGTTCTATTGATAGGGGATGGTTATCTTCATGTGATTTGGAGATGTTGACATCTTGGTACCATGGAGGACTCTTAGAGTCTTTGGTTGAGGTGTTGGTTATGATTTATTAGTTTTGATAGTTGATCCTATTTTACAAGATGGTTGGTATTGTGTCTTGGTTTACTCTTGATTCTAAATTAGAGTGTTGGCATGGTATAGGTTCTCTTGAGACCAAGATATGTTCTTTGGAGCATGTGATCTCCTAGGAGGAGATGTTCGATAATGATGTAATGTTGTGTTCCTAATTTTACAGTTGGAGTTTTGATAGTGTTCTTGTTGGTTCTCTTGGTATTGAGTACATTGGTCATATGCTTGGGAGATTCATGATAGTGAAATGTTGCATTTGGAGCTTAGCATGGATTGATCGTGGAGGTGCTCATGGATACTTGGAGACTTGGGTGAGGTTGGAGTTTTCTTAGGATTAGAGACATTTGTTGGGATAGTTACTCTTTGGAGGTTTCAGCAAGAAGACCGAGTAGCCTTCACCTGGATATGGACATGAGTTCATGGGCCTTAGAGGAGATTGTTCTTGGAGAGAGTCATTGTGGCTTGGTGTATGCTACAGAAGCATTCTCATTCCCCACTCTTGGTCTACTCAGTGGATTATCTTCTAATAGGTATTGCCCATCCTATTTTTAGATGCATTTTCTTTATGCTTTATCTTCTCATGGTTATGGATCTTGAGCTATGGTTGTTGGTTCTAGAGGGTCCATTTGAGGGATATTGGCATGGTTATATCCTTGTGCATATGAGTTTGATTTATGATATCCTTTATGAGGAGTATAGGAGATGTTTATTGGGCTTATTGTTAGTTATGGAATGGTTATGAGTTTGGTCTTCCTTGGTTAGAGAGGCTTATGTATCCATGTTGTTATTACATGATACATATGTTTATTTGATCTACAAGATTGAATGGTTTGGTGTTGTTAAGGCTTTTCATTTGGGGTTGTAAAGGAGATCATACTTGACATAGCTTAGCACTTTGAGGTTTTGGTAGAAGGACATGTTATGATATGATTTATAGGTTCTCTCGTGTTCTATGGCTACTTCCTGGAGGTTCATGTTTATATGGTTTGACTTGGGAGAGTTATGGTGACATGTTATGAGGGAGTATGCAGTGTTTTGTGTGTTAGGGTTAGCCAACAAAAGATATCAATTAAATGCAAATAAAGATTAAACAGAGGAATGGAAACACACATAAATAATAACAGCGAGAGACAAGTTTTAACGTGGTTCACCAAACTCGGGCTACATCCACCAAATAGAGAGTCCAATATTATTATCCAGTAAATCAAACCGATTACAACCAGCAATCCCTGCAACTCAATATCGCTGCAAAATGCTACAATACAATCAATCGAAACCCTAACCCTTAGTCGCTTTTATCAAACTTTTTGTCGGTTACAAAAATAAGGTTTTCTTATGTCGACCAATGAAAAAAATAATTCTCGATGCCTTTATAAAATAATAAAAACTGTGTGAGGTTCGCTGCCCTTGGACCACGCAAGGGGTGCTGCCCCCAAACCCCTGCAAGGGGCGCTACCCCTTGACCCTGTAGGAATTTGGGGGGAAACCGCGCAGATAAAAGTGGGGAAAATTTAACCTCCGAGTCTGATTAGGCTCCATATAACAACATTGTGTTGCATGCATGTGGATTGATTTATGCATACCAGGTTATAATAATTGTCCTCAAATTTATCTTTTTGTTTGTCTTCTATTAGTTTATGCCATATTAACTCCACATGTTTATGAGAATACCTTTTGGTTTGTGCATAGGTACTCAATTTATTAGTTATCCATAATCATCAAAACACTCTTACATATAGTTTTTACCTATAATATAGCTTGGAGACTTGTATGCTCAAGTCTGATAGTAGATCTTGAATATGATGGTCCCCTTTTCTTGCCTATTAAGAATTATGGACATGCTTCCCTACAATTTAATTTACTCATTTTAGGATTCATGTGTTTCTATGCACTTTCACATTAATGTGCTCCTACGATCATAGTGAAGGATGGTGAATAATTATTTCAGGCTAGTTAAGTATTTCAAGTTGTGCCATAATTATCAAAACATTCCTACATATAGTTTTTGCCTATAATCTAGCTTGGAGACTGATGCAAGAGCATCGCTCTTCCTCGCAATTTTGAGTTTGTCATGTTTGTTGGGTCATTGGACCAATTTTGGTTTGGTGTTAAGTTGGTTTTGAGGTTTGGTTTCATGTTGTGGACCTTGAAGCCTTGGAGGCTTGTAGCTCAATTTTTCCCACCAAAGTCTTTTTTTAGAACATTTGAATGTCAATAAATCAGGTCTCGAGTCTATTGTTTTCGTTGCAATTCTACTTCCCTGACATAAAAACAAAATAAGAGACAACTCATTATTCATGAGAGCTATCCTTGAGCAAGGAGAAAGATTCAGTTAGGTTTTGTTTTATTTTTTATTAGTTTTTCTCCCACGGTCTTGGACAGTTACATCAGTCTCTCGACAATTTTGATACCTATCAAGATGTACAGAGTGTTGGGAATTAAGGTGTCTCAACCTTGGTAATTCCTTGTATTATTTTACTTGTATTTATTTATTTATTGGCTATTTTATAAATTAAATTGTAAATTCATATTGTCATCTTATGGGATGTGGCACGGTGATGTGTCATCCAACATGGAAGATGACAACTTGTAATTTTGTGGTAGGAATATTTTGCCATGTGTCGGCATCTTGGATGTTGTGTAAGGGAATATTGACTGAAATGGTCATGACAGATTCCTATGACGAAGTTATGACATGTAAGAGTCAGAAATAGGAGATTCCATGACAGGTGAAGACATGTGTCGAAGAGCATCTTTGAAAAAGGCATCTTTGGGCACCCCAAGGTGGACTATGACATGTAAGAGAATATTCTATTTATAGCCTATGTATGATAGATTCTCTTATAGCTATAAGTTGTAACTGCTATGACAGATTCTATGACGGTCGTAAGAGTCATAAGAGTATCTATCATAGCCCATTTTGGAAATAGGTGACCTCTTTGGGATGGGGTGTGTGGACAAGTGTCAGAAGCATCTTATAATGTTGACCAAGTGTCCATAGGCATGGGTTTTGGGCCATGAGGCCAAGTTGGACGCCCATTCCAAGATAGAGGCAATTTTGCCTTGTATTTTCTATATAAACAAGTGCTTTGAGGAGGAGATGTATTACAGGTTTGACAGGTACTGTTATGCTGCCGGTTTGTCTCCAGATACAAGTGTCGAAGACTCCTAAGAGATTGTATTGCAAGTGTATTGTAAACCATTTTAGTTTTGATAATACATTGTGCAGGTTTTGGAGTGTGGGGTTTTTCACTCGATAAGGGTTTTCCCCACGTATATCTTGTGTCTCTCTTCTTGTGTCTCACTTTCCTGTTCATGTGTTTTCTACAATATCTCTGTTAGTGGTTTAACATTGCTATAATTGTAAGGATAAAATTGTATTTACACTCTCCTCCCCTCATTAGATTAGTGTAGGAAGCGATTTCCGCACACCTAGCTTCCTTTCAGTTGGTATCAGAGCCTGGCCAGTTTTGGTCTTAGCTGTTGGGTAGGGGTTTTTTGAGTTGATCTTAGATTGAGTGGGAGTGTTGAGTAGAGGATTTTGTATCTTCTTGTAGCAAGGAGATGGCAACCATATCCGGAAGGTTACAGGTTGAGAAATTCAATGGCACTAATTTCGAGTTGTGGAAACTCAAGATGGAGGACCTACTTGTCGATTGTGACCTATGGGAAACGGTATCTGGTGTGAAACCTACAACAATGTCACAAGCTAATTTGGACCTCAAAGATCAGAAAGATAAGGGTCTCATAAGACTCTGTTTAGCTGACTCTGTCTTGTTGAATGTCCATGAGGAGAAGAGCACAAAATATCTTTGGAAGAAGTTGGGTGATGTTTATCAGGCCAAGTCCTTGGTAAACAAACTTTTCTTGAAAAAGAAGTTGTTCACTCTGAAGATGGAAGACGAAGGATCTGTTGTAGATCACATGAATGCTTTCAACATGATCATTGCACAGTTGATATATGTGGGTGTGAAAATGGAGGAGGATCATTGCATGACCCTGCTTTGTTCCTGCTAGATTCATGGGATCATCTCGTCATGGCTATCGGAAGCACCACTACCACCTTCAAGATGGAAGATGTGGTGTCCTCGCTGTTATTTGGAGAAATGCAGAGGAAGTCTTCTGAGGCAACCAAAGAGGCTCTTGCAGTTCGTGGAAGACCTAAAGAGAAAGGGAAGAAGAAGGACAAGAAAGGTGATAAGGGGAGATCCAAATCTCCTAGAAAGTCTAAGGCTCTCTGTTGGAACTGTGGAAAAACCAGGCATTTCTGAAAGGAATGCAAAGAGGAGAAGAAAAGAAGAAGAAAGCTCCTGATTCAGATTCTGACAAGTCACAAGATGATGGTGATGCCTTCATCACAGCCCTAGCCACCCATGCATCTGATGATGTGTGGTTGATTGATTTTGGTGCATCATTCCACATGACCTCACATCGAGACTGGTTCATGAAATATGAAGAGTTTGATGGTGGAAGAGTGTACTTGGGTGATGACTCTCATCTGAAGATTGTTGGTCGTGGAAGAGTCTCAATCCAATTCCCCGATGGATGAGTGAAGGGGATCACTGGAGTTATGCACATTCCAGGCCTTGCACGGAACTTGCTTTCTGTAAGTATGTTGAATGATGCAAGTGTGCAGGTTGTCTTTTCGAAGGATGGATGCAAGATGACTAGAGGATCTATGGTGCTTGTGAAGGGTACTCGGAGAGGAACTCTGTTTTAGCTGGAGGCATGCACTTCACAGTGCAATAGTTCTTCTGACTCAAAGAAATGAGCTGTAGTCACTTCATCGCCACCATCTGAATGAGCAATGAGGAAATTTGTTGTAACTAGTTCTGCTGGTAGTGCACATGCTTTGGAAGCTAAGCTTCCTGCTAAAAAGACTATGTTATGGCATTTGAGATATGGCCACATTGGTAAGAAGGGTTTGCATACCTTAAAAAATAAAAACCTTGTTGAGGGGTTAAATGATTGTAATCTTGAGTTTGACTTTTGTGAACATTGCATTTATGGAAAGCAAAACCGTGTTCAGTTTTACTCTAGTTCTCACAAGTCTTCTGGTGTATTGGATCTTATTCATTCTGATGTGTTTGGTCTTGTTAATGTTCCTTTGATTTTAAAATATGTATATTTTGTATCTTTTATAGATGATTACAGTAGAAGGACATGGGTTTATTTTATCAAAAGCAAGACTGAAGTCTTTAGTCAGTTTAAGGAGTTTAAAGCCTTTGCTAAAAATTAGACTAGTAAAAAGATTAATTGTTTGAGAATTGACAACGGTGGTGAGTTTTGTTCAGCAGATTTCAATAAGTTCTGTAAAGAGCAAGGGATTGAAAGGCATAAAACAACTCCATATACCCCGCAACAAAATAGAGTTGCAGAGAGGATGAACATGACACTGATGGAGAAGGCTAGGAGTATGCTTAGTGGAGCAAGCCTTGAACAAAAGTTTTTGGCTGAAGCTGTTGCCACTGCTTGCTATCCGGTAAACAAATCTCTTACATCAGCTCTTGTAGGTAAAACACCTATGGAGGTGTGGTCTGGTAAGAAGCCTTTAGTTAGACATCTTCGTGTTTTTGGTTGTGAGGCATATGCACATGTGCCTAGGGAGAAACGGTCTAAATTGGAGAACAAGGATGTTAAGTGTATTTTCATTGGCTATGGTGTCGGTGTGAAAGGATACAAGCTTTGGGATCCTGTGGCTGAAAAAGTGTTGTATAGCAGAAGTGTTATCTTTAGAGAGTTAACACCTTCTTCCATTGTTCTACAGCCAGAACAGACAAAAAAGAAAGAAGATGTGGTTCAGTTTCCTTTTACCCCTGAGAAGACTGAACAAACAGGCCCTATGAGACCTGATGATGAGGAGAACTCTAGTAGCTCTAAAAGCTCAGAAGAAGAAGCAGAACCTCAACCTCAGCCATTGAGGAGGTCTACACGAACAAGAAAGCAACCTGATAGGTTTGGTTATTCATTACTTGATTCTAGTTGTGCTTTTGCTTTACTTACTAACACTGATGAGCCTAGAACTGTGAAAGAGGCTATGGGCATGAAAGATGCAGGTTCCTGGAAGGAGGCCATGGAGGATGAGATGGCTTCTTTGGAAAAGAACAAAACTTGGGACTTGGTGCCTTTACCTGATGGATGAAAACCTATTGGATGCAAATGGGTGTTCAAGAAGAAATTTGGTGCAGATGGCAGTGTTTAAAAGTACAAGACTAGACTGGTTGTGAAGGGGTATTCACAAGTGGAGGGAATTGATTATGGTGAAATTTTCTCTCCCGTTGCAAAGCTGACATCCATTCAATTTCTATTATCTCTTGCAGCTACTTATGACTTAGAGGTAGAACAGATGGATGTGAAGATAACTTTCCTTCATGGTGATTTGGAGGAAGAAATCTACATGTCATAGCCAAAGCATTACATAGTGAAAGGTAAAGAAAATTTGGTTTGCAAATTGAAAAAGTCTTTGTATGGTTTGAAGCAGTCTCCTAGGATGTGGTACTTGAAGTTTGATGCCTTTGTGTTGTCAATTAGATTTGTGAGATCGAAATCGGATCACTATGTGTATTATAAGTTTAATGGTGATCGTATTCTCATTGTTGCATTATATGTTGATGATATGTTGCTGATTGGGAAGGGTAAGAATATGATTTCTGATTTTAAGTTTCAGTTGGCAGCACAGTTTGAAATGAAAGATTTAGGGGCAGCCAGGTACATTCTAGGAATGGAAATCAGAACAGACAGAACTAACAAAAAACTTTGGTTAAGCCAGAGTAAGTATGTGAAGACCATGTTGGATAGGTTCAGCATGGCAGATTGTAGACCATTGTGTGTTCTTGTTTCATTGGGGACACAGTTGTCTATTAGTGATTGTCCAAAATCTCCTAGTGAGGTGGAGGACATGAGCAGAGTACCTTATGCTAGTGCTATAGGAAGTTTGATGTATGCCATGGTCTACACAAGACCAGACATTGCCCAAGCAGTGGGAGTCCTTAGTCAATTTATGGCTAATCCTAGACGGGTACATTGGGATGCAGTTAAGCGAGTGTTCATATATTTGAGGGGTACTTCTGAGTATTCCATTTGCTATCATGGCAATGCTACAGGACCTCCGCATTCAGTTAGTATTCGTGGATTCTGGTTGGGCAGGTTACATTGACAGCAGGAGATCCAGCAGTGCATATGTGTTCACAATGTTTGGTGGTGCAATTAGTTGGATGAGTAAGCGACAACCTATGGTGCTTTGTCCACGACAAAAGCTGAGTACATGGCAGCAACTCATGCTTGTAAGGAAGCCATTTAGCTTAAGAGATTGTGTTCAGATATTGGTGTTGATGCATGACAGATTACGATTTGTTGTGACAGTTAGAGTGCAATTTGCCTTGCGAAGAATCTAACTTTCCATGCTAGAACAAAGCATATTGATGTACAGTTTCACTTCATGTGAGACATGGCAGAGGATAGGAAGGTAAATTTGGAGAAGGTAGATACTTTGAAGAATGTTGCGGATGCATTGATGAAGCCAGTGATTACAAAGAAGTTTAGATGGTGTTCGGAGTCTATGGGCCTCTTGGCCTATAGCAATTAAATCCTGTTGATTCTATTGGCTCTTACAAGGTGTTCGACAAGTGGGAGAATGTTGGGAATTAAGGTGTCTCAACCTTGGTAATTCCTTGTATTATTTTACTTGTATTTATTTATTTATTACCTATGTTGTAAATTCATATTGTAATCTTGTGGGATGTGGCATGATGATGTGTCATCCTACATGGAAGATGACAACTTGTAATTTTGTCCTCACATGAGAAGATAGGCATCCCACTTTGTGGTAGGAATATTTTTCCATGTGTCAGCATCTTAGATGTTATGTAAGGGATTATTGACTGAAACGGTCATGACAGATTCCTATGACGAAGTTATGACATGTAAGAGTCAGAAATAGGAGATTCTATGACAGGTGAAGACATGTGTCGAAGAGCATCTTTGAAAAAGGCATCTTTGGGCGACCCAAGGTGGACTATGACATGTTTTAAGAGAATATGCTATTTATAGCCTGTGTATGTAAGAGAAATAGCCTATGTATGACAGATTCTCTTACAGCTGTAAGTTGTAACTACTATGATAGATTCTATGACGGTTGTAAGAGTAGTAAGAGCATCTGTCATAGCCCATTTGGAAATAGGCGACCTCTTTGGGATGGGGTGTGTGGACAAGTGTCAGAAGCATCTTACAATGTTGACCAAGTGTCCATAGGCATGGGTTTTGGGCCATGAGGCCAAGTTGGATGCCCATTCCAAGATAGAGGCAATTTTGCCTTGTATTTTTCTATATAAACAGGTGCTTTGAGGAGGATATGTATTACAAGTTTTACAGGTATTGTTATGCTGCCAGTTTGTCTCCATATATGAGTGTCGAAGACTCTTGAGAGCTTGCATTGCAAGTGTATTGTAAACCATTTTAGTTTTGATAATACATTGTGCAGGTTTTGGAGTGTGGGGTTTTTCACCCGATAAGGGTTTTCCCCATGTATATCTTGTGTCTCTCTTCTTCTATCTCACTTTCTTGTTTATGTGTTTGCTACAATATCTTTGTTAGTGGTTTAACATTGCTATAATTGTAAGGATAAAATTGTATTTTCACTCTCCTTCCCTCATTAGATTAGTGTAGGAAGTGATTTCCGCACACCTAGCTTCCTTTCACAGAGATGGCTGCTCTCGGTTGAGTAAGAATGTGGATTGTGTTAGTGCCTTTGTAATCAAAAAATGATACTGGCTATTGAATAATAGTCTTGGAGTGGCGACCTTTGTAGAGAAATTAAGAAAGTGTGAATAGATAATTTCCACGGGTTGTTTTTTTTACGTGATAGTTTGGTGAATGTGTGTTTTCCCATTGGGAAGGACAAACAAAAACAATGAGAAGTAAAAACAAGGAAAGAAAAATAGTTAGCATAGGCCAGGGAAGTTAAAAAATAGGAACAAAGATCATGGAGAGTGAAGGTTTCTGACAGATAAAGCAAGCAAACACATAATGCGTCCAAGGATTCATGTGAAAGTCAATAGCATTTGATAGTCCAAAGTCCATATACAAGAATGTGTTGGGCATGAGATGAACACCACGAAGTCAAGTGGTTCAGGCAAGAAGAAAGGAAAATGATTTGAATCAATGCCTAGAGCATTGCGTTCCAAAACTCCTTTGGGCAGTGTTGACAGTTGACATGATATATATATTGCGATGCTTTCCATTCTTGCCATATATTTCTATCTAAAAATAGTTATTTTTATGAGAATTGTTATGTTTTCATTTACAAGCAATCAATTTGTATGTTGTTTTAAAACAATATAAATTATGGATTATGGAAGTAAAAAATCTGTGTTGTTTTGGCACTATTTATACATAACAGAGAGATGAACGTCTTATTATAGTAAGATTAGTGTTTGTCTTGTTTGGCACCATATAGAATTAGCACATGGTCTATTAAGGCAGAAAGAAGCCTAGCATGGAGTGAGAGGATACTGAGAAGAGACTTTTTTTGTTGGAAATAGGATCAGTTATCCTCAGGAGTCTGTGTATTGAGTCTTGATTTGAGTTTTCTAACTGTCCTAAGAGGACGGTGTTCTCTATTTTGACTGTCCACTCAAACAGAGTGGGGAAAAGAACTATGTGTTTTGAGTGTATTGAAACAGTTTGCCATCATTTTTGGTATCAAAGCCAGAAAGATCTGAAAGTGGAAGTTGTTCATGTTGACAATATTTTGTACAAGCATGTGTGTTGAAATTTTGACAGGTCAACTCCTAAGAAGCTTAAGGTAAGGTATCAAGAAACCAAGGTGACCTAGATTAGTTAGAAAGAAGAGTTGAGATGTCGAGAATAGAGAAAGATAGAGAGATGCAACAACATGCTACAGAAGAAAGCTACAAGAAGAGAGACAATATGAAGACAAATATAAGAAAGCAAGATTCAAAGTTGGATAGAGAGATAACTGAGTTGAGAAGGGATCTAGAGAGGGTTAAGCTCTTGATGAAGCTATGGCTAGAGGAAAGAAACCAAGAATGTGATTGGCAATTGAAAAAGAGATTGAAGTGGCCTATAGAGCTACTTGTCAAGAGAAGAAGGCAAAGGATGGCTGCCTTGAGAAGAGAAGAAATGAACATGAGAAAAGCCCATATAGGTTTGAAAAGAAAAGAGTTGCCAAATGAGCAACATGAAAAGGAAATGGAGTTGCCAAGTGCGCAACATGCAAGGAAGTGGTGAAGGGAGTTCTCATTATGGAGAACATGAAAGAAAATAAGAAAGAATGGAGAGAGGAAGAAGTGTAAAAAGAAGCACTTGAAGAAGAGGTTAAAGAAGAGATTAAAGAAGAGAGTAGAGTGTCCAGGGAGGCACTTATAGAGACATTTTGGTCTCTTGTTTTATTATCTAATGTTGTGTTTGAGTGTGTGCATGCAAGTATGAGAAACCTTATAAGGAAGGTCAAGAATAAGACCTTGAAGTTGACAAGAGATGGGGCAAGTAGAGCTCCCATGGACAAAGAAGAATGTGAGAGAAGGAAGAATCAATTTGCAGCAATCCACGAAGAGGAGATACATTGCAAAGTGCCTGAAGATGATGATGATGAAGGTGTTGAAGTCTTCTAGCATGATAATGAAGATGTTGAAGATGCACTAAAATTTCATGATGCCATAGAAAATGTTGCAAAAGAAGGAAATGAAGCATACATAAAGGAGGAATTTGCAAGCAATGAAGTCAAGGAACACAGAAATCCATACAGTAGGCCATTGAACATGTAAATGGAAGCAAAAAGATTGGTTTTGATCATGTATGTGGAAATAAGAATGTAGATATACAGGTTGATAGGGAGAAGAGAAAATTTGAGCTCTCTAGTCTTGCAAGCAATCATGGATACAAGGTGCCAAGTTGTTTTAATAAATCAGTTGTTGAGGTAAGGCATACAAAGTTCAAACAAGAAGTTGCTTATGATGGAAATGCTAGCAATAAATAGGTACAAAGCATGAAGGACATGATGGAGTTCAAGGGGAACCAAAACCATGGGGCAAGTTGTCAAGAATGGAAGAATAAAGGAGGTGTTCTAGAGCAACAAACAGTCTATGGATTAAGGAGAACAAGTGCAACAATGAACAGTTATCAGCACAAAGCTATGAGAAACAAAGTGTGGTTGGTCAAGAGTAGAAAAGAGGTAGAAGAAAGTGGTGTTGCAAGACTTAGTGATGAGGAAACACTTCAAGAGAGCATACGATGTGATGGAAAGGTCAAGTCCAATGAACAAGAGATCATGATTAAACCAGCCAATGATGAAAAGACGATATTGCAACATGATAGCCCAAGACAACAAGCTGAAAATTGGGAAGAAGAGCCCAAGAAGATTGACATAATTCTAAGGAAAAGTTGGAAGAAGCTTGAGGAGAATACAAGCAAGGTGAAAGGTAAGTAGGTTGATTTGGATGTTTTAGCTAATGATGATTTTGAGTCATTGAATGAGAACTTTGAAAGAGGAGATAAGGCAAGAAAGAAAGTGTTTTTGGTAACTAATGTGCAACAAAGAAATGTGTCTAACTTGACATACGAAGATGTGGATCTTTAAAAGATCTCAGGCCTTAATGAAGAGAGAATGAAGGAGAATTTTAGATCTATGCCGATGATTGAACAAATACATAGAGCAGCTAAAATAAGAAGCATGCTAGGTGTGAAAGAAGGGGAGAATTTAGACAAAGATCTCATTGATTTCAGAAGTCTAAGATCAGTTCATACACTGCAGCCCCGCACCCAAGAAGAAAATGGAGAACTGGAACAAATATCCTCTAGAATCGAGGAAGCAAATGGGGGGAAGTATGATATTTCATTGAAAGAAGAATGTAGGAGGTTAGAGAAGGTACTTAATCATCCACGTGCAGTGTTTGTATGTTTAAAACAACAACAAAGGCTCATTGATGAGCTCAAGGAAGGATCAAGGCATCCAACTGAGATGAAGGTAGCAAGAAGAAATCAAGCACAAGGAAAAGAAGATGATAAAATGGATAGTATTAATGACACATATGAACAAGAGACAGAGTTTTGGAGTCTTGCAGCTGAGAAAGAGATAAGAAGGAGAAGATACATGAAGAAAGAGACAAACAAAAGAATGCAAATCAAGAAACTCAGAGTGAACAAATACAAGCATGGAGAGGATGAAGAGCTAAGAATGCAAAACAATTCGAAGAAGAGAAAGAAAAAGACAACTAGAGGACGAGAATATTTTAGGTACTCGAACCTCATGAGTAGGAGCTCATGATTTTGCTTGTCACCTGGGGAGCCTGATGCAGGAGCATCACTCTTCCTCACAATTTTGAGTTTTTCATGTTTTCATTTTGTCATGTTTGTCGGGTCATTGGACAAATTTTGGTTTTGTGTTGAGTTGGTTTTGAGGTTTGGTTTCATGTTGTGGACATTGAAGCCTTGGAGGCTTGTAGCTCAGTTTTTCCCACCGAAGTCTTTTTTTAGAACATTTGAATGTTAAGAAATCAGGTCTTGAGTCTATTGTTTTCGTTGCAATTCTACTTCCATGACATAAAAACAAAATAGGAGACAACTCATTATTCATGAGCGCTATCCTTGAACAAGGAGGAAGATTCAGTTAGGTTTTGTTCTATTTTTGATTAGTTTTTCTCCCACGGTCTTGGACAGTTACATCGGTCTCTCAGCAGTTTTGATACCTATCACGATGTACAGAGATGGCCACTCTTGGTTGAGTAAGAATGTGGATTATATTAGTGCCTTTGTAATCAAAAGATGATACTAGCTGTTGAAGAATAGTCTTGGAGTGGCGACCTTGGCAGAGAAATTAAGAAAGTGTGAACAAATAATTTCCACGAGTTGTTTTCTAAGTGTGACAATTTGGTGAAAATGTGTTTTCCCATTGGGAAGGACAAACAAAAATAGTGAGAAGTAAAAACAAGGAAAGAAAAATAGTTAGCACAGGCTAGGGAAGTTAAAAAAATAGGAATAGAGATCATGGAGAGTAAAGGTTTCTGACAAATAAAGCAAGCAAACACAGGACACGTCCAAGGATTCCTGTGAAGGTCAATAGCATTTGACAGTCCAAAGTCCCAATACAGGAACATGTTGGGCATTAGATGAACACCACAAAGTCAAGTGGTGCGGGTAGCAAGAAAGGAAAATGATTTAAATCAATGCCTATAGCACTGCATTCCAAAACTCCTTTGGGCAGTGCTAACAGTTGACATGATATATTTATTGTGATGCTTTCCATTCTTGCCTTATATTTCTATCTAAAAAACAATTATTTTTATGAGAACTATTATGTTTTCATTTACAAGCAGTCAATTTGTATGTTGTTTTAAAACAATATAAATCGTGGATTATGGAAGTAAAAAATATGTGTGTTGTTTTGGCACTGTTTATACATAACGGAGAGATGAACATCTTATTACAGTAAGATTAGTGTGTCTTGTTTGGCACCGTATAGAATTGGTACATGGTCTAATTAAGGCAGAAAGAAGCCTAGCATGGAGTGACAGGATATCAAGAAGAGACTTTTTTTGTTAGAAATAGGATCAATTATCCTCAGGAGTCCATGTATTGAGTCTTGATTTGAGTTTTCTGACTGTCCTAAGAGGACAACATTCTCTGTTTTGACTGTCCACTCAAATAGAGTGGGGAAAAGAATTGTGTTTTAAGTGTATTGAAATAATTTGCCATCAAAGACCTGTTGCTCAAGTTTGATAGTAGGTACCAAATATGATGGCCACCCTTGCTTGCCAAAAAAATTATGGACATGCTTCCCTGCAATTTAATTTAATCATTTTAGGATTGATGTGCTTCTATGCAATATTGGGTTGATGTGCTTCTATGCACTTTCATATTAACGTGCTCTAATGTGCTCCTACAATCATAATGAAGAATGGTGAATAAGTATTTTAGGCTAGTTGAGTATTTCAAGTTGTGCCATGGAATTTTATCTTGACATGCTTTTGGGACAGTCATGTAAGATATTACATTAATTAGATTATTCAATCAATTCTAGACATCTAACTCTTAAAACTTTAATGTAACTTAATTTAGATATTGATCACTACCAACAACCAAGATTGACAAATGAACCTAGTACATTTAATTGAAGTATTTCAGGTTTTGACTACAATTAATATAGGAATATCAAGGTTTCATAGAGGTCAACTTTGTGTTGATATGAAATATGGATTCATCTACTCCCAACATAATGATTAGCCTCTTAGCTCAAGAAAGAACCTTCTAAAGTTCTACAGAGAGTGCAAGTAGCCATAGCACCATTGTTGTCAACAATTGGCATGCTCATGTCTTGCCACCACAAACTTGAAGTTGTTCCCATCAAAATTGTAATTTCTCTTTTATTTCTATGAATAATTTTCATGTCTTCAAGAAATTCATTGTTTGGATTGTGGAGCAAGAACTTTTTAATGCAAATTGTATGTCAAAAGAATATTACTATTTCTCAAAGAGGCCTCTACTAATTATTTAGAGGCAACCTCATGCCTTGTACCCTCAATAATATTAGAACTAGGCCTAATACCGTGCATGCATTACCAAAGTCATTGAATAAGCAATGTTATGAAAATCAAATCACACCAAACTATCACTATTTTTTTCCTAACAATTATAAAGTTTGGTTTGATGATTGAGATATTTACACTAGATGCAACTCCTATTGATAATCAAAGAGGCCATGGAAGCATACTAATCATAGTTTGTGAAATTCTCATAAATAATAAATGAACATAGGTAGTGAAGAACATACATATAAATGACCAAATTCCAACATTGAAATGATGGCACCCAGCTAGCTTAATCAAGCTATTGTTTGGAGTTCTTCATTTATGTTTGTTTTTTATGACACTTTCAATAATGTCTATTGTGATGTCCAAGTGGTTGCTTTTTTACCAAGTGTTGTGTATAGGCTCAAACCAAGATCTATTCCCAAACTATAGAAAAATAAGTAAAAAAGTCAAGCTCTCGCTTTCTCTAAAACAAAGATATCTTGTCCATCTTTTCATTAAAGTAAGTTCTATTGACCTTGTACTTGACCTTCCAAAACCTAGTTTTAGCAGAAAATGAAATGAAAATTTGGTTCTTGTAGGTTGTCAGGGCACAATATCTCATTTCTTGTTGTGCTAAGGAGGGTGGGAATTCTTGGTGAAGACAAATTCCTCATGTAGCTTCCCAAAAAAATAACTTTTCTCTTGCCTCAAATGTATTCTAACTACTAAGATTTTGTTAGTCTTTTAGATGGAATAATCATCGTAGTAGTGGTAAGAGTGTTGCTTTGTACTTTATAAATATTGAGTTGGGAATGCTTCCTTGCCCAAGGAGTTCACTTGTTATTCACCTCAAATCCATTTTAATGTAAAAATGGATTTATTTTCATATTGCTGATTTCTCTTAGTGATGTTCTAGCTATTCCGCTAGTCAATTACCCTATTAATTTGGTTGTGTCTAGAATTGCCCCTACTCTAATTGCTAGTAACTCAATTATCTTAAATCACCAACATAGGTAGTCAATGTTGCTCTTACCTCCACTATGGTGAATCAATAGATTTTTTATCACAATATAATACAACACTTTAGAATGGGATTTAAACACCAATTTGTTCCAAAGTCATTCATGTGATTGAATGTAGATTTGACATACCTGATTAGGGTCTGAATCGAGAGAAAATGTGGTGCATAGGCAGAATCTTGGTGCAGGCCTGCGTCCTTTGAGGCCGGACCTGCATGTTCCTTTTTTCTCGTGCATGTTCATTGGGGTTGCAGATCGGTTCTAGGTGGGTGTTTTGCTTGGTGGGAGGAGATCTTTGGCAATCAGGGGGTGTTTTTGCTTTGTTTTTCCTACATGTTCATTCTTCTGGTGCTGTTTTAGAGTGAGGTTTTTTCTTTGTTGTGGGCTGGTGGTTTGGTGGTGGGATTTTTTGATTATGGCAGAGCTTCAGGTTTCTACTAGTTTGGTGGTGGCTAGAGGTAGTGGGTCTCACAATGGCTCTTCATCAGGTATGCATGCATAGCAGTCAGAGTCATTTTATGTGGGGGAGGGCCCCAAATTGAAGAAAGTGAATGGTTATTTGCCTAGAAGCTAGGATCGTCTAGTTTTGGTCATCTCTCCTAAATCAGTTGTTGAGGATGTTTCTTATTAGAGTAGACATGCTCTAATCTACAAATTTCTTGGAATCCGTATTCCTCTATTAGCTTTGGAAGCTTGGATCAGGCATTCGTGGTAGGTTGAGGGAGACATGGAGCTTATGTTGGCTGCGAATAGTTATTTTTTGGTTGTTTTTTTCCAATTTGGCTGATAGGAATCGGGTTTTTGAGGGAGGACCTTATTTTTATAATCATGTAGGATTGTTTATCAAACCCTAGCACATGGGTTTTAATTCAGCTAAAAAATTGCCTTCGAGGGTTCTTGGTTGGGTTCGCTTGCCATGGCTTCCCTTGGAGTTTTGGAGAGAAGATATTTTACAACGGATTGCTGCTCTTCTTGGAAAGCCTGCTACAGTTGCTCAACAAACCCTAGAAAAAAAGTTATTTCTTTTGCTCATATTTGTGTGGAGATAGATTTGAGTAATCCTTTGCTGGATTCTCTGGAAATTTGTCTTGGCTCTTTGTCTTGGGTTCAACAGCTCGATTACGAATCCCCTTCTTTTCATTGTTGGATTTGTCATGAGTATGGACATCTTTAGCGGCAATGTCCTAGGGTAAATAAAGTTCCTCATTCTAATAATTCCCCTTCTTCTTCAGCACCCAAAGTGGTTAAAGAAGACAAAGGGAAATCTTCCATGATGAATGGTGATTTGGATAAGGAAGGTTTTGTGCCAGTTAAGTCTCGGGTTAAGGAACGTGGTTATAAGAGATCTTTAAAGGATAGGAGACTGATGAAGGCTTTAATCGGTATGAGGTGTTAGACAATTTGGCCTTGGAGGAAGGAATTCCAGCAGATGTGACTTCTGGTGCTGTTGGTATGGGTACTGATGTTGTGCAGGAATAGGGACCCAATCATGATCGTCAATTCTTACTGGGCATGGCTGATCATCTGGGGTCGCCCAATGGTCCTATGCAGGATGATGATGATATTGTTTTAGCAGATTTGGAAAAGGAGGGGCTAGCTTCTGGTAAGAGCAAGGGGTCTTCTCTGGCCTTGGGGTGCAGCAACGCCCCCTTAAGAAGGGTCCGTCTGAGTTCTCTTCTAAAAGTGGCCGCAAGAAGGATCTTGAGAAGATTAAACTTACCAGAGATTTGTTGGTGGAATTTGGGTCCGTTAAACCCATTGATGTTCACTCTCCCAATCTCCTCCATGATTATTCTCTCTTGGAATGTAATGGGGTTGAATAGCACCTCCCGTCAAAAGGCTAATCATGATTTGGTTGCAGTTCACTCTCCAGACATCTTTTGTGTTCAGGAGACTAAGCTTTCAGTCAACTTCATGCTTTAGTGTGCTTCTTGTATCTAGTATTTTGGTTAGTGTCAGTGCATTGGTTCTCAGGGATCCTCCGGAGGTTTAGCTCTTTTTTGGGATCCAAGAAAGATTTCTCCTCTTTGGTGGATTTCTAGTCATTCTACTATTTGCATGGTTGCCTCCACTTTGGAATCAGGTGAGACTATTTTGGTTACTAATGTTTATGCTCCAACTGATATTTGTGGAAAAATTTGGCTTTGGGCTCATATAAGGTATGTCAGATTGTGTGCTCCATATCTTCCTTGGTTCTTAGCTGGTGATTTCAATTTCGTGTTGAGTTTGAAGGAGAAAAGAGGTGGGTTGCCTAGGTTGGGTCCTGCTTCTGATATTTTTCAGGTAAATGTGGATTCTCTCGCTTTAATTGATGTTAAACCTTCTAATGGAATTTTCACTTGGAATAATAGACGGAGTGGAGAGGAAGCAATTTATGAATGACTGGATAGATTTCTTGTCTCTTATTTTTGGGTGGGGGCTAGCTTGGTTACTAGTTCTAAGATTCTTGACTGGAGGGGTTCGGATCATTGGCCAATTAAATTTTTAGTAACTTCTTTTACTCTTCCTAAGAATCCTCCTTTTAAGTTTCATCTCATGTGGCTTCGAGATTCTTTCCTGTATGATCTAATGGCCTAGTGGTGGAAAGATGGAGGCCCTGCTTATGGTACAACCATGTACTCCTTTGTTAAGAAACTACAATATGTCAAATATCATCTTAAGAGATGGAATAGGTTGTGTTTTGGCAACCTTAAGGCTATGAAGAGGAATGCTCAGGCACGCCTTGAAGAGATTACTCACCAAATTTGGGATTATGGTTTCTCGGATGCTTTAGGAAGAGCTGAGTCCCAGGCTATGAGAGAAGTGGAGGAGTGGGAGCTCTGAGAGGAGATTTTCTGGAAACAAAAGGCTCAGATTGATTGGCTTCAGGAAGGGGACAAGAATACTGCTTTCTTCCATCATTCTGTGCAGGCTCGTCATAATAAGAGTTATATTTCCTCTCTGGTTAATTCAGAAGGTCTTCACATTTCTTCTCTGTAGGCTTTGTCTCGGGAGGCTAAACAATTTCATTCTGCTATTTTTTTTTCTAAAGATTCTCCTCCTACTGAAGATGAGGAGAATTTGCTTACATTCCCTCCCTGATCACTAATGAGATGAATGATTTCCTCATTTGTCTGATTTCTTTGTCCAAATTAGAAGAGGTTATTTTTGGGATGAATAAGGTTTTGGGATGAATAAAGGTAAAGCTTCTGGTCCTGATGGATTTCTTGTTGAATTTTTTTAGGAATTTTGCGATATTATTAATCTGGATTTGTTAGAGGTTTCCCAAGAATCTCTTCGCAGTAAACAAATGCTTCAAGCCTTGAATTCTACTTTCCTTGTTCTCTTTCCTAAATAGGAAGGTGTTGACTAGCTTGAATTTTTTAGACCTATTGCTCTTTGTAATGCGGTGTACAAGATTATTACCAAATTGATTGTAGAGAGGCTCAAAGTTTGTCTTCCTTCTGTGATCTCTGAGGAGCAAGGGGTTTTGTGGCTGGTAGACAAATCTTGGATGGGGTGGTGGTTGCCTCTGAAGTCATTCACTCTATAGCAACTTCTAAGAAGAAATCTATGTTCATCAAGTTGGACATGGCCAAAGCTTATGATAGAGTTAAATGGCTTTTTTTGCAGAGAATTCTCTTAGGCCTTGGTTTTAGTCCAAAATGGGTCAGTTGGACGATGAGTTGCGTTGTACCTCTTCCTCTTTCACTGTTATTATGAATGGGGAACCTTCTGACCTTTTTGGGGCCTCCAAGGGTGTTCGCCAAGGGGATCCTCTTTCCCCCTATCTGTCCCCCTATCTGTTTATTATTATGGTTGAGGGTCTAGGCAGATTTCTTAAGTCTCAGGTTTCCCAAGGCATGATTCAAGGTTGGAGTTGGGGCAATGGGCTACCAAAGCTTTCTCATATTCAGTTTGTTGATGACACTACTCTTATGGGGATGGCTCGTCTTCGGGAAGCTGAATCTTTTAGGCGGGCTCTGGATACCTACCTAGCTACTTCAGGTCAGAAAGTCAATGAGCACAAGTCGTCTATCTTCTTTTTTAATACTCCTCAAGCTATTCAATGGCAGATTGGAAATATTTTGAGGTTTCAGATTGGGTCTCTTTCCTTTGTCTATCTGGGTATTCCTCTTGTTGTTGGTAGGCAACCCAGGTCTTCCTGGCAGAAGTTACTTGATAAATTAAGTAGTAAGGTCACTCATTGGACTCATCGTTGGTTATCTACTACTGCACAAGTGACTCTTTTGAAGTCTATTATCCAGGCTCTCCTATTTACAGGTGTTTTGTTCAGGCTACTCCTATGTATTTCCTTAGGGAATTTGATGCCCTCGCATGACAAGTTCTTTGGAGCGGTAACTTGCAGACTGCTAAGATGTGTCTTGTTTAGTGGGAAACTATGTGTAGACCAAAGAAAGAGGGGGGCCTTGGTTTACGATCTGTTGTTTTGAATGGGCAATCTCTCGCAGCCAAGTTATATTAGCGCTGGTGTACTAGTCAACATCAGCTTTGGGCTTGTATGCTCACCCATAAATATCTTAAAGATGTTAATACTTTTGATGTTCCTCACTTCCCTTTGGAGGGAAGGGGATCTATGATCTGGCATACTATGAAAACAGGGGATCAGTTGGTCAAGAATGGGCTATTTTGGATCTATCATATGGGTTCACAGGCTCTTTTTTGGTGGGATTCTTGGGTGGTTATCCTGCTATCCTCTCTGCTTATCCTCACCTCCACTCCCTTAGTGATCATTTTACTCCTGCAAGTTGGAATACGATTGAGCATTATAAGGTTTCTCAGAATTTTGGGCTAGCTGCTAGTTTTAGATGGAGGCTCTCTTCTGAATGGCTGCCAAGTGGGTTAGAGGAGGATAGGCAAGAGTTGGCTTAGATCCTTGCCTCTCGTGAATGCAATACCTTGGTGGGGTATGATGTTTTGGCTTGGGGTAGCAGTGATTTATCTGGTAAGTACTTTGTTTCAGTGGGATATGGGGAGCTTGTTAGGCAGATGTTTGGGGACACAGAGGTTCCTTAGTGGAAACAAGTGTGGAACAAATTTTCTTGGCCCAAGTGCAACTTTTTCATGTGGTTGGTGGTTCAAAATCGGTGTCTTACTTGGGATAATTTGTGCAAGAGTGGGTTCCAGGGTCCCTCAATGTGTGTTTTGTGTCGTAGTAGTGAGGAGAGTGTTTCTCATCTCTTCTTCCAATGTTCCTTCTCTAGGGAGATATGACACTTATGGTGGGGTGTGTGGAACCAGGCTTGCTGGCATGTCTCCTCTTTGGCTGAGTTTTTTGCTTGTTGGGGCAAGGCCCTAGTTAAGACCTCTTTTCTTCAAGTTACTTGGGATCTTGGTCTGACCTTTATTATCTGGAATATTTGGTTGGAGACGAATCACATGATTTTTCAAGATGTGTAGTTGGGTGTCAAACACTTGTGGAAGAAAATTCTTCATTCTTTGGGAGAAATTGTTTCGGAAAAGTGTGACTTGGCTGAGGGTGTGGATCCGGGAGATGTTGTCTATTGTAATCGTCTCAATCTTCCTCTTTAGAGTGGTGCTTTGAAGGGTTCTGGTCACGTCATGAGAAATAGGTGTAGACATCCTCTTCGAAAGATAAATAGGGAGGGGCATTGGTGTCCTCCTCCACAACGAGTCTTGAAAATCAATATAGATGGTTCTTCTTGGGGAAATCCTGGGCATGCTGGTATTGGTGGAATTGGGTAGGATAGTTATGAGATGGTTCAGTTTATGTTTTCTATTTATAAGGGTCTACATTCTAACAATTTGATGGAGGCTCTTGTCATTTTATATGCAGTGGAGCGTGGTTGTGATCTTGGGTGGCAAAGGATCATTTGTGAATCTGATTCTTAGGTGGTGGTGACTTTGTTGAATAGGTGACAATTAGAAGATGTCAGCTGGCATTTGGCTTTGATTATTAAATAGATTCTTAATCTGTGTGCTTCTTTGGAATCTGTTACTTTCAGTCACATTCCTAGAGAATGGAATGGAGTAGTGGATTGTTTGGCCAAATAGGCCTCGGATCAAATGCAAAATTGGAACATTGTGGATAGGGGTCAATTACCCTTGGATATGTCTCAAAAGTTGGACCAGTTAGTGGAGATTGATAGGGTTGTGTAATGCCCTTGCTTTGTACTACTTTTGTTTTAGTTTGAATAAATTTTTACCCCTCTTTTAGTTTTAAAAAAATACAACACTTTAAAAACACACACACTGGTTGATTTCACATTGCACTTATCTTCTTTAGCCTTTGAGGATTCATAATTTACTAAGTCCATATTTATGCTAACCTTGCAATTTACAAGGTGATAAGTGGCCATGAGCTGGAATTTGTCGAATAGGTTTGAGTTAGTAGGTAACATTCAATCTCTCAAAGCACTTAATGAAAATAGCTCTGAGCCTATTAATGTGACAAGTTTCATAAGGTTTGATTCGAGAGACAAGAAAAAGTTGTCAAGTCAATAGTGATGTAATAAAATATGCTCCAAAATCAAATTGAATTCTTTTTTGCTAAAATGATTTTAAATTGTTGTCAAAGTCTAAATAGTTGAATGTGGTGTATTATTTAGGGAGTAGTGGTGACCTTGCACATGGTGCACCGTTTACATTTCGTTGAATTTCCTAGGGGCCTCATTAGTTGTGTTACGGTGAAGGAAAATGAAATTGGGGCCTTCCTTTCAATGCTCTTTGGTGTAAATCGCATCAGGCACATTGATAACAACTATTATGTATACTATCAATCTTAATAAAGCTTTTGCCTTCTATTGAATCATTGATTCTCATTTCTCTCTACAATTTTTGGTTTTATGAGAGGTGACACTAGTATTACAATTTCAAAGAAGTCTAGCATAGTTCCCTTGAGATGGAATTTGGAGGACAATACACTTGTATTATACTTGAGGATGCAAATATAGACTTCTACATAGATCACACAAAAAGTTAGAACCACTAGTATTGCATAAAGTTATAACATGAGGTAGCTAGTGGACTAACTGGATTGGCAAAACTTGCAAATGAATATTACAGATGGAATGCTTGTCGAATTGTTCTATATATGATAATCATTTTATCGTATCGTGTTCGCTAGGCATTGAACGTAAACTTCCATGAAATGTAAAATATAACACTTCATTGAGATAGTTTTTTAACAATATTATGCACACATTTTTTGTCTTTAGTTTTTAAATTTATCTTTCATGCCAACTTTCTGCTGTGGATATGTGAATTCAAGAGCTTTCTTTCTTTCAAAATTACAATGATAGATAGCTTAGTTTTAAGGGCATTTTTAAGGCTTCCATGCTAATATTTTTGGTCAATTTTGTTTGGTTATAATCTGTGTGTGCTTCACCTAGTGAAAATTTCAAAATTAATGTTTCTAAAAAGGTTCCACTTGGTTATCTTATTAAAACTCTTTGTTTTAGTGAGGTAGTTAGTGATGGAGATTGATTGTCATTGATGTCAAAAGGCTTTGTAGGTTCACAAGGTGTTGATATTGACAGGGGTTGTTCATCATGTTCATGGTTTGATATGATTGATATGATTGTCTCTTGTTTCAGTTCATAAATGATGCAATGGATATTTGATGTAGATATGATGCAATGCATATATCTTGTGATATAAAGTTGGTTGACAAGGTGTGTTTCATGTAGCCATGTTGTTCACAGGTTGTCCACTTGGTTTCAATGGGGTAGAAGACATCTTTATATGGTTTGTATAATGCTTATTAGTTTATAGGTTGCAGTGATGTTGTTCATCTCATCTATGCTTTGATGCTTGTTGAGTTGTTGGTGGAACAGAATGTCATTATAAGGTCAAGATTGGAGTATTGTATGCAAGTATTTTTGATTTGAGTTGAGAAGTACATCATCAGGTTGGTTAAGGTATTTGTAGAATTGAGTGAAGTCAGGAGCTAACAAGATTGGTTTTTCTTTAATCATGTTCATCATGCTTTCAAGATCTTAGGATGTCATGGTGTTGAAGTTGTGATGGTGTTGGGAAAGTAAAGAGATGTCATTGATATATGTTAAGAAGTTCATGCTTCATGATGTCAAGAGTTGGGTTACCTGCTAAAGGGGTTTATAACATGTGTGACCAGTTCCTTTACCTTTCCAAGTGGTCATCTCCTAAAGTTTATGAGCAGCAATAAATAAATAAAAAAAATATCAAAAATTAATATTTAATATGGGTGAAGATTTTTTGTTTTAAAGAAAAAAAAGTTCTTTTTTAAAAGGGCTATTTTATAAGACTATTTTTAGTCTTTTAGAGGGAGATTTTTAAGAGCTTTTAAAGGAGGTTTTATGAAGTTTTTTTATTTAAAAAAATGGGCCTCCCTCTCTCTCTCACGTGGATTTTAAAAGGAGGAGTTTATTAAAAAGAATTACTTTTTAAGAAAGTTAATAGTTGCAGCCCTATTTCTATGGAGAAGCATCTTCTTATTTGAAGAAAAAGCATTTAAAAAGCCTTTTAAAATTTAGCCCATGTATTATGCATTTTTTTAGAAGATTTTTTTTAAGGAAATTTTTAAAATTTCTATTTTATTTGCTTTTTTAAAAGGCATGAGATTTGGGAGATTAAGGATATATATAAATTTTTTTAAGAGCTTTTATAGGAGATGAAGTGATTGAAGTTTTTTGAAGTGCAAAAAGAATATGAAGTATTTTTTTGGAGCTATTTTTTTTGCAGATTGAGAAGAAGAAGAAGCTCAACAGATTTGAATGTAAAAGCCATTGAAGAATTTACTGAATTTTTTATGTGAGAAGATTGATTTTTGATAAAGAAGTTTTTGAGAAGAGAACATGAAGAGTTTTTTTATGGGGTTTGATATTATATGTTTTTGTTTGGAGATTTGAATAGGCACAGAGGAATATGAAAAGATTTTTCTTTGCAAGTGAAAGGTTATTCAATTTGTATAAAATTGATTTTCAGGTGCATTGATGACAGGGTTTTGGGAGACAGAGATGAAATATACAAATGATGAGAGATTGAATACATACAGTGTATCGAGGTTATGCAGATTAATGATGAAAATAATATGATGATACAGATGACCAATTTGCAGAGTAGAAGAAATATTGAATCAAGCTTTGATTGCAGTGATTGATGAAAGATTGATAGTGATAATTTGCAGAGAAAATTGTTTATAGAGATTTGTATATGGAGCTTATTTGCAGAAATGTGTAAAAGAAAATGGTCTTGACTTGTAAAATCAAACAGAAGGTATAAGGTTGTATGATGAAGCACATAAAATACAATGGTGCAAATCTGATTGAACAACAATCATGTCTTGCACACAAAGATTGATGTTTTGTTAATAGTGATTGTGTATGCTAGTGAGGCACAACAGTATGCCGGTGAGGCTTGTGGTCAGTGAGACCTTGGTCAGTGAGACCTTCCTATGCCAGTGAGGCTTGTGGTCAGTGAGACCTCTGTATATGTCAGTAGGACATTGGTAAGAAGTTTTTCATTTAAGCCAGTGAGGCAGTTTTGGAGTGGTTTTTCTACCCCTGAGGGTTTTCCACTCGGCAAAAAGCTTGTGTCATGCTTCTCATTGTTTTCTTCTGTGTGTGCATATTAATGGTTTGATCATGTTTTGTTTATATCTGTTATCATAAGTCTTGTGCATATAAACTCAACAAATCACTAATGTCCTCCTTTGTATTTGTCTTGTAAAATAAAGTTTGCAAAAGTTAAAATTCATACAACACTGATTCACCCCCCTCTCAGTGTTGTCCTTGACTCCTACAGTTAGATCTATTTCTCGGTACTAGATTAATATCCATTTAATAGAAAAATAATTTCATTTATGGCTCTTGACTTCTGGGACATTAGGCCATGAATTATTTGGATGCTTGATAGTGAGAGCTATTGCACAATATTAATTGTTCATATGGTATTACATTTTGTTTGTATCATCTATATTCTACCGCAGATCAACTTTTGCATAGAACAAAAGTCAACTGTCATTATAATTTGGAATAAGCTTAGGTCATAGCACCATTTATCTGAAAGTTGCCCAATGAAAACATTTTCTTCCGATGTGCAATTTCAATGTTGTCTTAACATTTTCTATCTTTTCCTTTTTCTGTTCCAGCTTCTGAATCTCTTTCTTGGCTAAGACTACAACATTTTTTTATTTTTTATGCACCCTATTTTCACTCTGTTGTGAGTTGAACATCAACATTGCGCATTGAACACAGATTATGTTGGCAGGCAGGGGAGGTTTAATGGCTACCAGACAAATGCTACAACATAATGGACATCAAAGAATACACACACAAAAGAGAAACCAGAGAATAGATGCAAAAACATGAATTTATATTTATGTATGCCTTTCAAAAATACATTCAAAAACTTTACAAAAACTTCATGCAAAGTTGCTGCTCTATTTCATATTCAAACAATGATTTAGCCCTAAACCTGGAGCTGTTGTACATCCACTATGATGCTGCACATACCCTTCTATTCTCTGTTGCAATATTCTTCTGTTGTTTGCTGTTCTCTACATTCCTTCTGCTACTGCTGATGTAGGCTTCTTCTCTCTAACACTTTCTTCTGCTGCTACAGGCTATCACTCATTCCTACGGTCAACTCTTTTCCCTCTATTTTGTCTCATTCATACCAAGCCAAAAAACTGGTGCTCAAACACATTTCAAATTCAAAATCACCTACCAATATAAATGCAGGTAGGCCAACAGTTGTTGGGGTCTGATTTTGGAAATCCCCAAGTCTGAAGTAGGGGCCGGCTAAATTAAATACACTGACTGAAGATTATTAATTTTCCAACACTCCCCCTTAATCTGAAGTTAAATGTCATTTAACAATTTTCTTTCCAGAACTGATCTCTGAAGTTATACCTTTGCATTTGCCTTTCTGGAGTAGATCTCTGGAGCTGTTTTTGTCATTCTGGATCACCTCCAGATCTCTTTTCTGCATCTCCGGAGCACATCCAGAGTTGCACATACTTTCCAAGGTTGAACCTCTACAGCTCTGCTATTGTTTTTTTGTAGCTAAACCTCCAGAGCTGTCTTCTTTCCAGGGTTGCACACCTTTGGAGCTGTCAACAATGCCAAGCCTATCTCTTAAGCGTTCAAAAGAATCTTTTGGCAATGCCTTTGTAAAAATGTCAGCGAACTACTGCTCAGATCTGTAATACTATAACTCAATCTCTCCTTGTTCTACCAACTCCCTTATAAAATGATAACAAATCTCAATGTGCTTGCTTCGTCCATGGAAGACTGGATTCTTTGTTAGGGCTATTGATGAAACATTGTCACAATGAATGGTTGTACCATCTTCTTGCTACTCATTCAAGACTGCAAGGATCCTTCTCAACCAAATAGCCTGACATGCTGCTGCATTTGCTGCAATATACTCAGCTTCTGCTGTAGAGAGAGAGACAATGGGTTGCTTCTTGGATGCCCATGATATCACTCATGAACCCATGTGAAATACATAGCCGGATGTGCTCTTCCAGTCATCTACATTACCTACCCAATCACTATCCGTGAAACCAACCAACTTAAACTCATTAGAAACACCATACAAGATGCCATAACTTGTTGTGCCATTCACATATCTTAGGATCCTCTTTCCTGCTTGCCAATGTGTGTCCTTAGGCTTCTCCATGAACCTAGAAATCATGCTTATAGCATACATCAAATCAGGCCTAGTGGCTGTCAAGTACATGAGACTTCCAACCATGTTCTTGTAGAGGGTTGAGTTTACTTCCTTGCTGCTATCCTCTTTACTCAATTTCAGATCTGTAGTTGTTGGTGTAGGGGCAGGTTTACTATTCTCCATTTTAAATCTCTTCACAATCTGTTTGACATAGTTAGTTTGCGAAATAAATATGCCATGCTCTGTTTGTTTGACCTCAATGCCAAGAAAATACTTTAGCAGACCTAAGTCTGTCATCTCAAACTCATTCTTCATTGCCTCTTTGAAATCAACAATGAAGATATCACTATTGCCAGTAAAAATAAGATCATCTACATACAAAACAACAATCAAAATATTACCTTCAGTTGCTTTGATGTAAAGAGTGGGCTCACTGTTACTTTTTATAAAGCCATTACTCACTAAATATAAGTCTATTCTACTATACCATACCCTAGGTGTTTGTTTCAACCCATAGAGGGCTTTTCGGAGCCTATATACTTTGTCCTCTTGCCTTGGGACTTCATAGCCAGGTGGCTGCTCCACATACACTTCCTCTTTCAACACTCCATTCAAGAAGGCTAACTTTACATCCATTTGAAACACCTTCCACTTATGTTGGGCTGCTATTGCTATGACTGCTTGAACTATTTCCAGCCTTGCAATTGGTGCATATGTCTCATCGTAATCTCTTCCAGGCTATTGTTTGTACCCTTTGACAACTAGCCTTGCCATATGTCTTTCAATCTTTCCTTCAATAGTAGACTTGGTCTTATAGATCCACTTAACTCCAATCACTTGTTTACCCTTGGGTAAATAAGTTAGCTGCCATGTGTCATTCCTCTCCATGGCATCCAACTCTTCATTCATAGCCTTACACCATTTCTCTTCTTTCATAGCTTCTTCAAAGTGCATTGGATCACTATAAGAAAATAATGCAAAATCCAAATTCTCATCCATATCAGCATACCTTGTGCTGTCATAAATCTCCTTCACACTCCTTATCCTCCGTGGCATCAATGATGCGAGTGTAGGGTCTGAATTGTAACATCTAGAGCTGCTATTGTTCTGACCTTCGGAGCTACTGTACTACTGACCTCTAGAGTTACTGCTCTGCTGAACTCTAGAGCTGCTGATCTCTGGAGTTGCAGACCTCCAGAGCTGCTGATCTCTAGAGCTGCTACTCTGTTGTCCACTTCCGGAGTTGCTATTCTGCTGAACACATCTGGAACTACTATTCTCTAATGCTCTACGATAGTTTCTCCCCAAGCTGCTGCTCTCCGTAGCTCCTCCAGAGTTGCTATCCTCTAGAGCTTCTTCATCTTCAAGGGGTATTGTAACTGAAATACTTGTGGTGCTGTTCACCATTCCATTCCATGCTCCATTCTCAATGAACTCAACATCCCTGCTGATCACAACCTTTTTGGTGATGGGATTATACAGTTTGTAGGCTTTTGACTCTTCACTATAGCCTATGAAGATATATTTTTCACCTCTATCATCAAATTTCTGCCTCTTCTCTTTAGGCACGAATGCATATTCCACACACCCGAAGATTCTTAGGTGTTCAACACTCCATTTGTTATTTGTCCACGCCTCTTGTGGAATTCTATCACGAACAACCTTTGTAGGACAGCTAATCAATAGGTAAACCATGTGATAGTCCTTTTTCTTTTAGCATGCTTGCTGCCATCTCTTGAATGGTTTTGTTTTTCCTTTCAGCCACTCCATTTTGCTGTGGAGTATACCTAGTTGCAAACTACTTTTCTATGCCTTCATTCCTACATAAATTCAAAAATTCCTTAGAGATATACTCTCCCCCTCTATTTGTTCTTAGGGCTTTGATATAGTGACCGCTTTGCTTTTCAGCTGATGCCTTAAACCACTTGAATTTCTCGAAGACTTCTGATTTGTTCTTCAAAAAATAAACTCAGATTTTTCTATTGTAATCATCTATGAATGTCATAAAATAAGTATTTCTAGCCAAGGTGTGGGTTTTGATTGGACCACACAAATATGAGTGCACTAACTCCAATGGTGCTTTTGCTCTTCTAGAATACCCTGATTGGAAGGGTTGTCTATGATGCTTTCCTCAAATGCAGGCTTCACATTTTCCATCGAGCTCTACAATGTTTGGTTGCCCTCTAACTATGCCTTTCTTGGACAATAAACTCAAACCAGAAAAACTTAAGTGCCCATACATCAAATGCCTCAATTTGGATGGGTCTTTGATGACTGTCCTAAAGGAAGATTGTTGTTCCACTGCTGTGAGCGCTGGAGATAGTGCCGGAGACTCTATATGTATCTTAAGAGGAAACATTCTGTTTCTTGTCATTTGCACTACTGCAATCACTTTCTTACTACCTCCTTTGTCAAATATTGTGAACTCTCCCTTTTCCATCAGGATTTTATAACCATTTTGGACCATCCGTCCAATGCTCAATAGGTTATGCTTTATGCCAGGGGCATAATAAACATCCTGGATCACTCTCATTTCACCATTCTTGGACTGAATGTTGACTATACCTTTTCCCATGACGGGAACTTGCTCATTGTTTCCCATTTTTATTTCAGTCTATATGCTGCTATCTATGGAGGCAAAGAAATTTTTATTTCCACTCATGTGGTTGCTACAACCATTGTCTAGATACCATACTTCATCACTACTCCTCTTAGCAAGATTGCAAGCAATAAATACATTTGACTGTTTTTCATTTTCAGCCTTGTTCTCATTTGCTACATTAGCATTTTGGCCTCCATGATCACGTTGTTTCTTTCTACACTCACTAGCATAATGACCAAACTTATGACAGTAATAACATTGAACATTACTTTTGTCATACCTCTGATTAGAATTGTTCTTCTTCTTTTCTTGAAAGCTTGGCTGTGAGCTGCTCACCTCTTCTTAGCTATTTGAAACTCCTCTTCCAGAGTTGCTTCTTCCTCTACCTCTTTGACCTCTACCTCTACTATTTCTTCCTCTTCCCCTACCTCTTGCATTGGTTTGAGCCTTGAAGGCTTGCTCAAGGAAAGGAGCGGATCTATTCAACTGCTACTCATGGGTTTGTAGTGAACCCATCAACTCATTCACTGTCATCTTGGATAGGTCCTTAGTCTCTTCAATGGTTAAGACAATAGGGTCAAATCTAGAAGGTAGACTCCTTAGGATTTTCTCAACAATCCTTTGATCATCTATGGTTTCTGCACTTATCCTTAGCTGATTTATCATGGTAGAAACCCTAGTGTGAAAGTCTAAAATAGACTCACTATCCTTCATCTGCAGGGTCTCAAAATCTCTCCTAAATAGTTGGAGTTTCATTGATCTCACCTTGTCAGTTCCCTTATAGTTGTTCTGCAATATTTCCCATGCCTGTTTTGAGTAGTTTGCTGCTGCAATGCGAGGGAAAATAGCCTCTGTCAAGGCTGCCTCAATTAGACTGAGGGCTTTTGCATCCTTCATTCTTGTTTCCTTCAACTGGTTTCTTTGAGTATTAGATAGGGTTGCATAAGTTGCTGGGTCTGTGGTGTCTATGAATCCATTGATGACCAACTCCCATAGGTCAATAGCAACCAGTATTGTCTTCATCTTCTTAGCCCAGAAATCATAATTTTGTCCATCAAAGTTCGGTGGCTGCTGCCATCCTTTGTTGTCCCCACCTGCCATGCTTCTCAAATTTGAGAAGGCTGATAATGCCTAGACAAACTAGGGCTTATATAAAACACCCACAAAAAGTTTCTAACTGCCCAGAAAAATAGGGCTCTGATACCACTTGTTGGCAGGTAGGGGAGGTTTAATGGCTGCCTAGACAAATGCTACAACATAATGGACAACAAAGAATACACACACAAAAGAGAAACCAGAAAATAGATGCAAAAACAAGAATTTATATTTATGTATGCCTTTCAAAAATACATTCAAAAACTTTACAAAAACTTCATGCAGAGTTGCTGCTCTGTTTCACAATCAAACAATGATTTGGCCCCAAACCTAGAGCTGCTGTATATCCACTATGATGCTGCACTTTCCCTTCTATTCTCTGCTGTAATATTCTTTTGTTGTTCTCTACATTCCTTCTGCTGTTTTTGCTACAAGCTTCTTCTCTCTAACACTTTCTTTTGCTATTGCAGGCTATCACTCATTCCTACAATAAACTCTTTTCCCTCTATTTTGTCTCATTCCTACCAAGCCAAAAAATTGGCGCTCAAACACATTTCAAATTCAAAATCACCTACCAATATAAATGCAAGCAGGCCAATGGTTGCCGGAGTCTGATTTTGGAAATCCCCAAGTCTGACGCGGGGGCAGGCTGAATTAAATGCACTGATTGAAGATTATTAATTTTCCAACAGATTATACACATTATGACAATCAACAACTTTCCTTCAAATTTTTTTTGTTCTGTTCCATTATGCATTTCCTATTTCTTAGCCATTAACTGTTATCTATCAACTAAATTACAAAATTAGGCATGCCAAGCTATAATAATTGTCCTCAAGTTTCTATTTTTGTTAAAAAAATTTAAGTGTGTCAAAATCTTGGACAATTCTGTTTAAGATATTGCTTACTTCATAACACATTTAGTTCATCCTTCTTATAATATATAGCAGTTGCTGTGAAGTTGTACGTAGAAAAAAATCATAAAATAGAAAATAAACAATACAAGGACAAATCATACATGACCATCAATATTGTTAGAGCAAGTGTCATGCATTCTGTAGTTTTCATTTTGTGCAATCCACCAATGTATCTTTGGCAAGGACTAAAGCTGTTATGTAACCCTTGTTTAGTTTTCTCTTTTACTTTTCACCTTGCAAATTCTTTGAACTTTCAAGCTTTTCTTCATCTGCAAATTCTAGTAGAGTAACTTATAATCTTGATTTAAGTTGAATGAAGGAAACCTCCCCTAATTATCAAGGGAATTTGTTCCTTTATGCTGTTGTAAATCTATTTTACCCAATGACAAAATAATTTACCAACACACCCTACTAGAACTTAACGATCTTTTGTAGAAAGCAAGTGGTGCTTGGAGGAAAAGTCTAGCAGTTATGTTGTCATGCCTCGATTAAAAGTTAATCTCACAATTTGTAATGCCCCTACGCTATGTTACTATTTTCAATTATGAAATTGCAATGGGTTATTTTACTCAACAATCAACTTACCACTTGTGCTCCACTCACTTAGCACCACAAACCATTCAGATGGTGAATAGTATGACCGAGAGCAAATTTTGTGATGAAGAAGAAGGATCAGAAAGGAGGAGACCTGAATCCCTGACTACCAATGCTGTCTGTGATGAGGATGATGTTGAGGTCTGTTGATGCCATTGTATTTCTCTTTCTTTCAACTTGTTGTATTCTGGAAACTGTTGACCTATTTTCCTCTGTCCAGAGTTAAATAGTTCACTTTGTATATTCCTTGAATATCCTTCAGAAAATAACCCTACAAGGCTTAAATATTTCAATTACCCATGCTCTGCCTTGCCAAAAAGTCCCAAAATCTCACCTTGAGAATCTTTGCCAAAAACCCAGAAATCTTTTAGCTTGAAGTATTTTCATCGCAGGAATTTCTCAGTTTCATCCATTGTATTTGTGTATGCATTTTTGAATGTATATTCGCATATACATTTGCCATTGTATGTTTGCATATACAAAGGTGATATGCAAAGGAAAATATACAAGAGGCAGATATACAAAGGGTCATTGGTGAGACAAGCCTCATCGGCAGCTAAGTCCAAGGTTTCTCTGATCGGCTGATGAAGATACAAAGGAAGCATGCAAGGGACAATATACAAAGCGGAATATACAAAGGAAAGTGGGGTCCGCTTACATACAAAGGTGATTGTATCTCATATACAAGTCGCACATGCAAGGTGTTGGTGTTTTTCCCAGATTGGATGCTTGTTCCCAGTTATCTCTACAAAGTAGCCATCATTAATCAACAGGATTCCCGGGCCAGGGGCCAACAGTACAAGAGATAGACTCTATAAATATCTCCTCTTCTTCTTTAGGCTCTGCAGAACCAAGGGGGGTATTCCCTATTCAACATCTATGAAATGCACCTACAAGTTGGCTAGGATGTTGACACAAAGTAGATAAATCCTCTCTTATGCAGACCAAAACTGTGAGATAAGTGCAAGGGGGCTAGCTTTGGGCCTATGTTCAGTTGTGAGACAGAGGATTTCGGTCCTAAACTACTCCTAATGTCCTAAAAGGTTTGTATTTGAAGTTTGAGTTTAATTTGTATTTGGAAGCAAAACTAGGACCTTGGTTGTAATCTCAACACCAAACCAGATTGGTGCCTATCCAGGGCTCGGAGTCAATACACATATGTATGTGAGTGTTTACCACAGATTTGAAACAATAATCAGATTTCAAGGGGATTTTGCAATGTTTGCCTTACAGACAATACCCAAGACAAAGTATTCAGTTACTTCTGCTTACAAACATCCTTACTGCAATGTATTTTTCCCAACATTTAACCCAAAACATTTAATCTACTCCTTGAGCAGAAGTAAAAGATTAAGCATTCAATATAGTAAACCCATATTCTAGAATCCCAAACACCCCTTAGCTGTTTTAGATTCAGAAGAAGAACACATTCAGTTTGGAGACAAATAACAAAATACATGCTATAAAGCATTACTCATTTGAATCAACATGAAATTGATGAATTCTATGCATAAGACATTCAACATACAACTCATAAACTCACAAAATACCCAGAATAGAGCCACCAATGAAGTTGTATTTCATTATAGCACCAAAACTTGTCCAGTTTTCAACAACAACAAATGAGTAACATAGTTTGCATTTTATAGCAAGACTATGTACTCGACATTAATTACAAGGCAAAAATAAAAAATTGGCTAGGTATATTGCACCAAAAAATTGCGCTCAAAACATTAATGCAGCAGGTAGAAGGAGTGGCGAGGATGAGCTAGACTCGAGCCCTGTGCCGCCGTTTGGGGACTTTCCTCATAAAACTGGTAGGTGGCCAGTCAACCATCGGTCCATGCCTCTGTATGTTTCCATTAATGGCCCAGCTACCCGCAGCTCCCCTTAGAAAATGCAACAGCGTGTCCATGGAATTTTCCCGCCCAAAACATGACTGCTAATGCAAAGAAAACCATTACTACAACAAACTTGAAAAATAGCCGTCGATCATGCTTCCATTGCTGAAATCCGTAGCTCAAAATCCCCTGGGAAGTCACCAACCAGTGAAAACATGCCACGTAGGCACTTCACGCTCCTGTCACTGACTTTTCTCTTCACAAATTTCCCTTTTTCGCCTTGCATATGATGCTTTGAATTCCTTGTATATGCAAAGCCATATGCATATACAACAGTCTAACAAACAAGGCGGACCCCAAACTTTTATGAAGTAGATTGGAAACTTATTCGGGTCCAGCTTGTATTTCTCTTCTTTGTATATCTGCGATATACAACACACACACATACAAGCTGCGGACTTCAAATCATTATGCATCAGAATGTACCTCCTTTTGAAGTCTGGCTTGTATCCTTTCATTGCAAATCGGCTTGTATATCGGCATATACAAGCACTTTTATACAACCCACGGACCTCAAATTTCATTCACTGCATTTGATACCTCCTCCACGTCTGGGTTGTATGTCTTTCCCTTGTATATCAGGTTGTATATCGCATATACAAACCCAACATACATGCAATCCACAGATTCCAAACCATTATGAAGCATATTACATTCTCCCTTCACGTCCAGGCCTTGTATATATGCGCTTGTATATTACAAACATACAATGCGGATATACAAAATGAAATATACAATCTGAACTTGAGCTTTTTATTAACCAGAATGCACTATCGATCAGGTCCGAGCCTTGCATATTCGGTTTGTATACACCAACACACAATCACTTTTGAATATAACTGGTGGACCCCACCCCTTGCACTTCAAACTGTTCACCTTTTGACCATTCCCGCTTGTGTGTTCGAATGTGCATTGGGAACATACAAGCCCACCATACAACCGCGGACTTCATCCATTTCGCCAATGCAATTAACCTTCTCGTTGCATCCGCTTTGCATCTGCTTTTGTATATACAAACATACCCTTGAACATACCTGTAAATCCCTTTGTATGTGCAAACCTACGAGTGAATGAATATATAACCTTGCGGGTCCCACCAAGTGTATCTCCCACTACTTTGCATGTTGCCGAATATACAAGCCCCCCTGTATATTATACTGTAGCGAATGCATGTTCGCTCCTCGTATATTTTTCATTGCATGAACCCAATGTATATTGGATATACATTTATTCTTGCTTGCATATATTTGCGGACCCGACCATTACTTTAGCCTTGATTTAATCCCCTTTGAGATCCGCAATGTATCCTCGCGTTGTATATTTAGACATACAACAAAACATATACAAGCAAACCCGATATACATTTGGGGAATCTTCCCAGAATTTGCAACAGATTCCCCCAATGTACATGCATCCTTTTAAGCCCGATATGCATTAGAAAAATGCATATAACTCAATTTTTACCATTTTTTAAAAGCCAACTGAGATTTTACAAGCTCGCCAACATACATGAACATTTGCACATACAAAAACCTAGCATTTTTCTCACGTGTGATGGGAAAAAGCGGTAAAACATTGTATGGGGGCTGGTCAACTAATAAACACTAAAGCATGAGGATGAAACCTAATAACCAAGAACCCACCACAGAAGGTCACCATCTAAATAGAAAAAACCATGCAAAGCCCCATGACTCAGAAGTTTCAGGGTTTGAATGAGAAAACCTGCAAACGTTCAAGCTTAAAACCCTAGACATAAATGGGTACCAACACAAGGAAACATGTCAGAAGAGATACAAAGCCTCGGGCCCACCAGTTGTATGATATGCGATTGTATCTTTGCACATACAATCGCATATGCAAGGGGAATATACATTTCTTAGATACAAGGCCCGGACCTGAAGTGACTATGCAGTTTAGTTGATAAAGGCACAAGTGTTTGTTTGCATCTTTGTTTGTATGTCCGCGTTGTATGTTTGCACATACAAGGGTCATATACAAAGGTAACATACAAAGGTCAGATGCATGTTTGCAATGTACAAAGTGCGATTGTATATAGTTTTGCTTGTATGTTCGCATTGTATATGCGATATACAAAGTTGATATACAAAGGGAGAATATACAATCCGGACCCGATTGGAGAACCAAATGCAGCGAATAATCATTTTGGGGTCCGCAGCTTGTATGATGAAGTGCTTGTATATGCCGATATACAAAAGGAAAAGATACAAACCAGACCTATTCTAAGGTTTCATTCTAGTTGATAGTCTCCTTTGAGTTCCGCATTGTATGCATGGTCAAGTGTATCTCAGATACAAGCATATACAAAGGCATATGCAAGGGGATTTTCGGCGTGACAATGATCATCGGTGGCTCAACTCAAAGTTTCTCTGATGGCCGATAAGGAGGATGCATTGCTCAGCGATGGGTCCTAGGCTCAACTCAGTGACCAACCAGGTGGTGCCACATGTTAGGAGTGATACAAAGGCCGATTCAAAAGGTAAAGACCCGCGGTTGTATGCAGGCACATGAATATACAAATGAAAGCAAAAAGCACATACAATGGTTTTTTCGGCGAGACTTTACATATTGGTGTCTCAATCTGAGGTTGCCCCGACAACCTGATATATACAAGTTCAAAAGGATATTCAAACGCAGATGCAAAGTGATATACAAGTGTAGTTGACCATAACTTTGACCGCCTGTATCTCCCTCATTTAGGCAAATTTCCACATGCTGCAAAAGGTAAAAGTGCCTATTTTTGCCTCCTCTTTCATTTGGCGGGCTTTTGAGGGAAATATTTTTTACTTTCAAAATTTGGATCTGGATTAGCATGCTTGATCAACTGGACGTTTCAGTGACCATTTTTGCATATGCAAATGCAGATATTTGTTGCATTTATGAGTGCAGGTTGAGGATTCAGCAGCTCATATTGAGGATTCAAAATATCTTCCACTTGCCTAGGCTCCAGATCTTTCGATTCAATAACTTCTTACAGGTGGATGTCCCTTCAGAGGCAGATATTTTCTAACAGAGCCCATGGAAAATGGATTGTAACCGATTGAGGTCAAAAATGTAACATGCTATATATACATGGAAAATAGATGTGTTGTTGTTGGTTGTTCTTCTAGGCTATTTTGTAATGGCTACTTGGCCTTTATAATCAATATAAACTGGTATTTTGCCTCTCTTTTATGATTTTAGCACTGTGTCTATTCTTTGGATCAGTGTAGGCTGTGTATTGTGGACAAAATGATCCCTTTCATTCCTCCATTATTCTGTCTAGACCTCTGTTAGAATCAATGAGTCTGTGTAAGTCTTTCCAGCTGTGAGAGTATTATTGTGTCGATTCAGTTGCAGCCAAACAATTTAAATCTGGTGTATCACTTATTTCATTTCAGCATTCCTTCTAACCCTTTTCCCAACAAGCATTAGCACTAGGTTTAGATGCATTTCTCTAAGTAATAGGCTTAGAAAGAGGAACCAACCTTCTCTAGAGGTCTAATCTCAATTTGCAAGGTCCCACACTTCGAGATCATTCCCATGTTTCTCCAGATTGCTAAAGTTTTACAACTGCAGCTCAGGGTGCAAATTTGAGAGACAATAGTTTCTAGTACGCCTGGTGGGACTAGTTCGATGAACTTCTCATCAAGAGCACTAAGAGATTTGGTGTTTCTCCTAGTATTACCAGCCTTCAAAGGCAATATTCAACACCATGGCGACTCTACTGAACAAACCTACTGGTGAAAGTAGCCCAAGTACCTAAAATTTCATCAAAGATCAGGATTTTGGTGGTTTTCCTGGTCTATTCAGCTTCCAAAAGCATCTCAATCACCTGGCGACTCCCTCTCTAGTATGTATCCAGTTTCTCTTTGGCTATAGACCTATTTTTCTCTAATTTAAACATTTTTATGATTATCCAGCATTTAGATGCTACAAAATGTCAGAATTTTATGGGAATCATGGCTATTTCTCTACCCCTAATCAAATGCAGGCTATTGGCCCCCATATCAGTAATAAGAGGCCCCAAATGCCTTTGATTTTATACCATACATCCCTACTGCTGTAGAATATCAGCATCCTCATGATGCTTACACCCCTACTCAGTCTTCTTGGTATCCTAATAATGCTTATTATCAACCCCAAGAAGATTACTTTGATCTTAGCCAGTGCAACTACCCTCCTAATCTGACTCAAGTTGTTGCCCCTGAGAATATTAATGCTTTCAATGAGATCATGAGTAGTTTCCTGAAGCTTGACAAACTTTTGGACAATGAAAAAAGAGAAGCAGGGTACAATTGGCCTCAGCGGTTTTATGACCTCAGCATCATAAGCTTATATGGTCTCAAGAAGTTGTACCTAAATCTAAAGGAGGAGGCTGATGAATTTATAGAAATGCTAAAACGTGATCAGCAGCGAGAGGCACAAGAGGGAGTTTTTTAGGAAAACCTTGTTATAAGGATGACACCTACTTAGCCTGTTGTGGAAGAAGCCCCCAAATTTAAGATTCCAAGCTTCAGGCAGGATAATCCCTCTGCACCTCCAAAACCGCTTCCCAATTTTAAAATCCCAAGTTTTAGAGGCCCTCAACCTTCACAGGAGCCTATTCCTAGCTTCAAACAAGTCCATCCTTCAAACCAAAGTGAATCTATGAAAGAGCCTCAAACTTCTTTATCATGGCAGCCTTCTTGGATCAAGCATCCTGGTTACAAAGTACCAAACCTTGTAAAGGCCAATCCTCTCATACCAATTCAAAATCAGGCAGAGGAAAAGCTTGAAGAATCCAAGCCTGACATAATTCCAAGTTTTAGGAGTGTTTCTTCAACCCAACAACCAATTCATAACTAGGAGCAACCTAGACTCCACAAGTTTCCAGGCTTCAAAGCCTATATCCCTCCACAAGTCCCTGTTCCTGTGCAAACTCAGATTATAACTCCCCAGGAACAAATTTGTCCAGAACCCTCTCCCCTCCAAGATATTCAAGAAGATATTCAGGCCTCTTTCCCTAATGTTATTTCAATTCTCAAGGGTGGACCTGTTGTCTGCCAAGATAATTGGAAAGATGAGCCAAAAGAGGAGGTGGAAGAAGATAAAATTAATGAGGAACAGTTTGTTCCTACACTCACAGAGATAGAATTGTTTGAACCTATTGCACCTGTGAGTACTGTTAACCCAAATAAGGGATTGAGTCCTCTAGACTTTAGTTCTTTTGGGACCTTTTCTCATGCATCTGATCAAGCAAACAAGGTTGAAATGTAAAGAGTGCATGGGGAAAACCTTCAGCTGTAGAGGCAACTTAAACACAATCTGGTGGAGTTGTAGTCAAAGGATGGAGGCTTAAGGGAAAAAGTTGTTGAGGTCACTTCAGAGGTGGATGATGCTGCCCTACTTCATAAGCTACCTAATTATGTTGAAGATGAAGAAAACGGGCAGCTGGTTGTGGATATGCAGCAACAAGAGAACACTGAAAATGTTGGTGGATTGTTGTAGTTTGAGGCTGATGATGCTGATTTGCAAGATCTCAACTTGTTGGAGGAGCTTCCTTTCTATTGTACAAAGGAGTTTAAGGCTGATATAACAAATAAAAGTTTGTTGGAAGAGGTTACCATGAAACAGGACAGCCATGAACAAAAGGTAGAAAGGTTTGAAGAATGTAGCCATGATGACATTATATCATCCTTCTTGGGTTCTCTGAAGGAAGAAGGAGAAAACCATGAAATCCCAAGTTAGTTATTTCACACACAAGAGCAACATGAGAGTAAAATGGGAGGCACCATCATACCAAATGAAGAGCAAGAAGAGAAAAAATTAGAACAGAGACATGAGATCAAACATGTTGATTTGCATGTCACTTCAAGGGGATGCCCAATTAGGCATCTAGCCCAGCTGGAGACACATCAAAAGGAGTCACCAGTTGTCATGCTTACCTCTAAGCATGAAGTTGAGCATCAAAATGGGTGGGATCAGCCTATCTATTCACCACAAGTTAGTAGCATCAACAATTAGTCCAGGTGGATAGGTGAGTTTATCTCCATCTTGTGGGGGGTGTTTTATCAATTTGTCATATGCCCATTTCCCCCTCACCTCTTTTTAACTGCCCACATGCATGGGAAATACTGCAAATTGTTAAGGAAGGGCAGTTACTTTCAAGAACCAGTTAATGGCTTTGTTTAAGGTCACCTCTGACTGGTTAGTTTAGGTTTAGAGTAGGTTTTATTTTAGTTTTAGGTTTCTTTTCCATAAGTGGCCTTGCACTTTGTTGTATTCTCATTAGGAGATACATGCTTGGTTGTTGTTTTTGTTTTGGTTTGGTAGCTTGCTCAGTATTCCATCTCCTTTGTTCTTGTTGCAGTCTCTTTTGAATCCATGCCCAATGGATGCATAAGGCCACTAATCTCATGTTTAGCAGGCAAACATCCCATAGAAGTCGCCAAATTGTTGACCTATTTTCCTCTGTCCAGAGTTAAATAGTTCACTTTGTATATTCCTTGAATATCCTTCAGAAAATAACCCTACAAGGATTAAATCTTTCAATTACCCATGCTCTGCCTTGCCAAAAAGTCCCAAAATCTCACCTTGAGAATCTTTACCAAAAACCCAGAAAAACCCAAAAATCTTTTAGCTTCAAGTATTTTCATCACAGGGATTTCTCAGTTTCATCCTTTGTATTTGTGTATGCATTTTTGAATGTATATTCGCATATACATTCACCATTGTATGTTTGCATATACAAAGGCGATATGCAATGGAAAATATACAAGAGGTAGATATACAAAGGGTCATTGGCGAGACAAGCCTCATCGGCAGCTAAGTCCAAGGTTTCTCCGATCGGTCGATGAAGATACAAAGGAAGCATTCAAGGGACAATATACAAAGCAGAATATACAAAGGAAAGTGGGGTCCGCTTACATACAAAGGCAATTGTATCTAATATACAAGTCGCACATGCAAGGAAACATGTTAGAAGAGATACAAAGCCTCGGGCCCACCAGTTGTATGATATGCGATTGTATCTTTACACATACAATCGCATATGCAAGGGGCATATACATTTCTTAGATACAAGACCCGAACCTGAAGTGAATATGTAGTTTAGTTGATAAAGGCACAAGTATTTGTTTGCATCTTTGTTTGTATGTCCGCATTGTATGTTTGCACATACAAGGGTCATATACAAAGGTAACATACAAAGGTCAGACGCATGTTTGCAATGTACAAAGTGCGATTGTATATAGTTTTGCTTGTATGTTCACATTGTATATGTGATATACAAAGCCGATATACAAAGGGAAAACATACAATCTAGACCCAACTGGAGAACCAAATGCAGCGAATAATCATTTTGGGGTCCGCAGCTTGTATGATGAAGTGCTTGTATATGCCGATATACAAAAGGAAAAGATACAAGCTGGACCTATTCTAAGGTTTCATTCTAGTTGATAGTCTCCTTTGAGTTCCGCATTGTATGCATGGTCGATTGTATCTCAGATACAAGCATATACAAAGGCATATGCAAGGGGATTTTCAGCGTGACAATGATCATCGGCGGCTCAACTCAAAGTTTCTCCGATGGCCGATAAGGAGGATGCATTGCTCAGTGATGGGTCCCAGGCTCAACTCAGCGACCAACCAGGTGGTGCCACATGCTAGGAGCGATACAAAGGCCGATTAAAAAGGTAAAGACCCGCAGTTGTAGGCAGGTACATGCATATACAAATGAATATACAAAGGCGATTTCAAAGGCCATTTAAATGTCGAAAGCAAAAAGCACATACAATGGTTTTTTCAGCGAGACTTTACATATCGGCGACTCAGTCTGAGGTCACCCCGACAACTCGATATATACAAGTTCAAAAGCATTTTCAAACGCAAATGCAAAGTGATATATAAGTGTAGTTGACCATAACTTTGACCGCTTGTATCTCCCTCATTCTGGCAAATTTACACATGCTGCAAAAGGCAAAAGCATCTATTTTTGCCTCCTCTTTCATTTGGTGGGATTTTGAGGGAAATATTTTTACTTTCAAAATTTGGATCTGGATTAGCATGCTTGATCGACTGGATGTTTCAGTGACCATTTTTGCATATGCAAATGCAGATATTTGTTGCATTTATGAGTGCAGGTTGATGATTCAGCAGCTCATATTGAAGATTCAAAATATCTTCCACCTACCCAGGCTCCAGATCTTTTGATTCAATAACTTCTTGCAGGTGGACGTCCCTTCAGAGGCAGATATTTTCTGATAGAGCCCATGGAAAATGGATTGTAACCGATTGGGGTCAAAAATGTAACATGCTATATATACATGGAAAACAAATGTGTTGTTGTTAGTTGTTCTTCTGGGCTATTTTGTAATGGCTACTTGGCCTCTATAATCAATATAAACTGGTATTTTGCCTCTCTTTTATGATTTTAGCACTGTATCTATTCTTTGGATTAGTGTAGGCTGTGTATTGTGAACAAAATGATCCCTTTCATTCCTCCATTATTCTGTCTAGACCTCTGTTAGAATCAATATGAGTCTGTGTATGTCTTTCCAGCTGTGAGATTATTACTGTGTCGATTCAGTTGCAACCAAACACATTTAAATCTGGTGTATCACTTATTTCATTTCAGCATTCCTTCTAACCCTTTTCCCAGCAAGTATTAGCACTAGGTTTAGATGCATTTCTCTAAGTAATAGGCTTAGAAAGAGGAACTGGCCTTCTCTGGAGGTCTGATCTCAATTCGCAAGGTCCCACACTTCGAGATCATTCCCATGTTTCTCCAGATTGCTAAAGTTTTACAACTGCATCTCAGGGTGCAAATATGAGAGACAACATAAACATGCCCATATGTTCTTTTAACAAATCATCATACTTTTTCTAGAGAGCACTGGTGGCTGCTTTACTGAACTTTGCAACTTCTATTGCCAATTCAGATGCTTCTGTAGTGGGGGTATCAGAGACTCTTTTTATTATTAAGCCACCTTTCAAATCCTTGTCAGGTTCTGCAATTAGAGGTTTATCATTGTTAGGAGCCAAAGCCCATATGGATAAGGTCTCCCACTTCGGGTTGAATTTGGCACCTATTAATGCAGCCTCAGCCTCCTCCTTTGTGGAGAAAACCTCATTATCTTGTTTTCTTATAGTATCTAGAACAATAGTAGAAGCTATATCCCACTCAGGGAGTAACAAGATTTGACTATCTCTAATCATCTATCTACCCTGATCTGGAGAAATGTTCTTGACCTCCTCTTTCATTTGTGTAAGTATCCTGATGGATACCTGCTCACGAGCTTCTTGGGGAGAATGAGACATTTCTTCTTCTAATCTTTTCTCATATTCATTCTTTCTGCTCTTCCATAAGAAATAAAAAAAAACTCCTTAGAATTGACATTTTTAAATCATCATCACTAATGAAATTCCTGCATGCTAGAGTCCCGATGTCATCTGAAACACCATTGCCCTTTATGGCAATATCAGAAATCCTATTCAAAGGTAGTCCTTCAGGCATATCTCTGCTAGGGGATGGCATCTCACGCTGTATCTCTTCCTTAGTTATTTTCATTTCTCCCTCATCATCGAGGTAGTTAACTAAAGGACTCATTTGAACTTTTCTTCTTTTTGGAGAGGCTCTCCATGAAGAGAATCATCCTTAGTCATTGGTATAGAAGGGGAGAATGATTGCAGAGGTGGTAATAGAGAGAGTTAATTGAGTTGGTGGAAGAGCCTGTGGAACTTGTTCCTTGACTTCTTTATCTTTGGCTCTCCTTTTGAAAGTATATTTTATTAAACCTCTTGCAAGGGGCTGGTATGAAGGCCTCTCTTCTATAGAGATCTAAGTAGACTCACTGTTTTGTATATCATCCAATTCATCAATATGAGATAAAATCTTTTTTATCCTGTTGATGGTGTCACCAACTTATGGGAAAAGTCTGTTGTAAGAAGGCCTCTTCTTCTTCATTCCTTCTTCATACTTCATGTATATTGTCTATTTTGCTCTTTTTATTTTCACCTCTTCATCAGTAGGAGAATTTTTGATAATATCCTCAGGAAAGAAAACCTGATGGGGAATGTAAGACCGGTTGATACCTCTTCTAATGTCGTTTATGTATCCTTCAGGATCAGAGAACCTAGCCTTCTCCTGTCTCATTTTAAAAGGCAACAACTTATCATTCAACTTAGCAAATCCTTCTTTATTCATCCTGAAGTCAGAAAACACTGGTGAGAAAGGAAAGAAAGATCCCTTCTTTTGTCCTTCTAGGTGATCTTTTTCTGATTCAACCAATTGCCAAATTATCTCCAAGAAACCAATCCTCAATGGCACATACTTGGGTAAAATATGAGGACCAACAGGGGTACCATAAATTCTAAAAATTGTGCCCTCCTCGTGGGGGATAAAGTCATCCCAATTATGCTTAATTTCCAAAGGAGGGACCCTCACTGCAAGTCTAAGGAAATTTAACAATGGTTATGGAATCCTGGGTATGTTTGACTGGAAGTACCTTAATACTGTGATAAAAAAATAATCTCTGAAGAATCTATAATTGGAATTTGGATCATGTTTGTCCCATATGTGAGTCCAACACTGGACTGGTAATACATTCCCCATGTTATCAACATGGTTAACCATTAATTTGTGGTTCCAAACCATCTTTGTTTTTCCATGATACAGGAACATATGACAAAGAAATGAAAACCATTTGAATTTAATTGGCTCCTCCTTGTTCTTGATGTCCACCAACCCCTGATGTATATGTTTTGCCAAATAGGGAGCAAAGTCAAATTGAACATTCTGAGATGGATGTTGGATATCAGTGGCCATATAAGTTAGATCAATGGGAATCCTTTCTTTCTTATCTTCTCCTAACACTTGACAGAGAGCATAGTAGGTTTTAGCAAAATAACCTTCAAAAGTGTCTAGCTTAAAAGGCTCTTGCTCACTTTGGGGAATTTTTATTGATCTACCATTTGGTCCCTTTTCCCTGAACCTAGGTAAATATATGGTTCTATATCTGCTTCTGTCTTTTGTATATAGGGCTTTGAATCTATTTGCATCAATCTCTATAGAAGTAGCCAAGTTTAGCCCAAAGACCATGGCAATAGTTTCTCTACTAATTTCCACCAGAATTCCCCCTCTCATGCTTCTAATTGCTTTAGATGTTTCATCATAATGAGCTGCCATGGCTTGGAGTAACTCAATATCCTCAATTACATTAATAACTATTAGCTTTCTTAGATCACTTTCCCATACATTAGATAATGGCGCGTGAGCATTTCTCTTGCTCCACTAGTGGTAAAATAATGACCAACCATGAACATGAATTTTTGCATCTCTACAATCAGCAAATTTGTCAGCCAACCCATCTTTACCCTCAAGGCCTGTTACTCTTATCCTTTGTGCATCGGAGCTAGGGAGTTATTTTACAAGGTCTTCATGCAAGGCTCATTTTTGTGAAACGGGGGAAGCCTGGGCTTTAGGTGGAGCCATTATCAAATGGTGAATTTAGGGTGAGGGATTTCTCTCTCGGTGTTCAGGGGTTTGCTCAATTCACACCACAGAAGATTTTCTTCTGAACATAAGGAAATAGAAAAGCCCTAATGGAAAAGCAAAATGCAATAAGAGGAACAAACAACTCATCAGATTTATTTCACGTAGCTATTATGAACTTGACACCAGAGATATGGTAGTAGCTATCAACTTCAATGCTCCAATAATTTAATGTTTTTTGGAATAGCAAGTATAGAGGAATTCAGGTATGAGTCACATTAATACCATTTATCCAAAATTGGAATTAGTCACTTCCGCCTTCAATTCATCTCGGGTGAACTAGATATGCAGGATCATGCACTTTGGGAGATTTGAATGTTGACTGTCAAATTTTATGATATTGGCAGAGATTTGATGGCCACGATCGATCCCAAGAACTTGATTATACATGACACGTCCAACAAATTTTAGTAAATCAATTAAAAATTTATCTCTCATTATTTCCTGATTTATTGTCGGAACGGACAAGCCACAAATATTATGCCATTCTTGTTATGTGGCAATTTTCCGTCGTTCCGCAATTCGGCGAGGCACACTGATTAATGATCCGATAGAATGACGGAGGAATGAAAACCATCACATCAAAACACGCCTTTCTCTAGTTGGATCCTTTCTTGCAGATGCAGCATCCACGTGTCAAACTTCCGTCTCTTCGCGGATGCTAGCCGAGACTTTTGAATAGAGCTTGGCGGAATGATGGAGTCATTTAAAAAATATTTTCATTGTGGAAGGGGCCCACCATTATTAAGTTTGTTATAACAGGAAACAGTTCCTCACCAGCTAACACCTATTCCGTAGTTCCGCAAATGTCTTTTGTAATCACTATTGAATGTCGGTGGACTGACAGAAATGTGTGACTTAACTTCACCTGTCAAAAAGGGTTAGCACTACCTAACCCTTGGCATATATATCTTAAAAACATCTTTTACCTACTAGGAAAAGGGGGCCATTGGGTTAATTTCTTTAAAATGAAGCCTTTTGGGCTCGGGTCAGAGGCGGTGACTGTATGGCGAGGGGCTAGTCAAATAACGTTCTGGGGGACATAAGGAAATAACTTAAGAGCTCGGGTAACATGGGATAAGCGGTCAACCCCTATTGCACAACAAAAAGAAAAAGACCCCTAGGAAGCACGACACAAGGGCTTAGGGCCCCTTTGAAGAAATTTGATCAAAGCTCTCTTGTTTTGTAAAAATCCTAAGTCATAAACCTTCTATCATGATGTCAAAAGACTAAAACCATGGAAAATTTTACATGGTACCATGATAACCTCCAAACATAATTTTTTCAAAATCCCCACAAAATGTTAAGAGAGAATTCTCCTCCTAGCCTCAGGTATGATATTTCAAACAAGCACAATAAAACCCCAATGCTCCTCGATGTTGGAATTTATTAATCTTCAGTTAGCGTATTAATTGCAACCAACCCCGGTCAGTTTTTGGGATCCTCTTCTACTACCCTTTAATATGGTAGTTGAATTTAAATTTGGCTAAGTGCTAGTTTTTTAGTGGACATTTGAATGAGACAAAAGGAAAGAATGAAACAATTAGTGTAGAGGAATTTTTGAAGTAAGCTAACAACAATAGAAGTGTAAGGGAATGTCCCAGCAGAGAACAAGGAGATAACAATAGAAGGAAACAATAGAATAGCAGAGAATAGGTGTATGTGTAGTAGCACAATGAAGGTACAGGCAACTCCTATGTTGGGGCAAAAACATTGTATGAATCTACAAAATAGAGTAGCATATCTTCATCAATTTTGTAAAGGTTTTGATTGTATCTTGGAAAAAAATATATAAATATAAATTCATGTTTTAAATCCTCTATTTGCTCTCTTTCTTTTGTGTTTGTGTTTTGTCTTTTCTGTCCACTTTGTTGTAGCAATTTGTTTGGACAACAAAGCCCCTACCTGCCAACAAGTGGTATTAGAGCCCTATTTTTTTGGGCAATTAGTCTTTGTGGGTGTTTTGGAAAAGCCCTAGTTTTCTAGGTGCACTAAAGTTTTCTAGGTTTGAAAGTCTTGTCCAAATCCAGTGAAATGGCAGGTGGGGATAGCAAAGGTTGGTAGCAGCCACCGAACTTTGATGGGAAAAATTATGATATCTAGGCTAAGAAGATGAAAACTATACTGGTTGCAAATGACTAGAGGAGCTGGTCATTAATGGTTTTGTAGATACTATAGACCAAGCAACCTATGCAGCCCTATCAAATGCCTAAAGGAACTAACTTTGAAGGAAACCAAGATGAAGGATGCAAAAGACCTCAGTTTGATTGAGGCAGTTTTGACAGAGGCTTTCTTCCCTCGCATTGCAGCAACAAACTACTCAAAACAAGCATGGGAAATACTCCAAAATAGTTATAAGGGGACTGATAAGGTGATATTGGTAAAGCTCCAGTTGCTAAGGAGAGATTTTGAGACCTTGCAAATGAAGGACAACGAGTCCATTTCTGATTTCCACACTAGGGTTTCAACCTTGATTAATCAGCTAAGAATCAATGGAGAAACCATGGAAGATCAAAGGATTATTAAGAAAATCCTAAGGAGTCTACCTACTAGGTTTGATCCCATTGTCATAGCCATTGAAGAGGCCAAGGACTTGTCCAAGATGACGGTGGATGAGTTGATGGGTTCACTACAAACCCATGATCAATGACTAAATAGATCTGCTCCTTTCGTAGAGCAAGCCTTCAAGGCTCAAACACATGCAAGAGGTAGGGGAAGAGGAAGAAACAACAGAGGTAGAGGTGAAAGAGGTAGAGGTAGAAGCAACCCTAGAAGAGGAAGTTCAAATAGCCAAGAGGAGTCAAGCACCTCACAGCCAAGCTACCAAGACAAGAAGAAGAACAACAGTTCCAATAAGAGGTATGACAAAAGCAATGTTCAATGTTATTACTGTCATAAGTTTGGTCATTATGTTAGTGAATGCAGGAAGAAACAACGTGATCATGGAGGTCAAAATGCTAATGTAGCAAATGAGAACAAGGCTGAAAATGAAAAACAGTCAAATGTATTTATTGTTTGCAACCTTGCTGAGCAGAACAGTGATGAAGTATGGTACTTAAACAGTGCTTGTAGCAACCACATGTGTGGTAACAAAAACTTCTTTGCTTCCATAGATGGCAGCATAAAAACTGAAATCAAAATGGGAAACAATGAGAAAGTTCCCGTCATGGGTAAAGGTACAATCAATATCCAAACCAAGCATGGTGAAAGGAGGAAGATCCAGGATGTCTATTATGCCCCTAGAATAAAATATAATCTATTGGGTATTGGTCAAATGGTCCAAAATAGTTATAGAAACCTGATGGAGAATAAAGAATGGAGAGTGCATGATATTTGACAAAGGAGGCAACAAGAAAGTGATTGCAGTAGTGCAGATGACAAGAAATAGAATGTTTCCTCTTAGGATGCATATTGAGTCTTTGGCACTATCTCTAGAGCTATCTCCGGTGCTATCTCTAGCGTAGTTTCCAGCACTATCTCCGACGCTCACAGTAGTGGGACAACAATATGCCTTTAGGACAATCATCAAAGACCCATCCAAACTTTGGCATTTGAGGTATGGGCACTTAAGTTCTTATGGTTTGAGTTTATTGTCCAATAAAGGCATGGTTAGAGGGCTACCAAACTTTATAGTACTGATGGTAAATGTGAAGCTTGCATATTAGGAAAGCAACATAGGCAACTCTTTCAATCAGGGTAATCTAGGAGAGCAAAAACACCATTAGAGTTGGTGCACTCAGATTTTTTTGGGCTCATGAAAACCCACATCTTGTCTGGAAATACTTATTTCATGACATTCATAGATGATTAAAGTAGAAAAATCTGGGTTTATTTCCTGAAAAGAAAATCAGAAGCCTTCGAGAAATTCAAGTGGTTTAAGGCCTCAACTGAAAAGCAAAGTGGCCACTATATTAAAGCCCTAAGAACGAATAGAGGGGGAGAGTACATCTCCAAGGAATTTCTAAATTCTTGCATGAATTAAGGCATAGAAAAATAGTTTACAACTAGGTATACTCCATAGCAAAATGGAGTGGCTGAAAGGAAAAACAAAACCATTCAAGAGATGGTAGCAAGCATGCTAAAAGCAAAAGAACTGTCACATTGGGGTGAAGCTATAGCAACAATAGTTTACCTATTGAATAAGTGTCCTACAAAAGCTATTCGTGATAGGATTCCACAAGAGGCGTGGACAAACAACGAATGGAGTGTTGAACACCTAAGAATCTTCGAGTGTGTGGCATATGCATTTGTGCCAAAAGAGAAGAGGCAAAAATTTGATGATAGAGGTGAAAAATGTATCTTCATAGGCTAGAGTGAAGAGTGAAAAGCCTACAGACTATATAATCCCATCACCAAAAAGGTTGTGATCAGCAGGAATGTTGAGTTCATTGAGAATGAAGCATGGGATGGAACGGTGGACAGCACCACGGGTATTTTAGTCACAGTACCCCTTGAAGATGAAGAAGCTCTGGAGGACAACAACTCTAGAGGAGATTTGGAGCATAAAAACTTAGGGAGAAACTATCGTAGAGCCTTGAAAAATAGTAGCTCTAGAGGTGTTCAGCAGAACAATAGCTCCAGAGGTGGACAATAGTACATCAACTTCAGAGGTCTGCAACTCCAGAGATCTGTAGCTCTAGAGTTCAGCAGAATAGCAACTCTGGAGGTTAGTAGTACAGTAGCTCCGGAGATCAGAACAACAACAACTCCAGAGGTAACTCAGACCCTATACTCGCATCATTGATGCCACTGAGGACAAGGAGTGTGATGGAGATTTATGACAACACAAGGTATGCCGATTTTAAAGAGAATATGTGTTTTGCATTATTTTCTTATAGTGATGGACAATGCACTTTAAGGAAGCTGTGAAAGAAGAGAAGTGGTGTAAGGTCATGGATGAAGAGTTGCATGCTATAGAGAAGAATGACACATGGCAGCTAATTAATTTTCCCAAGGGTAAAGTGATTGGAGTTAAGTGGGTCTATAAGACCAAGTCCACTGCTAAGGGTAAGATTGAAAGACATAAGGCAAGGCTAGTTGTCAAAGGGTACAAACAACAACCTGGAAGAGATTATGATAAGACATATGCAGTAGTTGCAAAGCTGGAAATAGTTCAGGTAGTCATAGAAATAACAACCCAACACAAATGGAAGGTGTCTCGAATGGATCTGAAGTCAACCTTCTTGAATGGAGTGCTGAAAGAGGAAGTGTATGTGGAGCAGCCACCTGGCTATGAAGTCCTAGGACAAGAGGACAAAGTATATAGGCTTTGGAAAGCCCTCTATGGGCTTAAACAAGCACCTAGGGCATGGTACAACAGATAGACTCATATCTAGTGAGTAATGGCTTTAGCAAAAGAAAAAGTGAGCCCACACTCTATATCAAAGCAACACAAGGTGAGATTTTGATTGTTGTTTTGTATGTAGATGATCTAATTTTTACTAGAAATAGTTACCTCTTCATTGCTGATTTCAAAGAGGTAATGAAAAATGAGTTTGAGATGACAGACTTAGGTCTGCTAAAGTATTTTCTTGGCATTGAGGTCAAACAAATAGAGCATAGCATATTTGTTTCTCAAACTAACTGTGCTAAACATATTTGGAGGAGATTTAAAATGGATAATAGAAAACCTGCCCCAACACCAACAACTACAAGTCTGCAATTGAGTAAAGAGGACAACAACAAAGAAGTAAACCCAACCCTCTATAAGAGCATGGTTGGAAGCCTCGTGTACTTGACAACTACTAGCCCTGATTTGATGTATGCAGTAAGCCTGATTTCTAGGTTCATGGAGAAACCTAAGGACACACACTTCCAAGCAGGAAAAAGGATCCTGAGATATGTGAATGGCACAATAGATTATGGCATCTTATATGGTGCATCCAATGAGTTTAAGTTGGCTGGTTTCACGGATAATGATTGGGAAGCTAATGTAGATGACATGAAGAGCACATCAGGCTATGTTTTTCACATGGGTACAGGAGCAATTTCATGGGCATCCAAGAAGCAACTCATTGTCTCTCTCTCTCTACAACAGAAGATGAGTATATTGTAGAAAATGCAGCAGCATGCCAAGCTATTTGGTTGAGAGGGATCCTTGCAGATTTGAATGAGCAACAAAAAGATGGTACAACCATTCATTGTGACAATGTTTCATCAATAGCCTTGACAAAGAATCTAGTCTTCCATGGAAGAAGCAAGCATATTGAGATCCATTATCACTTCATAAGGGAGTTGGTAGAACATGGTGAGATTGAGCTCCAATATTGTAGATCTGAGCAACAACTCGCTGACATATTTACCAAGGCATTGCCAAAAGATTCTTTTGAATGCCTAAAAGATAGGCTTGGCATTGTAAATAGCTCCGGAGGTGTGCAGCCTTGAAAAGGAGACAACTCTGAAGGTTCAGCTCTGAAAAGATGGTTACAACAAAACTCCATAGGTTCAACTATGGAAAGTCAGTGCAACTTCGAAGATGCAGAAACAAAGCTTCGGAGATGTAGGCAAAGTGCTCCGAAGATGCAAAAAGATGCTCTGGAGGTGGTCCAGAATGACAAACATATCCAGAGATCTGCTTCGGAAAGGCAAATACAAATTTTTAACTTTTAAGATCAATTCTTAAAAGAAAATTGTTGAATGACATCTGACTTCAGATTAAAGGGGAGTGTTGGAATTTATTAATCCCTAGTCAGTGTATTAAGTGCAACCAACCCCCATCAGTTTTGGGGATCCTCCTTTGTCACCCTGTCAAAGGGGATTTGTTTGCTAGCAGAAAATTTAATATGGTAGTTAAATTTGAATTTGGTTGAGTGCCAGTTTTTTGGTGGGCACTTTTGAATGAGACAAAAGAAAAGAATGAAACAGTTAGTGTAGAGGAATTTTTTAAGTAAGCCTGCAGCAACAAAAGTGTAAGGGAATGTTCCAACAGAGAACAAGGAGATAACAACAAAAGGAAACAACAGAATAGCAGAGAATAGAAGGTGTATGTGTAGCAGCACAATGAAGGTACAGGCAGCTCCTGAGTTGGGGTAGAAACACTGTTTGAATCTACAAAATAAAGTAGCAGATCTTCATCAATTTTGTAAAGGTTTTGATTGTATCTTTGAAAGGAAAATATAAATATAAATTCATGTTTAAATCCTCTGTTTGCTCTCTTTCTTTTGTGTTTGTGTTTTGTCTTTTTTGCCCACTTTGTTGTAGAAATTTGTTTGGACAACAAACCCCCTGCCTACCAACACTCCACAGCTTGAGTGGCTTCAACCCCTTCATGTATGTTTTAAAACATGTTATATAATTTGTCTTGTCAACATATCCTATTGCAGTAGGCATATCAATTCAATCTCATTGTCTAGAGACCTTCCATAAAAATAATATATAATAGCCACTAGCTAGACATGTCAGTTAGCTCTTGATGCTTCATAAGACGTAATGTGATTTTAAAAAATTCACCATACTCATATATTCTAAGCATAGTAATAAGTTAGAAATAATGCAGATGCATCTTCATACAAAAGAAGTAGATTAAAAATTACCATTCCTTTCCAAACTGTCTACCCAATAAATTATTTGAGCTAAAATGATGTAGATATAATCAAAGAATTGATATGGATATGCCATTCTATGTACTATACAAAATGATGTGGATCTACAGTTCTACGTACTGTGTGAATGACATAATGGAGATGGGCCAATTTATTTTGGATTGTATGTGAATTTCCAAAGAAAAAGATAACAATACCCATTGATAACTCTTTAGAAATTAGATGAACAACCCATTGCAACTCTTCATGCAACAATCTTCAAAAAATTGCTACTTAAATTGTAGGTGAAAAAATCTCAGGAATTCAACATTTTGGCTAAATCTTGTTTAACACATTTCCAATCAATATTAACATAACAAAAGGAAAAGGTTATTACTTGTTTGTAAAATAACTCAGATTCCAGTCATCTCGTGGACTAAAACATTGCCTGCCAATAAGTAGTTCTATAATATAAATACCTCAAAATTTCAACTTTCATCTACTCAATACTCCCTCAACAAGAAGCATTTTGATTCCACATTTGAAGAACATGCATTCCATACAAAAAAAATAGCATAACATAAACACAAGAAAATTCAAATTCACTGTATTTTTCAACTCCTACCATGACCCTTTCCACGGCCACCATACTTGCCATGATTGCCAGGTCATACCTACCACCTCGACTACCTCCACCTCTTCCGCCACCCCAGCCACCTCAGCCTTGTTTTGATTTCTTACTATTCTTTTGATCAAATAACCCAAGATTATTTCCAGATGTTTTTGTTGAAAAGTGATGCATGAGTAGTCGACTCAACATGCAAATCACTATCTCTTCACATGCAACTGGACTTTACCTTCTGTGTAGATTTGTAGATTTAGTTAGTCAGTTTTTATTTTGTAGTTTAGTTCATTATTTAGTTTAGAGAGCAATTAACAAACTCTATTTTTACCATCAAGCTGCCAATCTTCCAACGTAGCAAATAATGCATGTCAAGTGCATGCTTTGTTTTTTATGTTTCATTCTAAATTTAGATGCAGCGAACTATGTTTTAGCATAGTTCCTTTTTATATAAGCTTCAATAAAGAATCTATTATTCAGCCTGCAAAAAATATAGAATTGTGTATTAATTTAGTGCTCTATTTTCTGAGAATAATTCCATATCTCTCCTATCATAATTTATCATTATTATTTTTTATATCTCTGCTATTATTTTCTTTATAGCCCGCTAGTTCAAGAATAAGGCATTCTTTCAGATTCTACATTTGGTATAAGAGCAGGAATTTTCTTTTGGGTTAAAGATTTAGTGGTTGGAATTTCACCAAAAGTTTATCATGTTGAATTCTAACTCCTTGCCCATTCCAGAATTTTGATGGAAATGAGTATGATTATTGGTGCATCAAAATGATGACATTTTTTATAGGAAAAGATTTATAGTGGGAGATTGTTGAATCAGGTTATGCAGAGCTAGTTGATTGGAATGCCTTCACAACCAATGATAAAACAACTAAGAAGGAGGCTAAGAAGAAGAATGCTCAAGCCTTATGTCATATTCAAATAGCTCTAGATAAGAGCCTATTTTTGAGAATTGCAGGAGCAAAGACAACTGAGGATGGCTGGAAGACTCTAAAAGAAGCTTACCAAGGTAGTGATCAAGTCAAAGTTGTCAAGTTACAAACATTAAAGAGAGAATTTGAGAATTTGAAGACGCAAGAAGCTGAAAGTGTGAGTGTCTATTGTGTCAGAGTAAAAGATGTGGTCAATAAGATGGCTACACTTGGTGAAATTGTGAACAATGAGGTTATGATAAAAAAGGTGTTGAGGACTCTCACACCAAGGTGGAACCATGTTGGCATAATCATAGAAGAAAGCAAGAATTTGTCTACCCTTCAATTTGATCACCTAGTTGGATCTTTGATGTCTCATGAAGAAAGATTGAGAGATTCATTTAGAGACAGTGATGAGAAAACCTTTTCATCCAAATTACAAATCACAAAGGATGAAGATGCCAATAGTAGCACCAAAAGCAATCAAGGCCAAGGTAGAGGTCAAAATCAGAATCAATCAAGAGGAAATAGAGGCAGTGGTGGTTCACAAGGAAGAGGTGGTTCTAGAGGAAGAGGTAGAGGCTGATTTGATAAAAGAAATGTCCAATGTTACCATTGAAATAGGTATGGCCACTTTGAAAGGGATTGTAGATTAAAAGAAGGTAAAAGTATTCATTATGCTCAAGAAGGTGATGAAAATCCTCCAGATCATTTATTTTTATCCTATGCCAAAGTTGAAAATAATAGTAAAGATGCTTGGTATTTAGATTCTAGATGTTCTAACCATATGTCAGGAAATGAGAAGTTTTTAACGATGGATGAAAGTTTCAAATCCAAGATCCAGCTTGGTGATGACAAATCATTGGAGGTTGCTGCAAAAGGAGCTATGGAAGTCCATACAAAAGAAGGTATGAAGAGTGTTAAAGACATTTATTACACTCCACAGTTAAAGCATAATTCAAGTTGAGTGTTGGACAATTGTGTGAGAAGAACTATAAAGTTGTATTTGAAAATCAACAATGTATAATTTATGATAAGAATCAAGGCAATAGAGTGGTTATAGTTGTGCCTATGACAAAGAATAGGATGTTCCCATTGAAGTTTGGTGAACATAACAGCAACCTTGCCAATATGGCATATGAGGATACAAGTTGGTTGTGGCATCTCAGGTACGGGTATTTAAATTTTCATAGTTTGAAGATTCTAACAACAAATGCATTAGTTTCTGGTTTGCCTAAGGTTGAAGAGCACAAGGAAATTTGTGAAGGTTGTGCTAAAGGAAAGCATGCAAGGGAGAAATTTTCAAAGGGAAATGCATGGAGGGCCCATCTTCCACTTCAGCTTGTTCACTCAGATATTTGTGGTCCTATGCAAACAAAGAGTTTGGGCAAGTCATCATATTTTATCACTTTTATTGATGATTACTCACGAAAATGTTGGGTTTATTTTTTGAAGACCAAGGAAGAAGCCCTTGATACATGCAAGAGGTTTAAAGCCCTTGTGGAAAATGAAAAAGGGTGCAAAATCAAATGTTTAAGGATTGATCGTGGAGGAGAATTTTGTTCAAGAGCCTTTCAAGATTATTGTGATAGACATGGCATCAGAAGGCAACTCACCACTGCCTACACACCTCAACAAAATGGTGTAGTTGAAAGGAAGAATCATATAGTGGTGGAGATGGCACAGAGTATGCTACAAACAAAGGGATTAAGCAATTCTTTTTGGGGAGATGTAGTTGCTACAACAGTATATATTCTCAATTAGAGTTCCACTAGTGCACTTGACATGACTCCGTATGAAGCCTGGTATGAGAAAAAGACTAATGTTAATTTCATTTCAAAGTTTTTGGTTGTTTAGCCTATGTTCATGTTCTTTCTCAAAAGAGACAAAAGTTAGATCCCAAAAGTGAGTCATGTATTTTTATTGGATATAGTGAGGAAAGTAAGGCTTACAGGTTATATAATCCTCTCACTAATAGGCTTATTGTGTCAAGAGATGTGATTTTTAATGAAGGGGGAGTTTATGGTCATCAAAAAGGCCATATGGAGAAGTCAAATCTGTTTTAAATGATGTTATTATTGATGATATTGATAATGAGCAACCCACTAATGTTTTTGTTCCAAGTGCTACAAATCCACCAAGTAGCCCCTCATCTAGTTGTTCAATTCCAAGTGTAATTCCAACTTCAATTCCTAGTTCTACAAGGAAGGTAAGAATATTGAGTGACATCTATCAAAGGAGTACAAATCAAGCACATGAAGAAAATCCAAGAGGTGAGACAGTGAATTTTGCTTTACTTACCAAGGCTGATTTTGAATCATCATGTTTTGAAGATGCATGTACTAATGAGGTTTGGATGCAAGCAATGCAAGAAGAGATGGATTCTATTCACATGAATGACACTTGGGAGCTTACAAAGCTTCAACATGACAAGAAGAAGATTGACACCAAATGGGTCTACAAGACTAGGTATAACAGTGATGGAAGTGTTGAAAGGCCTAAGGCAAGATTAGTTGCTAAAGGCTTCACACAGAAGTATGGCATTGATTATGAAGAGACATTTGCACCAGTAGCAAGACAAGAGACCATTAGAATGCTGATTTCATTAGCAACTCAAAAGAATTGGAGCATCCATCATATGGACGTGACAAGTGCCTTCTTGAATGGGTACTTAGAAGAGGAAGTATATGTGGAGCAACCACAAGGTTTTGAAGTGCAAGGAAAAGAAAATCATGTCTACAAGTTGAAGAAGGTTTTGTATGGCCTTAGGCAAGCACCAAGAGCATGGTAGCTAGGATTGGTGGATATTTTTAGGAGAATGATTTTCAAAGAAGTAAGAGTGAACCTACCCTTTACTACAAACAAGAAGGTAATGATATTCTTATTGTAAGTGTGTATGTTGATGATTTGTTGTATATGGGTAGCAGTTCTAAGGTGAAGGATGAATTCAAAGTTGCTATGATGAATGAATTTGAGATGAAAGATTTAGGTCTCATGAAATATTTTCTAGGAATAGAGGTTTATCAAAGTGAGAACGAAATTTTCATTTGTCAAACAAGTATGCCAAAGATATGTTGAAGAAATTTGATATGGTTGATTTTAAACCAGTCTCCACTCTAGTTTCTCATGGAGTTGTGTTGTGTAGAGATGATGGTGTTGAAATAGTTGATGAGACATCTTATAGGAGCATTGTTGGAAGCGTGATGTTTCTAACTCACACAAGACCTGATATTGCTTATTTAGTTTCACTTGTTTCAAGGTACATGACAGAGCCATCTAAAATACATATGAAGGTAGCCAAGAGAATTTTGAGCTATGTGAGAGGCTCTCTAGATTTTGGTATTCATTACTACACTTCTAAAAGGTGCAATCTTGTTGATTTTAGTGATTCTGATTGGGGAGGTAGTTTGGATGACCGAAAGTTTACATCTAGTAATTGCTTTTCTTTTGGTTCTGGTTTGATTACTTGGAGCTCAAAAAAGCAAAGTATAGTTGGCCTTTCGTCTACAAAAGCATAGTATGTTGCAGTCACCTTAGCAGGTACACAAGCATTATGGCTTAGAAAACTTTTTGAAGAAATTGGAGAGATACAAATCCAGCCCACAATGATTTTTTGTGACAACATTAGTGCCATCAAATTGGCCAAGAATCTAGTCAATCACAACAGGACAAAACATTTTGATTTAAAGCATCATTTTATCTGTGATTTAATGCAGAAGAAGGTAGTAGAATTGAAATACATCAGCACTAAAGAACAGTTGGCAAATATTTTCACTAAGGGAGTTGCAACAAATCAATTTTTGACACTTAGAGATCAGATTGTGAGCCCTCTCAGCATTAAGGGGGAGTATGTTGAAAAGTGATGCATGAGTAGCTGACTCAACATGCAAATCACTATCTCTTCACATGCAACTGGACTTTACCTTCCATGTAGATTCATAGATTTAGTTAGTCAGTTTTTATTTTATAGTTTGGTTCATTATTTAGTTTAGAGAGCAGTTAACAAACTCTATTTTTACCGTCAAGTTGCCAGTCTTTCAACTTAGCAAATAATGCACATGTCAAGTGCATGCTTTGTTTTTTATGTTTTCATTCTATCTTTAGATGCAACGAACTGTGAAGAGGTGAATAGACGTATTTATAGCTCTCAAGGAAGATCGATCAACAGTGGAGGAAATTAGATGAAATCAATAGATGAAATAAATTGAGGAATCATGATGAATGTGCACATGACAAGTGTCCATGCAAAAAGTTGTTTTAAAGAGTTAACTACTTTCTTGGCTAAGGATAGGATTGATTTTCATAAAATAAGAATATTTTTTTTATTTAATGAATTGATTGATAAAAAACAAAGATTTAAAGCTAATTAAACTCAACTTTTGGTTTTCTTTTTGACATGCAATAGATAAAATTAAATAATGAATTATTTAATTTATGTGCATGGAAGATATTTAGAAGAAAAAGATAAATTTGGAAGATGAGAGGATAATTAGAAATTAAATAAATAAATTTATTTAATTTATTGTGCATGATAGAGGAAAATAAATAAAATATTGATTTTAATTATTTAGAAGATAAGAAAAGTCAACTTAAATAAATTAGAATAATTTTTTAATTTTGGATGAATAATTAGCCAATAAAATAAATAAAATTATTTAATCGTGTGGATAAAAGGAATAAGATGTTGAATTAATTACATAATTGATTTATTTAATTAATGGGAAAAATAGAAGAATAAGGTGGTGAAATGATGAAATTAATTAAATAATTAAGAATTATTTAATTAATATTGAATAAAGGTGAATTAGAAGAATTGATGCTAGAGGAATGATGTGTATGCAAGGTGATGATACGATGGTCATTTTTAGGTGTCTATAGATGTATTTTGTTTTCATTAGAATAATTCACATCCAAAATTGAAACACAAAAAGACCAAAATAGCATAAAATTGCATTTAGGAAAAAGCCAATCTAGATTTTCATTTATAAAAGATTTTATTTTCAACAAAGTAGTAATTGAATCATGTTTAAAAATTTAAAAAATACAAAAGAAGTTACATTCATTCAAGATAGTTGCATTTAGAAACTTATTAGACTATGAAAATACAAACAAAGAAAGCTCTCGATTTCATCATGAGGCACACAACACGGAACATTCAACAAAGAAGAAAGCCCTCAATTTCATCATGAAGCACACAATGTTCAAAACTCAAACAAAACAAATATATAAGTCTTTCATCTTTCTCCATTCAACATTCATACTCAATGTGCTCTAGAGTGAGAAGATTTGATTAAAACAATCTTAGATGAGATCAAGGAAAATCTACCAACATAAGAAAACTCTACAGAAGAATAAGCCCAAGAACAAATAGAAATCTTGAGGCTAATTGAACAAAAAAATAACAAAGGTGACAAAAAGAGGAGTTACAACAGAGAACTCAAACGCCTTGAAGAACTAACTGAATTAGAAGAGTGAAAATTGAACATGTTTTGTCTCTTTGTAGTAAATGAATTAAATAGAATAAGAGTGAGTGACCCTCTAGGTCATATAAGAATAACAACGACACCAATTCAATACCTTCACCAACAACATCTAAACCTTGAGAATCATAACCATCAACATCGCACACAAACAACACAACCACCATCCATGACACTTTGCTTCCCTACTAACATAACAACTCCTTAGTCCCACCACCACTTGACTAGCTCTTGCCATGAGAGCAAGAGTGACTAAGCGGGCATCTCTAGCAAAGGTGCAGTTCAATGTGTTGCGTCGAAGTTTGACTCACTTGCATTGTGCTTGGGTTGATTCTGAACAACACAGACTCTAATACCAAATAAATGAAGGAAAATTAGGGAAGACAAATAAATTGGCAATAGTGATTTGTTGATTACAAAACAAACAAATAAGCAAAAGCCTCAATTATCTTGATAAAAGAAGAGGCAAGGGATCTTTTATATAGAGACTTAAATTGTAGGTGAGCATTAACATAATACAACTACATTCACCTTTATCCCAACTAGAGCACTTATATATATATAAATAAACCAAATAAGCTCAATGCACAATGTTCTTCTCATTCTCCCCTGTAATGACCATCAAGAAGAACTTAAAGTAGATCTCAAAGTGTCTAGAACATTTCATGAGATAGAGGGTTTGTGAAGATATCTGTTATCTAATCCTTTGTACTAAAATGCATAAAATACATTTGACTCACGTCTAGTTTTCTACATTTCTTATGAAAATAAAAGTGAGCACGTAAAGTGACTCACATTTTGTCCTAAATGGACTATGCAAATCAACATTTAAAAAAACAATCTCTCAATTATAGCAAAAATGTTAACAATTTGAATATAATATAAACTAATGATTTGTAAGATTTTTTTTATATAATGAGTAATATTTTCTAACTAGAAATTTTAAAAAATCATAGTTTGCTAAACCTCTAGGAAGCATTTTTTTAACTTTTTATTCCATATTTTAATTATTGTAAATTTTGAAATGAGAATAATTATAATCTAGTCACATATTTCCCTCTAACATAACATTTTTCATAAATCTAAATTAATTTTTATTTTATTTTTGTTCAAAAAGATGAATAAACCATGCAATCTTTTTTCCAATGTTAGAAAATACAAAATAAACATAATAATAATATAATATATTGAAATCTATATTTTTTAAAAGTTTATTCTAAGAATTATGTTGATGTAAAATTTTATGTCATAATATCTTCATTTGATCATGAAAAATATGATAAGATAATTTATGTCAAATAAAATCTTTCCATTTAATAGAAAAAATATCATATAAAATATTTAAGAGATACACATATGCATAGAAAATCTATGATGAAATTAATATATTTTAAGTAAACAATTAAATGAACGTAAGAACCCCAAATGAAAAAGACATCTTTATACCAAATCATCTACCAAATGAAACATACTCTTAGGAGGAGACTTTACGGAGCTTCCTCTGAACCCAACGGAATGAAGGGGCAAATATAGGAGCAAATACCACGCTAGCTGTTAAATAAATGGGAGTAAACGTAACGAATGAAAGAATAGCCTCGCGTAGCAGGATCAGGGTATGATCCTCAAATGGAGTGAACAAGAATCCTCTTCCGTATAGTGTGGATATAGGAAGAATGCACACCATAACCCACACAAGCACAGCCAACCACATACACTCAGATGCCACAACCAAATGTATTGCTGCACCAAATGTTAATGATAATGATATCAGTGCTATCCACAAGGCAATCACACTGAAGTGAGTTAGGATTGGATCTTGTACTTCGGTAGAGAAAAGTGGATAAGCAAGGAGAATTGCAGAAGCAATAGAATAACAGAAGGCCGTTGTGTGGAAGATGAGAAATAGTTTGAAGAGATTAGTGTTGATCAATATTGGGGCTGGTGGGCTCTGTCCTTGGGAATCAATGTCTCAACATAGTATCAGAACCAAGCTCAGGCTAGGAGCCCTAAGCTCACGAGAGGTGTGGTTTAAGGGGGGTGTTGGTGTTGGAAATAAGCCACACCCGGACCGACGATGGACTGGTCCAAGAGGGGCCAGTAGCTCAGTGGTAGAGCGCTCCAGCAGCGAATGGAAGGTCCTAGGTTTGAGTCCTAATTGGTCCATGTCTCAACACCTAGCAAACTGAAAGCAACTGCAAAAGCAATAGTTAATTGTGAATAATAATTTTACATTTTATTATAATAATAAATAATTATCAAATTTTACTTTGAACTATTTCTTCTAATATTTAAAAGTAGCTCCAAAAAACTAACAGTTCTAATTCATATAAAATCAAATCACTTACCACTGTATACAGTAGTATGTCTTGATCCTCGTTCTCTACTGCTATATCTAATGCCGTTTGCCCATTGTTGTCAATGCAATTAATCAGTCTTTCCGACTTTACCGACAATATTATAGATTTCAATTTGCTTCCTCCAACTCTCCCAAATATTTGAGCTGCATTTTGTATGGCTAGATGCAAAGCATTTCTACCATCCTTGTCTACAATTTCTAGGCACTCGCTGCTGTAATTTAATTTGATTTTCACTAGAGTTGCATTCCCCTCTTTGACTGCTACGAGAAGTGCAGACTGCCTGTTCTGGTCCACTTTGTAACAACAAAGGGCATCTCGTTTTATAAGGTGATATGACGAGTGTTGTATTTCATTGTATTTTAATATAGATGTTTTTTTAGTTAAAACCCATATAAATCAAAGTTTAAAAATTAAATTACAGCCTATATCTGTAAGTTTTGCAGGGAAGTGCGTTGATGCATCAGTGGATCTGGTGTAGACAGGAGGGGCCAAGGCTGTTTCTCCAGCCTAATATAAGGTGTACACAAGCTGACAAAAGTCAAAACTTGCGCGATTACAATAGACTAGGGGAAAGGGCCCAGTTGCGGCTAATGTCTTAATAACCGTTATTGTGGATTTGAACCCCAATTAAAATTTTAAAAAGAACCAATACATGAGATTAACTAACCTAATAAATAATTGCAAATGCACCACCAATAGATGTTCACAACTCCATGTGTAGTTTACTATACAAAATGGACAACACACATGTACTTTCATTTGCTTTTACAAGACAAGTTGATGCAAATTGGGGAGTTCCAAATAAAATATACACTTTATTGATTTCATTACAAAATTAATGTTTACAATAACCATCCATTTGGACATGGCTCAAAAGTCAAACTGCTCACATTTACATAACTTGGTGCACACTTATTGGTTCATAAGCTACCACTAGTATACCTATATTTAAAAAATATATCTAAAGTAGTCGAGAGATATCCTTCTCAAGGTGCCTATTTTTTAATCACTAATCCTAACATTAGGCGCCTCGAGAAGGATATCTCTCGACGTACTTTAGATATATATTTTTAAATATAGATATACTAGTTTATATAATATTTGTCATGGATCATGTTCTTGCACAAGGCAATATATACTATATCATTTATGTGCTTTATCCATGCAATTGTGTCTATTTTTACATTAGGATTTTGTAGTGTAACATAAGATTTATGATTCTGGTGGAGTTGAAATGCATGTAACATATAATTCTCATATGTAACCTGTAAATACTTTATAATAAGAATTCAAAAAACAAATCATTTCATCAAACAACTCAAAACTCCATTAAAAACAAAGCACTAAAAATTTGGCTCTTATGAATTTTATAGTTCCTCAAAAACTTTTGAATGTAAACCTCTTATTTAACACTTTTCAAAATTGAAAACCTTTAAAAAAATCAATTAATTTTCCAATTCTGAAAACTCTAAGTTTGTTTTAGAACTCCTCTCATGCATTGATTTAGCATATTTTAAAAAGAGGTAGTAATGGGTTTTAGTTTTTTTGTGCTTACTAAAATTGCATCAAACGTATTTTAGTTTTTGTGCTAAAAAAAACAAAGAAATGTAAATCGATTCCTTACAAGGCATTGGCTGATGCTGATCAAAACAATCATCTATTCATGGCCATATGGTTCTGATCAATGGACCAAAGAAAAGCCTATCTATTCCATCCAGGGCGATCTTTGTTCGGGAGCCATATCTCCTCTCCCGTTAACGCAGCATTGATTGATTGGTATAAGGTCATCCAATATTCAAACACTTCTAGCTCTCTCTGGTGATGTGAATGTGATGCCCCTATTATTCAACCTGATGAATTTAATATGTTGGCTTGAGCTATTTTTAATTTCCACCGTTATGTAACTCTCTATTACAAAAATTATTTTGAATTTCCATTCGTGTCATGAAATCCCAGTCCTTTCACCTTCCCTACTCTTAATTTGCAGTTTTATATAAAGATTTTAGTTTTTTTTTAAATTTTTTTAATTTTGTTTACCTAGAGAATCTGAATCTTTCAGCCCCTTCTTGCCATTGTAGGATGCCTCTTGGCATAATAAAGACAAACACTCCAATTTGAATTGGACATTCTCCCATACTTGCTATCACATCCACTTGGACCAACTCCATTTACAATAAGTACCTCACAAACAGTAAAAGTGTAAGGCTCCTCAACTAGACATAAAACAAAATAAAATAAAAAATTAAATCATATTTATTATGGAATTATTAGAAAATCCATCAGTTATCAAAATCATATCATCGAATACAATAGCTTATACGCATGTAATCAAATTCAAACTCATTTTCACTAAAATTTGTTGTTTTTTAGTTTAGAAAATTTTCCAAGCCCTATAATGTTCACATATAAAAGCCTATCAACTAATTAGCCTTAATTTTAGTTTTATGATCACAACATTAAGATGCTTCTTTAGATTTTTTTTTATGATCACAGACATAAGATACTTCTGATACTTCTTCCCCTCTGATAACTATAAGTTACCAACAAAATAAATAGCTTAAAACTATATTTCTTGATATTTTTTTATAAATATATTTAAAATAAATATACTTATATTTGTCATTCTAGAAGCTCATCATGCAATTATGTGGGGCTCCTCATCTTTAGGAATCACCCTACATGTGGCTATCAAACTATTTTTCAATATGTGGTCTCGTCCGTCAATTGGGAAAGGAGCGAATTTTCACATCAGAAATATTGCCTGAGACGGTGATCGTACATGTACCCTGAGCCATATGGAATGTACTGCTTTCAAAGCTTTGTCAGTATTGTTACTTGCTCATGAAAAATGACAAGTAACAAGAAATTTAATAATTGCTCGCTTTTCTGAACAAATAATGTACCATTTGAATCGTCACCAATAAAGTTGGCGGTAACATGGCGTTTCTCATCGACGAAAATCTGTGTGGAATTGTGTAACTCCGTACTCAGTCGGTGAATCCTTCCGAGAAAGGTAAAAGTCGATCAGTAGGAAAGATGTTGAACAGTTTTGAGAAACCTCATGTAGTGGCACTGCCATTTCCTGCACTCGGTCACCTCATTCCTTTAGTCGACTTTTCTAACTTGCATGCTTCTATTGATTCTATTTAAATATCATTCATTATTCATAACAAAAAATGGTACTCTAATTTTTGATCTGGTCGTTAAGCTTGAACAGCCTTTTAACCGGTGGCTTGAAGGCCAACTTGAAGGGAGGGAACCTCCTATTTGTATTATCCATGATGTACTTCTGGGATGGAGTATGGAGGTACCCCAAAAGCACAATATCGTCGGGGTGGCATTCAATATATACGGTGCATTCTCTAAATTTTCTAAACTGATTAAATGATAGCTTCATATCATTTAATCATATCATCGAATACAACCAAATTAAGCACTTGTACATTCCCTGATTTCGCTGCTCTGTACAGCCTTTCGTTCATTACTTTGATGGTATACTCATTTTGATCCATCAAGACTAAGCTGAAGGTAAAGCTGATTTTTCAATGTGAAGATCTAAACCTTCCCTATTTAGCATCTATGCAATCGCCAGCCCCATACGAAACCGTGTTCAGTGCATATAGTGTTGGGCATGTGGACTGGTGAAGCCCAATGCAACGGCTAAATAACTGCTTGTCTTCTTTTATTCCTTGTAACCGTCTATCTGCAATTGCCAATCTTGGCTTGTAACCGCTCCTGATTCTGGGTTGATGATTCCAGATGTAAAAGACGTTTGGTAGGAGTCTTTTAGGATGCAAGGTGCTTGCTACTGTTCTGTAGACATACACGGATGTATGAAAAACAGAGAGAGAGAGAGAGAGAGAGAGAGAGAGAGAGAGAGAGAGAGAGAGAGAGAGATGTATTATCTGAAATGAATGAATGCCCTTCCTTGTGGATGTAGCCATTAAAATGGTGAACCATGTTAATTGCTTGGTCTTCTGTGTGTGTTGTTTTTAGAATCTTTTCATTTTGAGTATTCTTTTTAATTGTTGCTGCTCTGCTTTGGTTCTGTTATTTTGTTTCTTGCATTTACAATTGGTATTAGAGCTCTGTGTGAAGCTCGGTCTAGGAAATAGCCTGTGAGGACTTTTTTGAACCTGTAAAGAGATCAAAATGGATTATACAGAAAAATAGAAAATAGCAAAATTTACAGGCTAAAACTTTGGTCTTTGGAAAGTCCATATGGAGTCTCTTCTTATCAAACAGGACTTGTCACTCGCCTTACTGGGGAAAGCCAAAGGACAAGGTTCTATGAAAGATGAAGACTGGGAAAAACTGGATATGAAAGCGAAGGCAACTATATTTCTCTCATTGTCCAGCAATGTATTATTTAATGTCTCAACTGAAAGTACTACGAAAGAGCTTTGGGAAAAGCTCACCAACATGTATGCGATTGCTTCGGCTTCGAATAAGGTATTTATTATGAAGAAATTATATAACTTAAAAATGGAAGAAGGTAGGGTTATGTCAAATCATCTGAATGAATTTAACACCTTAGTTACTCAATTAACTTCGGTGGGTATAAAGTTAGATCCTAAGATTAAAGCAATTTTGCTGTTGTGTTCCTTACCAAATAGTTGGGAAGGTGTTGTGATGGCTGTGAGCACTTCTGTAGCAGCCAAAAGTACATTAGTTTTTGATGACATTGCAGCCACTTTTCTCAGCGAAGACATGAGAAGAAAAAATCAGGAACCCTCATCTGACAATACTTTAACAGTTGTAAGTACAAGCAATAGGGGAAGAAGCCAAGACAGAGGTAGATATAACAACCGGAGAAGGTCACAATCTGGTCCGCGATCGAAGTCTAGGGGTAGAACTGGTGCGTGTTGGTTTTGTGGAAAACCCGGACACAATAAAAAGAACTGCTGGAACTACAAGAAAGCTCAAGGAAAAGTGAGCACAAATAATCAAGCAAACACTGCATGTGATGGTGTTTTGGTCTTATCAGCAAGTGACACAAATGCAGATTTGTGTCCTTGATTCTGATGCCTCATTTCATGCCACTTCATGCCATCAAGATTTCACAAATTTTTATGAAGGCACATTCGGTAAGGTGTTTCTTGGTGACAATAAAGAATGTGACATTTTAGGTAAAGGTGATATAATATTGAATCTGACAAATGGAGACAAATTAACTTTGACGGATGTTAGATATGTACCCATGTTAAAAAGAAATTTAATTTCTATTATTCAGCTTATAGCCAATGGCTGGAATGTTAAATTTTCTCTTGATTCATGAAAAATTACAAAGGGGCTTTTATTAATGGCAAGAGGAAAGAAGCAAGGTAATCTTATATTTTGGAATGTTTTGTTGAAGTGGGAGCTGCCTTGCCGACTATGGACAGTGGGTCTAAAATATGGCACAAAAGGACTTCAAGTTATGCTTCAACGCAATCAGCTTCCAGGCCTCACCTCTGTTGATTTAGAATTATGTGAACATTGCCTTTATGGCAAATAGTGCCAGATCGGTTTCTTGAGAACGGGGCATAACAAGAAAACTACTCCGTTGGAACTCATTCATTCCGACGTATTCAGTCTGACTCAGGTAACTTCTTTCGGTGGAGCTAATTATTTTGTAACCTTTCTTGATGATTGTACTCGAAAAATCTAGATTTATATGTTGAATCGAAAATCTGAGGCATTTTCAAAATTTAAGATTTTTAAGGTTGCTGTTGAAAATCAGATTGGGCATAAAATTAAATGCCTACTAACAGATAATGCTAGAGAATATTGCTCTTCAGAGTTTGATTCATTTTGTACAAACCATGCCATTCGATGGATAAAGAATGTCCCTTATACACCTCAGGAGAATGGTGCAACTAAGAGGCTCAATCGCACGATACTTGAGAGAGCTAGATGCATGCTCTCTAATGCTAGATTGGGAAAAGAGTTTTGGGCAGAGGCATGTAACACTGCAGTGTATCTAATCAATTGAGCTCCATCGTGTAGGCTAGATTTTGACATAGCTAAGGAGACATGGCTTGAAAAATGAATTTCCTATCATCATTTGCGAGTGTTTGGTTGTGCAGCTTTTGTTCACATTCTGAAAGAGCAGAGAACTAAGTTAGATTTCAAGTCAAAAAGGTGTGTTTTTCTTGGCTATGGTGAAGATCAATTTGGCTTTCATCTTTGGGATCCAGTTGCAAAGACCATCATCCGTAGCCGCGATGTTGTGTTTAATGAGAAGCATTTTCCAGGTTTGCAACCTTGCTATTCACCTCTGCTGTAATATGTTGATGTGGATTTGTTTGATAATGGTAAGGTCAAGCAACCTACCATTACTTTCTCTTAGCCATTAGTTACCTCTGCTCATTATTATACCACATCTACTCCTATTTCCACCACTACTCTGCCTTCAGTTGGATGCACTTTACCCACGCAACCTTCTCACTTTTCATCTCTGCCTCCAACGTATGATATACAGTCACATATAGTTCCTAATTCACAACCCCCTATGGATGAATCTTTATTCACAACTCCATCAAACCATCACTCTTACCACGCGCAGCCACTAGCAGTTTCAACTCTGCAAGTTCAAGGTCACACACAACCTTTAGAGGGAAGTCTGCAGCCTTTCAACAGATCTCAATGTCAAACGCAACCCACTACATGTTCATCGCTGCCTTTTAAACAACCAATGCAGCCGTTGTTTGACATACCGCTATCTTCACTAAGTGCCACGCAGTCTCAAATCCACCACACGCCGTCCCTTGTACATAAAACGTAGCCTCTTGTGCATAAAACACAGCCTCTTCTGGATACTACGCATCCTTCTAATATTTGTTCGCTACCACCTGTTGTGGACTTGCATTCTCCACTACTCCATACGCAGCCTCTAACAAATGAACAATCTTCATTTAAACAAACACAAATACAAGGATTATCTCCATCTCACTCCATATTAGAGAGATCGTTGCCTGGGCAAGACAATGTAACTGGGCAGAGCACTATAGGTGCACAAAGCAATATACAGAGACAAGGGAGCTTTCCTCAGGGTCCTCTACAATCAGTGGTTGACGATGTTCAAAACTTACTCCAGAGACTAAATTTGGACTCAAATATACAGCCAGAGCAAAGTTTGAAATTGAGGAGGTCTACCCGTGAGAAGAGGAGACCAACGAAATATGAAGACTATGAATTACTGCTCTCTAATTATGCAGAGCCAGCAACCTATAAACAAGCCTGCAAGCATGAAAATTCCCACAATTGGATGGCAACTATGAACGAAGAAATGGAGTCATTGAGAGTCAACAACACTTGCAATTTGGTTCCTCTTACGCCAAATCGAAAGCCTCTCAAGAACAAATGGGTTTATCGTTTGAAAGACAAAGATGGAGGGAGTAAAAGGTACAGGGCTAGATTAGTCGTCAAGGGGTTTGATCAGCAAAAAGGTATTGATTTTACTAAAAAAAATTCTCCAGTTGTCAAAATGGACACAATCTGTGCTGTGTTGGGTTTGGTAGCTGTTTGGGATTTAGAACTTGAGCAACTCGATGTGAAAACAACGTTTCTACATGGAGACATTAATGAGGATTTATACATGGAGCAGCCTGAAGGCTTTGCTCAACCAGGTAAGGAGCATTTATTTTGCAAGTTGAAACAGAGTTTGTATGGGCTGAAGCAAGCTCCAAGACAATGGTATTTAAAATTTAACCACTTCATGACTGATATCAATTTTATTCGATGCGAATCAAACCCTTGTGTTTACCACAAGAAGCTCAATACTGGTGAGTTTGTCATCCTTTTGCTCTATGTTGATGATATGTTAATTGTTGGTACTAGTGTTAAGATTATTGCTCAGCTGAAGCAACAATTAGCTCTTCGTTTTGCCATGAAAGACCTCGGACCAACCAAAAGAATACTTAGGATGTACATATTTAGAAACAAAAATAAAAGAGAACTTAGGTTGTCCCAAGCAAACTAAATTGCCAAAGTGTTGGATAGATTTAATATGTCTCAGGCCAAACCGGTATCTACTCCTTTGGCTGATCATTTTCGCCTATCTTCAGCTATGTCTTTGAAAAATTAGGAAGAGGAAGAACATATGAGGTCTGTTCCATATACATCTATAGTTGGCAGTATAATGTATGCAATGGTATGTACTCATCCAGACATTGCACAAACAGTTGCAGTTGTGAGCAGATTCATGAGTCATCCGGGCAAATTACACTGGCAGGCAGTTCAGTGGATTCTACGGTACTTGAAAGGTACCTCACATTATTGTTTATGTTTTGGAGGTACTAGCATTCAGCTTCGTGGTTATGTTGATTCAGATATGGCCAGAGATTTAGATAAACGTCGGTCTACCACTAGTTATGCCTTTACATTTGTCGCGGCCGCCATTAGTTGGGTTTCTCAGTTGCAACAAGTTGTAGCTCTATCATCCACAGAGGCTGAATACATTGCACTCACGAAAGGAGCCAAAGAAATGATATGGCTTGAGCGTTTGTTAACTGAACTGGGTTGTCCGAAATTAGTTTTTCCATTGTATTGTGATAGCAATAGTGCTATTCACTTGGCTAGGAATTCAACTTTCCACAATTGAACCAAACATATTGACTTTCGATACCACTTTATCTGCCATGTTATTGATGAAGGCAAGTTGCAGGTCACAAAGATTGACACGAAGGTCAATCCGGCGATGCATTAACCAAGGTTGTTCCTCAAGAGAAGTTTGAGTTATGTCGAGCTTCTCTCGGTCTTATTCCTTTGTGACACTGAATTTCAAGAAGGGGATCTCTCTGAAAGCAGCTTCATTGCCGATCCCATTGGTCTTCAAGTGGGAGATTGTTGGGCACGTGGACTGGTGAAGCCCAATGCAATGGCTAAATAACTTCTTGTCTTCTTTTATTCCTTGCAACCATCTATCTGCAATTGTTAATCTTGGCTTATAACTGCTCCTGATTCTGGGTCGATGATTCTAGATGTAAAAGATGTTTGGTAGGAGTTTTCAGATAGGAGTCTTTTAGGATGCAAGGTGCTTGCTACTGTTCTGTAGACATACACGAATGTATGAAAAACACAGACAAAGAGATGCATTATTTGAAATGAATGAATGCCCTTCCATGTGGATGTAGCCATTAAAATGGTGAACCACGTTAATTGCTTGGTCTTCTGTGTGTGTGTTGTTTTTAGAATCTTTTCATTCTGAGTATTCTTTTTAATTGTTGTTGCTTTGCTTTTGTTCTATTATTTTGTTTCTTGCATTTACATATAGAATCCTACTATAAGGGGTACACAACCTCACAAAAGTCTTCTGCAATTACAATAAATAAAAGATAGGTAATAGCTTGGCCTAAATTTGACAGTCCACCCTAACTGTCGAGTAAATTTTTTTATGATAGTCATCTCTTTGAAGTTGCCTTTCAAATATTAAAGACTATTTTTTAGGATATATATATGAATAATTACATAGAAGATTTGACAATTTACCTAAAATCTTACCTTTTAAGTGATACAATCTTCCTCAAATTTTAATTGTATTTTAGGGCTAAAAAGATTAAATACGGTCATACGGCCATCAAATTTAGACCCTGATAGGTATGCTACCATAAATATCTTAAATATATAATTATATAGTGTGCTAAAACAATAGCAAAACAAATAAAATGAGTAATTTTCTCATTTTTTCTTGTCGGACAAATTTGATTTAAATTTGTACTTTTCCTATGTCAACATGATAAATTTTTAACAAAAAAATTATTTTGAGGGGAGGATGTGGCAAGTTAACAAATTATGAACACAAATTTTGTCTCCCACTAGTTAAGTCATGCCTTAATGGATGATGATAATTATGAGAGGGAAGAATCATCACTTTTTATGAATTTAATTTTTTGCTTTACTTTTTGTCAAAGGACAAAGTTATGATATTAATAATACTATTAAAAATATAAAGATCTACACATTTTATTTTATGAAATTAGATTATTTTTGGGATTTCAATTATATTTACAAGAGTTATCTAATATTTCAATTTTATTTACTCAAAAGTTAAAAATCTACAGTATCATGAAAAATATTTCTATACACTAAACTACGACCAAATTATTTTTGAGATTTCAATTTTATTTACCCAAGACATTTCAAAACGAGTTCACATAAATTCTTCCTTATAAATTTAGTGTGGAAATATAATAGTTACAAATTTGAAATGTAAACAATTCTTTTATCTTTAGAAAAAATTATTACTAAACCACAATATTAGATTAATTAAAATAATTAATATCATGTTCTCTAAAAGTACTTACTATTATTACTTAAACAAAAAATTAAGTGACTAAGATAAAATACTGTAGTGATCTAAATATGAATATGTTATTGTTATTATATTGTGTAATTATTATTCAAACTTACAATATTTTAATGCATTTTAAATTGTAATAGTATTCAATATTATTATATTTTAATATCTTAGGCAGACATTTCAAATCTCTCCACAGCTAATTAGGTTAGGGTTCTTATACACATTTTATTTTATGAAATTAGATTATTTTGGGAATTTCAATTTTATTTACTCAAGAGTTAAAAATCTAGGATTTGAATTTTATTTAGTCAAAAGTTAAAAATCTACAGTATCATGAAAAATATTTTGCCATGTTATTACATTTTTTATTTTATTCTTCAAACTTACAATATTATTACATTTTAATATCTTAAGGAAACATTTCAAATCTGCCAGGACTCTCCACATTAATACAAATATGCACGCTTGTAAAGTTTAGTTTTATAGTTAAGGAAATATTTGTGTTATTTAATTGGCTTTGTAAAACTCTCCACATAAATACAAATATGCAGGCTTTGTAAAATTTAGTTTTATAGTTAAGGAAATATTTGTGTTATTTAATAGGCTTTGTAAAGTTTATTTTTATAGTTAAGAAAATATGTTATTTCAAAATGAGTTCACATAAATTTTTTCTTATAAATTTATTCTAGAAATATAATAGTTACAAATTTGAAATGATAAACAATTCTTTATCTTTAGAAAAATTATTACTAAACCATGATTAAAATTTAATGTATTTGTCATTTTTCTATAGTTTTATATGAATAATTGGTTTTTAATCTATATATTTAGTAAAGCATTTGAAGTTGTTCGTTAAAAGTTAGTTAGGATTATTTAAAACAAATGGTTATTAACAGAGAGCTAATGAACTCTATTTATGGTTGTTTACTAGTAGTTCTTTACTTCTCTATTTAGTGGTTCTAATAAGCTATTTGTTTAATATGTTTTGCTAAATTCAACACTATTTAATTAAACAAACAGTACTATTTTGAGGTGAGTAGTGTTTTATAGGAGGAAAGAATTTATATTAGAATGAAAATAGTTTAATAATAAGTACGACATTATTTGAATATGTAAAGATTTGATGGCATAGATTTTAAATATTGTTCAAGATTTTAAATTTTTTTATTTTAAAAAAAAAATTACTATCATAATAAGCATGCATACACTCTAGTGGTAGAAAAATGGCTATGTTATATATATATATATATATATATATATATATATATATATATATATATGTATGTTATAGTAAGTGCTACCATTTTGGGGTAGCTCCCAAATCAATAAATAATATGGTGCTTGTTCTCTGACAAGACACTCCATCCACCATTTGTCCTTCTGTAATTGATGTTTCTCATGCCATTTTATTTCATTTTTTGTGTCTTAATGGAATGCACAGCAGAGATGGCAAGTAACTTAAAAAGGTCCATAGTTTTTAATAAAAATATTTTATCATCATTGTTTGCCATGGTTCAGATTTTCAATTTTATTTAGTCAAGAATTAAAAATCTACAGTATCATGGAAAATATTTAGATGAGTGACATGATGTTGTGTTTTTTATTTTATTCTTCAAACTTACAATAGTTTAATGCATTTTAATAAAATGTAATAGTATTCAATATTATTATATTTTAATATCTTAGGTAGACATTTCAAATCTCGACACACCCAACTAGGGCTAGGGTTCTACACATAAATACAAATATGTAGGCTTTGTAAAATGTAGTTTTATAGTTAAGGAAATATTTTAGTGTTATTTAATAGGCTTTGTAAAGTTTAGTTTTCTAGTTAAGGAAATAATTTAGTACTATTTTATTTTACTAAATTAGATTATTTTTAAGATTTCAATTTTATTTAGTGAAGACATTTCGAAACTCTCCACACACAAATAGGATGACAATTGTTGACATAAAATTTTCCTTAAAAATTTAGTTATCGAAATATAATGGTTACAAATTTGAAATGATAAACAATTTTTATCTTTAGAAAAATAGAAGTATCATTGCACTATATTTTATTACTAAACCACAATATTATATCAATTAAAATAATTAATATCATCTTCTTTAAAAATACTTACTATTATTACTTAAACAAAAATTTCTCCAACATGAAAATATTGTTGTTTACATCTAGAAAAAGAAAAATGGCCTATTTTAGATATATTTTTCTAATAAAATTGTATTTTAGATATATTTTAGAGATTAAATTTCTTATTAAAATACTTTTTTTACTTATCTAACAAGTTTTGTTTGTTTGTTTGTTTTTTCCAATAATAAACCTATGGGCTAATAAATAAAATAAAATTAATATCACCAATAGATAAGAAAAATGCATTTAAAACTAAAAAACTAAAAGTGTTTAAGAGAAGATATTTGTAAAATTAAATGTAAGTTTTGGGTAAATTTGATGTGATAACAATTCACCAATAAAAAATGAATAAATACAAGATAAATAAAGAGTTTTGTAGAAAAAATGTGTACACAACTTCATAATCGAGTTTTAAATCACACTCTAAAAGTGTTTAGTAGACAAGAAATTTTTAAAATTATATGAAATTTTTGAGTAAATTTGATGCTATAACAACTCACTGATTAAAAAAAATGAAGAAGTACAAGATACATAAACAGCTTCCAGTGTATGAGCTTTTGAGTCAACATTAGTGTATGAGCTTTTGAGTCAACATTAGTGTATGAACTTTTGAGTCAACATTTGAGATCACACTCCATGATCCATCATTAGATTAAGGAAAACAAATATACAAACTAATATATTATTGATACATAACACTAAATAGATTTAACCTAGTAAATATTATTTTTTAAGTAACAAATTACTATTCTCTTTCTCATATTTCTAAAATATCATTTCTCTAACTCCTAAATATCAATTTTGATAAAAAGAAGAAAAAAAATAAAAAAAATGGAAGAAAGCAAATATAAAGCTAAAAAGTTGTCATGATTAACTGAATTCCTAACTAAACTCGTCTTTATTCAATGTAAAAAATAAAAAAGTAGGAAATCTAATTACAGAGAAGTTTATCTTTGAATTCAAAATCCTATTTATCGGTCACCACTACTTTGAGTGGGGAAATTAAAAGGAGTTCTACTTCTGGGTGGAATGAGCTGCTTTGGAAGCATCGCCACACTCGCGGTTGAGTTCACACGACATCACCTCCTTCAATTTTGGTGGCTGTGGTGACTTAGTAATCTTTTACTTTCTATCCTTATCATAATACTACTCTAAAACCCACTATAAGGAAGACAAACACGGACGTAAAACCCTCACTAAAATATAGTAGAGGAATATATTTACATGACTCAAGAGCAAAGGAAGAGAAAGCATATACACACAAGCTAACCAGGTGGGTGGAGGAGCTCCAACTCCACTCATCAACAACTATAAAGGTTTCTGTTATCTTATTATGAAGAAGAGCCATCGAGTTAGACCACAAGGTTTTGGGAGAGATTTTAGTTCTAGATATATAGAAGGGGCATATATACAGTGTGAATATATAGAGTTTTCAATGGGTGCTCCGAAGTAGAAATGGACTTCGGAAGAAGACGGGGCGTTGAGAAAAGGTGTGGAGAAGTATGGCGCAGAAAGATGGTGAACTATTCAAAAGGACCCCAAATTTGGGCAATGTTTAGCAGCTCGCTCTAATGTCGACTTGAAGGTAAACCCTCAACCCTGTTTTATCAAATACCCATTTCTTGTGTATGTTTAGTTGTTTACCTTCATAAACCCCAAACCCTAATTTTTAACTAATTGTTTCGTTTGTTTGTTTATTTAGTTGTCTGGAATAGTCTTTATTTACCTAATCTAAATCTAGTTTGTTTTATAGACCCTAAACTCTATTTTCTCATATACATATTTCTTCTGTCTGTTTAGTTGTATAGAACATCTTGCAGGGTTGTAATCTAGAATTAGAATTTTTCGTAGATCTCTATACCAACCCGCCTTTCCCTAATCTGGATTTAGAGGGTTTTGTAAGCCTTAAACCCTACATAGAATTACAAAAATGGAATCGCTTGGAGAAGGGGAGTGCTCAACTTTGGTATCTTTTTAAAAAATTAAATCAAATTTGTTTGCTATGGAGGAAAGTAGAAAAATAAAATGTATAACAAGATTTCATATATCATTTTTCATGTTGAATAGTGTGATTGGATTTATTGGTTACTTCAAGATGAGTGTGGATGTCTCAAGGGTTGTCACACATTGATCAGACCACAAGGACGTTCAACACTGAAAACTTAAGATTTAAAAGGCATTTCTTATCAACATAGTGGGTAGGATGGAAGGGTGTAGTAATAAGACTGTCATGACAATCAAAAGCTCACTTGAAAGCTCTTTTTAGAGACTGTCATCATGATGTGAGTTCAGTTTTAGGTGGAATACCGTAGGGCATTGTCTGAGATCTATCCATATGACGATGAAAGAAACATGAATTTCTAAATACATACTCCAATCTATTGTGTCTGTTATACTGTAGATAGCATGGTATATTACCAGTTATTCAATGTAATCTATTAGAGGTATATTCTCTAAAATATAGTCAGTAAATTAAATCATAATGGTAGCAGAATTAAAATTACATCAATCGTCATAACATACACATGACCAGTTCATGATCTGTTGGCCTACTAAATTTACAAGATTATTGAGAATCAATATAAATATAATTCCTAACACAATTAATGCATCTGTCTATATTTAGAGTACGCAACTATATATATCCCACTCACTGTAGAATCCTAGATGTCAATATGGTAGTGCACCCAACTAGCATATTGAGGTATAAATTTGTCTACATTCTTAGATGGCATATTTATTGATTATTTTACGCATTCTACAGTAGCCCTCTTCGCTAGTTTCCTATGTAATCAGGTATTCCTCTTTGTCTTCAACACTACCTCAAGGACCTTGAGGTTATGTCAATGGATCATATAGTGCTCTTCAAATCCAATGCCTTTACGTAAGGGCTAATTTGTTGCATTGGGTTCATCAACATTTTCGATTAACTCATCATTGATAAAGAATTCATGTTGATAGGGCCTTTTAGCTTTTGTGTTATTTTAACATCATTGATATAATGCTCAGGATCGAATGCTTTTCTTTCACTTCCTTTTGGCAAGTTGTAGTACTCCAACTTGCTCTCAATAGCATCATATCCCTTATCAGAAATAACAGTAAAATCACCAAAACATAGAGTCCCAGGCATGAGGGATTGCTTGTTATGATGCTTAAGATGCATGAAATTTGAATATTGCAATTGCCTCACTATTTTTAGATAAGCAACTCTATCAGGGATTGTCTTTGGAAGAAGGAATGGGGCTACTTCGAAACCATACACCCTAATCACAGTGCAGTCCTCATATGCATACCAATCTCCCCAATTGTGATCTACCTTTCTTTTCTGATCTTTGTCCTTGGCACGAAGAAACTGTTGTATTTCAGGTGATAAATTATGTTCACAACAATGACCAAGCAATCTGTACAGGGGTTTCACAAAGTATTCTTCGAAATACAAGTAATGTGATTTTATACATCTGCTATCCCAAATTGACGTCCACATTTGTATTGGCCTTATGTTGCCATCATCATCTATATCTTTAATCCTTAAATTCTCACCTCACAATCCCATAGACTGCCCTTCATATAAAACAAGGTGCATCAACAACAAATAATGTTTGAAATTAACAATTTCATTATTATTTTTCAGGGAAGCAAGTTCTCTATTCAATACCTTTGCCAAATACTCTACATAATCAAACAGCCTAGCATCCATGTTTTGTATTTCTACTGCTAAGACCATCGGGGCTGTCGACATGAGGGCAGGAACATCCACTCCTAATACTTGCCCAACTGAATAATACGTGTACTAGAAATATTCTTCAAATGATTCTATAGGAAATGGAGGGTGTTCATCTATAGAAAATCTTTTAAGCTGATTGTATACATCCCAAGGTCTATGTAAAGGCAATTTCCACCTTTTATAACTAGTCTCCATACTATGATATTCATCCAAAAGGTCTTTAATTCTAAGTGTCATTGACATGCTCATGTCCAACTAGAAAACCATAGAGACATAATTCTTGCTAATGCAAATGAAAGATGACCCATCTGGAAGCCAAATTGTAGATGTCTTCAAGTCATACATCTTAGCTAGTACCGTCATCATCTCCACATTCACAAATACATTCGACACCACTAGTTTTCCTAGATTCAGTCTCCAAGGATTACATACTGGTTTATGCCTGTACAGTTTCTTATATTGGTACATAAACATGTCATATCCCTTTTTTGGTGTCCATATATCACCCACTTTACTCTATTTATCTTCTAATTTTTCAACTGAGGGGTTTAATTGCGCACTTCTTCGAGACCTTGGTCCAGAGACGGGACATTGGTCAATTAGATCTTGGTTCAAAGGTTTGGACTCTATTTTCTGTCTCTTAGGTTTTGTTGTTTTTGATGTATTCTCAATTCAATTAAAACCCTAATCTCTTGACAATGCAAATATTTCAAATAAATTTTAGCTGGTTTTTTATATTCTCCACTATAAAGCAATGTCATGTCCTATTCTGTCCTCTATCTACTCTTCACAATTTTACTTTTCAAATATCAGCGCAATTAGGTTTATAGCATTCAGTCCTTGATTCATAAATGTCATTCCTGGCACCTTTCTTCTCACCATAACTAGTATTAATGTCAACTATCTCTTCGAAAATGTAGCTATCATATCAACAAGACAGACACTACTTTTCATTATATTGAATAGATTTTAACTTGGCTCTCATTGATATCTTTGTCATCCTTCCATTTTCCTTTCAATTCTATGCTTTTAATTTCTTTTCGGAGTCATCGAAGACACTCCAAACTGTCTCACTTTGATGTCTAAGAGTTCCTTTGAAATTATCATGTGTTTCATAAATTATACTCCCCATATTTCATTCTTACTTTGATAAGAGTTAATACTGACGAAGTCCCCTTTTAATTGTCATTGAAGCTATCGAGGGGAGTTCCATTGTTGTCCTACCAATATCCACACTCCCTCTTGATGCTATATTAACGCCATACTCCCATTCTCGGGACTTTGAAGGGACTTCTAATTATCTCCCTTCGATTTGTTAACCTCTTTTCGATGTGGTCTTCTATGGTTATCGGAAACATTAAATTATTTCTTTATCTCGTATTTACTTTGATAATATTAATCGTGACTTTTTTCATCGGTCTATCCAAGGGATCATAATATTACTCTCTTCGACATGCTCTTCCCTCTTTGATGTATGTTATCTCATTATTGCGATAGTCATTACGGGAGGTAACATGATGTTTTTTCAATATTGTTGTTTATACGTACATTATTCTTGAGATTTTGTAGCAAATTCTAAGTGATGGACATGTAATTGCACTCTTTTGAATGGTAAAAATCTAAGTGTAAATTCAAATCCTACAAAATTTGAAGCGAAAATGGAAATTTGTGAGGGGCTGTTGCGACTATAAACACTCTTCAAAAATTAATTTTTCAATTATTGGAATGCAATTTGTCTATACAACTAATAGCTAATTAACAAAAGAAATTACAACTAAACAAATACTATAATAACAACACTACAAGGCAGGTACTGGCCACTACATGACACTTGTTTTATATTTTACAATTTATTAATGGAGAAAATCTTAAAAGATAAAATATTAGAATTTGAAAATGAGAAAGTTACTCATTGTTAAAAAATAACTACCAAAACAAATACAAATCCCTAATAAAATATTATTTTAAGACACTATATTAGAATTTCAAAATGTGAAGGTTACTCATTGTTAAAATAAGTAACTATTACAACAAATACAATTCCTTAATAAAATATAGTGATAAAATTTTATTTGACAACACTATATTTTATCAATGGAGAAATTTAAAACATAAAATATTATAAAACAAATACAATGCCGTAATAAAATACAATCACTACATTTTATCAATGTTGGAAAAATTAAAATAAAATACAATACCAAAACAAATACAATACTGTGATCAAATACAATGTTCTAATAATATTAATGCTAAAAATCTTAAAAGACAAGTGGGTGGTAGGGCGGGCGACTTTCCACCCTTACAATGGTGGAAAGTCTAGGCCAAGTTGCAAAGATAGGATGGGGATGAAACTTGGTCATATGCTCGAAGTTCCTGTGGTAAATTCTCATTAGGCTTCAAAACCAAACGGGTGATAGGTGACCAATGACAGTTTGAAGTCTTGATGAAAGGTTTTTAATCCCAATCACATTTTGTTTTCATATCACCAAAGCAATGCTGACATAGAGATATGGCCTCATAGGGGCAGAATAGAGATGATGGTCGCGTAAGGTGTATTAAAGATTGAAGGCCTTCTAGAGGCTTCTTAGCCACAGTGCCAAATGTGACTGGCAGTGTATTGGGAAATGATGGGACAAGTCCCATTATTACTTGACACCCCTTGAATTCTAATTTAGTTTAAAGTGTTCAAAAAGGCTTTTCAGCAGTGTTCATTTCCTCAAATGTCAGTCTCCTCCAGATTTACGATTCCCTTTTTGGCGGATTGCATACAGTGTGGAGGAATGGATACCCCTGTGAGGTTAACTAGCGACAAAAGACAAATGGCATTCCTGGGGTGAATTACTGAGCAGAGGTTGCAAAGAATCCTGTGGCGCCATGATGCATTAATGGTAGGGGCAACAAGGATGGTGCTCAGTAAGATGTATGTTGCAGATACTGAGAGGTATCAAGTAGATTAGGACATCTTGTCCAAGTTTGTGGCAATGTTGTTGGAATTAAGCATTCCCGAATCAGAGGTGGAAATTATTACCAAAGGTATGTTTATCCCTGAGCTCTTGGATGGACTAGAGGACATTTTAGCTGCAACAACCCTAGGGGTTGGAGCTCCAAGACCGAGGGATATGGCGTTGGTTCAAGATCTAGGGGAAGTCATCAAGTATTATCCATTTCTGTTGGACATAAAGGGCTTGGAGTTGATCAAACTCAAGGATCAAGCCACAATTGTAGTTAGCTTCATAAAGAAGATGCTCAAGTTGGAGGCAGGGGATGGGTTCCAATGGGTAGCAGACTTCAACCAACTGTTGCACGACTACGATAAAGATTAATTGATGGTTTCAATATTCTCCTCTCTATAGTATGATTTTCTAATATTTTGTAACTGTTTAGGCTTTCATTTTGACTAGGAAAGCCCTATAGTTTATAGATCTTCATGATAGTTGGCCCTGAGAGGCTTTTATGTAAATGGTAATCATAAGGGGTTGGTATGACAAGCAGGTTGGGTGGGTTTGAGCAGTTGATTCTGCAACTGTATCTGCATAGCAGAAGATGTACTCCTCTTTTTTATTTTTAATATAAAATCTATCTAGTACGGATCAAAAAAATATCTTAAAAGACAAAACCATAAGTAACAAAATATTATTCTAAAATTCTTAAAATAATAAAACCATAAGTAATAAATATTATTTTATGATATTATATTTTATTAAATTTTAAAAATTTATGAATGTATAGTAAAATCTATAAAATAAACAACACCATTCCCACTTAACAGCATGCATCTTAGATTTACCCATGCCATTAGACCGTAAGAAGATTCTTATGACCTTCTGAATAAGATCAAATTGGTAATTAGAAAAAAGCCACATTGAAGAGTAATATATAGAATAGACAGAGAGAACTTTCTGACAGACTTGCAATCTTCCTACTAATGATAAAAAGTTCTTGTTCCAGTTATTCAATTTTTTTTCAATCTTCACATAAACCCACTCCCACATCTACTTTAAAGAGGGGCAAATGGCAAAGGGGATGCCCAAGAACCTTACTTGTTTCTACTGGCCTCCCCATTTCCACCTGCCCCCATTCAACCAGCTAGGGATATCTTCATCCTAGTAGAGAAATACATATTTAGACGGGGAAATTTTAGCCCCAAAGGCTAGAAAGAAGACCTCCAATCTAGTTTCCAAGTTCTTGAACTCATCTTTTATCTAATTTGGGAAAGAGAGCCATGTCATCTGTAAATTAAACATTCAACAACCTGTCCTTGTTACTTAAGGAGATGCCATACAAATCTCCATGGATGGAATTTGTTCTCAGCAAGTAATACAAGGCCTCAGAGGCTATAATAAATAAGGTAGGGGAAAGAGGGCATCCCTACCTAATAGATCTGCCCATAGAGAAGGGATTAGAAAGGGAACCATTGACCTCTACCTGAGCAGATGCATCTTTGAATAACATATTCACCATCTTGCAGAAATAGTCAGGAAATCCATAGCTTTGAGCATCCTTATGACAAAAGACCACTCCACCCTATCATATGCTTTTTCAAAGTCTAGGAGTAAGATCCGTGCCTTTTGGTTTGTTTCTCTAGCCCAATAAAGAGCCTCCCAACTAGTGATCAAGTTCTCTAAGATATACTTGCCCTTTATAAACCCAGTTTGAGTGTTACTGATAATATTGAACAAGATATCCCTTAATCTTATAGCCAAAACCTTAGCAATAATTTTATAGGATATGTTTAGTAAAGTAATTGGCTTCCAATTCTTGATATTATCTTTATCTCCATCTTTAGGCAATAATCTAATAATACCTCTATTAATTTCTTTCCCCAAAGAATCCTGCTTAATGGCCTCTTAATATAACTCCCACAAGTCAACTATCCAAGATAAATTAGCTTTATAAAACTCAACTTGCAAACCATCTGGACCAATTGATGGCATACCTATCAGGGTCTAAATAAAATACAATACCAAAACAAATACAATACGGTGATCAAATACAATGCTCTAATAATATTAATGCTAAAAATCTTAAAAGACAAAACCATAAGTAATAAAATATTATTCTAAAATTCTTGAAAGATAAAACCATAAGTAATAAATATTATTTTACGATATTATATTTTATTAAATTTTAAAAATTGATGAATGTATAGTAAAATCTATAAAATATAATGTCTTTACAATTTAAATTTGTTTACATTTATTTATGTTTGAGTTTTACTTGTATAATTTATATGCATTATTTAATGTATGTTGGTTTTATTTTTATTTGTACAAATTTTATTAAATTATGTTGGCTATATATTTTTTAATTTTAAACACTTATTTTATTAATTTTTAAAGAAATATACATTGGCTATGTTTTATTTTTATATTATACAAGGTAATAGTCATCCAAAGTTGTAGGGTTTTCTTAGAACATTGAACCATTATCTCAATGTCCTAGTTTTTTACGTGTATACTAAGAACAAATCTTATCTTAGCTTCTAAGAACAAATCTTATCTTAGCTTTCAGACTCCTACGTTTTCCAATAACCTTTTCACCCAAGTTCTTGAGTACTAGATCCTTCCAACACCTTGGATCCCGCGACGTGTTTCTAGTGTTCCAATTTTCTCGCCTTATTGTCCCCTTTGAGCTCCCAAGTTTTCCTTGCACCTTTGGACCTAAGTTCAAAGTTCCTAAGTTCCATCGTAACTCAAAAACCCACAACCCTTTAGAGCACTTAGAATTTGATGAATTGTAAAATACGCTTCCCAAAACTATAACACAAAATTAAATAATCATCTCATTCACATTAACATAAATGGAAAAGATAAATCTCTTCTATACATATGTAAAAAAATATCAGTTTACATCTTACAGTTACACGTGTTATATTCAAGTGTTAGCACAAGAAAATAATATACAATGAAACATCTTTGTATCTCATGCCATATAGTTATCTCAATACAATAATAAAGTACAATATACAAGAATTATACAAGCAATGAATAATGAAGAAAGTCAATGTCGTCGGTCACCACTACCCCACACAGTCATTTGCAAAGCTGAGAGACAAGAACATGGTCCAAGCATTTTTTTGCCCAACCATGAAGCATTACGCTCCCCTAGAATATTTCCTAACATGAAGGATACCCGACCCTACACGAAGTGCCTAGCAACCTAGAAACAATTGATGAGAACACAAATATACTGAGAGGGGGGGTGAATCAATATATTACAATTTTTACCAATTTAAACTTTTTAATCACAATGGCAACTATGCAAGAATATAACAATATGAACAAGTTGACACCAAGATTTTACGTGGATACCCAAGTTACGAGAGAAAACCATGGTACAGATAATGTACTTTATATTTATATAAGTTTACAATGATTGTAGGCACCAACCTACTAGAGGCACCAACCTACAAGGAGCACCAACTCCCTCTTCCAAGGCACCAACCTTGGCTAACTTGAGGCACCAACCTCTTCTAAAAATTTGAATGTTGAATGAGATCTTCAAATCTGATATGCTCTTTGTTTCATACCTTGTTCTTCTTTGTGATGTATGTTGTCACTTTAATGCCCACACAAGAAATATAATCTTCTGTTCTAATTTTCACATGACTATTCTCTCAAATTTGATCCAAATTATGCTTACTTTCTCCTCACAAACTAATCCAAAATATGATCACTATCTTCCTTCAAATCTGGTCCAAATCATGTACCACTTCTTCACACAAAACTGATCATAATCATAGCATCAACTTCTCATAAATCCCTGCCTTGAAATCTACCCAAACTCATCCTCTATTTTTGCATAGACTTCTTCTATATTTTTGCTATTATCTCTGCATAGCCTTCTTTAGTATTTCTGCGTTTAGTTCTTTTATCTCTGCATTCTATTCTCTTAGACAAATCTGCCTTTGATAATTTGTTCTATATCCTCATATTGCTAGTATAAGTCTGATGTATATTACTCAACACTGCAGGTATGCTAATCATCACCACCTCTCTATAATCATTTTATTATTTCATACTTCCACTTGATACATTCTAATCTCTTCACACAAGATCTGCTCTGAAATTGACTTTAATTCATATGATATTCATTGTGTACACACTCACACTTCACTATCTCCCTTATAGACCTTCAAAGATTCTAATAAATGGACACAACTATTTCCAAGAGACAACTCTTCCAATAGTCACACCTTTTGTTAACCTTGATCGTTGCCTTACTGAATTATTATGTTCATTTGTTAATGAATCGCTGCCCTCTACAAATAGTGATCGCTGCCACTTATGCCTTAATACTTACCACTTTAATTACACCTCATTTACCACTTCTAATTTTGTCTTTATTGACAAGTCAGCATCCTTTTGTCTTATTCTATTCCTTTTTATCACTGACTTCTCCTTTGTATATTATGAGACTTTATTTTATTTTCAAATCGTTTGATATTATCTTTTTGTCTTATTTCCTTTTTTTTGGTTTTTTTATGGATAAGACAATTTTGTCTTATCTAAATTTTGTCTTATGTGTTGCCTTTTTTATTCTTTAAAAAAAAAACTAATTGTACTTTTTCATTTTTTGTAATTGCTCCACACCTTATATTATTTAATTAAGGCATTTGGTCTTATACTATGTGTAAATCACATAGCCACCTTGTTATATATTGATCAACCTATTTTTTTTCTTAACCACATCATATGTAACTTTGTCTTATTTACAAGTCACTTTGTCTCTTTCATAAAATCATTTTGTCTTTATTTTTGTCTTATACAAAACTCATTGGGAATCTTTGTCTTATTCACAAATCATACTTAGCAACCGTTCCATATTGCATATCACTTGGAATCTTTGTAATGCTAATAAGGACTTATATATGATCGGTTTCTTCAACTAGTTTAAATCTTTAATCTTCACAATGACAATGATGATTTGATTCATGTATTGTATGACATTTATCAATGACAACGTATTCCAACAATCTCATTTATACTTCTTGTTGACACTTGTTTAGTTTTTTAGGGTTTTGATTTTATTCCCTTTACAAATTTTCCTAATTTTCCCTCAAAACCCTAAGGCTTGCAGTCATCTACTTACTTTATTTTATAATCTGTTGTTGACCGTTAATCCTAGGTTCCCGGTCGTCTAAGTCACAACCTTAATTCATTTAAGTCATGAGTTGACTGGCCCCTCTTGCCTAGTTTTACCCTTTGTAGCCTGTGAAAATCTTAAGTTTTATATCCTAAGTATTTATAAGGATCAGAAGATGTCGTATGGTTGTATTTTGTAGCATCGCAGAGCTCTGAAGATGACGTCATGATCCTCTTGTGCGGCCGCGAAGTGAGGACATATGTCAAGGAAGTTGGGCTTACAACCCCTTAATCGAGGATTCTAAATCGAGGAACTGCAAGCTGCTAGGTGTCACAACATGAAATGATCGGTAGAGGGGCTGCAATCCAGCGATAGCGCAAGTGCACAGGGGGATCCTGTCAGAGGCAGAAGCCCACCGCAATGTCACGAAATGGTGACACGTGGCTATCTTTCAAGGAAGGAGATACAAGTGTGTGCATGGAGGCTTGCGTGGAGGCTTAGCGCAAGCATGCGAAGCCAAATATATGTGGCCCACCCTCTACCGCGCGACTGCGATTTTAGGACACGTGACTGTCCTCAGTGCCAATATGAGTTTTGACTATTAAGATCACCTGATTGGCACATTTTCATTGGCCAGTGAACTTTCCAAACGATGTTGACTAGATTTTTGAGGCCTTCTAAGCTGTCGATTCTACAACTAATTTCAACTATGGCCCTATTTCAAATGAAACTGTTTGGCATCCCGACGACAGGAAATGTGTAGGTTCAATCGGCAGAGGCATTCAAGGGTTGGATTTCAAAAAAAATCAAAGGTGATGAGGCACATAATCAAAGGGGATGATGATTTAATGTATAAAAGGGATTTGCTGGGTAAATTTAAAAGGGATTTTTGTCTAAAGTGTTGTCATTGAAGAATTTAATCTTCTCAGTTGCCCCCTTTCAGATATTTGTTGTATCAGTTGATCACATTAAAGAGGGGCAAAATATCCCACATCTGTCCACATTCAGATATTTGTTGCATTTATTTCTAGCAGATGAACGTCCCTTCTGGCTAATAATGTTTTCTGATAGAGCCCAAGGAATTTATGGTAACAGGGATTAGGTCAAGTGGATTGAGTGGTTATATATGCAGGAAGGTAAGATGTAAAAGGGGTTGGTCTTTTTGGTAATTTCAGGCAGTCAAGTGCAGAGCTCTCTAGGGTTTCAAAAAGTAGAAAGGTTCTAGTTTTCTAGCAGTAAAGATAGGTTATGAAAGATTTTATATTGATTTCAACTAACAGTGTATGGACTTCTCCTTTTTCTTATGTAATCTTTCAAGGAAATCCTAAATTTCTCTTTAGGTTTTCCTCTTGCCACACTTAGTGGTATGACTGTAACCATTGATCAGATGAATGAACAGATTCTTAAACATTACATGCTATGTGATGATCTCTTCTATTGTTTTAGATGACTAATTATATATTGATAAAGGATTACTAATCATATCCTCCATTGATTGTTGTTTCTTCTTGCATCTGAATATCTAGAAAGTGCATGTTTTATTTTTATTGTTGTCTTCTTCTATTGAACTATGGACTCCGTTACCCAACAAATTAGGCACCAGTCTGAAGTTTTCCATGATCACCCATACTCTTAAAAGATTAAAACAAATTTATCATGTGTGAAGAAAGTAAGTACTTTGTATGTCTTGCAAACAAGCATACCTGCACCTTCCATTGTTAATGGGAGTGTCCTCTTATCATCTATATAGGGGTTATTAATGACAACCAATTGTTTTACGTCCAGTGATAGACTTTGGGACCTAGAGAGTAGTTTGGGTTTGGTCATCCTATTATTTTTAGTTGTTCATATGGTTTGAACCAAACACTTGTTCAAGTATCCCCCTAGGAATATCCCTCCTGAGTCTAAGTTGAGCTCAAAGTGTAGAGGAGTTAACCCACTCCTATAGGTTACCCAAAATCACCTTGAACTTGTTGATAAACCTCTCCCACTCATTTAAAACAACTATCCTTGGCCCAGATGATTTGTGAATGTTTTAGGGTTTTGGGTTGTAGTTTTTTTTGGAGTCAACACTTCCTTGACAAACCAATGACAATCTTCAACAATCTCGTCCATACATCTTGTACAATCAATCCAATCAATCTTCACCACAACATCTCTTAGACGTTAATCTTGCCAACAATCTCGGTCTTATGTCTTTGACATTAGTGAGACCACTTCTTGTTCATGCACCTTCTTGACATCAATGATAACATGTTCTTATACTCTCATCTATTCATGACTATCTTCTTAATCTCAATGACAACATGTGTATGCACCTTTGATATTAACGACAATATGTCTTCTCACCTTTGACATCAATGACAAACATTCCAACAATCTCCCCCTTTGTCATTGGTGTCAACACTCTCCTTTTGCATTGCTCCCCCTTACTCTATCTCTCCCCCTTTGACATCAATGTCAAAGGGATGTAACATACTTTTCTTCTTCATAATAGGATTCTCTTTCTTGTGAAGCTCCCCCTGTCTATAAGGCTCCTCCTTATGTCACTTGGGTGATATGCTTCCTTTGTAGCTGTTTGACAAATCAAGAACTTGCTTTGTTATCCCATCATTTACTATGCTTCTTACTGGATGGCTTCACCTCTTCACAAAGAATTTCCCCCTGTCTGTAATATTCCTTCTTGACATCAACGACATCATTCTTTTCTTATAACTCTTCTTTGTTTTATTTCTCCCTCTTTTTGTGACTTTTCCCCCTTTCTCATTAATGGTAAAGGGATGTTCATCATCTTCTCATCCATTATCTTTTATGGCATCAATAGAAAGTCCTTTAATGTGAAATCAAACATAAGTACAACCATCAATCTTTCAATCATCAATTTCTTTTGCATTTGTCAACACATTGTCAAATGCAAATATACAAGCATATTCTTCAGGCAAGGACTTCTTTGAATTGTTCTCATTTCCCTATTAGACTCTCATTAGTTTTAGTCTTGCTAACATCTTTACCAGTGTCTCAAACCTTCTAGGCTCTCTATCATCATTTTTACTATAGCCTTTGCCACTTTTCACATTGTCATCAAATGCTATATAATATTCTGTCATCCATGACCTTCCCTTGATTGTCACTCTTGCACATTGAAGCATTGTTATGTTGTAACCTTCCTCTTCAATGGTCTATGAGAAGTACTATCATTGGAGATTGCAATTTCTGACTTGAAGACTATCACCATTCTCAATGTATTTTGTCCTTCAAATTGTTGTTATGCATCACTGGTCAACCATCATGTCATTAATCTCCATCATCTCAAGAACATAGCTCAATAGTCTTGTTGCATGCCTAGCCATTCTTTAGTCTCTCTTCTTTTCTTTAATCACGTCTTCTCTTTCTCTAGTAATTCTTGCCCTTTGATCAATGACAACGGAATGCTCATATAGAATATGTCTTAGTTGATCTACCTTGAATTGTCTTCTCCATGGAGGTAAAGAATAGTGTAATAGTTAGCTCCGCTTGAACTCATGCTTCTTCTCATGAACTTATTGATACCTCTTGTGCATGAAGTGTAGTTTGCACAAGCATAGATTCTTCCTTCTAAATATCTTGAACTTGTTACCTTCTCCAAACATTTGTCAACTTTCCTTCTTGTTTGGTTATGGTACTCTCCATCTTGTGTTGTCTAGGTGGCTTCATAAAACCACTTCTACAAAATTTTGCTTTATGCCCATAGTTGTTGCAATTGTAGCATATGACATTATAATTCACCAAATGACCAAATGAATTATAACTTCTTGAAAACTCATAAGCATCTTTGTTCCATCCATCATTTATTCCTTGTGTTTTACAACTTCTTGTCTTATGACCAAGATGATTGCATTTATAACATATGATATCATTCTTTCTATTTGGCAACCCATGAGAACTTCTATTCTTGATCCAACCACTATTTCTTGCATGTTTCCAACAGCCTATTACTTTATGTCCAAAATTATTACAAGAATAGCAATAGCCATAAAAAGAACTTTGGAATCTAGTCATGTGCACTTGCTTCGAAAGAAAGGACCTTCTAAACTTGTCCTTAATATCTATTGGAGGGATGTAGGTTTTCTATGATAATTGATTTTCTTTCTTATTGTTGTCATTAGTGATGGAGCTTTTGATGGTATATGCATTACTCTTTGGCTTCACATCATTTGTCTTCTTTGGTGATTGAATTGCTTTAGAACTTTGGCCTTCTTTATAGCCAATACCACTTTTATCGAACATTGGCCTTTGAGAATTGATAATGTTATCCAATATCCCCGTACTTTTCTCATTTTTCAGGTTCCTATTATTTGCTTCTTCCAATTCCTTTCTCAAAGAGACAATTTTGGATTCTAACCTTTCACAAATCTCTTCTTTTTCCTTTACCTGAATTCCTATCTCCTCCTCAATTAATTTTTCTTCTTTGGTTTGAGTTTTCAGATCTTTAATCATCCTCTCTGATTCTTCAAGTTCATGTAACAATTTTGTGTTAGATCCATGATCCTCTTGAAGTTGTAGCTTTAGTTTCTGGTTCTTCTCTCTAAGTCTCTTGATTTCACTTAGGGCATAAATAAGTTTCGCTTCTACATCAACTACTCCTTCATTTTAATCATATTCCTCTTCTTTCAACTCTATCTCTTCTTCTCTTTCACTCTCAAAGTAGTCTACTCCTCTGAAGATATCATCATTTATTATCATGTCTGTGTCATTTATCAACCAATCAGTTTTTATTGCATCACTTGTATAAATGGTTTTGTTGGTGCATGTTGATTAATTCTCTGCTTGGAATTTCCTTTTCCCTTATTTCCTTTCCTTTTATCCATATGTGCTCTTATGATCTACCTTCAAGTGATTAATCTTTCCCAAAGGAACCCGCTCTGATACCAATTGATAATCACACAAATATACTGAGAGGGGGGTGAATTAGTATATTAAAATTTTTACCAATTTAAACTTTTTAATCACAATGGCAACTATGCAAGAATATAACAATATGAACAAGTTGACACCAAGATTTTACATGGAAGCCCTTATGGGAGAAAACCACGATACAAATAATGTACTTTATAGTTATATAAGTTTACAATGATTGTAGGCACAAACCTACTAGAGGCACCAACCTCTTAAACTATTTTGTAGGCACCAACCTACAAGGAGCACCAACTCCCTCTTCCAAGGCACCAACCTTGGCTAACTTGAGGCACCTGTAATGTCCCCTTCTGGATTCATGGTTAGTCCATCACTTAGTTCCTGTGGACTATCAGTTTGGTTAGGGAACTAGAGTTAGTTTGGCTTGGAGGTATTTGTCGGTGATGGAGAGATGGTTTGCATTCAGTGGATCCAGTTGGCACCCTCAGAGTTGGCCTAGTTTGCTCTTGGTCGTGACTTACTCTTTTTAGTAAGTCTGGATTCAGTGTCGATTTGGGATTTTCAGAGTGGGGTCAGAATCATCTCATCGAGGGCTTTTCGACGAGCTATAGATCATTTCATTCCGATGTTGTCTTCATATTTATTTTAAAGTCTGAAGATCATTAATGTTGTATTTAATAGGGACTTTATAATATTTGCAGGAAAAGTGACTTAATGGGATATGAAGACTTAAGTCAAGTTATGACCTTGGGCACCCATCCCTAGGGAATAAAAGGTGTTTTTAAAAGATAAAGTTCCCTCTTGAAACCCAACGCCCATCTTGGAGGGAGAATAAAAGGTGAAATGAGAGCTCATTTGGAGAATGCCAAGTTTATGATATTTCTCATTTTGAGCTCTGCTAGGGTTTGTTCTTGTTGAGGGTTTGGAGATTTGAACTAGAGGCTCTTGGAGACGAAAACTTCCCTGAGTAATGGCATTCTACAAGTGTGGAAGATCACCCAAAGGTGCCATTGATGATGAATACATCCAATATTCATTCTTGTGCTTCATTGGAGTCCAGTTGATAAGATCTTGTGGAGTTGTTGCTATATCTTTTGAAGGTTGTTAGTTCAGCTAAAGGTATTGACGAGCTGTAGATTTTGAAGGAGATAATAGAGGTATGGGGACTGCAGAACATTACTCTTGCTGGTTGTACATATATAGCCCAGATGTACCATCATCTGGGAGTTTATTGAGGCCATTTCTTGCTTATTTCTCCTTGCATCCTAGTCGCCCAGCCATGGAGGTGCTTGCAGATTAGATACAGAGGTTTATCAGTGAGTTTGGAGGGAGTTTGATGTTGTAATAACCCCACAGCCAGACCGTACACCTGCTAGAGGGATGTGGGGGCTTGAGGGCTCCATTTCATTGTATTTTGGCCACTCATTTGTTCTATTTGGAGGCATTCCAGGCCATTGTATTTGCTGATACAACCTATAAGATCACCCTTTGTACTTGCTTGGAGTTGTAAGGTGTTTCTAGCCATACCCACTGCTGATCCGACAACAACATAAAACTAAAGTTGTATTTCTGCATATGGGTATGTCAAAGTAATTGATATTTGGCCATCTTGCTATCAAGGTAGTTGTTAGTTTATTCAGATTCATTGTATATTTTCTAGGTTTTCTCTCTATGCTCTATATTGTATGCTTCGGAAACACATCTGTAGGAAAACTGAAAACCCCTTCTGCATTCTTCTGTCTAGTCTAAAAGATCACACAAAAATTAATAAAAATTACAAATAAAAGATCTTTTAAAAAATACAAACATGTACGGCACATTACAGTGGTATCAGAGTAGTGTATCTTGCCATCCTGTGAGGTGAAACTTGACATGCAGAAGTTAAAAATGAGACATGCGGCCAAAAGATAGATATGATTTTAGACCAAGACCAGGAACACGAAATTCAGAGAGGATACAGGAAAGAGAGGTACCACAGGTAGAAGAACCTAAGCATCCAATACCCATAATAGATCCATTTGAGTCAGAGATAGAGGTTGCCGCTACAGAGGATGATTCCTAGGTTTCGTGAACTAACCCCTTTTCAGGTGAATTACCTCCAGTAATAGAACCTACAGGAGAAATGGGTGACAGGGAAGTTGAGGAACCTAGCATGCGCGAGATCCTGAATGTGCTCACCAGGAGTTCGGTGGATTTAGAAAGAGAATTGAGGGAGTCCCGATAGGAGTTGAGAGAGTCAAAGGCATAGATAGCACATACCCTCGAAGAGTTGCTTCCCCGAAATAACAGGGATAATTACCGTGACAGGAACAAGTACAATGGAGGTGATTGAAATAGAAACAATGATGGTGATAGGCATAGAAACAATGATGGTGACAGAAACAAAAATAATGATGGAGATAGAAATAGGAATAATGTCGGTGATAGACACAATGGTGACAAGAACCAGGGAGACAGGAATAACGGGGACAGGAACCTGGATGATAGACACATGTTCAGAGATGATGAGGGTGAGGCCTTAGTAACTCATAGGAGGGCTTCATAGTTTATAGCAGGTGACAGACTTGGCATGGCATTCTGACATTTTCTCTCAGGAACCAAGTTCCTGAACAGGATCACACATAGGCTGAGTTTCAGGAGGAGATTCTAAGGGATTGGAGAGCTTCTAGTGCAGAGTTCAGGGCAAAGATGGCCTTTGCAGAGTACTCTGACATTAGGATAAATAATAGACTTCGTAGGGGAGGTAGACCTCAGAACCAGGAGTTGCAAAAGAAGGTGAGCAAAATGACCCTACCCTACTTTAATGGATCGGGCAAGACCACAGCTAGAGCTTGGGTCCAGAAATTGGATAGCTACTTGCAGATTAGTCCCATGCTTGAGGAGGACGCCATTACTTATGCAGATTTGCACTTGGAGGGAGTTGCTCATAAGTGGTGGAGCAATGGGAAGGTCACACTAGGTCACAATCAGATTACTTCATACGTGGAGTTTACAACCAGACTGATCAACAGGTTTGATAAGAAGGACCCAGAGTTACAATTTAAGGAGTTGACACAGTTGAGACAGAGTGGTTCAGTTGACTCCTACATTTCTAAGTTCCAGGACCTATCTGTTATGATCCCAGACATTTCTAAGCACAAATTGATTATCCTTTTTATTGATGGATTGTTAGACCCACTTCATGGTTGGGTTAAGGGCTTTGACCCTGCATCATTATAGGAGGCCATGAATGATGCAGAGGAAAACCAGTTAACATATAAAACAGGTGAAGATCCCTTGAAAGTCCACAAAATAGCCATTATAGAGTGGATCGGTAAGACCTTTTGGATTGTCTCACCGAAATAGACATTCTCTTGCCTATCGGCAAGACCTTTTAACTTTCTTCCCGATATAGACTTATCGGGCTACCAACAACTATCGGCACATCAAAATGTAACTCACCCCGATGCCCAGATCACACCGATGAAGTCTTCGTTAGATTTACCTATCGGCATGACATCGCTTGTCGGCGAATCCCTTAAATCTCCGGCCGACATCGCAGGTTACGCCGATAGACTTACCACCCTCTTTACTGTCGGCAACACTTTAACTATCGGCAACCCTCAATATTCTCCCGCTGATATGTCATCTCACACTGATGTGCCTAGTGTCACAGCGGTCGGTAAGACTTGGGTCATCGGTAATACATTTCCCGCATCTCCCGATAACACATCTCTCACCGATGAGCGACCTCATCTATTTGCCTATCGGCAAGACCACACTCTATCGGCATCCTCCGAATTTGTTATCCCAATGTGTGTCGCCACGCCGATGTTAATTCCCCATCGCCAAGACAATCTCTGTTGTCACTCCGATATGCTGAATGCCAACTCCACTGTCGCCAAGACCTCCTACTGTCGGCATAACATTTGATCCTTCGACCGATAATGCTTCTTACACCGATACACCTTCGACTTAACATGTACAGGATTTGACGTGCTATCTCCGGTCTTCATTACCGATGCAACCGGTCTACCATTGTATCACTCGAATGTACATTACCAGATACAGTCTTCTGACATTCAACAACAGGATACATACAAAACGTCTGTGACGTCACATGCGAGAATATTCACAAAATGCATCAATGTAAACCTTATACCGATAATCTCCTCTGTAACAATCTTGCAACCGAACGAACAACACACAGAAAACTATAGAAAGCTATAGAACAGAAATAAATCTAACTACATGGAGGTCATTCCACTGATTTCAAAGAAATCCACCAGTGGAATGACTCCAAACGATATCTCTGTAGTTTGACCAGAAAACACAGAATTTCTTTATTCCTTCTGCTTCAGAATAAAATACAATTTCTCTCGACTCTGTTCTATATCTATCTCTCCCCCTCTACACGAACAGAGACCAACTATATAAAGACTCATACATTGGCAGTTACAGACGGTGGAAGGTGAACCGTTCCTCAACCACCCTGCCAATCGGTTACATTCTACTTGTCTGGTTACAATCTCTTTCAATTCATTTACAATTTGGAATGACACGTATACAATCTTTCGATATGGCTCGAAGGCTTACAACATAACATTTGGACACAATAGAAAATACGAGGGATCCTCTAGATCCTCAAGGTCTCGAGGTGCTTCTGCACCAATGAAGAAGGCCCGTGATATGGAATCTTCTGTCTGGAAAAACAAGTTTCAATCCAAGGGATTTATGCATAGGAGAGATAAGGAGAGAAACAAGAGATCTTTCCAAAGAGATGCGAGACAGCAACATAAGAGTTCTTCCAGATTAGACAGTGACCAATTGAATGATCTCAAGAGGAAGAAACTCTGTTTTCACTGCAGAGAGCCTTGGGATCCTAAGCACAAGTGTGCTACCCAGGGAAAAGCAAAACAAATTGAATACTTTTCAGCAGATGAGTCTGTGGAGTCAGAGACACATTCAGAGCAGCATACAGCGGATAATGATTCAGGATCTGATGTTGCATCTAAAGCATCAGATAAGGATGAGGAGACTTCTTTCCCTATAGCCCATATCTCTAGCATTCAAAGGGAAGGGTCATTTAGGATCTGAGGAGTGTTGGGTGGACAGAGATGCATTACACTGCTGGATATAGGTGCCACTCATAACTTCATAGATGATGGCTTGGTTGCAAAGAGGGGATTGAAGATAGAAGAGTTTGAGGGATTTAAGGTGAAGGTAGTTGATGGGTTCATACTCACTTGCACAAGGAGGATACCTAATTTGACCATCCAGCTAAACAATTACACTTGCCAGTCAGAGTTCTATGTTAATTAGCATGGGTGACATGGATATAGTGTTGGGTATGAAATGGTTACATGAGATAGGTGAGTTCACTCTCAACTTGAGGATGATGGAGATGAAGTTTGAGGTGAATAGAGTTTGACATGTGCTCAGGGGCATTTTAGATGGTGGGCTGAGAGTTGTGTCTCTCAAGTGGATGGAGAGATTGATTCGTCATGATCAGGTGTAGTGGGTAGCAGAGGTGATGGTGATGCCTGTAGCTTCGAAGCAACAGAAGCAAGAGTATCCCCCTAACATACAGGCTCTCCTGACTAAACACACCAAAGTGTTTAGTGACATGCCACCAGGTAAACCTCCTGATAGGGGTTTTGAGCACGTGATTGAGTTGGAGGAGGGTGCTAAGCTAGTAATAACTATACCTTACAGGCACCCAAAAAGATATAAGGATGAAATCGAGAAAGCTATCAAAGAGATTCTCGAGATGGGACATATTAGACCAAGTAAGAGTCCATTTGCTTCATCAGTTGTGTTAGTGAAGAAAAAATATGGGACTCTTAGAATGTGCATCGATTACAGAGAACTCAACAAGAAAACAATTAAGAACATGTACCTTATTCCCAGGATAGGTGAGTTGATTGATGATTTGCATGGGGCCTATTACTTCTCCAAGATAGACTTGAGACCCAGGTATCATCAGATTCCGGTCAGGGATGAGGATGTGGAGAAGACAACATTCAGGTGTCACTATGGGCACTTTGCGTTCCTAGTCATGCCATTTGGCTTGACCAATGCACCAGCCACCTTCTCATCTTGAATGAACAGAGTTTTTCGTGAGCAGCTGAGACAATTTGTTTTGATATTTTTTGATGATATTTTGATTTACAGCAAGACATCGGAAGAACACTTGAAACACATTGACATTGTGCTGAGCATTCTGGAGAGAGAGTCATTATATGCGAAAATGTCAAAGTGTGAATTTGGGATGACGAGTTGCTTTACTTTGGTTATATTATTAGTGCTAGCAGCATGAAGGTAGAGCCAGAGAAGATTGGGGCAATAGTGGATTGGCCACTACCAAAGAATCTCACTCAGCTGAAGGGATTCCTTAGTTTATGTGGATATTACAAGTTCATGAAGGGGTTTTCTCAGTTAGCTGCACCCCTCACAGATTTGACTCGTAAGAATGCTTTTAGTTGGACAGAGGTACACAGGAGTGCTTTGACAAATTCAAATAGATTATGAGTACGTGACCTGTGTTGGCCATACCAAATTTTAGCAAACCCTTCGAGTTGCAGTGTGATGCCTCAGGAGAAGGCATTGGTGCGCTAATTATGCAGGATAAGCACCCCATAGCATTTGAGAGCAGGAAGTTGAGGGGTGTGGAATGCAGCTCTAGCATTTATGACAAGGAGATGTTATCCATCATGCATGTGTTGGCTAAATTCAGATAGTACCTTGTGGGCAGCAAATTTGTGGTTAAGACAGTTCACAACAGTCTAAAGCATTTCCTTGGGCAAAAGGAATTGAATGAGAGGCAACAAAAGTGGGTTAGCAAGCTACAGGCATATGACTTTGACATTATTTATGTCAAGGGAAAGAAAAATGTTGTTGTCGATGCTTTATCCAAGAGGCCCCATCTGTATGCACTAGGTGCTATTGTTGATGATTGGAGGGAGATGATATCAGCTAAATATGCTAAGGATGCTTGGGCTACTGGAACTATTGATGGCACCATCAAATATGATAAGTACACAGTGATAAATGATTTAATCATTTACAAGGACATGATCTTCTTGGTGTCAGGTTCACAGATGAAGCAAAAAGTTTTGATGGCATTCCATGATTTGCCTATGGCAAGGCATCCAGGATACTTCAAAACTTATAAACACGTTAGAGAGAGGTTCACCTGGAAGGGCCTCAAGACTGAGGTGATGTAGTATGTGAGAGAGTGTCTGATATGTCAGCAAAACAAGCAGGAGCAGTCATTTCCAGGAGGTTTATTGCAGCCCTTGCCCATTCTTGAGAGGAAGTGGGATAGCATTTCTATGGACTTTATCAGAAGCTTACCAAAAGTCCAAGGCAGGGATTATATTTTTGTGGTAGTGGACAGATTGACAAAGTATGCACATTTATTTGCCATTCCTACCACTTACACTACAGCTTAGGTTGCAGACTTGTTCTTTCGTGAGGTATTCTGACTTCATGGGCTGCCAAGGAACATTATCAGCAATAGGGACAACAAGTTCCTTAGTAATGTTTGGCATGATCTCTTCAGGTTGACAAGGATAGAGCTCACCCCCAACACGAGTTACCACACCCAGACTGATGGTTAGACAAAGATAGTTAATAAATGGGTGGAAGGATACCTCCGCAATTATGTTTCAGGGCAGCAGAAGGCATGGATCAAGTGGCTTCACACGGGAGAATATTGTTACAATTCCACTTATCACATGTCCATTCAGATGTCACCCTTTATGGCATTGTACGGGTATGAGGCACCGAGCTTTGTTAATTTGTTGTTTGGTGATAGCAGAGTGCCCAAGGCCAAAGACCTTCTTCAGGAGAGTCAAGACATCATGAGGTCCCTGAAGGAGAATATACAGAAGGCTCAGAATTAGCAGAAGCAATATGCCGATCAACAAAGAATTAAGCAATCCTTTGAGTTCGGTGACATGGTATACCTCATGCTGCAGATGTATAGACAGTCCACTCTCAAGAAGAGTGGAGCAGAGAAATTGAAGCCACGGTATTATGGACCTTTCAGGTTCTCCAAGAGGATTGGAGAAGTGGCTTACGAGTTGGAACTTCTAGCAGGTAGCAAGGTACATAATGTGTTTCATGTATCTCGCCTCAAGAAGGCACTGGGGCATAATGTAACACCATCAGTTGAGTTGACTCCTCTTGATGAAGAGGGGAAATTGATATTGGTACCCGAAGCAATAATTGATACCAGGGAACGCAATTTGAGGAGGATTATCAGAGAGTACCTGGTTAAATGGAAGAACTTGTAAGTGGAGGATACTACTTGGGAGAGTGAGCAAATATTGGAGTAACCCGATCTAAGATTGCTTGAGGCAAGCAATCTTAGGGAGGGCTGACTGTAATGTCCCCTTCTGGATTCATGGTTAGTCCATCACTTAGTTCTCGTCGACTAGCAGTTTGGTTAGGGAAGTAGAGTTAGTTTGGCTTGGAGGTATTTGTCAGTGATGGAGAGATAGTTCACATTCAGTGGATCTAGTTGGCACCCTCAGAGTTGGCCCAGTTTGCTCTTGGTCGTGAATTACTATTTTTAGTAATTCTGGGTTCAGTGTCAGTTCAAAATTTTCAGAGTGGGCTCGGAATCATCTCGTCAAGGGCTTTCTGACGAGCTATAGATCATTTCATTTCGACACTGTCTTCATATTTATTTTAAAGTCTGAAGATTATTAATGCTTTATTTAATAGGGACTTTATAATATTTTTGGAAAAAGTGGCTTAATGGGAAATGAAGACTTAAGTCAAGTTATGACCTTGGGCACCCATCCCTAGGGAAAAAAAGGTGTTTTTAAAAGATAAATTTCCCTCTTGTAACCCAACGCCCATCTTGGAGGGAAAATAAAAGGTGAAATGAGAGCTCATTTGGAGGATGCCAAGTTTATGATATTTCTCATTTTGAGTTCTACTAGGGTTTGTTCTTGTTGAGGGTTTGGAGATTTGAACCAGAGGCCCTTGGAGATGAAAACCTCCCTAAGTAACAACATTCTACAGGTGTGGAAGGTCACCCAAAGGTGCCATTGATGATGGATACATCCAATATTCATTCTTGTGCTTCATTGGAGTCCAGTTGATAAGATCTTATGGAGTTGTTGCTATATCTTTTGAAGGTTGTTAGTTCAGCTGAAGGTATTGAGGAGCTGCAGATTTTGAAGGAGATAATAGAGGTTTTGGGACTGTAAAACATTACTCTTGTTGGTCATACATATACAGCCTAGCTGTACCAACATTTGGGAGTTTATTGAGGCCATTTCTTGCCTATTTCTCCTTGCATCCTAGTCGCCCAGCCATGGAAGTGCTTGCAGATCAGATATAGAGGTTTATCAGCGAGTTTGGAGGGGTTTGCTACTGTAATAACCCCACAGCCAGGCCATACACCTGCTAGAGGGACGTGGGGGCTTGAGGGCTCCATTTCATTGTATTTTGGCCACTCATTTGTTCTATTTGGAGGCATTCCAGGTCATTGTATTTGTTGATACAACCTATAAGATCACCCTTTGTACTTGCTTGGAGTTGTAAGGCATTTCCAGCCATACCCACTTGCTAATCCGGCAACAGCATAAAACTAAAGTTGTATTTATGCATATGTCAAAGTAATTGATATTTGGCCAATTTGCTATCTGGGTAGTTGTTAGTTTATTCAGATTCATTGTATATTTTCTAGGTTTTCTCTCTATGCTCTATATTGTATGCTTCGGCAACACATCTGCAGGAAAACTACAAACCCCTTCTGCATTCTTCTGTCTAGTTTGAAAGATCACACAAAAATTAAAAAAAATCACACATAAAAGATCTTTTAAAAATACAAATAGGTACGGCACATTATAGCACCAATCTCTTCTAAAAATTTGAATGTTGAATGAGATCTTCAAATCTGATCTGCTCTTTGCTTCATACCTTATTCTTCTTTGTGATGTATGATGTCACTTTAATGCCCACACAAGAAATATAATCTTCTGTTCTAATTTTCACATGACTATTCTCTCAAATTTGATCCAAATTATGCTTACTTTATCCTCACAAACTGATCCAAAATATGATCACTATCTTCCTTCAAATCTGGTCCAAATCACGTACCACTTCTTCACACAAACTGGTCATAATCATAGCATCAACTTCTCATAAATCTCTTCCTTGAAATATGCCCAAACTCATCCTCTATTTCTGCATAGACTTCTTCTATATTTCTGCTTTTATCTCTACATAGCCTTCTTTAGTATTTATGCCTTTAGTTCTTTTATCTCTACATTCTATTCTCTTAGACAAATCTGCCTTTGATAATTTGATCTATATCCTCATATTGCTAGTATAAGTCTGATGTATATTACTCAACACTACCTGTGCTAATCATCATCACCTCTCTATAATCATTGTATTATTTCATACTTCCACTTGATACATTCTAATCTCTTCACACAAGATCTGCTGTGAAATTGACTTTAATTCATATGATATTCATTGTGTACACACTCACACTTCACTATCTTCCTTATATACCTTCAAAGATTCTAATAAATGGACACAACTATTTCCAAGAGACAACTCTTCCAATAGTCACATCTTTTGTTAACCTTGATCGTTGTCTTATTGAATTATTATGCTCATTTGTTAATGAATCGTTGCCCTCTACAAATAGTAATCATTGCCACTTATGTCTTAATACTTACCACTTTAATTACACCTCATTTACCACTTCTAATTTTGTCTTTATTGGCAAGTCAACATCTTTTTGTCTTATTCTATCCTTTTTGATCGTTGACTTCTCCTTTGTATATTATGAGACTTTGTTTTATTTTCAAATCATTTGATATTATCTTTTTGTCTTATTTCCTTTTTTTGGGTTTTTATGGATAAGACAATTTTGTCTTATCTAAATTTTATCTTATCCTGAAAGGTAAGCCCACATTCAGCATCCTATCCCGAGGTAATCCCAACACACTCGTAGAAAGAATAAACTATTTTCTTTTCAAGCAAAGAATTTACCTAATAACAGTTACTAATTCCTTTCTTTTGCAAAAACAACAAAAATACACCTTCTCAAGCAAATGATTTTAACAAGGAAATATACATAACCCATTTACAGTCAAATTATCTCGAAAATAAAACTAGATCTATGCATTCATACAACAATCAAGATTGGGTTTATAATACCATAATGATTAGATGTGTGAAAGGAAATTAGGAAGATACATAATTTTAAACACTAACAGGTTCATATGTAACAAATTGCTATAGGAAGAATAATAGACTGCTATAGGAAGAAAAGTAAACTGCTACAAGAGGTACAATAAGCTACAAGAATTCAGAAATGCTGCAAGAATAATATGAAAATGTTGCAAGAGTAAAGTAAACTGCTACAGGGAGTACAGTAAGTTGCTACAAAAAGAAAAGTATAGTCTCCTACGACAAGAATTTAGTTTAAGGCTACAAAAAAATCATAAGAAGCAGACCTATAGCAATATATCACTCAGGTCAATTATTTACACAGGCTGAATCAGTACACATGCCGATCAAGAAGTCAAATAGGTCAAAATAAAATATCCTAATGCTGACAACATTGCCAAAGAGTTCGTTTAGAATAGTTGAGGTTGACAAAAAAACCAAAACAAAAGGATAACAGTCAAACAATAGAAGAGATTAATCATAGGCCGACAAGTAAGCCAAGGTCACCAAGGAGATAAAGGCCAAATAAAATCAATACGACATCCAAAGAGTTTTCTACGCATGTCCAAAGGAATGTTAAGCAAGTCGATACCATTAACAAAGGTTGATACAAGGAAGGTTGTTTCTAGAGCATAGAGGTTGATAAAATGGATAAACAAGCTGACTATAGTTAAAAAGGTCGTTACAGAATAAAGCAGGCCGATAATTTATAACAAGATGACAACAAATATAGGTAGTTTAAAACCATCAAAGAGGTCATTTCAAGTCATTAAGAACCTTTAGTGGTCGATAAGATTAAAAGCTTAGGTCGAAAGAGTTAAGGAGGCCGATACAAATAAAACACAGGCTGATAAAAATAGTTAAACATGACAATTTAAATCAGGCCACACAAGCATAGAAGATGACGATCATTCATCAAGCAGATATTAAGAAAACATAGGCTGAAGAATATCATTATACTGGGTGACATTAGTTTAAACAGTCGAGCACAACATACATCAAAACTTTGCAAATATACTATAGAAAAGAAAGTACCTGGGAATCTTCAAACTTCTCAATGGACTGGTCTTCTACTTTTTGTCGTCGATTCTTCCTATTCTTTATGTCTCCTATTGCTCTCTATGGTTCTTTTTCTCCTTCTTTCGTTGATCGTTGATGATATCCTTCTCTCTATATGTCGTTTCTGATCCCTTGGCTTCTCTCTGCCTCTTCTTTTTAATGAATTCCCCTGCTCTAATATTGGCATCCATATATTTAGATCAAGCTTTTATTTTAAACTCTAGTTATCTTCCACTTGCATGGCACTTGGTGCCGAAATACATCAGATTCTTTGATTGTAATTTTAAACTCCCATTAATACCATTGTTAAATATTGCATGGAGTAAGATTATATTATTATATTTAGATTTTTAATATATTTGTAATTATATAAATATAGGTATTTATAAATATATATACTTATTTTAAGTCTAAAAAAATTATTTTCATGCAAGAGTATAATGTCTATATATAGATAAACACTTTAAATATTTATTAATAAATCAAATTGAAATTAACTTATACAATTCTAATAAATCTAAGTCGAAAAGAATGTATGAATACATGGCTAACTTATGCAATTGAAACAAATGTTCTGTAGCAAATGAAATCACATAATTATCTAATCATCACATGTCAATCATATCCATTAACCAATATAAAATGCCCAAACAAGACTATGTAATCATGTAACAATGCATAATAAAGCCACTCAATGAAGAAATATGAATGATGCAATATGTCAAAGTAGGTGTGTGCATGCATCAAGTTTTTCGTCATGCCAACTCTTTCTGACGGCTAGGACGCTTCCACCTCAACCATGTTCCCATCTTCAACATATTCTTGTACTCAGCCACACTCAGATTCTCATCAATAGGTTAGTCCAAATAATCATAACCAAAGCATGAATCAATCACAATAATCCATCATTATATCAACTTTCAAATTTACGCATTTATAAAAATAATGACATTTACCTTACACACATGTAATTATCCAATAGTAAAACAATCATAATGAAAAATGTCCAATAGTCTAAATTATAAATAAAATCTAAAAGTCAAGATGTGACATGAATTTAATGAAATTTAACAATGCAAAGGGTTTTGATTATGGATTTTTGTTATTTTGTAGGTGCAAATAAATGATTGACAAGCTTGATAAGCTATCAGAACCATGAAGTATGAATTCCAAGGAGTCACTAAAGTATCCAAAATGGCTTCTACTATTCAAGCCATAAGAGATACAAATCTATGTCATGTGAACCTAAAGAAGTCCAACAAGATGCTTTTGGGAATGCACCAACACCTAGGGCTAGGATTTTGGTATGTTCAGGGTTGGCTCATGTAGTAGGATTCCTCTCCATTGCAAAGCTACAAACATAAAAGTGTATGATGTAGAGGGTAATATCATCTTAGATATTACACCAGAGATGATCAGGCAAACATTTGACCTTCCCCATCATGCAAAAGTGGTGAAACTAATAGAGGAACAATCCCTAATTGCCTTTGAGGATAATGAAGTTGATAACACAAGGCACCAAAAAAAGTAACAGCTCCTCAAGGAAAGAAAGTCCATCACCAAGATTTCCAAGAACCTAACTAGAGTACATTTTCACTTTGAAATTGGTGACATGATTACTTTGTTGAACAGGGTAATGGGGAAGTTGGATGCAAGAATTTACTAATATTGGATGTTCCAATACATCAATGCCATTATCAAGAATGAACAATTCTTTGACTGGGCTCGATTGGTGAGTGACAGGATACATGCTGAGATGATATATGTCATGACAAATAAGAGATTTTCCATGACCTCTTATATAGTGTATCTATTAACTATGCAAGCTTATTTCCCTGGTCTATAACTAAAGGGAGCCATGGGAGAAGTAGAAAGACAGAGAAAAGTGTGGAACTTCTATCCACAATTAGAACTCAAAGAAACCCAAAAGAATTATAAGAAGGTTAATGACGCTTTCATCTTTTTAATTATTAAGAAATTGTTAGGAGATATGAATGTTATGCTGTATGTTGAAGCCATGAAGCTAACTTCAAGTTGGGGACACTAATTCATCCAATTCCCAACGTCCATATACATCAGAATAGTTAGGTTCATAGGGTCACCATACCTCTTGCCTAGGTACTATAGTGATAAGGTTGTGCTACTAGAATTTTCAAGGTAGTTATCAAAAATGTACATGAAACTTACAAACAAGCACAAGGATAGGGTGCAATTCCTACTAGTTCTTGGTTTTTATACATTTACAACCATCAATTTGCAAGAGCATCAGATGAAGAGTTGGCTACACTAAATTTCAAGGTCTATCAATTCAAGGCCAATTATGATCCAAAAGGTAGAATTGAGAAAATACTTGGGTTTGGATACAACCATGAGCATACCTTGGAGGATTTCTGGGTAAATTGCCAGGATGATTTTGGTGTCAGGAAAAGAAGCTACTATAGACTTGCTGCCTACCAAATGAAGGCATTCAAAATTGGAGAGGAAATTCCTTCAAAGCTTTAAGATGATGGTAATATTCTCAATCCATTTTATGATCTTTAGAGGATAGACAATCAACCCCTTCCAAATTTGAATTGGTTTATCAGGAAAATTTATTAATAGATGAAACAAGTAAAGGTGTCTTGGAGTTTGATACATTTTGGCTGAAATCAAAGGTGGCAGATCTAGTTAAGGGAAAAGAAAAGAAAGATAAGAAGAGGAAAAAAGAAGGTGAATCCTCTAAAGGGACCAAGGTATATAAGAAAATCAAGGACACCAAAAAGGAGAAAAGTAGGATTACTCCTGGAGATTAAATCAAGAACAATTAACAAAGGCCTTTCAAAAATTTAGAATATTATATAATACAGCCTCAATAGGAGTGGTAGTTGGACTTGGAGTTGTTCCAAAGATGCAAATTCTCCCTACCCAAGTTTCTCATGGACAAAATCGAGTTAAAACCTCATCCCAAGAGCCTGATCTTCAAGAAGGTCTAGAGGAAGAAGGTAAACCTAGTTCTTCTTCAAAGAGAACTCCCTCCCCTGTGCATCCATCTTCCACCAAGCCACTTTCTCCACAAAAGGAAAAAGAGGAGACTGGTAAGAAAGATAGGGAAGAAGCTATGAGGATGGCTAAACAAGCATCACTTGAGAGACCTCATGGTCACCCAAGCAACCTATCCTTAAGTTGTAGGGTCACCCAGGGGACCTACCCTAGAAAAAGGGGTGAACTTGTTTAGGTGAAAGTGGCAACCCTATTGTCTTTTGGCATGCATGATTTCTTTCAATTCTACCTAGTTTACTTCCATTTTTATTTTTGATTGAGAGTTCTCTCTTGTCTAACTAAACCACTACTCCCCTTAACTATGTCTTCTCCTAATAAGTTTGTTATTCACTACCAATCAATCCCTAGTGATCTCTTAATTAATATCTTGTCTTCTCCCCATCAACCTTTGTGATCTCCCAATAACTTATATAGTTAGCTCCCAATTAGCCCCACCTTTGGTGCTGCTTTTGAAGCTATAAATACCCCCTCCTCTCTTGTTTAACGAAGGATAATTTTCTTACTTGCATTGTAGCCCCATAGCATTTTTATGCTCACATAGGACTTCGAGAGCCTTTTTATTTTTGTTATCCCAAGCTTCAATCAATCCCAATTTCCCTCACATCCCTATCTTATCTCCTATCATCAAGTGGAGGACCCTATTGTTGTAAAGGAGCGGATAGATGATATTGGATCTCTAAGGATACAATCCTAGCACCAGTGTCTTGGTCTCCATTCACCTCCACTATTCACCAGAATGATGAAGTTGAAGAGGTACTCCTGTAAGAAGATGTGAAGATAACCATTGCAAAAGATGAGCAGGAGCAACAAAAGAAATCACCAAAAGGAGGAGAAAAGGAAATGTTTATAGAAGAAACTCATAAGGAAGATCCTCAAGAAGGTAAACCTAAAGAAATTCCTAAGGAGAGGCCTCATGTAGAAGAGAAAATAGAACATTAGAAAGAGCAAAAAGAAGAGTTTGAGGTAGATATTTATCTAAGGGAGTCTCTGGAGAGGGAACTCATGAAGAAGAAACTCAACAAGAAATATCAAAACCAGATATTTCTAAGCATGATTCCCAACAAGAAAAAAAATATATCTACAAAAAGGAAGGAAGAATATCAAATAGATGAATCTAAAGAAGTTCCTAATCAAAAATTTCCTAAGCAAGATGATCAACAAAAGGAAGAAGTACCTAAATAAATTCATCAAACTTCTATAGAAGATGTCACCTTTCCTACATGGCTCAAACTAAATTTGGAGAAAAGATAGAAAGTGGTGGTGAAACCACTTGACATAGAAGGAGACATTCTAAGAAACCTAGAACCCTCTCAACCATAAGGTAGATGTGTTTGGGTAGAGGTTTGCAAAGATAGCCACCCCCACAGTGGAGAAAGATGATAGGGATTTTGCTCTTGGAGATTATCAAATATCTAGGATCAATTTGGGAAAACAAACTAGGACAAAAGAAATTGCCTCTTTGGGTTTCTGCAGTACAAACAATGGTCATAAGAATGAAAAAGGATAAATAGAACAAGGAAGAATTGAAAGAATAATTAGAACAAATGAAAATAGTTATCAAAGATCTTATTACTCATTTGTCTCAACAAGAAACCCTTCCTAACAACAACCTAGTTTTGATATCCAAACAAAAGGTTGATTCGTTGCAAAGCATGAGAAAGAAGTCAAATGCCATAGACAAATGGATTAGTGAGTTTTTGAAAGAGGCCAATATGGTTATAGACCAAGGATACCAATTATATGAGCAAGCCACATTATTAGAGAAGGAGATTCATTTATTTGCACAATGGTTAGAAAATGAGGAAAGTACATATGACCAAAATCTCCCAGAGTTATAGACTATAGATAAAATGAGTCCAATAGAGTTGAAGACTAAAGGAATTATTTAGGATGAAGACCATTGTTTTGTGAAGAACCATATTAATATAATTGTCTTCAAAATAGATTTAATGTTAGGTATAAGTTAAAAATATTGCAAGCACAAAAGGAAATATGTCAAGCTATGAGTAAATTTGAAGATTTTGTAGCTCATGTCATAAGCCATGAATTGGTGCATTCAAAAGAGAAAAGGCTTGCCACCCCAGAGATTATCAAGGAAAACCTTAGAAGGAAAATGGAAGAGGAATTAAATGAGGTTGTAGAGTTTGATAGTTCCACCCTAGATGAGTGCCTAGAGACTAAGGCCAACTTCAAAGTTATTGAAAATGATATACATGATATGAGAAGGATCTAATATGTTCATAAGGATTTTGAAAATTACAAGGTTAGGTTGAATTGGCTAGATGGGCTAGATGAGATCAAATTGAATAAATGTTTAGCAACCTTCACAGAGTACAAGTACAAACACAAAGAAAAAGATGCACTTTAGATGTTCAAATTTTGGGATAGGTGTTTTTATTTTTAGAAAAACATGTAAACTATTTTTACATTTAATTGACTAAATTTTGGGATTCCAATATGACACATTGCAAATGGAAATATGAATACTAAGTGGGTCCAACTGAAATTATAAAGTGGTCCTTAATTTTGAGTGAGGAGATAGTTTGCATGAAGTCTTCCTAGATATTTTCATGAGGTATTTAAAAGGAGTTGTCTTCATGTTATAAAAATAAAAAATCTAGTTGCATGAGAAGATATAAATAGGAAAATTGCATGGAAGGCTTTTGGGTAGTTAACTGCCAGTTAGAACTAGGGAGCTAAGGTTTTCTTTGCTCTATAAAAGGTCGGCGCCTAGCATGTAATAAGGATCCATCTTTTTTCGTAAGAATTTTATCAGTTTTAGACTTAGATTTCCTTTCAAAGTCTAGTAGTTAGTCAAAGTGAGATTTCTGAAGAAGAGAACCAGGTTTTAGTGTAGCATTCTTACTGAAATTGTAGCAGTCTTTTCAAATCAATAAAATGGTTCTAGCTTCTTCAATTTGTTTGCTCTTGAGTGGTGGAGTTCCCAAATTTCTCTTTGCATGTTGATTATTTGTTGAAATATTATTGGATGTTCATTGATAAATCTTGCATATATGAGTTTTAGATGTAATACATGAAAATTGCATGTGGAATACAATAGATTAAAGTATTTATTTTTGTTTCACATCAAAATTTCCTCAAGATCTTGTATTTGTAGTGAATGATAGAGTTTTAGCTGATCATAACATTGCAAGTTAATTAAATTTCTCAAATTTTCATCATAAGAATTGAAATTGAAAGTGCAAAACTAACCCATCTCATTTCTTACAAACCCTAAGTTCTTTTATTCTTTCTTTATGAATTGTTAAAGTAGGATTGGATTAGAGATCATTGAGGCTAATGGAATAACTATTTTAGAAAAGGTGAAAAGTAGTCAAATTAATTTAGATTGATTTGAATTGGTAGAACCAATATAGGTCCCTTGAACAAACAAACCATATTGATCGCTTAGTAGCTTATTTAGTGCAGTGTGACCCAACTCCCAAGACCTTGGAGCTAACTAATCCTTAGATTAGTTGTCTAAGGATCAGTTACCACTCCTCCTCTTAGTGGCGTTCTAGTTATTCCACTATTCAATTACCCTATTAATCTGGTTGTGTAGAATTGCCCCTAACTCTAATTGCTAGTAACTCAGTTATCTTAAACTACCAACATAGGTAGCCAATGTTGCTCTTACCTCCATTATGGTGAATCAATAGATTTTTTATCACAATATAATACAACACTTCAAAAACACATGCTGGTTGATTTCACATTGCACTCATTTTCTTTGAGACTGAGGATTCACAATTTACTAAGTCCATATTTATGCTAGCCTTGCAATTTACAAGGTGGTAAGGGGCCATGAGCTGAAATTTGTCGAATTGGTTTGAGTTAGTAGGTAGCATTCAATCTCTCAAAGCACTTAATGAAAATAGCTCCGAGCCTATTGATGTGACAAGTTTCATAAGGTTTGATTTGAGAGATAAGCAAAACTCGTCAAGTCAATAGTGATGTAATAAAATCTGCTCCAAAATCAAATTGAATTCATTTTTGCTAAAATGATTTTAAATTGTTGTTAAGTCGAAATAGTTGAATATGGTGTATTGTTTAGGGAGCAGTGGCGACCTTACACATGTGCACCGTTTACATTTCATTGCATTACCCAAGAGACTCATTAGTTGTCTTATGGTGAAGGGAAATGAAATTGGGGCCTTCCTTTCAATGCTCTTTGGTGTAAATTGCATCAGGCACATTGATAACAACTATTATGTACACTATCAATCTTAATAAAGCTTTTGCCTTCTATTATTCATTGATTCTCATTTCTCTCTACATTTTTGGTTTTATGAGAGGTGACACTAGTATTGCAATTTCAAAGAAGTCTAGCATAGTTCCCCTTAGATGGAATTTGGAGGAAAATACACTTGTATTTGTTAAATGTTATATCAGAATGTAATTTTAATGTAATAGTTTCTTACTTGATATGTATCTTTGGATGGTGGATTGACTACCAGATATATACCTGATTGGATTTCAAGAGACGTGACTGTTCCAATCAATGTCCTTTTGTCTCATATACAGATTGTTCTATTTCATAATGAAATGTGTTTCATTAAACTCTGCCCTTTATAACCTCTCGAAGCTACAAAACATCAACACTCCCTCTTAGCTAGGGACGTATAGCAAAGTCTTCCTTGAGTCCTACTCAAGGGTATCTTGTCTAGTCATGGACTCTCTCAACATGACGTCCACAATGACTACACCCAATTGTGGGAAGTAGTTCATCACGGAGTTTTTTAATGTGATATCGTCATGGAGTCACTCAACATGATGTCCACCATGGCTACTCCCATGTGTGGAAAGAAACATGTGCACAAGTGCCCATCACGGAGTCTCTCAACGTGATGTCATCATGGAGTCTCTCAACATGACGTCCACCATGGCTACTCCCATGTGTGGAAAAACATAAGTACAAAGGATTCATCACGAAGTCTCTCAATGTGATGTTATCATGGAGTTTCTCAACATGATGTCCACCATGGCTACTCCCATGTGTGGAAAGAACCACATCTCCGTCTCAGAGATGGATGAGGGCTTTCACCTCATATTTCTTTGTCTCAGAGAAATATGCATTATAACAAAGATCATTGATGCTGAGTCTCCCTCTCAGCAAGGGCGACATTCTCCACAACTCCAAGCTTGTCCCTAAAATATGCAAACTTCACTCTGACAAGAGGCTTGGTGAGAATATTAGTCGTCTGATCTTTAGTGCAAATGTACTTGAGTTGAACTGCTTTCCTCAGCACCATTTCTGACCCTGTCATACTTGATGTACCCAATGTACCAGACACTAGTTCTCCCTCTTAGCTATGAGTCCCAGACTTCACAACCCCTTGCAAGATCCCTACCTTGACTTAACCTAATTTGATTAGGTCTTTGCCATACTTCCAATCCCATGAAGTAATGCATAAGACCAAGGTCCTTCATCTCAAACTCAAAGGTTAACTCTTTCTTACATTTGACAATGAGGTTCTCTTTTCCAGTGAGAAATAGATCATCAACATAAAGGACCAAGATCAAGACCTCACCATCAACTATCTTGAAATAAAGGTTAGAATCTGCATCATTCTTGGAGAAACCCAAACTCATCAAGTAACTATCAATCCTTTCATACCATGCACAAGGTGCTTGTTTAAGATTGTACAAGGCCTTCTTCAATCTGCATACATGAGACTCCTTCCCATGAATCACAAAATCGTCTGGCTGCTCAATATACACTTCTTCCTCAATCACACCATTAAGAAATGCAGTCTTTACATCCATTTGATGTAACTTCTAGTCCTTTACAAAGGTAATAGCAATAATCGTCCTAATGGAGGTGTATTGAGCAACATGAGCAAATATCTCCTCATAATCTATTCCCTCCTTTTGAGAGAATCCTCTTGCCACGAATCTCACTTTGTGTTTCTCAATGCTGCCATCAGCTGCATGTTTGATTTTGTAGAGCCATTTGGAAGTCACTACTGACTTCCCTTTAGGTCTCGGAACACATCCCATACATCATAATGCTCAAATCTTGTCAAGTTTTGTATTCACATTCCATTGAGTAAAAGTAATTAAGACCTTCATCCACTAGGCCTACATGGCTACATGCAAAAAGAACACCAACAAAGGTGATGTGGTTTGTTATTATATCTTCCTGGTACATTTGGTTAAAAAGTTGGAGGGCTTCCTTCCCGTGCCCATGCTGAGCATATCCTGCTATCATTACATTCCATGAAATCACATTCCTCTCTGACATGTTGAATATTTTGGATGCATCCCCTATACTTGCACATTTAGCGTACATAGTCACCAATGAGTTCCCTACAGAAACATTAGAATCAAATCCAGTTTTAACCATGTGGGCATGGATCTGCCTACCACATCTGAGTGCTTCTAGACTGGCATATGCACTAAGAGCACTAGCAAAAGTTATATGGTCCTGCTTCATGTCTGTTGACTACATATACTCAAAGAGTTCAAGGGCCTCTTTGCCATGCTCATGCTATCAGAAAATTTGGAGCCTTCATCCATTAAACCTGCATGGCCGCAAGTGGAAAGAACAACCATGAAAGTGATGTCATCAGGCTCCACACCTGCTTTACACTTATGATCCTGAGTTGGGACCGACTGCCTTCGAACTATTGCTTGTTTCTTAACATTATCCGTGATATCCATGATGTATCACTTACAAATTCACAATTTCTAATTTTTTTATCCATATCAAACTCGGAGGTAGCTCTCCAATGTTGCCCCCTAGATTTGTATTTTGCACAAATAAGTAGCGCAGGTTAGGCATACTATGCAGGCTAACAGACTCTCTTCCATTCTCTCTTGTGTAACGAAGCATATTCACTCTCTCTGCTCTCTCTATGTTCAAAGCTTTGTGTGCGCCCATAGGCAGGCACTGTCTGCTATTATTATCATCCTGCTCTTGAATCCCTCTTCCCATTTGCCACACAAGGTCATGCATATAAAGGAACTCCTGAAAGCCACTTGTGTTTATAAGCATTTTCAATGAGAGATTCTTGATGGCTGTTTGAATTTTATTTGGGTATAAAACTTCCCAGAAAATAATAGCTTCTTTTATCCTTTCACCAACAAGGTAACAAGCTATATCCAGAAACATTTCCTTCTCAACGGGACTTAGTCCATCATAACTTATTTGAAGGACTCTAGATATGTTTGGATTTTCTCCAATGTTAAACTGAGCTTCTTCCCAACATTGGATATCGTCAGGATCCTTCTTATCAGACAAATGTGCTCTAATGACTTCTAATGCAAGAGGATTCCCACAAAAGGCCTTTACAATTCTTGTAGAAATCTCTTCGTAGGGATTCTCCGGGAATGCCCTAGAGAAAGCATGCCAACTAAACAACTGGAGAGCTTACTCCTCCTTCAGTCCATTCATTTTAAGTATTGAATTGACCTTAGCAAGATTAAGTATGTGCTCGTCTTGGGAAGTAATGATGACTCTACTACCATTGCCAAACCTATCCCCATTCACCGCATGCAGCTGCCTTTTGCTAATTCTTGCTATCGTCCTACGCCACCATTACGACGTCGCCATCTAAAATGCGACCACTTGAGTTGTGCAGAAGCCACCTTCTGTCTGCCCAGGACAACCACGATAGAGACCCATCATCAACTCATCCATATTGTGACAGAAAATGCAGTTGGCTATGGAGAGGAGTCTTCCCCGCAATATAAAATTTCATCAAATCTAGACTAGTGCCTATAGAATATGATCCGTTAGATATATCATCAGCAAAGGAGAACCCGCTGAGGTTTAAATTTGCTTGATCGAGGCCTTCCAAACAGGTGGCCTGATAGGATAGGGTTGCACTCAAATAACTCTAAATATCCACCGCATTCTTCCATTCCAATGTCGTGTTTGTCGAGTCTGTCAATTTTATCAAACTCGTAGTCAAATAGTCCACTGTAAGATTGTAGAGGAAACTGCAATCCTCCATAGTTTGGCTCTGCATTGACCACCTGCTCTGATACCATGTTAAATTTTAGATCAGAATGTAATTGTAATGTAATAGTTTCTTACTTGATATGTATCTTTCTTAATCTGTATCTTTGGATGGTGGATTGACTACCATATATATACCCGATTAGATTTCAAGAGATGTGACTATTCCACTCAATGCCATTTTGTCTCATATACAGATTGTTCTATTTCATAATGAAATGCGTTTCATTAAACTCTGCCCTTTATAACCTCCCGAAGCTACAAAACATCAACAGTATTATACTTGAGGATGCAAATATAGAATCCTACATAGATCACACAAAAAGTTAGAACCACTAGTATTCCATAAAGTTATAACATGAGAGAGCTAGTGGACTAACTGGATTGGCAAAACTTGCAAATGAATATTGCAGATGGAATGCTTGTCGAATTGTCTATATATGATAATCATTTTATGGTCTCGTGTTCGCTAGGCATTAAAACGTAAAATTTCCATGAAATGTAAAATATAACACTTCATTGAGATAGTTTTTTAACAATTTATGCACATATTTTCTGTCTTCAGTTTTTTAATTTATCTTTCATGCCAACTTTCTGCTGTTGTGAAGAGCAATGGATATGTGAATTCAAGAGTTTTCTTTCTTTCAAGCCTACCATGACGGGTGCCTTAATTTTAAGGGGACTTTTTAGGCTTCCATGCTAATCTTTTTGGTCAATTTTGTCTGGTTATAATCTGTATGTACTTCACCTAGTGAAAATTTCAAAATTAATGTTTCTAAAAAGGTTCCACTTGGTTATCTTATTACAACTTTTTGTTTTAGTGAGGTAGTTAGATCTATTTCTCGGTACTAGATTAATATCCATTTAATAGAAAAATAATTTCATTTGTGGCTCTTGACTAGATTAATATCCATTTAATAGAAAAATAATTTCATTTGTGGCTCTTGACATCTGGGACATTTGGCCATGCGATATTTGTATGCTTGACGGTGAGAGCTATTGCACAATATTAATTGTTCATATGGTACTGCATTATAATTTGGAAAAAGCTTAGGTCATAGCACCATTTATCTAAAAGTTGCCTAATGAAAACATATTCTTCCGATGTGCAATCTCAATTTGTCTTACCATTTTCTTATCTTTTCCTTTTTCTATTTTAGCTTCTAAATCTCTTTCTTGGCTAAGACTACAATGTTTTTTTTTATGCACCCTGTTTTCAGTCTGTTGTGAGCTAAACATCGACATTGTGCATTGAACACGGATTATACACATCATGACAATCAACAACTTTCCTTCGCATTTTTTTTGTTCTGTTTCATTATGCATTTCCTATTTCTCAACCAGCAACTATTTTTTATTAGATAAGCTGCAAAAAAGGGTGTTGATCCCATAACAAAATAGCCAAAAAAGGCGCACGAAAAAACTAAAATAGTTTAGACCAAACCATCAAAGTTTTTGCAACATAACATAAAGTTGAAAGAAATAGGACACCACAGAAACAACAGACTGACAGCAGAATAGACCCAAGCCTACAAATGCTAAGCGAACATCTTGTCCCAATCATCCACAAGAAACTGGAGCACATCCTCGTAATCCTTCAGCTTTTTGTCCTTCTCATGACCCATAGGCTCCACCTTTTGGAGAGCCACCAGAGTGGTGGTAGACCTGTGCATAACTCTAGCTGAAAACTTAGCCAGAGTGCCAAACTTCTGCTCTAGAATAGTGAGCCTAGCCGAAAGTGTTTCCATTTCCTTGTCCTCCCTCTTCTTATCATCTTTTTTCTTCTTGTCAGTACCTTTTTTCCTTTTCTCCGAGCTAACGGAGTCCGAACCCTGCATGTTGAAATCAGGGAAATTGTTGGGACCCTCTTCTTCGGCCTCCTGCTTCTCACTATTGTTATTAACCGAGATATCACCCCCAACTATTCCGTTTCCACCACCACTGTATCCTCCTTGATGTTGCCCTCTGACCCCATACCATGCAGCTCTGCAAAACTCTTTTTGTTATTACCTTCAGAATCTTCATCTCTCTGCATCTCCACATAATCCTCTTTGTCCTTAACCTCAGGCCGGTCTTCCTCCTGCAGTTCCTCAACTTCCACTTCCACCTTCAAGATAGCTTTCCCCTTAGGAGTGAAGGCAGGTTTGGCCGCAAGCCTCAACGACCTCCTAGCCGTCGACATCCGAGTTTTGCTGTTAGTGGAAGTGTATTCCTCTTCATCAGCATTGTCCGAGTCCCCACTTCCCTCTTCAGTACTAACCTCCTCGACCACCAAAGTAGCCTTAGGGGCCTTAGTCCCAATGTCAGTGCTATACTCTTCTTCCAAGGTACTCCGCTTCTTCTTCATCAGCTGGGAAGGGCTACCTTGGAGGATTTTTCTTTTAGCGGGGGTCGTCGCCGGAGACTTAAGGGTAAGATTTTCTGTAGTGGATTCTGGGCTTATGGACACAGAGGGCTTTTTCTTGCCAATTTTAATGGAAGTGGCATAGGATTCAGGGGTGATTTCAGTAATAATGACTGGATAATCCCTCCCCTAGGCAGGATTAGGCTCCATCCTAACGGGAGTGAGGGATTTAGGGGGCAGAGGGCGAGATGAAACTTGTAGACTCTCATGATAAGCCCCTGGTGGAGCAGTATCTCAGGCTTACTAGAATCTAAGGCATGTTGTTCTTTAGCAGCAACAATGAAGGTCTCCAAAGACGAAAGGAGATAGAAAGGGAAGCAAATAAGCTTGTTGCGCCTAAAATGATTTAGCAGCGCGAAGTGGTAATGAAAAAACCTCCTAAATCTTCCCTCTAAAGTAAAGTACTTCATTATCATGTAACATACCTCGTCCCAAGGTGCAGGTAGGAGTTGTCTGTCGAAACCCCCTTGAAGGTTGTTCAAAACCTCGCCTTTTTTGAGAAACTGCTTCATACTTTTAGGATCAGACACCTTGCTCTTCCTAAGGTACTTAATACCATCCGTAGACATCCCAGTAGCCATCCCAATCACCTCCTCAGATATCTCAAAACCCACATTTCCCACCTTAACCTTTCTACCATCGTAGGAGCATAGAAACTGAACAGAAAGCTTTTCATCATTGCCCTGCAGACATTCCAGGTACAAGGCAACTCCTCCCTCTTGGCAGATGTGCCAGAGCATCTCATTCTTTTTAAATTCCTCACAGGTCTCAGGCTCTATGCGCGACCTATCCCCCCCCCCATTTTACAATAATACAACACAGTCGGCTTGACAAAGCAAGCAGCAAAAAGAGCAATCGCAAAGTAGGTCGCAAATACCTCTCTAACATCCAAATCCCCAACTTTTCTGTTTAAACTGATAGTAATGATACTCACATCCTTGCCCATGCCAGATGTGGCGTACTTGATAATTCTCAGCATGCGAGAACAATTAATTCCTTTCTTATTATAATTAAAGAGCCAAGAATTATCATCATAATTTCTCATGTTATGCATCTTCGAGATACCGAGACGGGTCATCACGTGCCTAGGCATGAGATATCCCCTCAGGCCTCCATCTCATTAAGTAATAAATGCAACCGTTGATGAAATGACAGGTCCAAATACTATCAAGCTGGCACACAGCCTTCCTGGCCTCCAACGATCTAAACCTAGAGTCCAACTGGCAAAAGATACTAGACCTCTATTGGCCTCCCGATTCCCTCCTAAGTCTATGTTTTATCATCATGTGGGACCAAGGGTTGGGCTTAGCTCCTTCCCAATAAGGATTTGGATCTGATGCAGAAGATTATTTTCTAATCCCCAGCAACGCCAAGTGTCCAGACTCTAACCCAAGTTAGCCAGCCCATCCACCGCTTTGTTGCCTTCTCAGTACACATGTCCGATCACCTTGTGATTGAATCCGGACAATAAGCAGATGATATCTTCCATTTAACTCTTCATTTTCCATCCAATGGTAGACCTCCCAAGGGCCGCATCAATCACAATTTTTGCGTCTCCTTCGACTTGAAGGTTATCAATTCCCAAGGAGTGGGCAATTTTAAGACCTTTTAGAAGAGACATACCCTCAGCAACATTATTAGATTGTAAACCGATGCCCCCTGCATAAGTAGCTATGAAGGCTCCATGACAATCTCTAAAGATCCCTCCACTACTAGCTAGGCCAGTATTCTTTTTTTCCGCACCATCAAAGTTAAGTTTGATCCAGCTGATGGGGGGGAGGGGTTTCCAACGGGTGTTAAGTCTAATCATCCTTTTAGAGTTGTCAACCTTACTCATATCCTCCTTTAGCCGCCAATTCTTAGCAATCGGATTTCCACCAGTGAAGGGGGTTTCTCGGCCACTTGCAGAGTACAGGGAGAAGTGTTCTCAGCAACCACTCTGCAAAAGGAGAAAAAAACATCATTAACAGGTCGATTTTTTTCTCTGAAGATGCGATTATTTCTTTCTTTCCGCACACTCCACCCAAGGTGAGGGGGGAACTGTCTCTAGAGTTCCCTTAACCTGGGGTGAGAAAAGGGGGAGATCCAACTATAGGCAAATTCCCTTAGATTTTCCTGGAAATCCCATTCCAAGTTAAGATACTAGAGAGTTTTCTCCCAATTTTTTTTTGAGAACTCGCAATGAAGGAGCAGGTGTTGTATGGTCTCTTGCTCTCTAAAGCACAGAACACATCTATTAACCAATTGGAAGCCCCTCTTATTGAGGTTATCAATGGACAGAACTTTATTATGTACCATCGCCCACCACCAAAAGTTGACTTTGGGTAACAATTTGTTATTCCAGACTTTCTTCTAGAACTGATTCGATTGGTCGTTGTTAGTCAGGAGATGGTAAGAAGACTTAATTGAGAACTTTCCTTTTTGGTCTTGTCCCCATAACATCTCATCTTCCCTTTGAAAAACTAAAATTTTATGTTTTTCTAGCTCAAGTTGCAGAATCTGACACTCGAGCTTGTCAGGTTGGTTGTTACAGCAGTCCGATAAATTCTTCCACTTTCTTTGACTATGGGAATGGCTAGTTATATAGTTGCTCACCTTGTTACCAAAAAAGCTAACTGCACTTTCCTTAATAGTATTGTTTCCTTTCGACAAGGGATCATCTCTCAGCCAATTATCCTCCTAGAACCTAATTTTATCTCCTCTTCCCAGTTTCCATTTGATGCCTTGTGAGAGAGAGTTCCTGGTTTTGGTCATTTTGTTCCAAATGATAGAGCCTTTAGGTAGGGAATCTCTATCAAGAATACTAGAATTGGGTTCGTTCTGCAGGTATTTGGCTTTCATTATTTGAACCCAGTCCTTCTCCTCTTTTAGGAAAGTCCAACCAATTTTGGTGAGTAAGGCTATGTTCATTCCCTGAATTTTCCTGATTCCCAGACCCCCATTCACCTTGGGCTGGCAGACTCTATCCCAACCTACTAGCAAGATCCTCTTCTTTTCCTCAACTCCCATCCATAGGAAGGTTCTTTGGATCCTTTCTAATTTTTCTGCCATATATCTGAGAATTTTAAACAGAGAAAGGAAATATGTGGGGATGCCTTGTAAGGAAGCCTTTAGGAGTTGATGTTTACTAGCTTGGCTTAGAAGTTTACCTTTCCAACCCTCCATTTTCTTATGGATACGCTCCAAAACCGTATTCCAAAAAGTCGGGGTCACATCTTTGACTGTATGAGGCAGACCCAGGTAGGTGGTCGAGAGAGCAACCTGATTGCATTGAAGAATATTTCTAACCTTCCCTTGCAGGTCTATCTTAGTGTTACAGAAAAACACATTACTCTTTTCATAATTGATGCATTGACCAGACACCTCCGCATACATGTTGAGCAAATTCTTCCATCTTGTAGTCTCCATCACTGAAGCCGCCCTGAACAGCATGGTATCGTCAACGAACTGTTGGACAGCCGACAGACTTAAGGTGGACGCCGCTTTGACACCAGAGAGGGAAAGACTGTCCAGGTGGGACGGAATATTTCTTCCCATGACCTCGGCCATCATAATGAATAAGGGCATAGGGGGTCCTCCTGTCTTAAACCCCTACCAGCCTCAAAAAACCCCCGTAGCGAGCCATTAACCAACACCGAATACTTAACAGTGGTGACACACTATGTTATCAGTTTGAGCATTCTGTCATTGAATCCAAACTTCCTAAGAATTTTGAACAGGAAGTCCCAAGAGACTCTGTCATAGGCTTTTGATATGCCCTGCTTAAGAGCCATACTCGGATTATTGCTTTTATCCATTGAGTGTACGATCTCATGAGTCGAGATAGCCGCATCTAGAATCTGTCTCCCTGGGACAAAGCCCTTTTGGCTATCTGAGATAAGGCTGTCCAGAAGCGGTTGGATTCTGAGGACCAACGTTTTGGTAATGATTTTATAAATGGTGTTGCACAAACTAATGGGGCAGAAGTCAGCCATGACTTCCGTGTTGTTTTTCTTGGGAATCAGCACAATGAACGTGGCATTGATCTGTCTGAGGAACTTGCTCGTCCTAAAGAAGTCTTTAACAGCATTCATAACATCATAGCCCACAATATCCCATAATTCTTAGAAAAAAGCAGGAGGGAACCCGTCTGGCCCCGACGCTTTGAAAGCCCCCATCGAGAACACTACCGCCCTGATTTCCTCTTCTGTTATTGGCTTTAGCAGGCCTTCGTTGTCTTCCTCAGATAGGATAGGCGGAATACTATTCAGAAGAATGTTTTCCTTAACACTGTTAGTTTGTTATTTTGCTCAACGAGGTAATTTTTGAAGTAATTGGAGGCCAGTCTACCAAGTTCCCTATCATCCACCAGCTCTATGTTTTGCTCATCCAAAAGTTTGGTGAACTGTTCATCTTTCTTTGTTTCATGGTCAATTGATGGAAGAAGGTCGTGTTCCTATCTCCCTCTTTCAGCCATTGAACCCTAGACTTGTATTTCCAGAAGATTTATTCCTTGCTAATTATGTCCTTCAGGGTTTTGACTAAATCCTCTTTGGCTTTAAAAGTGCTCTCGCTCCCATCTCCTTTGGCCATCTTTTCTTGAACTTTCAGGAGACAATCCGAGAGGTGTTTCTTGGTGTTCATCACATTGCCAAAGCAAAATTTATTCCATCCCTTGACTTTATTTTTGACATGTATCAATTTTTTTACTGAGCTTGAACATAGGAGATCCATGAACCGGGACTTTCCACCAATTAGCAATGCAATTTTTAAAATCCGGGTGGGAGGCCCACATTATTTCATACCTGAACAGGAAGGGGCCCTTATGGCAGTTCTCAGTCTAGTCAAGAAGGACATTGTGATTGGAAACGGTGCGAGGTAGAGCAGACAAGCTAGCATATTGAATCATATCCCAGTTAGAAGAAACCAACACTATCCAACTTAACCTAGATCAATTGGTCACCTCGTCTTTTGTTAGTCCATGAATATTGTTGATTGTTACCTTCTAGGTCCATAAGCCCAGTTTGACTCAGGAAGTCCGTCAGGTCCACCATACTGTCGAAATAGTCCATATTGCCCCCAGATTTTTCCAAGGGGTAAAGAGGGGTGTTAAAGTCTCCCCCAACTATCCATAGAGTTCTTCTGTCCTCATTGATTCCCAAAGTTCCTGGCATTTTTAGTGTTGGGGGCATAAATGTTGAACAGCTTCCAGGGTTTGTTATTCATCTTGCATTTGATTTCCAGACTATTCTTACTATGCGAGCAGTAGCTTCCCGAAGCATTGTACTTATTCCACATGGTGACAAGCCCCCCAGAGGCCCCTATTGAGGGGTTGATGATGTAGTCGGCCATAGGCCAGATATTGTTGGCTATTTTTCTAAAATTTTCCTTGGACATTTTAACTTTTTGGAGAAGAATGAAATCAATCTTATTGTCATAAATGTAGCTCCTTATCATGAGTTGTTTTTGTGCGTTGTTGAGCCCTCTCACATTCCATGTGATAATCTTCATTTGCATGATCTTCTGGAGAGAGCCTCCAGTGTGCTTTGTCTCCCATAGGCAATCTCCTTGGTTGCTTCCTTAGGTCTAGTTTCTCTCTGGGAAGGCCTCCCTGCTCTTCCTTCAATCCCCACATCGGCAGATTTCTTATTATGTCATTTCCCTTTTCTCTTGGGAGTGATCCATCCTCCTTGGTTACTAGTGCTAGCCCCCAGGGAAAGAACCCTGACGGGAGATATCATAGACGTCTCTGTACTTCCCTGAACCACAGTCTGCGGACCTGCCAACCTTAAGGTCTCCATATCCCCCGACTGATCCCGACTATCCCTTCCTTCTCCAGATTTCATCACTCCGGCCTTCTCCAAAAGAGGGGAGCTCTCAGTTGGAGTTAGGATTTCTCCTTCTTCCGTCTCATCCGAGTCAAGGGGAAGGTCTATTAACTGCTCCTGATGACCTCCAACTAGATCCAACCGTAGCTCGTCAAGGGACAATGATGGAGAAGGAACTAGAGCCTCCACAGTCGCAATGCTCGGAGCCTAGTCTCCAACCAAAACCTGAGTCTTGTTTGGGGACTTGATTAAATCCAGCAAATCCTCTTTGAATGGGTATTCTTCTACTATGTTTTCTTCTTCCAGGACCTGCTTACCTTTTGGTTCCTTAACTTTTTTGCACTCACTGATTAAGTGCCCCTTTTTAGAGCAATTTTGGCAATAGGTGGTGGAGTTTTCATACATTAGTTGTTGATCCCAGCAGCCATATTTAGACTTTAGCTTAATAGTATTAGGTAGAGTCTTATGAATGTCTACACTAACACAGAATCTAGCAAAAACCAACCTGGTTTATTTTTGGTGGTGTTGTCCCCGAAAAAGTTGCCAATCCATGTAAATATCTCTTCGTCCCAATACTCGAGAGGGAACTCAGGGAGTCAAACCCATACAAGAGCCAACCTACTAAGTTCTATTGCTGCGTCAAAGCCCGACTTCCAATGCCCTAAGCAAAGATTGTGCTTACCATACATCCAAGGTCCTCCCGCCAAGACCGCGACTAAGTCTTCCCTGGCCATGAACTTAAAGAGGAAAAGGCCTCCCGACATCGCATTAGTCACCACACTACCTTTTAGGTGCCATCTAGTGGTTACCCAATGTCGAACCATGTCTATGTTGAGCCTAAGGGCTTGGAACTTCCCCACCAGGGAGAGTTCCAAGGAGGAGGTTATCTTGTCCATCATCCTGTCTGGGATCTAGAAGTCTGTTGCATTCCCATCTTCAGTCAGCATCGGGGCTTCAGAATCTTCTACAGGTCTACTACACTCCCCTAGTAGGGAATGTTTCCAAACCTTGGGGTCTAAGCCTGGGGCAGGGGAAATGGTCTCTTCAATACTAATCGAGGCAATACTGACAACAGCAAGGAGCTCTTGCGGGCCCAGAGGGGGGGCCAGGGGCCCCCCTTGGGCTGAGGACCTCCATGAGCGAAGCAAGTTCAAACACCGATCAGAGCAAGAAAGTTGCAAGAAAGTTTTAAAAACTTTTTGCACAATTATATAAACTTTTTTAGCCAACAACTGTTATCTATCAACTAAATTACAAAATTAGGCATGCCAAGCTATAATAATTGTCCTCAAGTTTCTATTTTTGTTAACAAATTTAAGTGTGTCAAAATCATGGACAATTTTGTTTAAGATATTGCTTACTTCATAACATATTTAGTTCATCCTTCTTATAATATATAGCAGTTGCTGTGAAGTTGCACGTAGAAAAAAAATCATAAAACACAAAATAAACAATATAAGGACAAATCATACATGACAAATTATGCATTGCATTTAACTGTACATGCACCATTGGAAACTATAGCATAATCCACCAGCTTGCTGATAGAACAAGTCTTGGCAGACAAACCAGATTCAACCATCCCATATCAGTATGATGACTTGCCATTATGCACATTGAATCTCTTGCGTGCACCATCAATATTGTTAAAGCAATAGTGTCATGCATTTTGTAGTTTTCATTGTGTGCAATCCACCAATGCATCTTTGGCAGGGACTAAAGCTGTGTCCAATCCACCAATGCATCTTTGGCAGGGACTAAAGCTGTTATGCAACCCTTGTTTAGTTTTCTCTTTTACTTTTCATCTTCCAAATTCTTCGGACTTTCAAGCTTTCCTTCATCTGCAAATTCTAGCAGAGTAACTTATAATCTTCATTTAAGTTGAATGAAGGGAACCTTCCCTAATTATCAAGGGAATTTGTTCCTTTATGCTGTTGTAAATCTATTTACCCTACTAGAACTAAACGATCTTTTGTAGAAAGCAAGTGGTGCTTGGAGGAAAAGTCTAGCAGTATGTTGTCATGCCTTCCTTAAAAGTTGATCTTGCAATTTGTAATGCCTCTACCCTATGTTACTATTTTCAATTATGAAATTGCAATGGGTTGTTTCACTCAATCAATTTACCACTTGTGCTCCACACCCAGCACCACAAACCATTCAGATGGTGAACAGTATGACCTAGAGCAAATTTTGTTCTACAGTTAATTGTAGTGTATTCCATGTTGACCTATTAGACTGGTCACACAATCCTCTAATGAACTAGAATCTTCGACCTTGCAATTCAAAAGGCCAACCGATGTGCTCCTAAAAAAAAATTAATAATGATCCCCTGACAAATTTTTGCAAGGATAATAAATATGTAGATGACTTCTGGAAATTTTACCCCAAAACCAACATATTATGGTTTAATCTAGCTTCAATAAACACTGCAATGACTTGGGACCTGAAGTTCACGCCATGACCTATTCACATTTAACCTCCGAACACAATTTTTTTCAAAATCCCCACAAAATGTTAAGAGAGAATTATCCTCCTAGCCTCCAAACAAGCATAATAAAACCCCAATGCTCCTCTACAGCTTGAGTGGCTTCAACCCCTTCATGTATGTTTTAAAGAATGTTAAGATTTGTCCCGTCAACATATCCTATTGCATTAGGCATATCATATCAATCTCATTGTCTAGAGATCTTCCATAAAGATAATATATAACAGCCACTAGCTGGACATGTCAGTCAGCTCTTGATGCTTCACAAGATGTAATGTCATTTAAAAAAATTCACCATATTCATATACACTAAGCATTGTAAGAAGTCAGAAATAATACAGATGCATCTTCATACAAAAGAAGTGGATTAAAAATTACCATTCCTTTCCAAACCATCTACCCAATAAATTATTTGAGCTAAAATGATGCAGATATAATCAAAGAATTGATATGGATCTGCCATTCTATGTACTGTGCGAATTGATGTGGATCTACAGTTCTACGTACCGTGTGAATGGTATAATGGAGATGGGCCAATTTATTTTGGATTGTATATGAATTTCCAGAGAAAAAGACGACAATACCCATTGATAACTCTTTAGAAATTAGATGAACAACCCATTGCAACTCTTCATGCAACAATCTTCAAAAAATTGCTACTTAAATTGCAGGTGAAAAAATCTCAGCAATTCAACATTTTGGCTAAATCTTGTGTAACACATTTCCATTCAATATTGACAGAACAAAAGGAAAAGCTTATTTGTAAAATAACTCAGATTCCAGTCATCCCGTGGACTAAAACATTGCCTGCCAGTAAGCAGTTCTACAATATAAATACCTCAAAATTTGAACTTTCAACTACTCAATACAGCCTCAACAAGAAGCATTTTGTTTCCAAATTTGAAGAACATGCATTCCATACAAATAAAATAGCATAACATAAACACAAGAAAATTCAAATTTACTGTCTTTTTCAATTCCTACCACGACCCTTTCCACGACCACCATGCCTGCCATGATTGCCACCAAACCTACCACCTCGACCACCTCCACCTCTTCCACCACCCCAGCCACCTCGGCCTTGTTTTGATTTCTTACTGTTCTTCTGATCAAATAACCCAAGATTATTTCCAGATGTTTTCATGTTCTCTGGCAGTGGGAGTAAGCTATCTACACATTTGCGATAACTGAAGTCATCTACGGTGTCATCCTTCTTTATCAAGAAAAAACATCTGCTCCGAAACTCTGGATGGACTCGAATCTGAAATGCTTCAATGCCAGGACCAACTTTCTTATCTGGTTCATGGTGACCTCGACTAAGCAATTCCCACAATACCATATGTTCATACTGCAAAAATAGTTTCAGCACAAATATAAATATGTGTATGTCAGCCAAATCTAACTAGATTATGTTAAGCTAGAAAAATTTAGCAAAACCCTGTTCCACTTTAGATAATGTCGGACATCAAAAATAACAGGCACAATATAAGAAAGTCATCAACAAATAAACTGCCAATGCTAGAAGTGGCCTTGCCAAAAGTAAGATGCCATAAGAAAATCATTTTTTCTCGATTCTAAGACCACATGTCCTGTAACTGAACTCTCATGGGGTGCCACCATACCACTCCTAATGTTACTTATGATGGTATTGCAACAAACTCAAGTAAGTTTACTTCTAAGAATCTAAAGCGAATTTTAAGAGAATCAACTTCTGGGTTTTTTTGCAATTTAAGAAAAAAGTCCTAATCATTAAGCTAACCCTAAACTGCCCCTAACTAACTTTGCATGCCTACTAGTTCAGACAGACTTTTAGAACCATAAGCAACAAAATAGACATTCACTAATTTGTGGCAAGAAAAAAAACCAACTGGGTGTCCAAAGGAAAAAAGAGTTTGGCAGAATATAGGAAAACACCGCATTTTAAGAATTGAGGTTAGGAAAAGAGCATCACTAATTAATAGTAATTATTGTACAGTTACACATTAATCCCTTGTGCAGAACTGTTGTCTCTTCTAAAGAATGCAGGACATATCCACTTGACTCCAAACTGAGGCCAAATTGACCCTGATAATGGTGGGATTAACTGCTAGCCCCTCTAATCATGTGCCCAGGCATATACTCCACAGAGACTACTCCATACCATAATCTGAGAACATATGTCGTCCAATGGAGACAATTCATGTGCTAGGCAGTTGAGTTCTCAAAGCAGATCACCCTCTCTTCAAGGACCGCCAAGTAGGGATCTCCAAGTCGCAAGGGCATGGAGTTTATGATCATTCTTGTCCAAATATCATGTTCTAGTATCATCAAAAGACATTGCAACACTTGCACATATTACTAACATATAGAATAATCAGACTCTAACCATCTAAGGTAGGCTCCAAATAAGACACATGCTGCTAAACTTGACAAAAACAAATGTTCTAAGTTCTAACCTGTAGACCTGATGTGCTCCATGAATTGAACAATCAAATTGCCTGGATCAAGCCAACACCAAAAAAGGCTCAAGATCCTCAAAAGAGTACTCTAGAGTGAAGATGAAGAAGAATGTCGAGGTTGGGCACATGTATCAAGTTCTTTCATAGATATTGCAGACCTGGTATTTAGAATACACGGTTACTCTAAGAGTACATAATTTTCTTCTCTCGTCACTTCTCACGAAATGCACTCTGAATGTTAAACCAGGCAAATGATTGATCACTGCTCACCATTCCAAGTAAAACCTAAGGGTAAGTTGTAGAAACACAGAGACTGCATCTTGTAGTCCTCTAGTAATTAACCCCATTGACGGCATTTTACCAAAGGTAGACGAGAATGCATGATGAATGTAAACCAGGCAAATGATTGATCACTGATCACTGTTCCAAGTAAAACCTGAGAGTAAGTTGTAGAAACACAAAGACTGCAAGCAAATGAGAAGGAAACGACAAGAGGATTCTCTAATGCAGCATGCTAGAGATTCAAGTGTTGAATCTAAGTGAACAAACATCATGCAGACATAAACCTCTCATCTTGTACAACATGATTGTCAAGGTGTCATGTGCATAGTGAGAGTACCATGAGACAAATCACAAAAGGTGGACATCCAATACAAGTGTCATTTTTTAAATCGGCTTCATTCAAGTTGTAATGTGAGAGGGAATATGTTGCTCAAGACAGAGGCCACAATCGAAAGACCTTACCAAGTGTATTGTTAGATTTGGAGAGTAAAGAATCACACAGGCGAAATCTCACATAAGGACACCATATTCCACTTGCCTAGGGACTAGCCCAGGGGTATCAATGTACTAAGGGCTACCCACAAGTGGAGCATGTTGATTGCAATTCGGATAACTAGTCTTAGCAAGAATTCAGTTTATAACATTGTGATGACATCATATAATCGTATCTTGTCATTAAATATCAGTTTATCTCCCGAAACTTGCTACGTATGTCAAAACCCTAATGTTACTTATCTCCTAAAATCTCAAAGTTTGGTAGCCCTTGGAAAACAAGTAATATATGTACTAGCAATCGCACGTTGGTGTGCAATGGGTGCGTTGAAGAGTCATGGAAGTTCAATTGCTATGTCTTGAAGTGAATGATGATTGTCTTGTATCTCTATGGTTCATGTTACTGTTTGTTTTCTTGAGTGTCGTGTTTGGTGTCTAGTCTCTATCTACATGCATCTCCTTTCTAGATTCTTGTTCATGCAATACACCTAAGTTTAGCTACAATCCATTAGTTGTTACATATGCATATTGTTTGAAGCATATATGTTTGTTTATCACAAGCCTCGTATTTGACAACTTGACACCTACATTTAATAGGCATTCTCTTGCAAATATAAGTGTGGTCACCACCTACATCATGTTTAGTTATCATCGTTCCTACCATCATACATCCTCTCATGGGACATCACACAATACAAAAATCAATCAAACTTAGTGACCCTTATTGCTTTTATAATTTCACATGGATTAAAATTAAATCTAGACATCACTATTAAATTTCCAGGGGAAAAATTTTGATTTGTTTAAATTTGTAGATGATATGGGAATGATCTTGAGACCTCAAACATGGTGTGCATTATATGTCATGGGGACTTGTTGTGTTCAATCTCGCTTTGGAAAATTTTTTGTAAAAGGAACATGATTATCAATCAAAAAGAGGCCCACCATCCAAGGAACAACCCTCATAGAAAGCTAACAAATACCTATAGAGAAGGAAAAAAATGTATTTAAAAAAATATCTATGACCCAAAGCTTGTATTTTATCAAATTTAAAAAATGTATACTAAGCACTCATTTATCTCTCTATATCTCTACCTCTCTTTATCTCTCTTTGTTGATCTAAAACACATGTAAACTTCATTAAACATAGAAGAATAAGTGAAGGAGATAGAGACGATAAGATGACATATATACTAGGGAAAACCTTTTTTACTTAATATATTCCTTCAAACTAACTTACAATAGATTGAGAAACTCCACTAATGTTGTAGCCCATGTGCTAACACTATAATAGCATGTTGATACTTAGACTTAAACTAAAAGCCTACAAATCCTTACAATACAATCTAAGTGATATCAAAGCACTATGCGAAGTGTTGTATTTATAAAATTTTGCCATCCGATAAACCACTTGTCATTTCAACAAAACCATGGGCTAATTTTGACACCCCTCATTAGAATTCAACAATCCCAAAATAGAATATAATCTCAATGTGTAAGATTTCACCTTTTTGGGTGGTACACTTCTATATAATAATTTGGACATCTCTCTCTCTCTCTCTCTCTCTCTCTCTCTCTCTCTCTCTCTATATATATATATTATTAATTAAAAAATTATTGAATCTACTTTTTTTAATTCTCATTTGTGAGTGAACCCAAAATACAAAATACAATTTTGTGTACAAAATATGGTGTGAACATTAGTGTGCAATGGGTATGCCAAAGAGGCCTTAAGGGTGAATTACTGTGTCCTTAAGAAAATGACGTGTTATCTTGAGCATAGCTCATAATGGACACGTGTAATCTTTGGATTGTTGGCACGAAACAACTAATTGAAAGTGAGAATCTCTAGGTGTAAAGTGTGTTACAACAACAATGGTGGTCTAGCAATGGGAGCCTTATTGCATGAAGTTTTTGCTAGCTTGTGTGAATGAGTTCTCCTTGTGTGCCCTAGATGTTCAAGTGTGTGCCCTAAGTGTCCATCCACGTGATTCTTTTCTATGTAATCCATTTTTATAAGCAACTTATAACCCTTTTTTATGATTAGAAGTAAAGTTTTTAGGGCGTGAAAAGACAAATTTGAGAAAAAATAATAATTTTGAATGAAAAGGACATGAATGTTCACTCTTATAAGATAACAAAAAAGACCAAAAATAAAAATAGATAAACATCCATATATAAAAATAATCTTCTATAAATTAAAACAAATAAATTGAAAAGAAATTAAATCTACAAATAATTAAAAACAATCAAATCATACTTAATAAATTAAAACACTATTTAATATAAAAAAATTTAAAATTAGAAAATAAAACCAAAAGGTTCGTTAGCTTGTAATGTAGATTTTATATAAAAATTAATATATAATTAAATCATTACAAGTTAACGCTTGGACAATAAGCATGGAGACCTAATTTCTCTAGATGAAATTGTTAGATGACTTCTTAAGTAAACACTTCATAAGAAATCAAATTTGATTTAATCTTAAATATTTCTAATTTTGATAATGTGTCAAGGTTTCCTTTGTATGTGAAGGGCTTAGAAATTATGTTGATGGATGCATTCATGATAAAATGTATTAATTGTGAAGGTTAATAAATCAAACAAAATCACTAGTGTAGTCACGATGAATTATCGTCCCTTATTTTTGTCATAAATTTCCCTCCACAGTTGTTGCCTAATGCACCTGTAATACCTCACTCCTTTTCTCCTTGGGAGACCCATACATCACCCCATGATGAGAAACCATCAACATTTTGATGCAGTTGGTAGGTTGGCATCACGGGTATCCATCCCTTTTGCATGGCCTCTTTTAGTATGACATCTAAAACCATGTCTTCCAAATTGTACGCTCATCTCTTTCTCTCTATATCTCTCTATCTCTATGCCTTTCTCTACATATCTATGTGTCTCCCTCTCTATATATCTCTTTGTCTCCCTCTCTATCTCTCTACTTCCCCATGCAAATAGCATGTTTCCTCAAGAGCGTAGCTCCCCATGAAAACTTGCCATATTTGGATTGTTATCATGAAATAACTGATCAAAAGTTTCTCTCTGTCTCTCTATCTCTTTTTCTCTTTCTCACTTCTCCCTCCCCTCTCTCTCTCTCTTCCGCTCTATCTTTCTTTCTCACTTCATCTCCATCTCTCTCTATTAATTATGGTTTAGAGATCCTTTAGTTGAGGTTGATTATTGCCAAATTTATTCCTTAAGGCAAAGGTGATGTGCATACCCTATCAAAAGTGCTCACTATGCATGGTATTATGTACAACATGGTCAATTCAAAGCTTGTTGGCTCTCACCCAAGGCCTAAATTTGATGGTCGACTCTACCTATCAAGCAGTTCTTCATGACAATTACCTATTCAAATTTGAGGATTAACACAAAAGCTAAAATGATCATGGTAAACACAAGCAAGTAAATGAAACCACTAATTATATAATCATATTAACAACACATATAAATCCACCTAGAATAATGCTAGCATTGCAAACAAAACCAAAACTGCTCACTATTTTTTTTTATCCATGCAAAAGCAGCTAAGGGGTTGCACCCATAAATAAATAACAAATTAAAAAATGGAGACTGCGTCAAACCCAAAAAAGGGGGAGCACCAAGGTCAATAAGGTGACAGATGGACAAAGGAAAGACACAAATAGGCCATCGAAGGCAACAAAGAACTGAAGAAGTCCATGAGCTCAAGAAGAAGCCTTGAGCGACAAAAAATAACCCACCACTGAGAAACCACACTAAAAGAAAAGGTGATCAGGCCCGTTTTATAGAGCCCTTCCTTCTACTCCTAGTAAGAAGAGCGTCCATGGTCCATTGAGTTCCGTCTTCCACAACATCTCACCCTTCTATCCTTAATTTCTCTGCTTCAATTTTCCGACCTTTCTTCTTCCCAGGAATATTCGGCTTTGAAATCTTGCTCACTGTTTGAGAAATGGAACATTCCCTTATTGGGAAAACCACATCATCAAGATCCTCCATAAAGGGGAAGGTGCCCTCAGCATTAGAGTGATCACCATCCCAATCTAAAAGATGATTGACATCGTCGATATCTACACGATGTGGACCCCGAGAAAGAAGTTCCACAGGTTTTGAGATATCCGCCAAAGCCTTTTCCTGTGAGACTGCCAAAGGATCGGTGGTCCTTCCATCAGGGAATTCCACCTAATTTGCCCTACACCCAGCAACCCCATCTGTGGTTTGTGGGGGAGGGGATAAGAAAATCCCATGATTGCGCCATACATAGTCAGCACCAAGTTTGCCAACTTTGTGAACCCACTTTTTGAGATTTCGAACACAAGCACCAGGAGTAGCTTTAGCATTGCAACAACCGATTTTGTGCCCTAATTCATTGCACCTGAAGCATCGCTCAGGAAGGCCCTCATAGTTTATGTATTGCAGCCACGACCCTTGCGAAGAATTTATCCTAACCATATGAGTTAAGGGTTGAGAAATGTCAATGATCACACAAATTCTACGATATCTTCTTGACCTGAAACTCGAGTCCTCTTCCGTTTTGACGAATTTCCCCACCTAATGACCATCTGCTCAATGAGCCCAGAATCCTTCATGATTAGAGGAAGATTGTAGAGTCGTAGCCAAATTGGGATGTTGGTAATTTTTGCATTTGTTGGGTAAAAAAAGGAGTCCAAGATGCCATAAACATTCCAATCTTTCCATAAAACAACGGCCCATTCTCCAAGACATGCCTACAATCTTTGGGAGAATGGAAGGTGACCAGAAAAAAGCCATGGTCAAGCATCTCCACTGAAGGAGTCTCCAATTTGCACCATCTTTCTCTGCACCAAGCTAACAAATCTTCCATGGGAGGCCGTTTCCCCAAGCTTCGAAAAACAATGGCTCTAGAGCCAATCTTAGCAGAAATATCTTTGATGCACTCATCCGAGATGTGAAGATCGATAGGATCAGGAGCCAAGGAGATCTTTGTGTCCCCAAGAAAAAAGGCTGATAAAGGATTCGACTTCTGAGGGGGAGGGGGAGGGTCAAGGGTGAGCGAGATGTTTTCTCCCACCCCACGAGAAGAAAGCCCGTCCTTGGCATTGTTGATTGGAACTGGGAGTTCTGCCAGAATACGGCTCTTGCAGAAGTCGTTACAGAAATGAAAAGGATTAAGCATTTTTGCAGGCAAGATATTTTTCCAACACTAGTCCATCCTTGCCCATATCGACAGCTTCTTTAGACCGCTCCTTGTCAGACGCCTTCAGTCACAGGCCTTTGTTCTCCTCTGATCGTTGCTCGCCGTTCTTACCTTGCCGCTTGCCAACATTCACTTCGTGCCCTACATTGCTCGTCGGTCCCTCCTTGTTGCGCGCCATCCTATTTTTAAGGTAAAATTACAAAACTGCTCACTATTGTTCCTGAAACAACTTTGAGTGGAAAATGAATGTCTACAACGACCATGTTCAATTATCTGCTACTTAATGATTAATTTTCCTCCATATCCACTCTTACTTTTGGCTTTTGTTTGTCATAACTTGTCTCGGAGAGTGCTTCTTAGTTTGATTTTATGAATATGTTATGTTTGTCTGCTTATGTCCCCTGAATGAAAGCAAATTAATCCATGCATATTTGAAAGCTGCCAACCTTTATTGTTGGTTGAGGTAGTTTTATGTGTGGGTAGGTTTGTGTAAAGTAAGTTGAGGTAAAGTTGCCAATAGTATTTACCTATTCATGAACTAGGATTACTAGAATGAGTAAAAGAGACATAATTGATAAGGTTATCCTCATAGATGACTTGATAAGTAGCAATATATTAATTTACAAATTCTATTTATTATTATCTATTATAATTTATGACTGAAACTTTCACTACATCGACAATGCCACCAATGTCATCTAAAAATGACTGAAATTTTCACTACATCGACAATGCCACCAATATCAATAAATAGACTTGAATACACTTTTCAAACACCACTTTTCATTATTCTTCCATATAATATTTTTTCATAATATATTTAAAATAAATAAACTCAATCAAAACAAAAAGTAGAAACAAATTAAATTTTATTTATTTAAATTAATAATAAATTTTATAAAACAAGAAGAAAACATAACAATAAATAAATATATACAAGAGATTATTAGTATGTTCTTCATGTCATATGTGTACATTATAAAATGCAAAGTAAAGGTCACCAATTTCCTGTCAATTGACATAAGTTCTCCCGCCATGATATTTCCCTACAGTGGATGTGTCTAACAACTATTAAAACTTTATACTCTACCGTACTACCATTAAAGGAGAACCGGTCAAATCTGTAGCAGTGCTTACGAGATCTATAGCTTGCGAAGCAAATTTCATAAAGAAATTTGATGCTTTTTCCTCCGTTTCCATTATGCGAAAGTAGTGCAGGCGTTGTCTCCTATCGCAACCTCCAGAGTTGGTGCCAAAACAACATCTGCAGTTTCATAAAAGGCTATTCTCTCTTTTTTCACAAACCAATGAACAAGCGATGAATGTTTATGTTATGGATGAACGAAATGCCTTCAATCGTCTTGCATGGGTACGAATGCCATGTCAACCCCACTTTTACTTTTCCATTTCCTTCTTTGATTCATGAATCTCAAATGATTAGGTAATGAGAGCCTTAAATATTTCACTTTATTATGATGTGAGGTGTTCTACAGTTGCCATAAGGAGTCTCATGACCTAACCATGTACATAAAAATTCTTACCTCTTACCTTAAATTTGATAGTCATTTACACGTCAAAACATTAATATTTAATAATAAACATAATATTAGTGATGCCATTTAATATTAAAATAGTTCTTATGTAAAATATATAATAAATAAATAATTTATTTTCATTTAAACATTCATAATTTATTTTAAATCTCTTGTTTTCAAGATTAAAAAATAAATAGTATTCATTTAAATATATAGTTATTAAATAAAGTAGTAAATAAAACTTTAGGCTCAAGCATAAATAAAATAATTATCTATAATTTTAGATATTTTAAATACCTTTTTAGTATATAATATAAGTAGATTTTATGTTTTTTATAAATAAAATATTGAAAATTACATAGAAATATATAATATTTAATGTACTTTTCAAAAAATTCAAAATAAAAAGAGAGGAAAAATATAAAATAATAAAAATAGTGAGTAGGTTATTTTTTATTTAAATAAAAAAATAATAATAAATAATACTTTAATAAATAAATAAAATAATAAATATTTATGTACTTTAATAAATAAAAATATAATAAGTAATATACTTTATGAATAGAATAATAAATTATATTGTTGAAATAATTATATACAATAATTGAAAATAACTTATATCATAAATTTAATATACTTTATAAATAATAAATTATATTTTGGATTGATGTATTTAAGATATCTTTAAGTTCACAAAGAATTTAGACTTATTTTTCATAAGAGAATGATATCTCTTAATGTTTCTAACATAAATTTATGAGTTGTGGTGGGGAAAATTTTTGAAGGACCATGTTGGAATTTGCTTTGTTTTAAGGCAACTTCATCAAATAGGCAGACTTTCTTTTATTTACGAGAATCTTAATGTTAATATTTGTCCCTTGCACTTATTTTAAAGCTTTGACCTTTTTTTATTTCAAAGGTTAAGACATTTGAAAGCTTGTAATTCATCATTTTTATTTGGTTGCCTGGTTCCCCTTTGATTTCCTAATTTTCACTTTTAATCTTATATAAACCCAGCACATTTAATAAATCACTTTATTTTCTTAAAAATAGTGCGGGCCCACCTTTCATATGATGATTTACCTTTCATATGATGATTTGCCCTTTAAATGAATGATTTTTTTAACTTAAAATAATCATCCTCCTTGTGTTTGAGGGGCTGCCAAAGTGTTAAAACCGGACAAACTTAAAAAAGTGAAAGCAGAGTTCCCCCAATGAATATTTTCCAAATTCATGAATGAAACTGGCAAAAAATTATATCTATTTCTATAGGAAATTTTTGCAACTTTAGTCTGGTTTTTTTATTTGTTTTAAATATTATTCCTTTCTAATAGAACGATGTGCCTGCACTCCTAGCTCTATGGCATGATAGACTCTGTGAATTGAATCTACACCTTACACGTTTGGAAATTTGTTCAAATGAAAACTGTACAATTTTGATATATCAATTCATTTAATATTTATGAACAATTAATAAAAGCGCCCACCAGAGTGACGCCATGGTGAGAGGGAAATCTAGTTCTGGTCGGCGCTGGTCACAACGCCGGTAAACTATTTCACCCACCTAGCTCTACGACGCGAAAAAAAAAAAATGGCAAACGAAAACAAAAAAGGCATCGGTGAAATCAGCTTGCTCGTCTCTCACACAATGACAGTCATTGATCTGCCAAAGCTAGGTCTTCTTAATATTTCGTGAACTATTAGAATATATATTCCACGGCATCTGTAGACGAAAGGATTCGGTGAAAAACTCCAGACGAACCACGGAGTATTAAACGCGGGAAGCCGGAAAGTAAGACGGAAAACGATAAAAGAGAAAAATAAAACCGGCGAAATCCAATGGTTCACGAAGCTGCAATTGTCTTGCACGCTTCTGCAAGAATGAGGACCGTAGATTTGGAAAGTCAGCTCACTCTCTCACAAAGGTAACGCCTTCGGCGTAACTAATGAATTAATTCCTCTCCCTTGTTGAGCAATTCTCAAAGCTGCATCTTAAATTCCACCAGCTTAGCACTAGACAAGTAAAAACCCACCTCAAACATTGGTTCTACTCCAATTACCAAGTATCTGGTAAATTTCACCTACTTCCTACATGGTAATGATAGTAATTCAACATGGTGTTATATGTCTAGTGAGAGTACTACAGGACTAGTCAGAAAGGGTGGGCATGCAACATTAGTGTCCTTTAAAATCAGCTTCATTCGAGTTGCAGTTTGAGAGGAACATGTTAATCGAGATAGAGGCCATGTTCAAAAGACCTTACCAAGTGTGTTGTTCGATTTGGAGAGTAAAGCATCACATAAGTGCTAATCACACATCGGGACACTATATTCCACTTGCCTAGGGACTAGCCAAAGGATGTCAATCTATCAAGGGCTACCCACAATGGTACCTGAAGTGATGCCTGGAACATGGTTAACTAGCCTTACAAAGAATTCAATTTATAACATTGTGATGGGTATAAACCCCTCATATAATCATACCTTGTAATTAAAGATTAGTTTATCTCAGAAAACTTGCTATGAATTTAAAAACCCTAACGTTCCTTACACTTGGTATCCCTTGAAGAGAAGCAAGTAATCTGCGTACTAAGGAATGAATCACTATCCCTCATTAAGCAATTCTCAAAGCTTAGCACTACACAACTATAAAACAGATTTCAACATTGGTTCTACTACAAATACCCAAGTATAATAGTAACATTCAACTAATCCCTACATGGAAATTCTTGTAATTCAGCAAGGAGTAAAATTCACATATTGTTACAATAAAAAGATCTTTCAATTTGGTTCTATTTCACTACTTTGATTTGAACACATGCATAATCTTCCAATGTGGTTCTATTTCACTACTTTGATTTGAACACATGCATAACATGACGTCACGAAAAATTCTATATAAGGAATAGACACTGAAACATGACATCAGCAAAAATTCTATATAAAGAGTAGACATTGTAAACAGTGATAGAAATTGCTTACATTCAACTTACAAAGCAACTTTTACTTCTAAATGTAAATCCACATCGAAATACTAGACTGTTGCGGTTGGCGAGGCACCTACAATTTTTTGATTTATTGTAGGTTCTAAGAACATCTATAGATGCCAGCCAAAGATTCACAGATCAATTTACTTCTGAATGTAAATGCACACCAAAATACTAACACAAGGTGCTTGGTGAGGCAATTCCATTTTTTTGATTTATTGTAGCCTCACCTAAGTGGAGGCTTTTAAGCTTGCTAGAAAGAAAATTACTATATTACAATATGTCCTTGTAGTGTTGGAATTGAAATCTACCACAGCTACGATAAAAAAGATGCAAGAAAGGAAAGGTCAATGAATTTTAGAGTGCTCAAGGGCTGCCTATGAAGGTTCGTTAAATCACTCTCGAGTCTCAAGTGGTGAATCTAGATGAACAAATGTCAAAAAAATGCTCAACATATAGCTCTTGTTTCATGCAACACAACGTACACAAGATGTCACAAGTAGAGAGAGTAGCCACATAGGTTGGAGATGCAATGCAAGTGCACTTATAAGTCAACATCATTCAAGTTGCAATTAGAAAGAGCGCATGACAAAGGGCATAGTCAAAAGTCCCTGCCATGCATGCCATTCAATTTCAAGGGTTACAAATCAAAGAGATGCCAGTCTCACAAAGGCATTTTCCACTTACCTAGGGACTAGCCCAAGTATGTTAGTCTATTAAGGGCTTCTAAAAGTTGTGAAATGAAGTGGTTGATTGCCAATATAGTTCACTTGCCTTAGTGTGATTTCACATTAAAAAGTTGTAATGTATTTGAAGCCTCTTGAATACTCTTGTTAATGATTAGTTAATCTTCCAATATCATAACTATTTGTTTGTATCTTAGTTAACTTTGTGCTTTTCAAGCACCCAAATAGCTTGGGACATCCACACTAGTTGTGAGGGTTAAACATTCCACAATTTGATGGCCTAGGAATTCTCCTCAATAAAATCTTGCTAGTCAACCAATGCCTTTAAAGAGAGTGCATACCCAACCTTGTGTACAAGGAATCACTAGATTTAGAGTCTCATCAAAAGGGTAGTTACTCTCACCCATGATAATGTCTTCCCCTAGGCCAATTCCTAAGGGCCAACCAATACACAATAAGAACCTCAACATGAGAAGTTAGCAACAAACACAAAGATTACAAACTCTCCAATGTAATAGATTATCCATCCAAATCATCAACTATATATATACTCACTTTAATAGCAACTCTAGCTTTCCCTCATCACTAGTTAGGCACATTAAATAAGAACAATTATTTCAAACTGTACTATTGTCTCTAAATATCTATCAAGTAATTAAACATACTAGTATAATGGAATAGATTATCCATCCAAATCATCAAACTATAGGTACACTCCACTTTAAATAGCACCTCTAAGTTTACCTCATCACTAGTTAAGTGCATTAAGTAAGAACAATTATTACAACCTTAACTATTGTCTCTAAATATCTATCAAATAAATAAGCATACTACCATAATGTAATTGATTATCCATCCAAATCATCAACTATAGATACACTCCCACTTTAGAAGTGCCACTAAATTTACCTCATCACTAGTTAGGTGCATTAAGTAAGAACAATTTTGTCAACTTTAACTGTTTTCTCTAAATATCCATCAAATAATCAAACATATCAAGTGACTTATAAAGAAGGGTAGCCCGTGATGATTGTTAGAACTAGGTGTGTTGTACACCTTGCAAGTCCTAGGAACAATGTTGAGATATTATTGTAATGTCAAGATTAGACATAGTAATATTCAAATGTTGTGTCTATAATGGCCCCTTTGGGGACCCATGAGATTCCTTTGAACACTTGGCATGAATTTGTAGGCATTAAAATGGGGGTTATCCATCTCCCACTTTAAAAGCACCTCTAACTTTACCTCATCGCTAATTAAGTGCATTAATTAAGAACAAATTTGTCAGCCTTAACTGCTCTCTAAATATCTATCAAATAATCAAACATATCAGTTTACCTATAGAGATGAGTAGCCTGCAACGATTGTTAGAATTAGGTGTAGTGTACACTTTGCAAGTCCTAGGAACAACATTGAGATTAGTGTCACAAGACTCAGACTTGGCAAACTGATTTTTGACTTGGACTCTGGACTCGACAAATAATAAAAACCATGAAATAAAGAGATTTTTAAGGATTTAAAGCTTTTATTATGCACCCTTCAATAAATAAACTTAAAGACATAATAAACTAATCAAACAAAAGCTACTTTGATCACATACACAAGTATACATCGATCACATGAGTACAAAAGCGGATTTTAGTTACAAACATTTTAAATATATAAATATTCTCAAGTGTTTTAGGTGTTTTATGATATCCATAGCATCAAAAACAAAAATCGAAACATGGAGTCATGAACTATGGTAGAGAGGAGCTTGTATCACTTGACCCAGCATCACTAGCTCTATGTGCACTCTTGTGCTTGTATCTCTAATAAGTCTGCAATGCTGCTACAGCCATAGGAGCATTTCTCAAGATCAAGATTGACTCAGCAAACCAAAAGTATAAGTATAGTTTAATTACTTGGCATTTTATTGGGAAAAAAGTTGATAGAATAAAAGAAAAACATTGCTTTTCCATCTGGCATGGCCCAAAATAATTTGCATTTTTTGTTTTTTAAAACTAGAGTGGGGGTCTAGGGGCTATAGCCCCCAATGGAGTTGAGGGGCAGTGCCCCTTGCGATGGTCTGGAGGCAATGCCCCTTGCGATGGTCTGGAAGCAATGCCCCATGATCTCACAAGGGGCAAGTTTCCATCCGACTTGGCCCAAAATGACTTTTTTTTTGTTTTTTAGAACTAGAATGGGGGTCTAGGGATTGTAGCCCTCAATGGGATGTGGTGGTATGGAGGCAAAGCCCCTAGCAAGGTCAAGGGGCAACACTCCTCACAAGGTCTAGGGGTAGTGCCCCTAGCACACTCCTTGCCACAATACAGGGCAAGAGCAAGAGGCAAAGCCCCCACCACCAAGCCCAAATTAAGGCCTTTGACACCACATAGACCTTCATAGTGCATGCCATTTTTTATAATTTTATCAATTTTAACCAAGCTCAAAGAATGTAGATGCCAAACAAACATCAATTTTAGTTTTTATGTATTCAAGACAACATATTATACATTGAGCTTTTAACCCCTTTTGTATTGTATAAAACAATGTTTCATTAAACAATCCATCATCAATTCAAATTTCCTCTCCACACTTGTTATCAAAGAAACACTGGCAAGAAGTGGAAGAGGGACAGTCGCATTCCATGAGAAGCTCAGCAGAACTCCTACCCAACCATTGAACATCCTACTTGTAGAAGAAAATGTAACCAATCTTAAGTGCAAAAGATAATTGAAATCCCTAGGCATATTGTGCCATCTGACTTTGAACAAATTACTGTCATTTTTGAAGCCAGATGCTAAGGGGCAATTCCTGGATCACATAAGTTTGGATCATTTTTATTTAGAAGCATGTATTTTCCCTTAAAATACCATCTTCATGACAGGACTTGTCAAGTACCCTAGGTCTTCAAACCTCACTCGTCGAGTCTTAGCAAGTCTTGTATCTAGGGTTGAGATATTATTGTAATGTCAAGATACTAGTTAGACGTAGTATTATTCTAATGTTGTGAGTATAATGGCCCCTTTGGGGACCCATGAGATTCCTTCAAATAGTTGGCATGAGTTTGTAGGAGTATTAAAACAAGAGTTACAAAGTTGACTTGTCAAGAAAATGACACTCCGCTTTGTGAAGTTGAAGGGTCACAATGTCTGATAAGGGCACTCTCTCTTGCATGGCACTATTAGTGAATCAAGATCCTTTTGCATGTAACTTTCATCCACATGTTGAGCATTGGGACATGTGTCTCTTAGGTCATTCCATGGTTTTGAATACCACTTGTTACTTTTACTCAAGCCTAAAAATTGAAGGCTTGGGTGAGTAGTTTTGTCATCACAAGTTAGAGGAATGTGGTTGGGATGCTTGTATGCTTCATGGTTGTTGCTACATCATATGCTTCAATCAATAGATTGTATTTGCCACATTCTCAGATTAATAAAGTGCTAAATCTTCTTTTGATATTTGAATGAGAGTTGGGCCTACTACTTGCACAAGATAGCAGGGTCATGCCTTGGCCATCCAATGTGCATACCCAAACACTCATGGCCACACCCACAAACCCATCAACAAGTTTTGACGAAAAAAGGCATTTTTTACATTAAAAAGTACATTTTGATAGCCTAAAAACCCTAAAAGTGACTAATATCATTCATTTCACAATCACAAAGCACAAAAACAACCAACATCATTCCCCTTTGCCATTTTCGCTTTTTTGAAGCTTGTTAGTTGTCTTGAAAGGTCAAAGGCACCAAAGACATTTGCTAGGTGCTACGAGAGGGAGCTAGCTTGCACAAAGAAGATTTATCAATCAAAGGTAAGTTACTTGTGAGATTCTTTCAAGGTTTTTCAGAATTTTTTCATTAAAAATAAAAAATAAAAATGATTTTTTAAAAAACATTTGTTTTTTGTTTTATTTTTCTAAGTTCATGTACTCCAAGGATACATTTTCATTTTTTTTAGAGACAATTAGACACTTCAAATATGATCAAACATCACCTCTATGGAGAACAACTTCCAGGAGGTGGGCCTTGTCTTTGGTGTTGTAGTCACAATGAGATTGTAATGTCCCCTTCTAGCAAGTCCAACTTTTTTCGCAACCTTGCACACAATTTCAACTTGCGAGAGGGAATATTAGTACATAGTTCACATTCACATCTTAGTCATCTCATAAAATTCATATTCTTCTATTTTCCATTTAGGGTTAGAACCATATATTTATGCACATTAATATCATATTCATCATAATAATCATGTCATCTTTTTCTCATAGGGATGATGAGTTAGGCATGAGTGGTCACCATGGGCTTGATATTCAATTCCTTTGTCTCAAGTGGGAATAATCCTCAACTTAGCCAAAGGCCTTCATGTATCCTTAGGTTTGACCCCAAGTCCATAATTAATCCTTAGGTTTTACCCCAAGGCCTTCTCCTTAGGTTTAAACCCAAGGCCCTCATTAATAATCCTTAGGTTTTACCCTAAGGCCTTCATTAATCTTTAAGTTTTATCCTAAAGCCTTCTCCTTAGGTTTTACCCTAAGGCCTTCATTAATCTTTAGGTTTTACCCTAAAGCCTTCTCCTTAGGGGGTTAGCCTAAGGCCTTCTCCTTAGGGGGTTAGCCTAAGGCCTTCTTATCAAACACTCATGATGGGCCATCATCCTACACTCTCATCCTTATGCCTTAGAATCCTCCTATCTATCTCGGGGATCACAAGATAGTATATTTAATCGTACTATCTCATGTAATCATATAATTCCCAATCTCTTTATTTATTCTTCATTTCATGTTATGTAAGTTTCCTTTCTTATTTCTAATGATATATTTTATCCTTTCCTATATAATGACATTTTTTTCAATAGCCATATATACTTATTCACATTCAAATCTATAGGTTCAGTTCTTGTTACTTCATAATGCAGATAGAGACATCTATAATGTCAAGGCAATTTCTAATTACAATGATTTCTATAGATACTAATTTCCTTATTTCAATTACAGTTCATTAGATATGATCAACATTTATATCCTATTAATCTTCCATATTAAACAACAATGAAAGCATTGCATCATACGAACTGTATATTATGTGATATTGATTGCCTATTTCTTTAACATGCTCCTTAATCATTTCACTATATTAGATGTTATGCAATCATATTTTAATCCATATGCAGATCGATTAGAATAACAAGATAAGGAGATCGTATCATACCTTGTGATGATGTTATTTGATGGCTGTTACTCAAACGTGCCTCTGATTACTCGAACTAGATTATATATATATATATTCGATGATAATTATAGCTTGTATAATTGATCTGTTGTAAGACTGTTTTAGGTAGTCTTTGATGCTTAATTTGTGCCTTGAACCTTGGCAATAGTTAGCCAATTCGAAACGCTGGAGATATTCGATATTCACTTGGTCGATGCTGATGGATAATGCCTTCGTATGATGGTTCTTGCTTCGATCTGTAACTCTCTTTAATGTATTAAGTGATAATTGCTTACTTGATGCTCCTTTATACTCCCCGATCTTTGGAAGAGTCACCATGTTTCATTAAACATTACACCTTATCGGCGCTCCTTATGGAAACATAATCATTTGTTAAGTCTTTTGTCTTATATGTATTTTGTCTTATCCTTTATGGCTTGGGCGCCAATTGCCAACTTGTGTTCCACGTCCATCTCTCTTAACTTGTTTAGATATTTAATCATTATATGAGGTGTCATCATGCATACTATGTAATTGATGTAGTTCTTCGATTTGGATTGATGGATCTTGCAAATTTGATGTTGCCATATCATTCCAATCTTTAATTGGAATGTAATGCTCGAGTGATCGAGGAACATGACAGAGATCAAGTATAAAAGCTCGTATAGTAAAGTGAAAGCTCACCTCTGACCAAGGAATTAAAGTTTGTCAAGGGCCAAACAAGAAAGGGTTGCCAAAGTAATAACTTATGGTATATATTAGAGAACAAAAAGAAGCTAATGATGTGAATGAGAGAGCAAAATTAAAATCGCACCCTTTAGCAAAGAAAGGATCAAAGAGGCCACCTACAGGGTCTCCTTCAATAGTGACTATCCCACATCCTTTCTTGGAGACATCGTCTATCCAAGAAGATCACTCTATTTCTTCTAGCAAAATAGGCCCATTGGAGAAGGCATTTCAGAATGAGGTAAGGGGCAATGCAAATGAATACATTGCATATTGCATTTACACCAATGGTCTTCCTTTCAACCTGGTTGGATCACCATTTTGGTGGGAAATGATGACAGCAATCAATCAAACACCCTCTAGGGTATGAGAAGGTGTGCACCACCTTATTGGCAAAAGAAAAAAAATTGTAGAGACATCACTAAAGCCAATCAGGGATTCCTAGGTTGAAACAGGAGTGTCCATCATTTCGAATGGATGGAAAGATTGCAAAAACCGGCCTTTAATAAAAATCATTGTAGTGTCCCCTAAAGAGGCAATGTTTTTGAAGGCGGTGAGGGGCAGGTGAAAGATGCAAGCTTCATTTCCAAAATCCTCATTGAGTCCATAGAGATAGTGGGTATTTCCAAAATCCTCATTGAGTCCATAGAGATAGTGGGTATTGAGAACGTTGTCCAAGTCATAATGGACAATGCAAAAAATTGCAAGGCAACAAGTGCTTTAGTTGAGGGAAGATATCAACACATTTTTTGGACACCATGTACTGTCCACTCCCTCAACTTGGTGATGCAAAAGATTGGCACTCGAATAGAGTGGGTGAAAAAATATACACCGAGGGTGAGGAGATTTAGCTATTTGTGACAAACCATCAAATGTCACAAGGCATCTTCTAGACTTTCTCCAATTTATTATGTTGAAGATAAATTTATGAAATTTCAATATTTATTTTAAATTTAATTTATATGATATATTTACTTATTTAAATTTTAATTTAGTATTAACTTGTTTTTTACACTGCATTAGATTGCTAAGACTTGTTTCACATCACACACAATTATTTTGAGACTACTTGTAGGGGTGCAAGAGATGTTGAGCAACATGCTCATTAGCAACCAATGGAGTGTGTGGAGCCAATCAAATTCACAGAGCCCAAAAGGTCAAATCATTGATCGTAGATGATGATTGGCGAGCTTGTGTGGACTACATATTGAGTTTCACCCAAGCCCATCATGAGTATGATTAAGTTTGTTAATACAGATCGGCCTTGTTTGGGAGAAATCTATGATGGCATGGACTCCATGATAGCAAAAATAAAGGCCATAACAACAAAGAAGGAGAATGACCCTGAAGAAACATTTTTCCTAAGGGTAACAACAATCAGGTGATATTTTCTTTGCCTAGGAGAAGGGCACCATATAGTTGAAGGGTACAAGATAGCATTCCAAATAATCTTCTCAGATCTGGAAGTGGTGGATAATGTTAGGACTGAATTTGACAAGTTCATCTTGTCACAAGATCATAGTATTTTCGCTCTTCGAGACAAGTACAAGACAAACGCTCATACATGATGGTACCTCCATGGGCAAAGTTATATGTTCCTCTAACCTCTTGCAATCAAAATTCTATCATAGGTAAGCATTTTTTATTTTTTATTTTTAACATTCCTACCATTCTTTTGCATTTTTAAGCTATATTAACTTTCTCTCCAATTTCAACAAGTTGCAAGTTCTTCCGCTAAGTAGAATTGGAGTACATACTTCTTTATCCACTCAATTAAGTGCAACTGGTTGGATGCAAAAAAAGCAGAAGACTTGATCACATTCCATTCCAACTTGCACCTCCTATCACATAAGGAAGTTGACTACAAGCAAGGGGCGATGAAGAATTAGGATATAGCCCCTACAACTTGTGAGTGTCAGTATAGATGACAAGGCTCCCACACATGATGTTATGTAGCTATTGAGAGTGGCACTACAGTTGCTTGTGGTTTAAATGAAGTTGAACCAAGTGATGAATTAGATCTAGATGTTTTTGATGGAGAGCAAGGTACAATTGTTTGATTGTATTTACTATTTTCAAGTTTTGTTATGATTTCAAATACAGATCTATGATATTGTAATGTCAAGAATTGCATACCCTACAATTCTGCATTATGTCTTGCACTTGCCCCAACACTTGTTCCTGTAGCATGTTCTAAGACTACCTAGACTCGACCCATAGACCTATCTCCCTTAAACCAAAGTTTGCCCAAAATCTATAATAGACATTAGCCTCACCACCTATCTGAATACACCTATCACATTTGTACTCATTCCCCCTAGACAACAATGCAATGCGCTAGCATCCTGTGCCATATAGCTCCTCAAAATGTGTGTTACACTTGCATGCCGCCACCTCATAATGCCTTCCAACAATCATAACATCCTTGCAAATGCATATGACTATCTTTAGCATGTTTGACTAAACCAAATCCAAGGAAATCAAGAAAATTAGCAAGTTGCATTAGATGCTAAAAAGAAATTAAAAAGGCAAAAGATCTAACTGAATTCTCCCAGAAGTTCTTCAAGAAGTTTCCCAGAGTATTCTCCTTGGTTGCAAATACCTTGAGCTCTACATGCTGCAAGTTTAACTTTGTGGTGAATTTGTAGCTTTTGCAATATTCATCGTTGCAATCCATTTGGCATCCTTTTTGCAGGTTTCATTTGAGGAAGGAATAGCTTGTGAAAGAAGCTTAAAGGCCTGAGCTTCTCCCAAGAATTCCTCTAGGCTATCCACATCATTCTTTGAAATCAATCTTTGTTAAATTTCTCAGTAAGTAGCAAACATGATTGCTCTTTGAAATCTCGCCATAGTTTCATTGGAATCGAACTCCCTACAAGCTCTGAATTCTGTAAATGCATTCCTTAAAGCATTAGAAGTGAATTCTTGGTGAAGCTCTATTTCTTCACTAAGCATTCCTTTGAGTTTGTTACCAATGCAATCTTCGTTGCTTACCCGATCTCATTCCTTCATTAAATTCATTGATATAGTTCACTACCCATGTCATGCAATCCACACACTAGGCCTAGTTTTATTCCCCGTAGACCAAGGAGATACTCCTAGATTGCTATTTTGTCACTACTTCTATTTCTTTGGCACACGTGGAATAGGAGCACACACTTTTTTTATTCTCTTTATCATCTAGCTATTCATGGAGGTCGGAAGACTCCTAACAACCCCAACATTCTCTTTTATCCTTCCAGTGACAAGCTATACGAAGGTGAATCAATCGCACAAAGGTTTGTGTACATTCTTTTAGTTATTTTCCATTGAACTATCTATTTGTTTTCTAATTTCGTCGTATGGATATTTGCTCTAGTATTTTTCTGGTTGTTTTGATTTGACAAAAAGCTATCTAGGGAACTGTGTCACATATTTAGCAAGTTGTACTATCACAATACGGACTACAATGCGAGGTGTAGAAGTCCGTGCAACATGTCGTCCTTGACAGAGGGCTCTAGATTCCAACAGGAAGTACGATAAGGTCTGTTATTTGCAATTCCAGATTCTATTGCTAAAATCATAATTTGGTTTCTTACAAATAAGGTGAATTGCAACCCAACACTGTTAAATGTTAAATAAGAATTGAATAGAACTCTTTTCTAACCTCACAGCTATAACATTGAATTATCAATTATCTTTTCAATTCACTAAATGAAATGTAAATATATGATAGTAACATCCTGTGAATTATGATTTGACATATAGATATATGATATAACATTGAATGAATTATGAAATGTATTTTCAATTCTGATATTTTTAGTATCAAGTATCAAATATGTTTTAAATTCTATATAGTCACCAGTGTATTTTTTTTATATATATACAGCCATACCCGTACCTTGTAACACCAGCATACCCGAACCCCAAACCTATTCCCGTTCCCGTACCAAAACCAGCAACTTAGGTTTTGTCTTGAAAGGATTTCCCAGGCACCTATCTTCTTCTTCTTATCTTGTTGCTGATTTCTATTGCATTTTCAGTTTAGTTAAAGTATATCGCAGATTTTTATTCTTTAGATACCTAATACGAGCACCTACATTACATGCCATGAGAAAGAAAGAATCACCCAATGCCATAACTCCAATTTTATTTCTTACTAGACAAAAGAACGCCTAATACATGTTCTATTTGTTTGTGAACAACTTCTAAGCTCCAGGCCTTGTGATATTCACATGATAAGCATTAATTATGCTTTAGTTGGCCATAATGAGAACCATTGTAGAATTCCTGCTACTCCCCTATTTCCCCTCGAAGCTCAAATGGAAATGAGAAATATCTTCAGTCAGACTCCTGATTTCAAAGACCCCACCAAGTGGGGTTAGATTTTGAATGTGGATTGTAGCATATGTGCTAGTCTCACAAAGATACACCATATTCCACTTGCATAGAAATTAGCTTAAGGATGGTACTCTGCTAAGATCTAACTATAATGGCAGGTGAAGTGATTGATCGTGACTTTTAGTTCACTAGACTTGGTTTGAGCTCAATTTTAAAAGCTGTGTTGAGCATGAAGCCTGCTGAATACTTGTGACCTGTAATAAGGATTGGTCCATCTTCCAAATTCTGCATGCCATACCTTTTGCTTTAATCAGCCTTGACTCTCACATTTCAAAAGTCCAAACCATTGCCTATTCAGGTTTAGTTCTTTGCCTTCTATGCATAGCAATCAAAAATATCAAAATATCTGCTGAAATGTTATTCGAATTGACTGACTATCACAAAATTCAGCATATCACGTCGGGTGTTTGCTAAGGAACCACGCTCAGCAGAAGTCTGAATTTGTCATCATCCAGCAAGTATTTGCCGAGCTATGACCCACAGAGTGTGATCTTACAAACGGCATCCAGAATCATCCGAAGATAGAGCTGTCACCAAATATTGTTATCCATAGTAAGGTTACTGGAGTGATGGGAACCAGTGCTGCGTCCCAGCATTTCACTCAGAATTAAGATTAAAGGTTACTGCAGCCATTGGAAGTCTGTAAATCAGTGAGCATTGATTTCATCAGTCATCAGTTTGCATGTAATCATAACATCTGTGAGTTTATAGAAATCTGGGAACAATATTGTTCTGTACGTTTAGAGTTTATTTCGTTTACCAGTTAATTGTGTGGTGTTCACTATTTGATGCTACCATCTCATACCCTTATGACCATCTGATTGCAAATTCTGAAATTGGTTTCTAATGAACATGTTAAACATAAATCTGGGTTGAATAAAGATTTAATTGCCAGGATATTACACCCAGCAAGAGAAGGTTGCCAAAACTCAGCTTACAAACTCTTGCATGCAATAAACTTCACTTGTAGATCATCAATCTGCCGATACGCTCCCACTTTAGGAGAACCACTAGCTTGCCTTCATTGTTATAAGAAACAAACCATTTCAACACATCTAACAAGTAACAAAAATCAGCTTGCTTCTAAAGAATTCAAGCAACTTGAACTATTCATAGGGCAACTAGCCCCAACATTCTAAACCACAGAATGGTCCCCATTCACCAAGCTCTAGTTCCTACACAATTCTATGCTAGGTAATATTATTGACCAGATCTAAGATCCAAGCCGTAATACTTAAAAAGCCACAAAAAATGGACACCAAAAACACTACTTCATCACTTACTCAATTGGCACAAGGGCCATGATGCCACAGGGCTACTGTTCATGTTTTTACGCTGTAGGTGGATCCATCAAACATGATGACTATAGAAACTGCAACAACAGTTATTTTCCCAGAAAACTTGGAGGCAGCACTCCTTGGGGAAGGAAGGTTCAGTTGGCACTGGGGAGGAAGACTGAAAGTTATGGCAAACATGCTTAAGAAATTTATTGCCCGTGACAACTTTTGTTTAGTACACATTTTCAGATAATTTCCCACCAAAATATTTACTAGTAAATTTGATTGGTAAGTCCTAAAAAGCTGTAGCAGAGATGAAAATACCAAATCCCATAGAACCATTTTGCTCCAAAAGGTTCCAGATTTTATGGTAGAAAAGTTTCATAAGTTTGATAGGGTCAAGAAGATGAAAAATTCACCAAAGTTTAGAACTTCAAAAGCTTCAGAGAGGTTTGACACTATATAACTTGGACAATAAATGCACAACCACAAAGATAAAATATAAAAATGATATAAAAGAAATATTTCAATGCTCAATATTCATATTGTGTCAAAGCTTGATACATAACACCATCATACAATATTTCTATAGTGGCACTTACTCCCGTGTCTATGTATGTAGTCTATGCCCTACAGCCTCTAGTGTAATGTCCCCGCCTAAATTTTCAGTGGGCCTTGAGGGATTAGAGTGAGGAATAAATCATTGGGGATGCTGGACGGCGGCAGATATGATGCTGGGAATCGTGAATATTTGAATTACAATTGTTGCTACACCAGGGACAAATATTATCAGTATCATCCCATAAGTTGGCCAACAAGCTTGGGCTGTAAACATTTATTGAATAAAAAAGAAATTGCTGTCATGTATGGGCCGCTATGAATTGGCAACATTATTGATAACTTCAACGGTTTTATCATATTTCATTCCAGCAATTGATTTGCTCAATATTAATAAAGTTCAAGGATACGTAAGATTTCCTTAAGAAAGCGGTTAAGTCATAACAAAATGAAGTTAAGATTGAAGTTTAGTTTTAGCAAAAGTCAAGGGGGATTATGAAGAGTTATATCTATTCGAGTGTCATGCCCACAATTCAACACATGGCCATGGAAAGCACAACCGACAATTTTTTTTTTGTAAAAAGACAAGATATTGTTATATTGAGGATTTGCTCATCGTTGCTACCGCTGGTACATGTGTAGTGATGTGACTTATGTAATCTACCCTACCCATAAGAGGTATTTGGTGAGAGTAAAATGGGGATAGTTGGTCTTGGTTATGATATCGTAAGGTTGAGAATTGTGGATCGAGACAGTAAAGGTTGGTCGGAATTCCTTCTTGTCCTTGAGTCTAGTTGAGTAATTCTCTTGAACCCTTTCTTTTGGAAGGCTAAATCCGTTAATCTAACAAGAGAAGAGTGCTAGAAAGGTTCAAAGGGGTGGTCATGATGGGAGACCCTGAGATCCTCCAATTGTTGTATAGACCCACTATCCTTGTGATATTGGCTCCCTTGTGTAAAGGCTTTTTGAATTCTTCAATCGCATAGAAGTTGACTCTTGAGTTCTTTAGTGACATGGGTGTTTAGTTTTTCATTCTTGACTCTAGGAGTGCTCAAACAGGTTAGGGTTCTTATCTATTCCCGCAAATTCCACTTTGGCAGTCTACTGAAATCTGGTTGATTGAGAAGGCATTTGAGACTTGTGAGTCTCATGCGTGCTGCATAAAATCTAAAGAGTTACAGTTTAGCATTGGTGGTATGTTGAGCTAAATGTGTGGTTGGGGCTACGATCGGTTTTTCTATTTGACAACTAGCTGGGTTGTCCAAAACTTCCTGTTGGTGGTTTATACTTTAGTCTAAGTTAAATTCGAATGGATATGAGAGGTTAGGAATTCTGGTAAAAAAAAATTAAGTGATAACAAGGGTCTTTAGTGGTTCTAACCTGCTTTGGTGTGACTTCATCTTTCATGACCTTGTAATACTTGATGATCTATCTTAGGGCATCTAATGCCCTTGTGTTTTGAAATGCTAGTAAAGTTATTTGGTGAATGTGTTGTTTTTAGATACTTGACTTCTGATTTGAGGATGTTATCATCTAGATTAATTGTTAAGTGATTACCTTATTAAGTGCCTAATTGCTTTTCTTACCGTTGATTAAGAAATCATTTTGAGTTCACTGCCATGTGGGCATGACATCGAGAAAGAAGGTATATAAGAGAAATCCAGAAAGGAGGAGGCATCGTTGTGAAGACATCGTATATCTTATTATTACTCCTTGTGGAGGGTGAACCATGGTTCAGCAACCTGAGGACAAAACCCCTCAAGGTTTGAAATTAAAGAACGAAAACCCTTTAATTTCCATTGCTGAGTTAGTGTAACAAAACCCCTGATTCAGGCAGACTCAAAGACATTTCAAAGGCATTTTAATAAAGATAGATCGCTGCAGATTTGAGAAAGATTAACAGCAGATATAGAGGATAAGTTGTATCTTTTCTGAGATATATTCTAACCATTAAATCTGAATTATATAATAAACTGTTAAAACTACAAATTCTAATTTGGTTTCCTATTATTGTGTAACTATTTTTGTGAGCTAGGATTTATTATATTTAAAGAAAATAAGGACAATTTGAAAAGAGACATTACATCTAGTCTCTAAAATAACAATCAAAACATCTCCAAGAGAAAACTTTAAACAATTGCTACATGGTCTAAAGTGTCAGCATCCTGATCCAGTGCATCTTCACTACCACTACAACATTTACTGTGTATGAAGGTTTTCAAAGCACACAGGCTAGAAAACAGAATTTACATGACAAAATGGGGTTGATGTGTCGACTTGATGTTAGCAGCTCAGGCTTTCTCAAAAAAATTGAGGTTCAGTCAAATCTTGTTACTACGCCTAAGTTTTATCAACCATGCATTTTGAGAAAATTTAGGCAGTCCCCTCCATGAGACCATTTCATAAACTTGTAATAAAATGAGTATTCATTATCTCTTTGACATTTCAAAATATAAGCTGACCCAACAGCATTGCTACAAAACTTTTAGATGCAAAATCTGTTGACCTGACAATAGCAGGCTCCCCTTTATATAAAATTCAGGGTTTCCCAAAAATTCTTGAGCACTGAGTAAGCTTCTAATAAAATGAGCATTCAACGCCTCTTTGATATTCCAAAATATAAGCTGTTCCAACAATATTGCTACAAAAATTTACTTGCAAAATTGTTTGTTGCATAAAATCATCTTCTAAAATAAGAAAAGATAAATGTTGAATAAGTCATTACAGGTATGTACAACTGTATTCTCCACAACAATATTTCCAATATCATCCATAGGTAGGTTATTACTCAGGAGGTTAAAAACTATATGGTTAAATTTTATATACTTTGTTTGACAAAAATTTCTTTATTTCGTGTCAAAGGAAGAACTAACATAGAACTTTTCAATTTATAATAATCCCTTCTGCTAGTGACATAGTTCTTCTAGGTTATTAACTTATTAATACAGAGACATTCCAAAATACAGTCAAGATATATAAGTATAACCGTGTGGACTATCTTTTATAACATCCACAATCAAAGCCAACAAAACACTCTAAGAATTCCGTGAGCCAGAGCATAATAACTAAAAAATTAATAACTCCATGCAAGATAGACCATAGTCAAGAAACCGATCCCAACCTAAAAACCAACAAGAATAGAAAAAAATAAGTACACCAACCAATCCTATAAATAATACCACTTTAAAAACAAAACAAAACAAAAATAACTGAATGCACATACAGTTCCTGTAAAAACACACTGTAAAACTTTGCTGCTTATCATCTTTTCACTGGTCACAATCAGTCAGAAAAACACTGAAAATTTCCATGAAAGGTAGTGCATGGTGAACTCAAGAAGTACATGCATGAGAGCACACTCAACAAAAACAGATCTGGACCTTAAAACCAAATTCTCAAAAGGATAAAACTAAAATACACCCACAAATCCTCCAGATATTTTAATAAGTTTAAGAACAATTAAAAAATATAAGAATGAATACACCCAAAAAACCATCCAAAGATACTAACAGGATTATTTTCTATACTATTCATTATCAAAGTCAACAACATTCAAGAACTCTATGCCAAGACAGAGCATAATGAACCTAAAAAAAGCGAGAAATGCATGTAAAAGGAAGCAAAATCAACAAAACAGATACTAGCCTTAAAACCTACAAAAAAAGGACAAAATTGAATACTCATTAATCATCTAAATATGATAAATTTTGAAACAACAAACTAGAGAAAACTGAATACTCTGACTAATCTTCTAAAGACACTAACTTTAAAGACTCTGAGAGAGCAGGGTCTTTAGGTCATTTATGCTCTCTGTAGACGAACGCCTGAATCTCCGTCTCCATCCATAGCATGGACAATTTTGAAACAACAAACTAGAGAAAATTGAATGCTCTGACTAATCTTCTAAAGACACTAACTAGAGAAAACTGAATGCTCTGACTAATCTTCTAAAGACACTAACTTTAAAGACTCTGAGAGAGCAGGGTCTTTAGGTCATTTATGCTCTCTACAGATGAAGGCCTGGGTCTCCGTCTCCATCCATAGACTGAGGTCTACTCCTCCTGAGAGAGGAAGAGAACCTTATGACTCGTGCCGACATGTTATTTTAGATAATCTTCACAATCAGAATCAACAGAAACACTTGAAAATTCCCAGTAAACAGATCTAAAACTCAAAAAAGTCCATGCAACAGAGAGCATGGACAACTAAAATGGTTTTAATCTTAAAACAAAACAAAAACAATAGACAAAACTTAATACAACCAGTAATCCTCTAAATCTACTAACTTTAGATACAACGAAAATAGACAAAGCCGAATGCACCCACTATTCATCTAATGATTTATAGCCAAAAACAACAAAAAGTAATCCAACACTGATTGAAGCTAAAATCATCTAATGATACTAACTCTGAAAATACCAATAACAGACTAAGCTGAATGAACCCACAAGAAAAAGACAACATTGAATACACCCACTACAGAAATGTTTAAGGCATACCTTATTGACATTGAGATTAAGTGGCCAATAATGCAGAAACTTGTAGAAATAATCAAACATCTCCTTGGAGGTGTCAAAGACTTTGGGGCCGAGTTTCACAGGACCCACTTTCTCCTCTTCCTCCTTAACCTTGCCATCATCGCCTTCATTCTGTTCATCACCCTCCACATCCTCCTCTTCTCCTTCTTCCTTATGGGACTCGCCATCCTTCTCTGCATTTCCTTCCTGGGCATCCGTGCCATCAAGCCTGGCCTCTTCCACAGACTTCTCTGCGCCATTTTGCTTTAACCCATCAGGCTCCTCTGTCCTCTGTTTCTTACATTGCCCTTCTCCATTGTCATTATCTTCTTGTGGGTCTTCTTCCCTGTCTCTCTTGCTTGCATTTTGAGGAGTTTCTAAATCCATGGAAACATTTTCTGTACTGTCGCGGGCAGCTGTCTCTGCAGTGTCTTCACGGTCTTCGGAAGCGAGAACAACAGTATCAGCACCTTCCTCAGCCATAGATGTTATTTTTGTTTGTTGTTTTCACTGGTCTAAAACAAATCAGAGCTAGGGAAAATTTAGCAAGCTGGACGTTTTTTAAAAGGAGCACGAAAACCTACCGAATGATACGCTCGCTTTAAAACCCAACTCGATTGGTTTTAAAAATAGTTCGCAAAACCTAATTAGGATTGGATGGCAATCTATTCGGGAAGTTTGGTGTTTTTATTAATTTAAATATTACTTCAAAGATTTTTATGATCAGGTGGGTTTTTTTTAATAAAGTTTTTCAACTTTTATTAGGGCTGAGAATTCAAATGGGGACTTCATCTTCGTTGTGTGAGTGCCAATTTTTCAATGAGGTCCAAATATTTTATGAAGTATGAATTCATTAAAAAAGATTTGGACAAGTGTCACCTAGTGGCAATGGGTTTATAATATTGTAATAATAAAATTTGTTTTGTAAGTGAACAATTATATAAATTTAGAACAATTGTAATTGCATATGTATAATGTGAATGGAATAAAAAATTAATAATTAATATATTATGAATAATAATTATTAATTATTATACATATATGTGAATGTGTATATGATATAATTTATCCCATGCACTTGTAATTAATAATTATGATCATGTCACTATTATTTGGAGAAAGAACACATGTTTATAATATGTGGTATATGTTTAATAATTATATATATAAGAACTATTGTATAATAATAACTATGTCATTATTAGTACATGTCTTCTGAGTACTATTAGTATGTCTACAATTTGATTTGGATTTAGGAGATACATTTCTATTGGTTAATTGATTAAGGGTTTTATTCTCCCCCATCTTCCTTGAATGTCTCCTCCACTCCCCCTATATTCTCTCCATCATTGCCTATTTTATGGGGAAAATTTTCATTTTTATTAGTTTGTATTTACTTACACTTATAGGTTTATTATTATTATTTTAATGATGTAATTTTTAATTAGTTCTTCCACTTATAGGTTTATTATTATTATGTTAATGATGTAATTTTTAATTAGTTCCACAATTAACTTAAACAAACACCATACACCATCTTATCTCCATTTCAATATTGACTTCCATTATACAATTTCTCATTCCCTTAAATACTAATTAATGAACTCCATACACCATATTATCTCCATTTCAATATTCACTTACGTTATACAATTTCTCATTCCTTTAAATACTAATGAATTCAACTCCACCATTTAAACATCATTTTAAAAATATATCCTAACATATGTATAAATAAAAAATAATTTAATTAAATAATATTTAAACAACTTAACTATTAAATAATAAGATTTAGGCTTCTTTAATGCAATTAGAATTGTTCGAAACTTACATTACTTTCTAATTACAAGACAAGTTTCATTATTACAATACTACTGGTCACTACGTGGCACTTGTTTATCTAGAGTAAACTAATCAAAACAAAGTATTATTTTTCATGTTGAACAAATTTTAATTTTTACTAAGTCTACATAAGAAAATTTTAACCAAAATTATTCAAAAAATCATTTATATGTGTTGTGATTGGCTCAAAATTTGAGCTCTTAAGGACGGATTTTGTGGAAATACTATTTCAAGTAAAACAAACACACTAAAATCAAGCAGAAAAATACAGTTGTGAGGGAAGTATGGAACTAACATTGTTTAATTAAATTATGAGTGGCTAAATTCTTGCCTCATTATTAAATAAATAATATTTATTTTAATGTTTTTGATAAAGTTAGTTGGAAACGAGGGTCCAGAACCCTTTACAAAATGGCCCCAAGGGCAAAGTAAGGCCTCACAAAAGCCAGGAACAAGGAACAGCACATTAATAGTCCATAGATAACTAATAGACAACAACAAAAAATAAACTGACTTTAAACAAAAACAACAAAAAACACAGAAGCCATCTAGGGATTCTCATTAATCCCATACTTAGAGAGGAACTTGAGCATGGCCTCATAATCACCTAGACTATCGACACCAATCTCCTTAATCCTATCATCAAAATCCTTAACAACAGAGAACATGGTGGCCATGTGGTGCAAAGCTTTTGCAGCGAATTCTGACATAACTCGTCACTTCTTTTGAAGTTTCTCCATTTTAGCTTTGAGTTCAACAACATCTTTGGTCATTTTGGTACACAGGATGTAGCTCCCTTTATCACCTTTATGCTCCTAAGCTTCCTCTTCATCATTGAAGTACGGGATGTTCAGTTTGGGGAAGTGATTGGTATCCTCTTCCTCATGATAAGTCTCATTAGGTGTCTCACCCTCCTCCTCAGCCTGAGTATCCTTGACAAATTTAGACTCCCCCAAAAGCTCCACACCCTTAGGATTAGCGGAAGGGATGCCAGTTATTTGGTTGGATCTCCTTACGCTCTACACAGGATTACTAGTAGCACCTGTATCACCACCTTTTCCCTGTTTAGCAATAGCCTCCAGAACAATAAACTTCAAAGCAGTCACTTCCTTCAGGGCTTCCGCCTTCCCATTCTTAGCTTTTTTATGAGGCTGAATTTCCTCCTCTTCCATATCCAACCCCTTTTCCCTGCAATAGAAGTATCCTTCTTAACATCCAGGGTTGGGGATTTATTACTTTTGTTGGTCTTTTTGGGAGTGGCTTTACCTTTTGACTTATAGCTGGACTTGGGGATAGGGGTGCCCATAGATGAAGAATCCCAAACTTCTTCAACTTTGGGCCCATCCTTGGGACCACAAGGGGAGGGGATCATGCTTTTGAGAAACCTGACAGATTTTTTACCTTTACCCTTCGAACCAGGGTCAACAACAGCTAAAAATGGAGGGGAGTCTTCAAGGAGGCAAACCTTAATCTGTTTGGGGGAGCACAAAGCTAAGTGAAAGTGGTAAAGTCAGAGAATGAGGCCCTAGTGGAGGGGAATAACAAGGGTTCTAGGGTTCTTGGTATGGGATTCTTTGGCAAACTGGATAGAGCTTTCCATGGAGGACATCAGAAACAAAGGGAATCTTATCTCCATATTGTGTCTAAAGTGTTTTAACAAGGCAAAATGATAATGGAAATAAACCCTGAAACGCCCCTCGAAGGTGAAGTATTTCATAAGCATAAGACAAACCTGGTCCCATAGGGAGGGCAACTTCTCTCGTTTGAACCCTCCCTAAAGGTTGATGGCAGCTTCACCTTAAAAAACATCCCCATGCTCTCCAGATCTGACACTCTGCTCCAACGATAATGTTTCTTCCCTCTGGTAGACATTCCCATAGCCTGCCCAATCACTTCCTCCAATACCTCGAACCCAATGCCCCCCAAGCGGACATGTTTGTTGTCCCAAGAGTCTATGAATTATTTGGAAAGGTTCTCGTTATGGCCAATCAAAGCTTCTATGTAGGAAGCCACCCTACCCTCCTGGATAATGTGCCAAACAATAGGATTGTGTTTAAATTCATGCGGAGAGGAAGGCTCAATTTTTATAATGTCACCCCCCATGTTGGTCGTCTGAAACCAATGCAATTACCAGTGCAAATACACAACAAGATCATTATTGTTATTCTTGTAGGAATAAAGCCAAACAAAAGGCACTTGATTATGACTAATACCTCCCATGCATTCCAATCTCATCCAAGGCCCACAAATCTTAATATTAAAGAGGCTGCCATCATAAAACAAATGTGAAGGGTCCTTGCCACCCTATTCCACCGCTGGGGAAAAGACATTCTCTCGCCAGCTTGTGTGGGAGTGAATATTTTGGTGTTTGGGGATGGAAATAAAATTATTACCGCATTGCCAGCCTATCCTCCAAACTTCATCACATGGGACCCCCCTCCACCATGACATCCAGTCATCAGCAATCGATTGAGTCAGCATCTGCCAGTCCACATCATTTCCCTCTCTTCCTAGATTTTGAATATCAGCGGCTCCTTTTTTTAATTTGAATCTTATACTCATAGTTCTTAACCTTACCACCCTCTCGATTAGTCGAGCTAGTCCTTTGGCTTCCACTAACAATGCAGAGGTAAATCAAAATATACCTCCAATTGTTCCACCTCCCCCCGTTGAGCACGGGTTTATCAATGTGATCTAGATTTGTGTCCATTATTCTCAATAAGAGATTGAATTCTACGAGGCAAGTTGGAGATCTACCTCCAACATCTCCAATAAGAGTTATTGATGCCCAAGTTAGCCATGGCATCCGCTACTGCATTACCCTCCCTATAAATATGGTACACTTTAAACTCTTCGAAAGCATTGAGGAGCATTCAGATATCCCCAACCACATCCATTAAGTGCTAGCCCGGATTAGCCAAGCCTAAGACTGCATTAACAAGAAGTTGGGAATCTCCCTCAACATGTAGTTTTTTATGTTTATAGAATGAGCAATTTTGACCCCCCAAAAGCATAGCTAGTGCCTCAACCTCATTATTGCTTTTAATCCCTAGGGCTCCATAATAGGCAGCCACAAGACTTCTATTGTCAGTCCTGATGATACCCCCTCCACTAGCCACTCTTAGGTTGCCTTTGGCAGCCCCATCAAAATTGAACTTACACCAATTCTTCTAAGGAGGTTCCCAACAGGACCTGGCCCTAACAATCTTCTTAGAAGTGTCAACACTGTAGATACCCAAATTAACAGCCCATTATTTCAACATGATCCCTTCAGACTGACTAGGGGGATAATCTGCATCTTTAAATTTGCTAGTGTTGATGTTTTCAGCAAGGAGCTTGGAAAAAGCCTGGAAAACCTCCAAAGGAGTTCTAGATTTCTCCCTAAAAATTATATTATTTCTCTCCTTCCACAAACTCCATCCTAAATGTGAGGGGATTTGATTCCACAACTCCCTAGTCACTAGGAATGAAGGTGAGAAGGGGGACCTCCACTCACCGACAAGGTCAACCAGGTTAGCATTGAAAGCCCAAGTCACATTCAACCGCTACAAAATAAGGCTCCAAACTTCTCTAGAAAAATTAGAGTTTAGCATCAAGTATGGGACAATCTCCTCCTCTTCATAGCAAAGAACACATCAATTGGGAATTTGAAACCCTCTCTTCCTCAAATTATCCAAGGTGAAGATCTTATTGTGAATGAGGGTCCACCAAAAAAGGTTTATTTTGGGTATGAGCTTTGGGTTCCAGATCTTGCCCCACAAGTTGTCTTCCCCTAGGTCTAACAACAGACCTAGGCACTTTTCACAGTGAACAAGCCCCTGCTGTCCTTTTCCCAAACAATCTGGTCCTACTTAAGGAACAAGGTGAGCCTGAAATTATCCATATCCCCCTGAAGCTGAAGAGCAATATGTCTATCCTCATTATGAACAAAATCGCAGTCAATAAGACACTTCCAACTTCTGAGGAATTGGTTGTGACTGATATAATCTAAGACCAACCTACCAAAGAAACTGATGACTCTGTAAGCAAGTCTTCCACAATTCAACTCTCTGAGGGGCAAGTCTTTCAACCATATGTCCTCTCAGAAGATAATGTTCCTTTCATCCCCCACCTTCCACTTAACACCTTTACATAGAAGTCCTCTAGTTTTAAAGGTGTCATTCCAAATGACCGACCCCTTAGGGAGATTTTATTCAGAAAGCAACATGCAAGCCTAATCCCCCTAAAGCACTTAGCACACATGATGCCCCCCAGTCTTTGTTACCTTGGATTAGATTCTATCCAGTCTTAGCCAAACTCTCATGAGGTGAATTCTTCTCAAGCCCAATCTCCCTTGGGCCTTGGGTAAACAAACCTTCTCCCAGTTGACAAGGGCAATTCTCCTTTTTTCTTCCACACCAAACCATAGAAACTTCTTCTGAATTTGCTCAATCTTATCAACTAAACATTTAGGAATTTTTTAAAGGTTGAGGAAGTAGGTGGGGACGACTTGAAGAGAGGCTTTGAGGAGCTAGAATTTCCTAGCCCGACTAAGTAACTTACCTTTCCACCCTGCCAACTTCCTCTACATTCTTTCAATGATCAAGTTCCAATAGTCAAGAGTAACTTTAGTGACTATGAGGGGGAGAGCAAGACACGTCATTGATAAAAAAGCACTCAAACAACCTAGAAGTCCCTTGATCTTGTGCTGTAGAACCTATGAAGTGTTCAAAAAGTAGATATTACTCTTTTTAAAATTGATACTTTGACCAGAAACAGTCTCATACTCTTTGAGGAGACTTTTCCATCTTCTGGCCTCTACCATAGAGGCAATACCAAACAAAATAGTGTCGTCAACAAATTGTTGGATAATAGAATGTTGAGTTGTAGAAGTAGGCTTTATACCATGAAGGGATCCATTCCCCAACAACTTACAAGCATTTTTGCCTGGAACTTCAGCCAATATAATGAACAGATAATGGGATAGAGGGTCCGCTTATCTAAGTCCCCTACCGGAAGAGAAGAACCCACGGGGGGTACCATTGACTAGCACCGAGAACCAAATAGTGGAAACACATTCTTTCACCAGATTGATCACATGGTCTTGGAAGCCAAATCTCCTAAGGACTTTAAACAAAAAATCCCAATTGACCTTATCATAAGCCTTGGAAATGTCAAGTTTGCAAATCATACCTGAGGTGTTACTCTTTGAGATAGAGTGGATGACCTCATGAGTGGTGATGACCGCGTCCATAATTTACCTACTTGGGACAAAGCCTTTCTGATTAGTAGCAATAAGCTTGTCCAACAAGGGTTGAAATCTGAAAACCAAAATTTTCACGTGAAAATCTTGTAGACAATGTTGTAGAGACTAATGGACCTAAAATCAGACTTGGAAATGGGATTTGCTATTTTAGGGATCAGGGCTATGAAAGTGTTCTTCAACTGTCATAGTAGTCTTCCATTTCTGAAAAAATCTTTAGCTGCTTCAGTGACATCTTTTCCAACCACCTCCCAAAATTCTTGAAAGAAGGTCGGGGGGAAACCATCTAGCCCCAGAGCTTTGAGCGCCCCCATAGAGAAGACCACCACCTGAACTTCCACCTCTATGACCGGCTTGGTTAGGAGACTGTTATCCTCCACATAAAGGAGAGTAGGTATGGAATTCAAGAGAGCATCATCTTCCATGGAGAAGTTAATGGATTGGGCCACCAGAAGGGACTGAAAGTAGTTAGTAGCCAACTTCCCCAACTGATCCTCCTTTGAAACTTCAACACCATCCACATCTTGGAGTCTACTAATAGTATTTTGTTTCCTATGCTTCAAGGTAGATTGGTGGAAGAAGCAGGTATTTATGTCCCCCTCCTTCAACCATTAGATCCTAGATTTTTGCTTCCAGAACAACTCCTCTTTCAAAATCAGAAGCCAATCCTTGGATAGGGATTTTTCCAAAGCCAAGGCCTCCTCTGAACTATTTCCCTGCTTCAGTTTGGATTGAATGTCGAGAAGCTGACTTGCTAAAGATTTCTTCCTATTCAACACATTCCCAAAGGTGAACTTATTTCATCCCTTAACCCGATTCTTAACATTAAGGAGGTTTTGGGCTAGTCTGAACATGGTCGGTCCTTGAACAGGAATTCTCCACCAGTCAGCTAGATAGTTTTTGAAATCTGGGTGAACCGCCCACATCATTTAAAACCTAAAAGGGAAGGGTCCTCTGGGATTCCTCTCTTGCCATTTCAACAATAACAGATTGTGGTTCGACCCCACCCGAGGGAGAGCTTCCAAACTGAGGAGGTTGAAAATATTCCAGTTGGAAGAGATAAGGACTCTATCCACTTTGACTTGAATAAGGTGTCTCCCTTGCCTTCTGTTAGACCAAGTAAAAGATTGACCAGTGAGGTCAATATCCATTAGGCTAGCATTACATAGAAACTCTACAAGGTTAGCCATGCTATCAAAGTAGTCAATAATACTTCCCATTTTTTCTAAAGGATATAGGGGGAGTTAAGGTCACCAGCAATCATCTAATGATTCTTTTTGGAGTGATTAATTATATTAGTCAAGAAGTCCCAAACTTACTTGCGACCCACTCTAGAGTTAGGAGCATAGACATTAGCTAAGGACCAAAAATTATCTCTATAAGAGAAAGAGACCTCGAGGCAACACCTGTTACGGGTGACAATCGTACATTCTGGCCCCATAGAGTAACAATACCACCTAAAGCCCCCAGGGCTTCACTGATGGCATAATTGGCATTAGGCCAAATGTTCTTCACAGCCAGTTTGAACTTGTCTTCAGTCATCTTAACTTCTTGCAGCAAAAGAATATCAATCTTATTTTCAAAAATATAGTTTTTAACCAAAAACTGTTTGTGAGGACTATTTAGTCCTCTAATATGCCAAGAGAGAATCTTCATTTCTTCAGCTTTCTGGACGACACCACCAAAGTGGTATGTCTTCCATTAGCTATCTCTCTTATTATCTCATGTTGTCGTGTTTGTATATGCGAGGGTCTTCCAGCCTTCAGCTCCCTCCACATCCGTAGTCTTTATATTAGAACCCTTCTCCTTTCTTTTCATTATTGACCAACCCTCAAAATCCTTGATAAGCTTGCTAGAGCTTGCCCCTGAGGATGGCGAGAAGTTTTCCTCCAAAATGCTTTCCTCTAATTTAAAACCTCCAAAAACCTGTTTGGGGCTACTAACTTGACTGAACTGTGTCTCCTTCTGGGCATTATCAGTCACATCTCTTGGTCACCCGAAGGCTGTAGAATCTCCCCTTCCTCTCTATCAGGAGAAACCTCTCTCAGTTCCTCATCAGGGAAAGAGGGCATATGAGGCCTATTCTCCTAGTTACTATTGTCAGCATTTAGAGCTCCTAGCAGTTGCATCTCCCCCTACTGTCTAAATGTTGTTCATCCTTAGTAGTGCTCCCTTCTTCATCTTGAACCTGGTCTAGAACCGACTCCACCTCAGGCATCTTCTCAGGAGATGTTGGGGGGGGGGGGGGGAACTAATAAGATTGAGAATATCTTCCTTAAAGGGGTAATCATCCGGACTCTCCTTCCATTTCTCCACGAAATTCTTGAGAATGGGCATAGATTTTTTTTGGATCCTGACATTGCGTTATGACATGACCTGACTTCATGTAGTTCTAGCAGAAAACCTGTAAGTTCTCATAGAGAATTCTTTGATTCCATCTCCCAAATTTAGATTCCAAGGTGATGGAGGTTGGAAGAGCTTTAAGAATATCAACATTAACACAGAATCTGGCATACACTAGCCTCGATTTAGCCTTAGTGACCTTGTCCACCGTCACATAGTCCCCAAACAAATTGCCAATCTTAGAAAATATTTGCTCATCCCAATATTCCAGGGGCAACCCAGGAAGCCTAACCCAGACTGAAGCTATCTGATTAAGGTCAGCCTTAGGGTCGAATTCGAGTTTCCATCTACACAAGGAAAGCAAATGTTTCCCATACAACCATGGGCCACTTGACAGCACCAAGAGGAGGTCCTCTGAGGAAGTAAATTTAAAGAGGAACATACCACTCGACATGGCACTGGTAGCAACACTACCCTTCAACAACCATTTGGAGGCAATCCATCTTCTAACCAGGTCAATGTTGTGGTGATAGGCAAAGAACTTACCCACCAAAGTATTCTCCATTGATGCTACCACCCTCTAGATAGTCAGATCTGCTAGTTTTAATGTTGTTCCTTCCTTAGACTCGGAAAGAATCGGTATAGTCAACCCACTAGCACGTCCTTCATGCGCAACACCCACAAGGGAGACCTTCCACCCCTTGGGACCTGAATCCAAGGACAGGTTCACATGATATGTACTACTACCCGTGCCAAAATCAGGCAACACGTGTTCAGGGAGGGGCAATCAGGCCACGGGCCCCCCCCGAGCTGTCCCCAACCATTCCCACTCAATCAAATTCAAATTTGGGCGAGGAAGTTGCAGAGCAGAAATATTTATTTTAATGTTAAACAAATAATATTTAAGAAATTAACAAGTGTTAGTAGATTGTGATTAATTTAGTTTGTATAAATACATTTATTTATTAACATTTTGTAAAAAATTATATTAGCATGTTGGATAAATGTTGACGATTGATGGAACTCTTATTTGACAATAGGACAAGTTTAATTTGAAAAGGCTAATCCTACTTGTTAATTTCTAACTATTTAAAACTATATTTTATATTATGCTATTATATTAACTATTTTTTTGGTCGATAAACCGCAAAGCGGGAAATATATTAAGAGCCAAACAAGAAGTACAAATGATGGCCCATAATGGGCAAAAGGCTAAGAGGTGAACATAGAACCAAGTAGGTGTCTGGCAAGAGGCATAAAACATGACTTCCAATTGTTGGGAAATATGCCAAAGCAAGTACCATAGAAACAACCATATGGTACCCCCGAAGTGGCTAAAAACACTCAGAGAATCCGCACCATGCTTTTAATGTGAAAACATTAAAAAGCTACCCCAAAAACATCTGCCAACTATCGTGGTAGGAATTACCAGCAAGATCCATAGGAGATCTACCCATTAGGTCAAAAAGGACAAATAAGTCACTGAAGTGATTGTCCACATATTAGCAAATCTCTGAAGTCATAAATGCTCAAATTTGAATTCTTGGAATTCACTCCCACGCCAGAACCGCCGCTAGGGCAACAGTCATCACCATCTGGACGACCACCCAACACGCTCCCAAAGCCTAAGACTGCCAACCAACCCCCCATCATAGCCACTTCTGCCACCTGAGCACTGTTGAAGCCTACTAAAGTCGCTACCTCATAGGCATCCCTCATTAAGGTTGCTACCACCGCCAGTGTCAACACCACCAATAGGTCCTCACTTGCACCATCATCCATGCTCACTCTGAATCCTCTAATAGCTCACTATTAGGAAACACCACCAACAGCCCCTCCAAACTGTCCAACACCCAGGTCGCCTGCAACACAACTCCCACCATAAATCACAACGCCTCAGTCAGAGTTGCCTTTGGCATCAAACACAACCACCAGCCAATCCACCAACATCGCTACCTCCAGCGTCATCACCAGGTCCAGCACCACAACTTCCAACTCCGTCCATCCTCACCAACCAAAGTGCCAACAGCTCTGCCAAAAGCTCAACCAAGTCCCCCACTATAGGTCTCCGTTAAGGCCAAAATCTAGCTCCTCCTACTAGATCGAGGCCAACTCACCTTCGCCAAGACCACAGTCCACACTCCCCAACCCGCCCTAGAGTCCACTTCTACTAATAAAAGCACACCTAGGGCCGCTCCTCCACCCAGACTTCCACCAAGGTCGCATACACTCCACAAGCCACCACCTGGTCCCCCTCTAGCACCTCCACGATAAGCCACCATACACAGACCAGATCCACCTCTCTGCATCACCTTCCCACTAGGCCTGACACCTCCACCATCTCTGGCACTTCTACCAGTGCCACCTCCTAATCACCATTAGGACCTCCGTCAGGTCCTTCACCAAAACCCTCAAAAACATCTTTGTCCTCTCCTCATCTAGAGCCACCACCTAACCCACCTCCAACACCAGCTTCTGAACCAACTCATTATGCCTTATGCAGCGCCTGAAGTGCCTTCATCACAGAGAGGCCTGCGCCTCAAATGGTCTAAAACTCCAACATCCTTGACAGATGCATCCCACTCCGCTCGAAGTCATCTCCATCCGAGCCTCCCCCAGAGCCTCCTTACATGGCCAAAATGAAAACCCATTCATCTGGGTTGCCGTCATCGTTGCCATCACCATCTTCATCAGCCTCGTCGCTCGACTCCAGCCCACTCCCGCTCATCACCAGTTTCCAATCTTTCTATTATATTAACTATTATGTTATATTATATTATTGCAATTATAATAATTTAATATTACTATTATTATTAATTATTATAATAGTAATAATGTGTTTATATTAATAATAAATAGTTCATAATTATAATACATTTTAAATTTGCAAGAATATATTCATCTCAAACTTCTTTCTGCCTCCTCTCTAAAATGTTATGCCATACCTTATCTATCAACTACAAAACACATACTACTATTATGACACTACAAAGGTAGGTACTCCCACTACGTGGCACTTGTTATTTTAATGAAGTGACTTTTAATTAGTTCCACAATTAATTTAAACAAAATCCTAATTTTTGTAGATAACTACTCCTATCTCCATTTCAATATTCACTTCCATTATGACAATTTCTCATTCCATTAAATACTAGTTAACGAATCTACCTCCACCATTTAAATATCACTTTTAAACTATTTCCAACATATTAATGTATAAACATAAATATACCCCCCCCCCCCCATATATATATATATGTAATTTTTTTTCACTTACCAAATAATTTTATAATGTATTTATTAAATGTTTTTTATTAAAGGGGTAAAACGGGTTTTGAAGGAGCCCTAAAACCCTATTACAAAATGTTGCTGAATAAACTAAACAAGATTAATTGGCAACCAACAAACAACAAGCAAATCAACCTTAAAAGAGGTTGACCAAACTAAAATAGAGCATCCAAAACATAGTAGTTCACAACACAAAGAAAGATAAACAACCTAAGCTATGCCATACACAGATCTAGCCTTCTGCATACCCTTAACTCAAGTGTGGGAAAGAGAGACTGACTTCGGAAGACCCTTCTTCCTACGATGCACTAACGTCCAAGAGACATCATTAACCTAGCCTTCTGCATACCCTTAACTCGAGTGTGGGAAAGAGAGACTGACTTCGGAAGACCCTTCTTCCTACGATGCACTAACGTCCAAGAGACATCATTAACCAAGTCCACTGAGCAAGGAGAAGGGGGAGGGGAAACCTCCACAAAAACCCTACCAATAGGAGAAACCCGAGAAGAAGTTCCAACTAGAAAGGAAGACCATTGAGGAACCATAATAGGAGCCCCTGCAAAAGACACAACTCTAGTCAGGACTGAGGTTTTAGCCAAGCCATCACCACCACCACTAGCCACACCACTAGAGATGGGCTACGCAACCAGACAAACGCTGCTAGATCCAGCTTTGCTACTTTCTAGCTATAGTGTTGTTGATGGTCTCGACATTAGCTCTGTTGCGCCCTCTTATTGTGGTTTGGTTGTTGATGGTGGTGCTGCTACGTTTATTAAATGTTACTAAACAATAGAATTCAAGTTTCTTTACCATTTTTCATAAAATAAAATAGTATTAAAATTAATATAGTAATTAAATAAAATATAATTAAAACAACTTAACTATTAATTCCATTATTACTAGCATATATTTTTTTATTTCTTATTTTATTATTGGTAATATAATTATTTTATTATTATTACTATCATTGTTATTTAATTATCTATTTATTAAAAAATAAAATTTGCTGTTTGAAAATTAGTTTATTTTAATTTAACTTTACCATAGAGTTTAATTTAAAACTTCCTTTACTATTATTAATAAATTATTTATTATTATTTTAATCACTTGCTCATTTATCACTTTATAAAAAAAAAATTTAATTTCCACTATGGAATATAATTTAAATTTAAATTTTCTTTACTATTTATTCCAAATAATTAGCCATATTATTTAACTTTATATTCAATTAAATTAACACTTAATTATATGTGGAGAGCAATAATAAAAAGTAGTAAAATACTATAATAATTTATGAAGACTATTTACTAATAAATCATCTCCTCATCAATATTAAACAAAAAATAATCTAAAAAACTAATGTCAACTACAAAAACACATATTATTATTACAACACTACAAAGCATGTACCCACTCCTCGCACATGTTTTATTTAGAAGTATTTTATTTACTACATAAGTGAACACCAAATAATAGCTAATTTTATTTATTTTTAGTACCTGCTGGTACTATTGCAATGAGTTCAACTTATCTAGTTATTAATCTATTGATTGCAAACCAATCAAAAGATAGGATTATTTTTCTTGTCGGACAAATTTGATTTAAATTTATACTTTTCCTATGTCAACATGATAAATTTTTAACAAAAAATTATTTAGAAATGATTTATCTGTATTGTCATTGGCTGAAAAAAAATGACCTCTTCTCTGCGGATTGTCGGTTTGTCGGGAGAGTGTAACAAAAAACTATAAACACGGAGAGAATTTTGATTTGAAGGGAGTACGTGGCAAGTAAACAAATTATGAACACAAATTTTGTCTCCCACTAGTTAAGTCATGCGTAAATGGATGGCAATTAATTTTTTGCTTCATTAGCTAAAAGTAATATAATTTTAATTTAGTTTTTAGTGTTCTACAGATTTTATTTTATGTAATTAGATTATTTATTTTATTTAGTCAAAACTTTAAAATCTATAGTATCATGAATCTAATTATATTTTTTATTTTATTCTTCAAACTTACAATATTTTAATACATTTTAAATTATAAAAGTATTAGTATTATTACTATACTTTAGGGTTCTACACATAAATAACCTAATTTCACTAAAATATTTCTTAACTATTCATTTGATCTTAACCATTGATGTCTAATTAAATGGAGCTAAACTACATACTTTTATTAAATGAATGCACCAAAAATTATTACTAAACCACAATATTATATTAATTAAAATAATTAAAATCATGTTGTCTAAAAGTACTTACTATTATTACTTAAATAAAAATTTAAGTGACTAAGATAAAATATTGTAGTGATGTAAATATGAATATGTTTTTGTTATCATATTATGTAATTATTCTTCAAACTTACAATATTTTAATGCATTTTAAATTGTAATAGTATTCAATATTATTACATTTTAATATTCCACACTGTTATTATATTATCTAATTATTCTTCAAACATATAATATTTTAATGCATTTTAAATTGTAATGGTATTCAATATTATTACATTTTAATATTTTAGGCAGACATTTCAAATCTATCCACAAGCAGTTAGGGTTAGGGTTCTACACATTTTATTTTATGAAATTAGATTTTTTTGGAATTTCAATTTCATTTAGTCAAGAGTTAAAAATCTAGGATTTTAATTTTATTTAGTCAAAAGTTAAAAATCTACATTATCACAAAAAAATATTTCGCCATGTTATTACATTTTATATTTTATTCTTCAAACTTACAATATTTTAAATGCATTTTAAATTATAAAAGTTTTAGTATTATTACATTTTAAGGAAATATTTGTGTTATTTAATAGACTTTGTAAAAGTTTAGTTTTATAGTTAGGAAATATTTTAGTCCTATTTTATTTTTACTAAATTAGATTGTTTTTGAGATTTCAATTTTATTTACTTAAGACATTTCAACACTCTTCAAAAATTAAATTTTCAATTATTGGAATGCAGTTTGTCTATACAACCAATACCTAATCAACAAAAAAATTACAACTAAACAAATACTATATACAACCAATAGCTAATCAACAAAAAAAATTACAACTAAATAAATACTATAATAACAACACTACAAGGCAGGTACTGGCCACTACGTGGCACTTGTTTATCTTCTTCTATATTCGTTCAATTGTGAACTAAAGTAAATCTAAGCAAGTAATAGCAAATTTTATTTATTTATTTATATTTCTTCTTTTGCTCTTATGGTTCAAAAGTATTATAAATTTTTCATTGTATAATCTTTTTTAAAAATAATTCCTATATGAAAGCAAAACAAATTATTATGTGTGGCATTAAGGGGATGACTGTGACCATGTACATAAAAACTAAATAGAGCGGACATATATATTTTTAAATTATGAAGTAAGTGTTTCAAATTTAAAATATATAAGGGACATATTTTATTAAATTAATGCACATAAAAATTATAAAGTAACTGTTTTAAATTTAAAATATATAACCGACATACTTTTATTAAATGAATGCACATAAGAACTAAATTAAAATATAGAACCCACATATTTTTATTAAATAAATGCACATAACAATAAAGCAGACATAAAGTAAATAATCTATATAAATACAACTAATGCTCAAACATAAATCCTGAAGAAAGCAATAGTGAATAGTATGTTATGGGTGGCGGGAGCGCAGGAGAGGAGCTGGGTTTTGGGTGTCGGCTCTATGAGCATGGAGCCGGCTTGCGCTGAGCCGTGAGGGCTGGGTCGGTGGCTTTTGCCCAGTGCAGGGTATGCCTTTTCGTGGGGTGCCTCTGTAAGGATGTTGGCAGGGAGATCAACTTGGATTGGTCGGAAGCTAGAATACTTGTCAAAGGTCTTATGCAAAGGCTTCTTCCAAAAAGAGAGACCAAATACACCATGACAAAATCCAAAGATCCAAAAGCTCAAATTTTGTTTAAGTCTTCTGGAATGGGCACATATTTTTTAACAACTGATGAAGTTCTCGAGTCCTTTGATGAAGATTCAAATGAGGATCTCATAACAAATGATTCTTCCTCTTCAATCGAAGAAAATTTAGATTTTGAAACTGTAAAGATGGAAAGTTCAGATGATGTTTGGACTTTGGAATTCGATGGCAGTTGTTCTTCCATTGAATCTAGAGCAGGGATAGTCCTCATATCCCCCAAAGGAGAAATTTTCCCCTTTTCCTTCAAATTGCAATTCGACAATACCAAGAACACTGCTGAGTGTGAGGCTTTGTTGTTAGGAATGGATGTTGCAAAAAATAAGGGAATCAAAACTCTTCATGCACAAGGCGATGCTGAGTTGATTGTTTGCCAGGTAAGAAATATTTACCAATCAAAGAATGAAAGGCTAAGGCATTACCACAATCGAGTCTGAGATTACATAGAAGATTTTGATGCTTTCAACATCTCTATTGTTCCAAGGGAAAACAATGACAGAGCATATTCTCTGGCTATATCAACTACTCTTATGGTCCTGCATAAGGATTTCAAGGGGAGTAAATATACCATTGAGTTGGTTTTTCGACCAAGTGTTCCAGACAATTCTACCCACTGACAAATCTTCAATAGTGATGATCAAATCATTGCCTTCTTGGAGAAGGCAGAAAATTTCAGCGAGTTGTATTTTGAAGGAAGTGACTCTCCTTCCCGAGAATCTATTTATGAACTAGATCCAGAAACTGGCGAAGAAATACTGCAGCTAAAAGGGAATAAGATTCCTAAAGGTTTGGTATCTCTTGAAAAACTCTTTGATAAGCATGACCACTATATCAAACGTCAACAACAATCTGGTTTAGATTCATCAACTGAGGTTGAGCAAGTTAATTTGAGTACGAAAAGTGATCCCAAAACAGTTAATATTGGGAAATGTTGCACAGTGGAAGAAAAGGACAAGTTTGTAACACTTTTAGGTCAGTACATTGATGTGTTGGCTTACTCATATGATGACTTGAAATCTTTTCATCTGAAGGAAGTTCAACATGAGATTCCTCTCAAGTCAGGATCTCTACCTCACAAGCAAAAGCAGAGATAGTATAATCCAAAAATCTCAGGTACCATTCTCGCTGAGATTCAAAAAATGCTTAACACTAGAATAATTTCCCCTATCCATCATTCAACAAGGATAGCCAATATTGTTCTAGTGAGAAAGAAGAATGGGGAAATCTGCATCTGTGTGGATTTTCAAAATCTGAATCAGTCATCTTTAAAATATAATTACCCATTGTTGGTTGTAGAGTCTTTGCTATGTCTAGTAAACTTGGTTGCAATCACACAATTCAGAGGAAAAACTTAACTGAACAGTCCACTGTAACCCTTGAAAAGACCTTTATTGAATTATCAACTAGGGCTAGTAAGCTTGTGATGGTACTGGCACTGTATGTGCTTTCAAAGATTCAGACTATCTAACTCATCCTAATACAACTGTTATAATTCAAATTGCACAATGATAAAGGAAGTAATGTTGGTACTAGTGCTACAGGTACTTGCAAAATAAAACTGTAACTAATGATTGTAAAGAAATGAACATTAGGGTTTTAACTTGGTATTTGATAATTTATCGTATACTCCTAACATACACTACACTCCAGAGTACAACAACTTGAACAACTAAAATATCTTGAAGAATCTAATGCATTTATGAATTGACTATTATAACAAAATAATATACAGAAAATGAAGTGAGGGACAGTTACCTTGAGTGGCCCTTGCTCAAGTGACTGTCTCCACTGATCTAACACAAATCTAGTTGCTTAGATTAACACAATCATACTAATTCCAATTCATTCATTGCACAATCCTTACAATATCACATAAGATTCTGCTGGCAGATTTTATTCATGCATTCATCATATAAAACATAACATTGTCTATGTAACTAACTTGGAAAAGATCTAGTAACCATATCTCTGATTAAACAATCTATCTCAAACTTGAAAACTAAAAACTTAAACTACCTCAACCACCGAGCCATACATATAGGCACGGGGGAGTTTATTGGAACAAGGTTTCTTAACTGAAATCATAAATCACCACTCTCTACATACATGAGTGTGGTAAATGCCAAGTAACTAATAACTGAAAAGAAAGAAAGAAGAGTCTAATAAAATTGGAACTTCTTGTTGAAATAGAGAAACGTGGACTGGTTGAATCAGTCACATTAGACTACTAGCTGCAACAAAATCCTTCTCCTCCAATTGTCTTTATTAATTGCTATCATAATGTGTAACCATCTTCATCAATTGTCTCCATGTTGTAGTTGTTGTGTTTAAATTATCTTGGAACTTCCCTTATTCTGCTATCTAGGAACTCTTTGGCTGCGGGCTGCACCTTGCAGTTGTTACGAGCTACAATCCTTCTTCTCCAGCGACAAGAGTTAGTTCACAAAACATGCACACAATACTAACAACCATAATCAAGCACATATATCCTTTACAATCCATACATTCCCACACATAATCATGCAATATTCATCATATTAAAACCATATTTCCATATACTTAATAATCAGGTTTAGGTCTGCATAGTGAACATAAGAGATAGCATAATGTAGAAATATGTGTAAGATAATGTCTGAGAATGTCTTTGGAACTTGCATAAAACCCTAAGAAAACTAGCTAATAACTAGACCCATCACCAATAATGGATCAAGTCCTTCAAACAGTGATGGGTTTAGAAATGTTGTCTATGTTAGACAACTTCTCAGGATACAATCAAGTGGAGGTTAGTGAAGAAGATCAACATAAGAAAGATTTTACCACTCATAATGCCTTTTGAACTGATCAATGCTAGTGTTGCTTTCCAAAGAGTAGTGGACTTGGCATTTCGCGATGAAATGGGTAAGTTCATTATTGTTTACCTTGATGATCTAACTATCTTTTCTAAGAATCGTTTAGATCATGCTCATCACTTACAACAAGTTCTTGAAAAATGTCGTCGGCATGGTATTTCCCTCAACCCCAAAAATCTATTTTTGGGATAACAAAAGGTAAGCTTCTTGGACACATTGTGTCTAAATAAGGTACAAAGATTGATCCTGAGTGGGTCAAATCTATCCAAGGTCTTACTTTGCCTTCAATCAAGACAACAATACACTCCTTCTTCAGGAAGGTAAATTTTCTACGAAGGTTTGTTCCAGAGTTTGCAGAAAAGACTCGTCATATCATTGATATGATGAAGGGGAAGTCTACTTTCCGATGGAATGTGAAAGGCAAAGAAGCTTTTAATGATATCAAGGAAGCAATTCCACATGCTCCAGTCTTGGTTTGCCCTGATTACACTGAGGATTTCATTATGTATGGTCATGCTTCCGAGCACACTCTATCAACCATCCTACTACAACAAAACAAGGAAGGCATCGAATCTCCAATTGTGTTTATGAGTTGTCCTTTGAAGGCTCATGAACTCACGTATTCAGCAATGGAGAAACATGCCTATGATGTGGTCAAGGCAGTCAAACATTTCAAATATTACATTTTGAACTCCCACACAATTGCATTAGTTCCTGATTCAACAATTAAGTCTATCTTAACTCAGCAAGAGTTTGGGAGCAAAAGAGGTAATTGGATTGTTTCGATCCAAGAGTATGACCTGGATATTAAGCCCACCAAGTTGGTTCGTGGGAAAGGCTTATGTCAGCTGATTGCTGATAATGTACCAAAAGAAACATCTGATGAGGAAGAAGCAAATAAAGAGGTATTTCCCATAGTTTTTATTCGTAAGCACAACTGATGAACGGTACTCAAATATTGCACACTTCCTTACCTATGGAGAATGTCTCGAACACTTGTCCTGTAAAGAGAAGAGGACGATCAAACTCAATGCTACAAACTTCGTTCTATGATATAATGGTTTGTATAAAAGGAGTATCAATGGAATTTTTCTACGTTGCGTTGATAAGGCGCAACAAGGTACACTGTTGGAGTCTTTTCACAGTTTAGCATGTGGTGGACATTTTTCAGCCCTAGTGACAACTCACAAAATCTTTCGAACAAGGTACTACCGACCCACACTTTATCAAGACGCATACAACTGGGTGCATAAGTGTGAATTATGTCAACAATTTGTGGGGAAACCTAAGTTGGCAACACTACCCCTCAAGCCAGTATTAATCAAGGAACCATTTCAACAGTGGGGCATTGACTTCATTGGTGCACTGAATCCACAGTCAAGTGCAGGGCATAGTTATGTTCTTACAGCAACTGATTACTTCACCAAGTGGGTGGAAGCCATTTCGGTGAAGCATGTCACTTCTAAAGTGGTTTGTAATTTCCTCAAGGAGAATGTCATATCAAGGTTTGGAGTGCCAAACAAGATAGTACCAGATAATGCTGCTTGTTTTTCTTCTCATGAGATAATTAATTTCTGTTTTGAGTATGGAATCATTCTTGCTCATTTGTTTGATTATTACCCCCAAGGAAATGGTTAGGTTGAGTCAAGCAATAAGAATCCAGTTACTATCATCAAGAAAATGGTTGATGAAAACTAAAGGACCTGGCACAAAGCATTGTATACTGCATTGTGGGTAGATCATATTACACCCAAATGAGCACTTGGCATGTCACCATTTCAGCTTTTGTATGGTTTGAATGTCGAAATACCAATCACATTGGAGTTGCCCACTTTGAAGTTGGCTAAGGCCATAGAAGATGGAACTTTTGATAGTTCTATTAACAAACGTGTAATGTTTCTTTCTGAACTTGAGGAACAATGCGTAAAGGTGGTGGATCGCATTGCGAAACATCAAAATCAAGTAAAGAAACTATTTGACAAGAAGGTGAAATCCTAGAGTTTTCAAATCAGTGATCAAGTCCTATTGTGGGACAAAAGAAGAGAGCAGAAAAGAATGCATGGAAAGTTTGATTCCTTGTGGAGGGGCCCTTTTGTGATTCATCAACTCTATGGTGAAAATAGCTTTCTTCTAAAATATCAAGATGGAACACCTTTTCTGCTGCCTCACAGTAGACAACATTTGAAGCTTTTCTCACAGTGAATCGACATATAAGTTTGTACTTTGTGTATAGTTTTGTGGTCTTTTCATTCGGTTGTTTTGTTTTTGTGTTTTGTCACATGACTCTATAGCCCAATGGTTGGATAAAGGCACTTAGAGTTCTAGGATTCTTCTCCCTTCTATCGTTTCAAAGGATGATTGAAGGTAGCTCCTTAGTTAGATCCAGCTGTTATCCTCAAATTCTAGCTCACTCAATTCATGGGATAACCCCTACGAAACTTGTCTGTTTCACAGCCCACATCCTCTAAGCACGTGAATCAAGAAATTTTTAGGTTGTCTCTAGCGTGGCTTGATCCCTTGAAGAATCTCTTTGATTTTCAATCAAGGTTCGTTTTAGTTTTTTGTTGATTTTGGTTTTTTCCTAGTGTTAGTCATTTTTGGAACATAAGTGTAAATGCAAAAAAAATATTTGCATTTGCATGTCAGTTGTAAATGCAAAAATAAAATTTGCATTTGCACATAGGATGTAATTGCGAAAAAAATTTCTGCAATTACACTCCTATGCTGACACGTTTAACATTAATGGTGATTTTATTGAAAAGATTTTCTAAATATTCATTTGCTTTATATTTGTTTTTTCTTTTCATTTTTTCTTACTTCTTGTTGTTGAGCGTCAATTACCATTGCCCTCATTGTACCCTAGATTCCTGAAATCACATCGAAGGTGTTTTGATTCAGATTTGTGCAGACTTCGACCACGGGTATGTGAATTGATTTTCTTTCTTCTACTTTTCTATATGTTGTTTTTGTTTCATTTTGTACTTTTCATAAGCTTTGTTTTTGTTGTTAAAGCTAGGGGTTTTCATTTGAAGTTTTCTTTGTGTGATCATTGCTTGTTTTAAATGTTTGGTAGATATTTTCAAACCCTAGGGTGTATTTGTCTTAGCGATTCTTTTTATTATTCGATCATGTCGTTCAGAGCTTATCCCCTGAACAACATGATCAAATGATCACGGGGATTGTTCGGGTGATAAACTCTAAACAAACCATTTCCCTTATTTTAATCACCATTTGTTTTGCCCTTGCGTTCTAGGCACTACCCTACAGGGATGTAGTGCGAGGTTTATTCCCTGCATGACATCCATAGTTTGGGATGTTGTGCGAGAAATAAACCCTGCACTCCATCCCAAATAAACCTCCACTTAAAACATCACTCCCCATCGGATGCAAAGCGGACTTTAAAATCTGCATAACATTCGGCTAAGGATGTTATGTGGATTTTAAAGTCCACTTTGCATCCTTAAACTTTATACACCGTAACAACTAAGTTTTGTGTCTTGCAGAGTTTAAACTCTGCATGGCACTTGCTAAACATGTCATGCGGAGTTTAAACTCTGCGAGACATGTTTTACCTTAGCATTGTTTGCCTATACTGATGTGTAGATCAGAGTTTAAACTCCAATCTACATTATCTTAGACTTATCCTTAGATGCACATCAAACTTTAAACTCCGATGTACATCCTAAATTTTTCCAAGCCCTCTCACATGCCAATTAGACTTTAAAATCTGATTTACATGTTTCCTTTGCATTGAGAAATGCAGGTTGGAGTTTAAACTCTAACCTGCATCTAAAAGTAAAAAAATTTCTAACACTGGAAAACATGAAAATAATACTCCAAGGGGATATTTTTCCCGATCTTGCAAATGGGTACTTTTGGTCATGGAGGTGCTATTTTTTCCCGCAGTTGCACAAAGGTGAATTGTATGAAATTTTCTAACTCTGAGAAATTTCTAAGAAGATCAAGTTTTTGTAGTGTATTTGCCAGATGTCAGAATCCTCTCCGAAGAAGAAAATGAAGTACAAGTTTGAAGGTATTGTTCCAGTGACTTCAATTGAGTTAAATGTTGATGATATAAAGGACATAGAGATTGGGCATGTTGACATGTCTGAATTCTTGGAGAGGCTGAACCAGCAACCAGTGCCCCCACACATGCAATGTATTTTGAACAGTGACATCCACCTAGTTTCTACCTTTCTAGTGTTAGATCAAAACCCTGATTTTGTCTTGGCTATGGCAGCAAAGTTTGATAAGGATACTTAGAGCATATCAGATGCAGATGGAAATGTGATCATTCAATTGGATGCTAATTTCTTTGACTCAGTCTTCAGGTGTCCTGATATTGAGGATTATGCTAATCTCAACATTGAGGAAGCACAAAAACATTATGACATGCATACTGACAAATGTAAGAGAATCGTTAATGCTAAATGGCTCAAGACTCCTCATCCTACCATTTCGAGATGGCTAAAGAACATCTTTAGGAGTGAGTTCATTGAGGAAGTTGGTGATCTCATTACCCTTCTCAGTAGGGTAAAAGGCCTCCCAACATGAAACACCTTTCAAGACTGGATGTATCAATACATTCATGTTATCAGAAAAGGGGAACATAAAATATGGTGGGGTCAACAAATCAGTGATTCCATATGTGAACAATTGTCTAAAGTATCAACAACATTGAAATTTTATATGACTTCATATTTGGTATATGCTACGACATCTATGAGACATTAGCCAGGGCTCACCTTAGAGGGTGATAGAAGAGTAATTCTTATGTATCAGTATTACCCCCAACTCACCATGACAGAAAGCATCAAGCATTTTAGGAGAGTTAATGATGCCTTTTTCTATCATTACATCTGCTTGCTGGAGAAGGAACTCAAGAAAAAGAGAGTATCAGATCAAGCATGGGAATAGGTGAAGAAGTTTGGGTGCATCTTCTTATAATTCCCTACGTTCACGTACATCAGAGAAGATTGTTTCATTGGACAGCCATACATGCTTCCCAGGTACCCAAGAGACAAGTTAATCTTGATGGAGTTATGTAGGTAAGTGATGGATGTGCATATTAAACAAGCTGGCTCGCATCGAGGTGGTTTCAAATTTCAGTTCTAGATTGGAAGGTATGGTATTTCTACAACTCCAAGAGCCAAATATAGGGAGACTGAGCTATAATGGGTTACTTTGAAGAGGTACAAGAGAAGGAAATACTTTGACTATCGAGGTATGAAGAATAAGCTCAAAGGTAACTATTGTTGGGAATTAAGGTGTCTCAACCTTGGTAATTCCTTGCATTATTTATGTTTGGATTTATTATTTAATTGCCTATGCTGTAAATAATTGTAAATTTCATATTGTCATATTGTGGGATGTGGCACGGTGATGTGTCATCCTACATGGAAGATGACAACTTGTAATTTTGTCCTCACATGAGGAGATAGGCGTCCCACTTTGTGGTAGGAGCATTTTGCCATGTGTCAGCATCTTTCATGTTGTGTAAGGGAATATTGACCGAAACGGTTATGACGGATTCCTCTGACAGAATCTATGACATGTAAGAGTCAGAAATAGAAGCTTGTAAGACAGGTGAAGACATGTGTCATGAAGCATCTTTGAATAAGGCATATTTGGGTGCCCCAAGGTGGAATATGACATGTTGTAAGACAATATGCTATTTATAGCCTGTGTATGACAAATTCTCTTATAGCTGTAAGTTGTAACCGCTATGACAAATTCTATGACAGTCGTAAGTGTCATAAGAGCATCTATCATAGCCCATTTTGGAAATAGGCGACCTCTTTGGGATGGGAGCTGTGGACAAGTGTCAGGCACATCCTACAATGTTGACCAAGTGTCCTTAGGCATGGGTTTTGGGTCATGAGGCCTTGTTGGACGCCCATTCCAAGATAGGTCCAATATTGCCTTGTATATTCTATTTAAACAGGTGCTTGAAGAGGGAGTTGTATCACAAGTTTACAGGTACTGTTATGCTACCGGATTGACTCTAGATATGAGTGTCAAAGACCATTGAAGCTTACATTGCAAGTGTATTGTAAACAACTTTCATATTTACTAATACATTGTGCAGGTTTCTGAGTGTGGGGTTTTTCACCCGATAAGGGTTTTCCCCACTGTAAATCTTTGTCTCTCTTCTTCTGTCTTCTTCCTAGTTCATGTGTATTGTTGCAATATCTCATTTAGATGTTCTATGTTGCTGTAGTTGTAAGGATTAATTTGAATTTGCATATCCCTCTCCTCATTAGATTAGTGTAGGAAGTGATTTCCGCACACCTAGCTTCCTTTCAACTATATTCATGTGCACATGGTTGAAGATGTATGGGCAGATTACAAAACTGATGAAAATGTAAGAAGGATGGATTAGAACAGGTTCTCTCTTGACCAAGTAAGAAATCTCCAATTGGCTGATGTACCAAAAGATATGCAGGATGAGGGAGACATAGTAAAGGTTGTGTACATGGGCAACAAGATTGTTGACACCCCTTTACCTGCTATTCAATGGTCTAAAAAAGAGACAACTTCTGTGAGACAAAGATTCCAAAAAATTCTTGCAAATACCAGTGTGTGGTTGATAAAGAAAGGCATCAAATTGAAGCCCTTCTTAATAGGTTCAGAGGAGGAACAAACAAAAGTACCTCTAGGAAAGAAGGAAGAATTGAGAATGAAGAATAAGGAAGGTACCCCTTCAAGTGATAGGAGACTGAAGTTTGTTTTCAAGATAGGAGATAAGGGGAAAAGAAAGAAAAAAGAAGGGACATCTGCACAACCAGCTGTCGAGCAAGAAAAGACAGCAAAAGAGGAGTCACAAGAACAACATGACAATCCACAACCTGAATCTGCTCAGGTGACATCTCCTCCTTCCCATCCTGTGGTTTCAAATGTACAAACTCCTACATCCCCTGTATTGTCAAGTGCACAATAGTCACCAGGTATTTCAGATAATCCTCAATCACCATCACCAAATATGTCCATTCATTATGTGAATTCTTCCCCTTCAACACCTGAAAATCAGTCTGTGTTTGATACATCATTGGACAACTTTAATAATATCTTTGTTCCTCTTTCTTCCATGCCTAACTTTTCTAATGTTCCTATGTCTATGATTGATTCAATCTCTCAGTTAGAATTTGAGAAGTTTTTAGGTTCTTCTACTCAAGTGAATGTTGATGCTAACCCCTCAGCTGTGCAAATACAGACACCACCAATTGTCACCCATACTCCACTTGTGTCAGTATCAATGCAAGATTCTCCCATTCCACCCAAATCAAAAGAACCTATAGTTCCACCCATGTCTACTCAAAACGCGACTGTAGAAATAACAGGTGATACCTCTGTCCTTCCACCGTGGCTTATGCCACAACAAACAAAGAGAAAGAAGCAAGTTGTATCGCTCGATGACTTTGATTTTGGTTAGTTAGTTCCATCAAAGTTGAAGGCAACCAAAAAGGCCAAGACTTTGTCTAGGGTTTTTATCAATGAATCAAGAAATAAATGTGCAGAGATTGTTGTGTCTTCATCTGACAAAAGTATCATAGACTTTGAAAATCTTGATTATGTCATAACTAGAGTTGATCTGGGTAAACAAACGCATGAGAGTGCGAAGGAAGACCTTCTAGCACAACTGAATGCCTTGCTAGATAGATATGACAGGGACAAAGCCATAAAGGACCAGCTCAAAGTGTAGGTTGATTAGTTGAAATCAGTGCTTCTTAAAATAACTCAGTCATCTGAATAGGTTGAACCTGCTGGCACAAGCACAAGTAATGAAGCTTTTTTGAAAGCTAAAAGAATTGGTGCAAAGGGTCAGGTAGTTGATGCCTGGATTGATAGAGTGCTTGCCCAAGGTTTGTTACTTATAAATTCATCCATTAAGCTCTATGACAGCCTGGGCAAAGTTGGCAAAGAAATCAATCAAACACTTGAGATTCTTTCTCAAGACATGCAACTGATTGAACATGATCTTGATTCTTGGAACAAGCTGCGGGACTTCAAGATCAAAGTGTTGATTGAACATGGGGTGATCCCCAATAGGAGAAAGTATGTGGAGTATCAAGAGGCCATGATACACAAAAAGGATATTACTGAAGGCCTGATACTTGATTTGAAAAAAGATCTTGAGAGGGGAAAAAACAAGGCTCAAGATATTTCATATGAGATGGCAGAGCTACCATGTCATATGCTTGATGACAACCAACAGATACTCCCCGAGGATGTAGTCATTCAAGAGTTCACCAACCTAGTGCAAATATAAGTTGAAATAGAAGTCTTTTCATTGGTTTCACTTGACAGGTTGATGGAGTTCTAAACAACTCTGAATAGGTTGTAGAAAATACTGAATAAGCACAAGAGCGTGCCTGACACCCTCACCAATTCCATCACTCGGGTGCTTATCATCTCCAAGCATACACCAGGGCCTGATAGTAATGAAGTCCAGACTACTACGAAGAGATATGAAGAATTATTGGAGAAAGATCAAGATGATGAAGAAGTGTCCAAGGACACTTAGATATTTTTCATGCTTTGTAAATTGTAGTTGACAAAATCCATGTCATTTTGTAAAATTAGAATACATGGAGTTGTGATACAGAGTCCTAAGTCGATGGGAACTCTGATTTTGAATAAGTCAAAGTAGTTGTAGATTTCCTATTTTTGCTCTCGGCCTCTCCCTATAAATAAAGAGGACCTCTTATGTAAATATTATCTTTTAGTTATTGAAGCGAAGCGCTGCTAAAATGAAGAGCATTTTGAGACTTTGTGTTCAAGTTGTAAATCATAATTCTATCAATAATAAGAATAGCAAGCAGGCATTCAAACTTTGTTTTGGAATAAACTTGTGGTACATTGGAAATGTTCTTATGTCTTTTCCTTTGCACTTTCTTATGCAATTGATCAAATTGTAGTGTGAGTTTATATAATCTAGGAGATGATCTAAAGCTGATTTTGGAGTCTTTGTGCTACAACATTATCTTTGGAGTGTATGTTTTAAGTTCGTGAGTGGAAATTATTAGAAGACTTTGAGCTGCTCGCTATTTTTTGTGTTCGTTAATCTCTTTATAGTATACGGTGGAGACATTGGGCTGCACTATATTCTATACATTTCCAACTTCAAGTTAGTGGAAGAAGCAACAAAAGACCATTGGGATAAGGTGCCATTAACCTTGTAAACCCCAATATTGTATTTATTCCATTTATTATATGTAATTTCTAATTATCCATGAGGAGATGTACTAGTTTCACTAGCAGGGGTAATTTCAGAGTAACCAGAGGTAATTATGGAGTGACTTTTACTATTGGCAAATGTAAAAACTCAAAGTAAATGAGGGTAGGCATGCTCCTTGAGGAATCTACTATTTTTGGCATGTATGACAACTGTCATAATGCTTGATAGGTGAATCTATGACAGCTGCAAGTTGTCATAAGATTCTGAGATTTTATGACGGATATGTTAGTTGTATATTTGCTATATTTAGCCCAAGGTTCCTATCTTGGAAAGATACTCTTTTATAGAATCTATGACGGTTATGACACGTCATAAGATGATGTAAGAGGCTAGATTTAGTCTTGGGCACTCAACCTTTTGCATGGTTGTTTTTGGACAAGTGTAAGATGTTTGTAAGATGGTAATTAATGTTTACAGGTTGGAGAATCTTAGGAGAGAGAAGGTGAATGCCTAGGTTGAGTTGGAAAATGTTTCTATAAGTATTTTCCATGTATTTTTTGCTGCAATATAGATTTTAGGTACTCAGGTGCTGTCAGAATGCTGTCGGATTGAAGACTTGTGGAGAGAGTTGTGTGGTTGATGTATTGTACAATATTGTTGAGATTAATACAAACTTGTGCCTCTTTCCTGGTGGAGTTTTTTACCTGCAAGGGTTTTCTCCATGTAAACACTGTGTCATTGTGTTGAGTTCTTCATGTTTGACATCTTTTATGTAGTGGGTTTTATGTTTTGTTACAATGTCCATTGTTAATGCACACTTAAGATTGTTGAAATTTATCTTGAATCAGATTTCCATTGAAGTGGTGTTGCTTTCATTTCTAACATTAGGTATCAGAGCCTGGCTAGATTTGACTCTTGGGTGGTAGTGTGGAAGCTATAGCTACAGTGGGAGTTTTGGTTGTGTTTATTTTGTAGATCTTGTGTTGTTATTATGGCTGCATCCACTGTTGCATCAACCTCTCGATTGGACATTGAGAAGTTCAACAGAATGGGGTATGAGTTGTGGAAGCTGAAAATGGAAGATTTGTTGGAAGAAAGAAACTAGTGGTTGGCTATTCAAAAAGAGAAGAAACCTAACAATGTCTCTCAAGACGAGTGGGATAGACTGGATAAGAAGGCACGGGGAACCATCCAGTTGTGTCTTTCAGACTCTGTCTTGTTGAATGTCACAAAGGAGGAGACTGCACACAAGTTGTGGAATTGGTTGGGTGAGATCTATCAAGCCAAGAGTATGGTAAATAAACTTTATTTAAAAAGAAAATTGTTTTCCATGAAAATGCAAGAAGGTGAATCAGTTGCAGAGCATTTAAATTCTTTTAATTTGTTATTGAGTCATCTTGATTCAATAGATGTTTAGGTTAGTGAGGAAGATAAATGTATCTTACTTCTTTGTTCTTTACTTAAGTTTTGGGAGAATGTTATCCTTGCTATCACTGCTAACCTTGCGTATCCAAAATTGGATGCTCTCGTTTCAGTGTTACTGTCACAGGAATTGAGGAAGAAGAGTTCAAATAGTTCAGGGGATGCTCTTAGTGTCAGGGGAAGGTCTAAGGAAAGGGGACCTAAAGGAGATCAGAAAGGGGCTAAGGACAAGTCCAAGGGCCGGTCTAAGACTCCTGGTAAAAAGAATAGAGTTAAGTGTTGGAATTACAGTAAAAGGGGACATGTGAAGGAGTGCAGAAACCCCAAGAAATAGTGGGAGAGTGCTTCGAATAAGTCCTCAAATGCAGGTGAAGATGTTTTACTTTCTGCATGTAATCTTGTTTCTAATGATCACTGGTTGGTTGACTCAGGATGCTCATTTCATGACCCCACATAAGGAATGGTTGTCCACATATGAAGAATATGATGGAGGTAATATCTACCTTGGTGACAACTCTTCATATTCGATTGTCGGGAAAGGAAAGGTATTGTTGTGTTTCAGTGATGGGAGGATTAAAACTCTCCTTGGTGTTTTGCATGTTCCTGGATTAGCTAGAAATCTGATTTTAGTTTCGAAGTTGAATGATTTGGGAATGCATGTGATATTTGACAAGCATGGTTGCATATTGGTGAGAGAGAACTTGGTGGTAGCGAAAGGGAAGAGATTCAGGAACTTGGTTAAGCTTGAAACCACTACAATTTGTAATGCCTCCTATGTATCTAAGGCCACTACTAAAAATACATGTATGTTGTGGCACCGTATATTGGGCCACACAAGCAATAATGTATTGAAAACTATTAAGAATAAAAATTTGTTGGATGGTTTCTCCTATTCTGCTGAGCACTTTGATTTCTGTGAACATTGTGTGTTTGGTAAACAATACAGAAAATCATTTCCTTCAGGTAGCAATAGAGCAAAAGAGAAGTTGAAAATTATTCATACGGATGTGTTTGGACCTGTGGATAATGAATCTATTGGAAAATCTCGTTATTTTGTAACCTTCATTGATGATGTATCCAGATTTACATGGATTTATTTTATGAAGCATAAATCTAAAGTTTTCACTAAATTTAAGGAATTCAAAGTCTTAGAAGAGAACCAATCAGGTTTAAAGATAAAAATATTAAGATCCAATAATGGAGGGAAATATTGTTCTAAGGAATTTGATGAGTTTTGCAAGCATGCAGGTATAATTAGATAAAAGACAACTCTGTATACACCACAACAGAATGGTGTTGTAGAAAGGATGAATCGAACAATTATGAAAAGGGCCAGAAGTATGCTAAGTGATGAACAGTTGGATAAATTCTTTTGGGCAGAGGTTGTGTGTACTGCTTGCTACTTGATAAATAGATCTCCTTGTAAGGCTCTTGATTCGACACCTTATGAAGTGTGGACAGGTAAGAAACTTTCTGTTTCACATTTAAGGGTTTTTAGCTGTGAGGCTTTTGTTCATGTGCCTAAGGAAAAGTGATCTAAGTTGGATCCAAAGGCTGAAAAGTATACATTCATTGGATATGGTGATAATGTCAAAGGTTATAAGCTTTGGAATCCGCTAACCCACAGCATTATCTTTTCTAGAGATGTTATTTTTAGGGAACTTAGAGCTATTTCTGAACTTGAGCAGCCAAAAGAGAAAGAAGAAAAGGTAAAGAACGTGCACATTGATTTAGAGCAACAAGATGTACCTCGGGAAGAACATAATGATGGATTGGGGGTGAAGAAGAAGAAGATTCAAGTAGTTTTGATGAAGATGAATTTGTTGTTATAGAAGAAGTTGGTGCAGATGATCATGCAGAAGAACGAGTAGAGTCTCTTACTCCACCCTTGAGGAGATCCACAAGACAACAGAATTTAGTTGACAGGTATAGCCCACCAGATTTTCATTGTGTATATGCTTTATTGAGTACTAATGATGAACCTAGATCCTACAGGGAAGCTATTTCTGCAGATGATAGTGAGTCTTGGCAGCTAGCCATATGGGAGGAGATTATGGCTTTAGACTCTTGTAACACTTGGGATCTTGTTCGTTTGCCCAAAGGAAGAAAGGCCATAGGTTGTAAGTGGGTCTTCAAGAAGAAGTTTGGAGCAGAAGGGTCATTAGAGAAGTACAAGGCTAGACTGGTAGCCAAGGGCTACTCCTAGAGAGAGGGAGTTGCTTTTGGTGAGATATTCTCTCCTGTTGCTAAATTAACTTCTATTAGATTTCTCTTATCCATTGCTGCAACTTATGATTGGGAGATTGAGCAAATGGATGTTAAGACTGTGTTCTTGCATGGAGATCTTGAAGAAGAAATTTATATGCAACAACCTACAAGTTTTGAGGTAAAAGGAAAAGAACATTGGGTTTGCAGGTTAAAGAGGTCTCTTTATGGTCTGAAACAGTCCCCTAGAATGTGGTATCAAAAGTTTGACTCATTTGTTTCAAAATTGGGTTTTGTTAGAAGCGAGGAGGATCATTGTGTTTACATTCATTGTGTTGATGATTCTATACTAGTTATTGCTTTGTATGTTGATGACATGTTGTTTTTCAGCAATACTAAGGGTATGATCAATGAGCTTAAAGCCCAACTTTCAGGTGCATTTGATATGAAAGATCTTGGTGCTGCAAGGTATATTTTGGGAATGGAGATCAGGAGGGATAGAGTTAACAGAAAGCTTTGGTTGTCACAAAGTAAGTATGTGAATACTATTTTGAAGAGGTTTAGTTTGCAGGACTGTAACCCAGTTAGAGTTCCTTTACCCATTGGTACTAAGCTTTCATTAGATATGTGTCCAAATATTGAGGATGATCTTGAGGATATGTCTAATGTGCCATATGCTAGTGCTGTAGGGAGTTTGATGTATGCAATGGTTTGCACTAGACCAGATATTGCCCAAGCAGTGGGAGTTTTGAGCAGATTTATGTCTAACCCTGGTAGATAGAATTGGAATTATGCGAAGAGGGTGTTTAAATATCTAGTAGGTACTCCTGATTATTGTTTAGTTTATTCTGGTACTGATAGTGCTAACAAATCTTTGGACATACAGGGTTTTGTTGATGCAGATTGGGTAGGTGACTTAGACAGTCGAAGGTCCACTACTGGCTATGTGTTTACTCTATTTGAAGGAGTAGTGAGTTGGATGAGTAAGAGGCAGCCTAGAGTTGCTTTGTCCCCCACAGAAGCAGAGTATATGGCTGCTACTCATGTCTCTAAGGAGGTAGTTTGGTTGAGGAGACTGTGTACAGGTATTGGTTTTGATTGCAAGATCATTCAGATTGGTTGTGATAGCCAGAGTGCTATCTATTTGACCAAGAATCCCATGTATCATGCTCAGACTAAGCATGTTGATGTTTAATATCACTTTGTTCGAGAGTTGGTTGCAAATGGAGAGATTGAGCTAAAGAAGATAGACACTCAGGAGAATGTTGCAGATTCATTGATCAAGCCTATGAGCACAGAGAAGTTCGTATGGTGTAGAGAGGCCATGGGCCTTGTTTCTAGTGCCTGATTATTTTTTATTTTGATTTCCTATGGGTTGATTTACAATGTATAATGTCAAGTGGGAGAATGTTGGGATAAGGTGCCATTAACCTTGTAAATCCCAATATTGCATTTATTCCATTTATTATATGTAATTTGTAATTATCCATGAGGAGATGTACTAGTTTCACTGGTAGGAGTATTTCAAAGTAACCAGAGGTAATTACAGAGTGACTTTTACTATTGGCAAATGTAAAAACTCGAAGTAAATGAGGGTAGGCATGCTCCCTTCAAGAATCTACTATTTTTGGCATGTATGACAACTGTCATAATGTTTGGTAAGTGAATCTATGACAGCTGCAAGTTGTCATAAGATTCTGAGATTCTATGACGCATATGACGGATATGTTAGTTGTATATTTGCTATATTTAGCCCAAGGTTCCTATCTTGGAAAGATACTCTTTTGTGGAATCTATGATGGTTATGATGCGTCATAAGATGTTGTAAGAGGCCAGATTTAGTCTTGGGCATCCAACCTTTTGCATGGTTGTTTTTGGACAAGTGTAAGATGCTTGTAAGATGGTAATTAATATTTACAAGTTGGAGAATCTTAGGAGAGAGAAGGTGAACGCCTAGGATGAGTTGGAAAATGTTTCTATAAGTATTTGCCATGTATTTGTTGCTGCAATATAGATTTTAGGTACTCAGGTGTTGCCGGAATGCTGTTAGATTGAAGACTTGTGGAGAGAGTTGTGTAGTTGATGTATTGTACAATCTTGTTGAGATTAATACAAACTTGTGCCTCTTTCCTGGTGGAGTTTTTTTACCCGTAAGGGTTTTCTCCACATAAACACTATGTCATTGTGTTGAGTTCTTCATGTTTGACATCTTTTCTTTAGTGGGTTTTATGTTTTGTTACAATCTCCATTGTTAATGCACACTTAAGATTGCTGAAATTTATCTTGAATAAGATTTCCATTGAAGTAGTGTTGCTTTCATTTCTAACAAAGACTTTGTGCTTTTGTGGGTTTCTTGGTTACTTTACTCTGGTATCATTTTGAGTATTCTTACATTTATTCAATTTGGATATTGTTTATTATTATTCCAGCAAGTGGTTTTTAAGTTTGTCATACTTTGTGAGAATTAAGAAGAAACATCTTTTCTGAAAAAAGAGAAATAGATGATATGGATCCATCCAATGGTTAGTTTTTAGTGTACATAAACCTAGTTAAGTACTTGTTGATTGTAGTGAACAATGAGAAGGGAGCATCCTCTTTCTAAGAGGAGAGATTAAATCTCATTGTACTGTGGTTGATATAACCATTTTTATTCTCAGTTAGCTGATAACAAAATATTCACCCAACACATAGTTGTAACAATTAGAGAATGGTGCATTTGGATTAGGTGGAACATACCTGTCGAAAGAGGGAGTTTTAGGCTCCCTTGAGGGAATGTTTTCTAAGTTCAAATTTGGCTCCGTCATATTCGAGGGTGTCGTAAACACCACAGAATAAATGGAACAAGCAAAGGCGAGGATGGCAATAGCAGAGACGGAAGCGGCAAACACAACAAAGATGGTTGCGAAAGAAAGAATGGCTGGATTCTTCAAGGACAAGCAAAAAGCGCAACAAAAGTTTTTGCTCTTCACGTTAGGTTCACCAAAATATGTGGTGAATCTGACGTTAGAAGTGAAAGTGGCAATGAATGAATTTTTAAAGTGAAAATGCAAACCACTCATCCTAAAAGGATTTGTAGTTTCACGTCGGGTTCATCGAAATATGTGCACTCAAAAACACAACTCGGTACCCTGGGGTGGTTGAGTCAGCTTTGGCGAGCACATGGACCCCTCTCCTTGCCATGGGGTGAACCTCCACGTCACTCCCACTCTCGTGGAAGTAGCCAGTTGAGAGGAGGCGAGACACGGGGGTGGTCCTGCTCGCTTGACAGCTAGACTTCGCAGAGAGTGGTTGACTGATCCTAGGGCCTTTCTTGTGTATTGATTCTAATATGGTGCTCTGTGACTGTTGTAGTTGAAATAATTGTATGACCCGAAGGGTCACTAGTCAATGTTCTCCTATTTGGATTCTAAAGATTCCAACGTTGTGTGGGTTGACGATTGCTCTCATTTATGCTTCTATTAGGTTGGAGTTGTCCTTCAAATTTTTGGATGATGACTTATGCTTGGAGTAACCTCAACCTATGTTGTTATGAACCTGGATTGTCAATTGGTCATGTTGTGGTCTAGGGTGAATTTCCTCAATCCCTTCGAGGATTGCCCTCACCCACTTGCCTCTAATCCCATGGCACATTCGTCAGCCCATACTGAGAGAGAGTTGGTTGGAGTTGAACTCAATTCAACTTAGGGTTTATGACCTAAGGTTTAACTTGCTTTGCTTTGCATTGGTTGATTAGTGTTGATTGATGTTGACCTTGTGATGACATCGAGAGTTTGCAATCTTCTTGTGACACTAATGTTTTGGTACTTTTTTGGTTTTTGAATGCATGAAAGCCTACATGAATGCAAGATAGTATTTTTGTGCTTTTTTTTGTTTTTTCTGAAAGGAAAGTGCTTTTTTAATCTAGAAACTGAAATATGTATGCAATCTAGAATGTGCTTAACTAATGCAATATGATCTATGTTTTTCTTTGGTTTTCTAGATATTTTGGATCTAATTACTCTAAGAAATTAAATTTCTTTGAAATAAGCTAAGCCAATGATGCAAAATACTTGAAGCAAACTAATCTAACAATGCAAATCCTATTTAGCCTATTAAGGAAATTACAACATCCAATTACTATTCCCAAGAGCAATTTTAAGATTAGCTAATTACTATCAAAATGAAAAAAAGAAATAAAGAACCTGGAATGTGAGATGTGTGAGCCTCCACTACCCTCAAGAATGCTTGTGTCAGAAACCTCTTTGTCCTCTTGCAGCAGTGGGGATGTCCTCTTGGCAACAACAGGGAAGGGATGCAAAAGAGCTTTAGAAAGATTGAAACGTGAGCTCAATGTGAGCTAATGAGCACTATGGCTTGCAAATGAGTAGCGTATCAACACATTGAGAATCTTTTAGCAAAGCTTAGATGAAACAATAATGAAATAAAAGGATCAAAAGTCATGTATGAGCATATGGATGCTATGTGGAGGAAAAAAACCTACAAAGACTATATGCACAAATGAAATTGCCTCTCTTTGTGCTTGAGGGAGGGGGTATTTATAGGTTGAAAGAGGTCATGAAAGGTGGGAGAGTGTAAAGTATGCATTCCTTAACAAAAGTTACTGAAGTAAATATTCCACTTAAATACATCAAATCAGGAATAAAGATAGATCTCTAAATATATCAACAATAATAAATTCCATCTTACAAATCCACGTGCTTAAACCAGGTGTTAGCACTATAAAATAATATACAATGCCCATTTTGGATCACATGCCATAAGTATCATAACAAATAATAAAGTATAATAGTCTGGTGTAGGTAATAAATAAGATCTAAATCAATGTCTTTAGCCGCCACTAACCCACATGGTTATCCGCAAGCCGAGAGGCAGGAACATGGCTCAAGCACTTTTCCACCTAACCATGAAGCAATTACACTTCCCCGGATTCCTTCATAACACGAAGGAAACCCAACCCTACACAAAATGCCTAGCAACTTGGAAACAACTGGCAGGAGGGAACACCCGATGCAACCTGATGTCTAAATGCAAATCTAAATGATGATATGCAATATCTCACAACAGGATGTGGCAGAGAAATATATAAATAAAGTTTTTCTAGACAATCTTTAATCTATTTCAATGAACATGGCTTGGCCCAAGCACTTAGAATAGTTACAGTCAAATCCTGAAAAAGAGGAAAAGCCTTCTCTGTTTGGCCACATTCAGCATCCTAGCCCAAAAGTAACCCAACACACATGGCAAAAATATACTATACCCCTAAGCATATACGTCATAATATTAAGGAAGATGCAAAAATCTATAGTTTCGATAAAAGACATGATCCTATTGTTTCAATGTGTTGATAGATGCAATTTGCAAGAAGATAACTAACTCCAACGTATAATTTAACCAATAATCACAATGACATTCAAGGTCCCTTCCTTTCAAGAAATAAAATTTAGTATGCTTGTCTAACCAGTATAAAACAAAAAAGTTTGCATAATTTTGATCACAAGAGACTCACTACTATATATATATATATCAATTTGAATGAATCTGAATTATATCCTAATTGATGCTGATTCTTTGATGCCACCTTCTCATATCACTAATCTAACATAAACCTGATATCCTTTGCATTCATACTTATCTACATACATAATAGATTTTTAACATCTCTACATACATATCTCTTTAACAAGTATCAGTTTTAAACCTATCACCGAATGCATGAGTGACTCTCCTTTAAACTAGCTCAAGAGTTGATATATGATTCAAAAATCAAGATACTAAGCATTCACTTAAGAATTTTCTGTGCTATCTACTCCCATTTTCATTAGAATCACTAGGACAACTAGATATTTAATAGAATAAAGCATTCTACCCTAAATTTACCTAGGCTAAATTAAGATTTCACTGGTCTTTTATATAGAGAGAAACCATATTACACAAAGGCACACAAATCACACATAGGTATTTGGAAAAGCAAAAAAAAAATATGGAAAGAATATTTAAGTTTGAAACACGTCGTTTACAATATTTAAGCAAGTCATTAAATTCTATAGGTTGATTTGAGCCATAGAAAGGTCATTTCAAGTGCTGCGGTGGTTTAATTCCTATAGAGGACCCAAAGAAAATCAATAACAAGACCGCATAACAAGATTTAAAGGGGTTGTTTCATTCTTATGAGGGAAGCAGTATGAAATACCAGCCGAAACATTAACAATCAGGTCGTTTGCTTTTAAAAGAAATACTGTTAAAATTAAAAAGGGAAAGTTGTTTCAAACAATTCCAAGGCTGAACTAAAGAAAGAGTAAGGATGTGTAAGGGGAAGCCGTTAAAGTAAGGAGACTGCATTTCAATGCTTTAGAAAAGTCATTTAACAACTCGTAAAATCCGATCAAAAATTAGTCGCATCACACTGAAATGGACGCTAAAAGTAAATCTTAGAGATCGATTTGATACAAAATTCCTTGGTTGATGTCAATGGGATTCAGGGCCAAAGTTTAGAATGCCGACAAGCATAACAGACAGGGGTTCATTTTCACAGCAAAGGGAGCAGTTCTTAATCCAAGAATGGCATTAGCTAATAAAAGGAGGCTGCTACGATCCAATGATGGCCGCTTTAAATAGTATGCAGACCACATACATCATAGAGAGGGTGTTAAATACGATATGAGGCCTCAAAACATATAAAATACAACAAAACAGGCCACACAAGCCAAAATAGCAGGCCGCCAAAGCTATAACCAGGCCGCTTAGTAATTATACAGGCCAATAGAAAGGCGTCTCAGTTGCTTTAGGAAAAAAAGAACAAACTATAATAAAAAAGACTATGTGGAAGGTCATAGATCAGACCTTTTGCAACAAAAGGGTAGTCCAAAAGAATAAGATGAAGGCATTTATTAGTCAAAGAGGCTAAACTTCCAAGAAGCTACATGCCGATCTAAATAAGAAAAGAAGTTTAAGATATCATAAATTGGTTCCAACAATTAATTTTAATCTGCCAAACAATGAAATAAAAACACCATAGATCACATAGGAAAGAAGAAAGTTAGAAAAGAACCTAGAAGTCTTGTTGTAATGTTAGGAATCTCTTCACCCTTCTCTTTGTGTCCCTCTTCTTATTTCTCTCTCACTGTATTTTCCTGTATCCTTCATTGTTGTCTCCGTATATTACTTTTCTCTGATAGTTTTCTTGCTTTTATCCCCCCACCATGCCATTATATTTGGCATTATCAAAGTTTGGAATGCTTAGTTCTCATAGAGTTTACTTCTTTGAACAAAGCGCATGGTACTTTTCTTAATTTGCATGCCCTTGCTTTTTATTTAATAGCTAATTATATATAGTTTATATATATAAAGTCTAACATAGTTTATATTATAAGATTTCTTTATTTATACCTCTATATACTCTCGTATATTCATAATACTATAACAAAATATTACACACACACAGATATATATATATATATATATATATATATAGTACTTTTACATCTATAAACAACTATATTCGCATCTATATAAATTCCTCCATTATTTAATTATATTGTACGCATTTATATATATACATATATAAAACTTAAACCAAGGAATCACGTTCAAATTTTAATCCTCATGAACCTGAACAAACCTATTATTACATTGCAACTATTACTATTCAAAAAGGACATGAACACATATTGATTTTTATGCATGAGACATAATCGCATTAATGTAAAAGATTACATATTCTTTATCCAATCCACATAAGTCAAACACGTCAAACAAATGCTCAGAAGGTTATGCTACCAGATCCTGAATGAAACCAATCAAAAAGCAAAATGACATGATATTATGATCTAGGTGTGTGCAACATCGGGGTTCCATCCTATCAGTTCTTGTCGGGCGGCTAAAACAACTCTACCTCAGCCATGTTCTCATCTTCGACAAGTACCTGTGCTCAATCGCACTTAACTCGCATCAATAGATTAGTCTCAAAATAATAGCCGAAGCTTGATAAAATATAATCCATTATCACATACATTTTAATCCATATAAATCATGTCAATTACCTGTTATGCATTTGTAATTTACCCACATAGTAAAACATTCAAGATGGTAATCAATAGTTCGAGTTATAAAAAGATTATAGAAGATCGAGACGTGACAGAGAGAATGAAGAGTTAACTCCCTTGATTAGAGAGTTAACTCAGATGATTAGGGAGTGAACAAGCCAATATAGCTTAACACTGAAGCAAAAATGGAGTTAGCAAGAGTACACGAGTTGATGAGTAGGGATAAAAGGAGCTAATTATGCATGTTTGGAATAGTTAACTCTATGTTTAGGCCAAAAACTCATGCAAGCAGGAGGAAAAATGAGTCAAAACAGAGGATTTTATCGTCCAAAACTCAAGTTTCTCCACGGCTGGAAAAAATAACAGGGTCACCCAGGGGTCACCCCTTTTACCAGTCTAGGTCGCCTGAAGACAACCCATGGGCAACCCACAAAGGGGAGGTCTTGGGTTGGAAAATAGGGTTGGAGATTATCAATTAAGAGAAAAGGAGGTGAACTGCCTCCGAAAACTAGTCGAAAAGTGGTCAAAATCTAAATCTCCACTTGCAAAAGTCAAATCTCCCAAGGAAGATCCTGAAATAATAGGGGGAGATTTGTCCTGGTTGACCAGAACTAAAAATTGAAAGTTGGAGATGGCTTGGGAGGTCCTCTAGAGGGCTCCTAGGGGTGGGATTGGATGAAAAACACTAGGGAAGGGTCAAATCACAACAAATAGATGAATACAAGGCTTAGCGATGAAGTTGCAAGCATAGAAATAGAAGTCAACAAGTGTCAAAAAGGTTTCAAAAGCGGGGGAAGAGGTTAGTACAACAAAAGGAAAAAAAAGAGAGGGAAAACTCATATGTTACCTAGAGAAATATTATTGAGAGGGCATTATTTCATGTTTACATGTACGTGACAAGGATTATGAGTCATCATGGGGTCCTTGTGGAGGTTGTGCGTGATTTTGGTGCTTACATATTTGCCCCTTGGGGATGGTAGTCTACATGAAGGGTAGATACCATTACTGAAATAGGCCTTACATGTTGTCAATTTTTTGCACTAGTACCTACAATAACTAGCATTAGTTCAACATTTAAATATATCAAAACAAGTAATGAAAACTGAAATGACAAACATACTATAGATCCGTGAGTTCGCTTAGCTATTTTCTTTTGTTGAGGAGACCTATAGAGATGAAAGCATGCAAAATGAGAGCATGAAAGATGCATAAAAGAAACAACTATTTTTTAAAAGCATAAAACAAACTAAGCTAAGAGAAGAAAAGAGTGGATAAATTAGAGTGAACGGAGTGAAACACTGACATAATTGGTCATGTAAGCAGTCGTTGGAAAGATATCACCGAGGAGATTGCAAAGATGGCTGCTACTTCTTCTGCCACTAAGAATCAAGTGCACAATTAGTCAAGAACCCTCGTCGAAGTTACACTAGTTTTCTTTTTGTGGAAAATCTTGTGAATGTGTCTGTTTTTGTCAATTTTTCTTGTTGCATTGTCCTTGTCGTTTATAGTAGGATTGATCTTTTGTTTGTCAAAATCAATCAAAAGTTACAGTTTTTAGAGCATTTTTAGCATGAGGGGAAGTGGAAAAGGGTTGCCCCTTTTGCCAGTCCAAATCACCCGGGGGAGATTTGGCTAAGCAATAGGGTCACCCAATGGAGATCTAGTTGTGCAACAAGGTCGCCTAGGGGAGATCCTGTTATACATCTGGGTCACTCGGGGAGATCTATCTTGATGAAAGGGGTGACCCAACCAGTTCACTTTTGACTGAAATTTGAAGTTTTCTAACATTTACAACACTCTATTTTGGTCTAATTTCTACACCGAATTCATCAATTTATTGCAATTTCTGTAGGTTTTATGTGTTTTTTTGTGAAATTTTTGCAAGTTATATGGTTTGATGGGATGTAATGAAAGTTTTTTTTTCGATGACAGGATATGGGCATTTGATGTAATGCAAACCGTGAGCAATAGTGGCTATTTGAGATGTATGATTCTTTATCTCCTAGTGATCTTGCTATCTTGAATAGGGCAGGCTTAGAGAGGATTTGTCAGGTTCATGTTGTACATCCTACCTCTCGTATCTGTTGTGATATCTTGACTTATTGGGATGCTGATAGGAAAACCTTCAGGTTCCCTCAAGTTTTAGGGAAGTGGACCATTACATTATACGATGCTTACCGCATCTTAGGAGTCCCTATGAGAGGACACCCACTTGTTCTTCCTACTAGCGAGTCCATTAAGGACAAGGTATCTTAGGCTTTGATCATGGGGGTGAGTCATCCTAAGGAGAAGACAGCAGTTCAGCTCACTACAGTACCTTAGCTTCACATTCCTCTCTTAAGGAAATACCTTATTGGCTTGATTGCATCGAGGTTATCGGGAGACTAGGCCTCGACTCGTCTTAGATGGTGTTGGGAACCCATCATTCAGTGCATAGAGCAAGGTACAATTTTTGCATGGGGTGCCGACATCCTTGCTATGGTCTATCATGATTTCTATCGCATTGCTTGCCATGGGGATCTTGCCTTTAGGCACTCCACTCTGATCATGACTTAGATTTATCAGCACATCAAGCCTTATCAAAACTAGCTTCCACTTCCTGATCCTAGACTTCTGAGAGCTACCAGATGGGCTTGAGTCAGACACTTTAATACTTCCTTACATGCTATGGCTACTCTTACTGATGCAGACATGACCTTTGATCCTTATGTGGATATGGAGGGCACTTGGTCTCATGACAGACAAATTCGAGATTACTGTCGCAGTGTTTTTGAGATTTCTGATTGTAATGGATTTGTCGAGGCTCACCGTGTTGAGCGAGTACTTCAACAGCTAGGAGATGACTTTCTAGAGGACTTTCCCCCGATTCCTACTTGCTACCGGTCTATCTAGGAGATGGGTGAGGTCAACTAGAGACCTACTATTTGGACTCCTTTGACTCCTGGGGTTTTGATTACCAAAACTTCTAGGACCCCAAGAGGTGGACAGAGGGCAGGGAGAGGAGCTCCCTCCCAAGGAATTGTTGTCTTAGAGGACACTAATTCAACCGATGAGGACTATGATCCTAAGAGGGATGATTAGTCAAATGATGCCTCAGTTAGAGACAACCAGGAGGTTGATTCAAATAAGGAGGAGATACCAGGGTCTACTTCTTCAGGTCTTAGACCTCCTCCTTCTGATGATGAGATGCGACGCATTGATCCCACCTAGTAGTCTGGCGATCCTCATAAGTTTATTTTGTTTTCATACTTCACAATGTACCCCTTCATTAAAATTATGAATCATCATTCCTTCTTTCTTTGTTTTTGTTTAGGTAATGCTAAAGAATGGAGGACCTTCTTTTGTGACACTTCTGTTGATTTAGTTGGTCCTTTTATTGCTCTATCATGGGAGTGACTTCTTCTTGATCCTAGAGTACCTTCTAGAGCTAGTCGACACATGGATATCTTTGTACTTGCCTACCATGGGTGCAAGGAGAACGCCACTATGAGAAAAGAGGATCACACTTTTTGTCACACACCAAAATTTGACCATGTTTTACTTTTTACTTGCACGTAATTAGTAGTTGATTTTACATAATCTAATGATTTGACATCATATAGAATGTCAGGATAAATCAACAATATCATGAGTTTATGATTATATGCATAGAATTTAGACATGAGATTATATGTTATCATGATTATATATTTATAATGAATATGGATTAACTAATGATACACTAATCCCAGTTTGGTGATTGTAAGTTGTAATCAGGAAACAAGGTTTTTACACTCCAAGAAAGAGAGGGAAAGCATCATCGAAGAGAAGTGAATAGACATATGGAAAGGATAGATTGTTGCCATCTAAATCTTGTGCTTTTATTATTAGTGAACCCTCGTCAAGTTTGGTAAGTTAGATTCAATTTTTGGTCTAAGTTGGTTATTGATTTGATGTTGGGTTCTTTAGTTTGGGTTTTGTTGAAAACCTATTTGGGATAGCATGACCATTGACAAGATATAGTTGATAGTTGTCAGTTCCTTAAGTGATGTGAATATAGTTTATTTTTCTATAGCAAATTATGTATTAGTGGTTAAACTACTTCCTTATCATTGATTTCTGATAAGTTTCTCATTTTGATAATCTATCTTTGTAGTGGTTACACCAAATAGAGAGGAGGATAATATCTAGACCCCGTTCTCGTATTTCGACGAAGGTTAGAGGCAACATAGGTATACTTTGTATACACCTTTGTTATGTTGATATATATATATATATTTAAAAGAGTAATAGTTTAAACCTTTGTTGTTGTCGTTTGAGCTTTTTATGGATGATGGTTAAAGGCAAATTAATGCAACCATTTCTTGTTAGTAGTGGAAGCTCCACTCCTTTCTCTCCACCGTGACAAGGAGGAACTTTTCATTAAGAAAGAAGAGTGGTCTTAATGACCAGTCACTCTACTTTCTAACCAATCACATTATGGAGAATTAAGAGAAGAGGGATATCAGTTAGGAATCTCAGGGAGTGTGGCAAGATTGTAGCCTTTTTAAAAGATACATTATCGATGTTAAGGCAGGGTGTTGATTTCAGTTCAAAGGAGAGGACTCAAAAGTTAGAGAGATAGGCCTTTATGGTAAAAAGAGAAGGAAGAAAAACTCTGTTATCACAGAGAGAGGAGAACTTTGAGTTGTGGTTACTAACAAAGATAGTACTGAGAGTAGAAGCTTAGTTCGTATATCCACAACAATAGTAAACATTGGGATTTTGTGACGGATATCCAATAGTGAAGGAAAGGTTGAGCTCATCGTTGAGAAAAAGAAACGAGACTTTGTTTACCTCTGTTCATAATAGGTCATTATCTTTCTTTTGGAAAACTTTATTTAGTTTGAGTTATATTACGAATGTATTTAGCTTTATTATTGCTAAGCTCAACAGTAAGGAAAGTTTAGATAATGTTGCATTTGATTACCAAGCCAATAAGCATAGACTTACCTTATATCTATAGCGGGCCAAGAGGATTAGTAAATACTGTGATTAGATGGCCAATAGTTATATGTCCATTTCTGTGCCTATGTGGTCAATGCAATATGCTATGTCTATTTTTGTGCCTATGTGGTCAATGCATTATGCTATATCCATTTTTGTTCCTATGTGGTCGATGCAGTATGCTATATCCATTTTTGTGCCTATGTGGTCGATGCAGTATGCTTATATATCCATTTATGTGCCTATGTGGTCGATGCAGTATGCTTATTGTTCATTCTGTGTTTATGTGGTCGATACAATATGTTTATTATTGTTAGTACATAATGAGCAATAAACTTTACAATTAGTATACTTTGGTATATGTCCAGTTAGATTTAATTGAACTTAGTTTAATGAACCATTGTAGTCAGTTTTAGGACTGTCTTATTCCTACTTGATTGCCTAGAATGTCCGAGAGTTAATGGAAACCATTGAGCATGGTAAACCTTTTCAACCTGTAGGGTCTTGCTTGGCAGTAGATCAAGAGATGATTGATCTTAGTTTAAAACTACTGTGTAATATTTTTGTAAACCTTGATAGAGAAGGCCAAGTAGATGTTAACTTAAAATATTTTAGTTTAGTAGAGAAGCTAAGAAGGGTTAAATCTATTTGTGGACTTCTAGAACCCTGTGAAGACTTAGTAGTCGAAACCCAAGAGCTTAACTAGAGATGGTTGTTAACTCAAAAAGGTTTTATATTTATATAAGTTTTATTATTTATGATTATAAAGTTTATGATATCTATTTTCTTAATGTTATAGAAAAGATAATGATATCGTTGAGAATTATTAAAGTATAGAGTTATGATATCACTTTTTGTATATAACAACAAGGAGATAAATTGTTATGATGTTCGAAGGACATCAGACATGAGTTCATAATCTATTCTAAAATGAAGAACAGTGAACTCAAGAAAACTTAGGAGATTGAAGGTATTGTATTGTAAATATCTTAGACTCGAAACATATTTAGATTTTATGATTGACCTTAGTCAAGATTATTATGTTATTCATAGTAAACTCATAATCTTCGTATCATGAATAACGAGGATTCAAATAGTGCCTAAATGGTCTAAGGAAGACTAGAGAGTACTACACTCGTGATTGTATTATTATACATTCCTATCCGTAGATAAAGAGAGTTGAGATATTACGATAATTTGGGTTAGAGAAGTTAAACCCTAGAATTATCTAGAAGGCTTTTTAAAAAACTTACAAGTCTTAAGTTGGTTATGACTTGATTGTAAAGTTATGTCTAGAAGACCATAGTTCAAGACAATGAAGATTAGTAAAAATTTAAGTCATCCTTTGAAAGATTTCAAAGATAAGGTCGACAACTTGATATTTAGTACATGGGTGTTTAATCATTTTTGAGTCTTGGGTAGAATGATAGGGAGTCATAGACCTTGATAAATGCAAGAGTGCATCTAGGGACTCTGAGAAAAAGATTTAAATCATCTAATCTTTTACAATGAGTATGTATATCCTAGATTAAGGATTAAATCTTAAGTCCGATTGATTAGGATTTGAGTTTAGACTGGGCATTACATGTCTAAGAGTAACTAGTCAAAAATGACAAAATTGTAGGATGAGATAGTTATTAAGTCAAGTTAGAGGTGCGTGAACACACAACTATGTTTATTGCAAACGTCTATTTATATAGAAACTTTGGCCAAAGTGATGCATTTGTCTTTGCATGCATTAGTCGGTTCATAGTGTCTAGATGGCATAACCCGTCAGAAGGATCATACTTAGCTAAAAGTTGTTTAGAGTTGTATGATCGATTGTGTTACATAGGACACAACACTAGGACTCAAATGGCAACCCATTGGTTCTCTATGTCTATACTCTTCATGAAGGGTAGGGCCACTTCTAGTAGGAAGATGTATGGGGGACCGTTGGTCTATGGTTGGAGGTAAAGCACTTGGATGATGCTCTCCCTCTGCAGTAGAAGACTCGTCGAGACTTGTGCAATAGATATCTAGATTCCATGAGTAGTATTCTTTATGTTTGGATGTAAAATTATTCTCATTGCTAAGTGCAATTTATGTATTGGAAATGTAAAGTGAAATAATTGTCACTATGATTTATCTTTGAATATATTGAATTTCAAGGTTGAAAAATATTCAGAAAAAGACATGTATTTATTCTTTGAATTTATGTAAATGACAAAAAAAAATTATGTTAACCATGTTCATTTACTTTTTGGTAATTTGTTGAGTGAATTCGAGTATTATGAGAAGGCATGTTACATATGGTATCATAGCTAACCGGGTTCAACACATGGACCTAGGAGCTCGCTACGAGAAAACTTGTCAACATTAAGCCGATAGCTAATATTTGAAATTGGTTTTATGCCAGAATGGCGTGGAGAAGAACCAAGAGAACCGCCAGAAACTCTGTTCCCTAGCATTTTCCCAAGTTAGTAGTTAAGAAAGAACCTATTGAGGAGGTTGAACTCAAGGAGCATATTAATTATGTTGAGGGTGCATGGCTGGAGGATTATGAGACTTTGGCTGACACTTTTAAGCGTATACGACTAGAAAGGAAACAACATATCAAACTAGCCAAGAAACCCATTGTTCATACTTGTGTTGTTAAACCAAGTAAACCTTCTGCTAGACACGACATGCCATTTGGATATGGTCATGATGCCCATATTTTAGGAAAAGAGGTGTTGGAGTACTTGCGTGTACATCCACCCTCTAAGTTTGTTTTATTGGATTCCGATGGAGAAGAGGAACTTGAGGAATATCCTTTACCTGACAATGACATGTAGTCTTGTTGTGTTAATTACCTAAATAAGGATGTAATTATACCCAGAATAATTATAATAAAGATGGAATTGTTTTGCTCAACTCTAAGTTTTTAAGAATGGATTTTATTTATGAATTTTGAACTAATGAGATGCATTGCTCTAAATTTTAATTCATAATTTAATATAAATATTAGGTGCAATAGAGAGTATCATCATGGTTCGAACTCGAACAACTCTTGACGAATCCTTCTGAAAACCCTATGGCTAAGCTAGATTAGATATTGACCATGTTAAATGAAACCAAGGAAAGGCTTGGAAATTTGGAACAGGAGGTTAAGGGTCAAGGTAGATCTAAAGCAATACACAAGGATTCACATCAAGGAGATGATGAATATGTCCATTAATCTAGTATTCATATCGAGAAAAGGGAGAATGTTGATAAGACTAAGTCTCAAGGTGAGTTGAATCCTTTTGAAAACCCTATGGATAAGCTAGATTAGATATTGACCATGTTAAATGAAACCAAGGAAAGGCTTGGAAATTTGGAATAGGAGGTTAAGGGTCAAGGTAGATCTAAAGCAATACACGAGGATTCACATCAAGGAGATGATGAATATGTCCATGAATCTAGTATTCATATTGAGAAAAGGGAGAATGTTGATAAGACTAAGTCTCAAGAAGAGAAGAGAAGTAGACTTGCATATGAGCTATCCAGAGATATGAAGAAAGTCACGCCACCTAAGTTCGATGGAACAGAAAGTGGTGATGCTGCTAAAGCTTGGTTCACAGAGATGGAAAAGTATTTTAAGATCTGAAATTACTCTGAGATAACCAAGGTAGTATGAGGTGCATTTCAATTGGCAGGAGAAGCATCCATGTGGTGGATCTGTTGGAACCACGATTGCCGTTAGACCAAAAGATCAACCTGTTAATCTCTGATACAACCACGAGAGACAATGAATCCACGGGAGGCGGTTAGACCATGTCACGAATCCCACGGGGAGCACTGACCATATGCCAACAAATTCCCCCCATCATCACCCAGGGGGATTCGAACCCGTGACCCAAGGCTCTGATACCAATTGTTGGAATGCACAAGACAACTAGGAGGGGGGGTGAATCAGTTGTAACCAAAACTTAACTTCTTATATACATCAAAACATCAACCACTCAATCACTGTTGTTATGATTTAACCATGAAATCATGAAAACATAAACTTAAACACATCCACACATTCAACACATAAGACACCAGATTTTTACGTGGAAAACCCAAAAAGGGAAAAACCACGGCGAGGGTTAAATCACAATATAAATGATATATCAAAGTTACAACAAGGCTCACTGCCCAAGGACTCACTGTCCAAAATGCTCACTACAACAGGCTCACTGCCAAAAGAAGAGGCTCACTGCCAAAAGGGCTCATTGGCGGAAGTAGAAGATAGTTACAATGAGAACAAATCTCACAACAACTAGAGATCCACTACGAACTCAACTAAATCTATCGCAACCACTCTGCAACAAGGTAGACTCCTTTCTACTCACTATCATACACACACACTTCGCATCTCTGGATTACACCTGCAACAAATGATGCTTCTCATGCAACCATTTCGACTATCTCAACAACTTCACTTGATTTCCCAATCATCTAACTCATATTTATACATCCGCAATCTTGGAAACAATCTTCAAGGTCAGAACAAACAACAACCTTAACCAATATTCAAATTAGGTTTGGACCTAAACATTCCCGTGGTGGAAAGGAATGAATGCGGACCACATCATACCTTAGTTGGGATTCAAATGCAATCTCCCACGCAACAACATGCTTCCACAAACTCCAAAGCATAATCACAAGTAGTGAAAACAACCAGGTCGGCCAAAATTGACGTTAACACTAAGACCTTTAGGAACATGCTTCAACCATGATCCAAATTACAATTTGCGGACTAATCAAAAAGCAGGAACACGATCTAGAGACATCCACAAGCACGTTACAATCACCGAGAGCTTCCGCACAACCTCCAAATTCTCATTCCAAAAGATTCTTCAAACTGAACCACTTAAACAATACTGTCAACCACTGTCACAAAGAAAAGATAGCTTGTGGAGCACCAAATCACAAACCACTTCAACTGAAGACACATAACATCATCCCAAACTTAACTCTAGAACCACAAACTATAAAACTTAAATGCAGAGAGATGCGAAACAAAATACATTCTCCCTGTCACCATTGAACACTCAGAAAATAGTTTTTACTCTGGTGAACAAAACTCACTCAAATCTTCACACCGGAAGCTCAAACTTGAAACATAGCAACTATAGACATCCCTTAACACAACTTCCAAACCGCAGACAAAGATATTCAATCTCCAAGATATGCAGAGCAAAACACTGCACTGTTCTGGGAGGCAGAACAATTCTACAACTGCACAACTTCTCAAACACTTGCTCAAACTCATCCAAACAACTTCCTTAGATGCTGACCTTAGGTGTTGAAATCAATGACAACACTTACTACTCATACTTGCAATAGGATGAACAAGAAAATGGAACTGGGGTTAAGTTCTTTGAGCTTAACCTAGGATCAGTTTGTGGTCCTATTTCGCCAAAGATGGTTACCACAACTTTTCTTTGACCAAAAGCTAACAAATTTTTAGAATATGAGAGAAGGGGGTATGTTAGTGGTTGAATATTGGGCAAAGTTCACCCGTCTCCTGAAATATGTGCCTCAAATTCAGAAAGATGAAAGATTTAGGATCAGGAAATTTATTTTAGGGTTGAATGCCCAGATAGGTGGAGAAGTGAATGTGCATGGTCCTACCACTATGGACCAAGTTTTGGAGAAAGAAATCAAGTAAGAGCAAAAGTTGAAGTCAATTTTTACATATCACGAGAAGAATCACAAGAGGTTTAATAAGACAAACTTCTCAACCATTCAAGAAAAGGAATGGAAAGCAAGATATGTATAGGAAAAGTGACAAGGATTCCAAAAATAACAGGAATGGGCCCAGAAATGAGAAGAAGAGCAATAGTAATGTTCGAAGGAAGGATAATATTTCAGGTAAACCTGCTGAGAAGCGAGGACCTCCTAGAGGATGTTTCACCTGTGGTGGAGATCACTATGCAAATCAATGTGCAACTAAGAATCAAGGAGTCCAATAGCATGGTAATGCTTTACCCACCCAATAAGCAACTTTTCAACAGAGGATCCATGTGGCATTGGACAATCACTAGGCGGAGTACCAGATTAATCCCATTGAGACAACATGTACTTTATTTGGAGTTCATGTTTCTATTTTGATTGATATTGGAGCAACTGAAAGTTTTATTTGTCCAAGAGTATTAAGTAAATTTCCTAGAAGAGCTAGTTTTATGGCTAAACCCTGGTTAGTTATTTATGCTAACCAAACTAAAGCTTAGGTAGAGCAATGCCTATTTGAAGCTAAGATTGATCTTCTTAGTTTTTCGATTGAGGTGAATTTGTTTGTAGCCCCTCTAGGTTACTATGATGTTTCTTAGGAATCAATTGGCTATGGAGACATAGAGCCAATGCAGACTATTTTGCAATAACATTTGAGTGCCTAGACAATGTAGGAAACAAAGTCTTTTTGCAAAGCACTCATTGAGAAGTCAGGATTAGGCCAATCTCTGCTATGCAACTGAAGAGGGCTAGGCGGAAAGGTTGTCAACTTTTTGTAGTAAAAAAGGAGCAAATAGAAGAGGATCCTAGTAAACAAAGTGAATCTTTGGAGAATTATCCATCCCTTAGAGATTTTAGAGATATTTTCCCAGATGAAATTTTAGGATTACCTCTGAAGAGAGCTTTTGATTTCTTAATTGATATAGTACCTGGATCGGAGCCAATTTCAAATGCCCCATATCGCATGACTACTACAGAGATGATGGAGTTGAAATCCTAGCTTCATGAGCTATTGGCTAAGGGGTTGATTAGACCCAACGTTTCTCCTTAGGAGCACCTGCAATCTTTGTTAAAAAGAAGGGTGGAACTCTGTGTCTGTGTATAGAATATCATATGCTCAACAAAGCAACGATAAAGAATAAGTACCCTCTATCGTGTATCAATGATCTCTTTGATTAGATGCATGGTGTAACAATGTTTTCTAAGATTGATTTGCGATCTGGATACCATCAACTGAGAATAAAAGATGAGGACATTCATAAGACTGCTTTTAGAACTAGATATGGGCATTATGAGTTCACATTTTACCTTTTGGACTTACGAATTCCCCTGCAACATTCATGAATTTGATGAACAACATTTTTCGAGATTTCTTAGATAAATTTGTTCTAGTGTTTCTAGATGACATTCTTATTTACTCTAAGAATGAGGAAGAGCACTTGCAACATCTGTGGATAGTTTTGCAGCAATTGAGAGAGCATAAATTGTTTGGAAATTTTCTAAGTGTACTTTCCTTCAGAAAAAGATATAGTACTTAGGGCATATAATATCAGTTGAAGGAATATCTATAGACCCTGTGAAGATAAAAGCTATACTTGAGTGGCATGTGCCAAAGAATGTGCATGAAGTGCGCAGTTTCATGGGGTTAGCTAGATATTATAGGAAGTTCATTTTGAACTTTTCTAAGATTGCAAGCCCAATCACTTTGCTTCAGAGAAAAGAAAAGTGATTTGACTGGCCAAAAAAATGTCAGGAGGCATTTGATCAGTTAAAAGAGAGGTTGACAACTACACCTATATTAAAAATTCTTGACCTAGAAAGTTAGTTTGTTGTCATCACCGATGCCTCAGGAGAAGGTTTAGGTGGAGTGCTTATGCAGAATGGGTACTTGTGGTGGCCTATGAATCTAGGAATTTGAGAATATGAGTAGAATTATGCTCCTTGTGACTTAGAGTTAGCAACAGTTATGCATGCTTTGCAAGTTTGGTGACATTACTTGCTTGGGAAACCTTTTGATTTGAAGATGGATCATCACAATCTTAAGTACATATTCTCCCAACCTCATCTGAATGCTCGACAAAGAAGATGGTTGGAATTAATATCTGACTATGACTTTGAGAAAAGATATATCAAGGGCAAAGAGAATCGAGTAGTGGACACTTTGAGTCGACGGAGACATATCTCATTGATTGTCTCTATCCACTTGGATTTCAAGGATTTGGTATTGTAGAATTCTGCAAGTGATGAATTTTATGAGCAAGTTAAGTAGACTCTCTTTGTAAATCCTCAAGACTCGAGGTATGATGGGTTATGTTTTGAACCAAATGGACTCCTAAGATACAAAGGAAGAATGTATGTTCCAAATTTTGTAGAATTAAGAAACCTTGTGTGGAAGGAAGTTCATTCCGCACCATATTTAGGTCATCCAGGAGTAACCAAACTCCTACCCGATGTGAAACCTCTTTATTTCTAGAAAGGAATGAAGAGTGATGCTGCAAGATTTGTAGCAAGTTGCCTAGATTGCTATAGACTCAAGGTTCAGCATCAACATCTAGTAGGAACTTTGTATCTGCATGATATTCCAAAGTGGAAATGGTAGGTTATTAGCATGGATTTTGTGCAAGGTCTTCCTGAAAGGAAGCAAGGTATGCGGAAATGCTTCCTACATTGATCTATTGAGGAAAGATTTATGCAAATTTTTACTTTTACAGTTACAGATTAAGATGCACATTAACAGAAAGATAATAACAACTTCCAAATGCAAACACAAAACTCACAACACAAGATATATGTGGGGAAAACCATTTCAGGTAAAAAACCGCACTCCAAAGCTACCCAATATATTATTCAGGAATTAAGAAGATTACAATATACTTGTAGAGCAAGCTTTTACAGAAGTATATTCAACCAGAGATCCAGGAGGTAACTTGACATCTATAAGATTCTTACACATAACCTCCATCTCCAACTCCTAATATATAGGAGATATAATATAGTAAACCGTTACAGGTAATTACTAAACCATGAGCCAAAACCACCCAAAAGTGGCACCCAAATTATCTCCAATCAAAGATGCCTTGTGATGTGCCAAAACACACAACAACACATGTAACTCTCCCCTTTATAGCTCTTTTATGTGTCCAACACATTTTTACATTTCCCAAAAATAGGAGGTCCAACTTCTAGAGGTCATAACTTTTGATCTAGGTGCCCGCTTAACAAACTGTTTGATGTGTTAGAAAGCTCATGAAGAGATATATCACCTTGTAACCCACTTTATTAGTTATGATCATTTTTAGAGCATTTAGGGACCTCTATTTGCCTCAAAATTGAGTTCAAAATGTTTTCAGCAGTTTTCAAAAAATAGAAACTTTAATATCTCGGTGATCGATGTATGATCTTGAGTCGAAACTCACCTGAGATGTTTACTTAGTTGTTCCACACCTTCTGGGAAAATTTTAGGTCTGGTGGTGTTCACCTGGGATTTGGGTTTTGATTCGAGTTTGTAGATTCCTGTGTGTGTTTCTTCAAACCCTTAGTGCCCAATTTAAATTGTTCCTCCATCTGCATGGAGTGTTTTACCACCTTTTCCTGTTGCACTCATGAAAAATGTTAAGTCTTGTATATGCAAATGCAAGTTGCATGTTGGCAGGCTTGTGAAATCTTAATCGGCTTCCATAAAATGTTGAAAATTTGAGTTATATGCATGTTTTAATGTATATCAGGTTGCATATACATTAGTGGAATCTTTCGCAAGACTCCCGGGAATATTCTGCACTTGTGTATATTTTCAATTGCATATCAGGTTCAAGGTGGAAGATACATTGAGGGAATATTCTGTAGAAGATCCTATGTTTGTATGTGCAGGAATAAATGTATGTCAATATACATCGGATCTTATGCAATGAAAAATATACAAGGGGGCCCGATATACATTTGCTACAGTGTAAAGGTTCATCGCCGGCACATACAATGAAAAGATACATGGGGCCTTGTATATTCGGCAACATACAAAGCAGTGGGAGATACATGTGGTAGGGCCCGCGGGCATATACAAACAGGTTTGTATATTCGGCATACAGGAGAGGCAGATACAAGGTTGAATGTATGTTTGACATACATTGGCGACATACAAGAGGGAATCTATATCGCATATCCTAAAAGATTCCTTGCTTGTATGTTAGGGGATTTGTATGTTTGCATATACAGGCCGATATGCAAAAGGAGAGACATGCAACCCGGACGCGATGAAGGAATAAGGTGCAGTGAATGAAATTTGGTATCCATGGGTTGTATAAAGTGCTTGTATATGCTGATATACAAGCCGATGTGCGGTAAAAGGGATACAAGCAAGATTTGAACCGATTCTCAAATTGTTCTAATAAAATTTGAGGTCCGACTTGTGTATAAGGTGTTTGTTTATGCTTTTGGGCATGCATATACAAGGTGAAAAGGGCAAAATAAAGGTGCGAAAGGCCAGCGATAGAAAATTAAGGTGCCTACATGGCACGATATCATTGGCTGGCGACTCTTTATGCATGTTTTGCGACTGTTGATCCCAACGATGAATTCTTTGATCGACGGCCTTGTTTTGAGCCTGCAGCAATGGATTTTTCCTGAGCGGGTGTGGCCGTTTTTGAGCGGGAAATTCTCAGTGGTACACCGTTGCTACATTTCATAGAGGCTGTGGGTAGCTGAAGCGTTAATGGCAAGGTTGCAGCGGTATGGGTCGATGATGGATGGGTCAACAACTCGTTTGAAGATGAATGTCCTTGAACGGCGGCGCGGATCCTGATTCCATCTGCTCATTCCTCTCTGTCTCCCCACAGCATTGAATGTTTTTTAGCACCATTCCTAACGCATTGAATCTGGTAGATTTTTGATTTGCCTTGTAATAAATTTTGCCAGGTACACAGTCTTGGTATAAAAAGCCAAACTGTGTTACTTGTTGGTTGTTGAAAACTGGACAAACTTTTGGCTCTATGATACAATACAACTTAGTTGGTGGCCCTGTCTTGAAAGTTCTGTAAGTTCTGTGAGTTTATGAGTCTCATGTTGTGTGTTTCATGCATAATTTAACTGGTTTCATGCTGTTTTATATGAGAAATGCACTTATTGCATGTGTTTAATCATTTGTCTCCAAGTTGTGGCTGTATTTTCTTTTGAGTCTAAATAACTAATGGTTATTTGTGATTTAGGAATATGGGTTTTCTGTATTGAATGTTTAATCTCCTACCTTTGTTCAAGGGACAAATTAAAAGTTTCAGATTAATCATTAAGAAAATATGTTGCAACAGAGATTCCTTTAAGTATGAATGACTAAACACTCTGTTTTGGGAGATATCTGTAAGACAGATATAATAAAATCCCCTTGATACCCAGTCTTTGATATATGTTTATGCTAACCATTCACATGTGTATGTCTACTAACTCTGAGCCCTGGATAGGCACCAATCTAGCCTTGCATCGAGGTTACACTCCAGGTCCTAGTTTTGCATCCAAATATAAATCCAACTCAAACTTCGTAAACAAACCTTTAGGACATTAGAAGTAGTTTTAGGATCCAAGATCCTCTGTCTACAACTGAACATAGGCCCAAAGCTAGCCCCTTTGCACTTATCTCACAGTTTTGGTCTGCTTAATAGAGGATTTATCTGCTTTGTGTCAACATCCCAGCAAATACATAGATGCATTTTATAGATGTTGAATAGGGAATACCCCCCTTGGTTCTACAGAGCCTAAAGAAGAAGAGGAGATATTTATAGAGTCTATCTCCTATACTGTTGGCCCCTGGCCCAAGAATCCTATTGATCAATGATGGCTATTTTGTAGGGATTACTGGGAATAAGCATCCAGTCTGGGAAAATAACCAACAGATTTTGGCGACTCCGCTGGGGAATACTTTGTGAAAGAACCCTGATTTGAAAAGAAAATAATTCCTAGTAATAGGTAGCGACTCCGAACCAATCTCCCAACCGGTAAAGTAAAAATTTGTATGCAAGGGAGAAGATCCTAGCGTAATACTCTATTTGAAGAGTTACCCACAAAAATGATGTATAGGAAAAAGGGGACTGTTCGAGCCAGTCAAGATGGTTCTCCTAGCCCCAGGAAAAATGAATTTATTCAGGACAATCCAGGATCTTTAGAGCAGACAATACCTCTTTTTTCAAACACTGAGGCTGAAATTCAGAATGTGTATGAGAGACAGCAGGGTGGTGGATTGAGAATAAGGTTAGAAGTGTTTCAGGAACGCCCTTTCCATGACTCCCCTGATAGATTTGAAGAAGCTGAATCCCTAAGGGATGATGAGAATGATGATCAGAATGTGATAAAACCGTCCTCTTCTATGCCTAGAGAGGAGGAACTAGCTGATGAAATTAAGAGCTTAAGGGCAGAATTAGAATATCTGCAAGTAGTGAAAATCAGAGATGACATGAGAGAGAAAGTGCAAGCCCTGAGAGTTGCTCAGAATGATTCAATTGCTACCCTTGAAAACACAAATGTGCAGAGAAATCAGCAAAGGAATGAGGTCCATGATCAGCGTAATGATCAAAGACAGAATGCAAATAACATAAGAGCTCCATTAAATAATGTAAGAAATTAGAATGCAAATAGAAATGCCAATGCTAACCAATTTGGTAGACAGCCAATGCAGCTGGACAGATTCAGACAACTAGTCTTTGATGGCATTCCTGGTTATCCTAATCCTATTGACAAACATGTGAGGCTGCAAGTGCCTAAATTTTTAGGAAATAATACTGTGTCAGGTGAAAACCATTTAAAATCTTTTCAAAATATCATGGATAACTTTGAGGTTGAGAATGAGGATGTTTTCATGAAATCATTCATGCAATCCTTAGTTGATGAAGCCAAAAAGTGGTACAAAAGTCTGCCTGACAGAAGCATTTCATCATGGGATGAATTTAGGAGAATATTCAAGGAACAATATGGTGACAAAACTGATCCTAGTTTCTTCATTAATGAATTTACTGGCATTGCCAAAGGATCAAATGAACAAGTTGCTGATTTCAATGCTAGATTCATGAAGGTATTGAATAAATTGCCACAGGACTTGAGGCCTAATGAACCTATGTGCATAGTGTTGTACATAAATGCTTTTGATGCCAAGACAGCTTATGGATTAAGAGACAAGGGACCTCACAGCCTCAGAGATGCCTTCAAAATTGCAACAAATATTGAAAATAACAGAAAAGTGTTTGATAAGACAAACATAAGAGATGATGTGAAAATTCTGTAAAATCCAAATAATAAATCTCAGAATAGTCAAGGCAGTGCATCTACTTCTGAAGATAAAATAGATAAATTAACAAATGTTGTTAAGGACCTGAATTATAGAATAGCTAAAAATGAAAAGGGGATAGGTCCTGACAGGCCAGTTTACCAAAGGCAAGAAAGAAGACCATCATTACATGATATGTCGTATCATACTAATTGGCGTGATGGTAAACCCGTCCTCCTGCACAGCAATACAAATCCAAGAGCTCATAATACAAAGGAAACTCCTGATCCTTTGAAGAAAGCTATAAATATTGTTAATGACACCCCATGGTGTATAATCTGCCAAATGCCTCATTCACAGTCACAATGTATGATTGCTCAGTCTCTATATAATAATGTTGTTGCCTGTGATGAATGCAATGAGCCGCACTGCATGGAAGATGATAATGTCAATATGCTATCTACAAACAGAGGATACTCCTCTCATGATGCTGATGCAAATGCGAATGATGAGATGCAGGTCTATCAGCGGTTTCCTTATGACGAAGATGAGGAAGACAACTACGCTTATGCTCAGGATTCACACAATTTTCTGAATAGTTTGAGGAGACCTTTTGATGAATAAATTAGAGCCCTCATAGCTGCAGCAGTAGCTCAAGTCAAAAGTAATTACAACCTTAGAGGTAAGGCTCAGACAAGCAACTCACCTCAACCAGAGAATACTTTTGTGGGCCAACCAGTGCAAAATCATAAGGGGATTGAACCATATAAGAAACAATGGAACAATAATAAGCAAAACTTTAAGCAAAAAATAGGTCATGATCCTCTAGGACCAGAAAGTAGAATTCCCCAGGTTGAGAATCAAAATAAAGCTTCTCAGAACAAGAATGATAGTCAAGCAGCCATAAAAACTAAGGCTGGATCATCTTATGATAAAGGTAAAACGGTGGAGCAAGCTACAACTGTCATACAAAATTATGCTCCATTTGACATGACTCAGGTATTATCCCAGATAAAAGTCTTTGTTCCACTGATGGAACTGATGAAAGTAGAAGAATTTAAAAATAAAGCAGTATCCCTGATTTCAGGTGTACCCTGTCAAGCTAAGCAGAATGATGAACCTCAGGCCAATAAACAGGCCTTGTGCGTTGAAGAAGATGAAGTTCCTGAAGTGTATTTGGGGATGACCATGACAAAGTGCCCTTCACAAGTGGAACCATTTTATGTCTCCCTTGTCATAAATGGAAGAATAATTAGAAACTGTATGCTCGACTCAGGAGCATCAACAAACATCATGCCTTTGGCCATCATGCAGCAAGCTGGGTTAAAGATAGATAAGGCATGTGGGAAGTGCTATGCAATGGATGCTAGGGAGGTACCTGTCATTGGAATTATGAAAGATGTCAATTTCAGATTGGCAGCATATCCTGAAAAGACCTACAAAATGAACATAACAGTTGTTGATATCAAGCCACAATATGGCATGTTGCTGTCAAGAAGGTGGGCCACGTTGATTGGTGGAAGTATGCAATTAGATCTGTCATACACTATGATCCCTATGAATGGTAGGAATGCCAAACTGATCAGGGAGGAAAGATCATCAGAGACAGTGGAGAATCAAGAATCAGAGGAACAGATATGCTTTGTGAACACTGATTGTGATAATTTCAGAGTTATCTCAGATGTTAAAGAAGGTAAAGAGGGAGACATGTGCATTTGAAAGTCTGATCAACAGGGCCTTTGGACCATGTATTTTGATGGAGATTGTTCGAAGGAAGGCTCTAGTGCTGGGATTGTATTTCTGTCTCCATCTGGTAAACTTCTAAAATTCTCTTTCTTGTTGAAGTTTGCCTGTACAAATAATATTGTAGAGTATGAGGCTTTGTTATTAGGATTGAATGTCGCTTTGAGGCATGGAATTAAGATGCTCAAGGTGTTTGGTGATTCAGAGCTTATTGTTTCCCAAGTTAGAGATAAGTATGCATCAAAGAATAAGAGGTTAAAACAATATAAGCATGTTGTTTGGGATACAATCGAATTGTTTGATGCTTTCTCAATAAATTGGATAGAAAGAGCAAAAAATGTCAGGGCAGATTTTCTAGCTAATGTAGCTGTAAGGCTAGATGATATAACTCTGTCAGATGTAACAAACATTGAGGTCAAGCTGAGACTTGCAGTGCCAGATAATGTATGCAGCTAGCAAGTATTTGATGATGATAAAGATTTATTGAGATTTCTGCATTGTATTGATGAATATGAGAACTAGGAAATAGATTTTTAGAATTTTGTAGAGGTGGTAGATGGGAAAGAAACTCTCTTAGGGAAGGAAGTAATTCAGCTAAAGACAAACAAAATCCCTAGAGGGCTGGTATCTTTAGAGAGAGCTTTTGACAATAGGGACAAACTCGTTACAAAGTTATCTCCAACAAACAAGAATGATTTAGAAGAGATAAATTTGGGGACATCTCATGCTCCCAAAAATCTATACATTGGCAAATAGCTCAAACCACATATCATATCTATGCTGATTGCATTACTGAGAAAGTATAAACATGTTTTTGCTTGGTCATATGAGGACCTTAAAGCTTATAGAGAAGATCTATTCCAGCATGAGATCCCATTGAAGCCTAAAGCTAAACCATTTAGACAAAAGCAAAGGCTTATCAACCCAACTTTAGCTCCTAAAATGTAGGAAGAACTCATGAAGCTTAGGGAGGCTGGAATAATCATGCCTATCAGACATTCAACTTGGGTGTCTAACCTTGTCCCAGTCAGAAAAAAGAATGGTGACATCAGACTTTGTGTGGATTTTAGAAATTTAAATGTGTCTTCTTTGAAAGACAATTATCCATTGCTAAACATGGAGGCCATGTTGCAGAAGGTGACTGGCTGTGAGCTTCTATCTATGATGGATGGATTCTCAAGATACAATCAAGTGAAAGTTAAGGAGTCAGAACAGTTCAAAACTGCTTTCACTACTCCATGGGGAACATATGTATATGTTAGGATGCTATTTGGACTGACAAATGCAGGTGCCACATTTCAGAGGGCAATGGATGTTGCTTTTGCAGGATTGATTGATTCAATCTTGGCTGTGTATCAAGATGACTTAACTACCTTTTCAAAGAAAGAAGAAGAACACTGTTTGCATTTGGAACAAATTTTTAATAGAGCATTAGAGTATGGCATCTCACTTAACCCAAAGAAATGTGCCTTTGGGGTTGTAGAAGGAAAACTGCTTGGACACATTGTTTCCAAGGACGGAGTCAGGATTGATCCTGAAAGGGTGGCTGCGATTGACAAAATTTAGATCCCAAAAATAGTAAAAGGTGTTCAGTCCTTCTTTGGATAGATTAATTTTGTTAGGAGATTTGTTCCTAATTTTGCAGAGACCACCAAGGAGATCTCTAAAATGCTGAAGAAAAATGCAATTGTCAAATGGGAAGATGAAGCAACCAAATCATTTCAAGACATAAGGAGGTAATAAAGATGGCTCCTATTTTAAAATCTTCAGATTTTTCTAGGCCATTTCAATTGTTTTCATTTGCTTCTTTCCATACTATTGTTGCATGCCTATTGCAAAAAAATGAAGAAGGGTTTGAACAGCCTATAGCTTTCTTTAGTAGGTCATTGCAGGCTGTTGAATTAAAGTATGATATAATGGAGAAGTAGGCGTATGCATTAGTCAGAGCAGTCAAGAGCTTCAAGCCCTATTTGGTAGGCTCACAAGTAATTGCATATGTGCCTCATGCAGTCGTCAAAGATATATTTACTCAGCAAGAGGTAACTGGAAGAAGATGCAGGTGGATAAACAAACTGCAGGAGTTCAACATTGAAATACAAATCACAAAGTTGGTAAGAGGACAAGGTTTGGCAAAATTGATGACACAGTCAAACCTAGAGGCATGCCAAGTGAATGTGGTACATAATGAAAATATAAACATGTCAGATTCTGAATGGTATAAGGATGTAGTACATTATTTTTAGAATTTTAACTGTCCTTCCCACTTCAGTGATAGTCAGAAAAGGACTTTGAAGCTACAGGCTATTAAATACATCATTGTTCAAGGAAAGTTGTATTGGAGAAATCCTGATGGTGTATTACTCAGGTGTGTCGATGAAAATCAGGCCAAGGATATTCTTAGTGACATGCACAGTGGAGTATGTGGTGGACATTATACTGCCCAGACAACATCCCACAAAATTCTTAGAGCAAGCTACTGGTGGCCAACTCTTTTCTCAGATGCACATAGAATGGTAAGAAAGTGTGATCCTTGCCAGAGGTTCTCAGGAAGGCTAAAATAGGGAGGTGCATTGCCCCTTAAGATTGTAACTAAAGAAGCTCCATTTCAGTAATGGGGAATTGATTTTATAGGAAAAATCTCAGAAAAATCAAGTGGAGGGCACAGTTGGATTCTGGTTGCCACTGATTATTTCACCAAATGGATCGAGGCCATCTTGACCAAAAGAGCTACCAACAAAGTGGTGATGGATTTTATTCTGGAAAATATTATTATTAGATTTGGAGTACCGGTAAAATTAGTAAATTCAGAGAGGTGATTTAGTTCTTGTATGGAATGCAAGGACCCAGGCTAAGGGAAAACACGGTAAATTTGAGCCCTTGTGGGTGGGCCCGTATCAAATCAACGACATTCATGGAGGAGATTCTTACTTTCTCCAGGCACTAAGTGATGAATTGTTGGAATTGCCAGTGCACGGTCAGTTCCTGAAGCTTTACTTCTTATAAGGGTTATCTTCTATGCACATTGTAAACTAAATGTAAATATTTTGTACATGCCCTGTATAGTCAGTCGTGTTTTGAGTTTTGGGTTTTGTCTGGTCTGCCCCAGAGTTGCTTGGTTCTCGCTGTAGTCTTGCGTCTACACATCCCCAGTCGGAGTCACTGGTGGTGTTCACCTGGGATTTGGGTTTTGATTCGAGTTTGTAGATTCCTGTGTGTGTTTCTTCAAACCCTTAGTGCCCTGGTTTAAATTGTTCCTCCATCTGCATGGAGTGTTTTACCGCCTTTTCCTGTTGCACTCATGAAAAATGTTAAGTCTTGTATATGCAAATGCAAGTTGCATGTTGGCAGGCTTGTGAAATCTTAATCAGCTTCCATAAAATGTTGAAAATTTGAGTTATATGCATGTTTTAATGTATATCGGGTTGCATATACATTAGTGGAATCTTTCGCAAGACTCCCGGGAATATTCTGCACTTGTATGCATTTTCAATTGCATATCGGGTTCAAGGTGGAAGATACATTGAGGGAATATTTGTAGAAGATCCTATGTTTGTATGTGCAGGAATAAATGTATGTCAGTATACATCGGGTCTTATGCAATGAAAAATATACAAGGGGGCCCGATATACATCTGCTACAGTGTAAAGGTTCATCGCCAGCACATACAATGAAAAGATACATGGGGCCTTGTATATTCGGCAACACACAAAGCAGTGGGAGATACATGTGGTAGGGCCCGTGGGCATATACAAACAGGTTTGTATATTCGGCATATAGGAGAGGCAGATACAAGGTTGAATGTATGTTTGACATACATTGGCGACATACAAGAGGGAATCTATATCGCATATCCTAAAAGATTCCTTGCTTGTATGTTAGGGGATTTGTATGTTTGCATATACAGCTGATATGCAAAAGGAGAGACATGCAATCCAGACACGATGAAGGAATAAGGTGTAGTGAATGAAATTTGGCGTCCATGGGTTGTATAAAGCGTTTGTATATGCTGATATACAAGCCGATGTGCGGTAAAAGGGATACAAGCCGAATTTGAACCGATTCTCAAATTGTTCTAATAAAATTTGAGGTCCGACTTGTGTATAAGGTGTTTGTATATGCTTTTGGGCATGCATATACAAGGCGAAAAGGGCAAAATAAAGGTGCGAAAGGCCAGTGATAGAAATTTAAGGTGCCTACATGGCACGATATCATTGGCTGGCGACTCTTTATGCATGTTTTGGGACCGTTGATCCCAGCGATGAATTCTTTGATCGACAGCCTTGTTTTGAGCCTGCAGCAATGGATTTTTCCTGACCGGTTGCGGTCGTTTTTGAGCAGAAAATTCTCAGTGGTACACCGTTGCTACATTTTAGAGAGGTTGTGGGTAGCTGAAGTGTTAATGGCAAGGTTGCAGCGATATGGGTCGGTGATGGACAGGTCAACAACCCGTTTGAAGATGAATGTCCTTGAACAGCGGCGCGGATGTCGATTCCATCTACTCATTCCTCTCTGTCTCCCCATAGCATTGAATGTTTTTGAGCACCATTCCTAATGCATTGAATCTGGCAGATTTTTGATTTGCCTTGTAATAAATTTTGCCGGGTACACAGTCTTGGTATAAAAAACCAAACTGTGTTACTTGTTGGTTGTTGAAAATTGGACAAACTTCTGGCTCTATGATACAATACAACTTAGTTGGTGGCCCTGTCCTGAAAGTTCTGTGAGTTTATGAGTCTCATGTTGTGTGTTTCATGCATAATTTAACTGGTTTCATGCTGTTTTATATGAGAAATGCACTGATTGCATGTGTTTAATCATTTGTCTCCAAGTTGTGGCTGTATTTTCTTTTAAGTCTAAATAACTAATGGTTATTTATGATTTAGGAATATGGGTTTTCTGTATTGAATGTTTAATCTCCTACCTTTGTTTAAGGGACAAATTAAAAGTTTCAGATTAATCATTAAGAAAATATGTTGCAGTAGGGATTCCTTTAAGTATGAATGACTAAACACTCTGTTTTGGGAGATATCTGTAAGGCAGATATAATAAAATCCCCTTAATACCCAGTCTTTGATATATGTTTATGCTAACCATTTACATGTGTATGTCTACTAAATCCAAGCCCGGGATAGGCACCAATCTAGCCTTGCATTAAGGTTACACTCCAGGTCCTAGTTTTGCATCCAAATATAAATCAAACTCAAACTTCGTAAACAAACCTTTAGGACATTAGAAGTAGTTTTAGGATCCAAGATCCTCTATCTACAACTAAACATAGGCCCAAAGCTAGCCCCTTTGCACTTATCTCACAGTTTTGGTCTGCTTAATAGAGGATTTATCTACTTTGTGTCGACATCCTAGCAAATACATAGATGCATTTTATAGATGTTGAATAGGGAATACCCCCCTTGGTTCTACAGAGCCTAAGAAAGAAGAGGAGATATTTATAGAGTCTATCTCCTATACTGTTGGCCCCTGGCCTGGGAATCCTGTTGATCAATGATGGCTATTTTGTAGGGATCACTGGGAATAAGCATCCAGTCTAAGAAAATAACCAATAAGGTCAATCCAAGGTCAAATGTAAAGTTACTAAAAAGAGTAAGTCCCACCATTTTTAGCCCTTTTGGAAACTTTGAAAGTTCTAGATCATTCCTCAAGATAAAGGGTATTCGAAAAGATGAAAACTGGGAAGAATAGTAACCTTTCGAAGTTGCAAGGTTGAGACACTTTTCTTAACATTCTCCCACTTGTCAAAAACCTTGCAAGAGCAAAGGGAGTATCAACACCATGATTTAATTGCTAGGGGCTGAGAGGCCTACATACTCTAAACATCATCTAAACTTCTCTGTGCTCACATGTTTTGTCAAGGAATTTGCAACATTCATCAAAGTATCAACTTTCTCCAAGTTTACCTTCCCATCCTCTACCATGTCATAGACAAAATGGTACTGGACATCAATATGCTTAGTCCTCGAGTGGAAAGTAGGATTCTTCACCAAACATATGGCACTCTGACTATCACAAAAAATAGTAATATTCCCTGCATCAAACCCAACATCAGAACACAATCTCTTAAGCCAAATGGCTTCTTTACAAGAATGAGTTGCTTTCATATAATCAACTTTAGTAGTGGAAAAAGTGACCATAGGTTGCCGCTTACTCATCCAACTAATAGCACCACCAAAAATAGTGAACACATAAGCACTGGTGGATCTCATGCTATCAATGTCACCTACCCAATCTGTATCCACAAATCCACGAATACAAAGTGAATGCCGAGGTCCTATAGGATAACCATGATAACATAAGAAATACTCAGAAGTACCCCGCAAATATCTGAACACTCTCTTCACTGCATCTTAATGTACCCGTTCAAGATTAGCCATAAATTGACTAAGGACTCCCACTGCTTGGGAAATGTCTGGTCTTGTATAGACCATCTCATACATCAAATTGCCAACCACACTAGCATAAGGAACTCTGCTCATATCCTCTATTTCAGAAGGAGACTTTGGACAATCTGCAACAGATAACTTTGTCCCCATTGTAACAGGAATAGTCAAAGGTCTGCAATCCACCATGCTGAATCTTTCCAACATAGTGTTAACATACTTACTCTGGCCTAACCAAAGTTTTTTGTTTGCTCCGTCTCTTCTAATCTCCATCCCCATAATGTACCGAGCTACCCCTAGATTTTTCATCTCAAATTGTGCTAACAACTGAGACTTCAAATCAAAAATCAAACTTTTACCATTCCCAACGAGTAACATATCATTGACCTACAATGCAATAATGAAAATGTGATCATTATCAAACTTGTAATAAACACAATGATCTGATTTTGATCTCTAAAATCCAATACTCAACACAAAGGCATCAAACTTCTAGTACCACATCCTAGGAGACTGTTTCAAACCATACAAATACTTTTTCAACTTGCAAACTAGATTTTCTTTACCTTTCACCACGTAGTGCTCTGGCCGTGACATATAGATTTCCTCCTCCAAGTCACCATGAAGGAATGTTGTCTTAACATCCATATGTTCTACATCTAGATCATATGCTGCTGCAAGAGATAATAGGAACCGAAGAAATGTTAGCTTTGCAATGGGAGAGAAAATCTCACCATAGTCAATTCCCTCCACCTGAGAATACCCCTTCGCAACCAATCTAGACTTATATTTCTCAACACTGCCATCTACACCAAATTTCTTTTTAAACACCCATTTACATCCAGTAGGTTTTCATCCTTCAAGAAAAGACACCAAGTCCCAAGTATTATTCTTTTCCAAAGAAGCCATCTCCTCTTCCATGGACTCCTTCCGGGAACCTGCATCTTTCATACCCATAGCCTCTTTCACAGTTCTAGGATCATCAATGTTAGAAATCAAAGCAAAAATACAATTGGAATGATGCAATGAATAACCAAACCTATCAGGTTGCTGCCTTATCCATGTGGACCTCCTCAAAGATTGAGGTTGAGGTTCTTCATCTTCTTCTGAACTTTCAGAGCTAGTCGAGATCTCCTCATTATCAAGTCCAATAGATGTTTTTGGTTCAACTTTATCAGGGGTGGAAGGAAGCCGAACCACATAATCTTTCTTCTCTTCTTTCTTTGGCTTAAAGATAATAGACAAAGGATTGGGCTCTCTAAAGATCACACTTCTGCTATACAAAACTCTCTCAACCACTGGATCCCAAAGCTTGTATCCTTTCACATCGATACCATAATCAATGAAGATACACTTCACAACCTTTTTCTCCAACTTAGACCTCTTCTCTTTAGGCACATGTGCATATGCCTCATAACCAAATACTTGAATGTGTCTTAATGAAGTATTTTTACTAGACCATACCTCCATAGGTGTCTTATCAACAAGCTCTGATGTAGGAGACCTGCTAACTAGGTAACAAGCAGTAGAAACAGCTTCAAGCCAGAACTTTTGTTCAAGACTAGCTCCACTTAGCATACTCCTTGCCCTCTCCATCGACGTTCTATTCATCCTCTCTGCAACTCCATTATGTTGAGGGGTATACGAAGTTGTCTTGTGCCTCTCAATCCCCTATTCTTATAGAACTTGTCGAAATCTGCTGAACAAAACTCACCACCGTTGTCAGTCCTCAAACACTTAATCTTTCTACCCTTCTAATTCTCTACAAGAGCTTTGAACTCTTTGAATCTATTAAAGACTTCAAATTTACTTCTAAGGAAATACACCCATGTCCTACTGTATTCATCAATGAATGAAACAAAGTAAACATATTTTAAAATCAAAGGAACATTAACAGGACCAAACACATCAGAATGAATCAAGTCCAACACCTCAGAAGATTTGTGAGAACTGGAATAAAACTAAACATGATTTTGTTTTCCATAAATGCAATGTTCACAAAAATCAAACTCAAGATTACAGTCATTCATACCCTCAACAAGATTTTTATTTTTAAGGGTCCTCAAACCTTTTTCACCAATGTGACCAAGCCCTTAGTGCCATAACATTGTATTCTCAGCTGGAAGTTTCATCTCCATAGAATGAGCACCCTTAGGTACCCAGAAAGCATGACCATCAGAAGTAGATGCAACAGTCCTCTTCACTGAGCTAGTTCCAATGGTGAGGATGAAGACTCTGAAGCTCTCTTCTTTGAAATAAAGGCACTATTACATTGAACTGCGCATGCATCAAGCTGAAATAGAGTGCTAATCTGAACACCCTTAGCCAACACCATAGATCCTCTAGTCATCTTGCATCCCCCATTCGAGAAAACAACTTGCACACCCACATCATTTAACTTAATTATAGAAAGAAGGTTCCATTTCAAACTAAGGATATGCAGAACACCATTCATTCCCTTCACTCATCTATTAGGGAATTGAATCAAGACTCTTCCATGACCAACAATCTTCAGGTGAGAATCATCACCCAAGTACACATTTCCACCATCGTATTCTTCATACTTTGAAAACCAACCCCGATGCAAGGTCATGTGAAAAGATGTACTAGAGTCAATAAGCCACACATCCTTAGATGCATGCATTGCCAAGGCAGTTACAAGTGCTTCTCTTTCATCTTGAGAGGACTTGTCAGAATCTGAATCACAATTCTTCTTCTTTTTCTTTTGCTCCTCCTTACAGTCCTTGCAGAAGTGACCAGGTTTGCCACAGTTCGAACACAGGACCTTGGACTTTATGTAAGACTTAGATCTCCCATGAGATTTGGATCTTCCTTTTTCTTCCTTCTTCTTATCCTTTTTCTTTCCCTTCTCTTTAGATCTACCATGAACCACAAGAACCTCCTTAGCTGATTCGGAAGACTTTCTCCGCATCTCTTCAGATAACAGCGAAGAAACCACTTTATCCATCTTGAATGTGGTAGTGGTACTCCCAATGGCCATAACAAGGTGGTCCCATGAATTTGGTAAGGAACACAGTAATATCATACTTTGATCCTCCTCGTCCATCTTCACACCAACAAAAGTCAATTGGACAACAAACATATTGAATGTATTTAGGTGATCAATGACAAATCCTCCATCTTCTATCCTCAAAGAATATAATTTCTTTCATAGGAATAACTTGTTCACCAAGGATTTAGCATGATAAACATCTCCAAGCTTCTTCCAAAGATCCTTTGTAGTCTTCTCTTCATGGATACTTAGGAGCACTGAATCAGCGAAACAGAGTCTTATCAAACCCTTAGCTTTTCGATCTTTGAGATCCCAGTCTTCTTGAGACATTGCCATTGGTTTTGTACCAGATATGACATCCCATAAATCCTAATCTACAAGCATGTGCTCCATTTTGAGTTTCCATAACTTGAAATTACTGCCATTAAACTTCTCTATCTCAAACCTCCTAGATGTGCTTGCCATCTCTTACCTACAACAAAGATTTCAAAATCCTCTGCACAAGCTCCCACTCAAATGAAGATCAGCTCAAAAAACCCTTTACCTAACAACTAGAACCAAAGGTGATTAGGCTCTGATACCAACTGAAAGGAAGCAAGGTATGAGGAAATGCTTCCTACACTGATCTATTGAGGAAAGATTTATGTAAATTTTTACTTTTACAGTTACAAATTAAGATGCACATTAACAGAAAGACAATAACAACTTCCAAATGCAAACACAAAACTCACAACACAAGATATACGTGGGGAAAACCCTTTCAGGTAAAAAAACCCCACACTCCAAAGCCGCCTAATATATTATTCAGGAATCAAGAAGATTACAATATACTTGCAAAGCAAGATTTTACAGGAGTATATCCAACCAGAGATCCAAGAGGTAACTCGACATCTATAAGATTCTTACACACAACCTCCATCTCTAGCTCCTGATATATAGGAGATACAATATAGTAAACCGTTACCGGTAATTACAAAACCATGAGCCAAAACCACCCAAAAGTGGCGCCCAAATTATCTCCAATCAAAGATGCCTTGTGATGTGCCAAAACACACACCAACACGTGTAAATCTCCCCTTTACAGCTCTTTTATGTGTCCAACACATTTTTACATTTCCCAAAAATAGGAGGTCTAACTTCTGGAGGTCATAACTTTTGATATGGGTGTCCGATTGACAAACTGTTTGATGCGTCAAAAAGCTTGTGAATAGATTTATCACTTTGTAACCCACTTTATCAGTTACGACAATTTTTAGAGTGTTTAGGGACCTCTAAGTGCCTCAAAATTGAGTTCAAAACTTTTTTCGGTAGTTTTCAAAAAATAGAAACTTTAATGTCTCGCGATCCAGGTATGATCTTGAGTCAAAACTCACTCGAGATGTTTACTTAGCTGTTCTGCACCTTCTGGGAAAATTTTAGGTCAATCCGAGGTCAAATGTAAAGTTACTAAAAATAGTAAGTCCTGCCATTTTTAGCCCTTTTGGAAACTTTGAAAGTTTTAGATTATTCTTCAAGATAAAGGGTATTCGAAAAGACCAAAACTGGGAAGAATAGTAACCTTTCGAGGTTGCAAGGTTGAGACACTTTTCTTAACACTTCCAATGTCTCAAAATAGACATGATGCTATTTTAGTGGTGGTGGATAAACTTACCAAAGCAGCTCACTTTATACCTGGGAATTTAACGGATGGAGCACCAGTCATAGCTTGCAAGTTTGTGCAGGAATCATTTAGATTGCATGGAGTTCCTGAGAAGATTATCTCAGATAGAGATGCGAGCATGACGTCAAGATTTTGACAAACCTTGTTTTCAGCACTAGGAACTCAACTTAATATAAGCTTAGCTTATCATCCTGAGACAGATGGTCAGACAAAAAGGGTAAATCAAATTCTTAAAGATTTGTTGAAGATGTATTGTATGGATCAACAATACAAGTGGGAAGAATATTTACCGCTTGTGGAGTTTGCTTATAACAACTCCTATAATTCTGCTATCAAGATGGCTCCATTTGAAGCATTATATGGAAGAAGATGCCAAACTCCTATAAGCTGGGATAAGCTAGAAGATAGGATCAACATTGGTCCAGAGATGTTATCAGAAATGGAAGAACATATCAAGTTGATCTAAAAAAAGATTAGCTGAAGCAAATGATAGACAGAAAAGCTATGTTGATGCCAAACGTACACCAAGGCAATTCTCAGTAGGAGAAATATTTCTTTTGAGGGTCAAACCTCAAAAAAGTTCCATAAAGTTTGGAACGTCTTCCAAAGTAGCTCCTCAATATGTAGAACCTTTCAAAGTTCTCAAAGTTATCAATCCAGTTGCCTACATAATCGCTCTACCACCGGCTCTTACCAGAATGTATAATGTTTTTCATTTTTCATATTTGAAAAAGCATATAACAGGTGATAATCATATTCTTGATTGGAATGCTTTACAAATACAGGACCTAGGAGTGGTCATGATTTAGCCTCTCAAAGTGCTCAAAGTTTGCAAGTTCCGCTTGCATAACAAAGAGGTTACTCAATTCAAGGTCCAGTGGGACCAGTATGCAGTGGATAGTGCTACATGGGAGGATTATAATAATTCTATCAGAGATTTCCTCATTTGTTTTATGCTTTTCAAAGTTGAATAAAAACTTTTTCATATTATTGTTTTGGATACATTGGATCATCGAGGACGATGAATCTTATGGAGGGAGATATGTCACACCCCAAATTTTGACTATGTTTTACTTTTTACTTGCATGTAATTAATAGTTGATTTTACATAATCTAATGATTTGACATTATACGGAATGTCAGGATAAATCAATGATATCATGAGTTTATGATTATATGCATAGAATTTAGACATGTGATTATATGTTATCATGATTCTTTATTTATAATAAATATGGATTAACTAATGATACACTAATCCCAATTTGGTGATTGTAGGTTGTAATCAGGAAACATGTTTTCTACCCTCCAAGAAAGAGAGGGAGAACATCATTGAAGAGAAGTGAATAGACGTATGGAAAAGATAGATTGTTGCCATCTAAGTATTATTCTTTTATTGTAAGTGAACCCTCGTCAAGTTTGGTAAGTTAGATTCAATTTTTAGTCTAAGTTGGTTATCAATTTGACGTCGGGTCCTTTAGTTTGGGTTTTGTTGAAAACCTAGTTGGGATAGTGTGACCGTCGATAAGATATAGTTGATAGTTGTTAGTTCCTTAAGTGATGTGAATATAGTTTATTTTTTAAAAGAGTAATAGTTGTCGTTTGAGCTTTTTAACCTTTGTTGTTGTCGTTTGAGCTTTTTAGTGATGTCGTTTAAGTGTTGTAAGAGTAATAGTGGATATATATATCTATTTAAAAGAGTAATAGTTTAAACCTTTGTTGTTGTCATTTGATCTTTTTATGGATGATGGTTAAAGGCAAATGAATGCCACCATTTCTTGTTAGTAGTGGAAGCTCCACTCCTTTCTCTCCACCACGGCAAGGAGGAGCTTTTCATTAAGAAAGAAGAGTTGTCTTAATGACTAGTCACTCTATTAAATATAAGGAATATTGAGAGGGGGGGGGGTGAATAAGTATTCCGTAAAACCGCTTCTTAATAAGTTTATTTATCCAATTTCCAAAATCAATAACATGAAAGCAGAATAAGCATAAGAACAGCAACCATAAAGACATAACACATGGACACCAAGATTTTTATGTGGAAAACCTAAAAAGAGAAAAACCATGGTGAGTGTTAGCTCAATATATTATGATAGCACAATACCAAATTACAAGAAGGCTCACTGCCTTAGGGCTCACTACCCAGGGCTCACTGCCCTATGAAGAAGTGCTCACTGCACAAAGGCTCATTGCCAGGAGAAAAGAAAGAAAGAAAGAAGGAGATGGTTCACTACCAAAATGAACTTCTTGGATTGCATCTACACATGCATGAATGTAGCTTCAATGTATGCTCAAAATACTGTCTCAAAACTTTTCATCTTGACTGCTCTGTTTCACTGCTTTGCTTTTACATTAGACATGATTTCTCTTCTTCTACTTTTTGTTGCCTACTCTGTTGTTCACATTCTACACACATTTATATCCACTTCACAGACACCAAGTACCGAAATCAATCCCATATATATATCCGTAACAACAAAATCTTTATATTAGGTCGGTCTAATAAAGTGTACCGTGTAGTCATGCATTATGTGCTCTGTCAGCCAAATTTATTTCCCAAAATCTATGGCGGACCCAAAAAATATTTGAAACATCATCACACATGTTGGCCCCAACTATTTAACCACTTAGGATTAAGTTTCAAACACCAAAACTTTACCACACACACATCATACTATTATGTTGGCCTTATTCATAGACTGTTTACTAGTTCAGTTCAACTGTTAGACAACATCTTCTACTGCGGACCACAAGACTTGCTCAAATCCATATTAGAGGCTCTTCACTCATTATAGATCATACCTCCAGAACCACAAGACAAATTATGCAACTGTGGAGGAATGCAAACCCTTTTTCTCTAGCATTGTGCATTGTTCTTGTCTTCATTCTGTTCACCCAGACTTAGACATTTTATAGTATGACTTATAGAGGAAGTCAGGTCTTGAGCACTGGAACATATCATCATCAAAGAGCTATGAACATCATACCTAATCTGCATATAATGATCTTCTACTGCAGAGGCATACTGACCTAATCTCTGTCACTTACTCTGTATACTGTCCATACTTAGTCATTTTAGCCTTCTGGACCAGAATACTTTTGTGCCTTGTTGCCAAACCAATTTGGTATTCTAGAGTAATGTCTCTTTTGTAGGAGTTCAGGACAACACTGAGAGGGGGGGTGAATCAGTGTTGTATTAATTTTAACCTTTTGCAAATTTAACTTTCAAAACATGAAGAAAGAAAGATATCATTTGTTACACACATGTGCACATAACTGAGAATGAATGATGAGATTAAAATCTCATGAATAAATCATACACACAAACAGAGAGAAAATCAATATAAATCAAGACACAAGAATTGCACGAGTGGAAAACCCTCCTGGGGTAGAAAAACCACTCCAAAACTGCCTCACTGGCTTAACCTTAAAAAAATATCTTTACAAGCCTCACTGGCTGATGCGAGTGTCTCACTGACAAATGGTCTCACTGACCTATAAGCCTCACTGGCATACTATGCCTCACTGGCTTTTCTCAATCAATCAAACAAGAATCTCATGTGCAAGAAGTGATTGCTGTTCAATCTGATTTGCACCATTTAAATCAACTCATCTTTCTTTTCAAAAAGGTTTTTCTCTGCATATCATAACTTCATAACATACATAACATTATTTGCTCATCTCTGTTTTCTTCATCAACACACACTCGTCAATGTACCTGAATAACCATTATATACAAGTTGAATGTCTTTTCATATTCCTGTAATCCCATTATTTCACAAAGCACCTGCAATAAAATTATAAACAAAAAATCTCTTGAAATTCCTCTCCTCTACATATTCATCTTCTTCAATTGTCTTTCCATTTCCTTTCAATCTATAAAAATCATCTGCAAAAATATTTTCATATTCATGTGCAAAAATAAAATCAATCTTTGCAAAACAATTTCCGTCCATCATTCCAATATGAAAATCTTCTCTATATTTTGTTAATCTCTCTTGCCATTTTATTATCTTGACCCTTCATAATCTGTAAAAAGTCTCTTTGTCTTCTTCAAAAATTCTTCAATCTGCATCAAATGAATTTTCAAAAAAATATGTGCCACCTGTTCAATTTCATCTTCCCCTATAACAAAATCAATAAATATTCTTCAAATTCTTTTATCATTTTATTTCAGCTTCAATGATTTTCATCTTCAATAAATTTTAATCAATTTTTGTCCCTGTCAAAAAAAATAAAAAGTTTCTCTTCAATTTGCCCTTAGAGAGAATAAAATCTCTTTTTAGCATGATCTCCATTATTTTCATCTTCATGTGTAAAAATAAAATCAGTTTTCTGCAATAAAAACTCTTCAACCTCCTCACAAAAGGATTCTTCAAATCTTCAATAATATGACCAATCTACCTTTGAAAATAAAACAAAACTTCAATTTATCTTCTCCAATCTGTAGCTCAAAAGTCTTCTTCATAAAAAATCCTCATAAAAATAATATCAAAAAAAAGCTTTATACATCTCTTAAACTTTCCAAAAAAAATCAAAGCTTTTATAAAGCAATTTTTGTTTACTTATAAGTCTCCTTCATAATAGCCTTCCAATATGCCACTATATGCCATTGAGAATAGAAATAAATCTCCACCAAAAAAATCCACAAAAATCTCCAAAAAAAAATCCTTAAAAATCTCAGCAATTTTGCCTTAAAATCTCCTTAAAAATAGGCTTTTAAATCTCCTTAAAACTTCCTTATTTTAAGGCAAAAAAAAACTTTTATAAAGCATTTGTTGATAATAAAAAGCCCACTCACTCATAATAAATATTAAATTTTGATATAATATTTATTGCTGCTCACAAATATTAAATATTAAATTTTGATATGATTTTTTCTTTTCTTTTTGCTGCTCACAAATTTATAAGAGGTGACCTCTTTGAAAGGTAAAGGGGCAGGTCACAAATGTTATAAACCCCTTTAGCAGGTAACCCATGACCTAACCTAGCAGGTCAACTAGAAGTTAAAAGAAAAGTGTATGACTTTTGTGATGGGCAAAGTGGAGTCTAGAGAATTAAGTCTTTTAAACTTAATTCAAAAACTTTTATCACATTAATACATATGATTTATCAAAGCACCATAATATATCTGCCAAGACTAATATAATTTCTCTGAAATGATAATACACTGTCATTCTGTACATCATACCTTTGATACATAACCTGAGCACGAACAATGCTTAAACTTCTTGAAATGATTAACACAAACAAGTTAGCATCAAACATCACTTACCCAACTCCTTCAAACACCACTGCATGAGATGACCCAACACAAACAAGTATGAACCAGGTATGATCAAGAAAGAAACAATATGAACACCAAACCATGAATATATCCTGATGACATCTCTTATCAATCACTGATTCCGATGGCATGAAAAACTCCTGTCAATACCAACACTTTTTTGACATCAATGACAATCTACTACCATCATCTTTGTCATGCTAGTGAAAATACTTTGCCTTGTTGCCATCAATGACAACATGCAATCCTTCATCAGAGCAATGTCTCTTGCCAACAATCTCCCCCTTTGGCATTGATAGCAACACTTAGTGAAAAATGCTTGTGTCTGCTCCCCCTTACTATGTATTCCTTCTCTCTCTCTTAGATTTTTGCCCATTTTTCATTGGTCTTCTTCTCTCCCTTTGACATCAATGGCAAAGGTGTATGTTCAAGGGTCAAAATTGGACCAAAACTGCAAAAATCTTCATACTCTGCTGCATATGTACACATACAAACTTCAACTCAATTAGTTGTCGGTGAAAGAATATCCTTATACACAATATTTAATTGTGTAATCTCTTCATCCCATTGATTCTTTGCTCTTTCCAAAATTTAGATGTGACCATTTATCAAAAGATTGATTTTTCTGCCTTTTGCACATTTGAGGGTGTGTCAATTTGTGAAGCTGCTTGTGCTTCTGCTGCAAGATTTGTCATGATCTCAATTTTTTTATCTTAATACCCTTCTCAGCAAACACATTTTGTTTTTAATTTCTTCATGTCTACTGAGCAGACTGCTTATGTTGCTCTGAATGTTTTCAACTTGTGTTTCTATGCAGCTGATTGAGTCAACTACTGGATCAAAGGTCTCAGAAATATTTGTGAGTTGAAGCTCCATGCTTTTGACTTTCTCATCCATTTCCTTAGTGGTTTCAGGCCAAGACAGACAAAATTTATATATTTCACAGGCTTCCTTGATTGCATTTATCATATTCTTGATGCTGCTCTCTAACATAATTTTGTCACTGTCTAACTTGGTTTTTGATACTGCTAATCTTTTGTCTTCATATTCCTTTTTAATATTAATATCAGCAGACTTTTCAAAGGATTCAAAATGAGTGCTTATAGAATTTATAAGCCCTTTGAGATGAGTAGTTGATGATGCTGATATATCCTTCTGGTATGAGGGGATTAACTTTTCCAGAATGCTTGATGCTCATTAATGAGTTCATTGTCTTGCAAATATGTTCTCAGCATTTCTTCTTGAGCCTTAGCTTGCACTCACTAGTAGAATATGGGCAAATAAATGACTACGTGACTAAAAATTTTAGTCACGACAACTAAAAATGACTAAATTCTAGTAATATTTTGCAACACAGCTATAAATGACTAAATAAATGACTAATTTGATCGTCTGGTAAAATCACAGCTATAATGACTAAATAATTAGTCACAAAAATAAAAATTACACAATAAGATATTAAAGTGGGTAATTAAAAAAAATATGGGCGCCAAAAGTGAAAAGGATGGGCACCAAAAGTGAAATCTATTTCTTCATCGCAACACTACACTGTTCTTAGGGTTTATTTGCAGGAATGCGTTGGGGATGTTATCGATTATGTTGAGGGAGACTGTGAGTGATGGGATTTTGTAGAGCCGAGCGGTGCAACTTGTTTTATTCTTTGTCTGTGTGCGATGGAACAGACATTGCATTTCAAGTAGATTCCATCCTCAGATATGCCGATTCACATTCCCTCCTCAGATCCACAATGGACAGAATATGGATCTTAGCATTAGCCGGGCTTGCCTTTGTAGCTTTGATCATGGAGGTTTGATCCAATGATGTGGTGACCCTAAATCCCGATACCTTTGAGAATGAAGTGGGCAAAGACAAGGGTGCCCTTGTCGAATTTTATGCACCATGGTCAGTAATTTTATTTTATGTTTTTTTAGATGTAATGTTGTACTGTCCAATCCAATTTTTGGAGGCATGCCTCGGTTGGATTTTAGATTTTTCTGGGTTTATGTTGAGATCCGACGAATGGTTTACTAATTTGCCATCAAATTCAGTATTTTGGAATCTTGTATGTGATTCGCATCTCAGATTCATAGAATTAGTGGCAAAAGTGTTACATGTGTTCCAAATTTGAGGGCCTATTGATTTTTTTTAATTTTTTATTTTCTGCATCGACTCTTTATGATTTTTTAATTAGATATGTGGAGTGGATAATCAAAGCTCCAGCCCTGTGTAGCATGCTTCTTCAAGTGTTTCTTTTTGTTAGTGGTGAATATCGATATCTCACCTCAAGTTGTGTATTGAGGTTAGTTGTCTGGCTAGCTTACATGTCTGCCAATGTGGTGGCAATATCTGCTCTTGGCAATATTTTTATTCTCTTCATTCCTTCTTTCATGGCATTTCTGTAAAATCTATCTTGTCTTTTCACATAATAGATTTGCATTATGGTTTAGGGCTTAGGGTTTATATATTTTCTCGCCTTATATTTCTTTCGAAGAATGTTGCTCTTCTGAATGAAACAAGCAACTATGTAATAAAGAATGTAGTTGTGGAAGACCATACCCTGGGATTTGAACCTTTGGCTTGACTAAGAAAGCCATGATGATTTCATATAGCTCATCCTGTTTGACCATATTATGATACTTGTATTAATTGGTCGTTATTTTTTATTTCTTAAATACAGCTACAGTGATAAGATGCTATTGCTGATCCAATTTATGCTATTTTTTTAGAGTAATGAATTATATGATAGTTCGATTCAGTGCTGGCATTTAAAAAATGTAATTTTGGCAGCATTTAGGTTGCAACCAACATTTATTAGCCTGCAACTGATGTTGATGTCTTACCATTTAAAATAGACAACAACCAATGTCAAAAGACTAGAAATTATGTAGAGCCCTGTTTTCTGCATCAAATATTTCTTCATTATATGTTCTCTCTCTTTATAGGCGTGGCTTTATGTTATGAATCGCTCACTGGGAAATGCTTAAAATTTAAAATGAAATAATATTTGATGGTTGAGTGTGACTTTGAATTAGGCATAAGACAAGCATCTTCTACTACTTAGCATTCTTAAAACACAATTTCAAACTTGTTGCAGGTTACCTTTTTGCAACGGGAAAATTATATTATGCTCTGGCCCTTCTTGGTCTGGTCACTCCACAAGTTATTCTACAAGTAATATCCTACATTGATTATATTCCAAACAAATATAGGTTGTGTTTTTAGTACTTCTTATTTCAAACTAAATTTGTAGCTATGTTTGGCTGTGTATGTGCTCAAAGTGGATGATGACGTGATGGCTGGTTACAATCCAATACTCTTTTTTTGTTTACAATTTTTGCTTTGGCCTTTAGATATATGCTTGTGCTGTTTCTAGTTTCAGTTTGATGTCATATTTTTCTTCACATCTTGATCTTTAGATACATCTAAGTTTATTTATTTCTACATTTTTCCTCAGTTTCTCAGGTGCTTGGCTAGGAGTGCTTGGCATTCCATGCTTGAACTCGCCTTTTGTATCTATCTCTAACATATACTATAAAAATAAAAAAGTTTTCTGACACGTTTAGTTGTGCATCTCATGAGTTTAGAAGACATATAAAGATAGATGACATGAAGCCATACCTATAAAGATACTGCAATGCTAGCTACTCAAAATATAATACTTGTAATTGGTGAGTTGTCTGAGTGTATTTGAGGCAGTTTAATGATCAGATTGGTATCGAAGTGGGTTTGTCATGTCCCCATTTCTGGAGTGATCACCAAACAGAGGACGAAGTTAGCCTATTTTCTATTCCTGTAGGTTAACTCGATAAAACAAGGGAATATTCTGACAAAGCTAAGGATTGGAAAATAGGAAGTTGTTCTAAAGAGCTCAGTCAATATTTGACATGATGGAAGGATGTATTAATGTGATTTCCACATGAAAATCCCCCTTCCATTATGTTATGATGGTTGTCCATACCCTGTTCCAAAGCTCCCATTTTGGCACAAACAGGGAGGATGTTGGCAAAGGTTGTCAAATTTGGCTTTACACCTGCTAATTGCATTTGCTTGAAAGTTTCTAAAGCCTTTTCAAAAAATCCATTTTGTGCATATCCCGCAATCATTACATTCCATGAGATGACATCTCTTTGAGGTATTCTACCAAACAGTTCACATGCCTTATCTATACTTCCATATTTTGCATACATGTCTATCAGAGCATTTCCAACTATAATATCTGACAAAAATCCCTCTTCCATTATGTTATGATGGATGCCCATACCATGTTCCAAAGCTCCCATTTTGGCATAGGCAGGGAGGATGTTGGCAAAGGTTGTCAAATTTTACACTTGCTAATTGCATTTTCTTGAAAGTTTCTAAAGCCTTTTCAAAAAATTCATTTTGTGCATATCCTGCAATCATTGCATTCCATGAGATGACATCTCTTTGAGGCATTCCGCCAAACAGTTCACATTCCTCTATCCTTTATGTTTGGATGGATGTCCATACCCTATTCTAAAGCTTCCATTTTGACATAGGTAGGGAGGATGCTAGCAAAGGTTGTAGAATTAGGCTTTACACCAGCCAATTACATTTGCTTTAAAATTTCTAAAGCCTTTTCAACAAATCCATTTTGTGCATATCCTGCAATCATTGTAGTCCATGAGACCACATTTCTTTGAGGCATTTTGTCAAACAGTTCACGTGCCTTGTCTATGCTTCCACATTTTGCATACATGTCTAACATGGAAGTTGCAACTATAACATTTGACAAAATTCCTCTACCCTTTATGTTTTGATGGATGTCCATACCCTATTCCAAAGCTCCCATTTTGACACAGGTAGGGAGGATGCTGGCAAAGGTTGTGGAATTTGGCTTTACACTAGCCAATTGCATTTGCTTTAAAATTTCTAAAGCCTTTTCAACAAATCCATTTTGTGCATATCCTGTAATCATTGCAGTCCATGAGACCACATTTCTTTGAGGCATTCTATCAAACAGTTCACGTGCCTTGTCTATGCTTCCACATTTTGCATACATGTCTAACAGGGCAGTTGCAACTACAACATCTGACAAAATTCCTCTATCCTTTATGTTTTGATGGATGTCCATACCCTATTCCAAAGCTCCCATTTTGACATAGGCAGGGAGGATGCTAGCAAAGGTTGTAGAATTTGGCTTTACACCAGCCAATTACATTTGCTTTAAAATTTCTAAAGCCTTTTCAACAAATCCATTTTGTGCATATCCTACAATCATTACAGTCCATGAGACCACATTTCTTTGAGGCATTCTGTCAAATAGTTCACGTGCCTTGTCTATGCTTCCACATTTTGCATACATGTCTAACAGGGCAGTTGCAACTACAACATTTGAGAAAATTCCTCTATCCTTTATGTTTTGATGGATGTCCATACCCTATTCCAAAGCTCCCATTTTGACACAGGCAGGGAGGATACTGGCAAAGGTTGTGGAATTTGGCTTTACACCGGCCAATTGCATTTGCTTTAAAATTTCTAAAGCCTTTTGAACAAATCCATTTTGTGCATATCCTGCAATCATTGCAGTCCATGAGACCACATTTCTTTGAGGCATTTTCTCAAATAGTTCATGTGCCTTGTCTATGCTTCCACATTTTGCATACATGTCTAACAAGGCAGTTGCAACTACAATATCTGACAAAATTCCTCTATCCTTTATGTTTTGATGGATGTCCATACCCTATTCCAAAGCTCCCATTTTGACACAGACAGGGAGGGTACTGGCAAAGGTTGTGGAATTTGACTTTACACCAGCTAATTGCATTTGCTTTAAATTTTATAAAGCCTTTTCAACAAATCCATTTTGTGCATATCCTACAATCATTGTAGTCCATGAAACTAGATTTCTTTGAGGCATTTTGTCAAACAGTTCACGTGCCTTGTCTATGCTTCCACATTTTGCATACATGTCTAACAGGGCAGTTGCAACTACAACATCTGACAAAATTCCTCTATCCTTTATGTTTTGATGGATGTCCATACCTTATTCCAAAGCTCCCATTTTGATACAGGCAGGGAGGATGCTAGCAAAGGTTGTGGAATTTGGCTTTACACCATCCAATTACATTTATTTAAACTTTCTAAAGCCTTTTCAAAAAATCCATTTTGTGCATATCCTGCAATCATTGCAGTCCATGAGACCACAATTCTTTGAGGCATTTTGTCAAACAGTTCACGTGCCTTGTCTATGCTTCCACATTTTGCATACATGTCTAACAGGGCAGTTGCAACTACAACATCTGACAAAATTCCTCTATCCTTTATGTTTTGATGGATGTCCATACCCTATTCCAAAGCTCCCATTTTGACACAGGAAGGGAGGATACTGGCAAAGGTTGTGGAATTTGGCTTTACACCAGCCAATTGCATTTGCTTTAAAATTTCTAAAGCCTTTTGAACAAATCCATTTTGTGCATATCCTACAATCATTGCAGTCCATGAGACCACATTTCTTTGAGGCATTCTGTCAAACAGTTCACGTGCCTTGTCTATGCTTCCACATTTTGTATACATGCCTAACAGGGCAGTTGTAACTACAACATCTGACAAAATTCCTCTATCCTTTATGTTTTGATGGATGTCCATACCCTATTCCAAAGCTCCCATTTTGACATAGGCAGGGAGGATGCTGGCAAAGGTTGTGGAATTTGACTTTACACCAGCCAATTGCATTTGCTTTAAAATTTCTAAAGCCTTTTGAACAAATCCATTTTGTGCATATCCTGCAATCATTGCAGTCCATGAGACCACATTTCTTTGAGGCATTCTGTCAAATAGTTCACATGCCTTGTTTATGCTTCCATATTTTGCATACATGTCTAATAGGGCAGTTGCAACTACAACATCTGACAAAATTCCTCTATCCTTTATGTTTTGATGGATGTCCATACCCCATTCCAAAACTCCCATTTTGACACAAGCAGGGAAGATGCTGGCAAAGGTTGTGGAATTTGGCTTTACACCGGCCAATTGCATTTGCTTTAAAATTTCTAAAGCCTTTTCAACAAATCCATTTTGTGCATATCCTGCAATCATTGCAGTCCATGAGACCACATTTCTTTGAGGCATTCTATCAAACAGTTTACGTGCCTTGTCTATGCTTCCACATTTTGCATACATGTCTAACAGGGCAGTTACAGCTACAACATCTGACAAAATTCCTCTATCCTTAATGTCTTAATGGATGTCCATACCCTATTCCAAAGCTCTAATTACAATTTGGGCTCTTAAATGTAGTTTTTTTGGTGCATGGTTTTATGCCCATGGTATTGTAATACTGCTTAACAGTTTCCTACACTGATGTGCCTATAAATACTCACACATGGATCATGGTTAATCACAAGTGAGAAATATCATATTGTATTGTGAACATTTGAGTTGATACAGTGAATACTTTTTTGCTGGGTTTTTTTTTCCAAAAGGATATCTTAGGGTAAAATCTCTTGTTATACTTTGAGTATGCCATTATTTTGTTCTGCTACATTTAAGACTCTGTTAGCATTGCTTCTCTTTGTATAGGTTTATTGGTGTTTTCTCTTCAAGTGAAAGCCTAAAACATCTAATATAGGTATTCAATTTGGGTCATTATATTTGAAGATGAGCCATGCTTCTTGAACTAGTTGTGAACAACTTTGACTCCAAGTTAGCATATACACAATTTAAGCTTAACCCATCATTTATGATGGAGAGTAAGCTATGATGTGTATTACATTTTCATTTCTTTTAAGGGATGATGACGACCCACGTAGTAAGAGATCAAATCAAATATAGATCACAACTCTTGTCTTATATATATGGTTGAATGGTGAAGTCGAGTGCTTAATGAACAGTAGAGATTTGTTCTTCTATATGATTAAATGATGGAGCCCAATGTTTCATAGAAAAAGATTGTTGTAAAATTGTAAATTATTTTGTTGGCATCATGTTGATGTCGAGTGAACCTATTTTCTTGTAGCATGTAGATCCAATGTTTTAGTGCCTTCGGTGTTGTTTAGAGTTCTGTAACCTTGTAGAATAGTTCCTCTGCTTTCATTTCTCTTTTGGAAATTGGATGTTAGGTTTTGTCTTAGATAGTACATAGAAACTATTTGAATGTTTGGCTGGAAGCGATGCTTACATCATTGTCTTTCTCTTTTTAGCATGTTGTCTAAGAAATCTCAGAAGTTTCTCTCCAGATATTTCCTGTGTTTCCTACATGAGTTCTGCTTTAAATGATGTGGGGTTGAGGGTAAGAGGACCATGGCTTCCTCTCTTCTGTTAGATATGGAGATTACTTATTTGATTTTTGTTACAAAGGGGCAATTTACTTTTGAAGCCAAGAGTGTGTGTATCAGCAAAGATGTTGAGTTTGTCTCTTAGGATTGATGCTTAAATGTTGAGTTTTTGGCATTTATAGGCATAGATTTTCCCAGAAACCCTGTTGTAAAACCATTTAATGTTGTTAATTAATGGGTGTTTAATGCTTATTTTTCAAAGACAAATTGTTGATATTATTTTGATGTGGTTGACTTGATAGAGGTTATGTTTTCTATTATGCCCTCTATATGCAGACATATGGGAAAGATCTCCTTGTTGTGCTTTTAGATTCTGGGAACTTGTCTTTCCTGACTTTCAGTGTTGAAACGCACAGGTCCTCTTCTCTTTTATTGCTTATTTTTTATCATGTAAATGTTGTAAATGAACCAAGTGACATCTGTGGAACTTCATTGTTCCTGTTGTTTCATCTTTTATTTCCTATTTTAAAGTATACCATGCTTCCCACTTTTTGATACTTTTAACTGTGCCTTTTTTAGGTTTTTAGCTATGGCACACATCCACTTGTCTCATCCTGGAAATATGCGTCGAGAGTTGGGTTGGTTTCTAGCTGTTGAATGCAAGTGAGTGTTTGAATTAATTTTCTTTCTTTCTTCCCATTTTAATTAGTTGTGAGGTTAGCTACTAATTTGTTTGATGTCGAAAACTGTGTTTGTTTATGTATGCTGTATGGGAACTTGTAAAATTCTGCACTTGAAGTTTGCAATAATGGTTAATGTTATGAGTTTCTATTTCTTTACTTTTTAGTGAGCCATGTCTGTTGAGGAATCTTGTGATATGTATGCTAATACTATTTGTGGAAAGTTGAATTTATATGTGTTGAGTAGACTGAGAGGTCTTAGACTTCCTACCTTGGAAAGCAAATATTCATATGGTTATTACCTAAAATTTGGAAGCCCTGTATTTCTATTTTATTTTGTTATATGTAATACCACATTCATTATGTCAAAATTTGGTTCAAGGTAATATCCTTATATGGTCATCGACACACTTTTCAAATGCAGACAAGTGTCATGTTTTATATTGCTCCTTTGATTAAAGTTGCCTGATTAAATGAACTGCAGGTCTATTTTGATGAGATACATTGGCTGAAAGTTAGTAACATGGCCAAAACATGTAGAAGTGGATGATATTTGGCATTGCATCACACCTTTGACAACTAAATTGCCAACAATAAAGTTAAAGAAGTTTTAGTACTCACCAAAGCTACAGTGATGTGAAAATTTTAGTGATGTAAAACCATTTAATGTTGTTAATACCATTTAATTTTTTTAAGTGCTTTGTTGTGTTTAATGCAGAGCAATTAAATTTAAAGCCCGCTGAAGAGTATTCCTACCTGAACCAGAGTAACTGTTTGACAATTGATGAAGTTGATGATGCCCAGAGGTTTAAGAGTATTCTTGTAAGTTACTGATCTTCAATCAAATTTGACCCAATCTTTGTTCATTAATGCAAACCTCATCTGAAGATAATTAATTTGACTTATACGACTTTACTTACTTTTTCATTAAGTCTTTAGATACATTTTAGTTTTGCTTTCAATTCATTTTTGCAAAATCTGCTATTGGGCATTTATTATTTATGTGATTCATTGATGTCTATTTAGTTGTGTTTAGGAAGCTTTGAATGTTGTCCAGATCAGTAAAGATGATCAGAAAAATATGTTTGCGATGCTTGCAGTAGTGTTATGGCTTAGAAATGTCAAATTTTCTGTGGTTGATAATGAAAATCATGTGGAAGTTGAGAATTGTGAAGGTAAAGAAAATTTTTACATTTAAGATGATAAAAATAATACTTTAAATTTTAAGATTCAACTTTTATAAGCTTTTTCCTGTTTCCCTATTCCTCATGCATTGTAGAACTTGTTAATATAAGTTCTGAGGACTTGTACAACACATTGGCTATTAGGATTATTGTTGAATCATAGTCTACTGTTTGTGCAGACCAAGGCAGGAGATGCAACAAAGAAGAAGAAGTAATGTAACAATTAGCAATATTAAGTGAGTTTTGATACATTTTTTCAGATTTTGAGATGTAAAATCCCATGATGAAATATTTAGGCTTCATTTTTCAAGGAGTTTTTTCATGTTTTAGAGTTGTATAAGCAAATAAGCAAAAAATATAGGATTGTAACTTAGTTTTCTCAGTCACAGCACTGAGAAACACACTTTCTAACACATTTTCAAAGCAAAGGCATATTTAAGTCTTGTATCTGCTGTAAGAACACTTTTTCTCAATAACATTTCAGTATTTTGCCTTCTTAATAGTTGTTTCATTATGTGCAAATGAATGATTGATTATGTTTTTCTATGTTTTATGTTTAAACCTCAAAAAACAATTAAATAAACCACCAATTGACTAAATATACTACCAACTAACATAAATCAGTGAATAAATATGACTAAAAATATGACTAAATATACTACTGAATAAATATACTACCAATTGATAAAAATCGGTGAATAAATATTACTAAAAATATACTACCAAATTGATCAATCAAAACAACCAAATAAATGACTGGCAATAAACTACTAATGGTCACGTGACCAAGCTCAGTGAATAATATGACTAAATTAATGACTAAAATAATGACTAAATAGACTACCAAATCGATAAATCAAAATGACCAAATAAATGACTAAAATTGATTTAGTCATAAATTTGATCGCGTTATAAATGACTAGAAATAAACTACTAATGGTCACGTGATCAAGTTTAGTCATTTATAAGCAATTTTTAGTAGTTTTTTTAATCACATATTTCTCTTTTTGTACTAGTGACTATTGATACTAATTTGAATTTCTCCACAGGAGACATAGAAGCTAGATTTATTGGTCCTTGTAGAGTCTTGGGTGATTCTAGAATCTATACACTTTGCTATTTTTCCAAAAACTTTCTAGCATAGTCAATCAGAGTTTGGTCTGCAACAGTGTCTCTTGCCGCATATTCATCACTGAGTGTAACTTTTCTTCTAATGGTTTTTCTTCCTCTACTTTGATAGTGGCTTTTGTACGGGATGAGATCCATGTCCTTTTCTTGTGATTGGATACATGTTTTTCTTTTTCAACTTTCTCATCTTTTCTATTTGGAGTGTTTGACTTCCATTTCACCAAAGGTTTTAAGGATCTTGGTTCTTCTGCTTGTGTTTTTGCCTCGCTTGTTTGTTTATCAAAAATTTTCTCTAAATGCTCATATTCCGTAGATAATTCTTTTAATGTTCAAAACCTGTCTTGTTTGGGATCTTTTGGTTTCTTCAGTAGTTCATCGACTAATTCAGTTAGGATATCTTCTGCAACTTCATATCCTAATGGAGGGACCCATGCAGTTCTTCGTTCCACAACTTCCATGAAGCATTTGCCTTTATTCACCATGAATACAATGTCATTTTCATATTTCATCACTACCTTTTCAAGTATCCGGGCCCTACATATCATTCTCTTTTGAAATTTCATGAAGTATTCCCATAAAACTTCATTCTATTTGTCTGCATTTCCCAAACTTTGTAGGTGATTTCTTATTTGAGTTGCTGCTGGTGTGTGATCAACCTAGACAATGTTTCCCAAGGCGGGTAGCTCTCTCAGGAAGTAGAAGAGTAAACAGGTAATCAAAGTTCCATATTTAAAGGGATAATTTGTCTCTTTTGTTCTTTTCAGGTTCTCCATTAATTCACTCCAGAGCAATTCACATAGATTATAATCCGTATCATTTTTGACCATATCATAAGCTGTGTCTATAGCTGATGTAGACACAAAATTTTTTGGGTGAGAAAAGTATACTTTGTATCCAATAATCATTGATGCAAATCTAACAGCCAGATCCTTGATATCATTTACTGTGAGAGATTTCTTATCAAATTTGGCCCCTGTTAGTTGCATTACTAAATTGTTCTTTATTTTCTTTTCGCCTGGGATGATTCCGAAGGAACTCATACCAGTTACAACTTTGATAGCTTCTTTGGTTATCTTACATGGTTCATTGAGCCACAAAAACTCATTATGAATCATGCTAAGGATGAACCTAACCCATGTATCATTTGGGATCGTAGGAAAATCCAACCAATTGTCCAATTTCTTTTCTCCCAAGACTTTATATTCATTCTTCAACTCAACATCAATAGTAGTTAGTTCATCCAAGTATAATTTGCCAAGATTCATGTGATCATATTCCTCTAGGTTGGTATGAATGTATGCCCTAATATCTTCCAAATGCATAATTCCATGAGGAGTGATTGAAAATGCCCCTACAAAATTATTTTCCAATGGTTTGAAGAAATGTCTCTTGAACTTGGGGCGGGGTTTTTCCGTTATCTCGATTAATTTGGGAGTAAACATTTTTTGGAATAATTTAAACAACACATAAGGGTTTTCAAGCTGTAAATACCTTTTTCGCCAAATTAGGGTTTTTCTTCACTTGAAATTGACTTGATTTGAATTTCCTTGGAAAACTCTGCAGGCACTTGGATTCTTGCTTTTAATTCTCCTAGATGCTTGAATGGTGGAATACAAAGTGAATTATCTATCAGATGAGCCACTTTTTATCCTCCACAAGGATGACTTAGTCATCATAAATGCCCTTATTAAAAAGTTGTCAACCACATCACTGCATTATGTAGTCTATTAGGATTGCTCTGCAATGTTTCACATTTGATCCTTTTCTTTCAGAATTTCCTTCAAAAGATCTGTCATATGCATCTTTTCAATCTATCCTCGTGCCGGATTCCAGCACTGACAATCTAGCTAGGGGATTTAGATTTTCATTGTAGCTCCCCCTGAGCCAGAGCTCAAAAATTCACTTCCTGGAGGAAGTATTTGCACCGGAAACTAGTGCGGATCGATCCTCGACTTCAATCACATCTTTCTTAATCCAGATCTTGCCCATTTATTTCTTAGTTTCAGCCTGATCAACTTTTTCCTTTCCCTTATCATTCCTCTGCTCTATTTTCCTTTCTTCAGCATAGTAGTTTCTTTTCACATTCTTGCTTCTACAGAATCTTGTAACATGTCCAAACTTGTTGCAATTGTAGCATACCACATTCCTTCGTCCTTGATTCCTTCTATTGATTGGATTTGATTTGCATTGATTAGCCATATGTCCAAATCTATTACATGAAATACATCTTCCATTGAATTATTGAGTATTCCTTGAATTGTGAAAGCCATTTCTTACCAGACTTATGCATTCATTTGATCTATGACCAATTTTCTTGCAATTGACACACTAACCAGAGAATGATGGAACATTCTAATTTATTCTACTCCTACACTGAGTAGCTTTACAATTAAAATAATGGCCATTGAAAGATGGGTACCTTTGAGCATTTGGCTGTCTAACTGGAGGTCTTCTAGGTCTTCTTCTTTAATTTCTGAATTGGTTCCCTTTGTTTTGCTTCATCTGAAAGTTTTCTTGACTTGATTTTGAACTTTCTCCTTTTTCAAATCCTAAGCCTTGCTTGTCATCTGAACTCTTTTGACTAGCAATCATCTCATCAAGTTTTGCAAAAATTATCTTGAACTTTTCTTCATAGCTCTTGGCTTTTTCCAAGTCTGTTTGCAGGCTCACAACTTCTTTTTCCAGTTTGACAAATTCTTCTATCTTGATTTTTACCATCAAATTTAAATCTTCTTCTGCTTTAGCTCTTTCTATGACTTCCACTTTCAAATCATCCAGGGTCTCATTTACCGATATCAATTGTTCACTAACATCTCTATATTTTTCTTTGGATTTATTGACCTGTTCTTTCAGCTTTAGAATGCATTCATCATCTTCTTGAATGTTATCCTTTAGATCTCTGATTTCTGCTTCAGATTTTTTAAGATCAATAAGAGCTGCTTCTAGTTCAATATTGTTTGAGAGATTTCCAAATCTTCTCATGGCCATGAGTAAACTTTCCCAGATCTTCCTCAAGCTGTTAGGCTTCTTCCAAGGAACCTTGCTTTGATACCAATTATTGAATATAAGGAATACTGAGAGGGGGGTGAATCAGTATTCTGTAAAACCACTTCTTAATAAGTTTATTTATCCAATTTCTAAAATTAATAGCATGAAAGCAGAATAAGCATAAGAACAACAACCATAAAGACATAACACATGTACACCAGGATTTTTACATGGAAAACCCAAAAGGGAAAAACCACGGTGAGTGTTAGCTCACAATATATTATGATAGCACAATACTGAATTACAAGAAGGCTCATTGCCCTATGAAGAAGTGCTCACTGCACAAAGGCTCACTACCAAGAGAAAAGAAAGAAAGAAAGAAAGAAGGAGATGGCTCACTGCCAAAATGAACTACTTGGATTGCATCTACACATGCATGAATGCAACTTCAATGTATACTCAAAATACTGTCTCAAAACTTTTCATCTTGACTGCTCTACTTTTACATTAGACATGATTTCTCTTCTTTTGCTTTTTGTCGCCTACTCTACTATTCACATTCTACACACATTCATATCCACTTCACACACACCAAATACCAAAATCAATCCCATATATATATCTGCAACAACAAAATCTTCATATTAGGCCAGCCTAATAAAGTGTATTGTGTAGTCATGCATTATGTGCTCTATCGGCCAAATTTATTTCCCAAAATCTATGGTGGACCCAAACAATATTTGAAACATCATCACACATGTCGGCCCCAACTATTTAACCACTTAGGGTTAAGTTTCAAATACCAAAAAATTACCACACAAACATCATACTATTATGTCGGCCTTATTCACAGATTGTTTACTAGAGTTTAGTTCAACTGTCAGACAACATCTTCCACTGCGGACCACAATACCTGCTCAAGTCCATATCAGAGGCTCTTCACTCATTATAGATCATACCTCCAGAACCACAAGACAAATTATGCAACTGCAGAGGAATGCAGACCCTTTTTCTCTAGTACTATGCACTATTCCTGTCTTAGTTCTGTTCACTCAGAATTAGACATTTCATAGTATGACTTCTGAAGGAAGTCAGGTCTTGAGCATTGGAACATATCATCATCAAATAGCTATGAACATCATACTTGATCTACATATAATGATCTTCTACTGCAGAGGCATATTGACCTAATCTCTGTCACTTACTCTGTATACTATCCATACTTAGTCATTTTAGCCTTCTGGACTAGAATACCTTTGTGCCTTGTTGCCAAACCAAGTTGGTCTTCCAAAGTAATGTCTCTTTGTCATGCTAGTGAAAATGCTATGCCTTGTTGCCATCAATGACAATATGCAATCCTTCATCAGAGCAATGTCTCTTTCCAACACACTCTACTTGCTAACCAATCTCATTTTGGAGAATTAAGAGAAGAGGGATTTCAGTTAGGAATCTCAAGGAGTGAGGCAAGATTGTAGCCTTTTTAAAAGCTACATTTTTGATGTTAAGGTAGGGTGTGGGTTTTAGTTCAAAGGAGAGGACTAAAAAATTAGAGAGATTAGCCTTTATGACAAAAAGAGAAGGAAGAAAAACTCTGTTATCACAGAGAGAGGAGAACTTTGAGTTATGGTTACTAACGAAGATAGTAATGAGAGTAGAATCTCAATTCATATATCCACAACAATAGTGATCGTTGGGATTTTGTGAAGGATATCCAACAGTGAAGGAAAGGTTGAGCTCGTCGTTGAGAAAAGGAATGAGACTTTGTTTACCTTCATTCACAACAGGTCATTATCTTTCTTTTGGAAAACTTTATTTAGTTTGAGTTATATTACGAATGTATTTAGCTTTATTATTGTTGAGCTCAACAGTAAGAAAAGTTTAGATAATGTTGCATTTGATTACTAGGCCGATAAGCATAAAATTACCTTATATCTATAGCAGACTAAGATGATTAGTAAATACTGTGATTAGATGGCTGATAGTTATATGTCCATTTATGTGCCTATGTGGTCAATGCATTATGCTATGTTCATTTTTGTGCCTATGGGGTTGATGCAGTATGTTATATCCATTTCTGTGCCTATGTGGTCGATGCAGTATGCTATATCCATTTTTGTGCCTATGTGGTCAATGCAATATGCTTATATATCCATTTTTGTGCCTATGTAGTCGATGCAATATACTTATTTTTCATTCCGTGTTTATGTGATCGATATAATATGTTTATTGTTGTTAGTACATAAGAAAAAATAACCTTTACAATTAGTATACTTCAATATATGTCAAGTTAGATTTGATTGAACTTAGTTTTAATGAGCCAATGTAGTCGATTTTAGGACTGTGTCTTATTCCTACTTGATTCTCTAGATTAGCTGAGAGTTAATGGAAAGCATTGAGCATGGTAAACCTTTTCAACCTGTAGGGTCTTGCTTGACAGTAGATCGAGAGCTGACTAATCTCAGTTTAAAACTATTGTGTAATATTTTTGTAAACCTTGGTAGAGAAGGCCAAGTAGATGTTAACTTGAAATATTTTAGTTTAGCAGAGAAGCCAAGGATGGTTAAATCTATTTGTGGACTTCTAGAACCCTGTGAAGACTTAGTAGTCAAAACCTGAGAGCTTAACTAGAGATGGTTGTTAACTCAAAAAGGTTTTATATTTATATAAGTTTTATTGTTTATGATTATAAAGTTTATGATATCTATTTTCTTAGTGTTATATAAAAGATAATGATATCGTTGAGAATTATCAAAACTTATAGAGTTATGATATCACTTTTTGTATATAACAACAAGGAGATAAATTGTTATGATATTCGAAGGACATCAGGCATGAGTTCATAATCTATTCTAAAATGAAGAACGGTGAACTCAAGAGAACTTAGGAGATTGAAGGTATTGTATTGTAAATATCTTAGACTCGAAACATATTTAGATTTTATGATTGACCTTAGTCAAGATTATTATGTTATTCATAGTAAACTCATAATATTTGTATCATGAATAATAGAGATTCAAATAGTGCCTAAATGGTCTAAGGAAGATTAGAGAGTACTACAGTCATGATTGTATTATTATACATTCCTATCCATAGATAAAGAGAGTTGAGATATTACGATAATTTGGCTTAGAGAAGTTAAACCCTAGAATTATCTATAAGGGTTTTTAGAAAACTTACAACTCTTAAGTCGGTTATGACTTGCTTGTAAAGTTATGTCTACAAGACCATAGTTCAAGACAATGAAGATTAGTAAAAGTCTAAGTCATCTGTTGAAAGATTTCAAAGATAAGGTCGACAACTTGATATTTAGTACATGGGTGTTTAATCATTTTTGAGTCTTGGGTAGAATGATAGGGAATCATAGACCCTGATAAATGTAAGAGTGCATCTAAGGGATCTCAAAAAAAGATTAAAATCATCTAATGTTTTACAATGAGTATGTATATCCTAGATTAAGGATTAAATCTTAAGTCAGATTGACTAGGATTTGAGTTTAGACTGGACATTACATGTCTAAGAGTAACTAGTCAAATATGACAAAACTGTAGGATGAGATAGCTATCAAGTTGAGTTAGAGGTGTGTGAACACATGACTACATTTATTGCAAATGTCTATTTATATAGAAACTTTGGCCAAAGTGATGCATTTGTCTTTGCATGCATTAGTCAGTTCATAGTGTCTAGATGGTGTAACCCATTAGAAGGATCATACTTAACTAAAAGTTGTTTAGAGTTGTATGATCATTGTGTTACGTAGGACACAACACTAGGAAGATGGCAACCTGTTGGTTCTCTATGTCTATACTCTTTGTGAAGGATAGGGCCACTTCCAGTAGGAATATGTGCGGGGGACCACCGGTCTATGGTTGGAGGTAAAGCACTTGGATGATGCTCTCCCTTTGTAGCAGAAGACTCGTCGAGACTTGTGTGATAGATATCAAGATTCCAAAAGCAGTATTCTTTATGTTTGGATTTAAAATTATTCTCATTGCTAAGTACAATTTATGTATTGGAAATGTAAAGTGAAATGATTCTCACTATGATTTATCTTTGATTATATTGAATTTCAAGATTGAAAAATATTCAGAAAGAGACATGTATTTATTCTTTGAATTTATGTAAATGATAAAAAAACTTATGTTAACCATGTTCATTTACTTTCTAGTAATTTTTTGAGTAAATCCAAGTAATATGAGAAGGCATATTACACTTTTAGGGGTGAGAATGCCATTCTTCGAGAGATGGCTCATCTTGGGATTTACCATCCTGATTCGAGCGTAGTAGGTCCTTCACATTCTCGGGCTCACAGTAGGGTTCCTCATTCTCATAGATCTTGTGGAGATTCTAATGTCATTTAGAGGCAAAGGAGTAGGAGCCCTGATGGTTTAGTTGGAGGGAGTCGTCCCTGAGGCTTTTGCCTATTTGTTTCCTTATCATGCCCCTTGCATGGGGAGCCTTACCTCTCATGAGAGCATTTTGTCTAAGTTCTTGTACTCTTGTCCACTTGTATTACCTTGAACCCTTGATATGTCTTGCAAAACTGTCTCTTCACGATTACCATATTGTATGACTGCTTATCTCTTGTGTACTTTAGAAGCTTTTTAGAACTTTTTGACTGTGTAGACCCTTAACTCTAAGAATGCATACATGTTGACAATGATATGTTTTTAGTTGTTTTTTTAGGATATATATATGAATGCAGGAGACGATATGCAATGCAAGAACAAAATGATACTGGAATAAATTTCTACTTTTGTGGAATGCCATGAGTTATGATACTGACTTTTATTGCTTTAAATCTCTTTTTATTATTTTGATATGAATGCATTATGGAACAAACATTATGACTGAGCTCTTTAGTATGATTTTCAATCTAGGGGATTATGGATTATCCTGGTGTAGGAGACCTATTCAACTTTGTGAGATAGGGATTCAAAACTCAAGTGGGGAATGGGGAGGAGATGAGTGTTTCTAATTTTTGGGCTTTGCTAAAGGCAAAACACTGATCCTTATCTAGATAAGACATTTTGATAAGCTTTCAACTTAGACAAGCAACAAATTTTATTGGCGTTCACTAGACTTAGATCATAGATGGAAAGCAAGATAGACCTAGAGTAAAGGAAAAATGAGGAAACATGAGGGTCCCTAAGTAGAAAATGGCCCTAAAGACTTCTAGACTGTTGGCTTTGCTCATCTAGTGCGCGTGTGTGCTTTGTATTCTCTTTTATTTTCTCTAGTAGAGTGTCACCCTTGTAACTTTGAGCTTAGATTTATCTCCACCCAAGGGTACAGACACTCAAACAATCTTCTCTCTATCACTCTTTTTTTTGTAACTCTTTCTTTTTTTGTATTTTTGCAATGCCTCACTTGATTTTCTCATTTTTTTTTTTAAATTTTGACATTTATGGAGATGAATGCTTTTGAGCTTTAGATATACAATAGCTTTGGTCTCTCTATTCTCACTTTTCTCATCACTCTTATTTTTTTGATCACTCATTTTTTTATTCACTCTTATTTTAGATTGCTTCCTTCAGAGTTCTGAGGATCCTCTAAATTTTTTTGCTAGGAAAGATAAGGGGCTGAGCATAATCGAAAGTTTTCATAGTCCAATCATAATTCCTTTCTACTAGGGAAAAATTGGGAATGTCTACTTGTAAGCTTCCTTAGAACACTATGGGTTTGAATACTAACTTTGCTTAGACTCAACAACATGAATCATTGAGACTAGGATCAGTGTAAAGCTAAGAGCTAGGCTTTGATTGGAATCACTAGGAATGAAGGGGGAGAACGATGATTGTGAACATAGGGGAATCTCAAAACCTAAAAGGATCACCCTACACCCAGGCAACCTTAGATTCCTTACTGAAATGAAAATAGTACAAGAGCAAGTCATTCACTAAAGTGCAAGATGGACAAAGTGATGTTGATATGCAATAAACAAATTTTGATTTTCTAATTTTTGCAAATTTTTTTTTTGGAATATTTGATTTTTTTAATTTTTTATGTTTTATGATTTTTTATGGTTTTTTAGACATAATACTTTTTGAGGTGAAAGGCATTGATTGTTTCACCAAATTCCTCACCTTCCATTGTGCAGAAGAGATAGGCACCATTACCAATATATTCTTTAACCATGTAGGGACCTTTCCAGTCCTCAGTAAATTTCCTTTTTCCCCTTTATTTCTTGTTCTTTGTGCTACCTCTTCTCAAGACAATCTCTCCTATTATGTAGGGTTTCATGATATTATTCTCTTTCGATGCTCCTAATTCCAAGGCCTCTCTTGGAAAAGTGAGATGGCGTAAATCTTTGAAATCCTATTGGTGTAAGGGAGTCCAATACAAGACTCCATCGCATCTTAATAACACCATAAGTGCATCTGTAATGGATGAAAAGAGGGTTGATGGAATTAATGGATAGTTTAGTTAGGTCCTCCTTTCACTTAATACATTCAAGGACATTTAACCGAGTTGAATCACAACTTCTGCAAGAGGACTCAACTATTAGGTTGGCTATCACTTGGAATGATAAGAAAATTTGGATTTGGTTGATTAATGTGTTGATTTTAGCCTGATTAAGCTTAAAACCCTAATTACGCAAAATTGTAAACAAACGGACGAAACCTAAAAAATGCTCACATAGAGATAGACTAAATACAGATTAGATACATACTAGATTTCAAGTTTTGAAATACGAAAAAGTCAGGGGCGAAAGAGCAGGCATCCAAGCCCAAGGTGGCACTTTTTTTGAGGGCTTCAGGATCTTTTCTGCTACTAATTGCAACCACTTCAGAGATTCCCCACATTGTGAAACTAGAGGTCAAAAGAGTGGGCGCCCTTGACCTTTTTGGGTTATTTCCTGCCTTTTTCTTTAGATCATGATTCTTTATACTCTACAATAGTCCTTTGCAACTCCACTCTGCAAGATCTGACACCTATCACCTACAATCACAAGAGAGGGGTTGGGGGTTGTGGTGTTTAGGAGTTTGCCTCGGTCAAGCCCTCGAATGGCATTCAAGCCTTCCAACACCATTGTTAGATAGAAAGTGTGTGTCCTTGCAGGACAGAGGTAAAATCAATGATAAAAATGATAGATTGAATCACAAATAGATATCACCTCAGAGGTGTAGCTCTCACAGACATGAAGCTCTTTCACGCCAAGAGAAGATGAAGCCAAATCTGCAATAACAAACACAACAACAATACAATTCTGCTCTGCAACACAATGAATGCCTTGAATGCTCTAAAATCATAAGTTTGCCAAAATCTCAAAATTATCTTCCAATTTGCAAATGAAGTTCTAAACATCATTATAAATGCATTCCCGCTATAATTTCATAATTCAAACTTAAAATTCTGACAAGGGACACCTTTAACGGTAACTTTGCTAACATTCAAATTTGGGACCCTACCAAAATAGGATAGGGCGTGGGTGCGGGCACCCTTGTCCAGGGACCTATTTTGGGTCAGGGTTAAGCTCAAAGATGTCCCCTAAGTCCCATTTGTCATGGGTTTTAGAGCATTTAGTTCCGGGATTCATTTCTAACATGCATGATCAAAATTAAGGGACTCGAGAGCTAAACTTAGGAGCTAAAAGTCTTAGGGGGACATTTTACAACATAACATTTAGCCCCCACTTTAATGTATGTATGATCTTACGACCTATACATGCATTATAGTACGGTAAAAAACACAACAAACACGCCAGGCACTTGAAGCTAAGGCATACACAAAGATTGAGGAACCATTTCTAGTCCCCAATCTTAGGTAAGCTTTAGAAAACACATCGTAGACACACAAAACACAATGAAGACAGTAACGAGCACACAAGACACGAAGAAGCAATATTAAAGACACGTAAAACATGATGAAGACATGAGAGCAGTCACACAAAACACGATGAATATAATGATATATAATTTTCATTTTCATATATATAAATGCGTGGAAATAAAAATTGCAACACAAAACCCAAGAATGTAGGGGAGACTCATTGCCACACCCTTTACACTACACCAAGGGGAGAAAACACGCCATACAAAACCCAAGCATAGGGGAGACTCATCGCCACACCCTTTACACTACACAAGGGGGAAAATACATCATACAAAACCCAAGCATAGGGGAGACTCATCGCCACACCCTTTACAGTACGCGAGGGGTAAAACACACCATACAAAACCCAAGCATAGGGGAGACTCATCGCCACACCCTTTACACTATGCAAGGGGGAAAACACACGAAAGACACACAGAAGACATGAGAGCCATATAGCATGCCATAGACATACTATACGTCTTAAACATAGAAAACAAGGTGATGGAAGGAGCTTATTGCTAAGTCCCACCATCTCAAACATGCTACAGGAACACCTGATGGTTGGGCTTATGCCACAACAACCACCAAAGACATGCTTAAGGGAGTATAGTCTCAAGATCTAATCCCACCTCCGCAAAGGAATTTTGAAATAAAAGGATGTGCACTAGCTCAAGAGATACACCATCGCGCCTCCATAGAGGGCTTTTGAATAAAAGGATACACACTAGCTCAAGAGGTACGGTATCTCACCTCCATAGAGGGCTTCTTTGATTGCAATATAGATAAAGATGTGCACTCACGCTGGAGATACAACATCCCACCTCCTCAGAGGGCTTACAAACAAGCTTTGTTAGTACCAAAATCATCAGACAGCTTTCCTTATATGCCCCCACATTAAGGTGGTTGATGTCGTGTACCACTATCAAGCACGTTAAGGTAGAGAGAAGACACACAAGGGAATAAGAGATTTTGCAAAGCCCATGCCCCCAAAGGTGACATGTGCTCACGATCGCCGAATGTTCCCACAAACACATTGATTAGATATGCTAATATAACGAGAGAGGCTACAAATCTTAGTCTAAGATAATAACCAACGCAAAACATGAAAGCTACGCATGAATCACATATGAAATCACATCAAAGAAACTAAGGCTACACATACGGTTTTGAATCCGAGTATAGCCATTGGGCTTATATTGCAGGTACCTCAGAACCAAGTGTAACAACAAGGTGAGATACAATATAATCAAAGTACACAAAGCAGATGTATTTTTATGGTTTGTTAGAAAAGATAAGACAACATCAAAATATCACATAGAGTAATTCTACTAGCCAAGCGTAGGATATATAAATCAACCCCATCTTCATGTATGGACTAGGTCCATGTTTTATTTGCTTGCTGAAGGGACACACGGTCTGTATTAGTTAGTTGTTTGCTTTTTGTCATCTGCCGACTAGATAGAATAACTAGAAGAAGGTAAACAATAAAATGAGAGAGGAGAACAACTGCCTTAGGAATAATCACATAGGAAGATGCCTCCAAGTCATCAACCACAATGCTATGCCCCTAAGGCACAACACACAACAGTAAAATAGAGGAGAGGCAAGATAGAAGAATGATGAAACAAATAGAAGAATGGTCACAACCCTTACAAGAGTATCAAGGGTCATCCTAAGAGGCCTAAAAAACACATAACACATCACAGGGGAACACAACACAAGAGGGGAGGCCACATAAACGAGAAAATAATGCTACGACAAAGGTGACCACCAGGGTTAGAAATACTTACCTATTTGCACAACAAAACTAGCGGTTGTCGTAGAGCAAATCGTCATCTTCCCAATCTCGAATGTCAGAGGAGAGAAGGGCATAAGGTAAAATAGCCCAACTTTTGTCATTATCCTTAAACTATTTTTCTTTAAGCTTTTTCTTGTTTGGTTCAATGTTAGGTGGTGGAATGTTTTCTTGTTGAGGTGCATTTTGTTGTGCAAAAGCTTGTATTCTCTTCCTCCTTTCTCTTTCTTGTCTATTTCTTCATTGTTTATTAGTGATGTTTTCAAAAGGATTCTCATGATTTCCCATAGTTTTTGATATTTCAGAGGAGGAAGCAAGTACAAACTTAATTTGTTTTGATGAAGTGCTTTATTCTCCACGAGTACCTCCCGATCCTTGCAAAGATGACGGAGGAGGAACCTCAGCATAGAGTCCCTTACCTTTCGATCTAGGAAGTTCTTTTGATGCGAGTTGTTCTTCATTTGTTGTTTGTTGAATAGAAGGTCTGGCCACTCTAGATAGTAATTTTTCTTTGTATCGTCTATATCCCAAGAAAAGTTGATCTCTTCGTGGCTCGGGTTCTATAGTAGATCATGGCCAAAAGTAATCAAGAATGAAGTTCTTTTGAGTAACCATGGGTTGCCATGTATTACAATGAATAATGTGTATTTGTCCGTGTAAATGAATTTTTATGCATTTATGAATTGTTGAGGGGACAACTTTCATAGCCTTGAGCCATGGATGTCCTAATTCTATGTGGAAGAGGTTGGATGTAGGGATGATATCAAATAAAATTTTCACAACTTTCTCAAATACTGTAACCAATAAAGATATCTTCCCATAGGTAGGAATAAAAGCTGCATTATGTGTATTAATCATTAAGTCTGAAGGTTCATAAGAATCTTGTATCAAATCATGTGAATAAAGGAACTCTTCCGTAGCCACATTCGTCATACAATTAGGATCAATAAGTGTTCCATGTATAGGAGTCTCCATTACTTTCACTGTGATGTAAAGAGGTCCTTCAATATTTCCAATTGTTTTATCATGAGGTGTGAATACTATTTCAGAAGAGTCTTTCTTTTGATATAAGGTCTAGGAGGTAACCTAGCATTATTATTGCGATTAGAAGCCATGTAAGCGAGACTATTTCACCCTTTAAGCACTTGTTTGATGGAAATGAGTACTTAAAGACACATAGGGTCCACAACAAAAAAAAGTGGGTAGAATGAAATAATGCAACACAACAAGGCAATATGAGTGATTTGTAAGTTTGTGTGAAGAAAGTGTATACAACCCTTAGGGTTGAAATACACAATGTGTAATTAAGAACATGCAAATTTTCAAACAAAGGTGCAAAACAATGCCAAATTTATAAATGAGAAATGTATGTATGTTTTCAAATGAATGCAAAATCTGATTTCAAAAGATTTTTAATACATATGCAAGGAAGTATATGCAAAACTATGCTTGTTTACGCACCTAAAATGCTTATTTTTTCACCTTTTTCAATGTAAATGTACTAAAAATGCCAATGTAAATGCAAAGATGCACAGTGCAAAAACACTACAGTCCAAAATAAGATTTGAAAGAGTGTTCAAAGGATTAATAAAATCTGAAACAAGATTTTAACTACCAACCCTAGCTTTTGCCAAGACTAGGTTATATTAAAAATGCACAATTTCAAGTAAACCTTAACAAATAAAGTATGAAAATGCAAGGTAAATGATTAGAGAATGATGTAATGCTGAAATTTATATTAGATATGATGTAAATATCAGAGATTTAAATGATTTAGATGAAATGAAATGAAAATAGTGTAAACTATGTCTAAATGCAAGCCTAGGATGCTTGATTTTTTTAAAATTTTCAATTTTTATGCAATATTTTCAAATGTATGATGATGACAATGAAATGTATGAATGCAAATATGATGTACAACACTCAACAAGGTGCAAAATGTAATAAAAACATGGGTTCACCAAAATGTAATGGATGAAAAGAGGGTTGATGGGATTAATGGATAGTTTAGTTAGGTCCTCCTTTCACTCAATACATTCAAAGACATTTAACCGAGTTGAATCACAACTTCTACAAGAGGACTCAACTATCAGGTTGGATGTCACTTGGAATGATAAGGAAATTTAGATTTGGTTGATTAATGTGTTGATTTTAACCCAATTAAGTTTAAAACCCTAATTACGCAAAATCGTAAACAAATGGACGAAACTTGACAAATGTTCGCACAGAGATAGAATAAATACATATTAGATACATACTAGATTTCGAGCTTTGGAATATGAAAAAGTTGGGGGCAAAAGAGCAGGCACCCAAGCCCAAGGTGGCACTTTTTCTGAGGGCTTTGGGAGCTTTTCCGCTACTGACTACAACCACTTCAGAGATTTCTCATACTGTGAAACTAGAGGTCAAAAGAGCGGGTGCCCTTGACCTTTTTGGGTTATTTTGTGCCTTTTTCTTTAGATCTTGATTCCTTATACTTTGCAACAGTCCTCTGCAACTCCACTTTGCAAGATTTGACATCTTTCACCTGCAATCACAAGAGAGGGGTTGGGGGTTGTGTTCTTTAGGAGCTTGCCTCGGTCAAGCCCCGGAATGGCATTCAAGCCTTCCAACAATGTTGTTAGATAGAGAGTGCATGTCCTTGCAAGACAGAGGCAAAAGCAATGATAAAAATAATAGATTGAATCACAAATAGATATCACCTTGGAGGTTTAGCTCTCATAGAGATGAAGCTCTTTCACACCATGAGAAGATGAAGACAAATCTGCAATAACAAACACAACAACAACACAATTCTACTCTGCAACACAATGAATGCCTTGAATGGTCTAAAATCATAAGTTTGCCAAAATCTCAAAATCATCTCCGAGTTTGAAAATGAAGTCCTAAACATGATTATATATTCATTCCCACTATAATTTCATAATTCGAACTTAAGATGCCGATAAGGGACACCTTTAATGGTAACTTTGCCGACATTCAAATTTGGGACCCTGCCAAAATAGGGCAGGGCAAGGGTGTGGGTACCCTTGTCTATGGACCTATTTTGGGTCAGGTTTAAGCTCAGAGATGTCCCCTAAGTCCCATTTGTCATGGGTTTCGGGGCATTTAGTTCTGGGATTCATTTCTAACATGCATGATCAAAATTAAGGGACCCAGGAGCTAAACTTAGGAGGTAAAAGTCCTAGAGGGACATTTTATGACATAACAGTATCAAAATGGTCCTACATGTAAATATTTATTTCCTTCTGATCCTGAATATTTTGGAGAAATTGGAATAACTCAAAGGGAGTTTGAGGTTCCCTTTGCTCGTTAGGAGGAACAAAGCTTATACTCATTCACCCATTGGGCTCAGGTCTCAAGTCCATGGAATATCCTACATAACTTCCTAGTAATTCAAAGATGACATGATCATATGTCCCTATTGTTACTCACATCTTCCACTCCCTGTTGAATGTTCCCTCACTTTCTTCATCTTCATCCGAGAGTCTCTCAACCTTCTCGATCTGTACTAAGGGTGCTTCCCATTCATTAAGATCATTTGATTGCACTGAAGTAGAGGTAGTAGATCGTGCCTCAAGTTGAGAAACTATGAACATCCTTGGGAGGTTTCCTAGCACATTGGTTTATTCATTGTCTATGTAATTTACTTCCCCTAATGGTGTCATTGGTTTGTATGAATCCTCCGACGTCGTTAGTGGTTCATAGGATTCACTCTTTTCTTGTGTTCTGGGAACATGTGACTCGCTTGGTGGTTTTAATGGAGTGTAACTTTCTACTAAGTCTTCCTCAGGATATGAGAAAGCATGTGGGTCCGCATTTCTTAGGTCTAGTGTAGCTGTTTCAAATACTGGTCCCTTGGTTCTGTGAGTTTTTTCTCCTATGCAGGGGAAGAGTTTTTAGGCAACCTTCACATAGTCATAAGAATTTCCAAAGGAAACTAAAGGGGTCAATCCTTTTCTATCCATCCATGATTTTTGTTGTCATTTCCTTAGGAATGACCTCCTTTTGTTTTAACGGTCTCCCATTTTCTAAGGCTTTCATTTCTGCATTGTTTACCGTCTTTGGCAAAATTTATGTCCTCTTGATACATATTGATTGTGGTGTGGAACTAGGAACATAAATCTTGTTGGTGGGAAGCTCGTAATCGATGGGGATACGTATTTTCTTGTTTGTTGCATTAGACTTTACCATACTGAAAGGCTATAGATCCCCTTTTGCAACATATACCTTTCCAAGGTGTAAAAATCAAACTTCTTGGAATAAGGTGGATGGCACAACTTTCATTCTGTGTATCCAAGGTCTCCCAAGGAGTAGATTATACCTTTTATCCTTATCAATAATGTAGAATGTGGTTGGGATAGTTTTTGGTCCTAAAGATACTAGAAGTGTGATTTTCCCTATTGTTGTAGCCTTTAAGTTGTCATATCTGCTCAACGTGTCTCGAGACATAATGATGTTGGTGTGTCCATAACCCATCCTCTCTAAAAGAGAGAACGAAACTATATTCACTGCTGCTCCATCGTTAGTTAGCATTCTTTTGATGCATGTGTTGTAAATCCACACTTGCAAGTATAGTGTGGGATCTCCTCTTTTTGTTAATTCTACCTCAAAAGGCATTTGCTTTAAGACAAAGAAGAACCCTAGATCTTTCAATTCAGAATTTGGTGGGTTTACATCCAAATCTACGTGATTGACTTGTTCGTTAGGAGGTGACGTGATTTGATCCAGGTATTTTAATCCTATTGCTTTTAGTACACAGAGCAATGTGAAGGAGAGTTTTTGAGGAGGTGGATGAATGAGATGTGAGCGTATGTTTTCTTTAAGTCCTCAATTAGTTCATAGGGTTCAATCAACGTCGATATTGGTTCCACTACTAAGACTATGCTCCCATGTGTTGTGTGGTTACACAACACACCCCATTTTGCATTATCAAAACAGGGACCCAACTTGTTGGCTTGGCTTGTGTTGTCTGTTTTCTGGCGGTTTGGTAAAAATGAGTCAGGTGCATCATCATCATGATATTCGATGAGGTTGGTCATCATCATGAGGTCAATTTGTCGAAGTTCATATTTTGTTTCTATGACCTCATATTTAGAAAGAGCTTGAAATTCTAGGCAGGTTTGCCTTTGACATCACCTGAAAATTCGTCCATATGAGGAAGTTATGCACAGTCAAAGTTTTGGTCAAACCTGATATTCGCAAGAGGGTCATCATATTTTTATCCTCAGTCATGTTGTCAAGATCATCATGATCTTGATCTATCACCCGATAAAAATCATGCAGTCCCAATATCCGGACGTCAATCTTAGGTGATAGTGCCCTTTACCCGTCAAATGACCTTATGCGCATCGTGAGCATCATGTTTTGAGTGTAACCTGATATTATAATATCATGCTGATATTACAATATCCCCCTGCTTAGAAAGTCCACTATCTGTATAATTTGCATGCGCATGTCAAAGTCCTATCAGAGGGTCATCATCCTGATCTTTCAAGGGAGGGTCATATTTGCTGATATTCGCTAATATGATGATGACGTCATCATATCCTCCTGATCTCCTTTTGCATGATCATGATGATCACCCTATCTTTTAAGGGAGGGTGATATTCCATTCCTTAGCATGATCATATTTTAAATATCACCCTAGCGCTAACCTGATGATGACCTCAACTCATCCTCATGCTTCGAAGACGGAATATGATGGTTACGTCATCATGATATTCGATGAGGAGGATCATCATATTTTTATCCTGTCATGTTGTCAAGATCATCATGATCTTGTTTGTCTACCCGATATTTCGTAATGTCCTCCTACCGAGAAATATGACCTTTTGCTAATATCCTGATGACGTCATCCCAATCTGATAAACGAAGAAGTAAATATCAGGATGACATCATCATCACATTTCCTTTCGGCAGGATATTTTCCAAAACATGATCCGGTTCGCGAATATGACGATGACGTCATGTTCTAAGTTTAACAAAAGTCCCGGATATCCTGATGATCATCATCATCCTGATCTTTCGAGAGGGTTACCTTGGCCGCAAAGGGGTCATATTACATTCACCACCTGATCATCTTCCTTAGGTGACCCGATATTACATTTATCCCCTGATCTTAACTAAACATGACGGTGACGTCATCTTTTGCATTTTAATGAAGCCCGGATATGACGATGATGTCACCATCATATTCCTTTCCTCAGCAGCAGGATCATATTTCATATCCTCCTATTTTCCTTCGACATGATGATGATGATGATGTCATTCTTTTCCCCAATATACAGAAGCGAAACATGACGGTGACGTCATCTGGACATTCGGAAGGGGGAGCATCATATTTCCAAAATATCATGCAGACGAAAGTTTTAAGTCTTGCTATCGGCCAAGTTTGGATTTTTCTCGCCGATAGAACATGTCTTCCCGATGGATGGACATCATCATGATTTTTGGCGTCGGTATAAGTTTAGCCGTCGGCCTAATGTAAAATTTTCTTCCCGACAGTATGTGGTCACGCCGAAATACATACATGCATCACATACAAAGGCAGACCCGAAATATTATGAAATGCGATTTAATCATTGTATATGTTGCGATGCATGATCATATTTGAACTCGATATACAAGGAAATGGGCGGGAAAATGAAACGATGGTTGACCCGAGTGTTTTTTAACGCTGTTTATGCATTTAGTGCATAATTTCCACTGATTTGAAGCCCGATTGCCTATAGCTGCACATTTTGAGGCCTGGTTAATAAAATGTTTTACTTCCTGTTGTTTATCCACATGATGATGAACTTAATGTTTGTCTGTTTATTTGCAGGAAGTCATGATGCTGTTAGAGCTGAAGCTGATAATTACAAAGTTGCACATGGAGGCAACATGAACCAGAAGTGAGGAGGATATTGTCAAATATGCTGTTTGCCAGCTGGAGACCGAATCAAATCAAAGATGCTGGAATATTCTGTGCCAGCTGTACATTTGCCAACTAGCAAAGCATGTGCTTTTCATCTGGACCGTTGATTATTATGAGAGGATCCTGATCCTTGGATCATTGTAACTGTTTTCTGGCATTTGTTCTATATAAGAGCCAGATCCTGAGCTGTAAAAAAAGGAGATAGATAGATATATCTGGCAAGAAGGCTAATAGAAGAGGGGGATATACATTAATAGACAATTGGAATATCTGGCATTAAGGCCGATTACTGTAGAATCAATTAGGAGATCGGATTACTGAGACTAATGAAGATTGAATTGTTGAAATGTCAAGGTTCTTTCTTCAGATCACTGTAAATGTACCTGTTCTTGAGCATACTGAATGGATATGAAGTTTCAGATTACATCCTGATTGTAAATTTTACGTAATCTTCCTGTTGATTTCTGGATATGTACTGGTGAATGCTGTGTTCAACTGGAAGCGCTTTCATTTCATTACATGTTGTTGTCAACTTTTCCTTTGAAGATTTGCACTAGATCATGCAGATTTGTGGAATGTCCTGGTGAAGTATGATTCTAGTTTCCTTCTTTTCATTGCATGTATGGGAGCTTGTATGTGGATCAGTGATCTCAGTCAAGTAGTTTTGGGAATCTCATTCTTTAACCCTTTTCCTTTATTTTAATTTTATAAATTCATCACCATAACTGCAAGTCATGATAAATAATAAGCAGAAATAGAGAAATATGCTGAAATCCCGTAGGTAACTGAAAATCCTTAGCATATTTGAGTTAAATGCATGTAGTATTGAAAATATCATGCAAAGAATTGCAAATAATGGTAGAAATCATGCAAATATCAGCCTGTAGGCACATTATTTGACTAAATTCACAGTGCAGAGGTAGAATTATTGGAGATTTATGCAGGGCAGACATACAGAGCAGGATATTTGAAGGAATAATGATGAACTTTGCAGAAATACGTAAGGCCCCTGAATGGAAAACAGCAACACACATCAACCACTGAGTAACGTCAGTAGATTAAGACCTAATCAACGGAGACTTGGGATCATGAATTCTTTGAATTCATCGTATCTTTCAAGATAAGTAAAGGTTGTTGTGTAACTTTTATTCTATGTTTGTATATGACAGAACATCATCATCAACATAAATTGGCGCTAGAAGGAGGGCAGAACAATCATCATCAACACCATGCATCTCTCTTTTCTCATTGTTAAGTTCTTCTTCTTCTTTGTCATGCAATATTTCCATCAATCCTAACATCCTAGCTTCTCCCTTCAGTCCTAGTCACGGAGGGATACTTGCGTCGGTACTTGGGTTGCATTGTTTTGACCCGTTGTTTCCATGTTTCTATGTGTGGGAAGTGGTTCTTGATAGATTTTCATATCCACATTTTGCGGAGCTATCAACATTTGTGTTTTCCTCTGTCCTTTGTTGTTGTTTCGTGTGACCTCTTGCGGATTTAGAAACATTTCTATGAATAGCCGATCTTCTTCTTCTGGCAACCTTGCTATGAACCTATTGTACTCCCTGCAAGACTCCGTGTTGTTACCCCTAGTCCTGTGGAAGGAGCAAAATTTATTATACTCATAGGGGACCTTTCATAGCTTCCATCATTTCCATTTACAATTTAATTCCATGATTGATAGTTATCCCTTGGATAGTATGGGTTATTTCGAGGACGATCCACTACGTTAATGTTCGTGGGGTAGTAGTCTCTTCCATTGTAATCGTCCCTCATTTTCTGGATTGGGGGTTGATCTATTACTTACTTTTGAGGATCTTAATGATAGACACATTATATCTGGTATCCTCATTTACCAACCGCCCATTTGACCCATAGGTTCTTTGGCCACTATCAATGGCTGCTTGGTCAATTCGTAAGACACTTTCTAAAGCCTCTTCATAAGACTTGAAAGGTAGTTTTTGAACTTCTTCCCTTGTATCCATGTTCAAAGTGTGTAGGAAGAGATCACATAACTCATGGTGATCCATATTCAGAGCACTTTTTGAAAAGTAGAGAACTTGTCTCCACCTAGTGATGAAATGGGCCACTGACTCATTAGGTTCTTGCTTCATGGTTAGAAATTCTCAGATTCATGTCTTTACAAGTTTATTCATGTCAAAAGCCATAACAAACTCTCTTATTAATTATCTGAATGAGTGTATCGAAGCCTCTGGAAGGTGATAATGCCAATCTAGGGCTATTCCCTCTAATGTTTTTGGGAAGATTTTTTGGACAACCCCATCCCAAGGGAGGAGTTCTCTTATAGCGGTTGTATATGCCTTGATGTGTGACTTAGGATCTCCTTCTCCCTTGAACTTTGGGATATCCAACAATGGTCATAGTAACGACACACTCCTTATAACTAGGTCGAGTGGCTAATACTTGAAGCAAACTAATCGGACAATGCAAATCCTATTTAGCCTATCAAGGAAATTGCAACATCCAATTACTATTCCCAAGAGTGATTTTAGGATTAGCTAATTACTATCAAAATGAAAAAAAGCACTAAAGAACCTGGAATGTGAGACACGTGAGCCTCCACTACCATTAGGAATCCTTGTGTCAACAACCTCTTTGTCCTCTTGCAACAGCGAGGATGTCCTCTTGGCAACAATAGGGAAGGGATGCAAAAGAGCTTTAGAAAGATTGAAATGTGAGCTCAATGTGAGATAATGAGCACTATGGCTTGCAAATGGGCAGCGCATCAATGCGTTGAGAAGATTTTAGCAAAGCTTGGACATAACAACAATGAAATAAAAGGCTCGAAAGTCCTATATGAGCATATGGATGCTATGTGGAGAGCAAAAACTTGCAAAGACTAGATGCACAAATGAAATTGCCTCCCTTTGTGCTTGAGGGAGGGGTGTATTTCTAGGTTGAAAGAGGTCATGAAAGGTGGGAGATAATGGAGAGTTAACTCCCTATATTGGAGAGTTAACTCAGATGATTAGGGAGTGAATTGGGCTAATTAGGGAGTGAACAAGCCAATATAGCTTATCACTAAAGAAAAAATGGAATTAGCAAGAGTGCATGAGTTGACAAGTAGAGATAAAAAGGAGCTAATTATGCATGCTTGGAGGCTTGGAATAATTAACTCTATGTTTAGGCCAAAAACTTATGCAAACGAGAGGAAAAATGAGTTAAAACAGAGCTTTTTCGCATCCAAAACTCAAGTTTTTTCACAGCTGGAAAAGACGACAAGGTTGCACAGGGTCACCTCTTTTACCAATCTAGGTCACCTGGGGCGATCCATGTGCACCCCACAGAGGGGAGGTCTTGGGTTGGAAAGCAGGGTTGGAGATTGTTAATTAGGGGAAAAGGAGGTGAACTGCCTCTGGAAACTAATCAAAAAGTGGTCAAAATCCAAATCTCCACTTGCAAAAGTTAAATCTCTTAGGGGAGATCCTAAAATAATAGGGGAAGATTTGTCTTGGTTGACGAGAATTGAAAACTGAAAGTTGGAGATGGCTTGGGAGGTCCTCTTGAGGGATCCTAGGGGTGGGATTGGATGAAAAACACTAGGGAAAGGTCAAATCACAACAAATGGATGAATACAAGGCTTAGGGATGAAGTCACAAGCACAAAAAATAGAAATCAAAAAGTGTTGAAAAGCGGGGGAAGAGGTTAGTACAACAAAGGGAAAACAAAAGGAGGATGGAAAACCCATATGTTACTGAGAGAATCGTTGCTGAGAGGGCATTATTTCACACTTACATGTAGGTGACAAGGATTATGAATCATCATGGGGTCTTTGTGGAGGTTGTGCGTGATTTTGGTGCTTATAGGTCTGTCTCGTCAAACCCTCGATCGTAAGGTAGCCTCTTTTGCTTGTCTTTGTGTGGAAATTAATTTAAATAATCCATTGCCTAAATCTTTAGAGATTAGATTGGGTAGTATGAGTTGGAATCAACAAGTTGATTATGAAGCATTACCTTTTCATTGTCATACATGCCATGAGTATGGACACTTGCCAAGAAGTTGTCCAAAATTGAAGGCTAAACCCATGCAGCCTTCGGCTAAGGCACATGCAGTCAACCCAAAAGCAAAGGGCAAGGTCCCCACTCATAAGGATGGGCTAGATTCAAAAGGGTTTATTCTAGTGAAAGCTCATTCTAAGGTGAAGGTAGATCCCCATCAAAATAAAGTCATTTCTAGGGGGCTTTTGGCAGTAGATTTGATGTTCTTGATAGTTTTGAGGATTTGGGCGCTATGGAGCATGATCACATTTTGGGGGGTCAGGATATGTAGGGCAGGGATTCTGATAGTCATATTTCCCCAGTCCCTACTTTAGTATAGGTAATGCGTGAGGATATAGAGGAATGATCGGTTCCCCCTACAGAGCCAGGTGAGGCTGGAGCTAAAGATCAAGATTCTACAGGGGTTCAGGATGTGGAAATGACCTCCAACCCTTTGTGTGAGCTACAAATGGGGTTATCAGAGATTGAGGGGTTGAATGATCTAATAACTAGATCTAGGGCAAGGGAAGATGATAAGAAGAAAGTTCCTCCTAGCTTGGGGCTTCAATAGAAGAACCTAAAGAAAGGAGGGTTAGACAAATTGTCCAAGGTAGGGAGGAAAAAGGATCAAGAGAAGATGAAGATAATGGGAGATTATTTGGTAGAATTTGGTGTGGTGAAGACACAGGATGTTCACTTTGCCTCTTCTCAAAAATGATTGTGATCTCTTGGAATGCAAGGGGTTTGAATAGCGTCTCTACAAAAAAAAGTTGTACGTGATTTGATTCGGGTTCATTTGGCGGATATGATTTTCATTCAGGAATCTAAGTTGTCAGTGGAAGGCATGATAAGTATTGCTCCCAAATTATGGGGGAGAGGTCAATGTCAATGCATTGGGGCTCGGGGCAATGCAGGTGTTGTTGCTTACTTATGGGACCCACGTAAGGTTAATCCTCTTTGGTGGCTCTTTGGTAGATCTTCACTTTCAGTGGTTGCTTCTAGTTTGGAATTAGGAGAAGTTATCCTCTTCACCAATGTTTACACTCCGGTTGATTCTGCAAGTAAATCTTTGCTTTGGTCACATATTAATTATGTTCGTTCCTTAGTACCTTTTTATACGTGGATCTTGGCAGGAGACTTTAATGTTATTAACAGTCTAGGGGAAAAGAGGGGGGGTGTGGCAAGACTTGAGCCTTCTTCCATACTTCTCATGGATAATATTCTTCTCATGAATTTGGTGGACATCAAGCCTTCTAATGGCTTGTATACCTACAGTAATAGGAGATGTGGTGAGGATTCTATTTCTGAACGGCTAGACAAGTTTCTAGTTTCTAGCTTCTGGGTTGGTGACAATTGGGTTACCAATTCAGAGATCTTGGATTGGCAGGGGTCAGATCATTGGCCTATCAAATTTTCTGTTACCCTGTATAGAATCACAAAGAACCCTTCTTTTAAGTTTCAACTTATGTAGCTTCAGGATTCCTCTGTATAGGATCTTATGGCAGGATGGTGGAGTAAAGGTAAACTTGCATATGGCACAAAAATGTATTCCTTTGTTAAGAGATTACAGTTTGTGAAAGCTCATTTGAAGAAGTGGAATAGGTAGTGTTTTGGCAATATCTTTATGGCTAAGAAGGCTACCCAATCCCACTTGGATACTATCACTCGTCAAATTCAGGACCACGACCTCACAGAGAGGAGCTTTAGAGAGGAGTTTGATGCTGTGAAGGAAGTGGCAGAATGGGAATCTTCTGGAAGCAAAAGGCCTGTATTGATTGGCTTCATGAAGGTGATAGAAACACAACATTTTTCCACAACTCTAGATCAAGGACAAAGGCGTGGGAACATGATTACTTCTCCCATGTCTTCCCAGGGAATTTGCTTAACTTCTTTCTAGGATATTTCAAGAGAGGCTTCCCAGTACTAATCTTCCTTATTCACAAAAAACTCTCCACTAGCGGTGGATGAAGAAAATCTCATTCTAAATTGTATGCCCTCTCTAGTTTCTAATGAGATGAACAAATCGCTTATTATTCCCATCTCTCTGGAAGAATTGGAGTAAATTGTGTTTTAGATGAAGAAGGGGAAAGCCCCAATGGATTCCTGATTGAATTCTTTCAGGAATTTTGGGAGACTATCAAGTATGATTTACTAGAGGTGGTTCAAGAGTCTCATAGGAATAGACAAATGCTAAGAGCCATGAATTCTACATTCCTTTCTCTTATCCCCAACCAAGAGGGGGCTAATTCGTTGGATCTTTTTAGACCCATAGTTCTTTGCAATGTGGTTTATAAGATTATCACAAAGTTGATCGCAAAGAGACTTAAGTTGTGGCTTAATGGGTTAATTTGTAAAGAGCAGGGTGGCTTTGTTGCTGGTAGGCAAATTTTGGATGGGGTTGTAATTGCATCTGAGGCCCTTCATTCCATGGTATTTGTTGTGCCTTGCACACGCGCCTCTTTTTGCCAAATAAAGACCCCCTCTTTTGCTTTGGCTTGAAGTCTCAACCTTTCTGCCTTATGATGATGAGAAGGTGAAATTGTTCTTAGAATGTAGGATTTGCTTCAAATTTGAGTTCTTGGCATGTTTGCAGTGATTTGATGTCATGCATGATCAATTTGGAAGTGTCTTGAGTGGTCTTGTGCTTAAGAAATAGCCATTTGTTGCCTTTTGTGCTAAAATTGGGTGTTACTGTATTTTGCTCCAAAATCCCATGTCACTGGATATTGCCCTTGAGATTGCTTTCACAGGATGTGTCATGTTGAAGTTCTTAGTTTTCAAATCTTACAATTGCAAAATTGTGTCAAATTCCACTAGATTTCACTAAGGGGTCCATGTGTTTTCACCCTGATACATGTTCTTGAAGCCTTGATTTGGCCAAGTCTGAAACCCTGAAAATCCTAAAAAATGGCTAAGTCTGAAATCTGGTGGAACCTCAAAATTTTAGAATCTGCATATGAAATCCTATGGATCTGGAACCTATCTCAAACATCCTGAAAGTATATTTAAAAATATTTAAAGTATAAGCATATCTAAACTTATACTTAAATATATTTTTAAATATACTTTCACCATGGCCAATTCAAAATCTGGCGCTAAAAACACCTCCTACTGCAAAAAGCGCTAAAAATGCCTTCTACCGACTTTTGCGCTAAATTCACCTTTGACCGACCTCCCTCCAAGCTAACGCTAAGTCAGTTGGACCAAAAATCCCCGCCGAGACAATTTCGAAGAAAAACTCTAAAATGGGCTTCAACCGACTTGCACTAATATTTGCCTTCACTGCACTTGGTCGGTAGACAGAGAAATTTGCGCTAGTCGGTTGCATTAAAAATCCCCGCTAATGAAGTTAGTGCTAAAAATAGGCCGCACGGACCTGCGTTGAAAACTGCCTTCACTGACTTTAGTCAGTTGGACCTAAAATTCGAGCTAAGGTCAGTTGGACCCCAAATCAACACCAAAACCATTTTGCGCTAGAATTGCACCTCACAGACCTGCGCTAAATTTGACCTCCACCGACTTTTAGTCCGTGACACCCAAAACCCGCGCTTTTTGGTATTTTGGGCCAAAAATTGAGTTTTTTAAGGAGCAAATTGGATTTTCTTGATGGATTTGAATTGCAAATCTATTTTTCACATCATGATAAACATTTTTCCAAGTTTGTGTGGATTTTTGGCCCGTTTTACAACAATTAATGCCACTGCACATGAAAAGTCCGTGACCCCCAAAAATCCCACTTTTTGCAGAAAAGGCTAGAAAAACATGAAATTAAAGTCTGCAAATGGATCCTAATGACTGCAAAAACTTCCTAGATCAATATATTGGCCAAATGGGTACTTGAAAATGGTAAAAAACGCAAAAAATCGTGCAAAAATCACTAGATTTATGAAGTTGTCTATAAGGAAGCAACATTGACAATGAGCTGTTTTTGACTGAACTGCAAATGGACATGTTTTAATCCAAATGGATGGAAAATGACTTGTTTATGATGAAATTGATGCTTGGTCTTGTTTATTGTAGGTTTAAGAGGACAAAGGAGCCAACTGGAGACGTCTTGGAAGGATGAACATACAGAGGTACCCTACTGATCTAAAGATGCAGAATCAACATTCTATCAACCAAATTGCTGCTACACATGCAAAAGGAAGTCAATATAATGTCCAAGATGATAAAGATGAGTCTCAAGAGCTGAAAGACATAGAAGATCATGCCAAATCACTGTTGTTCCTACAGATCCAGTCCAATGTCTAAGTGATCCAGTCTGGGGGTCATAACTCCTAGCTATTTTATCAGAATTTAAACTTCTTGGACTCGTTGGAAAGATAAACTAATTATCTAGTTTGAGCTGCTCAGTTGCTAAGGCTTCACACCAAGCAACCGACGGAAGTTTCAAGCCCCCATTCCGCTCCGAAGGCCTTCGAAAATGCAATTTACTACGATGTAGAAAATACGAAAAATTATATTTTTGATATTTTCTAAAAATACCACTCAAATGACCCTGGACTGGATCACCAAGACATGCATACATCTGTCCTAGTACTCCAGTCATCAAGAATTAGTCCAGCAAGCATCTAGTTGCATATACCTTCACCAAAACACTCCTTTTCATCCAGTCAACACTTGGAATCCCATGAATCCACATCAGCTCAAGTTTGTAAGCATCATGTGACTCTATATTGGCTTTATTAGGCCTTGAAAATTAACTTTTCATCATGTACAACCCAATGGGTATCCATTTTGTCCAGATTCAATGTATTTTCAAGCTGTATTTTGTCTTTTTCCTACAAGACAAAGGTAAATCCGAAAATGTAACAAACTAATGTATCTCATTAAATGCCATGTAATTTGGACCGTTGGTGTCGAATTAATCTCCATCGTTCATTGAAAAACTCGGTATGGTGCCTTGCCTATAAAAGGGCCATCCTTTTCTCTCATTGTAACAAGTAAGATTAGATATTGAATTGCTGAGACTCTGCCAAATTGTGATCAATACAAAACAAGTTTTGTAGGTTGCTAGGAATTTGTGTTTTTGTGTTGTCCTCTTTGGTTTTCATGGTTCATATCAATCTGAATTTAATTAGTTGTGCTTTTGCAATGATGGGTAAATGTTAAGATATCTGATAAATGCTTTGGTCCATACTATTAGTGCTTGTTGATGGTAAGTTGTTGTGTATAGTTAGCTTGGGCCCTATCATTGAACATAGTTCGGTTGCACTCCACTAGTTTAATTGTGCCATTGTCCGGGTGTTTAATGAGTGAATGCAATTTGAAAATCATAAGAATCCTTTGAAGATTGCATCATTTCTTGCAACATTGTGGGTTTTCTATCCTGGTGAAACAGGGAATGGTTTATTGAAAGTATTTGTCTATCTATAGCATTTTACTCCATTGTGATTGTCACTTAGGATCTCTTATCCCTTCTCCCTCTTCTTTTTCTTTTGCATTTTATTTGCATCAAGTTGTTAGATTTAGGTTTCATAGCAACAAACAAATCTCAAATCTGCTGAAAATATCATAGGGTTTCTGCATACATACTGTTGTCATATTCCATAAACCCTACATTCTATGTAAGACCCCTTGTTGGCACAACTAGATATATCACTGAGTCATTCCAAGCAAGCTAAGACTTAGCTGTATTATCCTTGGGGCAGTCCTATCTTGGATAGAATACCTTTTTCAATAGAGGTGTGAAGCCAACAATCACACCTGCGTTGCTGTGTGCTAAAACACTCATCAACAGTATCTTCAAAGGAGAAGGTGATGTTCATCAAATTGGATATGGCCAAAGCTTATGACCGTGTCAAATGGGCTTTCCTTCATAAAGTCATGCTAGCTTTTGGGTTTGGAGCTAACTAGGTTAACTGTCTCATGAGTTATGTTACCTCCACTTCATTCTTAGTTCTTGTGAATAGCGAACCTTCATATTTGTTTGGTGCTTGTAGGGGCCTTCGGCAAGGGGATCCTTTGTCAACCTATTTGTTTATACTGATGGTGGAAGGATTGGGAAGAGTTATCAAATCCCATGTGCGAAAAGGATTGATCCAATGATGGAGTTGGGGTAATTGTATACCTCCTCATTCTCATTTGCAGTTTGTTATTAATGACATTGCTTTGATGGGCGTAACCAGAGTCAAGGAGGTGGTTAACTTTAGACGGACTTTGGATATTTATTTGGTCGCTTTGGGGCAAAGAATTAATGGAAGAAAGTCCTCCATTTTCTTCTTCAATACCCCTCAACTTATTCAACTTAGGATTGCTTAGATCCTCAGATTTCAGGTTGGATCTCTTCCTTTTGTTTACCTTGGCATTCCCATTTCTGATGGACCCCTTCCCAGAGGGACTTGACAAAATATGTTGGATAAGTTTCTGATCCGTGTTAGTCATTGGACTTTCAAGTGGCTTTCTTTTGTTGGGAGAGTGGTATTGTTGAAATTTGTGGTCCAAGCTCTTCCCATTTATAGGTGTTTTGTTCAGGCCGCCCCTTGTAGCTTTATTAATGAATTTGATGTTCTTTCCTGACAATTCTTATGGGCTGATAATCTGGAAGCGATAAAGTGGAGTTTGGTTAAGTGGGAGTCAATTTGTAGATTGATTCAGGAGGGTGGTCTTGGCCTCCGACAAGCTAGTCTCAATGACCAGGCTCTAGCATCCAAGCTCTATTGGAGGTGGTGTTCTAATTAGGATCAAGCTTGGGCCAAGATCCTCACCTCAAAGTAATTGGGAGGAGTGGAGAGTGGAGATGTTCCAAGATTTTATCTTGGGTAAGGGTTCTATGATTTGGGACACTCTTAAAAGGGGTGCCAATCTTATTAAGCAGGGGTTGTTTTGGATTTGTAACAGAGGTTCTAAGGTGCTTTTCTGGTTTGATTCTTAGGATGGCTACCCTCCCATCATGTCCATGTATCCGTACTTGCAGTCCCTATGTACTAGTTTTCTTGTTGCTAGTTGGAGTCAGGTTGAGGAATTCAAATTTGTTCTCCTCTTATGTCAAGTTGAGGTGTTTAGATGAAAGAACCCCCATGAGTAGTCATTGGGAGGCTTAGTTTAGGATCATGAATAACTAGCTCAGATTCTTGTTGGAAGAGCCTATAGTTCTTTGTTGGGGCGTGATGTCCTAGCTTGGAGCTCTAATCCTAAGGGATTGTATTCGGTTGCCTCAGGTTATTAGGAGTTAGACCATTAGAAGAATGGGGGGTTGGTGTTCCTTGGTGGAGGAATGTGTGGAATAAGTTTACTTGGCCCAAATGCAACTTTTTCCTTTAGCTGGTGACTCAGAATAGGTGCCTCACATGGAAAAATTTACAGAAGAGAGGATTTCAAGGTCTGTCTATATGTGTCCTCTATTGTAACAGTGAGGGATGCTTTTCTCATTTATTTTTCAAGTGTTCCTTTTCTAGGTTGATTTGCCACTTCTGGTGGGGGGCTTGGAAACAGACCTTGTCCACTTCATCTCTTCCTAAATACTTTTTCTCAACCCATTGATGTATCTCACAACATTTTCTTTTCTTGTCTCACTATCCTATCCTAATAATCAATTTGAGAAATTCTTTGATGTACTCCTTCATAGTCCTACCCCTTTTCCTCAAACTTTGCAACTTCTTCAATAAGTCTAGCTCATAATCCATGGTATGAATTACCTTTTCAATTTTGCAACCATCCTCTCCCATTTTTTTATTATTTCCTTTCCTTTCCTATTTCCTTCTAGTTGTACTTTCTTCCACCAAATAGCAACCCATCCCTTCATCTTGGTCTTTGTAAACCTAACCATCTTAAGGTCTTCAATCTCTTCATACTCAAAATACTCATCCTTGACTCATTTATCCAATCAATCAATTCTTCCAGATTTAGATAATTGCAATAATTAGGAACTTCTATTCTAGGTCTCTTGCCAATTTGGGAAATGACTTTTAACACCTTCACCTACATAGACTCTTCTTCTTGATCTTCCAAGCCTTGCACATCCTCTCTGGAATCTTCCACTAAATCACTCTCATCATCATCCCTTGAGCTTCGACCTCCTCTAAGGATTTCAATGGAATTTTATTCTGAGCCCTTACCTCTTTCAAAGCTTTGTCCAACTTTCCAGCTATGTTGACAACACCTTGGACTCTTTGTAGTGGCATCATTCCTAGATTTGTTGTAAACTACCTTTGGTCAATGGTCCACCCACAATCACCCCTTGCTACTACCTCTTAGCTAGTGATCTATTGACAAGTTTATTGTAGGTCACCTCAGTTTGGTGGTCTGTTCACAAGAAGAACCCGTAGAACAACTGCTTACTCTCCTCAAGGTTCCAACTTACTTTGATACCACTTGATACATTCACATGGTAGGAGGGTCCAATGAAAGACTAGCTAGTCATGCAACCAATACCAATGACCACATACACAAAATAGAAACTCACAATAAATGACACAAGATATACCCTAGGAAAACCCTCACAAAGGGAAAAATCTAGCCTCCAAAAGATTCCACATATTATTATTAAATTCCCAAATAAATTACAATATGCCACAACAAAATATGTGCTAGGTTGTAGCCAAATGACAACTAAACCCTATAATACCCTTATCTTTTAACTCCATCCTAAACCCTCACACTCATGCTTACACTCCAATCTCTAACTCCTACTAAAAATGTCTCCTACCTCTCCAATGATTTCAAATGATCATTGGCCAATCAATATATATCAATCTCCAACCTCCTTAATGATATGTGTCAGCCACAAGGTGGTACAAATTTCAATACTCCTTGAAACATGTAGACACTAATGTCATCTAATTTCTTGAATGAAACCATAACAACACAAAATAAATTTGTGTAGTGCCCAATGTTTGCTCCCATGGGCCCAATAATTCTTCACATGTTTTCCTTGATTTGTACAAACTTTAAACTCTCTAGCACCAATAGAGATTATGCAATTGTGATAATCTACCAATTTGATATAGGTTCAAAAACCCAAATAAGTCATTTCATGGATATGATTCTCCTCAAATGTGAATATGACCTCCAAATACTCTTGCAGAGTGTTATGTCAAAACTACAAGATTCAAATGCAAAATGCGATGGCTTCTTCTACGACTATCTAGTAAACCAAACTTAAAATTAAAAAACCAAGTGAACGTTGGTGATGCAGGATTGTTCTATTTCCCCAGAGATGCTTTTGCATCAAAATGCATACAACAAAATGTCCAAACATATAGAAACTAGAGAGTGTCTTGGAACAATCGACGACTCTTGCTTTGTCGAGAAGATGGAGAACCAATATCATAGCTAGGAGGTCTTCTCTACTGACTGAACCTCCTATCAAAACTTTTTGTAGCTCTACCTATTAATACATAAATAATAGACACATTAATATAGAAAATATAGAATATACAATGACATAAATAAATAATCACTTACCGCAAGCCGATGATCCTCCTCAATCATCCACTACTTGTCTTCATCCACTTGAGGGGCATGCACGTGAATTGTCCAGTTGTGACCTCTTGTGACAAGCATGAAGAAACAAATTAGACTAAATTTGAATATAATTTATTTACACTAAATGATGCGAGATAAAACAAGAAATACATAATGACATTTACATTACTAGTTGATACCTTTGTCAAAGGCATTGAAGAAAAAACTATTGTAGCAACCATCTCCATTGTTTCATGAATATCAGGAGGAGGCCACACTAATGCCATCTATTTAAAATAGGAACAATGTTATTTGACCAAAATCTACATATTATTATTTACACACATAATGATTAAAAATAGTAAAACTTACCTCAGTGGAAGTTGATATCTGACTAGTACCACCAACGTGTCTTGATATTGGAGATCGAACATCCACCTATTCATCAATCAAATTATCATTACCATTGATATATAACAAAAAAAATCACATGTAGTATATTTACTATTTTATTACAAATTACATACATGTGGACAAGTTGACATGCCCACACAACCATGTGATGAAGGGTTGGCATGTGCAAGATGCATAAGTTTTGACCCTAGAATTTTATAATACATAAATTTTTACATTAGTTTTAATTCATAATGGATTAATATCTAATTAATTTTAGATTTCAATAGGAAATATACTAAATTACACAACCTTATTGAAAATTACCCATCGGTCAATGCCAAAAGTCGCATCCAACAACTCATTTGTCAAGACAATATTATCTAAAATCGATGCATCATTTGCTCGGCCCTATGTAGCATAGTCCTCAAAGTGTGGATCATCCTCTTTGATGTGTGTACCATCATCCTGATCATGTGCATCATGTGTTGTATACCTAATCAAATAAACCTTAGACCCATAATCACATGTAGATCCACAAGCACAACAAGTGTGTGGTGAGAGTTGATGCCTAAAAGGCTCACCCTCATCAACCTGCGAAAGAGACTTGTTATGCTATAACAAGGTCTATGGGAGGAACTAATGGACTCCAGGGTCCCCATCTCAACACTCTCCCTCACAATAGAAGGGACAATGACATGTTGAATAGATGGGTGGGCAAGGGGTCTTGTTGGCTAGTCCTAAGAACGATGTGCCCCTCTCTATCCTGTGTAGAGCCTTTACCTCCCTGTGTAGAGCCTTTACCTCCGCCTTGGAAATTACACATATCAAAATAATTTGGAATTTCGTTAAAGACAAACTCGTAATAGAAGTTTTCCAAGAAATACTAAGGCACTTTGTTATTGTTGCATGGGGATGGTAAAAAACCATCCACCACCTTCCCAAAAATTATCCTTTATTCCTTGGTGTTGGCACCAATGAATAGGAATTGTTTGCAACTTGCATGCAAGGGTTAATTGTTTCTAGGGTTGACAAATAATACACATAAATCAAATTTAATAATTGTCTCATCTTTTTCTTTCTTATATGATAGTTTTGAAGAATAGTATTGCCAATAATTCTCTCTATGATTGGTCCATGTGTTTATTTGGCCACTATCTAAATCTATGTGAGAAATTATAGATTCAAGGGATGTTGCAAGAGCTTTCTGATGTGTGGAAGTTACATCTAGATTTTTCAATGTATCTACCAATGTTTGAAGCTCTCTTTTGTTTTGTTCAATTTGCCCTAATATATTTGTTTAGGTCTCACAAGGATGCCTCTGAATGGACAAAGGAGTTTTAGGGGGATTAGTTTGTTCCTACTCTTCAGCAGGAGTTTCCTCATGCATTTCATTGGATGGATTAGGGTTTGGAGGTGTTGATGGGTTTCAATTTGTTGAAAAAAAATGAATCAACACAAATGACAAACAAAAATGTTTCATTTTAATTGAAATTTTTAGAAAATTCACCAAAATCACCTCTTGCACGTCATGGTGGTATGGCTCCTTCCTTGAATTAGCTCCAATATGAAGAAACCACACTTGTAATTTCACAAGATCATGTTTTGGGGAAAATGGCCCAAAATGAGGTGCAAGTTTTTTTTATTTTAACAACAAATAATGTGAGCCTGTTATGGCTCGGTAGTGATCGAGCCTAAGGTTGGGCACTACCAAACCATAAAATTATCACATTATTTGTAACATGATCGCGTTATGACTTATTTGGACCCAAAATGTATTTTTTGGCCACTTTTTGGTTCCCCATATTTGTGCACATACCCATAAAGTCACATAATAAATTTGACTTGCACCCACTTGCAGACTTTAAAATAATTGTGAATTTGCACTTAGATTTTAAATATCTCAGTACCAATATGTCTGAATGTCATGGAGAGTCCCTTAGAACTTGTCAAATTTTTTGAAACACTTTGTGACTTTATGAAGTTGAGATATGAGAGAAATTAAGATGATGAGAGGTACCTAATGTGACATACCTATGACACTAAATTGAAACTTGATTTTCTACCACTAAGATAATTTTATCATTTAATCACCTTCATGTAAGCCAGATTAATATGAAAATTATGATCCAATTTAAACCAATTTGCAATGCTTTCAAGAGATCAAACTTGGCTACAAACCACTTGTGACTATGACCACAAATCAACTTTTTTGACTTGATAGGCAACTTGACACTTCAAAATGGTTAAGAACACTTACAAACAAGACTTCATGATGCAAATATTAATGTTTTTGATTTGATCAACCCGAGCCAACAAAAAGCTTCACATGTGACTTGGAAGATCAACATGACATTCAAGAGGCTAACTTAATGACATGTCTTTTAATGGACATGAAAAGTTTAAAATTTGCCAAGGTAAAAAATGAGGATAAAAATATCAACATCCTTTTAATAAGTGTCTAGATGCATTTAATTTCTTGTTGGTTTCATGTGTTTTTACTTTGATATGCATCCTCATAGTAGTTTGTATGCACATAAAAGTGGAGTAAAATTTAATGGTGAAAATTGCATAGCCATGCCCCTTTCCCTTATGTTTTGGGATCACTTTGACTAAAGTGACCTTTATGCAATAACAATCATACAAATGGCATCTTTTTAGTTGAAAGTGGACACACAACCCAAGTCTTATCCATTCATATCTATACTATTTCCTTGGGACCAGTCTTGATCCTTAGTTTTAGCCCTTTCTAACCCTGGATCAAATCTACAATCATAGAATGATCTTGATCACTTCTATACTCGTGAAAATGATCCCTTTGTTTTTAAAATTCAAATTTTTGTTCGGGGCCAAATTGACCTATCCTTATGACTATTGTGTGTTGTCTCAAGGCATGGAAGTGTTTCATTTGCGACTCTTGGTGTTGTATTCAAAGGGCTAACCATAGTTCATTTTAGACATCATGCTAGATCATTCGATCTAATCACTCCTAGAGCTATCATTACTACTTGCACACGTTATCAAGAGAATTTATTAGAGAATATGCATTGCACAAGCACCTAGGGCATCATGTATGTTTGAGAGTGTTTCCCTCAATCTTTTATCTTGGCATTGACTCAATATTCTTACATGGTTTGACAAAAGGAGTAATTATCTCTATCATGTGTAAACCAACAAGAACCATAATAGGTTTTTATTTCAAGGCAAATTGAGAATATCATGTTGAATCAAAATAGATAATCTACAAATTAGTAGACATCAAATTCACAAGCACATATCAGATCCATGTGTTAGATAAGATATGTAGGTATGAGAGTAAATCTGTAGTTATGGAAATGATTAATGATGGTAAACAAAGCATTAATTGACCTTCCAAGACATTCACGTCATGTCATCACTAATATTTCTACGTTGTTGATGAATCAATGTTTGACATCTGTCAAAGTTTTCTAGTTAAGTACTTTCATTGTTTTATTCTTTTTCCTAAACATTTTATTTATTTATTTTAGTGTATTTATCTATTTATCACTCCCAACTCCTTACATCTAGAGTAGATTCTTAATATTGATGTTATTTATTTACCCTAAATGTATGTGAAAAGGATTCTATTTTCCCTTTCATTTTGAAAAGGATTGTTTATCTTCCTTTTCAAAGCTTATCCAGTATAATGGGGATTGTAGGAAACTTGTTAAATTATGTAGTGTTGGTGTGAAGTCTTACAATAAAATATTAATATTTTTAATAAAAACCTTTAAGGAGTCACTAGCATTACTCTCACATGTGATCATTGATATGTAAGGTATCTCTGGGTATCATTGAACCACAATTCTTAGCTTAAACATTAGGTATTAGGTTAAAAATTAAGGCAAATCTCATAAAAAATATAAAGGTGAGCTTGGATCCATAATATATACATTCAACTATACCTCAAGAAACCCATGTAGTGACATGCAAAAGTATGCTTAAGTCTATGCATTACCATAAGTTTGACCTCCACCTCAAAGTATCCCATAGCCACTACAACATATCCACCCTACAATGAAACATGAATTTACAATGTGAAACTTGTCATTCCCACCATTCCCCAAACATATTAGGTCTGTGTCTTATGTTTTATTTTAATACTTTTGATTCATGCTTATTTTTTGATGAATAAGTATCTTATATATTACTTGTATAAAGAAGTAATTTTATATTATATTCACAGAAAAAAGATGAGTAGAATCTAGGCAAGGCAAGGTCTTAAATGAAAGCATTAAAACAAGAACAACATAACAAGTGGTAAAATGCTAAACAATAAAAGTTATAAATTTAGCAGGTGACAGTGGTGGATCACAGTAATAGGTTGCTCCAATGGTTGGAATGTTCCCAACTGTTAGGAATTGGCTCCCACCCTGTAATGACTCCCTCATCATTAGCATGCTCTCCTCTAGTGGCTAAGTTTCATTATTGGTAGGAGAAATGGCCAAAGCCGAGTGAATAACTTTGCTGTTATCCAGCCAACGAGGAACACACTTATTACAACGCTATAAGAAAACAGAAAGTGGGCGAACTTGGTGAGACCAACCATAAGCATTGTGACCCTGAACTCTATGCTGAAGTGGCACATAACCATGGCAAGCATTTAGGCTGCTTTACATTGTAAAATTTGGCCTGGTTATTTTTTGTATCATTTATAGAACTTATTGCTAACTATCTTGTCAGCAAATCTTTCAATTTAGGGCAATTCATTTTTATTGACCGCAATTTCATTGTAAATTGCATGCACGTGATCTTAACGGCACAAGTTCATGTGATCTTAATGGCACAGGTTTCCACTGAAACGACTTGGGTTTTTGAATATTCAAGGCTTCAGACCTAGAAGTTAGAACGAGTAATAAGTAGACTTCTTTCTGCTACAGTTCTTGAAGGAAGGAAGAAAGAAAATCATTAGAACCTTGAAATTTGACCTTTAAAAACACTGAAGGCGCCATCCCAATCATCGAATGGAGTGCGAGCTAAGTGATGTTCCTGTCATTCAAAGCATTGATATGCAAATCAGCTGATGATTGCAACAAAGAGAATTATGGGCATTACTGCCACAGCATTTATGGAGGTTGGAATTTCCATGTTATAACTGTTTGAGTGGTAAGCAGATTTATAAGATTGTGCACGCTTCTCCTTGCCATTCTGCTGCTCCGCATATTAATCCGGCTGGCCCTCGTTTTATGCCCCACTTCACGTTTACAATCATCAATGCCCTCTCAAGAAACATTCACTAATTTCCAGTATATCAGTTGGGATTGGAAATAATAAATGTTAAACTATGGGTAGAAATAAAATCTATTTATGTGATATTTAGTTGGTATGTGAAGGTGGAAAATGATGTAGAAGACATTAAGAATCAATTTGCTCCAATGTTAGATTTCTAGGGCTTGTTCAAATGGCTATCTTAGAATCTACAAATTGACAGTGTTTTGCGCTAGATTAGATCCATGCCTATGAAACTAATCTCCACAAGTGCAAAAATGATCAAACGTGTGAACTTGAACTTGTGTCCACAAGAATGAATTGGTAGAAAACTTAATGTTGGAATTAGCTCACCTTGATCTTCTGATATCTAAATTTCATTAAGGTTGACAATGCTTGTCAAAAACCTTTGGCGAATCTGTTAAATTGTGAAGGTCATATTCTCCTCAATCAAACCCCTAGTTGGATTGATTCAATGGCTTTGGGACAAGGATCCAAGACAACAATCAAGTGTGCAATTGACCTAGGATGATGTATGCTAATGCAATGCTCTGATAATGCTTCTATGATTCTCTCATAAATTCTTTACTATAAATGTTCTTTAATGATTCCTAGGTTGTCTTAGATGTTTTCATATGAATGAATGAATGTCTTTAGATGCAACAACATAGCATGCAAATCAACACAAATGTGTGATAGGTTGGCTCACAATAGCTAGTAGGAGGAAGTCGGTAGGATTTATTTTGAATTTAAATTTTAAAAGTTCAAGGTTTAAATCCATGACTACAAAAATGACCCAGGTTAAGTCATCGCCCATAGATTTGAACTAGGGTGATGAATGGGGGGGGGGATCTAAGGATCAGGACCAATCTTTAGGGATGAATGGTATTATAATTGGAATAAGATGATGGCATGAGCCAAATTCATGCAAGAATATGCTACTTGTAGACTAGTCATTACATAAAAGACACTCTAATTGAAGTGATCCTAAAACATAAGGGAAAGTGGCATGAGTATGTATTTCCACCATTACATTTTGCCCCCACTTTGATGTGCATGTGAACTACTAGACGGATGCATACATTCAACGTAAAAAAAGTAGTCAACATGGAAATTAAACATTTTTCAAACACTCAAAAGACGAGCACTCCATTAGAAACCTACAAAATATAAACGAGCATGTAATGTGAGTAGCATATGTCACATTTAAAATAGACACTAACTACAACTTACTTGAAAAAGAACTATCCTTGAAAAAAAAGAAAAATTGAAAATGAGAAAAGTAAGAGATTCTACCTAGTATTGAAAGTAGTAAGGCTCCAACTAAACAACAATGTAAAAAGATTATGTAGACACTTAAATTTGTCCACGTCTTGCAACAACACCTTGTCGACACATTGAGCAAGACATCATGTATAACATTTTGTCCTAATCCAACTCCTAATCCCACTTATCCCACTAAGCCAATTAATTAAATAAATCCTATAAATATTTAATTAATTTCCCTTCTCCCATTTTCCAACTAATTCAAATAAAATGTTTGAATTTATCCTCACCTTTCACCACAATCCAACACATGTCACATACTACATTTTCTATTTAATGCCTTCACATGTCCAACTAATTTAAATAATTCCATTATTTAAATTAGGCCTGCTTACACTTGTCACATGACTACAACTCCTTGTGGAGTGGGAAACCCTATTCAATCTCAACCGTCCACATCGTTCAAATCAACTTTCAATCATAGCCCTTCATTCAAATCACTCATTTCCTATAAATCAACCCCCACCCAAGCCATTTGGGTGGATTGACTCTGCAAGTAGCCTCATGTTGTCAAATTTCTTCTAGGATCTCCATTCTCATTCATCTTCTTCCTAATGTTATGCTGCTGAATTAGTGAGCAACCAACATTCATCCTTCGATATCTTGCATTCCTATGTAAGATTGAGAAGAGAAATGGAGGCGAAACTTGTAAGTTTGACATAGGAATCTAGATTAGTTTGTTGTTTATGCTTTGATTTCTATGTTCATTTTGTATTACATTGTGCTGTTAGGGTTTTATGCTTCATGTTTCTGATTTAGCCCTAATTTTTACCCTAACTACAAATTCTAACTGTTGGGAATTAAGGTGTCTCAACCTTGGTAATTCCTTGTATTATTCATTGTATTTATTTATTTATTGCCTATTGTATAATTTGGATGCAAATCCTATGTTGTCATATTGTGGGAGTTGGCACGGTGATGTGTCATCCTACATGGCATATGACCACATAAAAAATTGTCCTCGCATGAGGAGATAGGTGTCCCACTTAGTGGTAGGAATATTTTGCCATGTGTCAGCATCTTGGAATGTGTGTAAGGGAATATTGACCAAAATGGTCATGACAGATTCCTATGACAAAGTTATGACATGTAAGAGTCAGAAATAGAAGATCCTATGATAGGTATGGACATGTGTCGAGAAGCACCTTTGAAAAAGGCATCTTTGGGCACCCCAAGGTGGACTATGACATGTTGTAAGAGAAATGCTATTTATGCCATGTGTATGACAGATTCTCTTACAACTATAAGTTATGACAACTATGACAGATTCTATGACGGTTGTAAGAGTCGTAAGAGCATCTGTCATAGCCCATTTTAGAAATAGGCAACCTCCTTGGGATGGGGTGACTTGACAAATGTCAGGAGCATCCTATAGTGTTGGACAAGTGTCCATAGGTGTGGGTTTTGGGCCATGAGGCCAAGTTGGATGCCCATCTCAATGTGAAGCCATTTTTGCCTTGTATTCTCTTTATAAACATGTGCTTTGGAGAGGAGAACTACTACAGGTTTGACAGGTACTGTTATGCTACCGAATCATCTCTAGATACGAGTGTCGAAGACTCCTGCAAGAGCATTAGCTCTGTGATTGTATTGTAACCTTCATTGTTATGGAATACATTTGAGCCGTGTTTTGGAGTGTGGGTTTTTTTACCCGTAAGGGTTTTCCCCACGTATATCTTGTGTCTCTCTTCTTCTGTCTTACATTCTTGTGTATATGTTTGCTACAATATCTCTGTTAGTGGGTTAACATAGCTGTAATTGTAAAGATTAAATTGAATTTGCACTCTCCTCCCCTCATTAGATTAGTGTAGGAAGCAATTTCCACACACTTAGCTTCCTTTCACTAACTTAGCGGATAAGGTTTCAAAGAACTTCAACAAAATGAAACATGATCTGACTTTACAAATAACATGATAAAGACTTCTACTATGTGGAAACATATTCCACTTGAAAACAACAATGAAGCTCTATCTAGTACTGGAAAAAAATGATGCATTTATTGCAATCAAATTCATGAATAAATGCTTGTGATAATATATGTCCCCTCCAATTGGTTGTATACAAAGGATGAAAGGAATTATAGGTAAAGTATAAATAATAACATTATGTAAATCACAATAATCATGTAACAATTGGCAATGATAATATCATGTAAAGTACATCAAGTATGTAATATGTGTTTATGGATAACATCGTGTAGCAATCAAATAAAATATATCAATAGATGATTATGTAATCACATAAGGTAAAGGGGAATGAGATGTCCCTAGGGTTGTCCCCACTAGAAATGTAAGAAATAACCTATAAAGATGAATTATGTAAGCATAATAGCATGTCATAAAATGTAAACAATGTCAACAACAACATGTAAACATAATAATATAAGATATGAGTGTGAATGCACATGGAATATGTCAAGAGTGAGATCACCTCTAGTGAAAGATATGGAAACAAATAACAGAAATATGTAAAAGATAATCGGCCAAAGAGTCTAAAACATTTGGTAGTCACCACTTGTTCACTATATCTCAGATCAATAATAATAGTGACATAAATGCATAATTCTTAGTAGATGTTTCACTAGTTTTCCTTCTAGGGTAGATAAATCAAGAGCACATATTCCAAACTAGAAGTAATAAGGAATTGTTCTAAACAATTAAGACAAAACATACTACATAATTCTTCTTTAGAATTTGGATTATTGAGATTAGCACAAAGAACCAAGTTACCAAGATGAAAATCTCTCTGAATAATTCCCTTAATATAAGATTTCTTTAACTATCTTTGATGTACCTAAATATTATCCAATGCATTAACTCATCTCTCATCAAGTGTTTCAAGTTCTTATAATATTTATTCTCCATATGTAGTATCATCGATAATGCCACCAAGAGAAACACACAACAAAAGAATCTCTAGCTTAAGGGAAATTTAATGGCATCCATACTGTGAACCCACAAGGTAAGAACTAGTTATATATGCCAATTAGTACCATGCTTATCAATTGTTTTTACTCAATCTATTTAATGGACTTATTAGTAACTTCTTGTTGACCATTACCTTTTGGGTAGTAAGGAGGAGAAAATGTTGTTGAATAAACCATTGAAACCATACTTATAAATTACTCTCGTGATAATTAAATACTTAGTAACTAACTTATGAGTGCAATACAAGTATTTTTGGATTAATGAGGATGAAATTCCCCCAAATCTAGATAAGTATGAATATCATGAAACCACTCCTTGCTAGGCAATGTAGCACAAATAATAAAGAAGTGTCTTATATAGTTGATTGGTGTAACCTATGAATAGGCAATGTAAAATGAGGATTACCAACATCCATACTCTTGAGTGAGGTGACAATAGCCATGGCATCTAGATGTCTATTTTCTTTGTGAGGAAAAACATCAATTGTAAATGAATCAAAAGAATCGTGCAATTTTAAAGACAACACATTATATTGTGCAAGTCTAGCATCTTTGGTCTTATAATAAACAATAATCTATCTAGCCACCTGCTGGTGACCAAACATGTGACTCAACCTATCCTAAAGACTTGCACTAACACCTGAGACTAGGGATTTTTCATCAAAGGTGGAACGTAGGAATCATGATTAGACAATGGCATCAGAGGACCAATTGATAAGGATGGATATTTCCTTCTTCTTTAGGTTCTACTAGACCAAGGTGGTATTCCTTGAGGTGCATTTCTTGAAATGAATAAGAATAAGGAATGATTAAACAAACCTTGAGGTAAACCATATCCAAAACACACGAAACTCCTATTAGATCGTCACTAAGCACCAATGTGTTGGTTTATCTTGAACCTAGGATCTAACACCTCTATAAGCAAACAAACTGACCATGTGGAGACTACAACACCTTCTTCTTATCCCCTTAAGATTTGTGATACTTTATCTCACTTCACACATGGATGCAATAAAAGGAACAATGCTAATCTCACTATGAATGACCTTTGTGAGGTTTACTAACACTTTGTGACAATAGGGTAGTGAAATCATGCAATTTAGTAGATCAACTCAATCACTAAAAAGTTATTTCTTGGTGTTTTTGTGTATGTGGTGGAATGATAGTAGGTTGAAGTATATTGCATACAGGTGCCTTGATTCAAATGGGCAACAAAGTCAAGAATTCATAACCATAGAACATTACAGAAGCAAACCACAAAATGAAGCCTCAAAGAAGATGACTAGGAGGACAATACTTTCAATCCTACACATAAGCTAGGATTTATATGCAAAGATTGTAAAACAAATGATAATGCAAGAAAACCACATGAGAATATTCTTAATTATCCATCAATAAACTCATATAAGTCATGCATTACTTTGAAAGGACACCTCACAAAAATGTTTATGAGGGATTTTATAGCCTTTGTGAAGATAAACCAATCAAAGATAATACTCAAATCAATAAATGCGATTAAGATAGTTATACAAACTATAAAAAGCATAAGAAATACTCATAGAGACACTCAGATGACTAAAGATCACACTTTATATTCATTCCTTTGGTGGGTTACAAAATCAATGTAGAAATGAAACAATGAAGACTAAACTTATACATTTAACATTATGCTTAGCTTAATAAAAAATACAAAACAAACACTATAGTTCTCTCTTCCCTTCTCTATTTTATAGCTGTGATAGTATCCAATGAGCATTTCCCTTCTCCAACCTTCAAATATATAACATTTAGATCCAGAAATTAGGGGAAAATTCAAATTCTTGTCACCTCACTACCAATGAGATACAACCAATACCCTACCAAGAGATTTCATGGGATCATGCAAGATCAACATAATGAAGACCTCATGCCATGACCTCATAACTACAGGTCATAAGGATGCCCCACTACATAAGGAAATAGAGAAATAACATGGGAAACCACTCTTGACACAACTATTAATAGGATCAACATTAAACCCTTTTCCATACCAAGGAGGAATATTTGAAATGAGAAAGCCCACAATGCCTACATAAAAGGGCTTGAGAATGAACATTTAATCATTCCCTATTGTAGCATACTTATGCAACAACCACTAGGAAAGTAGGGATGAACCAATAAATGACAAAGAGACATCCAACCACCAGCTAAGTCATCCAAAAGGGCCATATTTGAAATAATTTGCAAACTTGAAGCACTAGGACAAGTAGGTGAAGATGAAGATTAAATGGTAGGGGAGCTAAACATTTTAAACTTTATTCAGATATTGGTCATCCATGTGGAAGTGAGGCACATTGAATAGAGGATGGGATGTGGAGGACAAATTAGATATAGCATGATGATGCACAACTACCTCAAGAAAGTGGAACCTTGAAACACTTAGAAGCCACCCACAACACACCACCATGAGAAAACTAAAAATCTACCACAAAGGCACAAATCATTGAGATAAAAACTACAGTCCAAAACATGAGAAACCATAAGATACATCAACCACCACATTCTCACAAGATCTACTTCCACTATAAAAATCATTGACAAAACAATGAAGGACTTTCTATGGAAAGACACAAAAGATAAGAAAAAAATCCCCCTAATTGCATGGGATAAGGTATGCCTATCTTATACTTCTAGGGGAGGGAAAATCAAACAAATGGTTATTGAAAACTCATCCCTAGGGGCCAAAATAGTGTGGAATATTTTTTACAAATCTAGACTCAAAATGGAGCACCTTTGTAAGAAAGTACTTGGATACAACAGAAAATGACCAAATCTTAACCACACTAAATCTCCCGCGAAGCTCACATATTTGTAATTCTATGGTGAAATGCAAACAATTCATCAAAAATAACATCACCTAAGAGGTCAAAAATGGAAGAAAGGCAAAATTCTAGATAGATTCATAGAATGGGCACAAATGAAAGAGATGATCTTGAAGATATCAAAAACATCCTCATAAGACAATGAAGTATCTATGTTAGAAATTATGTTCAAAATGAACACAAGGAGGGTGTAAAAACATATCAATGGAGGGACTTCTCAACTATGCCTACACCCAAAGAGCAAATTGAGAGCCTCAATGGTCTAATTTAAGATTGGAAGATTTTCGTATGCAATAGATCAAGGATGAAATTAAATGGACATGCTCTAAAAGCATATCATATTCTATCAAAGCGAGATATTTGTCTTTGATGGAGCCACCTAGAACTATGAGTTACTGGATATCAAATGCTAGCATAATGACTGCCTTCCCAAGGTAGGTGCCTTTTCCTAGGCCACCATCTAAAACAAGGTCCTCACTAGAGATAGATTGATGAAGATGGATTTTGTGGGGCCCTTCATATGTATACTATGTGAACAAGCAGTGAAAACTGGGGAGCACCTCTTTCTCAACTACCCCTTCAAGGAAAATATTGGAATTGGATTTGTGCATGTCTCTATTCTTGATCCACATCTAATCATGCTCCTCCAACTTTTAAAAAAAAGATAGCTCTCAAAACCAAAGGTGATCCTTTAAGTCTTTACACCTCCAATCCCTTGAGGATTTTATTCAAAATATGGAAAGAAAGGAATATGTGCATTTTTTAAGAGAAATCTTGACATGGGATTATATCATATCAAAATAAGGAATATACATCTTAGAACTAGTTATGAGTAGGGCTAGGGAAAAATATAGGAAAAAATGTATTTTCACTACATGGGATAGAGACATATTGAAAAACTAGAGTAACATCAGTTTGCCCCCCATTGATGAGTTACCTAGGTTAAGTTAGCCTCTTGCTCAAAGAAAATCCATTACATGGTTTCCTCCACCACTTGGGAGATACAAGCTAAATTTTTATGGGGCATCAAAGGGGAAACCTAACCACTCTAGCACTAGGGGTATAATTAGGGACAACAATGTAAAATTGATAAAGGCATCATCCAAGAAACTTCTTCTAGGGACAAATAATGAAGTCAAAGCCTTTACTTTTTTACTTGGCCTTCAACTAGCCCAATATTGCAAATTAGATTTAGTAGACATAGAAGCAGACTTAATGACCATAATTCTTAGCATATAGAATAGGAAACTAATGAATTGGAAGATCAACGTGCCATCTTATCCAAATCTTGGATAATTCTAGACTCAATAAAAATTAATATCAACCATTGCTACCATGAAGGAAATAAGGTTAGGGACTACCTATCTAACGAAGGAATAGATCAAGATGATGAACTAAGTGTTGGTCATCATTTATAGAAATTCTTAGGTTTGTAAAACATGCGGGATATCACATATGAATCCCAAAAACATTAAAATATATACAATGTACATCATCAATAACCAACAAAACTTAATGTAGCTTATGACAGAGAATTAAATATCATAATACACCTCTATCTTCTCCCATGTGCATTTCCCTATTTTAAATTTCTCATCTCATAGTTTAGCCTTGCACCTACCAATGCTCAGGAGAGATGTACATGGTCATAAAACTTGTAGGCAAGTAGCACCATATGTTATTCTTGGGAAGCATCACTAATATAAGGATGAGGAAAGTCTTCTCTTTTCAGAGTGATAACATCACAAATGCTATAAAGAAGGTTTTGGGAAAGGATTATGTGGAGGAAGCCAAGCACTGTTGAGTTAATTCAGAAGTCTCCTCAACATTTGTCTCAAATATTCTAATGATAACTAAAGATATACTTATGGCCAGGGCTCTTGGAAAGCATTATATATAGGAGAAACATTAGAAAAACATTGATGTTGTGGCCAACTATGCGATTTAAGTCTCCAATGCCTCTCTACCTATCACAAATCAAGAGTATTGCGACCTCACCTTAATGGACACAACATGCAAGATTGAGGACCATTTCGTGGCTCTAGTGAAAGCGATCATGCTAATATAGAAGTTCCTCACAAGAAAGGCTAGTTTTTACATGTAAAAAATGGATGCCATGTTTTTGGTCACATTGTTTAAGAGGAATACAAAACAAGAACAATTCAACATTACTAGAGATAAAAAGGTAATTAAGTTTCTTCTCTATCACATTGAACTATTCAAGGGCTTGGACCTGTGGATAAATCTTTAGCAAGATAGAGCATGAAGAAGGTGAAATGGATTAATATGTTTTCTTCAATAGAATAGTATAGATATAAATAATGATAATATAGTTTCTAGTCTATATTTCTAGTGATGGCATGCAATTTTAGACAATTTTGTAATCTAAATTATATGCTTTGAGAGATACCCTATTCATAGGGGTTGAACTTTCATGTAATGCTTTTTATTTCATTTATATATATGAAAAGGGAGATATCCCTAACCCTCATTTGACTAATAAAAAAATCACCTATAAATCTATTGAGTGCATTTAGAGTTTGATTTTTTAAGGAGAATAAAAATAATCTACTTGAGCATTATCAATGATTACATTAGCACACATAATCCCAGGTCAATTTCATGTGTGCTTGTTGTATGAAATATTTCACTCAGAGTTGTAAAGCCATTCCACTAGGGGTCTAATTGAGGAGAACACGATTCTCACAATTCAACATATTTCACAAAGGTGTTTGTAAACACTACCAATCCTTGTTCACATTTAAATATCAAGAATCAGGGCAATTCAAATATAATAGAGAATATTTTATGACATCAGTGTTGAGTCGTAAAATGTGTACACTACCATTTTACACCTAGTTTAGCTCCTAGGTGGACCTAATTGTTTACACTTGTTAATTAGGAGCTATTATAACAACTTTTTAAGCATTAAGCATGTAGTTCTTGATCCTGATGCACGAAACATGAAAAGAATCATAACTCAGGGATAAGTATACTTTAAGTGCCCTCTTTTGGGGTTATGTGACTAAGGACCAGGGCGCCCAAGTGTCCTGGCCCTCCTTTAGCCCTACCCTAAATTGTGGCCTTATCAACTTAGACCTCTTAAAACATTCCTAATGTCGGCCTTGTGTGGTTTAATTCTCCATAAATCAATGTGAATGCATATAAAAGTAAGTTATTCTATTCATTTGAACATCTAACTCTCTCTAGCAAATCTTGGCACACTTGCACTCTCTCCCTTTGTCTCTCATGCTCTCTACAACTCTCTCTTGTGGATTATTATCGTGGAACTCACATAATTGCAGGTCTTGTGAAGATCTTTGAGGCTAAACCAACTTCTTGATTCAAGTTGTGATGTCATCTATAAGAATACAAGGGTTTCCATGCTCATGGTGACTTCTTTCCTTCATGCTTTGTCTTAGCATTCCATTCTACTTTAGATTTGCCTCAGCCCTCTTAGGGCATGCACTCTCTATCTATCATCTTTGCTATTGTGGAGGTAGAAACACCATTCACGAGGCTTGACTGAGGCAAGATCCTAAATAGCACCCAACCTTTTCCCTCTTTTCATGTGTGCAGGACAGACGAACATGTTTCAGAAGGTGATCTCTGTGAAGAAGACTAAGGTTGTTGTTGCAGACCCGACAAAAGCATCAGTTTTTGGAAACCCTAATTTGGGACTAGGGAATCCAAGCGCCCTTGTCCTGGGCATTCTAACATCTAGAATTAGGTTCTAAATTGATCATTGATCTTTTTGTCCCTTCGGTTGCTGGGTTTTCAGTTCTGACAGTCTATTTTACTTTGATCTTTGTCAACTAGGGTTTCATATCTTCACTTTAGCTTGATTGATTGGATTTGGTTAATTACTTCTATATAAAAAAAGGGTAGAACCCCTAGAGTTTGGCTCTCCTTCTTGGGTAGAATCCAAGCTCGGTTTGTGCCCCGAATGTTTTGTAGAAGAGGGTTTGACCTAATTTTATCTATTGAGCTAGTCTCTCTTTTCTACTAAACATTTTGGTGAACCCATTGTTTCTTGCACTTTAGCATCCTTATTGCATCATATATGAGATATTTTCTGCCATAGATCTGATTATATTTCATTCATTCATCACTTTTCATAATTATATAGCTTAATTTTGCATTGTTTCATTGTTAGGGTTCATAAAAACGTTGCAGTTTTTGAAAAATCTAGCTAATCTTCAACCTAGGGTTTGTAGATTGGTGTGTTGTTGTGGATATTGTTGAATTATTGAATTTATTAAAGGATTTTAAGTATATTTACCTTATCATCCTTTCTGTTCTAGGACATTTTTGCATATTTTGCATTGAAAAAAGTGAAAAAATCGAGTAGTTTAGGCTTGCAAAAAGGCATATTTGTGCATTTTTTCATTGCATATGTTATAGATCATCATAGAAAAATTTAGAACTCTGATTTTTGCATCAGATCTGATTTGAATTACAATAGATAATTATTTCATGATGTTGCATCTTGCATTTGAAGCTCTCATTTGCTAGGGTTTTGTTGAAAAACTTGCATTTTTCAAGAACCTAGTCAAAATCATAAACCTAGGGTTTGCAATTAAAATATTGTTTCAGATTTTACTGCTGTTGTAAATATTTCAAATCTGATCTTGAATTGCTATATCATGTCAAAAATTGAATTTTTGTTCAAAAATAAGGCTTGCATCAAAATTTTTTGGTCTAGAAGTGAACATTTAAGATTTAGGGTTTGATGATAAAACCCTAGCTAATCTTGCATTTTAGTGCATCCTTGTCAAAGCAAAGTGTTGTAAATAATTGTTGCATTCAAGTGGATACATCATTTAGGAACTTATTTTGTACATACTACACATCCTACATTTGTGAGACTTAGTTGTTGTGGTTAACAAGAATATCACAATTTTTGGAAGACCCCGCTTCTCTTGCACTTGTAGGTTTCTAATTGCAATCTCATTTTCATATTGGTGGTACTTGATTAATGCATATAAATGATTATATTACACATTGTTTTTAGATATCATATTTGGATACAATAGACAATTCATCCCATCATGGCTTCTCCTAGTTGTTCCTCTTTACTATCTTTGCATGCATACATCAAAGATTTTGAAAATTTTTACAAATTCATTAATATGCATCTATATGTCTTAGATCACATAGCATCCATGTATTATATAGATGTTTCTAAATGTTATATATATGAAATCCTTGGTTGTATATTTGATGTTTATAGCTTCATAACTCTCATGGGTGAGTATCCTTCGATATTAGAAGACCTTACTAAAATCATCTCCATGAATTGTCATGAGAAAGATGATGACAATAGTTCTTCTTCTACTTCTACAAAATTTCGTGATGATATCATGGACATAATCTCTAGGCCATATGATGGTGACTTAGCCTTGCCTACTTCACCTTATGATTTGGACTCCTCTCCCAAAATTGTTCCCACTTGTGAGGACATTTTGGTGAAAGAGGACGAAATCATTGACACATGCCCTAACCTCTCTTCTAGAGATGTGGCATTAGATGATATTGAGCATACTACTTCTGCCATAACAAATGATAATTCTATGGCTCATCCTATGGATCTTTTGCCTTTGATTGAATGTTCAAGAACCTTGGATATCACTAAGGAAGTGAAGACCCTTGATCTTCCTCCTTTGGTTGAATGTGCAAGTACCTTGGATATCACTAAGGATGTGAAGGCCATGGATAGTTCTCCTTTGATTGCATGTTCAAACCCCTTAGACATAACTAAGGATATAATCATCAACAATTACCTTAACAACACCCCACCCTCCCTTCATTCTAATGTTCCCCCTCCAAAGGATGAAGCATTAGTATATGAGGAGAGGTCTCTCACATTAAATCCCTCAAGGATGGATGTTGAGCTTACTCAAAAAGAAAACAATGTCAATTCTATCATCATTAATAGACTTATTCCACCCTCTAAGGGGATAGTGAATAAGTATACTAATGTTCCCAAAATCATTGTGCATGAGGCACCTAATACACCTTCTCACTTCAAACTAGTGATTACGATTCAAGGTGATCCAACACCACCTCGACCCCTAGGTTACATCATCAATTATGTAAAACAACTTACTCAAAGAAATCAAGGTGTTCAAGATGTGTCGTAGCATCACACGATTCCTCACACATATAACACCCATAATAAAATTAAGAAAGCACCGAGTGTTCCCATCTCTCTTCCATCTTCTCAACCTATCCTACCTCAAGCACCTCATCTTCCTTCGCATTTTGGTAAAGAATATGATCTTGTCGAGCAGCTCTGTGCTACTTTGACTAAGATCTCTCTATGGGATTTAGTACAAACATCGCCTACATACCACAAAATTATCCATGAGGCTCTTCAAAAGGTAGTTGTTCCACCTTTTGTTAGACCAAATGATGTAGCACCTCTGTTAGATTATATGCAGGTGGCAACATATGATATATCATTTCAACAACATGAGTTACCTCCCATATAAGTTCAAAAACAAAATGAGCCTCTTATGATATTCATGTTCTTCAATAAAAAGAGGATAAGACACATTATGATTGATGGTGGATCAGTTCTTAATGTTTGTGGAATAGATTTGTTAAATAAATTCAATGTTGATACATCTCTCATTCAATTAGATAAACTCAACATTCGTGGCTTTGATAATGTTAGTAGGCAATCATTGGGTACTATTACCTTACCTCTTAGGGCTGGACCTGTGACATTGCCTACCCTTATCCATGTCATGTTTTAATTCTCTTTCATACAATCTTCTTCTTGGTAGACCATGGATTCATGCATGGGGGCAGTTCTGTCTACCCTTCATTCAATAAAGTTCATCTTTGAAAATAAAGTACATACAATTGAAGCTGATCCAAATCCAGATAGTTGCTTGAAAATAGAAGCAAGACATTAAACTCCTTTGAGTAGTTTGATCCCTTCTTCAACATTACCCTCTACTGCTAACAATAATATTGGTCATGATAGTGTTGGTCCTTTAAATGCATTTTATGGTGATGATTGGGCTTCATTAGATTTTATACCCTCCTTTGTTGGTGAATATAAAATCTCACCCCACACCCTAAGACCTCAAAGGTAAATACAATTTCTTCAACACAATCTCATACTCCTACAAAATTTAAACTAGATGGAACCTTTAAAATAGATAAAGATTTGTTTTCTCCTACAAGAATGACATCCATTTGTGATAAAGTATCATCTCAATCTAATGAATCATCTAATTCTAATGCATGTCTTGGTAATGAAGTGGTCTCTTTAGATTTCAACCCCCAGGGAATGGGTGAAACAAAGTTTGACCCTCCTCATCATGATAAAAAGAATAACCCTTCTTCTTCACATTATAACAATTCTTATTTCAACAAACCTAGTCATATGACCTCTCTTCTTCCGTTGAAGTTGGAGAAGCGTTATGGGTGTGGATTCAAAATTCTTTCATAACAAGGATACAATGGAAATGGGTTAGGATGCAAAGAACAAGGAGTTAAGTAACTTGTGGAACCGACACCGCACTTTTCTAAAGTAGGTTTGGGTTTCTGGCCTTCTCCTACGTTCTCTCCATCATGTTCATGACAAAAAGGATTACTTCCTACTCCTCCTAAATTGTCTATTCTATCTCAACAAGAGTGTATTTTGTTGAGTTTACTCAAAGACCACTTAATCACTCTTCGTACTCCAAAATACAAAAAGATTCAACAAAATAATCATTCATCACCTCATTATTATCCATATCATCAAGCACTTGGCCATTCCACTAACGAATGTCGAGTCTTGGGTGACAAAAGTCAACAACTTCGAACAAGGTTTGGCTCTAGCACTTCTCACCATGCTTGATGTAGTCTCTAGAGCACCTTTTCCTCCATCCATTTTATAATCAAGTTGGGGGAGGATAATTTGTTATAGGTAGACTCGCAAGAGTGGTCCTATCTTCTTATTCATGTTATGTTCATATGTAATGTTATCCCTGTATTGTAATGTATTGTTGATTGTTAGTTCTCCCTTGGCACCCTTGTTAGCATAAATGTACAAGGAATAAGAACACATTGTGTCATTCCTCTATATGTATCTTCATTCTTCTATATGTTGTGATGTACAATTTCATTGTCTTTTCTTGGATGATTTAGCATCCTTTCATGTTGATTCAATTCTTGTGCATGTGATCTTTCTTTCGTCTATGTGGCACCTTGTAGCAATGCTTAGTGTCATACCATGACTACATAAGCCATTGTGTATCACGCCTATAAGAATCGCCTTGGTTTCCCCTTCTTGGGGGCAACCCCTAGTCATGATGTATCTTTTGAAAACACGTATCATTTGAGCATGTGCTTTCAAAAAGCTCTCGTGCTTGTCTTATGTTTCTTTCTCACTCTACCTTAAAGGCAATTGCTCCCTGATGGAGTTATCAATCACTTTAAGGTGGGGGCATATAGCGTGCTATATGCCTTACTCTCTTGCTTATATCTAAATACTTGTTGATCATCTTTGTTACTCCATTCTCTTGGAAAAGATTATGAAAATCTTGGAAACGCGATCTTGAGTCTATCTTGTTCTCCTAAGTTGAAACTTGGAAGCAAGATCTTGAGTCTATCTTGTTCTCCTAAGTTGAAGCTCCTTGCATGTTTGGGAGAAGGGTTGCACCACCAACTAGAGTTTGGTAGTAAGGTCACTTCACCTTCTTATTCTATAAGGCTTCATAAAATCCTCTTGCGGGAGGTAGCTTTGTGTATTCCCTTGAGCGGAAACAGTTTCCTTTTGAGATGAATTATGTGTATAATGTGTTTGTACTTCTCTTTTTCTTCTTATTTCTAACTAACCCCTTAGCAATCTTATTTATTGCATCTTAGGGAATGATGCATGATGATTGATACATCACTTAGATTTAGGTCTCCTTTGTCATGCTGACTCAAGGTATTTTGTTATGTGTTTCTTGTGTTGCATTCTCTATGTGTACCTCTTAAGTGCTTCAAGTGTATTCCATGCATATTCTATATATGCTTTGTGTCTTATGTGTATGATTTGTGCCTTAAGTGTATGCTTTGTGTATGGCGTGTATTACCTTTGTGTATTGTGTGTCTTCCATGTGTATTCTTATATATGCTTTTAGTTCTCCATGTATTTGAATGAATTATGTTATGTGTCTTATGTGTATGCCAATCATCATAAACTCCTAGAATCCTAAACTTGGGGGCTTGGCCACCCTTCAATTTTGGTGTGATTCTATGGTTGCTATGTTGTGTTTGAATTGTGTCTTCTCCATCCTTTAGTATGCGTTCAAACGTAAGTTTGTACCCACACTAAAGTGGGGGCTAAATGTTGAGTTGTAAAATGTGTACTCTACCATTTTACACTTAGTTTAGCTCCTAGGTGGACCTAATTGTTTACCCTTGTTAATTAGGACCTATTATAACACCTTTTTGAGCATTAAGCATGTACTTCTTGATCCTAATGCATGAAACCTGGAAAAGAATCATAAGGCGAGGCTAAGTATACTTTAAGTGCCCTCTTTTGGGGTTATGTGGCTAAAGGACCAGGGCACCCAAGCACCCTGGGCCCTCCTTTAGCCCTACCCTAAATTGTGGCCTTGTTGGCTTAGGCCTCTTAAAATATTCCTAATGTCAGCCTTGTGTTGTTTAATTCTCTGGAAATCAATGAGAATGCATATAAAAGTAAGTTATTCTATTCATTTGAACATCTAACTCTCTCTAGCAAATCTTGGCACACTTACACACACACACACACACACTCTCTCTCTCTCACGCTCTCTACAACTCTCTCTTGTGGATTATTGTTGCAACACTAACATAATTGTAGGTCTTGTGAAGACCTTGGAGGATACACCAACTTCTTGAGTCAAGTTGTGATGTCGTCTACAAGCATACAAGGGTTTCCATGCTCATGGTGGCTTCTTTCCTTCATGCTCTGTCTTAGCATTCCATTCTACTTTGGATTTGCCTCTGCCCTCCTAGGGCATGCACTCTCTATCTATCATGTTTTCTATTGTGGAGGTTGAAACACCATTCATGGGGCTTGACTGAGGCAAGCTCCTAAATAGCACCCAACCTTTTCCCTCTTTTCATGTGTACAGGACAGACGAACAAGTTTTGGAAGGTGATCTTCGAGAAGAAGACTAAGGTTGCTGTTACAGACCCGTCAAAATAATTAGTTTCTGGAAACCCTAATTTGAGACCACAGTGCCCAAGCGCCCTTGTCTTGGGCATTCTAACCTCTAGAATTAGGTTCTGAATTAATCACCGATCTTTGCTATCCCTTTGGTTGCTGGGTTTTTAGTTCTGACAATTTGTTTAACTCTGATCTTTGTCAACTAGGGTTTTATGTCTTCACTCTAGCTTGATTGATTGGATTTGGTTAATTCCTTCTATTTACAACAAAAGGGTAGAACCCCTGTAGTTTGGATCTCCTTCTTGGGTAGAAGCCAAGCTTAGTTTGTGCCTCAAATGTTTTGTAGAAGAGGGTTTGACCTAGTTTCATCTATTGAGCTAGTCTCTCTTTTCTACTAAACAATAAGAACCACAAGTTATAGGTTATATCCATGCATTAGTTTATATCTACAATTGCAAAGATCAAGTATGCACTTGCATAGGTAATCCAAAGCAACAAACACGACCATTTTAGGATCTAAGATCTTTGTCTAAATCAACTAGAAAACTCCAAAGCATTAGCAAATCCACTTTTGACATATGTAACAACTCTTCTTCATCATTAGATATCAAACTAAGTATCACATTTAATTTTATTATTATTTTGTATTTAATTTTTATAATTTTCTATTATAAGTTCCAACTCTATTATCTAGATTAAGTATTGCTTGATCAAATACATTTGATTGATTAGCATAGATAATTTAAAGAAAAATATTTTTTAAATATTTACAAATATAAAATAAGTTCATACAAAACAAGAGCTGCATTGTAGCCAAGTTCCTACCAAAAATTGCGAGGGTAGTTTTGTTTTGGCCTAGTAGATTGTTCAAAGTTTGCAAGCAAGATGCATAACATGTGATCTTAGATTATTTATGTCTATACATATTTATATCTTGTTTCAAATTAATACTAGGATTTGGTGTCTTAATGTTAAATTATCTGTGGTACAGTTGAAGGAGCATCTTATGCCTGAGGGAAAAGCTAATTTTGAAGAAGAAATTCTTGAGGCAACAAATGAAAATTCACATGCAAAACAATCAAGTAGACTAGATGGTGCAGGGGCACCCCTTCAACAGGACCAACATACACAAGAGGGAGAAGAAGAAGACTAACATAGTTTGACATTTCATGTTGTCTATAGCATCTTCCAATGTAACATTTAAATTTAGCATTTCATGTTTGTAAACTCCAAACTTGATATTTTTGACAGTTTGGATTAAGGGAAGGTTATTCAAGGTGTCTTAGCACTAAGAGTTTTGCTGTCCTATACTCTGCAGGTGTCATGTAATAGATTAGGGGCTTCGACCAATACTGTTGGAAAACAAAAAATCCCAGAGACAGAGGGGAATGTCGGTCCCTCACATTGGGAAAGATAAAAAGGGGAAAACCCTTTGTGATAGGAAGGTGGTGTGTGTTTTTGTTTTTTGAGTTGAACAGTCGAATGTAATTCTGAACATCAAGAAGGAAGAATAGAAGTTCTGTAAATCATTTTCTTTCTAGATTCTGCATGCTGTGTAGGCACTCTGTGTAGAAATTCATTCTGGGTAGGGCTTGTATATAATTTGGTTTTGTGCCTCTGTGGTTTAATTGAATGGATAAATCCATTCCACTGACAGATTTTTGGGCAATCAGTGGAATGGACTTGTAGATTAATTCCCCATTTTTGTTTATTCATTTTAGGTATGGAAGGTTAGGAATTGCAGAACCACTTCAAGCAGTTTCTCAGTGTCTCCTGTTGTTGCAATTGAATGTCCATTGGTGTATATGTCAAGTGTATATTGATTGGATGCTTTGCTGTTGTATGGTGAGAAGACACCAGTTTTGAGTGTCTGTCATTTGTAATAGATAACCGTCGGGGTGTATCCTACATTCGAGTCATCGGCGTGAGCAGTAGGGAAGTCTGGCTGAAATGGAGTTGACGGAGAAAGCATCGGCGTGAGTATAGGCATCGGGCTGAGGAAATGATCATGGGCCGACAGTAGGAGGTCACACCGATCGGGGTGACGTTGGTTAAGTGCCGCTGATGAAGGACATCGGTGTGAAACACATCGTCAGGAGAAGTGTTAGAAGCTTCATCGAAATGAATGGGTCACGCCGATAGCAGGAGTGCATCAACATAAACATTATCATCGGCGTGAGAGAGGAAAGGTCTGACCGACCAGGAGTCTTTGTTAGCATATCGGAGTGAGATACGCCATCGGCGGAGGGGGTGAAGGTGTCGCCGATAGTTAGGCTCTTGCCGACAGTGAAGTGGGTGGTAAGTCTATCAGCATAACCTGTGACGTCGGCAGGAGAAATAACATCTTCACCGATGAGGGTAAGTTTTGGTGACAAGGTATTTGACATCGGTGTGACCAAGAGCGTCGGCAGAAGATTCAAGGAGCTCACCAATAGATAGAAGTCTCGCCAAAGGAGAAGTGGGTGTTAAATGCTCACTGGAGTGAGGGTGGCGAGGTCTCATCGATGGAAGGCTTGTCGGTGTGAGGGGAAGAAAGTCTTACCGACAGTGGATGTCTTACCGATGAAGGCGGGTTGCAAGAGTCATCGGAGTGACTCAAGACATCAGTGTGAAATGCATGGGAGTGGCCGATAACTAGTGTCTTGCCGATAATAAGAAAAGAGTGTATTTCAGTCTCATTTGGACCTTGAGAACAAATTTCATTGGAGGACTCTGCATCAAGTGGTATCAGAGCGAGAGAAAGCTCTAGGAAAGGTTGGTGTGTAATTTGATTTCGAAAGGTGTTTGTTCCATCTAGTAGTAGAAGGAGAAAGCAAAATGTTAGAAGGAGAAGCCTCAGACACTCTTCCAGCAAAAATGACCAATGCTGAATTGATGGCCTTGGTGAAGAAGCAAATAGCAGAGAGTAGAGCTGATAGAGGTCAGAATTAGGCATTGAAGGAAGAACTAGAGAAGTTGAGGGACAGAGTGGAGAGAGGGGAAGAAAACTCTGGTGAACGAGAAGATGGGGATGAAGGGGAGACCCCAGAACAGGAAGAACTAGTGGTTCCTGCAGACCAGAGACCCTTACTCAATGCCCTCAGGTCCATGGAAAGAAGGACCATGGATGTGAAAATAGACCTGCCAGTGTTTGTAGGAAAAATGGAACCTGATTCAGTAATGGAGTGGATAGATTCCTTGAATAATTTCTTTGAGACAGAAGAGATACCAGAACACCAAAGAGTAAAGATGGCTCAGTCCAAAATGAAAGGAGCTGCACTAACTTGGTGGAATTTCATCCAAGATGACAGGGTGAAAGAGGGAAAGAACAGAGTTGCAACATGGAAGAGAATGATGGCATTGGTGAAGGAGGCCTATGTTCCATTGGATTACAATATCCAATTACATAAGAGGAAACATAATTTGAAGCAGAAGGAGCTAGATGCCAGCTCATACACAGAAGAATTCATGAAGTTGTGTGTAAAAACAAAGGTAAGGGAAGATGAGGAAGAGAAGGTAGCAAGATACCTCAATGGATTGAGATTCAACATCCAAGAAGACCTAAATCTGCATAATCCAGATACAGTTCAAAAATGCTATCAAATGGCACTCAAAGTGGAAGAAAAATTAAAGAGAAGGCATGAACAGAATAATAGAGGTAGAGGAAAATAGCAGAGAGGTGGAAGAGGTCCTTTCAGAGGTAGAGGACATGGACATGGATATCAGGGAGAATCCAGTCATGACAACAGCAAGGGAGATAACAGTCAAAACCAGAGAGAAAGTTACAATCAGCAAGGAAACTTCAGAAGCAGGAGACCTTTCAGAGGAAGATCTCAGGGCAGAGGACCTATCAGATGTTACAATTGTAACCAAGAAGGCCATATAGCCAGCAGATGTCCAACAAAGGCAACAAGTTCAATAGGAGAAAAGAGGATCAATCTGATCCAAGAATCTGATTATCAAAGTGTAGCAAGCTCAAGCACTATTCAAAGTGTGAATGCTCCTAGCAGTTATGGGTATTCTGAGAATGGAGAATCCTTGATGATTAGGAGAGCAATGACCACCATGAAGGTGCCTAGAAAAGAACCTCCACAAAGGAAGTCTCTCTTCAGAACTACTTGCAAGGCAGGAGGAAAGGTATGTAAAGTTCTGATTGACTCTGGATCCACTGAGAATTTTGTATCCATTGAGATGGTAGAAAAGCTTAAGCTTAAGAGACTGCCACATCCTTGCCCATATAAAATTTCATGGCTTACCCAAGGTCAGCAAATAGTTGTAGAAGAATAGGTTTGGGTAGAATTTCAAATTGGCCCATACAAGGATAGGTTATTGTTTGACATTGCCAAGATGGATGCTTGCCATCTCCTATTTGGAAGACCATGGCAGTATGATTTAAAAGCATACCATGATGGAGTTAGGAACACCTATTCCATCACCAAGAATGGTAAAGTGATAGAATTGATACCATTAATGGAGAATGAGGTGGAATCAAAAGAAAAAGAAGTTAAGGTGATGATGGTAGAAGGTAAACAATTCATGAAAGAGATAGGAGAAGAAGGATCAGTTACATATGCTCTAATTCCTTTCCTGAAGGTGAACAAGGAACAACAGCAAGAAGTCAAGGGAGAAAAGAGACAAAAATTCATAGACCCAGATGTCCAAGAGCTATTGGACAAGTACAAAGGCATTATCTCTGATGGGATGCCAAGTTCCCTACCACCTATTAGGGACATTAGCCATTGTATAGATCTGATCCTAGGATCTACACTTCCAAACAAAGCAGCATATAAGCTCACTCCAGATCAGAATATAGAGGTAGCAAGACAAATTGAAGAGTTGTTGAAAACAAGCCTAATTGGCAAAAGTTTAAGCCCATGTGCAGTATCGGCTGTACTAGCACCAAAAAAGGAAGGCACTTGGAGACTTTGCACTAATTCAAGGGCTATCAACAAGATAACAATCAGGTATAGGTTTCCAATCCCTAGGATAGAAGATTTACTTGATTGTTTAGGAGGTGCTAAATACTTCACCAAAATAGATTTAAAGAGTGGCTATCATTAGATTAGGATTAGACCTGGTGATGAGTGGAAAACTACATTCAAGACAAATGAGGGGTTATATGAGTGGAAGGTCATGCCTTTTGGTTTGTCCAACGCCCCTAGTGTAGGAGTCAAGGACAACACTGAGAGGGGGGGTGAATCAGTGTTGTGTGAAATTTCTGATCTTTTTACAAACTTTAACTTGCAGAGTACAAGGAGAGAGAGCTATCATTGATTTCTCACATACATGTGCACATAACTGAGAATGAAAAACAAAAACTCATGAGTAAAACATATATCCACAGAGAGAAGATCAAGACACAAGAATTGCACGAGTGGAAAACCCTCCAGGGGTAGAAAAACCACTCCAGAATTGTCTCACCGGCTTAACTGAAAAACATGCCTCACTGGCAATACAAATTGTCTCACTGACAAATATTAAGGTCACACTGACCTATAAGCCTCACTGGCTAATACAATGCCTCATTGGCAAACCAAATCACCAATAGAAGTTATAAACCAAATCAGAGGGATACTCTGTTTCCATTCAATTCTCAATTCCTTCACACCTGCATAACAATTCAGCTGATTATCTCTACATTACAAAACCTGCATCATCTTATCATTATTCTTTTCTCTTCAAAAGGATTTATTAGAAAATGTCTTCATTTCTCTGTTCAATTCCACACACACACTTCACTGTCAATGTGAAGCCAATTAATATAAAATATCTCTCAACAATCTGCAAAATCATTTTCATATGACCTTTCATATTCTTCAAAAGAAAATCAATCCCGTGTAACAAAGTTAATTTGACTTTGCATCTGAAACATATTATTCCATCTTCCTCAGTCTTGTTGAAGCACCTGGAAATTCTTTTCAAAAACTTCACATAGCAAAAATTACAATATTTCATTTTCTCTGCAAATGACCCTTCAGATTCTACACAAGATAATTCAGTGATTTTCAATATTACCACTGTCAAAAATAAAATCAATCTGTTATAAAGAAAACATTTCACAATAACCCTGCAATCAATTGATCTTTCATTTTTATTTCTCTTCACACTCCTCATAATTTCACCTGCAAGAAAATATTCCTCAATCTTTTCTTTTCATATTTCTCTCTGCATTTTAATTTCTTCAATCTAATCAATGCTCTGCAAATAATCTCTAAGAACTTTTCATCTTCTCAAACCCTTTAAACTGCAAAAATAAAAACATCTTAAAGAAAAAAAAACTTTCATACTTATTTTCATTTTCTTCTTCCAAAAATCCATCTGTAAACCCATTCATATTCCCTGCAAGAAACAAAATCATCTCTCCAATCTTCTTTTCAAAACCTTTCATCTTCTTTTCAATTTTCAGATTAAATGTCTTCAACAATTTATTTTTCAATAAATCAATTTATCTCAACAAAGCACCTGTAAACATCTCACAGAAAAATCCATCTCCAAACAAAATCATAATATATCTAAACAAAATTTCTTTCATCTTCTTCAAACCCTTCATTTCTTTTCAACAAGACTTCAAAAATTATTTTGCCTTTGCATTGAATGTCCTTCAACCTTTTTATCTGCAAAATATCTTTCATCCATCTGCAAAAAATAAAAAGTCTCTCCAAGAAAAAAATTTGAATCTTCTCACAAGAAAATCTCTTTATAATCCTTCTGTAAATGACTTAAAAAAAAATTGCCCAAATTTTTCTTCCAATTGAGTTTATTTAAAAAAAAAAATGCTTTCTTAGAAATAAAACTCTCCTCAATTATCTCAACTGCCCCGGGAGAAAATAGAAGGAAATAAAATCCTTCTAAAAAATTATGTTTTTAGTCTCCACTAACTGCCACAAAAAAATAGCTTTAGAAAAGCAATTCTTTGCAGTCTCGACGGTTAATTGAACTTCAAATTTCAACCTAGTAAGTTGATTCCTTACTTCAAATTCTATCCACTAATTTCCAACAGCGCGCCCAAACACATTTCAAATAAGACCGTTGATTAGTTTTTAGCACTTAAAGTTTTAAAAAGGAAACTTATGGTATAGGTATTGCTAGGAAAGAGGGCCGGTTGCCCATGTTGGTCGACCCTTCCTTTTTGCCACTTAAGTGGCATATGACCTGCTCGAAAGGTCAACATCCTAATATAACAAAAGCAACATTGCAAGATAATGGGCAGAGAGGGCTCAAATTAGGATATTTAAAAGACATTTCAGGGCTTTAAACTTTTAGGACTACAACCTAATTTTTAGGTTTCTTTTCTTCTTTGACAAATATTAAGTTTAATATTTTACTTACTAATCTCATCATTCAACATAGAGGAAGTATTCTTCATCAACTAAAAGGACATTCTAGGACAACAACAAGAAGTATAAAGATACTTATGTGAAGGACTTTAAACATGAGGAGACCTTGATATCCCATTACATCACAAACCCTTTCTCAAATCAGACTTGAAGCATGGAGAATATATGACCACAAACTGACTTCACAAATATGTCATCTTACGAACACCTTGCTTCTTCTATCAAGGTAGCATGACAACAATCTTTGCATCAAGTAAACCAAGAATGAAGATCACATCATATGTCTTATCTTGAGCACAACCAACCTTATGTTCTGATCTCTAAGTTATTCTTCATGACCTCACATCTGATCTTAACAACCTGTTATGACCTCATTAGGCATGATGTGAACTACAACATGAGCATGATACATAAAGCACTAATCAACCTGTCAAGTAACCATCTCCATCTGAGGTAGATATGAAACCCACCAAGCATCTGCATTACCCTGAATGACATCTATATTTGACCCAAGTGATCAACCTGTGAACAAACATGACAAAGAGCAAGAAACAATATGTAACCAAATTGATCTAGATATAAGTATATCTAGCAGTATCCATCCATCCTGAAACATCACCAAACACATCCTTGAGATGAGAACACATCCTGAACAAATGTTAAACACATCCTGCCAAATCTGCATCATCAACAACTGAACACACTTTTGACATCAATGACAACATGTCACCATCACCTAGTACCTTTATGAGATTGATGAATGAGGTCTTGAGAGAATTCATAGGTAAATTTGTCATAGTATATCTAGATGACATCCTGATTTTCAGTAATATGAGGAAAGAACACCTCACCCATATAGACTTGGTTCTCAAAAGGTTACATGAAGAGGAGCTAATGATCAATTTAGTAAAGTGTCTGTTTATGTAGGAAGAAATCATCTACTTGGGATTTGTTATCTCACATAACAAACTGAGAATGGATCCAGAAAAGGTAAGTGCCATATTGTCTTGGCCAACACCCAAAACCTTGAATGATGTTAGAAGTTTCCATGGATTAGCAACCTTTTATAGGAAGTTTATAAAGGGATTTAGTCATATATGTGCACCCATGCTTGACACCATAAAGGGAGGACAGAAGTGCAAGTTTACATGGACAAAGGAGGCAGATAATTCTTTTGAAACGTTGAAGAAGAAGGTGGCAGAACAGCCAGTTCTTACATTTCCTGATTTCAGCAAGATTTTTCAAGTAGAATGTGATGCAAGTCATATTGCAATTGGAGCAGTACTCAGCCAAGAAGGTAGGCCTATTGCATTCTTCAGTGAGAAATTAAATGATGCCAAAGAGAGTTACTCATCCTATGATTTGGAGATGTATGCTCTAGTCCAGTCACTTAAGAAATGGAGGCATTACTTGATGCCCAAAGAATTCATAGTGTTCACGGATAATCAGGCCCTCAGTTTCATAAACAGTCAAGAGAAGCTAAACCATAGGCACATGAAGTGGGTGGAAACTTTGCAAGCTTTCACTTTCACCCTCAAGCACAAGAAAGGGGTTAAGAACAAAGTAGTAGATGCTTTGAGCAGGAGAGTTCTGACCATCAATCAGATCCAATTGGAGAGTGTTGGGATTGATTCTTTGAAGACAATGTATGATGATGATGAAGACTTTGGAGAGATCTACAAGGTATGTACCTCTTTTGGAGACAAATATCATGTTGAGTTTTCTAAATTTCTGATCCAAGATGGATTACTTTTCAAAGGTGGACAACTATGTCTTCCAAGATGTTCTATGAGACAGAATATTATTCAGGAAAAACATTGTGGGGCTATGGCAGGACATTTCGGTCTTGATAAAACTCTTGATCTTGTGAAGAGGCATTACTATTGGCCTAAGTTACAGTCAGATGTGAGAAAATTTGTGGAAGCATGTGTAATATGTCAAAAAGCCAAAGGACGATCCACAAATGCAGGTTTGTATCAGCCATTACCCATTCCTTCTAGGCCATGGGAGAGCATAAGCATGGATTTTGTACTAGGTTTGCCTAGGACAAGGAAAGGATATGATAGTGTTTTTGTGGTAGTAGACAGATTCAATAAAATGGCACATTTCTTACCATGTAAAACCACTTGTGATGCTTCATATGTTGCTGATTTGCTTTTTCAAAGAAATAGTGAGGATACATGGTTTACCATTGAACATAGTATCAGATAGAGATGTGAATTTTATTGGCCACTTCTGGAGAACTCTTTGGAAAAAGCTTGGCACCAATTTGTCCTTCTCATCAGCCTACCATCCTCAAACAGATGAACAGACTGAAGTTGTTAACCGTTCATTGGGTAATCTACTTAGGTGTTTAACCAGGCAGCATGGAGAGAAATGGGATAATATCCTCCCACAAGCAGAATTTTCCTATAATGACACCATCAATAGGAGTACAGGAAAGTCACCTTTTCAGATAGTGTATGGAATTCACCCAAGGGGTATTCTGGAGCTGAGAGATCTACCTATAGGAGAGCCTATTAGTGCAGATGGTGAAGCTTTTGCTTCAGCTATTAAAGAAGTGCATGATCAAGTCAAGAACCAACTCCAACAGGCTACAATGAAGTACAAAACATATGCTGACAAGAAGAAAAGAGATTTACAGTTTGTGGTTGGAGATTTGGTCTGGGTAAATCTAAAGAAGGGGAGGCTCCCCAAAGGTAAGTATACCAAGCTAATGCAAAGCAGGATTGGACCATGTCAAATTTTAAAGAAGTGTGGACAGAATGCATATGAGATCCAACTTCCTCCTGATCTTGGATTGTCACCAATTCTCAATGTATGTGATTTGACTCCATACAAGCCAAATGCAGATGTAGAACAAGAACCATTGCAGGATGCAACAGATGATGATATTCCTAAGCATGATCCACCAAAGTTGAAGTACATCTTAGACTCACGAGTAGTCAAGAAGAAAAGAAACAAAGAGTACATGGAGTACTTGGTAGCTTGGCAAGGACAACCAGATTCAAAGGCAGGTTGGATGACTGCAGATCAAATTTCAAATCATGGTGCAGACCTACAAACTCTGATCTCAAAGGGGCTTGAGATCTCTTCTCCCGGGGACTATGGTGCAGGGGCACCCCTTCAATAGGACCAACATACACAAGACGGAGAAGAAGAAGACTAACATAGTTTGACATTTCATGTTATCTATAGCATCTTCCAATGTAACATTTAAATTTAGCATTTCATGTTTGTAAACTCCAAACTTGACATTTTTGACAGTTTAGATTAAGGGAAGGTTATTCAAGGTGTCTTAGCACTAAGAGTTTTGCTGTCCTATACTCTGCAGGTGTCATGTAATAGATTAGGGGCTTCTACCAATACTATTGGAAAACAAAAAATCCCAGAGACAGAGGGGAATGTCAATCCCTCACATTGGGAAAGATAAAAAGGGGAAAACCCTTTGTGATGGGAAGGTGGTGTGTGTTTTTGTTTTTTGAGTTGAACAGTCGAATGTAATTCTGAACATCAGGAAGGAAGAATAGAAGTTCTGTAAATCATTTTCTTTCTAGATTCTGCATGCTGTGTAGGCACTCTGTGTAGAAATTCATTCTGGGTAGGGCTTGTATATAATTTGGTTTTGTGCCTCTGTGGTCGAATTGAATGGATAAATCCATTCCACTGGCAGATTTTTGGGAAATCAGTGGAATGGACTTGGAGATTAATTCCCCATTTTTGTTTATTTGTTTTAGGTATGGAAGGTTAGGAATTACAGAACCACTTCAAGCAGTTTCTCAGTGTCTCCTGTTGTTGTAATTGAATGTCCATTGGTGTATATGTCAAGTGTATATTGATTGGATGCTTTGTTGTTGTATGGCGAGAAGACACCAGTTCTGAGTGTCTGTCGTTTGTAATAGATAACCGTCGAGGTGTATCCTACATTCGAGTCATTGGCGTGAGCAGTAGGGAAGTCTGGTTGAAATGGAGTTGATAGAGAAACCATCAGCGTGAGTATAGGCATCGGGCTGAGGAAATGATCGCGGGCTGACAGTAGGAGGTCACACCGATTAGGGTGACGTTGGTTAAGTGCTGCCGATGAAGGACATCGGTGTGAAACACACCATCGGGAGAAGTGTTAGAAGCTTCACTGATATGAATGGGTCACGCTGATAGCAGGAGTGCATTGGCATAAACATTATCGTCAGCGTGAGAGAGGAAAGGTCTGACCGACCAGGAGTCTTTATTAGCATATTAGAGTGAGATACGCCATCGGCGGAGGGGGTGAAGGTGTCGCTGATAGTTAGGCTCTTGCCGACAGTGAAGTGGGTGGTAAGTCTATCAGCGTAACCCGCGACATCGGTAGGAGAAATAACATCTTCGCCGATGAGGGTAAGTTTTGGCGACAAGGTATTTGATGTCGGTGTGATCAAGAGCGTCGGTAGGAGATTCAAGGAGCTCGCCGATAGATAGAAGTCTCGCCGAAGGAGAAGCAGGCATTAAATGCTCACCGAAGTGAGGGTGGCGAGGTCTCATCGATGGAAGGCTTGTTGGTGTGAGGGGAAGAAAGTCTTACCGACAGTGGATGTCTTACCGACGAAGGCGGGTTGCAAGAGTCATCGGAGTGACTCAAGACATTGGTGTGAAATGCATGGGAGTGGCCGATAACTAGTGTCTTGCCGATAGTAAGAAAAGAGTGTATTTCAGTCTCATTTGGACCTTGAGAACAAATTTCATTGGAGGACTCTGCATCACTAGATTGTGATGTGGGGTGACATAATGGTCATGAAATCCAAGTGCCTACTTTTATCTTGAGAGATCTTTATGTGTGTCATTTTCTAGCTAGATGGGGAGCAAGGTATTTTAGAAGATTTTAGAATCTTCTGGTGTCCCCAAGTCGGATGCTGCTATGTAGGAAGAGTTTAGTTCCTTAGAGAGGAACCATACTTTGGATTTAGTCCCCCTTCCTAAGGGAAGGAAACTTGTTTGATGCAAGTGGATCTATCAGACAAACTTTGCAACAAATGGGTTGGTTGATAAGAATAAGGCTCGTCTAGTTGCCAAAGGATTCTCCTAAGTTCCTAGGATTGACTCCTCTGAGACTTTTATGCCAATTACTAGAATGAACTCCATATGGATTGTCCTTGCTATTGTTGTAACCCATCATTGGGAAGTTCATCATATGGATGTGAAGACTACCTTTCTTCATAGTGAGCTTTAGGAGGAAATATATATAGAGCAATCATAAGGGTTCGTACAAGATCCTTCACTTATTTGTCATCTTAGGAAGCTCTCTATGGCCTCAAATAGGCCCCTCGAGCATGACATGCCAAGATGGACTCCTTCCTTTTGTCAGTTAGATTGACTAGGTGCCATTCTAATCTGAATGTTTATATTTTGTAGCAAGATGATACTCTCACCTTCCTTGTTCTCTATGTTGATGACTTGTTGACAAGGAATCACTCATCCAGCATCAAGGCAATGAAAACTACCCTTCATGATCATTTTTTGATGTCAGACTTGGGCCTTCTGCACTAATTTTTGGGGATTGATATCACTCAGTCTTTTTTTGGAATCTTCATTGCACAACCCAAGTACACACTTGATATGCTCTCCAAATATCGCATGGCTAACTGTAAGTCTACACTGACTCTATTTTTGTCAGGGATCAAACTTGAGGCTCACTATTCTTCACCATTGGTGGATGATACCTTTTATCACAATTAGTTGGGAGTCTCATATACTTGACTCACATGAGGCTTGATCTATCATATGTTGTGGTCCTAGTCTCCAGGTTCATATTGGAGCCACATGAGTTGCACTGGAAAGTAGCTAAGTGAATTCTTCACTACATCTAGGACACTCATAGTTATGGGATTAACTATGCAGCAGGCATGGGTATTGACCTGTTGGGACACACAAATTCAAATTGGGCACGTGAATCTTAGGATCACAAGTCTACTTTAGGATATTGCTTCTCATTTGGTTCCGGTCTAGTTTCTTGGTTGAGCAAGAAGCAGTCTGCAATTGCTCTTTTATATACAGATGCTGAGTATCAGGTGTAGTTAATGTTGCTATTAAGGCCATTTGGATTTAAAACATTCCCAATGAGTTTGGTATTCCCTTTTGGAAGCCTACAATCATCTTTTGTGACAACTAGAGTGCAATACATATATCTCATAATCTGATCCATCACCAGCAGACTAAACACATTGATATTCACATGCACTACATTTAAGAGATTATTCATGAGCATATCATTGATCTCAGGTGTATTGTCCAACACCAGAGTAGATCATAGGCATCTTCACCAAACCCTTCACCGAGAGCAAGTTCCTTCATTTGTGAGTTTTGCTTGGGGTGTTGTAGGTGTCCACTTTTGGGGGGGTGGGCTTCTTAGTCCTCTTTCTCTCTCTATTTTGGGGGGTGTTCTCTCTCTATCTTTTGTGGGGGAGGGCTTCTTCTCTTTGGGGGGGAATTCTTTGTACATGGCTACCTCACTAGGCTTCATTTTTCAGGATCCATCTTTTCACCCACCTAAGCTACACTCAAGGGGGGGTGTTAGTGTAGGTTTTTATTTGAACCTAGTGGCTTATTTGTTTTCCTATTTCCTAGGTTTTTCCTACACTTTTATTAAGCTTGCTTAGTTTAATAAAGTGAGTGGGTAGTTTGAGGTGTCACCATCCAATGAGGGAGTTACATTTACTATGTTTAAACTAATTGGTGGTCTCTCCCTAGTGGTCGGTTTTGCCACCTCCACCCCTCTCCCCGGTCTATATAAACTCACTAAATATCTTGTATTTTGCATCTTAAATGGTAATCTTTTCCAATCTTTTGTGTAGCTTCTTTTTTTGAGCTCGTAATGCAATTCTATCATCTTGACATTTGTATATCTCTCAAAATCATTGGTTTGTTTTTATTTAAGCATTTACAACTTTTGTAGCTTAAAATCTCTCTTAAAAAGTTCTTGGGTTATGCATCTATTTTAGATTTCTAACACTAGCATTATTGGTTTTGGAGCCCTTGTTGAAGGAGAAAGAGGCGATGGAGGCTGATTGGGCTGGAAGGATCAAAAGAAGTGTAAATATAAAGGCATTATAGAGGAGGAAGAGATATGTTATTAGTTGAAATGTATGAGGATGGCTATCAAGGATTTGAGAATCAATGTGGAGATTTTAGAGAATTTCATGCAAGATGTGTGCACCATAATAAGAAATATGGTGGTTTTAGTTCATAAAGGCACACTAGAAATAATGAGTGAATATATGATGTATTTTTTGGAACATGGTTTATTAACATGAGTTGAGAGATGATATGTAATGGTGCATAGGATCAAATTTCATGGACTGGTAAAAATTGTGGAGAAGATTGGGGAGAAGATTCAAGCTTAGGAATGTAAAATTTGGCATATGAATGCTAACAATTAGATTTCTAGGTAGTGGTTCTAGGTATGGTAGTCATCAAGATGGTATTTAACTATTATGTTTATTGTGGCAATATTTTTGTACTACAATTTTGTTATTATGATATAGTTAATTCTTATAGGTTTGACATGGTTATTTGCATTGCTACACCCTATTAAGGGTTGTTTGTGTAGGTTGCACTTATTATTTGTTGTATCACTTATGTTGATGGGATGGGTCCCCGTTAATAGAACCCCAATATCTATCATTAAAATAATATTGATGATGTGGCAAAGCTCTAAACGTCGTTTCTTTCAAGCCTAGGAATTCGTTAGTCTTGGGAAATTGTTGGACACTATAAAATTGTCTGATTATTTTTCTACTATGTGCATTTATTTTTGCAATAGATTATACAAAAATAAATAATGGTTTGGGTTTTAGATTTATATATTAAATAGCAACCTCACTATGACCATCCACCAATTCATAAATTGGTGTGCTAATGGTTGTGCCTACTTATTCGTGTTATTTACCACCTACTATGGTGGACTTTCATTTAGGTTATTAGACTTCCTAGAATTTATGGAAATTTTTCATGATAGTAATTTTTTTGGCAACTTGCATTAACTCTTGCATACTAGTAATTGTCATCAATTGGTTGGAACTTGAGCAAGTTTTTGTTGATAGGGATTTATGATTTTGTTGACAATGATTGTGTAATGCCCTACCCAAGACTAAGCTAATAAAATACAATAAAATTATTAAATTAATGAAATAAAGTAATTAAAGGTAAACTACTTACACTGAATTTTAAATTTTCTTAATGAAATGGATATAACAATACTGATGAAGTCTTGCCCATAAATATTGATCAACAGATTTAATTGCAAATTAGATCTCAAGCTTAAACAAACAAATAAATAAAACTTTCATGAGAACTTAATTTAATAAAGAGAAATAATTTATTAGAGAAAACTATTCTCTACTAATAGTGAAAAACTAATGCCACTAGGCTAATTTTTTTATCATTAATTTTGTTGGGAATTAAGGTGTCTCAACCTTGGTAATTCCTTGTATTATTCCTTGTATTTATTTATTTATTGCCTATTGTATAATTTGGATGCAAATCCTATGTTGTCATATTGTGGGAGTTGGTATGGTGATGTGTCATCCTACATGGCATATGACCACATGTAAATTTGTCCTCACATGAGGAGATAGGTGTCCCACTTAGTGGTAGGAATATTTTTCCATGTGTCAGCATCTTGGAATGTGTGTAAGGGAATATTGACCGAAACGGTTATGACAGATTCCTATGACAAAGTTATGACATTTAAGAGTCAGAAATAGAAGATCCTTTGACAGGTGAAGACATGTGTCGAGAAGCATCTTTGAAAAAGGCATCTTTGGGTGCCCTAAGGTGGACTATGACATGTTGTAAGAGAATTTGCTATTTATAGCCTGTCTATGATAGATTCTCTTACAACTGTAAGTTATGACAGCTATGACAGATTCTATGATGGTTGTAAGAGTCGTAAGAGCATCTGTCATAGCCCATTTTGGAAATAGGTGAACTCCTTGGGATGGGGTGACTTGACAAGTGTCAGGAACATCCTATAGTGTTGGAAAAGTGTCCATAGGTGTGGGTTTTGGGCTATGAGGCCATGTTGGATGCCCATCTCAATGTGGAGCCATTTTTGCCTTGTATTTTCTTTATAAACAGGTGCTTTGGAGAGGTGATGCATTATGTGATTGACAGGTACTGTTATGTTGCTAGATCATCTCCAGATATGAGTCTCGAAGACTCCTGCAAGAGCATTAGCTCTATGATTGTATTGTAACCTTCATTTTTTACGGAATACATTTGAGCTGTGTTTTGGAGTGTGGGGTTTTTCACCCATAAGGGTCTTTCCCACGTATATCTTTTGTCTCTCTTCTTTTGTCTTACATTCTTGTGTATGTGTTTACTGCAATATCTTTGTTAGTGGGTTAATATAGTTGTAATTGTAAAGATAAAATTGAATTTGCACTCTCCTCCCCTCATTAGATTAGTGTAGGAAGCAATTTCTGCACACCTAGCTTCCTTTCAGTTAATATCAGAGCCTGACCAGTTTTGTTTCTAGCTGCTCGGTAGGAGTTTTTTGAGCTAATCTTAGGTTGAGTGGGAGTGTTGTGTAGAGTATTTTGTATCTTGTTGCAGCAAGGAGATGGCAACCACATCCAAAAGATTAGAGGTGGAGAAATTTAATGGCACTAATTTTGAGTTGTGGAAACTCAAGATGGAGGACCTACTTGTTGATCGTGACCTATGGGAAACTGTATCCGGTGTAAAACCTATAGCAATGTCACAAGCTAATTGGGACCTCAAAGATCAGAAGGCTAAGGGTCTCATAAGACTCTGTCTAGCTGACTTTGTCCTGTTGAATGTCCATGAGGAGAAGAGCACGAAAGACCTTTGGAAGAAGCTGGGTGATGTTTATTAGGCCAAGTCCTTGGTAAACAAGATTTTTCTAAAAAAAGAAGTTGTTTGCTCTGAAGATGGAAGACGGAGGATCTGTTGCAGACCACATGAATGCTTTTAACATGATTCTTGCATAGTTGACATTTGTGGGTGTGAAAATGGAGGAGGAGGATTGATGTATGACCCTTCTTTGTTCTTTACCAGATTCATGGGATCATCTTGTCATGGCTATCGAAAGCACCACTACCACCATCAAGATGGAAGATGTGGTGTCTTCGCTGTTATCTAAAGAAATGCAGAGGAAGACATCCGAGTCAGCCAAAGAGTTTCTTGTGGTTCGTGGAAGACCCAAAGAGAAAGGGAAGAAGAAGGACACGAAAGGTGAAAAGGGTAGATCCAAATCCCATGGGAGATCCAAATCTCCTAGAAAGTCCAAGGCTCTCTGTTGGAACTGTGGGAAAACTGGGCATTTCCAAAAGGAATGCAAAGAGGAGAAGAAAAAGAAGAACAAGAATGCTCCTGATTCAGATTCTGACAAGTCACAAGATGATGGTGATGCCTTCATCGCAGCCCTAGCCACCCATTCATCTGATGATGTGTGGTTGATTGATTCTGGTGTATCATTCCACATGACCTCGCATCAAAGCTAGTTCACGAAGTATGAAGAGTTTGATGGTGGAAGAGTGTACCTAAGTGATGACTCTCATCTAAAGATTGTTGGTTGTGGAAGAGTCTCAATCCGATTCCCTGATGGACGAGTGAAGGGGATCACTGGGGTTATGCACATCCCAGGCCTATCATAGAACCTAGTTTCTGTAAGTATGTTGAATGATGCAGGTGTGCAGGTTATCTTTTCGAAGGATGGATGCAAGATGACTAGAGGATCTATGGTGCTAGTGAAGGGTACTCGAAGAGGTACTTTATTTCAGCTAGAGGCATGCACTTCATAGTGCAATAGTTCTTCTGACTCGAAGAAAAGAGCTGCAGTCACTTCATCCCCACCATCTGAATGAGCAGTGAAGAAATCTGTTGTAACTAGTTCTAATGGTAGTGCACATGCTTTGGAAGTTAAGCTTCTTGCCAAAAGACTATGTTATGGCATTTGAGATATGGCCACATTGGTGAGAAGGGTCTTAGAACCCTGAAAAATAAAAACCTCATTGAGGGGTTAAATGATTGTAATCTCGAGTTTGACTTTTGCAAACATTGTGTATATGGAAAGCAAAACCGTGTTAGTTTTACTCTAGTTCTCACAAGTCTTCTGGTGTATTGGATCTTATTCATTTTGATGTGTTTGGTCCTGTTAATGTTCCTTCGATTTCCAAATCTGTATATTTTGTATCTTTCATAGATGATTATAGTAGAAGGACATGGGTTTATTTTATCAGAAGCAAGATTGAAGTCTTTAGTTGGTTTAAAGAGTTTAAAGCCTTTGCTAAAAATCAAACTATTAAAAAGATTAAGTGTTTGAGAACTGATAACAGTGGTGAGTTTTGTTTGGCAGAGTTTGATAAGTTCTGTAAAGAGTAAGGGATTGAAAGACATAAGACAAATCCATACACCCCACAGCAAAATGGAGTTGCAGAGAGGATGAACAGGACACTAATGGAGAAGGCTAGGAGTATGCTTAGTGGAGCAAGCCTCGAACAAAAGTTTTGGGCTGAAGTTGTTGCCACTGCTTTCTACTTGGTAAACAGGTCTCCTACATCAGCTCTTGTTGGTAAGACACCCATGGAGGTGTGGTATGGTAAGAAGCCTTTAGTTAGACATCTTTGTGTTTTTGGTTGTGAGGCATATGCACATGTACCTAGGGAGAAACGGTCTAAATTGGAGAACAAGGTTGTTAAATGTATTTTCATTGGCAATGGTGTCGGTGTGAAAGGATACAAGATTTGAGATCCTATGGCTAAAAAAGTGTTGTATAGTAGAAGTGTTATCTTCAGAGAGATAACACCTTCTGTTGTTCTACAACTAGAATAGATAGAAAAGAAAGAGGATGCGGTTCAATTTCCTTCTACCCCTGAGAAGACTGAACAGACATAACCTGTGAGACTTGATGATGAGGAGAGCTCTAGCAGCTCTGAAAGCTCAGAAGAAGAAGCACAACCTCAACCTCAGCCATTGAGGAGGTCTACATGAACGAGAAAGCAACCCGAGAGGTTTGTTATTCATTACTTGATTCTAGTTGTGCTTTTGCTTTACTTACTTACACTGATGATCTTAGAACTGTGAAAGAGGCTATGGCCATGAAAGATGTAGGTTCCTGGAAGGAGGCCATGGAAGATGAGATGGATTCTTTGGAAAAGAATAAAACATAGGACTTGGTGCCTTTGCCTGAAGGATGAAAACCTGTTAGATGCAAATGGGTGTCCAAAAAGAAATTTGGTGCAAATGACAGTGTTGAAAAGTACAAGGCTAGATTGGTTGCGAAGGGGTATTCACAAGCGGAGGGAATTGATTATGGTGAAATTTTCTCTCCTATTGCAAAGATGACATCCATTTGATTCTTGTTATCTCCTGCAGCTGCTTATGACTTAGTGGTAGAATAGATGGATGTGAAGACAACTTTCCTTCATGGTGATTTGGAGGAAGAGATTTACATGTCACAGCCAGAGCATTGCATAGAGAAAGGTAAATAAAATTTGGTTTGCACGTTAAAGAAGTCTTTGTATGGTTTGAAGCAGTCTCCTAGGATGTGGTACTTGAAGTTTGATGCCTTTGTGTTGTCGATTGGATATCTGAGATCAAAATTAAATCATTGTGTGTATTACAAATTTGACAATGATCGCATTCTCATTATTGCATTGTATGTTGATGATATGTTGTTGATTGGGAATGGTAAGAAAAAGATTTCTGATTTGAAGTCTCAGTTGTCAACACAATTTTAGATGAAAAATCTTGGGGCAGCCAGGTACATTTTGGGAATGGAAATCAGAAGAGACAGAGCTAACAGAAAACTTTGGTTAAGCCAAAGTAAGTATGTGAAGACCGTGTTGGATAGGTTCAGCATGGAAGATTGTAGACCATTGTGTGTTCCTGTTTCATTGGGGACAAAGTTGTCTATTAATGATTGTCCAAAATCTCCTAGTGAGGTGGAGGACATGAGCAGAGTACCTTATGCTAGTGTTGTGGGTAGTTTGATGTATGCTATGGTCTGCACAAGACTAGACATTGCCCAAGTAGTGGGAGTCCTTAGTTGATTTATGGCTAATCCTAGACGGGTACACTGGGATGCAGTTAAGCGAGTGTTCAAATATTTGAGGGGTACTTCCAAGTATTCCATATGCTATCATGGTAATGCTACAGGACCTCTGCATTCAGTTTGTATTCATGGATTTGTGGATTCTGATTGGGCAGGTGACATTGACAACAGGAGATCCACTAGTGCCTATGTGTTCACTATGTTTGGTGGTGCAATTAGTTGGATGAGTAAGCGACAACCTGTGGTTGCTTTAGCCATGATAGAAGCTGAGTACATGGTAGCTACTCATGCTTGCAAGGAAGCCATTTGGCTTAAGAGATTGTGTTCAGATATTGGTGTTGATGCCAGAGAAATTACGATTTGTTGTGACAATTAAAGTGTGATTTGCCTTGCGAAGAATCCAACTTTCCATTCCAGAACAAAGCATATTGATGTATAGTTTCACTTCGTGCGAGACATGGTAGAGGATGGGAAGGTAAATTTGGATAAGTTAGATACTTTGAAGAATGTTGCAGATGCATTGACGAAGCTAGTGGTAACAGAGAAGTTTAGATGGTGTTCAGAGTCTATGGGCCTCTCAGCCTATAGCAGTTAAATCCTATTAATTCTATTAGCTCTTACAAGGTGTTCGACAAGTGGGAGAATATTGGGAATTAAGGTGTCTCAACCTTGGTAATTCCTTATATTAATTCATTGTATTTATTTATTTATTGCCTATTGTATAATTTGGATGCAAATCCTATGTTGTCATATTGTGGGAGTTGGCACGATGATGTGTCATCCTACATGGCATATGACCACATGTACATTTGTCCTCACATGAGGAGATAGGCATCCCACTTAGTGGTAGGAATATTTTGCCATGTGTCGACATCTTGGAATGTGTGTAAGGGAATATTGACCGAAACGGTCATGACAGATTCCTATGACAAAGTTATGACATGTAAGAGTCGAAAATAGAAGATCCTTTGACAGGTGAAGACATGTGTCGAGAAGCATATTTGAAAAAGGCATCTTTGGGTGCCCCAAGGTAAACTATGACATGTTGTAAGAGAATATGCTATTTATAGCCTGTGTATGACAGATTCTCTTATAGCTGTAAGTTATGACAGTTATGACAGATTCTATGACGGTTGTAAGAGTCGTAAGAGCATCTGTCATAACCCATTTTGGAAATAGGTGACCTCCTTGGGATGGAGTGACTTGACAAGTGTCAGGAGAATCCTACAGTGTTGGACAAGTGTCCATAGGTGTGGGTTTTGGGCCATGAGGCCATGTTGGACGCCCATCTCAATGTGGAGCCATTTTTGCCTTGTATTTTCTTTATAAACAGGTGCTTTGGAGAGGTGATCCATTATGTGATTGATAGGTACTGTTATGCTACCAGATCATCTCCAGATACGAGTGTCGAAGACTCCTACAAGATCATTGGCTCTGCGATTGTATTGTAACCTTCATTTTTTACGGAATACATTTGAGTTGTGTTTTGGAGTGTGGGGTTTTTCACCCGTAAGGGTTTTCCCCACGTATATATTGTGTCTCTCTTCTTCTGTCTTACATTCTTGTGTATGTGTTTGCTGCGATATCTCTGTTAGTGGGTTAACATAGCTGTAATTGTAAAGATAAAATTGAATTTGCACTCTCCTCCCCTCATTAGATTAGTGTAGGAAGCGATTTTTGCACACCTAGCTTCCTTTCAAATTTATCATGATGCAATAAAAGTATAATCACAACATAGATTGATTAAACAAGGTTAATATATTGAACAATATTGTTTCTAAATCAATGCAGCTATAAACAAATCTATATATATTCATTTTATAATGAGCACAAGTATATTTATTTAAACATAAACCAGGATTCTATCACACAATGATTACATATCTTTATATAAATATTTATACTTACATACTTCTGAGATACACACAGTTTTACATTTACATTATATATATATATACACTATTGAATAACAACATAGTTGAAAATTAAAATTTAGATAATGAAGCAAAACCATTACAAAGTATAATGCATGGTACAAGAAAGTATAATGGACATCATCTTTCAAATGAATGTTGTGTGAAGGCTATGGTCTGTGACAACCATAAGCCGACCATCTAGCTGGACGCATCCATGCATATGGGAGCCGTGGCTCCCACGACACCCATAGCTTTGCTATGGGTAGCCATGGTAGTCATGGATACCCTAAACAAATCTGTGACATACATTACAATCTTAATTGTTATTCATAAATTCTTTTCTCTTAATCATAATAAACATTGATTATTAAGAAAGATAGCGTTACACAACAACTTAAGTTACAATAATTATTATATCTATGGACTGTGGCAGCCATGAGTCATCCATAGCTGACCATGCATAAGTGGATGGGAGTTGTGGCTCCCATAGTTGCCATAGCTCCACTATGGTAGCTGTGGTAGTCACGACTACCCATGTATTGAAAAATAACACCATCTAATCGTATCATTACATCCACTAAATCGCTATTCATCGCTGTGGTAGTTGTGGAAGTCACGACTACCCATCTATTAAAAAATAACACCATATAATCGTATCATTACATCCACTAAATTGCTATTCATCATTAAACATTGATCACCATTTAAAGAAAACTCTGCAATACCAGAACATGGTAATTTTATCTATTAAGAAAACTCTGCAATACTAGAACATGGCAAATATCTATTGATAGAAAAATCTCCTTTTAACTAGAATAATAAATTTACTATCCTCTTATCTAAATCCTTTGACAGAGAATATCGAACTGAATAAACATAAAAAGAAACCTACAATCTTTCTTATTTCACTGTATTTCTTTTGAACGAAATAGATGATATGTACCACAAATTCAATAAATTTCATATAATAACACAATGGGATTATAAATAAATTACATGAAATTTGTTCACTGGTTTACGTCTTTTATTTTCAAAGATTCCTTTTTGAAACTGTAACTCTGAAATTGTCATAGTAACATAAAGATTTAATACAGATAATATCTCATAGAACCAATTTCTTCAAATAGAAATGCATTCTCCAGAAAACTCTTTATGAACCTGCAAACACCAAAATAGAGCAGCCCAGTCCTGCTCTCCTCCCAGCCATAGGAATGAAGAAATCAAGTCCACCCCTGAGCGGGAGACAAAATCCAAATGCTCAACTCAGATAAAATAAAAAATTCTTAAAGAAAAACATAAAATATTGACTCACACACAAAGAACCCTCTTTCAAAATTCTTGTAAAGGGGGAGAAGGGGGATTCCCTTCCCTCTTGGGGCACAACCATCTTCTTTCATCGTAGACAAATAAACATCCAACTCCATTCTTCAGCACACAACCACCACCATCCATCCAAAACTCATCCCTTCCATTCACAACCCTTCAACATCCAGTCACAATCCACACCACTACTCTAATATAACCCTTCCATTCACAATACTTCAATACACAATCCACACCACAACTCCATTATACATATATTTTTTCAAAAAAAATCCCCAAGAGAGGCTCCACGCCCTCCTCAACCCCAAATGAAGGAGGCTCTCAGCCCTCAGGCGAGGTCAGTTCCTTATTCACACCCAAACTCCCTATCATTCATGCATGACTCCATACAAAACAGATACAACAATTTTTTTTTTTACAACACGAATATCTCAATCAATCAAAAATTTAATTAAAACGCCAAAATTTCTAAGAAAATCCAAATCATACCTTGGCTGTCCAAGTTAGGATCAGTCCAAATAACCTAACCAAATCTCTGATTCTTTTCCAACTAATATCAACCTACAACTAATTCTTTTCAGCCATCTCCATAATGCTCAATCTTCTCTGCACAAAACCCCCAGAAAGAAGAAAATAAGAAAGGAGAAAGAAGCCAAACTACAACACTCACACCTCTAGCATGAGGAATGATTCTAATTCCTCCTTAAAATAAAAATTACTCCCAACCTTTCAATTTCCCCTCAATATAAAATCCAAAAAGAGAGTAATATTAAAATGACTTATTTTAACTTAATAAAACATATTTCTTCATAGACATAAAATCAACATACTCTTTAACATAAAACACCCCTTAACATAATTCTATAAAGTAAATAAATAACAATAAGCATTTGGATTATGTCTCCAATTCTTAAGGAACTTGGACTGCCCACCTGCAAAATCTCATTTGAAACATCAGTACATTTTGAAAATTATAGCCGAAGCAATAAATATTAAACATTAAAATTTCTAACATCAAATAATTATAAAATCTATAATAATAATTAAAAATACTTATTTTGCAGAAAATTAAACATATAACTATTAATACTTCATGATCATACGTTTTTATTAAATGAACAAATAATTTCATTTGTAAGCCAAAGAAATGTCTAAGCATGCATATAAAATCATATATATCCAAAATCCAAAATAACAACATCAACCATGTCCAATCACACACACCAAAATATATAGTATCAAATCAAGCTCCCTACAATAATACTGGCTAGGCCTCACATTCTCCCCTCTAGAATCAGGCTTCCTCCTAGAAGCTCTCAAAGAGATAAGGAAATAAAGATTTCACTCTGGATGTATCCTCCCATGTAGCAGAAGACTCATCATAAAGATCCACCTGGACCCTGACCTTGTCCAACTGTCATCCTTGCAGGGCTAGAGTTCGTTGATCCAAGATGCGAATGGGTTCCAAAGTTAGCTGTCCATCCTGAGCCACCTGTAAAGCATCCCACTCCAGAACATGAGATAAATTAGGTACATATTTCTTAAGCAAAGATACATGAAAAACATTGTGGATATGAGACAGGCTGGGTGGCAATGCTAAGCGATATGCAACTGGGCCAATCCTCTCCAAGATCTCAAAAGGACCAACAAATCTTGGTGCCAACTTAGAGCCCTTTCCATAATGGATAGAACTCTTATGAGGTTGCACTCACAAGAAAATTCTTTCTCCAACTTGGAACTTGCGATCTACTCTCCTAGTATCGACATACTACTTTTGTCGATCCTGAGCTATTTGCAACTGTTCATGAATCTTGGTGACCTATTGCTCCATTTCCTAAATAAGCTCAGGACCTAATATAAATTGATCCTCTAGGTGGTCCCAGATCAGTGGAGTCCTATAGGGTCTACCATAAAGAGCCTCATAAGGTGCCATTCTGAGTGAGTTGTGATGCCCATTGTTATAAGCAAACTCCACTAGGTTCAAGTAGTCCTCCCAATGAGACTACTGGTCCATAAAATACATTTTGAGCATATCCTCCAGCACTTGGTTCACTTGCTTTGTTTGTCCATCTGTCTCCAGATGATAAGCGGTGCTAAAATTAAGTTGAGTTCCTAAAGCTTGCTGAAGAGTAGTGCAAAAAGATGAAGTGAAGATAGGATTCCTATCTGAAATAATTCTCCTCAGAACTCCATGAAGTCGAACAATGTCATGCAGAAAAACTCTAGCTATTGAAGCAACATTATAGGAAGAACTCATTTGAGAAAAATGTGCCACCTTAGTTAGCTTGTCCATATTCACCATAATCACATCATGCCAAAGTGCAGTCATAGGTAAACCCACAATAAAATCCATTGATATCACATCCCACTTCCATTCTGGGATTGCATGAGGGTACAATAAGCCGACTGAATGTTGATGTTTTGCTTTTACTCTTTGACACTTGAGACAACGAGCAACAAACTTTGCAATATCCTTCTGTATCCCTGCCTAAAAGTACAACTTTTGAAGATCTGCATGCATTTTTTAACACTAGGATGAGCTACATAAGGTGCTTTGTGAGATTTAGCTAGAATCAACCCTCTGAGGTCATCAAAAGGAGGAACATAAATATGCCCATGATGTCGAAGCAAACCATCAACATCCATATAATATCCCTCAAACATGTCCTTCAAAGGACCATGAAACTAGATAATCTCGCTATACAACGCACCCTAAGGTAACAACTCCAAAATACGCCCTCTAAGATCTGTCTTAATCGTCAAGGATAGCAATTCATGTCTTTGCCTACTAAGGGCATCAGCTACAACATTCTCCTTCCCCTTAATATAATGAATCTTGAAATCATGTTCACAAAGGAACTCCATCCATCTGCGCTGTCAAGCATTCAAATTAGGCTGAGAAAAGATATATTGTAAACTTCGATGATTTGAATTCAACTCAAATCTATGCCCAAGAAGAAAATGTCGCCATTTTGTTAAAGCATGAACTACTACAGCTAGCTCCAAATCATGAGTAGGGTAATTAAGCTCATGGTTCCTTAATTTGCAAGACTCAAAGGCTATCACACGACCCTCCTGTGTGAGAACCGCTCCAATGCCCTCGATCGATGCATCTATGCAAACAACAAAGTCACCTATAGGATCTGGAATTGCTAAAATAGGTGCACTAGTGAGTTTCTCCTTTAAGATTTGAAAGGCTCTCTCGCACTGATCAGACCAAATAAATCTCTTGCCTTGCCTCTGGAGAGAAGTACTCGGATGAGCAATCCTAGAAAAGCCTTCCACAAACCTTCTGTAATAACCATCTAGTCCCATGAAACTCCTAACCTCTGCTTCATTAGTGGGAGCAAGCCATTCCAAAATAGCCTGTATCTTAGAGGGATCTATTGAAATTCCATAGATCCTAATATAATGTGCCCTAATATTAGATTTCTATCTAAAAGAATTCATATTTAGAGAGATTGGCATACAATATTCTCTCTGAGGAACTGCAACACTTGCCGTAAATGCTCCTCATGCTCCTCCACTATGCGAGAATAAATCAGAATATCGTCTAGAAAGATAACCATAAATCGATCCAAAAATGTGTGGAAGACACCATTCATCAAGCTCATAAAGACTGTTAGGGAATTAGTCAATCCAAAAGGAATGATGGTAAACTCATGATGACCATATCACGTGTGAAATGCTATCTTATGGATGTCAGCTTCTGTAATCCTTAACTGATGATACCCTGATTTTAGATCTATTTTTGAGAAAATCTTTGCTCCCTAAATTTGATCAAATAAATCATCTATCCTTGGCAAAGGGTAATGATTATTTATTGTGAGCTTATTTAATTGCATGTAATCTATGCATAGATGAAGAGATCCATCCTTCTTCTTTACGAAAATAACTAGTGCACCCCAAGGAGATATGCTAGGACGAATATGGACTTTCTCTAAAATCTCTTCCAATTGTAGCTTAAGCTCCTGAAGTTCTTATGTTGTCATTCTATAAGGGGCCTTAGAAATAGGTTGTGCTCCTAGAACTAGGGTGAGTGCAGGATCATGATGGGCCAAACACTACCCCTAAGTGGCAATGTAAATGTGAAAAAAGACTTAAGTAACTTCATGTCAAAAATTGAATGAGTTATCTACACAATCTAGAAATAAGATAGTAACAAAATTTGTAACAAATTGAATGTAATTTATGGGATACTACTTTTTTTTGAAAATTTTAAAAAATAGTTTGGTGAAAATTGGATATTTCAATGAAGCACTACTAAATTTTTTACAAAAAACATAAAAAAAATGTGTCATTCCGGCCAACCTAAGTATGAGAAAAAGATAATATTTTTTCTCCATGATTTGGATTTAAGCAAAGGACACATGAGTGGATGTGACACATATTTTTTTGAATTTTTTAAGTAAATAAATAATTATTTATGATTTTTTTACTGTGACTTTTTTAAAATATTAAAAATTAATTTTCTAGCCAACCTAACTTGGTAAAATATATGAAAATAAAAAAATTTAAATTTTAATGTATACCTGATAAATCCTAGAATGTGACGCATCTTTTGGATTTAAAAAATGATTAATATGTTAAAAGTTATGGATGTTTTCAATATGTATATCTATTAGGAAATCAGACATAGCCCATGTAGAAAATTAATAATAATTACCAATTAAAATTATTATGAGGTGTATATTATATTTTTAGAATCTTAATAGCTTCCTCTATAAACCTTTTTCATTTGATTAAATTTAGTTACAAAAAAGTCTATCAGCTTCAAGGATGAAATTGTGAAACATTTCAGGATAACACTAAATGGGTGGTTTTGCAAGTTTCTTTGGCAAGTTTTGTGACTCCCACTTGCCTAAATATGACGTAGTCCCAAGGAATTTTGAGAGGGAATCCATATTTGAGCTAGAAATATTAACACCCTTTCCATCCAAATCTAAATATTATTCTAAATGTTTTCACTTTTTCATCAAACATGTTTTTTCTCTATTGCCACTGTTTGGCCCATCATGATCTCGTACTCACCCACCAATTCGATATGAAAGTCAATCTCCCTTCGAGGCGGTATCCCAGAAAGCTAAGAGGGAAAAACATTGGCAAAACTCTCAAAGAATAGGATGATCATCCAAAGAAGTCTCTGGCTTTTCCTCTTATCTATCACTAATGGAGATAGCAAAGAATTGGCATCCTTTCCTCATACAACGCTTAAGTTGCATGGCTGAAATCATCCTGAGTGACACTGGTTTCTTAATCCCTGAAACTATTATCTTTTTACCCATATCATCTAAACACTCAATAGACTTGTTACAAAAATCTAACTTAGCCTCGTGAGCATTCATCCAGTCCATACCCAAAACTACATCATATGATCCTAATGGTATCACCCTGAAACCTGCTTTAGTAGAGAAAGTGCTAATTTCTAATCGACAATCCCTAACCAAAGAACTGATAGATATCCTAGCACCAGAAGCTAGTTCCACATCCTAATTAACATCTTGCTTAGCAGCCACCAACCCACACTTCTCCACTATGGATGGGGACATAAAAGAATTTGTAGCCCTAGAATCAAAAAGTATAGAGACAACAACCTTACCAATTTTACTAGGAACCTCAATGAATGATGCCTGATGATTTGCGTGTCGATTAATAGTTGCTACAAAGACTCGATGAGATCTACCCACATCTCCAATTGTAGGTTCCGAAACTGCCGCATGTTGACCTCCTGTAGCTACATTGTTCTAGAAACATTCCTGAGCAATATGTCCCATACCTCCACAATTATAACAGGGACCCTTAGGTGGTGCCAAAGTTTGAAAAAATGGTTTACTGGTACTAACCTGACTGCCACAAGAACTTTGCTGAGAATGAGCTGGCCCATCAAACTGTGTCTGAGGTTTCTGATCTCCTTTTTGCGATTGAACTTGCCATGACCTAACTGATCCTTCTTGAACTAACTTAGCCTTCTAACCTTGCTGTTGTTGTTGCGGTGTTAACCTAGCAGGAAAAGAATTTACCCTAAATCAACCCTTAGGAGGTACAAAAGGATGGGAATAATTACGGTTTTGTTGAGGTGGATTTCGATGATGATCATGATGCTTCAGCTAGATTTTTTCAGCAATAAGATCTTTCTCCACTGCCTGTCTCAAAGTTTTCGGCTTAGACAACCATACAGGTCCTGCAATACTTTGATTAAGACCTCTAATAAAATGATTTAGCATCAACTTTTCATCCTGAATATAATCAACATACTTCAACAACTCAAAAAATTTATTCTCGTACTAAGCTACTGTAAGTCCCCTTTGTTGGCAATCATGAAACTCATCAATTTTTTGTTGCTATAAATGTTTAGAGATATATCTTTTCTTAAATATGTCCAAGAAAATTTCCCAAGTAATATTATCCAGAGTCAAATGCCCCCTTTTCTCCTCCTGTCGCCACCAAGTATCTGCATTATCCTTGAGCAAATGAATCGCCAGTCTAGCTTTGAGGTTACTTCCATAAGTTTTGAGTGCAAAACATTTTTCAAGGCTAATCAACCAAGAGTCTGCCTCTGAACCATCAGTAGAACTAGAAAAGTGTTGAGGTTGAAGATGAAGGAAATCTCAGATAAGTTTATCTATGCCAATGGAAGTATCCTTTTCTGCTCGAGTGTTACGAGGAGGGGTATATAGTGCCCTGATTCACCCACTCCTTCCTCTGAATGCTCTGCTCCTTCCCTAATAGTGCTTCTACTGTGCTCTTGGGGAATAGAATGATGCTCATATGAATGGTTTTGTCCTTGATCATTAGGTAAAGGAAGTCTATCCTATATGACATCCACCAAAAGCTGCAAGGTCTGAAGTATTTGGGACCCATGATTTACATGCTCCTTGGAATGTTCAAACTCAGATGGCACGGAATGACTGTGCCTTCGTTGAGGAGGCATACTACACATAAGAAACATGGTTACATGATTACTATACTTTCCCCAAAGTTCCCAAAATATTGAAACCTAGTGCTCTGATACCTACATAATGCCCTCCGCAAGACTAAGCTAATAAAATACAATAAAGTTATTAAATTAGTGATATAATTAATGAAATAAAGTAATTAAAGATAAACTACTTACACTGAATTTAATATTTCTTAATGAAATGGATATAACAATACTAATGAAGTCTTGCTCGTAACAACTAATCAATAGATTTCGTTGCAAATTAGATATCTCAAACTTAAACAAACAAATACATAAAACTTTCATGAGAACTTAATTTAATAAAGGGAAATAATTTATTAGAGAAAACTATGCTCTACTAACAGTGAAATACTAATTCCACTCAGCTAATTTTTTTTATCATTAATTTATCATGATGCCATAAATGTATAATCACAACATAGATTGATTAAACAAGGTTAATATATTGAACAATAATGTTTCTAAATCAATGCAACTGTAGACAAAGCTATATAATTTCATTTTATAATGAGCACAAGTATATTTATTTAAACATAAATCAAGATTCTATGACACAATGATTACGTCTCTTTATATAAATATTTATTCTTACATAATTCTAAGATACACACATTTTACATTTACATTATATATATACTGTTGAATAATAACATAGTTGAAAATTAAAATTTAGATAATGAAACAACACCGTTACAAAGTATAACACATGGTACAAGAAAGTATAATGGACAACAAATTTTGAATGAATGTTGTGTGAAGGATATGGTTTGTGGCGGCCATAAGCCGACCACAGTCAACCGCATCTATGCATATGGGAGTCGTGGCTCCCATGGCACCCACAGCTCTGCTGTGGGTAGTTGTGGTAGTCATGGCTACTCTAATCAAATATGTGACATACATTGCAATCTTAATTGTTATTCATAAATTATTTTCTGTTAATCATAATAAACATCGATTATCAAGAAAGATAGTGTTACACAACAACTTAAGTTACAATCATTATTATATTTGCAGACTATGGTGGTCATGAGCAGTCCACAGCCGACCATGCACAAGTGGATGGGAGCCGTGGTAGTCACGATTAGCCATCTATTGAAACATAACACCATATAATTGTATCATTACATCCACTAAATTGTTATTCATCATTAAACATTGATCTCCATTTAAAGAAAACTTTACAATACCAGAACATGGCAATTATCTATTAAGAAAACTTTGCGATACTAGAACATGGCAATTATCTATTAACAGAAAAATCTCCTTTTAACTAGAATAATAAATTTACTATCCTCTTATCTAAATTCTTTGGCAGAGAATATCGAACTAAATAAACATAAAAAGAAACGTACAATCTTTCTTATTTTGCTGTATTTATTTTGAACAGAATAGATGATCTGTAGCACAAATTCAATAAATTTCGTATAATAACACAATGGGACTATAAAGAAATTACATGAAATCTATTCACTGGTTTACTACTTTTATTTCCAGAGATTCCTTTTTGAAACTGTAACTCTGAAATTGTCATAGTAACATAAAGATTTAATACAAATAATATCTCATAGAACCAATTTCTTCAAACAAAAATGCATTGTCCAGAAAACTCTTTATGAACTTGCAAACACCAAAATAGAGCAGCCCAGTCCCACTCTCCTCCTAGCCATAGGACTAAATAAATCAAGTCCACCCCTGAGCGGGAGACAAAATCCAAATGCTCAACTCAAATAAAATAAAAAATTCTTAAAGAAAAACATAAAATACTGACTCACACACAAAGAACCTGATTTCAAAATTCTTGTAAAGGCAGAGAAGGGGGATTCCCCTCCCACTTGGGGCACAATCATCTTCTTTCATCATAGACAAATAAACATCCAACTCCATTCTTCAGCACACAACCACCACCATCCATCCAAAACACATCCCTTACATTCACAACTTTTCAGCATCCAGTCACAATTGACACCAGTACTCCAATATAACCCTTCCATTCATAATGCTTCAATACACAATCCACACCACAACTCCATTATACATATATTTTTTCAACAAAAATCCCCAAGAGAGGCTTCATGCCCTCCTCAACCCCAAATGAAGGAGGCTCTCAGCCCTCAGGCAAGGTCAACTCCTTATTCACACCCAAACCCCCTATCATTCATGCATGAATCCATACAAAATAGATACAACAACACGATTTTTTTTACAACACCAATATCTCAATCAATAAAAAATTTAATTAAAACACTAAAATTTCTAAGAAAATCCAAATCATACCTTGGCTGTCCAAGTTAGGATCAACCCAAATAACCCGAGCAAATCTCTGATTCTTTTCCAACCAATATCAACCTTCAGCCAATTCTTTTCAGCCATCTCCATAATGCTCAATATTCTCCGCACAAAACCCCATAAAGAAGAAAATAAGAAAGGAGAAAGAAGACAAATTATAGCACTCACACCTCCATCATGAGGAATGATTCTAATTCCTCCTTAGAATAAAAATTACTCCTAACCTTTTAATTTCCCCTTAATATAAAATCCAAAAAGAGAGTACTATTAAAATGGCTTCTTTTTACTTGATAAAACATATTTCCCTTCATAGACATAAAATCAACATACTCTTTAACATAAAACCCCACTTAACAAAATTATATAAAATAAATAAATAACAATAAGCATTTGGATTATGTCTCCAATTCTTAAGGAACCTGGACTGCCCACCTGCAAAATCTCATTTGAAACATCAGTACATTTTGAAAATTATAGCTGAAGCAATAAATATTAAACATTAAAATTTCTAACATCAAATAATTATAAAATCTATAATAATAATTAAAAATACTTATTTTACAGAAAATTAAACATATAACTACTAATGCTTCATGATCATATCATTTTATTAAATGAACATATAATTTCATTTGTAAGCCAAAGAAATGTCTAAGCATGCATATAAAATCATATATATCCATAATCCAAAATAACAACATCAACCATGTCCAATCACACTCACCAAAATATATAGTATCAAATCAAGCTCTCTAGGGTAATACTAGCTAGGCCTCAAAGATTGAGTTTTGTTGATCAATGTAATTTTTCCCACTTGTACGATTTGCAAATGTCTTTATACAAAGTAATATGTAAGATACTAATTCGTACAAAGTAGTACATAAGATAGTAATATATTATGTTTTGTTAACATGGATTTAGCTTTATATGAAGTAATATTTGACATTAATTCATCACAAAATAAAAAATGTTTTTGGAAAAAATATTTTTTTAAGATAAGCCTCAACTTTTTGTTAAGTGAAATTAAACGGTTTTATTTGATTGTCATGAATTAAATGAAAGCTTTATAAAATCATGTTTTCACTTAATTTTATATTTTTTCTTAAATATGTGAATGCTCTTGTCTAAGATCATTTTCACATTGTGATAAATATGTCTTGTTCAAATTTGAATAAAATCCATATTATTGTGACCTACTTAGTCGATAAGCTTTTTCCTATGGGATTTCAAGCCAAACAAATTCTAGGATTCCATGTGTATTCTCCCAAGAACCTATGTGATGTATGTTAGAGTGAACATGTGGAGAATTTTGAAAGGGTATATAGTAAATAATTCAATGGGTGCACAAGTGCTGGTAGTGGTAAATAGTTGTCCTTTTATTGGAAAAATAAATTACTTTTTTTTTTTTTGAGAAAAAGTGGTAGAGCCACTAAAATTATATTAATTATAAAATGAAATTTACAAAATGCTAGATTCAATAAGGCATACCGGCAGAAAAGAATCGACAAAGAAAACCTCCGGTTGTAGCCCTTTAAAACAGATACAATACAAAATTGACTCAGAAGGATGAGTCAACCCAAAAAAAGTCTGTGGCTTAAAACCTTACAAGAATAAAACTTTATGCAAACAACACTATTACAAACTAACCAACATATACAGTCAACATATAACAAAACTGTCTACTAAACACAAAGGTTTTAATTGCTGTCCTGTAATTTTCATCATCAAGACCCTGCAAATCAAGAGCCTCTTCTTCTGCCAATTGCCTCCCCAACTATCACCTATTAACTGGAAAGATCCCTGCACTCAAACAAACCTCCCACAAGAGCAATACCCAAATGCAAAACAAAATCCTCTAAAACATTAATAAAAGCATCTACAGGAAGAAGAGCATTTTGAACAAACATAAGACTCAAAATAAAATTACTTTTTACTATTGAACCATTTGGTATTTAAGAATAGTTGGAATGACTTCTTATTTGCTTACTATGGTTTATTTTGTAATTTTAGTATTTAAAATTTGGAGATTGAAGTCTTTGTGATGATGTAAATTTTGGTTGTACAATTTCTTTTTGGAGTATCTAATTTGCAACCAAGGCATTAAGAATAGAATTCTAAAGGCATATCCTTGACATATTGATATGTGAAGAAGAGCTCAAGCTTTTAGATAATCTACAATGTAAACCTATGAGAAGAGATATACCAGTTTAAAAGTTTTGTGACACATCCTTGTATGTGGAAATTAATTAAGATTTCCCTAACATACAAGTTTCTATCTACATGCCCATTGCAACTCAGAGTGTGATTGGTAGAGTATATAGAAGCTCATAAATATAAAAAGAATGTGGCGGTTTAACTTAAGTGGAAGGGACATGATAAAGAGTGAACACACTATTAAAGAGAGACAGTGATAAAACTGACAAAAAGATTTCATTTTATACCCAAGAATTTTTAAAGGTGAGCCCTGGCATCCACACCAACCAATTAAGGACAACCCATAATTGTTGTCTAACTAGGTTGAAGGTTCAATGTGCAAGACTAAGAAGGTATTAAAAAGAAAGGAAAGACTCCATATTGAGGAGCAATGCTTAGATCAAAGAGGAAATCCAAACATTACGTCTATATAATAACAAGATAGGAATAACATAATAAGGAGATGAGACTAGCATGAAAAGGAATGTGAGATGGACTAAGAAGGATTTTAACACAATACAAGGAGGATCTAAGTGTTAGTTTGGGACTAAATAACGGTCAATTCCCAATCTCGACATGGTTAGAGTATTACCATTTCACCATTTTCTCTCTTTCATATGATCATGTAATATATGAGGCTATATCATAATTTTATTTATTGTCTGTGCTTGTCTTTGCTTATCTGTATTGGTTAAGCTTCCTTATTTTTCATAGTGTTTCTTTGAGTTTTAGGGTGGTGGATGACCAGGGGATTAGAGAGGGATGGCCGAGAGATGAATATGAAATGAGTGTTAAAATAATATATATTTAAATTAATGTTTAAAAGATTAACTACAAATATAGTAAAATAAGTTACAATTTATCAAATTTACATAAACCATAAGAGTAAAAGAAGCCCGAATTTATAAAAAAAAATGTACAACCTTTTGCATTAGGGATATGAATCTTAATATATATTCACCTCTATTTTCAACATCTTGAATGTAAAATTGTACCATTAACCAAGGATCCATTGTTAGACTTTGTAGGTTAATCTTCTACATTGTCTAATGTCTCAATATATTAGCCATGTTGTAAAGAATCTGAGCAAATTCTAGTAAAGTTTCTATAGTTATTTTCAGAGATAATAAAGATTATTTCTATTTACCATCTAAAAAAGAGTACCAAACTCTAGCTTATTCATCAAACAAATAAAAACAAATACACCACTCCAACTAAATTTTAAATGAGTCATTTTATAATATTAGTGAGGAGCTTTAACATGTTTTGAAGGGATTCACTAGAGAGTAGAACTTGACAAAGGGGTCCACAAAATGTCATACTTTCATTGTACATGTGTTAGAAATCCAGTAATATCCTCTAAGATTATTATATTTATTTTTATAACATTTGATTGTAACCATGGTATTATTACTAAAAATTGGGAATGAGTGCTTGAGACTTGATGTATAGGATGCTTGAGATGAAGTGCAATGAATGCCTAAGTAATAGACTAATTACATGAAAGCTAGGGTTTTGGTATTGTTAATGCTAGAATTGATGTAATTGTTGTGACTAATTCAATGAAAAAGTTATGATAGTGGGGATCCTTGTGTATGATAGTGATTCTAGTGGGTGATGGATGATTGGTGTGACCTAGAGGTGATGTCCTTTTATATAATTCATAGACGCACAAATTTGAACTTTTTGGTGCGTCATTAAGCTAAGTTAGCCTAGGGCCAAAATAAAATTTAAAATTACAAGTGAGAGGGTCAAGGCCACCCTAGCGACTCTAATCCTAGATCAAGGTAATTAAGACGATGTTGACCTACATAAAAATGGTATTATATGAAAATTGAGAGTAATGAGTTAAAAAATTAATATTTTAAATATATAAAGATGTAGGAATACAAAAATACTCTAATGTCCCAAAAATAGTTAAACCAACATAACCTTCCACTTAGATCTATATACAGGCAAATAAGAATTCAATAAAATAATAATAGAGTAATATTGAATAGCCAAATTAATTGATTGATTAATTGGTTGATAGTACAAATGAGCCCATACTTATATTTAGAAAAGGTGAATCGAATCAATGCATGATAGGTGGTTCAGCTAACTAAAGCTAAACTACCATGATAGATGGTAGATAACTCAACCTAAACTAGCTAAGTGTTAATTAGGTGCATAAGACATGGGCACGTGATTGAATGCCACAACTACTTAAGTGTACTTAATAAAATAGAGTGAATAAATAAATATAAATGAGACTAATAGTAGCCTAGTGAAATAACATGAACACCTAGACTAGTTTGAACACTCTAACATTTCCCCTAAGGGCAACATAGGGAGAGAAAATGAAAAAGATGAATGATTCACCTAACATTCATAAAATTATGGAAGCCAGACTTGCACAAAAAGTTGTTCCCACTCCAAAACAAGACATGTAGAAAGAAACAAAAAAATATATTATTGGCTTGATGATCACTAAAGTTGGTGATAAACAATTCCTAGAAATAAGTTGTGAAAGAATCACCAATAAAAGAAGAGCTAGTGGAAAGAGATGAATCATCCACAAGAGAAATGGTCACCACAATAGGATGGGCATCAAGAGGCACCCTCAAAATATCCAATAGAGGATCCAAAAGACAAGGTAGATTAGGATGTTATGAAGAAGTTCCAAAAACACACATGTGGGAACTCTCATCAAACATGAAAACAAGGTCCTCCAAGAAGTGAGGATAATTTGCAATATGAGGCTCAAAAAATAGACAAACAATGTCACATAAAAAAGAATCCCAAACAGTTGGCTTGCTAATGAGGGGAAGATAATGTATGGAAATAGTGTTAAAATATGCACCACAAGCTGAAAAAGTTGTTAAATGCAAGTCCCTAAGCTCTATGTTGTCATGTTGGTAAATAGATTTGTACTTATCCAATCAACCATAATTTTTGGTGTAAAAACCCCTCCTCAAGGTGGACAAGTTGCCTTATTGAAGACCTAAAATTGGACACAATGCCAAGGCTATAAAATATAGAATTTTACATTTGAATTTTAATTAATTTTTGGGAAAATAACTTGATAGAATGTTGAGATTGGGATTCAAAGAAAGTGTAAATTTAATTAGACACAAAACAACACAAAGTCATGACAACATCCAATTAAATCCAAGTGAATAATTTGCGAGATTTTTAGATGAAACTATTGACTATAATTGTGGATTGCCAAGAAAAATTTTGAGGAAAAATAATAAACACCATTCAACTTAAGAAGAATTCAAATACAAGTACAAATAACACACAATTCAAATCTATACTTTATTATCATTCCCAAAATTGAAAAAGCACAAAGTCTTTACTTGTACAATCTTGCCAAAATATCCAAAGATCCAACTCCTTCATCCTAAAAATAATTACAATTTGTAGACTTCCCCACCTATAACTCCTCTATAACAGTTTACAAATTCCCCACTTTTGAAAAAATATAATGATAGAATACGGTGTTCACCAAATAATTCCTAGCTTGTGTGTACATTGTAATCATTTTAAAATTTGAACTTTAGAAACATTAAAGTACATAATAAATATTAAATCATTACATTTCAGCCTAAAATTGACATCCTAATAGCTGTCATTTTAGCTCACATTTGTTTTCCTTCACTATCATTGTTAATTTGAATCCTTTCTTCTTATTTCTAAAGTTGATCTCCTTGTTGATATTCTTACAAACAATCCAAAGCTTCTTTTACCAAATTAAAATTTGGTCCATGTGAATATTTGAAATGAATATCCGTGAGGTGATGGCCTTCAAAATTTTCTTGGGAACTTTGTGATGCAACAATAGCTACTCTTCAAAGGCATCAAATAGGGTCTTCATCTTAACAAGCTTGTTGATGATTACCTCAATAGTATTACATATTATCAAATTTGTTAGTTTTTTAATCAAAGAGCTAATTAGATTCATACTTTGTTGCTCATTGAAAAAGAAACAAGAAATTGCCTCAATGAAAGTTTAAAGATTAGCCAATGTGCCAATAAATTTATTTTTTCCCATCTATAGGATTTTGACCCTCCACTTACTATCTTTATACCATTTGAGAGGAATTTTAGGATTAGGGGTATATTTAACCAAATTTTCACATTGGATGATTCTTAATGGTTTAGTTACCAAATTTTACCATAGTGGACATTGAAATCAACATTTTGATAGATGCGGAGGAGACTCCATCAAGGTTTTGATTTAAGACTAGGGGATTCTTTCCAAGGGGGTTTGATTAAGGGATTTTTATCTAACCCCCTTCAATTAAACCTGTTTAGATGGAACCCCTCAAGGCATAAACCATTAATTTTTCTAAAAAATATGTGATTTCAAACAAAAATTAGGATGTCCCAAGTTTGGGACTCAGTATTATGGGATCACCCCCAACTATAATATAGGTAAGTGTTGAAAATTGGATGAACTAATTCCCCCATTCAATAATTGTAAAAGTACCTTCCAACAAAATTGTTTTGTTGAAATCATTCTCTAAGAGGCTAATCAGGTAGAAAATGAAGGCATCACTAACCCTATCGTAATGCTTGTTGCTTTATTTCAACTCCAACTGAGGGTAATACTCAAACATTCTTTTCACCAAGGCCCATATTTCCAATTTTACCCAAACCTGGGAAAGTAGCCATCCTTGCTAGTAGGTATACAAGATAAGATGTCATATAAGATTTCCTACTCTCTTGTACATCACAAAGTTAATCATGTAGATGATCACTAATTATAGTCCTCTACTTAATTTACTTTTGATCATCCATGATGGTAGGCATTAAATAACACATCCATGGGTAGAAGTTTTTGGATCTAGGATTTCCCACTATCCTATTGAGCAAAATGGTTAAATTACTTATATCTTCATTGAATTTTCTCCTATAAAAGATCTTGGGCATCCTTGTAATGTCAACTCTTCTCTTATTTAATCAGTTGTCATTTAGGCATATGACATAGATGGTGATGGTATTTCTATCATAATTATTATTCATAGATTTAATTGATATAGAAGCATATTTAACATATGTTGGGAGTCCAAAGGTATGCTCAATAGTTTTAGCAGTGATGTAGAGGATGAGCTCATTTGAGGGTCTATAGATCTTCCTCTTATTTGAGTCATAGTATTAAGCATGTTGGCAGGAGGCAGAGCAGCAACCATAACCTACCACAACTCATTGCAAAAGAAATGCGGAGGATAGGGCTGACATATAGGATGGTATTTAGGTTGTTCTATAAGGGACACTTCCCTAACACCACATATATGTAACAAATAGTATGATAGAAGAAGATATAGTAATGGGGTAATAGAATATATAGAAGTGTAATATAGAGCAGAGACCCAGACTTGCCTTTTGTATATAATCTAAATATAAATTTATAAATATGGAGATATAAGGATTATGATGAATAAGCCATGTTTTTATGTGTGTGAATAACTTGTATATATGATCTATTCTCACCGCACTATGATATCTCTTATTGTTGTTATCTGTTGCTTTGTCACTATCATGTCTGGGGTATAAATAAACTTAGAGAATCATCTCAGGTTCAGATCTCCAAACTGTGACCTACCTTTTTTCTTGCCAACATTTAATTTTGTTGTTGGGGCCCTAGATAGAACAGTGAAAAAAAAATAAAGCTAAACTAGTAAAAGAAAATTGTGAAGTAGAGGAAAAGAATTGGAAAGGTGATAGGAATTTTTTAAACCAGTGGTAAATTCTCTTAGGAACTACCCTTGTGAGAGGGGGGCAAGTACCTAAGGGGATGACAAATGGGAAGGGGGAAGAAGCTAAAAAGATATATGAAAAGATGTATCCATTGAACTTAAGCCGACCATGGGATACATAAGGATTGATGAAATACCATACCTAACACACCCATGAGAAAAGGAGATAACAAGAAATTAAGAGAAATTAGTGACACAATACAAACCAAAATGGAATTGGACATGGAAAAGGAGACAGAAACAAACCCAAGAAAGACAGGAAAGATACCACAGAAGGATGGATAAAGTAGAAGAGATAGGGAGAGAACACACCATGAAGGTTGTGGAAGAAAAGGAAGAAGATAAGTGCACCAATAAGGGTGATATTGAGTGCGCCAAGGTGGGTGCAACTGGACAAAAGAATGCAACAAATTTGGTAATAGGAGAAGAGCACGCCATAAGGGTTTTTGTAGAGATAACAAAGACTAATACATATAAGAATCTAGGACCAATCACAATACATATTGATAAAGCTAAAGAGATGATCAAAAATTTAGAAGTATTACTGCCTATAGCAATTTCAGGAGAACATGGGAAGAAGACTATAATCAAATCCTAACCCTACCACAATTGGGTAAATCACCATATGTTCATCTTGACATTACTAATGTCTAGATCAGGATCAATGAGCAATGGGAACCAATAGTAAACCCCATGAAAAATCTCCAACCTTTAAATTTTGAAGAAGAATATCTAGATGATGTGGTGAATCAGAGTGTGATGAGAATAAGAGAAAGAGAATTAGATGCGGTATCTAATGACATTGATTTCAGTAGCGTAAGACAATTAAGAGATCCAATACTAATAACTACTAAAAGGTCACTAACAAACAAAAGGACATCCCCTATAATGAAACGACAATTTGAAAAGGTATAACCCCCTGACTAGGAGTCACCCCAAGTGCCATATAAATCAAGAAGAATTTTGGTGGAAAAACAAAACAAAGAGATAGACACAAAAAATAAAGAGAAGAAGAAATCAGAAGGATTTGCAAAGAATTGTTAGGGAAAGAATACTTTGACATTCAATTACAAAGAGATAAGGGAAGAGAAGGAAAACCCCTACCGCAAAGGCAAACTAAGAAACAACAAAATAAAATAAAACAAACACACCACAAGAAGGATAAAACACAAAAACTACAAAAGATGGACTCACTAATCAAGCTACTAGTGTTCAAAAAAGATACCATAGAAGCAACCAAACATGTGTTTGTATTAGAATCCACATGACAGAGAAAGAACATAACAAGGGACCAGACCAAACTATTTTATTTTATCAAAACCCTAAGAAATGATGCATTGAATTGGTATAGGAAAACATACCCTAACCATGAAAAATCATGGGATGACAACAATAAAGCATTCCTAGACAATTTTGAATCACTAGATATACCCACTTAGGGAGTAAGCTAAATGTGAGACATGGTCCAGAAAGAGGGAGAGTCTATTAAAGATTTTGACAAAAGATTTAGGGAAATCTCCTACAAACTAGAAGAGGATAGAATGGTTTATTTCAGGACTAAGCCTTGACATCAGGATGTCTTAGATGGCAAAATTTTCAACTCATACTCAGAAGTGGTAACTATGGCATGTCATGTATAGAGTCACAAACTTGGCGCAGAAATGGAAAAACTAAGGAAAATATGGAGATGGAGAAACTTAAATTAGAGTTGGAACAACTAAAACTAAAGCAAGAAATCCTAGCGCAAAAAAAGGAAAGTCCGCAGAAACAGAGACCAAACATATGGTACTCTTATTTTATAAAAGGACATCTACAAAATGAGTGCCTAATGATAAAAGGGGAAAGAAAGGCTACCACAATGAAGGTATATTTTAAGACAATACCAAAAATAAGCAATACAATTTATTACCGTATTTGCAATGATTGGGACGACCCTGAGATGGAAGATTGCCCATCACAGTTGTTTAGGCTAAGGGAAGATTACGATGACCATGAACCAGGTGTAAAGCCCACCGCAATAATAGAGCGGACAACCAAAACATGGCATATATAAAGGGATTGGCCGAGAAACATATATACATCCAAAACCATGGATACAAAGTCCCTATTTGGGCTAATCAAAGAAATTCCAATACATTACAAAACACAAACCCAAATTACATGAACAACTATAAGGAGAGAGGTCAATACTTGATGGATATAGAGGAGGTAGACATCACATAAGGATTAGGAGAAGGGGAATCGATGCAAGTTGTTATAAATGCAAAAAACAAGGACATTTTGCAAATGAGTGTTGGAGGGATAAAAAAAACAATGTACATTTTGCGATAGCTTAGACCATGACTTGTTTACTTGTGACAAAGCTCAACAATAATTTAGAAATGCACCTCCCCAATCAAAAAGTGATGAGTTACATGGATTCAACCCACAAAAGGGAGCTCAAATAATAAGGAGAACACCTAAAGACACATCACAAGCAGCCATAAGGTGTCATAAGAAAAATAAGTATGAATCAGATAGTACAAATGATGAAACATCAGATGATGAATATTATGATAATCAATTAAGTAATAAGAAAACAAACATAAATAAAAAGAAAAATAAAACTAAAGTTGTTGTAGTTACAAGGCAAGGAACTAACACTACCAAACTAGAAAACATTGACACTGAGACAAAAGAAGAAGAATAAGAGGAAGAAGACATCTCTTTCCCTAATAAGAACCAACATGACAAAATTGTTGAACAAAAAAATAATTAATAGCTAGAGAGCAACATGAAAAACAAAAATAGACAAATTTCTTCTCAGAAGAAGTAATAACACTTAAACAACTATATCACAACTAACCAAACACCATAACATCAAAGAAAAATTGAAACAATTTTATGAGTATTGGAATAAAGAACAAGGCTAAAATCCACATATTAGAAAAATGGCAAAGAATGATAGGCAATGGAAAACAAGATCATTAATGGTAAATGCCCATAGAAATCATCATAAAATTAAACAAGTTATGGTAAACTTAGGTGTAGATGTTAATATGTTACCAAAAAGGGTATGGGAACAATTAGGAAGACCAACATTGACAGAAACACCATACAATATTAGCCTGGAAGATGGGTTAGCAATGCCCACATTAGGAACCCGGAAGAAGGTAGATGTCAATATAATGGGGATCAAACAATTGGTAGATTTTGAGATTGTAGCAATGAAGGAACCATTTGATTCCTTCAATGCACTATTAGGTCTCCAATGGTTTGTTAATGCAAATGGAATTGTGGATTCAAGGAAAGAAGAAATATCATTTACGGATGACACTAGAATAATACATATTCCCTGTTGGTCTCCTATAATGATTTAACAACTAAGCTCTTAAAGCTGTAACTCAGAGATTGGGCATCTAACCTGAATAGATGTCTTAATCATTATGGAGATGCATTTCACTTGTCAACCCAGGGACGTGAACTTGAAATGGGTCAGCACGATATGTGCACTAAGAACTTCTAAAGTAGCCACATTCATTCTATAGCTAAGAAAGAAATAATGCTGAAGATAAACTGCTAGGAAAGAAATAACAGGAATGCTAAACATCAACCAACAGCTATTCTAAGCTCAAGTACATAATAGAAAATAAAAGTCTAGGCAAACAAATAGGAAACTACTTTGTCTGCTTTGGCTGTAGGAATAGACACATAATAGAATTCTAGTGGCTGCAGGAACATTCAATGCCATATTTAACTAAATGCTTAACAGAAAATACAACTAAACTAGAGGATGGAATTCTCACCAAGTGGGCCCCCTTGGATGAGTATTCCCTAAGACAAATGTAAACTCAGAAATGTGAACTTATAAATTTATTTTATTCATTGGAAAAGATGAGTACAACTGAATATCATAACTGTATTACCAAAAATTGGATAATGCAAATATAATCTCTGATTAATCAACAACCCCTCAGAAGGAGCATCAGAGTCTTATTTATAGAAGGAAAGCTACAAAACTAACTACCTAGCAAGGCGGTCAACTCCAACAGAATAGGAGGACGCCACTTTAGGGAAAGCATAGAAAGTGGAAAGGAGGTTATGCATGCATGGAATCTGGTCAAGCAAGTTGCTTCAATGTAGATCTAGCACAACAGTAACTCCTAAATTTGCTCAACAAGTATTTAAGATCAGTTACAAGGCAGTTGTCTTCCCTCCATTTGACATTTGAACGATCACCATGTTTGACTTTTTATGGCGAGTAACTAACCAGCAGAATCTTCCTCAACTTTATGGATGCTGATTATATCTGCATAACAATAATAGTACACACAATAATTGCACATCCGTAACTACCTTAGAGTAACATTCATTAACCATATGTAAAATTAACATAGATAGTTCATATAGCATGGCTTTGTCATAAAAGATTATAAGAAATAACATATGCCCAACATCATATAGTTTTGAGGAAATGACATAAAACGATCAGGATCAAAGTACCAAAGTCCAAGATAACTACAACAAGTGGATAATAAAGTTTAACAAAATTGAGTCATAAACTAGACTCATCACTCTCCCTAACCTAAGACTTTGTTGGTCCTCCAACGGAGGAAGGGTTGTTCTTTTGCTTGGTTAATGCCCTGTATTAGCAACTGCCAGTTGTCCTATATCAGTTTCTCTAGTGTGTGGGTTAGGATCCCAATAGAACCCTTGCTGCCTATCCAATCTATTCCATCTCTGCCTCTCTCCAGCAATATCATACTGGTAAAATTTGTAATTTGGCACAGGCCACAACAGGATAGGTGGTTGAAAGATTAAGTGAAGCCAGAATTTCCCCTTTGTCCTCCCAATCTATATATATCTATCCACTCTTTTACATGCTGCAGTATAATTCTACAGAGAGTGAGGCTCTGCTTGTTCTAGCTCATCAGACAAACTGTTCCACCTTTTTGTCAAATGTCCCTTCACATATTCTCCAATAGTGTGTGCAATCTTCTCATATTCTCTATAAGTTGCTTCTCTCTCAGGTAGGATTTTGTTACCATAGCTTGGCCTATAAAGCATTCTGTGCCAATCATTGAAAATGCTTCCTGGATTTCCAGATTCAGCTCTAATGGGCAATGGAGTGCTGAATTCTAATTGTTTATAAGCCCTGAACTGTTGTCCCAAACTAATCTCATTTTGCATCCAAGACATAAATGCCCTCAATTGAACATCCCCAACATACAACAAGGGGTTCCACTCATGGTCTTGGGACACAACAAAATTCTGTAAATAGAATTCACACAAAAAAATCTTTATTTCTGGAGGAGCAATCCTATAAGCATTGAAAAATTCAAGAGGAGATTCAATGGAAGGGTTCAAACCAGAAACAATCCTTGCTAACTTAAAAGAGAGGTACCTTTCCTTTAAATGCAGAGCATAGACTCTCGGGGGAGTCCTGCATTCTAATACCTGAGGCACCAAAGCTGCCATATTATCCACTCTCTCTTTCAAAGTTACAATTTCTGCATTCTTGTCCTTAATCTCTTCATCCTTCTTTTGAATTTCATCCTTTAATCTATGTTTCTCCTTCTTCATTCTTCTTCTCTCCTCTGCATCTCATTCCACAAATTCATGGCTACCATATGCATCAAAAAATTAGGTCTGTGTATTCCTACCAAAGGCTTTCCTAGCACAAATGGTTGACCTTCATACAGCACAAGCTGCAAGGTTTCTGATTGCTCAGCCAATTCTGGATACAGGATGTCTTGCTGCAGGAACTCCTATTTACCTTCATGTTCCTGTCTCTCAATATGTTTAGCAGCGGTAGTAAGGTTTGCCAGAGTTACATTTGTTGCTTCCTCAATTATGTCTTTTTCTACAACATTCACATGCCCCATTGGGGCCTCTGTATCCTTAGCTGTCATTTCTTCAACCCTAGGGCTTATCTGTGGAGATGCACTGGAGGCAAGCTCAGTAGGTCTTGATTTACTAGGACTCTCATGTTTCTCCTCAGCTGTAAGAAGAACAATGTCTGCCTTCTGTTTCCTAGAGTGCGGCATCTTCCTTCCTACGGTTTGCTTTTTGGTTTTACCCTTCTTTATTTCTGCCCTTCTCCTCTATGCCCTAGTTTGAATTAAATTGCTAAGAGGAATATCATCATCGTCAGAATCTGAAGAACTTTCTTTGTCTGCATGCTCTGCTTCAGAAGAACTAATCTCAATAGCTTGTTTTGTTGCAAGAGGGTTTGCACTAGAAGTTGAGGTTCCCGGAGTAGCTTCAATAGAACACACTCTTCTCCTAGTTCTATGAGGTTGCGGTACAACCATAGGTCGTAAATGGCTTGGTCTTATTTGATCAATATTCAAAAATTCCTCCCAAGTCATATCAGACACATCATGTAGAGACTTTTCAACTAGCAATTTGATCAAACAATGGTGAGAGATAGAATTAGCCCTACCTTTTTGGGTCTCGGTGGCCATGATTGAGAGAAGGTGGTATAGCATGTTTGGCAAATTCATTCTTCTCCCATGCCTCATATGATTCAGTAGTTTGAAATGCACATAATGAAGATTTGACAGACAACCTTGACATGTAATGTACTTCACCACATGAACACCATTTCCATGGCTCAGGCAGAGATGTTCTTTTGGTTTCCTGATTGTCTATAGTTAATGGAGGATCACCAGGTTCTGTAAATTCAGCCCTAGCTGACCTGGCATCTCTGGCAACAGGTTAATTCTTTCCATCAACAGGCAGACCTGTAACTTCTACAATTCTTTCTTCAGTAGCCAACACCTCCAAGCCCCTTACCATGGCTTTACCATCAAATAATGTTTGAGAAAATTCTAACGCAACATTTTCATCAAAACCATTCAACTTCAAGAAATAGTCTATCCATCCATAATTTCTAAACTCGTCATGACTGAGTGCATCCTGCAATAATGCATCATGAACTGTGGGTTCATTCCGAATTAATCCACCTCCCATTGACTTAGCTGCCTGAAAAACAATCGCACTGCAAAGTTTTTTTCTGCAAAATGTTTGAAAACTAACTTCACCTTCCTGCAACCCTATTAAATTTTCAATAACTCATGTCGTCTGTATTTTCCTTTTTGGATTTTTTTGGGAACACAAGATTAAGACAAGGGTAGTACAGGCAGTAATGAATGATCGATGAAGGCTATCATCTCACACTTGCGAGCCGTCACTTCACTCAAAATTCAAATCATTCAATTTTAAACTTTGCTGACATGCTGGTGTAAAGCATATGGACTGACACGTGGACATCATATTAACACTCCCTCCCCAACCTAAATTTGAGCATGTGTCCACACATGCAGAATGGTGATGCGTGACAGGACAAGGAAGGGAATAATGACATGCTATGGGAAATATCAATATTAATGTACAATAATTAAATGAATGTACCAAAAGATAATTAAGAGAGAATTATTAAAGTGTGCGTACCTTGATTTGTGGAAGATCGGTTGCAAAAATCATGGAGAAAGTATCGGTCAGTGCTTAAGAATTTATTGAGCAATGAATGAAAGTGGAGTGGGATGAAGTGTAATCAATACACGTGATGGAAGAGAGAATAATGGATATGGTTGGGTGGATGGGAGAAGAAGTGAAGAAGTGGATTCCCACAAATGTGGAAGTCTTTATTATGACAAGTGTCGTACCTTGGTTAGCCAGAAGGAGGGACACTAGGTCCACTACCTTTGGTACAAGAAGTTTAGGAGTTGCATGCTAAGTGAATTGTTGCAGGAATTCTTCTCTTGAGGTTGGCTTGTGATACAACTTGAGGTGATGACCATTGACTAACAACTTAAATTTGACAGGGTTAATAGTGGTAAGTTGAACATCACCATTGGAAAAAACTTCAACAACCTCATATGGTCCTAGCCACCTTGTCTGTAATTTCCCTGCATTATCCTGATACCTTGAGTCATAAAGCAAAGCCCAGTCACCAGGCTGGAATTTCTTATCTTTGATGTATTTGTCATGCCACTTTATTCTCTGATTCTGCACCACTTTTGTATGATGTAAAGTTGCTTTCCTAATCTCATCCAAAGCATTGAGCTGCATGATTCTTTCTTTTGTGCTTTAGAGAGATCCATCCCCAAGTCAAGTGCAGTCCGAAGAGTCTTATGTTCAAATTCAATAGGCATCATGGTTGTTTTTCCATATAGTAACTCAAAAGGGGTGAAGTTGGTAGTTGTTTTCCAGGTTGTCCTATAGGCCCAGACAGCTTCTGGTAGCCTGTTCATCAATCCTTCCTATGGACAGCCACAATTTTAGTCAAAATGGCTTATATTTCTTTATTAGTCACCTCAACTTGGCCATTAGCTTGAGGGTGATAAGGAGTAGATTTCTTGTGCCTTATGTTGTACTCCTGTACTAGTGTTGCAACTAGGGTTGAAGTGAATTGAGCTCCTTGATCAGTCACTAATTCTCTAGGAACTCCATATCATGTGAAAATTTCCTCATAGAGAAATTCTGCAACCTTACTAGCTCTTGCATGTTTCATGGCCTTAACTTCGACCCATTTAGTTACATAATCAGTGCATACTAAGATATAGGATTTACCATTAGATGGAGGATCAATGGGCCTTACAAAATCTAATCCCCACTTATCAAATGGAGTAATCACACGCTGAGGATAAAGGGGCATCTCATCAGATTTTGTTGGTCGTCCCATCCTCTGACAGCTATCACATTTCTTGGTATATCTTGCTGTATCCTTGTGGAGTGTAGGCCAGTAATAACCTGAATTCAAAATCTTCATTGCTGTCCACTTTGCTGCAAAATGTCCTCCACATGGTTCATTGTGGCATGCATGTAAAATGTCATATGTTTCATCTTCTCTCACACATCTCCTCATGACATTGTCTGGTCCAGTGTAGAACAAACATCCAGCAATCCATGAAAAAGGAAAATACTTTTCAATGAGCACCCTTCTCTCCTTAGGAGAGAGGTGAGGAGGGACTCTTCCTGTGACCAGATAATTGGCTGTGTCAGTATACCAGGGTGTTTGCACAGTAAGTGAAAACAAATGTTCATCAGGAGAAGAGTCATCAATGACTTGGTTATCCTCTGATGTAGTCATTCTTGAAAGAAAGTCTGCAACCACATTGGCCTTCCCTGGCTTATCCACAATAGTGATGTCAAATTCCTACATTAGCAACACCCATCTTGCTAATTGACCTAATATTACAGGTTTGTTCATGAGATACCTAATGGCTACGTGATCTATGTGCACAAAGATTTGATAGCCGATTATGTAGTGCTAAATTTGTTGAGTGCATAGATGACTGCTAGAATTTCCTTCTCTATTACTGTATAGTTAAACTCAGCACCCTATAAGTTTTTTCTAACAAAATAAATAGCATGCTCAATGACTCCTTCTTTCTGGCCTAAAACTGCTCCTATGGCATAATCTGATGCATCAGTATGAATGTGGAAAGGAAGTTCCCAATTGGGTCCTTTAAGTATAGGAGCATGGGTTAATGCTAACTTTAAATCAAAAAATGGTTTGTTATAATCTTCATTCCACTGAAATTCAGCATCCTTTGTGAGAAGAGTATATAATGGGGATGCCATTTTGCTGAAATCTTTGATGAAACATCTATAATACCCTACATGACCCAAGAAGCTTCTGACATCTTTTTGCTTTGCAGGAATGGGCAGATTGATGATGACTTTAATCTTTGCTGGGTCTACATGTATTCCTTTTGGAGAAATGTAGTGGCCAAATACTACTCCTTCCTGCATCATCATGAAGCACTTTGCACTGTTCAAGGATAGATTGTAGTCTTCACATCTTTCCAACACCTTCCCTAAGTTTGCTAATGCTTCTTCAAAAGTAGCACCATAAGTAGTGAAATCATCCATATAGATTTCCATACAATCATGTGAGATATCTAAAAATATGCTAATGACTGCCCTTTGGAAAGTTGCAGGTGCATTGCATAAGCCAAATGGTAGTACTGAGTAGGCATATGTCCCCCAAGGATAGGTAAATGCTATTTTCTCTTGATCTTCAGGTGCAATTTGAATCTGATTGTAACTGCTGAATCCATCCAAAAAGGAAAAGTACTGCTTTCCTGCAAGTGAGTCCAATACTTGGTCTATGAAAGGAAGGGGAAAATGATCATTTTTGGTTGCAGAGTTTAGTTCTCTGTAATCAATATAGACTCTCCATTTCCCTCCCTTTTTGGGCACAAAAACCAGAGGAGACACCCACTGGCTATCGGAGATCTAATAGCTTCTGTAATTCCTCTTTGACAATTTCTCTTAGTGCAGGGTTGATTCTCCTTTGTGGTAGTCTTACTAGTGTACAATCTTCCTTTGTGTAAATCCTATGGGTGCATAATGTAGGATCTAATCCTTTCATGTCATGATAATCCCATGCAAAGGCATTCTTATGTTTTTTTAGCAAATTTGTCAAAGACAGCTGCTGTGCTTGAGTCAAGTTACTGTTAATATTGAGATATATTTCTTCTAAAATTTTGACTTGAGTTGTTAAGTCTACCATAGTTACTTCATTAATGCTTGGTACCTTAATTTCTTGTGGAAGCAATGTATGTATCATACCTGATGCTGCAGGAAAAATTGGAATAAGTATCTTCACTGGATCAACAGAATGAGAGGATGATGCTTCCTCTACTTCGCAATGATTTTGAATTATATTAGACAACACCTCCTCCTCTCCTTGAAGCTGCAGAAAAGAACTTCTGCCTAACATCATAAGTTACTCCACAGAATTAGCTTCCTCTGCCTCTTCACCAACATGAGGCCAAACAGGATTATCCATATCATGAGATGGCTGTGTAGGTGGGTAAAGAACAAGTGTTTTAGTGCTTCTCCCATTAGAGATGGTCATGTCTCCTGACCGACATCTAATATAAGCATCTGTTGTGGCTAACCACGGCCTTCCCAGAATGATGGGGTATCCTCCCAATGTAGCTTTAGGATAAAATATCATGAAATCAGCTGGATATTCCCATGAGTCCAGGGATACCACAAGGTCCTCGACTATCCCATCAGATTTAACAGTAGAACAATCAGCAAGCTACAGGACAGTAGGAGTTGGTTGCATGGTTGTAACATTCAGTTGCTACAGGATATCCTTTGTCATTACATTTATGGCTGCTCCAAGATCAATCAGAGCATTTCTTATTTGGATCCCATTTATAACAACTCCTACCACAGGACTTCCTGGATCATTATATTTGGGAACAATCACTTTCCCAAGCATGATGTCAGCCAACTGTCCCACCACATGAACCATAGTGAGGTCTTTCCTTTTTCTGCCTGGCTTCTTAAGGCATGCTTCCTTGATTGCTTTGCCATATATAGGAACATGTTTTATGGCTTGAAATAGAGGGTTCTTGACACATACATGTTTCAACTACTCTAGAATGTCAAAGGTGGGTTCCTCTTCTTCTACCTTTTGTTTCATAGTTTCTAACCTTTGTGGAAATGGTGGTTCTTGGGCAGTCTGCTTGACTGGTATTGGTTTAGGATTTCTAGATACATTTGATTGAATGGGGGTTTTGATAGGTTCCTCTTCTTCCTCAGAAAGCTCATTAATAACGGGTCTTGAAGGAGCTGCCAAGGTAGTTCCTGAATGCAGATGGATATAACTTACATTCACAGCATATGCAGGGAATTGATTTGGATTAGCAAAATATACTGGTTGTTGCTGTGGTCTATTATTTGGGTTAGGTGAGGGTTGAGCTAGTAACTGAGTAGGTTTAGGTGTATTTGAATTGGAGCTAGCAGGTGGAGGCATTATAGCATGCTGTTGGGGCTGAGAAGGTGACTGCATGTAATTAGTGGTCTGATTTGGCCATTGCTTTCCTCCTCTCCATTGAGATGTTTGCTGCCAATTTCCTGGGGGTGACTGCCAATTCCCCTGAGGTTGTTGCCACTGAGGTGTAGGGTTTTGGTAATTTTTCTAAGTATTTTAAGGGTTGTTCCAAGGCTGAGGCTGATATCCTCCATAACTAGATGGGAATAGTTGTTGCCATTGGTTACTAGATGCATAATTATTAAAATATGGTCCAGCAAATGATAATGGATCTGGTGACATACCTTGTCTTAGAGCCCATGGCCTCCTTTGTGCAACATAGAAGACTTCATCTTCTTTAACTTGTATTGGCTTGAACTCAGGTGGAATCTGCTTACTATCAATGTTAGCTACCATCTTGCATTTGTAGACCCTCTTTTTTTGTCTGCAATGAGGACAATATTCTACTAACATTGCCTCAGCCTCTTCATGCTTCTTCTTTGCTAAAAGTGTGTCCAACTGGGTGGCCATATTATTTATAATATCTTGCTTAAAATCAGATAGCAAGTGACTTATCTCCATCCTTGAAACTCCATTAGTAGAGGTTTTGCCCATAAGGGAATGGTAACCTCTTCCTTTCTTCATGGCTGCTCTGGAATAATTCTGACACAACTTCTTAATATCGTCCCAAGATACTTGGGTAATATCTCCTTGGTGCAGGAGCACCTTGACTTCCATAGGGGTTTGATTAAAATGATCCAATATTGTAATGAGGTCAATCAAGTCACTAGGTCATTAGGAATGTTCAATGTTTATCTTATTTGCAAAATAGGAAAAGTTATCTTTCAAAATGTAAAGGTTGTTATGTAAAAATGCCAAAATGATGCAAACTTGGAAGGTGAAGAGTCTTGTGGCTCTTGGTTCATTCCAAATCAATTGGAAACTGAAAAGTCTTGATGAGATGCCTTTAAAAAGGCCTTGTAACTTTAGAAATTCATGGGTGGTTGAAGATTTGAACACAGAATGAGAAAAAACACTGTTTTCCTGTATTTTCCTTCAGAAATTTGCTATCTTTTGCTATTGTATGGCCCTGTACAGAAATGCATGGATGTTTAATGGATTGAAAATGTTAGATCTTTCAACCACCTTCCATTTGTAGTTGGTCTCATGCATTTTTGTTTTGATTTGTGGTAGATATTACATTTTTTGTAAAAACTGTCAAAACCCTGATTTAGGGTAACCCGTTTTGGGAAAAATGCCATAACTTTTGTTTCCACCATTAGATCTTTATGTAACTTGGGGAAAATGTCTATACTTATGTTATCTACAATTATACTGAAGCGATCGACTTCATTTTTGTTTTTGTGGAAGTTATGAATGACTGTTCGTGGCATTTCACAGTGAAATTTCTGAGTTTGAACCCTTGTAGTAGAATTACCAGTCCGTTTTTATAGCACATTTTCCAAAGTAACCTATACCCATCTTGGAGTATACTATGGGGAGGCATAATGGGTATCCAATGCATGTCTTAGGTTGACATTTGAAGGTCTGTGTAAAAAGATAAGAGGACTGTTCTCTTTTTTTAGGGAGATAAGCCATTTAGAGGATTTGTGAAGCAAGTGCATGTTCTGGGAGTGATCTGCCTTAACTGATGGACGGGATGAGTCATTTGGTACCCCAATACAACCTTTCCATGATCATACTAGAGTATCCTTCTGCTATTCCCACTTTTACATAAAGGTCTTCATTTTTGGGCTTGTAGGTGAAGTAGAACCTTGTCTAGTTCGTCTATCTTTCTCCATTCAAAGTGCCTCTGCATCAGATTGGTATCAGAGCTAGTAAAAGCTCTGGGAGGAGATGTTATTTTTGAGATGAAGAAAATGTTATGTTGGTGACCGTTATTTGCTAAGTTGTTTGGTTGCAGGTGCTTGTCCATCTAGCTGCAGAAGGATGTTTTCTGAGGTTGTGTGTGGGCAGACAAGATGAGGTCTGTCATGACCATTCTCTAATGGAGATTAGGCTGGATAAGGGTGCATAGAGAAACCACTGAGGAGAGAGTGGTAGGTGCATCACCAGGATCTGCTGTTGGGTGAGATGAATGGTTTGGTGAGTTGGTTTGTTGTGAAGCAGTGAGAGAGATGGATTCCTGATTGAAGAAGCACTTGATGTTGTAGCCTAAAGAGTACTCCACTAAAGGGAGTAAAAGGAGTCTGAAGATGCTGGTAGTTTGTTCTATTGGTTAGTTGGTCACCTTTCTTTTGATATGAAGAATTGAAGCCTGAAGCTGAGAAGATTGAAGATAAAGACAGAGGAAAAAGACTTTGTTGCTGATACATTTCCAAGGGACTTGAAAATTTTGTTGGTTGGTTGTATGGTGCAGGAGCACCTTGACTTCCATAGGGGTTTGATTAAAATGATCCAATATTGTAATTAGGTCAATCAAGTCACTAGGTCATTAGGAATGTTTAATGTTTATCTTATTTGCAAAATAGGAAAAGTTATCTTTCAAAATGTAAAGGTTGTTATGTAAAAATGCCAAAATGATGCAAACTTGGAAGGTGAAGAGTCTTCTGGCTCTTGGTTCATTCCAAATTAGTTGGAAACTGAAAAGTCTTGATGAGATGCCTTTAAAAAGGCCTTGTAACCTTTAGAAATTCGTGGGTGGTTGAAGATCTAAACATGGAATGAGAAAAAAACACTGTTTTCCTGTATTTTCCTTCAAAAAATTTCTATCTTTTGCTATTGTACAGACCTGTACAGAAATGAATGGATGTCTAATGGATTGAAAATGTTAGATCTTTCAACCACCTTCCATTTGCAGTTGGTCTCATGCATTTTTGTTTTGATTTGTGGTAGATATTGCATTTTTTGTAAAAACTGTCAAAACCCTGATTTAGGGTAACCCATTTTGGGAAAAATGCCATAACTTTTGTTTCCACCGTTAGATCTTTATGTAACTTAGGGAAAATGTCTATACCTATGTTATCTACAATCTGACCGAAGAGATCGACTTCATTTTTGTTTTTGTGGAAGTTATGAATGACTATTCGTGGCATTTCACAGTGAAATTTCTGAGTTTGAACCCTTGTAGTAGAATTACCAGTCCGTTTTTAGAGCACATTTTCCAAAGTAACCTATACCCATCTTGGAGTATATTGTGGGAAGGCATAATGGGTATCCAATGCATGTCTTAGGTTGATATTTGAAGGTCTGTGCAAAAAGATAAGGGGACTGTTCTCTTTTTCTAGGGAGACAAGCCATTTAGAGGATTTGTGAAGCAAGTGCATGTTCTAGGAGTGATCTGCCTTAACTGATGGATGGGATGAGTCATTTGGTACCCCAATACAACCTTTCCATAATCATACTAGAGTTTCCTTCTATTGTTCCCACTTTTGCATAAAGGTCTTCGTTTTTGGGCTTGTAGGTGAAGTAGAACCTTGTCTAGTTCGTCTATCTTTCCCCATTCAAAGTGCCTCTACATCACTCCTCCTCCCATTAAATCCAAGGCATCTGTGCAATGCTCACTTATTCCCTTGAGGAAGAGCAGTTTTTTAGACTCCTCATTGAGTGCATGATGGGGAGACTTTTGTAAACAAAACAAAAACCTTGAGATGTAATCCTCAAAACTTTTGTCTTCTTTCTGCTGCATTCTGAAAATATCATTTCCTCTCATATCCCCACTCCTACAGTAGTCTTTATATTTCTCAAGAAATTTATCTTTCATTTCTTCCCAAGTATTGACAATATCACTACCTAGACTCATGAACCACCTTAATGCAGCCTCTTTCATGGTAGTAGGAAACAACTTAAGCTTATGAGCATCAGTAGTGTAGTCATAACTTCTATAGAGGATATCAAATTCAAACAAGAAGGTGTTTGGTTCCGCTGTTGCAAGTCCATAGAACTTGGGGAGAGCTGAAGTAGGGATGTTCTTGAGATTATCCACTTCATTTTGATGAGCAATCAGAAATGGAAAGGTTGGTTGATTAGGTACGTTTTGGGCAGCCATAACTACTTGACCTATTATCAAGGCAAATGGATTTTCAACCAGGTTTGGGGTAACTTGTTCTTCAGAGGATGTTTCAGAACTATTCAAATTAGGGAATGCATCAAGAAAAGGATTCACTTCTGCTTCTTCTATTGGGTAAGTTGAATCATTAGGAATGAATCTCCCTAAAGCATCTCTTCTCCTACCTCTATGCATGCAATATACTCAGTATCAGCCACCTCTCACAAAAAATGTTGTGGATGGGTTGTAGATGGTTACTTCCTGACTAAAAATACATTTTAAGGGAAAAAAAAATTGCAAGGAATAATACTAAAGATGACTCCAAAGATCTTCTTAGTTTGACACCATCCCGACAACGGTACCAAAAATGTTGGTCTCCTACAATGATTTAACAATTGAGCTCTTAAAGTTGTAACTTAGAGATTGGACATCTAACATGAATAGCTATCTTAATCACTATGGAGATGCATTTCACTTGTCAACCCAAGGACGTGAACTTGAAATGGGTCAGCACGGTATGTGCACTACGAACTTCCAAAGTACCCACATTCATTTTATAGCTAAGAAAGATATAATGTTGAAGATAAACTACTAGGAAAGAAATAACAGGAATGATAAACATCAACCGACAACTATTCTAAGTTCAAGTACATAACAGAAAATAAAAGTTTGGGCAAACAAACAAGAAACTACTCTGTCTGCTTTGGCTGCAGGAACAAACATAGAATAGAATTCTAGTGGCTGCAGGAACATTCAATGCCAGATTTAACTAAATGCTTAATAGAAAATACAACTAAACTAGAGGATGGAATTCTCACCAAGTGGGCCCCCTTGGATGAGTATTCCCTAAGACAAATGTAAACTTAGAAATGCAAACTTATAACTTCATTTTATTCATTGGAAAAGATGAGTACAATTGAACATCATAATTGTATTACTAAAAACTAGATAATGCAAATACAATCTCTGATTAATCAATAACCCCTCAGAAGGAGCATCAAAGTCTTATTTATAGAAGGAAAACTACAAAACTAACTACCTAGCAAGGTGGTCAACTCCAACAGAATAGGAGGATGCCACTTTAGGGAAAGCATAGAAAGTGGAAAGGAGGTTATGCATGCGTGGAATTTGGTCAAGCAAGTTGCTTCAATGTAGATCTAGCACAACAGTAACTCCTAAATTTGCACAAGTATTTAAGATCAGTTACAAGGCAGTTGTCTTCCCTCCATTTGACATTTGAACGATCACCATGTTTGACTTTTTATGGTGAGTAACTAACCAGCAGAATCTTCCTCGACTTTATGGATGTTGATTATATCTGCATAACAATATTAGTACACACAATAATTGCACATTTGTAACTACCTTAGATTAACATTCATTAACCATATGTAAAATTAACATAGATAGTTCATATAGCATGTCTTTGTCATAAAAGCTTATAAGAAATAACCTATGCCCAACATCTTATAGTTTTGAGGAAATGACATAAAAAGATCAGGATCAAAGTACCAAAGTCCAAGATAACTACAATAAGTGGATAATAAAGTTTAACAAAATTGAGTCATAAACTAGACTCATCATTCCCCTAGGAAAAAACATTGATGAATCATACATAGAGGAAATCAACCAAGACAAATATACAGATGAAAATTCAAAACAATTATACTCCATAGAATAACTTCCAAACATGACCTATTAGAAGAACCAAATTCTATGGGAGAAATACAAATAGAAAGTGATAACTATAGCACAGATAGTGAGGATGTAATTGAAGCTTGGATACAAAATGAACTGGAGCTTAAAACCCAGAGGGTGGCAGGATTCCACATAATATTTTTGGTTAAAATCATAGATGAATCTCTACTGCAAACTACTGTACTTAATGAAATTACATTGGAAAATACATTTGGTAGCTTAGGACACCAGCTAGATAACACATCGCAAACATTACGATGAGCTAATCACATAGCAAGAGGAATTTCTCACATTAAACTCCCAAAGTTCTCATGAGTGGGAAACCTGAATACTTACCTAAATGAAATGGAAAAGATCTTTGCAGAAGAATAGTCAAGATTAGATGCATTACAACACACATTGATTTGCAATGTTTCATGTTGGTGGAATACACATAAAAACACAATTCACTATTGGCCAATACAAAAAATTCTAATAAAAATGAGATACTTGCCAAAAGAAGGGGAATATGAGATCATACCAAATTATCAAGGACAAATTACACTGCAAGATCACTTAGACATGCATATTGGTCTAGAAAGGTATAAATGAGTACAACACAACATTATACATCCAACTATTCTACTGGACATTATCACCAGTGGCACAAACTTGGTATATAAATCAAGAACATAGAGTAGAAACAAGATAATGGAATGAATTACAAGAAGAATTCATACACATGTTATCATTTTATAGTATTGACAAATATATCCACACCACACTCATGAAAATAAAAGAAATAATATTCAAAACAACTGAAGAAGAAGAAGTACCGCAACAAAGCCCTCTACTGCCAAAGACTAATGGGATTTGGAAACTAATAGAATAGATGGACATTCAAACCAAATATACTGCACAATGATGCCATAGGACACAACAACAAGATGATGAGGAGAAACACAACTCGTACATTGAAGTACACCAAGAAGAAAGAGAGATTGAAATAGTAACTGAACCCAAAAAGAAATACTATAATCAACTAGTAAAACTCAAATACGAGAAAATTGCTAAAGAAGGAGATCCTAAATTAGCCAAAATAGGAGACTATTGCGATGAAAGGGTAGGGCACAAGTTGTAGAAATACTGTCAAAATTCAAAGATTTATTTCCTAGAACATTCACATACCTCAAAGGAATAAAAGAGGAAGCCAGAGTAATGAAAATATAATTTAAAGAGGGCATAAAACCACAAAGGAAAAGACCCTACAGACTAAACCTTAACATGAAGAAAAAGGTTAAAACAAAATTGGATAAAATTATTACAGCATAAATTATCAAACTGGTAGAGGATATGGAATGGATAAGTCCAATGGTAGTGTAAAATAAGAAAATTGGTGAAGGATATGTGTCGACTGTAGTGAATTAAACAAAGCATGCATACATGACTCATTCTTGACTCCCTTTACTGAGGAAATACTAGAATCAGTAGTCGGTAGGGAAATCTACTCATTTACTAATGGATTTTCCAATTATCACCAAGTTAAGATAAGAGAAGAGGATCAACCAAAAACTACTTTTACATCAAAGTTTGGATCCTTCATGTATATTGTTATGCCATTTGGCCTAAAGAATGTACCTATGATATTCAGTAGAATAATGGTAAACGTATTCAAAGACTTCATCCATGATTTTTGGAAGTATACTTGGACGACTGGACAATGTATGGACTATTAAAAGATCATGTACAAGCACTGAGAATGATGCTAAACAGATGTAGAAGCCTACAAATATCCTTAAACTTGAAGAAATGCATGTTTGTGGTACCTTTTGGTACCCTAATAGGACACATCATCTGTAAAGAAGATCTTATGGTTGACCCATTAAAAGCTACACTAATAATGACACTTACTCCACCAAAAACAACACCAGAAGTAAAGACATTCTAGGGATATATTGGATATCACTGCAAATTCATCAAAGGATATGCAGCAATAGCAGCACCACTAGAGGAACTTATAAAGAAGAAATATGGTAAAAATATTGAGTGGAATGAATAGTGTCAAACTTCTTTTGACATGTTGAAACAAAAGATTGTCGAAGCACCTATACTGATATTTTTGGATTGGTATATACCATTTCATTTGCATGTTAATGCATTTGTAATTTCTATAGGGGTAGTGCTAGCGCAAACCAAAGGTAATAAGGATCACCCTATAGCCTTTTCTAGTAAAAAATTATCCAAAGTAGAGTGGAACTATACAACAATAGAAAGAGAGGCTCTAGCCATGGTGTATGCATTACAGAAGTTTAGACAACACTTGTTATCTACACCATTCACCTTCTATATTGACCACAAACCTTTAAAGTATCTATTAAACAAACCAATCACTCAAGGAAAAATATGTTGGTGGTTACTCCTGTTTCAGGAGTTTGACTTCAATATAATGGTGAAACTTGATAAGAATAACCAAGGTCTAGATTATCTATCTAGAATAGAAACAAGGGAAGAACTGAACAACCAGGAGGAAGACCTTCCTGGCATAAACCTATTCAGAGTGATTGTGGTACCATAAGAGTTAAATGACATAGCAAACCTACTCTCTACAAGTGAATTCCCACAAGACATGTCACTACAAGAGAAAGAAATCCTAATGTAGAGAGCTCTACCATACACATTGATAGAAGGGGAACTACATGTTAAGGAAAGGATGATATCATAAGGAGAGTTGTGTATGATCATGAAAGAGAAGCCATACTGAGAGAAATGCATGAGGGGATATCAGGAGGCCATAATTCATGAGATACAACCATTAAAAGAGTGAAATTGGCTAGATTATGGTGGCGTACACTACACAAGGATGCCAAGACTTACATTAAACAATGTGATATATGCCAATGCACAAGGAGACCAACTACTAAGGATGAAATTCCACTCAGACCAATACTCATTCGAGTTCCATTTAAAAAATGGGAAATTGACTTTATCAGACCAATAGATCCACCATCCAAACATTCCAAAGCTAGATTCATAATTACAAGGGTGGAATACTTAACTAAGTGGGTGGAAGCTAAACCCACCAAGGACTGTACTGCAAAAGACTGCCGATAAGTTTTTATATCAGAATATAATCACTAAGTTTGGTTGCCCCCTAAGCATAACCAATGACCAGGGTAAACATTTTGTAAATAAGATGATTGCAGAGTTACTACAGAGTTTTATGATCACACATAACAAAAGCTCGCCATACCACGCACAAGAAAATGGCACAAGCAAAGCTCTGAACAAGATTATTGGGACCACACTAACCAAGATGTGTGGAAGAAACATGGAATATTGGGACATAAAAGTACATGTGGTACTATGGGCTTACTGCACATCATATAAAAGGAGTACTAAGTTCACATCATTTGAAAGAGTGTATGGGACAAACACAACACTACTAATGAGCTTCATTATTCCAAATCTACATACCACACTTACCCTCCGGCTAAATGAGGATGACTCCCTAGCTGAAAGAATTGAAAATATAGAAAAATTAGAGGAAAACAAGTTGATTGTGCATATAATCAAAACTTAGAGTGGAAGTGCTAGAAGGGTGGCATGATAGAAACCTCCAGTTGAAAACCTTTAAAGAAGAAGACCTAGTTTTGCTCTATGACAACAAATTCAAAAGGTAAGGAAAACTAAAAGTTCATTGGCTTGGACCCTATTACATACATAAGATTGTGAAATCAAGAGCGGTAAGACTACATCAAATAAATAGAGATAAAGTAATAAGGTATGTCAATGGCGTGAGACTAAAACACTATCACCAACCAGTGAAATAAGGAATAACGTGTGAAATTCATAACATTGTACTATATGTACTATATTGTAACATACGATAAATAAAACACCGTTAGGAGGCCACGGTAAAAACTTAACAGATATAAGACCTTGGGAAGGTGAAAATGGGAAAAAGTAATTAATATGCAATGATACTATTGGAAGCTATATAAGATATTTTAATGGAAAACTTACAACTTTGCATTCTAAAAACCCCACATGCTAAAGCACATAGTAATATCAAGAAACTCTACCTACAGTTTGCGAACAGAGAAATGACCACTCTCGTGCTTGTTGATATTTCTGAGAAACCATGGCCCAAATACAAGAAGCACCCGCATAAGGCAATGGAAGTAGATAAGGAAGGGGCTTTATTAGAGATCCCACCAGATGCGGTATACATAGAAGACATAAGGAAGTACATACATGAGCCCATATTAGAAATCAACCACACCAAATTCAAGGAGCTTCACAGGACACTCCTAAAACCATAGCAATCCAACTATCTTCCATAATACCAAAAGATAAAAAAGAAGAAGCTGGACATATGGAAGGATTATCCTAATTTTTGTGAAAAATATGAATGGATAAGAATTTTGTTGAGTCAAATCCATGACGCATTTATCTATTTAAATAAATCATACCACATCACCAAGCAGGCCATACAAGTCATCATGAGACTAAGTGTGGTTGGAGAGTTACCAGAAAAGAAATCAATTAAGATTGAAAAAGTAACTGAACTGACTGGAGCAATACCAGATGGATGGACCTTAAACGTGAAAGAAATAATAAGCCCTACAGTAAGATATGTGATGATGGGCATTGCATACAAAATATATTATGCAAACCTGGAAAGCTCCACAATAGGCACGACCATCCATACTGTGTACCAGATGGTGGTAGAAGGAAAAGAGTTTGATTTGTGTGAAGTGTTGTGGGAACAGTTGATGGAGAACTTACAAAAGATAAAGAACTCACATTATAACTTTTGGTATGGAACTTTAATCATATGTTTGACTTTTTATTTCATGAATGCATTGCAAAATTTTTCTAAGAAAGTATGGCAAAGAGATAGTTCAGTAGCCACACAAATATCACAAGACACCAAAATTTTTTGAATAAGCAATCATACACTGCCGCATATTGGGGGTTTTTCAAAGCCCTACAACAAAAAATGCAGGCAAGGGAAAGAATACCATATGAATCAGTAAAACAATACATTAATCACATTACATTCCTAGTGGATAAGGATTACACGTATATGGAGGCAGTCGAATGTAGAACCTCATGGATACCTAGGTTACCATACGAGATATCAAAAGAAGTAGATGCATATGCCAAAGATCTGCTAAGTAAACCAAAGGATCCAAATGCGGAAAGATTTGAAACATACAGATAATTTATGGATAGACAACATAAGAAGGATGCAACTTAACACCTAGAGAAACACAAAGAAAAACTACACACACCGTGGGGCATACCATCCAAACAAGCTCCACAATCTAGCTCTTCAGCACCACAACCTAGTGCGGTAGCTTCATAGCCTAGCCTAGCAGCACCTCATGCTAGCACAACACAAACTCCACAGCCCAAGAGATCAAGGAGAAGAACCTCCACAAGCACACAACCTATGGTGGAACCAAAATCCTCAACATGAATAGTACCTACTCTGCAACAAAAAGGAAAGGAGCCAAAGGTACAAGAAGTATCTGAAATACTTTTAGAAATGAGTGTAGATAAGAAAACTATAAGGAAGAAATAAGGAGTAAAAAGAACCCCAGTTCAAGCATCCACGGAGGAAGAAATAGAGGAAGAAGAAATAATAGAGACCAGTAAACCACCACCAAAGAAGAAATCTAAAACATCAATAGTGGTGATAGGGGAACAACAGGAAAAAGAGAAACCACAACAGGATGAGTCCATAATGAACCTAGATACCCTAATCAATGCTATCCAACACCATGGGATGCTCAAAACAATAGTTGGCATGTATAACTAGGTCTGCTTAGAGAACCAAGAAATAATACAAAGGGCAATAATAATTCACATGATGAGAAGTGATTAAACATTGGAGGATATCATGGAAATTTTTCCTCAAGAATTAACAGATGCAATAAGGAAGAGAAGGGAAAAATCCCTAGAAATGGAAGTAGAAATGTGGTATAAAGCAATAAATAAGGTGGATCCAGCTACCTCTACTAAGCAGAAATAAAAACTGATAGAGATGTAAGCCAAAGGATTAAGAACAAAACAGAGGGTGGATACCCTGATGAGCCTATTAGAAGAAAAATAGAAAGTGGAGAAGGAAACATAAGAGATTACAAAGAAAGCATATAATACACTAAGGGGAGAAGAAACAAATGAACAAGAACAAGAAATTAATTCCCGTCACAATGTACAACAACCTGAGCAAGAGTAAGAAGAGCAGAAGGAGGAACAACAAGAAACACATACAAACACTACAGAGGCATCTTCCTCTACCTCCCCCATTCAGTCTATCAAAGACTTCCTGATGCAACAAAAATAGATTCAACCAGTGGTCACTCCTCACCTTTTGCAACTCCCCCTGCTTGATTCACAAGTAAACCTGTCAAGCATTTCACCAATTCAAAAATTGCAGCTAGGAAACATATTTCATGCCAAGGCTAGGGAGGAAATCCTCCAACATATAGACAACACTGAGCAATTACATGAAGCCATAGAGGTAATACATAGTCAACTTCGTAATGCACAAAGGGACACAACATTGCCACTACCCCCAACAACTCAAACAATTAGTTAACAATCTTCAGGTAGAAAAATATCAAGACACAAAAATAAGGCAGCAGGTGAAGGAAGAGATGACAAAAAATAGGATGACAGATGCTACTAAGAAAGGTGCGGCAACACATACTCAGTTATAAAATTAGATCAAGAACTTGCAACATGCCATAGAGGAGGTAAACATATTATATCAATTTTGTCTATAGTGGCCCACCACTACAAAGACCATGAAGGATCAAATAGATAACTTGGAAACACAGATAACACAAACTGTACCAACATATGATCTGATGAAGGACATGAATGGGGTAGTAAGGGCACAGATTGAGGCCCTACACACCCAACTGCAACAGCTACAAGACCAGAGGGAACAAATAAAGTCATAGATCAAGTAGTTGAGGGAAGTGGTTAACTTAAGGTTGGCTCACTTAACATGGAAATCAGGAGAGGCCAAGTAGATGGCTCAAAAGATTCAAACTCCTACTCTTGCGGAGGCAGAGACAACACATATTCAAATAGAAGGCTACATCCAGGTGCTACAACAAGCTAAAAATCAATGGGACACTACATTAACTTAGCTCAAAGTAATCTACAAGAACATCCTACCTAGTAACTAGTACCACATGTCTTGAGGACAAGACATAGTTTCAAAAAGGGGGGATAATGTTGGCAGGAAGCAAAGTAACAATCAGCACCTACTGCAACTCACCGCAAGAGAAGTGCAGAGGACAGGGCCGATATATAGGATGATATTTTGGTTGTTTTTATAATGGACACATCCCTAACACCACATATATGTAATAGATAGTATGATAGAAGAAGATATAGTAATAGGGTAATAGAATATATAGAAGTGTAATACAGAGCAGAGACCCAAACCTACCTTTTATATATAATTTGAATATAAATATATAAATATATAAATATGAAGATATAAGGATTATGATGAATAATCCATGTGTTTATGTGTGTGAATAACTTGTATATATGATCTATTCTTACTGCACTATGATGTCTAGATTATTGTTGTTATCTATTGCTCTGTCACTGTCACATTGTCTGGGGTATAAACAGACTTAGAGAATCATCTCAGGCTCAGATCTTCGGACTGTGACCTACCCTTTTTCTTGCCAACAAAGCACATGCTAGTACAAGTTTGGGAGATTGTACTAGTATTAGAAATTATGAAACTTACACAAAACCACTATGTGCGATGTAGGTATCCCTATGTGACTTATCATCTTCTTTTTTGACCCTTTGGATGAACTCATTAACATTCACATGCCTCAAGTATGTGCAACCAATCTCTAAAACTATTAAAACAAGCTTCGATGGAGGATGACATAAACCATACTTCATATCTTTAGGTTGTTTGGTCATAGGTGATGTCATGAAATTTGTAAACTGATCAAGAGAAGAAGCTTTTTGACTTTTCAAACAAGAATATGCTAAGGAAAAAGTAAATATAAGGAGCAATTTTAGGTAATTAGCAATATATGATCTTTTACAATGACAAATTTTTAGTGCCAGGAAGAAATCTATAAAATTGTTTGAAAGGTTTAAAAGTCTAGCAAAAGGTAATACAAAGTTGACAAAGATCGGAGGTTTCCATGCAATTATTAAATTTATCAAATTGCTCTAGATTTCTAAAATCTTAAAGTTTAAATAGAAGTAGAAACTAAAACTCTAAGCATAATATGCAAATTTTGCTTAATTGTTGGGTAACTCTAAAATTTTGAAGTTATATGCCAGCAATAATCAAGGGTTAACTAGAAATTTGTAAAATTGTTTTTAACTACAGGAAAACTCTAAACTTTCAATAGGATATGACATCAAAGATTAGAGATTGGAGTGCACTTTGCAAAATCATGAAATTACACGTGACATTGCGATCTTCAATAAAGTTAGGTGAGTGGGAGGTAGACTTTGAGATGCAATTTGCAAAATTTTATAGGGAAATGTTTAAGGAATTTGAAACTTCAAGATGTGAGGAAAAAATGAACTTTGGCATGTGATTTAACAAGTTCAGGAAGGTATAAATCTCTCGCTAAATGATACACGCACATTTGCAATAGTGTTGCAGTGTACAAAAACCCTAGAGGAAGTTACAAAAAACCTAAAGAGGAAGTTTGAAAAGGAAACTAGGGTTCTAGAAGTATAAAACTGATTATTCAAAAATAGAGTGCAAGGGAAACTAATGAAATGTAAGTTGCATTTTGTAACAACATAGATGAGAAATCAATTTTAGTAGCAATGGGGATGAAAAATACCTAGATTCAAAGTTTGAGGTTACAAATTATAGATGCAATTGATGAACATTCATGTGAAAACCCTAGTTGTACTCATGAAACAAAATTTGAACCCTACTAGACATTGGCCATGCGATGGAATGCAAGAACAATTGTTGAAATGATTGTTAAAGATTTGTGTTCTAGTCGTAGGTTGTAGAGGAGACCAAGGATGTCAGATCATAAAAGCAAGTGATCAAAATGACGTAGTGATGGGTTATATGAATACTTCTATGTGTGTGTGGACAAATGCATTAAATGTTCATTGGTTGGTATTTCAGAAGTCAAACTTAATTTTGCATTTTTGTTGAATTGCTCTTTTGCTCTAAAATGTTGCTTTATTAAATAGGTAGGGATGTAGACCATATTTTTAATTTTGCAATTTGCAATTTATCTCTAAAGTTTTACTTTATTAAGTTGGCAAAGGTTGAAAGTAAATATGTAATTTGAAAAAATTGCTTATTTGCACCAAAACTTTAAAGTTTTAACTTTAATAGATAGGGTGGAGAAATGGAACCTTGACACAATTTTACAAAATTACTCATCTGCCAAAAAGTTTCAAAGTTTCATAGTTTAAAAACAATAGAAACTAGAGTCATCTAGACAATTTATAAAAAGTACAAAATGACAAAAAACTCCATAGTGCATTGAGGCAGAAGGCAAAGGTTGAGATGCAATTTGTAAAAATTACATAATTGCATGAAAACTCTGCAACTTTGCTTTAAACAAAAACTTTTATTTTTAACATTTGAGACTTAATTTTTGGCAAGATTTAGACTTAATTCCCGGTTTTTAAAGATGAAATCGTCCTTTTGACCCAAAACAAAGACAAGAATTTGAAAATTGGAATTTCATGACTTGATTGATTACAAAGGACTTAGAAAAATTTTGAGACTTTCACATAGACAAAAGTGAGGATAACAAGTCATCACTAAAATCATCAATAATCAAATAGAGATGTGACATCTAGGTAAACATCAGACAAGGTGTGATTAAACAACTACAAAAGGATCTACCCATCAATAGAAGGACACTCAACATGATCAATATGATGTTTAAAACATGTGGAAAGTGAAAACCATAGGTTACCCAAAATAATGTCATGATTATTAAACCACTCAAGGTACTTGTATGAGTTATTTGGTTGTAGAACTTGTTCCAAAAGACAGGGAAGGAGACCTCACTTTCTAAAGAGGGCCTCCTTATGAACTCCCCATGAATGATAGATGGTTCCATCTAGTTGAATTTCAATAAAAGAGTATGTCATTTTAGCCACAAATTAGCAATCCACATTAAAATAAGATTTCTAGATGTTGAACCCATAAATAAAGACCATCAAAAAGGTCCTAGAGTGATGCAACCCCCGTTAATGATTTTGCATAACCCCTCCAAATTGCTTAATGAAAGAAAGCTCCATAATTTAAAACTTTATGTTAGTTTTGTTGATTACAAGGGCCCCACTAATGATTTGCATAACCCCCTAAAGACAAGTGAAGGAATATTTAGTACCGTGTAATTGAGTGCATTTACAATGAGCCCATTAAATATTTGGCAAACACCCCCAAATTTTTGTGTGGGCACTAAAAAGTGCAAAATATTTGACCCCCCAAGCAAGTACAAAATGACACTTTATAAATGAGTGCATTTATAAACCTTACAATTCCAAATTCTGACAAAAGAAATTAAATTATGATCCTAGTACATAAAAAGAATGAACAAAATGCACCACTACATAGGACACAAATTTTCACTTCCAATAAAATGTCTCATAAAAAGAAGTATGTATGTGAAACTTATGGGCATTCAAAGTTATAAAAACAAGGGTTTGTTAGCAAAAAAAATTAGAAAAGTTAAAAAATCTGAATAAACAAGGCATCAAATGTAGAAATCACTTACCATCACAAAGACAATGAAAAATATCCTGTTATAAAAATTGTCAAAAAAGGACTTCATATGCTGAAGTTATGGCCTCTTGAATTCAGGTACCAAAATACAAAACTCTATTAGAGAGGAGCTACTCTACTCAAAAGAACATTGACATCAATAGTGAAGGATGGGCAACAACCTAGTGGCACCCTAGTGGTGATTAGATGGCAACCCGATAGCAAAGTGGAGGTGGTCCAATAGTGGTGAGGAGGCAACAACTAGGTAGAGATTCTACCAGTTTATTTGGTGGTCATTGGTGGAGACTTTGTTGTTGGTGGCATTACTTTGGTGATAGGTTGACAATGGGGAGAATCACCAAGAAGAGAAGCATATGTCGATAGTTGGGTGGTATATATCTATAGTCAAGGGTTAAATGCTTGGTTTGTTGATGGTACTAGATCTAGGCTTGTAGAGGTTACAAGTACCTTGCACACCTTCCCATACACTATCACATCAAATAAAGACCTAAAATAAAATCACCCACTTGTCGAGCTCCATTATTAACCAATATATTGATGCAAAGAGGGCATGCACACTACTCAACGGACCAACAAATCCTATATCGAGCAACCTACTAGTTATATAATGTGCTACATTTACATTTTTAAACTAGGGAATCATATTCTTCTTGGATGATGCCTGTACTGTGTGTACAGTTAAGGATTCCTAAGTTTTATCCTATAGGTTGCGTAAGGGAACTAAATAAAGAAAATACAAAATAGGAACAATAATGAAGCTTATCTAACACAACAATAATCAAATGATTCTCTGTAACTTCTATGTAAGAGAGTAACTAACAATGGGTTCAGTTGGTGATCACCTTGACTCATTGGGATTTATAACAAAAAATACCAAAGTTAATTTACTTCACATTGCTCATAACAACATACATCAGGCACATATTTATATAAACATACAATTTATAAACTGAACATATGAACAAGGTGGAGAAACACAGTACCTCAAGTGCCTGATTTGAGTGACTATGATCCCACAAGATCTAGCTAAATTTCTACTGAATCTTTGCAGTCATTAACATAACTCAAAACATATATTCCTTTATTGAATGCAAAAGTAACAATGATACAACAAGATCTGATAATATATCTCTGTTCAATCTCTATGAAGCAAAATCTAATCTTATCTAATCTAGCTAACTGAGATCAACATTGTCTATATAAATAAAGCTACTGAACAATAAACATCATTACTGTCTGTTATCCCACATCATAGGAAAGGACTTTATTATAGAGAAACTAGAAATAGGAAACTAACTAACATGAAGGCAGCACCGATAATATAGTCCTACTGCAACTCTATCTCTTCATTATCCATGAAGAATAATCAATGACTTAGAAACAAAACAAAGAACACGTTCTAGAATCCTTCATCATTTAGGATTACATCATTTGTTGAAGGATAACCGTTATGGAGTCATGGATGATTCATCCCTGTCAATTTAGGATCTTCTTCCTTTGGCTGTAGGTACCTGTATCATCTTCTATGGATATCAGCATCTCCTTCAGCTGCGGGTTGTCTAGTGTTCATGATATGAAGCCACACTTTTGCTGCATGAGGAGTTAGTGCACCACATAGTATTTATACATCACTATCACTAAAATCAACATAAAATACTAACATATTACATGAATAGTCAATCATCCACACACAATTAATTAACAACATATTATATACCATCTTCATGCTTTTATAGTGTCTTAAGGATAAACATAGACATAATTAAGATATATATAAGTCTAGAAATGTCTGTGGGAAATAGGTAATTGAAGCAATAAAAACAAGACAAACCATGGTCTCATCACACCCCCAACTAATCATGTTGTTGGTCCTTCAACAACCAAGGTCTTAGATTGCACTGGAGGTCTACCTCCCTATAGTCTGTTGGATCTTCAACTCTTCTTCCCTATTTGAGGTAGAAGCCCATTTGATGTGCTAGTTGATCCCACCTGGCTTGTTTTGTAGCTTGATTAGTCCTCTACCCCATCTAATGTGGAATAGGATAAAGTAGCAAAGGAGGATGGAAGATCAGTGGTAACCATGTTATCCCATATTCCTTCACTGACTTTATATATCTCTATGCTCTGTGGATTGCTATTGAGAGGTTAAAGACTGAGTGAGGCTCCTTTCTCTATAGTTTTGGTGTCAATTCTTTCCATCTACCTTGTGAGAAACCCATAGTATCCTTACCAATATTTTCCACCAATTCCCTGAATTTCTTATAGTCCATGGCTCTGCATTCCAATAGTTTAGTTTCTACCTCTATATGTTGAATTAAATTAATCCATTCCTCCACTATCTTTCGATTATTTGGAGATTCTACCCTCAATTTGAGAGGAAGTGACTTTTCTCTCTCATTATGTTGTTGCATTAACTCTCCCCTCCTATGCTCATTTTGAATAAATGAGGCTAAGGCTTTCAATTGCACATCGTCGATTACAACTAGGGGATTCTAGTGGGTGTCATAAGGAATGGCAAGTTCATGTAGGTAGAATTCACATAGTTGGTTCTGCATTTCAGGTGTAGCTTTTTGGTAAGTTGTCAGGAACAAGGCAGGTGTAAATAAGGAGACAGGGACATCACTATATAGTTGGCTAAATTGAAAGCTTAGATACTGTTCTTGCAAATAGAGGGCATACACCCTAGCAGGTGGCCTACATCTCATCAATTGAATAGTCATGTCTGCTATTCTATCTACTTTGAATTTCAACCTCTTTATTTCTGTATTTTTCATCTCAATTTCCTTATTGTGTTTCTCCTCTAATTCATCTTGTTCCTTCACTAATTTATCTATTTTATTCCACAATTGTAAGGTGATTGAAAATAAGGTAACTAGAGCAGGTTCTACAAACTGCTCTTCTGGCTGCACGGGTTTTTGGTTCCTCCTATTTATCTCAATGATGGCCAATTAGGCCAATTGTTCAAGTCTTGATCCATGTTTCTAAAAGACATGTAACTGCACTTCTAACTTTTTAACCCTATCATTCAATCTAGTTTATTTCTATTGATAATCCTTTAGTTTCTCCTCCAACTCTATAATTTTCTGCATTGCCAGTTGTAACTCATCTTTCTCACGCTCTTTTGTGTCTTTAGAGTCTAAAAATAACTCTTCTTCCTAAGGTTCATCTTGAGATATTAAGAAATCTAGTTCTTCAGTTTCAGAGGGAGGTTTATAACTTTTTCTGGCTGTCCATATATCTTATTCCTCAGACTCTACATCAGACTCCTGAACAAGTGTATAACCCATATTTTTCTGTCCTCTATCAACAAAAATGTGCTCCCTCTCAGAGTTGGTATCAAGATCAACTATATTCCTCTTTTTAGGTTCCCCTAAAAGTTATTTTTCCTTCAGGTGACCTAAACACCTACATGATTCAGTAGGGGTTCCTTGTTTGTTCTTAGCTCTGGAAGAAGATGATTTTTTTTCTTGGTGGCTTTTGAAACAGAAGGGGTTTCATAGGGAGGTTTGGATGTTGCAGTTTCATAGGGAGTTTTGGATGCTGGGGTTTCATATGTAGTTTCAGATGCTGCAGGCAATGAGATAGAAGTTTCAAGCAACAATTTTTGTTTTAGCTTTTTCTTTTTGTGGCTTTTGGTCTGCAAGGATACATGTTCTGGCATTGGGGTTAAAATTGGTGAGACTGCGGGTGCAGGGGAACTAGCAGGTTGTTCAATGGGTTCAGTAGAGCTTGGAGCTAGTTGTTCCTCAACAGATTCATGGCTACGAGCAGGAGAAGCTTCTAGGTGAGAAGAGGTTGCTAAGTGAACCAATAGTGTTGAGTGAACAGTAGGTTCTCTTCTAATGGGGTCACCACCCATTATGGTATCTCAAGAAAATACACAATCCCTTTCTCTCAATTCTCTATTTGCAATCCTCTATTTGATACCTAATGCTACTCACCAGGACCTTATTACTAGTTACTTTTGTCATTTGCTTGAATGATATGCGATAGATGGTAATAATTTCAGAGTAAGGGGTTTGAAATTTGATTTGAAGTTTGAATGTATGTAAAGTACATAAAATAATTCAGAATCCCCCCAACTAAAATTTCATTTGTCCTCAAATGAGAATACTGACAATTGGTATGGAGGAAAGGTTTCAAAGCACGTCAAAGTCATGTAATATTGAAAATTAATTATGTGTGAATAAAGAAAGTCATGAAATAAGTAGCATTAAATGTTAATTAAAGCAATGAACGAGATGAATACCATTGAGGTGATGCCAAAAAAGGAATTGTTGCATGTAAACATGATTGCATGGTGGATTGAGTTGACGTACTCGACGAATGAGCCAGAGTAAATCACAATGATGTGATAGTGATAAAGTGTGCTGATGGAATGCAGTAGATGTGTGACCCGTAGCAAGAAAGTACTACCCAACAAAAAGATGGCAGCATGTGGGTGCCATGTAAAATGTGTTGTGGGTAGTAGTGGCTGTATGCATGTGAGCAGATCGTGAAATGAACAGGTCCCATGTGCATTGGCTATGGGTGCAGCTGATACATGTCCCAAGTGATTGAAAAACCCTTGGCTGCAGGTGCAGCAAATACAGGTCCCATTGAACAATAGGTTGTCTTTCGCTACATGTCCCTTCAGTGAAGTGGTTGAATGCCAAAGTAAAGTTCTAGTGTGGAATGGTACTGAAATGATGGAGCCTGAACTTCTAATTGGAAGATCACCTTGTTTTATTGCTATTGCTATGTGATGTGTGTTTTTATTTATGTACAAAGTTTGTAGAGCTCAAACATACTTCATTCAATTTGGCAATTGGATTTGGTGATGGAACGTTGTTGTCAACTGCTACCTGACTAAAGACCTCATCTAAGGCAAGAGGCTGTGGAACTTCAGTAGCCATATTTACCTTTAATTGTTGCAGAAATGTAGTTTTACTTAAAGGCTTATACAATTTCAATCTATGCCCATTAACCATCAGTGAGAATCTAACTTGGTCAATGGTAATTAATTGGACTGCACCATTTGAGAAGAATTATTTGATCTCATAAGGGCCTAACCATCTTGTCTGAAATTTGCCCTTATGATCTTTATACCTGGAGTCATAGAGAAGTGCCCAATCACCTACCTGAAAGTCCTTGGTTTTGATATACTGATCATGCCATTTGATTCTCTAGTTTTGAACTAATTCAGTGTGATGAACTGCTTCCATCCTTAACTCCTCCAAGGCATTAAGTTGATGCAATCTTTCCTTTTGAGCTATTGGCAGGTCCATACCAAGTTGGATAGTTATTCTCAGTGTTTTATATTCAAATTCAATAGGAAAGACAACCTTCTTTCCATAAACTAGTTCATATGGTGTGTACCTATTGTTGTCTTCCATGTAGTTCTATATACCCAAACTACTTCAAAGAGTCTAGCTACCCAATCTTTCTTATGCACTGTAACTGTCTTTGTCAATATTGCCTCAAGCTCTCTATTGGTTACCTCAACTTGGCTATTGGACTGTGGATGATAGGGGGTGGACTTTTTATGCTTGATTTCATACTCTTGAACAAGGCTAGAAATTAGTGTAGATGTAAACTGTGGCCTTTGATCTGTGACTATTTCCCTTGGGACCCCGTACCTTGTAAATATTTCTTCATAGAGGAATTCTACAACTTTACTATCTCTGGCTACTGTTAAGGCTTTCACTTCCACCCATTTAGTAAGGTAATCAGTGCAAACAAGTATATATTCCTTGTGGTTAGAAGGTGGATCTATGGGCCCAATAAAATCAATGCCCCATTTGTCAAATGGTGTGACCACCAGTTGTGGTTGTAGAGGCATTTCATCACTTCTTGTAGGTCTAGCTATCCTTTGACAGCAGTCACATCTTGTATAGAGAGTTGTATCTTTATGCAATGTTGGCTAATAATATCTAGTATTCAAAATTTTGACTATTGTCCTCTTGGATGCAAAGTGTCCACCACATGGTTCATCATGGAAAGTTCTGAGAATGTCATATACTTCATCTTCCCTAATGTGCCTTCTCATAATATGATCAGGTCATGTATAGAAGAGATAACCAGATACCCATGAGTAGGGAAAGTTGCACTCCACAAGGTGATGCCTCTCTTTGGGTGAGAGGTGTGGAGGTGTTTTCCCTAAGACTATATAATTTTCTATATCTGCATACCAAGGGGTTTGTACAGTCAGTGCAAATAAGTGTTCATTTGGAAAAGAATCATCAATGACTGGGTCCTCATTACAAGTAGGGAGCCTGGAGAGGAAATCAACAACATTGGCCTTCCCTGGCTTGTCTATAATGGTGATATCAAATTCCTAAAGGAGCAGTAACCGTCTAACAATTTGCCACTTACCACTAGTTTATTTATAAGATATCTTATTGTTGCATGGTCAATGTGAATGAAAATAGGATACCCAGTGATATAGTGCTTGAACTTATTAATTGCATAAACAACAACTAACATTTCTTTCTTGGTAATAGTATAGTTAAGTTCAACGCCTTGAAGATTCTTGTTGATGTAGTAAATTGCATACTCCACATTCCCTTCTTTCTATCCTAACACAACTCCTATTGCAAAATCAAAAGCATCTGTATGTATATGGAAAGGTATTGCCCAGTTAGGTCCTCTAAGTACAGGTGTCTTTGTTAATGACTCTTTGAGATGGTCAAAGGATATCTGATAGTTAGATGTCCAATTAAAGTCTGCATCTTTAGAGAGTAAGGAAAACAAAGGAGCAGCAATCTTACTGAAATCCTTTATAAATCTTCTATAATACCTTGCATGACCTAGAAAAATTTTGACATCTTTATGTTTTTGAGGAATAGGTAGGGTTGAAATAATTTCAATTTTATGTGGATCCACTTGAATTCCAGCTTTGGATACAAAGTGGCCAAGCACTACTCCTTGCATCATCATGAAACATTTTTCATGACTAAGGGACAGATTATGATCCTAAAATATCTACAATACTTTTTCAAGGTTCTTCAAGGCCTCCTCATAAGACTCTCCATAAGTGGTAAAATCATTCATATAAATTTCCATAGAGTCATGAGCAAGGTCAACAAAGATGCTTAAAATAGCTCTCTGAAATGTGGCAAGTGCATTGCAAAGTCCAAATGGAAGGACATAATAGGCATATGTCCCACATGGGCATGTGAATGTGGTCTTATCCTGGTCTTCAGGGGCTATCTTGATTTGGTTATATCCACTAAATCCATCAAGAAAAGAAAAATACTTTTTACCAGCCAAGGAGTCTAGGACCTGGTCAATGAAAGGAAGAGGGAAATGATCCTTCCTAGTGGTAGTATTTAATTCTTTGTAGTCTATACAAACTCTCCACTTACCTCCTTTCTTTGGTACTATTACCAGTGGAGACACCCATTGGCTATCTGATATTGGGTATATGAATCATGCATCCAATAATTTCTACAATTCATTCTTCACTATGTCTCTTACTGCAGGGTTCATTCTTCTTTGAGGTTGACTCACTGGTCTGCATATTTCATTAATGTATATCCTATGCATGCAAAGGTTAGGGTCAATTCCCTTCATATCATGATAGTCCCATGCAAATGTTGTCTTATGAGTTTGTAGCATTTTAACCAATTTAGCCTTCTGGACAAATGTCAATTCACAATTGATGTTAAGTGTTCTGCTTGGTGTAATGTCAACTGGTGCTACCATAGGCATCACAAAGGCAATATCCAACCCTGATAAGTTGAGACTACAACTTTAAGACAGCAATTGATGAAACATTCTGCTAGAGGAAGCGTAGGCTGGACTATTGATTGTAGGCAGAACATTGTGAAGGGGACAAGCCATACATATTAGACATGGGTCTTGTTGTATATGTGTTCCATAATTGTTTTGTATGACATTGGATAGCACTTCATCTTCATCCTAAATAGCTAATAATGGGTCTCTCTCAATTGTCATTAATGTTTGAAGAGAATATTGGTCTGGATCCCCTAGGTCTAGCCAAATGGATTGCTCTATGTCAAAAAAAGGTTGAGCAGGTGGATAAAGGACCAACTTCTTTGTTACATTCCCATTGGAAATTATTGTTGGGAATTAAGGTGTCTCAACCTTGGTAATTCCTTACATTATTTATATTTGTATTTATTAATTCATTGCCTATGTTGTAAATTAATTGTAAATTTCATATTGTCATATTGTGGGATGTGGCACGGTGATGTGTCATCCCACATGGAAGATGACAACTTATAATTTTGTCCTCACATGAGGAGATAGGTGTCCCACTTTGTGGTAGGAGCATTTTTTCCATGTGTCGGCATCTTGGATGTTGTGTAAGGGAATATTGACCGAAACGGTTATGACAGATTCCTATGACAGAATCTATGACATGTAAGAGTCAGAAATAGAAGCTTGTAAGATAGGTGAAGACATGTGTCATAAGCATCTTTGAAAAAGGCATATTTGGGTGCCCCAAGTTGGACTATGACATGTTGTAAGAGAATATGCTATTTATAGCCTGTGTATGACAGATTCTCTTACAGCTGTAAGTTGTAACCACTATGACAGATTCTATGACGGTCGTAAGTGTCATAAGAGCATATGTCATAGCCCATTTTGGAAATAGGCGACCTCTTTGGGATGGGAGTTGTGGACAAGTGTCAGGCACATTCTACAATATTGACCAAGTGTCCTTAGGCATGGGTTTTCGGCCATGAGGCCAAGTTGGACGCCCATACCAAGATAGGACCAATTTTGCCTTGTATATTCTATATAAATAGGTGCTTGGAGGAGATGTATTACAGGATTGACAAATATTGTTATGCTGCCGGATTGACTCCAGATATGAGTGTCGAAGACCATTGAAGCTTGAATTGCAAGTGTATTGTAAACAACATTCAGTTTTGATAATACATTGTGCAGGTTTCTGAGTGTGGGGTTTTTTCCACCTAATAAGGGTTTTCCCCACGTTATATCGTTGTCTCTCTTCTATATCTTCTTGATGGTTCATGTATATTGCTACAATATCTCTGTTAGATGTTCTATGTTGCTGTAATTGTAAGGATTAATTTGAATTTGCATAGCCCTCTCCTCATTAGATTAGTGTAGGAAGCGATTTCCGCACACCTAGCTTCCTTTCAATTATCATATTTCCTGACCAACATCCTATGAAGGCATCTGCTATTGCCAGAAAAGGTCTCCCTAGGATGAGAGGATATCCTCCTAGGCTAGCCTTGGGATGCAAGGCCATAAAGTCTACAGGGTATTCCCATGAATCTAATGTGATAACAAGATCTTCAATAACCCCTTCTGGCTTGACTGTGGACCTATCTGCTAGCTGGAGTACTGTGGGAGTAGGTCTGAGGTTCTCTAGTTGGAGGTTACTCATTATTTCTTTTGTCATTACATTGATGGATGCACCTAGATCAATTAAGGTGTTTTTGATAAGGATACCATTAATGTTTACATCAACCACAGGGCTTCCAAGATCTGCATATTTTGGAACAGCCAAGTTACCTAACATGATATTAGCAAGTTGTCCTATAACATGAACTGTCTATGGATCTTTTCTCTTTCTTCTTGATTTCTTAAGGCATAAATCCCTTATGGCTTTGGTATATATGGGCACATCCTTGATGGCTTGGATGAGGGGAATTTTAACACAGACATCTTTTAGCTGCCCCATGAAATCAAAATTAGGTTTAGATGGAGTTGGTAGAGGGTTCATTTTCAATCTCTCTAGAAATGGAGGGTTTTTAGTAATGGTTTCTTCTTGCAGAGAGATTTGCTCGGAAGGATTTTGTTGGTTATTCAGATGGTTGTCAATGACGGAGGGTGGTTCCTCATCAGGAAGTTCTGTGATAAGTGGTGATGATGGTCCAGCAAGCATCTTTTCTAAGCGTAGGTGCACATCACTAAATTCAACCGTATAGGTTGGGTATTGGATGGCTTCATTAGTGTAGGCCTATTGAACAGGCTTGTTGTTAGGGTTAGGTGTAGGTTGTGCCAGCAATTAAGTAGCTCTAGGCTAGGCAAGAGTAGGTGAGGTTGTATTTGGCATAAGGGCAGGTTGTTGAGGCAGGGTTTGTTGTGGCTGCGGGTAGTTCACATTTGGATTTTTCCCAAGGTTGGTTTCCACTCCACTGTTGTGGTCATGGGTTTTGATTGGCCTGCCATTATGGATTATAATTTGAGGATTGGGATGGTTGTTGTGGCCATGCTCCCTATTGTTGGGTCCAACTAGGTTGCATGGTTTCCCATTGTTGTTATGGCTAGTTATACCAAGGTGCATTGTTCTAATTATGAGGATTTGAGGCCGGTGGTGTAAATGACATGGAGTTTGTCAAGGGGTCCTGAGGCATACCTTGTCTTTGCTTCCATGGCCTTTGTTGTGCAAAACACTTGACCTTCTTCATCTTCTATGGCTCTGAAATTTGCTTTCTCATTTTTACCCTCATAAATACTAGCAAGTCCCTTGCATCGACAATTGGCTTCTTCTGTCGACAATGTGGACAGTATTCACTCAAAGCTGCCTCTGATGCCTCTTGTTTCTTATTTATGTGCATAGTGTCCAACTGTGTTGCCAAATGGCTTATGATATCCTCTTTCATGTTGGATAGGAGATTGCTGAGCTCTACTTTGGAGACTCTAGTGGATGATTTACTTAAAGACAAGGTTCTAAAACCTTTGTTTTTCTTTAGAGTAGAGCATGAATAGTTTCTGCAGATTTGACAAATTTCAACAAATCCCAGTTGAGAGATATCTCTTTCTCCAATTAGATTGAGTGCATCCATACATTCTTCACTCACACCTCTTAGGAATACTAGCTTGAGTGACTCAAGAGATAGCCTATTTTGCCTTGACTTCTTGAGGCAAAATTGAAATCTCTCTACATAATCTTCTAGGGGCTCGTCTTCTTTTTATGACATCCTAAAGATGTCACCCCCCTTCATATCGAGCTACCATGACACTAGTCTTGATATTTTTGCAGAAACTTCTCCTTCATGGTGGCCCAAGTAGTTACATAATTCTCTCCCAAACCCATAAACCATCTTAATGCAGCAGCCTTGAGGGTGGCTGGGAAGAGCTTGAGCATGTATGCATCTGTAGTGTAATCATAACTCCTACAAAGTACATCGAATTCAAAGAGAAATGTATCAGGGTCTTCAATGATTAGTCCATGAAAGTTTGGTAGAACTGAAGGAGGGATATTTTTCAAGGTGTCAACTCTCTCCTAGTTTGTAATAGGAAAGACAAAGGTGACTGGATGAACTGGGTTCTCTACTTCTTCATCTGCCATGATGTCTTGGTTCCAATCTATAATATCTTCAAAATCCTTAGTGTTCTCCAGACCAAGGAATGATTCAAAGTGTTTGTCTTCTTCTTCTGTTGAACTAGTTGGAAGAAACCTCCCTCTATGATCTCTTGGCCGCCACATACAATAATGTATGAGCTAATGGCTCTATTCCTGCACCGTGTTGGTGAATATTTTGGAGATAAATGAATATCTAAGTGATCCTATATGTTGAAAAAGAAAATATTATGTCCTACTAAAGCAAGTACAAGCATAAATCAATAGGAACTCAGAAATTCTAAACCTTAGCACCATCCCCGGCAACGGCGCCAAAAATATCGAGCTCCATTATTAACCAATATATTGATGTAGAAAGGGCATGCACACTACTTAATGGACCAATAAATCCTATATTGAGCAACCTACTAGTTATATAACGTGCTACATTTACATTGTCAAACTAGGGAATTGTATTTTGCTTGGATGATGCATGTATTGTGTGTATAGTTAAGGGTTCCTGAGTTTTATCCTAGAGGTTGTGTAAGGGAACTAAATAAAGCAAATACAAAATAGGAACAATAACTAAGCTTATCTAACACAAGAGTAATCAAATGATTCTTTGTAACTTCTATGTAAGAGAGTAACTAACAATGGGTTCAGTTGGTGATCACCTTGACTCAATGGACTTTATAACAAAAATTACCAAAGTTAATTTACTTCACATTGCTCGTAACAACATACATCAATCACATATTTATATAAACATACAATTTATAAATTGAACATATGAACAATGTGGAGAAACACAACATCTCAAGTGGTCAGCTTGAGTGACTATGATCCCACAAGATCTAGCTAAATCTCTACTGAATCTTTGCAGTCATTAACAAAACTCAAAACACATATTCCTTTATTGAATGTAAAAGTAACAATGATACAACAATATCTGATACTATATATTTGTTCAATCTGTATGAAGCAAAATCTAATCGTATCTAATCTAGCTAACTGAGATCAACATTGTCTATATAAATAAAGCTACTCAACAATAAATGTCATTTCTGTCCATTATCCCACATCATAGGAAAATGACTTTATTATAGAGCAACTAGAAATAGGAAACTAACTAACAAGAAGGTGGCATCGATAATACAGTCCTACTACAACTCTATCTCTTCATTATCCATGAAGAATAATCAATGACTTAGAAATAGAACAGAGAACACGTTCTAGAATCCTTCATCATTTATGATTGCATCATTCATTAAAGGATAATCGTTATGGAGTCATGGATGACTCATTCCTGTCAATTCCGGATCTTTTTCCTTTGGTTGCAGGTACCTGTATCATCTTCTATGGATATTAGCATCTCCTTTAGCTACAGGTTGTCCAATGTTCTTCATGATATGAAGCCACACTTTTGTTGCATGAGGAGTTAGTACACCACATAGTATTTATGCATCACTATCACTAAAATAACATAAAATACTAACATATTACATGAACAGTCAATCATCCACACACAATTAATTAATAGCATATTATATACCATCCTCATGCTTTAGTGTCTTAAGGATAAACATAGACATAATTAATAGCATATATATACATCTGGAAATGTCTGTGGGAAATAGGTAATTGAAGCAATAAAAACAAGACAAATCATGGTCTCATCACCACTCATGAATATTTTAATGACACCAATTCCCATGATTGCAAGGTATAACCTCTGTGTAAGTGTATGACTATGTATAGTACAAATCTACCTAATACAACATGCAAAGGTAAAACTTTTCATGTGTGTCGAGTGACCTCAATTTTAGGGTTCTTGGCCCTCTTAGATGCAATGGTGCACTCTAATTTATGTCAATGTTCTCTAAAAACTATGTAGCTTGCAAGAGTTAACTAAAAAACATGCAACCACAAACTAGAGTAAATTGACTTTCAAGTGTCCAAATTGGATGAAACAAAAGTCAAACCTAACTTTTCTCATTGTTTTAGTAGCCCCACACCAATATGGTCCCAATTCCATCTATAGAGATCTAATTGGTTTAGTTTTTCTCCAACAAATTCCAATCAAATGAAAGTTTTTAACACTTCAATGTTTGTATCGTGAGATTTGCAACCAAGCCTCCTCCATGTAGGATACATGAAAAAAACGAGACCAAAAAATGGAAGCTCGTAAAAGGAAGAGATTTGAATAGATATGCTCTAATACCATGTAGGAACAAACAAACATTTCAATGTCCTAGAAACCATTAAACCAACATAACCTTCCACTCAAATCTATACACAAGCAAATAAGAATGTAAGGAAATAACAATAGAGTAATATTAGATAGCTAACTTAATTGATTAATTGATAGTATAAATGAGCACGTGCTAATATAAAGCAAGGGTGAAGCTAATTAATGCATGGTAGGTGGAAGCTAACTAAAGCTTAACTAGCATAATAGGTGGAAGTTAACTAAAGGTATATTAGCATGATAGGTGGAAGTTAACTAAAGCTAAACTAGCATGATAGGTGGAAGTTAACTCAACCTAAACTACTTAAGTGGTAATCATGTGCATAAGACATGGGCACAACACTAAATGATATGACTGATTAAATATGGTTAAGAATTTAATAGAGTGAATAAATAAATAAAAATAAAAATAATACTAACCTAGTGAAATAACATGAACACATAGTCTGGTGTGAACATTCTAACACTAAAAAAAAAGCATGGGTAAGTGAGCACACCAAATCAGACAAAATCATGTGGGCGAGTGAGCACACCAAATCAAACAAAATCATGTACTTAAGACATTCTAACACTTTAACAAAAGAAAGTAGGGGTGAGTGAGCACACCAAATCATACAAAATCATGTACTCAAGACTTCGAAACAAAATGACATAAAAGAAAAAGAAAAACTATAAAAATATAATTTTTCACCATTACCACATGTAAATTGTGGGCAGGAGTTAAATTGACATAAAACCCGGTGCATAAAAAAATTGTGGAGAATATTTAGTCCAATGATATTTTTACAGGATAGTGTAGCAATCACCATATTGGTACTATATATTATATTTTACAAGTTTGAAGCTCTTGTATAGACAAAAATATTATACATCTAACGGGGATAACTCCCAAAGCTTACCCAAGAAATGTTTTCACTATCTATTTAATATAACATGAAATGGATGGCCACTAGGGACAAAAGGTGGCCAAAAAAGTTTGGGAAAAACAAAGACAGGCAAAATGTGGCCGCCCAAAGCATATATTGAGAATGTTTACCTAGATCAGTGTCAAATGGCTGCCTATTATTTGGTGTACTTTTTGTGTCAAATAACCAAGCATAAAAAACATAATTGAGATCAGTTATAACTACGAGGGAAGTCATTGATATTAAGCACAAGCAGCACAACGAAAAGGCCAGAGGAGGATAAAGTCTGAATGTGGATTTTGAGTGTAGTTAAATATGTACAATGTAGACATAGGCTTTTTCTTGTACCCACAAGCATACGATGTGTCCTACCATAGCAGCTCCAGCTTGACCACACATTCATTTCCAATTTGTGGAAATATGGGGAGAGTACGCAGAGCACCACCTACTTATTTTGAAAATATGAAACAAAGGAGAAAATGATAGGGGAATGTGGAGGCTCAGGGACAAATACAAATACTGTCAAAGTGGCAGGAAAGACAAGACTGCCAAAGAAGAAGAGTGTTTTAATGGAGAAAGGATCTGAGAACTCTGTCTGTCCTCTTCCGACAAATCCCTTGGAAAGAATGCCTGCTTTCTACACAACTCTCTTAATTCAATGCTTCTTCTCGTGAACAAATTTTAGAAAGAAACCCACAAATATCTGAATTTTGTTACCTAAAAATTACTGCAGATTGATTTATTTTTTTCTCTCTCTTTCTTTCTTGGCCTCCTCATTGTCTGTGCTGTGCAGAGTACTAGAGGAGCTGATTACCGAGTTTTGACTGTCTCATGTGATGTCATGTGAATCATTATTGAGGCTAAAAAAATTGTCATTGTTCGAGGAACTTGTAAAGAATGATGAGAACTTAGAGATGATAATAAATTCCAGATGTGCTTATTTTTAGCAGTGAAAGAATTTGGAAGGTGGTGTGAAAATGTTGTAGGGACTGTCTGACATGGTGATAAAATAAGATCTCAGGTCCGTGACACCCCAAAAAAGAGCTGGCCTTCAGAGGAGCTCTGCAAATGTAAATGGTTAGGGAGGTAGGGAATATGGCCTTGTTTTTTTCTTCTGCTTCAGGTTTATATTGATTACAACACAGTAAAAAGGAGAGAGAAAAAGTGGCAGAAGATGGGTTTGTTAATGCAGAGAAGGATGAGGAGGAGGCAGATGATCAGGTTTAGTTTTAAGCAGGAGGTGACGAGTTGCAGAGCTTTTTACTGTGTTGGTGTATTGCTGTTCTCAACATTATTGTTCCTGGCTTGTTATGGCGGATCCTCTTCTTTCTTTGGTGAGTTTATTGACTGATTAGCCTCTGATAATGAAGAAGAATCAACAGGATATTACATTGATTGAGTGTTCAGTAGACTGAATTTGTAGGCTTGCATTAGGTTGTTTTGGGTATTTTCAAGACTAGATAAATCACAATCCACAATGCACAATGAACATGACATTTATAAACAAGAAGAATGTAGAGATAAGAAATAAGTTAAACACTGAGAGGATTAGTAGCTTCTGCTCTTGCCGATCTTCTGTATTTATACAACACAGACCTAATCAACCATGGCAATGTAACTTGGCCATTTCTGCAAAACATCAACTCACAATATATAACCCAACATTGAATACAATTGAGAAAACAAATGGATCACTGTATGAAGATTTGAGATCCCAATTGCTCCATGGCAGCTTTATTATAAGAAAATGTGTTGAATACCTGCCTTGTCTTCCTTATAGTTAAGGGGGTTTCTCTGTTGATGAAGAATTTTACCTTGTGGCGATGGGTACCTACGATAACCTAGTTTTCTTTTTTCCTGTCTTTTTTCTCATGCATTGTATCTCAAGAGTATTCTGATGATATTGCACGACAATTTTGCCATTGTCATAGAATAATCCAAGTTCTATCTGATTTATGTTTTCAGTCCACCAAAAACTGATTTACATAGCTAAAACATTAACTTGTTTTAACTCATATTGCTTTTGTCTGTCATGCCTAGATTGGTTTCATTGAATCCAAACTCATCATTATCATTTTTCTCAGTACTCTTACGATCTCTATTCGATAATGTAAGGCCACCAATTTTTACTGAAATCTATGATAAAGCTTATTTTAATGCTCTTTCAATATTAGTAGCACTATTGCAAATCTTATCTACTAAGTTACTCACCGGTTGCAAAAATGGCTTGGATCAATATGGGAAATGAATATGGTATTTCCATTGCATGGGTATGCAATGCAATGGCAGAAAATGCTAAAACATAAAAAGGGTGCTAGAATATGCCTTCTAATATATCATGGCTGATCACAGAACTCCCAGTTCCAGACCATGATAGACTCTACAAAGGAGTAGCTTTCAAGGATTTTCAGGTAGTTCTATAGCCCTTTTTACTTGTAAGTCATATTACCATATTGTATGCTATATTATAACTGCAAGTATATCAAATTGTCTGTAATTGTTCATGGTGGCATTGTTTAACAAAAGATTTTCTGCAGCAAAACTACAGAATCGGAGGAAGAAGATTTCTGAGTGGACCAGGGTCCTCTCCACCTCGTTGCATCTCCAAATGTGGCAAGTGCACTCCATGCAAGCCTGTTCATGTGCCTGTTCCGCCAGGAACTCCTGTAACAGCAGAATACTACCCAGAGGCCTGGAGATGCAAATGTGGTAACAAATTATACATGCCCTGATTTACAAATTACTACCAACATTATAATATTATATCATTCATGACAGTATCATCATGTACAAGTACTACTACTCCGTGATGGCATATATACAATATATATATACAAAAGGAATCAGTACCACTGCTCTACTTGTGGGGCTCGATAAGGATATATACACAGGGTTTCCACATGGTACTATTACTAGCACCTTGTCTTATACCGAGCCTATCTTAAAAAAGCTTGAGTACGCTTGTAAAAAATTTTTAGTTTTACAAATTCTTTGGTTCATCAGAGCAAAATGACAAAATGCACTGTGTACTGAATTTATGATAAGGCCTGCTTTTACAGACCGCTTTACAAAATTTGGATTGATCAATCAGTTCAGTCTGCAGAAAATATATGGGAACCACAGTACTATTAAAACTTTAATCTTGACTTTCAGTTGAAGGTAATTAATCCGCCTATAATTGCATGTTTGAGTGTGCTAAGTTTAACGTTGAGAATCGAAAGCGAGGCTGGCAACAGGCGAACATTTTCAGGCAGCTGTACTTGCATAGTTGTCGGATTTGAAACCAACGGCTCTGCTTAATGAAAGCTGAGTGTTTTCTGTCTTATGTACAGTTGGAAAATTTTGTCCCTTACATCATGACTGCTAGATTACTGAAGTGATGTTTGTAATGACATGTTTTTGTTTGATTGTTTCTGGGTTCTTCCCAAAGTAATATGGGATTATGTATCATGATTCATGATCATTGGAGAATCCTATGGGATTTTTCTACCATGAAGCTTAGTGGGTTTTGAAAGAAAGACATATATGAGGATTTTTTTTTAGTGGAATTTATTTGAAGACATTGTAAATCATTTAGAATTAAGGTTTTTTTTGGGCATCCATGGCAATTACGGTTTTTTTGGGCATCCACCGCACCTGAGTATTTATAAGTTTATTTCATTTATTTCATATAATGACAAGCAAATTGTCTTATCATATTTTGGCTAGCAGTCATTGCTGAATTTTTAAAAGGTGCAGGGATATTATAGTAATAATGGATATAAATAAGGAATTGTTTTTTTAAATATTCTTTAATATTTATATTGTTAGCAATAACAATGATAAATGTTTTGTTGGGTTTTAATGTTTTATCTCTCTTTCTGTATAAGGGTCTGGCCCTTTTAAAATCCCTACTTACCTTAATCAAAAATAAATGTTTATGTGATATTTGATTGGTTTATGTACAATGAAAATGACAATTATTGTCTTATTCTCAATTATTTTATATTAAATTTTAATTAATTGTTTTCTAAGGATCAATGATATCCATCTTTTTCCCTCTGCCTAAATTAGCAATCAGTTAATCAAGAAAATGATTCTCCAAAAATAATATTCTTTCTTAAATGATGTAACTATTATTAAATATAATTCAAAATATAAACTGTTAACTAATTACTATTAATTATACATTCATTTATTTTTCCTCCTATTAAAATTTAATGTTTAAACATTCTCTCTTAAACCAAGAGATAAAATTGCATTGTATACACTTTTATCTCTACAAATATAAAAACTTTAGAGGATATAACATTCACTTCAAAAAATAATATCTTATATTAAGCTATAAGAAATTGTAACAATAAGATAATTTCAAAAGAGATAAAATTGCATTGTATACACTTTTATCCCTACAAATATAAAACTTTAGAGGATATAACATTCACTTAAAAAAATTATCTTATATTAAGTTATAAGAAATTGTAATTCCTATAATTTTATCTAACACTTAATTTCTAATGACGTGTTCTAGAAAATCTTAGCATATCTTTTCTAAATATAGCATACTTTATTACTTTATTAGATAATTAATTAACATAAATTATGATTTTTATTGTTATCTAACAACACTTTAAAACAGTAGTTACTTTAAAACAGTAGTTATCCTTGTTATTTGTCAAATAGTGTCATCGCTGAAGCAAATTTTGGCTTGAAATCGTTTGAAGCTTGCAGACCCTGTGTTTAGCATTAGGGTTTTAGGATTGTGGTGTTTTTTGTTCTGTTTTTACCTCCACAGCAATTTTTTGAATTTGTTCTGTAGTCGTGGAAAGAATTTCTTGGAGGAGTCAAATTGCAATGCTTCCAGCCAAAAAATTAATATATATTAATTATCACAATATCTTAAAATCAATGATGTATTATTCCATGCAATCATTCAGGCATTTGTTGACTTGGTGATTGTTGGTTGTGAAGTCCAACCATCACTTCCTCTTTATCTTCCCTTTCTCGTGACTCTTCATTTGCCCTGAAGAGAACATTATAGATTTTCATCTCAATCATTTGGATTAATTGATGACATATTGTATTTATCTTCCCTTTCTCATGACTTTTCATTTGTCCTGAAGAGAACATTATATATTTTCATCTCAATCATTTGGATCAATTGATGACATATTTTATTTTCACTGCTGCAAGTAATATGAGTGATTGCCCTACTTTTCCCATGGATGTAACCATACTTTAGTGAACCACCTAATCCTTGGTGTCCTGTACTTTGTTGTCTCTGTTTGCGTTATTTATTGTTGTTCTGTTTTTAGTTTGATCTTCATCTGCACTTTTAACTCAACAGTGATCTCATGAACTTCAATTTTTTCCATCTAACACCAGATTCATGACCTTATAGGTAAATCTTTATAATAGATCCTCTTTTACAACTCTATTTTTTATTTAACATTTCAGCAGTATCAAATTTTAGTTACAGATGTCAGAACAACAGAGAGGTTGTTTAGAGAAATAATTGAGAGATTGGGATTGCAAAACTTGTCAAATCTTAGCGCAGATTTTTTTTCAGTTGCTTATGAATTAATTCCTTGTACACAAAATTTAACAAATGAAAAAGTTGTTTGAAGAAAAGTTAAAGGCTTTGTATGAAAGACCAAAGAAAGATAAAATTTATTTCAATGAAATTCATCATTTTGGTGGGCTACAAGAGTGGCAATTTTTTTTTGTTGATTCCAACGTGTTAGTTTCCATTACAATATTCTAATGTGGGACTCTGCTTGGATTTTGCATCTTTTCAATCAAGTTATGGGCTTGTGTGTTATAGGAAAAGACTGCACATGTTCTTATTCCTCATTCTCATGTTGAATGCACAAAGGCTTAACTAAATATTGGGTTGGGAAAAAATTGGATCTCAGGCCTCAAAGCACACATGATAGTTGGAAAAAAGAAAAGAAAAGAAAGAGGACTTAAAAAATCTAACAAGTCAGGAAGTTGCAGTGTTGTTCATTTCTTTAAATACCCATGTTTCCCTGTGTTTTCCTCCACTTTCTTATTGGAGAATCTTACAAAATTAAAACTTCGAATTGTATCAGACCAAAAGGATTTAAACCCAAATGCAGCAAGGGTTTTTTTTCTCTTAAAATGTGCTTCTCTTCCGAGCCCATTAACCTAAATAATATAACTTCAAGATTTTAAATTAATAGCAACTGCGGACCACTATATAATAAATCTTTTAACTGTTGATCTGGTAATATTCATCTGAAAGTTTCTGGTGGATTTGATTGATTGAAAGTTTCTGGAGCATTTTATCAGTATCTAAGTTTGAAAACGGGAGCCATAAGCCATGCCTTTATATGCTTTTCTGTCAAGATATTCAACAGCCAGTGTTGGAAGATTGCATAGGGACATATACATAGTGTATATATGCCTTCTCTCCTTCTGCTAGTTCTTTGAAATTTCTATCCACAGCAACACTCTTTTCAAGTCCTTTATTAGGATTCTGTTTGTGATATTTCATATGTCTAGTCTGCTGAAGAAACGAAGCTGCGAGGATGAGACTCCACTAGATTCTGTAAAACGTTTCCACAGGCCCCCGGCATAGCAATAGGAATGAAATTATTCAACCCATTCAAAAAAAAATCTTTTAATATTTTCTAGTTACGAATATGGCAAGCAAACAACTCCATGCTAAGAGGCCTTCTACAATGGCAACAATGGCAACAAGGAGTCTCATGTTGACAGTTGCATTCATTTATTTTTCCTCCTATTAAAATTTGATATTTTAATATTTAAGATTATGAAGACACAATTTTTCCTGAACACGTCACTTCTCAATCACAAAGTCACATGAGACTATATTTAACATGTCTAGAATTTGGAACCATGTCCCATGCATGGGATCCGCTGGATAACTTGGTGGAATGATGCCATAACCCTTGCTTCATGCTTTCTCTGCATTGATGGGTGTTAGTTGGCTTGTTTCCGTTGCTACTCTTACAAGGCTACCACCGCCAAGCTTCACCAAGCCACCGCCACTTTGGAAGCGCAATCGTTTGATTCTATCGCTTAGTTTCACATAGCTCAGCAAGTTGCAAATGCTCAGTCAACACAGGGAGCCCAAATCAAGGCTCACTGGCTCAAGATTGGAGACAATGTCTCAAAAGAATTTTTTTAGGCTTTGGGTGTCTGTCATACTTCTCAATCCATTAAGCAAATTGGAGAGGGATAATAGCGCTTGCACAAGCTTCCTAATATTCTTCAAGCTTTTGTTCAACACTATGAACAAGTTTTTGTTGCCCAAAAGTATACTCCAGCTCAATCGACTACTTTACAACAGTGCCTCAATGTGGTATGCTGCCGGGTTTCCAATTCCCAGCGCACTCTTTTTGACCAACTTCTTACTAAAGGGGATTTGAGGGAGGCTATTTTTCCCATATCTAACGACAAGGCCCTTGGTTTGGATGGTTTTCCTTATGAATTTTATAAATCTTTCTAGGATACAGTGGGATAAGACCTTCATAAGGTCTATCTTAAAGCTTTTCCTTCCAAGTCCTTGGGAAACTTAATTAACAAGGGAAACATTAAGTTCATACCTAAAGCTGGTGATCCTAAAGAAATTTGCAACTAGTAGCGGATCACTTTGTTGAATGTTTCCTATAAGATCATTGCCAAGGCATTGGCTCTCAAGCCTAGACCTATGCTTCCTCAGCTAGTTTGTCCTGAGCAGACAGGTTTTATTAAGTCCAAATATATTTTCGATAATATTATTGTAGTGTGGGAAGGGATGGAATGGGCTCACCACTCCTAGTAGCCTGTCATTTTCCTCAAGATTGATTTTTCCAAGGCTTATGACCATATTGAATGGTTGTTTATCCTCGACATGCTTCAAGTGCTTGGATTTGGGCCTCGTTTCATCTAATCTATGTAGATATTGCTTGTTGATGTTTTAGCTTGTATCACCATTACTGGTCAACAATCCAAGCCTTTTGGGCTTCATCGGTCCATCCGTCAATGATGCGCTCTTGCCCCAACTCTTTATATTCTTGCTATAGAAGGATTTGGCTACCTCTTGGCTCATATGCAGTTTTCCAATCTTTTGTCAAGGGGATATCCCTTCTCAACTCTTCCCAGCAACTGGTTAATGGTCATTTTGTCAATGATTCTTTCCTTACTCTCATAGAGGAAGAAAATAATGTCAAGCAAGCCCTCCATTGCCTAGATATTTTTGCCAGGCTTCTGGTTTGAGCATTTAATGACAAAAGACTCAGTGTTATAGACAATCTTTTCTTCCCAAGCCAAATTGGTTAGACAATTTTGACTAGAAATGGATTGGGCATGGGAAGTCTTCTACTTTTTGGGCATTCCCTTTGTCTTTCAGGCCTCTCCTTCCAAGCTATTGATGCAAGAGCATCTGAGTCCACAAGTAATTTCAGCATCAACCAAAAATATTTCAGGTTTTCAGTTTTAGTTGCGCTTTGTCTTTCTTTTGTGTTGGTTTGGTTTCTTACTTCAGGAGGCAATTTCATATTATTTCAGCCAAGTTAAGAGCATCGTCATGTAGACAAGCTAGGTGGGTATCTCCAATTCCAATTTGGGGAAATTTGGATGAAAAATGGTTAAGTTATGACAAGTCAAAAATTTCTCTAGTTTGCAAACTATTCAGTTCACCGAGCCAACAATTCACCGATTGTATAGATTGTCGATTGAACCTCTGAAGAGCATTTGGAAGAGTGTTTTCTTTGTTATCAAAAAAGTTTGAAGTTTGAGAACTTTGTTGGCAAAACCACCAGTTTGCGAACCCTTAGGTTCGCCGATAAGCCATTTTGCTGATAAAGGCTTTAAGGAGTGGAGTTCACCGTTTCTTTAATTCGTCGATTAGCAATAAAGTTGAAGTTAAAACACTCAAAGTTCATAAAAACAATTGATGACTGAGTCCAAGGTTCGTGGGGTTGAAGATTTGCTGATAAAGCGTGTTAGCACAACCTAAGTTCATGAAGGGCCATTTTTTACCGACAAGGTGTATTGGGGAATGTCTAAGTTCCCGAACTTGAAAAGTCAGCTATAAAGGAACTTGATGGATATCGACAAACTCCCTAGTTTGCAAAACAAATAATTTGCCAATAAGCTTGTACCGGTGAAATCTTATGTTGGCAAACTTTCACTTTTGCCGACAACGTTCCTATATGGTGTGTCCGGACACCGAGGAAGATATAGATGGTTGTGAAGAGATAAATTGTCTATAGACTCGTGAATATAGGATTTGATCAAAAGGCGTTTATTATAATAATCGAACAGTATCATCTTAATCCATTGGGAAAATTTGAAATGTCAAGTGGTTATTTGGATACCTATCTGTTCAATTCCATAACTGAGTAACTCCATAATGGTTTAACTTCCACGCAGGAAAAATAAAAGGCAATTGTCATTGTTGTTAAGGGGGTAGGGTTGTGAGAGATTGTGGTAGTTTGTTCCTCTTAGAACAGAGGCGAGACAATAGTAGATAGGGGGCGATCTCTGTATTCATTGGAGAGCGATTTGGTGTTGTAAGCACATAATTGATTGAGTATTGTTGTATAAAGCTTAATGTTGAAGCTTTGAAGGCCAATGAGTTTGTAAATGAAATGATTTTAAAGTTAATAAAAGAGTTTCAGATTTGTGAATGAATTTATGCTTCTATTGTGTGTTACTGGCTGTATGACTGGGTAGTTTGATAAAACCCCCTTGTCTTGACTACATCAAGTGGTATCAGAGCAAGGCTTTCTTGCTAAGAGGAGATACGTTGCAGAGAATCTAAAGTATTGTCTCAAAGGGCTTGAGAAGGTATTTGCAGGTGTGAAGAGGAGTCCAACAATTACAGAGGATTGAAGGAGACGTTGGAATTGTGAGTAGAGGTTGTATTTTGAGAAAATTCCCCCGAGAAGAAGAGTTCCCAGAATGGAGGAAATGTTCGAATAATTTCATGCTGAAATGAGGAATGAGTTGAGAAATCTAGTTGTTGGATTGAGAAGAAACCTAGACTATGCGGAAGATCATGTTGATGATGAGGACGAAGTTGTAGAGGATGAACGAGAAAGAAAAACTGAATAGCCAGTAGATGCTGGAGAAGAAAGGTTCCTGAGAGCGCTTGCTAGAGTTGGAGGAGGTAACAAAATAGAAATTTCTATTTTTTTTGAAACATTGAATCCTGAAGAATTAGTAGATTGGATAGGAGAATTAGAAGAATATTTTGAATATGAGAACATTCTTGACCCTTAGAAGGTGAGATTGGTGCAAACAAAACTCAAATGACATGCTGCCCTATGGTGGAGGGATTTGCAAAAAGAATGATTGGCTAATGGAGATGTGAGAATAACTCAGTGGAATCAGATGGTTATTCGATTGAAAGCCAAATTTTTTCCTAGAGATTATGAGTTGGAAATGTTCAAAAAACTTTAGAATTTGGAGCAGAAGGATATGAGCGTAGGACTATACTGAAGAGTTTTATAAAATGGTAATTAGATCTGGGCATCATCAAATGGATAAGGAGAAAGTAGCCAGATATATCAATGGGTTGAGATTTAATATACAAGATGAGATGAGTATGTTGAAGATTTCTACACTAGAAGAGGCATATCAATATGCTTTGAAAGCAAAAGAAAAGATAGAAAGAAGACAAAAGAGTAATGTAAGAGGAAGAGAAAAATTCTCAAATGGGAGAGGACAAGGAAGCAGTGGCAAGGGAAAACAAGTTCAAGAAGAAACAAATTCAAAATGGAACAAGGAATCAAGTCAAGGAGCAAGAGGAAGAGAATACTCTACAAGAGGACATGGTAGCAGCAACAAATGGTTCCTTGGAAAGTGTTTTCAGTGTGGTGAGACGGGACATAGAGCTTATGAATGTCCACAATTACATTAGGAAAAGAGTAAGAAAAGTATGGCCAGAAATAACATGGTACAAGAAGATGAAGAGAGTGTGGCATCACCGAAAGTGGAAGAGCCTGAAGAAGGAGAGTCTTTAATGTTCAAGAGAGTGTTGATAACACTAGAAGTGAAGAAGGATGAAGAATCTCAGAGGAGAAGTCTTTTCAGAACTGTATGTGATTCTAGAGGTAAGTGTTGCAAAGTAATTGTAGATAGTGGTAGTACTGATAACCTAGTCTCAGAGGAAATGGTAGAAAAGTTAGGTTTGAAAAAGAGGAAACATCCTAGTCCTTATAAAGTTACCTGGTTGCAAAAGGAGAATGAATTAGTGGCAAAGGAACAATGCATGGTTAGTTTTCAGATTGGGTCATATAAGGATGAAGTCTTGTGTGATGTTATGTCAATGAGTTCATGTCATGTGTTGTTGGGTAGACCTTGGCAGTTTGATAGGGAAGGGATTTTACGATGGTAAAAGGAATTTGTATACCATTATGAAAGATGGGCAAAAGTATGTATTGTTGGCAACATGCTCAAGAGACACTGCTGATATGTTGGAGACTCAATGTTGTCATTGATGGCAACAATCAGACATGATTTGTAACAGTTCCTGAGACAAAGTTGTGTGTAGCCTTTTGGTCTGGAAAGAGTAACTTAGCCAAAATTGACTAAGTGTTGGTAGTTTACCAAGATAGTGATAGTAATTCAGTTGATACTCCTCTGCAAATGAAGATCTTGCTATGCGGTTCTAGTATGTTATACTTAGATGTTATACAATGTTGTATCCTAAGTTTCATGTCTTGACAATCTTTGGAAGTCATATTGTAAATTACCTAAGTCCGATAAGCAGAGTGCAGTGAGAAACAATGCAGAACACTTGAGTAATTCACTCTGCATTCCTCCGCTATTGGTTATCTCGATGTGCAATTTGAAGGTGTTGTAAACACATATGATAACTATCTAATTCCATATTTGCAGTATCTGAAGTCCACCGGAAGATCATCTACAAGCTTCCAAGTTTCGGCAATTAGTTTGACAGTGTTTAACTAAGACAGAGGTAACAGTTCTGAGATCCGCATATCACCACACAAGAATATTATGACATGTGGTTATGAAGGTATGATTGGTGATGTCTAATGAATGTTTGATGTGAATTTTGAAGTTTCAAGTGGTCCACTAGAAGTTATGATATGACAGACAATAAGGTTTAAGTGTGTACTTTGGGATAAAGCTGACACACAGTTGGATTGATGTGCGGTAAGGAGATAATGTTTAGATCATTATTCTAAGTGGTTCAATAATAGGTCCAAATCTATATGAAGATTCTTGAATGATTGTATGGGTTCACATTGTTGTTTGTGCAAAGGATCAAGCCGACAAGGTACAACTTTGGTATGCAAGTTTCATATTTTGCATGCCGACCCAGTTTTGGGATAATTCATGTTGCGGATACATATACTTGATAGATTTTGGTATTGGAGTGATGATATTGTGTGAATGAGGTACGAATTTGATGTGTATACGATCTTAGGCAATTTTGTGATCAGAAAAGAACAGTAAGGGCAGAAGAACGGAGCATATGTGAAGCAGAGCAGTAAAGCGGGGCAGATATAATGAAGACTTTTGAATCTATACATTGAGCTATCAATGGAACTGCATTTCAACATTCTGTAGATGCATTTGTAGCAATCCTCTCTTGGCAGTGAGCCACCCTTTCTCTCTCTTCTCTTCTCTATGGCAGTGAGCTTATTGCAGTGAGCACTTCTTTGGACAGTTAGTCCTTGGGTAGTGAGCCTTTTGTAATCCGGTTTTGATATCATAATATATTCTGAGCTAGCACTCACCATGGTTTTTCCCTTTTTGGGTTTTCCACATAAAAATCTTGGTGTCTATGTGTTATGACTTTGTGGCTACTTTTCTTATGCTTACTTTGCTTTCATGTTATTGAATTTGATAAATGGATTAATGAATATGTGAAATAATGGTTTTATAGAATATTGATTCACCCCCCCCTCTCAGTATTCCTTGTGTTCAACAATTGGTATTAGAGCGAGGTTCCTTGGAAGAAGCCTAATAGCTTAAGGAAGATCTAGGAAAGCATACTCATGGCAGCCAGAAGGTATCATGCTCCAGGCAGTGTCACAATTGATGATTGCACATATGTCAGTAATCAAGAACTAAAAACTGTTCTTGAAGATCTTGATAAGTATGAAGTAGATATCTGGGATTTGAAGGAAAATGTCAAAGAAGCTGATGAATGCATTATGAAACTAAGAGAGAAAGTTAAGAGATCAAAGGATAGGAGTAGAGAGCTAAGTGAACAGTTGAAAGCAGCAAATGATACTCTGAACAGTCTATCAATGTTAATTGAAGAAAAAGATAAGGTTGAGGAGCATTTGAATCAAGTTTTGAAAGACAAGTCTGACGAATGTGAAAAGTTGGCTAAAGATGTTGTGCTTATGAAGTATGACTTGGAAGTAGCTAATAGCTATAAAGAAAAGTTCAAAATAAGTTCTGCAAAGCTTGATGAGTTGATCAATAGCCAGAAATGCCCAGATGACAAGCAAGGTTTGGGTTTTGAAAGAGGAGAAAGTTCTAAATTAGGACAAATTAACACTGAGATGAAGAGAGTCAAAGGCAACCAGGTCTGGAATCATAGAAATAGACCTAGAAGACCTCCAGTCAGGCAACCTAATGCTCAAAGGTACCCATCTTTCAATGGCTATTGTTTCAAATGCAATAAGTTTGGTCATAGGGCCACTCAGTGTAGGAGCAGAATAAATCAAAATGTTCCATCATTTTCTGGTTAGTGTTTTAATTGCAAAAGAATTGGTCATAAAGCAAGTGAATGTAGGAGTGTGATAAGGAATGGTCTTAACAATGTAAGGAATACTCAGTCCTTCAATGGAAAATGCTTTGCATGCAATAGATTTGGGCATATGGCTAACCAATGCAAATCAAGAATGAATCCAATTAATGGAAGGAATCAAGGACAAAGGAATATTGTTTGCTACAATTGCAATAGACCTAGACATGTTGCAAAATTCTACAGAAGCAAGAATGTGAAAAGAAACTATTCTACAAAAGAGAAGAAAACAGAGCAGAGGGAAGATAAGGGAAAGAACAAAGTTGATCTGACAGAAACCAAGAAGGAAATGAGCAAGATCTAGATTAAGAAGGATGTTAAAGAGGTCAAGGATGGATCCACACCAACTTCTGGTGCAGATACTTCCTTCGGGAAGTAAATTGGGAGCTCTGGCTCAGAGGGAGCTTTTATTGAATATTCTAATCCCCTAGCCAGATAGTGGGTGCTGAGATCCAGCACTAAGGTATGAGTTAAAGTAGTATTGGATGAATCATTTGGAGAAGAAACTGGCAGAAAAAAAACCTAATGTGGCACATTGCGAAGCAATCTTAACCGATTGTGCCTAACAGTGAAGTGTTTGACAGCTTTTTGAGAACATTTATGATGACTAGGTTTTTGCATAACAAGGGTTAAAAAGGGGTGCATTCGAAAGACAAATCACTTTACATTCAAGATATCAAGTGTCCAAGGAGAACCAAAGCAGAATTCTAAGCGACTTCAACAATTTCCAATGATTCAAAACATCTCAGAGTGATTTCAAGTGAAGAAAACCCTAATTCGGTAAAAGAGGTATTTACAGTTTGAAACCCTACTGTGAACTTGTTTGAAATATTACAGAAATGGAGACACCACAAGTTATTGATATCATTGAGAGACCACAACCGAAATTTAAGAAACATCCATACAAATCTACGAAAGTCAATCCTGACGGTGCATTTTTGAAAGTGCCCTATGGTGTGATGGATGAGGAAGACATTAGGGCTTACATCCACATTGCCCTAGATGAACACAACAATAGAAAACTTGGGGAATTGCATATGAATCATTTGTGTGGCGAGGGATATGAATTGAAGGAGGAATACAAAGCCCTAGAAGAGAAGAAATTCGTACAATACATAGACATTCCATCATTTGCAAAGGACTCATGGGTCCGGTATGTATTGAACAGAATTCACGATGAGTTTATGTGGCTTAACACACCATTCATGATCACAAAAGATGCTATAAGGGTTTTTACAGGGTTGAACTCTACCGGTGTAGTGCTTGTGTTGAAGGGTGTGAAGAACTGCACCATGACGGAAGATATTGATGCTCAATTTGATAAAAGAGCTTTAACTATAAATACAATTGTCGACCATGCAGTTAGATTTGCATCCATGGTAATTGGTTACAAGATATACTTCACAAACCGGGAGAACTCTGTCTCTGATACAACCATCTACACTGCTTATGAGATGGTTAAGGAGAATGCAGATTATGACCTTTGTGAGTTGCACCGGCAACAATTAATGGAAAATATGAAGAAAACAAAAAAGCCTAAATATCCCTTCAAGTTTGGTACATTAATCATTTGCTTATTTTTCTATTTCATGCAAGAATTGCCAGGAATGAAAAACTTGTTTTGGTCTAGTAGTCAACTGGTTGCTGTACAAATTAGAAACCACTTGAATAGCATAGGAAGCTGGGATGCACATAATGCAGCCCTGTGGAGCTACTTCAAGAATTTTCAAAAGACAATGCAATCTAGGCAAAGAATACTGAAGAAAATAGTTGAGAAATACAAGAATGATATATATTTTATTGAAACAAAGATCAATACATGATGGAGGCTATTGAGCCTAGGACAGTCTGGGTCCTTCCAATGGGTTATGAAGTAGTTGAAAATATACTGGATGATTATGTTGAGCTCATGTTGAACAAACCTAGGGACACCGATGAGGCAAGGTTTGGTACCTATGAGGAATTATCTGTAAAAGTTAATGTTGAATTGAGAAAGCCAAAAACTTAGAAAAAGGTGAAGAAAATGGTAGAGGAATATGCTAAGAGCCATCGATTTACAAAAGAATAGATTACAAAAACAAGGACAAATGCTGAAGCAGAGAGGGAAGCAAAAGAGAAACAACAAGATGAACCAGTCAAGGCTCCGGAAGAACTTGAAAAGAGAACAAAGGAGCCTTCAGTAACAAAGAAGAGAACAAGAGCCTCAACTTCACAAACTGCATCTGCATCCTCCGGTCCCACACCCTCTGTGGAAGCACCTGCAAAGAAACCTATTGATGAAAAGCACAAAAGAAAGAAGAGCAAAGCCAAAAGGATGCATGTGAGTATAGGGGTTGATGATGAGGAAACTAAGATAGATGAGGAAACTGAGATAGATGAAGAAGTGAAGAAAATGAAAGTTGAGGCTACTAAATCCTCTAGGAGCACAAAGGAGAAGCCCTCTGGTAAGGGCAGAATCAGTAAAAAGCTAAGTCAAGATGAGCCTGAGAAAGGAGAAGCAACAATAAATCTGGAAGATGTCTTGAATGCTATGACAATCAATGGAAACCTAAAACCCATAGCACAACTGTATGATGATTATGATGATGCAGATAAAGACATCATTCAGACTATTGTAATCAGATATTTGGAGATGTACAACAAAGCTCTTATTGAGGTGATTACAGATCTCCCTGATAGCCTTGCAAGTATAATGTCTACCAAGAAGGAAGCAGTAATGGCAAAAGACTTGGAGACAAGAGAAAATACATTGTTGAAACTATGTCTAGATGTAACTCTTGAGGAGAAATCCAAAGTCTTCAAGATCCTTGGAGGTAAAATTGAAATAAAGAAGAGAATTAACACTCTAATGTCTAGGGAGATAGAAAATTTTGTGAAGGACACAGAACAAATAATACTTGATAGCCTAAGGTATCTTAACATCCCAAACATTTATGATAAAGAAGAACAAAATGTTGGTGATGACAGTTCTCTACCAGAAGTCAGTCCTGATCAAGGTTTAAATCAAACAAAGACTCCTTCGGTAAGCCTAGGAAAAGGTGAAGAAATGAAAGAGAAAGAAGAGGATAAATCTCCTGAGAATGTTGAAACCCCTGCGGAGCAAAATGAAGCTGATGATCAAGAGGATGAACAAGCTGAGAAGAGCCCTCCTCCGAAACAAAACATTGATAAACAAGAGGCTGTGTACCTAGAACCGTTGAAGCAGAATCAAGAAGAAGTGTCTGATGATATGGCAAGAGACATTGTTGCCACACAGGATCTGGTAAATACTATCAAGGAATTTTTGGAGAAGCAATAAGGAACACAAGTTTTGGATGCATCTGAGTTTCTGTAAGGACTAATAAACTTGGCCTCAATGTCACCTCTACAGAAGTTCAAATTAATGTCAATTGTCCAAGCCAAATCTCAGGAAGAAATCTTGAGGTCTCATATTCAGGACAATGAGCTCATTGATAAGGCATCTGATGTATTGGAGAAATTGATGCCTGGACTACAGAAAGATACAACATTTGCACCATCTGAGCAACTTAAAAAGCTCATAAACTCTGTAAGTACTCATTTTGAATCTTTTGAAACAATGGCAAGTACTAAGGTTAGAGCAGAAATCAGTGATAAGAGGCTATTTAAGCTAAAGGATAAGTTAGCTAAAGATGCAATTTTGTTAGATAATAACATAAAGAAGATAGAGTGTGCTATTAAGGAAGCATGTGACATATACAAATTTTTCTTATCATGGCCTGAGACCACTAAGGAAATGGAAGAAAAGATCAAAGCTATGGAACTTCAATTAGTGAATATTTCTAAGTCTTATGATCTGGCAGTTGATTCCATAAGCAATAAAGAAATACAAGTTGTAAATATTCATAATAACATAAGTAGTTTGATGAGCAAAAAGGAAGAAATGAAAAGCAGAATGTGCCAATTAAGAGGTTTAATAAGCCCTAAAATTGAATCAATGACAAGTCTAGTTGCTAAAGCCTTAAAGGTTAAGGCAATAACTGATATACCTACTAATGTGCAGAAGGCAGAAGACTTAGTTTTTCAGATTAATGGTAACATTCAAATCTTGAACAATGCTAAGAATAGGTGGGATGGAGAACTAGCACAATTAAAGATTATTTACAATGATATCCTTTCACCCACAACTAACTAAATTGAAAGATTGTATTTGTACATATGCAATAGAGTATGACAGTTTTGAAGCTTTGACACAATTTTGACACTTGTACATACACCTTTGCCATTGATGTCAAATGAGGAGAAGAAAACCAATGAAAAATAGCCAAACATCTGAAGGGGAGAAGAAAATTAGAGTGTACAAGTAAGGGGGAGCAACTTAATCATTTTTCACTAAGTGTTGCCATCAATGCCAAAGGGGGAGATTGTTGGCAACATGCTCAAGAGACACTGCTGATATGTTGGAGACTTGATGTTGTCATTGATGGAAACAATCAGACATGATTTGTAACAGTTCTTGAGACAAAGTTGTGTGTAGCCTTTTGGTCCAAAAAGACTAACTTGGCCAAAATTGACTAAGTGTTGGCAATTTACCAAGACAAGGATAGTGATTCAGTTAGTACTCCTCCGTAGATGAAGATCCTGCTATGCAATTCTAGTATGTTATACAATGTTGTATCCTAAGTTTCATGTCTTGACAATCTTCGGAAGTCATATTGTAAATTGCCTAAGTCCGGTAAGCAAAGTGTAGTGAGAAACAGTGCAGAACACTTGAGTAATTCACTCTGCATTCCTCCGCTATTGGTTATCTTGATGTGTGATTTGAAGGTGTTGTAAACACATATGATAACTATCTAATTCTAGATTTGCAATATCTGAAGTCTACAAGCTTCCAAGTTTCAACACTCAGTTTGACAGTGTTTAACTAAGATAGAGGTAACATTTCTGAGATGGATGCATATCGCCACACAAGAATATTATGACTTGCAGTTATGAAGGTATGATTGGTGTTGTCTAATGAATGTTTGATGTGAATTTTGAACTTTCAAGTGGTCTGCACTAGAAGTTATGATATGACAGACAATAAGGTTTAAGTGTGTACTTTGGGATAAGGCCAACACACAGTCAGATCAATGTGCGGTAAGGAGATAATGTTTAGATCATTATTCTAAGTGGTTTGATAATAGGTCCAGACCTATATGAAGATTCCTAAATGGTTGTATGGGTTTGCATTGTTGTTTGTGCAAAGGATCAAGCCGACAAGGTACAACTTTGGTATACAAGTTTCATATTTTGCATGTTGACCCAGTTTTGAGATAATTCATGTTGCGGATATATATGCTTGATAGATTTCGGTATTGGAGTGATGAGATTGTGCGAATGAGGTGCGAATTTGATGTGTATGCGATCTGAGGCAATTTCGTGATTAGAAAAGAAAAGTAAGGGAAGAAGAACAGAGTATATGTGAAGCAGAGTAGTAGAGCAGGGCAGATATAATGAAGACTTTTGAATCTTTATATTGAGCTATCAATGGAACTACATTTCAGCATTCTGTAGATGCATTTGTAGCAGTCCTCTCTTGAAAGTGAGCCACCCTTTCTCTCTCTTCTCTTCTCTATGGCAGTGAGCCTATTGTTGTGAGCACTTCTTTGGACAGTGAGTCCTTGGGCAGTGAGCCTTTTGTAATCTAGTTGTGATATCATAATATATTATGAGCTAACACTCATCGTGGTTTTTCCCTTTTTGGGTTTTCCACATAAAAATCCTGGTGTCTATGTGTTATGACTTTGTGGCTACTTTTCTTATGCTTACTTTGCTTTCATGTTATTGAATTTGGTAAATGGATTAATGAATATGTGAAAGAATGGTTTTATAGAATATTGATTCACCCCCCCAGTATTCCTTGTGTTCGACATGTATTGAGTTCGGTCAAAGAGAAGACACAGCAGATGAAAGAGAGCAATTCGATAGTTTGTTGCAATTCTGACAAACAACCTCTATAGGTGACAAGAGAGATTGGGAGTGACTCAATGAAGGGTTCCATGAAGGGGACTACAGTTGAAAATAAAGGGAGTGGTACTGGTGGTGTGCAACAATAGCATAAAGTTGTGGCCAACAGTGTGAATATTGTGAGTATTGAACAAGGAAGTGGTAGTTTGGAGAGGAAACAACACAAGTCACAGTTTGAACGCTTGGAATTTTCTCATGAGAGGTGTAGCCCAAGAAGTGCAAGTGGAGTTGAAGTATTTTAGCAAGTGATGAAGAGGAGAGGTCAAGTAGATAAAGAGGAGGTTTGGATAAAGAACAAGCATGTGATCATCATCCCAAGCACTTTAAAATGTTCATGAGTTTTCCAACTCATGAAACATTTCACTTACCCAATGTGTCTGATGCAGGAGCATCCGAGTCCACAAGCAATTAGCATCAGCCAAAAATATTTCAGGTTTTCAGTTTCAATTTTAGTTTAGTTTTAGTTGTGTTTTGTCTTTCTTTTGTGTTGGTTTGGTCTTTTACTTTAGGAGGCAATTTCATATTATTTCAGCCAAGTTAAGAGCATCATCGTGTAGACAAGCCAATTGGGTATCTCTAGTTCCAATTTGGGGAAATTTGGATGAAAAATGGCTAAATTATGACAAGTTGAAAAATTCTCCAGTTCACGAACTGTTCAGTTCGTCGAGCAAGCAGTTCTCTGATTGTACAGATTGTCGATTGAACCTTTGAAGAGCATTTGGAAGAGTGTTTTATTTGTTGTCAAAAAAGTTTGAAGTTTGAGAACTCCGTCGGCAAAATCACGAGTTTGCAAACCCTTAGGTTCGTCGATAAGCCATTTCGTTGATAAAGGCTTTAAGGAGTGGAATTCGCCATTTCTTTAATTCATCAATTAGTGATAAAGTTGAAGTTAAAACACTCAAAGTTCATAAAAATAATTGATGGTTGAGTCCAAGGTTTGTGGGGTTGAAGATTTGTCGATAAAGCGTGTGTCAGTACAACCTAAGTTCGTGAAGGGCCATTTTTTACTGATAAGGTGTGTTGGGGAATGTCTAAGTTCCCGAACTTGAAAAGTCATCAATAAAGGAACTTGATGGATATTGGTAAACTCCCTAGTTTGCAAAACAAATAATTTGCCGATAAGTTTGTATCGATGAAATCTTATGTTGGCGAAGTTTCACTTTTGCTGGCAACATTCCTATATGGTGTGTCGGGATGCCAAGGAAGACATAGATGGTTGTAAAGAGATAAATCGCCTATGACTCATGAATATAAGATTTTATCAAAAGGTTCTTATTATAATAATCGAATAGTATCATCATTAATCCATTGGGAATTTTTGAAACATCAAGTGGTTATTTGGATACCTGTCTATTTAGTTCCATAACTGAGTAACTCCATAATGGTTTAACTTCCACATAGGAAGAATAAAAGGCTATTGTCATTTTTGTTAAGGGGGTGGGGTTGTGGGAGATTGTGGTAGTTTGTTCCTCTTAGAACAGAGGCGAGACGATAGTAGATTGGGGGCAATCTTTGTATTCATTGGAGAGTGATTTGGTGTTGTAAGCACATAATCGATTGAGTACTACTATAGAAAGCTTAATGCTAAATCTTTGAAGGCCAGTGAGTTTGTAAATGTAATGATTTTGAAGTTAATAAAAGAGTTTCATATTTGTGAATGAATTTATGCTTCTGTTGTGTGTTACTGGCTACATGACTGGGTAGTTTGATAAAACCCCCTAGTCTTGACTACATCAGCTATGGTAAGTGATTGTCGATAGAATTGAAAAGAAGCTCAACTATTGGATCACTAAGCCTCTTTCTTTGTCTAGTAAGTTCCAAATTTGCTCTAAAATCTTGGCCGCCACTCATGTCTATTATTCCTCTTGTTGGGTTCCCTCCAAGGCTTCCTATTTGAAAATTAAAAAATTACTCAGAGACTTTCTCTAGGCTTCCAGTGAAAGGGAACCAAAGCTTCCATCATGTTTCTTGGGAATTCTATTACATTCCTCATGAAGCTGGTGGTTTAGGTCTACTCTCTATCCATTCACAAGGCATTGCCTTATGCACCAAATGGATTATTAGAGCCTTAGAGGGCAATGAAGCCTGGAAAGTTCTCATCAGACATTGTATTAGTTTCGGTGTGCATTCAAGCTGACTAGCTTGGAAAGGCTTGGATTTCCCACTCTCCTCACCATGAGAGAACTCGTCAAGATTCATGACACTTTTGTCATCAAGAGCATTTGGAAAGACTGCAAAGCTATTAAGCCTTGGCTTCTTTGGGCAGGTAATGATTTTCATAGTGGCCTTTCTATCAATCAGTAGTATATTTGGTGGTCTCCAGTCTTCTCTTATCAAGACCGCTCTCTAGCTAAAGTGTCATGGATTCAAAAATTGAAGTTCTTTAAAAGGGACGTTTGAATGCTACTAGATTTCATAAATAGAGCCACCAAGAATTTCTTTTCTTGGCCAAAAATTTCTTTTCTTGGCCAAAAATTTAAAATAAAATTTAATCTTGTTAATCAAGACCAGGAGACTTTTCAGTCCATGATTGATGTCATTCCTCCCCAAATAATTTATAAAATTGGGGTTAGATCTTTTAAACCTTAGTGGAAGGATTGGAAATGGCATCCAAATACACCATTTCAGAATTTCAAGCCTTGCAAAGGCTATTTGTGGTTTTCTCCCCATCTTCCTATAGTGGATCAGTTGAATCATCGCTAACAACATCAATCCTCTCCTGGTACATGGCATCACCAGTTCTAGTGTATCTAGTCAGCTATTCTAGAGCTTAAGTTGGCCCATTTTTTTGTCCATTCTTTACCAACACCTTCCTCTTGGTTCTCATTTGGCCCATGTATCAAAATTCTTAATCCCCATTGTCCATTATGTGGATAGATTGAGAATCTCAGGCATCTTTTTCTATTTTGTCCCAAAGCTCAAGAAGCTTGGAATTGGATTCATGCTTTCTTCAAGCTCTTCTGACCTACTCCTTTTTCTTGGCATATGGTTTTCCTTGGGGACTGGCCTTGTCTCCCATTCGAGTATACCTATACTTGGCATACTTTTAGGGTGGAAATTCACTTCAGTATTTGGAAAGATAGAAATGTAGCTCTCTTTACAAGTTTCTTTGTTGATGTTTATTTCTTTTTGTATACTAAATCCATGATTTTCTCTAATGTTCTTGTGCAAATTTAGGTGCAAGCTAGTAAAGTTGCACTTGAGGTTGCTCATCTTTAGGATCTTTTAGACCATTAGGGAAATGCTCCCTACACTATTGCTAGAATTTTGTATGATCCCTCTTCTCCTTCTCGAGGGGCTTTAGCATGGTTGTAGCTAGTCTACAAGGAGGGATAGAGTCTCCCACTCTCATGGCTCCCAGCCTCTAGATCCCAAAGATAATGTAGGTCATAGTAGATGGACTCAACCTTCCAGGCCACCTTCTACCTCCTCTCATGGGCATGGTGCTCCTGACTAGCTTGATTCTAGCAAGTTTACTCACCTATGGTTGGCCATTTCTTTGGTCCATGCTCAACAACCCTCGGATGATGCTCTTGAAGAGGAGGGTGCTCTCATCGATTGGGAGCCTATTGATGATTTAGTCCCAGGAGATGTTTGGAATCTAGATAATAAAGACCCCCCTTCTTCTAGCATTGCTTTAGCTGCTTAGCTATGTTTGGACTTGGCCCTTTTTGATTCTCATCTTTGTTTTGGACTTTGTCCTATTTAGACTATGTGAGTGTGCCTCACTACCACCCTCCTTTTCTTTTGTGAATATTGTACTATTACTTTTTTAATAGGAAGTATTCATTAAAAAAAAAATCTTTTTAATTTCTTACTAAAAAATTGTAGAAAATCTATTTTTATTTCTAATTGAATAAATTAAAAACTACTTCATTACCATATGTTTCTAATTTTTGTTGGAGTTATTTTTTTAATGTATTGTTTTTTTTTATTTTTAAGTTGCAAATCACATATTATTAAGGTTTTTTTTAAGAATTCATATTATAAATTTTAGAAAAATGGGTTATTCCTCTATTTGGACACTTGTTCCATAATGTCATTTGAAGTGGGAGCTTAGTATATAAGAAGATGTCTAATTACCATTATATTACTATTTTATTCAATTTAATTTTTAATAAATAGATTGAATAATTGAATTATCTTAAAAAGTTAATTGTAGTTAATATTATAAAGAAATAAAAATATTTTATATAATTTAGTTAGATTAATTAAATAAATGTAACTAATTAATAAATAATTAGATAATAGAGTTTGAATAGATAATAGAAGAGAAGTAAATGTGATAATTAGATAGAAGGATAGGTGTATTTAGTTCTAGGATCAACTCAATAGATAAATGATACTAATATTATTCTAAATCAATTTGTCATTGTCAAAAAATAAATTGTCTTAAATGTTTCAAAGTCTAAACTACCACAAAAAATGATACAAATTGATCTCGAGCCCTACGAGTTCAATTCTAACTACCATGAACTTAATTTGACACATGGATACGATCTAAACCACACGTAATTGATCTAATGTAGAAAGTACATAAAAAGATCTGCTCAACCTTACCTTTAAGATAACTAAATGTATCAAGGTAGTGACTAGAGACATCATTAAGGAGCTTGCTAACTCAATAGGTGAACAACTTGTCCTAGGTCAAACCCATTGGAGAGTACAAGAAGAATCATTATATCCTTTTTAGTGAAAATCTCCACATGAATAAAATAAGCACAAACTATGCCAATAGGTGAACAAGTTCTCCTAGGTCAAACCCATTAGTGGATTAAAATAGTGAAAAGTGTGCAACAAGCAACTTCTACCACATGATTAAAATAAGCACAAATTACAAGTTGCTTTAACTATCTACAAAAAATGAGAGAACGGATAGGAAATTCTAGCTATTCAAAAAGTAGTACAAAAAACTCTATGTAATGTGAAAAATGAGATAAGGGTTCACATGATGTGGCAATGCAATAAAAATCTACATGATGTGGTAATGTAATAAAAATCCATGCAATGTGGCGATGTGATGCTGTAAAAATCCATACAATGTGGTGATGTGATAAAACTCTATCTAAATACAATGGTGAGCCTCTATTTAGCACAAGACATCATCTAAAATCTCAACCATGAAATTTGTTAGTGATAATATATGTCCCCCTAGAATAGGTTGCATCATGTATAGATGCAAGGAATTGGAGAAGAGGGGAAAAAATATTTAGATATAGTGATAAAAGGTAAAAGTAAAAAAGGAACTGAGTTAGATGTTGTTATGTAAGCACAACAAGCATGCAATAATATCTATGGATAACATTGTGTAAGCACACATAAGTAGGAAATAGAAGTGAAGGCTTGTGTACATATGGTTGTGTTGATGGTAAAAATGGCATGTCAACTTTGGGATAGTAAAATATTTATAAATCTCTCCTAAAAAGATAGATATCTCTTCAAGGTTTATATATTCAAGTCGTGACTTACTAAAACACCTCAGAGGTCTATGTGTACTACTCCAATTCAAGGGATTTTTTGAGAAATCCTAAACAAGTATCTCACTAGGTCATATTAACAAACTATTTTCATAATGTAACTTGAAGTCTTGTCTTCTTTTGTTTTATGTAAGATAATAACATTAAAAAAATTTAGATGTTAATCACGTACAAGTTACTTTTAAAATCAATTTAACCTTTTCATACTCAAATCAAAATGATAAAAAGTCCTAAACTAAACCCACTTTAACCCAAAAAAATTAAAAATTTCAAAATGGTCAAGGGTTAGAAAGATTGAACCTAAGTTTTCCTGAGCATAAATTCTAGATTCACAAGATGGATAGATCAACTATGTGACCTTAAGCAATAGTGTTCATCATCATGCAGCTACTAATCTACTTAGTATAAGATCAAAAATTGCATACCCTACAATTTTAACATTACAAATTGTCCTTGCTTTAGTGTCCACTCTTGTAGCATGTTATAGGATCATTTTATCCTAGCCTTAGCCTCTTACCTACTCCTAGTGCCAACATTGTGTTGTGTGTTTGTATGTTCAACCGTATTTCATGTATTGTCATGTGTTCCCTTGTGTTTGTGTTATAATTTGTTCCCATCCTATAAGTCTTTGATCATGTTGTACTTAGATGCTAGTGTGGTGAATAGATGTTTGTGCAACGGGCTACTATCCTATGATTGTACATTCATACAACGTCTAGTTCTCTCACCTTGCCAATTCCCTTTCAGCTTCCAAATATTTTTTTATAACCATCCTTTACCTATTTTTTAGAAGTTAAACAGACACCTTTGTATTTTGAATTACTATTGAGCTTCCCTCTCCTCATTCCAAGATTGAATTATCATTCTTCATGCAAGCTTGATCTCTCCAAGACAACCCACAATATCTTGCACATTCTACAACACATTGCAACATTCTAACACTTTGTTGCACCACCTCAAGCCTCATGAGCATCCTCTATTGTCTTCATGGTGATTAGTTTTCTATTCTTTATTCTTCTATGTTTGTTTACTATTTGGTATATCTCTATTTCCTTTGGGCATTATGGACCTATCACCTTTTTCCTTTCTCCTACCATACACACTAGGGTATTTCTCCTCGTAGACCAGGGTTTAATGCTTAAATAGATTTATTCACTTTATCATTGTTGTTCTTAGTCCTAGATACACATAGGCTAAGCACACACTCTCTCCAATCTCCATTTTATATTTGACTACCCGTGGAGGTTGAAAGACCAAACTAGGGGCTTGACCATTCTTGGCAAGCTCCCAAGCAATCCCAACCATTTTCCTTGCCCCAGCTAATAGGTTCTTTTGAAGACACAACCACACAAAGGTTTTATTTTCTCTCTTTCTCTTCTCTATCATTTTGATATTTTATTTAAAGGGTAAAAGTTTAAAACTGTGTCCCACTTTTATAAAGGAAATGGCCAACACGAATACAATTTTTCAACATGGAGCACCTAAAAGTGACATGTATGTTTTGAATTTTAAAATGATATAAACTAATGAAATATGGTACTCTTAGTGTAGTTTATGTTTTTTTATAAATTAGATGGATATATTTTTTTATAAATTTAAGAGTATTTTAACTGTTGAAAATTTTTCAAAAAGTGAGGTCAATGGGACATAGCTCTTAATATAGTAAATTTAATTTTTTCTTTGATTTTTCCCATTTAGCTAACTTGAATATCTAGTGCATGGAAAAATAATATTTTTTATGAATATTTATTTTTAAATAATTTTTTAAGGTCAAGTTTACTCAAAATGTCATATTTTCAATGGGATATAGCTTTCTATCTAAATTATTTATCATAAAATATAAATTATACACTTTTGGGGAGGATTCTCTCATCTAGTGCACCATGTTTTAAAAAAAAAAAAAACATTTTAGTATTTTTTTAAATTTCTAAACAACCTTGTGTTTGATTATAACGACCTAGTTATAGTAAATTAAAAAAATTAATAATAAAATGAATTAAAATATTAAAAAATATATTGTCAGATTCTAGGCTTTGAGCCCTACCAAAAGGTATTTTCAGATTTTCATGAAAATATTCTTGGTTGGAGAAATCAGGATAGGTCCATATCGACTTAATCAGATTTTAGTTTGTAATAGATGGTGTTTGTAATATTTGATGTTTGAAGATAATACAATTTAAGTCTCTCAAAGTGTTGTTTTCAAAATGGTATTAGATCCATGTCTAAGTTTGGAAGTTGAGTGCATTTATGAAAATTTCTAGAATTTAGTTGAATATATAAGTTAGTTGGTTGACAAAGTAGTGAAGACCACAAAAGTAAGTCCCATTTGAAGGCTAGGAGGAGCCTTGCAAGGGCAATTATAAGCCAATAGAAATGTAGTTGCATCTCAAGCTCAAAACTTGATATTCTTCACAAATTTTAAGTAAGTTTTGCCTTTACTTGCAAGATTAGATTGATAGGGATATGAGACCTTGTGTTGGGTCTAGTAATACTACTTCCATTCATCCTTTTTAGAACTACTATGAAGATGAAGAAATTACTGTTAATCCTAATGGATCTTTTAAATTCTAAGATATCAATGTTAGTGATCTCTACTGTGAAAAGGGAATTAAGGCCAAAATGCTTAAAATTGTAAAATGGTTAGAAGCAAATCTTCAAGTTAAAGGAATGGGAATTAGACCTATCTATTTTCCCTTTGTCATTCTTGAAGATGTCCAAAGATGAAAGTCTAAAGGATATTTCCATGTCTATTTCTCTTATGTTGACATTATTGTTCACCCACAATTCAATTATGACATAGGAGATAAATATTTTGCTACTCTAATAGATACCTATTGTCTTATATGGGAGCACGTTGTAATAGATCAATTTAGAGGAATTCTTATGGTAGATGGAAAACTAAAAGTTGGACCCAATTTCACTTTATCCTTAGAAGACGAACACATAATGTTCAACATTTTGCCTACTTCTAGAGGTTAATGGTGTGCAAATAGCTACTAGATTTGTCTACACCACTTTAGGTGGAAGGTGTGTTTATAGATTATTAAATACTATTTTCCCTCATAATTTTCCTACTGGAGTATCTTATCTTGAAGGATCTTCAAATCTATAACTAGATTATAGAAGACACATAGATCATACAAGTTTTCATATAGCATTCCTTATCATTGAACAATTCATTAGAAGAGAAACCCCTAGATTCTATGATCTTAGAATTCCTTCTAATTCATTGTTTTTCTAAAATACATCATCTTCGCAAGAGGAGGATATCCACTATAGAGATCCTTACCTCACCAAACCAAAAAAGCCAAGAATAGATTCAAGGAGAAGAGCTGGATAGAAGATCTGTAAGAAGATATTCTATAGCATCCAATTTAATGACCATGTTGAGAATCCCAAGAGCCATATCTCTAATGCCTAGCACCAATAAAAATCCATTCATAGATTACAACCTTGATGAAGTAGGACCTAGCTGAAGCCAATTATAGACTATCAACACAAATAGAAGAAGCTTTTCAATAAATCCTTACCAATCAAATGTTTCTTTAGCCACACTCTCATATTTGAGTAGCAATCCCAAATTAATGGATAGAGTAGCCAAACAAGTAAGCCTAAAATTGTCTCTCACTCCAAAAGATGAAGAACTTGAAAATAAAATAAGACAAATGAGAGATATAGTTGGTATGATTAGAGAAAGATTACCCCTGGAACTAATCAAGAAACAAAGTCTGAATATGAGATTGAAATAGGAAATACTACTAAGAAAGTAGTTAGTTATAAATTGGGTAGATGGATAACCCTAGAAACCTTTATTATTCTAAACATAGACAAGAAAACATGGGGAACATATTCAGCTAGATTACATACAAGAATCAGAAAGAATCAAAAGCTTCAAAGGCTTAAATAAATTGGTTGGCTCAATGATAGATTTATGCCCAAGAAAATATAGATGACATAAATCTTGTAACACAACAAATACCTTGGCTAAAGTAGAAAATTTCCAGAGGGAAGTTTCCCGGGCCAATGCCCAAAGTATGAGAACTTATTTAGAAATAGCAATATTAGCCCATAACCTAAGGAGAACATAATCTATGGTGAACAACATATCATCCCAACAAACTAGGTGTGAAGACACACTAGATCATCTAAATGAAGAACAAACCAAGACTATGGAAAATCAAGAGAAAATTCTAAAAGAAATTATAGAAAACAAATCTCTATTAGATTCCATTTCTAGAAGATTGGAAAAGGTTAGATCTTATGCTACGAAAAAAAGAGTAACTCAGGTGGAGCATGACAGTTCTAATGAAGAACAATCCTTAGCAATTATAGAACAGAAACATTTACCTATAATAGTAAAAGCTAAAGAAAAGGCATCCAGTCCTGAGGAAAAGAGGACTACACTAGCTAAATCTATTGAAAGAAAAGAAACTAAAAAGAAAACTAAAAAATAAGATTTATTCAAGGAATTTCATATTAAAGTTGTCTTAGAAAGTAAAAAAGACTAGTTAGAAGAAATAGGAGTTAGAGAAGAACTCCCATAACTTATCTATGTAGAAAATGATGAGACTGATGATGAATTCATCTTAGAATGCCCTGACCAAGAAATGTCTGATGAAGAAATATTAGAAACCCTGTGGTAGAAGACATTTCAAATAATATAGATGATTTGCTTGAAGAATGGGAAACAACTAGAAAATTTGTTTTAGGAGAAAGCAATGATGTCAATATTAAAGACTCAATTGATGAAGTTGTAGGACTAGGATAGTTCAAACACATATCAACTAGTGGATTTATTCTAAATATTTACAAAATAATAGATCCATATGATGTTCTTTGCACATGGTTTGAAATTTTGAAGAACTTATTTGATACTAAGTCTAGTTGGACCAATCCATAGAAAATCTACTATGCTACTAAAGAAGTTGCAAAGCTTGAGGTAGAGGGATAGGACTATGAAGTACACTAAATAATTTCACAATTTGATTATTGGGATGACACATAGTGAGACAAACAAAGAAACATTTACAAGGTACATCAATGGATTGAGAGAATGTATCCAAGAATAGCTAATTTTGGTTAGGTTGACCACCATAGAAGAGGCATACCAATTTGTAATCAAAGTAGAAGACAAGTTGAACAAGAGGTGCGAGAGCCAACAAAATTGATAAAGAGGAAGAGAGGAGAGACCCCAGAGAGAGAGATCATGGTGTGGTGATAGAAGATCATACCAGGAAGATAGGAGAACTAACAATTTCTACCATAGAGATAGTGGCACTTACCACAATGAAGATAAGATTTGCAACACTTACCGCAAGGATAGAGGAGAAGGTGATACATATTGCAAATGGGTACTAGAAAGGGAGAGGAGGATATAGGAGAAATGAGAGAAGACCCTTTAGGGAACATGTTTCAAATGCAGAGAAGAAGGGTACATAGTGTTTGAATGTTTTCAAGGTCAAGGAAAGTAGGCAAAAGGTTGTGCTAGATCTGCATTTAGGGAGGAAGAACCCTACATATCATATGAGTTGTATGATGACCCTAAATATGGAGAATCACTAATGATGAGGAGAGACTTGTTGAAGTGCTATGAGGAAGAAGGGCCAATGCATTTAGAAAGAACTTGTTCAAAACTAGATGTAAAGTTGGAGGAAAGTGTTGTAAAGTTAGTATTGATAGCAAAAGCACAGATAACCTGGTATTAGAGGAAATGGTTGAAAATTTGAACTGGAAGAGACAAAAACATCCCAAACCTCTACATGATTGCTTAGTTGAAAAATTAACATAAGGTAATGGTCAATGAGCAATGTTGGGTAATATTCAAGATAGGAGGGTACCATGATAAAGTCTTAAGTGATACAATGTTGATGGAAGGGAAAACACATACTATAACAAGGGATAGTTTGAGACATAGGTTGATGCCACTAAAAGATAGAGAAGATCAGTTTTGTAGCAATGATAAGATATGTTTGGTGGATGGAAAGAAGCTCTTGGATGAACTAAGGCATGAGAATGTTTTGCTTTGATTCCCAAGGCATGAAGCACCATAGATGTGGAAAACACCACTACAAGTGATGGGAAAGTGCTCCAAGAGATCTCAAAGCTATTGACAGAGTATAAAGACATCATATCACACAATATGCTAGAAGGGTTGCCACTAGTAAGGAGTATCAATTATCACATGGACCTGATTCTAGGAGCTAGTCTACTAAATAAAGCACTACATAATGACACCAACAAACAATGAGCTAAATAGGTAGGTGCTTGAATTATTGAGGAAGGGTCTGATCTAACAGAGTTTGAGCCCATGTGTGATACTAGTGGTATGGAAAGGATAGTGAGTGCATAATGTGTACTAATTCTAGAGTCATCAATAAGATCATTGTAAGGTATAGATTCCCCTTCCCAAGGATTGGGAATATCATGGACTAAAGTACTTCACCAAGATTGACTTGAAGAGTGGTTACCATCATATCAGAATAAGAGAGGGAGATGAATGAAAGACAACCTTCCAGACTAATAAAGGATTGTATGATTGGATGGTTATACCTTTTATATTGGCCAATACACAAAGTACATTCATGTAGTTGATAAATGAGGTATTGAGGAAATTTTTGAGTAAGTTTATAATAGTTTACTTGGATGACATTATGATTTTTATTAGGACTAAAGAGGAACACCTAGAGCATATTAGGTTAGCATTGCAAAGGTTGAGAGAAGGAAATTTGTTGATCAATTTGAAAAAGTGTAGCTTCATGAAGGAAGAATTGGTGTATTTGTGATTTGTGATCTCAACTGAAGGTTTGAAGATAGATCCAAAGAAAGTCAAAGCTATTGTGGAGTGACCTTCACTAGCAAATATAGGGGACGTAAGATCTTTTCATGGATTTGTAAGTTTCTATAGAAGGTTCATCAAGAATTTTAGTAACATTTGTACACTATTGACTAAGAAAATGAGAGGGGACAAAAGAGAATTCAAATGGACTACCAGAGTAGATAGGAGCTTTGAGTTGTTGAAGAAGAAGGTGATAGAATAGCTAGTGTTGGCCCTACCAAATTTCAATAAGATATTCCAAGTGGATTGTGACACAAGTGGAAATGCAATTGGGGTGGTACTAGGCCAAGAAGGAAGACTAATAGCTTATTTTAGTGAAAATTTGAATGATGCTAGGAAGAGATATTTAGTGTATGATCAAGAATTTTATGCCATTGTGCAAGCATTGAAGAAGTGGAGGCATTGCCTATTACCCAAGGAGTTTATGTTGTACACTAACCATAAGGCATTATAGTACTTGAATAACTAGAGTAAGTTGAATCAGAGACATATGTAGTGGGTAGAATTCATGCAGAGTTACACTTTTGTGTTAAAAGATAGTAGCAATAAGGCGAACAAGGTTGTTAATGCATTGAGTAGAAGATAGAATCTACTAATAGAAATGAGGGTAGACGTAGTTGCTTTTAAGGAGCTAAAGAATCTGTATGAAGTTGATCCTAATTTTATGGAGGCATAGAACGTGTGCAAGGAGTCGGTAAGCATGGATAGGAGTAAGTGGTTAGAATATTTGATCCAAAACAAGATGCTATTTAAGGGAAGCCAACTATGTATACCAAGAAGTTCCATGAGGGAGAACTTGATCAAAGAGAAGCATTGCAAAGGTTTAGCTAGACATTTTGGGATAGATAAGACAATTGGCTCAATTAGTGAGAACTATTTTTGGCCGCAAATATATAGGGATGTGTGGAAATTTGTTCAAGGTTGTAGGACTTGATAGGTTGCCAAAGGAAATAGTCAAAATGTTGGCTTATATCAACCATTACCAGTACCGCAAAAGCCTTGGGAAGACATTAGTATGGATTTTGCATTGGGGTTACCAAGAACACAAAGAGGAAATGATTCAATAATGGTAGTGGTGGACATGTTTTATAAGATGGTTCACTTCATTCCATGTAAGAAAAGCAATGATGTAGCACACATAGCTGATTTATTTTTCAGGGAGATTGTAAGGTTGCAGGTCTACTAAAGAGCATAGTTTCAGGTAGAAATACCAATTTTGTGGGATATTTTGGGAGATCACTATGGAAGAAGATGAAGGAAGATTTGAAGTCTAGATCAACAAACCACCTCAAAAATAATGGACAAATGAAAGTTGTGAACAAGAATTTAGGGAACTTGCTAAGACTCTTGGTTGGAGAGAAGGTAGAAAATTGAGACATGGTCCTATTGTAGTCAAAGTTTGCATACAATAATTTAATAAATAGGAATACTGGAAACACACCATTTTAGATTGTGAATGGTACTAACCCAAGAAATGTATCAAAACTAAGAGACATCAGTAAGGAAGACAAGAAGAGTGCAGAGGTAGAGGAGTTCATAGAACACCTAAAGAAGGTGCATGCAAAGGTAAGGAATGTAAAGATCACTCAAATTAACACAATAAAATATTACACAAAAGAGTAAAATTTAAATTTTTACTCAAATAAATTATTCCACAACAATATTCCAATATGAATATATAATAATCTAGAGAACCTAACTTAATAAAACATAAGGATAAACTCCTTTCCATCATCAATCCATTAAGGCAATTAATACAACAACTTGATATAACATAAATTGTTATCCTCAGGAGATCATCTTCTGTGAATGCAAGGATGGAGAGATAGAATCATCAAGGAGATTAACCACCCATCCATGAAGCTTATGCTTCTCCATCCTTACTCCAAATAGGAGAAGCCCGACCCTTCACAAGAGGTCTAGCAATTAGAATCGGCAAGCGTGATGGTATTTAGTGTAGCATGATATATCTAACATTTAACAAATTATAGTATAAACTATAGAAAATTAACTTATATCATGATCTGATAGAAAGTAATAAATAAATCAAACTAGTGCAATTACTTAATTTAATTCCAATGCTTTGGCCAAAGCATCTTTTTGAGTTGATAATGAAAGCTAGATAGGTTAGTAAACCTAACCCACCCTTCTTTGTGTTCCCATATTCGGTACCCATCCGAGACTCAACAAAATAACTCTATTTCTCTAGGAAAACATAATCTTCCTAACTAACCATTCAACCAAGGATTCTAATGAGTTTTAGGGTTAGCCAACAGAAGATATCAATTAAATGCAAATAAAGATTGAACAGAGGAATGGAAATACACAGAAATAATAACAGTGAGAGACAAGTTTTAACATGGTTTACCCAAACTTGGGCTACATCCACCAAACAGAGAGTCCAATATTATTATCCAGTAAATCAAACTGATTACAACCAGCAATCCCTGCAACTCAATACCGCTGCAAATGCTACAATACAATACATCAAAACCCTAACCCTTAGCCGCTTTTATCAAGCTTTTTGTCAGTTACAAAAATAGGGTTTTCTTATGTCGATCAATGAAAAAATAACTCCCAGTGCCTTTATAAAATAATAAAAAACCGTGTGAGGTTTCGGGGGCGCTGCCCCCGAGCCCCCGCAAGGGCGCTACCCCTCGACCCCGCCCTGTTTCGCGACAGGGAACGTGCCAGGGGCGTTGCCCCTGGACCCCGCAAGGGGCGCTACCCCCAAACCCCCACAAGGGGCGCTGCCCCTTGACCCCGTAGGAATTTGGGAGGAAACCGAGCCGATAAAAGTGGGGAAAATGTAACCTCCGAGTCTAATTAGGCTCCATATAACAACAATCTCCCACTTGGAGACTGATCATAACACCACTGACCCTGTAAATCCCACTGGAAATAAGCACCCTGGACTTTGCTGTTCTGTTTTTGTTATTTTCAGTCTAGAAGACTAACCGAAGTTGAAGAGGAGCTCAGCTTCTCCCTTGTCACTGCCCTTGTAAACATATCCGCTGGATTTTTATCTATATGTATCGTTTCCAACTGTAATTGTCCATCATCCAACACCGACTGAATGAAGTGATACCTCAACTGTATGTGTTTGGTCTTTGAATGCAAGGCAGAATTCTTTGCACGATGTATAGCACTCTGACTGTCTATATACAAATAACTATTAACCTGTTATTTGCCCAATTCTTCCATGAAAGATTGCAGCCATATCATCTCCTCGCTTGCCTTTGTTGCAACTACATATTCTACCTTTGTGGTGGATAAAGCAACCACCTTTTGCAACCTGGAAATCCAACTCATCGTTGTTCCACCTACAGTAAAGACATAACCTGTAGTACTCCGCCTGGTATCAATATCCCCTGCCAAATCTGAGTCTACATAACCTGCTAAATTAGTATTAGAGCCCCCAAAACATAAGTGTTTATTGGATGTACCTCTCAGATATCTGAGAATCTATTTTATCGCATTCCAATGCTCCAATCCGGGATGACTTATATACCTGCTGACGACTCCTACAGCATGTGCAATATCCGGTCTCGTGCATACCATGGCATACATTAAACTTCCTACAGTTGAAGCATATGGTATCTTGGACATTTTCTCTTCCTCCTCTTGTGTCTTAGGACACATCTCCTTAGTCAATTTCAAATGACTAGGCAAAGGTGTGCTGACAGCTTTTGCATTCTCCATATGGAATCTCTGCAACACCTTTTCAACATAAGCAGCCTAAGATAGAGTCAATTTCTTGTTCTTCCTATCTCTGCAAATTTTCATACCAAGGATTTGGTTTGTTGCCCCCAAATCCTTCATATGAAATGATTGTGCTAACTGTTGTTTTAACTCTCTTATGTGATCCATGTTAGACCCAGCTACAAGCATGTCATCAACATATAAACATAAAATAACGTAGTTGTCATTATCCAACCTCTTAAAATAAACACAATGGTCAGAATTACACTTGTTGTAGCCTTGCTCAGCCATAAAACTATCAAATTTCAAATACCATTGCCGAGGTGCTTGTTTTAGGCCATACAAACTCTTCTTCAATCTGCACACCTGTTTCTCCTTACCTTTGACCTCAAATCCTTAGGGCTGTTCCATGTATATCTCCTCCAAATCACCGTGGAGAAAGGCAGTTTTCACATCTAGCTATTCCAAATGCAAATCTTTAGCAGCCACAATACTTAAAACAATACGAATAGAAGTCATCTTGACAACCAGAGCAAATATCTTATCAAAATCAATGCCTTTTTTCTGTGCAAATCCTTTTACAACTAACCTAGCCTTAAATCTTTTCTTACCTCCATCTTCCTCTTTCAGCTAGTAAACCCATTTGTTTGGTAAAGCCTTTTTACTTGCAGGTAACTTACATAATTCCCAAGTCTGATTTTTCAGCAAGGAGTCCATTTCTTCTTTCATAGCAAGCTCCCACTGAACCTGTGTATCCACCTGCATAGCTTCATCATACCCTTCTGGTTCACTAGCATCTATTAACAAAATAGAATACAAAGAGGGAGAAAACCTTTCAGGAGGTCTACTTATCCGTGTTGACCATCTAACATTCACTAGAGTTTGTGGTATTTCTAGTTGCTGTTGCAGAGCATGAGGAGCCATTGGAACATCACTATTTAGAGTATCATCCAGCACCACATAATCCTTTTCTTTCTTCTCATGCTGCTACAACTGATCTTTGTACAACACCTTCTCATTGAATATAACATCCCTACTTCTCACAATTTTCTGATTTTCAAAATCCCAAACCCTATAACCAAATTCATCAATGCCATATCCAACGAAGGTACATTTTTTTGATTTTGCATCTAGCTTGGTTCTATTTTTAGAATCTACATGTGCAAATGCTTCACATCCAAAGGTTTTGAGAAAAGAATAACTCACCTTCTTGCCTATCCATGCTTCCTCTGGAATACCACAGCCCAAAGGAACTGAAGGACCTCTATTAATTAAATATATAGTAGTGCTGACAGCCTCTACCCACATATTTAAAGGCAGCCCAGCATGCAATCTCATGGTCCTTGCACGCTCCAGTATTGTCCTATTCACCCCATTTTCTTGTGGAGTCCCTGGAACCATTTTTTGCCTACGAATTCCATTAAAGGAACAATAATCTTCAAATTCTTTGCTGCAATACTCACCACCATTATCAGATCTGAGACATTTTAATTTTTTACTTGTCTCATTTTCAACCAAGCTTCTCCATTTCTTAAATGTTTCAAATACATCAGATTTCTGTCTAAGGAAATAAATCCAGACCTTCCTAGTTGCATCATCTATGAATGTAACATAATACCGAGAGCCACTGAGAGAAGATACCTGAGCTGGTCCCCATACATCTGTATGCACAAGCTCCAACTTTTTATTTTTCTTTTGCTTCCCATCTCTGAGAAAATTGACTCTCTTTTGTTTTCCATACACACAACTTTCACAGAAATCTATATTAATACATTTCAGACCTGGTAAAACTTTCTTAGAATGAAGTACCTTCATACCTTTTTCACTCATATGCCCAAGTCTGTTATGCCACAGTGTTGTCTCAGAACCTGCAGCAACTTTTCCAGCCTCTTCCTGCAAACCTGCAGCAACTGTTCCTGAACTTGTTTATTTTTTCTTTGTAACAGCTAAAGTAGAAGGAACAGTATGACCTGTACAAAGATATAAGGTGCCTACTTTCACACATTTTTCTACTACTAAGGTACTTTTTGAAACCTTCCAATTTTTATCAGTAAATGTAACAATGCAACCTTGTTCAACTAGCTGCCTTGTTGAAATTAAATTCCTACTGAGCCTTGGAACGTGCCTTACCTCTTGTAGTAGCCAATGATTCCCATTCTACAACTTAATCTTGATTCTTTCCTTTCCATCAATCTGACAGGGTTCGTTATCTCCCAAATAAACCAGCCCAAAATCCCCTTGGACATAATCAAGAAAATAACTTCTATGGGGCGTAGCATGAAATGAGGCCTCTGAATCTAAAACCCATGAATCATCAACATTATCTAGGGAAAGAATTAAAGCATCATCTTTAGATTTATTACTTACCACATTTGCTTCCTTATTGCCTTCTTGTTTGTCTCCTTTATTTTTCCAAGACCAGCAATCTTTCTTCAGATGGCCTGGTTTCCCACAGTACCAGCAATCCTTCTGTCCTCTGGATTGGGATCTCTTATCCTTTGATTTTCCTCGTGACTTCCCATGACCTCCAGAACCTTTTCCTCTCTCCTTTGATCTGCCCCTATTTTCTGCATTCAAAACACTGCCTGATGTGGATCCACCTAAGCTTTTCTTACGAATTTCCTCACTCAGAATAACACCAACAACATCATCAAATTTCAGGGTATTTAAACCAGAAACAGAGTTACTAACCGCCATTACCAAACTATCCCAGCTTTCAAACAATGAACATAATATCGAGAGAGCTCTAACTTCTTCATCAAATTTTACATTTACAGAAGTCAATTGACTGACAATCGTATTAAATTCATTTAAATGACCTGTCACAAATCCACCTTCAACCGTTTTCAAATTAAACAAACGCTTCATGAGAAATACCTTATTTGAGGCTAACAGTTTTTCATACAATTTAGCCAAAGCTTTCATCAGACCATCTGTTGTCTTCGCTTCCGTTATATTGAATGCCACCGATGGTGCCAGGCACAACCGAATGGTTCCCAGTGCCTTTCTGTCAAGAAGATTCCAATCCTCATCAGACATTGTTGTCAGTTTCTTGGCTACTCCTTCCAACGGCCTCCATAAATCCTTTTGATAGAGGTAATCCTCCATCTGCATCTTCCATAACTGATAGTTCTGCCCATTGAATTTATCAACCTTCAATTTACCCTCGTCCGCCATTGCTCCCACTCAACCGTGAGACCTTCCTGCAGACGATAATCGAACACAACCCGCTCTGATACCACTTGTTAGGGTTAGTCGATAGAAGATATCAATTAAATGCAAATAAAGATTGAACAAAGGAATGAAAATACACAGAAATAATAACAGCAAGAGACAAGTTTTAACGTGGTTCACCCAAACTCGGGCTACATCCACCAAACAAAGAGTCCAATATTATTATCCAGTAAATCAAACCAATTACAACCAGCAATCCCTACAACTCAATACCACTGCAAATGCTACAATACAATACATCAAAACCCTAACCCTTAGCCGCTTTTATCAAGCTTTTTGTCGGTTACAAAAATAGGGTTTTCTTATGTCGGTCAATGAAAAAAGAACTCCCAGTGCCTTTATAAAATAATAAAAAACCGTGTGAGGTTTCAGGGGCGCTGCCCTCGAGCCCCTGCGAGGGCGCTGCCCCTCGAGCCCGCCCTGTATTGGCTACCCCTGGACCCCGTAGGAATTTGGGGGGAAACAGCGTTGATAAAAGTGGGGAAAATATAACCTCTGTGTCTGATTAGGCTCCATATAACAACAATCTCCCAAACCCCCGCAAGGGGCGCTGCCCCTTGACCCCGTAGGAATTTGGGGGGAAACCGCACCGATAAAAGTGGGGAAAATATAACATCCGAGTCTGATTAGGCTCCATATAACAACAATGAAAAAATAACTACAGCATGTGCAATATCCAGTCTCGTGCATACCATGTAATCTTCCTAACTAACCATTCAACCAAGGATTCTAATGAGTATATTGTTTAGTGTGAAAAAGGAGAAGAATGATTAGCATGCTCAACTAGGTCAAACCTCCCTTTTCATACACTAACATTCAGAATATGAACCGAGATCAACCACTATGGAAGGATTAAGCTACAGGTATCTTATTCCTCTGTTGTTGTATATGAAAAGATGTCTAAACTAGGTTTTTGCAAACCCTAATCAAGCTTGATCAAGCCAAACTCTTGTTGTAAAACTTGTTTGAACAGACTGATCCTGGAAGTAGAAAATGACAAAGTGAATACAAAAATGTAGACAGGAGATATTAGAGCCTATGCACCTAAATTTTGAGGGCTTGGAAGACTTGGACAGTCCTGAATTCATCCTGCAAGTTTTCTTGTCACAAAACTTTCTGCACTAGGTATCTGAGCCTCTGATAAAAGTCCCAGATCTTGGATCTGAGGGCCTGATGGACATGGGCAGTCTCGAAATAGTCCCTGCACTTATCTGATGATGAATATGTAACTTCTATAGCAATTGTGATAGTAATACTTATTTCTTCTTCGCTCTTTTCTGTCGGATCTTCCCGAATTCGACCTGCACAAACAAAAGAAGGAGAAGGTATGTTGTGGCTATATAGGAGTTTGCTTCAATCAAACCCATCTTTGGTATTTCTACCTCAACAAGATTGCCAATGCCAAAAGATGCAGATGTGTGTGCTCATAAACCCTAAGTGTGAGCATAAACAAAAGTAAGATCCTAAATGACTCAAGCATAAAGGAAATAGATCCACACAATGTTTCACTCAAGGAAACAACAACTTCACCTCAAGGAGATGATATCAACGAAGACTTGTTGAGCAAGAAGGTGAGGCAGCCATATCCACGGAGGATTCCAAAACTCAAGTTGGAGGCTTCAACCCTTCTCCCGATCGTACAAAATGCTTCACAAACCCTAGGAAGAGAAAGATAGACTCAAGATCTCGATTCCTAATCTTCACAACATATCTCCAAGATAGCAAAGATCCAAATCTTCAATGAGCTTAACACTTTGCAGACCTTCAATAACACTTGTAGCAGAATTTTGGCATAATAAGCTTACATAATAATTGTGTCTGATAAAATGATTTTGAGTTCTCTTTGAATATCCTACCTTAGAAATGAAATAAATTGAAATAAAAGGTTGACATCGTTCGAGAAAAAAAATTTGAATTTGGAAACACGAAGCACGGGACAAAAATGACACCAAAATTAAATTTGTAATCCTGAGATTTAGGGTAGGACTAGGGTGGTACTGCCCAAGTCCAGTCCTCAAATTTAGCTTTGGATCATGCTTAAGGGTGTTCTAAATCCCTGGAATCTAAAGTCCCTTTCTCAGTTTTATCGGTAATTACTCTGAAATACGACGTTTCTTTGAAGGGATACACGTCAATCAGGGTTTAGATAGGTCCAATGATGCAAGAGGTTACGGGACACTAAAGTGTAGGAGCTAAACTTAGTGAAATTGTGCTAATCCAAGCAGAAGCACAATTTACAACATAACATTTAGCCCCCACTTTAGTGGCCATATGACACTACGTGCATATGCAACTAAAGGAAAGTAAATATTGTAATCACAAAAAGGATACCCAAAAGGATACTATAGAGGATGTTGAATGTTGCCAAGCAAAGAGGAAGAAGCCCCCAGTCTGCAATCCTGCAAGATCACAAGGTTAGGAGCTACAACCTGTAAAGAAAGATGTGTCAGACAAATATTCAAATCAACCTCTGAACAACAAATGAATGATTCTGTCATAAATACTAAAGGGGATGAGATATGAGACATAATTAGGGTAGAAATCGTGAGAGATATATGCCCCCCTTATTTTTTCTTGCTTAGTTTGAAAAGGAGAAACAAGGTGGTAATCTTATCACGTCGATTTCAGGGAAAGCTTAATGAAAATGCTTCGTTAGGGTTAATTTGCAAATAATGTTGAAACACAAAGCATTGGGTTTGATGAAGGGTGGAACCAGGATTCCAATGCAACAAACGACGTGAAATTCTGAGTTCAACAGCTAAAGATAGGGATAGTTTAACATTGCTTTATGGTTTTGCTCCTAGATAGTGAAAATGAATTTTCATCCATTTACTATAAGTAATAAAGGGAGTTTTCACTCTTCACCATTTAGTTGTCAATTTCATTTGCAGAGGAGAGAAGGAGAAGGAGAGAGAGCTACCATGCCAATCCAACAACCCTATCAGGCCCCCGAGGCTAGATGCACTATGGTGCCGAGTGGCAGATAAGCGGGACGAGCACAAGCCACATTCATTGCTTAGGTCGTGTGGTGACACCACTCAAATGTGGACATAGGGTAAGTGCACAAAGATGAGGGACCAAAAGGGAGTCTTAAGATGTCACTTTTTTTTAAATCAGGAAAGACTAATGTTGGATGAGAAATTAAAGATAGTTACACTCAAAATTTGAAGATACAACAAAAATAAGAGTCATAGTGCTGCGAATCCAGTTTCTAAACTACTAGTTGTTTTCAAAAATGGTTGAGATTAAGGGGTTCAAAAAGGGGGAGCACACAAATTGGTCCTATTTTTTCTGAAAAAACATAACATAGTGTCTAGTGTGCTTCCCCTAAAATATTAACTTTTTTTCAGTATTTCAAAAATTACTTCGGTGAGAAATTAGCTAACACCATGTAGTTTATCCCTCATTTTTCTGATAATTTTTTCATGAATAATTGGTTTTTTACTAATTTTTAAAGTGGACACATCCTGAAAAATAGAAAATTGAGCATGCTCCCCCCTAAATTTTTTGAAAACTAATAAAAAATCAAAAAAAAATTAATGTGTAGAATGGAGTCTAGTTTCTAAAAATGTAATTTATTTGAAATTTCGATGAGCGGTTAAAAAAAAGTCAAAAATACTAGACACTGATTTTTGACCAAAAAATGGATACACTAACAAAAGAAATTAAAGATGAAATCCTTAACATACTCAAAACGTGAAAAAAATTATTTGGTTAGATAGCTAATAGAGAGCTTAAGATTATGGTGGTATTTTTTTTTACTTTTCATTGAAAAAAGTGCAATCCTGATGGGGAGCATGCTCCAGATTATGTGAATTTTGTTAGAATCTGGAAAAACACATCCTTGGATGACCTAAACACAATCTAAGCCTTTGGGTTGGAAGCCCAAGGCAAATCCAAGCCAAAGGCTTGGAAATTACTAAGGTAAAGCATAACGTGAGCGCATTATAACTCTCTCTCTCTCCATAATTTTCTCTATCTCTATATCTCTATCTATTTCTCCCTTTTTCTCTCCCTCTCTATCCTACCTCTATTTATATATCTCCCTCTTTTTATCTCTATCTCTCCCTATCTTTCTCTCACTCACTCTCTCCCTCTCTCCCTCTATCTCTTTATCTCTCTATCCTACCTCTCTATATCTCTCTCACTCTCTATATGTATATCTCTCTCCCTATGTCTATCTCTCTATATTTTTTTGTTTATCTCTCCCTCCCTCTCCCTCCCTTTCTATCTCTCTCCCCCTCTCTATCTCTCCCTCTCTCTATCTCTCCTTCTCCCTCTATCTCTTTCTATTTCTCTCACTATCTCTAAGTGTCTCTCTCCTTCTTCCTAGATAGAGATATAGAGATAGAGAAAAGTATGGAGAGAGAGAGAGAGAGCGCGAGAGGGAGTGTGGGAGAGAGGGTGAGGGTGAGAGAGCGAGTGAGAGAGAGAGAGAGAGTTTTTCTTTTGCAAAACGTAAGTGTGTTATAATGCACTAGCAGTATGGCTCAATATTACTTGTATGGGACCAAAAAGTCATGCGACAACTTTTTGATCCCTCATCTTTGTGCATATACCCCATATTGTTCTTCAATGGTTAGAGTAGAGTTGTGCAAGCATACCACTTGTTCGTTTCATCTTGATGGACGAGGCAGTCACCTTCATGGGGGCCTTGTTCATACTATCAAGGCGATGAAGGAGGAGAGGATAGTCTACGCTTCGGGGCACAGTATGCTTGTGCACATTTATCAAGACTTAGGTCAGTATGTGCATTATGAGGTGCAGGGTCTAATGATATGTACCCTACTTCAGGTGCAAATGTTTGAGCACATCAGATGTACATGACCGGTAGGGTTTCTGATAGAGCTGAACTAGACGCATCCACGTGCACATGCATATCCACTTATTAGATGCTGGAGACATAGTGATCTCTTATATTGAAGAGTGGTGTTTGATAAACTACTGCCCAATGATATCAAATGCAGACCATATCACAGCCACAAGCCATGGATGGGGTAGAGGAAATAGTTGGCAAGGATGCAGAGGGATTGACTTCTAGTAAGTCGCCGAGACAACATCATCATTTTTTTATTTTGACTGAGTTATGCGACAGTTTGGGTGCGTGCAAGGTGTTCCTAGCACATGCCCAAGATATGTACACTCAGCACGCAACACAATTAGGGTGAGTGATGCCCCATGGCCGACTATCGCCAAGGTTGTCAAGAGTGATGATGATGGTGTTGCTGATGCAGAGCCAGTGTCAGGTAGATGACGTCGATGTTACCTGAGCATACATGACCTAGTGGGACATTACTTGGCCTTCTCTAGTCTTCCTTGCTGATCACCCCACAGGCGATCCTCGATTGTGGATGGATCACGGAGATGATTCAGGAGATGAGGCCAACTTCAAGCACTTTGGTGGATATTATGATGTGGATGATGATGAGGAGGATGAGGATACACCATCACACTACATCTTCAGGGAGAGGCCACGATGGGGGTAGCAGGTGGAGGGCAATGACGAGGAGACCAAGGAGAGACCTAGGTCCAGGGTTCGTAGCCACGGTCTGGGACCTACTGCTAGTGAAGTACTGATGTGGTTCGAGTGTGGGGGATCGAGCAATGCTATCACATCTATGCCCCCAACTATAGGTATGATTGCAGGTGTCGCCATAGCGACCTCAGTATGTGATCCTAATTGACAGGATGGTGATCCAGTTGAGAATAATGTTATTTTGATATGACATTTATTTAATTATGATGTCATGCATATATATATGTTTTTATGAGATATTGATATTATCTTTGTGTTGCTTTAACAGTTGGTACCCGAGGATGGTGTGACTTTGTGGGGTGCGTCATAACGGATATAGTTCCTACTGAGGCATCCAAGCAACGAGTACAAATAGGATATTCACCACAACACTCAACAAGGTGACACACAGAGTTATTCATGCCATTTATGAGATACAGGGTGGCTATGGAAGCCACGTTAGATCGTGTTACAATCAAGCGATCCAGAGGGTAGAGCATTCGGAGGCAGACCTCCAGATACAATGAGATCAGGTCACGACATCTCCTACATCTAAGGTGAGTCATGCCCTTACTCATTTTCTACAGATAGAGTTGGATCAAGCGAGAGCTGAGAGAGACAAATTTCAGCAGATCTACATGGATGCTCAGGGGGAGATGAGAGAGCTAAGAGGTGAGCTTAGGGGTCTATGGTCACGAAGTGCATCTAGGAGTCACTTGTGGTCCATGACCTCGCATGGGCAGCCTTATTTTACTCATACACAACCAGGTCATGAGGGATTTGGTTATCATGGTCCAACTTTATGGTATGTATCTCATGTATTGTACTACGACATCTAATTTTGATGTATGAGATAGTCGACTTTGATTTTTGTATATTCAAACTAATGTGTATATATTAATGCTGTGATGATGTTATTTGATGTATCAAATGTGATTTATAAAATGCAACAATTGATAATTGTGATGATCATGTGAAAATGTTTTTAATGTTATTGTGATTAAACTAATCAATCTCTGTAGACTGTTTAGTAAATACAACAATGATTAAAAGTTATGCACATGACTAAAATATGATATCATTCCAAATTAATGCAATTGTGATCTAACGAAACATAGTTTAATTAGATGCGACAATGATTAATTGTTTACAATAAAGATCTTATGCTAACTTATGAAATAAATTAAGATAAAATGTTCTATCTTGTCAAAATTGAAACAATTAATAACTAATTGCTTTATAAAGTAATATCTAACATAATATCTTAAACATGAAATTTTCTTAAATGCATAGCATTAATAGGTTCTTTAAGAGGCGTACCTTGTTCATCGACTAATTTATACACTCGTGATCCATACGCTTTAGTGAGGACATATGGCCTTAGCCAATTAGGGCTAAATTCCCCTTTTCACTAGGAGATGCATTTACATTATGTTGATTTTCGTAGAGTACTAAATCTCCAACTTCGAATGAATGATGGACTACTCATTCATTATATGATCATTGGATGCTTTTATGATGAGATTTAAGATGGTCGAGAGCATTGATTCGTTGTTCATCGAGCATCTCTAGTTGTAATATTTTATCTCTTTCCATGTCGTCGCCAATAATGTCCCTTAGGAAAAATCGCAATGAAGGAATTTCCAACTCTAGGGGCATTATTGCATTGGCACCATATACAAGGTTGTACAGTGTGGTACCAATAGACATACAAACACTTGTCCTATAGGCCCATAACGCATAGGAGAACTAAGTGTGCCAATCTTTTTTATGTTTATTAACAATTTTTCGTAGAATTTGTCCAACGATTTTGTTTGAAGCTTCTTCTTGGCCATTTGATTGTGGATAATATGGCGTAGAGAAGTGATGTTGAATGTGATATTTTTCAAGGAATTTATTCACATATTTGTTCTTAAATGGTGTACCATTGTCAGAAACCAAGGAGGAAGGAATGCCAAATTGTGAGATTATATTATCTTGTATAAAGCAACAAATTACCTCAGTTGTCGTAGATCGTAGCGAAATAACTTCGACCCACTTCGTAAAAGTAATTGGTGGTGGTAATGATGAAAGTGTGTCCTTGAGAGGAAGGAGGAGAGATCTTTCCAATTAGATCCAAGCTCCACACAAAAAATGACCAAGGTGAGACTTGGGCTCAAAGTTCCTGGGCAGGGGCTCAAATTAAGTGGTTATGTTGTTGACATTGTGGGCACTTCTTGACGAATGCAAAGGAATCTTGCTCCATGCTTTGCCAATAAAACCCCATATGCAATAATTTATGTACCAAAGAATTTCCTCCAAAATGCCCTCCATAGGCATTGAATGAGCTTCTTCTAATACAATTGAAATTTCTGATTTATTAAGACAACGGAGAAGAATGCCATTATAGCTTCTTTGATATAAAACATTAGATAAGATGATATAACATGTTGCGAGTTTGCATATGTGAACTCTTGTGTTTTTAGATGCTAAATTAGGAATGGTACCATCACGTAGATATTGGAATATATGGGAATACCATTCACCTAAATTTGTGTTGCAACAAAGATTGGTATCCAGAGGTGTAGCCTCGGATACTGCTGGTGATATAAGATTGTGGATGACGAAGTGATAATCTTCAAGAGAACCTTCATGGGATATGAGGGAAGTTGCACTCGCCATTGCATCTGCATGTCAATTGTCTTTCCTTGGAATTGTGTCAATTGTAAAAGATGAAAATTATTTTAATAATGACAAGGCAAAATCACGATATTGAGATAAATTATTAAGACAATGGAGAAGAATGCCATTATAGTTGCTTTGATATAAAACATTAGATAATATGATATAACGTGTTTCAAGTTTGCGTATATGAACTCTTGTGTTTTTAGATGCTAAATTAGGAATGGTACCATCACGCAGATATTGGAATATATGGGAATACCATTCATCTGAATTTGTGTTGCAACAACGATTGGTATCCAGAGGTGTAGCCTTGGATACTGTTGGTGATATAAGATTGTGGATGATGAAGTGATAATCTTCAGGAGAACCTGCATGGGATATGAGGGAAGTTGCGCTCGCCATTGCATCTGCATGTCAATTGTCTTTCCTTGGAATTGTGTCAATTGTAAAAGATGAAAATTGTTTTAATAATGACAAGGCAAGATCACGGTATTGAGATGACTTATCTTGCTTTGCTTGATAAGATCCAGTGACTTGTCTTATGATTAAATGTGAGTCACCATAAATAGTGACGTGTTTAATATTTAGGGACAATGCGGCATGAAGTCCTACAATGAGGGCTTCGTACTCAGTGATGTTTGTGCATGAGAAATTTAAATTGTAAGAAAGAGGAATCAGCTTACCTGAAGGGGGTACTAGTATTATACCAACATTGGAGCCAGTTCAACATCTTGAACCATCAAAATATAATTCCCATTTGTCATCTTTTCCTAAATTTAATATTTGGTCATCAAGAAAATCTTTATTATTTTGAATAGAAAAAGAGGAAGGTGCTTCAACTAAATGATCGATTAATGCTTGTCTTTTTATTGCTTTTGAGAGATAAATTTGAGATCAAATTATGTTAACAACATAACCCATTTAGCTAGGTGACTTGAGAGATCCGTTTTAGTGAAGAGGTGCTTCAAGGGATCAAATTTTACGATGACATGAATTTCAACTTTTAGGAGATAGTGTCTTAACTTTTATGTTGCAAAGACAAGAGCTAAGCACAGTTTCTCTATGATAGTATATCGCAATTCATAATCGAGAAAAGTTTGGCTTATATAATATAAAACGCATTCTTTGTTGTCATCATGATGTTGTGCTAAAATGCTACTAGAGCATTAGTAGAGGTTGATGTGTAAAGGAGATGTTGGGACTTAAAAAAACTATTCCCAAAATGCCCCATTTTGCCCCAAATTTTCATCTAAATCCCACTTGAACCTATAGTTTATAACCGATCAGAGACATCTTTCATAGGTTCTCATATGTTGTTTGGTTTCCTTTGTCCTGTACAAGTGGTTTGTAGTTGGTCATGGCCAACTGGTATGAACATGGATACCCTAGGGAGGATTCTTCTTGTGCATCTTCTTATGTTGCAGACCCTAGGAACTATATGGATTTTGACCATCCTGATAATGCATTTTTCGATCATAGCCCTGCCAATTTTACAAACCCATAATTTTTTGAACCCTTGCATAATATAAATGTGTCTACTAGGCTACAATATGAAATTGAAAAAGAAAAGCAGTTGCTTGAGTCTTTGTTACAACAGAAAAAAAAGAATTAGAAAGCCAAATCAGACTACATCAATCTAGGTCGTGGTATAATTCCCCTCCTGTTGTTCCCAATTCCTCTTTTCATCAGCCTCCTCTTATTGCAAATGAGAATACATACAGACAACTAGACCTCTCATGGGTCAGTTATGAGCAACAATCCATGCCCAAGAAGATTTATAATCAAATGTTCTTATTTGATGGGTGTGAGGTTTTTGATGGGAAGGCACACATTGAGGCATTTTCAGACTTCATGGACAAGTTCCAATTTGAAGATGAAGATATGTGGATGAGATTGTTTGTTAGATCTCTATGTGGAGTAGCACGGATGTGGCTGGTTAGTTTCCCTGACCAGCATTTTGCTTCTTGGGATCAATTGGTGGTTGCATTTGAAGATTATGCAAATAGTCTAGACCTTGTTTTTCTTGTCAAGAACTAGAAGATATTAGAAGGCAGGAAGGAGAGTCTAGCATGGAGCTCAGCCATAGATTTGCAGTGGCCCTGTGTCACATCCCATAAAATTTAAGATCTGATCTTCCTATTCGCATTGACATGTATTTGAGAGCTTATGATGCTACCTTAATCTCAAGTTATATACGGAAGGAATTCAATCTAATGGGTATGCAACAGGCATATCTATTCATTGATTATGTTGACAAAGTTAAGCAGGATATGATTGCAAAATCTCTATCCCCAAATACAGAGATGGGCGATAATGAACAGGATGTTGTAGATAGCATGGATGTGGGTGTTTCATATGGTCCAGACACAATATCAAGTGATGATTATGTGTGCAGAAGGGTAGAGGAAGGTGTTGGTGGAGTGTATGACAACAATTTAGATGAAAATAGTAGTGATTGCACCTGCATTCGATTGGATCAATCATCAATGGATGGTGAAGATGAGAAAATTAGTGATGATTTCCAATCTGGTGAAGAGAGTTACGACCCTGCTACCTATTGTAGTATTGTAGACTGCCTAGAAGGTATGTATGCAAGTGAAACATCGAATGATTCAGTTCATGTAGTTGATTATGAAAGGAATACATATATTGATGAAGCAAATGATGATGAAGAGATGAGCATAAGGGATAATGCCCTTTATGAAGAGCATGCAAGTCCACCGGGTAATACAATTTGTGATTTTCATTGGTGCATGGATAATCCTCTTTTTGAAGACGACTTTGGGCTCAGCGAATTTGAGCTATCATCTTTGGAGGAGGAGAGTTTTATGCAATATGACATAACTACCTGTGGATGCCAAGTAGACAGAGAGGGAATACAAAATGATATTAAGGGTGAACAAGAGAGTGGTCTCCTGTTTAGTGTGTTACCCTTATTTGTCCCTGATAATGATACTGAGGCCACTAGCACTTGTTTGCATGAGGATGATGTGAATTATGCTTCAACTAGACATCATGAAGGCACTGCTACAACTACAAGTGATTCTAAGGTAACTATTTCCCATTATGAAGACATGTTACAAATGATTTTATAGAGCTTTGTTTGGGGCAGTTATCTCTTATTGATGTGGATCATGTTGAGAGCATATTTTTGAGCTCATTGGTTGGGCCTGATAACATTGAGGTTGGGTGTTCTCGCGCATGTCAAGTTTCTGATCTACAGGGTGAAGAGGAGAAAATCATTAGTGATTTTCTTAGCAGCAAATTTTACACAGCAGTGTGTGTCAAGTAGTACAAAACAAAGAGGCAACTTGAAGATTGTGAGTCTTCACTTGAAGTGCCTCAAATTTTTGAGTTGTATGCTAATGGTGCAGATTTAATTCTAAATCATGCCTTTAATTCAGTCATTGAGGAATGCATTAGCACCAGTGTAGCTGGGCCACAAGAATTAGAACAGTCATGTGTCATAGCCCAGCATGAAATCACACCTGGGCTGGGTACTTTTTAGCTTGATATTTTTCTTCATGTTGATATTTATGCAGACCCAGAAATGCATCATGCTAACATGAAATTTGAAGGTGAGTACTCTTATATGAGTCAGCATGATGATGAGTCATATTATCTATGGCTGCCTTGCCCTAGTGAATTTTTTTTCCATCTTCAGCATGATGATATGAATGTCTGTATATGCCAAGTGGACAGAGAGGGAATACAAAATGATCTTAAGGGTGAACAAGAGACTGGTCTCTATTTAGTGTGTTACCCTTATTTGTCCCTGATAATGATATTTAGGCCACTAGCACTTGTTTGCATGAGGATGATGTGAATTATGCTTCAGCTGGACATCATGAAGGCACTGCTACAACTACAAGTGATTCTAAGATAATTGTTTCCCATTATGAAGACTATGTTACAAATGATTTTCTAGAGCTTTGTTTGGGACAGTTATCTCTTATTGATGTGGATCATGTTGAGAGCATATTTTTGAGCTCATTGGCTAGGCCTGATAACATTGAGGTTAGGTGTTCTTGCGCAGGTCAAGTTTTTGATCTGCAGGGTGAAGAGGAGAAAATTATTAGTGATTTTCTTAGCAGCAAATTTTACACAATAGTGTGTGTCAAGGAGTACAAAATAGAGAGGCAACTTGAAGATTGTGAGTCTTAACTTAAAGTGCCTCAATTTTTTTGAGTTGTATGCTAATGGTGTAGATTTAATTCTAAATCATGCCTTTGATTTAGTCATTGAGGAATGCATTAGCATCAGTGTAGCTGGGCCGCAAGAATTAGAACAGTCATGTGGCATAGCCCAACATGAAATCACACCTGGGCTAGGTACTTTTCAACTTGATATATTCCTTCATGTTGATATTTATACAGACCCATAAATGTATCATGCTAACATGAAATTTGAAGGTGAGTACTCCTATATGAGTCAACATGATGATGAGTCATATTATCTATGGCTGCCTTACCCTAGTGAGTTTTTTTTCCATCTTTAGCATGATGATATGAATGTCTATATTTTGTATGTGCATGCATGTGAAATGCTTTTATTGTTGGTGTTGGGTGATCAAAGTAGCAAAGGATTGAGTGAGATCAACTCCATCAATAGGATTATCTTTGACAAAGGTAAGTAACTCCACCAGTTTTTCTGCAGGGGTGGCCTACAGTGTCCCAAAATTTTGGTTGCAGTCATTTTTTGACTATGTGTTGTCTTGTAAATATGTTTTGTGTGTGTCTCTTCATGTGTTTTGTGTTTTGGTTTGCCCAAAGATATTATGTGGTTCTTGTTGTGCCATACAAGTTTTCCACACGTCCCCAACTAGAGCCACTATTGGGACTTAAAAAATTATCCTCAAAATGCCCCGTTTTGCCCTAAAATTTCATCTAAATCCCACTTGAACCTATAGTTTATAACCAATTAGAGACATCTTTCATAGGTTTTCATATGTCTCCCTTTTGAAAATACAAGGAAAAAAGGCCCAAAAATGAAAAATGACTAAGTCAAAAATTTTAAGTGTTTCCTTCTATTTTTTGCCTTTGTCAGAGTTTCAGAGTTCAGAGTTCATGTCTTCTATCTTACCCTATCTATCCTCTCTGAAATCAGGCTCTAAAATTCGTCTAAGTGTGGCAGACATCAAAGTTTTAGGATTCCTTCATTCCTCCTTCCTTTTGGAAGGCTGAAGGAGGAAGGCCCGACGGCCGGCCCTCGACAAGTATTTTTTATAAGGCATTCCACCATTCTGTCGAGCCTTTTGGGGGACCCACGACAGGGTCACGGAATCGCAGAAAAAGGACAAGTGGCAGGTTTTTTACAAGTTGCGAGGGAACTTAAAGGAAGGTTACCTTGTGATATGGCACGATCTTAAGTGTTTCTACCATTCTGTGGACCTTCATTTGTTGCTCTATCTCATGACCGTGGAATCGCAGGAGGCCACCACGTGGACAAAGGACAGGCGGTAAGGAGGAGGGCTCGGGTCTAAGTTTCACTTCTTTTCCTTCAAAATATTTCTAAGTATTTCAGGGAGTTGAACTTCAAACTTTTCTTCTTCCCTCTTCCTTTTCTTTGGAAGGAGGAAGGCTGAAGGCCCGAACTTTAAACTCCGTCGAACCTTTGTAAAAGCAGCTAAGTCTTCAAAATTGCGAGGCTCAGACTTTCTTTCTTTTTCCTCTATGAAGCGATAATGCCGAAGGCCTGAAACCTAATCTCCGTTGATTTCTTGAATCAGTTAAGTGTTGCAGAGGTGGAGGTCAAGTTCTTCCTTCCAAAGAACAATGTAGTGGTGAAGGCCCAACCCCTGAAGCCTGACGATTTCCCTTCTCTCAAACTTTGAAGGTCGGGGTTCCCTCTTTCATCTTTCTAGGCCCAATCGGTGGAAGTCCAATCGGAGGAAATCCGATATGTCGAAGTCTACCACTCTTGCTTTTCAAGAGCATTTTCTACTATTCAAAACATGACGGGACTGCTCAACGATCTTCTTGGTCGCCATTAATGCTTCTTTAGAGCATGATTTCTTGTAGAAGATGGATTCCTCGCTTCCCCATGCCACTTTAGATCCCTTAAATTAAATTTCTTGTACTCGTGGCATGGGCAAACCTCCTCTTTTAGCGAATTTCATGGGCAGAGCCATGTGGACACGCTCCAAGGACACAAAATGGAGTTATTATAGTATGGGCCACATTCAATGTTGAAGTGATTTCTTGTTGACTAGTTTTCCAACGTCCAGAAGATGAATTGCTATATATACACATTTCAAAGACATTCTCAGGGTTGGTCGTTGAGCCAATTGTTTGGTCTGGGAGAGCCTAAAGATTTTCTCTAGCATCAACACACGATTTGTCTATTCTATTAGTGAAGGGATATGTTCAATATAGAGTAGGAAGGTTATGTAAAGTAGATTTGAATGTAATGGCATGTTTCCATGGGAGTTTGTAATGATTTTGGTAAATATATAATAGCAGTTATGTATTTTCCCTTGCCACATTTGCTAGTATGATTGTAACAGATGTTTGGAGCTGTGTGACATCATCTAAGTTGATACAAGGCTTTGTATTTGCCATCCTTTTGTTGCAAAGGAATTATCGCAGTTCTCTCTTGGATTATTAAGTATGTCCATTGTATGAAGATCTATTTGATGTCATATATGTGAATATATGTCTATTTATGTTGATCCTTTACTATGTATTTCCTTTCCTTCTTGCATTCTATGACTCTGTTGCCCAATGGAATGTTGCAAGGTGTGACCCTTGGTCTCCTTGTTTAGCGCTGCGCTGCGGTGGTTTGCGACAAGGGCTTAACCACCTCCTGTGCTTGTTAAGTCAAGTGGTTGTATCAGGCATTAACAGGTCGATCTTTTGGTGCAACGGTAGCTAACAATTGGTATCAGAGCCGAGGTCACGGGTTCAAACCCCACACTTGCGCTAGGGGGGATTGTTGCAAGGTGTGACCCTTGGTCTCCTTGTTCAGCGCTGCACTGCGCTGCGATGGTTTGCGACAAGGGCTTAATCGCCTCCTATGCTTGTTAAGTCAAGTGGTTGTATCGGGCATTAACAGGTCGATCTTTTGGTGCAACAACAGCTAACATGGAATAGGCACCAGTCCATATTGGAGAGGGACCAATCACTCTTTAAAGTCAAACAAATCATTCACCTGTGGTTTAGGGGAAAAAACCATATTTCCCGTGCATGTACATTCGCACAGTTGAATTAGCTATATAGGGGTTTTGTGACAAGCAGTCGTTCTTGACTTAGTGACAGCTTTTGGAGTCAAGATGATGAGTTGGGTTTGGTTGCTCATTTATTTTTAGTTGTTCATCTTGTTTGAACTTAATACCTATTCAGGGATTACCCCTTTGGAATATCCCTCCAGAGTCTAAGCTGAGCTCGAAGTGTAGAGGAGTCTACCCACTCCTGTTAGTTGGCCAAAATCCCCCTTAACTTGTTGGTAAACCTCTTCCTATCACCCTGATGACAATCCTTGGCCTAGGTGATTTAGGAATGTTTTAGAGTTTTCGGTTGCAGTAATTTTGGGTCCCAACAGGAGAAAACGTTTTTTCTGTAGTTGCAGGCTGAAGCATAGGAGGTTCAGCTAGGTATGTTTTTAAGTCTTCGAATGCTTCTTGGCAATTCGAATCCCATTGGAATTTTGGTTCTTTTTTCAGTAGTTGAGTGAAAGGGTGAGTCCTATCTGCAAGTTGTGATACAAATCAACGGATGGCTTGTACCTTCCCTTATAAACTATGAAGTTGAGATATATTTTGAGGAGGTGGTATGTTAACAATCACATCAATTTTCTTTGTGTCTACTTCAATAGCTCGATGTGAAACTATAAATCCCAATAGTTTACCACTGTCTATGCCAAAGATACATTTACAAGGACTTAAGCACATGTTGTATTTATGTATGCGCTCAAAGATTTGATAGAGGACTGTGACGTGATCCTGGCGATGACTAGACTTCGCTAGAATGTCATCAACATAATTCTCTAAGATGTTATGCATGTAATCATGGAAAATAAGCGTCATGGCATGTTGGTAAGTTGTTCCAGCATTCTTTAATCCAAACGGCATTACCACCCAACAAAATGTTCCCCACGGGGTGATAAAAGTTGTCTTGTATTGTTCTTGAGGGTTGATGAAATTTTGATTGTAACCTGAAAAACCATCCATGAAGAAAAGTAATTCATGACCAATTGTTGAATCAAAAATCATATCAATGTTTGGAAGTGGAAAATCATCTTTTAAAGAAGCCAGATTTAAATCTCTAAAGTCAGTGCAAATTCAAATGTGATTGTTGGGTTTAGCGACAACCACAATATTTGAAATCCAAGGTGAATAATCAATAGGGTAGATAAAACCAGCTTGTAAAAGTTTTTCTATCTCAACTTTGACTAATAATGCAACCTTAAGATTCATCTTTCAAATTTTTTGTTTAACCGGCTTGGCATCAGGCTGTAACACTACGTTGTGTATTACAATTTTAGGATCAATGTCAGGCATGTCTGAATAATTCCAAGCAAATAATTCAAGAAAATCATGTAAGAGCTTTGTTATTTCTTCTTTTTCTTCTTTGTTTAAGCAATCTCCTATAGGGATAATTTTTTTAGGGTTATCCTTCTCCATTAAGATAGCAACAGTCTTTCCATTAAGTAAAGTATTGCGATCTGGGAGGCTAGGTGAATGTGATGATTTCATCAATTCTTCATTAGGTGCTAGAGTATCATTTGTCAAACAAGTGTTTTTCCCAAAATATGCTTCCACATTTAAACAATAGGAAAATCCATGATTATGATGATAATGGGGCAAATTGTCATATGCTCCCATGAATTCATTTAAAGCTTCATCTGTTGAAAATTTATCTTTAATGGGATATCTCCTAGTGGACAATTTATGTCTATCATCTCAAGATATATCAGATTGAGTGTTGATATAGTGTTAACATTAAGATTAGGACATTTGTAAGCTTTGTTGGGCTTTAAAGAATGGTATTCGATACCAGCCAAATAGTTAATTGCAGTAGCTTGTAAGGGTACTCTGATTCCTTGTTGATTTACGACACAACCATTACCTACATAGTCACAATTTTTGTAAAGGATTTTAAATCCTTGACCATAAAGGGATGCCATTTCTTTAGAAGATGGTGGAGCCTCATAGGTCTCATAGTCTATAGTGTAAAGAGTGGTGTATGTGTTTGTGACTAAAGAAACTTTGGGTTCTTTAGGTGTTTCCATGGATTGTTTAGATGAGATCGATGCAACTTTTGATGTTTCAGGGTTATTGAGTTTATATTCCCCCATAAAGGTAGGAGTAAAATCTAATGAACCCCAATCATAACCAAGAAATGCATTCGATGATGGTTTAGAATCTTGCGCAACACTATCTGTGGCAAGAGGTATTGATGAATCAACTCTTAAGTTATTTAGAATCTTATGATTGACAACTTGTTTTTGTGTTTCAATTTGTAAGCAACTTTCTGGATTTAGATCAACTTCAATGGTTTGAAGTTTATTTGCATAAATAAACTTTATTGATCGATGCAGGGTAGATGGAACTGCCCCATGGCATAAATCCACGGTCTCCCAAGAATCATGTATATGAAAGTGCACTAGGCATGACATGGATAAGGGTAGATAATGTCACAGGTCCAACCTTTACGACTAAAGTTATGGTACCCAGGGATTGTCTACCAAGGTTATCAAAGCCACAAATTAGAAGTTTATCCAGTTTGATTAAGGATGTATCAACCTTGACTTTATGTAGTAGATTAACACCACAAACATTAAGAGCCGATCCATTGTCAATCATAACTCGCTTTATCAACTTTTTATTTATTGTGACAAATATTACAAGAGGATCATATTGATTTTGAACTTCCATTGATGGTAACTCATGTTGTTGAAACAAAATATCTATTTTTGTCGTATTCATACAATCTAACAGAGCTGCTACATCATTCATCTTAATAGTGGGTGGTATAATCACCTTTTGTAAATCTTTTTGGAGCATTTTGTGGTATGTAGGCAATGTTTGTATGAGTTCCCAGAGAGATATCTTAGCGGCAGTAGAGTGAAGCTACTCAACAAGATCATAATCTTGACCAACTTTATGAGTAAGATGAGGTGGTTGAGGAAGCATGGGTTGAGAAGTTGGTAAAGAGATTGGAATGTTTGATTGTTGCTTATTTTATTTATTATTTCGTGTATTGTATGTGTGAGCAACCACATTATAGTTGGAATGTTGTGATCCATCTTGGTATATTTGATTTTGACTTGTTATTTGTTTAGCATAGTTATAGATGCAATCAGGAGGTTGAGAAGAATTCAGAAAACCTCTTACAGTGAGCACTAGTTTTGTTTGTGTTTGAGGCACATCAGAACACGGATTGACCACTATCTTTGGTTTGATAGGTTCTTCTTGAGATCTTAGAACATAGATTGTGTTTACTAATCTTTGAATGAACGACGATTTAGGAGTCATAGTGGAATATTCAATAGAGATAAAGTCATCTAAGGCTTCATCTAACATATTGAATTCATCACAACTAAACGGATCATCATATGCATTAAAGTCTTGTAAAAAGAAATAAGACATTTCCACACAATCTAATTTATCCAAGACTTAATGTGAAACAAGATACAATATAGTTTGCAAGAATGAAATTAAAATCACTATGCAATGCATACACTATGAGTGAAAGGGAATTGCAATCTAAATTTGTTTTAGAACAACAAATGCAATTAGATTTGATGAACAAGAATGCAAATTCTTTAAACATGGGTTCACCAAAATGTTTAGTGTGAAAAAGAAGAAGAATGATTAGTATGCTCAACTAGGTCAAACCTCCCTTTTCATACACTAACATTCAAAATATGAACTGAGCACAACCACTATGGAAGGATTAAGCTACAGGTATCTTATTCCTCTATTGTTGTATATGAAAAGATGTCTAAACTAGCTTTTTGCAAACCCTAATCAAGCTTGATCAAGCCAAACCCTAGTTGTAAAATTATTCAGACAGACCGATCCCTGAAGTAGAAAATGACAGAGTGAGTACAAAAATGTAAATAGGAGATATCATAGCCTATGCACCTAAATTTTGAGGGTTTGGAAGACTTGGGCGGTACTGAATTCATCCTGTAAGTATTCCTATCACAAAACTTTCTACACTAGGTGTCTGACCCTCTGATGAAAGTCCCAGATCCTAGATCTGAGGGCCTAATGGACTTGGACAGTCCTGAAATAGTCCCTGCAATTATCTGATGACGAATTTGTAACTTCTGTAGCAACTGTGACAATAATACATGTTTCCTCTTCACTCCTTTCTATTGGATCTTCTCGAATCTGACCTACACAAACAAAAGAAGGAGAAGGTATGTTGTGGCTATATAGGTGTTTGCCTCAGTCAAACCCCGTCTTTGGTATTTCTACCTCAACAATAGCCAATGTCAAAAGATGCAGAAGTGTGTGCTCTTAAACCCCAAGTGTGAGCATAAACAAAAGTAAGATCCTAAATGACTCAAGCATAAAGGTGTTAGGGTTAGGAAAGATCAAAGAAATAAACACTAACAATTATATGCAGATTAAATAACCCAAATATAACAATGAGGAATAACACAAAAGAGATCAACACAGAAATTTAACGTGGTTCACCCAATATGGGCTACATCCACAGAAACTCAGCCATCTAATGATTTTATTCTCTAGTGCAAAATAGATTACAATCTCACGAATACATAGATGTACCATACATCCCAGCCGCTTATAACAAGCTTTTTGGAAGCTTCTAGAATTAGGGTTTTGCAATGTCATTTTTCTTTTGTCGGTTAACAAAAATTAACAATCGACTCCGATTGTGCAAAAAAAAAAAGGGAAAAATAAATTTTTGGGGGCTACGCCCCCAAACCCCATGAGGATACATAACTTGTGTATAGCACTTGCATGATCAGTCGCCACATACCAACAATCTCCCACTTGGAGACTGATTAGGCTCCACACCAAACAATCTCCCACTTGGAAACTAATATTGGACGACACCGCTACGCTTGCAGCTCCCACTGGATTACAGGCTTGGCTGGTTTCTTAAGTCCAACATTATCAGTCATGAAGGCCAATGGAAACTGATGAGGAAATCAGTTTCTCTCGTGTAACTGCCTTTGTGAACATATCTACAGGATTCTGATTTGTGTGAATTTTCTCTAGCTTCAACTGCCCACCCTCCAAAACTGACCGGATGAAGTGGTATCTGAGCTGTATGTGCTTAGTTTTTGAATGCAAAGCTGAATTCTTAGCAAGATGAATGGCACTCTGGCTATTAGTGTACAAAGGGCTATTGTCTTGTTGTTGCCCCAATTCCTCCAGAAAACATTGTAACCAAATCATCTCCTTGCTAGCTTCCGTAGTAGCAACATACTCAGCTTCAGTGGTTGAAAGTGCAACAACCTTTTGCAGCCTTGAAATCCAACTGATTGCAATACCTCCTACAGTAAAAACATACCCTGTAGTACTCCTACTATTAATATCACCCTCCAAATCAGAGTCAACATATCCTTTTAGAGAGAATTTGTTCCTCCAAAACATAGTTTCTTTGAAGTAGTACCTCTCAAATATCGAAGAACCCATTTTATAGCATTCCAATGTTTCATTCCCAGATTGCTCATATACCTACTCACAACTCCCACTGCATGTGTAATATCTGGCCTTGTACATACCATTGCATACATCAAGCTACCAACTACTGATGCATATGGTATCTTAGACATTTTGTCTTCCTCCTCTTGTGTCTTTGGACACATCTCCTTAGTCAACTTAAAATGACTAGGCAAAGGTGTACTAACTGATTTTGCATTCTACATGTTAAATTTTTTCAACACCTTCTCTACATACTCACTTTGAGGCAAAAATAATTTTCTATTTGTCATGTCCCATGTGATCCTCATACCAAGGATTTGTTTTGCTGCACCCAAATCCTTCATAGCAAATAAATTTGTTAATTTTTGCTTGAGTTCATTAATATGCTGCATGTTAGACCCGACAACAAGCATGTCATCAACATAAAGCAACAGGATAATATAGCTGCCATTACCCAATTTCTTGAAATAAACACAATAATTAGAATGACATATTTTGTAACCTTGTTCAGCCATAAAACTATCAAATTTCAAATACCATTGCCGAGGTGCTTGCTTCAGGCCATACAAACTCTTCTTTAACCTGCACACAAAATCCTCCTTAACCTTGACCTCATATCCCTGTGGTTGCTGCATGTATATTTCCTCTTCCAGATCCCCATATAGAAAATTTGTTTTCACATCTAGCTATTCAAGATGCAAGTCTTCCGTAGCCAAGACTTAGAATTGTTCTAATAGAAGTCATCTTTACAACTGGAGAAAATATTGCATCAAAATCTATACCTTTTTTCTATGTAAAACCTTTTACCACGAGTTTGGCCTTATATCTTTTCTTGCCTCCATCTTCTTCCTTCAACCTGTAAACCCATTTATTTGGCAATGCTCTTTTTCCTATAGGTAATTTGACTAAGTCCCAAGTCTGATTTTGTAGCAAAGAATCCATTTCTTCTTTCATGCCTAGCTCCCACTTCTTTTTGGTATCTACCTGCATTGCTTCTTCATAACCGATAACCAAATTCATCTACTCCATATCCAATAAAGGTACATTTTTTAGACTTAGCCTCAAGCTTCGTTCTATTTTCAATATCAACATGGACAAAAGCTTCGCAACCAAAGGTTTTTAGAAATGAATAGTTTACCTTTTTACCCATCCATACCTCCTCTGGAATGCCACCATCTAAAGGATTTGAAGGTCCCCTGTTTATTAAATAAACAGCAGTATGTAAAGCATTTGCCCAAAAGTGTAAAGGTAGTCCAGCATGCAATCTCATGCTCCTTGCACGCTCCATAATGGTCCTATTCATCCTCTCAGACACACCATTTTTTTGTGGGGTTCTAGGAACTATTTTTTGCCTGCGGATTCCATTGTATGAACAGTAATTCTCAAATTCTCTGCTGCAATACTCGCCTCCATTATCAGATCTGAGACTCTTTAACTTTTTTCCTATCTCATTCTCAACCAAAGCTTTCCACTTTTTAAAAGTTTCAAATACTTCTGATTTTTGTTTTAGGAAATACACCCATGTTTTCCTAGTTGCATCATCAATAAAAGTAACATAATATCAAGAGCCTCCAAGAAAAGATACCTGAGCTGGTCCCCATGCATCTGAATGCACAAGCTCTAATTTTTCACTCTTCTTCTCTTTCCCAACTTTGAGAAATCAGACTCTTTTCTATTTTCCATAAACACAATTTTCACAAAACTCCAAGTTAATCTTCTTTAGACCTGGTAGCAACTTTCTGGAGTGAAGAATTTTCATCCCTTTCTCACTCATGTGCCCAAGTCTATGGTGCCACAATTTTGTTTCTCTCCCTGCAGCAAGTGTTATAACTGTCTCAATAGCAACTGTTTATGTAGCAGCTAAGGTAGAATAAGTATTACCAGTACACAAATACAATGTGCCTATCTTTTCACCTTTAGCTACTACTAAAGCACCTTTAGTGACCTTCCAGACTTTGTCTAAAAAGTTAACTATACAGCCTTCACTACCCAGTTGTCCTGCATAAATTAAATTCCTTCTCAAATTTGGAACATGCCTTACCTCCTAAAGCAACCATTCATTTCCATTATGCAACTTGATTTTTATCTTTCCTTTTCCAACAATCTGACAAGGTTCATCATCACCCAAATATACCTATCCAAAGTCACCTTGAACGTAATCTACAAAATATTTCCTATGGGGTGTGGCATGAAATGAAGCCCCTGAATCTATTACCCAGGAATAATTAGCATTATCTAAACACATAATTAAAGCATCCTGTAATTTATTACTTGCAAAATTAGCTTCTTTACTATCATCATGTTGTCCGTCTCCTTGTTTGCCCTTTCGAGACCAACAATCCTTCTTCAAGTGTCCTGGCTTTCCACAGTGCCAGCAATCCATTCTTCCTCTGGATTTAGATCTGCCTTTCTTCAACTTCCCTTGTGACTTCCCACGATTTGTAGGGTTTTTCCTCTTTCCTTTCTTCTTCCCCTGCTCTCTACAGTCAAAGCATTACCAGATGTTGAAGTCTCACCTGTACTTTTCTGTCGCATTTCATCGCTAAGGATAACACCAACAACATCATCAAATTTCAAAGTATTTGAACCAGAGACAGAGTTACTTATAGCCATTACCAAGCTATTTCGGCTTTCTGGCAAAGAACATAAAACCAAGAGAGCTCTCACCTCTTCGTCAAATTTCACTTTTATAGAAGTTAACTAACTGGTAATCATATTAAACTCATTTAAATGATCTGACACAGATCCACCTTCAATCATTTTTAGATTAAACAAACGCTTCATGAGAAATACCTTATTAGAGGCTGAGGGTTTTTCATACAATTTGGCCAAAATTTTCATCAGTTCACTTGTTGTCTTCGCTTCTATTATATTGAATGCCACAGATGGTGCCAGGCACAACCGAATGGTTCCTAGTGCCTTTATGTCTAGAAGTTTCCAATCATCATTAGTCATTGTTGCCGATTTCTTGGCTACTCCTTCCAACGGCCTCCATAAATCCTTCTGATAGAGATAATCCTCCATCTACATCTTCTATAATTGATAGTTCTACCCATTGAATTTATCTACCTTCAATTTACCCTCGTCCGCCATTTCTCCCACTTAACCATGAGACTCCCACTCAACCGTGAGACCTGCCTGCAGACAATAATCAAATGCAACCTATCTCTAATCCCAGTTGTTAGGGTTAGGACAGATCAAAGCAATAACACTAACAATTATATGCAGATTAAATAACCCAAATATAATAATGAGGAATAACACAAAAGAGATCAACACATAAACCCAATATGGGCTACATCCACAGAAACTCAGCCATCCAATGATTTTATTATCTAGTGTAAAATAGATTACAATCTTACGAATACATCGCTGTACCATACATCCCAGCCGCTTATAACAAGCTTTTTGGAAGCTTCTAGAATTAGGGTTTTGCAATGTCATTTTTCTTTTGTCGGTTAACAAAAATTAACAACCGACTCCAATCGTGCAAAAAAAAAAGAGGGAATTTTTTTTTATACATAACTTATGTACAACACTTGCATGATCAGTCGCCACATACCAACAAAAGGAAATAGATCCACACAATGTTTCACTCAAAGAAACAACAACTTCACCTCAAGCAGATGATTTCAACGAAGACTTGTAGAACAAGAAGGCGAGGCAGCCATATCCATGGAGGATTCCAAAACTCAAGTTGGAGGCTTCGACCCTTCTCTCAATCGTACAAAAGGCCTCACAAACCCTAGGAAGAGAAAGATAGACTCAAGATCTTGATTTATAATCTTCACAATATATCTCCAGGATAGCAAAGATCCAAATCTTCAATGAGCTTCAACACTTTGCAAACCTTCAATAACACTTGTAGCAGAATTTTGGCATAATAAGCTTGCATAATAATTGTGTCTAATAAAATGATTTTGAGTTATTTTTAAATATCCAACATTAGAAACTAAATAAATTTAAATAAAAGGCCAACATCGTGCGTGAAAGAAAATTTGAATTCAGAAACATGAAGCATAGGACAAAAGCCGACACCAAAATTAAATTTGTAATCCCAAGATTTAGGGCAGGACTAGGGCGGTACCGCCCAAGTCCAACCCCCAAATTTAGCTTTAGATCATGCTTAAGGGTGTTCTAAATCCTCAAAATCCAGAGTCCCTTTCTGGGTTTTGTAGGTAATTACTCTTAAATATGACATTTCTTTGAACGGATACACATCAATCAAGGTTTAGATAGGTCCAATGATGCAAGGGGTTATGGGACACCAAAGGGTAGGAGCTAAACTTAGTGAAATTGTGCTAATCCAAGTAGAAGCACAATTTACGATATAACATATATACATGATGAGGATTAAAGAATCAATTGAGTTATCAACTAACATAGATAAAAAAATTCCTCTTGCAATTTCAATCATAAGAAAACACATTTTCATCCTTATTATAATTCAAATGTCATTTAAAACATTTCATGATTCAAACCTAATTCACATTGCTAATCCATACTAACAATCAATAATACATATATATTTAACGGCAAAGAGAGACCATAGTATGTATGAATTCTAAGAAAAGGAAAACAAGTCTTAGTCAAATCTATAACAATTTGTACAAGGATATAAAACCTAAGTCACAATAGGATCATACTCCTAACTTAAACAATCATATTTAATAATGTCAATGGAAAAATAACTATTAATAGCATTACTTCCTCTTAGATAAATTCAATTCTAGATGTCGACTTAACATTTCTAAATATATCTTGCAAGCATTTTTTAGTAAACAAAACTATAAAACATTTTTGACTAGCCAAACTTATATTTCATACTAAATTAACTATCTCATGAATTAATAATAACTTAATACGATTAAAAAAACAATTAACTTTCCAAGGAAGATTAAATCAATCAAAAGAAAACATGAACTATTATTTTCAAAACTATAACATATTTTAATAATACTTCCAATTTTCCAATTCAAAAACATATAATAAGCATGGAGTGACAATTATAAATTGATCGGATAAGAGTCGATGAATTTAATGTTTCTATTCATAACATTACAAAGGAAACGATTTAAGATAAGCATCGGTCCAGAAGAAAAATCAAATTGAAAATTATTTCTAAGGAAAAAATGATTCTAAGAATTGACAGGGGAATAAATCATTATGAAAAGTAAATGAAGCATCTTGTACGTATGTCAATTTTGGTGACAAGGCATATATCTCACTTAAGATAGATAACCAAGAGTTAAGTATTTGTCTGAGAGCCAAAAAGGCTATGCATGTATAAGAAGTCTAGACCTCTATAGTGATATAGAGGATATGATCTTAAAGTCTAAAAACATAAAGTTCTTTGATAAAACCTTGTGCATGTAGACGCATTTCAAGTGTAATTGTTTCCAATGAAGACATGATTAAGAATAGGAGTAATGCTATTGTGTAAAGCTTCAAATAGGCCAATAGGTCAATAACTTTCCTTCTTCCTAAATTATTGTAGAGGATTATAAAGAGAGCATAGTCGATTTATACTTAGCAACTTAGGGCTTGAACTTCCATAGTTTAGTAGATGAATAGTTAATGCTATGCTAGAAAAGAATAAGCTGATAAAGGAAGTACACAGGCCAAGGAATGATTTGAATCAAGATTGAAATATTTAAATGAGAAGAAGAAAGTAAATAGAAATAATATATTAATATAGTTTACATGCCGAACCAACAAGCCATTTGAATAAAGCACAAAGATAGTAAGACTAAACTTAGAAACAATCGTCACAAATGGTTATTCCAAAAAGATTCTAGCCGAGCGCAGGTAAGAAGATAAGCATAATGAACTTGGTCTAAAATAAATGCATTACACAAGCTGATGGAAAAGATGCATGGTCGATTAATTATAGCATAAAATGAACCATTTGTAGGTTGTTGATAGGTTACACAAGCCTCTTTAGAACAAGCTGTTGAAATGCACAAGACAACTGAGAGGGGGGTGAATTAGTTGTCTCTAAAGCTTTAATTACTTATCAACACATCAAATGCTCAATAATTGTTATTAATATTTAACCATGAAAACATGAAACAAGAAGCTCAACACAATAACACATGAGACACATGAGACACTAGATTTTTAGGTGGAAAACCCTATAAGGGAAAAACCATGATGGGTGTTAGCCCACAAATATAAATATGTTATAGTAATACCAAAAAATAGAGGTTCACTATCTTAGGGCTCACTGCTCAAAATGCTCACTGCAAATGTTAGGGCTCACTACCAAGATTGGCTCACTGCCAAGGGGTGGCTCATTGCCAAGGGTTGGTGAACTAATTTGACAACATCTACTCCATGCCTAGGTTCAGTTCCATTGAAGCACAGTATAACTCCTCTGCTCTGCTCTTCTCTTACCTTCGCACTTATCTTTTCATTTTCACTCAGGATATCTTTTTCGCAACTTCATTACATGTTTTTATACACTTCATCAACCTTGGAATGTACATCAAGGTCGGAATTACATTCATCAACCATTGGAACAAGCTCCAAGGTCGGCATTACAAACATACATAGAAATAGATCTGGACCTAAACAAAATTAGCTAAGGGAAATATGTATGCGGATCATGTTATGCCTTAGTTGGGACTCAAATGCAATCTTCCACGCCACGATACACTTTCACAATCTTCGATGTATCTCTGCAAGTAGTGAAATCAACCAAGTCAGCCAAGACTAGTGTTTAACATTAAGTCTTCTAAGAATAGTCTTCATCCACGATCCAAATTTCTCTTTGTGGACCAATCCAAAGGTAGGAACATGATCAAGAGACATCCACAAGCACATTTTAATCACTAGGAACAACCGCACAATCTCTAACCACTCTATCAAGAAGATTCTTTAAACTAAAGCACATAAACAACACTGTCAGCTACTGTCATAAAGAAAAGATCGCTTGTAGACCACCAAATCATGAATGATTGGAGTTAAAGGTACTTATCATCATTACAAACTTGAATCCAAAACCGTAGACTAAAATACTTAACTGCAAAGGAATGCATAGCATAATACATTCTCCCTGTAACCACCAAATACATAGAAAAAGTAGTTCTCACTATGGTGAACATAACTCACTCAAATCTTCATACCATAGGCTCAAACTTGGAGCATAGCATCTTCACACATGCATCTAAATAACTTCCAATCCACAGACAATGATATTCATTCTACAAGAAATACGAAGCAAATTACTTGACTGTTCTGTTGTAAACAAGAGCACAGTTGACACCAATGACAACACTAATATGTTGACATCAATGACAACACCGGTTAGGCACATACTTGCAACAATCTCCCCCTTTGTCATTGATGGAAACAAATGATATGAAAAACTGTAAAGACCATCAAGACAAGATACTCCCCCTTTCTTTTTATACATCTGCACTCTTTCTCCCCCTGAGTTTTTCACATGATTTCTCTCCCCCTTTGACATCAATAGCAAAGGGCACATACTTGCACTCTGTTGCTCTGATCAAACTAAAATTTCTCTGTTATCAATACTTACTACTTATTATCAGGAACTTATGTTGGTAACATTTAGCTACTCTCCCTAAGAGGTAGCTCCCAAAACATCAATCCAAACTAATGACTAAGGCTCTAGGAACCAGTGGATTGATGCATTCCTATGCATCTTAGTTCAGAGCAGGAGGGGTAATAACCCCTAACTTTTCTCTGAGATACTCAAAGATATCCTTAGGTAGAGGCTTAGTGAAAATATCTGCAATCTAATCCTTTGTGGACACATATTCCATCTTTACTTCATTCTCTGTCACTTTTTATCTCAAAAAGATACCTTATTGATATATGCTTTGTTCTTGAGTGCATCACTGGATTCTTTGAAATGTTTACGGCACTTGTATTGTCACAAAAGATTGCAATTGGATCTCCATACACAACTCTTATGTCTTTCAAAGTCTGCTTCATCCACAACACTTAAGTGCAACAACATGCTACTGCAATATACTCTACTTCTGCAGTAGACAAGGAGATTGAATGTTGCTTCTTTCTCATCCATGAAACCAATCTATTTCTCAAGAAAAAAGCACCTCCACTTGTACTTTTTCTGTCATCAACATCTCTGGCCCAATCTGCATCTATATAAGCATTGAAAGTGAAATCGTTATCTTTTGGATACCATAAGCCATGTTCTGATGTGCCTTTCAAATACCTCAAGATTCTCTTGACTGCCATCACATGTGACTCTCTAGGATCTTCTTGAAATCTTGCCACAAGACATACTGCATGCATTATATCAGGTCTGGTTTGAGTTAGATAAAGTAATCCTCCAATCATAGATTTGTACCTTTTCTGATCAATCTTAGGTGATTCATCAGTTTTGCTCAACTTGCAACTAGTCACCATGGGAGTGCACACTGGTTTGGAGTCTTCCATCCCAAAGTTCGTCAACAACTCTTTCCCATACTTAGATTGAGAAATGAAGATTCCTTTATCTAATTGAGTAATTTGCAGACCTAGAAAGAAATTCATCTCACCAAACATAGACATCTCAAATTCATTTTGCATTTCTCCTGCAAACTTCATGCACATACCTTCATTTCCTCCAAAGATAATGTCATCAACAAAAACTACAACAATCAAGATTTGATTATCATTGATTTTGAAATAGAGATTGTTGTCAGTAGTGCCTTTACTAAACCCTAATTGCAGCAAATACTTGTCTAAACTTGCATACCAGGCTCTGGGAGCTTGCTTCAGTCCATATAGGGCTTTCTTCAATCTGCATACCATATCACCTTGTTTTGATAACTGAAACCCTTCTGGTTGCTCAATGTAAACTTCTTCTTCCAACTCACCATTCAAGAATGTAGACTTCACATCCATCTGATACACTTTGAAATCTTTGTGAGCTGCAAATGCCAAAAATATTCTGATTGCTTCAATCCTAGCCACTAGAGCAAAAGTCTCTTCAAAATCTATTCCTTCAATTTGAGAATATCCTTTGTACACAATCCTTGCTTTGTTTCTTATAACTTCTCCATTTTCATTCAGCTTGTTCCTGAAAACCCATTTAGTTCCAATGACATTCTTATCAGTAGGTCTAGGAACCAATTCCCAAGTTTGATTCTTCTCTATCTGCATCAGTTCTTCTTCCATGGCTTTTACCCAATTTTCATCATTACAAGCTTCATTCACAGTTTTTGGTTCAACCTTAGAAAGCAAATAGTAATTCACTTGTTCTTCTGCAACTCTTTTCCTTGTCAACACTCCTTTGTTTTTGTCACCTATAATCTGATCTTTAATCCTTACATACCTGGGAGTCTTAGCAACACTTTCTGGAGCCTCTTCTTTATCTTGATTGTCTTCTTTCTCAACTTTTTCTTCATTCACTATAGCCACAGGATCATCTAGTTCATAGCAACTTAGATCTAATATCCTTTCCTTGTCTTCATCCACCTTCACATTAGCACTCTCAACAATCTTTTTCAGTATCTTATTGTAGCACCAATATGCCTTACTTTTGGTAGAGTAACCAAGAAAAATTCCTTCATCACATCTAGCATCAAACTTGCCTAGTTCTTCTTCTCTTCTGATATAACATTTGCTACCAAAAAATTTGAAATACTTCATTGTAGGAGCCCTTCCATACCATAATTCAAAAGGAGTTTTATAGGTGTTACCTTTGACTTGAACTCTGTTTAGGATGTACACAGCATTATGTATGGCTTCTCTCCAATATACTTCTGGTAGGTCAGCTTCCTTTAACATAGTCCTGGCAACCTCTTGAACTGTCATGTTCTTCCTTCCAACAACTCCATTTTGCTGAGGAGTCTTAGGTGCAGACAATTGTCTCTTTATCCCTTGTTCTTCACAGAAAATATTGAATTCATTTGATGCGAACTTACCTCCTCTATCAAACCTTAAGCATTTGATCCTCAATTCTAACTCATTCTCAACCATTGCCTTGAAAACTTTGAACTTGTCTAGGGCTTCAGATTTTTCTTTTAGAAAGGTGACCCAAGTCATTCTAGAATAATCATCAATAAGCAACATAAAATACCTGTCACCTTGCAGACTTCTTTTTCTTGTGGGGCCACACAAATATGTATGTACTAGTTCTAGCAATCCAGCAGAGAATTGTTCTTTGCTCTTGAAACTTGTTCTTGTTTGTTTCCCAAATTGACACTCCTTGCACATGGTGTTGGCAGGCTTTACAAGTTTAGGCAGATCTCTTACAGCTTGTGTAGAACTTATTTTCACCAAATTGTCAAAATTGATATGACACATCCTTCTATGCCACAACCAACTCTGATATGTCTGAGCCAATAAACAATAATCATTAGTTCCTCTTAATTGGTAAATGTTACCTCTGGTCTTCTTACCAATAGAAATCACTGTTTCGAATCTTTCCATGTTCTTGCACCCATTATATTTTAATCTTAGATCATAACCTTTGTCACACATCTAACCAACACTTAAAATATTATGCTTTAAACCCTTCACATATAGGACATTATCAGTGTTGTGTTTTCCATCAAAAGACATAGATTCTTTTCCACAAATCTTACCAGCTGCATTATCTCCAAACCTAACCAGTCCTCCATCATACCTTTCCAAACTCAGAAACTTACTTTTATCACCGATCATGTGATGTGAGCATCCACTGTCAATAATCCATTCATCCTTATCTTTCTCAACCTGAATAGTCAAAGCACTTTCTTCCACTAGTTTTTCTTCCTTCATAAAACTAGTAGGATTAGTAGACACAGGTTCTTCTTTAATTGCAATAAACAAGAATTCATTTGCACTAGTATAGCATCATCAAATTCATCATCTGTTACACCTTCATCATCAAGATCTCTAACATAGTAGCATTTCTTTGGAACCCTAGGTCTACTCTCAAATCTTTTTCTATTCCTTTCAATTCTCTCAGGACATCTAGAAGCATAGTGACCAACCTTACCACATGTAAAACACTTGAAAGGTAATTTGCCTTTAAACTTACCATAACCTCTTTGCAGTCTGTCAGCAAAGTTAGCTTCAATTTCATCAAGCTCATCATCAGGTTCCACCTTGTACTTTTCAACTCTAGAGATCTTCTCTAAAGTACTGGCTTTGAAAGTAGTCTCAACCTTCGGCAAAGCATCACCAAACTCTCTCATTTCAAAGGTTGTAAGCTTTCCAAGTAACTGATCCTTATTGACTTCTTTTACAGTCATTACTTCTTCAATTGCAACTACCTTGTGACTATAGAACTTAGGTAATGACCTAAGAATTTTCATCACAACTTCCTTCTCATCAATAGTTCCTCCCATACCTTTTATTCCATTGACATGTTCATCAACCTTTTGCATGTAGGTTGTTATGTTTTCATCTTCGCTCATCTTTAAACCTTCATATTTTGCTTTCAGGCCCTGCAATTTAGCTCTTTTTATAGATTCATCTCCTTCATACAGATTTTTCATCTTTTCCCAGACTTCATTTGCAGAATCTAGATCCATGACCTTTACCATCTCAGTGTCAGACAAGGCACTTAACAGAGCATCTCTAGCTTTTATATTCAACTCATATTCTTTGATTTCATCTTCAGTTGTTAAACCATTTTGAGGCATGGTATACTTCATCTCTATCACTTTCCATACTCTATAACCAAGACAAAGGAGATGTCTTTTCATTTGTACCTTCCATAAATCATAATTTGTCCCATCAAATTGTGGAGCTTCCTTCTTAAAAGATATCCTGGATCGACCTCAAGTTGTTAGGCTTACTTTCGAGGAACCTGCTCTGATACCAATTGTTAAAATGCACAAGACAATGAGAGGGGGGGTGAATCAGTTATCTCTAAAGCTTTAATTACTTATCAACACATCAAATACTCAATAACTATTATTAAGATTTAACCATGAAAACATGAAACAAGAATCTTAACACTAACACATTCAACACATGAGACACCAGATTTTTACATGGAAAACCCTATAAGGGAAAAACCACGGTGGGTGTTCGCCGACAGATATAAATATGTTATAGCAATACTAAAAAATAGAGGCTCACTGCCCAAAATACTCACTGCAAATGTTAGGGCTCACTGCCAAGGGGTGGCTCACTGCCAAGGGTTGGTGAACTAATTTGATAGCATCTACTCCATGCCTAGGTTTAGTTCCATTGAAGCACAATATAACTCCTCTGCTCTGATCTTCTCTTACCTTCGCACTTATCTTTTCATTTTCGCTTAGGACATCTTTTTCGCAACTTCATTACATGTTTTTATACACTTCATCAACCTTGGAATGTACATCAAGGTCAACATTACATTCATCAACCATTGGAACAATCTCCTAGGTCAGAATTACAAACATACATAGAAATAGGTCTGGACCTAAATAAAATTAGCCTCAAATGCAATCTTCCATGCCATGATATGCTTTCACAATCTTCAATGTATCTTCGCAAGTAGTGAAATCAACCAAGTCGGCCAAGACTAGTGTTTAACATTAAGTCTTCTAATAACAGTCTTCATCCACGATCCAAATTTCTCTTTGAGGACCAATCCAAAGGTAGGAACACAATCAGGAGACATCCACGAGCACATTTTAATCATTAGGAACAACCGCACAATCTCTAACGACTTTGTCAAGAAGACTCTTCAAATCGGAGCACATAAACAACACTGTCAACTACTGTCATAAAGAAAAGATTGCTTGCGGACCACCAAATCATGAACCATTGGAGTTGAAGGCACTTATCATCATTACAAACTTGGTTCCAGAACTGCAGACTGCAATACTTAACTGCGGAGGAATGCAGAGCATAATTAATGCATTCTCCCTATCACCACCAAATACATAGAAAAAGCAGTTTTCACTCTGGTGAACATAACTCACTCAAATCTTCATACCGAAGGCTCAAACTTGGAGCATAGCATCTTCAGACATGCATCTAAATAATTTCCAATCCACAGACAAGGATATTCATTCTAATTGAGAAATACGGAGCAAACTGTTGGACTGTTCTACTGTAAACAAGAGCACAGTTGACACCAATGACAACATTGATATGTTGACATCAATGACAACACTGGTTAGGCACATACTTGCAACACAAGAAAATGTTAAATTACATGGTTGGTTAAAGGTGTATATAGGAGGTCGCTCACAGGCTGATAGGTTATTCAATAAGCGAGGAGATTTATAAATTTTTCTTATTCTATAGATGAAAAATGGATATTTGAAATATACTGGCTTGCAAGCTGTTGAAGATAGTTCTTCAAAATAGGCCGATAAGATTCAAGATCAAGTTGATTAGAGACTCAACTGACAAAGGTATAAAAGGTCAAAATAATTAAGCATGGCCGATTAGAAGTTTGAATAGGCCAAAATGCAGGACATCCCATAAATACACAGGTAGAAAAGGAATATCTATTTGACTTAGGAACAAAGAACCAAATTATTAAGGCTCCAAGACCGATATGAAGGGTTTGCAGACCATATGAAGATGACACAAAAGATTAAATTCTAGGTTGAGTAAAAGGCATATGGATTTCTATTGAAACATATAACCTTTGAAAAGGATCCATGCACAGGCATAAATGAAAGCACGAGAATCGACAACTTTGACAATGAATCTAATGATGAAATCAACTATAGGAAAAAAAATTATTTCTTCACAAACCCTTATCAAAATTCATGCATACAAAATGAATTTATTCAAAATAACATACCCTGATAAGTCCAAAATCCTTTCCTTAAATCTCTCTTGCCCAGCCCTACTTGTCCTGAGTTTTCCCCTTTTTCTGTTTGTTTGCTTTTTTGGAAAATTTTTGCTTTTTCAGACAACATGCAGCTTTTTTGGAACATGCCCATCTTTTCTCTTTTTCCTCCTTTTTAAAGAAATCTATTTGAATAGTGGTGATCTTTGGTTTTAGATTGTGGTCTTCTGTTTTTAGCTCATATAATATGGTGATATTTATGTAAAGTTTAAAACTGTTATGATGGGTCAATATAGGGTGAAAGTTGTATAAAGTCTGGTTTTCTACCCTGAAGTTGTCATATTATAGGGTTAAGGAAGGATGTTAGGGTTTGTATAAGGTTGGGCAAGGGCGTTTTAAACTACATTTTGATATCTGCTTGCAGAAGATGTAATCCTTTTTTATATTAATATAAATTACTCCTACGAAGCCAAAAGAAAACTTATATTTTTCTAATAAGAATTAACTAATTAAATTCTTTCAAACACACAAGACATTTAGCTTAATTTATTTTTCCTAAGTGTGTGTGCATTCCATCATAGCCATTCATTTCACGATGGCTAGACTCTCCCTTCCTGATGATACTCTTTCTCAGAAGAAAGCGTTGAATTATCCTATCTCATTTTCAAAACAATCATCAAGTGATTAGTTTTTCGTTAGTCAAAATATTAAATCAACAAACATTAATAAATTCAATATATATAAATAATTGAATTCACAAAGATTAGCCTTTGGAAGCATTGATGAATCTTCCTGTCTCATTCATTGAATCAACATCAAGTGGTTAGTCCTTGTTAGTTGTAACATCATAATTTTGACATATGCATCAATAATTGAAATTCACAATAAATATTGTTTCCATACTTATCACAATGTCTATATTTTATTATTGTTCCAAACATAGCATTATTTAAAATAAATAATAATCAAGTCTCAGTGGGAGGGTTGTGACATCCTTCCCCTCTAAAAGAGCCATCGTCCCGATGTCTCAAAAACCAAAAGATACATATATAATCAAAATAGATATAATTATCCCTTTGAAACTCACTTAAGCAAAACTAAATTAGCATTATTCAAGGATTCCCATGGGTTCTACCCAAACTATGCTCAAATCTTGAATTAGGCATCACTTGTAAATCACCTTGCCTAATGTCTATTGAAGCTTGGATATGATGCTGAGCTGGCTAATCTCTACCATTTCTTACAACCAAATGATGTGGACAAGTATTGGCATAATGCTCACCTCACAAACATAACAACCATCTCTATGTCCCTTCTGCCTAGTTGGTTTAGTCCCTCCAAAATCTTTATCTTCATCATAACATCTTTTGAAATTTCCATTATTCTCCTTTGAAAATTTGTTCCTTTTAAAATCTCCATTTCCAAATTGATTATCTTTCTTTCTCTTGTCATAATTCTCTGAATATTGATTTGAATTTTTCTTAGCCTTGTTTTCCTTCCTGTATTCTACATATTGATGAAGTTTTTGCTATGGCTTAGTAGCCTTTTCAAATACATCATCCATAGTTAAGGGGTTATGAAAGTCAACATCAGCCCTAATATGAGGTTTCAATCCCAAAATAAACTTCTCAATCCTGACGTTCATCCATTTGATATTGTAGAACATACTTAAGAAGTTGTGTGATTTTTTCCCAATACTATGTAACTGTCATTTCTCCTTGAACAAGATTTGGAAATTCTATCATATTTTTATCGAAGAAAAGCTGAGGTAACCATCTCTTTCTGAACAGGGATAATAAAAGTGGTGCAAGAGCACCTAACACAAGGTGGCCTCTATGAGGCATTTGAATCATGTTTTGTTTAGAAAATCGTGTTTTGGGTTGTAATAAGGTCTATTTGACCAATGCATGTAATTTCAGTTTGTTTCTAGGTTCATTTTGTAAGTCCCAAGGGACTTAGGTCACGGTTGTTAATTATTAGTGGTTAGACGGTTGGTCTCCCAGCCGCTTGGAAATCAGTTAGTTTCTCCCAGCCACTTGGAATCGATCTCCCAGCTGCTTGGAGTCAGTTCGGTACTACCTTGGCGAGTTTATAAAACTAGGGAAATGAACAAGATCAAGCATATGTATTGTAACCAGATCGAATTAGAGATTGTATGTAATCGTGCATTATGTTATGGAGAATCAAACTATTATGTGTTGTCATTTTGTTTCCATTCTCTGTAATTACAAATTGCATAGCTGTAGATCTCTTTTCCTTTCTGTGTTTTCCTATTGTTGCATAATGTCGATATGAAGCATGCCACTGGTGAGATTTCTGTCAAAAGCAGTGGAATGGCTTCAATGTACCATATCTGTCTATTTCTTGTTTTGTTTTCCTGTTTGATAGTGCAGAAGTTTCGAATCGAGGGTTGCGCACAGTAGATCGCCTGGCATCTCCATGTGCTAGGGTTTGATTGGAGGAGTTGGAGTTGTTTCAGTGAGACAGAGGCCATTGACAAAGCTTTCCTCGCTCAGAGCGACGAGGATAGTTTGGCCGATCGAGGGTATCGGAGTGATAGGAGATGAGTGATACCGATGACGAAGTGTATCGGGCATCGGCCAAAGATTTTAGGAGTTTGCCAACGATCTAAGTCACCCCGACAGTTGAAGTCCACTGCGTATCGGGTGTGTCCATCAGCACATCGACCTAAGTGTGTTTCACCGAATGTATGTTGCGAATGTATATTTTGAATGCATGTTGAGAATGCATCTTTTGAATGTACATTGAGGATGTGCATTGTATTGGATACAAAGGATGACTGGTAGCGATGGTAAAGGAAACCGGTGATAACAAGTCATGCCAAGCATATATTAAGTTAGTGTATGTGTGCTCCCCATCATATTGGTATCAGAGCTAAGTTAAAGCTCTGGGCGGAGGGTTGTGTATTTGATTTCTGAAGGCAGATGAATCCTATTCTTGTAGTGTGTGGGCAGGCGATGATGAGGACTGTCAAGACCATTCACCAATAGAGATTTGGCTGGAAGAGGGTGCAGAGTGAAGCCACTGTGAGAGAGAGTGGTAGTGCATCTCCAGGATCTGCTGTTGGACGAGAGGAATGGGTCTGTGAAGCAGTGTGTAGGAGGGACAGCTGATTGAGCACTGTGTTGTAGTCAAATTGAGGATTACAGAAGTGTTGGCATTATCTGTGAATGTTTATGTCAGATAGAGAGAGCGACGGAGAGGCTAGCAATATGCCTCCAAAGGGGATGACCACCGAAGTGGTCAAGAAATTTCAAGAGATGGAAGAGATGATCAAAACTAGAGTCAGGGAAGCACTCCAAGTAGAATTGAAGGCAATGAAGATAGGCAAAAGGATAGAGGAAGATTCAGATGGAGAAGAAGAGAAAGAGGAAACAAAAGAGAAACAAGAAGAGGCAAAGATACCAGCTGAACAAAAATAATTCCTGGAAGCCATAAAGGCAATTGGCAAGGACTCTTCAGAGGCTCAGATAGATATCCCCATGTTCAGTGGAAAGATGAATGATGATGAAGTTATGGAGTGGATTGAGGCTCTAAACAACTACTTTGAATACAAGGAAGTTCCTGAAAGTAAGAAAGTTAAGTTTGCAAAAACTAAACTCAAAGGTGTTGCCCTTACATGGTGGAATTACACCCAAGGAGAAAGGGCAAAGAATGGGAAAAGTATGATCTCTTCGTGGAGCAGAATGCTAGAGAAGATCAAGTCCCAGTTCCTTCCATCTGACTACGAGGTGCAGATTTACAGGCAGATGCAAAACTTGAAGCAAAAAGATATGGATGTGGCTACTTACACCGAGGAGTTTCACAAATACACTCTTCGTTGTGGGTACGTGGAGGATGAAAAGGCCAAGGTAGCAAGGTATTTAAATGGTCTAAGGATCAATATTCAAGATGAGATAAGTTTATTTACACCTAAAACTGTGGAAAAATGCTTTCAAGTAGCATTAAGAGCTAAAGAGGAAAGGTGAGCAGCAGAGTAAAGGAAGAGGTGACAGAAATTTTTGAGGCAGTTCTGGAGGTAGAAGTTCTAACCAGAGGCCTAGTGGTGAGTCTAACCAAGAAGAGCAAGTTGTAGACTCAAGTAGCAGAGGAGGCTACCGAGGAAGAAAGCCAAATGAAAGAGGTGGGACAAATTGATCAGACAGAGGATCCAAGTTCTCTAACATGAGATGCTATAATTTTAATCAGATAGGGCATCCAACCTATAAGTGTCCAGAGAAGGCCTCAACTTCTCATGGTAATGAGAAGAGAACTACTTTGATTCAAGAAGATGCAAGGAGTGTGACATCTCCTGAAGTGAATCTAGAATCAGAAACGGGAGAAAGTCTGATGATCAAGAGGACGTTGCTCTAAGCACCGGTGAAGACTAAACCATCACAGAGGAGAGCTCTTTTCAGGATCAACTGCAAAAGTAGAGGTAAAATATGCAAGGTAGTCATAGATTCTGGTTCAACAGATAATATGGTGTCTAGGGAAATGGTGGATAAATTGAACATAGAAAGGATTCCTCATCAAACTCCTTACAAAGCATCTTGGGTAAGTGACAGTTAATCACTTTTGGTAAGTGAACATGCAAATTATGTTTATTTTCATATTGGAGAATATAAGGAGAGAATTTTATGTGACATTTTACCCATGGAGTGTTCTAACCTACTTTTAGGTAGACCATGGCAATTTGATAGGCAAGCATTGTATGATGGATATGCTAACACATACACCATCAAGAAGGATGGAAAGACTTTTGTGATGACACCATTGCAGGAGGATGCTGAAGCAAAGAAGGCAGCCAAGATCATTTTGATGGGTAAGAAAGAGTTTGTAAATAGCAATGAAGGAGAGACAACGACAGTTGAGGATACCTCAAGGAGTGGGGTTACCAAAGATCAAAGTTTGAAGGTGATTTCAGTTTTGAATGATGGAGATCAGATAGTGATGTCTGAGATGGATCAGATGAAGGTCAAAGAGTAGGTCTGCAAGAAGCCACAAGTTGATTGGAAAGAAGAAGATGCTATCATAGTAGGAACCATTATTTGTCCTCTAGAGCCAATAAGAGTTGGAAGGCAAACATATCCTACCATAGCAGCAGTACAAGCAACATCAAACAAGGTTTTGAATGTAGGTGTTCAGGCAGAGATGACAGTAAGGAAGAATGGCGCACAAAGTCTGGGTTTGATTGCAAGCACTCACTCATGGCAAGGTGTGAGTCGAGCCTACAATGCTAGGCATGAGTTTTTGATTCCATGGAAGCAAGCTGTAGTCTAGAGATCGTGGGGAAGGCATGATGTAGCAAAGAATATAGGTGGTACAAGACAAGGACTCAATTCATGGGACATGAGTTCTTTTCTAGGTGGGGTGTATGGTGCAGGAGCACCTAACACAAGGTGGCCTCTATGAGGCATTTGAATCATGTTTTGTTTAGAAAATCGTGTTTTGGGTTGTAATAAGGTCTATTTGACCAATGCATGTAATTTCAGTTTGTTTCTAGGTTCATTTTGTAAGTCCCAAGGGACTTAGGTCATGGTTGTTAATTGTTAGTGGTTAGACGGTTGGTCTCCTAGCCGCTTGGAAATCAGTTAGTTTCTCCCAGCTACTTGGAATCGATCTCCCAGCTGCTTGGAGTCAGTTCGGTACTACCCTAGTGAGTTTATAAAACTAGGGAAATGAACAAGATCAAGCATATGTATTGTAACCAGATCAAATTGGAGATTGTATGTAATCGTGCATTATGTTAAGGAGAATCGAACTATTCTGTGTTGTCATTTTGTTTCGATTCTCTATAATTACAAATTGCATAGTTGTAGATCTCTTTTCCTTTCTATGTTTTCCCGTTGTTGCATAATGTCGATATGAAGCATTCCACTGGTGAGATTTCTATCAAAATAAGTGGAATGGCTTCAATGTACCATATCCATCTGTTTCCTATTTTGTTTTCCTATTCGATAGTGTAGAAGTTCCAGATTGAGGGTTGCGCACAATAGATCGCCTAGCATCTCCATGTGCTAGGGTTTGATTAGAGGAGTTGGAGTTGTTTCGGTGAGACAGAGGCCATCGACAAAGCTTTCCTCACTCAGAGCGACGAGGATAGTATGGCTGATCCAGGGTATCGGAGTGATAGGAGATGAGTGATACCGACGACGGAGTGTATCAGGCATCGGCCAAAGATTTCAGGAGTTCACCAACGATCTAAGTCACCCCGACAGTTGAAGTCCACTGGCATATCGGGTGTGTCCATCAGCGCATTGGCGTAAGTGTGTTTCACTGAATGTATGTTGTGAATGTATATTCTGAATGCATGTTGAGAATGCATCTTTGGAATGTACATTGAGGATGTGCATTGTATCGGATACAAAGGGTGACTGGTAGCGACGGTAAAGGAAACTGGTGATACCAAGTCATGCCAAGCATATACTAAGTTAGTGTATGTGTGCTCCCCATCAAAAAGTTTGCAAGAGGTATCCCTAGGTGTCAATCATTTTCTACCTTCTCACTATCCCACCACGTGGTTGCTTCAACACTAAGTTGATAAGCTGCCCAAAATGCTTTTGTCTCATATGATAAATTTTTGAGCTCAAAGTATTTTTCCATTTTGATTGCCTAGGCCTCAGCACCATCTCCTATTATTTTTCCATTAAATTTAAGAGGTGGAATCCTCTTAAGATCTTTAGCCAATTCAATTTCAAATTTATCTTGATTGTCTTCCACTCTATCCACTCTTTCTTCATGATTTAGTTCTTCCTGATGGTTTTCCCTAACCTCTTGCTCAAGCATGTCCATCCTATTGCGAGTGTCAATAAGAAGGTTTAGGATTTGATCCAATTTAGCTTGTTGTTCCATACTAGGTCTGACATGATCATAATTCCTAGTTTGAACCATCTCTGCTTTCTCACTAGATAGTCCTACGAAAAAGATAAAGAAACACAGCTTAAGCAAGGAAGACTCAAGGCCCTAAAGTGCTATGATTAATCAAACAAACAAACAAACTTGGTTCCAAAATGAACCATAACACATATAAAAAATCTTTGACCCAAAACTAGGGTCTTAAAACATTCGATGCACCATTATGAGGTCATATACAAGGTTTACATTTATATCATGCAACCTTCAGCGTAGAAGACTCCAGGTCCTAGCATTGAACCCAATACACTCTGATACCATATGTAAAGACTACTCAAATTAATACAATAAAATATTGCACAAAAGAGTAAAATTAAAATTATTACTCAAATAATTTATTCCACAACAATATTCCAATATGAATATACAATAAACTAGAGAACCTAGCTTAATATAACATAAGGATAAACTCCTTTACATCATCAAGCCATTAAGGAAATTAATACAACTTGATATAACATAAATTGTTATCCTCTAGAGATCATCTTCTGTGAATACGATGATAGAGAGAGAGCATCATCAGGGTGATTAACCACCCATCCACGAAGCTTACGCTTCCCTGGACTTACTCTAAATAGGAGAAACTCAAACCTTCACGAGAGGTCTAGCATTTGGAACTGACAAGTGTGATGGAATCTAGTGTAGAATGATATATCTAACATTTAACAAATAGTACAAACTATAGAAAATGAACTTGTATCATGATATGACAAAGAGTAATAAATAAATCAAACTAGTGCAATTACATTTAATTTGATTCCAAAGCTTTGGCCAAAGCATATTTTTGAGCTGATAATGACAGCTAGATAGGTTAGTAAACCTAACCCACCCTTCTCTATGTTCCCATATTCAACACCCATCCAAGACTCAACAAAATTAACTCTATTTCTCTAGGAAAACATAATCTTCGTAACTAACCATTCAACCAAGGATTCTAATGAGTACATACATGATGAGGATTAAAGAATCAGTTGAGTTATCAACTAACATAGATAAAAATTTCCTCGTGCAATTTCAATAATAAGAAAACACATTTTCATCCTTATATATAATTCAAATGTGATCTAAAACATTTCACGATTCAAACCTAATTCACATTGCTAATCCATACTAACGATCAATAATACATATATTTTTAACCACAAAGAGAGACCATAGTATGTATGAATTCTAAGAAAAGGAAAACAAATCTTACTCAAATCTATAACAATTTGTACAAGGATATAAAACCTAAGTCGCAATAGGATCATACTCCTAACTTAAACAATCATATTTAATAATGTCAATGGAAAAATAACTATTAAAAGCATTGCTTCCTCTTAGATAAATTCAATTCTAGATGTCGACTTAACATTTCTAAATATATCTTGCAAGCATTTTAGAGTAAACAAAACCCTAAAACCTTTTCAACTAGCCAAACTTATATTTCATACTAAATTAACTATCTCATGAATTAATAATAACTTAATACGATTAAAAATAATAATTAACTTTCCAAGGAGAATTAAATCAATCAAACTAAAACATGAACTATTATTTTCAAAACTATAACATATTTTAATAATACTTCCAATTTTCCAATTCAAAAACATATAATAAGCATGGAGTGACAATTATAAATTGATCAGACAAGAGTTGATGAATTTAATGTTTCTATTCATAATGTTACAAAGGAAACAATTTAAGATAAGCATTAGTCCAGAAGAAAAATCAAATTGAAAACTGTTTCTAAGAAAAAAATGATTTTAAGAATCGACAGGGGAATAAATCATTATGAAAATTAAACGAAGCATCTTGCACGTATGCCAATTTTGGCAACAAGGTATATGTCTCACTTAAGATAGATAACCAAGAATTAAGTATTTGTCTAAGAGACAAAAAGGCTATGTAGGTATAAGAAGTCTAGACCGCTACAGTGAAATAGAGGATTCAATTAAAGTCTAAAAATATAAGTTTTTTGATAAAAGCTTGCGCATGTAGACGCATTTCAAGTGTAATTGTTTCCAATGAAGACATGATTAAGATAGGAGAAATGATTTTGTGTAAAGCTTTCAACAGGCCAATAGCTTTCCTTTTCCTAAATTATTGCTAAGGATTATAAAGAGATCATAGTTGATTTATACACAACAACTTAAGTCTCAGACCACCATAGTTTAATAGATGAATCTAGTTAATGCTATGCTAGAAAAGAATAGGCCGATAAAGAAAGTACGCAGGCCAAGGAATTATTTGAATAAAGATTGAAATATTTCAACGATAAGAAGAAATTAAATAACAATAATCTATTGATATGGTTTACATGCCGAACCAACATGCCATTTGAATAAAGCATAAAGATAGTGCCTAACTTGTCGATAAAGAGGTAAGACTAAAAATAGAAACAATAGTTACAAATGGTTATTCCAAAAAGATTCTATCCGGGCGTAGGTAAGAAGATAAGCATAATGAACTTGGTCTAAAATAAATGCATTACACAAGCTGATGGAAAAGATGCATGGTTGATTAAGCATAGCATAAAATGAACCATTTACAGGTTGTTGATAGGTTACACAAATCGATTTAGAACAGGAAACGTTAAATTGCATGGCTAATTAAAGGTGTATATAGGAGGTCACTTATAGGTTAATAGGCTATTTAATAAGCAAGGAGATCGATAGATTTGTCTTATTCTATAGATGAAAAATGGATATTCGAAATATACTAGATTGTAGGCTGCTAAAGATAGTTCTTTAAAATAGGACGATAAGATTCAAGATCAAGTCAATTAGATACTTGACTGCCAAAGGTATAGAAGGTCAAAATAATTAAGCATGGCCAATTAGAAGTTTGAATAGGCCAAAATGTAGGAAATCCCATGAATGCACAGGGAGAAAAAGAATATCTATCTGACTAGGGAACAAAGAACCAAATTATTAAGGCTCCAAGTCCGATATGAAGGGTATGCAGACCATATGAAGATGACACAAAAGATTAAATTCCAAGTTGAGTAAAAGGCATATGGATTGATATTGAAACATATGACCTTTGAAAAGGATTGATGCACAGGCATATAGGAAAGCACAAGAATCAACAACTTCGACAATGAATCCACTGAGGAAATTAGCTATAGGGAAAGAATTTTATTTCTTCGTAGACCCCTTATCAAAATTCATGCATACAAAATGATTTTATTCAAAATAACATACCTGGATAACTCCAAAATCCTTTCCTTAAATCTCTCTTGCCTAGAACTGCTTTTCCTACTTTTTCGGAACATGCCCATCTTTTCTCTTTTTCCCCCTTTTTAAAGAAATCTATTTCCTCATTTTGAAATAAAATAATAAATGAAATAAATGTCCTCCACTTCTTTTCCACCCATCTTGCCTTTTCTATAATTAACCCCCACTTCTTTTAAAACGAAAAGTAAAGATTCCTTTTAGTTACAAAACATGAATTCACGTACAAGCAATATTTTTAAATTAATGAATAAAGATGTAACTAATTATATTTCATTTATTATATTATAATTAAAGACTTATATTTTTCTAATAAGAATTAATAATTAAATTCTTTCAAACATATAAGACATTTAGCTTAATTTATTTTTCCTATGTGTGTGCGTGTGTGCATTCCATCACACCCATTCACTTCACAATGGCTAGACTCTCTCTCCCCGATGATACTCTCTCTAACAAGAGAGCGTCGAATTATTCAATCTCATTTTCAAAACAATCATCAAGTGATTAGTTTTTCGTTAGTCGAAATATTAATAATCAACAAGCATTAATAAATTAAATATATATAAATAATTAAATTCACAAAGATCAACTGTTGGAAGCATTGATGAATCTTCCTGTCTCATTCATTGAAACAACATCAAGTGGTCAGTCCTTATTAGTTGTAACATTATAATTTTGACATATGCATCAATAATTGAAATTCACAATAAATATTGTTTCCATGCTTATCATAATGTCTATATTTTATTATTGTTCTAAACATAGCATTATTTAATATAAATAGTAATCAAGTCTTAGTGGGAGGGTTGTGACAAGGGACCACTTAGAGAATCTATGAATAATAAGTATAAGAAAGAAGCTAGCAAAACAAGAAGGCACAAATATTTTGTGGTGGGAGATGAAGTAATGGTGTACCTCAGAAAGGAAAGATTTCCAGTCAAAACATACAATACACTAAAGCTAAAGAAGTTTGGTCCTTACAAAATTATGAGGAGATTTGATTTAATAAATGCATATGAGGTAGAGTTATCAGAAGGATTAGGTATTTCTCTAATATTCAATATTGTAGGCCTATATTAGTATCATGAGGGGGACTCAAATGGAAGCAACATAGTGCATCTAGGGCAAAACCCCATACCACCACAACGAGTAGAAGAGATTGAGGAGATATTGGATAGTAGAATTGGAAAGAGCACCAGGAATAGACAATATGAGGAATACTTCATGAAATGGAGAGGAAGGATGAAAGAAGACTCAAGCTACATTTATAGGGCTAAGGTTGTGTTGACTTTGGCATGTTGTTTGTCATTGATGTCAAAAGGAGCAAAGAGATTGTGATGAGGTCCTTGATACTTTTATGAAAGGTGGTCAAGATGTTTTGTTTGGTAGGATGCTCATCATGGCATGTAGAGACATCATGCAGAGTGTAGAGGTACATCAGAGTGTAGAGACATCTTGTAGAGTGCAGATGTGCAGAGACATAAAGGATTTGCAGAGAGTTGATCTATTCTAACTCATGGTCTTCATGGTTTCAATGGTGCTCTTAGTTCATGTTGATAAATGTGACAATGTTTGGATCATGTGCTAGGATGTGTTCATGCTATCTCCATCTCATTTGATGTTGGATGTTAGTCAAAGTACTTATTGCTCCAGGCTTTATTATGCCATGCCATGCTTCATTGTATTCATGATGGTTATGACTTTATTGCCCAAGGCTTTATAATGATCATGCTTAAGAAGATTCAATATTGTCATTAAAGAGTAGATCATTCTCTTGATTCAGGTTGTGTTTGATGTTGGTTCAAGTCAGTTTGACTTGTTCATATCATAACAGAAATTCAAGTCAGTCCCATGCTCATCTTCTTCATGGTATGGGGTGTATGGTATGATGAAGTTGAGAGAATTGGTCAAAATGACTGTCACATGAAGTTGCTTTGATAACCATGATTAAAGTCCATATTTTGAGTAATAATGGTCATGCTCAACGTATACTTGTTTTCATAAAGTTTAGTTCAAAGTTTCATGCTTCAGAGTTTGTAAAAATGATATATTCTTGGTGGTTGCTTATACTCCATATTGTGTGGAGTTTGATGCTTAAGTTTGTTATTGAAGAATTTATCATGTTTTTAAGGTTGACATCTGGTATATCAGTGATGTTACACTAAAATTGGTAATCAGTGTTCAAAACATTGTCTAAATTTCCTAAGGGGTTCTAAACTACAAGACTAAACCCTTGTTTCATTTCTAAAACCCTAAACCCTAAAGCATAAGGCATAAAGCCTTAACCATCGTTGATTTATATCTTTTTTGTTGGTGACTTTCTACAACAATTAAAAGCAACTTAAGTACAATATGAGGGTGTTAAGGTTGTGGGGATATTGGCCCCTCGACCTAGTGGAATCGGCCATCCCGGTTAAGACTTATAACATGGGCCCCAAAAAGGTAATCTAAGGCTTAGATTAAAACTCTCAAAGGTGTGAAAGGAAGATCAAGCAATTGAGACTAAACTACTTTTTGAATACAAATGGTCACTCCTCCAGATTAAAATTGACGGGCAGTTGTTTTATAAATAGCCATAAACTATTTTTAGAAGCATTATTTAACAATAGAATGGCCAAGAAAATTCATGTAAGGGGTTGAACGATGTTTAGGAATATAGGTTGTTGATGAATCATGAAGATGATTGTCATATCCTAAGAAGGCATTAGTTATATCTATGTTATGATTATGTAGAATGTGTGCAGAAGGTTTTAATAAGTTTCAAACTAACTTAGAGGAGAGAAATGTGAAAAGGTGTATGATGAACTGAGTAAGATAGGGTAGAATGGACAAAACTGAGATGTTGTGAGAAGCTTTCAAGATCATAACATACACAAAAGGTTAAGGTTTGATGATAGGTTTGTGAAGAGAGAGAAGGTGGCATTCATAGTATACAAAGTCATGAAGGTTTTTGAAAGCTTGCTTGAGCAGAGCAATTATGAGCAGCAGATGGAAATATGATGATGATAACAGGATTAAATTTTGGTAAAAGACATCACTCTTTTGTTTATATTGTGTTGAATACTCTATCTTTGAGCATACTATTTTATTGTTATCAAGACATATAGTTTACTTGTCTTGCAAAAAGAAGATATTGAGTTCAGAGATTAATTGTTTCATGATGATCAGAAGTTCATGTATCGCCTTCATTGTAATGTCCTTTTATGATGATGTGTAAGATGGTCATGCAAAGAAAGATATAATGTGATTTGTGCTACAATGAAATAGAGTGTCCCTCTGTAGTTTTTCTATTCCATTCAAATCTTTGATGGTTATTGCAGTGAGACAATCTTGTAGCCAGTGAGGCATAATCTTTGTCAATGAGACATTATTTTGCCAGTGAGGTAGTTATATTTTCTAGTGAGGCAAGTTGTGTAGCCAGTGAGGCTTTGCCAATGAGGCACAAAAAGTAGCCAGTGAGGCTCTGTGATCAATAGGATTTTATTAATCTAGTGAGGCAATTTTTCCTGAGTTGTTTTTTATCCCTATGAGGGTTTTCCACTCATAAATCATGTGTTATGGTTCTTGTTGATTGTCTCTATATTTATGCAAATTATTTGTTATCATACTCATAATTTGTACATGTGTATATGTGTTTGATGAATCCTTAAGTTCTCTTTCTTTTTTGTCTAGAGAGTTAAAGGTGCAAAAAGTTTAAAGGATTATAGACCATTGATTCACCCCCCCTCTCAGTGGTCCTGTACTCCAACAAGGTTGACCATCATGGTTTCCCTCTTGTCGCTAGAAAGTGAGAGCCTCACTTTTCAAATAACCTCGAGCATTTGATGTAAGAGCATCCTTGGGGAATAGAGCAATCTTGCATCACCAAAAATATGTTCTTTAATTATATTTATTTTTTTGTAAGTTTTCATTTTATTAGTCAATTACAAAAGAAGTCACCACACTTTGTCACGTTTACATATTAGTCTTGCAATTTTGAGATATTATTTTGTAGAGGTATTCAGATGTCATTATATGCTCCAAAATGTTACTCAAACACAATGCAGATGAGTCAGCCTTGATGTCACACATGAACCCTCTCCTTTCTATGGGCTACCTCTGAGTCAATCTCACTCTTGTGGCAAGAGCCAGTCAAGTGGAGGTGAGACTTGGGGGCAATTTTGTTCCTATGGAAGAAGAACGTCACAGAGAGTGGCTGGCTGGTCTGTGGGCCTAGTATGGATTGCTATATGATGAGCTTGTTCTAGGATTGTTGTGGTTGAGATAATTATATGACCCGAAGGGTCACTAGTCCTAGATCTTCTATTTGGTTTTCTTAAGTTCCAACGCCTAGTGGGTAGACTGTTTTGCTCGTTGATGGGTCTAGAGCATTGTAACCTATCCTCATTCATTTGAATGTGTTGTTATATGATGTCTCTTTATTGGAAGATTCTAAGAGCGTGTTCTTTCTCTTCTATGGTTTGTTGTGCATGTTGTGGTCTTGGGTGGATTTCATTTATCTCTTCGAGAATAGCCTTGATCCAATTTCCTCTTATCTCTGGGTGACAAGGGTCGTTGTACACCTTGCATTTAAATAAATTAGTTATGGGGCGTATCCATGGCTATTTGTAGCAGAACTTTTAATTAGCAGTCCTCCTAACAATATTCCTAGTAAACTAAAGTTCAAACTATGCTACTTTAGGCTTCTATTTAATCATGCATCTAAATGTTTACTAGAAGAAAGAATTTCTGAAATGACTTTAATCTAAAGAAATTGAAGGATTGCAGTTGCTGAAAGCAAATTTACTTAAACAAAGATTTGAAATAACTACTTTAATAAAGCAAAAAATCTAATTAACATATTTAGAAGTGAACAAAGCAATGAATCTAACTAAGAGATATCAGTCCTTGTCCTTTGGTGAGAGTGGGCCCCCTTGCTCCACCTCCGAAAAGAGACCAATTAAGCCTTTAGGTCACAAAAAATATGTAAACTATTTTCTTTATTTTTGAATCTAAAAACCAAAGTATATGCTTCTTAAAATAACAAAGTTCTTTTGATGTCAACAATAATAATCTATATCTATTCTACATTATGGATCCTATATATATATCAATCATACTTTCACTGATAGATACCTCTGAAGTTATTATTTTCTAACTAAGAGTCTTGCAGGAGATGCATAACTTGTTTTATTAGTCTACTGATTATATAACTACTAAAACTAAGGGAAAACATGCAACATTAAAGAAAATCATAAAGTGGCACTGATTGTGCCCTTTTTAAACAGAGAGTTATATGTGGTTTAATGGTTGTGAGAATAGACTTTAGTGAAAGAAAAAAACATAAAATGATAGTTTGTGGTATGTACTACAGTTCTTGCATGAACATTCTTTGTGGTGTCTTCTCCCATATGACTGGATCTGCTATCTTAGGAATGAACATCAGTTGATCTACCCCATAAGAATTCTGAAGCATGTGCTGGCAATCAGGAAAAGTTCATTGCAGTTCTTAAAACATATCTTTAGAGCCCCCTAGATGACTCTAGAGTGTTGAAGACATCTCTAGAGCTCTGTAAAAAGCCCTACTGCTAACAACTCTAGAATCTTGAAAACATCTCTGAAGCTCTATAGAGTTCTGCTACTAATAATTCAGGAGCGTTGCAACAAAAAGTATACTTTTGCATGCCATTCATTAGTTCATAACTATGACATAAAACCTCTTGATTCTAGAAATTACTTTCAGTATTGCACCTATAATTAATGTAATTAAAACAAGGTTTTCAACAATCTCGTACATTTCAGGGGATGCAAAAGAATTAAGGCAAGATAGAGAGGCACATTTGAAAACTTTGGCGAGCTTTCTCTGGAGCTCATCGCTGGGCACATTGAATGCTTGGGAGAGGGTTTGTCGACCTCATGTTGACCTAGTTCGAGTTTGACACGAGATCAAAGGTTTGTTTCACTTTTTGTGAAATGTTGAATGTAAATTGTACCTTGTGATGGAATCAAGGGTTTGACCTTTGTTTAACGTGAAATGTACCTTGTGATGTGATCGAGGGTTTAGTTTTCCTAGGTTCCTAATATTTATGTATGAATACAACTAATATGAATGCAAAATGATTTTTTTGGTTCTTTTTCCAATTTGAATAACAAAAGTGATATATTTAACTGAGAATTGAAACATGGATGCAATTTAATATGAATTTTTCAAATGCAATCTAAAGTATGTTTTTGGTATTTTATGAGACAATTTTTAGATCTAATCTAGGAATTGAAATTGCTTGAATGAAATAACTTGCATTGAAATCTAATCTACAAATTGCAATAATTTCTAATCTAATCAATGCTAATCAAATCAAATCTAAACGTATCAAGAAAAAAGCAAACATAAAGATTACTTCCTCCTAAGAGCAAATTTGTGATTTAATTAACTACGAAAGCACATAAAGAACCTTGATTTCTCTTTGGCGCATGAGCCTGGCATATCCTCAGAAGTCCTTGTGACAACCTCCTCTCCTCTACAGTAGTGGGGAACTCCTCTTGGCGATAGGGATGAAGTGAAATTGATTGAACGATTGAGTTATTAAAGCTATGATTGAATGATTGAGCTAGTTGAAGCTATGAAGCACTATGGCTTGTAAATTTGTGAATGTAACAATGCTATTGAAGCTTTTGAAAGCTTGGCAACTATACTAAGAAAGCAAAAGGGTCATACATATTGTGAAGAGCATAAGCATGTTATGGAGAACAAAAAAGCAAAGTTGATCAAGAGACTGCAACAATGAATTTGCCTCCTAAGGGAAAGCTTTGAAGCTTTGAAAAAACTAATGAAATAAACAAAGAGGCTTAAAGGCCTGTGAAGAAGCTTGAAAAAGCTTGTGAAGATGAGAAGAGCATTCTCAGACTTGAGAAATAATGAAGAGGTGATGCGTACTTATAGGTTGGGAGAGATCACAAAGAGGGGGAGCTAATTGAAGAGTTAACTCATTTGATTAAATAATTAACATGCTTGATTAGACAGTGAACTAGGTTGATTAAGGAGTGAGTAGACTAGATTAGGAGTGAACTAGGCATGGAAGCTTATCACTTAAGGAGGAATGGAGTTAGCATGAGACTGATGGAGAGATAAGAAGAATTGATTTGTGAGTTAAAATGGAGTGATTGGGAGTCTTCAATGAGTCAAGAAAAGTTGCTGATCAGTTATGGAAGGTGACTCACATAATCAGGGCTCAATTTGGAGCAAATTTGGGCTTGAACTGAAGAGAAATTCATGTTTTAAACATGATTGGGTCACCCCTTTTGATAGGGAAAGTCACCCATGGAGATCTTGGGTCGCCCCAAGGGAGTTTCAAGGTCTCCCAAGGTCATTTTCCCTGTCAAAAGGGGTGACCCAGAAATAATGGTTTGAATAGGTCATATGGAACCTTTGGGAGCTCATTTGGGCACATACAAAATCCTTTTTGGGTGCCATTTTTTTAATTGCATATTTTTTTGAGAACTACACAATGATGCTATTAGTGTTTATTGAAAAAACATAAAGAGTGGGTCACCCCTTTCACTAAGACAAATATCCCTGGGAGATTTAGGATCTCCTTAGGAGATCCAGAATTCAAAGGGGGTGACCCAGAATTAAAGAATGGGTATTGAAATTGATGGTTGGAGATGGTCTGAGAGGTTAATTGGAAGCCTCTAGAGGGTTGAAATGGTTTAAAGGGGCTGAGGGAAAGTGAATTTCCCATCTCATGATGTCGGTAGGTTAAATCGACAAAGTTAGAACTCAACTTGAAATGCCTTGTCAACAAAGGGGGAATGGTGAAGACACAAGACCTTAGGAGGTTAGCTAGGGGACTAGGGATACACAGACAAGTGAATAACTTCAATCCACATGTCACCAAGAAGAATGTTGTTGAGAGGTATGTATATATTCATGCTTACATGTACGTGATTAGGATTACAACTCATCATCAGATTACCATGTAGGCCAATGCACATTTTTAGTGCTTACAGTCATATCCATGTTTGAAGATAATTATATGCATAGAGCAAAATAGATTATCTTGAAGATTTACACCAGACTTGTAGGTTGTCACAGATCTACAAATTTATTGTTGGCACCAAAGCATTTGAAATTTATGGTAATCAAGGATCACATGTGAAGATTCATTGGACCCAAGGAAGAAAACATTGAGCACTGCATGGATTTCTTTTTCTTTACTATTATTTTGTTTGAGGATTTAGTTTTTCTCTAGCTAATCACACGTTTCATGGAATATATAACTTTACACCACCTTGTATCCAACACAAATCATTTAGGAGGTTTGAGATTGCTATATATTTGTTAATTGCAATCATTTGAGATCATCGAGAAGAATTAGAAAGAATTTAGCAGGAGGTTGGAGGTCTAAGTGCAAATAGGAGAATGAAGGTTTGAAATGGAGTTTGAAGACGAGGATGCAAATGTCACTAAATGTACTAAGTTTCATTTGAATGTAGTAATTCCCATATTAGTAAATAAACATCTATGGTCTGGCATGTCGGAAGCCCATTGCAATAGATTGTAATCAGCTATAGCTTGAATTCCATAAAGATCATGTTACTAGTCCATTAAGTTTTATTGTGAGTATTGTGTGTTTTGATTTTTGCTACATGGTTGGACTGTCCTTCATTGTATCCTCCACCCATGACTACATCATCTTGTATGTAGATAGATGATAATGATAATTTCTAGGTGGAACCAATCCAAATCCTAGATCGATGTACACTTTAACTTTGACAACATAACATCAATCAAGTTAAGGTGCAGTGTGATCAATACAATCCCAAATTGGCAACATGAGAAGAAGCATGGGGAAGCACAACTTTATCTAAATTTGATTAGAATCAATTTCAAGGATGAAATTCCCTAAGGGGAGTAGGATGTAATACCCCATAGTTTCTTGTCTTATCAAGACTAGTATTAGAGTAAAAACCCTAAGGATTTTATGACAAGGACCCCTAAATTATTAATCTAGATGCTAAGGTTTATATTACTTGTGTTTTATAATCATATAATTGATAGTTTGAACTTGGTTATATTATGTGTCTCCCAATGGTGAATATTTTGATTTATATCAAATGAATATTGAATTAGATTATACTTGAAGTAACATTTTGGAAAATAATGCTCATTTAGACTCATGACTTTAGGTTGATGTTTAATCAAAATAATGACTTAGATTAATGTTTTCAAATTATTGATCTTATATTAATGTTCAAACTTCTGTTAATTCAAATAATTGCTTAGTCAAATTTATGAATTCTTAGTCTAATGCATGAATATTGATGCCTTGATAAAACAATTTGAGTGTGTAGGAACATGTTGACAAGGACAAGGCCAAACCAAACAGAATGGGGGTATTCTATTTCATAGGGATTCCATTAGTAATAGGTGATGCACAACATGGACCAACAATAGAAGAGGCCAAGGTGTTACGTGTCAATTGGCATGATGATAAATAAAACTAGATTGCTTAATACAATTGACGTGTACAAAAATCAAGGTTCATGAACCTAGAGTTAATATGCCAAGATTGTTGAGGAATTTCATGAAGACAAAGCTATTTAGGAAAATACCATGAGCAACATGAATCAAATTGATGATTAGTAGAGAATAAGGAAAACAATTTGAGAAATAGTAAGACACCTAATAAGTGGCAGAACTACCAACTTAAATGCACCACTAGAAGGACAGTCAACTGAAAGAAGCCAAATCCTTATGTGTCATGGAAAATATAAGGAATGGTATGATTTTTGTGATAGAGGAAAAACTCCAAACATGCATCTTGAGAGTTAATGTACCACCTAGATCAACCAATAAAACCTGAGATAAAAGAGTTTAGGAATTTGGTAAAAATTCAAAAGAACCACCCATTAGAGGAAGGATACTAAAATTGTGAACAATGAATTAAAGTTGTGTTGGATAAGAAGGGAGAGTTAAAGGAGGTTATAGATAAGGTATATGCCTATGTTGATTTTTATAATAAATTCCTATGTGTATAATCTTGTTTATGATTGATGTTTGTGTAAGCTAGTGAATGAGATACTCCATGGATTAAATAAACTAAATATTAATTAGTTTTTGAGGCATTGGTGGGATTGATTATAATTGCCACCAAGTGGAGAGTGGAGTTCCATGTCAAGTTGTAGGCTAGATAGTTGTCTTGGTTGTGGCTAGATGATGGTCATTCTAGTTGTAGTTGAATGATGGTCATCTTTGTTGAAGCAAGATGAAGGTGGAGTAGGATGATGACACCTTCATTATAGTAGGGTGAGTTGATTGTAGTTGAATTTCTATGTTCACTTGTGCTTGGGCATAGTGGAGTGGTGATATCCCTCCCAAACTATGTATGTGAGTCCAATTTTAGTCTAGATGTTGATTCTTGTGAGAATGTGTGTGTTATGTCTAAGTCAATGAGTGTTGGGTGTTAGAATGGCTAAGTAAAGGATACTAAAAAATTACTCTAGATGGCTAAAATTCTACATTGTTCAGACTAGTTTCAAATTTTAGATGGTGGTCGCACACCTCATCAATACCCCGTGAAACTATATACTTGTTGCGAGGGTGGTTGGGTGGGAAAATAGGCCTTATACTTGGGTTTAGCCTCCAAGCAAAGTCATTCACACCATAGTAATAATTTGGTGATACTTGAACCTTTAAATTGATGATTTTCAAGTAGTTTTGATTGTGATAACAATGATTGTCTAGTATTATATGTTTATACTTTTGATTGTGAACCTATATGGTTATCTAAATGAGTTGGAATGTCACGTCATTTTAGAATGCCCTAGATAAAAGGGCAAAGATTGCTAAGGCCCCAAAGGCTTAATTACAGTTGCATGTCAAAAAGGGATAAGGTCCTTAGCTAAGCAAAGAATGATCTTCATATTCTTTACAATTTATGGAAGGTGAGCTCATAAGGCACCTAGATAATTTAGCTAGTGGATAAATGTTAACTAGATAGGTTAAATTACACATCTTTGTAAATACCATGAAGTGACCAATGAACATCTGATCTAATAGTTTCTGAAAGTAATTAGTGCATTCTTATCCTTGATTGAATCTATGCTTAATTCTAGAGACAGGTTTTGAATGACGCTAGATGATATTATGCAGTTTTCATAGCAATTGCAACTAATTTAACTAGTGTCTATATTTACAATGATAATTGTAGTATTGAATATTATTGTAATTTAAAATATATGGACCAAGAGGTTTTTAATACCTATATAAATCTCCCTAATGGCTTAAGTCCTCTATGTATTTTAAATTCCTTGTGATAACAAATTATATTAATAAAGCCAATCTCTTAATATCTAAGGTTTTGTAAATCTTCCTAATAGGATAACATGATTCCCTAAATTATTTATTTATGTTGGAAGAGAACTGTGTAATTAGGTTGTTAAAGAATACAAAAAATTAGCTTGGTGAAGTCCCTAGAGAAAGATTTAAGATTTTTAGAACTAGTACGAGATTTGATGATGAGCCATATGTGGTAAATGGTATTTCTAGTTCCCTCTTTATCATTATTTTCTTTACATAATTAATACTTCATCTAGTTAGCTAAGTTAGAATGTTAATTTACCCAATTATCTTGTAAATGCTTTAGACTCCATGAACAAATTTATTCATTAAGTATAACCTCAAGTCCACATCATCTCAAAGCTCCTTAAGTCTTTTAAATTATCTCAAATTATCTTTAGAGGAAGTGGCTCTAAAATCCCTACTCAATTTAGTTAAGCCCAAGTTGAATCCATATTTCCTAACCATTGACCTATTAGAGTAAATCCTAGTCATTAATCCATTAGAGTTGTTTCCCAGTCAACACATGTCCACAAAAAAAGAGGTGTAATTATTTGGAAGGTTCAACCTTAAATTTTTGGAACCAACATTTAGTTAGGTTAGCCTTAAGGTAAATTCATGTCCACATGATTCTTTAGAAGTAATTCCTTGTGAAATCTAGAATTAAAAGGCTAGTAAATTAGGTTTAAGAGATCCTTAGGTCTGCGAGAGTAGATTATCTCCAAAGAGAATAGCATTGAGAAGTCTAAGAATCCTGAGAAGCTTAGAGACCAGATGAATCAAGTCATGCCACACATTATCTTTGCAAGGCTCAAAGACTTTGAACACTTTAGAGATTCTAAATCCCATAGCCTTTAAGTCACTCCGGACCTTCTAAATATTGGAGTAACCCTAAGAATGAAAAGTGTCTAGTCCAAAGTGTCGTAGAGTTTGCCACATGTTACCCTAGAACACCATAAGATTATGACACATGTTTGCTTCCTATGGAAACTAAAATTTGATTAAAGAAAACATCATGCAACTAGGTGTATGCCCTGAAATTGGTTAAAGAGTTTAATTCTTTGGACCTAAATTTCTAGTGAAACATTAGCTCTCAAAATCTATCTAAGAGGTCGAAAATCCTAAGGAGCCAAAACAAAATTAAATCTAGTAGAATTTATTTTTAGGTCCGATGAATTGTGTCATGAAGATAAAGGAAAAAATACTATAGTTAATCATGATTCAACCATATAAGACTTACATTTACATTCCTTTGATCTTCCTAATTAATGTGTTCATGTGTGGAGGAGTTACTCTGAGGAGAGAAACTTGCTTTCCATGTGTTCATTATGTTAACTAGGTGGAGGTTACACTTGACTTGTTAACTTGCAACTAGTCCTTGTTGAATGGTTTCATATTTGGGAGGGGTTACAATTTGAATCATTGACTTGATCCTTGGAATAACGGAACTACATGTGGAGAGAGAATCATTTGGGAGTTACATTCTTGACCAGTTGACTAGAATCTTAAAGCTAGGCGCTATACTTGGAAAAGCTATAAAAGGAGGAGCAAAGAATGAGTTTGGGTTATAATCCCAAAGTTTTACTTGTTGGTTGAAGGTTTGTAAGAAGGCCTTCAAGAGTTGTTTTGTATGTTAGGAGCTAAAGGGTGAAATTTTAGAGGTGTCGGTTGAAGTTTTATGTCATTGATTAGAGGGCTAGTTTTTTGAAGGTTTTATAGATTCCATGTAGATATTGTTTATGTTCTAGATTTGGTCTTGCAAGATCTTAAGAGTTTGTAGATAAGTTTGATATAAATTTTATAAGTGGAGATGATATCTAAATTTTCTGCATGAAGCTTTGGTGTAATCTTTTTCTCCCATTGTAATGAAAATCAACACTTTTCCTCATGTTTGGTGTTCATAATTCGCTTATAAAATCAATAGTTTTAAGAGAACATGATTTTTGATTTGCTTCTGTGTTAAATCAATAATTTATAATCTTTAAAAGATGGTAATAATTTTATACAAGTCAATAAACAAGGGCATTAAAATTATCCAAAAAGTGATGTAAGATTTAGCTCGTAAAGGTCATGTATCCATGCCTAGTTTGTTGCATTTTTTTTGTCAAGGTTTATGTTTATTGAGTGAATCTTTAGATTTGGTTTGTTAAGTGTGTTAAGATCCTTATTGAGCCTATAGAAGTTTGTTTTCAAGTATTGTTACAAAGGAAAATTTTCCATTTAGTTGGCTTCCTATACTTGAATGTATCAAATGGTATCAAAGTTGGTTCATCCTATGTGTGATTACGTGTGAATATCCTCCAACAAAAGATTACTAGGTAGAAGGTGTACGAATGTCCTCCATTGAGTGGATAGTGGGTAGAGGGTGTTATAGAGTCTACATTTTTAGTAAAAGTGTTGGGTAGAGGGTATGTTCAATTTGTTTGAGAGGAAACCAGTTTGTGGTGTCATTGACTCAACGTGCATGGACATTGGGGTTGTGGGTGTGTAGGTATCTTTGTCAAAATGTCTTGTAAAAGGAGTAGGATGGTTTTAAGGAGGTTTGTGAGACTTACATTTATGGATAGTATAAAGAGGGTTTATTTGGGAAAATCTCTTGAGAAGATGAACTTGCTGGTAGAAAGGTTGGATGCTCTTCAGGGGTAGAAAGTTAGAATTAATAAGATAAGAGATGAGAGGATAGAACCTATGAAGTAGAAGGCATTGAATGAAAGTCCAAGATGTCCAAGCACAATGATGATGGAAGATCCAACAAAAGACAAAAAATCATCTCTTACCTCCATAAGATCTATGAGTATGATGGAAACTTCTCTAGATGAGCCTAAGAAGGGAGGATGTGCACATCCCATGGAAGAAGAGATCCTTGTAATGAAGGATATGTAGAAAAAATCTAGTGGAGAAAATTCAATGGTGGTATGTCCTTTGGAGGACACAGAGTTGGTGTAAATTGATGCTTGTATGAAATTGACAATAGATCATGAGAATGCATATGATTGGTACCTTGAGATGGTAGAAAGTGTAGAAGTTGTAGATATGGGACTTGGGATGTATGAAAATGAGGAAGATATGGTCTTGATTGAGTGAGGATAACAAGGTAGAAGAATAGGTGGATGAATTGATTGTTTGCATCACGTGGATTAAGTTTAGACTAGAGGAATACTTTGTGCTTGGGAATGGGGAATAGATTTTTGGAAAAGTGGAGAACCTAAGGAAGGTGATGAGGTGGAAGAAGTAGTGAGGGAGGAAAGGAAAAATCTTGGTAGAGGAGGCTGACTAGTGGTGGACCAAAACCCACAAGAGGATGTAGAGATAGGAGAGGTACAACTTGGTGGTGGAGGATGGACTGTGGTAGACATAGATCTACAAGAGGAGTATAAGTGGAGAGTAGAACTTAGATGAGGAGGATGGGATATGGCCTATCCAAAAGTTGGAAGAAGCAAAGGATAATGTCTATTTTGATGAAATTGAATCAATGATATAGCACATCATGGTTTGCATGCATACTAAAAGGGTAGTTCTACCACTTAGCTTTAATTTGTGTTCACCATGCTCACTAACTCTTACTTGGGGTGTTTGATGTAGGAGCATCTCAAGGGTCTAGCCATAGACGTTAACCAAAAACATTATTGTAATTTTAGATTTTTATGGTCCAACCTTGTGCTTCAAGGTGCAATAGGCAATCTATACTATTAAAATATTTAAATTAAAATGTTTTACCTCTTATTTTGAGATTCAACTTTGGTTGGAATCTTTGGGGGGTCTATTTGCCATTTGCTCATGACACCTCATGGAAGTTGAAGGGTCACACTTTATCATAAGGGTGCTTAGGATGGTGGGACACTTGCATGTTATTTATTTAATTTGTATGTTAAACCTAAATTTACATACCCTTAACCTTAATTGAGGTGCTCATGTGTGGAGAGTTACTTTAAGAAGAGAATCTAACATGCCATGTGTTAATTGTGTTGACTGTTAGGAAAATAACAAGTTGATCAAACCACTCCTACATAACCCTACATGAGAGAAAATTATGCATGCAAGCTTACAAAATAAATATAATGTAAAGATCAAAAGACATTTCACAAGATAACACAAGATGTACCCTGGAAAAATCCTCAAGAGGGAAAAGCCTAGCCTCCAAAATCACCCATACTCAATGTATTAATTAGTAATGAAAACATTACAATACACTTACAGAGTTTCCATGAACACTTATGAAACATCAAGCACCTCCAATGCATCCTCCATGTGTCTAAGTAAAATGGGTAACCATGAAATACACACATCCCATGCCATGCTTCACATATGCACTCTTCAGAAGAGCTCAATACAAATGGCGACCAAGTCTAAAATGACAGCCAACCCCAACCACTAAACATGTGCTTGCTTTTATAGAATTAAGCTCGCACAAATACAACTGCGGTATTAGAAAAACCACATGTCTCAAAACCATTGACCCCAAAATTAAATATTTGTCCTATGTCTCCCACACATAAAATATCTAGCCAATGTTACAATACAACTTTACAAGTGGCCCCAAACAAATATTTAATGTGGCTAAACACCTCACTAAAGATGCATCACAAATAAATATTTCTTTTACACAATTAAAATAATTCATTATTGTGCAAGGTGTGCCACACCATTTTCCTATCATTCTCCCACTTGTTGTATACATTGCATAAGGGTCAATTGATGAAACACACCATCATAGCCATCCATAAAACCACATGAATATCTAGCATGCTCTTGTGATCTATCAAGATACCTACAATAAAACTAACCACCATCTCAAGCAAGAACTCCTCTCATCCTCCAACATGCTACCTATGGAAGAAAAGGAACAAGCCAAGGTGAAGATGCACCGATCCAAAGAACACAAGCATCAAATCCAAGTGATAACAAAGGCTCCAAGATGCTACCAAGGAAAAAACTCACATGACTAGAAATAGCACCCACAACAAATGATAATATATCCAACCATTCATATGTGAAAAGGTATTCATAAACATTAGTAAACACATGCAAACAACATATCCAACCCATAAACTGCAATCACAAGCTCCTTGTATAAAACCTATCAATGAAGAACATGCATATTTAGGAACTCCCACTATACGGGTAATGTCAAATCTGAAAATAGATCAAGGCATACCAAGTCTACCAATCAACACTCAAACCAAGGTGTGGATTATAATCAAACTATGTAGTAACAAAGAACAATCACAATGATCAACACATGCAACACAAAACCATTGCATACTCCATCATGTAACATGTCACCATAACTCTCCCAAGTCCACCACAATAAACCATATGAACATGAACCTCCTAGAAGTAGGCATAGAACAAAGAGAGAAAACCTATAAATCATATCTCATACCATGTCCTTCTAGCAACACCTCAAAGTGCTAAGTTGTGTCAAGTATGATCTTCTTCACAAAACCCTATATGAACAGCCTTAACAACTCCGAATCATTCAACCCCAAGGCCAAACAAATAATTTGAATCAATAGACCAACTGGATCTAAGCCTCTCAAATTGAGGAAGATCAAACCCATAACCATTCCGTAACTAGGAATACGCCCAATAACATCTCCTAAAATACTAAAAAATGACATCACAAATCAAACTCATATGCTCGAGGAGATAACCATGCCAAACATTCCTAAAATGAGCCCTCTAGAACTAAAGTATCTCAAGATCCATATACATGAGAAGAGAAAGCATAAAACAAAATGTATCTGAAAATAGGATGGACAATAACTCGCAAATGATTATCTATCGAGTAGACCCTGAGTGGGGAATGAGAATGCTTCTCTAAGATACACCAAGACACAATTACTCTCTCCAAGAAAGACCTCTCAAGTCCATCATGAACTCATGTCCATATCTAGGTGAAGGCTCTTTAGACTTCCTATTGAAATCTCTAAAGAGTAATTGTCTCAAAAATGTCTCTAACTCAAGAGAACTCTAGCCTTGAGACCTAAGTCTCCAAGTATCCATGAACACATACAATTGATCAATCCATGCTAAACTCCAAGTACAACACTGCACTATCATGAAGCTCTCAAGCAAAAGATCAATGTACTCAATACCAAGAGAACTAACCAAACCATTGCCAAAGCTCCAACTCCAAATTCAGGAACCCAACACGACATCATGATCTAACATCTCCTCCTAGGATATCACATGATTTGATGAAAATATATGCTTCTAAGAGCACCTGTATCATGCCAACACTCTAATCTAAAATTAATAGTCCACCACTGCACAACACCAAACATCCTCTCAAATAAGGATCCCTTGTCAAAACTGACAAGTCATAAACTGACACCTAACCTAAGACTCTAAGAGTCCTCCATGGCTAACCAAGATGTCAACATCTCCAATCACACGAAGATAACCATCTCCTAACAATAGAACTCAAGATGTCAAAGCACTCTCATTGCATACAAGAATCATGATCCAAGAGCCTCTCCATGACACCCACAACCACTGCAAAAGATCATCCATCACTAGGTGACGAATACATTTCATTATGAAAGCTTCCACTAAACTATGATACCGATCTACACATGGCATTGTGATAATCATCTCCTAAATGAAGATCACACATGGTCCACACACACTCAAATGCAACACTAATAGCTACAGAGAATAAAGTAGAACCAATATTTTTAAGCCAAGAATATAAACAACCAAACCATCATTGTCAAAAGCTCACGCTAAACTGTGTAACTGAGCTATTCATGACATCACAATAAACATGATATAAGTCCCAATAACTAACTATCTAATCACTCTAGTCATCCATCCTCTCATCCCAAAGCAACATACCAATGCATAAATGACCATAGACAAGGCTAAATAACAAAGTTTGCATCAACAGTAACCGATCTTGTGGATATAGACAGTCCACATTTGAGTCATCCCATTGTAATCATTAGATTGTACCTACCCAAAAACTACATAATTAGTAGGTCTCAAACTAATGCAACATGAAAACTCATCATCACATTAGTAACCTACAAACTAAGATAAAAAAGAAGATAACATGTAGACCTCAAGACTCAAACACTAGATCAATCCTAGATCTGATTTTCCAAGTAAGTCTACAAACAAGTAACCATAGTCAAGGAACTGATCAAGCATCTAGGAGATACAAGTTACAACTTCCTAAAACTAAACCACACCACCACCTATAAACATGAATCAATCAAATCATCACAACCCAAACCTGTCAACCGCATACATGACCATTTCATGCCAATGCTCAAATGCACATGCATATCCATGACACAATAATCATCACCATCATTGTACCTATACTCAACTCCTATTGAACTGAGACTCCTAGCCTTACACATATACCAACCATGTCCTCAAACTAGAAGACAACCTGTGTACCTATCTTAATCAAAGTCAACACTTTGAAAACACCTATAAAATTGTATTAGGGAGCACCAAATCTTAAAACTAGCTATACCATCATATTGGTCTCATAAAAATATGCACTCCCACAAGTTTTTGCCCACCAATTCGTCTGGATGCTCACATAATCACACCCTAAATCTTAGGCTCATACAAGTTCTCAAATAAGTACAAACCTCTCTCTCCAAGCATCCAAGTGAAAAACCACCTAGTCTACTATGTAGTACACTGCAAATGCTCTCCATCGCCTATTCAAAATCTAAAATCCAATTTCATATGCTCAAGATATGACCAATTAACCATTTTGGAGCAATGTCAACTTTAGATGCTAAATTCTAACATAAACAACAAAATATGATGACCAAACCTATACCATTGTGTAGTGCTCGAAGAGATCTTTCCAACACCTATATGAAGTCAAAAAGATTACATCGTGGGTAAAAGTTATGCCTTGTAGAAGAAAATGCACTCCAAGGGCTAGAAGAGGGCCCTAAGTGTACTTGTTAGTGCAATTCTAATGCCAACTGATGTCATCAAGTGATTATTTGACAATTGGGTGGCAGTGGCATGCTAGGTGACGCTTGGGCCACATAAGAGTGACATAATTTAAAATAGATTAGATTCTATTTAAAAGTGGCAAAATTCAAATCTTTGTATGCCTAGACCCAAAATGCATATAAATCATGGTTTAATATTTTCACACCAAAGTTTTCGTGGGGGGTATGTGCTTAGTCGACCCAATCGGGGGCCAAAGGCCCACCAGCTACGTGGCCTTTTGGCTGGTCAAGGCTGACAAAGCCCACCGACAACCTTAAAAACTCTATCCTTCATAGTACCTTACAACCATTAAAACTTTGCATACTACCACGTCCTTTGTATAGTGATTGTCAATCAACAGGTCTACACCTAGTGGGTGCCCCCTAATTTAAAAAAAACTCTACATAGGATATTTTACTGATGGAAAATTTTCATTTATTTTATTTTATTTTTGCCCCAAACTGTACAACTGTATGACAATATACCAAGGGAGGGGACTTTTTCCTTCAGGCCTTGGTGGCCAAAATATGTTGACTTTTGTGTCATCTTTCATGTCTCGAGCTTCCTGGATCTAATGGTGAGGTTTATTTTCTTCTAGGGGGACATTTTTGCAACTTCCTCCACAAAACCCTCATATGGTGAACGCCTAGAAAAACCCTTTTCATCAAATATTTTTCAAATCCCATAACTGTAATAATAACCACAAATTTGTAAACCCCAAACCTCAAATATGTATTTTCACAACTTGCACAAAACCCTTATACTTTGAAATGTCTCAAATCTTTCTAGCATTGCCATGACTTCAACTCTGCATCAGATCTACTCAAACAAGGATAAAACAAAACCAGGGAGCTCAGACCTCCTTTAGCCACAACCATGGCTCTGATACCACTTGTTAAGAAATTAATAGGTTGATCAAGTCATTTCCTACATAACCCTATGAGGGAAAACGATTCATGCAATCTTACATAATAACCATAATGCAAATATCAAAAGACATATCACAAGATAACACAAGATATACCCTGGGAAAACCCTTAAGAGGAAAAAACCTAGCCTCCAAAAGCACCCACACTTAAGGTATTAATCATCAATTAAAACATTACATTACACTTATAGAGTTTCCATAAACACTTTTGAAATTTCAAGCACCTCCAATGCATCCTCCACATGTCCAAGCAAAATGGGAAACCATGTAATTCACACATATGCACTCTTTAGGAGAGCCCAATACAAATGATAGCCAACCCCAACCACTAAACATGTGATTTCTTTTATAGATTCAAGATCACACAAATACAATTGTAGTATTGGCAAAACCATGTGTCTCAAAACCATGAGAACACAAAACCATTGACCCCAAAATTTAATATTTCCCACAAATATTACATATTTGTCCAATGTCTCCCACACATAAAATACATAACCAATGTTACAATACAACTTTGCAAGTTGTCCCAAATAAATATTTAATGTGGCTAAACACATCACTAAAGATGCACCACAAATAAATATTTATTTTACATAGTTAAAATAATTCATTCTTGTGCAATGTGTACAACACCCTTTTCCTAACATTGTATCTAGGTAGAGGTTACATTTGACTTCTTGATTTATAATTAATCCTTGTTAAATGATGCAATATTTGGGAGGAGTTACCATTGGAGAGAGTTACAAATTGACTTTGACTTGATTCCTTGACCACCTTAGAATAATGACACCACATGTGGAGAGAGAATCATTTGAGAGTTACATTCTTGACCGGTTGACTAGAATCTTTAAGCTACGTGTTATACTTGGGAAAGTTATAAAAGGAGGAATGGAGAATGAGTCTAGGATAGCTTCCCAAAGTTTTCTTGTGGGTAGAAGGCATGAGAGAAGGAATTAAAGATTTTTTTTGTATGTTGGGAGATCAAGGGTGAAATTTTTGGAGGTGCTGGTTAAAGTTTTATGTCATTGATTGGAGCTAGTCTTGGTCGAGGGTTTTCTATATTCCACGACACATGTTGTTTATGTTTAAAATTTGTTCTTTTATGATCTTAATAGGTTGCATATTAGTTTTTTAAGGCGAATTACTATCCAAATTTCCCCATGAAACTTGGATGTAATCTTTTTCTTTCATTGTAATGAAAATCGACACTTTTCCTCATGTTTGGTGTTCATAATTTGCCTATAAAATCAACAATTTTAAGAGAAAGTGATTTTAATTTCTTTATATATTAAATCATTAATTTAAATTCTTTAAAGGGTAGTAAAGGTTTGCTACAAGTTAGTAAACAAGGACATTAAAATTATCAAAAAAATTGGTATAAGATTCAATTTTGAAAGGTCATGTATTGGAGCCTAGTTTGTTGCATTTTTTTTTGTCAAGGTTTGTGTTTACTTAGTGAGTCCTCAAATTTGGTTTGTTGAGTGATTTAGGATCCTTATCTCCTCTATAGAAGGGTGTTGTTAAGTTTTGTTGCAAGGGAAAGGTTGACATTTAATTGTATCCCTACCCTTTCACACACTTGTTCTTTACTTTGTTTCAAACATCAAATGATTGAGGTGAACTATTTTCTATCATCAAATTTTTGCTAGTTCATTTCCATGGGCATAATTTTAGGTATGTACATTAGTTCACTTCCATAGGCGTGAAGATCAGTTCCACAGGCACAAATTTGAACCATAGTGATGCATAATTAGTTTGTAGATTTTAAGGCATTTGTATAATCAAGTCCTAAAATTCCAACATAGTGGCAAACCATTTTCTAACATCATTTTTAGTAGACTCCACCATTGAAAATTGAGATAAGTATCACATTTAAATTTATTTAATTCTTGTAATTAATTTAGTATTAAGTTATTATAAGCTCAAGCTTGTATATCTAGTTTGATTGTTTATTTAAGTGTTTTAGGGTGTGTGCAAGAAGTTGTGTCCACTTTTTGGCCAAAAAGTGGAAGTGTTTTCCCTGATTTTCAGAATTTGTCACATTTGACCTAAAAAATTGAAGCACTTAAAGGTGGAATCTTAGAAAAAGTCACTAAATATGAAATGTATTACTTAGAGTCTAGTTTCTAAATATGTAATTTTTTTCAATACCCAGATGATAGAATTGATTTTGAATAGGCATTTCTAAAAACCACTGTTTAAAAGTCACTTTTTTTTTTACTATACCATGAACGTGTACGTCATCCATATTTTGACCTAAATAATCATATTTTTCAAAATCCTTTTGGAAAAAGATTTTTAACTCACTGAAGCACGTTTTCCATATTTATTTGTAATTTTTTATTGAATATTTTTTTTAATTAATTTTTTATTGGTCATTTTTTATCTTTTAAAAAATCATCGTGTACGTCACGCATAAGATGACCTAAACTTAACATTTTTTGAAAAATTTTTTTAAATTGAAAAGAATTGTCTAAAGTATGTTTTCATACAATTTTTTTTACAAAAAAATATTTTAATAAAAAGTTATTAAAATATTAAAAAACCCTGATAATTCAAGTTTATGGACCTATTTCATCAGAAATTGATTAAAAAATAGAAAAATTAATCCAATTGTAAAAAAAATTACATATTTGGAATTTACATTGTTTTCTCTATAATGGGTTTTAATTTCGTCAAAATATTCTGCAAAATAGACCTTTAGATATATGCCCAAAGTCACTATTTTGTTGTGACATTAACAGGGCCTTCAAGTTGCAGGTCAAACCAGGTCCAGAGGTCAAGGTCAGGTCCCCAAAGTATTTTTCGAAGCAAGTTACAAAGCAAAACCCGAGCCTAAAATTCAAATTTTGAATAACGGGATCCCGTTTACTAAACGCGATCCCGTCTATTAAACGGGATCCCATTTCTTCATGCATTGGTCGAAAATAAAATGGGATCCCATTTAATATAACGGGATCTCGTTTTTAAAATGGGATCCCATTTATTATTTACCCCTTTTTTTTAATAAGACTGTACTATGACTGTCATTTCTGCAACTTGCTCTACAGTACGGCCAACAGCGACTCTTGCAGCATTCTTTGCCATATTTTTTTCTTTTGCAGGTCCATCAACTTGAAATATTGTTTGTATTTTGATAGAAGCCATCATGGAGACACTATTTGAGTGGAATTTTGTTGAATTGGTACTTGTTTGAAGGACTTGAAACACATTCAAGTTTTTGACATTCATTTGTACATGCTTCATAAATTTTTTAATCATGGGATCACAAAGTCGTAATAAGAGGAAAGATAGGAAGCTATTAACCCCTGAAGAAATTGAAGCAAAGAGAGAGGAGGCAAAAAGAAAAAAAGATAGAAGAATAAAGATTCAATCAATGAATAATGCTGAAGCATCTAATTCCACAACTATTGAAGATAAAAACATTGAGGAGACCATGGATGTAGACAATGCAAGTTTGCAAGAGGTGAATGTGGAAACTAATACGATTATACAAACTACTCCTGGTATGTCTTCAAATCCCTCTATTAATGCTATGGAGAATGTTTCAATAGGCACAAATCCAGGTACTTCTTCAAATCCACCTTTGAATGAAATGGAAATAGTGTTGATAGGAGATTTAAAACAAGCTAGATATAACAATGTTGAGATTGATATTATTCGTAGAGATCAAAATTTGAAACAAATTGTTGTTGAAAATGAAAATAAAAATCCTTTTGTTGAAAATGAAAATGAAAATCCTTTTGTTGTTGAAAATGAAAATGAAAACTGTTTTGTTGTTGAAAATGAAAATGAAAACCGTTTTGTTGTTGAAAATGAAAACGAAAATCCTTTTATTGAAAATGAAAATGAAAATCGTTTTGTTGTTGAAAATGAAAACTAAAATCCTTTTGTTGAAAATAAAAATGAAAACCGTTTTGTTGTTGAAAATGAAAACGAAAATCCTTTTGTTGAAAATGAAAATGAAAACCGTTTTGTTGTTGAAAATGAAAATCGTTTTGAAGTTGAAAATGAAAATGAAAATCTAGGATGTGATGTTGAAAATGAGAAATGTTTTTTCAAAATTGAAAGAGATGTTTTGGATAATCTTCTTGGTAAAATTTCTTAGAGACAAATAAGAACACATGCCAATAGATTATACAAAGAATTTTTTTATCGTAAAAAGCTATCATTTCAATGTCAACTAATGATGCAATTAATGAGAATGTGGAAAATGAGAAAAGTAATGAAAATGTTAGGCATTTTTGTTAAACCAAGAAGAAAAGATCAATCACTAAAACATGTTATGTCTACTGTTGCTAGTGCCATTAAGTCTATTGGAAGTAATAGTCGATCCAAAGATAAAAATGCAGCAAGACGAGCTATAACAACTGCTATAGTGAATAAAACAACTTTGAATAGAAGAATGGTAAGCAATATTAGTGGAATTCTAAAAATACATCCTAAAACATTGGTAAGAGCGGCAAAAAGAAGAGAAAGTATAGAAAATGATCCAATTAACCAATGTTGGAGTTTTAGTGGTCGACTCCTGAGATCTGAAATGAAACTAAATGTTGAAATCAGATCTTTGATCGAAAAATATTGGCATGATAATACTAGGGTATCGTCTAATGCTAGAGATGTTTTAAAATTAAGAGTGGGGTCCAAAGTTCACGATCCTCATCCAAAACACCTATTAGATACAACACAAACTGAATTTTATAGAAAATTTTGTGATGAATTAGTGTTACCTGGTAATATTAAAATAAGTCAAAGATCTTTTAAAAAATGCAAACCATGGTATGTAAAGATTAATAAGGAACAAATATCTTGTTGTTGTAAAACGCATGTTCAATTTTGTTATTATTATGATGTGTTTCAATATATATGTTGTACTTTACATCGTAACATGATTATACAGGAATGTGATATTAATATGCCAGCTGAAGCAATAAAAGAGTTTATATCAAGTTTGTTCTGTGAAAGATCTAATAAAAAATTATTTTATTTAAGTTCATGTATTTCTGGACAATGCACTAGTTGTGGCAATCTTTCTTTGTTAAGAGTTTGTATGCATGAAAGTGTTGAAAATGATTTTGGACAACAATTAGTGGATGTTAAAAGATTTAAGAATGTTGAATATTCTTTAAAAGATGGAAAATTTGGAAAGCGTTGTGATTTAATTACAGAAAAGGTTAGTGTGCATGCATTCATATCAGAATTTAAAAGTAAAATTGTACCAAAATATGTCAAGCGCTCTCAACAAGCTCGATGGCTTGATGGACAATTTCGTGAATGTAGAAACACATTTCCAGTTGGTACTCTACTATCAGTGGTTGATTTTGCGGAAAACTATACTTTAGTTCCGCAAGAGGAAATTCAATCACAATATTACAATTCAGTGCAAATTGCTATGTTTGTTCATATTGTTTATAGACATGCAGATGATAGCACAGAGAATGATAAAAAAGTTTTAAGGGAGTATCATTTCTATTTGAGTGACAACTGGTTACACTCATCAGAGTTTGTTCAATATTGTTTCAATATATTTTATACAAATTTAAGAGAAAGAGGAATCTAGATGACTGAACATCTTATATGGTCAGATAATTGTATGGGGCAATTCAAGAATGCTCGAATGTTCTATTGGTTAAGCAGGGTTCACAAGGAGAATAATGTCCAACATATGTGGAATTTTTTTGAAGCTGGACATGGTAAAGGAGAACATGATGGAGCTAGTGCGTGTGTTAAAAGAATTCTTGCTAGACAACAATTAAAATTTGAGGATGCAGTAAAATTTAAAGATGCACATGGGATTGTAGATTGGTGCAATACAAGATTATGTACACCTGGATCAAGCGAGTACTCTACAGTTCGTCGATTCTTTTGGTTGGTTGAAGAAGAAAATATTCTACCTAGACTTGACTGCCAGACAATCAGTGGATCTACTAAATGGCATTCATTTAGGAGTTTGAATGCAAGTACATGGACTATCTGGACAAGGGAGCTTGCATGTTTTTGTCAGTTTTGTATTTCAGGAGATTGGGAAGCATGTGAGAATACAGAATGGGTTGAAGAGTGGAAGCAAAGACCATTGACACTTACACAAGCACACAATCAAAGTGAAACAACAATTGAAGACAATGATCAACTGTTTGTATCAGACGATTATGACAGAGTTTCGAACCTTGTACAAGAAGGTAATTTAATTCAAATCATTTCATTTTATTTCACTTCATTACTAATTTGTAGTGTTTTTATTTATTTATGTGTACATATGAATGCATGTATGTTGATTGGTCAAATTTTATGGACATGTGCAAGTTATTGAATCAAAATTTGTTTGCAAGACATGTGTATGTTATTGTTGCACCAAAGAATAATGAAGAGGAAACTGAATATTGGTTGGCTTGTTGTGTGGAGACTAAACATAAGTTAACAACACCTCGAGAAGATGATGATGGCTTTCCTTATCCAACAGGTTTGGTGATCCCCTTAAGACATCCCCTTAAGCAAATTTTGATAACAAGTCTTTGATCCCCTTAAGCATATTTTAAGAACTTCTTTGATCCCCTTAAGCAAATTTTAAGTATTTCTTTGATGATGGCTATCATTATCCAATAGGTTCGATGGTGGTTGTTGGCACTTGGCTACGGAAATACCTAATAAGGAAGAATGGTTTGCTTGCATTCGAAGATTATGAAACACATAAGAAGATTATACACTACTCACATTTGGTGTTGGCAACAAATATAAAACTGGAGAGGTATCGTGGAAAACCTACAAATAAAGAGCTATGGAACATTTCTATGGAAGACCATGAGACAATCATCGATGCGTTGGAAAAAAGAGAGGATGGAGATGGTACAATGGAATAAGTAAATATAGTTAAATAGATTTATATTGTTGTTTTAAATACATTAAATACATGTTTTGATATTTCTTGTGCGTTATTAGTTGAAATTGATTTAATTTGTCCTTTTATATCCTTAGGCCATCATCACAAATTCATCACATACTTTGAAACAAAAACTTGAGAGGCACTTGTAAATATAGGTACAAATTGTGTATATCTAGATAGTTTTATATAAATTAAAATACATGTTTTGATTCAAATATATTGATAAATTGCTTGTATTATTTTTACATCAGGTGGCATGAAGACCTGCTACATTCCCGTCAAGTTTTAGATTTTCTTGAGATGGCATATAACCACATTTTGTATTTACATTATTTTGAGTTGGCATATATGTACATACACAATTACATTATTACACATTTTGTACAGAAATTTGTATACATGTGTATGTACATAATTTTATACTCTACAGTATTAAATTTATCAAAATTATTATTCTATGTATTTTATTTGTTATTTATGTCCATGTTTTTCTACTTAGAATTTACTTTAAATTTGATTTTATTATAAATTGTTCAATTTGGTTGCCTTGGGCAACTTCACCAAATTTTGAGAACTTAAGACGTCCCCTTAAGACATCCAAAAAGTTAGCATCAAGTTGTAGGTTAATTGCAAATGATAGGTGTCAAGGTAGGGAATGTAATCACATTTTCATTTTTTCAATTTTCATGTTTATATTTTTCAATTTTTGAGTGATCTAACGAGCAAGCTTCGTTGGTGAGTAGTGTGTAGGAGCTCTCTACAACAAATCAAGTTGCCCTATGACAAGGTTGGATAGATAGAGTGGTGTAGGCTCCTATTGTGTTATCCTTATCACACATTTATTATGACAAGGTGGTACTATCAACACTACCTAGCTAAAGCTCTTTTAATAATCTTTTTTTTTGTTTTTTTTGTCTTTTAATAATCTTTTAAGCCACATTGATTTTTTGATGTTTTTATTGCACTTTTATATTTGGCCTTCGTGGATGATAGAGCCCCTATAGGTTGATTTTTATTACTCCATGTGATAGTCCCTACACCAAATTTAAAGAAATAGTCCTGGAAGTATATTTCTTATGAACAAAATTACCAATATAGTTAAGATGTAGTAGAGGTTGGTCAAGGGACACTCCCATGGACTCTTACTCTAGGGACTCCTAAATTACATGGTCAACACAAGAACAAGCACCAAGGCACTTGGATAAATATAACTATAACCATGCTAGGATCATTTAACATAACTTAGTTGATCTAGATGAGAAGATGTGAGAGATTGATCCCTCCTAGTAGGCAAGAGATACTCATGAGTATCTCACTTTTTAATTCTTTGTTTTGATTTGCTTACCATTTTATTGCTTAAAATTTGACCAAGACCTAAATATGCATACCGTGAATGAATGGAGGAACTTTATTAGGACCTCATCACTACATATTCTTTCAATGCAATTACTTCATTAAGCGCAAATCTAGATCAACACTCTGACACTTACATAGAGATTTATATATGACAATCGATTATTTCTATTGATGTCAATCTATATATCTTATTATGGTTGATCTCAAGTGTTTACATTTCTTTTCCTTCATGCACATGGTTAGATTAGAGTTTGATTTATGATTAAATTTAGGGATGCTTGTATATACATATGTATGTGATGTTATGCTTTTATAGTTTATGATGTATATGCAATGTATGTATGCATGGATAACAGATATATGTATGGATGCACCTAAACTAACATGATGGTTTTACATGATTAGTACTTTGACATGTGTATGATTTTGTTATGACAGGATTGCATTTATTGTGTGACATGTAAATATATAAAGTCTAGGTTCAACAATATATATATAAAGTCCAGGTCCATGTTCAAATAATATATAAAGTCCATGTTCGACAATATATATAAAAAGTCCATGACAAACAATATATAACATATAGTCCATGAAATAGTCAAATTATACATGTAGCCCATGTTGAATAACCTATCACATACTATCTCTATCATCAAGAGTCCTCTTCACACCATGCGAACTACTCAGATAACCTGAATCACTCTGCAAAAGAGAAAGATTTAGATGAAATTAGATGTAAGATGATAAAGAAATCTAATTTAATGACAATTTTTAAATTTATAATTTATCATAAAATTAAATTACTGTGTGAGGCTGAGAGGCATGCTCTGGTGCACCTGGACCTGTCTCTCCATGCTCTAAATCAATCTATTTAATACAAGAGAAAGTTCAAGTTGAAATTAGATGTACTTGACGATTTTAAAAATGATTTAATTCAATTTAATTTATAAGTTATCATATTTAAAAATTATTATACCGTAAGAGGAACTTGTTGTGAATCCTCTATTCCAGGACCTGTCTCTACAGGCTTAGCTCCATGACATGTATCAAGCTATAAAAGAAAAAGAATTTTGAATGTACATGTCAACATATATATCAAGAAATTTACTTTAAGTTCACAATGTATATTTTAATTGTTCAATTTAAATATAATCTAAATTTTAAATTATACCGTATCAGGCTGCCCATCTCCTCTGTCCTCCTGCTCTGCATGTGCTGTGTGTTGATGAAACGTGTCACTAACAAGCTCCTACAATGTCATTTATATTTAAGTTAGCACATGTGTGTACAAATTAAGTTTTAGAACATATATATAATTGACTTGTGCACATGTTATACGTTTTTCAACAACCTGAAATGTAGTCGACTCCTGATATAAACTTGGATTATCCAAGTGTGCTACAATGCCCATCCTCATTGTTGTGTCAACTTGCATAGACATATTTATAAAATATTAAATAGTACATGTTTTCAGATACACTGATATCAAAATAGAAAAATTTAAGTATATATATAGTTTTTTAAAACAATATACATACTGTAAGAGTGTCATGTGAGATGCCCAATGATGGAGGAGTGCTTGAGACACCCTGAGATGGAGGATTCAATGTGGAAGAACCCTGAACTAGTTCATAAATAAGTTCATAAATATTTAATTGTACACACATTTAAGACTGAATTTTACAAATTTACAAATCATTGAAAATGTACCCCAAATGGGTGCCCGAGATGAACAGGTGTCGATAAAAAATTAATTTGATCAATGGTGACCCCTGTTGCCATCATCTACACCAAACAATTTGATTGTTAAAATATTACAATTTAATTGATCTATATGTTGATTAAAAACACGTGGTTAAAAAAATGTTTTAAATTCAACATGTGTACATAACCTATATATACCTGTGTCGAATGATCAGTGGGATGATCCTCAGCAAATAGATAATCAACAAATGATTCAGTGCCCACATTAACAGATGATGCATGTGTAGCTGAAGTGGGTGTAGCTGCCTGATAAGGTCCATAACACAACTGATTGCAACGCGTACATGTATGAGGCATCGACACATGTGGAGTGGTACTAGGACCACTTCCATCATCAACTCCTCCATGCTCTCTAACTCGAGCTACCATCATAGAAGTCTACTCATGTAGGCTACCTGAGAGTGCACTCAATGTGCCTAGTGTGGATACCACTACACGATGCTGGAAGGGCGAAGGAATGGCAGCAACAGGAGGGTCAATAAGAGGTTGAATAGGCACCGGTTGTTGGGGATCAACTCGTGCCCCCAACCTCTGTTGTGGCATGCCACCACCAATACCCTGGAATGATCTAAAATCAAAGTAGTTGGGTTTTTTATTCATAACAAACTCTACATATAATTTTCTCAAAAAATATAAAGGAACCTCACAATTAGCATGAGGTGGATAATCAAACACCATCCACCATCTATCCCAAAAATTGGTAGACATTCCTTCATGCCTACACCACCTGATTGATATTCTTTTCTTATTTGTAGGAATAGGTTCATTTGTAATGGGATGTCTAAAATATTGCGCTAAATGAGCTTTTGTGATTTTAAGATCTAAAATAGTCTTATAGGAGAGGCCATCAACATAAAATTGGCGCCTCTCCTCTCTCCATTTTTGGAATCCATCAAAGTCTGAGTTAATAGACCTCACAGAATCTACAATGTTTTGCATCAAAGATGCAAAACATACCACGTGAGGTGGCATGAATTGTTCATTGCGAATGGAATTCAATTTTTCTTGTATCGAATCCACATTTTCATTAATAACGGCTTGCAAGCGAGCCTGGTCAGTTCCAGGTGAGGGTGGAGGTGGAGGTGGAGGTGGGTCATCTGGAGGTGGGGCATCTGGCGCTGGGGGTGCGGGTGCGGGTGCGGCCGGATCATCCTGTGCATTAAGGAAGTCCTCAACATCAAAGTGAATATCATCTAGATTCATGTTGTATATATAAAAATAGATATGAACCTGCATATATATACATATAAACATACAAACTTGAGTACAAATTTAAAATTAAATCAAGAATATGAATATATATATATGTTTCAAGAAATTACACTTGAAATAAATTTAAATTAAACATACAGATAATGTATACATACATGTACAAATTTCAAAATGTAAGAGAGCTATTAGGACTACCATAATGAATTTGTTCTCAAGGTTTGTTATCGTATGTTAGGTCCAAGGTTTCAATTTTGTTAATTTTTCTATGGAGTTGGCTATTGGTTTGATGTTAAGTACTCATTCTAGAGGAGATCCAACATTTCTTATAAGCTTCCAGGACCAACAAACAATAGTCATGCTTGCATTGGTTTGAGCATTGGATCAATCATGAATTCATAAATTGGATATATGTGTTCAAAGAGTATGTGAAAATTTGAGTGAATCCTTACCATTTGATAGGACATATATATAACCATATACATGTGGTAAAGAAATTAAATCTTCCACTTTTAAGATAGATGATGAGGTAAGAAGGTTAGGATGCTTTGTTTAACTTGTGATTGTAGGGATGATCTAGCTAGAAAAAGATATTAGTTGATGGTGAACTAGCTTGATTTTGTTTCCTATTTCCTATTTGTAATTGAACATTGTTTTCTATTTAGTTGTTAGTCATTTGACTCTTATGTGTGTTATTTAGCTTTAGACTAAGCCCATTTAATTTAAAGTCTAAATAGTCTTAATTTGCACTAGATTTTAACACTAGATGATTGTCCCAAACCTTAAGAACAATTTAAAACTCTATTTTACTATCAATATATATATCAATGAAGGCTGAATGTCTAGGATTAGGTGGATGGATAATAGGAGAAAATGGATTAGGATTGGGAGTGATCAAACTTAATAGAGAGGGACATGGCATATAGGTTTGTCTTTGTAATATAGTTCATAGTACATCTATAGAGGTCATTTAAGAGAGGTGATTTAAATTTAGGATGTGAAGTTGGAGGATTAGATGGTGGTGAGCGTAATGAAGGGATTGATGTAGGCTCTTCAAGGTTCTCATGATCATTGGGAGGAAATTAGGGACCTCTTAGGATTGTGACTTTGGGTTTGGCATGGTCAACTTGGAGAGGTTGTGTGGCATATCCCTATAAGAGGATGAAGGGTGATAGGAGGTTGTAGGATGGCTAAAAGCATTCACATGACGATAATGTTCAAGTTTAAATTTCAAGATATGCATCATGGTCTAAAAGATATTAGTTGATGGTTCTAGCTTGATTTTGTTTCCTATTCATACGTATTTGCAAAATTATTGTTTTCTATTTAGTTGTTAGTCCCAATTCTTATGTGTGTTATTTAGCTTGAGAGTAAGCCCATTTAATTAGTCTAAATAGTCTTAAAATTTGCACTATCTTAACACTATGATTGAACCCCAAACCTTAAGAACAATTTAAAACTCTATTTTACTATCTTGATATATATCAATGAAGGGTGAATGTTCAGATGCATCTATGCTATTGAATGATGTCATCTAGAAACCAATGGACTATCATACCACCTAGGTAGAATCATAATGAACATTTGCAAGACTATAACTAGACTTGGAGAACTACCTTTAGGTGGATATCTTGTGCATGCCACATGATCTGAAAACCTAAATTTGGTGAAGTTGCCTATGGCAACCAAATTTGATAATGGAGATAGGATTGAAGTTACTAGTTGCCTACCTGACTAATCTGAGTATGAAGATGAATATATTCTGATGATTAAATATGATTTAAATTTAATGAAGAATTTGATGCTTTGTTTTTAACTTGTGATTGTAGGGATTCAATCTAGCTAGAAATAGATAAATTAGTCAAGATGGTTCTAGCTCGATTTTGTTTCCTATTTCCTAGATTTGCAAAATTATTGTTTTCTATTTAGTTGTTAGTCCCAACTCTTTGTTTTTAAGAAGTATATCAAATCTAATGTAGTAGTAGATAAGTTTCTACATATACAAGTTTTTGTTAGGAGAAAATATCTTTTGCCAAATTTGTATAGAGTTGTCTATAGTGTGTTCCAGGGTAATCAAATGATGTAAGTCACAATTTAGAGGGTTGAGGGATAAGTTTGTGTTGAGTCTATAGGAGGTGTTTTCTTACATAGACCAAGCTCCATAATCTAGGTGTCTCCATGTCTAACTCAAATGTTTCAACTTGGTCCATATTATATCCAGATTAATGATATAATTTTATATATATGGCTATGAGATCCACGATCATATCAATGTTTGGTAGAGAAAAGTTATCTTTAGGGTAGATCCTTTTTTGATGTCTCAAAAGTTAGTGCAAACATGAATTCCCTTAGTTTTCTTGTTAACTAAGACCACATTAGAGACCCATTTAGGATAAGTAATAGTCTGAATGAACCCTGGACATCCAAGAGTTTATACAATTCTTCTATGACCACGAGGGCTACTTGGGGGTGCATTTTGCGTAGCTTTTATTGAATAGGTTTGGCATTGAGGTGAACCACAAGATGATGCATGACTTTAAAGATGGAGTCTCAAGGCATATCACCATAAGACCACATGAAGAAATCAAGGTAATCTTTAATGGTGACATGGTTATATGCCTTCTTTGATGTCAAGGTCTAGTGGAGCTACTATCTTAGAGAGTTTAGGGTCTGAGCTTCTATTCACAAGTTGATGTCTATAGCATCCTCAACAAGGAGAGGGGAGTCATGTCTTGTATCTGAGTGGTATCTAATGGAAGGTGAAGTTTGTCAAATTGAGGAGCTCTTGGGAAGTGTCCATTTTTATTGTATCATTTTAATCGATCACAAGTTTCTTCTTATATCTTGTTGCTATTCTGCCTAGACTAGGGTGCCTTAGGACTAAAGGGTTCTTTCTTTCTCTCCAAAATAAGCATATGTAGGTGTTAAGTATGGTGGAAAAGTCTTTCTTATGATTACAATGGGGATGTGGTCTTGACACTTCATAAGTTTCATGATGGCTTCATCATTTTGGAAAACATCAAATCATAAAGGGTCGTGTTGGTCCGAATCGATAAGCTCAAGGTATTATAGGTCTAAGAAGATGGTGAGGATAGTGACCTATCATGAAAGAGGTTAGTGGTGGAAAGATCTTCGTAAGGATCATGAGTGGAGCCTACATCAATGTCATTAAGATTAGGGGAAGCATTACCAATGAGGTTGAGCTCGTATCACAATTAACATCACGATGTTCATCCCAGGGGCATAACCTAGCTAGTGAGGACAGCTACTTGAGTATATCAAAAGTTACATAAATGTTAGCTTCATTTCATTCTTGATTAGTTGGCTATCACAAAAACTGTAAAATTTTCTCAATTCTTGATTAGTTGGTTGTCTCTAAAGGTTTGATTATGAAGGATGTGATAAAGGTTTTATTATGGTTTGTTGTAATTTTTTTACATGATAGTTACCTATTCAATAATGCCTTTAAAATACAATGACATACATTGTTATAAGTAAATTTTATAAAAACCAAATATATATATCATCCCAATGCTATATAATTTTTGACAGTTTGTTCAAAATCTCTCCTTTCATATGATACAATCGTTTCAAAATTTCAATTGTATTTTACAGCTAAAATGTTTAAATACAGCTATTCAACACTCAAATTGAACTCAAATTTTGACAGTTTGTTCAAAATCTCTCCTTTCATATGATACAGTATTTTCAAAATTTCAATTGTATTTTACAGCTAAAATGTTTAAATACAGCTATTCAACACTCAAATTGAACTCAAATTTTGACAGTTTGTTCAAAATCTCTCCTTTCATATGATACAGTATTTTCAAAATTTCAATTGTATTTTATAGCTAAAATTTCTAAATATATCTATTCAATTCTCAATTTTAAACATAATTTTGACAGTTTGTTCAAATTCTATCCTTTTATATGATATAGTCTTTCAAAATTTCAATTATATTTTACAACTAAAATGTCAAAAATCAGCTACTAATTTCATAAATAGAAACCCTAAATAACAATTCACAATTTAAATTTTGATTGTATTTTACACCAAAACAAACAAGGGAAGCTTAAAACGATTGATGGGTAATTTGTAGAAGTGGAAAAATCCACTTACCTGGTGGGCGGATGGTCACTCAACTCGAGATCCTATTTTTGCCTGTCGACTGTCCTGGTGAAAATGGGGTCTCTGCCATTTTTTTTTAAATTTAATACTTTTTCAAAACAGGATCTCGTTCCATGAAACGGGATCCCGTTTTTGGCATCTAGGTTCGGGATCCCACTAAAAAATGGGATCGCGTTTTGTGTTTTAGGCTCGGGATCCCGTTTTTGGTTCCCTGATTTCAGATTTTTTTCTAACTCCGAAACTTCCACCTTAAGTGGACACAGCTTCTTGCATTTACCCTTTATTTATTTAATTCATTTAGATATTTAGGTGAGTGTGATTTATTCCCTTACAAAGTTAAGACATGGTATTTGTAATGATGAAAATTATATCCCCATGCCCCTTTTCTGTATGTTTTGGGCCCACTTTGATTACAGAGTCTTAAATGTAATGACTAGATTACAAGTGGCATATTCTTATGCAAGTTTGGCTCATGACATCACACATCCCAATTTATTTTCACTAATCCTTAGATATTTGCTTTTGATCCCCAAGTTTATCATTTGTCACATTAGATCAGATTTGTGGGTGCAGATGGCTTGGGTCACCTCCACAATCACAAATCTGAACCTTAACTTTTTAAAATTCAAAATTCAAACTAACACCTCGCTAGCCACTTTGCTAGCCATTATGAGCTAACTTATCACACATTTGGTTGATTTGTGTGCTTGGTTATTGTATTTAAAGACACTTATTCACTCATTTTAAATAACATGGGATATCACCACCTAAGGCTTATGTAATAACTTATCATTGAATATTTATGAGAGCATCATACTAGAATGATTAGAGCATTACATTAGAGCACATCATCTTGGGTTCATTACATGCTCTTTTTCTATCTCCAATCTTCTACTCAGAGTTATAACATCAGGAGTTTGATTGAGGAGACCTTAACCCTCATGATTTAATAAATTCCCTAAAGGAATTCCTAAACACTGCTTGTCCTTGCACACATTCAAACAATAGAAAATTTAAGCAAAGTGAATTCCAATAGTCCATAATTTGTTGGTTTAGATCCATGAGTTTTAGTTTAGATCCATGCATAGGTTAGATTTGCACTTATAGAAATTAGGTCCTCACTTGCGTAAGTGCTCTAGAGTGAAAACAATCTAAGATCTTTATTTGGAGATCAATCCTAAAATTCCATAATATTGACAAATCAACTTTTGAAATCAATCACAACACTTTTCCATCATCAAAATTTGAGTTAAGCATCACATTTTATTCTACTTTTCATTTCAATATATTTAATTATTAGCTACAACCCATTCTATCTAAATTAATCATTTGTTATTGATTATATTTATTTAATTAACTTAAATAATTTTCTTGTAGGAGTATTTTTATGCTAATGAGTGCTCCCTTAGTGAGAATCACTAATTGAAATACATACATCAATGGCAGAGATTAAAAGGACTACCATCAAATAGATCTTGACCATACAATTTACAATAAATACTTACATATGGAAAAAATCTTGACCTTACATTTATTACATTTAAAAAAAAAATCTTATTTAAATAGTAATAAATGATGGGGAACCAATAAGATCTTGAGCTTACATTTATTTCTCTATTCAATTTAAATTTCTTTATATGGAGATAAGAACTCTATTTAGTCTTTACATAAATAAACACATTTCATTTATCTAATTTGTTGTATTTTGTCATCATTGAACAAATATATGAATTAAGTGTAACTGTTACTTTTGAGTTACTAGATGGTGTTGAAACATATTAGTGTTTGTAGTTTGTGGAATGGTATGATAAATTCTAAACTTATTCACGATTATCATATTTAGAATAAAAGCATAATAAATGAGGTAAAACCATTTGAATGAATATGTTTTTTTACTTAATTTTCCTAATTCTTGTATTTAAAATTTTATTTCATAGATGTGTTGTTGGGTGAATTCATGATCACATGTCTTAAATAAACACAATTCATTTAGTTAATTTGTTACATTTTGTCATCATTGAGTAAATATGTGAATTAAGTGTAATTGTTACTTTTGAGTTAGTAGATGATGTCAAACCATATTATTGTTTCTACTCTATGGAATGATATGATAATTTCTAAATTTATTCATGATTACCATATTTAGAAGAAATGCACAATAAATGAGATAAAACTATTTGAATGAATATGGTTTTTTACGTAATTTTCCCAATTCTTGTATTTAAGATTTTATTTCATAGATATGATGTTGGATGAATTCATGATCATTTGATCCTATGTGCATGTCTTAAATAAACACATTTCATTTAGCTAATTTGGTGCGTTTTGTCATCGTTGAAGAGATATGTGAATTAAGTGTAATTGTTACTTTTGAGTTAGTAGATGATGTTGAAATATATTAGTGTATGTACTTTATGGAATTGTATGATGATTTCTTAACTTATTCGTGATTACTATATTTAGAATAAATTCATAATAAATGAGATAAAACCATTTGAAAGAATATGGTTTTTTATGCAATTTTCATAATTCTCGTGTTTAAGATTTTATTTCATAGATATGTTGTTGGGTGAACTTAATCACTCTCTCTTAGTATTACATGTTATAGTTATAAGTTACATGTAATATGATACATCCTTCTATTTTAACATGTTAGGCATGTGTAGGAGTATATAATAGAAGCATCCAACAACTATCATTTCTTCATAAGTGTAAGAGAGTGATTAGATTCTTTTAACCATATAGCATATCCATTCAATCGTTACACAATGAGAAAATTACAAGTAGATAGCATATGATTTTTAACTAAATCAAAATATGAGAGAGAGAGAGAGAGAGAGAGAGAGAGAGAGAGAGAGAGAGAGAGAGAGAGAGAGAGAGAGAGAGAGAGAGAGAGAGAGAGAGAGAGAGAGAGAGAGAGAGAGAGAGAGAGAGAGAGAGAGAGAGAGAGAGAGAGAGAGAGAGAGAGAGAGAGAGAGAGAGAGAGAGAGAGAGAGAGAGAGAGATTTTCTTGTGCTAATTATTCTATTTTTTAAGGATAAAACAATTAATTAAACAATGTTCTAGGTCTATGTTGCCTCAAAAAACATGTTGTAGTTATAAACATGAAATATCTTACATAAATATCATGTTAGGTATATGTAGTGTAGGAATCAAGGGCAACACTGAGAGGGGGGGTGAATCAGTGTTGTGTGAATTTTCAAAAACTTTGTTTAAACTTCAACTTTCAGAGCTCAAAAGAAAGATACCATTGATTTGTACAATGCACATGACTGTGAATACAGAAAAAGAACAAAACTTCATAAGTAAATCAAACACACACAAAGATGATCAATTTGAATCATGACACAAGATATGCACGAGTGGAAAACCCTCCAGGGGTAGAAAAACCACTCCAGAACTGCCTCACTGGCTTAAATGAAAAATCTTCTTACAAATGTCTCACTGACATATACAGAGGTCTCACTGACCAAGGTCTCACTGATCACAAGCCTCATAGGCATACTTGCCTCACTGGCAAACACAATCACTATGAACAAAACATCAAACTTTGTGTGCAAGACATGATTGCTGTTCAATCAGATTTGCACCATTGTATACAATCTTATACCTCCTGTTTGATTTTCAAATCAAGACCATTTTCTTTTACATACTTCTGCAAACAAGCTCCATATACAAATCTCTATAAACAATTTTCTCTGTAAATTAATCATGTATTCTGATCCATTCAACAACACTGCATATCAACCTTGTATTCTATTCCATTCAACAACACTGCATATCAATCCTGTATTCTGATATGCTCAACAACACTACTTTACTCTGTATGTTTCATCTCTATCTTGCAAGTCATGCAATCAATGCACCACCCAAGCGCTCACATATGCATTCAAAATATCCACTTAAACTCCTCGCGCCCATCATAAATTTGAACATGACTATTGGCGCTCAAACTTTATTGTAGAAGACCGGTGGAGTCGGTTAGGGACACAAAGTGGGCCGGTCAACAAACGTTTCAAGAGGCCTCCAACCGGTGAATCTTAAGTGAGTTACCCGCTAGCTCAAGTCACAAATGTTTTAAAACATAAAGTGCATGTCCTTAATGACAGTCTACTAGGAGTTAGATACATGATGATAAAAGGTAAGCTAAGGATTTAAATGATGAAGGATAAACATGAAACATTTATCATAAAACATCTAACCTCTGCAAAAAAGATCATGTATCTGCATTTATAACTAATTTTGATCACTTGCATCTGAACTATGGAAGAGCAAATCAAACTCCTTGCTTAACAATGTCAAATTTAAAGCCCACTAAGAAGATGAAGAACAAACCAATCAAGATGAGCCAACCAATGTTACTACAACTAAAAGCACAGAGATCACATCAGATTTCAACTGCAACTGATATCAAATGAAGACCATACTATGTTATTTGTATCAAGCCACTGCCATTTGTAAGGGACCATGATATCAAATTAATTCAGGATAACATAAAGCAAGATCCCACTGTTCAAAATGATCTTTCCAAAATGATGGTGAAGACAATCTTTGTAGACCAAGTAAACCAATGAATGAAGATCACATTTCATGTCTTGTCTTGAGCACAACCTTAACATGAATATAATGACTTGATCTCTATTGATCTTCTGACCAACACAAATAAACTATTATTACTCCTGAGATCACTTCTACCATGATGAAACCAATCCTTGATCCAACCTTATTGCAAAGAATGCCAAACAACAAACATCATGATGAAGACTACTGTGTTTCACTGCATATCATATCATTTGTATCAACCATACTGAACAAGCTGTGATGGAAAGAACACACAAGATGATGAACTCTTGCAAGATGATGTCTCCTACTCAAATGTTTACCAATATCAACCTTGCACATGATGATGATCTTATCAAAACATGAACTAACATTATTCTTCATAACTCCTGACTATCTTGATGATATTGATGTCCTGATATGAAGATCAATCCCAACATCTATGACAACCTAAAAGAACACTTTTTTTGACATCAATGACAACCTGACTCCATCATGTAGGAGTATATAATAGAAGCATCCTACAACTATCATTTCTTCAAGTGTAAGAGAGTGATTACATTCTTTTAACCATATTATAGCTTATTCATTCAATCATTACACAATGAGAAAATTACAAGTAGATAACATATGATTTTTCATACTAAATAAAAAAGAGTGAAAGAGTGAGAGAGAGATCATATAACCATATAGCATATTCATTCAATCATTATACAATAGACAAATTACAAGGAGATAGAATATGACTTTTCTTGTGCTAATTATTCCAATTTTTAAGGATTGCATGTGTGCTCAAAATGGTTATTAAGCATATTTTCATTTTCTTGAGAAAAACTTGGTAGAAGCCATTAATGGAGTCTTATGGTTTTTTGAGGAAACCTTGTATGATTTTATTTTTGTAGAAAATAAAAAATGTGATTTTATGTTTGATTTCATAGCAACTGGTATCTCTAATTTGATTCAATTTTGAAAAAAATCTCTTTATCAAGTGAGTTATAAATTCTAGCGAGGGCTTCACCAACTTTCATTCCATATCTCCTCTTCAAAGTGGACACATATGCCCTCATTTCCAACCACCTTATTCTCATTGATATCCAAGGAAAACTGCTTCTCACATTGTGTCACAAGATATATACATCATTTCTACATTTTGTTCTACATGTTTCTATTGTTTAATTAATTGTATGGTTGCATATCTTCATTTGTAGCTTCCCAGTCTACACTAGAGATGGCAAGGCTATCTTGGAGATAAGTTGGATGGTCAAGAACCCCTCTTCATTATGATGAAGTGTTCGATTAAATACTAACAAAAGAGTGCCTCCTTGGTTTTTTTCCATTCTTTCTTTGCTGTCGTTGCAAGAATGAGTTTTTTTTTAATCTTCTAGTGAAAGGGTTTTGTGTAGGTGAAATGCAAATGTGGTAGTGTGGGATGATGCTTAGTAGATATGTTTTTAGTCTTATATTAAGCTTGACTTCGATCAAGTGTTCATGATGGATTTGATTATTGTGCTCAAACAGATCTCCTTAGGGTGACATTGACCTTCCATGTGTGAGAGGATCACATAAAGGACAAGATAACTGTACCACCCTACTCTACTGTCCAATGCCAAAAGAGCGAGACACTTTTCTTTAAATTTTCTATATTTGTGCCTAGCATAACAATTGTTCGGTTGTAGAAATATTCACTAATAATTTGATTGATGTTATTAATTTCATTCTCAACTTTAATATTCTTTGATGTTGTACTAATTTTATTCTTAGCTTTAATATTCTTTAAAAATATTGAACGAGATTATTTAATTTTTGTTGTCAATTTATGACCATATGATTAGAATACTATTTTTAGATATTTCTTTTATCTAGCCATTTCATGTTACTGTTCCAATCACAATACAAACATAGCAGACTATGTAGAGAGGTTTTGTTTACATGTTCCATCTCTCTACACTAATTAAACATCACACGAACTGACATTCACTAAAGGAGCTCAAAATACTAAACAATGTAAAGGTGTAGAATCATTCCCAAGAGCTTGAAGTGTATGTACACTGTCACGTACAAGAATTATTTGAGACATTTAGGCATTTTTTATATAGATTTTAATTTTAATTATTTTTATGCTACTTTGTGATGATGATTGTATTTGTTTCTACAAGGAACTATAGACACATTAGTGAAAATATTGGATAGGGAGACATTCAAACTTAGAACCTACTTGTGGCTAGTGAGATTTTCCACCACTAAGCCACTTGCCCTTTCATGATGAAAACTTACAAATTTTATCAAGAAGTGTATTTAATTCCAACATACCCTCTAAGGTACATTCAAGTTGAGATAGTTATGATACCAAATTCAAAATTTCAGACATGATAAAATTTAGTTCTAATAAATTTCAGATATGATAGAATTTAACTAGGATACATGTTTTTTAGTTATAATTATTTTTCTACTGCTTTGCAATAAAAGTTATTTCACTGATTTCTATCCTATAAACAATGCATTTAATAAACTGAATACATTTTGTATCATTTTTCATATAACTAAATATTTGACTATGAAAAAATTACTATCTCTAACAGAAATTGTCTGCTATGAAAAGGATTATCGCCATGTCCCATTAAACTTATGGGTCCAACTACTAGTTATAATTTCATTGTAGAGGTATTGTTCCCTCCACACTATTATATAGCTACCTCACCAAGGTCAAAACCTTCTATATGAAAACACCCATTTTTTTTTTTGAAAAAACAATGTTTTAAAAAGGGTTTAAGGGTTTGAGGAATGTGAAAGCACCCTCTGCAATTGTGGATAAGTAATTTCACATTCACGCTCACATCCACCCAATTGTGAAGAGCGCCTGCATCAACCCACTAAAATATTACAACTACTGAGAGAAGTAGATTTCAATATCTATCTTTCACATGCGCTGCAACTTTCACAAGTAGCTTAAAATTCCTTCGCTTGCAGAGAAAGCTTATCTTAAAATTTCTTGCCAGTGGAAAAAAGATTATAATTTTTAATGAAATTGATTAGTGTCTTAGGGCGATTTTTAGGATGGCACTGCCGTGTGCATTGTCATTGGCATGGTGCTCTTCAACAATGTTCTCTTTCCCGCCTCTGATAGCCCCCGGCTCTGCTACAAAAATTGGGCGCAAAGGATTCGAACTCGCGACCAGACCTTCACCAGAACATCACAACTCTCGTATGTATGTTGTTTCTTGCATTCATAGAAAGGCATATATGTTGAACGATTTTATCCGTATTTTCTTTTGGTTTCTAAATCCTGGGCGAGGTTATCCAACCGCCCTTAAAATTTGGGTGGATGAATGAATGAATGAATGAATTTTAATGAGGTCCACTAGGTCAATCAGCCTAAGGGACCAAGAACAGCAGCCCTAAGACACTTTCAAAGTCCTTTTGATGTCGACTCTTCTACTATGCATCTTGACTAAGAAGCCCGCAATTATGTGAAGCTTCCTCAAAGATTTCATTTAAACTTCCCCTTTCAAATTGTTTCCATATTGAGTGCGGATATCTTCATAGGCAGCACACTCAAAGATGAAATGCCATTCAGTTTCAACTACTCTTTTGCTGCAGAAAGTGCCATAGATAGATGAGATCCAAACTCATGACCAGGATTTCACCAGACCATTGCAATTTAGGAACTTATATTGTTTCTTACGTTCGTAAAAAGAAAACAATACCATGCTATCAGTACTTTCTTTTGCTTGATAAATCTTGGGTGATGTTATCCACCGCCCTTCAAGTTTGGGTGGATGGAATTCGAACTCATGACACTCATGAGCAGGACCATATCATAATTTGCGTATGTATGTTGTTTCTTAAGTTCATAGAATGACAACAATACCATGTTATCAATATTTTTTTTACTTGGTAAATCTTGGCTGATGTCAATTTTCAGATTTGCAGGACATGTGGTATTTTGATGGCGAGTTTTGGGGTACACCACAACCTGGCCACATATCTGCTAGAGTCTTGGAATTAATATATATATTTATTTGCCTACTGGTTGTGCTGGACAGAAAGAGAAGTTGTGGCCAAACGCTCCCTCTTGTATTATTTTGATGGTGCGTTTTTTCAGTACACCACAACCTCATCACATGTCTTGTGGGTTGGAAAGATAGGAGAATGTGTGACTGGACATGCATTCTTTCTGATGGTGTGTTTTTCCCTACACTGCAACCTGCTTCACGTCCACCGGAGTCCTGCAATTTGTTAGATATATTTCATGCCCTATTGGTTGTGATGTAAAGAAGAAGAAGGTGTGGCCAAACATTCTCTCTTGTATTACTTTGATGGTATTTTTTGGGTACATCACAACCTTGCCACATGTCCACTATTTGTTGTGCTGGATAGGGGGAGAATACGTGGCCAAACGTTTACTCTTGTTTTGTTTTGTTGGTGTATTTTTTGGTTTACAACAACCTCACTACATGTTCACTGGAGTCTTGAAATTAGGGGAGAGGACCCAGTACCCACACACCCTAACTTTGCGCACGTCAAGATCCTAAATGGTACATTGGATTTTTATGAAAATTTCAGCATATCTTTGAGTTAAGAGCTTAAAGCTATTGTTAGGGGTTTTGGGTATCAACTATGTAGCCTGATTAGCTACATCTTTGTTGAGTTGTCCAAAAACACCCAAAAAAAAAGTTAGACCGAAACATGTGTACCAAGGCACCTATTACCGATCACCTTATATGTCACCATATGATTGGTTGTTTTTTTTGATGTGACATGTGAAGTGTATTGTTACACATGTATATGTGCACATGTATTGGTTCCTTATTAATTTTTTACTAGTATATTATTTCTCAACTACTTTTCTTTTTATATACTTAACTGGAGGTCTAAGTGTGTGGCACCATAGCGGCTATTGGGGCATGGTTATCTATTGGGTCCTTTCCCCTAGTTAGTATATTTCTTGCCCTATTCATTGTGCTAGACAAGAGGAGATGTGGTGGAACATTCTCTCTTGTATTATTTTGATGGTATACTTTATGGTACACCACAACCTCGCCATTGTCCATAGGAGACTTGAAATTATTGGGTACATTTTTTATCCTAGTTATTGTGCTGAAGAAGAGAAGGTGTGGCCGAACATTCCTTCTTGTATTATTATTATATTGTATTTTTTAGTATACAATAGTCTTGCCACATGTCCATTTGAGTCTTGAAATTTGTTGGTATATTTCTTGCCCTATTCATTGTGCTGGATAAGAGGAGATGTGGCCAAACATTCCCTCGTTTGTTATTTTGATACGTTTTTTTTCAATTTTTGGTATATTGGAACCTCACCACGTGTCCACTAGGGTATTGAAATTAGTCGGTATATTTCCTTCTATTATTTTTATGTGTTTTTTGGTATACCACAACCTCGTCACATGCCCACTAGAGTCTTGAAATTAGTTGGTATATTTCTTTCCCTATTTATTATGCTAGACAAGAGGAGAAGTTGTGGCCAAATGTCCCCTCATGTATTATTTTGATGGTATGTCTTTTGGTACAAAATAGTGTTGCCAAATGTTTATTGGAGCCTTGAAATAAGTTAGTATATTTCTTGCCCTATTTATTGTGCTTGATAGAAAGAATTTGTGTGGTTGAACATTCCATCTTGCATTATTATCTTGGTGTGTTTTTTGTTACACCACATCCTCACCACATGTTGACTAGAGTCTTCAAATTAGTGGGTATTTTTCTTGCCCTATTTTTTGTGCTTGACAGGAGGAGAAGGTGTGTTTGCACATTCTTTCCTACTTTTGATCATTCTAAATTGTTTGAAAAAAAAGGGGGCCTTATTGTATTGAGGTGATTTCAATCTGGGCCATGTTATGAGTGCCTGATGATGTTATCAGTAATTGGATTTCAACAATTGTACATTAGTTTTAGGTCGTAGGTTCCAATCTATTATCACTATGTGCCACGGGGACGTGTCCCCGGGCCTCAAACCCCTTCCCCCTCCTTTGAGGTGTTTTCGGTATGGCGGGATGACAGGGGATGTCCCCAAAAACTCTAGAAAAGGCGAAACATTTCCGAAACGCGTCCCAGATGCAAGAAACGACATGAAACCTAAAGGGGACGATTGATCGTCCTCGAGGTGGCTGGGGACGTTTGAGACGGCCCTTGACCATCCTGAGGATGGCCATACGCCCCCAACTTGAGTTTAATTTTAAACTTTAAGTTACTTTACGAGTCCCAACATGTTTCCTTCATTTTTTTCTGCAGGTTTGCGAGTCTTTGCCATGTGAGTCTTTGCAGCGAAGGATGGGTGATAAACCGTTGTTGGGGGACCTAGCTTGAGAGGTAGAAGCCTTAAATTGCGATTTTTTCCCTTTAGAAAGGCTTGCAGAAACCTTGGCGCCGAAGGCTAGAGGAAGCACGTCGTGGGTTGAGGCAATGATGGCGTTCATTGGATATGTGTCCTAGAAGACTACCACTGTCTCGTTGAGGAAGAGTTGTGCTGCCTTGACTCACTGTTTGTATTTAATTTTAGGTTTTGTTTTTGTTTTTATTTTGTTTTTGGTTTTTTTATAAAATTTAATATATTAAAATTTAAAAATGTTTTGATTGTTTTTAATTTTATTTTCTTTTTATCTTTTAAATTTTTTTAATATATTAAAAATATATAATTAATGTATAATATATTTTAATATATTGAAAAACATATATTATATATTAATATATTAAAATATATATATATATATATATATATATATATATATATATATATTGCCGTCCCCTTGCTGTCCCCAAAATATGGCCCTTGGATTGCCATTCTCCTGTCGTCCCCCAAAAATGGCCCTTGGACCTGTTGTGACGTTTTCACACATCGCCCCATTGCAGATGGGGACCCCCTTTTTTTTGGGACTAGTTCCAATTTTTGCTTTGATCTTACAGTTTCTTGCCTGAATCCATGAAGTTGAGAAGAAGTTTCAACATGCTTGGCTCACGAGGAATTTGAAGAAGGCTTGAAATGGTGAAGAAAAGAGTGATTTTCCCGAGGATGAATGATACCCTAATTATCATTCCTTGATCAAATCTGGGCAATCCATAGCAGAAGTCTATCATTCCATAGGAAATGTCCAAGTCCTTCACCCTCAGCATAAGACTCCGTGATGAATAAGGAATCCTGTTCCAAGACTCCAGTCTAGAAGTTCCTGTTCCAAGACTCCAGTCCAGAAGTTCCTGTTCCAACACTCCTATCCAGGAATCCTATTCCAAAGTTCCTATCTAGGAATCCTATTCCAAAGTTCCTGTCTGGATTCTTGTCCTGAAGTTCCAATCCAAGGTCCTGAATTCAACAAGGCTTGTCATTTCCATGTCAAAATCCTCCATCTTTCCACCTTAGAACCCTCTCCATTCTCGACATGGAACTCAATTCTAATCTTGTTCCAAGACTCCATGTCCCACTCAGCAAATCATTCCCGGACTCCAGTCCAGGAATCCAGCCCGGAGGTCCAGTCCGGAGTCTTGTTCGGAAGTGCCTATCCTGGAGTCTTGCTCAAGGAATTCCTGCCCGGAATCCTGTTCTAAGGTTTTATCCATATTCTTATCCCGACTAGACCCGGAATTCAACAAGAACTGTCACTCCTTGGAATGATCATCCTTCAGCCATGGAACTCAGTTCCCGGCCCGACAGCTCCAGTCCGGAAGTTCAATCCAGGGGGTATCCTTCGGATCCCAATCCGGCACTCAACCTCATTTCACAAACCCGGAAGATTCTCAAATCAATAGGATTCTTCAGGAACTTAGGGCAATTTCAGAAAAAAAATCAGTATTCAAGAGTATCCCTCCGCAAAGCTGGAAATGCAACAGAAACATTCCTGGTCACATAATATGCGCCCAGGGAGGAAATTTATCCCTGGTCGCATAATCCAGTAGGTGCTGGATTATGCGCCCAGGACAATTTTTTGTCCTCGTCGCAAAATCCAGTACCTACTGGATTTTGCGCCCTAGGACTGGAGGTGTCCAGTTCAACCTCCTGACCTGTCTAGTCAATCCTGGCTTGAAAATTCTTTCTCTGACTCCTCTGTGGATGCCCAAATCTTGGAATTCACAATCAGGATGGAAGAAACGAACTCCGTGTCCCGCCATAGAAATGAGAGATTCCTCGAGGATGGAAGAAACGAACATCCATCCTTCAGTCGTGGAGATAAGAAACGAAGGATGGAACAAACGAACTTCGTGTCTCGCCATGGAAATCAGATTCCTGGAGGATGGAAGAAACGAAGGATGGAACAAACGAACTTCGTGTCTCGCCATGGAAATCAGATTCTCGGAGGATGGAAGAAATGAACTCCGTATTTCTGATCCCATGTCGACAACTGAACCTCCGTAAAAACAGCTAAGGTATACCTACTGCAAAACTGAAATCCCACTCAAAATTGAAGAAAAGATATTTCCAAGGCCAAAATCCGTGAAATTGGACAGGCAAGGTCAAAAGCACAGAATCCTGCACATGATGAAATGTGCGCTCCTGGACAAATTTTGTCCTTGGGCGCAAAATCCTTTACCTCTGGAAATGTGCGCCCTAGGACAATTTTTGTCCTTGGGCGCAAAATCCTTGACTGCTGGGAATGTGCGCTCCAGGACAATTTTTGTCCTTGGGCGCAAAATCCTGCACCAGTGGAAATTTGCGCTCCTGGGGAACTTAGCCATTTTTCAGTGTCTCTCAGGGTGAAGGTATATTAAAAAATATATTTAAGTATTTCTTATACTTTAAATATTTTTCAATATACCTTTCAGGATGTTTGAGATAGGTCTCGAATCCACCAGATTTAACATGCAAAATCTAGAATTTGGAGGATCCACCAGATTTCAGACTTAGTCAATTTTTCAGGATTTCAGGCTACCAGACTTAGCCAATTCCAAACAGGGAAGTTGCAAAATCATTCAAACGAACTTCGTATCTCGCCTTGGAAATAAGAAATTCTGCGAGGATGGAACAAACGAAGGATGGAACAAGCAAACTTTGTATCTCGCCATAGAAATAAGAAATTCTGTGAGGATGGAACAAACGAACTTCGTATCTCGCCATGGAAACGTGAGATCCTCGGAGGATGGAAGGAACAAAGGATGGAACAAACGAACTTCGTGTCTCGCCATCGAAGGCAGATTCCCGGAGGATGGAAGAAACGAACTCCGTATTTCTGATCTCATAGTGACAACTAAACTTCCGTAGAAAAGCTAAGAAAATGAACCATGCTCCCAATCCAAACTTGAAAAAACTATAAGTCCTTGGCCAAAATCCCTGACCTTCAGGAATTTGCGCTCCAGGACAAATTTTGTCCTGAGCGCAAAATCCCTGACCTTCAGGAATTTGCGCTCCAGGACAAATTTTTGTCCTGAGCGCAAAATCCCTGACCTTCAGGAATTTGCACTCCAGGACAAATCCCTCTAGTTATCAAACAGAAGACTTCAGTCCGTCATGGGATGTTTGAACTCAGAAATTCCTGTGGAACGATCCTCCTCACCCAATCATGAATGCAACTGAACAACTTGATCCAGGACCTGTAGGAGGACGTGCCAGGCAGATTCCAACTCCTTCCGAGAGTTTCAGCTTGAATGAATTCCTGTCCACAGAAAGCAAAATTGCAACCTTCCATCTGAGTAAGATTCCATAGGAGAAAATATTCCAAGACTTAGCTGGATTTTAACAAAAGTTAAAGGATCATGCTAAGGAAGAAAATCCTAAACCTCAAGAAATCCCCGACGTCGCAAAATCCCAGACATCAGGAATTCCCCGACATGCCAAATTCCCCGACATTGCAAAATCCCTGACATTCATAAATCCCCGACCACCGACATGGGAGAAAAGGACAAAAAACTAAGTCGGCCATTGATAAAGTTGGGCGGCTAAATTTCTTTTCCTCTAACCTAGGTCGGCCAAGTGGCAAAGAAGGACAACTTACCTATAAAAGGGGCAGCGCGCAAGTCATTTCTAATCATTCCAATTCAAATCCAAAGCAAAAAAATACATTCTAGGAGCAGAAATTCATTCTTCAAGGGCAGAAATTCATTCTTCAAGGGCAGAAATTCATCCTCCAGGACAAGTGGAATTCCAGGATGAGCAGGAATCCCCGACTCCTAAGAATCCCCGACCAACTGAAATTCCTCCTGTCCATGCCTGGTAACCCTGGAATGAAAGAAAGTCAGTCGAGTATGAAGAATGCCGGAGAATGAGGGAAATCCTTTGTTTGTTCAGGAATTTATAAGTGAAATTGATCAAAACTTGCAAAATCATTCATGTTTCATTTCATATTGCATTGCATTTATGGATTTTGTGCATCATGACTATTCGAGGTTTCCCATGTTTTGCAGGAATCCAAGACGAGGATAAGTTCCATGAGGAGGATGAACAAAGATGATCCGGGGCAAGCAGGATGGATGCAAAGAGTTCAAGCGCCGGAAATGATGACCATTTCAAGGATCCAGGAGTTTCGACAATAAGAAGACTACACATGCATACCGAGGGAAGGGAAGGCAACATCAAAGATTCCAGTTCGGCGACAGGGAGACTTCGCACAAAGGGATAAGGAAGATCAAGATGTCCTTCCAAAGATTTCAAATGACAGAGAATGCCTGCATCAAGGATGGCGGAATGGGAGAAATCACTCCAAGTCCAGTATCAGGAATTCCATTCCGGACCAGAGGATCAATCCTTGGAGAGCCAAGAACAAAAGTACAGTTCACCATCCATCAGGTAGAATGGGAATCCACGCCAAGGATGAGGAATTCCAACCCAGGAATCCAGGACAGGGAATTCTAACTCAGGAAGGAATTCCATTCCAGGACCCTAAGGAAAGTGTGCCCCTGCTCAAGGAAGGATTCCTCCACATGAAAATCCTGTTCACCCTGGAATTTGCGCTCAGGATAAAGGACTCTAGGACATCATGGAATTTGAGACTAAAGAACAGGAGGAAGTTCCAGACAGATAGGACATTCCTATCCAGGAGTCCTAGACAGGGGGCGACCAGGATAGCTGGAAGTTTTCCTTACACATTCTGACGACCAGGACAGGTGGCAGTCTCCTACATGAACAACCTGACGACCCCACTTGCTTTTCTAGGGTTTATGACCCAGGGCACATGTTTCAAGGAAATCTGATTTCCTTTTGCCCTAAGATATTTTTGAGAGCCTATATAAAGGCTGAGGGATGCCTCATTGTACCTCTCTCTTTTTCTGATTTTATCATTCTGATGCTCCTAGAGCACTTGTTCTTCCTGAGCTGAAACTCCAAAGATCAGTCAGATTGTTGTAATACAGACTTCTGAAGCAATAATATATGCATTGAAGAATGGTGTTCATATATTTCTTTAGATTTTTGGCATGGTCTTATTGATTTCTTGGAGCAAATCTAAAAGATATTGAAGTTATTTCTTGTATTTTCTTACTTTCGTTAGATAGATGCGATGGAAATGTTCTTGTTGAATGATTGAAGTTGATTTGTTCATACCATTTGTGATCTGTGGCTTGCAAATCACTTTGTATGGTTAGTCTGAACGTAATCCATGCTTAACTTCGGCTGTTTCTGTATGATCAGTTCCATGTTCCATGACAGGACAGTGTGAAAATACCTCTACCCCAGAAGATTGCACCATCCCTGCCTAGTTGTTGTCTCATGGCGAAGCAGAGGACTGGTTCCAGTTTCATCTTCAACAGCAGTCATTTCCATTGATTAGATTCCTAAACCCTTACCTCATCTTTTGCATTTTCTTTTAGATTTTCACTAGGATTAGTTTTCTAGAAGCTTCATTGCCAAATCATCCGCCTAAACCAGAGAGTGGAACCTAGGAATTCCAAGCTGTCCATTTGTGAAAGAGTTCCATTCGCCCACAAGTCCGAGTCCTAGGAGTGAATTCCATGTCTACGAAGGAGTAAGCCCACGTAAGTCCCCCTCGTGATTACCAGCAAATCACATCATTCCACTGAGTCTATCCCTATGCACGTCAAGACCTGACACAAAAGGAACCTTGGAGCAGTCTCATTCGATCATGTAGTTCAGCGTCTGAGAAGCTTTATTCAAGAGAGGATAGGATACTTTGTGTTTTATTCTAATGTTGTTGTAGTCACAAAAACCTCATCAACAGGACCGTCATCCCTGAAATGTGTCCCTTGTTGTCTTGCCGTCCTCGTCCCCAAAATGTCGTGGAACATAGGTTTAGCTGAAATTGACCCCAGAAAAAGAATCTTTTAATTAATAGACCTAGTTACTCCAATATTTTGAGTGATGACATTATATGCTTTAAAATTAAATCTTTTAGGTGTCAATATTTTCATTAGCACGTGATCTTCAAGATTTGCCTACTTATGCATTTCAAGGCAAGAATTTTTCAATTGTGACTTATTGATAATGGGTTGAGTAGTTATGATCAGAAACTTTGGCCTTCAAAGAAATACATGGGTATTTATGACACTAACCTCCCCATATGTTGGGTGGGGATATGGATGTCCTTATTGCAATTATGGAGATTTGACCTTGGGTTACATTCTTGCAAATGTGCAATTGTCCTTGATTACTATTTTGCCACAACTACTTGTCTAAACTTTCATATTCATATTTGACAAGTTAGATTTTTCTATTCATCAAATTGTCTTTCATATTCATATTTGACAAGTTAAATTTTCCTTTTTATCAAAATTCAATATTGGTACAAATTGAATTGTATTGGATTGTTTTAAGTAAAGAAAATTATGGAATCATGCAAAAACTCTCAAAGAATGCTTGATAGGTTGAAGTTTATTTTGAACTTTCATGTTGATCATAATAATCATAGTTCAAAAACTAGGACTCGGCAAAAACTTAGTAGGCCTAAAATTAGAGTTGGACTTGGGACTCAAGAAAAACTTGGCACAAATAAATTTGTAAAATAATCTTTAAAAGCACGCATAAAACTGAATTTATAGAAGTCATAAGTAGTTTTTCCTTCATTTATAGATTAAAAAAAAAAGAGTTCAATGCACATCAGTTTCATGTGATTATAAATTACAAATCCATATTAGTATTTTTACAAGTTCCATCTGTGGAAAACATGGGCCCAAAAGAGATTTTAGTTTATAATTTTTAAACCAAAGTGGGAGACAAGGCTGAGCCCCTCAAACTAAGCTCAAATTAAGGCCTTCGAGACCACATGGACCTTCATGGTGCATGCCATTTTTCATAATTTTATCACTTTAAGTATTAACCAACTGTCAATAAATCAACGCAATGTTGTCAAAGGAACAATTGCATAAATGAGAAAATGAAAAAAAAAGATTGGTCTTTTTTCCAACCTGGCGAGTTTTCCTTCATTTATAGATCAAAAAACGAGTTCAATGCACATCATAGTGTCATGTGATTATAAATTACAAATCCGTATTAGTATTTTTGCAAGTTTCATTTATGAAAAACATGGGCCCAAAACAAATTTTATTTTTCACTTTTTAAAACCAGAGCGATATTCTGGGGGTGGCAGCCCCCAACAGGGTTGAGGGGTAGTGCCCCTTGAACCAAGCCCAAATTAAGGCCTTTAAGACCACATGGACCTTCATGGTGCAGGCCATTTTTCATAATTTTATCACCTTAAGTATTAACCAGCTGTCAATAAATCAATGCAACGTTGTCAAAGGAACAATTGCATAAATGAGAAAATGAAAAAAAGGACTGGTCTTTTTTCCCGCTTGGCGAGTTTTCTTGTCAGACTTGCGAGCTTTTGATGATTTTTGGCCATTTTTTGGTCAGCAAGTTTTTGGTGAGTAACTTGCCACCCCCATTTGCTTGTCAATTACTTGTTGAGTTCTTATAGTATGATAATGATAATAGTCCAGCGACCAAAATAGAGCTATTGCTATAGTTATGACCCAGGTTTAGGTCCAGCTAAAGAAAGCAATGATGTTATTGCAGATCACTAACTGACAGGTGCGAAGCCTGCCTTTTAATCACAAAGTTGTACTAAGTTTGATGGTATATTCCAATTGGATGGCGGGTCTTGCAATTTACCTATAAAGAACAATCTAAAATAATAGATATTGAATACAAGAATATATAGATACATGACGAATAGTGACATGAGATGTAATATTAATGTACTGTATTGAGTTATGAGAAAGGAGAGTTGTGACTGCGCAATCTAAGTGGTATAGGGTTTCAGGAGAAAAGGTCTGAGATTTCAATATTACTAATATAGGTTTATGACACATCCCCTAGCATTGCAAGGGCATCAAATATTGAAATCACATACAAAAAATTTCAGATACAGTATTTGCATATAGTGATAAAATACAACAAATGTATGATTTGTGCCATTTCAACTTCAGTAGTGTTTTAAGTTGGAGGTTCCGGGGATGGGAGGTTTAATGCAAATTATATGTAATTAGGTTCTCTATCTAGATGACAAGTGGGAGGTTCTCAAGGGAAGTTTGAGCTGGTCCTCAAGTTCCATGCCTGCTACTCACCCATATCTGTTTATCTGAAAGTCTCTTTTGACAACTGAATATGGTTTATATCACAGTGATTATTGAGCTTGATCAACCTGAGATTTTTTGTATACCTTTTATAACCAGCATGGTTATCTTGAAAATGGCCTGGAATATAAGATGCCATAGCAAGCAGGGCAGAGAGGAAAATGACAATGAACTAGTCACCTGATGTTTTTAAAAAGATTGATTTTAAGCCTACTGTTTATTAGCTTGAGGTTGGCAATGGCAAGAACAGACAATACTAGCAAAATCCAGGAACAAACTTATAGAAGGATCATTACTATCCATATGGAGAATTTTAAACCATGATAAAAGACATGAATGGAGGAGTGAAACATAGCACAGGGATGAGAAGTTTAGCTGGGTTTTTAAGTATCTTCAAATTTAATATTGATGAACACCTCAGGAGCCTGACAGTTTCCTTTCTCTACCGTATCTACCGTATCTGCAAGAATGGTGTCCATGGACAAAAGCATGCTGTCTATCCTGGCATCCATATTGCCTTTCTACAAGCGAGGACGTGCAAGTACTCCATGGTTTCTTGTCAGCTCTCTGCATGTAACACTGAATTTAAATGCATTACCATCATTGAAATCAAAGTGCTCAAGCATTGGCTGCCATTCTGAACACACTGAGATGGAACTGTCTGTTTTAGGGGCTGTCACGTAGATTGATGGGGTTTTCAAAAGTTCCCAACTCCATCTGAACTTCCCTTCTTACTTTGCCCTATTGAATCATTTTTTCTGCAAATTTCATTTTCTTTTTTGGTAAGCTTGCTTCTCAGATTTTGCCAGTAGTTGTTATACAGATTTGCAACTGAGTTTACTGCATCTATAACTATCTCGTTGCTTCTCTAGCCCTTTTCCTTACTTTTTTCCTTTATTACAGTGTCTTACCATATTGTTCTGCAGAAAAGGCCAAAACAGCAGAGAGAACTCAAAATAATGAACATGCATAGCTTTAGAGGGCTAACTCATGGCCACTTCACTTGTCACTTTGGCTTCGTCTTCGCTCTATATATTCTTCTACTTTGGGGGGTAGGGATTGTAAATGGGAGCCAAGGAAGGATATATATAGGCATGATTCAAAATGATTACTTGTCATTTATAACAATACTTGATAATCCTTGGTATTTTCTAAGTGGTAATAAAGCTAGGAAAGTTAATTATACTAGCAAACCAACTCCATAATCTGCTAAAAAATTGTGCACCCTTGTTTTGGTGCCTGTGTAAATGTTCCATTCTTAGCTTTAGGAAATTTCCCTTTAGTAGTTTGGATTTTGAAATTTGTCTGATTAAAATATGAAACCTATTTGAGAAATGAAAATTGCAGCAGGTCTAGACAAACAAACATCTAGATTATGATTATGTCTGTGACAATATCGATTGCCATGCAGGTCAGAGTCAACATGGGCCTGCTGAGCAATTTGTCTTCTCACAAAGAGAACAATTGAATAGATAAAACTACCATCTGAAGAATATTCTAATTTACTGCAATGAATACAAATTTGTTGAAACATAAAATCAATAAAAAAAATGATCTGTTTTTATCACAATGCACACATAGATCTGGAAATGTAGGAGACCTCTTGGAAGGCAATTTCTGTGAGGTTATCTGTCTCCTCTAGGCTTTTAGCATTTGAAGTCCTAATATGGTTGCAATCATACCTAGAAGCCCAAAATATTCTGTTCTGTTATTTCATGCCAAATAAAGTGCGTAGAGATAGAAAGTGAAATGAAATAAGAGACTAAGATATCAAATATGGAATTTGTTCATTAATTTTGCCAATTACAATGTATGCTTTATCTTGAAGTTCAAACCTAGGATATCAATTACAACTAGGAACTTACAAATAATATAATATTACAAACTAACAAAGTAACTTGCATGATGTGATGTTCAAGCTCCAAGGTCTTGGCTCATTGACACTTGATTGCAGTCATAGTCATCAAATACCTCCTTTAAGATGCCCAAGTCCTCATTGTTCGGGATCTTGTGTTAGGCTTTTTTGATGTGCAAGAGATTTTAGAGGTATCTATGTCTCCAAAATTTGACTCACCACTACTATGCGTGACTCGTCAATGGTGGGCACACTCACGGTTCACATTGATTAGATAAAAGGTGGACTACTATTGTTTGTGAGGCAACATCAAGTGTAATGGTGAATAATTAGGTGGGCTACCCTCTTCACAAGGAAGGAGTGCCTTGTGAATGGCAAGGATATTCAGTTGTTGTGTAATGATGGTGGCATGGGTATTGGTTGTGGTTCGTAGAGTGTTTTGACTTCTGGGTGGAGTTGATCAAGGTTTTGTTGAACATTTTCAAAGTGAGCATCGAGATGGGCAATCTCTAGCTCAAGGATTTCGTTTAGATGAGCGACCTCAAGTGCTCACAATATTTTATTTTCTTGTTGGATTTGTTGTAGAGTTTGAGTTTGTTCTTCCTCAATGGCTTCAAGAATTGGTAAGTTTGCTCTCAACTCCTCAAAGTAGTCTTCACCTAATCCTCTTTGACTCCTAGACACATAGGCATGATATGCCAATTGTGATCAAGAGAGAGAAAGTACGACTAAAAACCTCTTTGACACCTTAATTTGCATGTTTTGCTTTTGATGGCAGTTTTAGTCTTTGTTTGAGCAATACGAGTTCTTGTTGGAAGGTTGACCTTGTTTGAAAAGTTGCAATGATTGAAGATTATATTTCGATACTTGGTTGAGTGTTCTTGATTTTGATATGATTTGATCTTCAGAATGTTGTTTGATTAAGTTTAAGAGCTTGCTTAGCTCAAATGAGAAGGTCCTACAAATTGATTGTTTTGTTTTGTGTTTGCAATGAATGTTTGTAATTATTCTAAATGCTAAAATCCATAGTTCCATGGGGACGCGTCCCCCCCTGAAAAAGGGTCGTCCCGGAGACGGGGACGTTTCTGAGATGGGGAGACGTCAGGGAAACATCCCCCCGCCGAATCCAAAACGTCTCCCTGTGGGGGGACTTCTGGACGTCCCCAAGACTTCCAGGCGTCCCCCCCGAAATGCATTAAATTTTTTTTTTAAAAAATCAAAAGTTAAAACCTAAAAGGCTAAAAGTTATAATTTGTTTTCATTTTTTAGTTTAATTTTTCACCGTCGGGCGTGGAGTTTGGAAGTCTTCTCTGAGCTGGGCGTCGAATCCGTCGAAGTCACACAGGTAAGGGTTTTCAATATTTATTTTTCTGCAAATCTGGTCTTTCGTAGTTCGGTGAGGGACCTGAGGGTTTTGTTTTAAGCTGAATGCCTCAAAGAGATGTCATCGCGTGGGATGCATCCCACACGATGCCATCAAGCATCCCACGCGATGCCATCTCTTTGAGGCATTCAGTCGTGAGACTCAGAGATTGATAAAAAATTAAAATAAAAAAAAGTTTCTAAAGCCTTTTCGACAAATCCATTTTGTGCATATCCTGCAATCATTGCAGTCCATGAGACTCCCTGCCTGTGTCAAAATGGGAGCTTTGGTATAGGGTATGGACATCCATCAAAACATAAAGGATAGAGGAATTTTGTCAGCTGTTGTAGTTGCAACTGCCCTGTTAGACATGTATGCAAAATATAGAAGCATAGACAAGGCACTTGAACTGTTTGATAGAATGCCTCAAAGAAATGTGGTCTGAAATTGTGGAAGCATAGACAAGGCACGTGAACTGTTTGACAGAATGCCTCAAAGAAAAGTGGTTCCAAGAGCTAGACGAAGGCTCCAGAGGCATCGCAGGAACGAGGCACGACATTGGATTATAAAGGGACCGTTCCGAGTTATTAAGAAATGTGTTTAAACTCTAAACTTTACTTATTAAGTTATTCCTTAGGCTTCTACAGTTATACATCTTTTTATAACTAATTTTTCAAGTACTATATGTATTTCAGTGCACCGCCTCCTCGTCGCCGTCCCTCCGTCGTCCCCCGCCGCACCCAAAATTAGACCCCTCGCCCCTCCGTCCCCGAAACAAGTCCCCCGCCGCCCATCCGTCCCCGTCCCCGAAACTCCGTGGAACTATGCTAAAATCACAATGCGAATGAGTAATTTAAGATTAATCTAATGTTGAATCTAAATGCTTTTAATTGTACTAATTACTAAATGCTGAAACAAACGATAGCAAACTAAATGACGCAACTAGACTATTCTTTTTTTTTTGTGCGCTTTCTATATGCTTTTGATATGCAAACTGATTGAATCTATCTAATGCAATTTTTTGGAATAAACTATTGAAGAGAACAATCTTTTCGTCTTTTAGTATTTCAGAATAGCTTGCATGCATGAAGAAAACTATTTTATCCTCACGAATGAATTCTAAATATTACTAGCAAGGTAGCCTTTTCTCTTTTTCGTGTCAATTGCAATTTAAACAAGAAGTATGAAGGCAAATGTACGAAAGCAACCAATGTTTAGACAATTCAATTCCTTCCCTTTTATTGCTCTTCAATCAAAATGTCATTTTTATAAACTGAAATAACTTGCTGATTTTTAAGACAATGCTCGTAAAAGATTAATTTTGTTTCTGTTTAGTGCTTGTTTGCTGGTTTTGTTGGGTTGATTATTGTCTTGTTTGAGGAGAAATCAGTTGCATGTTGATCTTGTGTGCTTTGTTTTGTGGGTCCTTGAGGACAAAGTGTTGCTGTTTTGATCAATAAAATTGCAAAGAAATAAACTAAAACTAACCTAAATTTGAAGCTTACAAATGAATGTTGCAATTTCAGAGTGATAAAATAGCTACTCTAACAACTATTCTCTATTCTAAGAAAATGAAATTAATCTAAAACAAGTAGAAAATTAGAAATGTAATCCCACACTCGGATAAATGAAGATTCTAGATGTAGGAATGTAATATTGATGGCATGGTGGTCCTCAAAATCCCAGCTATCCGGTATCTTTTCTCCTCTCTGCTATGGACTCTCCTTTCTAACGGAAGCAAGGTTGAAGACTAAAGAGCTTAGAAGCTGTTCTAAGTTGTGATATTGACAAATATGACTGATCAAGAAAGTTTGGAGGCTGTATGGTTTTTTGTTGAATAGTGATAGACATTGTAGGAAACTTGTTAGAAGCTTGGAAATTTGGTATGACTTCTCAATATGAAGACTGTACCTACTGTTGTTACTATTGTTCATCAATGGTGGAAGACAAAAATAATTGTTTCTCCAATGGAAATCACCAAAAGACCCCTCTAAGATCTTTTTTTAGACTATAAATAAAGTATGATCCATAATTAACAAAGATAACTAGAGTTTTTCTATTCTAGGTGCACTCAATCACTACTATAAATAAAGTATGATCCATAATTAACAAAGATAACTAGAGTTTTTCTATTCTAGGTGCACTCAATCACGAATTGATCTAGAGTTTTGTTAGAGTGCATAATACTTTTGTATATTGATTTAATTATTCTAAGTTTATTATGCCTAGGATAAGCTTGCTTATGTGTTGACTTGTGTAGGTGGCAATCTACACACGTGTCACATTGTGAGGGGCATCTTCTCTCACCCACATGTGTCACATGCATAGGAAGCATCTTTCTATTATTAGCAAGTCATGTTTTACTTAGCTTCCTTCAAAGTGACTCACTTGGTGACTCAGCTAGTTGTCGTATGTTAGGACTCTTCTTGAGTATTTCTTATAGATATTCCTCTCATTCTTATACTTACATCACTATAATCTTGCACTTGTGGAATACATCTTATTCTGCATATTTGTGTTTATGTTCATCTTTATTGGAGTAGCTATTGCTTTGCTATTGTAACATGCTTCACTCATCTAGATTGTGGATCTTATGCAATCTCTTCTCCATTATAGGTGAATCTTACAGTTTTTGAGCCAAAATCAGTGCAAAAATGGCACATGCAAAAGATTCACGCAGGCAAAAAGAACAAGTTGGATTGTTGGTTTTGCTAGTAATAGAATCGTCGGAGCCATTACAAAATCACTTGGGTGGTTATGCATACGACAAAGGGGCGATCCTATCATTTAACAATCAAAAAGCAAGTTTTTTAAAAGTGACAAGGTATAAACACTTGGTAAATGATTAATAAACATAAAAATAAAAGGCTAAGGGGGTCCTATAGGTTGACTTAACACTTTCATCAAGGTTGGATTAGCTGAGAGGAGATTTTATTCATGTCACATGGGTTGTGTGCTGGGCCATGGAGTCATCATTGGATTTGCTATGTATGCTTGTCCATTTTTAGGCACTTATAATATCTGCACAAGGTTGCTGTGTAGGTTCATCTTTGTCCAAAAGACCAACTTTTGCCTCAGTAGACATTGATCCAAGAGTTATCCTTGCCCTCTTAGTTTTGTTTTCTGCATGGGCCTCAAGAGACAATAGAGTTTGATGGGTGACATCAGTGGGGCAGTATTTACAATCCCTCACATCATGCCCTAGCACCTTGCCAGTTGCTTTTTGAAGCGATGAATGCCTCCATTGCATTCATCTCTACAAGAATTGCATTTTAATTTGTTGGAATTAGGCACAGGTTTGCAATATGTCCATGCAAAATCCTTTTCACATGCCATGATCAATTGAGATCAGCAAAAATGCATAAAAACAACTTATAGGGTTACTTGAAAAAACTAAAAACTTACCTAACTCTAACCCTAAACCAACAAAATTAGTTTAGTGTTGGGGTTAGTAAAAATTAAAATAATCCCTAAGCCTAACCCTTAAAGCAAAAAATAGTTTAGGGTTGGGGTTAGGGTTAGTAAAAAGTAAAAAAATTCTGGGAGCCTAACTTGGCTTAAAACTTTAAAGTTAGTAAAAGTTAGAAAAATCCCTAACATTAACCCTAAACCAAAAAATAGTTTTGGGTTAGTAAAAATAAAAAACTCTGATCCTAACCCTAAAGGTAAACCAAAAGAATAAGTTTAGGGTTGGGGTTAGGGTGTTTAAAAAAGTTCCATAGCACCAAAAATCTTTTGGGGAAAAAATCGGCAAACCAAGAGATTAAGTTTTTTTTTTTTTAAATCAAGATTTAATCGAGAAATAATCAAATTTTCAAAAAAGAAAAAAAAAAGGAAAAAAAAAAGAGAAAAACCTGCCCTTTTTTAAATTTAAAGGCATTTCAAGTATAGAAAAATAGAGAGCAAATAAATTTAAGAATTTAGCCCATGAATTGTGGAATGTAGATTTTCTCATTTATGTTCATATTGTTGATTACATTGCAATGCATAATGCATATTGCATGGTGGATAAATAATAACTAGATGCTAATAGTTTTCAAATTTTCAATTACAATATACTTTGTAATAAGTGAACCTAAAAACTAAGTACAAAGTTCCAAAGAATTAGATGTAGCCAATGACTCTTGTTGCTACAAAGATAGCTACACTAGAGGGTTGCAAGTCTTGATGATGAAGCACTTGTGTTAGAGGCTCTCCTAAGTTGTTCAACCAGGTCATTCTCAAGGTTGGCCTTCGTTAGGATATCAAAATTATCAAGATCGAGAAGGACATCATCATTTGCAATCCACTTAGAATCTGAATCGATTTTGTCAAGGTCAATTGGCTGGTCTTTCTTGATGGTACTTGATTTTTTCTGTATAGAGATTAGATTTGGCAATTGAAAGTGCAACAAAAACAATGATGACAATTTATAATTACAATCGTAAGTATTTCAAAACTCTAACCTTGAGCTTTCTTTAGCTTTAGGCGGATGTTGTGGGGAACAAAAACCAAGTAAGTCATTCATCTATTGTTGCAGCAGACGGTTGTGTTTCTTGGAAAGCATGTGTTCAAAAACACTCCAAGTACACTCGCAAGCAGATGAACTGCATGGTTGGCTTAAAATGCGCATTGCCATCCATCGAAGATTTTTGGCTTCTTTGCCACAAAAATCCCACCACTGTGTTGAAAAACAAATTATTTCAAGATGATATCATGTAAGATGTACTGAAAGCTTAACACCTTTAATGTGCATGTCTACAATATAGAGAGATTGTCAACAATTTATGGAGTCTCCTTGGTTTGAAGGTCTTTTTGCCTTGCATGACAACCATACTTGAGAAAAAACCCCTTGCTTGCTTGTATATTGGCAGCTTTGCCAAAATTGGATCCAATGCTGTTGGGGTAGGGAACATTTTCTCCATGCACATGAGTAGGCCTTGCATGACCTCATCATCATTTTTGAATGAGGGGCTATAGAACAATGATAGATTTAGATAGTATCCAACAACATGGAGAGGGAAGTGCACCTATCGATCCCATCTACTATAAATTATGTCCCACAATGACATGTATCTGTCTCTGTTATTTTCCATCTTACCCCTCATCACCTCCTTGGCCCTATCCATGGCTTCATACAACTAGTGCATAGGGGATTTCTCCTCATCCACTAGTCTCAAAACTTTTACTAGAGGCTCTGAAAATTTGACCACTTGTTCTGTTGCATCCCAAAAACTCGCAAAAAAAAATACTTTGCCACTGTTCTACCATCCATTTGATCGGTGAAACCAAACTCCATCCACTCATTTGAAACAAACATTTGTTTCAAATTCATTTTCTGTTGGCAAAAGAGTTTGCAATACAAGGAAGTGTGTAGCAAATCTTGTCACCCCTGGTCGAACTAGCTCCTTGCCCCTTCTCAAGGAGTGCATCATACACAACACCCTTTTATGATTGTAGATGAACTTGGTAATAGTGTGAGCCTTTTGCAATACCTCCTTAAGCCATTCAAGTTTTCCAATTTCCTCTAGGGTTAGATTAAGGTAGTGTGCCATGCTTAGGGTTAAAAACATAGAGGGATACTTGTCCATCAGTAGTCTCTTAGCAACAACATTGTCTGTAACAAATTGAACTGCATTTAGTGGCCCTACATCCATAACCAACTTATCAAACAATTCGAATAGTGTAGTTGCGCATTTGATCCAATCTGATGCATCCATGAATTTTAAAAAGATTGTACCAATATCACAAGAGACAAGGAAGTTGATGAGAGTTCAAATCCTTTTATCCATCCACCCTTCTGACATTATGGTGCATCCAGTCTTTATTAAAATAAATTTAGATAGTTTATTAATGGTTATCTATTGTAACATACTTATATTATTTCTATTCCGTGTATAGATTAGTTATAATCTATTTTAGAAACATCTATACTCTGTATATTTATAAACATCTGTTTGTACTCTATTTAAAGAGCTTTGCTCTCATGTAAATATATATCATTGAATATCATTCTGATTTTAATATTTACATGGTATCAGAGCGCCCAGGTTCAAGCGGGAAAACTATTTGTCTGAATTTTTTTCCCTTTCTGGGCTCTTTGCGTATTTTGTATATGTCGTACGACCTACGGATCTGCTTGATCACTGGTTTCAACCAGTATTTGGTTGCTGTTCTAAACTGTTGTGATTTTCCAGTGTCTGTCTGCGTTGTTGTTTTCTTCGACTTCCAGCAGTTCCTTTTTCTATGCTAAAATGCGTTTTTTCTGGCCATGTTTTTCTTTGTTCGCAGAGTTCTGGGCTCGTTCACACCATTATATGGCGATTTGAAGTTGAAATTTGAAGGAATCGTGGTCGTTTTTGGTGGTGGATTTCGCGTTTTGTTCTACATTAATTTGGGTCGCAATCCTCTGTGGTCGGGGATCCTCTTGAAGGTTGAGGTTGCAGGTCGTTTCAACCTTTTCTGCTTGGCGTCTGACGGAAAGTCGTGGTCGGTATTGTGTCCTGGTTGTGGCTTCCTTTAATCACAGTTCCTGTTCTATACCTGATCGCGGATCTTTTTTTTTCCACCCCTGATAATTTGTGATTCGACGGTTTGTGTTTGGGTTTCCATTGATCGTGGTCTTTGTTCGCCGTTTTAATCTTCTAGGTCGAGCTTCATTTTGAAGGAAGTCGAGTTTTTTGGTCGTGATTCCGTAAGTTCGTGTTTTTTTTCTTGTTGAAGGTTTTGTTTTGCCCGCTTGGAGGTCGCGTTTAGTGCAAGCAAGTCACAGTCGCTAGTGCTCGCGATTCAGTTTTTGGTGATTGTGATTTGCTAGAGGACGATTTTTGGTTCTCTAAAGGGTAGTGTTTTCTGCATCGATGTCTAAAACCGAAGTCTAACTTCGGTGTTTTGTTTTCTAGGGTTTTCTGCGGGTTCCTTGGTCGCCGTTCCACCTGTGTTGGTCGGTAGAAACTTTCAACAACTTCTAGATTTTCTTTTGGTTGCGGATCAAGGTGCTTTCTGTATAGTGTTTGGAGACACAAAGTCGCCGTTTTACCTAGTCGCGGTCTTTTGTTTTTATCCTTTTCTGTGGCCGCAGTCAACCATTCTGTTTTAACCAGCATTGACTCTTGCTCGATTTGGAGGTTTTGTTTTGGTCGCACAAGGGTTTGTGATCCCTGCTTCTATGATTGCGTTTCTTGGCGGGATCTTGTTCTGTGGTTGGCGCTTTTGTGGTTTCGTAGCCTTTCTGGCTGCCGGTTCCAGTTCTGTGGTTGCCACAACTGGCAGTGTTATTCCTTTTTGGCATTGACTTTCATTCGGTGTCTTTCATTCTTGTTGGTTGAGCTTTGGCGGATTCGGTGTCTGGTCGCAGTGATGTGGGCCTTTGTGATTCGCCAATCTATAAGCACCTTCTTTGAGTCGTGCTTTTTTCCTCTCAACCTAGAGCTCAAAGTTTCGGCCTTCGATCACGTGAAGACCAAGGACCAGCGCTCAACATTTGTTTTTGGCAGGCAACCATTTTGATGAACTTCAGATTCCTCGGGATTTATGTCTGAAAATTCGTGCTCGGTTTTTCTGTCTTGGGATTTGTGCCAGGATTCTTGACTCTGTCTCGGGTTCTGTGCCCTTAATCTGCCTTTGTATTTATGGTCAAGCGACTTGAAGATCTTGTCATTTAGGGGGCATCTTGGTGTAGTTGATAGATTGACCATTAAGGGAGGGTATTAAAATAAATTTAGATAGTTTATTAATGGCCATCTATTGTAGCATACTTAGATTGTTTCTATTTCGTGTATAGATTAGTTATAATCTATTTTAGAAACATCTATACTCTATATATTTAGAAACATCTGTTTGTACTCTATTTAAAGAGCTTTGATTTCATGTACATATATATCATTGAATATCATTCTGATTTTAATATTTATAGTCTTTGCCCACTCTAATCGATGTTTGTTAACAACATCTTTGTAATGTCCCCAATTGGCGTTTAGCCAAGTTTGTGACCAATAGCCTATCCCTGAGTTCCCGTAGGCCATCTGGCATGGTTAGGGAGCTCCATAATTCTTGGAGAGCACATGTTTAGTTATTGTGATGTTTTGCTATGGCATTGAGCTCAGTTGGTGTCTAGGATTGCAGTGATGCTTTTAGAAGCATTTTCGGCCTTCCGGGTTGCTCTCCAAACTTCTTGGAGAAGCCGTCTATTTTTAGAAAGTCACCCAGTTGGTGTCATTCTTCATCCCAAACCTTCAAGATGGTGTTGGTAAAGTTTATTTGCAATTTGTTTTAGTTTGGGATTTTCCGTAAGTTGGGTGATTAAATGAGCTATTTTATTATTATTTTCACTTAAGTCTCCTAAGGTTGGAATTATTTAAAGGTGACTTAAGTGTTATAGCTCATTGGAAAGGGAAAATGTTTTATTATTTGATTAGGCACATAAAAGTGGGGCACCATTACTCGGGAAAATGAATTATTTAAGTTGGAGGAAAAAAATAATTATTTCCAAGAAAGAATTATATTCTTGTGTAACTTACAAGGTGCCTATTTAAGAGAAGTGAGAGCTCATTGTTGAGGTTATGCTATTGATTTGATATTGTTATACTGCTGGATTGAACCTGCATGTTTTCCATTCCTTCTTGAGGATGAAAACCCTCTTAGAGAGGATCAGTTTCGGTGGTGAGAGATCCACCCTAGCTGGTAATGGTGGTTTCACACAGAAATCACATTGTGCTATCATGGAGTTTGTTGTATTTTGATTATATGCTGATCATTTTAGATTGAGATTATATTTGGGATTGTTTTTGATTGAGTTACTGATGAATTTTTGGAGTTTTTGAAGCTTCTCTGTTGCTGGCCATATAGTTTCATGAGGGTTTCATACCCTAGTCTAGCGCTATTGTGGAAGTGATTTTACCTACTTAAGTGCTGGTGTTAAGTGGGGATTCTTAACCCATATTCCTTACTTCAGATTGACTGCAACTATCATAAGGCCGTAGCAAGAAGGGGATAGGCGTCACCATATAAAGGGACGAGCATTCATGGCATGCTGCGGCAGATTAAAAGGTCCCATTTCATCAAAGATGTCAATGTGAGTTGAGGGAAAGTGCCGCCACACCTTGTAGAAGGTTCATATTTGTCTTGGGAGGTTTACGTGGGGTTTTTGAGGAGCTTGAATGTGGTTTTATGAGGCGCCAATGTTGTTGGGTGTTTGCTGTCACAGCTGAAGGGAATCGAACTTGTGTGTGGTGGCATATGAATTGGTATGTATGTGGAATATATTGAAGATATTCTTATTTCTGAAATTTCTGATTTACAACAGCCATACTGGTTTATTCATTCAGATTTTAATATGATAATGCAACTACAACTGTTTGACATAATGCCTTTAATGTATCTATGAGACATGTGATGATTTGGTGAGTGAACATGATATAAACCATGAAAACATATTATTCTGGGCTCATGGGAATAGAGAATTCAGTGGTTTAACATTTCACAAGTGTTTGACAGAATGTTCAACAGTCATCTGTGAATTTTGGAATGCTGGTCAAACCTGTGTCTATGTAGTTTCAGATGTTATGTGTGAACAAAACTCATTTTGAGGGAGTAATCCGACCTTGGTGTTACATCTGGGTATTTTCAGTTTGTGGACAGTTCTGATTTTGCAGATATAGCAGCTGAACGGTGTGAATTCAGACTCATGATCTCTTTCAACATCTTCTACCAGTGGCAAATTTAGTGTGCTTCAGTTCCCTATCTGTGTGAGCATCTTTCCTTGTTATTTTGAAGGTATAAGGGTCTGATTTGTATGTTGCAGCAGTGATCAGCTTGAATAATCAGATTTAGTTGTTGATATTGTAGCCTTTAGTTTTCATTGTGATTACATTTCTAGTTGCAATATTTTGTATTTGAACCCCTGGATGTATGACCGCCAGTGTGGACTATGAGATTCATGCTTTTAATTGCTTACCTCACTTAATAAGTGGCTCATTGTGTGGTTTCCCGCTGAATAAGCGGAAGTGCCTTGTTTCTTAAGTTCATTACTCCCACCGACTAAAATTACTCCCACTGACTAAGTGGTGAATTCCCACTGAATAAGTGGATGTCCGCTGAATAAGCGGAAGTTGTATTTGATTTGCACTGCATATTTTGTTTAGCCGAAGCACTTGTATGCTCTCACCTTGCCCGTTTGGGAACTTGGTGATCAAAAGGTGTGGAGGAATTACATGGTTGTATTTCATTTGTTATCACTATTTGTAGTGTTGGAAACAATCTGAAAAATTTGGGGTAGATCATTACAATCTTTAACATCATGTACTGCGTCATTGAGCATATCAACTCTCAATGTCTCGTACGATGGGGCTTTGAACCTAAGGCCTATAATTGCATAGCATCCACCATACCTTCTAGTATGGAGACTTGGCAACATGGAATGGGAGGCTAGAGTAGAACCAAAACTTCACAATTGCCTTTTTTGTTTCATCATGGATGTTCTTCCTCCATCCTATACTCTCCAAAGTGGTTTGCAATTCCGGTCAAGTACGAGGTGCAAAGAAAGATTTAATGTTTCCTCCACCTATGTTTGGGCTGTGTTGTAGAAGTAGGTGTTGACTAAGACACCCACAAAGACTATTGTGCACTAGTTGTTTCATCCAAAGGATTCCCCCCATCATCTGTAAAATTAGAAGCCACTTTTGTCTTAGTTCTTGTCTTTTTAGCCTTATCATAAAAAATTGTCTGAAGAGCCTATTGCACCTAATATGTGATATTTGTAGGGCACTTTGGGCAAGCATTGGTGTCATGTCTTGGCTTCTTCACTAAATGCCATTTGAGGTGATATATACCTCGATTGATATTCGTCAAGCAAAAATTGCATTTGACCTTGCTTGTACTCCAGATTGACGTGCAATATGCCCATGCAAAGTCTCTTTGACGTTGCATGATGACCAAATCTGCAATTTTTTTTGAATTCAATCTTTCATATGTTTTGCGGTTATAACTTTTGCCTTATCACTTCTAGAAGAAACCCTCATCGCTCCAACCTTATCACTCCTGCCTTTCAATATACCTAGATCCCCAATTCCAAATTGCCCATTATACCTAAGTGATGGTACATAAGAGCAATTCTTTTAATATCTCAAACCTCTCGATATACCTCACCTTCCTATATCCCCGAAGGTACATGGAAGAGTGATAGTATGTGGAAGAGAGATGTACGTGAGAGCAAAGTGGTGCGGGAGAGTAGAGTGGCATTGTAAGAAATGGCATGTGAAAGGTATCGGGTCTGTCTAATGGCATACCTGCTCACAAGGGGTAGTCCATATCATGTAGGCACGGTTGATTGTCTGACACTACAATCCCCCCTGGGCCAAATTTATGGCCAAACAACAGATCACGGGAAGAAGAGAGAATAAGAGAAGAAATGTAAATGAAGATAACTACAAGGAAAAGTATTTGCAGTCTCCTTATCACTCCAACCTCTATAGCCCTCAAATATACTGGGGCATCACTTCCCAGTGTACAAGAGGGTAATCTTGCTGAATGTTGTGTTTGGTGCACTACAGAAGGGCTTAAGACAATTGTTTTCAGCTGAGCATATCAGATTCTCTGCAAACATTAGTACTGTACAATAAAATAAAATCAAGCATATACAAGTTAAATAGGTTTTAAAAAAACATCACAACAATGTAAATTCAATGGAGAGCTTAAAATTAACTTTGTTTTATTAATTGCTTGAGCTTAGACTTCATCTTAAGTGTCTCATTTGGAGGTTCAACATACAAAAATGTCAATTTATTATTCATTGATTGTGTCACCTTTAACCATGAAAAAAGTATATGGCACCAAATTAATATTAATATTAAGTTTGTTCAAAAGTTCAGTTGTTTTAGATTTAAAGAAAACTCATGTTAGTCCTCCTAGAACCTTGAAAATCCATTCCATGTAAAAGGAATTCAAAGCTTAATTTTAATAGACTGAGACTCTAGTTGGTACTTCGAAGTTCAGACAATCTATGCATAATTTTTTTTTGGTTGATTAAAGAGCACCATGTAATAGAGGTAAAAAGGATGTTCCAAAAACGGCTAGCAGCTAGCTGGTGTTAGGGCAGCTGCAAGGAGAACTAAAAGAAAACTATACTCTAATAGTAATTGAAAAAGCTAGTAAAATAGCAAAGTGGGCACTTAGATGATGACCTAGACAAACTTAACATGCAAACTGCACTAAAGAAATAACAATCTCTCATTTAACAAATTGAGCTTTTAAAAACCAGAGATGGCAGTATGTATGAGAAGAAGCAAATGCATCTCCAATATGTATTTCATAGAAGCAGATACAACTCCAATATGAGAGATGGGTAAGGAGAAGTAGATGTTTCCCATGCTTGTTGTGCCAAGAGACACCCATCCTGATTATGTTTTGTGGTAACAAGAAGGCTATTATGTGATTATCTATGGTTTTCTAAATTGTGCAACATAGCAAATCATTCATCCCAAAGCATTTATATAAGTTAAACTTTCACATGCTTTCCATTTTTAGTGTTTTGGATTTTTTGCAGTAAAAAAGGAAAATGATACAAAAAACAAGTCTTGGTGTGTTAACAAAATTTGGGTTTTACATTTTTTTTTGCTTTGTAAACTACTCCCTTAGGGGCAGTTCCCTTTTGCATTAATAAACCATACTTAACATAAAAGTTCATTACAGTATCTCTGAAAACACAGAGTTTCAAAACATACCAGGTATTGCAAAATCCTGGTAAACCCTTTCCTAAAACCAAGAACTTACATACTACTATATACCTAGATATTGCTATCACTTATTAACCTATAACAACATACTGCAAACTAAACACCAAAGATCATACTGCACTAAGCATTCGAGTCAACCTGATAATATTCGTTAATGAAATCTGTTATCCATTTGTAGCCTTCAGTTCTCCCCAACACCTTCTTGAGAAAGCCTGCGCCCATCGCAGCTCGCCTACGCCTCCCCTGTTCCTTGTCGGCCCTCGACACCACCACAAAAGGTTGCCAATCCACCAAATTTCCACTCCTGTTCACCCTGTGAAAGTCCGATGCAAAGGGAATACCAACTCCCGGTATTGCCACTGCCAAGACCTCATCCAGGCCACCTGTGTATTCATTGCATATGAAAGCATTCACCATTACTCGAATTTCCTCCCTACTTTCTCCTATGTCCAACAAAACAACCACATCGGAATTTACACAGCAACGGTTTGCGGACCGCATAAATTCCTCTCCCAACACACATTCTATCGCAAACCTCACGATACCGCTTTGGGTTTTGAAAATCTTTTGCATCCGTTCGAAATCTCTCCCAGAAGCGCCATTTGTCTCTTGGCTTTTTTCAACAGGATTGGAGTATCCATTTCCACTGCAAAACTTCCTCGGGCTTTGATAAATCCTTCATTAATGTGACAAGATCTCTGTTTTAAAATGTTTGTCAACTCCGCTAGCCTCCTCATCATGGCAAGCAAAGCGTAACCTCTGCCCATGCTTGTCCTTTGCTGCTTGCGTCCTAATGATGTGTCCGGTTCTGGAAATTTCCTCCGCTACAATAAGAAATTATTAGAAAGACATCTCCCACTTCAAATCTTTCTCCCCATCGATGGCTTCATTCGCCATCCTATCCGCCTTGTTGATGATTGTTTTTAGACAAGTCAACAATTACAGTGAAATACAAAGTATCTGACTCCCTCTTGAGCAAAGCCTCTCGAATGCTGAACTAGGTGATCAAACAAGATGACTCCAAGGTTCCTTCTAATGATTTTGGTAAGAGACAACTCAGTGACTAAGTATGATTTTGCTGTTAACACACAAAGGGACTTACGCAATTGTTCAAGTAAGGTTTGTTGTTTCAAGGACTACGGAAGTGGATACTAGAGGGTCTAAGTACTGCAATTGATGGCGTATGATTTAGCAATTGATGTTCTTGGTTCTAATCCTAACTTAATGGTAAAAAAGGACAAAAGGTATAAGGTTTAGAAACACTAATCTAATCCTAAATGCAAGGATGATTACCGCTCAAGGTGAAATCAAACCTGATCCTGCTTCGCCAAGATAAACAACTACACAAGATAGGTGCAATCTTCTAGGGGTACAAGATGTTTAAATCAGTTATGCTCATGAAAGATTCAACAAGCATAAAGATCAAATTGATGTTCAATTGTTCAGACTAACCATGCACTGCAATCCACGAGCCGCAAACTACAAATGGTATGAACTTACTGATTTCACCACAAAGCAATAAAGAAACCTTTCATTAACTAACATAAACTTAAAGAGAAAACTTAATCTAACTTAATGTTCGCTTGAAAATTGAAACCATGCAACACTCGGAAACACAAATAGAATCACCAAGGCAATGAATCTTTTATTATCTCAGAGAGCTCTTGCAACAATTTCAGAAATTTCAACCGTACAAATGAGAGCAACAAGAGCTCCTTTATAGACCTCAAAAGAAAAGAAGGGTCAAGATCGATCAGCCGAGTCAGCGGACCAGATCAAGCCACATCACAAGTAGTTGTAACAAACTTCTCTTTATTAAATGAAAGAGAACAACTTTATTAAATGAAGGAGACTAACAAGAAGTTATCTTTATTAAATGAGGGAGGCCATGAAGAAAGAAACAAAGGCACGCCTCGCAAGAAGATAAAAATGATATATCATTATCCTATGAAGAATCCCCATGTGAATATCCATCACTAGAAGCCTGGCATTCAATGAATTTGGACACTATTTGCTTTACTTCCTCCATAGGTACACTTGGCGCATTTTGAATGGTTTCTTTGGCTTCAAGTACATCAACTGAATAAAGGCCAAGTGTCTTTTCCCAATCAGTTATCCTTGCTTTGTTGTCGCCAAGGTGGACAGCAAGTGAGAATATACTATCAAGTCTCTCATCTGTAACATCATTCTCCTGAAAATAGAAAACTTGGACTTGTTCTTTCAGATTCTCAAAGGCCATCTCCCCAAAAGGATTGCAGATCCTCATCAAAGAAGCATGAATTCCATCCTGAATCCTCTGAAGCACACTTCTAATTCTTGACATGTCTATTTCTATCTTTTCCAGCAACTGTCCTTTAATGCGAAGACTAAAATACCAGGAGGAAAAGTTGTATGTTCTACTTTCTTCAATGACTTCTGCATGTAACAAATCATCCACTGATGTTTCCATCAAGCTCTTTAGGTATGGCAGATGTTGATCCTTGAGGTCTTTGAATTCAACACAAGCGGTCATCAATGCAAGTACCCTCTCCTTAAGGCTAGTAATCTTATCATTTACTTGCATAATATCTCTCAAATGTCTGAATGTAGTCTCCTTTGATCTTTTCATCCAATCCTTCATTCTGTGAGATGAAGACTTCAACTCTTCTAGGTGTCCAACTGTTTCAGGAGGAAGGAGAGATGGAGGTGTAGCAACCTTTTCCTGCTGATGAATAGGATGCACTAAATGCTGAATGTACTGTTCTAAGGCACGACATCTTTGCTCAGCCTTGATTCTGCCTTTTGTTTCTTGCCTTATGATAGCTCGAGCATTATCAATCGAATCCTGAAGCTCTTCTTCAACTTGCATTCCAGTCAAAGGACCTAGATTGATTGTATTGATGTCATAATCATTAGGAGTTACATCCTCTATGTTCTTTTCAAACCTAGGAACGGCTACATGTACTTTCCTTACACCTGTTTCATCTTTAGTGATCTTGGAAAGGATATTTGCCTTCTTCTTTGGTTTCTCCTTCGACATATCTAAAAGCAACTCATCAACTGGAAGGGGAGGACAGCTTTCAAGTTCACAATTCTCTCTAATTCTTTCTTGTAACCATTCTGGCAGTGATGAAAGATCCTGTTGCTGTTGTAATTGTCTTCCTTGTGCAGGTAATGACTCCTCTTCAGCATCATCCTTATCCTCGGTGTTAGCTTCATCGATGATTTCAGTATCATGTGGGCTGGAAGGTACTTCTTCTATTGGAGCTTCTGGAACTACATTCTCAACAGGAATCATTAAGTCTTGATTCGGTAGGATATCACCTGGTTGTCTAGAAGAAGCAGTCTCAATGCTTATCCTTTTCTTCTTTCTACTGGATTCTCCTTGAACAATCTCAAGCTGTTTCCTTTTCTTTCCCTGTCCTGAATCTTTCTCACTTCCTTTGCTTCGTGAATCCTTACTAGGTGCTTTATGTTGTTCTTGCAGATCCACTTCTCCCATCTTAATATAAGTGAGTTTCTTACCTTCATCCAGCAAAGCTTGTACTTGTTTGTCTATTTGCTCTTCAGTGATAGCAATAACAGGTCTTATCAATCCTTCATCGTCGACCTTTTCTCTATCTGCCCAATTGACTTCATAAGGCAAATTGCGGATTTTATCATATTCATCACCAAGAAGAGCTCGATCACCTTCTAACTGATCAGGAATTCTCAATACCTTTGTAGCTCTTATCAGGTCCCATTTCAATCGTGAACACTTCTGCATCCTGATATCATCATCATCTATAGCATCAGCCCAGTGATCCTCTAATTGTTCTTTATGCCTGTAAGAAGAGTAAGATTGCTTGATGGCTCCATGTGGATCAAAGTTTTCCCTCCTCGAATCATGGGGATGCAGATGATAAGCCTGAAGCTCGACTTCTGAATGCTCAGCTGCCTGTAAGGATGGACAAGAATAGTATCTACCCAATTGCAGAGGAAACTGTGCTCCTGCTTTCTTCCTTGCTTTCTGCATCTTATGAAACTCTAACAGTTGTCTGGAAACCTCTAGCAACACCATCCTGTTTGAAGGGTATCTAGGCAGTCTGTATGGGAATGATGTGAATCCTTGAATCCTGATATAAGTGAACTTATCATACTGAATGTAGTACCTTCCATACTGCTTGATGAAGTTCCTGGCTGCACCTGTTAGTCTCCGATGTAGTTCACCTCTCAACTTCCTCACTATGAACATAGCGAAGGCATCATTGAATCTCTTATAGTGATTGATGTTTTTCAGGTGGAGCTGAGGATAACACTGATGAGAGAGAATCTGTCCCGTCTTTGTACCTACTTGCCCTTTAGCTGTTAGTCCTTTATAGACTACATTTCTTGCCAAGATATACACAAGGTATGAAGTCATGAAGAAAGACTTCATTTCATCAAAGTTTTCAAGTTGTTCATCTAGACAGTGGCTTATAAGGCCAGCCCAGTCAATCATCTTGTTCTTTGTAAACATATGATCAAAATAAGTATACATCCATCCTTCAAAAGTAGATGATTGTGGCCTACCTGTTACTCGATTCAGGAACATGATCAAGTAACTTATCTCTTGCTTGAAGTCAGCTTTGTGGTACTTGGGGTCTTCTGAGTTGTATATCTTCATCGAAGAATCATTCATCCACTTTTTCCTGATTTCTTGCATGTAAACTTTTGAGTTGCCTTCGAATGTCATCTGAGCTGTTGTAGGGCATATGAAGACTCCTTTCGTCTTCGGGATGTTGAAGATCTCTTGGATAGCTTCCCTCTGCAGGTAGGCGAGAACAGTTCCATCCTTTGCTATGATTTGTCTTTTCTCTTTGTCATAATGTTGAACACACTCCAACACTAGCTCGGCGCTTGGCAAGGCAGGTGGAAAGCAAGCCGCTTGTACAATCCCGCTCTTCGCGATGGCTTTGACGTCCTCATTCCTGGTGATCGCGAGCAAGAAGTCTTTCACTTCCTCCAAGTTGACGTGTCCCATGTTAGTGTCGCCGACATCTTTCCACTGTGTTTCCAGCTTGGATTCCGGTATGCTAGACTTGGCATCCATCTTGATAAGTACTTGTCTTTCTTTGGTCGTCATTCCCATTTATCTGCAAGAATAGACTTGAATAAGTAGATTGAAACGATAAATTCTATGAGTCTTCTATATTACTATTATCAAGTTGTCATATCCTAATTCAATTTTTCAAGTACAAAGAGGTGTCCTAAGTCATTTTTCATTGAAGCATTATCTGATTTCTGAATATAAATTTGCACAATAGAAGGTAATTTTATAAAGGAGAAGTGATCAAAACGTACCTTATACCCAATTTCTACCTTAGCAAATACAAATTTCTGGAATTTAATGCAAAAAAAATCAGTATGAAATGGCAAAAATTAGCCTTCTAGACTTCAGATCTGCCTTTCTTTTCACAAATTCAATACTCCTTTGTCACACTAAGCTGCTCCTTTTATAAAAATTCGCTGCCCCAAGGGTAAATTCGCTGCTCCTTGATGAATTTCGCTGATCCTTGATAGAATTTGCAAATGAATGAATGAAATAAGGAGGAGCGCTCTCTTTAAATAGGCGATTTCCTTTATTAAATGAGGTCGGCCAAACTTGAGGTCGGCCTTCTTCACATTAAATATTGGCAACTTTAAAAACATAAGGAGAACTTTGGGCGCCAAAAGGATAATTTAAGTCTTAATGGGTGCCCAAAATGAACTGCCACCTATATGATGTGCGCCTAACTTCATCTCGCAGATAGGTTGATATGAAAATGACTTCATTCTTAAATGGAGTAGATGATGAAGATTTGAAGTAAAGTCATTGATGATGCTCTTAGATTCGAAGTTGCATGAATGTATTCGAACATGATACCAGTGATGAAGTAAACTTGATGGGATCTAACATGATGTCATTGATGTTTCCTCTTGCAACTTGAAGGCTACTCAGGTACTTGCCCTTGATGACTTCTTGGCTTCACCAACACCCCTTCCTTCAATGATGCAACTTGATGATCTTCAAAGGCGGCTAGCATGACGCTCCTTACTCCTCGCTTGAAGGTGATTTAGGTACTTACTCTTGATGACTTCTTGAGTATTCCTTATATGATGACTCCTTCCTGAAGAATGATGTCAAGCTCTTCGTTCAAAGGTAAATACTCTTATCCTTTTGATGTACCCTTTTCAATTGGCGCTCAAAATACTTCTTCCTTAGGGCACCAAAAGGGAACCAAGGCGCTCTAGACCATACCAAAACATCCAAACTTGTAGCATAAAGCGCTTCATCCAGACTCCGAGCGCCCATATCTTCCTCTTGTCACATCAGGCATCCTCTTAAGGCGCTCAAACCATACTAGGGCGCCAACAACACCATCAAGGCGCATTCTGGCTCCAAAACACTCCAACATCATTCTAGGTGCTCCATTGTCATACCAAGGTGCCAAATCCTCTGAGGAACTCCACCTTATGATCTAGGCGCATACTTCCTCTCCTTAGGCGCTCAAGTACTTGCCATTCATTCAAGGCGCAAATCTACTCCTGGAATAGGGCGCTAACACATCTCTTTTACCTCAAGGTGCAAATCAAGGCGCTCATCTTGATCAAATCAAACATTGCCTTAGGTACTCAGACTAAACATTGAAGCTCAAGGCGCTTTGTTCATAGTTCATTTGCCAACCTCTTGAGGGCGCTTCCTCAAACAAGGTACTCATACAAACCTTCAAAATTGTTTAGTAAAGGCGCACATACTGATGGACTCAATATTTCCTGCTCCTATTCATCATTGAGCTTCTCCTTACCACAAGGCACTCCATCTGATGGCATACTTGTCCAAGGCGCATAGTGTCTTACTCAAGATACTTCAATACTTACCCAAAGCGCCAGAATGAACTCTTAACTTCCACTCTTCATGACAAGGCGCCCAACTTCACTTGAAGGCGCATAACTCCTTGAAACATTGTCCTAGGCGCTCAAATACTCTCACCTCACCAAGGCGGCAAAAGTTCAAACTCCTACCCTAGGCGCTTCAAAGGAACCTTCTTGCTTTAGGCGCTCAATCTCTCTAATATAGACCAACCTTAACCATAGGCACATTTTGATGATTGGGGTACCGAGTCTAAGAGGTTTCTTCTACAAGGCGCATCATCTTCTATCTTTACCTTCAAGGCGCCAGATGCAAAGAACCTCTCCCTCAACTCAAACTCCCCTAGGCGCATCATCTCACAATCTCCTCAAAGGCGCATTTTAGGTCTCCTTTGGCTTTTAAATGATCTTCACTTAGGCGCCCTCATATGGAGACTTCAATCTTTAAGGGGCTCAATTGTTAAAGGCGCTAAAGTATAGTGCTTCACTTTCAAATGCTCAAACTCCCATTCTAGGGCGCACACATTGACTCTAGGCGCTAATAACTACTTCTTACATTCCAGGAATCCTCTTCAAAGGCGCACATCAAGGGCGCTCCCACATCAATCATCAAAGTCGCCAAAATGGATTTCTTCTCGAAGGCGCTAAAGCACACCAGACTCTTTGCCACAAGGCGCAAATCCTCTACTCACCCTCACTAGGCGCATCACATTTCCTTCACAATTCACAATCTTTTGTATCTGGGGGCTAGAACATTAAGGAGGCGCATCCTCATATGGAGACTTCAAGAACCTTCAAAGGCGCTCTCATATGGAGACTTCAAGAACCTTCAAAGGCGCTCTCATATGGAGACTTCAAGAACCTTCAAAGGCGCTCATTCCTTGCCAAGACCCTCCAACATATCCAAGGCGCAAGAATAACTTGGGCGCAAATCTTCAAGGTGCACATCAAACATTCAAACTCTTGAAGACGCCAAAGCATCACCTTCCACTCAAGACACTTTTCATAGTTCATCTTCATGGTTCATCTTCCTAGGTGTCGAGACTTATCTCTTAAGGCGCATATCAGAAGGGAAGGCGCTCAAACTGACTGGGTTCTTCCAAAGGCGCTCCATCCCAGTCAAGTTCTTCTTGAAGGAACTATCATTTACTTCCAAGCACCACAACTCATTTCTGGCGCTTACTCAAAGCCTTTGAAATAGACCAACTTCAACCCCAAGGCACCAAAACATGATCTCCACTCTAGGGGCACTCTAATAGTTCATTCCTCAAGGCGCCAGAAGCTATCCTTTCAATCTAGGCGCATTACTCTTATAGGGCGCACTCTGACTCCAAGATATTCTAACAGGTCCAAGGCGCCTAATCACTGTCATCTCACCAAGGCGGAAGAACTAGTTTAAGGCGCTTGGAGCATCATTTTATCTGAACAACCATGACTTGACTCTTCTAGGAACTCCTTGTACATTGAGATGATCTCTTGAGGTGGCTTTAATCACAGGATCACTTATTTCAGATGCAAACAACACTTCAAGGCACCCACTAGAGGACCTACTCAAAGGCGGTCATCTTCCTATACTACAATTGCCTCGGAAACACTGATTGACGTGATGCCTAGTTGAACAAAGAGAGATAAAGCATTCAAAACCATCCAAACGATCATCTCCTTCCTAACGTCTTCACTGCCCCGGAATACCTTAGCCAAAATGACACATAACAACTTCCTGTGCAAAACATCTGAGCTCAAAAGAGGGGGTCCCTAGTCTGATGGGGTGATGTGTGATTTGGTCACAACACGCCTCTTGATTAATCTCTCTATAAATATGATTGATAGTATACTCATAGAAAATTCCATTATCTCATCTAAAAGGATCTTTAGCTTCCAATTAGGAATGTTCCCCTTTATAATAACATTCACAACAATCTGCGAATCTCCTTCTATTTCAACCCTTCTAATGCCCATTTTTAGACAGAGTTGCAAACCCAATCCTACAACTTGAAATTCAGCGGCATTGTTCGATCCTGGTTTCAACCTCCGAAATGACCTACCCACCATATCTCTTTTGAAGTCCCTAACCACACAACCTGCTCTTGAAGCTCTTGGGTTGCCTCTCGAGGCCCCATCAAAGTTTAATTTAAACCACTCTTCCCCTGGTGCTTCCCATTTGGCTTCCAATTTTTTCTTCTTAGAATCAACTCCACTATCCCCATTAACGGGGGTAGGGTTTTTCATTTTTAAAAAGTATGTTTCATAAACTTTTTTGTTTGTTATTTGTATAAATTATAATTTTATAAACTTATATAATGTGATTTAATAGGCCTCTCCTAAGCTTATTAGGCTTATTCAGTTGGGTTAGTGTTCAACACCAAGTCTTGGGCCTGTTCTATAGAAGGATTGCATTTTCCTTTGTCTAGTAACCCATTGTCTGATGGAGCTGAAAGTAACTTACTATCATAGACTGATTTTTCAACCTACTTCGTGATTTCTGATAAGCAACAGTCAAAATATAAATTTGAATGTAAAAGGTTGTTGAAAGAGGTTTGTGACTACCTTATCCTTTTTGATAAGCAATGGTGAAAAATGTGAATGTAGTTATATGCAAATGCATCGTTTGTTGCCATTTGTTGCTGCAATTGAAACTTGAAGTCATAGTGAAATGTCAAAGACTAGGTAACTATAAGGTAAAATGCCCTAGTCACGTTGTCCGAAATGTGCCTTGGAAATGCAAGGAACATCACAAAATTCCTTCAAATGTGTTAATATAATGCCCGGAAGACCCTAATGAAAACAATTGCGAGTAGGTGAAAAAGGCGTTGAAAATCAGTCAATATTTTTAATCTCACGTGACGGTTCTATCATGATTTAATCACGATTAAATGCCAAAAAATTGGTCCAACTCGTGGTCAATGATTTCTTTAAAAAAAGGTGATTTTTAGAGGGAAAAAATTGCGATCAGCAGCGATTCCTGATTAATTGCTTTTTTTCCTCGATTTTTGCTTCTATGAAAAAACCAAAGCCCTAACTCTAAGTTCTAACCCTAAACTAAAAATAATTTAGGATAAGAGTTATAATTCAGTATTTAATAATTTATTAATTTAAAAAAATTAAAAATAGGGTTAGGCCTTTGTTAGGGACCTGTTTCAAGTTATAAGCTTTAAAGTTTAAATTTTAAACCCTAATGGTTAGGTTTTGATGTTAGAAACCCTAAGTATTATGGCTTAAAGCCTAGCCTTTGTAGTTTATAATTTTAAACTTAAATGCTTAACTACCACCCTAAAAATAAGTTAAACTTGAAAAAAACTAAAAGCCCTTAGGGCCTTACCTCTTTTGTGTGCCTTAACTGAATGAGAGTCAAATGGATAATAGATGAAGAATGAGTGCTCTAGGTGGTGCCCTAATTGATCCAATGTTTGGTAAAATCAAAATCTGCACCTGTACGCTGAAAAAAAATTCAAATCTGCAATGTAAAAATGAGGCAAAAACTGAAAAATAACAAGTATTTATATGAAAAATGAATAAAACAGTTTATTCATGAATAAATTTCACTTATTCATGATATTTGAATAATCATGATTTGTTTGACATTGGTAAACATGCCCATGAACAGTAAAACATTGGTTATAATTTAGATTGGATTGCCATCCATCATATAGTGATTAATCATGTCTTTTTGTTGTTGATATCTACTTCTTTGGTAAAAACTAAAAGATTTGAATTGTAAGTAACTAGCAAGACCTTGATAGCACATATTTGTTCTCCTTACTCCTTTCAGTTAAGTCCTTCAGCATCTTCAGTGTCATGGACTTTCACTGTTGAAATCCTGTAGATTGGGCTCCGTAGAAATGCTGAAAGGCACCCCTACCAATCATTGTTGTATCTCAAATTCTCAACACCATCTTCCTCATGTACATTAGTGGCATGTTCAGGACTGACATTCCATCCTATTGTTGATTTTTGCAAATACTCAGATGTCTTCTGATGTTGAAGACAACCCATTATGTACTGCAACTAGCTTGATTCCTCTTTTAGACCTAAGCTCACTCTTCTTGATAAAGTGAATGAAGATATATATGGACCAATTCATTTTAGCTGCACACACAATAGCAATCTAGGATAGCACACATGTAAGGAGATAGTGGATATGTGAAGCTCCATCCTCATGTATCCACCACTCAATTGAGTTCTATTCTGTAGCATGCCGATCCTCCCTTGCTTCCCCTATATAGGGGTCACTATTTTCTGCATTATGAGTAAATTGTTATTGAAGACTTTGAAGTATCCTGTACTGAGCACATTTACAATAGCAGCTCAAGACCCTGTCTTCACATTCTTATCATCCATAGGAGTTGCTTGTGAAGCCTTCTCTTCATATCATTGAATCAAGTGTATAGGCAGCCATGTAGAATGGTGTATTTATATGCACTGACCTATGTTCAGGGATATATCAAATCTTTTGTATGTAAAACTCTAAAGTGAGCATGAAGGCCATTATGCTTTCAAAGGTTTTGTAAAACAGCCCAATATGCTTGCAAAGATCTTGTAAAATTCTTGAAGACTAGGAGAGTATAGGTTTGAATACTTGAATACCTCTATCATAAGGGCTATACATGACAATAAATAGCTCCAATTTGCTTATCATCACAAGTTGTCAAAGATCACAAAAGCGACCCAGAAATGAACTACCTTTGCATATCATTAGTTGAGAAGACAAAAGGTATTATCAAATTATCAGCAAGGAATAGCGAGGAGACCAAGCCATGCAAGATTCAACTGTTGTCTGCATGTATTGTCTCTCTAATAAGCTGTTTAAAGTCATTAATATGCGTCTGAAACAAAGATGGGGAGAGTTGGAATTCCTATTTGACACCAATGGTAGTCATGATAAGATCACAACTTATGCCCTATGTTGTAGGCTACATGCATATTTTATATATCAAATATGTTGAATATTTTATATGTGTTTGATTCTCAGGTAATGCCCTATGTTGTGGGATGAGGGCATGAATACAATATAGAGGTTTACCTTGAGTGGTTATTAACTTATTCAATCAACAGATGTAATGTTTGAGTTTTATGAGGAAGAGCAATTGGTATTAACTACTTGGATATTTTAGATGCATGTGTAGTGTTTGATTCTCAGATAGTACAATGGATATAGCCATTTTGATGGTACAACTTTGGCTTTACGCTATGACTGCAATATAGAGGTTTTTCTTGAGTGGTTATTACAATCAACAGATCTACTGTTAACGAGATTTATGAGGAAGAGCAGATGGTATTTATATTTTCTGAATTGCTAGTTTTCATTTTTCTCTAATAAAAACAAAAAAAGTATAGAATGATAACTGAGCACGCATGGAATTTTTGAATTTCTCAGATTAATAGTGTACTCAAAATAGGTGAATTCAGATCATAATCTGGGGTTTCAAGTCAGGCACAACTATTATTTTTATACTTCTGTTGTATTTCATGGTTTTATTCTCGATTTTGTTCAGCAGAGATTGACATTTGTTTTGTAATCACGCAGACAGGTCATGTGCGCAAACTCTCTTTCTGTTGCTGTGTCAACTTCAAAATCAACTTCTGTTTCTGGCTCTTCTGGAAACATCCATTTGAATGATCTGAGAGGAAATTCTGGTACTTTGGACATCACTGGATTGGAAAGTTTTGACATAATTTCTCCTAAGAGGCAGGTTAGGTTCTCTCCATGTTTCCATGTTGTGGGCTATGCTCATCTGTTAATAAGATGCTCTTAGATCGTCAATTGTTTATAGCATTTTTCCTCGGTGAATGGAGGTTGAAGTGTAACTGATTTCAATTTTTAGTATTGCAATATCAGTGTGTGTGGTATCATATATACCAGCTTACGAGCACAAATATCCACCAAAACTGTGGCAATAGCATATTTTTCTTGAGAAGACTGATCTAAATCATTACTTCTCTCTCCAACAGAGATTTCTACTTCATTTTTATCCTGCATTGGAAAATAGAATGACCTTTATTTTTGCTGAGAAAAAAAATCCTCTTCATATTAACCCATGAAATGAATACAACATTTGATCCCAAAAGACTAAATGTAGCTGCAGGAACACCCTCCTAATTTGGCAGAATAGAGACTAAAAGGCTGAGAAACTGCACAAACATAAACCGTTGCCCTTTTTTAGCCCTGGAAAATAGAGGGTTTGAACACTCTTTTTTTTAAAGCTTGAAAATTTCTTGCCACTGCGTTTTTAATAAAAAAGGCGATAAGGATTCTTGGCTTTGTACGATTGAGAGATGATTGCAAAGTTGCTTTTAAGAATCATAATGCAATTTACCTACGATGCAATTTTGTATCACATCTATGTTTTTTGTCTAAGCTAGTTTTAGTTGGTTGTGCTTTCAACATGCTATGACTGTCAATTTTCCCAAGATGCATCACTTCTTCTAGGTTATATTCATAATTGCATTATGCATAAGCTTCTGTTGCAGTGGCGGAGTTTTTCTCTCATGTGTACCATCTAAATTTTGAGTAACATTTTACACATGTTTAGCTTTATGGTTTGAACCTTTGAAGCCACAAGAACCTGTGTCAGAATATTCAGGGTTGCCATTCAGATCTGCTTAAATCTATCCGACTTTGGGGCAAATTTGATCACATCATTGAATTCTGAGCTGTCAGTTTAGTTAGTATAGCCTTCTGTTTTGTTGAAAAAGGCTCTGGAATACTCGAGATGTAACTCAAGGAATTAGCTGATTCCGGCCTCATGCGGTAAAAGTACTTGGGTGGTCCTATTCAATCTTCCACATTGATGTATGCACCTTCGTTCGTTAATCTTGCTAATAAAGACATGCCATCAATAGGAGAAATTGGTTGTATTGTGAAGAAAACTAGATCTTGGATAAATGATCTCCAGGCCCTTAGAATCAAGCTCCCCGATGTCTGCACCTTCATTCGTTAATCTTGCTAATAAAGACATGCCATCAATAGGAGAAATTGGTTGTATTGTGAAGAAAACTAGATCTTGGATAAATGATCTCCAGGCCCTTAGAATCAAGCTCCTCGATGAATCATTTCGTTTGTTTCATAAAATTTATGATGAACTAAATGCCTTAGTAGAAATTGAAGAAAAATACAATGCTGAAATGCAGGAGCTAGAAAGTATTTACCCAACTCAAAGAAATGGGAAAAATCAATTTTGATAATCTTGTCACTGAACAAGTTCTTGATCCATCTGATCCAGGAATAGGCTTGAGGCTACTATTTTTAGGCTTGAAATTTTAGAAATTGGAAAAGCTAAGTTTAAAGAAGTCGATGCAGGTGCTTGTGACTTGTTGCTCTATATACAAGAGTTCATAGAGAAAATTCCATGTGAATTTCATGATGATCAAGGATCCATAAATTCCAAAGATGTCTTAAGAGAGCAGTTTATTAAATTGATAAAGAAGAATCTCTGTAACCTGAAACTGAGTCTATTGACAAGCTCATATGGTTGAAAATGTTATGTCAGAGCTATGAAAAACAATTAATCAAATGTCAAAGGTCACCTATGAATGTGTGGAAAATTCACATATTGAGCAATGTGAGATTCAGATATTCTGGGGGCCCAGACTTGGAAGCAGTAAAAGAGGCATTGGGTAAACTTAGAGAATATCAAAAGCAAGTTCGCAGCAGCGAAAAGGAAACAATGGACATTTAAGATGATGTAGAAGGCTCTCATGAAGAGAATGCTTAATACATGCAAACGATCATCAAATTTTGAGTGAATTGTAATGATTAAATAAATATGTCTCTTCCTGTAACTCCTCAATGTAATATTTTATTTTGTATGTACATATGTAAGGATATAATCTAAGTTGCTGATCTTGGTACGGGTTCGGGTACAGGTATGAGAACTGGGTACACGGATATGACAATTTTTTTTTTGGGGCCTAGATACGGTATGGCAACACACACACACACACACACATAAATAATTTAAAAAGTTTAAAGCTCTAAGACTAAAACAGTACATACTGATAATTTCCAATAAACAAAATAATAAAATATCTAAATACCTCATAACTTGCAATAAGGAAAAGACTCATGAATTGAAATTCATAATTTAGTGATTTCTCAAATGTCAATACAAAATGAAAGTTACAATCAATATTCATTGTTCAATAATCATCATATGGGTCTTCATCAAGAGCTCCATAGTCAACATTTGGTTCAACTTCATTTGAACCACAATTAGCTGGAACACCACTCCCACTAGTACCATAGTTCTTTTGATGTATTTTGTCAAATAGTTCACTTGCCTTATGTATGCTTCCACATTTTGCATACATATGTACCAAGGCATTTGCAGCTACTATGTCAGACAAAAATCCTCTTTCCATTCGGATTTGATAGATTTCCACACCCTATTCTAAAGCTCCCATTTTTGCACAGGCTTGGAAGATGCTAGAAACTATTATGGAGATTGGATTTATACTTCCCAATTGCTTTATTAGACTATAAGAACAAGTTTATCCAAAAAAATAGATGATGTCTCTTTTAGATTCCAACTTCATGCTTCTTATCAAAAAATCTTATTTTCATTGTTTTGGAATGCCAAAGCATTAAAATGTTCATTTCATTTTTAGTCATACTTGGATAAATTTCACTTTTAGGGCGAAATAGACTCATTTAGGTTTTTTTTTAAAGTTAAAAAAAAAGGTTAAAAATGTTTAAAAAAGTTGATTTTGATGCCATTTTGGGCGTCCATCCCACAGGGTCTCCTGGGTTCGGCTCGGGTTCGCCCAAGGTTATGCCCAAGCACCCCGGGTTCCCTGTGGGTTCTTTTTTCCACCCCGGGTTCTTTGTGGTTCTTCAAAGAAGAACGCATAGGGAACCCAGGGTGATCAGGCAGAACCTTGGGCGTGTTGTGACCTAATCACACATTGCCCCATTGCAAATGGGGACCCCCAGTTTTCTTCATAGGTTAGTTGTTTTAGGGTTAGTCGCTTGTGTTATCTCGGAGCTAATCAATGAGCTTGCAAATGTAGTTTGGAGTATTCCTAAGTCACCCTTAAAAGAGCTTGCAATCTTTCATCCACTGAGTGCACATGATAGGTCTCAACTAGATAACCTGAGCAAAATGCTCCTCTATCAAGGCTTTAGATCACTTCAAACCAAGGCACCCTGCATGAGAGTAGTGTTTTGACCTTCAAAATGTCTTGAACATTGAGAAATTTTGCAAAAAATAGACTAAGTAGTCTAGGCGCACATCCCCATCTGAAAAACCATCAAAGTGTGCCTAGGATTAATAGAAGATAAGACATTATCTAGAGGTTCAATCTTGCGCCTAGTGATGAGATAAGATCAACAGGAAGTGTTTTTGTTTGGAAAGTTTTGAAAACCAACATGAGAGTCAAGGTGCACATCCCCCCCTGAACAATCACCAAAGTGCGCCTAGAGCTAGTTAGAGTTGATTCAAGGAAGACAAGGCGCCCATCATCACTCGTAGAACATCAAACTTGCGCCCTTGAAGGATAACTTAGAAGTTGCAAGGAGGAAAGTGCGCCTTGGAGGGTTTGATCTACTAAGACCCCTTCAATCACCCAAGCTCAAGATCCATTCATTGGAATTAGGCGCTCATTGTCACTTGTAGAAGATCACTTTTGCGCCTAAGGTAAACAAGGCCTAAGTTCAAGGAATCATGGCGCATTTTATCACTCCTGGAACATCAATCTTGCGCCTAGGAGGAAATATGCTTAATTTTATAAGTATTGAAGGTATTTGAGTGCCAAGGCTGCCCTTTCAACTTACACAACAACTTGGATCTATGAAAGAGAAGAGATCACTCATCACATTAGGGTGCCAATTTCCACCTTAACTATCATTAATGTGCGCCTTGGTAAGGAGAGATTTAAAGCCTTCAAATTTGATCTCCTCAAGACAAGAACTCCCTTAAATACTTTGCATTTGATTGGATTCCTTTGAAAACTTGAAGAAACCACTTAAGAGACAAGGCGCTGATTTCACTTGTAAAAGTCACAAAGTGCGCCTAGATCTGAAAGTCATGAAGTGTGCCTTAAGTTTAAGAGCAAAAGTCATTGATGAAGGTTTTTTTGATGAACACCATTAAGCATCACTTGAGATTTAAGAGCATAAAGAAGTTAGGCGCACTTTCATATCTCCATAGACCTATTTTTGCGCTCAACATTGGAGGAGGGTTTTGAAGATTGCAAGTTCCAAAGATATAAAATAGATGCCAAATTGGCCGACCTGATTGGGCCGACCTGCTCATAAACTCATGTAATTGCCTATATATACATGAGCGCCCATTCGATTTGCATCATTATTCATTACAAAATCATTTCTTGGAGCGAATTTGGAGAAGAGGAGCAGCAAGTTACAGCAAGTCTGCAAATTTAGGTTCTGATTTTTATCATTTGCAGCAAGAAATCTATGTTCTCTATAACAGATTGCTTTAGGTTTTATTCTGAAATATCTGAAAGGTATGTTTTCAGCTGTTAAAATTTCATAAATCTGCCTTTATTCTCTTGATTTTCATGTGTTCATGGCTTTATTATGCAAGGGATCTGTTCTAAAAGGCTGATTTATCACGAACTTCATTGAATATACTAATGTAGCTGTGTTGATCTTGTAGGTAAATGGGTATGATTGCGAAGGAGCGTCAAGTGCTGATCAAGATGGATGTCAAGTCAACCTTGCCGGAGTCCAAGATCGAGACACATTGGAAGAACATAGGAGATACAAACATGGGACATGTCAACTTGGAAGAGATCAAGAACTTCTTGCTTGCACCAACAAGGAATAAGAACATCAAAGCTATTGCCAAGAGTGGAATCATCCAAGCAGCTTGTTTCCCGTCCGTCTTGCCATGCCCAGAGTTGGTATTGGAATGTACTAAGCGTTATAATGGTGAAGAAAGGCAAATTGTAGCAAAGGATGGAACTGTTCTAGCGTACTTGCAAAGGGAAGCCATTCAAGAGGTCTTCAACATCTCGAATCAAAGGACAATGTTCATTTGTCCCACAACCGCACAAAAGACATTTGAGGCCAAGCCCAAGCAATATATGCAAGAAGTAAAGAAGAAGTGGATGGTGGATTCGGCAACAGAAATATATAATCCTGAGGATCCAAAGTATCATAAAGCCAATTTCAAGCAAGAGATAAGCTACTTCATCATGTTCTTGAATAGAGTAACAGGTAGACCTCAATCATCAACTTTTGAACGATGGATGTATACATATTTTGATCATGTTTTCACGAAGAATAGGATGATTGATTGGGCCGGAGTTATAAGTCATTGCCTTGATGAACAATTTGAAAATTTCTCCGAGTCCAATTCCTTCTACATGAGTTCTTATCTTGTCTATATATTGGCAAGGAATGTGGTCTACAAAGGATAGACTTCCCAAGGAGAAGTTGGTACCAAGTCCAATCAAGTCCTGTCACATCAATGCTATACACAACTTCATCTCAAGAACATCAATCATTACAAAAGGTTCAATGATGCATTTGCCATGTACGTAGTAAGGAGATTGCGAGGAGAGTTGCAAAAGAGATTGACAAATGTTGCTCTGGCCTTCATTGAAGAGTATGGACGTTACTATATTCAATATGAGAAGTTTACTTACATAAGGATTCAAGGTTTCACATCCTATCCATATAGATTGCCAAGGTATCCCACCAATAGGATGGTGATGTTGGAGGTGTCAAGACAACTACTAGAATTCCATAAGTTGCAAAAGGCAAGGAAGAAGGCCGGGCTACAATTTCCTCTAAAACTTGGGAAATATTATTCATGTCCATCATTGCAAGCAGTTGAACATTCCGAATTGAGCTTCAAACATATCATCTACACCTTCATAATTCACGAAGGGAAAACCTTGATCCACATGGAGCAATCAAGCAATCATATCCTACTTATCAACATGTGGAGCAACTTGAAGATCACTGGGCAAATGCACTTGATGATGTTGATATAAGGATGCAAAAGTGTTCAAGACTGAAATGGGATTTGGTAAGAGTTACAAAGGTGTTGAGGATACCGGATCAGCTTGATGATGATGAGACTCTTTCGGAGGATGAGTATAGCAAAATGCGAGATCTGCCATATACAATTGATTGGTCGGAAAGGGAAAGAGCTTATGATGAAGAGTTGATAGAGCCAATCATTGCCATCACCAAGGAACGTGCGAAGGATCAAGTGCAAAGCATTAATAGATGAAGGAAAGAGGCTCACATACAGGAAGATGGGAGAAGTTGAGGAACAACACAATGCACCTGATAGAGATTCACAAAGTGGACATAGATCTAAAGAGAATGAAAGAGATTCAAGTCAAGCAAGGAAAAGGAAATGACTTGAGTATACACAAGGGGAGTCAAGCCAAAAGAAGAAAAAGGTAAGTGTTGAGATTGCTTTATCTAGATAGCAAGGAGGTATTCCGAGGACAATCACATAATCTTGCGTGAGGATGAAGATGAAGGCCAAGACATTTCATTTGAAGAGGTACCTTCAAGTCCACATGATACTGAAGTGATTGATGATGGCAATACTAATAATCAAAAGGAAGATGAAGAGGAAGCATTGCCCTTACAAGGGAAGCAACTGCAAAGACAAAAGGGCCTTTCATCATTGCTAGAATGGTTGCAAGAAAGGATTAAGGAGAGTTGCGAAGTAGAAGAATATCAACCCATTCCAATTGAAGAGGTGCTTGTAGATATGTCCACAGAAAAGCAAAAGAAGAAAGCAACAACTTTCTCTAAGATAACAAGGGATGAAACCGGTAAGAGGAAGGTTCACGTAGCTGTCCCAAGAACGGAGAAGAATGTAGAAGACATTGTACCCGAGGATTAGGAGATCAACACAATTGATTTGGGTCCTTTGACTGGAGCACAAGTAGAGGAAGAGCTTCAAGATTTAGTCACTAATGCTAGAGCTGTGATAAGGCAAGAAACAGAAGGAAGGATAAAGGTTGAGCAAAGGTGTCAAGCATTGGAGCAATACCTACAACACCTAATGCGTCCCATCTGTCAACAAGAAAGAATTTCTACGCCTCCATCTATTCTTCCTCCCGAGATAGTTGCACACCTCGAGGAATTGAGACCATCATCTCATAGGTTGAGAGATTGGATGAAAAGATCAAGAGGGACAACATATGTGCATCTTGAAGACATAATGCGAGTATATGATAGGGTCAATGAACTTAAGGAAAGAGTACTTGCATTGTTGACGGCTTGTGCTGAGTTTAGAGTCATCAAAGAGCAATACATGCCATATTTGAAGAGTTTGATGGGAACCTCAATTGATGAATTGATACATGCTGAGATAGTTGAAAAGGGTACAACACATGACTTCTCCTCGTGGTACTTTTGTTTTCGCAACAAAGGCCAGCTACTTGATAGAGGTGAAGTGGATATGTCAAGGGTGAGAAGCGTCATTCAAAGGATACAAGATAGTGTACATGCTTTGTTGATGAAGATATGTAATCCTTTTGGAGAGATGACCATTGAGCGCAGGAAGGAACAAGTCAAAGCATTCTATTTTCAAGAAGATGATATTTCTGATGAGAGACTTGATAGCATATTCTCACTTGCCATCCACCTCGGCGCCAACAAGGCTCGAATGACCGATTGGGAGAAGACATTTGGCGCTCATGCAGTTGATGTACTTGAGGCAAAAGGAACCATTAAGAATGCGCCAAGTGTACCTCTTGATGATGTCAAGCAAGTAGTGTCCAAGCTCATTGCACTTCACAGCAGCAGTAGGGGCGCCTTACATGGACATTCTTCATAGATTCTTATCTTCTCGAGAAATGTGCCTTCATTGCCTTTCTTGTGTACTAAAAATAGCAATTTGTTGTAACTAATTGCCAATGTGGCATGATCTAGACCATTGGCTTTGCCAATCGATCCTAGCCTTTCATGTATTTTTGAAGGCTATATAAAGGCCTCATTTGCTCTCATTTGAAAGAGAGAGACTCTGGAAAAATTGTTGCAGGAACTCTTTGAGATAATACAAAACTCATTGATTTGGTGATATTGTTTATGTTTCAAAGTGTTGCATGGTTTCCAACTCCTCAAGCATAGATTAAGTTAGAATAAGTTTTATTTTCAAATGTTATGTTAGTTGATGGAAGTAATCGTTATTGTTTCGTGGTGAAATCTCTATGTTCATACCATTTGTAATTTGTGGCTTGCAAGTTGCAGTGTATGGTTAGACTGAACAAAGTGAGCTTAACTTCAATTGTTTGTGTTTGTTGAATTTTCATGAATGCAAGTAATTTGAACATCTTGTATTACCTTAGAAGATTGCATCAGCTTTGCGTAGTTGTTTGATTTGGCAAAACAAAGTTGGTTGATTTCACCTGATCAATAATCATTTCTTGCATTTAGGATTAGAATAGTTCCTCTGAACCTTACATCTTTTGCACTTTTTTATCAATCGTTGTTAGAAATTAGGATCAAGAACATCATTGCAAAATCATACGCTATAGTTGTAGTACTTAGGAATTCCAAGTGTCTTCCTCTTGCAAGTGAAACAAGTAAGTTCGAACAATTGTGTAAGTCCCCTTATGATTACCAGCAAGATCACATCAAATCACTGAGTTCATCCACTGCACATCATGAATAAGGAACCTTGAAGTTATCTCATTGGATCACATAGTTTAGCCTTTGAGGGACTTTATCCAAGAGAGAATAGGATACTTAGTGTTTTATTCTATTGTTGTGTTGTCCAAAAAACATCATCAATAGGGTGAACCCCCTAGCGTCTCGTACCCGTACTAGAACACGGCAAGCATATGAGAAGAACCTGGTAACTTAGGATATAATGTATTATATTTTCAGATATTTGTAAAAGCACCAAATTGGAAGGTGAACGGTCATGGGGGAAGCCCAAAAGTCATGTTATCTATATACAGTACAGAGTCCTTTTGGCCATTTTTGCAGAAATTGCACAAAGAGTAAAAGACTTTGAACTTTGTTGAAATATGAATAAAATCAGATCAAACTTTGTGCTTTGCATTTTTCCTATGTTAATGTGAAGTATTCATTTTTCAACTTTTATGTTATGAATATCTGCAAAATTGCTGAAATATTATTGTTATGAACTTCTAAATTCCCTGTGTTGGATCAAATTGAACTCTGTTGTCTATTTAATTTGATTCACACTTCTTTATCTTAAGCTTTTTATTTTTCCTTTCTTATTGCATTTAGAAACCCTACCCTAACCTGGAAACTTGTACAGCTGTAAATCTGAAGTGTTGTAAATATTTTGAGTGTGGTCCTTTTATTCCTGTTTTGGGTTTTTAATAAGGGTAGCATCATCTTTATTGAGGGGGGTGAGGGGTGGGGAGGTGTTATCCCAAATCTACATGTAATTGGTAAAGACCAATTTGTTCACCAACAAAGGGTTAGTCGATTGATTGTTTTTGTTCGGTCTCAATTTATTTTCAACATGTCCAACATTGTCTCATGATAGTTCAAATCATAGAAGCAAAAATCGCATAAAAATCGCGATTTATTGAAAAAATTGCGAATCGTCAGGTTTGACAATTTTTACCCTAGAAAACAATGATTTTTTCAAATAAATCAGAGTCAACGTAATTTTTTTGGGGGTAAAACTAGGGTTTTAACTTTTAAACACTGTTAGAAGGTTAAGAAACTGCAACTTTTTTAATAAAATCGTATGCCAGCAATCATGGAGTTGGGGCTTTGCTCCGTGGTTCCTTTGTCGGGCTTCAGTGGCAAGGGCAATGGCATCACCATTGGCAATATCTCCTGTCTGTAACATTTCAGGTTCCGTTTGTAACATTTAACGTTTTCTCCTCTGCGGTCGTGGTGGTAGATTGATTTAGATTTTAAGCTTTAAATATAATCTTAAGTTTTATTTATAATCGATAGTTTGATTTAGGTTTTAAGTTTTAAATATTATTAATATTAACATTTTAAATATTATTAATATTAATATCGATAGTTTGATTGAGGTTTTGAGTTTTAAATTATTATTAATATTAACATTATTAATAGTTTATAAATTATTATTAATATTATTATTTTATAATTAAATTTGTTTATTAAATTTTATAATTAATTTAAAATTATTAATATTTAATTTAATAAGTGTTTAGATTTTTATGAGATTTTAATATGAGTTAATGATAAATTTAATTTTTTAAAAGATTTTATAATAAATTTTATGTTTATAAAATTTTATAATTAATTTAACATTATTAATATTTAATTTTTACTTTTTTTTTGATGGAGGTCATCCACAAATTTACCAAGGGTCCTTTCACTTAAAATTTAATTTTAATTAGCATTTACGTTTTTAATAGATTTTAATATGAGGTATTGATAAATTTAATTTTTTAAAAAATTTATAATAAATTTTATTGAAAATGTAATGCTTCTGGGAAAACTGTGTATTGCTTTTTTGCCTCAATGTTTCAGATCATACTCCATGATCCATCATCAGGGAGAAAAGAAGAGAAAATAGATGATGGATCATGGAGTATGATCCGAAACGTTGAGGCAAAAAAGCAATACACAGTTTTTCCAGAAGCACTACATTTTCAATAACATGGACTGTGGAAATATCGTGACTACAATAAATTTTATGTTTATTAAATTTTATAATTAATTTAAAATTATTAATATTTAATTTGATTAGTGTTTAGGTTTTTATTAGATTTTAATGAGTTAATTATAAATTTAATTTTTTTTAAAGATTTTATAATAAATTTTATGTTTATTAAATTTTATAATTAATATAATAATTATATTATCAATAATAAAAAGATTATCAATAAAAAAATAATAATATAAAGATTTAATAATATAGTGTTTATATTATTAATATATTCTAATATAATATATATATATATATATTTTGGGTAAGCACTACCTTTTGTGGGGGTAGCTCCCTATATTATATGAAAAAACCAAAAACATAGAGGTTGGGCATTATGTTTAATGATAAAGATACCCTATGCCCTCTGCTATATCAAACTAATCTTGCTATTACAATTTGATCTAGAAAGCCAGTGTTGGCCAATAACCTTCAGAATTGCCTCTCTGTCTTCTTTTGAAGCTTTGCCGAACATGTATACAATCCGGCGTTCCCCATACTCATCTTCTACGCATCTGCAGTTGACTCCAAAGTGGTCCGGCATCATTCCTTTACTTGAAACACAGGCCGTGGCTCGAGACTCCTGGACTTCTGCCTTAAGTAATTCATGAACCGCCTCTGTTTGACAATGCCACTCTCGAGGCTTACCTTATCTCTGATTAGAAAATTGCCAACTATGCCCAAAGTCTTTCCGTTCTTAAGCTTTGTATAGATATAGTAAATTTCCATATCCTTGTCTGATCTTTCTGTCAGAACCGTAAGATTTGCTTTATCTTCCCGCTGACAAACAATCAGGTACCTTGGAATCGTTCCAGAATTTCCAACCTCGCGCAGCGTACTCTTAGATCATGTGATCTGGCTCGTCCTTTTCCAAACATTTCTGAAGTCCTACGGGTAGGTTGTCTATAGAAAACATTTCTAATTGCATGAATGATAAATCCGCTCCTTTACCTGCCAAATAATCTCCAGCCGAGTTGGCTTCGCGGTATATATGCCTAATCGAATAGTCTTCCAATTTGTCCAAGCACTCAAGAATTCTATCCAACCACCTTTGAAGCTTCCAGTTTTGTACTGACCTACTCCTTATAGCATTTATATAGATCAACGAGTCCCCTTCTATATCAACCTGTCTTATTTCTTTTTCTATGCACACGTTGATCCTGTATGCTAACGCCTCCAGTTCTGCTTCGTTATTAGTGGCAACTCCCACATTTTTAGCCACCGCAAATACTGATCTTCCATTCCCATCCCTGATTATACAACCTATCCCGGCCAATCCCGGGTTGCCTTTAGAGGCTCCGTCCACATTAAGCTTGTATCTCCCGTTTGTGGGAGGGGACCATTTGGCTCCTTTCCTCTTGTCTATTTTCTCCGAACCGGCAAAGCTTGGGGTCTTGAGCTTCTTCCATTTCTCTTGCAACTGCTTGTCCCAGAAAGTAAATTTTGTGTCTTTTGAGCATTTATGCCTTGCATTCACCACTTCGCAAATTCCCAGTTCAATTTTCTTAAATAGTTCCTCTGGTAAACTTTTCTCTTGGAAGACCCTTCAATTTCTTTCCTTCCATAATTGCCACACCACCATAGAGGGTGCAGCAAGCCAAACATTTGTCCAAGTACAGTTACTTTTCTCTGTTGGCCAACTTCTTATAAAATCCAGCAGATGGTTATGTCTTGGAGTTTGCCAACCCAGAGATTGTAGGAGCCAATCCCAGCAACTCGAAGCATATTTGCAATTTAATAATAGGTGGTTCGTTGTTTCTTCATTACAACAACAAAGTGGGCATCTACTCAGACCCTGGATTCCAATGGAAGGGAGCCTGTCTCCTGTCAAAATTCTCTTGTGTAGTGCTGTCCTAAGAAAAGCTCCTACTTTTGGTAAAAGTCCATCCTTCCAGCAATGCTTCGCGGGCCAATCTGACTTATCTTCTAAAGCCTCCTGTATTTTATACCCTAGCTTAACTGTGTAACCACATGTCTTAGATCCGGTCCAAATTATTTCATCTTCTTTTGCAGATAGCAGAATTTTCCTAGGCTCCAATAATTCTGATAAAAACTGCGCTTCTATGCTGGGAATGCCAAGTGAGTCCCATTTCTTCCACTCGATCCTACCTGATGGATCGATTTTTGACGTCTAAATAATCTGCCACCACCTTGCCAGCTTTATTAATTACTTCCTCTATCCATTCTTTTCCACCCAATGTTACTGCTATTGCTTCATTTCCGCTCCATGAGTCATAGCAGAAGTCCGCCTTCTGCCTATTTCCAATTTTCCAAGAGAGGTGATCCGTAATTATGTCTCTGCTGTTCCAGAGGAACTTCCAAATTGCCGAGCCGCCAGCTGAATTTGCTTGCGTTAAAACTCTGCTTGGCTCCTCGCTGTCCAAATATTTGCTTCTTACTATCTTGCACCATAACCTATTCGGATTTCTGAAAACACACCAACTCAGCTTTGCACCCAACACTCTATTTTGTAAATCTATTTTCCTAATACCCTCTCCTCCAGCCATCTTGTTCTGACATGCCACATTCCAACTTAACAGAGGGACTCGTCTTTCTTCTTTAGAACCTTCCCACAAAAATTTCTTAAAAAAGCTCTCGAATTCTTTCATAGCTTTGCTGGTTAAATTATGGCACATCGTATATATTGGCACTGCCATAAGTACTGACTTTATCATGAGAATCCTGCCGGCTAGGGAAAGCCACTTAGACTTCCACGCTTCCGCCTTTGACCTGCATCTAGCAATCGTTTCTTGCCAGTGGTCCGTTCTTCCTGCACCTAGGAAGAGTGGTATGCCAAGATACTTTGCTGGAAGAGTTACCTGCTTGAACCCTAGAATGACCGCGATTTTCTTCCTCACCCCATTTTTTGAGTGAAAGAAATAAATCTTTGATTTGTCCTTATTCAGTTTTTGTCCTGAAATGTGTACATATGCATCCAATGCTTCTTTTATTGTACCTGCCTCAGCCTTCGACGCTTCTCCAAACAAAATCGTGTCATCTGCAAATTGTGAGTGTGAAAGCGGATCCAAGTTTTCCGCCACCTTCACCCCCTTCCATATTCCTTGCTGTCTAAATCTCTTGAAATGCCGTCCCATTGCCTCAGCCATTATCACAAACAGGAAAGACGATATTGGGTCGCCTTGACGAATACCATTTTTTGCATTAAAAAAGCCGCATAGGTTGCCTTTGACTGAAACAGAAAATCTGGGGGTTGATATGCAAAATTCTATCATTCTGATCCACTCCGAAGAGAATCCAAATCGCTTTAATATCTCTATGAGGAAATCCCATTTTACACAATCGTAAGCCTTGCTTACATCCAACTTGATGATCATATCCAACTTGATCATCATACTCTTCAACCTCTCTTTTGTTGATATTGTGTGGATAGTTTCAGAAACCGTAATAATACTGTCAAAAATTTCCCTACCTGGCGTGAACCCATTTTGTTCCTCAGAAATTACCTTTTCTAGAAGACGCTTTAGTCTAGTTGCCATCGCCTTAGAAATGATTTTGTAAATGGTATTGCATAACGCAATTGGCCTGTAGTCCGCAAATGTAGTGCACTCACTTCTTTTGGGAATAAGAGCTATAACTGTATTATTGAAGTCCTTAACAAACCTTTTCTTTTTCCGAAATTCTTCTGCTATTTTTAGTATTTTTGGCCCCAAAAAGCACCATCCTTTTTGATAAAATTTGGCAGTAAAGCCATCCGGCCCCGGGGCCTTGTCTGGGTGCAAGCTGAAAGTTGCAGCTCTCAATTCCTTTATTGTGAATGGGGCTGTCAACATTGCATTATCCTCTTCCAAAATACATTCTGGGATGCAAGAGAGAAAATCTCCATAAATTCTGTCCTGAATTAGGTTTTGGTTAGCTAGTAGCTCTTCAAAAAAAGTGACCGCTTCTTTTTCAATCCCTTCTGGATCCTTTATTTCTATTCCCTCTTTATTTTTAACTTTCTCGATTCTATTCATGCCCCTGCGAGCTTTTGCTGTGATGTGGAAAAATTTTATGTTTGAACCGCCTTCTTTTAGCCAGGTCTCCCTGGCCTTGTCCTTCTATAACAATTCCTCCCTAGCTAACAGCTCTGAGTGTTTTGATTTTAAATTTTTTTCCATTTCATATTCTTTTTGTGTGATGCCTGCTCTGATGATTTGTTTATTTAACTCCTCCAGCGTATTTTCCACAATCTCTTTTTCCTTGAATATAGTCTCGAAAACTTCTCTATTCCAGATTTTCAATTTCATTTTTATGAAAGCTAATTTTTTGAGAAAACAGAAACTTACCGTACCTTCTTCGGCTGGGGCTTCATTCCACCATTGCTTCAAATTTTCGACCAGATCTTGGTCTCTCCACCACATTGATTCAAATTTGAAGTAATTCCTCTTGGGCTTCTCACTGGGCTTGAACTCCAGGCGGATTGGGTAGTGATCCGAAACAGCAATTGGAAGTATGCTAGTTTCATATTGAGAGTCCGAATTGATCCATCCTTCGCCTACAAAGAATCTATCTAGCCATTCTGCTATGTTTGTAAATCCCATTCTACGATTTGTCCATGTAAAACTTCCATTTGACAGAATACAATCCATAACTTGTAGCGATCTAATGAAATCTCTGAAGTCCAGCATGACTCTTGTCTCCTTTCTTAATCCTCCTGATTTATCTTGAAGATCCAAAATAGCATTGAAATCCCTGCCTAAAATCACCCTGTTGTCCATCTCCAAAGAAGCCCTCCATCTCCAAAGAAGCCCTATCTTTTATCTCCGTCCAAACAGCCAATTTTTCTTTTGTCTTAATCGGTCCGTAGGCATTGAACAAAGGAAAGGCCAACCCGTTAATTCTACTCCTCATCTTAGCCATTGTCCAATTTGTCTTTTCACATATCTTAACCTCATAATTCACTGGGTTCCATAGCATTCCTAGAGCACCCGCTGAGCCGTTTGCATTTTGAAAGCATCCTTCCCATTTCCTGCAATATCTGATGAACTTCTCTCCTTCCACCTTATTTATCTTAGTTTCTTGCATCAATATTATATCTACTGAAATCTTCTCGAGGTGACGCCTAATTAGGCGTCTTTTGTCAGGGGCATTTAAGCCCCTGACATTCCAGCTAAGGATCCTCATCGCCCCCCAAGGGAGCCTTTCGCCCCCTTGGTCAACCAGAAATCTTTGATACTCAACAAACCTTTTTCAATCGCTTCCTCCTCCCTTTTCTGCCTATTTGATTTCCTTCCCTTTCCTTTCTTGGATCCCCAGAGGAATTTTGCCGCAGTTTGCTTGATATGGCGTGGGTCCACTATTCCCAACTCATCTTCCTCTTCGTAATCGTCCTCCAAATCTTCACTATCTGAATCTGGGATAGTAACAACCTGGGCAGGATTCTCCTTCGATCCTCTAATTGGACATGATTCTTCCCTTATCTCATTCGATTCAACCTCCCGCATTTCACAATGAGTGAATGGATTAGAACCTTCTTTTGCCTGAGAATCTTCTTGTCTTTCCTTTTGCTTTTTTTTGGATCCCCCATGGTTATCCCTTCTTTTACTTGGTTTCTTTTGTTGCCTTTAGGGCGCCATATCAGTTTCGTCTTCTGTGCCTTCCTACAATCCTTCTCAAAATGTCTTCTGCTACCACACTTTACACAGAAGAATTTTTCTTCTTCCACATCAACTTGAATTACCCTATGCAAGCCATCTACGCACAATTGAATTTCACCAGGAACCCTAGCGATCGCTGCGATTTGGAGCCTCGCGTAAAGGTATGAATCTCCATCCATTATATCCGAGTCTAACTCCAATAAGGTTCCCAATGTCCTTCCTATCTTCACTAGGCTATCTCCTACCCAATATTCCAACGGGAGATTGTAATGCCGAACCCAAACAGGTTTATCATATGATTCTGTCTTTACCGGATCAAAATTAGGGCACCACAACTACATGTAAATCGGCCATCCCTCCATCTTCCATATATCTCCTTGCAAAATTTTCCTTCTGTTTTCTGATGAGGTAAAAATGGCGATTAAAGAAACCTTTTGGAATGAACTTGACAATCGCCATATCTTTCCAGTTCTCTTTCAGCCATGCCCTAATTGAATTCCTGTCTTGTCTTGGACCGATCACCCGGCAAATTATTGCCAAATCTTCCAGCATTTCCTGATCCTCCCGTGCCTCATTTGATAAATCTATGGTTAAACATCCTTTGTGCAGATTGGATACGCATTTTCCTTCCTTAGGAACCTCTTCGCCTTCTTGATCATCCTGCTCTGCTGATTTTCGCTCCTTGCTCGCCAATTTTTATATTCTAATATAATATTATTAATATATAATATATTATTAATATTTGTATTTTTTACTTTTTTTTGGAAATTCAATATTTTTCTGATTTTTTGAAAAAATCTTATACTTCTGATTTGCCGATTTTTTCCCCGAAGGATTTTTGCTGCTATGGTTCAAATGGCTTCTTTGGTGTTTCCTTCTGAAGTCAAGCATTTGTCTAGTTATCTGATAACCCTTCCTGCATGAAGCACTTCACTTGGTCTTTAACATTCTTACCTTTGGAGATTTGTTGGATCACATCACCTTCAACATTTTCCATATTGACTCATTCACCATCATTATCTGTGACCCTGTTGCAGACATCTGTGAAGCCCTTTACATAGGCCAGGCTTTTTGGTCTTTGATCTTTGTTATGTGCAAAGGAAATTATAATCAATGTGCATTGTATATAGTTTCTCTTTCCCCATTCTCCAAGTTAAGGGGTAATGATAGTTTATTTAATTTTACACTTATTATTGTAATAAATAATGCTTCATATGAATTTCAAAACAATTTTGACTTTTTAAAGGATACTCTCAAGATAGTATTTGTTTCTGTAGTTAACTCATCTTGACTCATCCTAACTCATCTCAGCTCATCCTAATCTTCATTGTAAATATCAAGAAAAGTCTTGGACTGATCATGATTAGAAGTTGAGTGTAAGCTTAACTTGCAGAATCTTCTGTTCTTGGTTACCTCTTAGTTAACCACTTTGCATTATTTTATAAAAAAGACACAGGCTTTTTGGTTTTGTATGAGTGAGACATAGTTTATATAGCAACTTTGACCTTTTTAATACAATTTGACACACTGCAATTTTGTCCCAATTCTTTCTTTTTCTTGTGAGCTAGCTGTAGCAGGTTGAGCATTTATGATCTTGTGACCACAACAAGTTTCTGAACAAATGTCAGATTCTTCCTGTCCAAATTCTACAAAGGGTTTGAAAACTATATAAAAATTTACATCCAAAGAGAAATTGTCATTACTTAAATTTCAAAAAGGTGAATTTTATTAGTAAACAATGAAAACTGTCAAGCATAGATTTGTCATCCTGGCGAGTGACCAAATTGCCCTAAGCACTGGCATCTCAGACATGCAGTCGATTGACACAGCCGCTGGTAAGTGCCAGATAATACAGAGGACCGATCTCTGATAAACAATGACTTCAGATCAACTTTTGACTACAAAAGCATGATATCACATAGGTCTGCAAATATGCTCAACATCTTACTGCTACTGTGTATCTCTCAGAACTTGATGATAGGAACTTCTGTGAATCAGTTGCCTGAGAGCCTTTACTGATTTTTGGGGACAGATTTCTAGGACTTCCTAGTTCACCTGTAGGTTGTTATAGCATCCCATATGCTGCCATGCTTAACATTCAGTAGAGATTCCATGTGAAACTGAAACTCTTCTGGAAACATGCTACAAGGGTAAGGGGTGCTTTCTATTAACTATAGTTCGCTAACTCGGACTTGACTCGAACTTGGTAGACCAAAAATTTCGGACTCAGTGAAAACTCGACAACTTAAAAAATACTTAAATTTTTGGGGGCAATGCCCCTCGCGGGGTCCGGGGGCAGCGCCCTTGGCATGTTCCCTGTTGCAATACAGGGTGGGGTTGAGTGTTGGAGCCCCCACCACCAAGCCCAAATGAAGACCTTCAAAACCACATAGACCTTCATGGTGCACACCATTTCATGCAAAAAAGTTAAAATTTTAAAAACAATGCTGTAATGCTTGTGTGTTTGTTTAGCATGGGTGGATAAGGCTGTAATTTTTGGTCTGTCGAGTCCAAGTCGAGTTCATATCACAATCTTGGCTTGTCTAGAACTAACCTACAAATCCAAAATTCCAGAAAATTGTTCTTTGAATCCCCTTAAAAATCCTTGTAGTTTGCTCTAGAATGCTATAATGCTGCTGTGTGTGTTCAACATGAACGGATAGGGCTTATAAAGCCAAAAAACAACACTTTTGAAGCATTTAATCCATGTTTTTGACATGCGGCGCAAGTCGCAAGGTTAGACTCACAGAGTACCATGCTAGTACTCACCACAAAATTTGTGCAGACTTGCCAAAAACTTGGCGACAGAAACTTGTGAGTTTACTTCGCAAAAACTCGGGGCGGGAGAATAATGGCACCGAGTACTTGCTGAGTTTGCAAACTATGCTATCAACTGCCCACCAATGAAGACAAAATGTCACCTGAGCTCTCTGCTTGCAGCCTGCACAATGAGATTGACCTAGAGATTTTCAAAGAATTTAGAAGAGAAAACAAAAATCTCATTGCCCATTCAGCCTATTGGGCCTTCCATGGCTCAATGTGTTCTTTGTAACTTGGGACCTTGGCATTGTGTTTTGCTTTTATTCCATAGCTTATACTTTTTTTTGTTGAGGTTTACTTTTTCTGGTAACCACTTTGCTTGTTTCCATCTCTCTTTTTAGGGTTTTTTCTTGAATCCTCCTTGTTGGTGTTATCTTATGTTTTCTTATCTTAATTGGTTTTTACTTTTTAGTGGTTTTGTCTGTTTCAACCTCTTGGTCAACACTGATCTTTTTTGTCACTTTCTATTTTTAGGGATATTTTCTTGACAACACCTTGCCTGTGTTATATTAAATGGTTCTACTTTGCAGCCTCTTTGACTCAAGTTGGCCATTCATGGACATGAATAGAATTTCTTTCTTTTTCTTCTTATGGGTTCATGGAATCTCTGCCCCTGAAGATCTATGCTCATTAGATGGATTAGTGGCATTTGAATCTAGTACATTTTGTATTCAGCTGGTGATCTCAACTTCTCGAGGTGACTGATGATTGGTGATTCTTATTTCTACCAAAAGTTGAATATTTTTTTTGGTCTTTGCTACCAGATTTTATAATAAATAACAACATAAAAGAAAAAATCTGACTCCTTCATTGTAAACTTTTTACTCTTTTTTTTAATTAATCTTGGTACTCTCTTTGACTAGTTTCCAATACACCTGCTTTGTTCTCTTTAGGAAAATCAGGTAGAAGGTGATGGACAACACCTGCAGATTGCCATGCCTCTCAAAAATGGACAAGATCTCTATGGATTTGTTACAGACCACAAAGACCAAGACTCACATCTTGATTCCTGGTAAAATTCATTTTCATTGTTAGTATTACATTCGTGAGTTATCCATGCACTTTTGTTTTTTGAGTTCTGCTGCCACTGGCTGTCTCAATGGCATTGGAATCGTAAAGCAAGTAATTAACTATGTAGATCAGGAAACCTGAATGCTAATATAATTTTTCCTGGTTCTTCATTCCTTGCAGTTTGGTGCCATTTTTAGAACAGTTGCAGGTATGCTCTGTCCCATTTAGTGGATCTCAGCAACTGGTGCAGTCTGTATGCACAAACCCGAATGTGTCCAGGGAAACATATGAGAATCAAGAGACAGCATTTGCCATTGCTGGGAGAGATGTTGTAGCCCTTGCAAAGGCCGCAGTTGAAGCTGCAAAGCATGCAGCAGCGTTAGTGGAATCTCAGCCTTTTGCAGAGGCTAAATGTCAGAAAAGTTGTTTTACAATGCAACCTTTGCATCCTTCAATTACAGATAAGGATATCGTCAATAATATAGACACGTTAGATAATTCACAAGGCTTTGAGGTAGATTTAGGCAGAGGTAAAATCTCAAAGTTGGATGAGCTGCAGAGTCAATTAAGTACCTCTCTAAAAATTCTCCATAATAAGGACAAGGCAATGATCAGGTCTAACCTACAAATAACGAAAAAAGTTAAGAGGGATCGGATGTCACGAAAAGTTAAGAAATCTGCTTCTGAATTTCTTTCTTCGCGAGTGCATCAAAGTGAAAAGCTCTTATCTGCAGAGGAGGAAGTAGAACTACCAGAAAAAGTGCAGGCATGTCGCAAGTATCTTAATCTGGCTTATTAATTCTACAGTTTGTATGTAATGAGAGTATATAATAAATATTATTGAACATAAGTTGAATGTGAAGAGCTTTCTTTTAAGACAGAAGATTCAGAAGCAGTGGTTGGGACAATGCATAGGCAAACTACAAATAAAAATTGGTTTAAAAAGGGATAAGCATCTTGAAACTTCAATCTGATACAAGCCTTCAAAAGAGTTTCTTTCAGCATAGTTTATTTGCAATAACATCTCTGCAAAATTTTCAAGGTTTATTTCACTTTTTCTGGTAACCACTTTGCTTGTTTCCATGTCTCCTTTTTAGGGTTTTTTCTTGAATCCTCCTTGGTGTTATATTATTCTTATTTTAATTGGTTTTTACTTCAGTGGTTTTTTGTGTTTCAACCTCTTGGTCAACACTCTTTGTTTTTGTCACTTTCTATTTTTAGGTATATTTTCTTTACACCTCCTTGCCTATGCTATATTAAATGGTTCTACGTTGCAGCCTCATTGACTAAGTTGGCCATTCACGGACATGAATAGAATTTCTTTCTTTTTGTTCTGATGGCCTCATGGAATCTCTGCCCCTGAAGATCTACACTCATTAGATGCATTAGTAGCATTTGAATCTACTAGATTTGTATTCAGCTGGTGGTCTCGACTCTCAACTTCTAAGTTGACTAATGATTGGCGATTCTTATTTCTACCAATACTTGAATATTTTGTTTGTCTTTGGTACCAGATTTATCATTTTATAATAAACAACATCATAAAAGAAAAGGAAAAAATCTGAGTCCATCATTCTACACAACTTTTCCCTCTTTTTTAATTAATTTTTGTACTCTCTTTGACTAGTTTCTAATATGTCTGCTTTGTTCTCTTTAGGAAATTCAGGAAGAAGATGATAGACAACATCTGAAGATTGCCTTGCCTCTCAAAAATGGACAAGATCTCTATGGATTTGGTACAGACCACAAAGACCAAGACTCACATCTTGATTCCTGGTAAAATTCCTTTCCATTGTTATTATTACATTCCTGAGTTATCTCTGCAATTTTGTTATTTGTGTTAAACAGAGTGTGGAGTGCAAGATAATTGATAGTTCTGTTGCCACTGGTTGTCTCACTAGCTTTTTGGAATCATAAAGCAAGTAATTAACTATGTAGATCAGGAAACCTGAATACTAATATAATTTTTTCTGGTTCTGCATTCCTTGCAGTTTGGTACCATTTTTAGAACAGTTGCAGGTACGCTCTCTCCCATTTAGTGGATCTCAGCAATTGGTGCAGTCTGTATGCACAAACCCGAATATGTCCAGGGAAACAACATCTGAGAACCGAGAAACAGCATTTGCCATTGCTGGGAGAGAGGTTGTAGCCCTTGCAAAGGCCGCGGTTGAAGCTGCAAAGCATGTAGCTGCATTAGTGGAATCTCACCCTTTTGCAGAGGCTAATTGTCAGACAAGTTGTTTTACAACACAACCTTTGCATCCTTTGATTGCAGATAAGGATATCATCAACAAGATAGACACGTTAGATAATTCACAAGCCTTTGAGGTAGACTCAGCCAGAGGTAAAATCTCAAAGTTGGATGAGCAGCAGATTCATTTAAATACCTCTGTAAACATTCTCCATAATAAGGACAAGGCAATGATCAGGTCAAACCTACAAGTAACGAAAAAAGTCAAGAGGCATTGGATGTCACGAAAAGTTAAGATATCTGCTTCTGAATTTCCTTCTTTGCGAGTGCATCAAAGTCGAAAGCTCTTATCTGCAGAGGAGGAAGTAGAACTATCACAAAAAGTGCAGGCATGTTGCAAGAATCTTAATCTGGCTTATTAATTCTATAGTTTGTATGTAATGAGAGTATATAATCAATATTCTCGTAGAACATAAGTTGAATGTGAAGAGCTTACTTTTAAGACAGAAGATTCAGAAGCAGTGGTTGGGACAATGCATAAGCAAACTAGAAATAAAAATTGGATTAAAAAGGGATAAGCATCTTCAAAGTTAAGTCTGATACAAGCCTTCAAAAGAGTTGCTCTCAGAATAGTCTATTTGTAATAACATCTCTGCAAAATTTTCAAGGTTTATGTCACTGAAGATTTGATTGCTTATTTTGGGGACCTTCCATGGCTTCCATACTGATGCTCCTTTTCCTTTCAGGATTTCTTGCATAAGCTGTAATCATGATTTGTCTTTTAGTTTTTATACACAAAGCTTTGGTACTGTAGTAGTTTTTTCTTGGTAAAATGCATATGCAGTGATAACCTGGTTTTTCTTTATGTTATTAGACCCTACTGAAGCTAGAGAAAGTAAAGGGTAGCTTGCAAGAAAGGCTTGGCCGTGAGCCAACTTTAGTCGAGTGGGCAGAAGCTGTTGGCACTGGTCAGATTTCTTTAGATTCACGTTTAAAAGAAGGATGGAGATCCAAAGATAAAATGATGAAGTGCAATATCCGTTTGGTTGTTTCTATAGCAAAACATTATATGGGGTTTGGCGTAGATTTTCCAGATCTTGTTCAGGTTGGTTTTCCAACATTGTGGCCTAATGTTGCCAATAAATATATAACATATTTAGAGTTAGAACTCTAAGATCTTAGTTAGTCCGTGTAATTGCCTGCATATCTCTATTTTGTTCATTTCTTTTTCTTGAGAAGCCATTGAGGTCACTAGAGCTCCCAATAACTTGAGTTTCTTTTGTCCATTTCTTTTTTGAGAAGGTTTTGATATTACCAGAGCTCTCGATAACTTGAGCTATCCGTGTTACCATGACAGGCAGGAAACATGGGTCTTATGCGTGCTATTGACAAGTTTGATTACAAGAAGGGCTTCAAATTTTCCACTTATGCACATTGGTGGATACGACAGGGCGTGACAAGCTATCTCAATTCTCATTCAAGGACTATTCGAATACCTGTATGAAAGATACTAATTTACTAGTTGACTTGCTCATAATTATTTATCAGACAGGAGTGAATTTTTTGCTGATTTTTAAAGCTAAGCATTACAGAAACAAATTTTCCTTTTCTGCAGTTATTTCAGCAGAGATCATGCTTATCTTTTTGTGTAGGTGAATATTCGTGAGATTTCGTCTCGAATCAGAGCGACAAAGAAGTTATTGTCTGCGAAAGATGGAAGCCTTCCGAGTGATGAGGAAGTAGCCAAGGTTGTGGGAGTGACAGTTACTAGGCTTAGAGAGACACTGAAGGCTGTGAGAAATCCCAAATCGATTGATCGGCGTATTGGAAAGGACTTGAATACATGTCTTGGAGTATGCATCTTTTCTGGGATTCATAATTTGTAAAAGGATATATTATTATTGTTTTTGTGAATTTGACTGAGCTGTATAATTCTCAGGAAATTGTTACAGACATGCGTGATGGAAGTCTGGAGTCCCTCACCACAAGGCAGACCATGAACCAGGAATTTAACAAGCTCCTGCGAACACTTACACCCAGGCAAAAAGAAGTTTTCAGTTTACGACATGGCTTGATGGGTGGTAGACGAAGGACGCTTGAAGAAGTTGGTAAAACTTTAGAGATCTCTAGAGAGCGGACCCGCCAAATAGAATTAGATGCTTGGAGAAAGCTAAAGCGACAGAAGTTTGAGAATCTAAGATGTTATTTGGATACCATTTAGGTGTTTAAACACACTGTTAAAGGGAGTAATGACGATGATAGCAAAGCCATCTGATATCATATTTTTACCAAGAAAATAACTTTCACAAGCTTTACTGGACTAAAAAATAATGAATGTTCTATGGTGCACTAACAAAAAGGGTCATCACTCCAAATGTTACAAACACTGTATCTTCTTTTCCTGTATTAGGATTTGGTGTCGAATTTTTTAAAATCTGTAAATTAACATTAATGAGATTCATAAGAGTCAAGATGTGGTGATATGGGTTTCAAAAATGCAATTTATTCGTTCAATGTATCTTTTGGCTACTTTATTATATAAAAGTTGTCATATTTTATTCTTGTGCTCCTCGCAATATGCTGTTGTTTTCATTAAAGACATACAAAGCAAAGGGACTATGCATTCCTCATTTCATAATAACATGTCAAAGGTTTTTTATGAAAAAAATGAATACACAGTTAAATCTAGAAGCACACTTGTTCATTAACATGGATTCTGGTAACACCATGTCTCTTATGTCAAAGATTTATTAGAACAAACCACAATCATATTCTTTTGTTCTTTTAGAATATATGTTACATTACATGCATGTTTCCATTTGTTTGTGTAGTTGTGTAGTTGCTGTTAAAGGTAGGATCATTGTTTTTTTAATATACAAGCACATGTATCTTGTACACAGTGCATTGACGTGTACATGTAGATATACATTTGTGTATTCATATATACATATTGCGAAGAATCCGAGGATTGGGAAAGGTAGGCTTCAACAAAGTAACCTACAAAATCACTTTGCAAAGAGGAGTCAAAGTGGATTGTATTGCCTACATGTTTTGTTGGCTCTTATTTGGTTAAAGGAATTAAATAATAATCACCATCATTTATATTCGATGCAATATGCTCATACAAATAATGTTTAATCTTCAATTTTAGATACACCCTAATTACTTAAGGTGGAGTCATCTTTGGAATAACCTTTTGATTTGAAAAATTAGGTCTAGTATACTAAACCGGTGGGGTTAGTTGAAGATCATTTCCCAGGACTTGCACTAGCAATAAATTTCCTTCTCCAAAATGAATGTTACTTGATGCATGGTCGCTGAAAAAGTGGATTTGAAGGTGAATGGGATGGTCTAGAACATCTCTTTACACTTTGCTTGAGTTTGTAGATGTTAGCCTTAATTGTAAAGTTAAATTTGGCGAGGTTGCCATTTACATGGGAGGCAAATGCATCAATACTATGGCAAATACTTGTTTGTCTCAATGAACATGCAAACCCTAGCGGTGAATATTTGTTCACCTAATAGACTCATCATGAATTAGCGAACAAAATACTAGCAGAATTCACATATTTGTTGTCATAGGCAGTGTGTTGAAGTTGAAGGGTTTCAGGGGTTGAATCGATTCATTTGATGTCTTCTTCACTTCCTAGGTGCCATATGTTGGTGCACAAACTTGAGGCTCCTCAAATCCCTAAAGCCAAACAATTTTTGAGTGCCAGGGGTGTCAAACTCAATGCAAAAGCTAAAACTTATGTTCAAGATAAGGCAACTAAGGCCAACATGGATAAGGTGGGTAAGACCTCATTCTTTTGGCTCTGCTAGACCAAGGGGGGTCTTCCCTTAGGTGTATGAGAACAATGATTGATAACAATGTGAAGCTAGACCTTACCTTAAACCATACTCAATGCCCACGAAACTCCAAATGTTGTCACTAAGTACCTGAAAGCTAGTTTGAGGACATGAGGCTATAAGACCTTCATTAAGCAAATGCACAACCAAACAGAGAGTCTAAAACGATGTTGTAATAACCCCTAATTATCATGCATTCATTTAAACATGGTTGTGAGTAACTGACAATTTGTTGCGTAAGCTAAGCTCTATACAGACACAGTCAGCCAGAAGATTGTAGAACATAGTCAAAAGCATTCTTTAAAGATCCATAAACAACCCACAAATTTCATACATTCCCATGAATAGGTACATTACAAAAGCATTACAAAGGTTTTTTACAATCTATAGTGATCAATTAATCATGGAGAACATTTGAATCAACAAATGTGATTAAGGTAAATTACCAGAATACCAAAAACTTATAGAATGTTTATGGAGACATTTGAGATAATGTTCAATCTGCACATTGAGTTCATTCTTTGAATATTACAATGTCCTCTCATTGCCCTTGAGAGAATATCCAAACAATATTACAATAAAATAGGTTTGTATTCCGTTATTGGGAGAAAACCCTAGCTTTTTACAAACTTTCTTCTTTTTCCTAGTTCTGCTCTGCAACCAAATTTTCCTTCCTCCAAAATATTCTTTTCTACCAGTATATATGTGGAATCCTCATCCTAATACGCATCTTGGTTGCGGATCACAAATCGTCAATAGGATCCCAGCTCGCCCATACCAGTTGCATCATCTTCACATGACCATGCACATGAAAATGTACCCATTTGGACATTTCACCCATGCTTGAGTGATGAAAATTAGTCCTTAAGGGGTCTATTTTGTTAGATTTTGCGAGAAGCGAGAACTAAGCCAGGATCTGATGTTGGTCGTAGATCACATACACTCTAGTTGACAAATGATTGAAGATCAAAATAGCAGAATGGAGAGAGAATCCTAAAAGAGAAAATAAGAGACAACTGCAAAAGAATTTTGAGAATGCTCACATTACTCTCCCTTACTAGTTACCGAACTAGCTAAGGTGAGAGGAGAGTGCTGTATATATAGCAAAATATGGGCAAATACATCCAAGAGGTGTAATAACTCCAACTACCCAAAATAGACGGAAGTTTTACCTACTTGGTAAATGCCAAAACATGTAGCATAACCTCCTCAAGTGAAGACAGAAAGGAAGTGGCACATAAAGCTAAAAGAGGGTGTGAAACCCAACTACCCCATAACCTACTCAGGTAAAGACATAATAGTGGTTATGACAGGTGGCACAATAATCCAAAAGGTGTGTAACTCAACTACCCATGTGTGGGAGAGAGTGACACATGTAGTTGATGTATTTTGCCATGTGTCTTCATATTAACCACATCTAATAAACCTAAGCAAGCTTAATAATGTGTAGGAAAAAGAAATATCCCTAAGGAAAATAAAAAACCTACACTAACACCCCCCTTAAGGGTAGCTTAGGTGGGTGAAAAGATATAGGTCTCGGCAAATGAAGCCTGGTGAGGTACCCATGTACAAAGAATTCTCCCCCAAAAGAGAAGAAGCCCCCCACAAAGGAATAGGTCCCCCCTAAATAGAGAGAAAAAATACCCCCTAGAGTAGAGAGTGAAAGCGAAGGACTAAGAAGCCCCTCTTGAAGTAGACACTGGCCGCACCCCTAGTAAAGCTCACAGATGAAGGAACTTGCTCTCAGTGAAGAGTTTGGTGAATATGTCTGCGATTTGCTTTGATGTCTGAATGTACTTGAGATCAAGACGCTTGCATGAATCTGCTCCCGAATGTAGTGCATATGTATCTCAATGTGTTTTGTCCGCTGGTGATAGACTGGATTCTTTGAGATTTGTATTGCACTCTGATTATCACAAAAGATGACTGTGGGCTTTCTGAATGAAATGCCAAACTCAGTGAGAATATTCTGAAGCCAGATGGCCTCAGTGGTGGTATTAATTGTCCCTCAATACTCAGCCTCTATAAATGAAAGAGCAATTGCAGACTGCTTCTTGCCCGACCAACAAATTGGATCGGAACCAAGTGAGAAGCAATACCCTGAAGTAGACTTGCGATCTTGAGAATCGCCTGCCCAATCTGAATGAGTATCCCACCAAGTCAAAATCCATGCCCGTTGCATAATGAATTCCATAACTGTGAGTTCCCTAAACATAGTGGAGAATCTGCTTAGTTGCTTTCCAATGCAACTCATGGGGTTCCTGCATAAACCGAGAGACCATGCCCATGACATGAAATATTAGGCCTCCTGTGAGTCAGATAGATGAGACTCCCAACAAGTTGTCGATATAAAGTGCCATCAACCAAGGGTGAAGAACACTTAGCCTCAAGTTTGAGCCCTGACAAAAATGGAGTTGGTGCAGGCTTACAGTCAGCCATGCGAAATCTGGAGAGCATGTCAAGTGCATACTTGGGTTGTTGGATGAAGATACTTGAAGATGACTTAGTGATCTTAATCCCTAAGAAGTAGTGCAAAAGACCCAAGTCTGACATCAAAAATCGATCATGTAGAGCAGTTTTCACTGCTGTAATGGTGGATGAGTGACTCCATGTGATTAACAAGTCATTGACATAGAGAACTAGAAAAGTTAGTATCATCCTGCTACAGAATGTAGACATTCAGATCAGAATGGCATTGAGTGAACCCAACTGATAGAAGGGAGGAGTCCATCTTGGCATACCAGGCTTGAGGAGCTTGTTTGAGGTCATAGAAAGACTTTCGAAGACGACAAACAAGTGAAGGATCTTGAATGAACCCCTGTGGTTGTTCCATGTAGCTTTCCTCCACAAGGTCACCATGAAGAAAAGCACTCTTCACATCCATTTGATGAACTTCCCAACGATAGGCTGCAGCTATAGCAAGTACAAGTCAGATGGAATTCATTTTGGCTACTGGCACAAAAGTCTTAGAGTAGTCAATCCCAGGGACCTGGGAGAATCCTTTGGTGATCAAGCGAGCCTTATGCTTGTCAACTAACCCATTTGTTGCAAATTTTGTTCGATAGATCCACTTGCATCAAACAAGTTTCCTTCCCTTAGGAAGAGGGACTAAATCCTATGTGTGATTCCTTTCCAAGGAACTAAACTCGTCTTGCATTGCAACATCCCACTCGGGGATACCAGAAGCTTCCCGAAAAGTCTGTGGATCAGAAGCTGAAGCAACGAAGAGATCTAGAGCCTTCTTATATTGTGACCTTGTTCTTCTTGTATCAGAAGGATCACCAACCCAATCACCTGCTGACTATAATGTCTGACGAGCACAAAGAGGCCTAGAGGCAAGAGAATCTGGAGGAGAATCATCATCCTCTGAATGATGACTGGGAGGAGAGGGTGAATCCTCATCATCACTGTCGCCATCTGAAGTGGAGGAAGGAGACTCCTCATCATGATCAAGAGGATTAAGATCCTCTGAAGAACTGTCATCATGCTGCAATGTCTCCAATGTGATGGTGGATGGAGAAGTGGTAGGAGAAGAACTTGAAGAGTCCTCGAAATGAACACTACTCTCGATGAACAACTCATGTGTAGTGGGATGGAGAAGCTTGTAGCCCTTGACACCATCTGGGTACCCAACAAATATGCAAGACTTGCTTTATGGATCCATAGCCTTGCATTCTCTACTGGAATGTGGACCCATGCAGGAGAACCAAACACTCGAAGTGCTTAACTGTGGGTTTCCGACCGGTCCAAGCTTGGAAAAGAGTTGCCCCTTCACAACTTTGTGAGGAACGCAGTTTTGGATGTAACACACACAGTTGATGGCCTCTGCCCAGTACTGAGGTGCCATAGACCTAGAGTGAATCATACAATTGGCCATCTCTTTCAAAGACCTATTCTTACGTTCTGCGACACCATTTTGTTGTGGACTGTAGGGAACTGTGTGAAGAAGATCAATGCCTTTTAAGGCACAAAACTACTCAAACCCGTGGTTGACATATTCCTCCTGATTATCTGTATGCAAAATGTTGATGGTCTTCCTTGATTGTTTCTTTGCAAAAGCTTTGATGTCCAGAAAGAACTCAAAGACCTCAAACTTCTGCTTGAGAAAATAAACCCATCTATATCAAGAAAGACCATCAATGAATGTTAGAACATATCTAGCCATGCTAAAAGAAGAATGTGGAAATGGTCCTACCAAATCACTATGTACTAACTCCATAAGTTGTGGCCCTCCAAGCTTTGCCTTTATCATACTTCTCCTCTGGATGCTTAACAAGAATGCATCCTTTAGAAAATTGAATTGAAGGCAACCTTGAAACCATGTCCTATTGACTGAGTTGCTGCAAGTAGCAGTAATTCAAGTGGCCAAGCCGCTGATGCCACAAATGGCTCACCTCATCTGAACGAGTGAGTAGAAGTGTCGAAGAAGAGTCAGGAACAAAATGAAAATTGATACAGTCTGGAATGATGATTTGCTTTTCCCACAACAATTGTAGATCCATTGTGCAACTCATTGATTACCACTTTGTCTGGAGTGAACTCAACCCGCTTGCCAGAGCCAGTGTGAGTGATCTGATAGACAGACAAGAAAGTAGTTGACAAAGATGGAACACAGAGAACGTACTGAAATGTTCCTTCGCCCACATCAACAGACCCTCTCCCATGCACTTCAATAGGAGTGTCATCATCCATGAGTATGGCAGACATAGAACATGGCTCTATGGAGGCAAAACCATCCTGAGAAGAAGCCATGTGGTGCGAAGCACCCGAGTCAATGATCCATGTATTAGGTTGTGAAGCAACTGCAACTAGGACCTTACCTTTTCCTTTCCCCTTACTCTTTTTTGTGTCCTTTGAAGACCCTTTTGATGAATTTTGCTTGACAGAATCAGGCACTTTGATATTGTTTTTCTCAAGAAGATGTGACAGGTAATCAATCTGCTTCTTTAAACACTTGTGCTCATCATGTCCAGCCTCTTACAAAAAGAACACTTGACCTCCTTTCTAGGTTGGTCACCTTTTGATGAAGAGGTTTGATTAGCTGCATTTGAAGCAACATGTTTCTAATCTTTCTTCTTCTCTCCTTGGTTCTTTTGTTTCTTATCTTGTTTTCCAGACCCCTTCTATTCTTTTGTGCCTTGATTTGCATCCAAGGCATGTGACTTCGAGGGTTTTAATTGTACCCATGTGAACTAGTTTATCTTGCTCCTTAGTGAGTTCGACAACAAACTCATCTAGAGAAGGCATTTTATAGTTTGAACCTAGGGCACTTTTTGTGGCATAAAAGGTAGAAACAAACACATAATAGTTCGGACCAAGCTTAGAAAGAATGCTTAAGATCAATTGTTTGTCTTCTTTTTCTATTCCACACTGTTTCAAGTGCAATATGATGGATTTCAACTTTGTGAAGAAGTCTTGTATGGTGTCAAAATTGCTAGGACTCAATCCTATGAGTTTGTTCTCCAATTGATGACCCCTTAATGCATCTTGCTTACCAAAGAGGTTTTCCAATGTGGTCCACACATCATTGGGTATTTTAGCAGTTTCAATATGAAAAAGTAAGTCAGGAGAAACTGACATACATAGAGTACTATTGTCATGTGAAATTGCACCCTACTTGAAGCTTATTCAAGCACTCCAATGACACAATGGGATTGATCCCAATGTGTGGGACCTTGCTGATGAGATCAGACCTCCAGAGAAGGCTGGTTCCTCATTCTCAGCTTAAGGCTCAGAGAATTGAACTAAATCTAGTGCTAATACTTGCAGAGGAAAAGGGGGAGAAGAACTACTGAAATTAAAAGAGGTGATGCACTAGATTAAAGATGTTTAGCTACAACCGACTCAACACAGTAATGATCTCAAAGCTGAAGGGAACTCACACAAACTCATACCAATTCGAACAGAGGTTAGGATATAGAGGTGATGATGTGAAAGGGACCATTTTATCCACAATATACAACTCACATCAATCAAATAGACATAGTGCAAGAATAATGAGAGACAAAACATCAGTTTATATTGATCATAGAGGCCAAATAGCCATTACAAAAGAGAGAATTATTGCAGAGAAGGTAGACATAGAATAACCAATTACATTCATTGGTGAACTATCAATGAGAGACATCAAAGGCTTAGAGTTGAGCACAATGCATCACATCCAGTTGGTTTGTGCAATTGCGTTACAAGGTCTGGTCACATAAAACTCTCTAACCTGTATAATAGCCCAAAAGAATAGCTAACAAAAATACATTATTTTCAAATGTATATATAACATTTCATCCTCATTCTGCTACAGTGGGCGTTGAATTCTGGTCAATCGACCTAGGACATGCCCACGCTTCATTAAATTTCTAGCTCAAAAGCCCTGCAAACTGGGGCAGAACTTGCAAATTGGGACAATAGCCACGCCTTCTAATGAGCCTGCAAACCTGCAAAAGAGATTCCTACACACATTGGTGCCAGGCACATTTATGAGAGAAGGCCTGCAAATCTATTTTGTCCCCTTCCTGTATTGATGCATTGAATAATTCACTATTTCGACTACCTCCATTTGACCCTGGCCTGCGGAGCTTTGAATGTTGGGTACCTCTCCCTGACAAAATGGCATGATTTCAGGGAGAGCAATCTTTTACAACACTTTAAAGTGTTGTACCTCTAAAATCTCGCATGGCACCTCTGAATTTGTCACGGTAGGTGAATTCGCTTCTCTTGCGTTTGATTTCCCTTTAATCGATGAATTCTCTATTTCCAGAACCATCGGGCTTCATCTTCATTTCCTTTCCCGCCGTATCAGCGAAAATGTATCCCTTTGAACTTTCCTTTCCGCTTACTTGCCCATAACGGATGACCATTTTTTGCATATTGGCAAAACTTTACTTTTCGAAACTATTCTGGCCTCCTCTTTTGCCTTATCGACAAAAAACCATTGTTGCAAACTTTTATTTTGTCTCCTTTTCGCCCTATTGCCGAATGTTTGCTTTTGTGAACCATCGGGCCCTATCTTTCACCTTATCGATGAATTTGTCCTTTGTCGAACCTTTTCCATTGGTTCATTTTCACCTTATCAGAAAATTCTACATTTCATGAACCAAGCCTTGTGTTTATCTTTTATATCTTTGGCTCTAATTTTGCCTTATTGGCAAATTTCTCATTTGTCGAACCTTTCTATCTTCTTCTTCTCACTTTATCGGCAAACTCCTGCTTTTTTGAACCAAGCCTTTAGTGCCTCTTTTTGTTTTCATTTTGCTTTGTCAGCAAAAGTGTCTTTTGCCAAACTTTCCTTTGCTTACTACCCCCTTCATTGCTTTATTGACAAACTTCTCATTTGCTGAACCTTTCTTTGGCCAACTTCTCTTTTATCGACAAAACTTCGCTTTTGTGAACTTTGCCTTATGTCTCGCTTTTACCTTTATCAGCGAAAAGTCACTTTGCTGAACTTGACTGCTTCCGCCTTCTTCTCTATCGACGAACTTGAGGAATTTCGAATGTGAAAAGAGTTGGCAGTTTTGCCGATTTCCTAATAAGGCTTTCTTTTTCTTTGCCTTAGCCATTTCCATGCCTTATTGGCAAAATCTTCAACTTTCGAACAAAGTCCTCTTGTCAGAAAAACTTCACTTTGTCGAACCAGTTTGCTTTGCCAATGTCTTCACTCTCATTTTGCCTTATCGACAAAATCCTTGTTGATGAAACCTTGAAACTTCGAACTCATCATGCCTTAGCCAAATTTCCTTCTATCAGCCCATTCATCTTTTCGCGAACCTTTCCCCCTTGCCTTTTTACTATCTTATTGGCAAATTATCCATTTGTCGAACCCGATCCTTGCCATGCCTCTTTTTCCTACTTGCCTTATCGACGAATCCTTCGTTGGCCAAACCTTCTGTCAGTGAACTTGGAGGTTCACGAACCTCTAATTTCGCTGATAAATCCATCTTATGCTTCCTTTTGTGCCTTGGGAACTTTTACTTGTGCCGCGACTCTTTTCTTCATTTTGTCGGCAAAGTTGCTGATTGGCGAATTTGCCGATAAGGCAAACATTTGCTCCTTCTTTACTTTAGCCGATTTCTTGCAAGTCCTTCCTTTGTTAGGAAAGTTCACTTTCCCCAAACTTTGTCTTCTTCTGCTCTCCTTTATCGGGAAATCGCCGAATCAACAAACCTAAGAATTTGCAAACTTATGAAAAGTTCACGACTTTGGAAAATCGCCAATAAAGGTGTCCTTAGCTCCTTATGCCTTAGACAAAATTTGAAGAAACATGCTCTCTTGGCCCATTGTCGGCAGATCACCGAATCAGCGAACCTGTGCAATTTCAAACTTTTGAAAAGTTCATGAAACATGAAAATTGCCGACAAAGGGAAACATGCTTTTCTTTACTTAGCCATTTTTTGAGCTTCTTGCCTTGGTCGGCGAATCGACCAGTCAGCAAACTGGCAGTTTATCAACAAAGGCCAAAAGGGGCCAAAAAACTAAGGCAAGGACATAGAAAATTTTGGGTTTTTCTAGTTTTTTGCAAGGATTCTGCACAAGAAGTTTCAAGAATTTTTGCGAGGTTTTACACTGAAAACTAAAGGATATCAGACTTTCAAGGGATTTCATCAAGACTTTCAAGCTAGGCTATTTGACTCTGGGAAGCGAAAAATATGTCAACATTTTGGCAACTTTGCAGGGGTGTTTGCTCGCTAAACACAGGGATCTAACTGCCTTATACAATCCATTGGGCACATGGGAAAAATAAAACAGCCTCATGACCAAACAAAATTGAAAATGCCTCCAGAAAATGAGAACAAACAAACAAGGTAGATAATCTCCTCATGAGAAAGCTACCTGTGCAAAAGCACTTGGAGGAAGGGAAACTTAGAACAAAAAATAAATCTATTCTAAATATTTACAAGGATCCCAAAACTAAACTCAGAAGCATGGTTTGAGATGAATCCCATTCACTGGTATCAGAAGTGCTTCACCAATCAGTTTGGATAGTTGAAAGGCATTGGCATGCTTGCAACTAGTGATGATCTAGGGGCTGCTTCATATGGCATCAAATTTAGAATGTCTTCTTGCTTTGGACCTATCCTCATCCCATTTTAGCACCAAATATCCCTCTTGGAAGACTCTATCAACTAATTTTCTATCAAAGGTCTTCTTGACCTGTTCTTGGTGTGCTTCGAGGGTTTTCATGGCGGCATTCCTCTTTTCTACGAGCTCCATCAGCTCAACAAATCTAACCGTCATGGCATCATTTCCAAGCAATTCCAGCTGTTGGGCCAACTCAAGGGAAGGTAACTCCAATGATAGTGGAAGTCTTGCTTCCTTTCCATATACTAGTATGAAGAGCGAATTGTCAATGGCTCTCTTAGGAGTAATTCTATCAGCCCAAAGAGCTATCTTCAACTTGGAATGCCAAGTTCTCTGATTATCATCCACTGTCTTCTTGATGATCTTGATCAGATTTTTGTTTGTGGACTCAGTCATGCCATTCCCTTGGGGGTAGTAGTTGGATGATGTTTTCAAATAAATTCCATAGTTTAGTGCCCATTCACTAATTTTTGTCCCTACAAAGGCCTTAACATTGTCAGAAATAATGGTGAATGGAACACCAAACTTGGTAACTATACCATCAAGAAAATCTAAAATAGAGGCCTCTGTGACATCCTTCAATGCACTTGCCTCTGTCCACCTTGTAAAATAATTAGTGGTTGCTAAAATCCAGTTGTGGCCAGCACTAGAAGGTGAATTAATCATCCCAATGAAGTCCAAACCCCATTGGGCAAATGGCTGGTCAGTCTGGATCGGATGAAGAGGAAGAGTGACCAACCTTTGTTTACCTGCAAAGAATGCATATTCTTTGCAGCTTCTTACCCATTTATGGGCATCTCTAAACAAATTGGGCCAGTAATAACCAACCCTCATGATTTTAATAGCAGTTGTTCTTGGAGAATAATGGCCACCATTACGGCCATTATGAAATTCTTCTAATATCCTAGAAGCCTGATCTTGAGTAACACATCTAAGAAGAACTAAATTGATGTCTTTTCTAAACAAGATACATCTACAAGAACATAAGGGATAGACTGAAGTCTGAAATACCTTCTTTTTGCTTGATCCAGTCCATCATGACATCTTTCTGACTGTATAAATGTAACCATGTCCTAATACTAGTTAGTCGAAGAGTGGGAATCAGCTGGTTGTGCCTGTCCTTCGACACATACAACATCGTCTCTATCTTTAATGTCTACATCCATTTGCTCACACAGGCCTTTGCTTCTCACTAGCTTGTTAATGTTGTTGTTGACATCATATTCCATCACCTTTGTGCTCCACCCAACCCTCTTTTCATTGACGCCCCTTCTCAAAAGGAACTCTTTCACAATGGGATGGTTCACCATCAATTGTATTTTGTTGTTTGAAAGCATATGTATGAACTTTTTTAGTTCTTTCACCATAGCGAACACTTGTTTCTCAAAAAAACCATACCTTAATTCATAGTCTTTGAGGGGCTGACTGAAGAAAGCAATTGGCTATTCCAAATTTTCTTCATTCTGTTGCGTTAGAACTACTGATATACCCGAGGCCTTTCCTCCAAAGGAATAAAGGATAAAATCCTTCTCATAATTAGGGTTTATCAACGTTGGAGCTTGTGTGATGGCCTGTTTGACAGTTTCAAAACTGTCTCTGCCTTCCTTAGACCATGTGAAGGTGGCATTGTTCTTGAGCATCGTTGTGAGAGTTTTTTCTATTGAAGCAAAATTTAGTATGAACCTCCTCACGAAGTTGATCTTTCCCAGGAAGCTCTGCAAACCTTTCTTATGACTGGGAAGAGGAAGAGATGGAATGACACTTGTCCTTTTAGGATCAATGTCCAGTCCCTCTTTTGAGACTACATGCCCCATCAATCTCCCTTCTGGGACAACGAATACACACTTTTTTGGATTTAATGATATTCCATATTCTCTGCATCTTTCAAAGACCTTTCTTAAATGACCTAAGTGATCAGCTACATGCTTAGAATATACGGTTAGATCATCAAGATACACAAGAATAATATCATTGATCAGGCCTTTGAAGGCCAAATCCATTGCTCTTTGAAAAGTTGCTCCAGCATTTGTCAACCCAAAAGGCATTTTTTGGTAAGCCAAGGTACCCCACTTGGTGGTAAAGGCTATTTTATACTGGTTTGATTCCTTTATAAGAATCTAATTGTCGCCTGAGTAGCCATCTAGGAGCGAAAACCTTTCAGCTCTTGCTACTGTTTGTAGGATCTGTTCCATGGAAGGGAGTCGATAGTGGTCTTTAAGAGAGGCCCTATTCAAGTCTCTAAAGTCCACACATTATCTTATTTCCCCATTATTCTTCTTCCTAACTGGAACTAATTTGGCCACCCAAGGGGAATGTTTGATGGGATAAATAATCTTTGCCTCTATGAGCTTGGACAACTCTTTTCTCATCAATGACTCTATTTTGGGGTTGACAGGCCTTTGCTTTTAGTGGACAGGTTTTGCATTAGGGTCCAAATCAATGGTATGTTGGATTAAACTAGGATCAAAGCATTTCAGATCCCTATAATCCCAAGAAATTAAATCATCAAATTAATTGCAAAGCTTGATAAAACCTTGCTTTTCAGCTTGGTTACATACCTTGCCATGTTTAAGAAATCTGCCCTGTGCAATTTCCACCTCTTCATAGTCCTCTTTTTTGACAGTCATGTTCATCTTTTCTTTCTTTAGATGATCATATGCACCAAATATGCTTTCTAAGGTGACCAGTCCCCTGGGTAGTTTGTTGGTCTTTAGATGGATCACCTGGTCGCCATATTGCTCTTGCAATATCGATTGGTTCCTGGCAGCATACTCTGCCTCATCTTGCAAAAAATTCACAATTTGCTAGTCACTTTCAAATACTTGCCATCTTATGATGTTATTAGGCACATTAGGCCTCAAAACAAGCTTTACATGCTGATCTAAATTTTGTTTGACATTCTGGGGAATGTCAAATTGTGCACCAACTGTGGCCAACCTATCAGCATCCTTGTTTTTCCACCTATGAATGACCTGAATATTGAAGGCATCAAAGTCTTCAATTAGGTCCCAGACCCTGTGTTTATATGACTTCAACAAGTCATTCCTTGAAGCACTAAGTGATCTGATTTGATGAACAACCAGCTCATTGTCACCAAATACTTGCAAAACTTTTATTGCTCTTTTTTGTGCTAGTTATATGCCTTGAATCAAGCTTCATACTCAGCTACATTGTTAGTACAACTGAACTGCAATATGAATGAAGAAAAATAACTTTCCTTTTGGGGTGAGATCGATACAACCCCAACACCTACTCCATTTCTACTTCTGGAGCCATCAAAAAGCATTTGCCACATCCCACTTGGATATGCTGTTGTTTTTTCAATATTAGGGATAACGACATCATCTTCATGGATATAATAAGTATGCATCCCTGTTTCCTCTATATGAGTAGGAGTTTCAAACTAAAAATAGTTTGCCCACTCATCAAGTAGTATAGCAGCCTCATGCCTACTGTTGTTATCATCCTCCTCTAACTCATGGATTGTACAATTCATATTGGTGGGATTAGGGGAGTAGGGTTCTATATGGTCATTGGAAATAGGCTCAGCTTTGATGGTTACTTTGGTGCCATATCTAGTTCTAAATAACATGTGGGACCAATCAGAGGATAGGTACCGACCTATTTTGGCTGTGAAGTCCTTAGAGAGGCATATGTCGAAGCAGGATGGGAGATCAATGACTAAAATATCTTGGGAAACAGAGTAACTAGGGCAGGCATGCAAAGCCAGTTTTAAATCTCTAATAACACACACTATTTTAACAACAGTGCCATCTAATTGCATTACCCCTTTGTTCACAAGCTCATAATTTATACCCAACCTGTCAACTATATCTTTAGGCATGACAGAGGTACCCGCACCAGAATCTATCATACAATTATATAACAATTTGTTACCACTAATTAAAGAAACATAAAATGGAGGGGGCTTACTGGTTTTGTTTGTACTTTCTTCTTCCTTTTCTAGTTGGCATAGGCTTGTTGGGATAGTGGCCTTTTCTTTTGTTGCCTCTATAGCAGGCTAGTTGAAGCTTGTCAAAGCTTCCTTCAACAAATCTCTTTGTGCTAGAATCAACAGAGTGTCCCACATTGTGACACTTATATTGGTCTTTTTCATCTGATCAACAATGCTGAAGGGAATTTGATTGCTCTTTAATGATGCTTTGGGAATAGTAGGGTTGATCCTTGCTTATTGATAGACATGGGACTGCTGTTATGGTATTGAATTTGCCTGCCCGACAGGACAATCTGCTTGTCTTGAAGGGATTCTGGCTGTTACCTCTTCACTTGCAGCCATTTGGGGTACATGAGAAGAAGATGTCTGTTGGTCGACTACATGTACTGGGGCATCTTCAGTGGCCCTTCTTTTGGCCCTTGTGTTGTGTGCTATTGGGCCTACACTTTGATTATTGGGCCTACACTTTGATTAACACCACAGAAATCATCTTGTGTCTAATTCATCAAAGTAGCATTGTTTTGCATTTGTTCATGCCCTCCCACCATTCCTTGATTGGAGCTAACTTGCTACTCTGAAATAATTGTTTGGCTTTGCACTATCAAAGCCTGATTGAACTATTCACTTTGGCACAAATTCTGATCATGTCGATGATTACATGGATAACACCAATCGTTATCCTGAGCCAAGTTGTTCTGTATGGGCATGAGAGGCCCAGATGTACTAGCATCATTAGGACGCATAGCATTCAATGGTTTGATGTAACTAGGCTAATTTTACCTTTGTACATTACCCTGATATGGTGGTCTGTTCTACTGATAATTCTGATTGAATGCCTGGTATGTCTAGTTAGAGGGCTGATATGACCTGTTGGGTTGTGTAGGCTATCTTCTTGCCAACACTAGATCATTGCTCAATTTTATGATCAGAGCATCTTTTTCATCCTCTTTCTCGACTGCGGGTCTAATTAGGGGAGCAATAGGGTTGATTGTGGTAGGAATTGGATCCATAGTAGGCTGAATAATAGGGGCCTCTAGAAATAAAGGCATTGGTGGCCTTGGAGCAATTTTTCCAGCCTGAATCAAACAATTTTCTGCCCTGATTGCTATGTCATATGCATCACGTAGTACAGTTCCTCCCATGGATTGAATCATGGCAACAATGTCAGGATTCAAAGATTTCAAATAGTAAATGAATGCTGTATTTGGGGAGGGCTTCACCAATAATGGGATTCTGTCCCATGTCTTTTGGAATCTATAATTAAAGTCCACCATATATTCATGGGGGGCTCTCTTAATTGTAGCTAGCTGCTCCATTAGTGATAGGTGGTCACTTGTCTTCGAAATCTTGGCACAGTCTAGTGCCTAGATCATCCTAGTCATGGATGGAATTGGCTGAGAGACCCCTATACCATTGCAGGGCTTTTCCCTTGAATGAAGAGGCCAGGAGCCTTACTGCCAAATTTTTAGCAGTGACATTGTGGACAGAGCAGACACTGGCGATGTCTTGAATGTACTCAGCAGGGGTGGTGGAGTTTTCACCGGTAAATAATGGTATAGCCTTTAAGGCTAAGGTGGGAATATCATCGTATTGGGCTAGTTCCAATGGGCTACCCGCATCAAAAGCAACAAATGGAAGATTCCTTGCCATATTTTGGATATTTAGATTGATTCTAGATATATGCAAGGTTCTTCTTGAATATTGGAACCTAACTTGGAATCTAGCTGAAGGGGGAGTAGATTGGGCTGTTGATGGAGATGGAACCACACTCCTATTTGCCCTCACAGGGGACCTAGGGTAAATGTAAATAACCTTTGAATTTTACTTTTAAATGGATCGATAGGAAGAATTAGGGCATATGCATTGTTCTGATTGAATCCGTCGATTATTTGTATGAAACTCATAGATGCTGCCAAGTGTTGAATTTGTATTTGAAATCGGTGGGGCTTCATCTACCATTTTGAGTGCATTTAATGCCAGAGGGTGATCTTTTGAAGATTAGGCATATTTGAAAATATGACCCCTAACGGATAATATGATCCCCCCTCTTGTGCGGGATAATTGTTTACTAAAGATCGGGGTGATATGGTTAAACTTTGACCACGAAGCTAGATCGAGTCATCAAATTAAGATTAGGGATACTTCGAAATGTGACCCTTTCGGGGCTAGATCATGATGACATCATCATGCCATCAATGCTCTTTAGTTATCAGGTTTTGGTGACGTCATCGTTATATTGAGAAATATGACAGATATTTGGATATATGACCCTCTGTGGGTCAGGTGAGATGATTACGTCATCACCAAGGTGATTTCTTTCATTCATTGGAACTGAATGACATTATAGTCATACTAGCGTAGGGTGATATTCCCGCAGGGGTGATATTTGGTAAGATGACTGATATTAGGGAATATGCCCCCCCCCGCAAATACATGAGGTTCTTGACGGGTAGATACATGTTCCTATTTAATCTGACGTTCGCATATCGGGTATTTAATGGTTATCGGGTAATTTTTCTAAGTCTGGGTAATGCTAGGGAATATGACTGATGTTTAGAAATATGACACCTATGAGAAATATCAGGGTTGACCAAACTTTGACTCAACATAACTTTCTACCCTTAAACAATATTAGGGTGATCCAAAAGGCAAACTAGATTAGAATTTTGTACTCTTTCCAATCATGAGGTTTATGATAGCAAACACTAACTTTGACAACTGACCTCTTCTTGCAGTGCACATACCTTAGATGACATACATGACTGATTTTACCAAACCGTCCAAAGCAAGAAAACAAGCAAGCAACAACAGAAAGTTGGGTACCTGTTTTGCTAAGGAAAAATAGGGTGTGTTGTATAACCACACAACAACCATCAACATTTGCGGATAGTTCTACAATGATTCAGGGAGCACAAACTCTATGGAAAGCTATCCAAATGTACCTTCTTTAAAAAAGAGGTGTAGTACTTGGGCCATATCATATCAGCTAAAGTAATTGTTGTAGATCCTTCGATGATAAAGGCTATTTTGGAATGGCCTACACCTAAAAATGTGTATGAAGTGCATAGTTTTATGGGATTAGAAGGGTATTATAGGAAGTTTGTTTTGAACTTTTCTAGAATTGTCCATCCTATCACTTTCTTGCAGAGGAAAGGAAAGAGATTTGAATGGTCTAATAAGTGTGAAGAAGATTTTAATATTCTCAAAAATAAGTTGACTTCAGCACCAATTCTTAAAGTGCCATACCCAGAGGGTCATTTTGATGTTGTGACTGATGCTTCAGGAGAAGAGTTAGGAGGAGTGCTCACACAAGAAGACCACATTGTGGCATATGAGTCCAGCAAGTTATGACCTTATGAGTAGAATTATGCCCCTTACCATTTGAAATTAGTAGCAATTGTGCATACTCTCCAAGTATGAAGGAATTATTTGTTGGGAAAACAATTTGAACTAAAGTTTGATAATTAAGGTTTGAAGTACATCTTCATGCAACCTAACCTTAATGCCCGACAAAGAAGAAGGTTAGAGCTCATCTCTAATTATGATTTTGAGGTTGATGACTTGAGTCGAAGAAGGCACCTATCGACAATTGTATCAGTGCACTCTGATTTCAAAGCTCAAATATTGAAGAATTTGACTAGTGATGAATATTATGAGCAAATTTTGAAAGCTCTAATAGAAAATCCTCAAGATACAAGGCATGATGGATTTTATTTTAAAATTGATGGGTTATTGAGATTCAATAACTGAATTTATGTTCCAAATCAGGGAGATTTACGAATTGTGTGGAAAGAAGCGCATTCTGCACCATATTTAGGACATCCTAGAGTGACAAAGTTATTAGTTGATGTGAAACCCTTATGTTTTTGGAAGGGAATGAAAAGTGATGCTGTAAGATTTGTGGCAGGATGTCTAGAGTGTCAGTGAGTTAAGGCTGAACACCAGCACCCAACAAGACTTTTGTATCCTCATGATATTCCTGAATGGAAATATGATAAGTTATTAGTATGGATTTTGTCCAAGGATTTCCTATGTCACGCTATAAGAATGATGCTATTCTTGTAATAGTGGATAAACTTTCTAAGGTAGATCATTTTATACTCGGTAATCTTATAGATGGAGCACCCATTTTGGCCAAGAAATTCATGCAAGAAGTTTTCAGATTGCATGGTGTATACGCCTAAAAATGACACAAATCATCCTAAATAAATATTCTAAATATTTATTCCATTCTTCTATTAATTAAATAAATATTCTAAATTTATTTAATCGATTCACCGCCCCATAATTAAATAAATTCAATTTATTTAATTAAAATTCTTCTAAATGTCCTACACAATTAAATAATCATAAATTATTTAATTAATCCAAATTCCTCTATCCTAAGTTCTAAATTCAAAAATCCACCTCACCTTTACACCTCACCTTTTCCACCTCACCTTGTCCACCTCATCAGGTTGCACATGTAATTAAATATATTTATTATTTAATTACCTATTTTTCTCTCACCCACATGGCCTATTTCTTCTCAAAATCAGAAGTTAGTTAACTAATCAATCAAATCTGTTAACTAATTAGTCATTTGAGTTCACTGGTCAATCTATTCTGTTGACTCCTCAATCAACTGAGTTCACTGGTCAATCAATTTAGTCGGTTCCACAATCCACTCTTTTAACTGATCAATCAAGTCTGTTAACTGTTCAGTCAATGGAGTTAACTCTCCAATCAATTTTGTCACATCCCCTCTTTCATGATGGAGCTGGGACACTTGTCACATTTCTACTGGTTGCACATTCCTCAACCATCCTCAGCCGTTGATCTTCATATCTCCTCTCAACCGTCGATTCCCATTCTTCCAAGTCTATAAATGGAACCTCATTCTTCCATTCTAATCATCCAGGCTTTTGACATCGTTACTCTGCAGAAATATCACCAGCGCGCCTTTGGCACCCATTTACCATTCACAAGCTTGAGATCACATACTTGCATTGGAACTCATCTTCATTGCATATCACAACAGCCATTTACCATCGACTTCCTCGAACACAGCTTAAAAGAGTGCACTCTCTGAGGGCTCACTTCATCTGCGAAAGGACGATTGTAATAGGCAAACAACAGAAGCATCGGTTTCAAGGAAGGTTTGCTTTGTGTTATTCATTGCTATTTTCGTTTAATCTCTCTTGTTATCATCTATTCTGTTGATGTTTGGGTCATACATTATTCATTTGATTGATCACCATTTTACCCTTACATTTTTGGCACCCACCGTTCAATTTTATGTTTTTTACAAATTTTTGTAGTAAAAATTTGTGTTTCTCTAAACCCCATTGTTGAGTTTTGCAAGGATCTATCACAAGGTGACCTCCTAGGCTGAAACTGACATCACCAATGTGCTCAGAAGGGTCGAAAACCTTAGAATCACCTGTTAATTCACAAAAATCAGACACTGAAAAAAATCTCTGTGATTTTTTTAAGGGTGCATCCTTTTATCCAGTGGTCCAAAGGGTGCTTCCGCAGGGTGCATCGTTTTATCCAGCAGTCCGAAAGGTGCTTCCGCATCCTTTTATCCAATTGTCTGAAGAGTTTTTTTTTGCAGGGTGCATCCTTTTGTCCAGCGGTCCAAAGGGTGCTTCCACAGGGTGCATCACTTTATCCAGTGGTCCAAAGGGTGCTTCCGCAGGGTGCATCACTTTATCCAGTGGTCCGAAGGGTGCTTCCGCGTCCTTTTATCCAACTGTCCGAAGAGGTTTTTTTGCAGGGTGCATCCTTTTATCCAGCGGTCCGAAGAGTGCTTCTGCAGGGTGCATCCTTTTATCCAGTGGTCCAAAGGGTGCTTCCATAGGGTGCATCGCTTTATCCAGCGGTCCAAAGGGTGCTCCCACATCCTTTTATCCAACTGTCCTAATAGCTTTTTCGCAGGGTACATCCTTTTATCCCGCGGTCCGAAGGGTGCTCCCACAAGGTGCATCGTTTTATCCAGTGGTCCGAAGGGTGCTTCCGCATCCTTTTATCCGATCGTCCGAAGGGTGCTTCTGTAGGGTGCATCGTTTTATCCAGCAATCCTCTATCTTGCCTTCTTCTACATGTCATAAGGGTGGTATCTTTTTCTTTTTGCCATAACAGGAGCATACAAACTCGTAATCTTGCAAATAAACACTCGTTGGAAAGGTAATTCTGTGAACTTCACAATGGAGCAGGTTTGATCAAGTGATTTTATCATTTTGTTAGCTATTTTTACAGTCAAAGTTTAGCTATATTTCCAAGCTTAAATCTAACATTTTTTCTTGAAAACTAATGATTTATCTGTGCAGCTTGACTTAAACACTTGTCAAAGAGAGGAGAAAAGAAACTTTTGATATATCTTCTACAGGGTTGAGAGCTGGATAGTTTTATTTTCCTTAACACACACATCATAGTTTAACTAGGGGGAAAGTAAAGCAACTTGCATACAACTTTCATCTAGTTCTAATTAGGAAGAGTAACTCATTGTTCATGCAACTTGCATGCAACTTTCATCTAGTTTTAATTAGGAAGGAGTAACCCATTGTTCATGCAACTTACATTCAAATCCTCACCTAGCTCTAATTAGGGAGAAAGTAACTGGATTATTTCTTGCTTGCATTGCAAAGCACCTTCCAAGTTATTGCTATCTAAGATTAAAATTGAACTCATCAATGATCTTCAAGTTAAAATGAACCATTGCTATATCGTGACACCAGAATTTCAAAGTTAACAATCTCATGCTACGTGGTTTAAAATTGAACTCATCAATGATCTTGAAGTTAAAATGAACCATTGCTATATCGTGAGACCAGAATTTCAAAGTTAACAATCTCGTGCTACGCAGATTTAAAACTGAACTCACCACTGCTTTCTGGGGTTAAAACTGAACCACTGCTATATTGCTGAAATCACTTCAAAGTTCTGTGTTTGAATAGATTAGCCCATTTAGTTTTTTTCACTTTTTAACTAGGGTGGATTAATCAGTGTATTCTGTGCTTGCGAATGACAATAGGCTTATGCTCTCCCCTCTTCTGGGTGATCAGAGTGCCAGACTTGTCATTCTATTTGTTTAACCTTTAGGAGGGGCCTGCCCTTGGATGCACGCTTGTCCAAGTGGGAATGACCCTGAGTGGTAACAGGCTAAAGCCAAGCCCTACCAAGCCACTTAAAATAAATTGTGCTTGAGGTGAAAACTTCCTGCAACAAGTGCTGTTATGTTACACCGACGGCCAACCTCCCCCAAAACCCTCTAAGGCGCAACCCTTTGAGGCTGGGAGACTCCATAACGGAGAGTAGTGCCGCCGCATGTGTAACCACTTGAACGGTTACCCGCATTAAATACCTCTTATTCTAGTGGCCCAAATCCCTTATAATCCATTTCTCGCCTAGGATTTTTGTGCTTGCTTTTGTTCGGTATAGTCCAAAATAGAGTCGAAAAAACCACAAAAACAATGAAAAACTATAAAATATTCTTTGTGCTTGCCGTGTTTTCTTGCTATTAATTCATCAAATCAGACCAAGAAAAGCATTGTTCCAGCCAAAAATACCAAAAACAACTGAAAAATCTAAAATTTTGCCCAAAAAAAAAAATCAACGTTGCGCATACACCCATTTCAACCTAGCTTCACTTTCTGAGATCAGATTCAACCTTGCATTCAGTCTTCATCCGTTTCACCTAAGTCTCTCTCTTTCGTCAATCATCCCATTCACTTTCTGTCTAAACACTTCTTGTCCCAAAGTCAGTTTATCCCATACCGGTTCGACATAGGTCCCTTTTCGTGTCATTTGTGAATTCATGTAAGCCTAGTAGGTCACAGTACCTTTGCTAGTAGTCTTGTTGAACGACTAAGCCCTACACAGTAAGACTGGTATCGACTACCCTTACTAGCGGCTAACGTCTTGTGTCAACCGTCTTACTTGAAGTCATTGAGTGAGAGAATCCTTTGTCCAAGTCTTGCCCTAAGTATCCCATTCACAACAGTCTCAGTCGGCACCTCGCCAAAATTTCTAATCCTGGTCCACTTCATCCCACCCCACCTTGCATGGTTCTTACTCGATCCTAGTACAACAAGCAAATTGAAATGGCTGACTCATCTGATCACATCGCCCCACCATGTGGTGGTGATGAAGAAATTTCTCATGAAGAATTAGTAGCGCACATCCAAGATAGCAAATTCCAATGCCTGGTAGAGAGGGTGCTCCTTGAAGACCCCGATAAATACTTCCACCATCTTGCTAATCTCGGAGTCAAACTCCCCGCAGACTTTGACATAAGCTCCATCATGGAAAATGTGGATAATGATCATGAGCGGAGATGTGACGGTCATGAGAGGGGTACGAATGACACGGTCCCACATGTAAATGAGAGAGATACGAATGACAGGGTCCCACACGCAAATAATAGAAGAAAGAAACCTATGGACCAAAATGCTCCTATGGATGATGTGAGACAACAAATTGAAAGTCTAAAACAAGAAATATCCAACCTTAAGACCGGTACAAGTTCCAAGCAATACTCTTTGGAAGATATAGCTCCATATCCTTTTGACAAAAGTTTGGTCATGAAACCCTTCCCCTTTCAGTTCGAAATCCCAAAGTTCGACAAATACAAAGGGAAGGGGGACCCTAGAGATCATATCTGGGAATTCAATGCCGCATGTTTAGAAGTAGCTCATAACGAGACCTACTTGATGAGACTGTTCCCAAGATCCTTAGGTGGTCAAGCTATGGAGTGGTTCTCACGCCTCCCACCAAGAATCAAAACTTTTGATGAACTTGTCAATAAATTCATAACACACTTCTCCTACAACATAGAACACGAGGTATCTATGCTAGATCTATGCAATACTAAACAAAAGAGTGGTGAGTCATTCGCCACCTTCTTACAACGATGGAGACAGCTAGCTAGTAAGTGTTCTTATGATATACCTGAGAAGCAACTATTGGAAATGTTTGTCCACAACCTAAACACGGATCTTAGCTATCAGATTCAGATACAATGCCCTACATCATTCTCCAAAGTCATTGAAATGGGCCTATTCATTGAAAAAGCTATGATCACTAAAGGAACTCTCAAGCTATATAAGGACACGCCTAATTCCAATTACACAACGGATAAATCAAAGTTTTGGACAAAGAACAAGAATGTGGTCAACGATGGGGTAGTTGACGCCAAGGCGGCAGCTCCTAAACAACAACCCATATTCACTCTTAAGGGAGACACAAACAATGGTGCAATCAACAAACCACCCTCTCGGGAGCCTAGATCTTGGTACAATTCAAACCCAAGAAGAAAATTCACACCGTTAGGCGAGTCTCAAGAATTTGTGCTATGGAAGTTGTTGGCTAACAATGAAATTTCTCTACCGCCAACAAGTGATTACGAGCCTATAGTCAAACCTCCCTACTGGAAGGACACCGACTATTGTGAATATCACCAAGGAAGGGGGCATACAACTAACAATTGCATTCGCCTCAAAAATGTCATTCAAGATATACTGGATCAGAATCAGGGAGGGACACAACAACATACCTCCAATGAAACTCATGTGGCCTACAGGGATCCACTTCTGAATCATAACAGGCCATATAACAACAATGGCCACAACAACAACAACAATGGCCACAACAACAACGGCAACAACAACAATGACAACAACAATAATCGCAACTGGCCAAATCAGAATAGCAGGACGAGTAATGCTAACTATGCAAGTGTTCCATTTGACTACACCATTAACTACATTTCTGAACATATTCCATAGGTCAATGTCATCTCACCCAACCAACAACCAGGACCCACCCGAACTGGTTGTAGTATAATTACCCGTAGTGGTAAAGTCACGCTCAATACCGTTCCTCCAAGGTCGTCCCCATCTCCATCCACCTTCTATCAGTACAATGTCATCGACCAGTTACAGAAAACCCCAGCTCACATTTCTATATTGGAGCTCTTGCGTCTATCTCCTTCTCATAAGGAGATTCTTGAGAAAGCCTTAGTGGAAACCACTATCCCCACTAACCTGGCCCAAGAAAAGTTTCAGACCATGGTAGGCAATTTGACATCCTCCAATTCCATATCATTTACTGAGCAAGATGATCTTTCTGTATCTCAACCCCACAACACCCCTCTGCACATTATCGCATTCATACACAAGCACCACATCAAGAGGGTTCTCATTGATGGGGGTGCCGGTTTAAATATCTGCACATTGAAGCTAGTCCTTGCACTGGGGTTCTCTGAACAAGCAGTTGATCCAAGGAGGAAAATTACCATCAAAGCATATGACGAGGAAGAAAGAACCACAAAAGGAACGGTTGTCCTACCCATTCAAGTGGGACTGGTCATTAAAGATGTGGTGTGCCAAGTCCTTGATCAGGAGCTTGCTTATAATATTCTATTAGGGAGACCATGGATCCACGCCATGAAGGCTGTCCCCTCAACCTATCATCAATGCATTAAGTTCCCGTACAATGGCAAGCAGGTCACCATCCAAGGCGACCCCAACCCCTACTAGCACTGTAATTCTTTCCGTGTAAAACCCGAATGTGTCATACCCAACAACAGAGCCTACATTTCCCCTACCCCACAACAGGACCATACCGCTGAAGCTTCCTCCTCAAGGCCCGAACCGCTGAAACTTACCATAAAAGAAAATGGCATGGGGGAATACTCCATTGAGCACAGCCTCAACCTTGCCAAGATGCCTTTGTCCCCTCACTCTTTCGGCCAACCCAAACACCCACCCAAACATTTTCCAAAGCCCTCTGCTCCTCCTGTAGCTCTCGCAAATCCCTTTGTAAAATGGGGGACCTTATCTGATGAGACAGAGGAGTGAGATCTCCTGCAGTGGCTTTATGCTGAAGAAGAAAACACACCCCAAGAACTGCCTAAACTCCCTACAGAACTCTATGGGCGGGGTGAGACTATTTTGCACAGGATGGGGTACGAAGGACAAGGCCCCATAGGCCTCTGAAAAGAAGGAATCATTGAACCTATACAACCTTCTTCATCCTCTTCGGCTAGAAACATGAGTGGCCTAGGCTACAAAGGCAAGGGAAAAGCCAAGGAAAATGCCTGCCTTGTGGAGACAATCCAAACACTCCAAGTAGACAGTGACACGGATTCAGATGATTCCAATGAGTATGAGTGGGACGAGCTAACAGAACACTCCTACGATGACAAAGAGGTTGACACCATCCAAACTCTTAGCCCCTACCATGAGGGACAAACGCAACGGGACAGACCACTGGAGTCTGATTTGCCCACCCCTGAGATTATGGCTTTCAAGGAAAGTTTAGATTCCATTGCGATAAACAACTTGGAAGAAAGTACCACCAAGAACACTACCCCCGCCAATAATCCTAACATTTCCATTCACACCATCAATGAATCAGGTCTCTCATCCGACTCCCTTCCCCTCTTACACCTTGTGCTTATTGACTGGGATTTGCAAGGAACCCCCCAATTAGATATGTTCCAGAATGATGATGCTTACATTGACTATATGGAACTTAGGGACCACTTGCCAAAAGGAGATCATAAAGCTGGTTTTGCTATAGAATTGAATACTATGGCTTACTTCGGGGAGGGTACCAAGCCTTCCAGTCGCAAAAACATAAAGATCAAAAATGGATCTGATAGTGAAAACTGCCTTGCGGTAGTGTCAAATCATAAAACAGTAAAAAGAAAGGACGCATCTGACGGTGAAAACCCAACTGTGGCACCTGACGATGGAATGCTTGACACTCTCCCTAGTGATATGTACCAGGAAAGGTCACAGATTGTGGTAGAGCCGACAGAGCCTGTGAATATTGCAACCGAAGAGCAACCCAAGATTATCCACTTTGCCAAATCTCTCACACCACCGGAGAAACCAGATTTGTACCATTCTTTAAGAAGAGAGGCAGCTTTGCTTGGTCATACGCAGACATGCCAGGTTTGGACCCAAACCTGATTCTACATCATTTGCCATTGGATCCAGGGGTGAAACCAATAAAACAGAAGCTGGGAAAGATGCATCCTCACATAGCCCTTTTGGTCAAAGAAGAACTCAAGAAATTGCTAGATGTGGGGTTCATTAGAGCCATAGATTACCCAGAATGGATATCTAATATTGTGCCAGTGTCTAAACCAGATGGCCGGGTTTGACTATGCAATGATTTTTGAGACTTAAACAAAGCATGCCGCAAGGATGACTTTCCATTGCCAAACATCGATATCATAGTCGACCTAACAGCAGGACATACAATGCTATCACTCATGGATGGATTCTCAGGGTATAACCAAATCAAAATAGCACCTGAGGATCAACACAAAACAACTTTCACTTGTCCATGGGGTACCTTTTGCGAGAATGTCATGCCTTTTGGGCTGAAAAATGCAGGTGCTACATATCAGCGGGCCATGACAACTATATTCCATGACATGATGCATGTAACTATGGAAGACTATGTTGACGACATCTTGGCAAAATCTCTCACAAGGGACTCACACCTGGACATATTAGAAAAAGTCTTTCAGAGATTGGACCAGTTCCAAGTCAAACTGAACTCGAAGAAATGTGTGTTTGGGGTAACTTCAGGCAAGCTGCTAGGCTTCATCGTGTTAGCAAACGGAATAGAGGTAGACCCAGCCAAGGTCAAAGCTATAATGGACATGCCACCGCCAAAGACTCTAACTTAGTTGAGGTCCCTACAGGGCAAGCTATAGGCCATCCGCAGGTTCATCTCACAGCTGGCAGACAAGTGCCAACCTTTCAGCCACCTCCTACATAAGAACATTCCATTTAAATGGGATGAGTGGTGCGAAGAGGCATTCAACAAGCTGAAGGAGTACCTTATGAATCCTCCTATACTCATGCCTCTGATCCAAGGAAAACCTTTAATTCTCTACATATCCGCTACACCCACTGCTCTGGGAGCTCTTCTAGCACAGCAAGACTACGAGAACAAGGAGAGAGCTGTATACTACATCAGTCGAACCTTAGTGGGCTACGAGTTGCAATACTCACAAGTAGACGATCATGCCTTGCGGTGGTTTTTGCTTCATAAAAACTCTGACATTACATGTTGGCACATCCTGTCAAACTCATTGCCAAGATCGACCCACTGAAATATCTTCTCAGCAAAGCAGCTCTCACAGGTCGACTAGCAAAATGGGTTATGCTTCTTAGTGAATATGATATAGAATATGTGGACAGAAAGGCCATCAAAGGACAAATCATCGCTGACCAACTGGCCGAGGCACCATTACAAGACACTTCACCAATGCAGTTTGAGTTTCCCGATAAGTCTTTATTCACTCTTTCAACATCTCCTTGGAAACTCTACTTTGACGGATCTTACACCAACCATGGATCGGGGGTAGGTATCCTGTTTATCACTCCCCAAGGCGACACAATTCTGAAGTCCTACAGGTTGTTATTTCCATGCACAAACAACATAGCAGAATATGAAGCCTTGGTAATTGGTCTCAAGATGGCCACTGAGTGGAAAATCCAAGAACTATGTATCTACGGTGATTCTCAGCTTATCATAAATCAGGTCAATGATGAGTATCAGACCAAAGATGAGAAGCTCATCCCCTACAAAGGGATGGTCGACGACCTCAAAGAACACTTTGGGACCATCTCCTTTGAGCAAATACCCAGGATAGAGAACAAAGCAGCTGATGCAATGGCTACCATAGCCTCTCTTCTAGAAATTCCTGAATATGAGTCACGATATGAGTTCTTAGTGGAAACCATCCGGTAATCGGCTTATGATCTCCTCGAAACCCATTCCATTTGCCTCCTGTCGGATCTAATTCACCTTGGTACGGTAAAACTTACACTTACCTCAAGGACAATATTCTCCCACCGGACCTCTCTTCCAACCAAAAATGCACTTTCATCCGACAAGCCTCTCGTTACACCATCATAGCCGATACCCTTTACCGACGTGGTCTGGATGATACTTTGCTCCGTTGTTTGGAACAAGAAGAATCCATAACTACCTTGCGAGACGTACACGAAGGGATATGGGGAACACACTCCAGCGGCCCTTCCTTAGCTAAGAAACTCATGCGTTTGGGTTATTACTGGCCAAATATGGAAATGGATTCATATCAGTTCGTCAAAAAGTGCAAACAGTGCCAAATACACGGGAACCTGATCCATGCACCTGCTCAAGAATTGAGACCGTTAACGACACCCTGGCCCTTTTGTCAGTGGGGACTTGACCTTGTGGGAAAAATTCATCCACCCTCTTCCAATGGCCACAAATTCATCATAACCGCCACTGAGTATTTCACAAAGTGGATTGAAGCCGTTCCCCTAACCACCATCACAGGAAAGCAAATTTCCTCTTTCATTCTGAATTACATTATTTGTAGATATGGCATTCCTTCATCCATCATAACGGATAATGGAAGACCATTCAAAAATTAGGATGTCCAGGAACTCTGTGAGTGTTTCAAAATCCAACATCGTTTCTCCACTCCATACTACCCCCAAGGTAACGGCCAAGCTGAGGCATCGAATAAAACCATTCTAAAAATCCTAAAGAAGACTGTCAATGAAGCTGGTTGCGATTGGCACATCCAACTCAATCCCTCTCTGTGGGCCTACAGAACCAGTATACGCACTCCCACAGGTGCTACACCCTATGCCCTTATCTATGGTTCCGAAGCCATCCTTCCCATTGAGGTCGAAATACCATCCCTCAGGGTGTCGTTAAAAGGTCTCATATCAGACGAAGAATACAGAGTCTCCCGGTTACAAGAGCTAGAGCTGCTAGAAGAAAGGCGCCAGAAAGCCTTCGATAATCTTAAAGCATATCAACAGATGATGTCCAGAAGCTATAATCACAAGGTTCGCCCAAGATGCTTTAAGGTTGGGGACCTAGTTCTAAAAGAGAACCCTTGCAATCAACAAGATAGGGAAAAGAAAGGTAAGTTCGAGCCTAACTGGCTTGGACCCTATGTGATTGTAGCTGCCTACGGATCGGGGGCATATCAGTTGGCCACTTCAGAGGGTGAGTTGTTAGATAATCCAATCAACAGCATGCATCTTCGCCGGTTCTATACCTAGGAGAACCCCAATGCAAGAGGGCACAATAAAATCAAAAATCAAAAAAATCCAAAAAAAAAAAAAAAGTTGAAAAGAGAAAACAAAAAAAAAGAGAAAAATAGAAAGCATACAAAAAAAATCATCCTTTGGTGAAAACCTGGCAAACAGGCGCCTTGGATAGGTATCATGATGAAAACCTAGCAATCAGGCGTCATGTTACTTTCTAGCTTCTCGTGCAGATAAAAGCAAGTGATGAAAACCTAGTAAATAGGCATTACTTGTGATACACCGCCTTCTCCATCTTTGAGAATCCAATCACCTTGAGTCCATTCTTTCTCCATTTGCCCCATTCAACCCATATCTATCCCACAAATACACACTTGACAGTTACCTATCATGGCTTGATACTTTCCTTGTGGCCTTGTCAACCAAGGTTTTGTCCCATACCGTCTCCTCAATATGAGCCTAGCATAGGGTCTCTTGTCAGTGCCCATGGTCCAAGTCCGTGAACTACGTTGCCTCTGTGCCGTCATGTAGGCAAGGCCATTATTCTAATGCACCCCCGAGGCTCCCATTTCTTCTGTGGTCCCATTCATCCCCCTTTCTTGTCTTCTTTCTTGTGTCTTTCTTCTAGTCCATCCATGGTCCATTAGGGTTTACCCCAAACTACGTTGCCTCTGCGTCGTCACGTAGGCAAGGCCATTTAGCAATGAGCCCCCGAGGCACTAGGTCAGTCCCTTAGGGTCCGTCTCACTAATAAAGATTGTGGAATCTTCTCACCAGGCAAGCAAGTGCAAGCAAAGTCCACTTTCAAGCAGAAATTTTGACACAAGACTTTAACCTATCCAAAGCAAAGCAAACAAACTCCTAAGGCCTTCTAAATGATTTTACCCAAATTATGGCAAGAAACAAACACATCTAAATGCAAGAATGTTTTGTGGATTGGAACCATGGTTAAGTTACAGAGTCTTGATTTTTGTTATCATGTCTTTCTATGCTACTCAAGGATGCCAAAAGCTAGAGATGCTATGATGGGGGCCTGATTATTTTCTTTGTTTGCTATCTGTGGATTAAGCTTTAGTAGTGTGACACCTTGTCTAAGGACATGATCGGCAAAAGATCATCGAGGACATCAAAGGTCTAACATGAATGGGGGCAATCCTTGTTTATTGATACGCAAGAAGTACTCAGGTCATCTAGTTTCAATTATACCTAGATGCTTTTATTAATTTGCTAAATCCAAATCCATATAAGTGGTACTCAGGTCATCTCGGTTCAATTATACCTAGATGCTTGTATTCACTTACAACATTTCAGAAAATGTACCAAAAAAAATGCCCAATGATGAAATAAAGCACTCCAATAGCAAAGCATCCATCCTATGTCCATTTATAAATCCATACCATACCCCATGCAAGAAAGATCCAACAATGCAGAGTATCAATACAAATAAAAGCTTGTGAGTCCTTCTATCGAGTCTTTCTTCTATCAATCAGATTTCTATCTATCATCATATCTTTCATCCTTGTCCAGTCAGTCTGAGTAATGATCCAAATGCAAGCTCCATTCTTAATCCATACCAATCAAGTCAAGTCAATCTTGCACAAATGATCCAATCACAATCAGTGGTCTTGATCCTTGTCTGGTCGTAAACCAACTCGATCAGTTAATCAATCAATTGTCTTATACAGGATGATGCATTGTCGAAATCAGACCAATACACGCGTCTTACACGACATGCTTCATTTCCTGGAACCAGACACTATCCTTCATGTTGCTCTAGGGATCCATCATTCCCCGCCATGAAAACACGCCTGCCGTGTTGGTCTAGGGATACATCGTTCCCCGCCATGACAACATTGTTGTATATCGTTATTAGTATATCATTGGTTTACTGCTTGACAGGGGCAATACCTTGTTTGTTCTTGTGTCATTTGTGCATACTTACTTGCCTGCTTGTGTGTGTCATCATTCCATCTTGCATCGCGTATCATTTGATTCTTTCTTCAACCGATTTCTTCATTCTAACCTAGCTTCCCTTCATCTTCGTGAGATTGTCCGTCTCACGCCTTCTGCCTCCTCCTCGTCCAATCTCCCGAGGGGGCATCCTGTCATCAAACTTGTACCAGGGGCAAACTAGGGCATGTATCATCATTCAAACTATCGATTTCTTTGAAGCAACGTTGTAAACTGCATTGCATCAAAGAGGGGCAAAATGTATACACCTAAAATGACACAAATCATCCTAAATAAATATTCTAAATATTTATTCCATTCTTCTATTAATTAAATAAATATTCTAAATTTATTTAATCGATTCACCGCCCCATAATTAAATAAATTCAATTTATTTAATTAAAATTCTTCTAAATGTCCTACACAATTAAATAATCATAAATTATTTAATTAATCCAAATTCCTCTATCCTAAGTTCTAAATTCAAAAATCCACCTCACCTTTACACCTCACCTTTTCCACCTCACCTTGTCCACCTCATCAGGTTGCACATGTAATTAAATATATTTATTATTTAATTACCTATTTTTCTCTCACCCACATGGCCTATTTCTTCTCAAAATCAGAAGTTAGTTAACTAATCAATCAAATCTGTTAACTAATTAGTCATTTGAGTTCACTGGTCAATCTATTCTATTGACTCCTCAATCAACCGAGTTCACTGGTCAATCAATTCAGTCAGTTCCACAATCCACTCTTCTAACTGATCAATCAAGTCTGTTAACTGTTCAGTCAATGGAGTTAACTCTCCAATCAATTTTGTCACATCCCCTCTTTCATGATGGAGCTGGGACACTTGTCACATTTCTACCGGTTGCACATTCCTCAACCATCCTCAGCCGTTGATCTTCATATCTCCTCTCAACCGTCGATTCCCATTCTTCCAAGTCTATAAATGGAACCTCATTCTTCCATTCTAATCATCCAGGCTTTTGACATCGTTACTCTGCAGAAATATCACCAGCGCGCCTTTGGCACCCATTTACCATTCACAAGCTTGAGATCACATACTTGCATTGGAACTCATCTTCATTGCATATCACAACAGCCATTTACCATCGACTTCCTCGAACACAGCTTAAAAGAGTGCACTCTTTGAGGGCTCACTTCATCTGCGAAAAAACGATTGTAATAGGCAAACAACAGAAGCATCAGTTTCAAGGAAGGTTTGCTTTGTGTTATTCATTGCTATTTTCGTTTAATCTCTCTTGTTATCATCTATTCTGTTGATGTTTGGGTCATACATTATTCATTTGATTGATCACCATTTTACCCTTACACATGGAATTCTGGAAAAGATAATTTTGGATAGAGATGCTCGGATAACTTCAAGGTTTTGGAAAACTTTATTCTCATCTTTGGGAACACAATTGGATATAATCTTAGCTTATCATCTAGAAGCTGATGGACAAACTGATAGAGTTAATCAAATACTGGAGGATTTGTTGAGGATGTATTGCATGGATCAGTAGTATAAGTGAGGAGAGTATCTTCCACTAGTTAAATTTGCATCTAACAATTCTTATCATTCTACAATTAAGATGGCTCCTTTTGAAGCATTGTACAATAGGAAGTGTTGAACTCCTATAAGCTAGGATAAGCTAGAGGATAGGATTAGCATTGGTCCAGAAATGCATTCGAAAATGGAAGAGAAAGTAAAGTTGATTAGGAAACGTCGATTGGCAGAAGCAAATGATAGACAGAAAAGCTATGTTTATGCCAAGCGAATACCTCGACAATTTTCAGTAGGAGATAAAGTTCTCTTAAAAGTCAAACCACATAAGAGCCCAATTAAGTTTGGAAAGTCTTCCAAACTATCAGCTAGATATGTTGGACCTTTTGAAGTCCTAGAAGTGGTTAATCCAATCGCTTACAGGATAGCTCTACCACCAGCCCTTGCTAGAATGCATGATGTTTTCCATGTGTCATATTTGAAGAAGTATATATTATGATCTAATCATATACTTGTTGAATGTCAGGAACACTAAGAGGGGGGGTGAATCAGTGTTCTATAAATATTTTCATGTACTTTTACTTTTAACCATTTCAAAAGAATAATCCAATAGAAAAAAAATATACAACTGAACAACACCCACAAAAGCATGACACATAACACCAAGATTTTACTTGGAAAACCTAAAGAGGGAAAAACCACAGAGAGGATTAGCTCTCATAAATATATTGCAATCTTTACAGAAATGATGTTTAGGCTTGGTCACTCCACGGGCCTAGAACATGCTGGCTTACAGCCATGAAGTACAACTAAGTTTAGCAGGTTCACTACCTCAACCCTAAACCTAGCAAGATTAAAATAAGGGCTGTTAAACCCTACTGGAGGCTCACTACCAGCTTACTACCTTGATAACAAAACCTTGCTTCCAAACATATCACACATGACATCTGAATACTACTTCAGCATCTGCCACTATGCTAGGGTGTAGTCATTTAACAATTGTATTCTGAAGCCCAAGTGTTCATTTCTACTGATCCTCTAACTCTGTTCCGCTATTTACATCTTCGCATCACACACAACTCAACTGAATTTCATTGCCTTTATATATCCACATCATGATTTACTTCATAATCAGGTCGACATCCAAGAAGTGAAATGTGTACATAAAAAGATGTACCTTGTTGCTCAATCCAATGAACTAAGTGTCGCATGGACCCAAATCTTCTCCCAAGCGTGTTCATATAGGTCAGCTCTAATCTTTCAATTGCTTACATAAATCCTCCAATCATTACCTCTTCTCCGCACAATGATTTATCTCACCAGTCAGCCTATTCCTCAAGAACATGTTTAACAACTTCATCTGTTGTCTTACAAATTCTACTGCTGATCACAAAACACTTCCAAAATCATGTCAAGGACTCTTTACACATTCTCAATCTTACCCTCAGAACCACAAGGCATGATATCATCTTGCAAAGAAATGTGGATCATCAGAACTCAGACTCTGTCTCTGTCAAACTCTGTCAAACACCATGCCGATACTTACCAGCTTGTAGCTATCCTTCCAGTGAACTTCAGATCTCCCAACTCTAGAATAAGACACTTCATATAAGTGTTTACAACACCTCAAAACTGCATAACGAAATACTCATCTGTAGAGGAATGTAGACTACTTCACCATTCCCTGTTCACTATTCTTGCTATACCTTTGCTTATCGGACTTAGACATTTCTCCAAGATGACTTCCAGAGGAGATCAGAACTTGACCTTTGAAGTATAACACTATCAGACAACTGAGAACATCATATTTGGACCACATCTGCAAGTCTTCAATTGTGGAGGCATACTAGCTTACTTACTGTCTTCTACTTTGCATGCTTTCCATACTTAGCCATTTTCTGACAACCGGACCTAGAATCAAATATGTTCTTCCGAAGATATCTCTTCTTGTCATGGTGATATCATCTTTGAGCTTTGTTGCCATCAATGATACAATGTAGAGATCCATACCGGAGCATTGTCTCTTGCCAACAATCTCCCCCTTTGGCATTGATGGCAACACTTAGTGAAAAATGCCTGATTGCTCCCCCTTACTATATACACTGTACTTTCTTGCTCCCCGTGAGATGATTATCCATTTTTCACTGATCGACTTCTCCCCCTTTGACATCAATGGCAAAGGGTGTGATCTGGACTTCAAAAATCTGTCAAAAAATTCAAAATTGATGTATTCAGCCGCATATTTACAAGTGTAATCTACCTCTCTGTATTACATGTATCTGAGAATGTCATTGAATAAGTTCTTGATCTGTGTACACTCTTTTTCCCAACCTTTCTTAGTATTATCTAGAATTTGAATGTGTCCATTGTAGAGAAAGGCTAAAGCTTCTGCCTTAGTGAGATCAGAAGGTGTGCCTGTTTGTACAGCTACCCTAGCCTCTGCAGTAAGATTTATCATTGAGTCTAGTTTAGGGCAGACTAGTCTCCTTAGTTGTCCCATTCTACTTTTTATTTGATATTTTTGATTTAATAACTCAGTCAAATCATTGTGGATGAGGATGACTTCTGCTTCTTTATTTCTAACTGATTCTGTTGCTGGATCAAATTTGTTAGAGATGTCCATCATTCTCTGTTCTAGCTCTTTGATCTTTTCTTCAATCTCCTGAGTAGCTTTTGGCCAGGATAGGCAAAATTTTTACACATCTCCAGCTTCTTTCACAACTCTTTGAATGTTGGATATTGAATTAGCTAATGAAATTTTATCCTTGGCTAGCATTGTCTTTAATTCTTCCAGTCTTTTTCCTTCAAATTCCTACCTTATTTTGTTTCTGCAGATTTCTCAAAAGATTCAAACTGATTACTTACTGAATTTATTAATCCCTTCAAATGACTTGCTAGGGGCAAGGATGAATCCCTCTTGTGGGTAGAGAGTAGTTTCTCCAAGATCCCATATGCTTTATTAATTAGGTTACTATCCTCAGTAAGTGATTTCAATAGCTCTTCTTGAGCCTTTGCTTGAACAATTGAAGCTCACTTAAATTTCTGTGTCGGAGACATTGTGTACAGATTTATTTGGTCCTATAGTAATTATGGTTCATCCCAATCTTGTTTCTCCTTTTCGAGTACTTCTTTTGTTGAAGCAACAATGTCTCTTGTCACCTTATCTTTACAAAGTGAGACTTTCTTTTTCTTTTCTCCTTCAATTGTGGCTTCTATAATGGATGATATCCTTATTTTCTTTCTGGGACTAGATGTTGGTCTCTCCTCTTCAGATCTCTTGTCTTTCCTTTCTGGAGTGCTTGTAAGCTCATATCCTCTTGATTTTGTTTCTACCTTACTTAATTGTTCATCTGATGTTCTTTCTGACTACTTAGGTTCCATCAGTATTCTGGAAGATAATTATGAGAAAGTCCCGAATCTGTCTTCTTTGGGATCAGTAGGATTACTTAGTAGTGTATCAGCTAACTCAGTCAAGACATCTTCTGCAACTTCATAACCTAGTGCAGGTACCCATACAATTCTTGGTCCCATAGCTTCCATAAAGCATTTGTCTTTATCCACCATGAATACAATGTCCTTTTCATACTTTTCCACCACTTGTTCAGGTATTCAGAACCTTCTTACCATTTTCTATTGAAAATCTCTAAAATATTTCCACAAGATTTTATTTTACATATCTGCATTACCCAAACTCTGTAAATGATTTCATATTTGAGCAGATATAGGAATATGATTGAGCCATATAATGTTTCCTAGACCAGGTAGCTCTTTTAGGAAGTAAAAGAGTAAACATGTAATCAGTGTTCCATATTTGAAAGGATGATTAGTTTCTTTTGCCCTTTTCAAATTCTCGGTAAGTTCATTTCGAAGCAATTCACAAAGATCATATTAGTATTGTTTTTGATCATGTCCATACACTATGTATATGGCTGATGCAAACACAAAATTTTCTTTGTTGAAGTATATTTTGTATCCTATAATCATTGAAACAAATATGACAACCGGATCCTTGATGTCATCCACTGTAAGGCCATTCTTCTCAAGTTTGGCTCCTGTTAGTTGCATTACCACATTGTTTTTCATTTTCTTTGTGCCTAGAACCCTTCCAGAGGAGCACATACTAGTTACTGCTTTAATGGCTTCTTTGGTTATCAAATAGGGTTCATCAAGCCATAAAAATTCATCATGAATTCTGCTTAGAACAAGATTGACCCATGCATCAATCAGAATTGCAGGAAAGTCCAACCAGGTTTTAAATTTCTTTTCTCCTAGGACTTTGTATTCATCTTTCAGCACAATGTCTGCAGTAGTCAGTTCATCCAAATATAGTTTGCCTAACTTCATATGGTCATATTCTTCTAATCTGGTATGAATGTATGCACTGATATCTTCCATATGCAAGACCCTATGTGGAGTAATTGAGAATGCCCCTGACAGATCATTTTTCAGTAATTTGAAGAATTGTTTCTTAAACTTGGGGCGAGATATTTTTCCTATCTCGATTACATGTGGAGTAAACATTTTTCTAGAACAGTTTAATTTTCACACTAGGGTTTCAAGTTGCAAATACCTATTTCACCAGAGTAGGGTTTCCTTGATCTGAAATTCCCCAAACCCTTCAAATCTTGGTTGTTGTGGCTCAAAGTCTGTTCTGATCTCTCTGAGTACTTGATAGCTTTGAGTGTAAAGTGATTTGAGATTAAACAAGTTTCCTTTTATCCTTTGTACGACATGACCTAGATGTCATTAAATGCTTATTTCCAAAAAGCTGTTAAAACCTTTCACTGTAGAACACAGTTGATTAGGATTGCTCCGCTATAAGCCACATTGACTCTTTTTCTTCCTATTTTTCATCCAAAAGCTGTATCATATCAGATTTCATCATACACCTTCATGCCAATTCTAGTACTCACTTTCTGGCTGGGGGACTTGGATTTTCTACATTGTTCCCCTTGAGCCAGAGCTCATAGACTCATTCTTCAAAGAAGATATCTGCATCAGATGTTGGTGCAGATCTGTCTTCAATTAAAATTACTTCTTTATCAATCCATACTTTGTCCATTGTTTCAACCGGATCAACTTTCTCTTTTCCCTTGTCATTTATCTACCCTATTTCTCTTTCTTTAGAATGGTAATTTTTCTTCACATTTTTGCTTCTGCAATATCTTGCAATATGTCCAGATTTGTTACAACTGAAGCACACTACACTCTCTTGTCCTTGAAACCTTTTATTCATTGAATTTGATCTGCATTGATTAGCCATATGTCCAAATCTATTGCATGCAAAACATTTTCCATTGAAAGATTAATTGTTCCTAAAATTTTGAAGATTAGTTCTTACCGAACTTCTGCATTTAGTTGATCTGTGTCCCATTTTATAGCATGCATTGCACCTAATAGAATTCTGACTTACTTTACTTTTGCAGGCAACAACTCTATAACTAATCCTATTGCAAGTGAAGCATTTACCTTTGAATGACTGATCATTCCTTCTATTGTTGAGACTTTTCTTGAACTGATATCTACACTCATTTGCTCTATGACCAATTTTCTTGCAATTAAAACACTGACCAGGAAATAATAGTCTTTTGATTTATTCCACTTCTACACTGAGTAGCCTTATGACCAAACATATTGCATGAATTACAATAACCATTGAAATATGGGTACCTTTGAGCATTTGGTTGTCTAACATGAGGTCTTCTAGATCTTCTTCTTTGATTTATGAACTGGTATCCTTTGTTTTGCCTTGGATCAGTGCTTATTTGCCCGGAGTTTGAACTTTCTCCTTTCTCAAAACCTAAACCATGTTTTTCATCAGCACCCCTCTGGCTAGCAATCATTTCATCAAGCTTTGCAGTACTTATCTTGAATTTTTCTTCAAAACTTCTTGCCTTTTCTAGATCCATTTTTAAACTTATAATTTCTTTTTCAAGTTTTGCACAATCTTTTGATCTATTTTTCACAATCAAGTTTAGATCATCTTCTGCTTTTGTTCTTTCTGTAACTTCAGCTTCTAAATCATTTAGGGCTTCATTTGCTGATAGCAGTTGGTCACTGACTTCCTTATATTTGTCTTTGAATTTCTTGACTTGTTCTTTTAGCTTTAAGATGCATTCATCTACCTGTTGCAAGTTTCCTTTCAGATCCCTAACTTCTGCTTCAGAGTTTTCAAGATACACAAGAGCTGCTTCTAGTTTATTGTACCTTTCATAATTTCCATACCTTCTTGCTGCCATGATCACACTATCCCAGATCTTCCTCAAGCTATCAAACTTCTTCCGAGGAACCTTGCTCTGATACCAATTGTTGAATGTTAGAAAAATTGAGAGGGGGGGTGAATCAATGTTCTATAGATCTTTTCATGTACTTTTAATTTTAACCATTTCAAAAGAATAATCCAATAGAAGCAAAATATACAACTGAACAACATCCACAAAAGCATGACACATAACACCAAGATTTTACATGGAAAACCCAAAGAGGGAAAAACCACGGAGAGGATTAGCTCTCATAAATATATTGCAATCTTTACAGAAATGATATTCAGGCTTGGTCACTCCACGGGCCTAGAACATGCTGGCTTACAGCCATGAAGTACAACTAAGTTTAGTAGACTCACTGCCTCAACCCTAAACCTAGCAAGATTACAATAAGGGATGTTAAACCCTACTAGAGGCTCACTGTCAGCTTACTACCTTGATAACAAAACCTTGATTCCAAACATATCACACATGACATTTGAATACTGCTTCAGCATCTGCCACTATGCCAGAGTGCAGTCATTTAACAATTGTATTCTAAATCCCAAGTCTTCATCGCTCTTGATCCTCTAACTCTACTCCACTATTTGTATCTTCGCATCACACATAACTCAACCAAGTTTCATCACCTTTATATATCTGCATCATGATTTACTTCATAATTAGGTCGGCATCTAAGAAGTGAAACATGTACATAAAAAGATGTACCTTGTTGCTCAATCTAATGCACTAAGTGTTGTGTGGACCCAAATATTCTCCCAAGCATGTTCATATAGGTCGACTCTAATCTTTCAATTGATTACATAAATTCTCCAATCATTAACTCTTCTTCGCACAATGATTTATCTCACCAGTCAGCTTGTTCCTCAAGAACATGCTTAACAACTTCATCTGTTGTCTTACAACTTCTGCTGCTGATCACAAACCACTTCCAAAAACATGTCAAGGACTCTTTACACATTCCCAATCTTACCCTTAGAACCGCAAGACATCATATCATCTTGCAGAGAAATGCAGACCATCAGAACTCAGACTCTGTCTCTGTTAAACTCTGTCAAACACTATGTCGGTACTTAGCAACTTGTAGCTATCCTTCCGGTGAACTTCAGATCTTCCAACTCTGGAATAAGACACTTCATATAAGTGTTTACAACACCTCAAAACCACATAACAAAATACTTATCTGCTGAGGAATGCAGACTACTTCAGCATGCCCTATTCATTGTTCCTGCTATACCTTTGCTTACCTAGACTTAGACATTTCTCCAAGATGACTTCTAGAGGAGATCATGACTTGAACTTTGAAGTATAACACTATCAAACAACTGAGAACATCATATTTGAACCGCATCTGCAAGTCTTCAATTGCGAAGGCATACTAGCTTACTTACTGTCCTCTACTTTGCATGATTTCCATACTTAGCCATTTTCTGACAACCAGACCTAGAATCAAATATGTTCTTCTGGAGAGATATCTCTTCTTGTCATGGTGATAGGATCTCTGAGCTTTGTTTCCATCAATGACAACATACAGATCCATACCGAAGCAGTGTCTCTTGCCAACAATACTTGATTGGAATGCTCTCTAGGTATAGGACCTAGAAGTGGTCACGATCGAGCCTCTCAAAGTGCTCAAGATATGCTCACTTTGCCTATGTAACAGAGAGGTTACCCAGTGCAAGGTCCAGTGGGACCAATATTCGAAGGAAAATTCTACCTAAGAGGATTACAATGATATCTATCAAAAGTTTCCAAATCTTTTTATATAGCATGATGTATAAGAACATATTTGATATATTTGTTTTTGTTTGGACATAATCATCAAGGACGATGATCTCTAAGGGGGGGGGATATGTCACATCCTATTTTTAAACTAATGTATTTATTTTCATTATTTTCAAGAAGATAGATAGTTAGAGAAAATCTTATGATTAAAGTAATGCATTTTCTTTATATTAGTTTATATGCAAAGAATAATTGTTTATGACATTATTTTTGATCACATGGTTAATGATGTAACAGACTAACTACTATCATGTGATTGAGGTGGATGCAGGAACAACATTTTCTTCCCTCTGAGATGAGGAGAGAGAGTGTCACCATGGAGAGGATGCTAGATCGTGTGAATGCAATGATCCTTATGCCATCTAGAAACACACACACACATATACTTATTAGAGGATAAGTCAGATTTGGATTAAGTATTTATCCCAATGACTTTGATCATCTTAAAAATATTTGTGATTAAGCATAGAGATCATTTATTCTTGTCAAAGTATGTCATTGTCAAGTCAATGGTTAAATTCTTTTTTCTGTCGATAGATAGAAATGTGGTGTATGTCTTTTAATGCCAAGTTGACGTGAGTAATCGATTAAACACATTTAAATTTTGTCGTTAAGATCTTCGTCGACTTTGTGAGAATCCTTCATCGATAATTGTGCTCATGAATAAGCATTATTAGTTTTCAAAAGTACGTAATAGAGATATGTATTAGATAAGTGTATTATTGTTTTTATTATTATTATTGTCTAAACTGAGTCTTGGTCAAGAATCATGTTTAGTAGAGGTAAAGTTTGTCCTTTTTCACCTAGGCGTACTTCCTAGATGCTTGGGGAGTGGGGGAAGGAGCAGTAGCCCCATACTTCCAACTTTTTTCTACATGTAAAGAATCGTGAGGGAGTGGAGAGAAGTTTGAGGAGATGCATTTACTAAGCGCCCATAAGCAAGTGAGGCCAACATAAGTAAAGGAGGAAAGAGTATTGGAGGGGGATGAGGATTATTTCAGAAAAAGGTTTGAAGCATAGGTCAAGGGGATAATAGGAATGTAGGAGGAAGTAAAGACTTTGGATAGTGTAACGTCAGAAAATGTCCCCTTGGGGGCTTTTCCCTCATAAGGTTTAGCTCCCGGGTCTTTAGCATGCACTTAGGACATCTTAGTTCATATTTTGGCATCCCGATGGAATGAGACCTAGGTTTCATGGCAAAGTGGACCTAGGAGGACCCCTTGAGCTGTACCCTACCCAAAATAGGGGGAGCACTTGGGTGCTCGCGCCCTAGTCCTGCCCTATTTTAGGGCTGCCCTAATTTCTGGGTGTCAATTTATGACCGTTATTTGGGTCCTTTGCCAACACGGTAAGTTTGAATTACAAAAATCTTGGCGGGAGTGTTTATAGTTGCATATAAAAGCATGTTTGGGCATTCATTTGTAAACGAGATGGCAATTGTGATGTTTAAGTGTTCTTAATGTTATTCAAGGCTTTCATTATGCTGCAAGAGCATATTTGTGTGTTTGCATTTGCAGATTTGAGCATCAATTTCCTCATGGAATGAAGAGCATCTTCCTCCCATGAGAGCTTCACTACAAGGTGACGTTATATTGTGTTTTCATCATTGATTCCTTTGGTTTTTTCCTTTGCCTCACAAGGGCATGCACTCTCTATCTGACAACAATGTTTAGAGACTTAAGTGTCCTCTGGGGCTTGACTGAGGCAAGCCTCTAAACACCACAACCCCTAAACCAAGTCTTGTGATTGTAGGTTACAGGTGTCGCATTTGGGAAAAGTGAAGTTGTAGGAAGGATTGGAGGCATGGAGGATTTAGGATCTGAAGAAAAGCAGGACACCAGAGCACTTCCAGGACTTGGGCGCTCAATCTAGTGTCCTCTATAGCTGAGTTCCTAAAAATAGAAGTTACAGGGCTGATCAGTGTTGGAAGGAGGCCTAGATCCAGCAAAGAAATTGGTACTTTGGACTTGGGTGCCTGCTCCAGTGTCCCCGACTGTTCCGCCTCGAAACCCCAAAAATAGGTATTATGTGATTTGCCATTTCACTTCCGTCTACAAGAGCATTTTTTGTTATTTGTCAGTTTATTGCCGTATTTGCATAATTAAGGTTTTAATGGTCAATTAAGCATAAGAGAAGAGAAATTGATAATTAAATTCCCTAATCCAAGTTTCTCTACATCTCACAAGCGATCTAGGGTATGATAGTGCTCGCCACTCGACCCTAGATCCTTGAATGTAAAGTGGAGAGGAGGATTTAAACATCAAAACACTAAAACATTAATAAATCCAATTTTCCACCTAAACATTTTGGTGAACCCATGTGTTTGGACTTAAATTGCAACTTGCTGAGTGTGTGTCTTTAGATTTAGATTGATTTCATTCATTCATATAGTCATTCATTTTATTGCATTGAGAAAAATTCAAAAAAATTGCATTGTTTGGCTTACTAAATTGCATCAATTATTTCTAAATTTTCCCAATTCATTATTTTTGCATCAGATCTAATATAAACTATAGAAAAATACAAAAATTCAAAAATTTGCATTGCATTTTCATCATTAATTTGCTAGGCTTTTGTAGAAATTTTAACAATTTTGATATAACCTAGTAATTCCAAAATCTAGGGTTAGTAGGCAAAATCTTTTCTCAGATTTTTCTACTAATTTTAGAGTCTCATTAAAATTTTCATTTGGTTGTAGTCTTGCATTTTAGTGTAAATTTGCATTTAGATTTAAAATATTTGCATTTTTGCATAGAAAATTTCAACAAAAACTAGCAATTTTCTTAGATTTGCATTGGCATTTTACATATTAGAACTTGAAAATAATTTTAAGATCTAAGAGTAAGTCAACTTCATCATAAATCAGACTTCAAAACATTCACATAGCATTTTGTCCCAAGATCTGAAACCTAGGGCTTCAAAAACAACGATTTTCACAAAATTTGGTCTTATTGACTCTATAAACTTGCACCATAGGAGTGTTGTGAAAGGTATCCTGGCATTAATTTTCTGTTATTAGGGTAATAATTTTCTTCCCCTCCTAAAAATCTTCACAACACCTTTTTAACGGACTCTTGTATTGAAAATTTGGTGAAAAACTACACATTTTGACTATTTTTGCCCTAGGGTTTGACCTAGTTTGCACTCCAAGCATGTTGCAATCAATTTTATGGATTGAGGTGACTGATATCATTAATATTATTTGTTATAGCTCCTGAGATTCATTACAACACCTTCTTTTCTAGGTCTTGGAATTGAAAAACCGTGAAAAATTGCATATTTTGCTATATTTTCACTAGGGTTTTACCTTAAGTGGCACTAAAAGCATGTTGTGTTGGGAATTTTGACACTAAGTGGCTATTATTACTGATATTATTCTTTTTCCATCATCATTTTCCTCACAACACCCTATGTTATGCTCTTTTGCATTGAGTTTTGGTGAAAAAAGTGCCTATTTTGACATATGTTCACTATATTTCGACTTGGCATTAACTTGAAAGGACATCAAGAGTGTGTTGAGAGTGATCTTATTTTTGTTTTAGACTGATATCAGACATATAAATTTCTTCTCTCGATCAAAAGCCTTACAACACCCTTTGTTTCATTCATTTACAATGAAAAAAAAGTATCAAAAAATTAAGCATTCTGGGTTATTTTTGCTCTTGTCTTTTGCACCAATTTTGAAAAGATTTCAAAATCTGATTTGACATTGGTTTGAGCATAAAAATATGGCTTCTAATCACAAAAGAAATAATAGGTTCCGTCCTAGACCTTACATGAAAAGAAAATCACCTGAACCTGAAATTGTCTTTACACCTCATGATAGAACAATTGGAGACTTCGATGGACCTCTTTACATCACTGTGAAAATAATGGGAAACCTGTGGATGGAACTCCTATTGATCCTAATGCATGACTAATGTTACCACTGAGGAGTTCCTCTTTTCACATCAATTAATGCAAAGTTCTTATGACGTCTCTGATTAAGACACATAAGGGAACCTTTATCAGGCCTTTGGTTAAGATATCATTGTTAGTAACACTATCTGAAAAACATGTCAAACAATGGTTTGATGTTATCCCTGTTTCTGACCTCTTTCGCATTAAATTGGGACATCCTTGGCTAAAAGAAATGAAAGCTATCCCTTCAACAATACACCATTGTCTGAAATTCCCTCTGGATGGCTGTATAATCACCGTCCCTCGCAACAAGTATAAACCTTTGGTTCAGAAAACACATTACAAGTTGAATTACTTTTGGGATAAAGCTGAAGTACCTCGTCCTCTTACACAAGAAATGACAAAAGATAAACAACCCACATGTGAAGAGAACTTTAGACCAAAAGGACAAGGTCCCTATGTTGAGGTTCCTCCCCTGGAATCCTTACAAGGATCGAGAGGTCATTGTCAACAACAAAGTGTTCCACCATGACAAACGAGGTTTGATCCCAGTGCTTCATTGTCTAATCTGCAAAAACCTATGAAAGAGCAAGGCCCTGTCTTACAAGAGATAAGTGGTTGAAGAAAGAGAAATAGAAAAGCAAGAGAAAGAAGAAAAAGAAAAGAATATGCTATAAACCTTGCCTTTCAACAAGAAAACATTGATCCCAACATTCAACCAAACAATAATGATCCTAACGACGAACAACATGATGAGAAAGATATGAATATGGCTATGGTACCGTATGTCACACTGTCCTCCAACATTAGGGAGTGGGAAGATGATGACGATGATTTGATTATAGACAACTTCTAGCTCGACAGGGGCCCTACAGGTAAGTATCTCTAACCCTTTATCTCTCTCGTGATGTGCTTCCCTTGTGATGTGTTATATGTTGTTTAGGCCTCCTGGGATGACCCCTGATTCTCCCGTAAGGTATGGGATACCAGGAGACTACCTCTGTTGTGACCTTCTTCTATTTGTATCATCATTCTTCTAAATTGCCTCTCTGATTTCATTGTTGTGTGTTGTGTCTTACGAACATAGCGTCATGGTTGGTGACCTGGGGGCACCCTCCTATGTGACTGTCCCTAAGACACTTGTTTCTCCTCTCTTATTTATTGTTTCCCTTCCTCTAGTGTTTCCATCTAGCAGGTGGATCACGACAAACATTTATATTGATGCGGACCTAGTGTCCCTTTCGAGAGCAATCAACAAATGGACTTAGTTCCTAATATGACGATGGGGCTGTATATTTTATCCGACGCTTGGATAGTGGAAGCACTCATGCTTTCTGCATAGTGAATTTGATGATGTTTTTGTCACATTTACAAACCTTAACAATACTGCTACTCTATGCACCTTTGTTTGTCTTTGAATCTGGCCTCGACGGTACTCAATTCGGAGAGCTTTGTGATATAGCCCTAAGGTTATCCTCGAACTCTGAATTCGAATGTGTATAACCTTGGCTCTTTGTGTGGTTAATCATATGCATTGATGTTATTGTTTATCATGATTTTGTAGACACTAACATGTTTCTTGCAAGGATGTGTTTGTGGGAACATTTGGTGATCGTAAAGTACATGTCACCTCTGGGGGCATGGGCTTTGCGAAAGTTAGTGTTCCCTTGTGTGTTTTCTTCCTACCTTAATGTGCTTGATATCGATAACTGATATCAACCATCTTAAGGTGGGGGCATATATAAGGTAAGTTGTCTGTTATAGATGTTAGCAATGTATTGGACCTCAAATGTAAAGACCTGTGCCTTAGGGTAGTGCATCATGCATTCTAAGTTTGTTTTCAATCAATCAATCAATCATGTAAGCCCTCTACGGAGGAAGGATATTGCGTATATCCTTTTTATCTTAAGCCCTCTGCGGAGGTGGGGATGGTGTATTTCTTAGAGTAGATTGCACAACATGTCATTTTCAAAAGTCCTCTACGGAGGCGGGGAGCGGTTCTGTGACTAACTCAACCCTTAAGCGTGTCTTTGGTGATTGTTGTGGTGAAGCACAATTGTCGGTGTGTGCCTGTAATGTGCTTGCGATGGTGTTGGACCTAGAAATAGGTACACTCCATTGCTTGTTTGCCGTGTTTTCTCTGTGTCTTCAAGTGTGTGTGTTTTGGAGTGCTTGTTTTGTGCGGCATGTTTGTTGCCCCATATGCAGATACCAACACCTTTAGGTAGTGCTTCCTGCATTTTGGGAGGTTTTGTGTGTCTTGCGTGTGTGTTGCCCCATATATAAAGAGACCTGTGCCCTAGGGTAGTGCATCTTGTATTATGGGAGGTTTGTTTACTTTCCAGTACTTGCATTTGCATTTCATATATATGAGAAAAAGAAAAGAAAAGAAATCATACCTGTCTTCCATGCATTAATGTGTCTTCTATGCATTGACTGTCTTCTCCATGTGCATCTTGTATTATGGGAGGTTTGTTTACTTTCCAGTACTTGCATTTGCATTTCATATATATGAGAAAAAGAAAAGAAAAGAAATCATGCCTGTCTTCCATGCATTAATGTGTCTTCTATGCATTGACTGTCTTCTCCATGTTCTGCGTCACTGTAACTGTTTTCTCCATGTTTTGCGTGCCTGTTACTATCTTCTATGTGATTGGCGTGCCTTCTTCGTGCTTGGCGTGTTTGTGACCTTACTTTAATGCATGTATTGGCCTCACGTTTATACACACATTAAAGTGGGGGCTAAATGTAACGTCAAAAAATGTCCCCTTGGGGGCTTTTCCCTCATAAGGTTTAGCTCCTGGGTCTTTAGCATGCATTTAGGACATCTTAGTTCATATTTTGACATCCCGAAGGAATGAGACCTACGTTTCATAGAAAAGTGGACCTAGGAGGACCCCTTGAGCTGTACCCTGCCCATAATAGGGGGGAGGACTTGGGTGCCCATGCCCTAGTCCTGCCCTATTTTGGGGCAGCCCTAATTTTTGGGTGTCAGTTTATGACCGTTATTTGGGTCCTTTGCTGACACGGTAAGTTTGAATTACGAAAATCTTGGCGGGAGTGTTTGTAGTTGCATATAAAAGCATGTTTAGGCATTCATTTGTAAACTAGATAGCAATTGTGATGTTCAAGTGTTCTCAAGGTGATTCAAGGTTTTCATTATGTTGCAGGAGCAGATTTGTGTGGTTTGTGTGTTTGCATTTGCAGATTTGAGCATCAATTTCTTCATGGAATGAAGAGCATCTTCCTCCCATGAGAGCTTCACTACAAGGTGACAATATATTATGTTTTCATCATTGATTTCTTTGGTTTTTTCCTTTGCCTCACAAGGGCACACACTCTCTATCTGACAATGGTGTTCGGAGACTTAAGTGTCCTCCAGGGCTTGACCGAGGTAAGCCTCTAAATACCACAACCCCCAGACTAAGTCTTGTGATTGTAGGTTACAGGTGTCATATTTTGGAAAAGTGAAGTTGTAGGAAGGATTGGCAGGCATCAAGGATTCAAGATCTGAAGAAAAGCAAGACATTAGAGCACTTCTAGGACTTGGGCACTCACTCTAGTGTCCTCCATAACCGAGGCCCAGATCTTGCAAAGAAACTGGTACCTTGGACTTGGGCACCCATTCTAGTGTCCCTGACTATTCCATCTTGAAATCTAGAAAATAGGTATTCTATGATTTGCCATTTCACTTATGTTTGCAAGAACATTTTCTGTTATTCGTTAGTTTATTGCTGTATTTGAATAATTAGGGTTTTAATGGTCAATTGAGCATAAGAGAAAAGAAATTGATAATTAAATTCCCTAATCCAAGTTTTCCTACATCTCACAAGTGATCTAGGGTATGATAGTGCTCGCCACTTGACCCTAAATCCTTGAATGTAAAGTGGAGAGGAGGATTTAAACATCAAAACACGAAAACATTAATAAATCCAATTTTCTACCTAAACAAATAGCTTGTTGGTTGTAGCTCTACACAGGTAAGTTTATCGTATTCCATTGAATATGATGATATATAGATATTGCTTTATATTCATTTGAATCTACAAGCAAGACATATAAGGAGCTTATGTTGTTGTTTATCCTCAATAGAGGATTATTTCTATATTAATATATTGTATCATAGATAGAGAGAGTTAGAGTAACTTTGAAGACATGTCTATTCTTTGTATATATAGTGTATCCTAATGGAAATGATCATATTTTCGATATCTCAAGACTATGAGAATCATATATCTATGTTTTAAGCATAGGAGGTTCCTTACTGACAAACAAAACATATGCGTATTAACAGGTAATAGTCGATAGATTGTGTAATCGAGCCTTTGGATAATTGTGTTTTAAATGTAGAAGTAGAAGTCATAAGGCTGACTGTGTAAGTCATATGGCCAATTGTTTATGTCATAAGCCGACTGTGTAAGTTATAAGGCCGATTGTCTAAGTCATGGTTGATTGTTTATGTCATAGGCTAACTATATAAGTCATAAGACTGACTGTGAAGTTATATGGCCGACTATGTAAGTCATATGGCTGATTGTTTGTGTCATAGGCCGACTGTGAAGTCATAAGGCCAACTGTGAAGTCATATGGCCAACTGTGTAAGTCACATGGCCATTTGTTTATGTCATAGTCCGACTATGTAAGTCATATGGCTGATTGTTTAAGTCATATGGCCGATTGTGTAAGTCATATGGCTGATTGTATACGTCATAGGCTGACTGTGTAAGTCATAAGGCCCATTGTGAAGTCATAAGGCTGACTGTGAAGTCATATGGCCGACTATATAAGTCATATGTCTGATTATTTATGTCATAGACCGACTGTGTAAGTCATAAGGCCAACTGTGTAAGTCATATGGCCAATTGTTTATGTCATAGGCTGATTGTGTAAGTCATATGGCCAACTGTCAAGAGTTAGATCAATTGTGACAATAGTTGGGCTAGATATTGAGGCCGAATGTGTCAAGATATTGAGGCTGAACATGTTAAGATATTGAGGCTGAATGTGTTAAGATATTGAGGCTGAATATGTTAAGATATTGAGGCCAAATATGTTAATATATTGAGGCCAAATATGAAAAGTATTGGTCAATTTTGTAAGAGATTGACTGCTATATGAAACCATGCTTAGGTTTAGCAACTTAATATTGTTCGATAGTAGATTTAATGAGAGACCTAAGAGAAGGTCTTTTTAAAAAGTATACTTCTCATATCAGTAGCTAATTGAGAAGGTTAAGAGTGTGTTTTGAAAGCTTTAAAAGCTAGGAAGAAGAGACAAAGTCATAGTGTAGGAGTACTTGACATTAGACTACTATTTCAGTATATATGATGAAAATTTGAGTTATTTGTAGATGCTATTTTAGAGTTATCTTAAATTACCTATATTCTAGTTTCGTGGAGGAATATTCTTTTACCTAATCTTAGGCTAAGAATAGCCACAAGAATGTCTAGAGATACACTCATTATGGCAATGAAAGGTCAAGATTTAGACTATTATGATATTTTGGAATTCTCTCTTTTGCTATACATAATGAAATGTATTCAATTTGTATCTTTATGAAGTTATAGTTTATCTTCAACAGATTGTGAGTTCTTTAATTGTTAATCTATATGGCTTAAATGTCAACCTTGTATGTGTAGAAGAATATGGATGAGCATGGAAATAGGTAGACAAGCCATTTAGTAGATGATAGGACATCATAGACCCATGATTGCAAGGATACAAAGAGGGACTCAATGTATGTTTACACCAGTCACCTAAGCTCTCACCCTAGACTTGTCAAGTTGACTAGTGGATAAGGGTATATTTCTTTAAGACTAATATGGTATAAGCAAGTCAAAGAGAGTTATTATATATATGAAATAAATGAATAATAAGAATGTTATCTCTAAGTTGAGAAAAGAGTGAGTGAGCATACGACTGTATATATATGAAACTTTGGCCAATGTAATGCAAAAGTCACTGCTTGCATTGTCGATTCACGGTGTACCAAATAGTTAAACAATCGGAATGGGTGATACTTAGCTAGAGCTAGACTAGAGTTGTAAACCTGATTGTCATTAGCTAGGACACATTACTAGTTCTTAGATGGCATAAAGAATCAGTTGATTCTCATTATCTATTACCCTCGTGAAGGGAAGGGCTACTTCTAGAAGGAAGGTGTGTGGGGACCGCCAGTCTGTGGTTGGAGGAAAACTACCAGGGTGATACTCTCTCTCCTATAGTTGACTTCCGAAGACTTGTGAATAGGAACACATTTCTTATTTTGTAAATGATATTGATAAAATTGTAAGTCACATGTGAAGTGACCATCTTTTGAAATATATATATATATAGTACTTGGATATTGCAAATGTAATATTTTGGTTACAGGTTTTATAAAAAAAGTGAAATTTTTGCTTAATATTTTTTTAGGATATTTAATATTCCATTTGGGATGTTACAGATATGGAAAACCATGATACCACTGTGGCAGGTAGGATACAAGGACCAATATTGATGCAAGATAAAAATATAATGCCCACACACAAGCAAGAACACATGCAAAGAATGATGCAAAGACAAACATGATGTTTCCCTTGGTCAAGCTAAAAAGCCAAAGATTGATGGATTGACGATGTTAGATTGTGTTGTTGATGATAAGGACAACACAAGGGTTGGGAATGATATATCTCGATGATGATGATGGATGTTGGATCAAAGGTTTACAACAAGGCTAGGAACAAGACCACATATGCAATTTGATGATTATGTGTAGATATCTAGCTCAATATGCACATTGATTAAGATCTTCTTGTGATTTAGATTAGTTGGGAGATTTGGATATTTGAGGAATTTGGATTGTTGGGAGGGATTGCATTGGTTTGTGTGTAGGTAGCCTTAAGCTAGATACCAATGACAAGGGAAAGTTGATTCTATTGACGAGGCATGATGGGATGAAACGATAAGGGGATAATAGATGGTTTGGATAGTGTTGATGGGTGTTTTTTCACACAACAATGTAGATGAAATACAAAGTATCTCACCTCTCTTGAAAGGAATCTAATCCCAAAAAACCCAGAACAAGACTACCACAAGGTTTATACTGTCAGGTATTGACTTGCAAGATAACTCAGTTGGATATGTTTTTGTTGTACCAATCAAGGGGACATACATAAGATTTGGATTTATGTAGGGTTTTATAGATGATGATAGCTATAGGTATGTAGAAACCCTAAGTGTTTTAGACTCTTAAGTCTAAGAACTCCATTTGTTATTATCAATGATGTGATGATTTTGACCTAAATCTACTAGCTCTCAAAGAAAATTCAAAAGGATAAGGGATAGTAAAAGAAATGGAAAAATTCGAAGGATGAATCATAGTGGATGAGATTACTTCAGATAGACAAATGCCATAAAATTGATTTATGTTTAACCAGGTTTCCCACAATGCTATAGAAATAGTGCAATCTTCAAAGGTAACAAAGATAAGGATGAACTGGAAGTAGAGGTACTTGAGGAAGTAGAGGCTCTTAAGGACTTGTGTCCTTTAGGCACACCTATGGAGGAGGAACAAAGTGGATAAGTAGATCTTCCCATGGTGGAAGATATGGGAGGTGTAAGGTGTGGGGGAGAGATAATGGCTAGGGACTATCTAGGTAGAGGAAAGAAGCACAAAGGTGTCACACACACATGCACAAGATAGAAGCATACAAGGCATGATAGAGGGGATGCTATATGAGGTGAAAAGGAAGAAGGATGAGTTAGTAGAGTGACTAGTTAAGGAATAAGTGTTGAAATACACCAAACAACTGAGGGGGGTGAATCAGTTGTCACAAAAACTTAGCTTCATATGAACATCAAACCATCAACAACTTAATTGCTTATAATTAGATTTAACCATGAAAGCATGAAACCATAAACTTAATCACAAACACACATCCAACATAGTAGAAACCAGATTTTTTACATGGAAAACCCTAAATGGGAAAAACCATGGTAGGTGTTAGCCCATAGAAATATATGAGTTATAACAATACTAAAAAATAAAGGCTCACTTCCTATAGGGATCATTGCCCAAATTGATCACTCTAAAGAATGGCTCACTGCCAAGGGTTGGCTCATTGCCAAAATGGTGAACTGATTAAGTGGCATCTACTCCATGTCTGGGTTCAGTTCCTTTGAAGCACAATAAAACTTATTTGCTCTACTCTTTCAGACCTTCGCACTTATCTCTTCATATTCGCCCACTCTCATTCATTTTTTTGCAATTCATTACAAGTCTTTATACAAGCCATTAACCTTGGAATGTACATCAAGGTCAACAATACATTCATCAACCGTTGGAACAATCTCCAAGGTCGGCATTACAAACATACATAGAATAGGTCTAGACCTAATACAAATTTGCTAAGGAAAAGATGTAAAGGTGTATGCGGATCACACCATGACTTAGCTGGGACTCAAACACAATTCATGCCATGACACACTTCCACAAACTTCAAAGCATCTTGAAAATTAGTGAAATCAACCAAGTCGGCCAAGACTGGTGAGAACACTAGGTATGCTAAGAACATTCTCCATCCACAATCCAATTTTCTCTTTGCGGACCAATCCAAAGGTAGGAACATGATCAGGAGACATCCACAAGCATATTGTAATCACCAGGAACAACTGCACAATCTCTAACCACTCTGTCAAGAAGATTCTTCAAACCAGAGCACAAGAACAATACTGTCAACCACTGTCATAAGGAAAGGATAGCTTGCAGACCACCATTTCATGAACCATTGAAGTTGAAGGCACATAAAATCATTCTAGACTTAACTCTAGAACCGTAGACTAAAATACTTCAATGCAGAGGAATGTGGAGCATAACACTTTCTCCCTGTCACCACCAAACATACAGGAAAAGCTATTTCCACTCTGGTGAACATAACTCACTCAATCCTTTATACCGAAGGCTCAAACTTCGAACATAGCATCTTCAGATGGACTTATAAATAACTTCCAATCCACAGACAAAGATATTTATTCTACAGAAAACGTGGAGCATTCTTCTAGACTATTCTTCTGTATGCAATACACTATTTCCACTACAACTCACTGTTTCTACCGGAGGAGCTAATTTTCTCAATATCCTCAACATCATAATTGATTACATAGGTGAATACAAAGCATCTAACTTATTACAAGAAAGTAACAAGATAAGGATACAGTTGACACAATGACAACAGTGATATGTTGACATCAATGACAACACTGATTAAGCACATACTTGCAACAATCTCCCCCTTTGTCATTGATGGCAACATATGGTGTGAAAAACAAAAAAGAACATCAAGAAAAGATTCTCCCCCTTTCTCTTTACACATCTGTACTTCTTTTCTGCTTCTAAGTTTTTCACATGATTTTTCTCCCCCTTTGACATCAATGGCAAAGGGCACATACTTGCATTCTGTTGCTTTGATCCAACTAGCTACTTCCCCTGAGAGGTAGCCATCAAAACATTAATCCAGATCAAAAAGTGAGACTTTGGACACCACTGGATTGATGCATTCTTATGCATCTTAATTTAAGGTGGGAGGGGTAATGACCCCTAACTTTCCTCTGAGATACTCAAAAGTATCCTTAGGCAGAGGCTTGGTGAAGATATTTGCAATCTGATCCTTTGTGGACACATATTCCAACTTTACTTCATTCTCTATCACCTTCTCTCTCAAAAAGTGATACCTTATAGATATATGCTTTGTTCTTGAGTGCATCATTGGATTCTTGGAAATATTATGGCACTTGTATTTTCACACAAGATTGCAAATTGATCTTCATACACAACTCTTATATCCTTCAAAGTCTACTTCATCCATAACACTTGAGTACAACAACATGCCGTTGTAATATACTCTACTTCTGCAGTTGACAAAGAGATTGAATCTCGTTTCTTGCTCAACCATGAAACCAATCTATTACCCAAGAGGAAGGCACCTCCACTTTTACTCTTCCTGCATCAACATCTTCAGCCCAATCAACATCTGTATATGCACTAAGAGTGAAATCATTATCCTTTGGATACGATAAGCCATGATCTGGAGTGCCTTTTAAATACCTCATAATTCTCTTTACTACCATCACATGTGATTCTCTTGGATCACCTTGAAATCTTGTAACAAGACAAATGGCATGCATAATATCAGCTCTGGTTTGAGTTAGATAAAGGAATCCTCGAATCATTGATCTATACTTTTTCTGACTAGTCTTAGGTGATTCATTAGTTTTGCTTAACTTGCATCTAGTCACCATGGGAGTACATACCGGTTTAGAGTCTTCCATCCCAAACTTCTTCAATAACTCTTTAACATACTTAGACTGAGATATGAAGATTCCTTTATCTGATTGATTGATTTGCAGATCCAGAAAGAAATTCATCTCACCAAACATAAACATCTCAAACTCATTCTGCATTTCATCAACAAATTTCATACACATGCCTTCATTGCCTCCAAAGATGATATCATCAACAAAGACTTCAATAATCAAGATTTGATCATCATTAATCTTGAAATAGAGATTACTGTCAGTAGTACCTTTATTGAACCCTAATTGTAACAAGTACTTATCCAACCTTGCATACTAGGCCCTAGGAGCTTGCTTGAGTCCACACAATTCTTTCTTCAACTTGCATACCATATTATCTTGATTTGACAGCTGAAATCCTTCGGGTTGCTCAATGTAGACTTTCTCTTCCAATTCACCATTTAAAAATGTAGACTTCACATCCATCTGATATACTTTGAAATCTTTGAGTTGCAAATGTTAGAAACATTCTAATTGCTTCAATCCGAGCTACTGGAGGAAAAGTCTCTTCAAAATTTATCCCTTCAATTTGAGAATATCCTTTGCACACAAGCCTTGCTTTATTCCTTACAACTTCTCCATTTTCATTTAGCTTATTCCTGAAGACCCATTTAGTTCCAATAAGATTTTTGTCAGCAGGTCTAGGAACTAATTCCCAAGTCTCATTCTTCTCTATCTGTATTAGTTCTTCTTCCATTGCCTTAACCCAATTTTCTTCATTGCAGGCTTCATTCACAGTCTTTGGTTCAACTGTAGAGAGAAAATAGTAATTCACTTGTTCTTCTGTAGCTCTTTTCCTTGTCAGAACTCTTTTGTCTTTGTCTCCAATAATTTGATTTTTAGAGTGAGTGATTCTTACATACCTGGGGGTCTTAGCAGCAACTTCTGGACCCTTGTCTTCTTCATCTTGATTGACTTCTTGTTCAACTTTTTCTTCATAAGTAGCAGTAGGTTCATCAGATTCATAGCCATTTTGATCTGATGTTCTTCCTTTGTGTTCATCCACCTTCACATTTGCACGCTCCACAATCTTTTTCAACCTTTTGTTGTAGCACCGGTAGGCCTTTCTCTTGGTAGAATAACCAAGGAAGATTCCTTCATCACATCTTGCATCAAATTTCCCTAGATCTTCATCTCTTCTGATATAACATTTGCTTCCAAAGACTTTGAAATATCTTACTGTTGGAATTCTTCCATACCACAATTCATAAGGAGTTTTAGTACTATTTTGTTTTACTTGAACTCTATTTTGAATGTAGACAACAATGTGTATAGCTTCCTTCCAAAAGACTTCTGGAAGACCTCCTTCCTTCATCATTGTCCTAGCAGCTTCTTGAATGGTTATGTTCTTTCTTTCCACAACTCCATTTTGAGGAGTCCTAGGTGCAGACAATTGCCTCTTTATTCCTTGTTCTTCACAATAATTGTTGAATTCATTTTATGTGAACTCACCTCCTCTATCAGATCTCAAGCATTTGATTTTTATCTCTATTTAATTTTCAACCATTGCCTTGAAGGATTTGAACTTCTATAGGGCTTCAGATTTGTCTGTCAGAAAAGTAACCCAAGTCATTCTAGAATAATCATCAATAAGCAACATGAAGTACCTGTCACCTTGTAGACTTCTTATCCTTGTAGGACCACATAGATCTGTATGAACTAGATCCAGCAAACCGACAGAAAATTGCTCTTTGCTCTTAAAGCTTGTTCTTGTCTGCTTCCCCAACTGACATTCCTTGCAAATGATATTTGTGGGTTTCACTAGTTTTGGTAAATCACTCATAGTCTAACCTGAACTTATCTTTACCAGATTATCAAAATTTATATGACACAACCTTCTATGCCACAACCAACTTTCATCTGCTTGGGCTAATAAATAGTAATCATTAGTTCCTCTTAATTGATAGATGTTACCTTTGGTCTTCTTACCAGTAGCAATCATAGTTCCAAAGCTTTCCATTATCTTGCATCCATTGTCTTTGAATCTCATATCATAACCTTTGTCACACATCTGACCAACACTCAAAAGATTATGCTTTAAACCCTTCACATAGAGAACATTGTCAATGTTATGCTTTCCATCAAATGAAATATATCCTTTTCCACAAATCTTACCAGTTGCATTGTCTACAAACCTAACCAGTCCTCCATCATATTTTTCTAAACTTACAAACTTACTTTTGTCACTGGTCATGTGATGTGAGCATCCACTATCAATAATCCATTCGTCCTTATCTTTCTCAACCTAAACAACCAAAGCACTTTCTTCCACTGGTTTTTCTTCCTTCACACAACTAGCAGGATTAGTAGACATAGGTTCTTCTTTAATAGAAATAAATAGGCATCCATTTGCACTAGTACTAGCATCATCAGATTCATCATCAGTCACACCTTCATCATCAAAATCTCTAACATAGTAGCATTTCTTTGGAGCTCTAGGCCTATTCTCAAATCTTTTTCTATTCTTTTCAATTCTTTCAGGACATCTGGAAGCATAATGACCTACTTTACCACATGAGAAACATTTGAAAGGTAATTTTCCTTTGAACTTACCGGAACCTCTTTGCAGTCTGTCAACAAAGTTGGCTTCAATTTCATCAAGCTCATCATTAGGTTCTACCTTGTACTTTTCTACTCTGGAGATCTTTTCTGAAGTACTGGCTTTGAAAGTAGTTTCTACTTTTGGCAAAGCATCACCAAACTCTCTCATTTCAAAAGCAGTAATCTTACCAAGCAATTGATCCTTATTAATCTTCTTCACAGTCATTATTTCTTCAATTGCAACTACCTTGTGTGCATAGGATTTAGGTAATGACCTAAGAATTTTCATCACAACTTCAGTTTCATCAATAGTTCCTCCCATACCTTTGATTCCAGTAACAAGTTCATCAACCTTTTGCATGAAGGATGTTATGTTTTCATCTTCTCCCATTTTAAGACCTTCATATTTGGCTTTCAGTCCTTGCAATTTAGCACTCTTTACAGAATCGTCTCCTTCATACAGATTACTCATCTTATCCCATACTTCTTTAGCATACTCATAATCCATGACCTTTATAAAACAGAGTTAGTCAATGCACTCAACAGGGCATCTTTAGCTTTTATATTTACCTCATATTCTTTGACTTCATCTTCTGTTGTCAGACCATTCTTTGGCATGGTATATTCAGTCTGTGTCGCTTGCCATACTTTATAACCAATGAAAAGTAGATGGCTTTTCATGTGAATATTCCAAGTTGCATAATTCATCCCATCAAACGGAGCCTCCTTCTTGTAAGACATTTTGGATCTAGCTCAAGCTGTTAAGCTTACCACCGAGGAACCTTGCTCTGATACCAATTGTTGAAATACATCGGACAACTGAGAGGGGGGGGTGAATTAGTTGTCACAAAAACTTAGCTTCATATGAACATCAAACCATCAACAACTTAATTGCTTATAATCAGATTTAACCATGAAAGCATGAAACCATAAACTTAATCACAAACACACATCCAACACAGTAGACACCAAATATTTTACGTGGAAAACCTTAAATGGGAAAAACCATGGTGGGTATTAGCCCACAAAAATATATGAGTTATAAAAATATCAAAAAATAGAGGCTCACTACCCAAATTGCTCACTACAAAGAATGGCTCACTGCCAAAATGGTGAACTGATTAAGTGACATCTACTCCATGCATGGGTTTAGTTCCTTTAAAGCACAATAAAACTTCTCTACTTTACTCTTTCACACCTTCACACTTATCTTTTCATATTCGCCCACTCTCATTCATTTTTTTGTAATTCATTACAAGTCTTTATACAATTCATCAATCTTGGAATGTACATCAAGGTCATAAATACATTCATCAACCGTTGGAACAATCTCCAAGGTCAGAATTACAAACATACATAGAATAGGTCTGGACCTAATACAAATTTTCTAAGGAAAATATGTAAAGATGTATGTGGATCACACCATGCCTTAGCTGGGACTCAAACATAATTCTTCACGCCATGACATGCTTCCACAAACTTCAAGGCATCTCCACAATTAGTGAAATCAACCAAGTCAGCCAAGACTAGTGAGAACACTAGGTCTACTAAGAACATTCTCCATCCACAATCCAATTTTCTCTTTGCGAACCAATCCAAAGGTAGGAACACAATCAGGAGACATCCACAAGCATATTGTAATCACTAGGAACAATCACACAATCTCTAATCACTTTATCAAGAAGATTCTTCAAACCAGAGCACAAGAACAATACTGTCAGCCACTGTCATAAGGAAAGGATATCTTGCGGACCACCAAATCATGAACCATTGAAGTTGAAGGCACATAACATCATTCTAGACTTAACTCTAGAACCGTAGATAAAAATACTTCAATGGGGAGGAATGCAGAGCATAACACTTTCTCCCTGTCACCACCAAACATATAGGAAAAGTTGTTTCCACTCTGGTGAACATAACTCACTCAATCCTTCATACCAGAGGCTCAAACTTGGAACATAGCATCTTTAGATGGACTTCTAAATAACTTCCAATCTACAGACAAAGATATTTATTCTATAGAAAATGCAGAGCATTCTTCTGGACTGTTCTTCTGTAGGCAATACATTGTTTCCGCTGCAACTCACAGTTTCTACCAGAGAAGCTAATTTCATCAATATCCTCAACATTAGAATCAATTACATGGGTGAAAACAAAGCATCTAACTTATTACAAGCAAGTAACAAGATAAGGGTACAATTGACACCAATGGCAACAGTGATATGTTGACATCAATGACAACACCGGTTAAGCACATACTTGCAACAATAAGATGGCTCATTGATAACACTAGAAATAGATAAGGAAGGTGTTGCACTAGAGGGGTGCAGAGGTATAAACATGGAGGAAAAAAACAAAGTACAAGAGGTAGAGAAAGAGCTAGCTATGGAACCAACTAAGGAAGAAGGAATGGTGATCACGCTAAGGATGACCAAGGAATAAAGTCTTATGTGGGAGGATAAGGGTAGAAGTAGAAGAGTGCTAGAAAAGGCAAAAAGGAGAGGAAGAAGTACACAAGTTCTTTTTTGTAGGGCTTGTGTCTAAATCCCAAGAGAAAAATAATGAAGAGAAGCTATCCTGTAATTGAATACGTCATGCTAAGTGAAGATTGGAGTGCATTAGGAGGCAGAACGAAGAAGTTGAAGATCAAAGAAGTCCAGTTAGATCATGTAAGGAAGAGTCTTGAATCAAAGAGAGATGATGCACCTAAAGATGGATATGAAAACATGTGTGAAGGTGAAAAAAATAATGAACATAAAGGAGAGATCCTCAAGAGAGAAGATGGAAGAGAAGAGAAGAGATAGGAGATGGGAACTCTCAATTCCCATAAGGATGAGGATTTCTGCATAGAAACAATGATGAAGAAGTAAAAAGGTTATACAATTGTGGTCATGCATGATGATAGTCAAGAGAATCCAAAAGAAGAAGGTGTTACAATTCCTTTTACACACAACATTCCATTTACATAAGATTAGATAGTAGAAGGGATCAACCCAAACTTGGTGGAAGGGGAAGGAAAGGCAAGGAATGAATGACAAGGATATTAGCCTAGAGGAGTGTCGAAGAATGAATAATAAGGATTGTAGTGGGGAAGATGGAAAGAATAAGGTTCAAGGTACCCTAGGAAGTTAAAGATGGCACAAGAGGCATCAAGTTGAGTGACAGAAAGTGGAGAAGGCAATGGAGGTATGACATGGAGGTGTCTTATTAAGGACAAAAGGATAGGGGCAACCGTATTGCGACTATGAAGAGGAGTCTCATAGGAGACATATAGATAGGATAGAGAGCTATAAAATCACACATGTCTATGATAATAAATGCTTGGACAAATAGGGAGAGGAGATAGTTAGTGGAGGTGGATGTGATATAGTGGGATAATTCTCATGAGGAGGAAAAGAGAAAGAAGACAAGGCCCAAAGGAAGGTGGCCAAATGAGGACTTGACTATATACAAGTAATGGTGGAGTCAGAGTATTAGAGCTAGGTGGAGGAGGATGGTTCACAACCCAAGAGGATTCACGCAATAGAAAAGGGAAAGAAACTAAGAAAAGAAATAAGTCATGGCCATTACCATTCATGGCCAAAAGAGTGGTTCTACCACTCATTCCCAATGCATGAGCAGGGTCCACTTATTTCCTATCTAGGGAGTATGATATAGGGGCATTCCAAGTCAATCCTTAATCTTATAGCTAATGGAATTCAAGGTCATGACTTCTAGAGTCCTAGGGGACTTGACAAAGTCTGTACAAAAAAGGTATAAGAACACGTAAGAGCCCAAACATAGGTTTTGGTGTATAAATTAAAGATTGTGTGTAGGCAAAGAGCACAAGGGGAATAAAGAGAAGAAAAGAAAATCACAAAGGAATGTACATGAAGAGGATCATGCAATGGGTGTAGAGATAGGATATGTGCATCAAGCGCAAAGAAGAAAGAAGTAGAGAGAAGGAACATAGGTGAGGAGCACACAGATAAGTAGAACAAAATAACTTGCAAGCCCATATAAATGGACAAAGGCCAAGCATAAGGAAGTAGGAAGAAGGGCATATGTAGATGGAGGACACAAAGTACTAAAGTAGGAGTAAAAGTTAGAGATCACAAGTAATAGAACTTAGAGGAAGTGAGCAAGGGCACATTTAAATGGATGGTGATAAGAGAACACTTGCATGAGATGTAGGAAGAGTTTGGATTACCATCCATATGGTGACCTAGGATAGTGTCAGAATGGTTATGGAGCCACATGGGAGTTAATATAGGGCACAAGTTAGGTGAATTTGAAATGATGTGGCAAGAGGAGTTTACGTAGCAAAAATGAATACAGTGAGAAATTTAAAATTTTTGCATGGTTGTAAGTATAGTCAATCCTAACTATTAAAAATTTGGTAGGTTTAGTCAATTAGTTAGTTTTGAGAATTAGATAGTTGAGTGTAGGTAGAGGAGAGAGAGTGTGTAGAAATCTAGAGTTACAAATTGGACTATGTATAGAGCCAAGAGCTTCAATTTAAACCTAGGGCAAGGTCCACATTGTGTAATCTATAACAATAACCATTTTGTATTAATGAAAATGGTGTTTTTATTCCACTATGCTAGCGTCTCATATTCATCATGTAAGACTATGAGTATCTAGGGTTATGTGGTCAGACATCCTTTCATTGGGACCTTGATCATGTCTACATCAAATCAACCACCCTTAGCCTTGGATTTGTCTTGGATGTCTAATCCAAAGGGTTGGACTTGCATGTTAGATTCTCAAATCCATATTTTTTAAAAAAACATTAAAAAACATACAAATGTTAAGCATACTCTCCATCAAGTTCACCTTTTCAAGACCGTATTCCAAAAAACACAACTATGACATCAAGTGCAAAGAAGCAAGAAGTAGAGAGAAGGAACATAGGTGAGGAGCACACAGACAAGTAAAACAAAATAACTTGCAAGCCAACACAAATGGACAAAGGCCAAGCATAAGGAAGTAGGAAGAAGGGCATATGTAGATGAAGGACACAAAGTACTGAAGTAGGAGTAAAAGTTAGAGAGCACAAGCAATAGAACTCAGAGGAAGTGTGCAAGGGCACATTTAAATGGATGGTGATAAGAGAGAACTTACATGAGATGTAGGAAGAGTTTTGATTACCATCCATATGGTGACCTAGGATAGTGTTAGAATGGTTATGGAGCCACATGGGAGTTAATATAGGGCACAAGTTAGGTGAATTTGACATTATGTGGCAAGAGGAGTTTAGGTAGCATAAAGGAATAGAGTGAGAAATTTAAAATTTTTGCATGGTTGTAAGTATAGTCAATCCTAACTATTAAAAAGTTGGCAGGTTTAGTCAATTAGTTAGTTTTGAGAATTAGTTAGTTGAGTGTAGGTAGAGGAGAGAGAGTGTGTGAGAAATCTAGAGTTACAAATTAGACTATGTATAGAGCCAAGAGCTTCAATTTAAAACTAGGGCAAGGTCCACATTGTGTAATCTATAACAATAACCCTTTTGTATTAATGAAAATGGTGTTTTTATTCCACTATGCTAGTGTCTCATGTTCATCATGCAAGACTATGAGTATTCAGGGTTATGTGGTCAGACATCCTTTCATTGGGACCTTGATAACTAATCCAAAGGGTTGGACTTACATGTTAGATTCTCAAATCCATATTTTTCAAAAAACATTAAAAAACATACAAATGTTAAGCATACTCTCCATCAAGTTCACATTTTCAAGACCTTATTCCAAAAAACACAACTATGACATCAAGCTCCATATTAGTTTTCTAACAATGTACTTTTTATAAATTCAAATATATTAAGGTTTTGATCTGTAACTAGTTTTAATAGTGTCTTCATTTTTTGCCAAAAATATATGTATTTTTCTACGTAATTTTTGATTCACTTATCCAAATTCGAAAAAAATATATTTTTACATTCTACACACATTGAAAAAAATATTTTTTTCATTATTTTTCTCAAAATTAAGGAAGGAGCATATGCTCAATGAAGACAAGAAAATGAAATGAGGCAAACAACACAAATATAATCCAAATAAACAAATATCTTTTACCTCAAATCACCTTGCTCCTCGGATAGAGGCGGAAGTAGAGTGCACCCTTGCTTCACTTGATTTTCTCTTTCAAATGCTTTCTTTCTTGAATGTCGATTGCTTAATGATAAACCAACATAATCTTGGTATAATGGAAGATAGATGGTAGAAAAATGACAACATGTACTTGATAGCAAAAGATGTACTTTCCATGGACTCATTGATCTCATCAATTTATAAATTCATGATATGAGGAATGGAGGGCTAGGATTAAGAGGTGCAATGGATGGTTGAGATTAAGAGGGGCAATGGAGGGTTGAGATTAAGAGGTACAATGGATGGTTGAGATTTTATGAGACAAATTAGGGATAAGGATGGAAGCTTCTAGGGATTTCTATAAATATGAATGGATAAGATTAAATGGACTTTTAGTTATTCATGTGACTCTCAATAATTAATCAAATATTAAAACTATTTAATTAATTATTGGACAAGGGTGATGATATGAGAAAACTAAATTAAATAAATCAAATTTATTTAATTAATTTGGCTAAAAGGGGAAATGGATTAAATTAATTAATTAAATAAAATAAAATTTATTTAATTAATTTTTGGTGATGGAGAAAGGGATTTAAATTAAATAAATAAATAAATATAATTTATTTAATTAATTTGAGAATTATGGTAATCCTGATTAATTAATAAATAACTTAATATAATTTATTTAATTAACTGGATGATGGAAGGGGACATGAAGGGGTCCTAGGATAAATGTGTCACAAGGTGGATGACAAAAGTGTCGAAAGTGATGTTAGAGGTGCGGTTAGGATGTGGTCAATTTTAGGTGTCTACATTTTGCGCCTCTTTGATATAACGTTGTGACTAACAGAAGTGGTATCATTTCAAAGAAGAAATTATTCCCTAGTTGACTAAGAGGATGATAGAGGAGTGATGCCCCCTTAAGAGGTCATCTAGAAAACATTTCTAGGTAAGATCTCGAAAAGAAGAAATGACAGTTAGAAATGGAAAAATAAAAGAAAAACAGAGGAAAAAGGATAGAAAATAAAGAAAATGGAAAAAATTCATGGCCTAGGCCTCTTAATAGGGCTTGGGGGACCTATAAATAGGGTTAGATGGGCACATTTGAGTTCATTTGCATTCACACCTTCTAGAGATCAAAGACTTCTATTGCACATCAGAGCCTAGGAAAGATGGTTTAGATTCCACAACATAGGCACTGTGTGGAGTGAGTTCGGGCATTCCAGTGACCATAGGGCTCAGGGGCACTAGTATGTATCTCACCTTGGGGCTCTCATGGTAGCTTAGGGGTAATAAATACGGGTAGAAGTAGATGAAAGTGAAAGCGCTAATTTATAGAAACGACGCTTTCACGTCAGGATTGGTACTTTTGCTATGTGCCTTAGTGCTTCTGCCATGAAAATGCACTTATGAAGTGTAATAGCACTTACAGAGTGCAATAGTGCTTATGAAGCGAATAGCACTTGTAGAGTGCAATAGCTCTTATGAAGTGCAATAGCACTTGTAGAGTGCAATAGCACTTTTTCTAGGGATCAACACACTTGCGCATAGTAGTGCATGCACCACTAGGGTTAGCACTTGCACAAAGTTGCACTTGCGTGAGGTAGGGTATCAATTGCACAAGGGAAAATAGTGCTTGCACTAGAGTAGTGCTTATGCATGATAGAATAGCACTTGTGCCAAAGAGTGCTCACGTGCACTAAGATAGATAAACAAAGGCTAGATTTTGAGAAAGGCTAATGACATGGTTTGGATGGATGTAGGACGTCTACCCCATCTACATTCACAAGAGCAAAGACCTTTGATGATGAGGTTGAGGTAATAGCTGGTGGAGGTAGGGTGATTAGTTTGTTTGATGATGTGTTCATGCCAGAGATTCAGGCACACTGGTCCATGGTGATAGCCCTTGTGGAGAGATGTTAAAGTGAGTGGCGTGCTTTCTTATTTCCCATAGAAGAGATGACTATCACTTTGGAGGATGTCTAGAGGATCCTGTGAATTATGATCCACGAGGAGTTAGTTGAATATTATTTCAAGACCGGAGAGGACTGCTTAGAGCATATTTTTTTGATAGATGATTTATCAGTTGATGATATTGAGATGGATTTGGCAGCGGGGATGGGGGCACTAGAACCTCTGCCCCTATTCATAGCATGATTGATTTTAGGTGTATTGGTTCTAGATAAGAGGTCATGAGGGTTTTTGATTGGCTAGGCTCAGGTGCTTGAGTGGATGTTGATAGATGGAGTTGTATATGCCTGGGGGTCCTATGTGTTAGTGTAGCTATATCGAGATATGCACAAAGTTGTATATTAGTGTGGATGTAGCTTGGGGTGTGGAGTGACACTGTTGCACATCTAGGCATGGGAGACATAGTGGTATTGAGGTCAGTGACAAATAGGGTCCAAGGAGAGGGACATGCATATGTTTACCAGTATGGTGAAGTGATTCAACACAGGTAGATGGGTGACACAATGTACTAGAGGAGGATTATGGATGAGATTGACACGGTGATTTGGTGGCCATGGAAGGATTGTGAGGTCTGGAAGGGGGATGATGATCATCTCCCATATATGCAGTAGATACACTATATTATAGGCTACACTATCCATATTATTGAGTGCTACATGCCTAATAGAGTGCGTTGACAATTCAAGTTAGCACAAATAGTGCCAATGCATGAGGTAGTTTTTGCATGGGTCACGAAGGAGGTTGGTGTATGTGGTATGTCGATGGAAGGTGCAGTGGCAATAGCATATTGGCATAGGGTAGCATTAGTACCTTGGGTGTAGAGATGAGATGTGGGAGATGCAGGGACTGTTAGACTTAGGGCACACAACTGAGAGGGGGGTGAATCAGTTGTGCAAAACTTTCTCCCAATTAAACACTTAATTCCACTTTGCAATTAGCAGTCTAATAATAAATCAATCATGGAAACACAAAGCAACAAATTAAGAGCAGAAACATATCAACACATGAGACACCAAGATTTTGACGTGGAAAACCCTGTTAAGGGAAAAACCACGGGGTGATTAACCCAAGATTGTATTCTCTGTTAGAAGAATAGAAAGAACAAAATGGCACATGCCAATTAGGGCTCACTGCCTGAGCACACTACTCACAAGAGGCTCACTGCCTACAAGAGACATACTGTCTACAAAGAAATAAGTATCACCTACTTGAACTAGAAAATAGCATCTTCACCATGCTTGAATCAGTTCCATTTAAGCCCAATACTTCTACTTTGCCTTTTGCTCTCCTCCTTTCTACCACATGTTGACTTTTTCCCAGACTGGATGCTTATTCCCAGATTTCCCTACAAGGTAGCCATCAGTGATCAACAGGATCTCTGGGCCAGGGGGTCAACAGTGTAGGAGATAGACTCTATATTTTATCTCCTCTTCTTCTTCAGGCTCTGCAAGACCTAGGGGGGTATTCCCTACTCAACATCCATGAGGATATGCAAGCAAGGCTGGGATGTTGACAGAAAGCAGATGAATCTTCCTGTAAGTAGACCAAAACTGAAAGATAAGGGCAAAGGGGCTAGCTTTGGGCCTATTTGCAGTTGTAGACAGAGGACTGAGGTTCCTAAAACTAACTCTAATGTCCTAATGTTGGTTTTAGATTTTGCTTTGGAGTTTAAGTGTGGATGCAAAGCTGGATATGGTTATAACACAAAACAAAGCATGATTGGTGCCTATCCAGGGCCTGGAGTCAGTAGACATACACCTGTGGATGATCAGCGTGAACAGCTGAAACTGGATTTCAAGGGGATATATGTGATACCTGCCTTACAGGTATCTCCCAATACAGAGTGTTAGGTTATCTCTACTTATGGTATCCCTACTGCAGTATACCCTTCCCAATGTTCAACCTGAAAATAGTTTAATCTACCCCTTGAGTAGAAGTTAGAAGATCAGACAGTTAACATAGGAATTCTATGCTCTAGAATCTAAACATTACCAAACATCCAGATTCAGAAGAAGAGTACATGCAATACTGGAGACAGAATTAACACAACACATGCTAAACAACATTTCTCATATAAGTTTAATCATGAAATCAGTGGGTTCATGCCAAAAACAAACAACAAGAGATACATAAACTCACAGGTAAGCTGTACAGAGCAACCAGATCAGCTTGTTATGCATTACAGAGCCAAAATCATCAACTTTCAACAACCTCTCAAATGAGCAAGACCACCTGCTTATAACAGCCAGGTAGGTGCTCAGCAATTAATTACATGGTTGACCAAAATTTCGCCAGATACACAGTATCAGGAAAATGGCACTCAAACACAACCAGATTGGCACCCAAACTTGAATGCAGCAGGTAGGGGAGGAGACAGGAAGATTTCTCGAGCCCTGCGCCCCTGTCCGCTGATGTACATCTTCAGTCAGGTACAGGATCCATCCACGCCATCGCCCATACCTCTGCAACAATCGCCATTAATGGCGCACCAACCCGCGGCCTTGGGAAGATCATCAAACAGACTATCGCAAGCATTTCCCGCCGAGATTCATCATCATGATGTTTGAAAATGCAGGATATCAATATCCCACATGCACCCCGCGATGACCTCAATAACACTTTATATACTAGGTCATGAGCATATATCATGTCGGTGCTTTTGCTCCTGACGACACTAGTATAGACTTCATCATCATCATCCTCCAGCAGCATGATATCCTGTTGTTCGAAATATCACCCTGACGTCATCATGATATTTGAAATATAACCTTCATGATAATCGGCACAACCTGATCCATCGGAGGAACATCCTCCTGCTGAGCTTAAACAAAAAGTCTGGCTGATGAACATCCTGATGACGTCATCATCATATACTGCTGACGTCATCATCATATCTGCCTACTGCGCACCTCCTCATATCCGGATGACGTCATCATCATGTTTGCAAATATCAGGAGGTCTCTTCAAGATGATCAGTTGTTTAGAAATATGACCCCCGCGGACCTTGATGACGTCATCATCATATTAACATCATCATGATATTCGGAAGACAACCGGATATTTGGAAATATCCTCCTGATGTTCAAATATCAGGTTGCACTGTAGCTCCACTATAAGATCGGGGTGATAACTGAATATGATGATGATGCTTGAAAAGATCACCCCCCGGAGATAATGCGCGAAGCCAGCAGGCGGATATCTCCTTGATATCAGCATCATCATGATGCTCGAACAAACATATATCTGGGTGATATGAAAATATCACCCCTTCCTTCGGAATATCATGATGCAGATAGGCAGATAAAAAGATATCACCCTGATATATGGATGACGTCAGCATCATCAGGATGTCAAAACAACGAACAAGAAGTGATACAACATCATCAGGATGATATTGACTAAGATCATCCTGACGTTCAAAATATGATGACCCTAGTGAATATCGGGTCGCACTTAGAAATCTTCAACAACATCATCAGGATGATCATAACCAAGATCACCCGATGATAAGAATATCACCCCGGCGAAATATCATGAAGGCATGAAATATGATGACCTCCGCAAGCAGCAGGATGATAACTGGAAATATCATGATGATGACGACCCTTAGGAAAAAAAACAAGTCAGGTCGACAACTTAGAGAATAACCCCTTCAAGATATCGGGGCAACATCGTCATCATGTTTGAGCAAGGTGATATTCGGAAGATCACCGGATACTTGAAAAGATCACCCCCGCAAGCAACTGAGGGCGCACTGTAGCTCACCAGTATTATCAGGATAATAAGCAAACATCACCCGTCAGTTGAAAAATGATGATGACGATGAGAAAAACAAGTCGACGAAGAACATGCTGATGAAGATCATCATTGAAGACAAGATGATGATGACGACCTCCTCCTCAGAAAAATATGATGCTGCAGCTGAAAAACACTGAGGAGGTCCAACACTTAGAAAAAATGGGCAAGAAGATGAAGGCTTCAGATGAAGAAACCTCCTGATCATGACAAATCAACCCCAGGTCAAAATAAGTGCTAACACCACACACTCATCACTACAAGCACACCTTTGAAATGACTTCGCAACCCCTTATTTATACAAGACATCAACTTAAGAATAATCATCTAAGTTGGCAAACATCTACCAGAACATCCACAAGAAATGAAACTTATCCGGTCGGCCAGTCTCAGGAAGAACACCATCATCTGGAGGTTATTCTTCAATAGCAAGCTCCAACTCCACTGCGGACCACTAACACATGCTGGACACAATACAAAGTCCTTCACAAGGTTTCCTAAATCACCAAGAACATCCGCACTTCATTTGCATACTGAAATCCTTCTCTCTTTCATCTGGAGCCTCAAGAACATAGTCTGTCACCAAAGAATGGATACTTCTAGACCTTCAATTCATGAACCAATCGAGTTGACACATCACCAGGACTTCCTCAACACTGCCTCAAATCCGCAGAGTAGGAAACTGTACTTTCAGATCTCACCGGACCTGTCTGTGTCGCTCTGTTACCTCTGAATACCTACCGGAACCGGTTTTACTTAAGCGGCCACAACTTCTTCATATCTTCATGCGGGCCTCTGAAATCTCTATTGGATCACTTCAAGACACATATCTACAAACCCTTTAATTCACATCCTCTGATCCTCTTCCTATCTTGGACTTTTGCCTTATTATCATCACTGATATTCACTGTTCCTGGTTGAGACTAATTTTCTCAATATCCTCAGCACACATCTCATCCAATCCTTATCATTAATGCAATAGGAGTATGTTGAAATCAATGACAACATAGGTTAGGCCCATACTTGCAATAATCTCCCCCTTTGTCATTGATGGCAACATATGATGTGAAAAATTGTTTTGACCATCAAGACAAGAACTTCTCCTTACTGTCACAACTCCCCCTATTAGCAACAACCATTCACATGTCTTCTCTCCTTTTACTGCTCCCCCTTTGATTAGCAACCACTTGTTTTTCACGTCTTCTCTCCCCCTTTGACATCAATGGCAAAGGGCACATACTTGCAATTCCAACACTTCAGAATCATACCTGTTGCTCCCCTTGAATAGCAGCTCCCCATCAATCCGGATCACAAGATATGACTGTGATATCTACCAGACTGATGCACCTTAGTGCACCTTAGTTCATTACCAGAGGGGCAATAACCACTAACTTCTCCTTGAGATACTCAAAAGAGTCCTTAGGTAGAGGTTTAGTAAAGATGTCTGCAATCTGATCCTTGGAAGGCACAAACTCCAATCTGACTTCATTCTTGTTCACTTGCTCTTTCAAAAAGTGAAACTTGATGGATATGTGTTTTGTCTTTGAATGCAACACTAGATTCTTAGATATATTTATAGCACTTGAATTATCACAGAAGATTGTGATAGGTTCTTCATACTCCACTTTGATATCTCTTAGCATCTGCTTCATCCATAAAACTTGAGTGCAACTACCTGCTGCTGCAATATATTTTGCTTCAATTGTAGATAGAGATATTGCCTCTTGTTTCTTGCTTAGCCAAGAAACCAATCTCTTCCCCAAAAAGAATGCTCGACCACTGGTACTCTTCCGGTCATCCACATCTCCTGCCCAATCTGCATCAATATATGCATGAAGAGAGAAATCATGGTCTCTAGAATACCACAGACCATACTCAACTGTCCTTTTTAGATATCTAAAAATCCTCTTGATTGCCATGACATGAGATTCTCTAGGATCAGCGTAAAATCTAGCAACAAGACCAACAACCTGCATAATGTCTAGTCTAGTTTGAGTAAGATACAACACTCCTCCAATCATTGACCTGTACTTTGTCTAATCAACCTTAGGAGAATCATCATCTTTGCTCAATTTACATCCGGTTGCCATGGGAGTATTCATTGGTTTTGAGTCTTCCATCCCAAATTTCTTCAACAATTCTTTCACATATTTGGTTTGAGAAATGAAGATTCCTTTCTTTGTTTGAGTGATTTGCAGACCTAAGAAGAAGAAATTGATTTCACCGAGCATGGACATCTCAAATTCACTTTTCATTTGATTTGCAAAAGTTTTACACATACTATCTCTTCCTCCAAAAATGATATCATTAACAAACACTTCAACAATTAGGATGTTTTCATGATCAATTTTGAAATACAAATTACTGTCAGTAGTACCTTTGTTGAAACCAATCTTCAAAAGGTGCTTATCCAATCTTTCATACCAGGCTCTTAGGGCTTGCTTCAGTCCATACAGTGCTTTATTCAACTTGCAGACCATATCATCATGATCAGATAATTGAAATCCATCTGGTTGCTCAATGTATACTTCTTCTTCCAAGTCACCATTTAGGAAGGCAGACTTGACATCCATATGATATACCTTGAAATCCTTGAAAGCAACAAAAGCAAGAAATAATCTGACTGCTTCAATTCTTACCACCAGAGCAAAAGTTTCTTCAAAATCAACTCCTTCTATTTGAGAGTAACCCTTGCAGACCAATCTGGCTTTATTTCTGATTACTTCACCAACTTCATTTAGTTTGTTCCGGAAGACCCATTTGGTTCCAATCACATTTTTGTTTCTAGGTCTGGGAACAAGATCCCAAGTGTGATTTTTCTCAATTTGCATCAACTCTTCCTCCATTGCTTTAGTCTAGTTTTCATCATTGCAAGATTCATTCATTGTCTTAGGTTCAACTTTTGAAATCAGACAATACTCATCTGAGTTTTGAGCAATTTTCCTTCTTGTTTGTACACCTTTGCTTTATCACCTATGATCTGATCTTAAGAGTGATTCAGTCTTACATACCTAGGCACTTTGGGAGTTACTTGCATTTCTGCTTCTTGATCAGGCTCATTCAAACTTATCTCTTCTTCCTGATTTACCGGATCAATCTGGATCTGAATCTCAGAAGAGGCTTGGGCTCCTTTAGTCAGAACACCATTTTGATCATCTTCATCATATTCATAGAATCTTGAGGGTTTTTCAATTCCTTCATCAACCTTCACATTTGTACTTTCTATCATCTTTCTCAGTCTCTTGTTATAACACCGGTATGCTTTGCTTTGAGTAGAGTAACCCAAGAATATTCCTTCATCACTTCTAGCATCAAACTTTCCTAGATCTTCATCTCTTTTAATGTAACATTTGCTACCAAAAACTCTGAAATACCTTACAGTAGGAGTGATACCAAACCAAAGTTCATAAGGAGTCTTACTGGTATTGTTTCTGTCACGTCTCATTTTTATGGACTATATTATTATTCTAGATTAGTGAACATTTACCATGATTGTTTTATTTTGATTAAGTTCCACATGTGTGAAGGTAATTATCATGATGATGTATTTACATAAATTAGAAAGTTGATTTAAATATTAAATATTATCGGTATGATTATGATGTTTTTCTTCAGCTATATTTATGGGAATTAACCTATTGACGTCGAGTTGAGTGCGAATGAATGCAGGAACTCATCGAATACGAGAACATGGTTGAGGTAGGGGTGTTCTAGCCACTTAGCAAGAATTGTTTGGGATGGTTAACCCTGATGCAATCACACACTCACATAGTTGCATATGCATTTTTCGAATGGCTTATTTTATGCATTGATGTGTGATTATTAATCATGAATGATGATTAGATGTTAGAAAATTAGTGTGTTAAAAATTACTTTCGAATGCATGATGTGATTACTTAAATTTAAATGTCTTTCTGAATTATATTTAAATGGTGTATTGTATTTTAAATAAGGAAATATATATGTTTGTAATTTATTAAATAAATAATAAATAATGTTTTCTATTTACATGATTATAGATATTTGGAAGACAATATGTAAAATAGATTTAAATAATTATATTAACTTATAATAGATATATATGTATTATTGTATTATATTTACTTCTTGGTTTTTTTAAAGTAATTGTGTTTTAGTAAAAATAGTTAACTTATATTAATAATAATAATATTATATTTAGAATTTTAAATAAAAAGAATTAAAATCAACTTACTATCATGCATGCAACAGCAAGCTAATTAAAAGATATTATTATTATTATCATTATCATCATCATCATCATCATTATTATTATTATTATTATTATCACATCTTGAGTTCATTGGAGTGCTTATGTTATTTAAAATAGATAAATAGTATTAATAATAGTATTATTATATTTAGAGAGCTAAAGAGAATTAAATAAATTACTGTCATGCACGTGACAGAAAGATAAATTAAGTTATTTTGTTTTAATTTAAATAGAAATTTGAGTATTTTTAAATTAAAATTCTCATGCAAACAACAAAAAAATCTTGAGTTGAAATGAGTTAAAAACCTAAACTTTGGATGCCAAAAACAAGAAAAAAAAAAGGGAATTGTAAAAAAAAAAGAAAAGAGGAAGGTGTTTGCAAAGGAGAGAAAAACCAGTCAAGAACAGTGATAATAAAATAGTGATAACTTTGTCATATCAAAATAAAATTTAAAACCATAAAATGTTCCAAAAAGATGGAGAAGAGTAGAACAAAACCCAGAAATACTTTTAAAAACAATTCGCAAATTGTAGTGAGCGTTTTTGCAAATGAAGAGGACGTGTTTTTATAGAGCAGCAAGAGAAGGCCCTGAAGATTTTAGCAGAGACGAACCTTTTGTAGCAGTAGAAAAAGAGAAAAGTCATGCTTCTAGATGAACAGTGACTAAAGGAAGATCCTTAGCAACAGCAACTTCAATTTCAACCCATTGACCGACCTTATCTCCAGGTTTTTCTTCTTAAGAATTGTTTGCATTGAAATCACGTTTTTGTGACTGTCAAAATAATAGTTTTCAGCTTGTTTGGAGGGCATTTGTTTTGTTTATGCTCGACCTTTATTTTTCTCTAAGCTGACCTCCTCTAAATCCACCTTGGGCAATCTTACCTTGCTAAAATAGATCAACCTCCCTCATTTTATTCACTGTTTTCTTATTGCTGTTGCAAACTGTTGTTCCTTGCTTTGTGCATTCCGATTTCATGCTAAGATTGGCTAGTAAACTAAGTTGTTGACTCAAAACTATGAAATGGAGTTTTTGCAATCTCAAACTAATTAAACTCGCCTCTGTTAGATCTGAACTAAGAATATTAAATTTTCTTTCTACTGTAGAAATCAATTTTAACAAAAAGAACCAACTTTTATTCATTGACAGAATTAATATGTGATTTAGAAACTTCTCCACATAGATGGAATTATTTAGGTTTTCGTAGCTTATTTTCCATTATTATTTTGCTGTTAAACATTATCTTTAACCTTACCTTCGAATGACAGACCTTTGGATTAATTGTTGTTGTCTGTTTTTGTGTTTTAAATTACTGTGACAACTCTTGTCACTATTCTACCAGGAGGTCTATCTCTATTTTCTTACTGGTTATTCTGAACCTCCTGTCACTAAAATGACAGTAAGGTGTTATGGATGAATAAAAGGTGTTTATTGTAAGATAAATGGTCAGAATTGTCTCTTGTCAATGGTCTGACAGTAGGATTGCTGAAAATATTTAGAATGGATATTATATTGTGAATTATAATTGATTTATAGATAAAGTGATTGTATCAAAATGACAAACTTATGGTTGCAAAATTATGAAACAAAGAATGGAATTATTGTTTGAAAAGTATGTTTCCTTGATTGGTGTTTTGGGATTTTTGAAATGATTTATAGAAGAACATTAATTATTTTATTCTATTGTTCTATTTATTTGATCTTGAGGAAAGATAGAAATAATATTTGACATAAGCTATGCATGAAACCTCATTGTATGAGAGTGGAGTATTCAAACCTCCTCATTTGATTTTATTGTGTGATTTATGAAATGGTATTTGGATATGAAGCAAAGGCATTAGTATCTACTATCTATTTAACCATGGAAATATGAATTGAAAATCTAATCAGATATATATTGCTTTATGATGTGCTTTATTACTGCTTGATCAAAATGTGTGCTCTTTATTGATGCATGGGAAATGGAGTAGAGGTGGTTATAGGTGATTTTTTATTTAGGATTTTATAGTTTCTGATTTGAACTCGATTGAGAGTATAGACTGCAGTGCTGACGACTTCTCTCCAATAGATCTGAGGAACATTTGCTTCCATCATCATTGTCCTAGATGCTTCCTAGATGGTCTGGTTCTTTTTCTCCACTACTCCATTCTGCTGTGGAGTCCTAGGAGCAGACAACTGTCTCTTTATTCCATGTTTCTCACAGAACTCTATGAACTCACTAGATCTGAATTCTCCACCTCTATCAGACCTCAGACACTTCAATTTTAATCCGGTTTCATTCTCTACCATAGCCTTGAATATTTTGAATTTTTCAAGAGCTTCTGATTTCTCTTTTAGAAAGGTTACCCACATCATCCGGGAATAGTCATCAATTAGTAGCATGAAGTATCTATCACCTTGAATACTCCTGATTCTTTCCGGACCACAAAGATTAGTATGAATTAAGTCCAATAATCTGGTAGAAGATGGTTCCTTACTTTTGAATGTGACTCTGCTTAGCTTACCCAACTGACATTCTTTGCACAAGCTGTTAGTAGGTTTCACCAATTTTGGAAGATCTCTTACAGCCTGAGTATTGCTTATCTTGATGATATTATCAAAATTCACATGACACATCCTCCTATGCCATAACCAACTTTGATCAATTTGAACAAACAAGCAACTTTTACCAGTACCAGCCAAGTGAAAGATATTACCTCTAGTTTGAGTACCAGATGCAATATCTGTTCGAGAACTTTCAAAGATCTTGCATTTTCCATTCTTGAACCGGAGATCATAGCCTTTGTCCACCAACTGTCCAACACTAAGAAGATTGTGCTTCAAACCTTCAACATACAGTACATTACCAATTTTGTTCCTTCCATCAAGAGAAATAGTTCCTCTACCTCTGATTCTACCAGTAGAATTATCATCAAACTTTACCGCTTCTCCTTCATAGCTTTCCAAATCTATGAACTTATTTTTGTCACTTGTCATATGGTGAGAGCAACCACTGTCAATGACCCAATCGTCCTTTTCTTCAACTTGGGCAGCCAGAGCTCTTTCCACAGTCTTATGATTGACAGATACAGAGGACATTGGATCTTCTTCCTTGATGACAATGAACACATATTCATTTCCGGATTTGTTTCCTATCTCTGATTCATCATATGTTACTCCTTCATTATCATCATCTTCATCTACATAATAATAGTTCTTTTGGAACCTTGGCTTGTTAGGATTTTGCCTTGAAAACCTTTCCGGACACCTTGAGGTAAAATGACCAATCTTATTGCAGTTAAAACACTTAAAAGGTAATTTTCCTTCATACTTACCGGATCCTCTTGGCATCCTCTTTGCAATAAGGGCTTCAAGTTGAGCAGTTTCTACTTCTTCTTCCTCCAGATCTTTTCTTGCTTTTTCATACCATGACAGCTTCCTTGACAAATTCTCTCCTGGATCAAACCTTTGTTTCCCTTTAACAAAGGCACTGGCTTTGAATGCAGATTCAGTCTTGGGGGGGTCATCTCCAAACTCAGTCATTTCAAATGCAACCAATTTTCTAGCCAATTGATCTCTTGTGACAGTTGTATGGCCTCTGAATTCTTCAATGGCAGCAGCCTTGATTTTGTAAGAAGCAGGAAGGGATTTGAGAATTTTGCCAACAATCTCATCTTCATCCAAGACTCCACTAGCATTTCTAATTCCACAAACAAGCTCATTTACTCTTGGCATAAAAGTAGTGATGTTTTCATCTTCTCTCATATTCATATTTTTGAATTTTCCTTTCAGACTTTGTAACCTTGCACTTTTGACATACTTGTCTCCTTCATGCAGAAGTTCCAGTTTTTGCCAAATCTCAAAAGGAGTTGGTAGGTCAATAACATTTGAGAGCTCTGAATCAGATAATGCGCTTAGAAGAGCCTCTATAGTCCGCAGATTATTTTCAGCATCTGTGATTTCATTTTGGGTTTTCAGACCACCCTGTGGAGGTACATACTGTGTTGTAACCATGGTCCAGTACGCCACTCCCATACATCTCAAGTGACATTTCATGCGACCTTTCCAGAGATTAAAATTGGTTCCATCAAACTTCAGACTATCCTTCTTGTAAGATGACATCCTGGATCTCCTCAAGCGGTTAAGCTCTTTTAGAGGAACTTGGCTCTGATACCAATTGTTAGACTTAGGGTACACAACTGAGAGGGAGGTGAATCAGTTGTGCAAAACTTTCTCCCAATTAAACACTTAATTCCACTTTGTAATTAGCAGTCTAATAATAAATCAATCATGGAAACACAAAGCAACAAATTAAGAGCAGAAACATATCAACACATGAGACACCAAGATTTTGACGTGGAAAACCCTGTTGAGGGAAAAACCATGGGGTGATTAACCCAAGATTGTATTCTTTGTTAGAAGAATAGAAAGAACAAAATGACACATGCCAATTAGGGCTCACTGCCTGAGCACACTGCTCACAAGAGGCTCACTGCCTACAAGAGACATACTATCTACAAAGAAATAAGTATCACCTACTTGAACTAGAAAATGACATCTTCATCATGCTTGAATCAGTTCCATTTAAGCCCAATACTTCTGCTCTGCCTTTCACTCTCCTCCTTGCTACCACACACTCATCACTACAAGCACACCTTTGAAATGACTTCGTAACCCCTTATTTATACAAGACATCAACTTAGGAATAATCATCTAAGTCGGCAAACATCTACTAGAACATCCACAAGAAGTGAAACTTATCCGGTCGGCCAGTCTCAGGAAGAACACCATCATCCGGAGGTTATTCTTCAATAGCGAGCTCCAACTCCAATGCGGACCACTAACACACGCTGGACACAATACAAAGTCCTTCACAAGGTTTCCTAAATCACCAAGAACATCCGCACTTCATCTGCATACTGAAATCCTTCTCTCTTTCATTTGGAGCCTCAAGAACACAGTCTGTCACCACTGTCACCAAAGAATGGATACTTCCAGACCTTCAATTCATGAACCAATCGAGTTGACATATCACCAGGACTTCCTCAACACTGCCTCAAATCCACAAAGCAGGAAACTATACTTCTGGATCTCACCAGACCTGTCTGTGTCACTCTATTACCTTTGAATACCTACCGGAACCGGTTTTACTTGAGCGGCCACAACTTCTTCATATCTTCATGCGGACCTCTGAAATCTCTACTAGATCACTTCAAGACACATATCTATAAACCCTTTAATCTGCATCCTCTGATCCTCTTCCTATCTTGGACTTTTGCCTTATTGTCATCACTGATCTTCACTGTTCCTGATTGAGACTAATTTTCTTAATATCCTCAGCACACAGCTCATCCAATCCTTATCATTAATGCAACAGGAGTATGTTGACATCAATGACAACATAGGTTAGGCCCATACTTGCAACAGGGACCACAACAGAGTATGATGCATAGTGGGAATCACATAGACTGGTTCGATTGACTATACTAGAAGGACAAACAATAGAAGGTGGAAGTGAAAATGGAGGAGATAGGGGATGATGGAGAGGGAAGATGGGTGGGGTGGAGGGTGGAGGTAGGAGAGGCTATAGGGGAGGAGGTGGAGTTGATAGAGGAGCAAGAGGATGAGAAGGGTGGGGAGGATGAGGAGGATGATGTATGGGTATGACTAGGTTTGGTTATGTCAGAGCTGTAGGAGTACCAACAAGAGAAAGATCAAGCACGAGTAGAGGTGGAGGAGTTATGGGTATAGAGAGATAGCCTTCATTCTGAGTTAGAGAGGGTGTAGGGTGTATTGGCAATAGCGCATGCATAGGGAGGAGATTATGGCAATCAACTGGATTAGGTGATTATGGAGAGAGATAGGGAAATCATATAGCAACAGAGGAAAGAGGCCCAGGTAGAGTGACCATGGTAGGAGAGGGACATTGCTAGGGGGATGTCAGGAGGCCAGGGTATGACACAGGTGGTGAGATATTAGGCCTAGGTACAGAGGGAGATAGTGCAAGCATTTTGGGAGGTTGTGTACTATTGCTCTCTATATGAAGGAGCAGTACCAGCAAGTTAGAGGGCTGCCAATTTTGTAGAGTGGAGCCAATCAGGAGCTACAAAGTGGATGAGTTAGGTCCTTCAATTAGCATGGGGCCACCATGACCATGGCGTCCACCACCACTAGGATCACCAATGCCTTCGTTGGGTGATAGCTCCAATTAGTAGTATTTTGATGGATATTATATGCTTGTGGGCTCATTGTATATGTATATTATTGCTCTTAGAGCTTTTGTATAGACATTTCGTTGTATCATGACCTTATGTATATATGAGATGAGTGATTTTTTTGGCAGCATATGGTTTTGTGATGTGATGGATATGACTTTATTATGTATATGATGGTTATAGGATAGATTATATTTATGTTGTATGAGTTGCACATGATTTATGGATGGATACGATGGTTTATGATGTACCATGTATGATTCATTATGATTATGATGGATGTTTATGATGTGAAATGGATTATTCTTATAGATGTCATAGATGGATAATATTTTATGGATAGTCATGATGTGTAGTTTATGTGATGCAATATTTACTGGATTGATGATATATGGATGATCATGTCATAGTGATGGTTTCTTATATTATTCTGATGATGGATGTTATGATTTATGTAATGATTATGATGATGATTTTTATATGGCTATCTCATTTATAAATATGATGGATGCTAATGTTTCATTATTATGATGTGGTATGATTATGATTGTATGTGGATGCAACAAATGGTGGGAGTGATGGGTGATTTGATTATTGTTTGGTCATGATACAAAGTGAGAGGAAAGTGGGTATGATAAGAGGGGGGGATAGATTTTAGGAGGGATATTTAGTAGGATGGGATATTCTAATGGGTTAGATGAGGAAGATGAAGAAATAGAATGCCCTAGGATATAATGTAGGTTGGGGGAATTGGCAAAATGGTTTAGTCAAGTTGGGTATAAAATTTTGGATGGGGTGAGGGATGGATGGGATGGATGAGGATAGATGAGTGGTAGAATTAGATTATGTTGGTGTGTGGAGAGCAATCCTAGCTTTTAATATAGCAAAGGATATCATGCACCAAGGTAAAAGGAACTTGTGTGACAATGTATCCATTGCATGGACTTGACTCTTAAACAAAAAAGTTGTCCTTATACACGCAAGACATAAGATAACCTTGGAGGGTCATGTGAGGAAAGAGACTTAAAGCATGAGGAAGTCCTTATGCACACAAGGCATTGCATGGTCTTGGTGGGTCTATGTAAAGAACAACTGTCATACATAAAGTTGTTCCAACACACACAAGGTAGATATTAACCTTGGTGGGTCATGTAAAGGAACAACAAACTAACATAGCACACAAAAACCAAAGATTATGCCCCAATCTATACTAGTCAAAACATACCAAGATATAGGAAGATCTAGGTGGCCTTAAGTTGGCATAGGAGGGGTTAAAAGATAAATCAAAACAAAAGACCAACTAAAAAACAAGTCATGCAGCCATCATATCTCTTTCCAAATGAGGATAGGTGATATGGGATTGGATTATGCCTGATAGGGAAGGATACATCCCTGAAGGCATAGTTGTGATGATAAATGAGGATAGTTGGGAAACATGTGTGCTGACTACACATATTGTTTCAAAAGTTGGACTTATGTGTGATTTGTGTTGTGGCACGATGTTCTATATGTGGTTTGTTGAGTTTAAGTTTCAAATATGTGAAAGCTCATTATTATGGGATGTGATGGTGGTGGACTAAAGTGCAAAGATTGCATTATTATGGGATATATGAGACTTGTTTTGTATGAAAGCCTACCCCAGAATGGTGAGGTATATGAAAAAGATCCAATCCGTAAAATAGATCTATGGTCTTGACCCCAGCATGGAACAATGGACATTGATAGGTGGGATGTGCTAAGTATTATGGGATGGGGTAGACGATGATACTAACTGACAATGGTCAAGCCATGATAAGTTGATAAATATTGATGGATGTATGACATGGTGGGGTATGAGGTATGAAAAGATGTATATGGGTATATAGTGGATTGGGGCATACCTTTAGGTAATACACGAATGGGATGGATGGTATCCTAATAAATAGTGAATTTTTGGCTACTACACATGGCACTTGTAAACAAGTTTTCACCATGGTACTTGCCCAAGCTACCACTGAAATGGTTTTCACCATTGGATGGATTATTTATCTTTACTTTTTTCAGATATTTTGATTTTTTTGTATTTTTTTAGAGTTTTTTTTAATATTTTGAGGACCAAGCATAGAACCTTTTAAGATGGATGACGTTTATCAGCTCTTCCAAAGGCTAACCTTCTAGTGTAGCAAGTTGGTATGCTCTTGATCCATATTTAGTAGTGACAATAAAAGTCCCTAACCAATTAGGTTAGAATTTTCCTTTCTTTTCTCAATCTTGTAGATTCCTTTGATTTTCTTTAAGCACTAAGTCACCAATCTCAAATTGACATGTTTTGATCTTTTTATTGTAGCAGCGACAGAGTTGATTTTGATAATATTGTAATGATTTAAGGTGTTGCAACACCTCTTATCCAATAATTCCAACTCATGCAATCGTGCAATATGATACTCCTCATCAATGAGATGTTGTAAAGAGATTCATAAAGAGGGGAGCTCAATCTCGATTGGAAAAATGGTTCAGAACCAAAGACGAGTGAATATGGCGTCGCACCAGTGGGTGTGCGGATACTAGTGCGATAAGCCCATAAGGCAAGGTTAAGTTGGAGGTACTAATCATGACTAGCTTCATTGACTATCTTTTTAAGAATTTTAAGGATGGTTTTATTATAAGCCTCTACTTGGCCATTGCTTTGGGGATAGTATGGAGTGGAAAAGTGATGTTGGATATGGAACTTTTGACACAGGGATCAAACTTCTTGGTTCTTGAATGGTTTGTTGTTATTTGTGACAATGGTAAGGGGTATACAAATCAGCATATGATATAGTTGAGGATGAATTTAGCGATTTGTTGAGCGGTGATGTAGGTGAGTGGGATGGTTTCAACCCACTTCATAAAATACTTAGTGGCAGAAATTATGAACTTGTGGTCATTGGAGGAAGAGGGATGGATTTTTCCAATGAGGTCAAGGCCCCACTATGAGAAAGGCCAAGGAGTAGTGATTGGTTACAACTCTTATGATGATGCATTTATTAGATCTTCATGTTGTTGAAGTTGTAGGCATTTCTTAACAAATTGATGAGCATCTTGTTCCATGGTAGGCCAATAGTAACCCTTCTCAATAGATTCTTGACAAGGGTAGGACCACTGGAATGTGTACCACAGATACCTTCATGCATCTCACGTAAAGTGGTTTGAGCCTCTTTTGAGTCAAGGCATCTTAGGAGGGTTTCATCGACTCCTTCGATAAAGGGTATCACTAAGAATAGTGAAATGAGATGAGTGGCGGATAAAGGTTTTACGTTGGGAATTAGATACGTTGGGTGGGAGGGTATGATCATGAAGATATATGTAAATGTCATGGCACCAAGGGGAATTGGGACCAACAAGTTTGCACACGAGCCTAGTGTCAGAAACATCATAAGCAGGTATCAAAAGCTACCAAACTAGGAATTTGCATTGGTTAATGTTATGTGGCATGTCCATAAGTGATCCAATAGTGGCCATAGTGTCAGTTTCTTTATTGTTCAATCAGGGCACTTGCTCAAATTGGATCTCAGAGAAATACTACTTAAAGCTATCCACAATCCTCTTATAAGGGAGAATTTTGTCATCCTTTGTTTGATATTCATCATTGACTTTCTTAATGACAAGTTGGGAGTCTCTATAGACATGTAATTCTATGATTATCCATTGGATAGCCATTCTAAGTCCTGTAATTAGAGCTTCATATTCGGTGATATTGTTTGTATAGGGGAAAGCTATCCTATAAGCCTTCAGTATGCAGTCACCTTGTGAAGTTATAAATAGAATTCCCACTCTTGAACCATGTTGAGTATGGGACCCATCAAAGTATAATTTCCAATGTGTATGCTTAGTGATAGAGAATATAGCTTCATTTGGAAATTCTGAAATGACTGGATGATCTGCATTTATAGGTGCTTCTACGAGCTGATCAACTATCACATGTCCTTTAATTTCATTCCTATCCACATACTCAATATCAAACTTGCTTAAGATCATTAACCATTTAGCTATACGTCCAGTGAGAGTAGCTTTTGATAACATATATTTAAGTGAATCAACTTTTGAAATGAGATTCATTTTATGATTGAGCATGTAATGTCTAGGTTTCTAAGAAATAAAGACAATTTCAAGATAGGTTTGTTCCATTGGTGTATAATTTAACTCATATCCCTCTAAAGTACGACTAATATAATAGATATCTTGTTCTTTTTTGTTACCATCATTTTGTGCTCAGTGTGTTTTATCATGTTGTTTCAAAGAATAAGAATTTTTGATAATGATACATGCCCTAGTTTACCCCTGGTATAGGTTTAATGACGGTAGGATGCCCCCTCAGGAGATTGGATGGAAAGAAAGTTCGAGGGCGTGAGACGGACAATCTCACGATGAGATAGGTTGAGGAGCTAGGTTAGGGTGAAGAAATTAGTTGACGTGGAAGAAAAATGGGATGAAGAAAGAGATGAATGATACGTGATGCAAGATAAAATGATAACACACACAAGCAAGTAAGCAAGTATGCACAAATGATACAAGAACAAACAAGGTATTGCCCTTGTCCAGTTGTAAACTGATGATTAATCGATAATGATTGACGATAGTGTTGTCATTGTGGGGAACGATATATCCCTAGATCAACACGATAGGTGCAGGAAAGATATATCCCACTGATAATTATGATTGATTGAGTTGGTTTACGACAAGATTAGGATCAAGACCACTGATTGCGATTGGATAATTTGACAAGATTGACTTTACTCGATTGGTATGGATTAAGGATGGACTTGCACTTGGATCATTGCTTGGACTGACTAGATTGGGATGAGAGATACAATGATAGATAGACAATTGATTGATAGAAGAATGACTCGACAAAAGGACTCACAAGCTTTTGTAAACACTGACACTGCAAACCAAATCTTTATTGATGGATGGTATGCAAAATGTAAATGGATGTATTTATGAATGTATTATGGATGCGGATATGTCATCTTGATATTGCAAGTATTTTGAAGTGCTTGTTTCATCATTGGGTGCTTTTTTTGTTTCTTTTCTCTTTGAAATGTTGTAAGAAAATACAAGCATCTAGGTATAATTGAACCATGATGACCTGAGTATTACTTACATGGATTTTGATATAGCAAGTTAATACAAGCATCTAGTCAAAATTAAATCTAGATGACCTGAGTATTTCTTGCGTGTCAACAGACAAGGATTACACCCGTTTCATGTTTAGACTTCTGATGTCCTCGATGATCATTATGTTGATCATGTCTTTAGACAAGGCTTCACATTACTAAAGATAAACCTACAAGCAACAAATAAATAAAAATAATCATGCCCCCATCATAGCATCTCTAGTTTTTGACATCCTTGAGTAACGTAGAAAGACATGATAACAAAAATTAATACTCTGTAACTTAACCTGCTCACAAACACAAAACATTCTTGCATTAGATATGTCTTCTTGCCATAATTTAGATAAAATCAATTTGAGCGTTTAGGTACTTGTTTGTTTTGCTATGGATAGGTTGATGTCTTGCTTCAAAATTTCTGTTTGGAAGTGTTCTTTGTTGCACTTGTGTGTCCAGTGAAAGGTGTTCCTCTTAGAACATGTGGCATTGCAGGATCCAACTCTGTAACTAGGTCAAGGACTTGCCCCCAGTTAGGTGAAGTTTTCTAGTTTATTATGGATGAAAAACTGTGAGATGCTTACAGTAGACTCGATGGGATGGACCCTAAGGGACTGACCTAGTGCCTCGTGGGCTCATTGATAAATGGCTTTGCCTACATGACGACACAGAGGCAACGTAGTTCAGGGTGAACCTTGTGGACCTAGGTGATGGGAAATGGTGCGGATTCGGATGGATCAATGGATATGTGACATGGAACAAAATGGGTGGGAAAGGAGCCTTGGGGGCACATCAATGATGGCCTTGCCTATGTGATAGCTCAGAGGCGACGTAGTTCGGAAACGGTTCAATGGATTGGGGTGGTAGATGATTTGTTTTTTTTAGGATTTTCTAGATTTTGCTAATGTTTTGATGTTTGTGGGGTTTTTGGATGGCAATTTGGATAGTCAAAATGCTGGATACTGATGACAAGGGAACACCATAGATAGGTAAATGGATGGGTGATAATGGATAATGGATGGGTAGGTAGAAGGGAACAAGGATGTGATCTCCAAGGACTATGTCGCATAGGAATAACTCAGGATTTGACACGACAAAGCTTATGACGAAGGAGGATGAGAGGATTGGATTGTTTTGAAAAAGACAAGGTATATCAAGAGTTTTTTCAAAGCATGCTTCGACATTTTGCATCCATACCTTTATCAAGATCAAAAGAGGAATGGAGGATGGATAGACTCAATATGATAGGCATATGCAGGATACAGATGATAGGAGGGTATGGTAAGATAGGATGGAAAATGATAGGGTTGATGAGACAATGTGCTCCCAAGAGTAAACGACATAGAAGATCAACCTACACATGACGCTTGTTTGCCAGGTTTTCATCATGGTACTTATCCAAGGTGCCTATTTACCAGGTTTTCACCACTAGATGAAAGGATTTTTCTTTACTTTTTTTTAATTTTTCTTTTTCTCTTTTTTTTGAATATTTTGTTGTTGTTTTTTATCTTTTTTGATTTTTATATTTTTTTTGACTAAAAACAAGTACAAATCCTAGGATGGTAGGGCCAATATAAACTGAATTCTCACTTGGTTTTTACACTAGCTACGCTATTAAGAGTAGATAACTTAGGAACTTGGGACATGGGCTCCCCCTTATAAGTGCACAAACTTCTTAGGTACACCAAGTTTCAGGTTCCCAAGGCTTGCAAACCTTAGGATTTCCCTATTATCTCTACTATTGAATTGTAAGAACATGAGTTGTCTTAGGAAGATGATAATCACTCTTTTCGGCACTGGTTTATAGGGGATTTTGGCTTCTAAAACAATGGATAAGTAGTAAGGGCAACTGTTCAAGTGGTTATACGTGCGGTAGCGCTACTCTCCATTATGGAGTCTCCCAGCCTTCAAGGGTTGCACCTTGGAGGATTTTGGGGGAGGTTGACTATCGGTATAACTAATAAGCACTCGTTGCATGAAGCTTTCATCTCAAGCACAATTTATTTATAGTGGCTAGGCAAAGCTTAGCTTTAGCTTGTTACCACTTAAGGTCCTTCCTACTTGGATGGAAGGATATCCAAGGGCAGGCCTCTCTAAAGGTTAAACATGCAAAATGATATCAATGATTAATAATAACCTAATAACTCAATAGAAATTGCAATAATCAAGATTCAAACACAAAGAAAACACCTTGCAAACCTTATTACTTCGCGTCTTCCATTGTTCGCCAAATCTCAAATTGATCTTTCGTGTGAATGAAGCTCTTAGAAAGCGCACTTCCTTGCTTTTTTCTTCAAGATGACAATAGAGAAACGGCTGTGATAGTTCTTGTAATGAAGAAGATCTTCAATACAATAAAAATGTGATCACAAGCTATGGATATGGTGTTGGGTGCCAAAGGTGCGTTGTGAATTTTGTAGAGTAAGTTTATTAAAAGCTTGGATGATTGAAATGGAGGAAAAGGGGTTGTATTTATAGGTTTGAGAGAGAGAAGATCAATGGTATAGAATGAATAAGATCAACGGTTGAGGAAGGTTGAGAGATGTGCACTAATAGGAAGAGGACAAGTGTCCTAATCTTTCATGCATCAGAGGAGTTAACAAAAATAGATTGAGGAGTTAACTGAGTGGACTCATCAATAACAGAATAGACTAATCAGTTAAGTGAATTGATTGATTAGTTAACTGATTTGAGGTGGAGGATAAATAGGACATGTGTGTGAGGATAAATGTTAATTAAATATTAGAATATTTAATTACATGTGCATGTGGATTTATTGAATTATTTTTGGAGGAAAAAGATAATTTAAATAAATGTTTTGATTTATTTAAATATAGAGAATGAGAAGAATTAATTAAATAATTTGAACATTATTTAATTTAGAGGAATTTTAGAGGATTTTAATTAAATAAATGAATTTATTTAATTTGGAGAAATATGAAGGCTTTAATTAAATAAATGATTTTATTTAATTTTGTGGAGGAATGTGAATTAGATAAATAAATTGATTTGTTCATTTATTGATAGAGGGATTAAATGGAATAAATATTAAGAATATTTATTTAGATAGAGTCATGCCATTTTTAGGTGTATACACTAAGAGTACCCTCAAGCTACTGATATGGAAAAAATGTATTACAAAAGAGGCCTCCTTGGGATAGGTGGCATGAGCATAGGAGGTGATGCAAGATATTCCTTAAGTTGATCAAAATATTGTTGGCAGGTAGTATCCCATTTAAATGTTAAATTCTTGCAAAGAAGGTGGGAAAATAGGTAGCATTTATCTACGAGTTGTGCGATAAAATGTCAAATTACTTGAAGCTTACCCTGGAGACTACGTAGCTGCTTTAAAGTTTTAGGAGGCATCTCTAGTATAGATTTAATGTTTATGGGATCCACTTCAATGCCTCTAGTGACACAATATAGCCCAATTTTTTTTGGATGTGACTCCAAAAACACATTTCTTTGGATTAAGAGGCACTTGGTATTCTGCTAGTCAATCAAAGATATGTTCAAGTACTTGGAGGTGTCCTCTTGTTTTGGATTTTTTGAGGAGGTCATCTACATAGTCCTCTATGGTATTGTGAATCATATCATGCAATATTAGAGTCATCACTCATTGATATGTTTCCCCTGCATTTTTAAGACCAAAGGGCATCACTTTCCAATAGTAGGTACCCCATGCACAAATGAAGGTAGTTTTGTTTAATTTAATTATTGAGAGTCACATGACTACCTTGTCCTTATCCTCATCCACTTGCCACAATCACTAAATGACTTGCTACAATCAATAAATGAGTTTCCCAAAGGTCAAACTAAGTTTTCATCTCAATCATCCATTTCATACTACATCTTCTAATCCTAGCCATTCACATAAGGATAAACCTTAGAAGCTTCCTTTGTTGCCCTAGAAATCCTTATCCTTTCCCTAATGTGCTCTCAACCAATTCTAGCAATTGATCTAATCTTTTAATTCTAGCCCTTCATTCATCATGTCCAACCTCTATAAATTAAGCCTCAACCAAGCCATTTTACATGACATCTTCATGCAACACCATGCTGTCAAAATCCTCATAGATCTCTCATTATCATATCTATTATTTTTATCTAATGTTATGCTGTCAAAATGAGAAACCAACATATCAAGATCATCATCAAATATCATAGGATTATTTAGTTGTTTTCATTATATTTCTTAGTGATTTGATCACTAGATGAGATGATGTTGAATATTGAATAGGTTCTTTGATGCATTGTTGCCTTATTTGATATCCATATTTCTACATACACACTAAGAATCCCCAATGTAAAAAATTTGTTGGCTCACATTTTATTGTCACCATGGATACTAAACCAAGGGGTCTAGGTTGGCCATGTGATTTAGGGGAGAGTGGGAGTTGCCCTATGTAGAATGAACCTTGTAGTTCATACTCTCGACATCCCTTATCGATGATCTTAGCCTTGATCTCAGGGATAGAAGCATGAGAGGTGGATGGGGATGAAAGTGAGGATGCATCAATATAAGATGATGAAGGTTGTGTGACATCATTGATAGGACAATGATGGGAGTGCTTATATTTTCCTTCCAATAATTTGCAGTATTGGAAGGGTTGAGGATCAGGAAAAATGGTTATTTATGTGTTGTTGTATGGGAATTTTATGCAATGGTGATATGTGGAAGGGACAAACTACATGGCATGTATCCATAGTCGACCAAGAAGGATGTTATAGAGGAGATCAAGGTCTAAGACTTGCCACGTAGTTTCCATGATGATAGGGCCAACCTAGATAGGTAACTTGGTGGTTCCCTTTGATTCTCGGTCTGCATCATCATATGAATTTATGGTAATGCTATTTTGAGGATCTATGACTCCTTTAGAATATCCCAATTGTCTTATTAATTTAAGAGTACATAAATTCAATTCTGATCCACCATCTATATGGAGTGCTTTATTGTGGGATAGATCAGAAGAAGGTAAATCTTTTTTATGAAGAAAAGGTGATGTGGTGAGGAAATGTGCCCTATAATGGCTTGAAATTGATCAATATTAATATCATTTTGGACATGTGAGCCCTGTAAGGCTATATCTAAGACTTCCCTATGGACAGATACTGTTCAAAGTAGCTCCGGGATAGATATTTGTGAGGGGGTTTTACCCAGGTGGATGAGGAGATTGACAATTGTATTTGGCTAATGGTTGGGAAGATGATGAAGATCCTTGAATGGTAACTCAACCATGGCATGTAGTAATATCACAATTGGAAACTTTGATAGCTACAGTGGCTACTTGGGAATGACTTTATTCGATTTGACCTACTATGGAATCATATGATGTGGATGCATGAACGATGTTGGTATGATTAGAGTTGGTACCCTTGTTAGAAGCATTGCCTTGATCATGCTTAGGGATAGGATCTTTGTATATACCCAATTGATCATTAGAGGAGTTGGTGCGGTGATCTTTAGTTTCAATCTCACCATGGTCGATGAGATCTTAGATGCAATTCTTAAGTCTCATACAGTCATATGTCTTATGGCCTTTTACTCGATGGTATTCATAATATTCATGATCTTTAAACCAAGTAGGCTTTGGATGATTTTCATCGTATGGTCTTGTCATAGGAAGTTTAATTAAGTTTTCTTGGACCAATTTCTGTAAAATCGATTCTATGGGCTCCTTTAATGGAGTATATTGGTGTTTTGTTTGGATTGGCCTTTCGAAATAGTCACATTGTTTCTAGTGTTTTTAGAAGATGATGGTGTTGGTGTTTAGACATTTTGAACATGTTTTACATTAGTAACACCATTATTAACAATGTTTTTGTTCTTTTCCCAAAAATAGGGTTTGTCACTAGATTGATTGTTGTTGTCTTTATTATCTTTATAGATTTTTGACAAACCCCTTAGAAATGAGGGCCTTTTCGATGGTAACCCCTTTGTCTATAATATCATCAAAGCATTAGCATATTGAACTTGTAGGTGAAAGCCCATTTCTTGATTCAGGTTTTGAAAAAATATGTTGACTAGTTGTTTTCTAGGAACATGCCAAGGGAATCTACTAGAAAGATGTCTCCATCATTGCAAGAAGGTAGCGAAGCTCTCTCCATTTTGTTGTTTGGCATTACAAAAATCCATCATAGTAATCTCATGTTCAATGTTGTATGAGAAATGTGCTATTTAATTTTTTTAGCTAACTCTTTAAAAGTGGTGATGCCATGAGGTAGGTGGGTAAACCATTCTACAGCTTGGCCTCCTAGGCTTCGAGGGAAAAGTCTCATAAGATAGATGTCACTATAAGAAACTTCTTGGCAGGCTATGTAGAATTCCTTAATATGCTCTCTCAGGTCACCCTTATATTTATCAAATTTAGGCATTTCAAAGTTTTGAGTGTGTTGGCACCCTCAAATTTTGCAAATTTGAAGTGCCTATATCCTTTCGATGTATCGACAGAGGCAGGTCGACATGCTGTTCAATCTACTCCAGAGCCTACCTTCGTTGATTAAAAGCTTGCAGTCCAGAGATCATCTTACAAATCTGTGTGGTAGAAAATTTTTTGGTGCATATGGTAACATGCCTGCTCAGTTTTGTGCTTCCAGGATGAGTTTTGATGGGGTATTTAATTCTTTCCTGACTGCGACCGGGCTAGATTTGGTGTTCCAAAAAAATTCAAATCTTGCAATTCTGAAGGTGACTCATTTCTCATTTTGGTCCAAAACTTCTCCAGTTCTAGTTTCATCAAATTCGGAGACCATATGATGCATTATTTTAATGCATTCCAGTTGCGGCAAGGGCATTCGACATGCCAGTTTACAAAGGAGGTCCCTGAAATCATTTGGTGTAGCGAATTATGAGGAAATGGGTTTTCTCTAAATAATTAATAATGGTCTTGTGCAAATTTTTATGGCCCTCCGACATCCTGTCTGCCCATAGTGAACAAGTGCCATTTGCCCGGGAAGAGAAATTAAATATTCACCAATTACTAAAGTTGAAAATGCATTTTAAAAGGAATATTATTTGCATATTTTAATTGGTAGAATGAGGTGAGAAAGGTTTATTATAAACATTAATATAATGTTTATACTTTAAAGTGGAAGGCAAAGATGAAATAAAGTCAAAATGTGGGCATTTCACACCATCGCTCCCTGCATACCAAAAGCCATGTGATGGTGTGATTTGAGCTATTCTGAGCAGCTTTTGACCCGCTCTCCTCTCTGCAGAAAAAATGGAGGTCTTTCCTTCCCTTTGGTGGTCTCTCTGAGGCGTTCTGATGCTCCTTCAGGCTGGATTTGTTGCAGTACAGTTGCTGATTCATGTTTTTGGGTTTCCAGGCAATTTTTGGAGGCTCTGTTTGGCCCAAAATTGTTGTCCCAAGTTTTAAACTTGTCCTTTGGCCATTCCTCATGCTTGGGCAAAAGTTTTAGGCATGTTTATGATGATTTCTGGTTGCCAAAGGACAAAAAACGCCCCTGTATCAGCAAAAACGACCCAGTGATATAAAATTTTGACATTGAAGCTGTTGAATTCTGTCCTTTGTCATCTCAGAGGATGGATGCAATCAAGAAAGAGAAAAAAATGAAGCCACACTACCTCATATCGTAGCCACGCACAAAGGAATGCAGAACCTTCAACAAGTCATGCGACGGTGCGAAATCGGAGATACCAGGTAGTTGCATTGTCAAACGTGTACAAAGTAAAGGGGAAAAACAAATATTAAAACTTTTAGCTCCACATTTTATATTATATTTTATTCTCCTCTTTTTAATGTATTTTGTATTTCCCCAAGCTTATTGGCAGCAACTTGTGATGAAAAACTCACCTAACTGCTAGGATGTAATTAATTTTTAAGGCAACATGCTCTTGTGTCTATAAGAGAGCATGTTGTTCCACTTTGTAAGGGGGTTATTTTGGGCTTTGGATACAAGGTATCCACACTTTGGGGAGAATTTATGTTGCAGATCTGGTTCATTTGTCTGGGTGCAGAGGTATTTTCTATCTTGTAGATGAATAAACTTCTGAATGATAACTTTCTTTCTAAGTTGAGTCATATGAATAACACATTTTATGTGGATTGTTTATGACTGTCTCCTTGTGTATTTGCATTTTATTTTGAACAAAGTTGCCAAGGGTTTTGTAGACACCCTAAAATGACCGTGTCATCAAATCACTTGCATTTCATAATCTGTCTAATCACCTGCATTTTAATGTTAATTAAATAATCTAATTATTTAATTAATTTCATCAAATTCTTCTAAATCTCCTAAATTTGACATTAATTAAATAAATCCTCGTTATTTAATTAATTAAATTAAATTCCTCTATATTCTTCTACAATTAAATAATTTCAATTATTTAATTAGATCATTATCCTCTTTCCAAAAATCATATCCACATTAATTAAATAAATCTAATTATTTAATTAATTCAACAAATTCCCTCTTATCTAAAATTAAATAATTCTTAATTATTTAATTAAATCAAAATCATTCTTCCAAAATCATGCACAACAATTAAATAAATTTATTTATTTAATTTGCTTTCAAATCTTCTAAATTAAATAATTCCAATTATTTAATTACTTCTTCCAAAATATCTTCTCTAAACTTAAATAAATCAATTATTTATTTAAGTTGCTTTTTCTTCTAATTTGAGTTATCTCTAAAAAAACTCAAGCTTTCTTGCTCATCAATTAAATATTTCTATATTTAATAAAGCAAAATATCTTCTTTTCTCATGTAAATCTCTTCTTCTTGTTTTAAATCACTTAACTAATTGTTATATTCTTTTAGTTGCTTTAACTCATTCTTCTATTTTTGATAACTCCTCTCATGCAAAAGAAAGCAAGACACATGTCTTCTTCTCATTCGTTGCACATTCCTCAACTTATCTCCTCCATTGATTCTTCTGAATTATCTGGACCGTTGATTGATCATGTTTGAAACCTATATAAACCCCCCTGATCTCCTTCATTACCCCTCTCTCTGCGATCGTATTCTCAGGCATACTTAATAGAGCTTTGAGCATACACAACGCGTCGATTGAGCACTATAACGATCTTTTGACATTGATCTCTTGAGCACTTACTTGCTTGTTGCAGCCATGGCTTTGCGACTACATTGAGCAATCCACATATCTCCAAAAGGGAACAATACAGGTTTTGGTAAGAGCTTTTATTTATCTTTGATTTGTGATTTATGGCTTTTACTTAGATTCATTTCCTTTATGTTATTGAGTTTTTTTAGTTTTATTTAGTTTAGATTTAATCGATTTTTCCATATACACATTCTGGCACACCCGGTGGGACCCACTAATCCCTTTGTTTCTTTGAGAAAATTGTTTTTTTGAAGTCACAGTACAGAACAGTGCACACGACACCCCACAGCGCTTCTGGCCGGGTATTTGCGTGCTTCACCAGACACAGTCCAGCGCTTTTGGAGGTTCTGCGACGCTTTCGGCAGCGCAGCGCAATGCTTTTGGCCTAACAGAACGGCGCTCTCGGCAATATTCTACAGCGCTTTTGGCTAGATTAGGGTTCCGACCTTGTTCACTATTTTACAGGATTTTTACACCATCCATCTTATTGCTTTGTATGACAAGCTGTTGTATTTGTCAGACAAAACCTGTTTTTCTTGTTGGACATCCTAAGCTGATTTATTTAGGAATACCTTCGATTTTTGAGTTAATCCTTGGTGTTGTTACAGCTTTTTGAGTTCTTTAAATGATTGCAGAACACAGATCTCTCAGCTATAATTTCTCAGATCAGTCAATCAATCATGGAATTTTTTTTCTTTGGATCTGATTATTTTCCCTCTTTGTGATCTGAGATAGCACGTCGCTTCTGGTTATATTGTCTCACGCTTTTGGTAACATAGTTTCATGCTTACGGCTATTATTCAGCGCTTCTGGTATTATTATATTACGCTTCTGGTCTGCATCACAGCGCCTTCGAAAACACAGTGAAGCGCTTCTGGTTAATTTGCTGCGCCTCTGGTTATATTATACAGCGCTTCTGGTCTGTAATACAGCGCTCTGGGAATACAATACGTCGCTTCTGGTAAAATTGTGCAGCGCTTTTGGTTAAAGTTGATTGGTTTGTTGCTAACTTGTGAAATTTTGGTGGAACTAACTCACTTGTTGCAGCTTCTTATTACTCACACAGAGCCAATAGGTGTTTTCTTAATATGTTCATGCAGGATGAGCATTGAAGACCTCTTTTTGATTTATCTCACTAAGTCTTAGAAACACATTGCATGCTTAAAAGGATAATTGAACAAATCTTTTCTTGCAATCTAAGTCTTAGGAATATACTGCATTTCTTAAGGGACAATGGACATGTATGAACAAACACCTCAATTTTTTAAAGGATAATGGACATGAATGCCAAACACTTCATTTCATAAGGGACAATTTACAACTACAATCGTGTGTGTGCATAGCTTAGTTGCACCTTATTTTCTTATAACGGGACAATTGAACCTTTGTTTGACGTGCTTGCTTTTACTTTTTTGTACTTCCTTTAGAAGGGCCTGCTTTTGGATTGCGATTCATCCAAAAGGGACGACCCTAAGCAGAGTTTTCCTTTGAACCACTATATAAGAGGGATAAGGCGAAAGCCAAGTCCTAACCGACGTCAGCCTTACCTTGTGGTGCCAAACTGAAAAGAGGTGTACTAGCTCTTTGTGGAAACAATTTTCACATTGAGTGAAGTGTTTGAAACTCTTAGTAGGATTGGTTAAAGCTTTTAGTAGCTTGTCGCATTGCTCGTAAGGCGTTGGTCCCTCAAAGTCACTAAGAACCAATTTAGATAGAGACTACCCGACCTACTTCCGAACATTGCGGTAATCATCAGTGCAAGGGAAATCGATTTAAACCCTTAAGATACTCACCATTAGCTCCCTTGAGAAGAGATAGTATTCCCTTGGACATAAAGCTCTTGTGACCTACTTGAGCTTTCCAAGGGGAGGGTGAGATATCCCTACCTATCGTCTCTCGCAAAGATACTAAATATCCGACACCTTTATGGAATGATATTTTTATCGACGGAGTATTAAGCTGTAAGCTGATCTACTGCAATGAAACCTTGTCTCTAGGGATAAAAAGTGCTTGTTATTGATTGCAACTGTATTAGACCTGTGGAAACATTGGGCTTGTTTGGAGCCTTGAACATACACTATCTGTTGTGTCAGTCCTTGTGCCTTTTTTGACCACTTGTTTGCTGTGTTTTCTCTTGCCAAACCAATCCAATCAGAAACATAAAAATCTTGCCTTTGAAAAACATCAGACACTACTTCAGTGCCCCTGATATTACAGCAGCTCGCCTTTGGTAATACAGTAGATCGCCTTTGGTCAGCAGTAACCCGCCTCTGGCAAAACCCTACTTCAGCACCCTTGGTATAATAGTAGCTCGCTTTTGGTCACTGTAGCTCGCCTTTGGCATAGCAGTAACTCGCTATTGGTAGCTCAGTCCGTCACCTTCGGCCCACAGTAGCACGCTTTTGGTAGCACAGTCCTGCGCCTCTGGTCAAATAGTATAGCGCCTTTGGTCCAGTACTTTGTGCATCAGAGTTTATCTGTTTCTTCAAAGCGTCTCACAGATTCCCAGCATTACATTGTGTCCAGGTGAATCCCATGGTCACCACTAGGCTATAGCAAACCATGAAGTCTAGGCAAGTTGTCCCTAAGAAGCACAAGTCACCCCCTCGCACACCACAATCAGGTCGTCTCAACATTACTCCCAAGGTGACTCCTAGTACACCTGCGGCAAAACCAAACATTTCGCCAAACATGCCACACATAGATGAACCAAGCAATCCTCATGAGGATAGAACCCCTTTACTAAATGCGCCTTAGTATACCACAGGCTTGCCTCCGGATTTTGTCCTACAAAGTTATATCGTAGATCAAACCCCATCTCAAGAAGAGCGACACTTTGAAATAGGTCAATCCTCTCAAGAAGATGGGCAAGATCTTGATGAATTTATACAAGATCCTAGAGCTATAGCTGCCTTTGATAAAATCCTTAGTGAGAACCAAGATCATTTCTTTCGCTTGCTTGCAAAGCAAGGTGCCAAGTTACCTCAAGATTTTGATGTGTCCACTCTCAAGGAGAGCACCAAGACCCAAGAAACCATACAAGCGGTGCAAACCATGTCCACGGTGACTACGCCCTTACCTACTCAAGGCTCGCAGTATAGGAATCCCCTTTTCCAAAATCCAACAGAGGAGAGGCCCATATCACCGCTTTTGACTCCTATGGAGATCTATCAAAACCAACAAGAAACTCTCCAACATCAAGCAGAGTTAGCTAAGCAAGCCACCTTAGCTCGATCGAATGTGCAACCACCTCCTAAAGTGTCCACCCCAAGCGCAAGTGGAATCTTGGTTACCCCATCACGCATAGGTTTCCCACCCAATTACAATTCGGGAAACACTTATGTAGCCATGCAACAAGGGTCTCAACAAATGCAACCTCCTATATCATCACACCTGCATGTCTCTCAACCAATTGGAGTCAAGCAACCCCAACCACAACATTCTTCTACTCTTGTCCTTAAGCAACTGCAACCACAACATTCTTCTACTCTCATCTTCAATCAACCCCCACCGTCGCAAATCACTTCTACCTATGTTCCTCCTCCACAACGTTCATCCACGCTCAACTTCTTTCATACATTGCCTAGCCACTCTCAACATTCCCAACATCAGGTTTCCCAAAGCTATGTGCCACCATCACAACCTAATCAAACGCACTTTACCTTTCCTCCCCCTAATACGTTTCTTCAACCATCGCAAAGCCAGCATTCTTACCTGGCGCCACCTCCACCTTTGCCTAATCAAGGCCTCCAATTCCAACCCAATCTGAACCAATCGTACAATCCATACAATCCCAATCAATCTTACGACCCTTATAATACCACTGCACATGGCTTACATTATAATCTTCCATATGGGCAACACCAACCGCTTTTTGGACAACAGGAGATGTTACCCACCCCTCCCACGACTATGGAACTAAAGATTGCGGAGGTGCAACAACAGCTATCTGATCTTACGTTTGGCCACACCAAAAAGACCTTCTCTTTAGAGGAAGTGTGTCCCTATCCTTTTGATCGGTCGTTACCAATGATCCCTTTTCCTCAAAATTTCACTATTCCCAAGTTCGATAAGTACAAAGGAAAAGGTAACCCAAAAGACCATCTTAGGGAATTCTATCTTGCTTGCTTCGAGGTCTCTCATAACGACACATATCTTATGCGTCTCTTTCCTCGCAGTCTTGGAGGTCAAGCAATAGAATGGTTCTCACACTTACCTACGGGTATCAAGTCTTTTAACGAGTTGGCAGAGAAGTTTGCCACCCATTTTTATTACAACGCAGAGCATGAGATTTCCATGACGGACCTATGCAACAATAAACAGAAAAATGGGGAAACTTTCATTTCTTTCCTCCAACGATGGAGACAAATGGCTAGTAAATTCCCTTTCAAGATTTTGGAGAAACAGCTTGTTAGCATATTTGTGCAGAACCTCAACCAAGAGTTGGGTTTCCATTTGCAAATTCTTAGTGCTAAAACCTTCGATGAAATCACATACAAGGGTATCAACATTGAGAAGGCCCTCATTGCTAAGGGTGTGGTCAAAATCTTTAAGGAGACGAAAGATAGTACTTCTCATCAACAGTCGAACGATAAACCTAAATATTGGAACAAGAACAAAAACGTGGTCAACGATGGGGTGGTCGATACTAAGCATGTCCAAACGTTGCAAACACCGCTGCAACTCTCCAAACCAAGTCAAGCTCCACCTCAACAACAGCAGCAACAAAGGCAGCCTTATCCCAACCAATAGCAACGACAACAAGAGCGGCCCCAACAAGATTACCCTCCGCGACGTCATTTCACTCCCTTGGGAGTGCCCATCGAATCGGTCTTACAGCAAGCTTTGCAGAAAGGGCTCATCACCTTACCCGATGCTCCTCCTTATGGAGAACCTGTCTACAAAACGGCACGTTACAGAGACAATGAGTATTGTGAGTTCCATCGGAGCAAAGGTCATCGCACTGCGTCTTGCATGAAGCTTAAGCACCTCATCCAAAACCTCATCGACGGTAATTAAATCACTTTTGAGAATGAATCACCAGCGCAACACATGAACAAGGATCTCGATATGTACAAGGAACCATTCCCTCATCATGGTCCATCGCCTCCTCAGGATAGGGGTAAAGGTATCAATCACGCTTCCACGTCTTTCGATTCCATTGTAGGTCTTTTTGAAGAGAGTCGAGTGTCTACCCTCACCATCAAAGGCAAATCTACGGATTGTGCTGTTACTACTCGTCGAGGTCATGTCACCATCTGTGTGCCTACACCTAGACTTCCGGTTCAGTCTGATTATAATCTTGTCGAACATCTAGGGAAAACACCAGCACAGATCTCTATTTTGGACCTTCTACGGTCATCACCTGCACATAGAGTGGTGCTAGAAAAATCCCTCCAAGAGTCTTCCATTCCTAACAACATAGCAGTCACCGATTTCCAAGCTATAGTGGGTAATATTGCTTCGCCTTACAACGTGGTCTTCTCTGAGAAAGGCCTCCCCTCCCATGATCCTTGTCACAATGATGCCCTGCATATTGAGGTTCTCATCCATAAGCGCAAAATTAAACGTATACTCATAGATGGTGGTGCTGGTCTCAACATCTATTCTTTAAAGTTACTAAAGCAATTGGGATACTCTGAGGATCATGTCAACATTGATCATAGTATTACAATCAAGGGGTATGATGATGCAGAACGCCGTTTAGAAGGTGTTATTCACTTGCCTATACAACTGGGTCCTGTCATGCTTGAAACCAGGTGTCAAGTTCTTGATATTGAGCTGCCTTACAACATTATCCTAGGTCACCCATGGATCCATGCAATGAAAGCTGTTCCTTCCATGTACCATTAGTCTCTAAAGTTCCCCTACAATGGTACAGAGATCACCATCCCAGGAGATCCTAATCCTTTTGAATTTTGCTGTGTCTTACAAGGAAGCTATAAGAATTGCAACCAAGTGCCTAAAAATGACAAAGCCCTTGAATCCCCTCTCTATGTTGACCCTGAAACTCTCACGCAAGCCTCTACAAGTGAACCTACACCCCTCCCCAAAATCACAGCTCGCATCCGAGATATAGGCTTTGGCACTTATGATATCTCAGAATCTTGTTGTGTAGGGCGGATGCCTCTATCTCCAAAGTCTTACGGCCAACCACCCATTGCCAAAGTTACCAAAAAAGCAACTATTCCTCCCCCAACATTCCTAACCCAATTCCAACATGGGCGGTTATTGGAAGAGGAAACCATTGAGGACATCTCTTCTTGGCTCTACAAGGAAAAAGAACTAGTCACGATACCAGTCAAGCAATATGGCAATGGCTTAAGGATAGTGAAAAACATGGGCTATAAAGGCAAAGGTGGCCTTGGGAAATAGAATCAAGGCACTATGGAGCCCATTGTGGTAACAAAGAAGCTAGACAAGAAAGGATTAGGATTTGGTAAGAAGGTACCACGCGCCTCGAACATCGAGTATATCCTCGACGAGGTAGCTGACACTTTTCCCACCGATACGACGTCTACAGAGGATATCATCGATGACTCTTCCCTCCACATGACCAATCTATTCACAGAATCCTCCATTTTTACACTATCCTCCGTCTCCTTAACTTCCACCACTAGCACCCAGAATGTCACGCTTGTCTACCCTGAACTTATCGATTGGGACCAACAAGGAGCCCCCGTTATAGATGTATTTCAGAATGACGAAGCTCTAGCTGAGTTCATGGGACTTCGGGAAGGTATCCCTCTAGGCGATCACAAAGCAGGTTTTGTAATGGAACTAGAGCCCACGGCTTATTTTGGTGAGAATGCCAAATCCTCCAGTCGCAAAAGTGCAAATAAAGAAAGATCTTTAGGTGAAAACCACACTGTGGCACCTCCTGATCACAAAATAGTAAAAATAAAGGACGTATCCAAAGGTGAAAACCCAACTGTGGCACCTGAGGATGGAGGATTTGACCTTCCCCTACCATCTAAGTATCAAGAGAAATCAGCTCTCCTAGTGGAAGATTCTACAGAAATAAATCTGGGCATAGAACAAAATCCAAAGACCACATTCCTAGCGGCATCATTATCTGACATAGAGCACAGAAATCTTAACAACTTCTTCTTGCAATGAACCATCAACTTTGCATGGACCTATGCAGATATGCCAGGGCTAGACCCTAAGTTGGTAGTTCATTATCTCACAGTTGATCCCAAAGTGAAACCAGTCAAACAGAAGTTGAGAAAGATGCACCCATAAATAGCTCTCTTAGTGAAGGTGGAAATACAGAAGCTATTAGATGCAAAGTTCATACGACCCATTGACTATTCAGATTGGGTCTCAAACATTGTACCCGTATCTAAACCCAATGGGCGCATCCGCATGTGTAATGATTTCAGAGATCTCAACAAAGCATGTCCTAAAGATGACTTTCCACTACCAAACATTGACATTATAGTGGACTTGACAGCAGGTCACGAGATGCTTTCTCTCATGGACGGATTCTCGGGTTACAATCAGATAAGGATAGTTGAAGAAGATCAACATAAAACAACCTTTACTTGTCCTTGGGGCAATTATTGTTGGTGTGTCATGTCGTTTGGTCTGAAGAATGCAGGAGCAACCTATCAGAGAGCAATGACAGTGATATTTCATGACCTCTTTCATCACATCATGGAAGACTATGTTGATGATATATTGGCTAAATCTTCTAGGGCGGATCACATACAGGTCCTCGGACAGATCTTTGACAGGCTTGAAAAATACCAAGTAAGACTCAATCCAAAAAAGTGTGTATTCGGTGTAACATCAGGAAAGCTATTGGGATACATCGTATCTCGTAGAGGCATCGAAGTGGATCCAGCGAAAGTAAAAGCTATAGTGGAGATGCCTCCACCAAAGAACCTAAAAGCATTAAGGAGCCTCCAAGGATGGTTACAGTCCATCAGGTGTTTTATCTCACAACTAGCAGATAAATGTCAACCCTTTCAACACTTGCTCCGAAAGGATGTCTCATTTCGATGGGACAACAAGTGTCAAGCAGCGTTTGATCAACTTAAAGAGTATCTAGCTACACCTCCTGTATTGGTTCCACCAGTTGCGGATAAACCATTGATCTTATACATTTCCACTACAAACTCGGCCTTAGGGGCCTTGCTAGCACAGAATGATGACACAGGAAAGGAGCATGCAATTTATTACATTAGTAGAACCTTGGTGGGATATGAGCTCAATTATTCACCAATGGAAAGGGCTTGTTTAGCAGTAGTGTTTGCCTCCCAAAAGTTGCGGCATTACATGCTGAACCAACACACAAATCTGATAGCCAAGATTGATCCCTTGAAGTATCTACTAGCAAAAGCAGCTCTCACAGGCAGACTAGCTAAATGGGTTATGATCCTTAGTGAGTTCGACATTGAATACACAGATCGCAAAGCAATTAAAGGGCAAGCCCTCGCGGATCAACTAGCAGATGCACCTATGAAAGATACACATCCTATGGTAGTAGACTTTCCTGATGAGAATCTATTCACTCATTCTAACTCCATAATGTGGAAGTTGTACTTTGACGGTTCTTACACACAGCATGGATCAGGAGCCGGCATCTTATTTGTTACACCTCAGAATGACTATATTCCTAAGTCATATCGGCTTGCATTCCCTTGCACCAACAACATAGCCGAGTATGAAGCACTCCTGATAGGTCTCAATACAACAGTTCAATGGGATATTACAGAATTACAAGTATATGGAGACTCATAGCTAGTCATTCGCCAAGTCACAGATGAATACCAAACAAAGGATGAAAAGTTGGTCCCCTACAAACAACTAGTGGATGCCTATAAACCACACTTTTCTAGCATCACATTTGAGCAAATTCCAAGAGAGCATAACAAAGCTACAGATTCTATGGCTTCTGTAGGGTCACTGATAGACATGCCTGCAAATACACAGAAGTGTGAATTCTTGATCGAGCAATTGTTGATACCAGCCGTCGATGTTCCTGTTACTGAAATCATCTGCGAACTTGTTGGTCCCAATTCCCCATGGTACGAAGATATCTATGAATACCTTAAACACCAAACCTTTCCCCCTGACCTGTCATCCACCCAACGCAAAACCTTTATCCGTCGATCCTCACGTTACATCATTCTGCGTGATACACTATATCGCCGGAGTCTCGATGGTATCCTCCTACGATGTCTTAACGCGGAAGAAGCCGAAGCTACCTTACGAGACATACACGAAGGTGTCTGTGGCGCGCATTCTACCGGTCCTAATCTTGCTAAGAAGATACTCAGAACAGGTTATTACTGGCCTACAATAGAGCAAGATGCTGCACAGTTTGCTAAGAAGTGTCTACAATGTCAGCAGCATGGAGATCTGATTCACGCACCAGCTCATGAGTTACAACCTGTGACAACTCCATGGCCTTTTTCTCAATGGGGTCTCAACCTCGTAGGACAAATCCACCCTTCCTCCTCCAATGGCCACAAGTTTATCATTACCGCCACTGAGTATTTCACGAAGTGGGTGGAAGCCATTCCTATGACCTATATCACCGGTAAGCAAATAGACAAGTTTATTCTAAACTACCTCATATGCCGGTATGGTATTCCCCAAGCCATTGTCACTGATAATGGGAGACCATTCAAGAACCAAGATGTTCGTGCCTTATGCATACAATACAATATCCAACATCGCTTTTCAACTCCCTACTATCCGCAGAGTAACGGCCAAGCTGAGGCTTCCAATAAGACCATTCTCAAAATCCTCAAGAAAATAGTCAATGAAGCTGGTCGTGATTGGCACTTACAACTCAATCCCGCCCTATGGGCCTACCGCACTAGTATCAGAACACCAACTGGTGCCACACCCTATGCCTTGGTCTTTGGCTCTGAAGCCATCCTACCTATAGAGGTCGAGATCCCATCACTCAGAGTATCCATGCAGGACCTGATCGGCAGAGATGAGTATCGTACTTCCAGATTAGCTGAGCTTGAACTACTAGATGAGAGGCGCCTTGCCACGCTTAATCATCTCCATGTCTATCAAAACCGCCTCCGGCGTAATTACAACAAAAAGATCAAAGAAAGACAGTTTCAAGTTGGTGATCTTGTACTTAAGGAGAATCAGAGAAATCAAGCAGATCGAGAGAAGAAGGGCAAGTTTGAGCCTAACTGGTTAGGTCCCTTCATTGTGACAGCAGCATATGGATCAGGAGCTTATACATTAGCTACACCTGACGTCATTCCTCTAGATGAGCCACTTAACAGTGTCCATCTCAAGAAGTTCTATGCCTGATCCTCATAGTATTCCAAAAAAAAAAAAAAAAAAAACAAAAAATCCAAAAAAATCCGTCCTCTGGTGAAAACCTGGCAAACAAGCGCCTTGGATAAGTACCATAGTGAAAACCTGGCAAACAGGCGCTATGCGTAGAGTCAGCATCCATCGTCTATCGAGTCCTGTCTGCTCCTTGTCCAGTTCGCAACGCACCTCATCCATCTATCCATAATAAAACCATTGACTTTTGTTTGCATTTCCATATCCCTACCTAGTATAGCTTGGAAATTTGTCAGTGTCCCTCATCATCATGCCACGTCTTGATCTGTGCCTACAGTTAACACTGTCTTGTCCTAGGTCAAGTCTTTCTGTGTCTTCTTCGGCAGTCACCCCTACAGTTTCCTCTACCAGAATGGGGGCAACTCTTTCCTTAGCTTTGGTCTAGGATTGGTTCCTTGTTCGTGGTTCGCAACGCATACTTCAATCTTTTTTCATTTCCACAGGTAACACCCTTTAACGGACACATCGCTCCTACGATAAGGATGTTATCTTCTCAATATTTTTCCCCCTTCATCACACTAACCAGAACTACATATTATCATCTTCTCAGTCTTAAAGTACCTTGATCCCATGGATATGGGTATGTAGGCAGTCTGGATTACGAAGGAAGTATCTAGTACTCAGGTACATAAGATCCCCTCTTCTCAACCCTTTTCCCACATCATCACATCTACCAGAACTACATATGATCTCATTTTAATCTTAAGGTACCTTGATCCCATGGATATGGGTATGTAGGCAGTCTGGAATACGAAGGAAGTATCCAGTACTCAGGTACATAAGATCCCCTCCTTTCACCTTGACCCATTCATCACTCTATCCAGAACTACATATTTATCACGTTCATCTTCCATCGTAAGTGTGCCTTGATCCCGTGGACATAGGGTATGTAGGCAGTCTGGAATATGAAGGATGTATCCAGTACTCAGGCACACACGATCCACCATTCTCCACCCGTTTCAATCCATTAGCACTGTTACCTTTCTAGTCTTCCATTTTTTAAAATCCATTCGCCTCGACTTGACTAACTCAAGCAGCAAGCTAGCACATCATTTCAAAGCAAAAGTCCTTAACAAACTTGAAGCAAAGAGGCCTACTTCCAGAGTCATCTACTGTCCTGCATACCGATTGCCAACATAAAGCTAAGTACCGCTTAACCAAGCCCTAGATCCACAAGCTTGTCTTCTACGAAGTGTTCCATTGTTGAGACCAACACACGCGTCTCCTACGGCATGTGGCATTTCCTGCAGCAAGGCATTGTCTTTTTAGGTAGATAGCACCCTTTAACGGACACAGAGTTCCTACGATAAGGCTGTTATCTTTCCTATCCAATCTATCCTGAGCAACCTCTTTGGCAAGAGAATATGTTGGCTGTATGTTTACTTTGAAGTCAGTCAATTTGTGTTATGGTTTATCTTTTGTTCCTTATCCATTACCTACTCAAGACTACCTTGATTTATCTATAATCTTGGTATGTTGCGATGCAGTATGGATTGGGGGCATAGTCATTGCTTTCTATGTGCCGTGTTTGAGGAATGACCTTTAGTATCTTTCTTAACATTATATTTATCTTGTGTGTGTTACGACCTAGCATCTTACATATTAATAATTCTTCTTGCATTTACATGTATTGAAGTTTATTTTATGTTCAAGACTATGGCTTATTCACATGTTCCAACAAGGTCATATTATGTCTAAGGGGATCTAAGTTCAAACCGCTTGCTTGCAAAGTCAACGTCCACGCACTCGGATATTATTGCACCTTGGTCTTTTAGACCTTGGTTGCGAACTATCCACGTGCTATATCAAAATAAGGATTGCTCTTTATAAACAAATGTGAAACCATTGCAACAAGCTCATCCATTTACACCATCCATTTTTCCATGGCCTTATATAGTTTTCCAGCAAAGATCAATCAACAGTCTTTCTCTCGTGTTCTATTCTATCTCTAATTTCTTCTACCTAACCTCGTCTATCTCCAACAAAATCTTCTAGTCGAGTGTCAACACAGTTCTTCTGTCGCTTCCCTATCTTTCCTCTCGAGGGGGCACCCTACGCCAGCTATGCTGGGGCAACTAGCATACGCTGGGGCAACCACCTACACTGGGGCATCAATAAAATTGTATTACATCTTCAACAATCATTTTCTTTGACGCAACGCTGTAAACTGTATTGCATCAAAGAGGGGCAAAATGTAGACACCCTAAAATGACTGTGTCGTCAAATCACTTGCATTTCATAATCTGTATAATCACCTGCATTTCAATGTTAATTAAATAATCTAATTATTTAATTAATTTCATCAAATTCTTCTAAATCTCCTAAATTTGACATTAATTAAATAAATCCTCGTTATTTAATTAATTAAATTAAATTCCTCTATATTCTTCTACAATTAAATAATTTCAATTATTTATTTAGATCATTATCCTCTTTCCAAAAATCATATCCACATTAATTAAATAAATCTAATTATTTAATTAATTCAACAAATTCCCTCTTATCTAAAATTAAATAATTCTTAATTATTTAATTAAATCAAAATCATTCTTCCAAAATCATGCACAACAATTAAATAAATTTATTTATTTAATTTGCTTTCAAATCTTCTAAATTAAATAATTCCAATTATTTAATTACTTCTTCCAAAATATCTTCTCTAAACTTAAATAAATCAATTATTTATTTAAGTTGCTTTTTCTTCTAATTTGAGTTATCTCTAAAAAAACTCAAGCTTTCTTGCTCATCAATTAAATATTTCTATATTTAATAAAGCAAAATATCTTCTTTTCTCATGTAAATCTCTTCTTCTTGTTTTAAATCACTTAACTAATTGTTATATTCTTTTAGTTGCTTTAACTCATTCTTCTATTTTTGATAACTCCTCTCATGCAAAAGAAAACAAGACACATGTCTTCTTCTCATTCGTTGCACATTCCTCAACTTATCTCCTCCATTGATTCTTCTGAATTATCTGGACCGTTGATTGATCATGTTTGAAACCTATATAAACCCCCCTGATCTCCTTCATTACCCCTCTCTCTGCGATCGTATTCTCAGGCATACTTAACAGAGCTTCGAGCATACACAACGCATCGATTGAGCACTATAACGATCTTTTGACATTGATCTCTTGAGCACTTACTTGCTTGTTGCAGCCATGGCTTTGCGACTACATTGAGCAATCCACATATCTCCAAAAGGGAACAATACAGGTTTTGGTAAGAGCTTTTATTTATCTTTGATTTGTGATTTATGGCTTTTACTTAGATTCGTTTCCTTTATGTTATTGGGTTTCTTTGGTTTTATTTAGTTTAGATTTAATCGATTTTTCCATATACACAGGTTTCTAAGTTCCTCAATGTACACTTGCTATGTTGTATGTCTAATTTTCTGCATCTATTCAACGAGAAGATTAAATTTACTTAGAATCAGATATAGGGAAAATGTGTGATATCAAGGGATTAATGAAGTATGGTCATAGATGATTCTCAATCTTGGATATGTTACTATAAAGCAGTAATATTTTTATTTGGGTCTTCTGGATATGAAGTTTTGTTGTCATAAGGAAGCATTTACAGTGATGGGTTTGACTCTGTTGCCCTAATAAAGCACTGATCTGAGGATTTGCTTGTCCAAAGGGTCCAAGAAGACAAACAATATAAAGACAAATCATACAAACCATTTCATGTTTTATTTTGTTTTAGGTTAGAGTCCTACATGTTCTCAGATTTAACTAGTGTAGATAATCCTTGAGAATATTGCCAATCTAGGGTTTAGCTTACAAATCTTGGTGCATACCTGAGAGCATTCTGCTTGAAGTAGTCAAAGATAAATCTTTTAGTTGTGAATAAGGGATACCCTCCTAGGTGCGGCAGAACCTGAAGCAAAGGGGAGATAGAAGAAATCTCCCACTCTGTTGGCCAAGTCTTCCATTAAACTTGAGCATAAGAAGTGACAAACCTTTAGAGTTTGATGTGTTCAAATTTGGGAACCAATAGAGTGAAAGGTACCATAGTGATGGACCTATCAAAAGGGTAAGGACACATGTCTTCAAATGTATACGATTTATTTTGTTGTCCTATTTGCAACCCTTGTGTTGGTTATTTTCTCTGAATCGGCAGAGGGTTTGCCAGTTTCTATGCACGAGCAGATCCGGCCAACAGAAATGGGAGGTTGCGTGAGTTGCCTCCCCTTCACTTCTGGTTCTGCCGCACCAAGGGGGGTATCCCTATTTGCTAAAGATGGAACATTTACTCTCCAAATGATAGAAAGATTTAACTTTGTAATAACAAGCAGAATACTCTCACGTGTGGACCAAAATTTGTGTGATAAATCACAAGGTTGGCGACGTTCTTGGACATATTTGTCTGGTCAGGTATGAGAGTATGCAGGGGTTCCTAATCCTACTCCTACAACTAACAGGTTGAAATTATGGAATGGTTTGAATTTGATGGGTTGGATGCAAGATAGGGGTTTTTGGATCATAACTACTTCACAACATCAGACCAGTGCCTATCTCAGGGGAAGGAGTCAAATAGACATATACATAAGAATGGCTTGCAACTAGCATTCGAGTTTCAAGGGGTTAGGACTGATGCTTGCCTTACAAACATCACCCAAGGATAAGTATTTGATTGTCCATACTTACAGATATCCCAGCTGACATACAATCTTCTCCATACCTTAACCTAAAACAATTTAATCCTCTCATTGAAAGGAAGTTAGAGATCAAGCATGTGATACAACAAAACTATATCCTAGAATCTGAAAAACCCTTAGCAACCAGATTCAAAAGAAGAAAAAGCATATAACAAGTGGAGACAGACAACAAAACACATGCAAGAAGCATTTTTCATATAAAATTGACACTGAAACTGAACATGTGTGCAAGATACATCACAGATGCAATACATAAACTCCAAAATGAGATAGAACAGCAAGGAAATGCTCTGTATTTCGTTATCTTTTCCCCAAAATTGCCCAAGTCTTCAACAATTAAAAATGAGTAACACAGCCCTCCTTATACAACAAGGAAGTGTACTCAACACATTAATTACAAGGCAAATAAAAAATTTGCCAGATATAATGCATGATCAGATTGGCACTCCAAATAATAAATGCAGCAGTAGGGGACACAACAGGAAGAAGCAAGAGAAGGGTGAGAAGTAGTTGAGCTCGAGCCCTGTGTCGCCGCTGGAAGATTTTCATCATAAATCAGGTACTTGACCATTCAACCACCGGCCCATGCCTATCCGCAATCCTGCCATAATGGCTCAACCACCAGTAGCTCCTCCCAGAAACAGTAACAGCGCACCCATGGAAAATTCCCGCTCAAAAAATGACCGCAAACGCAAGGAAAAAAGCCATCACCGAAGGTTCAAAACCCGACCGTCGATCTGAAAACCCATCACCAAGATCAACGGTCCCAAAATATGTATGAAGAGCCACCAGCGAATGAAATCGTGCCACGTGGGCACCCCATGATTCTATCGCTGGCCTTTCGCACCTTTATTTTGCCCTTTAAGCCTTGTATATGCATACCCAAAAGCATATATAAACACCTTATATACAAGTCGGACCTCAAATTTTATTTACTACACCTTATTCCTCCATCGAGTCCAGATTGCATGTCTCTCCTTTTGCATATCTTTGAATGTATAACTGCATATACATTCACCTCATACATACAAGGCGGATTTCAAATTTTAATGAGGCACTCGAAGTTGTTTCGAAATCCGGCTTGTATCTAGCCTTTGTACCTTCGCAATGTATATCAGCACATACAAGTGCCCAATATACATGCAGCGGACCCGAAATATTATTAACTTCATCTGATTTATCCCTTGGGTCTGGAATGTATGTCCTCTTTTTGTATATCGGCCTGTATATGCAAACATACAAATCCCCTAACATACAAGCAAGGAATCTTTTAGGATATGTGATATAGATTCCCTCTTGTATGTCGCCAATGTATGTCAAACATACATTCAACCTTGTATCTGCCTCTCCTGTATGCCGAATATACAAACCCGTTTGTATATACCCGTGGGCCCTACCACATGTATCTTCCCCACTGCACTGTAGCAAATGCATCTGCGCCCTTGTATATTTTTCAATGCACCATCACATGCAACCCGATATACAAAGAGGGAATATTCCCAAGAATTTGTGAAAGATTCCCCCTTTGTATATGCATCATTTCAAGCCTGATATGCATGTAAAATGCATACAACTCACTTTTTCAAAGGCCGATTGGGATTTTTGACCCACCAATGCACATTTTGACCTGTATGTATATACAAACACCTTTGTATATACAAAGACACATGCATATGACTGATTTTTTTGTATTTTTTAGCACTGCAGAGGTCAAAAGAGATAGAACCTTTTGGATTTTTGGGAAGGGGCCTGCATATTTAAATGCTTAAAACCTGATTGCTTATGCAGGCACCACCAGTGGCTCTGGCCTAAAACCCTAAACATAAATGATTACCAACATAGGCTCTGTCTGGTGACGCATGCCTCCTGCAGGCATGGTGAGAACCTCAGATCTCTGGGATGCAGACCAGTCCCTTATCCATTGGGCTACAGAGTCAAACTTGCACCAACCTGCATCACCAAACACACTTGATGGGCTAAGGCCACCAAGAAAAGAAAAACCTGTATCTCCCCTTATCAAACACCTTGTTTTCATCTGCATTCACTGGATCAAGCCTAGAGATACTGTCATGACCTACCCACAAACAAATCTTGTCATCTGCATATTCAACCCTCTGATTTAGCCTGTCACGGTCACCCCTATGCAAACAACCCTCAGCATCATGTGACATGTGGGTGTCATATTTATCAAACAATGCATATTCAAATGAAATATAACACATGTTATCATCTATGTTAGCATTATGCATTGCAAAATGATCTCCTAGCTGGACTGAAAAACTGAAAACACTCAAAGTCCACCATACAGCTAGGAACATCAGATATCATTCTATCATAAGCTGGTATATCAAAGAAAAAACTTTCAGATTCATATATGTGTAGATCATGCACAAAATCATCAGCTGCACCAAGCTAGAAAGAATCAGGCCTTGGCACCTCTCTATAATAACCTTCATGATGTATGTTGGCTTCTCTTTCATCAGGATGAGAACTAGAATCCATATCAACATCAGTGTCCTGATCTTCACCATACTCAAACAGATCCTCATCACCATATGTGTCAAAAATGGGTGATCTAGGTGTTTCAACTTCATCATGGTATGCCACTGGTTCACAGGCAGCAGAACATGCATCTTCATTACCAACGGATTCCCTTTGTAGAGGAGTATTAGCCTGTTTGCTTATTTCTTCTCTATCCTGAGCACAATACTCACAATTATCTCCACAAACCCATTCAAACAGATGTTCATTGTTCTCCATAACCACATCATTATTTTCAGAACCAGACACCTCAACTTGATGATCAACCCATGACAACTCTAATTTGTCACATAGAGGATCAAAACGGCAGATAACAGGTTTAGCCTTCTGACTGGCAGACACAATAGGGTTATTGCTATTTAACTGGGCCTGCCTAGCCTCTAAGAATATCAACCTATTTTTTATCTCTTCTATTCTTTTATTCAACATTTCATCCCCCTCTTGACTGAGTATGGGTGAATACAAATTTGGATTTATATAAATCTCACTCTTAGACATCCTTTGTTTGCCTAAGACCTAAGGCTTCCCCTAGCATCTAACTTATGCAATAAAACAACAAATACAAGTGGGAGGAAACCAAGTACCTTGTCTCATCCAGATGCTGGAATCTGAACAAAACATTCTTTTATCACAACAACATACATCAACCTTTCATGTGCACTTAAATCTTATACAGAGTCGCCACCTCTCTAGAGAGGACAAAATTTTCAAACAATTGAAAGCTCATCAAATATGTTTCTGAGTTCATTCCACCAGCAGAGCACCATCATTCGCATGAAAGAACCAGATATGCAACAATGATTTCACATTATTTGACTCTTGTCCCCAGCAGAGTCGCCAAAATCTGTTGGTGACTCGGATGGGCACACAGATACTATTCTTTTTTATTAACTCCCCAGTGGTGTCGCTAATTCTATTGCGACTCAGATGGGCAAAACTTCACTAGAGTTTGCAGGATAACACTTTCGAATCACGTCCCCAGTAGAGTCGCCAATTCTGTTGGTTATTTTCTCTGAATCGGCAGAGGGTTTGCCAGTTCCTATGCACGAGCAGATCCGACCAACAAAAATGGGAGGTTGCGTGAGCTGCCTCCCCTTCACTTTTGGTTCTGCCGCACCAAGGGGGGTATCCCTATTTGCTAAAGATGTAACATTTACTCTCCAAATGAAAGAAATATTTAACTTTGTAATAACAGGCAGAATACTCTCATGTGTGGACCAAGATTTGTGTGATAAATCACAAGGTTGGCAACGTTCTTGGACATATTTGTCTAGTTAGGTATGAGAGTATGCAGGGGTTCCTAATCCTAGTCCTACAACTAACAGGTTGAAATTATGGAATGGTTTGAATTTGATGGTTTGGATGCAAGACAAAGGTTTTTGGATCATAACTACTTCACAAGATCAGACCAGTGCCTATCTCAGGGCAAGGAGTCAAATAGACATATACATAAGAATGGCTTGCAACTAGCATTCAAGTTTCAAGGGGCTAGGACTGATGCTTGCCTTACAAACATCACCCAAGGATAAGTTTTTGATTGTCCATACTTACAGATATCCCAGCTGACATACAATCTTCTCCATACCTTAACCTAAAACAATTTAATCCTCTCCTTGAAAGGAAGTTAGAGATCAAGCATGTGATACATCAAAACTATATCCTAGAATCTGAGAAACCCTTAGCAGCTAGATTCAAAAGAAGAAAAAGCATACAACAATTGGAGACAGACAGCAAAACACATGCAAGAAGCATTTTTCATATAAAATTGACACTGAAACTGAACATGTGTGCAAGATACATCACAGATGCAATACATAAACTCCAAAATGAGATAGAACAGCAAGGAAATGCTCTATATTTCATTATCTTTTCCCTAAAATTGCCCAAGTCTTCAATAACTAAAAATGAGTAACTCAGTCCTCCTTATACAACAAGGAAGTGTACTCAACACATTAATTACAAGGCAAATCAAAAATTCGCCAGATACAATGCATGATCAGATTGGCGCTCCAAATAATAAATGCAGCAGCAGGGGACACAACAGGAAGAAGCAAGAGAAGGGCGAGGAGTAGTTGAGCTCGAGCCTTGTGCCGCTGCTGGAAGATTTTTGTCATAAATTAGGTACTTGACCGTTCAACCACTGGCCCATGCCTATCCGCAATCTTGCCATAATGGGTGAACCATCGGCAGCTCCTCCCAGAAATAGTAACAATGCACCCATGGAAAATTCCCGCCCAAAAAATGACCGCAAACGCAAGGAAAAAAGCCATCGCCGAAGGTTCAAAACCCGATCGTCGATCTGAAAACCCATCGCCAAGATCAACGGTCCCAAAATATGTATGAAGAGCCACTAGCCAACGAAATCGTGCCATGTGGGTACCCCATGATTCTATCGCTGGCCTTTCGCACCTTTATTTTGCCCTTTTCGCCTTGTATATGCATACCCAAAAGTATATCCAAACACCTTATATACAAGTCAGACCTCATTTTATTTACTGCACCTTATTCCTCCATCGAGTCCAGATTGCATGTCTCTCCTTTGACATATCTTCGAATGTATAACTGCATATACATTCGCCTCATACATACAAGGCGGATTTCAAATTTTAATGAGGCACTCAAAGTTGTTTTGAAATCTAGCTTGTATCTAGCCTTTGTACCTTCGCAATGTATATCGGCACATACAAGTGCCCAATATACATGCAGCGGACCTGAAATATTATTAACTTCATCTGATTTATCCCTCGGGTCTGGAACGTATGTCCTCTTTTTGTATATCGACCTGTATATGCAAACATACAAATCCCCTAACATACAAGCAAGGAATCCTTTAGGATATGTGATATAGATTCCCTCTTGTATGTCGCCAATGTCTGTCAAACATACATTCAACCTTGTATCTGCCTCTCTTGTATGCCGAATATACAAACCCGTTTGTATATACTCGCAGGCCCTACAACATGTATCATCCCCGCTGCACTGTAGCAAATGCATCTGCACCCTTGTATATTTTTCAATGCACCATCACATGTAACCCGATATACAAAGTGAGAATATTCCCAGGAATCTGCGAAAGATTCCCCCTTTGTATATACATCATTTCAAGCCTGATATGCATGTAAAATGCATACAACTCACTTTTTCAAAGGCCGATTGGGATTTTTGACCCGCCAATGCACATTTTGACCTGTATGTATATACAAACACCTTTGTATATACAAAGACACATGCATATGACTAATTTTTTGCATTTTTTAGCACTGCAGAGGTCAAAAGAGATAGAACCTTTTGGATTTTTGGGAAGGGGCCTGCATATTTAAATGCTTAAAACCTAATTGCTTATGCAGGCACCACCAGTGGCTCTGGCCTAAAACCCTAAACATAAATGATTACCAACATAGGCTCTGTCTGGTGACGCATGCCTCCTGCAGGCATGGTGAGAACCTCAGATCTCTGGGATGCAGACCAGTCCCTTATCCATTGGGCTACAGAGTCAAACTTGCACCAACCTGCATCACCAAACACACTTGATGGGCTAAGGCCACCAAGAAAAGAAAAACCTGTATCTCCCCTTATCAAACACCTTGTTTTCATCTGCATTCACTGGATCAAGCCTGGAGATACTGTCATGACCTACCCACAAACAAATCTTGTCGTCTACATATTCAACCCTCTGATTTAGCTTGTCACCGTCACCCCTATGCAAACAACCCTCAGCATCATGTGACATGTGGGTGTCATATTTATCAAACAATGCATATTCAAATGAAATATAACACATGTTATCATCTATGTTAGCATTATGCATTGCAAAATGATCTCCTAGCTGGACTAAAAACTAAAAACACTCAAAGTCCACCATATAGCTAGGAACATCAGATATCATTCTATCATAAGCTGGTATATCAAAGAAAAAACTTTCAGATTCATATATGTGCAGATAATGCACAAAATCATCAGCTGCACCAAGCTAGAAATAATCAGGCTCTGGCACCTCTCTATAATAACCTTCATGATGTATGTTGGCTTCTCTTTCATCAGGATGAGAACTAGAATCCATATCAACATCAGTGCCCTGATCTTCACCATACTCAAACAGATCCTCATCACCATATGTGTCAAAAATGGGTGATCTAGGTGTTTCAACTTCATCATGGTATGCCACTGGTTCACAGGCAGCAGAACATGCATCTTCATTACCAACGGATTCCCTTTGTGGAGGAGTATCAACCTGTTTGCTTATTTCTTCTCTATCCTGAGCACAATACTCACAATTATCTCCACAAACCCATTCAAACAGATGTTCATTGCTGTCCATCACCACATCATTATTTTCAGAACCAGACACCTCAACTTGATGATCAACCCATGACAACTCTTATTTGTCACACAGAGGATCAAAAGGGCAGACAAGAGGTTTAGCCTTCTGACTGGCAGACACAATAGGGTTACTACTATTTAACTAGGCCTGCCTAGCCTCTAAGAATATCAACCTATTTTTTATCTCTTCTATTCTTTTATTCAACATTTCATCCCCCTCTTGACTGAGTATGGGTGAATACATATTTGGATTCATATAAATCTCACTCTTAGACATCCTTTGTCTGCCTAAGACCTAAGTCTTCCCCTAACATCTAACTTATGCAATAAAACAACAAATACAAGTGGGAGGAAACCAAGTACCTTGTCTCATCCAGATGCTACAATCTGAATAGAACATTCTTTTATCACAACAACATACATCAACCTTTCATGTGCACTTAAATCTTATACAGAGTCGCCACCTCTCCAGAGAGGACAAAATTTTCAAACAACTGAAAGCTCATCAAATATGTTTTTGAGTTCATTCCACCAGCAGAGCACCATCATTCACATGAAAGAACCGGATATGCAGCAATGATTTCACATTATTTGACTCTTGTCCCCAGCAGAGTCGCCAAAATCTGTTGGTGACTCGGATGGGCACACAGATACTATTCTTTTTCATTAACTCCCCAGCGGAGTCACCAACTCTGTTGCAACTTAGATGGGCAAAACTTCAACAGAGTTTGTAGGATAACACTTTCGAATCACGTCCCCAGTAGAGTCGCCAATTCTGTTGGTTATTTTCTCTGAATCGGCAGAGGGTTTGCTAGTTCCTATGCATGAGTAGATCTGGCCAACAAAAATGGGAGGTTGCGTGAGCTGCCTCCCCTTCACTTCTGGTTTTGCCGCACCAAGGGGGGTATCCCTATTTGCTAAAGATGTAACATTTACTCTCCAAATGATAGAAAGATTTAACTTTGTAATAACAGGCATAATACTCTCACGTGTGGACCAAGATTTGTGTGATAAAACACAAGGTTGGCAACGTTCTTGGACATATTTGTCTGGTCAGGTATGAGAGTATGCAGGGGTTCCTAATCCTAGTCCTACAACTAACAGGTTGAAAATATGGAATGGTTTGAATTTGATGGTTTGGATGCAAGACAGAGGTTTTTGGATCATAACTACTTCACAAGATCAGACCAGTGCTTATCTCAAGGCAAGGAATCAAATAGACATATACATAAGAATGGCTTACAACTAGCATTTGAGTTTCAAGGGGTTAGGACTAATGCTTGCCTTATAAACATCACCCAAGGATAAGTATTTGACTGTCCATACTTACAGATATCCCAGCTGACATACAATCTTCTCCATACCTTAACCTAAAACAATTTAATCCTCTCCTTGAAAGGAAGTTAGAGATCAAGCATGTGATACAGCAAAACTACATCCTAGAATCTAAGAAACCCTTAGCAACCAGATTCAAAAGAAGAAAAAGCATACAACAAGTGGAGATAGACAGCAAAACACATGTAAGAAGCATTTTTCATATAAAATTGACACTGAAACTAAACATGTGTGCAAGACACATCACAGATGCAATACATAAACTCCAAAATGAGATAGAACAACAAGGAAATGCTCTGTATTTCATTATCTTTCCCCCAAAATTGCCCAAGTCTTCAACAACTAAAAATGAGTAACACAGTCCTCCTTATACAACAATGAAGTGTACTCAACACATTAATTACAAGGCAAATAAAAAATTCACCAGATACAATGCATGATCAGATTAGCGCTCTAAATAATAAATGCAGCAGCAGGGGACACAACAGGAAGAAGCAAGAGAAGGGCGAGGAGTAGTTGAGCTCGAGCCTTGTGCTGCCGCTGGAAGATTTTCGTCATAAATCAAGTACTTGACCGTTCAACCACCGGCCCATGCCTGTCCGCAATCCTACCATAATGGCTCAACCACCGGCAGCTCCTCCCAGAAACAGTAATAGCGCACCCATGGAAAATTCCCGCTCAAAAAATGACTGTAGATGCAAGGAAAAAAGCCATCGCCGAAGGTTCAAAACCCGACCGTCGATCTAAAAACCCATCGGCAAGATCAACAGTCCCAAAATATGTATGAAGAGCCACCAGCCAACGAAATCGTGCCATTTGGGCACCCCATGATTCTATCGCTGGCCTTTCGCACCTTTATTTTGCCCTTTTCGCCTTGTATATACATACCCAAAAGCATATACAAACACCTTATATACAAGTCGGACCTCAAATTTTATTTACTGCACCTTATTCCTCCATCAAGTCCGGATTGCATGTCTCTCCTTTCGCATATCTTCGAATGTATAACTACATATACATTCGCCTCATACATACAAGGCGGATTTCAAATTTTAATGAGGCACTCGAAGTTGTTTTGAAATCTGGCTTGTATCTAGCCTTTGTACCTTCGCAATGTATATCAGCACATACAAGTGCCCAATATACATGCAGCGGACTCGAAATATTATTAACTTCATCTGATTTATCCCTCGGGTCCGGAATGTATGTCATCTTTTTGTATATCGGCCTGTATATGCAAACATACAAATCCCCTAACATACAAGCAAGGAATCTTTTAGGATATGCGATATAGATTCCCTCTTGTATGTCGCCAATGTATGTCAAACATACATTCAACCTTGTATCTGCCTCTCCTGTATGCGGAATATCTAAACCCGTTTGTATCTACCCACGGGCCCTACCACATGTATCTTTCCCGCTGGACTGTAGCAAATGCATCTGCGCCCTTGTATATTTTTCAATGCACCATCACATGCAACCCGATATACAAAGCGGGAATATTCCCAAGAATCTGCAAAAGATTCCCCCTTTGTATATGCATCATTTCAAGCCCGATATGCATGTAAAATGCATACAACTCACTTTTTCAAAGGCTGATTGAGATTTTTGACTCGCCAATGCACATTTTGACCTGTATGTATATACAAACACCTTTGTATATACAAAGACACATGCATATGACTAATTTTTTGCATTTTTTAGCACTGCAGAGGTCAAAAGACATAGAACCTTTTGGATTTTTGGGAAGGGGCCTGCATATTTAAATGCTTAAAACCTGATTGCTTATGCAGGCACCACCAGTGGCTCTGGCCTAAAACCCTAAACATAAATGATTACCAACACCTTGGATCATCTTTCTTACATCTTGTATTTCCTATGAAAAGGTATTTATAGGATTGGGTGGTGTGTGGGTTATGTTAAGAGGGGGAGATGAACTATATTGTGGATTAATGTAGTGTTCAGTAAAAGGTGGTTGTTGTTGATGTGATGATTGGGTATATAGTTATGATGTGTGGTTTGAGGTTTGGATATTGTATGGATTGATTGGTGGAATGGATGTTGCAATGTAGGGAGAAGGAATGGAAAATTGAGGTTGTTGAATTTTTTGTGATACATATGCTAATGTATTTTGGGTACGTTGTGCTGTAGCGATATGGGTACTAGGATGGATTGTATTTGTGGGTATTTTGATTCTTAGATGTGATGATGGGTTGGGTATGATTGTTTGTGAGACGAGAATGTAGCTAGAAATTGGTTGTGAACTTGATGTAGGATTAGAACCACCTCTTAAGGTTTGTTAAGGTTAAGGATATCAGATGTTTAAAGGGGAAACGATTCCCGTAGGTTGCCTTGTGTGGTGGTGGATGTTGAAGGGTTTTATTTTTTGATTTGGGAGGTGTCAAAATTAGGTGGTATCTTGGCACCATGTTTAACTAGTAATAGGAAGAAATTGTCTGGATCTGCTTTGAGGAGATGATCCATAAGATTTAAGTTTTCTAGATCTTGGGCATATTCTCAGGTTCTTGGTGAAAATTTAGGGTGGTCCTCAAGAATTGCATTTACATCATGTGGCTCATGTGGGGGCAGTTGATGTGAGATTTAAGAAGGGGATGGATGTGTGATTTCCTCTTGGGTACTTGAATTGAAGATGTCATTTAGCATTCTTATTGTGAATTGGTTTGACTCCATGAGTTTCCTTGCTTGTAACCTTGTAAATTGCATACAAATATGAGACCTAGTTTGATTGGGTGAAGTTTGTAAAAAAATTGGTTTAAGAAGATGATATGATGTGATAGGAGTAAGTGGTAGTGATGACCTAGGATGGGTGTAGCTGTGTTTAAGATTTTGGAATGATGATTTTGATTTGGAAATATAGTGATTGGGGATTTAAAATTTTAGGATGATGGTATGGATTTAGGATATGATGATTTGGACTTTGGGAAATTAGATTTTGTATTTTTGGACCAATATTTAAATAGGATAAATATGTTTGAAGGATAAGTTATGAATGATAACGAGGTGATATTAGATTAAAAAAAACCAAATTTGGTTCAAGTAAAATGTAGATCTTTTTTTGATTTATAGGATGATAAGGATTAATCCTCTATTACTTAAGATAGACAGGTTCCTAAGAAACAATAGGATAGGGATTGCCCTTTCTTACTTGGGATAGGCAAGTTCCCAAGCAAAAATAGGATAGGGATTACCCTTTTCTTACTTGGGATAGGCAAGTTCCCAAGAAAAAATAGGATAGGCAAGTTCCCAAGAGAAAAATAGGATAGGGATTTGGAGTCCACTAACTTAGGAGTCTCCAAGGATCCTAAGATAATTTGTCCAAATTTGATAAGGGCTAACTTGACAAACTACTTGAGATAGGCAAGTTCTCAAGAAAAATGCAAGTTAGGGATGAAGGATGAAAGATCTAGATTTGACTATAATCAAATTTGATTTAGGATTGATATGGATTTGTAAGTGGGTGATGATTTTGATTTTAATTAATGATGGTGACAAGATAAGTAGGATAAGGATGGTTGGATAAATATTCAAAATCTAGGTCCAAAATTAAGGGTTATGGATAGATGGAGATTTAAGGCTTTGGTAATGGGTATAAGTGCAAGGGAAAAGTGACTATTATGGAGATAGGAAATTTTATGGATGGGATGAATTTAATTGGATGTTGTGGTAAAATTATGGGATGAAGTCTAATTCCAAATCACAATGAATAGGGGGAAATAGAAATTGATTATGGTTTGGTGAATGATAAGAAGAAATGGTCAAGGTAATATAGAAATGACACAAGATTTGGATGTTGCAAAATGAAGATGGTTTTGGTGCAAAGATGGGTGTGATGGGTGATGTTAGGTCTATCTGAGGTCAACTAAGCCAAGATTCTAATCAGAATGGTCTAATTTCATGTTCTTCTAGGTCTAATTGACTCTTTTCATAACAACAATGAAAACGCTGAGATACTGATCGGAAGTGCTAGCTAGTGCAGGTGTTGAAAGGTAGAGAAAAAGCATTGGAAGGTAAAGTGCAAGCGCAAAGAGATGGAGCACAGGTGCTAAAGCAGTGAAAGTGCTAAAGGATAGGTCAAAAATGCTAAAGAACAATAAAAAGTGCTAAAGGATAGATCAAATGCATTAATTTGAAGGTTTGTTTGTGTTGGATGATTTGGAAAGAGATTCAAACACATAAGAAAACACAATGGCTTACTTGAATTTTCAAGGTGATAAGGATTATTGGCTTATACTAGTTTAACACATGAACACACACCAAGCACATGAGAACATTTCCTAATATTATTCAGGTGGGTGTGACTCCTAATGTGGGCCCACAAATAGAAATTAATCCATTAATACTATCTTCTTGTGAGGGATAGATAGGGATAGCCGTGTACATGAGAAATCCCTTACCAAGGAGTACCAAAGGATTCACCAAGGTAAGTTCTATCTCAACACATGGAAGTACATTGTAACTTCAGGGGGCTGTTCACATCCCTTGCACCACACTAGAAGATGATCGAGAGGTCTTAAAGTAGGATAAACAAGGTTTCTAGGGGATTCCTTGATATATGCTAGGTACTTTGAGGTACAAGTCCATTAATGAAGGGCTCGTCTACAAGCATGAGATTAGGAGGGCTTCTCCTCTTCTCTTCACCTCACAAGTCTCGGTACACCAAGGGTCTTGAGGCTTTTCTAGACACAACGATGGCTCCTCTTTGAGGTACATCTTTTACTCTCCCCTTTTGTATACCATGCCAAAACACATGGTTGAAGTCATCCCTTAGGGTGATAAATACCCAAGCAAGCCTCCTAAAGGGAAAGGTTAACGTTAGGAGCTTTTGATCTGCAAGATTGCACTAAGTGTAAGGAGAGAGCATACACACACTAACACACCTTAGGTTCTATTGTGTGGAAAAGAGTGATCTAGCCTAAGGAGTTAAACTAGGTCAAACACTCTTCTACAAACATTAGGAGACAAACCGAGCTTGGCTTCTACCCAAGAAGGAGAGACAAACTACAAGGGTTTTGCCCTTTTGTTATATAGAGATGAATCAACCAAGTCCAACCAAGGTCAAGCAAGAAAGCTAGGACAAATGGTCAAACCCTAGAAGACAAAGATCAACTTATAACTAACAGATGGAAATAGATCACAGAAAACCAAAAGTACAATAGAGATCAGGGAGCAGATCAGAACCTGGATCTAGGAGCAGAAATGTCAAAGACTAAGGTGCTTGGGTGCCCTATACCCTAGTTAAGGTTTTGCACAATCTCAGGGTATCACTAGGCTTGTACCTACCTACTATGTCTTCTTCCCAAAAAGCACCTTCAAAAACATATTTCTCCAACCTGTACACAAGGAAAGAGGAAAAGGTTGTGTTGTGTATGAGAGCTTGCTTTAATCAAACCCTGTGTTGGTGTTTCCACCTCCACTATAGCAATTATTAGATCCAAGAGTGCATGCCCTAGGAGGGTAAAGGCCAGATCTGTAATAATATGATAGAAATATGAATGAAAATGATAATAATTACCACAAGAGGTAAAACCCTTGTTGATGAAGATGACTCAAGATCAAACACTAACAAGGAGAGTGATGAAGAAGGCTTGAAACTCCTTTCAAGACCTACAAACAAGCTTCAATAGCATCCACAAGTAGATAACACTTCCAAGAATGAAGAATACTTTATCATAGCACACAATAGGAGAGCAAACTTGTCATTATTCATCTAGTTGTCATGTAGGTGTAAAATGAAATACAAAACTCCTTTATATATGCAATCCCTCTCACGACAAATAAAACTAAATAAGGCTAACAAGTATAAACTAAGGAAGTGTCCCAAGCCAACACTACAAAAAGGGACTAAAGATCCCAAATGGGACTAGGGCGCTCAAGTTCCCTAGGCCTTTAGCCCCACAAACTTTGGGGAGTATCAAATTTCATGGGCTTAGTCCAGTCCTAAGTTGATTCCATTAGGTTTATTCATCGAGATCAAGATTTAATCATTTTATACTAAAAAAGGTGTCAAAATAGGTCCCAATTAACAAGAACAACAATTTAGGTCCAACCAAGTGCTAAAATTAGTGTAAAATGCTAGTGTACATATTTTACGACATAACATTTAGCCCCAAGTTTAGCATGGGTATGAACTTACGTTCAAACTCACACTAAAGGATGGATTTTAAACACACAAACATAGAAGCCAAAGAATTATGCTAAGTTGTGGACTATAGTAGCCCCAAGCTTAGGATTCTAAGGTTGCAAACACATAAGTAAAGAGATTTAAAATGCACAAGACATTGCAACATAACTCACACATACATGGAGTACTAAAAGCATATATGTAAAAGACACGCAATACACGAAGGTAATACATGCCATACACAATGCATACGCACTTGACATGAAGCATACACATAGAGCATAAAACAAACACATAAGACATGAAGAATACATAGAAAACACATGGAAAACATGATGAAGACACATGTAGCACATGGAATCAAGTTCAAACACAATACGTCAAATAATATAACAAACATAAGAACACACATAGGAACAAACACACAAGGCACATGACTCTGATGCTAGCTTACTCTGTCACTAGGGATCATGTGAAAAGAAGTACCACTATAGATCACACACTAGTAAGGACCACCGAATTACTAGGTGACCATGCCAAGTCACATGAAGTGCACAGACTAGCCAACTATGTTGCACTAGGTGGCTCATGGACCAAAGAGGAAACATCACAGGCTAGTGAGAACCACTGAATCACTAGGTGAGTTCCACGCCAACAAGTCTGTAACTAAAAAGAGAGCATAGCACGATGTATGCCCCCACCTTAAAGTGATTGCTAACTCCTATCATGGAGCATTTTCTTTAAGGAAGAACAAACCATAAAACATGCACAAGAGCTTTTCGAAAGCACATGCCCAAAAAATGTGTTCCCAAAAATTACATCACACAAAGGAGTTGCCCCCATAAAAGGAAAATTGAGGTGATGCTATAGGCATGATACACAATGGCTTGTGTATTCATGGTATGATGTCGAGCATAGCAACAAGGTGCAACATAAATTAAAACATAAAAGAAGCAATAAATTATACTAAGTAATAACACAAATGGATCTACCTAACTAGCGTCAGTATATGAATGGTTGTACAAATAGGAGAATTATCAAGACTATATATATTTGGAACTATCATCATCCGCTAGTTAGTAGAACTATAGAGACAAAGGAAGAAGTAACACATGAAATCAAAATAAACATCCGTTGGGTCAATAAGGGAGAATGTTGAAACATTCTATGCCTTGCATCATCCCCAAAGTACACAACAACAACACAAATAATGACATAGAAGAATGATGATACAAATAGAGAGAATGTCACAACATATTTTGGTCCCTTTGTATCCTTGCACCTACAAGGCTGTCAAGGGTCATCCAAAGAGAGATTAACAGCAACAATAACAACATAAATAAAGTACCAAGCAACACATCACAGGGGAAAACAATCACATGCACTCATAACATAAAAGAAAAAGGTACCTCAGTTGTGAGTCAACCTAAAGCGAATCATCCTCCTAATCTTTCTCATCATTCATTTGGAAAAGTGGACAAGATGCAAGAGAAACTATAGCACGTGAGGTATAAGGAACAAGAGCCATACCTGTATTATCTTCACATTGTCTATCAGAATGTAGTACAATAGGTTCCATAACAGTTTGTGAAGGCTCATCTTTCTATATAGGAGACACAACAATGGTGGCTATCTCTTTCTCATCTGTTAGTGATAAACTCTTGCAAGGAGGGAGATTCTCATCTCCTACAGCAAGGTGAACCGTAGCACGATGATGCTTCTTTATTTCTCTTGTAAATCTTATTTTGCTTAGCTTTATTCGTGATGTTCATGAGGGGAATCATAGCATCTTCCAATGTGGGTTCCTTTTCCTCCTTTGTTTTAAGAACATTACAAGAAATAGGAGGAACCACTGAAGGTTGGGAGACTATAGGGGAAGGGTTCCTCAATGCAGGCTACTCTTCCTTCTCAACTTATGAAATAGGTGGAAGTACATGAGAACCCTCAAGTGGTTGAGAAACCTCAAGGAATAAAACACGTGCAATTGATTAATTTCCACTAGTCTCCATGGAGGCAGTGGTACAAAAGTAACATTGCAATTGTGGGGATGTTTGTTTTGTGCATGAAGGTTTCCTTGTTGTCCTTGAAGGGATGGAGAAGGGGGAACCTTGGCATATCTACCAAACACTTGGGGATGGGGAAAAATCTTTGATTTGGGCTTAGCTTCATTCACTACCTATGGGACAAGAGGAACTACTATGGTAGCCTCAGAAGATCAAGGAGGTTTGGGAACATCACAAGGAGGAATATTACTAAGTGATAACTCTGCTATTTTATTTACTTTAATCTTTTGATATGATAAGAAGAATAAATCCTCTCTAGCTCAAGCAACTCCAACTGGTTGTGGCCAGAAGTAGTCAAGTGTAAAATGTCCATTGCAAGCAATGAGCCAATACTGACTGTGATGTACAGCATGGACACATCCCTCAAATGGAAACTTTAACCACTTGTGAACCATAGAGGGGACCACCTTCATGGAACGGAGCCATGGGTGACCCAACTTCACATGAAATAAATCCAATGTAGAAATGATGACAAAATTAACATCCAGGGATCTTGGCCCAACCTTAACTTCGAGAGTCAAAGAGCCAAGAGTTGGAAGGATAGGCCCATTGTGTGGTCTAATTGCCATCTCTGATACGTCATAGGTATCTTGATGTAAACTATGCATATAGAGAAACTCTTCAGTTACTACATTCACCATGCATATAGGATCGATCATAGCACCTCTAATAGGTTTATCATTGACTCAAATAGTAATGTAAAGAGGTCCATCAGGAGCTTCAATAGTAGCATCATGTGGAGTGAAAGATATAACAAGTTCTGATTCAATAACAAGTTCTGATTCAACTCACTCTTTGTGAGGGCGAGCATCCACCATGCAAATATCAACAACATTAGATTTGTGATGAGGCAAAGGATCAGTATATATATATATATATATATATATATATATATATATATATATATATATATATATGAACATTTTGATTAGGAGCATCCATTGATTTGTTCCCTTTATCATTCACACTAGCCACCTGGATGACATTTGAGTCGATGAGGTCTTGAACTCCATGTTTAAGATGCATACATCTTTCAGTGTCATGGCTAACAGAGCAATGAAATTGACAAAAGGCCTTTGATTAAAAGGAAGATGATTGCATCTTACTTGGATTGAGAGGTCTAACTGGTGGAAAATTGATGAGATTGTTTTGCAAAAGTTGTGTCATGATAGCATAGAGAGATTCTGATAATTGTGTGAAGTTTCTTGTTTTCAGTTTCCGTTTGTAAGGGGCGGGAGTTGGGGATGATGATGTACAACCACATGTTTTCTTATGTTATTCACTGAAATTTCATTTATTTTGATGAAGGTTTTGTTTTATCTTTTTAAAGAATGATTGTGAGAGGCCTCAGATTGACCAAATGGAGCTGATGAGAGATTATACTCATATTGACTAACTGAGAGTCAATAATTATGAAGAGTTGTGCAAATATGAGTGAATGAATCATATCGCATCAACAATATCTTATCACGGATGTGAGGTTGTAATTTTCCAATAAAGATTCTTTGTACGTCAACATCTGGAATAGAATATTGGACTTGTGAGAAGAGGGCTTGATATCAACCCATGAAATCTGTTATTTTTTCTTCCATTCCTTGTTTGCAATGAACCAAGCCCGTCAAAGAGACTTGAGGTCCAATGTTCTCTTGAAAATACTCAAGGAAATTATTGACTAATTGTGAGAAAGAAGTTATAGAATTAGGAGGTAAAGAGAAAAACCAATCCAAGGTTGTGTCCTTGAGTGACCTAGGAAAGAGTTTTGCCAAGGTCGCATCCTCAAAGAAGAAATCACTACACATAGCGGTAAAGGTTGCCACATGGTTGTTAGGGTCCCCCTTCCCATTATATTTCTCAAATTGAGGGGTTTCAAACTTCTCAGGCATTTGAGTTCTTAGGACTACATATATAGTGTGTTGTAACATTAGGTTTAGGTGGACTATTGCTTATGTTGGCCAATTGTTGTTGGATGGAGGTCATATTTTGCAAAAAATGGTTTATGATAGGGTCAGAAGTTGAATCGGGTAGAGATTGGAATGAATTGGAAGGATTAGGTGGTGGTGTATGAGTAGCCTCTTGGAATGTGATAGGAGGTTTGGAGGTAGGTGGAGTGACATTTGGTGTGGAATTTATGTAACTATATGGAATGAAACTATAATGGTGAACAAGATTCCCAGTAGACAACCCAACACATGTGGTAGCATTATTACTTGGTTGTGTAGTGGTGTGAGAATAGTAGAAGTATAAGTAGGAATAGGGAGTGTTGGTATGGGTGCAACACTTGAGTCCCTAATATTTGATTAGAAGAAGTGACATTTGTGACAATTTCAATGCAACTAGATGTAGATAGAATGTTGCTATACACTATATGAGCAAGGCCACGCAAGACTTCCAATCCTTCTTGACCTTTGAGCAAAGGACTTCTTAGACTCCCAACAATAGGGATAGCTTCCTCATCTATGTGTTTCGAGCCTACAAATTGTTGGAAATTAGCCAACTTAGTGTCTAATCTCTGAATTTGAGCTTCAAGAACATGAGCCAAAAGGTCATCAATGTTGATGGATTCATGGAAGTTTGATGCTTCAAGAAGATGCGAAGTAGGGATATTAGAAAGAAGTTATGGGCCTTCTTGTGTGATAAGACTAGGAATTTGGGGTTCCAATGTATTGGTATCATCATTATGTAAAGCATTAGAACCCACAATTTGACAACTTCTTCACACAAGAACGTTAGAATTAGGGTACCAGGTCACAAAGCTCATAAAGCATCTACAAGCTTTAGTAACACACAAGATGCACCAATAGAAGAAATGAATGATGAATCAAAAGAAAGATTTGAGTTTTTGTTTAAATGAAACAATAATATACCCTTAATCAAATTGAATTCTACTCAAATCTACTTAGATATCAATAATGCCAATGCTTAAATCAAGCTCAAATTTCAATGCTTTTTTCAACATGCAATAACTCAAAATTGTTCCTATCTTCAATTTTCAATGCAAGATGACAATTGTAATATTGTAGAGAAATTAAAAATCAGATTTGGAATGCAAATGATAGCATCAAAATTTGAAACTAACATCAATCATAAACCCTAGATTGTAACATCAACTAGGTTTTCACAAAATGCAACTTTTTTGACAAATTCTAGCAATGTAAAAGATTCCAATGCATGAAATGTACACTATGAAATGATTAATTACTATAATACCAATCAAATTTGATGCAAAAATAAAAAAATTAATTCATGCTATAATGATCTATCCTTAGAGATGCAAACAAAGTGACTAATATGCTTTTTTCCAAGTCTAAAATGAAGTATTTCTTTTCTAAATTTCAAATGCAAGGATGCAATAATGTTTTTAACATCAAGAATGACAAGGTACAACAAATAAAAATTTACTTTTAAACAATCTATCAATGCAACAAGATCTGAAACAACCCTCAAATCTATAAATCCTAGGTTCAAAACTAGCTAGATTTTCTATAAATGCAAGGTTTCCACAAACCCTAGTTTTGAAACTATGCAAAATTTAACAATTTATGCATGCAAAATGAATAATGAACTCAATCCCAATTAGATCTAGGGTATTAAACAAATCAGATCTGAAAGGAGGATGCAAAAGTGCAAGAAACAACAGGTTCACCAAAATGTTGTGTGGAAAAGAGTGATCTAGCCTAAGGAGTTAAACTAGGTCAAACCCTCTTCTACCAACATTAGGACACAAACTGTGTGAGGCCCATATTTTTTAGCTATTTTAGTTACTCTAGTTTAGACTACTTGACTATGTTGGTTTGGTTTTATATACTTTATGTGTGTGGACATTTGTGTTTTTTATGCTTTGGACATTATGCTATATTGAACTCATGGACCTTATGTTTGTTGGTTAATAGATTTATCACTTCAGTTTTATACTCCTATGCCCACACCAATGACAATCTGACCAACAGTTGAGTCACTTGCAATGTTATTTGCAAGTGCTCCCTGCTTATTTTACAAGGTGCAACTACCTTCGAATAATGTGCAATGAATGAAAATAGGGTATGGTTTTAACTAGAAAGTAGAAAAGGAAAACTAACAACTGTGCATAACCATGACACATATGCGGTGGATTAATTCAGAATGAGATGAATGCGAAAAAATGACACAAAGTCCACTTATTCCACACCCACGAATGAGAACCAAGAAAAGAATGAGCAGCAAATCTTTGCAATAGATGAATTAATTTGAATTCAAAGATTCATAAATAAACATCCACACAATTTGGTATAATAGAAAATGCAATGGAAAGTGATTGCAGAGACACACAGAACATTTGCAATCTAAATAAAACATAAATAAATTCACAGATTTAAAAACATCTCCTTTATTTCCTCAATACAAAAATGAGTTCACAAACTCCCTTCCCTGTACAACAAACAGTGGTTGAAAAGAAAACAAACTGCCCCTCCTTCCCCTATTTCCCAGAACAATCCAAAAAAGATCCATTCTTTTGAAAGATTTTTGCAATAAATAAGCTTTCCCCCAAACGGACTTTTGGTTTCCTGTAACTGCTTCTTGGAAATGCCATTAAATGAAAAGTAAAAGCTCCCTCTTTTTGTAACTGTTTCTTGGAAGTTGGTGACCTTTCATATTCCTTTCTGAGAACATCTCGGTTTCTCTATAGTGACCTTCCTTCTTCTAGTGGCCCTTTGATTTCTTGATTTTATTCATGATTTGCAATGTGGTCCCCGTTTTTCACATATTTGTCCAATAATAATATCATCATTTCATCTGGGCCTTATCATATTTGCTACTTGCTCTTTCGGTATTTTCTTGGAGATAGTTCAACTGTCGGTTGATGAAAATAACAAATAGAGCCAAGATTTTATCACCATCAATAAGATCAAAACTCTATTTTTTTGAGGATGATATGTAGAAATAAACTAGTCTGATTGTGTCACCATCAAAGTTTGAACACCTTCTTTCAAAAATCTATTGGTTAACAGATTTACCACTTCAGTTTTATACTCTTTTGCCCATACCAATGACAATCTGACTAATAGTTGAGTCATTTGCAATGTTATTTGCAAGTGCTCTTTGCTTATTTTACAAGGCGCAACTACCTTTGAATAATGTGAATGAATGAAAACAGGGTATGCTTTTAACCAGAAAGCAGAAAAAGAAAACTAACAACTGTGCATAACCATGACACAGATGCAGTGGATTAATTTAGAATGAGATGAATGCGAACAAATGACATAAAGTCCACTTATTCCACACCCACGAATGAGAACCAAGAAAAGAATGAGCAGCAGATCTTCACAATAGATGAATTAATTTGAATTCAAAGATTTAGAAATAAACATCCACACAATTCAATATAATAGAAAATGCATTGGAAAGTGATTGTAGAGACACACAGGACATTTGTAATCTAAAGAAAACATCAATAAATTCATAGATTTAAAAATATCTCCTTTATTTCCCCAATACAAAAATGAGTTCACAGACTCCGTTCCCTATACAACAAACTATTGTTGAAAAGAAAACAAACTGCCCTTCCTTCCCCTGTTTCCCAGAACAGTCTGAAAAAGATCCATTCTTTTGAAAGATTTTTGCAATAAATAAGCTTTCCCACAAAGGGACTTTTAGTTTCCCATAATTTCTTCTTAGAAATGCCAGTAAATGAAAAGTAAAAGATCCCTCTTTTTGTAACTGTTTCCTGGTGACCTTTCGTATTCCTTTTTGAGAACATCTTTGTTTCTCTATAGTGACCTTCCTTCTTCTTGTGGCCCTTTGATTTCTTGATTTTATTCATGATTTGCAATGTGTTCCTCGCTTTTCACATATTTGTCCAATAATAATATCATCATTTCATCTGGGCCTTATAATATTTGCTACTTGCTCTTTTGGTATTTTCTTGGAGCGACTTCAACTATCGGTTGATGAAAATAACATAGAGCCAAGATTTTATCACCATCAATAAGATCAAAACTTTATTTTTCCAAGGATGATATGTAGAAATAAACTAGTCTGATTGTGTCACCATCCAAGTTTGAACACCTTCTTTCAATATCAATAACTTCAAAATCACAGGAAATTACATTCTCCCTCTGCATAAAGTTCTTGATTTGCACTTCTAGGTCCTCCAGAAATGGCAGTACGAAAGCAACTTTTCTATATCCACTCCATTGGCTCCATGTTCCCTCCTGTCTGATCATGATGATGAGTATTCAGAATATACATGAGTTGGTACTTTACTTGACTTAAACATATCTTATAGTTTCAAGCTCAGAAGGATCAATTATCCCTGTAATTCTTGAGCTCGGATCTTGCAATAAATGAGCATAATTATTTTTAAGACAAGTAACCAACTCAATTTGTAAGGAAGATGCCACAGTCTGAATCCATGAAACCTGCTTGAGCTTAGAATATAAAGCAAGCACTATGTTAGCTACTCCTATATCATTTGTGACTTCCATTGCACCCTCCAAAATCCTTGCATATTCATTCACGGATTTAGATACCTCCTCTTAACTACCTATGTTTTCCATCATTGTATCAGTCTTCCTTGGGCTTTTTATTCCATCGCTTGTCATTTTTGTATTTTTTAGTCTTTGTATATCATCTTTATGTCATTCTTATTTGTGTCTTTATTGATGAGATATAGGGTTTGAGAGCCGATATGGTTGCACATGTCAGATATACTATCCTTGATTCTTTCAATCAACAAATTCTCCATAATAGGCACCTCTACTGTCAAAATTTGCAATGATGTATAGTGTTTCAAATCTTGTATTATTTTAGGTTGCGGCAGCCTTCGATTTTGAGCATCCAACAATTGAATATAAAAACTTCCACAGGTAGATCCACATTTCTGTGAAGTTCTAAGCATTGTGCTTAGCAGGAAAAAGGTTATAACAAAGCAAGAGGGTGTTAGGGATTGCATGTAGAAGATATCAATTAAATGCAAATAAAGATTAAATAGAAGAATAAAAATACACAGAAATAATAACAGCGAGAGAAAAGTTTTAACGTGGTTCACCCAAACTCAGGCTACATCCACCAACATAGAGTCCAATATTATTATCCAGTAAATCAAACCGATTACAACCAGCAATCCTTGCAACTTAATACTGCTACAAAATGCTACAATACATCAACGGAAACCCTAACCCTTAGCCGCTTTTATCAAGCCTTATGTCAGTTACAAAATAGGGTTTTTTTTTATGTCAGCCAATAGAAAAATAACTCCTGACGCCTTTATAAAATAATAAAATTCGTTTGAGGTTTCACAAATGGAAATCCGAACATTTTCAACAAGATAAGGGCACAGAAGACTACCATTCACACTATTTCCTACAATGGCTCTTCTGTCAATATAATTAAGTATCTTAATTACATAGAACATTACTAGAAGCCTTTTCAACAAATTCCAATGTGTGTGTATCCTGCAATCGTGGCATTCCATGAGATGACAATCCATTTGATGTATCTATCATTCACACAATTCTCTACCTAAAATTGATCTCCATAAGGAATAGCTTGAAATGTAATGAGCCCCCGACGTATGCTTTTGGCGATTTGCATGTATTCCTGTCAGCACCAGTGATTCCCAGCTTGGCGTGGGTAGGGCACTATGTAATATCGCTCGATTAGCCAATCCATGCCAGGAAGAGCTTTTGTGTCGCAAAGTCACCAAAAATCCAAACTTGAGAACCTCTAGTTGGAGGTTGCAAAGTTTTGAGAACTATCGACGGGCCGACAAAGAAGAGTCGGGTGGTCGGGTATTTTTAGAACTTTAGAACCTATCATTTAAGGAGTTCAAAATTTTGGAAAACCCCCGACAATGAAGAGAGTCAGAGATATTTGAGGTTCCAAAACTTGTAAAATGCCTGACAACATGGAGAGTGATATGCAGAAAGTTCACAAAGTCTTTGAGTTGAACATAAATATTTGACTTTCACAAAGTCATTTATTCACTACTCTGGATTAGAAGAATATATCTTCACAAAAATTAAAATATTTAGAGCCTCCAAAAATATGTGACTTTAGTAAATTCATTTTTTAGACCATGGGATGTGTTTACTCACCTCTTCAAACCTTGGAAAAAAATATAATGCTCCGTCAAAAATTTATTCCATGAATAAACTTGAGACCTCTAGATAGATGTCTCCATATCTTTCACATAGTAGCTCTGTTTTACATGAAATTTGTACTGTAAGGTGATTGGACCCTCTTGAGCAAAACCTAGAAATATTTTAATCTCGAGCAACTTGGATATCATATTTTGACCTCATTTGTGAATCATCGTCAGAAAATGTGAAGTTTAAAATCTCTCAAATGATAAGGTATTTTGGCAGAAAATTGGGCACATTGGGTAGAATGCAGTTAGGATTAAGTCCATAAAAGGAATTTATACCGACTTGCATAGATTTTCAAAATTAATTGTTTTTGTGATTTGGCAAGCTCAATGGTGTATAAGGGGATGCACTGAAAATTTAAAATTTCCTCTGTTCAAATTTCTGGGCAACAATGTTATAATTGAACTCTATGGGAATTATATTTTGGAATTTATAATTTAACTTATGACTAGATGATTATTGGATTATTATTTATGTGTAAAAAAGAAAATTATTGGATGAATTAGATGCTTATATGATAGCCATTGAATTATGTGATAATGAATGAGTTAGAATAATTAATTATTTATATTATACATTTTATGTTTCTTAGGCTATATATTCCTTGACATATTGATATTCAAAAATGAAGTGTGTAGGTGGGTGGTCAAGATCTTTAAGTTTTCGGAGACTCCAAGAATCCATCATGTGATACCCCATTAACCTAGTCTAATTCGTGGAAGGGGTGAAGGCTAAAGTGTTATGTGTTTTAATTATTTATTTATGTGATGGCTATGGTTGTTTTATTTTTATAATTTAATTAAATTAAATTTTGTTATGTATGAGAGTTAAATTTTATTTTTATTTAATTTATTGTTTTATTATTTTGGGATGAAGATAAGGGATTTGTTTTAATTATTATTTTTTAATAAAAATATATTTTTGGGGAAAAATAAAGAAAGTTCCCATCCTTTCTTGTATTTTTCATTTTTTTTTAGTTCTTTGATTATTTATTGGGGAAAGTTGGATTTTTGGGAAGGACCTATTATTTTGGATGAGTTTTGAGAATTTTGAAGGGGAATTGGTGAGAATTTGGAAGAAGAAATTTGGCTTGAAAACTTGGAGGTGGAATTTGGTTGGGTATTGGAATACAAGAGTTTTATTCTAGTTTTTGGGCCCACCTTAACTTGGGGAGCCGAGGTAGTCCATTTAATCTTCTCTTTAAATTTTTTGTAAAACATATGCATTTGGTGTTTATGAAAGTCTTTGGTTTTTATGTGTTTTACATTTTCTGGTTATTGTGGGATAAGGGTTGTGTAGGGAGCAGCTCTCCCCGAGGGTGAGAGTCGCCCAAGTGTTGGAGTAGAGAGAGGCACGGAGTCTCTCTTGGGGAAGGATGGATTTTTCAATATGTGGTATAATGATGATTTGATTGTTGTTGTTGTTGGTATATTATGGGGGTGTGGTGATGAAATGATGATTTGGGGTTTGTTATTGTGATATTGTATGGAGATGTACATGGTATTGGGAGGAATAAGTGCTTTGTGGAGATGGAGGTTGGGTTTCTGTGAGTATGATATTGTATGGGTGTCGTTATTTTGGTTCCCCAAGAGGGAGGATTATCCCCTCGCTCCCCCTGTGATGGATCTAGTTTGGATCCTTTGTTTGTGAGTCAACCATTGGGATTTTGTATTTATGTGTAAATAGTCCTTTTCTGTGTTTTGGATTTTCAAGTGGTTGCATGTGTGTTTTCCCGTTCTTGGAGTCTCCTGCTTGGGGGTGGGATTGTGAAACAATCCCTACAGCAGGGTGGAGAGAAGGTCTTGGCCATTCATTCTTGTAGGAAAGAAAGTTGAAAAAATCTACATGAAGACTAGGATGCTCAAGAGAGTTTACTGTGATTTATTGTTCATATGAGAAGCTAGATGCTCTCACCTTGTTGTGGGTCACTATGGTGGTTTTGTAATTATTAGAAAAATGCCATTTTCTAAAGATTACCTATGTTGGTTTTCATATATTTTGTTGATGAGAAAAGTATTCTTGTTTGGGGGTTTTGAGAAAATCTGTATTACTCTTGGATGTGAAGTTTAAAATGGAATTGTAGTGTTAATGAATTTGATATTAGATGATATAAATCTGTGGTTAAATATTTTATTGGTTTTTGTATACTTTATTGCAAATTTGAAAATAAGCATATTGTACTATGGAGTTAATATTCTATTCTATTTTACTAAGCCATAGATTAAATTTATGTTTTGTAAGTGTATGCAAATATACATATAACTGTTTCCTTTTGAAATCACTGTTGTTATAGAACACTGAAATGATGAAATTATTGTATGAGAAATCCTATTGTATGGCAACTGTGGGCATAATAAATACTTAAGGTAAATCACCATATAAAAAATATATACATATATGTGTGTGTGTGTTTGCCTTTATTTGTTGTGTTAAAGAGTAAATTATATATATGTTATGTTATGCAGAGGATTGAATATCTGTGAGTAGAATTTTGAATGGAATGAATATAGTATCAAAATTATTTTAAGACTTTATTTTTTTTAAAGTTGTTGGTAGGCTCAGCCTTAGCAGACCATGGGAAGACCTGTGGCCTCCCACAAGCTCCTTGTCAGGCGGCTTGTGAGAGCCGTGGGGCTCCCACAACTGCCCAGCGGAGAGGCTGCTGCCCTCTTAAGGGCGTGGACCACGTCTCTTAGGCTACGACCAGTTTAAAACTCCTTTCCACTTCTTTTAAACAAAAAACACTTTGTTATCATATAGTTGCCTTTCATTCGATATTCGTTGTCTTTCTGTTTGTTGTTTGTCATTTGTAATTTGGAATAGTATATATATATATATGTCAATAATTCTTCCTTATATAGCTATTTGTAGATGATCTTCCCTATCCCTATGTTTGACCCATGTCTGCAATAGAAGATTTTTCTCTGTTCTTGAAAATTTTACATCTACACTCATATATAAATATAAATGAATATATGAATGCATTTTTGTAGATGAGATTGGTGTTAAAAGGAATTAAACTAGTTTTATTATTTTAAAATAAAAATGATTTAATTATGCAAAAAGGCAAGCTTTAGATATAGATTTAAAATAAATAAAGGAAAAAGAAGCTTTATGTTTTGAAAAATAGAAAAAGATTAGTTTTATTTCTTTATTAGGAAAATAAAAGAATTAGATTTTATGGAAACAAAATTTGTATATTCGTTTTTGAAAGAAAAGCTTGTTTTATTATAAGAATGGATTTGTTTAAATATATTTAGTAGTTTCTATTTTTAAATAGAAATTAAAGGATATAAATCATGTTATTTTAGAATTGAAAATAAGTGAAAGATTATAGTTGGATTTTCTCTTTTAAAAGCATTTAGTCCTAAAAGGAATAGTTAGTTGAAGTATAATTAGAAGTCTTTGTATTAAATGTTTTTGTTTATCATGATTTGTAAACTAGGATGTTTTATTAAATGGTAAATTAAATATGTTAGGCTTTATTAATTTAAATTAAAGAATTTGATTATGCAATTAGGACATTAGTATTTTATAAACTTTGGTTAAGATAGTATTTCGATGATAGATAAATTAATTGTTATTATTAAAATTAAACAACTTAGTGGCGGAAAATTTTAGGGCAGACCTTATAGACTAAGTTTAACGAAATATTTAAATAATCTTATGGGTTTTAACTTGACAATTGTCTTTTAGGACACTTGCAAACCAAAGAACTTTCATCATCCAACTAGTGCTTGACCGTTGCATCGAAGTGATCTTTAGGTAAACTTTCAATATAGTTTTCACATTTAATTTAATTCCTTTAAAAAAATGTTTCCACCATTTTTGCCCACTTGTATGGTAGACATACAGGTGGGCCTGATACGGGCATGACAAACCAAGCTTGGCTTCTACCCAAGAAGGAGAGCCAAACTGTAGGGATTCTGCCCTTTTGTTGTATAGAGATGAATCAACCAAGTTCAACCAAGGTCAAGCAAGCAAGCTAGGACAAATGGTCAAACCCTAGAAGACAAAGATCGGCTTATAACTAATAGATCAAAATAGATCTTAGAAAACTAAAAGTACAACAGAGATTAGGGAGCAATTCAAAACCTGGATCTAGGAGTAGAAATGCCAAAGACCAGGGCACTTGGGCGTCCTAGACCCTAATTAGGGTTTTACAAAATCTTGGGGTATTGCTAGACCTATACATGCCTACTCTATCTTCTTCCCAGAAATCACCTTCAGAAACATGTTTCTCCAACGTGCACATAAGGAAAAAGGAAAAGGTTGTGCTATGTATAAGGGCTTTCCTTAGTCAAACCCTATGTTGTTATTTCCACCTCCACTATATGTTGGGATAAGGTGCCATTAACCTTGTAAATCCCAATATTGTATTTATTTCCATTTATTATATGTAATTTGTAATTATCCACGAGGAGATGTACTAGTTTCACTGGTAGGGGTAATTTTGGAGTAACCGAAGGTAATTACGGAGTGACTTTTACTATTGGCAAATGTAAAAACTCAAAGTAAATGAGGGTAGGCATGCTCCCTTGGAGAATATACCATTTTTGGCATGTATCACAACTGTCATAATGTTTGGTAAGTGAATCTATGACAGTTGCAAGTTGTCATAAGATTATGAGATTCTATGACGCATATGATAGATATGTTAGTTGTATATTTGCTATATTTAGCCCAAGGTTCCTATCTTGGAAAGATACTCTTTGTGGAATCTATGATGGTTATGATGTGTCATAAGATGCTATAAGAGGCCAGATTTAGTCTTGGGCCCCAAACCTTTTGCATGGCTGTTTTTGGACAAGTGTAAGATGCTTGTAAGATGGTAATTAATGTTTATAGGTTAGAGAATCTTAGGAGAGAGAAGGTAAATGCCTAGAATAGAGTGGAAAACATTTCTATAAGTATTTGCCATGTATTTTGTTACTGTAATACAAATTTTAGGTACTCAGGTGTTGCTCAAATGTTGTCAGATTGAAGACTTGTGGAGAGAGTTGTGTAGTTGATGTATTGTACAATCTTGTTGAGATTAATACAAACTTGTGCCTCTTTCTTGGTGGAGTTTTTTAGCCACAAGGGTTTTCTCTATGTAAACACTATATCATTGTGTTGAGTTCTTCATGTTTGACATCTTTTCTGTAGTGGGTTTATGTTTTGTTACAATCTCCATTGTTAATGCACACTTAAGATTGTTGAAATTTATCTTGAATTAGATTTCCATTGAAGTAGTGTTGCTTTCATTTCTAACATTTGGTATCAGACCCTGACCAAATTTGACTCTTGGGTGGTAGTATGGAAGTTGTAACTGTAGTGGGAGATTTGGTTGTGTTTGTTTAGACTTGTGTTGTTATTATGGCTGCATCCACCATTGTGTCAACCTCTTGAATGGACATTGAGAAGTTCAATGGAATGGGGTATGAGTTGTGGAAGCTGAAAATGGAAGATTTGTTGGAAGAAAGAAACCAATGGTTGGCTATTCAAAAAGAGAAGAAACCTGATGATGTCTCTCTGGATGAGTGGGCAAAACTAGATAAGAAGGCACGAGGAACCATTTGTTTATGTCTGTCAGATTCTGTCCAATTGAATGTCGTAAAGGAAGAGACTATACACAAGTTGTGGAAATGGTTGGGTGAGATCTATCAAGACAAGAGTGTGGTAAATAAAATTTACTTAAAAAGAAAATTATTTTCCTTAAAAATGAAAGAGGGCGAGTTAGTTACAGAGCATTTAAATTCTTTTAATTTGTTGATGAGTGAACTTGCTTTAGTAGATGTTGAAGTTGATGAGGAAGATAAATGTATCTTGCTTCTTTGTTCTTTACCTGAATCATGGGAAAATGTCATTTTGGCTATCACTGCTAACCTCACATATCCAAAGTTGGATGCTCTTGTTGTAGTTTTACTGGCACATGAATTGAGGAAGAAGAGTTCAGATAGTTCAGGTGATGCTCTCAGTATCAGGGGAAGGTCTAAGGAAAGAGGACCTTTAGGGAGATCAGAAAGGGGCTAAGGACAACTCCAAGGGTTGGTCTAAGACTCCTGGTAAAAAGAACAAAGTTAAGTGTTGGAATTGCAGTAAAAGGGGACATGTGAAGGAGTGTAGAAACCCTATGAAACAGTGGGAGAGTGCTTTGGATAAGTCCTCGAATGAAGGTGAAGAAGTTTTACTTTCTGCATGTAATCTTGTTTCTAATGATCACTGGTTGGTTGATTCAGGATGCTCATTTCAAATGACCTCGCATAAGGAATGGTTCTCCACATATGAAGAATATGATGGAGGTAATATATACCTTGGTGACAACTCTTCATATCTAATTGTCGGGAAAGGAAAGGTATCGTTGTGTTTCAATGATGGGAGGATTAAAACCCTCTTTGGTGTTTTGCATGTTCCTGGATTAGCTAGAAATCTAATTTCAGATTCAAAGTTGAATTTTTTGGGAATGCATGTGACATTTGACAAGTATGATTGCAGATTGGTGAGAGGGAACTTGGTGGTAGCGAAAGGGAAGAGATTCAGGAACTTGTTTAAACTTGAAGCCACTACAGTTTGTAATGCCTCCTATGTATCTGAGGCCACTACTAAAAATACATGTATGTTGTGGCACCGTAGATTAGGCCACACAAGCAATAATGTACTAAAAACTATTAAGAATAAAAATTTGTTGGATGGTTTCTCCTATTCTGATGAGCACTTTGATTTTTGTGAGCATTGTGTGTTTGGTAAACAAAATAGAAAATCATTTCCTTCAGGAAGCAATAGAGCAAAACAAAAGTTAGAAATTATTCATACGAATGTGTTTGGTCCTGTGGATAGTGATTCTATCAGAAAGTCTTGTTATTTTGTCACCTTCATTGATGATGTATCTAGATATACATGGATTTATTTTGTGAAACATAAATCTAAAGTTTTCACTAAGTTTAAGGAATTCAAAGTCTTAGTAGAGAACCAATCAGGTTTAAAGATAAAAATATTAAGATCTGACAATGGAGGGGAATATTGCTCTAAGGAATTTGATGAGTTTTGCAAGCATGCAGGTATAATCAAACAAAAGACAGCTCCGTATACACCACAACAGAATGGTGTTGCAGAAAGGATGAACCAAACAATTATGGAAAGGGCCAGAAGTATGCTTAGTGATGCACAATTGGATAAATGCTTTTGGGTAGAGGCTATGTGTACGACTTGCTACTTGATAAACAGATATCCTTGTAAGGCTCTTGATTCAACACCTTATGAAGTGTGGGCTTCGTTTGGATTGACTCATAGTTTTGAGTTGATTTTGTTTAATTTCATTAAAAATAGGCTATAACTGGAGGTTTTCTTTGCCGATTCTTTCCTGCCGGTATGCCTTTTTGAATCTGGCATTTTGTATCCTCTTTTTATTAATAAATTTTAGTGGTATTTATCACTTTTTGTTAGAAAAAAAAAACACCTTATGAAGTGTGGGCAGGTAAGAAACCTTTTGTTTCACATTTAAGGGTTTTTGGTTGTGAGGCTTTTGTTCATGTGCCTAAGGAAAAGTGATCTAAGTTGGATCCAAAGGCTCAAAAGTGTACATTCATTAGATATGGTGATAATGTCAAAGGTTATAAGCTTTGGAATCCACTAACCTACAAGATTATCTTTTCTAGAGATGTTATTTTCAAGGAACTTAGAGCTATTTATGAACCTGAGTAGCCAAAAGAAAAAGAAGAAAAGCTAAAGAAGATGCACTTTGATTTAGAGTAGCAAGATGCATCTCATGAAGAATAAAATGATGGATTGGGGGGGTGAAGAAGAAGAAGAAGATTCAAGTAGTTCTGATGAAGATGAGTCTGTTGTTATAGAAGAAGTTGGTGCAGATGATCATGCAAAAGAACGAGAAAAGTCTCTTACTCCACCCTTGAGGAGATCCACAAGACAACAGAATCCAGTTGACAGGTATAGCCCACCAGATTTTTGTTGTGTATATGCTTTATTTAGTACTAACGATGAACCTAGATCCTACAGGGAAGCTATTTCTGCAGATGATAGTGAGTCTTGGCAGTTAGCCATGCAGGAGGAGTGGTGCAGGAGCAACCCTTCAACAAGCCAAATATACATATGAGGGAGAAGACTAAGGTATTAATATGTTATCATATTTTATGCATTTCTATGTTTGTTCGTGTTGTCCTGTAGGACTTGTGTTGTGATTTCATGTTTGTAATAAAAACCCCATCATGTGAACCAGTGTTACAAATTTGGCGTCCTGATAAGCCAATTTGAACATTTTGGGCAATTGGGTTATGTAGATGTTTTAAATCAAGTGTGTTATGTTTAGGTGTCTTATGAATGTGTTTAAATCATGTCACATGCAAACATGTGTCGTGTGATTTTTGGTATTCCAGTTGGAAGTTGTAACGACTCCAACTTCTTGTGTTCCAATTGGAACTGAATGGGGAGAGATATAAACATATTCTTGGAAGAAGTGAGGGAGAGGATGAAATTTTTGGTTGAAGAATAGAAAATTTTGTCAGTTCATTTTTTTTAAGTTCGGTGTTCTATGTAAAATTTCCTATGTATCGAATTGTTCTGCGTATATTTTCTGTGTCAAAGTGTTCTGTATATAATTTAATTTTCTGTTGTCGAAGGTACCCAATTGAGACCATTCCACTGGTGGATTTCTTTGAAATTAGTGGAATGGATCCTGTACATAGTTTTCTATTTTATTTTCTTTTCATTTGTGTTTCTGGTAGAATGGAATAGGGGATCAAATCTATGGACGAGTTGTCGCAGTAGAGAACCTAGCATCTCTATGTGCTAGGACTCAACAGATTATAGACTGCAAGTTTGATTGCAGAGGACGACCTCGGTGTTAAATTTTGGTGTTATTTCACTGGAGGTATGTTTCCTGTGTATATCGCAACTGTATGCGAATATACATTTCAGTGAGAGTGTGACAGAAGTTCACCTTCTGTGGATATAAGTGCCGACCGGCTGTAGCGGTCAAAGTGTATGAAGATTCATCTGGTGACTGGCGAATAGGAGGTTAATCAGTGCATATTTGAAGGTGAGAGTATTGGTTTGAAAATGTTTGGTTGAACCAACGGTTGGACAAATTCAAGGTTCAAAGGTTTAATAGATTCGTTGGTTCATCAGAGTAAGTGGATATTGGAGGGAGAAATTTAGGGTTGGCTGAAGAACATGTATTGCCGATAGTTGAACTGACGATTGAACCAGTTCAATGGTTCAACAGTTCAATGGTTCATCAGTTCAACCGATAGTTGCCAACAGTGTTAAGACCAAGCGATGGAAGTACATTGAATTGATAGTTGGAGGTTCAACGATTCATTTGGTTTGACAGGTTCACTAGTTCAATGAACTAGGAGGTTTCTAGTGGTTAAAAAAGGTTCAACCTTAGCAATAGTTTTGGATTTTTAATCTATTTTCATCGCTTCGTTACGGGCTCTGCATCAAGTGGTATCAGAGCCTAAGTTTTATCCTTTGGGTAGAAGAAAAAGATAATATGTTAGAAGGAGAGGGGTTAGAAGAGTACCCAACAAAGATGACCAACGCTGAGTTGGCTGTTCTAGTGAAGAAACAATTGGCAAAGAGCAAAGTCGTTAGGGCTCAAAATCAAGCCTTGAGAAATGAGTTGGAGAAGTTGAGGGAAAAAGTAGAGAAGGGAGAAGAAAATTCTGGTGATGAAGAAGATGGGGATGAAGAGAGGATCCCTAGGCAGGAAGAGATGGAGGTTCCTGCAGACCAGAGACCCTTGCTCAATGCCCTCAAATCCATGGAGAGAAGGACCGTGGATATGAAACTAGACCTGCCCGTGTTTGCAGGCAAAATGGACCCTGATTCAGTGATGGAGTGGATAGACTCCTTGAATAATTTCTTTGAGACCGAGGAGATACCAGAGCATCAAAGGGTGAAGATGGCACAATCCAAAATGAAAGGGGCTGCACTAACTTGGTGGACTTTCATCCAAGATGACAGGGTGAGAGAGGGAAAGAATAGAGTTGCTACTTGGAAGAAGATGATGGCTTTAGTGAAGGAATCGTATGTTCCATTGGACTACAACATCCAATTATAGAAGAGGAAACAAAACTTGAAACAGAAGGAGTTAGATGTCAGCTCATACACTGAAGAATTCATGAAACTATGTGTCAAGGCAAAGGTAAAGGAGGGTGAGGATGAAAAGGTGGCAAGGTACCTCAATGGATTGAGGTTTAACATCCAAGAAGATTTAAATCTGCATAGCCCAGATATAGTCCAAAAGTGCTACCAATTGGCACTCAAGGTGGAAGAGAAATAAAGAGAAGACAAGAGCAGAATAGTAGAGGAAGAGGGAGACAACAAAGAGGGGGAAGAAGTCTGTTCAGAAGCAGAGGAAATGGATTTGGATACCAAGGTGAATCAAATCAAGATAGCAACAAAGGAGACAACAGTCAAAGCCAAGGGGGAAATTATAATCAAAGAGGAAATTTTAGGGGCAGAAGAACACCATTTAGAGGGAGATCTCAGGGAAGAGGACCTCTCAGATGTTACAATTGCAATCAAGAAGGCCACATAGCCAGCAAATGTCCAGATAAGACAACAAGTTCAATGGGAGAGAGGAGGACAAATCTGATCCAAGAATCTGATTGTCAAAGTGTAACAAGCTCAAACACTTTTCAAAGTGTAAATGCTCCTGACAGTTATGGATATTCTGAGAGAGGAGAAGCTTTGATGATGAGGAGAGCAATGACCACCATGAAGGTGCCTAACAAAGAACCCCCACAAAGGAAGTCTCTCTTCAGAACTACTTGCAAAGTAGGAGGAAAGGTATGTAAAGTTTTGATTGACTCAGGATCTACTAAAAATTTTGTGTCCATTGAAATGGTAGAAAAGCTTAAGCTTAGAAGATTACCACATCGTTGCCCATACAAGGTCTCATGGCTTACTCAAGGTCAGCAAACAGTTGTGGAAGAGCAGGCTTGGGTAGAATTTCAAATTGGAACATACAAGGATAGGTTATTGTTTGACATTACCAAGATGGATGCTTGCCATCTCTTATTTGGAAGACCATGGCAATATGACTTGAAAGCACACCATGATGGAGTTTGAAACACATATTCAATCACCAAGGACGGTAAGGTGATAGAGTTGCTACCATTGATGGAGAATGAGGAGGAATCAAAAGGGAAAGAAGTTAAGGTGATGATGGTAGAAGGCAAACAATTCATGAAAGAGATAGTAGAAGAAGGTGCAGTTGCATATGCTCTAATTCCATACCTAAAGGTGAATAAGGAGCAGCAACAAGAAGTCAAGGGAGAAAAAAAGCAAAGGTTCATAGATCCTGCTGTCCAAGAGTTATTAGACAAGTACAAAGGCATCATCTCTGATGGAATGCCAAGGTCCCTACCACCTATAAGGGACATCAGCCACTGCATAGATCTGATTCCAGGATCTACACTTACAAACAAGGCAGCATACAAGCTTACCCCAGAATAGAATGTAGAGGTAGCAAGGTAGATTGAGGAATTGTTGGAAACAGGCCTAATTGGCAAGAGTTTAAGCCCATGTGTAGTACCAGCTGTCCTAGCACCGAAGAAGGAAGGCACTTGGAGACTTTGTACTGATTCAAGGGCTATCAACAAAATAACAATCAGGTATAGGTTTCCAATCCCTAGGATAGAAGATTTGCTTGATTGCTTGGGGGTTGCTAAATATTTCACAAAAATAGATTTAAAGAGTGGCTATCATCATATTAGGATTAGGCCAGGAGATGAATGGAAAACTGCATTCAAGACCAATGAGGGGTTATATGAGTGGAAGGTCATGCCTTTTGGTTTATCCAATACCCCTAGTACTTTTATGAGGTTGATGAATGAGGTCTTGAGGGAATTCATAGGCAAATTTGTCATAGTATATCTAGATGACATCCTAATTTTTAGTAATACAAGGGAAGAGCACCTCAAACATATAGGCTCGGTCCTCAAAAGGTTACATGAAGAACATCTAATGATCAATTTGGAGAAGTGTTTGTTCATGTAGGAGGAGATCATATATTTGGGTTTTATCATCTCACATAACAAACTAAAAATGGATCAAGAAAAGGTAAGTGCCATATTGTCTTGGCCAACACCTAGAACTATGAATGATGTTAGAAGTTTCCATGGGTTAGCAACCTTCTATAGGAAGATTATAAAGGGATTTAGTCATGTTTGTGCACCCATGCTTGACACCATAAAAGGAGGACAGATGAGTCATTTGAAACATTGAAGAAGAAGGTGGCAGAGCAGCCAGTTCTTGCACTTCTTGACTTCAACAAGATTTTTTAAGTAGAATGTGATGCCAGTTACATGGCAATTGGAGCAGTACTCAGTCAAGAGGGTAGGCCTATTACATTTTTCAGTGAGAAACTAAATGATGCAAAGAAGAGATACTCATCATATGATTTGGAGATGTATGTTCTAGTATAGTCATTAAAAAAATGGAGGCATTACTTGATGCCTAAAGAATTCATAGTGTTCACGGATAATCAGGCCCTTAGTTTCATAAACAGTCAAGAGAAGCTGAACCATAGGCATATGAAGTGGGTGGAGACTTTGCAAGCTTTCACCTTCGCACTCAAGCACAAGAAAGGGGTCAAGAACAAAGTAGCAGATGCTTTGAGCAAGAGGGCTCTAACCATCAATCAAATCCGGTTGGAGAGTGTTGGCATTGACTCTTTGAAGGCCATGTATGATGCTGATGAAGATTTTGGAGAGATATACAAGGTATGTATTTCCATTGGTGAAAAATATCATGTTGAATTCTTTGAATTTCTGATCCAAGATGGATTACTTTTCAAGGGTGGACAGTTGTACATTCCATGGTGTTCTATGAGACTGAATATTATTAGGGAGAAGCATTGTGGGGCCATGGCAAGACATTTTGGTCTGGATAAGACTCTTGACCTTGTGAAGATGCATTACTATTGGCCCAAATTACAGTCAGATGTGAGGAGATTTGTGGAGGCATGTGTGATATGTCAGAAAGCAAAAGGGAGATCAACTAATGCAGGTTTGTATCAGCCACTACCCATTCCTTCTAGGCCATGGGAGAACATAAGCATGGACTTTGTATTGGGTTTGCCTAGGACAAGGAAGGGATATGATAGTGTTTTTGTTGTAGTAGACAGATTTAGTAAAATGGCACATTTCTTGCCATGCAAAACCACTTGTGATGCTTCATATGTTGCTGATCTGTTTTTCAAAGAGATAGTGAGGATGCATGGATTGCCATTGAGCATAGTCTCAGATAGAGATGTGAAATTTATTGGCCACTTTTGGAGGACTCTTTGGAAGAAGCTTGGAACCAATTTATTCTTCTCATCAGCCTACCATCCTCAAACAGATGGTCAGACTGAAGTGGTTAACCGTTCATTGGGAAGTCTGCTAAGATGTTTGACAAGGTAGCATGGAGAAAAGTGGGATAATATCCTACCACAAGCAGAATTCTCCTATAATGACACCATCAATAGGAGTATAGGGAAGTCACCTTTCCAGGTGGTATATGGCATTCATCCAAGAGGTATTTTGGAGTTAAGAGATCTGCCTATAGGAGAGTCTATTAGTGCAGATTGAGAAGCCTTTGCATCAGCCATCAAAGAGGTGCATGATCAAGTCAAGACCCAACTCCAACAAACTACAATGAAGTACAAAGCATATGCTGATAAGAAGAAGAGAGATATACAGTTTGATGTTGGAGATTTGGTGTGGGTTAATCTGAATAAGGAGAGGCTCCCAAAATGTAAACATACCAAACTAATGCAGAGAAAGATTGGACCATGTCAGATTCTGAAGAAGTGTGGACATAATGCTTATGAGATCCAACTCCCTCCTAATCTTGGATTATCACCCATTTTCAATGTATGTGATTTAACTCCATAGAAACATCATGTAGATGTAGAACAGGAACCATTGCAGGGTACAGCAGAGGATGATATTCCTAAGCATGATCCACCAACATTGAAGAAGATTTTAGACTCAAGAATGACAAAGAAAACAAGGAACAAAGAGTACATGGAGTACTTGGTGGCTTGGCATGGGAAACCTGATTTAGAAGCAGTTTGGATGACTGAAGATTAGATCACAAACCATGGTGCAGACTTTTAAACTCTCATCTCAAGTGGGCTTGAGATTTCTTCTCTCGGGGAGTATGGTGCAGGAGCAACCCTTCAACAAGCCAAATATACATATGAGGGAGAAGACTAAGGTATTAATATGTTATCATATTTTATGCATTTATATCTTTATTCGTGTTGTCCTGTAGGACTTATGTTGTGATTTCATGTTTGTAATAAAAACCCCATCATGTGAACCAGTGTTACAAATTTGGCGTCCTGATAAACTAATTTGAACATTTTGGGCAATTAGGTTATGTAAATGTTTTAAATCAAGTGTGTTATGTTTAGGTGTCTTATGAATGTGTTTAAATCATGTCACATGCAAACATGTGTCGTGTGATTTTTGGTATTCTGGTTGGAAGTTGTAACGACTCCAACTTCTTGTGTTCTGGTTGGAACTTAATGGGGAGAGATATAAACATATTCTTGGAAGAAGTGAGGGAGAGGATGAAATTTTTGGTTGAAGAATAGAAAATTCTGTCAGTTCATTTTTTTTAAGTTTGGTGTTCTGTGTAAAATTTCTTGTGTATCGAATTGTTCTGCGTATATTTTCTGTGTCAAAGTGTTCTATATATAATTTAATTTTCTATTGTTGAAGATGCCCAATTGAGACCATTCCATTGGTGGATTTCTTTGAAATCAGTGAAATGGATCCTGTACATAGTTTTCTATTTTGTTTTCTTTTCGTTTGTATTTCTGGCGGAATGGAACAGGGGATCAAATCTCTGGACGAATTGTCACAGTAGAGAGCCTAGCATCTCTATGTGCTAGGACTCAATAGATTATAAACTACGAGTTTGATTGCAGAGGACGACCTCGGCATTAAATTTTGGTGTTATTTCACTGGAGGTATGTTTCCTATGTATATCGCAACTGTATGCGAATATACATTTCGGTGAGAGTGTGACGGAAGTTCACCTTCTGTGGATATAAGTGTCGACCGGCTGTAGCGGTCAAAGTGTATGAAGATTCATCTGGTGACTAGCGAATAGGAGGTTAATCAGTGCATATTCAAAGTTGAGAGTATCAGTTTGAAAATGTTTGGTTGAACCAATGGTTGAACAAATTCAAGGTTTAAAGGTTCAATAGATTCATTGGTTCATCGGAGTAAGTGGATATTGGAGGGATAAATTTAGGGTTGGCCGAAGAACATGTATTGCCGATAGTTGAACCAATGATTGAACCAGTTCAATGGTTCAACGGTTCAACAGTTCAACCGATAGTTGCCGATAGTGTTAAGACTGAGTGATGGAAGTACATTGAACCGATAGTTGGAGGTTCAACAGTTCATTTGGTTCAACGGGTTCACGGGTTCGATGAACTAGGAGGTTTCTAGTGGTTCAAAGAGGTTCAACCTCAACAATAGTTCTGGATTTTTAATCTGTTTTCACCGCTTTGTTGTGGGCTCTGCATCAAGGAGATGATGGCTTTAGACTCTTGTAACACCTGGGATCTTGTTCGTTTGCCCAAAGGAAGAAAGGCCATAGGTTGTAATTGGGTTTTCAAAAAGAAGTTTGGAGCATACGAGTCATTAGAAAAGTACAAGGCTAGACTGGTAGCTAAGGGCTACTCCCAGAGAGAGGGAGTTGATTTTGGTGAAATATTCTCTCCTATTGCTAAATTAACTTCTATTAGATTTCTCTTATCCATTGCTGCAACTTATGATTGGGAGATTGAGCAAATGGATGTTAAGACTGCGTGCTTGCATGGAGATCTTGAAGAAGAAATTTATATGCAATAGCCTACAGGTTTTGAGGTAAAAGGAAAAGAACATTGGATTTGCAGGTTGAAGAGGTCTCTCTATGGTTTAAAACAGTCCCCCAAATGTGATATCAAAAGTTTGACTCATTTGTTTTGAAATTGGGTTTTGTTAGAAGCGAGGAGGATCACTGTGTTTACATTTATTGTGTTGATGATTCTATATTGGTTATTGCTTTGTATGTTGATGACATGTTATTTTTTAGCAATACTAAGGGTATGATTAGTGAGCTTAAAGCCCAACTTTTAGGTGCATTTGAGATGAAGGATCTTGGTGCTACAAGGTATATTTTGGGAATGGAGATCAGGAGGGACGAAGTTAATAGAAAGATTTGGTTGTAACAAAGTAAGTATGTGAATACTATTTTGCAGAGGTTTAGTTTGCATGACTGTAACCCAGTTAGAGTTCCTTTACCCATTGGTACTAATCTTTCATTAGATATGTGTCCAAAGACTGAGAATGATCTTGAAGATATGTCTAATGTGTCATATGCTAGTGTTGTAGGGAGTTTGATGTATGCAATGGTTTGCACTAGACCAGATATTGCCCAAGCACTGGGAGTTTTGAGTAGATTTATGTCTAACCCTGGTAGACATCATTGGAGCTATGTGAAGAGGGTGTTTAAATATCTTACAAGTACTCCTGATTATTGTTTGGTTTATTCTAGTACTAATAGTGCTGATAAATCTTTGGACATATAGGGTTTTGTTGATGCAGATTGTTTAGGTGACTTAGATAGTCGAAGGTCCACTAGTGGCTATGTGTTTACTCTATTTGGAGGTGCAGTGAGTTGGATGAGTAAGAGGCAGCCCATAGTTTCTTTGTCCACCATAGAAGTAGAGTATATGGCTACTCCTCATGTCTCTAAGGAGGCAGTTTGGTTGAGGAGACTGTGTACAGGTATTGGTTTTGATTGCAAGATCATTCAAATTGGTTGTGATAGCCAGAGTGCTATCTGTTTGGCCAAGAATCCCATGTATCATGCTCAGACTAAGCATGTTGATGTTCAGTATCACTTTGTTCAAGAGTTGGTTGCAAATGGAGAGATTGATCTAAAGAAGATAAGACACTTAGGAGAATGTTGCAGATTCATTGACCAAGCCTGTGAGCACAAAGAAGTTCATATGGTGCAGAGAGGCCATTGGCCTCATTTCTAGTTCCTAATTATTTTTCATTTGATTTCCTATGGGTTGATTTACAATGTATAATGTCAAGTGGGATAATGTTGGGATAAGGTGCCATTAACCTTGTAAATCCTAATATTGTATTTATTTCCATTTACTATATGTAATTTGTAATTATCCATGAGGAGATATACTAGCTTCATTGGCAACGGTAATTTCAGAGTAACAAAGGTAATTATAGAGTGACTTTTACTGTTGGCAAATGTAAAAACTCAAAGTAAATGAGGGTAGGCATGCTCCCTTGGAGAATATATTATTTTTTGCATGTATGACAACTGTCATAATGTTTGGTAAGTGAATCTATGACAACTGCAAGTTGTCATAAGATTATGAGATTCTATGATGCATATGATGGATATGTTAGTTGTATATTTTCTATATTTAGCCCAAGGTTCCTATCTTGGAAAGATACTCTTTTGTGGAATCTATGACAGTTATGATGTGTCATAAGATGTTGTAAGAGGCTAGATTTAGTCTTGGGCCCCCAACCTTTTGCATGGCTGTTTTTGGACAAGTGTAAGATGCTTGTAAGATGGTAATTAATGTTTACAAGTTGGAGAATCTTAGGAGAGAGAAGGTGAACGCCTAGAATGGAGTGGAAAACATTTCTATAAGTATTTTCCATGTATTTTGTTGCTGCAATATAGATTTTAGGTACTCAGGTGTTGCCGGAATGTTGTTGGATTGAAGACTTGTGGAGAGAGTTGTGTAGTTGATGTATTGTACAATCTTGTTGAGATTAATACAAACTTGTGCCTCTTTCCTAATGGATTTTTTTACCTACAAGGGTTTTCTCCATGTAACCACTGTGTCATTGTGTTGATTTCTTCATGTTTGACATCTTTTCTGTAGTGGGTTTTATGTTTTGTTACAATCTCCATTGTTAATGCACACTTACGATTGCTGAAATTTATCTTGAATCAGATTTCTATTGAAGTAGTGTTCCTTTCATTTCTAACACTATAGTGATTATCAGATCCATGAACGCATGCCCTAGGAGGGAAGAGGCCAGATCTCTAATACTATGATAGAAATATGAATGAAAATGATGATGATTACCACAACAGGTAAAACCCTAGTTGATGAAGATGACTCAAGATCAAACACCAACTAGGAGAGTGATGAAAAAGGATTGAAAATCCCTTCAAGACCTGCAAACAAGATTCAATATCATCAAAAAATAGATAACACTTCCAAGAATGAAGAATATTTTATATCATAGCACACAATAGGAGAGCAAACTTTTCATTATTCATCTAGTTGTCCTCTAGGTGTAAAAAGAAATACAAAACTCCTTTATATATGCAATCCCTCTCACTCACATCAAATAAAACTAAATAAGGCCTACAAGTATAAACTAAGTAAGTGTCCCAAGACAACACTACAAAAGAGGGACTAAAGATCTCAATTGGGACTAGGGCACTCAAGCACCTTGGGCCTTTAGCCCCACAAACTCTGGGGAGTGTCAAATTTTATGGGTTTAGTCCAGTCATAAGTTGATACCGTGGGGTTTATTCATCGAGATCAAGATTTAATCATTTTATGCTAAAAAAGGTGTTAAACCAGGTGCTAAACTTAGTGTAAAATGTTGGAGTACAATACCACTGAGAGGGGGTTTGAATCAGTGGTATACTAATTCCAGATGACTCTGATATAATCTTTCAAAACTTTGAAACATAACTATCATGAGAACATGCATACTCAAAATCAAGAACATTGGTAATCATTATTAACTCAAGACATCAACTCAAACCTTCAACAAGACTAACATGAATATCAAGGCAACTTCTATTGACATGAGATAGAGCATCATATATGAACATCATGATGCTTTTGCTAAAATAAGATATGCATTATGACAACTAAAGCTGACAGATCAACATCAAAGATGCACCAACACAATATTTATGATAAACTCATGAACATAAAACTTAAGAGAAAGGAATATCATTCTACAAATGATACATGATTGATATGTATTCATGTAGACCAAACAAACTATAGACAAAATGTAAACATGACACAATTTTTTCCTGACTGGAAAACCCTCACGGGGAATAAAAACCACTCGAAATGCCTCACTGGCAACACATCAGCCTCACTGGCAATACATCAGCCTCACTAGCAACAAATTACCCTCACTGGCAACAATGTTTAGAAACACCAACTTCAAGGAGCACCAACCCCTAACACAGCCTTACTGAAAATGGTTTGCATGAGCACCCACTCTTTGCATACAGAAAGATAAATACAAATACAGAGGGTTACTCTGTTTCACTAGAATCCAATCTCTGACTGTCTCATTATTTAAGACTCAAGAAGCAATACAACAGCAAATCAACACTCTAACATAACCTTTAAAGATAGATAACACTCATCATTAACCCGTACATCAGATGTTTACAATATGCCATTTTATACAACTTTACAAAGTCTTTCTTTCTCTCAATAAAATAGTAATTTTTTTGTTTTTCCATATCAATAAGTATATCATTCAAGCCTTCATATTTTTCTCTTTTGAATAGCTTATTCAGTTACAAACTACCCATATACGGTGACAGGTAAGAAGAGATGAAAACAATTTCTTCAAACTACCCAATAATAGGTAAGGGAGTAAAACAAAATTGTTATCGCAGATATTGCCATTTTACCCATTGTCAAATAATAAAAACCTTTATCCACATTGTGAATGTAAAATACAGCCCCAAAAACCTAGACAAAGGGTTTCAACATATTAGGCAACGTTAATCAAAGAAAATAAATGCTTGTCTTTCCTTAACAAATGCATAACAAATATACCCTTTTAGTTAAGAAATAAATATACCTAGAATGGCGAAAATGCATCCTTAACAACTGATAAAAAACAATAGCAAACTAAAGTTTACCTGACCAGAATCTAAGATGACCAAAGCCACATAACCACCACAGTCCTGTGCTAACACAAAAACTAACAAGTTGTGCCCTTAGCAGAGTCAGCTAGGGTTTGACAATTGTATTGTTTATGCTATCGAAACAATTTTCAAATGAAAAAAATGAAATCCTAATCAAATATTGACAACTTCAATGATGAACTTGTTGATGATGATTGTTAGTCATAACAACATGCATAAAAATTTGCACAATAAACCTTTATTGTCTTGTAAAGTATGATCAGCTTAGGATAAGTTGATGACTCTAAGTCTCCGTTGATCAGGTCATGATCGTCTAACATTACTCAGAGGTTGATGTGACATGCTATTTTCCATTTCAAGGGGTCTTACATTTGTCTAGGTGATCAGTATTGCACTGTATCCTGTAAATTCACTCCACAAAGAGGTCAATTCTACTCTATTTTCAAAGATTGCTGAGATATTTGTAAATTTGATCAATTCTTCTGATCATTGATTATTGTGAACTTGCTCTTTCTTCTACACTGCAAATCTATTTAAATGATGTGTCTATAAGTGGCTATTTATATGTATTTCATGGATATTTATCTGATTTTACATGATATTTACCAATTTGACATGCTTTTACTCCAAATATTCTCTGTATTTTCAATTGCCTACGGGATATCTGCATATTTCATGTTTTATTTGCTTTTGATTGTCTGTTGTTTGCAATTATGGAGATGATCTGTTATGAAATTCAAAGAAATTTAAAAGAATACTTCTACTTTTTAGTGAATCTTTAGTCATTGAATCACATACACACAAGATACATTCATGGAGAGAAGAAATCAAACCATAGGTCACCAGGACGTTCCACAGCTAGATATGATTGATGCTAACTTCAAAGGAATTAGGAATGAAAACAATACATGCAGGCTGAAAAACACTCCAAAGGACGCAACTAATCAACACATATATCTAGATTTCAATCACATATTACTCAAGATTTATGATGATTTGTAATCAAAATGGCTTCTCTTTCATTAAGTATGCATAACATGTACATTTACAACAACTTTGAAATAAGTCCTAAATTTTTTCAGCAATCAAATTTCAATTAAGCTTCAAATGTTTAAAAGATTGCACCCCTGCACTTTTTATAGAATAAGGTGAGGAGGCAGTTACAATTGACCAATGGTCAAGATTTACCAATTAAGATCAACGGTTGACAATTACCTTATGACTTAGTCAACGTTTCCTAGTGGCACAGGTTGCCAACTGGAAACCATCTCTATGACTCATTATTTATGAGTACCTTATGCATATGTTCACTTACTGATACATCTTCATTCATTCCTCAGGTTCTTCTTCCTCATTTTCTTCTTCTTCATCATTCTCATCATCTTCATCACTTTCAGCATCACTATCACTCTGATATACATCTTCTTGTATGTGGACCTTTATTGCTGTCCTGATATGTTCATATGATTGTACTATTTTATCAACCTCTCTCCCATCTTGGATTTTGGCTTTTTCTATTGCATGTTTATGAGACTAGAACTTAGCCTTGAGAGCTTCCAGCTTACCTTTCCTGTTGTTTAAAGTCTCATTGTATGTTTCTGCTTTAACTTTTATCCTCATAATTTTATTCATTACTTCTTCTATCAGGTGGGTGAGAGGGTCATCTGCTACTGACTTAAAATTATCATTCAAAGATTTAATAGCAAAGTCTGCATCCTGATTCTCAATTTTACCCTCTATTTTTCCCTCCAGGGCCTCAAGGATTTCTGCTTCATACACCATCATGCTGTGCAATTTAACACTAATATCCCTGAGCTTTCCGCTACACTTCTTCAAGATATCACACTCAAACCGGATATCCTCATACCATATGCTTGTCAGCAAGGCAGTATTATTATCCAATACTTGATTACTTATCAAAATTTGTGGATCAATTCTCTTCATTTCACTTAGAGCAGTCAGGTCCTTTTCCAACTGGAATGACCTTTTTCCTGTATCATTTTACATTTTATCTACCTTTCTCTTTAGACTGCTCAAATAATTCCACCTCTGTAAAGATGTTCTCAATACATCTTCAGCCACAGTGAGAGTTGACAACATCCATTTTTCCATGACCATTGCCTCATATTTCATTAGGTCCAACTTGGTGACCTCTTCCTGTGATATGGCAGTCAATGGGACTGCAGGATCAACTGGTGTATTATCAGGGTTAATTAACCCTTTTATGAAAGAATGTAGCTAAGCAATGTGCTCCTTATGCATTTTATTTTTCTCTTTTTCCTTCTTCACCCTTTGGGTTAAAGAATCACTTCCTGATCCTCATTGGCAAAACCCAAATCAACAGTTGTGATTTGGAATTCCTCTAGGCTAATCTTGCCTTTCTCCTTTTCTACTATGGGAAGTGCCACCTGTGTAGTCCTTCTGCCTGTAACAGGATCTCTTTTTATGGTAGAGGTTAATCTAGCTTTCCTCCTTGGCTTCATCATCTTTTTAGCGAACAAGGTAGAAACATCAAAGTCTTAAATCTCTGACCCTTGTTCCACACCTATTTCTCTTTCTAGGCATTGAGGCACATCATCTCTAGATTCTTGGTGGCCTTTGTCAATATCATGTCTGCCTTGTTCTCCAGTATTTGCTTCTATCCTTGGTGGAGAAGGCACCTTCTTGATTTCTTCCTCATGTATTTCTTCATGAGGGGGATCTTGTTAAATTTCTTCCTATTGAGGGGTTGCCTTCTACAAAGGAGGATCCTGTGGGATTTCCACATTCTGATCCTGTGCTTGATCTTGTACTCCCTCCTTCAGATTTTCATCCTCTTTATTATTTTTCTCACCTAGTGGCATATTGACCTCTTTAGATGTCTGTGTATTTTGCCCTTGTGCATCACCCTGATCAAGGGTCATTTCCTGTTCTCCACTCGATGCACCGATATCCTATGGCTTAGGGTCCTCCTGACCTAATTTATCTTCTGCTCTTGAGGATTCTCTCGGATCTCCCTAAGTTTGAGCAACAACAGCACCTGATATATCTTGATCACCCCCACTCTTTTGTTGAACTTCTACTATTTTTGGTTATGTAGGTGTCTCCTGCTGTTGTTGACTCATATAAAGGGTAGTGCTATCTTTCTCTACATGCTTTGCCACTTCAACCTTCTTTGGTTCCTCGGGTACACCTATTTTATCCTTAGGGCTTACATCACCCTTATATGTTAAATCCATGATGGCAGGGCTAGTCACCTGCTCAACCAAATTGTTGAGCCCTATCTGTTGGGCTGCCCTCTCTGGGTTACCTTGTTTCATCTCTTCTGTTTGCTTTACCTCCTCCAACACCACCATCTATGCTAATGGAGTTCCATGAGGAGTCATGTGAGTATTGGAAACCAGAGTTTCCATTTGTTGAGAGGCCACACTCTGAACTACATCATCATCAGATAAGTCCACGGTATCCTCCAAAGAGAAAGGAATACCCTGACTTGCTTTAAATACTTCTCTTTTTTGTTCCTCTGCTTTCTCAGTTTTGAATTTAATTATGGTGGGAAGAGGAACATCATGTTGCAGTTCCTTCCTGAAAGCTTCACCACTAGCTCCTCTTAATATGATGGGGGTAGCCCGGATATCCCCCCTCATGGCTGTTCTTTGTTTCTTGGGTGGTGACGTCAGCAGCATCGCCCTTCTCTTCTTGCTGACTACCTTCAATTCATCACCTCCAAGTTCTTAATTTACCTACTCTTCTTCCAAAGGGATGCCTTCTTCCACCTCCTACTGCAGGGTTTGGCCTTCCACCTGCACTTCTGTAGTTTCAACAGTGGGTCTCAAAATCCTTTTAGTATTTGGTTTTTCCATAAGAGGCTGTGCAGATGACGTCGATGCCTGAGCTGATGTAGATGCACCTACAGCTGACGTGGCAATCCTATCTATTATCACCCCCTTTGGTTCATCGTCACCTTTCTTACCCTTAGGGAGACCTTTCCTTTGTTTTTCTGTAGGCAATCTTTCCCCATTGGATTTTCTCTTTTCATTGAGGAAATCATCATATTCCTCATCAGATACTTCCTACCTCTTCTTCTTGTTATCAAATGTAAGGGAAACACCCCTTTTCTTCAATCTGGATATCTCCTCATCCACCCAGGATTGGGTTAGTTGGATCACCCCACTTGTCAGCTGATCTAAGGATATATCCTCCTGTTGTGTAAGATCCGGGGCTGATATGGTGTCATTATACACCTTTTTGTCCTCATATTCATTTGACATGATTTTTCCATCATCCTTATGCAGCTGCACTGGCACCGGGATATAGTCAAAGGTTTTTATTTGATTCAAGGTGAGTTGCTGGTATTTCCTTCTTCTCACCTCAGCTTCATCATCACAATCGGTCCAGAAGTCTTCTAGATGCTTTTGATGTATCAGTTTTCCTAGTATCTTCTGCATCCTGCCATAAGGATCATATGATCTGGCTAGGGGAAATGGCTACAAATACATCAATTTTAACCCCCCAATGACATGCTTTATGCTCCTTGAATTTGAGCACATGTACCAGCCCATAGATATTGGGAATAAAACTGGAGGTATCTTCTTTTGTGCCTTGTAGGCTTCAACTATTGTGGATACCTACCTATCAAATTCCATCAAGAGAACCCCATCAGTAGGGTATCTTGGCAACATAAGAGGTTGTCCTTCAAATCCCTCTATCTTGATGTATGAAAAATTGGCAAACTGGATAAACCAGGCTCCATGCCGATACACAACTTCCTGAGCTTCCATGCTCAGCCTTTTAGTCCTGTCCTCCTCCATAGTTATGACCAGATGCATGGAGAATGCATCATTTACTAGTTTGTAGTCCAGGAGGTAATCCTTCCTTTGTAATTGGGGATAATGATCCCATATGTGTGCACCATCAGCATCACCACAAGCCTTACCCACTGTCTTCAAAGCATCAAAAGTTCCTTTGTATGCACATGAGTATACCACATATGAGGTCATATAGAATAAACATGTCTGTCCTCCCAGGTTTCTCATTCCCTCATCTAGTGTGTCACTAATGATCTTAGCCCATTATGGCCTATTGTCTACATATAAGACCATCTGGATGATCCCAAACATCCAGTTCTCAAAATTTCCAACATGAGGTTTACCAGTCATCCTGCTCAGCAGGGCAATCATATATTGGTACTCATCATCAAAATCAAACTTGTACAGATGTATGGGTAATTTAACTAAGGCGGCATATGTACTACTCTTCAACCTCCATTGGTATATCCTCTTCCTTGCATTTTTCTTATTATTATTGTACTCTATTTCTAATTTGTGCAGGTCCACACTCACTACCTTTTTCCCAACGGGCAGATTGAAAGTGGCGATAATGCCCTTGATTGAGAAGTCTGCATATATTCTCCCAGTCTTCTCCACCCATCTAGTTTCAGGGTTATAATTCCTTGCACATTCTACTACCAGCTCTGGGGTATCCTTAGCATACGGAAAACCAGCTGCATCCCACATACCTGAGACATATACCCCATCTAGAATGGGATTATCCTTATCATGATCTACTCTTGTTGACCATACTGCCAGGTCTGTATTTGATGCAGAGTGGCACAAGGGAAGCAACACACAAGGGTTTACTCTATTGTCCTTTGCCCACTCACCCACTTCACCTAGCCTTTAACCAAGCAACCAAAGGCACATTCAAGGGTATATGAAGGGTTTGATATCCAGGTGATGACTCAACCTCCAAGGCTTCTCCAACACCTTAAGACAGGTCTGCAAACACCTTTTCAATAGTTGGTTTGATCCCCAACTTCACACAACCCTCCAACCTAGACTTGGCCTAGTGAGGCTACTAGCCCTCCAAATCTAATTTTCTCCACACAACTTGACAAAACCCTGAATGACCAGGCAAGTAAATGATGGATTTGAATACCCTTTAAGGGGTCCTAACAAACTTCCAAACCTCTAGGTCCAACTCTACTCCAGCAACTCAAAACACCCACTAGGTCTCTAGGCCTAATTGATCACTTTAGGGCTAGGTTACAAAGCAAGTGGTCTAATTTGGGGTCATAGATCAGGGACAGGAGTTTGGATTACCTCTACCACACCCAAACAACTCAAAACCACCATTCATTCACTCACCTTATCAGAGTTTTGCCATTTACATCACCAAATCGCATAATTTCAGTCAAATACATAGAGATATTTGACCTAGGGCATCACCTTAAAAATAGAAGACTGCCTTTCCCAGCAAAAAGCTTTTGGAATCAAGTAATATACATCTCTAGCCTGCATTTCACTGAGTGGCATGAGATTTCACCAGTGGGAATGCATTCTAGGGCCAAATTTGTGGGACAGCCCTAGAAAACAGAGTTTCTAGACCAGTTTTGAAAGAAAAATCAATAACTTTTGATCCCGACCACTTCAAGACCTCAAATCAGTTGTATTAAGACCCTAACTCCAAGTGCTTTCAGAAAAAGTACATTAGACCAAGATTTAAGTCCGTATAGTCCGTACATCAACACGTTTTCTTCATAAAAATAGTCAAATTCTTGATTTTTGTGCCCAAAATTGCATACAAAATCTCTTCCTCCGTGTTGGAGTCAGATATCCACCATATTAACCCATCCAAGTTAGTTTCCAACTTCTACAATAGCATTCAACCTCCCAAAGTGGTTTTTTTGAACCAACCCAACACATAACACCTTTGACAACTATGGTGTTTTGCATTAACACAAGGAGGTTGATTTGTTTGGCTTGTCCAATGGAGTCCAAATGATTAACACACTCCTTCCAACATACTAAAACACTAAAACAACAAAAAAAAAACTCAAAACCAATCCTTAGACCTTCTAGGCCTAATTGGCACAACAAGGGTCCAAATGGACTAAGAAGGATTTGAGGTTTATATAGTCACCCCAAACCTCTTGACCATACAAAATAGACCAAACAACAATGGCTAAAAGCCTTATTACAAAACACATTGAACAAAAAACATAACTTCTCAAAATGCATAAAAATGCCTTTAGGAACCAAGGTGCTCCTAGGTGCCCTGCACCAGTATCTCCTTGGTGTGTATCACCAATAACTCCATATTTAAACTACACCCCCTCAGGTTGGACAAACATGGGCTTGGGGAACTCCGCCTTAGACCTATTCATTCTAAGATCTGCCATGGGCTCTTGCAATAAACATTATATGTTTTACCCTACAATATCCACATGCATTTCTACAACATCATGTACCTATATCATGCATACTCTATATATTATTTCTCTACTTCATCATGATATGTATTATCACAAAGCCAAACGACAGGAAAGATAAAATACCCTACCTAAAAATGTAGAAAACAATAGGATGGTTTTTAGTTACTTACTTGACAATGATTTCCTCCTGGGTTAGATGACTGATTATGGAGAAGGGTTGTAGATGCTTAAGATCACCCATTCCGTTATGCTGAAGGATCCAATTTGTTAGCAGGTAGCTGCATGAGGGTTTGACTTCAGAGATTTGTAATTTCTCAATTTTTCACAAGGTAAATGAAAATAACCTTCAAATTTTACCTTTAAATTAGGTCAATAGGACAAATTAGGGTAAAAATGTGTTGTCTTGATCAAATCTGTTGATCATTTGCAGGGAATCCGTACATGCTGCTAAGTGTTCAATCTACATTCGTAATCGGCAGGAATTCATCTACCGCATTTAATTATATTTAAGGTTAGGAAGACGGGGGGATCTTCGAAAGATTAGGGGATATTCAAAATATGACCCCCCTCTGAATAAAATGACCCCCTACCTTTGAGCGGCAAAATTGAATACAAAGGATCGGGTGATATGATCAACGTTTGACCATATGTATATCAGGTCACGAAATTAAGATCAGGGGTTGTTCAAAATATGACCCCGTAGATAAAATGACCCCCCTCAGAAAAAGATTGGGGTGACGTCACCATGTCAGTGACATTGTTTAATTTCTATGTTTTAATGATGTCATCGTCATTTTAAAGAATATGACGGATATCAGATATAAACCTCTCCACGGGGTAGAATGGAACAATGACGTCATCATCAACGTGATTTCCTTCATTCATTAGACTTGGATGACATCACCGTCATATTGACATAGGGTGATATTTGCAAAGAGGGTGATATTCATAAGATGACTGATGTTAAGAATATGACCCCCCCCCCCCCCCCCCCCGTGAAATAATTGAAGTCATTTGACAGGTAGTTATTGGCTCTTACGTAAAGTTAACGTCTGCACATAGCAGATCAAGCAATTATCAGATGATAATCCTATATCGGGGTGATCTTGTCTAATATGACCGATGTTTGAAATATGATCCCCCCTATGAGATATATCAAGTTTGACCAAACTTTGACTCAACATAACTCTCTTCCCTTAGATAATTTTGGGGTGATCTAAAAGGCAAACTTGCTTGGAATTTTGTGTACTTTCTAACCATGATGTTAATAATGTGAACTACTAACTTTGATAACTGACCTCATCATGGTGACAAACCCACCCTCTTACAAGGTTACATGCATGACTGATTTTACCAAACCGCCCAAAGCAGAAAACAACAAGCCAAAGCAGCAAGAAAAGTTGGGTCCCTATTTTTTCAAGGCGAAATGGGGTGTGTTGTGTAACAACACAACAACTTGCCACCAAAGAACATGACCAAATTCCAATGATTCAAGTGATGTGATCACATTCTAACATAGTATTTTAACTCTTTCTAAGTATAAGTATTATAATATTTTTGTATGATAAGGTTTTCATCATGGCAACAATGCTAGCAAAGGATCAGGTGTGTGCAGATGATTAATTATCCTCATCTTGAAAGTAAGTTGAAAACATGAGTAACTGATGTTAAGCTACATAGTTTGGGAGCATCCATCATAGCCAACCTAGATAGAGCCTTGCTGCCAGCAGGCGTCTATAGCCTCGGCAAGGTTATCTATACAATCCCCCTAAATAGAGCCCCACTACCAGCAGGCGTCTATAGCCCTGGTAGAGTTACTTAGATGGCCTAATTTTATTCATTTTGGATTTTCAATATTTATTCTTTCTATTCATATGATGTCATCATGTAAGCTTAATATGCAAGGCATGATCACTTGCTGATTTAGGTTGGAGATTGCATTGGTAGCAAGGGAGTGACTTTAGATTTTTTACTTAACACCTATACTTATGTGTTTTACAAACCTAAGGTTGTTAGGTGAGTCATTGTGAAAAATCACTTTAGTTAAGAAAAGGCACCCTGATAAAAAGGATATCACAGACCTGATCACCAATACTCCTCAAAATGAGTCATAACCTATATAGGAATTTGTTCTCATCACTTGAATCTTAACAATTTGGTTATTTTCTTAGGGTGATGAGTTGCATCATCTTGACTAACCAAAACAAAACTCAACAGGCAAACAAACAAACCAAACAAAACTGTACAAACAACTATACACTATGCACATTATGATACATTTGACCTACATGACACTATTTCAGGCTTGAAAATAATGCTTGAGGAACTGTCCATTAACTGGTAATGGGACATTCTCACTGGTTAAAGTTTTGAGCCTGTAGGTGTTGTCTCCTAAAATTTCTAAAACTTGAAAAGGACCTATCCAAAGTTTATCAAATTTACCATGATCTCATTTCCTTTCGTGTGCTTTATCCCACATAAGGACTAAATCTGAAATTCTAAAAGCCTTAACTCTGGCTCTTTTGTCAAACCATCTTTTGACCATTGCTTGATGTTTAGCAAATTAATCAATTGCTCTATTCCTTTTTTCTTCTAGGTGCATTAACTGAAGTAACCTGACTTCTTGTTTGTTCTCCATGCCTAGATATTCTTGTGCAAACTACAATGTGGGGATCTTTAGATTAACAGGGAGGATGGGATCCACCCCATATACTAGATGAAAAGGAGAATTTCCTAATGTAGCCTTCATCCTAGTTCTATCTACCCACAATGCATACTTTAATAGGGTGTTCCATTCCCTTGGGTTCTTTTCTATTAATTTCTTTAGAATATTCAATAAATTCTTGTTTGTAGATTCTACTAACCCATTCCCTTGAGGATAGTAATTTGAAGAAAACTTCAAAACAATTCCATGGTCAAAATCCCAACTTGACAATCTTACTGATGCAAAGGCAGATCCATTGTTACATACTAAAGCATAAGGAACCCCATACCTGGTCACTATGTTGCTTTCCAAGAACTTGATCACATCCTCAGCATTGCATGTCTTACTACTAACAGCTTCAGTCCACCTGGTACAATAATCAGTAACAATCAACACATACTTGTAGCCTGAAGATGATGGAGGGTTGATAGGTCCTATGAAATCCATCCCCCATTGAGCAAATGGGCACATCTCCATCATTGGTTACAAGGGCTGAGCAGCATACCTTTCTCTATTTGCAGCAACTTGACACATATGACAACATTTGATGTGTTCAGCAGTATCTTTAAAAATAGTGGGCCAGTAATACACTACTCTAAGGATAGCATGAGTGGTAGCTAAGTATGATCCATGTGCAGTTGCAAACTTGTCATGCAATTTTGTTAATACTTTGTTTGCTTCTTGCCTTTCTAGGCATCTAAGATATATTCCCTCATAGTTCTTCTTGAAAAGAACTCCTCCTTTTATCATGTATTTTTGTGATCTTATTTTCAAGGCTCTCCTCTGTGAGGCCTGCAACCTTGAAGGGCATCTTCTAGTAATCAAGATATGCCTGATGTCTGAATACCATTCTCTAGTTTCCTTTGTATTTATGACATATTGTTGGCTAATGACATTAGGATCAATTTCAGATATCATCTGACTCAATGCTTGTCCTCTCACTAATTTCATGGGTGTTATGTCCATATCATACTCTTGGAGGATAGTTATCCATTTGGCTCTCTTTTCACCTTGTTCACTTTGCATTAAAAGCATCTTTACTGCTACATCTGGGACTACATCAATCACTTTACTTCTCAAGATGTAATGTCTAAACTTTTTGACTGCTCAGACCAAAGCAAGTGCTTGTCTTTCAACGTCCATATATATGAGTTCTGCATCCTTGAAAGGACAACTCATGAAGGCTATAGGCTTTTCTTCTTTAGCCTCATTTCTTTGTGTTAATACTGCTACAGACGTATGATCTGAAGCAAATGAGTATATGTAAAAATCTTTGGTATAATCTGGAGTAATTAGAACAGGAGCATAAGATATAGCTTTCTTGATATCTTCAATAGCTGCTCTAGCTTCAGGTGTCCACTCAATTTTGCATCCTTCTTGAGCATTGCATTCAATGGTCTGACAATCTCTGCAAAACTAGTAATGAATTTTCTAACGAAATTGATCTTACCAAAATAAGATTTGAGCTCCTTCTTACTCCCAGGGAGTTGTATCTTCATGATTGATTCTACTCTCGCAGGGTTGATGATGATCCCATTCTCTGTTATCAGGTGACCTAATAACTTCCCTGTGGTTACCCCAAATATGCATTTCTAAGGGTTTAGGGATATTCCATAATGTTCACATTTCTTTAGTACATTCCTGAGGTCTTCTACATGATTCCCTCTCTCTTTAGAGAAAACTATCAAGTCATCCATGTATATGACGATACATTTACCAATTAGCCCCCTAAAGTCTATATCCATTGCTCGTTAAAAGGTGGCCCCAACATTTATAAATCCAAAGGGCATGTGCCTGCAAGCGAATATTCCCCACTTAGTGGTGAATGCAATCTTTAATCTATCTATCTTGTCTACCATCACTTGGTTGTAACCTAAAAAACCATCCAAAAATGACATCATCTTTGCACCATTTACAATCTGCAAGACCTCATCTAGAGAAGGCAAAGGATAATTATGCTTTTCAGAAGTTCTATTTAAATTTCTAAAGTCTACACATAACCTAATGTCACCATTCTTCTTCCTTACTAGGACCAAGTTAGCCACCCATGTGGAATGTCTCATAGGAAATATGGTTCTGGCATTAAGCAATTTCTTCACTTCTTCAAAAATCATGGGTTCCAGCAAAGCATTAATAGGTCTCTACTTTTGTCTAAAGGGCTTAACATCTGGCTTTAACAGTATAGTATGAGTAATGATTGATGTATCATAAGTTTTCAACTCATCATATGTCCAGGGAATAACATGAATATAATCTTTAAGTGCTTGGGTTATCCCTACCATTTCTTGTTCTGTATACATCTTTCCAATCAGGACATTCCTTTTCTCTACATCATGTCCTATGTTAACTAGTGAATATTCTCCTCCATCTGCTTTAGGGAGATCTTTCTATTTCAGCATGTTATCTAAATCAAATGCTCTTTTCGACTCTATCATTCCTTTAGGAATCTTGTTACTGGGCAACTCTATGATCTCTTCTTTTTCCCAGATATGATCTTCTACATTTCTTTCATCTATGATCTGTGCATCAAACACATCTCTATTGGATATGAAGTCTAAAATGTGTTGGTCATCATCAAACACTTGAAGGTTAACTACATTGTCTGGTACAGAGGGTACTGACACTAATTCAACTGAAAATCTCTTCAAACTAGCTATGGATAATAGCTCCAAACTACTTGCGGCTTGGGCCAAGGCATCTGCCCTGTGATTTTGTTCTCTAGGCACATGGGTGATGTTAAATGCATCAAAATCTTCTATTAGATCCCATACCCTATGTCTGTAATTAGACAACTTGTAATTACAAGAATATATGCCTCTTACTTGTCTTACTACCAATTCTGAGTCTCCATAGACATGCAAAATCTTTACTTTCTTTCTGAGTGCAAACAATATCCCATGAATTAGGGCTTCATATTCTATCACATTATTTGTGCATGGGAATTGTAATCTATATGCTGCTAAGTAAGATTTACCAGCTGGATCAATAAGATCTATTCCTACTCCAGCCCCTTGTTTTGATTTAGATCCATCAAACCTGAGGATCCATGGCTTATCTTCAGCTAAAGGCTTGTCTGGGCCTTCTCTTTTCTTTTTAGCTTTGGTAGCTGCACCACTTGATATCCATCTTAATCTTGGTGTTTCAATCTTCTCAAACTTCACCTTATCTGGTTGATGTGAAGTTGATATTCCCTTTTCTACTTTGTCATCAGAAGGAGGATCCTTTAGACAGGGCAAGATCTGCTTTTCCAAAATATGCAAACATAATGAACAAGTAGTTTCTGAATGTAGTGCTTCATGTAACCTGCACCATCCCTCAATTAGAACATCTTTTGGGGATCTTTGTTGTTGTATCATCTTCTGAATTTGTTTTGATAAAAATTTCTCAAACTTGGACAAATTACTGTCTCCATCTTCATTAGATATTTCATAACCTGACTCAACCAAGCAATCAGTTCCTGGGGTGATATTCTTGTTACTCTTAGAATTACTCTTGCTACACACCAATATCTCTTCTATCATCTCAATAGGACTTTCATCATGATATGTGCTTTCTTCTGTTCCTACAAATGACAGACAAAAATCAGTATCAGTATCACTATCTGTAGAACGTACCCTGGATGATGATGATGATGCTTTACTGCAAGCCTGTTCCAGTTCCATCATGTCTAAGCAAGCATCACAGGTCTTTTCAGAATGTGCTTCATCATGTAACCTGAACCATCCCTCAATTAGAACATCCTCAATAGACATCTTTAACAATTGGCAACATCGCACCTCTTTAGACAAGTGCATTTCAAAATTCTTGAAGTGGTCTACTTCTATCTCATTTTCAGAACTACATTCAGACTCTAAAATTATTCTATCATCCTGAAGATTGTCATTATGAACATGAACATCATACATGAGGATCTCTTCTATCTTGACGGTCTAGGGTTTGATAGAATACACTCCGGGTTCCACATCTACATACATGATCTCATTGGTTTTATTGTATTCAGTGATCATATGTTTCATGCGAGGTTCAATATCTATCCTTATTTGGTTAGGTATTCCTTTCCAAGGTAACCACATGTGACTAAAATTAGTGGACATGTATCCATTGAGTGTCTTTGACCAATCCCTGCTAAGCAGCATCCCATAGGTATTAGGTATATCTACTACCTAAATATCAATGTAGTATTGGATTCTTGGATCTGATGCTAACTGCATATGGATGTGAGTCAGTTCTCCTATGACACTCATCTCTATTTTATCTAACTGTGTTAATTTCTTCAGTGACTTGGCAAGATGCAACCCTAAGGCATTACATATGGATAGGGGCATTACATTAGTAGATGCACCTAAATCTACTAAGCAATTATGCAAATTCTTACTAAACATCCTTATGGTAAGGAGAAAAGGAGGTGACTCAGTTTTATCTCTATAAAGAGTCATGTGTGAAGTCTCTACAGCTTGAATAGTGGCTGGAGTTTTGTGTTTAACATTAATATCCTTAACGGCATGATCTTTATTCCCAGTCTGACTTGAGGTATGATTATCCTCTTTTGGAGCAGGATCATCTAAGGATCTCATGAAATCTTTTTTAATAGCTAGGGTTTTGAGTAATTCTGACAATGACAGGCTGATCTTGATCTTTTTCATTTCATCTGCTAAGTATGTGACCAATTTATCAGACTCAGGGGGTAGATTACTAGCTTTTGGTACTACATTTTGTGGTGCTAAGTACTGAGCATTAACTTCAGGAAATCCAGGGTTATTGCTTGCCTTAGGATCAGGAGTGTTAAAATTATTTGGAGGCAAGGATGTAGTCAAAGGACCAGTAGGTCGGTTGGAGTTATTCCTTAGGTTGTAATTATGTCTACCTTGATATTGTTGTTGATAAGCATGTACTTCTTCATGTTCAACTGATGGCTCATTTTCATCTTCAAATGGAAAAACATAATTGGTTTCAAAAGCCATAGCTGACTCTTCACATGCTAAGGTGTAATTCTCATGAGGTGACATTGTCTGTTGATGAGGATGATTGATGAAACTTTCTAGTACAAGAGCAGAATCATATCCACAGGGAACAATTTCATTTCCTTCAACACAGGGTGGATTATCTGCAGTATTAGATACTTCAATTTGGAATATACTAGAGGCTATCCTAAACTAAGGACAGTCCAGCTCTACATGAGCATTGGTATTGTGTATCCTACACCAATTTGTAAGAGCTACCTCTGCCAGGTTCACTCTAGTAGTCTGCTTAGGTTCACTAGGAGGCTGATTATCTAGGGGTGATGGCAAAGAACCATTGTTTGGCCTAGTGTTCCACACTCTAGGTTGTCTAGGAGGATTACTATTACCATTGTTGTTATAGTTGTTATTGTATCCCCTATCAGGATAAACAGATCTATCATTGGCATATACTCTATTCTGATTTGGTTGAGAATAAAAATTTTGACTCCTCAAATGAGTGATCTCAGTGGTGAGTTTCCTTAGTTGTGCTGATATCTCTTTAATTTCTTCCTTTTCTTCATGAACTTTGGCTACTACATTCTCTGTTTGAGGTTTAAAGAAGGAAGAGCCATTGTTATTGTTATTAGACTGTTCCACAACCTGAGGTACCTGTGTATGTCCTAGATATTGTAGCATTTGACCATTTCTATTTGGAGGTGGCATGATACTAAGTGGAGGTATCTGTAAAGGGCTTGGCATTACAACTGGAGGTATCATGGCTCCATTGGTCTGTTGTTGAGAAGGATATGTAGGATAAACAGGGAGTGTAGGAAAAACAATATTAGGTGTTGGAGCAAGAATCAACTGTTGACTAACTTTGACAGCTTCTTCAAAAGCTCCTGCCAAGGTTGTGACACCAGGATGTGTTCTCTTGATAAACATAGAAGTCAGGGGATCTAGGGATGAGTAGTATATACTCCTAGCAGCTTCATCTGTTACAGTATAAGGAGCAACTAGCTTTGAGAGCATCTTTTGGAATCTTGCATTGAAATTGGCAATAGGTTCTCCCTCAAATCTCTTGATTGTGGCAAACAGATGATAATTCATTAAAGGATCTATAGGTATTTTAAATCTATCCTTAAAGGCTTTCTCCAAGGTAGCCCATGAATTGACTGAACCTTGACCAAGACTGATATACCAATTATATGTCTCTTCCCCTAAGGAAAATGGAAATAACCTGCATACCACATTCTGATGTTCAATTCTTGCCCTACAACAGGCTTCCTTGAATGTTCTAATGTGATCATCATCATCCTAATATGGATGATATTTAGGACAAATCTTATGAGGATTTTTAGGTAAAGGATGATATGCAATGAAAGTCAGAGGTGACTCTGTAGTAAAGAATGACATTGTGACTAGTGGAGGTTGGATTGGGGGCGTGACAGGTGGTCCTGTAGGTATTTGCAACCTGATTGGAGTTATTGGAGTGTGTTCTGGTGAAACTCTTGATGCACTAGAGCTAGGAGAATGATGAATATCTACTGTTCTAGGTCTGAGTCCCCAGATAGGCAATTCTTCAAAGAGTCCACTTGTTTACTGTAAAGATTAGCTAATGCACTTGAGCAAAGGATGTATTTATGATCAGAATCTTAAACTGACTGGATATTTATGCAATATTTGTAGAAATGATGCAAATATGAGGTGATGTGAGACTTTTGGACACAAGCAATAGGATATCAAGTCTCTTAAGCAAATTACTTAAAATCTTTAGCAAAAAGACTTGAAAGAGAGCTTATCTTTTGAATATCACAGTGATCAACCGCAAAGCTTGAAATATTTAAGTTCAATTTTGAAAACTTTGCAACAAATAAGCACAACGGACTCAAAACAGTAAATATTTGCACACGACTTGAAATACAATGTTGCGTGAGTATTACCCCACCTTCTGTGTCACTGAATCAGAAAATCCTATTGATGAATGCCCTCCTTCTAGTGCCAATTTATGTTGATGATGATTGTTAGTCATAACAACATGCATAAAAATTTGCACAACAAACTTTTATTATCTTATAAAGTGCGATCAGCGTAGGATAAGTTGATGACTCCACGTCTCTCTTGATCAGGTCATGATCGTCTCATGTTACTCAGAGGTTGATGTGACATGTTGTTTTCCATTTCAAGGGGTCTTACATTTGTCTAGGTGATCAGTATTGTACTGTATCCTATAAATTCACTCCACGGAGAGGTCAATTCTACTCTATTTTCAAAGATTGCTGAGATATTTGTAAGTTTGATCAATTCTTTTGATCATTGATCATTATGAACTTGCTCTTTCTTCTACACTGCAAATCTATTTAAATGACGTGCCTATAAGTGGCTATTTATATGTATTTCATGGATATTTATCTAAATTTGCATGATATTTACCAATTTGGCATGCTTTTACTCCAAGTATGCTCTGTATTTTCAATTGCCTACGAGATATCTACATATTTCATGTTTTATTTGCTTTTGATTGTTTGTTGTTTGCAATTATGGAGATGATCTGTTATGAAATTCAAAGAAATTTAAAAGAATACTTCTACTTTTTAGTGAATCTTTAGTCATTGAATCACATACACACAAGATACATTCATGGAGAGAAGAAATCAAACCATAGGTCACTAGGATGTTCCACGGCTAGATATGGTTGATGCTAACTTCAAAGGAATTAGGAATGAAAACAATACATGTAGGTTGAAAAACACTCCAAAGGACCCAACTAATCAACGCATATATCCAGATTTCAATCACATATTACTCAAGATTTATGATGATTTGTAATCAAAATGGCTTCTCTTTCATTAAGTATGCATAACATGTACATTTACAACAACTTTGAAATAAGTCCTAAATTTTTTCAGCAATCAAATTTCAATTAAGTTTCAAATGTTTAAAAGACTGCACCCCTACACCTTTTATAGAATAAGGTGAGGAGGCAGTTACAATTGACCAACAGTCAAGATTTACCGATTAAGATCAACGGTTGACAATTACCCTATGACTTAGTCAACTTTTCCTCCTGGCACAGGTTGCCAGTTGGCAACCATCTATATGACTCATTATTTATGAGTACCTTATGCATATGTTCACTTACTGATTCATCTTCATTCATTCCTCAGGTTCTTCTTCCTCATTTTCTTCTTCTTCATCATTCTCATCATCTTCATCACTTTCAGCATCACTATCACTCTGATATACATCTTCTTGTATTTGGACCTTTACCACTGTCCTGATATGTTCATATGATTGTACTATTTTATCAACCTCTCCCCCATCTTGGATTTTGGCTTTTGCTATTGCATGTTTATGAGACTGGAACTTAGCCTTGAGAGCTTCCAGCTTACCTTTCCTATTGTTTAAAGTCTCATTGTATGTTTCTGCTTTAACTTTTATCCTCATAATTTTATTCATTACTTCTTCTGTCAGGTGGGTGAGAGGGTCATCTACTACTGACTTAAAATTATCATTCAGAGCTTTAATAGCAAAGTCTGCATCCTGATTCTCAATTTTGCCCTCTATTTTTCCCTCCAGGGCCTCAAGGATTTCTGCTTCATACACCATCATGCTATGCAATTTAACACTAATATCCCTGAGCTTGCTACTGTACTTCTTCAAGATATCACACTCGAACCGGATATCCTCATACCATATGCTTGTCAGCAGGGCAGTATTATTATCCAATACTTGATTACTTATCAAAATTTCTGGATCAATTCTCTTAATTTCACTTAGAGCAATCAGGTCCTTTTCCAACTAGAATGACCTTTTTCCTATATCATTTTGCATTTTACCTACCTTTCTCTTTAGACTGCTCAAAGAATTCCACCTCTGTAAAGACGTTCTTAATACATCTTCAGTCCCAGTGAGAGCTGACAACATCCATTTTTCCATGACCATTGCCTCATGTTTCATTAGGTCCAACTTGGTGACCTCTTCCTGTGATATGACAGTCAATGGGACTACAGGATCAACTGGTGTATTATCAGGGTTAATTAACCCTTTTATGAAAGAATGTAGCTGAGCAATTTGCTCCTTATGCATTTTATTTTTCTCTTTTTCCTTCTTCACCCTTTGGGTTAAAGAATCAATAATGTCCTTCCCTTCTTGACATTCCTGATCCTCATTGGCAAAACCCAAATCAACAGTTGTGATTTGGAATTCCTCTAGGCTAATCTTGCATTTCTCCTTTTCTACTGTGGGAAGTGCTACCTGTGCAGTCCTTCTGCCTGTAACAGGATCTCTTTTTATGGTAGAGGTTAATCTAGCCTTCCTCCTTGGCTTCATCATCTTTTCAGCGAACAAGGTAGAAACATCAAACTCTTGAATCTCTGACCGTTGTTCCACACCTATTTCTCTTTCTAGGCATTGAGGCACATCATCTCCAGATTCTTGGTGGCCTTTGTCAATATCATGTCTGCCTTTTTCTCCAATATCTACTTCTATCCTTGGTGGAGAAGGCACCTTCTTGATTTCTTCCTCATGTATTTCTTCATGAGGGGGATCTTGTTGAATTTCTTCCTGTTGAGGGGTTGCCTTCTACAAAGGAGGATCTTGTGGGATTTCTACATTCTGATCATGTGCTTGATCTTGTACTCCCTCCTTTAGATTTTCATCCTCTTTATTATTTTTCTCACCTAGTGGCATATTGACATCTTTAGATGTCTGTGTATTTTGTCCTTGTGCATCACCCTGATCATGGGTCATTTCTTGTTCTCTACCTGATGCACCGATATCCTGTGGCTTAGGGGCCTCCTGACCTAATTTATCTTCTGTTCTTGAGGCTTCTCTTGAATCCCCTTGAGTTTGAGCAACAGTAGCACCTGATATATCTTGATCACCCCAACTCTTCTATTGAACTTCTACTATTTTTGGTTCTGTAGGTGTCTCTTGCTGCTGTTGACTCATATCAAGGGCAGTGTAATCTTTCTCTACATGCTCTACCACTTCAACCTTCTTTAGTTCCTCATGTGCACCTATTTTATCCTTAGGGCTTACATCACCCCTATATGTTAAATCCACGACAGCAGGGCTAGTCACCTGCTCAACCAAATTGTCAAGCCCTATCTTTTGGGCTGCCCTCTCTGGGCTACCTTGTTTCATCTCTTTTGTTTGCTTTACCTCCTCCAACACCACCATCTGTGCTAATGGAATTCCATGAGGAGTCATGCGAGTATTGGAAACTAGAGTCTCCATTTGTTGAGAGGCCACACTCTGAACTACCTCATCATCAAATGAGTCCACGGTATCCTCCAAAGAGAAAGGAACACCTTGACTTGCTTTAAACACTTCTCTTGTTTGTTCCTCTACTTTCTCAATTTTGAATTTAATTATGGTGGGAAGAGGAACATCATGTTGTAGTTCCTTCCTAAAAGCTTCACCACCAGCTCCAATCAATATGATGGGGGTAGCCTGGATATCCCCCCTCATGGCTGTTCTTTGTTTCTTGGGTGGTGACGTTAACGACATTGCCCTCCTCTTCTTGCTGACTACCTACAAGTCATCACCTGCAGGTTCTTAATTTACCTACTCTTCTTCCAAAGGGATGCCTTCTTCCACCTACACCTCTGTAGTTTCAACAACGGCCCTCAAAATCCTTTTAGTCTTTGGTTTTTCCATAAGAGGCTATGCAGATGACGCCGATGCCTGAGCTAATGTAGATGCATCTACAGCTGACGTGGCAATCCTTTCTATTATCACCCCCTTTGGTTCATCCTCACCTTTCTTACCCTTAGGGAGATCTTTCCTTTGTTTTTCTGTAGGCAATCTTTCCCTGTTAGATTTTCTTTTTTTAGTGAGGAAATCATCATATTCCTCATCAGATACTTCCTGCCTCTTCTTCTTGTTATCAACTATAAGGGCAACACCCCTTTTCTTTAATCTGGATATCTCCTCATCCACCCAGGCTTGGGTTAGCTGGATCACCCCAGTTGTCAGCTGATCTAAGGATATAACCTCATGCTATGTAAGATTTGAGGCTGATATGGTGTCATTATACACCTTTTTGTCCTCATATTCATTGTACATAATTTTTCCATCATCCTTATGCAGCTGCACTGGCACCGGGATGTAGTCAAAGGTTTTTATTTGATTCAAGGTGAGTCACTGGTATTTCCTTCTTCTCACCTCAACTTCATCATCACAATTGGTCTAGAAGTCTTCTAGATGCTTTTGATGTATTGATTTTCCTAGTATCTTCTGCATCCTGCCATAAGGATCATATGATCTAGCTAGGGGAAATGGCTACAAATACATCAATTTTAACCCCCCAATGACATACTTTATGCTCCCTGAATCTAAGCACATGTACCAGCCCATATATATTGGGAATAAAACTAGAGGTATCTTCTTTTGTGCCTTGTAGGCTTCAACTATTGTGGATACTTGCCTGATAAATTCCATCAAGACAACCCCATCAGTAGGGTATATTGGCAACATAAGAGGTTGTCCTTCAAATCCCTCTATCTTGATGTATGAAAAAGTGGCAAACTGGATAAACTAGACTCCATACCGATAAACAACTTCTTGAGCTTCCATGCTTAGCCTTTTAGTCCTGTCCTCCTCCATAGTTCTGACCAGATGCATGGAGAATGTATCATTTACCAGTTTGTAGTCCAGGAGGTAATCCTTCCTTTTTAATTGGGGATAATGATCCCATATGTGTGCACCATCAGCATCACCACCAGCCTTACCCACTGTCTGGTGGTGCCCACCTAGGGTTAGGGTTTTGAGTCAGGCTTGCAAGCTTATGTTATATTCCCTCGAACTCTCAATGCCTTAGATTTTATTTTTCCCTCGACCTTCTGCATTGTATCTTATGTTTTGTTGTTGACCTCCTGCAGTGGGTTCCTGGTTGTTTAAGTTGTATTTTCATGCCTTAGCGCTCATTGGTTGACCAGCCCATATGCATTCCTTTACCACTTTTTCCCATCGCGCTTAAGAAAAAATGCTAAGTTTAAAATCACTCTATGTTGCGGTGAAATTTGTCGCATGTATGTGCCTTTGTATGTACAAGTCCAAATATACATTGGCAGGCCAAAAATGTTCAATCAACCTTCAAACAAGTGAAAAAATTGATTGTATGCATTTTGAATGCATATCGGGTTTGTATATGCATTGGGGAATCTGTCGCAGATTCTGGGAATATTCCCTGCTTGTATGTGTGGATTTGCATGTATATTTGTGTTGTATGTTTTGACATGCAATGGCTAGATACAAAGGGAAACATGCAAGCAAAAGGTACATTGGCGGACATGCATTCGCTACAGTGAAGGGGTCATCGGCGAAACAACATTCATCGGCAGCATACAAGTCTGATATACAAAGGTGAATGTATGTCTGATATACAAGAGGAAATATACAAGTGAACAAGTATAAGGTGGACACGGTGAAGATAGTTAATTGCATTTGTAAGGTAGGTGGAGTCCACGCATTGTATGTTGGGTTTGTATGTTCCCAACATACAATCAAAACATGCAAATGAAAAGATACATTTGGTGGGGCCCACCGATTGCACATGCAATCGGACATACATTCCTAATAGACAAGGCACGGACCTGAAGGATATTGCATTCTAGTTCATAAAAGGCAGAGGTCCGTGGCTTGTACGTATGAGGTGCTTGTATATGCTTTTGCATATACAAAGGCGACAATAGCTAAGTGGAAAGGTCAAAGGCATTTCCCTTTGTATGTTTGCGTTGTATGTATCCAATGTATCTCTGATATGCAAATAACACATACAAGTGAAACATACAAGCAGGACTGGTCAAAAGGTCAACAATATTTAGGAGTGTGGTGGGGCCCGTGGCTTGTATGTCCTGGGTTATTTTTATATGTTATAAACAAAGCGAATGTACAAGCGCGCATATACAAGGCCCGGACGTGAGGGGGGATGTAATCTGGCTGATAAGGTGGCTGGTGTCCGCAGAGAGTATATTGTGCATTGTATGTATGCCGATATACAAAGGGAGTTAGATACATGCTAGATTTCAAAATGATTCCAATCTTCTTTATAAGAATTTGAAATTTGCGAGTTGTATGTTGCATTTGTATGTGCAATGTACAAAGAAAAAATGCAACGATTAGGATGTAAGTTGGACCCAATAGCAATTGCAAAGTGTTCTATAAGTATTTGGCGTCCGCGGCTTGTATGCAGGAAATTGAATGTATATGCATGTTCTTTTGCATATACAGAGCGAACAAAGGAAAAATAGATGGCGGAAAAGTCAGCGATAGAAGCACAGGGTGCCTATGTGGCACGTTCTAATTGGCTAGCAACTTTTCAGCGTGATTTGAGGTCATAGATTTTGGTGATAGGAAGGGAGATCAACGGCTCAGTTTCAAAGTTCAGCAATGGATTTGCTTTGTATCTGTAGCTATTTTCAGGAAGAAAATTTTAGAAGTACATAGTTAGCTACGCTTCCAGAGGCTGCGGGTTGGTATGCCATTAATGGTGATTTGCAGAGTTATGGGTATGATTGATTAGCCAACCACCAAATTTGATGAAGAAAATCTTCAGGCGGCGGTGCTATTCCCGATTCCACCTACTTTTCCCTCTTTGTCCCCCCTGCTACATTGAATATTTTGGGCACCATTCTGACGGTGCAGTGTATTTGGTAGGATTTTGAAAATGCCATGTAATCATTGCTGAGTACACAATCTTGATATAAATTGCAAACTATGTTACTCATTTGGTTGTTGAAGATTTGGCAAATTTTGGTGGAATAATAAGATATTTTCTTGTTGGTGGCCTTGTTTTGATGCCTTGTGAGTTTATGAGTTGTATGTTGAATGTTTTATGCATAAGATTCATCAATTTCATGTTGATTTAAATGAGTAATGCTTCATTGCGTGTATTCTGTTATTTGTCTCCAAGTTGAATGTGTTATTCTTCTGAATCTAAATAGCTAAGGAGTGTTTAAGATTCTAGGATATGGGTTTGCTATGTTGAATGCTTGATCTTTTACTTCTGCTCAAGGAGTAGATTAAATGTTTCAGGTTAAGTGTTGGGAACAATATATTGTAGTGAGGATGTTTATAAGCAGAGATAACTGAATGCTTAGGGTAGTTTCTGTAAGGCAGACACTACAAAACCCCCTTGAAATCTGATTATTGTTTTAATCTATGGTAAGCATTCACATATATATATCTATTGACTCCGAGCCCCAAGATAAGCACCAGTCTGGTCTTGTATTAAGGTTACAACCCAAAATCTCATTCTTGCATCTAAATACAAATACAAACTCAAACTTCAAATACAAACTTTTAGGACATTAGAAGTAGTTTTAGGACCAAAATCCTCTGTCTCACAACTAAACATAGGCCCAAAGCTAGCCCCTTTGCACTTATTTCATAGTTTTGGTCTGCAAAAAAGAAGATTTATCTGCTTTGTATCAACATCCTACTAAGTTCACAAGCATATTTCATGGATGTTGAATAGGGAATACCCCCCTTGGTTTTGTAGAGCTTAAAGAAGAAGAGGAGATATTTATAGAGTCTATCTCCTGTACTGTTGGCCCCTGACCTGGAAATCCTATTGATCAATGATGGCTACCTTGTAGGGATAACTGGGGAGTATCCAGTTTAGGAAAAATCCAACAGATTTTTTGACTCTACTGAGGAATGCTTTGTGTAAGCACCCTGGTTTAAAAGAAATTAATTCCTAGTTGTAGGTGGCGACTCCGAACAAATCTCCCAACCGGTAAAGTAAAATTTGTATGCAAGGGAGAAGATCCCTGTGTAATCCTTTGTTTGAAGAATTACCCAAAAAAATGATGTATAGGAAAAAGGGGGCTGTTCAGGTCAATCAGGAAGGTTCTCCTAGCCCTAGAAATAATAATAATACTCAAGATGATCCAAGGTCTTTAGAGCAGTAGGCACCTTGTTTTTCAAACACTGAGGCTGAAATCCAAGATGTATTTGAGAGACAACAAGGTGACAGATTGAGAATGAGGTCAGAGGTTTTTCAAGAACACCCTTTCTTATATCCTCCTGATAGATTTGAAGAAACTAAGTCCCCAAGGGATGATGATGATGACCAAAATGGAATGGGACCATCCTCTTCTATGCCTAGAGATGGAGAATTAGCTGAAGAAATCAAGAACCTGAGGGCTGAATTAGAATATCTGCAGGCAGTGAAGATTAGAGATGATATGAGACAAAGGGTACAAGCTCTGAGAATTGCTCAACATAATTCAGTTCCCACCCTTGATAATGCAGATGTGCTGAGAAACCAGCAAAGAAATGAAATCCATAATCAGCAGAATGATCAGAGATAGAATGTAAACAATGTTAGGGTACCATTAAATAATGTGAGAAATCATAATGCCAATAGGAATGCCAATGTTAGTCAGTTTGGTAGACAGCCTATGTAGCTGGACAGATTCAGGCAGCTTGTTTTTTATGGTATTCCTGGCTACCCTAACCCCATTGATAAACATGTAAGACCTCAGATACCAAGGTTTTCAAGAAATAATGTTGTGTCAGGTGAGGATCATTTAAAGGCCTTTCAGAATGTCATGGACAACTTTGAGGTTGAGCATGAAGATGTTTTTATGAAATTGTTTATGCAATCATTAGTTGATGAGGCTAGAGAATGGTATAAAAGTTTGCGTGACCAGAGTGTTTCATCATGAGATGATTTCAGAAGGATTTTTAAGGAGCAATATGGTGATAAGAATGATCCATGCTTTTTTGTAAATGAATTCACTAGTATCACTAAGGGGTCAAATGAGCAGGTTGCAGATTTTAATGCTAGATTCACTAAAGTGTTGAACAAATTACCACCTCACATGAGACCTAATGAACCAATGTGCATGGTGCTATACATAAATGCTTTTGATGCTAAAACAACTTATGGGTTAAGAGATAAGGGCCCTACTAGCCTCAGGGATGCTTTCAGGATTGCAACAAATATTGAAAATAATAGGAAAGCCTCTGGTAAGACAAATAGAAGGGATGATGTAAAGATTCTGTAGAATCCAAATAGTAAGTCTCAAAGCACACAAGGTAATGCATCTACTTCTGAGGATAAATTAGATAAATTGACAACTATTGTGAAGGACCTAAGTTATAGACTTGCAAAAAATGAAAAGGGGATAGGTCCTGACAGGCAGGTTTACCAAAGACAAGAAAAGAGACCATCATTGCATGATATGCCATATAACACTAATTGGCATACTGGTAAACCCATTCTCCCACATAACAACACTAATCTAAGAGCTCAAAATGTTAAGGAGACTCCTGATCCTTTGAAGAAGGTTGTTAATATTGTTGATGACACCCCATGGTGCATAATATGTCAAATGCCTCACTCACAGTCGCAATGTATGATTGCCCAATCTTTATATAATAATGTTGTTGCATGTGATGAATGCAATGAGCCACATTGTATGGAGGATGATAGTGTCAATATGTTGTTCACAAATAGGGAATGTTCCTCTTGTGATGCTGATGAAAGTACAAATGTTGAGACTCAAGTTTACCAGTAGATTCCCTGTGATGAAGATGAAGACAATTATGCATATGCTCAGGACTCACACATTTTTCTGAATAACTTGAGGAGGCCTTCTGATGAAGAGATTAGAGCCCTCACAGCCGCAGCAGTAGTTCAGTTCAAAAGCAACTATAACCTCAGAGGTAAAGCTCAGGTAAGTGATCCACGCCAATCAGGAGATACCTTTGTGAGCCAACCAAAGCATAATCATAAAGGGACTAAACCATATAAGAAGCAATGGAACAACGATAAGCAAAATTTTAAGCAAAAAATAGGTCATGATTCTCAAAGACCAGAAAGTAAAGCTCCCCAAAATGAGGATCAAAGTAAGAATTCTCAGATCATGGATGACAATCAGAGGGCCATTAAAGCTAAAGATGGATCAGCTCAGGATAAGAGTAAAACCATGGCTCAGGCTACAACTATTATACAAAATTATGCTTTCTTTGACATAACTCAGGTTTTATCCCAGGTAAAGATCTCTGTTTCATTGATGGAGATGATGAAAATTGAAGAATTCAGAAATAAGGCATTGTCCCTGTTGGTTGTTTCCCAGACAGGATGCTTATTCCAGATTTCCCTGCAAGGTAGCCATCAATGATCAACAGGATCTCTGGGCCAGGGGCCAACAGTATAGGAGATAGACTCTATATTTTATCTCCTCTTCTTCTTCAGGCTCTGCAAAACCTAGGGGGGTATTCCCTACTCAACATCCATGATAATGTGCATACTAAGGCTGGGATGCTGACAGAAAGCAGATGAGTCCTCCTGTAAGTAGACCAAAACTGTAAGATAAGAGCAAAGGGGCTGGCTTTGGGCCTATTTGCAGTTGTAGACAGAGGACTTGGATCCTAAAACTAATTCTAATGTCCTAAAGATTATTCTAGAGTTCGATTTTGATTTTGAATTTGGATGCAAAGATGGACATGGTATATAACACAAACACAAAGCAAGATTGGTGCCTATCCAGGGCCTGGAGTCAGTAGACATACACCTGTGAATGATATGTATGAACAACTAAAATTGGATTTCAGGGGGATACATATGATACCTGCCTTACAGATATCTCCCAATATAGAGTGTTAAGCTATCTATACTTATGGCATCCCTATTACAGTATATCCTTCCCAATATTCAATCTAAAAATAGTTTAATCTACCCCTTGAGCAGAAGTTAAAAGATCAGACATTCAACACAGGAATTCTATGTTCTAGAATCTTAGACATTGCTTAAATATCCAGACTCAAAAGAAAGATACATGCAATACTGGAGACAGAATTAACAAAACACATGCTAACATAGCATTATTCATATAAGATCAACCATGAAATCAGTGGATTCATGCAAAAATGCACAATAGGAGATACATAAACTCACAGGTTTTTGCTGTATAGAGCAACCAAAACCAACTGTGTTGTATTACAGAGCCAAATGTTCAACTTTCAACAACCTAAAATGAGTAACACTTCCTGCTTATAACAGCCAGGTAGTGCACCATAAGCAATTAATTACATGGCTTTGACAAAAATTCTGCCAGATACAGTCCTCAGAAGGAATAGCGCTCAGAAAATATTAATGCAGCAGACAAAGAGGGGCCTCGAGACATGCGCCACCATCTAAAAGTCTTCATCCCCGATCAGGCAACTTCACTGTTTGTACCATCGCCCATACCCCTGCACTGTCGCCATTAATGGCTCAACTACCCGCAACCACCAGGAAAAACACCACAGCGTTCAAAAAGAAATTCCCGCCAAAACATGCTTCGCTCAAAGTTTGAAAATACACAGGTGAATAATCCCACATGCAAGGTGAGGAGATCACATCATTAGTTCATAAACATGGTTGCACACATACTAAGTGTCGAGTGCTTTTGCCGCGCTTGACACACAAGCCTTCGCCCAAGAGCCCATCGTTGTGACAAAAGCCATCGGTGAACACCCAAATTCTCCTGTTGATCTCAAAAGTTACGCCGACGCCTATTTCACATTCCTCCGTCGGCCAGAAATGAACCATCGGGCAAGCAAGAAACCTCACTGCCGATATAACAACTTCCACCGATGGCCCTACGGGCCTCATCCCTCCGTCAGCCAAACACACGCCGATGATACCATCGGCCAGACACCACTCCATTGGTGAACCCCTCGCCGTCATACCCGATAGCCTCCATCATGCCGATGGCAAATCTCCATCGGTGAGAACAACACAAAAGTCACCCCGACATGCCGAACATCAATTCCCCTATCGACCAGACCTCCCCCTATCAGTCTAGCATAAAATTACCTCGCCAATGAAGAGCGTTACACCGATGAACACCTCCCTACCACCAACCTGATCACTAAGAAGCCTGTGAAGTCATGCTGATGGGCAAGAAGATATAGGTTTTAAATGAAGAAACCCTATAAACATTAAGAATCAACTTCTAAGTCAAAATGAGCACCAACAGTCCCTAATCTCAGGAGTAGCTTGTCAGGCTGAGCAAAATGTTGAGGTTCAAGGTAAGAAACATGCCTTGTGTATTGACGAGGATGAGGTTCCTGAAGTTTATCTGGGGGTGACAATGACAAAATGTCCATCACAGGTTGAGCCATTTTATGTCTCCCTTTTTATTAATGGAAAAACAATCAGGAATTGTATGCTTGACTCAGGAGCATCAACAAATATTATGCCTCTGGCTATCTGCAACAAGCTGGATTGAAGATAGATAAGGCATGTGGAAAATGCTATGCAATGGATGCTAGGGAGGTACCAGTTATTGGAATCATGAAGGATGTAGATTTTAGGTTAGCAACATATCCAGAAAAAACATACAGAATGAACATAACAGTGGTTGACATAAAGCCACAATATGGTATGCTATTGTCAAGAAGATGGGCAGCGTTGATTGGAGGAAGTATGCAGTTAGATCTATCATATGCCATGATTCCAATGAATGGTAAAGATGTCAAACTGGTCAGAGAAGAAAGGTCACTAGAGACAGCTGAAGATCAAGATCCAGATGAGCATGTCTATTTTGTGGACACTGACTGTTAAAATTTTAGAGTTGTCTCAGATGATCAAGGAGGTAAAGGGAGGGATACTTGCATTCAAGAGCTTGACCAACAGGGTCTCTGGACTATGTATTTTGATGGAGCTTTTTCAAAGGAAGGTTCTAGTGCTAGAGTTGTGTTTTTGTCTCCAGCTGGTAAGCTTCTAAAGTTCTCTTTCCTATTAAAGTTTGCCTGCACAAATAATATTGCAGAATATGAAGCTCTGTTACTAGGATTGAATGTTGCTCTGAAGCATGGAATTAAGATGATAAAAGTTTTTGGAGATTCAGAATTAATTGTTTCCCAGGTTAGAGATAGATATGCTTCGAAGAATAAAAGGTTAAAACAATATAAGCATGTTGTATGGGACACAATTGAATTGTTTGATGTTTTTTCAATAAACTGGATAGAAAGATCAAAAAATGTCATGGCAGATTTTTTAGCTAATGTGGCCATAACGCTAGATGATATTACTCTGTCTGATGTTACAAATGTTGAGGTTAAAATTAGACCCGCAGTACCAGAAAATATATGTAGTTGGCAAGTATTTGATGATGATAAAGATTTGTTGAGGTTCCTACACTGCATAGATGAATATGAGAACCAAGAGATTGATTTTTAGAATTTTGTAGAAGTTGTGGATGGAAAAGAAACTCTCATGGGGAAAGAAGTAATTCAGCTTAAAACAAATAAAATCTCCAGAGGGCTGGTTGCTTTAGAAAGAGCATTTGACAATAGGGACTAGTTTGTTACGAAGGCATCTCCTACAAACAAGGATGACTTGGAGGAGATAAACTTGGGGACACACCAGGCCCCCAAAAAGGTATATATTGGCAAACAGCTCAAGCCACACATCTGGACTATGTTGATTGCATTATTGAAAAGATATAAGCATGTCTTTACCTGGTCATATGAGGACCTAAAGGCTTATAGAGAAGACTTATTCTAGCATGAGATCCCTTTGAAGCCTAAAGCTAAGCCATTCAAATAGAAACAAAGACCTATTAACCCAACTCTAGCACCAAAGATGCAAGAAGAGCTTATGAAGCTTAGGAAGCCTGAAATAATTGTGCCTATCAGACACTCAACTTGGGTGTCCAATATTGTCCTAGTTAGAAAGAAAAATGGTGATATAAGACTTTGTGTGGACTTTAGAAATCTGAATGTATCTTCTTTAAAGGATAATTATCCACTGCCCAACATGGAGGCTATGCTGCAGAAAGTAACTGGTTGTGAGCTTTTATCCATGATGGATGGATTTTCAGGATACAATCAGGTGAAGGTAAAAGAATCTGAACAATACAAGACTGCCTTCACCACTCCATGGGGGACTTATGTATATGTAAGAATGCCATTTGGACTAACAAATGCAAGTGCTACATTTCAGAGGGCTATGGATGTTGCTTTTGCAGGATTGATTGACTCAATCTTGGTTGTATATCAAGATGATTTAACTGCTTATTCAAAAAAGGAGGAGCAACATTGCATGCATCTAGAACAAATTTTTATTAGAGCATTGGAATATGGCATTTCACTTAACCCAAAGAAATGTGCTTTTGGGGTAGTGGAAGGAAAGCTTTTGGGACACATTATTTCCAAGGATGGAGTTAGGATTGATCCTGAAAGGGTTGCTGCAATTGACAGGATTCAAATTCCCAAAACGGTGAAAGGCATTCAGTCCTTCTTTGGACAGATTAATTTTGTTAGAAGATATATCCCCAACTTCACAGAGATTACAAATGATATTTCTAAAATATTGAAGAAGGGTGAGACTGTCAAATGGGAGAGTGAAGCAATTAAATCATTTCAGAACATCAAAGAGGCTATAAAGATGGCTCCTGTGTTGAAATCTCCTGATTTTTCTAAGCCACTCCAGTTGTTCTCATTTGCTTCTTTTCATACTATTGCTGCATGTTTATTACAAAAAAATAAAGAGGGTTTTGAGCAACCTATTTCTTTCTTTAGCATGTCATTGCAGGCAGCTAAGTTAAAATATGATATCATGGAAAAACAGGCATATGCATTGGTTAAAGCAGTCAAAAGCTTCAGGCCATATTTAGTAGGCTCTCAGATAGTTGCATATGTGCCCCATGCAGTAGTTAAAGACATTTTCACTCAGCAGGAAGTGACAGGAAGAAGATGCAGGTGGATAAACAAATTACAAGAGTTTAACATTGAGATACAAATCGCAAAATTGGTAAGGGGACAAGGTTTGGCTAAGATGATGACATAGTCAAATCTGGAAGCATGCCAAGTGAATGTAGTTCATAATGAAATTGTTAATATGTTAGAATCTAAAAGGTACAAGGACATTGTGTATTATTTGCAAAATTTGAATTGTCCTTCCCATCTCAGTGATAGTTAGAAAAGGACCTTGAAGCTATATGCAATCAAATACATCCTTATTCAAGGAGAGTTGTATTGGAAGAATCCTGATGGTGTATTACTTAGGTGTGTAGATGAAAATGAAGCTAAAAATATTTTAAATGACATGCACAAAGGAGTGTGTGGTGGACACTATACTGCCCAGACAACAACTCACAAAATTCTTAGAGCTGGCTATTGGTGGCCAACTCTTTTCTCAAACGCACAAAAGATGGTAAGAAAATGTGATCCCTGTCAAAGGTTCTCAGGAAAACTAAAGTATGAAGGTGCATTACCCCTTAGAATCGTAACTGTGGAGGCTCCATTTCAACAATGGGGAACTGATTTCATAGGGGAAATTTCAAAAAAATCAAGTGGAGGACATAGTTGGATTTTGGTTGCTACTGACTATTTTACCAAATGGATTGAAGTCATTCCAACTAAGAAAGCTACAAGCAAGGTGGTGATGGATTTTATTTTGGAACATATTATTATCAGATTTGGAGTGCCAGCCATGTGTTTCAGATCTGGTGAATTTGTTGATTTTTGTAACAATTATGGGATTGATTTGTCATATGCATCACCATATCATCCACAGGGAAATGGTCAAGCAGAGTCAAGTAACAAAAGCCTCATGAAAATCATTAAAAGGATGGCAGATAAGAACAAAAAGGCTTGGGATTCAAAGTTAAAGATGGCATTATGGGTTGACAGGGTAATAGTGAAGAAAACAATTGGAAGGTCACCTTTTGAGCTAGTGTATGGCACGACAACTAAGTTACCTGTGAATAATCTCTTGCCAGTTTATAGATTCATACAAGAAAATAATGAAGAGATTGAGGATTCAGTGAATGAAAGGATAAATCAACTAGTTGCACTGGATGAAATTAGAAGAGAGGCACAGAAGACAAACATCAAGAAACAACAAAAGGTAAAATATTTGTTTGATAAAAAGGCTACAGAAAGGAAGTTTCAGATAAGTGATTTGGTCCTTGTTTGGAATGCAAAGAAACAAGATAAGGGCAAACATGGTAAATTTGAGCCCTTATTAATGGGCCCATATCAAATTAGCAATACCCATGGAGAAAATTCCTACTTTCTCCAGGCCCTAAATGGCAAACTACTGGAATTGTCTGTGCATGGTCAGTTCCTAAAGTCCTACTTTTCATGAATGAATATCTTGTGTGCACATTGTAAATTAGGTGTAAATAGTCTGTACATGCCTTGTTTTGCTGGTGGTGTTTTGCATTTTGCATTTTTTTTGGTCTGTCCCAGAGTGGTTTGGTTCTCGTTGTAGCCTTGCGTTTGCACGTCCCTAGTCGGAGCCAATGGTGGTGCCCACCTAGGGTTAGGGTTTTGAGTCAGGTCTGTAAGCTTATGTTATATTCCCTCGAACTCTCAATGCCTTAGATTTTATTTTTCCCTCGACCTTCTGCATTGTATCTTCTATTTTGTTGTTGACCTCCTGCAGCGGGTTCCTGGTTGTTTAAGTTGTATTTTCATGCCTTAGCGCTCATTGGTTGACCGGACCATATGCATTCCTTTACCGCTTTTTCCTGTCGCGCTTAAGAAAAAATGCTAAGTTTAAAATCACTCTATGCTACAGTGAAATCTATCGCATGTATGTGCCTTTGTATGTACAAGTCCAAATATACATTGGCAGGCCAAAAATGTTCAATCGACCTTCAAACAAGTGAAAAAATTGATTGTATGCATTTTGAATGCATATCAGGTTTGTATATGCATTGGGGAATTTGTCGCAGATTCCAAGAATATTCCTTGCTTGTATGTGTGGATTTGCATGTATATTTGTGTTGTATGTTTTGACATGCAACAGCTAGATACAAAGGGAAACATGCAAGCAAAAGGTACATTGGTGGACATGCATTCACTACAGTGAAGGGGTCATCGGCGAAACAACATTCATCGGCAGCATACAAGTTAGATATACAAAGGCGAATGTATGTCTGATATACAAGAGGAAATATACAAGTGAACAAGTGCAAGGTGGACATGGTGAAGATAGTTAATTGCATTTGTAAGGCAGGTGGAGTCCACGCATTGTATGTTGGGTTTGTATGTTCCCAACATACAATCGAAACGTGCAAAGGAAAAGATACATTTGGTGGGGCCCACCGATTGCACATGCAATCGGACATACATTCCTAATAGACAAGGCATGGACCCGAAGGATATTGCATTCTGGTTCATAAAAGGCAGAGGTCAGCGGCTTGTATGTATGAGGTGCTTGTATATGATTTTGCATATACAAAGGCGACAATGGCTAAGTGGAAAGGTCAAAGGCATTTCCCTTTGTATGTTTGCGTTGTATGTATCCAATGTATCTTCGATATGCAAATAACACATACAAGCAAGAGTGGTCAAAAGGTCAACAGTTTTCAGGAGTGTGGTGGGGCCTGCGGCTTGTATGTCCTGGGTTGTTTGTATATGTTATAAACAAAGCGAATGTACAAGCATGCATATAGAAAGCCCAGACATGAGGGGGGATGTAATCTGGCTGATAAGGTGGCTGGCATCCACAAAGTGTAGATTGTGCATTGTATGTATGCCGATATACAAAGGGAGTTAGATACATGCCAAATTTCAAAATGATTCCAATCTTCTTTATAAGAATTTGAAATCCGCGAGTTGTATGTTGCATTTGTATGTGCAATGTACAAAGCAAAAATGCAACGGTTAGGATGCAAGCCGAACCTGATAGCGATTGCAAAGTGTCTATAAGTATTTGGCATCCGCGGCTTGTATGTAGGCAATTGAATGTTTATGCATGTTCTTTTGCATATACAGAGCGAACAAAGGAAAAATAGATGGTAGAAAAGTCAGCGATAGAAGCACAGGGTGCCTATGTGGCACATTCTAATTGGCTGGTGACTTTTCAGCACGATTTGAGGCTATAGATTTTGGCAATAGGAAGGGAGATCGACGACTCAGTTTCAAAGTTTGGCGATGGATTTGCTTTGTATCTATAGCTGTTTTCAGGTGGGGAAATTTTAGAAGTATGCAGTTAGCTGCGCTTCCAGAGGCCGCGGGTTGGTATGCCATTAATGGCAATTTGCAGAGAGTTATGGGTATGATTGATTGGCCAACCACCAAATTTGATGAAGAAAATCTTCAAGCAGTGGTGCTGTTCCCGATTCCACCTACTTTTCCCTCTTTGTCCCCCCTGCTGCATTGAATATTTTGGGCACCATTCTGATGGTGCAGTGTATTTGGCAGGATTTTGAAAATGCCATGTAATCATTGCTAAGTACACAGTCTTGATATAAATTGCAAACTGTGTTACTCATTTGGTTGTTGAAGATTTGGAAAATTTTGGTGGAATAATAAGATACATTCTTGTTGGTGGCTCTATTTTGATGCCTTGTGAGTTTATGAGTTGTATGTTGAATGTTTTGTGCATAAGATTCATCAGTTTCATGTTGATTTAAATGAATAATGCTTCATTGCGTGTATTCTGTTATTTGTCTCCAAGTTGAATGTGTTATTCTTCTGAATCTAAACAACTAAGGGGTGTTTAAGATTCTAGGATATGGGTTTGCTATGTTGAATGTTTGATCTTTTACTTCTGCTCAAGGAGTAGATTAAATGTTTCAGGTTAAGTGTTGGGAAGAATATATTGTAGTGAGGATGTTTGTAAGCAGAGATAACTGAATACTTAGTCTTGGGTAGTATCCATAAGGCAGACACCACAAAACCCCCTTGAAATCTGATTATTGTTTTAAGTCTATGGTAAGAATTCACATATATATATATATCTATTGACTCCGAGCCCCAAGATAGGCACCAGTCTGGTCTTGTATTGAGGTTACAACCCAAAATCTCATTCTTGCATCCAAATACAAATACAAACTCAAACTTCATATACAAACTTTTAGGACATTAGAAGTAGTTTTAGGACCAAAATCCTCTATCTCACAACTGAACATAGGCCCAAAGCTAGCCCCTTTGCACTTATTTCAAAGTTTTGGTCTACAAAAAAGAGGATTTATCTGCTTTGTATCAACATCCTACTAAGTTCACAAGCATATTTCATGGATGTTGAATAGGGATTACCCCCCTTGGTTTTGCAGAGCCTAAAGAAGAAGAGGAGATATTTATAGAGTCTATCTCCTATACTGTTGGCCCCTGGCCCAGAAATCCTATTGATCAATGATGGCTACCTTGTAGGGATAACTGGGGAGTATCCAGTTTGGGAAAAATCCAACACTGCCTTCAAAGCATAAAAAGTTCCTTTGTATGCACATGAGTATACCACATATGAGGTCATATAGAATAAATATACCTGTCCTCCCAGGTTCCACATTCCCTCATCTAGTTTTTCACTGATGATCTTAGCCCATAATGGCCTATTGTCTGCATATAAGACCATCTGGATGATCCCAAACATCCAGTTCTCAAAATTTCTAGCATGAGGTTTACCAGTCATCCTGCTCAGCAGGGCAATCATATATTGGTACTCATCATAAAAATCAAACTTGTACAGATGTATAGGTAATTTGGTTGAGGCGACATATGTGCTGCTCTTCGACCTCCATTGGTATATCCTCTTCCTTGCATTTTTCTTATTATTATTGTACTCTATTTCCAATTTGCGCAGGTCCACACTCACTACCTTCTTCCCAACTAGCAGATTGAAAATGCCGGTAATGCCCTTAATCGAGAAGTCTGCATATATTCTCCCATGCTTCTCAACTCGTCTGGTTTCAAGGTTATAATTCCTTGTACATTCTACTACCAGCTCTAGGGTATCCATAGCATATGGAAAACCAGCTGTATGCCACATACCTGAGACATATACCCCATCCAAAATGGGATTGTCCTTATCATGATCCACACTTGTTGACCATACTTCTAGGTCCATATCTCCTTGGTGTGTATCACCAATAACTCCGTATTTAAACTGTACCCCCTCATGCTGGACAAACATGGGCTTGAGGAACTTCACCTCAGACCTATTCCTTCTGAGATCTGCCATGGGCTCCTGCAATAAACATGATATGTTTTACCCTACAGTATCCACATGCATTTCTACAACATCATGTACCTATAGCATGCATACTCTATATATTATTTCTCTACTTCATCATGATACATAATATCACAAAGCCAAACCATAGGAAAGATAAAATACCCTACCTGAAAACACAAAAAATGACAACAGGAGGGTTTTCAGTTACTTACCTAACAATGCTTTCCTCCTAGGTTAGATGACTGATTACGGAGAAGGGCTGTAGATGCTTAAGATCACCCGTTCCGTTACACTGAAGGATCCAATCCATTAGCAGGTAGCTGTATGAGGGTTTGACTTCAGAGCTATGTAATTTCTTGATTTTTCAAAAGGTAAATGAAAATAACCTTCAAATTTTACCTTTAAAGCAAGTCAATAGGACAAATTAGGGTAAAAATGTGTTGTCTTGATCAAATCTGTTGATCATCTGCAGGGAATCTGTAGATGCTGCCAAGTGTTCAATCTACATTCGTAATCAGTGGGAATTCATCTACAGCATTTAATTGCATTTAATGTCAAGAAGAGTGGGGGGGAATCTTTGAAAGATCAGGGGATATTCAAAATATGACCCCCCTCTAGATAAAATGACCCCCTGCCTTTGAGCGGCAAAACTGAATACAAAGGATCGGGTGATATGGTCAATGTTTGACCATATGTATATCGGGTCATGAAATTAAGATTAGGGGCTGTTCAAAATATGACCCTGCAGATAAAATGACCCCCCTCAGAAAATGATTGGGGTGAGGTCACTGTGTCGGTGACACTGTTTAATTGCTATGTTTTAATGACATCATCGTCATTTTAAAGAATATGATAGATATCAGATATAAACCTCTTCGCGGGGTAGAATGGAACAATGACGTCATCATCAACATGATTTCCTTCATTCATTGGACTTGGATGATGTCACCATCATATTGACATAGGGTGATATTCGTAAGATGACTGATGTTAAGAATATGACCCCCCCTCCCCCGCGAAATAACTGAAGTCATTTGACAGGTAGATATCGGCTCTTACGTAAAATTGGCGTTTGTACATCGCGGATCAAGTGATTATCAAATGATAATCCTATATTAGGGTGATCTTGTCTAATATGACCGATGTTTGAAATATGACCCCCCTACGCGGTATATCAGGTTTGACCAAACTTTGACTCAACATAACTCTCTTCCCTTAGACAATTTTGGGGTGATCTAAAAGGCAAACTTGATTGGAATTTTGTGTACTTTCTAACCATGACATTAATAATGTGAACTACTAACTCTAATAACTAACCTCATCATGGTGACAAACCCACCCTCTTACAAGGTTACATGCATGACTGATTTTACCAAACTGCCCAAAGCAGAAAATAACAAGCCAAAGCAACAAGAAAAGTTGGGTCCTTGTTTTGTCAAGGCAAAATGGGGTGTGTTGTGTAACCACACAATAGAACTTTGCCTTGATTATGCCAAGAGATACTCATAATGAGTATTAAACCCAAAGTCAATAACCTTTATCAACATCATTATGTCCCCTTGAAATATCTTTTCCATCAAATCAAAAAGAACATTATAATGACCTTGCAAATCACATGCAAGTGTTTATGCCGAGACCATCATGAAAAAAGATTTAAGACTTATGAAACTCATGATCTCTAAGAATGCAATGTAACCTTATTACCTGTTGAGACTATGTTTCATAAACTTAATTTAAACTGCCAACTCCATGCCTTCTTGAACATAGGACTTAACCCTTTTAAAAAGCCTTTGAAATGTATGAAGATATCAAATACAAATGTAGGCATATGAATTCAAGACTCTACATTATAATCTTGTAAAATGTGACCACCATCCTCAATGAATGTAATGAAGGCTTAAACCCTTATAAATGTATTATCACCAAAAATCAACTATGAAACATTACCAATGCCAAGAAAGTAATTTTGCAATGTATGTCACTGAACCAAGCATGAAAATATATCACTGTTACCAAGATGTCAATGTCACTGTGCTTAAGTACATATGTCTAAGATACATGTTCAATGATCAAATGTATATTGTGCCAATCATGACAATTAGCCCATCTGATGATGCTAAACAAATAAACAAATGTCATCATGTATACCATGAGTGCCATACCTGTGATCATGTCACTTAGGGATAATGTCATCAAATCCATATTTGCTTTGATGAAACATCAATTGATACCCAAGAATCAAAAGTGAATCTGTGCAATACCAAACTGACTGAGCTTATACTATACCAACTAGAATAAAACCATTAGGAGAACATAGAGATAAACCATCAGAGCCATATGCCACAAGGAATCATGAGCACATCAAGAATCAAGTGCATATTCAAATGTATATCAATGTATAGAGCATTAGGAAATGAACCCATGTGTTAGTTGTATTACTGTATCAACTGTCATGTGTCATAATACCATACACCAACTATCAGGATATCATACCAAGTTGTGTATTTGTCATCAAGGACAACAATTGGAGGGCAACAAACTCCCCCTTTGTCCATGATGGTAAAACATAACTCTCTCCCCGCCTTTTTGGCATCAAGGACAAAGGGAGGAAAAAAGTATGCCAATGCCTCCAAGAGATAATCAAAGATCAACATATGTCTGAAATGATAAGCAAAATCAGAAAATATGAAGCATACCAAAACTGTCCCATGAAGTAGTAAGATCCAAAAGGGCCTGAAACACAACTTCACTATCAGAACCATAAATGAGCATATAAAGGAGCATGTATCAAAACAAGGACAACAACTGAATGTTCCCAAAAATCAAAGATATGTGACCATTGTCAGTTTCACATTGCACTTGAATAGACATCATAATCTGTTCAAGACACTTTACTACCATTGTTTACAAATTGTTATAACATGCACACGATCATCTCTAAATCCCATATCATATAGTGTATCATGAGGTCCATTATCAATTCAACACTTGACAGTATCTACATTTCAAAAACAAGAACAACATTAAAAACTAAATCAATCAACTTAAAGATATAATCTCCCCCTGTGAAATACTATTCATGACTGGGATATGCAATTGTTTCAAATAGATGAAGTCATTAAACCCTTGTGTCAACACTCTATATCACTGTAGACAACTATCTTTCCTTATTCCTACACCCTAAAAATATCATTCAAAAATGCTAATGCAGAGAAGGCACTGTTAAACAACAGAGAAAGCTTTTGTGCATTTGTTAAACTATCAACATACAAAGAACACTCACAAACTACTCTTTATATTTTGGTAAATATTGTATCCTATTCCTTCATATGTTTGTCTTACTATACTGTTGATTGGCCTTGTAGATCATAAAGTAAAGAGATTTAAATGCACAATCTCTATTAAGATAGATCACTTGTCATATACAAAGATCAATACACCACATCATAGCCATAAAGATGAGGGTGAAGTAAACTGTATCTTCACTATCCCTGCACTCTGCACTGCACATACAAGGAAAATATTGCAAACACAGTGATCCGCCAACTGTCACCACCAGAATGCCTATCAGAACCATAGCAAGAAAACTATTGTTAGAACACTGTCCTATACTAACTATCTAATATGAACTATCCCAAAGGACTATACCATTACTCATACTTACTAATCCAACACAATATCACTGACTACACTTTGCATATATGTCAATCAGGGCAGTTGCAACAACAACATATAACAACATTATACTTTGATAGATTCCATACTTTGTTCCAAAAGACTACTACAATAAGAATACTGGAAAAAAAATGTAGTCTATTTTATACTTGTTGACTACATTTCCAAATTGATAAAGAACTAATACGGAGAGTCTACATGTCCTTAACACTCTATAAAAATAAATTGCTTCACCATAATGAATGTCAGAACACTATTATAACAGAAAAGCACACATTAGCAGAAAACTGTCATGACTGTACTGTGTCATCAAACACACTGTTTCCAAAAGCTAACACATTTCCAACAAACCTTTAATACATGTTATACCCTATTCTACAGTTCTTTGTCAAGATTGTCATGGACTAACACAAACACTATACTATATCTGCAACATATTTAAAACAATACAATGTCCAAGCAAGAAATGGCCTAATCACAGTCCTCTGACTATTCCAATTAGGATATATTAATATTCTCCACTGCAATTAGCAACATACTCCATCAACTTCTATCTCAAACAACATCTACTTGACAAGACAACATCTCCCATGGTACCTCTGTTTCAAAACTGACTTCTCAATCCCTGAACCAAAATCTCCTGTATTATCCTCAAGATGCCTTCAAAGAAATGAGATACCACTCACCTAACTTGGCATGACCAACAAAATGTACTGTCCTCACTGACCCACTGTGAAGAAGCTTCCTTCATTCATACTGCCTTGTTTTCTCCTTGGGGATAAATCATAGAACATTTAACATCTCCCCCTTACTTCATGGTGGTATTTAGGCAACAAAAGATGTCTCTTGTGTAGAGTGCACAAGATCAGAGTTTGCTTTTCCTAGACATTGTTTTCTTCTCCAAACTTGTATAGGTTTTTCCTTCTTCATGTTTAAGGTATTTACTTGTTTTTGTTTGATCATATAGCTCCTAGATGATTTCATCACACTTTTCCTACACCATTGTGCATTGTGTCCAAAACCATTACACCTTTAGCATAACGTATTGTAGTCTTGACCAAGAGAAAGATAGTTTCTTCTAGGCATGCTATAAGAAATCTTATTGACATTCTTGATATGATCATGTCTCTCAAACATCCTATAATTTCTTGCACAATCTCTTGCTCTATGGCCATAAACATGACAAGAATAACAATAACCATGAAATAGTGAGTAGTTGTACCTGAAAGATGGAGGTCTTGATGGTCTGTTTGTCTTTCTACCTCCATCAACACTTTTGTCATCTATCTTATCAGTAGGAGCAGTAGCATGATGATCCAATTCAATCTTCTTCCTTGATATATTCCTGACTCTAAAACTTTATCGTTTCCCATTTCCAAATACAAAAAACTATTTCAATTTTTTATTTTGTTCCACTTAAAGATGCTTGTCCTACCTCATACCCTAAGCCAGTAACATCACTGGAATATTTTTGTCTACATAGCATATCATCCAGTGTATTAATACTTTTCTCAAACTTCTTATATTTCTCTAACTGAATCTTATGATCTTCAAGATCTTTCTTTAGAGAAACAAACTCTTCTTCAAGTTTATGGCACTCAAAGGTTTTGGCATCCAAGGTATATTTACTGACTTCTACTATTCTCTTAGTCTCCTCAATCTCTGTTTTCAAATTAAGATCATGTTATCTAAATCAACTTTTAACAAAGAATTTTGTTTTACACTCTTTTTTCAAAGAATCGAGTTCATCCTCTAACTTTCTACACATTTCTTCTTTTTCTATCAACTTGACTTCCGTTTCCTTTTCAAATCTTTTTCTTTCTTCAATTTGTCTCTTGAGTTTCTGATTTTCTCTTTCAAGATCCATAATCACATTTAGAGAAGAAACAAGCTCTCCTTCAAAATCAATAGCACCTTTAGGGTCACTAACACACTCTTCTATATCTGATTCATTCATATTTACCATGAATTCATCTAGTTCTATATATTTTCTTCTATAGGATTGTTCTTATTATCACTTATTAAATCAATTGACAAGAACTTTTCTTGAGACAGGACTTCATTAGACTTGACAAGAATTGTTTGATTATTCTTTTTCTTGACACTAGTGTTTTTCTTTGACCTCTGTTTCTTTTGCACTTAGCCATGACAAGTACTCCACGACGAGGAATCCCCTAAGTTGGTTAAACTTAAGATATAAGGGTTTGGCTCTGATACCACTTGTTGCAGTACAATACCACTGAGAGGGGGGTGAATCAATGGTATACTAATTCCATATGACTCTGATATAATCTTTCAAAACTTTGAAACATAACTATCATGAGAACATGCATACTCAGAATCAAGAACTTTGGTAATCATTATTAACTCAAGACATCAACTCAAACCTTTAACAAGACTAACATGAATATCAAGGCAACTTCTATTGACATGAGATAGAGCATCATATATGAACATCATGACGCTTTTGCTGAAATAAGATAGGCATTATGACAACTAAAGCTGACAGATCAATATCAAAGATGCACCAACATAATATTTATGATAAACTCATGAACATAAAACTTAAGAGCAAGGAATATCATTCTACATAGTGATACATGATTGATATGTATTCATGCAGACCAAACAAACTATAGACAAAATGTAAACATGACATAATTTTTTCTAAGTGGAAAACCCTCATGGGGAATAAAAACCACTCAAAATGCCTCACTAGCTTATTCAAACAACATGCCTCACTGGCAATACATCGGCCTCATAGGCAATACATCAGCCTTACTAGCAACACATCAGCCTCACTGGTAACAATGTTTAGAAACACCAACTTCAAGGAGCACCAACCCCTAACACAGCCTTACTGAAAATGGTTTGCATCAGCACCCACTCTCTGCATACAGAAAGATAAATACAAATACAGAGGGTTACTATGTTTCACTAGAATCCAATCTCTAACTGTCTCATTATTTGAGACTCAAGAAGCAATACAATAGTCAATCAACACTCTGACATAACCTTAAAAGATAGATAACACTCATCATTAACCACTACATCAAATGTTTACAATATGCCATTTTATACAACTTTACAAAGTCTTTCTTTCTCTCAACAAAATAGTGTTCTTTTTTATTTTTCCATATCAAAAAGTATATCATTCAAGCCTTCATATTATTCTCTTTTGAATGGCTTATTCAATTACAAATTGCCCATATACGGTGACTTGTAAGAAGAGATGAAAATGGTTTCTTCAAACTACCCAATAATAGGTAAAGGAGTAAAACAAAACTATTATTGCAGATATTGCCATTTTACCCATTGTCAAAAAACAAAAACCTTTATCCACATTGTGAATGTAAACTATAGTCCTGAAAACCTAGACAAGGGTTTCAACATATTAGGCAATGTTAATCAAAGAAACAGATGCTTGTCTTTCCTTGACAAATTCATAACAAATATACCCTTTCAGTTAAGAAACAAATATACTCAGAATGGCGACAATGCATCCTTAACAAATGATAAACAAACAATAGCAAACTGGAGTTTACCTGACCACAGTCCAAGCTGACAGAAGCCACATAACCACCACAGTCTTGAGCTAACACAGAAACTGACAAGTTGTTCCCTTAACAGAGTCGACTAGGGTTTAACAACTATTTTGTTTATGCTATCAAAACACTTTAAAAATGAACAAAATGAAATCCTAATCAAATATCAACAAGTTCAATGATGAACTTTGCCTCAAATATGCCAAGAGATACCCATACTGAGTATTAAACCCAAAGTCAATAACCTATATCAACATCATTATGTCCCCTTGAAATATCTTTGCCATCAAATCAAAAAGAACATTATAATGACCTTGCAAATCACATGCAAGTGTTTATGCCAAGACCATCATGAAAAAAGATTTAAGACTTATGAAACTCATGATCTCTAAGAATGCAATGTAGCCTTATTACCTATTGATACTGTGTTTCATAAACTTAATTTAAACTGCCAACTCCATGGCTTCTTGAACATAGGACTTAACCCTTTTAAAAAGCCTTTGAAATGTATGAAGATATCAAATACAAATGTAGGCATATGACTCAAGACTCTACATTATAACCTTGTAAAATGTGACCACTATCCTTAATGAATGTAATGAAGGCTTAAACCCTTATAAATGTATTATCACCAAAAATCAACTATGAAACATTACCAATGCCAAGAAAGTAATGCTGCAATGTTTGTCACTGAACCAAGCATGAAAAGATATCACTGTTACCAAGATATCAATGTCACTATGCATAAGTACATATGTCTAAGATACATGTTCAATTATCAAATGTATATTGTGCCAATCATGATAATTAGCCCATCTAATGATGCTAAACAAATAAACAAATGTCATCATGTATACCATGCATGCCATATCTGTGATCATGTCACTTAGGGATAATGTCATCAAATCCACATTTGCTTTGATGAAACATCAATTGATACCCAAGAATCAAAAGTGAATTTGTGCAATACCAAACTGACTGAGGTTATACTATACCAATTAGAATAAAACCATCAAGAGAACATAGAGATAAACCATCAGAGCCATATGCCACAAGAGATCATGAGCACATCAAGAATCAAGTGCATATTCAAATGTATATCAACTGTATAGAGCATTAGGAAATGAACCCATGTGTCAGTTGTATCACCGTATCAACTATCATGGGTCATGATACCATACACCAACTGTCAAGATATCATACCAAGTTGTGTATTTGTCATCAAGGACAACAATTGGAGGGCAACAAACTCCCCCTTTGTCCATGATGGCAAAACAAAACTCTCTCTCCCCCTTTTTGGCATCAAAGACAGAGGGAGAAAAAAAGGATGCCAATGCCTCCAGGAGATAATCAAGATCAACATATGCCTGAAATGATAAGCAAAATTAGAAAATATGAAGCATACCAAAACTGTCCCATGAAGTAGTAAGATCCAGAATGGCCTGAAACACTTCACTATCAGAACCATAAATGAGCATGTATCAAAACAAGGCCAACAACTGAATGTTCCCAAAAATTAGAGATATGTGACCATTCTCAGCTTCGAATTGAACCTGAATAGACATCATACCCTATTCAAGACACTTTATTGCCACTGTTTACAAATTGTTATAACATGCACACAATCATCTTTGAATCCCATATCATATAATGTATCATGAGGTCCATTATCAATTCAACACTTGACAGCATCTGCATTTCAAAATCAAGAACAACATTAAAAACTGAATCAATCAACTAAAAGATATAATCTCCCCCTGTGAAATACCATTCATGACTAGGATATGCAACTATTTCAAATAGATGAAGTCATTAAACCCTTGTGTCAGCACTATGTATCACTGTAGACAACTATCTTTCCTTATTCCTATACCCTAAAAATATCAGTCAAAAATGCTAATGCAAAGAAGGCACTGTTAAACAGTAGAGAAAGCTTTTGTGCATTTGTTAAACTGTCACCATACAAACAACACTCACAAACTGCTCTTTATATTTTGGTAAAGATTGTATCCTATTCCTTCATATGTTTGTCTTACTATACTGTTGATTAGCCTTATAGATCATAAAGCAAAGAGATTTAAATGCACAATCTCAATTAAGACAGATCGCTTGTCATATACAAAGATCAATACACCACATCACAGCCATAAAGATGAGGGTGAAGTAAACTGTATCTTCACTGTCCCTGCACTCTACACTGCACATATAAGGAAAATGTTGCCAAAACAGTGATCCGCCAACTGTCACCACCAGAATGCCTGTCAGAACCATGGCAAGAAAACTATTGTTAGAACACTATCTTGTCCTGAGTATCTCATATGAACTGTCCCAAAGGACTATACCATTACTCATACTCACTAATCCAACACAACATCATTGACTACACTTTGCATATATGTCAATCAGGGCACTTGCAACAGCAACATATAACAACATTATACTTTGATAGATTCCATACTTTGTTCCAGAAGACTACTACAGTAAGAATGCTGGTAAAAAAAATGCAGATTCTATTTTATACTTGTTGACTGCATTTCCAAACTGATAAAGAACTAATACAGAGAGTCTGCATGTCCTTAACACTCTACAAAAATGAATTCCTTCACCATAATGAATGTCAGAACACTGTTATAACAGAAAAGCACACATTAGCAGAAAATTGTCATGACTGTACTGTGTCATCAAACACACTGGTTCCAAAAGCTAACACATTTCCAACAAACCTCTGATACATGTTATACCCTGTTCTTTAGTTCTTTGTCAAGATTGTCATGGATTAACACAAACACTATACTATATCTGCAACATATTTAAAACAATACACTATCCAAGCAAGAAATGGCCTACTCATAGTCCTCTGACTATTCCAATCAGGATAAATTAACATTCTCCACTGCAATTACCAACATACTCCATCAACTTCTATCTCAAACAACATCTACTTGACAAGACAACATCTCCCATGGTACCTCTGTTCAAAATTGACTTCTCAATACCTGAACCAAAATCTTTTGTATTATCCTCAAGATGCCTTCAAAGAAATGAGATACCACTCACCTAACTTGGCATGACCAACAAAATGTACTATCCTCACTAACCCACTGTGAAGAAGCTTCCTTCATTCATACTGCCTTGCTTTCTCCTTGGGGATAAATCATAGAACATTTAACATCTCCCTCTTACGTCATGGTGGTATTTAGGCAACAAAAGATGTCTCTTGTGTAGAGTGCACAAGATCAGAGTTTGCTTTTCCTAGACATTATTTTCTTATCCAAACTTGTATAGGTTTTTCCTTCTTCTTGTTTAAGGTATTTACTTGTTTTTGTCTGATCATATAGCTCCTAGATGATTTCATCACACTTTTCCTACACCATTGTGCATTGTGTCCAAAACCATTACACCTATAGCATAAAGTATTGTAGTCTTGACCAAGAGAAAGATAGTTTCTTCTAGGCATGCTATAAGAACTCTTACTGACATTCTTGATATGATCATGTCTCTCAAACATCCTACAATTTCTTGCACAATCTCTTGGTCTATGGCCATAAACATGACAAGAATAACAATAACCATGTAACAGTGAGTAGTTGTACTTGAAAGATGGAGGTCTTGATGGTCTGTTTGCCTTTCTACCTCCATCAACACTTTTGTCATCTATCTTATTAGTAGGAGTAGTAGCATGATGATCCAAATCAATCTTCTTCCTTGATATATTCTTGACTTTAAAACTCTTTCCTTTTCCATTTGCAGATACAAAAACTATTTCAATTTTTTATTCTGTTCCACTTGAAGATGCTTGTCCTACCTCATACAATAAGCTAGTAAGATCACTAGAATATTTTTGTCTACATAGCATATCATCTACTGAATTAATACTTTTCTCAAACGTCTTATATTCCTCTAACTGAATCTTATGATCTTCAAGATCTTTCTTTAGAGAAACAAACTCTTCTTCAAGTTTATGGCATTCAAAGGTTTTGGCATCCAAGGTATTTTTAGTGACTTCTATTGTTCTCTTAGTCTCCTCAATCCCTATTTTCAGATTTAAGATCATGTTATCTAAATAATATTTTAACAGAGAATTTTGTTTTACACTCTTTTTCAAAGAATCAAGTTCATCCTCTAACTTTTTACACATTTCTTCTTTTTCTATCAACTTGACTTCCGTTTCCTTTTCAAATCTTTTTCTTTCTTCAATTTGTATCTTGAGTTTCTGATTTTCTCTTTCAAGCTCCCTAATCACATTTAGAGCAGAAACAAGCTCTCCTTCAAAATCAACAGCTCCCTCAAGGTCACTAACACACTCTTCTATATCTGATTCATTCATATTTACCATGAATTCATCTAGTTCTATACTACACATCTTTTCTTCTACAGGATTGTTCTTATTATCACTTATTGAATCAACTGACAAGAACTTTTCTTGAGACAAGACCTCATTAGACTTGACAAGAATTGTTTGATTATTCTTTTTCTTGACACTAGTGTTTTTCTTTTTACCTCTATTTCTTTTGCACTTAGCCATGACAGGTACTCCACGACCAGGAATCCCCTAAGTTGGTTAAACTTAAGATATAAAGGTTTGGCTCTGATACCACTTGTTGGAGTACAATACCACTGAGAGGGGGGGTGAATCAGTGGTATAATAATCCTAGATGACTCTAATATAATCTTTCAAAAATTTGAAACATAACTATCATGAGAATAGGCATACTTAGAATCAAGAACTTTGGTAATCATTATTAACTCAAGACATCAACTCAAAACTTTAACAAGACTAACATGAATATTAAGGCAACTTCTATTGACATGAGATAGAGCATCATATATGAACATCATGACGCTTTTGCTGAAATAAGATAGGCATTATGACAACTAAAGCTGACAGATCAACATCAAAGATGCACCAACACAATATTTATGATAAACTCATGAACATAAAACTTAAGAGCAAGGAATATCATTCTACACAGTGATACATGATTGATATGTATTCATTCAGACCAAACAAACTATAGACAAAATGTAAACATGACACATTTTTTTTTGAGTGGAAAACCCTCACGTGGAATAAAAACCACTCAAAATGCCTCACTGGATTATTCAAACATCAGCCTCACTGGTAATACATCAGCCTCACTGGCAACACATCAGCCTCACTGGCAACAATGTTTAGAAACACCAACTTCAAGGAGCACCAACCCCTAACACAGCGTTATTGAAAATGGTTTGTAGGAGCACCCACTCTCTGCATACAGTAGGATAAATACAAACACAGAGGGTTACTTTGTTTCACTAGAATCCAATCTTTGACTATCTCATTATTTGAGACTCAAGAACCAATACAACAGCTAATCAACACTTTGACATAACCTTTAAAGATAGATAACACTCATCATTAACCCCTACATCAGATGTTTACAATATGCCATTTTATACAACTTTACAAAGTCTTTCTTTCTCTCAACAAAATAGTGATCTTTTTTGTTTTTCCATATCAAATAGTATATCATTCAAGCCTTCATATTCTTCTCTTTTGAACGGCTTATTCAGTTACAAACTGCCCATATACGGTGACAAGTAAGAAGAGATGAAAATAGTTTCTTCAAACTACCCAATAACAGGTAAAGGAGTAAAACAAAACTGTTATCGCAGATATTGCCATTTTACCCATTGTCAAAAAACAAAAACTTTTATCCACATTGTGAATGTAAACTACAGCCTCGAAAACCCAGACAAGGGTTTCAACATATTAGGCAACGTTAATCAAAGAAAATAGATGCTTGTCTTTCCTTAACAAATGCATAACAAATATACCCTTTCAATTAAGAAACAAATATACCCAGAATGGCGACTATGCATCCTTAACAATTGATAAACGAATAATAGTAAACTGGAGTTTACCTGACCACAGTCCAAGCTGACAGAAGCCACAAAACCACCATAGTCCCAAGCTAACACAAAAACTGACAAGTTGTGCCCTTAGCAGAGTCAGCTAGGGTTTGACAACTATTTTGTTTATGCTATTGAAAACACTTTCCAAATGAACAAAATGAAATCCTAATCAAATATCGACAACTTCAATGATGAACTTTGCCTCGAATATGCCAAGAGATACTCATAATGAGTATTAAACCCAAAGTCAATAACCTTTATCAACATCATTATGTCCCTTGAAATATCTTTGCCATCAAATCAAAAAGAACATTATAATGACCTTGCAAATCACACGCAAGTGTTTTTGCTGAGACCATCATGAACAAAAGATTTAAGACTTATGAAACTCATGATCTCTAAGAATGCAATGTAACCTTATTACTTGCTGAGCCTGTGTTTCATAAACTTAATTTAAACTACCAACTCCATGCCTTCCTAAACATAGGACTTAACCCTTTTAAAAATCCTTTGAAATGTATGAAGATATCAAATACAAATGTAGGCATATGACTTCAAGACTCTACATTATAACCTTGTAAAATGTGACCACTATCCTCAATGAATGTAATGAAGGCTTAAACCCTTATAAATGTATTATCACCAAAAATCAACTATGAAACATTACCAATGTCAATAAAGTAATGCTACAATGTATGTCACTGAACCAAGCACGAAAAGATATCACTGTTACCAAGATGTCAATGTCACTGTGCATAAGTACATATATGTCGAAGATACATGTTTAATGATCAAATGTATATTGTGCCAATCATGACAATTAGCCCATTTGATGATGCTAAACAAATAAACAAATGTCATCATGTATATCATGTGTGCCATACCTATGATCATGTCACTTAGGGATAATGTCATCAAATCCATATTTGCTTTAATGAAACATCAATTGATACCCAAGAATCAAAAGTGAATTTGTGCAATACCAAACTGACTGAGCTTATACTATACCAACTAGAATAAAACCATTAGGAGAACATAGAGATAAACCATCAGAGCCATATGCCACAAGAGATCATGAGCACATCAAGAATCAAGTGCATATTCAAATGTATATCAACTGTATAGAGCATTAGGAAATGAACCCATGTGTTAGTTGTATCACTGTATCAACTGTCATGTGTCATGATACCATACACCAACTGTCAGGATATCATACCAAGTTCTATATTTGTCATCAAGGACAACAACTAGAGGGCAACATAAAATGCTAGTCTACACATTTTGTGACATAACAGGTTCTAATCTAAACACAAAAGAACATGTAATACTTTTGATCTCTAAGATCACACTAGGTGCAAGGAGAGAGCATATGTATACACACTTCCACAAACACGGTAAACAAAGTTCATTAACCTTATAACTAACTTTAGTGCCTAGATTAGTGGTAAATAAAAGATCTTGGACAAACAAACCTTCAAAACAAACATGTTAGTAGTTTCACTTTTTGATATTTGATAGGTGAAAGACAAGATACACCACTTAATTAGTTCCAAGGCCAAACAAGGGTTAGGAAAAAAATCAAAATTTAAAATCACAAAATTGCACAGAACAAATGCGTTGATGTACAGATTGAAAGCACTGAAAGATAGACAAAAGTGCTAAAGTAGAATAAAAGCCTTGAACTACAGATCAAAAGTGCTAAAAGATATCTGAAAGTGTTGAAACATAGAATAGATTTATACCTGATCATGAAAGTGCTATTTGGCAGGCGGAAGTGTTGAACTAAAACATAAGCACTAAATGACAATCGAAAGCACTATTTTGTAACTTGGACAATAAGATTGCAATCGTGAGTGCTGAAATCAAGACGAAAGTGTTAAAGATGAGGCAAAAGCGATGAACTTTAGATTGTAAGCGCCAAAATGTAACGAAAGCGTTGAAAGACAGTCGGAAGCACCATTTTAGAAATCTTTCTAAGAAACTCACGGAACATCACCAAAAATTTGTTAGTAATAGAGACAGGTGTCTCACCGGGCATGCCAAAATGAAGACAAGAAAATGAAATGAGGCAAACAACACAAAGATAATGCAAATAAACAATACCTTTTAGCTCAAATCACCTTGCTCCTCGAATAGAGTGGAAGTAGAGTGCACTTGTTTTGCTCTTTCAAATGCTTGCTTTCTTGAATGTGGATTGCTCAATGATAAACCAACATAATCTTGGTATAATGGAAGATGGATGGTAGAAAAATGGCAGCATGTACTTGATAGCAAAAGATGTACTTTTCATGGACTCATTGATCTCATCAATTTATAGATTCATGATATGAGGAATGGAGGGCTAGGATTAAGAGGTGCAATGGATTGTTGAAATTTTATGAGACAAATTAGGGATACATATGGAATCTTCTAGGGTTTTCTATAAAGATGAATGGATAAGATTAAATGGACTTTTACTTAGTCATGTGACTCTCAATAATCAATCAAATAAATAAAATTATTTAATTAATTATTGGACAAGGGTGATGATGTGAGAAAATTAAATTAATTAAATAAATAAATTTTATTTAATTAATTTGGCTAAAAGGAGAAAATGGATTAAATTAATTAATTAAATTAAATTAAATTTATTTAATTAATTATTGGTGATGGAGAAATGATTTAAATTAGTTAAATAAATAAATATAATTAATTTAATTAATTTGGGAATTATGGTAATCTTGATTAATTAAATAAATATAATTTATTTAATTAACTAGATAATGGAAGGGGTCCTAGGACAAATGTGTCGCAAGGTAGATGATGAAAGTGATGTTAGAGGTGTGGTTAGAACGTGGTCAATTTTAGGTGTCTACACTCAATTTTTTTTTTCAAGATGTGTCTACGTTGAAAATTAATCAAAAATAATATATTCATTAAGGATTAAGAAAAAAATATATGAACTAATATATGATCTTAACTAACTTTCCATCGAAGAGATTTCTAATATAATTAATGCAACTCAAAAAATATGGGGGGAGCACATAACACTATGTTATATTTTTAAGATAAAATCATAACAACTTTGTGTACTCTCAACATTTGACTCTTTTAATCTCTACAGGTTTTTTAAAAAATAGTAGTTTAGAAACTAGATTCCAAGCACTAGTATTCTTGTTCTTATCACATCATTAAATTTTGAGAATAGGCATCTCAAATTGCTCGTTGAAGTTTAGATTTTGCTAATTTCAAGAAAAAGTGAGCACTTTTGACCCAATTTTGGCCTCCCATATCCATGCACTAACCCTTTTATGTAGTGTTATTTCTAACAAAAATATTGTGGTCTCACAAAATCATGGGATGTTAGAGACTTATGGTCTATTTCTATGCCCTTTCTAGCTAAATGAATTAACATGTCTCCAAAAAAAACTAAGATTTTTTTAGGTGTTAGTTCAAGTATTTGGATGACTACAAGTCCAAATCTTTATCTATCTAGGGAGATGGTGTAGGTGGGTCTGCAGGTGGGGTTGGTGGTTCTGTGCATGGGAGAGGTTGTAAGGAAGCTAAGGTAGTAGAACAACTTCCTACACTAATCTTGATAGGAGGGTTATGCAAAACTTTTCAGATCTTCACAAAAGTTACAAAAATTATACAGAAATAAACATAAATAACAATCATACCACAACACAATGATTTACATGGGGAAAACTCTTTCGAGAGAAAAACTTCACACTCCAAAAGAAACCCAATATATTATTCAGAAATCTCAATAAGATTACAATATACTTGCAGAGAAAGCTTTCATAGGAGTATCACCAACAAGAGATTTGGAGGCAACTTAACATCTATAAGACTCTAACACTCAACCTCCATCTCAAGCACCTAATATATAGGAGATACAATACATGAAACTGTCAAATGATAATTATAAAACCATCAGCAAAAACCACCCAAAAGTGGTGCCCAAATCTTTAGGGTTCCATTAGCTCCAATCAAAGATGCCTTGTGATGTGTCATAACACACATCAATATGTCTAACTCCCCCTTACATCTCTTTTATGTGTCCAACATATTTTTACATTTTCCAGTACGAGAGGCCCAACTTTTGGAGGCCAAATTTTTGATCCAAGAGGTCGATTAGGTCCCCCTTTTTTTAAATTGTATATCTCGAAGAGACCTACACATCAGACACCCCTGAAAGTGATATTGAACAATCTAAAAATTTTATTTTGGCCAAAAACCAAATCTATAACCCAGAAATTAAGTTTATTCAATTTTATAACTAAAAAATCACACTTTTTTATAATTACAAGGTTGAGACACCTTTCCTAATAGAGGTGACGCTTCTACTTATGGTGGTGCTAGTTTGGGTTAGGCTAGTAAATCCCTATGTTTCTAGCCCAATGTTTGTTTTTGTCCTTGTTGGTTGGGCCATTGTGTTTCATTTTAAGTTATATAGCCTACTTTGGTTATCCTCGGCTTCTTGGGTGAAATAGCATATTTTGTTCCAACTCTACTTTTTTGTGTTTAGTTATTTTATATCTTTTCATTTATCGTTATGGGCAAAGGCCCCAATAGAAATGTCACTTACCTATCAAAATAATATTAAAGTAAGATGTGAAATGAACATATTGAGGTAACTTGTGGAATAAGGCACAAGATTGACAAAATATGGCACAAAAAAAAATAATGATGAGCTACAAGGTAGCATGTGGAAGGGGCAAAAATGATACATAGTAAACATGAATTAAATTTCACGTAGGTGTTCAAACATGCACACAAGTTGTATGTTAATTTAAACTTATCTTGACACCAAGTATACATTACTTTTGTAATTGCTTTAAGTTATACAAATAAAAAAATTATCTTCATAATTTATTTAATATAAATATTTTCAATATTTTAATAGGGAAATAAGTTTTTTTCTTTTTATTTTTATTTTTTTATTGGAAATTTTTTGAAATAACTATTAATAATATATATAGGTAATTTGATTAGAAGCCATTCATTTAACTTAAGTGAAAATTAATTATAAACTATTGATTTATATTTGGTAAATATAAATTTTTACAAATATTTTTAATTTTATAAAAAAATAAAAAATAAATTTAATAAAATATTTTTAGTGTTTAAGTAGTTTTAGATGTTAACTATGTAGAAATTTTTAGAATCAAAATATTCTTATTTGAAAAAATAAAAGAATATATTAATAACCTATGAAATGTTCACATATTTTATTTTTAGAAACAAAATACACAACTTTTTACAAAAGTTTTTTTCTCTTTAAAATATTTAATAATAACTTAAATTATTTGTGCATAGACAAAGCATTTAGATTTGTAGTAAGGGATCTTAACAAGTTTCATAATAATTAAATTAATTTTATGTAAATAACATATATATTTATCTTAGAGAAACTTACAAACTGCTGGGTCATAGAGGAATCTCTGCCACTCAGTCACAAAACAAATTATTCAAGTTTTATCTGGGTGATCTAACATACCAACTCATTTGCTGATTCACTTCTTTTATTTCTGAGGTTATCACAGATTTTAACTCCAGAATTATCTGTCTTGTAGTAGTTTTCAACAAAATTGTACCTCACCTATGAACAAATTTCATGACTTATGGGAGAGAAGTAACTTCCTCCTATTGTAAGGAAGTTTATGTATGCTCACTATTGGTATATGAAGTCAGTTTTTGTTATTTCAACAGTGATGAGAAGTTCAATTTTTTTTTGTCATATGACACGTGTACAACATGGTGCCACGCACATGATTTATGCATGGAAATCTTTCTTTGGATAATGTATGATTAATTGCATGTTATTTCGTGGTTCATTAAGTTAGTTGAGTTTAAATGCCAATACATTGTGAAATTCTATATAACAGTGAATTGCTTCTGACAATAAAATTATTGAGAGATCTTTGTCCTTGGTTTTTCCTGGTACAAACCAAGTTTTCCACATAAATCTGTGTTGTCTATTTTATATGATTTATTGCTATTTCACTGTTATTTATGTTTTCCACTTAAATTTGTGTTAGTCTATTTTATACCATTTATTACTATTTCACTGTTTATTTGTGTTTTCCACCTAAATCTGTATTATCTATTTTATAGACTTTATTGCTATTTCACTGTTTATTTCTGCACTGCATATTTTTCTGACACTCACACAATGGAGCAATGGTCAATTGGCATGCTTTGTGTGAAAGCTTCCATAAAAGATTTTGGTACATTTCTCCTAGACGATTTGAAGGAACAGTTTAGCATTTCAGAGGTTTGATGCGGTACGGGCATGTCTTTCATGAAAGACATGATTAAAATATAGAATATTAATCATAGCTGCACCACTGTGGCATCTCCTCCGGGAAACAGATGTTTAAACAGGAGTGGCAACTGATACAAACTTTTTGCATGCAGACGGTATGGAGAAAAGACACGTTAAATGTTGCCATTCACGCAAGTATTGTAGCCCCTACTGTTTGATCGAAGCGTATATAAACTCCACTGAAACAACAAAGTTAAGTGGTTCTACCATTCCCCACTTCTTGAACAGTTTCACAAAGAATTCTTATTTAAAAATTGTATTCAGCTTTCCTACAGATATCAGAAGTTTCAACAATTCTCTCAACATCTCCCAGTTTGCAATGAATCGGCCACGATTAGAGTTTTTAGATCTGGGTGCAAAATGAGGGCGGAAATTCTATGGAAAATCTCCTTACAAATGTGAAAAAATTGAGAGAAGATGTTGAACAGCAATGATTCAGAGCCCTTTAGATGTATGAGATGTATGAGAAATGACGGCAAGAAGTGGCGTTGCTCCAGAGATGTGCTTCCGGGGAAGAAGTATTGTGACAGGCATGGCTATTCTTAAATATCATCCATTTCAACAGTAAAAAATTAATAAAAATAGGACAAATGTTTACTACTTTTGTTGTGAATGAGATGTAAAATTGTTATTGATTGTTTGACCATTGAAATGGATGATATTTAAGTAGAGTGGAGAGGCACTTGCAGATCAGACGCAGCAAGATTTCAGAGAAAAGCAAAAATTCTCTTCCTACTGGTACCAATTTCTCCATTGCTACAAATCCTTCAGCCACCCCCTTTCAAATCCTGCTCAACGTTGCTCACAGGTGTGTTACCATCATTAATTATATAGAAAGAAAAAAATTCTGTTAAGAACATAAGGATTTTTGCAGTCCATATCAATGAGTAGAAAAGCTTTGTTGAAAAACTGTGTAATAGGTTTTTAGTATCTAGTGTGATGCAGATATAATAATCTACTACATAGATTTTTCCAAAAGCTTTTCTACTCAATTTCTGTTCTATTATGTCTCACATCTATGGTCTTTTACTGTTATGTTGTGTTGAATTTGGTCTCTTATTGTTATGTTGTGTTGAATTAGATTTTACAACAGCATGGAGGTTGAAACCCCACCAAATGACAATGCAGACTGATCCAGAATAGAACCCTCAGTGGCCATGGCTAGCAGCTACAAGTTTTGAATCCAGTGGATGATGCCTTGAGCTTGAATGCACAACGCTATAAGCAAGAAAGATTAAAGAAGAAAAATGCAGCTCAAGAGTCAGTTGCATCATGCATGAGAATCACAGATACACCATTTTTTTTCAATTACATTTATGTATTATCTTCCTCAAACCTGTTATTGATTATTAACAACCCAAAAAGCCTTTGTTTCTGTTCTTTTTTTTCCTTCTTCCTTTTTCTGGCATTAATTATAGTTATGATGTTTTTGTTCCTTCAATTTGAATGAATCCATATGTGACGTCGCTCTTTTACACCAGTTGGTGGGATAATCAGCCGGGTTTACTGTTGGGCTTGAATAATCTGACACTCTTATGAATAAATTGGAGGAAAAAATCCAAACAAACATACATTTTGCTCTTCACATGATTCTTCGAACTTAGCATAAGCAATGCCAATCACATAGATGAATTCGCCGACCCCCAACATGATGTTTAGTCTAACAAGAACTTCTTTTCTTACGGAGTTGAAATAATTAGAAAAACAAGATAAATATTTGTTAGTAGGGGATAAATGGTGAATTTTATTGTTGGAAATATTTAAAGGCATATGTACCCTACCCACTTTGTAAGTAGGGGAGGAATGAGGCGCCCCTGTAAAGAGTTGGTGCTTTGATTTTAAGTAGATGATAGAAGTACCTCTTATAAAGAGTTATAAAGAGTGAGTGAGTGAGTGAGTGTATTGAAGTTAATGTATTGGTTGTTTATATGTGTGATGCACTCCCACTATAAATAACCAACAATTTGATTCCAATGCACAAGTTGCTTAAGCTCTTCCAAAATGAAGTACCCACTTAGTATGTGAGGGAAAGGAAAGAAGAATGTTGGCTGCTTTGCAATTTTCACTACTTAGTCTTCTTTTATTGGAAAAGTTGTTGGAGCATTTAGTGTCACACATCTTTATTAGTCAATGTGGGATTTGTATAGGGGAGAGAACCTAGTAGTTGAGCATGTTTCAATAGTTGTGATAGTATTTATGGATTTAATGCCCAATATTTTTAATAGTATAGCACTAGGAGTTGTGACTTCAAAGTTGTTAGTGTTACCATGAGTACTTATAATTGAATGAAATGTATTCTTTAGATCTAAAAAGCAACAAATCATGTGACGCCACACCGGTGCACCAACAAAACATGTCTTAATGCACAACTATTATAACTTAATGCACAACTATCAGTCTACCCTTTTTTGGGTCTTTTTGGACACCTCAATAAAAAGCATGTTGATGTGGCATCATATTTTATGATGTGGACCTGAAACCTTACCTATAAACAGGGGTATTGCCAAGTAAATTGTTGTAAAAATTTGGGAGTAATTTAAAATTTCCACCTATGATTTTGAGAGGCATGAAGTTAGGTTGTTCAACTACTAGGTACTCTCCCCAATATACCTCTAAGGAAAAATAATATACTTCATATAAATATCTTACAAAAAATTAATTAATCACAACAAACAAATAAAGAATTTTAGGATAGAGTTTTGGGATTGATTTTGATATGGAATTAAATGAATAGAATAATTTAAAAAATAAATGAAAATCTCATTGTTCGAGATACTGCTAATTGATTCACCAATATGTCAAAAACAAGGACTTGTTAGACAAATGCCTCTGAACTAGGAAAATTATTGTTGTTTATTCTAGTTCACTTCTACGAGTGTGGAACTAACCTATGAGAGTATTGGATTGACCTCAATGAGTGTAAAACTAAACATTGTTTGTAAATCTAAATTTTGTTTAAAGTGTGCCCTTCTCTAGACATGAAATTTGCAAAAATATTTTCAACTCCAGGGAGGTGAATGAAATCAAATTCATAAGTACTTAATAACTGTGCCCACCTAAGGAGTCTTCCTCTGACAACTTTATTTTTTTATTCTTTTTTGAAGAATCCTCGTAGATTTTGTAGATCACTTTTTAGAAGAAATCGCTTGTAAGCAATAAACATCTGATATGTTTGGAAAGTATTAACAACAACAAGGATTTCTTTATGTGTACTATGGTAGTCTATTTCACTGTTCTTGAAACTACCAGAGATATATCTAACAATCTCACCTTTATCTTTGGGGTTGTGAGATGTTATTTTTTGTTCTCTAAGAACACCAGCCTAGGCACCTTCACTTGCATCAGTTTCTACTATCTTGAAACCATTACCTGGTAACTTTAATGGCGGAAGTTAAGAACATTTATTTTTTATTCTTGAAATCAAAGCATCGTGCTTAATCGTCCATGGTGGTGGCATTTTTCCTAGAAGTTTGTTGAGCTCAATTCTATCTTCAGCAAGCTTGTAATAGAATCCTGCAATATAATTAACAAGACCCAAAAAGCGTTGTAATTCTTTTACATGGTCACTACAAGATTGGAAATTTTATTCAGAATGTGAGGTTGTGCCTCTATTCTCCCCCCCGGAAGAAGCTTGATGCCAATAAAAATAATATGGTTTTGAGCAAAGTAGGATTTTGTGGGATTGACAGCAAGCCCATGATGTTGGCAAATAGAAAGGAATTGGCGGAGGTGATTTGGGTGTTGAGGCATATCCTGACTGAAGACAAGAACGTCATCAATATAGGGTTGTATGAACTTGGCATAAGGCCGATATATAATGTCCATTTTTTGCTAAAAAATGGAAGGGGTAGTTTTGATACCGAATGGAAGGATAGTCCATTCATAGAGGCCTTGTGGTACTGAGAATGTTGTTTTGTAAAAGTCAGCACTTTTGAGACCACTTTGCCAAAACCCTTTTGTTAGATCAAATTTGGAATAAACATGACTACCTTGAATAGTTTGCTAAATATGATCCTTACTGGGAAGAGGATGTCTATTATCAACAAGACAATCATTTAACGGCTTATAATTTACAACTAGTTGTTTCTCAGGTAATTCCTTACCATTCTCATCAACCTTTGGAACATACATTACATGACATGAGAATGGTGACTCAGAAGTTTGGATTATGCCTAGCTTTTCAAGCTCTGCAACTTCTGTTCTACAAGTTAATGTTTCAGATGAACTCATTAAGAAGTAATTAGCTTTGGCTTTTGGTATGAGTTCATTACCTTGATGATCTTGTTTGAGAGGGAGATCACATGTCAGGTTCCTTTGTTGCTTTTTCAAGTCTTTTGTGAGAACTGTGGCAGCAAAGGCACTTTTAATCTCGTTGAGAGATTCTTGACCTACATCCATTTGTTTGGCTAACCAAATAGCATTAACGGGTTTTTTTTTCCTTTCCTTTTCTAACTTAGTTGTATAAGTTAGATCTTGATAAAGCCGTGGAAGCTGATACCTATTCTGAATTATAATAAAATCAGAATCAATGGTGAAAGGTTCCCATAGTTGAATAACTTTGCTTCCTATTACACCATCATATCCATCTACCTCATATTGGACAAATGTTAGTGTATCCATAAAACCATCAAATACAATTTGAATAGGAACTTCACAAATTGCTGAACTATCACCCTTTTTAGAATTACCAAAGGTGATACTTGTGGTTCCTTCGATCCAGGCATCTCTAGGAAATGCATTGTATCTGGCAATATTTAAATCGACTACTGTATCAATCAGGAATGCCAAAAGGTAAGCCATTATACCTAGAAAATGAATTGTCAGGATGACTCCTGGACAAGAGGTAGTCCTTTTGGTGTGCTTGTAAGCTTTCTGTCGGCTGCTAGAACCTTCTTCAAAAGTGACCCTTGGTTCTGCTTGTTCTTCAACAGCTTGATGGATGAGAGGATTGTAGGGCTTCTCTTCACAATACAGTTGTTCTTCCTGAATGGATGCTTGAGTAGGCAATTGTATAGTTCCAGCTGAATTAAACTGGTTAACAAACTTATCAAGTTCAGAAGATTTTTCCATTTCTTCTGTGAGATAGAAATTCTCTTCATCATCTATTTCTGAGATTTTTGCCTGAGCTTGAGCAATTACTTTTTCAAGAAAAGTTTTCTGGCTTCATCTCCATATTCTTCTAGCCATGCTTCCTGGAGTAGGAGCGTCACTGATAGACCTTTGATCAGGAGGTCCTAAAGTTCTTCAGGCTGGAGAGCCTGGGGGCCAAGGTTCTCTTCTTTGTAATGGTTTATATCCATGTTGTTCTGGAATTTCAATTGTAGAAACAGATAAACCATATTGGAGAATAGGAGATCTCCAAACTGGAAGTTTAGGAGGCCTATCTTCCTTTTGAAGGAGGAAATACTTTCTTGCTTTAAGTTGTTCCAACTTGTTGGTCAACTTTTTCCATGTTTCTTGACCCATGTCCATGTCATGGAGTCGAGAATCAGTTTGGACAATGTCTTCAATTACCTTGTCCAACTCTGCACGGGTGTCCCTTCGTAGCATTCTGCAAAAGAAGGAGACTTCTGAATCTTCATCAGAAGATTGAACTTCTTTTGTCATTAGGTTTACTTGAGCTTGTTCTGTGGCTGATGCATATTTCTCAGACTCTAATTCTATTTCAGACTTTGTACTGGATAGTATAATATCTTCTAAGTCTGATGGATAGTCATTGATGAATTTGTATTCATCATCTTCTAGACCTGTTTCTCGAGCAGCACGAGCTTTACCTTTTCCTTTTCTCTTGTGGGTCCAGGCATTTGTTTGCAAAGTGGTCACCCTTGCAAATGTAGCAGGTAGGCTTCCATTTCTTGGAACCTTTTCTTTTCTTATCCCTTTTTCTAAAATATCCTTTCTTCTTGGGATATTTACTAAATTTCTTCTTTTTCTTCTTGTAGGATTTTTCTGGCTTATCACAATCATAACAAGAAGATTTGCCTCTATCTGGGAACTGGTTTGAAGGCATTATCTGGTAGCATACAGAAGAGGATAGTAAAGGTTGTACCTTCTTTATGTCCTTTGCTTTTCCTTCTTCACATATTTCTTCATTGATCTGTGTAAGGAATTGAACTAACTGAGGAAAGGTTAGCTCTTCCATTTCTATATTTTCTGTTACCAAATTCTCTAGAACTTTCTTGTGATAGAATTCTCCTATCACATTTCCAAAACTTTTAAGAAAAGTTGTGAACATAAAATCATGATTTTGTTCACGGCCTGACTGATAGAAATTCTGATACTGAACCTCACAATATTTTTTGAAATATTTGAGATCTTTGCATTTACCTTTTATGAACTTGTTGTAGGCCAACTTTTCTCTGGTATCTGTTCTTTCGACGAACAGACGTGTCAACTGAGCACAGACTTGATCTGTACCTTGGTCTATTAGGCTTTCTCTGAAAGTGTCATCTAATATGTCCCAGACACTTCATGCAACACCTGTCATAGCATTGAGAGCTTGCTTGATCACTTGAGATTCATCAGCATTAGCATTAGTGGATAAATAATTAGTTATCCAGGCTCGCATAGCATCTATTCCTCTTGTATTTTCTATATCCTCAAAATTATCAAAATTTACAAGGGGAGGTGTATCTGCTTTTAGAGTTTGAATATTCTTAAAAGGATCAATAGGATTATATCCATTGGGATTTGAACCATTACCACGAGCCATTTGGAACTTTCCTTTTGCTCCTTACTCTGGAGTGGTTTCACTTAAATTCCCTGTGGAGGGATCAAAAATCTTTTCAATTACAGGCTTTCTAACCTCAGTAGACAGCTTTGGTCCTTCATACTGAGCCTGTAAATATCCCTTAGCACTGGAAGGGAAATTCATTGTTTTCACAGTCTGTTGTTGCATAACACTATGTACTATTGTCTGAATAGCTGTGGACTCTTGATGTAGTTCAGACTGTATATTTGTAGATTCTTGAACTATGGAATCTCCTATTAGAAGTTGTGACTGTGCAATAGAATGAACTTCATTATAAACTTCATCTATTCTTTGGCCATTATGCTTTGTATGAATATTAGATGAATTCATTTGTGAAGCAAGCACATCACAATCTAATTTTACTTCACTCCTGACATTTTGCCGAAGTTCTCTCTGTTGTTCTAAGGACCGCTGCTGAGCAGCCCACCACGTTTCTGCTTGACTTTTGAACTCATTATACTGGGCTTTGAGTTCTTGTAGGTCTTTGTTAACAGAGGCCATCCACTGATTAGTGAGATACTTTTCCAAGCGTTCAAGGGTGGAAATAAGAGAATGGAAATTCTCTTGAGCACTAAGACGGGCCTTTTCAGCCTTGACTGCTTCGATCTGATGCCAGATCTTCTTATCCTCAGCTAGTAGCATATATTTCCTAAGGCACATATTTGTCCAGTTGAGCAGTTTGCTTTGGCTGGAACCTTGGAGACTTTTGGCTACAGGAAATATATGGAGAGGCCAGAAATCAGCTTTGAATGTACCGGTAGTGTCAAAAAGCATGAAATCCCTAAAGGGAGGAATAGCACCAGGTACTGGGCAAGGACCTGCAGGAGTAGCTATGACTTTCTCATGGATTTCTGTAATATCCTATTCAGGCATTATAGCTTGCTTAGCTGAAAACACATGGAAATGGCCGATTCTAGGAGGATTAAAAACAAAAGAGCAGTCTTCACATTTATACATCCCATTGTCTAATTCAGAATACAACTTATGGGAGCAGGAAGAGCTAGCAGATTTGGATGAAGTTGTGGAGCTGCTAGACTTAGAAATAGAAGGAATTTTAAATAAATCTTCAAAACCCTTAGCGGGTTGGAATCTTGCACTCTGAGTGCATGGTAATGGAGACACAGATGAACCAGGTTGGTTGTAGTTAAAAACTCTCTCTGTTCTCATCGAAGGGTTGCTGCGTAAAGCAGGCTGGTTATCGGATGAGAATTTGATTACTGCCTGATCATCTAATTCTTCAATTGAGATACCTCTCAATTGTGGTTTTTTTTCTTCTTTAGGTTGACCATCTTGTTCCCAAAGATCTAATACCCATTCTTCAGGCAACTTGATATCTTTATGATGGACTATCTTTGGTGCAGTTAACTGCGTGCTGTCATTAGTAGATTTCTAGATGGTTGACATACCTTATAGACCTTGTGCCTTTCTGGGATTTATCATCTAGGGCAGGACCTTGTTGTATAATCTATAGTGAATAAGAAAGGTAATGGAATGGTCTACAGATTGCTTTTTCATGTAAAGGTTCATGGTCTTGAAATTATATTCAAGAACATCTTGCAGATTACCATCTTTGAGACTGACAGGGAAATCTAATAAACAATCAAGATAAAGTGACCTTTAGCCATGGAGTCACATGCAGCACCGAACAAGGAATGCGACAACTTATAGAATCTTGCATCTTTCAACATCATCATAATTATGATAGGTAAGCCTTTTCGATAATGCCCATAGATTCCTATTCTAACATAGGACAAATGCATAAACTGGGGATTCTCTGGATTGGCTAAGGCTTCCTTTTGGAACTTCTGAACTTAAGCATCTGAGAATAATCTCGGCTTGCCTTTGTTACCTCCAGTAACTACATGTTGTAAAGTAGCTACATGACATCGTTGAGAGGTCTTATATCCAAACCAATTTTTCAAACCTTTATTTTTATTAAACATATCTACGAGACTATTTGGTACATCTCTATAGATCTCAGAGGGTTTTATCTTAGGCACACAAAATTCCTTATCATCAAACTGACTAGAAGAGACTTCATCTAATATATTACTACTAGATTCAGGAGTACAAAAAGAACTTTCATTATCAGCAAAGAAGTTTGTGAACTTAACTTCTGTGTTGCGATCTACTGTCTGATCGATGCCTTCCATACTCGATCTAGAAGTACTTAGTCTATTCATTCCTGTGCTCAAACCTACGCTTGAACTCGCGCTCGAAATACAAGATTACTGCCTCAGATCTGCCCTAAACGCAACAAGCAAAGACGGGACTTACAGGTAGAGGACTTACAATAGAGCTCTGGTTTGTATGAGCAATACAGATAAATAGATTAACACTAGTGAGACGTTATAGTTAGACAACAACGATAACAACAGATGAACACATCATCAACTTTGATACCAACTTTGAACAACAGCTGTAAATGACAAATGATATGCAGATGAACAGAGTATCTGACATTCAAATAGATCTTATGAATATTATTATTTCTTACACTCAGGAACAATACATTCATCATATTCAATGCGTGATGGTAATGATACAGACATATATCTAGAAAGAGGAGCTTAAAAGCTTTTACAACACTATAAACTTGTTTGCATCAAATTTTCTGATTCACTCAGATCAGCTTAAAGCTGCAAAGTGAAGAGCATACTCTTCTTGACAAACTCCTAATAGACTCGAGACTTAGACTCTTACTTTCTAAGACTTCACTTGCCTAGAATTCATTGAGAAATGAAGGTGGTCCTTTCACCTTTTATAGGAAGAAAGGGCGGATCTTTAACCTTATCTCTTGAATTCAATTTTGAAATCTGTCCATAGAAAGAGGACACGTAACAACTCCTTTTCGAAGAGTTACCCATATGAAGATAAGCATCTTCTGGTGGGTCCCAATAACTCATGAACAGAGAAAGGAGGAGACATACAAGGCAGGAAAAGAATCAACTTTTACATGTCTTCTTTTGATCATGAGAAGGCTAACTCATGCTTACTGTGAGGCACGTAAGCTTTCCCCTTTTACCATGGAAGGGCCCACGTCTATCTTTTGACATGAAGAGATAGATATCTTCAGTGGCCAACAAGCCTGGCCCACTAGTTGGTGCTTGGGTCTGAATCACTCAGAATGCATCTGGCATACATTATGCAACCTTCATAGGATCCACCAAGTGGATGTGTACAATCGAGAGCCCAAGTATCAGCAAGATTACCTACTACATCATAGGTTGGAACCCGAGGATCATCGGTTGGATCATACTCACAATTAGCACAAGTTTGATTGGAAGAATGTGGTATACATCCTGTGTGTGCTTGATGTTCTGGTTCATTTTCCTTCCAGATGATACTCATGGCTTTCATCTTGTATGGACCATAAAACCCTTGGGAAATACTTCGGTGATCCATCCTGTCCATTCGGTAGGTCTTGGTATGGATCCAGATTGGTATTTTCTTAGAATGGAGGAACCTAAGTCTATTAGAAACATTCCAATGTTCAAAGACTGAGGAAGATCCAACAGGTCCATAAATTTGGCAAAGATGCCTACTGATTAGATTTTCATTAGGGGAATTGAAAGTGAGTTTGAAAGTACACCCTATATAGAATGATGTTCCATTAAACTCCATATTATCTGAAGGTGGATATGGTCCTTGAAACAGGTCCCTGATCAAATTCTTTCCATGTTCCTCATTCAGCCATCGATCTGGCCTTTCTACTGGTGGATTGAGGAAGGAGATAGGAAGAACAAAGTCTCTACATGAATTCTAAAGTATATGACCGACATCTAGATCAATAGGTTTTGCTTCAGCTAAGAACTGAAAGAATGGTTTATCGGTCCATAATCCTACATATGTTAGCTGCTATTTGGCGACTAACATTTTAAAATGATCATGAAGAAAATCATTAGCCATTTGGAAGTTATGAAGATTTCTTCTTTGGAAAGGATTTGTGCTCCATTCTCGGTAGCTTTCTTCATACCAACGGTGTTCCCTTATTCAGATTATCCAGACAGTGCCAAATGGGTTCTGTTTTGCTTCAGAAAGAACAAGTTCTGAAGTGTGCCCTTCTCTAGACATGAAATCTGCAAAAATATTTTCAACTCCAAGGAGGTGAATGAAATCAAATTCATAAGTACTTAATAACTGTGCCACCTAAGGAGTCTTCCTCTAACAATTTTATTTTTTGATTCTTTTCTGAAGAATCCTCGCAGATTTTGTAGATCACTTTTTAGAAGAAATCGCTTGTGAGTAATAAACATCAGAAATGCTTGGAAAGTATTAACAACAAGGATTTCTTTATGTGTACTGTGGTAGTCTATTTCACTGTTCTTGAAACTACCAGAGATATATCTAACAATCTCACCTTTATCTTTGGGGTTGTGAGATGTTGTTTTCTGTTCTCTAAGAACACCAGCCCAGGCACCTTCACTTGCATCAGTTTCTACTATCTTGAAACCATTACCTAGTAACTTTAATGGTGACAGTTGAGAACATTTATTTTTTATTCTTGAAATCAAAGCATTGTGCTTAGCCATCCACGGTGGTGGTGTTTTTCCTAGAAGTTTGTTGAGCTCAATTCTATCTTCAGCAAGCTTGTAATAGAATCCTACAATATAATTAACAAGACCCAAAAAGTGTTGTAATTCTTTTCCATTGGTCACTACAAGATTGGAAATTTTATTCAGCATGTGAGGTTGTGCCTCCATTCTCCCCCCCAGAAGAAGCTTGATGCTAATAAAAACAATATGGTTTTGAGCAAAGTAGGATTTTGTGGGATTGACAGCAAGCCCATGATGTTGGCAAATAGAAAGGAATTGGCAGAGGTGATTTAGGTGTTGAGGCATATCCTGATTGAAGACAAGAATGTCATCAATATAGGGTTGTATGAACTTGGCATAAGGCCGAAATATAATGTCCATTTTTTGTTGAAAAATGGAAGGGGCAGTTTTGATACCGAATGGAAGGATAGTCCATTCATAGAGGCCTTGTGGTACTGAGAATGCTATTTTGTAAAAGTCAGCACTTTTGAGACCAATTTGCCAAAACCCTTTTGTTAGATCAAATTTGGAATAAACATGACTACCTTGAATAGTTTGCCAAATATGATCCTTACTGGGAAGAGGATGTCTATTATCAACAAGACAATCATTTAATGGCTTATAATTTACAACTAGTCGTTTCTCAGGTAATTCCTTACCATTCTCATCAACCTTTGGAACATACATTGCATGACATGAGAATGGTGACTCAGAAGTTTGGATTATGCCTAGCTTTTTGAGCTCTACAACTTTTGTTCTACAAGTTAATACTTCAGTTGAACTCATTAAGAAGTAATAGTTTTGGCTTTTGGTACGAGTTCATTACCTTGAGGATCTCGTTTGAGAGGGAGATCACATGTTAGGTTCCTTTGTTGCTTTTTGAAGTCTTTTGTGAGAACCCTAGCAGCAAAGGCACTTTTAATCTCATCGAGAGATTCTTGACCTGCATCCATTTGTTTGGCTAACCAAATAGTATTAACGAGTTTCTTTTTCTTTTCCTTTTCTAACTTAGTTGTATAAGTTAGATCTTGATAAAGCCGTGGAAGCTGATACCTATTCTGAATTATAATAAAATTAGAATCAATGGTGAAAGGTTCCCATTGTTGAATAGCTTTGCTTCCTATTACACCATCATATCCATCTACCTCATATTGGACAAATGTTAGTGTATCCATAAAACCATCAAATCCAATTTGAATAGGAACTTCACAAATTGCTGAACTATCACCCTTTTCAGAATTACCAAAGGTGATACTTGTGGTTCCTTTGATCCAGGCATCTCTAGGAAATGCATTGTATCTGGCAATATTTAAATCGGCTCCTGTATCAATCAGGAACGCTAAAGGGTAAGCCATTATACCTAGAAAATGAATTGTCAGGATGACTCCTGGACAAGAGGTAGTCCTTTTGGTGCGTTTGTAGGCTTTCATCTGTCAATTGCTAGAACCTTGTTCAAAAGTGACCCTTGGTTCTGCTTGTTCTTCGAAAGCTTGATGGATGAGAGGACTGTAGGGCTTCTCTTCGTAATACAGTTGTTCTTCCTAAATGGATGCTTGAGCAGGCAACTGTATAGGTCCAGCTGAATTAAACTAGTTAACAAACTTATCAAGTTCATGAGATTTTTCCATTTCTTCTGTGAGATAGAAATTCTCTTCATCATCTATTTTTGAGATTTATGCCTGAGCTTGAGCAATTACTTTTTCAAGAAAAGTTTTCCGGCTTCTTCTCCATATTCTTCTAGCCATGCTTCCTGGAGTAGGAGCGTCACTGATAGAACTTTGATCAAGAGGTCTTGAAGGTCTTCGAGATGGAGAGCCTAGGGGCCAGGGTTCTCTTCTTTGTAATGGTTTATATCTGTGTTGTTCTGGAATTTCAGTTGTACAGATAGATAAATCATATTGGAGAATAGGAGATCTCCGAACTGGAAGTTTAGGAGGCCTATCTTCCTTTTGAAGGAGGAAATATTTTCTTGCTTTAAGTTGTTCCAACTTGTTGGTCAACTTTTTCCATGTTTCTTAACCCATGTCCATGTCATGGAGTCAAGATTTAGTTTGAACAATGTCTTCAATTACCTTGTCCAACTCTGCACGGGTGTCCCTTCGTAGCATTCTGCAAAAGAAGGAGACTTCTGAATCTTCATCAAAAGATTGAACTTCTTTTGTCATCAGGTTTACTTGAGCTTGTTCTGGGGCTGATGCATATTCGTTAGACTCTGATTCTATTTTGGACTTTGTACTGGATAGTATAATATCTTCTGAGTCTGATGGATAGTCATTGATGAATTCGTATTCATCATCTTCTACACTTGCTTCTCGAGCAGCATGAACTTTACCTTTTCCTTTTCTCTTGTGTCGGTCCTGGCATTTGTTTGCAAAGTGGTCACCCTTGCAAATGTAGCAAGTAGGCTTCCATTTCTTGGAACCTTTTCTTTTCTTATCCCTTTTTCTAAAATATCCTTTCTTCTTGGGATATTTACTGAATTTCTTCTTTTTCTTCTTGTAGGATTTTTATGGCTTATCACAATCATAACAAGAAGATTTGCCTCTATCTGGGAATTGGTTTGAAGGCATTATCTGGTAGCATACAGAAGAGGATAGTAAAGGCTGTACCTTCTTTATCTCCTTCTTTGCTTTTCCTTCTTCACAGATTTATTCATTGATCTGTGTAAGGAATTGAACTAACTGAGGAAAGGTTAGCTCTTTCATTTCTATATTTTCTGTTACCAAATTCTCTAGGACTTTCTTGTGATAGAATTCTCCCATCACATTTCCAAAACTTTTAAGAAAATTTGTGAACATAAAATCATGATTTTGTTCACAGCCTAACTGATAGAAATTCTGATACTGAACCTCACAATATTTTTTGAAATATTTGAGATCTTTGCATTTACCTTTTATGAACTTGTTGTAGGCCAACTTTTCTCTGGTATTTGTTCTTCCAACGAACAGACGTGTCAACTAAGCACAGACTTGATCTGTACCTCAGCCTATTAGGCTTTCTCTGAAAGTGTCATCTAATCTATCTCAGACACTTCGTGCAACACCTATCATAGCATTGAGAGCCTGCTTGATCACTTGAGATTCATCAACATTAGCATTAGTGGATAAATAATTAGTTATCCAGGCTCGCATAGCATCTACTCCTCTTGTATTTTCTATATCCTCAAAATTATCAAAATTTACAAGGGGAGGTGTATCTGCTTTCAGAGTTTGAATATTCTTAAAAGGATCAATAGGATTAGATCCATTGGGATTTGAACCATTACCATGACCCATTTGGAACTTTCCTTTTGCTCCTTCCTCTTGAGTGGTTTCTCTTAAATTCCCTGTGGAGGGATCAAAAATATTTTCAATTACAGGCTTTCTAACCTCAGTAGACAGCTTTGGTCCTTCATACTGAGCCTGTAAATATCCCTTAGCACTAGAAGGGAAATTCATTATTTTCACAGTCTATTGTTGCCTAACACTATGTACTACTGTCTAAATAGCTACAAACTCTTAATGTAGTTCAGACTACATATTTGTAGACTCCTGAACTATGGAATCTCCTATTAGAAGTTGTGACTGTGCAATAGAATGAACTTCATTATAAACTTCATTTATTCTTTGGCCATTATGCTTTGTATGAATATTTGCCGAATTCATTTATAAAGCAAGCACATCACAATCTAATTTTACTTCACTCCTGACCTTTTGCAGAAGTTCTCTCTGTTGTTCTAAGGACTGTTGCTGAGTGACCCACCATGTTTTTCCTTGACTTTTTGAACTCATTATACTAGCTTTGAGTTCTCAGAGGTCTTTGTTAATAGAGGCCATCCACTGATCAGTGAGACACTTTTCCGAGCGTTCTATGGTGGAAATAAGAGAATGGAAATTCTCTTGAGCACTAAGACGGGCCTTTTCAGCCTTGACTGCTTCGATCTGATGCCAGTTCTTCTTATCCTCAACTAGTAGCATAGATTTCCTAAGGCACATATTAGTCTAGTTGAGAAGTTTGCTTTGGCTAGAACCTTGGAGACTTTTAGCTACAGGAAATATATGGAGAGGCCAGAAATCAGCTTTGAATGTACCGGTAGTGTCAAAAAACATGAAATCCCTAAAGGGAGGAATAGCACCAGGTATTGGGCAAGGACCTACAGGAGTAGCTATGACTTTCTCATGGGTTTCTGTAATATCTTGTTCAGGCATTATAGCTTGCTTAGCTGAAAACATATGGAAATGGCCGGTTCTGGGAGGATTAAAAACAAAAGAGCAGTCTTCACATTTATACATCCCATTGTCTAATTCAGAATACAACTTATGGGAGCAGGAAGAGCTAGCAGATTTAGATGAAGTTGTGGAGCTGCTAGACTTAGAAATAGAAGGAATTTTAAATAAATCTTCAAAACCCTTAGTGGGTTGGAATCTTGCACTCTGAGTGCGCAGTAATGGAGACACAGATGGACCAGGTTGGTTGTAGTTAAAAACTCTCTCTGTTCTCATCAAAGGGCTGCTACGTAAAGTAGGCTGGTTACCAGATGAGAATCTGATTACTGCCTGATCATCTAATTCTTCAATTGAGATACCTCTCAATTGTGGTTGTTTTTCTTCTTCAGGTTGACCATCTTGTTCCCAAAGATCTAATGCCCATTCTTCAGGCAACATGATATCTTTATGATGGACTATCTTTGGTGCAGTTAACTGCGTGCTGTCATTGGTAGATTTCCAAATGGTTGATAGACCTTCTAGACCTTGTGCCTTTCTGGGATTTATCATCAAGGACAGGACCTTGTTGTATAATCTATAGTGAATAAGAAAGGTAATGGAATGGTCTACATATTACTTTTTCATGTAAAGGTTCATGGTCTTGAAATTATATTCAAGAACATCTTGCAGATTACCATCTTTGAGACTGATAGGGAAATCTAATAAACAATCAAAGATAAAGTGACCCTTTAGCCATGGAGTCACATGCAGCACCTAACAAGGAATGTGACAACTTATAGAATCTTGCATCTTTCAACATCATCATAATGATGATAGGTAAGCCTTTTCGATAATGCCCACAGATTCCTATTCTAACATAGGACAAATGCATAAACTGGGGATTCTCTGGACTGGCTAAGGCTTCCTTTTGGAACTTCTAAACTTGAGCATCTGAGAATAATCTCAACTTGCCTTTGTTACCTCCAGTAACTACATGTTGTAAAGTAGCTACATGACATCGTTGAGATGTCTTATATCCAAACCAATTTTTCAAACCTTTATTTTTATTAAACATATCTACGAGACTATTTGGTACATCTTTATAGATCTCAGAGGGTTTTATCTTAGGCACACAAAATTCCTTATCATCAAACTGACTAGAAGAGACTTCATCTAATATATTACTACTAGATTCAGGAGTACAAAAAGAACTTTCATTATCAGCAAAGAAGTTTGTGAACTTAACTTCTGTGTTGCGATCTACTGTCTGATTGATGCCTTCCATACTCGATCCAGAAGTTCTTGGTCTATTCATTCCTGCGCTCGAACCCACGCTCGAAATACAAGATTACTACCTCAGATCTGCCCTAAACACAACAAGCAAAGATACGACTTACAGGTAGAGGACTTACAATAGAACTCTGGTTTGTATGAATAATTACGGGGAGCATTATAAAGAGCAATACAGATAAATAGATTAACACTAGTGAGACGTTATAGTTAGACAACAACGATAAAAATAGACGAACACATCATCAGCTTTGATACTAACTTTGAACAATAGCTACAAATGACAAATGATATGTGGATGAACAGAGTATCTGACATTCAAATAGATCTTATGAATATTATTATTTCTTACACTCAGGAACAATACATTCATCATATTTCATCTCAATGTCTATAACTTGTGTCTAAAGAGGGTTGGTGTCAATAAACATCATTTAGGAGCTTGTTAGACTAGGAGTGTTTTATTTTTGTCAAGTTCCCCTATTATCATGTTAATGGTATGTAACAATGATCAAAGACAAGTAGTCTTGCAATATGCTAAAAGAGTTGGTACAATATTGATGACACATCATAATGTTTTGATGTCTATAGATGTGTGTTGGATGAACATTATCTTGATGGTTCTCTATCTAGATCCTAGACAATCATAGGGAATTAGGGTTTCTCTTTTTATACGACATTTTAATGTGTAATTTGGAATATTGCACACTTTAGTAAGTTTATAATGATTAGTTAAAAATAAGGGAAATGGGCTTAATTTAAATTTTAAATTTAGAAGTCTAGGGGTCACTTGTGCACCCATGGATTTGACTTGGATCATTTTTGAAAGTGTAGATTAAATGACCCCAGAGAAAGAATGGATGGAATAAGTATCAAAACTAGTTCTTTGTGATGTACAAAGATGGAATCAAATGGTGATCATGTTTTTTGCCAACTTGCATGCAAAAGAATGTTAGTTCGCACACTAGTTGTTGCATTAGGAAAAACAAGTCAAAGTATGTCCAAAACGAAAGGGTGAAAGCACAAAGTTATGTCATCTTTTTGTGCAAATTTTTAGTAGACCCAACATTAAGCCTTTTTTACTAAAATGTCATTTCCAACCAAAAAAGTGTTCTAGCTAGATTTGTTCTAGATAAAATAAATCTAGCCAAAACTTTTCCAATAAGTATAAATTACAATTTTAAAAAAAATATTTAAAGAAATTTAATGTTCCCACCACTTCTACTAATATATAGAATATTTTTTGAAAAAACCAAAAAATCTCTTATGTAGATCTTAATGTGTAGATTTTGAAAATATAATTTTTATTATATTTGAATTGACATTAATTTTTTTAACTTTCACAACAAATATGTCATAAATTCCTCAAAAGTTGAGGTTGATTCAATTGACTAAAAAAAGTAAAATGTTGAAAAAAATCATTTCACTAGAGGAGATGATTTTGATTGAGTTGATATTTTTTTCTTTTTGATAAATAGTCATTAAAATGTTTTTAGGACATGCAACTTGAAACATTTACTAAAAAAATAATTATCGAAATTAATTTTTTTATTGCACTAAAATTTTAAGTTCACAATATGAAAAAATAAAATTTATTACAAATAAAATGACATCACATCAACCTCACTTTAGATCATCTTTTTAGCAATTAAATAGTAATGATAGTAACAAAAAAATATATAGAATTTTTTTAATTTTAACAAAACATAGTCATAAAGTACACTAAAATATATACATTTTATTAGTTTACATCATTTCAAAATTTGAAATATATATTAATTTCAAGTGCTTCAAGTTAAAAAGTTGGACTTATGTTGCCTCTTTCTTTATAAAAGGGTGACACAACTTTGCACTTCAACTCGAAAAGGGAAAAGTGCAAGGTACACAATTTTCACCGTTACATTTTCTCCCATTTTAAGTTGCATGTGAACTACTGTGAAGATGCATGTCAAAGTAAAACAAGCAATCAACATAAAAGTAAATATTCAAACACTCATACAAGAATATTGATATGGATATCAATTCTAGACCATTATCCTCATAGTGAGCTCTTCATATCAAAACATGTAAGCACAAAAGAAAATGTTCCAATGAGTAGCATATGTCAAGGATTTAAAAATAGATATAATCGAGCAACTATTAAAACTATCTATAAAAAAAAAGAAAAAGAAAAAGGTAATGTGGATTTGTCTGTTATAGAAATAAGGAGTTTGTCTAGGAACATAAATAAAAGAACTATTTCTAATGCAAAAATAATAGGGCTATGCTTGAACATAAAAATATAATATTGTATGGAACAAAAATAAAGCTCTTTATAGAAAGAAAAACAATCATCATAACCATGAGCCAAAAATGGTCAAAAAAATGTTTGCTAATATATGTGCCTCCAATTGGTTACATACAAAGGATGCTTGAGGAATTGAAAGAAATGAGAGAAAAAAGTGATCATATTAAACCTAATAATCATGTAATAAATGTCAATAATCATGTAATAAATGTCAATGATAATATTGTGTGATAATAAATCAACATATCAAGATGTAAGAACACATAACAAGATGCAATATGTAATCATAGAAATATGTATAAGTAGATATGTAAGCACAAGGGAAAATGTGAAAGTAAGATTTGAATATGTCATTATAAACATGTAAGCATATATGTAGGATGTAAATATGAAGGCACATAAGGTATGATAATAGGATCGATTAGAGACAAAGATATAACAAGGATGGCACATGGGTGAACAAACGAATAGGAAAAGGATAAATAGATTAAAAGGATCTATAATCATCATATGCAATTGCCTCATGTAACACTATCAACTATTATAAATGGAATTTAAAATAATAATATGAGTTTGTGTATTATGTTAACCTCTAAATTTGTCATCTATAACCACATAGTTGTGAGAATATGCAGATTTCCATCATGGATAACTATAAGCAATAACATTGCAAAATATACACCCTGCAATAAGCATGTGATCAAACCAACAGGTAACTATCATTGGTAATTACTGTTGTCTCTCAGGCTTGCACCCTTACTGCAATTATAAAACTTTAGCAATCTGGAGAAACATGGGATCTTTCCAAGGTCTGTGGGTCACCTGTGTCTGGAAAGAACCTCCGGAGAAGGTCGGCTTCCTTAACTGGTTATCACCTAAAATCTATTGAATTTGCAGAGGAAAAGGGAGAAGGAATGCTTTTAAAATGAAAGATGGAACATGAAAACTTTGAAAATAAAAGGTGATTCACCAAGTTGAATAAAAGAATCTTCACAGAACTGAGAAAATGCACAACACAAGCAGATATAGCAAGTAGATATACGCAGATTTAGATGATTCTAGTAAAGGTAAGAAACAAAATGATTGAGAGGGACAAAGTTGTTCACAGACAATCTCATTCAGATTCACACTAAACTAAAAATCAATGAAAGAGGTAAAAATAACTTGCATATATTCAATAAGAAGGCATAATTACAGTAGAGGAAAGTTTTGTTTGGAAACAGAAAGACAGAATGCTAAAAAATTTCCAACCCTTTTTACATCTCATTTCTATGCATATATAGCATTTATAACTTGACCTAAGTTAGCTACAATAACTTTGCCCCATGAGCTGAGTCAGGAAAATATCTGCATCTGATGGGACGTCCATCTACAAGAAGTTATGGAATAAAAATCTCTAGAGTAGAGGTAGATAGAAGATATTTTGAATCTTCAATGTGAGGTGTTGAATCTTCAACCTGCACCCATAAATGCAACAAATATCTGCATTTGCATATGCAAAAATAGTCACTGAAACGTCCATTCGATCAGACTTGCAAGATGTGCATCAAATTTTGAAAGTGAAAATATCCTGCTCAAAGCTCACCAGATGAAAGAGGAGGCAAAAACAAGCATATTTGCCTTTTGAAGCATGTTGAAATTCGCCAGAATGAGGGAGATATGGGTGGTCAAAGATATGGTCAACTGCGTCTTATATCTACATATCACTTTGCATATCTACACTTGTATCGCCATCTGAATAACCCTTTGAATCTACCTTTACACATGCAAACTGCTTTGTTTGTATCGGGTTATCGGGGTGATCTCTAGCTGAGTCATCGATATGCAAAGTCCTATTGAAATGTTCATTGTATGTGCCTTTACTTTTCTGCATTTTAAACGGCCTTTAAAAATTGCCTTTGTATTATTCATTTGTATATGCATTTGCACATACAATACAATGGCTACATACAAAAATGGGCCCCTACTTTACCTTTTGAATCTCCCTTGTCCGTTGCATTTGAATCGGCCTTTGGATTAGTTTTGACACGTGGCACTATCTGATTTGCCGTCGAGTTGAACTTGGGACCAATCGCTAAGCATTCGCATCCTCCTTATCAGCCGTCAGAGAAACTTTGAGTTGAGCTGCCGATGGTCATTGTCATGCCGAAAATCCCCTTGCATGTGCCTTTGTATATGCTTGTAGCTGAGATACAATCGACCATGCATACAATGGGGAACTCAGGAGATTATCAACTAGAATGAAACTTTAGAACAGGTCTGGCCCTTGTATCTTTTCTTCTTTGTATTTTGGCATATACAATGCACTTAACATACAAATTGCGGAACTCAACTCTATATTTGCCAATTTTCATTTTCCAGTCGGTTCCGCTTTGTATATTGCCTTTGTACCTGACTTTTGTATATCGCATATACAATGAGAAATATACAAAGGAAAACTGCATACAAACCTTTATTGACTAGAATGCATATTCCTTTCAGGATCAGGACTTGCATAACAGGAAAGTATATGCCCTTGTATATGCGTTTGTATGTGCCAAAATACAATTGCATATTCATACAATTGGTGGGCCCTAGGCTTTGTATCCCTTGCTTGTGTATGGACTTTGCATCTTTCCTTTGTATCATTGCCTTGTATATCGCATATACAATGCGACTTGTATATGAGATACAATCACCTTTGATATTCAGCGGACCCCACCAATTGCATCTCCGCCTTTGTATGTTTGCATGCATCGGCTGTTAGGGAGATCCTTAGCTTGGCCACCGATAGACTAGGTCTAGCCAATGACACTTGTATCTTTGCATTGTATCTTTCTGATGTACATTTTGTCTTTGCATCTTGGCGATGTACATTTCCTTTGTATATTCCGCCTATTGTATCTTCATCGGCCAATGTACATTCACCTTTGTATATGGCCTTTGTATATGCTTGTACATACAACAATACATACAAAGGACCTGATGTACATTTCTTTGTATATTACCAAGATACAAGCAAAAATGTATCTGAGATGCAAATTGACCAAATGATAAAAAACCCCAGAACAAGGATGATGTCATCATCATGTACATGAAAAATGGCTAAGTATAAAACTGAGAAATCTCTGTGATAGAAAACAATTGGAGACAAAAGATTTCTGGGTTTTTTTGGGTTTTCTGCAAGGATTCTCAAGGTGAGATTTCTGGGAATTTTTTGCAAGGCACAACATGAGCATTTGAAGGATTTAAGCCTTGTAGGGTCACTTTCTAAAGGATATTCAAGAAATATACAAGGTGAACTATTTAACTCTGGACAGAGGAAAATAAGACAACATTTTGGCGACTTCTATGGGATGTTTGCCTGCTAAACAAATAGACCAGTGACCCTTAACATTCATTAGACATGGAATCACACAAAGACTTAAAAATAAACCTTTGACAAACAAACCAAACCCTAGTAACTCAGCATATCAGCAATGACGAACACTTAGAAGGCCAAAACCAAAACAAAATGCTAAAAGCCACTCATTGAACTGTGCTAGGCAGCACTTAGGGAAATAAAAGGGATCTAAACTATTATGCAACAACACTTATTGAAAGCAAGAAACCTAATCTACTGATTTACAAGGTAAGTCATACCTCAAAACATCTCTTTAGGTGTATCCCATTGACTAGGATAGGTAAATTTTCTCAATCAATGTTTGATAACTGAAATGCATTGTGTTCCTTACATTCAGTAATGATAAATGGGCCACTCCACATGTTGTCAAACTTGGAGTGTTTTCCTAGCCTACTTTTCAACTCATCCCATTTGAGTACCATATCACCTTCCCTAAAAATTTTGGGAGTGGCTTTCCTATCAAAAGTTATTTTTGTCTGAAGCTGATGATACTCCATAGCTTTCATAGCTTTATCTCTGATCTCTTCAAGCTCCATAAGTTGAGCATATCTGATAGCCATGGGATCTTCTTCTTCAAACATCTCCAGCTGATTCATGATATCCAGTGCTGGCAGCTCCACAGACACAAGCAATCTTGCCTCTTTTCCATAAACTAACACATATGGGAAGTTTCCAATAGACCTCTTGGGAGTTATTCTATCTGCCCATAAGGCAGATTTTAGATTGGTGTGCCAAGCTCTTTGGTTGTCCTCCATTGATCTTTTGATAATCCTTATGAGGTTCTTATTTGTACATTCAACCAAACCATTACCTTGTGGGTAATAATTTGATGAAGTGTTCAGATAGACCCCATTCTTCATAGCCCAGTCAGTTATCTTCAATCCAACAAAGGATAAAGCATTGTCTGAGATGATTGGCTCAGGTACTTCAAATCTGGATACCAAATCATGATAAAAGTTCAAAACAACATTCTCATTGGATTCCTGCAGAGCCACTGCTTCAGTCCACCTTGTGAAATAGTCTGTTGTTGTAAATACCCACCTGTGGCCTGCACTTGATGGTGCGTTAATGGGACCTATAAAATCAATGCCCCATCTCATGAAGGGTTGCTGTACTTGAATTAGCTGCAGAGGTAAAGCTGGCAGCCTTTCTTTGCCTACAAAAATGGCACATTTTACACAATTTCTGGCCCATGCATGGGCATCCTTGAATAAGCTGGGCCAATAATATCTAGCTCTCATTATTTTCCAAGCAGTAATCCTTGGGGCAAAATGACCCCCTGTTGTTCCATCATGAAACTCATGTAGCACCTTGTCAGTTTGATTATTGTTAATGCATCTTAACAACACACCATTAAAATCTTTTCTGAAAAGGATATCATTTATTAAAACATATGGAATAGACTGCAGTCTAAAATATCTTCTCTTGGTTCTATCTAAACCTATTAGACATTCACCAGTTTGTAAAAAATGAGTCATGTTATTAACCCAACTTGTACCCACTGCTGCTATATCATCTTGATGTTCATCTTCAATGGTCAGAAGCACCTCTTCTTCTCTATCTGTTTCATTTTTAGAACTAGTAGCAAGATGTTCACCGAGTCCTCTACCTCTGATAAGCTTGGTTATCTTGATATCTACGTCATATTCCATGACTTTGGTAATCCAATCAGCCCTTTTGTCATTAGCATCCTTTCCCAATAGAAACTCTTTTACGCCAGGGTGAGCAACCATCAAATGTACCTTATTGTTAGAAATAAGATGTCTAAACTTCTTGAGACTTCTTATCACTACAAGGACATGCTTTTCAATGAAACTATATCGCTATTCATACTCCTCCAGTCCTTGACTAAAGAAAGCGATTGGCTGCTCAAAGCCTTCACTTTGCTACTATACCAAAATTGCAGAAATTATATCCACACCACCATAAGCATACAAAATAAAATCTTTGGAGAAATCAAGATTTACCAGAGTTGGTACAGCCGATAATGCCTCTTTTATGGACTCAAAATTGAGTTTGGCCTCTTTTGTCCAACTAAAAACTATATTTTTCTTTAGCATAGAGGTCAATGCCTTCAATAAATTTGCAATGTCAGGTATAAATCTCTACAGAAAATTAATTCTACCAATAAAACTTTGCAGCCCCTTCTTGTGACTGGGTAAAGGTGGCTCCAAAATAGCTCTTACCCTTTCTGTATCAATGGTAACTCCCTCTTTTGACACAATGTGTCCTAAAAGCTTGCCTTCATGCATAGCAAAAATGCTTTTCTTGGGATTGAGAGATATCCCAAACTCTTTACATCTCTCAAATACTTGCCTCAAGTGGAATAAGTGTTTAGTTGCATCCTTAGAGAAAATTGTGATGTTATCTAGGTATACAAGTACCAATTTATAAAGCAAACCCTTAAAAGCCATATCCATAGCTCTCTGAAAAGTAGAGCCAAAATTTGACAGACCAAAAGGCATCCTTTTGTAGGTGATGGTGCCCCATTTGGTGGTAAAAGTAGTTTTAAACTGATCTTCCTCCTTAACTAATACTTGATTATAACCAAAAAATCCATCAAGTAAGGAGAATCTTTCTGAACCAGCCACTACTTGCAGAATTTGCTCCATTGAGGGCAGCGGGTAGTGGTCTTTCAGGGAGGCTCTATTGAGGTCTCTAAAATCAATGCACAACCTAATCTCTCCATTCTTCTTCCTCATAGGAACAAGATTAGAGACCCAAGAAGTATGCTTGATTGGAAAAATGATGTTTCCCTCGATCAACTTGGTTAATTCTTTAATCATTAGAGGCTCAAGTTTTGGATTTAAAGGTCTTTGTTTCTACCTCATAGGTTTTGTACTTGGCTCTAATTCTATAGTATGCTGGGCAATATGAGGGTCAAATCCTTTTAGGTCTGAGTAATCCCAAGCAAACACATCTTCAAATTCTTGGCAAAGATCAATAAAAGCTTTCCTATCCTCAGGTGAACATATTTTACCAATTTTGAGAAGCTTACCTTTAAAATTTTCCAGCTCCTCATAATGTTCCTCTTTGACCTGCATACAGGCCTTGCCCTTCTTCAACTAATCATCAATACCAAAAATGGATTCCAAGGTTACCAATCCTCTAGGCAGCTTATTAGTCCTTAACTAAACAACTTGATCATCATCATATTGTTGTTTGAGTTTGTTTTGATTAACCACAGAGAACTCATCCTCTTCTAACAAGAAATGCAAAACTTGCTCATCACTCTCAAAAACCTGCCAATGAATGTTATTGTCAGGGATAGAGGGCCTAACAACTATTTTCACATGAGGCTGTACCTTCTCTCTTTGAATATCACTGGGAATATCAAACTGAGCCCCAATCACAGCTAACCTATCTGCATGGTAATTCTGATTTCTTGGAATAGAGATTAGATTAAAAGCGTCAAACTCCTCAATAATATCCCATACTCTATGTTTATAGCATTTCAAAACATCATTCTTTGTGACGTGCAGTCCCCTCACTTGATTTACAATGAGTTTGTTGTCCCCATACACCTGCAGATAGCCAATTTTCCTCTTTCTTGCCCACTGCAAACCTTGAATCAACCCTTCATACTCAGCAGTGTTATTTGTACATGAAAAAGAAAAATGGAAAGAAAAAAAATATCTGTCACCTTGTGGAGACACAAGCATTGCACCATCACCAGATCCATTCCTATTCCTAGAGCCATCAAAGTACATTCTCCATACTTCATCTTGTTGTTGTATCTGTTGTTTTGCATTCTTTACCAAGTTTGGAATTTCTATTTCAGGCTCGTGTAGTATGTAAAACCCCATACCAGCTTCTTGGATGTGTGCCTCAGGATCATCGACAATATTTTCAAAGGCCCAATCCTTTAACAACACTTCTGGTATACTTTTAGCTTGCAATTCTTGAGCAGCAACAAGCTCAGAATCATTAGAAATAATGCAATTTGCATTAACAACACTTGGGACATAAGGCTCTATGTGATATTTGGCAAGCAATTCAGATTTTATGGTCACTTTTGTGCCATATCAGGTCCTAAAGAACATGTGGGACCAGTCTGAGGATAAATATCCTCCTATCTTGACTATGAATTCTCTTAACAAACACATAGCAAAATGAGGAGGTAAATCTATGATGAACACCTCTAGGGAGATGGACACATTTGGACAGGTATGCAGAGTGAGACCTAAATCTTTCATCACACCTACAATGTTAACAGTTGTGCCATCTGGTTGAAGCACACCCTTCTCAAGGGGCTGGTATTTCAACCCTAATTGGTCTGCAATCTGTTTTGGCATTACAAAACTACTTGCACCACTATCCACCATGCAGTTATGTACCAACTTGTCTCCAATTATTAAAGACACAAAAAATGGAAGTGGTTTAGCACTCTTAATTGGCTGTGAACTCTTATCCTAGGGTGAATTGGTACTTAAACAACCTTAGTTGGGTCAACAGTTGCATCATTTGACACTTTTAAATCAGACAAGGCAGATTGTAACGTGTCCTTTTGACCTGGGATCGCTAAGGAATCCCACATAGACATTGTCACATTCATCTTCTTCATATTTTCAATGATATTGAAAGGTGGAGTAACATCTACCTTCTGGTGTGACTTTGCAGCAGCAATATCAGCCTGCAAATGAGGCAGTTACTTGAGCATTCCTTTGCAAAATATGGGAAATCTAGGATGCAGAAGGATCAACAACTCCTTTTCCTTTATTTGTTGCTTGATCTATCTCATAACCCCTCTTTTTAGCTCTGGTATTTGCTGCAACTGAGGTATCATCTCTATTTACACTACATAATTCATCTTCCTGCCAATTTATGAAGGCAGAATCATTCTGAGGCTACTCTTGCTACTGTGCAGTTCCATCATTAGGTGTGTTTGGCTGTGAAACTACAACATTTTGTACCATTAGAGCTTGATTTATCACTCCATTTGAATAGGCTTTCTGACTGTGTGGCTGATTGCATGGAAAACACCATTCATACTCAGCTGCAAGGTTATTCTAAATAGGGACAAGATCCCTAACTGCATTAATAGGTACAAGATTGTAAGGCTGGAAAGGCCTCTGGTTCACATTATGCCTGGTACCCTGGTAATTGCCTTGATATGGAGGCATATTAGCTTGATATGGTTGGTTTTGCCCTTGATAAGGCTGATTTTACCCTTAAATGTGTTGTTGATAAGGTTGTATGTTCTAGGACTGCTGCTTTTTGATGTTCACCAGTTCATTCCCAAAAGTTTGCAAGATATTCTCTATTTTCTGTTGGCTATTTTTTCATCTCTCTTAACTCTTGTGATGAGCTAGGTGTAGCAATTTCAGGATTGGGGTAGTTTGATCCTCCCTTGTGAAATAGGGCAGGATCTTCAAAGCTGCCATGGGTATGTTGTCATGTACTGTCAAATTCAATGGGTTGCCCCCATCAAAAGCCACAAATGGCTGATTTCTTGCCATTGGAAAAGCTGGAGGTAGGTTCGCTTGAAACGGTACAAGAACTATAGGTACTGCTAGTCTGAAACTTGGTGGAGTTGATTGTATTTTTTTAGAAACTGGAGTCCTTACCACAACTCTACTCTGTCTTCTAGGTGGAGACAGCTGCAAGTAATCAAATGAACTCAAACTCCAAGTTTGAATTTTTCTCATAAAATGTGTGACATCACTGATCTACTTGTTTTTCTCCAGTATGAGTCACTAGATATGCTCAAAATTGCCTCTTAAAAGATTGATAATGCTAGTAGCATATCATAAACAACAAAAATGATTGTAATGTCCCACCGGGCATGCCAAAAACTGTTATCTCTCAGACTTGCACCCTTGCTGCAGTTATGAAACTTTAGCAATCTGGAGAAACATGGGATCTTTCCAAGGTCTATGGGTCACCTGTTTCTGGAAAGAACCTCCGGAGAAGGCCAACTTCCTTAACTAGTTATCACCTAAAATCTATTAAATTTGCAGAGGAAAAGGGAGAAGGAATGCTTTTAAAATGAAAGATGGAACAGGAAAACTTTGAAAATAAAGGGTGATTCACCAAGTTGAATAAAAGAATCTTCACAGAACTGAGAAAATGCACAATACAACCAGATATAGCAAGTAGATATACATAGATTTAGATGATTCTAGTAAAGGTAAGAAACAAAATGATTGAGAGGAACAAAGTTGTTCACAAACAATCACATTCAGATTCACACTAAACTAAAAATTGGTGAAAGAGGTAAAAATAACTTGCATATATTCAATAAGAAGGCATAGTTACAGTAGAGGAAAGTTCTGTTTGGAAATAGAAAGACAGAATGCTAAAAAATTTCCAACCCTTTTTACATCTCATTTCTATGCATATATAGTATTTACAACTTGACCTAAGTCAGCTACAATAAATTCGCCCCATAGGCTGAGTCAGGAAAATATCTGCATCTGAAGGGATGTCCATCTTCAAGAAGTTATGGAATAAAAATCTCTGGAGCAGAGGCAGATAGAAGATATTTTGAATCTTCAATGTGAGGTGTTGAATCTTCAACCTGCACCCATAAATGCAACAATTATATGCATTTGCATATGCAAAAATGGTCACTAAAACGTCCAGTCGATCAGACCTGCAAGATGTGCATCAAATTTTGAAAGTGAAAATATCCTACTCAAAGCCCACCAGATGAAAGAGGAGGCAAAAACAAGCATATTTGCCTTTTGAAGCATGTTGAAATTTGCCAAAATGAGGGAGATATGGGCGGTCAAAGATATGGTCAACTATGTCTTGTATCTGCATATCGCTTTACATATCTGCACTTGTATCGCCATCTGAACAACCCTTTGAATCTGCCTTTGCACATGCAAATTGCTTTGTATGTATCAGGTTATCGGGGTGATCTCCAGCTGAGTCATCGATATGCAAAATCATGCCGAAATGTTCATTGTATGTGCCTTTGCTTTTCTGCATTTTAAACAGCCTTTGAAAATCGCCTTTGTATCATTCATTTGTATATGCATTTGCACATACAATACAACGGCTACATACAAAAATGGGCCCCTATTTTACCTTTTGAATCTCCCTTGTCCGCTGCATTTGAATCGGCCTTTGGATTAGTGTTGACACGTGGCACTATTTGATTTGCTGTTGAGTCGAACCTGGGACCAATCACTAAGCATTCTCATCCTGCTTATCAGCCATCGGAGAAACTTTGAGTTGAGCCGCCGATGGTCATTGTCATGCTAAAAATCCCCTTGCATGTGCCTTTGTATATGCTTGTATCTGAGATACAATCGACCATGCATACAATGAGGAACTCAGGAGATTATCAACTAGAATGAAACTTTAGAACAGGTCCATCCCTTGTATCTTTTCTTCTTTGCATTTCGGCATATACAATGCACTTAACATACAAACTGCAGACCTTAGCTCTGTATCTGCCAATTTTTATTTTCCAGTCGGGTCCGCTTTGTATATTGTCTTTGTACCTAACCTTTGTATATCGCATATACAATGCGAAATATACAAAGGAAAACTGCATACAAACCTTTATCGACCAAAATGCATATTCCTTTCGGGCTCGGCACTTGCATAACAGGAAAGTATATGCCCTTGTATATGCTTTTGTATGTGCCAAAATACAATCGCATATTCATACAATTGGTGGGCCCCAGGCTTTGTATCCCTTGCTTGTGTATGGACTTTGCATCTTTTCTTTGTATCATTGCCTTGTATATCACATATACAATGCGACTTGTATATGAGATACAATTGCCTTTGATATTCAGCGAACCCCACCAATTGCATCTCCCCCTTTGTATGTTTGCATGCATCGGTTGTTGGGGAGATCCTTAGCTTGGCCATCGATACACTAGGTCTGGCCGATGACACTTGTATCTTTGCATTGTATCTTTCCAATGTACATTTTGTCTTTGCATCTTGGCGATGTACATTTCCTTTGTATATTCCACCTCTTGTATCTTCATCGGCCAATGTACATTCACCTTTGTATATGGCCTTTGTATATGCTTGTATATACAACAATATATACAAAGGACCTGATGTACATTTCTTTGTATATTACCAAGATACAAGCAAAAATGTATCTGAGATGCAAATCGACCAAATGATAAAAAAAACCCCAAAGCAAGGATGATGTTATCATCATATACATGAAAAATGGCTAAGAATAAAACTGAGAAATCTCTACGATAGAAAATAATTGGAGACAAAAGATTTCTGGGTTTTTTTGGGTTTTCTGCAAGGATTCTCAAGGTGAGATTTTTGGAAATTTTTTGCAAGGCACAACATGAGTATTTGAAGGATTTAAGCCTTGTAGAGTCACTTTCTAAAGGATATTCAAGGAATATTCAAGGTGAACTATTTAACTCTGGACACAGGAAAATAGGACAACAATTATGAAATGGTCTCAAAATCTATATAAGCATCAAAGTTAGTGTCAAAACTATGAAAAATATACTCATAATGATAAACATGATCACTAAATTCCCCCATGAAGTTTGAATGTGAATTTAACAACCAAAAATAATCCATATGTAGCAATGCAATATTGATGCATTGTCTCGGAAAAAAACTACTATAGTAAGCACATGAATGGAAAAATGTCATTGAAAAAATATAAATCACATGTCACAAAAAATAAGTTAGATCATCCTAAAAAGTAATGGCTATTCTTAAACATCATCCACTTCAATAGTCAAAGGTCAATTTTAGCCAATAAAAATAGGATAAATATTTACCACTTTTTGTTGTGGATGAGGTGTAAAATTACTATTGATTGTTTGACCATTGAAGTGGATGATATTTAAGTAGAGTGAAAAGTAATATCTCATGTTTGGCACAGCCATTTAAGTCAAGATATTTTCTAGGAAAAAGCCCATAGAAAGGACAAATTCCCTTGCTATATATAGGAGAGGTAAAACATAAAAGTATATTACATTTTCACCATAACCATTGAGATAGATAATATAGGTGAGACATTATGGTGCACTATTGAGTTCACATTACACACTAAGAAGATAAAGTATGAGCACAAGTCGCCATCAAGGAGCTTCTAAGTCAATAAGCATAAACTTTCCTTAATTTTGTTAGTTGTGAATAAATTGTGAAAAATGTTTAGAATGTCCAAAAATTAAATTAGGAAGTTTTAATTTAAATTTTGTATTGATGCAGGAGTACCTAGGTGCACATGCAATCAGCATCAACCAAAAATATTTTCAAGTTCAATTTTGGTTTGTTTTGATTTATTTGGGCTTCTGATCATGTTTCTTGGTGATGTTTGTGGTTGGTGCAATCAAATTTCAAAATTATAGTGTTTTTCCAAATTCTCATCCCGGCATGCAAAAAGATGATTTCAGTGAAACAATTGTTCGGGGCAAACTATGATGATTGGAAACGAATCCTTTGATAGGCATATGGATGATTCCATTCTAGAATTACACGCGGAGGTTTCGCGATCAAATGCCTTCTGAATTGAGAGATATTAAAATTCCGCGACTTATGCTGACGGTTTACAAGAAAATTAAAATTTGGAGTTTGGTTGCACTTGGGATCAAACGGTTTGGCAGAGACCTTAGGAATGTTGTCGCGCACATTCTTGCAAGTTTTTGTGAGAATCCAAGTTTTTGGTAAGAAGTTATGGTGTTTGTGGGTTTTCAGCTTCAGAACATCCAATCTGGTCATTTTGAAAAAGGCAAAGTGTCATTGTTAGTTGTTTGGTGTAATGCTAGTGACCACAGTTTACAGGAATGCAAGATGCTTTTCAATTGGAGTTCAATGGTTTTATTTGATCACAAATAAAGACAAAACCTTCAATATAGGTGTGGTGGGGGGCTGGGCTTAAACAACACACACTAAGCTTTGACTTGCTTAGGTGGCTGGTGGGCCCCTTCTCTTATTGACACATTAACAAAATAGAGTAAGAGAAAGGGCCCACCAGCCACCTAAGCAAGTCAAAGCTTAGTGTGTGTTGTTTAAGCCCAATGGTGGGGGAGTAGGCATCAAACATAACTATATAGCACAAAATATTTCAGCACCAAAAATGGTAAGTTGGAACGTCTCATAGAGGCTGAAAGAGATAAGATTTAAAAGTTATAAATAGCCAAAAGATAATGATAGAAGTTGGCCACTTAGAGTAGAAGAAGGCATGGAATTTAAAGGAAATATCTATATTTCCTAAAGCAAATTTTATATTTTTGGCAGCACCATGTAAGAAGACTCATGGTGCGTACATTTAATATGGTCTTAAGATGTTTCAATTGAAGATATTAGCATGGAAGGTAAACAAGTATGGGGTGCCCCACGTACTCCTTCAAAACAGATTTTAAATGTTTTAAAATAACCATTAAGTATAGGAGATGAAGTGTGGCTGGGAGGGATTGGCAATCTTTTTAATATTTAAAAACTAAAATTATTCTTTGTTTGGAAACGCCTCATTCATTGAGGACGTCTAGAGTGTTGTCTCTTCAATTTCCAAGGGAGATACAAGATAATATCTATTGTGTGTGGGAGGTAAGAAAGTCGTTGCTATGGAAAACAAAGGAGTTTTGTCTGTGTTTAAACAAAAGGAGTTAGCTACCTAATCCAGAACCAAGATACAGTGACAGGAAGATTTAATGGTACAGAAAGGAATTGGAAGAAGTTAAGGGTGGGGCTGAGTAATTTGATTGTGCAGATTTGGATTGAGAAAATCCATTGGAAGATTTTGTATATATTCGTAGATGTATTTCATTTTGTCATTGATTTGGATTAATAAAATTTGAGTTATTGCAATCTAGTTCAGATTTGGGTATTTGTGCATTTGATTTTTTGTTGTGGTTGAATTGTTTGCAAAAGAGAGTTTTTTTATTTTGTTGCATCATGTATAATCTAAAGAAGTGAACCCACTTGTATGGATGTGATCCCCTTCACATGAAACTTGTTAGGATTAAGGTGCCATCAACCTTGTAAACTTGATATATTTAATTACTTCTAACATTATTTTATAAATACATTCCATAAGGGATGAAGGTTCCAATGACTGCAATAATTGTTTAATTACAATGATGGTAAACCTTGGGATGGGATAGTAAATAGGTAAATGTGGGTCATCTAAGTTTATTAATGGTTTATGATAGGAGTAAGATTATATACTAATATTAGTGCCTTACATGTTGTAGGGAATTAGCTATAGTTGGACTGCTATCACAAAGCATCTTATGACAACCTATAAGAAGGTGTAAGAGGCTATTTTTAGCCTATTGTTGACTTTTCCAGAGGTGGGCATCCAGGATTTTGTCTATCTTGGGTGCAATATTCTATAAGGTAGTTTTATGACATCTATAAGAGGTTAATAATATCTTGATTGTGGGATTCCCACGATAGGGAATTAAATATTCCCAAGGTTGGCTACCATGTTTGAGAAAATTCTTTTGTAAGCTTGCATTTCTATTTAACATAGTCTTGAGAAGTGTAGAATATGAGTTGAATGTTTTACAAGTACATAGGTGTCGCTAGATTGAAGGAAGTGATTGTATTATAATCTCTTTTTGAAGATAATACAAATTTGTCCTTTTTTTAGTGGAGTTTTTTTCTGAAAGGGCTTCTCCATGTAAACCTATGTGTCATGTTATTCTATTGAGTTTGTTGATATCCTTGTTGTTGATTTACATTAGTTTAAATATCCATTTTGATATTCTACAAAATAAATTTCAGATTTGCAGTTTATTTTAGATTTTCATATTGTATTGGTTTGCCTTCATTTCTAACACTTGTTATTCTATAGTCTAGCCAACTTTGCTTCGTGGGTGGAAGAGAAGGTTTTTTTGTGTTGTAGTGAGAGTTATGTTGTTAATTTTTTTTTGTAGATTTATGTGTGGAAGCCACGGTTGCATTTACATCTCGGTTAGATATTGAGAAGTTCAACGAAACTAACTACAAATTGTGGAAGATGAAGATGGAGGATCTCCTTGAAGAGGGGGATCGATGGTTGGATGCAAAAAAGGAAAAGAAACTTGATAAAATAGATCAAGATGATTGGGATAACATGGACAAGAAAGCATGAGGGACAATCTGACTTTGTCTTGTAGATTCAATTCTATTGAATGTAGTTGAAGAGCCCATTGCATATTCTCTATGGAAACATTTGGGTGAGATCTACCAAGCCAAGAGTATGGTAAATAAACTATATTTGAAAATAAAATGAAGGTGAACTAGTTTCTAAGAATTTAAATTCTTCTAATTTGATTTTGAGTCAATTAGCCTCTGTTGATGTTAATATTAAGGAAGAAGATAAATGTGTTATGCTTCTTTGTTCTTTGTCTAAGTCATGGGAGAATTTCATTCTTGCTAGTAGTATTAATCTTGAAGATCCCAAGTTGGATGCTCTTGTTACAACATTGTTGTCATAGGAACTGAGAAAGAAAGCTATGGATAGCTCATCAGATGCTCTTCATGTTAGGAGAAGGTCCAAGGAAAGAGGTGGATCTAAAGGAGAACAGAAGGGGCCTAAAGACAAGTCTAAGGGTAGATCTAAAACTCCTAGTAAAAAGAACAGAGTGAAGTGTTGGAATTATGGAAAGAGAGGGCATGTTAAGAAGGAATGCACAAATAAAAAGAAATAGTGGGATTCCTCTATAGAAAAGTGTTTGAAAACAAGTTATAAAGTCTTATTTTTGCATGTAATATTATTTCTAACAAACATTGGTCAGTGTACTCGGGATGCTTATATCATATGACTCCTCATAAAGTGGTTTTCCACATATGAAGAATATGATGGAGGTGATGTCTACCTTGGAGACAATAGTTTATATTTGATAGATAGACGAGACAAGGTATAGTTGTGTTTTGGTGATGGGAGGATAAAAACCCTCCCTGATGTTTTACATAATCCTGGATTGGCTAGAAATTTAATTTTTGTATCTAAGTTGAATGATTTAGGAATGCATGTATCGTTTGATAAGCATGGTTACAAATTGATGAGAGGAAGCTTGCTAGTAGCAAGAGGGACAAGATTGGGAAATCTATTTAGGCTAAATGCCACTACTTTATGTAAATCTACCTATGTGACTGAAAAAATATAAAAATACATGTATGTGCACCGTAGGTTTGGCCACATAAGTGAAAAAGTTTTAAAAACTATTATGAGGATATATGCACAAATATGAGGGACCAAAAAGTCGCCACATGACTTTTTGGTCCCATACAAGTCATAATGCGAGCGCGTTATAATGCGCTCGCATTATGGCTCAATATTACCGAGCCTATAATGCGAGTGTGTTTTGCAAAAGAAAAACTCTCTCTCTCTCTCTCTAAGAGTCATAGTCAGAGAGAGATAGCAAGATAGGGAGAAAGTGATATATAGGGAGAGAGAGAGAGATAGAAAGAGAGTCATAATTTTCTTTTTTCCATTTCCTTCATCGATAAGGGAGAGGGAGAGATAGGGAAATAGAGGAATGATAGGAGAGAAGGAGGTAAGAGATATGGAGATAGCGAGAGACAGATAGGTAGAAAGAGAGAGGAAACATATAGGGAGAGATAAAGGAGAAAGAGGGGAGAGATAGGTGGGCTAAAGTATAAATTTGTCACACTTTGGGCTAACCGAATAATTTTGGCTGAGTAGGAGTTAGCCGAGTGGTATTCGGTTGAATCGATGTGGTACCTTTTGGCACCTATGTGGCACATATAGTTTTGGTCGAGCCGCTATTGGCCGAGTGGGTTTCGGCCGAGTCTATTAAAAATAAAAGCAAAAAAAATAGTGGAGGCATTGTATTTTGCGTTTTTAGCTAAAAAGCTTGTGTTTGGACATTGCTCACCCGACACCCTCTAGCCTACAAATTCATTCAACCTAGGTAACATATCATTCAACTTTAAATGATTTCACAAGAATTGTTTTTGTTCAGATGTTATATGTTTGTTTGTTTTTTGTTTGTCTGTATGTATTATTGTTTTTGTTAAACCTTAGCGGCCATGATTAGGGCACTTGTTAACCCTAGGATTTCCAATAACTACTCATGTTATATTTTCATGAGTGCTCTTTCATGTGTTCGAGTAAAACACATTTATGCTTTTTTTTTCTTGGTCTTTTATACTTTTTCCCTTTTCGCAGTCTCTCTCTCTCGAGAGTTGTTTGTTCTTCTGTTATTTGCTTTGACATTAATACAGAAAATAAAAAAATGTTGCAATTAATTTTCTGGTTTATTATTAAGAAATTTATGCATTGTTCTGTCCACTTTCCAACCTCTTTCCTTTTTCAAAATTATAGTTTTTAGTTTCTATGCTTTTATAATTGACTTGTTAAAAAATTATACAGAATATTTTTATATATAATCTAAATAAACCTCCTGTAAATGTGATTTAATTTCATCAACAAGTTTTATTGCATGGGAAATAAGAAACAAAAGAAGGTGTAGTTAGTGCAAATCTTAGGGTTAACAAGGATGTGATGTCCAACTGAAACACTAGCAGCCATGCTTAGGGAATTTGTTAAAATTACTAAAACCCTAGTAAAATGGTCTTTCTATTTTGAAAATAAATTACAATGTATTGCAGAGATTTAAAATTAATTATCTAATTCCACTGTAGTAGTTGGAGAAAATTGGGGCATGACACTCTGACTGCTAGAGGTGTTATTGGTAGATACATGCACATAGATTTTGTGTTACCTAGCACACTCTTTCTATATGCACTATCGAACGTTTATAAATTAATAATATTTTTGCTCTTTTGATTTTAACATTGTATTACCTCCTTACTTTCTATGCTTTATGTAAGTTCATTTCTGTTCATACCTTGCACCAAGGGTTTGTGCTAGAAAAATAGAGAGTATGTGTAATTGTATTCAAAATGAGCTTCAATTCATTCTCGCCAAATCTATGTGAGGTTGTTTTGTGATGGCCAATATTGTAAAAAGTCTTGAATCAATCTCTGAATGTGAAATCAGACCATGAATCAACCTCTTGGATGGGAAATCAGACCTTAGGTTTGATGAGAATCCATAACTTTTACCTTTGCTTGCGATGTTTTCTGTTTCCCCCAAATCATGCTCTTGATTACCTAATCAGCCTCCCCCAATTATGATCTTAATAATTTCCCCGAGCCTATATAAAGAAGCACCCTACTCATTCCAAGGGGAGGGAGAATCAGAATTGGAGTTTTGTATTTTGGTTGTTTTGCTAGAAGCTATAAGTCATTTCTTGAGTTGCAATTCCACCTTTAGGATCCCTAAAACCAATTTTCCCCCACCTCCACTTTTACTACAACCTCCAGGCTATCTCATCATCTCTTATTCTTGAAGATTTTGAAGCTTTCCACACCTCCATTAAAGTGGATTCTTCTATTCCCCTTTGAGCCTAGTTTTCCACTCTATCTTTTTTCTTTCACCAAACAGAGCATGTCAAGTGAGAGAGGAGGAAGGATAGCACAAGCTGAGCCACTGAGGGTAGATTCAACATAATGTTTCTTATGCAATTTCCATCATTTTGTTTAGAATAGCTTCTTTTGAAAGTAAATTACAATATAGATTTATTTTAATAGTCAGTTAATCTCAAACTTGCCCAAATTAGTGATATTTTATCACTATATTGCAGATTTAGAATAGTTAGAGCTTATTTTATGTTATTAGAATAGATTTGTTTATGAAAATAGTTTAGATTATCATCCTTTTGTGATGATCTATACAATTCAAAACCCATGAAGAAATTCAATTAAAATCCACAAATGTCTTCCATTGATTAGGATTAAAGAGATCTTTAAAAAAAGATTTGGTTACAAGCCCAGCAAAGGAGTGACTGTTGAATGCCCTATGATTGATTGGAATTAACTTCTTAAGTTGAAATTTCAAAGTTTATGCCATTACAGAAAATTCTCAATTTAACCTAGAAATGGATTCCATGAAGATGTATATGTCTGTACCACTAATAAAAATTGTAGAGATCTCTGACTAAATAGATAGTTAACTATCATGTGTAATTGCTAAAAAAAGATCTGCAGACCCAACAAAGAATGGAATGGGGATCCAAAAATGCCTTCTCTTTATTAATATTAAGCATATCTCTCAATAAATAAGGAGTTGGTCAAATTCTCAAGCCTAGAATGAATGGAAGCACCATACATTGGCCTAATTGTCTTTTGCATTGTGAACCAAAATTTCATTGTTATGTGTGAATTGCTATAGAACTGACTGAAAACCCAGTAAAGCATGCAATGGGGGTATAGAAATCACTCACATTGATTAAGATTGATAAAAACTCCAAACAAATGCATAGCTGACAAGAAGTTCAACCCTAGATTGCTTGGAACAAAATGCTTTTAGCATTTTTAACCAAAACTTCACTGTCCCGTGGGTGAATTGTTAGAGAAGTGGAACTGACTGAAAACTAAACAAAGGATAAATCGGGATCGGTAAATCTATTTTCATTGATTGAAATCAAAGATATCCCCCTAAATGTTAAAGAGTTGACCAAAACCTTTGGAATAGATTAAATTGCTTGGAACTAAGTTTTTTTAGTATTTTCAACCTAAATGTCATTGTTTTGATAAATTGATACAAACATGACTACAAACCAACAACGGAGTGAACAAATATCCATAAATCTTCTCCATAACAAAAAGTATTTAAATTTATTCAAAAAAGGAAACTCAAACAATGATAATACCACTTCAACAATTCACCTGACAACATCTAACTCCACTCCAATGCATAAACACCATATTCTGCCACTAGGTACTCCTTACGAGAGAAGTGAGTGAACTTGTTGTGACTCTTGCTCTACACAACTACTTCACTACCATCCATGATGCTCTTCTTCCATGAGATAAATAGATAACTTTAACATTTATAATGTCAGGTAACAAAGATAACCGATAATTGATCTCTAATAATAAGAATGAAATCATTTTTAGTTGTTTGCTAAGGATAAATAGGAGTTCTGAATACCATTCTACTTAAATATCATCCATTTCAACATTTAACAATCAATAGCAATTTTACACCTCATTTACAACTAAAAATAGTATTAATTATCTTTAATAGGTGAAAACAGGTAAAAATAAATTGCAATATATTAGAGATTTAAAATTAATTACCTAAGAGGAAAATAGAGAAAACAAAATCAGTTCAATGGATACCATACAAGAGATAAGATGTATGAGATTCCAATATCTCCAGAAGTGAACAATGAAAAGAGGTATTTAACAGAAGCTTGTGGCTAGAAGTTTGAAAATGTCTTAGTGTTATCATTTCAACCAAATTCTCACTAAGCAATTTGCAATTCTTTATCCCTTGTATAAATTTTTTCTGCATTATTTCAATACAAAAAAAAAATTGAATCTTTTTCCTTTGCATGCAAATCTAAACTCTATATTTATTCAGATGATCTACATGTTGCATTTTTATATTTTTTGTATGCTTAAAAGAAAAATGCTTGTACATATTTAATTTTTTTGTTTTAATTAAATGCAAATCTCTTTGTACATATTTATATATAGATATGGCTGATAATCGAGGATCTCATCATTCCACGTAGTCTCAGCGTGAAGCTGAGGCTAGGAATAATTTTTATAATGATAGAATTTCTAGATTAGATAATGCTTTGAAATATTTGGACCAAACTATACAAAACTCCCCAAATTAGGCTAATAGAGATAGATTAGTCAATATTCAATCTGAGATTAGACATATGATTGAGACGATAAAATCATACAATCCATATGATGATATTAGCACTGAGGAGTTTTATAGGTTTGTTTTTAGGACTGTTACTGGCACTGAGAATATCAAATCTATTTCTGATAGAGTTTCATTACATAATGTGCATAGTATGTTCCCTTTTTATAGTGGGAAAGACAAAGCTAGAGGATATACTATTACCAGGTGTATAGATCCGCTTGTTGGTCCATTTATATATCCTAGATTTTTGGTAGCCAATGGCCTCATAATGATGAGTTGCCACTATATTTTTGTAAACAATTATATGCTGAGTTCCATTTAGGATTATCTATGGATTACACATCTATGCCCGCACATGCTGGACAGGGCAAGGGGAGGTTTGCCGATAAACCTCAATTTAGACGTCCAAATTTGCCACCGCCTAAAAACAAGAGGACATTAGTTGGTCCAAACCTTTTTGTTCTTCCAAAACGTTTGGAACTAGCAGCAGCAGGAGATGCAATAGTCGCACTAACTAGATCCAGGCTTTTTGATAGTATGACCACGATTGCTACTCAGGTTGATCAGATGTCATCTGATCATGTAGGGAGATACTTATTACATCCATAGATTAGCCTTCCTCCCACTGAGGCTACATCCACGAATCATGACCCTTACATTCGTGCGAATATACCATCCCCATCAGATGTGACCCATATAAGTGACACCACTGTACGTGATGTGTGTTCAGCTTCCATTATTGATTTACTATCAGCATACCAATATATTAGTGATGAGTATGGGATTCCTTTGGATGTTGTACCGACTCATATTAGACGACATAATGGTAGACAGTCAAGTCAAGGTGAGGTAGCTTCAAAGAACCAGAATATTCTAGACCAGCCTACAGTCCCCACACAGCATCAGGCTGCACCTCATGTACATGGCACATATAGCACACTTCTCTTTGGCGCTGGTCCTTTACCTTCAGATATAGGTGCCCCTGATGTTACCATTCATTCTTCTGACATTAGTGGGATTGGTAGAGTGCTTCAAGATGTGCAAGTACTTGAATAATTTCTATATTTTGCGTTCTACAAATTCACATGTGTATATATTAAATAAACTTAACTTAAAAGTAGTTCTCACTATTCATTGAAATCTTGTATTTGAAAATTTCTAGCAACAAGGGGATAATTTGTCACACTTCAGAGATTTGGAGCATGCAGAGGATCCCATGCACGATACATTTGAGGTACATTTATAATATATAAATTACTTGATAAATTTAGGCATGTTGAAAGTACAATTTGATAAATTTAGACATGTTGAAAGTACAATTTAACTTTAAGATGACTTTACATATATATACACATGTACATTAAATTAAATTATGTACTTTCTTGTGCAGGGAGGTGCATCAGGACAAGGATCGGGATCTAGACAGAGATCGACAAATGTATCCAGAGAGAGATCGAGAATGGACCCACACATGGATCGGGATCTAGAGAGAGATCGAGACATGGATCCACACATGGATCGGGAGATAGATCTATACATATGTAGTCATATTAGACACCCTACTCTTTGACTTGTTATGGTTTCGCATGTTATGACCTTTCATGTTATGGTTCATGTCTTATTATGTTTTACAATATATACATTTTACATTATGGTTTCACATTATATACATTTTATATTATGGTTTTAAACATTATGGTTCATGTCTTATTATGTTTACAGTATATACATTTGACATTATGGTTTCACATTATATACATTTTACATTATGGTTTCATATTATGGTTCTCAAATTGTGTTTGTCATGTATCATGGTTTGAATATGATTTCTTTAATGATCTCTCTAGAATTAAAATAGATAACATTTTTTGTCTCATTTTTTGGATACAACTTAATATAGAAATATAGAAATTCTTGAAGCTAATTAGGGTTTTGAGTTGGGAATCTAAATAATATTCTTGCTCACTTTAAATCTATATAAAAAATTGAGTTAATTTAATGTTCATAATCAAATTTAGGAAAAACATACAAAAAGAACATCACATATATAGTGCATTGCTAGTTGATGAAAGGAAATTTGCATGACTAGTTAATTTAGCTAATACTAATCTAGGAATCACAATATCTTGAATTATGTACCAACAATATAACTCAATCAATTCACTATGATCTACAACTACAAGAATTGACAAGTCACTATCATTCTATAATAAAAAATAACTAGTAGGGTAAGTACAAAAAGATGGGGGGCCAAAAAGTGGCCAAATTGTTTTCAAAAAAAATAATACAAAACGCGAGCGTGTTATAACGTACTCGCGTTATGGTTTGTTAATGATGAGCCTAATGCTCATCAAAACCAAACCATAATGTGAGTGCATTATCACCTATTATAAATTAAAAAAACTCATCTCATTTCATTTCATTTTTTTTTCTCCACTATTCCTGCGGTCTGCAAACCCTAGGAAGCGCACTCACGTTTTGGATTCCTCAATTCAACACAAAAATCTTATCGATTCATCACCAAAATGCTGCCACGATGTCGAGCACGCCAAAGGAGTGAGTTTATTTGTCTTTTTGTTTGAATTTGCTTCTAAATAGGTAGGTTTGAGTTATTTTTTGATGTATATTTTGTTAATTGTTAGGAAATGTTAATGCACCTCCTCCTCCTCCTCCTCAAAATCCACAAAATCCTACGGAACAACAACCTCCTCCATCCATTCCTCGACATGCCCCTGGAACACAAGAAAATATAATGGGGCAAATTGAAAACAACAAAAAAGAAATTGAAGATATAATTGCAAGGTTGAAAGATCCTTCCACTTCAACCTTGCATAGGTCCACGCTTGCTGAATCTCTTGAATCTATGTTATCAAATGTAGATTCAATTAGCAAGCAAATAACTTGTTGGACGGATAAGAGGAGAGAGTTTAGAGATTATTATGTAGACAAGCTGTCATACCAAGATGTGAAAAAATTACAAATTACAAAATTAGACTTGTGTTCGATTTTCACAAACCCACAAACAAATCAACCTCCACCCATTACATGCAAGAGGTTCCCTACCCATTAGTGCAACAACCAAGTGATAAGGGACAATTTTGGGCAGAGGTGGTGGATGGTTTTTGACCATCCTCCATGCAATAATAATGAGGTCCCGCAATACTTTTTGAGGAAACTCTACTGCGAGTTTGTCCTTAATAAAGTGCCAAACTATTTTGATATGCGGGACTTCCAGGGTAGAGGTGGGGGGTCAACACAAGATAGACCAGGGGCACGTCTTGACCCACAGTGAGTAGTGAGACAAGTAATTAGCAGACCAGCCCATGAGCATGTTTCTATCCCTTCCATTGTGAAGGAGAGTGTTGAGGTCGATACACTTCAGTCCATTAGTGCCTTGACCCAGAGAATCATAGAGCATGCCAGTCCTATAGCACAGAGTGGGTCGGGAGATAGTGCGAGGAGTAGGGTCCCACCCCATGCTTGTCAGACTTGTGGATCAGCCTGTGGTTATGACCCCATGGATAGTCAGGACGCAGGTGCACAGGCTACATCTACAGCTGAGCAGATGGTGATGACAGATACCCTCCTGAGTGAGACTTTTGGCCTTGATACTCAGGTAAATATTAGCAAGTTTATTGAATTTAATTTATTAAATTTTATTTTTGAAATGCAAGATTAACTAATTTAGTTTGATGATTTTAATAAAATTTTAGGGTCATAGCGTTGATGCAGTTTTCAGTGATTCTCCACTTGCATATTACACTAGATCATCTACTGTCAGTGTATGTAACTAGTAAACAATTATAAATATTACATGTGAATAGCATCGTTATATGAATGGTATTCTAATATCTAATTTTGGATGTTGAATAGGTTAACATTGGAGATTTCACGGCAACACCTGCCAGTGGTGGTGGACTTCAAAGCTTCACGGAGGTAATAAAATAAATAGTTTAATGAATGAATTGTACTTACTAGATTTTTGTATGTGACTTGTGTGCTTTATTGTGTGTACTTCCATGTTTAGATGAACATGTGTGTATGTTAGGAGCCATGATTTGCATCACTATTATAGTTTTCATAATTGAATAATATTGTTTTATTTCCAGATGATGCAGGCTGCGGAGACACCTCCCGATGTTCATAAGGCAATGGAGCATGGTGTGACCTCTGTGATTCATAGCTCCATGGCATTGATAGGGGTATGAGGCAGATTAGTAAATTTTAATTTACATTCATTGTTATAGTTGTCTATTTTTGAAAAATAAAAAGATTATTGATTTGAAGTTTAATTTCTATCTGGATGGTTTCTATAGGACATGACATCACCACGGCCTATTCCTGCAACTGAGGCAAGTGAGGAGACAGATTATATGGTAGCGGTAAGTGATTATTTTGTTAAATGTTTCATTTTTTGTAACATGTAATTTCTATATATTAATGTCTATACTTTTTATTGTAACAGCTAAAGATGCAGGAAGAACTAAATAAGAGGAGCAGCCCTCAGGTTTGTAGTAGACCACCCACATGCGCGTCTCCATCCCCTAGAAGATCAAAGGCTGCCCGTGATCTATTCTCTTCACCAGCCAGAGGGGAATGACTTTTTATTGTGTTCCTTTGTTGTATGCCTATATGGCATTTGTGGACATATATTTTGTATTGTATATAGTTGACATTGTAAGCCTATATGGCATTCTTGTAAGCCTATATGGCTTTTTTGTATATATGTTATACTTATATCGACAGATATTGATGTATGCCTATATGGATATTTGGTTAATACAAATCTTTTTTATTGATGGCGTCCATACTTGCATTATAAATCCACGTTTCAATGGATATTTGTAGATGGCTACTTCAAATATTTAAAATCCAATTGTATTACATAGGATGTTTGTTGATCCAATAAGCTAGCTATTGTTATTCAAGTATCACCTAAACCTCATTTTGGAACTAAAAGATAAAAGTTCTATTTAAAAAAAAAAATGAATCATCATGTTGAACAGAAAATATTAATATTCTTTATGAGTACCATACAATGTCAACTATATGCAATACAAAAAAATGAATCATCATGTTATTATTTATGTTTGAGATCCTGAAAATGACTAAGTTTGGTAGCCTGATATCCTGAAACACTAGGATGAATATCCAAGTCATTAGGATGATTGCGCCTTGAGAAAAATTCATTAAGATTAGCGCCTAAAGGAGACTTTCTTAAACATTCAAACATTGAGCAACAAGCATGAAGGGTTAAGGCACAATTTGTAACTCATAAAGCCTCAAAAGGGTGCCCAACTTGGAGAGAGAATTCATTTAAGACAAGGCACCCATTGACACCTGTTCCACCATAAAAGTGCGCCCAAGGTGGAAGGAGAACAAGCCTCTAGTAAGTGAAGTGCACCTATTGTCTAAACCACTTCATTATGGCACCCTAGCATGAGGAGTATATAAGTCAATAGGAAATGGCGCCTAGAATGCAAATGAAGGACTAAGTGGCATTTTCAATAAGCATCAATTCACCTTGAGCTTTCAATAAATACATCAAATTGAGCCCCATAAGCCTAGGTGCCCTTTTCCTTCAAAAGAACCTTGTATTGGTGCTTTAGAGGAAATCAACTTACAATGACAAGTCTTGGAGGTTTCTCATTTTGGATGATGTCTTTTGAGATTAACTACAATGATTGAAAGTTAAGATGAGTGGAAAGAACCTATCTTGAACCTTAGGCACCCTTCATGTAATTTCTCACCATCATGAGCGCCTAGATCTAAGAAGGAGTCAATGAAGGATCTTAACATCAAGAAGCATGTTATCAATCAACTTGGAGAAGTCTTTAACAATAATTATGATGAATTGAGTACATGGAAGTAAAGGAAGTACATATCAACTCCAATGTGTGTCTAATGATCAATAAGAAATTCCTCCAAAGCAAAGGTGCTCATTGTGAATTTTCCTACTAGTTTTGGCACCTTGAAGTCTATGTGCATGAAAATCATGAAGATGAGTGCTTAGGGATGAGATAGTCTTCATAAGAGTTTAAATAAGAACATCATCAAAATGCACCTTGGCAGAGAGACTTGAGACCATCATCAAATAAGCTAAAATATCTATCTCCAATCTAGGCGCAAATTCTAACTCCTCCCAACTCAAATGAGCGCCCAAGTTGAAGTCAACTTTCATCTATACAACCCTCAAATTGTGCCTTGATTGAGGAAGGGATTTGAACCTCAAAATTTAATCATCTCAAGACAAAAGCTTCCATAGACACTTGGCATTTGATTGAAATCATTGAGAATTAGAAAGAACCACCTAGGGATGTAAGGCGCACTTTTCACCCATACAAGCCTAAAATTGCACCTAAGGGAAATAACTTGATTTCATATCAATAGGTGAGTGTCTTGAGAGAAAGGATCACTCTAGGTCATTTTCAATTGTTGAAAGCACAAAAATGATAAAGATAAAGGCAATTGAGTTAGGTGCACTTTAGCCTCTGAGGACACCTCAATAAGCACCTTGGGTGAAATTGCATGAGATGACCTTTTGGAGTGAGCGCTTGAAAGATAGAATTCATTCTAAGACATGTATCATCATTTATAATTGCAAAATTGCAAGTATAAAGACATTTAAATCTAGGTGCACTCTCCATCAGTACAAACCCATTCTGGCACCTAAGGGAGAAATTGCATTGAAAGACACCTTTTGAATGAATCTCTTAAGGGAGATTGACCTCTTTAAGCCATTACAATTGTTTGAAATCATTTAAAGTGATAAATATGGACCAACTTGTGTTAGGCGCCCTTTGCTCTTCTTTTTACCTATATATGTGTCTAGATTTGTAGTAAGATTATTCCATGTTTAAAGAGGATTCCTTTGTGTTATAAAATGTTTATCATGAGGATTGATGTGTTTCTTGGTTTGTATTGTAGGAAGATTGAAGGAAAAGGTAGGAGCAAGAGTTTGGAGTCGCCTAGAGTCATCATGTAGCTGCTCCAAAGAAGCCTTTCACATTCATTCATGCCAGAGAGTTAAGATGGAAGTAATCACTGCCAAGGAAACACCACTTCTAGAGGTAGCTGCTCAAAGAGGTCACAACAAGATATATTTCAAGTCTTCTTCGTCAACGACATCACCAATTGCATCATGTTCGAAGACTTCCATCTATCACTTCAAGTTTCATTCATCTTCAAGTATCAACTAGATTCTTCATCAATCATCGCTTCAAGATCAGCATGTAGCCGCTCCAAAGGAACTTCTCATCATCATCAAGCATTCCAAAGACATCCATTCAATTTCAAGTCCCTCTGATACATTCAAGCCTCCTTGAGAAGTCATCTACTTCACATATAAGGGAAAGTGTTATCATCAATATCTACACTTCAAAGGACCTTTCACGTTGGAACACTTCTTCATCGAACATTCAAAGACATCCATCCAAGCTTCAAATTCTTTCACAAATCTTCAAGTCCAGGAAAAATTGCATCTAGTGAACTCATTAATTGGTGCCCAGGAGGAAAAGACCTTAAACTTACATTATTAAGTCAGTGTTGATCATGATGTTAGTCATAAACAAACATAGAATAAAAGTTATACATCAACCTTTACTCATCTTGAAAGATACGATGAATTCAAAGAATTCATGATCCCAAGTCTCTGTGGATTAGGTCTTAATCAACTGACATTACTCAGTGGTTGATGTGTCTTGTTGTTTCCATTTTGAGGCCTTACATTTGTTCATCAGCAGGATTCAGTTTCTGTAAAGATGCTTACACAGAATGTTATCTACACAAGATATTTTCACAAAGATTGTGTCTGTACTCAAATCTTTGCATGATATTTGTCAATTATACATGCTTTAACTTCAAATATGCTATAAGTATACAGTTATCTATGAGATGTCCACATATTTCATGTTCTTTGCATTTGATTGTCAATTATTTGCAATTGTGATAGTGAATCGTTCTAAAATTAAAAGAAATGTAAACAAATACTTCAAATTATGATGAATCTTCAACTATTGAGCCACATACACACTTGATATAGTCATGAAAAAGAAGAAATCAAACCATATGTTCACCAGGATGTTCCACAGATAGATATAGTTGATGCCAACTTCGAAGGATGATGAATGAAGACAATATATGCAAACTGATGAGCACTCCAAGGGACACAACAAATCAAAGCATATATCAAGAATTTAGACATAGATTACTCAGAATTTACGATGATTTGTAATCGAAATAGTCCTCTCTTTCATTAAGTATGCAAAAATATGTACATATACAATAACTTTGAAATAAGCCCTGATACTTCAGCAAACAGATTTCAATTAAGCTTTGAATGTTCAAAATAAGGCATCTCTACACCTTTTATAGAATAAGGTGAGGGAGCGGTTACACATGATCTACAATCAAAATTTATCTATTAAGATCTACGGTGGATGTTCATCTTTGACTTAGTCAACATTTCACGTGACACAGGTTGCCAGCTGGCAACCATCTGAATTACTTATTTTCTCTAAATGTCGGATGCTTATGCCCTCTTTGGTATTACATCTTCATCTACTCTTCATCAGGAGCATCAGGATCATCACTTCCCGTACCTTCATCATCCTGATGAACATTGCTTTGCATATGGGCCTGCATGATTATCTTGACATTTTCATATGTTCCCACCACTCGTTCAACTTCTCCGCCATCCTGAGTTTTTTCTTTGGCAATGGCGTGCTTGTGGGCCTGATATTTATCTCGAAGAGCCTCCAATTTGCTCCTCCTGCTGCTCGATGTTTCATGGTAATTCCCCACCCTAACCTTGATCCTCATGATCTTGTCCATGGCTTCTTCCATCGGGTGGTTAAGAGGGTCATCAGCCATTAGCTGGAAGTTATTATGTAGAGCCTTTATAGCAAAATCCTCATCTTGATTCTCAATCTTTCCTTCTATTTTCCCTTCTAGGGCCTCTAGGATCTCTGCTTCAAATGACATCATGTCATGCAGCTTCATGCTGATATCTCTTAATTTGCTATTGCATCTCTTTAATACATCACATTCAAATTTGATATCTTTATACCAGATATCTATTAGTATGGTAGTGTTACTATCCAGCACCTGTTTGTTTATCAGAACTTGAGGATTAATCCTCTTTATTTCAACCAAAGCACTCAAGGCTTTCTCTAATTGGAATGACCTTCTTCCGGCCTCCATTTGCAATTTATCAACTTTCCTTCTGGAGATACTTAGAGAATTCCACCTTTGCAAAGAGGCTTTCACTACTTCTTCAGCTCCAGTGAGTGCGGATACCATCCACCTACTCATTATTACTGATTTGTGCTTCATAAGGTCCAACTTATTGACCTCCTGAGAAATTGCAGTCAATGGGACTACTTCTGAATTTGAAGTGTCATCAGGGTTAATTAACCCTTTTATGTAGGTATGCAACTAAGCAATGTGCTCTTTATGCTGCTTATTCTTCTCCTTCTCCTTCTTTACCCTTTGGGTTAAAGAATCAATTATGTCTTTCCCCTCTTGACCTTCTTGGTCTTCATTGGCAAATCCTAAATCCACTGTGGTAATCTGGAATTCTTCCAAAGTGATCTTGCCTTTTTCTTTCTCAAAAGTGGGGAGTGCTACTTGGACGGTCCTTCTACCTGTATCAGGAACTCTTCTTATGGCCGAGGTTAACCTAGCCTTCCTCTTCGGCTTCATGATGGTCTCTGAAAATAGTGTTGACACATCAAACTCTTAGATTTTAAAAACTGATTCCATACCTATTTCTTTCTCAAGCCATGGAGGAACTTGGTCTCCGGATCCTTGCCATCCATCATCATCATCATGATCACCCTGTTCTCCAGTAACTACATCTATTTTTGACGGAGATGGTGATTCCTTATTTCTTCCTCATGATGCTCTTTATGAGGGTGATCCTGGGGTATTTCCTCCTGTTGAGGAACTTCTTGTGGTGGAGGATCTTGCGATGCATCCACATGATGATCTTGTAATTGGTCTTGTACCTCATCCTTTTTTGTTTCATCCCCTTTGGTAATTTCCTCATTATGAGGTACATCTGCATCTGTGGATGTCATAGTATCTGTCTTAGGTGCATCTACCTAATCTTGCATCACATTATGCTTTGCACCTATAGTATCTACGTCTTGAGTTTTTAGGTCATCCTGACCTGATGTGTCCTTTTCACAAGAGGCTTCTTGAGTCCGTGGTACTTCTTTACTTAATATGGCTTTGTCATTCCTACCCTTTTCTTGGACTTCAACTATTTTGGGCTCATTAGATATATCTTGTTGTTGTTGGTCGATCTCCGTAGTATAGCCTTCCATTCCTGTCAGCTTCACTTTCTCAATATTTTTCACCTTATCAGGTGCACCTACCTGATGTTCAGGAACTACATCCTCTCTGTATGTTAGATCGATCACTGCAGAGCTAGTTACCTAGTCAACCAATTCATCAAGCCCTATTTGTTGTGCAATCCTTTTTGGGCTCCTTTCCTTTTCCTGTTCCACTTGCTTTAGTTCTTCTAACACAGCCACCTGTACTGATGGAGTTCCTTGTGGAGTTATGCAGGTGTTAGCAGCAAGGGTTTCCATTTGTTGAGAGGTTACATCTTTTACTAGCTCATCATCAGATAAGTCAACTGTCTCCTCCAGTGAGACAAGGCCACTTTGAATTGGCCTAGAGACTTCTTTCATTTGTTCTTTAGCTTGTTCAGTCTTGAACTAAACAATGGTGGGAAGTGGCACGTTATGTTGCAATTCTTTCCTGAATACTTCACCACCAGCTCCCCTCAATACTATGGGGTCATGTTTTATTTCGCCTCTCATGGATGTTCTAGGTTTCTTAGGTGTGGATGCCATCACCTGAGGTGCTTTTCTTTTTCTAATGAGGGGCATAGGGTCTTCCTCTTCAGGCTCTTCATCAAGAGGAACATCCTTTTGCTTTTGCTTTTGTGATGTTTGACCCACCTCATATATTTCAGTAGCTTCCACAGCTGGCCTTTGGATCTTTTTAGTTTTTTGTTTATCCATGGGAGGTGGTGCTGATGAGGCTGCTACCTGCTCTGATGTGGATGCATCCTCCGCTGGTATAACTATTCTTTCAACTAGTACCCCTTTAGGTTCATTATCAGTTTTCTTACCTCTGGGGGGTCTCTTACTTTGTTCTTGAGGCGGCATTCTTTCTCCTTTAGATTTCCTCTTTTCAATCAAAAAGTCATCATATTCATTGTCAAGAATCTCCTGTCTCTTCTTCTTATTGTCAACCATAAGGGCTACACCCTTCTTCTTCAATACATTTATTTTTTCATCTACCCAAGACTGGGTTAGCTGCAGCATCCTGCTTGTAAACTGGTCTAATGAGATATCCTCAGGCTGTGTAAGATCAGGCGCTGAGATTGTGTCATTATATATCTTATTTTCTTCATATTCATCTGCTATTATTTTGCCATCATCCCCTCTTAATTGCACATGCACCGGAATACAATCAAATGTTCTGATCTGGTTGAGAGTTAGCCTTTGATATTTTCTTCTTCTAGCCTCAGCTTCATCTTCACAATCTGTCCAGAAATCTTCCAAGTGCTTCTGATGGATGGGCTTCCCCATGATTTTCTACATCCTCCCATATGGGTCATATGATCTTGCCAATGGGAATGGCTGTAAGTTCATCATGTCCAGACCGGCTATGGCTTTCTTGATGTTTTCAGAATCTTGGCATATGTACCAACCCATTGTTACTGGAAACAATACTGGTGGAATCTTCTTATTTGCTTTGTAAGCATCCAATATTGTGGATATCTGTCTCATGAACTCCATCAAAACAACTGCATCAGTGGGATATCTTGGGAGCATGAGGAGCTGTCCTGCAAAGCCCTCTATTCTAATGTAAGAGAAGGTGGTATATTGTATAAACTAGGCACCATGCCTGTATATGACTTCTTGAGCTTCCATGCTTAGTCTTTTAGTCCTATCTTCTTCCATTGTCCTTACTAGATGCATAGAAAATGCATCATTCACTAATTTGTAATCTTGAAGATAATTTTGTCTTTGTAGTTGGGGATAATGATCCCATATGTGTGCATCATTTGTACTGCCTCCGATCTTCCCGTCTGTGGTGAGTGCATCAAATGTGCCTTTATATGCACATGAATATACAATATATGAGGTCATATAAAAGGAACACTCCAGGCCTCCTAGGTTCATGAGCTGCTCATTTAGGGCATCACTTATCATTCTAGCCCATAATGGCATGTTCTCTATATAAAGACACATCAGGATAACCCCATACATCCAATCTTTGAGACTTCCAGCATCAGGCTGGCCTATCACTCTGCTGAGTAGGGCTATCATATATTGGTATTCATCGTCAAAATTAAACTTATACAGGTGCACTCGTAATTTGGCGGTGGCAGGGTAAGGACTGTTCTTTGCCCTCCATTGATACATCCTCTTCCTAATGGCTTTCCTGTTATTTTTATATTCAACTTGCAATTTCTTCAAATATAGGCTAACAACTTTCCTTCCTAGTGGCAAATTAAAAGTGGTTGCAATCCCCTTTATGGATAGATCTGCATAAACCCGGCCATGTTTCTCTATTCTCCTTGTCTGTGGGTTGTAGTTTCTAGCACATTCAATAATCAACTCTAGAGCCTCCATAGAATAAGGAAATCCAGCTGCACTCCACATTCCTGACATAAAAACATTGTCCAACAGGGCATTATTCTTGTCATCATGCATTCTAGACGACCATGCGACCAGATTTGTGTTTCCCTGGTGTGTATCCGCGATGATGCCATATTTGAACCGTACACCTTCAGGTTCAACAAAGATAGGTCTATGGAATTCAGCTTCAAACTTGGCCAACCGCTTGTCTGTCATGGCTTCCTGCAATAAACAGGACCACTCTTACCATACAATACTTCACATACATGCATACAACATTATATCTTCACGGCATGATGCACATTATATTCATTAATAATTACTTCATCGTAATACGCATAACATATAACTTCAAACTAGTGGAAAGGCACACTACCTGGACATGCAGAAAATGACAGCAAGAGGGTTTTAATTACTTACTTGATAACGCTTATCTCCTTGACTATGCTGATGATTATATGAAAGAAATTCAGATACCAGCGATAATCACGTGTCCTGTTCTGCTGCAAGTCGTGCGTGTCCGCAGGTAGGCCGTATGAGGGTTTGAAAGCTCTTCGCTCTGTAAAACTCATTTATTGCAAGGTAAATGTAAAAATGACACTGGAAATTCACTATATCCTCATAATTAGGGAAAATTAGGGAAAATTCGAGCAAATTTGATTACAACCATTGATCTTCTGTCATATGACCCCCTATGTGTAATATGACCAGCAGCCTTTGGCGGGAAAACTTATGCGAAAACATCGAGTGATATTTGAGACATGAGGTGATATTCAAACATCGGGTCATGTTAAAAATGTCAGGTGATGTTCAAAATATGACCCCTCGAAACTGAAAATGACCTTTTCTCAGAATATCAGGATGATGTCATCAGGATAATGACTTGATTCATCGTTGTGGCACTATGATGTCATCGTCATGTTATGCAGAAAGGGTCAACATTAGAAATATACCTTCGCGAGGTAAAAAGGATGATGACGTCATCATCATGGTGATTTTCTTGTCTATCAGGATTATATGACGTCATCAGCATATTGGATCTATGGTGATATTTTGCGACAGGGTGATATTTGAAGATAGGGTGATATTTGGAATATCGAGTGATATTGAAAATATGACCCCCGCAAAATATATGAAGCTGACCAACGGGTAAATACCTCTATCACTTAAAATTGACATCCAAAACTCTGGATAAATGATTATCAGGTGATAAAATTAGATCAGGGTGATATTCAGAATATGACTGATGTTAAGAAATATGACCCACCCGGGAATATCAGGTTTGACCAGGACTTTGACTCACCATAAATTTTGTTCCCTAATGAATATTAGGGTGATCCAAAAGGCAAACCTGCATGAAATTTTGTGCTCTTTCCAACCATGAGGTTATTTATATGAAAAACTAACTTTGACAAACTAACCTCATCATGATAACTTACCCCAGCTTCCTTATGCAGGATCACCTGCATGACTCACTTTTACCAGACTGCCAGAAAGCAGGAAAACACAAGCCAAGCCAAGCAAAAAGTTGGGTCCCTATTTTCTCAAGTCAAAATGGGGCGTGTTGTGTAACCACACGACAGTCAACACTTTAGAAATTGAGCCATTCCTAGTCAATTGGAGTCATAAAATATCAAATACAAAGTCAAATTGGACTTAGGTGCCCCTTCATGTAATTTTCCACCATCATGAGCGCCTAGATCTAGGAAGATCATCTAATTGTGCCTAGGAATAAGATACAAGTCCAAGACCTCAAATTTGAGCACCTAGAAGTGTGATGGATTGAAGAAGCTACATTGGCGCCTAAGGGTAAGTTGTATCTAATGACATCACCTAATTGAGCGCCTAGGAGGTATAAAGATTAACATTGACATGAGGACAAGCACTTAGTAAAGGAGAGTTTCTCAAACATTTAAACATGTGAATGAAGTCATAGAAATGCACTAAGTCATCTAGGTGCCATTTTCCCCTTGTGTACCCTTACATTTGCACCTAAGAAGAAGTTGCTTTAGTTCATTGGAGTGTTTGAGTATTGAGGATTTCTTAGCAATGCTTTGCAACTTTACACTGCCTCCTTTTGACAATTTTTGGGGCAGCAGAAAACCTTTCACCACGGGCAAACACCTCAGAGATATAAAAAATTGAGAGAGGTTATTGTAGAGGCACTCTACGTGATCGTGTTACCTTAGATGGAATGTTTGTAAGTGACATGGTTTTCGATTAACATCTCGTCAAAGATTGTTGTCTTTTTGCACTTTGGACTCTTCAAGGATATCATCGATACAATGTAGCTCAGACTGTTTCAACATGTTTGGGTGAAAAATAGGACCAGGCCTAGTGTAAATGTACCCATCCAGATGCATTGGAACATTCAGTTTGGTCGCATTAGGAGCAGGATGAAAGTTACACCCCTTTGCAACTTTACACTGCCTCCTTCTGACGATTTTTGGGGTAGTAGAAAACCTTTCACCACAGGCAAATGTCTCAGAGATATAAAAAATTGAGATTGGTTATTGTAGAGGCACTCTACATGATCACGTTTCCTCAGATGGAATGTTTCTAAGTGACACAGTTTTCGATTAACATCTTGTCAAAGATTGATGCCTTTTTGCACTTTGGACTCTTCAGGGATATCGTCGGTACAATGTAGCTCGGACTGTTTCGACATGTTTGGGTGAAAAACAGGACCATACCTAGCGTAAATGTACTCGTCCAGACCCGTTTGAATAGTCAATTTGGTCACATCAGGAGCAGGATGAAAGTTACACCCCTTTGCAACTTTACAGTGCCTCCTTCTGACAATTTTTAGGGCAACAGAAAACTTTTCACCACGGGTAAATGTCTCAGAGATATAAAAAATTGAGAGAGGTTATTGTAGAGACACTCTACATGATCACGTTGCCTTAGATAGAATATTTCTAAGTGACACAGTTTTTGAGTAACATCTCATCAAAGATTGCTGCCTTTTTGCACTTTGGACTCTTCAGGGATATTATCGGTACAATGTAGCTCAGACTGTTTCGACATGTTTGGGTGAAAAATAGGACCATACCTAGCGTAAATGTACCCATTCGGATGCGTTGGAATAGTCATTTTGGTCACATCAGGAGTAGGATGAAAGTTACACCCCTTTGCAACTTTACACTGCCTCCTTCTGATGATTTTTTGGGGCAGCAGAAAACTTTTCACCACGGGCAAATGTCTCAGAGATATAAAAAACTAAGAGAGGTTATTGTAGAGGCACTCTACATGATCATGTTGCCTCAAATGGATTATTTCTAAGTGACATGGTTTTCAAGTAACATCTCGTCAAAGGTTGCTGCCTTTTTACACTTTGGACACTTTAGGGATATTTTTGGTACAATGTAGCCCGGACTTTTTTGACATGTTTGGGTGAAAAATAGGACCATGCCTAGTGTAAATGTACCTATCCAGACGCATTGGAACAAACAGTTTGATCGCATCAGGAGCAGGATGAAAGTTACACCCCTTTGCAACTTTACACTGCCTCCTTCTGACGATTTTTGGGGCAGCAGAAAACCTTTCACCACAGGCAAATGCCGCAGAGATATAAAAAATTGAGAAGCACTCTACATGATCATGTTGCCTTAGACAGAATGTTTCTAAGTGACACAGGTTTTGAGTAACATCTCATCAAAGATTGCTACCTTTTTGCACTTTGGACTCTTCAGGGATATCGTCGGTACAATGTAGCTCGGACTGTTTCGACATGTTTGGGTGAAAAATAGGACCATACCTAGCGTAAATGTACCCATCCAAATGCGTTGGAATAGTCAGTTTAGTTGTATTAGGAGCAGGACACTAAAAATACATAACATGATGATGTAAAAATGTGTATATGTGTAAAAATGCAGCAGGAAATTAAAAAAAGACAAACCTTACAAATTAATGTGCATACTTACAACTCAATGTAACATGAATTTACAAAATCAATGTGAATACTTACAAATTAATCCAATGAACCATCCGGGTCTGCTCTACTCTTTATTGTGTCAAGTATTGCTTCATGGTCAGACTCACGCACCTTCCACAAGATTTTGTTCAAAGGTCTACCCTGATACTTTATCAAATGAACATTGGATGCCACAACAAGGTTTGAGTAATGAAGAATCTTCTGATGCGTGTCAAAGTCCTGAAACAGCCAAACATTAACACTCTTATGTGGGTACCTTCTAAGCCATGTTCTAGTAATAACCACTGAGCCTGTAGGGTATTCGATGTTTTCTCCATCTGTAACAGGGGCCTCCAATTTCTTTTTGGCCTCAACACAATGACATAAGTAATAATCTGTTCCCTCTTCATTATCTTCATCTGCAATAACTGTATATGCATGCCCTACATTGATATGTGTAGCAAATTAGATGAAATTAGTCAACATTACAAAAACACTAGAAAGTAAGATGACATTACCTAGTTGAACTAGATGAAATTAGATGCATATACGTGCCCTATATTACCTGGTTGAACTAAATCTGATATGTGGTCAAAGTCAACTGATGATTCCATCTGTGTTAGTTCCAGTGTCGTCAGGGGTTAATACATGTCAAGTGGGCTAAGATAACTTAACTGCCATTCGTCAACCCACTCCTTTGACTCACACTCATCCCAGACTTGAATTGTATAGGAAGAACAAAAGCATGACATCTTTCGTGTATGGATACTCCATGAACCTGCAATTGAGCTTCTGAAAGAGTGCATCTCATTTGATCATGTCAGTGTACAACAGTCCTCATATGGTGCAATGTTAGTATCATCTATCAACCAAAAAAAACTACGAACTAAAGACTTACCTTCATTACCTGGACCCATGGAAGCATTACACCACTCGACAATCAATTTTGCATCTGTCAACTTTGCATTGTCTTTATACTTTAACTCTTCTCGTGCTATGGCTCTTTTGATACATGCTCCTACACCATCATGCTCCCCCTTTCCATGCCTAGCCTCACAAAAATTCCACATATGTTGAATACCTGCAAAATTATGCCTCCTACTCAGCCAATAGAAATTCTGTGAGTTCTTGAATTGTGACGCACAGTTATCCGACCATATGATATGCTGATTGAATGATATGCCCCTTCTAGCCAAATCATTGTAGAACACCTGAAAGCAACCTTGCACGAACTCTGTAGAATGCGTGCGATCATCACTAATATAGAAATTATACTCGCTTATGATCTTTCTGTCATCCTCTGTACTATCATTCACATGAATGAATGCGATGTGCACAAATATAGAAACCTGTGTGGAGTTGTAATATTGTGATTGCACCTCACGTTGTGGCTGTAGATTGTAGTTCTCTGCAAAGTTGATGACTGAAACAATGCTACCAACCGGAAATGTGTCCTTGAATAACTTGAATTGCAAGTCCAACCATCGAGCTCTATGGGCATGTCTTGCATACTCATACACTATGCTGTCAAAAATATAGGCATAAACTGATACACTGGAATCTTTTCAATAACCAATTCACACCTCTTTGCTTCTTTACCATCTTTTGTATTGTATGCCACTGTTTTATACTTGCCAAACTCTACTAGTTCGTTTCAAACTGCATGTGTTCTTTCCATATGTTCACATATTGGCAAATGTTGCAAGCCACCGCAACAATGACATGTGCCATCCAAGCATAATTTCTTGTAGAATATTTGACCTTCCTCTCTTTCACATAAAATTCTTGATATGAAGTATCTTGAAGATGTTGGTGGGGCACATATGGCACAACCCTGCAAAACATTGTTAGTATGCATATCTAAACATATAGACCTATAAGCATCGAAATGGTTAGAAAATTCAATATGTAATCTACAACAACAAGTAGTGCATGTGTGATTTATCTTGACATAGAAAAGTTTTAGCATTTCAAAATATCTTTGACAAATTTTAATTTGAGGATACTTCTCTAGAAATTTACCATAAAAATGTGTTTGAGTCTCATCCAAAAAATGCTTTGGATGTGGCTCACGGTTCTGACTACCGATTCTCCTTCTTACCACATCCCTTTGATTCGGAGATACCCTTGTGTAATTCTTCCAAAAGTCTTCAATTAGTGATCTCAATGCTTTAACAATTGGTTTATCTTTTCATGGTAGTCTCCCCGAGAACGCCCATAATTCATTGGCATTAGTGTCCTCAATTCTTTGGTGTCTTCCAACAGCTCTTGATAAAGTTTTCCTATTAATTCTTAATTCTTGACTCATCTTTCTAATGAGACGAGCTTTCCTCATTTGACTACTTACTATAGTCGATGTAATCACACGCCATGTTGCATTACTATCTTTTGTGTGTGAGGTGTTACCCACACTCTCATACGCACTCATTAGATTCTTAATAATAGATTTTTTACTTGAAGCCTCTGATGTTCTCAACCCAAGAATCTTCATGATGGACCTATACTTTATACTTCACATCATTTCAATGAATAGTTGACATCCTGCAGTCTCATTTAACTTTTCAAAGAACAATCTCCAAATTTTATGAGCATAGCTTCTACAAGTGCATTTTGGAATCTTACCTTCCATTGGTTACAAAATATTCTCATCAATATCAATCAAATACTTTGGCTTTCTATGCAAAATTCTAGGTGGTGTTAAGTTAGGTAAATTCATCTCAACATTAAGAATTTTATCAATATTTAAATGACATGGGATAGATGGCATACCTTCGATCGAAGATGGAATAGATGACATACCTTGAGGTTGAGGTGGGAATGATGGCGTACCTCCTTCATCACATGTGAGTGATGATGTACTCTCAACTTGAGATGTGGTAGATGGTGTCCCTACATGTTGACTTGCGGTAGAGGACGTGTTTCCAACTATGGTATTCAAATCTCTTGTAGCATGAAGTTTTTGCATTCATTCTCTTTGTGCCGCCAATACCATATCTCTTTTTGATAGTTGTGGTTCCTCTTCAATTGGTATGTCTTCACTTATCATGTCCAATTTCCTCTTCTCATGAAGTTCCCTCATAGCCACTTCTTTCTTTGCATTCTTAGCTTCTATCTTTTCCTGTGTTGGTTTAATTCCTGATCATTTCCTTGGCATGACAGAGAATTTGTTTGTAGCATGATAAAGATACCAATATTACTTCCTAAGAAATGAATACAAGATAATAGTGGGATTGTATTTTTATTATGTTGTAAGGATTTATTCTTGTATAGTTTGACATCATGGTATGTTAAGGTTTGTTTATTACACATAATTATTAAATAGCCCAAGTGTAGAAAATATACATGGCATTATGTGAGATTGTAGGCTACTTTTTTGATTGGGAATGTGTCTATTTTAAACATGTATGATAAAGCATGATAAAGTAATTCAATCCGAATTAAGGGAAAATGTAAAGAACATGCATGTAAAGACTTGACATACCTAAAAAATGAAGATTCAAATGGAGAGAGTACCCAATTATGAAAACAGAGCATGTGGGCCTGGATCACGGGGGTCAACACTTTTTTACTGGTTCTATAGCAGGACAAAACACGAGCACGTTATAACGCGCTCGCATTTTTCACCTACTATAGATTGATCACATCCTATGCATTATCTTCCTTAACACAAGCAAGGAAGACCACATCCTGTGCTTCAACAACTGATACTTCCAAGCCTTACAATTCCTCCTAAATACAGCAGGATCCATGACTGGAAGAGCCAAGCCACTTGGTCCCTCCTTGTTGAAGGATGACATTCTAGGAGAATTAGGAGATTTTCCATTGGGGATCATATAATCTTTAAATGCTTTCCATCTTGGTAGGTCCTCTGCATCAGAGAAAAACCACTGATGGTGTCTGAGAAATAAGAAATTCATCTCTTTAGTGATCCATTTCTCTTTCCAAACCTTACCCTTCAGACTTGAATGACCACAAGGTTTTTGAGGGAGAACTTTTCCTATTTCCTGCAAGAGCTTGACAGATGCTCTGCCATATGATAGGCATAACAATGAAGGGGTAAGCCCTCATAATCAAGTTCTTGATAGAAAATGCCCATCGAGGAAGAAAGACAGATCTTCTTTGGAAGCAGAAGTTCTAGTTTGTGACAAATCCTTATCCAAGCATAAATAGCAGGGGTTATGTCAAGCGATTGCCAATCCATTTCCACAAAGTCTCCTGAAGACTTCCTAATTGATTCCAAAACATCCACACCCCAAAACTAGAGAGGCAATCAATATAATCGAACCCATAAATCTGCATTTGATGACAGAAACTCTCTTCAAGCTAGATTAAGAGTCCAACATTTTAGCTCAAGTCTAAACCCATCAACATCTAAATAACCTAAATACAAAATCTCTATTTGCCTATCTTTAGAACTCAACCCTCAATGTCAAACCCTAATTCCTCAATCCTTAACTCTAATCCCTCGACCCTCAACCCTATCCCTAAACCCTAAACCCTAAAGCTTCAACCCTCAACCCTCAATGTCAAATCCTAATCCATCGACCCTTCACTCTAATCCATCAACCCTAAACCCTATCCCTAAACCCTCAACACTATACCTTAAACCCTAATCCCTCAACCCTCAACCCTAAACCTTATCCCTAAACCCTAATCCCTCAACCCTCAACCCTAATCCATCATCCCTTAACTCTAATCCCTCATCCCTAAACCCTAAATGCTATCCCTATTCCTAAACCCTCAACAGACTCGATACTATACCTTAAACCCTAATCCCTTATTTGTAAACCCTCCAACCCTATCCCTAATCCTTATACCCTCCACACTCTACTTTAACCCTAATCCCTTGACCCTCAACCCTATCCCTAAACCCTTGACCCTCGAACCTCAACCCTCAACCCTCAACGTCAAACCCTAATCCCTCAACCCTTAACTATGATCCCTTGACCCTCAACCCTATCCCTAAACCCTAAACCCTAAAGCCTCAACCCTCAACCCTCAACGTCAAATCCTAATCCCTCGACCCTTCACTCTAATCCCTCAACCCTAAACCTCATCCCTAAACCCTCAGCACTATACCTTAAACCCTAATCCCTCAACCCTCAACCCTAAACCCTAATCCCTCAACCCTAATCCTTCATCCCTCAACTCTAATCCCTCATCCCTAAACCCTAAATGCTATCCCTATTCCTAAACCCTCAACAGACTCGATACTATACCTTAAACCCTAATCCCTTATCCCTAAACCCTCCAACCCTATCCCTAATCCTTATACCCTCCACACTCTACTTTAACCCTAATCCCTCGACCCTCAACCCTATCCCTAAACCCTAAAGCCTAAAGCCTCAACCCTCAACATCAAATCCTAATCCCTCAACCCTTCACTCTAATCCCTCAACCCTAAACCCTATCCCTAAACCCTCAACACTATCCCTTAAACCCTAATCGCTCAACCCTCAACCCTAAACCTTAATCCTAAACCCTAATCCCTCAACCCTCAACCCTAATCCATCATCCCTCAACTCTAATCCCTCATCCCTAAACCTTAAACGCTATTCCTATTCCTAAACCCTCAATGGGCTCGATACTATACCTTAAACCATAATCCCTTATCCCTAAACCCTCCAACCCTATCCCTAATCCTTATACCCTCGACACTCTACTTTAACCTAATCCATCAACCCTCAACCCTATCCCTAAACCCTTGACCCTGGAACCTCAACCCTCAACCCTCAACATCAAACCCTAATCCCTCAACCCTTAACTCTGATCCCTCGACCCTCAACCCTATCCCTAAACCCTAAAGCCTCAACCCTCAACGTCAAATCCTAATCCTTCAACCCTTCACTCTAATCCCTCAACCCTAAACTCTATCCCTAAACCCTCAACACTATACCTTAAACCCTAATCCCTCAAGCCTCAACCCTAAACCCTAATCCCTCAACCCTCAACCCTAATCCATCATCCCTCAACTCTAATCCCTCATCCCTAAACCCTAAATGTTATCCCTATTCCTAGACCCTCAATGAGCTCGATACTATTGTTATCACCCAATTTTGCACCCTTGCATGAAGTTGTTAAAGCTCTGTAAATTGGAATAACATGGGATTGATCTCTAAGTGTGGGACTTTGCTAAATGAGATCAAACCTCTGAAGAAGGCCAGCTTCCTTGTCTAGCTATCACTTGAAACTACTGAATTTTGGGGGGGAAAGGGAGAGAGAATTCTTGTAATGAAAATGAATAAAAGCTCGAAAACATAAAAGGGTGATACACCAGACAGATTTAAAGAAACTTCCACAGAACTGAAGGATGCACAACACAATCAGAATATGGCAAGTAGGCATACACAGGTTAGATGACTCTAGTAGAGGCGAGAAGCAATATGATTGAGAGGAATACAACATTCACAGACAAACCATATGCAGATTCACACAGAACCAGAAAAATTAGTAAAGAGGTAAAAATAACTTGCATATATTTGACAGAGAGGCAAGGTTACAGTATATGAAAACTCTATTTGGAAACAGAAAGACCAGAATGCCAAAAAAATTCCAACCTTATTTACAACATTCAAATGCATACTTATAGCATTCCAAAAATTCCTAAGTCGGTTACCAAAAAACACTCCAAAGAGATGTCACAGCAAAAAACTCATAAAGATTGTCCAACTGCATCAATTATGGCGTTGAAAAATCTGGGACAGGTGTGTAAAGAAATTCTCCAATCGTTAATGCAGTGGCCACATTGTCAAATTGAAGATAAGACAGTGGGAAGATATTTTTGTCATCAATACGATCTACCTGATCTTGGTGCAACAATGAATGCCCCAAGAATATCTTCATCTACTGAAAGTCGTCGCTGAAATATGCATTTCCAGATCTGAAAATTGAAAAGTGACAAAAGCTCCTAAAAACCCTGCCAAAAGAAAGAGGGGACAAAAAACATGCATCTTTGCCTCTTGAAGCATGTCAAAATTTGCCAAAATAGAGGAGATACAGGCGGTCAAATATCTGGTTAACCGCTTGTATATACTACATTGCATCTCTGTGTATATCGCTGCATCTTAGCGCCTGAATCGGCATTCAAAAATTCATTCTGCAACTCCTTTGCACATACATGGCGCTTTGCTTATCGGCCCCTATATATCCTTTGTATTTTCAAAATTGCATATACATACAAGCTCCCTTGTATATGCGGGCCCTACCACTTGTATGTTAGCTTGTATCTGGCCTTGCATCTTTGAAATGTGCAAGCGAACATACAAGCAGAAAAATATATACAAAGTGCCTGCCTTGGTGGACCCCACCATTTGTATCTCCTCTTCTGCATATGCAAAATACAAGCTGCGGACCTCAAAACACCATTAGCTGCATTTCATTGTTTTGCCGGGTTCAGCTTGTATCACTTTCTCATGTATATTCTGACTTGTATATCACAATATACAAGCACCACATACATGCAAGCCATGGATTCCAAACCTTTTATGAAGCAGATCGGAAGCATTTTTGAAATCTGGCTTGCATATGTCTTTGAATCTGTTCCTTTGTATGTCAAAACATACAAACACCTTTCAAACATGGTGGACCCGAAAACAACATAGAACAGATTGAAACTTATATCGGGTCCGGATTGTATATGTTAGCTTTGTATATCAGCTTGTATGTGCGAACATACAAACACAAAATACAAAACCCTTATATACAAATATGGAATCTTTGAAGGAATATTCCCTGAATTCATACCTTTGATTGTATCTTTCAGTTTGTATGTACGAACATACAAAGCAATATACATTCGTCTATGTGCTGCATTTGTATGTTAAACCTTGCAAAACTCTGTATATCGGAGATATACAAACACATTTGTATGTTTGGCCATTGTATATCGGCTTGTATATTTGAATATACAAGTAGAACATACAAAGGCCAAATATACAAGCGGGAATACTTTACGAAATATTCCAGGAATGTATAACCAATATGCAAACCTTATCTTGCATGCAATCTCATTTGAACCTGCAGGCCCCACCTCTTGCATGTCCCGCCGGCACTGTAGCAAATGTATATCTGCACCCTTGTATTTGCAAATATACAAACCTTTTATATGCAAGTAGGGAATCTTAATGGAATATTCCTGCAATGCATATGATTGATTGTATCTTTCCGCTTGTACAAGCAAATGTATAAGCTAAAAATACATTTTACCTTGTATAACCTTATGCCACCCGATATACAAACTGGGAATACTTGAAGGAATATTCCCTGAATGAATCTTTTACCTTGTATATTCCTTTGCATATTTCTTTGTACATGCGAATATACAAGCTAAATATACATTGCACTTTGTATATCCCCATGCAACCCTAGATACAAACTGGGAATATTCTGAGAATCTGTGAAAGATTCCCTGTTTGCATATGCACTTTCAAAGCCTGATATACAAAGGAAATGTACATAACTTAGCCTTTTTTCATTATTTTCTAAGGCCGATAGGGATTTGCAGGCCCGCCAAATGTATATTTGAACTGTATGTTGACCAGAACTTTGACCATCAATAACTTCTTTATTTGGCCAAATTTCAGGGTGATGTAAAAAGCAAACCTGCCTATTTTTTCAAGCTCTTTCCAATGGTAAGGTTTTTTAGGCAAGACTTCTGGGAAATTTGGCACTTTAAGCTTTATAGGAACATTTTCCAAAGGATTTTTAAGGAAAATACTAGGTTGACTTTGGCTCTGGTCAGAGGAAAAAATGGGTCAACAATTTGGCGACTTCTATGGGATGTTTGCCTGCTAAACAGTTAGATCAGTGGCCTTATATATCTATTGGGCATAGAGTCATATTGAGACTAGAAATGTACAGAGGCTCTCTGACTTTAACAATTTATTATAGCAGAGGGGAACAGAGAGACCAAAACAAGACAAAATGTTGCAAGCAACCACTCAACTGTGCTAGACAGCACTTAGGGAAAGCAAAAAGAAGATCTAAACTAATGTGCAGCAGCACTTATTGAAAGCATAGAGACCTAATTTATTGATTTACAAGGCACTCATACCTCAAAACACCTCTTTAGGTGTATCCTATTGACTGGGATAGGCAGATTTTGTCCATCCATATTTGATAACTTAAATGCATTGTGCTCCTTGCATTCAGTAATGAGAAATGGACCACTCCACATGTTGTCAAATTTGGAGTGCTTTCCAGGCCTGCTCTTCAATTCGTCCCATTTGAGCACCATATCACTTTCTCTAAAGATTTTGGGAGTGGGAGTGGCCTTTTGATCAAAACTTCTTTTGGTCTGTAGCTGATGATATTCCATAGTCTTCATAGCCTTGTCTCTAATTTCTTCAAGCTCCATAAGCTGAGCATATCTGACAGCCATAGGATCCTCTTCTTCAAACATCTCCAACTGATTCATGATGTCCAGTGCTGGCAGTTCTACAGAGATAGGTAATCTTGCTTCCTTCCCATATACTAATGTGTATGGAGAATTTCCAATGGACCTCTTAGGAGTTATTCTGTCTGCCCATAAGGCATACTTCAAATTAGTGTGTCAGGTCCTCTGGTTATCCTCCATTGATCTTTTAATAATTCTTATGAGATTTTTGTCCATAGACTCAGCCAAACCATTACCCTGTGGGTAATAATTGGAAGAAGTATTCAAATAAATCCCATTCTTAATAGCCCAGTCAGTTATCTTTAGGCCAACAAAGGCTAAAGCATTGTTAGAAATTATTGACTCAGGCACTCCAAATCTGGAAATCAAATCATGATAAAAATTTAAAACAACATTTTCATTTGATTCCTTTAGAGCCACTGCTTCAGTCCATCTTATGAAAAAATCTGTAGCTATAAGAATCCACTTGTGGCCTGCACTTGATGGTGGACTAATGGGTCCTATGAAGTCAATACCCCATCTCATGAAGGGTTGCTCTATTTGAATTAGCCGTAGAGGTAAGGCTGGCAGCCTCTCTTTTCCTACAAAAATGGCACACTTTATACATTTCCTCGCCCATGCATGGGCATCCTTAAATAGGCTGGGCCAGTAATATCTAGCTCTCATTATCTTCCAGGTAGTAGTCTTTGGGGTGAAATGACCCCCTACTGTTCCATCATGAAATTCATGCAGTACCTTATCAGTCTGATCTTCAGCAATGCATCTCAGCAATACACCATTAAAATCTTTTCTGAAAAGAGTGTAATTAATGAAAACGTATGGAACGGACTGCAGTCTATAATATCTTCTCCTGGTTTTATCCAGACCTGCTGGACATTTGCCAGTTTGCAAAAATTGAGTCATATCAATAACCCAACTTGTGCCCACTACCTCTGAATTATCTTGAGGTGCATCCTTAATGGTCAAAAGCATCTCATCCCCCTTGTTGGAACTGGTAGCGAGTTGCTTGCTGAGTCCCTTGCCTCTGACAAGCTTGGTTACCTGGATATCCACGTCATATTCCATGACCTTGGTGATCCAACCGGCTCTTTTCTCATTTATATCTTTGCTCCACATGAACTCCTTCATGCTGGGATGAGCCACCATCAAATGTATCTTGTTATTAGAAACAAGATGCCAAAATTTCTTAAGACTCCTTATCACTGCAAGGACGTGCTTCTCAACAAAGCTATACCTCTGCTCATATTCTTCCAACCCCTGACTAAAAAAAGCGATTGGTTGCTCAAAACCGCTACTCTGCTACTGTACCAAAATCATAGAGATTGTATCTAGGCCACCATAAGCATATAGGATAAAATCTTTGGAAAAGTCAGGGTTTACCAGAGTTGGCGTAGCTGACAATGCTTCTTTTATAGACTCAAAGCTTTGCCTGACCTCCTTCGTCCAGCTGAAAATTGTATTCTTCTTCAACATGGCTGTCAAGGGTTTCAAATGGTTCGCAATATCAGGAATGAATCTTCGCAGAAAATTAATTCTGCCAATAAAACTTTGCAATCCCTTCTTATGACTGGGTAAGGGCAGCTCCAAAATGGCCCTTACTCTTTTAGCATCAATGGTAATGCCTTCCTTTGAAACAATGTGTCCTAACAGCTTGCCCTCATGGACAGTGAAAATGCATTTGTTTGGATTAAGGGATATCCCAAACTCTTGGCATCTCTCAAAAACTTGCCTTAAGTGGGATAAATGCTCAGATGCATTCTTGGAAAAAATTGTTATATCATCTAAGTACACTAGCACCAGTTTGTACAGCAAACCCTTGAACACCATATCCATGGCTCTTTGAAAAGTTGAGCCAACATTAGAGAGACTAAAAGGCATTCTCTTGTAGGCCATGGTCCCCCATTTGGTAGTGAATGTGGTTTTAAATTGATCCTCCTCCTTGACCAACACTTGATTGTAGCTAGAAAATCTGTCAAGCAAGGAGAATCTCTCAGAGCTAGCCACTACTTGTAGAATCTGCTCCATTGACAGAAGTGGGTAGTGGTCTTTTAGGGAGGCTCTGTTTAGGTCCCTGAAATCAACACACAGCCTGATTTCTCCATTCTTCTTCCTCACAAGGACAAGGTTTGAGACTCAAGAAGTATGCTTGATGGGAAAAATGATCTGTCCCTCAATTAGCTTAGTCAATTCTTTAATCATCAGGGGCTCTAGCTTTGGATTTAGGGGTCTCTGCTTCTGCCTTACAGGCTTTGTACCTAGTTCCAACTCTATGGTATGCTGGGCAATATGAGGATCAAATCCCTTCAGGTCTGAATAATCCCAAGCAAATACCTCCTTAAATTCCTGACAAAGAGCAATAAAAGCTCTCCTGTCCTCAACTGAACAAATTTTACCTATTTTGAGGAGTTTTCCCTTATAAACTTCTAACTCCTTATTATGTTCCTCTTTTATTTGCATACCGGTCTTACTCTTCTTCATCTGATCATCGGTGCCAAAAATAGACTCCAAAGTTACCAATCCCTTGGGCAGCTTGTTTGTCTTCAGCTGAATAATCTGATCATTGCCATACTGTTGTTTGAGTTTATCCTGATTCATCATGGAAAACTCATCTTCCTCTAACAGGAATCTCAGAATCTATTCATCACTTTCAAAGACCTGTCAATGAACATTATTGTCAGGGATAGAGGGTCTGTCAACTATTTTTACATGAGGCTACATTTTTCCTCGTTAGATATCACTGGGAATATCAAATTGTGCCCCAATTGCAGCCAATCTATCAACATGGGAGTTCTAATTCCTTGGAATGGATATCAAGTTAAAAGCATCAAACTCCTCAATCATGTTCCAGACCCTATGCTTATAACACTTCAAGGTATCATTTTTGGTAAGATGCAGTCCTCTTACCTAATTTACAATTAGTTCATTGTTCCCAAATACTTGCAAACAACCAATTTTCTTCTTTGTTGCCCATTGCAATCCCTAGATTAGCCCCTCATATTCAACAATGTTATTGGTGCATGAGAAGGCAAAACAGAAAGAAGCATAATATTTTTAACCTTGTGGGGACACAAGCATTGCTCCACCACCGGATCCATTTCTGCTCCTAGAGCCATCAAAATACATTTTCCACACTTCATTTTGCTGCCCTGTCTGTTGTTCTACATCCTTTACCATACTTGGAATTGCTGCCTCAGTCTCATGTAGTATGTAAATCCCCATACCGATTTCTTGAATGTATGCCTTAGGGTCATCTACAACATCTTCTGAGGCCCATTCCCTCAATAACACCTCTGGTATACTTTCATTTTGTAGCTCTTGGGCAGCCACAAGTTTAGGATCATCAGAAATAATGCAATTTGCATTAACAACACTAGGTGTGTAGGGCTCTATATGATGGTTTGAAAGTAATTCAAACCTCAGGGTCACTTTAGTGCCATACCTGGTCCTAAAAAACATGTGGGACCAGTCAAAGGATAGATATCCTCCTATTTTGGCTGTGAATTCTCTTGATAGGCACATGGCAAAATAGGGAGGCAAATCAATAATGAAGACCTCTTGGAAGATGGAAACATTGGGACAGGTATGTAGAGTAAGGCCTAAGTCTTTTATTACACCCACAGTATTAATAGTTGTGCCGTCTAATTAGAGTACACCCTTCTTAAGAGGCTGGTATTTGAGCCCTAATTGGTCTGTAATTTGTTTAGGCATCATAGAACTGCTTGATCCACTATCCACCATGCAATTATGAACTAATTTGTCTCCAATTATCAATGATACATAAAATGGGAGTGGCTTGGCACTTTTGTTAGGCTGTTTGCTGTTATCCTTGGAGGAATTGGTAAGGATTGCCCTATTTGGGTCAATAGTTGTATCATTGGATACTTTCAAATCAGATAAAGCAGACTGCAACATTTTCTTTTGACCAGGGACGGCTAGGGAATCCCACATGGACATTGTCACATTCATCTTTTTCATATTTTTAATAATATTGAAAGGTGGAATGGCACTCACCTTCTAATTTGATCTCGTAGCAGTAACCTCTGCTTGTAAATGAGGCATCTCCCTTGCTTTTGCTGGGTCATTTCTTTGCAAAATATGGGGAATATGGGGTGCAGGAACATCAACAGACACTTTTCCTTTATTTGTTGTTTGTTCTACCTCATAACCCCTCTTCTTGGCCCTTGTATTTGCTGCTACTAGAGTATTATCTCTATTCATGCCACAAAATTCACCCTGTTGCCAGTTCATGAAGGCCGAATCACTCTGAGGTTGCTCCTACTATTGCACAGCTCCATCATGAGATGTATTTGACTGTGGGATTGCAACATTCTATACCATCAGAGCCTGATTTATGACCCCATTTGAGCAGGTTGCTTGGTTGTGTGGCTGGTTGCATGGAAAACACCACTCATAATTAGTTGCTAAGTTGTTCTAAGCAAGGACAAGGTCCCTTACTGTATTAATGGGCACTGGATTATAAGGCTGAAAAGGCCTCTGATTGACATTCTGCCTGGGACCCTGATAATTACCTTGATATTGAGGCATGTTGGCTTGGTAAGGCTGATTATGGCCTTGAAATGGTTGATTCTGCCCCTGACTAGGTTGCTAATAAGGCTGAAAGGCCTCTGGGATTGTTGCTTCTTTATGTTTACAAGTTCATTTCCAAAAGTTTGAAGGATGCCCTCAATCTTTTGTTGACTGTTTTTAATCTCTTTCGACTCTTGAGATGAACTAGAGGCAGCAGGTTCAGAATTGGCAATATTAGGTAATGCTGCGATAGTAGGCACAGGGGGAAAACATGGAATTGGCAAAGGCATAGAAGCCTGAATCTCAGGAAAAATAGGCACTGGTGGTCTGGGTGCTATTTTTCCAACCTGAATTAGATTATTCTCTACCCTAATTGCTAACTCATAAGCATCCGGTAAACTAGTACCTCCTAGTGATTGAATCATTACTGAAATATCACTATTTAAGGCCTTCAAAAAATATAAGAATGCATATTCAGCTGGAGGTCTTACCATGGCGGGGATTCTGTCCCATGTCTTCTGAAATCTGAAGTTAAAATCCATCATTTGCTCCTGAGGAGCTCTCTTTATGGTGGTAATATGTTCAACCAATGATAGATTGTCTGATTTGTCTTGGAATTGTTTATTCAATTTCTCTCCTAGATCATTCGATCATTCCAAGTTCCTATAGTCTGCACTGGTAGACTCCTGAACCATTGCAATGCCTTCCCTTTGAAAGAGGCAGCCAGCAGCCTGATAGCTATATTCTCTTGAGTGACATGATGTACCTCGCATAGAGAAGCTATGTCTCTGATGTGCTCAATAGGAGTAGTCTGATTTTCCCCTGTAAAATAAGGCAGATTCTTCAAAGCTGCCATGGGTATAGCATCATGTATTGCTAGGTTCAAAGGGTTGCCCCCATCAAAAGTCATGAAGGGCTAATTCCTTGCCATCTGAAAAGCTAGAGATGGATTTGCTTGAGTTGCTACATGAACTACAGAAGAAACTGGTCTGAAACTTGGGGAGTTGACTATACTCTTTTGGAGACTAGAGTCCTTGTTGCAGCTCTGCTCTGTCTCCTAGGTGGAGAAATCTGTAGATAATCAAACGAGCTTGAACTTGAACTCCTAGTTTGTATCTTTCTCATAAAATTTAAAAACAGAACTAGTCTGCTTATCCTTCCTCAGTGTGAGTCACCAGATATGCAGGTTTAACCTCTTATAGGTTTGAAATTACTAGCTACATATCAACACCAGTAATAAGGGTTGCATTCCTGACTTCACAGTCCATCCCACCGAGCGTGCCAAAGCTGTTATCACCCAGTTTTGCAGCCTTGCGTCAAGTTGTTAAAGCTCTGCAAACTAGAATAACATGGGATTGATCTCTAAGTGTGGGACTTTGCTAAATGAGATCAAACCTCCGGAGAAGGTCAGCTTCCTTGTCTAGCTATCACTTGAAACTACTAAATTTTAGGGGGAAAAGGGAGAGAGAATGCTTGTAATGAAAATGAATAAAAGCTTGAAAACATAAAAGGGTGATACACCAGACAGATTTAAAGAAACTTCCATAGAACTGAAGGATGCACAACACAATCAGGATATGGCAAGTAGGCATACATAGGTTAGATGACTCTAGCAGAGGCGAGAAGCAATATGATTGAGAGGAATACAACATTCACAGACAAACCATATGCAGATTCACACAGAACCAGAAAAATCAGTAAAGAGGTAAAAATAACTTGCATATATTTGACAGAGAGGCAAGGTTACAGTATATGAAAACTCTGTTTGGAAACAGAAAGACCAGAATGCCAAAAAATTTCCAACCTTATTTACAACATTCAAATGCATACTTATAGCATTCCAAAAATTCCTAAGTCGATTACCAAAAAATGCTCCAAAGAGCTGTCACAGCAAAAAACTCATAAAGATTATCCAACTGCATCAGTTATGGCGTTGAAAAATCTGGGACAGGTGTGTAGAGAAATTCTCCAATCTTTAATGCAGCGGCCACATTGGCAAACTGAAGATAAGATGGTGGGAAGATATTTTTGTCATCAATGCGAGCTGCCTGATCTTGGTGCAGCAATGAATGCCCCAAGAATATCTTCATCTGTTGAAAGTCATCACTGAAATATGCATTTCCAGATCTAAAAATTGAAAAGTGACAAAAGCTCCTGAAAACCCTACCAAAAGAAAGAGGGGACAAAAAACATGCATCTTTGCCTCTTGAAGCATGTCAAAATTTGCCAAAATGGAGGAGATACAGGCGGTCAAATATCTGGTCAACCACCTGTATATATTGCATTGCATCTCTGTGTATATCGCTGCATCTTGGCGCCTGAATCAGCATTCAAAAATTCATTTTGCAACTCCTTTGCACATACATGGTGCTTTGCATATCGTCCCCTGTATATCCTTTGTATTTTCAAAATTGCATATGCATACAAGCTCCCTTGTATATGCGGGCCCTACCACTTGTATGTTAGCTTGTATCTGGCCTTGCATCTTTGAAATGTTCAAGTGAACATAGAAGAAGAAAAATATATACAGAGTGTCTGCCTTGGTGGACCCCACCATTTGTATATCCTCTTTTGCATATGCAAAATACAAGCTATGGACCTCAAAACACCATTAGCTGCATTTCATTGTTTTGTCAGGTCCAGCTTGTATCACTTTCTCATGTATATTCTGACTTGTATATTGCAATATACAAGCACCACATACATGCAAGCCACGGATTCCAAACCTTTTATGAAGCAGATCAGAAGCATTTTTGAAATCCGGCTTGTATATGTCTTTGTATCTGTTCCTTTGTATGTCAAAACATACAAACACCTTTCAAACATGGCAGACCCGAAAACAACATAGAACAGATTGAAACTTATATCGGGTCCGGACTGTATATGTTAGCTTTGTATATCAGCTTGAAAGTGCGAACATACAAACACAACATACAAACCCCTTATATACAAATAAGGAATCTTTGAAGGAATATTCCCTAAATGCATACCTTTGATTGTATCTTTCAGTTTGTATGTACGAACATTCAAAGCAATATACATTCCTCTATGCGCTGCATTTGTATGTTAAACCTTGCAAAACTCTTTGTATATCAGAGATATACAAACACATTTGTATGTTTGGCCGTTGTTTATCGGCTTGTATATTTGAATATACAAGTAGAACATACAAAGGCCAAATACACAAGCGGGAATACTTTACAGAATATTCTAGGAATGTATAACCGATATGCAAACCTTATCTTGCATGCAATCTCATTTGAACCTGCAGGCCCCACCTCTTACATGTCCCGTCGGTACTGTAGCAAATGTATATATGCACCCTTGTATTTCCAAATATACAAACTCAAATATACAAACCCTTTATATGCAAGCAAGGAATCTTAATGGAATATTCTCACAATGCATATGATTGATTGTATCTTTCCGCTTGTACAAGCGAATGTACAAGCCAAAAATACATTTTACCTTGTATAACCTTATGCCACCCGATATACAAACCAGGAATACTTGAAGGAATATTCCCTGAATGCATCTTTTATCTTGTATATTCCTTTGCATATTTCTTTGTACATGCGAATATACAAGTTAAATATACATTGCACTTTGTATATCCCCATGCAACCCTATATACAAATTGGGAATATTCTGAGAATCTGTGAAAGATTCCCTATTTGTATATGCACTTTCAAAGCCCGATATACAAAGGAAATGTACATAACTTAGCCTTTTTTCATTATTTTCTAAGGCCGATAGGGATTTGCAAGCCCGCCAAATGTATATTTGAACTGTATGTTGACCAAAATTTTGACCATCACTAACTTCTTTATTTGGCCAAATTTTAGGGTGATGTAAAAAGCAAACCTGACTATTTTTTCAAGCTCTTTCCAATGGTAAGGTCTTTTAGGCAAGACTTCTAGGAAATTTGGCACTTTAAGCTTTATAGGAATATTTTCCAAAGGATTTTCAAGGAAAATACTAGGTTAACTGTTTGGCTCTGGTCAGAGGAAAAAATGGGTCAACAACTATACCTTAAACCCTAATCCCTTATCCCTAAACCCTCCAACCCTATCGCTAATCCTTATACCCTCGACACTCTACTTTAACCCTAATCCCTCGACCCTTAATCCTATCCCGAAACCCTTAACCCTAGAACCTCAATGTACTCAACCCTCAAAGTCAAACCCTAATCCCTCAACCCTTAACTCTGATCCCTCGACCCTTAACCCTTAAAACTTGAACCCTAAAACCTATCCCTACACACTTGACACTTGAAACTATATCTTAAACCCTAATCCCTTAACCCTCATCCCTAAAGCCTCAACCCTAAATCCTTAAACCTTCAACCCTAAACCCTATCCCTAATCCCTCTACCCTTGACACTCTTATTTAACCCTAATCCCTTGACCATTAACCCTATCCCTCAACCTCAACGCTCAACCCTCAACTCTCAACATTAAACCCTAATTCATCAACCCTAAAACCTAATCCCTCAAACCTAAACCCTATCCCTAAACCATCAACCCTCAACACTATACCTTAAACCCTAATCCCTATCCCTCAACCCTTAACCCTTAAAACTTAAACCCTATCTCTACACCCTCAACACTTGACACTCTATCTTAAGCCTTAAACCCTCATCCCTAAAGCCTCAACCCTCAATCCTTAAACCTTCAACCCTAAACCCTATCCCTAATCCCTCTACCCTCGACACTCTAACCCTAACCTCGACATTAAACGCTAATCTGTCAACCCTAAACCCCATCCCTAATCCCTCTACCCTCGACACTCTAACCCTAACCTCGACATTAAACGCTAATCTGTCAACCCTAAACCCTAATCTGTCAACCCTAAACCCTCAACCCTCAACACTATACCTTAAACCCTAATCCATCAACCCTAAAACCTAATCCCTCAACCCCTGACACTATACCTTAAACCCTAATCCCTCAACCCTCAACCCTAATCCCTCATCCCTAAACCCTAAATACTATCCCTATTCCTAAACCCTCGACACTATACCTTAAACCCTAATCCCTTATCCCTAAACCCTAAACCCTATCCCTCAACCCTTAACCCTTAAAAATTAAACCCTAAAACCTATCCATAAACCCTCGATGCTCAACACTATATTTTAAACCCCAATCCCTTAACCCTCAGCCCTAAAGACTCAACCCTCAATCGTTAAACCTTCAACCCTAAACCCTATCCCTAATCCCTCTACCCTCAACACTCTACTTAACCCTAATCCCTTGACCATCAACCCTATCCCTAAACCCTCAACCCTCAACTCTCAACATTAAACCCTAATCTGTCAACCCTAAACCCTAATCTGTCAACCCTAAACCCTAATCCCTCAACCCTAAACCCTATCCCTAAACCCTCAACCCTCAACATTATACCTTAAACCATAATCCCTCAACCCTAAACCCTAATCCCTCAACCCTAAACCCTAAACCCAACAAAATTGCTTTGCCTTATGTTAGGTTGTTAAACCCATCGTTTTTTACACTCTTCTCTTAAAGATATTTGAGTTGCAAGAATATGTCAGAAAAATGGCTATGAACTTTTTAAATGTTAGTAATGTTATATGGCATGTTTTTTTGGCCCATCTAGGGTTCATTATGCCAATAGGTGTACACACTATGAGAAAACCTTTGCATATGGTACATCCATAATGAGTAATTAACAGTTGAAATCAAAAGGATGATCATTATGAGAAAAGATTTGCATTGGGGTACATCTATGTTTCTTGCTATCCACCCCGCACTTAGGGGAGGTATATTGTTATGAAACAAGCAAATAATCTCCCATTGTTTACTGGCTCTATCCACAAGAACTACTAAACTATACCTTAAACCCTAATCTCTCAACCCTAAACCCTATCCCTAATCCCTCTACCCTCAAAACTCTACCTTAACCCTAATCTCTCGACCCTTAACCCTAAACCTAAAGCCTCAACCCTAAACCCTAATCCCTCATGGTCCTAAACTCTTATCTCTTATCCCTAAACTCTAAATCCTATCCCTAAACGCTCAACCCTCAACCTTAAACCTTAATCGCTCAATCCTTATCCACCCCTCTCCTCCCCTATCTGGCTCACTCCCATCTCTACCCTCCTCTGCCCTCGACACTATACATACATACATATAGGCATACATAGATACATACATACATATAGGCATACATACATACATACATGATTAATAGCCTTGAACATAAAAAAATTTAAGGGGAACATAACACAACCGCGTTATAACGCGCTCGCCTTATTTCAAACATGACAAACAACACAAACTTTTGCGGAAAAAGAAAAATGCAAAGCAAAATATAACGTGAGCGTGTTATAATGTGCTCGCGTTATGTTTTTCTTTGGGAATCCCAAGCCTTGGGCTTGGGATTTGCTTTGGATTTCCAACCCAAAGGCTTGGAGTGCCTTTTGAACAGCCACAGACGTGTTTTTCCATATTCTTCAAGATTTCACATAATTTCGTTTGTGCTAACCCTCAGATTTGCACGTGTTTCAAGGTCGAACAAATTAAACACCTGGGTAATGTTAGGCTTTCTCTTAGCTATTTGACGATGTGATTTTTTTCACATTTTAACAATGTTAAGCCTTTCGTCTTTAATTTCTTTTGTTTGTGTGTTTGTTTTTAGGCAAAAACCACTGTTTGGTCTTTTTTTCATTGTAAATTAACTATTCATTGAAATTTAAAAAAAAAAACATATTTAGAAACTAGACTTCATTCTACAAATATTAAAAAAATAAAAAAATGATTTTCAATTAGTTTTCAAAATTTATAGGGGTAGCACGACCAAAATTCTATTTTTTAGGATGTGTCCACTTTGAAAATTAGTAAAAAATCAAATATTCATCAAAAAATTATTAGAAAAATTGAGCATAAACTACATGCTATTAGCTAATTTCTCACAAAAGTGATTTTAAAAATACCAAAAAAAAGTTGACCTTTTGAGGGAGCCACAAAACATGCTATGTTATGTTTTTTTGACAGAAACAACACCAATTTATGTGGCTCCCTCTTTTGAACCCCTTAATCTATGCCATTTTCAAAAAAAAAATAGTAGTTTAGAAAGTAGACTTGGAGTACTACAAACATTGTTTTGGTTGTATCTCCAAATTTTGAGTGTAACTATGCTCAATTTCTCATCCAAGGCTAGTATTTCCTGATTTCAGAAAAAAAAAAAAAAAAAAAAAAAAAAAAAAAAAAAAAAAGTGGCCACTTAAGACCCCTTTTTGGCCCCCCATCTTCTTGCACTTACCCAGTAATAGATAACCAAACATGCAATAACATTATAACTAATAACAATCCAATCATTTAGGGGGATTATGCATAACAGAACCTAATGTTTACTTGTCACTACTATTCAAGTTATGCAAAAAAAAGATCATATCAATCATATAAGTAAACTAAGGAATGATATTGAAACTCAATAAAATTTCATTCACTTGTATCTAGACACAATTACATTGAACTTGGATATTTAGATAAAAGAAATATCTAAGTATAACAATATATATCACTAACATTAAGCTATTAAAGACTAAAATAGTTCTAGAGTCTACATCCCTCACAAATGTCAAGGAGTCTAGTATATAGATCTCCCTTGTTCAAGAACATAGAAAACTCCCTCATTTAATTTTATATATAGGGTTGGTGAACATATAATTAATACATAGATACCCCCTTAGGTGTAAATCGATTTGAGGCAAATAAGATTTTTTAGGCAATAAGATCAAGAATCCCTTTAGCAATGTGGTAACATTCAATTCTATAGGTACTTAGGCTCTCAAGGATTTTCATTTCAAATCGGTTACACAAGTCCTTTAAACAATCTTTTTTTAATTTTTTTCTCATATCAAGACATTCTCCTTGAATTGTATTATATTTAAAAATAAGGTAAATTTGAATGAAAGTATGCAATCATAGTCTCTACTACAACAAGATCTAATTGGTGCAATTTGGAAGAAAATAGGGAATCATTACTCTAATTAGACATCACTACATTAGGATTTGAAGCCAACAAGTCTTGGATGTACTCCTCACTTAACTCATCAACTCTTGAAACCAATTTCCAAGATTTGAAATTTAATTTATATTAGATGTACATTAAGCTATCAAGGTATTCTTATATATAGTGACAAAAAAGTTCCATCATGAGCAATTCATAAATGATTCATTTAATCCAAAAAAATTAATTGTTTAAATGAAGCCTTGCATGCCAAGAAATACATTAGATTTAAATAAATAATTGGAAAAGATAAAATTATTGTTCTACAAAGAATTATTTAAAATATGTCCACTTATGCCAACCAGATAAGAGCGAGCAATAATTTCACCTATAAATAGGAAAATAAAAGTTTCTCCTTTTTTGGTCAATAAGACCAAAAATCTCTTTCTGAATAATTGTTATGTGCTTTGTGATTCCAATTCATGTCTTTTGCAAATTTGGTTCTTCATCATAAAAAATCATGGTATGATAATTCTAATACAACTCCTTAATTTCTCTATTCATGTTCAAGTTTGTGGCTCATAGCCAGCCTTGTAAGATATTCAGTGTATTCTTGATCATAGGGAAAATATCACTAGAAATAGTATTCAAAGCCATAATTAATTGATGACCTATCTAATTCGATCACTCTAGATCTCTTTAAGTTCAAAATAGGGCATTCAGAGCTACAAGCATGGAATCAAATTAGATTGTGATCATATATTTGAGGCATAGGATATGAAAAAATGTCAAAAAATCCACCTCATGAGGCCCCTTTGCCTATATAGCTAGTTTGATGTATCTTTGTTTCTTTACTCTATTATTTGAACCATATGATGCTACTGGGAAAAGGATTTAATGTATGTGAATACATGGGAATGAAATTTTAACTCTAAATTACATATCCTATTCATTTTTCTCTATTTTATTTCTATTTCTAACTAGCATAACTTCATATATTTGAATTTAAAATACCTATATAATGAGATCCCTTCTAAGAAAATTAAAAGATTGTTATGTTGTGTTGCACTTGTTAAAATAATCATGCATGATGTAGAACTATATATTTTAAGGGGATATATAAACCTAATTTACAATTATTTTCATGCATGACATGCATATCGTCGAGAGTGATTCAAAAACCATGATTAAACAAGCTTGTATAATGAAATTTAGTGACAAATTTATATGAGTTTCATGTGCTCATGGTGGGATTGCTATCAAGCTTGCTTATATTTTCTTCATTTCACTTTAATTAGTACCTCAAATCTTAGGGACTAACCTCCCAAGCTTATCTATCCTAAACAGAAGAATTTTAACCTTACCTTAAGCATTGGCCTTGAACTATCCTTTGCCTAATTATAAGCCATAACTTTTGGTCTTGAGATTGGCATTCCCTACCCTCAAGAACTAATCTTACACCATAGAGTCATTAGAAAATAGCTCAGATCACCAACATGTTGATTTAACAAACAACTTGGTGAACACATAAATGACTACACACATGCATCATACTCAATCATCTAGAATATTCGCCTGTAAATACTTATTAGGCCTTAAAAACTAAACTTTATCATGACATCCAAAAATAACTCAATTCAATTAAGCTACATTAAGATAAAAGACGATAGTCAATAACTTTATCATGACATCTAGAATTTCCTCCATAGAAGATAGCCTCTAATTTCATCAAATCACAATATCTTAGGATGACCTAAATATCCTAAGATCTGAACACCAAAATGTAGGAAAATGAAACATGCGGGCTACAATTAATTGATGACTTATCTATTTCGATGATTAAGAAAAAAGTAATGTATCACCACATTGAATGAAATTATTTGAATTCAACATAAAATAAAAAGATTTTCAAATTTAGGTCTATATATATATATATATATATTGTCATAGAAAATATATACATGTAGAAAAATAGCTCAAAGTTCTTGGTACATATAATCTGGATCCTCTCTATCTTTTATTATCTCTAAAATCTTTTCATGATCTTCAATAGGCAACCTCCACCTTTATTTGGCACGTCCTCTTTTTGGTAAAGTTTCAAGATTTATTCGTATTGCTATAACTAAGTGACCATAATGTAGAACCTTTTGACTTGGCATATAATCAATAAATATAATGCCATTTGTATATATCTTTGTTTGTTGATAGTATGTGCCTTCAACAACCACTGATCCAGTAGGATACTCTTGTCCATCACCATCTGTTATTGATTTTGACAATTTGTATTTTGGTTACATACATCTTAGTAGATAGTAATCTACACCTTCTGTATTGTCAAGATCTACAAGAACAACAAAAATATCTCCTATACACACCATGCAGTAAACCATGCTCAACTTAGGTAGAATATATTATAAATCAAATGTACAAGTTAAATTTTAATTTAAAAATTTAAAATTTACCTATAACAACTAAATCTGATACACATTCGTAATCAGCTAAATACAAAGGATCATAGACATCTACAATGTCATTATCTTCAAAAGGGTCTGACGTGGCTGCAAATTATTTTATTTCCCATTCTGAAACATACCCATCTCTAATATTCTCATATTGTAGAGTATTTGCATTGTTCTCAATGCAATCAACACAAAAACATGATTTTTCTCTCACTTGAATTACAAGAGGCCTACTATGTCCTGCTGTCATGATTTGATGCAAACTTCTAATACCACTAATTGTTTGACAATTAGTAAGAGTTGATCGATCAATATCTGTAAATTTTAATCATCCAATTAAAAAGTGTATAAAATTAAAAATTCAATTCATGTACACACATTGAAATTAAAAAAAATTATTTATGTACCTTTAACTTCCCAAAAATAGTGTGTGTTGTATATTGAGTCACGGACGACAAAATAAATTTTGTACCATTCAACAATTTCATTAGCATTCCTTATGGCATTACCTGCAAGTTCATGTTGGTGAAATGTTAGGTTAAGAGGTTTTCTAGTTGAAAGGAAAAGATGATCTCAAAAAACATAATTAGATTTTTTTTAAAATCCAACAGGAGAAATATTAAAAATCTACAACATTGGATATATATCAAAACCACTAAATTGCATAATGGTTTAAGCTTCCACTTCTCAACATATGCAATATATTGATTACACTTTTTTTCTAACAGGTTTAAGTTCATTTAAAATATATTTAAGAATTTAAATTTGTAGTCTATATGGTATTACCTACAAGTTCATGTTGTCAAAGTGCACGCTTCACACATGCGCCAGCTCCATCATGCTCTCCTTTTCCATGTCCACTCTCATAGAAATTCCACAAAAAAATTATGTTCTGTTTAATATGTTGTTGGCTTAACCAATTAAAAGCTTTTGTAGACTTAAATTGACTTATGAAGTTACAAACAATTTCTGTAAGAGTCGATGTGACTCAGCAAGCCAGGATCACCTGCAATCAAGACAACCTTCCACACAAAGATGACAAGAGAAGATGCTAAAACAATGGAGCAACTGTATTAGACTGTCATGCTATGTGAAATACAATGAGAGAGCCTTGCTTATAAAGGCAAGGTGAGAGCTAGAAGGGTGGAGTGAAAGGTGGAGATATTCCTACAACATGTGCCAATTAGAGGATGATAACTAATTGTACATGTGGAGGATAAGACAACTCACTCCAACTATCAACACTCAACACAAAACTAGAAACACCTAGACATCTAGAAGACTCACTAAGTCAACTTAATATGTGTGAATTATATGTTCACACCAACACCCCCCTTTAAGTGCAACTTAGGGAGTAGTTGACTAAAGCAATGATGAATGGGTCCCAGCTACTAGGCCATGTTAGGTACCCATGTACAACAAATCTCAAGTGGCGGAAAGGAGAAAACCCCATGGGACAAAACTCCTCTCCAAAAGTGAGAATGCAGAAAATAAATGAAAGATGTGATGGAAGGAGGACTCAAGACCCCCCAAGGACAACATCCAACACATATATACAATCAATTACCCCCCCATAGGAGAGCAAGTGTGAGACTATAGGTCCCCCCAACAATGAAGTAGCTCCTATGCCGATGGTGAATGCCTGAAGCTGAACACTGGAAAGTGTCATGTACCTGCAAACAACATTCCTCCCCATAGGAAGAAACAAGTCCAAAGGCTGATGTCGAAGAAACTCCATCTTAAGGTATGAGGGAAAAAGCCTCATGATGTATGTTGTCTCTGAAAACTACTCAAGTGTCCACATGTCACAACCAAAATATGCCACATAATCAGGGGTTGCATGCGACAATCCAGGACAAGATGAAAACTCAAGATCATCAATCTCCAAAGACGAAGAATCCTTCGAATGATGCTCAATATACTCCAACTCAGTGCCAAACTGTGACAAGTGAAGAGGAGAAGAAGGTGCCTGCTCATCTGAAGTAGAAGATTCAGCTCCTTCAAAGAGGAGATGAATGTCATCAATGATGTCCTCCAAGTCATCAAGATAGGACTCACGAAACAAGGCTACAATACCTGTATCTGGAAGACAACAAATATTCTGCTCAATTGAAGTGGATGAAGCTATGTCAATGCCGATCTTTGAAGAAGCAGGAGAAGGAGGAAGCTCAAAACTAGTCTCAGTAACCGAAGTAGATGCAAGAACACCAAGGTTCAAGTGACCAAACTTCTCCCTAGAAATATGATTCACACTTGCTGCATGAGTGTGAATGTCAATCAATGGATCTACATCATCATCAGAAACAAAATGGGAGAAGGTATAAAGGTAAGATGCATGATCAGCCATCCTAGCAGTGATGATACCTCTGCTCTCCAAGTCCCGTATGATGAGAAGCTCCAGAATCAAGAAGCCATCTCTCTGACTGTAGACTTTGTTTTAAACTAGTGTATAATACTTGCGAACCGATGGATAAAAAGACCTTTACCCGATGGATAAAACAAACTGTGATTGGTAGGACGACGTTAGTGACTATGCAGGGAAGATTCTACAGAATATATCGACTGCGATAGGGAATATTCCCTGCGACAGATCCGTACGGCCGAGGGCTAAAAAAATTTTGCCTTTTGTTGTGACTTCGTCTAATTTAGACGATTTTACAGTCGATCCGTACTAATTTGACCATTCCAGACGCAATGGCGATGTCTGATTTGGGCCAAACTGCTCCAAAATTGCTGGTACCTCCTGGATCACGCCAAAGAGCCCCAAACCCTTGGTTTTGGCTTTAAAACTGTGGTTTGTTTGCTGCAGAAAGGTGGTTTCCGGAGAACACAAAGGCAGTTTTGATCAAACAAGTTTTTTTTCCTCCCGATGTTTTTATGCGAGGCAAGCGATTTTTCAAAGGTGGTCTTTTTTTCTCAGTGGTTGTTTTTTCTGCAGAATCAGCCGGTTTTTCAGATTCCACAGAGAATATTCTGGCCACTGAAAGAATATTCTGCCAAGGGGCCTGTTTTACCCCTCAGATTCGCAAACCAAGATATTTCACTACGGAGCAATCCAGACCAACTTACTGTCACACTGTCTCTTCTGAATACTACAAAATCTGATTTTACTAAAAAAAATTGCCTTTTACTACGACTTCGTTTGATTTGGACGATTTTACAGTCGATCCGTACTAATTTGACCGTTCCAAACACAATGGCGATGTCTGATTTGGGCCAAACTGCTCCAAAATTGCTGGTACCTCTTGGATCACGCCAAAGAGCCCCAAATTGAAACCCTCATCAATCTTGCCTCTGATGTCTGATTTGGACGAAACAAAAGGCAATCTTGACTATTTCAGCTGCTCCGGACGCAATGGTGAAGTCTGATTTATAGCAACACACTCTAAAATGCACCTGTAATACAAGAGCAAGAAGGGAAAACCCTCAAAAAACTGGTATCTCTATCAAGTTTTTCTGATTCTCCAGGTCATCATTCGATGCAAGAGAAGAGCATACTCAACTGTCAAAATCCACCATGAATTGCACTCAAGATCTCTCTAATGAGGGAAGGGAATTACAGATTAGGCTCTGATACCATGTAAGAGTCGATGTGACTCAGCAAGCCAGGATCACCTGCAATCAAGACAACCTTCCACACAAAGATGACAAGAGAAGATGCTAAAACAATGGAGCAACTGTATTAGACTATCATGTTGTATGAAATACAATAAGAGAGCCTTGCTTATAAAGGCAAGGTGAGAGCTAGAAGGGTGGAGTGAAAGGTGGAGATATTCCTACAACATGTGCAAATTAGAGGATGATAACTAATTGTACATGTGGAGGATAAAACAACTCACTCCAACTATCAACACTCAACACAAAACTAGAAACACCTAGACATCTAGAAGACTCACTAAGTCAACTTAATATGTGTGAATTATATGTTCACACCAACAATTTCAAATTTAAAACCAAAATATTTTTTTTAAAAACTATATATGCATACCTACAACATATAAGTAACTGAACAATTCAAGTCTACAAGTTAATTACACAAATAAATATAATATATTTTTTTAAAAAAATTAAATCAACACTTACCAGCACATCCATCAGACCATATCCAATGTTGTGAAGCATCTAGTTGATGTCATCTCAGGTCTTCAAAAAATATTGCAAAACAATGGGCTACATAGCTTCTATCATGACCTGTATCATCCCTGATATAAAAGTGAATCTCTTTGATGATAATTCATTCTTTGCTACTTTGTACACCATCCACATGTTCTTCGGCATGCCTATAACAAACTTGTACAAATATTGCAACTTGCTCTGAATGATAATATTAACTTTGAATCTCACTTTGAGGACTAAATGTATAGTTCTCAGAGAAATCAACAATAGAGAGAATACAACCTGGTGGAAAGCAATTCTTTGAGTCATGAAATTGCTTAGCTTGCCATCTAGCACCATGACAATGATCAATATGTGGATATATGATATTGCAAAATTTATTCATACACTCATTGTAAGATAATTCACTCTTTTTGAAAATAATTTTTCTGCTCTCAACTCCTGACTTTGTTGAGTACTTTTCATATTCAAATCTCTTCTACATAACTTGCATTGAATGATCAATATTGTCAACCTGTACAAGATTCTTCAAATTTTCACAATCATTACATATATTTTTTATACACTGAACTTTGATTTCATCTAAATCTTCTAATTTTTCACATAGAAGAGACTTCACAAATTCTGTTGTACTTCTAGGGATGACTATATTTGGATTAATTTCTGCCATAGTTTTTTATGACTGTAGGTGTAGGTGAAATTCAACATGATTTTGACAATAACAAGTCTCACGTACCTTATTTATACGTACAAAACTTGGTTGTAGTCTCTCAAACATCTTTTGACAAATCTTCACATATGAAAATTCTTGCTTGAATGCTTCAAAAAGTTCACTTTGTGTTGTATCTATAAAATGTTTTGGATGTAAAATTTTTGTATCATCTTCATCTTTTATCTGTATAGTGTCCCTTCTATTAGAAGAAACACGAGAGTGGCTAGTCCAATATTCAATCACCTATTCCTTTACATCTTCTGAGATTCTATCTTTTCAGGGAATCTTAGAAATATTTACCCAATTATTCTCAACATTTCCGTCCAATCTATTTCTCTTTGCAATATATCTTTGAACAGTTCTCCTAGAAATATTGAGTAATTGGGAAATTGCTTGAACTTGTCTTCTATGTGATAATTTCTTACTAGAAATTACAGTCATCAATGCTCTACGTGTAGCACTTAAATCAATAGCTCGACTCTTACTTTCAATAGAATTCAATGCTTCTTATAGGTTTTCAACTATTGTTTGCTTTAATGAACCTGATGACTTTTTCTTATTATCAACCCCTAACAACTCCAAAATAGCGGTCATCTCTTTCCTCCTAAATAACTTTGCAAATAACTGTGCTCTTCCAATTATAGACTTATTTTCAAAAAATTCGTCCCATATTTTTTTAGAGTGTAATTTTATTGTGCTTTCAGATACCATATCTTCAGATGAAATATTTTTGAAAAGAGAATCCTCATCCATCTCCATTAGATTTTCCATACCAAGGAAAAAAATTCTATCACCACCTTCAATTTGTTCTAGTACCTGTACTCCTTGGTCATCAACAATTTCTATGGGTTGTTCTTGAGTAGATGTTCCTTCATCGACATTTGTAGTATCTCTTCTTCGATTATGCAACCTTTTTCTTGTCTTTTTATTGCCCATCACAAATTGTTCAAATTTGAATTCACCTACATACAAAAATAACACATACAAATACTTTAACCTCTATTTTTGAAGATCTAGGTCTACATTCAATAAATCAATGATTTAATCAATTACACGTTTTAGATCATGGTATCTGAGAATACAACTCTGCCCCTGTTGAAATCAGTGTTTCTTTTTTCTACAAATTTCTATAATTTAATAATTAAAAAAAAACTAAAAAACTAAAAAAAGCTAAAAAAAGGCATTAAAAAAACACTTTCAGATCATTGTGTTTTTTAATATGACTCTGCCCTGTTGAAATCAATCTTCTTTTTTTCTAAATTTATTGTAATTCAATAATTAAAAAAAATTAAAAAAGCCACAAATTCTTTTAAAAAAAAGTAAAGAAATAGTTTCGACCAAATGGGGTTCGGCTGAATCCCATTAGATAGAATCCCATTAGGTCGAATCTGTCTAGGTGGCATCCTACTTGGCAGCCAAGTCACAATTTTTTTAAATTTTCTCAAACTTCCAACTTTTGCTAAATATTTTTGCAATCAAAATTATTTAAAAAAAGAAAAAGAAAAATACCCTTTTGTAGAGCTCGGAGCGCTGAATCTGGAAATATATATATATTTATATTTTGAGTAATTTTAGTATATAAATATTTGAAAATAATGCAAGTAGGTTGCTCAAGTTCAAAAAGAGGTTGATTTAAAATTTAAAAAAATAGTAAAACATGATTAAAAAAAATTGGAAAATATATGATGCCCTAGAGGAGAGAATCCTCTTCAAAAGGGTATAATTTGTTTTTTGAAAATGAAAAAAAAATTAAACAATAGTTGATGTCAACTGAAAACTATTAAATTCGGGTAAGTTTGACTTTAAAACGTTATTACGAGAAAAATATAGATCAAAAATTTAATTTTTTTCCATGCCCTAGATATTGAAGTCACCTATTTGGGAAAAAAAAAATGAGGAGAAAATGCAGTTTTTTTCTATTTATTTCTTGACGTCAACTGAATGTCACTTTTTCTTCAAATTTTTAGCATTTCAAAATTTGCTCTTAAATTGATAAAAAAATATCAAAACAATTTTTAAAAAAATCTAAAAAATTAGAGGAATAAACTTCAACAAGAGATCTACATTTTCTTAGTTTACATTGAATTTTGAAATTTAAAACATAAAGACCACTTTTATGTGGTCGAAGTTGAGGATTTTTTTTATGTTGGTCGATTCCTTTATAAAGTGTGACACAGGTTTGTACTTTTACCCAGGCTCAACCCTAAACCCTAACCCCTAAACTCTAAACCCAAGAAACCCTAAATCTCTATCTCTCTATCTTTATCATCCCTCTACCTCTCAATCTCTCAATAATACCCCTAAACCCTAAATTTGAGAAACTCTAAACACCTCTCTCTCTCACACAACCCCTAAACCCAAGCAACCCTAAACCTTTATCTCCCTGTCTCCCTGATCTCCCTATCTCTATCGTCCCACTACCTCTCAATCTCTCTACCTATGTCTCTGGCCATGTCCACCACTCTCTATCTCCCTATCTCACCCCTCAATGTCCTCTATATCTCCCTATCGGTCCTCTCTCCCTAAACCATAAACCTCCAAACCTTAACACCTGAATAATGCCCCTAAGCTCTAAAGACTAAGCCCTAGACTTGAGCAACCCTAAACCCCCAAACACCAAACCCCAATCACCTAAACCCTAAACCTCTATCTCCCTATCTCTCCCCTATCTCCCTATCTCTATCATCCCTCTACCTCTCAGCCTCTCTCCCTATGTCTTTGGACATGTCCCTCACTCTCTATCTGGAGAGAGAGAGAGAGAGAGAGAAACACACACACATAGAGGGAGAGGGAGAGGGAGAGGGATGGAGGGAGGGAGAGAGAGTTGTTTTAGTTCACCATAACACTAGCGTGTTATAACACGCTCACGTTATGTGAATGCACAAAACACGAGCGCATTATAATGTGTTCGCATTATGCGTTGCCTTGGTTATTTCCAAGCCTAAGGCTTGGATTTATCTTGGGCTTCCAACCCAAAGTCTTGGACTGTGTTTAGGACATTTAAAGACATGTTTTTCAAGATTGTAGCAAAAACCACATAATCTGGAGCATGCTCCCCATCAGGTTTGCACTTATTTCGATGAAAACTCAAAAAAAATACCACCATAATCTTAATCTCTCTATTAGATATCTAACCATATAATTTTTTTCACATTTTAATTTCTTTTGTTAGTGTATCCATTTTTTGTCAAAAACCAATGTCTAGTATTTTTGACCCTTTTTTTAACCATTCATCAAAATTTGAAATAAGTTACATTTTTAGAAACTAAACTCCATTCTACACGTATTAAAAAAAATAATTTTCAATTAGTTTTCAAAAAATTTAGGGGGAAGCATGCTCAGTTTTCTATTTTTCAGGATGTGTCCACTTTGAAAATTACTAAAAAATCAATTATTCATGAAAAATTATCAGAAAAATCAGGGATAAACTACATGGTGTTATCTAATTTCTCACCAAAGCGATTTTCGAAATACTAAAAAAAAGTTAACATTTTAGGGGGAGCACACCAAACGCTATGTTATGTTTTTTTGAGAAAAATAGGACCAATTTGTGTGCTCCCCCTTTTTGAACCCCTTAATCTCAACCATTTTTGGAAAAAATTAGTAGTTTAGAAACTAGATTCAGAGCACTAAAACTCTTGTTTTTGTTCCATCTTCAAATTTTGAGTGTATCTATCTTCAATTTCTCATCCAACATTGATGTTTCCTGATTTCAGAAGAAGAAAAAAATGTGGCAGCTTAAGACCCCCTTTTGGTCCCCCATCTTTGTGCACTTATCCATGAATAAAAATTTGCTTAAATCTTTCTCCTATTCTGATGAGTATTTTGATTTTTGTGAGCATTGTGTGTTTGGGAAACAAAACAAAGCATCTTTTCCTTTAGGAAGTAATAAGGCAAAGAGTAAATAAGAAATTATTCATACAAATGTTTTTGATATTATAAGGCGGCAAACCAGGGGCTGATCCCTCACAAAACAGAACCCAAAAAGGGAAAAAAAGGCTCACAAAACAAAATGAACCAGAACCACCATCGACAGCTTACATACAGCCAAAATACAGCAAAAAGATACTAACAGTAAAAAGCTAGCTAATAGAAAGCATAGAAAGACTAGGAAGGGATGTCCTCCTCTCCCTTAGAAAGAAAGTCTAGCATTTTGTCAAATTCTTTAACCCTGTCATTATCAACACCATGAATAAGAACCTCATGTTCCCTCAGCAGAGAGAGATTGGCCATAGCAGTCCTGCATAACATGCTAGTAATGAAATTGCCAAAAGCAAAGACTTTTTTCTAGGAACTCCACCCGCTCCTTCAGCTGAGACAGATCATCAGCACCATTTAATTCCTCAATATTGTCTTCCTCCCTACCATCTTGAGCATTATTACCTTCCTCTTGAAACAGATCAAGATCAACATAAACAATAGAGGGAATAGAGTGGGAATCTTTCCCAGTGTTATCAACAGTATCAGTCACCTCCACCTAAGTAGAAATATCTCCCACATCCACACAATCACAAATGGGGACAGAATTATGAACCCCTACATTATCTTCAATATCAAAGGCCTCCACAGGAATGTCCTACCCATCAATTTCTTCTTCACCACCGGAATCTTCAATAGCAATCTTCTGAACATCACTTTTGGGATCTTCCTCTTCATGGGTAGAGGTATCAGAATTGCTTTCAGAATAGTCAATAAGCTTCATCTTGGGAGCACGTTTGCCAGTAATGCGACCAAACCGCCTAACAACAGCAAATTTACCCTCTAGTTTAACTTTTTTGAAATTCCATGAGGGTCCCTCCCTACCCCGATTCTACTCATTCTGGGTCCCAGAAACCCCAATATCTTCTTTCAAAAGGTTAGACTCTGTGTCAACATCTGAAAGACATCTCTTAGATTTCAATTTAAATCTAGAAGGAGGGTTTTGAACATTCTTGGTAATAGACTTAGAAGTCCCAGAACAAGGATCACCTTCAGGAAGCCATTTAGGAGTAGCAAGACTAGTTTTCACAGAGTCAGTAGGGGTATCCTGACCAAAGTGCTGAAGAGAAGGAGGAGACAAAGCTAAGTGAAACTGGTATAATCTATGAATGAGCCCTTGATGTAAGGGAATAGGCTTCTCACCAGGCTTCTTTAGCAGAGTCTTCTTAACATGTTGAACAGAGTGCTCAAGAGAAGAAAGTAGGTAAAAAGGAAAACTAATAGTGGCATTCCTTCTGAAATGATTTAACAAGGGGAGATGATAGTGATAAAACCTAGTAAAATGGCCCTCAAGGGTGAAATACTTCATCACCATATATCATGATTTTTTGGGAAAATCTTGATATTTTGAGAGTTTCATTGATGATGTTTCAAGATATACATGGATTTATTTTGAGACATAAATATGAGGTTTTCACTAAGTTTAAGGAATTTAAAATCTTAGCAGAGAGTCAATCAAAACATAAGATAAAAGTATTAAGATCTGACAATGGAGGGAAATATTGTTCTAAGGAATTTGATAAGCTTTTCAAGAATGTAGGTATCATAAGGCAAAAGACTACTCCTTACACACCTAAACAAAATGGGGTTGTAGAAGGGATGAACTAAACTTTTAATGGAAAGATCTAGAGATCTAGAAGTATGTTAAGTGATCCACAATTGGATAAATATTTTAGGTCAAAATCTATGTGTACCACTTATTACTTGATTAACAAATCTCCTTGTAAGGCCTTGATTTGACACCTTATGAAGTGTGGATTGGTAATAACCCTTTTGTTTCACATTTAAGGGTTTTTTGTTATGAAGCTTTTGTTCATGTGCCTAAAGAAAAGCATTCTAAGTTGGATTCAAAGTACAGAAATACATCTTCATTAGATATGGTGAGAATGTTAAAGGTTATAAGCTTTGGAATTCTCTAACCAACAAAGTTGTATATTCTAGAGATGTGATTTTCAGGGAACTTAGAGCTATTCCTAATCCTAAACAGACAAAAGATAAAGAAGGGAAAAAGATGGTGTATTTTGATTTGAAGCAAGAAGATGCACATAAGGAAGAACAAAATGATGGATTTTAGGATGGAGAGGAAAAAGAGGGTTCAAGTGAGAGTTCTAAGTAGGATGACTCTAAGATTATAGAAGAGGTTGAGCATGCAAAAGAACAAGAGGAAGAATCCTTTACTTCACCCTTGAGAAGGTCCACAAGACAACAGGATCTAGATAGTTGATAGGTATAGCCCACCATGTTTCCATTATGTGTTTTCTAAGTTATTAAGTACTAACGATGAACCTAGATCCTACAAGGAAGATTTTCTTGCAGATGATAATGAGTCTTAGAAACAAGCCATGCAGGAGGAGATGATGGCTTTAGACACTTTTGATACCTAGGATCTTATTCATTTTCCCAAAGGAAGGAAGGCCATTAGACTTAAGTGAGTCTACAAGAAGAAATTTGGAGTAGACAGTTCATTGGAAAAGTATAAGGCTAGACTAGTAGCCAAGGGCTACTCCCAGAGAGAGGGAGTTAATTTTGGTGAAATATTTTTTCTTGTTGCTAAATTATCTTCTATTAGATTTCTTTTATCTAGAGTTGCTTCTTATGATTTTCAAATTGAGCAAATGGATGCTAAGACTATATTTTTACATGAAGATCTGGAAGAGGAAATTATGTGCAACAACCTAAAGGTTTTGAGGTAAAAGGAAAAGAACACTTGGTTTGTAGATTAAAATGGTCTTTTTATGGTTTGAAACAATCACCCTAGATGTGGTATCAAAAATTTGATTCTTTTATGTTGAAATTGGGTTTTGTGAGAAACGAAGAGGATTATTGTGTTTATATTAGATGTATTGATGATCATATACTAATTGTAGCCTTGTATGTGGATGACGTATTTTGTGGTAACACCAAGGGTATGATGAGTGAGCTAAAAGCTCAACTTTCAAGTGCATTTGAGATGAAGGATCCAGGGACAGAAAGGTACATATTGGGAATGGAAATCATGAGAGATCATGAGAACAGAAAGTTTTGGTTGCCACAAAGGAAGTATGTGAATACTATTTTGCATAAATTTAATATGTAGGACTGTAAGCTAGTTAGAAGTCCTCTACTAGTTGGAACTAATCTTACATTAGATTTATGTCCATAGTGTGAAGACAATTTTGAGGGTATGCCTAACATTCCATATGCTAGTGCAATAAGAAGTTTGATGTATGCAATGGTTTGCACTAGGCCAAATAGTGTCCAAGAAATGGGAATATTAAGCAGGTTTATGTCTAACCCTGATAGAGAGCATTGGAAATATGTGAAGAGGGTGTAAGATATTTGTGTGGTACTTTTGATTATGTTTTGGTTTATTATAGTAATAATAGTGGGGATGAGACATTAGACATATAGGGTTTTGTTGATTAGATTGGACAGTTGACTTGGATAGTCAAAGGTCCACTAGTGGGTATGTATTTACTCTATTTGAAGAAGTTGTGAGCTGGATGAGTAAGAGGCATCCCACATTTGTTTTATCCACCACTAAAATAGAGTATATATTGCTACTACCCATGTCTCTAAGGAGGCGGTTTAGTTGTAAAGATTTGTATAGGTATTGGTTTTGATTGTAGGATAATTCAAATTGCTTTTCATAGCTAGAGTGCAATCTATTTAGCTAAGTATCGTATGTATCATGCTCAAATTAAGCATGTGGATGTTCAATATCACTTTGTTCAAGAAATGGTTGCAAATGGACAGATTGAGTTGGAGAAGGTTGACACTCAAGAGAATGTTGTAGATTATCTTACCAAACCTGTGAGCATAGAAAAGTTCACTTGGTGCAAAGAGGTCATGGGCCTTGTTTCTTGTACTTAGTTGATTTATGTTTTTTAATAGATGTATTTACAATGTATGGTGTCAAGTGGGAGAATGTTAGGATTAAGGTTCCATCAACCTTGTAAATCTGATATATTTAATTACTTCTAACATTATTTGTAAATGCATTCCATAAGGGATTTAGGTTCCAATGATTGTAGTAATTATTTATTGTGGTGATGGTAATTTATGTTATTTTATCTCAGGATAGTAAATAGGTAAATGTGGAGCATCCAAGTTTATTAATGGTTCATGATAGGTATAAGAGCATCTACTAACATTAGTGCCTTACATGTTGTAAGGAATCAGCTATAATTCGACCGTTATCACAAAGCATCTTATGACAACCTATAAGAAGGTGTGATTTTTAGCCTGTTGTTGACTTTCCAAAAGGTGGGAATGGGATTTTGTCTATCTTGGGTGTAATATTTAGTAAGTTGGTTTTATAACATCTATAAGAGGCTAATAATAGTCTAATTGTGGGATTCCAAAGATAGGGCGTTGAATATTCCCAAGTTTAAGTGTCATGTTTGAGAAACTTCTTCTATAAGCTAACATTTCTATTTAATAGAAGCTTGTGAAGTGTAGAATATGAGTTGAATGGTTAATAGGTGCACATTTGCAATCAGATTGGATGCAAGATTGAAGGAAGTGATTGTATTGTAATCTCTTTTTGATGATAATACAAACTTGTCCTCTTTTTTGTTGGATTTTTTTTGAAAGGGTTTCTGGTGCAATCACAGTGGGAGGGTTCATAGAATGAACTATCTAGACCATGCAAAAAGATTAAACACAATGGAAACAACTCAAAGTTATGAAACAAATGTAGATCTAGTCATTCAGTATATCATAGAATTCAAATACAGATCGGTCGGCAACATGCAGGCTTACAATTGGGCTCACAGGCCTGATTACAGAATATCAGAATATGCACAAGATATAGCTTTGAAGTCCCCTCACAAAAGAGCTAAACTATCAGGTATCACTATTATCATGAACTTGATAACTACTTTCTTAGAGATCTAATACATCAATTTATATCATCTCTGGAACAATAGATTCCTCCGCATCGGCCAAGGAAGGTCACAAACTCCAATGAAGAGATGTAACGTGTGTACATGGATAGGTAGGGCCTAAACATGTAGAACACCTCTGCAAATGGATGGAATGATGTGTGGATTTTGGGGAAGGTTAGTCATGAACCAAACAACATTAAATGATGTGTAATTAGGCTCCACCAGTCGAGGAATACTCTGCAAGTCTTCTCCTTTAGCTGATTGTCTAAGACTATTAGGATACTCTGTTTTGAGAAAACAGTCGATCTTCTAGTAGTGATATCTTTCCGGTAACTTAACCAATTTCTATGAGATTCAGATATGTTGTAGATGAATGAATCTAGATGCCAAGTCCAGCTCCGCAAGATCTGAAATGCAACTACGGTAGAATGCAGACCAAAATACAGAAACTACGACTGACTGAACTGAACTAGAAAATGAAAAGAAACAAACTGAACTACAAACTAACTGAAATGCAAATGTTTTTGGTTGATGTAAGATTACTCTTGAACTAGGGATTCTTCTGCATCAGACATCCGGGGTTATTGAAAAAGTGAGTCCCTCACTTTGCTAGGGCTAGAGGAGAACCAAGACGGTCCACCTCAACCTAAGAAATCCATGATGAATCTTCTTCCAGTCTACCTTTCCACTTCACAAGGTATTCTTTGTATTGTCTTCCTCTGGTGCTACATCAAATGCTACTATCCAAAATGTCCTCAATCTACTCCAGTGCTTGTTGTGGTAACTGCTTCTTCAAGTCTTCTACCATGCTATCACTGAACTCTGCTTCATGATACTAGTATAGGTCTACAATATTAAAAATAGGTGATCTACCCAATGTCTCTGATAACTCTACTTCATATGCATTTCCTAAATCAAATTTCGTGAGTATCCTACAAGGTCCAAACTTCTTCATCTTCAACTTGTTATATGTTCCAACTGGAAATCTTTCTTTTCTCAAGTATACCATCACTTCATCTCCCACTACAAATTCCTTATGTCTTCTCTTCTCATTGGCTTGCTCCTCACATTTGTTGTTCATGTCTTCCAAATGCTTCTTAACCTGATTATGCACTGTCTTCATGTGATCTATAAATTCTTCTACTTCTACACTTCTCTTTTCTATCATACCTATATCTCTCAATTCTGTAACTCCTCTAGGGCTTACTCTGGTAACAATCTCAAAAGGTGTTCTTCCGGTACTCCTATTCACTGAATTATTGTTTACAAATTCTTCTTGTGAGAAAATCAAATCCCAACTTCCTATCATCTCTCCAACCAAACATCTCAACAAGTTTCCCAAACTCCTATTCACTACCTCTATCTATCCATCAGTCTGTGGATGAAATGTTGAACTAAACTTAAGTCTATCTTCATCTTCTTCCAAAGGGTCTTCCAAAAATATCCAAGGAATCTAGCATCTCTGTCTAAAATTATACTCTTAGGTATTCCATGCAATCTCACAATCTCTTTGAGAAATAGGTCTACTACATGTACTGCATCAGTTGTCTTCTTACAAGGTATGAAATGAGCCATCTTTGAAAATTTGTCTACCACTACAAATATAGAATCATGTCCTCTCTGTGTCTAAGGCAATCCCCTTACAAAATCCATACTTATGTCTTCCCAAGTTCTCTCCGATACAGTCAAAGGTTTATATAATCCAGTATTCTGACTACTCCCTTTTGCAACTTGACAAACTCTACAACTCTGCACAAACTTCCTAACATCCTTATTTATCTGAGGCCAAAAATAATTTTCAATCACCAAAGCCACTGTCTTATCAATACCAAAATGTCTTGCCAATCTGCCACTATGTTTCTCCTTGATCAAATTATCTCTCATTGAACTTCTAGGTATGCACAACTGACTTCCTTTAAACAACATATCTTCCTGAATGAAATAATCCAACCACTTACTCCTATCTATCACAACAGGTTTCTTACATGGTGTCCATCTACAAAATCAGTGTCTCCCTCATACAAGTTCTTCAATTCATCAAAGCCTATCACTTCAACTCTCATCTCTGTCAACAAATTTCTTCTCCTACTCAATGCATCAGCAACTTTGTTTGATTTACCACTCCTATGCTTCAATACAAATGTATAAATCTGCATGAACTCTACCCATCTCATATGTCTCTAATATCTTACCTTGACTGTTCAAATATTGCAAAGCTTGATGATCTGTATACAACACAAATTCCTTAGGCAACAAATAATGTCTCCACTTCTTCAGGGCTGGAATTATGGCATAGAATTGTTGATCATAAACTGAATATCTTCTCCTTGCATCATTCAACTTCTCACTGAAATATGCTACAAGTCTACCATCTTGACTTAATACTGCTCCAATTGCATTTCCACTTGCATCACAATCAACTTGAAATACCTTATTGAAATTCAGTAATGCTAAAACAGGTTGCTCTATCACTTTCTGCTTCAATAGTTCAAAACTTTTATCTGCTCCTGACGTCCACTTAAAGTCATTTCTGTCACCTCTCATTGTCTCTATCATAGGGTTACATACTGAACTGAAATTTCTGATGAACTTCTGGTAGAAACTAGCTAATCCATGAAATGATTTGACCTCTTCAATGCTTTTCGATGTAGGCCATTCAACAATTGCTCTTATTTTATCAGGGTCCATCTTCAATCCTTCGGCAGAAATCACAAATACAAAATATACCAATTCTTCCTTCATGAAACTACACTTCTTGATGTTTATCAACAATTTCTCTTCTCTCAACCTCTATAAAACTTGTCTAATATGCCACAAATGTTCTTCTTTTGTCTTACTAAAAATCAGAATTGTTGGAATTAAGCAGGACAACTAAGAGGGGGGTGAATCAATTGTCCTAAAATTTAACCTTTTCTTCCTTTTAATCTTCTTTCACAATTTGCAAATTGATTAATGATGTAAACATTAAAGCATGAAACAACATCACATAAGCAGAAACATAATCAATACATTTGACACCAAGATTTTGACGTGGAAACTCAGTTAAGGGAAAAACCACGGTGGGTGTTAGCCCACAAGATTCGTACCCTGTTAAAAGTACTTAAAAAGAATGGGAAGGCACTTGCCTTCAGGCTCACTGCTCAAAAGAGAGGGTCACTGCCTATAAGAAATTTTAGTTTAACATAGAAAGAATTAACTGAGAAATAGCATCTACTTCATGCCTGGTTCAGTTTCATTGAATGCTCATAAAACTTTTGTTCTGGTTCCAAACTCTTCTTCACTAACTCTTCACTCTATTCTACTTTTGTTCTTTTGCTCCTCCTCTTCTTTGTTCTGCTCCTGATCCTTTCTTTGGATTTATTATTTTCACTCAAGGATGATTTTCCACGACTCAACTACACTCCTTTATATGCTTCATCAACCTTGGAATAAACATCAAGGTCGGCACACCAAACATCTTACTTAATGTGAATCACTAAGCTGTCATCCAAATATAGCTAAGACTTGAATCTTCTTTCAGTAACATGCCACGCTCTAGAGAATTGCTTTTGGAACATCTGCAATATGCTTGAATCATCTAGTCTATCAGGACTGGGAAGAACAGCAACACCAAGAAGGAAATCTTCACCAACAAGCTCAAACTTCAATGCGAACCTCCAACATAGCAGTCACACTATCCAGAGACCTCCACTAGCACAATGAATTCAACAAAAACATCTGCACTCCTCCAAATCATCAGAATCACTTGCATCTTCATCTGGAAACTCAAGAATACTATCTGCCATGACTGTCATCTTAGAAAGATTGCTTGCGAACCTCCAAGCCACAAACCACTTGAATAGATGATACATACTGACTTCCCAAACAGGTCTCTAGATCCACAGATCATTATTTGACATACCTAGAAAGATCTAGACCACTTCTCTATCGCTCTGTCTCTTCTGAATACTACAAAACTGGTTCTACTCAGATGGCCATAGTTTCCTCAAATATTCATGTGGACTTCTCAAATCTTGACTGGAGCTACTCCACACAATCCTCTATATTGTCGTATGATCTGTATCCATTGATCTTTATTAATTTTCTCAATATCCTCAACATTCCAGTCTTCTAGTCAGGTAACAAGATAGGATATAGTTGACACCAATGGCAACAAGAATATGTTGACATCAATGACAACACTGATTAGGCACATATTTGCAACAATCTCCCCCTTTGTCATTGATGGCAACATATGATGTGAAAAACTGATTCAACCATCTAGACAAGAGCTTCTCCCCCTTTCTCTTATCACTTCTATAACCACTATCTTCACTGCTCCCCCTTTCACCAGCAACAAGTTTTTCACATGACTTCTCTCCCCCTTTGACATCAATGGCAAAGGGCACATATTTGTAGTCTTTTCTCCTTAGTTTTGTTTCAGACCAAACTCAAAAGTTGCATGCAGACTACTCCCCCTGAGTAGTGCTTCCTTAACATCAATCCGGATCACAAGATATGATTGTGAATTCCACCAGACTGATGCACTCTAGTGCATCTTAATTCTGATTAGGAGGGGTAATAACCCCTAACTTCTCTCTAAGATACTCAAAAGTATCCTTGGGAAGAGGCTTAGTGAAAATATCCGCAATCTGATCCTTTGAAGATACAAACTCCAACTTGACTTCATTCTCATTTACTTTCTCTCTCAAAAAATGAAACTTGATGGATATGTGCTTTGTCTTTGAATGCAACACCAGATTCTTTGATATGTTAATTGCACTTGAATTATCACAGAAGATTGTAATAGACTCCTCAAATACCACTCTGATATCTTTCAACATTTGCTTCATCCACAAAACTTGAGTGCAATTACTTGTTGCAGCTATGTACTCTACCTCTACAGTAGACAAAGATATTTCCTCTTGCTTTTTGCTCAACCAAGAAACCAATCTATTTCCCAAGAAAAATGCACCACCACTAGTACTTTTCTTGCCATCCACATCTCCTACCCAATCAGCATTTGTATATGCATGAAGAGTGAAGTCATTATCCTTTGGATACCATAATCCATAGTCAATTGTCCCCTTGAGATATCTAAAAATTCTCTTGACTGCCATAACATGGGAATCTCTAGGATCAACTTGAAACCTAGCAACAAGCCCAACTGCATTCATGATATCAAGTCTGGTCTGAGTCAGATAGAGCAGTCCTCCAATCATTGATCTATACCTTTTCTGATTTGCCTTAGGGGATTGTAAAAGCACAAAGTTGTGTCACACTGTTATAAAAGAAATGACCAACACTGATCCAACTTCTAAACTTGAATCACTAAAAAATGATATGTATGTTTTGAATTTTGAAATAATGTAAACTAATAAAATATTTATTTTTTAGTATATTTTATATTTGTATTTTTTTGAAAAAATTAAAAAATTATTTGAATATATTTTTTAATAAATTGACACTATAATTTAGTTGCTAATAAAATGCTGAAAAATGAAGTTACATGAGACGTCAATCTTTATATAGTAATTTTTTTTTTATTCAACTTTTTTGTCTGTATTTATAACTTGAAACTTTAGTGCATGGATATATTTTTTTCTAATTTGGATAAATATATATTTTTAAATAAATATTCAAATGTGTGTGTATTAAAACATAGTTGTTTCCATTCGACGTCAACTTTCATATTAACTATTTATCTAAAATAGAAAAAAAATTATACCATCTTGATATAGATTCTTTTATCTAGAGCATCATATTTTTTTCAATTTTTTTAATAAGTTTTACTATTTTTCCTTGACATGGTAATCGACCTAATATTTTATGATGATAACCTACTTTTAGTAAAAAGAAAAAGGAAAATATAAATAATAATTAAAGTATATATATATATATATATATATATATATATATATATTTGAAAACTAAACTTATAGATCTACAAAAGGGTATTTTTTATATTTTTTAAAAATATTATTTACACGAGTAGAAATTGTTGAAATATCAATTTTTTCAAATAATTTTATTTTTTTGGTAAATTGGCCTCATTGTGGTGCTACATATGTATTTAGCCAACAGTTTTAGTTGGAAAAGTTGTGGACATATCTAACTTAGCTACAATGAATCTTAAAAGATCATATGTTTGACCAAAATTGATTTTTAGTTAGAAATACTTAAATTCACTTGTGTTGATAAGTTGGCTGAAAGTGTGACACAACTTTGTGCTTTTACAGAGTCATCATCTTTACTTAACTTACATCCAGTTACCATGGGTGTACCCACTTTCTTTGAATCTTCCATCCCAAACTTTTTCAACAATTCTCTCACATACTTGGATTGAGATATAAAGATACCTTTATCTGACTGAGTGATTTGCAGACCTAAGAAGAAATTCATTTCACCAAATATGGACATCTCAAATTCACTTTGCATCTGATCAGCAAATGTTTTACACATACTTTCGTTCCCACCAAAAATGATATTATCAACAAATACCTCAACAATTAGAATGTGTTCATGATCAATCTTGAAGTAAAGATTACTGTCAGCAATGCCTTTGTTGAATCCTAGCTTTAGCAAATACTTATCCAATCTTGCATACCAGGCTCTTGGAGCTTGTTTCAGTCCATATAGTGCTTTCCTCAATCTGCAGACCATATCTTTCTGATCAGACAACTGAAATCCGTTTGGTTTTTCAATGTAGACTTCTTCTTACAACTCTATGTTTAGAAAAGATGACTTGGCATCCATCTGATATACCTTGAAATCTTTATAAGCAGCAAATACAAGAAATAATTTGGTTGCTTCTATTCTTTCCACTGGAGAAAAAGCTTCTTCAAAATTAATTCCTTCCAGTTGAGAATATCCCTTGCATACCAACCTTGCTTTGTTTCTTACAACTTCACCATCTTCATTTAGTTTATTCCGAAAGACCCACTTGGTTTCAATCACATTTTTGTCTTCAGGTCTAAGAACAAGATCCCAAGTGTGATTCTTTTCAATTTGCATTAGTTCTTCTTCCATTGCTTTTATCCAGTTTTCATCATTGCAGGCTTCCCTTACAGATTTTGGTTCAATCTTTGAAATCAAACAAATCTCTTCTTGTTCTTCAGCAATTCTTCTCCTAGTTTGAACACCTTCATTTATATCTCCTATGATCTGATCTTCAGGATGGTTCAGTCTTACATACCTCAGAGTTTTGGGATTCGCTTGAATTTCTATTTCTTGAACTTGTTCCTTAACTTTTGCATTATCCTCTAGATTTTCTGGATCAAATTGAATATGTCTAAGTTTGAACTTGTCTTCCTTGATTTTGACTTTCATCTTGATCATCTGATTCATATCCGCAAGACCTGGAATGTCTTTCTTTGCTCTCATCAACTCTAATATTTGCACTCTCAACAATCTTTTTCAATCTTTTGTTAAAGCATCGGTATGCCTTGCTTTGAGTAGAGTAACCTAGAAATATCCCTTCATCACTTCTTGCTTCAAACTTGCCTAGATCCTCATCTCTTTTGATATAGCACTTACTACTAGAAACTCTGAAATACTTTACAGTAGGAGCATGACCAAACCATAGTTCATAAGGGGTCTTACCAGAATTACCTTTGATCTGCACCCAGTTAAGAGTGTAGACAGCAGTACTCACAGCTTCTCTCCAATAGACTAGTGGAACATTTGCTTCCATCATCATGGTCCTAGCAGCTTCTTGAATGGTCTAATTTTTTCTTTCCACAACTCCATTCTGTTGAGGAGTTCTAAGAGCAAATAACTATCTTTTTATTCCTTGCTTCTCACAAAATGAATCAAACTCACCGGAGGTAAATTCTCCACCTCTGTTGGATCTCAGACACTTTATTTTCACACCAATCTCATTCTCCACAATGACATTGAACACTTTGAATTTGTCAAGAGCTTCTGATTTTTCTTTCAAGAAGGTTACCCACATCATCCGGGAGTAATCATCAATCAGCAACATGAAATATTTGTCTCCTGGTATACTTCTAATTCTAGCAGGACCACAAAGATCAGTATGCACAAGTTCCAACAATCCACTTGATGACTGTTCTTTACTCTTGAATGAAATTCTATTCTGTTTACCCAGTTGACATTCTCTACACATGCTATCAGTAGGTTTCACAAGTCTTGGAAGATCTCTTATAGCCTGAGTGGAACTTATCTTAACAATGTTATCAAAATTCACATGACACATTCTCTTATGCCAGAGCCACCTTTGATCCACATGAGCAATCAAGCATCTTTTACCAGAACTACTTAAATGAAAGATGTTACCTCTAGTCTGAGTACCGGATGCAATTTGAGTTTCAGAGCTTTCCAAGATTCTGCATTTCCCATCCTTGAATCTAAGATCATAACCCTTTTCAACCAACTGTCTAACACTAAGAAGATTATGCTTCAATCCTTCCACATACAAAACATCATTAGTGTTATTCTTACCATCAAAAGAGATGGATCCTTTGCCACAGATTCTACCAGCTGAGTTGTTTCCAAATTTCACAAATCCACCTTCATATTTTTCAAAGCTTACAAACTTACTTTATCCCCAATCATATGATGAGAACATCCACTATCAATCACCCATTCATCAACAACTTGAGTAGCCAAGGCACTTTCCACATTTGTACAGCTAGCAAATTCAGTAGACACTAGATTTTCTTCTTTGATAGCAATGAACACCCACTCATTTTCTCCATGATCAGATTCATCATCTGTGACTCCTTCTCTAGCTTCTTGAACATAGTAACAATTCTTCTGACTTTTATCTATGTTAGGGTTTGGCTTTGAAAAATTTTCTGGACATCTTGAGGCAAAATGACCAATCTTATTACAAGCAAAACATTTGAATGGCAACTTTCCTTCATACTTACCGGATCCTCTTGGCATTCTTCTAGCTTCAAGTTCTGTAGACTCAATTTCATCGCTTTCAAGATCCTTCCTTTCCTTAGCAAATCTGTTTGATCTTCCTAAAGAGCTTTCACCTGGATCATATCTTTGCTTCCTATGAACACTATCTTTGAATGCAGATTCAAACTTAGGAAGAGAATCACCAAACTCACTTAATTCAAAAGCTAAAATTTTGCCAATCAGCTGATCTCTTGTAACTTTTGAGATAGTCCTAATCTCCTCTATAGCAACAACTTTATGTTTGTATGAATCAAGTAAAGATCTGATCACTTTTGCCAAAAAAATTTATTCATCCAAAGTTCCACCAGCACACCTGGTACCACACACAAGTTCATTTATCTTTTGCGTGTAGATTGTGATGTTTTCATCTTCACTTATCCTCAGATTTTCAAATTTTCCTCTCAGACTTTATAGCTTGGCACATTTGACATATTCATTGCCTTCATAAAGATTCTCCAACTTCTTCCAGATTTGATGAGTAGTTTTTAGTCCAAAGACATTTGTCATTTCTGAATCAGTTAGGGCACTCAACAAGGCTTCTTTAGCTCGAAGGTTGTTTTCAACATTTTTGATTTCATCTGGAGTTGAAGGATTTTCCAGAGGAGTATGCTCATCCTTAGTTATCACTCAATAAGCACTGCCCATGCATTGCAAATGGCACTCCATGCGATCCTTCCAAACAGAGTAATTTGTTCCATCAAATCTCAAACTATCCTTCTTGTAGGTCGACATATTGGATCTCAAGCAGTCAAGCTTTTTTTAGAGGAACCGGCTCTGATACCAATTGTTGGGATTAGACCAGACAACTGAGAGGGGGGGTGAATCAGTTGTCCCAAGATTTAACCTTTTCTTCCTTTTAATCTTCTTTCACAATTTGCAAATTGATTAATGATGTAAACATTAAAGCATGAAACAACATTACATAAGTAGAAACATAATCAATACATTTGACACCAAGATTTTGACATGTAAACCTAGTTAAGGGAAAAACCACGGTGGGTGTTAGCCCACAAGATTCATACCCTGTTAAAATTAATTAAAAAGAATGGGAAGGCACTTGCCTTCGAGCCCATTGCTCAAAAGAGAGACTCGCTACCTACAAGAAATTTTAGTTTAACATAGAAAGAATTAACTGAGAAATAGCATCTACTTCATGCCTGGTTCAGTTTCATTGAATCCTCATCAAACTTCTGTTCTGCTTCCAAACTCTTCTTCACTAACTCTTCACTCTATTCTTCTTTTGTTCTTCTACTCCTCTTCTTTGTTTTGCTCCTGATCCTTTCTTCAGATTTATTATTTTCACTCAAGGATGATTTTCCACTACTCAACTACACTCCTTTATATGCTTCATCAACCTTGGAATAAACATCAAGGTCGGCACACCAAACATCTTACTTAATGTGAATCACTAAGCTATCATCCAAATATAGCTAAGACTTGAATCTTCTTTCAGCAACATGTCACGCTCCAAAGAATTGCTTCTGGAACATCCACAATATGCTTGAATCATTTGGTCTACCAAGAATGGGAAGAACAACAACACCAAGAAGGAAATCTTCACCAACAAGCTCAAACTTCAATGCGAACCTCCAACACAGTAGTCACATGATCCAGAGACCTCCACTAGCACAATGAATTCAACAAAAACATCTGCACTCCTCCAAATCATCAGAATCACTTGCATCTTCCTCCGGAACCTCAAGAATACTATCTTCCATGACTATCATCTTAGAAAGATTTCTTACGGACCTCCAAACCACGAACCACTTGAATGGATGATACATACTAACATCCCAAACATGCCTCTAGATCTGCAGATCATTATTTGACATATCAAGAAAGATTCGGACCACTTCTTTGTCACTCTGTCTCTTCTGAATACTGCAAAACTGGTTCTACTCAGATGGCCATAGTTTCTTCAAATCTTCATGTAGACCCTCAAATCCTAGCTGGAGCTACTTCACACAATCCTCTATACTATTCTATGATCCGCATCCATTGATCTTTATTAATTTTCTCAATATCCTCAACATTCCAGTCTTCTAGTCAGGCAACAAGATAGGATACAGTTGACACCAATGGCAACAAGAATATGTTGACATCAATGACAACACCGATTAGGCACATATTTGCAACAAGAATGTCATCCAAATATACAATAACAAACTTACCCAAGAATTTCTTCAAGACTTCTTTCATCAATCTCATGAAAGTACTCGGTGCATTTGTCAATCCAAAAGGCATCACTAACCATTCATACAATCCTTCATTTGTTTTAAAAGCAGTCTTCCATTCATCTCCTTCTCTGATTCTGATCTGATGGTATCCACTCTTCAAGTCTATCTTTGTGAAATATCTTGCTCCACTCAAATAGTCCATGATATCATCCATCTTAGGTAAAGGAAATCTATACTTAACTGTGATCTTGTTTATTGCTCTAGAGTCTATACACATTCTCCATTCTCCATCTTTCTTAGGTGCTAGCACTGCAGGTATTGTACAAGGACTCAAACTTTCTCTGATCAAACCTTTCCTCAACAATTCTTGTATCTGCCTATGCAATTCCTCATTCTCTGTCGGTGTCATTCTATGTGTTGCGTTATTAGGCAAACTAGCTCCTGGTATAAGATCCATGTGATGACTAATACTCCTTATAGGGGGCAATCCTTCAGGTACATTATCTGATATGATGTCTTCATACTCTATCAGCAACTCTATTATCTCCTCTAGTTGTGGTTCTTTAGTCTCTTTCTTCAAAATTTTAGGATTCTTAGGAATCAAAGCATAACACATATTCTCATGTCTCAAACCATCTACAAATTTTCTTCCATCTACCAAATAGATTCTAGCATTCCCACATACTTCACTCTTAGGATCATCCTCCAAAGGAATCAAGATAATTCTCTTCCCATTTGATGTTATAGTGTATGTATTCTTCCTCCCATCATGTATAGCTTTTCTATCATACTGCCAAGGTCTACCCAACAAAATATGGCATACATCCATAGGCATAATATCACACAAGACTTCATCATCATAAGATCCAATATGAAATTTCACCAAACATTGTTCACTCACCAGTACCTTATGATCATCCTAAATCCATGCTATCTGATAAGGCTTAGGGTGTTTCAATCTTTCCAACTTTAGCTTAGTCACCATCTCCTCTGAAACTAGGTTATCTGAACTACCAATATCAATAACTTTACAACATTTACCTCCTGATTTGCATCTGGTTTTGAACAAAATTTTCCTTTGTGGTTGTTCTTCATTTGTCTCTACTTGAAATAGTGCTCTCCTCATCACAATTGATTCTCCCTTCTCTGGTTTGCCAACTGAACTGGGTGATCCAATAGGTTCTTCTTCAACATAGTTTGCTCTTCCACTGTTCTTTGTTCTCTTGCTTGTACTCCCTTGATTACATTCAAATGCTCTATGTCCTTCACCTCCACACTTAAAACAAGTTCCTCTGAATGTTCTCCTATTAGTTCCTCTTCCTTCTCCTCTGTATCCTTCATTCTGGTATGCACTAGGGTTTCCTCTCCAGTAGAAGTTTTTGTCATCTCTTTGGTATGCATTATTATCTTTGTCTTTCTTGAATGTGTTCTCCTGTCTGTTCTGCTCCGCAAATGATCTCTCACCTCTGGAAAATGTTCTACCTCTCTGAAATTTACCTCCTCTACCTCTTTGTCTCTGATCATGTCTCTTATTCAACTTTTCTTCAACTTTCAAGGCAAACTGATATGCTTCCTCCAAAGATGGCATCCTCATCAGACTTAGTTCTTCTTGAATGTTCAATCTCAATCCATATAAGTATCTAGCCACTTTCTCCTTGCTTGCTTCACTATGTCATGTCCTTACGATCATCTTATGAAATTCTTCAAGAAACTCCTTCACAAATTTTTACTTTTGTCTCAGGTTCTGCAATCGTTTCAACATCTCCAACTCATAGTCAGCAGGTATGAACTAATTCTTCAATTTTGTCACCATCCTGTCCCACTTTGTAATCTTTTCTTTTCCTCTTCTGTTCATGTCCAACAGAACTTCTTTCCACCATATAGCAGCATGTCCTTTCAACTTTGTCTTTACAAATTTCACTTTCTCTGGATCTTCAACTTCTTCATACTCAAAGTATTAGGTCATCCCACAATAATGGGTTACACTTTTTGGCCAAACTTGACATTGAAATCAACACTTTGAATTAAATCTTCATTTTTTGACACCTATAGCCGCTAAACCGTTAAGAATTTGAAGATGATGCGAACTAGTGATTTGTGAGATTTTGTTTGTAGATTCTAAATATATATATTTTTTAAAAATTTGGAGTTAAATTGTAAAAAAATTGCGTCTCCTTTGATAACAAGGTTTTAATAGTAAACAACATTTTTTTAAAGTGATGTGTATTCTGCAGCACATAATTTTTTTTCTACAAAGGATAAAATTATGATTCTTTTAAATTTAGATTGGTAACACCGATATATAGGGCATGCATTTGGTTTCATAATGTTTTGTTGAATAATTTTTTTTTAAATTAAGTTTTGAAGTCAAACCAATTATAATTTAGACATAGGCGTATTCCGTAAAACAACTTTTTCTATTGTATCAAAATTTAATTTAATTTTTTTTTGTTGAAACAAGGACATCAATACCTAGGGCATAGATATTTTTCAAAAAAAAATTCACTAATTTACTAATTTTCCATGTGTGTAGAATAGAGAACGTGATGTTTGGTGAAAAACCTACATTCACAAGAAATAAAAAATAACTATAATAATCAAATTAAATATATTTAAAATTATACTTTTTGGGAAGCTTATAATAAGGACTACATACTCACAAAACATAAATTTTAAATGAATTCATTTGATCCCCCAAAAGGTAAATCAAAAGTGGTTTTTTATCAGCATTTTGATAGGTGTAGAGGAGAGTCCATTATAGGTATGGTTTAAAACTAGCGGGGTTCTATCTAATGGGGTTTGAATCTAAGGGGGTTTAATCAAACCCTCTTCAATTAAAATCTTTTAAATGGAACCTTTCAAGGCTTAAATTATTATATTTTCTAAAAATATGTGATTTCAGCAAAAACTAGGATGTCCCAAAAAATGTAACCCATTATTGTGGCAACACCCTATTCTTCCATGTCATGTATCCAATCAATCAATTCTTCAGGGTTCAAATTACCAGTATAGTTAGGTACATCCACTCTAGGTCTCTTTCTAATCTTTGAAATAGCTCGCAACATCTTGACTTGATCTGATTCTTCTTCTTCATCACCTCCTAGGGTTTTGCCAATTTGTTCAACAGATTGAAATTCTTCTTCATCATCACTTTCAACATTAGGTCTCGGTGTCAATCCTCTTTGCCTATCTTCTTCGACAGCATCCAATCGAATTCTCATTATTTTCATCATCTCCATCATCTCATCCATTCTACCAGCCATTGTTCGAACAACAGCAACTCTCCTCGGCGGCATTCTTCCTAGGATCAAGTGCAAACTACCTCAAGTTCAGGCTACAAGGTGACAACTGCCTCACAATCGGCAATCAGTTGTGACACAAGTAACCTGCCTCAATTCGGTGATTTGTCCACAACAAGATCTTACAGAATGCCAACTTCACTCAATTCACTCCCAAAGATTCAAACTTTTGCTCTAATACCACTTGGTGCAGTCACGGTGGGTGGGTTCACAGAATGAATTGTCTAGACCGTGCAACAAGAGTAGACACAATAGAAACAACTCAAAGTTATGAAACAAATGTAGATCTAGTCGTTCAATATATCATAGAATTCAAATATAGATCAGTCGGCAACATGCAGGTTTACAATTGGGCACACAGGCATGATTACAGAATATCAGAATATGCACAAGATATAGCTTTGAAGTCCCCTCACAAAAGAGCTAAACTATCAACTATCACTATTATCATGAACTTGATAACTACTTTCCAAGAGATCTAATACATCAATATATATCATCTCTGGAACAATATATTCCTCCGCATCATCCAAGGAAGGTCACAAACTCTAATGAAGAGTTGTAACATGTGTACACAGATAGGTCGGGCCTAAACATGTAGAACACCTCTGCAAATGCATGGAATGATGTGTGGATCTTGGGGAAGGTTGGCCACGAACCAAACAACATTGAATGATGTACAATTAGGCTCCAGCAGTCGAGGAATGCTCTGCAAGTCTTCTCCTTTAGCTGATTGTCTAAGACTGTTAGGATGCTCTATTCTGAGAAAATAGTCGATCTTCTAGTAGCGATATCTTTCCGGTAACTTAACCAAATCCTCTGATATTTGGATATATTGCAGATGAATGTATCTAGTTGCTAAGTCCAGCTCCGCAAGATTTGAAATACAACTACAGTACGATGCGGACCAAAATACAGAAACTGCTACTGACTGAACTACCTGAACTAAACTAGAAAATGAAAAGAAACAAACTAAAATGCAAACAAACTGAAATGCAAATGTTTTTGGTTGATGTAATATTTCTCTTGAACCAGGGATGATCCTACATTAGTTTCTCCACCTAAATACCTGTGTCATGTGTTATTATCTTGAGTTTGTTGATTTCATTTTTGGTGATTTACATTAGTTTAAATCGTTGTTTTGGAATTCTATAGAATAAATTTTAGATTTGCAATTTATTTCAAATTTCCATATTGTAGTGGTTTGCCTTCATTTCTAACAAAACTAAACTAGTTGAACATGTAGAAGTGACTCGTGAAACCAAAGTAGGTCTACAGTAGTAATCTATGCAAGTGACCTAGAATGCACATAATTGATTTGGGGTATTCAAATTGTAAACTTTATCATTTTCAATCATTGATTATTAGTTTTCAAGTGGCATGGTACTAATTATATACTTGCTTTTCCATAGATGCAGAGGGACCTTGAGCTTAATGTAAGGTCAAAAATTACATACAAGTTATAAATTTCCCCTTGCATTTCTACACTCACTTTAGTGTCCATCCCCTTAGTCATGTTTTAGGATTATTTGACCTATTTTATAGTCATTTCCCTTATCATAGAAAGATAAAATATGGAGACCCTGCATTAGGAATTCCACCTTTGTCATGCCTAAAAATATGAACACTTGACTCCTCAAGGACACAAACACTAGCTAGGAATTCATGTCCATGTTCATATTTTAAAATTTGACTTTTGGTTATCATTTTAGCCCTAATCCTTACTATGTTTTCAATGGTCACCTTGTCTAAAAATCATTAATATAAACCTATTAAATTTCTCTCCATTTTCAAGAGGGATCTTAATTGAAAAACTTAGTACTTGCACTATCTCTCAATCAAGCATATACACAACCCTACACAATTCTAGTGATAAAAACACTCCATTAAATAGAGTAGGGAAACAAGTAAGGTTTTTAAAGACTGAATATTTGGAGTCCCTAGAGCCACCAAATCCATGGATTCTTTGTGATCTTCTCCTCTACTCATCCTTTTTCCTCTTTAATCTTTTATTCTCCTCCTTTGAAAGATATAGATTACCATATCCTCTCTCTCTCTCTCTCAAGTGAAACCATAACCCAAAACCTTTATCATAGCCTTCCCTATTCAAATTTGAAGCTTTTTCCCATCTTTCCCATCTCAATTGTTCCATTTTTGTTATATCTTCATCTTCCTTTTCCTTCCATCACTTATTCAAACTGCCATAACTTAGCATTTCGCTTAAGATTTGTGTTGTTGGCCACAAAATCTTTGCACACATCACATCCAAACCATCACTAGGCAACACACACTTTGATATTTCTATAATGTTATTGTTGATGTTGAAGTACACCATCCTAGGGGAGTAACTAAGGAAAAATCCCAAATAACACACCCTTTTCCTCTTGTCCCCAACCTTAGCTCAAAATATTTTGGATTCAATGAACAACACATGAAAACTTAGTAAGTGAGAGAAAAATAAAGGATTTTTGGCAAATGATTGGTGAAAGTTTCAAGGTCAATGTGTACACAAATACTAGCTCTTAGAATCTTCAAGTGGCAATGCATAGGGCTAAGGGGCATTAGCATCCAAGGCTATTTGTAATGCCTTAGGCATTTGTGCCTTATCATTGTTGACTTACACTTTGATTCTCACTGCTATTATTAGTGATGGCATTTTATTTTGACATCGAGGTGCTCTCAATGGGGTTTTGGCTTGATATCTAGATTTTGACTATGGGTGCATATGTTATTACTTTTTTATTGAACTTTTAGTGTGTTGTTTCACTATTTTTGCTCATGTTATATATGTGTGATTATTATTATTGGCTAGGTATTGATCATTTTGGATGATTCATGTTGTATGTGATGCTTAATTGATTTGTACATATTGTACCATGTTGGGTGTTTATGTTATGCTTCATCTATTTTATATAGTGTAGGTATGTCTGATGTTTCACTTGAGTGTGCAAGTACCATGTTTCCCCAATGGTGGTTACATTGTAGATGTTCACATTAGGTAAAACTTTTTTGTTAGCCATTATCTCTCTTGAGTCAAGTATGAGATGAACCTTGCATATCCTTGTGTGTTTTCGGATCCAAATTGGTGGTGATTTGGGATTCTTCTTGTCATGTGCAAACCAGTAAATTGAATGGTTGTTTATACATGTTTGTGTTATCTTGACATTTTGTAATTTAATTATATCAAAATGTGTTTTTATTATATTGAAAATAATAAGTATTCTGTAATGATCGAGAAAATGATTATCTTTTGGATAAATAGTTACTTTATTATTTTACTCCACGTGGAAAGAATTATTCACCTTTATTTGTTCTTCCAGAAGAAAATTATTGTGGTATTAATTAAATATATATTCTTGCTATTTTAATCATGCATATTAGTGTTAGAAAAATATTAGATTCAATTGTAAATTAGAAAACAAATTGTTAAGTCATGCAAAAGGAAATTATTTTATAACATTTTCCTTCAAAAAGAATATAAATTGAGATTTATATTAAAATAAAAGAAAAGGGATTCTTGGAAGATAAAATGAAAATAGAGTTCATTTTATTTAGTATTCACTTCTTTCTCTCTCAAAAAACCCTCTCCATGCTTCTTTGAAAAGAAATTGAGAAAAGATCGAAAAGAGTGATTCTTGCTTGTTTGAGTTGGAGATTGGATTGGTACATGCATGGTGGAGGTTTTGGTGTGTGTAGCAAAGGTTTTACATTCAAGAACTCCTCCATTTTTCCTTTTTTTCAACCTTGGTTGAAAGGTAATTTTCCTCCTTTAATATTGTTTTAAGTTTTTAAATTATCCTTTGTCATGCCATAATATGTGGTTTGATCATAGCTTCCTTGTTGAAGGAATTAAGTTATTGAGGATATAATTTATTTGCATATGTTTTAGTTTGAAATTTAAAATTTGAAAATATGCCCAAAAAGAGCCAAAACCTTGGCAAAATTTTGTTTAAAACCTCTTTTCCAATTTTGAATGAAGATTAAGATTGTTGTGCATATTTGTCATAAGAGGGTATAATTAGATTCTTGAGATTTTATTTAATTTAGGAAATGAAAAAATTCAAGGTTGAAAAGAAACCATTAATGGCCAATTTGGGGTTTTATGGTTATTTTTATATTTAAAAGAAACGGAAAATTTGTATTTTATGCTCTAATTGGTTGATTTAAATTGTGGGATGAATAATATCCCTTATGATTTGAAATTTATTACATCTTTTAACTTTGTGTCATGAAATTTTTTGCATTGTTCTCGTGTCACACCTAATTTGCATAATTAGTGCATTCGACGTATATATGATGAGGTATAGGGTAAGAAAGGAGTGACTCTCACTGCATGCCACAATACAAAGTGATAGTTAGAAATAGCAAGTGGAGAGTTTTAAACAAGTTTAACAATAATCACATTGGGTAAATAAAATGTGTACTTAAGATATTTATGTAAAACAAGATGCTATCCTAGATCTAATTTTGATCATAAAGGACATGTCACAACTCTACTAGGATTTGGTGAATATCATAGTAGTCCTCATGTGAGGGAAGCCTGTCTACTCGCAATCTATGAGGTTGTTGAGCCATTGTAATGACACTCCTTGTCTTTTTTCTATGACTCTCTTCCTTCTCTACCATTAGAAATTGCATTTGACGTGTGTTGTGATCCCTTGTGATTGTTTATGTATTTATGATGCTTGATTCATCCTTGTAAATGTGATGTATGGTGTTCATGTTTGATCAATGTGTGTGAAGCCTTATCTCCCTTGTATGGTGTGTGTATTCTACCCATGCAACCATCTCCTAAGATAATGTAGTCACCTTGAAGGTACCATATGGTTGGGTGGCATTGAACCACCATTAGGGACTTGCAGTTCTTTGGGAGTAGCTTGGATTTGTGAGCAAGGCATGGATCTCATCATTGTTGTAAATTTTTCTATTTGTTTTGATTTGAAGAAAAATGTATAATTAAGGACATTGGTGTCCTATTTTGTAATCTTGTATCAGTTATTGATCCTCCATGGTTGAGGAATTATAATCTACCCAAAGAAGTGGTGGCAGACCTATCATTAATTTTAGCATAATTTGATGTTGGTGTTGAAAGTGCATGTCCTATTGATGCTTTTTATCAATTTTGATGCATGATGGTTAAAATGAACTAGTGTACATATTTTATCAATTGGTTAAAAATGAACCCGCTTTCTTAGTGAACTTTACATCATTTAATCATTGGTAAAATGATTCAATTCCATTCTTGTTTTGGTGGACTCCTTAGGTGGCATGTCGCAAGTCAATCTCACCTCATCGTGTAAGGAGTTTGTTTGGTTTGGGTATGATTTTGGAGTGTGTTTATCTCTCCTATTTCTCTCCTTCATTTTGGTCTTTGAATGTGGTTTCATTGATGTCAAATTTGCTTAGTGGAATGAGTATTCATCAATTGCAAATGTTTGAGATCATGCAAGTTGGAGAGGCTCAAATTAGTTGTCTTCATGCTTTTCGAGACCTCCCAAGGGTCCATTAATGTCCCTAGGTTGTTAAAATTCAATGTAGAGTCCTTGGTGAGATTTGGAGTGAGAACAAGTCCTGAAAGAGTGCAATTTTTCACTTTTAGATGCTAGTGAGGACAACACCCTGACAAGGAATACAATGCCCATGGAGGACTGGAGCACCTGAGAAGGATAGGATCACCTAGGAGGGACTATAGAACCCAGGTAGGACACCTAAGGAAAGGTGCTAGTGTCTAGGTTTGGTGCTAGAGTCTTCCCTAGCACTATGGTTTTCATCCATGGTGTTGTTTGGGGTTCACTGGACAACGATCACTTCTCAGACTTTTTCAAAAAATCTTAGTATATGAAAGTTTTTCCCCTTGCCCTCTTGAGTCTACCCATTTGTTCACTTTGTTGATACAAGATGTATTTTGGAAGTTATTTCCACTTTTGTGTTGGGAAGCACGTCAAAGCACTGAGTGACCGAGTCAGTTTTTTGTTGGCACAATCATGGATAGTGGATTGGTGGTGGCATCTTATGAGTTTTGTATCTCTTGAATGCAACACTTTGTAGGACCACATTGTGTATAATTTTCCTTGTTTTCTCTTCAAAAAAATTGGTTCATCTTTTGCTTGTCTTGAGCTAATGTCTTGGGCAAAAGCTTGGGGCATTACACTATTGGGTAGACCTGCAATAGTATGTCCCACTTGCATGCCCAACATTAGAATTTGTCATAGGGCGTGAAAATAAATAATCAAACACCTTTGTTCAAAGGTATTTCTTTGAAGGTGAGTCAAAAAAACCTTCAAATGAAGGTGAACCTTCGTTTGAAGGTTTTCATGGAAAGGACCTTCGAACGAAGGTCATTTCCATAAAAGGAATAAAAGGGACCTTTGTTCGAAGGTCCTAGAAATGGCATTTCCACCTTAGTCCTTAAATTTTTCTCAAAATTTTATGTTTCAAACCTTGGGTTGAACCAAAAAATAAAATCAACATGATAGGATAATTTGCAAGATTGTACCCCTTAGAGTAAGATTTTCAAAAAGTATAAGTTTGAATATATTTAATTTGATTATTATATTTATTTTCTATTTTCTAGTGAACATAGATTTTTCACCAAAAACAAGGTCTTTTTTCCACACGTGGAAAAATAGTAAAAAAAAAAAAATATATATATATATATATATATATATATATATATATATATATATATATATATATATATATATATATATATATATATATATATATATATATAATCTGAGCACTCTTGTGTTGATGTCCTTGTTTCAACAAAAAAAAAAGTTAATTTGGATATATACAAAAAAATTATGCGATATGGAATAAACTTATGTCTAAATTATAATTAATCTCACTTCAAAAATTAATAAAAAATAAAAAATGCAACAAAAATTACAAAAAAAAATCTACGCACTAGATATTGGTGTTATGAATCTATGTTTAAAAAATTATAATTTTATCATTTTTGGAAAAAAAATATGCGATATGGAATAAATGTCACCTTTTAAAAATATTGTTAACTATAAAAATAAGTTATTAAAAGTTACGTAAAATTTTCACAAATTATTTTTAATTTTTTTAAAAATATATATTTAGAATCTACACACCAAATTTTAAAAATCACTAGTTTCACATCATCTTCAAATTCTTGATGGTGTAGTTGTTATAAGTGACGGAAAGTGAAAATTTGGTTTAAAATGTTGATTTCAATGTCCCACTTTGGCCAAAAAGTAGGGCACACTATCGTGGGATCACCCTATTAGATAACAATGCCTAGGCTCTACAAACAACAATGCCAAGTGTTACAAAGTGCTTTGATTCAACACATTTTCACCTATGACTATTTTCCCAATATCCTAAACCCATTTCTAACACTAGAATTGATATTTCCAAGTGCATCACCTCCATTTTCTACTTTCATTTTTGTAGATTCAACTTCTTTACACTTTTTATTTCCCAACTCTTATGCTTGATCTTACATGTCAAAATTTATGTAGTTTCAATTCTATATTTTTAAATTTTATTAAAATTTTTATTTATGTTTTAATATACACAATAGAAAGGTAAATTAAATATCTTTTGATTAAATAGCTTAGGGGTTAGTTCAAAAATAATCTTTCATTTGGTGAACCTAACATCTTTCATACCACAATTCTGATTTTTTTAATCTCAAACTAGCAAACCATTCATTTTCAAATCATTATTCTTTCTCATCTCTTAACACTTCTCTACTTCCAACGCCCTCTTTTCACCACCACCAAACCTTATCTTATCGTGTTTTCCATTTCTCTTTGTTTTAATAGGTATCCATTAGCTCACTTCTATCTTGTCACACACTTCACTTTATTTTCACAACACTTAGATTTCTCCTTTCTAAAGTCAATTGATCATCTCCACATCTAGTTCATTCCTTCATATAGCTTCCCCTTTACTTTAGAATTTCAAAACACAATTTTTTCATTTACCAACATATTTCTTTGCCTCCTTATCACTCTCCTTCCCCTTTCATCCTTTCTCAACCCCACCCTAGGTCTTTCCTATACTCCATTCACGTATTTTATGCATTTCCCCTTGGTAGCCCTATATCTCTTGCTTTCCCTTGATTCCTTTGTTTAACCTTACCACATTTATCTCCTATTTTATCCATGGTATTCCCTTTTCCCATCAATTCATGCCCTCTTCCTACCATAGCTCATGTGTTCCCTACTCTAGTGGTCTCCCTCTTCACCATACTCTATGCCTTAACCCTACCATGTCTCAGCGTGCTCCCACTTTTAACAACCTTGATGAGATTCCAAATTTCTTATATCATGATGATACTTTTGATAATGTTGCACATGTTGCAAACTCAAAGATGTAATAATGCTCTCTCAACTACAAGCTACAAATCTTTTTGCTGACCATGTTGATGGCCCCAACCCTTATGATCTTGTTGGTGCCTTGGGTAACCTTTTGCTCGCTTATTCTTTAAGTTTAGAGATTTTTTAATGCATAGGATGTTGAAAAATAGGGTAAACTACTACAATGCAAACTTATGTTTAAATCAATAAATAAACATGAAATTATTAAATATAGTATCATGTGATTAACCATAAGATTAGTGTGAGGAAGTTTAAATCACAAACACATAAAATAAAAGTCATAATATGGAGATTTACCCTTTTAGGAAAAAACTCCACCATCAAAGAGAGTAAGTCTATATTAATCCAATAAGAATGTTACATCAATACATCTAGATATCTTCCTTCAATCTCATAGCATTCTAGTAGCATAGTAGTGTTGAACCTGTTAAAGACCTATAAAACAACTATCCAAGGTATCCAATTTATAAAGAACTAGAGAGGGAAAACCATGAATGGTTTCCCAAAACCAAAACTACCAAAACCTATGATATGGGAAAAATCCAACACCTCCCATGACCAATCAACCAATGCTCCATGAATAGAAACCATTATTAACATCTTTGACACATGAAGAGTAGGCACACATTTCCAAGTATGGCACTCCAAAATGGAGTGGTACACTAATGTGGAGCCCACCCGACATGTAAAATATAATCCACTCTCTCCTAGCACCTAGGATTTGGAAAGTGGTGTAAATAAAATAAAATCACTTTATAGCCACCAATATCATAAGTAACTTCCTTCATGAATACCACTACAACTAATATTTCAAATTGCAAGCAGAAAAATAATTAAATAATATCTCTCAACCACCTACATGGGTGTCCAAGTATCCATTCTCGAGATGTTGGAGATTCAAAATTAGGCATAGGATTGCAAGGTCAATAACACCTTAATCCTAACATAGTCCTAACATAGGACATATTGTACATGTGAATTCATCTTCTCCTCTTCTTTCCCATTCCTCTAATCCTAACATAGGACACATTGTGCATGTAAAATTTCCCTTGTAAGTCCTCTTTTGCATTGATATTGTGCTGATTTTCTTGGAGATCAAGATCACCAACGTGGAAAGAACATGGGAGAGCACATTAATTGTAGGCAATAAAAATGGGTAAAGAAAGATGTTATTCCAGCTACACTATTGATAGTGTTTTTACCAAAAGTACCAATTCTTATTAGAAGGAAAGTCATATCATTGAAAAAGAAAGCCACAAAATTAAAGATGAGAAACTTGATGTCACATGTTGAGATGAATATGATCTCTTGGATCTAAGAATCATTCTAATTTTGTTGTTTGATATCCGTGTGTGTGTGTGTGTATTGTTCTCATCTTATAGGTTCTATATTATTTATGCCATGATTATTGTGTTTTGCATATGCTCATTTAGCTTCTATATTATGCTTTATGTTTTGTTTTCTCACTTGGGAGCATACTCTATACAGTTGTTATATGCTTCCTCTAGTTCTTATGTTATATGATTATCTGTCCCATGTTTATGATGCTTATCTTTTATGATATGCTTTGATCATCATGTTTACCTTCTACTTACAAATGTCAATTATGTTATTCATATCACTTTCACATGTCTTATGTGTTGATGATTCTTTGTTTTTCACCCTTAGCATGCTTATGACTCTATGTATATGATCCTTGTTGTACCCATATATCTTTTACATCATATTTGTACCGACATTATCCTTATCTAGCCTTTCGGTCCATCACCAATCCCAAGAATCTCATTTCTTGGTCCCAAGATTTATTTTTCATTACCCTAAATCAAATATGTGTATGCAAATTTGACCCATGTCATTTCTGTACTCACAAATCTAAATCCTAAAGTTTAAAAATTCAAATTTAGTCTTGTCAACTCCCTCCTAGCCATTGTAAGTCGACCTAGCATATGTTTGTGTTGGTTTACATGCATTATGTTATTGTATTTTAGCACAATATTCATTGTTGAAGATAACTTGGGAATTTATTAGGCACATTGAGAATTCAATTTGCAAAAAGATATTAAATATTGTGGAAGATAACATAGGAATTTATTAGGCACATTGAAAATTCAATTTGCAAAAAGATATGAAATCTAAAAGCACTATCAAAGAATTATATTACACTCATCATCCTAGGGCCATTCCATGCTTGCTTTTCTGGATTCTTCACTCAGAACTATAAAATCAATCTAGTAGGGGTCTAATAAAAAACTTGACCCTCACAATTAGATAGATTCCCTAAAGGTGTTCTTAAACACCACTTACCCTTACACACATTGTCACATCCCCAATTTTTGTCTTGCTATACTTTTACTTTTTACTTGGATATAAGTAAATTGATTATGATGTTTAGATTGATGACAAGGAAAAACAAGGATTATATTAAATGTCATTTATTGAAATCATAGAAATGATTATGTTATTATTGACTTAATGTTTGTATTATGAGATTTGATTTATTAGTTGCATTAATTGAATAATGATGCACTGATCACATATTGTTTGATGACAAGTGAAACAGGATTACAGGTTATAAGATGACTCTCAGGGAAAAGAGAAAGAGAGTATCTTTCTAGGAGAGAGAGATAGACATCGGGTTACGAGTGATTTATTTGCCAAACTGAGTATAAAGTGTTTAATGTATATGTGAACTGTGGTGTCATGAGAGGTAAGCTTTGTCTTGTCAATTTACTTTTGAACTTAATTGACAGCCAGTCGATATTGTTTCAAATCTTTCTAAGCCGTCTTAGTCGTTAATAACGTTAACGACGTCGTTTGAGATTGATTTATAACTATTTATGTTTAACGTAAATATCACGACGTTTTTGTTGCCAAATGATAGTCTTATTACAACTATTAAGATATTTGATGTGTTATAAATGATTCGTAAATGATAAGACATTTTCGTCGAAGTCATTGATATATGATTATCATCAACGGATTATGATGGGGAGACAAGCTCAACCTGATCATAATATCTGTAAACCTTGTTTAATAATATCTTATTACTGAATAAACTATATCTATCCAATGCAATGGGTGATGTTATGATAATTATAATTGATGTAATCAATATTTATTATATATTGATGCCTTAGCATCGAATGAGGAGAATACTTTCCATTGAGTCGATGGTTTAATATTGAGTAAGCCAAAGGCTTAATTGTAGAAGAGTCCTCAATAGTGTTGGTGGTAGAACAAACCACTCATTGAGAATCATTTAATGGTCAGTTGTGTTTTAGTGAGGTGTCGGTCTCATCTTAGGTGGATTGTGGTTTTTAAACCGCCACAACCGTCAAGTCGTGGAGCAGTAATTCACATCGACATGTGGGATGTATGCATAAATAATGGACTTCAGTTTTGTTTTAAGATATAGACTATTATGAAGTTGTAACCAAACGTAGAGGAGGGAGGTGAGGTGACTCTGTAGGAGTCGTGCCTCTATCATTATGACCAACGATTTAAATGAGTCGTGGTTATTTCATTTGGAAAAAAAAAGGTTTCAGAACTTGTAGAGAATACGGAAGGAGATCAGAAGGCGACAGATTAGAATACAATGGCTGTGTCTTAGGCGCATTCATAGTCCAGAGGCGTCGACGCTGTAATCATTCGCCATCTCAGTCAGTTCAAGTTTGTATTTTTGGACAAGTATTCCTCAGTGTTTGAATTAGAAATCCATGAGGTAAACAAATAGCAATTTAAGACTGTTTAACTTAGTGGTGAAGGTGACTATATGAGTCCGCTGATAGGGATTAACTTTCTGCATTTTGTGTTGAGACAGTTGAAGACTATTAAGTATCAACTAAAGTTAGTTCAGTTAACATTTATGTAAACCTTCTTTGAACTATTTTCTTGTAGTCGATGGAGACATCGAATGTTATTTTCTTGGTTGAAAACTTGTCATACCAATGAGTGAACTGTTTTAGGTAGAGGGGGTCGACTACTTCTTAGTGATTATAAATCGTCGATTATACCACACCATTGAATGAAAGATAAGTGTATAGTCGTGAGCTTGAGTAGATAGTCTTTTATTGATTTAGGTTTGAATTCAGTCTATTAAGAGATTGAGATTTAATCATATGCTCTCGAATGGATAAACCATGTTTTCATTTTGAACCATATAGTTGTAAGGTTAGAATGATTTAACTTTTGTCTTGTAAAGGTTATTTATATAGGCATGTCAGATAATGTTATTTAACCAAGAGTTTCAGACTTATTCAATTTGATAGTAAACTTTTGTGTCATGTCAAATGGTAGTAACTTAGAGTCATTAGGGAAAATGGAATAGGGTTTTATGAGATTTTCATTTAAGACTAATTGTCTTTATTATACATAAAGAGATCTAATAAAATGGAGTAGGATAAGTATACTAGAGAAAGACCTAGTAGGGATATTTATTCTGGGTTATGTTTGTTATCAAGGTTATTTAATGATTCCTTTGTATAGGAGACATTATTATTTGAAAATTATAGTATTATTAACTTTGATTAAGTTAATCAAGGGTTATTATCGATTCAAGAACTCCTAGATATATGATATGGTTATATGGTTATATCATATTAACAAGGATTATTGGGGTAACCCTAGAATCAATTATCAATCAATTGAATGGTTAAGTCATATAGACTTACTAAAGTCATAAGGTATTATTATTGTGACCCTTAGTTTAAACTAAGGCATGAATAAGGTTCATAAGAGTTATAAACTACGAGAATAAGATAGTATCCAAGTCGAGTAGGGGTGGGTGAACACAACGACTATGTTCTTATGAACATTATTGAAATTAAAAACTTTGGCCAAAGTAATGTATTTATTTTTTGCATGCATTGTCGGTTCACTATTTTCGGATTGCTCATCCTATCGGAAATCATACTTAGCTAGAGGGTATCTAGGGTTGTATGGTTGATAGAGTTGAGTAGAATACAACACTAAGTACTCAGGAAAGGCAAATTACCATTGGTCACCTTTGGTCTATATCTCTCGAGAAGGGAAGGGCCACTTCCTATGTGGAAGATGTGTGGGAGACCGTCGGTCTATGGTTGGAGGTAAATCACTAGAAAGATGCTCTCTCTCCAAACAGGAAACATGCCAGGACTTGTGATAAAGATGCCAGATATTCAGAAGCACTAATTATTCCAAAATTTGTATATGTAATTGATTTACAATTGTAAAACATTATAAATGAGAAAGACATTATGGTTTTTGATATATTGTAAAAGAAATCTTGTAAATATAGTTACTTGATTCTTTGTTGAATAAAAAGAAAAAAATTCTCTATTCTCATTTTTACTATGTTGAGTTACTTTATGGTAAATTTAAGGTTTTTACTATGTTTTTAGAACGTGGATGTTACACATTCAAAAATAAAAATTGAGGCAAAGTGAATTCCTACAATCTACAATTTCTTTGTTCAAATCCGAAAGTTCTAATTTAAATCCATACTTATAGAGATTATCTAGCATAAGCAATCCAAAGCAAAAAAAATATTTTACAAAACCTAAGATCTTTATTTAAGTCAAGTCAATTCTAAAATCCCAAATATGGCAAATCAACTTTATATTATCTCACTTAATTTATTTATTTTTTATTAAAAAACTTGGGTTAGGATCCAAGAACCATAAAAAAATATGGCATATTGCCACAAAGCATCTAATCCCCCCAAAATGAGGGATTAATGCAGTTCTTACAAAAAACTATCAAAATCTATTCTCTTATGGGCACATTACAACGCCATCAATTCTATCTAAAAATACATTCTAAAAATTCAAAACTCCAACAATTTATCCTTTACCCCAACTGTCTGATCGTGTCCACGCATATCCTTGGTAATTTCCGCATTCCCTTTCTTAGAAGATCAAAGCGCCATTAGATGTCCGGGCTTAGATGGAGGTGTTTTCTTCCTCTTTACCTCAGTCCATTCCTAGTCTTTCACTAGGCTGGACAAAGAGTTAATTTTTTCCCCTTCGCTAGATACCACAGATTCCACATAAAGATCCCCCTTTTTAGAAATTAAATCCTCTATCACCTCTGATGTATCCCCTGAATTATCTACTTCTTTACCCACCATAGATGGATCCTGTAACTCTAGATAGGGAGGCATAGTTGGCTGCAAATTAGTGTTTGGAACATCTTTAGAGAAAGCCATTTCGTCTTGAACAACTGAAGATATGTTGTGGTGATGGGGTTCTGCACCAATCCACAATGTGGGTTTTTCACCTTTATGCCTCCTCTCCTGAGCTTGGAATTTTTGGCATCGAGGGGTGAAATTATCTGCAGAGAAACACTTCCTACATTTAAAAGCAATATGTTCATAATCTACTTGTTGTCTCCAACGTCTATTACCCACCTTCACGGAGATTTTAGCCGGAAGACCCTTGGAAAGATTTATTTCAACACACAGCCTTGCATAGATAGTAATGGTGAGATGAACTGTTTCAAGTGAAATAAAATGATACTTGCCTAAATCATTCGCAATAGCCCGCAAACTCTCTATTTCCCCCAAATCTCAATTTATTTAACTACTACATAATTTCAATAATTTAACTTATAAATCTAAACCCTTAAATCGTAAGCCTTTATTTATTGATTAATTATTTCTAAGTGTTTTATTATATACAAGTTATCTGTTGATTTATTATTTAGAAGTTTTTCGTTACGATATTGTATATAGGCATCACACTAGAATTGAATCGTGCTTATAAATAAAAGTCTAATAAAAAGAATTTTACAGCTTAATCCAATAATAAATAAATAAGAGTCCAAATTAGAGTTGTATTATTTATAAATAATAATACTATGTCGAACATTATTTTATTATTATTATTATTATGACCTTACCATGTAGGTCTAATAATTCTTTCCATATATTTTTTACGTCTGAAAATATCATATCAAACTTTTACTATTGCAATGTACTTTTTATAAGATTCTAATATCAAATTAAAACATCACTTCGATTACTCTTCCTATCAATTAATTTTTAAAAAACCATTCAAAATCAAGATTTATAGAGCAAAGAAAAATTGAAACGATGGTACGAAATGCTTGTCGGTTGGTGATGTTTAATTCGGCCAACCACCATTGAGAGACAGTTTCTGTATGTTTTTATGGTCAAGAATGATTGTACTTTGATAGGCTGGGAAAGTGGGGTGCGCCAATTAGTACCCATTGTCTTATAGGACGAGAAGTAGAAGCAAACAACAATGTACCAACTCACATGGCAGATGGTCCCTTTGACAATAATGGCGATCCACCACATTCATTTATTTGGTTTCTTTTTTCTGTAACATGGAGTTACAGCATCAGAGTAAACAGCCAGTCATTTCTTATATATCTGGAATTTCTTGTACAACCTGTCTGTTGTTTAAGCAACAAACAACGTTCATAGACATAATGTTTGCAGTCTATGTTATTGAAATTAAAAATGCTACTGTGAGAGTTATTTAAACACATTTTGAAACATACTCTATCAACAGTAAAAAAACAAAAAAGTGATCCAATGATGGATCTTGAAGTATGATGGATGGGGGAGTTTGGCCCAAAATGTTGATGTAAAAAACTCGTACAATTGTCTTCAGAAGCATTTGTAATTTCAACAAACAATGTGTCCACTGTTAAGCTCCTCCAAAATTGCATGTTGAATTTGAATTAAAAATATAGAACATTTCAATAATTGTGAGAGTTAAAAGAAGAAAACAAATTTTGTTATTAGAAATACTACATAAAATGATTCTGTTTTAACCCAACAATGATTAGAGTCAAAGTTGAATTCATTATAGATGGAATATGGATCAAAACTAAGTGATTGCTTTGGTAAACAACATAACAAATTCACTGTACTTGGTACTTGATTGTAAGGACTGAAGGTCTGCATGCTAGAGATATTATTTTATAGCACAGGCTTCTCCTCTACACTGTAGTTAAAGTGAAAGCAATGGAGATGCTTTAAAACATGAACTGAAAACCAAGATACACTTAGTGGAATAATTTTTATTCTCATGAAAGATAACATCACAAAAAACAAGATAAACTACTAATAAACTAAGTATATTTGTTCTCTGAATGAAGTATTACAACATTAGTATAAGTGTTAATTAACTCATTTGTTATTGTCTATTAATGTAAAGCCTAGTGAAAGCAATGCAGATGCTTTAATTTTTATTCTCATGAAAGATAACATCACAAAAAATAATTTTTATTCTCACGAAAGATAACATCACAAAAAACAAGATAAAAAGATAAACTAAGTATATTTGTTCTCTAGTGAAAGCAATGCAGATGCTTTAATTTTTATTCTCATGAAAGATAACACCACAAAAAACAAGATAAACTAAGTATATTTGTTCTCTGAATGAAATATTACAACATTTGTATAAGTGTTAATTAACTCATTTGTTATTGTCTATTAATGTAAGGCCTACGAATTTTCCCAGTCTTAGTAGAATAATTTTTATTCTCATGGAGTGAACGAGGTTGTGGAGTGAACGAGGTTGTGGTTGAATGGCATATAGGCCAAATGGTTATCATGATGGAGATCCAAGTTCGAATCCCCCAAGTAACATGTGGTTTCTATGTGGCCTCTAAGTTGATTAAGTTGGATAAGTGGATATGTTGATGGAGAGGAAGTCCCCTTGTGACCTCCAACACTTACGAAACAAAGAAAAGATAGGAAAAAAAAAAAAAAAATTATTATTCTATGGATGATAACATTACACATTATTAGAAGGGTTAATTAACTCATTTGTTATTACCTATTAGAAGATAACATTACAAAAACAAGATAAACTAAGTATATTTATGACTGGAGAGTTCTTTCAGTTCTTTCTCAGTTCTTTCTCTGAATGAAGTATAACAACATTATTAGAAGTGTTAACTCATTTGCGATGGCCTATAACAACATTATTAGAAGTGTTAATTAACTCATTTGTTATTTCCTATTAATGTAAGGCCTACTAATTCCCCTAGCCTTTAAGTCTCGTGACAAGCAATTGTCTACTTCAATATTCTCATTTATTGATGTTTGACAAGTGCCCTCCCATGCGAATGTGAGCTGTAGTAGGCCCTTTTCTTAGAACAACAGTACTGCTAGCTTTTATGAAACAGATACAACAAATTCAGTCACAAATTCAGTCTAGAGTTAAGACTCCACGTAAATGCTCTCATTTAATCTGTCATTCATTCAACCAAGAAAGTACCTAGAAATAGTCCTTCGGCAGATACAGAATTTCAAACATACTTACTGCATTGATATCACAGATTGCAGAGAGCCATGTTTGATTTTATAGCATATGTATCCGAGAAGTTGACATTCATCATTAACAACACATACATACATCATAGTCTTTCTGCTTCTGCTGATGGATTTTAAGTTTTTTCTTTTTTCTCTTTTTTTTTTCTTTTCTAAGGCGGTAACAATTCATACAAATAAATAAACTCACAAGTCAAAAGAAAGCAATACTTTGTCAATTACTGTTTCAGGTTAAGTATCAGCAAATGATTTAACAATGATCATACATGAACGACCTAGTAAAACCAGGTTTCCTTGTGATCAGCATGGGATTCTGATTGTCTTATAACTGATCTTCAGCTTAAGTTGTGAAGCAACATAAAAGCTTGCATGACAACATCACGGTCTCAGATCTTCCATGGCAAATTACTACAGCAATTTGAAGTGTACTAACCACAGCAGCTGGCTAAAATAAATTTGGAGACATCCTGTGAACAAAAGAATATGTAAGAATAACAAAATATGTAACTTTGACAAAGCAATACCAGGTTATAATCAACTTAAGCATAATTTATACACATTTGTTCAATCGAAGTACATATAGACCCATTTGAATCAACCTCTATTTATAGAGAAAGAAATTATGACCTAAATTTGGTAGGTGATGCAAAAAGATTTAATTTGAATTTGCCGCCTAATCATAAGGACAATTGTTGGACTAACCGCCACACCTTGGGAATTGATCTCGTGGACTAACCGCCACTCTAGGTCTAGATTAAGGTGCAAGTTTGGAAAGTTCATTAACACTTGCAGGTTTTGGCGTGACGGCAAACCTATAAATGGTATAAGACAGGTTTTGGTGTAACGGCAAACCTATAAATGATATAAGACATTATGACTCAACTTAAACAGCTGGGACCGGGACGGGGACCGTGTTCTTTATTTGGCACATTGCATTGCAGGTCCCAAATAAGAACAAGAATGTCTATTCAAGGCAAGTAGCAAAAGAAACCCAATTCAAAATCCAAAATTATCTTTCTAATAATAGTAACAAAATAGCACCTAAATGACGTAGTAGAGGAGGATTCACAGAAAGAGACAGAAAGAGAAGATATGAAGAAAAGAAAAATAGAATCTCAAAAAATATAACTAGAAACGGATTTTCTTTTGAATTGCCCTGGGATACATGGTATCAAACTATTGCTAAAATGAAGTAGAGGACAAAAAGAGATTTTGTTTCGAAGTAGAGGATAGAAAACGTTTTCATCTGAATAACAACAAAGAAGAAAACTGCAAAATACATATGAGGGCTATTCATTAAAAAAACTGTCTTGTAACACAATTAATGTAAATTGTTGTTTACCTGATTAAGTGGTGGAGATTTGAGAGGGAGCAGTGACAAATGCCCCAGTCCTGAGATTATCACAGAGGCCACCGGAATCTCCCTTGAGAGCACGAGGGCTACTGCCTGTACTGCTATCAGAGAGGGATCCAAAGGTCTTCTGCAAGACACCTGTCGGTGAAGTATCCCCACGGCCAGGACTACTGCTGCTGCAATCCCACCCATCACCAATCATGAGATTAAGTGCAGAGGAAGAGGAGTTTTTGGCACTAGGTGTTGCAGTGGTGGAGTTCAGAACCTCTGCTAAGGGCCCACCAACTGGGCTTTCCCAGGTTATGGGAATCCAGCTTGTGTGGTGGTGGTGATGATTTTGCTGCCTGTGGTGATGTTGGTGGTCAGATTCAATGCCCAAACCCATTCCCATTCCCAGCCCCATGTCCATTACCAGTGGCTCATCTGATCTGGCTGTGGAGAGCTTGAGAGGTGAGAGTGTTAGCTTGTTGTTTGGGGAAGCAGGGGAGGAGAAATCAGAGGGTATGGAGATGGAGAGCTGGGTAGCAGAGGAGGTGGATGTGGTGGTGGAGGCAGCGGCAGCAGAGCGTAAGTGCTCCATCTCCGACCATGACAGGGCTGCTGAGCGTTGGTGGTCTCTGGTAGTGGTGGCTGTGGTGGTGGTGGTGGGCCAGTCGTCGAAGAAGTGGCGTATGCCTGCTGGCCTTTGCTGCTGGGATTCATTACGTTGGGTTGTCAGAGGGAGGAGATTCATCTGGCCTAGTCCGAAGTCTGGGGCCTCCTCCACCAGATTTCGATCCTCAAAGCTTATCAGATTGTTTGTAGTTTTGGCTGCAGGCGTTACCATTCTTGATCGCCATGTGTTGTCATTGAAAAAGCTGCTGCTGCTGTTGGTAGATTCAAAAAACTGCCCAGATAATTCAGTTTTCATCCCGTTCAGATACCTGTATAACATACAGTGTTCAAGCCCAAGCTACAGAAAACAGCTTCTATACTCCATTTTCAAAGGAATTCAAGAAACTAAAAAGCTTTCTACACTCGATTTTTTCAAAGAAATTTAAGGAAGTAAAAAATGTCAACAACCTACCGAATAGATTATAATAGTATGTTCTAAGAGAAAAGGTTAACAAATAACTTCGATCATAAATGCATTGTATGTTTGTGATCTTTTCGAGGTCCGCTGTCAGCACAGGCACCGATAAAGCCCACAAAACACGATGTGAAAATCTTTTTTTATTATGGCTTTCGCAAAGCTCGAGATTTCAGACATGATTGAAGTCTAACATGTGGAGAAGACTTCGAAACAAATTACTTCTTCGAGATTGTTTATACAGTTTCTTACGGAATTGTCCCTTTCCTCTAATAGTAGCTAGAAGCCCTCGGGAATCTTCTCAAAACACTACTTTCAAATCCACTTAAAAACGCAAGAAAGAATGCAAACATTATATCTTGAGTGTTTCATTATATCTTGAGGATTTAACTGTGCTGAGAGTTTTTTCTTCGAGATCACACTCCGTTCTTCTGTGCGAGAGTTAGAGAGCACAGAAGAGAATTAAAGAAGAGAATCAAAAAATAGAGTGTAATCCGAAACATTGAAGAAAAAACTCACTCAGTTAAATCCTGCAACACTCGAGATATAATATATCTAACACTCACCATATAATATATCTAACGCTGGAAATCTGATGTGGAAACCTTGAAGAAAAAACTCAGTTAAATCACACTCAAGATATAATATCTGTACTGTGGAAATCTGATGTCTATTATTGAATGCAAACATATCAAATTTGCAAAAACTGTAACACGAATCAATCCAAATTATTATCTTCCGAAGACCGACCCTTGGCCAGATCTATGAAACCTTGAATATACGAAGAATGCAAAACGGAAAATTAAATCTGTATTTACAGCAGAATTCATCAATATTTATCCAAATTTTCCATCTCAAAATTCCCAAATCCCCAATTTGGAAGCAATTCTACAGTTAAACAAAATGCAATAGTTCAGAAGAAACAGACCACGAAAACAAAACAAAAATCGACATTGATTGAACAGTAAGTTGAGGCATCTGAAGCATAACGGCCGGCAAAGCCCACAAAAACCCAAATGAAACAAAAATCTTCTGTTCTATTATCAATTCAGTAGTCTCAACAGGCTTCAAAGTGCAGGAATAAAAAAAAAACTAAACGACTTGTACAGTTCTGTGAAACTAATTATGGTTACTTACATGGAAAACGTCTGATACAGACATTCTTGTCTCTATAAGGATAATCTAATAGGCCTTATTATAGAAAAATTTATCTTGCAAGCAACTAAGTAGGCTTAAAGACAAACAAAAATATAATAACAGCTCAGAGAAGTTGATCTTAAATGTGCAGCAGTATGTTTGAGTTGATCTTAAATGTTTGAGTTTTCTTTCCAGTTACCTGTCGACATTGAGCGGAATTTGAAAAGGAGCGGCTGTAGCATCGATGGATGCAGCGAAGGCGGAGTTTTTAAGCCCAGTGTGGTGATGCTGTTGTTGAGAATGGCGTAAATTTGTTAGAGAAGATGCATTGCTACTAATACTATTACTAGCATTGGTGTTAGCAGGATTTGCAGCACTACGAGCAGCAGCCAGACTTGTTGTTGTTGTTGCAGAAGAGGAATTGTTAGCACCGCCGCCAGTGGTGGCGGAATGGCTGCTATTTTGATTTGTAGTCTGGCCTTCCACAGGCTTTCTTGAACGGTGACGGCCTCTGTTCATGTGCCGTTCACAATACTTCTGGTCTGGAACGGCGTCTCTGGAACAACGCCACTTCTTCCCATCCGTTCTGCGGCATCTTCCTGGCTCCGGATCCGCATTGTTGGCAAAACCCAAATGGAAAGAACTCCACCCCACTGCATCAAAACATCCGCCATTAATACACAGTACAGATACATCATAAATTATCTTGCATTGGAGTCTGAAACAGAACAGAAGAGACTTACAGTTGGGACGGAGGGATCCTAAGCCTGGTGAAGATAAAGTGGAGAACATATTCAAACTGTGATTTTTACGGAGCGGAATCAGAAGCTCCGTCGGCACCTGTACGCCGGCCATCATGTACTTGAAAATTAAGGCCTGGTGTTCCAACTCCTGCCACTGCGACGCCGTAAACGGACTCATTCTTGTACCGGAAAATATTCCATGCATGCCATTGCCGCCATTGGAAACACCTACAGGCAACATTCCTGCACATTATCAAACACTTCAGAGGCTTGCTTCTTTCCATACAGTACTCAAAATCAAATCTTGTTATGAAAATGTCATACTTTCTGATCCTCTCATTGCAAACAAAAAAGAAAATCATCTCATAGAAAAGATTTCAGTCTTCCACAGTCCTCAAAGGCTTTCTTTTTTTCTTCAACAAACAAAAAAGAAAATCAACATTTGGGTGACAATTTTTTAAGGATTTCAGTCTTCCACAGTCCTCAAAGGCATTCTTTCTTGTTCTTCAACAAACATATACCATAAGTTCAAAATCTCACCCATGGCCAGCATTGCTGCAAGATTTTACAGATTTCAAACATCCACAGCACATAAAATCTTGTAAAGAAAAGCCCCTAAAACAACCGTAGACAGAAAACTTTCAAATCTTGTAAAGATAAGCCCCTAAAGAAAAGCAGCATTTAAGAGACATCAGATTTCCACAGCCTCTCTTCTCTTGCTCTTTCTCCTTGCTCTTTCTCCTTGCTCTTTCTCCTGATGATGATGGATCATGGAGTTTGATCCGAAACGTTGAGGTATAAACTTGCACACAGTTAATTCCTGAAGCATTTAACTACAGCATTCAAAGATTTCAAATTCAAATGTTTCAAATCCAACAGTCTGTAGACAGATTTGACAGTCACCCAACAACAGTTACACATTTCCAAGCCAAACAAACCCAAATCAAACCAAAGAAGAAAAGAAAAGAAAAGCCAACGTACAAATTAAAAAAAAAAAATGTCCCTACAACTTTCCCCCCCAACTAAAATTAATTACCAACAATTAAGCACAGTACCTGAAGGCTTACTGGACGTAGTAGTAGTATACTGGTATCCACCAAAGGGCAAGCTGGTAAGACATTTGTTATAAGGCGAAACAACCGAATCACTTCTCATAAGCCTTCCAACCTGTTGCTCTGCACTCTCAAGCAACTCAGAAGAAGCATTATTATTATGAGAACCATCAGACACCATAGAACCACTCCTCATAAGATAAGATTCTGTACGCGCCATTTTAGCCGCACTTCTCCAGTCTTGATCCCTTGACGTAGTCTGCTCCAAATCCATCTCAGACGCCGAACGGCAATGTTTAAGCTGATTACTACTACTCATTCCCAACACCCCATCCAAACACACCGCAGAAAAATCCATTCTCCTATTTCACAAACATGGAGTAAACACTAAAATCAAAAATCCTAACACTTGTGAGCTTCAAAATCTCAGCTTTCCAACGGATAGATCTACACCCAAATTATATCTCTCTCTCACACTAAAACACAAACACAGAAGAACTAAAACTGGTTGCTTTCCTTACAAAACACTCTTAATCAATCAATCAATCAATCGTCATCAATGATAATAAAAACCATCCAAGTTCTGGTTTTCTGAGCCTCCTGTATACTTAGATGGGCTTTGCCCTACTCTGCTATCTTCCTCTTCCATCATCTTTCTGCTGCTGCCTCTGCTACTGCAGGCACACAACTATAAGAAGGCCAGCAAACAAACAACGCCAAAACCGCTTACCGCTTTCTCCAAAACCGCCGGTAAAAATTATTACTGCAAAACCACAACAGCGCGGATGTTTGCCGATATGTCTCTACGCACTCGCATGCATGGGCTGGTGAATGGCTGCCACGTGATGATATGCAGAAAAAAAAAAAAATCTATCTCTACCGTTAACTTAACCCTAGTAAGCTCTTTTCTTCGTATACAAGCTTCTCAAACTTAACTACGGTTACGTCAATATAAATCCGTTCACCTACTCAAACATCCTGCCGGGGATTCTTTTCCCGGCTAAAAACCCGGGAAGAGTGACCAATGCGGCGGCTACCGGAAAATAAGAAGACGGTCGTCGTCATATTTTTACTATTTTCCGCCGACCGACAATACCGCACCTGGATTCGCTTTGGAGCGCGGCCATGGGTCCCACCAAACTAGGCTTCCCTTTTCCTGCCGGCGGCAACTGCGAGGTTTCCGACAGCCGTCTAGTGTATAATAATATCCCGACAGCCGGCGCCGGTTTTTTTCTCTTCTCCGGTGTCATAACTTTGTCTCTATCTGTATTTTTGGGGGGGGGGGGGGGAGGGGCCCACACTAGGTGGGGACAAGAAGATGAAAGCTAAGGTCCTTTACCCATGCCTTAACTATATGCTTGCTCCATGCCTATTTTCTCCCCAGTGACACACAAACAAATAGCTAATAATGAATGAATATGGATCTTGGGCTCCATCACCAATACTATGATCCAATTCCATCTCCCAAGGCTACTTACTTTCCCAGATGCCCTTTGCCAAACATTACTCCTAGTCCTATTAGGACTCAATAACAAACCCTGGTTCAATGCACCCTTGTCTTTCTATGAAAAAGTGTGCCTATTTATTGGTTTGGAGTTTTTACCTTTTGGGCTAAGGACATCTTGTTTGGATGACCCCAATATTAGCTAGGCCTAGCACACTCGGCAATCTTGGATTTCTTCTACTCAAGATGCTCTCGTGGGATGGAACTTCTTTCCTATATCAATAGACTTGGGTGTCGGTTAAGAGGACACACTATTAGGTGGGAGATTAGGTTTCAATTTGGTTGGGTTAATAATGGTAGGTATGATTATTCCATATTTTATGAAGATATTTTTTTTGGTTATTTATAGGGTTTGAATAGGGTGAGTGACAAGTGTGAACCTATCAATAGGTTTATGAAGATCACTTAAAATGTTTTTAGAGTAATAAGCTCAAATAGTTTTAGGAAAGGTTTGATCATATTTGTGCTCGTGTTCATGAGAGTCACAACTCATGAAATATGTGTTGATTAAGATTGACTTAAAGATTGTGCAATTGAAAGTTGAATCTTGATACAATGTCACATAATTTACTCATGGAATATGGGTTGATGAAGATTGACTAAAAAATTATGTAGTTGAAAATTGAATCTTGATAAAACATCACATAATTTACTCATGGAATGTGGGTTGATGAAGATTGACTAAAACTATGAAATTAAAAGTTGAATCTTGATCAAACATCACATAATTTACTCATGAAATATGGGTTGATGAAGATTGACTTAAAAACTATGCAATTGAAAATTGAATCTTGATAAAACGTCACATAATTTATCACATTACAAAAAATGCCACCTAATTGAAATTGAACATGTTGTGTTAAAGATCCTAAAATGTAGGAGCTAAATTTGGCAGTCATATTTATGTAATTTTGCTATAAAAATAAAGTCAAAAATTTTAGAAGAGTGTACTATATAAAACACAATATTTTGGATAGAATGTCAAAATTTGTAAAAGTATATATATATATATGCATTAACACTTGAAGGGCAACTTTGAATGGATTATGTTAAGAAAAATTTGCTTGACAAACAAGGGCAACCATCAAATTTAGCCCCTATAAGGATGTATTGATAGGTTAAGCAATGTAATAAGGTCTCTTTCATGAAATAGATTATCAGTAATGTACTTGAAAATATACATTTTTTCTCAAATATCTTGAGCTTCATTGTATTTGAGAATTAGAAGATTTAAATATAATTTTAGTATAAAATTTTGTTACATATTTTTAATGAGGTTCTTTGATGCATATGAATATGCATACATATAAATCAATTTTTTTATTTGTCTTCAATTATTACCAACTATTGTGTATTGGCTCTATTTTTATATCTTTAAAAAGGATAAAATAACCCACTTTTCATAAAATTTCTAGGGTAAAATAAGTAATAATAAATAAATACCTTAGGAAAATAAAGATGATGAGATGCTGAATGGAATCTGTGCTAAAATAATTGCTTCAAAAAATGAAATAAACAAACAAGGTATTTAGCTAGAATTTTATTGTAAATAAGTTGTGATAGATGTTAGGAAGTGATTCATCTAAGAGCAAAGTAATATGTGAAGCTCAAGTGAATGCTCTAGAAGTGTTGAATTCTCTATCTACTACTGTGAATAACTTCTACAACTATAGGATCGATCACACACCTGTGGATTTGATATGTATGTAAGTGTGAATCTAATATGAATATGCAAATCTAATCTCTAAATGTTCACCTTTCACCTATCTTAAATATCTATATTTGTTTTTGCATTAAAAACTTGGTCAAGTATGGTTGGGATTTTGCTAATGGCTGGGAATATATTTCCCTAAATGGTCAAACCCCTAGGATATCAAGGTAATAGCTTTGGGAAATAATTGAAGATAGCAAGCAAGCATGCAAGAGATGCCCTAGATGTTAATGCTAGAAGCAGTTAGTACAACATGTTCTAGTATAGCTTGTTATATGGTTAACAGATATCCTATGTTAGCTCTTATTGACAAAACCCCATAGGAGGTTGGTTGAGCAAAAAACCCTCACTTTAGCCTATCCAAGTATGTGGTTGCAAGGCATATGTTCATATGCCCAAGGAGAAGAGGTCTAAATTGGACTTCAAAGTTGTTAAATGTATCTTCATTGACTATAATGATGATGTGAAGGGATACAAGCTTTGGAATCCTATGATAGGCAAGATAGTATACAATCAAAATGTGGCCTTCATGGAGATTGGGTCTATTTCTACAATTAAGAAACCAAAGGAGAATGCAAAGTTAGTTGTGTGACTATATCCAAAGATCGAAGAGGCCAGAGGAGAAGGATGGATCACATGAGGAGAAGGATTCATAGAGTTCTAAGAGCTTACAGGAGGAAGAACCTCCACCTCAACTTTTGAGAAGGTCCATTTGGTAGAACAAGCAACTAGAGAGGTATAACCCACTTGATTTTAGATGTAATTTTTCTTTGTTTACTAACACTAATGAGCCTAGAAATATAAAGGAGGAAATAGAAATGAATGCCAATGAATCTTGGAAGATGGTCATGGATGAGGAGATGGTTGTTTTGAAGAAGAACAGTACATGAGATTAGGTTCAGTTACCTAAGGGTTAGAAGCTTGTTGGTTGTTAAAGGGTCTTCAAAAAAAGAAGTTTAGTTCTGAGGGAAAGGTGGAGAAGTATAAAGCAAGGTTGGTTGCTAAGGGATATTCCCAAGTAGAGGGAACAGATTTATGTGAGAGCTTATCTCTAGTTACAAAGCCATCATGATCTATTAGATTTATTTATTTGTTGCTACTACAATTGACATTAAGGTTGAGCAAATGGATGTGAAGACAAGTTTCTTGCATAATAACCTGGAGGAATAGATCTACATGTCCCAATTAGGGCATTACATTGAAAAGGTTAAGGAGAGATTGGTTTACAGGTTGAAGGAATCTATTTATGGTCTCAAACAATCTCCTAGATTATGGTACTAAAAGTTTGATTCTTGTGTTTTGAGGTTGGGATTTTTTATATCTTTAAGTCAAATCATTATGTTTATTATAAGCAGGATGACACTGATCATTTTATTGCTATCACTTTGTATGTTGATGATATGATGATATGTGGTGACAATAAGGGTGCGATTAGGGATTTGCAATCTCATCTTTCTTTATAGTTTGAAATGAAGGATTTGGGGGTTGCTATGTTTATCTTAGGGATGGAGATCAGATGAGATAGAGATAACATAAAACTTTGGTTGAGTCAAAGGAAGTATGTTTTATAGTGTTTCAACATGGAGGATTACAAACTAGATAGTGTTCTTATGTATATGGGAACAAAGCTTTCAATTGAGTCGTGTCCTTCAACATTTAGAGAGATGGAGGACATGAGTCTTGTACCTTATGCTAGTGCATTTGGGAGCCTCATGTATGCTATGGTCTACACCAGATCATACATTACCTAAGTAGTGGGAGTCATGAGTTGGTTTATGGGTAACCCTAGTAGGAAGCACTAAGCAACAATGAAGAGGCTCTTCGGATATTTATGGGGTACTATAGAGTAGTCTAATTGTTATCAAGGAGATATTTTGCAACACTTGGAGCATGTTTATAGCAATGTTGGTGATGCTTGTGATAATGCCTTAGGAGACCTAAAGCATTCAATGGATAGTTAGGGGTTTGTGGACTTAGATTAGGTAGGAGATGTGGACAATAAGATGTCTACTAGTGGCTATGTGTTTAGTATGTTTGGTGGTACAATTAGTTGGATGAATAAGTGACAAGTTATGGTTGCTCTTTCCACTACAGAGGTAGAGTCTATGGTAGCTAATCATGTTGAAAACAAGGTAGATAACTGAGAGGGGGGGTGAATCAGTTATCTCAAAATTTCTTTAACTTTCTTTTCTTTTTGTATCTTAATAATCAGTGTTGCATCAAAACATGAAAGCATATGTAATCGTAAGAATAGAAATAAAATCAACACACATAACACAAGGATTTTTATGTGGAAACCCTGTTAAGGGAAAAACCACCGGGTGACTAACCAAAGATTGTATTCTCTATTAAAAGAATAAAGGAGTACAAAATGGCACTTGCCAATTAGGGCTCACTGCCCGAGCACACTGCTCACAAGAGGCACATTGCCTACAAGAGACTCACTGTCTACAGAAATTATAGAAGGTAATCAGGTGTTTGAACTGATGAGAAGCATCTACAAATGCAAGAGTTCAGTTCCGGTTAGGCGTATTACACTATCTAATGCACTTCATTCTTCCTCTATTTTAATGTTGTTGCTCTGTCACATACCGGACTTGAATTGTAGCTCTCCCACTTATCCCTATTTTTCTTCGCACTTTATTTCATCACTTTTTCACCACACACACCTACATACTAGAATCCATCTAGTATATATATCCGCATCAAGGATTTCATCAACTTTCTAGTCGGCAACAAGAATGTACTCAAGATATTTGCAACTTATTGATCTGTCGGCTGAATCCATGCTTGATTTGTGATGTGTATCAAAAACATAGACATAGAATTCATTAATCATGTCGGCCAACAATGTATGATCCCACAAATTGCTTGATCAACACCATTTACTCATCCAGATTGAAGTCTGATACTCTATCAGTCAGTTCTTCCTCTGTCTACTCTGCCTGACTGGAACCCAACACTCAGATGCTCATATCTTTTCCTTGATTTATCACCGGAGGCTAAATCTCTGAAGTACAGTAGTCATGATACCCCTCTTGACTTTCCCAAGTCCATAACTTACTGAGTTACACCATCTAAGAGATCCGGAGCTGATTGTCGGACCTTGTTACATACTCTGTTCTTAATCACCGGATCAAAACATTCTTCAATCTAACTTCTGGTGAAGGCATATTATGTACTGCGGATGTGTGGGATAGACTTTGTTGCCATCAATGACAACACTTATGAAGCCACACAATGTCTCTTGCCAACAAATCATTCCTATGAGGAGTTACTCTTGCTTTAAAGATTGTGTTTAGACGTTGGGTTGAGTTAGGGAGTAGTGAGAATTAATTGTGACAATTAGAGTGCCATTAGCTTGGCAAAGAGCCCAGCTTTTCATGTGTGCATGAAGCAAATTAATGTTTAGTATCATTTTGTTCATGACATGGTGGAGGATGGGAGGGTTATACTAGAGAAGATGGATACTTTGGTGAATGGTGCAGATGCTTTGACAAAGCCTGTAAGCACTAAGAAGTTCAAATGGTGCAATAAGTCTAACTCATAGCCCTTAGCATATAGTTCACATATTGTTGGTTTTCCCTTTTATTCTTGCAAGGTATATGACATGTGGGAAAATGTTGGGAATAGGTGTCACACACCTTACATATCCTAATGTTTGAATTATTTATTTATTTTGTATCATCTATGTGCCCTCACAAAAAAGAGTGTCCCACTTTGAGGTGGCATTTCATGCCACATGTTAATTGTATTATGATGTGTGTGAGAGCATGCAAAAAGGGAGTTAAAAAGTGGACCATGTAAATTGACCAACTTATGATGTGTAGTAACGATGCATCATAAAGCATCCTTATAATGGAGGAATAAGTCCATGGTGTCCAATGGGTGCCCAAGTTTAGAGGGTTAAATATTCTTTGGTAGTTACATTTTATTTTTGGCATGTTGAACCATCATGGAGGGTGTGTTGGAATTTGTGCCATGCATTTTGGGTTCCATATTTGCCCATGGTTTTGGTCCATGGTTTCCAAAAACAATATGTGGTTTCCTAGTTGGACTTTCTCTATAGAGTGGATGCTTGGGATGGAGATTAGAGTACTTGTATTTGTAGGAATGTTATGTCAAAATGTCTCTAGACATAGTTGGTGCTTGTCATAATGTAAGGGTGGATACTCTAGAAAGTGTATTAAAATCATGGTGTTGTGATAACTAAATAATACATTGAGGCTCCTTTGTTGCTAAGTTTTTTGAAAGGTTTTTCCCAAGGTATATACTATGTCAAATGTGTTGCATGTCTTTGCATTTGTGATATTTCTTTCTAAAATCATAGATATTTATTATTTAGAACTACTCTACTCATAAATTAAGTAGAAATTTTCATCTAGCTTCTTTTCACAATAACAAGTGAACATGACATCCATTAAACATTCTTGTGTGGCTTATAAACTTTTGCTTGCCAACAAACTATGCGTACACATGTTAGAATAAAAATCCTAGGCAACCCCACCATGCCTATCAACTAGGAATACATGAAAATTAATCATTGGACCACACAATACAGACTCATGGGTTTTGTTGGTGCTCAGACATGTGGTTCCACAAATCCTAAAGACTTGTGCCAACACCTAAGGTTAGGGAGTGTCAACATAGGTGATGGGCCCAACTTATGATTAGATTGTGGCATGAATGGACCAATGACTATGAGTGGGTTGGCTCATCTTCATCTTTGGGCTCAACTAAACCTAGGAGGGTATTTCCTAGAGGTATCCTCAATAAGACATCTATTAAGTATGATGGTACAAGACTACACCAACTACAACTACACCTAATGTACACTTGACCCCAAGATTTGTCACTAGGCCAAAGACTAACTAGCTATATATAAAACCTCTTATTAAGATAATAACTACAATCTTGCATATGGACCCAAAGATCACAACATTACAATATCCCCACAAATGAATACACTTAACTTTTCTTACACAATGGCAAGGTGTAGGCATGCATAACATGATCCACTAACTATCTAAGCAGTTTGTAGTCAATTAAGATGTTCCCTAAGTTAGGATATTGGATCATGAGAGCATGTAGGACTGTAATCTACTCCTAAACTAACAAGGACAAAAAGATAATCAATTTAAGAAATTTTTGGACCTTTTCCAATCAGACTGATGCCTTCTCCATTGGGCAACAAAGTCATAATCATACAAGGAAAAAGAGGATACACCTACATAGCATAATGGAACTAGATGTGCACATGCATAGAAACCAGAGATAACACTTTATGCAAATGGACATACTTAATTGTCTGATCTCAATGCAACAACTACCCACATGAAACATAAGAAAGACCATTACAAAATAGTTTGTAATGAAGTAGAAATCTATCAAACATACATCTAACTTTTGTTACATTCATACTAGTGTTATCACTTGTATTGTACACCCTTGTTGGACATAGTTCAACAATCCAAGGATACAATGGGAATGATCTCAAGGTGTGGGACCTTGTTGTTTGAGATCAGACCTCCAAAGAAGGTTGGTTCCTTTCTAAGTCTATGGTTCAGATAGAAAAACTACAACTAATCCTACTCTAACATTCATCAATAGAAAGAGATAGAAGGAAAATCCCTGGAAATACTTGAGGTGATGGACCAAATTAGTTTGAAGAACATATGGATTAGTTTTCTATGCATAAAATAACCTTAAAACAACTAATATACATACACAAAACTCATAAAACTTTTGCAGAGGTTAAGACAGATAGTTGTTTAACCACAAGGAACTGATAATTCACAAGATAATTTCATACTCTTCCAATAATACATAGTGCAAAAAAGCATATGACTAGGCAGAAAACCAGTTTTTTTATTGATCATGAAGGCAAAATTATAGCTAAAACAAAGTGCAGTATCGTAGTTCTACTATGAAAATCAGAGATTATTAGATATTGTCATTACAAGGCATATCTATCCAAGTACAAACATATCTGAGAGAATATAGGAAGTCTTCTTGGTGGAAAATAAAACATAACTGCTTCTTATTGATGTTGGAGTCAAACCTCTTGGGTGCTAGGAAGACATATTTCTTGGTTTTTCTCCATGAAACTCCTTTTGAGGGCATGGGAAAGCTTCTCATAATGACTTTTCCTTGTTCTTCTCCTAAGATTCCAAAGTAGTTGCATGTAAATGGGTCTTTATGACTGTCCACCTTCTTGAAAAATCTCAAAAACTACCACTAATGACCCCCAAATTATTCTTGCATGAAAATAGGACATGTTTCCTATGATCTTGAAGATTCCTTGACTTCTTGAACGTGTGGGAGAAGAGGTTTCCTTCATTAGAACTCCAAACTGTATTTTGAATGACTATTTTATGGCTTTTAAACCAACCTTATCTCATGCAATAAAACTTTTCCTATGTTGAGCACTCTCGTAGAGGGTTTTATCATGCTTCAAAAGTCCAAACAAGTCTTCAACAGGATCAACCATGCTTTTGAGAGAATGAACATGCGTTTTTGGCCTACCTGGGCTTAAGGAAGTAGAAATACATAATGTGTATTTCAACTAGGAGCAGACCTATGAAATGGTCTCATATTTAGTTGTTTCAATGCTTTTATCAGTGTCTTATGACCTTGAATGACTTCATTTATATTTGTACATGGTCTCCTTACCTCTTCCACATACCCTTGAACCTATGCATGCTACTTTGAACCCCTCCAAGATCTTCAAACACCATACAGTCATGTACCTTGGTGACATAGTACTATGTTGGTCTCATAGGGATCAAAATAATGGTATAACTATGTCAAGGTCTACATTTTCTCATACAAGACTTGATAGGCCTTCCTTACTATTCATAGGCCTCTAAGAGTTTGATCTCTACCACAAACATGCTTGCTCATATAAGACTTAACTCCATAGGCTTATATTTATTTTTGTAGACCTTCTAAGATCTCACAATGATTATTTATGGTTATTCAAACCATTCAAATAGCTTCATAGGCTCTTAATGGTTTGACTGAGATTGCATAACCATTCCTTGATGGTGCCACTGTCCATGAAGCAAGTGCCTTGTCCTATTTGTAGTTTATTCATTTGGTGCATTCTCCATGTGTACTAGATTTACTTCTCCATGTGCATGCTACTTTGGACTTCATAAAGAATCTTTGAATGATTTGTAGACCTTATAGCACACTTATCAGACCTCTAGTATGCTTGGAATGGCTTCAAAGTGATGATGGAGTTTAAAAATTGAAGACATGGGTCTTGTAGAGACTTGACGGACCCTAAAACCTTAACAAACTTCTTAGGTTATTATGTAGGGTCTTAGATTGAATGTAAAATCATTGGATAGGCTCCACAATGTTTTGACAAAGTCACTTAATGTTTGGTAGTCCTCTCCATATCCTATAGAGGCTCTTTGTTCATTTGACAGGGCTTCTAACCCTTTGGCAATCCTAGCTTTTATAATGATGATTGGACCTCCTTTATGACTATGTAAATTTGACTGAAAAATTTTGTAGGCCCTATGATGATTAAGCTCATCTTCTAATAGTTTCACAGACCTTCATAGAATTGTAGACACCTTCCTAGGCCTATAGAGAGTTTAACAAGCTTGACAATGATTTATGTTGTGCAAGGTTTTAGGACTGTGCAAGCCTTTTGGAGTTCAATCAACCCTCCCAAACTACCAAATATACCTTAACTGAGTTCTTTAGGGTTTTGATAAACCCTAAGACACTACACAGACCTTTTCAAGTGTTGTATAGGAGCTTGGCAAGGTTGATAGACCTCTAGGGTTATTGTGCAAACCCTTCAACGCTTGATAACACTTCATCTTGATTATATACCTCTTGTTCAGGCTCTTTGAAGGCTTGTCTTGGCTTGGAACTTTATATTGGTCTACATGGATCTCCTCTGAATGGACATGGAGCTTTAAGATGGAGTAAGTGCATCATGACCCACCTAATGTGGCATAAGGACTTACTGCCCGAGATTGCCCTCCTGTGTTCTTTTCTGAATGGATAGTGAGGTCCCAAAGATGAGAATCATTTATCATACTACTTTGTCTTGACACAAACCCCTTAAAATATTGATTAACACTATTGTACCTTCCCTCTTCTTATATCACCAAAAGAAACATCCCTTACAAGCTTTGATAGACCTGCTCAATGGTTCAACAAATCTCTTAAACTCTTGACAGGACTTACAAAACTGAGTAGAGTTTCCATATTTAAATACGCCATTAGAGATCTTAGCAGAGCTTTATAAACTATTAAACATACTTTGAACTATTAACAAACCTTATGAACTTTGAGTAGATCTATTAATGATTTCATGCAACCCTTTATAACCATTACAAGGATTTGTTGCTTTCACAAACCTCCCATGTCTCTAATAGACCTGTACAAACTTGTAGGGAAATTTTGAGTGCCCAAGGGTTTATAAGCTTCTCAAAGTCTTGATAAAGGTTTAAACTTCTTGATAGACTCTGCCATGATAAATAGGATCCAAACACCCTTCATTCTCGACAAAACCTAAATGATTTCATACAAACTATTAAACACCTTGCAAGATTCTCAAAATCTTCACACTCCCTTATCATACTTGTATCCCCTTGCACCTGTAATGTTTGAGACCCTTTAAAAATAGTCATACAAACCTTTTCATGTTGTCATGCATGATTTGTATCACTTTGTGCTTTTACTAGTCCCAAGGACTTTAGAAACAAGTATGCTACATCTTCATGGGATTTCAGGACTCCAAAACACCTGGTATGCCTCCTTCACGAGCTGAAAAACTTGCAAGTTAGCTGAAAAACCCACACAGTGAAAACCACCAACACACCACTATAACAACATGTTGATCCACTGTAAAGATACATGTGACCATGTTAGCAACTATGGTCACAGTATAGTGAGCTAGGCACCAAACCAACCAACATGGATCCATGTGACACCACCAACTAGGAGATGACCACCATGGGCAAAGAACACAATTTGAAGGCCAAAGAGCAATACCATAAGCACAACACCACCACCATAGAGATAATCGGCCTCATAAGGATATAGCCACCACCACACCACAATAATGCATCACAGACCACCAAGATGCTACTAAGGAACAAAGAAGACCACCATAGGCAAACATGAACCATCACACCAATCGCAGGATACAAGAAAAGAATCCTCCTACACAAAGAAGGAATTTGACATGGAAGACTAATAGAACCAAATGGAAATTGTCGCAACATAGAGTTATACTTACAAGAGCATGTACAACCACCACAAGCTTGAAGAGAGCACCACATGCATGAGGATCCACCATAAATATAAAGATAAGGTAAAAGTTGAAGTATATTGCCTCTACGATGAGAACAAATAGAGCAGGAGCACATGCAGTACCAGAAGCAAGCAAGGGTAGGTAACAAGAAGTCATGACAAGGTATCAAAGGATATTGCTAGATGAAACAAGGCACTATAAGGCACAAGGAAGTAGGTGAGGAGAGCAGAATAGTCCACCAAATGACACCACAAATGAAGGAAAATGCATTTTTATAGGTCACGGTAAAGAGAGCACATGAATGATGACCTGTAGAAGGGTGAACCCACAAAGCTCGGTCTCAAACTTGGGACATCATTTTTTCCATTGGGGATGGGTAAAAAAAGTTTACATTACCTTCATTTGAATATTTCATGGAATTGACCTTCGAACAAAGGTTTCTCTTTGTTCAAAGAAAATATTCAAACGAAGGTATTATTTTATTGATCACAAAATAATAAAATAATACCTTTGTTTGAAGATTTTCTTCGAATGAAGGTAATAGTTTTTTTTTTTAAAGAACATATAAGGCTGAAAACACCTTTTGCACCCATCAATTTCACAGGGCACTTTCAACAACTATATCCAAAGACAATTTTTAACTAACATCCTTCGGGCTCACTACCATCCTTTGAGCATAGTGACCCACATGATATCTGCAAACTAGGTAGCCTCCATTAGCGTGCCACTTGTCACCATTCCACGGTGTCCACACATTCTTCATTTACCTCAACAATGCTCATATTGTTCATTTTTAACCAGGTATTCATCATGAACCTATGTGAATATTCAATTTTTGTCTTCAGTTTTTATGGAAATTTAATGTTTTTTATCAAAAACTTTAAACCCTTTATGTGAAAAATTTAAACCCTAAAATATCATTCGAAACCCTATAACTAGAATTTTGAAACTCTAATACCATAATTTGAAACCCTAAAAGGAATGTCATCAACCTCATTATCTGAATTTTCAAACCCTAATACATCAATTTGAAACCCTAAAATGTGAAAAATGAAACCCTAAACATCTATTTTTATTCCCTAAAACATTTATTTGAAACCCTAAATTTTGGAACCCTAAAACATTTATTTGAAACCTTAAATTAAATTGGAATGCTATAATGTTTATTTGGAACCCTAAAACATAATGATATTATGAGTCGTCATGAGTAAATATTACAACCTATGCTTATGTTGGTTCTACCATGGATGCTTCTTTGTATGTGAAATATTTCTTAATTTTGCTAATTATATGCACATAGATGATGAGATTTTTTATTGGAAAGTTTAGATTGTAGCTATCTATGCTATGGATCTTTAAAATTGTTTGGTTCATCTTACTTGATTTATTCATTTCATAGCTATCGCTCTTACAATCTAATCTGAGGAAAAAATCATTTCGTAGATATCACTCTTACATTTCCTTACTTTATCTAAATATGTTCACTTAAATTCATTTCCTAGATCTATCACTCTTACATTATGTCTATGATCTCATCTTCTACCAATTTAACTTGCATATCATTGATCTGAAACATGTCTACTTTGACCTCATATTTCTATATCATGTCATATGATCATTGATCTCACATTGTAATATATCATCTAACATTGCTATTTGATCAACATTTCTTCATATTAATTTTACATCATGATCTTACATTACTATATTCTTATGTCTTATTATCTCACTTGAATGGATGAATCATATATAGTCCTATGATCTCACAATTTATTACATATTATATGTAGATTATGATCTTATCTTTCCATTTCTATTAAATATCTGAGTATGCACATGCTATATTGCATTACCATAAATTGAGACTTTCTTTTTAATCATTATTGTGATATCATTCCTTGATCATGTATGTCCACATTGTGGACCATCATGCTTTCATCACATACCACATCCATTGGTTCAGTTCACTCTTCAATAAATCTAATATTTTCTAATGGTCATCTCTATCTAGTCTCCACTTAGGAGGTCAACGTGCATGTTTAACTTGACGAAGAGACAGGCCAATAGAAATTACTAGGTGGCTATACTAATACACCATGTTTTGAGTTTGGTAATCAATAAAATAAATCCCATTTTAAGCAATTTTAACTTGTTTGAGATATGTCCCTTGCACTACAACTGAACTTGTGGGAAACAACATTTCATCGCTTGTTTTTGGTTTCGTTGACTTCTTCCTCTCTTCTGTGCAATGTAATAAATAATACCTAACACCCTCTATGTTTCTGACCTCTGTTATGACTACAAAAACATCTCTTGCACCACATTGAAATGTAAAAAAAATAGAAACTTTCCTGTCATGAAAATAAAAAATGAACTACAAGTTGCACAAATACATATACCTTGTTTAATCAATCCTAAAATGTGGTCATAATCATTTGAAATCAAAGGAATGTCTTCAAATATTTCATCTTCATTTTTTTTCGTATGTGTTAGTAACAACTAGTGGCACCAAATTCCATTCACTGACATATCCACGTTGTTGGCTCTTGCAATTCTCTTAATCTCCCAACATGCACTCATAACAAAAACAAGAGTAATCCCTAGTGTACAATGTCCATGTGTGGCTATCTTTACTCATGACACAATGCAAAGATCTTGTTTTCTCAACCCTCTTGCATCCATGCATTGTTCTTCTATCCACATCTACAAATTTTAAACATATACATCAAACGCATTTTACAATTATAGTTTTCTTGAAATTATAAAACTATAATCACAATGAAATAAAATAAATAAATTTTTAAGTAAATATTAAACAAGTGAATTTTTTTTAAACAAATATACATACCTGATATCTCCCAGAACACTCTATTTGAACATGGGTTCCTCCCTAAAGATGTGTCAATCTTAGATGTGAAGTGTTTCTTACACCATTCAATGTCATGTGCATCATTTATAGGATCCCCCTCATTATTCATTTGATGTTTTCTCAGAGCACGTTTGATGCAAGCTCCTGCACCATCATGTTCACCCTTTCCATGCCCACTCTCAAAGAAGCTCCAAACATGTGGTATATTGTCATGTTGATGATATCTACAAAGTGCATAAAATGGCCTTGATGATTTGAATTGTGATGCACACCCATCTGACAATACAAAATGTTTTTCAATTTTGACACCCTTTCTTGTCAAATCTTCAAAAAAAATCTTAAAGCAATGTTGTACAAAATGTGTGTCATGCTCTTTATCATCACTAATATAAAAGTGATATTCTTTTTTAATGACTCATTATAGATATGTACTCTCAACACCATCCAAATCCAATTGTGCATGTCGATAACACACATGCACCATAATAGTGACCTATTCCAAATAATAATACTGTGTTTGAATCTCCTTTTGATGGGTAAAAGAGTAATTTTCTGTAAAGTCCACTACTAATAAAACTGTTCCAAGTGGGAAAGTATCTCTCAACAACTAAAATTGTTTTTCTTGCCACTTAGAAAAAATGCATGATGTATGTATGGTTGTATCAATTTACGAAAATTTTCCCTAAATGTACAAATAGGTACTTCCTCTTCTACGTAATCTAACCTTGTGGATTCTTTCCTGTTTCAAACTTTATATACTTGTAACTCTTGCAATTTACCATCTTCATCATGTCAGCTTCTTCATTTCTCAAAGGCATTTTAGCCAAATTTCCACATGTTTCACAAAGTCTTTTTATGCATTTCATTGGACCATCTACATTGCCATCAAATTTATCACATAAGATGGATGCTATGAACTGACTTAACTGTTTAGGAGGTGCATTTTCAGCACCATCACTTTCTTCTCTAATATTTCAAAACAACTGATAGTAAAGATCAAATTCAATATGGTAATGACAACAACAAGTTTCAAAAACTTTGTTTTCCTTCACATACCATGGCCTTAACATTTTAAACATTTTTTGCCTAATCTTTATATGAGGATTTGCATCACAAAATGTCACATACATCTCATGTTGTGTATGTCGTAGACCAATGTTTTTTATGTAGCTCATAATCATTTGGCACGATCCTATGTTTGAGAACATCTATATTATTTGATGAAGGATGGGTATGATCGTGCCAAGAATTTAAGATCAACTTCCTAACACCATCTTCAATCTTGTTAGAATGAGGAGCCCTACACATCATTGCCCAATTGCCTTTTGCAGTACTATCATCCAAAACCTTTGTTCGAATATCATTTGAATATAAGAGAAGATTTAGAGGAGTAGATAATAAAGAAATAGAAAGTGTATGGGGAATAAAAGATATATTATATCCACACGTACAGATCTACACATGGGAAGATAAGGAGATCATAGTAAGAAATATGAATGCAGATTTATAAGGAGAGTTCATGTAGATATATAAGAGGACTTTATGATCAAATCTATGAAGACTATATAAGGCAAATGTGACCAGATTTATAAGGCTGATTTGTGAGAACGTTGATGGTAGATTTGTAATAATAATTTAAGGCACATTTATAGCAGATCCTGAAGATGATTTTAGGATAGATATCTGAAGCAATAACAATAGCAAAGATATCTACATATGCAATAATTGATAACAACAGAGAATTATTTGAATTGCAGCCCTTCAAACATGCTATAACTTTATCATCTTCTCATTCTACTAAGCTATTATTCTATCATTCTAATATTCAATTATTATATCATTATGTTCTTCTATCATTCTATTATTTCATCATATCTATTATTACATTATTCTTTACTTTATTCTTCTACTCTTCAATCATTCTATAATTCTATCATTCTATCATTCGATTATTCTATCATTCTATTATTTGATTATTCTGTCCTTCTATTATTCTATCATTCTATTGTTTTATTATTGAATCAATCAAATGTAAGGATTGAAGGAGACAAGATAGGGTAATGTTGTTTATGGGCCCTCATGCTAAGCACACCACTCCGAGGGTGGAATTAGATATACCTAGCGCTCGGGGCCAAGAGGTGGGTTTTTTTAAGACACTCATGTTCTTGGGCTTAGGTGGGTGTAGTTTACAAGCACCCCTTTCAAGCCAAACTATGACTAGTTGTTAGGATGGATTTAAGGAGTGGATAAGGTAACATGGATAGGGAAAGCAGTTACAAGTTTATCTTCCAAGTACGCCAACCCAAGGGTGGAATTGTCTTAGTTTGGACATTCCTACACCATGGGCCAAGGGGTGGGTTGTTTTAAGACGCTCGTGCTCTTGGGCTTGGTATGGATAGCTTCAGGCAGACTTATTATGTTCCTCATCCAAACCCTATTATGATTAAGACTTCTACTATGCATTATGGACATTGGTAGTTTATATGGTTTTGAAATAAGGATTTATCTTGCTTAAAGCATTTAATTAGTAAATTTTAAACCCTAACTATATTAAACTTGTGATTCTAAGGCAAGATTTAGGGCAATCTCAAAAGAGGAAATTACAAGTGGTGTTTTGATTTAGGGCAATCTCAAAAGGGGACAATCACTTAAATTTTTCTATATTACAGACAGCTTCATGACCTTCAAACAAAGGTGTTTTGTTATGCATTTTTTTATTGTTTTTTTTCTCTGTGACCTTTGTTTGAAGGTAGACAGTTAAGAAATTTTTATATTTTTTAAAGTGGCCCAACTGACCTTCGAACAAAGGTACCTTTGTGCAAAGGTTTCTTTGAACAAAGGTGCTTCCTTTGTGTGAAGGTACCTTTGTTCGAAGAGACCTTCATACAAAGGTCCTTGGGTGGCCTCTCCCACTTTAGGCCTCAAGATTTCCTCAGAATTTTTAGTTTCAAACCTTGGGTTAGACCTCCAAATGAAATGAACTTGGCTAGATAATTTACAAGATTGTAGCCCTCGAAGTGAGCTTTCCAACAAGTATAATTTTGAATATATTTAATTTCATTGTTATATTTATTTTTGTAAGGACGCACACCCGTAAACCAAGAAGAATAATCAATAAAATCTAAATATATGAGTAAAGACAAAAAATAATCCATTTTTAATAACACGAGAGAAACCAATCATACAACATAATTTCATCATCGCATATCAGCTTATACAACTTTACAAAAGCTAACAATATAGCTTGGAATGCAATCTTACAAAAGGATAACTTATTACACAAGTATAATGAGACTTAGTCCTTGAAGTCCTCAAGAGCACATCAACTTATTACAAAAGCATCACATAATACAATATCACCCATCTTAACAAGATAGAGAGAGAATATCATCAAGGGATTTACCACCCAACCATGAAGTTGAAAGCTTTCCCAACCTTACTCCTACAGGAGAAGCCAGACCCTTCAGGAAGGCTCTATCTGACTGAGGTCAAACTTCTTGAAGTAACCAAGTGCAATAATAAACTGACAACCTATATGCATTGACTAACAAGTGCACATTTCATGGAAGCAATTTGAATAAGAGGAGACATATTGATAGGAGTATTACATAATGATCATTCCAGATAAGGACAAAGTATCCTTTCGTACGAATAACGTCCTAAATTTCTTATTTCCATAACGGACATCTATCCATACAATTATAAAAGGAAAACATAGCAATACCAATAATCCAAGTAATTATCTAAGATACATTCAAATGACAAGCCATAAACTAATAAGTTTCAATCTATTCAATGGAAAACTTAACTATACAATTAGTACATACAGACAAATCGACATCCAAGTTGCATAATGTTCATTAACAACTAAAAATAAATATTAAATCTAAAAGACAAGTCCTAATTGATATTTTCATGAAGTAACTATCCAAGTGGGTACGCAACCCTTTCTAGGGTCTAGTTTCCCCATACATTATCTCATCGATTGCCACCCACTCAAGTGAACAGGGACGAATTTCTTAGTTAGAAAGGAAACATTTGATTTGAACTAACAATTAGGATTTCCAAGGACAATAATGGAAGAGGATAAATAACCTACTCAAATGCACATTATTCTTAATAACTGAAAGTAGTCCCTCAAGAAACATAATTTGTATCTCATCATCATCAAATTGACATTTCAATTTACCACTCACAAAGATTGGAATTGGATGACATAATCATTTATAGGCATGTTACTCCATTTAGTGCACCTAGTCAAGTCATTCACGATGATTTTGAATCCCATGTTTATATAAAATTCTTTAAGAAGGTTATAGCTAAATCATCAAAGCATTAAATGGAACCAAGACATAAAGAAAAAAGCCATTAGACAACATAGTCCTTTAAGGTTTCTAGAAACAATTTGGCTAAGATATTATTATCATATGCAAAATATATGCATGCAACAATGAAAGATTGTATGTGGAAACTTGGGTTTCCTTTTCCATTATATAGTTCAAATCTAGGGGCCACAAAACCAATAGGCAATGGATATGTAACCACCTCAAATGCTAATGGAGTGTGGTGTGGGGGATTATAAGCAATAGAATCATTCTTATTATTGTCAATTTCCTTCTTAAGATTTGCCACTTCTTGTAATAGTGTATCCAAAGTAGTGATAGAGACAAATGTAGTGTTGGACCTGTATGTAAAATAATGCAGGAGGTATAACAAGGTTGTGAGATAAGGGGTAAAGACATGGCCATGGATGGATGGCTCACATTATGGGAGGTATTAATCATGGGGTGAGCTAGAAAAATAGTATGAGACATAGGTTGGGAAGGAGGAATGGAGGAGGAAGTATAATAAATTGTGTGCATAGGCATGGATGGTGGTATGAAATGAAGAGTGGACATGGTAAATGAGTGAAAGTGGAAGTAGGAATGACATAAGTGAGAGGGGTGATGTATATGGTAGGTGGGATAGTGGTAGATGAAAGAGGAGTAGAGGTATAATACATCACATGTAGGATGTAGGTTTTTTAGTAGGAGGGGTATAGTTAGGAGGAAGGCCATAGGGAGGAGGAAAGGTGGATAAAGGATAAAACACTATGTGGTGGGACACAAGTGAAGGTAGGAGTAACACTATGGGATGACATAATGGCAGTGGAAGGAGTAATGGGAGAAGATGGGACAATGGTAGGAGGAGAAGTAGATGCACCAAACAAGAACGTCTATGAAATAATTTTATCACTTAATCTTGTAAGACCTCTAGCCCTTGTGGCTTGTTGATGAAGAGATTGTGAATCATGTCCTCTAGTTATGAATGATTCTTTGTATGAGCCAAACTAGCAAGTTCATTACCAAATCATTTATCAAGTAGGTGGTGTTTTTCACAATGTGACAAATTATGTGATGTTTTATTAAGATTCAACTGTGTAGCTTTGAGTCAATCTCATAAACACATATTTCATGAGCATCTTTCATAGTGAATTTTTACATTGCTCAACATGGGCATCATGATCATAATCATAATCATCCTTATTATTCTCAACATTGGCATCATAATAGATTTTAGTTCCATTAGAATGGGTGATCATATAAGGGTTTAAGAAAGCATTCCTTCTCAAAGGAAGATTATAATCACAAGTAGCTTGTGGCATAAACAATGCAATATGGCTTGTGAAAGATAGGAAAGTAAGGCACAATAAAAATACTTTTAGATTAGAAACAAAATATATCAATGATGGATTAGATCTAAAATTGAATCCCTAATAAGGTCTCAAAGGGTGGGTAGGGTGATAAAAAGTGGAGCTTACGAAGTAAGGCACAAATCCTAGCAGAGATATAATAATTAAATAGTAATGGTATAGGAACACAAACCCTAGGAAGATATAAAATATGGATGCTATTAGAAATTACATATTTATATAATTGGTGCACGGTTCTAATTTTTTTTTTTACATATTTGAAACCCTAAAAATAATGAAGGTATAAACCCTAAGGGGTGTGAGATCGGACGGGTTCACCAAAAAAGTAAAGGAAAATATACTTTCCATAAGTTTAATCTAGGATAATTAAATAATTGCAAGCAAATTAGTCATAATTAATCTAGACTAAATCAAATGTGTAGTTGAGAATGATAAAGTGAGTAAATTAACTTTCTATTTTAGAAAATTAAATGCAAAGAGATTAGGTACTTAGTTCATGAAACAATGATGGAGATAAAAACCTAATGCAACACAAAATTTAGTCATCTAGTATAGAAAATAGGTGACACGAGTATGCTCGTTGTCCTCAAATTCTTTGCAAGCTAAAAACTTTGTTCAAGTCAATTTGGTGGCTATGGATCAATTTCATGCCATGCAGATCTAATCCATGATGTTGGATTCTAAATTGGCACAATGTAGTCTTCTATGGTTTGATTCATTGTAATCTTTGTTCTCTGCTAAATGTTGAGGAATGGCAATATTTAAAAATACCTTTGGAAGGTCATCCGATCACAAAGGCCAAGTTCTCCTAGGTCAACCCCTCGATTAGATTGACTTTAAGGTTGTGACAGGTCAACAAATAGTAGGCAAGAATGCAAGTGTTGATTTTGATTCAAAGTATTGTTCATTTTGTGCTCCAAATTCTAAATGTTCCTAAAAGTGCTCTTTAGTGTTCCAAGATTTTGAATGGTGATTAGATTGTGAATAAATTCTCAAATGAATGTCTTTAAATACCAAGATATAATGAATCATTGCACAAACATGTACCGAGTTGGCTCCCAATGGTTATGAGCAAAGGGTGGGAGTCAATCTTTCGAATTTTAAAAATTTAAATTTTTGGGTCAGATCCATGCCATGTAGGACTAATCCCATGTGATCTGGAAATAACCCAAGATGGGGAATGTGGAATCTAGAGATCAAGGATGAGTGTATGGGAAGCAAGGCTAATAAATAATGTGAATATACGAGAATACGTATAAATAGGGTAAGAATACTGACAACTGTATGAAAATGTGTGTAATTGAAGATGGATAGGGATCGAGAAATAAGCTAAACTTAATACAAAAATATACCACATATTGCTATTACCAAAACTAAATAGAAATTAACATATTACAATAAAATTATAACTCAATATAGCTAATAAGGGCATAGTGTGGTGATCAAATCACAACATTATTGTGGTGGCTGAGCTCATGAGCCATGTGCCTTCAATGGGCTAATGCGCTAGTAGGATGTGTGCCTTCACTGAGTTGTTGTGCTCGCAGGTTGTGTGCCTTCATTGAGACGTTGAGCTCATAGACTTGGACAAGGTGATAATACTTGGGGACTAAGGCCCCCTAATAGTGATCTCGACGATAAAATTATTGATCTCAGACTAAACTTAAAAACTTAAATTTACCAAACCAAAAAAAATATTATAACTCAATTTACATATTTGTTAGAGACTCTGATGTGAAGTTTTGACCATATATAAAATGGCTTTCAAAGCCCTTGAGAAAATCAATCCGTAAGCTTATATATAACATTGTTTTAAGTGGATGCCACAAGCAATACAATTTGTAAAGTATGATAATAAAATAACCAAACATATATAGTATTGCATGGCACCAAAGTCCATCACGATATGGATTCTATACAGGTTTGGTCCAATAAACAAAGAGAATATAAAGATTGCCAATGAAATACATATATAATAAGAAAATATAAATAAAAAGTCAGCCTTGATAATAAAATGCGAAATAATATTACAATCCATAATCATTCCCATAATTTGGCTTCACTTATAATATCTCAAGTCTAGCTGAATCAGAGCAAATTGATGGGATTGAGATTTTTTTTTAAGTTGGCTCCACGGCTCAACATTGGCGTACGTCCTTTTTATAGAACCAAATAATTGTGACATGTTCCATTTGGGTATCCTCGTTTTATTTAAGTAGCTTAACTACTTGGATATTCTTAAATTAATAATTGTAAATGCTTTAGTATATCATTGCAAAACTCCCTTAGAAGTGTAATGGTATTGGGATGGGTGTTTTTTTTTTAAGTTTTTGTTGATTCTTCTTCGTTTGTGTGAGAGTTGTCTTAATTATTAGTAATAGTGAAAATTATATATTAATGTTTTTTTACAGGTTTTGGGTTTGTATTGGTTAGTGTATTATAAATGTAATAATTAGTTTATAAGTAATATATTTTTGGTGAATTTGGTTCATTACATTATTATATTTTAATCTTTTTATTATTAATTTTTTAGAGATTTGATTTTGATTGCTCGACTTATTATTCACCACCTTGGATTAGATCTACTAGTGTGTACTAGACCCAAGTCACTGGTTTTGATCTTTGAACTTTAAAATTTTAAAATTCAAATTTAAACATTGTCAACCACTTCACTAGCTATTGTGAGCTGACCTAGCACACATTTATGTTGATTTGTGTGCTATGTTGTATTTAAATAATTCATTCATTCACTTTGAAATCATATAAGAATGTGTTATGTTTATTCAAAGGATTTGTTATGGAGCATTTATGAAAGCATTTTAGTAGTATTATAAGAGCATCACATCATGTTAGGTCTATTACATGCTTTCTTATTGTCCTTGATTTTAGTTCATCATTGTTGAATTGGTCCAACTAGGAGTTTGACTAAGGAGAACATGGCCCTAACGATTTAGCAGATTCCTTAAAGGTGTTTGTAAACATCACCAGTTCCTTACCAAACTCATACATTAGAAGATCAAGATGAGTGAATTATAATAGTCCACATTCTGTCAATTTAGATGCATGAGTTATAGTTCAGGTCTACATTCGCATAGGTGAGCATGAGCAACATATAGTCATTTTGAGATCTTCACTCAAAGAAGCCCTAAAATTCCAATACTTTGGTGAATCAATTTTTAACATCTATCACAATACATCTCCATCATTAGATTTCAAGCTATTTATCACATTTAATTTTAGTAATTTTAATTATTACTCTCAACTCATTTATCTAGGTTAATTGTTTGCTAATTGAGTGCTTTTAATAAATTAGCCTAGATATATCTATGTAGAGGCAATTTATCCCTTTACAATTGTCTGGGAAAGGACCCAACAATTTAGTGGGGTCTAATAGTTATGAGTGCATTGAGACATTAAAATGTACATTTTAATACTATAACACTATTAGTTGCGATTTCAAAATATATATATATATATATATATATATATATATATATATATATATATATATATATATATATATAAACCCAGAGGTATCCCCTAGCCCTGCCCCCCGAGAGAGACAGGAGCGTTGCGACTCCACCCAACATTGCCCACCGTGCCTTGCCTCGGGCGTACATTTGTGCCGAGTTGGGGCTAATAACGGTGGGGCAAGCGGAGGCGAGACTAATCCTCAGGGGACTGCCGAGGGGGCCCGCACACCCCGAACAACCATTGGAAATCCGGGCGGAGAGAATCAACCTCGGGACCTATATGGGACAAGCCCAAAGCCCTTAGCCAACTACGCCACCCGTGCGGGCTTAAAAATTCTTAATATTAACTATTGTTACTAATAATTAAATGAAATGAGCTCATTAGAACAAGTTACATCCACAAAGTAACAAATTATGTGATGTCACATGGGTGTATAAAAAATATGTGACTTAATGCATACTATTGGACTAACTTTTTTCTTTGTATTTTATAACACCTCAATAAAAACACGTGATGTAGTATCATGTTTGATGATGTAGACCTAAAATCTTAAATTTAACCAATAAACATGCCAAATAATTTACTATAAAAATTTGAGTAATTTGAAATCACTACTTAAAATTTTAAGAAGCACAAAATTAGAGTATATATGACTATTGAATCCTCTCCTTGAATCAAATTATTTAGAACTAAAAAAGACAAATTTTTATAAACTACTAATAAAATTAATAAAAATTAACTCATTAAATCTGCTAAACATTACTTAAATACATAATATTAAATAAATTATTCATAATTATAATTTTATAAATAAAAATTGACTTCCAATTACACATTGAACCCTACATCACTTTAAAAGATAATTACCTTTCCACACCCCTTGAAATTGAAATGGGAATACTTGAATAATAGCTTTTTAAATGACATTATGCTACTTGCATGTTTGTAGGCTATGTTATTCGTGCTAATCCCATAAGCCCTTACCAAGTGTATGAGTGGACATTTGTACTTAGTACCATTCATGTGGCACATTATTTAGACAAGCATTTTTAACCATGTATATACATCACTTGTAACACTATGTATATACACCACTTGTAATATTATGTATATACACCATTGTAACACTTTTCCAAGTTTTTCACATGTGGTGAGTTTTTTGGGTACTCTTTTGGAGTATTTATCGCCCGCCATCTTTGTAAGGGGCTTAAAATTGAAATGAAAGTCATTTATTCATATTTGATTTTTTCATTTATTAACATTTTTTTTGGAAAGTATTTATGTGCAAAACAATTTTAATATTATTTTTCCTTCCATAAATTATTTTATCTCATAAATATTATTAAAAATATTCATTCATTTATTCACTCACTCTAACTAAAAGTCTATTATCACCTACCATAATGTCTTTTTCTTTAAAAGATAAAACATGTGAAGAAACAAGGCGAGTGGTTCTTTGCCACTAGCAAGAACAAGAAAAAGGAGCATATTTATTTTCGTTGGGAGTGCATAAAGGGGTTTTATATGGCAATAAAAAACAATTTCTCAAGCCACTTGCCTTACAATTCTATTGGAAAGAAATGAAAGAAAGAGGGGGACAACCTCAAAAACTATCTAGAACAATCTATATTAGTTGTTCTTCTTCAATGACGACATGTCCTTTGTGTTTTAATAATGTTTTGCTGATCTTACATTTTTCAATATTTTACTCATAGTACAAAACATTCGTGGGCCCCACTAGCAATGTAGTTGATGGACATTGAAAAATTATTGGTGCCCTATCACATAGAGCAAAAATTTATCAAAGCCACCAACCACTTCCATGTGATGTAAGTTTACAACAATAAAAGATAAAAATTATTATATGTACTTTTTATTTTCTTCATTAATTACAAATATTTAGATGTATTTGAAGAAGGTAATAAATATCTTCTTTTGCTATGGTGTAGTTAAGTTTTTGTTAGAGATTGTAAAGGTGTTTGGCAAATTTAAAATTTAAATGGTTAGGATGTCGTTGTTAGCTCTTTTTTGTTGTAGTCTCTAATGTTTTGGTTTTGTTAAGAGCAACTAAAAATTTTATCTTAATGAATTCTTTGGATCTATTAGTGCAATGTTTTTTTGAACCCTATCGAAGTTTTTTTTGTAAGTCTCCACGCCTTTTGTCTATAAGTGTTACTGTCGAAGTCCTTTTGACTTGAAAGATACGTGCACTTCCTTTAGTTTGTAATTTTATGTCAAAGACTTTTAGAATTTATGGTGGGAGTCCACACGTCATCGCTAGGGTGAAACAATGTTGGTAAATGACTTGCAACTTATCTTGTGCATTTGATCCTTGTCCATTGATTTCGATGTGATTTTACCCCACCCCCTGATTAGGTCATAGTTTAATATGTTTTGCTTAGTGTGATTTTTGTTATATTTGTCAGTTGACTAGTGATCACGGGTCTTCGAGCTCTTAAATTGATCTATTACAATGTGAAGGTGACCATATACCATTTTGTTGCCTAGCGTGCCCCAGTTTAGCTAGTCTTTTAATATCCTTCCTAATGGCTTGATGGCCTTATTTTCACATTGTTACATGAAACCTATTACATGTTATTATTATATTGGTCTCGACATAACAGGGGAGTGGATTACCCTACATCTTACTCCTTGCTTGACACCCTAATACTATAGATTTAAAGTAGAACAAATCTTGATCATTAAATTTGCTCAATTGAATGAAGTTGAATGGGTGCAATATAAGCATTAAACAAAATATTACTCAGGTCCATGTGTCATCCATATGCTAAAATGCTATTATTAAATGGTACACAACTTATCTTGTGCATTGAAGCATAGACCATCCGATTTTGCTATTTTTTCCCTAGTTGTACAATTGTGTCATTATTTATGGAAAGGAGTGCATTTGGGCCCCTTAATTAATTTATGCACTTGCCTTAGTTTTAACTTGAGAACAAAGAAGAATAATTGTGAACCTATTAGTAGATGAGATTAAAAGATGAATGTGACATGGAACTACAACACTACGAACCAATGAAGTGATTCTATGTGAACTTTGAAAATTTGACGAGGTTAGGTTTTGTTATATTTGTGTGACTTTGTTTGACATTTTTAAATTTTTGGCAAGAATGCACCTATCACCACCAAGGTGAAACAATGTTTGTAAATGGGCTACAACTTATCCTGTGCATTTGGTCCTCATCCATTGATTTTGATGTGCTTTTACCGTAACGGTTGATTGGGTTGTAGTTTAATATGCTTTGCTTAGTTCATTTTTTGTTGTATTTGTGAGTTGAGATTGTGGGTCTCTCCACTCTAAAAGTGTTCTATCAAAATGTGAAGGTGATAGTATACCACTTCACAATGTCATAGGCATTAGTTTAGCTAGTCTCTCTATGTCCTTACCAATGGTCTGATTGCCTTATTTCCACACTATTATATGAAGCTTGTTGTGTGCCATTATTATATTGGTCTCAGCCCAATGGGCAAGTGGATTACCCTACATCTTACTCCTTTCTTGACGTCTTGACACTATAGATTTAAAGTAGAACAAATCTCGATCTTTAAACATGCCCAATGTTTGATGAAGTTGAAAGGTTATAATATAAGCATTAAACAAAATATTACTTGGGTCCACATGTCATCTACAAGTGAAAACATTGTTATTAAATGGTGCACAACTTATCTAATGCATTGAAGCCTAGTCTGTATGATCTATCTGATCTTGCTCTATCTTTTCTTGAGTTGTACGATCATGTCATTATTTAAAGGAAGGGGTGTGTAGGACCCTTAATTAATTTGTGCACCTGCCTTAGTTTTAACTTGAGAACAAAGAAGGATTGATGTGTTGAAACCCTATAGTAGAGGAGAAATTAAAGAGAAATGTGATGTGGAATTGCAACACAATGAACCAATGAAGTGATTTCATGTAGACTTTGAATAATTGACTAGGTTGGGTTTTGTTATATTTGTGGGCAATTTGTTTGACAATTTTGAATTTTTTGGCGAGAGTGCACATGTCATTGCTAAGATGAAATAATGTTTGTAAAAGGCCCACAACTTATCCTATGTGCTTGATCCTCATTCATTGATTTCAATATGCTTTGACCCCATTACTCAATTGGGTTATAGTTTAATTTTCTTTGTTTAGTGCATTTTTTGGTTTTTATGAGTTGACTAGTGATTGTGGGTCTTTGGGCTTTTAAATTGTTCTATTATAATGTGAAGGTGACTGTATAACACTTCGTAGCCTCATAGGAGCTAGTTTAGTTGGTCTCTCTATGTCCTTACTAATGGCCTGATGGCCTTGTTTCCACACTATTACATGAATCTTGCTATGTATCACTATTATGTTGGTCTCACTCCAATAGGTGAGTGGACTACCCTACATCTTACTCATTTCTCAATGTCCCAATATTGTAGATTTAAAGTGGAACAAATCACGATTGTTGAACATGGCAACTTGTTTAATCATGCTTTACTTTAATAGTTGGGGTTTGCAAGTAAAGGTGAATAGGGCCTTTGTTATATCCACTTGGATTGTCATGTCAACATGTCATTAGTCACGTATATACATGTAGGTGTTCACATGGAATATTAAGGATAAGAGTTAATTAAATGGCACCGCCTAGGTAGTGAAGACATAAGTGTGGTGGGCCCACTTAATCCCATTTAACACCTAAGCACTTAGAATATTGCAAAACATTTATGTGTCACATGTCATGCTAAGGGTGAAATGATGTTATTAAACACTAAGAAACTTACCTAATGTTTTTAAAAACCATGACCATTCAATCTTTCTCCTTTCTTCCCTGCCATCAAATCAGTGCATGATTTAACAAAGAGACTTGGTGCCTATGGCAAAGTGATAAAACAATGTTGTACACTTCTACCTTCCCCATTTTACTAGAGCCCTTGATTTCAAACCCACATAGTCCATACCGTCAATCATTGTGTGTATTTAGCTGATAAAGGTGTATGCATGCCACCTAGCCTATTATTAGTCATTGCATCATCCTATATGAGAAACATGTAAACTCTGAGCATAATTAACTTTTGACGGTGCATGCTTACTCCTATCAATAGGGCTTCACCACCCTATTGATGTATGTCTTACTCTTATCAATAGGGCTTCTCCATCGTTTGATGGCTCTATAGCTAGACTCAAGGAATGATTACTTCTCTTTAAGGATGTGATTTAGCTACATGTGTTTGATCTATTTTGGTTCTCAATTACCATGTTGAATATTTATAGAAATAGAGTTACTAATTGAAACTTTGATTAGGTCTTGAATGTTGAGCTACAAGCTATACTAAAGGTTATTCTACATTGTTTAAGGGAAACTGTTTTGTCATTGAGATTGTTTTTTTTATTGTCCACTATGTATTAAGTTGCTCAGGGTGAATTATTAGGAATGAAATGTTTACTGAGATCTAATTTGAATACTCTCCCACTTTTCCATCCATTAGATCCACCTATAGGGATAACTAATAATTATTATTAATTTGAGAATATATTTTGTAGCTTTAATAAAGTTAATGGTCACTATTGACCTATTTTACCCCTTTGGCCAAATAGCCCATCCATGAAATCTCTAAGTGTTTTCCCTTTTTCCCCCTTTTAGCCCTAGGTCATTCCCTGTCATGTTCTGCTAAAAACTTTGTAGGTTTTATCATTACCGCATCCCCACGGGTATGTCTGATGAACCCTTGCGGGCTTGCGAGGGCTAGGGTGCAATATGACCACTTACCGCAACACCGTAGCTATCCGTGTGAAGCGTGGTAGGCTGGTGGTAAGGAAGTAAATGTCACCACATTACCGCGATGGCTAAGGGAGAAGCCCACAGGAGCACAATAAGAAAGAAAGCAGTTATCGCGCTACTGCAACAGTTTGTGAAGGAGGCTTGCAGGAATAAAGGGAGCATGAAACCACCCACCGCATTACTGCGGTAGTTAATAAAGTAGTTCGCGAGCCAATGGTATAAACTCAAGCGGCATATAATGTGTCATCGCATTACTACAGCAGTCATAGGATTGGCTTGCAGGCTTGCGGTAAGGCTTGAGCTAGGTATAAGATGTTCTCGCGACACTGCAGGAGTCTTTTCTCTTGTTTGCAGGATGACGGTAAGCCTTCAAACAGAACTATATTCACTGCGCTACTGCGGTGGTCAGTAAGGAGGCCTGCGAGTTTGCGGTAAAGGGGTAAATGAGGCATATAATGGTCTCCGCGCCCCCGCGGCAGTTTCAAGTGAAGCTTGTGGGCGTGTGGTATAAGAGATGAAGCGATGGTCATCGATCCAAAAGGGAAATCTCATCCACAACCTAGGTTTGAAGGAGGTTATCAGGTATCTCGAAAGCAGGGAATTTGCAGACTCGACCAACAGGGAAAGTCATAGGCCAATTATTCAAAGGATTCAAAATCGATAGGGCACATGATCAAAGGGTTCGAAGATTAAAATGTTGTAAAAGATTTGCTTAGTGAGTTTGAAAAGATTTATCTCATACGTCATCAAAACAAATCCTATCTTCTCAGTTGTCCCTTATCAGATATTTGTAGCTTTTATGGTTGCAGGTGATAAATCAGTTGTTCGCATTGAAGGAAATGTCTTTCATCTACCCGGGTCTCTAGATAATTTGTGCAATTAATTCTTGCATATAGACATCCCTTCGAACATAAATATTTTTTGACAGAGCCCATGGGGCAAATTATTGTAACCTAATTAGGTCATTTGGAATCAGACACTATAAATGCATGAATGTAAGATGGAAAAAAGGTTGGAAAATAGTTAGTCTTATACTTTTGTATTCCAAACAGAGCACTCCTCTACTGTAACTATGCCTTCTGATTAAATATATGCTAGTTATTTTACCTCTTCATGTTAATTTTGACTCTGTGTGATCTAAGAATTACGTGTTTGTGAATGTTTAATTCCTCCTAATCATTTCTTGCTCCTTGCCTCTGTTAAAATCAATTTTATCTGTGTATGTTTATTAGTTGTATCTAGTTATTTTGTGCATCTTCTTAATTCTGTGACAGCTCTTATATTCAAACATGGTGTGTCACCCCCTTTCATTTTTAGTTTATCTTTCTTACCCTTTTCCTCTGCAGTATTAGTACTAGGTTTAGTTGATTTCTCTGAGCTTTAGGCTTAGAATGAGGAACCAACCTTCTCTGGAGATCTAATCTCAATTTGCAAGGTCCCACACCTTGAGATCATTCCCATTGTGTCATTAGAATGCTTGGACTCTCTCCAAGTTGGGTGCAATTCTATGTGATAATAGTTTTTGGCACGCCTGTTGGGACTCTCTTCTCTGAGTGAGAGCTGGACTAAGGATTTTGGTGTTTTCTTGGTTCATTTGCCGCTATGAAAGTGTTCATAAGGCAACTGACAACTCTGTTGATCTAGTTCCTACACAACAATTCAACATTTCATGCCTAGAGTGCAGACAAGATCTTCTTCTAGAGGTAATTTCTAATTTATTGAACTCTCATTCACTGAAAGAAGAAGAAGAACAAGATTGTCTAGGTCCCCTGTGATGGAAAATAGAAATAATATTTTAGTACATATAAGAGCTCGGTCTACTCCTCCCCCATTGAATTTCTAAGTTAGGTCTGAGGTATTCAGTTAGAACCCTACATATACCTATAGTTATTAACCTGAATATACCTAACATGGAAGGGAACTTGCCATTTGTTGCATTTCATGGGGACAACCCTTTAGACCTAGCACAGTATGATGACATCCCCACATCAGCCTTAAAGGCTATACCATTTTTCAACAGTGAAAACTCAATTACCCCTGCTAAACACATACAAGATGTTGCAAGTGTCTGCTCAGTCCACCATGTCACTGTTGACAACGTGGCTATAAGATTGATGGCTTCTTCTTTCAAGGGTAAAGCCCTACAGTGGTATAGAGGTCTGTAACCTAATTCAATTCATAATTGGGATGACTTAGGTACTAAGTTGTGCCAACATTTTGAGGATAAAAGTGACCATTTGTCACTTATGGAACAACTGGCCTCAATCAAAAGAGCACCTCATGAGTATATGGTAGACTTCAACTACCGTTTCCAAAAGACATGGATCAGGATACCTCCACTAGTCAAGCCTTCTCCAAACACAACATTTATCTACTACCTAAGGTCTTTGAATCCAAATATTGCTGTCATGATTCAGTCCATGGGTGGGACTGTATTACCTGATGCCTATGATACATCCATAAGAGCCAAAATTTGTTTGATTCAGGTAGGTAAGATTGCTCCAAGGCCTCCCATGCCTTTGTTTCCAGAGGCTCCAGTCATACAACCTGTTGCCATTGCTCCAATTCCCACTACAGTTAACCCTGCCCCTTCTCTAGTTTCACCTACACTTGAACAATTGGAAGAGAAGGATGCTCAGATTAGAAAGTTAAGCAATGATTTAACATTGACAAGGAGATAGAATACACAATCAAATAGGCCATATCAACAGCCTAATCAGCCCTATCAATCATACAATTAGACATACCAGCCTAACAGGCCTCCATATCAAGGTAACATGCAGAGGTAGGGGCAACCAAGTTATATCAGACCACTCAATGCTGTTAACCCTAATGCAGCCAACACTTCAGGGCCTCTTGTTCTGATAAAAAATAACCTAGTCCAAGACAGTGACTGGTGTTATCCTTGCAATCAACCACATGACCAAAACTTATTCCAAGGAACACTGTTCAATCATGCTTTGACAGTGCAAGAGCAACCATCAAATTTAGAACAATAGGTCAACACTAATCAGGGAGTGGTTGGAAACCAAGAGTAGATACAGAACAATGCAACCTTAATGAATTGGACTCATGATGATTACTATGGCGTTAATCAGGGTGCTGGTCCAGTTGCATTCAATACAAGATTAAAGAAGAAAGCTGTTGAGGACACATCAGTGCCTGTAATCAACCATGCACATGTCCCTAATGCAATTCCAATCATATCAACAAATGGAAAGGTACCTGATGTTCCTTCTAAGCAAGTAGATCATGCTGCTTCTAAGGCGGATTCAATCCCAATAGTCAAACCAAGTTTAGAAAAACAAAAGAAAAGTGACCTTGTAGTCACTAAAATGTTTCAAAAAGGGGGCCAAATACCTTTCAACATAGTGGATCAGATGAAGAAGACAAATTTGAATGTCAGCATGTGGGATGCATTGTTAATCCTAACCCAGAGGAATCTTCTTCAAGAGGCCCTAACAGAATTCAGTCAACTTGATGTAGAGTTAGCAAGTGAAAAGACAATTGCACCCCCAAACAACCTATGCCAACCTGAGGAGGAAGCAAATACAAGCAAAACCAGCAAGCCTCCTCCATTTTATGTTTCCCTAATCATAGGTGATAAACTATTGCATAATTGTATGATAGATTCTGGGGTAGGTACTTATGTCATGCCAAAAAATATTGCTGATAGGTTAGGTATAAAGTATGAACCTATGAACAAGGGTGTAGTGCAATTAGATGGTACTGCTGTGAAGACAGTAGGGGTTGTTGACTTTTTCCCAGACTGGATGCTTATTCCCAGATTTCCCTACAAGGTAGCCATCAGTGATCAACAGGATCTCTGGGCCAGGGGGCCAACAGTGTAGGAGATAGACTCTATATTTTATCTCCTCTTCTTCTTCAGGCTCTGCAAGACCTAGGGGGGTATTCCCTACTCAACATCCATGAGGATATGCATACAAGGCTGGGATGCTGACAGAAAGCAGATAGTCCTCTTGTAAGTAGACCAAAACTGAAAGATAAGAACAAAGGGGCTAGCTTTGGGCCTATTAGCAGTTGTAGACAGAGGACTGAGGATCCTAAACTAATTCTAATGTCCTAATGTTTGTTTTAGATTTTGATTTGGATTTTAAGTTTGGATGCAAAGCTGGACATGGTTATAACACAAAAACAAAGCATGATTGGTGCCTATCCAGGGCCTGGAGTCAGTAGACATACACCTGTGAATGATCAGCATGAACAGCTAAAACTGGATTTCAAGGGGATATATGTGATACCTGCCTTACAGATATCTCCCAATACAGAGTGTTAAGTTATCTCTACTTATGGCATCCCTACTGCAGTATACCCTTCCCAATGTTCAACCTGAAAACAGTTTAATCTACCCCTTGAGCAGAAGTTAAAAGATCAGACATTCAACATAGGAATTCTATGCTCTAGAATCTAAACATTACCCAAATATCCAGATTCAGAAGAAGAATACATGCAATACTGGAGATAGAATTAACACAACACATGCTAAGATAGCATTTCTCATATAAGATCAATCATGAAATCAGTGGGTTCATGCCAAAAACATACAACAAGAGATACATAAACTCACAGGTTAGACTGTACAGAGCAACCAGATCAGCTGGTTTTGGATTACAGAGCCAAAAATCCTCAACTTTCAACAACCTTGAATGAATAACACCGTCTGCATTATATAGCAGGAGGGTGTATTCAGCATTGACTACCAGGTTGACCGAAAATCCCGCCAGATACACAGTACCATAAAAATGGCGCTCAAACACACTACCAGATTGGCGCCCAAACATGAATGCAGCAGGTAGGGGAGGAGACAGGAAGATATCTCGAGCCCTGCGCCACTGTCCGCTGATGTACACCTTCAATCGGGTACCAGATCCGCCCACGCCATCGCCCATACCTCTACAACAATCGCCATTAAAGGCGCACCAACCCGCGGCCTTGGGAAGAACATCAAACAGTCGATCGCAACCATTTCCCGCCGAGATTCATCATCATGATATTTCGAATATGCAGGATCTCAATATCCCACATGCACCCCGCGATGACCTCATTAATACTTTATATACTAGGTCATGAGCATATATCACGTCGGTGCTTTTGCTCCTGACGACACTAGTATAAGACTTCATCATCATCACCCTCCAGCAGCATGATATCCTGTCGATTGAAATATCACCTTGACGTCATCATCATATCGCAATATAGCCTACATGATAATCGCCTTCATCGGCACAACCTGATCCATCGGAGAAACATCCTCCTGCTGAGCCTATACCAAAAGTCTGGCCGATGAACATCCTGATGACGTCATCATCATGTTTGCAAATATCAGGAGATCTCCTCAAGATGATCAGTGTTAGAAATATGACCCCCACGGACCTTGATGACGTCATCATCATATTAACATCAGGATGATATTCGGAAGACAACCGGATATTTGGAAATATCATCCTGATGCACAAATATCAGGTTGCACTGTAGCTCCACTATAAGATCGGGGCGATAGAAGAATATGATGATGCTTGAAAAGATCACCCCCACTAGATAATGCACGAAGCCAGCAGGCGGATATCTCCTTGATATCAGCATCATCATGACGCTGGAACAAACATACACCCGGGTGATATGAAATATCACCCCCTCCTTTGGAAATATCATGATGCAGATAGGCAGAGAACCGGATATCACCCTGACGTAAGAATGACGTCAGCATCATCAGGATGACAAAACAACGAACAAGAAGTGATATAACATCATCAGGATGATATTGACTAAGATCATCCTGACGTTCAAAATATGATGACCCCAGTGAATATCGGGTCACACTTAGAACTCTTCAACAACATCATCAGGATGATCATAACCAAGATCACCCGATGATAAAAATATCACCCCGGCGAAAATATCATGAAGGCAGAAAATATGATGACCCTCGCAAGCGACACGGTGATAACTGGAAATATGATGATGATGATGATGACGACCCTTAGAAGAAATAGGTCAGGTCGAACAACTTAGAGAATAACCCCTTCAGGATATCGGGGCAACATCATCATCATGTTTGGGCAAGGTGATAATTGGAAGATCACCGGATACTTGAGAAATCACCCCCGCAAGCAAATCAGGGCGCACTGTGGCTCATCAGCAGGATCAGGATAATAACCAAACATCACCCGATATTGAAATATGATGATGACGAAGAGAAGCCGGTCGACGGAGAACACGATGATGCTGACCATCATCGAAGACAATATGATGATGATGACCTCCTCCTCGAAGAGAATATGATGATGTAGCTGAAAAATGCTGAGGAGGCCCAAAGACTTAGAACATTTTTTGGATTCTTAGGGAAAGTGCCTGCATGAAAATTGCTCAAAAATTGTCAGTCAATTCAGGCACTAACAGGGGTTATCAAAGGTTTAGAACTCACTTTACATGCATGTCATGGCTGCTCTGTTTCACAATACGTATCTATTATTGATCTCCCTGCATACTTCGGCATATGCCTATCTAGGGATTTCACTGCTAAAATAGGTGGGTATTTATCTTCTGATTGGTCACACATGTTGTTTAGAACTAGATACGGTACCAAAGTGACCATTAGGACTGAGCCTATTGCAAATGATCATATAGAGCCCTATACCCCTAATCTCATTAATATGAATTGTACAATTCATGAGTTGGAGAAAGAAGATAACAATAGACATGAGGCTACAACCCTAGTGGAGGAGATACTTGATATACTACTAAGATGGCTAGGCTAATTATTTTCAGTTTGACAGCCCTGATTACATAGAAGAAACAAGGCTGGGTACTTATTGTATCCATGAGGAAGATGCTACTATCCCTAATCTTGAAAAGGAAAGGATGGATCCAGGTGGGATATGGCAGATGTATTTTGATGGCTCCTAAGAAGCAAAAATGGAGCAGGTACTGGGGTTGTTCTGATTTCACCCCAAAAGGAAAGATATTTCTCTTCACTTAGATTGCAATTCAACTATGCTAACAATGTGGCTGAGTGTGAAGCCCTGATTCAAGGCATGCAGCTAGCACAAAAAAAGAGGAATAAAATTTTTACAAGTATTTGGTGACAATGAACTGGTTGTCCACCAAATAAAAAAACTAAGTGCTTCAAAGAATGACTTGCTAAATTCATACAAACACAGAGTATGGGACCTAATTGAAGACTTTGATGCCTTCAATATTTAGGCAGTTCCCAAACAGAGAAACAAGGATGTTGATAGGTTAGCTACGGTTAGTGCCCAGTTTGATATTCCTTTGAATGTCAAACAAATTTCATCAACATGTAAGGGTTGTTGTCAAACCTGCTATCCCTAATAATGTAATCAACTGGCAAGTGTTTGACAGTGACTAGAAAATTATAAACTTTCTGCAAGATGAGGCAGAGTTTGCGCCAAAAAATAGTCAGTATTGCAAGAGCAATATGGTGACCAGGTGATCTAGCTAAAGACCAACAAGTTACCCAGAGGATTGATCACCTTGGAAAGCATATTTGGTGCTGATGATCAACCAAAGAAAGAGAAAATGAACATGACAGTCAAGAGACAAAACTATGAAGAGGTGGAGATTGCACAGGGAAGATTCCTAAAACATGGTAAGGTATGTAGTCAAATTGAAAGACAAGGTTTCATTGAGCTTTGTAATGAATTTAACAACTTGACAGCATGGGATTATAGGGATTTAAAATGCTTTGATTCTAGTTTGATCCAACATACTATTGACCTAGACCCCAATTCCAAGCATGTCCGTCAAAAGCAAAAGCCAGTCAATCCAAAGATAGATCCATTAATGAGAAAAGAGCTATCCAAACTCATAGAGGCTAAAATCATTTATCCCATCAAACATTCCTCTTGGGTAGCCAACTTAGTTCTAGTTAGGAAGAAGAATGGAGAAATCAGATTATGTGTAGACTTTAGAGAATTGAACAAGGCCTCACTTAAGGATCACTATCCACTCCCTTCCATGGAGCAGATTTTACAAATAGTAGTAGGTGCTAAAAGGTTTTCCCTCCTAGATGGCTACTCAGGCTACAATCAGATTCTTGTAAAAGAATTAGACCAGTACAAAACAACCTTTACCACCAAGTGGGGTACTTTGGCTTATCAAAAGATGCCTTTTGGATTAACAAATGCTGGAGCGACTTTTTAGAGAGCAATGGATTTGGCCTTCAAAGGCCCGATCAATGATATTATCCTAGTGTATCTTGATGATTTGACTATGTATTCTAAGCATGCAGCTGACCACTTAGGTCATTTGAGAAAAGTCTTTGAGAGATGCAGGGAATATGGGATATCATTGAATCCTAAAAAGTGTGTATTTTCTGTCCCAGAGGGCAAGCTGCTAGGGCATGTGGTTTCCAAGGATGGTTTAGCCATTGATCTAGAAAGAACAAGTGTCATCCTGGCTCTTCCTCTTCCCAGTCATAAGAAAGGTTTGTAGAGTTTCTTGGGAAAGATCAACTTTGTGAGGAGGTTCATACCTAACTTTGCTTCAATAGTAAAACCCCTCACATCTATGCTAAAGAAGAATGCTACCTTCAGATGGTCCAAGGAAGACAGGGATAGTTTTGAAGTTGTCAAGCAAGCTATTACACAAGCTTCTACACTGATAAACCCTAATTATGAGAAAGTTTTCACCCTTTATGCCTTTGGAGGCAAGGAGGGTATATCAACTATCTTAACCCAACATAATGAAGAGAAATTGGAACAGCTAATTGCTTTCTTCAGCCAACCTCTCAAGGAACATGAACTGAACTATGATTTTATAGAAAAACGAGTATTTTCTATAGTGAAGGCCTTAAAAAAGTTCAGACATATGCTCTCCAGCAACAAAATTCAATTGATGGTGAACCACCATGGTGTGAAAGAATTCCTCCTGAGCAAGGATATTAATGAGAAGAGAGCTAGGTGGATCACAAAGGTAATGGAGTATGATGTTAATATCAACATTACTAAACTAGTCCATGGCAAAGGTCTATGTGAACAAATGGCAGCAGATGTCAATGATAAAAATGAGGCCGTATGTGCTCAAGAGCAGGCGCAATCAATTGAGCACCATACTCCAACTGATTGGTATCATGACATGATCACATTCCTACAGTTAGGTATATGTCTAAATGGGTTGGATCAGGCTAAAAGAAGGTATTTTAGACTCCAATCTTTCCCTTATGTTATTGTTGATGATACATTATTTAGAAAATACATCAATGGAGCTCTTCTTAGATGTATCATCCAAGATTAGACCTATAGGGTCTTAGAAGAATTTCATAATGGCCCTGCTAGTGGCCATTATTCTCCAAGAACAAATGCAATCAAGATCATGAGAGCTGGTTATTACTGGCCTAGTCTATTTAGTGATGCACATAAGTGGATAAGAGAATGTATAGAATGTGCTTTGTTTGCTAGAAAGCAGAGAATGACAACTCTTTCCCTTCATCCAATCAAAATAGATCAACCTTTTGCTCAATGGGGTTTAGACTTCATTGGAGTAATCAACCCACCTTCTAGTGCTAGCCATAAGTGGATTCTCACAGCCACTGATTATTTCACTAGATGGACAGAGGCAATTGCTTTGAGGGATGCCACAGAGGCATCCATTGTTGACTTCCTTGATGGTATAGCTACATGGTTTGGTGTGCCATCCACCATCATATCTAATAATACCAAGGCCTTTGTAGGCACAAAAGTTAGTGAATGGGCACTGAACCATGGGGTATACCTGAAAACCTTGTCCAATTACTATCCTCAGGAAAACGGCTTGGCTGAGTTCACCAATAAAAATTTAATCAGAATCATCAAGAAGACAATGGAGGATAATCAAAGAACCTGGCACTCCAGGTTAAAGACTACTCTTTGGGTTGATAGAATTACTCCCAAAAGAGCCATAGGTAATTCCCCTTTCATGTTGGTATATGGAAGGGAAGCAAGGGTTCCATTATCATTGGAATTGCCTTCTCTTGAGTTGGCACAGCAGTTGGAATTAATGGAGAATGATGATATGACAACCAGACTTTCAAAGCTATTAGAACTTGAAGAGAAGAGAGATACTGCCATGAAGACTATAGAGTTTTAAAACCCTACATTTTGCTATGTATTTGTTTCCAACATTTCCATCAATATGAGACTTTAAATCGGCTAAGTATTAGTGTTTTATGAAGTTATGCTCATGTGTATGACATGTGTCAAAGCGGTGGGGTTTTGAAAATGCATAGTGGCAAAGAGATTCAGAAGTAGCGCGAAGTTGCCATGTGGCTAGGTCGGTATCTGTGAAATAAGCTAGGTGTCATTTTTTAGTTTGGCTATGACACTTGATGTGTTCACCGCATATTTCTTTTAAAGGTTTTGAGTCTTAATAGATGGTGCCACGTGTCGACATGACATAGATTCAAGGGAAAGCTTTTCGTGGAGGTATCTAAAAAGCCCACCAGTTTGCCACGTGTTCTGGTATTCAGGCTTCTTTATTAATCTTTGCGGGTCTTAATGTGATGCATGTTCGTGGTGGGACCCAAGCTTCAAGATTAGTGAAAGCAGCAGACGACACCACGTGTCGGTATGGCAGGTGTTTGAAGGAGAAGTTTTCATAATTTTTTTTGAAGCAATGTGAAGCTGCCATGTATCTTAGTTTTGACACCAGTAGAGCCTACCACGTATCATAAGGAAGTTAAGTCTTTTGTAAAGTATGGGAGCAGCGGAGAATGCCAAATGTCGGTATGGTGCCTGTTTAAGGAAGCATTTGAAAAGGGGCTCGTAGGGAGAGTGCCATGATGCCATGTATTATTTTTGGAGTCTTTTGAAGCCTGCGGCTGGTGCCACCTGTTTCAACAGTTTTTGATGTGCCTACCGACCAATAAGGATGCAGAGAATGAGCGGGAGAATCTAGTATATCTAAAGACTTAGAGTGTCTGTTATAAGGAGAAGAGTCGAAGCAGGCATCCAGAATCTAAAGAAATCTTCAGGGCGTGGGTCTTCAACGACATCTTCAGTTAACACCAGTTCTGTTTTGCAGGCGATTGGATTCCCAACTATCGTCAGAGTTTGGAGCTTCATTTTTGTGCTATAAATAAGAGGCTTGTAATATGGGAAAGACACAGAGAAAAAGATATAGAGATATATTCAGGAGAAATATTTGTAATAGAGGATTTTGTGCTATTGGACTAAGGATATATCATTTTGCCTTTACAATTGCTTCCAAGAAATAGAAACATTGTGTATCTATGCATACTCTTTGCCTTGTGTACTTTGTTGGAAATATTAATGAGAAGAGACCTTTGTTCTATGCATTCTGTGATGTTTTCTAAGTCTTTTGGCAAGATCTTTAAGTTCAACCTTTGAATGAAATCTGTTATACATTATGCTTCTGTTAATCATGCCTGTAGCTCTTTAACTTAGCAGAAATCTTTATGATTTAATCATTGCGCTTATTTTGGAATTAAGATATATCATTGGTGCATCACCTTAGGAAGTTAGTTTTATATTGTATCTGTAATCTTATTTTTTCTTCCCTTTCCCAAAACCCCATTAAAAGGAAGAGCCAGCTTCTTTAAAATTTGGAGGTTACTTTAGGGATCATCCCACATTCTTGAAGTTTCCCATGTTGGTGATGGATTAAACCCACAAATTTATGCATCAATAGTTTTTGTCACGTCCGATGGGACCTTTTCTAGATTCTTGAGCAGAATCGTATGAGCCAAAGAACAGGAAGGAGTCAAAGTTGTGGACCAACCACCAGAGCCCAATCATCTGCTAATCCAGGAATCTTGTTACCGCCTTTATCAGCCACTCCAAGAAGAAGGGTAAATCAAGTTTCTAGAGTACCAAGAATAGCTATGGCAGCACCTGCTCCTCCTAATCTGCCACAGAATTTTGCAAATTGGAATAATAACATCCCCCTTGTTCTCCCAACGCTGCCAGATACCTGGGATCCAATTCTTGCTAATGCTTTGAAAGCATTGCCCAAGTTTAGTGGAGAAGATTCCAAGACTCCAGGAGAACACCTCCAAGATGTGTCAGATGTGTGTGCTATGCATGTCATCACGGAACAAAACGTTGCCATTAGATTGTTGGTAGCTTCTTTCAAGGGAAAATATCTGGATTGGTATAGGTCCTTGGCCTCAAATTCCATATCTACTTGGGATCATCTCGGAGATGCTTTATTTGCAAGATTCAGTGAGAAGGGTGATAGATCATCTCTATTACAACAACTGATTACCATAAAGAGAGCACCCCAAGAAGCCATAACAAATTTCAACACTAGGTTTCAAAAGACTTGGGATAGAATCCCTACCACAGCCAGGCCATCAGCAGGTATGACAATTGTGTTTTATCTTAAGGATTTTAATTCTAATATCTCAATGACGATTTAGTCCTTAGGAGGACAAACCCTACCAAAAGCATATGAATTAGCTGTAAGAGCCGAAAATAGCCTAATAGATGCTAGGAAACTACCTCCAAGGCCTCCCATGCCTATGTTCCCAGAGATTTCTATTCCCTTGCCACAAGAAGGTCCTAATACTGCATCAGTTCTTGTGTCTATGTACACTTTTCCAACACTTCAACAACCCACTACATCAACTCCTCCTGCTCCTCCATCTGAAATGGATGATGTCAAGAATATTCTTAGAACCTTCTCAAATGAGATTATCAATCTCAAGAGACAGCAAACTTCTTATCCAAAACCTCCTTACCAGGGATTCCAAGGTAATAGGCCTCCATACCAGCTAAACCAATACCAAAGGGCACAAAGACCAAACAATCCTCAACCTTCAAACCAGCTAGTCTTAGTACCCACACCATTGCAAGTTGTCCCAACTAACCCATGTACAGAAATGGTCCCTGGACAAAACAACATAGCAGAAGAGTCCAATGCTTGGTGTTTCCCTTGCAGCAATGCCCATATACCCAGAGATTGTCCTAGAGGCAATTTACAGTAGAAGGTAGCAAAGAAAAGAAGAAGGGAGGGTCAAGCTGTTGTGTCTAATGCTCCTCTGTATCATTTTCCTGGTGTTTAGAATGCAGTAATGGTGGCCCAAAGCAAGGAATGTCCATTGAACAAGAAGAAGAAATTGCCCCAGAGCATGCCTTATTTTCCTGGATTGAAGAAGAAGACTCAGTGTTTGTAAATGAAGCATCTACCTCCAAGAAGCCCTTGGTATAGTCTGACTATTTCACCAGGTCAAAGAGAAGGATGGTTGAATAGCCTGAAGCCATAAATAATGAAGCAACTAAAGTCCCTTCATTCCAAGCTCAATATAACCCCACTTCAAGACAAGAGGTACCTATGGAATCTCAGAATCAAGGAGTCTCCAACCAGGTGGTGGAAAGAACAAGATATCCCTACTATTCTAAGACACAAATGTTGGGACCTATAAATGTGGTAGAATAGTTGAAGAAAACCCCTGCCTACTATCCTAAGACATAGGTGTTGGGACCTATAAACGTGGTAGAATAGTTGAAGAAAACCCCTGCAAATGTGTCAATATGGGATATGCTGGCTATTCCTGAATAAAAGTCACTATTACAAGACGCATTGTAGTCTTAGACAAATTCCAAAGTTGTTAACCCAAAAGAAGGAGACAAGGGAAAGGCTTAAAACAAAGATGCTCCACCTCAGCTTAGACAACCACTTTGGTAAATACCACGCTAGAGGTAAGTAAGCCTAAGCTAAACCCATTTTATTTAACCCTAATAGTGGGCAAGAAACTGTTAGATAAATCCATGATAGACTCAGGGGCTAGTACCACAGTCATGCCTAAACAGGTAGCTGATGTTTTAAAAATAGAGTACCAACCACTAGATAAAGGGGTTATGCAATTAGATGGGAAGTTTGTCCAAACCATAGGAATCATCAAACAACTCCCATTACAATTGTATACTTGCCCAAATAATACTATCTTGCAAGATGTAGTGATCATTGATATTCCCCAGTCTTTGGACTATGCCTATCTAGGGATTTTACTACTAAAATAGGAGGGTATATGTCACTAGATTGGTCACATTTAATCATGAGGACTAAGTATGGGACAAAGATGAAGGTGTTGTTAGAACCCTTATCTAAGGAACATATCACTGAAGAAACATCACTAAGGTTTGAAGCGTCTCATGCTATGATGAATAGAGAGGACAGAGCTTTTGTTGAAGATATAGGGGAATGGACTGAACATAATCAAAATGAAGAAGAGAACAACCAGATGATGTCTATGATGCAAAGTGATCCTTATGGCAACTATGATTCTACTGGTTTAGGAACTTATGTAATCTTTGAGGAAGATCAAGAAATACCAAACATAATGAGTCAAGAGATAGCCAAAAAGGAAGATTCTAATAAAGACTCTAAGATTTGGACCTTAAACTTTGATGGAGCCAAGAGCAAGAATGGTACAGGAGTAGGTATCTGTCTCAGCTCTCCAAAGGGAGAAAAAATTCTTAGGGCCATACGCTTTTAATTTTCTTGTACAAATAATGATGTTGAATATGAATCTTTGGTACATCGTCTTACGTTACCAAGAAGAAAGGGATAAAGAATCTAAGGGTCAAAGGTGATTCAGAGCTAGTTGTAAGACAAATCAGGGAGAAGGTTGTAGCAAAGAATGTGAGAATGAGGTCATATCGCCACATGATTTGGGACCTGATTGATGGCTTTGATGCTTTTAATATAGAAGTTGTACCTAGAGCTCAGAATACTAAGGCAGACAGGATGGCACAAATTGGCTCTCGGTTTGACCCAACAAATGATTTGCTTATCAATAATGAGGCAGTGAAAGTCATTATCAGACCAACATTCCCTGATAATGTTCAAAACTGGCAAGTTTTTGACAATGACCTTCAAGTGCTTTTGTTTCTTTAGTTGTCTGGAGAATTTGCTAACCAATTGCAGCCTAAGATTGAGGAAGCATATGGTGACTAGATTGTTCAGTTGAAATTTAATAAGCTTCCAAGAGGGTTAATAACTCTAGAAAACCTTTTTGACCCAGATGATGCAAGCATAGATAAGAGAAAGTTCACGACAAGTAAGGAAGATTATTCTGAAATTCATGTCAGTGAAGGAAGGAAGTTGAAAGTAGGTAATGCCACCACTTAGGAGGAAAAGGATAAGTTGATTTCTTTATGCAACAAATATGATAGGGTGATTGCATGGACCTATGATGATCTCCACAGTTATAATAGGGACATTATCCAGCATACTATAGACCTTGCTAAAGGATCAAAGCCTATTCACTAGAAATAGAGACCAGTGAATCCTAGAATTGAACCTTTAATGGTGGACGAGTTACAAAAACTTCTAGAGTAAGATTATTTTTCCAATCAAACACTCAACCTGGGTATCTAATTTAGTGCCAGTAAGAAAGAAAAATGGAGATATTAGGCTCTGTGTGGATTTCAGAGACTTAAATAAAGCCTCATTAAAAGATCATTACCCTCTGCCATCCATGGAACAGATCTTACAAACAGTGGCTGGATCAAAAAGATTTTCCCTGCTTGATGGTTTCTTAGGGTACAATCAATTTTGGCTGCAGATGAAGACCAATACAAAACAATGTTCACAACCAGATGGGGAACTTTTGCATATGCCAAGATGCTCTTTGGTCTCTCAAATGTTGGTGCCACTTTTCAACGCGCTATAGATATAGCATTTAAGGGGCTCATAAATAAGATTATTTTGATTTACTTGGATGACCTTACTATATTTACAAAAAATGCCAAAGACCACTTTGAGCATTTAGAAGCTATTTTTTAGAGGTGCCAAGAGTTTGGGATTTCTTTAAATCCTAAGAAGTGTGTTTTTTCTGTACCTCAAGGGAAACTTTTAGGGCATGTTATTTCAAAAGATGGCATCTCTATTGATCCAGAGAGAGTCAAGGCCATACTAGACTTATCCTTACCAGTCAATAAAAAGGTAGTCCAATCTTTCCTGGGGAAGATTCAATTTTGTCAGTAGATTCTTTTCTAATTTTGCAGGGTTGGTTAGACCTATTACTCTGATGTTAAAGAAGGACTTAACCTTTAAGTGGACAACTAAAGGGAGGCAAGCTTTTGAAGAAATTAAGAAGGCTATCTCCATTGCCCCAATACTACAGAATCCTGATTTCTCTAGACACTTCATAATGTATGTGTATGGAGGTAAGCACAATATTGCAGCTGTCCTAACTCAGAAAGATGACAAAGAAGAAGGAGAATATCTAGTTGCATTCTTCTCGAGGACATTAAGAGAGTATGAATCCAGGTATGATTTTTTTGAAAAGCAAGCTTATGCCATAGTTAAAGCACTTAAGAAATTTAGACACTTGGTAACAAGAAACAAAATCTTGATATTAGTAGCTCATTCAAGTGTTAGAGAATACATTATGGAAGGAAAAATTACAAAAAAAAAGAGCTAACTGGATAATCAAGATCTTTGAATATGATGTAGAAGTAAGGCCTACTAAATTGGTTAGAGGAAGAGGACTCTGCCAATACATTGTCCAAGACACAGAGGCATCAATGTTGAAAGAAACAAAGGATGAAACAGTGTTAAAACTCCAAGAGCCTGACCAAGACTCTTAGGTAAATAATAGGATACAGTTCATGAAGACTAGTATTTTCCCTAATATGCTCTCCCATGATAAAAGAAGGTACTATACACAACAGGGATGTTATTTTGTGTTGATTGATCACATTCTGTTTAAGAGAAATTTTGATGGGATCCTATTAAGGTGTGTTGAAAAGGATGAGGCTCAGAAGATACTACATGAATTCCATCATGGAACCTCAGGAAGACACTTCTTAGCAAAAACTATTGCCATCAAGATTACAAAGGCTAGTTACTATTGGCCCACATTGTTTGCAGATTGTCATCAAATGGTTAAGAAGTGTTAGGCTTGTCAATTCTATGTTGGAAAGAGAAGGAATGCAACTTTGCCTATGAGTCCCATAATTGTGGATGAACCCTTTGCACATCGGGGTCTAGATTTCATAGGAATGATCAATCCAGTCTCAAGTATTGGGTATAAATGGATACTCACTGCAACTGATTATTTTGCAAGATGGAGAGAGGTAGTCCCACTTAAAGAAGCCACTGAGAATGTAATTCTAGATTTTCTGGAAGGAATAACTACAAGATTTGGTCCACCCCACACTATTATATTTGATAATGCTAAGGCATTTTTGGGTACCAAGCTATCTGAGTTTGCTTTAAAAAATGGTATATATTTGAAAACTTCATTCAACTACTATCTGTAAGGTAATGGTTTGATAGAAATCTACAAATAAGAACCTAATTAGACTCATCAAAAGGATAAGAGCATATCATAAAAAAGAATGGCATAAACATCTTAATTCGGCACTATGGGCAGACATAACTATGCTGAAGCAAGTGACTAAGATGTCCCCTTATGAACTGGTTTATGGAAAGAATGCAGTTATGCCACTGAATATAGAAATCCCTGCTCTACAGTTGATTAAGCAATTGGAGATAGAAGAAAATGGTCTGATGCAAGTGAGACTTGTAGAGTTATTGGAAATTCAGGAGAAGAGAGAATCAACACATGAATCCTTGATGAACCATTAATAGACAATAAAGAGCTGGTTTGATTGAAAGACTTCTGAACCAAAATTTGAAGTCAGGTCTTTGGTTTTAAAATGGGATGAGAGGGCTTCTAATCCGAGGCGTCACAACAAGTTTGATTCATTATGGACTGGTCCTTTTAAAATCCATACCTACAAGCAACATAATGCATATGAACTAGAGACTATGGAAGGAGAACGATAAGATATTCCTGTCAACAGGATCTTTTTGAAACATTTCACATAGTTTCAAATTCTACCCCTGTACTATAGTTAGTTAGTGTCTTAATGTTTGTTTCCTTTTTTGTTTTCTTTTTCTACTTTCCTAATAAGTGTTCTAGTAACACACGTCCTCAGCACATTGGCCTCTATGCCTTGTATTTATCCTTCTCTCTATAGCTATTAAAGTACATGTACTTCAAGGGTGATAGCCAATCATTCTTAAAGATCGTTGTGATTAATGAGAAGTGTCACGAAATCTCATCAGATTGAAAATATTTGCTAACTGTTAATTTGGTGTACATCTTGAGTCATTAATCATGATAGCCCATTTAATACCACATTAATTCCTTTGACAGGGTTGAGAAGTTAAATGCCTCTTCACCGTTTCATTTGCCATTTCATTGCTTCCGAGGTCTCTCTGAAATTCCTTCTATCCATTCCTTATAAGCCTTTAGTGTGAATTCCATTCATAGTAGAGATTCAAGTTTAGGTTTCTAGAGTCCAAAAGTCTTGTGCAAGATTGCATTGAGCAAAGAATTATGGAGGGAGTACAACCCGCCAAAGGGGTTGAATAGGAGGGTCTTTTTGATTTACCAGAGAAATGGAGCTAGTAAATTATGGGTTTTTAATAATACAAGATCAATGGAATTATGATCCAGACAGTTTCCTGGCCTCCTGGATTGTGAAGAATAATGTTCATATAGTTTTCCTTCATGAGAGTTAGCCATTTTGGGAGCAACAGAGGTCGCCAAAGATGGATACTCTGGATGTCTACGTGGAACTGACAGATGTGCCTGTTGAAGCTCCTAAGCCGTGGGAGACGTTTTACATTGTCATTCAAGATTATGACCCTAAGAAGCACATGACTCATGGTTTGAGGCAGACTTTGAAGAATAAAGATTGGTCAGCTGAAAAGATAGCAGCCTATTGGAAATATAGGCAAGAAATTTTAGAGTTTACCAGAACCTTCAGGCAAGTTGCAATAGATGAGGAGTGGGAAATATTATGGGATGAAGGTCACATGACTCCTATTTCCAGCCCTGACATAGCAATTTACCGAGCCATGAAAAGGAGACAGAAGAAAATGAAGAAACTGTTGAGAAAATTCCAAGCACCACTTGGCCACCACCTCTTAGCATCCTTGAATAGCAGAAGGTTGCACAATAGCCATCTCATGAGAACCAAATAGCTTCAGCATCGGGGGGTCTTAGAGTGACCACTTCAAAACAACCACCCATTTCTATACAAGAAGCAATACAGGAGGAAGATCCTAAAGATACTGTTGAAAAGCCTCTGAGGAAGAGGTGGAAGCTAAAGAAATAGGGAGTGGATGAAGAAGAAGATATCATGGAGGGCTCACAACAACAAACCCTTGTAGCAAAGGCACTGTTAGTTTTTTCCCAGACTGGATGCTTACTCCCATATTTCCCTACAAGGTAGCCATCAATGATCAACAGGATCTCTGGGACAGGGGCCAACAGTATAGGAGATAGACTCTATTTTTATCTCCTCTTCTTCTTTAGGCTCTGCAAAACCTAGGGGGGTATTCCCTACTCAACATCCATGAGAATATGCATACAAAGGCTGGGATGCTGACATGAAGCAGATAAGTCCTCCTGTAAGTAGACCAAAACTGTAAGATAAGAGCAAAGGGGCTAGCTTTGGGCCTATTTTTAGTTGTAGACAGAGGACTTGGGATCCTAAAACTAATTCTACTGTCCTAATGGTTGTTTTGGAGTTTGATTTTGATTTTGTGCTTGGATGCAGAGTTGGACCTGGTGTATAACCTCAACATAGAGCTAGATTGGTGCCTATCCAGGGCTTAGAGTCAGTAGCCATACACCTGTGAATGGTCAGCATGAACAACTAAAACTAGATTTCAAGGGGATTTATGTGATATCTGCCTTACAAATATCTCCCAATACAGAGTGTTAAGCTATCTATACTTATGGCATCCCTATTGCAGTATACCCTTCCCAATATTCAATCTGAAAATAATTTAATCTACCCCTTGAGCAGAAGTTAAAAGATCAAACATTTAATACAGGAATTCTGTATTCTAGAAAACCAGACACCCCTTAGATATCTAGACTCAGAAGAAGGACACATGCAACACTGGAGATAGAATTAACAAAACACATGCAAAACAACATTACTCATATAAGATTAATCATGAAATCAGTAGATTCATGCAAGAAACATACAACAGGAGATGCATAAACTCACAAGGATTCCTGCACAGAGCAAACCAAAACCAGTTGTATTGTATTACAGAGCCAAAAATGTCCAACTTTCAACAACCTTCAATTGAGTAGCATCATCTGCTCTTTATAGGAAAACTATGTACTGAAAGAATTAATTACAAGGGAGGTCAAAAATCCTGCCAGATACACAGTATCAGAAAATGGCGCTCAAAATCATAAATGCAACAGGGGACAAATCACAGAGAAGCCAGAGAAGGACGAGGAGCAGTTGAGCTCGAGCCCTGTGTCGTTGCTCAAAGATATGCATCATAAAAATGGTGGTTGAGCTGTTTATTTGACCCACGCCTTCCTGCATGATATGCCATTACTGCTTCACCTACCCACAGCCAACGGACAACGTAGGAACTATGCCCTTAACACCTTCCCGCCAAAACATATTTCATTGAAAATTCAAAATATGCAGAAAGAATAGTCCCACATGCATCCCACAGAGACCACTTTATCAATTTAAAAGCAGGGCCGCATGTAAACTAAGTGTCGAGTGCATTTGCCCCGCTCGACCTATAAGCCTTCGCCCAAAGCCCATCGCCATGACTCCTGCCGATACCATCTCCTTCGACTAGAGATAGACCATCAGGCTAGCATGAAACTCCTTCGCTGACACTTTCAGTCACACCAATGAACACTTGAGAAACATTAGAAACACTTTGGGACTCTCACGGATGCCGACACTTGGCAGCGTCCGCAACACTCAAGAAACATTAGAGACCCCAAGAGACTCACGCGGAGGCAGACAGATGGCGGGCTCCACGCTCTCTTTGAAACACACAAAGAAACTTCCCTGAAACTCCTACAGAAGCAGCCATGTGGCACCTTCCGCAGTCTCTTGAAACTCAAAGATCCTCCTTCGAAACACACCGGCGGAAGCCGACACTTGGCGTCCTCCGCCCCATTTGATATTTTAATGAAGGGTCCCACCTTCAGCTTTGCTGACCATTGCAACAAAAAGAAACAAACGCGGAAGCTGACACTTGTCGGCATCCGCGGCAACCTCAAGGGACAGATGACGTATTCTGTGCGCCTGTTGCAACATATAGAGAATCCCCCCACTGTATGACACTTGGCACCTTCTGCGCTCACAGAAACATTATAAAAGGGGCTCTCGAAACTTCAAGCAGAGGCTACCACTTGGCATCATCTGCAGTAGCTGGGACACATAACTGGGACCCACCATCGCTTCGCCACACTTTGAAACATGATGGAAACTAATGCGGAAGCTGACACTTGTCGGCTTCCACAACAATCACAAGGGACATGTGGCATCTTCTATCCCTGCTTAGAAACTTTTTTGAAACTTCACGGAGAGTGACACGTGGCGCTTTCCGTGCATTCTTTAAGAAACATAAAGGGTCCTCGAAGCCTTTGGCAGAAACTGTGAAACTTTAAGAGTCCTTCAGGTGCCTCCACATGGCAGGTTCCGCGGCACTTCTTGAAACTTAAAAGAAACTTCATTAAAACTTTGGCAGAACTCTGTCGAAAACTGACACATGGCACCATTTGTAGCGATTAACTTAGAAATAAAAAAGACATAGCATCTGCCACGTGGCACACTCTGCGTTAAAGCTGCATTCAAAAACAAAAGCACGGCAATAAACTGGGGCTCGACACATGGCGAATCCCACGGCGTTTGATACATGAAACCCTCGCAGCCACTGCTAGAAACATTCAGACACTGGAAGCTATAACCCGATATGCATTCAGAAATGCATCTGACTCATTTTATATCATTTTCGAAGGGTCCACGGGGAGACTTCACAAGTTTGCCAACACACATTTCGCCTTTGCATACATAGAACTTAACAATTTTCTCAAATGCGACAGGAAAAATAGTTAAACAATGCATGTGGGCCGGGGAACAATTTAAACCAAAGCACTAAGGGTCAGAAGGAAAACACACAGGAACCTGCAAATTGGAAATCAAAACCATAACCCTAGGTGAACATGACCAAGCACCACCACAGGTAAGTATCTCTCCTCCCTTTTCTTCTTCTTAGTCTTCTTCTCCTTTAGGGGTGGCAACCCAAATACCCCATATTTCCACATCTCCTACCACCTCTGATGTGCCTTCACAATCTGTTTCCTCCCCTGTCAGCTCATCAATTTTATTAGTATCATAGGCTTTTGGCTTACCTATGCTTTCCCCAACCATGCCGAGAAGAGCCTTTGTCCAGCCAAACCCCAGTTAACAAATTACCACTATACCCTATGGTCTCCCACAAGGTTATCCCTTTTCTGGAGGACTAATAGCTTCTCCCCCTACTTTTCAAAGTCAAGCAAAGGCAACCAAGAAAGCAAGGGAATCCAAAAGAGAAAAGAAGAGAATGAAGGAGAGCAGAAACCCCACTACTCCCCACATGAAAACATTCTTTGATCCAATTCAACAATCTCTCACCATTACTCACATGAGCCCCAATTTGGTCAAGCCTCTAGAGGAAATGAAGCTGGAAGATTATACTATGAATGCAGTAGCCATGGATTTGACCTAGTTTAGGCCTTAGGACAAGGTGGAGCTAATGAATGAAACTTCTACAGCTATAACAACAGACTATTTGAAGGTGACTAAGAAGTTACAGAAGGCATAGTCGGACCTCACTAAAACAAAGGCCACCATTAGTCGCCTTACCACTGAAATAAAGGCAAAAGACTTGGAAATTGATAACTTGAATAAAGATATCTAGTCTACTGTATCGCTACAGGTGTTTCAAGCATCTCAAGTGAATAATATAGCCTTATAGGCTGAATTGACACAAGTAAAGGCTACTGCCAGTGCACTTGAGAAAGAAAAGATTCTTGCAGAAAAGAAGGTCCAAGACAAGGTGTAGGATGTATTACATCTACAACAAAGTCTAAAGAAAGAACAAGACCAGAGTAGCGCTTATCAAGCACAATATATGGCCAAACAAGAAAAGCTCAAACAATTGACCATTGAACTGCATCAGAGGTCTCAAAGCACTAGAGTCTTAGCAATGGTTAAAGAACTTTATGTATCTTCATGGTAGAGGATCTCAGATGAGGTCACACAACTGAAGCCTATTCTTAGTTTTCTCTTGAATGCCCAGCGGCTATGTGAAAAGGTTGAGTCTTCACTAGAAGCTACCTTGTCCTACGTTTCTGTGAGAGTTTCAGACTCTCAGCTTTTATTGTAGAAATTTTATGATGCCTCAGATGAAGCCTTGCTAGCAGTAGGGGTTGTTGAAAGAATGATTGCAGTGGAAAGAGTCGATGAAGTGTTGAGCAGCAATGAGGCTGCGACAACATGCAAGACCCTGCTAAATATTATGAAGGATGGTGTTAAAGGCATGGGGGGGCATATAGAAAGGTTGGTGCAGATGGGACTCCCATCTCCTTTCCCTGATAATAGCACAATTTTGATGATAAATGAGATAAAGACACTGCTTCACTCGAAGCAATTTTGATTAGACTATTTTCCAAAGTCTGAGTGATTCGTCGAGTGTTCAAGAGGTGGAGTCAGTCTTGTTTCCAATGGATTGGTTAGAATTCCAATTGCATATAGTGGTGCAGATACTGTAGACCTTTTCTCATATGGATATCATTGGCTTAGATTTAGCATTCCAAGCATTGCAGAAGAGAACGGGTTTATCTGATTCTGAGTGGTCCAGGTATCAGGCTACTTTGCAAACGCTCTAAATCCCTGTTTCTATGATGGTGCAATTTTGGTTTTTTGTGTATCTTTTTGCATATTTTTAGGTTCTCTCTATGCAGGCACAGAGTCCCAAGTGAGTCACCAAGAACTGTAGAGTTTAAAAACCCTACATTTTGCTATGTATTTGTTTCCAGCATTTCCATCAATATGCAACTTTAAATCGGCTAAGTATCAGTGTTTTATGAAGTTATGCCCGTGCGTATGACATGTGTCAAAGCGGTAGGGTTTTTAAAATGCATAGTGGCAAAGAGATTCAGAAGTAGCGTGGAGTTACCATGTGGCTAGGTTGGTATCTATGAAATTAGCCAGGTGTCATTTTTCAGTTTGGCTATGGTGCTTGATGTGTTCATCGCATGTTTCTTTTAAAGTTTTTGAGTCTCAATAAATGGTGCCACATGTTGACATGATAGAGATTGAAGGGAAAGCTTTTTGTGGAGGTATCTAAAAAGCCCTCTAGCTTGCCACATGTTCTAGTATTCGGGATTCTTTATTAATCTTTGTGGGTCTTAAGGTGATGTATGTTCATGGTGGGACCCAAGCTTCAAGATTAGTGAAAGAAGCAGATGACACCACGTGTTGGTATGGCAGGTGTTTGAAGGAGAAGTTTTTGTAAAGTTTTTTGAAGCAACGCGAAGCTACCACATATCTTAGTTTTGACACTAGCGGAGCCTGCCATGTATCATAAGGAAGTTAAGTCTTTTATAAAGTATGGGAGCGGCAGAGAATGCCAAATGTTAGTATGGCGCGTGTTTAAGCATTTGAAAGGGGCTCACAGGGAGAGTGCCATGATGCTACGTATTATTTTTGGAGTCTTTTGAAGCCCACGACTGGTGCCACCTATTTCAATAGTTTTTGATGCACCTGCCAACCAATAAGGATGCAGAGAATGAGCGGGAGGATCTAATATATCTAAAGACTCAGAGTGTCTGTTATAAGGAGAAGAGTCAAAGTAGGCATCTAGAATCTAAAGAAATCTTCAAGGCATGGGTCTTCAGCGACATCTTCAACTAACACCAGTTCTATTTCGCAGGCGGTTGGATTCCCAACTGTTGTCAAAGTTTGGAGCTTCATTTTTGTGCTATAAATAAGAGGCTTGTAATACGGGAAATACATGGAGAAAAAGATATAGAGATATCTTTAGGAGAAATATTTGTAATAGAGGATTTTGTTCTATTGGACTAAGGATATATCATTTTTCCTTTACAGTTGCTTCTAAGAAATAGAAACATTGTGTATCTATGCATACTCTTTGCCTTGTGTACTTTGTTGGAAATATTAATGAGAAGAGACCTCTGTTATGTGCATTCTATGATGTTTTCTAAGTCTTTTAGAAAGATCTTTAAGTTAAGCCTTTGAATGAAATTTGTTATACATTCTGTTTCTGTTAATCATGCCTGTAGCTCTTTAACTTAGCAGAAATCTTTATGATTTAATCATTGCGCTTATTTTGGAATTAAGACATATCATTGGTGCATCACCTTAGGAAGCTAGTTTTATATTGTATATATAATCTTGTTTTTCTTCCCTTTCCGAAAACCCCATTTAAAGGAAGAGCCAACTTCTTTAAAATCTGGAGGTTACTTCAGGGATCATCCCACATTCTTGAAGTTTCCCATGTTGGTGATGGATTAAACCCACAAATTTATGCATCAACAAAGACCATCGAGATTAGGTCAAGAGAACCTTTGACATAAAATCTACTAACAAAATATTCAGCGAAGGGGATATAGTGCTGAAGTGGGATGCAAATAGAGCCAAAGCTAGAAGACATTCAAAGTTTGATGCCATGTGGAGTGGCCCCTATATTATTATCAGCTACAAGCTGGCCAATGCATTTCAACGATTCAAGTTGAATGGAGAGGTTCTGCCGATCCCAGTTAATGGGATCCATTTCAAACCATACCATTAAGGTTGGTCTAAGATTTTGTACATATTGTTTTAGTTTATTTCTGCTTTAGGTTTCCTTTCCCTAAGTGCCTTGCACAGACTGCATTGTCATTAGGAGAATGCAAGCCTTGTTTCTTTTCGGGTCTTGTTTTGAGGCAGGTTTCAATTTTTCTAACATGTTTCAAACTTGACTCTATGCCCAAGGAATGTTTAAGGCCACCAGTTTCCATTTGTTTAGCAGGCAAACACCCCTGAGAAGTCACCAAAATGTTGAGCTATTTTTCCCCTTTGGCCAAATAGCCCATCCATGAAATCTCTAAGTGTTTTCCCTTTTTCCCCCCTTTAGCCCTAGGTCATTCCCTGTCATGTTCTACTAAAAACTTTGTAGGTTTTATCATTACCGCATCCCCGCGGGTATGTCTAATGAACCCTTTCAGGCTTGCGAGGGCTAGGGTGCAATATGACCACTTACCGCAACATCGCAACAGTCTGTGTGAAGCATGGCAGGCTAGTGGTAAGGAAGTAAATGTCACTGCATTACAACGGTGGTTAAGGGAGAAGCCCGCAGGAGCGCAGAAAGAAAGAAAACAATTATCGCGCTATCGCAACAGTTTGTGAAGGAGGCTTGCAGGAATAAAGGGAGCATGAAGCCGCCCACCACAATACCGCGACAGTTAATAAAGCAGTTCATGGGCCAGTGGTATAAACTCAAGTGGCATATAATGTATCACCGCATTACTGCGGCGATCACAGGATTGGCTTATGGGCTTGCAGTAAGGCTTGAGCCAGGTATAAGATGTTCTTGCAGCACCGTGGGAGTCTTTTCTCTTATTTGCGGGATGGCGATAAGCCTTCAAATAGAACTATATTCACCGTGCTACCGTGGTGGTCAGTAAGGAGGCCTGTGGGTTTGTGATAAAGGGATAAATGAGGCATATAATGGTCACCACGCCCCAGTGGCGGTTTAAGTGAAGCTTGCGAGCGTGCGGTATAAGAGATGAAGCGATGGCCATCGATCCAAAAGGGCAATCTCATCCACGTCCCAGATTTGAAGGAGGTTATCAGGCATCCCTAAGGCAGGAAGTTTGCAGACTTGGCCAATAGGGAAAGTCAGAGGTTGATTATTCAAAGGATTCAAAATTGATAAGGCACAGGATCAAAGGGTTCAAAGATTAAAGTGTTGTAAAAGATTTGCTTGGTGAGTTTGAAAAGATTTATCTTATACATCATCAAAACATATTTGATCTTCTCAGCTACCCCTTATCAGATATTTGTAGCATTTATGGTTGCAGGTGACAAATCAGTTGTTTGCATCGAAGGAAATATCTTTCATCTGCCTAGGTCTCCAGATATTTTCTGCAATTAATTCTTGTAGATAGACATCCCTTCAGACATAGATATTTTCTGACAAAGCCCATGTGGCAAATTATTGTAACCTATTTAGGTAATTTGGAATCAAACGCTATATATGCATGAATGTAAGATGTAAAAAAGGTTGGAAAAATCTTAATCTTATACTTCTGTATTCCAAACAGAGCACTCCTTTACTGTAACCATGCCTTCTGATTAAATATATGCTAGTTATTTTACCTCTTCATGCTAATTTTGACTTTGTGTGATCTAAGAATGATGTGTTGGTGAATGTTTAATTCCTTCTAATCATTTCTTTCTCCTTGCCTCTATTAAAATAAGTTTGATTTGTGTATGTTTATTAGTTATATTTGGTTATTTTGTGCATCTTCTCAATTCAGTGAGAGCTCTTATATTCAAACCTGGTGTATCACCCCGTTTCATTTTCAGTTTATCTTTCTTACCCTTTTCCTCTGCAGTATTAGTACTAGGTTTAGTTGATTTCTCTGAGCTTTAGGCTTAGAATGAGGAACCGGCCTTCTCTAGAGCTTTGATCTCAATTTGCAAGTTCCCACACCTTAAGATCATTCCCATTGTGTCATTAGAATGCTTGGACTCTCTCCAAGCTGGGTGCAATTCTATGTGATAACAGTGACCACACTTGAGGTTGCATGACTTTAAAATATAAAGTGGGATATTTGATCCATGGATAGTAATATAATTCATATAGAAGATATCAATGATAGGGGAAATACTTTAGTTGCTCGGGCCCTTAATTAGTAAATGAAAATTTATACTAATCCATTTCCTAGTCATGCTAACAATGTTGATGCACATCATGAACATGATCCTTTTGCCATGACACTACACATGTTGATAGAGATTTTATGGATGATTATTATATTAGTTCTCTTGCACAATCACATACATATGCTTTTGTGGGTGTGGTACATCATAGAGATACATCTTCTTCTCACGCTTCTCCATTGATTACATTTTTATGATGAGATCACATAGTATAATTATTATGGTCCATTCTATGTGCATGACCATGTTAGTGGTAGATCACCTACTTTCTTTCTCATTGATCATGCATGTCAGTTTAATATATGTACTAACGTGTTCTTTTTAATCATCATATTTGGTAGGAAGCTTACACACATTTAAGTGTTTTTTCAAAAATGACTAATGGTTTTTGGATTGGGACCATGCCTATTGCATTATCTTATCTTTAACAATAATTCATGTTATGGAGATCCTAGTGTTATATCATGTTATTCTATCCTCAAAATGATTTGGGATGTTGTTTGGTAGACCATGGATATAATAGTGCAAAATAGTTCCTTCTATTTTGCATTAGTGAGTTAAATTTATTCATAAAGGTAAAGTGGTTAAAATTGATAGAGCTCAATATAAACCATTATCTAATTTGAGCCATTTTACTTTGGATACATTTGTGAAGACACCTAAGGAGCCTCCATATTAATGTAAAGATGATATACATAATTTATATAAGTTTCATGAAGAAGAATAATGGAGTACCAATATGAACAAGAACCAAGAATTGTATCGTACTATTAAGCCAATTGTGATTCAATCCAAGGTTAGTCATGCACCTTCTTATTTTAAGGAACTTACATAAATTAAAAGGCCCAAGGAACCTCAACTAGTTGCACATCTTATAATGTTTAAACATAAATACCTCTTGATATATTTATGGCTTTTAATGATCCTTATGAGGAACAAATTACTCATGTACCAAGAAAGCAATGGAAGAATAAGGACATAATATATGAAAAAACCAAGTTTCATTCTAAAGAAATTACTATTTCATTGTTACCTAAGAAAGATGTCGTGGTTAAGAAAATTCAAAATCTATCTATGGAGCCACCTCAAAAGAAGTAAGAACAATGGATAAAGAAGAATGAACCAACAATTACATCTATTTATATCATCTTTACCAAGAGCACCACCTCTTATCAAGATGAAAACCATTTACTTGAGGATGAAGAACTTGATGCTACATGTTGGGATGAGAATGAACTCTTTAAATGGTGATCTATCTAATGTTATTGGTTAAGACCTTAAGCATTCTCATAGTTTACTTCTTTATTTACTTATTTTAGCTTGTCTTTTCTTATATGGATATCTTTTCATGTTCATAGCTACCATTTGCTCCTTCCTTCTTATGTGCCCTTACACTTCAGGGCTTTTGTTTATGTCACGTTTGTTGTGTATCTCCTATGACCATTTCACCTTCTATATTATGCTTTATGCTTTTGTCCCCACTTGGGGGCATATTTCCTTTTGGTTATTTCATGTCTAGCTCCCATGCTTTCTTGTATGGCTTGTTTCCTCCTATGTTCCATGTTTAGCACTTATGTTTACTGAATTTCCTTGTTGCCCGTATGCTATTATATTCCATGTCCATGATATTCCCATGCTTCCTATGTGTCATGTATGTGATGTCTAGCTCTTATTCTATCTATATGCCATTCTTATTATGTACCTAATGTTTATACCTATCTATGATATCATTCTTACATCTTTATCATGTTATCGTGACCATATGCTTATCATGTTTCCATCTTATGATACTTACGTGGTATATGTTTATGACATTTACACGTTTTCTAATGGTTATCACGCTCATCTCTTATGGTATACTTTTTATTCCTACATGTTTATCTTATGCTCACATGCCTATATGCTATGATCATTGTCATGATTATATCTTACATATTACTTGTGCTTACATGATCCTTGTCTAAAATTTATGGCTATCATTGTCTTATTATTTTCCTTAATTGGGGGCAACATTTGGAGGCACCTTGCTTTCTTTATGATCACGTCTTACCTATGTTTTTACATGCTTATCACATGATGATACATTTTACCACTTTTACATACATTTTATCATGACCATATCTTTTTCCTCCTTACCTCCAATTGGTTTCCAATTGGAGGGGATATATGTCACCAACATTCCTTTTGCAAGTTATGTTTTGTAGTGCAAGACTCATAAACATTCCCATGTTGAGGCCTAGAGCTTTCTGTTTTGTCAAACTCTTCAACTTAGCTGGAGTTTTATCATTTTCCCACTTAGCTAGAGATTTACCACTTTTCACTTAGAAACAATCTCTTACCCTTCTCCTTTTTACTTTCACTATTTTTAAAGATAGTTTTCAAGTAAGCTATAGTTAGTGCCTATTTAAAATGTGTGATATATACTACACATTGCATTCCTTTTTTAAAAAAAATTGTAGGTTTATGATGGAGTGCTCATTGTGAGGAGAGTATAAGAATCATCATCCATATCATTATCCTTTAAGTTTTTGAAATATTCCATGTTGATTACTTATTTTTACATTGACATGCATCCTCATGGTAGTTCACATGCACATCAAAATGGGGACAAAATTTAATCATGAAAATCACATACCCATGCCCTTTTCCCTTATGTTGTTGGGCCCACTTTGACTACGGTGTTCTTTATGTAATAACAAGTCTACAAGTAGCATATTTTTGCATAAAAAATAGCTCACGACCCAATCCTAACTTGATTCCATCATCATTGATCCCTAAGAATCGATTTTGATCCATAGATCACCCATTTGTCACCATGGACTAGATCTGTGAGTGAAAAATTGACCCAAGTAATTTCTGTAGAGGCAGATTTGAACCTCAAATTTCTAAATCTCAAAATTCAAATTGAACCTTGCCGAATTCTTCCTACTAGCCATTGTGAGTTGACTTAGTGACATTTGTGCAAGTTTATGTGCTATGTTGTTATACTTAAGGACATGCCATAATGCATTTACACATCATAGAGGAACCACCCAGGGTCATTGGATAGCCTTGATATAGAACATTCATGATATATCCATGGCAACATTATTAGGGCATACATCAACAAACATCTTAGTTATCCTTGCATGCTTGCTTGTTGTCTTCAATCATTGTTCCAAAGCCATTGAATCGGTCCACCTAGGGGCTTGGCCAAAAGAGACCAAATCTTTGCCTAGCAAGTTCCCAAATGGTGTCTCTTGAGGCCACTTCACTCTAGACACATGTACAACAAGTTGAGGCACTCTTGTGATAGCCATCACTTGTTATAAACATGATACTTGCACAATTGATGTAAATGAATTAAAATTCTTTTGATAAAAAATAGTGTGATATTTTTTGTATCATCAAGTTCCTACTAGTTCATATCCATGACTTATATATAGTATAGTTCCGCACTCATAAAAATGACAATCGTACATTAAGTTTGTAGTTTTAGATCTATTTGTCTCTCCAAAAATCAACCATTCAAGCTACTAGAGCTGCTATCAACCAGAGTCTCATATCCTAATTTTCTAACACCTTAATAAATCAATTCCCAACATCTTCAACAACATATTTTTCTATTCAAATTTTAAACTAAATATCATATTTAATTTATATAAATTCTATAAATTTACTTCTATATTTATTGTTCGAGTCCAAGCTCTAAAATAATTATTTACCCTAGCTAATTTATGCGAAGGTGTATTTATTCCATTACACGGGGATGCATGCTTTCTTTCATAGTATAAATATGGACTTAAAATGGAAGTTAATCATAAGCTCCAAACATTGAATGCGTGGTTTTAAAATAGGTAAATAATTTAAAGCCGAATTTGATTAGATAGGGGCACACTTTCCAAATTGGGGGCTTCTAGGCTCCTATTATTAAAAAGAAATGGGGATACATTTCAAGATTAGGACAGTAAAAACAATATAATAATTAATTTCATTTTATATATCTTTCACGCCAGCGCAATTTCCAAATAGTGTGGCACTTCTAGGGCTTCCCCCCTTCATTAGAAGAAATGGGTTTGTTACATGTTTTGTATACTTTAAGATTAGAAAAAGCAATACATTAATTATGTCTTCTTGAGATATGGATGTCTTATATAGATCTGGTTAGATATAGTGTTGCCTTGGGAGGTGAGAAGAGAGAATGCTACTAGTATTCATGTTTTTAATTGTGTGGCTCCAGAGAAGAAAATCATACATCATATCAAAGATGTGTTGGTGACATAGAAGTTTGGACAAACAAATAAGGTAAATTGAAAAACGTACTTAAAATTTTATATTTTTAGTGATTTAGATATATGTTTATTCATCATATCCTAATCGGTTTAAATAGTAGAGATATCAAGATTTATATAATCCAGTTGTTTTCTTAAAAAAAATTCCAATTTTTATGATTATAATATTAAAGTATGATTAATATATAAAAGAAAAAAGGAAGATAGCATATTAAAATGTGATTGCTCCACACATTATAGTACCATGTTACTTAATTTGCACTTCATTTCTTTGAAAAAACTCAAGTTAGATTAAACAAATCCATATTGCATTTCTAAACTTTTCATTTAGATAAAAAAACACTATTTAATAATGTAGCTGTTTAGTAATTTAACTATTTAATAATTTAACTCTTTATTTTTGTTGGTTTTGTTTTGATACTTTCATTTAAAAGTTTACCCTACCTAAATTTTCAAATGTAATACCATTTTACCCATCTTTTTTGACCAAAAAAATATTTCTTTTAAAAAATAATATAGAATACTTATTCATTAAAAAAATAAAATAAACAAAAGTTGGTAGAATTAGGGGTGGGTAAGCTTTATTTGAACTTAATAAACTAACATGTGATGAGCAATGACCAAAACCATGTGCAAAGAATGAGGGCGTGTGATTCCTAGCAATTTTGTTCCACTTTTCCCTATCTAATCATGTGCTAAGCATTCAACCCTAAGTTTTCTAATAACAAGTTGAAGCTCTTGTTATATCTTGTAAACAATATTTTCACCATTAGAACATGCATTACCACATGCAACCAAAATAAAATGCTTGCTCACGTGCTAAGTGCATGTGTAAGAACTTTGACCTAAAACTCCCAATCCCTTTACTTGAAAACAAAAGACTTAAGAAGAAATTTTTAATGCCTCATGGCATGTGTTAGAAGCTCTTTTATAATATGTCTCTTTCACAAAAGGTGTCTCTAAATTCTTTTCATAAAACAAGTAATATCTTAGTCATCTCTATAGACATGAAATAGTAGGATCATTCTAATTAATGATTAAATAATTTAGAGGAAATGTCAGTTAACCATTGAATATGAGGTATTGGAAACTACCAAATATACACACTTTTAGATAGCTTATTATAAAAAAATGATAATTAGAAAACCCAACAGCTTACATCACATGACTTGTTTGACCAGAGGTGACCATGAGGTGGATTGCATTATTTGGATACATTTTTATTTTAAATTTTATGGGATTAGAGTGTAAAAAGGATAAAGTTGAACTTTAATATTAAAGATTAAAGAAATTTTTAACTTCAAGAAGATATTCTATTGTTACAACCATTATCAAATCATTTTTTTTTTCCTAGGGAGTGGAAGAGTCTAATCATATTCTATGTTATGATAAGATATTTAGAATTGCAAGTGGGATGGCTGCATTGTCGAGCTCCAATAGATCTCCATCTTAGCAACTAGAAGTATATTCCTCCATGGCCTCTCCTATTGGTGTAAACTAAACTAATGCTATTCGCTAGAAAATTCTAGTAGAGACAATATCTAAGATTGTGTGCATTTGAAAATACAATTAATTCAAGGATTTTAATATACGGTGGATTGTTTTTTGGGATTATATTGGATTAAGAGAAAAAAAAAGTTTAAGAATAACTACAACAAACACATAGTTAATAAAAGCTACACTTTAGTTAAAAATAGTGTGAGAGCATGTAAGATTGATTTGTATCTCCTATGTAGTATACAATGGATAGTTGCAAACACTGGCTCCTCAACTTCATTTATATTGAAATTTTGTTGAATAACTTAGAGTATTCTTTTCATGACATAGGTAGGATTGTTGGTTTATACATGATATAATGCTAGACAAGTAAGCATAAATTATTAATTATTATTGTTTTAACCATTTTTGTGATCAAGAGAAATTTTGAAATGAGATTAAAGTATTTTTTAAATGAAAATAATTGGATTATATAGATACCAATATTTATCCTTTTATATAGTAGATTACAACATTATGAAGGGGCGTAAATCTAAGTTAGAAGTCATCCTTTGGCTAAGCTACCACTTGTAGGGGGATCCAGTCTGTCAAAGTCACTTAGGGGTCAAACCTAACCCAATTGCATCTTTAGGAGATTTGAACCTTGGTAGATGGCATAAACTAGGAACACAACATCATCCTCACTAATTAAGCTCAATTAGTTGAACTACAACCTTTTGGCAGATTAATTATTTTGACCTACTCATTTTTTACATGAAGGATTATTTAGACATCCTCATCTTTTATATAGTAGATTGTGGGGGAGATCTAATAACCTCATGTTATTCTTTTTTAATATTTAATAAAGCTTTAGTATTAGGTTACAAAACATTTATCATCATACCTGATTACAGTAGAATATTAAATTGAGAACAATTGGATAAAAACACTAACATAACATAAATAAAGCAACATACATGTAGGCTATTGAATAGTACATAACATGTCATAACAACAAAGCTGCCCACAAAATTTGCTAAAATCAAGAAAGAAAACCTCACAACATCGTGAGCATCACATAATAATAGAACTAGAGTTAAAAATTTGAACTTTCTCAACATGTTGCAAGCATTAACAACCAACTCAAAGCCCCATACAATAAAATTGATAAGTGAGTGACAAGCTCTCTCAAGACTCTTCCACTCTCAGAGATACCATGTCTAATTAATCATGGCAGTTTCCATTATGTGCAAGCTATTGTGAATTGTATTACTAACAAGACGAAGTTGGAAACCACTTAACCTTATGTTATTCTTACAATCGTGTATTAACTAGCACTTGCACCCATAGGAGGTTCAAGGAATACGTCGATAGGAACAACCGACGATTTTTGAAAATTTTCTGGCATGAGACAATTCTAAGCACTATAATGCTCACATATAAAAGCCTATCGACTAATAAATAGAGAATTAGATTAAGTTATTGTTGTATTTAAAGTTTTATTGAATGAATTGTGAATTTATTGATGTTATTTTAATTATGGACTTTCACTATGCTAAAAAATGGATTTAGTGTAAAAATGTTCAAGATTTTTTTTTTGTTCTTGATGCAAGTTTTTTTCTTGATAGAATTGCATTAGCTAGTTGTTGATGTTATTCAACATTTCCTTTGTGTTAGATATTTAGTAGAGCCTTTACAAGATACATCAACATTTGGGTAAGCTCTACAACACCATTAGAGTTTGCATTAGGGCCTAAATCACTTTTTATGTTAGACTGTTCAAGAAAAATTTTAATTTTAAATCCTCACTTTTGGTTTTGCATAGACCTGTGTTAGTTTTTAGTTTTTGCAACAAACATTCCATCAAAATTTGTGTTGGGTCTATGCTAATTATTTTTTTGTTGTTTTAAATTAATATAAATTCAAATTGTAGTTTAATATATATTTTGTGACTTCAAAATTAGATAAAATTATTAAAAATCCATTATAAATAAATAAAAACAATTACATTATATATTTTAAGAACAAAGAATGTATAATATTTTAGAGTCATAATCCAAAATATCAATCTAGAATATTTTTCAATCTCATTTACAAAATAGTAGAAATACATGGTCAAATTTATAAAATGTAAAAGTAAGTAATAGAAAAATGACACATCTTGGTGCAAGAGGTACTCCCTCTTCCCCAACAACACTCTCAAACCCACAAAATCATACAGGCAACACTCTACCCCAAAATTTGAATACAAGTGATTGCAACAAAATTCATATTTTATTTTATTGACATCAAAACAAAATACATCTGTAACAAAATTACAAATGGCCTCTCACACACATTTTCATACTCACATTCCTTCCTCTCAAATCTACATTAAAAATCCTTTTAAAACTCAATATCATCCTGCAATTATATCTCAGATGATTATGGTCCTTCATATTTCAAAGAGGGTCTTGTTATGCCCTACACATACACCCATTTTGTCAAATGGAGACACCCTCTTTTGCTTTGGCCTGAGTCTTAGTTTGTCTTCTTTATGATGGTGAGAAAGTGAATTCATGCTTAAGTTGGGTGATTTGCTTTGAATTTGGCCGTTGTGGTAACTTAGGTCTACTTGATGCTTTTCATGATTGATTTGCAAAGAGTTTTTGATTGTTTCAAACATGAAAAGTGGGTCTTTTCGAATTTTGTGCTAAAATCAGGGTTCACTGGATATAGCACTAAAAACCCCTATTACAGGACATGCCCAGTGGCTCTTAAAAGTTCTGCTAGCAGTTGATTAAGTTTTCTTAGTGTAAAGCGAACTTTTGGGATGTCATAGGGTATTGCACTAGTTTTGATGGACACATGACATGTCTAGTGATGCTCGTTTCCCCCGCATATCCAATCATGCAACCTTCCCCCGCTTTCTTATATTTTGAGTGCTTGACACTTTGTCGACTGTCAGAGGCATTTATGGCATTTGTCAGGGGGGTTTAAAAGTCAGAATTCCTTACTCATTTAGTTATTTGCATTTGAATTTCTATTGCGAGTTGGAGCTCTAGTGATTTAGCTATCTATGAAGCGATTCATAGTGCGATCAAGGATTTCACTGCATCGATTGGAGGCATTCTTAGTGTCGGCCTGAGAGTTTTAATTTTGTTCTAATTTGTGTCAGTTTGGCCCTCTTTACCTTTTCCCTTTGATTCATTGTTGGATTCCCTACTTATGATGTGATTAAATTTTACTTATGCTGTGATTGAATTTCATTCTAGTAGAGTATTCCTGTTATTTCACAATGATTGAGGGGCGTAAGTATAAAACCTAGATCTTTCATTTTCATTGTTTTAGCATAGGGTTTGCGTATTAAAGTTCTACGGTAATTGTAGAAGAGGGTTCATGTGTCGGGATCCTGATTCAAGGGTTAAATCAATATATCTTATGATGAGTAAGACTGATTTAAGAGAATGCGACACTTGATGAGTCTTTTACAAAAACATCATTTTCATTTAGGACCGTTTGGGAGCTGTCTTGGGCAGAAAATTGATAGGAGCGTGACCTTTTACCTTCATCAAATATGTCCTTCAGCGGTTTAAAGCCCTACTTTGTCCCATGAATTGTTCACCACTTGGCTTAAACCTTAAAAATCTCAGTTTGTGGTGTTTTGCGCTAAATTCGGGGGTGCCAGACATATTCGTCTACCCCTAGATCTTCCATCTCCTCCAGCAAACCTCATTTCACCCACTCCACTACCATAGGGACTTTCAGAGGGTGTTTTGCATGGATTATGCATGGCACTGGACAACTCCACTGACCCCCTAAATCTTTGCTTATCCTGTGTTGGGTATTTCACCCACTTATCCTGTGATGCCTTTTTCCTCCGCTTTATCCCGAACCTTGTCAAATGCCTACTCAAGGTAGAAGGTAAGTCCCTTAGCACTAAAACCAAAGCTTGTTGGACATGTTTGATGGAGGCTAATTTTCTCGCATGTCCTGTGTAGGCCAGTTTACCCGCTTTGTCCTATGAATGTAAACTTACCCACTTATCCTGTAACACTTGAAACTTCTGCTTTATCCTATTAGGACTAGAAAACCTGCATTTCAAGCAAAATGATCATGTTATCCAAAATAAATCCAAATTGCTCATCTCACGTTAAAATACTTGGCATCATTCATTGATTTTAAAGATTTATTTGTTAAAATTGATGTAGAGATTGAATTTTTATAGTGTTGCCTAATGATATCCTATAAGAGGGCAAAAGCCCACTTTTCATTGCATTTGGTTCAGTTTGGTGCCTAAGTTAAATTTAATGACTAGAAACTGTTAAAAATGTAATATCTTGATGATTTGTGCAAGTTTCATGATCAAATAGATAGATCTAGGCATATGGATTAGTATTAAGTTAGGGTATTCATTAGGGTACTATATTGCAGGATAGATGTCTACAAGGGCTATAAACATGAAGTATGAATTCAAAGGCATCCCTCCCATTTCCAAGATTACTTCAGTATGGAACAACATAGGAGATATAGACTAGGGTCACATTGATTTGGATGACTTTAGGTTGAGGATTTGTGGTGACCACCCTACTGATTGGGCCAAGAGGATAAGAGACAATGGCATTGCCCAGGTAGTTGCATTCCCCACTTCAGTGTAGTGCCCTGAGCTAATCATAGCTTGTGCTGAAAGATACCATGCCCCAACTAGGTCAGTAGTGACTCAAGATGGGAGAGTAGTTGCAAGTTTTACTGTAGAGGCTCTTGCAGAGGCATTTGACATCCCTCCTTTCCCCACTTTGAATGTTGTAACAAGGGCTCAGACTCAAAACATGTATGACCAGGGACTAGAAGCTTGTAGAAGGATCATCAATGATGCCTGGATGAAGAAGAAGAGGACAACTATGTCAAAGGTTCCTCATGTGTTATGTAGAAGTGGCTTCAAAGATGAGGTGGGAGACCTAGTCACACTACTGAACAGAATTATGGGATTTCCCTCAACCTTTACCTTTGAGCCCTGGATGTTTGGTTCTATTGAAGAGATCCTTAAGGGGGATAGAAAAATACACTAGGTCTAATTGATTAGTGCTAATATCCATGAGGCATTCTTGGCCCTAAGTCAGGATAAGCTGCATATGCTCGAGCATTGGTTAGAAATGATAAAATTAAGAAGGGAAATTTTTGATAAAGCTAAGACTAAAGCAGAGTCATCCAAGACTCAACTCCTGGAAGTAATCTACAACTTCAACGATTTGGTCAGAGCTACAACAGGTTTGTACCTTGATGACACTACTCCTATTGATGTCCCTAAATGCAAGAAACAACTAGGGTTGTTGATACAAGGGGATTCTTCACCTTTTAACACAATAGGTTTGAATAGAGCAAGTGATTTGCAGGTGCAGCTTAAGGAATTTAAGAAGAGCAGAAGAACAAAATTGGCAATATATAATAACTTGTCTAGGTCGATTGATACTTTTAAATTCTAGATTATTATTAAGGATCCAACACCTGCAGAAACTAATCCAACATTAGAGGCACTTATGGAATACAAAAAGAAGGAAGCAGAGAAAAATAAAGTGGTGATAGACAACAGCGACTAGCAGAACGCTGAATCAGTAGGGGCATAAGTCAAATGCCAAATCTAGCAAGACTACCACCACTACTAAAAAATGTGCCACATGTCCTTTTTGATTAATTTATTCATTGTAAAAGAGTTTCAATCTTTATAGACAACTCAAAAAGTGCCTATTTTGTTCTATTCTCATGAGCTATAAAGTTGTAATTTTGTCTTTTTCCTATAGGACAAAGTCAAATCTGGGATTATAACTGCTCACCATCCAAAATTAAATATTGTTGAATCTAGGCCCTTGGTGATGAATTGATCCCCACCGTTCATTGAAAAACTCAGCATGCCTACTCCTCTATATAAGGGCAGTCATTTTCTCTCTTTGTAAGGTTGGAAAAATGAATTGTTGAGACTCTGCCAAAATTTTGACTTAATACAAAGCATATTTACATGTGTTGTTGCAAATTGTGTTGTGTTGTGAAATTTTGGATTTCATGGTTCATTTAAATCTAGATTTAAATAAAGTACAATTGCAGTTGGATGAATGCTTAGATATTTTGATGAATGCTCTGGTTCATACCATTTGTTCTTGTTGATTGTAAGTAACTTTTCATGGTTAGTTTGAACCCTGTTGAATGAATTAAGTTCCATTACATAATATTGATTGAGCTGCGCCAGTTATTGGGTGTTTGATGAATTTATGTAATTTGAAAATATTTAATCACCATTGGAGATTGCATTGTTTCTGCAACGTTGTGGTTTTAACCTGGTTAAGCAAAAATTAGTTTATTTAGGGCATTTTTCTATCTGCAACACTTCTATTCACTGTGATTTGTCCTTAGGGTTTACTGTTCATCTCTCTATCCCTTACTCCTTTTGCATTTTCTTTATAAAAGTTGGTAGGTTTAGGATTGAAGTAGCATTATATTGATCATTAGCTAATAAAATTTTAGACTTAATAGTCTGCATCATTTCAGGGTTTCAAGTATTTACTATTGTCATATTCCATATACCCTACATTGCATGTAAGTCCCCTTGAATGGAACGACAAAATCATATCCAACTGAGTTATCCTGCAAGTCAAGACCTGACATTAGAAACCTTGGGGCAGTCTTATTCTGGATTTACTGGGATAAGATTCCTTTCAAGAGGGGTGAGATATCCTACATTTCACCTATGTTGTTGTGTGCAAAAACACCCATCAACAGGTCTTATGTTTGCAGCCAATATGACACCCTTTATCACTTGATTTTTGCACATTTTATATGCCTAAAACAAGCTGTCCCAATCTTCTCTTCCTCTCTACATGAGAGTCCACATTCCTTCTTTTAAATCAAAGGCAACCTCTCCAATTCTTCTCCTACTCTGGCACTCTTCCTCTCGTGCCTCCCCTCTCAAAATCTACAACAAAAAATAATTAAATGCCTCCATGAGGCATCTCTTTAGAAAAAGACCCTTCAAATATGCTTTCTTCTCTATTTTTGGTGCCTCTTCCTCTTCAATTTTGGCGTTTCATTCCTCTTTGTATGGACAACTTTTTCTCCATTTTATTTTGCCTTATATGAGGCACTTCAAATCTGTATTGATTGGGTGCTGAGTTTGCATATTCTAAAATTTGAAAATGATACGTTGGAAGTCCTCTTAATTTTTGTTTATAAATACATCAAAATAGCCTCTAAAGAGGCACTTCAAATGGGCTTTATTTTAGATGGATTTTAGTTTCTAAAAATACCAATTTAATTGTCTAAGTTAGGCTCCTTAACCTGCCATCAATCCTCCCTTAGACTTTGTTGTCCTTTATATGTATGAGTAGGAGTATGCATTTATTATTTTTCTCCTTGTGGTCTTTTGTTTCCCGCACCACTCCCTTCTTCTATTTGGCTTACTTGGTCTACAAATTACCTTTTCTATTTCTCTTCTCTTGCTCTCTATTCTCTTGATGATGGATCATGGAGTGTGATCTGAAACATTGAGGAAAAAACTCTCACACAGTTAAATCATGAAACATTGAATTAAAAAAAATTAAATGCCTCCATGAGGCATCTCTTTAGAAGAAGACCCTTCAAATCTGCATTCTTCTCTAGTTTTAGTGCCTCTTCCTCTTCAATTTTGGTGTAACATCCCAACTGGAATATTAGATAAACTAAAACATAATTAAGCAAATACTCACATTTTTTTAATAAATAAAGAGAAGTTTCCATAATCAATATGCATATTACATTTGCAATATCCAAGTACATTATACATATTTCAAAAGAAGTTCACTTCACATGTGACTAACAAATTGTACATATGATAATTGGTCATTTTTCTTACGACTTATAATTTTATCAATATCATTTACAAAAATAAGCAATGTATTCTTGTTCACAAGTCTTCGGCAGTCAACTGCAGGAGAGAGAGAGAGCATCACCCTGGTGTTTTTCCTCCAACCACAAACTAGCAGTCCCCCACTCACCTTCCTTCCTGGAAGTGGCCCTTCCCTTCACGAGGGTAATAGATAATGAGAATCAACTAATTCCATATGCCATCTAAGAAATAGTGACGTGTCCTAGCTAATGACAATCTAGTTTACAACTCTAGTCTAGCTCTAGCTATGTATGACCCATTCTGATTGTCCAGCTATCTGGTACACTGTGAACCAACAATGCAAGTAGTGAGTTTTGCATTACTTTGGCCAAAGTTTCATATATATAAATAGTTCTATGCTCATTCACTCTTTTCTCGACTTGAAGACAACATTTTTATTAACCATTTAATTTCTTTATGCATACCAACTCTCTTGGTCTTGCTTATATCACATTAGTTATAAGAACATATACCCTTATCTACTAGTCATTCTTGACAAGTCTAGGGTGAGAGCTTAGATGACTATATAACATACATTGAGTCCCTCTTTACATCCTTGCAATCATGGGTCTATGACATCCTATCATCTACTCAATTCCCTGTCAACCTATTCTCATGCTCTTTTATATTCTTCTATACATGCAAGATTCTGACATTTAAGCCATGGGGTTTTTATGATTAAAGACTATATCTGTCTTAGTCTAAGAATATAATCATTCAACTCATAGTCTATCGAAGATAAACTATAATTCCATGTACCATCAAATTGAATACACTTCCTCATGTATATCAAAGAGATATCATATTAATAAAGTAATCTATATTATGACTTATCATTATCATAGTGAGTATATCCCTTGACTATCTTGTGGCTATTATTAGCCTAAGATAGGGTTAAAGATCATTCCTCTATAAAAATAGAATATGCATAGTTTAGAATAACTCAATAATAGCTTCTAGATACATCTCATTCTTCTTTATATACTTGAAGATAATGGTCTAATGTCAAGTGCTCCTACACAATGACTTTGACTCCAAACTAGCTTATTTTTAAGCTTTTCAAAACATTCTATATCTTCATGATTAACTACTGCTGTGGGATGAGTACTTTATTTCACAACAACCTTCACTTAGGTCTCTCACAGTTTGCTTTGGCCCATAATACAATTTCTATGACCAAACTTGGTTTTTATTTAGTAGTCAAACACTTCTTGTTGACTTATTCCTTTAATAGTTGGGCTCTAAGTGTCCTCGACACACTTGATCACACTTAAGGCACAATTGACCTATTTTGTATAATATTGTGGGCACAAAATATAACACAGTCGGCCTATCATGTATGATACAGTCAACCTATCTGTAGGAATACACTCAACACTGAGAGGGGGGGGTGAATCAGTGTTGTTAACAATTTTATCACTTTTTACTCCTTTTCTTAATTTAAATTCACAATTGTAGAATTCTTCAGATAGAACAAAGAAAATATGCAGAGTATCAAAACAAAAACTTGACACAAGAAATTTCCCAAGTGGAAAACCCTCCTGGGGTATAAAAACCACTCAACTGCCTCACTGGCTTAACACAAATTTCTGATTACAATTGTCTCACTGACATTACAATTCTGCCTCACTGGCATATTGTACTTCTCTGCATGTCTCACTGACATTACAACATCAACATTCAATGAAAATATAACTCAGGGGATTTCCCTGTTTCAATAAAAACCAAAACCTTGTTTCTCCATTTTAAAACAAAAAAAAATATATTCTTAGCAATCAACCTTCAACTGTCTTCAACATCTACAATTATTCAATTTTGATCTTCAAAAATACTTCATACCTCTGCAAAACAATTTCAAACTAATTCACCATTTCATGAACTTTTTCACTGTGCAAAACTGAACAATTTACCCTCTCTGAGAAATTATTGTCTTACAGCACTTTCACTTTCTCTTGAACATATATTAATCCATCTTGATCATTGAAGAACTCCATTTATTTATTGCTCCAACATTCTTTCAAAAACCTCAACATAATTCCCTGAAAAAATGTTTCTTCATACCTGCAAAATACACTTCAAAACAAAAATACCATTCTACAACTTCTCACCACACACTAGATCTTCTTCTCTTCTTTGCTTAAAAAAACACCCCTGAAAAAAAATTCTCTTTATACAAATGAACTTCCATCATTCAATTTCTTCAAATCCGTTCAACTTCCAACATCATATATTTTTATCACATTCATATCACCTTCTCTCAAAAATGAAAACAAAAATCAACTTTTTCTTCTCCTTGAAAAATGCATTGTATTCTATATGATTTCTATAATAAAAGTTTCTATTTTCTAAATCTCCTCGCCGATCCACATTCCATAATAGAAAAAACAAATATCTATCATGAGACTTTCTATAATCAAAATCTTCTAACCTTCCATCTTCTATTATTGCTGTCACTTCAAAATAGAAACAAGTATTATTTTCTGCCTTTCATAACACAGAACCCGTCAACTTTAAACTCCCCAAACTGCGGCATCATTCAAATCTCCACCACCGGATGTGGTATTCCCGCCAAGAGCAAATTAAACGTTGATCGTTGATCAACCTTTTCCCGCGGAGCTCAAGGAGTAGTGACCAGTGACCGGGCACCCTAGGCAACAGGGCCGGTAAGACTGACGAGTCTTCACCCCTTAAGTTGTCACTTAAGTGACAATCACCGCTCCAGCCAGTCAACAATCAATTATAATAAAAGTGCATTGACGTTTTAAAAAAGGCTTTTAAGGAAATTTAATTTAGGTCTTGTGAAACAATATGTGGCATTTGTCACTATAAACTACTTGTATGATAATTCCAAACAATGAAGTTTTACAACTTGAAAACTGAGATAATTCCAAACCTTCAAACCACTATGATTACACTGAATACTGAGATGATATCAAACCATTGTGATTACAACAGTGTACCATAATTGCATGAAAACTAATCATAATGCCAACCTTTGCCACTTTCACTAAAAGATCAAAACTGAGAAGATCATGTCACTGATAAAGACCATGTCACTAAAAACTAATCATAATGCCAACCTTTGCCACTTTCACTGAAAGATCAAAACTGAGAAGATCATGTCACTGATGAAGACCATGTCACCGATGTCACTACCATCATTTTGACATCAATGAAAAGACAATATACTCAACTGTGAAATGTGCTACACTATCATGTATGATACAGTCGGCCAAGTATAAATAACATATTCAACCAAGTATAAATAACACATTCGACCAAGTATAAATAACATAGTTGGCCAAGTATAAATAACACAGTTGGCCTATCAAGTATGATATAGTCAGCCTATCATGCATGATATAGTAAGCTTAATATATAACATAGTGAGCTCTTTATAACACAATGAGATCAATAATATAACACAGTGAGATATCTATAATACCAAGGTAAGGTTGTAATACAAGTAACTACGTTTAATATCTTAGGCACAGTCTTGGTGGTTAACCTGTGAAGCTATTCCTTCTTCACTTATCAAGAAAAGATATAAAATATCTAAGACATGGCTGTAACACTCCCTACTCAGAGGGGTCGAACTGTTTAATACTTCCAAGCATAAACTATACGATAAGGATTTAACAAATAACAGAGTTATACATACTATACCTCTTTCTAGGTTATGGTAAGATAATTCAAATAACGACATTCCTCTATAGAGGATATACATCCATTCCACATACACAGTTGCACAAAGATAATCCATTTTTCCATATGGAAAACTAACACAATTTTATTTTCTCTTTCTATACTAAATGAGCTATTTGAAAGCAAGACTATTATTCAAACTCTGTCATAGTCTACGATTTGTAGTAGACTTAACTGTAAGATAAAATAGACTGAGTTCTCAACCACAGTCACCTTGTTGTATATCCTTTGTTATTCCCAAATCCTGAGCTCTTCCTTCTTCGCATACATAAGACCTTTCCTTTTCCCTACTTAACCCACTCAGCAACAATCATGGGCAGATAATAATCGCATCACCCCAATATTCTCTCTATCACTCCCACGAGGCTTAGCATGTAGGGATAAGTGGGGAGTATGGAGTGATAGATCCCTCTCCCACTCCCCTAGCATCTAGGGAGTACACCAAGGAGGATTTAAAGAGAGAGACTCCAACCAGATTTAACTTATGACAATATTATCAACAATAACTATGATAATAATAATAATAACTTTGTAGATAGATATAACACACTTATCTAAAAGATGTTGATATTGCATACTCTTGAACACTAGTTGTGTTCATCTGAAGCACAATTATCGACGGAGAACTCTCACAAGTCGACTAAGATCTTGACAACAAGATTAAACATGTTTAGTTGATTTACACACGTCGATATGACATCCAAAGCCTCACACCATGCTTCTATCAAATGACAAAAAAAAATTAACCTTTGTCTTAATGATGACATACTTGACAAGAATAAACATGGTCTCTCTACTAAGTATGTGTGTGTGTGTGTTTCTAGATGGCATAAGGATCGTTGCATTCACACAATCTAGCATCCTCTCCATGGTGATACTCTCTGTTAGCACTCATTTTGACCTGGGGTTGATTTTCATGATCAGGGGGTTTCTTCATTTGAACCCTTTATCTTCTTGCCCATTTTCCTAAGTGTTGGACCTCCTCAGCATTTTTCAGCTGCAGCATCATATTTTCCTGAGGAGGAGGTCATCATCATCATCTTGTCTTCGATGATGGTCTGCATTATCTTGTTTTCTGTCGACTTGTTGTTCATCAGGATCATCATATTTCAATATCGGGTGATGTCTGGATATCATCCTGATCCTGCTGATGAGCTACAATGCGCCCTGATTTGTTTGCGGAGGTGATTTTTCAGGTATCCGGTGATCTTCCATTTATCACCTTGCTCAAACATGATGATGATGTTGCCCCGATATTCTGAAGGGGTTATTCTCTAAGTTGTTCGACCTGACTTGTTTTTTCTTAAGGGTCGTCATCATCATCATCATATTTCTAGTTATCACCGTGTTGCTTGCGAGGGTCATCATATTTTCTGCCTTCATGATATTTCGCCGGGGTGATATTTTTATCATCAGGTGATCTTGGTTATGATCATCCTGATGATGTTGTTGAAGAGTTCTAAGTGCGACCCGATATTCACTGGGGTCATCATATTTTGAACGTCAGGATGATCTTAGTCAATATCATCCTGATGATGTTGTATCACTTCATGTTCGCTGTTTTATCATCCTGATGATGCTGACGTCATTCTTATGACAGGGTGATATCTTTCTGCCTATCTGCATCATGATATTTCCGAAGGAGGGGGTGATATTTTCATATCACCCGGGTGTATGTTTGTTTCAGCGTCATGATGATGCTGATATCAAGGAGATATCCGCCTGCCGGCTTCGTGCATTATCTAGTGGGGGTGATCTTTTCAAGCATCATCATATTCGTCTATCGCCCCGATCTTATAGTGGAGCTACAGTGCAACCTGATATTTGTGCATCAGGATGATATTTCCAAATATCCGGTTGTCTTCCGAATATCATCCTGATGTGAATATGATGATGACGTCATCGAGGTCCGGGGGGTCATATTTCTAACACAGATCATCTTGTGGAGATCCCCCGATATTTGCAAACATGATGATGACGTCATCCGGATATGAGGAGGTGCGCAGTAGGCAGATATGATGATGACGTCAACAGGATATGATGATGACGTCATCAGGATGTTCATCGGCCAGACTTTTGGTATAAGCTCAGCAGGAGGATGTTCCTCCGATGGATCAGGTCGTGCCGATGAAGGCAATTATCATGCAGATTGTATTGCGATACGATGCTGACGTCAGGGTGATATTTCAAGCAACAGGATATCATGCTGCTGGAGGATGATGATGATGAAGTCTTATACTAATGTCGTCAGGAGCAAAAGCACCGACATCATATATGCTCATGACCTAGTATATAAAGTGTTAATAAGGTCATCGCGGGGTGCATGTGGGATAATTGATATCCTGCATTTTCAAATATCATGATGATGAATCTCGGTGGGAAATGGTTGCGATTGATTGTTAGATGTTTTTCCCAAGGCCGCGGGTTGGTGCGCCATTAATGGCGAAGGTTGCAGAGGTATGGGCGGATCTGGTACCCGATTGAAGGTGTACATCAGCGGACAGTGGCGCAGGGCTCGAGATATCTTCCTGTCTCCTCCCCTACCTGCTGCATTCATGTTTGGGTGCCAATCTGGTTGTGTTTGAGCGCCATTTTCCTGATACTGTGTATCTGGCAGGATTTTTGGTCAACCATGTAATTAATTGCTTTGGTACACTACCTGGCTGTTATAAGCAGGAAGTGTTACTCATTTGTGGTTGTTGAAAGTTGAAGATTTTTGGCTCTGTAATTCATAACAAGCTGATCTGGTTGCTCTATACAGCTTAACCTGTGAGTTTATGTATCTCTTGTTGTATGTTTTTGGCATGAACCCACTGATTTCATGATTAATCTTATATGAGAAATGCTATCTTAGCATGTGTTGTGTTAATTCTGTCTCCAGTATTGCATGTATTCTTCTTCTGAATCTGGATATTTGGGTAATGTTTAGATTCTAGAGCATAGAATTCCTATGTTGAATGTCTGATCTTTTAACTTCTGCTCAAGGGGTAGATTAAACTGTTTTCAGGTTGAACATTGGGAAGGGTATACTGCAATAGGGATGCCATAAGTAGAGATAACTCAACACTCTGTATTGGGAGATATCTGTAAGGCAGATATCACGTATATCCCCTTGAAATCCAGTTTTAGCTGTTCATGCTGATCATTCACAGGTGTATGTCTACTGACTCCAGGCCCTGGATAGGCACCAATCATGCTTTGTTTTGTGTTATAACCATGTCCAGCTTTGCATCCAAACTTAAAATCCAAATCAAAATCTAAAACAACCATTAGGACATTAGAGTTAGTTTTAGGAACCTCAGTCCTCTGTCTACAACTGCAAATAGGCCCAAAGCTAGCCCCTTTGCTCTTATCTTTCAGTCTTGGTCTACTTACAGGAGGACTTATCTGCTTTCTGTCAGCATCCCAGCCTTGTATGCATATCCTCATGGATGTTGAGTAGGGAATACCCCCCTAGGTCTTGCAGAGCCTGAAGAAGAAGAGGAGATAAAATATAGAGTCTATCTCCTATACTGTTGGCCCCTGGCCCAGAGATCCTGTTGATCACTGATGGCTACCTTGTAGGGAAATCTGGGAATAAGCATCCAGTCTGGGAAAAAACCAACACTCTCTCTCCTCATGTTGGAGGGAAACAACATTGTTCCTGCATCCACCTCAGTTACATGAAGGTATTTAGTCAATTTCATCATTTTAACCACATGTTCAATAATGGCGTCATAACAATGATTTCTTGCATATAAATTAATATAAAACAAATGCATTTCCCATCATTACTATAATCATAATATTTTCTCTGACTAACTATCTGTCTCTTCAAAAATAATGAAAATAAATACTTAGTTTAAAAACAAGGTGTGACATATCCCCCCCTTAAAGATCATCATCCTCGATCATTATGTCCAAACCAAAAATAAACACTTCAAACATGTTTTTTATACATCATGCTATATAAAAGATGTGGAAACTTTTGATAAATATCATTGTAATCCTCCTCAGTAGCATTTTCCTCTGAATACTGGTCCCACTAGACCTTGCACTGGGTAACCTCTCTGTTAGACAGGTGGAGCTTGCGTAGCTTGAGGACTTTGAGAATCTTGATCATGACCACCCCTGGGTCCCATACCTGGAGAGAATTCCAATCAAGTATATAATTAGATCCTGATATATTTCTTCAAATATGACTCATGAAAAACATCATGCATTCTAGCAAGGGCTGGCGGCAGAGCTATCCTGTAAGCAATTGGATTAACCACTTCTAGGACTTCAAAAGGTCCAACATATCTAGGTGCTAATTTGGAAGACTTTCCAAACTTAATTGGGCTCTTGTGTGGCTTAACTCTTAAGAGAACTTTATCTCCTACAAAAAATTGTTGGGTATTCGCTTGGCATCAACATAGGTTTTCTGTCTATCATTTGCTTCTGCTAATCTTTTCTTGATAAGCTTCACTTGGTCTTCTATTTTTGAAAACATTTCTGGCCCAAGGCAAATCCTATCCTCTAGCTTATCCCACCTTAGAGGAGTTTGATATGAATTATTATATGCAAATTCAACTAGAGGAAGATACTCTTCCCACTTATACTGCTGATCCATGCAATATGTACATCCTTATCAAATCCTCTATTATTTGATTTACTCTCTTAGTTTGTCCATCCATTTCTAGATGATAGGCTGAGCTTATATTCAGTTGTGTTCCCAAAGCCAAGAACAAAGTTTTCCAAAACCTTGAAGTTATTCAAGCATCTCTATCTGAAATTATCTTTTCTGGAATCCCATGCAACCTGAAAACTTCTTGCATGAACTTCTTGGCTAAGATGGGTGCTCCATCTATAATATTACTAGGTATAAAATGAGCTACCTTAGTAAGTTTATCTACTACTACGAGAATAACATCATGCTTATAGCGGGACATAGGTAATCCTTGGACAAAATCCATACTAATAAACTACCACTTCCATTCACGTATGTCATGATGATACAAAAGTCATGCCGGGTGCTAGTGTTTAGCCTTAACTAGCTGACACTCTTGGAATCCTACCACAAATCTTGCAGCATCATTTTTCATTACCTTCCAAAAATATAAGGGTTTCTGTTAGTGTGAATAGGGATATTTTCTATCTAGTTTCCCTTGTGAGAATAATTCATATTATTTAACTATTTATTAGTTAAATAATATTCTCACACATAATTCACATGTTAAGTTGACTTAGTGAGTCTACTAGATGTTTCTAGTTGTTTCTAGTTGTGTCTAGTTGTTACTAGTTATTGATAGTTGTCTTATAGTTGTCTTATCCTACACATGTGCTATAGTTGTCACATGCCATAGGATTAAGACACTTGTCACATGACTACACCATATTGGATCTCATCCTTGCCTTTATAAGCAAGGCCTCTTCATGTACATTGTAACATATGATGAACAATTTTGTATTCATTGATATAATAGAATTATTCTCTCATTGTCTCTCTTGTGCTTTCATGAAGTCCTAGATCTTGGGTGGCTCCTATCTTAACCAACTCTTACATGGTATCAGAGCTCTCTAGACGGAATCTCTTCTGTTAGCCAAAATTTGGAGAGATTTGAATGCAAATTCATGGTGGATCTTGATAGTTGAGTATGCTCTTCTCTTGCATCGAATGATGACTTAGAAAATCAGAAAGACTTGATGGAAATACCAGATTTGTGAGGGTTTCCTCTTTATGCCTTATATTGCAGGTTCATTTTGGAGTGTGTTGTTGAAAATCTAAGCACATCATTGCGTTTAGGAGGTCTGAGATAGTCGAGATCGCCTTTTGTTTCGTCCAGATCGGACACTAGAGGCCAAATCTACGAGTTTTTCAATTCAGGGAATGGTTACCTGATCTGAGAGGTAACTACAATTTCAGAGTAGTATGGGCAAAAATAGACCTTGCCATCGTGCTTAGGATGCCCAAAAACCTATAGATCGACTGTCTAATAGTCCAAATCGGACAAAGTTGTAGCGAAAGGTAATTTTTTTTTGCAATTCAGTAGTATGAAATATTCTACGGAATATTCCATAGGCATCATTATTAGAGTAGAATATTTTGTATGCAGGCATCATCTCTACACAGGGGAATCTTTGTCGTAGTCGCAGGCGCTGGTATGGGTAAATTTTTTTCGGTGGTTAAAAGTTTTTTCCTGTCTGTTTTAATCTGTAGAATGTTTGAATTAAAAAAATAAAAAAAATAATAAAGGGGATCTATGGGTACTAACATGGCACACAGGCCTCTGTCAGCCCCTTGTACCCACTGCTAGCGGGGAGCCCAAAGGGCTCGGGCCCCCATGGCAGGGGCTACCCCGCGTGGCCGGGAAAACCCCAACGGGTCCCTTCAAAGGGCTGCGTGGAGGGGTAAATCGCCTCCCCCCTCGTGGACCCCTGTATTAGGGCATCGGCCCTATAAAACATTCAAATTTTTTATATATAAAAAAACATAGATTTTTATCCAGCAGCGGCGGGTAAAAAACAATTCCACGATGGTTTCATCCCCCTAAACTAGCGGCGGTTTTCGTGCCAAACAGTGGTTTTCAATTTCAGCGAGTGTTTTCATAGCAAACAACTGTTTTGACTTGTGATAGGTGGTTTTACCTTGTCACAGGTGGTTTTCTACCAAACATACAGTGGTTTTGTGTCAAAAACATGCGGTTTTGCATCTCAGATTGGTAGTTTTACATTTCCAGGTGGCGGTTTTGGATTTATGAGAGAATATTCTGCCAGACTGAAAAATATTCTAGAGACCCTACTGATGTCAGTATTGCGTCAGTAGTGACATTAGTGACAGGGCCCCCTTTGCCCCCCTTCTAGCCCTAATAGGACGTTTTTTTTCTAGGAGCCATAACTTTTCGTCACGATATTAAAAATCGACAAATGAGATATCGTTGGAAAGATGGTTCCGAGCACTTTGCAGTGGTATAGGTAGTTTTTTTTAATTTTACTGCAGGTGCTTGATATAGTTGTTTGAATCCAGATCTTTCATTTTTCACTCCCGAACTCACAACTTTCACCCACTTTATCAGAATTTTAACTTTTTATAGGTGTTGGAAAGGTATTTCTGTACTCTATAGTTCTATCCATGCCATTTTTCTATATTTTAATTTAGACATCAGAATTTCAGTTTGAAGCTCATTGGGTAAATATCACTCATTGATTGGAAAAGAGTTGAAATTGGTGGTTGTTTTGGTTTGGGGGGCTTCAATTACAATGTTGATATAGTTTTTACTTTGATATAGTTGCTTGTGCTCTTCTTTTCCTCTACATAATGGATAAATCAAGGGTTCCATTGTTAACACCTTATAACTATGCAACTTGGAGTCAACATGCATGGAATGCCTTAATGGATCTTGGACATTCTCTATATGTTGAAAACAAGATACCTGAACCCATAGATGATAATGAAAAGATAAAATGGATGATAAAGCATAAAAAAGCTCTTAGATGTCTTCACAATTTCATTTCCCTAGATCTCTTATTTCAGATTGAGGCATGTACAAATTCACATGATGCTTGGGATAATTTGAAAACATTGTATGGTACAACAGATGAAGTTAAAAGCTATCAAATTGATAATGAATTGATGAGTATTGATCCTAAGAACTTTAGCAACATCCAGGATCACATAACTAAGGTTAATGATCTAAGAGCACAATGTAAAGCATGTGATATTGAGAAAAAGGACATCCAGTTGATCTACAATATGTTGAATAAACTTGGTCTTGATTATGCAACTTTTGTTTCTAGCTTTCACACTCATAAGTTAACTGTGGGATCTGCTTTCACTATGCCTTCATTTGCATCCTTTTCTGAGATGTTAATGCATGAGCAACAAAAGTTTCTTTCTATGGTCATCATTAAGCCATCACAAAATCATGCTTTGGTGATTGGACAACTTAAGGAACAGAAAGCATTAGGTCCTTCTGACAAGAAACAAAAAAGAAAGCTAAGAAAAATCCACAAATGGATCTAGCATAAAATTCACCTAAGAAGGAGAATCCTACATGTGCTTATTGTAAGAAATGAGGGCATGATGAACATAATTGTTTTAAGAAACAAATTGACATGTTGATGCAACTTGTTCAAAAGAACAATCTTCCATCACCTGGTTCTTCTTTTACTCCTTCAACATGTACACAGCTAGAACTTTCTAAATCAGGTCATGCAAGGAATGCTAAGGAACCCAAATATAAAGGTAAAGCACTTTGTGCAAGTATGTAAGTTCTACATCAGGTAAATGGCTTCTTAACTCAGGTGCTTCTCATCATATGGATTCTTCCAAGGATATGTTTTCTTCATTTGAGCCATGTGATATGCCACCTAGAACTTGATGGGTAATAGCACATATATGAATGTAATTGGGAAGGGAGCCATTGATATTAGTGAAGGTACTTTCAATTATGTACTTTGTGTGCCTTCTTTGACCAAAAATCTTCTTTCCATATATCAAATTACTCATAGTGGTATAGGGAAGATAGTGGAGTTCACACTTGAGTTGGTAATTATCAAACTTGGAGAGCATAGAGATTATTGCTACTGGGGTGGTTGATCATGCATCTCAGTTATACACCTTTTATGGTTTCTCTCCTGATGATAATTCAGATATGTTGGCTGACATTCACACTCCTTGTGTGACTCATAATTCTGAGAAGTTTGGTCACTTGAAGCTTGGTATTCTTTCCTCTTCATCAGTTATTGAGACATGTACTACACTTCCATATTCTCCATCTCCTGCTTCTTCAGAGTTCAGTGCTTCAGTTCAGCAGGATGCTTCTTGTCTTTTAGATACAACCTTGTGGGATGAGCATTTGACATGGATTTCAAATTTGTTGTGATTCCCATCTTTCATATTTGGAGGACACATTTGAGGGGTTCTCTCTCTTCTTTGATGATAGTCATAGCAAAACTATTGTCAACCCATCTTTGTATTTGGAGCTTGATGATTTTGAGTTTCCATTAGATCCTGGATTATCAATTTCATTAGTTAGGCCTGAGACTTCTGATTTGATTGTGGTATCATTTGGAATCGACATGGAGACACATGAGCAGTTTTTAGAGACATCATATTTCATGAGACTTCTTCCCTCATCTCTTGTTTTGGAGTTGAAGCTTCTTCGATATACACCAGTGGATTGGTTTCTTCCCAAGGGGAGGAATGTTGTTTGCAGGTTTTGGATCCTATTTGGTCTTCTTCTTCAAGCATTCACCATTGGCATAGGAGCTACTTCATTATGGGGGGACATCTTGTATCATTCTTTCCCTCTTATGGGGGGGCTATTGATTATATATTTGTGAATGGATGTTGAATTTGGGGGGTCTTGAATCTTCCATCATTCCATCACTTGTACATTTTGTATGCATTCTCACCTTTGGAGAGGAGGTTTTGCCATGAGGTTTTCTACTTTACTTCACTTGAGATTTGTTTGTACATGGGCACCTAACATGGCCTAGTAGCTGAGACGCATCCATCATTGCATCTTTGCATTTTTTCAGCTTCTCCCTAAGTTGCACTTAAGGGGGGTGTTAGTGTGAATAGGGATATTTCCTATCTAGTTTCCCTTATTTTGAGAATAATTCATATTATTTAACTATTTATTAGTTAAATAATATTCTCACACATAATTCACATGTTAAGTTAACTTAGTGAGTCTACTAGATGTTTCTAGATGTTTCTAGTTGTGTCTAGTTGTGTCTAGTTGTTGCTAGTTGTCTTATAGTTGTCTTATCCTACACATGTGCTATAGTTGTCACATGTCATAGGATTAAGACACTTGTCACATGACTACAACATCTTGGCTCTCATCCTTGCCTTTATAAGCAAGGCTTGTTCATGTACATTGTAACATATGATGAACAATTTTGTATTCATTGATAGAATAGAATTATTCTCTCATTATCTCTCTTGTGCTTTCATATAGTCCTAGATCTTGGGTGGCTCCTATCTTAGCCAACTCTTATAGTTTCACATCAGCTAACAACTTTGTCACTCTAGGGTGACCTTGTTGCAAGTATGGGCCTAATCGGTGTTGTCATTGATGTCAACATACTCTTGTTGCATTAATGATAAGGTTTGGATGAGCCGTGAGCTGAGGATATTGAGAAAATTAGTCTCAATTAGGAACAGTGAAGAACAGTGAGGACTGTAAGGCAAAAGTCCTAGATAGGATGATGATCAAAGAATGCGGATTAAAGGGTTTGTAGATATGAGTCTTGAGATGATCCGGTCACATTTTTAGAGGTCCGCATGAAGATTTGAAGAAGTTATGGCGCTCAAGTAGAATCGGCTCTGACAGATGTTCAGAGGTGACAAAGTGACACAGATAGGTCCGGTGAGATCCGTAAATGCATTATCCCATTCTGTGGATTTGAGGAAGTGTTGAGGATGTCCTTTTGAAGTGTCAAGTAGATTGGTTTGTGGTTTGAAGGTCTGGAAGAACCTAATTCCTTTGTGACAGTGATGACAGACTGTGTTCTTGAGGTTCCAGATGAAGGAGAGAAGGATTCTAGTAAGCAGATGAAGTGTGAATGTTCTTGGTGATTCAGGAAAGCTTGTGGTGATATGTGGATTGTGTCTAGTTTATGTTGGTGGTCTGCATTGAAGTTAGAGTGCACTTTTGAAGAATAACCACTGGATGATGGTGTTCTTCCTGAGACTGGCCGACCAGATGTATTACACATCTTCTGGATGTTCTTGTAGATGTTTGATGACTTAGATGATCATTCCTAAGTTGATGCCTTGTATAAATAAGGGATTGAGAAGTCAGTTTGAACTCACCTCTTTTGTGTGGAGATGAGAGAGTGGTAGCGAAGAGGGGAGCAAAAGGCAGAGCAGAAGTATTGAGCTTAATGGAACTGATTCAAGCATGGTGAAGATGCTATTCTCCAGTTCATGTATGTGATACTTATTTCTTTGTAGACAGTGTGTCTCTTACAGGCAGTGAGCGAATACATTCTTGGGTTAATCATCCCGTGGTTTTTCCTTTAACCAGGTTTTCCAAGTCAAAATCTTGGTGTCTCATGTGTTGATGAGTTTTTGCTTTTGATTTAAATGCATTATGTCTCATGTTTAATATACTGCTAATCACTAAGAGGATTTAAGTATGTAAATTGGAGAAAGTTTTGCACAACTGATTCACCCCCCCTCTCAGTTGTGTGCCCTAAGTCTAACAATTGGTATCAGAGCCAAGTTCCTCTAAAAGGAGCTTAACTGCTTGAGGAGATCTAGGATGTCATCATACAAGAAGGATAGACTGAAGTTTGATGGAACCAACTTTGCTCTTTGGAAAGGTCGCATGAAATGTCACTTGCAGTGTATGGGAATGGCGTACTGGTCCATGGTTACAAAAGTGTATGTACCTTCATAGGGTGGTCTGACAACCCTAAATGAAATCATAGATGCTGAAAATAATCTGTGGACCAAAGAGGCTCTTCTAAGCACATTATCTGACTCAGAGCTCTCAAATGTTATTGACCTACCAATTGCCTTTGAGATTTGGAATAAACTGAAACTTTTGCATGAAGGAGATCAGTATGTTAAATGTGCAAGGTTACAGAGTCTAAAAGGGAAATTTGAAAAACTGAAGATGAGAGATGATGAAAATATTACCACTTTTATGCCAAGAGTGAATGAGCTGGTTTGTGGAATTAGAAATGCTGGTGGAGTCTTGGATGAAAATGAGATTGTTGGTAAAATTCTCAGATCCCTTCCTACTTCTTACAAAATCAAGGCTGCTGCCATTGAAGAATTAAGAGCCCATACAACTGTCACAAGAGAACAATTGGCTGCATTTGAAATGACAGAGTTTGGAGACGACCCCCCCAAGATTGAATCTGCATTCAAAGCCAGTGCCTTTGTTAAAGGTAAACAAAGGTTTGATCCGGGAGAGAATTCTTCAAGGAAATTGTCATGGTATGAAAAAGTAAGAAAAGATCCGGAAGAAGAAGTAGAAACTGCTCAACTTGAAGCCCTTGTTGCAAAGAGGCTACCAAGAGGATCCGGTAAGTATGAAGGAAAATTACCTTTTAAGTGTTTTAACTGCAATAAGATTGGTCATTTTGCCTCAAAATGTTCGAAAAGATTTTCAAGACAAAATCCTAACAAGCCAAGGTTCCAAAAGAACTGTTACTATGTTCATGAAGAAGATGATAATGAAGGAGTAACAGATGATGAATCAGAGACTGGAAACAAATCATGAAATGAATGGGTGTTTATTGCCGTCAAGGAAGAAGAACCAATATCCTCTATATCTGTCAATCATAAGGTTTTAGAAAGAGCCCTGACTGCCCAAGTTGAAGAAAAGAATGATTGGGTCATTGACAGTGGTTGCTCTCACCATATGATAGGTGACAAAAATAGGTTCATAGATTTGGAAAGATATGAAGGAGGAGTGGTGAAGTTTGGAGATAATTCTGCTAGTAGAATCAGAGGAAGAGGAACTATTTCTTTTGATGGAAGGAACAAAACTGGTAATGTTCTATATGTTGAAGGCTTGAAGCACAATCTTCTCAGTGTTGGATAGTTGGTGGATAGAGGCTATGATCTCCGGTTCAAGAATGGAAAATGCAAGATCTTTGAAAGCTCCGGAACAGAGATTGCATCCGATACCCAAACTAAAGGTAATATCTTCCACTTGGTTGGCACTGGTAAAAGTTGCTTATTTGTTCAAGTTGATCAGAGTTGGTTATGGCATAGGAGAATGTGTCATGTAAATTTTGATAATATCATCAAGATAAACAATACTCAGGCTGTAAGAGATCTTCCAAAATTGGTGAAACCTACTAATAGCTTGTGCAAGGAATGTCAGTTGGGTAAGCTGAGCAGAGTCACATTCAAAAGCAAGGAACTGTCCTCTACCAGATTATTGGACTTAGTTCACACCGATCTTTGTGGTCCGGCAAGAACCAGGAGTATTCAAGGTGATAGATACTTCATGCTGTTAATTGATGACTATTCCCGGATGATGTATGTAACCTTTCTAAAGGAGAAATCAGAAGCTCTTGAGAAATTCAAAACATTCAAGGCTATGGTAGAGAATGAAACAGGATTAAAGTTGAAATGTTTGAGGTTTGATAGAGGTGGAGAATTCACATCCGGTGAGTTCATAGAGTTCTGTGAGAAACATGGAATTAAGAGACAGTTGTCTGCTCCTAGGACTCCATAGCAGAATGGAGTAGTGGAGAGAAAGAACCGGACCATCCAGGAGGCATCTAGAACCATGATGATGGAAGCAAATGTTCCCCAGATCTATTGGAGAGAAGCTGTCAGCACTGCAGTCTATACTCTCAATCGAGTTCAAATCAGAAGCAATACCGGTAAGACCCCTTATGAACTCTGGTTTGACATTGCTCCTACTATAAGATATTTCAGAGTCTTTGGTAGCAAATGTTACATCAAAAGAGATGAAGATCTAGGCAAGTTTGATGCTAGAAGTGATGAAGGAATATTCTTGGGTTACTCTACTCAAAGGAAAGCATACCGGTGCTATAATAAGAGACTAAGAAAGATGATAGAAAGTAAAATTGTGAAGGTTGATGAAGGAATAGAGAAACCCTCAAGGTTTTATGAATATGATGAAGATGATCAGAATAGTGTTCTGGTTCAAGGAGTTCAATCCTTTTCTAAAAGTTAGATTCAAATTGATCCGGTAAGTCAGGAAGAAGAGATAGGTCTGAATGAGCCTGATCAAGAAGTAGAAGTGCAAGAAACTCCCAAAATTCCAAGGTATGTAAGACTGAACCACTCTGAAGATCAGATCATAGGTGACAAAAGCAAAGGTGTGCAAACTAGAAGGAAAATTGCTCAAAATTTAGATGAATATTGTCTGATTTCAAAGATTGAACCCAAGACAATAAATGAAGCCTGTAATGATGAAAACTGGACCAAAGCAATGGAGGACGAGTTGATGCAAATTGAGAAAAATCACACTTGGGATCTTGTTCCCAGACCTAGAAACAAGAATGTGATTGGAACCAAATGGGTCTTCCGGAACAAACTAAATGAAGTTGGTGAAGTAATCAGAAATAAAGCCAGATTGGTCTGCAAGGGCTACTCTCAAATAGAAGGAATTGATTTTGAAGAAACTTTTGCTCCGGTGGCAAGAATTAAAGCAGTCAGATTATTTCTTGCATTTGCTGCCTTCAAGGATTTCAAGGTGTATCAGATGGATGTCAAGTCTGCTTTCTTGAATGGTGACTGAGAAGAAGAAGTGTACATTGAACAATTGGATGGATTTCAATTATCTGAGCATGGTGATATGGTCTGCAAGTTGAAGAAGGCACTGTATGGACTAAAGCAAGCCCCAAGAGCTTGGTATGAAAGATTGGACAAACATCTTTTGAAGATTGGTTTCAACAAAGGTACTGCTGACAGTAACTTATATTTCAAAATTGACATCTTGATTGTTGAAGTATTTGTTGATGATATCATCTTTGGAGGAAGAGACAGTATGTGTAAAACTTTTGCAAATCAAATGAAAAGTGATTTTGAGATGTCTATGCTTGGAGAAATGAATTTCTTCTTGGGTCTGCAAATTACTCAAACAAAGAAAGGAATCTTTATTTCTCAGACCAAATATGTGAAAGAATTGTTGAGGAAATTTGGAATGGAAGATTCCAAGCCAATGAATACTCCCATGGCAACCGGATGTAAGTTGAGCAAAGATGATGACTCTTCTAAGGCAGACCAGACAAAGTACAGATCAATGATTGGAGGATTGTTGTATCTCACTCAAACTAGACCAGATATAATGTAGGCTGTTGGTCTTGTTGAGAGATTCCAGGCTGATCCTAGAGAATCTCATGTCATGGAAATCAAGAGGATCTTTAGATATCTAAAAAGGACGGTTGAGTACGGTCTGTGGTATCCTAGAGATCATGATTTCTCTCTTCATGCATTTACAGATGCTGATTGGGCAGGAGATGTGGATGACCGGAAGAGTACCAGTGGTGGAGCTTTCTTTTTGGGAAAGAGATTGGTTTCTTGGCTAAGCAAAAAACAAGAGGCAATATCCCTGTCTACAACTGAAGCAGAATACATAGCAGCAACAGGTTGTTGCACTCAAGTTTTTTGGATGAAGCAGATGCTAAGAGATATTAAAGTAGAGTATGAGGAGCCTATCACAATCCTCTGTGATAATTCAAGTGCTATAAGTATATCTAAGAATCCGGTGTTGCATTCAAAGACAAAGCATATATCTATCAAGTTTCACTTTCTGAGAGAGCAAGTGAATAAGAATGAAGTCAAATTGGAGTTTGTGTCATCCAAGGATCAGATTGCAGATATCTTTACTAAACCTCTACCTAAGGACTCTTTTGAGTATCTCAGGGAGAAGTTAGGGGTTATTGCCCCTTTGGTGATGAACTAAGGTGCACTGATGTGCATCAGTCTGGTGGGTATCGCAGTCACATCTTGTGATCTGGATTGATGTTGGGGAGCTGCTACTCAGGGGGAGCAGCAGGTATGAGTCTGAAGTGGTGAAATTGCAAGTATGTGCCCTTTGCCATTGATGTCAAAGGGGGAGAGAAGACATGTGAAAAACAAGTGGTTGCTGATCAAAGGGGGAGCAGTAAAGGGAGAGAAGACATGTGAATGGTTGCTATTAATAGGGGGAGTTGTGACAGTAAGGAGAAGTTCTTGTCTTGATGGTTTTTCACATCATATGTTGCCATCAATGCCAAAGGGGGAGATTGTTGCAAGTATGGGCCTAACCGGTGTTGTCATTGATGTCAACATACTCCTATTGCATTAATGATAAGGTTTGGATGAGCCGTGAGTTGAGGATATTGAGAAAATTAGTCTCAATCAGGAACAGTGAGGAACAGTGATGACTGTAAGGAAAAAGTCCTAGATAGGATGATGATCAAAGGATGCAGATTAAAAGGTTTGTAGATATGAGTCTTGAGATGATCCAGTCAAGTTTTCAGAGGTCCGCATGAAGATTTGAAGAAGTTATGGCCGCTCAAGTAGAACCCGCTCTGACAGATGTTCAGAGGTGACAAAGTGACACAAATAGGTCCGGTGAGATCCAGAAATGCATTATCCCATTTTGCAGATTTGAGGAAGTGTTGAGGATGTCCTTTTGAAGTGTCAAGTAGATTGGTTCATGGTTTGAAGGTCCGGAAGAACCTATTCCTTTGTGATAGTGATGACATATTGTGTTCTTGAGGTTCTGGATGAAGGAGAGAAGGATTCTAGTAAGCGGATGAAGTGCGAATGTTCTTGGTGATTCAGGAAAGCTTGTGGTGATCTATGGATCATGTCCAGTTCATGTTGGTGGTCCGCATTGAAGTTAGAGTGTGCATTTGAAGAATAACCACTGGATGATGGTGTTCTTCCTGAGACTGGCCGATCGGATGTATTACACATCTTGCGGATGTTCTTGTAGATGTTTGCTAACTTAGATGATCATTCCTAAGTTGATGCCTTGTATAAATAAGGGATTGAGAAGTCAGTTTGAACTTGTCTCTTTTGTGTGGAGATGAGTGAGTGGTAGCGAAGAGGAGAGCGAAAGGCAGAGCAGAAGTATTGAGCTTAATGGAATTGATTCAAGCATGGTGAAGATGCTATTCTCCAGTTCATGTATGTGATACTTATTTCTTTGTAGACAGTGTGTCTCTTGTAGGCAGTGAGCCTCTTGTGAGCAGTGTGCTTAGGCAGTAAGCCCTAATTGGCATGTGCCATTTTGTTCTTTCTATTCTTCTAACAAAGAATACATTCTTGGGTTAATCACCCTGTGGTTTTTCCCTTAACCAGGTTTTCCACGTCAAAATCTTGGTGTCTCATGTGTTGATGAGTTTCTGCTTTTGATTTAAATGCATTATGTCTCATGTTTAATACACTACTAATCACTAAGAGGATTTAATTGTGTAAATTGGAGAAAGTTTTGCACAACTGATTCACCCCCCCTCTCAGTTGTGTGCCCTAAGTCTAACAGACCTAAATATGGTGCAAAATGTGCTTCTTTCCACATAGTTCTTCTTAAATCTCCCTGATTCGAAACATATATTCTATTATTGAATCTCAATAACCCATCAGGTTCAAAATAAAATCCATCATACCTTGTATCTTGAGGATTTTATGTTAGAGCTTTCAAAATTTGCTCATAATATTCATCACCAGTCAAATTCTTCAATATCTGAGCTCTAAAATTAGAGTGCACTGATACTATTGCCGATATGTGCCTTCTTCGAATCAAGGCATCAACCACTCTATTTCTTTACCTTTAATGTAATTAACCTCAAAATCATACTCAGAGATGATCTGTAACCAGATCTTCTTTTCTAGGCGTTAAGGTTAGGTTGCGTGAAGGTGTACTTCAAACCTTTATTATTAGATTTCAATTCAAATTGCTTCCCCAACAAGTAATGCCTCCATACTTGGAGAGCATGCACAATTGCTGCTAATTCCAAATCATGAGGGGCATAATTCTGCTCATAAGATCACAAATTCCTAGACTCATAGGCTACAACCTGGTCTTCTTGCATGAGCACTCCACCTAACCCTTCTCCTGAAGTGTTAGTCATAACAACAAAATGAACCTCTGGGTCTGGCACTTTAAGAATTGATGCTAAAGTCAACTTCCTTTCAAGAATATTAAAACATTCTTCACACTTATTAGACCATTCAAATCTCTTTCCTTTTCTCTGCAAGGAAGTGATAGGATGAACAATTCTAGAAAAGTTCAAAATGAACTTCATGTAATATCCTACTAATCCCATAAAACTATGCACTTCATGCATGTTTTTAGGAGTAGGCCATTCTAAAATAGCCTTTATCTTTGATGGATCTACAACAATTCCTTTAGTTGATATGATATGACCTAAGTACTGCACCTCTTTTTGAAAGAAGGTACATTTGGATAACTTTCCATAAAGTTTATGCTCCCTGAGTCATTGCAGAACTATCCATAAGTGTTGATGATGTTCCTCCTCATTATGAGAGTAGATTAAAATATCAGCTAAAAGCACTAGGACAAACTTGTCTAGACAGTCTCTAATAACACCATTCAGCAAATTCATAAATGCTACCGGAGCATTGGTCAAACCAAAAGGTAAGACTGTGAACTCATAATGCCCATACCTTGTTCAAAAGGTTGTCTTGTGAATATATTCTTCCTTCAATCTCAACTGATGATAACCTGACCTAAGGTCAATTTTGGAAAATACAGCGACATCATGCATTTGATCAAAAAGATCATCTATGCATGGTAGAGGATGCTTGTCCTTAATCGTTGCTTTGTTAAGCATATGATAATCTATACAAAGATGCAGAGTACCATCTTTCTTCTTAACAAATATCACTGGCGCACCCCAAGGCGATACACTATGTCTAATCAACCCTTTTTACAACAATTCCTTGAGTTGACATTTTAACTTCATCAACTCATTAGTAGTCATCCGATAAGGTGCTTTGGACACTGATTCAGAACCAAGAATAATACCTATTGCAAAATCAAAAAATTTCTTTGGGGGCAGACCTGGAAGGTCTTCCAAAAACACATCTCAAAAATCTTCAAGAAAAGGGTACTCTTCAAAAGTATTTTCCTTTAATTCCTTCTCCTCTTCATCTTTTACCTCCTCCATTTTCACTACAAACATCTGACATCCTTTCTGTTTTGCTCTTTTCAATTGCATCACAAAAATTTGCCTAATTCTCATTTCTCGCTGAAAACCTTGGATGAGGACAACATTTCCATCATCGTCAATGCATCCTACTATTTTGGAAAGACAATAAACTTTTTCTATACTGAGATAGCCATTTCATCTCTAAAATGACATCATAGGATCCTAGAGGTGCTACATATAGGTTGACCTTCATGGAAAAAGTAGGTACAGTTAATATAGCTTCAAACAATCATTGCTCTACCTGAGCTCTTGATTGGTTTGCAAACTCTACTGTCCATGAATTAGCCATGAAACAAGCTTTCCTTGACATTCTATCAAGTATTCTAGGGTTCACAAAACATTCAGTTGCTCCTGTATCTATAAGAATAGAAATAGGGGTTCTAAAAAGTGTACCTGTGGTTTCAATAGGAGTAACCTGATACTCAACTTGATGACCATCAAGAGTAGCATGAATCCTTTGCTAAAAAGCTATTTGCTGTAAGGGTAAAGGTTTGCCTATAGAAGAATTTCCTTGACTCTTCGTGGGGCTCTGGTTAACATAATGATCTCCTCCATGCGTGAAACACCCTCCAGGAGGATCTCTCTTTCCTGAAGATCGGTTGGTATTATCATCATTCCTTTTAGGATTAGAATCCTTGTTTCCATCCCTGGGTTCATTTATGTTAGATCTAGAACTTTTACCATGGATCATTTTTCTAGATTCTTGGTTCTTCTTTCTATTTTAGAAGGTCGTCGAAAGACAACTCCAATTAAATTTCCTTTGAGATCTTTCTTGATACACAGAGATAGATTTGAGCTTCTGCTCTTGCTTGATGGATTTCTCAAAAACTTGATCTATGGTTGTGGGTCCATGAACATCTACTTCTCTGCCAATTTGAGCATTCAAGCCCATGATAAACTTCCTTATTCTAAATCTCTCATCCTTCTGATATTGTGGCACATACTTCAATAACCTAATAAAGTTTTCCTAGTATTCAGTGACAGTCATATCTCCTTGACGTAGATTTGAAAATCTGTTAATTTTGGTCAAAGTAAAGTTGGGCCAACCAACTTTTCTTTAATATGACCAAAAATTGCTCCCAAGTTAGGATCAAGGAACCCAATCCTAATTCCATTTTCTTATTCATCCACCACATGGATGCTTCTCCAGCTAACTAGTATGCTCCCCATACAGCCTTGGTGATCTCAAAATAATTTCTTATCTCAAAATATTTTTCCGTCTCTATCAGCTAAACCTCAGCTGCATCTCCACTCACTATTCCATTGAACTTAGTGTTGGCATCTTGATAAGATTAGTTGTCATTGATGTCAAAAGTATGTGCTGAAGATTGTATACATTCTGAAGATAGTTAATATGTAGTAATATCAGTCAACATTGCAGTATGAGGAAGAATGGTAATCAACCTAAAGTCTAAGTATGATGCAAACGTGATTACACATGTTCTAACATGTTTCCAGTATGCCTACATTGATATCCTACTAGGATGGTGTATCGCACTTAGAGATAAGTTGTAGAAGTTTGGCTAAGGCATTCACAGTGTATACTCTACGGAAGAGTCACAATATTTTGGTCTGCATTTCTCCGCAAAGCAAGATGTAGTCTTGTGGTTCAGAATATAATTTAATTGGCATATGAATGTGTTCTATCCAAGATTTCAAGTCATGAAACCTTCCGTAGTAAAAGTTATAAGTAAAAAGTTCTGGTCTGTGTTCTAGAAGGGTAAAGCAATGATGAAGGATTGATGGAACACTCTGCATTCCTCCGCAAGGAAAGATATGAATGTGCAGTTTTGAGAACATGATCAAAGATGTGTAATACATGCTTCCTTGCAGTATCAAGTGTTCTGATAGTTCATAATGTTAGTTTTCAAATAACATAAGTAATATGTATAGTTTAGGATGTCTAAGTTGTTCTCTGTGCACATGTTTGAGTACTTGTGGAAGCTGGAGAATATATAGATCAATAATATGAGTGTATGTGGAGATTATACATATCTTAGTGTGTCTCTGGGTTGAAGCACATGCAAATCTCTCTTTTTTCCAGCACCGTACAGTGTATTTAGGTCAGTTTTGTAAAGAGTTGTGTTTGACTATTCTCTGGATTACAATACAACTAAGTAAAAGTCTCTGAATTCCTTAGGAAGTGATAGATATGGTGGTGTAGTTATGGGAATGTGTTCATAATAGTGCATAATTCCATTCCTAAGAGTTCAGATGCTTTAGTGGTCTACAATGCAATATCCTAAGTCTTGGATTGTCACAGTCAGTCCGGAATGTTCTGTTTTCATTAGTTCAATATATTTCTTGTCTTACAGATAGAAGGGTATATGGATAGTGTTTAAAGGTACATTTCTAATATCTTGGTCCATATCATGTTTTTCATGCCTCCCCGGTGGTGCAAAGATGGACATTTAGCAGTGTTAGTGTTGTTTGGGCCAACAGTGTGGTTTCCTTCATGTGCGGTGGATCCTGATTAGTTGTTTTGACATTGAAGGATGAGTAGTAATGCTTCTTGGATCTTGTTATGAAGTATTGTGATCCACAACTCATTTTTTCATTACAATGTATATGTTGAAGCCAATTCTTGAAGAATTACATGTTTCATTTAAAAGTCAATTTGATGCTGACCTAATCAAAGTTTTGAGTTGTTGTAGAGGATATATATATATATATATATATATAGAAGAACAAAGTCATTTGTGAAGAGGGTGGAGTTATAGAAAAGTATATGGAAGGATGAAGTGTGCAAAGTTAGTATGATGGAGTAATTGTATAGAAAAAGGGGACTACAGCATCAACATAAGTTAGATGCTTTTTTTATAGCAGTTTAGGTTCTATTTTCATTGTAACCTTCAAGTATCCTGCTATTAGACAGTGAAGTCTCCTCAACAGGTCCTTGTATCTTGCCTAAGTTTGTAGCCTTAGTTTACAAGTCCAAGAGGGAGTAGTAGCTTCCTTGGGGTGTGGCCCTAAAACAAAGTTTTAATATTTTATTGTAGTGAGCATTATATATTTTGATCTAACACTCACCGTGGTTTTTCCCAATTTTGGGTTTTCCATGTCAAAAAATCTTGGTGTCTTTGTGTTGATTAATGTGGTGCACATGCTTTACTTTATGTTCTCTAAGTAATTTGATTTGACCTGCAAATAAAGTAGTTAATTTTTGTATATGCTAATTCACCCCTCCTCTTAGCATCCTTGTGTGTTCAATAATTGGTATCAGAGCCAAGTACCTTTGAGAAGCCTAACAAGTTGAGGTAGTGTTGGGACTTGAAAAATTAGTCCCCAAAATGCCCCATTTGTCCCCAAAATCTATTTGTATTCCATCTAAATCCTCCATTGTTGAACCTATAGTTTATAACCAATTAGAGATATCTTCCATAGGTTTTCATGTATTTGCCTTGTGAAAATGCAAGGTAGGAAACCCAAAAAATGACTAAGTCCAAAAAACTGTAAGTGTTTCCTTGTATTTCACCTCTATTGGAGTTCCAAAGTTTGGAGTTCATGCCTTCCACCTTGCCCTATCTATCGGCTCCGAAATTAGACTCCAAAATCTTTCTAAGTGTTTTTCATTGCAAATTCTTCTAAGTATTTTGGAGGTTGAACTTCGGTCCTTTGTCCTTCAGTCTTCTAAATGGAAAGTATTAGGGAGAAGCCCTGATGTTTGAAGTCCAACAGGTCTACATAAAAAATACTCTAAGTATGAAGTGTTCAGTGGATTTCAAAGATTGGCTCTTCTTCCTTCCTTTTTGGAAGGCGAAACAGAGAAGGCCTGATGGCTGACTCCCGACAAATATATTTTTCTAAGGCATTCTGCCTTTCCGAGGAACCTTTTGGGTGGGCCCACAACAAGCTTGTGGAACCGCAAAAAGCCACCACATGGTGTAAGATGAAAAGCAGAATGCATGAAATCCAATTTGGCAAAAGGAGATAATGAGATTGTAGAAAAAAGACAAAGGCAGAATGGCAAGGGCCTGAAGGTTGAAGTTTGACAGGGCCAATATTATGCTAAGTGTAGTGGGCATTGGAAGGTAGGGGTTTCTCTTTCCTTCCTTCTTCCTTTTGGAAGGTGGAAAGTGGAAACTTCAAAAATCCGAAAGTCTGATTTTTTTGAGGTTGGCTTCTTGGCCTTCTAGACTCCTCCAACCACCTGGGAACGCACCAACTACTTCTAGGGATGCCATTAATGTGAAATGAGTGGCCAAATTTAATGCTTTTAATGTAGTTGGTGGGGTGGTTGAGGATTTTGGTACCCAATTCATTCTCAGACATGTATGTAAAGGCTATAAAAGCAAGATCTAAACTCTTTTCAAGGGTTGGTCTTTTGGCATTTTTAGGCGACTAAGTGCATAGCTCTCTAGGGTTTCAAAGAGAAAAAAAGTCCCAGTTCTTCAGTGGATGAGACACAGGTTATGAAAGGTTCCAATATTGATTTCAGTGATCATTGTATGAACTTCTCCTTCCTCTTATGTAATTGTTCAAGGAAATCCAAAGTTTTAGCTAGGGTTTCCTCTTGCCACACTTCATGGTATGATTGTAACAGTTGATTAGATCAACATGACAAATTATTAAAATATTACATTCTATATGATGATATTTTCTATGGTTATAGATGAATGACTGTATTCTGATTAAGGATTACTAAGTATATTCTTCATTGATCACTATTTTTCTCTTGCATCTAAATATCCAAAAAGTGCATGTTTCATTTATGTGTCGTCTTTTTCCTTCTGCTGAATCGTGGACTGTGTAACCCATCATAATAGGCACCGGTCTAAGATGTTTGATCACCCATACCTCTTTAAAAACTAAAACAAACTCTTCATGTGTGAAATAAGTAGTTAGTATTGTATGTGTTGTGGTTTTGTTTTGAAAATAGGAAACATTGTAAATGGGTTGTTAAAATATCAATTCTTTGCAGACCAAACAAGCATACGTGCACTTTCCATTGTTAATGGCAGCGCCTTTCATTAGCTATATAGGGGTTCTTAGTGATAACCAGCTGTTCTGGGTCCAGTGATAGGTTTTTAGGGCCTAGAGAATGATTTGGGTTTGGTTATCTTTTGATTTTTAGTTGTTCATCTAGTTTTGAAGTTAATACCTACTTAAGTATACCCCTTGGAATATCCCTCAAGAGTTTAAGCTGAGCTCAAAGTGTAGAGAAGCCTACCCACTCTTGTTAGTTGGACAAAATCCCCATTAACTTGTTGATAAACCTCTTCCTATCACCCTAACGACAATCTCTAGCCTAGGTGATTTATGAATGTTTTAGAGTTTAGGGTTGAAACTTTTTTGGGGCCCAACAGATTGACACCATTGCCAAGGACAATTTATTTCTAGTTAAGTTGTCATAGTTTATTAACATATTGAAAAATCTAAGAAGTTCTTCCCAGCAGGGAAGTGGTGACTCTATTAGTCAAACCCAGAAAGTCAATTTTCAAATGAGATTGACATGGACTGTAAGATAAGGGAAGAAGATTTTTCAAAACTAGAAAGATCTTTCGACTTCTCAAGAAGCCAACGAGATAGGAATAGAGAAAGATATCCTAATGTGATACCACCATTGAATTCCTAGGACCTAGTGGGTACTTCTGGAAGAGATGATGCATTCAATGAGTGCAAAAGTTATCATCAGTATACTTCTAAGGACTTTGTTGATAATATACTCAGAACCTATAGGAGAATGAATAGAGATGGGTAATGATGTCTGAAGAAATCATAATGTTATTGGCAGGGGAAGAAGAGACATATATCAAGCTCCATACTTAAGGACATTTGGCATGCCTCATGAAAATGAAGAGGCTCGTCAGAATGATCAACAACTTATCTCACCCACTAAATCAATTAGAGGTCAGCATGATAATATTCCTAATGAGGAAGATCAACAAGAACAGCCTGATGCTAAGGAGAGAGAAAGAAGTCTCTATGATGAATTAGACCTGCTTGATCATATCAAAAATAGGCAAAGAGAGGTGTAGACCTTGCTTGAACAACAACAAGCTGAACTTGCCTAGTAGGCCTAGATGAATCAAAATGCACAACACCAAGGCCACAATATACCACATCAACATTGACAAGGACAACAAAATCAATACTAGGGCCATAACCTACAGGCCAATCAAAGACAACAAAAACAACAAAAAATGGACAGAAGGGTGCAAACAATGCCCGTGCTCAAAATATTCACAATCAACCCCTGCATAATCAAGTGAATCAGTAGCAGGGTAATGTTCAGAATGTCAGGCCTCCATTGAGAAGACAAGCACAGGGTTTTCCTCCACAGCGGCAGCCATTGAGAGCTACAATGTATAAACAACTTGACTTCTTGGGCATACATGACTTTCCTAACCCTATTCCAAATGAGATTAGGGGAAAAATTCCAAGATTTCAAGGTAACAATGTCGTTACTGGTGAGGAACACTTGAGACACTTCATTAATGTCAAAAATGAGTATGATATTAAAGACAAAGATGTGATGATGAAGCTATTTGTACACTCATTGGAGGAAAGTGCCAAAGAATGGTACAAGGTTCTCCTTGATAATAGTATTGACTCATGGGAAGAATTCATGAGAGTGTTTAGACTGCAGTATGGGGATAGGATTGATCCAAAGTTTGTCATCCATGAGCTTACTACAATCAAGAAAGGAATCAATGAGACTGTTGCTGATTTCAATAGCAGATTCATCATGACAATGAGAAAGGTACCTCCTCAGATGAGACCTAATGAATCCATGTGTTTGGTTCTATACTGTGGTGCATTTGATTCTAAAATTGGTTATTGTTTGAAGGATAAGAGTCCTTAAGCACTGAGAGAGGCCTATACTGTGGCCATTAACATTGAAAGTAACATGAGAGCCTCCGAAAAACATGTTAAGAGGTCTAATGTGAAGATCTCTCAACCAGATAGAGTTTCTTCTAACAAGCCCCTCACTATTGAAGACAAACTGGATAAGCTTATGGGGGTTATAAAAGATTTATCCTACAAAGCTGCTCGAAATGACAAAGGGTTTCCACCTCATGGTGCTACAACACATTTTAATGAAGGACAAAGGTTGCATAATAGGCCCTACAACACTGATTGGTCTAAGAGACCACAACAGAATAATAAACAAGATGCTCCCAGGCATGTCAGCTTCAAACAACTTGAAAGGGACACTCTTGATCCATTGAGAAAGGATTAAGTCAATTTTCAAGATGAGTCTCTTTGGTGCCAAGCTTGTTTCCTTCCCCATGATCCAGTAAATTGCGTAGTCACTCATTCAATAAGCAGAGATGAGGAATTTCCAAATGAAGAAGGCACAACCAAATATTATGAGAAGGAAATAAATTAGTTGAACATAGAGGATTATGAGAAGATGGGTCACGATCTTGACTATGACAGCTATGAAAAAGATGATTATATTTTCCAATATGATTATGATGAAGGTCTAAAAAAGTATTAATTGCCAGCTCATGATTTTGGGCATTTAAAGGACCTTATGCAAAAGAAATACAATCAATCCAAACCTTCTAAAGGGGACATGAAAGCCTTGACTGATGCAACTATTATGTAAGTTCAAGGGGGTTATTAGTTGAGGAATAGGCAAGTGCCAATGCAGAACTCCCCTACTGCTGAGTTAAGACATGGTACACTAGGTGGTGAGAAGCAAAAGCAAAAGGTGAATGTGGAAGAAAAAAGTAGTAGTGTTCCTAAGAAGACTATGCCTAAAAAGAAAAATATTCTGATGCAGTCCCTTACAACAAAAAAAAAATGTGCAAAAGAATCCAGCACAGATAGAGCAACTAGTTAGTACACCTGTTCTAGGAGTTCATTACCCAAAAGGTGGTTACAAATGTGATCAGCCTTAGGCACAAAAGGAACTAGAAAAGGAGAAGACAAAGGAAGAAGGTAAGGATATTTCATCCAATCAAATAATACCTTATATTCCTTGTGCAAATGATGTGACTGTTTCATGTAATACTCCTTTGCCAAATTATCTCCCTATTGACATGGCTCAAGTCATTAGCCAAATTAGAATTTCTGTGCCAATGGTGGAACTTAGAATCCCTAAACATAGAGATAGGGCAGAGTCTCTTATTACTGTTGTAGATGCACAAAAACATGTTGTTCCCAACAGTAATGATGAGGGTGTGGGTCAGGAGGAAAGAATAGAGGTTTACTCAGGATCTTCCATGTTTAATAGAAAGATGGGTGTGGATCCTTTTTATACCACTTTGATTATAAATGGATGGTTGCTGCACAACTGTATGCTTGATTCCAGGGCATCTAGTAATGTCATGCCACTTGAAATCATAAACAATTTGGGATTGAAGGTGTCCAAATCCATTGGTAAGTGTTTTGCCATCTATTCTAGGGAGGTCAATGTGATTGGTCTTGTCAAAGATGTTGAGGTCAAATTTGTTGCTTACCTAGTCAAATCTTTCCTCATGAACATAATTATTGTAGACTACCCTACCAAGTGTGGTATGTTATTATCTAGGGCATGGGAAACTTCTATGGGTGGTAGTATTCAGATGGACCTTTCATATGCCACCATTCCAGTTGTTGGTTAACAGATTTGTCCTTATTCTAAAAATAATTTATTCTGAATCTATACCCTTCCTTTGAAGAACAAATGAGTTAAGCAACAAATGGGTGAACCTTTAAACTAGTTCCCCTCTGAATTTAGGTATAGCTCCCTTTAAGATTTTCAAAGAATTTAATCTATTCAACTATCCACATGTGCTTTTAACCAGAAAATGCTTAAGGCAGACTAACATTCATACATAACCATGTTATGAATGCGATAGATTTATACAGTAACAATGAATAATAGGGTGCACAGATCCTATTTTTGGTACATTTAAATATATGAATACATTCACACGAGCTTGTTGAACCAATGAATAATAAAACACATATGACGATTTGTCCAAATAAAGAACAATTACTAGATGAAAGGAGACTTCACACAGAAAATCTAATTCCACACATTCAGACGCATAGATCCAAATAAGTAGTAAATGTTTCTTCTTCTCATTCACAGATGAAAATTACTCAGACAATCATCACATAATGTAAAAAAAAAGTTTTGCCGAAAATTTCCTTCTTCTCTCCCTTTTTTTTTAAACTTCTCTATATCTGTCCCCTCCAAGATTTCAGAAACCCATAAATATAAATGCCTTAATCATGTCCTTGAGTAAATTAAACCCAGAGTTAACATAACTCTGACCCGTACGGGATTTAGTTTTAAACAACTGATTTTAAAGAAATAAGTTTTACTGAAAATAACATGACAAAGGAACTGAAATAAAGGAAACGAGCCAATGAGGTCATGACTGGGACGACAGGTTTGTATCTCCAGCTTTGTTATCGGTGGCTTGGGCAGCACGTTGGGTCTTCCATTCCTCGAAAGCAACAACAAACTCCTGAATCTTTGGGAAGTTAGGAATAACGATATGCTTCATTCTTGACTTCCAAACCTCCTTTTCCCTTCGCATTTTACCAAATTTTTCTTTGTGTTCCGGAAGTGCGTCGATGCAGAGGTAAAGTAGTGATTCAACTTTATAAATTTTGGAAAAGTCCTCAATTAAAACATTGTCATTTTCTCTGATGAAGCTGATTTTATCTTTGAAGGATTGGACCACTGCATCGACGTCTTCCACTGGTTTTCCATCATCTTGAATGTATTTAATATCAATACATTGCAAGTCATTTTGCAACGATTGAGTGAATTCTGTTATTTCCTTAATTAACTTCGAGAGTTCAAAATGACCTTGCTGGGATATGGAGTTCCTCCATTCAATATTCTTTTTGTTCACATATAACAAATCCTCGTCCAAACTAGTCAGGGTTTTCTCTGTCAAAAACTTTGCCAGCCCATATTTTTGAACTTCATCCATCTGGTTTATTACATTCGTCCACTTGCCCTCATCTTTCACCCAAACAGCGACCTGTGCTTTGAAATCTTCAACGGTGGCAGTAGTCAGGTCATATATACCCTTGAGCTCACGGATGTATTCAGTTCCTTTCTGCTCAATGTTATCCAACCAACTGTTAAATGTTTTTGTCACCATTTTGCTTCTATGAACTTGATCTAACATCTTTTGGTTGGCAGGTGATTTTGGGTCAAAAGATAGCGGAAGCTGTGAGATCGGCTGCGGGTTAGGGTTGTTAATGGCCTCTATGTATTCTGCCATTAAACATAGAGTTTGTTTCAGCTCCTTCTTGTCCTTTTCATCTTTCCATGTTCGACTGACCATCCTCTTAGTAGAAGCTTCGAGGTGGTGGACATCTGCAACTCTGGAGGTAGTACCGAGATCCACTTTCTCCACATTGAAATCATGCACCGTTGGGTCCTGCACCTCTTCCTCTGTCACTAGCCTAGCAATTTTAGCACTCCAGTTACTAGTGCTTGGATCAATATTTATTCTGGATGTTGTCTTGAGTCTCTTGGACTTGGGGGTTTTCCCCAAACATTTGCTTACCATATCCTCCAAGGGAACAACAAAAGGAATCACTTTTTTCTTATCAGAAATAGAACTTTCTAGCCATTTTGGTGCAGGGGCCGAGGTTGTCTTCTCAGGGTTCACTTCATCAGAGGATTTATTTGAAATCATTAATATTTCAGGGGTCTCCAATACAACCTCTGACTGTAACCCGGTGTCAACCTCCTCTGTTCTGTTTGGGCTTAGCTCCTTGTCACCCATAGGTCCTTCTGAATCTTCTTCTGAATTCAAATCAACAACTATTGTTTCAGAAGCCTATTTCTTTCTTTTTCCTTTAGTCCTCAACCTGGTAACACGAGATGGCAGAATATCTGTGAGGACTCTTCTGGATCTCTTAGTGACAGGGCTTCTCTCAGTTGATGGCTTTGAAGCACCTTCACCACAGATAGCAAGAGGTTGATTAGAAGACTCTATGGGAAGTGGTGATCCAACCATTGAAGAGATTTGTTGGACATTTTTATCCTGAAGTTCTCCCTGTCTCTTTTCTCTCAGCCATTTCTCAGTTCTTCTTATTACTGGAAGAGTTTTAACTTCAATTCTGTCTTCTTCCTTTTTGCTCCAGTCCACCTCTGGAATGGGTAAGTGTTTTACTTTTTCAAACTGTGGATCAACCACCTGTTCTCCATCATCAGAAATTCTAGAAATATCTGTGTTTAAATTGAGTGTAATTATTTGCCCCAAAGACAACCTACAGCACAACCTTCTTCTGACCTTGAATTCATCTGGGTAGTCTTCCCAGTAATCCTCCAGTTTAGGAAGGTGTGAATGCCCTATTCCAGAATCTAGGTTCTCTCTGACAAATCTTTTACTGTCAAATTGAGACCTGGCAGTGAAGGATTGAAAATTGAACCTTTTGAGGTTCACCTCCAAATTCAAGGCATCAGATTTTGAATGGCATGAATAATGTTTTAGTTCAACAGGAAAAGAAATACCACAACCCCTTTTTGATGGAAATTTCTTATCAACATGTGCCAGTTGCCTACATACCTCCATCAACACAAAACGATCAAACACATATCTAGGTAACTTCACAGGTTCACCATCAAATCCTCCAACTCTGATATAAGTGAACTCAGAAAATTGAATGAAGAAGCTACCATAGATACTGATCAGTTGCATTGCTTCACTGGACATTCTCTTACCTGGGTTCCCTGCCAATTCATAAGTCATTTTCCCAGTGAAGACATCATTAATCCTTTTGTAATTTTCATAGCAATTCTTTCTCTGCAACTGTGAATAATATTCATAAATTTTACTATTTTCAGCTATGGGTGCATTGGGTAGGTCAAACCAATCTCTTGTAGATGCTAGACAATAGAATAGGTACGAAGACATATAGAAATCTCTGTTGCCCAGACAATTGCTCAAACTCTGATGTAGACAGTCAGCCACTATTTCGGCCCAATCCAAATATTGTTCTCCTTGAAGGATGACTTGTATGAAAAAGTACATCCAATCTTCCCAATAATAGGCATGCTGATTGCCTCTCAGTTTGTGTAACAATACTACAATGTCCCCTACTTCTTTTATCAAATGATCTTTGGTAAGTGGCCTAGGCAACCTTGAACCACCCTTCTGAAATTTTAGTAGCTATTTCCTCGCTATTACACTTTTGTAAGTTGGTCTTTTCTCTAAGAAATACCCATTGGAGGCAGTAATGTCAAGGCTGGAATACGCCTCCTTAGGTGGTATCTTCATCACAGACATGAGGGTTTGTCTGTTGACATAAAATAACACATCCCCGTTTGTATTTCTGACACATCTGTCCTCGGGATCATACCTATTCATACATTCTTGAACCAACTTTGGGCACAGTATAGCCTGAGGAAAAGCTGCAGCTTCAACTAGACCGCTGTCTACAATTTTCTTCATTGTAGGGGTTTGAACAGGGTTTCTAGCTCTTTCTTTAAATTCCTCTAAATCATATTGAACCAATGCAGTATCTCCAAATTCTGAGTAAGAATAAGTAAGGCTAGGGCCATGTTCATCCCCCAAACACGTAGATTTCAAAGACATATTTGGACGATTATAATGAAACACTTCAAATTTTGAAAACAACAGAAATTCCAGAGATTCCTCTTTCTAGCATAAGAACTAGGAATAGCACAGGGGAAACAGAACTCACCTTCAGGATATCTGAATTCACTACGAAAACTTGGACAAAAAGAGCCTTACACTTCTGACGCTATCCTTCTCCGCGTTGCACAGTATGTTTACTTGCTAAACTTGGCTTGTTTTTGGTTAATAATGGCACTTACCAGAATGAATAATTATTGCTCGGAACAAAATGTGCCAAAAATATTTGAAAAGACGTGAACTCTGATTTCTTCATTAATAGCAAGTAGCATTCACGCGCCATCATGAAGTATAATGATTATCCGTAGTCTCCGCTAAATTAGAGCTTTCGGTCTCATAATGAGTTTCTGATATAATTTCCTCCAACTTTGCCGCTAAGTTTAACTTAGAAAGCCGCGGGAACAAACGGGACCAAACTCACCAAATCTTTGAACTATTGAATCATTGAACCTTTAGGACGTGGTTCAATATGGTGGTTCAATATGCCAATCGGACCATATAGATAAGCAAAGGATTGACTTACGGAAATAGGAACTTAACTCATGAACCGTTGAACTCGTAAAGATATGGTTCAATACGAAGGTTCAAAGACGCAAGGGTTATGTAGACCGACAAAATGTTATGTGGCTTCAGTAAAAGGCTTTCAACAATGAAACAGTGAATGTTGAACCTTGAACCATTGAACCCGCTATAGAGTACGAGTGGAAGGTTCAACAATACAATAATTATGCAAGGTAACTGTGTGACCCGACTTATAAGAAGACAATGAATGTTGAACCTTAAGACTATTGAACCATTGAACCTTGAACCCTCTATAGAGTACGAGCAGAAGGTTCAAGTTCAACCCGAAAGTTCAAAGACGCAAAAGACATACAAAATGACAGCTTGCTTTATGAGACGCTTTAGACGTTTTGAACCATTTGAACTTTGAACTTTGAGAATGGTTCGGGTTCAAAGGGTTCAAACTTTAAGTAACCTTGTCTATAAAGACAACAAGCGGATAAAAATTAAAGAACCAAGAGCCGATTTACAAAACAAAGGTATGACCAAAAATATAACATGGTAAACCAGCTCTTGGCTCGGGAAATATTACCAATGAATAAATAAATAGGGGGTGACTCAAAAGGTAACACCAGTCCAGGGTGTGGAAGTGAAACTATATATAGGCAGAAGAAGGTTGAAGATGAACATATAGAGGATAGATACAAGACAGAGGAGGATCATGCAAATTTCTTTGATACTAATATAGACCATTTTATGGCATATATCAATGATGATAATCCTTGCTTGAATGTTTCACCTTCTAATCCCGTTGTTTCTAATTTTGAAGGATCTAATTTATGGACGCTATATTTTGATGGTGCATGCTCAAAAGAAGGCTCAGGCACTGGAATTGTTCTGATATCCCTAGATGGCGAACAATTTGGTATGTCTTTTAGACTTGATTTTTAGTGCACTAATAACATAGCTAAGTCTGAGACACTGTTGTTGGGTTTAAATATTGCTCACAAGCATAAAATCAAGTGCCTGAAGATTTATGGTGACTCAAAATTAGTTGTAGAACAAATTAGAAACAAGTTTTCTGCCAAGGATAAAAGGTTAAGGGGATATAGAAATGTTGTATGGGATACTGTGGAGCTATATGATGCCATTGGCATCGAATAGATTGATAGAACAAAAAATGAAAAGGTAGATTCTCTAGCTGTAGCTGCATCAAAATTTGATCCTCAAGTGATTTTTACTCATGACCATTATGTTGTGGAAGTACTCACAAGGCCAAGAATCCCTGAAAACATATACAATTGGCAAGTGTTCAATGACAACAATTAGATTTACAATTTTCTCAATTGCATGGATGAGTTTGACAATCAATTGATTGATTGGCAACCAATGATAGAAGTTGCTGATGACAGGGAAACTATTTTTGGGAATGAGGTTATAGAATTGAATACAAATACAATCCCAAAGGGGCTGGTAGCATTAGAGAGAATGATAATGCAGACTGCTAAAAAAGTAAAAGCAAACCTGTTGAAGGGGATAATGTTGAAGGTGTTAACCTTGGAATTGAGGATGCACCTAAAATGGATAATATAGGTAATAAATTGAAACCTCATGAGAAGAAAATGCTGATTGATTTATTGAGAAAGTTCAAAAGGTGTTTTGCATGGTCTTATGATGAGCTGAAAGCTTATAGGGAGGACTTGTTTTAGCATACTATCCCCCTTCAACTTGATGCAAAACCATTTAGGCAAAAATAAAGGCCTATAAATCCCAGGCCATAGCTCCCAAAATGCAAAAGGAGTTGCTAAAAATGAAAGAGGGAGGCATTATCAAACCCATCAGACACTTTGAGTGGGTGTCTAATCTTGTTCTAGTAAGGAAGAAGAATGGGGAGATTAGACTATGTGTTGACTTAGAAATCTGAACATCAAGTCCCTTAAGGATAATTATCCTCTTCCCAGCATGGTCCATCTTTTGCAGAGGGTGGTTGGTGCAGAACTGATGTCTATGATGGATGGATTTTCAGGCTACAACCAGGTGCTAGTCAAGTAGTTAGAACAGTACAAGACAACATTCACCACTCCTTGGGGTACATATGTGTATCTGAGAATACCATTTGGATTAAAGAATGCTGGGTCAACATTTTAGGGGGCCATGGATGTAGCTTTTTCTAGTCTCATTGATGAAATCATGGTCATCTATTAGGATGACCTGACAACATTCTCAAAGGAAAGAGGTGAGCATTGCAAGAACCTTGAGATGATCTTCAAAAGATGTCTAGAGTATGGGATCTCTTTAAATCCCAAAAAGTGTCATTTTGGAGTTGAAGAGGGCAAGTTGCTTGGGCATATTGTATCAAAGAATGGGGTAAGAATAGATCTAGAATGAGTCAAGGCTATTGATCTTATTCCTCAGCCCTAATCAGTTAAAGGAATATAGTCTTTTTTTCAGGCAAATCAACTGTCAGGAGGTTTCTCCCCAACTTTGTTGAGAAGACCAAAGCCATTTCTAAGATGCTCAAGAAGAGGCAATCTATCACATGGGAAAAGGAACCATCTGAAGCATTCAAGGATATCAAAGAAGCTATCAAGAAGGCACCTGTATTGATAAGTCCAAATTATTCGAAGCCTCTTCAGTTGTTTTCTTTTGCTTCTTTTTATACTATTACTGTTGTATTATTGCAAAAGAACAGTGATGGATTTGAACAACCAATAGGATTCTTTAGCAAGTCCTTATAGGCTGCCGAATTGAATTATTCCATAATGGAGAAGCATGCGTATGCATTAGTTAGGGCCACAAAGAATTTTAGATCTTATTTCACAAGTGCCAAGATCATTGCATATGTGCCACACACAACAGTGAAGGACATATTTATGCAGGAGGAAGCTTCTGGTAAAAGATGTAGATGGATCAACAGGATCCAAGAATATGACATGGACATATAGGTCACAAAGTTGGTTAGTTGCCAATGCTTAGCCAAACTAATGGTTGATTCTAATCTTGAAGCAACAGAAGTTGTGTATGAGGAAAAATCGATTAAATCTAAACTAAATAAAATCAAAGAACCCAATAACATAAAGAAAACGAATTTAAATAAAAGCCATCATAAATAATCAATGAAATAAAGACTTTTACCGAAATTTGTATTGTTTCCTTTGGATTGAAATGTGGATTGCTCAATGAAGTTGCCAAGCCATAGCTACAACAAGCAAGTAGTGTGCTCAAGAGATCAATGTCAAAAGATCATGAAGTTGCTCAATTGACGCGTTTTGTATGCTCAAAGCTCTGTTAAGTATGCCTGAGAATACGATCGAAGAGAGAGGCTAAATGAAGGAGATGAGGGGGGTTTATATAGGTTTCAATGGAGATCGATCAACGGTCCAGATAATTTAGAAGAATCAACGGAGGAGAATAGTTGAGGAATGTGCAACGAAGAGAAGAAGACATGTGTCTTGCTTTCTTTTGCATGAGAGGAGTTATCAAGAATAGAAGAATAAGTTAACTGAAGAAATAAATCAATTAAAAGAATAAAGCAATCAGTTAAGTGATTTAAAACAAGAAGAGGAGATTTGCATGAAAAAAGAAGATATTTTGCTTTATTAAATATAGAAATATTTAATTGATGAGCAAGAAAGCTTGATTTATTTTAGAGATAACTCAAATTAGAAGAAAAAGCAAGTTAAATAAATAATTGATTTATTTAAATTTAGAGAAGATATTTTGGAAGAAATAATTAAATAATTGGGATTATTTAATTTAGAAGATTTGAAAGCAAATTAAATAAATAAATTTATTTAATTGTTGTGCATGATTTTGGAAGAACAGATTTTTGATTTAATTAAATAATTTAAAAATTATTTAATTTTAGATAAGAGGGAATTTGTTGAATTAATTAAATAATTGGGTTTATTTAATTAATGTAGACTTAATTTTTGAAAAGAGGATAATGATCAAATTAAATAATTAAAATTATTTAATTGTGGAAGAATATAGAGGAATTTAATTTAATTAATTAAATAAAGAGGATTTATTTAATTAATGTTGAAAATATGTGATTTAGAAGAATTTGATGAAAATTAATTAAATAATTAGATTATTTAATTAACATTGAGTGCAGGTGATTAGACAGATTATGAAATGCAAGTGATTCAACGACACGGTCATTTTAGGGTGTCTACATTTTGCCCCTCTTTGATGCAATGCAGCTTGTAGCATTGCGTCAAAGAAATTAATTGTCGAAGATGTGATACAATTTTTGATGCCCCAGTGTAGGTAGTTGCCCCAGCGTAGCTGGCGTAGGGTGCCCCCTCGAGAGGAAAGATAGGGAAGCGACAGAAGAACTGTGTTGACGCTCGACTAGAAGATTTGTTGGAGATAGGCGAGGTTGGGTTGATGATAGATAGAAGAAAGGAGATAGGAGAGAACATAAGAGAAAGACTGTTGATCGATCCTTGCTGGAAAACTATATAAGGCCATGAATGAATGGATGGGTAGATGGATGAGCTTGTTGTAATGGTTTCACATTTGTTTATAAAGAGCAATCCTTATTTTTGATATAGCACGTGGATAGTTTTCCACCAAGGTATAAAAGACCAAGGTACAGTAATATCTGAGTGCGTGGACGTTGACTCTGCAAGCAAGCGGTTTGAACTTAGATCCCTTAGACATAATATAACCTTGTTGGAACATGCGAATAAGCCATAGTCTTGAACATAAAATAAACTTCAATACATGTAAATGCAAGAAGTGTATTAATATGTAAGATGCTAGGTCGTAACACACACAAGATAAATAGAATGTTAAGAAAGATACTAAAGATCATTCCTCAAACACAGCACACGAAAAGCAATGACTATGCCCCAAATCCGTACTGCATCGCAACATACCAAGATTATAGATAAATCAAGGTAGTCTTGAATAGGTATTGGAAAAGGAACAAAAGATAAACCATAACACAATTTGACTGACTTACCAAGTAAACATACAGCCAACATATTCTCTTGCCAAAGAGGTTTGCTCAGGATAGATTGGATAGGAAAGATAACAGCCTTATCGTAGGAACTCTGTGTCCGTTAAAGGGTGCTATCTACTGAAAAAGATAATGTCTTGCTGCGGGAAATGCCACATGTCGTAGGAGATGCGTGTGTTGGTCTCGACAATGGAACACTTCGTAGAAGACAAGCTTGTTGATCTAGGGCTTGGTTAAGCGGTACTTAGCTGATGTTGGCAATCGGTATGCAGGATAGTAGATGACTCTGGCAGTAGGCCTCTTTGCTTCAAGTTTGTTAAGGACTTTTGCTTTGAAAGGATGTGCTAGCTTGCTGCTTGAGTTAGTCAAGTCGAGGCGAATGGATTTTGACAAACGGAAGACTAGAAGGATGGAATGCTAATGGATTGGGATGGGTGGAGAATGATGGATCATGTTTGCCTGAGTACTGGATACATCCTTCATATTCTAGACTGCCTACATACCCTGTATCCACGGGATCAAGGCACACTTACGATGGAAGATGAACGTGATAAATATGTAGTTCTGGATAGAGTGATGAATGGGTCAAGGTGAAAGGAGGGGATCTTATGTACCTGAGTACTGGATACTTCCTTCGTAATCCAGACTGCCTACATACCCATATCCATGGGATCAAGGTACCTTAAGACTGAGAAAAGATAATATGTAGTTCTGGTTGATGTGATGCAGGGGAAAAAGCGTTGAGAAGATAACAGCCTTATCCTAGGAACTCTGTGTCTGTTAAAGGGTGTTACCTGTGGAAATGAGACAAGATTGAAGTATGCGCTGTGAACCACGAACAAGGAACCAATCCTAGACTGAAGCTAAGGAAAGAGTTGCCCCCATTCTGGTAGAGGAAACTGTAGGGGTGACCGCCGAAGAAGACACAGAAAGACATGACCTAGGACAAGACAGTGTTAACTGTAGACACAGACCAAGACATGGGAAGACGACGAGGGACATTGACAAATTTCCAAGCTATACTAGATAGGGAGATGGAAATGCAAACAAAGTCAATGGTTTTATTTATGGGTGGATGGATGAGGCGCTTTGCGAACTGGACAAGGAGTGGACAGGACTCGATAGACGATGGATGCTGACTCTACGCATAGCGCCTGTTTGCCAGGTTTTCACTATGGTACTTATCCAAGGTGCCTATTTGCCAAGTTTTCACCAGAGGACAGATTTTTTTGGATTTTTTTTGTTTTTTATTTTTTTTGTTTTTATTTTTTGGAATATTCTGAGGATCAGGCATAGAACTTCTTGAGATGGACACTGTTAAGTGGCTCATCTAGAGGAATGCCGTCAGGCGTAGCTAAAGTATAAGCTCCTGATCCATATGCTGCTGTCACAATAAAGGGACCTAACCAGTTAGGCTCAAACTTGCCCTTCTTCTCTCGATCTGCTTGATTTCTCTAATTCTCCTTAAGTACAAGATCACCAACTTGAAACCGTCTTTCTTTGATCTTTTTGTTGTAATTACGCTGAAGGTAGTTTTGATAGACATGGAGATGATTAAGTGCGGCAAGGTGCCTCTCATCTAGTAGTTCAAGCTCAGCTAATTTGGAAGTGCGATACTCATCTCCGCCGATCAGGTCCTGCATGGATACTCTGAGGGATGGGATCTCGACCTCTATAGGTAGGATGGCTTCAGAGCCAAAGACCAAGGCATATGGTGTGGCACCAGTTGGTGTTCTGATACTAGTGCGGTAGGCCCATAGGGCGGGATTGAGTTGCAAGTGCCAATCATGACCAGCTTCATTGACCATTTTCTTGAGGATTTTAAGAATGGTTTTATTGGAAGCCTTAGCTTGGCTGTTACTCTGCGGATAGTAGGGAGTTGAAAAGCGATGTTGGATATTGTATTGTATGCATAAGGCACGAACATCTTGGTTCTTGAATGGTCTCCCATTATCAGTGACAATGGCTTGGGGAATACCATACCAGCATATGAGGTAGTTTAGGATAAACTTGGCTATTTGCTTACCGGTGATATAGGTCATAGGAATGGCTTCCACCCACTTCGTGAAATACTCAGTGGTGGTAATGATAAACTTGTGGCCATTGGAGGAGGAAGGGTGGATTTGTCCTACGAGGTTGAGACCCCATTGAGAAAAAGGCCATGGAGTTGTCACAGGTTGTAATTCATGAGCTGGTGCGTGAATCAGATCTCCATGCTGCTGACATTGTAGACACTTCTTAGCAAATTGTGCAGCATCTTGCTCTATTGTAGGCCAGTAATAACCTGTTCTGAGTATCTTCTTAGCAAGATTAGGACCGGTAGAATGCGCACCACAGACACCTTCGTGTATGTCTCATAAGGTAGCTTCAGCTTCTTCCGCGTTAAGACATCGTAAGAGGATACCATCGAGACTCCGGCGATATAGTGTATCACCTAGAATGATGTAACGAGAGGATCGACGGATAAAGGTTTTGTTCTCGAGGCGATATAGTGTATCAGGGGGAAAGGTATTATTCTTGAGGTATTCATAGATATCTTCGTACCATGGGGAATTAGGACCAACAAGTTCGTAGATGATTTCAGTAACAGGAACATCGACGGCTGGTATCAACAATTACTCGATCAAGAATTCACACTTTTGTGTATTAGCAGGCATGTCAATCAGTGACCCTACAGAAGCCATAGAATCTGCAGCTTTGTTATGCTCTCTTGGAATTTGCTCAAATGTGATGCTAGAAAAGTGTGGTTTGTAGGCATCCACTAGTTGCTTGTAGGGGACCAACTTTTCATCTTTTGTTTGGTATTCATCCGTGACTTGGCGAATGACTAGCTGTGAGTCTCCATATACTTGTAATTCTGTGATGTCCCATTGAACTGCTGTATTGAGACCTATAAGGAGTGCTTCATACTCGGCTATGTTGTTGGTGCAAGGGAATGCAAGCCGATATGACTTTGGAATGTAGTCATTCTGAGGTGTAACAAATAAGATGCCGGCTCCTGATCCATGCTGCGTGTAGGAACCATCAAAGTACAACTTCCACATTATGGAGTTGGAAAGAGTGAAGAGATTCTCGTCAGGAAAGTCAGCTACCATAGGATGTGTATCTTTCATAGGTGCATCTGCTAGTTGATCCGCAAGGGCTTGTCCTTTAATTGCCTTACGATCCATGTACTTAATGTCGAACTCACTAAGGATCATGACCCATTTAGCTAGTCTGCCTGTGAGAGCTGCTTTTGCTAGTAGATACTTCAAGGGATCAATCTTGGCTATCAGATTTGTATGTTGGTTCAACATATAATGCCGCAATTTTTGGGAGGCGAACACTACTGCTAAACAAGCCCTTTCCATTGGTGAATAATTGAGCTCGTATCCCACCAAGGTTTTACTGATGTAATAAATTGCATGCTCCTTTCCTGTGTCATCATTCTGTGCTAGCAGGGCCCCCAAGGCCGAATTTGTAGTGGAGATGTATAATATCAAAGGTTTGTCTGCCATTGGTGGAACTAATACAGGAGGTGTAGCTAGATACTCTTTAAGTTGATCAAACGCTACCTGACACTTGCTGTCCCATCGAAACGAGGCATCCTTTCGGAGTAAGTGCTGAAAGGGTTGACATTTATCTGCTAGCTGTGATATGAAGCACCGAATGGACTGCAACCTTCCCTGAAGGCTCCTTAATGCTTTAAGGTTCTTGGGTGGAGGCATCTCCACTATAGCCTTTACTTTCACTGGATCTACTTCGATGCCTCTACGAGATACAATGTATCCCAACAGTTTCCCTGATGTTACATCGAATACACACTTCTTTGGATTGAGTCTTACTTGGTATTTTTCAAGCCTGTTGAAGATCTGTCCTAGGACCTGTATGTGGTCCGCTCTGGAAGATTTAGCCAATATATCATCAACATAGTCTTCCATGATGTGATGAAACAGATCGTGGAAGATCACTGTCATTGCTCTCTGATAGGTTGCTCCTGCATTCTTCAGACCAAACGGCATGACGCACCAACAATAATTGCCCCAAGGACAAGTAAAGGTTGTTTTATGTTGGTCTTCTTTAGCTATCCTTATCTGATTGTAACCCGAGAATCCGTCCATGAGAGAAAGCATCTTGTGACCTGCTGTCAAGTCCACTATAATGTCAATGTTTGGTAGTGGAAAGTCGTCTTTAGGACATGCCTTATTGATATCTCTAAAATCATTACACATGCGGATGTGCCCATTGGGTTTAGACACAGGTACAATGTTTGAGACCCAATCTGAATAGTCAATGGGTCGTATGAACTTTGCGTCTAATAGCTTTTGTATTTCAACCTTCACCAAGAGAGCTATCTATGGGTGCATCTTTCTCAACTTCTGCTTGACTGGTTTCACCTTGTGATCAACTGTGAGATAATGAACTACCAGCTTAGGGTCTAGCCCTAGCATATCTGCATAGGTCCATGCAAAGTTGATGGTTCGTTGCAAGAAGAAGTTGTTAAGATTTCTGTGCTCTGTGTCAGATAATGATGCCGCTAGGAATGTGGTCTTTGGATTCTGTTCTGTGCCTAGGTTGATCTCTGTAGAATCTTCCACTAGGAGAGCTAATTTCTCTTGATACTTAGATGGTAAGGGAAGGTCAAATCCTCCATCCTCCGGTGCCACAGTTGGGTTTTCACCTTTGGATACGTCCTTTATTTTTACTATTTTGGGATCAGGAGGTGCCATAGTGTGGTTTTCACCTAGAGATCTTTCTTTATTTGCACTTTTGCGACTGGAGGATTTGGCATTCTCACCAAAATAAGCCATGGGCTCTAGTTCCATTACAAAACCTACTTTGTGATCACCAAGAGGGATGCCTTCCCGAAGTCCCATGAACTCAGCTAAAGCCTCGTCATTCTGAAATACATCTATAATGGGGGCCCCTTGTTGGTCCCAATCGATAAGTCCAGGGTAGACAAGTGTGACATTCTGGGTGCTGGTGGTGGAAGTTAAGGATACGGAGGATAGTGTAAAAATGGAGGATTCTGCGAATAGATTGGTCATGTGGAGGGAAGAGTCATCAATGATATCCTCTGTAGATGTCGAATCGGTGGGAAAAGTGTTAGCTACCTTGTCAAGGATATACTCGATGTCTAAGGCGCGTGGTACCTTCTTACCAAATCCTAATCCTTTCTTGTCTAGCTTCTTTGTTACCACAATGGGCTCCATAGTTCCTTGATTCTGTTTCCCAAGGCCACCTTTGCCTTTATAGCCCATGTTTTTTACTATCCTTAAGCCATTGCCATATTGCTTGACTGGTATTGTGACTGGTTCTTTCTCCTTGTAGAGCCAAGAAGAGATGTCCTCAATAGTTTCCTCTTCCAGTAACCATCCATGTTGGAATTGGGTTAGGAATGTTGGGGGAGGAATAGCTGCTTTTTTGGTTACTCTAGCAATGGGTGGTTTGTCATAAGATTTTGGAGATAAAGGCATCCGCCCTACACAACAAGATTCTGAGATATCATAAGTGCCAAAGCCTATATCTCGGACGGGAGCTATGATTGTGGGGAAGGGTGTAGGCTCACTTGTAGAGGCTTGCATGAGAGTTTCAGGATCAACATAGAGAGGGGATTCAAGGGCTTTGTCATTTTTAGGCACTTGGTTGCAATTCTTATAGCTTCCTTGCAAGACACGGCAGAATTCAAAAGGATTAGGATCTCCTGGGATGGTGATCTCCGCACCATTGTATGGGAACTTTAGGGACTGATGGTATGTGGAGGGAATAGCTTTCATTGCATGGATCCATGGGCGGCCTAGGATAATGTTGTAAGGCAGCTCAATGTCAAGGACTTGACACCTAGTTTCAAGCATGACAGGGCCCAGTTGTATAGGCAAGTGAATAACACCTTCTGAACGACGTTCTACATCATCATACCCCTTGATTGTAATACTATGATCAGTGTTGACATGATCCTCAGAGTATCCCAATTGCTTTAGTAACTTTAAAGAACAGATGTTGAGACCAGCACCACCATCTATGAGTATACGTTTGATTTTGCGCTTACGGATGAGCACTTCAATATGAAGGGCATTGTTGTGACAAGGATCGTGGGAGGGGAGGTCTTTCTCAGAGAAGACCACATTGTAAGGTGAAGCAATATTACCCACTATAGCTTGGAAATCTGCAACTGCTATGTTGTTAGGAACAGAAGACTCTTGGAGGGCTTTTTCTAGCACCACTCTATGTGCAGGTGATGATCGTAGAAGGTCCAAAATAGAGATCTGTGCTGGTGTTCTCCCTAAATGTTCAACAAGATTATAATCAGACTGAACCGGAAGCCTAGGTGTAGGTGCACGGATGGTGACATGACCTCGACGAGTAGTAACAGCACAATCCGTAGATTTGCCTTTGATTGTGAGGGTAGACACTCAGCTCTCTTCAAAACAATTGACAATGGAATCAAAGGACGTGGAAGCATGATTGATACCTTTACCTCTATCCTGAGGAGGAGGTGGGCCATGATGAGGGAATGGTTCCTTGTACATATCTAGATCCTTGTTCATGTGTTACGCTGGTGATTCATCCTCAAAAGTGATTTGATTACCGTCGATGAGGTTTTAGATGAGGTGCTTAAGTTTCATGCAAGATGCAGTTCGATGCCCTTTGCTCCTATGGAACTTACAATACTCATTGTCTCTGTAACGTGCCTTTTTGTAGACAGGTTCTCCATAAGGAGGAGCATCAGGTAAGGTTATGAGCCCTTTCTGCAAAGCTTGTTGTAAGACCGATTCGATGGGCACTCCCAAGGGAGTGAATTGCCGTCGCGGAGGGTAATCTTGTTGGGGCCGCTCTTGTTGTCGTTGCTGTTGGTTTGGATAAGGCTGCCTTTGTTGCTGCTGTTGTTGGGGTGGAGCTTGACTTGGTTTGGAGAGCTGCAGCGGTGTTTGCAACGTTTGGACATGCTTAGTATCGACCACCCCATCGTTGACCACGTTCTTGTTTTTGTTCCAATACTTGGGTTTATCGTTCGACTGTTGATGAGAAGTGCTATCTTCGTTTCCTTAAAGATTTTGACCACACCCTTAGCAATGAGGGCATTCTCAATGTTGATCCCCTTGTATGTGATTTCATCGAAGGTTGTAGCACTAAGAATTTGCAAATGAAAATCTAACTCTTGGTTGAGGTTCTGCACAAATATGTTGACAAGCTGTTTCTCTGGAATCTTGAAAGGGAATTTACTAGCCATTTGTCTCCATCGTTGAAGGAAAGAAATGAAAGTTTCACCATTTTTCTGTTTATTGTTGCATAGGTCCGTCATGGAAATCTCATGCTTTGTGTTGTAAGAAAAATGGGTGGCAAACTTCTCTGCTAGCTCGTTGAAAGACTTGATACCCGTAGGTAAGTGTGAGAACCATTCTATTGCTTGACCTCCAAGACTGCGAGGAAAGAGACGCATAAGATATGTGTCGTTGTGCGAGACCTCGAAGCAAGCAAGATAGAATTCCTTAAGATGGTCTTTAGGGTCACCTTTTCCTTTATATTTATCAAACTTGGGAATAGTGAAATTTTGAGGAAAAGGGATCATTGGTAATGACCGATCAAAAGGATAAGGACACACTTCCTCTAAAGAGAAGGTCTTTTTGGTGTGGCCAAACGTAAGATCAGATAGCTGTTGTTGCACCTCCGCAATCTTTAGCTCCATAGTCGTGGGAGGGGTTGGTAACATCTCCTGTTGTCCAATAGTGGTTGGTGTTGCCCATATGGATGATTATAATGTGGGCCTTGCACACTGGTGTTATAAGGGTCGTAAGATTGATTGGGAACATACGGGTTGTACAATTGGTTTAGATTGGGTTGGAATTGGGGGTTTTGATTTGGTAGAGGTGGAGGTGGTGCTAGGTAAGAATGTTGGCTTTGTGAGGGTTGAAGAAACGAATTGGGTGGAGGAAAGCTAAAGTGCGTTTGATTAGGTTGTGATGGCGGCACAAAGCTTTGGGAAACTTGATGTTGGAAGTGTTGAGAGTGGCTAGGCAATGTGTGAAAGAAGTTGAGCGAGGATGAACGTTGGGGAGGAGGGACATAGGTAGACGTGATTTGCGATGGTTGGGGTTGATTAAGGATGAGAGTAGAAGAATGTTGTGGTTGGGGTTGCTTAAGGACGAGAGTAGAAGAATGTTGTGGTTGGGGTTGCATGACTCTAATTGGTTGAGAGACATGAAGGTGTGATGATATAGGAGGTGGCATTTGTTGAGACCCTTGTTGCATGGCTACATAATTGTTCCTTGGATTGTAATTTGGTGGGAAACCTACGCGTGATGGGGTAACCAAGATTCCACTTGCGATTGGGGTGGACACTTTAGGAGGTGGTTGCATATTCGACCGAGCTAAGGTGGCTTGCTTAGCTAACTCTTCTTGACGTTGGAGAGTTTCTTGTTGGTTTTGATAGATCTCCATAGGAGTCAAAAGCGGTGATATGGGCCTCTCCCCTGTTGGGTTTTGAAAAAGGGGATTCCTATATTGCGAGCCTTGAGTAGGTAAGGGCGTAGTCACCGTGGACATGGTTTGCACCGCTTGTATGGCATCTTGGGCGTTGTTGCTCTCCTTGAGAGTGGACACATCAAAATTTTGAGGTAACTTGGCGCCTTGCTTTGCAAGCAAGCGAAAGAAATGATCCTGGTTCTCACTAAGGATTTTATCAAAGGCAGCTATAGCTCTAGGATCTTGTATGAATTCATCAAGATCTTGCCCATCTTCTTGAGAGGATTGACCTATTTCAAAGTGTCACTCTTCTTGAGATGGGGTTTGATCTACGATATAACCTTGTGGGACAAAATCCGGAGGCAAGCCTATGGTATACTGAGGCGCATTTATCAAAGGGGTTCTATCTTCCTGAGGATTGCTTGGTTGTTCAATCTGTGGCATGTTCGGAGAGCTAATTGGTTTTGCCGCGGGTGTACTAGGAGTCACCTTGGGAGTAATATTGAGACGACCTGATTGTGGTGTGCGAGGAGGCGACTTGCACTTTTTAGGGACAACTTGCTTGGATTTCATAGTTTGCTGTAGCCTAGTGGTTACCATGGGATACACTAGGACAAAATGTAATGCTTGGAATCTGTGAGATGCTTTTAAGAAATGGACAAACTTCTGATGCACAAAGTACTAGACCAAAAGTGCTATACTGTTTGACCAGAGGCGCAGGACTGTGCTACCAAAAGCGTGCTACTGTGGACCAGAGGCGACGGACTGAGCTACCAATAGCGAGTTACTGCTATGCCAAAGGCGAGCTACAGTGACCAAAAGCGAGCTACTGTTATACCAAGGGTGCTGAAGTAGAGTTTTGCCAGAGGCGGGTTACTGCTGTACCAAAGGCGATCTACTGTACTACCAAAGGTGAGCTGCTGTAATACCAGGGGCGCTGAAGTAGTGTCTAATGTTTCAAAAAGGCAAGATGTTTCTGTTTCTGATTGGATTGGTTTGGCAAGAGAAAACACAGCAAACAAGTGGTCAAAAAAGCACAAGGACTGACACAACAGATAGTGTATGTTCAAGGCTCCAAACAAGCCCAATGTTTCCACAGGTATAAGACAATTGCAATAAATAACAAGCACTTTTTATCCCTAGAGACAAGGTTTCATTGCAGTAGATCAGCTCACAGCTTAATACTCCGTCGATAAAAATATCATTCCATAAAGGTGTCGGATATTTAGTATCTTTGCGAGAGACGATAGGTAGGGATATCTCACCCTCCCCTTGGAAAGCTTAAGTAGGTCACAAGAGCTTTATGTCCAAGGGAATACTATCTCTTCTCAAGGGAGCCAATGGTGAGTATCTTAAGGGTTTAAATCGATTTCCCTTGCACTGATGATTACCGCAATGTTCGGAGGTAGGTCAGGTAGTCTCTATCTAAATTGGTTCTTAGTGACTTTGAGGGACCAACGCCTTACGAGCAATGCGACAAGCTACTAAAAGCTTTAACCAATCCTACTAAGAGTTTCAAACACTTCGCTCAATGTGAAAATCGTTTCCACAAAGAGCTAGTACACCTCTTTTCAGTTTGGCACCACAAGGTAAGGCTGACATCGGTTAGGACTTGGCTTTCGCCTTATCCCTCTTATATAGCGGTTCAAAGGAAAACTCCGCTTAGGGTCGTCCCTTGTGGATGAAGCGCAATCCAAAAGCAGGCCCTTCTAAAGGAAGTACAGAAAAGTAAGAGCAAGCACGTCAAACAAAGGTTCAATTGTCCCGTTATAAGAAAAATGAGGTGCAACTAAACTAGGCACACACACGTTTGTAGTTGTAAATTGTCCCTTATGAAATGAAGTGTTTGGCATTCATGTCCATTGTCCTTTAGAAAATTGAGGTGTTTGTTCATACATGTCCATTGTCCCTTAAGAAAATTGAGGTGTTTGTTCATACATGTCCATTGTCCCTTAAGAAAAGCAGTATGTTCCTAAGACTTAGATTGCAAGAAAAGATGATTTGTTCAATTATCCCTTTAAGCATGCAATGTGTTTCTAAGACTTAGTGAGATAAATCAAGAGGTCTTCAATGCTCGTCCTGCATGAACATGTTAAAAACACCTATTTGCTCTGTGTGAGTGATAAGAAGCTGCAACAAGTGATATTAAGTCCACACAAACTCAAAAGTTAGCAAGTGTTTAAAGTCATAGATTGAAAAGAGGCCAATGAGTGGTCTTAAAAAAATAAATCTTAGAAAATCCTTGAAACAATATTACCACTGTGTAGAGGACAGAAAAATATCAACTTTCAAAAAAAACATCACCTGAATCCGAGTCCGTTTGTGAAAGTTATGCAGCTTGGAAGGTCTAAAAACTGTGACGAGACAGAGACAGCAATGAGAAAAACAATTTTATGAAAAATCAGAGAATCTTGAGAAAAAACCAATTTCACCACAATGTAGATCACGAAATTCTAGTCTATTTCAAAAAAACAAGCACTGAAATAAGTGTCCGTATGACCAAGATAATGAGGTTTGAAAATCGCCTATTAGTTTAAAAAGCTCATTGAAGAGGGGTCTGTCTTAGCCCCTGGTGACTGGGTCCTGGTCACTAATATGACCTGCTGCTGAGGGCTAAAAAGATGTTAATTTAAAAAAAAAAAACCAAAAACAAATACTTCACCCTTTACTTTTTTATTTTTGGAGATAAAATCCAAAAATACAAACTTTGCTTATTTTAAAAGAAAACTTTTAAAAAAAAAAAAAATTTACGAATGAAAGAAAAGGGACGGTCCTTTTTGAAAAGGACAGTCCTCTTCAGCAGTACATGCACAGTAGTACGTGCTTTTGATTTTTCTTTTTGACTTTTTGATTTTGTTTTGGATTTTGCCTAGTTTTTTTTTTTAATTTTTTCTATTTTTTGAAAAAAGAAAACTTTTAAAAAAATAAATAAATTTTTTTTTACTGTACCTCACAGTGATTGTACGGCCTCGGGTTGCGTGCCAGAGGTGAAAATTTTTTACCTTCACCGAAATAGGCCAAATTTTATATTTTTCTTCATCCCTCGACCCTTCCGAACGCAACCGTGACCTCCGTTTTTGCCCAGCAAGCTTCCTTTAATTTTTTTTTTTCAGATCTCTCCAAAAAAAGAGTTAAAAAACCTGTGAAATCAAACTAAAAATTCCACAAATTTGATATTAAATCAGGACTAATGGGTCCCACCAGGCGTGCCAGAATGTGTATGAGGAAAAATCAATTAAATCTAAACTAAATAAAATCAAAGAACCCAATAACATAAAGAAAATGAATTTAAATAAAAGCCATCACAAATAATCAATGAAATAAAGACTTTTACCGAAATCTGTATTGTTTCCTTTGGATTGAAATGTGGATTGCTCAATGAAGTTGCGAAGCTATAGCTACAACAAGCAAGTAGTGTGCTCAAGAGATCAATGCCAAAAGATCGTGAAGTTGCTCAATCGACGCGTTTTGTATGCTCAAAGCTCTATTAAGTATGCCTGAGAATACGATCGAAGAGAGAGGCTAATTGAAGGAGATGAGGGGGGTTTATATAGGTTTCAATGGAGATCGATCAACGGTCCAGATAATTCAGAAGAATCAACGGAGGAGAATAGTTGAGGAATGTGCAACGAATGAGAAGAAGACATGTGTCTTGCTTTCTTTTGCATGAGAGGAGTTATCAAGAATAGAAGAATAAGTTAATTGAAGAAATAAATCAATTAAAAGAATAAAGCAATCAGTTAAGTGATTTAAAACAAGAAGAGGAGATTTGCATGAAAAAAGAAGATATTTTGCTTTATTAAATATAGAAATATTTAATTGATGAGCAAGAAAGCTTGATTTATTTTAGAGATAACTCAAATTAGAAGAAAAAGCAAGTTAAATAAATAATTGATTTATTTAAATTTAGAGAAGATATTTTGAAAGAAATAATTAAATAATTGGGATTATTTAATTTAGAAGATTTGAAAGCAAATTAAATAAATAAATTTATTTAATTGTTGTGCATGATTTTGGAAGAACATATTTTTGATTTAATTAAATAATTTAAGAATTATTTAATTTTAGATAAGAGGGAATTTGTTGAATTAATTAAATAATTGGGTTTATTTAATTAATGTAGACTTAATTTTTGGAAAGAGGATAATGATCAAATTAAATAATTAAAATTATTTTATTGTGGAAGAATATAGAGGAATTTAATTTAATTAATTAAATAAAGAGGATTTATTTAATTAATGTTGAAAATATGTGATTTAGAAGAATTTGATGAAAATTAATTAAATAATTAGATTATTTAATTAACATTGAGTGCAGGTGATTAGACAGATTATGAAATGCAAGTGATTCGACGACACGGTCATTTTAGGGTGTCTACAGAAGTAAATGAAACAGAGGTAAATGTTTCTCCTCATTGCTTATTGGCTGACAATGCATGGTATAAGGATGTGATACTCTATCTTGAAAACATGAATTGCCCACCATATATGGATGAGAATCAGAAAAGGACTCTCAAGCTGAAATCTCAAAGGTATGTCCTTTTCCAAAGTGAGCTCATGTGGAGAAACCATGAAGGAGTATTGCTCAAGTGTTTGAATCAAGAGCAAGCTGAAACAGTGATGAATGAGTGTCATCATGGTGTTTGTGGGGGCACTTTAGAGCCAAAACTACTGCCCATAAAATCTTAAGAGCTGGGTATTGGTGGCTGACCTTGTTCAAGGATGTTGTGTTGATTGTTTTAAATTCCCAACCTAATCTCAAAAGAAAAAATCTATAAAATAGCTAGTTATAATAATGGGTTTGCCTTGAGGGATTGGCCAATGAATAGGAAAGGGGTTTTCAATCCTTTTCTTCTGCACTTTAGGCTCCACAAGACCAAGGAGGGTGTTCCTAACAGTGTTTTGACTATGGGTTTGTTGCTTATTTTCTCAAAATATTGTTCTAAACAGATATGTTCTTTTTAAAATGTTTAAAGAATTACTGATGTAGTGAAATAATGGGCAAGATTCTCAAGCTTTAACATAATTCTTTGCAGAAGAACATGCAGGGAAACTAATGCCTATAACCTTAAACTAAAATGAAGATTTTGTTTGATATTCAAATGAGGGTGATCAAGGGATTGCATAAAATAACACATCTACAAGATCAATGCCCAATTCATGGGTCATAGAGTAAAAAAAAATGGATATAAATGAAAACCCTACGGTAATTAGTGTGCATTCAGTTTGACAATAAAATAATGCATTACATTATTATATTTCACCAGTTTCAAGATTAACTCTACTTAGTTATCCTTGTAAACAAATACTACATTCAATATCCTCTTACAATAATTATTTTACAACTTGAGTAAATGCCATAAGAAAAATATGCATACACAGGAAAGACTGTGATGATGAATAAATTGATCCTTAACCAAATTGTATTCATAAATATAGTAAAGTATACATGAGTAGGAGAAAGTAAAATCTCAAACTTAACAACATTTTGTATAATAAACTGGTACTGAATTACAAATAGTTCTGCAAAATATATCAAACTATGAACTCAAAACAACATCTAAATTGGGAAAACTAATTCTATTTTCATGTACTAGTTATACAAAACTCCTCCAAGATCAAATTGATCCCATACTTCAGACCAAGTCTAGATAGTATGACCTCGAACCAATGACTATCAATAAGCCATGAATTCCCTTTTATAGAGTAAGGGAGCAGACAAGCTTTAGGCTTAAAGATAAAAGATGTCATATTTTCAAATGAAAAACGAAGTTGTAACAGGATACAGATGTAACCATCTCTTAATTGATAAGAGATACCTTTGTAACTGATAGGACTCTGGTAAAAATCATGGTTTTTCATAGCCTGTGAGTCCTTGGTTAGGGTCTAAAAGTTTTTGAAGGTCTTATCCCTTAAACTCTAATTCTAAAATTTCTTTAAAAAATGTTTTAAATTCTTTTTTTACCCTTGCTATAAAACCAAAGGACCATTATTGAAGCCCTGGCGAGTCATTTCCTATCATATTATGCCATATCTTTGCATTTTTTATCATGCAAAAGCATTACTACATCTGCGTGGGTATGTCTAAAGAACCCTCATGGGCTTACAAGAGTTAAAGAAGAAGTTTTAACGTTTATCATGCTACCGCAACATTATGTATGAAGGTTTACGAGACGACGATAAGAATTGAACTATCACCACTATACCGCGGTCGTCAGTTGAAAGATCTATGGGATTGCGGTGAGATTTTAAACAAAAACTGAAGGTTTACCACATTACTGTGGGGACTAAAGGAGAGGACCGTGGGATAGTGGTAAGGAACTAAGCCATCATCACTATACTACGGTAGTTAGTGGGAAGGTCCACGGGACGATGGTAAGCATTAAGATAGTTATCGCATTACCGCGGCGGTCACAAAGACACTATGTGGGATGGCGGTGGGATTTAAGATAAAGCATACAATGTTACTTGCTATACTCCAAGAGTCTTTTCTCTAATATGCGGATGTTGGTAAAGGGATGGATATGGCATATGGTGTTTACCGCATTGCCATAGTGGTCAGTGGAGGTGTGCGTGGGCTTGCGAGAGCCTGTGATATAATATGACTGCTAGCCATAGCCCTGTGGGGGTCTTGAGGGATTGTTGCGAGACGACAGTAAAAGGATAATAAAGAATGAAATATAGCTTGCAACCCCGCGATAGTTTTTCATAACAAAAAATATGGCGTGTGGGACTGTGGCAAGGTCTAAATGGGCATTGACACAAGATTTTGAACGATAGAGGAACTGTTGACTTTGATGTGGCAATTCATGTAATGCTTCAGGGGGCTTGGTAGTGTTTTGCAAGGGCTCGTATCCTTCGTGGAAGCCCCCATAGGACTCCAGATGAGATTGCAAGATTTGAGATGGCATTCTGTCGGTAGAAAATGTTATGATCATTTTAGGTGGTGGAAGATCTGATCCTGAGCTTTTATTGCAGTATGGAATTTGAACCACAATTCAATTGTCTGTCAACACATTTTGCTGGAGCCATTACTTTGCAACTAATTGCATTCAATATGTTTGAGCCAAGGTATTGAAATCCAATTGCTTAGTAATTAAGGATCAGATTTAATTTGTTGTAGTGGTTTCCAACTGAAATTGTAACATGTGTGAGGGCCTAAAGCTTGTTGCTCCTTGATTATAAAAGGAATTCAGGGCCATTTACACGGGGTTGGTTGGTTGATTTCTGAGAATATTTTGTGCAAGTAGAACATAGGGAATAGAAGTTTTCTACTTTTTTCTAGGTTCTAATTCTGAATTATATGTATTTGTAAATTTGTTTTGATAGTACTAGCATCTTAATGAATATACTGGCAAGTTTCTAAATTTAGTTGTCTCCTGAGGTGTGGTTTGCACAAATTACAAGTGAATATATCAAAGATTGTTCATCTTGTCTCCATAAACTTCTTATGGATGTGTTTTTCTGTCTGAGGCTCTTATTCAAAGAATGAGTTAAATGCTTTAACATGAATACAGATTTGTGTGAATGTATGCAAGGATATCATAAGAATGAGTGATTTAGAAATACTGAGTATAATGTTGTAAGGCAATGTTATAAAGCTCTTTGATGCTCAGGTTAAATATTGTTATGAAGTTTCAATTACACATGGTTTGACTCTATTGCCCAATGGACAAGGCACCAATCTCTTGCCTATGTATCTGGCTTTCACACTCCAGAATCAGTCAGACACCCAAATACTTTAAAATTACTAAAATCAATCTTAAGTGTTTGTTAAGTTATATGTTTTACCCTGTTCTATGGCTTTGAGGAATGCAAAATCTTGATTGATTTGAGCCAGGTCTTCATATTTTCATAATCCTCAAGCAAATCTGCATAGAACCAATTTGCTTCTCATAGTATTTGTAATAAATTGGTGTAGGAAGTTATTGAATACTATTAAGGGATCACCCTCCTAGGTTTTGCAGAGCCTAAAGTGAAAGGGAAAGTTATTTTAACTTTCACCTATGTGTTGGCCAGCCCCTCATGATAACTGAACATTGAAAATAGCTAAATCATAGGCTATTTCATGAGATAATGTTGGGATTTTGAAAACATCCAACATAAATGGTGACTCTACTGGGGACATTCTAGTGGCATGCCAGGGGTGTGTAGAGTTTACATTTCTATAGTGCTGTATTATTCCCTTTGAAGAGGGTGGTGACTCTGATAAAAAAAGGAATAGTTGTGTATGAAAAAGGAAGGATTCCTCTGTATTTTTCACCTATATCTTTGCAAGGCTTCTTTTGAAGACAAAATATATTGAATTACTTCAATTGGGTGGCGAATCTGACTCTCCTATACTGGTGAAAGATTTAATTCAAGGCAATTAAGTAAAAGAGGAAGCTAGAAAAGTTCCAGAGAGATGAAAGGAACCAGAGGACACATGAGGAATCATCCTGGACAAAAGTTGGAGGGGGAATTGCCATAGAATACTCGGCAATCATGGAAGAAGAAGAATGTAAACACTGGTAAGTCTAATATATGCTCTCCTTCGCTAGGATCTAGAAGTTCTTTTCATAATAGTGCTGATAGTTTGCAAAGATCAAATGAATTTGGTATGCCTACTACAAATGAGGATGATTCTATTTTGAAAGACTTTGTTGAAAGTGAAAAATTTCGTTCAAGACTCCTAGCTAACATATAGTCAATCCCTAGAATGACAAGTCCTCCTAGTCTTATAGATTTTGACCTATTAGGCAATCCTGTTAATAGGTCACCTACCCCTACTTTTCACACGAGTGCTACAAATCTCCTGGGTAGTACCCTGTAAACTTCTGATTCAGACACTACATTACCTAGTGAAGAAGAATTAATGAAGGAGATTAATGAATTACATAGAGAGACTGAGAGAGTAAAGGAGTTGAATATAAGAAGAGCTAAGGAAAGAGAGGAAAGGATTAGAAGTGCTATGGATAGGAGGGACATGATGATGATAAATCTGGAATGTCTGAAGTCAGTAACTCTAGAGGAACTTGAACCTACATCTGTTACACTCAATGACCTAGTAGTTTCTCAAATACCTACTCAAAATAATGTGACTATCCCATTAAATACTATCCCACCAGTGTTGCAGTCCCTTTAAAACCCTCTGTTCAATGTGGTGATAAAGGGAAGAAGCCTATTAAAGGAGCACATGTCAATGAAGGTGGGTCATCTCAAAATGTTGTTGCAATAGAAGAGTCTGATTCACTAGAACTTAAATTGAAGAAGGAAAATGAATTATTGTAAAAGGAATTGGAAAGAGCAGAGGTATTGGCTGAAAATGTTGAGATCCAGAGGAAAATTGCATTTCTAAAGTCCTTCGTTGGAAATCTTGTAACATTTGCTTCTCATAATCCAATAACCTCTTCTCCCATTGATGTAAATCTTTCAGCCTCTATTAAACAATCAAAATCTAACTCTCATACACACACTTAGTCTAGAGGTCAAAGCATGAGACAATAGGGAAGTCTAGGTGCAAGGGGAATTGGTGTAAATAGATAGCTAGGAGATCAAAAAGACCTATTCATTAGAGGACCTATGCGGCTGGATGGATACATACAACTTTGCTTTGATGGGATACCTGGGTATCCAAATCTTCTTCCAGATGATATAAATAAATTGTTAGTCAGATTCTCTTGAAACAATGCCATAAGTGGAGAAGGTCACCTAAGGTGATTTAATGATATGATGGATGATTTTGAAGTAGAGAATGAAGATGTAAGGATGATGTTGTTTATACAATCACTCACTGAGAATGCTAGAGATTGGCATATAGGCTTACCAATGGGAAGAATTGGGTCATGGGAAGAATTCAAAAGGGTGTTCAGAGAATAGTATGGTGACAAAACAGATCCTCGGTTCATGCTGAATAAATTTAACATCTCCAAAGGACAAAACGAGATGGTTTCTAATTTCAACATAAGGTTTTAGAAAGCCATGCATAGGATTCCAAATCATTTAAGACCAAATGAACCTGTGTGGTTGGTTACATATAGCATTGCATTTGATCCTAAAATGGGATATCTTCTTAGAGATAAGAATCCCCAGACCCTAAGAGAGGCTTACAAAGTTGCCCTACATATAGAAAGCAATAGAAAAGCTGCTGGTAAAGTGGGGAGGAGAGAAGATGTGAAGCTTTTGAAGAATCAAAAGAAAGAAGATAGAGGATCTGTAGAGAAAGCATCTTCACAAGAAGATAAAATGGATAAGGTATGACTGCCTTGAAGGATTTGAATTATAAGATGGCTAGACAAGAAAAGGGTTTGGCAAATGAAAGACCAACTTTCCAAAGGAACGATAAGCCACCAAGATTACATGATCAGCCATAGAACACAAATTGGTATAATGGTAAGCCAATTCCCAACAATAAGAAGAATCAACAAAGTAGGGATCCTCCTAATCCATTGAAGAATGCTTCTACAAATTTTGTAGATGATATTCCTTGGTGCTTAGCTTGCAAATTGTCCCACTCACCACAACAGTGTGCTTTTGCACAATCTATAGAAGAAGATCAAAATACATGTGGTGATTGTAACCTATCTCATGAACAGGATGGGGTGATTAATATGTTATTTTCTGATGGTGAGTTTTACTCTAATGAAGAGACAAGTGAAGTGGATGTTGAAAATCAGAGGTATATAGCAAGTGCATATCAACAACAAATATTCTCAGATGAAGATGAAGAAGAAATTTGTGCTGTGCATGCCCTTGAAACTGAGGAACATGATGTCACTTTGAGAAGACCATTAGATGAAGAGATTAAAAAATTAACTGCTACTGTTGTTGCTCAGTTTAAAAGCAATTATTATTTGAGGAATAGAGTTGTAAACAGTGATCAAGACAAGGCTAGCAGTGTTTTCATTAAGGAAAATCAAGTAGATACAAAAGGGGAAGAGTCTAAGGCAAGAAATACCAAGGTAGGGGGAAAGAAGCTTGGTGGTTCAAAGCATGCTACTAAACAATTGACCTCCTCATCACCTCTAAACAAAGCTCATAAGTTGAATGATGGGGCATAAAAGAAAGGGAGTGGGACCCAAGAGGAAGGAACTTCTAATGCAAATAAGGGACAGTCCCATGACAGTCTTGTGGATGTACAAGATGTACCTAAATATGCCCTTATTGACATGTTCTAGTTGTTGACACAAATGAAGGTGCCAGTTCCATTTCTAGAGCTGATGAGGATTAAGGAACATAAAGATAAGGTGGTAGCCTTTATTAATAGTATAAATGCATCATGTAATAAAAGGAAAGATAATATTTAGCCTGAGGGGAGCAGCAATGATAACCCTCAGATATTTTTGGGTACTACACTCACTACATGCCCTAATCAAATAGACCCTTTTTATATATCTTTGATCATAAATGACAAAACTATGAAGAATTGTATGATTGATTCAGGGGCATCCTCCAATATTATGCCAGTCAGAATCATGCGAGAATTGGATCTAAAAATCACAAAGGCTTATGGAAAGTGCAATGCAATGGATAATAGAGAGATCCTAGTCATATGGATTATAAGAGAAATACCATATAGATTGGCTGCATATCCTGACAAGGAGTTTATGATGAGTGCAACTGTGGTTGATATTCCTCCAACTTATGAGATGCTTTTGTCTAGAAAATGGTCTACTACCATTGGTGGAAGTATGCAATGTGATATGTCTTTTGCCACCATGCCCATTGATGGCAAGGATGCCAAAATTCATAGAGATCCTCTTTCTTCATATACAATTATGGAAGATTAGGCTGAAGAGTGTGTCCACTTTGTTGATACAAATCTTGATAACTTTAGAGTTGAAATGACAGAAGAAGAAAATGGTAGGAAACCTGTACCCTTGGAAAATGAAGTAAAGGAACATACATCCAATGATGAACTATGGAATACATATTTTGATGGTGCTTGTTCTAAGGAAGGATCGGGTGCAGGTGTTATCTTTATTTCCCCTAGTGGTAAAACTTTTAAGTTTTCATTTTCATTGATGTTTGTTTGTACAAACAATATTGCTGAATATGAAGCTCTGTTACTTGGGTTGAAGGTAGCACTCAAGCATGGAATAAGAAAATTGAGAGTCATGGGTGACTCAGCATTAATTGTGTCTCAAGTAAGGTTACTTTTCATGTCAAAGAATAGCAGATTGAAGTAGTACAGAAATGTTGTTTGGGACATAGTAGAAATATTTGATGCTTTTAATGTTGAATGGGTAGAAAGAAATGAGAATGCTGTGGCAGATTTGCTAGCAAACATAGCATTAAGGCCTAATGATATAAATTTTGTAGGCATCTCAAATGTTGAAACACAAATAAGACCTTCTATCCCTGACAATATTCAGAATTGGCAAGTGTTTAATAATGATCAAGATGTATTGAATTTATTGTAGTGTGTAGATTGATATGAGGTTCAGGAGATAGATTTTAGATCTTTTTTAGAAGAAAAGGATGGAAATGAAATAGTGTTTGGATGTGAAGTGATCCAACTCAAGACTAATAAAATTCCTAGAGGTCTTGTGGCTTTGGAAAGGGTTTTTGATGGCCCTGATAAAAGTTCGGTTAAACAGAGTTCTACACATCTAGATGATTTAGAGGAAATAAATTTGGGAACTCAGTCACATGTTCCAAAGAAGGTATACATAGGAAAGAGAATGAGACCTCAAGTTAGGACAATGTTGATTGCACTATTGAGAAAATATATGCATGTGTTTTCTTTTTCCTATGATGATCTAAAGGCATATAGAGAGGATTTGTTCCAACATGAAATACCTCTCAAACCAGATGCAAAGCCTTTTAGATAGAAGCAAAGTTCCATAAACCCAACACTGGCGCCTAAAATGCAAGTAGAGCTAGCAATGCTAAGAGAGGGTGGGATCATAAAGCCAATCAGGCATTCAACTTGGGTGTCAAATCTTGTGCCTATTAGAAAGAAGAATGGTGATATCAGACTTTATGTAGATTTTAGAAATTTGAATGTATCATCATTAAAAGACAATTACCCATTGCCAAACATGGAAGCAATGGTACAAAAAGTCACTGGTTGTGAATTATTATCTATGATGGATGGTTTTTTAGGTTACAACTAGGTGAAGGTTAAGGAGTCTGAGCAATTCAAGATAGCATTTATAACTCCTTGGGGTACCTACATTTATGTCAGGATGCCTTTTGGCTTGACCAATGCTGGTGCTACATTTCAGAGAGCTATGGATGTAGCCTTCTCTGATCTGATTGATGTCATCGTGGTAGTATATCAGGATGATTTAACAACTTTTTCTAAGGAAGAGGATCATTGTATGCACATGGAAAAGATCTTTATCAGAGCCTTCGAGTATGTAATATCTCTCAATCCAAAAAAGTGTGCTTTTGGAGTCACTGAAGAGAAGTTACTGGGACATATTGTGTCCAAGGATGGGGTATGGATTGACCCTGAAAGAGTAGCTACCATTGATAGGATACCACAACCAAGAAATGTCAAAGGTATTTAGTCATTGTTTGGACAAGTTAATTTCTTGAGGAGATTTGTGACAAATTTTGCTGAGATTACAAGGCCTATCTCTAAAATGTTGAGGAAAGGAGAAATGATATCTTGGAGTGAGGAACCATGTAAAACATTTAAAGGTATAAAATAGGCCATCAAGGAGCCTCCTATGTTGAAGTCTCCAAATTTCTCAAAGCCATTCCAGCTCTTTTCTTTTGCCTCTTTTCATACAATCGTTACAGTCCTGTTACAGAAGAATGAGAAAGGCTATGAGAAGCCTATTTCTTTCTTTAGCAAGTCATTACAAGTAGCTGAATTGAAGTATGATATATCTAAAAATCAAGCATATGCTTTGGTAAAGGCATTAAAAAATTTCATACCATATTTGATTGGTGCAAACATTGTTGCCTTTGTCCCAAATGTTGCTGTGAAAGATATTTTTACACAACAGGAGGTTACTGGAAGGAGGTGTAGATGGATAAATAAGATTAGGAATTCAACATTAATGTGTAGATCACTAAATTGGTCAGAGGACAAGGACTAGCCAAGTTGATGACAGAGGCAAATTTGGAGGCAAATCAGGTAAACAATGTTAAATATGTTGATGTATATTTTGAAGGTAATATACCACATTTTTATACCGCCCTATTGTTTGCATATGCTATGTACTTTAGATCAGAAGAATTCTCAATTTTTTGCAATAAATATGGGATACAGATTTCTGCAATAAATATGGGATGCAAATTTCCTACTCAACCCCTTACCATCCACAAGGGAATGGACATGCTGAATCCAACAATAAGAGTTTGATGAAGATCATAAGAAGGGTAATAGAGAAGAATAAAAGAGCTTGGGATTCAAAACTAAGGCAAGCCCTTTGCGCTGATAGGATGACAATCAAAAGGGCAATAGGGCATTCTCCTTTCAATTTGGTTTATGGCCTAGAAGCTAGAATGCCAACTAATAACTTGTTGCAGGTGTACAAATTCATTTAAAAATATGATGAGAATATTACAAATGATATGCAACATAGGATCAATATTTTGATAGAGCTAGATGAGATTAGAAGGGATGCACATCAAAGGAATAAAAAATTGCAATTGCAAGTCAAGGAGTTATATGACAAAAGGTCTTCTCATAGAAAGTTTGAAGATGAAAGCATGGTTATGATGTGGAATACCAAGGCTGAGGACAAGGGAAAACATGGAAAGTTTGATGCCTTGTGGCTAGGTCCTTACTTGATCAATAGTTCTCATGGAGAAAACTCATATTTTCTATAGTCTCTGACAGGTGAACTCCTGGAATTGCCAGTACATGGACAATTCCTTAAGCCATACTTCTCTTGAGGTATGTTATTTTCCATGTACAATGTATCATATGTATATAGGGCGTTTGTTTCTTTTTGGTGGTCTGGTTTTTGTTTCTCTGTGTTTTTCTCTAGTCTGGTCTGCTTCACCTGAAGATTTTTTGGATTCTCGCCTTGTTCTTGCAAACAAGCATCCCTAAAGAAGAGCCATTGATAGGACTCTGGTAAAAATCATGGTTTTTCATAGCCCATGAGTCCTTGTTTAGGGACTAAAAGTTTTTGAAGGTCTTATCCCTTAAACCCTATTTCCAAAATTTCTTTAAAAAATGTTTTAAATTCTTTTGTTACCCTTGCTATAAAATCAAAGGACCATTGTTGAAGCCTTACCGAGTCATTTCCAATCATATTATGTTATATCTTTGCATTTTTTATCATGCAAAAGCATTACCGCATCCCCGTGGGTATGTCTAAAGAACCCTTGCGGTCTTGTGTGAGTTAAAGAAGCGGTTTTAAAATTTACTGCGCTACCACAACATTCTATATAAAGGTTTGTAGGATGACGATAAGAATTGAACCATCACCACTATATCGCGGCTGTCATTTGAAAGGTCTGCGGGCTTGCGGTGAGATTTTAAACAAACACTGAAGGTTTATCGCATTACTGCGGGGACTAAAGGAGAGGACCACATGATAGCAGTAAGGAACTAAGCTGTGACCGCTATACCGTGGCAGTTAGTGGGAAGGTCTACAGGATGGTGGTAAGCATTAAGATAGTCACCACATCATTGCGGTGGTCACAAAGATGCTATGCGGGATGGCCGTGGGATTTAAGATAAAGCATACAATATTACCCGCTATACCGTAGGAGTCTTTTCTCTACTCTGCCGGATGGAAGTAAAGGTATGGATATGGCATATGGTGTTTACTGTATTGCCGCAGTGGTCAGTGGAGGTGTGTATGGGCTTGTGGGAGCCTGCGATATAATGTGACCACTAGTCACAGCCCCATGAGGGTCTTGAGGGATTATTGCGGGACAACGGTAAAAGGATAATAAAGCATGAAATATAGCCTGCAACCCTGCGATGATTTTTCATAACAACAAATATGGCGTGCGAGACTGCGGTAAGGTCTGAATGGACATCACCACAAGATTTTGAATGACAGAGGGACTATTGACTTTGATGTGGCAATCCATGTAATGCTTTAGGGGGTTTAGTAGTGTTTTGCAAGGGCTTGTATCCTTCGTGGAAGCCGCCAGAGCACTCTAGATGGGATTGCAAGATTTGAGATGGCATTCTGTTGGTAGAAAATGTTATGATCATTTTAGGCGGTGGAAGATCTGATCCAGAGATTTTATTGCAATTTGGAATTTGAACAAAAATTTGATTGTCTGTCAACACATTTCCTGGGAGCCATGGCTCAAATTCATATGTCTGAGCCAAGGTATTGAAATCTGATTGCCTAGTAATTGAGGATCATATTTTATCTGTTGTAGTGATTTCCAAATGAAATTGTAACATGTGTGATGGCTTGAAGCTTGTTGCTCCTTGATTATAAAAGGAATTTAAGGCCATTTACATGGGGTTGGTTGGTTGATTTCTGAGAAGATTTTGTGCAAGTAGAACAAATGGAATATAAGTTTTCTACTTTTTTCCAGGTTCTGAGTCTGAATTGTATGTATTTGTAAATTTGTTTTGATAGTACTAGCATCTTAATGAATATACTGGCAAGTTTCTGAATTCAGTTGTCTCCTTAGGTGTGGTTTGCACAAATTATGAGTGAATATATCAAAGATTGTTCATCTTGTCTCCATAAACTTCTTATGGATGTGTTTTCCTATCTTAGGCTCTTATTCAAAGAATGAGTTAAATGATTTAACATGAATAAATATTTGTGTGAATGTATGCAAGGATATCATAAGAATGAGTGATTTAGAAATACTGAGTATAATGTTGTAAGGCAATGTTATAAAGCTCTTTGATCTCAGGTTAAATGCAGTTATCAAGTTTCAATTACAATTGGTTTGACTCTGTTGCCCAATGGACAAGGCACCGATCTCTTGCCTCTGTATCTAGCTTTAGCACTCCAGAATCAGTTAGACACCCAAATACTTTAAAATTACTAAAATCAATCTTAAGTGTTTGTCAAGTTATATGTTTTACCCTATTCTATGGCTTTGAGGAATGCAAAATCTTGATTGATTTGAACAAGGTCTTCATATTTTCATAATCCTCAAGCAAATTTGCATAGAACCAATCTGCTTCTCATAGTATTTGTAATAAATTAGTGTAGGAGGTTATTGAATATTGTTAAGGGATCACCCTCCTAGGTTTGTGCAGAGCCTAAAGTGAAGAGGGAAAGTTATTTTAACTTTCACCTATGTGTTGGCTAGCCCCTCATGATAGCTAAACATTGAAAATGGCTAAATCATAGGCTATTTAATGAGAAAAGGTTGGGATTTAAAAACAACCAACAATAACAAAATACCTCCATCATGCCAAAATATTTGTTTTGATCTGTATGCTTCCTCACTCTGGCAGAGAGTTTGGCCAGGATATTGTTGATGGTTGATAGCTTGTCAGATGCCGTTAGAGCTCAAATGCCCTTCAAGTGCCATCTATTTGTTTTATAAGAGCATTCACTACTCTGCCTATCCCAACCGTGCGCCTAGGAGTGAGAATACCTGCAAAGAACAATATTAGAAGAAAACCCCATAAACTAGAGTCCTTCTCTTTATGCCCAGTGTCCTTTGCAAGGGTGTGACTCCTTGCTTCTAATTGAGAGGTTTCCAACCAGATAGAAACTAGAGCAAATCACACAAGGCTAGACATGGCTATGACATTTATCTAGCCAGGAGTGCAGTAGCAACAATAACAAAATGTTTTTTTGCCTCCACATATTTCATCTGGAGGGGAAACACTCCTACATCTGAAATTGTTTCTCTGTTAGGACAAGTAGATGTAAGGGAGGGGTAGAGAGAGCAATGATGCCTCTCTGCCTAAGAAATTAATCTGCCAACTCACTGGAAGTAGAAACTACTAGAGTATGGAGACTAAAACTTAGAGCCCTCATTCGGATGAAAAAACATGGAGAAAAGCTCACAAGAGCTCAATGGATGCTGCTACTGCTCCAGAATCTTTCCAATTCCCCCCATTCTATAGAAGAAAATCTTCTAATCTCTTAGTTCTTTAAGGATGTATTGCTAACCATGAAAATAGAGAAGAGAATCCTACATAACAGGGGAGCAAAAATAACACACAAAACTAGTGGATATCCATATTGTCTGCATGAACAAATGGTATATGGAGCAGTATCAGAATTACCTATTTATAGAAAATTTGATAAATTTTGCATACTCTGATATGTCCTTGATCAATTAATTCCAGTCATTTCCATGGAATATTGGCCATAAATGGAAATCCTTTGATGATTGCCAGAAATGGGCGAACAAATAACATTTCATCACCTTACATAACTAAAAACATCATTTTCCTACATTGAAGCTACCAGATCAATTGTCTTAGTTTCAACACTTAACTTAATCATCCTGTTGCAATTCATCATGAAGCAAATGAAAGGTCATTTCTGGTATAAGCACAGATCCCCAAGGGTTGATCCTGCATCATGCCAATCTTTTAGTTAGTAAATTTTCTCGTAGTGGCGGCAATGGAGACCTAGCACATGCCTAATAAATTAATTCTACATTGGTTTATCCCACATCACATGCCACCACGTCAATCTTCAAATTTTTGAATATGAGCTGTCTATCACCAGGGTAGCTGGCTTAAATCAACGGTGTCAACGCAGTCAACTAGGGAAGAAAACCTATCATCAATGCCAAACGAGCACGGACCAATAATAGCATGCCACCTAGACTTTCACCAGAGCCACAACTCCAAAAAGAACATTCAAATAGTGCCAGCAAGGTGACATTCTACCTTTCCGCAATGAAATAGATCTGGCAGGAGATGGACTTCCGTGGAATGGTGAAAATCATTGGATCTAGTACATAACAGGGAGCGAATCCCCCAAAATACCCCACGACCCATAAAGAACTTGCCACGTAACATGGATCAATGAATACCATTCAGCTACCTTTGAAAATAGACTCGCAACACCTTCCCAAAATTCTGCAAGAGCTGCTAGGGCCCATCGTTGAGATCAGTAGAATAATAGAACACATGAAAAATTGCCACCTCATCCATCAGGGACCTACCCCTTACCATCGATAAAGCCTGATGCAAAAGGAATGCCACATGGCACTCTTTCGCTGATTTGCAGATGTTTATTTCTTTGATATTTTTTTCCTTGCGGAATGGCATAAACCACTTACAATATACCACCTATAGAATGGGACCCGACCATACAAAACCTTTTTTAAAAACAACCTTCATCTACTAGGGAGAAGGGGGCCATGAGACTCATCATGGGGTCAATATTTAAAACTTTGGCATTTTGAAAGTTTATTGAATACGGGCAGAAGAAGGTAGACGGAAGGCAAAGGGCCGGTCAACAATGTAACCTAAGGCATAAGCCTAGCAACTTAAGGAACTTAGAAATGGCTGATAAGTGGTCATTCCAAAATTATAATAAAAGTGATCTTCGCCGCTTTCATTTGAACAACACTAGGGTTTAGGGTTTAAGGTTACTGTTTAGAATGTCTTTAACAAGTAAAACCCTAGGCTAGAGACCCTTCAGTATGATGACACAAAATTGGGCAAAAAACTAGAACCAAGGGAGAAAATTTTATAGGGTCCCATCAGTGGCTCTAGTTAGGGATGTTTGTTCTATTGGTGTGAACAAGGTTTTTACCTATCCGGTTTAACCCTTGTTGTGTAGATAATTCATATTATTTAACTATTTATTAGGTGATGATAGTTGTCTTATCCTACACATGTGATCTATTTGGCATCCTATCCTCTAGTTGTCACATGTGATAGGAATATGACACTTGTCACATGACTACAACATCCTAGCTCTGATGTGTCACTCGTACAGATTTTGTGTTTTTTGCCATACTCTGTGTTCCTAAGTCTGCATATCGACTTCAACTCGGCCAACATGACGGCTTTGTTTTGGTGTTTTTTAGGCCCATGGGACTCTCTGTCTTCCTTTTCAGGCCTCTCCAACTCCCTGTTCGCATTCAAGACACCCTGTCCCAAAACAGGATAGTCTGTCCCAAAACGGGACATGTAGTTCATTTTTTTGCAAAGTGTCAAAGGAGGGCGACTTTTTCATTTTGCCACAACTTGCACCCGGGGAGTCAATTTTTTGTATTCTTATAGTTGTTGGAAAGCTGGTTTTGAGTACTTCATCATGGTGTAAGTTTCTTTCCCCCAACTTTCTGTATTTCTCTAGAATTTGCCTCTGAATGTCAATTTTGCTTGATTTTTTTGACATTTTTCGACAAGGCATAAATTTTGCCCACGATGTCAAAATTGAGCAAACTTTTTTTGAAATTGATCATAAAAATGCAAGGAATCCATTGGTACATGTTAGATTTTGTTTTGGCAAGCCAATTTTCTTGAAAATTTGTAAAATCACTGTATGTTATAAACGATCGATTTAGGCTTCCACATTGACAACATTGTACTCAATCTTGTATTTCTTTCTAGGGGGCATATTTTGTAGCATTATTTGTTATGGGGATTTATTCTTGGTAGTTTTTGTCATTTTTTTTTTTGGTTTGTAAGGCATGCATGGTCTATGTCTTCATTGTTCACCTCATGACATCAACTCATTCAGTCCTTGTTTTGGACATTGCATGTATCCATTGAATGCACTTGTTGATTTGTAAACACACTAAGATAAAGTGCCACATATTGTATTTGTAGTTTGGGGATCTTGCACATCATGTTGTGCCATTTTTTTACTTGCACTACTTTATAAAGTGCCATGGGGGGGTGTGTTAGTGCCTTGTTATTTGCCACCATAATCTTGTCCGGTGAGTGTCCCTCCACGACAACATTTTAAGTCTCATGCGTGTGTGCCTTGTTATTTGCACACCCTTTATTAGTTGTAGGTACTACTTTTTGCATCTCTTGATGTTGCTTCTTCCCTTCTTGCACTACATTGTGACACACAGTTTCAGTAGAGCTGCCATACCTCTCCCTTGTCAGCATTATGAGGGGTATCATACTACTTGTGCTAATGCTTCCTTGGTTTCACTTGAAGTGAACTAGGTATCCAATTTTTGTTCCTATTTACTAGGCGGATGCAGTGGCTGGTTACCCATGCACTTCGGTGAGATGGAACACATACAATATAGACACTCTTGCATTCCTACTTGTGGAGGCAACCTTCTACCTTATTTAGATGATTAGTTCTTAAGACTATTGGCACCTGTATTTTCAACTATCACATTGGTTGAGTAGTGTCGTTGGGGTCACTCATATAGATTGATGTGCCATTTGCATCTTCGACTATCAGATTGGTTGAGTAGTGTCGTTGGGGTCACTCATGCAAATTTTTGTCTCTTTGATCCTAATCTTCAGTGAAGGTTCTTCAGCAGTGTAGCAGTTCTTCGGCAGTTGTTTGCAACCTTTTTGTGCTTCAGTGGAGTTCTTCATGTTCATCTTCATGTTCCTGATCTTTTTGGGACATCCTCTGTGAAGGCTTCTTAGTTCTTCTTTTATCTCCTATGGGGGGGATATCTTTTGTATCTTTGTGATGGAAGTAGTCCTTGGGGGGTCATGTTGAGTCCTCCTTCCTTCCTTCACTTTTTCATGCTTTCTTTGCATGTTTTTCTCTCTTTTGGAGAGGGATTTTTTCCCATGAGGTTTTTTCCTTTTCTCCGCTTGTGAGAGATCTTTTGTACATGGGTACCTAACATATCCTTGTTGTCAGGACCCATCTTTACATGTTTGCATTTGTTGACTTCTCCCTAAGTTGCACTTAAGGGGGGGTGTTGGTGTGAACAGGGTTTTTACCTATCCGGTTTAACCCTTGTTGTGTGGATAATTCATATTATTTAACTATTTATTAGTTAAATAATACTCACACACATGTTCACATGTTAAGTTGACTTAGTGAGTCCACTAGATGTTTCTAGTCGTGTCTAGTTGTTTCTAGGTGTTGATAGTTGTCTTATCCTACACATGTGATCTAGTTGGCATGCTATCCTCTAGTTGTCACATGTGATAGGAATGTGACACTTGTCACATGACTACAACATCCTAGCTATACACCTTGGTCTATATAACCAAGGCCTCTCATTGTATCATATTTTATCAAGTCATTATCTTGTGTATAGAATATTATTCTATCATGGTGATCTTCTTTGATTCTTGTGATTATCTCTTAGACATCTTGATCATGGGATAGCTACCTCCATAGCTAATCCTAACATGTTCAACCTGAATAGAGTGAGATCACAGAAAATCTAGAGATGTAGACCACAACACAGATGAAAAGCACTATCTAATAATCACATGACAGCCCTAGGCTATCATGCAAGGGAGAAACAAGATCTGCCCCTATCAAATATCTTATTTTCTAATGACTTCATTAAGCCATGTCTAAAACCTTCATCACAATCCATCTTATTCCCAACATGGATGTTTAGATAGCTTATAGGACAATCAAATCTGTTGTCTTCAAAATATCTCAAGTTCTTTTGATCACTATAATCAAATGACAACTGAAATATACCTTCATTAAGTATGGGGCCAACATATGGTTCCATCATATCCAGCCAACTAAAATAGTTAGCATGTTTTGCTTGCTGGTCTTCTTTAAGCTCATCAAATAGATTTGGGAAGTGAAAAGATTTATATTCCATTGGATAACTTGCATTGGTAACATCTTCTTTGTTTGTATCAAACATGAAACACTCATACTCAACCTATTCTTGATGCTTTGACAGCTTGAAGATACATTCTAACATTGTGTCTGTCAAATCAATTTGATCAAACATAGAGGATTGAAAAGTGCTAATAGAATAGACCTATAGATTTTGTTTTGTCCATAAAGAACTCTTGTCTTCAAGCATCCCTTCACATTTAGCTAATATTGGCTCATGTCCTTTCCATCTTGACAAATGATCACTATTAGATGATAAGAGATCCTCAACTTTTCTCTTATGCTTATTAATTTCTAATGATCCTTCTTCAAACCTTTCCAGTTGTGTATCTTCTAGATTCTTTGCAAAGATTGGGTTATCTCTGCACCCATAAGGTTCAACATTTCTTATTTTTGACAAATCTAAAGGCTCATCATAAAGTGGATTATGCCTTATATTCATTGTTTCCATACATTTTTCAACTTTACTATCCTGACAACCTATATCATCATTTGACTCAAAATTCCCATAACCTTGAGAAGAACATTCAAATAATTGCTCATCATTTTCTGTGTTGCTAGTAGAGATCAATTCAACTTGATATTCAGGCTCAAAATTAGATGACTCATTAGGCAATAAAACCTTATTATCTCAAAGCACATATATCCCCCTACAAATAGGAGAATTATCCTCTAATTTTACCAAACATTTATGAGGTTGAGAAAAATTTTCACCACTTATATAATTGTTAAAATTAACAGATTCATCTATTGTGAGGATATGATTTGATTCTTCATTTATTGTTTACTTGCATTCCCCATATGCCTGAATACTATCTATCTCATGAGCTACCTTATTAGGATGCAAAATTGGACACCTCCATCCCTCCTAACTAGGGGGGTCAAAATAAGTAATGGATTTATATATGCTTTGATTTCCATCATTTTTTTCATAAGCAACACTTCTTCCTTCATTACTCAAATATTTAGCCTCTTTTCTTGACTGATCAAATGAGGGCTTATTTAAAATATCCTGATCTTTGCCTTCATGGCAAATGATAACAGTATTTGATTAATCTCTCACAACAGAGTTTTTGGTTGTGGATTCATAATCTCTTATCCTCATATGCTTTAGATTGTTCTTAATATCCATAGCCATAGAATATGCTTGTCTCATAGTAGTAGGACCTCTGTGTCTTAGAAGATAACTATCCTCTTCATTGAATGCACCTAGATATATAATCAAACACATAGCCTCATTTTGTATAGTATTTTCAGGGATATCCCTTACTATTTTGGCAAATCTTAAATTAAAAGTTGGGACTGATTCTTCTTCTTTTTCAACATGAATAAGCCTTTTAATTAATAGGATAACATTAATCCTTTCACTAAATTGCTCCATAAAAGATACTTGTAAACCTTGCCATGAAATAAAATAAGTGGGTAAATATGCAAACCAATCTCTAGCATCTTCTTTTAGGGTTTGAACAAATAACTTCATGACCACATCCTCAAAATCTATTTCATAGTCACCCATTAAGTCACAAAAATCCTATAGATGATTGCTAGCTATTTTGGATTTGTCATTATTGAACTTTGGTATTTGATCTCTAATTTTATCTGGGATGTAGTTTGGAAAACCACAAATATTACTAAAATTAATAGCTCTATACCTTTCCATGACAAACCTCCCTTGATAACATAAATGTGGCTATATAGTACACATTTTTTATAACTAGATCCTTACAGAGATGCATACATAGATAACACAATTTCTTTATAGAGAGTTTGGCTAGGATATTGTTGATGGTTGACAGCTTGTCAGATGCCATTAGAGCTTAGATGCCATTCAAGAGCCATCTAATTGTTCAATAAGAGCATTCATTGCTTTGCCTATCCCAGCTGCACACCTAGGAGTGAGAATACCTGCAAAGAATAATATTAGAAAAAAAACCACATAAACTAGAGTCCTTCTCTTTATGCCTAGTGTCCTTTGCAAGGGTGTGACTCCTCACTTCTGATTGAGGGGTTTCCAACTAGCTCAACCAGACAAAAACTAGAGGAAATCACACAAGGCTAGACATGGCTACACCATTTATCTAGCCATGAGTGCAGTAGCAACAACAACAAAACTTTTTTTTGCCTCCACATGTTTCATCCGGAGGGGCAACACTCCTACATCTAAAATTGTTGCTCTGATAGGAAAAGTAGATGTAAGGGAGGGGTAGAGAGAGAAATGATGCCTCTCTACCTAATAAATTAATTTGCCAACTCACTGAAAGTAGAAACTACTGGAGTATGGAGACTAAAACTTAGAGCCCTCATTCGGATGAAAAAATAGGAAGAAGAAAAATTCACAAGAGCTCAATGGATGCTGCTACTACCCCAAAATATTTCTAATTCCCCCCATTCTATAGAAGAAAATCTTCTAATCTCTTAATTCTTTAAGGACATATTGCTAACCATGAAAACTGAAAGGAAGCAAGGTACGCAGAAAACGCTTCCTACATTGATCTAATGAGGAAAGATTTATGCAAATTTTTCTTTTACAGTTACAGATTAAGATACACATAGAAAGATAATAACAACTTCCAAATACAAACACAAAACTCACAACACAAGATATACGTGGGGAAAACCCTTTCAGGTAAAAAACCCCACACTCCAAAGCCACCCAATATATTATTCAGGAATCACGAAGATTATAATATATTTGTAGAGCAAGCTTTTATAGGAGTATATCCAACCAAAGATCCAGGAGGTAATTTGAAACCTATAAGATTCTTACATAAAACCTCCATCTCAAGTTCTTGATATATAGGAGATACAATACAGTACCCCGCCAACAGTACTTACAAAACCATGAGCTAAAACCACCCAAAAAGTGGCATACAAATTGTCTCTAAATCGAAGATGCCTTGTGATGTGCCAAACCACACACCAACACATGTAACTCTCCCATTTACAGCTCTTTTATGTGTCCAACATGTTTTTACATTTCCCAAAATAGAAGGTCCAACTTCTGGAGGCCATAACTTTTGATCCGGGTGTCTGATTGACGAACCGTTTAATGCATCGGAAAGCTCATGAAGAGAAGTTTTGATTATGGTAATTGAGTTCAAAGTCTTTTTCTAGCAGTTTCAAAAAATAGAAACTTTAATATCTCATGATCCAAATATGATCTTTAGACAAAACTCACCTGAGATGTTCACTTAGCTGTTCCGCACCTTTTGGGAAAAATTTCAGGTCAATCCAAGCTCAATTGAAGAACTTACTAAAAATAGTAAGTCTCACTATTTTTAGCTCTCTTGGAAACTGTTGGAAACTTTGAAAGTTCCAGACCATTATCTAAGATAAAGGTATTCAAAGAGATCAAAATTGAGAAGAATAGTAATCTTTCAAAGTTGCAAGGTTGAGACACTTTTCTTAACATTCTCCCACTTGTCAAACATCTTGCAAGAGCAAAGGGAGTATCAACACCATGATTTAATTGCTAGGGATCGTGAGGCCCATAGTCTCTGAACACCATCTAAACTTCTCTGTGCTCATAGGTTTTGTCAAGGAATTTGCAACATTCATAAAATTTTAAACTTTTTCCAAGTTTACCTTCCCATCCTCTACCATGTCACGAACAAAATGGTACTGGACATCAATATGCTTAGTCCTCGCATGGAAAGTAGGATTCTTTGCCAAACATATGGCACTCTGATTGTCACAACAAATAGTAATCTTCCTTGCATCAAACCCAACATCAGAACATAATCTCTTAAGCCAAATGGCTTCTTTAGAAGTATGAGTTGCTGCCATGTACTCAGCTTCAGTAGTGGATAAAGTGACCACAGATTGCCGCTTACTCATCCAACTAATAGCACCACCAAACATAGTGAACACATAAGCACTGGTGGATCTCCTGCTGTCAAAGTGACCACAGGTTGCTGCTTACTCATCCAACCAATAGCACCACCAAACATAGTGAACACATAAGCATTGGTGGATCTCCTGCTGTCAATGTCACCTGCCCAATCTGAATCCACAAATCCACGAATACAAAGTGAATGCCAAGGCCTTGTAGGATAACCATGATAACATAAGGAATACTCAAAAGTACCCCGCAAATATCTGAACACTCTCTTCACTGCATCGCAATGTACCCATCCAGGATTAGCCATAAATCGACTAAGGACTCCCACTGCTTGGGCAATGTCTGGTCTTGTGTAGAAGATCGCATACATCAAACTGCCAACTGCACTAGCATAAGGAACTCTACTCATATCCTCTATCTTAGAAGGAGACTTTGGACAATCTTCAATAGATAACTTTGTCCCCATTGTAATAGGAACAATCAAAGGTCTGCAATCCATCATGTTGAATCTCTCCAACACAGTGTTAACATACTTACTCTGACCTAACCAAAGTTTTCTGTTTGCTCTATCTCTTTTGATTTCCATTCCCAGAATGTACTGAGCTGCCCCTAGATTTTTCATCTCAAACTGCACTGACAACTGAGACTTCAAATCAGAAATCAAACTTTTACTATTCCCAATGAGTAACATATCATCGACATACAATACAATAATGAGAATGTGATCATTGTCAAACTTGTAGTAAACACAATGATCTAATTTCAATCTCTAAAATCCAATACTCAACACAAAGGCATCAAACTTCTGGTACCACATCCTAGGAGACTGTTTCAAACCATACAAAGACTTTTTCAACTTGCAAACTGTATTTTTTTTACCTTTCACCACATAGCGCTCTGGCTATGATACATAGATTTCCTCCTCCAAGTCACCATGAAGGAATGCTGTCTTCACATCCATCTATTCCACTTCTAGATCATATGCTGTTGCAAAAGATAACAGGAACCAAATAGATGTCAACTTTGCAATGGAAGAGAAAATCTCACCATAGTCAATTCCCTCCACCTAAGAATACCCCTTCACAACCAATCTAGCCTTATATTTCTCAACATTGCCATCTACACCAAATTTCTTTTTGAACACCCCTTTACATCCAATAGGTTTTCGTCCTTTAGGAAAGGGTACCAAGTCCCAAGTATTATTCTTTTCCAAAGAATCCATCTCCTCTTCCATGGCCTCCTTCTAGGAACCTACATCTTTCATACCCATAGCCTCTTTCACAGTTCTAGGCTCATCAGTGTTAGAAATCAAAGAAAAAATACAAATGGAATCATGCAATGAATAACTAAACCTATCAGTTTGTTGCCTTATATGTGTGGATCTCCTCAAAGGTTGAGGTTGAGGTTCTTCATCTTCTTCCGAACTTTTAGAGCTACTAGAGCTCTCCTCATTATCAGGTCCAATAGATGTTTTTGGTTCAACTTTCTCAGGGGTGGAAGGAAGCTGAACCACATCATCTTTCTTCTCTTCTTTCTTTGGCTACAGGACAACAAAAGAAGGATTGAGCTCTCTGAAGATCACATTTCTGCTATACAGAACTCTCTTAGCTACTGGATCCCAAAGCTTGTACCCTTTCACACCGATGCCATAACCGATGAAGATACACATTACAGCCCTGTTCTCCAACTTAGACCTCTTCTCCTTAGGCACATGTGCATATTCCTTACAACCAAATACTCGAATATGTCTTAATGAAGGCTTTTTTCCAGACCATACCTCCATAGGTGTCTTATCAATGAGCATTGATGTAGGAGACCTGTTAACCAGGTAACAAGTGGTAGCAATAGCTTCAGTCCAGAACTTTTGTTCAAGACCATCTCCACTTAGCATATTCCTTGTCCTCTCCATCAACATTCTATTCATCCTCTCTGCAACTCCATTCTACTGAGGGATATATGGAGTTGTCTTGTGCCTCTCAATCCCCTGTTCTTTATAGAACTTATCGAAATCTATTGAACAGAACTCACCACCATTGTCAGTCCTCAAACACTTAATCTTTCTATCCTTCTGATTCTCTACTAGAGCTTTGAACTCTTTGAATCTATTAAAGACTTTAGATTTACTTCTAAGGAAATACACCCATGTCCTTCTACTGTAATCATCAATAAATGAAACAAAGTAAACAAATTTTGAAATCAAAAGAACATTAACAGGACCAAACACATCAGAATGAATCAAGTCCAACACATCAGAAGATTTGTGAGAACTGGAATAAAATTAAACGCGGGTTTGTTTTCCATAAATGCAATATTCACAAAAATCAAACTCAAGGTTACAATCATTCATACCCTCAACAAGATTTTTATTCTTCAGGGTCCTCAAACCCTTTTCACCAATGTGACCAAGCCTTTGGTGCCATAACATTGTCTTCTTAGCTGGAAGTTTCATCTCCATAGAATGAGTACCCATAGGTACCCAGAAAGCACGACCATTGGAAGTAGATGCAACAATCTTTTTCACTGCTGGTTGCAATGGTGAGGATGAAGATTCAGAAGCTCTCTTCTTCAAAACAAAGGCACTATTGCACTAAACTACACATGCATCAAGATGAAATAGAGTGCCAATCCGAACACCCTTAGCCAACACCATAGATCCTCTAGTCATCTTGCATCCTCCATTTGAGAAAACAACCTGCACACCCACATCATTCAATTTACTTACAGAAAGAAGGTTCCATGTCAAACTAGGGATATGCAGAACACCATTGATTCCCTTTACTCGTCCATCATGGAATCAAATCGAGACTCTTCCACGGCCAACAATATCCAGGTGAGAAATCACCACCCAAGTACACCTTTCCACCATCGTATTCTTCATACTTTGAAAACCAACCCTGATGCTAGGTCATGTGAAAAGATGCACCAGAGTCAATAAGCCACACATCCTCATATGCATGCATTACCAAGGCAACGACAAATGCTTCTCCTTCATCCTGAGAGGACTTGTCAGAATCTGAATCATAATTCTTCTTTTTTTTCTTTTTCTCCTCCTTGCACTCCTTGTGGAAGTGACCAGGTTTTCTGCAGTTCCAACACAGGGCCTTGGACTTTCTGAGAGACTTAGATCTCCCATGAGATTTGGATCTTCCTTTTTCTTATCCTTTTTCTTCCTTCTTCTTATCCTTTTTCTTTCCGTTCTCTTTAGATCTACCATAAACCGCAAGAGCCTCCTTAGCCTATTCGGAAGACTTTCTCTGCATCTCTTTAGATAACAGTGAAGAAACCACTTCATCCATCTTGAAGGTGGTAGTGGTACTCCCAGTGGCCATAACAAGGTGGTCCCTTGAATCCGGTAAGGAACACAGTAATGGCATACATCAATCCTCCTCCTCTGTTTTCACACCAACAGAAGTCTACTAGGCAACAAGCATATTGAATGTATTTAGGTGATTAGCGACAGATCCTCCATCTTCTATCCTCAGAGAATACAATTTCTTTCGCAGGAATAACTTGTTCACCATGGATTTAGCTTGATAAAAATCTCCAAACTTCTTCCAAAGTTCCTTTGTAGTCTTCTCTTCATGGATATTCAAGAGCACTAAATCAACCAAAGAAAGTCTTATCAAACCCTTAGCTTTTTGAACTTTGAGATCCCAGTCTTCTTGAGACATTACCGGTGGTTTTGTACCAAATACTACTTCCCATAAATATCGATCTACAAGCATGTCCTCCATTTTGAGTTTCCACAACTCGAAATTACTGCCATTAAACTTCTCTATCTCAAACCTCCTAGATGTGCTCACCATCTCTTACCTACAACAAATATTTCCAAATCCTCTGCACAAGCTCCCACTCAAATGAAGATCAGCTAAAAAAACTCTCTACCCAACAACTAGAACCAAAGGTGATCAGGCTCTGATACCAACTGAAAGGAAGCAAGGTATGCAGAAAATGGTTCCTACATTGATCTAATGAGGAAAGATTTATGCAAATTTTGATTTTACAGTTACAGATTAAGATGCACATAGAAAGATAATAACAACTTCCAAATGCAAACACAAAACTCACAACACAAGATATACGTGGGGAAAACCCTTTTAGGTAAAAAACCCCACACTCCAAAGCCACCCAATATATTATTCAGGAATCACAAAGATTACAATATACTTACAGAGAAAGATTTTACAGGAGTATATCCAACCAGAGATCCAGGAGGTAATTCAACATCTATAAGATTCTTACATAAAACCTCCATCTCAAGTTCCTAATATATAGAAGATACAATATAGTACACCACCAATAGTAATTACAAAACCATGAGCTAAAACCACCCAAAAAGTGGCACCCAAATTATCTCCAATCAAAGATGCGTTGTGATGTGCGAAACCACAAACCAACATGTGTAACTCTCCCCTATACAGCTCTTTTATGTGTCCAACACGTTTTCACATTTCCCAAAATTGAAGGTCCAACTTCAAGAGGCCATAACTTTTGATCAGGGTGTTCGATTGACGAACTGTTTAATGCGTCAGAAATCTTGTGAAGAGATCTATCACCCCATAACTAGCTATGCTAATTATCCCAAATTTTGGGACTTTTAGACAAGTTTTGATTCTAGTAATTGAATTCAAAGACTTTTTATGGCAATTTCAAAAAATAGAAACTTTAATATCTCACGATCCAGATATGATCTTGAGACGAAACTCACCTGAGATGTTCAATTAGCTATTCCACACCTTCTGGGAAAAATTTTAGGTCAATCCGAGCTCAATCAAAGAACTTACTAAAAATAGTAAGTCTTGCTATTTTTAGCTCTCTTGGAAACTTTCGGAAACTTTGAAAGTTCTAGACCATTATCCAAGATAAAGGGTATTCAAAAAGACCAAAACTGGGAAGAATAGTAATCTTTCGAAGTTGCAAGGTTGAGACACTTTTCTTAACAAAAATAGAGAAGAGAATCCTATAGAACATGGGAGCAAAAAGAGCACACAAAACTAGTGGATATCTATACTGTCTGCACGAACAAATGGTATATGGAGCAACATCAAAAGTACCTATTTATAGAAAATTTGATAGATTTTGCATACTCTGATACGTCCTTGATCACTTAATTCCAGTCATTTCCACGGTATACTGGCCATAAATGAAATCCTTTGATGATTGCCAGAAACAGGCGGACAGATAATATTTCATCACCTCACATAACTGAAAACATCATTTCCTGCATTGAAGTCCCCAGATTAGTTGTCTCGATTTCAACACTTAATCATCCTGTCACAATTCGTCATGAAGCAAATGAAAGGTCATTTTTGGTATAAGCACAGATCCCTAAGGGTCGATCCTGCATCATGCCAATATTTAAGTTAGTAAATTCCCTCATAGTGGTGGTGATGGAGACCCAACACACTCCTGAGAAATTAATTCTGCACTGGGTTATCCCACATCACACGCCACCACATCAATCTTCAAATTTTTGAATATGACTCATCGATCACCGGGGTAGCTGGCTTAATCAACTGTGTCAACGTAGTCAACTAGGGAAGAAAACCTATCATCAATGACAAACGAGCATGGACCAATAATAGCACACCACATGGACTGTCACCAGGGACACAACTCTGAAAAGAACATTCAAACAGTGCCAGCAAGGTGGCATTCTAGGTTTCTGCAATGAAATAGATCTGGCAGGAGATGGACTTTTGTGGAATGGTGGAAACCGTTGGATCTGCCACATAATAGGGAGCGAATCCCCCCAAACACCCCTTAGCCCATAAAGAACTTGCCACATAACATGGATCAACGAATACCATTCAACCACCTTTTAAAATGGACATGTGACACCTTTCTGCACTTTTGCAAGAGCTGCTAGGGCCCAGCGTTGAGGATCAACAGAATAATGGAACACAGGATAAATCACCACCTCATCTGTCAGGGAGCCACCCCTTACCATCGATAAAGCCTTATGCAAAATGAATGCCATGTGGCACTCTTCTGCTATTTCACTGTTTATTTCTTTGATAGTTTGTTCCTTGCAGAATGGTGGAAACCATTTACAATATGCCACCTATAGAAATGGACCCGACCATACAAAACCTTTTTTAAAAACAACCTTCATCTACTAGGGAGAAGGGGGCCATGAGACTCATCATGGGGTCAATATTTAGAACCTTGGCATTTTGAAATTTATTGAATATGGGCAAAAGAAGGTAGATGAAAGGCAAAGGGCCGGTCAACAATGTAACCTAAGGCATAAGCCTAGCAACTTAAGGAACTTAGAAACATGTGATAAGAAGTCAATCTAAAATTATAACGAAAGTAATCTTCACTGCTTTCATTTGAACAACACTAGGGTTTAGGGTTTAAGGTTACTGCTTAGAATGTCTTTAACAAGTAAAACCCTAGGCCAGAGACCCTTCAGTATGATGACACAAAATTGGGCAAAAAACTAGAACTAAGGGAGAAAATTTTATAGGTTCCCATCATCTTGCACAGGAAATAATAAAATGTGATGCTTGTCAGTGATTTTCTAGTAGAATGAAGTTTGTTGGAGCACTTCCCCTTTTGCCCCTAGTAGTTGATGCACCTTTCCAGTAGCGGAGAATTGACTTCATTGGAGAAATACAAGAGAAATCTAGAAATGGATTCAAGTGGATCCTTGTGGCCACTGATTACTTCACCAAGTGGGTGGAAGCAATTCTCACTCGTAATGTAACTTCTAAAGTGGTTATTGATTTCATAATCAACAATATAATCACTTGGTTTGGGGTCCCAACTAGGATTTTGGCAGACAATGCAATGTGTTTCAGGTCTCAAGAGATATTGAACATGTGTTCTAAATTGGCATAAACCTTGTGCATTCATCCCCTTATCATCCCCAAAGCAATGGACAGGTTGAATCTAGTAATAAAATCCTAATGAAGATCATAAAGAGGACACTAGATCAGAATAAAAAGAGATGGGATGATAAACTGAAGTATGCTCTATGGGCTAACAGGATAACCTTCTAAAGACCCATTGGTAGAACCCATTTGAGTAGGTGTATGGAGCAGAAGTGAAGATGCCCATTGACATAGAATTGCCAATCCACCAGTTGCTACAAGATATTGAAGGAGAGCAATATGATGTAATATCTTAGAGGATCTTGTAGTTAATTGAGTTAGAAGAACAGAGAAGAGTTCCACATGACAAGATGTTGAATCATAAGCAGAGAATGAAGATCTTATTTGATAAGAGTACTGTGTCAAGAGACTTCTAGGTTGGTGACTTGGTACTTCTTTGGGATGCAAAATCTGAAGACAAAGGGAAACATGGCAAATTCAACTCCTTATGGCTTGGGCCTTATGAAGTTACAGTGAAATTAGAGCTCAATGTCTAGCATTTGATGACTCTGGAAGGAGAACTCATGGATCTATCCATTCACAGTTAGCATTAAAGCATTACTTTTCATAAGTAATGATTTCCTTCAAATTTTGTGATAAAATCTTGTTATATTTGATATTTTTGACCTCGTGTAGTCTTGACCACTGATTGGTCTTGATGGTGTTTTGTTTTGGTTCCTGTGTGTCATTTTTTGGTCTACCCAGATATCTAGATTCTCACTGTGCCACTTACGTCCCCAACTAGAGCCATTGTTTGGACTTGACAAATCAGTCCCCAAAATGCCCCATTTTGCCTCAAAATCCATTTGTGTTCCATCTGAATCCTCCATTGTTGAACCTATAGTTTATAACCGATTAGAGATATCTTCCATAGGTTTTCATGTATTTGCCTTGTGAAAATGCAAGGTAAGAAACCCAAAAAATGACTAAGTCCAAAAAACTCTAAGTGTTTCCTTGTATTTCACCTCTGTCAGAGTTTTGGAGTTTGGAGTTCATGCCTTCTGCCTTGCCCTTTCTATTGGCTCCAAAATTAGACTCCAAAATCTTTCTAAGTGTTATTCATTGCAAATTCTTCTAAGTATTTCAGAGGTCAAACTTCAGGACTTTGGCCTTCGATCCTCTTAATGACAAGATTAGGGAGAAGTTCTAATGTCTGAAGTCTGATAAGTCTACATGAAAATTAGTCTAAGTATGAAGTGTTAGGCAGAGTTTAGAGGTTGGCTCTTCTTCCTTCCTTTTTGGAAGGCGAAATGGAGAAGGCCCGATAACCGATGCCTGACAATTATATTTTTCTAAGGCATTCTGCCTTTCCACGGAACCTTTTGGGTGGGTCTGCAATAGGCTTGCGAAACCCTGGAAAGCTACCATGTGGCATAAGGCGGAAAGCGGAACCCCTGAAGTTTGATTTGGCAAAAGGAGATAAGGAGATTATAGAAAAAGACAAAGGTAGAATGGTGAGGACTCGAAGGCTGAAGTTTGACGGGCCAATATTATGTTAAGTGTAGTGGGCATCAGAAGGTGAGGGTTTCTCTTTCCTTCCTTCTTCCTTTTGGAAGGTGGAAAGCAGAAAGTTCAAAGTCTGAAAGTCCAATTTTTTAGAGGTTGGCTTCCTGGCCTTCTAGACTCCTCCAACCGCCTGGGAACACACCAACTACTTTTGGGGATGCCATTAATTCGAAATGGGTGGCTAAATTTAATGCTTTTAATGCAGTTGGTGGGGTGGTTGAGGATTTTGGCACCCAGTTCATTCTCAAATGTGTATGTGAAGACTATAAAAGCAAGATCTAAACTCTTTTCAAGGGTTGGTCTTTTGGCATTTTTAGGTGACTAAGTGTAGAGCTCTCTAGGGTTTCAAAGAGAAAAAAAGTCCCAGTTCCTCAGCGGATGAGACACAGATTATGAAAGGTTCTAATATTGATTTCAGTGATCATTGTATGAACTTCTCCTTCTTCTTATGTAATTTTTCAAGGAAATCCAAAGTTTTAGCTAGGGTTTCCTCTTGCCACACTTCATGGTATGACTGTAACAATTGATTAGATGAATATGACAAATTCTTAAAACATTACATGCTGTGTGATGATCTTTTCTATGGTTATAGATGACTGACTATATTTTGATTAAGTATTACTAAGTATATTCTTCATTGATCATTATTTTTCTCTTGCATCTAAATATCCAGAAAGTGCGTGTTTCATTTCAGTGTTGTCTTTTTCCTTCTGCTGAATTGTTGACTCTATAACCCATCATAATAGGCACTGGTCTATGATGTTTGATCAGCCACACCTCTTTAAAAACTAAAAAAAATTCTTCTTGTGTGAAATAAGTAGTTAGTATTGTATGTGTTGTTGTGGTTCTGTTATGAAAATAGGAAACATTATAAATGGGTCGTTAAAATATCAATTCTTTGTAGACCAAACAAGCATACCTACACTTTCCACTATTAATGGGAGTGCCTTTCATTAGCTATATAGGGGTTCTTAGTGATAACTAGTTGTTCTGGGTCCAATGACAATTGTTTTGGGCCTAGAGAACGATTTGGGTTTGGTTATCTTTTGATTTTTAGTTGTTCATTTGGTTTTGAAGTTAATACCTGCTTAGGTATACCCCTTGGAATATCCCTCTAGATTTTAAGTTGAGATTAAAGTGTAGAGGAGCCTACTCACTCCTTTTAGTTGGCCAAAATCCCCCTTAACTTGTTGATAAACCTCTTCCTATCAGCCTGACAACAATCACTGGCCTAGGTGATTTAGGAATGTTTTAGAGTTTAGCGTTGCAACTATTTTGGGGCCCAATAGGTAGATCCTGCATCTGAACACATGGAATCTGAAGCTATGACTAATGATGTGTTTACTTTGGAACCAGATCTAGAAGCAATGGAACCTGAAGATTAGGACTTTGATCCAAATGATTGTGAAGTAGACCATGAAGGAGAGCTCCGATCAGTCCATAATAATTTGGATGAATCAAGAGAACTAAATGTAAAATATGAAGTCATACTTGAAAAACTAGAGAAGAAAATTAACAAATTGAAGACACAAGCTAAAAAATTAAAAGAAGAAATTGTTGCAAGTATGTGCTAATCGATGTTGTCATTGATGTCAACATGATTGTGTTGTCATTGGTGTCAACTGTGTCTTCTGATATTGCTGATTTTTGCTTGATTGAGTTGTCATGTTAAGGTGATTTGAATGACTTGAAGAAGTGCTAATGATGCTAGCATATTGTTCATGTTGCTGAGTTTCCAAGTGCTTTTGAGAAAGTTTTCTCTCCAAGTGGAAACAATATGTTGCAGAGTATTCTGGCTTGTAGGATACTGTCTGGGTTCTTGCTCCACATTTCTTCTGTATTGAAGACCAGAGTATGAGATTTGGATATGTTTTAGAGAAGTGTTTGAAGATGCTAAATCCAGAATTTGGTGGTCCAGATTACTGTGTAGTAGAAGTTATGTTCACCAGTTTGAAGACTATATTTGACAGAGTTTCTAAATTGTGTAGGGGTTTCTGGGAGAAAGTATTTTGCTTCACATTTCTCCATAGAGAGGTTTCAAGTGATGTGGTTCTGGAAATATGTTTATAAGGTCCTTATCTATCTTGATTCCAAAGGATTTGTAATTTGGTGGTCCAGAAAGCAAGTTATTGAGTAGCAGAGCTTAGCAATGTTGATTGTAAGCTGTCTTCAAGTGAAAATTGTTGTAGCTAGATTTGTCAGCTCCCAAGTGATTTTATGTTGTTCGTGGATGTCTCCAAATCATGTTAAAGGCTTGTGCATGGTCTGCAAACTATGATTGAGTTTGTGGAAGTGCGTGTCTAAGTATTCTTGGTGTTTGCACAAGTTTGGCCAACTTAGGTGCTAACACTCTTTGCGGATTTGTTTTGTGGATTGTAGAAGCATTTTGAAGTGTGTGAAGATGTATTTGGGTCTGAGCTAAGCCGTGAAGTGTTCTACCTTCATTCATTTTCTCTGCAAGTTTGTTTAGGTCCAGACCTAATTTGAATTGTGTATGTTTTCTGACCTTGGAGACTGTTCCAAAGGTTGTAGATTGTATTGCCGAGCTTCATGTATGTTCCAATGTTGATGATTGGTATAAATAAATGAAATGAATCTATGCGTAGTATGTGGATGTGAAGATGAAAGTATTTATGTTGTGAGGTAGCGAAGGTGATATGTATTGCACTTCATTGGAACTGAACTCAGACATGTGGTAGATGCTATCATATCAGTTCATGGCAGTGAGCCACCCCTTGGCAGTGAGCCACCCTTTGGCAGTGAACCTTTTGCAGTGAGCATTGTTTTGGGCAGTGAGCACTTTGGCAGTGAGCCTCTTTTGTTATTTGGTATTGTTACTACATTATATTGTGAGCTAAAACTCACCATGGTTTTTCCCTTTTAGGGTTTTCCATGTAAAAACTGAGTGTTCATATGTGTATGATGTTGATGCGTTTAAGTTTTGATTCTACATTTCATGTTTAATCTTCATAACAGATTAAGGGGTTAAAGTAAGTGAATGTGAATGTAATTTTGTTTAAGAGAATTTAAAGTTTTTGATATAACTAATTCAACCCCCCTCTCAGCTGTCTTGTACCTTCAACAATTGGTATTAGAGAGAGGTTCCTTGGAAGAAAGCCTAACAGCTTAAGGTAAATCTGGGATGGTGTACAAGAAAGACATTCCTTAGTTTGATGGATCTGACTATGCCTTTTGGAAGGTATGAATGCAAAGTTATCTTGTTTCTATTGGTTATAATGTCTGGAAAATAGTTGAAGATGAATACAAAATACTTGAAGGTGGTTTGAAGACTACACTTGAGATTAGGGCCTATGAGATTAATGGAAAAGATAAAAATGCTCTACTAAATGCTTTATCTAATACTGAAATGGTGAAAGTTGTGGATTTGGAAACTGCTCATGAGATTTGGGTGAAATTGAAAAGCATCTATGAAGGTGATGAATTTGTCAAGAAGGCTAAGTTGTAGAACTTGAAGACCAACTATGAAACTATGCGTATGTCTGAAGACAAAAACATAACAAGTTACATACAAAAGATTGATGAAGTTGTCAGCAACATCAAGGATCTTGATGGAAAGATAGATGATAAAGATGTTGTAGATAAGGTACTCATAACTCTTCCTAAATCTTATAGTCACAAGGTGTCTGCCATTGAAGAATTGTTTGATATGGACAAGCTTTCAAAAGATCAATTGCTTGGTAAATTGACTACTTTTGAGATGAGAGAATTTGGTACTACTGATGGCCCTGTGAAAACTGAAACTGCTTTTATGGCCAAGGAGGAAAATATTGCTAGATTAGATAAGTATGCTGTGGAATCAAATGAAGAAGACTTTGATGAGATTGAGACAAAATTTGCAAGTAGAATGAAAAGAGGCAGTGGAAAGTTTAGAGGTAAGTTACCTTTCAAATGTTTCAGTTGTGCTAAGATTGGTCACTATGCTTCAAGATGTCCTGATAGAGCTTTGAAGATAAAGAACAATGAAAGTAAAGGTAAGATGGTAAGAAAGAGTTACTATGTTAGAGATGATGATGGTGTAACTGATGATGAACCTAATTTTGAAGATGGTAATGCTAGTGAATGCTATTTTATTGCCCTAAGAGCAGAACCTATTTCTGCTAACCTTGCAAGTTGTGTGAAGAAAGGAAGTCTAGGAGAGTTGTCTACATTTCATGCTAAAAAGGAAGATGAATGGATCATTGACAATGGATGTTCAAATCATATGACAGGAGATAAGAGTAAGTTTGTTAAATTGGAAAGGTATGATGGAGGAGTAGTTAGGCTTGGTGATGATGCAACTGGTAAGATTTGTGGAAAAGAGTCAATTACTTTTGATTTCAAGCATAATATAGATGATGTTATTTATGTCAAAGGATTAAAGCACAATCTTCTAAGTGTTGGACAGATGTGTGACAAATGATACAATCTGATGTTTAAGGATAATGGATCTGAGATAAGGAAAATCTCTAGAACTATAATTGCTACTGGTAAGAAGACTCATGGTAATGTTTATCATTTGAAAGGTACTGACAATTATTGTTTATTGGATCAGACAAATGAAAGATGGTTATGGAATAGGAGAATGTGTCATATTAACTTTGATAATCTAGTGAGAATAAGCTCAATCCAAGATGTAAGAGACCTGCCTAAAATTGTGAAGCCTGCTAATGCAAGCTACAAAGAATGTCAATTTGGGAAGCAAACAAAGATAAGTTTCAAGAGCAAGGAACAATTCTCTACTAATCTATTAGAGTTGGTGCATACAAACCTATGTGGTCCTACAAGAACAAGAAGTCTACAAGGTGATAAGTATTTCATGCTTCTTATTGATGATTATTCAAGAATGACTTGGGTTACTTTCCTTAAAGAAAAATTAGAAGTCCTAGATAAGTTCAAGGCATTTAAAGCAATGGTTGAAAGTGAAATGGATTTGAGAATCAAGTGTCTAAGATCTAATAGAGGTGGTGAGTTTACCTCAAATGAATTCAATGCTTTTTGTGAAGAACATGGGATAAAGAGACAATTGTCTGCCCCTAGAACTCCTCAGCAAAATGGAGTAGTTGAAAGGAAGAATAGAATTGTTCAAGAACCTACTAGAACAATGATCAAAGAAGTTGACCTTCCAGACGTATATTGGAAAGAAGCTATTCATACTATTGTCTACATTCAGAACATAGTGCAAGTCAAAGCAAATGGAACAAAGACACCCTATGAGATGTTGTATGGAAGAACTCCTACTGTCAGGTATTTTGAAGTTTTTTGAAGCAAATACTATATTAGAAGAGATGAAGAGTTGGGAAAGTTTGATGCTAGATGTGATGAAGGCATATTCCTTAGGTACTCCACCAAGAGCAAAGCCTACCAGTGCTACAACAAAAGGTTGAGGAAGATTATTGAAAGTGCAAATGTGAAGGTAGATGAAGATTTTTAGAACTCAGAGCTTGATGGATATGAGTCAAATGCATCTGTTGATACAGAAGAAGTTGAAGAATTCAAAGACAGTGAAGTTCAGAGTGAGGAAGAAGAAGCTCCAGAAAGAGTTCCTAAAACCCCCAAGTATGTGCAAAAGAATCACTTAGAGGATCAAATCATTGGTGACAAAAATAAAGGAGTTTTGACAAGAAGAAGAATTGTAGAAGAACAGGTAAATCTATGTTTAATTTCAAAGGTTGAACCTAAGACTATCTCTGAAGCATGTAAAAATGAACATTGGGTCAAGGCAATGGAAGAAGAATTGATACAAATTGAAAAGAACAAGACTTGGGAACTTGTCCCTAGGCCTACAGATAAGAATGCGATTGGAACAAAGTGGGTTTTCAAGAATAAGTTGAATGAGAATGGTGAAGTGGTAAGAAACAAAGCTAAACTTGTATGCAAAGGCTACTCACAAGTGGAAGGAATAGACTATGAGGAAATTTTTACTCCGGTGGCAAGACTAGAAGCTAGTAGATTGTTTCTGGCTTATGTAGGACATAAAGATTTCAAAGTATACCAGATGGATGTGAAGTCTACTTTTCTGAATGGTGAGTTGGAAGAGAAAGTATATATAGAGCAACCAGATGGGTTTCAGTTATCAGACAAACCAAACATGGTATGCATATTTAAGAAGGCATTGTATGGACTGAAGCAAGCTCCTAGAGCTTGGTATACAAGATTGGACATATATTTGTTGCAGCAGGGATTCAGTAAAGGGTCTGCAGACAGTAACTTGCATATCAAGGTAAACAAAGATCAAATCCTGACTATTAAAGTTTATGTAGATGATATAATCTTTGGTGGAAATGAAGGTATGTGTAAGAACTTTGCAGATGAGATGCAAAAAAATTTGATATGTCAATGTGTGGTGAGATGAACTTCTTTATTGGACTGCAAATTAATCAGACAGATAAGGGCATTTTCATTTCACAATCAAAGTGTGTCAAGGAGCTATTGAAGAAGTTTGGAATTGAAGAATCTAAACCAGTTTGTACTCCCATGACAACTAGTTTCAAGATCAACAAAGATGATGAATTCCCTAAGGCTGATAAGAGAAAATATAGATCAATGATTGGAGGATTGCTATACCTAACTGCTACCAGACTGGATATCATGCATGCAGTCTATCTTGTGGCAAGATTTCAAGCAGATCCTAGAGAGTCGCATGTCATGGCAGTAAAGAGAATATTTAGGTATTTGAAGGGCACTCCAGATCATGGTTTGTGGTATCCTAAGAACAATGATTTCAACCTAAGTGCCTACATAGATGTAGATTGGGCCAGATGTGCAGATGATAGGAAAAATACAAGTGGTGGTGTGTTCTTTCTTGGAGACAAAGTTGTGTCATGGAAAAGCAATATTCAGTATCCTTAGCTACAACAGAGGCAGAGTACATTGTAGTAGCATCATGTTACACGCAAGTGTTGAGGATGAGACAAATTCTGAAGGACATCCAAGTTGAGTATGAGGATCCAATTCCTATTTTTTGTGATAATACCAGTGTTATTAACATTTCAAAGAACCTAGTCATGCATTCAAGAACAAAGCATATTTCTATTAGGTATCACTTTCTGAGAGAGAAGGTTGTAGAGAAAGAAGTGAAGCTTGAGTATGTACATACAAAAGATCAAGTTGCTAAAATATTCACCAAAGCTCTTCCTAAGGATACATTTGTGTATCTCCATGAGAACTTAGGGGTTATTGCCCCTCCTATGTTGAACTAGATTCATGAGGAAGTACATCAGTCCAGTGTGGTTTAGGAGTCATTCTTTTCTGGATTGATGATGGAGGCTACCTCTCAGGGGGAGCAGGTAGTGACTTTGAAGAGTGTTGTAGTCAGAGGAAAGTATTCAGAGCAGTTAAGGATAGTGCAAGTATGTGCTATATCATATTCAGGGGGAGAAAGCTTGAAGAAGGTGTGTCATCCTTTTCCATTAATGTCAAAGGGGGAGAGAGTTCATGTGAAAAACAAAAGAGAGTAAGATGTATAAAAGAAAGGGGGAGAATGAGATTAATGCAAAATTATGTCATGATAGTTTTTCACATCATATGTTTCCATCAATGACAAAGGGGGAGATTGTTGCAAGTATGTGCTAATCGGTGTTGTCATTGATATCAACATGATTGTGTTGTCATTGGTGTCAACCGTGTCTTCTGATATTGCTAATTGTTACTTGATTGAGTTATCATGTTAAGGTGATTTGAATGACTTGAAGAAGTGCTAATGATGCTAGCATATTGTTCATGTTGTTGAGGTTCCAAGTGCTTTTGAGAAAATTTACTCTCCAAATGGAAACAATATGTTGCAGAGTATTCTGGCTTGTAGGATACTGTCTAAATTTTTGCTCCACATTTCTTCTGTGTTGAAGACTAGAGTATGAGATTTGGATATGTTTTAGAGAAGTGTTTGAAGATGCTAAATCCAAAATTTGGTGGTCTGAATCATTGTGTAGTAGAATTTATGTTCACCAGTTAGAAGATTGTATTTGACAGAGTTTCTGAGTTATGCAGAGGTGTTTGGGAGAAACTATTTTGCTCCGCATTTCTCTGTAGAGCAGTTTCAGGTGATGTAGTTCTGGAAATATGTTTATAAGGTACTTATCTATCTTGATTCTTAAGGATTTGTGATTTGGTGATCCAGAAAGCAAGTTATTGAGTAGCAGAGCTTAACAGTGTTGATTGTAAGCTATCTTTAAGTGAAATTTATTGTCTTCAAGTGAAAATTGTTGTAGCTAGATTTGTTGGCTCCCAAGTGATTTTATGTTGTTCATGGATGTCCCCAGATCATGTTAAAGGCTTGTCCTTGGTTCGTAAACTATGATTGAGTTTGTGGAAGTGCGTGTCTAAGTATTCTTGGTGTTTGCACAAGTTTGGCTGACTTAGGTGCCAACACTCTTTATGGATGTGTTTCGTGGATTGTAGAAGCGTGCTGAAGCATGTGAAGATGTATTTGGGTCTGAGCTAAGCCATGAAGTGTTCTACCTTCATTTGTTTTCTCTGCAAGTTTGTTTAGGTCTAGACCTAATTTGAATTATGTATGTTTGTCAACCTTGGAGATTGTTCCAAAGGTTGTAGATTGTATTGCTAACCTTGATGTATGTTCCAAAGTTGATGATTGGTATAAATAAATGAAATGAATCTGCATGTAGTGTGTGGATGGAAAGATGTGAAGTATTTATGTTGTGAGGCAGTGAAGGTGATATGTATTGTGCTTCATTGGAATTAAACTCAGGCATGTGGTACATGATATCATATCAGTTCATGGCAGTGAGCCACCCTTTGGCAGTGAGCCTTTTGTAGTGAGTATTCTTTTGGGCAGTGAGCCTCTTTTGTTATTCAGTATTGTTACTACATTATATTGTGAGATAACACTCACCATGGTTTTTCCATTTTAGGGTTTTTCACATAAAAATTTGGTGTTCACGTGTGTATGATGTTGATGAGTTTAAGTTTTGATTCTACATTTCATGTTTAATCTTCATAACAGATTAAGGGGTTAAAGTAAGTGAATGTGAATGTAATTTTGTTTAAGAGAATTTAAAGTTTTTGTTACAACTGATTCACCCTCCCTCTTAGTTGTGTTGGGAATTAAGGTGTCTCAACCTTTGCAAATTCCTAGCATTATTTATTTAATTGTATATTTATTTATTGCCTAATATTGTATTTACTTGCACATTCAGCGTGGTCACTTAGTTGAGGTGGAACGGTGACATGTTATCTTACTTGGAATGTGATTTGGATGGTCAAGTCAAACCTACATGGATTTGAATGTCCCATTTGAGGAGGCACTATTATGCCATGTGTCAACATCTTGTGGTATGTGGAAGAGGATATTCCATATGATAGAATCTATGATGCGTAAAGCCAAGTTTGGAGATTCCTATGACAAGTGGTGACAAGTGTTGGTGAGTATCTTTGCATGAGGGAAAGGCATCTTTGGGTGCCCAAGTTGGGCTATGACATGCTGTAAGAGGAATTTACTATATTTAGTCTTGTATGACAGATTATCTTACAACATTTAAGGTTGTTATGTTGGGAAAATCATTGACAACTGTAAGATGCATAAGAGCATCTGTCATAGTCTATTTTTAGCATTGGAGCGCTCCATGTTGGGAAAGTCAAATCTTCCATGTATGACAGATGTAAGGGATGTATTTGTAGCTTGGAGAAGTGTCCTTTGATGTAGGAAAATGACCATGTGGCTAAGGTGGACGCCTATCCCAAGAAGCTTCCAGAATATGCCTTGTATCTCTATAAAATGCATTGTTTTGGAGTTGTATTTGCATAGTGTTTTTATAGGTACTGTTATGTTGCCGGAACAACTCTAGATTCAACATTTGAATACTCTTGGAAGAAATTGAATTGCAAGTGTATTGTAAACTATTATTGTTTCAGATAATACATTGTGTAGGTTTTAGAATGTGGGTTTGATACATCTTGTGTCTATTTCTTACTGTCTACATTCTTGTATTGTGTTTGCTGCTATAATATCTCTGATATAAGTTTAATATTTCTACAATTTTAAGGGTTAAAAATAATTTGCATACCTCTCCCCTCATTAGATTAGTTTAGGAAGTGATTTCTGCACACCTAGCTTCCTTTCAGTTAGTATCAGAGCCTGGCCAGTTTCGGTCCTAGCTACTGGGTAGGGGTTTTTTGTACTAATCTTAGATTGAGTGGGAGTCTATGTAGAGTATTATGTAATCTTGTTGTAGTAAGGAGATGGTAGGCACATCCAGAAGAATAGAGGTGGAAAAGTTTAATGACAACAATTTTGAGTTGTGGAAACTCAAAATGGAAGACATGCTCGTTGATAGAGACCTATGGGAAATAATTTCTAGTACAAAACCAACAGTAATGGCATAGGCAGATTGGGATCTCAAAGACCGTAAAGCCAAGGGTCTTGTGAGACTCTGTTTGGCTGATTCCTGATAGAGATTTGTCATTGATGTCAAAGTGAGGTGCTTTAGAAGCTAGGAGTTCTTGGTGTTCATTCTTATTCTTATGTGCTATGTCATGTTGATTTGAGTTTCCTATGGTTGATGTTGTTGGTTACTTCCACACTTCAAGGATTGATAGGATGTCCTCATTATGAGATGTGTTTGACATTGGGGATTATCATGCCATCAGGACATAAATGAAGTTGTTATCATTGATGTCAAAAGAAGACTGGAATCAGGTTGTGCATAGTAGTATTGTTGTACAGTCTCATTGATAACATGATTCAGTTGTATTGTTGTTTGTGCTCAAAGAAGTGACGTTGTGACTATTAGTGGTGTTAACAGGACTTTGGCATTTGGCAATCAATCACACTGATCACATTTATATGTTGATCCTTTGTTACCTTAATCATCATTGGATAACAAGGTCACTTGATTGATCAGGATGTTGAGAGACACTTAGTCACATGATTGATCAGGATGTTGAGAGGTACTTAGTCACTGGATTGGTGTATCATGAGGTTTGAAGGTCACATGGTGTCAGCATGAGGATTAAAGGTCACATGATGTGTTTCACTAGTGTTGAAGATCTTTGGGGTCATTATCCAAGTTTCATGTTCTCATGCATGTTCCTTCAAGTATGAAAACCCTAAATGACTATGTCTGACCTAAAACACCAAGCCCTATTTGTTAAGGTTGCTCCTTGAGAAGGTATCTCTTAAGTACTTTTAGATCTTGGATAAATTTAGGTTGCTGTTCTCTTTAAGGTTTTGGGGTTCTTAACCTAATTCTCTAAGTCTACTCTTAAAGCCTTAAAAACCTATGATGGACTCTAAATTACTTGTCATTACTATATGTGTCTTTTGTTTTTAATTTTACATTGAACTTTGATTATAAGTTGTTCTCTTAACTTCCCCCTATTAAAGGGTTTCAAGTCATTAGTTGACCGGCCCCAACTTTCTAGGGTTACCAGTAGGTACAGGTCACGAAAGTCTTATGAGCGCTAAAAGCAATCTAATGACAGAGAATAAAAGGCAGAATGATGTGAAGAAGAAATTGAATGGTTGCCTTTTAAAATCTTTTTGAAGCCCAACGGTCAGTCTTCCCTGATAAAAATTAACGTGCAGAGTTTTAATAAGGTAGAGTTCAGTCTTTTGAAGGTTCTTTATGAACTAGGAGGGCCAGAACATCTGATATCTCTCTCAGTATGACAACTCTGTGTATGCTAGATGATGATATGTAATAGATAGAACTATATCTATACATCTATGTGTAGATTGTAATGATTGCACGTGTACACTATGGTTTTGATGGCTCAAAGTTAAAGTATGCTTTCAAATGTATCAAAGAGGGTTTTAACAAGAAGATATGAAATTGAAGTAGTAGGGGATTGTGAGTGTGGGATTTGAAGTATGAAAGGATTATTTACGTGATTTTGTCTACAGGAAATATTGAAGCTTGAAGTTGTATTTTTTTTATAAATCATTAAGAAGTTTCATTGTATGTATTTTTGAAGGATGTGCTGATTGGATGGAGATAGAAGATGTTGAAGCGGTTTGCAGAGGATAATATATGTCTCAGTTGTGAAAGTTCTAATTTTGTTATGAGTCATAATGAGAAGTAATGAGTCATTAAGTATACTTGTATTAGTCCTATTGATGTAATGGTGATATAAGGATAGTGTTGTAATCAGTCTCATGTTTATGTTCAAAGGAGTGATAAGGAGAATGTGTATGTATGAGTTAAAGATAGACTGATGTCATGAACCTTATGAAAAACTAAGCAGTCCTCAGTACTCATGTAAATCATCTTGGTCAGTAAAACATTAGGGGTTGGTGCTCCTTGAAGTAGGTTCTTCTAAACTAAGTGGTTAGTGAGGCATTGCGTGATTGGAGTGGGTGCTTCAATATTTGCTTGGGAGTGGGTACTCCTATACTTTTTACCAGTGTGGTATTTGTACTTGTCAGTGAGGCATTCAGCAGCTAGTGAGGCTATGTAATTGGTGATTTTCTTAATTAAGTCAGTGAGGTAGTTTAGAGTGGTTTTTCATCCCTATGAGGGTTTTCCACTCATGAAAAACTTGTGTTATGGTTCATGTTGTTTATCTTTATGTGTGTGCCCTAATAATGTTTATAATCATGCTTGTTCACATGTATTTGGTAAATCTTTGAAGTTTCTCTCATTCTCTACCTAGTAGATCAAAAAGTGCAAAAGGATTTAAAATTTTATACAACATTGATTCACCTCCCCTCTCAGTGTTGTCCTGTACTCTAACAAGTGGTATCAGAGCACAGGTTCCCTATAGAAGTCTAACCGGCTTGGGTAGGTCCTGATAGTGGAGTACCATGGGAAATTGTAAAAGAAATAGAGAAAAGAAAGAAGCCAAGCAAAAGGTTAAACAACAAACCTTAGTCAAGTCATGTGATGAGCTGTTACATGAGCCATCCTTGAAAATTGACACAAAGTGTGATGAAAGAAAAGATGACTTTGCTGTTGAGATTGATGATAAAGAAGGAGACCTCTTTATGGATGAAGATGGACAGGAGTTTGATGAAAATGATTGTGAAGTTGATTTAGAAGGTGAACTATTGTGTGCCTTAGATCAAATCAAGAAACTTAGAAAGGAGAACCAGAGATTAGAGTTGGAGCTTCAACAAGAAAAGGACTCTAAGGACAAAGTTGTTTCAGACCTTGAAGAGGCTAGAAATCTGATTATAGATTTAAGAAGTCAAGTAGATGAATCAGACAAATTGATTATCAGTCTGAAGACAGAGGTTGAGGAACCTAAGAGGATAGCTGATGTAACAAAGTCTGATTTGGAAGCTAAAATAGTTGAATGCCAAAAGCTTGAAAGAGAAATAGTCTCTTTATGGAAAGATCTTGAGGATATTAGGAAGCAGTTGGAAAATAATATGAAATTTGAAGAGAGCACAAGCAAGTTACATGAAATTTTGGGAAAACAAAAACACTATAAAGACACCACTAGATTAGGATATGAACAAGGGAAGTCTTCTAAAGTCAGAGAGACTCCTAAAAAGAAGATAGACTTAAGTTATCATGCTGCTGCTCCAAAAGATCAAAGAGGAAGGACAATCAAGTCTACAAGATCTCTATTGACTAGGCACTCAATGAGGTACAATTGTTCTTAATTTCATGGTTATTGTTATTGCTATCATGTTTATGGCCATAGAGCAAGAGATTGTACAATAAATTATAAAATTTATGAGAGACATGATCTTGTCAAGAATGTAAATAGGAGTTCTTATAATATGCCTAGAAGAAATTATCCTTTCTTTGGTCTAGACAACAACATCATATGTTATAAGTGCAACACTCCTGGGCATAAAGCATATTCTTGTAGAAATAGATTTATGAAACCACCTAGATATGTCAAGAAGACAAATACTTTGAGTAAAAGAAAGTTGCAGGAAACAAGGAGCAAGTGGAAAAGGAACCATCCCAAGAAGACAAGCATTCAGAAGGTTTGGAGAAGAAAGTAGAATCATGAGAAGGATGAGTATAAGCTTGTGCATACTACACAAGTGACATCTATAAGTACATAAAGAGAAGCATGAGGTAAGAGGGAGCAGGTTAATGTTTTATCCTTTAGCTCCTAGAGAAAGTTGAATGTTGAATGTTCACACTGTCTTATGATAGCATTTTTGCATGAAAAGCTTGAGTTAAATCACAATAAAGAAGTCAAAGATTTGATGTTATCAGTCTTTTAGTTAGTCCCTTTCAATGCATAGTAACAGTACTCAGGAATGAATGATAAGCTATACCTTCAAGACCATGGTTTAGTGGTATGCATAGTTGATATATTCATCTGGTATTATGGAGAGAATGTGCTATGTCAATGACATGATAGTCAGTATAACATAATCCACAACAAAGTTTGTGTAGTTTCAGTCAATAGTGATGTTTTCTCTCTTCAAGGAGTTCATAAGAGTTACCCATTTGACAAGTAAAAGGGTATAATAGTGTATAATTTGGAAGTTGTAGTCAAAAGTTAAAATTACAAATGCTCTCATGTAGAAGCATAGATAGGACACATGAGCTTTTCCTTAAAACATTCACATACATTCCTTATCATACAAGTGCTCTTTGCATTATCTCCAACTAACAAGTGAAGGTCTCAATGGTCTAGGCTAGTTTGAGTGTTGATTTCTCTTCTCTTGTGCTAGTTTAAGAGATGTTGATATGACAGAAGATTAGAACAGGTCTGTCAATATTAAAAAGAGTCTTGGAATAGGGTATGACATCCATCAAAGTTCAAAAGTGATAGTGCTTTATCAGTGTGTTTTTTGATTTTTTTACATTAGTGAAAGGACAACTATCTTGCTGCTAAGGACAGAGGTGATATGACTGGTACTACTTATTTTTGCTGATATATGATAGCGAAGAGTGTTTGACAAGAACAATCCTATCTGCTCTAATAGGAGTCATATGACAGTTACAGGATGTGATAGTATCAAAACTCAATTAGAATTTAGATATAATATGCATCTGTGATTAGTGATTGTGATTGATTGCCATGAAATGATCAAATCAGTGATTCCTATCACAGTGTCAGACTTTGTATTTCTGTGATATCATGCTCAATATCCATTGTACTATTCATTTTGTGTTTGGATCTTCATGTTCATAGATGTTGTTACATGGAGCAATCTAGAAGTCTTTGGTTGCTACAAATACTTTAGAGGTGTTTTGAGATCTTGGATTCATTATGTTGGTGTTTGGTTGATGATAATGATGATGTTATGTCATAATTGCTTGAGTTGATGACAAAGCTGATATCGTGCTTCAAGGTTTTAAATCGCTGTTCTTTGTCATTATAATATGACAAGCTTGACACAATTGAGTTGTGCTTCATAGAGTTATCATTACTTCTTTCACAGATTTATCATTACTTTATGATGGTTGAGTTGATCATCCTAATTTTGTACTGTGGTTGCTTCAGATTGTCAATGATGTCAAAGTGCTCATGATGTTGTTTGATATGATGTTATGTTGATGATGTTGATAGGACTTGCAGAGAAAGTGATCACCTTATAGATAAGATGAATTCATGTTCATGATGGTGTATCTATTAGGTTTCATCATCTCACAGGTTGGTTGATGGTGTATACTCATGTTGTTCACATTGAGGAATTTGTTGACTAACAGAGTTCATGTTGATGTTGCACAAGACAAACATGGTCATAGGTAAACTTCACAGGTTGATCCCAATGGATATATTGTCAGGGCCTCAAGACATGGTTGATGATGATCTTGTTGGGAGATTAGAAGGAATTGAGTTGTTTGAGTTGCTTCATCCATCTCAGAAGTTGTTATGGTACTGGAGCTGTTGGACTTCTCATATCAGGAGCGGGGGACCTCATTGATCAATTGAAGAGAGAATAACCAAAGTTGTGTTTGGAATGACCAAAAGTCTTTGTCAAGTAAAAAGGATGGACTTGATGGTGCACTAGACAGACCTCTGATGATTTGAGCCTTGGTGTTGACCTTAATGACATGGCAAATCAATCAATATTTTTTGTTGTTGTTGCAGCTGTTGATGGCAGAAGATAATGATTTTGAGGTTCTTGGTTGGTAGTACATTTAGTTCTGCTTCGCATTGACTTGACATTCTTGTTTTGGTTCTACAGTTGTTATGTAGTGGTTTTGTTAATGACAATGCCTTTTGATGGTAGTATGACAGCATGATAGTTAGTTTTGTAGATGACAAGTGTTGGTAGATCTTGTTGTAGAATTTTCTCATTGTCTCTCTAATGGCAGATGATTAGGATAGAACATTTTCATTAAATTTCCATGTGTGATGCTTCAAGAGGTCAGTGCTTGGGTTATAGCTATGATAGTGTTTGCTGGAGCAAAGCAGAATTGTTGTTTGTGAGATAGGAGTTCTTGTAGTGAGTTGTTCTTATAGTATTGATAGGATCTTGGATGTTGAGACTTTGTTTGAGGTACTCTTTTATGGCAGTTAGTAGTAGTGGTATCATGGATTTCTGATATGGCAGTGGAGTGATAGTGATGTCAATTTTTGCATATTCTTATTTAAGATAGGGGGAGATCCTATGTAATTTTATGTTAAAAAGGAGATAAGCATAATTCTTGTTTTGCTAATGCAATCACAAGGGTGTTTATGTTGGTATTTGTTGGTACAACCCTTAGTCAGATGGCATTGATGTTCTTACCTTTGACCTCATTAAGTCTTTGTGCCTAGTAATCAGAGGGAGCATGTCAACCTTTATCATTGAATGACAAAAAGGGGGAGTGGTTTAGGAGTCAATGTGGTTTTGCCATCAATGACAAAGGGGGAGATTGATAGAGATTTGTCATTGATGTCAAAGTGAGGTGCTTCAGAAGCCAAGAGTTCTTGGTGTTCATTCTTGTTCTTATGTGTTATGTCATGTTGATTTGAGTTTCCTATGCTTGATGTTGTTGGTTACTTACACACTTCAAGGATTGATAGGATGTCCTCATTGTGAGATGTGTTTGACATTGGGGATCATCATGCCATCAGGACATGTATGAAGTTGTTATCATTGATGTCAAAAGAAGATTGGAATCAGGTTGTGCATAGTAGTATTGTTGTACAGTGTCATTGATAACATGATTTAGTTGTATTGTTGTTTGTGCTCAAAGAAGTGATGTTGTGACTAGTAGTGGTGTTAATAGGACTTTGGCATTTGGCAATCAATCACACTGATCACATTTGTATGTTGATCCTTTGTTACCTTAATCATCATTGGATAACAAGGTCACTTGATTGATCAGGATGTTGAGTGGCACTTAGTCACATGATTCATCAGGATGTTGAGAGGTACTTAGTCACTGGATTGGTGTATCATGAGGTTTGAAGGTCACATGGTGTCAGCATGAGGATTGAAGGTCACAGAATGTGTTTCATTAGTGTTGAAGATCTTTGGGGTCATTATCCAGGTTTCATGTTCTCATGCAAGTTCCTTCAAGTATGAAAACCCTAAATGACTATGTCTGACCTAAAACACCAAGCCCTATTTGTTAAGGTTGCTCCTTGAGAAGGTATCTCTTAAGTCCTTTTAGATCTTGGATAAATTTAGGTTACTACTCTATTTAAGGTTTTGAGGTTCTTAACCTAATTCTCTAAGTCCACTCTTGAAGGCTTAAAAACATATGGTTGACTCTAAGTTACCCGTCATTACTATATGTGTCTTTTGTTTTTAATTTTACATTGACCTTTGATTATAAGTTGTTCTCTTAACTTCCACCTATTAAAGGGTTTCAAGTCATTAGTTGATGGCCCCAACTTTCTAGGGTTATCGGTAGATACTGGTCACTAAAGTCTTATGAGCGCCAAAAGAAATCTAATAGTAGAGAATAAAAGGCAGAATGACGTGAAGAAGAAATCAGATGGTTTCCTTTTAAAATCTTTTTGAAGCTCAATGGTTAGTCTTTGCCGATAAAAAATGACGTGCAAAGTTTTTTATAAGGCAGAGTTCAGTCTTTTGAAGGTTCTTTATGAACTAGGAGGGCCAGAACATTTGATATCTCTCTCAGTATGACAACTCTGTGTATACTAGATGATGATATGTAATATAGAGAACTATATATATACATCTGTGTGTAGATTGTAATGATTGCAGGTGTACACTGTGGTTTTGATGGCTCAAAGTTAAAGTATGCTTTCAAATGTATCAAAGAGGGTTTTAACAAGAAGATATGAAATTAAAGTAGGAGGGGATTGTGAGTGTGGGATTTTAATTATGAAAGGAATATTAATGTGATTTTGTTTGCAAGAAATATTGAAGCTTGAAATTGTATTTTGTTTTATAAATCATTAAGAAGTTTCATTGTATGTATGTTTGAAGGATGTGTTGATTGGATGGAGATATAAGATGTTGAAGTGGTTTGTAGAGGATAATATGTCTCAGTTGTGAAAGTTCTAATTTTGTTATGAGTCATAATGAGAAGTAATGAGTCATTAAGTATACTTGTATTAGTCCTATTGATGTAATGGTGATATAAGGATAGTGTTGTAATCAGTCTCATGTTTATGTTCAAAGGAGTGATAAGGAGAATGTGTATGTATGAGTTAAAGATAGATTGATGTCATGAAGCTTATGGAAAACTAAGCAGTCCTCAGTACTCTTGTAAATCATCTTGGTCAGTAAAACATTAGGGGTTGGTGCTCCTTGAGTAGGTACTTCTAAACTAAGTGGTTAGTGAGGCCTTGTGTGATTGGAGTGGGTGCTTCAATATTTGTTTGGGAGTGGGTACTCCTATACTTTTTACCAGTGAGGTATTTGTACTTGTCAGTGAGGCATTCATCAGCTAGTGAGGATATGTAATTGGTGATTTTCTTGATTAAGTCAGTGAGGTAGTTTACAGTGGGTTTTCATCTCTATGAGGGTTTTCCACTCATGAAAAACTTGTGTTATGGTTCATGTTGTTTATCTTAATGTGTGTGCCCTAATAATGTTTATAATCATGCTTGTTCACATGTATTTGGTAAATCTTTGAAGTTTCTCTCATTCTCTACCTAGTAGATCAAAAAGTGCAAAAGGTTTTAAAAGTTTATACAACACTGATTCACCCCCCCTCTCAGTGTTCTCCTATACTCCAACAATTCCATCCTATTAAATGTTCATGAAGAGAAAACTGTGAAGGCGTTGTGGAAGAAACTTGGTGATGTTTATCTAGCTAAGTCCCTGGTAAACAAGTTATTCCTATGGAAGAAGCTATATTCTCTGAGGATGGAAGATGGAGGATCTGTTGTTGATCACATGGATGCCTTTAATATGTTAGTTGCACAATTGACTTCCGTTGGTGTGAAGATGGAGGAGGAGGACCGTTGTATGACCTTGCTTTGTTCTTTACCAGATTCATGGGATCATCTTGTAATGGCCATCGGAAGCACTACAACCACTTCCAAGATGGATGAGGTAGTGTCTTTGCTATTATCTGAAGAGATGTGAAGAAAGTCATCGAAGTCAGCCAAAGAGGCTCTTGTGGTTCATGGAAGACCCAAGAAGAAAGGGAAAAAGAAGGATAATAAAGCTGAGAAGGGTAGATCTAAATACTATGGTAGATCCAAATCTCTTGGAAAGTCCAAGGCACTATGTTGTAACTGTAGAAAAACTAGGCATTTCTGAAAGGAATGCAAAGAGGAGAAAAAGAAAAAGAAGAAGAATGTCCCATATTGAGATTCTGACAAGTCACAAAATGATGGTGATGCTTTCATTGCAGCCTTAGCCACCCATGCTTCTGATGATATGTCACTGATTGATTCTGGTGCCTCTTTCCACATGACCTCACATCGAGACTGGTTTATAAAGTATGAAGAGCTCGATGGTGGAAGAGTACCTAGGTGATGACTCTCATCTAAAGATAGTTGGCTGTGGAAGAGTCACAATCTGATTCCCTAAGGGATGAGTGAAGGGGATCTCTAGGGTTATGTACATCCCAGGCTTGGCACAAAACTTGCTTTCTGTAAGTAAGTTGAATGATGTAGGTGTGCAGGTTGTCTTCTCAAAATAAGGATGCAAGATGACTAGAGGAGCTATGGTGCTTACGAAGGGTACTCGAAGAGGTACTCTGTTTTAGCTGGAGTCATGCATTTTACAATGCAATAGTTCTTTTGACTTGAGGAAAATAGCTACAGTCACTTCATCCCCACCATTAGAACTAGAAACTAAAAGATCTATTGTATCAACTTCTAATTGTAGTGCATTTTGGGTACCTAAGGTTGCTCATGCTTTGGAAGTTAAACTTCCTGTTGATAAGACAATGTTATGGCATAAGAGACTTGGCCACATTGGTGAGAAGGGTCTTAGAACCCTGAAAAATAAAAACCTTGTTGAGGGGTTAGATGATTGTAATCTCGATTTTAACTTTTGTGAACATTGTATATATGGAAAGATAAACTGTGTTCAATTTTACTCAAGTTCTCATAAGTCTTCTGGTGTATTAGATCTTATTCATTCTGATGTGTTTGGTCCAGTTAATGTTCCTTCAATCTCTAAATCTATATATTTTTTATATTTCATAGATGATTACAATAGGACATGGATTTATTTTCTTATAAGAAAATATGAAGTCTTTAGTCAGTTCAAAGAGTTTAAAGATTTTGTTGAGAATCAGACTAGTAAAAAGATTAAGTGTTTGAGAACTGACAATAGTGGTAAGTTCTGTTCCACAAAATTTGATGAGTTCTATTCCATAGAATTTGATAAGTTCTTTAAAGAACATGGGATTGAAAGACATAAGACAACCCCATACACCTCGTAGCAAAATGGAGTTGCAAAGAGGATGAACATGACACTAATGGAGAAAGGTAGGAGTATGCTTAGTGGAGCTGGCCTTGAATATAAGTTTTGGGCTAAAGCTGTTGCCACTACTTGCTACCTGGTAAACAAGTCTCCTACATTAGCTCTTGTTGGTAAGACACCTATCGAGGTGTGGTCTGGTAAGAAGCCTTCAATAAGACATCTTCGTGTTTTTGATTGTGAGGCATATGCTCATGTGCCTAGGGAGAAGAGGTCAAAATTGGAGAACAAGGCTGTTAAGTGTATCTTCATTGGCTATGGTTTCTGTGTGAAAGGATACAATCTTTGGGATCCTATGTATGAAAAAGTGTTGTATAGAAGAAGTGTTATTTTTAGAGAGCTAACACCTTCCACTGTTCTACAGCCAGAAGATAAAGAAAAGAAAGAGGATGCGGTTTAGTTTCCCACTACCCTTGAGAAGACTGAATTGACAGACCCTGTGAGACCTAATGATGAGGAGAGCTCTAGTATCTCTGAAAGATCAGAAGAAGAAGTAAAACCTCAAAAGAAACACAGGCTATACATTGCTTATACATGAAATAGAAAGCAACCTGAGAGGTTTGGTTATACATTGCTTGATTCTAGTTGTGCTTTTGCTTTGCTTACTAATGCTGATGAGCCTAGAACTGTGACAAAGGCTATGAGCATGAAAGATGCAGGGTCCTGTAAGGAGGCCATGGAAGATGAGATGGCTTCTTTTGAAAATAATAAAACTTGGGACTTGGTGCCTTTGCCTGATGGATGGAAACCTGTTGGATGCAAATGGGTGTTGAAGAAGAAATTTGGTGCAAATGGCAGTGTTGAGAAGTATAAGGCCAGATTGATTGCGAAGGGGTACTCACAAGTGGAGGGAATTGATTATGGCAAAAATTTCTCTCCCGTTGCAAAGCTCACATCTATTCGACTCCTGTTATCTCTTGCAGTAGCTTATGATTTAGAAGTGGAGCAGATGGATGTGAAGACATCATTCCTTCATGGTGACTTGGAGGAAGAGATTTATATGTCATAGCCAGAGCATTACATAGAAAAAAGGTAAAGAAAATTTGGTTTGCAAGTTAAAGAAGTCTTTGTATGTTTTGAAGCAATCTCCTAGGATGTGGTACATGAAATTTGATTCCTTTGTGTTGTCGATTGGATTTCTGAGGTTGAAATCAAATCATTGTGTGTATTACAAATTTGACAATGATCACATTCTCATTATTGCATATTATATGTTGATGATATGTTGTTAATTAGGAATTGTAAGAATATGATTTTTGATTTGAAGTCTCAGATGTCAGCACCATTTGAGATGAAAAACTTAGGGGCAACTAGGTACATTCTAGGAATGGAAATCAGAAGAGACAGAGCAAACATAAAACTTTGGTTAAGCCAGAGTAAGTATGTGAAGACTGTGTTGGATAGATTCAGCATGGTAGATTGTAGACCATTGACTGTTCCTGTTTCTTTGGGGACAAAGTTATCTGTTAATAATTGTCTAAAGTCTCCTTTCGAGATGGAGGATATGAGTAGAGTACCTTATGCTAGTGCTGTTGGCAGTTTGATGTATAATGTGGTCTGTACAAGACCAGACATTGCCCAAGCAGTGGGAGTCCTTAGTTGATTTATGGCTAATCCTAGACGGGTACACTGGGATGCAATAAAGTGAGTGTTTAGATATTTACAGGGTACTTTCGAGTATTCCCTATGTTATCATGGTCATCCTATAGGACATCTGCATTCTGTATGTTTTGTGGATTTGTGGTTTCTATTTTCCTTAGTCAGTTTATGGCTAATCCTGGATGGGTACACTGGGATGCAGTAAAGCAAGTATTCATATATTTGTAGGGTACTTCTAAGTATTCCCTATGTTATCATGGTCATCCTACAGGACCTCCACATTTTGTATATATTCATGGATTTGTCGATTCTGATTGGGCAGGTGACATTGACAACAGGAGATCCACTAGTGCTTATGTGTTTACTATGTTTGGTGGTGCAACTAGTTGGATGAGTAAGCGGAAACCTATGGTCGCTTTGTCCATGAAAAAAGCTTAGTTTATGGTAGCTACTCATGCTTTTAAGTAATCCATTTGGCTTAAGAGGTTGTGTTCAGATATTGGTGTTGATGCAGGATAAATTACTATCTGTTGTGACAGTCAGAGTGTGATTTGATTAGCAAAGAATCCAACTTTCCATGCCAGAACAAAGCATATTGATGTACAGTTTCATTTCATGCGAGACATGGTAGAGGATGGGAAGGTGATATTGGAGAAAGTAGACACTTTGAAGAATGTTACAGAGGCATTGATGAAACCAGTGGGCACAGAGAAGTTCAGATGGTGTTCGGAGTCTATGGGCCTCTTGGCCCCTAGCAATTAAATCTTGTCATTTCCTTTGGCTCTTGCAAGGTGTTCAACAAGTGGGAGAATGTTGGGAATTAAGGTATCTCAACCTTTGCAAATTCCTAGCATTATTTATTTAATTGTATATTTATTTATTGCCTAATATTATATTTACTTGAACATTCAGTTTGGTCAGTTAGTTGAGGTGGCATGGTGACATGTCATCTTACTTGGAATGTGACTTGGATGGTCAAGCCAAACCTACATGGATTTGGGTGTCCCATTTGAGGTGGCACTATTATGCCATGTGTCGGCATCTTGTGGTATGTGGAAGAGGATATTCCATATGACAGAATCTACACGCATAAGAGCCAAGTTTGGAGATTCCTATGACAAGTGGTGACAAGTGTCGGTGATTATATTTGCATGAGGGAAAGACATCTTTGGGTGCCCAAGTTGGGCTATGACATGTTGTAAGAGGAATTTACTATATTTGGTCTTGTATGATGGATTCTCTTACAACATTTAAGGTTGTTATGTTGGGAAAATCTATGACAACTGTAAGATGCATAAGAGTATTTGTCATAGTCTATTTTTAGCCTTGGAGCACTCCTGTTGGGAAAGTCAAATCTGCCATGTATGACAGATGTAAGGGATGTATTTTCAGCTTGGACAAGTGTCCTTTGATGTGGGAAAATGGCCATGTGGCCAAGGTGGACGCCTATCCCAAGAAGCTTCCAGAATATGCCTTGTATTTCTATAAAATGCATTGTTTTGGAGTTGTAATTGCATAGTGTTTTTACAGGTACTGTTATGCTGCTGGAATAAATCTAGATTTGACATTTTAAGACTCTTGGAAGAACTTGCATTGCAAGTGTATTGTAAACTATTATTGTTTCATATAATACATTGTGCAGGTTTTAGAGTGTGGGGTTTTTCACCTGAAAAGGTTTTCCCCACGATACATCTTGTGTCTATTTCTAACTGTCTACATTCTTGTATTGTGTTTGCTACTATAATATCTTTGATATAAGTTTAATATTTCTGCAATTGTAAGGGTTAAAATGAATTTGCATACCTCTACCCTTATTAGATTAGTTTAGGAAGTGATTTCCGCACACCTAGCTTCCTTTCAAGTTGTCTTGTGCCTTCAACATAAATTAGCAAATTGAAAACTCAAATAGAAGAAGAAAAAGGATGTGGAGTTAACCTTAAGAAGGTAGAAGAAGTGATCTCTGATTTGAAAGTCAAAATTGAAGAAGGCAAGAGGATTGAAGATTGCTTAAATACCAAGATCAATGAGAAAGTTGTTGAATGTTCAAAACTTGAGGATGAAGTTGTCACTCTGAGAAAAGAACTGGAAAAAGCAAAATAACAAATTGATAAAGGTTTAATACTGAAAGGAGGTTTTGAGATTCTTGATGAGTTGATTAACTCTCAAAAACCATTTAAAGAAAAATATGGTCTTAGTTTTGAAAAAGGGAAAAGTCCTATAACTAGTGAACCTACAAACTTATATGATAACTTTAGAACTGAAGAAAAGTCTGAAACAAAGGAAGAAAAAGCTTGCACTAAAGATCCTAAGAAGAATACCTCTGGAGATACAAAAGAAGATGAACTCATTCCTGTCCAGAGACAAAGAAAGACTAACAAGAAGAAGAACTTTAGAAAGTCTGCTCCTAAATAAACTGATCCTACCAGGTACCCTCAAGCTTTAAATGGTAATTGCTATGCTTGTAATAAGCTTGGTCACAAGCCTGTTGAATGTAGAAGCAAGATAAATCAAAATTTATTTAGGCCTCCAAGGTACAATGTTGTGAACTCAGAAGTACAGTGATAAGGAATAGTTTCATGCATAAGAATTATGCTATGACTTTTTGATGTAGAGTGCCAACAGAAACATGTAAAGAAATGTCTATTTCTTCACTATCGGCAAGAGACTTCCAACATCTCATCGAATTGTCCTAACTTTATTTTTATCGGTTTGACTTACCTTGTCGGCCTACGCACATTTTTCTCCCCGATGGTTTCGCTCTCACCAAAACCGCTACGCACATCGGCTAGACTCATGACTATCAATTTACTTCTTAATTTTCACACCGACCATTATCCTCTCCCCGGTGATCGCGACTCCCATGACTTAACCTCAATGGTTAATCACCTCCGTCAGCCAGACTCCTCACTTCAGTCAGACTCCGGTCCTTTGTTCTGATGGCTCACCTCATTCCGATGAGCTTTGACCCGTCGGGTAGACTCTCCTCTTTGGCCAGACTTCAGTCGGGTATTCTGATGGTTCACCTCACTCTGATGAACCTTGACCCATTGGGGAGACTCCACCTTTTGGCTAGACTTTCCTCGCATCCATTGATGGTGTTCTCTCGCTTATATCTTTTTAGAGCACTAGTCACATATGATCAGTGGGGTCCAGGTTCCTCCGTCTTCGATCAAAAAGGTTGTATGTGTCTCCGACACTATACAACGTGGTTTGTATTAAAACAAATGTATCCTCGGCCAGACAGAGTTCGTTTGTCACCGATGCCTACTCATCAGGTAGAAATTGTTTATCGGAAGGTCTTCAAAAAGCTATCTCGACACTCTGTGTTACACTGATGGACTCCACAGTACTCTGTGACAACCCGGTACCAAAAACCCTTCGACAGAACAATGGATTTGTGTTGTGTGGTTACACAACACGTCCCATTTTGACTTAACAAAATAGGGACCCAACTTTTTTGGCTTGTTTTGTGCTTTCTGGCGGTTTGGTAAAAGTAAGTCATGTAGATCATCATGCACGAGGAGGCTGGGTAAGTCATCATCATGAGGTCAGTTTGTCAAAGTTCATATTCTGTTCCAATAACCTCATATTTAGAAAGAGCATCAAATTTCATGCAGGTTTGCCTTTTGTATCACCCTAATTTTCGTTAAGGTTAGAAAGTTGTGAATGGTCAAAGTTTGAGTTAAACCTGATATTTCTAGGGGGGAGGATCATATTTCGTAATATTCGTCATATTACAGAAGATCACCCCAATCTAATTTATCACCCGATAAATCATACAGCCCAAATATCTGGATGTCAATTTTAGGTGATAGTAGCCTTTACCCGTCAATAGCCTTATACGTTTCGCGAGGATCATATTTTTCAATGTAACCTGATATTTCTTAATATCCTCTTGCCGCTAAATATCCCCCTAAGCCAATATCCTGATGATGTCATTCAAATTTGATAAACGAAGAAACGATATAATGATGACGTAATCATCATTTTTACCTCTCGGGGGCATATTTCTTGAACATGATCCTGCTCGTATAACATGACGATGACATCATGATGCCTTGCCGATACAATGAGTTATTATCTGGATGACATCATCCTGATATTCTGAAAAGGAAGCATAAGTTTATCTGGTCATCATCATCTTTGAAACATCACCCGATGTATCGAAATATCCTCCTGATGTGCTAAACATAACCAAAGGGTGAGTTGATCACCCGATCTTGTCACGATAGTTTTTCCTCTCGAAGAGGATGATCACATTAAACTTGAGATGATATTTGCAAATATCATATTGTTATTTGAATATCATCCTCTCATACGAATATCACCCCGCTCCCGTTGCCACCATTAATATTTAATGTGCGCAGACATGGTAGGTAGTTCCCGCCGACCCCAAAGCCCGATGAAACAGCTGGTGAAATCTTGACTTTCCACGCAGAAAATTAATGAATAAAATCCAATCTGTTAGGGTTTGCCCTAATTTCACCCTAAGCGCATGGTTAAAAGGTGAATTCACCATCATTTCAATTCTTACCTTGTGATAAAATTGTTTTTACAAAGCACAAGCTTCCATATCCTCATACAGGTGATAGTCAGACGAACCGAGCTTATAAATGAGAGGAAGTGCGTGATCATAAGCAAAATTAAGAGCACTTTCAGAAGTCCACTGGTATAAAGGAAATTTGCATATCCAGGTAAGTAAATGAAACTCTCATCATGTTGTTTCTGTAATAGTCAGGTATGGTGTTGTTAATCTGAAGTCCTAGTTTATGCACCCCCATGATAAGTTGATGTTGAATAAATACAATAGGCATGATGGTTAGTAGAGATAATTGTTATCTACATGCATGTGAGTATCCATTGTAAGATAGGATTTTGTTAATTGCAGGCATCCATGGCTAATAAGAGATTGGCTAAGTGTGAGGCTGAATTCAGTAAGCCCATGTTTTCATCTCAGAGGGGCGTCCTGTTCAACTATGGCGCAATTATAGATACCCATCAGAGGAATACTAATTTGGAAGCCTGGTCAGCTAGGCTGAATGATGAGAAGAACAAAAGTCCTGTGCTAGATGCCGTATTCATGTCCGGAATGTGGAATGCCGCCGGTTTCCCGTACTCCATGGAGTCTCTGAAGTTGGTCATTGAGTGTGCCCGGAACTACAACCTAGAGACCCGGCAGGTGATGAAGCATGGAAGGATATATGCAGACCTATCCATCAAGGGTCTCTTCCAGACATTTGGACTACCATTGGGCAGGAAGGTCAACAGTGTGGACCTGAAGAAATCAGAGAAAGAGTATGAAAATAACAAGAAACAAGCCAGGAAAAACATGTATCAATGCAGGGCTGAGAACAACACATATCCTGTAGCTGCCAAACTTTTGGTACACTTATTCAAATATGATTTTAGTGATGAGTACCAATACATGATTGCACTATTGAGTAGAGTCACAGGCCAGCCTGATGCTGGTAGTTTTAAAGACTAGATGTATGGTGTGATCATGATGTGCATATAGTTAGACATCAAGCCATTGTGGGGCCAACTAATAAGTGATGCTCTGCATGAACAACTGATGAACCTAGGAGGTTCAAATTGTGCTTTCTATCTGACATCATACATTGTCTACTCTTGTGCTTACAAAGGCACATTTGATGTACTGGTTACAGATGGTAAAGTCACATGCACAATTAATGCTGTGCATATTTGGGATCATCATCCCCAGCTGCAAAGAGCCAATCACTTCAAAGATTACAAATTGGTAAATGATGCATTCTGTATGCATCTGGTCAGAACCATGGAGGAGGATAGAACAAAACGATTGAGAATGGAGGCTCAAGAGATAATCTACAGGCATGGAGCCTGGTAAATACAATTTGCCACATTTTCCTACATGAGGATTGAGGGTTTTGAAGGAAATCCCCTCATGCTGCCGAGGTATCCCACTGATGCAGTGATACTGATGGAATTTATAAGGTAGAGCTCCACAATGTTGAAAACATATAAGGATGCCCGGAAGCTACTGCCAATTTTGTTTCCAGTCACCATTGGCTGGTACATGTGACCCGATTTAGAGAACATCAATAAGGTGATGGTCACCTTGAATAAAATGAAGTTGCAGCCTTTTCCACTGATAAGACCATATGATCCTTATGGCAGGATGTAGAAAATAATAGGAAAGCCTATTCACCAGAGGCACCTAGAAGACTACTGGGCTGACTGTGAAGATGAAGCAGAAGCAAGGAGAAGAAGTTATCAAAGGCTAACACTGAATCAAATCATAACCTTTGACTACATCCCCATCCCTCAACAATTGAAGAAGGATGATGGCAGGATAATTGCAGATGAGTATGAGGAGAAGAAGATATATAATGATACCATCTCTGCACCTGACCTCACCATACAAGAGGACATATCCTTGGACCCCTTCATTGCCAGGATGATACAGCTAACCCAAGCTTGGGTTGATGAATAGATAGAGGCTTTGAAGAAGAAAGGTGTTGCCATTACTGTGGACAACAAAAAGAAGGGGCAAGATATTCCTGACGGGGAGTATGATGACTTCATAAATGAGAAAAGAAAGTCTAAGGGAGATAGACTCCCTCCACAACAACCGTAGAGCAAAAGACCCCCAAGGGGCAAGAAAATAGATAATGAACCCAAAGGGGTTATTATTGAACGGGCAGTGTTCATAGCTGAAGAAGTAGTAGCATTAGGATTAGGATCAGGATCCGCATCACCTCCATGGACAAGAAAACAAAAGTCCAAGAAAGGAGAGAGAGCAGAGGCTGGAATTACTGAGACCCAAGAAGAGGGTCAATCCTCAAGAAAACCAGATGAAGAGGATATCCCCATGGAGGAAGAGCTTGAGGAAGAAGAGGCTCCCTTGTTATTCAAAAGGAAGAGAAGAGATCCACAGGTGGTGGTGTCTACCCCACCAAAGAGACCAAGAACCTCCATGAGAGGTGAAATAAGATAATTCCCTACATTGTTACAAGGGGCAGGTAGTGAAGTGCATAGGGAACTTTAGCACAATGTTCCACTTCCTACCATCGTCAAGTTCAAGACTGAGCTTGCAGAGGACCAGATGAAAGAGACCTCCCAGGCACATGCAGAAGGTCACATCTCGCTGGAGGAGACAATAATTTGTCCGATGATGAAGTTGTGAAGGAAGTGGCTTCACAAAAGATGGAAACCCTTGCTGCAGGTACACACATGACCCCTCACAAGACTCCACCAGTTGAAACTATACTGGAGGAGATAAAGCAAGTGGAAACAAAAAAGGAAAAAAGCCTAGAGAGGATAGCCCAAGAAATGGGGCTAGATACATTAATTGCACAGGTGACAAGTCCTGTAGTGGTAGACTTGACAGAGAAACAGGATGTGAATCCTGAACATCCAGCAGGATCACCTGATAAAGGGCAACCTGTAGAAGAAGTGAAGATGGCAGAATCAAAGGGCCATATTTCAGAGATAAGTCAATAGGATACATCAGCAGAGCCTACTATAGTAGAAGTTCAAGAAAAGAAGGCTGATAAGGAAGAGGTAATGAAAGATCCTGTTGCTACAGTTCAAGAAATAAGTATTATAGGTGTAGAACAAATTGTGGTTCCAGAACCAGCACGAGCACTTAAGGAGACTTCCCAAGTATCCACTACTGTGAATGTTCCTCAGCAAGAGGAAAAGTTGAAAGTGGATGAGGTGATAACAGAAAAGGATCATGATCATCATGATCAACATATAGATACATCACAAGATCCTCCACTTCAGGAAGATGCTCCTCTGGAGAAAGAAGTTCCTCAACAGGAGGATGTGCCATAGGATCAACATCAAAGCAAACATCATGAAGATGACCTAAGGAAATCACCTTCTCCATCACATCTGCTAACAGAAACAGGAGATAAAGGTGAACATCATGATGATGCAGAGAAACATGATCAGGTACCTCCGTGGTTGGAGGAGGTAAATACAGAGGTAGAATTTGAAATTCAAGAATTTGATGTATCTACCTTATTCTCTGAGAATATAATAAAACCTAAGAGGAAGGCCAGAATGACTTCGGCCATTAAGAGGGATCCAACAACTGCGAGAAGGACTGCACAAATTACAGTACCTATTGTAGAGAAAGAAAAAGGTAAAATTACCTTAGATGAGTTTCAGTTCAGCATAGTGGACTTAGGATTTGCCAATGAAGACCAAGAGGGTCAAGAAGGCAAAGATATTATTGATTCTTTAATTGAGAAGGTGAAAAGAGAGAAAGAGAAAAATAAGCAACACAAAGAGCACATTGCTCAGTTGCATGGCTACATAGTAGGGCTGACTAATACTGAAGGTACTTCAACTGAACATGCAGTCTCATTGACTGCTATTTCTCAAGTGGATGTGAATAAATTAGATCTCATGAAAGATGAGGCATCTGTACTAAGGAAATGGATGTTATCCACATTGGATAATGCAGAGGAAGTGGTAAAGGGCTCTTTGAAGAGGTGGAATACTCTCAGTGACTCCAGGTCAAGAGTAGATAAATTACAGATGCAGACAGGCAAAAGGTCTTACAAATTAGAAAAGATATTAGACATCCTAGGAGAAATAAGGAGGATAAATCCTCAGTTGCTTATCAACAAACAGCTACTGAATAGTAATACTGCCTTGTTGGTTGATATATGGTATAAGGACATTCAATTTGAATGTGGAGTACTTAGAAGATGCAATAATAAACTGAGAGATATCAACATGAAGTTGCATGATTTAATGTCTGTTGAGGTAGAAATGTTGGAAACACTGGAAGGAAAAGTGGAAGGGAAAGTAGAAAATCAAGATGAAGAGTTTGCCATCAAAGCTTTACACGACAACTTCCAATCAGTAGCTGATGATCCACTTGTTCACTTGACAGAAGAAGTCATAGATAAAATAATGAGAATCAAAGTCAAGATGGAAATTACAATGAGACGCTGCAAAACAGGAAAGACAAACTAGACAGCAGTAGACACAAATACGAGGCACACAAGCATGCCATCATCAAAGCAAAGACTCCGGATGGTGGAGAAATAGATAAAATTGTGCAGTTATATGAGCAGATCCAAAGCAGCATGCAGCCTCATATGCGAGGTCATCATCATCATCATGATGAAAGTTCAGGAAGTGATGCACTTGGTGAAGAAGCACATGATTCTGATAAGGTAGATGATGATGCATTGTAGAGTAAATATCAGCATCTGATACTTAGTAAAGATAAGTTTTTTTAGATGGTTGCCAGCTGGCAACTTGTGCCATTTTGTAAGGTTGACATAGTCAAAGGAAATATAGACCATGGATACACATAGATAAATCAAGATCGTTGATCTTTTTGTAACGGATTCCTCACCTTATTCTATAAAAGGTGCAGGAATGCGTCTTTTCTAATATTTGAAAATTAATTGAAATCTGTCTGCTAAAATATTCAGGGCTCATTTCAAAGCTTTTTTTATACATCTATATCTTTGCATACTTAATGAATGAGAAGACTTGTTTGATTACAATTCATAGTAAATCTTGAGTAATTAGTGTGTGAATTCTGGATATATGCTGTGATCTACTGCGCCCCTTGGAGTGCATGTCTACTTGCATATGTTGTTTTTCATACAAATTCCTTTGAAGTTAGCATCAACTGTATCTAGCTGTGGAATGTCCTGGTGAACATATGGTTTGGTTTTCTTCTCTTCATGACTGTATCTGATGTGCATGTGGTTCAAAAGCTAAAGGTTCAACATTAATTTGAAGCATTTCTTTCAATTTGTTTGAATTTCAGAGCATTTCAACATCATAATTGCAAATAATTGATAATCTCAAGCAAATATTGCAAATATGTGGACATCTTGTAGATAATTGAAAATATTTAGCATATTTGAAACTAAAGCATGCATTATTGATGAATCTCATGCAAATATTTGAATATAATTGTATCATTTAATCAAACTACTATATAAAATGACCTCTCTGTGAAGAATCTTTGCAAAAACAGTGTCATGATGAAGAACTTCATGTAAGGCTCCAAAATAGAAACAACAACACTCATCAACCTCTGAGTAACGTCAGACGATTAAGACCTAATCACCAGAGACTTGGGATCATGAATTCTTTGAATTCATCGTATCTTTCAAGATGAATAAATGTTAATGTGTACTTTTATTCTATGTTTGTTTGTGACTAACATCATGACCAACATAAATTGGTGCTAGAAGGAGGGCCTTATCTGAAAGAAGATGCTCATCATCATTATTTTTAGGTTTGATGATGCAAAAGGTTAGGTAACCCCAGTGCATTCATGAATCTCAAATATTACTTAAATCTTTACTGTAGCAAACTTGTAAATGCTCATTCTGTGTAAAGATTTCTAGATCGGTCATAAATATTGCAAGCTTTACAGTAGATCATCATGAATTCACAAACATCACCCAATGTTAAGTTAATCCATTCAAGCTTTGAAGAGTTTTGCCTTAGAAGCCTGATATCTTGTGGTAAGGGTCATCATACCTTGTTATCACCTTATATTTGCACTATCTTTGCAAATATTTCGTAAATATCCAATCAGTTCAGTCATCCGACCGTAAATATCACCTTAGCTGGTGAAATCCAGCCAATATTTGAAAAGTTCCAGCCAATTTGCCTTAAAATTGAAAAATCCTAGCTCACAGGATAAATACCAGGTCTAGGCTTAGTGGAATCTTTGAAGAATTACCTGTTAGAGGGTTCAAACCTAGGACTGTGGACATCCATCACACTCCAGTGTCTAGTGCATTAGGAGCTTCACCAGAACCTCCTCTAGTTACTCCTGTTGGTTTGTAAATACCTTCTGGGATAACTATGAGACCTCCTGTCCAACCTCAACCCCAGGTTCAGCCTCAGCCAGTTATACCACAGGCTCAACCTCCTCCAGTTGCAATGTCTTTCTTTGTAGCAGAGTCACCTTTGACTTTCAATGCGTATCATGAGTTACCAAAGAATTTGGATAAGCTTTGTCCAAAATATCATCCTTATCAGGATGCTGATGATCATATCAGAACCTTTAAAGAAGCTTGCTGTAGGGCAAGAATAGAACATCAAGATGTTGTATGCAGATTATTTCCTTTTTCCTTAGGGGAAGAGGCTTATAATTAGTTTATTAGTCTTGGTCAGGGTTCTGTTGGTTCATGGGCTGTCCTAGAGAAAGCTTTTACTGATAGGTTCAAGGTACCAATAGATCCTTCAATGAACTATCACTTATTTGCAACTATCAAGAGGTTTGAAGGTGAACCTATTGCCAACTTTAATGCTAGGTTCCAGAAAATGTTGTCCAAGTTAGTTACTCCTTTTGTAGTAGGAGATGCTACTACTAGGAGTATCTATTACTCATCTCTGGATCCATTAACTTCCATATTCATCAGGAGAACACATCCTAAGATCACTACCTTGACAGAGGCTTTTCAAGAAGCTATCAAGGTGAATCAGCAATTAGTTCCTGCTCCAACACCAAATGTTGCACTTCCTACATTGCCTAGCATGTATCCAACTTATCCTCCTGCATATCCTGCACAGTAATATCCTAATGGAGCAATGATATCTCCACCAGTCATGCCTACACCTTTGCAAGTACCTCCATTACGTATCATGCCACCTCCTAATGGGAATGGCCAAACTCCACAATATCCTACACAAACTTAGACACCTCAGGGTGCTGATCTGTCTAACAATAACCACGGATCCTCTTTCTTCAAGCCTCAAACTAAGAATGTAGTAGCCAAAGTTTAAGAAGAGAAGGAAGAAATCAAAGAAATCTCTACTCAATTAAGAAAACTCACTATAGAGGTGACACATTTGAGAAATCAGAATTTCTATTCTCAGCCTAACCAAAACAGAAGTTATTCTAATGACAGACCAAATTATCCTGACAGAGGATATAATAACAACAGTAATTTCAATAATAGTGGTGGAAATAACAATAATAATCCTCCCAGACAGCCTAGAGTATGGAACTCCAGGCCAAATAATTGTTCATTACCATCACCCTTAGATAATTAGCCACCTGGTGAAGCCAAACAGACTACTAGAGTCAATCTTGCTGAAGCAGCCCTCACCAACTGGTGCAGGATACACAACACAAATGCTCATGCAGAGTTAGACTGTCCACAATTTAGAATTGCTGCTATCATTTTCCAGACAGAAGTATCTAATACTTCTGGAAATCCACCTCAGGTAGAGGGAAATGAACTTGTTCCTTGTGGATATGACTCTGCATTTGTATTGGAGAGCTATACTGATCATCATCATCAGTAGGATGTGCCCACCCACCGGCATTGTTCACAAGTATGTGAAGAATCTGCTTTAGTCTTCGAGTCAAATTATGTCTTCCCCTTTGAAGATGAAAATGAACCATCCACTAAATATGAAGAGGTGCATGCATACCAGCAACAATATCCTAGCAAGCATAACTATAACTTGAGAAGTGGTTCCAACATACCTATTGGTCCATTGACATCATCTCTACCTCCAAATAATTTCAACACACCTCTTGATCCCAAAGCTAGCAATAATCTAGGATTTCCCAAGGTAAATGCACAATAGCTATCACCATAGAATACAACATCAAAAGCTGTTGCCTTACCTCAAGAGTCTGATAAACTTGTCACATACTTGGCTGATGAGATGAAAAAGATAAAGATCAGCCTGTCTTTGTCAGAATTGTTGAAAACTCCCGCAATTAAGAAAGCTTTTATGAAGTCACTAGATGATCCTACTCCTAAAGAGGATACTCATTCTCCAGGTCATCTTAGCAATAAAGATCATGCTGCTAGAGATAATAATATCAAGCCTAAGGTGCCAGCTACTGTCCAAGCTGCAGAAACCTCACATATGACATTATATAGAGATAAGAGTGAGTCACCACCTTTCCTTCTTACCATAAGGATATTTGGAAAGAATATACACAATTGTCTGGTGGATTCAGGTGCCTCTACCAATGTGATGCCTTTGTCCATATGCAATGCATTAGGACTACATCCTGCTAAATCCCTAAAGAAGGTGACACAGTTAGATAATACAGAGGTGAGTGTAGTAGGAGAACTGACTCATATACACATGCAGCTAGCATCTGGCCCCAGGATCTAGTACTATATCAATATTTAGGTAGTTGATATACTTGACACATATGGGATGCTGCTCAGCAGGGACTAGTCAAAGACTTTGAATAAATATATTTCCACTAACTTCAGTCACATGTGGTTACCTTGGAAAAGTATACCAAACTAGATAAGAATAGATGCTGAACCCAGAATGAAGCACATGATAACTGAGTATAATAAAATGAATGAGATCATGTATGTCAACGTTGAGCCTGGAGTTTATGCCGTTAGACCACAGACTATCAGGATAGAAGAGATCCTGATGCTTGACTTTCATGATGATGATCATCAGGAGGACATGTTGGTTGTAAAACCCGATAGTAATTTTGAGAATGAGAGTGAAGTAGAACGCTTCAAAAACTTTGAGATGCATCTATCCAATTAGGTAAGGTGTTGTCAATTGTTAAATATACCTGCTAATGATATTTTGATTGATGGATGGTGCAGATTACACGATGAAGCACATTCAGAAAAGACTTGCGAAACATGCTTAGACATGATGATGCTAGAACAGACATGCAGTGAGGCATCATCATCATATTCTGAGGTAAGTTCTACATCTGGTGATGAGGATGATTCTGATTCTTGTTTGTCTTTTGCAGGAACCACAGAAAAGGTGATAGATCATGATGAAGATCATGTACAGAGAACATAAGAAATTCTAGTGTACGATCAGATAAATGTTAAGAAAATAGAAAAGATCACCCCTGGAAGTGATTGTTTGATGGAGTCAGACTATGAACTGTCTGATGAAGACAGAGGCAGTAACCTGACCAGATTTGAAGAGATCTTATCAAGAGAAATTAAGAAGATGATAAGACAAAAGAAACATCCACAGGATGCACTAACTGAAGGTTGGTGTAGGCTGCACGAGGCACCTCACTTGGATACTACCTGTTCGTTGTGTTTTCATATTTTAAAGAAACATACAGAGCCTAATCCAAAAGGTCATCCTCCTGATGATGGAAAACAAGAAGAAAAATTAGCTTCTCAAAAGGAAGAAAAGATGAAGTCTGAGAAAGTTGACATTCCTAAGTTAAAATGGATATCAGGTGGAGCAGCTGCCAGAGCTGCAAAGAAAAATAAAGGTTCAGCTAAACCTCATGCTGAAGATAAGTCTTGGATCCTTAGATTTGATGGATCCAAATCAAAGAAAGGAGCTGGAGTAGGGATTGATCTCATTGATCCATCAGGAAAATCCTACTTAGCTGCATACAGATTATAGTTCCCCTGTACTAATAATGTGATAGAGTATGAAGCTCTGATTCATGGGATACTGTTTGCTCTCAAGAAAAAAGTGAAAATTCTGCATGTCTTTGGAGACTCAGAGTTAGTTGTTAGACAGGTAAGAGGAATATACTCTTGCAATTACAAAAGATTGTCAAATTATAGACACAGAGTGTGGGATTTGATTGAAGACTTTGATGCATTTAACATCACCCACCTCCCTAGAGAACAGAACCACAGGGCAGATGCACTTGCCCAGGCTGCCAGTACATTGGAGCCACTATCTATATCATGTCTGAAGAGATTTTCAGTAGAGCTGGTATCTGTACCATCAGTACCTGATAATGTTACTAATCTTCAGGTCTTTGATGATGATCAGCACATCCTTGATTTCATCTCTAATAAGGATATATTTGATGCTCAGATCATAGATGAGAACAGTGTGGAAGATCATGTTTGGGAAGAAGATAAAATATTAGAGTTGCCTAGTAACAGGATTCCCAAAGGTATGATTGAATTAGAAAGAGCCTTTGATTTGGATAATTTGCTAAAACAGAAGGATCTTCCTAAGGCTGATGGAGGTAAATATTCACAAGTGAATATTGGACAGGATGATGACAAGAGAAATGTCTTGATAGGTAAGGTTTGCACACCAGAAGAGTTAGAAGGAATAACTCAGGCCCTTAAAGATTACATCCATGTAATTGCATGGACTTATGATGAGCTGAATACATATGACACATCTGTCATAACTCATACTATACCTCTCAAGCCAGATGCCAAACCTTTTAGATAGAAGCAAAGGCCAGTCAATGCTTTTCTTGAACCAATAATATTTGAAGAGGTCAAGAAATTGCTAAATGCTAGGATAATATTTCCTATGAGGCACTCCACTTGGGTGGCAAATCTAGTGCCAGTTAGAAAGAAGAATGGAGACATCAGGCTATGTGTAGACTTCAGGAACCTGAACAGAGCATCAGAGATGGATAATTATCCTTTACCCTCATTAGATGAAGTTCTACAGATTGTAAATGGAGCCAAAATGATGTCCTTCCTAGATGGCTTTTCAGGGTACAACCAAGTGATGGTTGATAAGACTGATAGGCTGAAGACTGCCTTCACCACAAAATGGGGGATCTTTGCTTATAGACGTATGCCATTCGGGCTGATAAACGCTGGAGCAACATTCCAGCGAGCAATGGACATAGCCTTCAGAGGCTTAATTGGAAAATGTATAGTCATCTACATGGATGACTTGACATTATTCTCCAAAGAAAGGGGAAATCATGTAATAGATCTCAGAAATGTGCTGAAGAAATGTGAAGAGTACGGAATATCCTTGAACCCCAAGAAATGCATATTTGGGGTAACAACAGGCAAATTATTAGGCCATCTGATAACTGATGATGGAATCATCATTGATCCTACTAGAGTGGAGTCTATCATGAAAATACAACTCCCTGGAAGCAAGAAAGAACTTAAGTCTTACTTTGGTAAGATAAATTTTGTAAGAAAATTCATCACTGGTTTTGTAGAGATAGTCAGACCACTAAATGCTATGCTGAAAAAAGATGCCAAGATTGAGTGGACAGCAAAAGCCAAAAGTGCTTTTGAAGACATAAAGAAAGCCATATCAGATGCTCCTATCCTCATCAGTCCAGACTACACAAAAGATTTCTACATTTATTCATTTGCTTCAGAACATACCTCTGCAGCAGTATTGACCCAAAGGAATGAAGAGAAAGAATAGAAACCAATAGCTTTCATGAGTTGTCCTTTTAGGGATGCTAAACTAAGATATTGGATGTTGAAAGACAAGCACTTGCATTAGTCAGGGCAGTAAAGAAATTTAGGCATTATATACTAAGAAGCAAAGTGATTGCAGTAGTGCCTAATGCAGCAGTGAAGATGCTACTAATGCAAAGTGAGCCTGGTGAGAAAAGAGCCAAGTGGATCATAGTATTACAAGAGTATGATATGGAGATTACACCAATGAAGCTGGTAAGAGGACAGGCTTTGAGCCAAATGATATCAGAAATTGACCCAAACATCACAAGTCAGCAGTATGTTATCAATGACAAGGATAATAAGGAATGGTATTCAGATATCAGACACATCTTGATCACTGGAAGATGTCCTCCAAGACTGCAGGCTTCACAAAGAAGAGCCTTGAAGATAGGGTCACAAAAGTATATGATGAAGGGAGGAATCCTGTTCAAGAAGAATTATGAAGGAATATACCTGAGATGTTTAGAAAAGCCAGAGGCAAATAAGGTTTTATCAGAACTACATGACAAGTTTGGAACATCACATGGATCAACTCTGGCCACAACACATGCAATCCTCAGAGCAGGATATTACTAGCCCACTGTTTTTAAAGATATAGCTGATCATGTTAAATGTTGCCATGTATGTCAGGTTGCTGCCAACAGAGAGAAATATGCTGCACAACCCTTGCAGCCAGTGATGGAAGAGCGCCCATTTGCACAATGGGGCATGGACTTCATAGGACCAATCAACCCTCCATCATCCTCAGGCCATAGGTATGTCTTAACAATTACTGACTACTGTACCAGATGGACTAAGGCTGTCAGCAGCAAGACTTGTACTGCAGATGATGTCATTAAATTTCTAGAGAGCAAAATTGTTACCAAGTATGGAACTCCTTATGCTCTAGTAAGTGATAATGGTTCTGCTTTCACTTCAACCAAATTGCCAAGTTGGGCTTTTGATCATGGGATCATACTCAGGTTTTCATCCAACTACTATCCCCAAGGGAATGGATAGGTAGAATCCACCAATACAAATTTGCTGAATATCATAAGAAAATTAATAGAAAAGAACCCTAGGGAATGGAACTCATTTCTGAAGTATGCCTTATGGGTAGATAGAATTAGAATGAAAACTACACTAGGAAACTCACCCTTCCAACTAGTATATGGGGTGGATCCTTGTTGATAACTGAGAGGGGGGGGGGTGAATCAGTTATCCTAATTATTTCTTCTTTTGAACTTTCTCATTAATCAATGCAGCATTGAAGGAAACAAACAAACATTATCATGAAATGAGAAACACATGACACAGTATTTTTGACGTGGAAACCCTGTTAAGGGAGAAAACCACGAGGTGATTAACCCAAAGATTATTCTCTGTTAGAAGAATAAGGAATTACAAAATGACACTTGCCAATTAGGGCTCACTGCCCGAGCACACTGGTCACAAAGAGGCACACTGCCTACAAGGAGACACACTGTCTACAAAAGAATGTTATACAATACTTGAACTGATTGGAAGCATCCACATATGCTGGAGTTCAGTTCTGGTTAGGCTCAGTACACTGATCTGCTGCACTTCATCTTTCCTCTTCTCTTTATTCTGCTTTCCTTCCACATACCGGATCTCTCTAGTTGTTTCTGCTCTACTCTGCACTTATTCGCACAACAACAACACACCACAACACCTTTCACAACTAAATCCATCGTGCATATATATCCGCACAAGTAATTTCATCACCTTTCTAGTCGGCATCTGGAACAGTCTATTTTCTCACAAACTCTGTTCTGTCGGCTGAATCCTTGCTCATCAAGTAATGCGGATCAAGCATATACTTGTAGATATCATTAATCATGTCAGCCAAACATAATCCATGTCTTCATAACCTTTACCACTGTCAGAAACACATCCAGAAAGCAATCTGATGTTCTGTCAGTCAGTTCTTCCTCTATTCACACTATTACTCAGGAATCCGGTATTCAACTGTTCATATCTTTTTCCTTGTTCATCACCAGAGGCTAAATCCTTGGAATCTATTACTCAAGGTAGTCCTCTTGACTTCCCCAAATCCGCACTGCACCAAGACACTTCTTCTAAGAGATTTGGACCAGTTTGTCGAACCTTGCCACATGCTCTGTTCTTGTTCACCGGACCACAATAATCTTCATTCTGACTTCTGGTAGAGACACACCATGACTTGCGGATATGTGGGATGACCTTTGTTGCCATCAATGACAACAACCATGAATCCATATAGTGTCTCTTGCCAACAATCTTATCCTCCCTGTTAACTTGAAAATTCCTGCTTTGCAGTTTGCCCAAGAGTACCTAGGCATTGATAATAAACAAGAAGTCAGGTTGCTTTAGTTGATGCACCTGGAAGAGAAAAGAAGTCAAGCAATTGACCAATTTGCAAAACATCAGGCTATTATCAAACGCTGGTTCGACAAGAGAGCCAAAGTTAAAGCCTTCAGGATATCTGATTTAGTCATGATGTGGGATAAAGCCCATGAGAGGAAAGGAGACCATGGCAAATTTGACAAATTATGGATAGGTCCCTTTCAAATTTCTGAGATACTAGGAGACATCACTTATAGGCTTAAGAACTTGACAGGTGAGGATGTCCCATTGCTATCCAATGGACAATTCCTCAAACAGTATTTCCAAGCTTAAAGTGACTTCATGACAGTCATGTGTATCATAGTGTACATTTGTATAGTTGTTTGTACAGTTGTGTTTTTGTTTGTCTTGTTTTGTTTGTTGAGTTTCGTTTTGGTTAGTCAAGATGATGCATTTCATCATCACAGAAAATAACTAAATTGTTAGGATTCAAGTGATGAGATTAGATTTAGACATAGGTTATGATTCATTCTAAGAAGTATTCTTGATCAGGTCTGTGATATCCTTTCATCAGGGCACCTTTTCTTGATCAAAGTGAATCAATCACAATGAAACACCTAACAGCCTTGGGTTTGTTGAAGATACAAGTATAGGTGTTAAGTGAAAAATCTAAAGGGACTCCCTTGCTACCAATACAATCTCCAACCTAAAGCTACAAGTGACTATACCTTGTATAAATGAGCTGACATGATGATATCAGATACAAATTTTAAGAGAAAAATCAGAAAAGAAATAAAGTTAGGCCATCTAAGTAACTCTATCGGGGCTATAAACGCCTGCTGGCAGTGGGGCTCTACTTAGGGAGATTGTATAGATAACCTTGCCGGGGCTATAGACACCTGCTGGTAGCCAGGCTCTATCCAGGTTGGCTATGAGGGATGATCTCCAACTATGTAGTTTAACACCAGTTACTTATGTTTTCAACTTGCTTTCAAGATGAGGATAATTAATCATTTGCACACACATGATCCTTTGTTAGCATTGTTACCATGAGGAAATTTTATCATTCAGAAGATCATGATGCTTGTGCTTAGAAAGAATTAGAATACTATGGAAGAATGTGATCACATCACTTGAATCATTGGAATTTGTTTGTTTTCTTTGGTGGCAAGTTGTTGTGTGGTTACACAACACGCCCCATTTTGACTTGACAAAATAGGGACCCAACTTTTTTGGCTTGTTCTGTGCTTTCTGGCAGTTTGGTAAAAGTAAGTCATGCAGATCATCATGCATGAGGAGGCTGGGTAAGTCATCATCATGAGGTCAGTTTGTCAAAGTTCATATTCTATTCTAGTAACCTCATATTTAGAAAGAGCATCAAATTTCATGCAGGTTTGCCTTTTGTATCACCCTGATTTTTGTTAAGGTGAGAAAGTTGTGAACAGTCAAAGTTTGAGTCAAACTTGATATTTCTAGGGGGGAGGATCATATTTCGTAACATTCGTCATATTATAGAAGATCACCCCGATCTAATTTATCACTCGATAAATCATACGGCCCAAATATCCAGACGTCAATTTTAGGTGATAGTAGCCTTTACCTGTCAATAGCCTTATGCATTTCGCGAGGATCATATTTTTTGATGTAACTTGATATTTCTTAATATCCTCCTGCCGCAGAATATCCCCCTAAGCCAATATCCTGATGATGTCATTCAAATCTGATAAATGAAGAAATGATATAATGATGACATAATCATCATTTTTACCTCTTGGGGGCATATTTCTTGAACATGATCCTGCTCGTATAACATGACGATGACGTCATGATGCCTTGCCGATACAATGAGTTATTATCTGGATGACGTCATCTTGATATTCTAAAAGGGAAACATAAGTTTATCCGGTCATCATCATCTTTGAAACATCACCCAATGTATCAAAATATCCTCCTAATGTGCTAAAAATAACCAAAGGGTGAGTTGATCACCCGATCTTGTCACGATAGTTTTTCCTCTCGAAGAGGATGATCACATTAAACTCGAGATGATATTTGTGAATATCATCTTGTTATTTGAATATCATCCTGTCATATGAATATCACCCCGCTCCCATTGCCGCCATTAACATTTAATGCGCGCAGATATGGTAGGTAGTTCTCGCCGACCCCAAAGCCCGATGAAACAGCTGGCGAAATCCTGACTTTCCATGCAGAAAATTAATGAATAAAATCCAATTTGTCAGGGTTTGCCCTAATTTCACCCTAAGCACATGGTTAAAAGGTGAATTCACCGTCATTTCAGTTCTTACCTTACGATAAAATTGTTTTTATAGAGCACTAGCTTCCATATCCTCATACAGGCGATAGTCAGACGAACCGAACTTATAAACAAGAGGAAGTGCGTAATCATCAGCAGAATTAAGAGCACTTTAAGAAGTCCACTGGTATAAAGGAAATTTGCATATCTGGGTAAGTAAATGAAACTCTCATCATGTTGTTTCTGTAATAGTCAGGTATGGTGTTGTTAATCTGAAGTCTTGGTTTATGCACCCCCATGATAAGTTGATGTTGAATAAATACAGTAGGCATGATGGTTAGTAGAGATAATTGTTATCTACATGCATGTGAGTATCCATTTTAAGACAGGATTTTGTTAATTGTAGGCATCCATGGCTGATAAGAGATTGGCTAAGTGTGAGGCTGAATTTAGTAAGCCCATGTTTTAATCTCAGAGGGGCGTCCTGTTCAACTATGGCGCAATTATAGATACCCATCAGGGGAATACTAATTTGGAAGCCTGGTCAGCTAGGCTGAATGATGAGAAGAATAGAAGTCTTGTACTGGATGCTATATTCGTGTCTGGAATGTGGAATGGCACCGGTTTCCTATACTCCATGGAGTCTCTGGAGCTGGTCATCGAGTGTGCCCAGAACTACAACCTAGAGACCCGGCAGGTGATGAAGCATGGAAGGATATATGTAGACCTATCCATCAAGGGTCTCTCCTAGACATTTGGACTACCATTGGGCAGGAAGGTCAATAGTGTGGACCTGAAGAAATTAGAGAAAGAGTATGAAAATAACAAGAAACAAGCCAGGAAAAACATGTACCAATGGAAGGCTTAGAACAACACATATCCTGCAGCCGCCAAACTTCCGGTACACTTATTCGAATATGATTTTAGTGATGAGTACGAATACATGATTGGACTATTGAGTAGAGTCACAGGCCAGCCTGATGCTGGCAGTTTTAAAAACTAGATATATGGTGTGATCATGATGTGCATATATTTAGACATCAAGCCATTGTGGGGCCAACTAATAAGTGATGCTCTGCATGAACAACTGATGAACCTAGGAGGTTCAAATTGTGCTTTCTATATGATGTCATACATTGTCTACTCCTATGCTTACAAAGGCACATTTGATGCACTGGTTACAGATGGTAAAGTCACAGGCACAATTAATGCTGTGCATATTTGGGATCATCATCCCCAGCTGCAAAGAGCTAATTACTTCCAAGATTACAAATTGGTAAATGATGCATTCTCTATGCATCTAGTCAGAACCATGGAGGAGGACAAAACAAAATGATTGAGCATGGAGGCTCAAGAGATAATCTACAGGCATGGAGCCTGGTATATACAATTTGCCACATTTTCCTACATGAGGATTGAGGGTTTTGAAGGAAATCCCCTCATGCTGCCGAGGTATCCCACTGATGCAGTGATACTGATGGAATTTATAAGGCAGAGCTCCACAATGTTGAAAACATATAAGGATGTCTGGATGCTGCCACCAATTTTGTTTCCAGTCACCATTGGCTGGTACAATTGTCCCGATTCAGAGAACATCAAGAAGGTGATGGTCACCTTGAATAAAATGAAGTTGCAACCTTTTCCACTGATAAGACCATATGATCCTTATGGCAGGATGTAGAAAATAATAGGAAAGCCTATTCACCAGAGGCACCTAGAAGACTTCTGGGCTGACTGTGAAGATGAAGCAGAAGCAAGGAGAAGAAGATATCAAAGGCTAACACTGAATCAAATTAGAACCTTTGACTGCATCCACATCCCTCAACAATTGAAGAAGGATGATGGCAGGATAATTGCAGATGAGTATGAGGAGAAGAAGATATATAATGATACCATCTCTACACCTGATCTCACCATACAAGAGGACATATCCTTGGACCCCTTCATTGCCAGGACCATACAGCTAACCCAAGCCTGGGTTGATGAACAGATAGAGGCTTTGAAGAAGAAAGGTGTTGCTATTACTGTGGACAATAAAAAGAAGGGGCAGGATATTCCTGACGGGGAGTATGATGACTTCATAAATGAGAAAAGAAAGTCTAAGGGAGATAGACTCCCTCGACAACAACAGCAGAGCAAAAGACCCCCAAGGGGAAAGAAAATAGATAATGAACCCAAAGGGGTTATTATTGAATGGGCAGTGTTCATAGCTGAAGAAGCAGCAGCATTAAGATCAGGATCAAGATCCGCATCACCTCCATGGACAAGAAAACAAAAGTCCAAGAAAAGAGAGATAGCAGAGGCTGGAATTACTGAGACCCAAGAAGAGGGTCAATCCTCAAGAAAACTAGATGAAGAGGATATCCCCATGGAGGAAGAGCCTGGGGAAGAAGAGGCTCCTTTGTTATTCAAAAGGAAGAGAAGAGCTCCACAGGTGGTGGTGTCTACCCCACCAAAGAGACCAAGAACCTCCATGAGAGGTGAAATAAGACAATTCCCTACATTGTTACAAGGGGCAGGTAGTGAAGTGCAGAGGGAACTTTAGCACAATGTTCCACTTCCTACCATCGTCAAGTTCAAGACTGAGCTTGCAGAGGACCAGATGAAAGAGACCTCCCAGGCACATGCAGAAGGTCACATCTCGCTAGAGGAGACAATAATTTGTCCGATGATGAAGTTGTGAAGGAAGTGACTTCACAAAAGATGGAAACCCTTGCTGCAGGTACACACATGACCCCTCACAAGACTCCACCAGTTGAAACTATACTGGAGGAGATAAAGCAAGTGGAAACAAAAAAGGAAAAAATCCTAGAGAGGATAGCCCAAGAAATGGGGCTAGATACATTAATTGCATAGGTGACAAGTCCTATAGTGGTAGACTTGACAGAGAAACAGGATGTGAATCCTGAACATCCAGCAGGATCACCTGATAAAGGGCAACCTGCAGAAGAAGTGAAGATGGCAGAATCAAAGGGCCATATTTCAGAGATAAGTCAATAGGATACATCAGCAGAGCCTACTATAGTAGAAGTTTAAGAAAAGAAGGCTGATGAGGAAGAGGTAATAAAAGATCCTATTGCTACAGTTCAAGAAATAAGTATTATAGGTGTAGAACAAATTGTGGTTCCAGAACCAGCACCAGCACTTAAGGAGACTTCCCAAGTATCCACTACTGTGAATGTTCCTCAGCAAGAGGAAAAGTTGAAAGTGGATGAGGTGATAACAGAAAAGGATCATGATCATCATGATCAACATATAGATACATCACAAGATCCTCCACCTCAGGAAGATGCTCCTCCGGAGAAAGAAGTTCCTCAACAGGAGGATGTGCCATAGGATCAACATCAAAGCAAACATCATGAAGAAGAACTAAGGAAATCACCTTCTCCATCACATCTACTGACATAAATAGGAGATAAAGGTGAACATCATGATGATGTAGAGAAAAATGATTTGGTACCTCCATGGTTGGAGAAGGAGGTAAATGCAGAGGTAGAATTTAAAATTCAAGAATTTGATGTATCTACCTTATTCTCTGAGAATATAATAAAACCTAAGAGGAAGGCCAGAATGACTTCGGCCATTAAGAGGGATCCAGCAATTAGGAGAAGGACTACACAAATTGTAGTACCTACTGTAGAGAAGGAAAAAGGTAAAATTACCTTAGATGAGTTTCAGATCAGCACAGTGGACTTAGGATTTGCCAATGAAGACCAAGAGGGTCAAGAAGGCAAAGATATTATTGATTCTTTAATTGAGAAGGTGAAAAGAGAGAAAGAGAAAAATAAGCAACACAAAGAGCACATTGCTCAGTTGCATGCCTACATTGGAAGGCTGACTAATACTAAAGATACTTCAACTGAACATGCAGTCCCATTGACTGTTATTTCTCAAGAGGAGGTGAATAAATTAGATCACATGAAACATGAGGCATCTGTACTAAGGAAATGGATGTTATCCACATTGGATAATGTGGAGGAAGTGTTAAAGGCCTCTTTGAAGAGGTGGAATACTCTCAGTGACTCTAGGTCAAGAGTAGATAAATTGCAGATGTAGACAGGCAAAAGGTCTTACAAATTGGAAAAGATATTAGACATCCTGGGAGAAATAAGGAGGATAAATCCTCAGTTGCTTATCAACAAACAGGTACTGAACAATAATACTGCCTTGTTGGTTGATATATGGTATAAGGACATTCAATTTGGATGTGGAGTACTTAGAAGATGCAATAATAAACTGAGAGATATCAACACGAAGTTGCATGATTTAATGTCTATTGAGGCAGAAATGTTGGAAACACTGGAAGGAAAAGTGGAAGGGAAAGTAGAAAATCAAGATGAAGAGTTTGCTATCAAAGCTTTACACGGCAACTTCCAATCAGTAGCTGATGATCCACTTGTTCACTTGATAGAAGAAGTCATAGATAAAATAATGAGAATCAAAGTCAAGATGGAAAATTACAATGAGATGCTGCAAAATAGGAAAGACAAACTAGACAGCAGTAGACACAAATATGAGGCACACAAGCACGCCATCATCAAAGCAAAGACTCAGGATGGTGGAGAAATAGATAAAATTGTGCAGTTATATGAGCAGATCCGGAGCAGCATGCAGCCTCATATGCGAGGTCATCATCATCATCATGATGAAAGTTCAGGAAGTGATGCACTTGGTGAAGAAGCACATGATTTTGATAAGGTAGATGATGATGCATCGTAGAGTAAATATCAGCATCTGATACTTAGTAAAGATAAGTTTTTTTAGATGGTTGCCAGCTGGCAACTTGTGCCATTTTGTAAGGTTGACATAGTCAAAGGAAATATAGACCGTGGTTACACATAGATAAATCAAGATCATTGATCTTTTTGTAACAGATTCCTCACCTTATTCTATAAAAGGTGTAGGAATGCCTCTTTTCTAATATTCGAAACTTAATTGAAATCTGTCCGCTGAAATATTCATGGCTCATTTCAAAGCTTTTTGTATACATCTATATCTTTGCATACTTAATGAATGAGAAGACTTGTTTGATTACAATTCATAGTAAATCTTGAGTAATCAGTGTGTGAATTCTGGATATATACTGTGATCTGCTACGTCCCTTGGAGTGCATGTCTACTTGCATATGTTGTTTTTCATACAAATTCCTTTGAAGTTAGCATCAACTGTATCTAGCTGTGGAATGTCCTGGTGAACATATGGTTTGGTTTTCTTCTCTTCATGATTGTATCTGATGTGCATGTGGTTCAAAAGCTAAAGGTTCAACATTAATTTGAAGCATTTCTTTCAATTTCTTTGAATTTTAGAGCATTTCACCATCATAATTGCAAATAATTGATAATCTCAAGAAAATAATGCAAATATGTGGACATCTCATAGATAAATGAAAATATTTAGCATATTTGAAACTAAAGCATGCATTATTGATGAATCTCATGCAAATATTTGAATATAATTGTATCATTTAATCAAACTACTATATAAAATGACCTCTCTGTGAAGAATCTTTGCAGAAACAATGTCATGGTGATGAACTTCATGTAAGGCCCCAAAATGGAAACAACAACACACATCAACCTCTGAGTAACATCAGATGATTAAGACCTAATCACCAGAGACTTGGGATCATGAATTCTTTGAATTCATCATATCTTTCAAGATGAATAAAGGTTAATGTATACTTTTATTCTATGTTTGTTTGTGACTAACATCATGACCAACAATTTGACCGATTCCTGAGTCAAGCCTTCAACCACTTAAAGCAATCTGATCCCAAACAACACCTAATCACTTCTCATGGATTTCCTGACTAGTCACATGGAGATGCCTAGTCGAATCTGGCCGAGTTCTCTGGATTCCTTAGTGAGAATGTAGAAAACAACAAACTTAAATATCTTTCCCCCATCACACCGATACTACACATTACTTCAGTGGACAGAGGAAAGGGTCTCCATTTATGAATCAAACCCTAACCCCTAGGTTACAAACCAGTCTCTATGGAAATACTAATATTACACCATCTGCACACTACAGGAACACTAGGAACTACCAGATAATATCTAGTTTAGGGCATGGATGTACACTATCTTAACAGAGATATAAAATACAAAGAACACACAGACAAACCAATATATATCACACCCAAAAACTCTTATTATTCATTCATCAAGTCTTTGCTGCATCACACACTTCTCCCCTAATGTTGCATATAGCTTGCCTCTAGAAAAGAGGTAGAGACAGCAATTATTTCCCTCCAACTATGCAAACTAATATTCAAATCAGTTAGCCATTGGTCTTACTCCTCAAACAAGTAAAACCACATGTTTTCCTTGCCTAATTACATCAATGGGACCAAATTGATCCTTATTACAATATGATATGGCTTAGAGCCTTATCAAACAACAAATGAAAATATGATCCTCTACTGTACAGAACGTGCTCCTACACCACTTTCCAACCCTTCTATGCTTATTGTTACACATGCAACAAGTATGGTCATAAGGTTGCTAATTGCAGATCTAATGTAAGAAGAGGTGGTTATGCTCCACAATCCAATGCCACCTACTATAATTGCAATAAATTAGGACACATTGCAAGGTTCTGCAAGGGAAAAAGTGTAAGGTCTTTTGCTCCTCAAAATAAGATTGATATTGCTCAACAAAAGAAGGAAATGAACAGGACATGGAAGAAGAAGGAAGAAAATCAAGTAAAGGAAGGATCTGTACCTCTGTCTGGTGTAGATGGATCCCCCAACAACTAAAAAGAAAAGTATTGGTTTAGGGGGAGTTGCAAGTGCAAACCTTTTTCAAACCCTTGAATGCATATGATGCTGAAATCTTCAACATAATGGTTAAATGTGATATGGATATGTTTGGTTTATGATATGATGATGTTGATCAAATTTCTAGAGAAAATAGACTCTTTGTGGAGGATTGTTGAATGGTCATAGATCTCTGTACAGTAAAAAGTGAACTAGGTCAAGAACAAAAAAGATGCATTTAATGCAGAGCACAAGAGTAGATATGAAGCATATTTAGTCAAAACTTGATCAAAATTGATCTCATTTGAATGAAAGCAAGTGTGTGCAAGACTAAAGAAGAGAAAAAGATCTTCAATAGAGCTTGTGTGCAAACCCTAATGACAACATTCTCAAATATTTCTCAAACTAGCTTGTAAAACTCTAGTTTTTCTGAAAGAGCAATCATGGAAACACCGGTAGTCATTGATATTATGGAGGGGCTAAGGCCAAATTCAAGAGACACTCATATAAATCCATTGAGACCAATAATGATGGAGTGTTTTCTTGCATTCCCATCAATGTACTACATACAGAGGATGTCTGGATTTACATCAAATTCACAACTAAATGAATATAACCATTTGAAGCTAGAACAATTTAGGAATGACCATCTTTTGGGTGATGACTTTCAGCAAAAACCAGAATATGCAAGTGTAGAGGCAAAATGTCTGGATGTATGGAAGAATTTCCCTAATTTTTTCTATGAGGATGATTGGGTTAGAATTGTTTTGAGCCAGATTCATGAAGAATTCCTTTGTCTTGATCAACCCCATATGATCACAAAAGAAGCTATCAAAGCTATGACCAGATTGTGTTCCTCTAGACCTGTGCCAGTTCTAAAGGTCGTGAAGTATGAGGTGGTAATGAAGCTTACTGGAGAAAAGTTTGACAAGAGAACCTTAATTGTGGATGACATCATTAACCTAGGGGTTCGGTATGCCACAATGGCCATTGCATACAAAGTATATTACACCAATAGAGAAGGCTCTACTACCGTAATTTCCATCTACACTGCACATTAGATGGTTAAGGAAGGAAAAGACTATGATCTGTGTGAGATGATGAGATAATAACTGTTGGATTTAATATAAAGAGAACAAAGGAGACACATTATCACTTCTAGTATGGCTCTCTGATTGTTTGCCTCAAGTTTTATTTCTTGAGAGAATTTCCTGGTATAAAGAATGTAGTGTGTAGAAAAGATATCCTTGTTACCTAACAGACCAAGGATCAGATGTAGAGCTTTGTAGACACCAAACAATGTAACACAATGTATTGGGGATTCTTTAAGGATTTCTAAGATGAAATGAAATTGAGGGAGATGATACCTTCAAATGTTGTAGAAAAATACAAGAATGATATGTTGGAAATATATAGCCATAGAGACAAATTCCTCATAATCCAATAAGAGATTTAATATGCAACAAACCAAAAATCCACATGCAAAAGAAATAGACAATCATACCATCAATGGTGACACATGATATATCTTGGGAAAACCCTCATAGAGGGAAAAACTCAGCCTCCAAAAGCATGCATCTCTCATGTATTATTCAGCAATAAACAACAAATACATATGCAAAGATCACCTCTGAAACATCAAGCTCTCTCTACCTGCAATCCATGTGAACAAGCATGTAACCATACATCCCATGTCATGCTTCAAACCCTCACACAACCAACTTGCAAGAGAAGCTACAAACCCACCCAAAGGCAATAAGCCTTCACTCTTACCTCACCTCTACAACTACCCATGTGTTTTCTTTTATAGACATAAGCTCATAAAATACATGTGGTATTGTAATACCATTTTCCCCAAAACCATGTGTCTACAAAACCATTGACCCCACATTTGATTATTGGTACTAAGTTTTCCTAAATAATCAAATAATTACAAATAATGTAATTAACCTAATGTTACATACAATGATTACAAGTGGCATCCAAATAAATATCCAATGTGGCTAAACACATCACATGATGTACCACAATTAAATATTTATTCTACATAATAAAATAATATCAATGTTATGCAAGCTATACAAAACACCTACTCCAACATTCTTCCACTTGTTGTATACATTGCATAAGGGATCAACGTGTAAAATCAAAACATCAAGGGAAACCATCATGTGTGCCCAACATGTACCATATAACTATCCATGTGCTCCATGTGCTTCAATATACCTGCAACAATAGTCAAGGTGTCCACCATCTCAAACAAGAACCTCCCCATCCTCCATCTAGCCTCATGAAGAATAAGACCCTCCAAAGAGATGCCACAATAAACTGTCACATAGAAGCAAGAATCTTGCATCAACTGATATCCAAACACAAGCACCAAATTCAATGGTAACAAATAGGCTCAAGTGCCTGTCAAGAATCAATCATAACTGAAATAGCAACCATAGCTAGTTGCTAATGCATCAACTAACCATACCTCCAAACCAAGGAATACAAAAGATAACAAGTAGACCTTATGCCATCAACATATCCAACTCAAATAACAATGATAACAAGCCCCTATATATATACTCAATCCTGCATAAAGAAGTCCTCCAAGGTAACAACACAAAGCATGTGATAACAAACCTCAAGACCCTCCATACTGCAACATAATGAGAACATCTAACAAAGTAATCATGTACATCCTGAAACTCCCACTGCATGAGTAAATGTCAAATATGAAAATAGATCAAGGCATCCAAATATCCACTAATAGCATGCACATAGAAGATGTGGCTAAATCCTCTATCACGTAGTGTCAAAGAACACACACATAGAAATACAAAATTTGCAACCTAAATAACTACAACATAACTCTCCTCAAGTCCATATCTCTCCCAAATCCTCCACATCATAAGAGAAAGAATTCAAAGAGACTCAAAATATCCATACACATCTCAATTCTAATGTCATGTGAACACAAATATCTAGGAAGAAGAATAAGACCAATCAAGAGACAACATGCAAATCATAACCATGTCCTTCTATCCACACTAATGTGCTATAGCTGTGAAAAGTATGATCTCCTCTACAACCCAAAAACAAGAAGCCTCCACAACATCCAACAACAAGATGCAAGCCTCTCAAAGCAAAGTTAGATCAAACTCATAACCATCCCAACAACAAGAATGAGCCCAAAGCCACTAACCATCTCCATTACATACAATGATCTCATGACAACTCAGGATCAAACACAATGAGATAACTAATCATACCCATGCATCTACTCCTCAAACAAGTCCTCACAACCAAAATCCATAGCTCAAGACTCAAACATGAGAATATAAGACACAAATGAATAATGCATTTGAAAATCAGGAGGGCATACCTATCAAATCATTCACCATTGAGTGGACCAAGAGTAGGGATGAGATTGCTCCTCTAGGATGCACCAAGCCTCAAAGGCTTTCTCCAAGAACAATCTCCTCAACATGTCCATGTTGGACTCACATCCAACCAAGGTGTAGGCTCCTCGGTCTTGTTGTTGAAATTCTCATCAAAGAGCAACCATCTCAACAGATGTCTCTAATCCCAAGAGAACTCAAGCCTCACCTAAGTCTCCAAGTATCCATGAGTACCTCCATGATCAATCCATTTTAAACTCCAAATGCAAAACTACATCATCATGAAGCTCCCAAGCACATGACCAATGTACCCAATACCAAGAGAACCAACAAGATCATAGTCAAATCTCCCACTGCACATATGCATAACCAATGAACATATCATGACATCATGATCTAATCATCTCCTCAAAAGAAGATCACATGCACTAATGCACACATCCTGTCTCAAGAGAACCTTATCATGCCAACACTCTAATGCGCAATCAAGAGCAAACCAAGACAAAATACCAACCATCTATAAGCAATGATCACCTGTCAAAACTGAGAAACCATAACCAACAATACCTCAACCAAAGACTCCAAGAGTCCTCCATGGTACCTGTAGACACCCAAATTTGTCCATGTCTAACGACACCTTGTTAAATCATTAATCCATTACCCAATTAATTAAATAAATTTTATTTATTTAATTAAAATCCCATTCTCATTCATTTAGCCGATTAATTAAATAAATTGTATTTATTTAATTAATTCCACATCATGTCTTATCCCATTTTATGCATTTATCATATTAATTAAATAAATTTTATTTATTTAATTAATTTCCAACTCATATCCCACTAATTCAAATACTTTATTTGAATTAAGCCTTTATCATTTATCACATTTTAACACTTGTCCATTTCCCATTTATCATGTGTTGTAAGACAACTTTCATTTAAAATCCTTCACATGCACAACTAATTGGACCCAAATTTAGTAACTTTCAATCTTAGCCATTCACATAGCCTCTGAATCTCCACCGTTGATTGATCTTGGTTGAGTCCTATATAAACAGCCTCTCACTCCATATGAGACATCCAGAAATCATATAGTATCTAGCAATCCAGCAATCATATAGCAACTCCATTATCATCTTGAGCATTCGAGCATTCGAGCTTTTATCATCCATCAATGGCAGCTTTCAGCTTTGTAATTGCTTATCGTTGAAGAAGCAGTCCACATCTCTCTCTCAAACAAGGAATCGCACGGTCTAGGTGATGTTATGCTTGAATTGCATTATCCTTTGATTTCATTTAGGTTAGATTCCTTGATGATGGTAGGGTTAGGGTTTCACGACTATGTCTGATCTGCCACACCTGACTTTCACCTATCACATTTTGGCACGCCCGGTGGGACTCACGTCCCTGATTAACTTCGTTTTTTGGAGTTGTTTCTTTGAAGATCAGATTTTGCAGGTGCTCACAGAAAATTCCAGTCGCTTTCGAACAAAAATCCACCGCTTCAGGATTTCTACGTCGCTTTTGAGCTGGAACAGGCCGCATATTCCTCTCTGGATCGCCTTTGACCGAACAGACGTCGTCTCAGGTAAACCGAATCGCTTTTATCATTAAAATTATCGCCTCTAATGTATGCGACTGTGTTAAATGTATTTGCCGCTTTTGATCTAATAGCCGCCACTTTTGCGCATAATCAGACCGCTTTTAATCTAACAGGGGCCGCCTTTGCACAAATCCGCATCGCTTTTGACCTAACAGTGCGCGCTTTTATTCTGATATGATACGCTTATGAGCTAATAATATTCGCCTGTGCAGGTTAGGGTTTAGATTTTTGTTTTGCAGAGACAGGTCGCTTTCGACCTACAAGAGGCCGCTTCTGGTATATCGGGATCGCATATGACACGACAGAAGCCGCTTTTGAATTCGCTTATGAACTGATATTGTTCGCCTGTTAGGCCAGGGTTTTTGTTTATCGGCTGTGTTTTTGCAGAAACAGGTCGCATCCAGCCCTCAACCAATCGCTTATGGAAAATATGAATCGCTTATGAGCTAACAGGAGTCGCATCCGGTGTTGTTGCGCGTCGCATATGATTCGCAGTATTTCGCCTCTGTTAAAATAGAGGTCACTTTTGATCAACAGTGAGTCGCATCTGGTATAGCTCTGTTGTTTTTAAGCCTGTTTCAGTTCCAGTTTGATTTTTGGCTATTAACTGGCTATTTGCGCAGCATCTTATCGATTTGTCCAAGAAAGGAGGTTATCAAACTACTGACATATCTGTTGCAGGTTCGATCGGTCCAAGATTTGTGGTTTTTTTTCACTAAATTAGGCATATTTGGGCTTGATGCTTAAAATGAATTACTGTTTGCTCCGTGCTTGATTTATCTTTTTGATTGCTTGCATGTGCCTGATTGTAACCCAAATTTAATGACAAAAGTATCCTCTCCCCTTGCCTATCAAATGGATCTTGGGTGCATGAGAACTTGTCATTATCTTTAGAGGGCCTGCCTTCCCGGTGTGAGAAGGGATACGACCCAAGCGGTAACGGGCTAAAGCCAAGTCCTTCCGAACCGCTATATAAGAAAAGTGTTTGTGTCGAAAGCCACAAACAACGGGTGCAGTTGTGTTATACCGACAGCCAACCTCCCCCAAAACCCTCCAAGGCGCAACCCTTGGAGGCTGGGAGACTCCATAACGGAGAGTAGCGCTGCCGCACGTATAGCCACCCGAACGGATGCCCTTATTAGCAACTTTGTGTAGTAGCCAAAAACCTTCTATCTGTTGACGCAGAGGGCAAAACCCTTGAAGCTGCCCCGATTCATGCGGTTCTTAGCTGAGGTAGCAGGGACAATCTAAAGGTTTGGAGAGGGTCAAGCCTTATAAGAATCCTGGATCTTGGTATGCGTGAGAAGTGTGTGCAAACGTAAGGAGGAGCTGGTGCTATCAAGATCCTGGAGCTACCCGCTTTGAATAGGCGCAGCTAGGGGATTCAACAGATACTGTCCTATCCTAGCCTAGGTTGTATCAGTTTGTGCTTGTTGTAAGTGTGAGTGACTGTTATCATTGTTTTCTTGCTGGAAAAAACTGCAAAATTAGACCACTGTTACACAAACACAGTCGCTTTTGAACCTAAACTGCTCGCACAGATCATCAACATCACTTCTGAACTATAGTGACTCGCATCTGCCTGAATTGTGTTGCTTTTAAACCACAATTGCCCGCATATTGCTTAAACAGAGTCGCTTTTAAACCACAGTTGATCGCCTTTTGCTTAAACAGAATCGCTTTTGAACCACAGATGATCACCTACTGTCTGAACCAAGTCGCATCTGATTCATAACCAGTCGCATATTCCCTGAGATAAGTCACTTTTAAGCCACAGTTATTCGCCTGATTCCTGAACAAGTTCGCCTATGAACAACAGACTGTCGCCTTTAGGGATATCTGAGTCGTCTCTGAACTAATAGTAATCGCCTTTGAACCAACAGTTGTCGCCTCTGGAATAGCATTCGCTTCTGGTTAGCACTGTCATTTTCCTGTCACATCTAAACCAGGTCGCATTTAAGCTATCATTAATCGCCTTTAGCATCCTGTGAGTCGCCTTTGAGCTATCATCAGTCGCTTGTAGCTAAAATTCCTGCAAATCTCAGTGCATCAGCTGAATTAGCCTCAGGACCAGCTTGCTTGAACCTCAAACATCAGCTTTCAGACTTATCTTTGATCAATAGCAAATACCTGGACTTTGTCTCCTATTTTGAGCTTATCAATCAATCACAACTCATGAGCTTTTCCATCTTTTGAGACCCCAACCAGCAAATCAGACATCAATCCAATCATTTCAATCAACAAACAACCTTCAGTTTTAGCTTCAGCCAACAAACATCCTTCAGCTTTAGCTTCAGCAAACAATCTCTTTTAGCTTTAGCTCCAACAAACATCAACAGCAAACAATCTTTCCCTTGAGTGATTGAGCTACCTCTAGGGACAACCAACAACAACTCAGCCAAAACAAATCAACCAAGCAAACTTAGCCAAACCAGCAAACCAAAACAGCAACCAATCAACCAACTATCATCTTTTGGGTCTCAAAACTTTGACAAGCTCAACTTCATCATCAACATCATGCCTCAAACTAGGAGTCAATATCGAGCTGAAATAGAAGCCAAATTGAAAGCTGAAATGGATGCCAAATTGCAAGCTAAGATGAAACAATTCACAACACCTCTTAAGGACGCAACTCAATTCACAACTGGTATGCCTTCTCATATGTTTATACCTCAAGGGTACACTAGGGGCGAATCATCTTCACAACAAATGCACCCTCAACCATCCTTGGAAACTTTCGAAGAACAATCTCAAGACGACTCATCAGAATTCCAAGATACCTATCTATGGGAACAAGTTGAGAAACTCATGATATCTGAGCCTGATCGCTGTTTTCTCCAACTTGCTCGCATGGGTGCTAAACTACCTAAAGACTTTGATATATCCACTATTAGAGAGCACGATCCCAACACTACTGCTGTTGTTGCGAATAGACCATCTACTATAGTCACATCATCTTCTACTACCTCGCAAACACCATCCTCATTGCCTCTTGTTGCTTCATTTGAGTTACCGCGATCAGAGCATACCTTAGAACCATTGATAGTGCCCACCAACGTGCTTCCTTTCATGTCACAAAATCTCAACATCCCACCTTTTCATGTCCCTCAACATATCTCTCCTTCTACCATGACTGTTTCCATGCCTCAAGTTACACAAGCTGTCCATGTAACACAAGCACAAACACTTCGAGCATCACAAGCAATTCCCATATCTTACGGTGTGCATACCTCTCAAACCATTCCAACAACACATGTTGTCCATGCTTCACAACCATTGCAATCTACCACATCTCATACACCAACTGCTAATTCCTCCATGTTATCCTATAATCCCAACGTTAGTCTCATTGACATGAGTGATTCCCTCATTTCTCAAGCCAATCCAAACAATAAGATCGCTTATGTAGATCAACTTACATCCATGCTGTCCTCTTCTTCCAATCCTTCACACACCATCAATCCCTCTTATGCTACCCAAGGCTTCTCTAATATCACTCAACACATGACGTATACCAATCCTCATATTGTCCAAAATACCAATCCCAATGTTCACCCTTCTGTTGTATCTACCAATCCCTCCGTCACTTACCATGTCATGAATTCAATCCCAACTTCCCAACCATCTGCTACTATCAATCCAACATCCACTTCTCATGTAATGCACACCCACTTGCCACTTGTGTCTCAAGGACAGCAATCCTCTAACACGTACATGTCACATACCACTCCTTTGACATACATTGTGGGCACACAACCCCAACAAACAGTCACAGCTTTGTACATCCCACAACCACAACAAACTGTCACAACTCTACATATACCACAACCACAACCGCAATATGTCTCATATCACACTCAACCCCCTTCGCAACAACAGCAGTTATCCTCAGCCGATATCCAACAGATGATCGATGAAAGGGTAGGACAAGGCAAGAAACCTTTCTCTCTCGAAAACATATGCGCTTATCCATTTGACAAGTCTCTTAATATGATACCTTTTCCACCACACTTTGAAATCCCACAATTTGATAAGTACAAAGGGAAAGGAAATCCGGATGACCATCTTCGAGCCTTTTTCGTGGCATGTCTCGACGTTGCCTATGATGATACATATCTCTTGAGACTATTTCCTCGAAGCTTAGCAGGACAAGCTCTCGAATGGTTTTCCCATTTACCTCCAGGAATTAAGACTTTTTCAGAATTGGCAACCAAGTTTCGATCACATTTTGCCTTCAACATTGAACATGAGGTAAACATGAATGACCTTGTCAACAACAAACAACGCAATGGTGAAACCTTTTCCTCATTTACCCAACGATGGCGTAATATGGCTAGCAAATTATCATGGGAAATCCCTGAGAAACAACAGCTTGACATCTTTGTTCAAAATCTTCATCCTGAGCTGTCATTCCAACTACAATTGCAAAGCGCTAGCACCTTTGACGAACTAGTTTCCAAAGGAGTTATTATTGAACGAGCCTTAATTGCCAAAGGAACTATCAAGATCTTTCGTGATAACAAAGATTCTCCCCAAAATTCCAATGATAAGTCTCGCTTTTGGAACAAGAACAAGAATGTTGTCAATGATGGTATTGTTGATACAAAGAATATCCAAACTATGAGAGCTCCTATCAACATTCAAGCAGCCTCTCCACCAAGACAGTCTTTTCCACCACGAAGAAACCAACGCCAAACTTCTAATCCACGCCGACAATTTACACCATTAGTGGAACCCATGGAAGTTATTCTTCGAAAGCTGCTTCAAGCCGGAGATGTTATTCTACCCGATGCACCACCAAACGGCGAACCACTCTTTCGAGCTCCTTGGTACAAAGAGAATGAGTATTGTGATTACCATCGAGTTAAAGGACATAAAACAAATGGTTGTATGCGCTTAAAACATGTTATCCAAGACTGCATTGATCAAGGTCTAATCAACGTCACACCTTCAACACCTCAACCTGCTCAACAATCCACATCAAACTATGATCTAGAGACTTTCAAGAATCCACTTCCATCTCATTATCAGACAAATAACCTTCAAGCTGGAAATGCTATTCCCTATAGCTATGCATCATCTACCATTGGCCGCATTGACCATGCTCGCATTTCTACCATTACCGTCCAAGGAGCACCTGATTGTGCCGTAACCACGCGAAGAGGTCGAGTTACCGTTCAAGGAGCACCCCCTCATCCTCCTCGACCTCTCTCTGACTATAACCTCTTGGATCACCTTGGCAAAACACCCGCACACATATCTATCCTTGAGCTGCTCCGCATATCCCCCGCACATAAAGCTATCCTTGATAAGGCCTTACAAGAGTCCTCGGTGCCTAATAATATTAATATCACACAATTTCAATCCATGGTCGCTAGCATTGCAGCCCCTTGTCATTTAACCTTTTCTGACAAAGATCTTCAACCCTCAATTCATCCGTCACACAATGAGGCCCTCCATATTGAAGTGTTTGTTAATCAACGCCGTATCAAATGAGTCTTAATAGATGGGGGAGCTGGTCTAAATATATGTTCTTTGAAACTCATCAAACAATTGGGATATTCAGAGAAAAATGTAGACACCTCCAAGGTTATTACCATCAGAGCATATGATGACGCTGAAAGAGATACTGAAGGGATCATCTTATTGCCTATTCAAGTTGGACCGGTCATTACAGAAACTCGCTGTCAAGTCCTTGATATTGATCTGCCTTACAACATCATCCTCGGTCGCCCTTGGATCCATACCCTTAAAGCAGTTCCATCTACATATCACCAATGCCTTAAATTTCCACATAAGGGTGTTGAAGTTACCATTCAAGCTGATCCCAATCCATTTGAGTTTTGCCGTGCCTTTCAAGCTAAATATCAGAGTCCAAACCGTATCCCTCTCAACACCGAGGCATATCCGTCTTCCTCCTATGTAGACCCATCCGATCTCCTCAAGCCCTCATCTAGCAAAGCCGCTTCCAACCTCCATATCAAATATACCGAACATGGCCCTGGTGAATACAAATTGCAGGAATCCTGTTGCGTTGGCACCCTTCCATTATCTCCTAAATCCCACGGTAAGCCCTCTACATCTAAGCCCACTTCATCCTCCGCTGTTATCAAAGCTCCCCCTTTCGTATTCATTAAAGGTGGTTTCTTGGATGACGAAGACATTGAGGACATCGATTCTTGGATATTCTTTGATGAAAATGACCAAGTCCAACTTGAAGTAGAGCGATACAACAACGGGTTTCGTATCATAAAGAACATGGGCTATAAAGGACATGGCGGCTTGGGATCACAGGAACAAGGACCTATTGAGCCCCTTATTGTGTCTAAGAAGTTTAATAAGCAAGGCCTTGGTTACCAACCGGAGGTACCGCGACCCAAAGACATTAAGTGTATTTCCGATATTGACGTTGGACCTTCTTCGGTAGGAGAGACTTCTAACTCGGATACCATCGACGACTCCTCCCTTCATATCACCGACCTCTTTCAAGAACATTCCATCTTCATGTTTTCTGCAACCTCTTCTAGCCATCATAATCCCTCCATTCGCCTCTCCCTCGTATATCCTGACCTCATCGATTGGGACCAACAGGGGGCACCGATATTAGATACATTTGAAAATGACGAAGCCATTGCAGAATTCATGGGTTTGAGACAAGGTATTCCATTGGGTGATCATAAAGCAGGATTCATGATGGAATTACCTAAACTAGCATATTTTGGCGGAAGTATCAAATCCTTCAGTCGCAAAAGTGAAATAAACAAAATTCAACAAAATAGGTCACTAGGTGAAAACCGCAAGGCGCCTCTTGACTGTGAAAAAGTAAAAATAAAGGACGTATCCGAAGGTGAAAACCTCTCTGAGGAGCCTGAGGATGAGGGATTTGATCTTCCTGTTGCCGCTGATTACCATGAGAAATCAACTGTGCTAGTTGAAAAATCACAAGACATGAACTTGGGAACAGAACAGAATCCGAAGATCACCTTTTTGGCAGCATCACTATCAGAGCAAGAACGAAAGAACTTCACAACATTTTTTCTGAAAAGAGCTATAAATTTTGCATGGACTTATGCAGACATGCCAGGACTAGATCCTTCACTTGTGGTACATCATTTAGCAGTATTCCCTGATGCAAAGCCTGTCAAACAAAAATTGCGCAAAATGCATCCACAAGTTGCCTTATTGGTCAAAGCAGAAATTCAGAAACTGTTAGAAGCAAAGTTCATAAAGCCTATTGATTATCCAGAATGGGTTTCAAACTTAGTACCTGTAGCCAAACCAGATGGACGAGTTCGCTGCTGCACAGACTTTAGAGATCTTAACAAAGCATGTCCTAAAGACGATTTTCCATTACCAAGCATAGACAACATTGTTGATCTTACAGCAGGACATGAAATGCTATCTTTGATGGATGGATTTTCTGGTTATAATCAAATCAGAATAGCAGAGGAAGACCAAGATAAAACATCTTTTATTTGTCCATGGGGCACATATTGCTGGGTTGTAATGCCTTTTGGTCTCAAAAATGCTGGAGCTACCTATCAACGAGCTATGACAGTTATTTTCCATGACCTTTTTCATACTATCATGGAAGACTATGTTGATGACATCCTAGGCAAATCTAAGACAAGGGAAGGACATCTACAAGTATTGGCACAAATTTTTGATCGATTAGAAAAATATCAAGTCAGACTAAATCCAAAGAAGTGTGTATTTGGCGTAACATCAGGAAAACTATTGGGATATATTGTGTCTCGACGAGGAATAGAAGTGGACCCAGCTAAGGGAAAAGCTATCATAGAAATGCCTCCACCAACGAATCTCAAACAGCTCCGCAGTTTACAGGGTAGGCTACAATCTATCCGCAGATTTATCTCACAACTCGCAGATAAATGTCATCCTTTTCAGCATCTTCTTCGCAAGGGTGAACCTTTTAAGTGGGATGAAAAGTGTCAACAGGCTTTTGATAAGATAAAAGAATACTTGGCAACACCTCCTGTGTTAATACCTCCTGTACTTGATCGTCCATTACTGCTTTATATATCATCAACAACCGCAGCATTGGGTGCACTTCTAGCTCAACATGATGATTCAGGAAAAGAACAAGCCATCTACTACATTAGCAGAACTCTTGTGGGATATGAACTCAATTACTCATTCATGGAAAAAGCTTGTTTAGCATTAGTGTTTGCTTCCCAAAAGTTGCGACATTATATGTTGAACCAAACAACAAAGCTCATCTCTAATGTGGATCCCCTCAAGTATCTCCTTTCAAAAGCACTTCTCACAGGGAGATTAGCAAAATGGGTTATGATCTTGAGTGAATTTGACATACAATACGTGAATCGTAAAGCTATCAAAGGACAAGTCATTGCTGATCAATTAGCTGCAGCACCTATCACAGACATTCAGCCAATATATCCCGAATTCCCTGATGAAGGATTGTTTAATTTAAGCTCTCCAGCACGATGGCAGCTATACTTTGATGGGTCATACACTCAACACGGATCTGGAGCAGGTATCTTGTTTGTCACTCCCCAAGGAGACTGCATACCTAAATCATACAGAATAGCATTCCCATGTACCAACAACATAGCAGAGTATGAAGCTTTAATAACAGGTTTGCGCATGGCAGTACAATGGGCTATCAAACAGTTACGAGTCTTTGGTGATTCTCAGCTAGTTATTAAACAGGTCTTAGATGAATATCAAACAAAAGACGAGAAGCTTCTTCCATACAAGCTAATGGTGGACGATTTCAAGCAATATTTTGAGGACATTACCTTTGAGCAAATTCCAAGACTACAAAACAGAGCAGCCGATGCCATGGCTATGATTGGATCTCTTTTAGACATGCCATCCAACACCCATAAATGTGAATTCTTGGTCGAACAGCTTTTGATCCCAGCATTTGAAGTTCCACAGTCTGAGCTCATATGTGAGATTGTTGGTCCCAACTCGTTGTGGTACAAAGATATATACGAGTATCTCCATAATCACATCTTGCCTCTTCAACTATCCAACACCCAGCGTAAAACTTTTATCCGTCGAGCCTCTCGTTACACTATCTTAGGAGACACCCTTTATCGCCGGAGTCTTGATGGTATCCTTCTTAGATGTCTTGACTCCGAGGAAGCAAAAACGGCCTTACGTGAAGTACATGAAGGTGTCTGCGGTTTGCATTCCGCTGGCCCTGGCCTTGTTAAGAAACTTCTGCGAGCAGGATACTACTGGCCAACTATGGAAAAAGATGCCCAACAATTTGCAAGGAGATGTCTACATCGTCAGAAACATGGAGATCTAATACATGCACCAGCACATGAGCTTCAGCCTATTGTCACTCCATGGCCTTTTTCGCAATGGGGACTTGATCTTGTGGGTAAAATCCATCCTACTTCATCAAATGGTCATAAGTTTATTATCACTGCCACTGAGTATTTCACAAAGTGGGTAGAAGCCATACCAATGACCTACATCACAGGTAAACAAATAGCTAAATTCATCCTACATTACATCATCTGCCGTTATGGAGTTCCTCAAGCTATTGTCACAGATAATGGCCGGCCTTTCAAGAACCAAGAGGTTAGAGATCTTTGCAATAAGTTTCATATTCAACATAGGTTCTCTACGCCTTATTATCCTCAGAGCAACGGTCAAGCTGAAGCCTCTAATAGGACAATCATCAAGATCCTTAAAAAGACTGTTAACAAAACTGGTCGAGATTGGCATCTACAACTGCATCCTGCTTTATGGGCATATAGAACAAGTGTCAGAACTCCTACTGGCGCCACACCCTATGCTCTAGTCTATGGCATTGAAGCTATTTTGCCTATCGAGGTTGAGATCCCCTCTTTGCGCATATCCTTGCAACATACTATCTCAGATGAAGAATATCGAGTGTCCCGACTCCATGATCTTGAGCTCTTAGATGAACGCCGCCTTACAGCATTGAACCATCTTCAAGTCTATCAAAACCGGCTACGCCGCAGCTACAACAAAAAGATCAGAGAACGCAGATTTCAGGTTGGCGACCTTGTCCTTAAAGAAAACCAAAGGAATCAACAGCATCGAGAGAAACAGGGCAAGTTTGAACCAAATTGGCTTGGTCCTTTCATTATCACCGCAGTCTATGGATCTGGTGCATACACTTTGTCAACACCTGAAGGCATTCCCTTGGATGAACCCGTCAACAGCGTTCATCTCAAAAAGTTTTATCCATGAATCTCAGCTATCCCAAAAAAATAAATAAATAAATAAATAAATAAATAAAATATTCCAAAAAAAAAACAAAAAAAAAAAGAGATAAATAATCCATCCAATGGTGAAAACCTGGTAAACAGGCACCTTGGATAAGTACCATAGTGAAAACCTGGCAAACAGGCGCTATGTGTAGTGACCAGCTTCCCTCATTTGTTTGGTTCGTTTGATCATTTTCCCCACTGCATCTTGTATAAGCCATCCCCATAAGCCCTATCGCAACCTCACACATCGCCTTTCCTCTTCATCCTTTGCCAATGCTAACTATCATACTTGAGACATTGTCGTGATATTTATATCTTTTGGCACCTTAGCATCTTGGCCACATCTTTTCTGCATTGTCGCTTCTGCATAATAAACCTCATCCCACACTGGGGGCATTTGTTGAGCCTAATTTGGAAGTGGATCCTGTTATCTCTAGCTCATAACACATCAAACAACTCAGCTTACAACACAGCACACCTTATCAACTTCAGCCATGGCACATGTCCACCAGCAAATACGACCTAACGACTTGCAACCAGGACTCATACCTTTACAACTCCATCCACATTCATCCAACAATCGCAACAAACATCGCCTGATCAAACATCCAATCGATTAGCCACATCAATAAGAACTACATCCAGCTCTATCGTTGACGCCTTGATCCCGTGGATACAGGGTATGTAGGCAATCTGAGATGCGAAGGAAGCACTCTGATTCAGGCTAAGACGATAGCCCCTTTCATCATTCATCTGTCATCTTTTCTTCTAAACATCTTTCACTCTCTCAGCTCACATTCTTCTATCTTTCATCACTTACATCATCAATAAAACCCAGAACTACATATTCATCATGTCTCATCTTCATCGTCAATGTGCTTTGATCCCGTGGATACAGGGTATGTAGGCAGTCTGGAATACGAAGGAAGTTTCCAGTACTCAAGCACAGATGATCCCCCCATCTTCTTCATCTTCATTCATCATCCATCTTCTTCTCTTTGATTAGCTCAAACAGGAAGCAAACCATGTGTCTATTGCAAGCTCCAGCACTATAACCAATCACAGGTAAGCCAGAAGCTATTTGTCCGCATGCCTTAAGCCAACATTTGCTATAGCCATTTATCAACAACTTTAGCCTTCAACAGGATGTAGCTTTCCTCTTAACAAGGCGCCAGCTTAATCTATCCAAGAGCACCCAACATTTGGCAAGAAAGTGATGACAGTATCTTTTGTTTTATCTTTTGATTTATCTTTTGTCCCTTTTCTATACCTAGTCAAGACTGCCATGATCTCTTTATATCTTGGTATGTTGCGATGAAGTAAGGACTGGGGCATGGTCATATAGCTTTCGTATGCCGTGTTTGCGGGATGATCTTATTCTCTTCCTATGCGTCTTGGTATCTTGCACGTGTTGGGATTAGCATCTTACATATCAATATCTCTAGCATCTGAGAAGCTAAACAGTCTCTTATGCATTGGAGACTATTCTATGTTAAGACTAACTCCATACATATAACCAGCAAGCTATCATTATGTGTAGTGGAGATAAGTTCAAACCATTGTTTGTAGCGTCAAAGTCCACCACTAGCTGCTATTCCTATCTTGTGCATGTTGGCTCAACATCTTGACCACATGCGTTCCGACAAGATTGTAACATGCTAGTTGCGCATTGGATATCTCGACACCTTGGTCTCTTATACCCTGGTGCATAACATCCATATGCTATATCAAACATAAGGACTGCATTTCTTTTCATTTTGAGCAATTACTTGAAAGCTGCCCATCATCATCTTATCTTATTCATTCTATCTATCCATTTGTTCCGTCATCCTCCGCCAAGATCAATCATCTCCATCATCCTTTGTCCATATTCCCGCTCCTGCAAAACAAGTGTTAGCCATACATACGTCCATTATATCTATATCTTTCATTACCATCTACCTATATGCATACATCTATCCATATCATTTTCTTTTACATATTCACATATTTTCTATCAATTACCATTTGCATAAACATCTATCCATAATCCATCTATAATCCATACACATAACATGCATAGCCATCATAATATCAACATCACAACCATTATAACATCATATAGATTGCCAAAACTGCCATATATATATACATGTGTGTCAAAATACAAGTGTCTATAATACAAGCTGAGCCCTGAAAAGAATGAATGTACAACAATGGCTCTAGGCCTCATCATGATACAATGCCAACAAGGTATGCCCTAGCGACTACTGCCAGCTCCCTCGCCCTGACCACCACCACCAACAGGTCCTGTACCCGGTCCTCCATCTCTCGGTGGCCCCATCACTGAAGCTACTGATCGAGATCCACCTGACCTCCGTGAGCTCGAAGCCCCTGACCTGCTCCTGAAGCTAGGCTGTCTCTGCTCTGCCGGCACAGCTCCATAATATAGGCCTCTATAATACTCAGCCTCCCCCTGCACTCTCCGAAGCTCGGCCTGTACCGCTGTCAACTGTGTGGCTAAGTACGTGGTAGCTCCATCAGTCCCCAAGGCAGTCACTGCTCTATCCCGCTCACTAGTCATAACTTGCAGCTGCTATACTGCCCTATCTCTCTCAGCTCGCAGACTATCTCTCTCAGCTCGCAGACCATCTCTCTCTGCTCTCATAGCCTGCTCCTGCTGTACTGCAGTATCTCGCTCAAGCCTCATCATCTGCTCATGCTGCCTAGCTGTATCCCTCTCTCCTGTAACTCTCGCGAGCGCACCATCATCCTGTCCATCTCCTCTCTGAGCTCCCAACTGTAGCTGAGCCTGATAAGCCTGTGCCTGTGCTCTAGCATGCCTCAGACTGATCACGGCCTGATGCCTATCCATCTCCACTCTCCTCAGCCTCATCTGTGCCCGCTGCCTCCATCTCCTCTCCTCTCTGATCCGTCTCCGCAGCTGCTGAATACCCACATCATCTCCTGCTCCGATCTGTGCCTGTGGCTGTGCTAATATAGCAGGCTGGCCTGGCACCTGCCCTGGCATCTGTATCCCTGGTGCAGCTGGCACTACTGCCTGTGCTGGTGGAGCCCGTCATCGTCGCCTCCGAACTGGTCTCTCCATCCCAATCTCCCCAATCTCTCCATCCCGTGTCAACTGAGTCGGCCTAGCTGTCACCTAGTGTGCATCATACTCTAGCAACGTACCTGGATCTGCAGGACCCTGTCTCCACTGCCATGCTACTGGCTGCAATCCATCTCTCTCTGCCAAGGCTGTGTCCACCACAACCTCTGGACCCCAATCAAACACCTCCTGTCTCGTCCTCCCAAAAATGGCATCACCTACAGGTACTGCCTGTGCCTCTCCAAACTGTCTCAGGGCTCTCTCTGGCAAATAGCGCTCTATAATGTACACGCCGCGTCCAAAAATGTACCTCGCCTGTCTCACATAAGCAAGCTCAGCATCCTCCTCCTCCCACTGCTCACATCCTAGCCATGGCCTCCATACAAATCTGTCTATCTCATCCAACCTCCGTCGCCAGTATACCACCCCTCAGCGCTGTCGATACGTCAAGGCTCCTCTATACATCCGTGCAAATGGCTCTCCTGCTGCTCTAGCGACCCATCCCTCTGGTCTCGTCACCGGAATGTGCTCATAAGCCCATACGTGCAAAACTGTCACTCCTGCTGACATACTGGCTCCGAACATATATGCACAATCATGCAGGTAATGATAGAGCTGTCCCAACACGCACTCTGCCCATGCATATCTCGTGCCATAGGAGAACATGCCCTCCATCACTGTCCCCCATCCTACAGGAAAACCTCTCGCTCTCCTGTCACCCACTAGCCATCTAATGATAGCCACTACCACTCGCTGCAACCTGTCACAGAGCTCCTCCATCCTCCCCATCGGTATCTCTGAACCCTCTGCTCCGATGTCTGGTGTCCCAAACAATCTCCTGAATGCAGCTGGGCCCATCTCCGGATCATAATCTACCCGATCCCCATCTATCAGAATCCTCAAAATCTGGAACACATCCTCTAAGGTGATGGTCGCCTCTCCTGTCGGTAACAAGAATGAACTGTGCTCGCTCATCCATCGCTCCACCATCGCTGTCATCAGCCCTCGATGTGCCTGCACTGGCTCTAATCGTGACACATGCTCCAAGCCTAGGATCTCCAACACCAGTAGCTCCTCTGCATCCAACTGTCTCACCAGCCGCAAATCTCTCGGATGGGGCTCCCGTGATAGCAATGGCGGTAGTACATCCTGCATCATCCATTTACTCTTGTCAGTCCATCCCATTCATCATTCATATCAAAATCTGCCTATCTTTCTGCTATTTTATCCTACACCTACCATATGCGGTTCACTTTACCACATGCGACCTTTTTATGCTCACTAGCGACCCCCTTTACCATTTGCGCTCCTGTTCTGACCAAACGCGACTTCTTTTACATATGCACTCACTGTTTTCCTATAAGCGACCACTATTACCATATGCGTTCATCCTTACTTTATCTGCGAGCCATATCCTATGTGCGAGTCTTTTTACCCCTAACGCGAGCCCTTTTCCTATATGCGTCTATTTTCTCATCATAAGCGAGCCCGCTCACACTAAGCGACCATTTTCGCCCTATACGCGCGCTATCTACCATTTGCGATCTGTTTCTAGTCCTATGCGAGCTAAACTATCCTATGCGACTACTATCTGCTCATAAGCGACTAGTTTCCCTCCATACACGCATTTCGACTGCATTTTTCCGCCGACAGGATGCGACCTCGTTTTCCCTAAGCGACCTACCCGCGCCCATAAGCGACCTGAAATACTCTAAGCGACCTCTACTCCTACATAAGCGACCTACATGTGCCATGTCCTAAACTAGTCGCTTTTGGTGACGTGTGTGAATTAATTACGCTTCTAGGCTATTAAATGCACGCTTTTGGGAAAAGTTTTGCGACATACCGGTGCGCCTGCTCCCTCTGATCGTCCATGTGTCCTCACCCGCTCCGCACGATGATCTCTGCGTGGAATCACCATCCTGCTAGCTCTGCCACTCTCACTCTCAGGAGCTCTGGATTTCTCTAGGTTTCTCAGCACAAATGAGCACAAATGAGCCTATTTGCCCTTGAAGCACCTACTTATAGCCCTTCTCCAAACCCTAATTCTTCTATACCACAGCCTATTTTCTTCCATGCCACCCCCCTTTCCTTCGCGTCTGCCCTCTTTTTCGCCCTTTCTTCTATCGAGAGCCAACCTAGTCCTTCCTGGTTCGTCTGGCTTACCTCTCGCGGGGGCATCACCTGCTAGTTACACTGGGGCATAACTTGTTTATTGAGCGCATCTCACATCTTCTTTGACACAACGTTCTATCGAACATTGTATCAAAGAGGGGCAAAATGTAGACACCCAAATTTGTCCATGTCTAACGACACCTTGTTAAATCATTAATCCATTACCCAATTAATTAAATAAATTTTATTTATTTAATTAAAATCCCATTCTCATTCATTTAGCCGATTAATTAAATAAATTGTATTTATTTAATTAATTCCACATCATGTCTTATCCCATTTTATGCATTTATCATATTAATTAAATAAATTTTATTTATTTAATTAATTTCCAACTCATATCCCACTAATTCAAATACTTTATTTGAATTAAGCCTTTATCATTTATCACATTTTAACACTTGTCCATTTCCCATTTATCATGTGTTGTAAGACAACTTTCATTTAAAATCCTTCACATGCACAACTAATTGGACCTAAATTTAGTAACTTTCAATCTTAGCCATTCAAATAGCCTCTGAATCTCCACCGTTGATTGATCTTGGTTGAATCCTATATAAACAGCCTCTCACTCCATATGAGACATCCAGAAATCATATAGTATCTAGCAATCCAGCAATCATATAGCAACTCCATTATCATCTTGAGCATTCAAGCATTCGAGCTTTTATCATCCATCAATGGCAGCTTTCAGCTTTGTAATTGCTTATCGTTGAAGAAGCAGTCCACATCTCTCTCTCAAACAAGGAATCGCACGGTCTAGGTGATGTTATGCTTGAATTGCATTATCCTTTGATTTCATTTAGGTTAGATTCCTTGATGATGGTAGGGTTAGGGTTTCATGACTATGTCTGATCTGCCACACCTGACTTTCACCTATCACAGTACCAAGATGTCAACATATCCAAATCACGTGAAGACAACCATATCTTGCCAAAGCTCCCACTGAAGTGTGATACTGAGCTAGACATGGCAACATCATAAACATCAAACCATCAAACCCATCACTGTCAAAAGCTCCCACTGAAACATGTAATCAAGCTATCCATGACATCATGATAACCATCTTCTAAATGAAGACCATCCATGGCCCCAACACAATCAAAGAATCCATTGTAATGACACAGCTCCCAAAAGGTCGAGTAAACCATAATGTCCAAACCAAGAAGATGAACAAAAATTGTAAACCAAACATCAATCCAACACCACCAAAATTGCACCTGTAAAACAATCATATCATGCCAAAGTCCCAACCAAACAAGGAACATCCATGACACCATGATTAGCACCCAATATACCTACACCAAACTCCCATCAAATCTCACACAACTGTACCATATAGTCAACAAACATAGGTCCCATATCATGACTGTATCAGGTAATATCATCTCTCTGATCTATATCTCATAATGACAAGAAAACTAATACATGTGACTAACCCAAGCCACAAATTAGAATCTGCATCAATACTGAAACATCTATGGGCATAGACAACCCACATCCAAGTCATGAATGCAACTTGTAGGCATAGACAACCTACAACACTATAAAACTTGTAGATCTCACAATGCAACATGAAAACTCAACAATACATGTATAATTCTGTCAACCAAGGATAATCAGAGATAAACATGTAAGTCTGCAATGACTCAAACACCAAATCATCCCATATTTGATTTGCCATCAACTCACAAAATCACCAAAAGTCAAAGGGATCAAAATGAGCTGAAACTGATATAATCTTAACAAACATCATAATATAATCTCCAAACCTAGTCCACTGCATAGTTCTTAGAAATACCTTTCCAACGCCTATAAGAAGTCTGAAATCTGACTCCATATGCACCTGTTATACCCAGTCAAAGCTCAAAATGAACATCTAGCTTACAACTGGAAAAATTGGTCAAAATGGAAAAATTTAGAAAAATATCTGATATCACAGTGAATTACATGAAAAGAGCTTTCCATAGACTATAATAAGTCAAAAATCTGATGTCGTGGGAAAACGTTATGCCTCTTGGAAAAAATCTGCCCTCCTAGGCTCATAGAGCAAAACTGAGGTGGCTCTACGGTGGCCCTGAGGTGGTGCACTGGAGGCCCGCCAGTGGAGATGGCATGCTGGCGGTGCCTGGGTGGTGCTCTAGCTGAGCGGTGGTTGTGGATTTCAAAAAGTTTGAAAATTGGTTTAACTTACATTTTGTCGATAGTTTGAAATGTTTTTAATTTTTTTTTAAAAGCTTGCGGGGGGGTTGGGCTCTACCCCACCCAACCAGGGGCTAGGAACCAAGGGCTAAGCCCCTATCAGTCCGGCCTGCCAGTGACAGCTGAAAGCTTCTGGCGGGACTGACAGTCTAATAGCACGAAACTAGAAAACATGCATAATATCCATTTCTACCATCAAGTGAGATTCAAGTCTCTACATAATGAAAAACTTCTACAGATTTTATGCCATTAAAATGATAGGAACTTGGACAACAACATAAAGATTAACCAAAGCCATTCATGCAATAAGATTCACCACAATATTCCAAAGGCAACATGCTTAATGATAATACTAAATCAGCTCTAACATGCTACAGGAACAAACCATCAAGCTATGGAATTCAAAACTTAAACTTTCATTTTTTGCAGCCAAATCGGCCTACAACACAATATATCAAAAACTTTTCAAATTACTTATATTTATAACAACTCATTATTCAAGCCCTCTTCCTTAATGAGAGTGACCTCATACTTCTCTTACAGCCCTTTGGACTACTTGTATTTGCCTTCTCAGAACACATCGATCATCATTATTGCTGTTGCCAGAATTCCTTCTTATTGACGCCTCCTAGATACTTCTTTTCTCCTTTCCACATCTATCACAAGATACTTATGGATTTCTCCTTTGCTTGGCTCTCACTTTTTTTTGGCCTATGGCCTGCTTCCCTTTCTATTGTCCATTATTCTATGCTTGACCAACTCCTTATAGATCACCTCCCTTATTATTATCGGCCCTCTTTTTTTTCTAAAATCGGCCTCATTACTTCATCAGCCCTCATATCGTTTTGTCCGTTGTCTCTGCCAGATCGTCCTTCTCCATTTCGTACATACGGCCCCGCTTAATTATCTTCAGATATTCCTATCGACTTGGTGGCCTCTTCCACTGCCACTCACTCTCCTCCTCTGTTCAACTACTACCTCTTAGATATATGTGGCCTACTCAAATTGGTCCTCCCCCATATTCGGCCTCTCCATTCAATGGTTATACTTCTCTGCCTTCTATCCATCAACCTGTGTGGCTGTTACTGTTCTATTACCTATTCTTAGCTGTGTACCTTTTCCCTGCATGTGGCCTGCTTTTATTTTTTTCTTCTATCGCTTTGTCTATTTTTGGCTCTTTCTACCTTTCTCCACCTTCCACTATTAGTCACTAACCGTTCCTCTTTGTTTCAATATAGAATCGCTCTTTATGACACCATCAACATGTCTTGTATCATGGCCAACACCTCCTCAAAATAGCATTCGAACTTCTTGCTACCAATTTCTCGAATAATCACCTTCTCCATTATTCAACTTTCTAGAAATTAATAAACAATTATTATTGTTCCTGTCACCTTGGCGACAAGAGTTTCCTTCCTCATGCTTTCTGTTATTTGATTCGACACATGAAACCCCAAATTTAAAGGCTAACACAATTTTGAAAATTAATAAGATGCCATTGCATCAGACTCCCCAGGGGACAAAGATCATGTGCTCCGACACATGTGTTCCTCTGCAAACTTAATCAAACCATTTCTTCCACCTTTTCCATAATTTCTCTATCCCATATGCATTGATCCTTGAATAGTTTTGTGCAACACTGTGAGCTACTTTCACATGACTGTCTTCATCACTTACGCTCCACCACCAATCTCGAATTCTTCTTTCATTCACCTTAAACAAATCATAATCAAATGGGAAAATTACCACATCCTCTATTGCACCTTCAACACTTATCATACCTACATCATACTCAACATGTTCATCTGTCATATCTTCTAGCCATTCTTTCCCTATGACCACCTGCTGCAACAAAACCTCTTCAGACTCATGACTTACCACATTCTTCTAAAAATCTTTAGTCTTTATCCCTGCAAAAACTTTTGAAACATTATCTTCTATCTCTTTTATTGTCCCACCTATTCTCACACCCTCAATCTTTTCATTCCACTCCCTCTCTATATCTACAAATTGTTTCCACAAATCCTCTTTAATGTTTGTGGTTGCTACTCCTCTTTCTAACGCTATTGCTGCATCATCTTCACTCTCCTTGGGTTTACCTTCTTCCTCTGGGACTATGGCTGCTCCACCATCATCTTCTTCATTGGTAGCTACTCTCTTATCCAAATCTGCATCTTCATATTTTGCAACATATACCACTGCTATTCTCTTTTCAGGTTCAATTCTACTAATCAACTTTTCCTCTTCTCTGGCATGCTTCCTGCTGCACCTTTCAATATGCCTTTGTTTACCTTCTTGTTTCTTCTGGTATTTTCTTCTCTTTATCTCCTTCTCATCCACCATCTTCCACATTTCTCCCTCAGACTCATTCATCTCACAATCACTACCCAACTCATCAACATTGGCAACTTCCTTATGATAATAATTTTCATTCAAAGCCTCATAACCATCATTAAACTCATATTACCCTTTTGGTACTTTGTTTATCTCCTTCCTATATTTTTCAACAAAATTAAAAATATCCTTACTCAACTCAACTTGCTTACCTTTCACAACACATGGGGCATTCTCTAACTGTTGCCACTCTAGGGCCTTCATTCTCTTCTCATCAGGTTCCTTCACAGGCTCTTTACCGACATCTTCATTTACAATCTCCATTCTTTTATCAACATCATTTATTTCAGTTCCCTTTGTTTTCTCGGCTTCCATACTCTTTGCCTTCCAAACTTTGTTTGCCTCAACCTTGGGCTGCCCTCTCTTCATTGCTGCATTTATGCTCCCCACTCTTTGCTTGGACTTCATTCTCAATTCATCTTCTTCTCTAGGCCTCCTTGCTGGCCACTTTATCTGCACATTTGTTTGCTTCTTGTTCATCAACATACTCTTCAATCCTTGCATAGGCTTATAAACAGGATCAAAAACAACATTCTTCCTATACCTCAACTCTGACTCTTTATCCATCTTTCTCTTTTGCCAACATGGGGCTATGTACCCATGATCCACTATTTCCTTTTTCTCATTAGAAACTTGTCCAACTTTATTTACACTTCCATTCACACTAACATTACTATCTTCATTTACAAAACCAAAATCATCTTTGCAACTCTTCTTTACCTACTGCCCCAATTTATCCTCTTCATTAGCTTCTTGGCTTTTCAACTTTTCTTCTCCGTCAACATCTTGTTCTGCTTCTGGTACATCTTCAGCTTCATACTCTTCCTCTTCATGAAAAACTTGTGCTACATCTACAACTTCTTCCAAAGCATTATGAAACTCTATTGTTTCCTCTTCATCTTCATCATCAAACTAGAAATTTTCAGCATCAATCTCCTCTTCATTTTCAGGCACTTTGTAATGCACCTCTGCTGTAAACTCTTCTTGGCATTCTGCTGCCATCAATCTTTCCTCGTTCACATCTTCCACTCTTTCTTTAGGAGCTATTCTTGCCCCACCTTTCATCATCTTCAAGGTCTCATCCTCAACCTTCTTTATCACTTTCTTTATTCCTGCATACAAATCTGTAAACATAACATTAGCAAATAAAATGAGAGACCACAATGTCTCTATCAATGCCCTTCTCATCGACATTCTTCCTTCTTCATTTCTTTTTTTCTCAAGTGCTGCTTGCGGCGCTTCTTTCTCTTTCTCTCTTCCTCTTCTCATGTTCTTTTCAATGAGAACTCTCTTGACCTCTTTCGGTCTATGTTGCTCCAATGGCAACTCTCTGCTGTCCCATCTTTTTAGGAACCCTCTCATCTTCTTATCTTTTTTTCTAAAGGCTTTTATAATCTACCTTTTCCTCTTCTCAACAATCTCCTTTACTGGCCATTTTACTTTCTTACTCATTGGCCAAACCCAATAATATCCTTGGTCTTGTTCTTCATACCATTGGTTTACCAATATCAGATCCCTCTTCAACTCTGCCAATTCTCTTTTGAATTCTGCATTTGTCATCCTTTTGGCTTCTTTTCTTTTGTCTCTTTTTGTGAGACTCTCTTTCTTCCTTTATCTTCTAGTCACCTCCTTAGGGCTTTCTTCTCTTTCCAATCTGCCCTATCAGTCAACAACAACAACATAATGCACAACCTTCAAAACGTCAATAACACATTAAACATTCACATTCAGATCGTTCTGTGCTCTGATACCAATCTGATAGTATGAAACCAGAAAACATGCATAATACCCATTTCTACCATCAAGTGAGAATCAAGTCTCTGCATAATGAAAAACTTCTATAAATCTTCTGCCATTAAAATGATAGGAACTTGGACAACAACATAAAGATTAACCAAAGCCATTCATGCAATAAGATTCACCACAATATTCCAAAGGTGACAAGATTAATGATAATACTAAATCAGCTCTAACATGCTATAGGAACAAACCATCAAGCTATGGAATTCAAAACTTAAACTTTCATTTTTTATAGCCACATCGGCCTACAACACAATATATAAAAAACTCTGCAAATTACATATATTTATAACAACTCATTATTCAAGCCCTCTTCCTTAATGAGAGTGACCTCATACTTCTCTTAAAACCCTTTGGCCTACTTGTATTTGCCTTCTCATAACACATCGATCATCATTATTGCTGTCGCCAAAATTCCTTCTTATCAACACCTCCTAGACACCTCTTTTCTCCTTTCCACATCTATCACAAACTACTTATGGATTTCTCCTTTGCTTGGCTCTCACTTTTTTTTGGCCTAAAACCTGCTTCCCTTTCTATTCTCCCTTCTTCTATGCTTGGCCTCCTTCAATCGGCCAACTCCTTATAGATCACCTCCCTTATTATTATCGACCCTCTTTTTTTTTTTTTCTGAGATCGGCCTCATTACTTCATCGGCCCTCATATCCTTTTGTCCACTATCTCTGCCAGATCGGCCTTCTCTATTTCGTACATACGGCCCCGCTTAATTATCTTCAGATATTCCTATCGACCTGGCGACCTCTTCCACTACCGCTCACTCTCCTCCTCTGTTCAACTACTGCCTCTTAGATATATGCGGCCTGTTCAAATTGGTCCTCCCCCATATTCAGCCTCTCTATTCGACAGTTATACTTCTCTGCCTTCTATCGATCGGCCTATGTGGCTGTTACTATTCTATTACCCATTCTTAGCTGTGTGCCTTTTCCCTCAATGTGACCTGCTTTTATTTTTTTCTTCTGTCAGTTTGTCTATTTTTGGTTCTTTCTTCCTTTCTCCACCTTCCACTATCATTCACTAACCGTTCCTCTTTGTTTCAATATAGAATCTCTCTTTACGGCACCATCAACATGTCTTCTATCATGGCCAGCACCTCCTCAAAATAGCATTCAAACTTCTTGCTGCTAATTTTCAGAATAATCACTACCTTCTCCATTATTCAACTTTCTAGAAATTAATAAACAATTATTATTGTTCATGTCGCCTTAGTGACATGAGCTTCCTTCCTCATGCTTTCTGTCATTTGACTCGACACATGAAACCCCAAAATTTAAAGGCTAACACAAATTTTGAAAATTAACAAGATGCCCCTGCATCACAGTCCTGTACCAGTACCCCAAAATTTAAAGGATAGGGGGTATAGGGGTTTGCGACCCCATACCCCCCCCCCCCCCACAAATTTTAATTTTTTAATTTATTTAATTTAAATAAAAAACCTTTGCAGACCCGAAAGGATTTTTTTTTAATAAAATATTTTTTGTAGACCCGTACTTGTCGCCTGTGCAGGATTGACGCATGTAGATTCCACTGACGACGCCGTATGGAATCTCAAAGATTCCTTTTGTAGATTCCCCCAGGGTAGAATAGGGCAAAATTTTTTGACTCCAAAATATGTCAAATTTTATATGGATCTATAGGTTTTCATGCCTTATAGACTCAACCATGAGGTCTATTTTTTCCTAAGAGGCCTCTAACAAAATCTCACCCCCTGAAACCCTCATACAAAGAGCCCAAATCAAAAACCCACATGCCAAATCTCCATCAAACCCTAGATCTGCAACAACCCAAGTCTACAAACAACCTTGTAACCATGAAAATGCCTTCATTCCTTTCTTGCAAAGCCATGGATTTTACTATACACAAAAAATCTATTCATAGCTAGGGTTATCAAATAGGTATTCCCCCACAAATCATGGCAACCGAGCTCTAATACCAAATGTTGGAAATATATAGCCATAGAGACAAATTCCTCATAACCTAATAAGAGATTTAATATGCAGTAAACTAGAAATCCACATGCAAAATAAATAGACAATCATACCATCAATGGTGACACAAGATATACCCTGGGAAAACCCTCATAAAGGGAAAAACCCAGCCTCCAAAAGAATGCATCTCTCATGTATTATTCAACAATAAACAACTAATACCTATGTAGAGATCACCTCTGAAACATCAAGCTCTCTTTACCTACAATCCATGTGAACACGCATGTAACCATACATCCCATGCCATGCTTCAAACCCTCACACAACCAACCTGCAAGAGAAGCTACAAACGCAGCCAAAGGCAATAAGCCTTCACTCTTACTTCACCTCTACAACTACCCGTGTGTTTTATTTTATAGACATAAGCTCACACAAATACAACATGTGGTATTGTAATACCATTTTCCCCAAAACCATTGACCCCACATTTGATTATTGGTACAAAGTTTTCCCAAATAATCAAAAAATTACAAATAAAGTAATTAACCCAATGTTACATACAATGATGACAAGTGGCATCCAAATAAATATCCAATGTGGTTAAACACATCACATGATGCACCACAATTAAATATTTATTTTACATAATAAAATAATATCAATGTTATGCAAGGTGTACAACACACCTACTCCAACATGATATAACCTTCATGGTGGATAAGGACAATTGCTACATGGAAGCTGTAGAACCAAGGACCTCCTGGATAACCACCTTGTCTTATGAGGTGTCTGAACATAATTTAATTAGATATATACAAATATGTTTCTCAGCAAGCCTAAGGATCCTATTGCTGAGAGATTTGGGACATTTGATGGAATAACCAACAAGATAATCAAGAAGAAGGTAGATGAAAAGATAGAAGAAAAGGTAGAAAAGATGAAATCAAAGTTGGAAGAGATTCTAAATACTCTTGAGGGTTCTGTAGAAGAACCTTAAACCACCTCTGCCTCACAAACTCCTAGAAGGACAAGTAGGTCTGTCCTTGCTACTGCTACTTCCAAATCCTCTGGACTTGGCCATACACCCCCTAGCAAGAGAAGAGTTGATGCTGAAGTCCTTGTACAAACCAAGACTATAGAGAAGAAGAAACCAAGGCCTAAGGTATAAGCAAATAGGGGAAAGATAAATCTAGTGGATGTAGAGGATGATGAAGAGGAAGAAGAAGAAGAAGAAGAATCATGTATGCTAATGAAAAGAGAGAAAAAAACAAGAGAAGGTGAAGAACACGGAGAGGCTTCCAAAGGAAAAGGAAAAGCAAAGAAAACTAAAAGAGCTCCCCAAGAAAAATCTGAATATAAGCCTCTACATCTTGGGACCACTGTCAATGCTATTGCACAACATGGTGCTCTAAAGGAAGTTGCAGAGATTTATGATGAAATGCCATCTGATGACAAGGCTACAATTGAGGAGACTATAATCAGGTACATGATGGCCTTTAATGTGGACCTAATTGAGTTCATTGATCAACTTCCTGCAAGTCTTACAAACATCCTAACCAACAAGAGAAATGAAGCCACGAACAAAGAGGCTGAAATGAGGAAACAAGCTGTTGAAAAGGTTGGTCCATCCATATTTGATGAAGAAAAGATTAAAGTATCTAAAAAAAGAAAAATAATTTAGAACAAAAAGAAGAATAAATATTCTAATGGGAAAGGACAAGGAAGAAATAGAAAGATTGGAAAAGGAAACATCAAAGAAAATTGCCAAAATTCTTGAAGAGATGAAGAATGCTAAGGTAATTATTGAGGATATTGTTATGAGGTTTCACAACATGCCCCATTTTGCCTCAGAAAAATAGGGACCCAAATTTTTGCTTTTGTTTGTGTGTTTCCCTGCTTTTGACGGTATGGTAAAAGTCATGTCTTGATCTAAGTCAAAATTCCAAATTAGGATATCTTCCTATAGAGGTCATCCATAGATAGATGATCAATTTTTAAGCAACTTTTCCTTTTACATCATGTTGAAATTCCTTAAAATGAGCAAATTACGCCTGGTCAAAGTTTTGGTCAACTAGACATCCAGATATCCACATCCACATCTAGATCCTGATGAAATTCCATATTATGTACCTATCTCATCTAAGACCATAAACGGATAGAGAATCAAATTCTAAGCAACTTTTCCTTTTGGATCATGTTGAAATTCATCAAGACAAAGAAGTTCTGCACGGTTAAAGTTTGGTCAAATGGTCATAGGGATGTTCACATTTATTTAATATCTAGATATTTCTAAATATCCAGATCCATATGGCCATTCATCTAAAATCATGATATCTCTCTCGTTTCTTAATGAAATTTAAAAATTCAAAATGATCCGGAAAGCTTGAGACGAGGAGAATAAAACTTAGAAACCTTTTTTTTGAAATTCGCAAAAAATCAAGGCGATGTTCAAAAACATTAAAAATGTGAGTGCACATTAAATTTTTGTGAGAATTTGGCCCCAACTAGACATGTTTAAAATTGGAGTTCCCATGAATTTCCAAAATGTGAATAAAGCATTTTATGGCAGGAAACATTAATATTTTTATGGAATTTAAATCAAATGCTCCAAATTAATATTTTTTACTAATTTATTTTGTGCAAATATATTGGTATTTGATGATTTTAATTGTTTTTTGTGGCAGGAAATTGAAATTGCAACCAATTTGAAATTGACGTTTCTAGAAGAGGGAATATGTTGAGGATCTTCCAAATGCCAGCTGTCAGGATGCTGATGTCACCCATGTGCTGCTCTCAAATGGCCACCATTAATTTTTTTGAGAGGATCGTATCCATTGGATTGATGTAATTGCATCATATTCTTATTCTATAAAAGGATATCAATTGCCATTTTGTAGGGAGATTGAATTGGTGATTTATGAAAATTAAGTGTACATTATGTAACTTTGTGATTCCTCATTATTCTTTCTCATATCATCTATATATGTGTATTTTTTTTGCATACTGAATGAAGATGGAGACTTAGATTACTTCTTATCATATATCTTGTGTAATCTGTGAGTGATCTTTGGATGTGTAACTGTGAATTGCTGCACTCAATAGAGGTGCATTCACAAAGTGCATGTTGTCATCATTCTTTTTCCCTTGAAGATTTACACCTATCATGTGTAGTTGTGGACTGTCCTAGCAAAGCATGGTTTGGTTTTCATCTCCTTTTCATGAAAGTGTCAAACATACATGTGGATTAGTGATCAAACTTCATTAATTTCAGCAAATTTACAATTTCAGTCTGTTTTCTTTTCAATTTCATAAATCATCATCATAATTGCAAATAATGATAAATGATAAGAAGATACATATTAAATATGTAGAATTCATGTAGGTAATTGAATATCCTTAGCATATTTGAGCAAAATAGCATGTCATGTTGAAAATATCATGTAAATATTGGAAAATAATGGTGAAGAATATTGAGATATATGATTATAAACACAGTATTTGAAAGAATTTAAAGTACAAAAGTAAAATTGAGTAAATCAGAGATAATATTAGAACTAATTAAATCTGGAAATATATTTATGATTAGTCCAAATCAGGGATAGATTCCAATAAATTATAGCAGAGTTAGGATGAATTCACATTCATTTGTGCAAATCTTAGCTAAATGGTGTAGGATTTGATAGAATTGTTGAAGATTTGTGCAGAGTAGGCATAAAGGACATGATTTTTGACAAAATATTGAAGAACTTTACAAGAATTACTAAAGTACGTAAGGCCTTGAAATGATTAACAACAACACACATCAACCCTGAGTGACTGTCAGAAGGTCATGATCTGATCAACAGAGACTTGGGATCATAAGTTCATCCTGAATTTATCGTATCTTTCAAGATGATAAAGGCTTGTTGTGTAAACTTTTATTTGTGTTAATGAGACTAACAATCACATCAACAAAATTGACACTAGAAGGAGGGTCGACCAAATGCTATAGTGTTTCCACAAAGATCCTATCAATACTTTGCAATTTGAGTAGTCTAACTGTAAATATCCCTTCCTTAAGGATAATTAACTAGATATTTGCAAAGAGTTGTTAAAAATCCCAAAGATTAATCTAATTTTTTGAGCTTTCAAGTTTTATTCTGAGATATGTTAGATCTCATTAAATTTAATTTATCTTTGGTTTATCCAGAAGATGCAGGATACATGATTCGATAGAGCACGATAAAGTTAGTTGTTTAACTTTCCTCACAAGGTTGGATTTGGCTTTAAAAGAGCTAATTCCTTTCTCAAATGTGTACAGGACTGAAGTTTGGCAGGAAAATAAAAGAATTCTAGAGCAACAAGAAAATACAACACAGGAAGTCATGAATTATCCAAAAAAATCAAAAGTTGAACCAATTCTGGAAGATAAGGATAGATAAATATCTTTCCTTGAATTATTTGATGGTAAAAGTGAGAGTTCTCCAGTTCATATGAATGAAGTAGAGTGCATGTATGAATCTTTTGAACATTGTAGAGAAGAAAGTACAACTTGTTTTTAGTCATCAGATAACAAACCAAGAGGATTAAATCATCTTGATACACTTGATAAATATATCAAATTATTAAGAAATACTTGTCAGGATAATGTCTATGGATCTGATTCTAATAGTTTTGATGATGATGATTGGGTAAAGAAGTGTAAACAGGTGGTGAAAGAATTGAAATGCACAACTGCTAAAGAAGATTCTATAACAACAACCAAAGGAGTAATAGAGAATAGAGTAAATACTGATTTATTATTTGATTCCTTTAAATTAAATGATCAATTACAAGATTTTTGCAGGACAATAGAACCAGACACTTTACTGAATGGTAGAGGTGAATTATTTGAAGAACAATTTATGAAAATTGAAGATACAGAAAGCTTTGTTATTGCTGTGCATGATCAGATGTCAATCCAATGCCATTTCAAAAATGAAATAGGGAAGTATTCCTATCAATCAAATGTTGTTTCACATTTACAGTTAAATGATTTAGAAATGATAGATTTGTGTATATCATGTTCTGATGATGATGATACTCACCTAAATGCTAATGTGTAGGAAATTGAAGAAAATATTGAGGTGTTTCCCAAGCTTAAAGATCAAATAAGCCCACAAAATGAAGAAGTGGAGTTGGATAAAGATGAGGAAATAATCCATATTGAGTCATACATCCTTCAAGTTTAAGTGAGACAAGATATTGATCCAAGCAACAAAAATGCAAAGTCAAATGGAGGACCAGCTGGCAACGAACAAGCATGTCCAACAGAACAAGAAATAAACCTGGTTGTATCTTCCCCTTTCCAAATAAGTAATGTTGATTATTATTTTGATTATGGAAATTCAGGGGATAGAACATGTAAATGGATCAGTCATGAACATAATGAACTTCCTCAATTGTTGATAATTAAGGTTTATTCTGTTAAATATGATAAATCTAGAATAGAAGATTTTTTTTTTCAGAATACAAAGATGAATTTGCTAGGATCAGGACCATAACTAATGCCCTAATACTCTTACATATTCTGAAAAGGCATGAAAATATAGAGGTTTATGGGTGTTATCCTAGGTTTCATTTACCTTGTCATGTCTTGTATATATTCTGGTAGAGTAGTTGTTGTTTCTGTTTCTTTCCTTTCAGTTCTGGTTTTGTTTTGTTCTGTCTTTCTATTTTGCTTTGTTTGGTTTTGTTTGCCTTTGTATAGTGGTTTGTTTTCTTTGTGTGTTTTTTCTTGGTTGTGTTGGTCGCTTGGTTGTTGAGTCCCTATTTTGGTTAGGCATGATGCTAGGCACCTTTCTATTTTAGAAAGTTTTAGAATTTCTAAAATTTAGAACATAACTTCAAATCTTTACATAGGCTGTGACCTTGCAGGTTCTGGTTATTTAGATTTATTCTATAAAATCATTTTTATCAATCTAAACAAAGTTTATCAAGGGAATCATCAAATGAACACATCTTAAAATTCCTAGGATTGGTTAAAAATATTATTGTCTACATTAAGTGAAAAATCTAAAGGTTCTCCTTTGCTACCACTATAATTCCCAGCCTAGCAATAGATCCCATTACTATACAGTTGAAATGATATATCTTATAAAAATTCAGAAAACAAAAGAAAAAGGAAAAGATAATTTATTCTCTTAAGGTCATCTAGATACCCCTACAAGCACTATAGACATTTGATTGGTAGTGGGACTCTATTTAGGGGAATTATAGGTGATAACCTTGCCGGGACTATGGACGCTTGGTTGGCAACAAGGCTCTATCTAGGTTTGGCTTAAAAGGTTAAATCCAACTATGTAGCTTAATGGTAATTACTATTTTTTTCAACTTATCTAGTAGGAAGGAAATGAATCAAAGCACACACTTGCATTCCTTCTTATACTCTAGTTTCATTGATGAACATGATTTCTTTTGAACTAATTTAAATATACATGAATAGTGAAGGTTGGAATTTTATGTCTAGATTTTCCTTTCTTTCCTAAATTGAGTTGAAATTTGGTTGTTTTCTTTGGTGGAAATTTGTTGTGAGGTTTCACAACATGCCCTATTTTGCCTCAACAAAACAGGGACCCAACTTTTTTCTTCTATTTGTGTGTTTCCCTGCTTTGGGAGGTATGCTAAAGTCATGTCCTAATCTAAGTCAAAATTCCAAGTTAGGATATCTTCCTATAGAGGATCAATTTTTAAGAAACTTTGCCTTTTACATTATGTTGAAATTCCTTAAAATGAGCAAGTTATGTTTGGTCAAAGTTTTGGTCAACTGGACGTCCGGATATCTAGATCCACATCTAGATCCTGATGAAATTTTGTATTATGTACCTATCTCACTTAATACCATAGATGGATAGAGAATCAAATTCTAAGAAACTTTGCCTTTTGGATCATGTTGAAATTCGTCAAGATAAAGAAGTTATGCAAGGTCAAAGTTTGGTCAAATGGTCATAGGGATGTTCACATTTACTTAATATCCAAATATTTTCAAATATCCATATCCATATGGACATTCAGCTAAAATTGTTATATATTTCTTGTTTCTTAACAAAATTCAAAAATTTAAAATGATCCGAAAAGCTTGAGACAAGGAGAACAAACCCCAGAAACCATTTTTGAAATTCACAAAACATCGAGGCGTTGTTCAAAAACTTTAAAAATGTGAGTGCACATTAAATTTTTGCGGGAATTTGGCCCCAACCAGACATGTTTAAAATTGGAGTTCCCATGAATGTCCAAAATGTGAATAAAGCATTTTATGGCAGGAAACATTAATATTTTTGTGGAATTTAAATCAGTTGTTCCAAATTAGTATTTTTTACTGATTTATTTTGTGCACAGATATTGGTATTTAATGATTTTAATTATTTTCTTTGGCAGGAAATTGAAATTGCAACCAATTTGAAATTGAGCTTTCTAGAAGAGGGAATATGCTGAGGATCTTCCAAATGCCAGCTGTCAGGATGCTGATGTCACCCATGTACTGCTCTCAAATGGCCACCGTTGATTGTTTTGAGAGGATCCTATCCATTAGATTGATGTAACTGCATCATATTCTTATTCTATAAAAGGACATCGATTGCCATTTTGTAGGGAGATTGAATTAGTGATTTATGAACACTAAGTGTACATTCTGTAACTTTGTGATTCCTCATTATTCTTTCTCAGATCATTTGTATATGTGTATTCTTTTTGCATACTAAATGAAGATGGAGACTTAGATTACTTCTTATCATATATCTTGCATGATATGTGAGCGATTTGTAGATGTGTAACTGTGAATTGTTGCGCTCAAAAGAGGTGCATTCACAAAGTGCATGTTGTCATCATTTTTTTCCCTTGAAGATTTGCACCTATCATGTGTAGTTGTGGACTATCCTGGCAAAGCATGGTTTGGTTTTCATCTCCTTTTCATGAAAGTGTCAAAGATACATGTGGATCAGTGATCAAACTTCATTAATTTCAGCAAATTTACAATTTTAGTCTGTTTTCTTTTAAATTTCATAAATCATCATCATAATTGCAAATAATGATAAATGATAAGCAGATACATAGTAAATATGCATAATTCACATAGATAATTGAATATCCTTAGCATATTTGAGCAAAATAGCATGTCATGTTGAACATATCATGTAAATATTAGAAAATAATGGTGAAGAACATTGAGATATATGCTTATAGGCACAATATTTGAAAGAATTTAAAGTGTAGAAGTAAAATTGAGTAAATCCGAGATAATATTAGAACTAATTAAATCTGGAAATATATTTATGATTAGTCCAAATCAGGGACATATTCCTATAAATTACAGCAGAGTTAGGATGAATTCACATCCATTTGTGTAAATCTTAGCTAAATGTTGTAGGATTTGACATAATTGTTGAAGATTTGTGCAGAGAAGGCATAAAGGACAAGATATTTGATAAAATATTAAAGAACTTTTCAGGAATTACTAAAGTATGTAAGGCCCCAAAATGATTAACAACAACACACATCAACTCTGAGTGACTGTCAGAAGGTCATGACCTGACCAACGGAGACTTGGGATCATAAGTTCATCCTAAAATTATTGTATCTTTCAAGATGATAAAGGTTTGTTGTGCAAACTTTCATTTGTGTTAATGAGACTAACAATCACATCAATAGATATATCTAATGATATAGATCTGTCAGCCTTTGAATATAATGTGGAAAGTGGTGATATGACTGAGAAAGATGATAAGCAAAATAAGGAGACTAATCCATTAGAAAACATTGTAACACAAAATGTAGAGGATCAAGGTAATGTGGGTACACCTCTTTTAGAAAACACAGAAGTGTAGAGATCAGGAGATCAATCTGAAGTGAATGTACCCCCTCCGGAGAATACCAATTTCAGTGCAGAATATGACAATCCTCCTCTAGAGAATATAGGGAAACATGAGTAAAGAAAAGAAAATAACCTTGAGGAGAAACAAGAAGAGAAAGTTCAAGATGAAACAGAAAAAGCTAAGTAGAAACAAGATGAAAAAGATCAAAGTGAAATAGAAAAGAAGCAAGATGAGAAAGTTGAGGATACCTCTATGGATATAGGTCAGAGTTCTTCAGGGTCATACTCATTCAAGGACCTATTAGATATGCAGATGCAATTTCAACCTGTAATTACATGTCAGCTTCTATAGATTCCCACTCATGAGGGGCAAGTAGATTTTTCAAATATTTCACCCTCCATAAGATACAACTTGATGACATCCTGCATGCTTCTGCAAGAAAGGAGTTCTTGCAAGAAAACTTGAAGAAGACTAGTTTAGTTGAAGATGCAGTGAAAGTGATTTAGGAAGGATTACCAGAGGTAATCCTTGACTCCTCTCTACCTCTGGAACAAAAGTTAAAGATATTGATGGTTTCTTTCAAGGATCATTTTGCTCATGTTGAAAAAAAAAGTAGAACAAGAGGCATTAAGGAAGATAAATGATAAAAGGATGGCTAACATATCTGATAAATGTGTCAATGCACAAAATAAACTATAAGAAAACTTGAAGATGTTTAAGGGATGCATTGATGAAGCCATTTCTTTATACCTATTTTTCTTGAAATGGCCTAATTCCACCAAGAACATCAAAGCTTAGATTGACTCCATTGAGTCACAGATCTCTAAATTGGATGAAGTATATGACTTGTCAAAATAAAAGAATGGATTAACTAGGGCACAAATTGAAAATCTTCATGCACAGATGTTATAGCTTCAGGACCAAATAGAAGAGATAAAGAAGCAGTTTGATCAGTTGAGGGAAGTAGTCAATTTGAGACTTGCTTCATTATCGGGGTTGCTAGGAGAAGCTGAAAAGATTGAACAAAAGATGAATACCCCAAGTAGCATAGAGAGGCTGAAGATTTATTCATCCAGTTTGAATGCCAAAATCATATTCTTTCCTGAGAAAAAGCAAACTAGGTATCCACTCTTAGTCAACTCAAGGTAATTTACAAAACTATTCTACCTTCTAAGTGAGTTGAAAGAGTATTGAAGACAAGACAATTTTGGTTTTCTATAAACTTGCAGAGGTTTACAGTGTCTTTCTATGTACATAGCATAAATTTTTGGGGCATCTCCATCTCAGGGGTAGTATTGGTTGTAGAAATCATATAGTAAGGAGGAGGTCATATAGTTTTTGGGTGGTTATAGGCAAAAGTTACTAGACCCTTTGTCCTTGATGTCAAAGGGGGAGAGAGAGGAATGTACATCTAAGGGGGAGTGTTTGCACATCATTTTGATTTTTCCATCAATGAAAAAGGGGGAGATTGTTGGCATCTTGATAAGATTAGTTTTCATTGATGTCAAAAGTATGTGTTGAAGATTATATACATTCCAGAGATAGTTAGTATGCAGTAATATCAATCAAAATTGCAGTATGAGGAAGAATGGTAATAAATCTGAAGTCTAAGTATGGTGCAGAGGTGAGTACACATGTTCTAACATATTTCCAGCATTCCTACATTGATATCCTACCAGGATGGTGAACCACACTTAGAGATAATTTGCAGAAGTTTGGCTAAGGCATTCACAATGTATACCCTATGGGAGAGTCGTAATAGTTTGGTCCGCATTTATCCACAAAGAAAGATGTAGTCTTGTGGTTTAGAATATAATTTAATTGGCATATGAAGGTGTTATATCCAATATTTCAAGTCATGAAACCTTCCAAGTAAAAGTTATAAGTGACAGAGTTTCGATCTGTGTTCTGGCAGGGTAAAGCAATAATGAAGGATTGATGGAATGCTCCGCATTCCTCCACAAGGATAGAGATGACTGTACGATTTTGAGAACATGATAAGAGATGTGTAATACATGCTTCCTTGTAGTATCAAGTGTTCTGATGGTTCACAAGGTTAGTTTTCAAATAACAGAATTAATACAGATAGTTCAGGATGTCTAAGTTGTTCTCTGTGCACATGTTTGAGTACTTGTGGAAGATGGAGAGTATACAATTCAGTAATATGAGTGTATGCAGAAATTCTACATATCTCAGTGTGTCTCTGGGTTGAAGTACATGCAAATCTCTCTTGTTTCCAGCACCACAGAGTGTATTTAGGTCAGTTTTGTAAAGAGTTGTGTTTGACTGTACTCTGGTTTACAATACAACTAAGTAAAAGTCTCTGAATTCCTCGGGAAGTGATAGATATGGTGCTGTAGTTTTGGGAATGTGTTCATAATAGTGCATAAGTCCATTCCTAAGAGTTTCAGATGGTTCAGTGGTCCACAATGCAATATCCTAAGTCTTGGATTGTCACAGTCAGTTCGAAATGCTATGTTTTCATCAATTTAATATATTTCTTGTCTTGCGAATGCATATAATGATCAGATACTTCAGGAGAAGGGTTTATGGATAGTGTTGACAAGGTACATTTCTCATATCTTGGTGTACATGATGTTTTTGATGTCTCCCTAGTGGTGCAAAGATGGACAATTAGCAGTGTTAGTGTTGTTTGGGTTGAGAGTCAGGTTTCCTTCATGTGCAGTGGATCCTGATTAATTGTTTTGGCATTAAAGGATGAGTAGTGATGCTTCTTGGATCCTGTTTTGAAGTATTATGATCCGCAACTCATTTTTTCATTACAATGTATATGTTGAAGCTGACCTGTGAAGAATTACATGTTTCATTTAAAAGTCAATTTGGTGCCTATTGATTATCAGGAACACTGAGAGGGGGGAGTGAATCAGTGTTCTATAAATATTTTCTTGAAATTTTACTTTAAACCATTTCAAAAGAATAATCAAACAAAAGAAAAATATACAATTGAACAACATCCACAAAAGAATGACACATAACACCAAGATTTTACGTGGAAAACCCAATAAGGGAAAAACAACGGAGAGGATTAGCTCTCAAATATATATTGCAATCTTTACAAAAATGATGTTCAGGCCTTGTCACTCCACGGGCCTAGAACATGCTGGCTCACAGCCATGATGTACAACTAAGTTTAGCAGGCTCACTGCCTCAACCCTAAACCTAGCAAGATTACAATAACGGCTATTAAACCCTACTGGAGGCTCACTGCCACCTTACTAACTTGATGACAAAAACATGCTTCCAATCAGATCACACATGATAATTGAATACTGCTTAAGCATCTATCACTATGCCAGGGTGCAGTCATTTAATAACTATATTCTGAATCCCAAGTCTTCATCGTTGCTGATCCTCTAACTCTGCTCCACTATTTGCATCTTTGGATCACATACATACTTCACATGAATTTCATCACCTTTATATATCTGCATCATGATTTACTTCATAATCAGGTCGACATCCAACAAGTGAAATGTGTACATAAAAATATGTACCTTGTCACTCAATCTAATGCACTAAGTGTCGCACAGATCCAAATCTTCTCCCAAATGTGCTCATATAGGTCAGATATAATCTTTCAATTGCTTACATAAATCCTCCAATCATTAACTCTTCTCTGCACAATGATTTATCTCACTAGTCAGCCTGTTCCTCAAGAACATGCTTAACAATTTCATCTGCTATCTTACAACTTCTATTGCTGATCAAAAAACACTTCCAAAATCATGTCAAGGACTCTTTTCACATTCCCAATCTTACCCTCAGAACTGCAAGGCATGATATCATCTTGCGGAGAAATGCAGACCATCAGAACTCAGACTCTGTCTCTGTCAAACTCTGTCAAACACTATGTCGGTACCTAGCAGCTTGTAGCTATCCTTTTGGTGAACTTCAGATCTCCTAACTCTGGAATAAGACACTTAATATAAGTGTTTACAACACCTCAAAACTACATAAAAAATACTTGTCTACGGAGGAATGCAGACTACTGCACTAGACTCTGTTCACTGTTCCTGCTATACCTTTGCTTGCCCGGACTTAGCCATTTCTTCAAGATGACTTCTGGAGAGGACCATGACTTAATCTCTGAGGCATAACACTATCGAACACCAACTAACATCATACCTTAACCGCATTACCGGATCATTATCTGCGGAGGCATACTAGCTGACTTTCTGTCTTCTACTCTGCATACTTTCCATACTTAGCCATTTTCTGTCAACCGGACTTGGAATCTCATATGTTCTTCCAGAGATATCTCTTCATGTCATGGTGATAGGATATCTGAGCCTTATTGCCATCAATGACAACATACAGATCCATACCAGAGCAGTGTCTCTTGCCAATAGTGCCAACCTAATCAAAGTTTTGAGTTGTTGTAGAGGATATATATAGAAGAACAAAGTCATTTACGAAGAGTGTGGAGTGATAGAACATTATATGGAAGGATGAAGTGAACAAATTTAGTATGATGGAGTAATTATGCAGAAAAAGGGGTCTGCAACATCAGCATAAGTTAGATGCTTCTTTTACCACAGTTCTGGCTCCTATTTTCATTGTAACCTTCATGTATGTTGCTATTAGACAATGAAGTCTCATTAGCAGGTCCTTGTATCTTTCCTAAGGTTGTAGCCTTAGTTTTCAAGTCCAACAGGGAGTAGTATCTTCCTTTGGTTGTAGCCCTGAAACAAAGTTGAAATCTTTTATTGTAGTGAGCATTATATATTGTGAGCTAACACTCACCGTGGTTTTCCCATTTTTGGGTTTTCCACATAAAAATTGTGGTGTTGTTGTGTTGATTAATGTGGTGCATGCTTTACTTTATGTTCTCTAAGTAATTTGGTTTGACCTGTAAATAAAGTAGTTAATTTTTGTATATACTGATTCACCCCCCCTCTTAGTATCCTTGTGTGTTCAACACTTAGTAGGTATAACTTTCTTCATATCTCGGGCTAGCTCATTAGTAAGACAAGTTTTTGCCTCATTAAGAATTTGTGAGTCTTGATTATTTACTCTAGGTTCATCACGAAAACCAGATTCTTCTATCCTTTTAGAGTATTGTTCTTGATTGGTTTCTCCCCCTCTAACGTCTTGTTCCAGGGCTTCCAATCTTCCTTTTGTTTCATTCAAAAATGACAAAATTTGATCTAATTTTTCCATGGGGTTATTCTCAGGATTTAGGCCCTCTGGGTTCCCTCCTGTTTGGTTTTTAGAGTGTTCCATAACAATACCACATCTAATCATTGTATAGAAATTTATCAAAACATGTAACTTTTTGATACAATATCATAAAAGTACAAGTTCATAAATACATAAACTTAGAGATTCATCACACAAACATTTGCTTACTCAAAAAGCCAAAACTTTTACTTTATTCACTTTTTGGATCTTTACATCCTTATTCAAATACAAAACTTTTTGTGAAAGGAAATGTCTACATATCACTTTCTAACAGAGGAAATTCCTCTAGTTCCTCCTCCCCGTCAGAATCGAGTAACACAAACTTAGTAGGTGGATGTACTCGTGAGTACTCCTTCATCACCTCTAGACTCATAATAGGCACATCCTGACCACACTCGAAAGGCATGTGATGATGTGCAGATGATTTACTAATCTTAAAAATAGTAGGGGTTGACAATCTTTTTGCCTCCTCAAGTCGTTTCCTCCTTTCCAGGCGGATACGTTTGAGTGCATTAGCTAGTGTTTCAAAATCAGTGAGCCAAGCTTCCTTTACAAAACTCTTTGTTTCTTCAGCATTTGGTTCAAGAGATGGCTCTTTCTTAATAGTGATCTTAGGCATTTCACTAAGTTTTGTTTTCTTGGCTTGCTTTCTTGTTCTTCTATTTCCTGCCATTCTGGCACAAGAATAAATGTTTTAACATTAGCATATCTTGCCAATCTTGTGAAACCTTGTAATGAGCTCCAAGGTCCAAGTGCTAAACTTGGTAGCTCTAATACCATGTGTAACATCCCAACTGGAGTATTAGATAAACTAAAACATAATTAAGCAAATACTCACACTTTTTTTATAAATAAAGAGAGGTATCCATAATCAATATGTATATTACATTTGCAATATCCAAGTACATTACACATATTTTAAAAGAAGGTCATTTCAACGCGACTAACAAATTGTACATATGACAATTGGTCATTTTTCTTACGACTTACAATTTTATCAATATCATTTACAAAATAAGCAATGCATTCTTGTTCACAAGTCTTCAACAGTCTACTGTAGGAGAGAGAGAGAGAGAGCTTCACCCTGGTGCTTTTCCTCCAACCATAGACCGGCAGTCCCTCGCTCACCTTCCTTCCTAGAAGTGACCCTTCCCTTCACAGGGTAATAGATAATGAGAATAAAATGATTTCATATGCCATCTGAGAACTAGTGATGTGTCCTAGCTAATGGAAATCCAATTTACAACTCTAGTATAGCTCTAGCTATGCATGACCCATTCTAATTGTTCAACTATTTGGTACACCATGAATTGACAATGCAAGTAGTGACGTTTGCATTTATAAATAGTCATATGTTCACTCACTCTTTTCTCAACTTGGAGACAACATTCTTATTAATCATTTAATTTCTTTCTACATACCAACTATCTTGGTCTTTCTTATATCACATTAGTTATAAGAATATATACCCTTATCTACTAGTCATTCTTGACAAGTCTAGGATGAGAGCTTAGATGACTATAAAACATACATTGAGTCCCACTTTACATCCTTGCAATCACGGGTCTATGACATCCTATCATATACTCAATGCCTTGTCAACCTATTCTCATGCTCTTTTGTATTCTTCTATACATGCAAAATTTTGACATTTAAGCCATGAGGTTTTTATGATTAAAGACTATCTATTTTAGTCTAAGAATATAATCATTCGACTCATAGTCTATCAAAGATAAACTATAATTCCATGTACCATCAAATTGAATACACTTCCTCATGTGTATCAAAGAGATATCATATTAATAAAGTAATCTATATTACAAATTTTATCATAGTAAGTATATCCCTTGACTATCTTGTGGCTATTCTTAGCCTAAGATAGGGTTAAAGATCATTCCTTTATAAAACTAGAATTTGCATAGTTTAGAATAACTCAAGAATAACTTCTAGATACATCTCATTCTTCTCTATATACTTGAAGATAATGGTCTAATGTCAAGTGCTCCTACACAATGACTTTGACTCTAAACTAGCTTCTTTTTGTTGCAAGTATGTGTTATCAGTGTTGTCATTGATGTCAACAAGCTTGTGTTGTCATTGGTGTCAACTATGTCAAGAGTATGAGTAGTTTGTGTTGAGCAAAGATCAGAGATAAGGTTGAGCAGAGTTGAGGATGTTGCAATGATATGATCTATTTGATTAAGTTTCCTCAAGTGATTTGGTTTCTTTATAGAGATGGTAAATATGTTGAGAATATGCTTCTGTTGGTTGGTTTCCAAGTGCTTTTGAGAAAATTTGATTAATAAAGGAAACAGTGTGTTGAAGATGTGTTCTGGCTTACCAGAGTAGTGTTCTGGTTTTACTCTACATTTCTTCCTTATTGAATATCTACATGTGCAGTTTGAATATGTTGTTCAAAGGTGTTCAGAGATGTTATATTCCAAATTTGGTGCTCCAGTTCATTGTGTAGAGAAAGTTGTGTTCACTAGTGTGTGGACTGTGTTTCTGGATTGTGTAGAAGTGTTTGGGAGAAACTGTTTTCCTCTGCATTTCTCCATAGAATTATTTCTGGCTTTGTGGTTCTAGATTTACACTTATAAGGTCTATATCTTCGTTTAATTCAAGTGGTTCATGGTTTGGTGCTTCGTAAGTTAATTTCTTGAGTTGCAGTTGCTGACAGAGTAATCTAAGTGCTCTAGTGTGAACTTTCTTCAGGTGAAAGATGTTGCAAAGATTTTTGTTGGTATTTAGGTGCTTGTAGGTGTTTCTAGATCATGTTCAAGATTGGTGCGTGGTACACATGTCATCTTTTGGTTTTGAGGAAGCATGCACTTAAAAGTTCATAGTGTTAACACAAGTTTGGACAACTTGGTTGTTTACACCAATTGTGGTTGTGCTTTATTGATTATGGAAGTATGGAATAATGTACAAGAGTGGATTTAGGTCCATGCTAAGGTTTGATGTGGTCCACATTCATTCCTTTCCTCTATGGGAATGTTTGGTTCAGACCTAATTTGAATTTTATGGGTTAAGATGTGTTTCCGACCTTAGAGAATGATTTCAAGGTTGATGATGGTATAAATAAGTGTCAAGGATTCATGACTGGATGCATGCGCAATGAATATGATGTCTATAATGTGAATTTGATCATTGCAGTAAGGTCTTTCATGTGTTAGGCTACTGGATGTAGTGAGAAGAAGGTGTCTACTATTTTTCAGTGTTACTGCGAAGGTAATGTTTGTGTTGTGGTGAATATTAAGCTTCATTGGAACTGTACTCCATGCATAGGTTAGATGCAATTGTATCAGTTCATCCTTGGTAGTGAGCCTCCTCTTCTATCTCTTTCTTCTAGGTAGTGAGTCCTTTGGCAGTGAGCCTTTCTTTCTTTCTTCTGGGAAGTGAGCCCTTTAGCAGTGAGCCTTTTGTAATTTGGTGTTGCTACTACTTTATATTGTGAGACAATCCTCACTGTGGTTTTTCCCTTCTTGGGTTTTCTATAGAGGAAAACTAATGCATTGTAGACTTAGCATAATTCAGGGGTAAACCTATCTAAACAATCCACTCTATCATTGTATTCCTACATTAAATTATCAACCAACGAGCGTAAGCTTATGATGGCACTTGCACTGTATGTGCCTCCAAGACTCATATCTATCCTAAACTATCTTATCCAAACCTACTTAGAGTATTCTACTTGGCTGGAATTCTTAGAAATACAAAAATAGTAAAAGCAACTACAGAACCTAGTGGCTACGGGTACCTGCAACATAAGTTGTAGATAACTGTATTCAACAAGTATTTACAGAATTAACTCAAAATATCTAGAATGATAAAAGAACTTAACACTAACCTCCGGAGGACTTACAGTAAGCAAAGCATGCACTCATTCATAAATCACAACTACTAGAAATAGTAATCAGAATATTTTACTGAACTCACAATGCAATTTATGAAATATCAAAGAAACAAATTTAACTAGAAATGCAAAAATAAATAAGGAAATAAATGAAGTGAAGACCAGTACCTTGAGTGGCCAGCTCAAGGGACTATCTCACTCAACTGGAAATCAAATCTACTTCATATTCTCATGCATTCTTATAACACATAGTTGTATTCAATTCATATCATAAACACAATCTTCTTAGATTGTATTCAATAAAGCATGTTTGGATCTTCCAACATAGAAAAATAGAGTAACAGCTGGGTAATTATAAAATAAAGTAACTTGGTAAAGAAATAACTTGACATCAAACTCATCCCTCCTAACTTATACAAAAATGGGAGAGTGTTATGTAACTACCAACTAACTTTGATTATCAATCCATCCCTATATATCAGGGTACATGTTTGAGATCAATTTATTAATCTAACTAAACAGAGGAAGTAGAGTCCTATTCAAACAAAAATTCCTATACAATGGCTCATATGTGAAACACATAAGCTATGATTTAGAATCCAAGAACAAGTCTTCTTCTTCTGTATTTATTCTTCCATGATGATCACATTCAGCTTTAGTTAGCGCTTGACTGTGACTTCCTTTAATGCCCTGTTTTACAATGTACTGTGAGTTCTCCTTTCCTTGATGCCACATACTCACTGTTGCACAGGGGTTAATCCATAGAACATATGCATGCAAATAAACTTCATAATTAAACTATAAAATCTCATCTATATGCATACATACTGATGTCTAACTCATTCAATTGACAAATATTATCACCATGTTTCATATTGACAGAATAGGTTCAAGGTTTACAGAATATATAAAAGACAACATATTATGATGGTAATGTCTTGGAAAAGTATCTGGAATATCATAGGCATAAATTCTGAAAGCATATAAAAATAACATAAAAGAAGCCAATATTTGAACCCATCATTTCCCCCCAACTAGACTTTTGCTTGACCTCATGTAAAAACACTCAAGTAAACACCTAAGGGAAAAGATTATAATGCAAAGTAATTTGCCTAAGGTCCACATCCTCTCTGACACCTTGTCCCTGCTTGAGATAAAAACCATTATAGCATGCAAGTCTGTCCATCCTAATTAACTCTACACTCCTACACTCATCACTTCTTCCTCCTGCCCAGTATGGAACTGGATAAAGGAGAATAGGAGGGTGATAAGTAAGGTGGAGCCATGCCACTCCTCTTTTCTCTGAGATTTGGATGTACCTGTGCAATCTCTCAAACATATTCATGAAATGTTGGAAAGAGTGAGGCTCTTTCTTCTACAATTTTGGGGTTAGACTATCCCATCTGTTCTGCATATACCTCTGGCAGTTCTGAATAATAGACACTGCTACCTATTGTATCCTTCTATAATCCCTGAGTCTCAAATCCATAATTACTTTACCTAGACCCTTATGAGAGAGGAGTGCTAACCATTGGGTCAGGATCACATTGGGATTTAAGGATTCTTTCCTAATCTACAGTGGCACTTTCTTTTCTTGTTCCTCATACCTATCCATTAGTTTCCCTCTAAGCTGCTCATTCCTGAAGTAAGACAACAATGCTCTAACTTGAAAATCACCAACATAAATCAAGGGGTTCCACACTGTATCTTTTGTCATCAAGTAATTGTGCAAACAATATTCACATAACTGATCTTGTTTCTCCAGACTGACTTATTGAAATAACTAGAAAAAATTATGCCTTGAATAGATAGAAATAGACTGATCATTACTAAATCTATTAAACTGAAAACTCAAAAATCTTTCTTTAAGAAACAGTGCATAAACTCTCAATGGGGGTCTACATTCAATGATTTGAATTGCTTTGTTAATTACCTTTGTCAGCTTCCCTTCCACCCTTTTCAATTCAGAATTTTTACTTTCTAATGATGCATTAAGAATCTGTTTCTCTTTCTCCCAGTTTTCCTTTTCTTGATTGAATATATTATCAATTAAACTTCACCAATTCAAAACCCAAAGATAGAATAGTGAGGCATGTTGGAGGTCTTATTACAGGAGGCTGTAGAATTAGTACTTCTCTTCCCTCATTTTCCATTTTACTCTCAACCACCTGTGCCAATAGATCCATATTGGTTCCATGACCATAAGTGTGATTTTTCTCCTCAAACTCTTGTATTCTTATCTCTTTTTCCCTATCCTTTTCCTCATACTATTTCACTTGTTCTTCTAATTGTTTTATCCTATCTAGGGCTTCTTTAAGTTCTTGTCTTATATTTCTATCTTCTAACAACTCTTTTTCTTTTCCACAATCAAAACTTTCATCCTTATTTTCAGTAACATTAAAAATTTCTTTAGTAGGGCTATCAGGAACTGATTTTCCCATCTTCTTTGCAATGAAAATGTCTTCCTAGTCAGAACTAGAGGATGAAGAAACATACCTTATTCATTTAGCAGGTATACTGGCATCAATAGGAGCATTCTCAGGGGCATTGCCTTCCTTTTCTGAAGTTGTGTCCAATAATGTTGGATCTTGCTGCTGCTGTGCTTCTTCCTTTTCTGCTTCCCCTTGTTCCTCATCAACTCTTTTTCCCACATCCTACCTCTTTAGCCTTTCTGAACGCCTAGGTGTGACAGTTTCTGGCTTCTCTTCTCTTTTTCTATTTTTCCTCTTCTTCCTCTCCTTTCTCTCCCCTGCACCCTTCTCTTTCTCAACACCCTTATGCTTCTTCACATTCTTCTTACTCTTCCTCTTATTAGAAGAAGTAGAAGCATCACTTCTCATAACTCCTCTCATAGGTTTAGGGTTAGGATGTGAGGGTTCTTCTACTATCACCGACGTAGTTTCTAGAGGAATTTCCTCCTATGGCTCTTCTTGTTCAGGTTCAACTTTAGGTTCAACATCTGGTTCAGCTTCAGGTTCAAGATCTAATTCAATATTAGGTTCTTGTTGAGGTTCGTTTACTTCCAATAATTCTAAAATATCCTTGCATTGTATAAAAGCATCCCAATTAACATGTGGGTGCTAAATTCTCAAACTCCTTTTAACCAACAAAGCTATCAAACAATGATGAGACAATGTAGTCTCTATTTGCCTTTTGTGATACTCAAATGCCATTCTTTTCAACATATTATAAAGATAATTGGGAACATTAACTAGTTTGTCATGACACAGGTGATTCAACAACTTAAAGTGTGTAGTATACAATAAATTATGTTGACCATCATAGGTAATATATTTGATAATATATGAAGCACATTTCTCCCAAAAGAATGGAAGGGATAATCTCTTTGTACCTTGTGTGGTCGAGTCTAGGTTCTCACCACGCTCACAAAATTCTTTCCTTGCCGTAGCCGCATTAGCACGAGCTGGATACTCAGACCCTGTATGTGGTAAGCTGATGACTTTGGCAATGGTTGTTTCAGAGGCATCCACGACCAATCCCCTAATTGTGGCTTCATCATACTGCAACGTTGCTACAAAATCCCTTGCCATTTCATTATCATACTCCGTTAATTTCAGAAAATAGTCTAACCACCCCACTCTGGTAAAGAGTGTTAGAACCAATATATCCTCTAATATCTCCTTATGCACCAATGGCTCTCTTCTGATGACATCACCCCCCATTGCACCTATATTCTACACTCTTATCAATTCTTAATTCTACCTAATTTCAATTTTACCATCTTCAGAAGACTACCTTTCAATTCCCCCCTCCCAACAATAGCTTTTAGAGCTCTTTGATTAAAAATTTTGAAATTGATTTTTTTTGAAATTTCAGCTCACTCACAGGGAAACAACAAGCTCACAATTTAGGGTAGGTCGATTGTCGTGGGAAATGACACATGAAAACCTTGACAGCAGCTTCTAAGAACTTAGTGCCAAAAATAAAAAATGACTGACCATATACCCCTCCCCCCAACTGAAAGGTGAAGTGACCACACTTCATGAATGAATTTGTAGAGATGAAAGAGTAATGATTACATGGAAAGGGTGATATATTGCCACATGCATGAAATAAACAAAAGTAATAATGACCTTAAATAGAAATTTTAAGTTAATCATTAAAGGTTACTTTATGTGCATGCATTGAGTGGTAAGCCTTAGAATTGGAGATCATGTACTTGGCATTTATTAGGCACAAGTAGAGTGATATGCTTAGAGTAGATGGGAGGGTGGTGGGTACATCAGAATTGATGTGATATGATAGATCACAACAGTTGATGTAACAGCTTGGGAATGTGATTTGAACAAGCATGCCGCAATTGTTGGTTTATTGAAAATGGATGAAGCACGTGTAGAAAGAATGAAATGTGTGGGAAGAAGAATGGAATGTTGCCAAAGTGTTGAGAATTTTCGTAAACACTTTTTACTACGGGCACCTGCCGTACAGGTCTCGACTGAATGTGTATAGAAACATTATACCAGGTCCCAACTGCAACAAGTCCCTACTGCATGTTAAAAATAGGTCCCTCTAAAGTTGACTGTGGTCATCATGGATAATGTGCTGTGTGTGCATGTGATGTATAAAGCATGCAAAATTAGGTCTCAACGACAGGGGTTGACTATTGCAACTCAACCTCTGCATCACTAGACAGGATTGGTGGATCATCATCTGATGGTGTATCAGTTAGTGTTACAGAACCTTCATTAGGAGTGCTAGGAGGACCATACTAAGTAGCTAGAGAAACAAGAAAGTCATCCTTTTGAAGTGGGTTCTTATACAGTTTTAGCCTGTGTCTATTTACTAGTAATGAAAACTGAACCTCATCAATGGTCTATAATTGGACTGCACCATTAGGAAAGACTTGTTTAATATCATAGGGTCCCAACCAATGAGACTAAAGCTTGCCCTTGAAGTCCTTTCATCTTGAATCATAGAGTAGTGCCCAATTACCAGTAGTGAATTATTTAGCCTTGATGTACTTGTCATGCCATTTGGCTCTTTGTTTATGTATGACCTCTATGTGATGGATGGCTTCTAACTAAATTTCATACAGGGCATTCAAATGTTGTAGTCTATCTTGTTGAGTTGCAATCAAATCCATCCCTAATTCCACTGTTGTCCTCAGGGTTTTGTATTCAAATTCTATAGGCAGGATTGTTGTCTTGCCATAGAGAAAATCACAAGGTGTAAACCCTGTAGTTGTCTTCCAGGTAGTTCCATATTCCCAAATAGCTTCTGGGAGCCTAGAAACTCAATCTCTTTTGTGAAGTTGTACTGTCTTTGTCAAAATGTTCTCAATTTCTCTGTTTGTGACTTCGACCTGACCATTAGCCTAAGGATGGTAGGTAATGGACTTCTTGTGTCTAATCTAATATTCCTCCACCAGTCTGGTGATTAAATTAGATGTAAATTGTGGTCCTTGATCAGTCACTATCTCCCTTGGCACACCACATCTAGTGAAGATGTCCTCATAAAGAATTTGGCCACATTTCCATCTCTTGCAAACTGTAAGGCTTTAACTTCCACCCATTTAGTTAAGTAATTAGTACATACTAGGATATATTCCTTGTTGTTTGATGTAGGAGACATAGGACCAACAAAATCCAGCCCCTACTTATCAAAATGATCCAATGAGATTTGTGGCTACAAATGCATCTCATCACTTCTTGTAGGTCTTCCCATTCTCTAACATCTATCATAGCTTCTAGTATACTTGACAGCATCTTTATGAAGTGTTGGCCAGTAATATCCTATTGTCAATATTTTGAAGGTTGTCCTCTTGGTTGCAAAATGTCCCCCACAAGGTTCATCATGACAGGCCTTCAATATATTAAACACCTCATCTTCTCTGATACGTCTTCTCATAATATTATCTAGGGAAATCCAAGAATAAGGAAAACATTTGTGAACTAGCTGCCTTTTCTCCCTTGGAGAAAGGTAACTTGGAATTTGCCCTGAAACCAAATAATTAGATATATATGCATACTAGGGAGTGTGTATGTTGAGAGCAAAGAGATGCTCATTAGGAAAAGAGTCATCAACCACTCCTTCTGTTGATTGTGTAGGTAGTCTAGATAGAAAATCAGAAATTACATTAGCCTTACCTAGCTTGTCAACAATTGTTATGTCAAATTCTTATAGTAACAACAACCATTTGACAAGTCTGCCACCCACTATTGGCTTATTCATCAAATATCTAATTCCTACATGATCTGTGTGTATGAACACTTTATAACAGTAATGTAGTGTTTGAATTTGTTTATGGCATAAACAACTGCCAAAATCTCCTTTTTTGTCAGTGTAGTTTAACTCAACTCCCTGTAGATTTTTACTTACATAGTATATTGCATGCTCCTTAGTTTCTTCTTGCTGGCCTAGAACTGCTCCAATGGAAAAGTCTGATGCATCTATGTGGATGTGAAAAGGTAGTGTCCAATTTGGACCTCTGAGAACTGGGGCTTGTGTCAAGGATGATTTTAGCTTGTAAAAGGAAGTCTGACAATCTGGTGTCCATTCAAATTCACTATCCTTTGTCAACAGAGTAAACAGAGGTGCAACAATTTTTCTAAAATCTTGAATGAACCTCCTATAATAACCTGCATGTCCCAGGAAGCTCCTTATATCCTTCTATTTCTGTGGAATAGGTAGGGTGGAGATAATTTCAATCTTCTTTGGGTCAACTTGTACGCCTGCACTTGAGATAAAATGTCCCAAAACTATTCCTTGTGTCATCATCAGAAAACACTTTTCATTACCCAAAGATAGGTTGTGCTTTGTGCATCTCTTAAAAAATTTATCCAAGTTGTGTAAAGCTTCATCATATGTTTCACTATATGTGGTGAAGTCATCCATATAAATCTCCATGCTGTCATGGGAAAAATTAGAGAAAATACTGAGGACTGCTCTTTGAAATGTGGCTAGAGCATTGCACAGACCAAAGGGTAAGACAAAATATGCATAGGTCCCCCAAGGGAAAGTAAACATTGTCTTATCTCGATCCTCTGGTGTAATCTTGATTTGGTTATAGCCACTAAAACCATCAAGAAAGGAAAAATATTTCTTGCCTGCCAAAGAGTCAAGAACTTGGTCAATAAATGACAATGGAAAGTGATCTTTTCTAGTAGTAGTATTTAGTTCTCTGTAATCCACACAAACCCTCCATTTGCCACCTTTCTTGGGCACTATGACCAATGGTGACACCCATTCATCGTCTAAAATGGGGTATATAAATCCTGCATCCAAAATCTTTTGAAGCTTAGCTTTGACAATCTCTCTGAGGACAGGGTTCATGCGCCTCTGCTGCTACCTGATAGGTCTATAGCCATCATCAATGTATATTTTGTGCATGCATAAGGTAGGATCAATGCCTTTCATGTCACTATAATCCCAGGCAAATGTTGCTGAGTGTGTTTGCAATACTTCATGCAGGGCTTGTTGTTGCTCATCAGTCAATGCATTGTTAATAGTCAACATCTTTCCTAGATTGATTTCTAATTGTTTGGACAGTTCTTCTACATAAGACAAATCAAGGCTAGGTAATACTAGTAAGCATTGCTGGGGTAATAGAGCATGAAATATTTGGGATACTTCCTCTGAGGAATTGTTGGGTATTATGCTGCTCAAAGGGTCTTGTAAGCATGATAGACAATCCTGTTGCTGCAGGTGCCTCCCACAGTCATTTGTATAATGTGAGAAATTAACTCATCTTCATCTAGAATATCCAATAAGGGGCTGCATTCAATAGTCATTAAGGTTTACAAAGAATAGTTGTCCTCATCCTCCAGGGTAAGCCAAATGGTTTGCTCAAGCTCATGGTATGGTTGGGCTGGAGGATATAAAACCAATTTCTTGGTCACAGTCCCATTGGATATGATCATGTTACCAAACCTGCAACCTATAAATGCATCAGCAGTGGCAAGCCATGGTCTGCCTAGTATAAGAGGATAACCAACAAGATTAACCTTTGGCTATAGGACTATAAAATCAACAGGGTATTCCCAAGAATCTAATGCAATGACCAAATCCTCAATGACTCCTTCAGGTTTGACTGTAGACCTATTAGCCAATTGTAAGACTATCTGAGGAGGCCTAAGGTTGTTCAATTGGAGTGTCTGCATTGTCTCCTTGGTCATTACATTAATTGCAACACCTAAATCTATCAGAGTATTCTTAATCAGAGTCCCATTGATTTTGACATCCACCACTAGACTACCCAGATTTGTGTATTTGGGAACAATTATGTTCCCCAACATTATGTCAGCTAGGTTGCCCAAAACATGAACTATCTTTGGGTCTATTCTCTTTCTTCCTAGTTTCTTGATGCAAAGATCACGAATAGTCTTAGTGTAGATGGGAATATCTTTGATGGATTGGATTAAGGGGATCTTTATGCTTATGTCTTGCAACTGGCCTATGAGGTCATTTTCAGACTGTGCTAGTTGTTTCTGGATAGCCAAGCATTCAGGGAAAGGAGGCTTAGGATGTGAAATGCTTTGAGGTTCCTGAGTTGATTTAGGTTCCAATGGTGGTTTATCTGAGGCCTCTTCTATGGGTTCTTCATCTTCAAGTTCTATAATTTTGGGAGATGAAGGACCTGCAAGTTGCTTCCCTGATCTGAGATGAACATTACTCACTTCCACCCCATATGTGGGATATTGCATCACCTTGTTAGTATAAGCCTGCTGAATAGGCTTGTTGTTAGGGTTAGGTGCATGTTGGGTAGGCATTTGGGTAGATCTAGGAGGTGGATTTTGAGGTGTTGATGGCGGCATTATGGCTGGCTACTGTGGTTGAGATGGAATCATAGGTTGCTGAAAATGTGCATTTTGCTGCCATTGTTAGCCCTTGTTCCATTGAGGCTACCATTACTACTGCTGAGTAGGCCACTGGTGGTTATAGTTGGGGCCTTGGAAATTTTGTTGAGGCCATGGGTTTGGCTGTTGTTGGTTCCAACCAGTTTGTGGAGTAGGCCATTGTGGGTTTTTCCATGCATTTGGATTTCCAAGCCACTGTTGGGTATTCCAAGCAAAGAAATTCTAGTTTGCAGCAGGGAAGTGTGAATTAAAATTCAGTGGATCAGAGGGCATACCTTGTCTTTGCTACCAAGGTCTCCTCTGAGCTATGAAGAATAGTTGCCCATCCTCCCCTTCAAATGGCTATAATTCTGGCCTTTCAATCTTCTCTTGCTGGATACTGGCCACCCTCTTGCATTTACAATTGGCCTTCCTCTGCCTACAGCTGGGGCAATATTTAGTAAGCATTGCATCTGCCTCTTCCTATTTCTTCTTGATGTGAAGAGTATCCAGATGTGTAGCCATATGGCTAATGATATCTTCTTTCATGTTGGTCAGCAAGTTACTAATCTCTATTCTTGAAACCCCATTTGTTGCCTTGCCTGTGATGGCTTCTCTTTCTCCCCTTGGTCTTCTGGTAAAGGTTCTAGAATAATTTCTACAAGATCTACAGATATCCTCAAAGGGAAGTTGAGATATATCCCCTATTCTAATGAGATTGAGCACATTCATGTAGTCATCATTAACCCCCCTCAAAAAGACCAGCTTCAGTGATTCTTCAGACAATCTATTTTTAGGGTTTTTCTTCAAGGCAAACTGGAATCTTTCAACATAGTCTTCTAGTGACTCATCCTCTTTTTGTGACATCCTAAAGATGCTGTCTCTCCTCCTATCATGTCCTCTACAGTATTCTTTATATTTTTCTAGGAACTTTGTCTTCATGGTATTCCTGGAATGACATCTTTCCCCAACCCCATAAACCATCTTAAAGCAACATCTTTTAATGTGGCAGGGAATAGTTTGAGCCTGTAAGGATCAATGGTGTAGTCATAAATCCTACACAAGACATCAAACTCAAACAAGAAAGTGTTAGGATCTTCAGTCACCAAGCCGTAGAAAATAGGCAATGCAGAAGGTGGTATATTTTTTAGAGTAGTAGCCCATGCTTGGTCTAGGATAGGGAATTCAAACATTACTTGTCCTAGAGGATCCTCCACTGCAGCATCTTCCATGGTTCTAAAGGTCCCTTCTGTAGTTGTGGAAGAAGCTGATGAAGATGTAGAAGGTGTTGATGAAGATGTAAGAGGAAATTCTTCTTCAGCACTTTCTACCATATAATTGATAAAGTCAGTTGTTTCTTCACTATCTTAAAAATTTGAAGGGAGGAATCTACCTTGGTTATCTCTCTACCTCCGCATATAGTGAATTTGTCTTTATATTCGAATGGTCCTGCACAATGTTAGCATATTTTATGGTGTTTCCTAGAAAATGATTTTATTAATCTTAATGTTGGAATCAAAATTTAAACTATGAAAGCATATAAAGACAAATGAGCCTATAAGGTAGCACCATCCCCAACAATGATGCCAAAAATGTAGAGGAAAACTAATGCGTTGTAGACTTAGCATAATTCAGGGGTAAACCTATTTGAACAGTCCACTCTATCATTGCATTCCTACATTAAATTATCAACCAAGGAGAGTAAGCTTATTATGGCACTTGCATTATATGTGCCTCCAAGATTCATATCTATCCTAAACTATCTTATCCAAACCTACTTAGAGTATTCTACTTTGTTGGAATTCTCATAAATACAAAAATAGTAAAAACAACTACATAACCTAGTGGCTACGGGTACCTGCAGCATAAGCTGTAGATAACTGTATTCAGCAGGTAATTACAAAATTAACTCAAAATATATAGAATGATAAAAGAACTTAACACTAACCTCTGGAGGACTTATAGTAAACAAAGCATGCACTCATTCATGAATCACAACTACTGGAAATAGTAATCAGAATATTTTATTGAACTCACAATGCAATTTATGAAATATCAAAGAAACAACTTTAACTAGAAATGCATAAATAAATAAGGAAATAGATGAAATGAAGACCGGTACCTTGAGTGGCCAGCTCAGGGGACTATCTCACTTAACTATAAATCAAATCTACTTCAAATTCTCACATTCTTATAACACAGTTGTATTCAATTCATATCATAAATAGAATCTTCTCAGATTGTTTCCAATAAAGCATGTCTGGATCTTCCAACATAGAAAAATAAAGTAACGCTGGGCAATTATAAAATGAAGTAACTTGGAAAGAACTAACTTGACATAGAACTCATCCCTCCTAACTTATACAAAAATGGGAGAGTGTTATGTAACTACCAACTAACTTTGGTTATCAATCCATCCCTAGATATCATGGTACAGGTTTGAGATCAATTTATTAACCTAAATAAATAGAGGAAGTAGAGTCCTATTCAAACAAAAATTCCTATACAATGGCTCATATGTGAAACACATAAGCTATGATTTAGAATCCTAGAACAAGTCTTCTTCTATATTTATTCTTCCATGATGATCATGTTTAGCTTTAGTTAGCGCTTGACTATGACTTCCTTTAATGCCCTATTTTGTAATGTGCTGCGAATTCTCCTTTCCTCGATGCCACATACTCGTTGCTTCACAGGGGTTAATCCATAGAACATATGCGTGCAAATAACCTTCATAATTAAACTATAAAATCTCATCTATATGCATACATACTAATGTCTAACTCATTCAATTGACAAATATTATCACCATGTTTCATATTGACAGAATAGGTTCAAGGTTTACAAAATATATAAAAGACAACATATTATGATGGTAATGTCTTGGAAAAGTATCTAGAATATCATAGGCACAAAGTCTGAAAGCATATAAAAATAACATAAAAGAAGACAATATTTGAACCCATCAGTTTCCATGTAAAATCTAGTTTTGTCTTGTGTTTGTTGTTGTTATGATTTAGTTTCTATTATTTTCTTTTCATGCTTAATCATCATAACAAGTTTAAAGGTTAATGTGGATTGAATGTTTGTGAGGGTTTGAAGTTTATGATACAACTGATTCATCCCCCTCTCAATTGTCTTGTGCATTCAACACTTTTTAAGCTTTTCAAAACATTCTATATCTTCATGATTAGCTATTGTTGTTGGATGAGTACTTTGTTTCACAACAATGACCTTCACTTAGGTGTATCATAGTTTTCTTTGGCCCATAATACAACTTCTAAAACCAAACTTCATTTTTATTTAGTAGTCAAAACACTTCTTATTGACTTATTCCTTACATAGCCGGGCTCTAAGTGTCCTCGACACACTCGATCACACTTAAGGCATAGCTGACCTATTTTGTATAATATTGTGGGAACAAAATATAACACAGTCGGCCTATCATGTATGATACAGTCGGCCAAGTATAAATAACATAGCCAACCAAGTATAAATAACACAGTCGGCCTATCAAGTATGATACGGTCGGCCTATCATCCATGATACAGTAAGCTTAATATATAAAACAGTGAGCTCTCTATAATACCAAGGTAAGGTTGTAATACAAGTAACTACGTTTAATATCTTAGGCATAGTCTTGGCGGTTAATCTGTGAAGCTATTCTTGCTTCACTTATCAAGAAAATATATAAAATGTCTAAGACATGGCCATAAGACTCCCTACTCAGAGGTGTCAAACTATTTAATACTTCCAAGCATAAACTATACGATAAGAATTTAACAAATAACAAAGTTATACATACTTTTCCTCTTTCTAGGTTACAGTAAGATAATTCAAATAATGGCATTCCTATGTAGAGGATATACATCCATTCCACACACAGTTGCACATAGATGATCTGTTTTGCTATATGACAAAATAACACAATTTTATTTACTCTTTCTATACTAACTGATATATTCAAAAGAAAGACTGTTATTCAAACTTTGTCATAGTCTATTATTTGTAGTAGACTTACCTATAAGGTAAAATAGACCGAGTTCTCAACCGTAGTCACCTTGCTATATATCCCTTGTTCTTCCCAACTCTTGAGCTTTTCCTTCTTCACATACACAAGACCTTTCCTTTTCCCTACTTAACCCACTCAACAAAAGTGATGGGAAGATAATAATTGCATCACCCCAAGAGTCTCTTTACCACTTCCGCGAGGCTTAGCATGCAGGGATAAGTGGGGAGTATGGAGCAACGCTCCCTCTCCCACTCCCCTAGCATCTAGGGAGTACACCAAGGAGGATTTAAAGAGAGAGACTCCAACTAGATTTAACTTATGACAATATTATTAATAATAACTATGATGATAATAATAATAGTAATAATAATAACTTTGTAGATAGACATAACACACTTATCTAAAAGATGTTGATATTGCGTACTCTTGAACACTAATTGTGTTCATCTGAAGCACAATTATTGATGGAGAATTCTCACAAGCTGATTAAGATCTTGACAACAAGATTAAACATGCTTAGTCAATTTACACATGTCGATATGACATCCAAAGGCTTACACCATTCTTCTATCAAACGATGAAAAAGATTTAACCTTCGTCTTAACGACATAGTTGACAAGAATAAACATCGTCTCTCTCTAGATGGCATAAGAATCGTTGCATTCATGCGATCTAGCATCCTCTCCATGGTGATACTCTCTCTCCTCATATTGGAGGGAAAATAACATTGTTCCTGCATCCACCTCAGTTACATGATGGTAGTTAGTCCATTTCATCATTTTAACCACATGTTCAATAATGACATCATAACAATTATTTCTTGCATATAAATTAATATAAAACAAAAGGATTTCCCATCATTACTATAATCATAATATTTTCTTTGACTAACTGTCAGTCTCCTCGAAAATAATGAAAATAAATACATTAGTTTAAAAATAGGGTGTGACATTTGGCATTTCATTCCTCTTTGTATGGACATCTTTTTCTCCATTTTATTTTTCCTTGTATGAGGCACTTCAAATTTGTATTCATTGGGTGCTGAGTTTGCAGATTCTAAAATCTAAAAATGATACGTTGGAAGTCCTCTTAATTTCTATTTATAAGTACATCAAAATATCCTCTAAAAAGGTGCCTCAAATGGGCTTTATTTTAGATGGATTTTAGTTTCTAAAAATACTAATTTAATTGTCTCAGTTAGATGCCTTAACCTGCCATCAATCCTCCCTTAGAATTTGTTGTTGTATGTATTACAACCCCCAAGAGATGGACATCTTGCCAACTGGAATGACTTAGAAACAACCATAACATATAGTTTTAACTTGGATCTCTATATCCATAATTATTTGCATCAAATGACCAAAACAGATTGTTATGAACAATGCCTTAAATTTGCAATGAAAATTTGGAGAAAAAAATAATTGATGTGATTGCAACAAAGAGCGTCAAAATGTGGATTTGGGTGCCGGTAGGTGATAAAAATCAAAGTTCTCCATTTTTCCCAATGGTGCATTATGACTTCCTCAAGTCCTCTACCGAAGGATTTCGCTCTAGCCTTCAAGAATTTTGGAATTTTAAACCTTCACCAAATCACTAGCATTGAACAATTTTTTTTAATTTCTCCAAAACCAAGAGGAATCAGACCCTAAAACCTTCACCACATTTATTGGAATGCATTAAAAAATGTCCCTGTAAAGGGATTCGCAGTCAAACCTTGTAGATCTTCCTGAACAATTGTTTTCACAGATATCACCTATTGTGCACTAAAATTGACAACCGGCGAAAACTAGTTTCCTACAAATCTGACCACTCCAAGTGTTTTCCAAAGCTGAGAGATGCCAAAAAGGATGAAAAAAAATAAAAACTTGAAGAAAACAAACTGACATTTTTTTGGTTGATGCTAATTGCCAGTCCACCTAGATGCTCTTGCATCACATCTTAATCAACAAGCTATATATTTAAAATAAAAAAGTAAATATCAAAAAGCGTCATAGAAAATATTGTGCGATGATAATAATTAGATTGATATCAAATAGTTTACAAATATGCATCAACAAATCAACAATCAAATTATTTCATAACTTTTTTCCCCATCTTCATCATCATCATCATCTTTGTTATTATTGTCATTATCATAGTTAGAATTCTCATCCTTGTGAGAATCTTCTCCATTGTGATTCATTGCCTAAAAAATATTTGCACATTCAAATTATATATCAACCTTGGAGTTACAAATAATAAATTAATTAAAACATATATAAAATCTTTATTACAATGAGGACAAAAATAAATGTATGACATGCAAATAACTTACATAAGGTCCCAAATAATGATCAACATAAGATTAAAAATAATCACACAACTAAATCAAAATAATCGTACTCATATCAATTTAACTTATTGAAACCTAAAACAAATCATATAGGAATTAAACACATAATTTAAACAAGAAAACCTACTGATGCAGGAGCATCCAGGTCCACGAGCAATCTTGTATCACCCAAAAATATTTTAGGTTCTAGTTCCATTTTTGTTGTGTTTTATTTCCATTGTGTTTTGTTTCCATTGTGTTGGCTTCTATTAGTTTGATTTAGGAGAAATTTTCAAGTTCAAATTGATCATGTCAAGAACGCCACCTTGAAGAAGAGCTAAATGGGTCTATGGTTTTAATTTGGTGAAGTTTGGAAGAAGTTTGAAGAGGTTTAGAGTGTTTCAGAAAAATCCTCAGTTCGCAAACGTAGCTTTTCACCAAAAATATCAGTTCGCGAACCTCACTTTGTGCCAAAAGAGTCATCCAAAGCTTTTCCTTCCAGTAAATTTTCAAGTTCACAAACCTCTCCTTGTGCCAAAAATACTTTTAAAAATGTTAAAGAATTCCTTATGAAGAGCTTCGATGAACTTCCTAGTTTGTGAACCAAGAGATCTGTTGAAAGAGTTCTAAAGTTCATATAATTGCCTATCCGCCAAAATATCAAGGAGGAGCTTGCAAGTTTGGAGGTTTGCAAAAGTACTGATTTATTGAAAGGGCGTTGTTTCAGAAAAATTTTAAGTTCGCGAGCCAAACAAAGTGCTAAAGAAGAAGTTTGGAGGTTCACTAAAGTACTGATTGGCCAAAAGAACATTGTTTCGACAAACTTTCAAGTTTGTGAACCAAACAAGTCGCCGAAAAAGGAGTTTGAAAGTTTCAAGGTTTGCTGATTTACCGATTTGCTGAAAAGGAGCTTTTTGAAGAGTTTCAAAGTTTGAAAAACCGTCGAGCCACCAAAAGTCACGGTTTCAATGTATGGCAATTCAGTTCTATAACTATTATTTTGGTAAACGTCCAACTTCCTCGATGTTGTAAGTGTAAAAGGTAGTGGATGCTCTTTGTGGAGGAATCTGGGGAATGAATATGGTATTGGGGCAAGTTCTTAGCGGACATCCTAAAGAAGAAGAATTGTAATGTAAAGAAGATTCCATTGGCTTTGAATTGTAATGTATTCCTAAGCAAATTTAAATGTTGTGTATGAATAAAGATTTTGAATTTTGTGGTTCTGTAGAAATTTCTTTGTTGTTGCTATGTGATTGGGTTGTCTGATAAGACCCCCTCATCACAACTGCATCACCTACACTACATGCGTAATTCCTTATAGATCTCAAAGCTATCTACATAGTAAGCTATCAATATGACTCATATTTTTTATCAATAAAAGGTGGTAAATCACCTATAATTATATTAAAAATATAAGAAGTTTGTACAACGATAAAGCTATATAGAAAATTTTTCCTAAGAACAAGCTCTAATGGCTATACAAAAACAAACTACCCAAAAAGAAGAAAACCAAGTAATAGAAAAATAGATAAGATAGATACTTCTAGAAGAGATGTAACCATCTCCTTTAGGGGTCTTAGGAAGACTAGAAGAAGAAAGCAAAAAAACCCTGGCAGTTGAGTAGAGATATTTTTAACTGCTAGAGGGGAACTCAATGGGGCATGATGTAGAAGGAAGCGAATGGTCTTAAACAAGACTTTTGCTTTGGCAACAAAGAGATCTCCTAGTTGATTACCATGAGCTTCAATAGTTGACATTCAAACCTTACCATAATCATTCTGAAGACTTGTTTTTAGGGCTTAATTAACCTAAGAAATTAAATAAATATTTTCCAACTAGCCTAGCCCAAAGAGAAGAGACTTACAATCAGAGAAAAACCCTTAGAAATGTCATAGGCATCCATTGTTAGCTAAAACTTTTCCTTTGTTAAGAGATAGCTTTGTACAAAACCAAAATCTAGACAACGAAGGAGTTTTACATCATATAGCAGATCCATTATCCATATGAATCATATTGATAAAGATACATATAATCAATATTTAACTATATTCATCATACCAAAAATTGACCAATTAATACAATTAATTAACTTATAAGAAACACCACCAACTAGTTCTTAGAATTGTATAAGGAATGGGAGAGGATTGACAAAGATACTTCAAAAACATGAAAAAAGACACCATCTATTTAATAAAGTATGTTTCCTCATTTTACTCATTAAATTTTGTAAAAAATGTCAAACCTAGAACAAATAATGATCCTAAATCATATCAAATATTAGAATCTTTTAAGTTATTAGCCTTAACCTTAAATTTAAATCATAAATATGAAAAAACAATAAAATAGTAAAATTAAGAAACTCTAAAAAAATTATAGATTTTATTAAAAAAAAGAAAATTAAAAATAAATAAATTGTAAAATAGAAAAATAAGGGAAAATGAAAAGATGAGATTAATAGAAAAATTAAGAAAAATATGATATATAAAAAATTTTAAAAATGGAAAATTTAAGAGATTAAAATTTTTAAGGAAATTTTGGAAAATAAAAAATAAGACTATTTAAAAATAGAAAAAAATAGTAAAGATAGAAAACTATAAAAATAGGAAAGTATAAGAACTTAGAAAAGATGAAAATTAAAAATATTATGGAATTTTTTTTAAAGAGAAAATAAAAATTGAGGGGAATATGAAAAATTAAAGAGGAAAACCATACCAAAATTTAAGTTTTTTAAAGTAAGATAAGAAAATTAAATAAATGATTTAAAAAAATTAAAAAAGAGAAAAATAGAAAATAAAAAATTGTTTTTTTTTCTTTTAAATTAAAAAAAGAAAAGAAAAATAGAAAGTATGAAAAATAAGAAAAAGGGAAAATAGAAAGTAAGTAAATTAGAGAAAACAAGAGTATGAATCTCTAAGATTATAACTATAATCTTAACTATCTATGTAAAATGTAAATATGAAAAATAAGTAGAAATAAAAAATAGAAAAAAATATGAAAAAAAGAATTTTGAAAATTTTGAAAAAAGAAAAAAATTAAAATAGTTTTTAAAATAAAAGATCAAATAAGAAAAATAGTAAAATAAGGGGAATGGAAAAATAAGGAAAAACATAAAAATTTACAGAAGTGAACACAATCTAGATATACCATGTAACACACATTAAACATTAAATACTTACTCATTTGAATGTCCGATTAGTATCTTTAGTGTTTTCTACTCTTTCCTCATTGCTATGTAATGTGATCTTTTGAAACAACATTTCAAATGTTTCTTCATACATGCACAAAAAAATGACATCTAGATAAATTGAGAATAATACTAAAAATTTAAAACTACTATATATAATAGAAAAACTTATGTATACCATTTTGATACATTGATGTAAGACACAATACTCTAAGGGTCAATTTTTAAATTTTCTATGCTAGAAAGACAAAACAACAGATAAATGTGTTGATATTATCAATTACAATAATGTAAAATATAATTAGCATAAACATAATGTTTAAAAAGTATGTTGAAAATGAGTATGGACTTAGTTGAGTATAATTATAAAATTAATCAATTACTTTCATGTACAACGAGTGATTAGATTCTCTTCAATCCCGTTCTCCATTACCTTAAGGTACCCATATTTATCTCCTTTGCAATATTTCTTCTCTAATTCCTTTCTAGTTTTTTGCATTATAATTTCCACCCTTCCTTGTGAAGTAGTTGTAAGGCTCTTCCACTCTTTTTTTAGTTTATGTTTTCATTTTTTATACGCCATAAACCTTTCCCTCCTTAGATAACTTGCTAGTAATTATTTTTGGATTTGTTATTAAGTCCCATGCCAAAATTTGCACACAACCTAAAAAATGCTTTATTCTTATCCTTTATCAAAAATTTACTCTAATTAGAGTATGAGATGTTTTTATGAGAGGAAATTTTCTTAATAAGATATTAGGTGGGATAATATATTTTACCCTACCATATCCCATAATCACATAAATTTTACTAATTTTACTAAATTTTTATACCTTGTTTTCCCTTTGATGAAATGTAGTACTTTGGGGAACACTAGAGGGTTGTGAGATTGAACGTTTTATTGCAAGACATGGAGAGATTGTGCATTCTAATTATCTATGTGGTAGAGAATCAAATTGAATATCATCATCATTCATGACCCTTATATTATCAAGGCCACATAGACTAAATAATTTTCCCACATTTCAAAAAAATGCGTTTTAAATGAGTTTCTATGTAATTTTGCCAAGATTTGAGATTTTATTTTATTTGGTAAAAATAGAATAAATAGCCTTATCCTAGTAAAAAAATATAAAATTAAGAAGATAAAACATAAAAAAAACATTACAAAATTTATAGATAATGTTACTAAAAAGTGCATATAAGGTTAGGGTTTTGTTAATTTTAGTTGGAAATGAAGAAAAAGATTTGTTTTTTAAGATTATATAGAATATTTCATTTTGTTAATTTACATATCCTCTAATGATTCTTCTTCTTCTTCTTCTTGTTAATTTTAGAAATTATTTTCATGTCATGTTCTCATGGTGTTCCTTATTTACGTTTCAACATCTTTTCCTAGCATGGTAGTTTCACTTCTTATGGTTTAGCAACTTTTGTAATATGATAACATTTCACTTCTTGCTTGACAAATTTTAGTTCTACAATTTTATAACATTGAACAACAAATCTTGTCATTTACAACTTTTCTTGTCAAATGGTAAAACTACTTAACAACACTACCTAGCAATGCTTTTTCTCGTCAAGCTAAACCTTTTGCAGGTTTTTGCATGTGTGGACAACTTTAGGTATACAACAAAACCTTATGTGAATGTTAAGGTCTCTTATCCTTCATTTCAAGTAGTATAATTTTCCATAGATGCCACAATGCTACATTTAAATCTATATTCTTTTCATTTTGTAGGAGTTGGACTTTGATGGATAGTTGACAACATAACCTTGTAGACACAATATTTATTTTCATCCCTCATCTTTATATAATTTCTCTTAACATCTACAATAACCCCAAAGTTTAGACCTTTAATTTTTTAAAGGATGAGACTTGTAGTTAAAGCACATATTGTCTAACACAAATCAAGTTCACCTTTATAAATATTAAAACGTAAACACCCACGTCCACAAAAGGTAGATCTAATTAAGATCCTACTTCCTTAGAGATGTTGTACTTATCTTCTTTGATCATTAGAAATGACTTTGTTTTGTGAAACTCAATACATACTTGAGCTACAAGTCTAGTCATCTAACTTACTACATTTAGAGTCACATGTTTATAAAGTGTCACTTTATCTAATGAACTCATGTAGGTATCAAGTATCACTTGACTAATCCCATCTTAAGAATGCTCAACCAAGTGTACTTGGCTGAAAAAAAATCCTTGCATCAGTAAACTATCATGTGCCCAGGTAAATCAAACATGCATGAATCAAGAGTTACTTGATATCATTATGAGTTCCTCATTCTATTGAGTATTACTTGATAAGAATGAAGCTTGAGTTGAAACAAGACATGTTATTTCTTTCCAAACTCTCATGTTCATTTCACCTCATCAAATTGCTTCCCACTTGTTTTGCTTTCCGACAACCAGTCTTGGAGGACTTTTCACCCCTTCTTGCAAATTACATCCTTGCTTCCCTACTTTGCCTTTTCATTTTTCCTGGCATGCATATACCCCAGAAAATTTTGGCCCTTCATTGCAAGTTGCATATTGTATGCCAAGTTTTGATCCCTACTAATTTATATTGTAGACTTCCTGGTCTCCTGTGTAATTTGCAAACCCTAACTATAAGTTTGCCTTAGATTTCTACAATTTGAATAGGGTTTTTCATCTACTCCCCTACATATCTTGACATACCATGAATGCCCTCAAAATAATATGATAGATATTTAGACATCTAAATCAAGACCAAGTACTGTTGGAATCCTCAAGGGCATGGATTCAGATGCAAGGCCATGTGTTATTGATGAAATGGGCATGGGTGACTTGAAAGTGATTATGGAATGTCCTCACTTGTAGGCCTAGAAATTGGTACTTGGTGACTTGTTTGAGTATAGAAAGGATGTTTTCTTTTCCCTAAGGTATCTATCAACAAATCTAAGGGAGATTTCTTATCTAGGTGGTTGTATTGGTAAGTTACATGTACTGACTACAAGTGACCCCTAGAACCCTAACCAAGGAACCAAATGTAATGGAACTGAAATGCTATATAGACAAGGATGTGATATACGTAAAACATTTTTATTTGAGCTAACTTTCTAAATGTATATGTTTCATGTTTTTTTAGGGCATCAATTCATACAAGTTAGGTTTATAAGGGAAAAAAACATGCTTTGTAAATCATAGGAAGGGTAGTCTATTGAAGCTATGAATGTAACTAAATGTCTCCAAGGTAAATTGTAGTAACTTAGGGGGATCTTTGACCCTAATTGTGGGTTCCATCTTTTCACACTTTTTGGTATGATTTTAACATGAGTTAGATGAATGTGTGATAGTGTTCTAATGCATTGCAAACCTTTTGTAATGGTCTTCTTTTATTTTATATGGGTTGCTACAAATTTGAGATGGATTATTAATCATGTTTAGTTATAAAAATATTTTATCTCTAATTTGTATGTGTATGCAAGTCTGATTCCATTTATGGTTTGAAGGTGTGCTCTCTTCTTCCTTGCAAGTTGTGACTCTATTTCCCAATAGAGGAGGCACTAGTCTAGGAGATGGAAAATCAAACATATTCCTATCATAATTGTTGTGTGGTTTCACAACACGCCCCATTTTGCCTCAACAAAACAGGGACCCAACCTTTTTCTTTGTTTTGCTTGTGTGTTTTCCATATTGGGCGGTATGGTAAAATGTCATGTCCTAATGGCTTCAAAATTCAAGGTCTGAATTTTCCTATGAAATGATCACCAATGGATAGAGGATGAAATTTAGAGAACCTTTTCCTTTTGAACCATTCCAAAATTAAAAAAAATGAGAGTTATACGTGGTCAAAGTTTAGGTCAAAGTCTGGTCAAAATTCTGGTAAATTGGGTTGAAAATCTTTGTCACCCGTTGGAAAAATCCATGTGGATCAATTAAAAATCCACTTGGACCCCCCTCAACGACATCATCAAAAGAGGAAAAAATGTAGTCCATTTGGCGGCTTTCTGCGCTTTTGTGTTCATAATATTCGCTTGTAAATGAACCCCTATGGAATGGCGGAAAGGTCATAGGATGATACCATGTGGCATCCAATATACTACCACCATGGTCTGTTGTCAAATCCAAGACAAATCATTCCAGGTGGCATTGTATAATCCCTTTAACTGTTGAAGATTTGAAACACACCATGTGTCACCCTTCCGCATTTCCACGAGTCTTTCTAGGGTCCACCACAAAAGTTTGGCGGTACGACAGAATGCTCAAATATGTGCCATGTAAGCACCTTTAGAGTTCACCATAGAATACTTAAGCCCAAAGTTAATCACTTATTAAATTTTTCGTGGTTCCGCGGGTAGTCTTACCCCTTTTATATTTTGTTTTGTGGAATGATAGAATGCACAGGATTGTGCCACGTCAGCACCGCAACCCCACCATATTACATCCAACCAAGATTTCTACCACGTTCAAACTAGTTCCGCAGTTCTGTGGGTTTGTTTTACACTATTATATTTCTCTCCACGGAATGGTAGAAACTAGTCCAAAGAGGCCACATGTAGGCCAGCGTTTCATAGGCCAAATACATTTTTTTGAAAAGGCAAATTCAACCACGTGTCTTATCCATGGACCTGTGCACATGCGCATTAATAGAAAAACATTTTGCAGTCTGTTAAAGACTTTTCATTTTGTAAAGGTTGTCCACGTGCCACCCTTTTCGCAGTTCTGTGGGAGGGTTTTCTCCTTTCACAATTGATTTTTGGAGATTGTTGGAGTTCAGAGTTTCATCCTTACTTGTTTCAGCCTTACTCGTTTTCAAGATCATCGAAGTTTCCGCCTTACTCATTTTTTCTTTGATAAGGAAATAAGGAAGGCCTGATCAAATTGTCCCGATTCAGACTAAGTGATCAGAGATTAGAGTTCAGAGTTTCTCTTTGATTTGTTCTAGAATGGAAGATGAAAGGAAGAATCCCTGACAAGCGAAGTCTAAAAGAGTCTAAGTGAATCAGAGAATCGGAGAGCGGAGTTTCTCTTTGATTCATTCCAAAATAGAACGAGAAGGAACAAAAAGCTCGACGCAAGTGCGACATGACCCATAATCCTAGACCAAAGGGTATCCACATGTCATCATTTTGTGGTTTTGTGGGAATGTCTTGCCCTTTGTAGTTTGCCTCTGTGGAATGGCAAAAAACAACCATTTGACCGTCAAATTTGTAGCGGTAAGCTGCAAAGTTGTTGTCCGTGGATTTTTCAACACGGATATTCTACATGGAATATTTTTCGACGTGGATATTTCGTATATCCCATTTTTGAAGCCTATTGAGCCTGATGCTTATTTTCTCAGTCATCGTTGTTTAACCATGACTTATTGAAGTTGTCACCCCGATATTGTTACCTAGGTATTTTCTAGCTCGATATTAACATGCTAGATATTCATATCTGAGTTTTCTCTCACATGTATTGTTATGCATATTTCATGCAGAATTATTAAATATCAAATATTTTAGCTAACATTGCAGGAAATCTTGAGGCTGTCCAAAGAAACTTGTGGTATAATTTTCATAGGTAAAGGTTAAAGTTTAAAGCTTACAAACCTTGAATTGAATTGTGGTTGTTTGTGATTGCAGGTAAACATGTAGAACCCATAAAGGAGAAAGACTTCTAAAGTTCTAAAAGATGGAGAATACTGGAGTGCTAATAATAAAGGATTTAGTAGAGGTCGAGGAGAGATGAAATTTTAAAGATGTTGAGGTAAAGATACCAGTGAATATTCTATTTGCTAGTTGGAGGGATGTTGAGTGAAAGATGCTGGGAATATTCCTTTTTCTAGCTGCATTCCACATAATGATTGCCAACTGGCAATCATGTGCCATGAATCCTGGCCGTTGTTTGTTCTAAATGAGATCCTACCATTGGATTATTGTAACCGTTCTAGACCTTGCTCTATAAAAGGATCCTAACCTCTCTTTTCTAAAAGGAGATTCAATTGTTGAAGCTAAGGAAGACTGAATTGTTAAAATTCTGAACGCTAAGTTTGTAATTTTTACAACTTTGTGAATTCTCTCTCAAGATCAATGTAAATGTATATATTGTTTGCATACTTAATGGAAATGGAGCTATAGATTACTTCCTGATCTTATATCCTACGTAATCTTCCTGTTGATTTCTGATGTGTGATTGTGAATTGCTGCGTCCTCTTGGAGTGTATTTAACTAATTGCATATTGTCATCAACCATCCCTTGAAGATTAGTACTGACCATGCATAATTGTGGAGTGTCCTTGTAAAGTATGGTTTGGTTTGCTTCTTTTCATTACTATATCAGAATATGTATGTGGATCATTGACCAAAATTTAGTAATTTTAGGATTTCCTTTCATAATCAATGTTTTATGTTTCAATTTCATAAATAGTCAGAAATCATTGCAAATAATGATGAATCATAAGAAAATACAGAAAATAAATTCTAAATAATGACTTATCCTAAGCATATACAATAAAGAAGTGTGAATACTAGCGCATTTCATGCAAATTATCATAAATATCAGTGAATTGCATGTTTTAAACACATTCTTTAATCAAATTTAAGGTGCAGAAGCAAAGATTAGTTCAGGCAGAGATAATATTAGAAGAACTAATCAAAATTGGAAATATCTTTATAATTAGTCCAAATCAATGATGGATTCAAGAGAATTACTAAGAGTTAGGATCAAATTCATATTAATTTGTACAAATCCTAGCTAAATACTATAAGTTTTAACATAATTGTTAAGAATATATGCAGATCATGTATCATATACAGGATATTCATGAGTATTGACAGATTTTGTGGAAATTATGAAACAAAGCATGTAAGGCCCCAACATGATTAACAACAAGACACATCAACCCTGGGTGATGATCAAATAGTCAAAACCTAACTCACAGAGACTTGGGATTATGAATTCTTATAGAATTCATCATATCTTTCAAGATAAATAAAGGTTTGTTGTGAAATTTTATTTCTATTTTTGTGACTAACAAACACATCAACAGATTTTGGTGCTAGAAGGAGGGATTTCAACTAAAAGCTTTGTATTTCTACAAAGATCACATTAATATTTCATGATGTGAGCTAATTGACTGCAAATATTCCTTACTTAAGAGGAATCGACTGTGTCTTTGTGAAGATTCGATCCAAAGTTGCAAAGTTTGACTTAAATTTTTTTGAGCTAGCTCACAAGCCTATTACTAGATCAAGATCTAGTGGACCTTTGTAAGAATTACTTGCTATGAGGCCAAGATCATGCTCTGTCAATGTACAACCTAGACTTATTGCCCCTGTGCCACCAATAGCTTCTGTACAATTTCCCATGGCATTCTTTAATGTTGAGTCACCCTTGTACTTTTTGATATACAATGATTTGCCAAAGAATCCTGACAAATTATGTCCAAAGTATCATCCATATTAGGATGTTGAAGATCACCTAAGAACATTCAAGGAAGCTTGCTTTAGAGCAAGGATACATCATGAAGATGTTGTATGCAGACTCTTTCCATACACGTTAGGAGATGAAGCATATAACTGGTATGTCAGTTTGCCCCAACGGTCCATCAACTCCTAGTTATTGATGGAAAATTCATTTAAAGCTAGGTATAGAATCTCGATTGATGTAGCCACTGTGTATCATCGCTTTGCTGAGATCAAGCAAGGTGAAGGCAAGTTCATAGCTAATTTCAATGATCACTTCCAGAAAGCATATTCCAAGCTGATAGCTCCATATGTCATTGATAAGGATGCAGCCTTGTTAGTCTATTACTCAGATCTTGATCCTTTGACAGCTATGTTTGTGAGAGGGGTAAATCCTGCTATTGACACCTTGTCAAGTGCCTATGCAGAAGAAGTTAAAATGAATACTGAAATGAAACAAGTAGGGCACTATCCTTTGCTAAGTATAGGACTTCTTGCTTTGCCTAACCAGATGCAACATATCAATGGAGCCATGAAAAATACTGCTCCAATGGAAAATCCTTTACAAGTTCCACCAATTAATGCAATACCTCCCCAAGGGAATGGTCAGATGATTCCATATCAAGGGCATGCATCTACTGAAGTTAGATCAAATGGTAATGGTAGCTCTGTTAGGAAAAGTGTCTCAACCTTGCAACTTTGAAAGATTACTATTCTTCCTAGTTTTGGTCTTTTCAGATACTCTTTATCTTAGAGAATGGTCTGGAACTTTCAAAGTTTCCAAACGAGCTAAAAATAGCGAGACTTACTATTTTTAGTAAGTTCTTCGATTGAGCTTGGATTGAGCTAAAATTTTTCCCAGAAAGTGTGGAACATCTAAGTGAACATCTTGGGTGAGTTTCGTCTCAAGGTCATATCTGGATCGCAAGTTATTAAAGTTTCTATTTTTTGAAACTACTGGAAAACATCTTTGAACTCAATTACCGGAATCAAAACTTCTCTAAACATCCCAAAAATTGTCATAACTGGTGTAGCGAGTTATAGGGTGATAGATCTCTTCACGATCTTTTTGACACATTAAATGGTTCATCAATCGGACACCCGGATCAAAAGTTATGGCAGCTGAAAGTTGGACCTTCTATTTTTGGGAAATGTAAAAATGTGTTGGACACATAAAAGAGTTGTAAAGGGGAGAGTTATATGTGTTGGTGTGTGGTTTGGCACATCACAAGGCATCTTTGATTGGAGATAATTTGGGCACCACTTTATGGGTGGTTTTGGCTCATGGTTTTGTAATTATCGGTAACGGTTTACTTTATTGCATCTACTATATATCAGGGGCTGGAGATGGAGGTTGTATGTAAGAATATTATAGATGTCAAATTACCTCTTGGATCTCTAGTTGGATATACTCTTGTAAAAGCTTTCTCTGCAAGTATATTGTAATCTTTGTGATTCCTGAATAATATATTGGGTGACTTTTTTTACCTGCAAGGGTTTTCCCCACGTATATCTTCTGTTGTAAGTTTTGTCTTTGCATTTGGAAGTTGTTATTATCTTTCTCTTAATGTGCATCTTAATTTGTAACTGTAAAAGCAAAATTTGTATAAGTCTTTCCTCAGTAGATTAGTGTAGGAAGCATTTCCGCATACCTTGCTTCCTTTCAGTTGGTATCAGAGCTTGATCACCTTTGGTTCTAGTTGTTGGTGTTGCAAGTATGAGGTGAGCCAGTGTTGTCATTGATGTCAACATACTCATATTGCATTGACAAGAAGGATTTGATGAGCTGTGTGCTGAGGATATTGAGAAAATTAGCCTCAGTCAGGAACAGTGAAGAACAGTGATGAGAAGAAGGCAAATGTACTGTATAGGATGAGAACCGGAGGATGCAGATTAAAGGGTTAGTAGATATGAGTCTTGAGATGCTTCAGTTAAGATTTCAGAGGTCTGCAAGAAGATCTGAAGGAGTTGTGGCTGTCGGTATGGAACCGGTTTCGGCAAGTATCCAGAGGTGACAGAGGATCACAAAAAGGTCCGGTGAGGTCCGGAATTGTATTATCCTAATCTGTGGATTGGAAGGAGTGTTTGGGATGTCCTTGTGATGTGTCATCCTGATTTGTGTATGATTTGGAGGTCCGGAAGTACCTCTTGCATTATGACAGTAGCGACAGACTGTGTTCTTGAAGTTCCGGATGAGGAAGACAAGAGATTCCAGTAAGTAGAGGAAGTGCGGATGTATCTGGTCATTCAGGTAGGCTTTTGAAGGTTCTTGGATCATGTTTAGGTTGTGTTGTTGGTCCGCATTGATAGTAGAGCCCGGAATTGAAGTTATTCTTCCAGATGAAGTTCTTGCTCTGTTTAGCCAACCGGATGAGTTGTTCATCCTGCGAATGTTCTTGTGGTGGCTGACTGGATGTGTTATTCATCTTGCGGATACTCTTATGGTTGTTTGTTGACTTAGATGTTTGTTCCTAAGTCGATGTCTTGTATAAATAACAGTTTGTGAGTTCATTTCAAAGTGTGGTTTGTGTGGATGAGTGTGGCATAGTGAAGAGAAGTGCGAAAGGCAGAGCAGAAGTTTTTGGGCTTAAATGGAACTGATCCGGACATGGTAGAGATGTCATTCTCTAGTTCAAGACTGTGATTCTTATCACTTTGTAGACAGTGTGTCTCCTTGTAGGCAGTGGGCCTCTTTGTGAGCAGTGTGCTCGGGCAGTGAGCCCTAATTGGCAAGTGCCATTCTTTTTCTTATTCTTCTAACAGAGAATAATTCTTGGGTTAATCACCCCGTGGTTTTTCCCTTAACCGGGTTTTCCACGTCAAAATCTTGGTGTTCAATGTGTTGATGTTTATCTGCTCTTGTGTTTATGTACAATGCTTTCATGGATGATTAATTGATATGCTGTTAACTAACAACCAAGAATCAAGTGTTTGAAAGAACAAGAAGTTTTATACAACTGATTCACCCCCCCCTCTCAGTTGTATGCCCTAGATCCAACAATTGGTATCAGAGCTAGGTTCCTCTGAAAGAAGCTTAACTGCTTGAGGAGATCCAGGATGTCGTCTTACAAGAAGGATAGTCCGAAGTTCGATGGAACCAACTTCACTCTTTGGAAAGGTCGCATGAAGTGTCACTTGGAATGTATGGGAAAAGCATACTTGGCTATGGTTTCAAAACCTTATGTACCTCCACAAGGTGGTCCGACAACTCTGAATGAAATCACAGAAGCTGAAAACAATCTGCGGACCAAGGAAGCTCTTCTAAGCGCATTGAATGACTCAGATCTCTCGAATGTTATTGACCTACCAACTGCATATGAGATCCTGACTAAACTGGAACTTCTGTATGAAGGAGATGAGTTTGTCAAAAGTGCAAGGTTGCAAAGTCTGAAAGGGAAATTTGAAAGATTGAAAATGAGAGATGATGAAAACATCACTACCTTTATGCCAAGAGTGAATGAGCTGGTATGTGGAATTAGAAATGCTGGTGGAACTCTAGATGAAAATGAGATTGTCTGCAAAATCCTAAGATCCCTTCCTGTTGCCTACAAAATCAAGGTTGCTGCCATTGATGAATTCAGAGCCCACACAACTGTCACAAGAGAACAACTGGCTGACAAACTAGCTGCATTTGAAATGACCGAGTTTGGAGATGATCCTCCCAAGACTGAATCTGCTTTCAAAGCCAGTACCTATGTGAAAGGCAAACAGAGATTTGATCCGGGAGAAAACTCATCAAGGAAGATGTCATGGTATGATCAAGCAAGAAGAGACATGGAAGAAGAAGAAGTAGAAACAGCTCAACTTGAAGCCCTCATTGCAAAGAGACTGCCAAGAGGATCTGGTAAGTATGAAGGAAAACTACCCTTTAAGTGTTTCAACTGCAATAAGATTGGTCATTTTGCTTCAAGATTTCCGGAAAGATCTTCAAGGTCTAATACTAACAGACAAAGGTTTCAAAAGAATTGCTATTATGTTCATGAAGAAGATGACAATGAAGGAGTAACAGATGATGAATCAGAACTAGGAAGCAAATCCGGAAATGAGTGGGTGTTTATTGCCATCAAGGAAGAAGATTCAATACTCTCTGAATCTATCAATCACAAAGTTGTTGAAAAAGCTTTGGCTGCTCAAGTGGAAGAAAAGGATGATTGGGTTATTGACAGTGGATGTTCTCACCATATGACTGGTGACAAGAATAAGTTCTTAGATTTGGAAAGATATGAAGGAGGAATGGTAAAGTTTGGTGACAATTCTGCTGGCAGAATCAGAGGTAGGGGAACTATTTCCTTTGATGGAAAGAGCAAAACAGGTAATGTACTATATGTTGAAGGATTGAAGCACAATCTTCTCAGTGTTGGTCAGTTAGTGGACAAAGGCTATGATCTCCGGTTCAAGAATGGAAAATGCAGAATCTTTACAAGCTCCGGAACTGAAATTGCATCCGGTACTCAGACAAAAGGTAATATCTTTCATCTGGTTGGTTCAAATAAAAGTTGTTTGTTTGTTCAAATTGATCAGAGTTGGTTATGGCATAGAAGAATGTGTCATGTAAATTTTGATAACATCATCAAGATAAGCAATACTCAGGCTGTAAGAGATCTTCCAAAATTGATGAAACCTACAAATAGTGTGTGCAAAGAATGTCAGTTAGGTAAACAAAGCAGAGTCTCTTTCAAAAGCAAAGATCAGTCTTCTACCAGATTGTTGGAATTAGTACATACTGATCTCTGTGGTCCGACAAGAATCAAGAGTCTGCAAGGTGATAGATATTTCATGTTGTTAATTGATGATCATTCCCGGATGATGTGGGTTACCTTTCTAAAAGAAAAATCAGAAGCATTTGAGAAGTTCAAAATCTTCAAAGCTATGGTAGAGAATCAAACCGGATTGAAACTAAAGTGTCTAAGGTCTGATAGAGGTGGTGAATTTACATCTGGTGAGTTCATTAACTTTTGTGAGAAGCAGGGTATAAGGAGACAGTTGTCTGCTCCTAGGACTCCACAGCAGAATGGAGTAGTTGAGAGAAAGAACCGGACCATCCAGGAAGCTGCCAGGACAATGATGTTGGAAGCAAATGTTCCTCAGAGTTTTGGAAAGAAGCTATCAGCACTGCAGTCTACACTCTCAATCAAGTTCAAATTAGAAACAACACCGGTAAGACCCCCTATGAACTCTGGTTTGGCATCACTCCTACTGTGAAATATTTCAGAGTATTTGGTAGCAAGTGTTATATTAAAAGAGATGAAGATCTAGGAAAGTTTGATGCTAGAAGTGATGAAGGAATTTTCTTGGGTTACTCCACTCAAAGCAAAGCATACCGGTGTTACAATAAGAGATTGAGGAAGATGATAGAAAGCACCAATGTAAAAGTTGATGAAGGAATTGAGAAGCCTTCAAGATTTTATGAGTTTGATGAAGATGACCAAGACAGTGTTCAAGGAACTCAATCCTCTCTGGTGAGACAGAGTCAGCCTGATCCGGTAAATCAGGAAGAAGAGATAGGTTTGAATGAGCCTGATCAAGAAGCAGCAGTGCAGGATACTCCCAAAATTCCAAGGTATGTAAGACTGAACCACTCTGAAGATCAGATCATAGGTGACAGAAGCAAAGGTGTACAAACTAGAAGGAATGTTGCTCAAAATCAGGATGAATGTTGTCTGATTTCAAAGATTGAACCTAAAACAATAAATGAAGCCTGCAATGATGAAAACTGGACCAAAGCAATGGAAGATGAATTGATGCAAATTGAGAAAAATCATACTTGGGATCTTGTTCCCAGACCTAGAGACAGGAATGTAATTGGAACCAAGTGGGTCTTTCGGAACAAACTAAATGAAGCTGGTGAAGTAATCAGAAACAAAGCTAGATTGGTCTGCAAAGGGTACTCTCAAATAGAAGGAATTGACTTTGAAGAGACTTTTGCTCCGGTGGCAAGAATTGAAGCAGTCAGATTACTTCTTGCATATGCTGCCTTCAAAGACTTCAAGGTATATCAGATGGATGTCAAGTCTGCCTTCCTAAATGGTGATCTGGAAGAAGAAGTCTACATTGAACAACCAGATGGATTTCAATTGTCTGATAATGATGATATGGTCTGCAAGTTGAAGAAAGCTTTGTATGGATTGAAGCAAGCCCCAAGAGCATGGTATGAAAGGTTGGATAAGCATCTTGTGCAGATTGGATTCAACAAAGGTACTGCTGACAGTAACTTATATTTCAAAATTGATCATGATAACATTTTGATTGTTGAAGTGTTTGTGGATGATATCATTTTTGGAGGAAGAGATAGTATGTGCAAAACTTTTGCAAATCAGATGAAAAGTGAGTTTGAAATGTCTCTGCTTGGTGAAATGAATTTCTTCTTGGGTCTGCAAATTATTCAAACAAAAGAAGGGATCTTCATTTCTCAGACCAAATATGTGAAAGAATTGTTAAGGAAATTTGGTATGGAAGACTCAAAGCCAATGAACACTCCTATGGCAACCGGATGTAAGTTAGGCAAAGATGATGATTCTCCAAAGGCAGATCAGACAAAGTATAGATCAATGATTGGTGGATTGTTGTATCTCACTCAAACTAGACCAGATATAATGCAGGCTGTTGGTCTTGTGGCAAGATTCCAGGCTGATCCTAGAGAATCTCATGTTATGGCAATCAAAAGAATTTTTAGGTACTTGAAAGGAACAGTTGAGTATGGTCTATGGTACCCTAGAGATCTGGATTTCTCTCTTCATGCTTACACAGATGCAGATTGGGCAGGTGATGTGGATGACCGTAAGAGCACTAGTGGTGGAGCATTCTTTTTGGGGAAGAGATTGGTTTCTTGGTTAAGCAAGAAACAAGATGCAATATCTCTGTCTACAACTGAAGCAGAATACATTGCAGCAGCAGGTAGTTGCACTCAAATCTTATGGATGAAGCAGATGCTAAGAGACATTAAAATTGAATATGAGGAGCCTATCACAATTTTCTGTGATAATTCAAGTGCAATTAATATTTCTAAGAATCCGGTGTTGCATTCTAAGACTAAGCACATATCTATCAAGTTTCACTTTTTGAGAGAACAAGTAAACAAGGAAGAAGTCAGATTGGAGTATGTTCCCTCCAAGGATCAGATTGTAGATATCTTTACTAAACCTCTTCCCAAGGATTCATTTGAATATCTCCGGGAGAAGTTAGGGGTCATGGCCCCTCCGGTGATGAACTAGGATGCACTGATGTGCATCTGTCCGGTGGATATCACAGTCATATCTTGTGATCTGGATTAATGATGGGGAGCTGCAACTAAGGGGGAGCAGCTGGTATGATTCTGATGTATGAGAATTGCAAGTATGAGCCCTTTGCCATTGATGTCAAAGGGGGAGAGAAGACATGTGAAAAACAAGTGGTTGATGATCAAAGGGGGAGTAGTAAACGAAGAGAAGACATGTGAAAAGTTGTTGTTGATAGGGGGAGCGGTGACAGAAAAGAGAAGTTCTTGTCTTAATGGTTTTTCACATCATATGTTGCCATCAATGACAAAGGGGGAGATTGTTGCAAGTATGAGGTGAGCCAGTGTTGTCATTGATGTCAACATACTCATATTGCATTGACAAGAAGGATTTGATGAGCTGTGTGCTGAGGATATTGAGAAAATTAGCCTCAGTCAGGAACAGTGAAGAACAATGATGAGAAGAAGGCAAATGTACTGTATAGGATGAGAACCGGAGGATGCAGATTAAAGGGTTAGTAGATATGAGTCTTGAGATGCTTCAGTTAAGATTTCAGAGGTCCGCATGAAGATCTGAAGGAGTTGTGGCTGTCGGTATGGAACCGGTTCCGGCAAGTATCCAGAGGTGACAGAGGATCACAAAAAGGTCCGGTGAGGTCCAGAATTGTATTATCCTAATCTGCGGATTGGAAGGAGTGTTTGGGATGTCCTTGTGATGTGTCATCCTGATTTGTGTATGATTTGGAGGTCTGGAAGTACCTCTTGCAATATGACAGTAGCGACAGACTGTGTTCTTGAAGTTCTGGATGAGGAAGACAAGAGATTCCAGTAAGTAGAGGAAGTGCGGATGTATCTGGTCATTCAGGCAGGCTTTTGAAGGTTCTTGGATCATGTTTAGGTTGTGTTGTTGGTCCGCATTGATAGTAGATCCCGGAATTGAAGTTATTCTTCCGGATGAAGTTCTTGCTCTGTTTAGCCGACCGGATGAGTTGTTCATCCTGTGAATGTTCTTGTGGTGGCCGACCGGATGTGTTATTCATCTTGCGGATACTCTTATGGTTGTTTGTTGACTTAGATGTTTGTTCCTAAGTTGATGTCTTGTATAAATAACGGTTTGTGAGTTCATTTCAAAGTGTGGTTTGTGTGGATGAGTGTGGCATAGTGAAGAGAAGTGCGAAAGGCAGAGCAGAAGTTTTTGGGCTTAAATGGAACTGATCCGGACATGGTAGAGATGTCATTCTCCAGTTCAAGACTATGATTCTTATTACTTTGTAGATAGTGTGTCTCCTTGTAGGCAGTGGGCCTCTTTGTGAGCAGTGTGCTCGGGCAGTGAGCCCTAATTGGCAAGTGCCATTCTTTTTCTTATTCTTCTAATAGAGAATAATTCTTGGGTTAATCACCCCGTGGTTTTTCCCTTAACCGGGTTTTCCACGTCAAAATCTTGGTGTTCAATGTGTTGATGTTTATCTGCTCTTGTGTTTATGTACAATGCTTTCATGGATGATTAATTGATATGCTGTTAACTAACAACCAAGAATCAAGTGTTTGAAAGAACAAGAAGTTTTATACAACTGATTCACCCCCCCCTCTCAGTTGTATGCCCTAGATCCAACAGTTGGGTAGAGGGCTTTTTGAGCTGATCTTGATTTGAGTGGGAGCTTGTGCAGAGGATTTTGAAATCTTTATTGCAGCTAAGAGATAGCGAGCACATCTAGGAGGTTTGAGATAGAGAAGTTTAATGGCAGTAATTTTGAGCTGTGGAAACTCAAAATGGAGGACATGCTTGTAGATCAGGATTTATGGGAAGCCGTATCTAGTACAAAATCAATGATAATGTCTCAAGAAGACTGGGATCTCAAAGATCAAAAAGATAAGGGTTTGATAAGACTCTGTTTGGCTGATTCAATGCTCCTGAATATCCATGAAGAGGAGACTGCAAAGGAACTTTGGAAGAAGCTTGGAGATGTTTATCAGGCTAAATCCCTGGTGAACAAGTTATTCATGTGAAAGAAATTGTATTCTCTGAGGATGGAAGATGGAGGATCTATCACTGATCACCTAAATACATTCAATATGCTTGTTTCCCAGTTGACTTTTGTTGGTGTGAAGATGGAGAAGGAGGATTGTTGTATGACATTACTGTGTTCCTTACTAGATTCATGGGACCACCTTGTTATGGCCATTGGGAGTACCACTACCACGTTCAAGATGGATGAAGTGGTTTCTTTGCTATTGTCTTTAGAGATGTAGAGAAAGTCTTTTGAATCAGCTAAGGAGGCTCTTGCGGTTCATGGTAGATCTAAAGAGAAGGGAAAGAAAAAGGATAAGAAGAAGGATGAAAAAGGAAGATCCAAATCTTGTGGGAGATCTAAGTCTCCTGGAAAGTCCAAGGCCCTATGTTGGAACTGTGGCAAACTTGGTCACTTCCGCAAGGAGTGCAAGGAGGAGAAAAAGAAAAAGAAGAAGAATTATGATTCAGATTCTGACAAGTCCTCTTAGGATGAAGGAGAAGCATTTGTCACTACCTTGGCAACACATGCATCTGAGGATGTGTGGCTTATTGACTTTGGTGCATCTTTTCACACGATCCCGCATCGGGGTTGGTTTTTGAAGTATGAAGAATACGATAGTGGAAAGGTGTACTTGGGTGATGATTCTCACCTAAAGATAATTGGCCATGGAAGAGTCTTGATTCGATTCCCTGATGGATGAGTAAAGGGAATCAATGGTGTTCTACATATCCTTGGTTTGACACAGAACCTACTTTCTGTAAGTAAATTGAATGATGTGGGTGTGCATGTTGTTTTCTCAAATGGAGGATGCAAGATGACTAGAGGATCTATGGTGTTGGCCAAGGGTGTTCGGATTGGTACTCTATTTTAGCTTGATGCATGCATAGTTCAGTGCAATTGTGCCTCTGTTTCAAAGAAGATAACTTCAGAGTCTTCATCCTCACCATTGTAACCAGCAGCGAAGAAGACTGTTGTATCTACTTCTGATGGTCGTGCTTTCTGGGTACCCAAGGGTGCTCATTCTATGGAGATGAAACTTCTAGTTGAGAAGACAATGTTATGGCACCAAAGGCTTGGTCACATTGGTGAAAAGGGTTTGACGACCTTGCAGAATAAAAATCTTGTTGAGGGTATGAATGATTGTAACCTTGAGTTTGATTTCTGTGAACATTGCATTTATGGAAAACAAAACCGTGTTCAGTTTTATTCTAGTTCTCACAAATCTTCTAAGGTGTTGGAATTGATTCATTCTAATGTGCTTGGTCCTGTTAATGTTCCTTCAATTTCAAAATCTATTTACTTTGTTTAATTCATTGATGATTATAGTAGAAGGACATGGGTGTATTTCCTTAGAAGTAAATATGAAGTCTTTAATAGATTCAAAGAGTTCAAAGGCATTTTAGAGAATCAAACGGATAGAAAGATTAAGTATTTGAGGATTGACAACGATGGTGAGTTATGTTCAGCAAATTTTGACAAGTTTTGTAAAGAATAGGGGATTGAGAGGCACAAGACAACTCTGTATACCCTTCAATAGAATGGAGTTGCAGAGAGGATGAATAGAATGTTGATGGAGAGGGCAACGAGTATGCTAAGTGGAACTGGTCTTGAACAAAAGTTCTAGGCTAAAGCTGTTGCTACCACTTGTTACCTGGTTAACAGGTCTCCTACATTAGCACTCATTGATAAGACACCTATGGAGGTATGGTATGGTAAAAAGACTTCATTAAGACACATTTGAGTATTTGGTTGTGACGCATATGCACATGTGCCTAAGGAGAAGAGGTCTAAGTTGGAGAACAAGGCTGTAAAGTGTATCTTAATCGGTTATGGCATCAATGTGAAAGGGTACAAGCTTTGGGATCTAGCAGCTGAGAGAGTTCTATATAGCAGAAGCGTGATCTTTAGAGAGTTCAATCCTTCTTCTGTTGTCTTGCAGCTAGAGAAAGAAGAGAAGAAAGATGATATGGTTCAACTTCCTTCCACCCCTGAGAAAGTTAAACCAAAAACATCTATTGGACATGATAATGAGGAGAGCTCTAGTAGCTCTGAAAGTTTAGAAGATGAAGAACCTTAACCTCAACCTTTGAGGAGGTCCATGCAGATAAGGCAGCAACCTGATAGGTTTGGTTATTCATTACATGATTCCAATTGTAGTTTTTCTTTGATTTCTAACACTGATGAGCCTAGAACTGTGAAAGAGGCTATGGGTATGAAAGATGCAGGTTCTTGGAAGGAGGCCATGGAAGAGGAGATGACTTCTTTGGAAAAGAATAATACTTTGGACTTGGTGCCTTTGCTTAAATAATGAAAACCTATTGGATGCAAATGGGTGTTCAAAAAGAAATTTGGTGTAGATGGCAGTATTGAGAAATATAAGGCTAGATTGGTTGCAAAGGGGTATTCTAAGGTGGAGAGAATTGACTATGGTGAGATTTTCTCTCCCGTTGCAAAGCTAACATCTATTCAGTTCCTATTATCTCTTACAACATCGTATGATCTAGAAGTGGAACAGATGGATGTGAAGACAACATTCCTTCATGGTGACTTGGAGGAGGAAATCTATATGTCATAGCTAGAGCATTGTGTGGTGAAAGGTAAAGAAAATCTAGTTTGCAAGTTGAAAAAGTCTTTATATGGTTTGAAATAGTCTCCTAGGATGTGGTACCAGAAGTTTGATGCCTTTGTGTTGAGTATTGGATTTCAGAGATCAAAATTAGATCATTGTGTTTACAACAAGTTTGACAATGATCTCATTCTCATAATTGCATTGTATGTCGATGATATGTTACTCATTGGGAATTGTATAAGTCTGATTTTTGATTTAAAGTCTCACTTGTCAGTATAATTTGAGATGAAAAATCTAGGGGCAACTCAGTACATTTTGGGAATGGAAATCAGAAGAGACAGAGCAAACAAAAAATTTTGGTTAGGCCAGAGAAAGTATGTTAACACTGTGCTGGAGAGATTCAACATGATGGATTGCAGACCTTTGACTATTCCTATTACAATGGGGACAAAGTTATCTGTTGAAGATTGTCCAAAGTCTCCTTTTGAGATAGAGGATATGAGCAGAGTTCCTTATGCTAGTGCGGTTGGAAGTTTGATGTATGCGATGGTTTACACAAGACCAGACATTGCCCAAGCAGTGGGAGTCCTTAGTTGATTTATGGCTAATCTTGGACAAGTACATTGGGATGTAGTGAAGAGAGTGTTTAGATATTTGTGGTACTTCTAAGTATTCCTTATGTTATCATGGTTATCCTATAGAACCTCGGCATTCACTTTGTATTCATGGATTTGTGGATTTAGATTAGGTAGGTCACATTGACAACAGGAGATCCACCAACACTTATGTGTTGACTATATTTGGTGGCACTATTAGTTGGATGAATAAGAGGCAACCTATGGTCGCTTTGTCCACTACTGAATATAAGTACATGGCAGCAACTCATGCTTGTAAAGAAGCCATTTGGCTTAAGAGATTGTGTTCTGATGTTAGGTTTGATGCAGGAAAGATTACTATTTGTTGTGACAGTCAGAGTGCCATATTTTGGCAAATAATCATACTTTCCATGCGAGGACTAAGCATATTGATGTCCAGTACCATTTTGTTCATGACATGTTAGAGGATGGGAAGGTAAACTTGGAGAAAGTTGATACTTTGACAAATGTTGTAGATTCCTTGACAAAACCTATGAGCACAGAGAAGTTCAGATGATGTTTAGAGTCTATGGGCCTCACGGCCCCTAGCAATTAAATCATGGTGTTGATACTCCCTTTGCTCCTACAATGTGTTTGACAAGTGGGAGAATGTTAGGAAAAGTGTCTCAAACTTGCAACTTCGAAAGATTACTATTCTTCCCAGTTTTGGTCTTTTTAGATACCCTTTATCTTGGAGAATGGTTTGGAACTTTCAAAGTTTCCAAAAGTTTCCAAACGAGCTAAAAATAGAGAGACTTACTATTTTTAGTAAGTTCTTTGATTGAGCTCGGATTGACTTGAAATTTTTTCCAGAAGGTGCAGAACAACTAAGTGAACATGTCAAGTGAGTTTTGTCTCAAGATCATATCTAGATCGCGAGATATTAAAGTTTCTATTTTTTGAAACTGCCGGAAAAAGTCTTTGAACTCAATTACCAGAATTGAAACTTCTCTAAATGTCCCAAAAAATGTCATAACCATCGTAGTAGGTTATAGGGTGATATATCTCTTCATGAGATTTCCAACACCTTAAATGGTTCGTCAATCGGACACCTAAATCAAAAGTTATGGCCTCCATAAGTTGGACCTTCTATTTTTGGGAAATGTAAAAATGTGTTGAACACATAAAAGAGCTATAAAGGGGAGAGTTACATGTGTTGGTGTGTGGTTTGGCACATCACAAGGCATCTTTGATTGGAGATAATTTGGGTGCCACTTTATGGGTGGTTTTGGCTCATGGTTTTGTAATTACCGGTAATGGTTTACTATATTGCATCTCCTATATATTAGGAGCTAGAGATGGAGGTTGTATGTAAGAATCTTGTTGATGTCAAATTACGTCCTGGATCTCTGGTTGGATATACTCCTATAAAAGCTTTCTCTGCAAGTATATTGTAATCTTCGTGATTCTTGAATAATATATTGGGTAGATTTGAAGTGGGTTTTTTTACCCGAAAGGGTTTTCCCCACGTATATCTTGTGTCGTGAGTTTTGTGTTTGCATTTGGAAGTTGTTATTATCTTTTTGTTAATGTGCTTCTTAATCTATAACTATTAAAGTAAAAATTTGCATAAGTATTTCCTCAGTAGATCAGTGTAGGAAGCGTTTCCGCATACCTTTCTTCCTTTCAAGCTCTTTCTTCCTCCCTAGTTAGGATAACATAGTAGGTAAGGTGCAGGAAGAGAAGGAGGATATAAAAGAGATAACTTCTCAGTTGAGGAGATTAACCACTAAAGTGACACAATTGAGAAATTAGAATTTCTATTCTCAGAACAATGCTCAAAATCAACAAAATAGAGGATATTCGGATAAAGGATATAACAATGACAGAGGTTACAATAGTAATAATGCTCAGCAACCTCCAAGAGTCTAGAACACTAGACCAAATAATGGACCATTACCATTACCTCTAGACAACTAGGCACCTCCTGAACCTAAGCATACAACAAGAGTCAATTTGGTTGAAGCTGCACTAAATAATTGGTGTAGAATTCATAATACAAGTGCACATGTAGAGTTAGGTTGCCCTCAATTCAAGATTGCTGCCAGTATTCTCTAGGTAGAAGTTCAAAATACTGAAGGAGTAAATTTTCCTGAAGGTAATGAACTGGTACCTCTGGAATATGAATCGACAATGGTTTTGGAAAGCTCCATGGCTTACCAAGAACGGGTGAACATAGTGCATGAGAATTACACTCTCGTATGTGAAGAAACAACTTTAGCATTTGAAGATTATACTTTTCCTTTTGAAAAGGATAATGAACCAGGACAATAGCCAGGTGAAGTTCATGCTTTTCAACAATTCCAAAGAGGGCACAACTACAACCTCAAGAACAATTGTAATAGGCCGCCTAGACTTTAATGAGTTCCATCCCACCAGATAACTCCAACACTCCTCTGGATGCAGATGCTACTAACAATCTAGCACCTTCGAGAGTGAATCAACATCACTTCATGTCATCATCTATGTTAGCCAAATGTATGAATGAACTTACTGAGTCTGATAAGTTAGTCACTTACCTAGCTGAAGAAATTAAGAAGATAAAAATTAGTTTATCCTTATTTGAGTTACTAAAGACCCCATTGATTAAGAAGGCTTTCCTCAAATCATTAGATGAGTCGACAGTAAAGGAAAGTATCCCTAGTAGTATCCCATTTAGAGATCCCACACATAGGGATACTCCTTTCAAACCTAAAGACAAAGGTCAGGTTCATGTTGCAGATACCTCACAGGTGACGTTATACAAAGGGAAAATTAAGTATCCTCCCTTTCTCCTTACTTTAAGGATATTTGGGAAGAATTTGTATAATTGCTTGATAGATTCTAGAGCATCTACCAATGTCATGCCCTTGTCAATGTGTCAAGGTCTATCACCTGCTAAATCCTTAAAGAAGGTTACTTAGCTGGACAAGTTTGAAGCTAGTGTTGTAGGTGAGTTAACCTGCATTCACATGCAGTTAGAATATGATCCTAGGGTCCAACATTTCATTGACATCCAGGTAGTGGATATCCTTGACACCTACAACATGTTGTTAAGTAGAGACTGGTCCAAAAATCTTAATGGATACATGTCTACAAGTTTCTCACATATGTGGTTGCCTTGGAGAGTTATTCCTATCTAGATCAGGATTGAAGTGGAGCCAAGGATGAAACATATGATCACTAAATATCACCAGAATAATGAAGTGTTGTACACAAGTGTAGAACTAGGAGTTTATAGAGTTAAACTTCTAGATGTCACCATGGAAAAAGTTCTGATGTGCAACCATATGCAGGATAATAATGAAGTTTCATTACACTTGGGACTGATTACCTAGTGTAGTCTAATTATGAAGTATCAGTTGAGGATGGAGGAAGTAGTTTAACTAAATTTTAAGAGTATTTGTCCAAAGAGATCCAGAAGTATAGGTTACAAGGTATACCACTCAGTCAAACATTGTTAGATGGATGGTGCAGATTGCACAGGATGTCACATTCATAAATGACATGTGCGCTCTGCCTAGAGCTGATTGATAGAAAATAACATTTATATACAAGAGATAAATTGAATATGTCAAGTGAAATATTTGAAGAGATAGAGTCTCGAGCTAATGAGACAGGTCGTGTAGTGACAAGTCAGGTTCGTGAGACACATGATCTAAATTAGAAAGGGCCAATTCTATTCCAACAGATGTTGTGATGAAGCAAGTTAGAAGTACAGAAACTGATGCTATTGAAAATACAAGTAACACATATATTCATTCACCTAGTATTCATACGTCAGAATGTCTTGATATTTTAATTCTTAACAAATAGAAGATGCCTAATCATAAAGAACCATCTAAGCTGAGATGGATTGCAGAAGGAAGTTCTACAAGGGATAAAAGGAAGAAAGGTCCTGATAAGAATCCTCTTGATGATAGACCCTAGACATTGAAATTTGATGGGTGTAAGTCCAAGCAGGGTGCTGGAGTTGGGATTGATTTGGTTAATCCCCAAGGGAAATCCTATCTTGCTGCATACAGATTACAATTTCATTGCACTAATAATATCACTGAATATGAAACATTGATTCATGGATTGCTTTTTGCATTGAGGAAAGGAGTGAAGATATTACATGTGTTCAGAGATTCCAAACTAGTGACTAAAAAGGTGAGAAAACAATATTCTTGTAATTACAAGAGGTTGGCTAGTTATAGACATTAGGTATGGGATTTGATTGACGGGTTCAATGCCTTCAACATTACTCATGTTCCACGAGAGAAAAATTAGCAAGAAGATGCCTTAGCCATAGCCACGAGCACACTAGAGCCTCTAACTATATCAGGATTGAATAAATTCTCAGTTGAGTTGGTGTCAGCACCTTTAGTGCCAGATAATGTGACCAATTTTCAAGTCTTTGATGATGATCAACATATCTTAGATTTCATTGCTAATCGAGATGTGTTTGAAGCTCAAGTCATAGATGAACATAGTCTTGAAGACTAGATATGGGATGATGAAGACATTATAAATCTACAAGACAATAAGATCTCGAAGGGGATGATTGAACTGGAAAGGATGTTTGATTTGGACAACATGATCAAACAAAGGGATATGCCCAAAATACATGGAGGAAAATGTGAATCTTTTAATATAGGACAGGGTTCAAATATAATGAACGTCCTGACCAGAAAGGTATGTACCATTGTTGAAAGAGAAGGAATAACCTCGGCTTTGAAGTATTACATCCATGTGATAGCCTAGACTTATGATGAATTGAAAACATATGATACCTCAATCATTACTCATACTATTCCACTAAAGCCTAATGCTAAGCCATTTAGACAGAAATAGAGGCTAGTGAACACTCTTCTAGAGCCACTGATATTTGAGGAAGTTAAGAAGTTATTAGCTGCCAGGATCATTTTTCTAGTTAGACATTCTATGTGGGTGACAAATTTAGTTCCAGTAAGGAAAAAGATGAGGATATTTGCTTATGTGTAGATTTCAAGAGCCTCAATAGAGCATTAGAAAAGGATAACTACCCACTTCCATCACTAGATGAAGTGCTTCAAATGGTTAATGGAGCATAGATGATGTCTTTCTTAGATGGATTTTCAGGATACAATCAGGTCATGGTTGACAAGATTGACAGATTAAAGACAACATTCACCACAAAGTGGTGAATATTTGTGTACAAATGTATGCTATTTGGCCTAATTAATGCTGGAGTGACATTCCAACGAGATATGGATATTGCTTTTAGAGGTCTAGTAGGCCATTACATTTTTATTTACATGGACGACCTGTCAGTGTTCTCAAAGTGCAGAGGGGATCATGTGGAAGATCTACGAAAAGTACTCCAGAAGTGTGAACAATATGGTATATCCTTGAACCCAATGAAGTGCATTTTTGGGGTTACCATAGGGAATTTACTTGGTCACATTGTGTCTAAAGATGAGATATCCATAGATCCTGATAGAGTGAACTCCATCATGAACCTGTAGTTACTAGGAAGCAAGAAAGAATTAAAATCATATTTTGGCATGATTAATTTTGTTAGAAAGTTCATAATAGGGCTTGCTGAAATAGTGAGGCCCCTAAATGCCATGCTAAAGAAGGATACTAAGATTGAATGGACATCAAAATCTAGGGTAGCTTTTGAAGATATAAAAAAGGTAATAGTCGATGCTCCAGTCTTGAGTAGCCTAGATTATACAAAGGCATTTTATATCTACTCATTCACATCTGATCATACCTGTGCAACTGTTTTGATGCAAAGAAATGAAGATAAAGAAGATAAGACTATTGAATTTATGAGCACCCCATTCAAGGATGTTGAATTGAGATATCTGGATGTAGAGCAGCAAGCCCTTGCTTTAGTCAGAGCCACTAAGAAGTTTCATCACTACATCTTTAGAAGTAGAGTGGTTGTTGTAGTACTAGATTCAGCAGTGAAAATGTTATTAATGCAAAGTGAGCCTGGAGAGAAAAAAGCCAAGTAGATCACTATCCTGCAAGAATATGACATGGAAATTACTCCTATGAAATTGGTTAGAGGATAGGCTTTAAGCCAAGTGATTGCAGAAACAAACGCTGGTTTGAGGAGTCAACAATACACAGTGGATTCAAGTCACCAAGATGACTGGTATTCAAATATTAGGCATGTCCTGATGACATGTAGATGCCCAACGAACATGAAAGCATCTCAGAGAAGAGCTTTGAGAGTTAAGGCTCAAAATTATATGATAAAAGGAGGAATATTGTTCAGAAGAAACCATGAAGGGATATACCTTAGGTGCCTTAACCGGCAAGAATGTAGTAAGGTTTTCCATGACCTACATGATAAGTTTAGGATAGATCATGAATCTCATTTAGCTACACGACATAAGATCCTTAGAGTGGGGTACTATTGGCCCACAAATTTCAAGGTTACTACAGAGCATATCAAGCATTGTCATACTTGTCAAGTAGCAACTAGCAAAGAGAGATATGCAACACAACCTCTGTGACCAGTGATGGAGATGCATCCATTCTCATAGTGGGGAATGGAATTTATAGGAGCTAGCAATCCACCATCATCGGTTGGGAAAAGGTATGTTTTAATTATTACTGACTATTGTACTAGGTGGACTAAAGTGATGAGTAGCAAAACATGTACATCTAAAGATGTAATCAAGTTCTTAGAGGATAACATCATCACAAGGTTTGGAGTTCCTTTTGCATTGGTATGTGACAATGGACCTGCCTTTTCCTCTTTAAAATTTTCAAATTGGGCATTTGAGCATGGAATAACATTAAAGTTCTCATCTAACTATTATCCCCAGGGAAATGGATTAGCTGAGTCTACTAATAAGAATTTACTAAATATCATTAAGAAATTGGTAGAGAAAAACCCCAGGGAGTGGAATGCACTATTGAAATATGCATTGTAGGTAGATAGGACTAGAGTGAAGCCTACGTTAGGTAACTCTCCTTATCACCTAGTTAATGGAGTGGACCCAATTTTGCTTGTTAACCTAAAGATCCCTACCCTACAATTCACCCAGGAATATCTAGGCTTGGAAGACAAAATGGAAGTCCACTTGTTACAATTGTTACATCTAGAAGAGAAGAGGGATCAAGCAATCACTTCTCTAAACATCAAGTCATTGTCAAACATTGGTTTCACAAGAGGGCCAGAGTCAAAGTGTTTAAAATATCTGATCTTTTCTTATCTTGGGATAAAGCCCATGAGAAGAAAGGAGACCATGGAAAGTTTGATAAATTGTGAACAGGTCCCTTTCAAATAGCTAAAATTTTAGGATAGTACATACAGACAGAAAACCTTAATAGGGGAGGATGTTCCATTGCCTATGAATGAACAATTTCTAAAACACTATTTCCAATTCTGATCTAGAGGAGGTCAGAAATTTGTATATATGTATAGTTGCTTGTACATTTGTTTGTTTGGTTTTGTTTTCTTGTTTAGTTGAGTCTCTGTTTTGGTTGGGTAAGATGCTGGACACCTTTTCACTTTAGAAAACAACATAAAACTTGAAATTTATCCTTGCATAGGTTGTGACTTCTATAGGCCTGGGTGTGCTGGTTTATTTAGTGAAATCATATTCACCAATCAAAACAAAGGTTATCCAAGAAATCATCAAATGAACACACTTAAAGTTCCTAGGACTGGTTGAAGGGGTTAGTGTCTGCATTAAGTGAAAAATATAAAGGTTTGCCTTTTCTACCACTATAATTCCCAGCCTAGCAACAGGTTCCATTATTGTGCAAACAATGAGCCTAAATGATATATCTTACACAAAAGAGAAAATTATAAAAAAATCAAAAGAAATAGAATTTATTCTCTCAAGGTCATTTAAATAACCCTACTGGGGCTATGGATGCCTGACTGGTAGTGGGGCTCTATTTAGAGGAATTATAGGTGATAACCTTGCCGGGGCTATGGATGCTTGACTAGCAGCAAGGCTCTATCCAGGTTTGGCTTAAAAGGTTAAATCAAACTATGTAGCTTAATGCTAATTACTATCTTTTTCAACCTTTTCTAGTACGAAGGAAATGAATCAATGAACACACTTGCATTCCTCCCCATAATCTAGTTTCATTGGTGAATATGACCTCATCTAATCTAGTCTTCATATCTAGATGCGGTAGAAGTTGGAAATTCTATGCCTAGATTTGCTTTTCTTTCGTAAATTGGCTTGAATTTGGTGGTTTTCTTTGGTGGCAAGTTGTTGTGTAGTTTCACAACATGCCCCATTTTGCCTTAGCAAAATAGGGACCCAACCTTTTGCTTTGTTCTGCTTGTGTATTTTCCTTGTTGGGCGGTATGATAAAATGTCATGTCTTGATGCCTTCAAAATTCAAAGTCTAAATTTTCTTATGAAATAGTCACCAATGGTTAGAGGATGAAATTTAGAGCAACTTTGCTTTTTGAACCATGTCAAAATATGAAAAAATGAGAGAGTTATACGTGGTCGAAGTTCAGGTCAAAGTCTGGTCAAAGTTCTGGTCAATCGGGTTGAAAATCTTTGTTGCCCCTTAGAAAAATCCATATAAACTAATTAAAAATCCACCTGGACCCCTCACAACAACGTCATCAAAAGAGGAAAAATCACAGTCTGTTTGGTGGCTTTCTGCACTTCCGCATTCATAATATTCACTTGTAAATGAACCCCCGCGGAATGGCAGAAAGGCCACGGGACGATGCCATGTGGCATCCAATATATTACCGCCATGGTTTGTTGTCAAAACCAAGCCAAATCATGCCAAGTAGCATTCAATAATCCCTTTAATTGATGAAGAGTTGAAAAACGCCATGTGTCACCCTTCCACGTTTCCGTGAGCCTTTCTGGGGTCCCCCACAAAAGTTTGGCCGAATGGCAGAATGCTCAAAAATGTGCCACGTAAGCACCTTTAGAGTTCACCGTAGCATACTTAAGCCCAAAGTTAACTGCTTATTAACTTTTCTATGATTCCACGAGTAGCTTTACCCCTTCTATATTTCATTCCATGGAATGGTAGAATGCATAGGATTTTGCCACGTCAACACCACGACCCCACCACAGTACATCCAACCAATAGTTCTGCCACGTTCAAACTAGTTCTACGGTTCTGTAGGTTTGTTTTACACTGCTATATTTCTCTCTGTGGAACAGCAGAAACTAGTTCGAAGAGGCCACATGTAGGCTAGCGTTTCATAGGCCAAACACATTTTTTTGAAAAGGCGAATTTGGCCACGTGTCTTATCCATGGACCTATGCACATGGGCATTAATATAAAAACATTTTGCAGTTTGTTAAATACTTTTCATATTTGTAAAGGTTGTCCACGTGGCACCATTTCTGTAGTTTCGTGGGAGGGTTTTCTCCTTTCACAATTAATTTCTAGAGATTGTCAGATTTCAAAGTTTCATCCTTACTCGTTTTATTCTTACTCATTTTCCAAATCATTAGAGTTCAGAGTTTTTGGCTTACTCATTTTTTCTTTGATGAGGAAATAAGGAAGGCCAGATTGCATTGTCCTGATTTATTCTAAGTGATTGGAGATCGTAGTTCAGAGTCACTCTTTGATTTGTTCCAGAATGGAAGACAAAAGGAAGAATCCCCAATGAGCGAAGTACAAAAGAGTCTAAGTGAATCAGAGAGTCAGAGAGTGGAGTTTCTCTTTGATTCATTCCAAAATAGAAGGCGAAAGAACAAAAAACCTGACGCAAGCACGATGGGACCCATAATCCTAGACCAAAGGGTATCCATGTGTCATCATTCTATGGTTCTGTAGGAATGTCTTCCCCTTTGTAGTCTGCCTCCGCGAAATGGCAGAAAACAACCATTTGACTGTCAAATTTGTAGTGGTAAGCTGCAAAGCTGTTGCCCGTGGATTTTCAAATGTGGATATTCTGCATGGAATATTTTTTGACGTGGATATTTTGTATATCCCATTTTTGAAGCCTATTGATCCTGATGCTTATTTTTTCAGTCAACATTGTTTGACCACGACTTATTGAAGCTGTCACCTCGATATTAACATGCTGGATATTCATATCTGAGTTTTCTCTCACATGTAATGTTATGCATATTTCATGCAAAATTATTAAATGTCAAATATTTTAGCTAATGAAAGATTGAGGCTGTCCAAAGCAACTTGTGGTATAATTTTCATAGGTAAAGGCTAAAGTTTAAAGCTTATAAACCTTGAATTGAACTGTGGTTGTTTGTGATTGTAGGTAAACACGCAGAACCCATAAAGGAGCAAAACTTTTGGAGTGCTAAGAGATGGAGAATTCTAGAGTCTAATAACAGAGGATTCAATAGAGGCCAAGGAGAGATGAAATTTTAAAGATGCTGAGGAAAAGATACCAGTGAATATTCTATTTTCCAGCTAGAGGGATGTTGAGTCAAAGATGCTGGAAATATTCCTTTTGTCAGCTACATTCCACAGGATGGTTGCCAACTAACAATCATGTGCCATGAATCCTGACCATTGTTTATTCTGAATGAGATCCTGACCATTGGATTATTGTAACCGTTCTGTACCTTGCTCTATAAAAGGACCCTGGCCTCTCTTTTCTAAAAGGAGATTGAATTGTTGAAGCTAAGGGAGACTGAATTGTTAAAATTCTAAGCTCTAAGTTTGTAATTTTTACAACTTTGTGAATTCTCTCTCAAGGTTCTCTCTCAATATCGATGTAAATGTATATATTCTTTGCATACTTAATGGAAATGGAGTTGTAGATTACTTCCTGATCGTATATCCTATGAAATCTTCATGTTGATTTCTAATGTGTGATTGTGAATTGTTGCATTCTCTTGGAGTGCATTTAACTAATTCCATATTGTCATCAACCATCCTTTGAAGATTGATACTGACCATGCATAATTGTGGAGTGTCCTGGTTAAGTATGGTTTGGTTTGCTTCTTTTCACTACTGTATCAAAATATGTATGTGGATCTTTGACCAAAATTCAATAATTTTAGGATTTCCTTTCATAATCAATCTTTTATGTTTCAATTTCATAAATAGTCACAAATAATTGCAAATAACGATGAATCATAAGCAAATATAGAAAATATATGCTAAATAATTTCTTATCCTAAGCATATACAGTAAAGAAGTGTGAATATTGATGCATTTCATTCAAATTGTCATAAATATTAGTGAATTGCATGTTTTAAACACATTCTTTAAGAAAATTTAAGGTGCAGAAGCAAAGATTAGCTCAGACAGAGATAATATTAGAAGAACTAATCAAAATTGGAAATATCTTTATAATTATTCCAAATTAGGGATGGATTCATGAGAATTACTCAGAGTTAGGATCAAATTCATATTAATTTGCACAAATCCTAGCTAAATACTATAAGATTTAACATAATTGTCAAGAATATATGTAGATCAAGTATCATATACAAGATATTTGTGAGTATTGACAGATTTTGTGGAAATTATGAAACAAAGCACATAAGGCCCCAACATGATTAACAGCAAGACACATCAACCCTAGGTGATGATCAGATAGTCAAGACCTGACTCACAGAGACTTGGGATTATGAATTCTTTCAGAATTCATCATATGTTTCAAGATAAATAAAGGTTTGTTGTGAACTTTTATTTCTATTTTTTTGACTAACAAACGCATCAAAAATACTATCTCTTGTCGTCATTGTCTTAGAAGTAAAGCTAGGTCCCACCATGCTTGGATGATCTAGTAATGTAATTTAAAATTTATCCTATACTATCCTAGAAATGATAAAGTCTTTGAGGATCATACAAATATGTTATTTTTATTACACATGTGTATGTAAAGCTAAGTGGATTCACTTACTAGGGAATAGTAGTGTTATTATCTTTAGGTACATATACAAGAAAGTTTTCATCTACTCATTTGGAGGTCTTAGTGGTCTAGTTGCAATGAACATTGACATGAACTTAGTTACATATTTTATATAGTGCATTAGTTATGGTTGTTAGGAAATTGAGTTTATTCATTCATTTCTCTTTAATTGTCCCATATTAAAGACCTCGAGGAACACCCCTTGTCCTAATAGAGCCTAAAGCAAAAGTAGTTACCCATCCTTATTACTTGGCCAATTGTTGTCCTTGACCAATCATAAGATGCAAGATGTCTACCTTAGGTTGGTATCCTTAACACTTAGGTCTGGTTTGTCTTTAGAGAATTAGGGTTTCACAACTTTTAGAGCCAAAAAATGGTGCCATTTTTGGGGAGGAATAAAAAGGTTCTAAGTGCAATGAGTAATGAAGACTTTTTTGTTGGAGTGTACCCAAGAATACATTTCAGTCCTTGAAGATTGGTTTATGTTCCAAGGATTTCCTCTTTCATAGAGGTGGTGACTTTGCTATCTGAATCAAATGTTTGTTATTATTATCAGACCAATTGTTGGTGCAATCATGTCATACTCCATGTTGATGCAGTAGTTGATGGTTAAGGTACTCAAGCTTTTCTTCCTTTTTTGAGATGATATTTCTTTCATAGAGAAGAAACATACTTTTCCTAAAGAAACACATATTGGAAAGTGATCAAATTCATTTAGTCTAGAATGTTATAAAGTTGTAGGTCATGGATCTTAGGCCTATATACCTTGATGAATATGACTTTGATTATTATAATGACACATCCTCTAATTGTTCAATTATTTATAATTCTTATCCAAATCCCTATACAAATCTTGGTGGTGCTAGGAAAGAACAAGATGAACTCATAAAACAACAAAAGGAACTTGAAAATCAAATCAAGATGCTTGACTCTAGTTTGTAATCCATAGTCAAACCTATTGTCCCAAGAAATTATATGGTTCAACCTCACATTATTCCCTTTGATAATATCTACAAAAAATAGATCTATCTTGGGTATCCTATGAAATGAAGATCATGATATGAAGAGTTTATAAAAAAATGCCTATATTTGATGGGCTTGATACTTATAAAGTGGATACAGATGTTGATACATTTTTAGATTTCATGGAGGAATCTCATTTTGAAGATGAAGACATGTGGATGAGTTTTTTGTGAGGTATCTACATGGGAAGGAAATGGGATGGTTTAATAGTTTTCTTGAACATTATTTTTCTTCTTGGAGAGACATTGTGACTATCATTGATGAGAAGTATGCATGTTAACTTGACCTTGCTACTCTTGTTCAGGAATTGCAAATATCAAAAGACAAGAAGGGGAATCAAGTAGTGAATTTTTCATAGGTTTGTTTTCTATTACCTTCTCACATATCCGTAAATTTTTAGTTTGCATTGACATCTTTTGTGAGGTCTGTGAATTTAGTTTGAGTCCAATACCAAAAGAAATAAAGTCCATAAGCTTGTAGTAGGCCTATGGATGGATTGACTCCCTTGAGAAAATGAGGGATGATTATATATTGAGTTTTATATCCTTAAATTCAAGTGTTATTGGTAATAGATTAGCTACTAAGAGTAGCAATAAAGCTAGCACAATATGTGTTAGTGAAGTCTATAATGCAAAATATGAAAATGCATTCCATAATGAGGTGACTACAACATTGGATTAGGATGAAAATGAAATTGAGGGGGGAAAATTTGTGACATCATACCTTGTGACAACTATGGTGATGAGAAGCTTGTATATCAAGACCTAGACTACATCTTTGATGTTATCCCATGTTATGTCATTGAGGATTGTAATTCCATTGATGACCCCACTGCATGTACTTGCTCTGATGATGATGAGTAGATTGAGTCTGTACTTGAGGACAAATTTGTTGATATGAATGGTAGTGTGGACATGGATATTTTGTTTGAATTCTTTGCCTTGGAAGAGTATGATGTTGGTGATCATATGGAGGCACATGATGAATTATTTATTTGGTGTGTGAGGCCCACCCTAATATGTCTGAATTATGAGATCTTTTGGACTAATTATTATTTTGATGCACCTAGGGCTTTGACATTGTGTATAAGATTATGACCTTTGTTATAGAAAATATTAAACGATGATGTTTGGATTAGAATAATTGTAATAATTTGCATATGATGATGATTTTACTAGAAGTGGGATATGATATATTTCATTCTATTCTTATATTATGAAAGTATTTTTTGAATTGAATTATTATATGTTATTCAATCATGAATAGAAATGATAATTTTACCTAGTTGAATTGTAATGAAAGGGAATACCTATGTTAAGTATAGTAGAATGATGGACATGTGATGTACGTGAAAGATAATATGAAAATTGAATTTGTGTAGAGATATGCATTGTGATCAGTAAATGGAATTTGAGTTATTATTTGAGCTATGAATGCTTGAATGCTATGTTTAATCATATTTCAAGGTCGCTTTTGCTATATGTTCGAACATATTAATGGGTGCAAATGAGTGTGCAGGTAAGTTCCATGGCCAGTAGAAATTCAGAGGTCTATCAAGTAACCCCTATGAATTAACTATGTGACACCTAACCTAGTCCCTAAGGTGGACTTGTTGAACACCCAAAGTACTGAGAGGGGGGGGGGGTGAATCAGTACTATATTAAACTTCTTATTTATTAAACTAGTAATCCATATACCGCATGCAATAACAAAGAAAATTAAACTTCTAAGAGACAACCAAAATCCATCACACATGAACACCAAGATTTTTACATGGAAAACCCAAAATTGGGAAAAACTACAGTGAGTGTTAGCTCACAATATATTATGTAGGATCAATATTGAATTACAATAAAGGCTCACTGCCTTAGGGCTCACTACCCAAAGAAATGCTCACTGCAAGAATGGCTCACTGCCAAAACAGGCTCATTGCCTAGAGAAAGAAGGAAGGAAGAAAGGTGGCTCACTGCTAATTTGAACTACTCAGATTGTGTCTACACATGCATGGATGCAGCTCCAATGAATGCTCAAAATACTGTCTCAAAACTCTTCATCTTGACTGCTTTGTTTCACTTCTCTTCTTTTACATCAAGCAAGATCTCTCTTCTTCTGCTCTTGTCATCTGCTCTATACTACATATGTTTCGCACACACACATTCACTTCTCATCCCTCAAACACCAAATTCAATCCCATATATATATCTACAACAAGCAGAATCTTCATATTAGGTCGGCCTAATAAGGTGTACTGTGTAGTCATGCATTATGTACTTTGTTAGCCAAATTCATTCTCCAAAATCTATACCAAACCCAAACAATATTTGAAACATCTTCACACATGTTGGCCTTGACTATTTCATCACTTAGAATTAAGTTCTATACAACAAAACTTACTGCATACAATTTGTACTTATCATGTCAGCCTTAAACATAAATAGTCACTAGTTCACTTCATCTGTCAGACATCAACTTTCACTATGGACTACAAGATGCTTCCAAAATCATATCAGATGCTCTTCATACATCATAGATCATACCTTCAAAACTGCAAAGAAAAATATTTTCTTGCGGTAGAATGCGGACCACAAGAACACTTGCTCTGCCACAGTCAAACTATACCATACCAAGTAGTGATACTTAGGCATTCATAACTGACTCTCTGATGGAACTCAAAACTTACAACTCTAGATATAGATACTTCATACATGTGTTTACAACACATCAAAATTGTATAACAAGATATGCCACAAAGGAGGAATGTGGACCAATTCAGTTGAGTGTTCTGTCCTGATTTCCTTTGTTCTTTGCACTGTTGGACTTAGACTTTTTGAAGATGGACTTCTGGTACTCATCAGGAACTAAAATCTTGGATAAATAATCATTTGAGAACTGTAAACAACATACCTAAACCGCATGATATGATCTTCTATTGCAGACCAATACCAACTCAAATACTATCTCCTTGTCGCTGGCTAAGTCTTCTACTCCGAACTAAAAATACTGTTCCAATCTTGTTCCTTTGCTTGTTGCCATCAATGAAAAAATCTTCAGACATCATGCACAAGTTGCCAACAATGTCCCCCTTTGGCATTGATGGGAACACTTGATGTGAAAAACTATTTCAACTCCCCCTATCCCTTTATACACTTCTCTCCCTATCTTCATGTTTTATTATTTTCCAAAAGTTTTTCACATGCTTCATTTCTTCTCCCTCTTTGACATCAATGGAAAAGGTGTTTAATACAAGGATATGTACAAGTTGCCAAAATTTCAAAACTATTTTTCTAGTTTATCGCATATGTACAAGTAATATAAAAAATGCTTACTATTGTTGTTTCGGGAGAACATCTTTATAGATTATTTTTAGTTGCACCATTTCTTCATCCTAACTGGTCTTAGCATCACTCAAAATTAGTATGTGCCCATTAATATGGGATACCAAATCTTCTGCTTTCTTCACTATATCAGGGGCTTTGGTGATCTATCTTGTCTCGTCTGCCATTGCTATCAACTTGGTTAGGGATGCAATTTTGAAACTTGCTACCTCCTGGAGCTGACTCATTCTATGCTTTACGATGTCTCTTTGGGTTTGCAACTTATGTATATTAGAATGACTAGTTTCCACTTGTGCCCTTTGATTGCCAATAGCATCTTTTGCTGGGTCATAAGTTTTGGGTATCTTTATTATTTGAGCTTCCCATCTATCTATTTTTTCTTTTATCTCCTTAGTCTTGTTCAGCCATGTAAGACAAAATTGATATAGTTCACTTGCTTCTTTAACGGCTAACTATGCATATTCTATACTTTTATCTAACAAAATTTTGTTTTGAGAAGCTTTATCTTTCAGCTCAATTAATCTCTTATTGTCTATTTCAGCTCTTACCTTCTTATCAGCAACTTGCTCAAAGGATTCAAAATAGGAATTCATACACTCCATAAGATTTTTCATTTGTGCTACAGGAGTGAGTGTTCTATCTCTCTGAACTCCAAGCATGATCTTCTCAAAATTATTTTTTGCTTCACCAAGTAGCTCACTGTCTTCCATGTGAGACTTTATTATTTCCTCTTGGGAAGTTGGTTGGAACATTGTTCCCAATTTTTATTTCTACAGGGGAGACATGGTTGCCAAGTTTATTTGTCCTTGCAATAGTTTAGATGTATCTGCTATTTGTGCTTCCTTTTGTTTTAGCAAAAATTCCCTTAATGAGTCAGCAGTGTCTCTCTTCTCTTCACCATGAGACACTTTAGCTTCTTGTCTTTCCAGAGGCAGTCCTTGGTTGTGTTGTTCATTTCTTTCTGGCTCTAGAGCAGGAATATCCATCATGTGTTCATTTTCCTCTTCTTTTTACTTTTCTTGTTCCTCAGAGATATTATGTTTAGGGACTATCTTTGCTTCTTTAGAGTTCTTCACTTCTTAATCAGTTCGTTTCATTTCTCTATCTTGTTTAGAATTTACTAGAGGAACTATTCCACTTTGTTCTGTATTCACCTCCTCTTCACTCCTTGTGCTCACCGGAGGATTATTTGTAACTTGCTCCAAGTTTTGTTCCACATTTATTTCTGGAACTATATTATTACCACCACTATTTTGTTCCTCTTCATCAATATCAACAATAGTTGAAATTTGTAGCTCATGTAACACCCTTAGTGTTATTTCCTCTATTTCCTTGACCAGTTTCTCAGTTTCACTAGACATCAGAGCATTGACTCTCTTCATGGTTCTGAATTCCTCACTGAGCTTCTTAGTGACTTTGGTTCTTTCCTCAGGAGTGATGTCTGGACAGAGTTTTAACAAGACGTATTCTTTTATCTCAACATCTTTGGCCATGACCCCTTCTTTTCTTGCTGACATTATGCTGGCCAAACTATCTGGTAACTCGTCTATCACTTCAATCAATGTTTTTCAAAACTAATCTAAGTATCTTACAACTGCTGTTTTAGTGATTGCCTTGTCTACATCTGATCTTTCATCATACATGTCAACAATGGGTTTCAAGGTACCATGTTGAGCAAATGCATTAACCATGGCTTCCAAGGATATACTTGCTTCTTCTTCTCTATTCTTAGTCTTTTCTTTTGTATTCTTCTTCTTACTCTTAGCTTTTTTGGAGGGCTTCTTAGTAGTGGCTTTATTAGTTTTTGCTCTTTTTTCTTTGGCTTCCTCATCTATTTCTATTTCCTCTTCTTCTTCTTCACCAAGGCTCACATACACTCTTTTGGTGGCCTTTGCTTTCTTTCTTTTCTTCTTCTCTTCTATTTTCTTCTTTGGCTCTTGCTCTTCTGTCTTTTCTTTCTCAGGTCCAGAGCTCTTGGAGGTAGTTTCTGTAGTGGTGGAAGCTCTTGTTCTTCTTCTAGAGCTTGTTGTAGGCTTTTCTTGCTTAGATTTCTTCTCTTTCTTCTTCTTCTTCAAAGATTTTGATGTTTGCCCTTTCAGAGCACTTGCTATCTTTTTTACCAGAGTAGTTGTAACGTTTGATGCCTCTACCTTGGTTCTTGCTTCACTAATTTGTTCATCTGTAAACCCTTTTCTTTTAACAAACTCATCTACCATCTTTCTTGATTTCCGATTGGTTTTGTTCCATAAATACTTTAAGAGACAATTCTTCAAATGTTCCAAATCTTCCCTCTTTAGGGTCTTTAGGTTTGCTCAACATCAAATCAGCCAGTCTAGTCAAAACTTCCTCTGTAACTTCATATCCCATGGCTGGGACCCATACAGTTCTAGGTTCTACAGCCTCCATAAAACATTTATCCTTGTCTACCATGAATACAATGTCTTTTTCATACTTCTTCACTACCTTTTCAGGGATCTAGGTCCTCCTGCATTTTCTTTTGGAAATTCTTGAAATATCCCCATAAGGCTACGTTTTGTTTGTCAGCATTTCCTAGATTGCTCAGGTGGTTTCTAATTTGTGCAGCTACGGGTGCACATGATCCAGCCAACCAATATTACCTATACGTGGTAACTCTCTTAGAAAGTAGAAGAATAGACAGATGATTAGTGTTCCATATTTGAAGGGATAATTTGTGTCCTTTGTCCTTTTTAGGTTCCCCATTAGTTGTTGCCAGAGAAACTCACATAGGTTATAGTTAGTCTTGTTCCTTACCATATCATAAGCAATATATATGGTTGTTGTAGAAATAGAGTTCTCCTTGATGGAGAAATAGATCTTGTAACCAATGACCTTTGATGTAAATCTTACAGTTGGATCCACAATATCATTTATGGTTAATGCCCTTTTATCAAATTTCACACCTCTCAATTGCATTACTGTGTTTTTCTTCATGGACTTTAATTCCGGAACCTTTCCAGTGGAACACATGCCAGTAATTACTTTGATGGCATCCTTTGTTATCATATATGGTTCATCAAGCCAAAAGAATTCATCATGAATCCTGCTCAAGACATATCTCACCCAAGCATCATCCGGGACCATAGGAAAATCCAACCAGATATCTAATTTCTTCTCAACTAGGGAACTATACTCTTCTTTCAACTCAAATTTGTCATCAGTTAGTTCCTTTAGATAAATATCCCCTAATTTTTTGTGATCATATTCATCTAGGTTTGTATATATGTAAGCCCTAACATCCTCTGTATGCATAACCCTATTCGGAATCTCAGAAAATGCCCCATCCAGATCAGTCTCTAAAGATTTAAAGGGGTGCTTCTTGAACTTGTGGTGAGGCCTCTCAGTTATCTCAACTACTTGAGGAGTATACATTTTGCAAATTCAACACAGAATTGTTTAAGAGAGATAACGATAAATAACTTTTGCCTCTGTTAGGGTTTCTTCAACGGATGCTTGAATTTGCCCTAGCTTGCTTCTTAGGTCTCTTTAGTCACTTGAAGGTTTGTATGCAAAGTAATTTCTCTTTCAAATGAATCCCTTATATTGTCTTGTCATCAAGATTTAATCACAATGAATGCTTCATTTAAAAAGCTGTCAAAGCCTTTCTCTGTTGTCCCCAATCGATCAAGATTGCTCTACAATTTACCACATTAGATTCTTTTCTACTAGAATCTTCTTTATAAGATCAATCATTCAATCTTATAACTCATATCTTTGTGTTGGATATTAGCACCACATTTCTAACTAGGGGAGTAGGATTTTGTATTAAGCTCCCCTTGAGCCAGAGCTCTCAATTTACTTCCCGAAGGAAGTACCAACACCAGAGTCTAATGCAGACTCATTCTTGACTTCCTGTACTTCCTTCTTAATCCAAATTTGATTCATATCCTTCTTGATCTCTACTAGATCTATCTTTTGTACCAGTTTCTTCATTTCTACCTGATTATCCTTCTTCATATTTTTGCTTCTGCAAAATCTTGCAATATGTCCAGCCCTGTTGCAATTGAGGCATACAACATTTCTTTATTTGTTGTTCCTTTCATTCATCCTTGACCTGCATTGGTCAGCCTTGTGACCAAATCTATTGCATGTAAAGAAATTCCATTGAAAGATTGATCATTCATTCCATTATTATACTTGTTTCTTATTTGACTTCTGCATTCACTAGCTTTGTGACCAAACTTCTTACATATGAAGTAGTTACCTTTAAAGTTCTGAGCATTCCTTCTATTGTTATAACCATTCCTTATCAGAATTCTACAATCATTAGCCTTGTGACCTACTTAATTGCAAGTGAAACATTGATTAGAGAATGATGGAACATTTTGATTCACTCTGCTCCTACATTGAGTAGCCTTATGACCAAATTTATTGCATGCATTACAATAACTAGTGAAAGAAGGACACCTTTGAGAATTTGGTTTCCTGACTGGTGGTCTTCTAGGTCTGTTCCTTTGATTTTGAATCTATTTGCCTTTGTTCTTCTTGATCTCAACATTCTTTTCTTGACCGGTTTTGGAACTTTCACCTTTCTCAAATCCCAAGCCCTCTTTATCATCAGGACTCTTCTGACTATCAAGTATTTTGTCAAGTTGGGCATCATTCACTCTGAATTTTTCTTCCCGAGTCCATGCATGTTTCATATCAGCTTTTAGATCCACAACTTCTTGTTCAAGCTTTGTGCAGTCTTCAGTTTTGCTTTTTACCAACAGATTTAAGTCTTCTTTTGATTTTGCTCTTTTTACAACTTCCACTTTCAGATTACTTAAGGAGTCATTTGTAGATATCAATTGTTCATTAACCTCCTTATATTTTTCTTTGAACTTCTTGACTTGTTCCCTCAATTTTTTGATGCACTTGTCTGCTTCCTTGACATTATCTTTCAGATCCCTGTTTTCTATTTTAGCCTTTTCAAGATCTGCAAGTGCAAGCTTGAGTTCTTCTTCATTGACAAGTGTGCATTCTTCTTCAGTTTCAGATGCATCAATTTCTTTAGGAGTAGGACATTTTTTACTTGTCGTGTGTTTATTCTCCAAGATCTTCCTCAAGCTATTAAACTTCTTCTGAGGAACCAGGCTCTGATACCAATTGTTGAACACCCAAAGTACTGAGAGGGGGGTGAATCAATACTGTATTAAACTTCTTATTTATTAAACTAGTAATCCATTTGCCACATGTAATAACAAAGAAAATTAAACATAGAAGAGATAACCAAAATCCATCACACATGAACACCAGGATTTTTACGTGGAAAACTCAAAACTGAGAAAAACCACGATGAGTGTTAGCTCACAATATATTATGTAGGATCAATACTGAATTACAATAAAGGCTCACTGCCTTAGGGCTCAATGCCCAAAGAAATGCTCACTGCCAATATAGGCTCACTACCTAGAGAAAGAAGGAAGGAAGAAAGGTGGCTCACTACCAATTTGAATTGCTCGGATTGCATCTACACATGCATGGATGTAGCTCTAATGAATGCTCAAAATACTGTCTCAAAACTCTTCATCTTGACTGCTCTATTTTGTTGCTTTTCTTTTACATCAAGCAAGATCTCTCTTCTTCTGCTCTTGTCGTCTGCTCTGTACTACATATGTTTCACACACACACACATTCACTTCTCATCCCTTAGACACCAAATTCAATCCCACATATATATATCTACAGTAAGAAGAATCTTCATATTAGGTCGTCCTAATAAGGTGTACCGTGTAGTTATGCATTATGTACTTTGTCAGCCAAATTCATTCTCCAAAATCTATACTAGACCCAAAAAAATATTTGAAACACCTTCACACATGTCAGCCTTGACTATTTCATCACTTAGAATTAAGTTCTATACAACAGTTCACTTACCGCATAGAATTTATACTTATCATGTTGGCGTTAAACTCAGATAGTCACTGGTTCACTTCATCTGTCAGACATCAACTTTCACTGCGGACCACAAGATGCTTCCAAAATCATATCAGACACTCTTCATACATCACAAATCATACCTTCAGAACTGCAAAGCAAAATATTTTCAAACTATACCATACCAAGTAGTGATACTTAGGCATTCATGACTGACTCTCTGGTGGAACTCAAAACTTTCAACTCTAGATATAGATACTTCATACATGTGTTTACTACACCTCAAAACTGCATAACAAGATATGCCATAGCAGATGAATGCAGACCAATTCAATTGAGTGTTCTGTCTTGATTTCCTTTGTTCTTTGCACTGCTGTACTTAGACTTTTTGAAGATGGACTTCCGGTACTCATCAGGAACTAAAATCTTGGATAAATGATCATTTGAGGACTATGAAGAACATACCTCAACCGCATGATATGATCTTCTACTATAGGCAAATACCAGCTCAAATGTTCTCTCCTTGTCGCTGGCTAAATCTTCTACTCCAGACCAAAAACAATGTTCCAATCTTGTTCCTTTGCTTGTTGCCATCAATGACAACATCTTCAGACATCATGCACAAGTTTCCAATAGGACTAAGGTCTTTGTTTGATTTTGGAATGTTAAAATGTGTTGAGTCTTTTGTAGTTTTTAATTGTTTGAGTGTCCTAAGGTTGTTTTAGGATGAGTAGGATGATGTGTTGTCATCCTTGTTGTCAATTTAGGAATTATGATTTAAGGGTTTGTAAAAAGGTGTTAGATTTGGTTCTTTTCTTGATTATTTTATTGTTTTTAAGGCCCTAGGCCAAGTACCTATGGTATAGGTACCTTTTGGGCTACTAATCTTTGGTCTTGACCAATATTTGACCCTTCCAAAATTCCTTGGGAAGGGAGTGACGAGATTTGGGTTTGGGGATGAGGGATAAGTGGCTTGTTACCATCTCATTCCCATTCTCCAAGGTTCATGTATGGGCTTGAGTTGATCCCAAATCCTCACACATGTGTGAGCACTTAATGTAAGACTTTCATGGGAAGAGAGCCCAATTACTTCCCACTCCCCAATGCCTCACACATATGAGAGTATTTGTGGGGAGATGTGCTCTTGAGAGAGTGAATGGGAAGGTGACAAGTGTCACCTCCTGATTGAAGGGATTTGAAATTCAAATCCCTATTTATCACCCTCTTGAGGGTGAAGAAAGGGATTTTTTCTCATTTTTATTTTGGCCTATTTTGGAGAGAGGGAGAAGTAGTTGTTTGCATACTTGGGGTAAGGCCTCTTGAAGCGTGCTTCATCAATCTGTTGGAAAGCTTGGAGAGGCATTCTCTCAAGCTTCCTATTATTTATGTTTATTGTTCTTGGTTATGTGATTATGGAGTTTGTGTTTTTAACGAATGGTTATTATTAATGGTTTGGTTGTGTTGTTTATAGTTTGGTGTTTGAGTTTTGTGTAGTATTGAGAAGGAGGTTTGTGATGGTTTGGGATCTCATTCTTGTTGAGAGAACCCCAAGTATTGGGGTAGGAAGATAAGTGCTTCCCTCTTCTTCCCCTTAGTGGATCTTGATATGGATTCAAGTTTTGTGAATTTCCCTTGGATATAAATTTGATTGTGTGTTTTGGTTAAGTGTTAAGTTATTCCCATATGATGTATTTTTCTCGTGTTACCTTGAAGACCTCCTACCTTGGGGGTGGATTGTAAGAAAGCCTAAGGTTGGGAGGTGAGCTTCCATTGGCCTAGTTTGGTTCCTCTTGTTTTGTAGGTGAGCCACCTATTGTGGAGTTTGAATCCATGCTCATGAGAAAGGTAATGTTTGAAAAGATTTTTGTGTTATATTTTGGAGTCTTGGGCACGAATCTATGTCAATATGGTTAAGGGAGTTTAGTAAATTATAAAAATGTGGTATATAAGTTGTTAAGGACTCACAAATAGATTTGTGTTGTTAAGGAAAATGAACATCTTCATTTATGTATTTAAGTTTAAAGAGTTGGGAGGTATGGTTGTTCATTGAATATATTATTGAAGGAAGAAAACATTTAACTACTACTTTATGCCCTTTTGTGTGGTAAATTTTTTTGAAGAAATAAATCATGTATGCATATTATTGTATAAGAAAATAAGTATTTAATGTATTTAAAAAAAAATTGTATGTCGCATGGGGAGTAGTATGAGAGATTTATATTTAGAAAAGGGAAATAAACCTATTGTTATTTTTGTTATGCTTGAGAGTTGTTGAACATATGCATATGTACCTATGTTTTGAGATGTATGTATATTATCACATATTTAATAAAAATTATTTGAATTTTTTTAAAAATACATTGTCCCAATAGTTGTTAAAATGACATTTTGGTTTTTATGAAATTACATGTTTTCATTTGCTTGCCTTATTTCAAGGCCTGGTTGGGAACTTCTATTTCTTCATGAATCACTAAGTAGATCCATATACATGTCTAAGCTCCTTAAATTTTTCAAACACCGAAATGTATTCTCCTCCTTGTAAATGTACATTCTTCCAACCAACAAATATATAGATTTTTATATTTGAATGAAGGACATTATGTTCTCATATCTCAGGCCTGTACTCATTTAAAATCATTTGTATGTATGTATCTATATATATATTTATATATTTAAAGCACATTATAAAAAGTAAAATGTTTTAACTGTAGATAATAGGCAAGCTATTCTTTGTTGGGAGAATCTGAAATATTATGTAAGAAAAACAAATTTTTTTTCTTTGTGTTTCAATCCATGTGTCCTATTTTGAGGCGTAGGCATGTGGGGTTGGAGGAACCCCCACTCCCCACAAGCTTGTGGGGCCTGGGGGCTCCACCCCCATAAGGGCCACGACACCATAGAGGAGACATGGACCCCTTAAGGGTCCATGACACCACAAGGGAGACACATGCCCCTCTCCTCTCCATCTTATTTATTTCTCTCTACTATCTAAAACATAGAGAAATAATTTTTTTTTATCCTTTACATATTGCCTTCCATTGTTTACCCTGGTTTGAGACCTCCTTTGTTGGTCACCTCATTAGCCACCCTCTTTGTCTTTCATTGGAATATGCATTCATAGATTAAAAAAAATTAAACATTTAGGCTAGGGTTTTTGAGGAATGCAATAGAAAATAAAAACAAAAACATAAATATAAGCTAGAGTATAGATTCGGGTTAGACAGTAAAGAAATCATAGGAAAGGAAATAATTGTATATAAGAGATCTAAGCTTTACCTCCTAGGGATCCTCCCATGGAGGTATTCTCTTTCTTTTCATCCTCTTGCTACACATTCACCACCAGGAGAAATAAGGGGAGTTCAAATGTAGACCAAATATGAAAAGTGAGGGAAATGACTGTCCCTTGTTGATAAGATCTCTAGAGTTTCCATGAAGCCCTAAAATAATTAGTAACCCTTAATGTTAAATTAGTTTCTAAGATGAGCATGTTAAGTGCCCATTGGTTATTAAACTCCTCTCATTGTTAAAACTACTATATTAACCTTAGTTGTTGTATAACAAATGTTATCCTCTCCTAAACTAATCATTAATGTTAATGGTTCTATCAATTTTTTTTTAGAGTATTAATAAGGTGCGTAGATTTTTTTGTACTTATTTGCACCTTTGGTATAGTCGTAATGGCAATCTAGTAGTTATTTAAAAATAATAACAATAATAGTAGTATTCCAATTTTATTTCTAAAATTTATGGGATTGAGTTTATAGGCTCAAAATTTAAATTAGACTTTTGGGTATACACATGATAGGAGGATTGTTGAAATACATATTTTTTTAACCTTGAAGGTATGCATAGTTAGTAATTGCATCACTCTCCAATTAGTTAGTTTAGAGTCCCTTTGAGTTAAAATTGAAGCCAAATTTGGAGTTGTGCCTAAAATCCACTCCGTTTAATTATTATTATTATTGTTCTATGATGTTAAACTAGATGGGTATGTAGTTATTTTCTTCTCGCATGAGATTGAAGAATTAGCTCAACATGGATGGAGTTTAAAGTTAATGACTTTGGTACATTTATTCACCTTCTTTGTTAGTGTCTTGGTTGAAAGTGAAGAGACATTGCATCGTGGAGGCAAGGCAATTTCCCTTACTCCTAGAAATTGAGGAGGGGGTTTACTTCGAGGAGTTACACCCTCGAGGTGTCATATGAAAATGAAACCATACCCTATTTATAATTTTATCACATTATTTTAGTTTAAAATGTCAATTTATAATAACCCTCTATTTAAATATTTAATCGATTTAACTCAAGATAATTGTAGCATGTTAAGATTGTAAGCAAGTGTTTGTTGTTTTTTAAAATTTGTTGTTTCTATTTTTGTGTCCTTGTGCAATGTGGGCATGACATTTAGTATCGGAGTCTAAGTTTCAAACCTTGGGAACTTTGGGTATGTGTAAGAGCATGTGTTGGACCACGACTAGTTGTACATACTTGTGAGGAAAAATGTTAGTAGATTTCTAACGACATTCTCTAGGGTGTCATAAGATACCTTGCGCGAAAATGTCTAGATTCCACAGTATTGTTCTAGATAACCTTCATGTAGAGGTTGATGCCTTAGGCACTTGAAGAGTGCATTCATTTTACGTGAATGGTTTAAGGACCTTGCAAGTCCTAGTTACCTTGCCATTATAAGCACTAAAATATGCATGAGCCTAGACACGATGATCAGATGATGAGCTATAATCCTAAACACATACATGTAAGTGTGTAATTATGCCCTCTCAGTACAATTTCTCTTGGTGACATGTGAATTAATGTTCTCCATCTTGTTTTTGTTTCCCCAATTCCCTAGCTAACCCTCCTAGGCCTTGTGCCTTCACCCTTCACTCCTTGTCAACATTCCACTTTTGTCACTTTCCAACCTCGTCAATTTAGGCCCCTAGTGTCGCAAGATGGGAAATACACTTTCCCTAATCTCCTTTCATCCATTTTAACATTTCATAAGCCTCTAATTGGCCTCTCGGATCATCCCCCTTCATCATTTCTGGCACCCATTTCTTCCTTTCTGGGTCAATTTTTGAATTCAAATGACATCTTTAACTGCTTCTGACCATTTCTATCCCTTAGAACCACCTGCAGGACCCTATCCTTGTGGGTCACCCTTGTCTCTTCTTGATCCCCTAGGTGACCCATGGTCCCCACGGGGTGACCCCTACTCACCAAGGGTGGCCAACCCTGTCAAAAGGGGGGACCCAATTGTATTTTGAACATGAATTCCTCTTTAGTTCAAGCTTAACTTAGCTCTGATTTGACTCCAGTTTGCATAAAAATTTGACCCTAACTGAGCCTAGTCTATTTTATGACCATTCTTCACTCCCAATCACCCATAATATGCCCCATTGATCTATTCTTATCTCACCTTATTCTCATGCTAACTCTCCTCCTCCATGGGTGATAAGCTATCAAGCTTAGTTCACTGTCCAATCAACCCAGTTCTCTGATTAATCAAGCATGTTAGCTCTTCAATCAAAGGAGTTAACTTCTCAATCAATCCAACCTATTGTGAGCTCTTCAAGACTATAAATAACCCCCTCCTATATGCATTATGGGAGGCAAATCCATTGTTACAGCCATTTGATAAGCTTTATTTTTTCTCTCCACTGGCACCTTCATGCTCATGTAGGACTTGTGTGCCTTTTATTTTTTGTTTAGGATAGTTTTCCAAGCTTTCTAAAGCTTCCATAGCATTGATATGCTCCCAATTTTCTTCCAAGACATAGCCATTGTGCTCAAATAGTGTTGTCATAGAACTCATAGCTCCCCTCAAGCTCATTCATTTTCAATTTTAGCTCTTAAATCTCAAGCCAAGTCATTACAATTGCTCCCTTCATCCCTGTCGCCAAGAGGAAGGCCTTGCTGATATAAAGGAGAAAGATGTTTCCAAATACAATGATTTCTGAGGATAGTATGAATCTCATGTGGCAAAGGATCCATGTTCTTTTCATGTTTTCGTAGCTAATTAAATCACATTTTGCACTTGGAAAAAGTAATCATTGTATTGCAATTTCCTTGATAAGATTTATTTCAATTTGATTAAATTAGCATCATTTAAATTAGTATCATTGTAATTCATAGATTAGATTTCATTCAAGTATTTTCAATTCCTAGTTTAGACTCAAATTCATCCTGAAAAACACAAAAAAAACATAGCGTAGATTGCATTAGGGAAATTCATGTTAATTTGCATCCATATTTTCAATTCCTAGTTAATTAAATCATTTTATCATTTATTTAGAAAAAGAACAAAAAAATTGTTTTGCATTCATTTAGTTGCATACATCAAAAATTCAAAAAAAGAAAAGGAAAAGAGAAAATCAAAACCCTCGATTTCATCATGAGGTCATTTTCAAAACATAGTCGAAGACTCCTTGATATCATCACAAGTTTGAGTCATATAAAACCTTTAGTCACATCAAAAAGTTGAAATTAAACAAAAGTCAACCCAAGGTCAAATTTAGTCAACTCTCTCTTATCCAAACATATGAATGTGCCCAGAAGTTAGAGGTGAGTGGGTTAGAGCTATCCTTGAGGAAATAGAGTTGATACACCCAAGACCACAACACACTCATGTTGATGATGATTGTTAGCAATAACAACATGCATAAAAATTTGCATAACAAACCTTTATTATCTTGTAAAGTACGATCAATTTAGGATAAGTTGATGACTCCAAGTCTCCATTGATTAGGTCATGATCGTCTGATGTTACTTAGAGGTTGATGTGACATGCTGTTTTCCATTTCAAGGGGTCTTACATTCGTTCGGGTGATCGATATTGCACTGTATTCTATAAATTCACTCCACAGAGAGGTCAATTCTACTTTATTTTCAAAGATTGCTGAGATATTTGTAAGTTTGATCAATTCTTCTGATCATTGATCATTATGAACTTACTCCTTCTACACTACATATCTATTTAAATGATGTGTCTATAAGTGGATATTTATATGTATTTCATGGATATTTATCTGAATTTGCATGATATTTATCAATTTGACATGCTTTCACTCCAAATATGCTCTGTATTTTCAATTGCCTACAAGATATCTGCATATTTCATGTTTTATTTTCTTTTAATTGTATGTTATTTGCAATTATGGAGATGATATGTAATGAAATTCAAAGAAATTTAAAAGAGTACTACTTTTAGTGAACCTTTAGTTATTGAATCATATACACACAAGATACATTCATGGAGAAAATAAATAGAACCATAGGTCACCAGGTCATTCCATAGCTACATATGGTTGATGCTAACTTCAAAGGAACTAGGAATGAGAATAATACATGCAGGGTGAAAAGCACTCCAAGGGACGCAACTAATCAATACATATATACAGATTTAAATCACAGATTACTCAAGATTTACAATGATTTGTAATAAAAAAAGCCTCTCTTTCATTAAGTATGCAAAACATGTATATTCACAATAACTTTGAAATAAGTCCTGAATTCTTTAGCAATCAGATTTTAATTAAGTTTTGAATGACTAAAAGATTGCACCCCTACACTTTTTATAGAATAAGGTGAGGAGGTAGTTACAATTGACCAACGGTCAAGATTTATCAATTCTGATCAATGGTTGAAAATTCTCCTATAACTTAGTCAACCTTTCCTCCTGGCACAGGTTGCCAGCTAGCAACCATCTATATGACTCACTATTTATGAGTACCACATGCATATGTTCACTTAGCGATGCATCTTCATTCACTCCTCAGGTTCTTCTTCTTCATTTTCTTCTTCTTCATCATTCTCTTCATCTTCATCACTTCCACCATCACTATCACTCTGATATACATCCTCTTTCATGTGGACCTTTACTGGTGTCCTGATATGTTCATATGCTTGTACTATTTTATCAACCTCTCCCCCATCTTGGATTCTAGCTTTTGCTATTGCATGTTAATGAGATTGGAATTTAGCCTTGAGAGCTTCCAGCTTACCTTTCCTGATGTTTAATGTCTCATTGTATGTTTCTACTTTAACTTCTATCCTCATAATTTTATTCATTACTTCTTCTGTCAGGTGGGTGAGAGTGTCATCTGCTACTAACTTAAAATTATCATGCAGAGCCTTAATAGAAAAGTCTACTTCCTGATTCTCAATTTTGCCCTCTATTTTCCCTTCCAAGGCCTCCAGGATTTCTGTTTCATATGCCATCATGGTATGTAATTTAACACTAATATCCCTGAGTTTGCCCCTACACTACTTCAAGACATCACACTCAATCTTCACACCATATACTTGTTAACAGGGAGGTATTATTATCCAATACTTTATTGCTTATCAAAATTTGTGAATCAATTCTCTTCATTTCACTCAGAGCAGTCAGGTCCTTTTCCAATTGGAATGACCATTTTCCTGTATCATTATGCATTTTATCTACCTTCTTCTTTAGGCTACTCAAAGAATTCCATCCCTATAGAGAGGTTCTCAATACATCTTCAGCCCCAATGAGAGCTGAAAACATCCATTTTTCCATCACCATTGCCTCATGTTTCGTTAGGTCAAATTTGGTGACCTCTTCCTGTGATATGATAGTCAATGGGACTACAGGATCAACTGGTGTATTATCAGGGTTAAATAACCCTTTTATGAAAGAATGTAGTTGAGCAATATGCCCCTTATGTACTTTATTATTATCTTTTTCCTTCTTCACCCTTTGGGTTAAAGAATCAATAATATCCTTCCCTTCTTGACCTTCCTAGTCTTCATTTGCAAAACCAAGATCAACACTTGTGATTTGGAATTCCTCTAGGCTAGTTTTGCATTTTTCCTTTTCAACTGTGGGAAGTGCTATCTATGCAGTTCTTCTGCCTATGGTAGGATCTCTCTTTATGACAGATGTTAATCTAGCCTTCCTCCTTAGTTTCATCATTTTCTCAGCGAACAAGGTAGAAACATCAAACTCTTGAATTTTTGATACTTGTTCCATACCTATTTCCTTTTCTAGCCAATGAGGTACATCACCTCCAGATCCTTGGTGGCCTCTATTAATATCATGTATGCCCTGTTCTCCAGTGTCTGCTTCTATCCTTAGTGGAGAAGGCACCTTCTTGATTTCTTCCTCATGAAGTTCCTCATGAGGGGGATCTTGTTGGAGTTCTTCTTGTTGAGGGGTTGCCTTCTACAAAGGAGGATCCTATGGAATTTCCACATTCTGATCTTGTACTCCCTCCTTTAGATTTTCATCTTCTTTATTATTTTTCTCATCCTATGGCATATTGACCTCCTTGGAGGCCTATGTATTTTGCCCTTGAGGATCACTCTGACCATGGGTCATTTCCTGTACTCCAGTCGATGCACTGATATCTTGTGGCTTAGAGTCCTCCTGACCTGATTTGTCTTCTGTTCTTGGGACTTCTCCCGAATCTCCCTGAGTCTTAGCAACACCAGTGTCTGATATGTCCTGATCACCCCCACGCTTCTATTGTACTTCTAATATTTTTGGTTCTGTAGGTGTCTCATGCTATTGCTGACCTTGATTAGGAGCAAGGCCATCCTTCCTTGTATGCTCTGCCACTTTAGTCTTCTTTGGTTCCTCGGGTGCACTTGTTTCTTTACTTAGGCTTATGTCACACCTATATGTTAAGTGTACGGCTACAGGACTAGTCACCTACTACAATATATTGTCGAGCCCTATCTGTTGGGCTGCCCTCTCTGGGCTACCTTTTTTTATTTCGTCTGTTCTCTTTACTTCCTCCAATACTGCCATATGTGCTAATGGAGTCCCATGATGAGCCATCTAGGTGTTGGAAACCAGAGTTTCCATTTATTGAGAGGCCACATTTTGAACCACCTCATCATCAGATAAGTCTACTGTATCGTCCAAAGAGAAAGGAGCACCCTGACCTGTTTTAAATATTTCTCTCATTTGCTCTTCCTCTTTCTTAGTTTTGAATTTAATTATGGTGGGAAGAGGAACATCATGTTGCAATTCCTTCCTAAAAACTTCACCACTGGCTTCTCTCAATATGATGGGGTCAACACGGATATCCCCCCTCATGGTCGTTCTTTATTTCTTGGGTGGTGACATTAACAACATGCCCCTCCTCTTCTTGCTGACTACCAGCAAGTCATCACCTCCAGGTTCCTTATTTAACTGTTCTTCTTCCAAAGGGACTCCCTCTTCCACTTCCTGCTATAGGGTCTGGCCTTCCACCTGCACCTCTGTAGTTTCAATAGTGGGATTCAAAAATTCTTTTGGTTTGTGGTTTTTTAATTAGAGGCTGTACAGATGACACAGATGCCTGAACTGATGTAGATGTACCTACAACTGATGTGGCAATCCTTTCTATTGTCACCCCCTTTGGTTCATCTTCACTTTTCTTACCCTTAGGGGGAACTCTCCTTTGTTTTTCTGTAGGCAATCTTTCCCCATTGGATTTTCTCTTTTCATTGAGCAAATCATCATATTCCTCATCAGACACCTCCTGCCTCTTCTTCTTGGTATCAACTGTAAGGGCAACACCCCTTTTCTTTAATCTGGATATCTCTTCATCTACCTAGGCCTGGGTTAGCTGGACCACCCCACTTGTCAGCTGATCCAAAGATATATCTTCCTGTTGTGTAAGATCTGGGGCTGATATGGTGTCATTATACACCTTTTTGTACTCATATTCATTGGACATGATTTTCCCATCATCCTTATGCAGCTGTACTGGCACCAGGATGTAGTTAAAGGTTTTGATTTGATTCATGGTGAGTCATTGATATTTCCTTCTTCTAGATACTTTTGATGTATTGGTTTTCCTATTATCTTTTGCATCCTGCCATAAGGATCATATGATTTGGCTAGGGGAAATGGCTGTAAATACATCAATTTTAACCTCCCAATGACATGCTTTATACTCTCTAAATCTGGGCACATGTACCAGCCCATGGAAACTAGAAATAAAACTGGAGGTATCTTCTTCTGTGCCTTGTAGGCTTCAACTATTGTGGATACCTACCTGAGAAATTCCATCAAGATGACCCCATCAGTGGGGTATCTTGGCAACATAAGAGGCTGTCCTTCAAATCCCTCTATCTTGATGTACGAGAAAGTGGCAAACTGGATAAACTAGGCTCCATGTCAATAAATAATTTCTTGAGCTTCCATGCTCAGCCTTTTAGTCCTATCCTCCTCCATAGTTCTGACCAGATGCATGGAGAATGCATCATTTACTAGTTTATAGTCTAGGAGGTATGCCTTCCTTTGCAATTGGGGATAATGATCCCATACGTGTGCATCATCAGCATCATCACCAGCCTTACCCTCTGTCTTCAAAGCATCAAAAGTTCCTTTATATGCACAAGAGTATACCACATATGAAGTCATGTAAAATAAACATGTTTGTCCTCCCAGGCTCCTCATTCCCTCATCCACTATGTCACTGATGATCTTAGCCCATAGTGGCCTATTGTCTGCATATAAGACCATCTGGATAATCCCAAACATCCTGTTCTCAAAATTTCCAGCATGAGGCCTGTTAGTCATCCTGCTCAGTAGAGCAATCATATATTGGTACTCATCATCAAAATCAAACTTGTACAGATGCACGGGTAGTTTGGCTGAGGCAGTGTATGTACTACTCTTTGATCTCCATTGGTATATCCTCTTGCTTGCATTTTTATTGTTATTGTTATACTCTGTTTCCAATTTGCATAGGTCCACACTCACTACCTTCTTCCCAACTGGCAAATTGAAAGTGGCAGTAATGCCCTTGACTGAGAAGTCTGCATATATCCTCCCATGTTTCTCTACCCATCTAGTTTCAGGGTTGTAATTCATTGCGCACTCTACTACTAGCTTCGGAGCATCCATAGCATACGAAAAACTAGCTGCATGCCACATACTTGAGACATACACTCCATCCAAAATGGGATTGTCCTTATCATGATCCAATCTTGTCGACCATACTGCCAGGTCCGTATCCCCTTGGTGTGTATCACCAATAACTCTGTACTTGAACTGCACCCCCTCTGGTTGGACAAACATGGGCTTGAGGAAATCTGCCTCAAACCTATTCCTTCTGAGATCTGCCATGGATTCCTTCAATAAACATGATATGTTTTACCCTAGAATGTCCACATGCATTTCTACAATGTCATGTACTTCTATCATGCACACTCTGTATATTATTCCTCACTTTATCATTATACATATTATCATAAAGCCAGACCATAGCTGAAACAAATACTCTACCTAAAAATATGGAAAACAACAACAGGAGGGTTTACAGTTACTTACCTAACAATGCTTTGTTCTTGGATTAGATGACTGATTACGGAGAAGGGCTATAAACGCTTAAGATCACCCGTTCCATTACGTTGAAGGATCTAATCTGTTGACAGGTAGTTGTTTGAGGGTTTGACTTCGGAGCTTTGCAATTTCTTGATTTATTGCAAGGTAAATGAAAATGACCTTCAAATTTTACCTTTAAGTTAGATCAATAGGATAGATTAGGGTAAAAATGCGTTGTCCTGATCAAATCCATTGATCATCTGCAGGGAATCCGTAGATGTTGCCAAGTGTTTAATTTACATTTGTAATTGGTGGGAATTCATCTACCACATTTAATTTCATTTAATGTCAAAAAAAGTGGGGGTGATCTTCAAAATATCGGGGGATATTCAAAATATGACCCCCTTGGATAAAATGACCCTCCCATTTTCGAGCAAAATAAGTGAATGCAAAGGATCGGGTGATATGGTCAATGTTTGACCATGTGTATATTGGGTCATGAAACTAAGCTCAGGGGCTATTTAACAATATGACCCCACGGATAAAATGAATCCCTCAGAAAAGATCGGGGTGACATGATTATGTCAGCGACATTGTTCAATTATTATGTTTTAATGATGTCATCATCATATTAAAGAATATGACAGACATTGAATATATACCTCCCAGTGGATAGATGGAACAGTGACGTCATCATCAGCGTGATTTCCTTCATTCATTGGACTTGGATGATGTCACCTTCATATTGACATAGGGTGATATTTGTAAGATGATTGATGTTAAAAATATGACCCCCTGCAAGGTAACTAAAGTCTTTTGGCAGGTAAATATCAGCCCTTACTTAAATTTGACATCCACACATCGTGCACCAGGTGATTATTAGGTGATAATCCTATCTTAGGGTGATCTTATCTAATATGACTGATGTTTGAAATATGACCCCCCTGCGCAGGATATCAGGTTTGACCAAACTTTGACTCAACATAACTCTCTTCCCTTAGACAATTTTGGGGTGATCTAAAAGGCAAACCTGCTTGGAATTTTGTGTACTTTCCAACCATGGCATTAATAATGGGAACTAATAAATTTGACAACTGACCTCAGTTATAGTGACAAAATCCACCCTCCTACAAGGTTACATGCATGACTGATTTTACCAAACTACCCAAAGTAGAAAACAAACAAGCCAAAGCAGAAAGAAAAGTTGGGTCCCTATTTTGTCAAGGCAAAATGGGGCGTGTTGTATAACCACACAACAACTTGCCACCAAAGAACATAACCAAATTCCAATGATTCAAGTGATATGATCACATTCTAACATAACATTTTAACTCTTTCTAAGTATTAGTATTATAATCTTTCTGAAATATAGGGTTTTCATCATGGGAATAATGCTAGAAAAGGATCAGGTGTGTGTAGATGATTAATTATCCTCATCTTGAAAGTAAGTTGAAAACATGAGTAACTGATGTTAAGCTACATATTTTGGGAGCATCCCTCATAGCCAACCTGGATAGAGCCTTGCTGCCAGCAGGCATCTATAGCCCCGACAAGGTTATCTATACAATCCTCCTAAGTAGATCCCCACTGCCAGTAGGCGTCTATAGCCCCGGTAGAGTTACTTAGATGGCCTAATTTTATTCCTTTTAGATTTTCAATATTTATTCTTTTTGTTCATATCATGTCATCATGTAATCTTAATATGCAAGGCATGGTCACTTGCTGATTTAGGTTGGAGATTGCATTGGTAGCAAGGGAGTCCCTTTAGATTTTTCACTTAACACCTATACTTATGTGTTCCACAAACCCAAGGCTGTTAGGTGAGTCATTGTGAAAAATCACTTTAGTTAAGAAAAGGCACAATGATGAAAAGGATAGCATAGACCTGATCACCGATACTCCTCAAAATGAATCATAACCTATGTAGGAATTTGTTCTCACCACTTGAATCTTAACAATTTGGTTATTTTGTTAGGGTGATAAGTTGCATCATCTTGACAAACCAAAACAAAACTCAACAAGCAAACAAACAAACAAAACAAAACTGTACAAGCAACTATACAATAAGCACATTATGATACATTATACCTACATGACACTATTTTAGGCTTGAAAATAATGCTTGAGGAACTGTCCATTAACTGGTAATGGGACATCCTCACCGGTTAAAGTCTTGAGCCTGTAGGTGTTGTCTCCTAAATTTTTTGAAACTTGAAAGGACCTATCCAAAGTTTATCAAATTTACCATGATCCCCTTTCCTTTCATGTGCTTTATCCCACATAAGGACTAAATCTAAAATTCCAAAAGCCTTAACTCAGGCTCTTTTGTCAAACCAACACTTGACAACTTGATGTTTAGCAAATTGATCAATTGCTCTATTCCTTTTTTCTTCTAGATGCATTAACTGAAGCAACCTGACTTCTTGTTTGTTATCTATACCTAGATATTCTTGTGCAAATTGCAATGTGGGGATCTTTAGGTTAACAGTGGGGATCTTTAGGTTAATAGGGAGGATGGGATCCACCCCATATACTAGGTGAAAAGGAGAATTTCCTAATGCAGTCTTCATCCTGGTTCTATCTACCCACAATGCGTATTTTAATAGGGTGTTCCACTCCCTTGGGTTCTTTTCTATCAATTTCTTTATGATGTTCAACAAGTTCTTGTTTGCAGACTCTGCTAATCCATTCCCTTGAGGATAGTAATTTGAAGAAAACTTCAAAATAATTCCATGGTCAAAAGCCCAACTTGATAATCTTATCGATGCAAAGGCAGATCCATTGTCACATACTAAAGCATAAGGAACTCCATACCTGGTTACTATGTTGCTTTCCAAGAACTTGATCACATCCTCAACCTTACATGTCTTACTACTGACAACTTCAGTCCACCTGGTACAATAATCAGTAACAGTCAACACATACCTGTGGCCTAAAGATGATGGAGGGTTGATAGGTCCTATGAAATCCATCCCCCATTGAGCAAATGGGTGCATCTCCATCACTTATTGCAAGGGCTGAGCATCATACCTCTCTCTATTTGCAGCAACCTAACACATATGAAAATATTTGATGTGTTTAATAGTATCTTTAAAAATAGTGGGCCAATAATACCCTGCTCTGAGGATAGCATTGTTGCAAGGTGTGGCCCTTGTTCTCCTTGTTCAGTGCTGTGCTATGATGGTTTGTGACAAGGGCTTAATCGCCTTCCGTGCTTCCTAAGTCAAGTGGTTGTATCGGGCATTCACAAGTCGATCTTTTGGTGCAATGACAACTAACAATTGGTATCAGTGCCGAGGTCACAGGTTCAAACCCCGCACTTGCGCTGGGGGCTTGTTGCAAGGTGTGGCCCTTGGTCTCCTTGTTCAGTGCTACACTACGGTGGTTTGCGACAGGGGCTTAACCGACTCTCGTGCTTGTTAAGTCAAGTGGTTGTATCGGGCATTAATAGGTCGATCTTTTGGTGCAATGGCAACTAACAAGCATGAGTGGTAGCTAAGTATGATCCATGTGCGGTTCCAAACTTGTCATGCAATTCTATTAACACTTTGTCTGCTTCTTGTCTTTCTAGGCATCTAAGGTATATTCCCTCATAGTTCTTCTTGAAAAGAACTCCTCCTTTTATCATGTACTTTTGTGATCTTATTTTCAAGGCTCTCCTCTATGAGGCCTGCAACCTTGAAGGACATCTTCCAGTAATCAAGATATGCTTGATGTCTGAATACCATTCTCTAGTTTCCTTTGTATTTATGACATATTGCTAGTGTGAGGGGGAAATTAGGTTATTCAAATCAATGAAAATGAAACCCAAACATCTACGAAATATGAAGGAGAAAGAGATTAAAATAAACTAAAATACTTACAACACTCTTTTACCTTTCGCCTTCCGTAGTTCACCTATCTTCCTTTGATCTTGTTTGTGAAGCCCTCAGAAGCTTTTGCTTGCTTGCTTGCTGAAGATGACAAAGTAAGAATGGCTTGGATACTTGTGTATTTGAAGGTGAGCTTCAAATACAGAATTGGATGATGAAATGATAATGCTCAAATGGGAGTAGGGGTGCCAAAGTGTGAGGGGGAAATCAGGTTATTCAAATCAATGAAAATGAAACCCAAACATCTACGAAATATGAAGGAGAAAGAGATTAAAATAAACTAAAATACTTACAACACTCTTTTACCTTTTGCCTTCTGTAGTTCACCTATCTTCCTTTGATCTTGTTTGTGAAGCCCTCAGAAGTTTTTGCTTGCTTGCTTGTTGAAGATGACAAAGTAAGAATGGCTTGGATACTTGTGTATTTGAAGGTGAGCTTCAAATACATAAATGGATGATGAAATGATAATGCTCAAATAGGAGTAGGGGTGCCAAAGGTGCGCTGGTATGTCTGCAGCATAAGTTTACACAAAATCCAAATTTTGAAATGAAGAGAAGAAGGTTGTATTTATAGAAGAGAGTGAGGGAAGATCAATGGTTGAGAAGAAAAGAAGGAATCAACGGAGGAGGATTGTTGAGGAACGTGCATCCAATAGAAGAAGGACACATGTCATTCCAAAAGCAGCTTAGTTGAGTTAACTCCTCTCTTGATGAGGATAAGATTTGATTTTCTTAAATTAGAATTTATTTTTCTAATTTAAGAGAAGATTTGCTTGAAAGATGCTTTAAAACTGAATTTTTTTTTGTAACTCAGAGTTTTGCTTTTGTGTGACAAGAGGAAGGTTATATTTGGAAGATAAGAATGATTTTTCGAAGAGATAGAAAGCATAATTAAATAAAAGATTTATTTAATTATCTTGTAGATAAATGAGAGGAATAAAGTATAAGAATATATTTTATTTTTGTAAAGATATTTGAAGAATAAAATAAAATATAAAAATATATTTTATTTAGTGGAGGATTTAGATTTTATTTAAATAAAATTTGTATTTTATTTAAATTTGGAAGAATAAAGATTTTAATTAAATAATTAAAATTATTTAATTATTTTAGAAGAACGAAGTTGGTGTAGGAGAATTTAATTATTTAAATAAAATGTAATTTATTTAATTAAATGAGAGGAAGTGAATCAAATAAATAAATGTATTTATTTATTGATAGAAGAATGTGAATGACGAAATAAATATTTGACATATTTATTTAAGTAGAGTCATGCCAATTTTAGGTGTATACATTTTGCCCCTCTTTGATGCAATGTGTTTTATCACGTTGTTTCAAAGAATAAGAATTTTTGATAGTGATACATGCCCCAGTTTGCTTCTGGTACAAGTTTAACGATAGGATGTCCCCTCGTGAGATTGGACGAGGAGACGACAGAAGGTGTGAGACGGACAATCTCACGATGAAGAAGGTTGACAGGAGAAGAAACGGTTGGATGCAGAAGAAAGAGGTGTATGATATGTGATGCAAGATAAAAATGATGACACACACAAGCAAGCAAGCAAGTATGCACAAATGATACAAGAACAGGCAAGGTATTGCCTTGGTCAAGCGGTAAACCAATGATATAGATCGATGATGTCTGGTGTCAGGAATGAAACATGTCGTATAAGACTCTAGGTCTGGTTTCAATAATGCAACATCCTGTCTAAGACATTTGATATGATAACAATATACGATAGTGTTGTCATGGCGGGGAATGATATATCCCTAGAGTAACACGAAGGATAGTTATGGCTAATTGATATGGTTTACGACAAGATTAGGATCAAGATCGCTGATTGTGATTGGATAATTCGACAAGATTGGCTTGACTCGATTGGTATGGATTAAGGATAAACTTGGATTTTGATCACTGCTTAGATTGACAGCTAGAACTATTGATGAGAGATATGAAGACAAATAGAAATTTGATCGATAGAAGAATAACTCGATAGAAGAAATCATAAGCTTTTATAAACATTGATATTTTGCATGGAATCTTTATTGCATGGGATATTGAGTGCAATTGGATGCGTTATGGATATGGATATGGATATGAACTGCAATTGGATATGGTATGGATATGGATATGGATATTTGTCATCTTGATATAGCAAGTATTTTGCTTTCATCATTGGGCACTTTTTGGTATTTTTCACTTTTTGAAATGTGCTAAGAAGATACAAGCATCTAGGTATAATTAGACTGAGATGACCTGAGTATCGCTTACCTAGATTTTGATATAGCAAGTTGATACAAGCATCTAGTCAAACTTGAAGCTAGATGACCTGAGTACTTCTTGCATTTCAACAGACAAGGATTGCCCCTTTTCATGTTTAGACCTCGGAGTCCTCGATGATCTTTTGCTGATTATGTCGTTAGACGAAAGTCATCACATTACTAAGGTTTAATCCACAAGTAGCAGACAAAGAAAACAATTATGCCCCCCATCATAGCATCTCTAGCTTTTGGCATCCTTGAGTAGCATAGGAAGACATAATGACAAAAAGTCAAGACCTTGTAAATTAACCTGTTGACAAAACTTCTTTGCATTAGATGTGACTTTTACCATAATTGATATAGAATCAGTCTCAGTGTCTTTGGTATGGTGCTGCGCTTTGTTTAGGACAGGTTGATGTTTTGAGTCAAGGACTTTTGTTTGTTGGGTAGCTTGTTTTGCTGCTCTTGCTCGTCTAGTGAAAGGTATCACAATCCTTATTGGTATCCTCTTAGAACAATGGCATTCAAGAATCCAAATTTGCAACTAGGTCGAGGAGTTGCCCCCAGTTTAGATAAGGATCGACTTATTATGAGTGAGATGACAGACATTCATGGAGAGATGGACCCTAAGGGACTGACCTAGTGCCTCAGGGGCTCACTGCTAAATGGCCTTGCCTACGTGACGACGCAGAGGCAATGTAGTTCAGGGTAAACCCTAGCAGACCTAAGACCTAGGCAATGGCAAAGTGGTGCAGAGATAGCACGGACCCAGATTGATGGGAGGACTAGATATGGGACTAACGAGACAGTGGAGTGGAGAAAAGAGGAGTGAAGTGAGGTGAAGTGAAGCCTTGGGGGTGCATTAAGAATGGCCTTGCCTACGTGATAACTCAGAGGTGACATAGTTCGACAATGGTTCAAAGGATTGGTTCAAGATGAGTGATATGAAGGACACAAGAGATATGAAGTTGGAACAGATGGAGGAAGTGGTTTGTCGCAGATAGCACCTATTTACCAGGTTTTCACCACTTGCTTTTTATTTGCACGAGAAGCTAAAAGTACACATGACACCTGTTTGCCAGGTTTTCACCATGGTACCTATCCTAGGCGCCTGTTTGCCAGGTTTTCACCGTAGGACGATTTTCTTTGAATTTTCTCATTTTTTTTGATTTTTTTGTTCTGTTTTTGATCGCTTTTTTGATTTTTTTGGATTTTTTTAGGACTCCCTTACATTGGGGTTTTCAGGTATAGAACTTGCGAAGGTGCATGCTTTGATAGGATCATTGAACAGTTCACCTTCAGATGTAGCCAATTGATATGCCCCTGATCCATAAGTTGTGATGAAGACATAGGGACACAGCCAGTTAGGTTCAAATTTTCCTTTCTTTTCTCTGTCTTGCTGATTTCTGGGATTTTCTCATAAGACTAGGTCACCGACTTGGAATATCCAAGGCTTTACTTTGTGATTGTAGCTTCTAGACATGCGTTGTTGATATGCTTTCAAGTGGTTAAAGGCCTGTTGCCTTCACTCTTCGAGTGGCTCTAATTCTTGGATTTTGGTTACTCTGTACTCTTCATCTAATATGAGGCCTTTTAATGAGACTCACAAGGATGGGATCTTGACTTCAATGGCCAAGATAGCTTCAAATCCATAGACTAGGGAGTATGGTGTTGCACCTGTGGGTGTGCTGATGCTTGTGCGGTGGGCCCACAACACAAGATTTAGTTGGACATGCCAGTCACGGACATCATCATTGACAGTCTTTTTGAGGATTTTCAAAATGGTTTTATTTGATGCCTCAGCTTGGCCATTACCTTGTGGGTAGTAAGGAGTTGAGAAGCGGTTCTGGATATGGAATTTGTCGCATAGTTCCCTGGCAACTTGGTTTTTGAAGGGTCATCCATATCCGTGATAATGGACATAGGGACACCATGATGACAAATGATATGTTCAGGATAAATGAGGCAATCTATTTGCCTGTGATGTTGGCTAAGGGCACAACTTCAATCCATTTCGTGAAGTACTCTGTGGCAGTGATGATGAATTTATGGCCGTTTGAGGATGGAGGGTGGATCTTTCCCACTAAGTCAAGTCCCCACTAACAGAAAGGCCAAGGAGTTGTCAACGGCTATAGCTCTTGCACTGGCGCATGTATCAGGTTCCCATGGATTTGGCACTTTTTGCATTTCTTTACAAATTGATAGGAGTCTTGTTCCATTGTTGGCCAATAGTATCCCATGCGTATGAGTTTCTTGGCTAGGGTAGGGCCACTAGAGTGAGCCCTGCATATTCCATCGTGTATTTTGCTTAGAGTAGTTTGATATTCCTCTCTGTCTAGACACCTAAGGAGAGTACCATCGAGACCTCGGTGATACAGGGTGTTAGTGACAATGGCATACCAGGATGCTTGCCAGATGAAGGTTCTTTTCTGGTTATGGGAAAGGTCAGGTGGGAGGGTATTATCTTTTAGATAGGCAAATATTTTAACATAGAGAGGGGAACCGGTTCCTACGATGTGGCATATGATATGGGAATCTGGAGTGTCATAAGCAGGATAGGAGACTTGCTCTACTAAGAACTCATATCGTGTGTTAGGTCTCAAAAATGCAGGTTGCTAATCCTAAGAGGATGCCAGGCTCTATGTTTGGATTTGCAACGTTTTTGAACTAACTTGACGAAATCAACCTTCAAGGTTTGATGATTTCCTACACTTTAGGTCCTGCTACACCTAGGTGGGTGAACCTTAAAATATTAAAGCAGTTTGAGTGTGGATGAGTGGACTAACTAGATCTATCTACAATGGCATAGGATGTAGGATAGATAAAAAGGCTGACTAATTAATTCTATGTATAATTTTTGATAAGTGATTGGCAGTAATTGTATAAGCAATATCAAGGTAAAAGGTTTTAATTTATGAGTTGAATGAGACTAGTGCCTTGTTGGGTAACAGAGTCAATTTGAAGGACCAAGACCAATAATTTCTTAATGGTAATAATTCTAGTTGTTTGGCACAGTTTTGGTTTATAGCTTGTATAAACGTGCATGTAAATGACTGACAGACTCTTCTTGATAATCCAACCAAATAAAATCAGATATCTTATAATTCACCAGAAGGTATTTTAATCCTTACTTGAAGGAACCAAATGAAATGAATGGACAAGATTAACAGATAATATTTTACTGGAGATAGAATGGTAATCCTAATTATATGGCTCTACTTAGTAATCCCAACTTATTACTTCCAGGCTACTATGACTAAATTAGAAGGGTTTAATTCCTCAGATGGACACCAACCAAATTAATCACACAGATACATCAAATGTGTATTGACAGATTAAATATATACTTGATATCTTAATCTGAATAACAAGGAAATGCAGAAATGGTGACAGCCACACAATTTAATAATTTCAACAAACAACTGATACCAAAGTAGAAATACTGAATTAGAGAACTTCAAACTTCTTCTTCAAATAAAATATGCAACATAGTCATTTTGGAATATTGTATATTATGTATATATGAATATCTTCTACTGCTGATCCTCTTTTCAGCATCGATTGTTTGAACTTATATAGATATTTCTATGAAGAGATACAACTCTTCAATACGTCTTTTGGGAACTTAACAAATATTAACAATAATTACATAAGCGTAATTAGGCTCTATTCAGCCATAGATAAACTTTAGCCAGATGATCTAGATACTCTTGATCACGGTGAGAATCAGTAAGCTCAATAGCGCTTCTGGTAATTACATCAAGAGTAACCATCTCCTCCAATTGTTTGCAAACTTCTTTGGACGCAGAGGCTTTATCTTTCAGAGCTCCTGTGGCTTTGTGTAATATAATCTGACAGTCAATAATCCATTCTTCTTTGCTCTTCACCTCTCCGTTGTCTTTAAATAACCTAGGCACTCCTGCACTTGAAGCATCAATACCTTCCTTAGCATCAGCTTTAAGTTTGTCATAGTAATGTTGGTGCTGTTGGAGCAATGCTCTGGCATCAGAGATATCTATACTATCAGCAAAACTTCTGTTTTGTAATTCAATTAATTTTTCTTGTATTCTTTTTTCAAGTCTTTCATGTTCTTTGACTGCTTTATGATTCTCTGAGTAATTATCCCAAAACTGGTTCAACCACCGCACCATGTTTGCATACCTGCTCTGCAGTATTGTAACAAATGCATCTATCTAACTTTGTGTGGCTTGGTCAGGGGATAATACTTGAATGCCCTGTGAGCTCTCACCTCGAGTTATTCTTTTTGTGGATTGGCCAAAAGTGCTCTTAACAACATCCTTCAAGTAATCATTTTCTTTTGTCAATCTCTCACAGTTCAATTTATAAGCATCTCTTTCTTTGATCAACATTTGAGCCTGTGCTTTATTCAACTTTGCGGCATTGATACCAATGTCTGCAGTAATCATAGGGTCAGTTTCCCCTGCTTTCAAAGTCATAACATGGCCAAAAGTCTTTTCAGTATCTATGATGGCCGTCTTCTTATGAGGAGGGTACAATGCCCATATCATCAAGGAATTTTCATCAGTATTATATCTTGTTCCCATATACACTTCATTAACTCCTTCTGGAGTAAGCTTATACTTATCATCAGCACTATTCAGAAAGCTGTCAAAAACCAAAGCAGAATTTAAGTCCAAACCAAGAAAAATCATAACCCCTGCATCTTTGAGTAATTGTCTACCCTTGCTAGGTGTCATGTCCTGCATTTCTTTATCTACTGTTTCCTTTAGCATATCTAATAACTATTTTTCATTATTAGCAGAAACATCATCTACTGATTCTCTAATTTCTTTTCCTTTGTATTTATACAGGAATGATTTAAATTCCTTTGACTGAATAAATGCATCATCTGAAATGAAAGAATCATAGGCCGTTTGGCGTGGATCTTCATCAGCAGACCCCTCCTCATCATGTAGCACAACTGGAGGCTGATATTGTTGTATTTTTCTTTTGGACATTTCCATGGTTTTATCTTATGGCTGCTCTTGTTCAGTGAGTTCTTCATCTTCAGAGGAAACCACTTCAACTTGTGCCAACTGCTTTTTCTTTTCATTTAAATCTCTGTTATATTTTTCTACCACCAATTCGACTTCAGCTTCTTCCAAATTTCTAATGACATCATCATGTGGATAATGTATGTGCATGTGTCCACTGAGATTCTATTTTCTTCTTGCAGAGTCAATGAAACCTTCAGGGTCAAACCCTTTCCTCACCTCAGCAGCCATCATGTTATAATGCATTAGTTTATCCAAAATGAGATTGTATCCTTCTTTTGAAACCACAGTAAAATCTCCAAAACACAAAGTGCTGGGCATGAATGATTGTTTATCATGTGAACTTAGATGCATCACATTCGAACAATGCATTTGCCTAATTATTTCTAAATATGCAAGTCTGTCAGGGACAGTTTTAGGCAATATGAATGGAGTATCCTCAAATCCATAAACTCTGATCATAGTGGCATCCTCAAAGCAGTACCAGTCTCCCCAATTATAAGTGACAGTAGGGGGACCACCAAAATCTTTAGGTCTGAGGAACCTTTTTATTTCATTTGAAATTGAATATTCATAGGGGTGGTTGAAATACCTATACAACACTTTTACACAATGCTCTTCAAATTGAGCATAGCTGGAGTTGGCATATCTACTATCCCAGATTCTGGTCCACATTTGCACAGGTATCTTTTCCCCTTTCTTATCTGAAGCAACAACTCGAAACTCATTTGGCCATAACCCTACTTCCTGGCCATAGTATAACACCATATGCATAAGCATTGAGTAATGCTCAAAAGAGCATGCTGGAGCATTGTTTTTTATTGCAGATAGACCAGAGTCTATTCTAGTAGCAATATAGGAGGCATAATCAAATTGTCTGTCATTATGACATTGAATATCAGAGGCTATGACCATCAGAGGAATAGTCATGAACTCAGGGACCTCTGAGCCAAGGACTTGGCCTACAAAAAAATAAGTATATTGTATGTATGGTTCAAAAATGGCTACATGAAAGGGAGGGCCATCATTCTCAGTCAAGGGTATCACTTCTCCTTCAATCCTGGGCCTATGAATGGGCAACCTCCATCCATTATAAGTTGTGTCCATTCTCCAATACTCTTTGTCTAGATCTTCAAAAATGATAGGGACAGTACACAAATCATCTAAATCAAAAACCTCACAAATGGCATTTTTTGATAAATGCACAATTGGTTCTCCCTGTGGGTTGTAGATGGCTTTCAGGTTTGAATTATAATGTCTAGCTAGCAGTTGGAGGAGTTCCACATTCAGGAATACATTGGGCACAACCAGTTTTCCCAAGTTCAAGTGCCATGGGTTTGACACAGGGGTATTCCTAAACCTTCTATTATAGTGGAATCTAAAAAGTTCATATCCCCGAATTGGGGTCCAGATATCTCCCAGGCGTTTGTGTTTATCTTCTAATTTCTCCACTTCTGCCCTGAGTTGGGCAGATCTCCTAGCCTTGGGAGTTGACCCAGACAACTGGTCAATTAGGTCCTGATTGAGTTTTCTTTCCTTTACTTTTTCCTCAGGGGTCTGTTCAGTTTTTTGTTTTTTGGGCTTACTGGTTTCTCCTTGTGACTTTCTTCCTTTTCCCTTTCCCGAAGTTTCCATTTCAGAACTTTAGCAAAAAATTTTAAATACAGGCTATGCAATGGTATATGTACCTGTCGTCCAGTGGCTGAAATTGGAATCCTCTATTTTGTGCCTCAAGAATTCCTCTGTATTCTCTTCTTGGACGTTTTTTTACAATTATAATGATCGTATGAATTTCGTAGCCGTTTGTATTAACTATCTAATCAATTCAATGTTCATCACTGTGAAGTGTCACATCGCCATAACTCTTCTTATCGGTGTGATTTTTAAAATGTCTGGGTGACCCTTAATGCTTTTATGGCGCGAACAGTCAATCGGCGTGACCCCTCAACTGTATTCCTGACGCTATGTAATGTCATCTTAAGTGGGCGCGACCATCGGCATGACTTCCTTCATCGCCATGTGTTTGAGATCTCTCTGCGATGTAGCGGGTCCTACCGATATGACTAGTTCATCGGAGTGATTAACACTATCGAGATAATATAATTATGTTCCCCCGATCTTTGTTATCTCACCGATAGTCATTCTCATGCATGAACTTTAACTTGGTCGGAATGACATACACTATCGGGATAGCTTTCTAAAGATATCCCGATCTAAATCATCTCCCTGATGGCCCTTTCATATTCTTCATCGGACAGAGCATGTTAAAGTGTCACCGATGCCTTTTGATCACCGTGACTTGTGAATCGGCGAGACCTAATTCCCTTGTCCCGATATGCTGAGTTATCCCGATAGGTATGTGTATTGCTGTGAGTCTCGCCGAAAGCTTTCTTATCGCCAAGACTTCAAGCATCAGAAACTTCTTTATGTCTTATTCCGATAGTTTATTTCTTGCCGACAGACGTTTGCTTCGTTGTCCCCGCAAGATGTTCAGTGAAACTCTTGCCGAAATGCTTCATCGGTATGATATATACCGTCGGGGCAACTTTTAAAAGGTCATCTGATAGACATCTGTCATACCGATCGGTATGACCACTTGCCTCTCTTGCCGATGTAAGGTCATCGGTATTACTTACTCCATCGGTGACTTCCATAATTCTCTTTCTGATCTGTCTTCTCACGCCGATGGTTATTTTCAAATGATTCCTTATGTATCGGTGTAAGCCAAAACAACATCTTGCCGATGGATTGACTTTGAAGAAATTTGGCATTGCTCATCTTGTGAGATATATAAAAAATTTTATTATGGTCTTTTGAGATATTTTTTGGGATTTATTCAAATATGATGGAGTGAGGAAATAGTAAAAATTTCAAAATTTTACTATCCTAACAGTGGCTTTGTCTAGGATGTATACTCCTTGTGAGTATAACAAGGATCCAGATCTCCTGGGGAAGTAGACCACATATTTTATTATTTTGGGGTGAGGTTTTTATGGAGCTGGGAAAAGGAAAGTAACAAATGATGGGGAACGGGAATGATTCCTAGACTACTGTGCATGGAATAAGATATTTTGAGAATTATTTGAATGTTGTCCATGCACTGGCAACACTCAATTCTCTTTGTACATGTTTATGAAAAGAACTGCTTCAAGTATTGCCCATGTACAGGCAATTCCTGCTCCTCTCCTGACATATTCTGTACATAGTAAGAATCATCACCTCCCTTACCAGTGATAACAAAAGGACCCAACCACAGGGCTTCAAATTTTCCATGTTTTCCTTTGTCCTGACATCTTGCATTCCACATCAGTACCATATCATTTATTTCAAACTTCCTATCTTTGGCCTTCTTGTCAAAGAGATATTTTACCTGTGATTGTAGTTTAACATTCTGCCTCTGAGATATTCTTCTTGTTTCATCAAGCTCTGCCAATTGTTCTAACCTTTCCTCCATTGGTTCAGGAATATTCAAGTCTTCCTGGAGAATGAATTTATACACTGGTATAAGATTGTCCAATGGTAATCTTGCTTGTGTTCCATATACCAACTCATAAGGAGATCTCCCAATTGCCCTTTTTATAGTAATTCTACCAGCCCATATTGCCATTCTCAATTTTGAATCCCAAGCTTTCTTATTTCTATCCAACATTCTTTTTATGATTTTCAAGAGGCTCTTATTACTTGATTCAGCTTGTCCATTGGCCTGTGGATGGTAGGGAGTAGCATAAGAAATAGTGATACCATGTGTACTGCAAAAATCTTTGAATTCATCAGATCTAAAACACATCCCATTATCTGTAATCAATCTTACTGGAGTACCAAATCGGCATATAATATTATCCATTAGAAAATTGATCACAACTTTACTTGTAGCCTATTTGGTAGGGATTGCTTCCACCCATTTTGTAAAGTAATCAGTAGCTACTAAAATCCATCTGTGCCCTCCACTTGATTTTTCTGAGATTTCACCTATAAATCAATACCCCATTGATAAAATGGAGCCTCAACCTGCATAGGTTTTAAGGGTAATGCTCCTTGATATTTTAACTTGCCTGAAAACTTCTGGCATGCTTCACACTTTCTAGTGTACTGGTATGAATCATTAAAAACTTTAGGCCAATAATATCCTGCCCTCAAGATTTTGTGGGCTGTAGTTTTCGCTGAGAAATGACCTCCACACATGCCTTCATGCAGCTCCTTCATAATACGTTTTGACTGATATTCATCCAAGCATAATAATAGAATCCCATCTCTATTTTTCCAGTAAAGATCCCCACTGATGAGTACATATTTTGAAGCTTGTAGCTTGAGTGTCCTCCTTTTGTTATCATCATATCCTTCAAGACATTTCATATGATTTAGATAATATATTATATCAGTATACCATGGAGTGTGTTCAATGCTGGTACTTGTATCAACATTACATATCTGAGAGGCTTCTAGGTTACTTTCAGTCATCAATTTGGCAAGACCCTGTCCCCTTACCAGATTAGTGATTTGGATTTCAATGTTGAATTCCTGAATCCTATTGATCCACCTACATCTCCTGCCGGTGACTTCAGTTTGGACCAATACATCCTTCACTGCAGCATTAGGAACATATGCTGTGATTTTAGCTCCCACCAAATATGGTCTAAAATTTTTAACTGCTTTTACCAGTGCATATGCTTGTTTTTCAATAATGTCATGCTTCAACTCTGCATTCTGAAGGGACTTGCTGAAGAATGAGATAGGCTGTTCATATCCATCATTATTTTTCTGTAACAAGACTGCTGCTACTGTATGATAGGAAGCAAATGAGAAAAGTTGGAAAGGTTTACTGAAGTCAGGGGACACTAAGACTGGAGATTGCTTGATTGCCTCCTTAATATTACCAAATGCTTCTAGTGTTTCTGTTGTCCATTTTATTTCTGAGTTCTTCTTCAGCATTCTTGATATAGGACAAACAATTTCTGCAAAATTTGGTATAAATCTTCTGACAAAATTTATCTGGCCAAAAAATGATTGTATGGCTTTTACATTCTTTGGAATAGGGAGCTGATCAATTGCTTTTACCCTTTCAGGATCTATTTTAACTCCTTCCTTCGAGACTATATGGCCAAGCAATTTTCCTTCTGTCACTGCAAAATGGCATTTTTTAGGGTTCAATGATATCCCATATTCTAGGGCTTTGATAAATACTTGTTCTAAATGTGTGCAATGATCTTCGGCCTTTTTAGAATATGCTATCAAGTCGTCTTGATATACTATCATAATCTTATTGATCAATTCAGCAAAAGCTACATCCATCGCTCTCTGGAATGTTGCTCCAGCATTAGTTAATCCAAATGGCATTCTCAAATACACATATGTTCCCCACGGAGTGGTGAATGCAGTTTTAAATTGTTCAGACTCCTTAACCTTTACCTGATTGTAACCAGAGAAACCATCCATCATTGACAATAATTCGCATCCAGTGACTTTCTGCAATATCGCCTCCATATTGGGAAGAGGATAATTATCTTTGAGGGAAGATTTATTCAAGTTTCTGAAATCCACACACAGTCTAATATCACCATTCTTTTTCCTGACAGGCACTAAGTTTGAAACCCAGGAAGAGTGTCTAATAGGTTTGATTATAGCTCCATCCCTTAACTTTGTAAGTTCCTCTAACATTTTAGGGGCTAGTGTAGGATTAATCAGTCTCTGCTTCTGTCTGAAAGGTTTAGCATCTTGCTTCAGTGGTATCTCATGTTGAAATAGATCCTCTCTATATGCTTTTAAGTCATCATATGACCAAGCAAACACATGTCTGTACTTCCTGAGCAGGTTGATAAGTCTGCTTCTGATTTTTGGGTCAAGACTTCTTCCAATATACACATTTTTTGGAGTTGTTTGTGTCCCCAAATTGATTTCTTCAAGGTTACTAGGTACCACTGGTGTGTCTTTCTTTTTATACCTGTCATGGCCATCAAATGTCTTTTCTAATGCAATAAGTCCTTTGGGTATCTTATTCGTTTTCAACTAGACCACTTCTTGGCCAAAAAGGGTTTGCTTCCCATCATGTTCCTCCACAAATGCACTGAAATCAATTTCTTGATTTTCGTAATAATCAGCACAATGCAAGAAATTGATTATGTCAGCATCACTATCAAATACTTGCCAGTTCTGTATATTATCAGGGATGGTAGGTCTAGTTTTAAATTCAACTTCTGTGATTCCTCCCAATGTGACATCATCTCTCTTTAATGCAATGTTTGCTAAAAAGTCTGCCATAATGTTTTTAGACCTATCAACCCAGCTGATTGAAAAGGCATCAAATAATTCAACACTATCCCAAACTGCATTTCTGTACTATCTTAATCTTTTATTTTTTGATAAGTATTTTTCTCTTATTTGGGAGATAACCAATTCAGAATCACCATAAACAGCCAACTTTTTTATTTTGTGTTTGGTGGCTATGTTTAGGCCAATGAGCAGGGCTTCATACTCAGCTACATTATTTGTACATTCAAATGTCAATAGGAAAGAGTATTTAAAAGTTTTACCTCCTGGTGAAATGAAAATTACTCCAGCCCCATTTCTTACTTTGCTGCATGCACCATCAAAATACATTTTCCACAACTCATTTTCTTCTTTCATAGATTCAGTGTGTATTGGGTCAGTGTTATGTAACTCTGGTGTAGTTTCTCCAACTTTGAAAACTCCCAAATCTGTGTCACAAAAGAAATTCACTTGATGCCGGTCCATTCTTTCTATGATATTGTCATACCTTGGCTCTCTGCACAATTTGATTTCCTTGTCACCCACTGGTATGGTGGCATATGATAAATCTAATTGAACATTGCCTCCTGCCATAGCAGCCCATTGCCTTGATAAAAGCATCCCATAATACGGTGGGATGTCAACCACAGTAATGTCAATGTTATAAGTGGCTTCAGGATGTGAGGCAAGTTTTATCTCTACATCCTTCATGATACCAACTACGGGAATAGATCTGTTATCCATTGCATAACACTGGCCATACGTAGTATCAACCCACATTCCCAATTCTTTCATAACTGCTATAGGCATGATATTCATAGCAGCACCTGAATCAATCATGCAATTTCTGACTATCCTGTTCTTGATTACTAATGTGGTATAGAATGGGTCTACCTGTGAGGGATTTTTTGTAAGTGTGTCGCCAAGGTATACCTCAGGCATCTTGAAATTTTCCTGATGTATATTATTTGTTGTTTTTTCAAACCCTTTATGTTTTGGATTAGGTGAATCAGAAATCATCTTGACAACTGTACTCCTATATTTATCTATTTTCATCATCTCTAGAAGTGGGACTGATATCTTCACCTGAGACACTGCATGTGCAATATCAAAAGAATGGGCTATGATCTGGTCATTCTTTTCTGTTTTTGTGTTCTCTTTTTCTTGATTTTCTTTCATTTTACTTTTATCCCCCTTTTCTAGTTCTTTAGATGATGATTTTGTGTTATTCCCTTTGTTATTCTGGTCTTTTATAAATACACTTCCAGGAGTTCCTTGCCCAACATTTGTTGTTCTATTCCTTAAGTTATAAGTGTTTCGAGCTTGAGCCACTGCAGCCACTGTGAGAGCCTCTCTTTCATCCTCAGTAGGTTTTCTCCATTGACCATATGACTTGTTGTTATAACTATCTTCCTGGTCTGAAAATACCTCTTGCTCTCCCATGTTAATATGATACTTCTGGTTCCCTACATCATACTCATATCCTTCCTCTTCTGAAGAAGAATAATCTTCTGTCACTACACATGGTGTATCCTGCATCATATTAATGGTATGATTATCCCTATTATAGTTGTATAACATTTCCTCTTGCTGTATGGATTTAGCTACCTCACAGTATTCAGGTAAATGTGGTAAACTACATACAAAACACCAAGGCTTATTTTCTGCCATGTGTGCCATGTTTCTTTTCAGGGGATCAGGAGTATCTTTTCCATATGGTTGCTTTCTGTTGTTATCAATAGGTCTTCCATCCTTCCAATTTGTATTGTAGGGCATATCATGTAACCTAGGTCTATCATGTCTATGCTGACTCTCTGGTTTAGTTTGTTGAACATTTGAATTCTGAGGATTTCTATGATTATCCCTCTTACTGACCATTCCTACAGCCTTCCTATTATTTTCAATAGTTATGGCCACTTTCTGTGCTTCGGCCAAGGTTGCAGGACATCTGTTTCTAAGTTCATAATCCTGTTTTAGGGTCAAATGCTTTCATATAGATACTTAGTGCTGCCTGGTCAGATAACTTAGCTCCATGTGGTACCTTATTATGTAACTTGGAAAACTTCAAGTTGAAATCAAATACTGACTCATTTTGATACTTCTGTATACTTATTAATTCATGTAGTGCAAACTCAGGAGCATATTGGTTACCATACTGATCCTTAAACTGGTTATGGAAATCAGTTAGTGAATTGATTGATGCATCAGGCAAGCTATTAAACCAATCTCTGGCATCTTCAGTGAGGGACATCATAAATAACCTCATTCTAATGTCTTCCCAATCCATACCAATATCCTGTACAACAGCATTGAAACTTCTGATATGATCTTCCACAGATATTGCATTGTTTCCAGTAAACTTGGGAACCATATTCCTCCAAGTATTATCCATAGGATATGGATACAACTGATATCCAGTTAAATCAAATTGACTACATATATTTGCAAGGTTTTGGGGAGGGAAATTCAAGGGTGGTGGATTGGGATAATAATTGTATCCACCTGGTGGTTGATGATATGCATATTGTTGATGTTGGTTCATGTGGGGGTTTGTGTGATGATTCTGTGGTCTATAGTATTGTTGACCAGGGGGTGGGTAAGTATTTACCATGTGTTGAGATACATTACATATGGGAGGTGGTCTAGGGTTTTGGGGAATAGTGTTCTGATGACTTCCGGAAGCATGTGAGTTTTGAGCACTACTTGTATTTTGCTATGTATTTCTTGAAATATTCCCTCTATGCGGGGGTACATATTTAGGAGGAGCTGTTTTGGCATTATTTTTCCTCTGTTGAATTTCTTGCTGCAACAACTCCTTCTCTTCCTGTATCTTGTACCTTTCAAGTTCCTTTCGGAGCATGAGTATTTCCTGTTGCTCTTCACTCATGTCCTGATTATTTATTTCCTGATGTTCTGGATTATCATTCATTCCTTGATTTGAAAATCCATACCCTATCTCTTCTCCCTGGTCAAATGAGATCTTGAAATCATGTTCAACTTGGTTTCTATCAATATCCCTCATGACCTTTGCATCATGATCTCGCTGTTCTTGAGGAGTGGGTCTGTATCTTGCCAAAATATCATTAGTTGCTCCACTGAGGTTCTCGTTTGAATCATGTAGAGGTGTGAATTTGTTGTGAATTGCAATATTTTGTTCTGAATCATTGTCTTGGATGTCCAGATTATTATCTTGGTGGGAATGCTTTTGATTCACATTTCTTTTGGAAATGTTTCTAAGTGGTGGAGATGACTGTAAATTTCTACCTTCCATCTTGGATCTCCTACCATCCATTTGAATTCTTTATAATTGTAACTAGAGTCACCACCTATTAAATAGGAACAGTTTATATTTTATCTGTAGGGTTCCTATCACCAGCAGAGTTACCAACTTAAATTTGAAATGACTCTATAAAAGAAAGGATTAATTTTTAAGGTCTTTTACTAGTCCCCAGCAGAGTTGCCAATTTGTTAGGTCTCAAAAATGCAGGTTGCTAATCCTAAGAGGATGCCAGGCTCTATGTTTGGATTTGCAATGTTTTTGAACTAACTTGACGAAATCAACCTTCAAGGTTTGATGATTTCCTACACTTAAGGTTCACCCACCTAGGTGTAGCAGGACCTAAAGTGTAGGAAATCATCAAACCTTGAAGGTTGATTTCATCAAGTTAGTTCAAAAATGTTGCAAATCCAAACATAGAGCCTGGCATCCTCTTAGGATTAGCAACCTACATTTTTGAGACCTAACATCGTGTTTGATCGCCTGGAATGTCAAGGAGAGATGTGATTGTAGCCATTGCGTCTGCAGCTTTATTCTCGATCCTTGGTATTTGTTTGAATGATATCTTGACGAAATATTCTTTGAAGTCATCTACCATTCGTTTGGTAGTCGTCATTTACTTGGTTGATGACTAGTTGTGAGTCACTATAGACTTGAAGTTCCTTGATGTTCCACTCAACTGCTAGCTTGATACCGATGACCAGAGCCTCGTATTCTGCTACGTTGTTAGTGTATGGGAACATTAATCTGTATGACCTTGGGATAGTGTCGCCATTAGGTGTGATTAATAAGATACCTGCCCCCGATCCATGTTGAGTGTAGGAGCCATCAAAGTACATTTTCCAGTTTGCCGTGTTGACGTGGAAGATAAACTCATCTAGAAATTCAAAGCTCAGGGGGTTGTCATCTGTTAAAGGTGCCTCTACTAGTTGATCTGCAAGCACTTGTCCTTTTATCGCTTTTCTATCCACATATTCAATCTCGAACTCGCTAAGAAGCAGGACCCATTTTGATAATCTACCTGTTAAGGCAGCCTTGTTGAGTAAGTATTTCAGTGGATCAATCTTTGCCACTAGTTTAAAAGAGTGTGACAGCATGTAATGTATCCATTTTTGCGAGGTGAAGACCACTGCTAGACATGCTCTTTCAATAGGTGTGTATTGTAATTCATACCCGACGAGTGTTTGACTAATGTAGTAGATAGCCTGTTCTTTTCCATCATAGTTTTGTTGAGCAAGGAGAGCTCCTAGAGCCATTGGTGTAGCTGAGATATACAGTAATAGAGGCTTGCCCTGAATTGGTGGCATTAATACTGGTGGCTTCATTAGGTATTCCTTTAGCTGTTGAAAAGCCTGCTCGCATGACTTGTTCCATTTGAAGGGTACATTTTTATGTAGCAAATGAGAGAATGGGTGGCACTTGTCTACTAGTTGGGAAATGAACTGTCTAATAGACTGTAGTTTGCCCTGTAGTTTGCCGTAGGTGCCTCTACATGAGCTTCGAGTGACTAGATATGAACTGGTACCATAGGCACTTTGACGGGGAAGGAGCGGGAGGAGCAATCCATGGAGAGATTTGGCGCCACTCACTGGATTCTGTGGTTGATAAGATTTGTGAATCAGTAGTTCCTGTCTGGGAGAGAATCGACGGAATAGCTAGTAGCATAAGAACAGATCTGAGTGAAGTGTATGGGAAAAACTGATGTGCATCCGAGTAATTTTCCTGATGTAAGCCCAAACACACACTTTTTTGGATTAAGTCGCACATTGAACTGTTCCAATCTGTTAAAGATCTTGTCTAGTACTGCTAGATGCCCTTCTCTTGTGAGAGACTTTGCTAGAATGTCATTGACATAGTCTTCCATTATAGTATGCATCATATCGTGGAATATCGTTGTCATGGCTCTTTGATATGTTGCCCCAGCATTTTTTAGACCAAATGGCGTAACACACCAACAGTAAGTGCCCCAAGGACATGTGAAGGCAGTTTTGTGTTGGTCTTCGGGTGCAATCTTTATTTGGTTATATCTCGAGAAACTGTCCATGAGTGACATCATAGTGTGTCCTGCCGTAAGATCGACAATCATGTCTATGTTGGGCAGGGGGAAGTCATCTTTGGGACAAGCTTTGTTCAAGTCTCTGAAATCATTGTATATTCTGACCCTGCCATCGGGTTTAGCCACCGGTACTATATTCAAAACCCATTCAGGATACTCTATAGGCCTGATAAATCCAACGTCTAACAGCTTCTTTAGTTCCTCTTTTACCATGAGGGCCACATGTGGATGCATCTTTTAGAGTTTTTGTTTGACTAGTTTAGCTCCCGGAGCTAGAGATAAATGATGCATGATAAGATTTGGATCTAGCCCTAGCATGTCGGCGTATGTCCATGCAAAGTTGATCTATTTTCTTTTGAAGAAATCTGTAAATGCCAGTTTTTCATGTTCTGTTAGAGCCTTTATCATGTGGACCACTCTTGGATTATCACCTATGTTGACATTGATTGCTTCTGCTGGTTCTATCAAGATCGACGATCTCTCCTGGTATGTAAGATTGGGGAGAGGGTCAAGCCTTCCATCCTTCGGCACCTCAAAGAGGTTTTCACTGTTGGATACATCTTTGTTTTTACTATTTTGATGATCTAACACTGCCGCAGAGCGGTTTTCACCATTAGATCATTCTTTCATTTTGATGTTTTTATGACTGAAAGGATTGGCTTTCTCTCCAAAATAGGCCTTCTCGTTGAGTTCAACAACATAGCCATCTTTGTGGTCTCCTGCAGGTATGTGATCTCTAAGCTCAAGGTAATCGATGATTGCATCATCATTTTCGAAGGTGTCTAGTTCAGGGGTGGTACCTTTGAGGTCCTAGTTGATAAGTTTAGGGTGCACTAATGGTAAGAGATCATTAGGTTGGTTTGGTTCAATGGCGTTGATGGTTAGGATAGAGTTATTAAAGGAGCAGACAAAGTTTGTGATGGTACTCTCTATTAGTGGGTCCATCAAGGGGGGAAACATTCCTTCCTCACGATTTTCACTATTGTTGCTATGTGGGTCAGACTCTAATGGCCTAGCCCTTGGACCTTGTCTCTCATTGTCATGGGCTGGGTTGTACTCATGGACAACATCAATATCTTTTTCATCATAAGACATTTTGGAGAGGCTATCCCATTCATACTCGTTAGAATCAGTTTCACTCCCCAGTTGCATTCGCTGAATTTGTTCAACCAGATTACTAGTAGAGGTTTCTGGTTGTTTACCTTTGTTCTTGTTGGTTCTGTTGTTTCTTGGTGCTCCAGTGTAGCCTAGCCATGTAGTGTCTCAGGCTGTTAAGGTATGAGGTTGGATGGGTTCAGTGATGCCATCTTTTCTTGAACCAAGTGGATTGTGTCTGTCATACCCCATTCTCTGTAGCATTTGGTAGCCTTGACCATATTGCTCTGTTGGTATAGTGTGATGACCATGTTGCGTGGAGGAGCTACCTTCATCCTTGTATAGCCATTGTAGGATATCTTTTTCATCGCTTTCATCTTCTAGGTTTCCCCATTTCACAAATGGTCCTTTGGTTGTCTTCTCTGTTGTGGGTGTTTTTAAGATAGGCCTCCCATAGGATCGAGGAGATAGAGGTAGTTGTGCCAAGCAAAGGGATTGAGATATCATGTACTCACCCAAGCCTTTATCTTTGAGTTGGAGTTTAGGTTGAGGTGCCCCTGAAGAAGAAGCAAGTGTAGCTGGGTCAACATGAGAGGAGGAAGAAGTAGAGGCATGGTTATTGGGGATCACAACTTCTGGTTTGGGATGCATAGAGTTGCAGTATTGATAGGGGTTAGGATCACCTTGGATGGTGATCTCTTGTCCTTCATGTGGAAACTTGATACATTGATGGTATGTAGAAGGTACTGCTTTCAAAGCCACCCTGATTGGTAGGGTAACAATTCCTTTAGACGTTCTTCCTCATCATAGGCTTTTACGGTGATTTTTCTTTTCGGATCTATAGCCTTCTCTGAAAACCCCAATGTAAGGATTAGCTTCAATGTGCAGATATTCAAACCAGCCCCTCCATCGATTAGGACTCTTTTGATCTTGTGCTTGTGTATGAAAGCTTCAATGTGAAGGGAGGCGTTATGGGGTTGAGTGATAGACATATCATCCTTCTCAGTGAATGATAGGGAGTGTGGTGAGGTGATGTGACCGACCATAGTTTGGAATTACTCTTCAGCTAGGTTCGTGGGAACGGAGGCTTCTGCTAAGGCTTTGTCAAGTTTAGACCTATGAGAAGGAGACAGACGCAGAAGTTCCAACATGGAGATGTGTGCAGGTGTTTTCTGGAGTTGATCCACGATACTGTATTGACTAGACGGAGGAGTGGCAGCTCCTCTAAGGGTGACCTTGTTACTACGGGTAGTAACATTGCAATTCGGATCCTTGTTGATAGTGATCACATTGATGTGTGAATCACCTTCTGAGATATGGTTAACAACATAGTCGAAGCTGACATTGGTGTAGTTTGCGTTGTTAGAGCCATTGTTATTTCTTTGAAGGTCCTCCCTGCTTGTAGTTAGGAAGAGGATCCTTGAATGCCTGATGATCACTATTGGAGGTATGTCCGTGAGATTATTCGTTGACGGATATTTTGTTTTGCTCTATTAAGTCTTGGATTATATGCTTGAGTGCAATACAATCATTTATCTTGTGCCCCCTATTTCGGTGGTATTCGCAAAAATCATTGTGGTTCCACCAACGGGGTTTGACCTTTGGTTCGTACTCTTGTGCTAAGGGAAGCGTTATGAGATTGTTGGCAATTAGCTTCCGTAGGGCAGTTTCTAGTGACTCATCCAAAGGTGTGAACGTTCTCCTAGGTTGAAAGTTGGTAAACCTAGATTCGGTATTTCTAGGTTTGTCTTGCGGGGGGTTATTTTGAGGTGTTGATAGGTTAAAAATTGGTTGCTTAGGTGCCATATTCTTGGCATCCACCACCCCGTCGTTCACAACATTCTTGTTTTTCGTCCAGAATCTAGGTTTTTCATTGTTGGTGTTGGTATTGGGAGAGTCTTTATAGAGTTTGATTTGACCTTTTGTGATTAGGGCTTTTTCTATGATGAGGCCCATCTCAATGACCTTGATGAAAGAAGTGGGACATTGTATTTGGATTTGGTAGCTTAGGTCCATTTGTAGATTGTGGACAAACATCTCTAGCATCTATTTCTTTGGTATTTGGTGTGGGCACTTGCTTGCCAGTTGTCTCCATCTCTGTAAGAAGGTAGCGAAAGATTCTCCTCCTTTCTGTTTGGTGTTACAGAGATCTAATATTGAGATGTCATACTCAATATTGTATGAGAAGTGGGTGACAAATTGGTTGACAATTTCATTGAATGTTTTAATACCAGGCGGCAGTCTAGAGAACCAATCCATGGCTTGTCCTCCCAAGCTCCGTGGAAATAGTCGCATAAGGTAAGTGTCATTATGTGCGACCTCTAGACCAGCAGCATTGAACTCTCTGATATGATCTCTTGGATCACCCTTCCCTCGATACTTATCGAATTTAGGCACTTCAAATCTCGAGGGGAAGGGAATCATGATTAAGGACCTATAAAAAGAATATGGTGAAATATCCTCTAGGGTGTAGTTTTTAGTCGATGTTCCTATTTTCATGTCTAAAATTTGTTGTTGGAGAGCTTTGACCTTTTGGTTTACTAAGCTTAGGGCATCCAAGGAGTCAATTGTTGTTTTGCTCTTATCCGTGGGTATTTCATCATGTCTACTTCCTTCAGGGATTCTCTCTTCGTCAGTTTCTTTGAGAGCCGCCACGTCATAATCCTTAGGGAGTTTGGCTTCTAGACTTGCTAGATGTAAAAAGAATTTTAATGGGTCTTGGGCAAGTACCCCTTCTAATAGGCGTAGAAATTTTGGGTCATGTTGCGTGTGGAGGATCTCGTCTATGGAAGGTTCTTCGTTATTTTCGTGACTGTCAAAAATACTTTTCTCTGCCATTTCTAACTACTTTTGTTTTTGTAATCTTGTCAAGACCATGCAAGGTAGTAAAGAGATGGGATGGAGTAAGATTGGAAGATTTGAGTAAGGTGCTAGAATGAAACAAGGTTTTAGCAAGGTTCTTCTTAGATCTAGGTGGTATCAAACAAAGTGGGATATACAAAAGCGATAGTCAAAAGCTAGGATGTTAGGAATCTATTACTTGATGTTAACTAGTGTTTTGTACAACCCCCTAGTGGAGTTCTAAAAGGATAAGTAGCCCTTGATATAGGAGCCTCACTAGGTTTTTCCTTGAGATTTGATTTTGATCAAGAATAATTTGGCTATAACCTTGTTGGAAACTTGGAAGAAAGTGGTGAGATTTTGGATGGACAAATAGCTATGGTGCAGATAAGGGAGAAGTGGTTGATTTTGCAAGGTCTTTGATCAGATTTTGAAAACTAGAACAGGTTTGAACTAGTTTTTGAAAAGTATTGACAAATTTTGCTCTTTGGAAGATATGGTTTTTGTTTTCTAGTTCAAATGCGCAATAAGTAGGAGTGAATGCGCAATTCTATGTTTGTTCAAATGTGCCGCCTAATCAAATGTGCAATAAGTTGAAGCAGATGCGCAAGAAGTCGAGGCAAATGCACAATTCTAGCTTTTTTCTTGGTTTTTACAGAATTTTGGAAATTTTGGATCGTTTTCAAGATTTTTGTTGTTTTTGGTTTGAAAAACTTAGTGTTTCTGATGATGTTGATGTTCAATTATGGAAAAAGCACTGCAAACACATAGAAGTTTTCCATGATTTTTATCTTTTTATATTTTTTTGTGTTTTTAGACTATTATGTCTCAAAGACAAGTACAACCTAGGCTGGATGTGACAATATTCGTTGAATCCTCTAGTTGTGCCACTCAAAGCATGTAGCTCCAGAATCTGGTAGCACCGGCTCCCCTCCATGGCACTCACTTCCCACGCATACTAGATTAGAGTTTCCTTAGGCTCGTCCCCACACTGAACCTTAGGATTGTCCTTGCTACCTCTACTAAGAGTCACTTGAATCGAGGCCGCTTCAAGAGCTCCGCCCTTTGCATCAATGAATAGGGGTTTTTGGCTTGCTACACAATTGGTTCTTAGATAGGGCAACTATTCGAGTGGTTACATGTACGGCAGCACTACTCTCCGTTATGGAGTCTCCCAGCCTCGGAGGGTTACGCCTATGAGGGTTTTAGGGGAGGTTGGCCGTCGGTGTAACACAGAAGCACTCGTTGCTTGAGGTTTTCACCCCAAGCACAATTTTTTTTAAGTGGCTTAGTAGGGCTTGGCTTTAGCCTATTACCACCCAGGGTCGTTCCCACTTGGACAAGTGTGCATCCAAGGGTAGGCCCCTCTAAAGGTTTGACAAAAAGAATGACAAGTCTGGCACTTTGATCACCCAGTTAAGGGGAGAGCATAAGCCTATTGTCATTTGCAAGCACATAAAACAATTGTTCACCCAACCTAGTTAAAATAAAAAAACTAAATGGGCTAAGCTAATTTGTGCACTCACACGATTGTTAACTTGAAAAGTGATTAATCATAGCATTGTTCATTTCTTGTTTGTTAACTTTGAAAGTGATTAATCATAGCATTGTTGATTTCCCATTTGTAGAAGATAGCAGTGATTGAACTAGAAAATAAATCCACAATGCAAGATAGCAATTTGGTCCAATTACTTCTTTCCTAGTTAGAGACTATGTGTAGTTTGTCATGAAATGCATTTGATTACTTCACCCCTAGTTAGGCTAGATGACCTAATCCAGCCACTACTCCTGCAAAACAAACATTAGTTCTAGCATGCAAAAATTAGAAAACCTAAAATAGAAATTAGAAGACAGATACGCAACACTTTAGCCTGGATGCGCAAAAATAGGGAGTGTGCAACTTTTTGAACAGAAGCGCAAATACAGAGATCAAATGTGCAAAAAGACAAGATACAGGCACAAAAACAACAGATGCGCAAAAGGACAAGGTGAATGCACAAAAAGGCAGGGTAAATGCGCAATTTTAACAGAAGCGCAATTTGAAAGACTATATGTGCAAGTTGGTAGAGTGTATTTACAAATTCAGCAGAAGCGCAATATGGTAGATTGTATGCACAAATTGGAACTCAGGTGCCGCCATCGAGTTGTATGCGCAACTTCGAAGATTAGATGCGCAACTGTGAGGGTCGAATGCGTCTCTTGGTTAGATGCACAAAAGCAGAAGGTGAATGCGCAAATCAGGAGGTCAGATGCATCATTTCATTAGATGCATCATTTTGGAAGGCAGATGTGTTGTTTTAGAAGGCGAATGCACAAAAACTCTGTCAGAGACCTGTGCACCACTTGTACGGACCTGTCTTCAAGAAAAATTAGATTTTTTGATTAGTAGAGGGGCAAGGGCCCCACGGTGGGTGCCAAAATGTGAGGGAGAAATCAGGTTATTCAAATCAATGAAAATGAAACCCAAACATCTACGAAATATGAAGGAGAAAGAGATTAAAATAAAATAAAATACTTACAACACTCTTTTACCTTTCGCCTTCTGTAGTTCGCCTATCTTCCTTTGATCTTGTTTGTGAAGCCCTCATAAGCTTTTGCTTACTTGCTTGTTGAAGATGACAAAGTAAGAATGGCTTGGATACTTGTGTATTTGAAGTAGAGCTTCAAATACAGAAATGGATGATGAAATGATAATGCTCAAATGGGAGTAGGGGTGCCAAAGTGTGAGGGGGAAATCAGGTTATTCAAATCAATGAAAATGAAACCCAAACATCTACAAAATATGAAGGAGAAAGAGATTAAAATAAACTAAAATACTTACAACACTCTTTTACCTTTCGCCTTCCGTAGTTTGCCTATCTTCCTTTGATCTTGTTTGTGAAGCCCTCAGAAGCTTTTGCTTGCTTGCTTGTTGAAGATGACAAAGTAAGAATGGCTTGGATACTTGTGTATTTGAAGGTGAGCTTCAAATATAGAAATGGATGATGACATGATAATGCTCAAATGGGAGTAGGGGTGCCAAAGGCACACCGGTATCTTTGCAGCATAAGTTTACACAAAATCCAGATTCTGAAATGAAGAGAAGAAGGTTGTATTTATAGAAGAGAGTGATGGAAGATCAATGGTTGAGAAGAAAAGAAGGAATCAACGGAGGAGGATTGTTGAGGAACGTGCATCCAATAGAAGGAGGACACATGTCATTCCAAAAGCAGCTTAGTTGAGTTAACTCCTCTCTTGATGAGGATAAGATTTGATTTTCTTAAATTAGAATTTATTTTTCTAATTTAAGAGAAGATTTGCTTTAAAGATGCTTTGAAACTGATTTTTCTTTCGTAACTCAGAGTTTTGCTTTTGTGTGACAAGAGGAAGGTTATTTTTGGAAGATAAGAATGATTTTTCGAAGAGATAGAAAGCATAATTAAATAAAAGATTTATTTAATTATCTTGTAGATAAATGAGAGGAATAAAATATAAGAATATATTTTATTTTTGTGAAGATATTTGAAGAATAAAATAAAATATAAAAATATATTTTATTTAGTGGAGGATTTAGATTTTATTTAAATAAAATTTGTATTTTATTTAAATTTGGAAGAATAAAAATTTTAATTAAATAATTAAAATTATTTAATTATTTTAGAAGAATGAAGTTGGTGTAGGAAAATTTAATTATTTAAATAAAATGTAATTTATTTAATTAAATGAGAGGAAGTGAATCAAATAAATAAACGTATTTATTTATTGATAGAAGAATGTGAATGACAAAATAAATATTTAACATATTTATTTAAGTAGAGTCATGCCAATTTTAGGTGTATTCAGCTGGCTCATGATGTTAGGATCAATTTCAGATATCATTTGACTCAAGGCTTGTCCTCTCACTAATTTCATGGGTGTTATGTCCATATCATATTCTTGGAGGACAATTATCCATTTGGCTCTCTTTTCACCTAGTTCACTTTGCATTAAAAACATCTTTACCGCTGCATCTGGTACTACGGCGATCACTTTACTTCTTAAGATGTAATGTCTAAACTTCTTGACTGCTCGGACCAGAGCAAGTGCTTGTCTTTCAACATCCATATATCTAAGTTCTGCATCCCTGAAAGGAGAACTCATGAAGGCTATAGGCTTTTCTTCTTTAGCCTCATTTCTTTGTGTTAGTACTGCTGCAGACGTATGCTCTGAAGCAAATGAGTATATGTAAAAATCTTTGGTATAATCTAGACTAATTAGAATAGGAGCATCAGATATAGCTTTCTTGATATCTTCGAAAGCTGCTCTAGCTTCAGGTGTCCACTCAATTTTGGCATCCTTTTTTAGCATTGCATTTAATGGTCTAACAATCTCTACAAACCAGTAATGAATTTTCTAATGAAATTGATCTTACCAAAATAAGATTTGAGCTCCTTCTTACTCCCAGGGAGTTGTATCTCCATGATTGGTTCTACTCTCACAGGGTCAATGATGATCCCATTCTCTGTTATCAGGTGACCTAATAACTTCCATGTAGTTACCCCAAATAAGCATTTCTTAGGGTTTAAGAATATTCCATAATGTTCACATTTCTTTAGTACTTTCCTGAGGTCTTCTGCATGATTCCCTCTCTCTTTAGAGAAACCTGTCAAGTCATCCATGTATATGACGATGCATTTACCAATTAATCCCTTGAAGGCTATATCCATTGCTTGCTGAAAGGTGGCTCTAACATTTATCAATGTAAAGGGCATGCGCTTGTAGGCGAATATTCCCCACTTAGTAGTGAACGTAGTCTTCAATCTATCTATCTTGTCTACCATCACTTGGTTGTAACCTGAAAAACCATCCAAAAATGACATCATCTTTGCACCATGTACTATCTACAGGACCTCATCCAATGAAGGCAAAGGATAATTATCCTTTTTAGAAGCTTTATTTAAATTTCTGAAGTCTACACACAACCTAATGTCACCATTCTTCTTCCTTACTGGGACCAAATTAGCCACCCATGTAGAATGTCTCACAGGAAATATGATTCTGGCATTAAGCAATTTCTTCACTTCTTCAAAAATGATGGGCTCTAGCAAAGCATTAATAGGTCTATGTTTTTTTCTAAAGGGCTTGACATCTGGCTTTAACGGTAAAGTATGAGTGATGATTGAAGTATCATAAGTTTTCTATTCATCATATGTCCAGGCAATAATATGAATATAATCTTTAAGTTCTTGGGTTATCCCTATCATTTCTTCTTCTGTACACACCTTTCCAATCAAGACATTCCTTTTCTCTACATCATGTCCTATGTTGACTAGTGAATATTCCCCTCCATCTGCTTTAGGGAGATCTTTCTATTTCAGCATGTTATCTAAATCAAATGCTCTTTCTAATTCTATCATTCCTTTGGAAATCTTGTTACCGAGCAGCTCTATGATTTCTTCTTCTTCCTAGGTATGATCTTCCACATTTCTTTCATCTATGATATGTGTATCAAAGACATCTCTATTGGATATGAAGTCTAAAATGTATTGGTCATCATCAAACACTTGAAGGTTAACTACATTGTCTGGCACAGAGGGTACTGACACTAATTCAACTGAAAATATCTTCAAACCAGATATGGATAATGGTTCCAAAGTACTTGCGGCTTGGGCCAAGGCATCTGCCCTATGATTTTGTTCTCTAGGCACATGGGTGATGTTAAATGCATCAAAATCTTCTATCAAATCCCATACCCTATGTCTGTAATTAGACAACTTCTTATAATTACAAGAATATATGCCTCTTACTTATCTTACTACCAATTCTGAGTATCCATAGACATGCAAAATCTTTACTTTCTTTCTCAGTGCAAACAATATCCCATGGATCAAAGCTTCATACTCTGTCACATTATTTGTGCATGGGAATTGTAATCTATATGCTGCCAAGTAGGATTTACCAGCTGGATCAATAAGATCTATTCCTACTCCAGCCCCTTGTTTTGATTTAGATCCATCAAACTTGAGGATCCACAGCTTATCTTCAGTTAAAGGTTTGTTTGGGCCTTCTCTTTTCTTCTTAGCTCTAGCAGCTACACCACTTGACATCCATCTTAATTCTGATGTTTCAATCTTCTCAAACTTCACCCTATCTGACTAATGTGAAGCTGATATTCCTTTTTCTTCTTTGTCATCAGAAGGAAGATCTTTTGAACAAGGCAACATCTTCTTTTCCAGAATATGCAATCATAATGAGCAAATAGTTTCTGAATGTGCTGCTTCATGTAACCTACACCATCCCTCAATTAGAACTTCCTGTGGAGATCTTTGCTGTTGTATCATCTTCTAAGTTTGTTTTGATAAAAATTCCTCACACTTGGACAAATTACTGTCTCCATCTTCATTAGATATTTCATAATCTGACTCAACCAAGCAATCGCTTCCTGGGGTGATATTATTGTTACTCTTAGAATTACTCTCACTACACACCAACATTTCTTCTATCATCTGAATAGGACTTTCATCATGATATGTGCTTTCTTCTATTCCTGCAAATGACAGACAAAAATCAATATTACTGACACTATCTACAAAACTTACCTTGGATGATGATGATGCCCTATCACTGCATGGCTATTCTAGTTCCATCATATCTAAGCAAGCATCATAGGTCTTTTTAGAATGTGCTTCATCATGTAACCTGCACCATCCTTCAATTATAACATGTTCAACAGACATTTTTAAGGATTGGAAACGTTGCACCTCTTTGGACAAGTGCATCTCAAAGTTCTTGAAGTGATCTACTTCTATCTCATTTTTACAACTACAATCAAAATCTAAAATTATTCAATCAGAATCTAAAATTATTCTATCATCTTGAAGATTGTCATTATGAACATGAACATCGTACATGAGGATCTCTTCTATCTTGACAGTCTGGGGTCTGATGGAATACACTTCGGGTTCAACATCTACATACATGATCTCATTGGTTTTATTGTACTCAGTGATCATATGTTTCATGCGAGGCTTAGCATCTATCCTTATTTAATTAGGTATTCCTTTCCAAGGTAACCACGTGTGACTGAAATCAGTGGACATGTATCCATTGAGTGGTTTTGACCAATCCCTGCTAAGTAGCATCCCATAGGTATCTGGTATATCTACCACCTTAATATCAATGCAGTATTAGATTCTTGGATCTAATGCTAACTGCATATGGATGTGAGTCAATTCTCCTATGACACTCACCTCTGTTTTATCTAAGTGTGTTACTTTCTTCAGTGACTTGGCAGGATGTAACCCTAAGGTGTTACATATAGACAGGGGCATTACATTAGTAGATGCAACTAAATCTACTAAGAAATTATACAAATTCTTACTAAACATCCTTATGGTAAGGAGAAAAGGAGGTGACTCAGTTTTATCTCTATAAAGAGTCATGTGTGAAGTCTCTGCAACTTGAACAGTGGCTGGAGTTTTCTGTTTAACATTAATATCCTTAATGGCATGATCTTTATTCCTAGTTTGACTTGAGGTATGATTATCCTCTTTTGGAGTAGGATCATCTAAGGATTTCATGAAAGCCTTTTTAATAGCTGGGGTTTTTAGTAATTCTGACAATGACAGGCTGATCTTGATCTTTTTCATTTCATCTGCTAAGTATGTGACCAATTTATCAGACTCAGGGGGCAAATTACCAGCTTTTGGTACTGCATTTTGTGGTGCTAAGTACTAAGCATTAACTTTAGGAAATCCAAGGTTATTGCTTTCCTTAGGATCAGGAGGAGTGTTGAAATTATTTGGAGGCAAAGATGTAGTCAAAGGACTAGCAGGTCAGTTGGAGTTGTTCCTTAGGTTGTAATTATGTCTACCCTGATATTGCTGCTGATAAGCATGCACTTCTTCATGTTCAACTGATGGCTCATTTTCATCTTCAAATGGAAAAACATAATTGGTTTCAAAAGCCATAGTTGACTCTTCACATGCTAAGGTGTAATTCTCATGAGGTGGCATTATCTGCTGATGAGGATAATTGATGAAACTTTCTAATACAAGAGCAGAATCATATCCACAGGGGACAATTTCATTTCCTTCAACATAGGGTGGATTACCTATAGTATTAGATGTTAGATTTAGGACAGACAACTGAGAGGGGGGGTAAATCAGTTGTCCAAAACTTTCTTGCAATTAATCACTTAAATCATTTTCTTAATTTAGCAGCATAATAATAAATCAATCATGGAAACATAATGCAACAATTCAAGAGCAGAAACACATTAACACATATGACACCAAAATTTTTAATGTGGAAAACCTGGTTAAGGGAAAAACCACGGGGTGACTAACCCAAGATTGTATTCTCTGTTAAAAGAATAGAAAGAATAAAATGGCACAAGCCAATTAGGGCTCACTGCCCGAGCACACTGCTCACAAGAGGCCCACTACCTACAGGAGACACACTATCTATAGAATAATAAGTATTACATACTTGAACTAAAGAATAGCATCTTCACCATGCTTGAGTTAGTTCCATTTAAGCCCAATGCTTCTACCTTTCACTCTTCTCCTCTCTACCACACTCTCATCTCCACAAGATCCATTTGAAATGACTTTACAACTCCTTATTTATACAAGACATCGACTTAGGGATAATCATCCAAGTCGGAATACATTACAGAGAAAATACATAAATACAACATGACTAATTACAAAAAGAATTCACATGGATCAACACACTATCAGCCACACAGATCTGAGACTTCAATCTTCCTTTAGGAACACGCCATTCTTCACAGAACATCTTCAAGATCATCCGCAAGATGTGTAACTCATCCAGTCAGCCAAACTCAGGAAGAACATCATCATTCGGAAGTAATTCTTCAATTATGAGCTCAATCTTCAATGTGGACCACCAAAACAAACTGGACACAATACAAAGACCTCCACAAGCTTGCCTGAATCACCAAGAACATCCACACTACTTTTGCTTACTGAAATCATTCTCTCCTTCATCCGGAACCTCAAGAACACAGTCTGTCATGACTGTCATATTGGAATAGATGCTTGCAGACCTCTAGACCATGAACCAATTGAGTTGTCAATTCACATTGACTTCCTAAACACTCCATCAAATCCGCAAAATAAGATATTGCATTTCTAGATCTCACCAGACCTATCTGTGTTACTCTGTCACCTCTGAACATCTGCCATAACCAGTTTTATTTAAGTCACCATAGCTTCTTTAGATCTTCATGTAGACCTTTGAAATTTTTATTGGATCATCTTAAGACACATATCTACAAACCCCTTTATGCGCATCCTCTGATCTTCATCTTAGCTAGGATCTTTACCTCACTATCTTCACTGTTCTTCTTTGTTCCTAATAGGACTAATTTTCTCAATATCCTCAGCATACAGCTCATCCAATCCTTATCATCAATGCAACAGGAGTATGTTGACATCAATGACAACACTAGTTAGGCCCATACTTACAAAAATCTCCCCCTTTGTCATTGATGGCAACATATGATGTGAAAACTTGTTTTAACCATCAAGACAAGAACTTCTCCTCACTAACATAACTCCCCCTATCAACAACAACCATTCACATGTCTTCTCTTCCTTTACTACTCCCCCTTTAATCAGCAACTACTTGTTTTTCACATGTCTTCTCTCCCCTTTTGACATCAATGGCAAAGGGCACATACTTGCATCACTTCAAAATCATACTAGCTGCTCCCCCTGAGTAGCAGCTTCCCATCATCAATCTGGACCACAAGACATGACTATGAGATCCACCAGACTGATGCACATTAGTGCACCTTAATTCAGAACTAAAGGGGTAATAACCCCTAACTTCTCCCTGAGATACTCAAAAGAGTCCTTAGGTAGAGGTTTAGTAAAAATATCTACAATCTGATCCTTGGAAGGCACAAACTCCAATCTGACTTTATTCTTGTTCACTTGCTCTCTCAAAAAGTGAAACTTGATGGATATATGTTTAGTCTTTGAATGTAACACCAGATTCTTTGATATATTTATTGCACTTGAATTATCACTGAAGATTGTGATAGGTTCCTCATACTCCACTCTGATGTCTCTTAGCATTTGCTTCATCCACAATATTTGAGTGCAACTACCTGCTGCTGCAATATATTCTACTTCTGCAGTGGACAGAGATATTGCCTCTTGTTTCTTTCTCAGCCAAGAAACCAATCTTTTCCCCTAAAAGAATGCTCCACCACTAGTACTCTTCCGGTCATCCACATCTCTTGCCCAATCTACATCTGTATATGCATGAAGAGAGAAATCATGATCTCTAGGATACCGCAAACCATACTCAACTGTCCCTTTTAGATATCTAAAAATCCTCTTGATTCCCATGACATGAGATTCTCTAGGATTAGCTTGGAATCTAGCAACAAGACCAACATCATTCATAATGTTAGGTCTAGGTTGAGTGAGATACAATAATCCTCCAATCATTGACCTATACTTTTTTTGATCAGCCTTAGGAGAGTCATCATCTTTCCTCAATTTACATCCAGTTGCCATGGGAGTACTCATTGGTTTTGAGTCTTCCATCTCAAATTTCTTCAACAATTATTTCACATATTTGGTCTGAGAAATGAAGATTCCTTTCTTTGTTTGAATGATTTGTAGACCCAAGAAGAAATTCACTTTTCATTTGATTTGCAAAAGTTTTGCACATACTATCTCTTCCTCCAAAAATGATATCATCAACAAACACTTCAACAATCAAGATATTTTCATGATCAATTTTGAAGTACAAGTTACTGTTAGCAATACCTTTGTTGAAACCAATCTTCAAAAGATGCTTATCCAGTCTTTCATACCAGGCTCTTGGGGCTTGTTTAAGTCCATATAGTGCTTTCTTCAACTTGCATACCATATCACCATGATCAGACAATTGAAATCCATCTGGTTGCTCAATGTAAACTTCTTCCAATTCAACATTCAGGAAGGCAGACTTGACATCCATCTGATATACTTTGAAGTTCTTGAAGGCAGCAAAGGCAAGAAATAACCCGACTGCTTTAATTTTTGCCACCGGAGCAAAAGTTTCTTCAAAATCAACTCCTTCTACTTGAGAGTAACCCTTGCAGACCAATTTGGCTTTGTTTCTGACTACTTCACCATCTTCATTCAGTTTATTCTAGAATACCCATTTGGTTCCAATCACATTCTTGTTTCTAGGTCTGGGAACAAGATCCCAAGTGTGATTTTTCTCAATTTGCATCAGCTCTTCCTCCATTGCTTTAGTCCAGCTTTCATCATTGCATGCTTCATTTACTGACTTTGGTTCAATCTTTAAAATCAGACAATACTCTTCTGAGTCTTGAGAAATCTTTCTTCTTGTTTGAACACCTTTGCTTTTATCACCTATGATCTGATCTTCAGAGTGATTCAGTCTTACATACCTGGGAATTTTGGGACTTTCTTGCACTTCTATTTCTTGAACAGGTTCATTCAAACTCATCTCTTCTTCCTGATTCACCGGATCGGTCTGAATTTAAATTTCAGAAGGGGCTTGGACTCCTTGGATCAAAACATCATTCTGATCATTTTCATCATATTCATAAAACCTTGAGGGTTTTTCAATACCTTCATCAACCTTCACATTTGTACTTTCTATAATCTTTCTCAATCTCTTGTTATAACACCGGTATGCTTTGCTTTGAGTAGAATAACCCAAGAATATTCCTTCATCACTTCTAGCATCAAATTTACCTAGATCTTCATCTCTTTTAATGTAACATTTGCTACCAAAGACATTGAAATACTTCACAGTGGGAGTGATGCCAAACCAGAGTTCATAAGTAGTCTTACCATTATTGCTTCTGATTTGTACTCGATTAAGAGTATAGACTGTAGTGCTTACAGCTTCTCTCTAGTAGATCTGAATAACATTTGCTTCCATCATCATGGTTCTAGATGCTTCCTGAATGGTCCATTTCTTTCTCTCCACTACTCCATTCTGCTGTGGAGTCCTTGGAGCAGACAACTATCTTTTTAATCCACGTTTCTCACATAATTCTATGAACTCACCGGATGTGAATTCTCCACCTCTATCAGACCTCAGACATTTTATGTTCAATCTGGTTTCATTCTCTACCATAGCCTTGAATATTTTGAATTTCTCAAGAGCCTCAGATTTCTCTTTTAGAAAAGTCACCCACATCATCCGGGAGTGGTCATCAATTAATAACATGAAGTATCTATCACCTTGCACACTCTTGATTCTTGCCGAACCACATAGATCAGTATGAACTAAGTCCAATAATCTGATAGAAGACTGTTCTTTACTTCTGAATGTGACTCTGCTTTGCTTACCCAACTGACATTCTTTGCACAAACTATTAATAGGTTTCACCAGTCTTGGAAGATCTCTTATAGCCTGAGTGTTGTTTATCTTGATGATATTATCAAAATTCACATGACACATTCTCCTATGCCACAACCAACTCTGATCAATTTGAACAAATAAGCAACTTTTACCAATACCAACCAAGTGGAAGATATTACCTTTAGTTTGAGTACAGGATGTAATCTCTATTCTAGAACTTTCAAAGATCTTGCATTTTCCATTTTTGAATCGGAGATCATAGCCTTTGTCCACCAACTGTCCAACGCTGAGAAGATTGTGCTTTAGGCCTTCAACATACAGTACATTACTGGTTTTGTTCTTTCCATCAAAAGAAATAGTTCCTCTACCTCTAATTCTACCAGCAGAATTATCACCAAATTTTACCACTCCTCCTTCATACCTTTCCAAATCTATGAACTTATTTTTATCACCTGTCATATGGTGGGAGCATCCACTGTCAATTACCCAATCATCCTTTTCTTCAACTTGGGCAGCCAGAGCTCTCTACAATTTTATGATTGACAGATTCAGAGGGCATTGGATCTTCTTCCTTGATGGCAATAAACACCCAGTTACTTCCAGATTTGTTTCCTGTCTCTGATTTATCATCTGTTACTCCTTCATCATCATCATCTTCATGAACATAGTAACATTTCTTTTGGAACCTTGATCTGTTAGGATTTGGCCTTGAAAATCTTTCCGAACACCTTGAGGCAAAATGACCAATCTCATTGCAGTTAAAACATTTAAAAGGCAATTTCCCTTCATACTTACCAGATCCTCTTGGTAGTCTTTTTGCAATAAGGGCTTCAAGTTGAGCATCATATGCTTCATCTTCTTCCAGGTCTTTTCTTGCTTTTTCATACCATGATAGTTTCTTTGAAGAGTTCTCTCCTGGATCAAACATTTGTTTTCCTTTTACAGAGGCACTAGCTTTGAATGCAGATTTAGTCTTGGGGGGTGCATCTCCAAACTTAGTCAATTCAAATGCAGCCAATTTACCAACCAATTGATCTCTTGTGATACCTAAATAGGATCTGAATTCTTCAATAGCAGCAACCTTGTATTTGTAAGAATCAGGAAGGGATCTGAGAACTTTGCCAACAATCTCATCTTCATCCAAGGTTCCACCAGCACATCTAATGCCACAAAAGAGCTCATTTACTCTTGGCATAAATGTAGTGATATTTTCATCTTCTCTCATCTTCAGGTTTTTGAATTTTCCTTTTAAACTCTATAGCTTGGCATATTTAACATACTAGTCTCCTTCATGCAGAAGTTCCAGTTTTTGCCAAATCTCATATGTAGTTTTTAGATCAATAACATTTGTCAGCTCTGAATTAGATAAGGCACTTAGAAGAGCTTCTTTAGTTCGCAGATTGTTTTCAGCATCTCTGATTTCATCTATGGTACACGAACCATTCTGTGGAGGAACATACTTCTTTGAAGCCATGATCCAATACTGCATTCCCATACATTGCAAGTGGCATTCCATGCGACTTTTCCAAAGAGTGAAATTGGTTCCATCAAACCTCAGACTATCCTTCTTTTAGGATGACATTCTAGATCTCCTCAAGTGGTTAAGCTCTTTTTAGAGGAACTTAGCTCTGATACCAATTGTTAGATTTAGGATAGACAATTGAGAGGGGGGGTGAATTAGTTGTCCAAAACTTTCTTGCAATTAATCACTTAAATCATTTTCTTAATTCAATAGCGTAATAATAAATCAATCATGGAAACATAATGCAACAATTCAAGAGCATAAACACATTAACACATATGACACCAAGATTTTTAACGCTGAAAACTCGGTTAAGGGAAAAACCATAAGGTGACTAACCCAAGATTGTATTCTCTGTTAAAAGAATAGAAAGAACAAAATGGCACATGCCAATTAGGGCTCACTGCCTGAGCACACTACTCACAAGAGGCCAACTGCCTACAGGAGACACACTGTCTACAGAATAATAAGTATTACATACTTGAACTGAAGAATAGCATATTCACCATGCTTGAGTCAGTTCCATTTAAGCCCAATGCTTCTGCCTTTCGCTCTGCTCCTCTCTACCACACTCTCATCTCCGCAAGATCCATTTGAAATGACTTTACAACTCCTTATTTATACAAGACATTGACTTAGGGATAATCATCCAAGTTAGAATACATTACAGAGAAAATACATAAATACAACATGAATAATTAGAAAAAGACTTCATGCGGATCAACACATTGTTGGCCACACAGATCTGAGACTTCAATCTTCCTTTAGGAACATGCCATTCTTCACAGAACATCTTCAAGATCATCCACAGGATGTGTAACTCATCCAGTTGGCCAGACTCAGGAAGAACATCATCATCCAGAAGTAATTCTTCAATTATGAGCTCAATCTTCAATGTGGACCACCAACATGAACTGGACATAATCCAAAGACCTCCACAAGCTTGCCTAAATCACCAAGAACATCCACACTACTTCTGCTTACTGAAATCATTCTCTCCTTCATCTAGAACCTCAAGAACACAGTCTGTCATCACTATCATACTGGAATAGATGCTTGTGGATATCCAGACCACAAACTAATTGAGTTGTCAATTCACATTGACTTCCTAAACACTTCATCAAATCCGTAGAACAAGATATTGCATTTCTGAATCTCACCGGACCTATCTATGTCACTCTGTCACCTCTGAACATCTGCCATAACCAGTTTTACTTAAGTGGCCATAGCTTCTTTAGATCTTCATACGAACCTCTGAAATCTTTACTGGATCATCTTAAGACACATATCTACAAACCCTTTTATGCGCATCCTCTGATCTTCATCTTAACTGGGATCTTTACCTCACTGTCTTCACTGTTATTCTCTGTTCTTGATAGGACTAATTTTCTCAATATCCTCAGCATACAACTCATCCAATCCTTATCATCAATGCAATAAGAGTATGTTGACATCCATGACAACACTAGTTAGCCCCATACTTGCAACATTAGATACTTTAGTTTGGAATATACTAGCGGCTATCCTAAACTGTTGACAATCCAGTTTTGCATGAGCATTGGTATTATGTATCCTACACTCATTTGTAAGAGCTACCTCTGCTAGGTTCACTCTAGTGGTCTGCTTAGGTTCACTAGAAGGTTGATTATCTAGGGGTGATGGTAGAGAACCATTGTTTGGCCTAGTGTTCCACACTCTAGGTTATCTAAGGGGATTATTGTTACCATTGTTGTTATTATAGTTGTTATTGTATCCCCTGTTAGGATAACCAGATCTATCATTGGCATATCCTCTATTCTCATTTGGTTGAGAATAGAAATTTTGACTCCTCAAATGAGTGATCTCAGTGGTGAGTTTCCTTAGTTGTGCTGATATCTCTTTAATTTCTTCCTTTTCTTCCTGAACTTTGGCTACTATGTTCTCTGTTTGGGGTTTAAAGAAGGAAGAGCCATTGTTATTGTTATTAGATTGTTCCATAACCTGAGGTACCTGTGTATGTCCTGGATATTGTAGCATTTGACCGTTTCCTTTTGGAGGTGGCATGATACCGAGTGGAGGTATCTATAAAGGGCTTGGCATTACAGCTAGAGGTATCATGGCTCCATTGGTTTGTTGTTGAGCAGGACATGTAGGATAAACAGGGAATGTACGAAATGCAATATTAGGTGTTGTAGCAGGAATCAACTGTTGATTGACTTTGACAGCTTCTTCAAAAGCTCCTGCCAAGTTTGTGACACCAGGATGTGTTCTCCTGATAAACATAGAAGTCAGGGGATTTAATGCTAAGTAGTATATACTCCTAGCAGCTTCATCTACTACAGTATAGGGAGCAACTAGCTTTGAGAGCATCTTTTGGAATCTTACATTGAAATTGGAAATAGGTTCTCCCTCAAATCTCTTGATTGTGGCAAATAGATGATAATTCATTGAATGATCTATAGGTATTTTGAATCTATCCTTAAAGGCTTTCTCCAAGGTAGCCCATGAACCAACTGAACCTTGACCAAGACTGATATACCAATTATATGCCTCTTCCCCTAAGGAAAATGGAAATAACCTACATACCATGTCCTGATGTTCAATTCTTGCTCTACAACATGCTTCCTTGAATGTTCTAATGTGATCGTCAGCATCTTGATATGGATGATATTTAGGGCAAATCTTATCAAGATTTTTAGGTAAAGGATGATATGCAGTGAAAGTCAAAGGTGACTCTGCAGTAAAGAATGACATTGTGACTAGTGGAGGTTGGAATGGGGGCATGACAAGTGGTCCTGTAGGTATTTGCAACCTGATAAGAGTTATCAAAGTGTGTTCTGGTGAAGCTCTTGATACACTAGAACTAGGAGAATGATGAATATCTATTGTTCTAGGTCTGAGTCCCCGGATAGGCAATTCCTCAAAGAGTCCACTGGATCTGGACCTGGTATTTGCCTTGAGAGCTAGGATTTCTTGAATTTAAGAAAATTTGGCTTGTTTACTGTAAAGGTCAGCTAAAACACTCAAGCAAAGGATGTATTTATGATCAGAATCTGAAACTGATTAGATATTTATGCAATATTTGTAGAAATGATGCAAATATGAGGTGATGTGAGCCTTTTGGACATGAGCAACAAGATATCAGGTCTCTTAAGCAAATTACTTCAAAGCTTTAGCAAAAAGACTTGAAAGAGAACTTATCTTTTGAATATCATAGCGATCGACCACAAAGCTTAAAATATTTATGCTCAATTTTGAAAACTTTGCAATGAATAAGGATAAACAGACTCAAAATAGCAAATCTTTGCACATGACTTGAAGTACAAAGCTGTGTGAATATTACCTTTTCTTCTATGTCACTGAATCACTAGTAGATATTCATCATGGCCCTCCTTCTAGCACCAATTTATGTTGATGATGATTGTTACTCATAACAACATACATAAAAATTTGCACAACAAACCTTTATAATCTTGTAAAGTACGATCAACTTAGGATAAGTTTTTACTCCAAGTCTGTGTTGATCAGGTCATGATCGTCTGATGTTACTTAGAGGTTGATGTGACATGCTATTTTCCATTTCAAGGGGTCTTACATTTGTTTGGGTGATCGGTATTGCATTGTATTCTGTAAATTCACTCCACAGAGAGGTCAATTCTACTTTATTTTCAAAGATTGCTGAGATATTTGTAAGTTTGATCAATTCTTCTGATCATTGATCATTATGAACTTACTCCTTCTTCTACATTGCATATATATTTAAATGATGTGTCTATAAGTGGATATTTATATGTATTTCATGGATATTTATCTAAATTTGGATGATATTTATCAATTTGACATGCTTTCACTCCAAATATGCTCTGTATTTTCAATTACCTACGGGATATCTGCATATTTCATGTTTTATTTGCTTTTAATTGTATGTTATTTGCAATTATGGAGATGATCTGTAATGAAATTCAAAGAAATTTAAAAGAATACTTCTACTTTTAGTGAACCTTTAGTTATTGAATCATATACACACAAGATACATTCATGGAGAGAAGAAATCAAACCATAGGTCACCAAGTCATTCCACAACTAGATATGGTTGATGCTAACTTCAAAGGAAATGGAATGAAAACAATACATGCAGGGTGAAAAGCACTCCAAGGGACACAACTAATCAATGCATATATCTAGATTTCAATCACAGATTACTCAAGATTTAGAATTATTTGTAATAAAAAATAACCTCTCTTTCATTAAGTATGCAAAACATGTATATTCACAATAACTTTGAAATAAGTCTTGAATTCTTTAGCAATCAGATTTCAATTAAGTTTTGAATGACTAAAAGATTGCATCCCTGCACCTTTTATAGAATAAGGTGAGGAGGCAGTTACAATTAACCAACGGTCAAGATTTATCAATTCAGATCAACGATTGACAATTCTCCTATGACTTAGTCAACCTTTCCTCATGGCACAGGTTGCCAGCTGGCAACCATCTCTATGACTCACTATTTATGAGTACCACATGCATATGTTCACTTAGTGATGCATCTTCATTCACTCCTCAGGTTCTTCTTCTTCATTTTCTTCTTCTTCATCGTTCTCTTCATCTTCATCACTTCCACCATCACTATCACTTTGATATACATCCTCTTTCATGTGGACCTTTACTGCTGTCCTGATATGTTCATATGCTTGTACTATTTTATCAACCTCTCCCTCGTCTTGGATTCTAGCTTTTTCTATTGCATGTTTATGAGATTGGAATTTAGCCTTGAGAGCTTCCAGCTTACCTTTCCTGCTATTTAATGTCTCATTGTATGTTTCTACTTTAACTTTTATCCTCACAATTTTATTCATTACTTTTTCTGTCAGGTGGGTGAGAGGGTCATCTGCTACTGACTTAAAACTATCATGCAGAGACTAAATAGCAAAGTCTACATCCTAATTCTCAAATTTGCCCTCTATTTTCCCTTCCAAGGCCTCCAAGATTTCTGCTTCATATGCCATTATGCTATGTAATTTAACACTAATATCCCTGAGTTTGCCCCTGCACTTCTTCAAGACATCACACTCAATCTTCATACCATATACTTATCAGCAGGGCGGTATTATTATCCAATACTTTATTACTTATCAAAATTTGTGAATCAATTCTCTTCATTTCACTCAGAGCAATCAGGTCTTTTTCCAACTAGAATGACCATTTTCTTGTATCATTCTACATTTTATCTACCTTCCTCTTTAGGCTACTGAAAGAATTCCATTCCTGCAGAGAGGTTCTCAATACATCTTTAGCCCTAGTGAGAGCTTAAAAAATCCATTTTTCCATCACCATTGCCTTATGTTTCATTAGGTTCAATTTGGTGACCTCTTCCTGTGATATGACAGTCAATGGGACTACGGGATCAACTGGTGTATTATCAGGGTTAATTAAACCTTTTATGAAAGAATGTAGTTGAGCAATATGCTCCTTATGTACTTTATTCTTCTCTTTTTCCTTCTTCACCCTTTGGGTTAAAGAATCAATAATATCCTTCCCTTCTTGACCTTCTTGGTCTTCATTGGCAAAACCTAGATCAACATTTGTGATTTGGAATTCCTCTAGGCTAATTTTGCCATTTTCCTTTTCAATTGTGGGAAGTGCTATCTATGTAATTCTTCTGCCTGTGCTAGGATCTCTCATTATGGTAGATGTTAATCTGGCCTTCCTCCTTGGTTTCATCATTTTCTCAGCGAACAAGGTAGAAACATCAAACTCTTGAATTTATGACACTTGTTCCATACCTATTTCCTTTTCTAGCCAATGAGGTACATCACCTCCAGATCCTTGGTGGCCTCTGTTAATATCATGTATGCCCTGTTCTCCAGTGTCCACTTCTATCCTTCGTGAGAAGGCACCTTCTTAATTTCTTCCTCATGTAGTTCCTCGTGAGGGGGCTCTTGTTGGAGTTCTTTTTATTGAGGGGTTGCCTTCTACAAAGGAGGATCCTATGGAAGTTCCACATTCTAATCCTGTGCTTGATCCTGTACTCCCTCCTTTAGATTTTCATCTTCTTTATTATTTTTCTCATCCTATGGCATATTGACCTCCTTGGAGGCCTATGTATTTTGCCCTTGAGGATCACCCTGACCATGGGTCATTTCCTATACTCCACTCGATGCATTGATATCTTGTGGCTTAGGGTCCTCCTAACTTGATTTGTCTTCTGTTCTTGGGACTTCTCCTGAATCTCCCTGAGTCTGAGAAACACAAATTTCTAATATTTCCTAATCACCCGCACCCTTCTGTTTGCTTTATTTCCTCCAATTTTGGCATTTGTGCTAATGGAGTCCCCTGAGGAGTCATTTGGGTGTTGGAAACCAAAGTTTCCATTTGTTGAGAGGCCACATTCTGAACCACCTCATCATCAGATAAGTCTACTATATCTTCCAAAGAGAAAGGAGCACACTGACCTATTTTAAACATTTCTCTCATTTGTTCTTTCACTTTCTCAATTTTGAATTTAATTATGGTGGGAAGAGGAACATCATGTTGCAATTCCTTAATGAAAACTTCACCACTGACTTTTCTTAATATGATGGGGTTAGCACGGATATCCCTCCTCATGGCTATTCTTTGTTTCTTGGGTGGTGACATCAGTGGCATCCCCCTCCTCTTCTTGCTGACTACTAGCAAGTCATCACCTCTAGGTTCCTTATTTAACTATTCTTCTTCCAAAGGGACTCCCTCTTCCACTTCCTACTGCAGGGTCTGGCCTTCCACCTGCACCTTTGTAGTTTCAACAGCGGGCTTCAAAAATTCTTTCAGTTTTTGGTTTTTCAATTAGAGGTTGTGCAGATGATGCAGATGCCTGAGCTGATGCAGATGTACCTACAGCTGATGTGGCAATCCTTTCTATTATCATCCCCTTTGGTTCATCTTCACCTTTCTTACCCTTAGGGGGAACTCTCCTTTGTTTTTTTGTAGGCAATCTTTCCCCATTGGATTTTCTCTTTTCAGTGAGAAAATCATCATATTCCTCATCAGACACCTCCTGCCTCTTCTTCTTGGTATCAATTGTAAGGGCACCACCCCTTTTCTTTAATCTAGATATCTGTTTATCTACCCAGGCCTGGGTTAGCTGGATCACCGCACTTGTCAGCTGATCCAAAGATATATCTTCCTATTGTGTAAGATCTGGGGTTGATATGGTGTCAATATACACCTTTTTGTCCTCATATTCATTAGACATGATTTTCCCATCATCCTTACATAGTTGTATTGGCACCAGGATGTAGTCAAAGGTTTTGATTTGATTCAAGGTGAGTCGTTGATATTTCCTTCTTCTCACCTCAGCTTCATCATCACAATCGGTCCAGAAGTTTTCTAGATGCTTTTGATGTATTGGTTTTCCTAGTATCTTCTGCATCCTACCATAAGGATCATATGATCTGGCTAGGAGAAATGGCTATAAATACATCAATTTTAACCCCCCAATGACATGCTTTATACTCTCTGAATCTGGGCACATGTACCAACCCATGGATACTGGAAATAAAACTGGAGGTATCTTCTTCTGTGCCTTTTAGGCTTCAACTATTGTGGATACCTCCCTGACAAATTCCATTAATATGACCCCATTAGTGGGGTATCTTGGCAACATAAGAGGTTGTCCTTCAAATCCCTCTATCCTGATGTACGGGAAAGTGGCAAACTGGATAAACCAGGCTCCATGTCGATAAACAATTTCTTGAGCTTCCATGCTTAGCCTTTTAGTCCTATCCTCCTCCATAATTCTGACAAGATGCATGGAAAATGCATCATTTACTAGTTTATAGTCTAAGAGGTATGCCTTCCTTTTCAATTGGGGATAATGATCCCATATGTGTGCATCATCAGCATCACCACCAGCCTTACCCACTATCTTCAAAGCATCAAAAGTTCCTTTATATGTACAAGAGTATAACACATATGAAGTCATGTAAAATAAACATGTTTGTCCTCCCAGGCTCCTCATTCCCTCATCCAATGCGTCACTGATGATCTTGGACCATAGTGGCCTGTTGTCTACATATAAGACCATCTAGATGATCCCAAACATCCAGTTCTTGAAATTTCCAGCATGAGGCCTGCCAATCACCCTATTCAATAGAGCAATCATATATTGGTACTCATCATCAAAACCAAACTTGTACAGATGCACGTGTAGTTTGGCTGAGGCAGCGTATGTACTACTCTTTGATCTCCATTGGTATATCCTCTTCCTTGCATTTTTCTTGTTATTGTTATACTTTGTTTCCAATTTGTGCAGGTCCACACTCACTACCTTCTTCCCAATTGGAAAATTGAAAGTGGTGGTAATGCCCTTGACTGAGAAGTCCGCATATATGCTCCCATGTTTCTCTACCTGTCTAGTTTCAGGGTTGTAATTCCTTGCGCACTCTACTACTAGCTCCGGAGCATCCATCGCATACAGAAAACCAGCTACATGCCACATACCTGAGACATACACTCCATCTAGAATGGGATTGTCCTTATCATGATCCAATCTTGTCAACCATACTGCTAGGTCTGTATCCCCTTTATGTGTATCACCAATAACTCCGTACTTGAACTGCACCCCCTCTAGCTGGACAAACATGGGCTTGAGGAACTCCACCTTAGACCTATTCCTTCTGAGATCTGCCATGGATTCCTTCAATAAACATGATATGTTTTACCCTACAATGTCCACATGGATTTCTACAACGTCATGTTCTTCTATCATGCACACTCTGTATATTATTCCTCACTTTATCATTATACGTATTATCACAAAGACAGACCACAGCAGAAACAAATACTCTACCTGAAAATATGGAAAATGACAATAGGAGGGTTTATAGTTATTTACCTGACAATTCTTTCTTCTTAGATTATATGACTGATTATGGAGAAGGGCTATAAACGTTTAAGATCACCCATTCCATTACATTGAAGGATCCAATCCATTGACAGGTAGCTATTTGAGGGTTTGACTTCGGAGCTCTGTAATTTCTTGATTCATCACAAGGTAAATGAAAATGACCTTGAAATTTTACCTTTAAAGTAGATCAATAGGACAGATTAGGGTAAAAATGCATTGTCCTAATCAAATCTGTTGATCATCTATAGGGAATCTGTAGTTGCTGCCAAGTGTTTAATTTGCATTTGTAATTGGCGGGAATTCATCTACTGCATTTAATTGTATTTAATGTCAAAAAAAGGGGGGGTGATCTTTGAAAGATTGGGGGATATTCAAATTATGACCCCCTGGATAAAATGACCCTCCCGCTTTCGAGCAAAATAAGTGAATGCAAAGGATCAGGTGATATGGTCAACGTTTGACCATGTGTATATCAGGTCATGAAACTAAGCTCAGGGGCTATTCAACAATATGACCCCACAAATAGAATGACTCCCTCAGAAAAGATCAGGGTGACATCATTATGTCGGTAACATTGTTTAATTATTATGTTTTAATGACGTCATCGTCATATTAAAGAATATGAGGGACATCAGATATATACCTCCCCGTAGATAGATGGAACGATGATGTCATCATCAGTGTGATTTCCTTCATTCATTGGACTTGGATGACATCATCTTCATATTGTCATAGGGTGATATTTGCGAAGAGGGTGATATTCGTAAGATCACCGATGTTAAAAATATGACCCCCTGTGAGGTAACTGAAGTCTTTTGGCAGGTAAATATTAGCCCCTACTTAAATTTGAAGTCCGTACATGGTGCACTGGGTGATTATCAGGCAATAATCCTATCTTAGGGTGATCTTATCTAATATGACTGATATTTGAAATATGACCCCCCTACGTGGGATATCAGGTTTGACCAAACTTTGACTCAACATAACTCTCTTCCCTTAGACAACTTTGGGGTGATCTAAAAGGCAAACTTGCTTGGAATTTTGTGTACTTTCCAACCATGACGTTAATAATGGGAAATACTAACATTGACAACTAACCTCAGTTATAGTGACAAAATCCACCCTCCTACAAGGTTACATGCATGACTGATTTTACCAAACTGCCCAAAGCAAAAAATAAACAAGCCAAAGCAGGAAGAAAAGTTGGGTCCCTATTTTGTCAAGGCAAAATGGGGCGTGTTGTGTAACCACACAACAACTCAACAAACACAAGAAGAAAAAGAACACACGCTTAGGGTCATACAACAAGCATTCATCATACAAAAAATCATACAAGCTAAAGAAGAATTGTTACAACATTCAATACTCATCAACGAACAAAATCGACATCCATCTAGGCATTGGAATCTTTGGAATCTAAATATGAGATTGACAACTAGTGACCCTTTGGGTCATAGGATTATCTTATTTATAGAGAAAACATTGACACAAACCAATCCGCAAGATTGGCCAACCAATCTCCACAATGTTTTGCTTCCATGCGAACATAATCACCCTAGGGTTATGACTCCACTCGACTGTATTTTACTGTGAGAGAGAGTGACTTGGAGGTCACCTTCAACAAGGAGAGGCTTCATGTGTTGTATCAAAGCTAACTCATCCACATTTGTGCTTGAGTCATGTTTTGAGGAGTACATATTTTGGTGAACTTGACATGAAGAGCAAAAGCCTTTTTTTGGTTAAGATTTCTCACTTTTTTATCAATTCTACCTTCCACCATTTTTGTTTTCATATTTATCCTCATTCTCATCATCACCATCATTTGTTCCATTTATTCTATGGTGTCTATGATACTCCCAAATATGACATAATCAAGAGAGAATCAAGGAATTGTTCCTTCAAAGGAACTAGAAATGCCATCTTTCGATAGTACGTGCCATATGAGTCTCTAGAACCTATAACAAACTACTTTGACTATGAAGACTCTGACTATGAAAAGATAGGAGATAATGTTCTTTCTCTCACATTAAACAACCCCACATGGGAACAAGGAACGATCATCCAACTAGCTTACTCTAGAGCACCTAGAAAGTTTGTACGATTAGAAATCTACCAGGTAGATCAACACTTGAAAAGTGACATAGAAACACACCTAGATAATGAGGTAACAAATAGAAAAGCACTTGCAAGAGGCTAGGTAGGTTCGAGAGGCCTTACATGTCGCTTGCCAAGAACAAAGAGAAAACACTTTAGGAGAACAAGTATTTGGAACAAATTCTAGATATCCACAAAGTAGTGAAACACAAAGAATAGGGACAACTACTCCTATAGATCTCATAGTGACATTGGTCTAATGAATTAGGACCCTAGGTAGAGGCACAACAACCTTCACAAGATAAGAGAATCAAGTTGAAAAAAAATTTGCACATGAGAATTGAACAAAACCAGGGGCATATCAAAACCCCCCTTATGTAAGCATCTATTCACACAATGGATGCAGTGATACTTTTCCAAGTGGAGCCCATCCAACACAGAACTATTAGGCCACTTACTCCACAATACTAGGATATCAAGCTTGAATCCAACAAAATCTACCAATAGGGTTGATACTTTCAACCTTGCAATCTAATAATGCATTCTTAGGGACTTATTTAGAATTTCTAAAGGAACCCTTAGACCACACAATCCGCAACATGATATTACCAAGACCTCTCCCAGACTTGCCAAAATTCAAAGGTGAAGGCGATCCCAATTTTCACATCTAGGCATATACCATAGCTATAAGAGAACTCCTCCCATGGGATGGAGTTGTGACGAGAATCTTCCCAAAGACACTTGAAGGGATTGCATTAGATTGGTACTATTACTTTTCCAAAGCCTCAATCCACTCCTTCCACTAACTCATATGCAAGTTTTCCATGGCTTTTGACATGAACAAACTCATTAAGACTGGAATACGTGAATTCCTAATGATGAAACAAGGCATGAATGATTCGGTAGCACATTTCATCACATGATAGAGGCAAGTTCTCTATTCATTGACAAGTGCCACGTATATGGACCATAGAGAACAATGTGACCTCTTCTTACACGCCCTTAATAGGGACACCTGAGAGGAAGTCTAAAAACTACCTTACACGTCTCATCAGGAAGCACTAGAGAGTGCGTTGTGAATCGATCAAGCCATCATTGATAGTGGGAAAAAAAATTATGGTCCAAATAGAAGTTTGACAACTTAAAAGAACAAAAACAAGGAATACACCCTTTCTAGGGATGAAATATATAGTCAACATCCAAACAAAAATGTCAACACTATTAAAAACCATGTAAACATTTAAGGACCTTACTAGAGATCACAAACAAAACATCTAGAGATGGATCGCACTCCCTATGAACCAATGGACATGAAATGAAGACTTTTTATGCTTTCAATAAATCCATTGCAAATTTCTCCAAAGAACAACATCAAAAGTTCATGGCCTTCCTCCAATCTCAAAAGAAAGATAAACCAATGCACAAACCTCAAAATGCTCTTGACCAAAAGACTTTAAGTCATGTGGACATAGACCAACCTCAAGAGGTGTACGTCATGCAAAGATCAGACCAAAAAACTCAAGTTGCCACTAAAACCACTTTCACAAATGATAAACCTACTCAAAAAATCACCTACCCACTGAAAAGACTTTCAAGAAGTCTTGGAAGTAGGACATCATGTTCAAAAAGAGAAAGGAATCTTGGCTTTCAATCTTGCATAATTATCATATGAAATTTCACCCCAAAAGGGAGGTTCTCCCCTTTACCTGCAAATTCAAGTCTAGGAGATTACTATTAAACGTGTCATCATAGATGAAGGAGATGGAGATAATCTTTTGCAACTTTCTCTCCTCCAAAGAATGGGTTATGATGAGACACATATTACACAAGAAACCTTGACTAGGCTCAAAGTGTATGATAATTAGAACATCCAAACCATTGGTGGAATTAGTTTACCAACCACTCTAGGCCCAGAGACACTTTTAACAAAGTTCCACGTGGTTGATGCTAAAACTATGTATAATATGATCTTGGGGAGAACCTAGGTTCATGGGATGAGGGAAATCACCTCAACCTTATTTCAAGAAATCCACTTTGGTCATGAGGGATAGGATTACATTATCAAATTTGATCTAGATCCCTTCAGTGTTTATAGAATGGAACAAGAGAAAAAGGGAAAAAAGACTAAAACCAAAGAAGAAATTATCAACCAAGGAGAGACATCTCAAGAAATTGTGAAATTTATCAAAACTTCATCCAACAAATGAAGTATGAGAAAACAATTCCCTTTTGACCCATGATCGACAAAGTCATATGCTCCTTTTAGTGTGGTAGTCATTCCTTGCAACCAAGAATTCAACATCAATACAATTAGAGACCCTAAATGTCTTCAAATTCACATAATTGAGATCATTGAGGGAGAATCAGAAGAACCAAAATCAATTTACGAACAAGGAGAAACTTCTATGACTTCAAACATAGGTAGCCTATGGAATCTTCATTTCAACGGAGCAAGCTGCAAAACTAGAGTAGGAGTCAGAATAGTTCTTACCTCACCACCAGGAAATATACTATCTTTCACTTTTAGGATAGACTTCTTTTGCACCTACAACATCACAAAGTATGAAGCTTTATCTTTGGGGATAATGCTAGCCATTAAGCTAGGAATTAAAAACATTGCAATCTTCAGAGACTCCTAACTTATAATCAACCAAGTTTTGGAGAATTATGAAACAAAATCAAAACGGTTATGACCATATAAAGATGCCATCAAAAAATTAATCTAATTCTTTGATTATTTCTCAATGAGGGCTATACCTAGGGAAGAAATCATATAGTAGATTCAATGGCTACCTCAGCTACTATGTTCACGCCTCATGCTTGATTATAGAATTTGAATTTCATCATAATAGTCCATGGAGGTCCATTGTTAGATAATGATGACTTACCAAACATCTAACCTATGTGGAAAATAAGATGTAAATACCAACCAAAGATTACATTAAAAATGGCAAAGCCATTTTAGAATACCTACATGCATATGATGATCTCCCAAGAGTCTATCACAAAAAGGGATATATGCTCCTTCCTCATCTGGATGATTATTTTGGAGGTGGGTCAGAAATATTGCAAGTAGATAAAAATTCAAAATTACCACTAGCTCCTCAAAAATTTGAAGGACACCCCTCGCTAACTGGAAATACCATTGATCGCAACATAGGAACCCTTGAAAAACCAAGGATGTTGAAACTGGGGATAGATTTAAATGACGAATAATTAGAAGAGTACACATAATTCCTCATTGCATTCTTTGATGTTTTCGCTTGGACATATGTAGACATGCCTGACTTAGATCCAAAAACCATAGTGAACAACCTAGTAACGAAACCAGACATAAAACCAATCAAACAAAAGATGAGACCCATAAAACCCCAAGTTGCAGAAATGGTAAAAGACGAGTTGAAGGTTTTTATATGTGGGACTCATTAAACCAATGGACTATTCGGATTGGGTGTTAAACATTGTCCCAGTTTTAAAGAAGAATGACAAAATCTGAATATGTCTCGATTTTAGAGACATTAATCAAGCCTACCCTAGAGATGACTCCCCTTTGCTATCCATAGATCAAATTGTAGATGCCACTGCAGGATATGAACTATTTTTCCTTATGGATGGATTTCTCAAGCTAAAACTAGATAAAGACTGCAAAGGCTGACCAAAACAAAATAACATTTACTAACCCTTGGGGAATCTTTTGTTACATAGTAGTGCCATTTGGTTTGAAAAATGTAGGGGCCACTTATCAAAGGGCCATGAATCACATTTTCCATGATATCATCCATAAAATAGTACAAAATTACATAGATGATCTGCTAGCCAAATATAAACAATGATCAACACACATCAAAGACATTCTAAAGATTTTCACCTGATTTCATGAGTAAAAGGTAAGGCTAAATCTAGAAAAGTGCATTTTTGGGGTGACAACATGAAATTTACTGGGTTCCATAGTTTCATGAAGGGGAATTGATGTAGACCCCACCAAAGTAAAAGTAGTATTATTCGGATGCCACTCCACCAACAAGTGAAACCATAGTGAAGAATTTCTTGGGACAATTGGGTGTGATATGACGTTTTATACCAGACGCAAGTTTCAAAATCTACCCCATCAATTAACTATTAAAGGAACAATCCAAGATAACCTAGATGATAGATTGTCATAATGCCTTTGATCAAGTGAAAAATTTCCTCTTAACTCCACCAATACTTATACCACCTAGACACGATAACCCTTTTATCCTCTACTTTAGAGCTACAGAAATCATGATAGCCTGTATGCTAGCATAAGAAGATGATAATGGAAGAGAAAGTGTGATATAGTTTATCAGTCGAATGTTATTAGAATATGAGAAAAAATACTCTCAGGATGAAAAAGAATGTTTGGCTATAGTGTTTGCTACGAGGAGACTGTGCCATTACATGTTGAATCAAGAAACGAAAGTCATCATATGGTCAGAACAACTAAGAACATTCTTAAATCAACCTATGTTGTCTAGAAGAGCAGGATGGTTCTGAACATTGTTGAGTGAATTTAACTTATGTCAACCAAAAATCTATCAAAGGGAAAATAATATTTGATTGGTTGGTAGATAATCCAGTTCCCCAAGAGGAACCAATAAATGAAGACCTCCCAAATGAGGAAATATGTGCAATTGAACCTAAAAATATACCTCTTCATACTGGTACAGAGATATTGTCAATTACTTGGAAAACAAAGCTTATCCCAAAAAATGATCCCTGGGAAAGAGACGTTTATGTGTTCTTGCTATGAGGTATGTCCTAATAGGTGATGTTTTATACCAAAGGGAATTAGATGGAGTCCTACTTCATTGCGTAGACAAAGAAGAAGCACACAAAATTTTGGAAGAATGCCATAGTGGAATCTATGGAGGACACTTTGGTGGTCATGCTATTGCAAGGAAAATACATCGAATAGGTTACTTTTGGCCTTGCTTGGAAGAATATGCAGTTAAATTCCTCAAAAGATGCTTGAAATGTTAGATCTATGCACATGTTCATCATAAAATGACAAGAGACTTACAACCAATAGTCACTCCTTGGCTTTTTTCCACATGGGGACTTGATTTAGTTAGAAAAATCTCCCCACCTTCGACAGATGGGCATATGTATACAACAACAGAGTACTTCACCAAATGGGTGGAATTAATGCCCTTAACTACGGTATCAACAACAATAATCACTAAATTCATTTTGAATCAGATCATATGTAGGTTTGGAATCCCTCAAGCGATAGTGATAGATAATGCCTCATCATTTAAGAATCCACAAGTTCAAGAGTTATGTGAAAGATTCCACATCAATCATAACTTGGCATCAGTATACTATCCTCAAGGGAATGGACAAGTAGAAGCAACCAATAAGATGCTAAAATTAAATTTGGTAAAAATCGTGAAGGATTCTAAAAGGGATTGGCAATTACAACTATACCCCACTCTTTGGGCTTATAGGACTAACATACGTACACCTATTGGGACAACACCATATTCCTTCACTTTTGGATCAGAAGTAGTCTTGCCCTTAGAGGTTGAATTACCAAGTCTAAGGATATCTTTGCAACTTAGATTGTTAGATAATGAAGAATATCGTGCAGTTAGACTAGTCGCACTAGAAATGATGGATGAAAGAAGATAAAGAGTTGTTCAGAGACATGACTCCTATCTTGTGTGAATCAAGAAGCAGTACAATAAGAAAGTTGTTCCTAGGCCCTTCCAAGTTGGGGACTTGGTGTTTAGAATTGACAACCTAATTGATAAAAGGGCCAGAGAAGACGTAAATTCAGGCTGAATTGGATAGGCCCATACATGATCAAGGAAGATGTTAGAAACAATGCATATCTTTTGTGCACTATGGAAGGTGAAGAATTTGGTGAGATGGTTAATGCCTTCCACCTCAAGAAATATTATGTCTAAAAAATCATAAAAATAGAAAAACTAAAAAAAAACCAAATAATCCAAAAAAGTAAAAAAAAAAAACATATAAAATCATGAAAATTCATTTTTTTTTTGCATTCTTCATTCTATTCCACCATGCATTTTGTGAGTGACATGCTTTTGTTTGATTTTTTTCTTAGTAAGGAGTCTAATGTTGGTTAGATATAATTTTCCCCTTTGAGTCTTTGAGATCCTTTATAATAATGTTTACTGCTTATCACTACTCCCCTATTTACATTTCCCAATGATTCTAAATAAAGCCTAGCTCTTAGCTTCACACTGATCCTAGTCTTAATGACTCATGATGTCAATTCTAAGCAAAGTTAGTCTTCAAACCTACAATACTCAATAGAATCTTGCAAGTAGAACTTCCCCATTCCTCCTTAGTAGAAAGGAAGTTCGACTGGATAGTGAAAACGTTTAGTGGCACTCAGCTCCTTACCTTTCCTATCCAAAAATGCGAGGGGGGTCATAACTCTACAAGAAGCAATAAAAAAATAGTGAATAAAAAATGAGAGATAAAAAAAGAGTGTGAGAAGTCATAGGAAAGAATCATTAGGATAGTAGAATACCAAAGCATCAGAAATCAAAAAGCACCAAAAATACCAAGCAAAAGCGAAAGATTCAAGTGAGGCATTGTAAAAAAGTAGAAAAATACAAAAAAAGAGATACAAAAAAAGAGTGCAAAGGAAAAGATTGCTAATGTCCATACTCTTGAGTGGAGATAAATCTAAGCTCGAAGCTACAAGAGTGACATTTATAAAAGAAAATAAAAAAAGAAAGGTACAAAGCACACACATGCACTAGTTGAGCAAAACCAAGAATTTAACTATCTTTAGGGCCATTTTCCACTATGGAGCCTTTCCTTTACCCCAGGTCTATATTGTTGGCCATATCCAATCTAAGTCTAGAAGGTGCAAATAAAATTTGTTACTTGTCTAACTTGAAAGCTTGCCAAATTGTTTTCTCTAGATAAGGATCAATGTTTATCCTTTTGTGAAGCCAAAATCATAAGCATTCCATCTCCTCCTCATTCCCACTTGAGTCCCTAATCCCATCCCAAAGGTCAATAGGTCTCCTTAGACTAAGTTAACTCGTAATCCCCTAGGTCCAAAATCTTATTTAAGAGCAGTCACATTGTTTGTTCCACATGCATACATACCAAAAATTGAGAAAAATCAAAAGCAATAATTTCATGTCATAGCTCATGGCATCACATAAAAATAGAAATATGTTACATTCATAATTGTATATGTCCTTTCATCCATGCATATCATACATCATATATTCCAAAAAAAGACCAAAAGCATTGCATTATCATTGTTTTGTTAATAACCAAAAAAACTTAGACATTCCAAGTGCACAAAAGATAGAAAATGGGGGCATATAACATTAAACTTAAGCCAAATCACATAAGTGTGAGTTCATGAACAAAGGTGCACTCAAGCATGCAAGTCTCCCCATGCAAGGGGAAAAGTAGAAATCTGAGACTCTCTAGAACCTCAAGGATGATTCTGACCAACTAAACCTTTAGGGCTCTGGCTCCTAGACCTCCTACGATTGCTGGTGGCCTCAGAACCTCTATGGGTCCTATGGGAATGAGAAGGAACCATGCTAAGATCAAATGAAGGACCATCCGTATCGGTCCATGAAGCCTAAATACGAACCCCAAGGGTAGCCATCTCTCTGTAGTGTAGAAAATTGATACCTCATACAATTTTACACTAGATGTGGCACCCGTTGTGGCTTGTATATTCACCTTTGTTTACAATATGCAATTCCCACTACTTTCATTAGAAATAAGGCTTAATCCTTTGTCATCTAAAATTTGGATAGCCCAAATCACTAGGAGTAGGGTGCCTAGTGCTTGGGTCCTAGAAATTTGACCCCAACAACTTATATTTGAATGTTGGCCTTATGACTTAAGTGATGCACCTTGCCGACCTCAACTCAATTGGGCCCATCGAAAAGTAATTGAGATTCATTTATAAACTAGTCTCTCTCACTCATTTACACCTAATGATTTCACTAATGACTCTTCATGATATTTTCTCTCTAACAAGGATTCTATCTCTTTATCTACAAGATCTCTACTTTTGCATATTATTACCATGTCCACTAACCCTTGCAGGTCTGTGAGGAATATTCTCCTTTCTACACCATCTCCTTGTGGATGATCCATGTTATGACACACATCCATCTAGGGTTTCATGGTAACTCTATTTCATTTCATTTGATTACAACATTCCTTATCATATGTTTTATCTCTGCTCACTAAGAGCACGCACTCTCTATCACTCTTATCATTGTTGTTGTGGAGGTGGGAACACCAACACAAGGTTTGACTAAGGCAAGCCTCTATACATCACAACCATTTTCCCTCTTTTATGTGTGCAGATCACATCAGAGATTTCCAACATGAAATAGTGATAGGAAGACGGAAGGTCATGGAATACAGATCACCAATTCAAAGTTCGATGTAAAACTCTAGGACCAGGGCACCCAACACCCTATTCCTCCAGATTTGGTCCATGCTTCTGGTAGTGATCCCCGACAGGTCTTCTCTACTGATTTCAAGTCTTGCTTTCTGGGTTTTTAGCTCTGTCAGGTCTGTACCTTTTGTTTTAGTCTATTTCATCATAAAAACCTAGATCTAGCCTAATTGCCTCAATCTTCTTGATTACAACAAAGGGACATAGCTCTCACTAACCCAGCAAGGCTCTTCTTGAGGAACAACATCCTTGCTTGAAGCCATTGGTGACTTGTGTCCTAATGTTAGATAGGAAAGACTGATCTAATTAGTGTATAATTTACTAGAGATCTCTTTTTCTATGTAACATTTTGGTGAACCTGACGTATCCTACACTTGCACTTACTGATTTCATTTCTTAGATCTGTAGCTATGTTTAGTGATTAAGCATATCTTCTTTTATCTCATGCACTTAGTTTAGAAAAAAAAAACAATTATACATCCTTATTGTTGTGGTTACCAAAATCCTAAACATTTTGGTAAACTCGGCATATTTTACATTCATGCAATTCTCTTTGTTGTGTTTGATCAACTGATAAACTGATTAGACACTTCTATTGAATATATTATTTTATGTGTTTACAAAATAAAACATTTGAACATGTCAAACAAAAACAATGAAAACCTAAATATGCTCTCTTTCCTTCTTCAGGTCTCCTAAAATTTTGCCTACATGTGAGGATATTTTGGTGCAAGAGGATGAAATCATTGACATATTCATCAACATTGCTTTACATTCTCTTCATTTGGATGATCTCTCTTCTAGAGATGAGGCATTAGTAGATGTTGAGCATATCACTTCTACTTCTAAAACATCTTCTATAGTCCATGATGATTCCATTGATCTTCATCCTTTGGTTGCATGTTCAAGTACCTTGGATACCACTAAGGATGTGAAACGCTCTCTTATTCCTCCTTTGGTTGCATGTTGAAGTACCTTGGATATCACTAAGGATGTGAAGATCTCTCTTCTCCCTCCTTTGGTTGCATGTTCAAGTCCCTTGGATATCACTAAGGATGTGGACACCTCTTTATCTTTTCTTCCTCCTTTGGTTGCATGTTCAAGACCCTTGGACACCACTAAGGGTACAATCATCAACAATTTGCTTAACATCACATTTCTTTCTCTTCATTCCATTGCCCTTCCTTATGGAAATGTGGCATTAGTGGATGAAAAGTCAAAACTAATTAACACAATTTATATTTCCAATTCTCAAAAAGAACCTGCAAAATCTAAAATTGTTGTGCATCTTCAATCTAACCCTATGATTTCTATTTGAGGTGTCCCAAACCCTCCTCGACCGCCTAGATATATTCTCAACTATGGGAAGCAACTCACTTAAAACAACCAACTTGTTTAAAATGTGTTGCAACAACTTAGTTACCATGTGGTTGCTCACACATACAATACTCACAACAACAAATAAAGTAAACAAAAAACATTTGTTCCTACTTCTCTTCTATCTTCTCGACCTTTTCTTCCTTTAGCTCCTTGTCTTTCTCAACATGCTAATAGAGAATATGATCTTTTCAAGTAGCTTTGTGCCACTCTGGCTTAGATCTCACTCTGCGACTTAATACAAACCTCACCTACGTACCACGGGATGCTCCAAGAGGCTCTACAAAAGGTAGTCGTCACACCTTCTATTAGACTAAATGACATAGCAGTCCTATTAGATTGTATGCATGAGATGAGTTAGGATATTGTCTTTTAACAACACGACTTACCTCCTCTTAAAGTTTAACAACATGATTCTCTTATGATTTTGGTCATCATTAATAAAAATGGAATAAAGCATACTCTAATCGATAATGGATTAGGTATTAATGTTTGTAGCATAGAACTTTTGCACAAAATCAGTTTAGATACATCTCTCATAAAACCTGATTCTCTTTCTATTCGTAGCTTTGATAATTTTAGTAGATAGTCACTAGGGACAATTACACTACCAGTTGAGGTTGGAGCTAAAACCTTGCCTACTCTTATCCATGTCATGTCTGATTCTCTTTCATATAATCTCTTCTTGGTAGATCATGGATCCATGCCATGGGGGTAGTCCTGTTTGATCTTCATCGTAAATTGCAGTTCATCTATAACAACAAACTCTATATAGTTGAGGCTGATATAAATCCAAAATGTTTCTTGCAAGAAAGAGCCAGCTATCAACCCCCCGTTTTAATATCTCTCAATAACTTAATTCCTTCTTCAACAAAAGTTGACCCAGTATTATCTTTTGTTAACAATAGTGATGATAAGAATAGCAACTTTGCCTTCGAGTGCATTTTTCAGTGACGATTGGGGTTCATTAGATTTTATAGCCTCCTTTATGGGAGAGTATAAAATCTCACAATCTAAACCTGAGATCTCAAAGGTGGATTTAGTTTACTCTACACAATCTATTCCTTCTTCTAAACTCATCACTCTAATCTCTTCTACTTCAACAAATTCTCAAACACTTTACTCACATTCTACTCATGATGATGTACCTTCTTCTTCTAATGCATGTCTTGGTGATGATTGGGGCTCTTTAGATTTCAATCCACATGGGCCTCTTGAAGATACAATTGACCCTCCTCACCCTGACATCTCAACACCCAACAATGATCCACATCCTTGCAAAAGAATCAACCCTCCCCCTCCTATCAATTTTGCTACTTCTTCTTCAACACATGATCACGCTTCTCATTTCAATAAAGCTCATAATGTGGCCTTTCCTCCTCTACCTAATTTGGAGACATATTATGGACCTGGATTCAAGACTCTTTCTAAACATGGATATAATGGAAATAGTTTAGGGTGCATGGAACAAGGAGTTAAGGTTCCTGTGAAACTAACACTGCACTTTTTTAAAGTAGGTTTAGGTTTCTGACCTTCTCCTATGTCTACATCCCCTTTGCCATTGTCGAATGTCTCTATGGCTCCTTATTTTCAGAAATCAAACATCTCTCCACAACACAAAGGGTTACTTCCTACTCCACCCACTTCTTCTCTTCTATCTCAACAAGAGTGTATTTTTCCAAGTCTACTCAAGGACCACTTGATCATTCTTCCTCCTCCAACAAGCAAAAAGTTTCAACAATACAGTCAATCAACACTCCATTCTATGCATATCATAGAGTGCTTGGCCATTCCACTAGCGAATGTTGAGCCTTGCATGACAAAATTCAACACCTTCATGACACATGTGCTTACACTTCCCTCTCTGCTGTAGCACCATTTCTTTCTTCAAATAACATTATTCTCCCTACATCATCATGATTGAGTCCCCTTTTTTATTGTAGCGTGCACCTCTATCATCACATTGCAACAGACTCTACCATTTTTCATTTAGCAACATTATTATCTTCTCCATGGTTGTTCCCACCCATACTCTAGGGGGCAGGGGGACAACTTGTTCAAGGGGTAGGCATTCTATTTAAGGATCTCCCCTCCTCTTATACTTCCCCTCTTCTTTACCTTAAAACATTTGCATATTATACATGCAAACATTTTAAGGGAGGGCATATGTTCCCTATTCACATGTACATCCATACAATTACCCTTACTCATTCATTCCTCTTGAGCTTTAGCCTATTGATGTGCCCCCTTAAGGCATGGTTATCAATACACTCTTTGAGTCATTGTTTATTTTTTGCTCCCTAAAGCTCTACGCTCCCTGAGGCATTGGTAGTATACTGTAACCTAGCATAATGTAGCTTGCGGTCCTGTGATCTGTATAGTCTATTGGCCACCTAGCATAACACAACCTACTAGCCTGTGTGCTTCATACGACCTAAACGCATGGCCACCTAGCATAACACAGCTTACTAGCCCATGATCCATGAAGAGATCTTGGTTTACATGACCCCTAGCGACAAAGCAAGCTAGTGCAAGAGTCATGTACTCTCCTTCATTCATATTGCTTCCACATCTATTTGTATGTATTCTCTCCTTGAAGCAATCGATCGATTCATTACTTTCTTCTATCTCCTTTATAGAATTCATCTATTTTTGGTTTTCTTTTATACTTTGGGGATGATGCAAGGTATTAAGACATCCTTTCAACCTATGTCTCCCTACTTTGCTAACTCAAGGTTCCTTTTGTAAGGAAGCTAAGGTAGCAGAACAACTTCTTACACTAATCTTGAGAGGAGGATAATGCAAAACTTTACAGATCTTTAATAGTTACAGAAACTTAAATATAAATAAACATAAATATCATGCACACCATAACATAGTGATTTACATGGGGAAAACCCTTTCAAGAGAAAAAACCTACACTCCAAAAGCTGCCTAATATATTATTCAGAAATCACAAAGATTACAATATACTTGCAGAGAAAGCTTCTCACAGGAGTATCACCAATAAAGATCCAAAGACAACATGACCGCTATCAGACTCATAGAATACATCACGATACCACAGCCGTAATTCAATGCCCTCATAAAATAGGGTTACCTTCTAGGGTAAGACAAGCCAACAAAATATCTGCCATCAGATCTAAAATCTAATAATGAATGGTCTAGATTTACAATATATCATTAATTTAATGTATGTTGGCCATTTAGTAGTTTTTTGTTAACAAAAATGTTAGCACACATCCCACTCCACCCCATGCTCCCATTGTATATTACACCTATCGGTGTAACTAGGAAATATATATAAATACATATATCCTATCAACAATAAACCTTATATAATTGCAAGGTTGAGAAAAATTTTCCCAACAAATCTCCCACTTGTTGAACACCTTGCAAGAGCAACGAAAGGGAGTAAACATTGTCTCTTAATTGCTAGGGGCTAAAAGGCCCATAGTCTCTGAACACCATCTAAACTTTTTTGTGTTCACGGGCTTAGTTAAAGAATTAGAAACATTCATCAAAGTCTCTACCTTGACTAGCTTCACCCTGCAATCTTCAACCATATCTCTAACAAAATGATACTGTACATCAATGTGCTAGGTCCCGACATGAAATATTGGGTTCTTAGCTAGATAGATTACACTATGACTGTTGCAAAAAATTGTCACTGCACCTTGTTTTATTCCAATATTTGAACATAGTCTCTTAAGCCAAATGGATACTTTGCAAGAATAAGTAGCTACCATATACTTAGCTTCAATAGTGTACAAAGAAACCACAACCTGTCACTTACTCATCCAACTAATTGCACCACCAAATAAAGTAAACACATAAGCATTGGTGAATTGTCTATTATCAATATCACCTACCCAGTCTAAATCCACATAACCATGAATATCAAGGGAAATATCATCTTCATTCAAATTACTATGATAATGCAAGGAATACTCTTAGGTACCACCCAAATATCTAAAGACTCTTTTAACTGCATCCTAATGAACTCTACCTAGATTAGACATATATCTAGAAATAACTCCCACTGCTTGGGCAATGTATGGTCTAGTACAAAGCATAGCATACATCAAACTTCTAATTGCACTCTTCTCATCTCTTCCATCTCTGATGGAGATGTTGGACAATCTGAAATAGATAACTTTGTTCCAACTAAAAAGGGAACACACAATGGTCTATAGTCCCACATGTTAAACCTCTATAAAGTTGAATTGACATACTTACTTTGCCCAAGCCATAACTTTCTATTCACTCTATCTCTTCTAATTTCCATCCCAAGAATGTGTCTAGCTACACCAAGGTCTTTCATTTCAAATTTAGCAGCAAGTTGAGATTTTAGTTATGAAATCATACCTATCCCTTTACCAATAAATAACATATTATCAACATATAATGAAATAAACAATAAAAGATCACCATTAGTTTTATAATAAACATAATGATCTAATTTAGAATGCTCAAATCCTAAACTCAACACATATGTATCAACTTTCTGGTACCACATCCTAGGACTCTATTTTAGGCCATACAAAGATTTCTTCAATTTGCAAACCAAATTACCTTTACCTTTCACCATGTAGTCCTCTGGCTGTGTCATATAAATATCCTCCTCCAAGTCACCATGAAGGAAAATAGTTTTCACATCCATTTTCTCAACCTCTAAATCATAAGCAACAACAGTAGAAAGAAAAAATCTAATGGATGCCATTTTTACAACAAGAGAAAATATCTCACCATAATCAACACCCTCAACTTGAGAGTAACCTTTTGCAACCAACCTCGCTTTGTAATTCTCAATACCTCCATCTGAACCAATCTTTTTCTTGAACACCCATTTGCAACCAATATGTTTTCATCCTTCAAACAATGGTAAAAGATCCCATGTATCATTATTTTTCAAAGATGTCATTTCTTCATCCATAACAATCTTCCAGGATTCTACATCATTCATACCTAATGCCTCTTCTACAAATCTAGGTTCATCCATGTTAGTATTCAAAGAAAAAATACATCTCCAATCATCAAGTGAATATCTTTCAAGTGGTTGTCTATGCCTTGTAGACCTACGAACAAGCTGAGTTGGAGATTCTTCCTCCTCTTCTGAAGATTCAGAGCTAGCTAAGCTCTCCTCAACTTCTTGTCTATCCATGGGCCTTGATTCAACTTTCTCAGGTGCATAAGGAAATTGAATCACATATTCCTATTTACTATGTTCTAGTTGCAATGTAACAGAAGAAGGCTTATTTTCTCTAAAAATAACACTTCTACTATATATTAGCTTCTATGCAACAGGATCCCAAAGCTTGTATACTTTCACACTATAACTATATCTGATGAAGATACATTTCACAACCTTGTTCTCCAACTTTGTTCACTTCTCCTTTGGCACATGTGCATAAGACTTGCAACTCAAAACTCTAAGATGTCTTAATGAAGGCTTGTGACCTGACCATGCCTCTATAGACATTTTATCAATAAGAGTTGATGTAGGAGACCTGTTAATTAGGTAACAGGCAGTGGCAATAGCTTCATCCCAAAACCTTTATTCTAGACTAGCACCACTCAACATACTCCTAGCCTTCTCCATCAGTGTCCTGTTCATTCTTTCTACAACTCTATTTTGTTGTGGAGAATATGGAGTTGTATTTTGTCTATGAATACCATAATATTTACAAAATCTATTAAAATCATTAGAACAAAATTCACCACCATTATTAGTCCTCAAACATTTTATTTTCTTTCTAGTCTGCAACTCAACCATTGCTTTAAATTCTTTAAATCAACTACAAACTTCAGATTTACTCTTTAAAAAGTATACCCATGTCCTTCTACTATAGTCATTAATAAATAAAACATACTATGTGGATTTTCCAATTGAAGGAACATCTACAGGACTAAACACATCAGAATGAATAAGATCCAATACACCACAAGATTTATGAGAACTCAAGTAAAACTAAATGTAGTTTTGTTTTCCATAAATTCAATGCTCACAAAAATCAAACTCAAGATTACAATAAGACAACCCTTCAACAAGGTTTTTATTTTTCAAGGTCCTTAGACCTTTTTCTCCAATGTGGCCAAGTCTCTGGTGCCATAACATAGTTTTCTCTGTAGGTAACTTTGATTTAGAAGAAAGAACACCCTTGGGTACCTAAAAGCCATCACCATCTGCTGAAGATGAAACCCTCACCTCTTCCATAGACTTTCTTTTCATAGAAGTACTAATGTACTCAAAAGTGCATGCATCAAGATTATATAATGTGCCATATTTGACACCTCTAGAAATCACCATAGCACCTCTAACCATCTTGCATCCTACATCAGAAAATACTACTTGCACACCTACATCTATTAGTTTTCTCATAGATAACAAATTCCGTGCTAATCCAAGGATATGCAACACACTATTAATCCTTTTTATTCTACCATTAGGAAACCTGATTCTAACTTTACCATGACCAACAATATTTAAATAAGAATAATCACTCAGGTACACCTTACCTCCATCAATTTCTTCATATTCAGAAAACCAATCTATATTAAAGGTCATATGGAAAGATGCACCTGAGTCAATCAACCATGCATCATTACCTGTGTGAGTTGCCAAAGATGCAATGAATGCATCACCATCTTCCTTCTTAGACTCAGAATCAGAATCAAATCTCTTCTTTTTCTTCTTATTTTCTTCTTTGCATTCCTTATGAATATGTCCAGGCCTATCGCTATATGCACCAATATAAATTTTATTGAAAAAGGTTAGAAACTATTATGAAACCCTAAAATTTATATAAAATGCAACATAACGATAAGATATAACTATATAAACAGAATAAATGTTACCAAACATGTTTGAAATGTGGTTGGTCTTATGTCAGCATAACTCCAAAGTGATTCTTGAGAAATAATGTGTGTTTAATCAGTAATTGGGAATAAAGGTAGGTTTTTATAATATTTGGGGTAAAACGATTTGGTAATAAGGGTAGTTGAACGATAATAGTTAGGTAAAAGGCAGTTGAACAAATTTTTAATTTTTATGAATAGGTTTAGGTAAATAATAAATTCAATTTATTATTTATGGGAGGGGATGTAAGAAGGAAGATTTAATTAATTAATTAAAATTAATTAAATCTTATGTGAAGGGTAAGGATTAATACTTAGGATAGTTAACCTAATGAATTTAGGATAATTAGGGATAATCAGGGATAATTAGGGATTTGGTCAATTTTAGATGTCTACATTTTGCCCCTCTTTGAGATGATGTTGTGAGGTAATGTTGTTTCAAAGAAGATTAAAACATAGGTTGGGAAGATAAAAGATTGTGTATAATGGGTTGGATTGGATTGGATGGGGTTTATAAAAATGAAGGATTGATAGATGATGCCCCCTCAAGAGATATGCAGGGACAAAGGAGATGGATATACTTTTGAAAAAGGAAATGAAGGGAGGGTGGTAGAGTTATGCTGATTCAGTTTGAGCAACTTGATGTTTGATATAGCATCGGACATTATGCTCCAAGGTATAAAGACCAAGGTGACGATGTGTCAAATGCGTAAAGGACTGGAAGTCACTAGAAAACATATGCCTAAGCCACCATGATATGAAAGACCATGATGACAAAGTGGCAAGTATGTTTGAAGGACTAATACAAATGCAAGACAACAATGATATGACACACACAAATAAGACAAGCATGCCCAAATGATTCAAAAACAAACAAGCTGATTGCCCTTGTCAAGATGAAAACTGATGATCAATTGGATTGATTGATTGGGTTGGATAGTGTTGTCATTGTGGGGAATGATATATCCCTAGAGAAACACAAGGATGTGGGAACGATACATCACATTGATGGTGATGATGATTGATTGATCGATCATGATTATATCAAGGCTAGGATCAAGATCATGGATGTGATTGGATAATTTGGCTAGATTGGTATGGATTAAGGATAAATTGCATTTAGATTTATTGTTTGGATTCTTGGGAATATTTTGTTTTGTTTTGGATGTTTAGCATTGGATTGCTTGGATATCCTTTGGATAGATACCAAGAAGAAGGGAAAGCCAAGACAATAAGGCAAGGATGAAGATAGGATGCAAGGATGAGCAATAATGGATGAGATGGATAAAAGGATTGGTGATAAGATAAAGGTAGGATTGGATGGATGGATAAGAGGATGGGTGATAGGATGGAAAATAGGATTAAGGTAGGAGTACGGATGGATACAAGGATTTGCGATAGAAGGATAATGGATGGGAGATATTGGATAGATGGATGGAGGGAGCTTAGGATGTGATCTCCAAGGACTACGCTGCATAGGAATAACATGCCCCCACTCTAGATATTATGCCTTAGGATTTGGCGAGGTGATGCTTATTAGGATGCATGATGGGGATAATGCTTTGAAGGGATGAATGGACTTAGTATTAGATGGATGTATGGAGGATATTCTTAGAAATGGATGGGTGGAAATTGGAATATGATAAGAGTTGTCAAAAGCATTTTTCAATATTTTACCCCTACCCTCATCTAGATCAAAAGGAGGAAGGGAATATGGATGGTGCAATGAGGAAGGTATGATAGATATGATGGGTAAGGATGGCAAGATGTGATGGAAAATGATAGGATAGGATATGAGATGGGATAGATAGGATGGGATAGATGAGACAACATGCCCCCAAGTGTAAATCACATAGATAATCGCCTACGCATGACGCCTATCTACTAGGTTTTCATCATGGTACTTATCCAAGGTGCCATAAAAATGGTTTTCACCATTGGACGAAGGATTTATCTTTACTCTTTTGATATATACATATATACATATACATATACATATATATATATATATTATTTTCTTTGTTTTCTTTTGGTAGGGGATAGTTGGATGGAATAGGTAGGGACTTAAGATTTTGTTCATGATGGATAGAAGTCACTCATAGACCATTTCAAGTGGTATTGTGCTCATGGATGTTGGTAGAGGATTGCATGAGAGGGAAATAGAGTAAGGAGATAGTTTATGATGGATGGATAGTGGATTATGATGGGGATTAGGATGGAAGGATAGTGAATTAGGATGTAGATAAAGAGATAGATAGAAGGTGTAATGCCTACCCATGAAAAATATCAATAAATGACAATAAATAATTAATTTAGTAAGAAATAATGAAATAAATATGATGACAGGAGGAAATTCATTGAAATCAAACTTAACAAACTTCCTATTAAACGAAAGTTTTATTTTATTCATCATAAAGGAAAATTTAAGATATAACATGTTTCTTATACAATTATACACATTTACAATAAATGTCTTATGATCATCCTTTCACAAGGTGGGAAATACTTTCTTAGCTCCAGTATCCTGCATGGTTATCAGACCAGAATCTGTACACTAAATGTAAACATTAGTTCTGCATAGTCATTAAATACACAAAAGAGATATCAATTTGCACAAGAAAATGAGACTAAGGCCCTAAGGGGCTGACCTAATTTCTTGGGGGCTCTTGATGGCCTTTCTACGTACATGTAGCACAGAGACTTCGTAGTTTGGGACTTGAACTTACAACCACAAGATGGTTCCATTATGCATTAGAAACTTTATAATCTCACAACATAAACAACATCCAACCAATAACATTCCAATACAAAAAGTTATAGATTATAACACAAGCCATTACAATAAGTACATCATTTCAGAAAACAAGTGTTAATAAACAATATGATAGTTATCTATCTTTATTAAAAGTCTAAATAATCTTCTTCTAAGATGTAATTTTAGTCTTCTTTTCTACAAGATTAAATTAATCCAATTCAAATAATTCTCACATAAATCCCACAAGTTCCTTGATGATCCAGTTCACATTAATAAAGGTCCCTAAGTTTACCTCTTTTGTTATAGGGCTTTAATCGTAACACCATCACATTGTCCATTCATACTAGAGATTCAAGATCATATAATAGAGACAAACAAGCTATTAAATTGGCTTCCAAAACATGTAAAGCTATTCAATCAAAGCAATAATGTTCCAAGATACATAATTCCTATCAATGTAATTCATAAACTAAATAATCACTATAACAATTCCATCATCATCATACATAGAGGAAACAACAAAGTCTCTTTAAGTTTTCTAATATAACAAATAACCTAGTTAATCTAGTTCTAATTTTATATTATACCCTAGATCACATTCATCTATGTTTTTTATTAGACCACATTGTTATAAATAGAATATCAAAACTCACATAAAGTTCTTTCCTAGTAACGTTTACCATGGTTCAAGGAGCAAGATACCATAATAACACCTAACACATAAATTCTCAATATGATTCAAGAGTATCCCCATACAATAAGGTCTATTTGAATCTTCTAATGAACTTAATAAGTAAATTGGCAGATTTATCATATATTCAAGACAATAAATACTTATATCACCTTATTACGTCCTTACTCATCATATATCTAATACAAAATATTATCACTTCATCCTTACTTTCCTAACATTAGCATTATGATGGATGGATGGATAGTAGATTATGATGGGGATTAGGATGGAACAATAGTGGATTAGGATGTAGATAAAGAGATAGATAGGACTTATGCAAAAGCATGGACCATAGGGATATGACGGAAGAAATAAGTGGGATAGTAGATAGAGGATGGGGAGATGGAGGTATGTGGGAATATTGTGGAGTGGAAGGGAACCGAGACTAACATTTGCACACACCAAATTGGATCTTGAAGCTTTTTATTGGAGGGGGGATTTGGGAGTAATGGAGATGTTCTCTTAGGGGATTACCTATTTAGGACTTTAGGGACCCAAATGGACTTATGAAATTTAAGATTTTGTGATGGGGAGTAGGATGTTTGAGATTTTAGGATTGTGGATGCTCCATTTGAATTAGGGTCTTTTTGCTTGGGGACCCAAACAATTTTGGTTTTGAAATTGTCTTTTTGAGATGTGGACTTGGGTAGCCTTTTTGAGTTTTGATTTTTATTTGATTCTTTGCATTGGTGCCCTATGGCATGAGGATTATTAGGAGTTTTTGATTTATGGGTGGAGGCATCCAAATTTTTATTTTTGAATCCCATAGGTTTTTTTTGTGATATCTTCATGTTTAGTTGATGTGTGCATTTGTTGATCATGATTAGGAATTGTAGGGGATTTATAGGAACAAGATGTATGGCTGGAGGGATTAATGGATTTGTGGCTAAAGTGATAAGGGGATTTGAGGATGGGTATATTAGGAGTTGGAAGGAGTGGAGGTAAAGTGGATGGAGGGATGTTAGGAGTTGGGAGAAGTGGGTGTAAAGTGGATGGAGGGAGATGGATGGTCACATTCTTTTTAGGTTCGTAGGATGATGGAGGAGGGATGCCAACATATGTTTTATGAATGCAATGAGGTGCACCTAGCTTGGGCTTATATGAAGTAGATTTAGGAGGTGGGGATGTTGTACCAAAATCTTTGAATTGACTTCCTTGAGATATATCTTTGAAGCAACGCTGAGCTTAGGTGGTTCTTGTTGTGTATTATCTTCCTCTATGTAGAGCCATTGTAAGACATCTCTTTCTTCTGTTTCATCTGATAGGGTCCTTCATTTGACAAAACAAGCTATGGGAGCTTTGGGTGGAGAAGAAGGATTTGGAAAAGGTGTAGGTCGCCCAAAGGATTTTGGAGATAGAGGCAGTTTGGCTAAGTTGAGACTGTGATCGATGGAGTATTCCCCTACCCCTGTTTCTTTGATTGCAATTTTCTTCTCTTTGGTCTTGGGTGAGGAAGCTTCAGAGGTAAAATCATGTTGTGAGATGGAGGATGTAGAAGCTCTATTGTTGGGAATGATGCAATCAGACTTTGTATGGATAGTGCTACAGTGCTGGAAGGGATCAGGATCACCTTGGATGGTGATCTATTTGTTGTTATGAGGAAATTTGATGCATTGGTGGTAGGTAGAAGGTACAACTTGCATGGCATGGATCCAAGGTCTACCTAGGAGGATATTATAGGCTAGCTCGCTGTTGAGGACTTGGCAAACATCCTTTATCATTGGTCCCACTTGTTTTGGTAACACCACTGTTCCTTTAGTAGTTCTTTCCTCTTCATCATAGGCCTTAATGGTGATCTTTTTCCTAGGATCCATTGCATCTTCAGAGAACCCCAATGTAAGGACTAGCTTGAGTGTGTAAATATTTAAACCGGCTCCTCCATCAATAAGAACTCTTTTGATACAATGTCTATGAATGAAGGCGACGATATGCAAGGGTGTGTTATGAGGTTGAGACACTGAAAGATCATCTTGTTCGGTAAACGAGATGGTGCTTGAGGAGATTAGATTTCCTACCATGGCTTGAAACTTCTCTTGGGCCAAGTTCGTGGGCACATTTGTTTCTACTAGGGATTTATCAAGAATTTCCTTGTGGGAAGGAGACAGACGCAACAACTCTAAGATAGATATGTGGGTAGGAGTTTTCTGAAGTTGGTCTATGACATTGTATGTATGGGGGTTAGACAAAGAATGTGACGACCCTAGAGGAAGCGTGTTTAACGTGACCTTACCACTACGGGTGATGATGCTGCAATTAGTATTGTTGGGTCCTAATTGTTGGTTGGATGTGACCATATTGACTAGTGGGATGTGTTCTGATATGCAGTTGATGGTACAATCAAATGGAACACTTGTGTAGTTTGCATTGTTGTTTCCATCATTTTGGTTCTGCCTATTGCGATTGTTGTTGTTGATGATGATGTTGTATGACTTGTCGTGATTGAGGAGTGGATCCTTGTATGCCACATGTGTCTCGTTAGAGGTATGTTCTTTTGTGCCTACTTGATTTTGGTCAAGTATGTTTTGAATGATGTGTTTGATATGGATACAGTTGTTGGTCGTGTGGCCTCTTCCTCTATGATATTCATAGAAATCTATATCTTTCTAGTAATGAGGTTTTATTTGCGGTTCATAGTCACTAGTTGGTGGAAGAGTGATCTCATTGTTGGCCAATAGATTTCTTAACGCAGAATCTTGGGACTCCCCTAGTGGTGTGAATTTTTTCCTAGGATTGGAGTTGAACCATGGCCTTGGCTCATGAGAGAAGGTCTTGTTTTACGTAGCATTGTTCATTTCTCCTTTGAGAGTGAAGATTGGTTGTTGTTTGGGAGCCGCCACTTTGGCATCAACTACTCCATCATTGATGACATTTTTGTTCTTTGTCCAAAATTTTGACTTGTTTGTGGTGTAGTTAGAGTTAGGAGTGTCCTTGTACAACTTTATTTTCCCCTTGGCGATCATAGCTTTTTTGATAAATAATCCCATCTCAATGACTTTCAAAAATGAGGCAAGGCACTGAATTTGGATTTGGTAGCTTAAATTGGGGTTTAGGTTGTGGACAAACATCTCTATCATTTGATTCTCAGGTAGGTCATATGAGCATTTGCTCGCGAGTTGTCTCCACCTTTGTAAGAAAGAGGTGAAGGATTCGCCATCTTTTTGCTTTGTATTACATAGATCAAGCATGGAAACTTCATGTTCAATATTATATGAGAAGTGTGTGACAAATTTGTTTACTAACTCATCAAAAGTTTTGATACCCAGTGGAAGTTGTGAGAACCATTCCATCGCTTGACCACCCAGAGATCTAGGGAATAGTATCATTAAGTAAGTTTCGTTGTGAGCTACTTCCATGCATGCAGCGTTGAATTCCCTAATGTGATCTCTTGGGTCTCCTTTTCCTTTGTAATTTTCAAACTTAGGCACTTCAAACCAAAAGGGGAAGGGTACCATGTTCAAGCTTTTGTCAAAGGGATATGGTGTGATGTATTCCAAGGAATAGGTTTTAGTGGTTGTTCCTATTTTGAGATCTGTCATTTGTTGCATTAGGTCCTTGATTTGTTTCTTCATTTCTTCCATAGGTATGTTTGGGTCTACAACTTTCTTTCCTTTGTCCTCAATAGTGTGATTTTCACGAGTTCCTTCTATGGTTTCTTTTAGTTTGTTAAGATCAAAGTCCAAGGGGAGTTTAAGCCCTAGATTTGCAAGATAAAAAAAGTATTTGTGAGGGTCCTTGTGGAGCACTTGACTAGCATGTGTTGAAATTTTTGATTTTGGAGGGTTCCTTGGTAATCATCCTGAGAGATTTCCTCATCACTATCGTGAGGGGTGACAATGCGGCTGGATGATCTAGCCATTTCAAGTTGTTTTTGGTATTAAGATCTAGTTAAAACCATGCAAGGTGATGTGGGAAGAGGTGGGGTGAAACTAGAAATTTTGGTAAGGTGTTGTTGGAGATTGTCGAGAAGAGGATACTTGTGACGAGATTTGAATAAGGGACTCTTTTGATCAATGATTCCAAGTTGGACGACACAAGACGATAGCCATGAGTAAGGGTATCCGGTACCTGTTTACTGTGTAGAGACTAGTCTAGTACCAAGACCACTAGAGAAGTTCTGTGACCTACTAGGTTTACCTGAATCTAGAATGACCTAAAAATGGTCTTGCACCAATCTGATATGGAACTTTGACTTTTGTTTTGGAAAGACCTGGCAAAAGGTGAATGAGACGACCAATGAAAGAGAGGGTATGTTATGAGAATGGATAGAAAAGGTGACTGCAGGGTAAATTTGATCTCAGAAACTGGAGTAAGGCTAAAATGGGTACCTGGAAAGTTTGAAAATTTTTCTAAAAAGATACGAAAATACTCACTGTTAGGGATGCGTAGGAACAAATGCGTTGAAGCAAAGGAAAAATGCATAGAAAGTTGGGACAAAAGCACAGCTCTGGTAAAATGTAAAGGTGCAGTAATAGGTGACAGATGCACAACAAGTTAGAATGTATGTGTAATAGGTTGAGGTATAAGCGCATCTCTGAAGGACAGATGCGTAGCTCTGGTTTTCTTGACTATTTTTGCAATTTTTGGCACATTTTTTGATGTTTTTGGTTTTTTTTTTTTTGCTTTACAAGTTGGTGTTTTTGACCTGATTTTCTCAATTGTGGCAAGTAAAACACAGCAAACATAAAGAAATTTTCATGATTTGTTGATCTTTTTTTATGTGATTTTTGGACTCTTTTTGACAGAAAAACAAGTACAATCCTAGGTTGGCAAAGATAATATTTGTTGAGTCCCCTAGCTGTGCCTATTCAAAGAAGATAGCTTCAGGATCTTGGTAGCACTGGATCCTCTCCACGGCACACACTTCTCATGCATACCAAGATCTGGGTTTCCTAAGGCTCATACCCCCACAAAACCTTAAGATTGTCCCTGCTATCTCTACTAAGAACCACATGAATCAGAGTGGCTTCAAAGGTCCCACCTTTTGCACCTACAAATAGAAGGATTTTGGTCTACTAAAACAAAGGATGACTAGTAAGGGCAACCGTTCAAGTGGTTATACGTGCGGCAATAGTACTCTTCATTATGGAGTCTCCCAGCCTTCAAGGGTTACGCCTTGGAGGGTTTTGGGGGAGGTTGGCTGTTAGTATAACACAACAACACTCGTTGCTTGAAGCTTTCACTCCAAACACAATTTATTTATAGTGGCTCAGTAGGGCTTGGCTTTAGCCTGTTACCACTTAAGGTCATTCCCCAAGGATGAAAGGGTATCTAAGGGTAGGCCTCTTGAAAGGTTCAACACATGTGAAAATGATATGTCTAGCATTTTGGTCACCCAAGATAGGGGAGAGCATAGGCCTGGTATCATTCCCAAAAACATGAAAGATAGTTGTTCTTTTCCCCTAGTTAAAATGAAAAAGACTATATGAGCTATCTACTTGGGCAGACACGCAAGTTGTTAACTTTGAAAAGCAAGATAGCAGTGGTTCAATTTTATCCCCCTCGCATTGTGACTAGATTCAATTTGTTGATGCAACAAGATTCAAGTTACTCCCTTCCTACTTAGATCTAGATGTGATTTTGCATGAGCATCCAATTACTATCCATTAAAAAAAGATTATGTTTTCTAACAATGCAACTAGAATGACTAAACCAGCTCCTAATCCTGCAAGCAGATGAGAGAATATTCCTGCGAAAAAGTGTCAGCGTTAGCAAAAACAACAGAAAATGTCCTAAAAACCATTGTTTAGAATAGATGCACAGTTTCAGAGACTGAATGCGCAGAAACAGAGATCAAAAGCGCAAGAAATTTAAAAACGTAGAGATAGAAAGCAAAAGCAATGAAACAAAGAATATATGCACAAGAATATCATATGCACTGTAACAGAACTCATATGTACCGCACCAGGAGATAAATGCACTGAAAGCTAATATGCACTGGAACAGAGCTCAAATACGTGGCAGAATTGCTCAGATGCGTCGAATCCTCCTATGTACGGAACCTTTGCATAGAAAACTTAGTTTTTGGGTTAAATCAGGGTAGTGCCCCACGGTGGGCACCAAAAATGTTAGGGGAAATTATGCATGAATGTCAAAAGACATCAATAATACCCATAACTCAATGAAATATAGAAATAAAAAAGATCCAAAACAATGAACAATACCTTGACCAACCTCTTTACCTCATGGCTTCCATTGGTGGCCTATAGTAAATGATCTTGTCTATGAATATGCCCTTAGAAGGTGCACCTCCTTGCTATTCCAAGATGTCAAGTGGGAATGGCCATGATGGTTGATTGCAATGAAGATGAGCTTCACAACAATGGTAATAGTGATATGGTAACAAGTTGATCACAAGCAAATGGAATTCCTGCAAAGTAACGATATTGAAAGCTTGGATCAATGAAATGGAAGAAGAGGGTTCAATTTATAGACTTGAGACAAAGAAGATCAATGGTTGAGAAAGAATAAGAAGATTGACAGTTGAGGATGGTTGAGAGAATGTGCACTAATAGAAATGAGACAAGTGTCACACAAAATCTATTTTGAGTTAACTATTTTTCTATTTATCGAAGATATGATATGCTGTCATAAAATAGAAAGCTTTTTTTCTATTTCAGGAGTTTTTGGAATCAATTAGTTAACTCATGATTTGCTTTTGCATGTTTTGAGAGGAATTAAATAATAAATTATTTAATTTTGTGTGCATGACGAAGAGGATTTATTTTAAGAAGATTTGGAAGATTCCTGGGAATTTAGAAGATAAGAAAGCAAATTAAATAAATAAATTTATTTAATTGTGTGCGTATGATTTGGAAGAATAAATAAAATATTTGATTATATTTTATTTTTAGAGAATGAGAGGATTTAAATAAATTTGATTTATTTATTTAAATCTGGAGGAATAATTGATTTAATTAAATAAAAGATTTTATTTAATTTTGACTTGAGAAAAGGTAATTAAATATTTTTGATATTTAATTAATTTAGAGGAATATGAATCAAATAAATAAATTTGTTTATTTATTTATTGATAGAAGAATTAGAATGAATAAATATATTAAAAATATTTGTTTATACCGAGTCGTGTCATTTTTAGGTGTATACAATATATAACCAATACCATACAATTTTGGAGAGACTTTGACATGGATGGGTTCCAAGTTAACTTGATCATGAAGGCCTAATCCTTTGCCTTGATAATTCATTTTTTGGAATATACGATGTGCAATGGGATGCTTATTTTTTAGGGCACAAGACACGAGTCCCTTATTGGATGAGGAAGGCAAGGTGGTAGATATAGGTTGTTCTATTCCTAAGGAAGAACACTCATGGATGAAAGTAGCCAGACTATGTGGGTAGGTTGATGGATTTGAAGTGGGATCAATATGAGATGGTGAAGGAGCAATAGGATCTTGATTATCATAATGCTCATTAAGATCCAAGGTATTTGTTTGAACATCTATGTGCTTGTTGGGACCAAGTGTCTCATCAAAGGGAGTGGATGTTGTGGGATGATGGATAGGACTAGGTGGAGGATGGATAGGAGTGGTGGTGGTTTCTTGATCATGGATAGTATTGGGACCATGAGTAGAAGGAGTGAAAAGCTCTTGATCTTGGGTAAGTTGGTTTGGAGCCTGAGTGTGGTTAATTTGATCTTGAAGTGGTTAGGAGCAAGGTTGATCATGCTTTAGCTTTGACTCTTGACATAAATCTTGAGTTTGGATAGGAATGGAGGTTTCATGGATAGGTTCAATGTATGGTGGGGAAATAATTGGGCTTACAGTAGGTGGATCTTCAAGAGACTTGAAAGTTTGTGGACTACAAGATGGGATTGGAAAAATAGGCATGACATTTGAAGGTTCTTGGATAGTTTCAAGGATAGGGATTTGATGGCATGAGGGTGGTGGTTGATTCCTTGCTAGTATCCAATGGATCACATCCTTCATTAGTATATGTGTGTATGCACAATATAATGGATGGATAATGAGGGTGGAAGGTGTAGGATTAGGATTCAATGGAGGGATAATGGGATTGGGTCTGATAGGAGTGGGATTAGGATCAAGTGGATGGACAAGAGGATTGGATATAATAGGATTGGAATGTGGATTAGGTGGAGGGATGATAGGATTAATACTTGGATTGGGTTTAGGTGGATGGATAATAGGATTGGACTTAGGTGGAAGATTTGATGGTTTAGACTTAAAGTGTGTTGGGGATTGGCTTAATGGATTAGGATTTGGAAGGTTGGAAAGATTATATGATGGAGGTTCCATAGGGATGGATGGATGAGGGGGACTACTAAATGGATTGGTGTATGATTCCAAACTTGAGGTGGCATTTCCCTTCTCAAGGGTAGCATTAAGATGACTTAAGGATTCTTGATCTTGGTGCGGGGAGTGACTAGTACTAGCATGCTCTTGTTGTGGAGGATTTTTAGATGGATATTGAGGAATATTCATGAGATTAGTTAATGTGGATGGACTAGGTTCGCATAATGATGGGGGTGACTCATGGGATTGGTATGTTGATGTGGTAGAGAGAAAACATATATTAGGGAGATGACCATACTCTTTTTGAATTTGTGCTTTAAGAAGGGGAGGCCATTTCTCATATTCATGTTATATTTCTTGAAGTTTTGCATCCCATTGAGAGTGGGATGTTGGTGGAGGATTGGAGGAACACGATGGTGAAGGTAATGAAAGGATTGATGAATTAGAAGGTTGGTGGACCAATGGATTAGGATCGGGGTTAGCTAGAATTTGTTGATGTTGCGTAGATAAGGGTATGGTGGATGATGTGTTAAATGAAGGTTGTAGTTGTGGTTTTTGGGCTAATATTTGTTGTTGTTAAAGGAGGGCTTGTTTTTGTTTGATTTGTTGTTAAATATATGAGGTGAGGGGATTTGGTATGTGTGAAGATGAAGCATGGGTACGAATTTGAACTTGTGAGGTTTATGGTAAAGTTATAGTTGAATAGGTTTAGGGTATGGATGAGTTGGGTTGATATGAATGGTAGATTGGTTGTGATGAAGATTTGTATGAGGTGGATGGAGATGACTCATAGGGTTGAGGTGTTGATGTGGTAGGATGATAAGAATGAACTTGCGAATCTTCAAAGATGAATGGTGCTATAGGGTGATGTCTATTTTTCTCTCAAAGTAGAGCTTGATCAAGAGGACTCAATTGTTTATATGCATGTTTTATTTTTTGAATAAATTCCTCTTCCTCTCATTGTTCCTCATGCAAAGTTTCAATCCCATCCCAAAATTGATTAGTAAGATTTTGTATTCTAGATTTTCTAGGTTGATGAGGGGATGATGGGGATGGCATATAGGATGGTGATGTTGAGGTGACATCATCATAAGAATCTCCAATGATGAGATGTGTTAAGGACACATGACGGAAATTATCTCTAAACTTTCCCTTAGTGGTAGGATAAAGTCCATCATAGATATGTTCAAGATCTTGTATTTCATCATATTCTTGGGGTGATAGTGATGTTGGTGGAAGCAAATATGGGGGGATATATTGATGAGGTGATGATCGGTAGGAGGTTGATGGGCTATAAGTGTCAAAGTATGGTTCATGAGTATCAAAATATGTGTCATGATCTATAAGGTTCTCATCATAATTAGGAGAAAAGTTTGAACCACCTCGGATTATGATTTTGGGTTTTAGATTTGACCTAGATTTGTTGATGATCACAACCATTTTGATGAATGAGGATTGGACTTGGTTTAAAGATGGGAATATGAGTAAGATGACGATTTGATTGATTGATTTGATGATTTTAATATGGTTTAATATGGTTTAGGTGGGAAATGTATTGGATTTGATGATTTGATTGATTGATTTGAGGATAAGATGGATAGATATGGATGATATGAGACTCCAAAAGATGTGGGCTAAATGATATGGATCAGATTGATATAGGGATACCGATTGCTTGATTTAGGATAAACTAGAGCCAAAATGATGATTCAAAGAGACCAGATAGACCTTACGATTGGATATGGACAAAAGACTCCTTTAAAATACTCAGGGTTACAATATGCCCAAGGAAGAAAGGAGACAAGGGTGCTACCTCTACTCAAGGGAAGTCATATCAATATAGGATTGATTTGAAAAAGGTCTTAGTCTCTTGAAGATTTGGATATTAATATACGATCGATAGGAAAATGGGAGTGGATGGATTTGGATAAATGACTGATTGAAATAACTTTCTTAGGCTTCAAAATGACAAGGTTCCACTTGAGATGTGACATGAAAGGATGATAGGATCTCAATTTTGGAAGCAAAGATAATGATATAGGAGACAAGATGAAGGATTTTGGTTATAGTGATCAACAATTGATACCAAATGTGCCTAAAACTAAAGATTTTGGTTTAATCAGGCTAAAATTGTGAATTTGGTTTGATTTGACAAGAGATTTCTAAAAAACACAGTAAACACAATGGCCGACTAACTTGTATCGGGAAGTAGGTGTGAATTTCTTCATGGCTATAATGGCTAATACTGGTATAGCACAATAAAGACATGCCAAGCATGAGAACAACCTAGTATTTATTCAGGTAGGAGTATCATACCTTGTATATCTCACAAAGTGGTCATGGGCCAATCCCAACTCAAAGAGAACTAGGATTCCCACCCCTACTAATACCTTCGGTGCTATAGCTTGGATAGATAGGGAAAGAAAAGTCCTAGACCACCTTACCCCCCTTACCAAGGAGACTTTCATCTTGCCCAAGGTAATGCCTATCTCAAGTATAACGGTATGGTGAGCAATCTTCCCCTCCTCTGTAGCAGTGTACCACAAGGTATGACAGCCAAAAGGTCTTAAACTAGGATGATACAAGGCTTCTAGGGGATGTCCCAACATACACAAGGTATGGGGGATGAGTTCATGAACGAGAGTGTCCTAGTCAACTGACGCTCAACCACATGAGCCTTCACGGACCAAGTATCCCAGAGGTTTTTTTCTTAGAGTTGAAAGGGTCCTTCCTTTAAAGCTATCTTTCAAATCATAATATTTCTATCCCGCGTTGGAACATGTGGTTGAGGTCATCCCTAGGGGTGATGAAATCCCCTAGCAAGCCTCCTAAAGGGAAGGAATACTATTCAGTTTTGATCTCCTAGATCGTGCAAAATGCAAGGAGAGAGCATACGTGAGATAGCACCCTAGGATTGAACAAATAACAAAGGAAAATGGTAGACTTTTGACCCCCAAGATCACTTGAGAGTATGAGGGGAGAGTATATGTCCAATCAAGATCCCCAAAACATTGCAAACAAGTTCTTTCACACTACTCTAATTTAGTGTAGCTAAACTAGTAGAGAAAATTGAATCTTTGACAGTGGTGCTGCAAAAAATTAGTTATTAGTTTACAAAATTTTTGTCTTGGACAAGTGTAAGGTTGCAAGAAAATGTTAGCACAAGACAAATAATCCCGCAAAAACCCACAAAACATTAAATACACAGTAAGATAAAAATGTTTGATTTTTCAAAGCAAAAGACTAAATTTCAAATTATTATATCTGCAAATTAGGATGGAATATGACCAAATGGATTGCATCACTATGTATCTCGCCGAATCACCTTTCCAACGCCTACAAAATTGTGAAAATCTGATAAAAATTGAGAATGTTGTGATAATTTGAAAAAAAATATCCTCTAAGAGCTAGATTTTGGTACTCTAGTGGTTATCTCTATCACTGGCAATTTGCAAAGCAGTTTTGTCCTAGTCACAATCAAATGTTTGTTTTTTTGGTGATTATGGTAGTTACATGTAAGGTTTATGAACTGTGAACATTTAGTGGTTGTAAGATAAACATTGATAATTTTATAATCCTTATCACCATGTCAACACCAATCATTCAATCAAACATTGGAATGATATGTATGGTGAGGCTATCGGCTTCACAGTAACAATTTATGCTTAGCAAACAAATTAACAATGGTTGTCACTACCACACATCATCTAGGGACACTTTATAATACCAGAAAAACATAGTAAGCCTTAAAAACCATAGACTCCACCTAGAATCATGGGAAGAAAAGGCCCTGACTGTACATTTTTCTCATAGTTTAGAAAAATAAATAGAGATATGGGTATTATGCAAGTAAACTATGTGCAGGTAGGTAGGCTCAATAGATGACAAGCTTAAAAAAACAATTTCAAGTGCCTGTGAGAGGTTCTCCCCTTTCATATCTATTAGTGATTCACATTGTTCCATTAGTCTAGGACACACACAATTATAGTGATCGAAAGCATATACTAGAATGCCTTTACTATTTGGTTGTCTCAAAGAAAAATGTTGATCCAAATAGTATCTCTGTTCATGTTGAAGATGATCATAATCGAAGCATGGTGTTGTTCAAAAGTTCACATTTTCTTCGCTAAATAACATCAAAATTTAGGGAGCGTTTGTCATCAAAATCAAATATCAGAGCTGACACAAATTTGCCTTCAGCCACATAATTACATAGGAGAGGAGTAAAATTTAAATCTTTTACATGGGATCTCCACAATAAATATGATCAACCTTTATTTTCGTTTGGCATTTAGTTTGTTCCCTTATAATCCCTAGTCTTAAGACAAATTGTGGAAATTATATAGAGCGTAGTTGCTTCAATAGAAGGTTCAAGGAATATGCCGATAAGAACAACCAAGACATTTAGAAAAAAAATTGCATCCAGACTAGATTGTTTGAACAAACCAAAATCGGCCAAGGAGGACAGTCAATCTGGAGAGTGACTCTCTTAAGAAAGAAAGTCAAGCCCATAGATTTTTCATGTGGGACTACTTGGAAAATAACACATACAGATTACTCTTGAACATAGATCATCTTTCATATTGATCGAATAGCCATAGCATTGACTAGTATAAGACAATGTTTGTACCTACAAAAAGAAAACCATTAATAACAACAATAATGCTTTAAAAAACCATTAACACCAATGAGGCTTGGGATCAAATCAAAGAATATATCAATAAGAACAACTGACAAGTTTAGAAAATATTTTGGCACTAACTATTTTTACAGCGTGAGACAATTTTCCAAGCACTATGATGTTCACATATAAGAAAGTCACAAAATTTTCCTCATTGAAATTGATGGTGTGATACAACTTTCCTGAGCATTATAAAATTTAGGGTTTTTACCTAATGTTATAGTTGGAAATGCTCTAATAAAAATTGTTTGAAAGCTATGGAAGCCTAGATTAGGCACAACAAATCTTTTTAGCAAAATCCCTCAAAGAAACGCGATTTCATGGGCAACAATAATGACACTATATGCACAAAATGGAGCACTAGAATAAAGCATAAACATCCATCAAAATGTGTTTGAATGATGATTTAAAAGATTGAAAATGCGAAATGAGCATGCCGCAAGGGGATTCAAAAACTGGAAGAAATAAAATAGGTATTTGAATCCACAAAGGAATGAAATGGAATGCGAGCCAAATGGATTCAAAAGCTAACATGACCATGGTTAAAGATTTTGAAACATTAAATATTGATAACGCACAGTGTTAGTGACCAATTGAATAATTTGCAATTAACCTTAAGGGCAAAACAAACTTAACAATTAAAATTTGACGTGAAACTTAATAACAAAAAATTACCTTCAACTTTTCCAACCTTCGCACACCTGGAAAAAAAACCTCAACACAAGATCTTGCCCAAACAAATGATTATCAGTAGCATGTTCACGTCGGGTTCACCATTGTATGTACCGATATAGATTTTATTGAAAAAGGTTAGAAACTATTACGAAACCCTAAAATTTATATCAAATGCAACATGACGATAAGATATAACTATAGAAACAAAATAAATGTTACCGAATATTTTTGAAATGTTGTTGGTCTTATGTTAGCATAACTCCAAAGTGATCCTCGAGAAATTATGTGTGTGTGTAATCAATAATTGGGAATAAAGGTAGGTTTTTATAATATTTGGGGTAAAGAGGTTCGGTAATAAGGGTAGTTGAATGGTAATAGTTAAGTAAAAGGCAGTTTAACGAATTTTTAATATTTTTAATTTTTATGAATAGTTTTAGGTTTAGGTTTAGGTAAAATAATAAATTAAATTTGTTAAATTCAAGTTATTATTTACGGGAGGGGATGTAAGAAGGAAGATTTAATTAATTAACTAAAATTGATTAAATCTTATGTGAGGGGTAAGGATTAATACTTAGGATAATAAAGGATTAATTAAGGATAATTAGGGATAATTAGGGATTTGGTCAATTTTAGATGTCTACAACCATAGTTCCAACAAACAACTTTGGACTTTCCAAGAGATTTGGATCTTCCCTTGGACTTGGATTTATCACTCTTCTCATTCTTTTTAACATTTTCCTTAGGTATTCCAGAAACATTTAGGGCCTCCTTGGCACTGATGGATACCTTCCTCCTCATCTCTTTAGAAAGCAAAGAACCCACCACATCTTTAGTCTTCAATATAACAGAATTACTCCCAATATCCATAACAAGAGAATCCCATGAATCAGGAAAAGAACAAAGCAATATCTAACATTTCTCCTCCTTAGCCATTTTGATACGAATTGATTCTTGTTAAGGGAAAATTGGATTCAAATGAATAATCAATAATATCAAATATCAAGATACCCAAAACTCAATGAAATGGTGAACAAAAAATATTCAAATAAACAATGAACAAACAACAAAGCAAACCTTCTTAATTCGTAGCTTCTATTGATCGCCTATCACAATCGATCTTGTATGTACAAAATAGGGCCCTCAGAGAGTGCACTTATTTTCTTCCTTTCAAGAATGTCAATTGAGAATGGTTATGATAATACCACCATGAAGATGAGCTTCAAAATGATGGTAGTAGTGCATAGTAATGAATGTGATCACAAGCAATGAAGGAATTGGTGCCAAAGGTGTGTTGTAATTCCTGCAGAGTAACAATACTTAAAGCTTGGATGCTTGAAATGGAGGCATAGGGTTCAATTTATAGACTTGGGAAAGAAGAGATCAACGGTATAGAAAGAATGAGAAGATCAACGGTATAGAATGGTTGAGGAACATGCGTGAATAAGAAGAGGACATATGTCTTGCTTTCTTTTGCATGAGAGGAGTTAACAAGAATAGAAGAATAAGTTAAAGCATTTAAAAGAATATAATAATCAGTTAAGTGATTTAAAAGAAGAAGAATAGATTTGCATGAAAATAAGAAGATATTTTGCTTTATTAAATATTAGGAATATTTAATTGCATGTGCACAAAGCTTGAATTATATTTAGAGATAACTCAATTTAGAAGAAAAGGCAACTTAAATAAATAATTGATTTATTTAAATTTAGAGAAGATATTATTGGAAGAAAACAATTAAATAATTGGAATTATTTAATTTAGAAGATAAGAAAGCAAATTAAATAAATAAATTTATTTAATTGTTGTGCATGATTTGGAAGAATAAATAAAATATTTGATTGTATTTTATTTTTAGAGATTGAGAGGATTTAAATAAATTTAATTTGATTTATTCAAATTTGGAGGAATGATTTGATTTAATTAAATAATTAAGAATTATTTAATTGTTTGGAAGAATTTAATTAAATAAAGGATTTTATTTAATTTTGACTTTAAAAGAGATAATTAAATATTTTGATATTTAATTAATTTTAGAGAAATGTGAATCAAATAAATAAATTTGTTTATTTATTTATTGATAGAGGAATAAAGATGGAATAAATATTAAGAATATTTATTTAGACTGAATTGTGTCATTTTTAGGCATATACATTTTGCCCCTCTTTGATGCAATGCAGTTTACGGCGTTGCCTCAAAGAATAAATAATCTGATAATGATAAATGCCCCAGTTTGCCCTTGGTACAGGTTATGACGATAGGATGCCCCCTCGGGAGATTGGATGAGAAGAAGGCAAAAGGATGAGAGATGGACAATCTCACGAAGACGAAGGGAAACTAGGTTAGGTTTGAAGAAAAAAGACGCATTTCTGAGAAACGGGGAAAAAAAATTGGAAGAAATGGGTACAGGAAGTAGTCGCAGTCACCACTTAGATAGATTAGGGTTTGCACACAATATATAGGAGCTGGGTCCACAAGACAATTCATTTGCACACTTGTCTTAATTTGATTTGCTTTGGAGAGCCTAGGAGAGCATAGAGCAGTCAACACAAGGATGGATATTCCACATGAGGAGCATCGATTTGAGCGCGTCTGTCGATTCAACCAGCCAATAGAGGCAGGACCCCCAGTATGTATCTCAAAAAAATTTCCCTAGGGTTGAGTTTGATAGCAATAAATGCTAGCAGAAAATTAGGATAGACAAAAGCGTTGAAACATAGTGTGGCGCATATGCCACGCAAAACTGCACATACATAGTTCTGTAGTGCATGTAGGATATAAAATGGCACATATGTGAAAGCTGTGCATGTATAGGTTTAGGCGATGCATGCATGATTCTGCAACGCTTTTACGGTATGTAGCGGCGCATGCAACGGGGCAGTGCATTTACAGCATATGATGGCACATGCATGGATTCTTGCAGCACTTTTGCTAGAAGTGGCGCATGTGTCAAGAAATGGTGCATTTACCACCTGTTATGGTGTATATGATATAGATAAGCAGTTTACTTAGCAAAATTGACTCGATTGGCATCCTGTTTGACGCGTCAATTGATAAGCTATCTCTGAGATTGCAGGAATCTAGTCAAGAGATGTAGTGTACTGTTTGGATCAATTTGAAATGCTAAGTTAGTTGATATGGTTCTATAGATATGTTGAGTATGGTACTTGCAGCTTTAGGTTGACGCCTTTGCTTTGCATGCTTGCAGGAGGACATTCGAGATACACTTCAGTCTAGGGAGTAGTTCCCTATGCCTATCTTGTAGAGGTACATGCTTACTGAGATGGATAGAGAGGCGCTTAGCATGATGGGGCTTGATTACATTTGCTTCATGCCCAAGGTTCGAGCGAACCATGGGTTGCTGACTGTAGCAGTGGAGAGGTTCCACAGTGAGGACGGGACTTTCCACTTCCCTACTGGTGAGATGACCATTACACTAGAGGACATGTACATGATTCTCCACTTGCCTATTCAAGGTGAGCTAGTGGAGTATGACCCATAGAGAGATGCAGGACTTGCTGAGTGTAGGCGAGTGTTCACTGACCCTGAGCTTTTCAGACAGGTCATCTCTTGGCAGGATATTCATGACTATTATGACTACTTCCCAGGGATTGTAGCAGGACTGATCAGAGGCGTTGTATGCCCTAATAGGAGATCACACGGGTTCCCCATTGGATGGGGTCAGATCATGGAGAGGATGGTGATAGAGGGCACTCAGTATGCTTGGGCTGTTTGCGTACTATCACACCTATACCATGCCATGCATCAGGTGGTATATCACAGGAGTACGAACCTATCTGCAGGCATGTCATTGCTACAGTTTTAGCTATGGAAGCACATAGTGATTACTAGACCGATATGTGTTTTCGATAGACAGAGAGGAGAGCCATATAGCTATGGCTATGCAGGAGTGATTTCCCAGCATAGGTTGGGGAAGCTTGAGTACTGGCAGCATGCTTTGGATGGAGTAGACATTGCAATCTGGCGGCCATATTTAGATTGCGAGCCATGGGAGGATGAGGTAGATGAGCTACCATATTGCTATTAGACGTGGTGGCTGATAGGGAAGACACAGTTTATCCTGGAGAGGTAGATTGTCAGCTGAGTACAGAGATAGTTTGGGAGGAGGCAGGGCATGCCACAGGGGCAGGCTCGATTTGCTAGGACTTGTGTTGAGAGGCCCAGATGGGGACCAATGGTATCTTATGAGGAGGCACTGGTAGAGTTTCGGCAGACGCCTTACATCACCTAGGATATGAGGGGGATTGCAGACGCTGGGATGACCTAGGATTTATGAGGATTAGTTCATTACCCATCCATTTCCAAGATACTCAGGGCCTGGGGAGCTGGTGCCTCAGATAGATGAGGCAGATTCAGATGATGAGGGCTAGGTTGGCTGGAGGGGGAGGAGGAGGAGGAGAGGTGGACAGGGAGGTGGCAGAGATGGGGGAGATGATGGGGACGATGGAGGCAGACCCAGACAGAGGAGGAGAGGTGGGGAGGGACCTTCCCATGCCTAGCAGGTAGTGCTACCATAGGTCGCATAGTAGGCTCCATAGGTACAGATGCTACCACCTCAGCAGGTGGCATAGCAGCAGGGACCCCAGCCACATGGGTGGGGAAAAGCAGAGGCAGCCCAGGGTCCAGCACAGTCAGATGTCTAGGAGAGGGCTATAGCTACCTTGAGAGGACAGGTTAGGCAGCTGCGGGCACAACTCAGGATGGCTGATGCCCGGCGAGAGACAGATGCAGAGGTCATTGTAGGGCTCACTAGAGAGAGAGATATGGTAGAAGAACAGATATGAGTTATCCAAGTAGAGTGGGATACCACAGTGTTAGCCTTGGGGACAGACGCGATGAGCAACATTTTGGTTGGGTAGGTGCACCAGGCATAGGCACATACACAACTAGCATAGGTACAGGGTGAGCTTGCCAAAGCGTAGGCTCAGGCACAGTATTATTGAGGTTTATATCATGGTGTTGTTCTAGCTAGTCAGAGGGCCTCGAGCTATAGGGGCCAGTCTATGGCTCCCCAGAGAGCAGGTGGATCGAGGTTAGGAGCCTCCGTGATGGGCCCACAACAGTCTGAGGCCAGTAGAGGAGGGGACACGGGAGACACTGCTAGTAGCAACGGTTCACAGCAGCAGGCATAGCAGAGACTTGCAGATTTTGGATCTTATGTACCTTTTCAATGGCTCAGATAGCCAGATATACTTGTGTACCACTTTGTTTTTGCATTTTGAGACATGTATCACCATCCTTGGGATGTATTTATTATATATGACATTGACTGAGAGATGGACCACTTGATATTGTACATTTGGACACATTTTTATGATATTTATATGATGATGCAGCTATTTTGATTCTCTCTATATGTATGAGCTATGATGTATTTTTATTTGTATGGTGCGATGCACATGTTTATCTAATGTAGATTTAGATGTTTTACTTGATGCCATGCAATGTTTGTCTAATGCAGATTTTCATATGATGCTATGTGATGCTATATGACCTAATGTACACTTGGATGTTTTACTTGATATGTCTCTAATGTGTGTGAATGCAAAATGATATCTATATGATTATGCAACTTATGTGATGCACTTATCTATGTTTTTTATTTTTTCTTTTGACACTATATGATGATTGCAACAAAACTATATATGGATGTCCTGATGCACTTACTATGTATGCAACTGATTTAATCATGTAAATGACTATCTCATATGATATGATATGCAACTATATGCTATGTTTTTGTGATGTCCAAATGTACTCTATCGACATAGAAATGGTAGAATGGTAGATAGAAGATTGATTAAAAGAATGACTCGATAGAAAGATTCACAAACTTTGACTTTGTATTGCTACTCTGCATTGTTTGGATCTTTTTATTGTATGGGATATGGATGTATGGATGTATGATGGATGCTTTGCTTTTGACATCTTGATGTTGCAAGTATTTTGAAGTGCTTATTTCATCATTGGGCATTTTTTTGGTACTTTTTTTGAAATGTTGTAAGTTAATACAAGCATTTGGGTATAATTGAACCGAGATGACCTGAGCATTGCTTACATGGATTTTGATTTAGCAAGTTAATACAAGCATCTAGGTATAATTGAACCGAGATGACCTGAGTATTTCTTGCATATCAACAAACAAGGATTGCCCCCTTTCACGTTAGACCTTTGATGTCCTCGATGATCATTTGTCGATCATGTCTTCAGACAAGGCTCCGCATTACTAAAGTTTAATCCACAAACAACAAACAAGGAAAATAATCATGCCCCCATCATAGTATCTCTATCGTTTGGCATCCTCGAGTAGCATACAAAGGCATGATAGCAGAAATCAAGACTCTGTATTTTAACCATGTTTCCAATCCACAAAACATATTTGCATTTAGATGTGTTTATTTCTTGCCATAATTTAGGTAAAATAATTTAGAAAGCCTTAGGTGCTTGTTTTCTTTGCCTTGGATAGGTTAATGTCTTGCGTCAGGATTTCTATTTGAAAAGAGTGGGTTTTGCTTGTGTTTGCTTGCCTAGTGAGAAGATTCCACAATCTTTATTGGTGAGACTAACCCTAAGGGACTGATCTAGTGCCTTGGGGCTCATTGCTAAATGGCCTTGCCTACGTGATGACACAAAGGCAACGTAGTTCAAGGTAAACCTTAGTGGACCTAAGACCTAGGTGATAGAAAGTGGTGTGAACTCAGATAGATAGAAGGACTAGACACGAGATGGATGGGATGGTGGAGCCTTAGGGGTGCATTTGAGAAATGGCCTTGCCTACGTGACAATGCAGAGGCAACATAGTTCATGGACTTAGACCATGGTCACTGACGAGAGACACTATGCTAGGTTGACACTATGGATACGATATGGGATAAAACCTTAGCTGACAAGGCAACAAAGAGATAGAGTATCAAGCCATGATAGGTTACTGTCAGGATTTTATTATGGAACAGATAGGATTGAATGGGATGCGAGGAAGAATGGGCGCAAGGTGATTGGTTTCCCAAAGATGGAGGAAGCAGTTCATCACAAGTAATGCCTGCTTACCAGGTTTTCACCACTTGCTTTTATTTGCATGAAAAGCTAGAAAGTATACATGATGCCTGTTTGCCAGGTTTTCATCATGATACCTATCCAAGGTGCCTATTTGCCAAGTTTTCACCAAAGGATGATTTTTTTGTACTTTTCTAATTTTTTGATTTTTTTGTATTTTTCTAATGTTTTGATTTTTTGGTATTTTATGCCCTGTTACATTGGGGTTCTCCTAGGTATAGAACTGATAAAGATGCATGTTGTTGATTGGGTCATCTAACAGCTCACCCTTTGATGTTGCTAGTTGATATGCCCCGGATCCATAAGGAGCTATAATCACATAAGGCCCAAGCCAGTTGGGTTCGAACTTGCCTTTCTTTTCCCGATCCTGTTGATTGCGGGGATTCTACTTAAGGACTAGATCTCCAACTTTAAAGATCCTTGGATGAACTCTGTGGTTATAGCTTCGTGACATCATTTGTTGATATGCTTTGACATGGTCAAAGGCTTTCTGTCTCCTTTCCTCGAGCAACTCTAGCTCTTGCAATCTGGAGACTCTGTACTCTTCATCTGATATGAGACCTTTTAATGACACCCTAAGAGATGGTAATTCAACCTCTATGGGGAGGATAGCTTTGGAGCCATAGATAAGGGCGTAAGGGGTAGCACCTGTGGGAGTGCGTATACTGGTTTTGTAGGCCCACAGAGTGGGATTGAGTTGAATGTGCCAATCATGGCCAGCATCATTGACTGTCTTCTTGAGGAGTTTCAAAATGGTCTTGTTGGATGCTTCAGCTTGATCATTGCCTTGGGGGTAGTAGGGTGTGGAGAAACAGTGTTGGATTTTGAATCAGTCACAGAGTTCTCGGACATCTTAGTTTTTTAAGGGTCTTCCATTATCCATGATAATGGATGAAGGAATTCCATATCTGCAGATGAGGTAATTGAGGATGAATGAGGAGATTTGCTTACCTGTGATGGTGGTGAGGGGAACGGCTTCAATCCACTTAGTAAAGTACTCAGTGGTGGTTATTATGAATTTGTGGCCGTTAGATGAGGGTGGATGGATCTTTCCCACAAGATCAAGTCCCCATTGGCAAAAGGGCCAAGGTGTTGTTAATGGTCTCAACTCTTGAGCTGGTGCATGTATCAGGTTCCCATGTATTTGGCACTGCTTGTACTTCTTCACAAACTGATATGAATCTATTTCCATGTTCGGCTAGTAATAACCTAAATGCATGAGTTTCTTAGCTAAAGAAGACTGCTAGAGTGTGTTCTGTAAATCCCTTCGTGTACGTCTTGTAAGGAAGTTTGGGATTCTTCTCATTCTAAAAAATGGAGTAAAGTACCATCTAGACCACATCAGTATAGGGTGTCAGCAATAATGGTATAATGAGAGGTTTGGCATATAAAGGTTCATCGTTGGTTTAAAGATAAGTCAGGTGGGAGGGTGTTTTCCTTGAGGTAAGTGTAAATCTTACCGTACCAAGGTGAATTAGATCCAACTAAAAGGCATATGGAATGGGTCTCAGGAAGATCATAAGCTGGTTGCTGAATAGTTTCCACTAAGAACTCGTATCGTGACTCATTTTCTGGTATCTCGAGAAGAGAGGCAATGGTTGCCATGGCATCTGCTACTTTGTTCTCAATGCAAGGTATCTGCTCAAAAGAGATGATCACAAAGTATTCCTTAAAGTCATCGACCATCTACTTGTATGGGACAAGCTTTTCATCTTTGGTTTGGTAATCATCATTGACCTGATTTATCACTAGTTGAGAATCACCATAGACATGTAGCTCTTTGATTTTCCACTCTGTTGCCATTTTGAGGCCAATGACTAAGGCTTCATATTCTACTATGTTATTAGTGCATGGGAATAACAAATGGTAAGACTTTAGTATGGTGTCACCATGAGGAGTTACAAACAAGATTCTTGTCCCCGATCCATGGTTTGTGTAGGACCCATCAAAGTAGAGCTTCCAGGAATGTGTTGAGATGTTGAATAGGGATTCATCTGGAAATTCAAATTGCATTGGTGTGGTGTCCTATAATGGTGCATCCACTAACTGATCTGTAATGACTTGTCCTTTGATAGCTTTTCTATCTAAATACTTAATGTCATATTCACTTAGGAGCATTACCCATTTGGCTAGGCGACCTGTTAGAGCTACTTTGCTTAGTAGGTACTTCAGTGGATCTATTTTTGCAATAAGTTTGACTGGATGTGCAAGCATATAATGTCAAAGTTTTTGGGAAGCAAAAACTACCACAAGACATGATCTTTCTATCTGAGAGTATTGCAACTCATAGCCCACCAATGTGCGACTGATATAGTAGACGGCTCTTTCTTTATTCTCATAATCTTGTTGTGCTAGAAGAGCCCCAAGAGCTGTAGGTGTAGCAGATATGTATAGTATCAATGGTTTCCCTTGGATAGGAGGCATGAGAATAGGTGGATTCATAAGATATTCTTTCAGTTTGTTGAATGCCTCTTCACATTTCTCATCCCATCTAAATGGAATGTTCTTGTGCAAGAGATGACTAAATGGTTGACACTTGTCTGCCAGTTGTGATATGAATCTATGGATTGCTTGTAGCTTGCCTTGTACAGATCTTAGTTGAGTGAGAGTCTTGGGTGGTGGCATGTCCATAATAGCCTTGACTTTGGTGAGGTCCATCTCTATTCCATTTGCTAAAACAATAAAACCTAGGAGTTTGCCTGAGGTGACTCCAAACACACATTTCTTTGGGTTCAACATGACCTTGAATTGCTCGAGTCTCTGAAAGACCTTCTCTAACACATCTAGGTGTGATTCTCTTGTGAGTGATTTTGCTAGGATATCATCTACATAATCTTCCATGGTGACGTGCATCATATCATGAAATATTGTGGTCATAGCACGTTGATATGTGGCTCCTGTGTTCTTTAGCCCACATGGCATGACATTCCAACAGAAAGTGCCCCAAGGACAAGTAAAAGCTATCTTATGTCTGGTGCTATCCTGATCTGATTGTATCCTGAGAAGCCATCCATGAGAGATAACATGGTATGTCCTGCTATTAAGTCGACTATGATATCTATAATTGGCAATAGAAAATCATCCTTGCAGCAAGCTTTGTTTAGATCTCTAAAGTAATTGCATAGTCTGACTCAGCCATCTAGTTTGGACACTGGTACAATGTTGGAGACCCATTCCAGATAGTCTATAGCTCTGATAAATCCTACATTTAGTAGTTTCTTGAGTTCTTTTACAAGCAGTGTTATGTGTGGATGCATCTTTCTAAGATTCTATTTCATTGGTTTCACTCCTAGATCTAATGGAAGATAATGTAGAATCAAATCTAGATCTAACCTCGACATATCTGCATATGACCAAGCAAAATTGACTTTCTTTCTCTTGAAGAATGGTACAAACTTGGTCTTCTCTAGTGGCGTCAGAGACTTAGCAAAGTGAATGATCTTAGGCTATTCCTCTATTCCAATGTTAACCAGCTCTGTAGGTTCCAAAACAATCTAAGACTTCTCCTAGTGCATGTCATTGGGGAGAGTGTCAAGCCTTCCATCGTTAGGTGCCACAGTTGGGTTTTCACCTTTGGATGCATTCTTTCTTTTTACTGTTTTGGGACCTGACACTGCCACAGAGCGGTTTTCACCGTCAGATCCAGTTTTTATTTTGATGTTTTTGCGACTGGAAGGCTTGGCACCCTCTCTGAACTAAGCCACGGTATTAAGTTCAATAGTGAAACCAGCTTTATGATCCCCTTTGGGTAGGTGGTCCCTAAGTTCCATATAGTCAATATAGGCGTCATCATTTTGGAACATATCTGGTTGAGGGGTTCCTCATAGATCCTAGTTAATGAGTTCAGGATGCACAAGGGGGAGGGAGTCAGAGGATAGATCTGATTCATTGATAGTTTGAATGGATATTCTAGGAGTATTCATAGGGGAAGTGTTTAGGATAGTACTTTCCTCCAAGTTGTTTATTGCGATAGAACTCGAACCTTCCTTGAATGTTATATTCTCAAGGATAGGCAAATCACACTCTAATGGCCTATGCCGTAGCGTTTGTCCCTCACAGTAGGGGCTATAAGTTTGAATGGTATCAACCTCTTTGTCATCGTAGGAATGCTCTGTCAGCTCATCCCACTCATATTCATTGGAATCTGTGTCATTGTCCACTTGAAGTGTATGGATCATTTCCACCAAACAAGCATTTTCTTTAGCTTTGCCTTTATCCTTATATCCTAGGCCTTTTGTATTTCTAGCCAATGAGGATGAAGAAGGTTGAATGGGTTCTATGATTCTTTCTTTTCTTAGGCCAATGGGGCCCTATCCTTCGTAACCCATTCTATGTAGGATAGATTCACCTTGCCCATAGATTTCTGTTGGGAACCTAGGTGGTTCTTGTTGTATGTTCTCTTCTTCTTCGGTATAGAGCCATTGTAGGATATCTCTTTCCTCTATTTCATCTGATAAGGTCCCCCATTTTACAAAGGGAGATATGGGAGGTATAGGAGGAGCAGATGGCTTTGGAAAATGCTTGGGTGGACCAAAGGATCTAGGAGATAAAGGCATGTTGGCTAGATTGAGGCTGTGCTCAATGGAGTATTCCCCAACTCCGGTTTCTTTAATGGTAATTTTCTGCTCTTTGGGCTTTGATGAGGAAGCTTCAGAGGTATGATCATGCTATGGGGTAGGGGATGTAGATACTCTATTATTTGGTATGATGCAATTAGGTTTTGAAAGGACAGAGTTGCAATGCTGAAAGGGGTCAGGGTCTCCTTGGATGGTGACTTACTTGCCATTATGCAAGAATTTTATGCATTGGTAATAAGTAGAGGGAACAACTTTCATGGCATGAATCCATGGTCTACCTAGGAGAATATTATAGGTGAGCTCCCTATCTAGGACTTGGCACACAACATCTTTTATTATTGGTCCCACTTGTATGGGTAAAACCACTATTCCCTTGGTAGTTCTCTCATCTTCATCATAGGCTTTGATAGTAATCTTCTTCCTTGGATCAACTACATTCTTAGAGAACCCCAATGTAAGGACTAGATTTAATGTGCAAATATTTAAACCGGCTCCCCCATCAATGGGAACCCTCTTGATGTGGTGCTTGTGGATGAAGGCGATGATATGTAGAGGGGTGTTATGAGGTTGAGACACTGAGAGGTCATCTTGTTCGGTAAATGATATGGTACTTGAGGAGGTCAGACTACCTACCATGGCCTAAAACTTCTCTTGGGCCAAGTTAGTGGGGACAGTGGTTTCCACTAAGGCTTTTTTGAGAATCTCCTTATGGGAAGGAGATAGACGCAACAACTCTAAGATAGAAATGTGGGCCGGAGTCTTCTGAAGTTGGTCTATGACACTATACTGATGGAAGTTGGACTGAGAAGGTGACGACCTTGGGGGAACGGTGTTCAACGTGACCTTACCACTATGGGTAATGATACTACAACCAGTTTTGTTGGGTTTTGATTGTTGTTTGGTCGTGACCACATTGATTTGTGGGACATGCTCTAATATGCAATTGATGGTATAGTCAAATGGCACACTTGCATAGTTGGCATTACTATTCCCACTATTCTAATGTTGCCTATTGCGGTTGTTGTTGTTGTTACCATTGTTGTTATTGCCATTGTTGTTATTGATGTTGTTGTTATTGTTGTTGTACGGCCTGTCATGATTGAGAAGTGGATCCTTGTAAGCCACATGTGTCTCATTGGAGGTATGTTGTTGGGTTCCTCCTTGATTTTGATCAAGCACATCTTGAATAACATGTTTGAGATAGATACAATTGTTGGTTGTATGTCCCCTTCCTCTATGATACTCACAATAGTCGGTGTCTTTCCAATAGTGAGGTTTAATTTGAGGCTCATAGTCACTTGTTGGTGATAGAGAGATTTCATTGTTAGCCAATAGCTTCCTTAATGTGGATTCTTGGGACTCACCTAGTAGTGTGAATTTTTGCCTTGGATTCATGTTGAACCATGGTCTTGGCTCCCGAGAGAATGTTTTGTTGGGTGTAACATTGCTTGCCTCTCCTTTGAGAGTGAGTATCGGTTGTTACTTGGGAGCTGCCACCTTGGTGTCAACTACTCCATCATTGACGACATTCTTATTCTTGGTCCAAAACTTTGATTTGTCAGTCGTATAGTTGGAGGTAGGTCTATCCTTGTCTAACTTGATTTGTACCTTGGCAATCATAGCTTTTTCAATGAACAATCCCATTTCAATGACCTTCGAGAATGAAATAGGGCATTGGATTTGTATTTAATATCTAAGATCAGAGTTGAGATTATGGACAAACATCTCCATTAACTGCTTTTCTAGTACATCATATGAGCACTTGCTTGCTAGTTGTCTCCATCTTTGTAGGAAGGTGGCGAATGATTCACCACTCTTTTGCTTGGTATTGCATGAATCAAGCATAGAGACTTCATGTTCAATATTGTATGAGAAGTGCGTGATAAATTTGTTTACTAGCTCATCAAAAGATTTGATGCCCGGTGGGAGCCATGAGAACCACTCCATGGCTTGGCTACCTAGAGATCTAGGGAATAGTCTCATTAAGTAAGTCTCATTGTGAGCTACTTCCATGCATGCTGCGTTGAATTCCCTAATGTGATCTCTAGGGTCCCCTTTCCCTTTGTATTTGTCAAATTTAGGAACCTCGAATCAAAATGGAAATGGTGTCATGTTTAAACTTTTATCAAAGGGGTATGGTGCAATATCTTCCAAGGAGTAGGTTTTAGTGTTTGTACTCGTCTTGAGATTTGACATTTGTTGCTTTAGACCCTCAAGTTGTTTCCTCATCTCTTCCATAGGAGTGCTTTGGTCCATGGCTTTCTTTCTTTTTTCATGTTTATCCTCTGCGTTTGGATATATGGTTTTCTTTCCTTTTTCATGATCATCCTCTACATTTTCTTGGATTGTGCTTAGATCAAAATCGACGGGGAGCTTAATTCCAAGATTAGCAAGATGATAAAAATACTTGTGAGGGTCATCATGGAGCACTTTCTCTAGTAAGCATTGAAATTTTTGATCTTGGATGGTTCCTTGATACTCTTCATTAGAGATTTCCTCATCACTATCATGAGGTGTGATGATGTGGTTAGATGATTCGGCCATTTCAAGTTGCTTTTTGTATTTAGATCTAATAAGAACCATGCAAGGTGACATGGGATGAGGTGGGGTGAAACTAGAGATTTTGGCAAGGTGCTGATGGAGATTGCTGAGAATAGGGTACTTATGACAAGATTTAGACAAAGGACTTTCTCGATCAATGATTCCAAGTAAGACAACCAATACAAGACGATAGTCACTAGTAAGGGTACTCAATACCTTTCTTACTGTGTAGGAACTGGTCGTGCACCAAGACCACTAGCAAAGTTCTATGACCTACTAGGTTTACTTGAATCCAAAGTGATACAAAAAAAGGGGCCTATGCTGACCTGATATGGGATACTTTGACCTTGGACTAGGAAGACCTAATAGAAGGCATATGGGATGATCAACAAAAGAGGGACTTTGGCGTGAAATGGATGGAAAAATGACTACAAGGTAAGACCTGATCTCTGAACCTAAAACTAGACTGAAATGGGTACCTAGAACTGACAAAAATTTTCTCTCAAAGATTTTGTAATTGCTCACTGTCACGCATGCACTGGAACAGATGCGCTGTAGAAACTGATAAATGCGCTGGAAGTCAGGACAAATGCGCTGCACTGGTAAATAGTAGATGTGTTGTAACAGACATTAAAAGTGTTGTAAGTCACAATAGATGTGCCGCAGGTCAGCACAAATGTGCAGCAACAGAGGATGGATGCACCGCTCTGGCTTTTCTTAATATTTTTGCAATTTTTTTGGAAATTTCTGATGTTTTTGGTGCTTTGGTTGCAAGAAGGTCTTTTTGATCTAATTTTCTGAAATTATGGCAAGAAGACACAGCAAACACAAAGAATATTTTTATGGTTTTTTATTTTTTTGTGATATTTTGACTCTTTTTGGACTAAAAAGAAAGAAAGTACAACCCTAGGTTTCAAAGGACAGTATAAAATTGAATTCTCCCTATCTCTAGGTGAGGCATCTTTAGGAGGTAATAATCACCCTTCCCTGCATTGGATTATAGGGGTTTTTAGTCTACTAAAACAAGGATGAGTAATAAAGGCAACCATTCAAGTGGTTATACATGTGGAAACACTACTCTCCATTATGAAGTCTCCCAGCCTACAAGGGTTGTGCCTTGGAGGGTTTTGGGGGAGGTTGGTTATCGGTATAACACAACTACACTCATTGTTTGAAGCTTTCACTCCAAACACAATTTATTTATAGTGGCTTGGAAGAGCTTCGCATCTAGCCTGTTACCACTTAGGGTCGTTCCTACTTGGATGAATGATATCCAAGAGCAGGCCCCTCTAAAGGAAAAACACATGCGAAAATGATATGTTTGGTATTTTGGTCACCCAAGTTAGGGGAGAGCATAGGCCTGGTATCATTCCCAAAACACAAAATATAGTGGTACTTTTCCCCTAGTTAAAATGAGAAAAACTAGATGAGTTATCTACTTGGGCAAGCACAGATTTTTGTTAACTTTGAAGTGATAACAAGATAGCAATGGTCCAGTTTTACCAAGATAGCAATGATGAGTTTAATTTTTAACCATGTAGCATGAATTGTTAACTTTGAAGTGATGGCCGAGATAACAATGGTTCAGTTTTACCCAGATAGCAATAATGAGTTCAACTTTATCCAGATAGCAATGAGTTGTTAACTTTGAAAAGATAGCAATAGCAATGATTCAATGATATGCAAGATAGCAATGATTCAATTACCACTTTCCTAGCTAAAACTATGTGGGATTTGCACGAGCATCCATTTTACTTTCCCATTAGAAATCAAAGTGTGAGCTAAAAAGTACAACTATATGAGTCTAAACCAGTACCTAGCCTACAAAATAGATCAAGAGAGTTCCTGCAAAAAGATGTCTGCATTAGCAAAAACTCCAACGAAACCCTCAAAATCAGTGTCCAAAACAGATGCGCCGCTTTAGAGACTGAATGCATAGAAACAGTGAACATAAACGCCGCAATACATATTCTCTAAAATAGAGCTTAAAAGTGCAAGAAGAATGTGTAAATGCGCTGATCTAATTTATACATCGTAACATAGTATGTATGTGCTGTGGGAATGTATACGCCGTGATAGGTAACAGATCCGTGTTAAGATGTATCAAATGCGCTGTTTCCTCCTGTGTACGGCTTTCTAAAACACAAAAAACTTAGTTTTTGGGTTAGATTTGGGGCTAGGCCCTATGGTAGGCGCCCAAAAATGTTAAGGAAAAATTGGATTCAAATGAATAATCAATAATATCAAATATCAAGATACCCAAAACTTAATGAAATGGTGAACAAACGAGATTGAAATAAACAATGAACAAACAACAAAGCAAACCTCCTTAATTCATAGCTTCCATTGATCACCTATCACAATCGATCTTGCATGTATGAAATAGGGCCCTCAGAGAGTGCACTTCTTTGCTTCCTTTCAAGAATGTCAATTGAGAATGGCTATGATAATACCGCCATGAAGATGAGCTTCACAATGATGGTAGTAGTGCGTAGTAACGAATGTGATCACAAGCAATGAAGGAATTGGTGCCAAAGGCGTGCTGTAATTTCTGCAGAGTAACAATACTTAAAGCTTGGATGCTTGAAATGGAGGAATGGGGTTCAATTTATAGACTTGGGAAAGAAGAGATCAATGGTATAGAATGGTTGAGGAACGTGCGCGAATAAGAAGAGGACATGTGTCTTGCTTTCTTTTGCATGAGAGGAGTTAACAAGAATAGAAGAATGAGTTAAAGCATTTAAAAGAATATAATAATCAGTTAAGTGATTTAAAAGAAGAAGAATAGATTTGCATGAAAATAAGAAGATATTTTGCTTTATTAAATATTAGGAATATTTAATTGCATGTGCACAAAGCTTGAATTATATTTAGAGATAACTCAATTTAGAAGAAAAGGCAACTTAAATAAATAATTGATTTATTTAAATTTAGAGAAGATATTATTGGAAGAAAACAATTAAATAATTGGAATTATTTAATTTAGAAGATAAGAAAGCAAATTAAATAAATAAATTTATTTAATTGTTGTGCATGATTTGGAAGAATAAATAAAATATTTGATTGTATTTTATTTTTAGAGATTGAGAGGATTTAAATAAATTTGATTTGATTTATTCAAATTTGGAGGAATGATTTGATTTAATTAAATAATTAAGAATTATTTAATTATTCGGAAGAATTTAATTAAATAAAGGATTTTATTTAATTTTGACTTTAGAAGAGATAATTAAATATTTTGATATTTAATTAATTTTAGAGAAATGTGAATCAAATAAATAAATTTATTTATTTATTTATTGGTAGAGGAATAAAGATGGAATAAATATCAAGAATATTTATTTAGATTGAATTGTGTCATTTTTAGGCGTATACAATGCCAATTGAGCCACCAGCATATTGAATGCTTCTAGGTGGTTTGTATTTCATCCACCCTCTTCTATTTTCAAGGAATACAATTTCTTCCTCAAGAAAATATTGTTCACTAAAGATTTGGCTTGATACATCTCACCAAGCTTCTTCCATAGTTTTTGTGCAGAGGTCTCTTCATGGACATTGATTAAAATAAAGTTTGCCAAACACAATCTGATTAGACCCTTGGCTTTACAGTCCATAACATCATATTGAGCAGCCAAAGTAGGATCTACAAGCCTTGAAACCTTCTCATTGTTAGAATTTGAAAATATTAATAACCTAAAAAACTAGTGCAAATGAATAGATATTAAACTATGAATACAAATGATACAAAATCAAAATAGCAACACAGAGTTAGTTTCTAAGAAATTAATGCAAATTCTAGAAGGAAAATAGCATTAAGAGGATGCAAAAGTAAGAGATGCAAAATACAAGCCAGGTAGCATGCTTATATAGACTAGGGAGAGGGAGGAGGTGGCAACACCAACCAATCAGGAGCAACCATCTATCGAACTAAAGATAGCAAAGTATCTTCCCAAGATAGCTAATGGATGCTCAAATGTAGGAAGGTGACACCTCGTAACCACTCACCTAATAAAACATGCTTTAATAACCTAAGCAAGATTAATAGAAGTGTAGGAAAATGCTAGGAATATAGGGAAAAATAAATAACCCACTAGGAAATAAAAACCTACACTAACACCCCCCTATAAGCGAAGCTTAGGTGGATGTAGAAATGGGTCTTGACAAATCAAGCCTAATGAGGTACCCATGTACATAAAATTTCCCCCCCCCCCAAAGAGAGAGAAAACCCTCTCAAAATAGAGAGAGAAGAGACCCCCCAAAGTAGAGAGAGTCAGGACTCTGAGTGAGAGGAAGAAGCTCCCAGAAGATAAAGCATCCCACATCCCCAGCAAAGCTTGCAAATGAAGGAACTTGCTCTCAGTGAAGGGTTTGGTGAAGATATTAGCAACCTGCTCGAAAGTTGGACAAGAACGAAGGTCGATGACGTGGCCATGGATGAGCTCCCAAATGTAGTGCATGTGGACCTCTTTGTGTTTGGTCCGCTGATGATGGACTAGATTCTGTGAGATCTGAATGGCAGTCTGGTTGTCACAAAATATGACTAATGGCCATCTAATCTAGATACCAAACTTAGTGAGAAGATTTTGAAGCCAAATAGCCTGAGTGGCGGCATTCACAGCCCCCCGATACTCGGCCTCAATAGAAGATAGAGCAATAGCAAACTACTTCTTGCTTGACCAACAAACAGGACCTGAACCAAGTGAGAAGTTGTAACCTGAAGTAGACTTACAATTCTGAGAATCAACCGCCCAATTTGAATCTATGTAGCCCACCAAGTCAAGCTGAATGCCCATTGTGTAGTGAATCCCAAAACTGTGAGTACCCTGAATGTAGTGAAGGATCCGCTTGGCTACTTTCCAGTGCAGCTCATGAGGCTCCTGCATGAATCAAGAGACCATGCCTACAACATATGAAATGTTGGGTCTCGTATGAGTCAAATAAATGAGACTCCCAACAAGCTGTCGGTACAAAGTGCCATCAACAAGTGGAGAAGAACACTGAGCCTCAAGTTTGACTCCAGAAAGAAAGGGAGTCAGAGCAGGCTTGCAGTCAGCCATATGAAACCTCGAGAGCAAATCTAGAGCATACTTGGACTATGTGATGGTGATCCCAGAAGCAGATTGGTAGATCTCAATCCCAAGAAAGTAATGCAACAAGCCCAAGTCAGTCATCAAAAACCTATCATAAAGGGCATTTTTGACAGCCCCAATGGTGGATGAAGAACTCCCTGTGATCAGCAAGTCATCAACATACAAAACCAGAAATAGGAGTGAATCATCCTACTATAGAATGTAGACATTGGGATCAGAATGGCACTGAGTGAACCCAACTGATAGAAGGAAGGAGTCCATCTTGGCATACTAGGCTCGAGGAGCCTGTTTAAGGCCGTAGAGAGACTTCTGAGGACGACACACAAGTAAAGAATCCTGAATGAACCCCTGTGACTACTCCATGTAGATCTCCTCCTGAAGGTCATCGTGAAGAAAAGCACTCTTCACATCCATCTGGTGTACTTCCCAACAATTGGTTGTAGCAATGGTAAGAACAAGTCAGATGGAATTCATTTGGGCAACTAGCACAAAAGTCTCAAAGTAGTCAATCCCAAGAACCTGGGAGAATCCTTTAGCGACCAAGCAAGCCTTATGTTTGTCAACCGACCCATCTACTGCAAATTTTGTCTGATAGATCCACTTATATTGAACAAGTTTTCTTCCTTTAGGAAGAGGGACAAGATCCCAAGTGTGGTTCCTCGTCATGGAACTATACTCCTCCTGCATAGCTATATCCCTCTCAAGAATACTAGAAGCCTCATAAAAAGACTGTGGATCTGAGGTAGTAGCAATGAAGACATGTGGAGCATCCTAGAACTGTGAACGAGTGCACCTGGCATCTGATGGATCCCCAACCCAATCACCTATAGACTGCAAGGTCTATCTAGCCCAAAGTGGACCAGAAGATGGAGAATCTAGAGGAGAATCATCAACCTCTGAATGATGACTACGGGAGGAAGGAGGTGAGTCCTCTGAATTGCTCTCTGCATCAGAAGTGGAGGTAGAAGACTGCTCAGGTGAATTTGACTCATCAAAAGATCTGTCATGTATCCCAAGTGACTCCAATGTCAAGGTAGGAGTTGGAGAAGTGATAGAAAGTGATCTCAAAGAGCACTCCTCAAAATGAACACTCCTCTCAATGAACAACTCTTGTGTAGTAGGGTGGAGCAATCGATAACCCTTCACACCATCAGGGTAACCTACAAATATGCAAGGTCCGCTCTGCGGATCCAAGGCCTCGTGTTTCTCTGCAAGAATGTGGGCCCATGGAGGAGAACCAAAAAATCTAAAGTGCTTAACTAATGGTTTCTGACCACTCCCAGCTTCAAAAGGAGTGACTCCCTTCAAGGTTCAGTGAGGAACATGGTTCTGGATATAACAAGCACAGTTAATAGCCTCTGCCCAATATTGTGGTGCAAGAGATCTGGAGTGAATCATGTAGTTCACCATTTCCTTCAAGGACCTATTCTTCCATTCTGCAACACTGTTCTACTGAGGATTGTATGGAACTAAATGCTGTAAATCAATCCCCTTTGAAGTGTAAAACCTCTCAAACTGATGATTGACATACTCACACCATTGTCAGTGTACAAAACTCTGATGGCTTTCCTGGATTGCTTCTCTACAAAAGTTTTAAAGTCCTAAAAATGATCAAATACCTCTAACTTCTGTTTGAGAAAGTACACCCAAGTATATCGAGAAAAGTCATCAATGAATGTGAGGACATATCGGGCCCTGCTGAAACAAGGATATTGAAATGGACCAGCCAAATCATTGTGAACTAACTCCAGTATCTGTGAAGCTCTTAATGCCTTACCTTTGTCAAACTTTTCCTTAGGATGCTTACCAAGAATGCAACCTTGGAAAACACCACCTAAAAATTGAATTGAAGGAAACCCTGTGACCATGCTCTACTAGTTGAGTTGTTGCAAGTAGCGAAAGTTAAGATGGCCAAACCGCTCATGCCATAATCTACTCGCATCATCAGAATGAGTGAGAAAAATAGTCAAAGGAGGATTAGGAACAAAGTGAGAAAATAGATAGAGCCATGATTGATGATCTGCTCTCCCTACTACAACTGTAGAACGACTGTGCAACTCATGAATCTCCATTGAATCAGGAGTGAACTCAACTCGCTTGCCTAAACCTGTGTGAGTGATTTGGTATACCGATATGAGATTAGTTGATAATGAAGGCACACAAAGAACATCATGAAATGTGCCATCCCCCACATCAACAGACCCTCTCCCACACACCTCAACAGGAGTGTCATCACCCTCAGAATAGAAGGCATAGTACATGGCTCCAAAAGATGTAAGTTCTTCCTTAGATGAAGCCATGTGGTGCGAAGCACCCAAATCAGGAACCCAAGTGGATGGTGAAGAAGCAACTGCAACAAAGGACTTGCCCTTTCCTTTCCCCTTTCTATTTTCTTTTGCCTTATTAGACCCCTCATTAGAACTCTGTTTGATAGACTCAGGAACACTGATATTATTCTTCTCAAGAATTTGTGTCAAGTGATCAATTTGTTTCTTCAGACATTTATGTTCATCATGACCGGGTCTTTTACAATAGGCACATTTGACCCTCTCTTTCTTAGGCTTGTCACCCTTGGAAGATTGGGTCTCATTAGTTTCTTTTGAAGCAATCGGTATTTGATCCTTCTTCTTCTTGCTATTCTTCTATTTCTTATCCTTACTATTGTTGGTACTACTTTGTCCTTTTTGTTCTTTTGTGCCTTGGTTGGCAGCTAAGGCATGTGACTTAGAGGACTTAAGAGTGCCCATCTAGATTAGCTTGTCCTATTCCTGAGTGAGATTGACAGCAAAATCATCTAAAGATGGCATGGTGAATTGAGTACCAAGTGCACCCTTAGTAGCATAGAAGGTATAAACAAACACATAATATTATGAACTTAGCTTAGAGAGAATACTAAGAATCAGTTGTTCATCTTTCTTTTCAATTCCACATTATTTTAACTGCAACCTTAGTGATTTCAATTTAGTGAAGAAATCTTGGATTATGTTGAAATTGCCTGGACTTAAACTAATTAGTTCATTTTCCAACATATGACCCCTCATTGAATCTTGTGTGCCAAATAGTGTTTCTAGCTTTGTCCAGATCTCATTTGGTGAATTCAAAGACTCAATGTGAAAGAGCAAATCAGGAGAAATAGACAAACACAATGTTTCATATGCCTCATCACATTTACTAAACCACTTAGGCTTATCTTCATCTTTAGCAGGTTCAGTTTCAAGTCCCATAGTTATCCTATGTAATCCATCTTTCCTTAAGTGAACTGTCATTTGTGATTTACACTCAAAGTAATTGTATGGAGTCAGGATGGGCATATTTGTTTGATCCATGATGAAGAAATGCAGAGAAGAAATGCCGAAAAGAAGAGAACACAACCAAGACAACCCCCCCTTTTCACTCAATCAAAGAACCCCCCCAAGAAAATATGATTTGGCACTTTATATTAGTGCATTTACAACTGCCACTAGCAAGAAATACTAAGTGGTCTTGATTTCAATGCATTACAAAACCCTCATGAAGAGCATATGCTGAAAATACAACTTTGGCACAATATCCAGAGAAATAAACAACACCACTGCGATCTACTCAAAAAATGAATCACCTCGATACGAGGTCGTATGTGAAATTTATGATCCTCTGAAGTTCCCAAAATGAGAACTGTGCAGTGTCACAACTGAGAATTTACAATTTTTAAAAAATCTCTACATCAAAATAAAAAAACATCTGCACTAGTGCATAGAGCACATAAAAATAGCCAAAATCAAAAAAAATTTTTGCGGGGAACAGAGTCCGTATGAGCAAGAATGGAGCATTTGAAAACTGCCTTCAAAATTGCAACTGCCAATGGAGAGGGGTCTTGTTGTAGCTTTCAGAGTGTGTTTCTACAAAATATATAGACTGCATGCAAAAAATAAAACATACCTAGATGGTTTTTTTGAGCTACGGACAAAACCTAGAAGACATTTTTCTTGCTAATATATAGAAGATGTTGATCCAATGTAAACAAAACGCCTTTAGCAACAAAAAATGACCCCAACAACTAAAAAATGACATGCAAAGGTTGAATCAGCTACCTAAGACAAGCAAAGGCATGCTAGAACTTGCAATATTGATTGAAAACACCAAATATGCAAGTCGGTTGTCAGATTTGAGCTTGAAACCCCAGTTTCGCAACTGTGTCTAACAATCTCTGATTTTGGTGAAGCAAAAGCCAAATATGACTTTCCTAAGCCTGTTGGACATGTTGGAACAACCAGAAATGCTGCAATCACCCAGATTTCATAAAACACTTGTGCAAACCTAGAGATTAATATGTTTCCGTGAAACTTTTCTGATTCTCCAGATCATCCGAAGATGCAAGAGAAGAGCATATTGGGTTTTTTAGAAAATTGCAATAAACTTAATTAGCCCCTCCTAAATCTCTCAAATAAGGAAACTAAAATCTAATCTTGCACATGGCAAGACTCTGATACCATGTTAGAATCTTAAAAGATTAATAACCCAGAAAACTAGTGCAAATGAATAGATATTAGACTATGAATGCAAATGATACGAAATCAAAATAGTAACATAGAGTTAGTCTCTAAGAGAGTAATGCAAATGCTAGAAGCAAAATAGCATTAAGATGATGCAAAAGTAAGAGATACAAAATACAAGCTAGGTAGCATGCTTATATAGACCAGGGAGAGTGAGGAGGTGGCAACACCGACCAATCAGGAGCAACCATCTATCAGACTAAAGATAGAAAAGTATCTTCATAAGATAGCTAATGGATGCTCACACATAGGAAGGTGACACCTCGCAACCACTCACCTAATAAGACATACTTTATTAACCTAAGCGAGATTAATAGAAGTGTAGGAAAAACCTAGGAATATAGGGAAAAATAAATAACCCACTAGGAAATAAAAACCTACACTAACACTCATCAACAACATCCCACATATCTCGATCTATCAACAGATCCTCCATCTTCAACTTCCACATTTCAAAATTATTTCGTAAAAATTTATCCACCTCTATTCTCCTTGATGAACTTGCCATCTGAAAATTCCTGCAACAAGATCACAAAGTCTCTTTCTGCACAAGCTCCCACTCAAATTTGGATTAGTTTGAAAAACCCAACAACCCACAATTGAAACCAAATGTGATTAGGCTCTAATACCACTTGTAGGGAAACTAAGGTTGTGGAACAATTTCCTACACTATTCTTGAAAGGAGGATAATGAAAAACTTTACAGATCTTTAACAGTTACAAAAACTTAAACAGAAATAAACATAAATATCATGCATACCACAACATAGTGATTTACGTGGGGAAAACCATTTCGGGAGAAAACCCCACACTCCAAAATCTGCCCAATATATTATTTAGAAATCACAAAGATTACAATATACTTGCAGAGAAATCTTCTCACAGGAGTATCACCACCAGCGATCCAGAGACAACACTACTGCTATCAAACTCACAAAATACACCACGATACCACAACCATAATACAATGCCCTCATAAAATAGGGTTACCTTCTAGGGCAAGACAAGCCAAAAAAATATCTACCATAAGATCTAAAATATAATAATGAATGGGTCAGATTTACAATATATCATTAATTTAATGTATGTCATCCATTTAACAGTTTTCCCCATGCTCCCAATGTATATTACACCTATTGGTGTAACTAGGAAATATATATAAATATATACATCCTATCAACAATAAACCTTATATAATTGCAAGGTTGAGACACCTTTTTCATTCGCTTATGTGTTTTCTCACTTCATGCTTTTGTTTTTCATGTATGCTTCATGTCTTCCATGTATGTGTCGTGTCTTCTATGTATGTGTTGTGTCTTCCATGTATGCTCTGTGTTTTCCATGTATGATTTGTGTCTTCCATGTCTGCTTCATGTTTTCCATGTACGCTTTGTGAATGCTCCATATGTATTTTGTGTGTGTGATTCATGCTATGTGTCTTTTGTATAACCTCTTTATCTAAGCATTGTATACTTGTAGAATCCTAAGCTTGGGGACTAGCACAACTCTCAACTTAGCGACATTCTACAACTTCAACGTCTTGGCAAAGAGATTTATCTTCTTAGTAATTTAGCGAGCGTATGAGCATAAGTTCATACCCTCACTAAAGTGGGAGATAAATGTAGCATAGAAAATTGATACGTCATACAATTTCACACTAGATGTGGCACCCATTGTGGCTTGTATGTTCACCTTTGTTTACAATATGAAATTCCCACTAGACATTCATGAGAAACAAGGATTAATCCTCTGTCATCTAACATTTGGATAGCCCAAATCACCAAGACTATGGCACCTAGTGCTTGGGTCCTAGAAATTTGGCCCTAAAAACTTATATTTGAATATTGGCTTTATGACTTAAGTGATGCACCTTGTCAGCCTCAACCCAATTGGGCCCTCAGAAAGTAATTGAGATTCATATTTAAACTAGTCTTTCTTACTCATTTACACCTAATGATTTCACTAGTGACTCTCTATGATATTTTCTCTCTAACAAGGATTCTATCTCTTTATCTAGAAGATCTATGTTTCTGCATATTATTGCTATGTGCACTAACCCTTATAGGTATGCGAGGAATCTTCTCCTTTCTACACCATCTCCTCGTGGATGATCCATGTTGTGACATACATCCATCTAGAGTTTCATGGTAACTCTATTTCATTTCATTTCATTATAGAATTCCTTATCATATGTTTTGCCTCTACTCACCAAGAGCACGCAATCTCTATTACTCCTATCATTTCTGTTGTGGAGGTGGGAACACCAACATGAGGTTTGACTGAGGCAAGCCTCTATACAACACAACCATTTTCCCTCTTTTATGTGTGCAGATTGCATTGGAGGTTTCCAACACGAAACAATGACAAGAAGATGGAAGGTCCTGGAATAAAGATCACCAGCTCAAAGTTTAGTGTAAAACCCTAGACCAAGGTGCCCAACACCGTAGTCCTCCAGATCTGGTCCCTAATTTTGGTAGTGATCCTTGATAGCTCTACTCTGCTCATTTCATGTCCTGCTTTTTGGGTTTTTAGCTATGTCAGGTCTGTAACTTCTATTTTAGTCTATTTCATCATAAAAACCCTAGATATAGCTTTATTGCCTCAATCTTCTTGATTACAACAAAGGGATAGAGCTCTCACCAACCCAGCAAGGCTCTTCCTGAGGGACAATAGCCTTGCTTGAAGTCATTGGTGGCTTGTGTCCTAATGTTAGATAGGAAAGATTAATCTAATTACTATATAATTGATTAGAGATCTCTTTCCTATGTAACACTCTCGAAGAACAACATTCTCAACATCAAGTATGAAAATCCTATCTCGTAAGGAAATGATCTCTTGACTCGCATAATATGAAGGAGTAAGAATATCACTATGATGACCAACTCAAGAAGGAAGATGAGCATCAACAAGAAGAGACTCCTGTGGATGACTCATGGTAGTGAGTAGAACATACAATGAAGAATTATGAAAGAGCTCCCTCCATCCCTCAACAGTACCTAAGAAGAAGAAAGTAGAGGAAGTGTCAAACAATGTTTAAGTTCTTAAAAGCATGGGAGTAAGTAAAAAGAAGAATAGAAAAATTTCTTACAATGATCCACTTCTTGCCGTGTAGGATCATTAGGTAAAGGACCATGTGCAGGGGGCATAGCTACCTCCTTGTTAGAAGGAATCTCTTTATCTCTGACCTCATCAAACTCCTCTCTCTCAGGATCATAATCCTCATCCAAGGAGTCCTCAAACTACTCCTTGATGACAACCAACCCCTTAGTAGAGGAAGGCCTCACATGTCTCTGTCCTAGTCCACGAACATGCCTCATAATTAGAACACTATGAGTCAAAGTAGTCTAGAAGGATACCCTATGTTGTACATCCATCATCTCCTGAGTAGATCTATAACATGTCTGAACTGGGGGCAAGTCCTCTAGAAATTCCTTTCCAAATTTCTTAAGGATTCAAGTGACGCAATGGGACTCAACCAATCCATTCCTATCTTACAAATGAAGTACCCCTTGGAAATAATCTCAAATCTGACTATCATTCAGCCATCAACCCTCCATGTTAGTATAATGATAAAAAATGAAACCTACATTAGTCAAGGTAGCTACAACATGAGTAGAAGTATCAAAGGTACCCATATGGCCCCATCGCATAGTTCTGAATAGTCTAGGGTCTGGGAGTGGCATATCTCTATGATATAGTATAATGCGCTCATAAATCTATGACATAATTAGAGAAGGATGACTAAAGGCAAGAGCACCTAGCCTCGAAATACGATATAGGTCTCGATAGATAATGGCAAGGATATCGATCCCCCATGCAAAAACTGTACCCTGCTCAAGCCTCTGAATGATTGGTGCCCAACACCATCTAAGCTTCATGACTCCCTTATCCTATGATAGCCTAGAAGAGATCAATCCAATGAGAACCTTCTGTTAGAACTGGAAAAATTTCACACTCTACATTTGCTAGAAATCCACCTATCCTTCACATACCATGAATAAAGTCCCTCATTTTAACTTCTTGATCAAAACTAACTACCAAAATTTGTGTGACAAGATCCATCCCATAACCCACAAAATAAGAATATATCCTTTCAGATACACAGTCCTCTGATCATAGCTTAATTATGATAGCAATTCCTCTCTATCGGCAAGACCCTAAACACCTCTCTCTGAATAGCAAGATATACTTTTAAGTCTAATATGCATATCGGCAAGAGATAATCAATGTATTAACGATCAAAATCTCATATGTAAAAGCTACCTGATCGGGGAGACATTCCATGTGTATTACCGATGAAAGCTCATCGGTGTGAGTAAATCAGTCGGAGTGAAATCCTAGGATCATACCGAGTTTATAAGTCACACCGATTGATATCTTATCGCTGAGAAGCCAGTGATCTTAGCCCGACATAAAGTGAATAGTTCATTAGAATGACATATGTGATTAGAGTAAATTCTTTAACTCCCCCCGACCGTATAAGTCACCCCGACATGAGAAGGCAGAATATTTTTGGTGAAAGTCTTGCCAATCTATTCCAATGAAGTTGGGCGATAAAGACAAGACATCGGAGAGACTTAACACATCGGGGAAGTGCTATATTTTCTTAATGATATCATTTGTAAGCCCGATAATGGTAAAACAACTTCCATTTGTCAGAGAGACACTCACTGACACCCAAAAGAATACTCATCAATTTTGATCACCATGCTATCAGGATGAGAATCATAATGTCTCCCCAAATCAATGAAATTATTTAGTATCCCTCATCAAAATAGAAAATCAAAGGGACACTTCATAAAGACACCAATGCAGTCGACTAAGTTATGAACATATGAAAGAAAATGGTGCTAAACACAACATACTAATCAACATGAAACTATAGAAGTCTCACCGATATAAAAAAGCATTGCTCTGACATTTTAAAATTAGTGAAATTGTTGCTTTCAATTTTGGTGGCATCCATTAATGGCCGATTGAACATGATGTTATATGAGTTATTCTAAACCCAATTGAACCAAATTTAGAAATCAAAGGGTTGCATACGAGGAGTAAGGAATTCATCAGAGGACGAGAAATTTGAGCAGAAGATATACAAGTAAGTTCTCTGAATCTCCTTGCAATTTAAATACATTTGAATTCTGGTGTTTATCACAAAATGGAAAGTTCTTCCAAGTCAAAGAGAAGACAATAGACTGAAACTAGCCAGACCAAGGATAAAAAAACAAAAGGTTGAAACACAAAAAGGGGAGAAAACACAAGAGAGAAAACTTAGCCAAGATCTCATAGACCAATTGCCCGGTTCTGGACCTAGAGCTAGGAGAACTGCGTAGCTAAGGGTAGATGTTGAAAAACAAGAGGACAAATATAAGTATGTTGGAAACATATGGACCCCTATTAAAGGATATGAGTTATTCATGTTCCATTACATCAGAGGAATAGGATGGAACCTGTGTGCAATCCTTGGCAACTTAATTTGGGGAAATTGGTTGTCACAGATGTTTTTGTTAATATAGATCTCTTAAAACTGTTGGCATACCATTACAATCCTGATCAAAAAGCTCTATACAATTTGCAAGGAGAACCCTTTATTCATATATCCAAGAATGCAGTCTGTGAGGTTTTTGATTTGAATGACACATATAATACTCCTATTTCACACGAAGATCTGGAAAAAGAATATTTGAGATTGGACACCACCTATAAGGGGTGGAGGCTACCATTGCATAGACCATGAGGTGAGCGAAATTTAGTGCCATTTGAAGAAGGGGATGGACCACCATTCCATATTGACTTATTTGAGCCTTACATGAGATATGCATATTATTCAGTGGGGCAGGTGTTGGGAACTGAAGTTCCAGAGCTCATGTCCATAACACCCATGGTCATCTTGGTAGACATTCAGTGCCACCATGCAAGAACATTTGACTATGCTATGTATCTTTTTAAAGGAATAGATTTAGGTCTGATGGCTATTAAGAACAGTTCCCTAACAATAAGTTTCAGACACTACTCTTCTCTCATGTATATGATTTTATATTATGGTCAAGAGTTGAATCTATGGCTAGATCAATTAAAAATTTCACAACTTGATAAGGATGGTCAACCAATGCCCATACAATTATGGACTTCTATATGGGACAGTAGGTTTGTAAATTCTAGTTATGCCTATTTTGAAGAATTCTTTGTTAAGACTTTGTATATATGTTATGGCTATCCCTGCAGTTATACCTTGTCAGATGAAATAAAGAGTTTTTTAAGACCTAAGGATTTTGATGGGCCACCCACTGTAAACCACAATTGGGGTGATTGGTACTATTTTCTTGCTTCTACTATGATCAGGGTATATGGGTTTGAAGATACCCCTTTTCTATTACCAAGAACTATGCTAGATAGAGTGACACACTTAGAAATAGTCAGACAACTTGATCACTCCAATGTGATGAATCTCAGTGCGTATGACAAGCAATCATTTATGCCAAGTACACTATGTTTCGGTGATTTTACTATGTTGGAAAAAGAGGGTTATGATCTCATTCTTGACAAATTATCACATTTTAATCTCAGGAGAGCAATACATAGGAAAGGATTTGACCTAGAAGGTTTTATTGATTATGCTAGAAAAATGCAAAACCTAAGTGGGTGTGCTCATGTGTCCTTTCCTCATGATGGTGTAATAAGAAATTTAGAAGAAGCAGATGTAGAAATGGCTATTGATGAATATAACTAGGAGGTGGAAAAGAGAAGGAGGGAAGCACAAGAAGTCAAGGTATATTCCTCTGATAGTGAAGGGTTTGTTGTATCAAAACCCCATGACCTGTCTGACACAATTCCCAAATTCAGAATTGAACAATATCAGTCTCTAGAGAGAGGATTAGAAATTGAGGAGACTGATGATAACGATGCTAGGCATACAGCTTACAAATCCTTCATCTCAGATGACTAGTTTATTCACACTTCTGAATTCAAGGTGTTTCTGTATAAACACAAAGGCAAGGCTATTAGGGAATCAGCCTCAAACATTACACCTAATAATGAGACACAATTATTAAATACATTACAAATAGATGTGGAGAATGAGATGAGAGATATCACTCCAGAAAAGGGAAGAAGATTACTTGAGGAATCTAGTGTGATGATATTCCCTGGTCTTGATTTGAATTCATCACTTGTCTTCGATGGTTTCTTGCATAATGATAATCCAAAACATAAGCTTAGTTCTGAAGGAGTGGCTGAAGTGTATATTGGGACAAAATATAATCCAGATGAAAATTCTCTCATGATCTAGGCCTTGTACCCACCACACAAAAAGATTGCTATTATTGACACTGAGGGCTAGGGAAACTGATCCAATTGTCATAGCAAACCTTGGAATAAATGTGGCTAAGTTGAATAAAGCTCAAATTCAGATGCTGATTAAGGAAAGGGATGTGTATAAAATGAGCTTGGAAAGAACAAAAAAGGAAAATGATTTTTTAAAAGATTCAGTCCCTCCCAAGATATTAATCCAAGGAGAAAGCTCACAAACAATAGCCATGGATGAAACAACATAGGTAACACGGGCTAGATTTGATCCACTTGCCACTGTGTTCAAAAGAAGGCATAATAATATGATGGCATGGATGGATAAATTCTGGATCACTTATTCAAAGAATCAAAATGCTCTTCAAGAACACAATAGGTTGGCTGACAGACTTGAGGAAAAACTCTAGGAGATACAGGGCAGAGGTACTTTGGACACTGATGATATCTCCAATACTAAGGGCTTGATTAAGGTTCACACACACTTCCACGGAGATCTTCAGGTAGAAGCTGATGCATTTATAGAAGCTGCCCAAACATTGCCTACATTGTTCAAAGATGATAAAAGCCTGAAGTACTAGCAAGATTGGATGGAGTGCTAGGTAATCCTACATGAGGCCTTGGAAGCTATAAAAAGTGATGATCAAACATTGGAGGGAGCCTATGCATGCATGGAAAGAATGATTGCCATGGAGTTCACTGCAAAAAATATTGTGGAGTGTGCAGATATGCATTTGAGCCAAAGATACCTAGATCATATCACTAAGATCCATTTATGGCTAGTTAAGGCCTAATTAAATTATATAATTGTTAATTAATGTTCAAAAGACACTTATGAAGGGATGCATCTCTTCTGTATTAAACTATTTAAGTCAAGACATTGTGGAGAAAAAGAGATAGATAGAAATACAATAATATAGAGTAGACTTTAGCAGATCTTTACATACTTCAGACTTCTTTGCAATTAATGTCAATATTTTAATGCAATACAATGGAGCAAAATATTCTTGAATGTTGATTCATTTCTAGTGTTCAACTATTGTGATTGGAGTTTTATGATTATATGCTGCTATACTGTCTCTAAAGTGGTTCCTTCAAATTATTCAAATTAACATAATTTGGCACAATATATCTTCTAATAGTTTGTGGTCAATTTGGTTGGTTTATGAAGAGAAGTTGATTTAAGTCCTCCCAAGTAAGTTTATGTTCATTGGTCTCTACCTAGAGTTAAAAACCTTTGAGCAAACTGTCTTGGTTAGGTTTCCTTCTTATCAAGATTAAAATGCCTCTCAGTTGCTCACAATAGTTTAGGGGAATATCACTGGGATTTGGTAAGAAGGGTATAGCAACTTACAAACCTGCATGTCTACATAAGGTGCAGACACATAAAAGGTGCCCAATAGTTAGAGTTAAGCTAAGAAGTAAACCAACCAATCCTATGCATCTATCTTCATAATCAACATTTATCCATTGACTCTATCCACCCAATAGATTAGGCACTGATCCATTCTAGAAACAAATTTAATTCATATCTTCTACATTTTCAAGCTTTTTTAGGAATTAGAAAACAAGCTTTGCAGTTTTCTCACACCTGCGTGCCATAGTGAGTAAAATTGCTTCAATTAGAATCCATTTGTATTTCCAAATCTGCCTTATTGATTAGGTACACCCGCCTAAGTCTGGTAGTGCCAAAAGTGTTGGATTCAAGACACACAACTGAGAGGGGGGGTGAATCAGTTGTTCAAAACTTGCTTCTAATTCAAACACTTAAATCCTCTTTATTATTTAATAGCATATTAATTAATCACTTATGAAAGGATAAAGCATAACCACTAGAGCAGATACACATCAACACATGAGACACCAAGATTTTGACGTGGAAAACTTGGTCAAGGGAAAAACCACGAGGTGATTAACCCAAGGATTATTCTCTGTTAGAAGAATAAGAAAAATAGATGGCACATGCCAATTAGGGCTCACTGCCCGAGCACACTACTCACAAGAGGCACACTGCCTATAAGAGACACACTGTCTACAAAGTAACAAGTATTACAAACTTGAACTAGAGATTGACATCTTTACCATGCCTGGATCAGTTCCATTTAAGCCCAAAAACTCATGCTCTGCTTTTCACTCTTCTTCTTCGCTATACCACACTCATTACCACAAGACACACTTCAAAATGAATTCACAATCCCTTATTTATACAAGGCATTGACTTAGGAACAATCATCTAAGTCAGCAAACACCTATAAGATCATTCGCAAGATGTGTAATACATCCGGTCAGCCTGTCTTAGGAAGAACACCAATATCTGTGGTTATTCTTCAAATGCAAACTCAAACTTTAATGCAGACTGCCAATAAGAATTGTACATGATCCAAAGATCACCAAAACCTTTCCTGAGTCATCAAGAACATCCGCACTTTATCAGCTTACTGGAATTCTTCTCTTCTTCATCCGAAACTTCAAGAACACAGTCTGCAATCACTGTCATAATGAAAAAGGTGCTTTCAGACCTCCAAACCATGAACAAATCTAGTTGTCACTTCACACGGACTTCTTCAACACTCCCTCCAATCCGTAGAGTGAGATAATGCAATTCCGGAGCTCACTGAACCAATCTGTGACACTTTGTGACCACTGAACATCTGTCAGAACTGGTTCTACTTGAGCGACCATAACTTCTTATGATCTTCATGTGGACCTCTGAAATATTTATAGGAGCATCTCAAGACTCATATCTACAAACCCTTAAAACTGCATCCTCTGATCTTCAGCTTATCTTGGACTTTTACCCTAATGTCATCACTGTTCTTCACTGTTCCTGATTGAAACTAATTTCCTCAATATCCTCAGCACACAGCTCATCCAATCCTTCTCATTAATGCAATATGAGTATGTTGACATCAATGACAACACCAGTTATCCTCATACTTGCAACAATCTCCCCCTTTGTCATTGATGGCAACATATGATGTGAAAAACCATCAAGACAAGAACTTCTCCTTTATGTCACAGCTCCCCCTATCAGCAACAACTCTTCACATGTCTTCTCTTTCTTTACTGCTCCCCCTTTGATCATCAACCACTTGTTTTTCACATGTCATCTCTCCCCCTTTGACATCAATGGCAAAGGACTCATACTTGTAATTCTAACACAACAGAATCATACCAGCTGCTCCCCCTGAGTAGCAGCTCCCCATCATCAATCCGGATCACAAGATATGACTGTGATATCCACCAGACTGATGCACGTCAGTGCATCCTAGTTCATCACTGGAGGGGCAATAACCCCTAACTTCTCCCTGAGATACTCAAAAGAGTCCTTGGGAAGAGGTTTAGTAAAAATATCTGTAAGCTAATCCTTGGAGGGCACATACTCCAATCTGACTTCACCCTTGTTCACTTGCTCTCTCAGAAAGTGAAACTTGATAGATATATGCTTAGTCTTAGAATGCAACACTAGATTCTTAGAAATATTTATTGCACTTGAATTGTCACAGAAAATTGTGATAGGCTCCTCATATTCTACTTGAATGTCTCTTAGAATCTGCTTCATCCACAAAAGTTGAGTGCAACTTCTTGCTGCTGCAATGTATTCTACTTCAGTTGTAGACAGGGATATTGCCTCTTGTTTCTTGCTTAGCCAAGAAACCAACCTTTTTCCCAAAAAGAATGCTCCTCCACTTGTACTCTTCCTATCATCCACATCTCCTGCCCAATCTGCATCTGTATATGCATGAAGAGAAAAATTATGATCTCTGGGATACTATAGACCATACTCAACTGTTCCTTTTAAGTACCTCAAAATTCTTTTGATTGCCATGACATGAGATTCTCTGGGATCAGCCTGGAATCTTGCCACAAGACCAACAACCTGCATTATATCTAGTCTAGTTTGAGTGAGGTACAATAATCCTCCAATCATTGATCTGTACTTTGTCTGATTTGTCTTAGGAGATTCATCATCTTTGCTCAACTTACATCCGGTTGCCATGGGAGTGTTCATTGGCTTTGAATCTTCCATTCCAAATTTTCTCAATAATTCTTTCACATATTTGGTCTGAGAGATAAAGATTCCTTTCTTTGTCTGAGTAATTTACAGACCCAAGAAGAAATTCATTTCACCGAGCATTGACATTTCAAACTCACTTTTCTTTTGATTTGCAAATGTTTTACACATACTGTCTCTTCCTCCAAAGATGATATCATCAACAAATACTTCAACAATCAAGATGTTTTCATGATCAATTTTCAAATATAGGTTACTATCAGCAGTACCTTTGTTGAAACCAATCTTCAAAAGATGTTTGTCTAGCCTTTCATACCATGCTCTTAGAGCTTGCTTTAGACCATATCACCATGCTTAGATAACTGAAATCCATCCGGTTGTTCAATGTACACTTCTTCTTCTAAGTCACCATTTAGGAAAGCAGATTTGACATCCATCTGATACACTTTGAAATCCTTGAAGGTAGCAAATGCAAGAAATAGTCTGATTGCTTCAATTCTTGCCACTGGAGCAAAGGTTTCTTCAAAATCAATCCCTTCTATTTGAGAGTAACCTTTGCAGACTAATCTGGCCTTATTTCTGATTACTTCACCAACTTCATTTAGTTTGTTTCGAAAGACCCATTTGGTTCCAATCACATTCTTGTTTCTAGGTCTAGAAACAAGATCCCAATTGTGATTTTTCTCAATTTGCATTAACTCTTCTTCCATTGCTTTGGTCCAATTTGCATCATTGCAAGTTTCATTTATTGTCTTGGGTTCAATCTTTGAAATCAGACAACATTCATCTGAATTTTGAGCAACATTCCTTCTAGTTTGCACACCTTTGCTTTTGTCACCTATGATCTGATCTTTAGAGTGGTTCAGTCTTACATACCTTGGAACTTTGGGAGTTTCTTGCACTTCTGCTTCTTGATCAGGCTCATTCAGACCTATCTCTTCTTCCTGATTTACTGGATCAGTATGAATCTGACTTTTAGGAGAGGATTGAATTCCTTGAACCAGAACATCATTCTGATCATCTTCATCATACTCATAAAATCTTAAGGGATTCTCAATACCTTCATCAACCTTCACATTTGTACTTTCTATCATCTTTCTCAGTCTCTTATTCTAACACTGGTATGCTTTGCTTTGAGTGGAGTAACCCAAGAAAATTCCTTCATCACTTCTAGCATCAAACTTTCCTAGATCTTCATCTCTTTTAATGTAACATTTGCTACAAAATACTCTGAAATATCTCATAGTAGGAGTGATGCCAAATCAAAGTTCATAAGGAGTCTTACTGGTATTGCTTCTGATTTGAACTCGATTGAGAGTATAGACTGTAGTGTTGACAGCTTCTCTCTAAAACATCTGGGGAACATTTGCTTCCATCATCATTGTCCTGGATGCTTCCTGGATGGTCCAATTTTTTCTCTCTACTACTCCATTCTACTGTGGAGTCCTAGGAGCAGATAACTGTCTCTTTATACCATGCTTCTCACAAAAGTCTATGAATTCACCAGATGTGAATTCACCACCTCTATCAGACCTCAAACATTTCAATTTTAATCTTGTTTGATTCTCTACCATAGCCTTGAAGATTTTGAACTTCTCAAATGCTTCTGATTTCTCTTTCAGAAAGGTAACCCACATCATCCGGTAATAGTCATCAATCAGTAGCATGAAGTATCTATCACCTTGCATACTCTTGATTCTTGTCGGACCACATAGATCGGTGTGAACTAATTCCAATAATCCAGTAGAGGACTGATCCTTGCTTTTGAATGAGACTCTGCTCTGTTTACCCAGCTGACATTCTTTGCACAAACTATTTGTAGGTTTTACCAATTTTGGAAGATCTCTTAGAGCCTGAATATTGCTTATCTTGATGATGTTATCAAAATTTACATGACACATCCTTCTATGCCATAACCAACTTTGATCAACTTGAACAAACAGACAACTTTTACCAGCACCAACCAAGTGGAAGATATTACCTTTAGTTTGAGTACCGGATGCAATCTCTGTTCTGGATCTTTCAAAGATTTTGCATTTTCCATCCTTGAATCAGAGATCATAGCCTTTGTCCACCAACTGTCCAACACTGAGAAGATTGTGCTTCAAACCTTCAACATACAGCACATTACCATTTTTGTTTCTTCTATTAAAAGAAATAGTTCCTCTTCCTCTAATTCTACCAGCAGAATTATCACCAAACTTCACCACTCCTCCTTCATACCTTTCCAAATCTATGAACTTATTCTTGTCACCTGTCATGTGGTGAGAGCAACCACTGTCAATTACCCAATCATTCTTTTTTTCAACTTGGGCAGCCAAAGCTCTTTCTACAACCTTATGATTGACAGATTCAAAGGATATTGGATCTTCTTCCTTGATGGCAATAAACACCCATTCATTTCTGGATTTGTTTCCTATCTCTAATTCATCATCTGTTACTCCTTCATTATCATCTTCTTCATGAACATAATAACAATTCTTTTGGAACCTTTGTCTATTAGAATTTGACCTTGTAGATCTTTCCAGACATCTTGAGGCAAAATGACCAATCTTATTGCAGTTGAAGCACTTAAAGGGTAATTTACCTTCATACTTACCAGATCCTCTTGGCAGTCTCTTTGCAATGATGGCTTCAAGTTGAGCTATTTCTGCTTCTTATACTTCCATGTCTCTTCTTGTTTGATCATACCATGATAGCTTCCTTGAAGAGTTTTCTCCCGAATCAAATCTTTGTTTACCTTTCACAGAGGCACTGGCTTTGAATGCAGATTCAGTCTTGGGGGGATCATCACCAAACTCAGTCATTTCAAATGTAGCCAGTTTGCTAGCCAATTGGTCTCTTGTGACAGTTGTATGGGCTCTGAATTCATCAATGGTAGCAACCTTGATTTTGTAGGTAGCAGGAAGGGATCTGAGAATTTTGCCAACAATCTCATTTTCATCCAAAACTCCACCAGCATTCCTAATTCCACACACTAGCTCATTTACTCTTGGCATAAAGGTAGTAATATTTTCATCATCTCTCATCTTCAGTCTTTCCAATTTCCCTTTGAGACTCTGCAACCTTGCACTCTTAACATACTCATCTCCTTCATGCAGAAGTTCCAGTTTAATCCAGATCTCATAGGCAGTGGGTAGGTCAATAACATTTGAGAGTTCTGAGTCAGTTAATGTGCTTAGAAGAGCCTCTTTGGTTTGCAGATTGTTTTCAACATCTGTGACTTCATTTAGAGTTGTCAGACCACCCTGTGGAGGTGTATAAGCTTTTGTGACCATGGACCAGTACGCCTTTCCCATACACTACAAGTGACATTTCATGCAACCTTTCTAAAGAGAGAAGTTGGTTCCATCAAACTTTAGACTATCCTTCTTGTATGACGACATCCTAGATCTGTAGGAGTCAAGGAAAACACTGAGAGGGGGGGTGAATCAGTGTTGTGTGAAATTTCTAATCTTCTTACAAACTTTAACTTGCAAAGTACAAGGAGAGAGAGCTATCATTTATTTCTCACATACATGTGCACATAACTAAGAATGAAAAACAAAAACTCATGAGTAAAACATATATCCACAGAGAGAAGATCAAGACACAAGAATTGCACGAGTGGAAAACCCTCCAGGGGTAGAAAAACCACTCCAGAATTGCCTCACTGGCTTAACTGAAAAACATGCCTCACTGGCTACAATATGTGTCTCACTGACAATTGTTAAGGTCTCACTGACCATAAGCCTCATTGGCATACTATTCCTCACTGGCTTTTCTCAATCAATCAAAAACAAAACCTCATGTGCAAGAAGTGATTGCTGTTCAATCTGATTTGCACCATTTACACTCTGTGTTTCATCATACACCCTAATTTCTCTTGTTTGATTTTCAAGTCAAGACCATACAAATAATTCCCTTCACACACCTTTCTGAAAACAAGCTCCTGTGAACAAAATTTCAACACTCTTATCTCTATAATTCAATATCAATATCTTCCTCTGTATATCATTTTGAAAACACCTGATCCTCCATCAAGAACATTTTTCACTGCAAATTAGCTCAAGCATACATCCTTCTGTGTTTTTTTTTTTAAAGAATATTCATAAAGTTATATTCATAATTGTTTGTTGTTCTGCACTTCAACACACTCATCAAAGCACCTCTAAGTCCCTTTAATAACAGATGACCATTCACATTCTCATTTCTGACCTTTTCAATCTGAGCACTTATATCCCTGCATCAAAAATTATATCTTCACAAAAAAAATTGTTCCAAAATCTCTTCATATTCCTCTGACTCTTTTCAAAACACCTGCAAAGATTTTAAGCAATAATATTAAATTTCCATTTTGTTAAAAAAAACTTTTATATTGCATTGATAAGATAATATCCTTTGTCTCTTCAAAAACTTGAGATTTGAAAAAAAAACTTTTCAAATCCTTCATAACAAACTCTTGGTCTTCACTGTCAATGCCCTGTAAATAAAATATTTGAGCACTTATATCTTCCATCTCTGCATCAAATTTCTTTCAATCTGAGAAACCAATGATCTTTCATATCCTTCAAGAATAAAAAATTCACCAATTTTTCTTAAAAAATCTCCTCAAAAATTTTGATGTTATCTCTTTTCTGACTACCAAAAACACCAAAAAAAATCTCATTAAAAATCTCTTTAAAAGATTTATCTCATATTTAGAAAAAGCAAAAATAAAAATCTCCTTATGTGAACTCCATGTTATGAGGGACCAACTATTTTAAAAATTTCTAATTTTTTTAAAAAGAAACCTTTTAACATTCTTTCTCGGGCTCCAAAAGAACTCCTTAGTCAATGGCTTTTTCTAGTTTTAAAAACAATTTAAGACTTGATGTTTATTCCCCACTCGGCTTCAATGACTTCCAATGATTTAAAAAAAACATGCTCTTATTTAAACAACTTTTCCCGCTCGGGTTGTTTCCTTAAAAAGGTAACAAGATTTTAAAAACAAACATACTTTATTTGGTGAGCTCATCCCACCAAACTTGACCGATTGCACAAGGTCTTATAAGAAGAAAGGGCCGGTTGCCCAATGAAGTTAACACCCTTGAGCTTGCCACTTAAGTGGCTTTTACCTGCTCAACAAGTCAATGACTTAATATAACATAGAGTAATTTAATATACCACACCACACATATGTGATTTATATACCATCTTCTGATAAGCTTGACTCTTAAATGAGTATGAAGCAAAACTTATGATCAAATCTCATACTTCCAAACAAGTTCCAACTTGTAAATTCCCACTTATATTATGAACATGCTTAGCATATGTGTCATCAACGACACATACATATACTTGCTTGCAACCAAGACGAACATTATGTTCTGAGGAATAAAGAATTTTGTCCAAGTATGAACCTTATAAAGATCCTGCAATATTATCATCTCCTGATAGAACCTTGACATAACAAATGCAAGAAAGTAGTAATGAAAACATAAAACAAATTGAATTGGATTGAAGATCACTTTTGAATTTACCTCAACCTTTAACATTTTCCTCAAACCATCTTCTTTATGAAAAGCTTCATCCTATCATACATCCTGCTATATCATTAACTCAATCTGAATGTCACAACACTTAACCAACATATTGTAGATAGATACTAAGCCCAACTTATAATTTCACATAGTACATGATGACATCACCTGTCTCTACCATATACCATTCTCCTGATACAAGATGAACTCAACAAGTAAGATCCTAAAGATACCAACATGAAGACTACTCATCACAACTGCAACTGAGATCAAATGTAAATCAATTACATACCAAACCACTCATGAAACCAACAACCTTGATACAGAGTATGCCAGTAATATCATTTCATTGTTCTGTCTTAATATTTTGTAATCAACTCATCCTTGTTTCAATCTTGATGACCAAGCATTCATACTGACCAAACTTATGATCAATCCAAGATCGTACAAGACCTTTTTGACAATTTGACATCAATGACAATCTGACACCATCAGGATCTCCTCAAGCAGTTAAGCTCCTTTTAGAGGAACTTGGCTCTAATGCCAATTGTTGGATTCAAGACACACAATTGAGAGGGGGGGTGAATCAGTTGTTCAAAACTTGCTTCTAATTTAAACACTTAAATCCTCTTTGTTATTTAATAGCATATCAATTAATCACTTATGAAAGAATAAAGCATAAACACCAGAGCAGATACACATCAACACATGAGACACCAAGATTTTGACGTGGAAAACCCGGTCAAGGGAAAAACCACGGGGTGATTAACCCAAGGATTATTCTCTGTTAGAAAAATAAGAAAAATAGATGGCACATGCCAATTAGGGCTCACTTCCCGAGCACACTGCTCACAAGAGTCACACTGCCTACAAGAGACACATTGTCTACAAAGTAACAAGTATTACAAACTTAAACTAGAGATTGACATCTTTACCATGCCTGGATCAGTTCCATTTAAGCCCAAAAACTCTTGCTCTGCTTTTTGCTCTTCTTCTTCGCTATACCACACTCATCACCGCAAGACACACTTCAAAATGAATTCACAATCCCTTATTTATACAAGGCATCAACTTAGGAACAATCATCTAAGTCGGCAAACACCTATAAGATCATTCGCAAGATGTGTAATACATCCGATCGGCCTGTCTTAGGAAGAACACCAATATCCGTGGTTATTCTTCAAATGCAAACTCAAACTTTAATGCAGACCACCAATAAGAATTGTACATGATCCAAAGATCACCAAAACCTTTCCCGAGTCATCAAGAACATCTGCACTTTATCAGCTTACTAGAATTCTTCTCTTCTTCATATGAAACTTCAAGAACACAGTCTGTCATCACTGTCATAATGAAAAAGGTGCTTCCAGACCTACAAACCATGAACAAATCTAGTTGTTACTTCACACGGACTTCTTCAACACTCCCTCCAATCCGTAGAGTGAGATAATGCAATTCTGGAGCTCACCGGACCAATCTGTGACACTCTGTCACCACTGAACATCTGTCGGAACCGGTTCTACTTGAGCAACCATAACTTCTTCCGATCTTCATGCGGACCTCTGAAATCTTTACAGGACCATCTCAAGACTCATATCTACAAACCCTTAATACCGCATCCTCTGATCTTCAACTTATCTTGGACTTTTACCCTAATGTCATCACTATTCCTGATTGAGACTAATTTCCTCAATATCCTCAGCACACAGCTCATCCAATCCTTCTCATTAATGCAATATGAGTATGTTGACATCAATGACAACACAAGTTATCCTCATACTTGCAACAAAAAGACTAGGGGGTTTTGTTGTATAAACCCTGTCTTGTTGACCAAAAAATGTATCAAGAGATCGACACCCTCTTGGGGATTTTTATCACAATAGGGAGAAGAAAACCAAGAAGGGTCTATAGACCATATTGTTGATTTTGATGCTATGAGTAGCCAAGAAATCAAAATACATCTAGAGTGGCAAAGGCAGCAGTTTAGGAGGAGACAACAGTTGATACAAGAAATTTAAGAACTAAGTAGACAATTGGCACAATTGGACATCCAGGCACCAAAACCTCCAAAATATGTCCCTCCACACAAACAAAGTAATAATGCTAGTTCACATAGGATATCTCATAATACAACTACTCCGAGTACTTCAAGAATGCCTCCCAATGCAGGAGGAAATTCAAGACAGCACACTTAATATAGCATGCCATCATAGAGACCCCAAACACCAAATACTAGCGTTATCCCCCAATATCACCCACCTCCAGGTCATCACGGCATTCCACAACATTAGTAGTATATACCACCCTAGCATATACCACCTTAGAATATACACCCTCAGCAACCCATACGGCAACATACTTACCATCAACCTCCATATGGATATCAGTATTACCCCAATCCACCACCAATGAATATGCCTCCCCAAAATGTCATGAGTGTATGTAGACAATTTTATCTAATAGGATATCAATTATATCCATAGCCTATAGATAACAGTTGGAGAAATATGGTCCCCAAGTTCATCAGAAATAATGCAATATCAGCTGAAGATCACATTAGAAATTTCAATGCCTTTGTACACGACATTGGTATAGAACATGAGGACGTAAAAATGAGATTATTCATGATGTCTCTAACCGAAGATGCAAGGGATTGGTTGAATAATTTACCAGATTCCTCAATTTATTCTATAGTAGATTTGCATGACCAGTTCAAAGAACAATATGGAAATCAGTATGCTCCTGAATTTGCCCTACATGAGCTAATAAGCATCCAAAAAAATTAGAATGAGTTAGTATATGACTTCAATCAAAGATTTTCCAAATTGCATAATAAGATACCACATGGATCCAAATTGACTGATTTAGTAGCTCTGAGTATTTATCTGAAGGATTTTGATCCAAAGACTGGGTATGAACTCAGGAATAGGGCTCCCATGACCTTGACAGAGGCGTAAAAAGCAGCTATCAGTATTGAAAATAATAGGAAAGCTGCAGGGATGATTAGCAAAAGAGATAACCTCATAATTCCACAAAACTCTAATAATCACTAGAATAAGTAAGAGAATCAATACAAAAATGAAAGACCAAGGTTGCATGACATGCCATATCATACCAATTGAAAAAATGGAAGACTTATGGAGAATAATACAAGGCAAACTTATGGCAAGGATACTCTTGACCCTTTAAAAGGAAATGGGACACACTTGGTCGAAGATAATCCATGGTGCTCAGTATGTAATTTGCTCCATTCGCCTGAATATTGTATAATGGCCAAATCAGTACAGCAAGAAGAAATCTCTTCAAGCTATGAAAGAGATAGCCTTACCATAAATATGTTGGGAATGTCACCTTACCAGATAAATGAAGAGTATTCCTCTACAGAAGAAGACGGATATGAATACGATGTAGGGAATAAAAAATATAATGTTAACATGGGAAGACAAGAAGTCTTCTCGGATCAGGACACCTACAGAGAAAGTACTTATAATCCTAACAAGCCACCACATCGTCAATGGAGAAAACCTACTGAAGAAGAAAGGAGAGCTCTTACAATGGTTGCAGTGGCAAAGGCTAAGAACAGTTATAATCTAAGAAATAGGATGGTCAATGCGGATCAAGGAACACCTGGGAGTGTCTTTATAAAAGATCAAAATTATAATAAAAATAACATGAAAAATACATCAAAAGAGCCAGAAAAAACTGAGCAAGGCAAAGTAAAAGACAAAATACTAGTTGGAGAAAAGGGGCATAACAAAACAGAAAAAACTGATCAAACCATAACTCCCTCGTTTGACATAGCTCAAGCAGTATCTCAAGGGAAAATATTAGTACCACTTTTGGAAATGATGAAAATAGATCAATACAGGAATATGGTGGTTAAGATGATTTCAGATATACCAAAAAAGAAACAAAAAAAGCCTAAAATCATAATAAATAATGTTTAAACTAAGGCTGCTAAAATTCTAGAAGTATATTTGGGTAATAGATTGACAAAAAATCCATCTCAAGTAGATCCTTTCTACATTACCTTGTTGATAAAAAACAAGTTGGTGAGGAACTATATGATTGATTTAGGGGCTGCCATGAACATCATGCCAATAGCAGTCGTGAAGGAATTAGGAATGTGGGTTGACACTACATATGGTAAATGTTATGCTATGGACAACAGATCCATCCTAGTTGTAGGTATTATGAGGGATGTAGAGATAAAGTTAGTTGCCTATCCTAAAGCAATTTATAAGATTGACATCACTATAGTAGATATCCCACCTTACTATGGGATGCTGTTATCAAGACAATGGGCTACAATGGCAGGTGGGAATGTTCAGTTAGATCTATCCTATGCTACTATACCTATGGGAGAAAAGGAAATTAAGTTATGTAGAGAACCAAGGTATGAGAACATCATAGAACGCATTGACAATAATCAAGTAAATTTCTTCTGTGATACAGACCTTGGAGCATTTAGAATTGAAAAAGGTTAACCAGAATTAGAGAACACTGACCCAATGCACCAAGAAGCCCAAACTAATGAATATGATATATGGAGAATGTATTTTGATGGTGCGTGTAGTAAGGTTGGTAATGGAGCAGGAGTAGTGTTTATCTCACTAGTTGGTAAAACTTTTAAATACTCATTCCTGTTGACATTTGAGTGTACCAATAATATGGAAGAATATGAAGCTTTGCTCATTGGACTAAACATTGCCATAAAGCACAAAATAAAATGCCTTGTTGTATATGGAGATTCGGAACTAATTATATCTCAGGTTAGAGAGAAGTATTCATCCAAGAATAAAAGATTGAAACAATATAGGAATGATGTCTGGGATGATATTGAATTGTTTGATGCTTTCTCCATTAATTGGATAGACAGATCAAAAAATATAATGGTAGACTTCCTAAAAAACATAGCCTTGAAAAGGGATGATATCACATTGGAAGGCATTACTGAAGTTGAGCTTCAAACTAGGCTTGCAATCCCAGACAATGTCTATAATTGGCAAGTTTTCAATGATGATAGTGATCTGCTAAAGTTCTTACAATGCATCGATCAATATGTGGCCCAAGAGATTGATTTAAATGCATTTGTGGAAGAAGTAGATGGCAAACAAACTTTATTTGGTAAAGAAATCGTCCAACTTAAAACTAATAAGATACCCAAGGGGCTTGTGGCACTAGAAAGGGTGTTTGATGGACATGACTGAGCTCTTATGAAGAAGATACCAGTAAAGAAAGAAGACCTTGAAGAAATCAACTTGGGTACTAAAATGACCCCGAAAAGGGTATATATTGGGAAAAAGATAAGCCCTACAATAAGGAAAATGTTGATTGCTCTATTGAGAAAATATAAACATGTCTTTGCTTGGTCTTATGATGACCTTAAGGCATATAGGGAGGATCTATAACAGCATGAAATCCCACTCAAACCTGATGCAAAACCTTTCAGACAAAAACAGAGACCTATAAACCCAACCTTGCAATCCAAGATGTGTGAAGAGCTTGTGAAACCCAGCTAGGGAGGTATTATTAGGCCTATTAGACATTGTACATGGGTTTCAAACCTGGTACCAGTCAGAAAAAAGAATGGTGACATAAGGTTATGTGTGGATTTTAGGAATCTAAATATCTCATCTCTTAAAGACAACTATCCACTCCCAAATATGGAGGTAGTTTTACAAAGAGTCACAGGATGTGAGTTGTTATCTATGATGGATGGATTTTCAAGTTATAATCAGGTGAAAGTGAAAGAATCAGAACAATATAAAACCGCATTTACCAGTCCTTGGGGCACCTATGTGTATGTTAGAATTCCATTTGGAATCATAAATGCTAGTGCTACCTTTCAGAGAGCTATGGATGTTGCCTTTGCTGATTTAATCAATGTTATAATGGTAGTATACCAAGATGATCTTACTGCCTATTCCAAAAAAGTAGAAGACCATTGTACACACCTTGAATAGATCTTTTTGAAAGCATTGGAGTATAGTATTTCCTTGAATCCCAAAAAGTGTCAATTTGCAGTAACAGAAGAAAAGCTATTAGGGCACATAGTGTCCAAAGATGGAGTCAGGATTGATCTAGAAGGAGTGAAGGCTATATACAAGATTCCTACTCCTAAAACAGTCAAGCCATTCAATCTTTCTTTGGGCAAATTAATTTCGTAAGAAGATTTATATCAAACTTTGTTGAAATAGTGAATCCAATATCTAAAATGTTAAAGAAGGATGCACAAGTTAATTGGACAGGTGAGGCCCTAGATGCATTCATGTCAATAAAAAGAGCAATCAAGGAAGCCCCAGTCCTAATATCCCCTGATTTCAATAAACCATTTCAGATTTTCTCATTTGCTTCCTATCATATAGTTGTAGAAGTGATGTTACAAAAAAATAATGAGGGGTATGAACAACCCATCTCATTCTTTAGTAAGTCCCTCCAGAATATAGAATTAAAATATGATGTAATTGAGAAATAGGCATATGCATTAGTGAAATCAGTCAAAGCATTTAGGCCATACCTGGTGGGAGAAAAAATAATAGTCTATATACCTAATGTTGTAGTGAAGGATGTATTTGTTCAAACTGAAGTTACTGGTAGAAGGTGTAGATGGATTAACAAAATTTAGGAATTTAACATTGAAATCCAAATTACCAAGCTAGTAAGAGGACAAGGTCTTGCTAGACCAATGACCGAGACTAATTTTGAAGCTGCTCAGATATGTAATTCTAATGATGAAGATAACATGATTTCTAGCATTGAGCATACATTATGGTATGTTGATATCATACACTATCTAAAAAATATGAAGTGCCCTGAAGGATATGATGATAACAAGAAAATGACACTTAAATTACAATATTTAAAATGTGTTCATAAAAGGGGATCTTTATTGGAAAAACCAGGATGGTATTATGTTATTATGTCTGGATGAATGTCAAGCCAAACATGTTATGAAATAAATGCACAAGGGGATATGTGGAGGGTATTTTTCAACAAAAACTACTGCTCACAAAATATTAAGGGCATGATACTACTGGCCTAAGGTTTTCAACAATGCATATAATTTTACCAGGAAGTGTGAGGCATGCCAAAGATTTTCCAGGAAATTGAAATACCAAGGGGCAATTCCTTTAAGGCCCATGCAAGTTGAGGCTCCATTCCACCAGTGGGGGATAGATTTTATAGGAGAAATTGCAGAAAGATCCACTGGAGGATATAGATGGATACTAGTAGCTATAGATTATTTCACGAAATGGGCAGAAGTTATACCCACAAGACAAGCAACCAATAAAGTTGTAATGAATTTCCTACTTGAAAACATTATCACTAGATTTGGTGTGCCGGCAAAGATTATAATTGATAATGGAATGTGTTTCAAATCAGAGGAGTTCAAAACATTTTACAACTCTTATGGAATAATGATTCTATATTCTTCACCATATCACCCACAATTGAATGGGCAAGCTGAATCCAGTAACAAAAGCATCCTGAAAATCATAAAAAGAATGTTGAATAACAATACAAAGGCTTGGGATTCTAAGTTAAGGCTAGTCCTATGGGTAGACAGAATCACTATAAAAAAGGCTATAAGAAAATCACCCTTTGAGCTAGTGTATGGAACTCAAGAAAGACTCCCTTTGCATAACTTATTTCTAGTGTGTAAATTCATTTTACAAGAAGATTTGGAAATTCTTGAACCTATGGAAAAAAGGATTGAAGAATTAATGGATCTTGATGAGGTTAGAAATCAAGCACAAGAATGCAATAGAAGGAAGCAATTACAATGAAGTACTTGTATGACAAAAGAGCTACAAATAGAAAATTTGAAATAAATGAAATGGTCCTAATGTGGAATGTCAAGAGCCAAGACAAGGGAAAGCATGGAAAGTTTGAAGCTCTATGGTTAGGACCCTTTGTCATTGTTGGCAAGGCTGGGGGAGACTCCTACTACCTTCAAAATATGTCAGGAGAAGATTAGGAATTGCCAGTGCATGGATAGTTCCTGAAGCATTTATTTTCTTAAAATTTCCATGCATAGTCATCTAGGAAAAGGTCAAGAATTGCCAGTCCATGGACAATTCTTAAAAATACTTTTTTTCTACAATAAAATTTCCATGCACAGTAGTATAGGATTTTCACTCCATATTCCATCTCCCTTCCATACAAACTTCTTTTACATGAAAATTTGGTCTTCTTAACCTAGAAATTTGGATCCTTCTTATACCCACAGGGGGTATACATCCCCAGAAAGAGCTGTTGTTAGAACTAGAAAAATTTCATACTCTGCATTTGCTAGAAATCCACATATCCTTCACATACTGTGAATAAAGTCCCTCATTTTGACTTCTTGATCAAAACTGACTACCAAAATTTATGTGACAAGATCCATCCCATAGCTAACAAAATAACAATATATCCTTTCAGATACACAGTCTTTTGATCATAGCTTAATTCTGATAGCAATTCCTCTCTATCAGCAAGACCCTAAACACCTCTCTCTGAACAACAAGATATACTTTGAAGTCTAATATGCATATTGTCAAGAGATAATCAATGTCTTAACAATAAAAATCTCATATGTAAAAGCTACCTGATCGGGGAGACATTCCATGTGTATTACTGATGAAAACTCATTAGTGTGAGTAATTCAATCGGAGTGAAATCCTAGGATCATACCAAGTTTATAAGTCACACCGATTGATATCTTATCACCGAGAAGCCAGTGATCTTTCCTTGACATAAAGAGAATAGTTCATCAAAATGACATATGTGATCAGAGTAAATTCTTTAATTCCCCCCGACTGTATAAGTCACCCCGACATAAGAAGGCAGAATATTTTTGGTGAAAGTCTTGTCAATCTATTCCAATGAAGTTGGGCGATAATGAAAAGACATCGGAGAAGTGTTATATTTTCTTAACGATAGCGTTTGTAAGCCCGATAATGGTAAAACAACTTCCATTTGTCAGAGAGACACTCACTAACACCCAGAAGAGTACTCATCGATTCTGATCATCGTGCTATCGGGATGAGAATCATAATGTCTTCCCGAATCGATGAAATTATTAAGTGGTATCCTTGAACAAAATAGAAAATCAAAGGGATACTTCGTAAAGACACCAACGTAGTCTTGGTGACTAAGTTCTAAACATATGAAAGAAAATGGCACTAAACACAACATACTAATCAACATGAAACTAAAGAAGTCTCACCAATATAAAAAAGAATCACCCTGACATTTTGAAATTTGTTAACTTGCTGCATTCAATTCTAGTGGCATCCATTAATGGCCAATTGAAAATGATGTTATATGAGTTATTCTAAACCCTATTGAACCAAATTTAGAAATCAAAGGGTTGCACACGAGGAGTAAGGAATTCATCAGAGGATGAGAAATTCGCATAGAAGATATACAAGTAAGTCCTCTGAATCTCTTTGCAATTTAAATATAGTCAAATTCTAGTGTTTATCACAAAATGGAAAGTTCTTCCAAGTCAAAGAGAAGACAACAGACTGAAACTAGCCAGACAAAGGATAAAAAACAAAAGGTTGAAACACAAAAAGGGGAGAAAACACAAGAGAGAAAAATTAGCCAAGATCTTAAGGAGAATTGCGCAACTAAGGGCAGATGTTGAAAAACTAGAGGACAAATGTAAGTATGCAGGGAACATATGGACTCCTAGCAGAGGATATGAGTTATTCATGTTCCATTACGATCGGAGGAATAGGATGGAACCTGTGTGCAACCCTTGGCAACTTAATTTGGGGAAATAGGTTGTCACAGATGTTTTCGTGAATATAGATCTCTTAAAACTATTGGCATACCATTACAATCCTGATAAAAATGCTATATGCAATTTGCAAGGAGAACCCTTTATTCATATATCCAAGAGTGCATTCTGTGAGGTCTTTGATTTGAATGACACATATAATACTCCTATTTCACATGAAGATATGGAAAAGGAATATTTGAGATTGGACACCACCTATAAGGGGTGGAGGCTACCACTGCATAGACCACGAAGTGAGCAAAATTTAGTGCCATTTGAAGAAGGGGATGGACCACCATTCCATATTGACTTATTTGAACCTTACATGAGATTTCCATATTATTCAGTGGGGCAGGTGTTGGGAATTGTAGTTCCAGAGTTCATGTCCATAACACCCATGGTCATCTCGGTAGACATTCAGTGCCACCATGCAAGAACATTTGACTATGCTACGTATCTTTTTAAAGGAATAGATTCAAGTCTGATGGCTATTAAGAATAGTTCCCCAACAATAAGTTTCAGACACTACTCTACTCTTATGTATATGATTTTATATTATGGTCAAGAGTTGAATCTATGGCCAAAACAATTGAAATTTTCACAACTTGATAAGGATGGTCAACCAATGCCCATACAATTATGGACTTCTATATGGGACAATAGGTTTATAAATTCTAGTTATGCCTATTTTGAAGAATTCTTTGTTAAGACTTTGTATATATGTTATGGCTATCCCTGCAGTTATTCCTTGTCAGATGAAATAAAGAGATTTTTAAGACCCGAAGATTTTGATGGGCTACCCACTATAAACCACAATTGGGGTGATTGGTATTATTTTCTCGATTATACTATGATCAAGGTATATGGGTTTGAAGATACCCCTTTTCTGTTACCAAGAACTGTGCTAGATAGAGTGGCATACTTAGAAATAGTCAGACAGCTTGATTACTCCAATGTGATGAATCTCAGTGCGTATGACAAGCAATCATTTATGCCAAGTACACTATGTTTCGGTGATTTTACTGTGTTGACAAAAGAGGGTTATGATCTCATTTTTGATAAATTATCACATTTTAATCTCAAGAGAGAAATACACAGGAAAGGATTTGACCCAGAAGGTTTTATTGATTATGCTAGAAAAAAACCAAAACTTGAGTGGGTATGCTCATGTGCCCTTTCCTCGTGATGATGTAATAAGAAATTTGGAAGAAGTAGATGCAGAAATGGCTATTGATGAATATAACCAGGAGGTGGAAAAGAGGAGGGAAGCACAAGAAGTCAAGGTATATTCCTCTGACAGTGAAGGGTTTGTTGCATCAAAACCCCATGACTTGTCTGACACAATTCCCAAATTTAGAATTGAACAATATTAGTCACTAGAGAGAGGGTTAGGAATTGAGACAGATAATAATGATGCTAGGCATATGGCTTACAAATCCTTCATCTCAGATGACCAGTTTATTCACACTCCTGAATTCAAGGCTTTTCTGTATAAACACAATGGCAAGGCTATTAGGGAATCAGCCTCAGACATTACACCTAATAATGAGACACAATTATTAAATATATTAAACATAGATGTGGAGAATGAGATGAGAGATATGACTCTAGAAAAGGGAAGAAGATTACTTGAGGAATCTAGTGTGACGATATTCCCTGGTCTTGATTTGAATTCATCAATTGTCTTTGATAATTTCTTGCATAATGAAAATCCAAAACATAAGCTTAGTTCTGAAGGAATGGCTAAAGTGTATATTGGGACAAAATATAACCCGGATGAAAATTCTCTCATGATTTGGGCCTTGTATCCACCACACAAAAAGCTTGCTGTTATTGACACTACAAAAGCTTTTGGCCATGTAATGACACCGAGGGCTGGGGAAATTGATCCAATTGTCATAGCAGACCTTGGAATAAATGTGGCTAAGTTAAATAAAGCTCAAAATCAGATGCTAATTAAGGAAAGGGATATGTATAAAATGAGTTGGGAAAGAACAAAAAAGGAAAATGATTTCTTAAAAGATTCAATCCCTCCCAAGATGTTAATCCAAGGAAAAATCTCACAAATAATAGCCATGGATGAAACCACACAAGTAACACATGCTAGATTTGATGCACTCGCAATTGTGTTCAAAAGAAGGCATAATAATATGATGGCATGGATGGATAAATTCTGGATCACTTATTCAAAGAATCAAAATGCTCTTCAAGAACACAATAGGTTGGCTGGCAGACTTGAGGAAAAACTCCAAGAGATATAGGGTAGAGGTACTTTGGACACTGAGGCTATCTCCAATACTAAGGGCTTGATTAAGTTTCACACACACTTCCACAAAGATCTTCAAGCAGAAGCTGATGCGTTTATAGAAGCTTCCCAAACAGTACCTACATTCTTCAAAGATGATAAAAGCTTGAAGTACTAGCAAGATTGGATGAAGGAGTGCCAGGTGATCCTTCATGAGGCCTTGGAAGCTGTAAAAAGTGATGAACAAACATTGGAGGGAGCCTGTGCATGCATGGAAAGAATGATTGCCATGGAGTTCACTGCAAAAAATACTGTGGAGTGTGCAGATACGCATTTGAGCCAAAGGTACCTAGATCATATCACCAAGATCCATTTATGGCTAGTTAAGGCCTAATTAAATTGTATAATTTTTAATTAATGTTCAAAAGACACTTATGAAGGGATGCATCTCTTCTGTATCAAACTATTTAAGTCAAGACATTGTGGAGAAAAAGAGATAGATAGAAATACAATAATATACAGTAGACTTTTAGCAGATCTTTACATACTTCAGACTTCTTTGCAATTAATGTCAATATTTTTAATGCAATACAATGGAGTAGAATGTTCTTGAATGTTGATTCATTTCTAGTGTTCAACTATTGTGATTGGAGTTTTATGATTATATGCTACTATACTGTCTCTAAAGTGGTTCCTTCAAATTATTTAAATTAACATAATTTGGCACAATATATCTGCTATTGGTGTGTGGTCAATTTGGTTGGTTTCTGAAGAGAAGTTGATTTAAGTCCTCCCAAGTAAGTTTATGTTCACTGGTCTCTGCCTGGAGTTAAAAACCTTTAAGCAAATTGTCTTGGTTAGGTTTCCTTCTTATCAAGATTAAAATTCCTTTCAGTTGCTCACAATAGTTTAGGGGAATATCACTGGGATTTGGTAAGAAGGGTATAGCAACTTACAAACTTGCACGTCTGCATAAGGTGCAAACACATAAAAGGTGCCCAACAGTTAGAGTTAAGCTTAGAAGTAAACCAACCAATCCTATGCATCTATCTTCATAATCATCATTTATCCATGGACTCTATCCACCCAATAGATTAGGCACTGATCCATTGTAGAAACAACTTTAATTTATATCTTCTACATTTTCAAGCTTTTTTAGGAATCAGAAAACAAGCTTTGCATTTTTCTCACAGCTGCGTGCCATAGTGAGTAAAATTACCTCAATTAGAATCCATTTGTATTTCCAAATCTGCCTTATTGATTGGGTATATCCTCCTAGGTCTGGTAGTGCCAAAAGAGTAGGGCATTTTGTTGTATAAACCCTGTCTTGTTGACCAAAAAATGTATCAAGAGATCGACACCCTCTTGTGGTTTAAAAACCTGCGTTTTTTAGAACAAACACCTTCTACAAAGGACAAATGTCAAGGTTAGGAATTGAAATGAGCTGAAGTCCTAATATGTCACATGGATTGGTAACCCCCATAATGGAAGCATAAGACTATCACTCTTGCTTAGACTTGATCTTAGGGAGCCGAAGATGCTCTCATCTCATAGGAACACCTAGTATACGATAAACATCATAAAGAGTGATGGTACACTCTACTGATACTTGAGGAAATTTAAAAGTGTTCATGTCGGCATCCCAGTATGTAAGAATATCACAACAAATCCATGGAGGATGAACCAATAGAATTTGAGCAATAAGATCTAAGTCAGTCCTCCTAAGAATAGAACGATCCTTAGAAGACATTGCCCCATAAGCCTTGGAAAACCAAGCTTGGTCGCATGTCACATTCCATCGAATGCATTCATCCTATCACACAATAGGAATGATAAGAATGATAAGTTAGATCCCCAAAAGAAGAAAATTTCATAAAAAAGCATAAAACATGAAAAAAGTTTCACAAAAAAAGCACATATCGTTAGAAAATTGAAATAAACAAAAGAGGTTAGTAGAGAAAAATAGACAAAATCAAGCATTAGAAGCATCGAATCATAGAGGATACCATCCAAAAAAATTTTGGGTGGGTCGTCCCTTTCACTAAGCAAATCCCCCTAGGCAACCCCTGGTCCCCCTCGGGGCGACTAGCCCTGTGACAAGGGGTGACCCTACCCCACACCTTGGGAGGGCAAAATCACACAGAAATGGAAAAAAATGATTGAATTTTGATTAATAAAAAGTTCCACAAAAACTAGAATGGTAAAACTATCACAATGCAATGACAAGGATATAAAATGACGGATTCATTTGACCAAATCGACAAAGTCAAAATTAGGGTTACATGAGTGGCTTTTCTCATTTTACATACCTGATGCTCAGTAGAAGGAAATTTAGGTGCCATCTTTGTGATCCCCTCGCCAAAATCTCTTCGTTGACTACTTCTGTGTGTGATTATGTCACCCCTCGACTATGTTTCAACCAAATTTTCCTCTCTCATCTTCTCTAGTTTAGTTTGTTTTGATGCACTTAGGAGTAATTTTGCATTTTGTAGTGCTATTATGCCCTCATTTTGTGTGCTTTCATTCTTGCAGGTCCCCATGCCCAAGCAAAACAACTTAGGTATACTTACAATGCAATCAACGATACATTCACGCATTTCAATTTTAGTACTGATTTTACACATTTTTAGATGTCAAACTAATGCTTATTATTATAGGTACAATTGCAAGAAATTGACAACAGGTAAGGCCTAGTTCAAGAATGGTACCTACCTTTCATGTAGACTACCGTCCTTGAGGGGGCAACTATGTAAGCACTAAAAATGTGCATGAGACTACACAATGATTTGTTGATGACCTATAATCCTAAACATGTACATGTAAGCATATGACTATGCCCTCTTAGCAACATTTCTCTTGGTGACACATGGATCAAGGTTCTCCATCTTGTTTGTGTTTCCCCAGTGCCCTAGCTAACTCTCCTAGGTCTTGTGTCTTCACCCTTCACTCCTTGTCAACATTTCACTTTTGTCACTTTCCAACCTTGTCGATTTAGAACCCTAGCATTGCAAGATTGGAAATACACTTTCCCTAAGCTCCTTTCATCCATTTCAACATTTTAGAAGCCTTTAATTGGCCTCCCAAATCATCCCCCTTCATCATTTTTGGCACCCATTTCCTCCTTTCTGGGTTGCCCCCTGTTATTTCCTAATCCACCATGTGACCCCTGGTCCCTAGGGGTGACCTACCATGCTACAAGGGGAGACCCTCTCTCCCTCTATCTACCAATCAGTTTCCATATTGAAATGACATCTTCAACCCCTTTTAACCATTTATAGCCCTCAAAACCACCTGCAGGACCCTATCCTTGTGGGTCACTTCCTGTCTCTTCTTGATCCCATGGGAAACCCATGGTCCCCTCAGGGGTGACCCCTGGTCCCTAGGGTTGACTAGCCCTATCAAAAGGAGCAAACTAGTTGTATTTTGAACATGAATTCCTCTTCAATTTGGGCCCAAATTAGCCTTGTTTTGACTCTAGTTTGCATGCAAATTCGACCCTAACTAAGCCTTGTCTATTCTAAGCCCATTCTTCACTCCCAATCACCCATAATTATCCCCCATTGATCTATTCTTATCTCACCTTCTTCTCATGCTAATTGTCCTTCCTCCATGGGTGATAAGCTATCAAGATTAGTTCATTGTCCAATCAACCTAGTTCTCTGATCAATCAAGCCTGTTAACTCTTCAATGAAAGGAGTTAACATCTCAATCAATCCCACCTATTGTGAGCTCTTCAATACTATAAATAACCCCCTCCTATATGCATTATGGGAGGCAAATCCATTGTTGTAGCCATTTTATAAGATTTGCTTTCGCTCTCCACTAGCATCTTCATGCTCATGCAAGACTTGTGTGCCTTTTATTTTATGTTTAGGATAGTTTCCCAAGATTTCTAAAGCTTCCATAGCATTGATATTCTCCCAATTTTCTTCCAAGCCATATCCATTGTGCTCAAATAGTGTTGGCATAGCACTCATACCTCCCCCTGATCTCATTCATTTTCAATTTTAGCTCTCAAAGCTCAAGCCAAGTCATTACAACTACTCCCTTCATCCCTATCATCAAGAGGAAGGCCCCACTACTGCAGAGGAGAAAGAGGTTGCCAAATACAAGGATTTCTAAGGATAGTACGAAGCTCATGCACCAAAGGATCCAGGTTATTTTCATGTTTTTCATAGTTAATTAAATCACATTTTGCAGTTGGAAAAAGTAATCATTGTATTGCAATTTCCTTGATAGGATTTATTTCAAGTTGATTAGATTAGCATCATTTAAATTAGTCTCATTGCAATTCATAGATTAGGTTTCATTCAAGTATTTTCAATTCTTAGTTTAGATTCAAATTCATCTCGAAAAACACAAAAAAATATAGCTTAGATTGCATTTGGGAAAATTCATGTTAATTTGCGTCCATATTTTCAATTCCTAGTTAATTAAATCATTTTATCATTTACTCAGAAAAAGAACAAAAAAACCATTTTGCATTCATTTAGTTGTATACATAAAAAATTCAAAAAAAATATTAGGAAAAGAGAAAATCAAAACCCTCAATTTCATCATGAGGTCAATTTCAAAACATAGTCGAAGACTCCTTGATATTATCACAAGGTTGAGTCATAGAAAACCTTTGTTCATATCACAAAGTTGAAATTAAACTAAAAGTCAACCCAAGGTCAACTTTAGTCAACTCTCTCTTATCCAAGCATATGAATGTGCCTAGGAGTTAGAGGTGAGTGGGTTAGAGCTATCCTTGAGGAAATAGAGTTGATACACCCAAGACCACAACACACCTAACAGACATAAGAAGAATAAGAACACACACCCTTAGGGTCATACGAAAAGAAAAAATCAAATAACAAATCATATAGGCTAATGAAGAAAGGTTACAACATTCAATACTCATCAACGAACAAAATCGACATCCATCTAGGCATTGGAACATTAGGAATCCAAACAGGAGATTGACAACTAGTGACCCTTTGGGTCATAGGATCATCTCCTTTTCAGAGCAAACATTGACAAAGACCAATCCCTAGGATCGGCCAACCACTCTTTGTGATGTTCTGCTTCCACGCAAATAGAACCACCCCTGAGTTACACCTCCACTCAATTGGATTTTTCCCTAAGAGCGAGAGGGAATTGGAGGTCACCATCAGCAAATATAGGGTTCATATGCTATATTGAAGCTAACTCATCTACATTTGTGCTTGAGTCACGTTTTGAGGAGTACAGACATAAGTAACCATTATGGTGTTAGCTTTGAAAACTTTGTTAAGGAAAGAAGATATTTAGTTATAAACTTTAGTGAATCTTTGCCTTTGATCCTAGCATTGGGTTTTATTATACTTGAGATAGAGTATTTTACCAACCTTAAGATTAACACCCTTAGAATAAGGTACCTAGTGCAACTTTGGCAAGTAAAGAATTTGCCAGGCTCACCCTTATGAATGTATGTTTTTTTCCGATTCATGATGTGGACACTTGTGGGATCACATGATTGTGTATGTCAAATGGGGTATATTCTACCATGTTAGGGAAGTTTTCTTTGAAAAAGCATATCGAGTTAGATTAAGGACTTATATACTCTATTCTGTTTAAATTCCTACCATGTCATATTTGAGTTAACCTATATAATGTGGGAGTAATTTCCTATCTATTTTAGTGGACTCCTTGTTGAGATGATAAGGTGTTGAATGGATACAAGTTAGGCTTGTTTGATGTTATAGTGATGAATACCCCTATTAGGTGACTATCACCTAGTTGAGAGAAGAGGACGATGATCTACCTCCATGTACATTGTGATCATTTACCCTTTACTTGGACATGACTTAGTATGAGTATATAAGTGTATAAAGGCATATTAAATGCTATCACCTTATGTATCCTCCTAGTTGAAGTAAAATGATAATAGTGGATGGAGACCCGCTCCTCCTTCTATAAACCTTGTGACACCTCATGTGCCACTTCAAGATATTATCCTAGTATTGTACTTGTGTCTAGGGTTTAGATAGTACCTGGTGATGCTCTTAAGCATTTCGTCATAGTATGTCATATCCTCTTTTAGAAAGATCCTTCCTAATTATTGGTAAGGAATGTACGTAACCTTGTGAAATTTGAAGTATATTATGAATAATTAGAAATAAGATATAATGTCTGATTAGTAGTCTAACTTCCTATTAGATGATAAGGTTAAGAGAAACCAAATTATGGCACGCTTGCCACTCTCCTTGGTCAGATGTATAACTCCTTTTAAGGTGACTAATAACTATAGGAAGTGAGTTGTTTGTTTTCACATGATCAATCTTAGTCAAATTTTGAGTTGTTGATATGACCTCTGGATAAGAATTTTTGTGCTACTAGGTGCATGGTTAAGTAAGCGTGTGCATTTCCTTCTTTTAGGAACGTTTGAAGTACAATATAAAAATGGTTCCTTTTGCACATTATTTTGTAGACTTGAAAATTACATGTGAGTGTAAATTTAAACTTGGTGGTAGAAAACTTAGATGTGTTATGAAAGGAAAGAAAACTAAGGTGGAATGTGGGGAGAAATCACTCACCCTTTTTTTGTTTCAACAAAATAGTAGGTTAGGTTGAATCAAATGTGTAAAACCTAGTTATTAGAGAGTAAAGTTGGAAAACATAGTGCCTTATACCTAAGTGAACTCGATTTATAAGACAAACTATATTTAAACCATGTTTTTGTGTGATTGAGATTTAGTTAATTATATCTCTATGGAGTTGATTCAGTATGTACTAGATCTATGCTACAAATTTGAGTATGAAATTGATAGGAGTGAGCAAAATTTATGTGTGTCCTCCTATGACATAATATGATAAAGTATCTAAAAAATTTATGTGTGGTGACTTGTGGATACAAGTAAATGTTGAGATCGTACCTCAAGTATGTGATACAGGGTATCCAACTTGGGGAGAAGGGTATAGTGGACATCATGTATGATTCACTTATGTGCACCCTTTGTGATAATTATGTGTGTAAACAACTATGTTGTAGATTAATTGAGCATGGAAATGCTCGTAATTATGTATTGATGTGTTCCTTTTGAGGGAAAATGTGTGAATCCCTCTCTATGTTCTTATGTTCATATTATGTTGGTGTCTCCCCTAGCCTTGGCCCTCTCACTTAGAAGAGAGCATGCTATTGTAACTAGGGGTCAAGAGAGAAGTGGACCTCCATTGGAAGGTTGTGACTTTCTATGGACGTTAGTCCCTAATTGACTCACCCACACATTAGAACCACACTAGTTGGTTCGCAGTACAAACCTATTCCTTGTTAGTTATCCCATGGGTTGAGGATGGAACCTAATGTACTAATGAGTCTACTCTCTTTTTGGTTATAGATACTTGGCGTTTCAGTTGGTATGAGCAATTGGGGCAGCTACCAATTTTGGGTAATTGATATCATCATGGATTACTAGTGTTTGGAAACTGCTACTTTTGGATATAGATATTGTTATGTTTAATGGCTACTAGAAATTTAGATAAGTTATAAACCATTTGGATTGATGAATTCCATCATTGACACATGGTGTTTTATTTGAATAATAGGTATGAGTTAGTATGGCATTATGAGTGTATTGGTGGTTTGACAACATAGACAGGGAAATAAAACATGTGGCAATTGCAACTATTATTGGTTTTATACATGGAAAACACACTACCTTACCCTTGGATAAACTATAGATGACTTTATATAAGAGATACTTCTAACATTTGACACTGGATATTTTTCTACATAGCATATCCTGGGTTGTGTGGGACTTATGGTTGTATACTATGACATTGCATCCAGTGATTTTTATGTGGTTTAACACCACCATGATATCAGTGGTATGATTATTATGTGATTTGAGACCACCATGATATTGCATGCTATTATTTTATGTGGTTTGAGACCAGCATTCCCCTCCTCCCCTTAGGGGGCTTTAGTGAAAGTCACGTGGTGTATGCGATGTGCAAATTTTATAAAGATGTTGGATTTCTTTTATTTTGTATTTATTATGAAACCAATAGGTGTTGAATCTTATTTGTGTAGGGTTGTTTAGCTGTTTGAATTTGTATTGGTCATATTTTCCTCGAGGACTTGTTTGATTTCATTTTTAAGATTGAATTTGAGACTTTTCTTGGGTGGCCACTTTGATTTTCATCTTATTTTATTGATATTTTCTTATGAGTTTATCTTATGATATTACTTTATCAAGTCTTCTTGGTTTGAGGCTTTCTTAATGTTGCAACTGCTAGTAATTGTGGCATAATGTAAATTGTGTAAATTGCCATATCTAGGAGGGGTCCATGGTAGGTTCTATGGGGTGGTAGATGGCATGGGGATTTCTATTATGAGGATGGGGGCTGCAAATGGGATTGTTATGGGATGGTCATAATCCATTTCCCCCTAAATCTATGTGTGTGATATTTTTGTACCTTCCTCTTGGATGCTAACCCCTTATACAAACAAGATAAATGTATTAATAAATGCATGGAGGGGTCCTTAGGAAGGGTCTTGAGACCATCTTTCCTTGTGATTACATGGCACATGATACTATAATACTTGTGATGTTACCTCCTTTGGAGATGAGACAGTGGTTTTATGACTATTTAGATATTTCTTTAGTTGGTTTGACACCTTGTGGTTATTCAGATATTTTAATCTATGACCTCTGGCCCTATGGTTACTCAGTAGTACATTGATGATTTTCCTCCTCATAAAACCCATTTTGTGAGCCTTGTGATATGAGTCACGTGAAATCTAATTGTGGCATTAATTGGATTAAGTGGTATTGTTTGGAAACAAAGTGTTGGAAAATAAAAATAATTGTTAAAGGGAATTAAATGATTGCATAGATTATGATGGGTATGTCTTGATGACATGATGTGTTGTATAGATCCTTAATTGATGCAAATTCAGTTGAGACTCTCATGATGCCTAGTAGAGGTTGGAAAACTTGTTGTTTTGGTAGGAGATAAACAAATGATAAGAGTGACTCCAACTTGACCTAGGTGTGACTTAATTATTTATGGTTCTTGTAGTAACTGTAAGTTATGTTGGTGACTTGACGACATTATCCTATGTGTGGTATGTATGTAAATCTTTGTGTGATGTGATGGTTGCTCTCTTTTGTGGAGTAAGTACCCTCTAGGATGCTTTTAAGTGGTGACCTTTTTAGTTGATTATTTGTTTTTCCCTTACTACTTGTTAAATGAAGTATTTTGACTTTTTCACCATGTTGGGATGGCTCGAAGGTGGGTTTTTTAACCTCCTTGTTGACTTCTAGGAGGAAGTTTAGTCTTGGGGGGAGGATGTGAGGCCCACCCTAGTATGTCCGAAGTATGTGCTCTTTTGGACTGATTATTATTTTGATGCACCTAGGCCTTGGTCATTGTGTATAGGCTTATGACCTTTGTTATAGAAAATATTAAATGATGATGTTTGGATTAGAGCAATTGGAATAATTTGCATATGATGATGATTTTACTAGAAGTTGGCTATGATGCATTTCATTCAATTAGTATATTATGAAAGTATGTTTTTAATTGAATTATTATATGTTATTCGATCATGAATAGAAATGATCCATTTACCAAGTTGAATTGTAATGAAAGGGAGTACCTATGTTAAGTATATTAGAATGATGGACATGTAATTTCTGTGAAAGATAATATGAAAATTGAATTTGTATAGAGATATGCATTGTGATGAATAAATAGAAGTTGAATTATTATTTGAACTATGAATACTTAAATGGTATGTTTAATCACATTTAAAGGTCACTTTAACTAATGTTCAAACATATTAATGGGTGCAAATGAGTTTGCACATGCAAGTTCTATTGGGACCTAGATTTTCTGCCCCCTTTTGTGCTTAAAATCCATCTAAATCCCATGATTGCACCCTTCTAATTTGCATTGGCTTACTTTGACCCATTAATGATAACTGATTTGAGACATTTTAGGTGGGTCTCCTGTGTATCAAGATGCAAAGATTCCATAAAATTTGTAAGTCTGGGTGATTTTGGTCTTTTCCTTGGTTTTGTCAGTCTGTTGGCATTTCGGGATCACCCATACATGTATACACATTCGTAATGACTCTGAAACGTCACCTCCATCTTTGTATTATTCACCATAGTATTGGCATGTCGGCATATCGGCTTGGTGTGTTATTATCTTCTATGTCATCGGGGGTAGCTGAGTTTGATGCACTAAGGGTGTGACGACGGTGCCCAGGTGATCACTTGAGCAGTGTCTTTAGAGTTTCAGGGAATCTTGCAACCTTGAAACTGATGTCGAAAATATGATGGAAGCTCGAATGGTACATGGCCTAGCAAGGTAAAGTTAAATGGTGTGTTAGAGTTTTCGGGAGTGCGACTTTCTCTCCACCTCCAACATGTTATGAATGATTCTTGTCTCCCATCGGGGCCGATGAAATGATATGTTATGGTGGTTTTGTGGTAGTGCTCCTTCATTCTCAGGCCTAAGGTTGATCAAGCACTAAAAAAATATATGTGCACATTCCATACCTATCGGGGGTCCAGAGATTATGATGCTTGCATCTTGTCTTGATATGATGTGGGATCAATCCATCGAATGAATGCCTCGGTGCATTGGTAACTTGCGGGTAGTGGAGTGATGGATTTGCATTACTTTGGCAAAATGAAAGACTTAATGATGTTTTAATATATCGTTTGGGCACCAAGTAAAACCAATTTTTTGCTCAACTCACCAACCTGCATTGAATGTAAGGATGTTCCCCAGCTACCTTGGTACTTCATGAGCCTGTGCAACATCTAGGCCTTCCATTTTGAGTGGGAATGAAGCAGATGTGGGGAGAATTGAATGCAAAATTAGGGCACAACATTTGGAGGGCTATAATAGCAAATGTGTGTTAATTGTGAGTAGATGGTCTTTTGTTGTTTCCTCCAAATAGTTAGTGTGTAAAATAGAGAAGAATATTTTGGGATTTTGCAGCATCTAGTTTAGTTCTTCAAGGTGCAATGATTGAAAGTGTATGAAGTATTCACTATAGAATCTGGTATCATTCCCTAGATTTCTCCATTCTTATATGTATTCCTCTTGGGAATCACCTAATTCGCAGCTAGGGTTTCCCTTTGCCATGTTTAATGGTATGAATGTAATATTTGATTTGATGAATGTGACAGTTCTTAAAACATTACAAGTATTTTAATGATCATTTCAGTATTATATATGGATGAATGAATTATAAGGAGGGATTAATAAGCATTTCCAGTCTGATATCAAGTTAATGCTTTTAGGAAATCATATTTTCTTTTTATTTTTGTTATTCCTTTGTTGAAATAGGGACTCTGTAGCCCATTTAGATAGGCACCAGTCTGGGAAATATTTGATCACCCACACCCACTTAAAATCAAAACAATCATCTCAAATGTGAAGTAATTTGTAGATCTGTATACATTTTTAGTTTTGTGTTTTAGTCAGGGAATCATCTTTACCAAAGCAAGCAAGTTTCATCATTTCTATCTAAATGTGCATACCCACATCATGCATAGTTGCATTGATGTTTTTGTCAACTTAAAAGAGGCCATTTGATGTAGTGAGCTACTGTCTAAACTAGTGACATCATTAGGGTTTAGAAAGGAATCTTGGGTATCACTGCTTTTGTTATTATCCTGCATATATTTCATATTATGATGAATCCCCATTGAGGGATGCCTCTAGGAACAACCTCGGTTTAGTTGAACTAGAAGAAAAGAAGATATTACCCACTCTTATAGTAGGCCTTCAACCATCCTCAATCTATCTATGAGCCCTTGTTCTACCTTCTTGATGACATCCCCTGGCCTAGAAGGTAGGAACTATTGAACACATAGAAGTACTGAGAGGGGGGTGAATCAATACTTAATCAAATTCTTTTCTTCCAACAACATTCAAACTAAGGTAAGAATTTAAAGCATGAGAAACACAAGAACACATAAGCACACAACTATAACACTAGATTTACATGGAAAACCCTAGAAGGGAAAAACCACGGTGAGCAAGCTACTTGGATCTACTGTCCAAATCTAGCCTCACAAATAGAAACAAGATTACATTATCATTTATGGGCTACAACACAAAGGAAGCTACAATTCCCTGAACTACTACAACAGTTACAACTTTTACACAAAGAGGCTTCAACCTTTGCTACAAAATACTCATTTGACTCACATTTACTGCTCCAACCTTTTGTTGATCTTTCCAAACTCTGCACAACTATTTCACCTCTGCACATTCACAATACCAAGTTCTGAAACATCAAAAAACCTTCTGAATTTCTTCTCTATCATCACATCACCTACAATCACCTCCGCAACAATATCACTTCACATAAACTGATCCTTTCCACATTTCATCATCAAAATAGGGTTACTTTGTTCGCACAAAATCAATGCTATTACACCATACACACACCATATATCATTCACCAACTTTGATCTTATATTTATATCCTCCACAAGCTTCAAAATCTTTTTCTTTGGTCAACCAAGATGAAACGTGCAATGGCCATAATAGTCAGCTCCCAAACATATGTGGTAAGTAGAAATTTAATGCAGTTAAAAAATAAGAGTAAATTAGGACCTAATTTACCTTAACACATTCTTCCATGCTGGTGCACACTTCCAAACACACGGCATTATCATTAGCATACACAAAGTCGGCTTCACAAACACTTACCCTTGTTTACATTTAGCTCTAAACCTAAAGCAGTACTAAAGGAGAAAAAAATACATCATGCAGACCACACAATGAACACTATATAACTTGCAAATCATTCCTATACTCTCCTTTCATCAATCCATGTTGTTTTATGTTGGCACAAACACTTGAACATTGATTCTAGTATCCTTAACATACTCTACTTACCCAGTCTTGATGTAGAACAATGAAAATCATACGTGTGGTAAACAAAAACATTTGAAACTTGAACTAAGCATACCAACCAGATATATGAGCTTATCATTCAATAAGCAAGGCCAAATACCAGTGTGCGGTGAATTGTGGTAACATCCACTATCTCCCTCTACTTACCATTACCATCAACAAGACTTGTCTTTATAGAGTTGACTCTGAAGAAGCATCTGTGGTACATATTATCACTTGAAACTTGAAACATACATACCTTTCACTTAAGTCTAGAAGTCTTCCAAACCACAACATCATATCTTCATTTGCAGAGAAGTATGGAGCATTTTCTTGTCTCTTTGTGACTGCACTTCCCTGTTTCACTACTACCTTCACTCTTCTGACTCTAAAACACTTTACGGTAGACTCCATGATTTTAAATTTGAAACAAAGATACCTGAGAGTAATATCTAGCTACTTTTTAATCCACATGCCCATATCTTCAAATGCAGCAGAATGTGATACACTTACCTGAGCCTATGATGCCTTTCCTGTCTTGAACTTTACTTAGCCAATTTTCTTCAAACTATTGCAACATTCTTTACCTAGTGCCAAGTCACACATACATGAACTTCATAAGATAAGGTATGATTGTGTATAGATGATATTGATCCTTTGTCTCACATCGTTATTGTTCCTCTGACCTATTCCTTTGACTGCTCAGCATATTCACATTTGCCTTTGCTTTCCACATTGCCACTCAGTTGACATCAATGACAACACATATTCAACAATCTCCCCCTTTGTCATTGATGGCAACACACTGACCTGATATGCACACTTTTCTCCCCCTTTGATATCAATGGAAAAGGGCTAGTGGTCTTCCTCTGTTCTTGCAAAAACATATAGACTCCCCTATCTAAACAATCCTTATCATCCTCTATCAGTTCGCTCCCCCTAAGGAGTAGCCTCGTTTCTTCAAAAACTGATGTAGCAAAAATGTTCTTTAGTTTCCTTGTTATATACATGGATACCATGTATAGAGACCCTTGTTCATATCAAAATAGCACTAACTATTCCTATCTTATTCTCTGCATATCTATACTATCATCAAAATTTTCTTACCTTCAACATATTTTCAATCTACTTAGAAGGTAGAACATTCTTATAAATTACCTTCAACTGGGCAAGTAGTGTATCCCAGTTCTTCTTAGAAGAAGATAGAATGTGCAATTGGATTTCAAGATGAATGTACAAATCTTTTGCTTCCTCCAAAGTAGCTAGCACCTTTACTTTTTGAATAATATTTTCTGTTTTTGTCAAAATTCCAGTCAAAATGCCAGTCAAGACTGCTAACCTTAGACTCACAGCTTCCCTTAGCAGACTTATTTCTCCTTTGATTTGGTCTCTTTGGTCCAAAATTTGCTTCATCTAGGAGTGTAGTTTTTCTATTTGTGCTCTAGTAGCTCCATCTTTATCCTTCAAAGGATCATATACTTTGGCTGCTTAAATTAATTGTGACTCAATAGAGTCAATTTGATCCTTTATGCCTTTAGTAGTTGCAGGCCAATTCAAACAACATTGATATAAAACTTTTGCATCTTCTAGACATTTTTGAATATTTTTCATATTTTCTTACAAATTATTATGTGCCTTAGCACATCTCCCAGAGGCATCTATCAATCTTTTATTGTTCACCTGCTTTGTTATCTTCTGCTCAGCCTACTTCACAAGATAAGAACAATGAGCCTTAAAAGACTCCAATAGAAGTTTAATCTACTAAGTAGGATGGAGATTTGAATATCTCTTTGCCTTAGACAATTCCTCCTAAATTATCTTAATTGCGTCTTCTAATAACTCAGCCCCTTCAACTTGTTGTTGCAAATTTTCTTGCCTTGCTGAGGATTGAAGTATATCTCCCAATTGCAACTTATGGAAAGGAGATATATTAGACAAGTTAACTTGTCCATCTAATAATGGAAACCGTAAAATTTGTGGAGTAACGACTGGTTGGATTTGCATCTATTGAGCCAAAAACTCCTTAATTGAGTCAACTAGAAAAGAGGAGGAAGATGTATCTTGTCCTTTTTCTGAGCTCTCCCCTGCATCAACATTTGCCTGCTCCTCTTGCTGATCAGGGTTACCCTGTTGGTCTATTTTCTCTAGAGGAGGATCATCATGTACAACATTATGATTAGGAAATGGATTGCCTTCACCTTGTTCTACTTGCTCTTCATCTTGTGTAATTTGCTCTTCTTTCTCCTCTTGAGGATTTTGCTGATGTGTGTCATGTGGAGGAGATACTACAATGTGAGATGGAGAAACATTGGTGTGCAGTGGAGACACTTGTGGTTGCTCCACATTTTCAGCTACCTTTACTCCTTGAAACATTTTCCTTTTCACTTCTTCAGTCTCCTTTTGAATCTTATCTTTATCCTCTTTCTCCATGCTCATAAGGGTGCCTACCCTTTGCTTTGTCCTTAACTCCTAAGCCTGCATTTGGGAAACAGAAGCTCCAGCCTTGTCAAGAGCTTGTTGTCTTAACTCCACATCCATTTCTATGGCACTTTCTCTTCTCTGCCTCAGAGCTTGAGTTAGGCTCTCTAGAACCTTTTCAAGAATGTCATTCAAGGACACATTAAATTTGAGCATATACATCACTATAGCCTTTTCTATAGTGCTCTGATCTACAAGTGGCACATCTAGATATAAATCTACTATATCCTTCAGTATACCATAATGCACAATTGCATTGAAGATTGCATCCAATTGTAGAGGTTCATGTTTAGGCACCACTGAAGGAGTTTTCTTAGGCTTCTTTTCTTTCTTCTTTAGCTGAGAGGTGCCTTCCTCTCCTTCTTCTTCTTCCTCTTCAACCTCCTCAGTCTAGAGCTTCTTTCTTTTAGCAAGCTATTTAGGCCTGGCATGCTTCTTTTTAGTAGTCTTCATCTGAGCCAAGGTCTCAGATGCAGCTTTTCTTCCTATGGATATTGTTTGTGTTGATCTAGAGGGCTACGAAGCATTTACAATAGCAAATGTGGATCTGCTAGTCCTTCTTAACCCTTGTGCAGCTAGTGGAATAGCAGGAGCATGTTGTGTTTCCTCCATAGGGGCTTCTAATGTAGATTCTGGTAAAATACCCATCCTTTTACGAAATTCTTCTTTGAGTTTCTCAAAATGCTCCTCCACACTTATTTTAATCTTCTTATCCATTATTTCATCATAGGTACCAAATCTCTCAGCAGTTGTGTCTTTAGGTTTGTTGAGCAAAATATCAACATAGGTCTTTATTTCTTCTCTTGAGACCTCATAACTTGGAAATCTAGGAATCCATGCAGTCTTAGGCTCAACCGCGTCCATATAGGTATAATCCTTATCAACCAAAAAAGTGATTTGACCTTCATACTACCTTACAACATTGGATGGGATTCTGTCTCTGGATTGGATGTTGGTTTGTAAGTTTTTGAAGAAGCCCCAATACAATGAACTATAGTGATTTGGATCACTAAAACCTCTTATATGACTCTTAATTTGAGTGGCAATAGGAATATGTTGTTTCCAGACTTTTCCTCTAAAACTAGGTAATTCATTTAGGAAATAGAATTAATGCAAGATAGATGATAAGTGTGCCATACTTAAAAATGTAGCTAGTTTCCTTTGTTCTTCTCACATTCTCCAAGAGTTGTTCTCTCATGAGCTCGTAGAGCTCAAAATATTTGCCTTCCTTAACCATCTGGTAAGCAATGTGAATTGTTGTACCAGTGGCGAATCTATCTTTGTTTGTGTAATACACCTTGTAAGCTATACCCATGGCAGCATACCAGACACCTAGGTCAATTATGTCATTTACCACCAAAGTCCTCTTGTTAAATTTAGCACCAGTCAATTCAGTGACCTCATTTTGAATGGATTTCATCACTGGTACAGGTTTGATGGAACTTAGCCCAGTAAATGCACTAATTGCATCCTTGGTGACCTATAGGGCTTGTCAAGATACATAAACTCATCATGAATTCTGCTTAAAATATATCTCACCCATTCATGCTCATAAAAAAAAAGGGCAATCCTTCCATATGTCTAGTTGCTTGGCCCCCACATTGGCATATACTAGTTTGTATAACATCATCATCTAGGAGTTGATCTCTAAGCTCCTCAAACTTCACATGATTGATTTCATCTAGCTTAGAGTGAATATAAAACCTAACATCTTTGATATATACAACATACACTGGAATGTTTGACAATGCCCCTTCCTTATCAACCTCCATGGCTTTGAAAGGAAATTTCTTATACTTCGGTCATGGTTTTTCAGTGACATCAACTAGTTGCGGAGTCACCATCTCAAACTTCTTTGAATTTAGAAACTAGGGTTTTAAGAAAGAGTGGTTCTGATAAGTACCTTTGTTTTTCAACTGCTAGGGTTCCAAATAAGCCAAGTGCACTGAATTCTGGGATTTTCCTTCTGCTCAAATTTTCCAAGTACTCTGAAAGTCTTCTCTTCTCAGCTCTAGATGCAAATGCTTTGTTTTCCAAATGAGGTTTGATTGTGCAAATGAAACATAAGTAGCTTTTCATTTGCCCTAACTTTTCACAATAAATGCACCCTTATCTGGTTAGGTAAACTATTGTCAGAATGCTCTGTAAGTCCATAGAGACTCAAATCTATTCCGCAATCCTCTGCATCTTATGCTTTTGCTCTAGAAATTTGGGGGAAAGAAACTATCTTTCTTTAACAACAACCTTATCTATCAGTTTCATGTCAACTCATATAGCTTCCACTGTAGAAGTCACAAACATTCAGGGGGAAGAATAGATGTGCATTGGTTAGCTCCCCTTGACTCTATGCCTTCTCTTAGTCAATAGTGAAGTCGTCTACACTAGGAAGAAGCACAAATTCTTCCTTCTTCTCACTATCTTGTTCTGTCTTCTTTCTCCATATCTTTGTCATTTCCTTCTTTTGTTGAACCAGAGTTTTCTCTATCTTCCTTTGCTGGATTGGTGGTTTCACAAAACTACTTTTGTAGAATTGTTCTTTATGCCCAAAGTTATTTCACTTGTAGAAAATAATATTATATTCCAGAGTCATACCATTTCACCTTACTTTAGTTCTACACTCAAAATCCTTATGACCAAACTTATTGCATGCATAACAATAGCCATAGAAGGAATGAGAAATCACATCATCATGTATTGTAGGCACAAATGAATTCTTCCTCATGTAATCATTTCTTCTTGTCTTAGTTCTACAATTAATAGTTTTATGACCAAATTTATTGCAAGAATAACAGTAACCATAAAAGGATTGAGAGAACCTGGGATTAGTAGCCTATCTAGGAGGAGATCTCTAGAAATCTTTCTTCTAATCACTAATCTATATGAAGTCATCATCATCCAACTCTTGCTCCTCATCTTCCGTCTCCACAGTGTCTTCAGTGTACGGCTCTTCCTTTTTCATTTCAAACATGCCTTTAGGTACATTTGTTTTAGAGCTCCAACCTTTTTCAAATCCAATACCACTTTTATTCTTTAGAGGTCTTTGACTGCTGATTATCTCATCAAGGATATTGATGCTTTTCTTAAGTTTCAAACCCTTGTCTATCTGGTCCTTTCCTTTCTCCAATTCTTTTCTCAGAAAGACAAATTCTTCTTTAAGTTTGGAGCATTCAACAATTTGAGCTTTCATTTTGACAATTGTTTCTTTTGATTCTTTAAGCTTGACTTTATATTCTTCATTTTCTTTCCTTGCAATATTTAGATCTTCTAGGGAAGAAATGAGTTCTCCTTCAAAATTAACTTCACAATATTCTAGATTAAAGGCTTGTTGCAAGTCTGTGCTAATTGGTGTTGTCATTGATGTCAACATGTTTGTGTTGTCATTGGTGTCAACTGTATCTTCTGATGTTGTTGTTGTTGTTTGAATTGAGTTGTTGTGTTAAAGTAATTTGAATGCCTTGTAGAGGTACTGATGATGTTAGTAGATTGATCCTGTAGCTGAGCTTCCAAGTGCTTTTGAGAAAATTTGATTAATACCAGAAACAATGTGTTGAAGGAGTCTTCTGGCTTATAGAATACTACTTGAGTTTTTGCTCTGCATTTCTTCTGTGTTAGAGATCTAAGTGTGTGGTTTGGATATGTTGTCAAGATGTTTTTCTAGATGCTAGATCCATAATTTGGTGCTTTGGATCGCTGTGCAGTGAAAGTTATGTTCACCAGTTTGAGAACAGTATTTGACAGTGTTTCTAAGCTATGCACAGGTGTTTAGGGAGAAAGTATTTTGCTCCGCATTTCTCCATAGAATGGTTTCAGGTTTTATGGTTCTAGATATGTTTTCATAAGGTCCTTATCTATCTTCATTGTAGAGGGTTTGTGATTTAGTGCTTTGGAGAGAAAGTTCTTGTGTAGCAGAGTTCGACAATGTTGTTTGCAAGCAGTCTGTGAACTGTCTTCAAGTGAAATTTATTGTGGTTAAATTTGTTGGTTCTCAGGTGACTTAAAGTTGTTCGTAGATGTTTCTAGAATGTGTTAAATATCTATGCATGGTCTGCAAGTTATGGTTGTGATCATGGAAGCATGTGGTGAATAATTTCTTATGTGTACACTGTTTGGTCGACCTTGAATGTTTGTACTAATTGGGGAGTTGATTTGATGATTATGTGAGTGTTGTGTAGCATTCTTGGATGGATTTAGGTCTGAGCTAAGGTGTAAAGTGGTTTTCCTTCATCGCTTGTGCCACGTAATGTTTAGGTCTAGACATAATTCAAATATTGTATGTTTGCCGACCTTGGAGAATGTTTCAAGGATTGAAGATTGATCTCAAGGTTGATGGTAGTATAAATAAGTGTCAGGATTTTGTGTGTGCATGGGGAGTGTGAAATATATGAGGTGTATGGTGAAAAATTAATCAATGAAGTAAGAACTTTCATGCGCTAGGTGACTAGATGCAGTGAGCAGAAGGTGCCTACTATCTTTCGGTATAGATAAGATGGTGATGTTTTTTGTGCTTCATTGGAACTGAACCCATGCATGTGTCAGATGTAATTATATTAGTTCATCCTTGGTAGTGAACCTTTCTTCTTTCTTCTTCTTCTAGATAGTGAGTCCTTGGCAGTGAGCCTCTTGTAATTGGGTATTTCTATTACTCTATATTGTGATCTAATCCTCACTATGGTTTTTCCCTTTTAGGGCTTTCCACATAAAAATCTAGTGTTCTCTTGTGCATGTTGTTGATGTGTTTAAGTTTATGTTATCTTCATTTCATGTTTAATATTTATAACAGTTCAAGGGTTTAAGTGAATTGATGTGAATGTGATTAAGTTGATGAGGGTTTTAAATTTTTGATACAATTGATTCACCCCCCTTAGTTGTCGTGTGCACTCAACAATTGGTATCAGAGCTAGGTTCCTTTGAAGAAAGCTTAACAGCTTGAGGTAGATCTAGGATGGCGCACAAGAAGGATGATACTGTTACAGATGACTCTGAAGGATGTGTGGAAGAAAGTGCTCTAGAGGTAAGTCTTGATAATGAAGATACTTCTCATACCAGACAAGAAAAGAACTATTGGGTTATTGACAGTAGTTGCTCAAATCATATGACCGGTGATAAAAGCAAGTTTGTTAAATTTGAGAAACATGATGGAGGACTAGTCATTTTTGGTTATGATTGTACTGCTGAGATATGTGGAAGAGGATCAATTAGTCTTGATGGAAAGCATATTACTGATGATGTTCTTTATGCCAAAGGATTAAAGAAAATCTCTTGAGTGTTGGACAATTATGTAGCAAAGGATACAATCTTATGTTTCAGGATGATGGCTTTGAGATCAGAAAGAAATCCAAAACTATGATAGCTGCTGGAAAAAGGATAGATGGAAATATTTATCATCTCAAAGAAAGTGATGGTTATTGTTTTATGACTCAAATCAATGAAATTTGGCTATGGCATAGAAGGATGTGTCACACTAATTTTGATAGTCTAGTGGAGATAAGTTCAGCTCAAGTTGTGAGAGACCTACCAAAGATCATCAAACCTGTTAATGTTGTCTGCAAGGAATGTCAAGTTGGATAGCAAGTGAAGAGAAGCTTCAAAGTCAAAGAATAATCCTCTACCAGATTGTTGGAATTGGTGCATATAGATCTCCATGGTCCTACCAAAGTAAGGAGTTCTCAAGGTGATAGTTATTTTATGTTATTTATTGATGATTGCTCTAGAATGACATGGGTCACTTTTCTTAAAGAAAAATTAGAAGCCCTAGACGAGTTTAAAACATTTAAAGCAATGGTTGAAAATGAAATGGATATGAAGATCAAATGTTTGAGGTTTGACAGAGGTGGATAATCTACCTCTAATGAATTTAACATGTTTTGTGAGAATCATGGGATAAAAAGGCATTTATCTACTCCTAGGACTCCTTAGCAGAATGGAGTAGTTGAAAGGAAAAAAATGACTATTCAAGAAGCTACAAGGACAATGATAAAAGAAGCAAACCTACTGGAAGTCTACTAGAGAGAAGCAATTCTTACTGCTATCTACATAAAGAGCAGAGTACAAGTGAAAGCAAATGACACAAAGACTCCCTATGAGCTATGGTATGGAAGGATTCCAACTGTTAAATATTTTAAAGTTTTTGGAAGCAAGTGTTTTATCAAGAGAAGTGAAGATCTAGGAAATCTTGATGCAAGATGTGATGAAGGTATTTTCCTTGGGTACTCTAACAAGGGCAAGGCTTACCAATGCTATAACAAGAGGCTAAGAAAGATTGTTGAGAGTGCAAATGTGAAGGTTGATGGAGATATATAGAAGATTTCAGAGGCAAATGATTGTGAATCAGATGCATCTTCTTCCGATGAAGAAGAAGAAGCTAAAGAAAAGGAAGTGTAAGTTGAAGAGGAAGAAGCTCCAGTGAAGACTCCTAAAACTCCCAAGTATGTGCAGAAGCATCTGACTAAAAATTAGATCATTGGTGACAAGAGCAAAGATGTATTGACAAGAAGGAAAGTTGCTGAAGAACAGGTAAATGTATGTTTAATTTCTAAAGTAGAACCTAAAATAGTGGTTGAGGCATGTAAAGATGAGTATTGGATCAAGGCAATAGAAGAAGAAATTCCTACTATTGAATTTTTAGAAGATGAATACATGTCTCCTAATAGTGAAGAACTCAATATTACTCTTGAAGACCTAGAGAGGACTGAAGAAGAAATCATAGATTTGAAGGAGAATGTCAAAGAAGCAAATGAATGTATCAGAAATTTGAGAGAGCAAGTCAAGAAGTTCAAACAAAGGCATAAGGAGGTCAGTGAACAATTGAGGTTAGCAAATAAATCCATGATTGGTCTGAAAGTGCAAGTTGAAGAAAAGGTAAGAACTGGGGAATGTATGAACTCAATGGTGAAAGGGAAATCTGAAGAATGCACAAGGCTAGAGTAATAAGTTTTGAAACTGAAATTAGATCTGGAGAAGGAAAAGAACTATGAAGAAAAATTCAAGATAAGTTCTGCAAGGCTTGATGAGATAATTGCAAGTCAAAAAGATCCCAATGATAAAGAAGGCTTAGGGTTTGAAAAATGTGGAAGTTCAAAATCAGGTCAAGCATCAAAAGCTAAAGACAACAAGAACAATGGAAAGTAGATCTGGAATTAGAATAAAGGAGCTAGAAGACCACCGGCGAGACAACCTAATGCTCAAAGGTACCCATCTTTCAATGGTTATTGTCATTCTTGCAATAAATTTGGATATAAGGCTACACAATGTAGGAGTAGAATGAATCAAAATGTTCCATCCTTTTCTGGTCAATGCTTCACATGCAAGAAAGTTGGTCATAAAGCTAATGAGTGTAGAAATCAAAGAATGAATGGCTAAACAATGACAAAATGATTCAATCCTTTAATGGCAACTGTTATATATGCTATAGATTTGGACACAAAACTAATAAATGTAGATCTAGAATGAATGGAAGGAATAATGGTCAAAGGAATGTTGTGTACTACAATTGTAGTAAGCCTAGACACATTTTAATGTTCTAAAGAAGTAGAAGCATGAAAAAGGATATTTCGATAGAGAAGAACAAACCAGTACAAAGAATTTATCTGACAAAGTTTAAGAAGGAGGTGAGTAATATTTGGATTAAGAAGGATGTAACACAGGCTGAGAATGCATCAGAACTAGCTTTTGGCGCAAATGTTTCCTTCAGAAACTAAGTTGGAGGCCACCTCTCAGAGCAATTGAAAAGAGTGCAAGTATGTGCAATATCATAATCAGAGGGAGAAATCTTGAGAAATATGTGTTACCCTTTGCCATTTATGTCAAAGGGGGAGAGAGAGTTCATGTGAAAAACAAAGGAGAGAAAGAGAGAAAGATTTATAAAAGAAAGGGACAGAGTGAGATTGGTACAAAGTTGTGTCATGATGGTTTTTCACATCATATGTTTCCATCAATGACAAATGGGGAGATTGTTGCAAGTATGTGCTAATTGGTGTTGTCATTGATGTCAACATGTTTGTGTTGTCATTAGTGTCAACTGTATCTTCTGATGTTGCTATTATTGTTTGAATTGAGTTGTGTTAAAGTCATTTGAATGCCTTGTAGAGGTGCTAATGATGTTAGTTGATTGATCCTATAGCTGGACTTCCAAGTGCTTTTGACAAAAAATGATTAATATTGGAACCAATGTGTTGGAGTCTTCTGGCTTATAGAATACTACTCAAATTTTTGCTCCACATTTCTTCTATGTTAGAGATCTAAGTGTGTAGTTTGGATATGTTGTCAAGATGTGTTTGAAGATGCTAGATCCAGAATTTGGTGTTCTAGATCGCTGTGAAGTGAAAGTTATGTTCACCAGTTTGAGAATAATATTTGACAGTGTTTCTGAGTTGTGCATAGGTGTCTGGGAGAAAGTATTTTGCTCTACATTTCTCTATAGAATGGTTTCAAGTTATGCAGTTTTGGATATGTGTTCATAAGGTCATTATCTATCTTCATTATACAGGGTTTGTGATTTAGTGCTCTGGAAGGAAAGTTCTTGTGTAGTAGAGTTTGACAGTGTTGTTTGCAAGCAGTCTATGAACCGTCTTCAAGTGAAATTTGTTGTGGTTAAATTTGTTGGTTCTCAGGTGACTTCAAGTTGTTTTTAGATGTTTCCAAAATGTGTTAAATCTCTATGCATAGTCTGAAAGTTATGGTTGTGATCGTGGAAGCGTGTAGTGAAGAATTTCTTATGTGTACACTGTTTGGTCGACCTTAAATGTTTGCGCTAATTAGGGAGTTGATTTGATGATTATGTGAGTGTTGTGTAGTGTGCTTGGATGGATTTAGGTCCAAGCTAAGGTGTGAAGTGGTTTTCCTTCATTCCTTGTGCCGCATAATGTTAAGGTCAAGACCTAATTCAAATATTGTGTGTTTGCTGACCTTGGAGAATGTTTCAAGGATTAAAGATTGTGTTACCGACCTTGGAGATTGATCTCAAGGTTGATGGTAGTATAAATAAGTGTCAAGAGTTTGTGTGTGCATGGGGGGTGCAAAGGATATGAGGTGTATGGTAAAAAATTGATCAAGGAAGTAAGAACTTTCATGCACTAGGCGACTGGATGCAGTGAGCAGAAGATGCCTACTATCTTTCAGTATAGATACGATGGTGATGTTTGTTGTGCTTCATTGGAACTAAACCCATGCATGTATTAGATGCAATTATATCAGTTCATCCTTGGCAGTGGGCCTTTTCTTCTTTCTTCTTCTTCTGGATAGTGAGTCCTTGGCAGTGAGCCTTTCTCTTGTGGGTAGTGAGCTCTGGGTAGTGAGCCCTTTGGTAGTGAGCCTCTTGTAATTCAGTATTGCTATTACTCTATATTGTGAGCTAATCCTCACTGTGGTTTTTCCCTTTTAGGGATTTCCACATAAAAATTTGGTGTTCTCTTGTGCATGGTGTTGATGTGTTTAAGTTTTTGTTATCTATATTTCATGTTTAATCTTCATAACAAATTAAGGGTTTAAGTGAACTGATGTGAATGTGATTAAGTTGATGAGTGTTTGAAATTTTTGATACAACTAATTCACCCCCCTCTCAGTTTTCTTGTGCATTCAACAAGGCTATCATGCCTTTATCATCTTCCATAGGATTCTTGTCATTAAACAATACTTTATTTCCCATGTGTTCCACTCCAAGATCTACCTGAGCTATTAGACTGCATTCAAGGAACTTGGCTTTGATACCAATTATTGAACAAATAGAAGTATTGAGAGGGGGGTGAATATGTACTTAATCAAATTCTTTTCTTCCAACAACATTCAAACTAAGGTAAGTATTTAAAGCATGAGAAACACAAGAACACATAAGCACACAACCATAATACCAGATTTACATGGAAAACCCTAGAAGGGAAAAACCACGGTGAACAAGCTACTTGGATCTACTGTCCAAATCCAACCTCACAAATAGAAACAAGATTACATTATCATTTATGGGCTACAACCCAAAGGAAGTTGCAACTCCCTAAATTGCTACAATTGTTATAGCTTTTACACAAAGAATCTTCAACCTCTTCTACAAAAGACTCATCTGACTCACACTTACTGCTCCAACCTTCTGCAGACCTTTCCAAACTCTGCACAACTATTTCACCTCTACATATTCACAATACCAAGTTCTGCAACATCAAAATACCTTTTGAATCTCTTCTTTGTCATCATATCACCTACAATCACCTATCCAACAATATCACTTTACATAAACTAATCCTTTCCATATTTCATCATCAAAACAACTTCTGTATTTACTTTGTTTGCACAAAATCAATGCTATTACACCATACACACACCATACATCATTCAACAACTTTGAACTTATATTTATATCCTCCGCAAGCTTCAAAATCTTTTTCTTTGGTCGGCCAAGATGAAATGCTCAACATGAAATGTGCAATGGCCATAACAGTTGGCTCCCAAACATATGCGGTAAGTAGAAATTTAATGCGGTTTAAAAGAAAGAGTAAATCATGACCCAATTTACCTTAGCACATTCTTCCATGCTAGCACACACTTCCAAACACACATCATTATCATCAGTATACACAAAGTCAGCTTCACAAACACTTACCCTTCTTTACATTTAGGTCCAGACCTAAAGCAGTACCGGAGGAGACAAAATTACATCATGTAGACCATATAATGAACACTATATGACTTACAAATCATTCCTATACTCTCCTTTCATCAATCCATGCTATTTTATGATGGCACAAACACTTGAACATTGATTCTTGTATCCTTAAAATACTCTGCTTACCCAGTCTTGATGTAGAACAATGAAAACATACTTGCAGCAAACAAAAACATTTGAAACTTGAACTGAGCATACCAACTAGCTATATGAGCTTATCATTCAATCAATAAGGCCAAATACCAGTGTGTGGTGAAGTGTAGTAACATCCACTATCTCCCCCTACTTACCATTACCATCAAGTAGACTTGTCTTTATAGAGTTGACTCTGGAGAAGCATCTGTGGTACACATTATCACTTTAAACTTGAAACATACATACCTTTCACTTAAGTCTAGCTATCCCCCAAACCGCAATATCATATCTTCATCTACGGAGAAGTGTGGAGCATTTTCCTATCTCTCTATGACTGCACTTACCCTATTTCGCTAATACCTTCACTCTTCTGACTCTAAAACACTTTACGATAGACTCCATGATCTCAAATTTGAACTAGAGATACCTGAGAGTAATATCTAACTACTTTTCAATTCATAGGCCCATATCTTCAAATGCAGTAGAATGCGATACACTTTCCTGAGCCTATGACGCCTTTCCTGTCTTGAACCTTACTTAGCCAATTTTCTTCAAACTATCACAACATTCTCTATCCAGTGCGAAGTCACACATACATGAGCTTCAGAAGATAAGGTATGATTGTTTATAGATGATATTGATCCTTTGTCTCACATCATTACTGTTCCTTTGACCCATTCCTTTGACTACTCAGCATATTCACATTTGCCTTTGATTTCCACATTGCTGCTCAATTGACATCAATGACAACACATATGCAACAGGAACATACTCTAGGATTTTGGACCTATGGATTTTGGTCCCAATACTTTGGTATCATTACCAGGGACTCTTGATTCTAGTTAATTATTTCAGCTTTGCAACATAGTGAAAATCTTAGAAATATCTTCCAAGAGGGAAGTGGCGACTCTATTTTAAGAACAACCCAGGAGTTAGTTTTTAGTTTGAAAGAAAAGACAATCTACAATGAATAGAAGAAGAAACCAGGTGTAGCCTGGATGTGATGATTCCTCAAGTAGTATAGGAGGCCGAATAAATAGATGGAGAGTAAGGGATTCTACTATGTTACTATTGTTGAATACTTGAGATCAAGTAGGTACGTTTTGCATAAATGACATATTTGATGATTTCATAAATCAATATTAGTATACAATTGAGGACTCTGACGATAAAATGCTTAGAACTAAAAGAAGAGCATATAGAAATAACTATGAAGTTAGAAGGAATGAGAATATTATTGATAGGGGAAGTAGAGATAGATCCTATGAAGAAAACATGAGAATGTTTGGCATGCCAATTCAAGATGAAGAGCCATATCAAGATGCTCAACATCCTACTTTGCCCACAATGTTGATTGGAAATGAGCATGACAATATTCCTAATGATAAAGATCAACATCAACAACCTGATGCTAATGAAGGGGAAAGGACTCTTGATGATGAGCTAGATTTACTTGATCATATTAGACAAAGGCAGAGAGAGGTACAGGCCCTAGTTGATTTGTAGTAGCCCCAACTTGCTCAAAATGTACAAAATCCTCCTCAATGTCATAATGTTCCTATTCAACTTGCAGTGAATCAACAACATTAAAAACAATATCAACATATGGGTTAGTAGGGTATGAATCTAGGTTATGTTCCTCAACCTCCAAATCAACCACCTCAACAACAAATAATTAGCAGCATGGAAATGTTCCAAATCCCAAACTTGCATTTCAAAGACAAGATCAGAGGTTTCCTCCACCTAGGTAGCCTTTGGGAGCAAAAAGGTACAAGTAGTTATATTTCTTTGGCATCCCTGATTTTCCTAACCCTATTTCAAATGAGATAAGAGGAAAGATACCAAGGTTTTAGGGAAACAATACAGTCACTAGTGAAGAGCATTTAAGGTATTTCATCAATATCACTAATGAATATGAAATAGAAGATGAATATGTGATAATGAAATTATTTATGCACTCACTAGAAGAGAGTGCTTTAAAGAATGGTACAAGGGTCTCCCAGATAATAGTGCTATTTCATGGGAGGAGTTCATGAGAGTTTTTAGATTAGAATATGGGGATAGGATTGATCCAAAACTTTCCATACATGAACTCACAACAATTAAGATAGGAATGAATGAAATGGTGGTGGACTTCAATAGCAGGTTCATCATGACAATGAGGAAAGTACCTCCACACCTTAGACCAAATGAATCAATGTGTTTAGTGCTATATTGTGGTGCCTTTGACTCTAAAATTGGTTATTTCTTGAGGGATGATAATCCTCAAACATTAAGGGAAGCTTATGTTATAGCCATCAATATAGAGAGTAATACGAGAGCTTCAAGAAAGCATATTAAGAGGTCTGATATAAAAATCTCCCAGACAGATAGGGAAGCATTGAACAAACCTTTTACAACTGAAGACAAATGGGATAAACTCATGGGAGTTATGAAAGACTTCTCTTACAAAGTGGAAAGAAATATGAAAGGGTTGCCACCACAGGGTGCTGCTACACATTTTAATGAAGGCCAAAGACTGCATAATAGGCCTTATAACACAAAATGGTCTAAGAGACCACAACAAAATGATAGGTAAGAAGCCCATAGGAAAATCAGTTTCAAGTAGCTAGAGAAAGACATGCCTGATCCCTTGAGGAAGGATCAAATTATTTTTCAAGAGGTCTCACCTTGGTGCAGGGCATGCTGTCTCCTACATGATCCAGCAAATTGTGTAATTGCTCAATCAATGAGCAGAGAAGAAGAATTTCTAAATGAAGAGGGAGAAACTAAATACCATGAAGAGGATGATATAAATTAGTTTGACACTGAATGCTATGAGAAGTTAGATAGAGATGATGATCATATTTTCCAATATGATTGTAACGCAGGTCCAAAGAAATATCAATTGCCAAATCATGATTTTGAACACTTAAGGGACCTTATGCACCAAAAGTATCAGCAGTCTCAGCCATCAAAGGAAGATATGAAAGGCCTGAAAGATGCAACCATGATGTAGGTTTAGGGAGGACATCAATTAAGAAATAGGTATATACCTGCACAAGGTAACCATGCTACCAATCCAAGTTAAAAAGGTGTAGAAATTGAAAAAGAAAAATATAAGGTGGCAGTTTGATAAGAGAGACAATGGTCTAAAGAAGGTGTTAGAAAAGAAGAAGGTTCCTGTCCAACCATTAGCAAAAAGGAAGAAATATGTACAAAAGGCACCTACACAAGTGGTACAATAAGCTATTGTACTTGCCCTAAAGGTGAAAAATCCAAAGGAAGTTGCTAATGAAGAATCCCTAATGTGCCAAAGGAGCAATGCAGGAGCAAGGATTTGAAGAGTGATGTAAAAGGTGTGGATATTTCTGTAAATCAATTAATATCTTATATCACTAGGGAAAATGATGTTACCATCTCTTTTGATACTCCTCTACCTACCTACAACCCTATTGATATGGCCCAAGTCTTAGGACAAATCAGAATATTAGTGCTAGTAGGGGAAATGCTTAGAATTCCTAAGGATAGAGATAGGGCTGTCATATATCACTGCTAGTAACATACCCAAACAACCTGCTATTATTCCTAGTAATGATGATGAGGGTAAAGGTGAAGATGAGATTGTAGAGGTCTATTTGGGGTTATCCATAGTTAATAGCTGGATGGGTGTTGATCCTTTCTACACAACACTAATTATAAATGGATGGTTGTTGCACAACTATATGCTTGACTCTGGTGCTTCCAATAATGTCATGCCCTTGGAGGTCATGATTGTCTTGGGTTTAAAGGTGACTAAGTCCTATGGAAAATGCTTTTCCATGGACTCTAGAGAAGTAAATGTCATTGGACTTGTAAAAAATGTTGAAGTTCAACTTGCTGCTTACCCTAATAAGTCTTTTCTGATGGGTATAATCATTATGCATTGCCCTCCCAAATGGGGCATGTTGATATCTAGGAGATGGGTAGCTTCTATGGGAGCAGTATACAAATAGATCTATCATATGCTACTATTCCAATCTATGGAGCACAAGTGAAACTATAGAGGGAGAAGAAGGTGGAAGATCATAGTATAAAGGACTGCTACAAAAAAAATGATGATGAGGTAAATTTATTTGATACTAACATAGATCATTTGATTGGGTTTTGTGAAAATGAAGAGCATGATGTTATTGCTGCTCCTCCTCACTGTGATCCTCTTGCTGATGATGCATATGATTTATGGACTATGCACTTTGATGGTGCATGTTCTAAAGATGGATTAGGTGTCAGTGTTGTTCTGATAGCACCTAATGGAGAATAGTTTGGGATATCTTTTAAACTTGATTTTCAATGTAAAAATAATATAGTTGAGTACAAGGCTCTTTCTATTGGGTTTGAATGTGGCTCACATGCATGAATCAAGACTTTGAGAATCCTTGGGGATTTTGAATTGGTAACACATTAGATCAGAGATGTATATGCAGCTAAAGAAAAGAGGTTGAGAGATACAAAAATGCAGTGTGAGACATCTTGGAGCTATTGGTATTGAGTGGATTGACATAACTGAGAATGAAAAGGTAGATGCTCTAGCTATCACCGCCTCTAAATCTACTCTACAATTAGCTTCTTCTTCCTTTTTCCATTATGTTATTGAAGTATATACTGTGCCTACAATTCCAGATAACATATTTAGTTGACAAGTTTTTAATTCTAGTATTCATATTTATAGTTTCTTGATTTGTATGGATGAATTTGATAACCAATTGATTGATTGGCAACCCATGGTAGAGGTTGAGGATGGGAAGGAAACTCTATTTGGTAATGAAGTAGTGCAGTTAAAGAAAAATACCATTCCTAAGGGTTTTGTGGCATTAGAAAGGATGTTTGACAATGTTGATCAGTGGAAGAGCAAATGAAAACTCATCCAAGAAGATAGTATTGAGGGTGTAAACTTAGGGACTAAGGATGCACCCAAGATAGTTTAGATAGGTAAGAAGCTAAGACCCCATGAAAAACAAATGTTGATTGCACTATTAAGAAAATTCAACAGATGTTTGCATGGTCCTATGACAAGCTTAAGGCCTATAGGGAGGATTTGTTTCAACACACTATTCCTCTATAGCTTGATGGAAAGCCCTTCAGACAAAAGAAAAGGGTGATTAACCCCACTCTAGCCCTCAAAATGTAACAAGAGCTGGCAAAGTTAAAATGAGGAATCATCAAACCAATTAGACATTCTAAATGGGTATCCAACCTTGTCCCAGTAATAAAGAAAAATAGGGAAATCAGGCTGTGTGTTGATTTTAGAAATCTAAACATTAAGTCTCTTAAGGATAACTATCCTCTTCTGATCATGGATCGTCTATTACATAAGGTAGCAGGTTTAGAACTGATGTCTATGATGGATGGATTTTTGAGCTACAACAAAGTGCTAGTCAAGGAGTTAAAATAGTACAAGATAACATTCACTACTCCTTAGGGTACCTATGTCTATCTGAGAATTCCATTCAAATTGAAGAATGTGGGATCAAATTTTTAAATGGAAATGGATGTTTCCTTTGTAGGCCTCATTAATAAAATTATGGTGGTTTACTAGGATGATCTCACTGCATTCTCCAAAGATAGGAAAGATCATTGCAAGCATTTAGAATTGATCTTTGAAAGATGCTTAGATTATGGGATCTCTTTGAATCCTCAGAAATGTCAGTTTTGGGTAGAATAAGGTAAGTTTTTGGGGCACATTGTATCAAGGGATGGGGTCATAATTGATCTAGAAAGAGTAAAATCTATTGACCTTAATCCCCAGCCTAAATCAGTTAAAGGCATCCAGTCTTTCTTTGGACAAATCAACTTTATAAGGCAATTTGTCCCCAACTTTTTTTGAGAAGACTAAGGCTATATCCAAGATGCTTAAGAAAGGGCAATTTGTCACTTGGAATGATGAGTCAATTGAAGCCTTCACTAATATAAAAGAATCTCTCAAAGATGTGTCTATTTTGGTAAGTCCAAACTATTCAAAGCCATTCCAACTTTTCTCTTTTTCTTCATTCTATACTATTGTAGCTATTTTGTTGCAAAAGAATAGTGATGGGTATGAGCAACCCATTAGATTTTTTAGTAAATCATTACAAGCTGCAGAGTTAAAATATTCTACTATGAAAAACATGCTTATTCTTTGGTTAAGGTAGTCAATAATTTCAATCCATACCTTATGGGTGCAAAGATGGTTGCATATGTGCCCCATTCTGCTATGAAGACTATTTTCATGTAGTAGGAGGTCTTAGGAAGACGATGCAGATGGATCAACAAGATCTAGGAGTTTGACATAGAGGTTCAAGTCCCCAAATTGATTAAAGGTTAAGGTTTGGCAAAAATGATGGCTAATTCTAACTTAGAAGTAGCTGAAGTGAATGAAACAAATGTAGATGATGCTCCTATTCATTGTGGATTGGCTAATAATGTATGGTATAGGGATGTGATTTTCTACCTTGAGAACATGAACTGTCTGCCATGCATGGATTAGAATCAGAAAAGAACACTCAAATTGCAGTCCCAAAGGTATGTTTTAATCCATGGTGACCTTATGTGGAGGAACCATGAGAGCTTGTTGTTGAAATGTCTGGACTAAGAATTAGCTAAGAAGGTTGTCAACGAATGCCACCAGGTCATTTGTGGGGGACATTTCAAGGCTAGGACTACTACATATAAGGTAATCAAGGTATGGTTTTTGTGGCCTAGTTTATTTAAGGATAATTCCAAACAAGTAAAGAAGTGTGATGCTTGCTAGAGATTCCTAGGAAAACTAAAATTTGCTTGTGCCCTCCATCTCATGACAATTTTGGTGGATGCATTATTTCAGCAATGGGGTATATACTTTATAGGTGAAATCCAAGAGAAGTCTAGTAATGGTTATAAGTCGATCCTTGTGGAAACTGATTAATTCACCAAGTGGATTGAGGTGATCCCCACTCAAAATGCAACATCCAAGGTGGTGATAGATTTCTTACCGAATAACATAATAACTAGGTTTGGTGTGCCACACATGATTGTTGTTGATAATACTATGTTTTTCAGGTCCCAAGATATATTGATTATGTGTTCACAATATGGGATTAGTCTGATACACTCACCTCCCTATCATCCTCAAAGTAATGGACAAGCTAAGTCTAGCAACAAGAGCCTTATGAAAATGATGCAGGAGGATCCGGAAGTCTGATGCAAGAGCATCCGGAAGAATTCAAGACAGTTGAGATAGTTGACAATGAAAATAGAGTATTCAGACAGTGAATGGGGAGATACCTCATTTTGAATAGGAGAGGCTGCAGACCTAGACTTAGCATCTAGACATAGTTAGTTACATCATATCAAGAATTTAGAGATTTGCACATCGTTACCAAAAAGATATCATTATTTGAAGATTGAATATTTTTGCAAGAACAAAGTTGACAGTGTTAAGCGGGGTCTAATTGTCTTGCGGACCAATCCTGTGACTTGCGAGGAAAAAAGGATCATTGTTAGATGAAGTTTAAGGACCTGGCTGACCTTCAGTGAGGTCTGCGTGAAGTTCTATGCATTTGTGGAGTCATGCCTTATGTTTAGGCCTGACCTATTCTGTGTACATGTTACCTTGAACTAGCCATTGCAATTAGGCCGACTTGATGATTTGAAAGTTTGCAGATGATATAAAAAGGAGATAAAGGATTGTTAGAAGGTAGTGATCAATAGCATGAAGACATGAAGCAAGATCTGAAGTTGTTTTGATCTGGAGGAGTAGTAGAATAGAGTAGAAGGTAGAGCAGGAAGAAGAATGAGTTGCAGAGCAGAGAATTGAGTTGTAGAAGAAGGGAATCATGAAATAATATTGTTGTATGAATCTTTTGTAATTCTTGGGTTATGACCTAGCATCTGTAAAGCCCTTGAGGCATGTGTAATATGTTTTGATATATATATATATATATATGAAGAATGAGCTTTGAAGGATGGGTTTTCCCCTGTTAGGGTTTTCCCAGGATACATCTTGTGTTATGTGTTCAAGAATATCTTTTATCTTTCTATTATTTAACTGTAAGCTTCCATTTCATATCTTTATGATCATGATGTTGTTTGGATAAGGCTACAAGGTTAGACAGTCCCTAAATGGACCCTCCTACCTTGGCTGCATTAGAAAATCATTAGAAGGACTTTGGACATGAACATGAAGACATGGGATGACAAGTTAAAGTATGAAGTTTGGGTTGATAGAATCACTTACAAGAGTGCTATAGATAAGAGTGCCTTTGAGCTTGTTTATGGATTGGATGGCAAGATGCTAGTTGGTATTGAACTGCCTTTTTACTAGCTATTGCATGATGCTAGTGAAGATCAAGAGTGGTCTCTTAGAGACTTTTGGAGTTGGATGATTTAGACCAGGCTAGAAGAGCTACACATGAAGAAATTTGATACAACAGTAGAAGGTTGAACACTTGTTCAACAAGAGAGTAGTTAGGAGGTGTTTCTAGATAGGTGACTTAGTTCTTCTATGGAGTGTCATGTTTGAGGATAAGGGTAAACATAGGAAGTTTGAAGCACTATGGGTTGGCCCATATCAAATTGTGGAAAGAGCTAGCCAAGACACATTTAGCTCAGAAGTTTGGAAGGAGAGGTCATGGAGCTTCTTATTCATGGTTAGCATCTAAAACATTAATTTTTGTAAGTAATTAGGTCCTTCATTTTATGATGAATTCATGTCACATCTTTCATGTTTTGGTCCCCAAGTAGTCTTGACCCCTATTGGTCATGATGGTGTGTTTGTTCCCATCTTGTGTTGTGTTTTTCCTTTTTTGGTCTACCCCAGAGATCTTCTAGATTCTCGTTGTCCCAAGTTTGGCACATGTCCCCAACCAGAGCTAGTGTTGTGACCCAAAATTTTGACCCCTTTTGTGCCTTAAATCCATTAAAATCCCATGATTTCACCATTCTAATTTGCAATGGCTTACATTGAGCCATTAATGATAACTGATCTAAGATATTTTAGTTGGGTCTCCTATGTGTCAAGATGCAAAGACTCCATAAAATTTATAAGTCTAGGTGATTTTGGTCTTTTCCTTGGTTTTGTTGGCCTGTTGATGTTTCAGGGTCACCCATACATGTGGACACATTCATAATGAATCCAAAACTCCATCCCCGTCTTTGTCTTTTTCACCATAGTATTGGTGTGTTGGCATATTGGTGCGGTGCATTATTATCTTCTATGTCATTAGGGGGTAGCCGAGTTTGATGCACTAAGGGTGTGCCGATGATGCCCTGGTGATCGCTTGAGCAATGTCTTTAGAGTTTTAGGGAATCTTGCATCCTTGAAATTGGTTTCGACAATATGATGGAATTCTAAATGGTAGATGGCTCGACAAGGTAAACTTAAATGATGTGTTAGAGTTTTCTGGGGTGCGGGTTTCTCTCCAACCCAATGTGTTATGAATGGTTCTGCTCTCCTATCGGGGCTTGATGAAATGATATGTTATGATGGTTTTGTTGTAGTGATCCTTCATTCTCAAGGCTAAGGTTGATCAAGCATTAAAAAAATGTATGTGCACCTTCCGTACCCATCGGGGGTCTAGAGATTATGATGCTTGTGTCTTGTCTTGATATGACATGGGCTTGATCCATTGAATGAATGCCTCAGTGCATTGGTAACTTATGGGTAGTGGAGTGATGGATTTGCATTATTGTGAGAAAAATGAAAGACTTAATGATTTTTTAATATATCATTTGGGAATCAAGTAAAACTAGTTTTCTACTCGCCTCACCAACTTACATTGAATGTAAGGATGTTCCCCAGCTACCCTTGTACTTCTTGAGCCTGCACAACATCTAGGTCTTCCTTTTTGAGTAGGAATGAAGTATATGTGAGGAGAATTGAATGCAGAATAAGGGCATAGCATTTGGAGGGCTATAATAGAAAATTTGTGTTCATTGCACGAGTTGTTGGTCTTGTTGGTTCCACAATTTGATTGTCACATTTATTTGAAGATATACAAATTTATTTAGAGAATTAGTGACTAATTGGCCAACAAATAGGAGATGTTGAAAATAATTTTCTCTGCTCTTTAGGCTCTACAAAACCTAGGTGGGTTTCCCTTATATTGACACTGATGTGAGTTCAAGACCTATTTTAACCACAATGTCAAGCAGCAGATACTTCCATAGAAAATTCATAAGAGATTATAGGATTCAAACAATTTATAGGGATGACCTCTCATAACCTTTAAAAGTAAGTGTGAAATTCGTGAATAATAAAAAATAAGTTACACAATGAGTATGATGTATCATCTTGAATATGTATTGGCAATTCAGAGACAAACTAGATCTAGGACTGGTGCCTGCTCTGGGAAAAAAGAGTTGATACAATGCATAGGGTTTTATAATAAAGCTTTCCTAAGACTAAAAATCAATTTATCTCTTACAGATATTAGTGCCTCAATGCTGGTATTGATTTTAATGATGGCTAGCAGCATGCATCTCGTACTTAATTATCCATTTGTTTATAAATGACCACATTACTTTGCATGAAAGATTTACTCCATTTCCTTAAAACATAAGCTAACATACAATAGTAATACACAAAAACAAGTGTGCCATGAGAGAAAAAATAGACCCTTGATTTATTAATTCTCAAATTCATTTACAAAACATTATTGGAGATAAAATGCACATGAAGTTTGCATTCTTTCATTTAATCCAGTGACAGAATATATAACATATCGAACACCTATAGACTGAAAGTCCCCTGCTATCCTAGACTCAAACTATAGATAGAAATCTAACGTCCCAAATATTTTCCAACCCTTTTATATAATGAGAACATCCCTTTTATAAAACAAGGGTGTCTCTTACAAATCAACTGATGACTGACATGTGCTCACACCTTATTTGTCCCTGAGAAAATAGACCTTGCGAGTAGTTGTAATAGTTTCAAGATCATTATGAAACCACTACCCACCTCTTGTTGTTATGATGATTAAGCACATGCAGTTAAGTTGTTGCAGGGCCAACTCATGAATTAATCTTCACTCGCCAAAGATGAACTGGTTATTGCTACTCACTGTAAAGATGGGGATGAAGAAGATGCAAGTTGTTTCTCAACCAACTTCTTTGAATCTATCAATAAGAGTTGGCCATTTGAAATTAACAACTTCCCTTATCTCAAACTGGGCAAATGTGGGTAGTTGTAGAGGCCTAGCAGTGAAGCCAAAGCTACTCTAGGTCTTGGTCATGGGAGGGAGAGGGGGAAGAAATGAGTTGGCTTCCATAGAAAATTGAACTCCCTATCTATAATCACCAAACCCATCTCCTCAAAACTGACATGGATAGAAGAATTGAGAAACCTAATTTTTGAATCTACCCAAGCCTAAGAAAGGCTCCTCTTTTTCTCTGCTTCTAAAATTGCATAATTGGAGCCAATAGAAAACTGAAAATCCTCTTGTATAAAGAGACATTATTCTGAGAATGAAAATGCAATTATTTCAATGGATTGAAAATGAAAAGTGCTACGTTAAAAAATACCCTATCCTTATATAGCCAAAAAGGGACAATAATTACATCATGTACAAAAAACTATCCATATTATATTTCCATAAATGAACCTTATCACAAAACGTTCATTCAGAGCGCCATCACATATCAACTGATCTGCAAATAACTTTTAAAAGATTTCATTTATTTTGTTGATACCACAAATGATGACTACATCATATATATCTACACCCATGTAGTATATTCCTCCCTCACTAGCTAGTTGTGCTTCAAAAATTTATCAACCTTCTGCATATAAGCTACATATCTGGCATCTTGAAATATTTTAGTTTCCTTTATGAAAATCTTTAACCTAGACTCTAAATTTAGTAACCTGTCCATCTCTATGTTACATTGTACATGATCAATCTTACTTTCATAAATGATTGATTTGATGGAGATAGGGACTATGTTGCCAAAATCCACTTTTCTAGTCTGACAATGATTTTTCAATGCCGTCATTAGCACAAACTTGTGGCAAGGAGTATTTTTCAAGAGACTTGAATTTGTTAATTTTGTCCTTCAACATCACATCAAGTTTGTTATGGAAAGTCGAGATCTTGTTGAGAAGTCTTATGACTTCATGTGTACCAACCACTCCACTTTGGCATGTTAGGATCCATGCTGGCACTATTGTAGATGTGATTCATTACCTGTATACAGGGAATCCAAGTACCTAGAATATCTCTTAGTGTTGATCCATTTGTGGTGTGGCTTTCAAATACTTTCTTTAGGTTATCTTGACAAACCCATGCATCATCTACTCTATCCAATACCTTGTTGAACTGCACTAGACAACTGAGAGGGGGGGTGAATCAATTGTCCTATAAATTTTAACTAATTTAAATCAACTTATCAATTACTTATGTTTAGATATAACCATAAAAACATATAATGAGAAGCCCAACACAAATGCATAATTAACACATGAGACACCAGATTTTTACATGAAAAACCCTAAAAGGGAAAAACCATGGTGGGTATTAGCCCACACAAATATATAAGTTATATCAATACCAAAAATCAGAGGCTCACTGCCCAAATTGCTCACTGTAAAGAAAGGATCACTGCCAAAAGAAGGCTCACTACCAAAGGGTGGCTCACTGCCAAAGGGTTGAACTGAGATAACAACATCTACTTCATGCCAAGGTTCAGTTCCATTGAAGTGCAAACACCTCTGCTCTACTCTACTACTTTGCTTCACCTTATCTTCATATCATCGCTCAAGGATATATTTTCATGACTCAATTACAAGTATTTATACACTACATCAACTGTGGAATGATCATCAAGGTCAACATTACAATTATCAACCATTAGAACAATCTCCAAGGTCGACATTACAAACATTTACAAAATAGGTCTTGACCTAATACAAAATTATGGTAAGGAAATGTAGTAAAGATATATATGGATCATGTCATGCCTTAGTTGGGACTCAAACATAATCTTCCACACCATAACACACTTCTGCAATCTTCAAGAGATCTCCACAATCACTGGAATTAACCAAGTCAGCTAAGACTGGTTACACGCTACGTTATTTGGGAATAATCTTCAATCACGATTTCAATTTCTTAATGAGAACCAATGTAAAGGTAGGAACATGATCAAGAGGCATCCATAGGCACGCTGTAATCACCAAGAGCAACCACACAAACTCTAACCACTCTATCCATGAGATTCTTTAGACTGGAGCACATAAACTTCACTGTCTTCAACTATCATAAAAGAAAGATAGCTTGTGGACCACGAAATCATGAACCATTGTAGTTGCAGGAACTTATCATCATCGTAGACTTCCCTCTAGAACCATAGAGAAAAATACTTCAACGTAGAGGAATGCGGAGCAAAGTACTTTGTCCTTGTCACCAGTGAATAATTAGAAAAAGGAGGTTTTACTCTGGTGAATGTAACTCACTCAATTCTTCACACCAGAGGCTCAAACTCAGGATTTAGCATCTTTAGACATGCCTTTAAATAATTTCCAAACCACAGACCAAGATCTTCAATATACAAGAAATGTGGAGCAATCTTCTGGACTATTCTTTAGTATGCAACTCATTGTCTTCACTGTAATTCACTGTTTCCTTTCTGATTCTTTCGGAGGGGCTAATTTTCTCAATGTCCTCAACATATAAGGCTTCTAGTCAATCAACAAATAAGAATAAAGTTGACAACATCAATGACAACACCAATTAGACACATACTTGCAACAATCTCCCCCTTTGTCATTGATGGCAACATATGATGTGAAAAACTGTAACTACCATCAAGACAAGATCTCCCCCTTACTCTTTACACATCTGCATTCCTTCCTCTCTAAGTTTTACACATGATTTCTCTCCCCCTTTGACATCAATGGCAAAGGGCACATACTTGCAATCGTCTCCTCTGGACCAAACTCTCTTTTGAACTCTCTCCATCTGACTACCCCCCCTAAGAAGTAGCTGGTACAAACATCAATCTGGATCTGGAGGTGGAACTCTAAGCACCACCAGACTGATGCACTCTTGTGCATCTTAATTTAGAGCAGGAGGGGTGATAAGCACTAACTTTTCTCTGAGATACTCAAAAGTATCTTTAGGCAGAGGCTTAGTGAAAATGTCTGCAATCTGATCCTTTGTGGACACATATTCTAACTTTACTTCATTCTTTGTCACCTTCTCTCAAAAAGTGATACCTTATTGATATGTGCTTTATTCTTGAGTGTATCACTGGGTTCTTTGAAATGTTTATGGCACTTGTATTGTCACAAAAGATTGCAATTGGATCTTCATATGCAACTCTGATGTCCTTTAAAGTTTGCTTCATCCATAATACTTGAGTGCAACAACATGCTGCTGCAATATACTCTGCTTTTGTAGTTGACAAAGATATTTAATCTTATTTCTTGCTCGGCCGTGAGACCAATCTATTACCCAAGAAGAAGGCACCTCCACTTGTACTCTTTCTATCATCAACATCTCTGGCCCAATCTACATCTATATAAGCACTGAGAGTGAAGTCATTTTCCTTTAGATATCATAAGTCATAATCTAGAGTACCCTTCAAATTCCTCAGGATTCTCTTGACTACCATCACATGTGATTCTCTTGGATCAGCTTGAAACCTTGCAACAAGACAAACAACATGCATAATATCAGGTCTGTTTTGTGTTAGATAAAGCAATCCTCCAATCATGGATCTGTATTTTTTATGATCAACCTTAGGAGATTCATCAACTTTGCCCAACTTGCAACCAGTCACCATGGGAGTACATACTGGTTTAGAGTCTTCCATCCCAAACTTCTTCAACAACTCTTTCACATACTTAGACTGAGATATGAAGATTCCTTTATTTGATTGATTAATTTGCAGACCCAAAAAGAAATTCATTTCACCAAACATGGACATTTCAAATTCACTTTTCATCTCACTGACAAACCTTATGCACATACCTTCATTTCCTCCAAAGATAATGTTATCAACAAATACCTCAACTATCAAGATCTGATCATTATTTATTTTGAAGTACATATTGCTATCTGTAGTGCCTTTACTAAATCCCAATTGCAATAAATAGCTGTCTAGCCTTGTATACTAGGATCTAGGAGCTTGTTTGAGTCCATACAATGCTTTCTTCAACCTGCATACCATATCACTTTGATTTGACAATTGGAATCCCTCCAGTTGCTCAATGTATACATCTTCTTCTAATTCACCATTCAGGAAGGCATATTTCACATCCATCTGATATACCTTAAAATCTTTATGAGATGCAAATTCTAGAAACATCCTAATTGCTTCAATCTGAGCTACTGGGGCAAAGGTTTCTTCAAAATCTATTCCTTCAATTCAAGAATATCCTTTGCATACAAGTCTTTCTTTATTCCTTACAACTTCTCCATTTTCATTCAGCTTGTTCCTAAAAACCCATTTAGTTCCAATAACATTTTTGCTAGTAGGTATAGGAATTAGTTCCCAAGTTTCATTCTTCTCTATCTACACCAGTTCTTCCTCCATTGCCTTTACCCAATTTTCATCATTGCATGCTTCATTCACATTTTTTGGCTCAATCTTTGACAGCAAATAGTAATTAACTTGTTCCTCTGCAACTCTTCTTCTTGTTATCACACCTTTGTTCTTGTCACCTATAATCTAATCTTCATAATGATTGATCCTTACATACCTGGGAGTCTTGACAACACTTTCTGGAGCCTCTTCTTCATCCTGACTCTCTGCTTGCTCATCTTTTTCTTCAATTTATATAGACACAGGTTCATCTGGTTCATAACAACTCAGGTTTGATATTCTTTCTTTGCCTTCATCTACCTTCACATTTGCACTCTCAACAATCTTTTTGAGCCTTTTGTTGTAGCACCAGTAAGCCTTACTCTTGGTAGAATATCCAAGAAAGATTCCCTCATCACATCTTGCATCAAACTTTCCTAGATCTTCATCTCTCTTAATATAACATTTGCTTCCAAAGACTTTGAAATATTTTACTATGGGAATTCTTCCATACCACAATTCATAGGGAGTTTTAGTACCATTACCTTTCACTTGAACTTTGTTTTGAATGTAGACAGTAGTGCTTCTTTCCAAAAGACTTCCAGTAGACCGTCTTCCTTCATCATTGTCCTAGTAGCCTTCTGAACTATCCTGTTCTTTCTTTCCACAACTCCATTCTGCTGAGGAGTCCTAGGTGCAGATAGTTGTCTCTTTATCCCATGCTCTTCACATAAAATGTTGAATTCATTTGATGTGAACTCACCTCCTCTATCAGACCTCAAGCATTTGATCTTCAAATCTATTTCATTCTCAACCATTGCCTTGAAATATTTGAACTTCTCTAGGGCTTCTAATTTATCTCTTAGAAAAGTAACCCAAGTCATTCTAAAATAATCATCAATAAGCAACAGGAAGTACCTGTCACCTTGTAGACTTCTCACCCTTGTAGGACCATAGAGATCTGTATGCACTAGATCCAGCAAACCAGTAGAAAATTGTTCTTTTCTCTTGAAACTTGTCCTTATCTGCTTTCCCAACCGACATTCCTTAAAAATTGAGTTGGAAGGTCTCACAAGTTTTGGTAAATCTCTCACATCTTGACTTGAGCTTATCTTTACCAAACTATCAAATTTTATATGACATATCCTTCTATGCCACAACCAACTTTCATCTACCTGAGACAATAAACAATAATTATTAGTTCCTTTCAATTGATAGATGTTACCTTTTATCTTCTTACTAGTAGCAATCACAGTTCTAGAGCTTTCCATGATCTTGCACCCATTTTCTTTGAATCTTAGATCATATCCTTTGTCACACATCTGACCAACACTTAAAAGATTATGCTTTAAACCCTTCACATACAGAACATTGTTAGTATTATGCTTTCCATCAAATGAAATAGATCCTTTTCCACAAGTCTTACTAGCTGCATTATCTCCAAACCTAACCAGTCCTCCATCATACTTTTCCAAAATTACAAACTTACTTTTGTCACCAGTCATATGATGTGAGAATCCACTATCAATAATCTATCCATCCTTATCTTTCTCAACTGGAACAACCAAGGCACTTTCTTCTACTGGTTTTTCATCCTTCACACAACTAGCAGAATTGGTAGACACATGATCTTCTTTAATAACAATAAATAGACATTCATTTGCACTAGTACTAGCATCATCAGATTCATCATCAATCACACCTTCATCATCAAAATCTTTGACATAGTAGCGTTTCTTTAGAACTCTAGGTCTGCTCTCATATCTTTTCTTATATCTTTCAATTCTTTCAGAACATCTGGAAGCATAATGACCTACCTTACCACAAGAGAAACATTTGAAAGGTAGTTTACCTTGGAACTTACCGGAACCTCTTTTCATCCTGTAAACAAAGTTAGCTTCAATTTCATCAAAGTCATCATCCACTTTATATTTCTCAGCTCTAGAAATCTTTTCTGAAGTACTAGCTTTGAAAGTTGATTCAACTTTTGGAAGAGCATCACCGAATTCTCTCATCTCAAAGGCTATAAGATTTCCAAGTAACTGATCTCTGTCAATAGTTTTCACAGTCATGAATTCTTCAATAGTAGCCACCTTGTGGCTATAGGATTTTGGTAATGATCTGAGAATTTTCATCACAACTTCCTTATCAGTGAGAGTTCCTCCCATACCTTTTATTCCAGTGACAAGTTCATCAACTCTCTGCGTAAAGGCTGTTATGTTTTCATCTTCATTCATCTTCAAACCCTCATATCTTACTTTCAGGCTTTGTATCTTGGCTTCTCTGATAGAATCATCTCCTTCATACAAAATTTTCAGCTTCTCCCATACCTCATTTACAGATTCAAGATCCACAACGTTTGTCAAAATTGAGTTACTTAAAAAGCTTAACAGAGCATCCTTTACTTTGACATCCAACTCATATTCTTTGATATCATCTTCAGTTGTCAAACCACCTTTAGGCATGACAAATTGTGATAGTGTAGCTAGCCATAATTTATAACCAAGACAGAGAAGATGGCTTTTCATTCGTGCCTTCCAAAGAGTATAATTTTTCCCATCAAAATGTGGAGCTTCCTTCTTGTAAGACATCCTGGATCTTCCTCAAGCTGTTAGGCTTTCTTTGAAGGAACCTTGCTCTGATACCAATTGTTGAACTACACTAGACAACTAAGATGGGGGTGAATTAGTTGTCCTACAACTTTTAACTAATTTCAATCATTAACTTATCAATTACTTATGTTCAGATATAACCATGAAAACATATAATGAGAAGCTCAACACAAATGCATAATCAACACATGAGACACCAAATTTTTACATGGAAAACCCTAAAAGGGAAAAACCATGGTGGGTGTTAGACAACACAAATATATAAGTTATATCAATACTGAAAATTAGAGGCTGACTGTTGATAGGGCCCACTGCCCAAATTGCTCACTGCAAAGAAAGGCTCACTGCCAAAGGATGGCTCACTTCCAAAGGGTTGAACTGAGATAATAACATTTACTTCATGCCAAGGTTCAGTTCCATTGAAGCACAAACATCTCTGCTCTGCTACTTTTCTTCACCTTATCTTTGCATCGTTGCTCAAGGATATATTTTCACGACTCAATTACAAGTATTTATACACTACATCAACCTTAGAATGATCATCAAGGTTGGCATTACAATTATCAACCGTTGGAATAATCTCCAAGGTCGGCATTACAAACATTTACAAAATAGGTCTTGACCTAATACAAAATTATGCTAAGGAAATGTAGTAAAGATGTATACAGATCATGCCATGCTTTAGCTGGGACTCAAACACGATCTTCCACACCATAACACACTTCTGCAATCTTCAAGAGATCTCTGTAATCACTGGAATTAACCAAGTCGGCTAAGACTGGTTACACGCTACATTATCTAAGAATAATCTTCAATCATGATCTCAATTTCTTAATGTGGACCAATGTAAAGGTAGGAACATGATCAAGAGGCATCCATAGGTACGTTGTAATCATCAGGAGCAACTGCACAAACTCTAACCACTCTATTCATGAGATTCTTCACACCAGAGCACATGAACTTCACTGTCATAAAAGAAAGATAGCTTGCAGGCTGCCAAATCATGAACCATTGTAGTTGTAGGCACTTATCAACATCCTAGACTTCCCTCCAGAACCGTAGACCAAAATACTTCAACGTGGAGCAATGTGGAGCAAAGTACTTTCTCCTTGTCACCAGTGAATAATCATAAAAAAGGAGGTTTTACTTTGGTGAATGTAACTCACTCAATTATTCACACCGGAGGCTCAAACTCAGGATTTAGCATATTTATACATGCCTCTAACTAAATTCCAAACCACAGACCAAGATCTTCAATATACAAGAAATGTGGATCAATCTTTTGGATTGTTCTTCAGTATACAACTCACTATCTTCACTATAATTCACTATTTCCTTTCTGATTCTTCTGGAGGGGCTAATTTTCTCAATGTCCTCAACATATAAGGCTTGTAGTCAATCAAAAGATAAGAATACAATTGACACCAATGACAACACAGATATGTTGACATCATTGACAACACTGATTAGGCACATACTTGCAATATACCTTACTCATCTGATGATCCAAAAACTTTTTGATCAGAGCAACTTGTTCATTTTTGTGTTCATCTTTGAGTTTCTCAATAAAATTGTTGCTTCTCCTCAAATGTTTCTACAATTCAACAACAGCAATAGAGTCTCCTTTATGTCCTGATAAGATTCTAGGACTAGATATAGAAGATGGAGATACTACTTCAATTCTTATAGAAGGAATAAGTGCTTTAAGCCTATTGTACTCATGTAACAACTTCACATAATCTTCCCTCTACTTATCTAACTCTGCTTGCATTTTCCTTTCTACAACATCATTGAATTTAGTTGTGGCTACCACCAAGGATGCAGCTTGAGGGGTAGATGTATCTATTAATCTTCTCAAGATTAACTATCCTGTGAGCTCATTCAAATCTCTTGCTACCTGTGGCTTTTTGTCACTTGGAGCCATTTCCCAAATGGCCAAGGTTTTATGACTGGCATTAAAGCATAACCCAAGAATTTCTTCACCTTTCTCCTTTGTTATCACTTCATCATCAATGTGATCTTGCCTCCTTATTGTGTCCATGCAAATGGTAGATGAAATATCCCAACCTGGCAGGAGCAAGAATCCACTTTCTTTCACTAACCTTCTTTCCTCCTTAGGGGTGATATAGTTGGCATCCATATAAATTTCTCTTAAGATCCTCTTAGATATTTCCATCTTGTCCTCCTCCTCAAGCTTACCCTTTTCTTCATTTAACTTCTGCAAATACACTTCAAACTTTTTATGTGCCAGCAAAGCCCTAAATTCTTTTGATTTGACAAATTCATCATCAGATAAAAACTTCCTATAGTCCAATGCTCTGACATCATGCACAATTGCATTACTCTCTTGTAATCTCAACAAAGTCCTTGTTGGGCAAGCCATTAGAGTTTCATTTCCTGGAGGAGACCTTAATACCTATTGAACTTCACCCAAGTCAATTTGGTTCTTCCCAACTTCCTCTGTTAAAGAGTAATCAACTAAAGGTTGATTCACAATGGTTGGGTCAGGGACAAGAAGTGATTTCCATGCTTTCCTTGTAGATTCTTCAATTTCTGGTTGAGCAGACTCTTCAACATTTTCCTCTAGTGGCTATTGTCTCTCAAGAGACTGTGGCTTAATAGGCTTTTTCTTAGCCACACACTTAATTTCCTTAGCATGCTCTGACATCCTCTACATCCTAAGAATATGATCAACTATTTCTCTGAAAGCTCCAGGGTATGTAGGGTTTTACAACTCCCTTTGTCTTTCTCCAAGGAGAATGAGACCCCAAGTGTCTCTTATTAACTTCATTTCTTCCTCAAAAATACAATTTATGAGTAAGTCCTCATGTTCATAAAAATAATGTTCAAACACAAACCTTTGTTGTTCTCTTCTTGTCCTATCAATAAAATGCTCAGGATCATAGTTTTTATGCTTGGTTACCTTCAATCTGTATTCCTAAAATTTTTCCCCATAGGTATCCAAACCTTCTTTAGCATGAATAACAAAACTAGGGAATTGGATTGTTGGAGGAAGGAAAGACTTCTTGCTATTTCTCAAATTATGAATCTTATCCGATTCATTTAGTTTCCACATAATTTCTAGAAATGCAACCCTATTAGGTACCTTCTTGGGCAATAAGTGGGGCTTGATATTTTCCCCATAAATTTTGATTAGGGTTACATTTATGTATAAGAACCAATCACCCCAATTATGATCTTTAATACCATCAGGTTTATTCTCCAAAGGCATCAAGAAATTCATTATTTCCTTGGAAAGTCTAGGCCTTTCCTACCCTAGTAAGCCCAGTATCCTTTATACAAAATGTTCTTCAAACACCGAGTAGTTTGCATTCTCATAGTATGAGTCCCACAAGTGAACTCTTCCTTGAATTGGCATGGATTCATCATCCTTGGTCTAGTGCTGTATCTGCAACTCATTACCCCAGTACCCTCTTGTACAGTGCAACAAAATATGCCATAGTAATGAATATCTAGAGAATGTGGAGGCATGACCTACTTGTCTGCATGCCACTAACTCCTTATGAATTTCCTCAACCAAATATGTAGCATAATCAAATCTCCTATATTGATATTTATCTTGAATATAAACAATCATTACCAATAAATTATTTGGTATCAGAGGGCTGAAGTCAAGTCCAAAAACTTGACAGAGAGAAAAATAGGTTTTCACAGAATAATCTTCAAATAGGTCAATTGTAAAAGGCACCATCTCATGTTCACAAATTTTTAGATGCTTTCCCATAATCCTTGGCCCATGAAGAGATAATTTGTATGCCCTATATGCATGTCTATTTCTTTTATATTCCCTCTTTAATTCTTCAAAATCAATCCTGACATTTGCCAAGGGGTTCTGACCAAATTCTTCAATTATCGAGTCTCTGTTTAAATGGAAAAGTGGCTCACCCATATGATTAGATAAGACCTGAGTATTGGGATTATAGCTTTTGCAGATGGCTTGAATTAGGTCCACATTCACAAATGCATAAGGGATGACTAAATTCCCAGAGATGTGAGATAGGTTTTTCTAGACTTGAGATGGTAGTAACCAAATTCAAATAATTCCCACCCACCTATTGGTAAGACTGCATCATTAATACGACCCTAGAAATCATAAATTATGTTTGTCAAGTCCCCTATGCCCTAGGCATGCTCATATTTATTAGATGAGTCTAGGAGTTGGTCTATAATATCCTGGGACAAATCCCTTTTGATTTTACCATCACAGGATGACCTATGACTCATGATTGTAGACAGAAGGGGTGAATTATTTAGAAATAGGGTTTACTAGGTCGATAGGTCAAATTTTCTCGAGTAGGGGTTTTACAATATTACATTGAAAGCCATAGAAATATTATGCAAATCATAGAGAGGGTGATACTCAACATACCAATTTTGCAATAATTAGGGTATCAAATTTGAAGTCACAATTTTACCAGTCACTTGCTTGTAGCTTGCTTCAGCTTGTAGAGGTCTCTCATTGCTTTGAAATTGCATAATGACTTTCAAATGTAGTAGAAAACCCCATTTATTCCCTTCAAATTCACACTAATTGTTCAAATGAGCAAAGAATGCCTTCACATGTTGCAAATAAACACTTCATTTGAATGCTGACTATTGATCAAACCCAGGCTTCAAATCGAAGGCTATCGCATGCTAGGACTTCATCATAGGCTTTCCCGAAGACAAAGCCTTTCAAAACTACACAATGTGATGGACCATTAGATATTCATAAGCTTAGCACATTAAAAAATCACCATTGATTTCAATCCCTTGGGATGGATAGGTGTCATTATATCGCACCGTCACAACATTAACACTGACAACAAACAAGAAGCCTGCATGATGCGCTGACTGTGGGATCATCCTCAGTTTACAATATTAAAATACTATTATTGATTTCAACTCCACCCGACTGATAGGTGTCACCACTGCACATTGTCTTAGTCTTGCAACAAGCCAGTAGATGAGAAGCTATGCGGTGGGTGCTTCCATGCATGACAATAAGGTTTTGGTACATGGCTGCATTAGACAGACCAACCCATGATGACATCACTAGAATATTCTTGGATAATAAGAACTAGCCACTTTTTGGGATGAATAGAACTTTGGAGGGACCATGGAGAACATTATTCAAGTAGGATAGACACGTGGCACCACATTGCACTGTCATAGCATTTAAAATATTGAATTAAAGCAAAGTTGTGTGGAAGAAAATTAGTGTGATGAGGCAATGACAGACTGCCACACATCAAGGAAGGATACACCCGACATAAGGATAATATATTTTAAAAGAATAGGGCAATTTAAAATGTTAACTCATCAGTGCCATGTGGCACCCTCACGCACCATCACAACCTTGAAACAAAAGTCTCAAACAGAGGCCACAATGGGCAAGAATGAATCAAAACATTAGACCTGGCCTATAGTAATTAGTTCAATACTTTCAAAGACAAATGCCAATCGAAGGAAAATAAAGGATAAAGCTTAGGTTGGTAAGTCTAAATAGCAGGGCTAGTTACACAATGATTAATGGGGGATAAAAGATCACTTAAGTTCCTGAGAACTAGCTGTAGAGGTCATGAGAAATTAGAAGATAAGCCCTAAACCCTTAAGAAACACACACCATAGGATTTTAGGAATAAAATTTATGCAAGGTGATAACATTTAAACCCTGAAATAAACAAGGCCTAACAAGTCTTTCGTTGTTTCCTCTAGATAGTTAGTGCGTAAAATAGAGAAGAATATTTTAGGGTTTTACAATGTCCAGTTCAGTTCTTAAAGGTGCAGTAACTGAAAGTATATGAAGTATTCACTTTAGAATCTAGTATCAATCCTTGGATTTCTCCATTCTTATATGTATTTCTCTTAGGAATCACCTAAGTCATAGCTAGGGTTTCCCTTTACCATGTTTAATGGTATGAATGTAATATTTGATTTGATGAATGTGATAGTTCTTAAAACATTGCATATTATATATGGATGAATTCATTATAAGGAGGGATTACTAAGTATTTTAAGTTTGATATCAAGTTAATTCTTCTAGGCAATCATATTTTCTTTTTATTTTTGTTATTCCTTTGTTGAACTGGGGACTTTGTAGCCCATTCAGATAGGCACCAGTCTGGAAAATATTTGATCTCCTACACCCACTTAAAATTTAAAAAAATCATTTTAAGTGTGAAGTAATTTGTAGATCTGTATGCATTTTAGTTCTATGTTTTAGTTAGGGAATCATCTTTACCAAAGCAAGCCAGTTTAATCATTTCCATCTAAATGTGTATACCCACATCGTGCATAGTTGCATTGATGTTTTTTTCAACTTAAAAGAGGTCATTTGGTGCAATGAGCTACTATCTAAACCAATGCCAACATTAGGGTTTAGAAAGGCATCTTGGGTATCACTGCTTTTGTTATTATCCTGCATATATTTCGTATTGTAATCAATCCCTATGAGGGATACCTCTAGGAACACCCTCCTTGGTTTAATTGAACCAGAAGTGAAGAAGAGATTACCCACTCTTATAGTTGGCCTTCAACCATCCTCAATCTATCTATGGGCCCTTATTTAACCTTCTTGATGACATCCCCTAGCCTAGAAGGTAGGAACATACTCTAGGATTTTAGACCTGCAAATTTTGGTCCCAACAAGTTCCATGGCCAATGGAAATTCAGAGGTCTATCAAGTAACCCTTGGGAATTAACCCCATGACACCTAACCTAGTCCCTAAGCTCGACTAAGGTCTTTGTTTGATTTTGGAATGTTTAAATGTGTAGTCTTTTGTAATTTTAAATTATTTGAGTGCCCTAAGGTTGTTCGAGGACAAGTAGGATGATGTGTTGTCATCCTTGTCAATTTCGGATTTGTGATTTAAAGGCTTGTAAGATAGTGTTTTTTGGTTCTTTTATTGATTATTTAATTGTTTTTAAGGCCCTAGGCCAAGTATCTATGGTATAGGTATCTTTTGGGCCACTAATATTTGGTCTTGACCAATATTTGACCCTTCAAAAATGCCTTGAGAAGGGAGTGACGAGATTTGGGTTTGGGGAATGAGTGACTTGTGACCATCCCATTCCCATTCTCCAAGGTTCATGTATGCACTTGTGTTGATCCCAAAGCCTCACACATGTGTAAGCACACAATGTAAGACTTTCATGGGAAGAGAGCCCAAGTACTTCCCACTCCATAATGCCTCACACATGTGAGATCATTTGTGGGGATATGCTCCCTTGAGAGAGTGAACAGGAAGGTGACAAGTGTCACCTCCCCATTTAAGGGATTTGAAATTCAAATCCCTATTTATCACCCTCTTGAGGGTGAAGTAAGGGATTTTTCCTCATTTTTATTTTGGCCTATTTTGGAGAGAGGGAGAAGGAGTTATTTTCATACTTGGGGTAAGGCCTCTTGAAGAGTGCTTCACCAACTCTTCATCATCTCTTGATAATCTTGGAGAGGTAGACTCTCAATCTTCCTATTATGTATGTTTCTTGTTCTTGGTTATATGATTATGGAGTTGAGTTGTTAATGGGGTTTGTGTTGTTAACAAATGGTTATTGTTAATGGTTTGGTTGTGTTGTTTATAGTTTAGTGTTTGAGTTTTGTGTAGTATTGAGAAGGAGGTTTGTGATAGGTTGGGCTCTCACTCATGTTGAGAGCAACCAAAGTATTGGGTTAGGAAGAGAAGTGTTTCACTCTTCTTCCCCTTAGTGACTCTTGATATGGATTCAAGTTTTGTGAGTTTCCCCTGGATATACATTTGGTTGTGTATTTTGGTTGAGTGTTGAGTCATTCCCATGTGATGTATTGTTCCCAGGTTACATTGAAGACCTCCTAGCTCAGGGGTGGCTTGTAAGCAAGCCCAAGGTTGGGAGGGGAGCTTCCATTGGCCTAGTTTGGTTTCTCTTGTTTTCTAAGTGAGCCACCTATTGTGGAGTTTGAATCCATTTTCACGAGAAAGATAATGTTTGAAAAGAGTCTTGTGTTATATTTGGGAGTCTTGGGTGAATCTATGTCAATATGGTTAAGGGAGTTTAGTAAATTATAAAAATGTGGTATATAAGTTGTTAAGGACTTACAAATAGATTTGTGTTGTTAAGAAAAATGAACATATTCATTTATGTATTTAAGTTTAAAGAGTTGAGAGGTATGGTTACTAATTGAATATGTTATTGAAGGAAGAAAAAAATTAACTTCTACTTTATGCCCTTTTGTGTGCTAAATTTTTGTGAAGAAATAAATCATGTATGCATATTCTTATATAAGAAAATATGTATTTAATCTATTTCAAAAAAAATGTATGTAGCATGGGGAGTAGTATGAGCTCGGTTTATATTTAGGAAAGGGAAATAAACCTATTGTTAATTTTGTTATGCTTGAAAGTTATTGAGCATATGCATATGTACCTATGTTCTGAGATGTATGTATATTCTCACATATTTAATAAAATTTATTTGACTTTAAAAAAAAAATGCATTGTCCCAATAGTTGTGTAGACACCTAAAAATGTCTCGACCACCAAACTGATTCCCGACACCCCTAAACTTACCAATTCCCTTTCCAACTAATTAATTAAATTTTTATTTAATTAATCACCCCGTTCATTTTCTAAATCCACACCATTTTATCCCAAAATTGAATTGATTTTATTAATTCAATAGTCCAAACCTTAGCCAAATGATTTAATAAATATGCAAAATTTATTAAATCAAATCCCCATTTTCCCTAAATCCAATTAATTAGTTAAAACCATGTTAACTAATTAATCCGGCCTACTAATCAGCCTATCCCTACCCTAGACAATTAAATAGCTATTATTTAATTGCCTACTCTAGCCTATCCCATCCTAGCCTTAGGATTAATTAATTAAATCACTAATTAATTAATCTTATCCCCCCTCTAATCCCTCTACTAATTTATTCTAGCCACATTAATTAGGTTAATCACCCTAATTAAGAAAGTCAAATCCTCATTAGCACTTCCCTCCACACCTCCCAAATTTAAAATTCAAATAAATCACACATCACATTTACTCCTCTTACACATCCCTTACACATGTCATATCCACTCTTCCCCAAATGAATTTTTAATTCATTTTACCCTTCCCCATGTGAATTTTTAATTCACAAATAATCCATCTCACCCAACCTCGTTTATTCACCCCTTTCCCAAAAATGAATAAAAGATTTACTTTTATTCCTAGCCCTCCATCTTCCAAGATCAAATCTAGGCCCTCCACCTCACTTTCATCCTCCACCATTGATCTCTCCAATCAATCTCCACCCTTGGATCAAAATCCTCTCCAAAAGTCTATAAATACAACCTCTCACAAGTCATTTTCATCATCCATTTTCATGCAAAGTTACCATGCCAAAATCACATTTGAGCTTATAGTGAGTTGCACATTTGAGAAGGCATTTCACATTTGAATCAATAGTCTAGGGACAATCTTGGTCTTGGGAGCTTCTCTTGGGTGCAAGGGCTCCTCTTTCCCTTGATGGGATTAGGTTTTGCATGAGGTATAATCTTGTGTTCTTGTTTACATTTGATTTTGCTTTTTACCTTATTGCATTTCTCTAATCTACATTGGCACGCCCGGTGGGACCCACAAGGTCCAATCTAACCTTTGCTTGTGAGTTGTTGTGTTAGTATTCGACATTTTACAGGTTCAGCGCCATTCGATAGTTGCAGCAGCGCTATTACTGCCGTATTTCAGCGCTATCACTGTTTTAGCGCTATTTCTGCGCAATTTTATTTTATAGGCTAACCATACTAACGTATGTTTTTTGACCTTCCTGGTGTTTTTGGTGTTTTCTATTCTCTGTTTTGCAGGCAAAACAGGAATTACAGGGGGAGGTTATGGCAAATTTTTGAGAGAAACGACCAAATCGATTCGGCTCCGCATTTTGGCGCTATCCTTCAGATTTGCGCTATCGGTGTTTTCCCCGCAGCTTCAAAAACACCGCGCAGTGGCGCCTTCGCTACCTAGTATTATCGCCATTCTCTGTATTAGCACCTAAATTAGAGTTTATTAGCGCTATCCTCTGTATTTACGCCTTTATATTAGCGCTATCTTAGTTTTGAATTAGCGCCATCATCTGTTTTAGCGCTATTTTCATGTAAGTCGGGTTGTTCTGCCCGTAGTGGCGCCTGTATATCTCTATTTTAGCGCTATTTGTTTCTTTCTGTTTGTTGCAGGTGCTGTGGGTACTAACGAAATCTTTTGCAGGATGGTTTGTTAGTTAGCAAACACTTCAGTTTGGTGTTTTAAAATTAACCACAACTCTTTGATTGAAGTGTGTGATCATAACATTTACTTTTGGTGCTCTAAAATATACTTCCTTTTTGTGTGCCAAACAAACAAACAATCAAAACACTTCAATTTGGGCTATAAAAAGAACAACAAATTGCATACTGCATTGGATAAAAAGAACAACAAAATTGCATTTTCACGCATCTAATCAAGACCATTTAATACTTGTGTGAAGTGTCTTCGTGATTGTGTCAAGTAGAGTGAGAGGTGTATGCTCTTCCCTCGCACCTTTTTGGTGATCTTGGGAATCAAAAACTTCTCACAACACTTTGCATTAATCACCCCCCATCTAATCCAAAGATCTAAAATTGAACCATGTTGAGTGTGGTATAATCATAGGGAACACGTATGCTCTCCCCTCGCATCTTTGTATGAACTTGGGGATCAAAAGTGTTTTCATGATTGTATCACTTTTTGTAATCTTTAGAGGGCCTGCCACCTCGCTTCGAAAGGTGGGAACGACCCAAGCGGCAACGAGCTAAAGCCAAGATCTTCCAAGCCACTATATAAAATAAGGCGTTTGGGACGAAAGTCTCAAGCGACAGGTGTTGTTTTGTTATACCGACAGCCAACCTCCCCATAAACCCTCCAAGGCGCAACCCTTGGAGGCTGGGAGACTCCATAACGGAGAGTAGTGCTGCCGCACGTATAACCACCTGAACGGATGCCCTTACTAAGAGCCCTTGTTGTAGTAAGCCAAAATCCTTCTATTTGTTGACGCAAAGGGCAAAACCCTTGAAGCGGCCCTGATTCATGCAGTTCTTAGCCGAGGTAGCAGGGATAATCTAAAGGTTTGGAGAGGGTCAAGCCTTATAAAAAACCCAGATCTTGGTATGCGTGAGAAGTATGTGCAAATGTAAGGAGCCGGTGCTACCAAGATCCTGGAGCTACCCGCTTTGAATAGGCGCAGCTAGGGGATTCAACAAATACTGTCCCATTCTCACCATAGGTTGTAAAAATGTGCTTGCTCTAAACAAAGTCATATCATTTCACAAACAAAAATCATTGCTTGTTATGCGTTCAAATGTGTGTTAAAGTGCTTTGATTTTTCACAAACAAATTGCCAAGAGACAAAACAAATCAGTTTGTCACAATCCAAACAATCAGATCCAAAAATTTGATATCAGAAGTCTGTCAAAACCTGTTTTAGCGCCATATCAGTCTTATTGTAGCACTTTTTCACCCGTGGATTGGCGCTATTTTGAGATTGACTTGCCTGAGATAGAATACATCAGTTGGTCACATCCTAAACAGACAAGTCCAAAATCTACCTTCAGAAATCCAAAAATTTGCAAACAGAAATCTGTCAAAACCTATTTTAGCGCCATATCAGTCTTATTGTAGCGCCTTTTCACCCGTGGATTGGCGCTATTTTGAGATTGACTTGCCTGAGACAGAATACATCTGTTGGTCACATCCTAAATAGTCAAATCCAAAGATCCACCTTCAGAAGTCCCAAAATTTTGCCATCAGAAATCTGTGTAACTTGTTTCAGCGCCATCTCAGTCTGATTGTAGCACCTTTTCACCCGTGGATTGGCGCTATTCGGAGATTGACTTGCCTGTAGCAAAGACCCATTCTGTTGTGATCTACACCTTCTGTTCTGCCATAATCCATATCCATCTCATAGAAATCCGCCAACCATCCAGCCATTTTTCTTCCAAAATTACACATTCTATTTGACCTTAGAGAATCACTCACCACCCTTGTTGGACCACTTTGATACATCATAATCAACCCAAATACATATCTATCCATCCCCATTCATTTCTTTTTTGCATATCTCCTTGGACCAATATAAAATCGTTTCAAAAATTCACATCAAAGCCTCATCAAATCACTCATCAAATCTTGTCACCCTTTTGAGCCAAAAATAGATCTAGATCCTATCATTAACATCATGTTTTCCTTGAAAAGTCATTAGTCTACATTTCAAGAAAAACAAATCACCTCTCTTTGTGTAAGGTCATTAGTCTACCCCAAACAAAGAAAATCGTCATCCTTTGTGTGTCAAATCAAAATCTAGATCTTATCCAAAAGCTCAATTCGAGAGACATCAACAATATCATCCTCATCATCCTAAACCAATCAAAAATAAAAAAACATCAAATCCCTTTCTTATTATACATCTTTGGTCCAAAATTTGTGCAAAAAATCAATATCACCCATTCATATCACCCTTAGGGTAAAACCTTTGGGAAACATATCGATCTTCATCACATCCCTCTACTTCATCTCATGACCACATCCATCTTTGGGTCCAACACAATCAATTCGATTCTCTAAGGTCTCCACTTCATCCCACACCTAGAAATCAAATCCATACGTGTATGCCCACCACAAGATCACAACACAAAAGAAATCAAGAAATGGCAGAACGATGGCCCTTCGGCATGCCTAACACTGACAGTACAAACATACCCATCTATCAAACATACAATCCACCCACATATTCCTTCATCCCCTCATTTGGCACCAACGACCCTTTTCACTTCTTACCACAAGCACCAACACCAACCCCACCACCACCACAAAATATCCCCATCATACCCCAAGATGACCTAGATGTCTTGACTTTCACACAAGATGCTGATAATATGGACCTACTTGATAAAGTCCTAAGATCGGATCCAAAGAGATATCTTGACCATCTTCTCAAACTTGGCGCTCAACTTCCCCCCGTCACAACATCATCACAACCATCCACTTCTACAGTTGTCCCAACCCCATCAAATACCCAAGCATCTATGTCACATACCCAACCCACCATCTCTCAAACATCAACACCTAACGTATCTACCACATCCACAATCTCAACCACTACCACATCTACTACTTCCACATCCACTGCTAACATCTCCCAACCTGTCATCACCTCCACTACCACGACTACCGTCAACCCCTCCGCTTCAAACACAACGGCCATACAAGGCAACATCACACAAGCTAATACCTCCACAAGTGTGCCCCCACCAAACCCTCACACCCTTGCATACCTACGACAACTGTTCACACAACAATCCCACAACACGACCAACCCATCCAACATCCACATACCCAACGTCAATCTCACAAGTCAACACAATCCCAATCCCCAAATACCACCACATGTTCTCCAACAACTATACGCGCACCAACAACAACAGACACCAATCAATCCAAACCCCAACCCCCAATACCAACATCTCATCCAAACCAATCCCCAACATCAACATCTCATCCAAACCAACACGCAACATCAACATCTCATCCAAACCAATCCCCAACATCAACATCTCATCCAAACCAACCCGCAACATCAACATCTCATCCAAACCAATCCCCAACACCAACTCCCACCCCATCTCCAATATCTCACTAATCAACAACCCTACACGTTTCAACCACAACAACCACAGGATTTCAACACCGCACTGCAAAGCCTAATCCAAAAGGTGGATGACTTACAAACTGGGGGCAAACACAAATACTATTCTTTTGAGGATATTTGTCCCTACCTGTTTGATCGCACCTTGTACATGCCCCCTTTCCCTAAAAACTTTGAAACGCCAAAATTTGACAAATACAAGGGAAAGGGAGACCCTAGGGACCACCTAAGGGAATTCTATATTGCTTGCCTTGAAGTCTCTCACAATGACACGTATCTTATGAGACTCTTCCCAAGAAGTCTTGGCGGCCAAGCCGCTGAATGGTTTGCCCATCTGCCACCAGGAATTCGAACATTTCCTGAGCTTGCAGAGAAGTTTGTCAATCACTTTTCCTACAACTTTGAACATGAGGTGTCAATGACCGACCTTTGTAACACCAAACAAAAGAACGGCAAAGCTTTCGCTTCTTTCCTACAAAGGTGGAGGGGCCTAGCAAGCAAGCTCCCATGGCCTATTCCTGAAAAACAACTTGTCACCATGTTCGTGGCCAATCTCAATCAAGAATTAGGCTTTCACTTACAAATTCTGTGTGCATCTACCTTTGAAGAGGTTATCGACAAAGGCACCACTGTGGAACGAGCCCTCATTGCCAAGGGTTCCATCAAACTTTACGATCCCAAGTCCAACAACAACAATAACAATAACCACAAATCCAATCATAACACCCCCAACAACAACAACAATACCAACACGCAATCTAATGACAAATCACGTTATTGGGGGAAGAACAAGAATAATTTGAACGACGGCGTCACCGATATAAAGGCCGTCCAACACATCCAAAATCACACACCGGCACACATGTATGCGACAAACACCAATAACCAACGAGGACCAAACAAACTTCGCAAACCTCACCGAAACTTCACGCCGCTAGCAGAACCTATTGAGGACATCCTCGATCGATGTCTCAAGCAAGGAGAAATCACACTCCCACCTGTCAGACCACGCCAAGACAATGACCTCAAGGCAGCATGGTATAATGAAAATGATTATTACGAATACCACCGCGTGGCAAGTCATAAAACAACAAACTGCATGCAATTAAAACATTGTATCCAAGACCTAATAGATCAAAATCTTGTCAACCTTGAACATAGTACACAGCCATCACCAAATGCCAATCTTGGAGCTTACAAGGATCCCTTACCCAACCATAACAAAGCTTCAACATCCAATCAAGCGTACAACGTCACTCCACCACCCACACACTACGATTCCATTGTCGGCCGCGTTGAACCCTCATCCCATTCTGTCAACACAATCAACATTCGGGCACAAGCACCCGATTGCGCCGTAACAACCCGTCGAGGCCGTGTCTCAATCCGCATTGCCCCTCCCACTGAACCAAACCCCCCATCCACATCTGATCCCCTCCCCCCTCATCCAAACGCCCGTCCATCACTCACCGCTCGATACAACCTCCTAGACCATCTAGGAAAGACACCCGCGCAAATCTCCATCCTTGAGCTCCTTCGTACATCACCCCGCCACAAGGACATTCTCGACAAGGCCCTTTTGGAAACACAAGTCCCCGCAAACTTGGATGTCAATCAATTTCAAGCCATGGTCGGCCATATTGCCACACCACACCATATCACGTTTTCTGAAAAAGACCTCCATGCCTCTAAACACCTACGTAATGATGCACTACACATCGAGGTCCGCATTCACAAACATACCATTAAAAGGGTCCTAATAGATGGTGGTTCCGGCCTAAATATATGCACTCTAAAATTGCTAAAACACTTGGGGTACTCAGATGTGGTTGTGGATGCTAGCGAGTGCATAACAATCAAAGGATATGATGACACCGAGAGGCTATCAGAAGGTACCATAAGGCTTCCTATTCAAGTAGGATAGAAAATCCTTGAAACCAAATGTCAGGTTCTGGATCTTGACCTCCCTTATAACATTCTTCTCGGCCGCCCATGGATTCATGCCATGCAAGCCGTCCCCTCCACTTTCCATCAATGTCTCAAATTCCCCCACAACGGCACTGAAGTCACTATCTATGCCGATCCTCGTCCTTTCCAATATTGTAGTTTTCTGGAAGGACACAACCAAACCTTCTATCTGTACAATAAAGCCACCAACCAAATCACCCCAACAACTTCCACTTCATACATTGACCCTGCCAACATCGCCACCACTTCATCCCAAACACCTTCACCACCTGAGGTCAAGATCAAGCTCAGCGACCAAGGCTGTGGAGAATACAACCTTCACGGCACCTTTTGTGTGGGCTTATTACCCACTCCTAAGACATTTGGCACTCCGCACACAGAGGCAGCTGACACAGTCATCATCAAATGCAAACCCTCGCCCGTCTTTGAGAAAAAACACCTTCTGGATCAGGACATACTTGAAGATATTTCATCCTGGCTTTACAAGGATGAGGAAATAGAACAAGACATCCCCACCATCCCAGCAAACAGTTACGGCAAAGGTTCTGAGATAGTCAAAAGCATGGGTTACAAAGGACAAGGTGGCATTGGCCTTCATGAACAAGGCATTGTGGAACCACTGCAAGCAACCAGGAACCCCTATACTCAAGGGTTAGGGTATGGCCAACCACAACGCATCCTTAATACCGGTGAATGTATCTTAGCCGAGTTTGCTCCAGTATCTCTAGACGTCGTCCACATTAACGAAACGGACCTACAAGACTCCTTTAGCGACTTTGCCGATTTCTTCGCCTCCTCCATTTGCACCATCTACTCTATCACTACTCTCGCCTCATCACCTAATGACCTACCATTAGTATACCCTGACCTCATCGACTGGGACCAACGAGGACCTCCTATTTTGGATATCGCACCTAATGACAAAGCCATTGCTGAAATGATGGGAGTAAGAGACAACTTCCCCTCGGGAGACCACAGAGCTGGATACATCATGGAACTCAATCCGGCTGCCTATTTTGGGGAGACAACCCCTGCTTCTAGTCGCAAAAATACAAAAACAAAAAATAGATCTGATGGTGAAAACCGTTCTACGGCAGTGTCAGATCCTAAAAAAGTAAAAATAAAGGACGTATCTCCTGGTGAAAACCTCCATGAGGCGCCAGGAGATGGAAGCATGGGCCTCCCTGAAATAGATAAGGTATATCCTGACAGATCACCCATTTTGGTTGAACTAGCGCAGGAAATGAATCTAGGGACAGAGGAAGAGCCGAAAATCACATATCGAGCAGAATCTCTCAGCCTGTTCGAACAGGAGGACTTCTTGGCATTCTTCACACGCAGAAATCGCAACTTTGCATGGACCTACGCAGACATGCCAGGGCTAGATCCCGCCTTGGTTGTACATCACCTTGCAGTGCGTCCTGATGCCAAACCAGTCAAACAGAAGCTCCGAAAGATGAATCCTCAGGTGGCCCTTCTTGTCAAAGCAGAGCTTAAAAAGTTACTAGACGTGGGGTTCATACGTCCAATTGATTATCCTGAATGGGTCTCGAATCTAGTACCTGTGGCTAAACCAGATGGCAGAATCCGCTGTTGCACTGACTTCAGAGACCTCAACAAGGCCTGCCCAAAAGATGACTTCCCTCTTCCCAACATTGACATGATCGTGGATCTTACCGCAGGGCATGAGATGCTATCCCTCATGGATGGCTTTTCAGGATACAACCAAATCAAAATTGCCGAAGAAGATCAGCACAAAACATCCTTTATATGCCCATGGGGGACATACTGTTGGGTAGTAATGCCGTTCGGCCTAAAGAATGCAGGAGCTACTTATCAACGAGCGATGACTGTCATCTTCCACGACCTCTTTCACCACATCATGGAGGACTATGTTGATGACTTACTCGGCAAATCAAAGACCCGAGAAGAGCACTTAAACGTGCTAGCCAAGATCTTTGACAGGTTAGAGCAATATAATGTTCGTCTAAATCCAAAAAAATGTGTCTTTGGCGTCACTTCAGGCAAATTATTGGGATACATAGTCTCCAGACGAGGAATCGAGGTGGACCCGGCAAAGGTCAAAGCTATTACTGAAATGCCACCTCCTAAAACCTTGAAACAATTGAGAAGCCTACAGGGTAAACTACAGTCTATTCGCCGGTTCATTGCTCAACTTGCTGACAAATGCCAACCATTCCAGCATCTCCTCCGAAAAGATACAGCTTTCACTTGGACTACTCAGTGTCAGGATGCCTTCGACCAGCTAAAAGCATATCTGGCTAATCCCCCTATTCTATCTCCACCAAGACAAGGAGAGCCCCTCCTCTTGTATATTTCCGCAACCGACACAGCAATTGGGGCTTTGTTAGCACAACACGATGAACAGGGAAAGGAAAGAGCCATCTACTACATCAGCCGCACCTTGATTTCCTATGAGCTTAACTACACACAAATTGAACGAGCATGCCTGGCCCTCGTCTTCACATCACAAAAGTTAAGACATTATATGCTCAATCATAAGACTAAGCTCATTGCTAAGATTGACCCACTCAAATATTTGCTAAACAGAGTAGCTCTCACAGGAAGGATGGCAAAATGGGTCATGATTCTCACCGAATTTGACATAGAATACACAGACAGGAAGGCAATCAAAGGACAAGTCATAGCAGATCAACTGGCTGAGGCACCTATTCAGGCAGAGCATCCTACAATAGCAGAATTTCCAGACGAGGCCATCTTGACAATCACACCAGCCACAGATACATGGAAGATGTATTTTGATGGATCCTACACTCACAGAGGCTCGGGGGCAGGCGTCCTGTTTGTTACCCCTCAAGGTGACACGATTCCTAAATCATTCAAAATCACATTTCCATGCACCAATAATGTAGCAGAATATGAGGCCCTAATCACAGGTCTCCGAATAGCCATCCAATGGAAAATAGACAAACTAACTGTCTATGGCGACTCTCAACTAGTCATCAGACAAGTCAATAATGAATATAAAACCAAGGACGATAAGCTTCTTCCCTATAAGAAGATGGTCGATGGACATCCACTTTGAGCAGATCCCAAGGTTAAACAACAAAGCGGCAGATGCCATGGCCACCATTGGATCTCTGGTTGATATGCAGCAAGGCAGCAAGAAATGCGAGTTCCTGATCGAAGAGCTCCCCATCCCGGCATATGATGTTCCCCAGTCTGAATTAGTGTGCGAAATCGTTGGTCCCTTATCCCCCTGGTATCAGGAAACTTACCTCTATCTTCACGATAACATCCTCCCCAACAACCTATCCCCATCACAGAAAAAATTGTTCATCCGTCGAGCTTCCCGTTTCATCCTTGTAGGTGACACCCTCTACAAAAGGAGTCTTGATGGTACGCTTCTACGATGTCTAGACTCTAGGGAAGCCGAAGCAGCTTTGGAAGAGGTACACGTAGGTATTTGTGGGGCACATTCAAGCGGACCAACTCTTTCTAAGAAGATCCTAAGGACTGGTTATTATTGGCCCACTATGGACAAGGATGCACATCAGTTTATCAGAAAATGCCTCCCATGCCAACAACACGGCGATCTCATCCATGCACCAGCACAGGAGCTGCAACCAATCACAACACCATGGCCTTTCTCACAGTGGGGACTCGACCTCGTAGGTAAAATACACCCTCCATCTTCCAACGGCCATAAATTCATAATAACTGCTACCGAATACTTCACAAAGTGGGTGGAAGCAATACCACTCACCTTCACCACAGGCATCCAAATCTCCAAGTTCATTCTCCACTACATCATCTGCCGCTACGGTATCCCCCATTCCATTGTCATTGATAATGGGAAACCATTTAAGAACCAAGAAGTTTGCACTTTGTGCGACAAGTTCGACATCAAACACCGCTTCTCCACGCCATATTACCCCCAAGGAAACGGTCAAGCAGAGGCTTCTAACAAAACCATCCTCCGCATATTAAAGAAGACAGTCAATGAAGCTGGCCGCGACTGGCACCTCCAACTTAACCCCGCCCTATGGGCTTACCGCACTAGCATCCGCACTCCTACTAGAGCCACTCCATACTCACTAGTATTCGGATCAGAAGCCATTTTACCTATAGAGGTCGAGCTCCCATCCCTCCGAGTATCATTGCAAAATATTATATCTGATGAAGACTATCACGTCGCAAGGTTGCATCAACTTGAATTGTTGGATGAGAAATGCCTGAATGCATTAAATCACTTATAGGCATACCAAAACCGCCTCAGAAGAAGCTACAACAAAAAGATCAGAACCAGAAAGTTTGAGGTAGGTGACCTGGTCCTAATGGAAAATCAAAAGAACCTGCAAGAGCGTCCGAAGCAAGGAAAATTTGAACCTAATTGGCTAGGACCTTATGTCATCACCGCCGACTATGGGTCAGGAGCTTATCAGCTAGCAACACCCGAGGGGCAGCCTCTAGATGAGCCAATGAACATCTTGCATCTCAAGCGATTCTATGCATAACCCATCTGATACCACAAGTCAAAAAATCAAAAAAAATGTAAAAAAGTAAAAACACCAAAAAAATCAAAAAATCAAGAAAAAATCAGAGTGCAATAAAAAAAAACTTCCAATGGTGAAAATCACCTCGGTGATGCCTTGGATAAGTACCATGGTGAAAACCTGTTGCAGGCGCCATGCGTAATGGCCGGTTCTACCATCTAATAAGTCCTCTTTCCAGCATAACACTTCATACCCACACATCCCATGGCTTGAAATTCTGAAACATCAAGTTTGTTCGCCCATCCCGCACTAACTCACCCACCCACAACCCCACCTGGGGAATGAAGATCCTTGTAAGCTCTCCTTTGTACAGATCATAAAATCAAAAAATCCAAAAAACATCATAAAATCAGAAAATCCAAAAAATATCATAAAATCAAAAAATCCAAAAACATCATAAAATCAGAAAATCCAAAAACATCATAAAATCTGAAAATCCAAAAAAAACATCATAAAATCAGAAAATCCAAAAACAGCAGAAAATTAGAAAATCCAAAAATAATTACCACATGCATCAATCTCACATTCCACCACAATCATCTAAACACATCTTAATCCTCATCACATCACATCGCCAACCATTCCCACATCATCAAGTCTTGCCAGAACTACATATTCATTTCACCCGCATCTTAAAAGTACCTTGATCCCGTGGACACAGGGTATGTAGGCAGTCTAGAATATGAAGGATGTTTCCAGTACTCAGGTATCTAAGATGCACCCATCCCACCCATTGGGATGGTTCCCACTCACTGAGCTTTCTAGATCTACGAAACGATATGCATGCTGCACATACCATTGAAACATGGTCCCTCGCACAAAAATCATCAAGCAATATACCAACTATAATCTTCCATTTGGCCCGAATGTTCTTTTGCCCATCTTCCACAAAAAAACTCTCCAATCAAAAACAGATCTGCGTCCTAGGATATGTCTTTCCTACAATGGACAAAAATCTATCATTCTATCATCACGTCTCTTGGCAAGAGCACACAAAAGGCTATTTGTATCTTTCGTTGGTCTTTTTGCTTATTGATTTTTATCTTTTTGTCTCACTCCAACTAATCTCCAAAGCTACCTTGATCTCATTATATCATGGTACGTAGCGGATAGCCCTTGGGGTAGACATAGTCATTGTTTCAGTATGCTGTGCTTGTGGGTTGGTTTCATTACTCCAAGAATAGTATTCATATCTTGAAGTTTAGGTTGGTTCTAGCATAATGAGTCCTATTTTGCATATACAGGCATCAACACCTTATATGCATTATTCACACTCACTGCTATGAGTCCCCTTCCTCTACTAGACAAGATTATACTACATTGGGCATGCATGAAACCAACCTATTGTTTGTGGGTCTAGTCCATGCAATCGTCGGATATACATCATCACCTAGGTCATTTCATACCTTCGTGAATTGTATCCAACATTGCTACATTAAACTAAGAAATGCTCTCAATTAATTTTGTGCAACTACTGATACTAGCTCAACATCATCATCCTAATAACTCAGTCACCTATCCCATATCGGCCTAGATTTGATCAACACTTTCCAACCCCCCTCCCCCACCAATCTAATTCCCGCACTAACCCCATCATCCCAACCTATCTCCACTTAACACATCTTGAACCAAACCCCCCCACCCCCCCTCAATGACGTGGTATCTTATGACCTAACCATCCTCCAATCCCCCCACCGCCATCTCCTAGACGCTCTTACCTCTATCATCCACAACACCTAACACCTTCTCCCATAGTCTCACCATTCAGGGTCAACACAAGGAACATCATGTGTATCAGGATTAGGCTACCTCACCTATCATCTAGTTTGCATACCACCTATCACCGATACTGCATTTAGCACATATCATTTAACTACATCTCACCACCATTTGCATATCATGTTAGGTTCATATTAATCCATTTGCATCTCATGTTAGGTTCATTTTGCATCACATTTTAGGTTCATATTAATCCATTTGCATCTCATGTTAGGTTCATATTAATCCATTTGCATATCATATTAGGTTCATTTTAAATCCATTTGCATATCATATTAGGTTCACTTTAAATCCATTTGCATATCATGTTAGGTTCATATTAATCCATTTGCATATCATATTAGGTTCATATTAATCCATTTACATCTCATTCTAAGTTCATATTAATCCATTTGCATCTCATGTTAGGTTCATTTTTGCATCTCATTTTAGGTTCATTTTAATCCATTTCCATCTCATTTTAGGTTCATATTAATCCATTTGCATATCATATTAGGTTCATATTAATCCATTTGCACATCATGTTAGGTTCATTTTAATCCATTTGCACATCATGTTAGGTTCATTTTAATCCATTTTGCATCACATATTAGGTTCATTTTAAATCCATTTAAGTTTGCATCTCATTTTAGGTTCATTTTAATCCATTTGCATCACATATTAGGTTCATTTTAAATGCATATTAAAAATAGCATCATCACATTGCATGCCATACATATCAACATCTCATAAACACATAATTGCATCCACCAAATCACACACGTCATTTGAAAACACATCATACATCCACAACATATAAAATATAACATGTGCATCCATCATATAAGCATCATCACAATAGAACATCATAAGCCATCAGAAGTCTCGCATCATATATAATCACCGCAAAAAAATGTATATCGCTCACATCATCAAAAAAAACATAATAATAAAGTGTCCTGATACAATGCCTCTAAGGGATATCATGATATAACTATCACATCGAGGATCCTCTCTCTGAGGGGGTAGGAGATGATGACCCTGGTCGAGCCTGTGATCCTGGCGGCAGCTGTGGCTGTGGTGCTACTGGTACCTGAGGATCCTGCTGGGGCACATACGTAGGAGGGGGCATCGTCTGCTGAACTGACTGAATAGATCTAGATCGATGTGATCTCGATACCCCCGATCTACTGACCTGGCTGTAACTCGGTGCTCACTGCGCTGCAGGTACAGCTGCATAGTATAACCCCCGATAATACTCTGTCCGCGCTCTTGCCTCTGCTAACTCCCCTCATACCTGAGCCACCTGCCCCTGCACCTGAGCCACCTGTCCCTGTGCCTGGCTCAACTGACCCTGTACCTGATGCGCATGTGTCTGGGCCTGAGCCAGCTGAGTCTGCATCCCTGCCAAAATCGGGGCAAGGCCCCCACCCATAGCCTGTGCACTGCTCAACGCAGTCTCTGCTTGCTGTGCTCTCACGAGCGCTGCATGCCACTCTATCCTCAAATCCTCCATATCCTCTCTGGCCTGAGCCAGCTGAGCCTCCGCCACTGCTAACCGCTCATCCACTCCCTGCAACTGTCCCAACTCAGCCTCTCGACGCCCCAACGCCTCCTCTAAACTGGCCACCTAAGCACGTAGTGTCTCTATCTCCTCCATCTCATCTCGTGACCGTCGCCGAGGCGTCAGCCTCTCAACCTCTGCCTCCATCACTGCCCCTGAGCTCCCTGCCGCGACATCATGCCTACCAACCCGCAGCTGCTCTACCCGTGATGGGGATAGATCACCTTGCTCTGTCCTCAGCCGACCACCGCATCGTCGTGGTGCTCTACCCGGCCGTCCACCCCTAGCCTGGACCTGCTGCGCAGGAACCTGCTCTGCTGGAACCTACTGTGCTGGCACCTGCTCTGCTGGAACCTGCTGCGCTGGAACCTGCTGTGCTGGAACCTGCTGTGCAGGAACCTGCTGTCCTGGAGCATCCTGCCCCACTGGCCCCTATCCCGCTACCGCTGCATCCCCCTCATCCACCAGCTGACCATCTCTGGCGATCACCCTCTCTGATCCATCATCCATCACCTCTACAATAAAATCCACAATGACCTCATCCCCACCCCCATCTGGATCATCTCCATCTCCATCCCCCTCATCCTCTGATAACTCCGCTGCCGGATCGGTAAATCGGGTGGGCTGATGTGTCTGCCACCATGCATCATAGGCAGGCGTAGTACCTGCATCCACCACAGTGCTCCTCCAATCCCACTGAACTGGCCGAAGTGCTGCCCAGTCATTCAGCGCAACCTATGGCTGTAATGCTATGGGCCAATAAGCTGTATCCCGCGGTGTCTGCGCATATATGGCCATCTACTGGGGCACATCTTGTACCCGTCCAAACTGTCGCATCACCCGTGAGGGTAGGTACATCTCTATCGTACGGTCCGCACGACCCATAAGAAACCTCTACTGAAAGATGTACGGGAGATGGATAACATCATCAGGCCAATCCTCACAATCAATATATGGATGATAGACCACGCTAATCACATCATCCAATATCCTCCGCCAGTGGCGGACCTGTCCAGTATAAGTATACACGGCATCCCGATACAAGAACACAAATGCCTCAAACGGCCGCTGATAATAACCACAGATCGGCCTAGTCACAGGGATGTGCTCCCAAAGCCATACGTGTAGTAGTGTAACTCCAGCAGATAAGGCCCTGTCATGCAGATAAGCAACCATGTGCATCTCATGTAGCAGCTGTGCTAGCATCACCGGCCCCCATGCGTAGATAGTCTCATGTCTCACCATCCCCTCTATCATCCCACCCCAGCCCACAGGAAAACCCCTGCCTCGCCTATCCGGCAGCACTACACCTCCAATCAGCGCACACAAATATAAGGCAAAGGGATCTGCACCCGCCGCTAGCGTCCTGTCATAATCCATCTCCCTCTCGTCCGCGGAAAGCACCACGTGCTCTGCTCCGAACACTCTGATCAACGCGGTTCGCCCCCTCCTTGTGTCATACCTCACACGTCGACCATGAATCGACAGCTTGAGGATGCGATGGACATCCTCAAGTGTGATGGTCATCTCTCCCGTCGGCAGCAGAAAGCTAGAGGTCTCGCTGCAGTATCGCTCCACTGCGGCTGTCATCAGAGCTCTATGAGCTCACAGCACAGGCATCGCTGCCACCGTCCAAAGCCCCAATGTCGCAAGTCGAGGTCGCCATGTCTCGTCAAATAGCGGCATCACGGATCGCACTCGTCGCTCTTGCGATTGCAGTATAAACCGCTGCGTATCCTGCATCCACCACTTCTTCGTTAAAAACAAAATTACTTTCCCCCTACATGTTTTTCTTCTAACTATCTCAAAGGCCCAAATCATGTGGCCCCACACAGACAATCCCTAAGTGCTATTTAAAAAAATAGCGCTACTTTCCCCTGCCTATAGCGCCAATACAGAAAATGGCGCCACTAAACTCCTCGTATCACGCCAATCCAGACATTGGCGCCACTGCGTGCCATTTATCGCGCCAATCCAGACATTGGCGCCATCCCCCATTTTCACGTTAATCTAACTTTTAGCGCTAAAACTAATCATAGCGCTATTCCACATCATGGCGCTATTCCAGACGATAGCGCCGTTCTACCCATAATATGGCGTCAAAATGCCATACTTGTTTCGCCCTTAATTTTGGCGCCAATCCAGACGATGGCGCCAATATTCCTCCAAAATGGCGACAAAATCGCCTTAACCTACCCTGGCGAATAGCGCTAATCCGCAGGATTGCGCTAATTCGCCTTGTCTATGGCGCCACGCGCTCTTATCCCATTTCCTGAAACCCAAAAATAAGTGCGTAAAATAAAAAATCACAAAGTCCGGGTTAGGCCCTACCTGGGGTCCAGCCTCGGGTGCCCGCCCGGCCTCTCGGAATCGCTCTGAGATGTGATGAAGTCGCGGGAACTAGGGATTGCGCTCGCCCATCTCTCCTTTGTCTTTTTCTTCTAGAAGGTCAAAGTGTGCAAATGTGGCACTCTTTGGGTCCACTTTTCCTAATATACTGGGCCATGACCTCCCTCCATCCCTTTCTTTTCCCTCCAGGGTGCAGATCTCAGCCTTTTTCCTCCGTTTTTCTTCCCACCATCTTCTTTTTCCATCACCTTCGCTTCCGTCACATCCTTTCGAGAGCTTACCTGCAAAATCGATATTTTTCCCGCCAACCTCTCGAGGGGGCATCCCTTATCCATCTCACTCCTTCCTGGCAGCTGGGGCATATTTTTCTTCTTCGACCTGACGCCACTTCCCTCCTAGGTCCTGACGCCACGTCAAAGAGGGGCAAATGTAGACACCTAAAAATGTCTCGACCACCAAACTGATTCCCGACACCCCTAAACTTACCAATTCCCTTTCCAACTAATTAATTAAATTTTTATTTAATTAATCACCCCGTTCATTTTCTAAATCCACACCATTTAATCCCAAAATTGAATTAATTTTATTAATTCAATAGTCCAAACCTTAGCCAAATGATTTAATAAATATGCAAAATTTATTAAATCAAATCCCCATTTTCCCTAAATCCAATTAATTAGTTAAAACCATGTTAACTAATTAATCCGGCCTACTAATCAGCCTATCCCTACCCTAGACAATTAAATAGCTATTATTTAATTGCCTACTCTAGCCTATCCCATCCTAGCCTTAGGATTAATTAATTAAATCACTAATTAATTAATCTTATCCCCCCTCTAATCCCTCTACTAATTTATTCCAGCCACATTAATTAGGTTAATCACCCTAATTAAGAAAGTCAAATCCTCATTAGCACTTCCCTCCACACCTCCCAAATTTAAAATTCAAATAAATCACACATCACATTTACTCCTCTTACACATCCCTTACACATGTCATATCCACTCTTCCCCAAATGAATTTTTAATTCATTTTACCCTTCCCCATGTGAATTTTTAATTCACAAATAATCCATCTCACCCAACCTCATTTATTCACCCCTTTCCCAAAAATGAATAAAAGATTTACTTTTATTCCTAGCCCTCCATCTTCCAAGATCAAATCTAGGCCCTCCACCTCACTTTCATCCTCCACCATTGATCTCTCCAATCAATCTCCACCCTTGGATCAAAATCCTCTCCAAAAGTCTATAAATACAACCTCTCACAAGTCATTTTCATCATCCATTTTCATGCAAAGTTACCATGCCAAAATCACATTTGAGCTTATAGTGAGTTGCACATTTGAGAAGGCATTTCACATTTGAATCAATAGTCTAGGGACAATCTTGGTCTTGGGAGCTTCTCTTGGGTGCAAGGGCTCCTCTTTCCCTTGATGGGATTAGGTTTTGCATGAGGTATAATCTTGTGTTCTTGTTTACATTTGATTTTGCTTTTTACCTTATTGCATTTCTCTAATCTACAAGTTGTTAAAATGGCATTTTGGTTTTTATGTAAGTACATGTTTTCACTTGCTTTCCTTATTTGAAGGCTTGGTTGCAAAATTTTGTATGTTCATGAATCAAGATTGGTTGGGAACTTTTGTTTATTCATGAATCACTAAGTAGATCCACACACATGTATAAGATCCTTAAATTTATCAAACACCAAAATTTATTCTCCTCCTTGCAAATGCACATTCTTCTAACCAACAAATATATAGATTTTTATATTTGAATGAAGGACATTATGTTCTCATATCTCAGCTATATAAAGCACATTATAAAAAGTAAAATGTTTTAACCGTAGATAATAGGCAAGCTATTCTTTGTTGGGAGAATCTGAAATATTATGTAAGAAAAATATTTTTTTCTCTATGTTTCAAGCCGTGCGACCTATTTTGAGGTGCATGCATGTGGAGTGGGAGGAACCCCCATTCGCCATAGGCCCGCAAGCCTGTGGAGCCTGAGGGATCCACCCCCATAAGGGCCACAACCCCTGTGGGAGTTGTGAACCCCTTAAGGGGCCACGACACCACAAGGGAGTCGTGTGCCCCTCTCTCCTCCATTTTATTTGTTTCTCTCTGCTATTTGAAATGCAAAGAAATATATATATATATATATATATATATATATATATATATATATATATATATATATATATATATTATCCTTTACACATTGCCTTCCATTTCCCTGGCCACCCTCTTTGTCTTTCATTGGAAATATGCATTCACAAATAAAAAAATTAAATAGTTAGGCTAGGGTTTCTAAGGAATGCAATAGAAAATAAAAACAAAAACAAAAATATAAACCAAAGTATAGATTCGGGTTAGATAGTAAAGAATTCATAGGAAAGGAAATAATTGTATATAAGGGATCTAAGCTTTACCTCCTAGAGATCCTCCCATGGAGGTTTGCTCTTTCTTTTCATCCTCCTACTCTACATTCACCACTAGGAGAAATAAGGGGATTTCAAATATAGACCAAATGTGAAAAATGAGGGAAATGACTATCCCTTTTTAGTAAGATCTCTAGAGTTTCCATGGAGCCCTTAAATAATTAGTAACCCTTAATTTTAAATTATTTTCTAAGATAAGCATGTTAAGTGCCCATTGGTTATTAAACTACTCTCATTGTTAAAACTACTATATTAGCCTTAGTTGTTGTATAACAAATGCTATCCTCTCCTAAAGTAATCATTAGCATTAATGGTTCTTTAATAAGGTGCATAGATTTATTTGTGCCTATTTGTACCTTTGGTATAGTTGTAATGAAAATCTAGTAGTTATTTAAAAATAATAACAATAATAGTAGAATTCCAATTTTGTTTCTAAAATATGGGATTGAGTTTATAGGCTCAAAATTTAAATTAGACTTTTGGGTATACACATGATAGGAAGATCATTGAAATAAATATTTTTTTAACCTTAAAGGCATGCATAGTCAGTAATTGTGTCACTCTCTAGTTAGTTAGTTCAGAGTCCCTTTGAGTTAAAATCTAAGCCAAATTTTGGAGTTGTGCCTAAAATCCACTCTATTTAATTATTATTATTATTATTATTGTTCTGCGATATTAAACTAGATGGGTATGTAGTTATTTGCTTCTCATATGAGATTGAAGAATTAGCTCGACATTGATGGAGTTTAAAGTTAATGACTTCAGTACATTTATTCACCTTCTTTGTTAGTGTCTTAGTTGAAAGTGAAGAGATCTTGCATCGTGGAGGCAAGGCAGTTTCCCTTGCTCCTAGAAACTAAGAAGGGGTGGGCATTTACTTCGGGGAGTTACACACTTGAGGTGACATGTGAAAGTGACACCATACCCTATTTAGAATTTTATTGCATTATTTAAGTTTAAAATGTTGATTTTCTAATAACCCTCTATTTAAATATTTAATCAATTTAACTCAAGATAATTGTAACGTGTTAAGATTGTAAGCAAGTGCTTGTTTGTTATCAAAATTGTTGGTTCCATTTTCTTGTCCATGTACAATGTGGGCATGACATAGTGAAAGGTGTGTAGACTTCCCTGTGCTAACTATATCGCAAAGAGGCTACAAGTGGAGTTTGTTCAAGTGAGGAAGAAAGAGGAATAATAATGTTATAGGTTTGCCAATAGTAGGTTTATTGTAGCAATTAGGAACATAGAACTTAAAAAAGAGGGACAAATTGAAGAACTTGGTTTTTCACTTGAGGTTTCTCCTAATGTTGACCTTTGTGTCAGTGATTGAAATGTGACTTGAATTATGCTTATGATTTAGGCATTCCCAAAGTATATCAACATATGTGAGGATGTATTCTAGCCACCAATTATTACTAAATTAGATGAATGCACAAATGTGTATGAGGATTTCTTCTTTGATGAGGGCCATGTTTCTTGCTTTAATGATGTACATGCTATACCTAAATTTGAAGTTTTCTCTTGGGATCAACATGCATATGAAAAAGGGGTTGAGCTATAATTTCCAAATGAGTTTGAGGATCAACATGATGTGTTCCAACTTGACATGGGCTTAAATTGGAGATATTTCAGTTTAACACCCATGAATAAATATTGGATGCTAATCAACAGTGCAATCAAGTACCTTTTTCTTTGCCCTATGAGTTTGGGATATTAACTTTTAGCCTCAACCTATGCAAGGAGGTCAATAAATATAAAGGTATTCCATTCATGAAAGGTGGTGGCTCTTTTCACTTATGTGTGTTAGGGTTAGCCGACAGAAGATATCAATTAAATGCAAATAAAGATTAAACAGAGGATGAAAAATACACAGAAATAATAATAGCGAGAGACAAGTTTTAACGTGGTTCACCCAAACTCGGGCTACATCCACCAATAGAGAGTCTAATCTTATTATCCAGTAAATCAAACCGATTACAACCAGCAATCTTTGCAACTCAATACCACTGCAAAATGCTACAATACAATCCATAGAAACCCTAACCCTTAGCCACTTTTATCAAGATTTTTGTTAGTTACAAAAATAGGGTTTTCTTATGTCAGCCAATGAAAAATAACTCCCGATGCCTTAATAAAATAATAAAAAACTGTGTGAGGTTTCAGGGGTGTTGCCCCCGAGCCCCCATGGGGGCGTTGCCCCTCAACCCCACCCTGTATCGCGACAGGGAGTGCGCCAGGGGTGCTGCCCCTTAACCCCGTAGGAATTTGGGGGGAAACTGCGCCAATAAAAGTGGGGAAAATTTAACCTTCGAGTCTGATTAGGCTCCATATAACAACAATGTGTTCAATTTTTGTTACTAACCTTCTTGAGTTTGATGCATGATATGCATGACAATTGGTTAGATTTTGGTTCTTTTCTTTGTTGCCTTAGGTTACATATAGATTATGATATTCAACATGGGTAGTCTTGTGACTATTCACACAACACTAGTAGTCTACTTTTGCATGTGCAAGTAATGTGTTTCTTATAGTTGGGAAGAAAGTGTGTTTTTAGGTCAAGGAAGGATAGTCCCTTCACCAAGATTGTTTTTGATAGAGGAAGGAAGTGCTCTCTAGTTTTTCTATGGACTAAGGCCATAGAGATAGGATTTGACTTGTATCCTTTGACTCCTATCATATGGATCTATACAAAATTCCTTCATCACCTATGCCCTCATGTCTATTTGTTGTAAGTCTTGTTTTTGTTTTGTGTATATTCCTTGTTGTGTTGTCTTGATGTCTCTTATGCATGTGTATGTGTCTTTATTTTTCGCTCTCTCTCTCTTCTTCCTCTTTCTATGTTTAAGTTTGATCCTATAGACTTGTTTGGATTCTCACTGTGCTTGTAAGAGGCACACATCCCCAACTAGAGGCAGTGTTGGCACCCCTCCCAAAACTTACCATGCTTGCAAGTGTTTCCCTAAGTCCTTGTTTTTGGCCCATCATAGATTACTGATATGAAAACTCATAAATGGACCAACTCGGTCAAGTCATGTTCAAAGTTGTGCTTTACACCCATCTAAATCTTTGTGTTGTGCTCATTTGTTGAAAATTCCAATTTTTGGGGGGATTTTTCTCAGTTTACATGTTTTCGTAGAACTTCAAAGTTTGCATGCAACTTTGTAACTTTTGCAATTTGCATTCTAACCTTCTCTTCCTACCTCATTTGTTCCTCATGGAACTTTAGAGTTTACATGCAAATTTGCAATGTTTGCAAGTTGCATCTTGAACTCCACTTCTTGCTTCCTTTGTTCCCTATAGAACTTTAGAGTTTCCATGCAACTCTTGCAACTCTTGCAAATCGTTTCCCAAGTTTTACTTTCTAACAACTAGTCTTGGTGGACTTTTCACCCCTTCCTACAAATTACATCATTTCTTCCTTGCTCCATTCTACCATTCAGTCATGGATATGCCCCACAAACTTTTGGCCCTTCCCTGCAAGTTGCACATTGCATGCCAAATTCTAACCCCCACCCATTTAATCTACAAACTCCCCAGCCTCCTGTGCACTTTGTAAACTTCATCCACCATTTGAATAGGGTTTTTCATCTAATTCATTGCATGAATTGACACACTATTAATACCCTCAAATTAATGCAATAGAGATTTGCAGATGTCCAAATCAAGCCCAAGTATTGCTGGACTCCTCAAGGGTGTGGATTTAGATGCAAGACCATGTGATGTTGATGAAATAGGCATGCATGAATTAAATGTGATTACGGAATTCCCTCACTCATAGGCCTATAAATTAGTACATAGTGACTTGTATAGGCATATAAAGGATATTTTCTCTACCATAGGGTGCCTATCAATAGACCCATGGGAGATTTCTTGTATAAATGGTTGTGTTGGCAAGTTGCATGCATTGATTTCAAGCGAACCCAATGACCCAACCCAAGGAAATGAATGTAATGTAAATGAAATGATATATGTACAAGAATGTAATATGCTTAAAGGGTTGGTCTTTGAGCTAAATTTTTGATTCTATGTCTCTTAGGTTGTTTTAGGGCATCAATTCATGAAAGTTAGGTCTATAAGGGAAAAGAACATGCTTTATAAATCATAGGAAGGGTAGTTTATTGAAGCTATATCTGTAACTAAATGTCTTCATGGAAGCTCATAGAAACTTAGGGTGATATTTAAACCTATTTGTCAGTTCCTCAATGCCACACTTGCTGGTATGATTGTAACAAGAGTTAGATGAATGTGTGACAACATTATAATGCATTGTAAACCTTTTGTAATGGTCTTCTCTTATTTCATATGGGTTGTTGCAGCCTTTATATGGATTATTAAGTGTGTTTAGTTGCAAAAATATTTTATCTTTGATTTGTATGTTTATGTAAGTCTTGTTTCATTTATGGTTTGCAAGTGTGTTCTCTTCTTCCTTGTAGGTCGTGACTTTATTGCCCAATGGAGTAGGCAGTAATCTAGGAGGTGAAAGATCAAACATATTCCCATCATACTATCTCTTGTCCTCATTATCTTAGGAGTAAACTTAGGTCCCACCATACTTGTATGATCTAGTAATGAAATTTAAAATGTATCCTCTGCTATCCTAGAATTGATAAATTCTTTGAGGATCATATGAGTATGTTTTCTTCCTTGCACATGTGTATGTAAAGCTAAGGGGATCCACTTACTAGAGAATAGTACTAATATTATCTTTAGGTGCATATGCAAGAAATTTCTCATCTTCTCATTTGGAGGTCTTAGTGGTCGAGTTGTAGCCAGGACTGACATGAACTTGGTGACATATTTTGGAGTTCAAAGTGCATTAGACATGGTTGTTAGGACCTTAAGTTTATTCATTCATTTCTCTTTAATTGTTCCATCTTAAAGACCTTAGGGAACACCCCCTTGGCCTAAAAAAACCTAAAGTACAAGAAGGAGTTACCCATCCTTATTACTTGGCTAATTTTTGTCCTTGCCCAATCATAAGCTACAAGCTATCTACCTTAGGTTGACATAGTTGAATTGAAGACCCCTCCAAAATCCAAAAGATGCAACAAGGATACCAACCTTTATTCTAAACCACATGACAACAATAATGAAAGTGACCCTCCTATCTTCCAGCGAAGGATATTCCAACACAACAACAAAATGAAACCATGAATAAAATATAAAAAAAATCACATAACACATGTATCTAGGTGTTTTCTCTCTCATATAAAATTTAATACTTTCCAACTTAAATCATCATGTCAAACCCAGTCATAATGCAACCTCACACACTTAACAAGTATCAAGAATACAAACCTATAACAATCAATATGATCAAAGCATCAACAACATCTTTGCTCAATGAAAATTGATGAAATCCATAATCACTTAAATTTCTAGAATATAAACTACAAAATTAAAGTTAAAAAGATACATTATAGATAAGACTATAATTGATACCTTATCCATATGATAAAGCTTTTCCTATCCAATATACCATAACAAAACATGTACAATGCATATATTTTTTAATAAAAGAGGGTAAAAACTTTATTAATCAAAGAGAGCAGTACAAAGCATAAAAGCAGCAAGAGGCCCAAATGGGCCCAGAGACAACAAACAAGAAGTCAAGAAGTGGTCATGCAACATCTCACATCCTCTGTGACCAAATCCACCAAATCCTAAGCAAGATCCCCAGGTAAATTGTCCCAATCATCCACCAACTAGGTCCCAATCTTCTCAGAAACCCATTTGGCCAACCCATCAGCCACCTTATTCCATTCCTAAGGGATATGAGAGAAGGTGATAGAATCAAATAAATCTCCAAGACTGGTGATTTGCTTAGCCACCACCACAAGCTACCAACTAACATCATCAAACTGCCTTCTATTTATCAAGTCTATCTCCACCTGAGAATCTGACTCGCAGATAATCTTATTCCAGCCAAGGGCATATGCCTTCTTCAAAGCTAAAAGAATAGCCAAGGCCTCCATAATATTATTAGAGTGCAACCCCCTATATTCTGAGAAGAAAAACATAACCACCCCAGAACTATCTATGCCCACCCCACCAATGCCAGCGTACCCAGGGTTACCCCTTACAGACCCATCAGTATTGATTTTCAAGACTCCAGTGGGAGGGGGCAGCCAATGCCCTTCCCTAGAAACCTTCCTTCTAGAACACCTGCTCCGCCCAATCTTGGGCCTTTCGGGACCCCCAGCCAGAATCCCTAGATTACAAATCACTCTAGTATCACCAGGATCCACCGGGGCTGACAGATCACATTTAGCATACAAGGTCTCCTGCAAAGCCCCAAGAATGCGAGACCAAACTTGACCCACTAGCAACTCCTTATCCAGAAAGACCCTGCAGTTGCACTCCAACCAGATGTACCATATAATCAGACTAGGGCCAATTGGCCATGCTATGTGTAGAAATGAAGTCCTCACCAGAATGGGCCCAAATTTCTACCAAAACTCCTCCAGAGAAGAAGGGTGCCTGCACTGCAAACTCCAGGCCCCCCACCAAAAATGCCAAATAGTCCTAGCAAAAGGGCATTGGAAGAAAAGATGTGAAACAGTCTCAACATCTTTTAGACATAAGAAGCATAAGGAAGGACCTTGGAAGCCACACTTACAGAGGTTATCCCAAGTCAAACACCTACCATAAACCACCAGCCAAGAAAAGAAATTGCATTTTGGCCAAGAGAATTTATTCCAAATATTTTTCCACCAAGGAACCTCAGCACTACCCCAGGCCTGTCTATCCAGAACACGATACCCTGAAGCAACAGTGAACTTCCCTTTTGGATCCAGACCCCAAGCCAGCACATCCCGCTCTGGGAGGTGTACAATGCATATATTAAAGTATACAATGAAAAAATAAAATTTGTCATAAATTTTTAGTCACTAAAAATGGGTTATGATAACATTGTTATGCTACACTTGATTTTAGTTTCATTTATTTTGTAGGGCCCTAGGGACAATGAAAGTGAACTGGGGCAAGTAGCTCAAATCCCAACCCAACTTCACAAAATGACATTGGCACATTCATTGCAATACATCTAGGGGGCTATAAGTAAGTACCTATTTTTTGCATGTCACTACATGGATCAATAATTTTGCATCTGATGATGATTAGACACTCATATTACACCATTATGGCATAAAAAGTGGTACTTGATCTTGATTCCCAATATCTCTCCTATTAGTTAAATCTTCAAAGTCTTCTTTAACATTCCTTGTAGCTAGTGTTTCTTCTTCTTTGTGCATGTCATTGCTAACTAAGGGCCATCATCTTTTGTTCTCCAATTGGGGTGGGGTTCAAGGTCATGCACTAAGAAATTTTTTGTAATTATTTTCTTTTTATGGGGTTTTTCCCTCATTTTTTGGTTAGGTAAAATCAAATTGATTTTAGTAGGTGGTGGTTGTGTAATCACCATGACAATTTTGCTTGTGCCATGATGGTTTCTCTTGTGCTATGGTAGTTTTGAAACCATTGCCATAGTTTCAAAACTACATATTTAAAGAAATTGGAAGTTCACCCGATCTTCCAAAATATAGAATTTGAGGCATCAAAATCCACTCTCATCACATTTTATCATTTTGTAATGTGTTCTTCTTTTCCCAAAGCCTTCAAAAGTCATCTTTGCTTCATCCTTGGCATTTATAAACACCTTTCTTCTTCATTTTGAGGATCCTAACTCTATTTCTCAAGTAGCCTAAAAAAATATTTTAGTCCATTATCTGCATTCTTTCCATTCCAATTCTCCATAGTAACCAATTTTCTTCTTTTTCTAACTTGTAGCCTATTCCTTGCAAGTTCCTTTTTTCTTTTATTCTCCTTTTGAAACTAACTTTATACATTTGTATTCTATGTTTGAGTTACATTCCATTCTCTATAATCATTCTCTTCTACTAATATCCTAATACCTTATTTTGCATTCTATTAATCCATCCTTATCCACTATCATTTATTTATCATTTTTCCATTCAAACTTATTTTCTCTCCTCTTGTCTACTTTTAAAATCTCTTCATGATAATTTATTAATAATCAACTTGTAAATATTAGGTTTTCTTCTAAGGACAACATCAATATGATGTCAGGCATCTTCGAAATTTCCAATCAAAATTTTTATTGATCTCCAACACTATATTGATAGGTTAGAATTTTAATTATTTTTAATAGTTTATAGATTGTGATTAGCCTATTAATTAGTTAGTTTCAAATTTCTAGTAGTTAGTTTGTGGATATTATTTGTTTACAATTACTTAGTTGCTTCTTTTATGCATTTTATTTTATGTAATTTGATAAAAAAAATTCCCAAAACAACAAACTTGTACACTTTTTTGAGAATAAACATATAGCTAAACCAATCAGATCACATTTACAAACTCAATCATTTACAACATAACAAGTTGCACATTTGAAGAGATAAAATTTACACAATATACCATTCAAACTACATGATCACTTAAAGGGAATCAAAAGGAATCTTCTCATGATCTCACCCTCACACCCTTCCATTAAGAATTTACACACTAAGGACTATTCTTTCTTAATCTTCTCATTTACAACAATCAACACTCAACTTCAACCAAAATAGCCCCAAAGGATCTTCATAGGGTTTCAAAGGGAAAATTAAATGTTCATTAGATAACTTTAGCTTTAAGCTACCATAGACACCTAAAAATGTCTCAACCCTTCGACCACCCTCCAACATCATCCATACCACTAAATTCTCATTTGATTAATTAATTAATTTTTAATTAATTAATTACCCTACAAAACACTTGAACCATCCATCTATCCTTCATCAATTAACCCCTGAAATTGAATTAATTTAATTAATTCAACATTCACACCTTACTAACATCATCCCAATTAATTAGATAAATCATACTTATCTAGTTAATCTGCCCTACTAATTACCTACACCTAGCCTAGTTAATTAAATAGCTTTTATTTAATTAACTACCCTAGCCTACATGGCCCCTAGACTTGGATTAATTAAATAAATCATTATTTAGTTAATCCTAAACCCAGATTAACCCACTCACTAATTTTTTCCAGCCACATTAACTAAGTTAATCACCCTAATTAACTTGGTCAAATCATGCTTAACACCCTCTCCCACACCCACAAATTAAAAATTACAAAAAATACATAACCCTAAACCATCTTCCACATTTTTAGCTTACAAATGTAAGGCCCCAAAAATGTGTATTTGTCACATGACCTTCACATTCCCACATAAAATGGATTTTTATATTCTACCTGCTCCCAAGGAAATTAATTTTTAATTTCCTCACACATCTAAATCACATTTAATGCAAATTCCTCCCCAAAATGAATAAAAGATTCATTTTTATTCTCCACCATCCAATTTTGATGATCAAATCCTAGCCCTCCATCTCACAATCAATCTCATCCATTGATCTCAACATCCAATCTCCACTGTTGGATCAAAATCCCCTCCATTTTGCCTATAAATACAAGCCTCCACAAGACATTTTATCATCCAATTTTAGAGCAATTATATTATGCTAAAATTTCTCTCAACTTCCTCCATCATAGCTAGGTTATAGTGAATTTTGCATTGAATATGGAGAACATTTCACATTGCAAGCATTAGTTGGGTAGAGCTAGGAGCTTAAGGGAGCAAGTTCCTCAACCCTATCAAGGACTGAGGAGTTAGGAAGCATTGGAAGGTATAAAGATTTCATTTGTTTTGATTTATTTCATGTTTTGATATTTTCTAACTTTCTCATCTTCATTTCACATATTTGGTGGGACCCCATGGTCCCAAACTAACCTTTTGTTTGAGTGTTTTCTTGAAGGATCCAAGCAAACAGGAGTTTCAGTGCTATAACCTCACGGTTTAGTGCCATATTTCAATGGAATAGTGTCATTGCCCTCTGTTTTAGTGCCATTAGGCATTGTTTTAGTGCCTTGTTATCATGACAATTTCTAATGTTTTTTGGTCCTCAAAATTGTTTTATGCATATTTAGACTTTTTGGCACTTTTCACAGTCTTTTGCTCTCTATTTTTCATCAGATTATGATAGGTACAGGGGGTTCTAGTGGCCAAATACATCTAGAAATGCATTAGGGGGGATTTTTACATAACGTTAGGTTATTTTGTCACTAACAAGCTTATTCCTCCTTAGCTAGCCTGTGGTGTTCTTTAACAGGGTTTTTGAAGCATCCTAATCCCTCATAACTTGTTTATTTTGATTTTTCATCTCTTTTTGAGTAGGTTTTGTGGGATCTTTGCAGTTTATTGTCATCATCACTCAGAATGGTGCCATTGAACTAGACAATAGAAGGTAAGAAAGGTAAAAATTTGTTCAGCACCATACATGGAAATTTTAGCGCCATTGTAAGATAAATTAATGCCATGTTTGAATTCAACGCAATATTTCTAATTTTTAGCACTCTATTTATTTTAGTTGCTACTGTCTGTCTGATCTATGAAATTGAAAGTTTTAGCACCTTATGTATGTTTCTTAGCGCAATTTAAATCTATTTAAGCACCATTTTGCTTTGTTTTTGTGCCATCTATTTAATAGGTTTTTGAGATCTGTGCAGGGTACTAACATATTTGTGTAGGGAAAAGAATACAGGCCAAAGACATTTATCAAAACTACTAACTGGTTTGATGCAGGTTTTCATTGGTCAAAGATTTGTTTTACCACTAGTGTAGTTGCATTAAATTAGTTAGAAGATTAATGAACACTTGTGTGCTTTATTTGGTCCACTTATAGACACCTGCTCTCCCCTTACACCTTAGGGTGATCTTGGGGATCAAAGGGGTTAGTTTTCTTGTGTATGATTTCCCCTCGCACCTAGTGCAATCTTGGGGATCAAAAGCAAGAGGGTAGTTTCTTCTTAGGAATTCTGTTTGGGGACTTCATCACCCTAAGGGATGACCTCACTACGTGTTCTGGTGTGGTATATAAGCATTGCAATTTGAAAGATAGCTTTAAAGGAAGGACCCTCTTGCCTCCAAGCAATAGACCTCCAAGACCCTTGGTCCATCAAGACTTGAGTGGTTGAGCATCAATTGATTGGGACACCCCCGTTCATGGAATTGTGCCTCAAGTACCTTGAGTATGCTAGAGAACTCCCCTAGAAGCTCATAACTATCCTAGTTTAATGCCTTTCAGCCATATGAGATTGTAATGCAATGGATACCAGGTAGGCATGTGAAGTTACTCACTGCATGAGACACATTGAATCTATCGCCAAGTGCAAATACCCTCTAGAAACAGTCGTGCATGCCGTGTATGCTCCCCCCTCGCAACGTAATGAGCAATCTTGGGTTATCAAAAGTGGTTAATTTCCTCCTCATGGGACTTGTATGTTACGCCTATATAAAGGTAGCAAAGTGGGCTTATGGTTTGATACAATCCTACTTGAAAAATTTCTAGGATGTTCATGTGCTTGGTGTGTCTTCATGTTAAACCCATGAAAGAAAAAGTTATTTTGGTACATTGATTCAAAAGCCATTGTGTTTTCTTGTTTGATTTGTATCTAATTGCCAATAAATCTTATCAACTTTATCCAAAATCATTTGAACCATTAAAAATTAAACATTTGACCATTTGACCCTCTTGAAATTAAACATTTGAGCCTTGAAATTAGAGCATTTGACCTTTGAAAATCCAAAAATCTAAGTCCAAAATCCAAAATTTTCCAAAGGAAATCAAAACCTGGGTCAAAATCTTAGAGACTCATAGTTTAGTGCCATACCCTCTCTATTTGGCGCCATAAAATTCCTCTGTGGTGCCATTTTGTATAGCACCAAAATCCTTTACATCAACACCATATTCCTATGTTTTGATGCCATCCCTGACTGTTTCAACACCATAATTTTAGGGATTAGTGTCGTTTGCCGACCATATCTTACACGTGTCATCCAAATTGTTTTAGGATCTTTGAGTTTTGACCAATTCGAATACATAATCACTTTGTCAAAAATAACCCAAATTAAAGTCATCCATTTTGAAACCAAACCCTTGATTAAATTCCATCCACAACCTTTTATCCAAATCTACCCACATCCTTTCATTTAGACCTTAGAGAAAATCATTTTGATTATTAGACCCTTGATTATAGTCCATTCATCTCAAATCCCCAATCAATTGTTAAGTCCAACCTGAAAGGAAGCTAGATGTGCAGAAATCACTTCCTACACTAATCTAATGAGGGGAGGAGAGTGCAAATTCAAATTAATCCTTACAACTACAGCAACATAGAACATCTAATAGAGATATTGCAGCAAACACATGAAGAAGACAGAAGAAGAAAGACAAAGATATAACGTGGGGAAAACCCTTATCGGGCGAAAAACCCCACACTCAAAACCCTACACAATGTATTATCAAAACTAAATGTTGTTTACAATACACTTGCAATGCAAGCTTCAATGGTCTTCGACACTCATATCTGGAGTCAATCCGGCAGCATAATAGTACCTGTCAATCCTATAATACATCTCCTCCTTCAAGCACCTGTTTATATAGAATATACAAGGCAATATTGGTCCTATCTTGGAATGGACATCCAACTTGGCCTCATGGCCCAAAACCCACGCTTAAGGACACTTGGTCAACATTGTAGAATGTGCTTGACACTTGTCCATAGCTCCCATCCCAAAGAAGTTGCCTATTTCCAAAATGGGTTATGACAGATGCTCTTATGACACTTATGACCATCATAGAATCTATCATAGCGGTTACAACTTACAGTTGTAAGAGAATCTATCATACATAGGCTATAAATAGCATATTCTCTTACAACATGTCATAGTCCACCTTGGGGCACCCAAATATGCCTTTTTCAAAGATGCTTCATGACACATGTCTTCACCTGTCTTACAAGCTTCTATTTCTAACTCTTGCATGTCATAGATTCTGTCATAGGAATCTGTCATAACCGTTTCGATCAATATTCCCTTACACAACATGAAAGATGTTGACACATGCCAAAATTCTCCTACCAAAAAGTGGGACACCTATCTCCTCATGTGAGGACAAAATTACAAGTTGTCATCTTCCATGTAGGATGACACATCACCGTGCCACATCCCACAATGTGACAATATGGAATTTACAATTAATTTACAACATAGGCAATGAATTAATAAATACAAACATAAATAATGCAAGGAATTACCAAGGTTGAGACACCTTAATTCCCAACATTCTACCACTTGTCAAACACCTTGTAAGAGCCAATAGAATAACATGATTTAACTACTATAGGCCGAGAGGGCCATAGACTCCGAACACCATCTGAACTTCTATGTGCCCACTGGCTTTGTCAATGCATCTGCAACATTTTTCAAAGTATCTACCTTCTCCAAATTTACCTTCTCATGCTTTACCATGTCTCGCATGAAGTGAAACTAAACATAAATATGCTTTGTTCTGGCATGGAAAGTTGGATTCTTCGCAAGGCAAATTGCACTCTGACTGTCACAACTGATCATGATTTGACTTGCATCAACACCAATATCTGAACACAATCTCTTAAGCCAAATGGATTCCTTACAAGCATGAGTTTCTTCCATATACTCAGCTTCTATCATGGACAAAGCAAACATAGGTTGTCGCTTACTCATCCAACTAATAGCACCACTAGACATTGTAAACACATAAGCATTTGTGGATCTCCTACTGTCAATGTCACCTACCTAATCTGAATCCACAAATCCATGAATATCAACGGAATGTGGAGGTCCTGTAGCATTACCATGATAGCATATGGAATACTCAGAAGTACCCCTCAAATATCTGAACACTCACTTAACTGCATCCCAATGAACTGGTCCAGGATTAGCCATAAATCGACTAAGGACTCCCACTACTTGGGCAATGTCTAGTCTTGTACAGACCATACCATACATCAAACTGCCAACAATACTAGCATAAGGTACTCTGCTCATGTCCACCTCACTAGGAGATTTTGGACAATCCTCAATAGACAACTTTGTCCCCAAAGAAATAGGAACACACAATGGTCTACAATCTGCCATGCTGAACCTGTCCAACACGGTCTTCACATACTTACTCTGGCTGAACTAAAGTTTTATGTTGGTTCTGTCTCTTCTGATTTCCATTCCTAGAATGTACCTGGCTGCCCCTAAATCTTTCATTTCAAACTATGTTGACAACTGAAATTTAAAATTAGAAATCATATTCTTACCCTTCCCAATGAGCAACATATCATCAACATATAGTGCAACAATGAGAATACGATCACCATCAAACTTATAATACACATAGTGATCCAATTTTGATCTCACAAACCCAATTGACAACACAAAGGCATCAAACTTCAAGTACCATCTCCTAGGGGACTGCTTCAAACCATCCAAAGACTTCTTAAGCTTGCAAACCAAATTTTCTTTACCTTTCACCATGTAATGCTCTGGCTGTGACATGTAGATTTCTTCCTCCAAATCACCATGAAGAAAAGTTGTCTTCACATCCATCTGTTCTACCTCTAAGTCATAAGTTGCTGCAAGAGACAATAGGAATCGAATGGATGTTAGCTTTGCAACAGGAGAGATCTCACCATAATCTATACCCTCCACTTGTGAATACCCCTTCACAACCAATCTGGCCTTATACTTCTCAACACTGCCATCTGCACCAAATTTCTTCTTGAACACCCATTTACATCCAATGGGTTTCCATCCAGGAGGTAAAGGCACCAAGTCCCAAGTTTGATTCTTTTCCAAAGAAGCCATCTCATCCTCCATGGCCTCCTTCCAGGAACCTGCATCTTTCATGTCCATAGCCTCTGATACAGTTCTAGGTTCATCATTGTTACTAAGCAAAGCAAAAGCACAACTAGAATCAAGCAATGTAAAACCAAAGCTTTCAGGTTGCTTTCTTATCCATGTAGACCTCCTCAAGAGCTGAGGTTGAGGTTTAGCTTTTTCATCTGAGCTTTTAGAGCTGCAAGAGCTCCCCTCATCATTAGGTCCAACATTGTCTTTTTGTTCAGTCTTCTCAGGGGTAGCAGGAAATTGAACAACATCCTCTTTCTTTTCTTTTGCTTCTAGCTATAAAATAGTGGAAGAAGGTGTAAGCTCTCTGAAGATGACACTTCTATTGTACAACACTTTTTCAGCCACAAGGTCCCAAAGCTTGTATCCTTTCACACTGACACCATAGCCAATGAATATACACTTAACAACCTTGTTCTCCAATTTTGACCACTTCTCCCTAGGCACATGTGCATATGTCTCACAACCAAAAACACAAAGATGCCTTATTGAAGGCTTTCTACCAGAACACACCTCCATGGGTGTCTTTCCAACAAGAGATGATGTAGGAGATCTATTTACAAGATAGCAAGCAGTGGAAATAGCTTCATCCCAAAACTTTTGTTCTACGCCAGCGCCACTAAGAATACTCTTAGCCTTCTCCATCAGTGTTATGTTCATCCTTTCTGCAACTCTATTTTGCTATGGGGTGTAAGGATTTGTCTTATGTCTTTCAATCCCAAGTTCCTTGCAATATTTATTAAATTTTGTAGAACATAACTCACCACCATTGTCAGTTCTCAAACGCTTAATCTTTTTACTAGTCTGATTTTTAGCAAAGGCCTTAAACTCCTTAAACTTACTATAGACTTCAGATTTGCTTCTAAGAAAATAAATCCATGTCCTTCTACTGTAGTCATCTATGAAAGATACAAAATATATAGATTTTGATAACAAAGGAACATTAATAGGACCAAATACATTAAAATGAACAAGGTCCAACACACCAGAAGACTTATGAGAACTCAAATAAAATCGAATATGGTTTTGTTTTCCATATATGCAATGTTCGCAAAAGTTGAACTCAAGATTACAATCATCTAACCCCTCAATGAGGTTTTTATTTTTTAGGGTACGCAGATCCTTCTCACCAATGTGGCCAAATCTCTTATGCCATAACATTGTCTTTTCAGAAGGAAGCTTAACTTCCAAGGCATGATTACAAACATCAAAACTAGAGACAACAGATTTCTTAACTACTCATTCTGATGGTGGGGATGAAGTGACTACTGCCCTCTTCCTTGAATCAGAAGAAATATTACATTGTGAAATGCAAGCCTCCAGCTGAAACAGAGTACCTCTCCTAGTACCCTTAGAAAGCACCATAGCTCCTCTAGTCATCTTGCATCCTTCTTTCGAAAAGACAACCTGCACACCTGCATCATTCAACATACTTACAAAAAGTAGGTTTTGTACTAAGCCTAGGATATGGATAACCCCAGAATCCCCTTCACTCGTCCATCAGGAAATTGGATAGAGACTCTTCCATGACTAACAATCTTCAGATGAGAGTCGTCACCCAAGTACACCTTTCCACCATCAAACTCCTCATACTTAGTGAACCAGTCTCGATGCGATGTCATGTGGAATGATGCACCAGAGTCAATCAACCACACATCATTAGATGCATGGGTTACCAGGGTTGCGATGAAAGCATCACCATCATCTTGTGACTTGTCGAAATCTGAATCTAGGGTCTTCTTCTTTTTCTTTTCTTCTTTGCATTCCTTTTGGAAATGCCCAGATTTACCACAGTTCCAATAGATAGCCTTGGACTTTCTAGGAGATTTGGATCTCCCACGGGATTTGGATCTACCCTTCTCAGCTTTCTTGTTCTTCTTTTTGCCTTTCTCCTTAGGTCTTCCACGAATTGCAAGAGCCTCTTTGGCTGCCTTAGAAGACTTTCTCTGCATCTCTTTAGACAATAGTGAAGAAACCACTTCATCCATTTTGAATGTGGATGTGGTGCTTCCAATAGCCATGAGAAGGTGATCCCATGAGTCTGGCAAAGAACAAAGTAGGGTCATACACTGATCCTCCTCCTCCATCTTCACACCAATAGATGTCAATTATGCAACCAGCATGTTAAAAGCATTCATATGTCTAGCAATGGATCCTCCATCCTCCCTTCAAAGGGAATACAACTTCTTTCTTAGAAAAAGTTTGTTAACTAGGGATTTGGCTTGATACACATCTCCCAACTTCTTCCAAAGTAAGTTTGCAGTTTTCTCCTCATGGACATTTAACAAGACAGAATCAACAAGACTAAGTCTTATGAGACCCTTAGCCTTCTGATCCTTGAGATCCCAATTAGCTTGTTGCATTGCAGCTAGTTTAGTTCAATTAACACTTTCCCAAAGATCTCGATCAACAAGCATGTCTTCCATCTTGAGCTTCCATAGCTCGAAATTAGTGCCTTTGAATTTCTCCGCTTCTATTCTTTCAGATGTGCTTGCCATCTCCTTGCTACAACAAGATTTAGAATACTCTGTATAGACTCCCACTCAACTTAAGATCATCTCAAAAAAACCCTTACCCAACAACTAAGACCAAAACTGGCTAGGCTCTGATACCAACTGAAAGGAAGCTAGGTGTGTAGAAATAGCTTCCTACACTAATCTAATGAGGGGAGGAGAGTGCAAATTCAAATTAATCCTTACAAATGCAGTAACATAGAACATCTAACAAAGATATTGCAACAAACACATGAACCAAAAAGAAGACAGAAGAAGAAAGACAAAGATATAACATGGGGAAAACCCTTATCAGATGAAAAATCCCACACTCAAAAACCTACACAATGTATTATCAAAACTGAATGTTGTTTACAATACACTTGCAATGCAAGCTTCAATGGTCTTCAACACTCATATCTATAGTCAATCCAGCAGCATAATAGTACCTGTCAATCCTGTAATACATCTCCTCCAAGCACCTGTTTATATAGGATATACAAGGCAATATTGGTCCTATCTTGGAATGGGCGTCCAACTTGGCCTCATGGCCCAAAACCCATGCCTAAGGACACTTGGTCAACATTGTAGAATGTGCTTGACACTTGTCCACATCTCCCATCCCAAAGAGGTCACCTATTTCCAAAATGGGCTATGACAGATGCTCTTACGACACTTACGACTGTCACAGAATCTGTCATAGCAGTTACAACTTACAGTTGTAAGAGAATCTGTCATACACAAGCTATAAATAGCATATTCTCTTACATGTCATAGTCCACCTTGGGGCACCCAAATATGCCTTTTTCAAAGATGCTTCATGACACATGTCTTCACCTATCTTACAAACTTCTATTTCTGACTCTTACATGTCATAGATTCTGTCATAGGAATCCGTCATAACCGTTTCGGTCAATATTCCCTTACACAATATGAAAGATGCCGACACATGGTAAAATGCTCCTACCACAAAGTGGGACACCTATCTCATCATGTGAGGACAAAATTACAAGTTGTCATCTTCCATGTAGGATGACACATCACCGTGCCACATCCCACAATATGACAATATGGAATTTACAATTAATTTACAACATAGGCAATGAATTAATAAATACAAACATAAATAATGCAAGGAATTACCAAGGAACTACAAGGTCTCAAGCTAAGAAAAACAAAGACATGGATTCTTTTAGAGTTAATTTTGGCATTGGGATGCCTCAAAATCATTAAAACAATAATCCCACAAATCAACCACAATCATCCGTTGATGCAAGTGCTATGTTAAATCCTTTCACCAATATACCACTAGCCCCATCATCAAACATTAACAATGTGGATCAAGATGTTTTAGACTTCATGCAAGATGTAGATTCCATGGACATATTAGATAGAGTCCTAAAATTGGATCCCACAAAATATCTTGAATTCCTCATTAAAAATGGTCCTAGTATACCTAATGTCGCTACCTCATCACAACCATCCACATCCCATAATATTCCTAACACATCTCAAACTTCAAATTCCACCACATCCATAATTTCTACTAACAGGTCAACCGCACCAAATCCCATGACCATATCAACATCTACTATCACTACATCCATGCCACAAATCACCCTTAACATTCCCAACAACACCATGCACACAAGTGTGCCTCAATTTGATGCCAACACCATAGCATTCATGACACAATTATTCTCCTAACCGCCTTAAAATTTGTCCAACATTCCTAATAACAATCCATGCAACAACCCTTCATCCAACTTCACATACGTGCAACCTCCAATTTCCCAACCACCTATTACATCTTCCACCCAAACCTCACAACAAAATCCCAATCAAAACCAACAAATTTTGCCACATGTTCTACAACAACTCCTCACCTACCAACAATACCTTGCCCATCAAAATCAAAATCAAAATCAAACCCCACAAAATCAAGCCACCCAACATCAACAAATTCCCAATTTCCTTCAACACCTCATCCAAAACCAACAAACCCACATTCCACAACCACCACCTACCCAATATTTACCTAGAATTATGCAATCTTTGATCCAAAAGGTTGATGATATGCAACACGAACACAAAATAAAGCAATATTCTTTTGAGGATATTTTCCCATACCCATTTGATAGAACCATCCACATGCCACCGTTTCCTAAAAATTTCAAAACACCAAAATTTCACAAATACAAAGGAAAGGGATACCCTAGGGAACACCTTAGGGAGTTTTACATTGCTTGCTTAGAGGTCTCATATGATGACACATATTTAATGAGGCTCTTTCTTAGAAACCTCGATGGTCAAGCTACTGAATGGTTTGCTCATCTTCAGCCCAGTATTAAAACATTGCATGAGCTTGTAGAGAAATTTGTAAACCATTTCTCCTATAAATTTGAACACAAAATATCCATGACCGACCTTTGCAACACAAAAAAAAGAGTGGAGAATCCTTCACCACCTTTTTACAAAGGTGTAGAAGCTTAGCAAGCAAACTCCCTTGGCCTATTTTGAAAAACAATTAGTCACCATGTTTGTGACTAATCTCAACCAAGAAATGGGGTTCCATTTACAAATACAATGTGCATCAAACTTTGAGTAGGTTATAGACAAAGGAACAACCATTGAGAGAGCCCTTATTGCTAAGGCTCTATAAAAATATACAACAATGACAACAAGACCAATAAAAACAATAACATAGTCAACAACAATAATACCAACACTTCCCATAGAACAACAACACACAATCCAATGACAAACCCTGCTTTTGGTGTAAGAACAAAAACACCCTCAATGACGGTGTCATCAATGTGAAGGATATCCAAAATGTACAAAATCCCATTCCACCAAGTAGATCCATTAACAATAACAATGTAAATGTTCCTAGGGGACCGCCAAGACAAAACAACAACCCTAAGAGGAAATTCACACCTTTAGGGGAACCCATCGAAAATGTCTTGAACAACCTTGTAAAGGTGGATTTGATAACATTACCCCTTATTCATCTTTATGATGAAAATCAATTTAAACCCTCTTGGTTTGATGAAAATGCCTATTGTGAATATCATTGTGTGAAAGGGCATAAAACATCTAATTATATGAGGTTGAAACATTGCATCCAAGACCTAATAGATAGAGGTGATGTTGATTGTTTTAAATTCCCAACCTAATCTCAAAAGAGCAACCTATAAAATAGCTAGTTCTAATAATGGGATTGCTTTGAGGGATTAGCCAATGAAGAGGAAAAAATAGATTTGATCCTTTTTCCTCTACACTTTAGGCTCTGCAAGACCTGGGCGAGTACACCCTTTGAGAACAACAGTATTTTATTTTAGATCTGCTACTTATTTCCTCCAAAATACTATGTTCTTAAAACATATATATTCTCTCTAAAATTGCCAAAAAGAATTAATGATATGCTAAAGCAAATGGGCTAGATTCTCAGGCTTTTTAACATAACTCTCTTGTAGGAGAATATTGAAGAACTACTAATAAACATAATACAGAAATGAAACTATTCTTTGATTTTAAAAATGATCGGGAAGATTAAAAGAAGACAATAATCCTAAGAGACCGGTGCCTAAATCATGGGTCACAAAGTCAAAACAAATATAAATGAAACTAATTACAACAGTGCATTCCCAATTCATATAAAGATATTGTAATGATGCATTACACCACTACACCTTGAAATAGTCTAGAACTAATTCTACTTAAGAATCCCTACATACATTTACTATATTCAATATTTTCCTTAAAGCATTAAAATTACTCTTAGAGTAAAAGCTATTAAGAAAAGATATTCTTGCACAGGAAAGACTGTGAAGATGAATAAAACTGATATTTAATCAATTTATATTTATAAATGTAGTAAAGCATACAATTGTAGGAGACAATATAGTTCAAACCCTAACAATATATTCAAAATGATGAACTGGTATTGTTATACAAATAGTTGCAAGTACAAATAAGTATATTCTCAAAAACACCTAGAAATAGAAAAATCCTAGATTATAATTACGTACTGTGTTACAAAATTTTCTCCAAGATCCTTGTCAATAGGTCCTGAATTCCCTTTTATAGAAACAAGGGAGCAAACAAGCTTCATACCTAAAGACATATGTCACATTTACATTTGACAACATCCCATCAATCAGAAACAAGGATAACTGATTATGGATCAGATATTTCATAGCAGTAGAAGTTGTTACATGTGTAGCCACAAAACAAGTCACCTTGGAAAGTGTGTATTGAAAGATGCTATAACAAACTTTGCCGACCTTTCTCCACTCTCTTCATTCTGACCCCCTCATTGGAAAATCCAATGATTCACAAGAAGACAAGAAATAAAGAAGCAACTACAGGACAAACATGCTCTATTTGGAAGTAACAACACTCTCATGCTGAAAACAAACACGAAAAAGACAAGCAAGAGCATATTCCCTATTTGAAAAAGGAATAATATACAAACTATTCAAAATATGGAACACCACAATATCCAAAGTCTCATAAGTCAGGTAAATCATTATATTTCTCATCCCAAGCCTTATATTGCTCTTCTATTGGCCATTGGAATGTGAGGAGATCATGCACACAAGACACATATTTATTATTATATTTGCCTAGAATTGATTCAGCCTCTTTGACAAAATCTTCAACAAGTTGGCAAGAATCCCATAACTTACTGACACTTCTTCTGAAGAGGGGAACATCAATCTTGTCACCCTGGTAGATGAGAAAAGAGATAACTGGAGTGATGGCCTCAAATTGAAGAACCCAGTCTTGACAAGGCTTGATGTCACCATTATCCATTTTTATTGATAGCATCACTCCAATTTAATCATTATCAAAACTATGAATCAGCTCCAATGCTTTCTCCTCAAGTTGATTTATAAATGCTTGTGACTCCCCAGCTTCCTTTGTTGCTGTGTAACTTGGCTTGATTTCTTTTGGAGCACCCTATTCATGATTTGATCCCTTATATATACCAAGTAGAGGAGAAATTCTTGGGACTCATTTGCTAAACAAAGGCATAGTTTGTTCCTTATCTTCAACTTTTTTCTTAATGGCTAATGACAGGTTAGAGTATAATCTATGAATGTGGGCTAGGGTTTAGGATTTCAAACATGCAGAAATGAAACTACAACAAACCCTAACTGTAATAGAAAGTAATCTAGCCTAGAAATCCATCAAACAAGCATGCAAAACAACTAAAATCTAAGCTAACATTGACTAACTTCTATTGTCCTCCTCGATCTTTGCATTGTGTTCTCAGATTTGCAAGTTCATGTAACATCATGAGAAGCTCTTGGGTATGATTAGCAAGACTTTGGAGGGTTTACAACTGATTTTAGATGAAAATGAGCATAAGAGAGCTTAAGGGGTCAAAATGGGGCTGAATGAGGTGTTTTATAGAAGAGGGATTTTGAATGGAGGGCTAGGATTCATTGTTGACTTAGAGGCAAGATCAATCGTTGAGGTTGATTAGGGTTTCTTTCATCACTAGAGGACAAAAGTGAATTTAAAATTCAGAAATATGATGAGGTGGAGGATGTTTAAATTAAATAAACTTGGTTTGTTTATTTGATCTATTTGAAGTGGACATGTGAATGGATTATTTAAACAAATGTTTTATTTGTTTAAATTAATGAAAGGGAACATTAGGATAGGCATACTTAAATATTCAATTAAGATTAATTATTTAATTATAGAAGAAATATGGAAAACTGATTAGAAAGGATGAAATTGAATTAATTAAATAATTAAAATTATTAAATTAATAGTTGAATTATGGCATTTGAAGGAGAAAATTGTCTTATCATATTTGCGACAGGAGGACATTTTTAAGTGTCTACATTTTGCCCCTCTTTGAGATGATGTTGCGACTAAGTAACATCATTTCAAAGAAGCCAAGGAAATGGATAGAGGAAAAGGATGATGATGGAAAGATAGGGTGATGATGCCCCCTTGAGAGGATAGGCAGGTTGGACAAACATGGGTAGGCTCTCGAAATGAAAAGGATTGGTTAAGGAAGAAAGATAGAAGAATGGATAGAAGAAATGAATGATGCATTAAGATGCGATGAAGATGGAGGAATGAAGATGTGAGAGAAAGATGGTGGAGGAATGAAAGATTGGCTAGAAGAATAGAAATGAGATCTTGCTTTGATAGATTTTTGAGCTTCTCACTTGCAATTTTTTTTTGCTTATTATCATAGAACTTATTATGTCAAAGGACGACAATTACCATTGTCATGTCAAAGGCCAAGGTGGAAAGTGTAGTCCATTTTGAAATAGGCACATGACAGACAAGGAATGCCTGACTCAGACTAAGTAACTATGGTACCTTGTTGGAACATGCGATGAGATAATTGTGAGGTGTGCAAGTCCTAATGCAAGGAAGCAGTTAGCCTTTCCAATGCATAGGATGTCTTTGGTTCACACCCAATGGAATCCCAATCACATGCAAGGTACCAATTTTTCCCACTCATTTTTCCAAGACAAATTGCAAACAACAATCAAAGAAAAGAGTCTCGCTCTATCCTCGCTTCTCTTCATCACTTAGGGACTGCCTTGAGAAGCATAAGAAGGAGACTACACAACAATTCAAATGAAAGATAAGACAAACTAGACCAACAACCATTAGATTGTTTGCCAAGTGATATGTGTGTTGTTTGATTATGATGATTCGATGAAGGAGGAGCCTGGTTTCAGGAAAGAAGCATGCCATATAAGACGCCTGGTCTAGTTTCGACAATGCAACATCCTGTATAAGGCAAGTGATTGATTGATTGATTATGATTAGATGGAGAAGGGGCCTAGTTTCAAGAAAGAAGCATGTCGTATAAGATGCCTAGTCTGGTTTCGACAATGCAACATCCTATCTAAGGCAAGTGATTGATTGATTGACACTAGTGTTGTTGGTCATACAAGCAACACTAGGGTTTGATTGATGACATTTGATAAATGATGCATGTCATATAAGGAACAAAATCCTAGTTTCGACAATGCCCCATTTCGTATAGTGTATGTGATAGTTGATATTGATAGTGACATATGATTATCACGAGGTGATTGATTGGATAGTTTATCTTTGTTGATTTTGGGATTGGTTTGAAGTGCGTGCTGCTGTGAAAGATTAATTATTTTGGTCTGATCAAAGTGTCCATTTCACAAAAGGATGACTTATTATGATAGTTGATAGGACGAGCCCTAAGGGATTGACCTAATGCCTCGGGGGCACATCAAAGATGGCCTTGCCTATGTGAAAGCTCAGAGGCAACGTAGTTCGACCATGCGGATTGTGGATGATTTGAAGAACAAATTTGAATGATATGATGGTGTGAGTGATTAGGAGATTTAGTTGAAGAATTGAATGATTGGAAGAATTGATTTGGTTGGAATGATGTGATGAATTGAATTGGGTGGATTGATATGATGAGTTGACTGATTTTATTGCTTGGAATTTTGGTTGGCTATTTGATTTTTTTGTGATTTTGAGAAATATTTGATGTTTTTGGGATTTTGAGACATATTTGAATGGTTTTTTTTTGGAATGTTGTGATTTCTTTTTGGATTTTTGGAAATGTTTCAATTTTTTTGGATTTTGAAATGTTTCAATTTTTTTTGAGTTTTTTGAATGTTTTGATTTTTTTTTATTTTTTGAATATGTTTTGATTTTTTTGTGTTTTTGAAAATGTTTTGATTTTTTTGGATTTTTGAAATGTTTTGGAATGTCAATGGATGATGATTGGGATAGCCTTTGTGCTTGGTACTAGTGACAAGGGAAGACCAAGTCTAGGTGCAAGGAAATGAATGGGATTGGATGAAAGGGTGGGCGATAATGGATGGAATGGATGTTTGTGTAAGAGGGAAAGGATGTGGTCTCCAAAGGCTATGTCACATAGAAACATGCCCCATTGCTGGTGTAATGTTTAGGATTCGACAGGATAAATCTTATGACGATAGGATTGGTTTGGATAGGATGAGGTATACCAAGAGATAACCAAAGCATGTTTCAACATTTTGCCCCCATTTCTTTATCAAGATCAAAAGAGGAAGGGAGAATGAATGGACTCAATAGGCTAAGTCTATGTATGTGGATGGAGGGAAATGACATGATAGGATAGAAATGATAGGATGAAAGTGATATGTTGGATGAGACAAGGTGCCCCCTAGTGTAGGTGACATAGAAGATCAATCTTACACATGATGCCTATTTGCTAGGTTTTCATCATGGTTCTTATCCAAGGTGCCTGTTTACCAGGTTTTTACCATTTGACGAAGGGATTTCTCTTTACTTTTTTGATTTTTGACTTTTTTGACTTTGTTGACTTTTGAATGGAAGAGGTGGAATATGGATGAGAGGGACTCAAGTGTCTAGTGCCATGAAAGGTGATAGTCCCATTGGAGAAAGATGTCGTCGCATGGATCATGTCAACTGTGCTCATCGATGTTGGTAAGGAGATTACATGGAAGTGAGATGGATTAGGTGGATAGCGGATTATGGAGGGAATAATAGTAGATTATGATGTGGATTATGTGGGATTTATGTAAGGATGGATGAATGACTTATGCCAAAGCATGGATTGTAGGGAGATGAGGAGTGAAATATGTAGGAAAATGAATGAATTATGGGGTGATGTACGTATGTGGAAAGGAATCATGACCAACGGTTGCACACACCATGTTAAACATGCAAGCATTTGATTGGATGGCAGTGTAGGAAGCAATGACGGTGTTTGCTTAGTGGACGGGTGGCGGCATTTTGGGGAACCACATAGACTTAGTATTTTTATGACTGTTGTTTTTCATGTGGGTTGGAGGAATTTGAAACTGTTGAGTGGAATGGATGGAAGAGGATGCCTCATTTGACTTGCTTGATTTTTGCTTAGGGACCCATATCATTTTAGTTTTTGACTTTGCTTTTGGAGGTATGGGTTTGGATGGATTTTTGAATGTACCTTGCTTTGAATTTTTGGATTGATGTCCTAAGGTATTAGGACCCTTAGGATTTTTGTCTTTATGAAAGGAGGCATCCAAATATTTATTTTTGAATCCCATGGGGTGGATGGAATGAGTGGAAGCTTCATGTTTGGACAATATGTGCATTTGTTGGTCATGATTAGGAATGTAAGGGTATTTATGGATGATAGGGACGTTAGGTGCCAGAAGCAATGGTGGTAAAGTGGATGGTGAAAGGTGTATGGTCACATGATTTTGTCATTGAACTCTGGGTGATGATAGTATGTAGATGTCGACTGTAGTTGTTAGGGGTTTGACGGGAGGCTAGTAGTGTCAACAGGAGTTTGTTAACGGTGCCAGGGTTGCTACAGGGAGATTTCACGTGGTAGTGAGAAGGCTGTGTGGTGGTGGCAGCTCCCAAGAGTGGTGGAATGGGTTTTCAAAATGGTGACCAAAGATTTTAGAGGTGTCAATCACGAGTTTAAGGTAGTTGACTAGATGCAACAGGGGGACACACGACAGTTTAGGGAAGTCGACCAGGAGACTTCTGCGGAGGAGGCCTAGAACAAATGGTGACAGTCAAAACCATGGGTGGTGACCAAGAAAAAGATGGCGGCAACAGGAAAAATTGTAGAGGTGGTTAGGATTTTTCAAATAGAGATAAGGGTTTTAAGGCAGATAGATCAAAGATTCTAGAGGCGATTTTGAGGAAAGGGGTGTTGACAATCCACAGTTAGGGTTTTTGGATCAAATGAAAATATATTCGACCTATAACATATTAAAACCTACAACACATAATGTGAAACCCTGCAACCAACAGATTGAGAGATAAAGCCTGCAACATATTAACATCAAATCCTACAAAATATAATTTTAACCCTGCAAAAAAAGACATTAGACCTGCATTAAAACTTATGACATTAAACTTGGCAAAAAATGAAAACCTTAAACCAGCAGATGGGTACTGCAACTAGAGAACAATGCATGGTACTATATGGTCGGTCCGTACTGTATGGATCCGTATAGTACAGACTATCATACTAAATTTTTTTTTAAAAAAATCAAAAATTTTGTAGGGACCAAACCCTATCAAATTTTATGTTATTTTTTGCAGAAAGGGCCTCCTGAACTCAACGGTGAGGTCCATTTGAGATCGAGAGGTCACCTGTGAATTTTTCCTTCCAAAAGTTGACAAAAACTGATCTTTTCATGTCAGGTTCACCATTTGTGCTAGGGTTTAGGATTTCAAACATGCAAAAATGAAACTACAACAAACCCTAACTACAATAGAGAGCAATCTAGCCTAGAAATTTATCAAACAAGCATGCAAAACAACCAAAATCTAAGCTAACATCATCTTATCTCTATTGTCCTCCTCTATCTTGCATTCTTTGTTCTCAGATTTGTAGGTTTATGGAATATCTTGAGAGGCTCATGAGTGTGTTAAGCAAGGTTTTGGAGGGTTTACAACAAAGAGAGAATTCTAAGAGTACAAGAGAGCTTAAGGGGTCAAAATGGGGTTGAATGAGGTGTTTTATAGAAGAGGGATTTTGAATGGAGGGCTAGGATTCATTGTTGACTTAGAGGCAAGATCAATGGTTGAGGTTGATTAGGGTTTCTCCCATCACTAGATGACAAATGTGAATTTAAAATTCACAAATATGATGAGGTGGAAGATGTTTAAATTAAATAAACTTGGTTAGTTTATTTAATCCATTTGAAGTGGACATGTGAAAGGGTTATTTAAACAAATGTTTCATTTGTTTAAATTAATGAAAGGGGGCATTAGGATAGGAATAATTAAATAATCAGTTAAGATTAATTATTTAATTATAGAAGAAATATGGAAAACTGATTAGAAAGGATGAAATTAAATTAGATGAATTATGGAAATGGAAGGAGAAATTGTCCTGTCACATTTGCAACATGAGGACATTTTTCTATGTCTACAATGAATATTCTTTGCTTTGCTTGTAATCTTCTCCATCAACAATCCCAAAATATTTGAAACAATATACTGGTTATCCTCTTACCAATCCTTCATGGAATTTTCAAAAAATTCCTCAAAAGCCTTGATATGTTCCCTTAATTCTTCACTTTCCTTTCCAAGACTAGACTTTGATGAGGAAGAGGAAGGATCAGCAGCTAAAGGGCCTAGATCTCTTATTACTAATGTCATTTGAAGCAAGGATGGTGTCGATGCTTGTTGTTGCTGTTGTTGCCACTTTGCTTATGATTCCTTCAACTTATTATACTCATGTAGTAGATGCATGTAATCACCTTCTAATTTATCATATCTTTTTTGGAGAGCATCAGTGGTTGCTTTGCTAAACTTTGCAACCTCTACTACCATGCTAGATGCCTCTGTGGAAGGAGTATTAGATACTCTCTTGATGATTAAGCCCCCCTTAGATCTCTGTCAGGCTCGGCCACTAATGGCTTATCGGTGTTGGGGGCTAGGGCCCAATTGGCTAAGGTCTCCCATTTTGGATTGAACCCTGCACCTAACAATGCTGCCTCAACTTCTTCCTCTATGGACAAGACCTTTTTATCTTATCTTCTAATGGTATCTAGGGTAATGGCAGAGGCTATATCCCATTCTGGGAGCAGTAGAATACCACTCTCTGACCATCTTCCTACCATGCTCTGGAATGATGTCTTTAACTTCCTCTTTCATTTGTGTTAGTATCCTAAGGGATACTTCTTCTTGAGTCTCTTGAGGGGACTTCTCCATTTCTTCCTTCAATCTTCTTGCATATTCTTCTTTTCTACATCTCCATAGGAAATCAGAGAACTCTTTGGAATTAACAAACTCATCATCATTCATGAACATCTGATAGGCAACAACCCTCATATCATATGGAATATTTTTCCCTTCAAGGGAAATATCTATTATTCTACTCAAGGGAAACTATTTAGGTTCATCTCTGCTAGGAGATGACATTTCCTATTGTATCTCATCCTCTGTTACTTCCATTTCATCATCTTCTTCATCTGGATAATCAACCAAAGGGCCTTGATCAATCTTCCTCCTTTTTGGAGATGACTCCTTGGGAGGTGAATCTAATTCAACTATTTGCATAAAGGGAGAAATTATTGGCCACACTGGTGGAGGAGATAAAACAAGTTAAGTTTGTGGAGGGGCTTTTTGGAATTTGGTCCTTAACTTCCACCTTTTTAGCCCTTCTCTTGAATGTATATTTCAATTGTTTATCAACAGGGGGCTGATATGATGGCCTTTCTTCTCCTTTAGGTTTAGTAGACTCTTTTTCCTTTATGGCAGCAACTTGACCAATTATTTCATCAACATTAGACAAAATTATTTTTATTCTGGTAATTGGGTCAGAAATATCTAGATAAGATCCCTTATAAGAGGGTGTTTTCATTTTCATCCTTTCCACATATTTGATATACATTGTCCATCTTGCCTTCCTCAACTTAATCTCCTCTTCATTAATAATATTTCTAATGACATCCTCAGAGAAATAGACTTGATGACCAATGGAGGACCTTTTAATACCCCTTCTGAGGTTACTTATGTAACCCTCAGGATCAAAACACCTGGTATGTTCCTGTTGCATCCTAAAAACTTTCAACTTATCATTTAACTTTTCAAATCCCTCCCTATTCATTCAGAAATAAGAGAAAGCTATTAAGTAAGGGAAGAAAAATCCCTTCTTTTGGTTTTCTAGATGAGCCTTCTTTGATTCAGCCAACTACCAAATGACTTCTAAAAAGCCAACTCTCAAAGGCACATACTTGGGCAATATATGTGAGCCAACAGGGCATCCATACACTCTTAATATAGTACATTCATCATGGAGAATGAAATCTCCCCAATTATGTTTAATTTACCAAGTAGGTCTTCTTATCCCAGGTCTCAAGAAATCCAATATAGGGATTGGGATTCTAGGCACATCCTCCTTGAAATAATTCAATAATTTGATAACAAAATAATTTCAAAAAATCCTGTAACTTGAATTAGGATCATGCTTATCCCATATATGAGTCCAACATTGGACTGGAAGTGGATTTCCCATATTATCAACTTGATTAATCATTAATTTTGTAATATACTATCCATAATGCTCAAGATTATCATAATCAAGTGAATAGTTAACAAAATGAATGAGCTAATTGTTTTTTAATCAAAGAAACATAATCTTTTCATCATTTAAGTATGTTAATCTAATCAAGATATAACAAAGCTTACATTCCAATAATCATTTACAATCTTTAGTGAGTAACCATCACTAATCAAATAAAATATGTGCTTAAGGGATCACAAATCAATTTATACATTACAATAGACCAACTGGTCATAAAATGCAACACTGTATCTGGAACCAGTGACATCTATCTTCATAAGCCTCATCTTGTCTCATGCTTGGGAAGGAGAGCATCATCCTAGTACTTTTCCTCCAACCATGGACCTGCGGTTCCCCACTCAACTTCCTAACTAGAAGAGGCCCTACCCTTCACAGAAAGGTTAGACATTAGAAACCATTTGGATAGCCATCTAAGTATCTGGTGTTGTGTTCTTCCTAATGTCTCACAGTCACACACTATAGATCCACTCTAACTTGTATGACACTACTAGAGACACTAGGCCATCTGGAACACTATGGACTGATAATGCATGCAGAGATGGATGCATTACTTTGGCCAAAGTTTTACATACATACATGTTGCACAATGAACGTCTTCGTATGTCCACCACCCTAACTTGACTTATAACCTGTCATGTCCTATAGTAAGTTCTTAACAATCTTGTTCTTTAGGTCTAGTATGAGTGGGATCCATTTGATTCATTGCCCATACTTGGACATTAGACTCCCATCACAGAATAGTTACGATTAAATAGGTTATCCTCGTTACGAGGAACTAGTGACTCCTCGTCACCTTATTTTTTTTCATTCCATATCAAATTCAACCATTTTGACCACCTTGGTCTCCCATGGTTTACATTTTCAATATCAAGTCATCACATATGATGAAGTCAATTACATGTACTCAAGGCATACCATGCCTTAGTAGAGTAGATTAGTTTCATTAGGATTAATAGCTCTTCTTATCCTTATGAGATTGAGGTGTTAATCACCAATCCTATTAGTTTACAATTAAGTAAGTAAAGTAATTATGACTCATAACAATAACTAATGAGTCTTAAATCAATCTCATATAGAACAAGTTTATTCCCTTCTATAAACACATTCTAACTATTTGGTGATGAGACCATGATCTTAAATGGTCTCACCACTTCCATAATCGAGGGTTTAAGTATATAACCTTCGACAGTTTATGTAACCCTATAAATGATTCATAGTTGGCTTTCTTACTAGCCTGACTTGGTATTAGCTTGGGTGTTGTAAACACACTGACATTTATTTGCCTTCCCAACTGTCACCACAGTCGAATGACTATGTTGTGGGTATTATTGCCTTCTTAGCTCTTATCATAGTCAAGTGACTGCATTATTCATTTATAACTATCATCATTCTGGAGTTTCTCTTTACTCCATTCGAGAGCTATTAATCTCTCACTACGTCATTATATGACATGTGTTTATCATGCTTTGATAACAAGCTCTATCATAATGGCTTTGAGCACTGGTTTTTCATAAAGTATAAAATGTAGAATGTATGATGGCTGGGTTGTAAGACCTTTAGCACAAACATAGAAAAGAATTCATCTTTAAAAGGCTCATCCTTGAGGCCTCAAGCAAGTGTCACAAATAAAACATGTTACAATCACTTCTCGGCTTCAAAGCCTTGAGCTTGGCCATCAGAAAGAATATAATGCTTCATTGCCTCGGCCACATAGCTTGGAGCGCAGTCTTAGAAAAGTTTTCAATGTTTCAACATTTGGCCATACGGCCTAAAGTGTAGTCTCAAAAAGATTATAGTGGGTTTCAAAGCTCAGGTTTATAGCCGTGAGTTCATTCATATGGAAGCTTACTTGTGTTGTTAGCTCAGCCATTAAGGCTTCGAGCCTATTCTCATCATAAAGATAACATGGTAAGCTCGGCCTTAAGGCCTTGAGCCACATTATGAAATAAAACTTTAAAATAATGATAGCTCTGTTGATTGTGAGGAACACTAAGAGGAGGGGGGGTGAATTAGTGTTCTATAAATATTTTCATGTATTTTTAGTTTTAACCATTTCAAAAGAATAATCCAACAGAAGCAAAATATACAATTGAACAATATCCACAAAAGCATGACACATAACACTAGGATTTTACGTGGAAAACCCAAAGAGGGAAAAACCACGGAGAGGATTAGCTCTCATAAATATATTGCAATCTTTACAGAAATGATGTTCATGCTTGGTCACTCCATGGGCCTAGAACATGCTGGCTTACAGCCATGAAGTACAACTAAGTTTAGTAGGCTCATTGCCTCAACCCTAAACCTAGTAAGATTACAACAAGGTCTGTTAAACCCTACTAAAGGCTCACTGTCAGATTACTGCCTTGATGACAAAAAATTTCTTCCAAACATATTACATGATATCTAAATACTACTTAAGCATCTGTGACTATGCCAGGGTGCAGTCATTTAACAACTGTATTTTGAATCCCAAGTCTTCATCACTGCTTCTCTTTTAAATCTGCTCTTCTATTCACATGCTCACATCACACACACCTTTTCCACACACAACTCAACCAAATTTCATCACCTTTATATATTCGTATCATGATTTACTCCATAATCAGGTTGTCATCCAAGAAGTAAAATGTGTACATAAAAAAGATGTATCTTGTCGCTCAATCCAATGCACTATGGGTCGCACGGACCCAAATCTTCTCTCAAGCATGTTTATATAGGTCAGCTCTAATCTTTCAATTGCTTACATAAGTCCTCAAAACATTTACTCTTCTCCGCATAATGATTTATCTCACTAGTCAACATGTTTCTCAAGAACATGCTTGCCAACTTCATCTGTTGACTTACAACTTCTACTGCTGATCACAAAACACTTCCAAAATCATGTCAAGGACTCTTTATACATTCCCAATCTTGCAGAGAAATGCAGAACATCAGAATTCAGACTCTATCTCTGTCAAACTCTGTCAAACAATATGCCGATACTTAGGAGCTTGTAGCTAACCTTCTAGTGAACTTCAAATCTCCTAACTCTGGAATAAGACACTTCATATATGTGTTTATAGTACCTTACAACCACATAGAAAAATACTTATCTACAGAGGAATGTGGACCACTGCACTAGACCTTGTTCATTGTTCTTGCTATACCTTTGCTTACCTGGACTTAGGCATTTCTTCAAGGTGACTTCCAGAGAGGATCAGGACATAATCTCTAAGGCATAACACTATTAAACAACTGAGAACATCATACCTAAACTGCATCTGCAAGTCTTCAATTGTGGAGGCATACTAGCTTGCTTATTGTCCTCTACTTTGCATGCTTTCCATACTTAGCCATTTTATGTCATCCAGACTTGGAATCTCATATGTTCTTCTAGAGATATATTTTCTTGTCAATGTGATAGGATCTTAGAGCCTTATTGCCATCAATTACAACATATAGATCCATACCGGAGCAGTGTCTCTTGCCAATTGTAGTTAGGGTAAAATTGCAAATCAGGGCAAATGAATAAACAACAATGATAAAAACCCTAGCAATGCACAATGAAGCACAAGACAACATGAAAATCAAAATAACAAATGTAAATGCAAACCGATCTCCATGCTATGCTCGATTTATCTCCATTGCTCTTCTCCACCTCGCATGAGCATGCAAGATTTTGAAGGATTATTGTTGGAGGAATGTTGGATGCTCACTTCTGCAGCATAACATTAGGATGAAGATATGATAGAATGAATGATAGATGAAGGATGCAAAGGCTCTAATGATATTTCAACAGCATGTGGATACTTGAGGATCAATGCCTTTTAGAGAATTTGGCAGAATAAGGGTACTTGAGGCTCCATGCATGCTAATGGCTTATGAGGGGTTTGATTTATAGAAAAATCTTGGTTCAAATGGATGGTTGAGATTAAAAATCTAAATGATTGATGTGGATGGCTAGGATTGATTCAGTTATCCCACTCTTCAAGGGAGTTGTAGTCATTTGACAAGTGTCAAGGAGGATAGGGCTCATGTGTGCTTGTGTACATAAAAAGTACTACATATGAAAGATATTAAATAAAAGGGTGTAGTACCACTTATCTTTTTAAATGAAAGAGGCACACATGTCGGCTTAATGATAAGATAAATTAATTAAATAAATAAAATTTATTTAATTAATTGGAAAGTCAGCTTATAATGAAATGTGAGAACTTAATTCAAATAAAATATTTGAATTAGTTCGGATATGAGTTGGATATTAATTAATTAAATAAAATTTATTTAATTAATTGGATAGTGGGATTAGGATATGATTGTGAAATTAATTAAATAAATAAAATTTATTTAATTAATTGGCTAAGTAGGATAAGGATGGGATTAAATGGGATTTTAATTAAATAAATAAAATTTATTTAATTAATTGGCTAATGGATAAATGGGATTAAGAGTGGGATTAGGACAAAATGCTACATGATGTCTAGGATAATATTTTTGACAAGGTGTTGCTAGACATGGACAAATTTGGGATAATTTTGGGTGTCTACATTTTGCCCCTTTTTGAGATGATGTTCGAGATGATAAGCTTTATGTTGAGTAACATCATTTCAAAAAAGCTAAGGTATGGATAGAGGATAGGGATGATGATGTAAGGATATGATGAGGATGATGATGATGATGGAAAGATAGGATGATGATGATGATGGAAAGATAGGATGATGATGCCCCCTCGAGAGGATATGTGGGTTGGACAAACACGGGTAGGCTCTCGAAAAGAAATGGCTTGGCTGCAAAAGAAAGATAAGGGGATAGATAGAAGAAATGAATGATGTGTTATGCTGCAATGAAAGTGAGCAACCATGATGTTTGATATAGCACTAGACGTTATGCACCAAGGTATAAGGACCAGGGTGACGATGTGTCTTGTGCCCCAGCATAATACAACCTTGTCTGTATACAAGATATGAATATTAGCTAGAAAGTTACCAATGTGAAACAAATGCAAGATAAAAAGATAACACACACAAGCAAGCAAGCAAGCATGCACAAATGATTCAAAAACAAACAAGGTATTGCCCCTGTCAAGCTGTAAACCAATGATTAATTGTTGATTGTTGATAGTTGAGAGTGTTGTCATTGCGGGGAAAGCTATATCCCTAGATCAACACAAGGTTGTTTGCTGAGTTGGTTGGCTGATTGATTTGGCTTACAACAAGGCTAGGATCAAGACCATGGATTGCGTTTGGATAACTTGGCTTGATTGATTAACTTGATTGGTATAGCTTAATGATGACTTGCACTTGGATCTTCATTTGGAATGGTTGGAAGATGATGAAATGCTGATTAGATTGATTTGATGAAGGATGGATGATTTGTGGTGGATTGAGCTGCTTTTGATTTGCTGAAGTGAGTGGATTTGTTTTGATGGTTGGCTTGATGTGCTTGAGTTGATTTGCTTTGGTGTAAATGTTGATGATTGATAGGATTTGTTTTGAATGATGATAGTGATGGTGTGATGATTAGAGTGTACACTCAATCTAAGCATAAGCAAGTGTTCTTAGTGTGCTCAAAGGATGTAAAATAAACAAGGTATTTCCCTTGTCAAGTCATAAACCAATGATTCATTGTTTTATTGATAATGATAGATAGTGTTGTCATTGCGGGGAAAGCTATATCCCTAGATCAACACAAGGATGTGGGAACGCTATATCCCATTGATGATGATTGATGATGATAATTTGATTGATTGGTCTCATGACAAGATTAGGATCAAAAACTTGTTGATTTGATTGAATAATGTTCCTTGATTGATTAGCTTGCTTGATACGGATTAATGTGACTTGGATTTAAGATCATTGCTTAGCTTGATTTGACTGATATTATTGGAAGAAGTGATTGATTGAAATGGATGAATGAATGTTATTGATAGGAAGAATTGATGATGATGATGATGATTGATTTTGATGGAGTGGATTGTGATGTGATGATATGATTGGTTTTATTGCTTGGATTTTTTTGTTGGATATTTGATTTTTTGGATTTTTTGACATATTTTGATTTTTTTGGAGTTTTTGAGGAATATTTGATATTTTTGGAGTTTTTTAGGAATATTTGATTTTTTTGTTTTTTGAAATATTTTGGGATGTCAATGGATTTACAATTTGGGTAGCCTTTGTGCTAGATACCAATGACAAGGGAGAAAACCAAGTCTAGGTGCAAGGATGGATGAAAGGATGGGCTCATAGTAAATGTGATGAAAGGCTCGTGATAGATGGATGGGATGGAAGACTCATGATAGATGGATAGATACAAGGATAGGCTATGGAATGGAAAGCTCATGATAAGGGTACACCATAGTGGATTGATCATAGGGGAGCTAGGATGTGATCTCCAAAGGCTATGTTGCATAGGAAGAACTTGCCCCATTCTAGGTGGTAATGCTTAGGATTTTACATGACAATGCTTATGAAAATAGGATGACATGATGGATTGGATTTGGATGAAAAGGCTTATGATAGGTGGATAATGATAGGATTGTTTGGAAAAGGATAAGGTCTATCAAGAGATATCAAAGCATGTTTCAACATTTTTCCCCTATGTCTTCATTAAGATCAAAAGGTGGAAGGATGGATAAATGGGTTCAATAGGATAGGCATGTTTATGTAATGGCTAAGGATGGTAGGATGGTATGGTAATGGTAGGATAGGATAGGATGGAAAATGATAGGTTGGATGAGACAATGTGCCCCCAAGTGTAAGTGACATAGAAGATCAACCTACACATGATGCCTGTTTGCCAGGTTTTCATCATGGTACTTATCCAAGGTGCCAGTTTACTAGGTTTTCACCGTTGGATGAAAGGATTTCTCTTTACTTTTTTGATTTTTTTTTCTTTTTTGCTTTTAGATGGGTTGACAATTACACATGGCGCCTATTTGCTAGGTTTTCACCATGGTAATGGATAGGAGGGACTCAAGTGGCTAGTGCTATGAAGGTTGATAGTGTCCCTTTAGAGATTGTCTTCGCATGGACCATGTCAAGTGTGCTCATAGATGTTGATAAGGAATTGCATGGATGGGAGATGGATTAGTTGGATAATGGATTATAATGTGGAATTATGGAAGGTTCATGCAAGGATGGATGGATAAAAGGCTTATGCAAAAGCATGGACCATAGGAAGGTGATGGGGAAGATTTGTAGGATAATAGATGAAGGATGGGGAGATGGAGGCATGTGGGAATGTTTTGGAATGGAAGGGAATCATGACCAACGGTTGCACACACCGTGATAAATATTGAAGCTTTTGATTGGATGGTGGTGTAGGAAGCAATGGAGATGTTTGCTTAGGAGATGGTTGATGAAGTGATTTAGGAATCCACATAGATTTAGTATTTTTAGTACTTTTGTTTTGCTTGTGGGATTGTTGAAGAGAATGGAAGTTTTGGATGGAAGTAGGCTTTTGGATGGATATAGGTGGTTGGGATTCTTGAGAGGTGGATAAGGATGCCTCATTCACTTTGCTAGCTATTTGCTTAGGAACCCAAACCATTTTGCTTTTGGGCTTTGCTTTTGGAGGTATGGGCTTTAATAGCTTTGTGAATGTACTTTGCTTAGAAGATGGATGATTTAGAGACTTTTCACATTGATGCCCCAAGGCATGAGGGTCCTTAGGAGTTTTAGTTGGATGTTTGGCTTTATAGATAAAGGCATCCAAATGTTTATTTTAGAATCCCATGGGGTGGGTGGAGTGGATGGAATGATTGGAAGTTTTATGCTTAAATGATGTGTGCTTTTGTTGGTCATGATTAGGGATGTAATGATACTTATGAATGATATGTATGTTAGGTGTTGGAAGCAATGGTGGCAAGGTGGATGGAGAGATATTTGGAGTTGGTAAAAGTGGAGGCAAAGTGGATGGTGGAAGGTGTATGGTCACATGCTTTTGACATTTATAGAATGATGGAGATGAAATGGCTACATATGTCTTGGGTATATGATGTGGGGTGCGATGGAACGTGGTAGATTTAGGATGCATGAAGGGATTACCAACATCTTGGCCTTGTTTACCTTGGGGTGTGTATCCAAGGCCATATGAGCATGGAGGAACTTTGACATGGTTTGGCTCCAAAATAACTTGTTTGGGAAGGCCTAGACCTTTACCTTGGTAGTTCATGTTTTGGAGGATGTGATGGACAATGGGACTAGGTGTGCTTTGGGAACTAGACTTGAGTTCTTTATTGGATGGAGAAGGTGAAGTGGATAAAGGTTGTTGTTGTCCTAAGGAAGAACATTCATGGATGAGGGTGGATAGACCAATAGGACATGATGGATTTGAAATGGGATCGATGATGGATGTGGAAGGGGGATCATTAGGATCTTGATTAGCATTGTGTTCATGTAGATCCAAGTTATTGATTTGATCTTCTATGCTTGCTTGGGGGACAAGTGTCTCATTATGACAAGTTGATGTTTGCTCATTATGGATAGGGCTAGATGGCGGATGACTAGGAGCAATTTGGATATCTTGCTCATGGATGTATATAAGATTATGGATAAGATCAAGGTGCTCATGGATAGATTCTTCATAGGTATCATCTTGATCATAAAGAAGGTAGATGCTATGGATGGGTTGCATGAAAGTGTTTGGATCTTGAGTTGCACTAGGGCTTAATGTTTCCACAAGCTTAGGATTAAATTTTTGACATACCTCTTGGGTTGCTTGAATGGAAGTGGAAGGTTCTTGGATAGGCTCTTGGTCAACAACATGAGAACATGATGACTCTTGACTTGGATTAATGATAGGCTTGATGGCTTGTAGGTCACATGATGGGCTTGAAGGATTAGGCATGTTTATTGAGGGCTCTTGGATAGGCTCAAGGATATGTGAACCACATGATGGGATTATATGATTGGACATGACCTTTGGAAGTTCTTTGGTAGGCTCATGAATGGGTGTTTGACATGGAGGTAGTTTATTCCTAGCTAGTAGCCAATGGATCACATCCTTCGCAAGGGTATGTGTAGATGGGCAATATAATGGATGAGCAATAATAGAGGATGATGTTGTAAGCATAGGACTAGGATTTTGATTGGATGGAAGGATAATGGACTTTGATGGATTAGGATGTAGACTAGATGGGTGTGACACATGGGATTGGGATGATGTGGCATGTTTTCCCATTATAGGTAGGTACACCTTGTAAACAATTGGAACAAATATTGGGCATTGATTTGTATCATGGCCTTTGGTCCTATGGTATGCACAATAATCATGTTCATCATATGGACTTTCTTCACATGGGTTGATGGGGGGAAGTTCAATGAGTTTTGCTTCAAGCATTCGTTGTAAAACTATCTCAGCCACATCCTTAGGTGAAGGATTAGAATGACATGGTGATGAAGGTAATGAAGGGCTTGATGGTTTGGAAGGTTGATGGACCAATGGACTAGGAGTAGGATCAGATGATGGTGTTGGGATAGGACTTGTTGGCTCATATGTTGGCATGTGATTGGATGGTGGTGGCCACTCTAGATTGGTATCTCCCTTGTCAAAGGTAATTAAGTCTTGCATAGGATAACTTGGAATCATTTGATTTATGTACAAGGGGCCATTGGGATTTGGATATGATTCTTGTTGGAAAGGTGGATTTAGATCTATCAATGGTGCTTGGTGGTCTTGTTGAAAATGTGTACTTGGACTTGCTTGATTTATGTACAAAGGACCATTGGGACTTGCATGTTGTTCTTGTGGGGACACTTGGTTGCCTTGTGGATGGGCTTGGTAGTGCATTGGCATGGTGGCATGAGAGATTGGATAAGCTTGAGGTGGAGGTTGATATGTTGATGTGATATTGACTTGGTGGATAGGTGGATTAAGTTGATAGGAAGTGGATGGATATGACATGTGGCTATAAGGTGGATTAGGTTGGTATGGAATGGCTAAGGATTGCTGTACTTGTTGAGCTTGACTAGTGGCTAAAAGGTGTTGAACTTGGGTTACAAGGTTTTGCAGATGAGGTGATTGGCTTACGTGGGGTTGAGCTTTTTGGATGAAGAATTGTAATATTTCAATGGCGTCTTGGTTTAGGGGTTGTGATCCTTGATAAAGATTTTGGAGGAATCTTTGGAATTTGATTTCTAGGTCCTCTAGTGTAGACATGTTGTCACCAAGTGTTTATCTTAAGTCCTTTTAGCAAGTGCTTGTTTAGGGATTTGGATGATGATGTGGCTTGTTTGGATGACTTGGCTATGTTTGGGATGAAAGTGATTGGGTTTGAATGTTATTGGAAGAATGTGTAGGATGACTTGTCTTTATGTGTTTGGGTGTTTAGAGCTTGATGTGGCAATATTCAAACAAATGATTATGCATATACACACATGAATCACTCACGCAAGACACATAAGCAAGTTATTAGTTTGGAATAATGTGATGTTGGTTAAGCAAGCACGTGAAGACAATTCAACAAGTCCTAGTCAAGGCAAGGCCACTATCACAAGGAGGTTCTAGTGAAAATCCGGGGGACCGGCACCCCACGAGCATCCAGCAAGCCACTTAAGACTTTAACTAACCCTACTAGGAGTTTTAATATACACAAAGGTACACCTCCTTTTGAGTTAGCACTGTATGGTGAGTGCTAATACCGATTAGACTTGGCTTTCGCCTTATCCTCTAATTTTTATAGCAGACCGGATGAAAGTACTGCTTGAGGTCGTTCCCTTGGGGTGGATACCAAGGCAGGCCTCTCTAAGGTTTAACAAAAGCAACACAAGTAAATGTTTTTGATCTCCAAGTTCGTGTTGGGACGCGAGGAGAGAGCATACACAATTACTTGGTCGCACTTGCATGGGGTTCATTAACCTTAGAAGTTCAATGTGTGGAAGACAATCCAAGCACTTGTTTGTTTTAAAGTCCAAATCCAAATGTGATGAAAGACAATGGTTTGTTTTAGCCCAATTTTTCAATGGTGTGATAGCAAACAATGTTTGTTTTAATCCCAAAGTCCAAATGTGTGATCAATCAAGATTAAGAGATGAAAGATTAGAATGAGTGCACCTGATACAATCGCTTTCCAATTTGCTTTAGATGTTGATGCCAATGCTGCTCCAGCTCCTTAGATGCCTCTACAAGTCACCAATTCCAAAAAGAAACAAGTAAACTTGCAAAGAAGATGATTACATGAAAAAGATGAAATCTGAAAATTCTGATGAAAATGATCTGATACAGAAAAATAGATTGCATAAACAGAAAGTTCAGGAGATTCTAAGCAATTTGAAAAAAAGTTTCGCTGAAAAATGATCAAAATTGCTCAAGTTATGCTCAAATGAAGTTTGCAATGAACCTGAACTTTGACTGATAAAAAAGCCTAAAAAATAGTATAGTCACCTGATAAAAGTAGTACAGTTGTGAAGGTCGTCCTCCCAGCTTTCCAACAAGTCCTTATTTGTGCAATTTCACCTCTGTATGTGAAAGTTATGATAGAAATACCAAGATGCACAATGACAGCTACCAAAAGCAAGTTACAGTTGCCAGATGCGATTCACTGTTGAACATATGCGATCTGTATCTTGTGACAGGCGAGATCCTACATATCATATGCGATTTGAAAAATAACCAATTCAGTGACTGTAAGCTTATAAGCGATGTCAATAAATCCGAAGCGATCAATTGTAGCCTCTAAGCGATCTGTATCTGCAAAACACAGTCAAAACCCTATCCTGCACAGGCGATCACTGTCAGTTCATAAGCAATCCCTATTAGTTCAAAAGCGACCACTGTTCAATCAAAAGTGATGTGCATCAGGTTTAAGCGACCACTATTAGTTCAGAAGCGATCTGAATAGATGCAGAAGCGATCACTGTTAGTTCAAAAGTGTTGCGAAGAAAACCTAAGCGATCACTGTTAGGCCATAAGCGACAAACACAGTTTTAAAGCAGCCGCTAACAGTATTCAGATTACACACGAGCTCTGTTAATATAAAAGCGATTCAAATCATACCAGAGGCGATCACTGTTGGTGTAAAGGCGACCCAGAAAATGATAGATGCAGCCGATCCCGGTGTAAAAGCGACGCAGATATGCAGAAAGCAGTGGATTTTTGCTCATAAGCGATGCAAAAATGGATGGAAGCAACAAGTAATAGCTTATATGCGACCAACAACAGTCCAAAAGCGACCTGGAGAGTTTCAGGAGACAGAATGCAAATGTTAACCATAAGCGACCAATTTTACCATATGCGGGCTCTTTTTGTTCAAAAGCGAGCACTGTTTGCTTAAAAGCGAGCTAGATTTGACCATAAGCTACTGCTGTTTGCCCAAAGGCGAGCTGATTTAGCCCAGGCGACTGCTGTTTGATCATAAGCGACCTGAATTACCAGAAGCACATTGTTGCAGTCCGATTGTTATTTTCTTCACCAAACGCTCCATTTTTCATCAAATTTAGGCAAATTTGTACTCAAAGTTTATGGAAACGGCATCCCGGACGCAATGGTGAGGTTAGATTTGGGCTAAGAGATCATCTACATACATTTTTAGCCAAATCTTTGCAAACTAGGGTTAGAAAAATGCAAATTTTTGCTACAAAAGCTTGCAAAAATGAAAGATTGACGCTCCAAGAGATCTAAACTTCATAAAAACAACTCAAACAAGAGAGGTTAATCAAGGACGTGAGTCCCACCGGGCGTGCCAAAATGTAGTTAGGGTAAAATTGCAAATCAGGGCAAATGAATAAACAGCAATGATAAAAACCCTAGCAATGCACAATGAAGCACAAGACAACATGAAAATCAAAATAACAAATGTAAATGCAAACCGATCTCCATGCTATGCTCGATTTATCTCCATTGCTCTTCTCCACCTCGCATGAGCATGTAAGATTTTGAAGGATTATTGTTGGAGGAATGTTGGATGCTCACTTCTGCAGCATAACATTAGGATGAAGATATGATAGAATGAATGATAGATGAAGGATGCAAAGGCTCTAATGATATTTCAACAGCATGTGGATACTTGAGGATCAATGCCTTTTAGAGAATTTGGCAGAATAAGGGTACTTGAGGCTCCATGCATGCTAATGGCTTATGAGGGGTTTGATTTATAGAAAAATTTTGGTTCAAATCGATGGTTGAGATTAAAAATCTAAATGATTGATGTGGATGGCTAGGATTGATTCGGTTATCCCACTCTTCAAGGGAGTTGTAGTCATTTGACAAGTGTCAAGGAGGATAGGGCTCATGTGTGCTTGTGTACATAAAAAGTACTACATATGAAAGATATTAAATAAAAGGGTGTAGTACCACTTATCTTTTTAAATGAAAGAGGCACACATGTCGGCTTAATGATAAGATAAATTAATTAAATAAATAAAATTTATTTAATTAATTGGAAAGTCAGCTTATAATGAAATGTGAGAACTTAATTCAAATAAAATATTTGAATTAGTTCGGATATGAGTTGGATATTAATTAAATAAATAAAATTTATTTAATTAATTGGATAGTGGGATTAGGATATGATTGTGAAATTAATTAAATAAATAAAATTTATTTAATTAATTGGCTAAGTAGGATAAGGATGGGATTAAATGGGATTTTAATTAAATAAATAAAATTTATTTAATTAATTGGCTAATGGATAAATGGGATTAAGAGTGGGATTAGGACAAAATGCTACATGATGTTTAGGATAATATTTTTGACAAGGTGTTGCTAGACATGGACAAATTTGGGATAATTTTGGGTGTCTACACCAACAATCTCCCCCTTTGGCATTGATGGCAACACTTAGTGAAAAATGCCTGACTACTCCCCCTTACTATATACACTGTACTTTTTTACTCCCCGTAAGATGATTGTCCATTTTTCATTGATCTACTTCTCCCCCTTTGACATCAATGGAAAAGGGTGCATACTTGTACTTTTTTGTTTTGATTCAATCTCTCTTCTGAACTTCTCTTTTTCATTCCAACTTTTAGTGTCACCAGTTGATGATTTTTGTTCCTCTAAAGCTTCCTTTTCTCCTCCTCTTTTTTCAATTTTATTAACCTTTCCTACATTTCTCTCATGATTTTTGGGACCTTTTTGCCTAGGACCTTTCCTTTAATCTCCTTGGGTTTTTCTTCTTTGGTGTCTGCCCTTCTCTTCAGCAACTACTGCTGCTGCCTTCTTTTCTTTTTTCTTTTTCCTTCTTTGCTGGTGCAGATTCCCTGGGTCCTTCAAGTTCAGTGCCAACTTCATCTGGCAGTATTTTCTACCTTTACAGGTTCAGACTCAATGGTCTCTGATTTAGGTGCTTCATCTTCCATAGTCTTGGATAGTTTTGGACCTTGTCCTAGTTCAACTGGGTCCTCAAAGAAGTTTGGGTTTATCTACAACTTCTTCCCTTCCATCACCAACTAAGACATCTGCAGTGTCTCTTGCTCTCTCAAATATTTCTTCTTGACTTCGTTCCAGAGGATTTATGTCCATATTTTCTTGTTGTTCTATGTTTTGTTCCGGTGAGAGCTTCCTTATATATTCCCTATCTTCTACATCCTCAGTTTGATACTCAAGAGATAAATCTGTTTTAGTTCTACCTAAATTGCCTCTATGTTTGCTTCTGTAGCATCACTCTTTGCACTGTAATAATTATTTTATCTAGTCTAGTGACAAGAGTAAGAATATTAAGGTTAGTAGGCTTGATCATTGAAGCATTCTTAAAACTTTCAAATTTGTTTTTCTTATTCATCTCTGCAAGCATTATGGCTTTTGCATCCTTGCTTTTCTCTGAAGTGAAGAGACTTCTAAGTCTTTCAACCTTGTCTTGATCCTGCCTTCTTCTAAAATAATCATGTTTGCTTTCTGTAAAATCCATCTCCTTCCTCAGCCTATCCTTCTTAGCAGCTAGATTTGATGGCCTTGCAGAAGCCATGTTTTTCTCTTGCAGCATCTGCTTTACAATTTCTACAGAATAGACAAAATGATTTATTTCCTTCAGTTCCTTTTTCTTCTCTTCTACATCAACTCTATGTAAAATTTGGCCCTTAGTGCATTCTACTACCCACTCTTATTTCTTAAACTCTTTCCTAAGAGGCAGCTAATCAAACATCCTCTCCAATTGTCATCTAGCTACACTGATATCACTGCCTCAAGCACAATTCAAGTATTTGTGGATAATGTTATTCTCAAAATTGTAATGTTTGCTAGCATTGGTTGTGTGTAAATTTTTGACTATGCAAAGATAGTAAATACACTGTCCTGACCTTGACATACCAATCCCAATTCTCACAAAACAAGCCACAATGATCTTTTCGAAGAATGGCTCCATGAACCATTTAGCAAGCTTTGATCCCTAAATTGTTATACTCTTAATATCTTCAAAGGAGGGAATATCAAAATTTGTACCTTCTCCACCACTATCATCTGGATCTCCATGACTACTTGAACTTTGATCCCTATTACTAGAGGATGATGGACTAACATTAGGACTAGCATGAGACTTTCATCTGTCAAGTGAAGAATCCCATCTTCTAGATGACCCAGCAGTGTCCCTTCTCATTATTTGCATATCTGAATCATGTGCCTTCTATCTCTTTGTAACTAATTCATTTAAGGCATTTTCTTTCACTGTCATGGTAGATTTTGTTAGTGTAGGTTTTTATTTCCTAGATGGGTTATTTATTTTTCCTATATTCCTAGGTTTTTCCTACACTTCTGTTAATCTCGCTTAGGTTAATAAAGCATGTCTTATTAGGTGAGTGTTTTCAAGGTGTCACCTTCCTACATGTGAGCATCCATTAGCTATCTTGGGAAGATACTTTACTATCTTTAGTTCGATAGATGGTTGCTCCTCATTGGTCGGTGTTGCCACCTCCTCTCTCTTCCTAGTCTATATAAGCATGCTATCTGGCTTGTATTTGGCATCTCTTTTGCTTTTGCATCCTCTTAATGCTATTTTGCTTCTAGTATTTGCATTACTCTCTCGGAGACTAACTCTGTGTTGCTATTTTGATTTCGTATCATTTGCATTCACAGTTTTAATATCTATTCTTTGCACTAGTTTTCTGGGTTATTAATCTTTTCAGATTCTAACATGGTATCAGAGCTATTCTATGTGCAAGAGTAGATTTTAGTTTCCATATTTGAGAGATTCAGGGGGGGCTAATAAATCTTATTGCAGGTTTTCAAAAAACTCAGTATGCTCTTCTCCTGTATCTTCAGATGATCTTGAGAATCAGAAAAGTTTGACGGAAATTTTTTTAATCTCTGGGGTTGCACATGTGTTTTATGAAATCTGAGTGATTGCAGCATTTCTAGTTATACTGGTAGCATTTCCGGCTGTTCCAACGCGTCCAAGAGGCTTGAGAAAGTCAGATTTGGCTTTCGTTTCACCGAAATTGGAGATTATCATACACAGTTGCGGAACCGGGGTTTTGAGCTCAAATCTAACACTCAGCTTGCATATTTGGTCCTTTGAATCAATATTGCAGGTTCCAACATCTGATTCATCCTTTGCATGTCATTTTTTGTTTGCTGGGGTCGTTTTTTGTAGCTAAAGGCGTTCAATTTACACTGGAGCAACATCGTCTGTGTATTTGCAAGAAAAATGCCTTCTGGGTTTTGTTTACAGCACAGAAAAACTATCTACGTATCTTTTTGTTTTTGCATGCAGTCTATATATTTTGTAAAAATGCGCTCAGAAAGCTACAGCAAGACCCCTCTCCGTTGGTAGCTGCAATTTTGAAGACAGTTTTCAAATGCTCCGTTCTTGCTCATACGGACTCCTTTTCCCACAAATTTTTTTTTGATTTTAGCTATTTTTTCATGCTCTACGCACTAGTGTAGTTTTTTTTTTATTTTGATGCTAAGATTTTTCAAAAATTGCAGATTCTCAGTTGTGACATTGCACGGTTCTCATTTTGGGAACTTCGGAGGATCATAACTTTCACATACGACCTCATATCAAGGCAATTATTTTTTTGAAAGTGCATGATTTTTTGAGTAGATCATAGTGGTGCTATTTATTTCTCTAGATATTATGCCAAAGTTATATTTTCAGCATATGCTCTTCATGAGGGTTTTGTAATGCATTGAAATCAAGACCACTTAGTATTTATTGCTAGTGGTAGTTGTAAACGCACTAATATAAAGTGCCAAATCATATTTTCTTGGGGGGGTTCTTTGATTGAGTGAAAAGGGGGGGGTTGTCTTGGTTGGGTTCTCTTCTTTTTCGACACTTTTTCTCTGCATTTCTTCATCATGGATCAAACAAATCTGCCTATCCTAACTCCATACAATTACTTTGAGTGGAAATCACGCATGACAATTCACTTAAGGAAAGATGGATTAAATAGGATAACTATGGGACTTGAAACTGAACCTGCTAAAGATGAAGATAAGCCTAAGTGGTTTAACAAATGTGATGAGGCATATGGAACATTGTGTTTGTCTATTTCTCCTAATTTGCTCTTTCACATTGAATCTTTGAAAACACCAAATGAAATCTGGACAAAGCTAGAAACACTATTTGGCACACAAGATTCAATGAGGGGTCATATGTTGGAAAATGAACTAATTAGTTTAAGTCCAGGCAATTTCAACACAATCCAAGATTTCTTCACCAAATTGAAATCACTAAGGTTGCAGTTAAAACAATGTAGAATTGAAAAGAAAGATGAACAACTGATTCTTAGTATTCTCTCTAAGCTAAGTTCAGAATATTCTGTGTTTGTTTCTACTTTCTATGCTACTAAGGGTGCACTTGGTACTCAATTCACCATGCCATCTTTAGATGATTTTGCTGTCAATCTCACTCGAGAACAGGACAAGCTAATCCAGATGGGCACTCTTAAGTCCTCTAAGTCACATGCCTTGGCTGCCAACCAAAGCACAAAAGATCAAAAAGGACAAAGCAATAACAACAATAGTAAGGATAAGAAACAAAAGAACAACAAGGAGAAGAAGGATCAGATATCGGTTGCTTCAAAAGCAACTAATGAGACCCAATATTCAAAGGGCGATAAGCCTAAGAAAGAGATGGTCCAATGTGCCTATTGTAAAAGACCCGGTCATGATGAACATAAATGTCTGAAGAAACAAATTGATCACTTGACACACATTCTTGAGAAGAATAATATTAGTGTTCCTGATTCTGTCAAACAGAGTTCTAATGAGGGGTCTAATAAGGCAAAAGAAAATAGCAAGGGAAAAGGAAAGGGCAAGGCCCTTGTTGCAGTTGCTTCTTCACCATCCACTTGGGTTCTTGATTCGGGTGCTTCGCACCACATGGCTTCATCTAAGGAAGAACTTGCATCCTTGGAGCCGTGTACTATGCCTTCTATTTTGATGGGTGATAACACTCCTGTTGAGGTGTGTGGGAGAGGGTCTGTTGATGTGGGGGATGGCACATTCCATGATGTTCTTTGTGTGCCCTCATTATCAACTAATCTCCTATCGGTATACTGGATCACTCACACAGGTTCAGGTAAGTGGGTTGAGTTCACTCCTGATTCAGTGGAGATTCATGAGTTGCATAGTGGTTCTACAGTTGCAGTTGGGAGAGCAGATCATCAGTCACAGCTCTATCTGTTTTCTCACTTTGTTCCTGATCCTCCTTCGACTGTTTTGCTCACTCATTCTAATGATGTGAGTAGATTATGGCATGAGCAGTTTGGCCATCTTAACTTCGACTACTTGCAGCAGCTCAACCAGTAGAGCATGGTCACAGGGTTGCCTTCAGTTCAGTTTTCAGGTGGTGTTTGCCAAGGTTGCATTCTTGGTAAGCATCCTAAGGAAAAGTTTGACAAAGGTAAGGCATGGAGAGCTTCACAGGTACTGGAGTTAGTTCACAGTGATTTGGCTGGTCTATTTCAGCATCCTTCTTTTAGCAGGGCTAGATATGTCCTCACATTCATTGATGACTTTTCTCGAAATACTTGGGTGTACTTTCTCAAACAGAAGTCAGAGGTATTTGATCAGGACTTCAAGACTTTTGTAGAGAAGCAATCTGGGAAAGCCATCAAAGTTTTGTGCACTAACAATGGTGGTGAGTATGTCAAACATCAGTTTGAGAGGTTTTGCACTTCAGAGGGGATTGATTTGTATCATTCAGTTCCATACAATCCTCAGCAGAACGGTGTTGCAGAACGGAAGAATAGGTCCTTGAAGGAAATGGCAAACTACATGATTCACTCCAGATCTCTTGCACCACAGTATTGGGCATAGGCCATTAACTATGCTTGTTATATCCAGAACCGTGTTCCTCACTAAGCCTTGAAGGGAGTCACTCCTTTTGAAGCTTGGAGCGGTCAAAAACCATCAGTTAAGCACTTTCAAGTTTTTGGTTCTCCTGCATGGGCCCACATTCCTACAAAGAAATGCAAGGCCTTGGATCCACAGAGTAGACCTTGCATATTTGTAGGTTATCCTGATGGTGTGAAGGGTTATCGGTTGCTCCACCCTACTACACATGAGTTATTCATTGAGAGGAGTGTTCAGTTTGAGGAAGGCACTTCGAGCTCACTTTCTATCACTTCTCCAACTCCTACTTTGACATTGGAGTCACTTGGGATACATGACAGATCTTCTGATGAGTCAGATTCACCTGAGCAGTCTTCTACCTCCACTTCTGATGCAAAGAGCGATTCAGAGGATTCACCTCCTTCCTCTCCTAGTCATCATTCAGAGGTTGATGATTCTCCTCCAGATTCTCCATCTTCCAATCCACTTTGGGCTAGACAGACCTTGCAGTCTACAGGTGATTGGGTTGGGGATCCATCAGACACCAGGCGAACTCGTTCACAGTTCCAGGATTCTCCACATGTCTTCATTGCTACTGCCTCAGATCCACAGTCTTTTCATGAGGCTTCTGGTATTCCTGAGTGGGATACAGCTATGCAGGAGGAGTATAGTTCCTTGATGAGGAACCACACTTGGGATCTTGTCCCTCTTCCTAAGGGAAGAAAACTTGTTCGATGTAAGTGGATCTATTGGACAAAATTTGCAGTAGATGGGTCGGTTGACAAGTATAAGGCTCGCTTGGTCGCCAAAGGATTCTCCCAGGTTCCTAGGATTGACTACTTTGAGACTTTTGCACCAGTTGCCTGAACGAATTCCATCCGACTTGTTCTTGCCATTGCTACAGCTAATCGTTGGGAAGTACACCAGATGGATGTGAAGAGTGCTTTTCTTCATGGTGACCTTCAGGAGGAGATATACATGTAGCAGCCACAGGGGTTCCTTCAGGATTCTTCACTTGTGTGCCGTCTTCGGAAGTCTCTCTATGGCCTCAAACAGGCTCCTCGGGCCTGGTATGCCAAGATGGACTCCTTCCTTCTATCAGTTGGGTTCACTCGGTGCCATTCTGATCCCAATGTCTACATTCTGCAGTAGGGTGATTCACTTCTATTTTTGGTTCTGTATGTTGATGACTTACTGATCACAGGGAGTTCTTCATCCACCATTGGGGCTGTCAAAACTGCCCTTCATGACAGGTTTTTGATGACTGACTTGGGCTTGTTGCATTACTTTCTCGGGATTGAGATCTACCAGTCTTCTTCTGAGATCACCATCACATAGTCCAAGTATGCTCTAGATTTGCTCTTGAGGTTTCATCTAGCTAACTGTAAGCCTGCTCTGACTCCCTTTCTTTCTGGAGTCAAACTTGAGGCTCATTGTTCTTCTCCACTTGTTGATGGCACTTTGTACCGACAGCTTGTTGGGAGTCTCATTTATCTGACTCATACGAGACCTGACATTTCATATGCTGTAGGCATGGTCTCTCGATTCATGTAGGAGCCTCATGAGCTGCACTGGAAAGTAGCCAAGCAGATCCTTCACTACATTCAGTGTACTCATAGTTTTGGGATTCACTATGCAGCGGGCATTGAGCTTGACTTAGTGGGCTACACAAATTCAGATTGGGCGGGCGATTCTCAGGATCGCAAGTCTACTTCAGGTTACAGCTTCTCACTTGGTTCAGGTCCTATTTGTTGGTCGAGCAAGAAGCAATCTGCTATTGCTCTATCTTCTACTGAGGCTGAGTATCGGGGGGCTGTGAATGCCTCTACTGAGGCCATTTGGCTTCAGAATCTTCTCATTGAGTTTGGCATTCAGATCAGATGGCCATCAGTCATATTTTGTGACAACCAGAGTGCCATTCAGATCTCACGAAATCCGGTCCATCATTAGCGGACCAAACACATAGAGGTTCACATGCACTACATCCGGGAGCTCATCCATGGCCACGTCATCAACCTTCGCTACTGTCTGACTTCCGAGCAGGTTGCTGATATCTTCACCAAACCCTTCACTGAGAGCAAGTTCCTTCATTTGCGAGCCTTGCTGGGGGTGCGAGATGCTTCATCTTCTGGGGGGGCTTCTTCCTCTCACTCGGAGTCTTGACTCTCTCTACTTTTGGGGGGGTCTCTTTTCTCTCTCTTTGGGAGGGAATTTTATGTACATGGGTACCTCATCAGGCTTGATTCGCCAGGACCCATTTCTACATCTACCTAAGCTTCGCTTATGGGGGGGTGTTAGTGTAGGTTTTTATTTCCTAGATGGGTTATTTATTTTTCCTATATTCCTAGGTTTTTCCTACACTTCTCTTAATCTCGCTTAGGTTAATAAAGCATGTCTTATTAGGTGAGTGGTTGCGAGGTGTCACCTTCCCACATGTGAGCATCCATTAGCTATCTTGGGAAGATACTTTACTATCTTTAGTCCGATAGATGGTTTCTCCTCATTGGTCGGTGTTGCCACCTCCTCTCTCTTCCTAGTCTATATAAGCATGCTACCTGGCTTGTATTTGGCATCTCTTTTGCTTTTGCATCCTCTTAATGCTATTTTGCTTCTAGCATTTGCATTACTCTCTCGGAGACTAACTCTGTGTTGCTATTTTGATTTCGTATCATTTGCATTCACAGTTTTAATATCTATTCTTTGCACTAGTTTTCTAGGTTATTAATCTTTTCAGATTCTAACAGATTTCACAAAAGAGCACATCCATGAAGATGGTGGCCCTACATCTTTTCCCCTCGAATTCTTAGTCTCATTTTGTCAAGCTTCAACCCTCTTCCGTACCAAAAATTATCCCCTACCTCTGTTCTTTCTACAAAAATCATCTCCTTGTCTAGTTCAGACAACTTTCAAAGCCATTCCCTATCTTTATCATCTTTGTACAAATCACTCTCAAACAATAATCCATCATTATCTGAATCATCTCCACATTATCATTTCTAGAATCAAATCTCTTCTTCAAAGTAGTCCTTGTCCCAGATATCTTTCTACCATCTAAATCATTCCCATTATTAGAGTTGGAATTGTATACACCTAAAAATGACATGACTACCTAAATAAATATTTTAAATATTTATTTCATCTTTATTTTCCTCTATCAATAAATAAATAAATCACTTTATTTATTTGATTCATTTTCTCCCATTAATTGAATAAATTACATTTATTTAATTAATTTCATCAATAGCAACTTTATTCTTCTAAATAATTAAATAATTTTAATTATTTAATTAAATCATTCATTCTTCCAAATTTAAATAAAATGCAAATTTATTTAAATTAAATCTTAATCTCCAAAAAAAATATATAATTAAATATTTTATTTATTCTTCCAAATCATGTGCAAGTAATTAAATAAATTTATTTATTTAATTACGCTTTCTTATCTTCTAAAAATAAATTCTTCTTGTCATGCAAAAGCAAAAGCTGAGTTAACTTATTTAAAGCTATCAACAAAACTCTTAAATTAGAAAAATATATTCTAATTTAAGAAATAAAAACTCATCCTCATCAAGAAAGCAGTTAACTCAACAAAGCATCTTTTTGAATGACACATGTCCTTCTTCTATTCGCGCATGTTCTCTCGAACATCCTCTACCATTGATCTTCTCTCACACAATCCTATAAATACCCCTATATCCTTCCATTTCATATAATCAAGCTTTCAAGTAAACTTATGCTGCAGAATCCATAGCGTGCCATTGGCACCCCCACTATCACATCCTTCATTATCCATTTCATGTTGTGTTGAAGCTCACCTTCAACACTACAAGTATCCAAGCCATTTCTCCTTTGCCATCTTGAGGAATTAAAGCAAGGAAGAAAGCTTCCTGAGGGTTGCATTCATCACTGAAGATCAAACAGGAATAGGCAAACAATGGAAATCACGAGGTAAAAAGGTTGTGAGTATCACTTTCTTATTTTAATCTTTTTACTTGCACATTCCATTGATGTTTTTTGGGTTTTTATAATTAATTTTATTATCCCATTTTACTCATTACATTTCTGGCGCCCACCATGGGGCATTTGTCCCAAATCTAACCAAAAAATTGAGTTTCTGAGTGACAGGTTCCATACAGGCTTCAAACAAGTTCAGGCGGCGCATCTGATCGATGTCGAGGTGCATCTACAACCTATTCCGGTGCATACATCCTCTGATCTGGCACATCTACAATATGTTTCGGTGCCTGCGGTATTCCAGCGCATACACCCTCAAACATGATGCTTACATCCTTTTTAATGGTGCATCTATAAAATTAGCACATTTGTCTCTTATTCTTGCACTTTTGACACCTGTCTTAGCGCATTTGTAATGTGGCGCTTATGGTCTCTGTTTCTGCGCATACAAACTATGAAGCGACACATCTATTCTTCATTGTGATTTTGGGATTTCTCATAGTTTTCAGGTTATCACTAACATTTATCTTGTAGGATTAGGAGCTAGATAGTCATTTAACTGCACTAATTAACTCATCTTATATTAATTAGGCAAAAAAGTAAAAAAAATTCATGCATGCAAATCTCACATAGTTCTTAATTAGGAGGATAGTAACGAACATCACTGCTATCTTTGCATTATTGCTTTCTTAGTTTAGAACATTGCTATCTCACAAAGGGAAATGAACCATTGCTATCTTTAACCACTTCAAAGTTAACAAATGTGTGAGTGCCCAAGTAGATAATGCATTTAGTTTTTTTTCCTTTTAAATAGGATTAGATTAACCACTGTTTTCTATGTCTATTGAATGACAATAGGCTTATGCTCTCCCCTTTACTAGGTGACTAGAACGCCAGACTTGTTATTCCCTGTGTATAACCTTTAGAGGGGCCTACCCTTGGATGCCCGCCTGTCCAAGTGGGAATGACCCTGAGTGGAAATAGGCTAAATCCAAGCCCTACTGATCCACTTTAAATAAATTGTGCTTGAGGCGAAAGCTTCCTGCAACAAGTGCCGCTGTGTTACACTGACAGCCAACCTCCCCCAAAACCCTCCAAGGCGTAACCCTTGGAGGCTGAGAGACTCCATAATGGAGAGTAGTGCTGCCACACGTGTAACCACTCGAACGGTTGCCTTGAATACTTAGCCAGTGTTTAGTATACCAAAATCCCCTATTTGTTGGTGAAAAGGTGGAACCTTTAAAGCGGCCCCGATTCATGTGATTCTTAGTAGAGGTAGCAGGGACAATCCTATGGTTCGGTGGGGGTATGAGCCTAAGGAAACCCAGATCTAGTATGCAGAGAAGTTAGTGCCGTGGAGGGAAGCCAGTGCTACCAGATCCTGGAGCTACACACTTTGAATATGCACAGCTAGGGGACTCAACAAATACTGTCCTTTCCAACCTAGGTTGTAATTGTTATTGTGTCAAAAAGTCTACAAAATACAAAAAAATAATATAAGATAAAAATCATGAAAACTTCTATGCACTTGCTGTGTCTTTATTTGCCATAATTGAAAATCAGAATTCAAAAAGACCAAGTTTTCAACCAAAAATAGAATTTTTTTGAAAAACGTGCCAAAAACTCTGTAAAATCAAAACTAAAAACTAGAACGGTGCATCTGTTGTGACCTGTGGCACATACACTTAGACTTGCTGCACATTTGATCACTGTTGCTGTGCATTTAAAAATTGCCAGATTTGTGCATTTGATTCGACCTGCGACGCTTTTGCATTTTGTTCCGGTGCATTTATTGCTGCGCATCCAATCCAGAGAGCTATTCCATACTTTCTAGGAGAAAAATTTTCAACTTTTCAAAAACCCATTTCAAACTGGTCTCAGTTTTCCCAAGATCTGATTAGAATCTTGCAAGTCGACCATTTCACTCTTCTTCCACACCATAGCTGCTTTTCCCACACTGCATCATCCAAAACTTCACAAAAATTCTTCCAAAATCCAACAAGGTTAGAACCAAGCTATTCTTGATCGCATCAAACCTCAAACAAACCTAGTTAGTCTCCACTATCAAGGATCAATCATCCTTTTCTCTTGGAGCTCCACTAGTGGCTTGTACAAAACTAGTCTACATCAAGTAAATGGATTTCTATCATCCTTACTTCGACTATCGTTTGTACACCCAACTTGTTTAACACCAATTGATCTAAGGAGAACCTTGCTCAAATCTTGACACATTCTAACACCTCTTGCTCAAGTCTTTCAAACTCGCTCCATCCCATCTCTAGTCACCTTGCATGGTCTTAACAAGGTCCCAAAAATAAAAATAGATTGAAATGGCTGAGAAAACTACCCTGACCTCTCATGACAGTGATGAGGAAATTTCTATGGAAAATGTCCTATAAACTCAGCAAGACAAAAGGTTTCAACGCATAATGGATAAGGTACTTGCCCAAGATCCTACTAAATTCTTTCTCCACTTAGCACAACAAGGAGTCAAGCTCCCTAAAGATTTTGACATAGAAGCTCTAAAAGAACCTGAGCAAGAAAGAAACCTTAAGGGCAGCACACACGAGGAAATACCTATAGACAAAAGCAAAGCAACCATTGATTCTACAGACGCCTTAAGCTTAATGACCCAATAGATCCAAGCTTTACAACAATAATTTACAGACATGCAAATAGGAGCATCAACTAAGCATTATTCCCTAGAGGATATTTCACCATATGCTTTTGATAGAACCTTGATCATGATACCTTTCCCCTCTAAATTTGAGGTGCCAGAATTTGATAATATCAAGGAAAGGGTGATCCAAGGGACCACATTAGGGAATTTAACACTGTGTGTCTTGAAGTTGCCCACAATGATACTTATCTTATGCGACTGTTTCCAAGAAGCTTAAGAGGACAAGCCATGGAGTGGTTTTCTAGATTACCGCCCGGAATTAGAACCTTTAACAAACTTGTGGACAAATTTGTCACACACTTCTCCTACAATATTGAGCATGACACCTCAATCTTAGACCTTTGTAACACCAAGCAAAAAGGTGGAGAATCTTTCGCCGCCTTCCTACAAAGATGGAGACAGTTGGCAAGTAAGTGCCAACATCAAATGCTTGAAAAACAAATGTTAGAAATATTTGTCCATAACTTACAAAATGACCTAAGCTATCAGATTCAAATCCAATGTCCTACTTCCTTTAGTAAGGTCATTGAGATGGGCCTAATCATTGAGAAATCTTTAATCGCAAAGGGTCAAATAAAGCTTTATAAGCACACTCCTAGTACCAATACCAATGTAGATAAACCAAGATTCTGGACAAATAACAAAAACATTATGAATGATGGGGTGGTAGATGCCAATAATGTGACACCAAAACAACCAATCTTCAACTTATCAAATCCTCAAAATAACCCCCTGCAAAACAAACCAAGAAACACTAAATCACGGTTTACAAATTTTCAACCTAGGAGAAAATTCACACCTTTGGGAGAATCATTGGAAATTGCCCTACAGAAGTTAATCACAAGTAAGATCATAACACTTCCAACAGCGTGGGAATATGAACCAAAAGTCAAACCTCCTTGGTGGAATGACAACGATTTTTGTGAGTACCACCGAAACAGAGGGCACAAAACCAATGACTACATTGCGCTCAAGCACACTATCCAAGATTTGATTGAGCAAAACAAAGAGTCACTTGATGGGCATACCTCTAATAATGATCATTGGGCATTCAAGGATCCTCTTCCCAACTATGAGCAGGGAGGGTCTTCCAACCAAAACAACAATGGAACTAACAACGCCAATTATACAAACGTGTCCTTTGACTATGTTGTTAACCACATCTTAGAAAGTGATTCACACATCAATGTGATCACTATAAACAAAGATTCAGATTGTAATGTTACCACCTGCAGTAATAGGGTCACTCTTAGAGGAGCCCCCGCCTCTCCGACTAATCAGTATAGTATCCTAGATCAACTTCATAAGACACCAGCACATATTTTCATTTTGGAACTTCTGCATCTGTCCCTGTCCCATAGGGCCATACTTGACAAAGCTTTATCAGAAGCCTCTGTTCCAACGAACCTTGCTGAAGAATAGTTTCAAACCATGGTAGGTCACATTACCTCACCTCACTCCCTATTATTCACTGAAAAGGATGATATGTCAATTACCCAACCTCATACCGCCTCTCTTCATATCGAAGCCTTCATCCACAAACACAAGATAAAAAAGGGTTCTAATTGATGGAGGAGCTGGTTTGAATATTTGCACCTTGAAGCTAATCCTTGCATTGGGGTTTGCAGAGAAAGCTAAAGATCCAAAAAAGAAAATCACTATCAAAGCCTATGATGAGGAGTAGAGAACTTCCAAGGGAACTTTTACTTTACCAATCAGAGTGGGACCTATAGTAAAAGATGTGGTATGTCAAGTCCTCAATATGAAGCTAGCATATAACATTCTTCTTGGAAGACCTTGGATACATGCTCTAAAAGCAGTGTCGTCAACATACCACCAGTGTATCAAATTCCCCTATGAAGGTCAAGAGATCACCATACAAGGTGACCCCAATCTATTTCTGTATTGTAACTCCATTCAATCTAAAATTGAAGTTGTGATTCCTAATAACTGTGCTTCTACGTCATCTTCCTCTCGTGTTGACCCAGCTTTACTTGCTTCCACTTCAAAAGCTTCCCAACCTGACCTCAAACTCAAAGATAAAGGCCTGGGTGAGTATACAATCTCCCAATCCTTCTGTTTGGCACAACTCCCCCTATCTCCCATATCATATGGAAGACCTACCCTGAGCAAATCCAAAGTAGACAAAACTACCAAAGGTCTGTTTATCAAATGGGGAAGCCTCAAAGATGAGAGCGATGAAAAGGATATCCTTCAATGGTTATATAAGGATGAAGGCAATCATCAACACAACAAGACCATCACACCACTATACAAACTAAACAATATGGTCAAGGATTCCAAATGCTACAAAGAATGGGGTATGAAGGACATGGTCCACTCGGTTCAAGAAAAGATGGTATCACTAAACCCATCCAACTTCATACCTTGCAGCCCGAGACAATACAGGGCTAGGTTACACTGGCATATCAAGAACCAAGAGAGCAAATAAGAATAAAGGCAAACAACTAGAAACATCTGCTAGTAATCTAGTTGATCAAATTCAGCAACTGCAAATGGGGAGTGAGATTGATTCCAATGAATATGAGTGGGATAGTCTCTCGGAGCTATCTTGTGACGAAAAAGGTATTGATGTTGTCCATGAGTATGACCCCACCCATGCAAATGAGAGACAAGGCCCAAGGGCTAGACCACTAGAGTTTGATCCACATAATAATTGTATATGCCTAAAAATGACACGATTCGCATTCATCTAAGTTAATTAAATATCAAAATATTTAATTATCTCTTCTAAAGCCAACAATTAAATAAAATCCTTTATTTAATTCAATTCTTCCAAACAATTAAATAATTCCCCAATTATTTAATTAAATCAAATTCATTCTTCCAAATTTGAATAAATCAAATCAAATTTATTTAAATTCTCTCTCTCCAAAAATAAAATAAATCAAGTATTTTATTTATTTTTCCAAATCATGCATAACAATTAAATAAATTTATTTATTTAATTTGCTTTCTTATCTTCAAAATTCTTCAAATATCTTCTAAATCTTCTAAAAATAAGCCTTCTTCTCCATGCACACAAAATTAAATAATTTATTATTTAATTTCTCTCAAATCATGCAAAAGAAAATCTTAAGTTGAGTTATCTATTCAATCAACCTTATTTTTATCAATATCTCTTAAATTAAAAAAAAGATTTCTAATTTATGAAAAGCATGTCTTATCTTTAGAAAAGAAAGTGATTAACTCAAATAAAATAGCTTTTGTGTGACACTTGTCTTCTTCTTATTTGTTGCGCGTTCCTCATCTATTTTCAACCGTTGATCTTCTCATTCTTTCTATATCATTGATCTTATTTCTCCCAAGTCTATAAAAGCAACTTCATTCTTCCATTCTAGGGATCCAAGCTTTAAGTATTGTTACTCTATAGGAATTATAGCACGCCTTTGGCACCAATTCCTTCATTGCTTGTGATCACACTTTTTACCATGCACTACGCACTACTACTTTCGTTTTGGAGCTCCTCTTCATCGCGACATTACCATAGCCATTCTTAATCGACATTCTTGACAAAGCAAAGAAGTGCACTCACTGAGGGCCCTTTTCATACACACAAGGACGATTCTGATAGGCAACCAATGGAAGTTTCGATCTAAGGAAGGTTTGCTTTGTTATTTGATTCATTGTTGTTTGATTTCCTTAGTTCACTATTCTATTGAGTTTTGGGTATTTGATATTGTTTATCATTGCATATTCATTGTTGAATCCAAATTTCCCTTAACATTTTTCATGCCCACCGTGAGGCCTAGCCCCAAATTTAACCAAAAACTGAGTTTTTGTGTTTAGAAAGTTGTACACAGGAGGAAACAACGCATACGTCACTTCCTAACATGCATCTGTTACCTGTCACGGCACATCCATTTAATCAGTGCATATGTTCACTGTTCTGGTGCATATACGATCTGTTACGGTGCATTTGTTCACGCAGTGCATATATACACTGTTCCAGTGCTTTTACCCTCTGAGACGGTGCATACATCGAATCAGTGCATATACACCTTGTTTCTACACATTTACTATCTATTTCAACGCATATGTATTACTGCGCTTCTGTTGACTGTTTCTACGCATTCAGTCTATGAAGTGGCGCTTCTGTTGTAGGCAATGATTTTAGGGTTTTTTTTAGGAAGATTTTCACTAACGCTAACGTCTTTAGTAGGAACTCTCTTGATCAGTTTTGCAGGATAGGTTCAGGTTTAGTTTCATATAGTTGCATTTTGCTAGCTCACACTTCAATTTCTAAAAGGATAGTAAAACAAATGTTCATGCAAATCTCACGTAGTTTTTAACTAGGAAAGAGGTAATTGAATCATTGCTATCTTGCATTGCAACATTGCTATCTTTTCAAAGTTATTGCTATCTGGATAAAAACTGAACTCATCATTGCTTTCTGGGTTAAAACTGAACCATTGCTATCTCGATTGACCATCATTTCAAAGTTAACAACTTGTACTATCGTGGTTAAAAATTGAACTCATCATTGCTTTCTGGGTTAAAACTGAACCATTGCTATCTCGATTGACCATCATTTCAAAGTTAACAATTCGTGCTATGCGGATAAAATTGAACTCATCATTGCTATCTTGGTTAAAATTGGACCATTGATATCTTGCAAATCACTTCAAAGTTCTGTGCTTGCCCAAGTATATAGCTCATCTAGTTTTTTTTTCATTTTAACTAGGGGGAAAGAACCACTATATACTGTGTTTTCAGAATGATACCAGGCCTATGCTCTCCCCTATCTTGGGTGATCAAAATGCCAGAAGTATCATTTTCGCATGTGTTTTTCCTTTAGAGGGGCCTGCTCTTGGATACCGCTTATCCAAGTAGGAATGACCCTAAGTGGTAATAGGCTAGACGCCAAGCCCTTCCAAGCCACTATAAATAAATTATGTTTGGAGCAAAAGCTTAAAACAATGAGTGAAGTTGTGTTACACCGACTGCCAACCTCCCCCAAAACCCTCCAAGGCGCAACCCTTGCAAGCGAGGAGACTCCATAATGGAGAGTAGTGTTGCCGCATGTGTAACCACTTGAACGGTTGCCCTCATTAAACACCTTTTTGTTCTAGTGGCCAAAAACCCTTATAATCCATTTTGAGCCTAGAATTTTGTACTTGTTTTTCCTTTTAGTCTAAAAAGAGTCAAAAAATCACAAAAAAGTAAAAAACCATAAAAAATTATGTCTGTTGTGTTTTCTTGCCATAAATTTAGAAAATTAGATCAAAAGAGACCTTCTCGCAACCAAAGTACCAAAAACATCAGAAAATTCCAAAAACATTGCAAAAATATTTAAAAAAAGCTAGAGCGGCGCATTCATCCTTTGTTTCGGCGCATCTGTGCCAACCTGCAGCGCATTTGCAGTGACTTTTAGCACTTTTGCATCCTGTTCTAGTGCATATATCCTAACTTGCAGCGCATTTATCTATTTTCCCAGTGCATCTGTTTCAGCGCATGCACGACAGTGAGCACTTGCATAGTTTTCAAGAGAAAAATTTCACCAGTTCTGGGTACCCATTTCAGTCTAGTTTCAAAATCAGAGATCAGGTCTCACCTTGCAGTTAGTTTTCCATCTATTTCACATCAAAGTCTCTCTTTAGTTGGTCATCCCATTCATCTTCTATCAGGTCTTTTCTAGTCTGAAGTCAAAACTATCCTATATCAAGTCAGCATAGGCCCCTTTTTCATATCACTTGTGGATTCAAGTAAACCTAGTTAGTCATAGAACTTTGCTAGTAGGTCTTGGTGCATGACTAGTCCCTACACAGTAAGACATGTATCGAGTACCCTTACTAGTGGCTACCGTCTTGTATCAGCCGTCTTACTTGGAATCATTGATCGAGAAAGTCCTTTGTCAAAATCTTGTCGTAAGTATCCTATTCTCAGCAGTCTCCATCGGTACCTCACCAAAATCTCTAGTCCCATTTCACCTCGTCCCACATCACCTTGCATGGTTCTTACTAGATCTCAATACAAAAAACAACTTGAAATGGCTGGGTCATCCAACCACATTTTCACACCTCATGATAGTGATGAGGAAATCTCTAACGAAGATTATCAAGGAAGCATCCAAGATCGGAAATTCCAACACTTAGTAGAGAAAGTGCTCCATGACGACCCTCACAAATATTTCTATCATCATGCTAGTCTTGGAATTAAACTACCCATGGATTTTGATATAAACTCAATCCTGGAAAACATAGAGGATGATCGTGAAAAGGGAAAGAATGCCATAGACCCAAACGCAGAGGATAAGGGAAAGAAAGCCATAAACCCAAATGCTCCTATGGAAGAAATGAGGAAAGAGCTCGAGGGTCTAAAGCAACAAATGTCAGATCTCAAGATGGGTATAAAAACTACTCCTTGGAAGATATTGCATCGTACCCCTTTCATAAAAATTTGGTCATGAAACCATTTCCCTATCGATTCAAAGTTCCTAAGTTCAACAAATACAAAGGAAAAGGGGACCCTAGAGATCACATTAGGGAATTCAATGCAGCATGTTTAGAAGTAGCTCACAATGAGACTTACTTAATGAGACTATTCCCTAGATCTCTAGGCAGTCAAGCTATGGAGTGGTTCTCACGGCTTCCACCAAGCATCAAAACTTTTGTTGAGCTAGTCAACAAATTTATCACTCACTTCTCTTACAACATTGAACACGAAGTCTCTATGCTTGATCTATGCAACACCAAACAAAAGGGTGGAGAATCATTTACCACCTTCCTACAACGATGGAGACAACTAGCAAGCAAGTGCTCATACGATGTACCTGAGAAGCAACTAATGGAGATGTTTGTCCATAACCTCAACACTGATCTTGGCTATCAAATACAAATACAATGCCCTACATCATTCTCAAAAGTCATCGTGGGATTGTTTATCGAAAAAGCTATGATTGCCAAGGGGCAAATCAAGTTATACAAGGACACACCCACCTCCAACTATACGACTGACAAATCAAAATTTTGGACCAAGAACAAGAATGTTGTCAACGATGGAGTGGTTGATGCCAAGGTGGCGGCTCCCAAGTAACAACACATATTTACTCTTAAAGGAGAAGCAAACAATGTTACGCCCAACAAACCATTCTCTCGGGAGCCAAGACTGTGGTTCAACGCAAACCCAAGGCAAAAGTTCACACTGCTGGGTGAGTCTCAAGAATCTGCATTATGGAAGTTATTGGCTAACAATGAAATCTCTCTACCGCCAACAAGTGATTATGAGCCCATAGTCAAACCTCCTTATTGGAAAGACACTAACTATTGTGAGTATCATAGAGGAAGGGGACACACAATCAACAATTGTATCCATCTCAAACATGTTATCCAAGACGTGCTTGATCAAAATTAAGGAGGAACCCAACATCATACCTCCAATGAGACACATGTGGCTTACAGGGATCCACTTCTCAATCACGACAGGTCGTACAACAACAATAACAACCATGGCAATAACAACAACAGTAACAACAACAACCACAATAGGTTAAATCATAATAGTGGGAATAGTAATGCCAACTATGCAAGTGTGCCATTCGACTATACCATCAATTGCCTATCTGAGTATGTCCCACAAATCAATGTGGTCACACCCAATCAACAATCAGAAGCTAACAGAACTAGTTGTAGTGTCATTACTTGCAGTGGTAAAGTCACGTTGAATACCGTCCCTCCAAGGTCGTCACCTTCTTAGTCCAACTTCCGTCAGTATAATGTCATAGACCAACTACAGAAGACTCCGGCCCACATTTCTATCTTGGAGTTTTTGCGTCTATCTCCTTCCCATAAGGAGATTCTCAACAAAGCCTTAGTGGAAACCATCATCCCCACTAACTTGGCCCAAAAGAAGTTTCAAGCCATGGTAGGTAATCTGACCTCCTCAAGTACCATATCATTTACCAAGCAGGATGACCTCTATGTGTCTCAACCCCATAACACCCCTCTACATATTGTCGCCTTCATCCACAAGCACCACATCAAGAGGGTTCTCATTGATGGTGGAGCTAGTTTAAATATTTGCATGTTAAAGCTAGTCCTTACATTGGGGTTCTCCGAAAATGCAGTTGATCTAAGGAAGAAAATTACTATCAAAGCCTATGATGAAGAGGAGAGAACTACAAAGGGAATAGTGGTATTACCCATACAAGTGGGACCTATCATAAAAAAAGTTGTGTGCCAAGTCCTAGATAGGGAGCTCGCCTATAATATTCTCCTAGGGAGACCATGGATTCATGCCATGAAGGCTATGTCCTCTACTTATCACCAATGCATAAAATTCCCACATAATGGCCAACAAGTCACCATCCAAGGAGACCCTAACCCCTTTCAGCATTGCAACTTTGTCCTTTCAAAACCTAATTGCATCATACCAAACAATAGAGCATCTACATCCCCTACCCCACAGCAAGACCATACCTCTGAAGCTTCCTCATCAAGGCCCAAAGAGCAGAAAATTACTACCAAAGAAATCAGAGTTGGGGAATAATCCATCGAGCACAACCTCAATCTAGCCAAGATTCCTTTATCTCCTAGATCCTTTGGTTGATCCAAGAATTTTCCAAAGCCATCTGCTCCTCCTATATCTCCCAAAACTCCCTTATCGGATGAAACAAAAGAAAGAGATGTCCTACAATGGCTTTATACCGAAGAAGAAGAGAACATACAACAGGAACCACCTAGGCTCCCAACAGAACTCTATGGGCGAGGTGAGGCTATCCTACACAGAATGGGTTATGAAGGAAAAGGCTCTATCGGCCTAAGAAAAGAAGGAATCATAGAACCCATTCAACCTTCTTCATCCTCATTGGCTAGAAATACAAATGGCCTAGGATACAAAGGCAAGGGCAAAGCCAAGGAAAATGCTTGTCTAGTAGAAATGATACATACACTTCAAGTGGACAGTGACACAGATTCCCATGAATATGAGTGGGATGAGCTGACAGAGCATTCCTATGATGACAAAGAATGTTATACCATTCAAACTTATTTCCCCTACCATGAGGGACAAACGCTACTAAACAGACCACTAGAGTCTGATTTGCCTATCTCTGAGAATATGACTTTCCAGGAAGGTTCGAGTTCTATCGCAATAAACAATTTGGAGGAAAGTACCATCCCAAACACTCCCCTTACCAATACTCCTAGTATATCCATTCAAACTATCAACGAATCAGATCTATCCTTCGACTCCCTCCCCCTTGTACATCCTGAGTTTATTGACTGGGATCTACAAGGAACTCCTCAACTAGATATGTTCCAAAACGATGATGCTTATATTGACTACATGGAACTTAGGGACCACCTACCCAAAGGAGATCATAAAGCTAGTTTCACTATTGAACTTAATACCATGGCTTATTTCAGAGAGGGTGCCAAGCCTTCCAGTCATAAAAATATCAAAATCAAAACTGGATCTGATGGTGAAAACCATTCTGCGGCAGTGTCAGATCCCAAAACAGTAAAAAGAAAGGATGCATCCGAAGGTGAAAACCCAACTGTGGCACCTGATAATGGAAGGCTTGACACTCTCCCCAATGACATTCACTAGGAGAAGTCTCAAATTGTTGTGGAACCCACAGAGCTAGTTAACATTGGAACAGAGGAACAGCCTAAGATCATTCACTTTGCTAAATCTCTTTCTCCACCAGAAAAGACCAAGTTTGTACCATTCTTCAAGAAAAAGAGAGGCAACTTCACTTGGTCATATGCGGACATGCCAGGTCTAGACCCAAACTTGATCCTACATCATCTTCCACTAGATCCAGGTGTGAAGCCAGTCAAACAAAAGCTTAGAAAGATGCATCTGCACATAGCACTATTGGTCAAAGAAGAACTAAAGAAGTTGTTGGATGTGGGGTTTATCAGAGCAATAGACTACCCAGAGTGGATATCCAACATTGTACCAGTGTCCAAACCAGATGGTAGAGTCTGATTATGCAATGATTTTAGAGATCTAAACAAAGCTTGCCGCAAGGATGATTTTCCATTGCCAAACATAGATATCATAGTCGACTTGCAACTAGACATACCATGCTATCTCTCATGGATGGATTCTCAGGATATAATCAGATTAGGATAGCACCAGAGGACCAACACAAGACAACTTTTACTTGTCCATGGGGTACTTTTTGCTGGAATGTCATGCCATTTGGGCTAAAGAATGCAGGAGCCACATATTAGCGTGCTATGACCACTATATTTCATGACATGATGCACGTAACAATGGAAGATTATGTAGATGATATCCTAGCAAAGTCACTCACAAGGGAATCACATCTGGATGTGTTAGAGAAAGTCTTTCAGAGATTAGAGCAATTTAAAGTCAGGTTGAACCCAAAGAAATGTGTGTTTGGAGTCACCTCGGGCAAGCTTCTAGGCTTTATTGTATTAGCAAATGGAGTAGAGGTGGACCCCACAAAAGTTAAGGCTATCATGGACATGCCACCACCCAAGACCCTTACACAACTAAGATCGCTACAAGGCAAGCTGCAAGCAATCCATAGGTTCATATCACAATTGGCAGACAAGTGTCAACCATTCAGTCATCTCCTGCACAAAAACATTCCATTCAGATGGGATGAGAGATGTGAAGAGGCATTCAACAAATTGAAAGAGTACCTTATGAATCCACCTATTCTCATGCCTCCTATCCAAGGGAAACCATTGATACTATACATATCTGCTACACCTACAGCTCTTGGGGCTCTTCTAGCACAACAAGACTATGAGAATAAAGAGAGAGTCATCTACTATATCAGTCAAACATTAGTGGGAAATGAGTTGCAATACTCACAGATAGAAAGATCATGTCTTGCGGTAGTTTTTACTTCCCAAAAACTCTGACATTATAAACTTGCACATCCAGTCAAACTTATTGCAAAAATAGATCCATTGAAGTACCTACTAAGCAAAGCAGCTCTCACAGGTCGCCTAGCCAAATGGGTAATGCTCCTAAGTGAATACGACATTGAGTATGTAGATAGAAAAGCTATCAAAGGGCAAGTCATTGCTGATTAGTTAGCAGATGTACCACTGTAAGACACCACACCAATGTAATTCAACTTTCCAAATGAATCCTTATTCAACATCTCAACACATTCCTGGAAGCTCTACTTTGATGGGTCCTATAGAAACCATGGATCAGGGGCAAGAATCTTGTTTGTAACTCCTCATGGCGACACCATTCCGAAGTCTTACTATTTTCTATTCCCATGCACCAACAACATAGCTGAATATGAAGCCTTAGTCATTGGTATCAAGATGGCAACAGAGTGGAAAATCAAAGAGCTACATATCTATGGTGATTCTCAACTAATAATCAATCAGGTGAACAATGATTACCAAACCAAAGATGAAAAGCTTGTCCCTTACAAGTGGATGGTCAATGACTTTAAGGAATACTTTATGATCATCTCTTTTGAGTAGATGCCATGGCGACCATTGCCTATCTTCTTGAAATACCAAAAAATGAGTCACGATATGAGTTCTTAGTGGAAACTATTCGAGAACCAGCTTATGATCTTCCTGAGACCCAGTCCATATTCCTTTTAGTTGGATCTAATTCACCTTGGTACGGTAAGATTTACACTTACCTCAAGGACAACACTCTCCCACTTGACCTATCTTCAAACCAACGATGAACCTTTATATGCCAAACCTCTCACCATACCATTATTGCCAATACCCTATATCGACGTGGTCTAGATGGTACTTTACTCCATTGTTTAGAATGAGAAGAATCCATAACCGCCTTACAAGACGTGCATGAAGGGATTTGTGGAACACACTCTAGCGGTCCTTCCTTAGCTAAGAAACTCATGCGTTTGGGTTATTACTGGCCAAACATGGAAACAGATTCATATCAATTTGTCAAGAAGTGCAAGTAGTGCCAAATACATGGGAACCTGATACATGCACCAGCTCAAGAGTTAAGACCTTTAACGACACCTTGGCCCTTTTGCCAATGGGGACTTGACCTTGTGGGAAAGATCCATCCACCCTCATCCAACGGCCACAATTTCATCATAACCACCATTGAGTAATTTACCAAGTGGATTGAAGCCATTCCCCTCACCACTGTCACAGGTAAGCAAATATCCTCATTTATCCTAAATTACCTCATCTACAAATATGAAATTCCTTCATCCATTATCACAGATAACGGAAGACCCTTCAAAAACTAGGATGTCCAAGAACTCTGTGACCGATTCAAAATCCAACACCATTTCTCCTCACCCTATTACCCCGAAGGTAATGGTCAAGCTGAAACATCTAACAAGACCATCTTGAAACTTCTCAAGAAGACAGTGAATGATGCTAGCCGTGATTGGCACATCCAACTCAATCCCGCTCTGTGGGCCTATAGAACCAGTATACGCACTCGCACAGGTGCTACACCTTACGCCCTTGTCTATGGATCAAAAGATATCCTCCCCATTGAGGTCGAATTGCCATCTCTTAGGGTGTCGTTAAAAGGTCTCATATCAAACGAAGAATATAGAGTCTCTAGATTGTAAGAACTAGAGTTGCTAGAGGAAAGGAGACAAAAAGCCTTTGACCATCTCAAAGCATATCAACAAATGATGTCATAAAGCTATAACCACAGAGTTCGCCCAAGAGTCTTCAAAGTTGGAGATCTAGTCCTTAAGGAAAATCCTTGCAATCAATAGGATAGGGAAAAGAAGGGCAAGTTCGAACCCAACTGGCTTGGGCCTTATGTAATTGTAGCTGCTTATGGATCGGGGGCATATTAGTTAGCAACATTAGAGGGTGAGCTGTTCGATGACCCAATCAACAGCATGCATCTTTGTCAGTTCTATACCTAGAAGAACCCCCATGTAAGGGGAGAATAAAATACAAAAAAATTAAAAAATCAGAAAAAATACAAAAAAAATCAAAAAAATTAGAAAATCAGAAAAATACAAAAAAAATCATCCTTTGGTGAAAACCTGGCAAACAGGCACCTTGGATAGGTATCATGATGAAAACCTGGCAAACAAGCATCATGTATACTTTCTAGCTTTTCGTGCAAATAAAAGCAAGTGGTGAAAACCTAGTAAACAGGCATTACTTATGATAAACTGCCTTCTCCATTTCTGGGAAACCAATCACCTTGAGTCCATTCTTCCTTGTGCCCATTTGACCCATGCCTATCCCATAATAAAATCCTGACAGTAACCTATCATGGCTTGATACTCTATCTCTTTGTTGGCCTTGTCAACCAAGGTTTTATCCCATATCATACCCATCATGTCAGCCTAGCATAGTGTCTCTCATCAGTATCCATGGTCCAAGTCTGTGAACTACATTGCCTCTGCGCCATCACGTAGGCAAGGCCATTATTCTAATGCGCTCCCGAGGCCTTCTTTGTCCATCCCATATCTTGTTGTCTATCTCCTAGTCCATCCATGGTCCAAATCCATGAACTACATTGCCTTTGCGTCGTCGCGTAGGCAAGGCCATTATTCTAATGCACCCCCGAAGCTCCATTATCTCATTCATGCCATGTCTAGTCCTTCTATCTATCTGAGTCTATCTCCACTTTCTACCGCCTAAGTCTTAGGTCCTGTTGACTTTTTCCCAGACTGGATGCTTATTCCCAGATTTCCCTACAAGGTAGCCATCAGTGATCAATAGGATCTCTGGGCCAGGGGGTCAACAGTGTAGGAGATAGACTCTATATTTTATCTCCTCTTCTTCTTCAGGCTCTGCAAGACCTAGGGGATATTCCCTACTCAACATCCATGAGGATATGCATACAAGGCTGGGATGCTGACAGAAAGCAGATAAGTCCTCCTGTAAGTAGACCAAAACTGAAAGATAAGAGCAAAGGGGCTAGCTTTGGGCCTATGTGCAGTTGTAGACAGAGGACTCAGGATCCTAAAACTAACTCTAATGTCCTAATGGTTGTTTTAGATTTTGATTTGGAGTTTAAGTGTGGATGCAAAGCTGGACATGGTTATAACACAAAAACAAAGCATGATTGGTGCCTATCCAGGGCCTGGAGTCAGTAGACATACACCTGTGAATGATCAGCATAAACAACTAAAACTGGATTTCAAGGGGATATATGTGATACCTGCCTTACAGGTATCTCCCAATACAAGGTGTTAGGTTATCTCTACTTATGGTATCCCTACTGCAGTATACCCTTCCCAATGTTCAACCTGAAAACAGTTTAATCTACCCCTTGAGCAGAAGTTAAAGGATCAGACATTCAACATAGGAATTCTATGCTCTAGAATCTAAACATTACTCAAATATCCAGATTCAGAAGAAGAATACATGCAATACTGGAGACAGAATTAACACAACACATGCTAAGATAGCATTTCTCATATAAGTTTAATCATGAAATCAGTGGGTTCATGCCAAAAACATACAACAAGAGATACATAAACTCACAGGTAAGCTGTACAGAGCAACCAGATCAGCTTGTTATGCATTACAGAGCCAAAAATCTTCAACTTTCAACAACAAACAAATGAGCAACACAACCTGCTTATATCAGCTAGGTAGGTGCTCAGCAATTAATTACATGGTTGACCCAAAATCTTGCCAGATACACAGTATCAGAAGGATGGCGCTCAAAAACTACCAGATTGGCACCCAAACTTGAATGCAGCAGGTAGGGGAGGAGACAGAAAGATTTCTCGAGCCCTGCGCCACTGTCTGCTGATGTACACCTTCAGTCGGGTACCAGATCCGCCCACGCCATTGCCCATACCTCTGCAACAATCACCATTGATGGCGCACCAACCCGCGGCCTCGGGAAGAACATTAATTCTGCATCGCAACAATTTCCCGCCGAGGTTCATCATCATGATATTTCGAATATGCAGGATAATATTATCCCACATGCACCCCGCGATGACCACTTTGACACTTTATATACTAGGTCATGAGCATATATGATGTCGGTGCTTTTGCTCCTGACGACACTAGTATAAGACTTCATCATCATCATCCTCCAGCAGCATGATATCCTGTTGCCCGAAATATCACCCTGACGTTAGCATCATATCGCAATACAATCTGCATGATATTCGCCTTCATCGGCACAACCGGATCCATCGGAGGAACATCCTCCTGCTGAGCTTATACCAAAAGTCTGGCCGATGAACATCCTGATGACATCATCATCATATCCTGCTGACGTCATCATCATGTTTGCCTACTGCGCGCCTCCTCATATCCGGATGACGTCATCATCATGTTTGCAAATGTCAGGAGATCTCCTCAAGATGATCAGTGTTAGAAATATGACCCCCCCGGGACCTCGATGACGTCATCATCATATTAACATCAGGATGATATTCGGAAGACAACCGGATATTTGGAAATATCATCCTGATGTGCAAATATCAGGTTGCACTGTAGCTCCTCTGTAAGATCGGGGCGATAGATGAATATGATGATGCTCGAAAAGATCACCCCCACTAGATAGCGCACGAAGCCGGCAGGCGGATATCTCCTTGATATCAGCATCATCATGATGCTGGAACAAACACACTCGAGTGATATGAAAATATCACCCCCTCCTTCGAAAATATCATGATGCAGATAGGCAGAAAGAAAGATATCACCCTGATATAAGGATGACGTCAGCATCATCAGGATGACAAAACAATCGAACAAGAAGTGATACAACATCATCAGGATGATATTGACTAAGATCATCCTGACGTTCAAAATATGATGACCCCAGTGAATATCGGGTCGCACTTAGAACTCTTCAACAACATCATCAGGATGATCATAACCAAGATCACCCGATGATAAAAATATCACCCCGGCGAGATATCATGATGCAGATAATACGATGACCCCCGCAAGCAACACGGTGATAACTGGAAATATGATGATGATGACGACCCTTAGGAAAAAACAAGTCAGGTCGAACAACTCAGAGAATAACCCCTTCAGAATATCGGGGCAACATCATCATCATGTTTGGGCAAGGTGATAAATGGGAGATCACCGGATACTTTGAAAAATCACCCTCGCACGCAGATCAGGGCGCACTGTAGCTCATCAGCAGGATCAGGATAAAAACCAAACATCACCCGATAACTGAATATGATGATGACGATGAAAAACCAGTCGACGAAGAACATGATGATGATGATGATGACCTCCTCCTTAGGAAAATATGATGCTGCAGCTGAAAAATGCTGAGGCGGTCCAACACTTAGAAAAATTAGGCAAGAAGATAAAGGGTTCAAATGAAGAAACCCCCTGATCATGAAAAATCAGCCCCAGGTCAAAATGAGTGCTAACAGTGGCTCCGAATGGGGACGTGCAGGTGAAAACCTGCAGCGAGAACCAGATCTCCGGGCAGACCTGACAAAAAGCCAAAAAACGCGAGCTGTACAAGGCACTTACACTACATACATATTTTTACAAATGTGCACAGCAACCAGTTATTCATGTAAAATAGAACTTAAGGAATTGGCCATGCACAGGCAATTCCAGAACTTCACCATCTAGGGCCTGGAGGAAATAAGAATCCTCCCCATGAATATTGCAAACCTGATATGGGCCCATCCATAAGGGTTGAAATTTACCATGTTTACCCTTTTCCTGAACTTTAGCATTCCAAATGAGCACCAGATCATTGACTTGAAACTTCCTTTTTGTAGCTCTCCTGTCAAACTGATATTTCATATCTTGTTGTCTTTTGAGATTGATCTGGTGGGCTTTCCTTCTGTCTTCATCCAATGCAACCAGCTGATTCACTCTTTCTGTCATAGAATCTTCAATCTCCTCATCATTTTCCTGAATGAATCTGTAAACTGGTAGGAGATTGTTTATGGGCAGTCTAGCTGATGCACCATATACAAGCTCAAAAGGTGACTTCCCAATAGCCCTTTTCACTGTCACTCTGTCAGCCCATACTGCTAAATTCAACTTTGAGTCCCAAGCTCTCTTGTTCTTGTCCAGTATCCTCTTGATAATTTTCATGATGCTCTTATTGCTTGATTCTGCTTGACCATTTCCTTGTGGGTGATATGGTGATGTATATGACAGATTTATCCCATACCTGTTGCAAAAATCAACAAATTCACCTGATCTGAAGCACATAGCATTATCAGTGATTATCTTAAATGGTACTCCAAACCTGATGATGATGTTTTCTAGTATGAAATCTGTCACCACCTTACTTGTAGCTCTCTTAGTTGGAATGGCCTCAATCCATTTGGTAAAATAATCAGTTGCCACCAAAATCCAACTGTGTCCCCCACTTGATTTGTCTGCAATTTCCCCTATGATGTCAATTCCCCATTGCTGGAATGGAGCATCCACAGGTGCAGTTCTGAGGGGTAAAGCACCATCATATTTCAGCTTTCCTGAAAATCTTTGGCAAGGGTCACATTTTCTTACTAACCTTTGTGCATCTGAAAAGAGAGTGGGCCACCAATATCCTGCCCTGAGAATTTTATGAGCTGTTGTTTGGGCAGTATAATGTCCACCACACAATCCTTTATGCATATCAATCAAAATATTGTTAGCCATATCCTCATCCACACATCTCAGCAGCACACCATCAGGGTTTTTCCAGTACAGCTCACCTTGAACAATAACATACCTGATTGCATGTAGCTTTAAAGTCCTCTTTTGACAGTCACTGAAATGGGAAGGACAATTCAGATTTTGCAAGTAATAGATAATATCCTTGTACCATTCAGATCCTGATACATTTACACTCTCATCTTGGACTGCATTAACTTGGCATGCTTCCAAGTTTGACTGTGCCATCATCTTGGCTAATCCTTGTCCTCTTATCAACTTAGTAACTTGTATGTCTATGTTGAACTCCTGCAGTTTGTTTATCCATCTGCACCTTCTTCCAGTCACCTCCTGCTGAGTGAATATGTCTTTGACTGCTGCATGAGGTACATATGCAATTACATGTGACCCTACCAAGTATGGTCTGAAACTTTTGATGGCTCTAACTAGTGCATATGCCTGTTTCTCCATAATATCATACTTCAACTCAGAGGCCTGCAGGGACATACTGAAGAAAGCGATGGGCTGTTCAAAACCATCTTCATTTTTCTGTAACAAACATGCAGCAACAGTATGAAAGGAAGCAAATGAAAATACTTGGAATGGCCTAGAAAAATCAGGAGATTTAAGAACAGGGGCCATCTTAATTGCCTCTTTGATATTCTGAAATGATTCTATTGCTTCCCTTTCCCAGTTGACAGTTGCATCCTTCTTCATCATCTTGGAAATGTTCCTTGTGGTCTCTGCAAAGTTGGGAACAAATCTTCTAACAAAATTTATCTGTCCAAAGAAGGACTGAACTCCTTTCACAGTTCTTGGCATTTGAATCCTGTCAATAGCAGCCACTCTCTCTGGATCTATCCTGACTCCATCCTTGGAAACAATATGTCCCAGAAGCTTTCCTTCAACTACTCCAAAGGCACACTTCTTTGGGTTTAAAGAAATACCATATTCAAGTGCTCTTATGAAAATCTGCTCCAGATGCAAACAATGCTGCTCTTCTTTCTTTGAGTAAGCGGTCAGGTCATCCTGATATACAGCCAGGATTGAATCAATCAACCCTGCAAAAGCAACATCCATTGCTCTTTGAAATGTAGCACCTGCATTTGTTAGTCCAAATGGCATTCTAACATACACATACGTTCCCCATGGAGTGGTAAAGGCAGTCTTATACTGTTCTGATTCTTTTACCTTTACCTGATTATATCCTGAAAATCCATCCATCATGGATAGGAGTTCACAACCAGTCACTCTCTGCAACATAGCTTCCATATTAGGCAGTGGATAGTTATCCTTCAAAGAGGATACATTCAAGTTCCTGAAATCAACACACAGCCTAATATCACCATTCTTTTTTCTGACTGGGACAAGGTTAGACACCCAAGTTGAATGTCTGATTGGCACAATTATTCCAGCTTCCCTGAGCCTTTTGAGTTCTTCTTGCATCTTGGGAGCTAAGGTAGGGTTAATAGGTCTTTGCCTTTGTCTAAATGGCTTAGCTTCAGGCTTCAATGGGATCTCATGCTGGAATAAGTCTTCCCTATAAGCTTTTAGGTCCTCATATGACCAAGCAAAAACATGTTTATACTTTTTTAGTAATGCAATCAGCATACTTCTAATGTGTGGTTTTAGCCGTTTACCAATATATACCTTTTGAGGGGCCTGAGATGTCCCCAAATTTATTTCTTCTAAATCCTCCTTATTTGTGGGGGATGTCTTTGTGACCATTTTGTCTCTACTGTCAAAGGCTCTTTCCAAAGCTACCAACCCTCTAGGGATTTTATTAGTCCTCAACTGAATGATCTCTTTTCCCACAAGAGTTTCTTTTCCATCTACAGTCTCTACAAAAGCTTGGAAATCAATCTGTTGATTCTCATATTCATCTATGCAGTGCAAAAATTTCAATAAATCCCTATCATCATCAAACACTTGCCAACTGCATATATTTTCTGGTATGGCAGGCCTAATTTTAACTTCTACATTTGTAACACCTGACAGAGTGATGTCATCTAGCCTTATTGCAACATTGGCTAAGAAATCAGCCATAACATTTTTTGACCTTTCTACCCAGCCAATTGAAAATGCATCAAATAATTCAATGGTATCCCAAACAGCATGCTTGTATTGTTTCAGTCTTTTATTTTTTGCAGCATACTTATTTCTAATTTGGGATACAATCAGCTCAGAATCCCCAAATACTCTTAACATCTTAATTCCATGTTTGAGAGCAATATTTAGGCCTAAGAGTAAAGCCTCATATTCTGCAATATTGTTTGTGCAATCAAACCTCAGCAAGAAAGAGAACTTGAGGAGCTTACCAGTTGGAGACAGGAAAACAACTCCAGCTCCAGAGCCTTCTTTTGCACAAGCTCCATCAAAAAACATGGTCCATAAGCCTTGCTGATCCAGCTCTTCAATGCAGACATTTTTCTTTTTATCTTCTGTATCATCTGAGACAACCCTGAAGTTATCACAGTCAGTGTCTACAAAGCATACTTGCTCATTTGCTTCTTGGTCTTCCACTATCTCTGATGATCTTTGCTCTCTGATTAGCTTGACATCCCTGCCATTCATTGGAATCATGGCATATGACAGGTCCAGCTGCATACTTCCACCAATTAGTGCTGCCCATCTTCTTGACAACAGCATACCATACTGTGGCTTGATGTCAACCACTGTTATATTCATTTTATATTTCCTTTCAGGAAATGCTGCCAGTTTGAAATCTACATCCTTCATGATTCCAATGACTGGTACCTCTCTGGCATCCATAGCATAACATTTTCCACATGCTTTGTCAATTTTTAATCCAGTTTGTTGCATGATGGCCAAAGGCATGACATTTGTGGATGCTCCAGAGTCAAGCATACAATTTCTAATTATTTTTCCATTTATAACCAGGGAAACATAAAATGGTTCCACCTGTGAAGGACACTTTGTCATGGTCATTCCTAAATAGACTTCAGGAGTCTCATCTTCTTCATTACACATGACATGTTTCTCACCCTGGGTCTGATCATTTTGTTTAGCTTGAAAAGGTACCCCTGAGATTAGGGATATTGTCCTATTCTTGATCTCTTCCACTTTCATGAGTTCCATAAGTGGAACAGAGACCTTTACCTGAGAGAGGACCTGGGCAATATCAAATGGAGCATAGTTTTGTACAACAGTTGTAGCTTGCTCCACAATCTTGCTTTTATCCTGAGCTGATTTAGTTTTCATTTTCATAGTTCCCTGATCATCATTCTTGTCTTGGGAACCTCTACTTTGATCTTCAGCCTGAGGGATTTTGTTTTCTGGTCCTTGAAAATCATGACCTGTTCTGTGTCTAAAGTTCTGTTTATTATTTACCCACTGCCTTTTTTGTGGTTCAGTTCCTTTATGACCATGCATCAGCTGACCTACAGAAACATCTTCTGGCTGATGTGGGCTGCCTACTTGATTTTTACCTCTGAGGTTGTAGTTGCTTTTGACTTGAGCAACTGCTGCAGCTGTGAAGGCTCTAATTTCCTCATCAGAAGGTCGTTGTAGGTTACTCAGAAAATTGTGTGAGTTCTAAGCATACACATAGTTATCTTCATTATCTTCATCATATGGGGACTGTTGGCAGGCCTGAACTTGATGATCTGTATTGTCATCAGCATCATACAGAGTGTATCCATTGCCTATGGACATCATATTAACATCATCATCCTGCACATGATGTGGCTCATTGCATTCATTACAAGATGTAGCATTATCATACAAGGATTGAGCAATCATGCACTGTGACTGTGAATGTGGCATCTGACAGATTATACACCACGGAGCATCATCAGCAATATTTATAGTTTTCTTTAGGTGATCAGGAGTTTCCTTGACATGTTGAGCCCTCTGATTTGTGTTGTTACGTGGGAATACAGGCTTACCATCATGCCAATTGGTGTTATAAGGCATATCATGTAATGATGGCCTTTTTTCCTGCCTTTGATAGACTTGCCTATCTGGACCCATCCCTTTTTCACTTCTAGCTAATCTATATCTTAGGTCCTTAACAACATTTGCCAGTTTGTCTATCTTATCTTCAGGAGCAGATGTACTACCTTGAGTGTTCTGAGGCTTATTTGGATTCTGCAGAATTTTTATATCATCCCTTCTGTTTGTTTTGCCTAATGCTTTCCTATTGTTTTCAATATTCACTGCAATTCTGAAAGCATCCCTGAGAGTGGCAGGACCTTTATCTCTTAGTCCATATGCAGTCTTTGCATCAAAGGCATTGATATACAAAATTATGCACATTGGTTCATTTGGCCTCATGTGATGTGGCAATTTGTTCAACACTTTAGTAAATCTTGCATTAAAGTCTGCAACCTGCTCATTTGACCCTTTGGTGATACTGGTGAACTCATTTACAAAAAAGCTAGGGTCAGTTTTATCACCATATTGCTCCTTGAATATCCTTTTAAAATCATCCCATGATGAAATACTCCGGTCAGGAAGATTCCTGTACCATTCTCTTGCCTCATCTATTAAGGATTGCATGAATGACTTCATGAAAACATCCTCATGCTCAACCTCAAAATTATCCATGACATTTTGAAAGGCCTTTAGATGATCTTCTCCTGACACTGTGTTATTTCCTGAAAATTTAGGCACTTGCAGCCTCAGATGCTTGTCAATGGGGTTAGGATACCCAGGAATACCATCAAACACCAGCTGCCTGAATCTATCTAACTGCATGGGCTGTCTGTTTGGCTGATTAACATTAACATTTCTGTTTGCATTTTGGTTTCCTGCATGGTTCAGTGGTATCCTAGCATCATTCACATTTTGTCTCTCATCATGATGCTGATGTTGCACTTCATATCTTTGCTGATGTCTTTGCACATTTGCATTCTCTAGGGTAGGAACTGAATCATTTTGGGCAGTTCTTAAGGCTTGCACTTTCTGCCTCATATCATCTCTGATTTTCATGGCTTGTAGGTATTCTAGTTCTGCTCTTAGACTTTTGATTTCTTCAGCCAATTGTTCATCCTTAGGTCTGGAGGTAGATGGTCTCATACCATTTTGGTCATCATCTTCATCATCCCTCAGAGACTCTGCCTCCTCAAACCTTTCACTTGGGTCTAGAAAAGGGCGTTCTTGGAACACCTCTGACCTCATTCTCATGCTACCACCCTGTTGCCTCTCATATGCACCTTGAATATCAGCTTCTGCATTTGAAAAATAAGGCGCATGCTGTCCTGATGGCCTAGGGTTATCTTGTGTATCATCACTTTTTCTGGGGGAACCCTCATGACTAACTGAGACAGTTCCCTTTCTTCTGTACATCATTCTTTTTGTGAATGGTAACTCTTCAAATAAAGGATTTTGTTGGGATCTTCTCCCCTGCATATAAATTTTACTTTGACCGGTTGGGAGATTACTTCGGAGTCGCCACCTATTACTAGGAACTGTTTTCTTCTGAAAACCAGGGTTCTTTCACAAGGTTCCCCAGCGGAGTCGCCAATTTCTGTTGACTTTTTCCCAGACTGGATGCTTATTCCCAGATTTCCCTACAAGGTAGCCATCAGTGATCAACAGGATCTCTGGGCCAGGGGGTCAACAGTGTAGGAGATAGACTCTATATTTTATCTCCTCTTCTTCTTTAGGCTCTGCAAGACCTAGGGGGGTATTCCCTACTCAACATCCATGAGGATATGCATACAAGGCTGGGATGCTGACAGAAAGTAGATAAGTCCTCCTGTAAGTAGACCAAAACTGAAAGATAAGAGCAAAGGGGCTAGCTTTGGGCCTATGTGCAGTTGTAGACAGAGGACTCAGGATCCTAAAACTAACTCTAATGTCCTAATGGTTGTTTTAGATTTTGATTTGGAGTTTAAGTGTGGATGCAAAGCTGGACATGGTTATAACACAAAAACAAAGCATGATTGGTGCCTATCCAGGGCCTGGAGTCAGTAGACATACACCTGTGAATGATCAGCATAAACAACTAAAACTGGATTTCAAGGGGATATATGTGATACCTGCCTTACAGGTATCTCCCAATACAAGGTGTTAGGTTATCTCTACTTATGGTATCCCTACTGTAGTATACCCTTCCCAATGTTCAACCTGAAAATAGTTTAATCTACCCCTTGAGCAGAAGTTAAAGGATCAGACATTCAACATAGGAATTCTATGCTCTAGAATCTAAACATTACTCAAATATCCAGATTCAGAAGAAGAATACATGCAATACTGGAGACAGAATTAACACAACACATGCTAAGATAGCATTTCTCATATAAGTTTAATCATGAAATCAGTGGGTTCATGCCAAAAACATACAACAAGAGATACATAAACTCACAGGTAAGCTGTACAGAGCAACCAGATCAGCTTGTTATGCATTACAGAGCCAAAAATCTTCAACTTTCAACAACAAACAAATGAGCAACACAACCTGCTTATATCAGCCAGGTAGGTGCTCAGCAATTAATTACATGGTTGACCCAAAATCCCGCCAGATACACAGTATCAGAAGGATGGCGCTCAAACACTACCAGATTGGCGCCCAAACTTGAATGCAGCAGGTAGGGGAGGAGACAGAAAGATTTCTCGAGCCCTGCGCCACTGTCCGCTGATGTACACCTTCAGTCGGGTACCAGATCCGCCCACGCCATCGCCCATACCTCTGCAACAATCGCCATTGATGGCGCACCAACCCGCGGCCTCAGGAAGAACATTAATTCTGCATCGCAACAATTTCCCGCCGAGGTTCATCATCATGATATTTTGAATATGCAGGATAATATTATCCCACATGCACCCCGCGATGACCACTTTGACACTTTATATACTAGGTCATGAGCATATATGATGTCGGTGCTTTTGCTCCTGACGACACTAGTATAAGACTTCATCATCATCATCCTCCAGCAGCATGATATCCTGTTGCCCGAAATATCACCCTGACGTCAGCATCATATCGCAATACAATCTGCATGATATTCGCCTTCATCGGCACAACCGGATCCATCGGAGGAACATCCTCCTGCTGAGCTTATACCAAAAGTCTGGCCGATGAACATCCTGATGACATCATCATCATATCCTGCTGACGTCATCATCATGTTTGCCTACTGCGCGCCTCCTCATATCCGGATGACGTCATCATCATGTTTGCAAATGTCAGGAGATCTCCTCAAGATGATCAGTGTTAGAAATATGACCCCCTCGGGACCTCGATGACGTCATCATCATATTAACATCAGGATGATATTCGAAAGACAACCGGATATTTGGAAATATCATCCTGATGTGCAAATATCAGGTTGCACTGTAGCTCCTCTGTAAGATCGGGGTGATAGATGAATATGATGATGCTCGAAAAGATCACCCCCACTAGATAGCGCACGAAGCCGACAGGCGGATATCTCCTTGATATCAGCATCATCATGATGCTGGAACAAACACACTCGAGTGATATGAAAATATCACCCCCTCCTTCGAAAATATCATGATGCAGATAGGCAGAAAGAAAGATATCACCCTGATATAAGGATGACGTCAGCATCATCAGGATGACAAAACAATCGAACAAGAAGTGATACAACATCATCAGGATGATATTGACTAAGATCATCCTGACGTTCAAAATATGATGACCCCAGTGAATATCGGGTCACACTTAGAACTCTTCAACAACATCATCAGGATGATCATAACCAAGATCACCCGATGATAAAAATATCACCCCGGCGAGATATCATGATGCAGATAATACGATGACCCCCGCAAGCAACACGGTGATAACTGGAAATATGATGATGATGACGACCCTTAGGAAAAAACAAGTCAGGTCGAACAACTCAGAGAATAACCCCTTCAGAATATCGGGGCAACATCATCATCATGTTTGGGCAAGGTGATAAATGGGAGATCACCGGATACTTTGAAAAATCACCCTCGCAAGCAGATCAGGGCGCACTGTAGCTCATCAGCAGGATCAGGATAAAAACCAAACATCACCCGATAACTGAATATTATGATGACGATGAAAAACCAGTCGACGAAGAACATGATGATGCAGACCATCATCGAAGACAAGATGATGATGATGATGACCTCCTCCTTAGGAAAATATGATGCTGCAGCTGAAAAATGCTAAGGCGGTCCAACACTTAGAAAAATTGGGCAAGAAGATAAAGGGTTCAAATGAAGAAACCCCCTGATCATGAAAAATCAGCCCCAGGTCAAAATGAGTGCTAACAGGTCCATTAGGGTTTACCCCGAACTATGTTGCCTCTGCGTCGTCACGTAGGCAAGGCCATTTAGTAATGAGCCCCTGAGGCACTAGGTCAGTCCCTTAGGGTCCGTCTCCCCAATAAGGATTGTGGAATTCTCTCACCAAACAAGCAAGCACAAGTAGAACCCGCTCTTTAAAGCAAAAATTTTGAGACAAGGCACTTAACCTATCTAGAGAAAAGCAAGCAAATACCCAAGGTCTTCTAAATTATGGCAAGAAGCAAATACCGAGTCTTGATTTATGCTATCATGCCTTGCTATGCTACTCGAGGATGCCAAAAGCTAGAGATGCTATGATGGGGGCATGATTATTTTTCTTTGTTTGTTGTTTGTGGATTAAACTTTAGTAATGTGAAAACTTGTCTAACGACATGATCAACAAAAGATCATCGAGGACATCCAAGGTCTAACCTGAAAGGGGGCAATCCTTGTTTGTTGATACGCAAGAAATACTCAAGTCATCTTGGTTCAATTATACCTAGATGCTTGTATTAACTTGCTAAATCAAATTCCATGTAAGCAATGCTCAGGTCATCTCGGTTCAATTATACCTAGATGCTTGTATTAACTTACAACATTTCAGAAAAAGTACCCAAAAAAATTGCCCAATGATGAAATAAAGCACTTCAAAATACTTGCATCGTCAAGATGTCAAAAATCAAATCCATCCATTATACATATGTTTACACATCCATACATCCATATCCCATGCAATAAAAGATCCAAACAATGCAAAGTAACAATACAAAGTGAAGCTTGTCAGTCTTTCTATCAAATCAGTCTTTTAATCAATCTTCTATCTATCATCCTGTCATTTCTGTGTTGATAGAGTACATTTGGACATCACAAAAATAGAGCATATAGTTGCATATCATATCATATGAGATAGTCATTTACATGATTAAATCAGTTACATACATAATAGAGTGTATTAAGTCATCCATATACAGTTTGTTGCAATCATCATATAGTGTCGAAACAAAAAAATAAAAAACATAGATAAAGTGCATCACATAAGTTGCATAATCATATAGATACCATTTGTATTCACACACATTAGAAACATATCAAGTTAAGAATCTAAGTCTGCATTAGGTCATATAGCATCACATAGCATCATATCAAAAATCTGCATCAGATAACATCTCATAACATCAAGTAGAACATCTAAAGTTTGCATTAAGCCACATACATCACATCATGCAATAGAAATGCATCATAAACTCATACATATAGAGAGAATCAAAATAGTTGCATCGTCATGTAAATATCATAAAATATGTCCAAATGTATAATATCTGAGTATCTGTCTCTGAATCGGTGTCATATACAATAAGTACATCCCAACAGATGGTGATACATGTCTCAAAATACAAAAATGGTACAAGTCTATCTGGCTATCTGAGCCATCAAAGAGGTGCATAGGATCCAAACTCTACAAATCTCTACCCTTGCTACTGAGGACCACTACTACCGGTAGTGTCTCCTTCTCCTCCTCTGCCAGCCTCAGACTACTGTGGGCCCATAACAGAGGCTCCTGACCTTGACGGACTTGCTCTCCTACAGCTCGAAGTCCTCTGACTAACTGGCACTGCACCATGGTATAATCCGCGATAATACTATGTCTGGGCCTGTGCTCTGGCAAGCTCACCCTGTCCCTGTGCTAGCTGCCCTCGCACCTGTGCCAACTCTATCTGTGCCTACTGCACCTGCCTAACTAGGAAACTACTCGTCGCATCTATCCCCAGGGCTGCCACTGCAGTATCCCTCTCCACCCGGATAACTTGTATTTGAGCATCTGCCATGTCCCTCTCTCTAGTCAGACCCGCAATGTACTCTACATCTGTCTCTCGTTGAGCCTCAACCCTCCTGAGCTGGGCCTGCAGCTGTCTAACCTGCCCTCTCAATGTAGCTATGGTCCTCTCATGGACATCTGCCTATGCTAGACCCTGGGGCACCTGCTGTTGTGGCACCTATTGCTATGGTACTTGCTGCTGTGCCACCAACTAAGGTGGTGGCATCTATCCTCGCTGTACCTGCGGTACCTCCTGTGGTACGTGCTATGTGATCTCTGGTCCCTCCCTGACCCTCCGCCTCTATTTGGGTCAGCCTCCATCATCACCACCTCCTCCCCCTCCTCCGTCATCTCCTCCATCTCTGCCACCTCTCTATCCTCCTCTCCCTCTCCCTCTCCCCCTCCTCCTCCTCCGGCCAACCTGGCCCTCATCGTCTGAGTCTTCCTCATCTATACGAGGCACCAACACCCTGGGTCCTAAGTATCTCGGGAAGGGGTGTTCAGCATACTAGTCCTTGTAATCATGTGTCATCCCTACATCTGCTATCTCCCTCCTCATGTCCCAAGCGACATAAGGTGTCTGCCAAAACTCTACTAGGGCCTCCCCATAAGATGCCATCGGGCCCCATCTGACCCTCTCTGCATGTGTCCGTGCAAACTGAGCCTGCCCCTATGGCATGCCCTGCCTCCTGCCGAACTGTCTCTATACTCTGCCAATGATCTATCTCTCTAGTATGTGGCGGGTCTGCCCTATCAGCCATCTCATCTGAAAGTAGTAAGGTAACTCATCTGCCTCGTCGTCCCATGGCTCGCAGTCTAGATATGGTCCCCAGATGACCACATCTACCCCATTCAAGGCATGTCTCTAGTACTCTAGCTTCCCCAGCCTATGCTGGGAAATCACTCCTGCATAGCCATAGCTATATGGCTCTCCCCTCTATCTCGCAAAAACACATATTGGCCTCGTGATCGCTATGTGCTCCCATAGCCAAAACTGTAGTAGTGATACACCTACAGATAGGCTCGTGCTCCTGTGGTATACCACCTGATGCATATCATGGTATAAATGGGAAAGCATGCAGGCACCCCAAGCATATCGGGTGCCCTCTGTCACCATCCTCTCCATGATCCTACCCCATCCAATGGGGAACCCATGTGATCTCCTGTCGGGGCATACAATGCCTCTGATCAATCCTGCTACAATCCCTGGGAAGTAGTTGTAGTAATCATAAATATCTTGCCAAGGGATGACCTGTCCAACCAGCTCCGGGTCATCAAACACTCGCTTGCACTCAGCGAGTCCCGCACCCCTCTGTGGATCATACTCCACCAGCTCGCCATCAATCGGCAAGTGCAAAATTTGATAGACGTCCTCCAGTGTCATGGCCATCTCTCCAGTCAGGAAGTGGAATGTCCCATCCTCACTATGGAATCTCTCCACAGAAGCAGTCAGCAAGCCACAGTTCGCCCGCACCTCGAGCATGAAGCAAATGTAATCGAGTCCCATAGCACCAAGCACCTCTCTATCTATCTCAGTCAGCATATATCTCTGTAACAAGGGCATAGGGAACTACTCCCTAGATTGCAGCGTATCCTGTATCTCCTCCTGCAAGCACGCAAAGCAAGGCGTCAACCTAAAGTTGCAAGTACCATACTCAACATATCTATAGAAACATGTCAACTAACTTAGCATTTCAAATTGATCAAAACAACAACTACATCTCTTGACTAGATTCTTGCAATCTTAGAGATAGCTTATTGATTGACGTGTCAAACAGGACACTAATCGAGTCAATTTTGCTAAGTAATCTACCTTTCTATGACATATGCGCCACAACATGTGGTAAATGCGTCATTTTTTCACAAAAGTGTCGTTTCTTGTCCTATGCGCCACTTCTAGCAAATGCGTTGTAACAATCAATGTATGCGCAGTTCTGATATATGCACCGCAACATACCGTATATGCGCAGTTTGATTATGCATACGTCATAGTTTTCTATGTATGCACCGATTTCATATATACGCCGTTTCATTCCACATATGCGCTGCAGAACAATGCATGCACCATTTCATGCTACATATGCACCGCTCTGCATTTCTGTGCTTCTATTTACCTATTTTTCTCCTACCATTTATTGCTACCTAAATCGACCCTAGGAGAAATTTTTTGAGATACATACTGGGGGTCCTACCTCTGCTAGCTAGTCGAATCGACTAATGCACTCGAATCGATGCTCCTCGCGTGGAATGTCTGCCTCTCTGGCTGCCATGCTGCTCTAAGCTCTTTGAAGCAAATCAAGCTAAGACAAGTGTGCAAATGAATTGTCTTGTGGACCCAGCTCCTATTTATAGCATGCAAACCCTAATTTGGCTATGTGGTGACTACGACTACTTCCCGCATCTGTTTCTTCCAGTTTTCTTTCCTGTTTCTCTGAAACACGTCCTATTTCCTTCAAACCCAACCTTGTTTTCCCTTCGTCTTCATGAGATTGTCCATCTCTCGTCCTTCTGCCTTCTTCTCATCCAATCTCCCGAGGGGGCATCCTATCGTCATAACCTGTACCAGGGGCAAACTGGGGCATGTATCATTATTCAACAATCGATTTCTTTGAAGCAACATGATAAAACACATTGCATCAAAGAGGGGCAAAATATATACACCGAAAAATGACATGATTTGCATTCCTCTAAGTTAATTAAATATCAAAATATTTAATTATCTCTTCTAAAGCCAACAATTAAATAAAATCCTTTATTTAATTCAATTCTTCCAAACAATTAAATAATTCCCCAATTATTTAATTAAATCAAATTCATTCTTCCAAATTTGAATAAATCAAATCAAATTTATTTAAATTCTCTCACTCTCCAAAAATAAAATAAATCAAGTATTTTATTTATTCTTCCAAATCATGCATAACAATTAAATAAATTTATTTATTTAATTTGCTTTCTTATCTTCAAAATTCTTCAAATATCTTCTAAATCTTCTAAAAATAAGCCTTCTTCTCCATGTACACAAAATTAAATAATTTATTATTTAATTTCTCTCAAATCATGCAAAAGCAAATCTTAAGTTGAGTTATCTATTCAATCAACCTTGTTTTTATCAATATCTCTTAAATTAGAAAAAAGCTTTCTAATTTATGAAAAACATGTCTTATCTTTAGAAAAGAAAGTAATTAACTCAAATAAAAAAGTTTTTGTGTGACACTTGTCTTCTTCTTATTCGTTGCACGTTCCTCATCTATTCTCAACTGTTGGTCTTCTCATTCTTTCTATATCGTTGATCTTATTTCTCCCAAGTCTATAAAAGCAACTTCATTCTTCCATTCTAGGGATCCAAGCTTTAAGTATTGTTACGTTGCAGGAATTACAGCGCGACTTTGGCACCAATGTGATCACACTTTTTACCACGCACTATGCACTACTACTTTGGTTTTGGAGCTCCTCTTCATCATGACATTCTTGACAAAGCAAAGAAGTACACTCACTGAGTGCCCTTTTCATACACACAAGGACGATTCTGATAGGCAACCAATGGAAGTTTCGATCTAAGGAAGGTTTGCTTTGTTATTTGATTCATTATTGATTGATTTCCTTAGTTCACTATTCTATTGAGTTTTGGGTATTTGATATTGTTTATCATTGCATATTCATTGTTGAATCCAAATTTCCCTTAACAATAATGATAGTGAAAGTCGTGAGGAAAGAATGATACCCCCCTTGACAAATCTGCTAATAGAAAGTACCATCACAGACTTTGTTCATGCTTATAATGACCTCCACAACACCTCTATCTTAACCATCAATACCATCAAACTAGACCAACCCAATGATCCCTTACCATTGTTGCACCCCGAACTCATAGATTGGGACTTACAAGAAACTACCCCTGAGCTCGATACCTTTCAGAATGATGAAGCCATCATAGACTATCTTGAGCTTAGAGATCATATACCCGTAGGGGACCACAGAGCTGGCTATGCCATAGAACTCAACGACAAGGCCTATTTTGGAGAGAGTGCCAAGTCTTTCAGTCTCAAAAATGTCAAAATGAAAGAAAGATCTAATGGTGAAAACTGCTCTGCAGCAGTGTTAGGTCATGAAAAAAGTAAAAATATAGAGGTATCCAATGGTGAAAACCTCTTTGAGGCACCAAAGGATGGAAGGCTTGACCCTCTACCCAATCTTACACATCAGGAGAGATCTTCAATCTTGATAGAACCAACAAAGCCGATCAATGTCAGCATAGGTGATAATCCCAGAATGATTCATATGGTACAGTCTTTAACAACACAAGAAAAGCCAGCATTCACTGACTTCTTCAAGAGAAAACAAATCAACTTTGCCTAGATATATGCAGACATGCCAGGGGTAGATCTAAATCTCATAATGCATCACTTATCTTTAGCTCCAGGAGCTAATCCATTAAAGCACAAACTCAAAAAGATGCATCCACATGTGGCCCTCATGGTGAAAGAAGAGCTAAAGAAACTGTTAGATGTCGAATTCATCAAACCAATAGACTATCCTGAATGGATTTCAAACATAGTACCAGTTGCTAAACTAGATGGCAGAGTCCAAATATGTAATGACTTCAGGGACCTAAACAAAGCTTGTCTGAAAGATGATTTCCCCCTTCCAAACATTGACATTATTGTAGATCTCATGGGTGGGCACACCATGCTATCACTAATGGATGGTTTTTATGGATACAACCAGATAAAAATTGCACCTAAAGACCAACACAAGACTGCATTCACATGTCCTTGGGGCACCTATTGTTGGTGTGTCATGCCATTTGGTTTGAAAAATGCCAGCGCAACATATCAGAGAACTATGAGCACAATCTTCCATGACATGATGCACACTATAATGGAAGATTATGTTGATGACATTCTGGCAAAATCACTCACAAGAGGACACCTGGAAGTACTAGACAAAATATTGAAAAGATTGGAACAGTTTAATGTGTGTCTCAATCCGAAGAAGTGCGTGTTTGGAGTTACCTTAGGTAAGCTACTTGGATACATAGTGTCTGCCAATGGAATCGAAGTTGACCCAGCTAAAGTGAAAGCCATCATGGAAATGCCGCCTCCTAAGAATCTCACTCAGCTAAGGTCCCTACAAGGAAAACTACAATCTATCAGAAGGTTCATTTCTTAATTGGCAGACAAGTGCCACCCATTTTCCCACCTTCTACATAAGAATGTCCCTTTCAAATGGAATGATTCATGTGAGCAGGCATTTTAGCAGTTAAAAGAATACCTAATGAAACCACCTATATTGATGCCACCGATTCAAGGTAAACCTTTCCTACTATATATCTCAGTGACACCAACAGCTCTAGGAGCTCTCCTCGCACAACAAAATTATGAAGGGAAAGAACAAGTGATCTACTATATCAGCCGAACACTTGTTGGGTATGAACTACAATACATGCCAATTGAAAGAGCATGTCTCGCTGTGGTCTTCGCCTCACAAAAGTGTAGACATTACATGTTGTCACATTTGGTCAAACTAGTAGCAAAATTGATCCACTTAAGTACTTACTCAACAAAGCAGCCCTAATAGGTAGATTGTCCAAATGGGTCATGCTTCTCAGTGAATTTGACATCAAATATATAGACAGGAAATCAATAAAAGGCCAAGTACTTGTAGATCAACTGGCAGATGTACCTCTAACAGATGATAGCCCTTTAAACTTTGAATTTTGAGATGAATCTATCCTTCACATAACCACAACAACCTAGAAAATGTATTTCGATGGCTCATTTACTCAGCATGGATCTAGAGAAGGTATCTTGTTGATCACCCCTAGTGGTGACACCATCCCTAAAGCTTACAGATTACTCTTTCCCTGCACTAACAATGTGGTACAGTATGAGGCCCTAGTCATTGGCATCAAGCTAGCAGTTGAATGGAATATCCAAGAACTTCAGGTGTATGGTGATTCATAGCTGGTCATAAATCAAGTAAATGATGACTACTAGATAAAAGATGAGAAATTAATCACTTACAAATGGATGGTAGATGACTTCAAAGAATACTTTGTCAAGATCTCTTTTGAGCAGATACCAAGGATTGAGAACAAGGCTGTAGATGCCATGGCAATGATTGCATCTCTCCTCGATATTCCAAATAATCAATCACGTTACAAGTTCTTGGTAGAGCCAGTGTTCTATCCTGCATATGACACCCCTGAATCCCATATCATTTGCCACATTGTTGGAGTTGATTCCCCCCTCTATGGAAAAATATTTGCCTATCTTAAAGAGAATACCCTCCCACCTGATCTCTCCAGTAACCAAAAATGAACCTTCATCTGTCAGGCATCCCGGTATGCCATTGTCGCCAATACCCTATATTACAGAGGTCTCGATGGTACTCTCCTTAGATGTCTCAATAGTGAGGAATATCAAACCACCCTGAACGAAGTGCACGACTGTATATGCGGGACCCACTCTAGTGGCCCTACCCTAGCTAAGAAACTCATACACATGGGATACTACTGGCCAACCATGGAACAAGATTCCTATCATTTTGTAAAGAAGTGTAAAAAGTGCCAAATCCATGGGAACCTGATACATGCACCAACACAGGAGCTACAGCCATTAACGACTCCTTGGCCTTTTTGTCAGTGGGGACTCGACTTAGTGGGCAAGATTCACCCTCCTTCATCTAGTAGCCATAAAGTCATAATCACCGCCACTAAGTACTTTATAAAGTGGATTGAAGTCGTGCCATTAGCCAATATCACAGGCAAGCAGATTGCCTCCTTTATCTTGAACTACATCATTTGTCTCTATGGTATCCCTTTGTCCATTGTCACGGATAATGGATGACCTTTCAAAAATCAAGATGTCAGGGAACTATGCGATAAATTCCATATCCAGCATTGGTTTTCTACTCCCTATTACCCCCAAGGTAATGGCCAGGTGGAGGCATCAAACAAAACTATTTTGAAAATCCTAAAGAAGACTGTCAATGATGCCAACTGTGATTGGCATATCTAATTAAATCTACATTGTGGGCCTATCGTACAAGCATCCGCACACCCACAGGTGCAACCCCATACTCCTTGGTCTACAGATTTGAAGCTATCTTGCCTATTGAAGTCAAGATCCCATCCTTGCGAGTTTCGTTAAAAGGCCTCATATTTGATGAAGAGTACAGAGTGCCCAGACTTCAAGAGTTAGAGTTGCTTGAAGAGAGAAGGCAACAGGCCTTTAATCACCTAAAAGCTACAACCATAGGGTAAAGCCTCGAGTATTCCAAGTTGGTGATCTAGTCCTTAGAGAAAATCCCAGAAATCAGCAAGATCGAGAAAAGAAAGGCAAGTTTGAACCCAACTAGTTGGGTCCCTATGTTATCATTGCAGCTTATGGGTCAGGAGCATATCAATTGGCTACATCTGAAGGTGAACTATTTGATGATCCTATCAACATCATGCATCTTCGCAAGTTCTATACCTAAAAACCCCAATGCAAGGGAGTCCTTAAAAATTCAAAAATTTTTTTGGAAAAGTGATCAAAAATAAAAAAATAAAAAAAATGGAAAAATAACAAAAAAAATTGTCCTTTGGTGAAAATCTGGCAAACAAGCACCTGGGATATGTACCATGATGAAAACCTGGCAAACATATGTCATGTGTACTTTTAGCTTTTGTGCAAATAAAAGCAAGTGGTGAAAACCTGGTAAACAGGCGCTATCTGTGACAAACCACTTCCTCCATCTGTTGTGACCTCATGTCTCTTATGTCCTTCATATCATTCATCCTGAACCGGTCCTTTGAACCATTGTCGAACTACGTCACCTCTGAGCTATCATGTAGGCAAGGCCATTATCAATGCACCCCCGAGGCTTCGCTCCACTCCGTTTCTTTCCTCTCCATTCCTTTGGGTGTCATCTATCCTACTGCCCATACCATTTCTGCCCCTTTGCCATTGCCTAGTTCTTAGGTCCATCAGGTTCACCCTGAACTACATTGCCTCTGCGTTGTCACATAGAAAAGGCCATTTAGCAATGAGCCCTTAAGGCACTAGGTCAATCCCTTAGGGTCCGTCTCTCCATGTTTGTTTGTCATATCACCCATAATAAGTTGATCCTTTGTCTAAACTGGGGGTAACTCCTCGACCTGGTTGTGGATTTAGATTCTTGAATGCCATTTTCTCTAAGAGGATACCAATAAGGATTATGATACCTTTCACTAGAGAAGCGCATGCAGCAAAGCAAGCTTCCCAAAACAACAAAAATCTTGGCATAAAACATCAACCTATCCAACGCAAATGTGTACTGAAACACTCAAATTAACTCTATATCAATTATGGAAAAAAGACACATCTAATGCAAGAATGTTTTGGGAACATGTTAACTTACAAGAGCCTTGAGTTTTGTCATTATGTCTTCCTATGCTACTCAAGGATGCCAAAAGCTAGAGATGCTATGATGGGGGCATAATCTTTTTCTTTGTCTGCTGTTTGTGGATCAAACTTTAGTAATGTGATGACTTTTGTCTAATGACATGATCAACAAAAGATCATCGAGGACTTCAGAGGTCTGAACATGAAAAAGGGCAATCCTTGTCTATTGAAATGCAAGTAGTACTCAGGTCACCTAGATTCAAGTTTGACTAGATGCTTGTATCAACTTGCTATATCAAAATCCATGTAAGGAATACTCATGTTATCTTGGTTTAATTATACCTAGATGCTTGTATTTTCTTACAACATTTCAAAAAGAGAAAAGAAATAAAAAGTGCCCAATGATGAAAGCAAAGTACTTGAGTTCTAATGATGGCAAAGTATCCACATCCATCCCATATCCAAAAATCCATATCAACCATGCAATAAGAAAATCCTGCAGAGTGTCAAATGAAAGCCTGTATTTCTTTCATTTCTTTTCTTTTGCCTATCTATATAATCTCTGTGTCGATTGAGTACATTTGGGCATATCAAAAACATAGCATAGATAACATATCATATCACATGAGATAGTCATTCACGTGATTAAATCATTTGCATACATAATAAGTGCATTAGGTCATCCACATACATTTGAATCCGCATAACATATCAAAAATAAAAAAATATAGACTAATACATATAGAGCCACATAATCATATCAATACCATTTACATTTGCATTAGCACATCAAATCATCCTAATCCATCTAGTATGCATCACATATACAAAGCATCACAAGATAAATTGCATCCATAAATATATAAACATAGAACATGTGGATGTAGAACATCAATAACTACGTCATCATATAAACATAACAACATGTCCAAATGTACAATATATCAAAATATATGTCCATCTCTCATAGTCATGTCATGAAATGTATAAAAATTACAAAAAGACAGGATACATGTCTCGGGGTAAAATAATACATAACAGGCTATCTAAGCCATCAACAATGTGTACATCAAGCCAAAAATTGATACAAATGTCAAACACTAGCTAACCCTGCTGCCGTGGAGCACTGCCCTCTCCTCTGTCACCTCCTGACTACTGGGGGCCTCTCATTGATGCTACAGAATGGGATCCACCTGCCCTCTATGATGCCATAGACCGACTCTTGTAACTAGGGGCACGCTGGTTTGCTGACACTACCCCATGATATAATCCTCTGTAGTACTGAGTTTGAGCTTGCGCTCTGGCAAGCTCAACCTGTACCTGGGCTAGCTATGTTTGTGCCTGTTGCACCTATGCAACCAAAAAGCTTGAAGTACTATCTATACCCAAGGCTCCCACTGTTGCATCTCTATCCATTCTGATCACCCACACACTCGCCAAGGCTGAGTCTTGCTCTCTAGAGATCTCTGATATCCGTCTTGCGTTCTTAGGTGGGCCCTCAACTGCCTAACCTAACCCTATAATGAAATAATGGCCTGCTGCTATAAGTTAGGCTACGGAGCCTGCCCTACCTATCCCTGTCCCTGTCTCTGTCCTTGCACCTGCTACTGTGCCACCTATTGTGGTGGCGACATCTGTCTCTGCTGTTCCACCTGCCATACTGGCACCTGCACCTGCCCTGCAACCTACATCTGCGCAACCTCCTGCTGATCTGAAGGTCCCTCCTTAGACCTCCTCTTCTGTCTTAGTCTATCTCCTCCTCCTCCATCTCCACCATCATCTCCCTGACCTCCTCTCCCCCCTCCATCTCCTCCTCCTCCTGCCAGCTCCACCCTTGTCATCTAAATCCTCATCGTCTATATGAGGAGCCAACTCTCTAGGTCCTGAATATCTGGGAAATGGATGACCAACAAACCACTCCTCATAATCTGGCATCATGCCCGCATCCACTATGTCCCTCCTCATAGGCCAAGCTGTATAGGGGATCTGTCAAAATTTTGCCAAGGCCTCCTCATACGATGCCACGGTACCCCACCTAAATCTCTCTGCATGGGTCCTTGCAAATTGCACCTGCCCTTGTGGCCTACCCTACACTCTTCCAAACTGCCTCTATACTCTGCTAACAATCTGACACTCTAATATATACCATGTCCTACCGATGAGCCGCCGAGTCTGGAGACAGTACGGCAACTTGTTAGCCTCATCCTCCCATACCTCGTAGTCTAGGTATGGGCACCAGATAACTAGATCCACATTATCTAACGCGTGTCTCCAATACTCAAGCTTCCCCAGCTTGTACTGGGAATCACGCCTACATATCCATAGCTATAGGGATCACTTCTCTACCTATGAAAAAGACATATCGGCCACGTGATAGCTATGTGCTCCCATAACCAAAACTACAAAAGAGACACACCTGCTAACAAGCTGGCCCCTCTGTGATACACAACTTGGTGCATATCCCTATACAATTGTGCTAGCATGCACACACCCCATGCATACTGAGTCCCATTGGTAATCATACTCTCTAGCACTCTCCCCCAACCAGTCAGGAACCCGTGTGACCTCCTATTAGGGCATACTACGCCACCAATCAGTCCTACCTCTATCCTTAGGAAGTAGTCATAGTAGTCATGAATGTCTTGCCATGAAATCACCTGCTCAACCAGATCTGGGTCATCAAAAACATGTTTGCACTCAGCCAGTCCCGCATCACGCTGTGAATCATACTCTACCAACTCTCCCTGAATAGGGAGGTGTAGAATCCTATACACGTCCTCTAGAGTGAATGACATCTCCCTAGTCGGTAGATGGAATGTCCCATCCTAGCTATGGAATCGCTCCATCGTTGCAATCAGCAACCTGCGGTTTGTGCAAACCTCAGGCATGAAACGAATGTAATGAAGACCCATAGCACCAAGAGCCTCACGGTCCATCTCTGTCAACATATACCACTACAACAACGGCAAGGGGAACTGCTCTCATGACATCAGGGTATCATGGATATCCTCCTGCAACCAAGCAAAGCATAGCATCAAAGAAATCCATATCCAAGAAAACCTACTTGAAGCAATCAAATTATCCTATCATTGACTTAACATATCAAATTAATCAAAACAACATATCATCTCTTGACTAGATTCTCGACAATCTCAGAGATCACTTATCAATTGACGCATCGATCAAGGTGCCAATTGGGTTAATTTCATTAAGTCAACTGATTATCCTAGTGCAAGTGCACTGAACCAGGTGACAAATGCATCGATTCATATCATATGTGCTACTTCACCATGAATGTGTCAATCCTTGAAGTGTATGCACCATTCTAGCACATGCGCTACTTCTGGTGTCACATGCACAGTTCCATAGTGGATGTGCCAATTCCTAGCCTATATGCGCACATCTATCATATGCGCTATAAGATCTCTCAAATGCACGATTTCACAGCATATGCGCTATTTCGGGATGCATATGCACCAAACTGTAGTTCGGCGCATCTATCCTAGCTTTTTTACTAAGCATTTATTGACCTAATAAATGACTTTTAGCGAGATTTGATGAACTACATACCAATGGTCCTACCTCGAGTGGCTGATCAAATCGTTGAACTCGCTCAAAACGGTGCTCCTTGCGTGGAATATCCATATCTTTGATGACTGCTCTAGCTCCTCTACTTTCCTAAGCTCTCAAAGACCAATCAACTAAGGACAAGTGTGCAAATGAATGGAACTTGTGGACCCAGCTCCTATATATAGCAAGGAAACCCTAGCTGACTGTGTGACAACTATGACTACTTCCCATATCTGTTCCTCCAAACCATGTCCTTTTTTTCTCCATCCTAACCCACTTTTCACCTTCTTCTTCATTAGATTGTCCATCTCACGCTTTCTGTCATCTTCCCATCCAATCTCCTGAGGGGGCATCCTGTCATTAAACTTGTACCAGGGGCAAACTGGGGCATGTATCATTGTTGAAAATTCTTATTCTTTGAAACAATGTGATAAAACACATTGCATCAAAGAGGGGCAAAATGTATACACCTAAAAATGACATGACTCTACCTAAATAAATATTTTAAATATTTATTTCATCTTTATATTCCTTTATCAATAAATAAATAAATCAATTTATTTATTTGATTCATTTTCTCCTATTAATTGAATAAATTACATTATTTAATTAATTTCATCAATAGCAACTTTATTCTTGTAAATAATTAAATAATTTTAATTATTTAATTAAATCATTCATTCTTCCAAATTTAAATAAAATGCAAATTTATTTAAATTAAATCTTAATCTCCAAAAAAAATATAATTAAATATTTTATTTATTCTTCCAAATCATGTGCAAGTAATTAAATAAATTTATTTATTTAATTACGCTTTCTTATCTTCTAAAAAATCTTCGAAATCTTCTAAAAATAAATTCTTCTTGTCATGCAAAAGCTAAAGCTGAGTTAATTGATTTAAAGCTATCAACAAAACTCTTAAATTAGAAAAATATATTCTAATTTAAGAAATAAAAAATCATCCTCATCAAGAAAGCAGTTAACTCAACAAAGCATCTTTTTGAATGACACATGTCCTTCTTCTATTTGCGCACATTCTCTCGAACATCCTCTACCATTGATCTTCTTATTTCTTCTACACCATTGATCTTCTCTCACACAATCCTATAAATACCCCTATATCCTTCCATTTCATATAATCAAGCTTTCAAGTAAACTTATGCTGCAGAATCCATAGCGTGCCATTGGCACCCCCACTATCACATCCTTCATTATCCATTTCATGTTGTGTTGAAGCTCACCTTCAACACTACAAGTATCCAAGCCATTTCTCTTTTGCCATCTTGAGGAATTAAAGCAAGGAAGCAAGCTTCCTGAGGGTTGCATTCATCACTGAAGATCAAATGGGAATAGGCGAATAATGGAAATCGTGAGGTAAAAAGGTTGTGAGTATCACTTTCTTATTTTAATCTTTTTACTTGTACATTCCATTGATGTTTTTTGCGTTTTTATAATCAATTTTATTATCCCATTTTACCCATTACAGGAATCACTGCTATCATCTGAGAGAATAAAAATGCTTCCTCTTTGCTGGAGCTTGATTCCTATGCTTTCCATCATGGGCATTAGTTCGACCAGTTGCCTCCAACAGTGAATTCTCTAAACCTACCATAGTCCTTGCTTGATTTACAACTACTGCAAATACAACCTTCCAAGGGCATCTAGAAGTGTGCGTGTCCAAGTAGAATCATTTATCCTTAGTTAAAAGAAGAATTTCCATGATACATGTTAAAGATCCCGTAGTTCACGACGCAAATCAATACACTGTAGTGCCAAATGCAAAGTGATGTAGAAGCCCCAAAAATTTTGTCTTGTCCTCCATGCGATTTGACTTAATCATCCAAAAAGATGTTGAAACCCTTCATTGTAGTTGATTAGTATTGCTTTGCAATATGCCGCATTATCCCCTTTTATTCCAGTTTTTCTTTTGAGAGATGTGTCGCATCAGATTTCATCAAACACCCTCATGCCATCTTCTGGCACCCACTTTCTGGTTGGGGGATTTGGATTTTCAACATTGCTCCCCCTGAGCCAAAGCACTCAATTTACTTCCGAGAGGAAGTATCTGCACCAAATACTAGTGCAAATTGATCCCTGACTTCAATTACTTCTTTCTTGATCCATACCTTGTTCATTTCTTTCTTGGTTTCAACTGGATTAATTTTCTCTTTTCCCTTGTCATTTCTCTGCTCTATTTTCCTTTCTTCAGAATAACGATTTCTCTTCACATTCCTACTTCTACAAAACCTTGCAATATGTCTAGATTTGTTGCAATTGAAACATACCACATTCTTTTGACCTTGGATCCTTCCATTGATTGAATTTGATCTGCATTGATTAGTCATGTGCCCAAATCTATTACATGCAAAGCACTTTCCATTGAATGATTGACTCATCTTGATATTTTGAAAATTTGTTCTTACTAAACTTCTGCATTCATTTGATCTGTGTCCCATTTTATAGAATGTATTGCACCTAATAGGATTCTTACTTACTTTACTTTTGCAAACAACCACTCTATGACCAATCCTATTGCAAGTGAAGCATTCACCTCTGAATGACTATTCATTCCTTCCATTGTTGAAACTTTTCTAGAACTGATTTCTACATTCATTTGCTCTATGACAAATTTTCTTGCAATTGAAACACTGAGCAGAGAATAATGGAGTCTTTTGATTTATTCTACTTCTACACTGAGTAGCCTTATGACCAAACTTATTTCATGAATTACAATAACCATTGAAAGATGGGTACATTTGAGCATTTGGTTATCTGACCTGAGGTCGTCTAGGTCTTCTTCCTTGATTTCTAAACTGGTATCCTTTGTTTTGCCTTGACTCGGTGCTTATTTTCTCAGAGTTTGAACTTTCTCCTTTCTCAAATCCTAAGCCATGTTTGTCATCAACATTCTTTTGACTAGCAATCATTTCATCAAGCTTGGCAGTACTTATCTTGAATTTTTCTTCAAAGCTTCTAGCCTTTTCGAGATCTATTTTTAAACTTATAATCTCTTTTTCAAGTTTTACATAGTCTTTCGTTCTATTCTTCACAATCAAATTTAGATCATCTTTTGCTCTTGTTCTTTCTGCAACTTCTACTTCCAAATCCTCTAGGGCTTCATTTGCTGATAGCAATTGGTCACTGACTTCTTTGTCTTTGTCTTTGAATTTCTTGACTTGCTCTTTCATCTTTAAGATGCATTCATCTACTTGTTGCAAGTTTTCTTTCAAATCCTTGACTTCTGCTTCAAAGTTTTCAAGATCCATAAGAGTTGCTTCTAGTTGATTGTACCTTTCATAATTTCCATACCTTCTTGCTGCCATGATCATACTATCCCAGATCTTCCTCAAGCTGTTAAAATTCTTTTGAGGAACCTTGCTTTGATACCAATTTTTGATTGTTAGGAACACTGAGAGGGGGGTGAATCATTGTTCTATAAATCTTTTCATGTATTTTCACTTTTAACCATTTCAAAAGAATAATCCAATAGAAGCGAAATATACAACTGAACATCATCCACAAAAGCATGACACATAACACCAGGATTTTACGTGAAAAATCCAAAGAGGGAAAAACCATGGAGAGGATTAGCTCTCATAAATATATTGCAATCTTTACAGAAATGATGTTCAGGCTTGGTCACTCCATAGGCCTAGAACATGCTAGCTTACAGCCATGAAGTACAACTAAGTTTAGCAGGCTCACTACCTCAACCCTAAACCTAGCAAGATTACAACAAGGGCTGTTAAACCCTGAGGGCTGTTAAACTCTACTGAAGGCTCACTACTAGCTTACTGCCTTGATGAAAAAAATTGCTTCCAAATAGATCACACATGATATCTGAATACTACTTAAGCATCTGCCACTATGCCAGGGTGCAGTCATTTAACAACTGTATTCTGAATCCCAAGTCTTCATCGCTGCTTCTCTTTTAACTCTGCTCTTCTATTTGCATGCTAGCATCACACACATCTTTTCTACACACAACTCAACCAAATTTCATCTCCTTTATATATCCGTATCATGATTTACTCCATAATCAGGTCATCATCCAAGAAGTAAAATGTGTACATAAAAAAGATGTACCTTGTCACTTAATCCAATGCACTATGGGTCACATGGACCCAAATCTTCTCCCAAGTGTTTTCATATAGGTTGGCTCTAATCTTTCAATTGCTTACATAAGTCCTCCAAACATTTACTCTTCTCTGCATAATGATTTATCTCACTAGTCGGCCTGTTTCTCAAGAACATGCTTGCCAACTTCATCTGCTGACTTACAACTTCTACTGCTGATAACAAAACACTTCCAAAATCATGTCAAGGAATCTTTACACATTCCCAATCTTATCCTTAGAAGCACAAGGCATGATATCATCTTGTGGAGAAATGTAGACCATCAGAATTTAGACCCTGTCTCTGTCAAACTCTGTCAAACAATATGCTGATACTTAGCAGCTTGTAGCTAACCTTCTGGTGAACTTCAGATCTCCTAACTCTAGAATAAGAAACTTCATATATGTGTTTAAAACACCTTACAACCACATAGAAAAATACTTATCTACAGTAGAATGTAGACCACTGCACTAGACCCTGTTCACTGTTCCTGCTATACCTTTGCTTACCCTGACTTAGGCATTTCTTCAAGGTGACTTCTGGAGATGATCAAGAATTAATCTCTAAGGTATAACACTATTGAACAACTGAGAACATCAGACCTGAACCGCATCTACAAGTCTTCAATTGTGGAGGCATACTAGCTTGCTTAGTGTCCTCTACTCTGCATGCTTTCCATACTTAGCCATTTTCTGTCAACCAGATCTAGAATCTCATATGTTCTTTCGGAGATATCTTTTCGTATCAAGGTGATAGGATCTCAGAGCCTTGTTTCCATCAATGACAACATATAGATCCATACTGGAGCATTGTCTCTTGCCAACAAGATCAGCTGTAACAGCCTCGAGCCACGACTATGAAAGGATTTACATATATCATGGCATGGCCTCACAGGCCTTGTGCCTCAAAATTAAATATATGATATGTCAAATAACATCACACTATCTCTGATAGAGATTAAACACAGTCCAGGTTCAATATATTGAAGGTAAATAGGATTTTGTCAACCGTATTCCTTGGACAATGCTTTTAATGGGAACGTCGTTCTAGTCCTAGTCTCCTTTGAGCTGCACACAACTTCAAATTTGCCAATGCTATATCTTTGTAGCTTTTGCCACCCTGCTCATAAAAACCCCAACACACACCAAATCCCCCGCCCCAAAAGTCTACTCCCCAAAACAAATGAATAACCAAAGCTTGGTAATCTGACCGAGTCTTGGCATGCCATTTTGGAAGGTAACTACCTTTCCACTCGATCTGTTCCACAAAAAGTGGCTTGATCTAGGTACTATATGAGAAAGGATGAGCTCAAAGCTCTCCATCATTTCTCAAGGCTGACCAAGAAAATTAATAGCATTTGATAGTAATTGAATCTTATGATAAGTAAAATAATAATATATTATTGCAATTCAACCTATAAAAAGGTTTTCATCCTTACTTAGGGATTATCACTATATAATGGAAAACACAAATTGAGTCACGACAAGATTGTTGATTATTGGGGTTGAGTAATACTTCCCCAAAATTGACTATCCCCATTAGTCGAATGACTAGGGAAATAATAATCATTGAGAATAAAAGGATAATTAGAGACCTCCTTATTTCTCAACACTATTGTCTCTTGACTAGGGATGATGTTCCAAGAACATCATTTGGTCATCACAACTTGTGATAATTCTAATGACATAACCACTTACAAAGAACATGGAAGCTAAAGAAAAGAGACAAGACACGTGGCAACTTACAAATGTATTAGGAAGGACATAGAAGTCGATACTCAGATGGCTAGTTAACCTTTTGCTTTCACAACATCTAACCCTTCCTCTAGGATGATACTCTCCTTCCTTCTTTGAAGGACATTCATTTTCCTATTCACACTCAGAACCACAAGATCATGACCAGTGTATCATTATCATGTCTCATAATATAAATCAATTAATTTACAAAACTAATTAACATCAGTAACTACTTCATAATCAAGAGTTAAATTAGATATTTCCACAATATCAAATCAATTAACTATGACTAATCCTCCTAATTATCATGCCAAGTTAAAGATTAAGTCTAATTGTAAGTTGGGGATGTAACATATATCCCCCCATAAGAATCATCGTCCCCAATTATTAATTGTCTTTAAGATAAACCAACATAATATAAAAATGTGTTCAAAAGCATAATATCAAATGTCTCAGAAAAGATGAGGAAATCTAGCATAGAAGTCATCATAATTTTCCTAGGTTATGTTTTCCACCGAATATTGGTCCCACTAGACCTTACACTGTGTTATTCCCTTGTTATGTAAGAGTAGCTTTCGCATTTCGAGCACCTTGATGGGCTCGATCACCACCACTCCTGGGTCTTTCACCTATAGAATATTCCAATCAAGTATAGGAATTTGATTATCAACAGAATTTAACTTTTTCAATTATGAAACATGAATCACATTATGCATCATGGCAAGTGCTAGTGGTAGAGAAATTATGTATGCCATTGGGTTGACTTCTTCTAGAACTTCAAGTGGGTACACATATCTTGGTGCCAGCTTGGACATTTTTCCAAATTTGATGGAGTTTTTCTAAGGTTTTACCCTTATGCAAACTTTATCTCCCACAGTGAAATGCCTTTCAATACTCTTTGCATCTGCATAACTCTTTTGTCTATCATTGGCTTCCACTAGCCTCCTTTTAATCAGATGGACTTGTTCTTCCATCTGAGACATCATTTCTGGACCAAGGCTAACCCTATCTTCTAGCTTATCCCAACTTATAGGGGTTCGGTACTTCCATCCATATAATGCCTCAAATGGTGCCATCTTAATAGCTAAGTGATAAGAGTTATTGTAGGTAAATTCCAGTAGAGGAAGATAATCCTCCCATTTGTATTGTTGATCCATGCAATACATCCTTAATAAGTCCTCCAACACTTGGTTCACCCTTTCAATTTGTCCATCCATTTTAGGATGATAAGTAGAGCTTATATTCAACTGTATACCAAGTGAAGAGAACAAGGTTTGCCAAACCCTCAATGTCATCCGTGCATCCCTATCTAAGATAATCTTCTCAGGAATACCATGTAGTCTAAAAATTTCTTGAACAATTTTTTGAGCAATGATAGGTGCTCCATTCGTCAAGTTTCCAGGTATAAAAAGGGATGCTTTGGTGAGTCTGTCCACCACAAGAAAGATATCATTGTGCCTGTTCCCTGACATAGGAAGCCCTTGCACAAAGTCCATGCTTATAATTTGCCATTTCCACTCAGGAATTTCATGAGAGTATAATAATCCTGCTAGGTGTTGGTGTTCCACATTCACCCTTTGGCATTCAATACATGTAGCTACAAAATTTGCAGCACCCTCTTCATTCCTTTCCAAAAATATAAAGGTTTCACATCAGCGAGTAACTTGGTTACTCCAGGATGCCCAGAATATGGTGTGAGTTAGGTACATACATCCTTCCTTTAAAGCTTAATAACCCATCTGGTTCAAGGTTGAATCCCTCATATTTCAGATTCTGTGGATCATTCTCAAGGGCCTGTTTTACCTGCTCGTAAAACTCATCTCCCTTAGATTTTTGTAACACCTGATTTCTAAAATCAGAATGTATAGAGATCATAGAGGAGATATGCCTTCTCCTACTAAAAGTATCTACCACTCAATTTTCTTTTCCCTGAATATACTTAATCTCAAAGTCATAATCTGAGATAAATTCTAACCATCTTCTTTGATGAGAACTAAGATGGGGTTGAGTGAATAGATATTTAAGTCCCTAGTGATCTATTTTCAACTCAAATGGTTTTCCAAGCAGGTAGTGTCTCCACATTTGAAGTGCATGAATGACTCTTGCCAATTCTAAATCATGTGGGGCATAGTTTTGTTCATAGTTTTTTGGTTTGCGCGATACATATGTAATGGCGTGTCCATCCTGGACTAGTACACCACCTAAGCCTTCCCCTGAGGCATCGGTAATGACTACAAATTGACCTTTCAGGTCAGGTACTTTCAATATCAGGGCTGAAGTCAATTTTTCCTTCAATAGGTCAAAGGCATCCTAGCACTTTTCTGACCATTCAAACTTCTTGCCCTTTCTTTGCAAGAAAGTTATAGGATGTGCAATTTTAGAGAAGTTTTTCACAAACTTCCTATAATAACCAGCAAGGCCCATGAAACATCAAACCTCATGAACATTTCTTGGTTTTGGCCATTCAGAAATAGCCTTAATCTTAGCTAGGTCCACAACTATTCCCTTAGCTAAAATTATATGACCCAAATACTGTACTTCTTTCTAGAAGAAAGTACACTTAGAGAGCTTGCCATATAACTTATGCTCTCTTAATCTCTGAAGAACAATTTTCAAATGCCACATATGATCTTCTTCATTCTTAGAATAGATCAAAATGTCATCTAGAAATACCAAGACAAACTTGTCTAGACAATCTCTGAACACACTATTCATAAGATTCATAAATGCCACTGGTGCATTTGCCAACCCAAATGGTAGGACTGTGAATTCATAATGTCCATATCTGGTTCTAAAGGCTATCTTATGGATGTCTTCATCCTTCAACCTCAATTGGTGATATCCAGATCGAAGATCAATCTTGGAAAATACTATTGCACCCCTCATCTGATCAAAAAGATCATGGATGTAAGGTAGAGGATATTTGTTCGTAATGGCTGCTTTGTTTAACATGTGGTAATCTATGCACAACCGCAAAGTGCCATCTTTCTTTTCACAAAAATGACAGGCGCTCCCCATGGCGACACACTGGGTCTAATCAACCCTTTATCTAGTAGCCCTTGCAATTGAGCCATTAACTCCATTAGTTCTATTGTGGTCATCCTATAGGGGGCTTTAGAAATGGGTTCTAACCCTAGAATAATATCAATGGCAAAATAAAAGGCTCTCTTAGGGGGTAACCCTGGTAGTTCATCCAGAAATACATTCTCAAAATATCTGAGGAAGGGATACTTGTCCATATCTGATCTTTCTTGACCTATGGACTCCTTTATCCCTGCTTCCTTAAGTTTTTAGGATTCATAAAACATCAAGTCATCTTGGAAGTAGGTTTCCTTTGTTTCATCTATCTTGTCCATCTTGACAACAAAAAGTTGGCATCCTTTTTTTATATGCCCTTTTTATTTGTAAGGTAGAAATTTGCCTTAGTTTAATTTCCCTAGGTTTCTGTTGTGTGGTTACACAATATGCCCCATTTTGCCTTGACAAAACAGGGACCCAACTTTTCTTGTTGCTTTGGCTTGTTGTTTTCTACTTTGGGCAGTTTGGTAAAATCAGTCATGCATGTAACTTTGTAAGAGGGTGGATTTGTCACCATGATGAGGTCAGTTTCCAAAGTCAGTAGTTCACATTATTAACCTCATGGTTGGAAAGTGCACAAAATTCCAAGCAGGTTTGCCTTTTGGATCACCCCAAAGTTGTCTAAGGAAAGAGAGTTATGTTTAGTCAAAGTTTGGTCAAACCTGATATCCTGAGAGAGGGGGGGTCATATTTCAAACATCAGTCATCTTAGACAAGATCACCCTGATATTGGATTATCACCCGATAATCACTCGGTCCAAGAAGTGTGGATGTCAATTTTAAGTAAAAGCTGATATCTCCTGTCAAATCCCTTCAGTTATTTCGTGGGGGGTCATATTTTTTAACATCAGTCATCTTACAAATATCACCCTCTTTGCAAATATCACCCTATGTCAATATGATGGTGATGTCATCCAGGTCCAATGAATGAAGGATACCATGCTAATGATGACATCATTGTTCCATTCTACCCCACGGAGGTATATATCTGATGTCCATCATATTCTTTAAAATGATGATGACGTCATTAAAACATAGCAATTAAACAATGTCACTGACACGGTGACGTCACCCCAACCTTTTTCTGTGGGGAATCATTTTATCTATGGGGTCATATTTTGAACAACCCTTGATCTTAGTTTCATGACCCGATATACACATGATCAACGTTGACTATTTCACCTGATCCTTTGCATTCAGTTTTGCCACTCAAAGGTGGGGGGTCATTTTATCCAAAGGGGGGTCATATTTTAAATATCACCTCGATCTTTCAAAGATCACCCCCCTGTTTCCTGACATTAAATGCACTTAAATGTGGTAGATGAATTCCCATCGATTACGGATGTAGATTGAACACTTGGCAGCATCCATGAATCCCCTGTAGATGATCAATGGATTTGATCAAGACAACGCAATTTTACCCTAATTTGTCGTATTGACCTACTTTAAAGGTGAAATTCGAAGGTTATTTTCATTTATCTTGCAAAAAATCAATAAATTACAGAGCTTGGAAGTCAAACCCTCATACAGCTACCTATCAACGGATTGGATCCTTCAGCGTAACAGAACGGGTGATCTTGAGCATCTACAACCCTTCTCCGTAATCAGTCATCTAATCCAGGAGGAAAGCATTGTTAGGTAAGTAACTATAAACCCTCATGTTGTCATTTTCTGTATGTTCAGGTAGAGTATTTGTTCTTGCCTGGGGTTTGGTTTTATGATAATATGTATCATGATGAAGTAAAGAATAGTATACAGAGTATGCATAATATAGAAGTACATGATGTTGTAGAAATGCATGTGGATACTATAGGGTAAAACATATCATGTTTATTGTAGGAAGCCATGGTAGATCTCAAAAGGAATAGGTCTGACGTAGAGTTCCTCAAGCTTATGTTTGTCCAGCCTAAAGGGGTACAGTTTAAGTACGGGGTTATTGGTGATACTCACCAAGGAGATACAGACCTGGTAGTATGGTCTACAAGGGTGGATCATGATAAGGATAATCCCATTCTGGATGGGGTGTATGTTTCAGGTATGTGGCATGTAGCCAGTTTTCCATATGTTATGGACACCCCAGAGCTGGTAGTGGAATGCACCAGAAATTATAACCCTGAAACCGGATGGGTGGAGAAACATGGGAGGATATATGCAGACTTCTCAATCAAGGGCATTACCACCACTTTTAATCTACCAGTTGGGAAGAAGGTAGTAAGCATGGACCTGCACAAGTTGGAAACATAATACAATAATAATAAGAAAAATGCAAGGAAAGGATCTACCAATGGAGGTCAAAGAGTAGCACCTATGCCGCCTCAGCTAAATTACCCGTACATTTGTATAAATTTGATTTTGATAATGAGTACCAATATATGATTTCCCTGTTGAGTAGGATGACAGGTAAACCTCATGCTGGAAATTTTGAGAACTGGATGTTTGGGATCATCCAGATGGTCTTATATGCAGACAACATGCCATTATGGGCTAAGATCATCAATGACGCATTGGATGAGGGAATGAGGAACTTGGGAGGACAGACATGTTTATTTTATATGACCTCATTGTTGACAAGAGACACTATATGGATTCATGAATGTTGTCATTGATGGCAACAAAGGTTATCCCACACATCCGCAATGCATGATAAGTCCTCACCGGAAGTCAGATTGAAGAAGTGTTGAGGTCCGATAAGCTAGAACAGAGTAGTCAGTAAGATCTGACAGACAGGTCTGGATCTCTCAGTAGAAGTATCTTAGTGAAGTGCAGATTTGGGGAAGTCAAGAGGAGTATTTTCACTGATAGATTCCAAGGTTTGAGCCTCCGATGTGGAAAGGATAAAGAGATATGAATGCTTGAGTGTCAGGTTCCTGATTGGTAGTGTGACAGAGGAAGAACTGATTGGCAGAACATCAGACATTATTCTGAATGTGTTACTGGTGTTGGTAAAGGTTATGAAGGCATGAATTATGTTTGGCTGACATGATTAATGATTTCCACAAGTATATCCTTGATCCGCATTACTTGGTGTGCAAGGATTCAGCTGACATATCAGAGTTTGTGAAAAGATTGACTATTCCGAGTGCCGACTAGAAAGGTGATGAAATCACTTGTGCAGATATATATACAAGATGGATTTAGTTATGAGAGGTGTTGTGGTTGAAAGAGATGTGCGAACAAAAGTAGTAGAGTTGAATAAAAGCAGAAAGAAAGATCAGGTATGTGAAAGAAGAGCAGCATAAAAGAAGAGGAAAGATGAAGTGCAGCAGATCAGTATACAGAGCCTAACTGGAACTAAACTCCAGCATATGTTGATGCTCCTTATCAGTTCAAGTATTGTATTACACTCTTTATAAATTGTAGACAGTGTGTCTCTTGTAGGCAGTGTGCCTCTTGTGAGCAGTGTGCTCGGGCAGTGAGCCCTAATTGGCAAGTGCCATTTTGTACTTCCATTCTTCTAATAGAGAATACAATCTTAGGTTAATCACCTCTTGGTTTTCTCCCTTAACAGGGTTTCCACATCAAAAATATTATGTCATGTGTATCTCTATTTTCATGGTTATGTTTGCTTGCTTGAATTGATGCTACACTAATTATTAAGAAAGTTCAGAAAGATGAAATAATTAAGATAATTGATTCACCCCCCTCTCTCAGTTATCAACAATTGGTATCAGAGCCAAGTTCATCCTAAAACAAAGTCTAACAGCTTGAGGAAGATATGGGAATCCAAATGGATGCATATGGTTTAAGGGAGCAACTCAAGACTGCCCATGATGATCTTGAGCAGTCAAACTCTGAAGTCAATGAATTAAAGGAAAGACTCAAACAGGCTGATGATTTCATGAGAGAACTAAAAGACAAATTAATTCTCTCTATGAAAAAGAGAAAGGAGCTACTTCAGCAATTAGCAAGTCAAGGTGAAGCAAATGATGCAAATGAAGATCTGAAGGAGAAAACCAAGTTATGTGAAAAGCTATCAAAAGAAATCATTATGGTAAGACATGAAATGGAATCAGGGGTTATAAAGTTTACCCAAGAGATTGAAGAGAAAAGAAAAACTGAAGATAATCTGAGACAATCTCTCAAGGAGAAATCAGAAGATTGCCACAAGATGGATAGAATTATCAGACATCTTGAATCTGATCTTGAAGATGCTAAAGATAATGAAGAAAAACTTGAGGATCAAATTGTCTCTCTCAAAAGAGATCTTCAAACAACAAATGAATATAAAGAGAAATTCAAGATAAGTTCTACCCAACTTGAAGTTCTTCTTCAAAGCCAAAAGAGGGTAGATGACAAGTGTGGTTTGGGATATGAGAAAGGAGAAAGCTCCGGATCTGGTCAGAAGAATTTTAGATCAGAAAATCCAAGGAATAGGCCTAGGAGTCCTCCGGTAAGGCAGCCTAATGCTCAAAGATATCCATCCTTCAATGGATACTGCCACAACTGCAATAACTTTGGTCATAAAGCTAATTAGTGCAGAAGGAGAATGAATCAAACTAATACATCCTTCTCCAGACAGTGCTTCAACTGCAAAATGTATGGTCACAAATCTCATGAATGTAGAAATATGCAAATGAACAATTCATTCAATGGTAGATGCTTTGCATGCAATAGAATGGGTCATATGGCTAATCAATGCAGATCAAGAGGATATCAATCAAATACACAAAGAAATGTTGTTTGCCAAATTTGCAGTAGATCCAGTCATGTATCAAAATTCTGTAGAAGCATGAATCAGGATAAAAGAGGTCCGGTCTATTATAATCAGAATCAAGATAAGGGAAAACAAAAAGTAAATGCGGATGAAGTTCAAAGTGAGATGAACAAGATTTGGGTGAAGAAAAGTACAGAGAATGTAGGGGATGGATCTGCACCAGACTCTGGTGCTGATATTCCTTCCAGAAATTAAAAAGTGAGCTCTAGCTCAGGGGGAGACACAAAGAAAACCTTGTTCCCCCAGCCAGTCAATTGGTGCCAGAACTGGCACAAGGAGAGTTGCCGATTAAAAGGGGTCATACAAGAAACATCTAAAAGGGTTATGGTAAAGATTTGAGAGATCCGTAAGAAGATTTGAAGAATCTAATCCTACCAGAACTGATCCAGTAAAACAGTCTTTCGGTAAAAATAGATTCCTTACAAGTTTGGTCTGGTATGATTCAAACTATGGTGTCTTGATCTGCAAATAGATCAAATGACTAATGAAAGGAAGATAGATTATCACTACTCTCCTAGAATAACTTTGAAATCTGTCTCAGTGATCCGGAAAGGTTTTGTCTCTAAATAAGACAAACAAGGAAAACCGGAATGAATTAGGTTGTGCATTTATTGCCGAATGAAAATTAGGGCTTCTCAGAAATAAAAGAGTTCATTCGCTCATCATTTGTACACTCACATTCGAAGAAAAGAGAAAAGGAGCTCTGCAACTACTTGTCCCAAAGATCAAGATGATTCTTCATATAGCTCAATCTGGATTTCATCGTGTGTCCCCTAAACAGCGTTGTTAGCACTTATTTTGACCTGGGGTTGGTTTGTCATGATCAGGAGGTTTCTTCATTTGAAGCCTTTATCTTCTTGCCAAATTTTTCTAAGTGTTGGACCTCCTCAGCGTTTTTCAGCTGCAGTATCATATTTTTCTGAGGAGGAGGTCGTCATCATCATCTTGTCTTCGATGATGATCTTCATCAGCATGTTCTTCGTCGACTTGTTTTTCTCATCGTCATCATCATATTTCAACTGTCGGGTGATGTTTGCTTATTATCCTGATGATACTGGTGAACTACAGTGCGCCCTCAGTTGCTTGCGAGGGTGATTTTTCAAGTATCCGGTGATCTTCCGAATATCACCTTGCTCAAACATGATGACGATGTTGCCCCGATATCTTGAAGGGGTTATTCTCTAAGTGTTCGACCTGACTTGTTTTTTCTTAAGGGTCGTCATCATCATGATATTTCCAGTTATCATCCTGCTGCTTGCCGAGGTCATCATATTTTCTGCCTTCATGATATTTCACCGGGGTGATATTTTTATCATCGGGTGATCTTGGTTATGATCATCCTGATGATGTTGTTGAAGAGTTCTAAGTGCGACCCGATATTCACTAGGGTCATCATATTTTGAACGTCAGGATGATCTTGGTCAATATCATCCTGATGATGTTGTATCACTTCTTGTTCTTTGTTTCTCATCCTGATGATGCTGACGTCATCCTTATATCAGGGTGATATCTTTTTATCTGCCTATCTGCATCATGATATTCCGAAGGAAGGGGTGATATTTTCATATCACCCAGATATATGTTTGCTAGAGCATCATGATGATGCTGATATCAAGGAGATATCCGCCTGTTGGCTTCGCGCATTATCCACTGGGGGTGATCTTTTCAGGCATCATCATCATATTCAGTTATCACCCCGATCTTACAGAGGAGCTACAGTGCAACCTGATGTTTGAACGTCAGGAGGATATTTCCAAATATCCGGTTGTCTTCCGAATATCATGATGATGCAAACATGATGATGACGTCATCAAGGTCTGCGGGGGGTCATATTTCTAACAACTGATCATCTTGAAGAGACCTCCTGATATTTGCAAACATGATGATGACGTCATCCTGATATGAGGAGGTGCGCAGTAGGCAGATATGATGATGACGTCAGCAGGATATGATGATGACGTCATCAGGATGTTCATCGGCCAGACTTTTGGAATAAGCTCAGCAGGAGGATGTTCCTCCGATGGATCAGGTTGTGCCGATTATCATGAAGGGTATATTTCAAATATCATGATGACGTCAGGGTGATATTTTGAACAACAGGATATCATGCTGCTGGAGGATGATGATGATGAGGTTATATACTAGTGTCGTCAGGAGCAAAAGCACCGACATGATATATGCTCATGACCTAGTATATAAAGTGTTATTGAGGTCATCGCAGGGTGCATGTGGGATATTGATATCCTGCATTTTCAAACATCATGATGATGAATCTCGGCGGGAAATGCTTGCGATAGTCTGTTTGATGATCTTCCCAAGGCCGTGGGTTGGTGCGCCATTAATGGCGATTGTTGCAGAGGTATGGGCGATGGCGTGGGTCGATCCCGTACCCGACTGAAGATGTACATCAGCGGACAGGGGCGCAGGGCTCGAGAAATCTTCCTGTCTCCTCCCCTACCTGCTGCATTCAAGTTTGGGCGCCAATCTGGTTGTGTTTGAGCGCCATTTTCCTGATACTGTGTATCTGGCGAAATTTTGGTCAACATTGTAATTAATTGCTGAGCACCTACCTGGTTGTTATAAGCAGGTGGTCTTGCTCATTTGAGTTGTTGTTGAAAGTTGATGATTTTGGCTCTGTAATGCATAACAAGCTGATCTGGTTGCTCTGTATAGCTTACCTGTGAGTTTATGTATCTCTTGTTGTTTGTTTTTGGCATGAACCCACTGATTTCATGATTAAACTTATATGAGAAATGTTGTTTGGCATGTGTTGTGTTAATTCTGTCTCCAGTATTGCATGTATTCTTCTTCTGAATCTGGATGTTTGGTAATGTTTAGATTCTAGAGCATAGAATTCCTATGTTGACTGTCTGGCCTTTTAACTTCTACTCAAGGGGTAGATTAAACTGTTTTCAGGTTGAACATTGGGAGGGATATACTGCAGTAGGGATACCATAAGTAGAGATAACCTAACACTTTGTATTGGGAGATGCCTGTAAGGCAGGTATCACACATATCCCCTTGAAATCCTGTTTTAGTTGTTCATGCTGATCATTCACAGGTGTATGTCTACTGACTCCAGGCCCTGGATAGGCACCAATCATGCTTTGTTTTGTGTTATAACCATATCCAGCTTTGCATCCACACTTGAACTCCAAAGCAAAATCTAAAACCAACATTAGGACTTTAGAGTTAGTTTTAGGAACCTCAGTCCTCTGTCTACAACTGCAAATAGGCCCAAAGCTAGCCCCTTTGCCCTTATCTTTCAGTTTTGGTCTACTTACAGGAGGACTCATCTGCTTTCTGTCAACATCCCAGCCTTGCATGCATATCCTCATGGATGTTGAGTAGGGAATACCCCCCTAGGTCTTGCAGAGCCTGAAGAAGAAGAGGAGATAAAATATAGAGTCTATCTCCTACACTGTTGACCCCCTGGCCCAGAGATCCTGTTGATCACTGATGGCTACCTTGTAGGGAAATCTGGGAATAAGCATCCAGTCTGGGAAAAAGTCAACAGAAATTGGCGACTCTGCTGGGGATTGAGAAGTAACAGTACTATCTAATCATCTCCAGTGATATATATGTGACCCATCTGAGTCAGCAACAGTAATCTACTCTGCTGGGGAACCTTGTGAAAGAACCCTGGTTTTCAGAAGAAAACAGTTCCTAGCAATAGGTGGCGACTCCGAAGTAATCTCCCAACCGGTCAAGGTAAATTTATATGCAGGGGAGAAGATCCCAACAAAATCCTCTATTTGAAGAGTTACCATTAACAAAAAGAATGATGTATAGAAGAAAGGGAACTGTCTCAGCTAGTCATGAGAGCTCCCCCAGAAAAGGTGATGAGGTACAAGATAACCCTAGGCCATCAGGATAGCATGCTCCTTATTTTTCAAGTGCAGAAGCTGATATCCAAGGTGCATATGAGAGGCAACAGGGTGGTAGTATGAGAATGAGGTCAGAGGTGTTCCAAGAACGCCCTTTTCTAGACCCAAGTGAAAGGTTTGAAGAGGCAGAGTCTCTGAGGGATGATGAAGATGATGACCAAAATGACATGAGACCATCTACCTCCAGACCTAAGGATGAACAATTGGCTGAAGAAATCAAAAGTCTAAGAGCAGAATTAGAATACCTACAAGCCATGAAAATCAGAGATGATATACAGCAGAAAGTGCAAGCCTTGAGAACTGCCCAAAATAATTCAGTTCCTACTCTAGAGAATGCAAATATGCAAAGACATCAGCACAGATATGAAATGCAACATCAGCATCATGATGACAGACAAAATGTGAATGATGCTAGGATACCACTGAACCATGCAGGAAACCAGAATGCAAACAGAAATGTTAATGTTAATCAGCCAAACAGACAGCCCATGCAGCTAGATAGATTCAGGCAGCTGGTGTTTGATGGTATTCCTGGGTATCCTAACCCCATTGACAAGCATCTGAGGCTGCAAGTGCCTAAGTTTTTAGGAAACAATACAGTGTCAGGAGAAGATCATCTAAAGGCCTTCCAAAATGTCATGGATAATTTTGAGGTTGAGCATGAGGATGTTTTCATGAAGTCATTCATGCAATCCTTAATAGATGAGGCAAGAGAATGGTACAGGAATCTGCCTGACCAGAGCATATCATCATGGGATGATTTTAAGAGGATGTTCAAGGAGCAATATGGTGATAAAACTGACCCTAGCTTCTTTGTAAATGAGTTCACCAGTATCACTAAAGGGTCAAATGAGCAGGTTGCAGACTTTAATGCAAGATTTACTAAAGTGTTGAACAAATTGCCACATCACATGAGGCCAAATGAACCAATGTGCATAATTTTGTACATCAATGCTTTTGATGCAAAGACTGCATATGGACTAAGAGATAAAGGTCCTGCTACCCTCAGGGATGCTTTCAGAATTGCAATAAATATTGAAAACAATAGGAAAGCATCAGGCAAGACAAATAGAAGGGATGATGTAAAAATTCTGCAGAATCCAAATAAGCCTCAGAACACTCAAGGTAGTACATCTGCTCCTGAAGATAAGATAGACAAACTGGCAAATGTTGTTAAGGACCTGAGCTATAGATTAGCTAGAAGTGAAAAAGGGATGGGTCCTGATAGGCAAGTCTATCAAAGGCAGGAAAAGAGGCCATCACTACATGATATGCCTTATAACACCAATTGGCATGATGGTAAGCCTGTATTTACACGTAACAACACAAATCAGAGGGCTCAACATGCCAAGGAAACTCCTGATCCCCTAAAGAAAACTATAAATATTGCTGATGATGCTCCGTGGTGTATAATCTGTCAGATGCCGCATTCACAGTCACAGTGCATGATTGCTCAATCCTTGTATGATAATGCTACATCTTGTAATGAGTGCAATGAGCCACATCATGTGCAGGATGATGATGTTAACATGATGTCCGTAGGCTATGGATATACTCTGTATGATGCTGATGAGAAGACAGATCATCAACTTCAGGCCTGCCAAAAGTCCCCATGTGATGAAGATGATGAGGATAACTATGTGTATGCTCAGAACTCACACAATTTTCTGAGTAACCTACAACGACCTTCTGATGAGGAAATCAGAGCCTTCACAGCTGCAGCAGTTGCTCAGGTCAAGAGCAACTACAACCTCAGAGGTAGAAATCAGGTTGGCAGCCCACATCAGCCAGAGGATATTTCTGCAGGTCAGCTGATGCATGGTCATAAAGGAACTGAACCACAAAAAAGATAGTGGGTAAATAATAAGCAGAACTTTAGATACAGAGCAGGTCCTGAATCTCAAGGACCAGAAAACAAAATCCCTCAGGCTAAAGATCAAAGTAGAGGTTCCCAAGATAAGAATGATGATCAGGGAACTATGAAAATGAAAACTAAATCAGCTCAGGATAAAAGCAAGATTGTGGAGCAAGCCACAACTGCTGTACAAAACTGCGCTCCATTTGATATAGCCCAGATCCTCTCTCAGGTAAAGGTCTCTGTTCCACTTATGGAACTCATGAAAGTGGAAGAGATCAAGAATAGGACAATATCCCTAATTTCAGGGGTACCTTTTCAAGCTAAGCAAAATGATCAAACCCAGGGTGAGAAACAGGTCATGTGCAATGAAGAAGATGAGACTCCTGAAGTCTATTTAGGAATGACCATGACAAAGTGTCCTTCACAGGTGGAACCATTTTATGTTTCCCTGGTTATAAATGGAAAAATAATTAGAAATTGTATGCTTGACTCTGGAGCATCCACAAATGTCATGCCTTTGGCTATCATGCAACAAACTGGATTAAAAATTGACAAGGCATGTGGAAAATGTTATGCAATGGACGCCAGAGAGGTACCAGTCATTGGAATCATGAAGGATGTGGATTTCAAACTGGCAGCATTTCCTGAAAAGAAATATAAGATGAATATAACAGTGGTTGACATCAAGCCACAGTATGGTATGTTGCTGTCAAGAAGATGGGCAGCACTGATTGGAGGAAGTATGCAGCTGGACCTGTCATATGCCATGATTCCAATGAATGGCAGGGATGTCAAGCTAAGCAGAGAGCATAGATCATCAGAGATAGTGGAAGACCAAGAAGCAAATGAACAGATATGCTATGTAGACACTGACTGTGATAACTTCAGGGTTGTCTCAGATGATGCAGAAGACAAAAAGAAAAATGTCTGTATTGAAGAGCTGGATCAGCAGGGGTTATGGACCATGTTTTTTGATGGAGCTTGTGCAAAAGAAGGCTCTGGAGCTGGAGTTGTTTTCCTGTCTCCAACTGGTAAGCTCCTCAAGTTCTCTTTCTTGCTGAGGTTTGATTGCACAAATAATATTGCAGAATATGAGGCTTTACTCTTAGGCCTGAATATTGCTCTCAAACATGGGATTAAGATGTTAAGAGTATTTGGGGATTCTGAGCTGATTGTATCCCAAATCAGAAATAAGTATGCTGCAAAAAATAAGAGATTGAAACAATACAAGCATGCTGTTTGGGATACTATTGAACTTTTTGATGCATTTTCAATTGGCTGGGTAGAAAGGTCAAAAAATGTTATGGCTGATTTCTTAGCCAATGTTGCAATAAGGCCAGATGACATCACTCTGTCAGGTGTCACAGATGTAGAAGTTAAAATTAGGCCTGCCATACCAGAAAACATATGCAGTTGGCAAGTTTTTAATGATGATAGGGATTTGCTGAAATTTTTGCACTGCATAGATGAGTATGAGAATCAACAGATTGATTTCCAAGCTTTTGTAGAAACTGTAGATGGAAAAGAGACTCTTGTGGGAAAAGAGATCATTCAGTTGAAGACTAACAAGATCCCTAGAGGGTTAGTGGCTTTGGAAAGAGCCTTTGACAGTAGAGACAAAATGGTCACAAAGACATCCCCCACAAATAAGGAGGATTTAGAAGAAATAAATTTGGGGACATCTCAGGCCCCTCAGAAAGTATATATTGGTAAACAGCTCAAGCCACACATAAGAAGTATGCTGATTGCATTGCTAAAAAAGTATAAACATGTTTTTGCTTGGTCATATGAGGACCTAAAAGCTTACAGAGAAGACTTATTCCAGCATGAGATCCCACTGAAGCCTGAGGCTAAGCCATTTAGACAAAGGCAGAGACCTATAAATCCTACCTTAGCTCCTAAGATGCAAGAAGAACTCAAAAGGCTCAGGGAAGCTGGAATAATTGTGCCCATCAGACATTTGACTTGGGTGTCTAACCTTGTCCCAGTCAGGAAAAAGAATGGTGATATTAGGTTGTGTGTTGATTTCAGGAACTTGAATGTATCCTCTTTGAAGGATAACTATCCACTGCCTAATATGGAGGCTATGTTGCAGAGAGTGACTGGTTGTGAACTCCTATCCATGATGGATGGATTTTCAGGATATAATCAGGTAAAGGTAAAAGAATCAGAACAGTATAAGACTACCTTTACCACTCCATGGGGAACATATGTGTATGTTAGAATGCCATTTGGACTAACAAACGCAGGTGCTACATTTCAAAGAGCAATGGATGTTGCTTTTGCAGGGCTGATTGATTCAATCCTGGCTGTATATCAGGATGACATGACTGCCTACTCAAAGAAAGAAGAGCAGCATTGTTTGCATCTGGAGCAGATTTTCATAAGAGCACTAGAATATGGTATTTCTTTAAACCCAAGGAAGTGTGCCTTTGGAGTAGTTGAAGGAAAGCTTCTGGGACATATTGTTTCCAAGGATGGAGTCAGGATAGATCCAGAGAGAGTGGCAACTATTGACAGGATTCAAATGCCAAAAACTGTGAAAGGAGTTCAGTCCTTCTTTGGACAGATAAACTTTGTTAGAAGATTTGTTCCCAACTTTGCAGAAACTACAAGGAACATCTCCAAGATGATGAAGAAGGATGCAACTGTCAACTGGGAAAGGGAAGCAACAGAATCATTTCAGAATATCAAAGAGGCAATCAAGATGGCCCCTGTTCTTAAATCTCTTGATTTTTCTAGGCCATTCCAAGTGTTCTCATTTGCTTCCTTTCATACTGTTGCTGCATGTTTGTTACAGAAAAATGAAGATGGTTTTGAACAGCCTATCGCTTTCTTCAGTATGTCCCTGCAGGCCTCTGAGTTGAAGTATGATATTATGGAAAAGCAGGCATATGCACTAGTTAGAGCCATCAAAAGTTTCAGACCATACTTGGTAGGGTCATATATAATTGCATATGTGCCTCATGCTGCAGTCAAAGACATATTCACTCAGCAGGAGGTGACTGGAAGAAGGTGCAGATGGATAAACAAACTGCAGGAATTCAACATAGACATACAAGTCACTAAGTTGATAAGAGGACAAGGATTAGCCAAGATGATGGCACAGTCAAACTTGGAAGCATGCCAAGTTAATGCAGTCCAAGATGAGAATGTAAGTGCATCAGGATCTGAATGGTACAAGGATATTGTCTATTATTTGCAAAATCTGAATTGTCCTTCCCATTTCAGTGACAATCAAAAGAGGACTCTGAAGCTACATGCAATCAGGTATGTCATTATTCAAGGTGAGCTGTACTGGAAAAATCCTGATGGTGTGCTGCTGAGATGTGTGGATGAAGACATGGCTAACAATATTTTGATTGACATGCATAAAGGATTGTGTGGTGGCCATTATACTGCCCAAACAACAGCTCATAAAATTCTTAGGGCAGGATATTGGTGGCCCACTCTCTTTTCAGATGCACAAAAGTTAGTAAGGAAGTGTGACCCTTGCCAGAGATTCTCAGGAAAGCTGAAATATAATGGTGCTTTACCCCTCAGAACTGTACCTGTGGATGCTCCATTCCAGCAGTGGGGAATTGACTTTATAGGGGAGATTGCAGACAAATCAAGTGGGGGACACAGTTGGATTTTGGTGGCAACTGACTACTTTACCAAATGGATTGAGGCCATTCCAACTAAAAGAGCTACAAGTAAGGTGGTGACAGATTTCATACTAGAGAACATCATCATCAGGTTTGGAGTACCATCTAAGATTATCACTGATAATGCTATGTGCTTCAGATCAGGTGAGTTTGTTGATTTTTGCAACAGGTATGGGATAACTCTGTCATATACATCACCATATCACCCCCAAGGAAATGGTCAAGCAGAATCAAGCAATAAGAGCATCATGAAAATTGTCAAGAGGATACTGGACAAGAACATGAGAGCTTGGGACTCAAAGTTGAATTTAGCAGTATGGGCTGACAGAGTGACTATGAAAAGGGCTATTGGGAAGTCACCTTTTGAGCTGGTATATGGTGCATCAGCTAGACTGCCCATAAACAATCTCCTACCAGTTTATAGATTCATTCAGGAAAATGATGAGGACATTGAAGATCCCATGATAGAAAGAGTGAATCAGCTGGTTGCATTGGATGAAGACAGAAGGAGAGCCCACCAGATCAATCTCAAAAGACAACAGGATATGAAATATCAGTTTGACAGGAGAACTACAAAAAGGAAGTTTCAAGTCAATGATCTGGTGCTCATTTGGAATGCCAAAGATCAGGAAAAGGGTAAACATGGTAAATTTCAGCCCTTATGGATGGGCCCATATCAGGTTTGCAATACTCATGGGGAGGATTCTTATTTCCTCCAGGCCCTAGATGGTGAAATTCTGGAATTGCCTGTGCATGGCCAATTCCTTAAGTTCTATTTTGCATGAATATCTGGTTGTTGTGCACATTTGTAAAATATGTATGTAGTGTAAATGCCTTGTACAGCTCGCGTTTTTTGCTTTTTGTCAGGTCTGCCCAGAGATCTGGTTCTCGCTGCAGGTTTTCACCTGCACGTCCCCATTCGGAGCCACTGTTAGCACTTATTTTGACCTGGGGTTGGTTTGTCATGATCAGGAGGTTTCTTCATTTGAAGCCTTTATCTTCTTGCCAAATTTTTCTAAGTGTTGGACCTCCTCAGCGTTTTTCAGCTGCAGTATCATATTTTTCTGAGGAGGAGGTCGTCATCATCATCTTGTCTTCGATGATGATCTTCATCAGCATGTTCTTCGTCGACTTGTTTTTCTCATCGTCATCATCATATTTCAACTGTCGGGTGATGTTTGCTTATTATCCTGATGATACTGGTGAACTACAGTGCGCCCTCAGTTGCTTGCGAGGGTGATTTTTCAAGTATCCGGTGATCTTCCGAATATCACCTTGCTCAAACATGATGACGATGTTGCCCCGATATCTTGAAGGGGTTATTCTCTAAGTGTTCGACCTGACTTGTTTTTTCCTAAGGGTCGTCATCATCATGATATTTCCAGTTATCATCCTGCTGCTTGCGGAGGTCATCATATTTTCTGCCTTCATGATATTTCGCCGGGGTGATATTTTTATCATCGGGTGATCTTGGTTATGATCATCCTGATGATGTTGTTGAAGAGTTCTAAGTGCGACCCGATATTCACTAGGGTCATCATATTTTGAACGTCAGGATGATCTTGGTCAATATCATCCTGATGATGTTGTATCACTTCTTGTTCTTTGTTTCTCATCCTGATGATGCTGACGTCATCCTTATATCAGGGTGATATCTTTTTATCTGCCTATCTGCATCATGATATTCCGAAGGAAGGGGTGATATTTTCATATCACCCGGATATATGTTTGCTAGAGCATCATGATGATGCTGATATCAAGGAGATATCTGCCTGTTGGCTTCGCGCATTATCCACTGGGGGTGATCTTTTCAGGCATCATCATCATATTCAGTTATCGCCCCGATCTTACAGAGGAGCTACAGTGCAACCTGATGTTTGAACGTCAGGAGGATATTTCCAAATATCCGGTTGTCTTCCGAATATCATGATGATGCAAACATGATGATGACGTCATCAAGGTCCGCGGGGGGTCATATTTCTAACAACTGATCATCTTGAAGAGACCTCCTGATATTTGCAAACATGATGATGACGTCATCCGGATATGAGGAGGTGCGCAGTAGGCAGATATGATGATGACGTCAGCAGGATATGATGATGACGTCATCAGGATGTTCATCGGCCAGACTTTTGGAATAAGCTCAGCAGGAGGATGTTCCTCCGATGGATCAGGTTGTGCCGATTATCATGAAGGGTATATTTCAAATATCATGATGACGTCAGGGTGATATTTCGAACAACAGGATATCATGCTGCTGGAGGATGATGATGATGAGGTTATATACTAGTGTCGTCAGGAGCAAAAGCACCGACATGATATATGCTCATGACCTAGTATATAAAGTGTTATTGAGGTCATCGCGGGGTGCATGTGGGATATTGATATCCTGCATTTTCAAACATCATGATGATGAATCTCGGCGGGAAATGCTTGCGATAGTCTGTTTGATGATCTTCCCAAGGCCGCGGGTTGGTGCACCATTAATGGCGATTGTTGCAGAGGTATGGGCGATGGCGTGGGTCGATCCTGTACCCGACTAAAGATGTACATCAGCGGACAGGGGCGCAGGGCTTGAGAAATCTTCCTGTCTCCTCCCCTACCTGCTGCATTCAAGTTTGGGCGCCAATCTGGTTGTGTTTGAGCGCCATTTTCCTGATACTGTGTATCTGGCGAAATTTTGGTCAACATTGTAATTAATTGCTGAGCACCTACCTGGTTGTTATAAGCAGGTGGTCTTGCTCATTTGAGTTGTTGTTGAAAGTTGATGATTTTGGCTCTGTAATGCATAACAAGCTGATCTGGTTGCTCTGTATAGCTTACCTGTGAGTTTATGTATCTCTTGTTGTTTGTTTTTGGCATGAACCCACTGATTTCATGATTAAACTTATATGAGAAATGCTGTTTGGCATGTGTTGTGTTAATTCTGTCTCCAGTATTGCATGTATTCTTCTTCTGAATCTGGATGTTTGGTAATGTTTAGATTCTAGAGCATAGAATTCCTATGTTGACTGTCTGGCCTTTTAACTTCTACTCAAGGGGTAGATTAAACTGTTTTCAGGTTGAACATTGGGAGGGATATACTGCAGTAGGGATACCATAAGTAGAGATAACCTAACACTTTGTATTGGGAGATGCCTGTAAGGCAGGTGTCACACATATCCCCTTGAAATCCTGTTTTAGTTGTTCATGCTGATCATTCACAGGTGTATGTCTACTGACTCCAGGCCCTGGATAGGCACCAATCATGCTTTGTTTTGTGTTATAACCATATCCAGCTTTGCATCCACACTTGAACTCCAAAGCAAAATCTAAAACCAACATTAGGACTTTAGAGTTAGTTTTAGGAACCTCAGTCCTCTGTCTACAACTGCAAATAGGCCCAAAGCTAGCCCCTTTGCCCTTATCTTTCAGTTTTGGTCTACTTACAGGAGGACTCATCTGCTTTCTGTCAACATCCCAGCCTTGCATGCATATCCTCATGGATGTTGAGTAGGGAATACCCCCCTAGGTCTTGCAGAGCCTGAAGAAGAAGAGGAGATAAAATATAGAGTCTATCTCCTACACTGTTGACCCCCTGGCCCAGAGATCCTGTTGATCACTGATGGCTACCTTGTAGGGAAATCTGGGAATAAGCATCCAGTCTGGGAAAAAGTCAACAAGCGTAAAAGGTATTCTTCGTTCTTGATATCTCTCAGTAAGATTCCTTGATGATGGCTACTCTGAATATAGTAAAGATTTCTGATAGATCTCACCCCATATTTAAGAAGCATCCATACAAATCCTTGGAGGTAGATCCCCTAGGAGCTTTCTCTAGTGTTCTACATGGTGTTTTGCACACAGAAGATATTAGGGTTTACATACACACATATTTTGAAGAGTTTGGGGAATTCAAATTAAGAGATATCTATCACAAACAATTGATAGGCGATGCTTTTGAGCTAAAACCAGAATATAAGGGCATCCAGGAGAAACATTTTGATCAGTTCATTCATTTCCCCTACTTTGAAGAAGATGAATGGGTATGGTATCTGTTGAGTAGGGTACATGACAACTTTCTATGGCTTAACAGACCTTGCAAAATCACCAAGGAAGCAATTAGGGCAGTAACTGGTTTACACTCCTCCAGAGGAATTCCTGTCCTCAAATCTGTCAAAAACAACATTGTAACTGAGGCCACCGGATCAAAATTTGATAAGAGGGCAATGACCATTAAAGATATTACTGACCCGGATATCAAGTTTGCATCTATGATAATAGGATACAAGATATATCACTCTAGTAGGGAGAATTCAGTATCCAAAACTGCAGTATATACTGTCTATGAGATGCTGAGAAAGAATGCAGAATATGATCTCTGTGAACTTCTTTTGAGCCAATTAATGGAAAACATATAGAAGATCAAAAAGGACAAGAAGAACTCCTTTAAATATGGTGGACTAATATTATGCCTATTTTTCTACTTCATGAATGAGCTGCCCAGATCAAATGGATGGATATGGCAAAATGACAAACCGGTAGCAATTCAAATCAGAGACTATTTGCATGGGCTTGGGGACGCCAAAGCAAGAAATACAGCCCTATGGGGATATTTTAAGAATTTTCAGAACATGATGCAAGCAAGAGAAAGGATTCTTCAGTCTCTTGTTGAAAAATACAAAGACACAGTATGTTTTATGGTAGAGACTGATCAGTGCCTAATGGAGGCAGTAGAACCAAGAACTGTATGGATCATGCCCATGGGGTATGAAGTTGATGAACAAATTGTGGAGCTGCATGTTCAACACATGCTAAGTCAGCCAAAGGATCTAAAGGCAAAAAGGTTTGGAACCTTTGAGGAGCTGAGTGTAAAGATTCATGTGGAACTCAGAGAGCCAGAGATCAAGAGAAAGGTAAGAAAAGAAGTAGAAAATGTTGCCAAAGGCCTTGGCATCTCAAAGGAGGCACTTGATGCCCACAGGAAAAAGATGGAAAGGGCTGAGGAAGAGAAGAAGGCAGAAAAGAAAAATGAGGAAAGTGCTTCGGCAAAACCTTCCACCCAGACCAGATCATCAAAGAGATCTGCACCTACCACTGCCAAAGGCTCAAGGACATCAGAACTGGAAGCACAATCATCCGGCAAAGGAGAGAAAAGAACAAAGACAAAAGCTACAAGAGCTTATGCCAGTCAAAGGGATGAAGAGGAGACTAAATTTGATGAATAAATCAGGAAAATGAAGAAAAAGAAGAAAACATCTGACCAACCCTCTACTGGACAGAAGGAAGAAGAAAAGACAGAGGAATATGTTGAAAAACCCACTCTCCACATTGATGACATAATCAAATCAGTCACAATGGACGGAAATCTTCAGCCAATGGTTGAGTTCTATGATGATTATGGTGAAGCAGATCAGAAAATATTGCAAGATGCCATAGTCAGGTACCTAAATATCTACAACAAAGCATTTATTGAAATTATATCTCTGATTCCTAAAAGCTTGGAAAAAGAACTAGAAACAAGAAAGAACAATGCCCAAGCTAAAGACCTAGAAATCCAGGAATAGATAGCAATTCAGCTATATCCTTCAATCGACCCCAAGACAATGAATATGGTATTCAAAGATTGTACGGATGTGTTCAGAAGCAAAGCAAGGATGAATCAACTTATGCTTGGTGAGACTGACAAGGTAGCCAAGGACACAGAAGAGATCCTCCGGAAGGCCTTCAAAAGATTTAATCTTCCTATTATAGAGGACTTGGGTACTGACCCCTCGACTACAAATGTTGTAGAAGAATCTACTGAGAAAATGACAGAAGAGGTGGGCCTTGAACAGACTAATATTTCTCCTTGGGTTTCCCCTACAGTCTCCAGATCTAAAGGAGAAGAAAGAATACAGGAGAAAGAAGCAGAGGTAAAGGGAAAAGAAGATGCCAGTGATAAGAATGTAGAAGGGGAGAAAGCTCCAAAAGAAAGTTCTGTGACTGCAAGAAGAAAAGAAAAATCTGTCTCCAGCAAGAGACACTACAGAATCAGTCAAGGACTTTTTGACAAAAGCAACTATGGAGATTGATGAACCGGAACTATTAAAAGGACCATTAAATTTTGACTCTCTATCTTTGGTGCAAACAATGAAAATAGCTTCATTTGCAAATGCGAAGGTCAAAGAGAAACTACTGAAATCTCACATGGAAGACTGTGAGCTTATAGAGCCAGCATCTAGAATGTTGGAAAAGATCATGCCATCTTTTCAAAAGGATCCCATAGCCTCTTCCTCCGGTAATCTCAAAACTCTAGTCAACAGTGTTAGCACACATTTTGATTCTCTAGAGAAGTCAGCTGAAGAAAAGGTTCGGAAGGAGTTCTTGGATAAGAGATTCTCTGAAGTACAGGGTCTGATAACAAATGATAGGAAAGTTATGGATATTGGGATAAAGAGATTGGAAAATGCTCTTAAAGTTGGCAGAAATATGGACAAATTTTGTTTATCTTGGCCCACAGTGACCAAAGATATTGAGAGAAAAGTAAAAGAACAAGAGGATAAACTATTAAGTCTAACTCAAAGTTTTGATCCTCTCTTATCCTCCACAGTAAATCAAGAGTGTCAGACTATTGCAATCACAAATGCAATAAAGAATTTTGAGAAGGAAAGGAAGAACAAATTAGTCGGATGGGTGAACTTAGAAGGATCATTATCCCTAAGTTAGAGGCCATAAGTGAAGCTCAAATCACAGCCCAAACCAATGATCCAACAAATCTAAAAAGGGCAGATACGTTTGCATTCTTGTTGAGCGATCATATATCAATTTTGGATAGAATGAAGCAAAGTTGGGCTACAGAATTTGTTCAATTGAAGACAACTTTTGCAAACATACTTAAGTACGTGTAAGTATGCCATATGTATATACTTATGCGACTAAGTATAGTTGAATTTTTGAAAGTTTTGATATGTGGACCCTACCCTTTGCCATTGATGTCAAAGGGGGAGTGAAGAGAAGTGAAAAATGAGGAATCCAACTAAGGGGGAGCTCTGGAAAATATATATAAAAATAGAGCATCAGCCAAGGGGGAGCATAGTGTAAACACTTAGTCATTTTTCACTAAGTGTTGCCATCAATGCCAAAGGGGGAGATTGTTGGCAAGAGACACTATATGGATTCATGAATGTTGTCATTGATGGCAACAAAGGTTATCCCACACATCTGCAATGCATGATAAGTCCTCATTGGAAGTCAGATTGAAGAAGTGTTGAGGTCTGGTAAGCAAGAACAGAGCAGTTAGTAAGATCTGACAGACAGGTTTGGATCTCTAAGTAGAAGTATCTCAATGAAGTGCAGATTTGGGGAAGTCAAGAGGAGTATCTTGACTGATAGATTCCAAGTTTTGAGCCTCCGGTGTGGAAAGGATAAAGAGATATGAATGCTTGAGTGTTGGGATCCTGATTGGCAGTGTGACAGAGGAAGAACTGACTGGCAGAACATCAGACATTATTCTGAATGTGTTACCGATGTTGGTAAAGGTTATGAAGGCATGAATTATGTTTGGCTGACATGATTAATGATTTCCACAAGTATATCCTTGATCCGCATTACTTGGTGTGCAAGGATTCAGTCGACAGATCAGAGTTTGTGAAAAGATTGACTATTTTGGGTGCCGACTAGAAAGGTGATGAAATCACTTGTGTAGATATATATACAAGATGGATTTAGTTATGAGAGGTGTTGTGGTTGAAAGAGATGTGCAAAAGTAGTAGAGCCAAATAAAAGTAGAAAGAAAGATCAGGTATGTGAAAGAAGAGCAGCATAAAAAAAGAGGAAAGATGAAGTGCAGCAAATCAGTATACAGAGCCTAACTAGAACTGAACTCCAGCATATGTTGATGCTCCTTATCAGTTCAAGTATTGTATTACACTCTTTATAAATTATAGATAGTGTGTCTCTTGTAGGCAGTGTGCCTCTTATGAGCAGTGTGCTCGAGTAGTGAGCCCTAATTGGCAAGTGCCATTTTGTACTTCCATTCTTCTAACAGAGAATACAATCTTGGGTTAATCATCCCGTGGTTTTCTCCCTTAACAGGGTTTCCACATCAAAAATATTGTGTCATGTGTATCTCTATTTTCATGGTTATGTTTGCTTGCTTGAATTGATGTTGCACTAATTATTAAGAAAGTTCAGAAAGCTGAAATAATTAAGATAACTGATTCACCCCCCCTCTCAGTTATCAACACTCATATGTGGTATAGTCATGTGCATTTAAGGGAACCTTTGATGCCCTGAAGACAGTGGGTAAGGCTGGTGGTGATGCTGATGATGTACACATATGGGATCATTATCCCCAATTACAAAGGAAGGATTACCTCCTAGATTAAAAACTAGTAAATGATGCATTCTTCATGCATCTCAGAACCATGGAGGAAGACAGGACTAAAAGACTGAGCATGGAAGCTTAGGAAGTTGTTTATCAGCATGGAGCCTGGTTTATCTAGTTTTCCACCTTTTCATACATCAGGATAGAGGGATTTGAAGCACAATCTCTTATGTTGCCAAGATACCCTACTGATGGGGTTGTCTTGATGGAATTTGTCAGGCAGGTATCCACAATAGTTGAACCCTACAAGGTACAAAAGAAGATACCTCCAGTTTCATTCCCAATATCTATGGGCTGGTACATATGCTCATATTCAAAGAGCATAAAACATGTCATGGGAGGACTAAAATTGATGTATTTGCAGCCATTTCCCCTAGCTAGATCATATGATCCTTATGGAAGGATGCATAAAATATTAGGAAAACTGATACATCAAAAGCATCTAGAGGATTTCTAGACTGACTGTGATGATGAGGCTGAGGTGAGGAGAATGAAATACCAATGACTCACCTTGAATCAGATTAAAACCTTTGACTGCATCCTGGTGCCAATGTAGCTGCGTAAGGATGATGGAAAGATCATGTCCAATGAATATGAGGACAAAAAGGTGTATAATGACACCATATCAGCCCCAGATCTCACACAGCCGGAGGATATATCCTTGGATCAACTGACAAGTGGGGTGATCTACTTAACCTAGGCCTAGGTGGATGAGGAGATAACCAGATTGAAGAAAAGGGGTGTTGCCCTTACAGTTGATGCCAAGAAGAAGAGGCAGGAAGTATCTGATGAGGAATATGATGATTTCCTCAATGAGAAGAGAAAATCCAATGGGGAAAGATTGCCTACACAAAAACAAAGGAAAGGTCCCCCTAAATGTAAGAAAAGTGAAGAAGAACCAAAGGGGGTGATAATTGAAAGGATTACCACATCAACTATAGGTGCATCTACATCAGCTCAGGCATCCACATCATCTGCACAACCTCCTATTGAAAAACCAAAGACAAAGGATTTTGAGGCCCGCTGTTGAAACTACAGAAATGCAGGTGGAAGGCCATGCCCTATAATAGGAGGTGGAAGAGGGCATCCCTTTGGAAGAAGAGTAGGTAATAAGGAGCTTGGAGGTGATGACTTGCAAGTAGTCAGCAAGAAGAGGAGGGTGATGCTACTGATGTCACCACCCAAGAAATAAAGATTAGTAATGAGGGGGGATATCAGGACTGACCCCATCATATTGAGAGGAGCCAGTGGTGAAGCATTCAGGAAGGAACTGCAACATGATGTTCCTCTTCCCACCATAATAAAATTTAAAACCGAGAAGGTAGAGGAACAAACGAGAGAAGTGTTCAAAGCAAGTCAGGGTGCTCCTTTGTCTTTGGAGGATACCGTAGACTTATCTGATGATGAGGTAGTTCAGAGTGTGGCCTCTCAACAAATGGAGACTCTCATTTCCAACACCTGCATGACTCCTCATGGAACTCCCTTAGCATAGATGGCAGTGTTGGAAGAGGTGAAGCAAATAGAGGAAGTGAAACAAGGTAGCCTAGATAGGGCAGCCCAACAGATAGGGCTTGACAATTTGGTTGAGCAGGTGACTAGCCCTGCAGCAATAGATTTAACATATTAGGGTGATGTAAGCCCTAAGGATAAAATAGGTGCACCTGAGGAACCAAAAAATATTGAAGTGGCAAAATAGGTAGAAAAGGATAGCACTGCCCTTGGTATGGGTCAACAACAACATGAAACACCCACAGAACCAAAAATAGTAGAAGTTTAACAAAAAAGTGGGGGTGATCAAGATATATCAGGTACTGCTGTTGCTTAGACTTAGGGAGATCTGGGAGAAGTCTCCAGAACAGAGGATAAATCAGGTTAGGAGGAGCGTAAGCCACGGGATATCAGTGCATCAGGAGGAGAACAAGAAATGACCCTTGATCAAGGTGATCCACAAGGGAAAAATACACAGACCTCTGAAGATGTCAATATGCCACTAGGTGAGAAAAATAATGAGGATGAAAATCAGAAGGATAGAGTACAAGATCAAGCATAGGATCAAAATGTGGAAATTCCACAGGATCCTCCTTTGCAGAAGGTAACCCCTCAATAGGAAGAAATTCAACAAGATCCCCCTCATGAAGAAGTACATGAGAAGAAATCAAGAAGGTACCTTCTCCACCAAGAATAGAAGCAGATACTAGAGAACATGGCAGACATGATGTTGACAAAGGTCATCAAGGATCTAGAGATGATGTGCCTCAATGGCTAGAAAGAGAAATAGGTATGGAACAAGGGTCAGAGTTTTAAGAATTTGATGTTTCAACCTTGTTCGCTGAGACAATGATGAAGCCAACGAGGAAGGCTAGATTAACATCGACCATAAAGAGAGATCCTGCTACAGGTAGAAGGACTGCACAGGTGGCACTTCCCATAGTTGAAAAGGAGCAAGGCAAGATTAGCCTAGAGGAATTACAAATCACAACTGTTGATTTGGGTTTTGCCAATGAGGACCAGGAAGGTCAAGAAGGGAAGGACATTATTGATTCTTTAACCCAAAGGGTGAAGAAGGAGAAAGAGAAAAATAAAATGTATAAGGAGCACATTGCTCAGCTACATTCTTTCATAAAGGGGTCAATTAACCCTGATAATACATTAGTTGATCTTGCAGTCCCATTAACTGTCTTATCACAGGAAGAGGTCACCAAGTTGGACCTAATGAAACATGAGGCAATGGTCATGGAAAAATGGATGCTGTCAACTCTCACTGTGCTTGAAGATGTATTGAGAACCTCCCTACAGAGGTGGAATTCTTTAATCAGTCTAAAGAGAAAGGTAGATAAAATGCAAAATGATACAGGAAAATGGTCATTCCAGTTGGAAAAGGACCTGACTGCTCTAAGTGAAATGAAGAGAATTGATCCACAAATCTTGATAAGTAATCAAGTGGTGGATAATAATATTGCCCTGCTGATAAGCATATGGTATGAAGATATTAGGTTTGAATGTGATATCTTAAAGAAGTGCAGCGGCAAGCTCAGGGATATTAGTATAAAATTACATAGCATGATGGCTTATGAAGAAGAGATCCTTGAGGCCTTGGAGGGTAAAATAGAGGGCAAACTTGAAAATCAGGATGCAGACTTTGCTATTAAAGCTCTGCATGATAATTTCAAGTCAGTAGCAGATGACCCTCTCACCCACCTGACAAAAGAAGTAATGAATAAGATTATGAGGATAAAAGTTAAAGTGGAAACATACAATGAGACTTTGAATAGAAGGAAAGGTAAGTTGGAAGCTCTCAAGGCTAAGTTCTAGTCTCATAAACATGCCATAACAAAAGCTAGAATCCAAGATGGGGGAAGAGGTTGATAAAATAGTACAGGCATATGAACAAATCATGACAATAGTGAAGGTCCACATACAAGAGGATATATATCAAAGTGACAGTGATGATGAAAGTGATGAAGATGAGGAAAATGATGAAGAAGAAGAAAATGAAGAGGAAGAACCCGAGGAATGAATGAAGATGCACTACTAAGTGAACATATGCATAAGGTACTCATCAATAATGAGTCATATAGATGGTTGCCAGCTGGCAACCTGTGTCACGAGGAAAAGTTGATTAAGTCATAGGGTAATTGTCAACTGTTGATCTTAATTGATAAATCTTGACCCTTGGTCAATTGTAATTGCCTCCTCACTTTATTCTATAAAAGGTGCAGGGGTGTAATATTTTAGACATTTGAAACCTAATTGAAATTTGATTGCTAAAAATTTCAGGACTCATTTCAAAGTTGTTGTAAATGTACATGTTATGCATACTTAATGAAAGAGAAGCCATTTTGATTACAAATCATCATAAATCTTGAGTAATTTTTGATTGAAATCTGGATATATGCATTGATTAGCTACGTCCCTTGGAGTGCTTTTCAACCTACATGTATTGTTTTTATTCCTAATTACTTTGAAGTTAGCATCAACCATATCTAGATGTGGAACGTCCTGGTGATCTATGGTTTGATTTCTTCTCTCCACGAATGTATCATGTATGTATGTGATTCAATGACTAAAGATTCACTAAAAATAGAAGTATTCTTTTAAATTTCTTTCAATTTCATAAGAGATCATCTCCATAATTGCAAATAACAGACAATCAAAAACAAATATCCATGAAATACATATAAATATCCACTTATAGACACATCATTTGAATAGATTTACAGTGTAGAAGGAGTAAGTTCATAATGATCAATGATCAGAAGAATTGATCAAACTTATAAGTATCTCAGCAATCTTTGAAAATAGAGTAGAATTGACCTCTCTGTGGAGTGAATTTATAGGATACAGTGCAATACTGATCACCTAGACAAATGTAAGACCCTTGGAATGGAAAACAACATGTCACATCAACCTCTGAGTAACATTAGACGATCATGACCTGATCAACTGAGACTTGAAGTCATCAACTTATCCTAAGTTGATCGTACTTTACAAGATAATAAAGGTTTGTTGTCCAAATTTTTATGCATGGTGTTATGACTAACAATCATCATCAATAGTTTCCCTTGTAGAAAGACTTGGTTTCCTAAATCATCCAAACATTCTACTATATTGGCATAACAATCAACTTTGGCTTGATGTCTGCATAGCCAATTTATCCCTAGGATAACATCATATGAACCAAGTGGGGCTACATATAGATTTACTTCTGTGGAAAAGTTTGGAAGTTCAACCCGAGCCACAAACAAGCATTGCTCTACTTGAGCCTTGGTGTGACTTGTATATTCTATAGACCAAGTGTTTGCTATGAATCCTTCTTTTCTAGGTATCTTATTTACAATTTTGGGAGAAATAAAACATTCTATGGCACCTGTATCAATTAAAACTAAAAATGGAACTCCAAATAAAATACATGTTGTCTCTACTAGAGTTATTTGGTACTCAACTTGTTAGTTGTCCAAGGCCGCATGGATACGTTGCTGGAATGCCACTTGCTGGGAAGGTAGAGAATTTCCTCTAGGTTGCACTCCTTATGATTTGTTGGGACACTAATTGGTGTAGTGATCTCTGCCACAAGTGTAACATCCACCAAATGGTCCTCGCCTCTCTTGAGGTTTGCCAGAATTGTTCCCATTCTTCCTGGAGTGGGTGTTCCCCTTTTTCTCTCTGCTGGATTTAGTTTGTTTATTTTTGGCCCTTTTATCATTCTTCTCAGTATATTCCTGTTTCTTCCCCTTTTTCCTTGAGGGTTCAGAAGATTGAGATTAGTTATATATCTTTCTATTTCTTTCCCTATAGGCCAACCTAGCCTTCAGGTTCTGTTCTTGTCTGACAGCCTTCTCATAGACTTGTTCCATAGTAGTAGGACCATGAACATTAACCTCACCTCCAATTTGGACATTCAACCCCATTATAAAATTACAGACATGAAATTTCTCATCTTGCTGATACTGTGGCACATACTTCAACAATCAGGTGAATTTTTCCCAATACTCATTTACAGTCATATCAACCTATTTCAGGTTTTGAAAGTCTATGTTTTTTATCATAAAATAGTTGAGGCAACTATCTTTGCCTAAATAGTTCTACGAACCTATCCCAAGTAAGGCTTGTGGACCTCAAGCCTAATTCCATCTTTTTGTTCATCCACCACATGGATGCTTCACCCGCTAGCTAAAATGCTCCCCAGATAGCTTTGGTATCCTCATTATAATTTCTAATTTCAAAATACTTCTTCATCTCCATAAGCCATGCCTTCGTGGCATCTCCTCTTATGGATCCATCAAATTTAGGTGGCATGACCTTTTTCATATTATGAGACAATTCCATAGCCATAAGGCTCCTCTTATCCCCTTCATGTCTAGCCATGGAGTTATTTTCTCCATGCTGGCTATGGGTGGTGTTATTATGACATTCCTCACCATCACCCCCATCATAATCATCTCACCTATCTTCTGACTGGCCTCCTACTTTGTGTTAGAGAGTTTCTACCCTCACCCTTGTTTCTTTCAACAAAGTCAAGATTTGGTCTAATTTAGACTTGAATTGCCCTGAAGGCGCTCCTTCATCTCGGCTATCCTCCATTCTAGTTCTAACTCAAACCTTTACTACAATCTACTTCTTCCTGAAGTTTGCAAATTAATCATGGATTAGTTTTCCATACTATGCAATTCATTCATTTTATAAATCTATTCACATTCATGTAATCTTTAACAAGAAAGGAAAGATTGTCAAAATTTGCCATTGCATTACAGTTTCCATTGGATTACATATAATCCACAAAATTACAAAATTATGCTTACACCTTGCTTCTGCAAGTCATTTACAATTTGGGATAACTTTCCATAATCATGATTTCTTTACAGTCTCAGGAGGTGAGGATACACACTGGTATTCCTTCACATCCTCCCTAGATACATTACAATCCTTAGGGTTATTTCCCTCAGCTAGTGCTTTAGGGGCAGAGGATGTCTCTGATGCATTAGTAGAGTTAGGGACAACCATCTTTTCAACTTTCCTTAACTCCTTCTTGATGTGTTTCACTGCATCAGTGAAATTTTCCTCATCAGATAACCATGCTCCTACCAAGCATCCAGTCTATTCAAGTTTCTCTTTCATGGAGGCTTGTTCCTTCAAGATCTTTTGTTGGCGTAGGTAACGTCCATGTTCTGTTACCTTCTTTCGAGGTGTAGTTCTAATTTTTACCATTCTGGCATAGAACATCCAATCATTAGCATACTTAATGTTGGATACAATAATCATTAAGTAGTGATCTCATTAGGTCCATGTATTGAACCTGGTAGCTTTGATACAATATGTAACATCACTATCCATAATGCTCAAGATTAAATATTAAACATGTATCATAATCAAGTGAATAGTTAACAAAATGAATGAGCTAATTTTTTTAACCAAATAAACATAATCTTTTCATCATTTAAGCATGTTAATCTAATCAAGATATAACAAATATTACATTCTAGTAATCATTTACAATATTTAGTGAGTAACCATCACTAATCAAATATAATATGTGCTCAAGGCATCATTAATCAATTTATACATTACAATAGACCAACTGGTCATAAAATGCAACACTGTATCTAGAACCAATGACATCTATCTTCATAAGCCTTAGCTTCTCTCATGCTTAGGAAGGAGAGCATCATCTTGGTGCTTTTCCTCCAACCACGGACCTAGGGTCCCCCGCTTAACTTCCTAACTGGAAGAGGCCCTACCCTTCACGGAAAGGCTAGACATTAGAAACTATTTGGATAGCCATCTAAGTATCTGGTGTTGTGTCCTTCCTAATGTCTCATGGTCACACACTATAGCTCCACTCTAAATTGTATGACACTACTGGAGACACTAGGCCATCTAGAACACTGTGGACTGACAATGCATGCAAAGACGGATGCATTATTTTGGACAAAGTTTTACATACATACACATTGCACATTGAATGTCATCGTGTGTCCACCACCCTAACTTGACTTATAAGATATCATGTCCTACAGTAAGTTCTTAATGACCTTGTTCTTTAGGTCTAGTATGAGTGGTATCCATTCGATTCATTGCCCATACTTGGACATTTGACTCCCATCACCGAATAGTTACGAATAAATAGGTCATCCTCGTAATGAGGAACTAGTGACTCCTTGTTATCTTATTTGTTTTCATTCCATATCAAATTTGACCATTTTGACCACCTTGGTCTCCCATGGTTTACATTTTCGATAGCAAGTCATCACATATGATGAAGTCAATTACATGTACTCAAAGCATACCATGCCTTAGTAGAGTAGATCAGTTTCATTAGGATTAATAGCTCTTCTTATCCTTATGAGCTTGAGGTCTTAATCACCAATCCTATTAGTTTACACTTAAGTAAGTAAAGTAATTATAACTCATAACAATAACCAATGAGTCTTAAATCAATCTCATATATAACAAGTCTATTCCCTTCTATAAGCACATTCTAACTATTTCATGATGAGACCATGATCTTAAATGGTTTCACTACTTCCACAATCAAGGGTTTAAGTATATAACCTTTCACAGTATATGTAACCCTATAAATTATTCATAGTCATATTTCTTACTAGCCTGACTTGGTATTAGCTTGGGTGTTGTAAACACACTGACATTTATTTGCCTTCGTAACTATCACCACAGTCCAATGACTATGTTATGGGTATTATTGCCTTCTTGGCTGTTATCATAGTCAAGTGACTGCATTATTCATTTATAACTATCAGCATTCTAGAGTTTCTCTTTACTCCATTCAAGAGCTATTAAGCCCTCACTATGTCATTATATGACATGTGTTTATCATTCTTTGACAACAAGCTCAGCCATAACGACTTCGAGCACTGGTTTTTCATAAAGTATAAAATGTAGAATGTATGATGGTTGGCTCATAAGACCTTTAGCACAGACATAGAAGAAAAGAATTCATCTTTAGAAGGCTCAGCCTTGTGGCCTTGAGCAAGTGTCACAAATAAAACATGTTACAGTCGCTGCTCAGCTTCAAAGCCTCGAGCTTGGCCACCAGAAAGAATATAATGCTTCACTGCCTTAGCCACACAGCCTGGAGCCTAGTCTTAGAAAAGTTTTTTAATGTTTCAACATTCAGCCATGAGGCCTAAAGTGTAGTCTTAAAAAGGTTACATTGGGTTTCAAAGCTTGGCTTTATAGCCGTGAGTTCATTCATATGGAAGTTTACTTGTGTTGTTAGCTCAGCCATTAAGGCTTCAAGCCTATTCTCATCATAAAGATAACATGGTAAGCTCAACCATAAGGCCTCAAGCCACAGTATGAAATAAAACTTTGAAACAATGATAGCTTGGTTGTAACAGCCTCGAGCCATGACTATGAAAGGATTTACATATATCATGGCACAACCTCATAGACCTCATGCCTCATAATTAAATATATGATATGTCAAATAGCATCACACTATCTCTGATAGAGATTAAATACATTCCAGTTTCAATATATCGAAGGTAAATAGGATTTTGTCCACCGTATTACCTAGACAATGCTTTCGATGGGAACATCGTTCCAGTCCTAGTCTCCTTCAAGTTGCACACAACTTCAAATCTACCAGTGCTATATCTCTGTAGCTTTCACTACCCTGCTCATAAAAACCCCAACACACACCAACTCCCCTGACCCAAAAGTCTACTCCCCCAAAAAAAATGAATAACCAAAGCTTGGTAGTCCAACTGACTCTTGGCATGTCATTTTGGAAGGTAACTACCTTTCCACTTGATCTGTTCCATAAAAAGTGGCTCAATCTAGGCATTGTGTGAGAAAGGATGAGCTCAAAGCTCTCCATCATTTCTCAAGGTCAACCAAAACAAATTAATAGCATTCAATAGTAATCAAATCTTATGATAAGTAAAATAATAATATATTATTGCAATTCAACCTATAAAAAGGTTTTCATCCTTACTTAGGGATTATCACTATATAATGGAAAACACAAATTGAGTCACAACAAGATCATTGATTATTAGGGTCGAGTAATACTCCCCTGAAATTGACTATCCCCATTAGTCGAATGACTAGGGAAATAATAATCCCTGAGAACAAAAGGATAATGAGAAACCTCCTTGTCTCTCAACACTATTGTCTCTTGACTAGGAATTATGTTCTGTAATGTCAGAAAATGTCCCCTTCGGGGCTTTTCCCTCATAAGGTTTAGCTCTTGGGTCTTTAGAGTGCATTTAGGACATTTAGTTCATATTTTGGCATCCCGATGGAATGAGACCTAGGTTCCATGGCAAATTAGACCTAGGTGGACCCCTTGAGCTATGCCTTGCCTAAAATTAGGGGGGAGGACTTGGGCACCCGTACCCTAGTCCTACCTTATTTTGGAGCAGCCCTAATTTTTGAGTGTCAGTTTATGATCGTTATTTGGTTATTTTGCTGACACGGTAAAGTTTGATTTTTAAAATCTTGGTGGCATTTCTTGTAGTTTCATATATAATCAAGCTTAGGCATTCATTTGCAAACTAGATTGTATTTAGATAGCAAGGGTGATGTTCAAGTGGTCAAGGCTTCTATTATGTTGCAAGAGCAGACTTGTATGTTTTGTGTGTTGATATTTGTAGATTTGAGCATCAATCTTCTCATGGCATGAAGAGCATCTTCCTCCATGAGAGCTTCACTACAAGGTGACATAAAATTGTGTTTTTATCATTGATTCCTTTGGTTTTTGGCCTCTACCTCACAAGGTCACACCCTCTTTATCTGACAACGATGTTCATAGACTTAAGTGTCCTCCAAGGTTTGACTAAGGCAAACCTCTAAACACCACAACCCCCAAACCAAGTCTTGTGATTGCAGGATACAGGTGTCACATCTGGAAAAAGTGGAGTTACAAGAAAGCTTGGCAGGCATCAGGGATTTAGGATCTAAAGAAAAGTCAGACAAAGGCAATTCTAGGACTTGAGCACTCGCTCTAGTGTCCTCCGCAGATAGATCTTGGGAAATAGGAGTTACCATGCTGATCAGTGTCAGAAGGAGGTCCAGATTCCCTAAAAAAGTAGGTACCTTGGACTTGGGCACCCGCTCCAATGTCCTCAACTATTTCACTTCAGAACCCTAAAAATAGGTACTCTATAATTCAGTATTTTACTCCTGTTTGCAAGAGCTTTTTCCGTAAATCATTAATTTGTTATTGTATTTGCATAATTAGGGTTTTAATGGTTAATTAGACATATGAGAAGGAAAAATTGATAATTAATTCCTTAATCTAAGTTTATCTACATTTGCAAGTGGCCTAGGGTATGATAGTGCTCGTTACTCGACCCTAGATCCTTGAATGTAAGGTGGAAAGGAGGATTTAAGCATCTAAACACTAGGAAATTAACGAATCCAATTTCCCCCTAAACATTTTAGTGAACCTGTGTTTTTGGACTTAAATTGCAACTTGTTGAGTGTTTGTCTTCAGATTTGAATTGATTTCATTCATTCATTTGGTCATTCATTTTATTGCATTGAGGAAAATTCAAAAAAATTGAAAATTTTGAAAAATACAAAAAATTGCATTGTTTGGCTTACTAAATTGCATCAATTCTTCCTAAATTTTCCTAATTCATATTTTTTGCATTAGATCTGATATAAAATATAGAAAAATCCAAAAATTCAAAATTTTGGCTTGCATTTTCATCATTTAATTGCTAGGGTTTTGTGGAAATTTTAACAATTTTATATAACCTAGTAATTCCAAAATCTAGGGTTAGTAGGTAAAACCTTTTATCAAATTTTTCTACTGATTTTAGAGGCTCATTCAAATTTTCATTTGGCTATATTCTTTCATTTTAGTGTGAATTTCCATTTAGATTTAAAATATTTACATTTTTGCATAGAAAATTTCAACAAAAACTAGCAATTTTGATGCATTTTCATTAAATTTGTATGGGCATTTTGCATGTTAAGGCTTGAAAATTATTTTCAGATCTGAGAGTAAGTCAATTTAATCATAAATCAGACTTCAAAGAATTCACATAGAATTTTGTTCCAAGATTTCAAACATAGGGCTTCAAAAACAACAATTTTCACTAAATTTGGCCTTATCGACTCTCTAAACTTGCACCATAGGTGTGTTGTGAAATGTATTTTGGAATTATTTTTCTTTTATCAGGGTAATAATTTTCTTCCCCTCATAAAAATCTTCACAACACCCTTTTAACGGGCTCTTGTAGTGAAAATTCGGTGAAGAACCGCACATTTTAGCTATTTTGGCCCTAGGGTTTGACCTAGTTTGTACTCCAAGTGTGTTGTGATCAATTTTATGGATGGAGGTGACTGATATTATTGATATTATTTTTGATACCTCCTAAAATTTCTTACAACACCTCCTTTTCTAGGTCTTGGAATTGAAAAACCGTGAAAAATTGCATATTTTGCTATATTTTCACTAGGGTTTTATCTTAAGTGGTGCTAAAATCGTGTTGTGTTAGGTATTTTGGCACCAAGTGGCTATTATTGCTAATATTATTTTCTTTCCACAATTTTCCTCACAACACCCTTTGTTATGCTCTTTTGTATTGAATTTTGGTGAAAAAAGTGTCTATTTTGACATATTTTCACTATATTTTGACTTGGCATTATTTCATATTTGCATCAGGATTGTGTTGAGAGTGATCTTATTTCTATTTTGGACTAATATCAGACATATAACTTGCTTCCCCTGATCAAAATCCTTACAACACCCTTTGTTTCATTCATTTGCATTGGAAAAAGTACAAAAAAAAATCAAGCATCTAGGTCACTTTTTGCATATAGCTTTGCAGTTGTCTTTTGCATACTTTTGGAAAATTGTTAAAATTTGATTTTAAATTCATTTGGAGATATTTATCATGGCTACTTCTTTGGAAGAATTGTTTTCATACATCATGGACATGGATCATTTCTCTAAATTCACTGATAAATATCCTGAAGTTCTAGAAAAAATAGCACACATTCATGATGTTGATCTCTCTATGTGCTCCACATATGAAATTCTTTGCCATATAGGTGAATTTGATAGCTTCACAACTCTCATGGGATTATACCCTTCAATACTGGATGATCTCACTAAATTCATGATCAACAATATATATACTAGTGATGATCTTAAAATGTTAGATGAAGCCTTGGATGACTTTATGGGAAATTCTACTATGACACCTATTGATAAAACATGTGATGATAGCTCTGGTTTACCTAATGATCCATCTCCAAAGGTTAATCCCCCTCATGAGGATGATTTCATTAACACATCTATTAACATCACATCATCAAGTCTTCATTCTAATGCTCACTCTAGCCAAGATGAAGTGTTAGCAAATGAAGAGCCATCACTAGTTTGCCATTCCAATGCTCTCCCTAGCTAAGAGGAAGCATTAGTGAATGAAGAACTCCCTTTAACAAAGACCATTCCATGGGTAGACAATGAGCTTTCATCTAACAACAACAAAAACTCTATTACAATGCATGAAACCTTTATGGATCATCCTACCAGTCTTGCTCCTTTAGTTGATTGTTCATATACCTTGGATATTGCTAAGGAAGAGAAGACCTTTAATGTCCCTCCTTTGATTGAATATTCAAGTCATTTGGACATTACTAAGGTTGTAGCACTAGTGGATGAGGAGAAGCCTCTCATATTAAATCCCTCAAGGATGGATGTTGAGATCACTCAAAATAATTTGCTTCTCCCACCACCTAAGAGGATAGTGAATATGTGTACTAATGAACTTCAACAAGAACACATTCCACCTAACATTGAGTTGAACCAAGAAACATTAAAGAATGAACAAAAGAATAATTACAAAAACTTGGTAATGGTACCTTATGTTTGGAAAGACGACAATGATTTCTTGATGACAAGACTTAGCATAAAGATCCTACAGGTAAGTATCCCTAACCCTTTATCTCTCTCATGATGTGCTTCCCTCGTGATGTGTTATGTGTTGTTTAGGCCTCCTAGAATGACCTTGGATTCTCTCGTAAGGTTCGAGATACCAGGAGACTGCCTCTGTTGTGATCTTCTTCTATTTGTATCATCATTCTTCTAAATTGCTCTCCCTCTGATTTCATTGTTGAGTGTTGTGTCTTATGAACATAGCGTCATGGTTGGTGACCTGCGGGCACCCTCCTATGTGATTCTCCCTAAGACACTTGTTTCTCCTCTCTTATTTATTGTTTCCCTTCCTCTAGTGTTTCCATCTAGTGGGCAAATGACAACAAACATTTATATAGATGTGGACCTAGTGTCCCTTTCGAGAGCAATCAAAAAATGAACTTAGTTCCTAATATGACGATGGGGTTGTATATCTTATCTGACGCTTGGCTAGTGGAAGCACTCGTGCTTTCCGCGTAGTGAATTTCATGATATTTCTATTGCATTTACAAACCTTAACAATACTGATGCTCTGTGTACCTTTGTTTTCCTTTGAATCTAGCCTTGGTGGTACTAGATTAAGAGAGCTTCATGATATAGCCCCTGGTTATCCTCAAACTTTGAATTCATTGTATAACCTTGGCTCTTTGTGTGGTTAATCATATGCATTGATGTTGTTGTTTATCATGATCTTGTAGACACTAACATTTTTCTTGCAGGGATGTGTTTGTAGGAACATTTGGTGATCGTACAGTACATGTCACCTCTGGGGGGCATGGGCTTTGCAAAAGTCAGTGGTCCCTTGTGTGTTTACTTCCTACCTTAACGTGCTTGATATCGATAACTAATATCAACCACCTTAAGGTGGACGCATATAAGGTAAGTTGTCTGTTATAGATGTTAGCAATGTGTTTGACCTTAGATGCAGAGACCTGTACCCCAGAGTGGTGCATTGTGCATCCTAAGTTTGTTTGCAATCAATCAATCATGTAATCCCTTTGCAGAGGCGGGATATTGAGCATATCCTTTTTCTTAAGCCCTCTGCAGAGGGTGGGATGGTGTTTTTCTCGGAGTAGATTACATCATCCTGTCATTTTTAAAAGTCCTCTGCGGAGGCGGGGAACGATTCTGTGACTAACTCAACCCTTAAGCGTGTTTTCGGTGATTGTTGTGGTGAAGCCCAATTGTCGGTGTGTGTGTAATGTGCCTGAGATGGTGTTGGACCTAGAAATAGGTACACTCCATCACTTGTTTGTCGTGTTTTCTTCGTGTCTTCAAGTGTGTGTGTTTTGGCATACTTGTTTTGTATGGCATGTTTGTTGCCCCATATGCAGAGACCAGTGCTCTTGGGTAGTGCTTTGTGCATTTTGGGAGGTTTTGCATGTCATGCGTATGTGTTACCCCATATATACAGAGACTTGCGCTCTATGGTAGTGCATCGTGTATTATGGGAGGTTTGTTTAATTTCTTGTACTTGCATTTGCATTTCATATATATGAGAAAAAGAAAAGAAAAGATATCATTTCTGTCTTCTATGCATTAATGTGTCTTTTATGTATTGGCTGTCTACTCTGTGTTCTACATAACTGTAAATGTCTTCTCTGTGTTTTGCGTGCCTGTTACTATCTTTTATGCGATTGGCATGTCTTCTCCATGGTTGGTGTGTTTGTTGTGTTTGCGACCTTACTTTAATGCATGTATTGGCCTTGTGTTTATACATACATTAAAGTGGGGGCTAAATGTAACATCAGAAAATGTCCCCTTGGGGGCTTTTCCCTCATAAGGTTTAGCTCCTGGGTCTTTAGAGTGCATTTAGGACATTTTAGTTCATATTTTGGCATCCCAATAGAATGAGACCTAGGTTCCATGGAAAATTGGACCTAGGTGGACCCCTTGAGCTATAACCTACCCAAAATAGGGGGGAGGACTTGGGTGCTCGCTCCCTAGTCCTGCCCTATTTTGGGGCAGCCCTAATTTTTGGGTGTCAGTTTGTGACCATTATTTGGTTATTTTGCTAACATGGTAAAGTTTGATTTTTAAAATCTTGGCAGGAGTGCTTGTAGTTGCATATGTAAGCAAGCTTAGGAATTCATTTGTAAACTAGATTGCATTTAGATAGCAAGGGTGATGTTCAAGAGTTCTCAAGGTGATTCAAGGTTTCTATTATGTTGCAAGAGAAGACTTGTATGTTTTGTGTGTTGATATTTGTAGATTTGAGCATCAATATTCTCATGGCATGAAGAGCATCTTCCTCCATGAGAGCTTCACTACAAGGTGACATAATATTGTGTTTTTATCATTGATTCCTTTGGTTTTTGGCCTTTGCCTCACAAGGGCATGCCCTCTTTATCTGACAACGATGTTTGGAGACTTAAGTGTCCTCCGAGGTTTGATTGAGGCAAACCTATAAACACCACAACCCCCAAACCAAGTCTTGTGATTGCAGGTTACAGGTGTTGCATCTAGAAAAAGTGGAGTTGCAGGAAGTCTTGGCAGGCATCAGGGATTTAGGATCTGAAGAAAAGTCAGACAACGGAGCACTTCCAGGACTTGGGTGCTCACTCCAGTGTCTTCCATAGACAGATCTCAGGAAATAGAAGTTATAGGGTTGATCAGTGTCGGAAGGAGGTCCAGATTCCCTGAAAAAGTAGGTACCTTGGACTTGGGCGCCCGCTCCAATGTCCCCGACTGTTCCGCTTTGGAATCCCAAAAATAGGTACTTTGTAATTTAGTTTTTTACTCTTGTTTGCAAGAGCTTTTTTTGTAAATCATTAATTTGTTATTGTATTTACATAATTAGGGTTTTAATGGTCAATTGGACATAAGAGAAGGAAAAATTGATAATTAATTCCCTAATCCAAGTTTCTCTACATCTACAAGTGGCCTAGGTTATAATAGTGCTCGTCACTCGACCCTAGATCCTTGAATGTAAGGTGGAAAGGAGGATTTAAGCATCTAAACACTAGAAAATTAACAAATCCAATTTCCTCTTAAACATGTTCCAAGAACATCATTTGGTCATCACAACTTGTCATGATAATTCCAATGACATAACAAATTACAAAGAACATGGAAGCTAAAGAAAAGAGACAAGACACGTGGTAACTTACGAATGGTTTAAGGACATAAAAGTCGATACTCAAATGGCTAGTCAATATTTTGCTTTCACAATGTCTAACCCTTCCTCCAAGATGATACTCTCTTTCCTTCTTTGAAGGACGTTTATTTTCCTGTTCACACTCAGGACCACAAGATCATGATCAGTGTATCATTATCATGTCTCATAATATAAATCAATTAATTTACAAAAGTAATTAACATCAGTAACTACTTCATAATCAAGAGTTAAATCAAATATTTCCACAATATCAAATCAATTAACTATGACTAATCCTCCTGATTATCATGCCAAGTTAATGATTAAGTCTAATTGTAAGTTGGGGATGTAACAAATTTAGGGCTCCATTTTGCTCTTCCTTATATAAGAACATGTGGCATAATAAAGAATACCACTAGAACTTCACTGCTTCCTTATTTCTTTTGATATCTACCAGTCCTTGATTGATGCAGAGGGGATGGAGGATTCACCCAAAACAAACACACTTCAATCAAAAGACTTTTCTCACAAACATCCACTATGCTTTGATGAAAACAACAAATAGAGTTGTTTTGACATAATTTTCAAAATACAACTCAAACCCATGATTTAAATTTGTTTTTGGATACCCATTATCCTCTTACACAACATAATTCAAGTGCAGGTGGGGTTGTTTTGGAACATAGAGGTCAAATCTTGATTTTTCCTACTCTTGACTAGATTTGAAGTGGAACGACAAATGAAGTTTTTTGGCCATAACTTTCAAACCATAACTAATATCCAAAAATAAAAACCTGATTCAAATACCCATTTGGTCCTTATTTAATATATTTTAAAATGGGTAGGGTTACTTTTGAAAGTATGCTTAAAAAATAGACTGTTATAGAGATGGAAACCCTAGTAGATCACAAACTTACCCTCACCAAAAATGGCATAACTCATTCAATTTTTAATAAAAATTTCCCAAACTAAAATAATATGAAACTAGACTCATATATTCATCTTTTTCCATTAGTTTTAGACCTGTACTTGATCTATACAATCCGTACCATTCCAAACAAGATGACTATTATAGTGAAAAAACTAGAAGTGTCAATCACTAAATTCAACATAACTTTCACAAAACATAACAAAATTTGATGCAACCAATACCAAAAGAAAGAAGACTTAGATAAATTTTCAAAAAATCTATTTTCATGCCATTTGGAGTCTATACAAGGCTGTACCAGCCCCAAAAATAGTGAAACAGATAGTAAAAATGCAGAAAATTGAAACCTTTTTATTCATTTTCCCTCTGTGAACTTCATCTCTCCTCTTGCATGAAATGTCAAGGCATAAATAATGTCTTTACATCCATATTTTTTTGTTCCATCACTCCACTCTCTTTTACATGCAAAAAGAAGAGGCTAAAAATAGCCAAACCACTAACACTACTCAACTTAGAAAGTACTCAACTTGAGCAAACTTAAACCTCCACTACCAAATGACCTCTAAATACATAAGAGTGATCTTACATAGACCTTTATTACAATAATAATGAAATAAAAATCCTCCAACATGAAAAACTACCTTTTAAACTCCCTACAACCCTTCATATTCATCTTTTGTTTGCCCTTTTTGCACTTTTTGTAATATTGACAATTTTGCAATTTTTGTAATCTTTTACAAAAAAACTCTAAATCCCACTAGAACCTAATCAAAGGCCTCTAATACATAACCAATGGTCAATTCATGACCTTATTACATCATTAAAACATCAAAACTAGATCAAAACCAAAAGTTGCCTCATGGAGGCTTAAAGCTAGCAAGGTGCTCCTATACCATACTCCCAGAGAAAACAAAATTCAAGTCCACTTGAATAAGGGATATCATCATGAAAAATATGTTTGATAGTCTCTAACTGATGTCTTGCATTTCCTACATTCCAACCTTCTTGAAACAAAGGAATGTCTGCTTCATTTTCACTCTTGGGTTGCCCATTCTCTTGCTTAAGTACTTAGACCTATCAAAAGGAAATAGCTGCCTCTTCCAATCCATCTTTCTAGGTACCTGCACTAGAATAAATACAATAACAACTTCATTCACAAAAATAACTTAATTAGCATCAATATCATTCATGAAATCTTTGCCTCGTCTGTCCATAACCACATCTGATGGACTCATCATGACCTGCCATTCCTTATCAGCAACTTCATTATCAATAACAACTTGATTCTCAATATCAACATTATCATTAACCCCTACATTATCATCCCTTCCTACTGTCTATACTTGTCTTCTTCTTTGGATAATTTTGTTGATGGGCCATGTAACCTTCCTCTTCACTAATAAGTGCCATCTTTGTAATTGCTGAACTATTCTTTCCATATCCTTTTTCATCGCTTCCGCAACTTGCCTCAGTTCTCTTATCTCTTCCTCAACCTCTATTTGCCTCATCTTTTCATCTTTCCTCTTCCTCTCTTTTTCTTCTTGTTTCTTATTTTGTGAACCCCCAACCTTCAAGTACCTTCTAAACAAACCCATATCCTCTTCAAGCAAGTTTCTCCTTGCTTCTGGGTTAGTGCAAGAAGTTGGGTCCACTTTTTGGCCAAAAAGTGGAAGTGTTTTCCCTGATTTTTAAAATTTGTCACATTTGACCCAAATATTTGAGGAACTTAAAGATTGAATCTTAAAACAAGTTAGTAATATGAAATGTAGTACTCAGAGTCTAGTTTCCAAATATGTAATTTATTTTAATACTCAGATGATACAAATTGATTTTCAATAGGAATTTCTAAAAATCACTGTTTAAAAGTCACATTTTTTTAGCATACCATGCACGTGTACGACCAACATAATTTGACCTAAATAAAAGTATTTTTATAAACTCTTTTGGGGAAAGATGTGTAGTACAGTGAAGTTTGATGAGGATATTTTTTTATAATTTTTTTTCAAATAATTTTTTTTATTGGCCCTAATTGCTATTTTCAAAAACCCTCGTGTACGGCCAACATAATTTGAGCAAAATTAATCATAAAATAATTTTTTTTTCATTGTGTAAAGAATGATGTGTAGATTGATGACATATAATTTTTTTTCAAAAAAACTTTAAAATTAAAAGTTATTAAAAAAATACAAACACCTGTCATTTCAAGTTTTTGGACTAGGTTTCTCATAAATTAAATAATAAATAGAAAAATAAGTCTAATAAAAAATACATATTTGAAAACTAGACACTATCATCTGTAATGGGTTTTAATTTTTTAAAAAAATTTAGAAAAAAAATGTCGTCAGCCATATAGGTAAACTCAGTCTTTTCTCTTGTTCTGTACTTAGAAAAAAACTTGTAGGTCCAAGGCAAGGGGTTGTCTTATCATGCCTTTTCCAAGCTTAAGCTTTTAGGAATGGGTACTTGTTTTAAAACGGGTACCCATTCCTTTTGTATTGGAAAAAAAAGTGTGCAGACGTTTTTTCAAATTCAAATATCTTTATAGAAACGGGTACCCATTTAGGATCGGGCACCCGTTCCTAAACGGGTACCCGTTTCTAAGAGGGTACCCATTTAGGCTCGGGTACCCATTTCTGTCAGGATTTTTTTTTTTCCTATGACTTCCCCTCTATGTGGAACCAACTTCTTGCACTTACCTTTGAACTCTTTATCTTTGTCTCACTTAGGTCTCTTTTTTTTTCTCTACCTAGTCTTTTGGCAACCATGTTCTCTTTTCAACCTATACAAACAAAAACCCACAAACACCAAACTCTCTTTTGCCCAGACCTTCTAAAATTTGATACCGATTGATGCAGAGTGGATGGAGGATTCACCCAAAACAAACACACTTCAAACAAAAGACTTTTCTCTCAAACATCCACTATGCTTTGATGAGAGCAACAAATAGAGTTTTTTTTATGTAACTTTTTTGAATCACCTATGGTTTTGGATACCCATTATCCTCTTACACAACATACTTCAAGTGCACGTGGGGTTGGTTTGGAACATAGAGGTCAAATCTTGATTTTTCCTACTCTTGACTAGATTTGAAGTGAAACAACAAATAAGGTTTTTCAGCCATAACTTTCAAACCAGAACTGATATCCAAAAATAAAAACTTGATTTAAATACCCATTTGGCCCTTATTTAATATATCTCAAAATAGTTAAAGGTTATTTTTGAAAGTATGCTTAAAAAATAGACTGTTATAGAGATGGAAACCCTGGTAGATCACAGGTCTGCCCTCACCACAAATGGCATAACTCATTCAATTCTCAATAAAAATTGCCCAAACCAAAAGAATATGAAACTAGACTCATATATTAATCTTGTCCCATTAGTTTTAGACCTGTACTTGATCCCTACAATCTGTACCATTCCAAACAAGATGACTCTTACAGTGAAAAAAACTAGAAGTGTCAATTACTAAATTCAACATAACTTTCACAAAACATAACAAAATTTGATGAAACCAATGCCAAAAGACATAAGACTTAGAGCCCTTTCCAAAAAATCCAATTTGATTCCATTTGGAGTCCATATAGGTCTGTACCAGCCTGAGGAACAGCAAAAAAGACAGTAAAAATATAGAAAACTGAAACTTTTTTATTCATTTTTTCTCTTTGAACTTCATCTCTCCTCTTTCATGAAATTTCAAGGCATAAATAATGTCTTTGCATCAATTTTTTTTTCCATCACTCCACTCTCTTTTACATGCAAAAAGAAGAGGCTAAAAATAGCCAAACCACTAACACTACTCAACTTAGAAAGTACTAAACTTGAGCAAACTTAAACCTACACTACCAAATGACCTCTAAATATATAAGAGTGGTCTTACATAGACTTTTATTACAACAATAATGAAATAAAACTCCTCCAACGTGAGAAACTACCTTTTAAACTCCCTATGACCCTTCATATTCCTCTTTTGTTTGCCCTGTTTGCACTTTTTGCAATATTGACAATTTTGTAATTTTTGCAATCCTTTACAAAATAACTCCAAATCCCACTAGAACCTAATCAAAAGCCTTTAATACATTGCCAATAGTCAATTCATGACCTTATTACATCATTAAAACACCAAAACTAGATCAAAACCAAAAGTTGCCTCATGGAGGCTTAAAGCTAGCAAGGTGTTCCTGCACCATTGATGTATGTGATCAACCAAATAAGAAGCAAAAATAAACTGATAATTTAGAGATACATACTGAATATCAGCTACCATGTAAGTATAATCAATGGGGATTCTTTCTCTCTTGTCATCTCCCAAGACCTGACATAATGCATAGTATGTTTTTGCAAAATAACTTTCAAAGGTTTCTAGTCTGAAGGGTTCCTACTCACTTTGTGGAATCTTGATTAACCTATTATTTGGCCCCTTTTCCCTATGTCTAGGTAAATGTATGGTCTTCTAACTACTTTTATCCTTCTGGTATTCCTTCTTGAATTCATCTAGGTCAATGACTGTACTGGCAGCCAAATTCAATCCAAAAATTTGAGCAATAGTTTCTTTGTTGATTTCTACTAGAGAACCTCCTCCAGCTGCCCTTATTATTTTGGTTGTCTCATCATATTTAGAAGCCATGGCCTAAAGTAAATCAATGTCATCAAAGACATTGGTGACTGCCAACTTCTTTAGGTCTAGTCTCCACACATTAAAGAGTGGAGAGTGGGCATTTCTCTTGCCCCACCAATGGTTAAATAATAACCACTTAGGAATTGGGATATCTACATCTCTACAGCCATAATATTTGTCAACCAATCCATCTTTATATTTAGGGCCACTAACTTTCAACTTTTGGGCACAAGAGCCAGGGATTTGGACTAGAAGATCTTTGTGTAAAGCTCGACTTTGGGAGGTAGAAGGAACTTGGGCTTTTGGGGGAGCCATCTTCAAACAATACTAGAGAGATGAGGGTTTTCCTTTTCTTGTTCTAGGGCTCCCTTTGTATGCAATTTTAGATAGGAGCTTGATTTTGAAAACCAAAATATACTTATTTAGACCTTAAACACCCTCGCGGAAGGGAAAAAGAGAAAAAGACCTTTAACAGAATAGCAGAAAGTAGGAGAAAATATGCATGTAACTTACTGAATTTATTCGCCTTGACAGACCTTGAAACGATGCCAGGAAGCTCGTGGCAGCTACCAATTTCTTTACTTCAATGCTTTAGATATCTAAATCGAAAGTACAGGACAATTGAAGCAAGAACTATATAAAGATAACCATTAATTTCGGGGCCAAAACTAGTCATGTTCACCATTATTTCCAGTTTACGCAAACTAGATTCACAAAATCACTTAGTTCCCAAAATTTGAATATGAGCTGTCAGATTATGCAATAGCAGAGTGGATCGGATGGTATCGACAAGTCAAAAATATTTGACATCACTTGGCATGCCCTGTGATGCTCCTTGGACCAATTAGGAGGCTCCACCTCATCTTTCCTTTATGAATGATTAGAAAGGGTGCGTCGTCAAAACTATTTCACTCCCTACCATGTGGTGGCTTTTTGTCATTTCGTAGTTTGGCGGGGTATACCAATTTATTTCTCCGCAGAATAGTGGAAAGACCTAGGATCCTTCCACATAGCACTTTTTATCCACTTGGACCTTATTGTATCTTCTGGACACCAAATGTCACCCTTCTGCTCTTCTACAAACGGTTGGTGGAACCCTTGGAGAAATTCCACGAGATGGCAGAAAATGTGAGAAGTTGCCACATGTCTGTCAGGGACCCACTGTATGTTAAAAAGCTGATAAATGAATCCTACCAGGTGGCAGCCTTCTATTATTCTGCTGATGTCCATTTCTTCAATATTTTATTCTCCGTGGAATGGTGGAAACAAGTCAAAACATGCCACCTGTTATCAAAAGATAAAAGGGGCCTGACCCTCCGCATACTCTTTAAAAACAACCTTCGCCTACTAGGAAAAGGGGACCATGAGACTCATCAAGGGGTCAAATATAAACATTGATATATTGAAACACACTTTGAATATAGGGCGCAGGCGGTAAACAAAAGGTAAGGGGCCAGTCAACAACGTAACTTAAGGCATAAGCCTAACAACTTAATCATATCTGATGCATGTGATAAGTGGTCAACACAAAAATATGACAAAAGTAATTTCACCGCTTGGATTGAGCAACACTAGGGTTTAGGGTTTTTAGACCCTTAGGAAAATATTCAATGTTTGGAATAAAAACCCTAGGTAACAGACTCTCAAAATGAAGGCATAAGACCTGGCAAAATGCAAGAACCTGGAAAATTTTACATGGTTCTACCAGGTGATATAACCATTGACAACCTCCAAAACAATCACCTAATGCCAATTTAGGAGCATAAAAGGTTACTTCCAGATCATAACAAAGGAAAAACCTCCTCTTCTGACCAAACATACAACATCATGCTGCCTCCTTCTTCTTTTGATTCCATTATGGGTCGAATAGAAGATTATTCCAACCATGTCAATACCATCACCATTAGAGCCAAAACACCTAATTGAGCCATTACTACTCGTCGTGGCCACATCTCCATCCATGGAGCCCCCACCAATGATCAACCTTCTACATCTACACCTACCAATCCACCATCTACCCATAAGTAGAACCTCCTAGATAACCTCAGAAAATCTCTTACACAAATTTCCATTCCCAAATTACTACGCACATCTCCCCTCCATAAGGAAGTCCTCGACAAAGCCTTGATAGAAACCCAAGTCTATACCAACTTGAATGTTGATCAATTCCAAGCCATGGTAGGCCACATCACCTCACCTCATCGCCTCACCTTCTCAGAAAAAGAACTACCCACCTCTAATGCTACACATCGAAGTCCTAATCCATAAACATACCATCAAACAAGTCTTAATAGATGGTGGCTCTGACCTAAATCTTTGCACTCTAAAGCTAATAAAACATTTGGGATATTTTGATGTGGTTGTGGACTCTAGTGAGTGTATAACTATCAAAGGATATGATGACTCTGAAAGATTGTCTGAAGGCACCATCAAGCTTCCCATCCAAGTGGGAGAAAAGATTTTAGAAACCAAATGCCAAGTGGTTGATCTTGACCTCCCATATAATATCCTCCTCGGCCAACCATGGATTCATGCCATGCAAGCCATCCCATCCACCTTCCATCAATGTCTCAAATTCCCCCACAACGGCACATAAATCACTATCGATGTCGATCCTCATCCTTTCCAATACTGTAGCTTCTTGGAAGGACATGACCAAATGTTCTATCCTTATAACAATGCCACTAAAACATCCACCTCCCATGCTAATCCTACGCCATCCACTTCATACATTGATCCTTCCAACATCACAACCACATCACAAACATCCACTCCTCCCAAGGTCAAGATTAAAGTAAGTGACATGGGATGTGGTGAATACAACCTACATGACACATTTTGTGTGGGTCTATTACTAACATCCCCTAAGACATTAGGTACCCCTAAAGAAGATAAGGTCTCTACAGTTGTCATCAAATGTAAGACATCACCAACCTTCGAGAAAAAGCACCTCCTTGAACAAGATGTTCTCAAAGACATATTCTCTTGGTTGTACAAAGATAAAGGTAAACAAGAACCTCCTACTCTTCCAATCGAGATCTATGGAAAAAGTCTCGAGATTGTCAAATACATGGGTTACAAAGGACAAGGCAGTATAGGTCTTCATGAACAAGGAGTTGTCAAGCCTATTCAAACAACAAGGAATTCGTATCTCCATGGGTTAGGGTATGGAAAACAAGAGTCCACCTCTATCGATACTGAGTATATATGAGTGAGGATGCTAAGGCCTTCCTCGCGATAGATAGCATCAATGAAGAGGACCCTCAAGACTCTTTCAACAATTTCTCTGAACTTTTTGAATCATCCATATACACCTTCTACACCCTAACTAGAATGCCATCTACATCCAAAGATTTAACTCTCATCTATCCCCAACTCATAGATTGGGACCAACAAGGACCTCCTGTCCTTGATGTCACATAAAATGATGGGGGTTAGAGATCATTTTCCCCTTGGAGACCACAAGGCCAGCTATATCATGGAACTAAACACATCCGCATACTTTGGGGAGACAATCCAAACTCTTAGTCACGAAAATATGAAAATAAAAATAACATGCCCAAGTGAAAACCACCTTGTGGCACTGTTGGATGAAGAAAAAGTCAAAATAAAGGACGTATCCCCTAGTGAAAATCTCCTTGAGGTGCTAGGGGATGAGAGAATGGAAGACCTAAATTCTATCAAGAAAGATCATTGATCCTAGTAGAAGCATCACATGAGATGAATCTTGGAACAAAAGAGGCACCCAAGATCACATTTCGAGCAGAATCCCTCATAGAAATAGAACAAGAGGCTTTCTTAGTTGTCTTCAAACAAAGGAGTCATAATTTTGCATGAACATATGTTGATATGCTGGGATTAGATCCCACTCTAGTTGTCCATCATCTTGTTGTACATCCTGATGCAAAATCGGTAAACAAAAGCTAAGAAAAATGAACCCATAAGTGGCACTCCTCGTCAAAGAAGAACTCAAGAAACTTCTAGATGTGGGATTCATTCGTCCTATAGACTATCTTGAATGGATATCAAACATTGTACCCATAGAAAAAGTCACTAGGGGCATCCGTTGTTGCACATATTTCTGAGATCTTAATAAAGCATGCCCTAAGGATGACTTTCCACTGTCCAATTTAGATATCATCGTGGATCTCACTGCAATACATGCGATGTTGTCCTTAATGGATGGATTTTCTAGTTACAACCAAATCAGGATAGATGAGGAAGATCAACATAGGACCTCCTTTATATGTCCATGGGGAACTTACTGTTGGGTTGTGATGCCCTTTGGGTTGAAGAATGCAGGAGCTACCTATCACAGAGCCATGACAGTTATCTTCCATGACCTTTTCCATAGCATAATGGAAGATTATGTAGATGATTTACTATGAAAATCAAAGACTAGAGAAGACCACTTGAATATGTTGGCTAAAATCTTTAACATATTAGAGCAATATAAAGTGCGATTAAATCCTAAGAAATATGTCTTTGGGGTCACCTCTAGAAAACTCCCAGCATACATTGTGTCAAGAAGAGGAAGAGTTGATCCTGCCAAGGTTAAGGCTATAGTGGAAATCCCTCCACCTAAAACACTCAAGCAACTTCATAGCCTTCAAGGGAAACTTCAGTCTATCCACCGCTTCATAGCACAACTTGCAAACAAATGCCAACCATTTCAACATCTTCTCTGAAAAAACACAGCATTTGTATGGGATAACCAATGTCAGAATGGATTTGAACAGCTAAAGGAATATCTTGCTACACCACTTATCCTTATTTCACGAAAGCAAGGCAGCTCCTCCTTCTATACATCTCAACAATAAAAATAGAAATAGGAGCCTTACTAGCACAACATGATGAATAAGGAAAAGAGAGGGCTATATACTATATCAGTTGCACCTTGGTGACCTATGAGATGAATTACACTTCTATTGAAAAAGCATGGCTTGCCATTGTCTTCACTTCCCAAAAGCTAAGACACTACATGCTCAACCGTAAGACAAATCTCATTGCCAAGATTGATCCACTCAAGTATTTACTAACTAGAGCAGCTCTCATGGGATGGATGGCTAAGTGAGTTATGATCCTAAGTGAGTTCGACATTGAGTACATAGAGAGAAAAGCTATCAAAGGACAAGTGATTGCTGATCAATTGGCTGATGCACCTATCCCAATAGAGAAACCATTTTAGAATACCTAGATGAGTCAATATTGATAGTAGCACCAACAACAGATACATGGAAAATGTATTTTGATGGATCCTACACACATCGTGGCTCAGGGATAGGCATTTTGTTTGTTACCCCTCAAGGAGACACTATTCCAAAATCCTACAAAATAACATTTCCATGCAAAAACAATGTAGCAGAATATGAGGCCATTATTACAGGACTTCGCATGACCATCTAGTGGAAGATTGAAAAGCTTACAGTTTATGGAGACTCCCAGCTAGTCATCAAATATGTCAATAATGAATACAAAACGAAAGATGACAAGCTCCTACCTTACAAAAGAATGGTTGATGATTTTAAGGACTATTTCCATGATATCCATTTTGAAAAAATTCCAAGGTTGAACAACAAAGCAAAAGATGCTATGGCCACTATAGGATCCTTGGTTGACATGAAAAAGGATAAAAAAATGTGAGTTCTTGATTGAAGAACTACCAATGTTTGCCTATGACGTACCACAATCTGAGTTAGTATGCAACATTGTTGGTCCCCTATCCCCTTGGTACTAAGAGACCTACATCTACTTCCATGGCAAGATCATCCCACCTAATCTAACATCCACACAATGAAAAACGTTCATCTGACGATCCTCCCGCTTCACCATCATAGGAGATACCCTATATCGAAAAAGTCTTGATGGTACTCTTTTGCAATGTCTTGATTCTAGGGAAGCCAAAGTGGCCTTGCAAGAGGTACACAAAGGTATTTATGGGGCACACTCTAGTGGACCTACTCTAGCAAAGAAGATTCTCAGAACAAGGTACTATTGGCCACCCATGGAATGAGATGCCTACCGCTTTGTGAAGAAATGTTTACCATGTCAACAACATGGTGATCTTATCCATGCACCTTCACAAGAGCTACAGCTAATAACAACCCCTTGGCCCTTTTCACAGTGAGGACTCAACCTCGTAGGGAAAATTCACCTACCCTCATCTAATGGCCACAAATTCATCATTACTACTACCGAATATTTCACCAAGTGGGTAGAAGCCATTCCGTTCACTTTCACCACTGGCATACAAATCACAAAATTCATCCTCCACTACATAATATGCCGTTACAACTTTCCTTTCTTCATTATCACAGATAATGGGAAACCATTTAAGAACCAGGAAGTCTGCACCCTATGTGAGAAATTCCACATCCAACATCATTTTTCCACACCATATTACCCCCAAGGTAATGGTCAAGCCGAAGCTTCTAACAAAACCATCTTACACATCCTAAAAAAGATGGTTAATGAAGCTGGCTATGACTAGCACCTTCAACTCAACCCCACCCTATGGGCTTATCACACAAGAGGAGCCACACCATACTCATTAGTATTTGGTTTCGAAGCCATTTTTCCTATTGAGGTCGAGCTCCCTTCTCTTAGGATTTCATTGCAAAACATAATCACTGAGGAGGAGTACTGAGTTGCATGACTGAATGAGATAGAACTCCTAGATGAAAAATGCCTAGATGCTCTGAATCACCTTCAAGCCTATCAAAACTGCCTATGTAGAAGCTACAACAAAAAGATCAAGAACCTCAAGTTTGAGATAGGCGACCTTGTCCTTATGGAAAATCAGAGAAACCTACAAGAGATCCACAAGAAAGGAAAGTTCAAGCCTAATTGGTTGGGACCATATGTTATCACATCTAGCTATGGACTAGGAGCTTACCAGCTTGCAACACCTGAGGGGAAGCCTCTAGATAAACCTGTGAACATCATACACCTTAAAAGGTTCTATGCATAACCCATCGAGTATCCAAATTCAAACAATCCAAAAAAATCAAAATATCAGAAAAATCCAAAAAAAAAACAATCAAGAAAAACTTGAGTGCAATAAAGTCATCCAATGGTGAAAATCACTTTGGTGACACCTTGGATAAGTACCATGGTGAAAACTTGTCTCAGGCGCCATGTGTAGTGGGTAGTTCTACCATCTAATAAGTCCTCCTATCCATCACGACATTCCATACCACCTACATCCCATGGCTTGGAGTTCCAAAACATTAAATCCTATCACCCCACCCAAGGCAAATCCTTGAATGCTCTCCTTGTACATCTTAAAAATCCAAAAAAACCCAAAAACATAAAAAAACCAACAAAAAACCAACAAAAAACTAAAAAAAAAATTAGAAAAGCTAAAAAGCCAAAAACAATAGAAAATCTAAACCCCCCCAAAAAAATATTACAAAATCTCTAGAAACAATCCTAATTGTCATTATCTAAACCATCTAATACATCATTATCCAACATCATCTCATCTACCCCAAACCATTCCTACATCATCACTACAAACCAGAAGTACATATTCATCATCACCCGCATCTTAAATTTCCATGATCCCGTGGACATAGGGTATGTAGGTAGTTTGGAATATGAAGGAAGTATCTAATACTAAGGTACAAAAGATGTACCCATCCAATCCATTTAGATGGTCCCTATTTTCTGAGCTTACTAAACCCACCAACAATACACAAGCTAAGCATATCCTCAAAACATCACATCTTACACAAAAATCATCAATCAAGAAGCCAACTACAATCATGACATACATGACCTACTATCTCTTTGCTCACCTTTCAAAATTTATCCAACATCCAACCGATTCTTGTCTTAATGGATATATCATTCCTACAATAGGCAGAATCCATCATCCTATCAACACCTATCTTGGCAAGAGATTAATGAGTGTCAGGTAGCACCCATGAAATACATCTCTTTACCTCTCTTTTTCTCCTTTCTGATTCCATCTTCTTGATGACTGCACCTAAATAGGGTAGCAAGATTGTTCTAAATAATGATTAATAGGAGATGAATTACTTAAGATCATGATTTCTGATTAAAGGACTAATGTGCATGGAATTGATGGAAATATGTAGAAAAATGTCTCTTTTTGAATCAACAGGTGCAGATGTTCAGATTGGCAATTTTGTACACCTCTAGAGGCAGTACTAATGATCTCTGGAGACAATATCAGAATACCACGACATCAGAAGTTTTGGAGTAAAGAGGAAAAGCATCTACGGAGCTGGACTGAAGTCTAGAGCATCTCCAGAGCTAAGAAAGAAGGCCACAATTATATCTATGGAGCTGTAGGCAAAGACATACATCTCCAGTGCCTCTTTAGAGCAGAGCAAATTTCTAGCATAGTTGTCGGTTAGACACTTTCAATAGTGATCATGATACTCCTGATATTACTCAAATCATCACTTGAGTGATTAAGGGCAATCTATAGTTAACTGTTGGGAGTTTTTATCTCTTTTTATTTTTTACATGAGTTACTGATAAAACTATTTTAATATCCATATTTTCAGGGCCTCATTGCCCAAATGTATTAAGACAAAAACTTAGATTTAGAGTGGACTTCTGTTCCACTCAATCTATTTTTATTGCATGGTTATTTTTCCGTAGTTAGACAACTAGTATAATAAAGAGATGGATGCCATCTCATAGAAGAACTGGTAGATAAGATAAGTGATATCTCATCACTAATTTTATATATACTTACAGAAGAAGCAGAAAGACAACAGGTGATTATTTCTTCTTATTTCTGTAATCTCATTTTGATATTAATATTTTAAAAAATACAAAGCTGATGGAATTAGACTGAATTGAGTTGTGATATCATTCTCTTGTGTTGATTCTTTACTTTAGTCTTCATCCCTAAGGGTGTGGAGCAAGGGCCCACTCTCACCACCAAGGCAGAAGGCTAGTACTATTGTTTTGTTTCAGATTTTGCTTTAAAAGATATTTACTATTTTCATAGATAAATGCATGTTTCAGTTTATAGATTTGCTTTAAGTAATTTACTGTTCAGTTCTGTTTTCAATATTCTTGGAATTTATTTCATAGTAGATAGATCAGTTCCTTTAAATCAGTAGAAGTCATTAGAGTTAGTTAGATAAGACTGGAAACTATAGGATTCCTAATTTTAGATAGCCAAGGAGACAACCCTGGATTTGACAAAAGAAATATGATTAAATGATAAGGTACAACGACCCTTGTCATGTTTGGCACCCTTGTTGGGGATGTTTTGTTAATTAGGGAAACTTAGCTAAACAGTTTAAGGTTAGATCTATATGGTTATAGCTAGAGATTCAAAAGGAAGATACATAAAATAGACACCCCATCAACAAACTATAGGAGAAAGCAATACGGTGGCACAAGATCTTGTTGAAGAAAGAAACCTAGAACCTGCCTTGGAAGCTGCACCTCAAATCAATAATCCCTTTGATCCTCCAAATCTCCCACTCACTAATTATATCCAAGAATTACAACAAAAGTTCTAGGCAGATCCTTTGATAGAACCTAATTTCCTAGAACCTTAGAGAGAAGAACCAGTACTAGACATGGACGATAATAATGATAACCATGAAGAGGAGGAAAATCAAGCTCCAAGAACCTTCTCATATCCCATTGTTCTGGCTGTTGGAGACAATGCTCCTATGAAAAATATTTCACCAGCACACTTGCCAAATTTTAGAGGTCTTTCTTCTGAGGATCCAGATCAGTTTTTGTTTGAATTCATTGTGGTATGCCAAACTTATGATTATGGATTAGATAACCAAAAAACTCAAACTGTTCCCTTTAACCCTGAAAGATTCTGCAATGAGATGGTTTATGGGTTTACCCCAAAATTCTATCCATTCTTGGGATAAGATGGAAATAGAGTTTTTAGGAAAGTACCAAGATTATTGTAGAGTCAGTAATAAAAATGAGGAATTGTTCAAAATAACAAGGAGAGGAAGAGACCTTAGAGGACTATGTGGATAGGTTTAACTTCGCCTTGAGAAGGTATGGCAACCCAGTAAATCACTCTTTGGCCAGAACCCTATTTGTAAAAGGATTAGATAAAGAATCAAAATATGCACTAGATCTGATGGGAAAAGGAAATATCAACAAAATGGATATACTTGCTATAGAAGAACTCTGTAGGAACTATTCTAGAACCCAAGATGGAGTGAGATCATCCAAAACCTTCAAAGGGAAGAATGAAATAAGACAGTTAATGGAAAAGATTGCAAATATGAAAATAGATATTTTGGTCCCGCTAAATACCACATTGGATGGGATTCAGGCAAAAACTAGAACAAATGATCAAAATAGAGCAACTGAACCACTCTCCATCTATTGTCCTAGGTGTAGAAACAAACATCTGTTGAGAGAATGCCCTTTAAACAAATCATAGATTTGTCAAATTTGTGACAGGGAACATCCTACCAGTCAATGTAGTCAATTTCTAGCCTTAAAAAGGTTGAGTAAGAAGAATGCCGTCATAGAAGAAGAATTGAACTATGTGGGACAAAAATAGTCTAGAAAATTTCCTTATAATTAGTATCCAAACCAGCCTTCTTATAGGGGTTCTTCTAATTGGGGAAATAATCAATGGAATCCAACTTGGCATGGGCCTCAGAATAATCCTCCTTGGGGACATCAGGATTGGCTAAATCAACATTGGCAAAACTAAAATTGGCAAAATCAGCACTGGGGGAATCAACAGTGGCCACCACAGTTTGGATCACAAAACATGCAACCTCAATGGGGTCCTCAACAGGGATATAATCAACAGTACCAGGGACAACCTAGGCATTTCCAACCTCAACAACAAGCATTACTAATTGGACCCTCCAACACACATGGTCAGTCACAAAATGAGTCAGTTGGCCAACCACCCTTACTAGCTCAACCTATACCAAATCAATGAAATAAACAGGGAGCAACTGTTTACATGATAGAACAAGAAAACATGGCTGGTATTAACGCTATATATCCAAATAATCTCCAGTTGTGTTTTAGGAAAGCATTCCGAAGACCATCTCCTCCAACTATAGTTGAAGTAACCAATGATGAGGAACCTGAAGATTCATCCACTCAACTTCCAGAGGAGATTACTACTAAAAAAGTGCTAAAAGAATCATCCTTGGATAACTCCAGAGTTCCTCCTAAAAGACTGACTCTGGAGAACATTCTTGGACACACTTCTGATAAAAGCTCCGGAGATGCTCTAGAGATGGAAAAACTAGCACCATACCCAGAACGGCTCAAACAACATGTTCCCCAAAAAAAGATCTTACAAAAACAAGTCCAATCTAACCTAGAATCAGAACTTTTACAAGAAATCAGGCAACTGAACATTGAAATTCCACTCCTCCAAGCAATCAGAGATGTGCCAGAACTAAATCAATTCATTTAACAACATTGTGTCAAAACACAGGGCAGGAAGAAAAACTTTCCTTCTACAATCTAGGTGGAAGGGAAAGTAGTAGATCTATTGATGGGAGAAATGCTCCTCCCAAAATATGGAGACCTTGGAAATCCTGTCATAACTGTTTTCATCTCAAGGGTAGAAATTTCAAATGTTTTGGTTGATTTAGGAGCAGCAATTAGTGTGATGACAATTCATACAATGGACAAATTAGCCCTAATAGGTATCCAATCCATGACTACAATCCTTCAACTTGCTGACCAGACAGTAGCTATTCTGAAAGGGGTGATTACTAATGTTCCAGTTGTAATAGAATCATGGGAATTTCCAGTAGCCTTCCTCATATTAGAACTGAGAAACTAGAGAAATGCTTATCCACTGATATTAGGAAGACCATGGCTGGCTATAGCAACAACATATATTGATTGTCAAACTAAGGATATGGTCATTTCTAATGGGATAGATTTGAATAAAATATCCTATATCCTCCAGCTAAACCATCAATACATTATACAGGAAGAGTATGGGTGGACGAACCAGATAACATGGACAATAGTGCCTCAGTAGCTATGGTAACCATTAAGGAACATTTGGGAGAGTTGGAAGAAGAAATCTACTATGATACAATAGAAGACATTACCCACATCCTAATCAATGAGGATGTGATGAAGCTTGCCTAAGATTCTAGGAGATAACTTCTCACTTCTACTCATTGTACTCTAGCAAATATCATTCCTTGTGGGGAGACCTTTTACAGAGACTTAGCCACATTCCACATGTTGCTTCCACATTCTTGTCCCCTCAATATCATGACTCCAGTGTATGGATTAACTAGATCCATGTATCAAATCACAAAACAAGTCATGATTTTACTAGGGAAAACACTTAATATCAATACTCAGTTAACAACAAATCAGGAAGAAAAACTTATCCAACTTCTGATTTCCCATTCAACAGTTTTTGCTTGGGAATACCAAGATATGAAGGACATCCCTCCTGAGATATGTACCAATCATATATACACTGAGGATATCAAACCTGTCAGACAACCCCAGAGAAGATTGAATCCTGCTTTAAAAGACATTGTTAAGACTGAAATAGAAAAATTACTGCAAGCAGGGTTTATATATCTAATCTCAAACAGTCAATGGGTCTCACCCCTAGTCATAGTGCCTGAAAAGAATGGGAAATGGAGGGTGTGTATTGACTATAGGGAGATAAACAAAGCTACAAAAAAGGACTACTTTCCCTTACCATTCATTGACGAAGTGCTAGACAACCTTGCTGGGAGGAAGTATTTTTCTTTCCTAGATGGGTTCAGTGGGTATAACCAAATTCAAGTAGCACCTAAAGATCAAGACAAAACCACTTTCACCTACTCTTGGGGAACTTTTTCTTACAAACTTCTTCCATTTGGACTATGTAATACCCCAGCTACATTTCAGAGGCTTGTTTTAGCCATTTTTCCTGAATTAGCTAATGAGTGCATGGAGGTCTATATGGGTGACTTTACTGTGTATGGGGACAATTTTGAAGAAGCTTTCACAAACCTTGAAAAAGTACTGAAATGCTATGAGAAAAATCAATTATCCCTGAGCCATGAAAAGTGCTTCATGATGGTGGAGGAAGGAATTGCATTAGGAAACCACATTTTAGCAAATGGGATCATAGTGGATCAAAACAAGATAGAAGTGATCACATAGTTACCTTCACCCAAAAATTAGACAGATGTTAGAAGTTTTCTGGGTCATGCAGGCTATTATAGGAGATTCATAGAAGATTTCAGCAAAATAGTTGCCCCCTTGTTTACTTTGCTTAACAAAGACATAGAATTTCTATGGATAGAAGACTATCAATCATCATTTGAAACCCTAAAAGAGAAGCCTACTGTCACACCTATTTTGAGAGGACCTAATTGGACTTTACCATTTCACATACAAATTGATGCTTCAAATGAGTCCATTGGGGCAGTTTTAGGACAGAAGGAGGAAGGAGAGAGTATGCATGCCATTTATTACATCAGCAAAAACCTTACCTCTACAAAAAGAAATTACACCACAACTGAAAAAGAATTCTCGGTAGTCATCTATGCTATAAACATATTCAGGCATTATATCACTGGATATAAAATATTTGTACATACTGATCATGTAGCCATCAAGTACCTAATGAATAAGCCAGTAGTGGGTACAAGGATCATTAGGTGGTTATTGCTATTACAGGAATTTGACATTACCATAGTTGATAATCCAGGCAAGTTTAATTTGGTTGTTGATTTTATGTCAAGATTGCATACAGGAGGAGAAAACCAGCTAGTGGAGGACAGGTTCCCAGATGAACATCTTTTTGCTATCTCCTCTACTATACCTTGATTCATTGACATACCTAATCTTTTAGCTACAGGCTTGTATCCATCCCATTTTACCTAAAAATAGAAAAAATGCTTAGTTAAGGAAAGCTTATCTTACAAATGGTTAAATGGGTTGCTTTTTATATGTGGTCCTAATTTCATTTTACGCGGGTGTTTAAAAACTGATAAAATTTTTGATGTGTTGAGAGCATGTCATGATGAACCATTTGGTGGGCATTATTCTTCCCACAGAACTATCCACAAGATCCTAGGAACTGGTTACTAGTGGCCCTCTATTCATAAGGATACTAAGAAGTATGTGCAGTAGTGTGACCAGTACCAAAGGATGGGACAGGCAACCTCCACCTAGGAGATGTTACTGCATCCTCAAGTAATGATGGAGCCATTTGAACAGTGGGGTCTAGACTTTGTGGGACCAATTTCTCCACCATCATCAGGCAAGGAGTATATTCTAGTATGCACAGACTATGTGACTAAATGGGCTGAGGTCCAAGCATTGCAATTTGTACGAGAAGAGAAAGTTGTTGATTTCCTTTATAATAAAATTTTATTGAGGTTTGGAGCCCCAAGATCCATAGTTTCAAACAAAGGACCTCAGTTTACTTCACAATTAGTCAGAGCATTCACAGATTTATATCAAGTCAAACACAAAAAATCTTCATCTTACCATCCTCAAGCCAATGGGCAGGTAAAAGTGACTAATTGGGAACTTGAGAATATTTTGACAAGGACAGTGGCAATGAACATAAAAGATTGGGCTAACAGATTACCTGAAGCAGTTTGGGCTTACAATACCACTTGGAAGTCCACAACAAAGTTCTCACCATATGAATTAGTTTATGGGAAAAAGCCTATTCTGTTTATAGAATTTGAACTCCAGACACTTAAAACTACATTGGATATTGGTCTACCATTGTCCATATCCCAACAGAATAGAATTCTTCAGCTCAATGACCAACACATCAAGAGGAGGACATTTCAACAAGGTGATTGGGTTCTTCTTTATGATTCTAAATTCAAAGAGTTCAAAGGAAAACTACAAACTCATTGGATGGGTCCTTATCAGATAAATGAAGTTTTTGAAAATGGAATAGTACTGTTGGAACCTATTGATGGAAGCATAGACACATTATTAGTAAATGGCCACCGAATCAGACTCAATAAAAGGCCATCCACTAAAGAAGATTTCCTCAAAGATTTGTGTTTTGATATAGGGGACACCTCCTCTATCACAGTTTTGGACTAGTGACAAAAAAAAGGTTGAAAACTAGCAAATGGTGGCCTTCTAAAAAAAAAGAAAAAAAAAGAGGTTGAAAAACAATAAATGGCAACCTTCTGAAAAAAAAAATAGAGGAAGATATAAAACCAGTAAATGGCTGTCTTTCTCGACCAAGGGAATTGAAAACTAGCAATTGGTGGTTCCCTTCTTCATGCCAAATAAGAATAATCAAGCTACAAAGGTGATCAGGTGTCGGGAGTTACTCAAACACACCTCCGCCACTCACAAATTAGGAGCATCTTCGGTGCTCGCAAATTAGGAGCACCTTTGGCGCTTTGTAAACTAGGAGCACCTCTAGCACTCCACTAATAAAGAGTTATTCACAACCATAATAAGTGGGAGGGGACCCACCTCTCTAGGTAATAAAGTAAGGATGTCATTCGATGAGGTCATCATGACTCATCCTCCACTTTATGGCAGGAACAAAGATGAAGTCAACAAGCATCTCGGAAGAAATCATTACTCTTGTTTGCACAGATACTTAGAAGGACTGCGCTAATGTCACCCTGGATACATGGATTCTTGAACCACTTAGCGAGACTGATTGCAAGTTGCGTGACAATAAAGATGATTAACGTCATTTCAAGCCACAAAAAGTTTCTCAGGTGCCACGTCGTGTCCAGTCTCATCAACGCTGTAGCATCTCAGCCAAGTACATTGCGCCCTCATCATTAAGAATGGTGCAGGTAATTCTCTCTTAATTAAGCATGAATTAGCAACTGTCTTGTCATTTCTATTTTTGGGTGCCATCATTATGACACGTCCTCTTGCCATTATTTTCCTTCCCAAATTCATGCATGCTGCCATCTTTGCTAAACTATCACCATGCCTACGGAATGTCCCATCACTTTGCTTCAATTATGACCGCATAAGCACTCTAACTAATTTTAAGTTCTTTTTCCATAAGCCTAAGCTGTTAAATGAATTGACCTAATAATCCTCATTCAAAACTGCAACATACCTTGAAGAACAGAGTCAGCTGAAACAGTTCTCTGGAGCCTACGGAGTGAGGAAAAATTGTAAGCATAGAGGATAGGAAAAAAATTTAGAAATGGGGGTTAAGAAGAAATTAGAGTCAGAAAGTGCTATAGGCCTTTTGCAAGATGATGCTATAGCAAACATTCTAAGGAATGCAGGATGGTTGGAGTTTTTAGAAAAGTTTGAAGGGTTTCAAGAAGATATTGTTGATGAGTTCCTAAGAAACCTGAGGTACAATCAGACAATTGTAAGGAGAGTTCAAATCAATCTCTCTGCAACCACTATCAATCATATTCTGGGTTGCCTGAACAAGGTGAGAGGTTCTATCATCTGAAAACTTTATATGTTGATTTGATTAGGAATTTCTCTATTGAAGGTGAACCTGCAATACAATTGCATTTAAATAAAAATGAGGTTAAAGGAATTCTTAGGTCCTCACTTCCAAACCCTTGGCAATCTGTAGCTACATGGTTGGTGAAATATTTCACATGTGATGGTTAATTTTCCTTAGTTCTAGGACCAATAATGAAAATGTTGATTTTTCTGAGGCATGGGAATGGAAACCTTGAATTCATCATAAACATTCCCATCTTTATGTACTCTACCATTAGGGCAACTGCAGAAAAGCATCAACAAAACAAGGGTCCTATGAAACATCATGGCCTCATTTTTCTGATAGTTAAACACCACTTTCTATCTCAAGCTAATGGGGAAGAATTATGGCAAACATTTCTTGAACAAAAACCCTAGGATAGAGAGCTAGAGAGGGCACAAGAAGAGGGTGAAGGTTCCTCTACCCAGCAAGAAGAAGAGATAGAACCTTCAACCTCCTCTCTAGCTGTTGAAAAAGGAAAAAAATCCTCATTGGAGGCAACTTCATCTGCTACCCCTGTTTTTGATAGGAAGAAAAAAGGAAAAGAAGTTAAAGAGCCTGCTCTTGAGTAAACTCCATACATGACTCACTCAGCCAAGAGGAAGATGACTCTGGCTGAGGAATCTTCTCCTAAGGGACTAATAGGGGAGAGGTCAGGACAGAAAGCAAAGAGAACCCCAAGGAAAGCTAACTCTAGAATACACTATTGGGATGAAGAAGCATCTCATGATTCTGATGAGATCCCTCTAGTGGGGAAGAAAAGATAGAGAGAAGTTTCCCCAAAACCATCTGTCCATCTAGGTTCAAGTCCAACTTCAGAACAATCTCTTGCTTCAGAGATAGAACATAGGCAGACTTTTACTGTTTCCTCTAATTCTGAGGATGAAATACCTACTCTGGAGGCACCTTCCCCACCTATGCTATGGAGAAGCAAAAGGAAAAGGTAGCTCTCCCAAACCAAGAAAGATACTGCTCTCCTAGTTGAAGTGCTTCTGGGTTTCAGAACTTCTAAGGAGAAAGCTGGGCCTTCATCAGTGCCAGTAGAAACAGAGAAAACCCAAGAAGAACCTCAGGATAGGGAGGCTACAGGGAATGATGAAACAGAGCAATTGGGTGCAGCTAACAGTGTAGGACAAATGGCTATTCAAGATCCTGATGTGCAGCAAATAGAAGAAGAAACAAGAATTTTCTCTCACCCCTCTGATCAAGAGGATATTAAGATTTCAAAAGAGCAGCAAATGTTGGAAGAAACTAATAATCTAAAAAGATTACTATGGGGGGAAAATCAGATTATCACTGATCTCAAGGACAGAATGGAGATAGAGATGGAGCAAAAATAGGTAATTGAAAAACTACAAATAGAGCTCCAGAGCAAAAATTAGATAATTCAGGAGAAGGAAGTAGAATTGGAAGCCTAGAAGTCTGAGACAACCCAAATCATGAAGGAAAAGGAAATAGAGGCAGTACAAAGTATTTATGATCTTACCAAGGCTAGAGACAATGGCCTCATAATAATTGCAACATTAATTGAGAAAGTACAGAGCCAAGATAAACAATTGACTTGGGCCAACAACAAAATAGATGATCAAGAAGAATATATTCATGAGTTGGCTGGCCTAGGGACAACCAGTGAATAGGAGGTACAAACAGATCCATATGTGGGTCCAATCCCCATTGATATACCTAAGGCCCTATTTCACTGGGAAAAGAGATGTAGAGAATATGAGGCTTCGAAGCTTATGCTGTAATTGCAGAGGGAAGTTACTACCATGACAAAAAGAGTAGAAACCTTGGAGGAAAAAGTCATTCAGATGGCCTCCATTTCTTCTGAAATCCTATCTTGCAGGCCTCCAAGTGCTAGTTATGTTATGTTTTTATAGGAAAGATTCCTGCAGAGAAAGTTATCTTTAATCCTGTCTAATCTAACTGAGAATACAGAGATAGCAGAGGGGTTCATGGAAGCATATACAAGGAGCTCTGATGAAAACAAAAATTTTTTGTGTGAATTATATCTGCATGGTTTCTGTGTTGACGATATGACCTTCATTCTTAATTATTTTTGTGGGGAATTTCTAGCTCAAAGCATTCATGTCAATGATGAGGAATCATCAGATTTGGAATGAGTGAATGGAGGCTCACCACAAGAAGGATACAAAAACAAATCTTTTCATCAGAAAGGAGTGCCCAAACCCTTATGCTTTTGAGGTCCAATTCAGGGCATATGTTTATCACCCTAAAAGTCAAAACAAAATTTTGCCATTATATCTGAAAAATTTGCAAGAGTACTCCATTGATTTTGGTCTTTTTATGAATAGTTCAGCTAATCCAGTGCTTGCAATAGCAAAGAAAAGGTGGAACATTCTGACCTTAGAGTAGAAAATGAGAGAAGTGGTAACCCCTGCAAAATTAAGGTTATTTATGAGGAAGGCAAGGTTAATATCCAAAATGACGGATAAACATAAATAGGAGTGGATAGGTGGGCATTTCAGACCCCCTCTCATAATTGAGCCACTACCTATTTGGGCTAAGCAGATGGAAGATGATTAGTTGCAGGAGTGGTTGAAATAGGTTGATCAGTACAGGGGAAATAGTAATACCAACAGCACCACTTGGACTACCTATGCACAAGATTACAGCTTAACTGACAGGCTACTCTACCAGAATAAGTCCAGATTGTGAGAAGCAGGAGGACTTGCTAAACCTTAGGTATGGGGGGGATGATGAGTGCCAAGTAGCACCCATGAAATACATCTCTTTACCTCTCTTTTTCTCCTTTCTGATTCCATCTTCTTATGACTGCACCTGAATAGGCTAGCAAGATTGTTCTAAATAATGATTAATAGGAGATGAATTACTTAAGATCATGATTTCTGATTAAAGGACTAATGTGCATGGAATTGATGGAAATATGTAGAAAAATGTCTCTTTTTGAATCAACAGGTGCAGATGTTCGGATTGGCAATTTTGTGCACCTCCGGAGGTAGTCCTAATGATCTCGAGAGACAATATCAAAATACCACGACATCAGAAGTTTTGGAGTAAAAAGGAAAAGCATCTCTGAAGTTGGACTGAAGTCTGGAGCATCTTCGAAGCTAAGCAAGAAGGCCACAATTATATCTCCGGAGCTACAGGCAGAGACATACATCTCTAGCGCCTCTTTAGAGAAGAGCAAATTTCTAGCATAGCTATTGGTCAGACACTTTTAGTAGTGATCGTGATACTCCTGATAATACTCAAATCATCACCTGAGTGATTAAGGGCAATCTATAGTTAACTGCTGGGAGTTTTTATCTCTTTTTTAGTTTTTGCATGAGTTACTGATAAAACTGATTTAATATCCATATTTTTAGGGCCTTTCTACCCAAATGTATTAAGACTGAAACTTAGATGTAGAGTGGACTTCTGTTCCACTCAATCTATTTTTATTGCATGGTTATTTTTTTGTAGTTAGACAGCTAGTATAATAAAGAGATGGATGTCATCTCATAGAAGAACTAGTAGATAAGATAAGTGATATCTCATCACTAATTTTATATATACTTACAGAAGAAGCAGAAAGACAACAGGCAATTATTTCTTCTGATTTCTGTAATATCATTTTGATATTAATATTTTGTAAAATACAATGCTGATGGAATTGGACTGAATTGAGTTGTGATATCATTCTCTTGTGCTGATTCTTTACTTTAGTCTTCAACCCTAAGGGTGTGGAGCAAGGGCCCACTCTCAACACCAAGGAAGAAGGCTAGTAGTGTTGTTTTTTTTCAAATTTTGCTTTAAAAGATATTTACTATTTTCATAGATAAATGCATGTTTCAGTTTATAGATTTGCTTTAAGTAATTTACTGTTCAGTTCTGTTTTCAATATTCTTGGAATTCATTTCATAGTAGATAGATCAATTCCTTTAAATCAGTAGAAGTCATTAGAGTTAGTTAGATAAGACTGGAAACTATAGGATTCCTAATTGCAGATAGCCAAGGACACAGCCCTAGATTTGACAAAAGAAATATGATTAAATGATAAGGTACAACAACTCTTGTTAGAGATACAATGGTTGTTTGTATGATTCGTTGGTCTTTTTGATTATTGATTTTGATCTTTTGTCTCATTTTAGGGATCATTTCAAAGCTAACTTGATCTCACTATATCATGGTATGTGGTGGAAAACACCTAGAATGGGGCATGGTCATTATTTTGTATGTCATTCTTGTGGGGTGATCTCATTACTCCAAGTATGGTATTCATATCTTGAAGATGTAGGGTTGGTTCTAGCATATTGTTCCCCCTTTTACATCTAAGGTCAATCATACCTTTTATGTACTAAGGATTTATGCTATGAGTCCCCTTCCCTCATCTAGGCAAGATTATACCACCTTGGGCATGTATAAGATCATCCTATTGTTTGTGGGTCTAGTCCATACAAAGACAGATATGTATCATCACCTTGGTCCTTTCATACCTTGGTGAAAATATGCCCTTTCACTATAATAATTCTAGAAATCCTCTCAATAGTGTCAATGCAAATACTTATCCTATCCTATCTATCCTCTCTACCACCAACCATCAAACACAATATCTAGACTTTGCATATAGTGATGATCAATAACTTCATCCACCCAATCCTATCTTGTAACCACTCTAACAAATTCACCCCACATAACCTCACTTCACCTATTCCAACAAAACCCCTCTAACAATGTGATGTCTAGTGACCTAGTATCCCCTATTCCAATCATCCTTAAACCAATTCCAATCATCCCTAAACCTATCCCAACCTTCCCTAAACCTATCCCAACCTTCCTTAAACCATCCCAAACAACCCCAAACCTATCCTAACCACCCAACCCATCACCCATGGTTCTAAAAACATCATAATGTATCATGAAAAAAACTCATCCCATTTACCATTATCCATTTATCATTTGCCATTGCATTATCCATTAACCATTGTCCATTTACCATTAACCATTATCCATTTCCCAGTATCCATTAATCATTTACCATTGCATTATCCATTCACCATTTACATTATCCATTATCCAATTCATTATCCATTTACCGCTATCCATTGTCCGTTTATCAATAATCATTGCATTAGCCATTTACCATTATCCATTACATTCCATTATCCATCATATATTACCCATTTAACCATTTCATCCATAATACATGTTTATTAATCTAAGCATATATTCCACTTACCATTTCATACATAATATATGTTTATTAATCTACGCATATATTCCATTTACAATTTCATACATAATATATGTTTATTAATCTAAGCACATAATCTATTTCCATTTCATCCATAATATATGTTTATTAATCTAAGCATATAATCCACATCATAATCCATATCATAATCAACATACATATCATTAATCAACATCATAACATACATATATCATGAACATCATCATAAAAAATCCATATCCGTAATGCATAAACATCATCACAAATCCATCCATATAACAAAGACATCATACATAACCATGAACATGCATAATCACAAATGCATATCATTTATCGCTGCCAAAATATACATCACTCAAAATAATACATGTCATGGTACAAAATGTCTCAAGGGCCAAAATACATCAAGAACCATAAAAAATCATGAGCCGTGGGTTGATGACCCCTAGCTGAGTCAGTAGGAGACCTAGGTGGATGCTGAGGTGGTGGCCCCATAGGTGGTTGTTGCTAAACCGAATGTTGATATCTCCTCAATGTCTATGACCCTGACATCCCAGATCTATTCCTCTGGCTGTAGCTGGGAACACATTGACCCTCAAGTACCGTAGTACAGTATAAACTATAGTAGTACTTAGCCCTCAATCATTGCTCTAAAAGCTGATCCTATAGCTACTGAATACGCTACTAAGAATCTATCCACAACTGAGCCACATTGGTCCCAGCTATCACACCCTGCATGTGTGTGATCTCAACTTGCAACCCTGTGATCTGGCCCTTAGCCTATTGTGCCCTAGCCTCAGTAGTTTGTAGCCTCACCTCAGTAGCCTGCCGCAATGATCTCTCTGTATCCCTCTCGACAGTAATCCTAGCCACCTATGCTTGCAGTTGTGCCTATAAGTGCCCTATCTAGGCCTGTAAAATAAGGATATGAGGATCCCTATCTCCACCACTCATTCCATTTATCAGGGCTTGAACTCCCTATAGCCTCTGTAGCTCTTACCTCTATCGGGACACCTGATCCTCTAAGATGGCTACCTGAGCTTGTAGGGTATCCAACTCCTATCCATCTGCCTGAGGCTGACGATGTCTAATATAAACACCAAGAAGAGGACGAGGTCCTATTCCTGATGGTCCTACTCTTGAGGTCCCTACTCCTGAGGTCCCAACACCTGAGGTCCCTACTTGCTGAGGTACTTGTTACTGTTGAGGTACTTACTATGTCTGCTAAGGTTTTACTAGAGGTGGTACCTAGCCCTGTCCCTACCCCTACGACTGCGGTGCCCACAATGGCAACATCTATCTCTAAGCCTTTTGGCTAGGTACCTGTTGCCCCCATGCTATCCTCTATCTCCATCCCCAGCCTCTCCCTGCTACCTACCTTGCTGCTGCTACAACCAACACCCCTATGTCATCATCATCATTGACTGGCACCTCCTCCATCATACACTCGACAGTAATCTCATATCACTCATCTCCCTCCTCCTCATCATCCTCCACAGTCATGTCAAGCTCTACCACTGGATTTGTCAGTCAGATCAGCCTCCACATCTGCCACCATTGATCATATGCTGGAGTGATGCCAGCATCCACTGTTTGGCTCCTCCAGTCCCATTGAATTAGCTATAGTCTGGCCCAATCCAAAAGTGCCACCTGAGTCGCTATCAGTGCTGGCCATCCAGGTACATCCTATGGAGTCCTCACAAAAATCATCTTCACCTAGGGCAAGTCTTGCACCTGCCCAAACTGCCTCATCACTCGTGATGGGATATACCTGTCTATGGTATGATCCCCCTGCCATATTAGATAACAAGCTTGAAATGTGAAGGGCATATGAATGTGATCATCGGCCCAGGCCTCTACACCTATGTAAGGATGCTAGATAATAGAATCCATGTCATCCAAAATCCACCTCCAGTACCGCAATTGCCCTATGTAGGAATATATAATAGGTGGCCTATACAAAAATATAAGTGCCTCAAACTGAGCTCAGTGATTAGTCGCCTATGGCCATGCAATAGCAATATGCTCAAAAGCCCACACATGAAGAAGTCTAACCCCAGCAGATAAGGCCCTATCCATATGGTACACCACTATATGCATCTCATGATAGAGCTGCACTAACATACAAGGCCCCAACACATACATAGTCTCATGAGTGACTATGCTCTCAATCACCACACCCAACCAACCGAAAAGCCCTGCAATTGTTGATCCACTCCAGCCACCTAAGTCTTCCTATAGCTCATCTATCGTCGATCATTGGTATAGACTGGACTCCCAAGTGTAAATGCTCTGTCCAGCGCTACCACTCTTGAGGGTACATCATATGTCACCTGCGCTCCAACTATAGGGAGTCTCAAAATCCTCCACACGTCCTCTAAGGTGATGGTGATCTCACCTGTGGGCAGCAAAAAGGAGCATGTCTCACTCCTCCACCTCTCTACTAGGGCTGTCATCATAGCCCTATGTGCCCATATCTGGGGCATCTTGGTGAATGCACATAACCCTAACCTCCTTAATCTAAGTAAGGTAGGTTGGTCAAACTGTGATATATATCTCATCACCGAGGGGACTCACCGCTCCCCTGACTGCAATATCCTGCCTGAAATTTGCATCTAAAAACCATCAAAACTTAGCATTTTCTCCCAAAATAGCACTATGGCACTAATTCATAACCTTATGGCACCAAAATAGAGCTTCGTTCTAATTATTTACCATATGGCAACATTCCACATGATGGCACTAATCCCAAAGCTTTTGGCGTTAAACTAGAGTTTAGCGCTAAAACTATCCTACATGGCGCTAAACTGCCATTAACCCTAATTTTGTTTGGAACCCCAATGCTAATGGAGAGTATGGCACTAAAACCCTCCCTTATGGCACTAATCTAGAGCTTAGTGCTAAAGTGCTAGGAGATGGTGCTAAAACTTGAAACCCTAAACCTATGGCACCAAATGAGAGCTTGGTGCCAAAACTACCTTGGATGGCACTAAATCATCTGAAAGTTGATTTTCCCCCTGGTGCTAAATGAGAACATGGTGCCAAAACTTTACTATATAGCACTAAAAATCCCCAAACCCCCATTTAACCTATGGCGCCAATCTAGAAGATGGCACCAATTCGCCTAAGGATGGTGCCATGTGGTTGCACTATGGTGCCATTCCTTCTAACTACCCATTTCTTGAGATAATAAATGACCCAAAACCCAAAATTGACAAAGTCAAGGTTGACCGACATACCTGGGCGCCTGCTAGTGGCGATCTCATGTAGTTGTAGACTCTCTTGGATTGATGATCATAGCATGGGAAGGGAGGTTGCATCATCTCATCTCCTTCTCTCCTCTCATCCAATAAGCTCAATGTGTGCAAATGTGGCACTTTGGGCCCACACTTTCTATTTATAGCCTACCATGTTATACCCCCATACACCTATTTCTCTCCCCAGGGTGCAAAATGTAACCTTTTTCACCCATTTTTCTTCCTATCCGCCTAATTTCCCGTCCTCTATCCATTTTCACCATTTTTTCCTCCATTTGAGAGTCCACCAAAAAAAAATTAATTTTTCACTTGACCTCTCGAGGGGGCATCCCTCATCCATTTTATTCCTTCCTGGTAGCTGGGGAAAAATTCTTTGACTTGACACCATATCCCTACTAGGTCATGACGCTACGTTAAAGAGGGGCAACTGTAGACACCTAAAAATGTCTCAACCCTTCGACCACCCTCCAACATCATCCATACCACTAAATTCTCATCTGATTAATTAATTACCCTACACAACACCTGAACCATCCATCTATCCTTCATCAATTAACCCTTGAAATTGAATTAATTCAACATTCACACCTTACTAACATCATCCCAATTAATTAAATAAATATGCAAAATATTTATTTGGTTTATTTATCCACTTTCCTAAACCCAATTAATTAGGTAAACCATACTTATCTAATTAATCTGCCCTACTAATTAGCCTACACCTAGCCTAGTTGATTAAATAGCTATTATTTAATTAACTACCCTAACCTACATGACCCCTAGACCTGGATTAATTAAATAAATCATTATTTAATTAATCCTAAACCCTAATTACCCCACTCACTAATTTTTTCCAGCCACATTAACTAAGTTAATCACCCTGATTAACTTGGTCAAATCATGCTTAACACCTTCTCCCACACCCACAAATTAAAAATTACAAAAAATACATAACCCCTCCAACTCATTTTTGCCATTTTCATGCTAAACCATCTTTCACATTTTTAGCTTACAAATGTAAGGCCCGAAAAATTTGCATGTGTCACATGACCTTCACATTCCCACATAAAATGGAATTTTTAATTTTACCTCCTCCCAAGGAAATTAATTTTTAATTTCCTCACACATCCAAATCACATTTAATGCAAAGTCCTCCCCAAAACGAATAAAAGATTCATTTTTATTCTCCACCATCCAATTTTGATGATCAAATCCTAGCCCTCCATCTCACAATCAATCTCATCCATTGATCTCAACATCCAATCTCCACCATTGGATCAAAATCGCCTCCATTTTGCCTATAAATACAAGCCTCCACAAGTCATTTCATCATCCAATTTTAGAGCAAGTCTATTATGCTAAAATTTCTCTCAACTTCCTCCATCATAGCTAGGTTATAGTGAATTTTACATTGAATATGGAGAGAATTTCACATTGCAAGCATTATTTGGGTAGAGCTAGGAGCTTAAGGGTGCAAGTTCCTCAACCCTATCAAGGAGTGAGGAGTTAGGAAGCATTGGAAGGTGTAAAGATTTCATTTGTTTTGATTTATTTCATGTTTTGATGTTTTCTAACTTTCTCATCTTCAGCTACCATGAGTCTTTTTGTTGGTTTATGGTTATTGTTGTAATTTAGTTGTTATTCTATTGCTATGTTGATGAATAATCGTTTTGTTTGTTGGTGGCTGTAAAAGGGTTGGGGCACTTTTGAAGACCCCCTTTTAACCCTTAACTAAAAAACACTCAACTTCAACCAAGCATTGAACAATAAAAAAAACAACATTCAATGTTTTTTTTTGGCAAAACACATATTTCAAACTATTAAAACAAAACAAAAAAAGTCTTACCATGCAACCATACAACTTTAGAAACATTTGAAAACAAGGAATGTCATTTAAATTACTCAAAAGTTTGGGGCAAATCTATCAAACTTTTTTTTAACTTGCATATATATTACTAATAAGAAAGATGAGTACATTTAAGTGGCTAAGACAACCACCCATAAAAAATTACAGTATATAATATGTATCATCTTATCTCATTATTTAACAAGTTAAAACATAAGATCCACAACAAAATAAAAATAGTACCAACATAATATAAATAACTACATCACTGGTCTTTGTCCTGTATCACATAATCTTTGTCTACCATGTCCCTGTCAATATCATCGAATTGCTCATCTTGTTCAAGGTTTCTGTTATCCACTTCCATCAATGAAGTCATTTGCTATTGATCTTCCATCCTCAATGCCTCGCTATTCAAGTATTCCTATTATCACTGCTAATGAAGGAGTCCCAACCCTTAAAGGTCCCTATCTTTGGCGAGACCTTTAGCAAACTATTATCTATATAAAAGTTTTGGCATGAAAAACTCCATAGCTCCAAAGTCTTCATCTGTTCTATTGAATGCCAACAAATGATTGCTATATCTGTTATGCATTTTCATGTATTCTTTATGAAAACTTGGATCCACTTTCCTATGATCATGAGGCCAAAATTATGTAGTTTGGTCATTAGACCTGTAGACCATAGCTGACCCATCATCCAAGATCTTCATGAATCTGTTAGTAGGAATCTTCAAAGTAGTAGTAGGCTATTCACAAATACAATGAAGTGTGAGTCTAAAAAAAGACTCTGTAAGAACCCTTTTCCTTCCCTGGTATTCATCTTCATTCCTTTCTTTCCATAATGACCACAAAATCTTACTAGAAAATAAAACCCCAAACATATTAGCATTATTGTCCATTTTACTAAAAAAACCAAAAAGGATATCAATCTTGTTTATACTGGTCTCAAACAACACTCCTTTCAACCTATTCAAACAAAACCCCCAAACCTCACGATAAAACTTACATTCAAAGAAAACATGATCACAATTTTTAGACAGATTACAAAAAGAATACAGTTTACTATCAAAACCTAAAGCCAGTCTTTTTAGCAATAACAACCACCTAAAGCAACTTTTTTTGACTCAATAACTTGGACCAAATGACAGCCAGGGTTTTGGACAACATTTTTTGTTCAAAGATAACATTCCAAACAGAGTTAATGTGCTCATAAACCACCTTCAAGTCAATCATCAATTCATATAACCTTTTAGGTATCATTTTCACCAGATCTATTCCATCCATCCACTTTATACTATCCCAGTCATCAAAACTCACAACAACAAATTGAGATAAGTCATCTCTAATGGAGTTACAAAGAATATAATAAGTTCTTTTCTATGTTTTAGGCTCACCAAAATCAACTTTTATTTGTGTCCAACTCTTTAAAGAGTTATCCACAATGATATCTTCAAAAGTATCAATACCCATCTTATGCCATTTCTTCATTGAGCATCCTTGGAGCATGGCCAACAATTTATCCTTATGCCTCAGGTTCCACTAGATTGATCTACCTCCTTGAATACATTTCTTATCATTATCAATAGCATTTCTATTTTGAATGAATGATTTCATAGCCTCCCAGGCTTTCCAAATAGAAGAGAATACAACAGACCCAAAGGGGTTAATACTAAAATCTCCTAAAATAATGTCTTGAAGATTCAGACCTTTCTAGTTCTTAGATTTCTTTAGAGCTACTCTCCAAAGGTTGTTCTGAACTAGGATTTTCCAAGGTTCTCCTCCTGCTAACGCCTTAACTATCCATTTTGCAACCAAGGCTGCACCCTAAATTTTTATGTCTTTAAGCCCTAAACCCCCTAACTTTTTACTCAGGAAACACCACTTCCAAGAAACAACATGCCTTTTTTTATTGCCTTTACTATTAGACCATAGGAAATCTCTTATTCTTTTCTGGATATTGTTGATTTGATAACTTGCAAACAACCAAGTAGAATAAAAATAAATGGAATAAGCAGATATGATTTTCTGACATACTTGCATTCTCCTTGCTAAAGAGAGAAACCATATGTTCTACTTCCCTAACTTCTTATCAATTTTTTCATAAATCTAATCCCACATTTTTTTAAAAGATAGATTCATAAAAAATGGAATGCCAAGAAACCTTACCTGCTTATTTGCATCACCCCATTGCCAACAATTTGGTTCAAACTAGTCTGGTGGGTCTGCGTTCCATCTTAATAGGATAGATTTGGAGAACAAAACCTTAGCACTTGAGGCTTGGCAAAAAACCTTCAATCTATCTTCTAGCCTCTTCAAATTATCCTTTTCAATGATAGGAAACAAGGTAGTATCATCCGCAAATTGCATATTTAGTAGATTGTCATTATTAGGAAGAACAACACCTTTTATATCCCCTTCAATTAAGTCTGTTCTTAGGAGATAGTACAATGCTTCAGAAGCTATTACAAAAAGTACAGGAGCTAAAGGACAACCCTGCCTAATAGACCTTTCCGTGATAAAAGAATAAGATAAAGATGTTGCAAGTATGGGCCTAACTGATGTTGTCATTGATGTCAACATACTCTTGTTGCATTGATGATAAGGATTGGATGAGTTGTATGCTGAGGATATTGAGAAAATTAGTCCTATCAGGAATAGAGAAGAATAGTTAAGATAGTGAGGTGAAGATCCTAGCTAAGATGAAGATCAGAGGATGCACATCAAAGGGTTTGTAGATATGTGTCTTAAGATGATCCAATAAATATTTGAGAGGTCCGCATGAAGATTTGAAGAAGTTATGGCCATTTGAGTAAAACTGGTTCTGGTAGATGTTCAGAGGTGATAGAGTGACACAAATAGGTCTGTTGAGATCTAGAAATGCAATATCTTGTTTTGTAGATTTGGTGGAGTGTTTAGGAAGTCAATGTGAATTGACAACTCAACTAGTTCATGGTCTAGAGGTCTGCAAGCATCTATTCCAATATGACAGTGATGACAGACTGTGTTCTTGAGGTTCCAGATGAAGAAGAGAAAGATTTTAGTAAGCAAAAGTAGTGTGGATGTTCTTGGTTATTCAGGCAAGCTTGTGGAGGTCTTTGGATTGTGTCTAGTTTGTGTTGGTGGTCCGCATTGAAGATTGAGCTTGTAATTGAAGAATTACTTCCAGATGATGATGTTCTTCCTAAGTTTGGCCGACCGGATGAGTTACACATCCTGCGGATGATCTTGAAGATGTTCTATGAAGCATGGCATGTTCCTAAAAGAAGATTGAAGTCCCAGATCTATGTGGCTGATGGTGTGATGATCTGCATGAAGTCTTTTGTAATTAGTCAAGTTGTATTTGCTCTGTAAAGTGTGCCGACTTGGATGATTATCCCTAAGTCGATGTCTTGTATAAACAAGAAGTTGTGAAGTCATTTCAAAGGTATCTTGGCAGAGATGAGAGTGTGGTAGAGAACAGAGAAGTGAAAGGCAGAGCATAAGTATTTGGCTTAAATGGAACTGACTCAAGCATGGTGAAGATGCTATTCGTCAGTTCAAGTATGTAATATTTATCATTCTGTAGACAGTGTGTCTCCTGTAGGCAGTGGGCCTCTTGTGAGCAGTGTGCTCAGGCAGTGAGCCCTAATTGGCATGTGCCATTTGTTCTTCTTATTCTTTTAATAGAGAATATAATCTTGGGTTAGTCACCCCATGGTTTTTCCCTTAATTAGGTTTTCCACATTAAAATCTTGGTGTCATATGTGTTAATGTGTCTCTGCTCTTGAATTGTTGCATTATGTTTCCATGATTGATTTATTATTATACTGCTGAATTACAAAGAGGATTTAAGTGATTAATAGGAAGAAAGTTTTGGGACAATTGATTCACCCCCCTCTCAGTTGTCTGTCTTGAATCCAACAATTGGTATCAGAGGTAAGTTCCTCTAAAATAGCTTAACCACTTGAGGAGATCTAGGATGTCATCCTACAAGAAGGATAGTCCGAGGTTTGAAGGAACCAATTTCACTCTTTGGAAAAGCTGCATGGAATGTCACTCGCAATGTATGGGAATGCAATATTGGATCATAACTTCAAAGAAGTATGTTCCTCCACAGAATGGTCCGAAATAGGTAGATGAAATCAGAGATGCTGAAAACAATCTTTGGGCGAAAGAAGCTCTTCTAAGTGCCTTATCTAATTCAAAGATGGCAAATGTTGTAGATCTAAAAACTGCATATGAGATTTGGGAAAAATTAGAATTTTTGCATGAAGGAGACATGTTAAATGTGCCAAGCTACAGAGTCTGAAAGGAAAATTCAAAAACCTGAAGATGAGGGAAGATGAAAATATCACTACTTTTATGCCAAGAGTAAATGAGCTTGTTTGTGGCATTAGATGTGCTGATGGAATCCTAGATGAAGATGAGATTGTTGCCAAAGTTCTCAGATCCCTACCTACTTCTTACAAATACAAGGTTGCTGCCATTGAAGAATTTAGATCTTTTTCAAATATCACAAGAGATCAATTGGTTGGTAAATTAGCTTCATTTGAATTGGCTGAGTTTGGAGATGCAACCCCCAAGACTAAATTTGCATTCAAAGCTAGTGCCTCTATAAAAGGAAAACAAAAGTTTGACCCAGGAGAGTACTCTTCAAAGAAACTATCATGGTATGAAAAAGCAAGAAAAGATCTAGAAGAAGATGAAGCAGAAGCTTCTCAACTGGAAGCCCTTATTGCAAAAAGACTGCCAAGAGGATCTGGTAAGTATGAAGGGAAATTGCCTTTTAAATGTTTTAATTGCAATAAGATTGGTCATTTTGCCTCAAGGTGTCCGGAAAGATTTTCAAGGCCAAATACTAACAGATAAAGATTCCAAAAGAAATGTTACTATGTTCATGAAGATGATGATGATGAAGGAGTAACAGATGATGAATCAGAGATAGGAAACAAATCTGGAAGTGACTAGGTGTTTATTGCCATCAAGGAAGAAGATCCAATGCCCTCTGAATTTGTCAATCATAAAATGGTAGAAAGAGCCCTGGCTGCCCAAGTTGAAGAAAAGGATGATTGGGTCATTGACAGTGGATGCTCCCACCATATGACAGGTGATAAAAATAAGTTCATAGATTTGGAAAGATATGAAGGAGTTGTAAAATTTGGTGATAATTCTGTTGGTAGAATCAGAGGTAGAGGAACCATTTCTTTCAATGGAAAGAACAAAACTAGTAATGTACTGTATGTTGAAGGTCTAAAGTACAATCTTCTCAGTGTTGGACAGTTGGTGGACAAAGGCTATGATCTTTGATTCAAAAATGGAAAATGTAAGATCTTTGAAAGTTTCAGAATAGAGATTGCATCCGGTACTCAAGTAAAAGGTAATATCTTCCACTTGGTTGGTACTAGTAAAAGTTGTTTATTTGTTCAAATTGATTAGAGTTGGTTGTGGCATAGGAGAATGTGTCATGTGAATTTTGATAATATCATCAAGATAAGCAACACTCAGGCTATAAGAGATCTTCCAAGACTGGTGAAACCTACTAACAGTTTGTGCAAAGAATGTCAGTTGGGTAAGCAGAGAAGAGTCACATTCATAAGTAAGGAGCAGTCTTCTACCAAACTATTGGAATTGGTACATACTGATCTATGTGGGCCGGCAAGAATCCGGAGTTTGCAAGGTGATAGATACTTCATGTTATAAATTGATGACCACTCCTAGATGATGTGGGTGACTTTTCTGAAAGAGAAATCTGAGGCTCTTGAGAAATTCAAAATATTCAAGGCTATGGTAGAGAATGAAACCAGATTGAACATAAAATGTCTAAGGTCTAATAGAGGTGGAGAATTCACATCCGGTGAGTTCATAAAATTCTGTGAGGATTATGGGATAAAAAGATAGTTGTCTACTCCAAGGACTCCACAGCAGAATGGAGTAGTGGAGAGAAAGAACCGGACCATCCAGGAAGCATCTAGAACCATGATGATGGAAGCAAATGTTCCTTAGATCTACTGGAGAGAAGTTGTAAGCACTACAGTCTATACTCTTAATCGAGTACAAATCAGAAGCAATACTGGTAAGACCCCTTATGAACTCTGGTTTGGCATCACCCCCACTGTGAAGTATTTCAGAGTCTTTGGTAGCAAATGTTATATTAAAAGAGGTGAATACCTTAACAAATTTGATGCTAGAAGTGATAAAGGAATATTCTTGGGTTATTCTATTCAAAGCAAAGCATATCGGTGTTATAACAAGAGATTGAGAAAGATTAAGAAAGTACAAATGTGAAGGTTGATGAAGGTATTGAAAAACCCTCAAGGTTCTATGAATATGATGAAGATGATCAAAATGATGTTTTGGTCCAAAAAGTCTAAGCCCCTTCTGAAATTCAGATCCAGACTGATCCAGAGAATTAGGAAGAAGAGATAAGTTTGAATGAACCTGTTCAAGAAATAGAAGTGCAAGAAAGTCCCAAAATTCCTAGGTATGTAAGACTAAATCACTTTGAAGATCAGATCATTGGTGATAAAAGCAAAGGTGTTCAAACAAGAAGAAAGATTGCTTAAGACTCAGAAGAGTATTGTTTGATTTCAAAGATTGAACCAGAAACTGTGAGTGAAGCATGTAATGATGAAAGATGGACTAAAACAATGGAGGAAGAGCTGATGCAAATTGAGAAAAATCACACTTGGGATCTTGTTCCCAGACATAGAAACAAGAATGTGATTGAAACCAAATGGGTCTTCCAGAATAAACTGAATGAAGATGGTGAAGTAGTCAGAAACAAAGCCAAATTGGTCTGCAAGGGTTATTCTCAAGTAGGAGGAGTTGATTTTGAAGAAACTTTTGCTCCAGTAGCAAGAATTGAAGTAGTCAGATTATTTCTTGCCTTTTCTACCTTCAAGGTCTTCAAAGTATATTAGATGGATGTCAAGTCTACCTTCCTGAAGGGTGACTTGGAAGAAGAAGTTTACATTGAGCAACCAGATGGATTTCAATTGTCTGATCATGGTGATATGGTCTGGAAGTTGAAGAAAGCACTGTATGGACTCAAATAAGCCCCAAGAGCCTGGTATGAAAGATTGGATAAGCATCTTTTGAAGATTGGTTTCAACAAAGGTACTGCTGACAATAATTTCTACTTCAAAATTGATCATGAAAATATCTTAATTGTTGAAGTGTTCGTTGATGATGTCATTTTTGGAGGAAGAGATAGTATGTGCTAAACTTTTGCAAATCAAATGAAAGTGAATTTGAGATGTCCATGTTTGGGGAAATAAATTTCTTCTTGAGTCTACAAATCATTCAAATGAAGAAAGGAATCTTTATTTCACAGACCAAATATGTGAAAGAATTGTTGAAGAAATTTGGGATGGAAGACTCAAAATCAATGAGTACTCCCATGGAAAGTGGATGTAAATTAAGCAAAGATGATGACTCTCCTAAGGCTGATCAGAGAAAGTATAGGTCAATGATTGGAGGACTATTGTATCTTACTCAAACTAGACCTGGCATTATGAATGTTGTTGGTCTTGTTTCTAGATTCCAAGTTGATCCTAGATAATCTCATGTCATGGCAATCAAGAGGATTCTTAGATATCTAAAAGGGACAGTTGAGTATGGTTTATGGTATCCTAGAGATCATGATTTCTCTCTTCATGCATATACAGATGTGGATGACCAGAAGAGTACCAATGGTGGAGAATTCTTTCTAGGGAGAAGATTGGTTTCTTGGCTGAGCAAGAAATAAGAGGCAATATCTCTGTCCACTGTAGAAACAAAATATATTGCAGCAGCAAGTAGTTGCACTCAAGTTTTGTAGATGAAGCAAATGCTAAGAGACATCAGAGTGGAGTATGAGGAACCTATCACAATCTTCTGTGATAATTCAAGTGCAATAAATTTATCAAAAAATCTGGTGTTGCATTCAAAGACAAAAAATATATCCATCAAGTTTCATTTTCTGAGAGAACAAGTGAACAAGAATGAAGTCAGATTAGAGTTTGTGCCCTCCAAGGATCAAATTGTAGACATTTTTACTAAACCTCTACATAAAGACTCTTTTGAGTATCTCAGGGAGAAGTTAGGGGTTATTACCCCTCTGGTTCTAAATTAAGGTGCACTGATGTGCATCAGTCCAGTGGATCTCATAGTCATATCTTGTGGTCCAGATTGATGATGGGAAGTTGCTACTCAGGGGGAGCAACTAGTATGATTATGAAGTGATGCAAGTATGTGCCCTTTGCCATTGATGTCAAAGGGGGAGAGAAGACATGTGAAAAACAAAAATTGGTTGTTGATCAAAGGGGAAGTAGTAAAGGAAGAGAAGACATGTGAATGGTTGTCATTGATAGGGGGAGTTATATCAGTTAGTGAGGAGAAGTTCTTGTCTTGATGGTTAAAACAGTTTTTCACATCATATGTTGCCATCAATGACAAAAGGGGAGATTTTTCAAGTATGGGCCTAACCAGTGTTGTCATTGATGTCAACATACTCTTGTTGCATTAATGATAAGGATTGGATGAGTTCTATGCTGAGGATATTGAGAAAATTGGTCCTATCAGGAACAGAGAAGAATAATGAAGACAGTGAGGTGAAGATCCCAGCTAAGATGAAGATCAGAGGATGCGCATCAAAGGGTTTGTAGATATGTGTTTTAAGATGATCCAGTAAAGATTTGAGAGGTCTGCATGAAGATCTGAAGAAGTTATGGCCACTTGAGTAAAACCGGTTTTGGCAGATGTTCAGAGGTGATAGAGTGACATAGATAGGTCTGGTGAGATCCAAAAATGCAATATCTTGTTCTGCAGATTTGGTGGAGTGTTTGGGAAGTCAATGTGAATTGACAACTCAACTAGTTCATGGTCTGGAGGTCCACAAGCATCTATTCCAATATGACAGTGATGACAGACTGTGTTCTTGAGGTTCTGGATGAAGAAGAGAAAGATTTTAGTAAACATAACTAGTGTGGATGTTCTTGGTGATTCAGGCAAGCTTGTGGAGGTCTTTGGATTGTGTCCAGTTTGTGTTGGTGGTCCACATTGAAGATTAAGCTTGTAATTGAAGAATTACTTCTGAATGATGATGTTCTTCCTAAGTCTGGCCAACTGGATGAGTTACACATCTTGCAGATGATCTTGAAGATGTTCTATGAAGCATGGCATGTTCCTAAAAGAAGATTGAAGTCCTAGATCTATGTGGCCGACAGTGTGATGATCCACATGAAGTCTTTTGTAATTAGTCAAGTTGTATTTGCTCTGTAAAGTGTGTCGACTTGGATGATTATCCCTAAGTCGATGTCTTGTATAAATAAAAAGTTGTGAAGTTATTTCAAAGGTATCTTGGCAGAGATGAGAGTGTGGTAGAGAACAGAGAAGCAAAAGTCAGAGCAAAAGTATTGGGCTTAAATGGAACTGACTCAAGCATGGTGAAGATGCTATTCTTCAGTTCAAGTATGTAATATTTATCATTATGTAGACAGTGTGTCTCCTGTAGGTAGTGGGCCTCTTGTGAGTAGTGTGCTCAGGTAGTGAGCCCTAATTGGCATGTGCCATTTGTTCTTCTTATTCTTTTAACAGAGAATACAATCTTGGGTTAGTCACCCCATGGTTTTTCCCTTAACCAGGTTTTCCACGTTAAAATCTTGGTGTCATATGTGTTAATGTGTTTCTGCTCTTGAATTGTTGCATTATGTTTCCATGATTGATTTATTATTATACTGCTGAATTACAAAGAGGATTTAAGTGATTAATAGGAAGAAATTTTTGGGACAACTGATTCACCCCCCCTCTTAGTTGTCTGTCTTGAATCCAACAAAAGACCCATTTACATCAATTTGAACCGAGGCATCCTTAAAAAGCATTTTAATCATTCTACAATACTTATCATGAAAACCTAAATCTTCCAAAATCATAATCACAAAAGACCACTCTATCCTATCATAGGCCTTTTCAAAACCTAGCAGATGTATACCTACCTCTTGTCTTGAACATTTTTCCCAATCCATGGCTTCCTAGCTAGTAATCAAGTTTTCTAAAATGTATATCCCTTTAATAAATCCTATTTGAGTAGGGTTAATAATATGAGGCAAAATATCTATTAATCTCATGGCAAGAATTTTTTCTATAATTTTATAAGACACATTTAACAGACTAATAGGTCTCCAATTCCTTTTATTACTTTTGTCCCGTTATTTAGGTAAAAGCTTAATAATACTCTTGTTAATGTCTTTTCCAAGAGTTCCTTTCAAAATAGCTTCCTGCTAGACTTCATATAAGTCTTATACAACCCACTATGAATTAGCTTTATAGAATTCTACTGGAATCCCATCAGTCCCTGGTGATTTTCCATTTTCCATAAACTGGATATCTTTTCTTAGTTCATCCTTAGAGATTTTCTTGCTTAACTCTTTACCCATATCTTGAGATATTTTCTTAGGACATATAGTTTTACAAAGATTTTGTACCTCCCTACATTCCCTATTTCCATCTTCAGCTGTGAAGAGAGCTTTGTAGAAGGCCCTGAAGATTTCTTTAATATCATCATTCTCTTTAAAATACACATTATCTTCAATAATAGGCCCAACATTCTCCTTTGAGTTCTTGGATTTTAGCAAGTTAAAAAATACTTTGTTCCTCTATCACCTTCCTTCAACTAGTTGAGTCTAGCTCTAACTTTTGCCCCTTGGATTTTACAGGTTTGAAATTTTGTAAGCTTATGCTTAATTTCTCCTAGCCTCTTAATCATTCCTTCATTATTAAAATGCAATTGTACACTCTTTTAATCTTCCAGGAATGCTTCTTGCAACCTTCCTTCCTCTTTTCCATTCTCCATAGCATATTTTTCCTAATTGTTTGAAATAGAGACTTGTATTTATTTAATAAGGCATCCCAATATTGTAATATGCTAGTTTGGGTAGACAATGCTTTAGTAATATTTCTCAAACTTTTTATTCCTTCCATGCAGTCAATATCTTGAAGAAGAGCAATGTTAATTTTAAACAAAGTGTATTTTTTAACTCTAGTGTTAGATTTCAGGTCTTTCACCATTATATGTGCACCAATTGGATGATGATCTGATAAAGTGGAGGGGATAAATTCCACACAATTGGAGCCTTTTATTCTCTGAAAATTAAAAACATTCTCATTCACATAAAATCTATCCAGTCTGCTAAAAAAAAAATTGTTACCTTTTTAGCTATTGCACCAAGTAAACCAGATGCTTTTGTTATCCCTTTTATTTCCTTCTAACGGATCAAAAAGTTTAAACATTTTTTTAAACTATTCCAAAAAAAGAACTCATTGCCTTTCCATTCCCACTTGTTCCCACCAATTTTGTCTTCACTATTTTCTACCATATTAAAATCCCCTCCCACTATCCAAGGAGTCTTTTGCAAGTCATAGGTCATCCATTTCCAAACATCAATCCTATCATTGTAATCATTTGGGGCATAAACAGAGTAGATACCAAATTTTAAATTATCTTTCTATAGGATAATCCATAAGCATCTATTGCAGGGGAACACCCATTCTGTATAACAAACTTAGACCATTTTTTATTAATCAAAATAGCTATTCCCCCTCTACCCTTATCATGCTTGGATAAGAAATAGTTTGCATCTCTCCAAATAAATTTTAGATTGTTTTTCAGGGTAAAACTAGTAGCTTTTACTTCTTTCAATAAAATAAAATCCATATTCTTTTTTTATTGCCCCTAACCAAATATTTCCTATCTGGAGATTCTAGACCCCTAATGTTCCAACTGAAACAGTACATATTCAAAGTATTTCTAGTGTGTCTAGCTCCTTTTCTTATAGAGTTTGTGAAAGCAATTGGGAAGTATTTCCCCTTTGCTTTTTGTTCCTTGTCTAAGTGAATTAGAGTTTTTCCTAATATATTTCCTTTTCTTTTTATCCTTTATTTTTTCTAAGAAAGAGCCACTACAAGCTCCTTAAACTTTTCTTTATTCCTATCAAGATAGGCCAAGCCTAAACCTTCAATCAAAAAATTAGGAGAATCTCTAGAAACCTCCTCTAAGTCTATTGCATCCATTTGGCTCTCTAAAATCATATTCAGTTCAATCTATTCTTTATTTTTTTCAATTATGTTGGCTCTAATTTTATCCATAACTAATTCCCAAGCATTTTTTTCTTTCCCATATTTTTAAAATCTTTTACACAATCCTTGTTAATATTGACAACAACCTTTTCACCAGAATGTAAATTTGTAGCCACATGAATACTCACACAATCAAACTCTCAGGATGGAGGGACAATAGAGTCTCTTTCTGCAAAATCAATTTCCATGAGAGCACTAACTTTCCCTTCAGAAGTTACAATACAAGATTTAATAGAGGATACAAATTCATTTCCAACTGACAAGGGCACAAGATTATAAATTTTCTTAATGACCAGAGGATCATCAGGCTCCAACTCACTGCTAGACTTCAAGCCTTGAGTGCTAAACTACAAAAAGGGGAAGAGGACCCACCCATAACACCAACACTATTAGGGACAAAATCAAGGCCATTGAAACTTCTAGCCATAATTTCTCCCTCCTCTAAGCTTAGCTCACTTAGCCTTTTTTCAACAGACATCAGAACATCACTCTCAACCCCATCATAAGCACGAGAAATGGGTTCCTCTCTAACACGCCCCGGGAGACTAAACAACAAGGGGATCTTTAACATCACAGGTGTTAAGGCCACTAGACTCCTTACACTTGCCAACCCCTTTCTGAGAGATGCCTCTCTCAGGGATTTTGTTTTCAACAATTTTGGTTTGATTCTTCTCCACATCTATGAATTTCTTGTTCAAAATAGGACAAGATTTCTTCTGGTGGCCATCACATTTGTAGAGGAAACAAGTATTTAAACCTCCCAACCCTTCAATCTCACAAGAAACAGGTTTCCCTAGACCCTTAACCTCTAGGAAGCTCAGAATCAACACTCTTGAATCAATGGAAACCAGGACCCTCACATCCATATGCGGTAATGTAATTCTTGCCTCTTCTACTTTCAAAGTTTTTCCTGAGGGTTTCAACAATTGGGGAAGGAAGGCCCATAATTGTTTCGGGACCTGTCTAATAATAAACCATCTAGGAGTCGAACAAAAGCATATTTCCTCTTTTGAGGCATCTAGAGTCCAAGGGTGTGCTTTGAACAAAGACTGGCCTATATTCCAAAATCTCCTCTTTAAAACTTTTCCTACATGACATGGATTTTGAGAAAAATCCCAAATAATCCCTTTTGCAACATTCTGCAGAAGGAAATTTGTATACCCATTTTATTTTTCCAAATAGAGGCAATCTAGTTATCAAAAACAACCCTAGACGGTAGTTTTTCCATATTCAAGCACACTAGAAAAACAACATTTCTAAGTATATTTTATTCATTTTTAACTACCATTAACATATTTTCATTTGGAACTAGACTAATACCAGACAACGAAAGAGGGTTCTTACCCATTTCTTCTTCTCCTCCCTCTCCTGCGCCTCTTCTTATGTCAACGAATTCACTATTGGGTCTGACTCCACTGGCATTCTTGACGACTTTGAAACTCCCATCTTCCTACGGAGGAACAACATCTTCGGTGATTAGGGCTTCACTGGAGGTTTTTACACCTCTGTCTTCTTCTTTACTATGTATCATTTCGTCGATCAATATGCTCAACTGAGCATTAACTGCACTGGTCGAAGCAGCTATGACACCCCTTCAGGGTCTGAACACATTAATTCCACCAGGACGTCAGCAGACACACCCTCAGAGGCATGAAAACACAATGCCAAGTTTCAAATTTAAAACATAAAAAATTAAAACAATGACAATACAACTTCAAAATCTATTGACAAGATTTTCAAACCAAGACCAAAATTCAAGAGACTGGCACACAATAGACACTAAAACATAGGCAAAGAAGAGAACATCAAGAAGAAAAAGGGCACTCCAAGGAATATCATGGAGGATTCCTGCAAAAAAACCTTGGTCTACCTCAGAGCTCCTTCTTCATCCTTCTCCCCATCAAAATTTTGAAAATTATAAACCTTCTTAAAAAAAATCTCTTACAATGGTCTTTTACATGCAACTTTGTAATATTCATGGCAACCTTGCAACTCTCTTTCAACCTATCAAACTATTATATAGTCACATAGACACTTTTTCAAATCAATCCAACTTTTTTCCAAGAAAAATCCTTGGCTATCATTGGATCTCATTTGGGGTTTCTATTTTTGTTCACTCTAAAGCTTTATTTTGAGTCTCCTTGTTGAGTTTCCAAATAAATATTTGTAGATTCCTCTAGCTCATCCCCAAGAAGTTGCATATGCCCATTTTAGCATAGAAAACACCTTGTGTAATGGAAGATTCTATAATGTAATATTTAATATCATGTTCCATCCAATTCTCTATGTTATTCCACTATTTTTTGTGTGTTTGTTGTTGTGCTACTTCATTTTAAAATCCTTAATTGGATTCTCAAACCTTAACTTGCATGAAATGGTATCAAAAGTATTAGATAAGGTGTGCTCCTATGTAGTGAAGTCCATTGATGATATCCATAGTTTAAATGATAAATCTTCTTTTGTATAGCCTCTAGTTACAACCAAAAGGATTTTTATACCCATGGTTGACAATTCCACACATAAGAGTTGCTAGTTGAGGCCAAGCTAGAGTTGCCAACATGGCTAGGAGATTGGATGAAGTCACATAGATCTTGTGAGCTATGTAAATGATTATGGATAGGATCAAGGAAAATTGACATAAATGATTTGTTCAAAGGGAATATCCTAGTGATTCCAAGGAATAGGAAATAAGTGAGAATAAAGATCAAGGGAAACAAGTAGAAGCGTTGAATATAGATGTAATAGAAGAAAGATTATTGTGAGCCATCTTGAGGATTTCTAGAGGTGCATTCATGGAGTTATTAAGTTTTAATAGATTAAAAAATCTAGAGAAGTTAATTAATTAGATCATTGAATAGATGAGTATTTTGAGTTTGAGGACATTTCAAACCCATAGAGGGTGAAGATCACCTAAGAAAATCTAAAAGGACATGTAACACTATGGTGGAAGGAGTTACAATTGGATTGAACTAGGCATGAAAAGGAGAAGATCACTCATAAGGATCAAATTATAATTAAGATTAGAAACAAATTTCATTGAAGGGATTACCATTTGGATATTCTAAAGTGAATGCAAAATTTGTGTTAGAACACACTTAGTGTGAAGGATTGTAATGAAGATTTATACATACTAACCATTTGATATAGACACCATAGAATAAACCATCAGAAGATGACATGATAAATTAATAGTCAATGAATTACAATGTAAAATGAGATGAGTATGTTGAGGCTCTATACCATCAAGGATATTATAGACACCTAAAATCAACCAATCACTACTTCAACCCCAATCAAGACATCACTAAACCACTTTCTTCTATAATTAATTAGATAAATCTCTATTTAGATAATTAATTGATCAATCCCCCTTCCGGCAGTGATTAAATAATATTTTATTATTATATCACTATTCATTACTATTCATCCATACTATCCCTTAACATTAATTGAATAAATTTTATCATTTATTGAATTAATTAATCCTCTTCTATAGTCCAACACTAGATAAATATTCATTTGTATAATATCCTTATCCTCATCCAAAAATTAAATAAATATTTTTATTTATTTAATTCCCTATTTTGTATACTTTTGATTAAGTTGACTAATCCACTTAATCAACTTAATCCCCCACTTGCACATTCCAAATCCTTCATTAACCCATTCAAAACCCTCACATCTTCCAACATGTACAAAGGCATGGGATTTTGTACAAGACCACATGGGTCTCTTACAAAGGGATGGGCAAGTCCTTTCTACAAAAGGTCCTTTTGTCCTCTTTTGATCCTCTCCATCCACTTTATACAAGACCATCCTCCACCCTTGATATCTCCTTGATCCAAGGACCATCTTTATCCTCCAATCCTATCATGCCACTTGGAAATCTCTCGTCAATCCAATCCTCTCAAAAATCTTCAACCCTTGATCTTCCAAATCAATCCTAGCCATCCAATCCCCCATCCAAAAATCTATAAATTCAACATCAACCAAGCCATTTTCAAGTCTCCATGTTATGCAAGGTTATGTTGTCACTTTGAGGAGAAATCATACATCCAACATCAAAGAACAAATTCAAAAAAATCAAGGTTTGAATTTGGGGTTAATTAGTTAGCTTCATTTTATATGCATGCATTCCTTTAGATCAATTATGAGGTTACATTAGTTAATGAATGAAATAGGTTAATACAATTTTAGCTTGTTTATTATGTTCATTTTCTATATGTACATAGATGTTTACTAGTATGCCCTAAAGGCTGGTGAGAATATAAACAAAAGGTAATAGAATAATACCAAGGATAAATGTAGGTCCAATGGTGGAAAAATCTCAGTAAGGTAGATGGGGAAAGAAGATGAGTGATTCTTAGTAGTGTGGCAATAAATGGAAAATCACAAGTCTAAGTAAAGGTTGAGGAGGATCTAAAAGTTAGGGAAGAATATTTTATGGAACCTATTTCCAATGTGGCCAACTATGTCATCAAGCCATTGAATGTCACTAGTTTAGATATGAAGGTAATATAAAGCTAGATGTAGATGCATGTGTTGTGTAAGATGATTTGGAATTAGTTGGATTGATAGAGAGTGGTAAAGATATAGAGTGTAGAGAGATAGTCATGATGAGGGGAGTGTTATTAATGTCACCTCAAGAGACTAAATAACCAACCTTGTGTAGAAGTTTGATCCATACCAAGTACAAGTCTAAAGGAAATTACTACAAGTTGATCATTAATAGTAGTAGTACCTAAAACCTTGTATCTATAGAGATGGTGTAAAAGTTGGGATCAAAGAGAATAGCTCACCCCAATCCATACAAGGTGTTCTAGTTACAAAAAGGACATCAAGTGGTTGTGAAAAATGGTACCTAATGAGATTTCATATTGGCTCATATAATGATGAAGTGTTGTGCAACATCATACTGATGAACACATTGCATGTTTTGTTGGGAAAATTATGACAATTTAATAGGAAGGCCATAGACAATAGGAAAGAAAATACTTATAGCCTTTTTAAGGATGAAAAGAGGTATATTTGAATCCTTCGAAGAATTCTAAGGAAGAATATGAAGTGAATTTTTGACTCATAGTGATATAAATGAAATAGTTTATAAACACTTTAAAGATAGACAAAGTGGGGTTTGCATTGATCACTAAATCCATAGAGGAAGATGTAGTAGCTCTAGAGGAGTTGTTGTCAAAAGTGAAGAGTTTAACTAAAGGAGTATGAAAACATTGTTTTAGGTGAGATGCTAAAAGGGTTGTAGGAGCTGTAAGTACTCAAAATGCATGGGTTGACATTTTTTGTTTTATGATGAGTGAAAATCTATATTGAACCTTAGTAGCATCAAAAGTGATAGTCAACCCTGATTCTTAGGTCAATATTGTTATTCAAACCCTCTAAACCTCTCCTAAAATGTCTTCTAGTTTTTCTGAACCTCTTCATGCCTTTCCTCACTTTTAAAGCCCATTTTTCTGATGTTCCCCTAATCTAGACAAAGCTAATGGATGCCCACATGTGGTAGTCATGAAACCATCATGGTGATATTGAAATCACAATGATGATCTTGTGAACATCCCAACAATTTCATAATTTCCATGACCTTGTTGAAACCACCAAAATGATTTCACTTAGACCACGTGATGGTACAAAGCTATCGCCTACTAGAAAACAACAATTTTACCTATTTTAATGGAGAGGTAGTCCAAAAACCAACAATCACACCATTTCACTTTATTTTACCAAAATTGACCCTTTTCCCTATATTTGTACCTCCTTCCTCATTTTATATAACTTATATAGATTAGAACAACATATACACAATAAATCTATAGGTTTTTGACTTGCAATAGCTAGAAAAGAAGGAGAATGCAACCCAAAACTCTGCCAAACCTTCTCAACAACCATATTTAGCTAATTTTACCCTCTTATTGTCATCCTATATTTCATTCCCTACACTTTCCTAGTCTTTGGAACTTCAAATGGTTAATTTATTGTAGTGAATCTAAATATCAAGGTGTTAATATGAGGACAAACTTGAAACTTCTACTCTAGGCTTGCAACATTTAGTTATAAGTCTGAATTTGATTATTTTGTTAGTTCAAATTTTATATTTTTATAGTTAGATTTAATTATATTAGATTAGATTTAGATTAGTGTTAGTTGAAAGGGAAAAAATAAGGCTTCCTATATGTTAAAAAAACTAGGAAATTTAACCTTTCAAAAGTGTGCTAATTAAATTAATAAGTTAATTACTTTCTTTTAAGAGAGAAGAAGGAAAGCATAAACTTAATTAATTTAACTAGTACTAATGCTTTTCTTTTATAGAGAAAACTTGTTTTAGATTACTATATTAAAAAATAAATTCTAAAGAGGAAAAAGAGGAAGATGCGGCATCATTGATTATGATGGTTGATAGTTCCTATGCCAAACCATAGTCACATAGTTAGGAATAATGGAGAGCAAGTTATATCAAGAAAATGTATAGAGGATGCCTCCACAAATATGGTGGAGTTTGTATAGTTAAGACCATATCCAAGGATCATATAGATGGATTGTAAGGTGCAGACACATGATGATTTATAAACATTAGTTGTGGAAGCATAAATTAGAAAAGATGTCTTGGTGTATATAAATTTGGATTTTATGTGTTTGGGATAGGATTTTTTTTTTTTGATTGCTTAGTAATTTGCCCTAGTTATATCCATGTTTAGTGTGTTTTAAGACTATTGTAGCTTGAAATTTTTTTGAATGTGTGCATCTATCTTAGGTGCTTTATGCTATGAGGGTACACAAATTTACTTCTGATAAATAATATAAAAGAAACTAAAAGCTTCTATTGTGTGTAAATGGTACTATGTGTATGGAAGGGGAATAAGGAAATGGGAGTATTAGATATCTAATGGGTAAGAGATGGTAAATGAAAAGGGGTTTCAAGATTACACAAGGAAGTTGAAAGAACACTTTCTAGAGCTATAGGAAAAATGAGGTTTAAAAAATAAACTATTGGGAGAAATAAAAGAAGTAACATAGAAAAGATTCTTTTAATAAAAGAAAAGGGATTAGGTATATGCTAAAACTAAGAAGAAGCTAAAGCATACCAAAAAGCTATATGAGATAATAAAGAATAGAACTTCTAGGAATGTTCTTTTGCATGAAAGAGGATACAAATAAAATGATGGAAGATTAGAAGCTCGTGAAGGTTGCAATCAAAGGGTTAAAAGTGAGGATATAATAGAAGTTGTTTAACAAAGATATACCATGTCCTATTGATAAATTTAAAATTTATAGAAGAAATCAAAGGACTATTTGCTTGGAAACTTATGATATTCAGAATGATTAATTATTCATCCATAAAAAGAGGTGGGATTGATAAAAATAAAATTTGGTTAGAATTGGAAAGAGCATGGATCTAAGTTTTTTAAAAATAAAAACACAATATAAGGATAATTTTAAAATGGTCATGTAATTCCTATATAACTTGGATGCTACCATAAATGTGGTCGATTCTATTTTGAGATATGCCTAGAAATGTATGAAAAAATAGATAACAACATGGATAAATTATGATGTTTTATTAAGATTTAATTATAAAGATTTTTGATCCAAACTCATTGATCAATATTTTGTGAGTATTAGTTCACACATACCCATCTCTCATGAGCATGAATGGTCTAGTTAGCACTCATTACATAGGTAATGCTCATATGGGTGAAGCACTGGGACTTCTCAAGAGGTCACCCATCCCAGTTACTACTCCAACTTAAGCATGCTTAACCATGGATTTAACCCAAGATCAAGTCCACTTTGATTGCTACACCACTTGTAAAACCTTCAACAAGTTTTGTGCCTTATCAACCATTCATTGGATGAGATATAGAGGTTCTATAATGAGTGGTTCATAAGGAACAACAGTTGTTGAAGGTTTCACAAATGGGGTAGAAAGCTAAGTGGGTTTGATCTTGAGAAAAACTTCATGGTTAAGCGTGCTTGAGTTGGATTAGTACTGGGATGGGTGACCTCCTAGGAAGTCTTGATGCTTCACCCTTGTGATCATCACCTAGATGTAATGAGTGCTAAGTAGGACATTCATTCTCATGAGAGATGGGTTCATGTGAACCACTACTCATGAAATATGGGTTAATGAGTTTGACTCAAAAACTATTTAGTTGAATCTTGATAAAACATCATATTTATGAGTCTTAAACATGATAAGGACATGGTCACTAAAATGAATGCAATATATAGAATAGAAAGTGTAAAGTAGGCAATTCTTGACTTTAATTTTTGTCCTCCCTTTAATGGGATTATGTCACTAAGTTATATAAATATGCTAAAGTAAATACATAAAGTAATTTGTTTATTATATTGGTAAATAATGGGTTTTTGAAAGGGATAAAACCCTTTTATAAGAATACAAGACTAGCTAAGGACCTTGTGATATGGTGTGGAGTCTGGTTAGTCTCCAAGTGGGAGATTGTTGTTATATGGAGCCTAATTAGAATTGGAGGTTAAATTTACCCCACTTTTATCGGTACGGTTCCCCCAAAATTATTTAATGGGGTCAAGGGGCAGTGCCCCTTGCGGGGTCTAGGGGTCAAACAATTTTTTTTATTTTATTAAGGCATTGGGAGTTATTTTGTCTATTAACCGACATAAGGCTTGATAAAATGGCTTAGGGTTAGGGTTTCCGTTGAGACATTGTATTGTAGCATTTGCAGCAGTATTGAGTTGCAAGGATTGCTAGTTGTAATCGGTTTGATTTACTAGATAATAATATTGGACTCTCTGTTGGTGGATATAGCCCGAGTTTGGGTGAACCACATTAAAACTTGTCTCTTGTTGTTATTATTTCTATGTATTTTTATTCCTCTATTTACTCTTTATTTGCATTTAATTGATATCTTCTGCATGAAATTCCTAACAAGTGGTATCAGAGCAAGTTGTGTTCGATTATTGTTTGCAAGAAGGTCTCACAGTTGAGTGGGAGTCTCACTATTGAGTGAGAGCAATGGCGGACGAGTGTAAATTGAAGGTAGATAAATTCAATGGGCAGAACTATCAGCTATGGAAGATGAAGATGGAGGATTATCTCTATCAGAAAGATTTATGGAGGCTGTTGGAAGGAATAGCCAAGAAACTGGCAACAATGAATGATGAGGATTAGAATCTTTTGGATAGAAAGGCATTGGGAACCATTCGGTTGTGCCTGGCACCATCTGTGGCATTCAATATAATAGAAGTGAAGACAATAGATGAACTAATGAAAGCTTTGGCTAAATTGTATGAAAATCCCTCAACCTCAAATAAGGTATTTCTCATGTAGCATTTGTTTAATCTAAAAATGATTGAAGGTGGATCCATGACAGATCATTTAAATGAGTTTAATATGATTACCAGTTAGTTAACTTATGTAAAAGTGAAATTTGATGAAGAGGTGAGGGCTCTCTTGGTTTTATGTTCTTTGCTAGAAAGCTGGAATAGCTTGGTAATGGTTGTAAGTAACCATGTCTTTGGTTCAAATACTTTGAAATTTGATGATGTTGTCAGTGTTATCCTTAGCGAGGAAATCCGATGGAAAAGATCAGGAGGGTCCACATCAGGTAGTGTTTTGAATGTAGAAAGCAGGGGCAAATCAAAGGAGAGAGGAAAAGGTTTTGGAGGTCATGGGAAGTCGTGAGGAAAATCAAAGGACAAGAGATCCCAATCTAGAGGATAGAAGGATTCTTGGTATTGTGGGAAACCACATCATCTGAAAAAAGATTGCTGGTCTCGAAAGAATAAAGGAGACAAACAAGAAGGTGATAAGGAGGAAAATGTGGTAAGTAATAAATCTGAAGATGATGCTTTGATTCTTTCCCTAGATAATTTTGATGATTCATGGCTTTTAGATTCAAGAGCGTCATTTCATACTACGCCCCATAGAAGTTATTTTCTTAATTATGTCCAAGGGGATTTTGGGCTAGTTTATTTGGGAGATAACGAACCTTGTCAGATTGATGGAAAGGGAAGAATCAAGATTAAGTTGAGGAATGGGATTCATTGGCTACTACAAGAGGTAAGACATGTTCGAAGGCTAAGTAGGAATTTAATTTCAACAGGGCAACTAGCTGATGAAGGTTGCATAGTTACATTTAGTGATAAAAATTGGAAGGTTTCAAGAGGTGCCTTAATAGTAGAAAAAGGTGTGAAAGTAGGTACCTTATATCTTTGTACAGGTCATACTGTTCCTTCTACTTTAGTTGTTGCAGAGAAAAACCAAATATGTTTAGGAACAATTGTTGCAGGTTCGCAAGAAGAGACTGAAACAATTGCTGCATGTTCTGAGACAACACTATGGCATAACAGACTTGGGCATATGAGTGAAAAAGGTATGAAGGTACTTCATTCTAAGAAAGTTTTACCAGGTCTAAAATGTATTAATATGGATTTATGTGAAAGTTGTGTGTATGGAAAACAAAAGAGAGTTAGTTTTCTCAAGGATGGGAAGCAAAAGAAAGATGAAAAGTTGGAGCTTGTGCATACAAATGTATGGGGACCAGCTTAGGTATCTTCTCTCAGTGGCTCTCGGTATTATGTTACATTCATAGATGATGCAACTAGGAAGGTTTGGATTTATTTCCTTGGGCAGAAATATGATGTATTTGAAACATTTAAGAAATGGAGAAGCTTGGTTGAGAATGAGATGGGTAAAAGATTAAAATGTCTCAGATTTGATAATGGTGGTGAGTATTACAGAAAAGAATTTGAGGATTATTGTTCCTTTAATGGAATTCGTAGGCAGAAAATGATTCCAAGGACTCCACAAGAAAATGGAGTGTGCAAGGAACATGAGATTGCATGCTGGGTTGCCTTTAAACATGTGGACAGAGGCTATCAATACCATTGTATATTTAATTAATAGAGGTCCTTCAATTCCTTTGGGCTATGGTATTCCAGAGGAAGCATGGACAGGTAAGAAGGTGAGTTATTATTTTCTCAAAACCTTCAGATGTGAAGCATTTGTACATGTGGATTCTAAAAATAGAACCAAGTTGGATGCAAAATCAAAAAAATGTATCTTCGTTGGATATGGCATTGATGAATTTGGTTATAGGCTTTGGGATGTTGAAAATCAAAAAATTGTGAGAAGCAGGGATGTTGTATTAAATGAGAAGGTGGTGTACAAAGATCAGCTGCAGCAGCATGAGAAGAAAGAAAAGGATTATGTGGTGCTGGATGATACTCCAAATAATGATGTTGTTCTAGTGGTTCCTCATGCTCCGCAACAACAACAAGTAATACCACAAACTCCAGTGAATGTTAGACAGTCAACAAGGCTAAGTAGACCTCCTGAAAGGTTTTCTCCCTCTTTGTATTCTATTTTGTTAATAGATGTTGGTGAACTGAAAGGGTATGATGAAGCTATGCAGGTGGATACAAAGGTTCAGTGGCAGCTTGCAATGAAAGAAGAAATGGATTCCTTGCTGAAAAATTAGACTTGGGAATTATGTAAGTTTCCTGCAGGTAAAAAGGCTTTACTAAACAAATGGGTTTATAGGATGAAAGAGGAAGATGGAGGTAAGAAAAGATTTAAATCTAGGTTAGTTGTAAAAGGATTTGCACAGAAAAAAGGTATTGATTTTGATGAGATATTTTCTCTAGTTGTCAAGATGACTTCTATTCGTACTGTTTTAAGTATTGTGGCTACTGAACATTTGCATTTGGAATAGCTAGATGTGAAAACTGCGTTTCTACATGGTGATTTGGAGGAGGAGATCTATATGGAACAACCACAGGGATTTGAGGTCAAAGGTAAGGAGAAACTGATGTACAGATTGGAGAAGAGTTTATATGGCTTGAAACAAGCACCTCGACAATGGTATTTGAAATTTGATAGTATTATGGCTGAGCAAAGCTATAGCTGGTGTAATTCTGACCATTGTGTTTATTTTAAGAGGTTGGATAATGACAGCTACATTATTTTATGTTTATATGTTGATGACATGCTTGTAGCAGGGTCTAACATGGATCACGTAAGAGAGTTAAAACAACAGTTAGCACAATTATTTGCTATGAAGGATTTGGGGGCAGCAAAACAAATCCTTGTTATGAAAATTTGTAGAGATAGGAAGAACAAAAAATTGACTCTATCTCAGGCTGATTATATTGAAAAGGTGTTGCAGAGATTCCATATGGAGAATGCAAAAGCTGTCAGCACACCTTTGCCTAGTCATTTGAAATTGACTAAGGAGATGTATCCTAAGACACAAGAGGAGGAAGAAAAAATTTCTAAGGTACCATATGCTTTAGTTGTTGGAAGTTTAATGTACACCATGGTATGCATGAGACCGGATATTGCACATGTTGTAGGAGTCGTAAGTAGGTATATGAATCATCCCGGATTGGAACATTGGAATGCAGTAAAATGGATTCTCAGATATTTGAGAGGTACATCCAATAAACACTTATGTTTTGGGGGCTCTAATACTAATTTAGCAAGTTACGTAGACTCAGATTTGGCAAGGGATATTGATACCAGGTGGAGTACTATAGGTTATTTCTTTACTATAGGTGGGACAGCAGTGAGTTGGATCTCTGGGTTGCAAAAGGTGGTTGCTTTATCCACCACAGAGGTAGAGTATGTAGCTACAACAGAGGCAATCAAGGAGATGATATGGCTGCAATATTTCATGGAAGAATTAGGCAAACAATCAGCTAATAGTTATTTGTTTATGGACAACCAGAGTGTCATACATCTTATAAGAATTTTGCCTTGCATTCAAAGACCAAACACATAGTTGAGGTATCACTTCATTCGATCATTGTTGGATGATGGACAATTACGACTGGAAAAGATACATACAGATGAAAATCTAGCAGATATGTTTACAAAGGTAGTAACAAGGGAGAAGCTGAGCTCCTCTTTAGCTTCAGTTGGTCTTCAAGATTGAAAAACAAAAAATTAGAACAACAGAGTCTAGGGTGCTTATTTCTAGTGGGAGCTGCAGGATCAACGGTATTATGATCAGTCTCCAAGTGGGAGGTGATATGGTGTGGAGTCTGATTAGTCTCCAAGTGGGAGATTATTGTTATATGGAGCCTAATCAGACTCAGAGGTTAAATTTACCCCACTTTTATCAGCACAGTTTCCGCCCAAATTATTTAACGGGGTCAAGGGGTAGCACCCCTTGCGGGGTCCAGGGGTCTAGGGGTCCATCGATTTTTTATTATTTTATTAAGGCATCGAGAGTTATTTTTTCTATTAACTGACATAAGGCTTGATAAAATGGCTAAGGGTTAGGGTTTCCATTGAGACATTGTATTGTAGCATTTGTAGCGGTATTGAGTTGCAAGGATTGCTGGTTGTAATTAGTTTGATTTATTGGATAATAATATTGGACTCTCTGTTGGTGGATGTAGCCTGAGTTTAGGTGAACCACATTAAAACTTGTCTCTTGATGTTATTATTTATGTGTATTTTCATTCCTCTGTTTAATCTTTATTTGCATTTAATAGATATCTTCTGCATGCAATTCCAGCACCTTGACGTCAAAAAGAAAAAGCCAAAATAGTTTTAACATGAGGGAGAACACAAGGAAAAAATAGATCTATGTGCTAATAGTAAAAACAAAGCCAACAAATATAAAAAACCATAGGCAACCACCAAAGGTCATTCATTAGGCACTAGGAAGGTCTTAAAGCATGTCAATTGCCTCCAATTATTCACCTAAGAATTATAGGTGATTCTTAACGAACTCATCCTCTAAGTCTTAAATGACAATATCCTTTTTTAGCTTGAGACCTAGCACATCTAGTATAATTGGTAGAAGAACTCTTTTTATGCTTCTTAGCCAACCCATCATTCAACATGTGGATATTTGCTACACAATTTTTTATTGTGGTTTTGCTTAATTGGAGGCTTTTCTTCAAGGCTTCTTTTATTGAGGCCACCTCTTTCTCAAGATTGCCAATCCTCCTATTTGGTTTTAGTTTTTTTAAAAAATGATTATATCCTCTTCAAGGGACCTTTGCAAAAACTTGTCTTTCCCAACCTCCTCACACCTAATAGAATCCACATGGTTATCTAAATTTGCATAAAGTAAATTTGCTTGAAATTTTAGAAAATAGGTATGGATACATTTAAAAAAGTATATGAATCTATATGAGGGTTCTACTCTAAATCTAGATTATCTTCCATATGCATTCCTTATTTTTAAGATTACATACAATGAAATGAAGTAAATATTTATTAAATAGAGTTATAGCATGTAAATAGCGAACCCATGTATATCTTCTACATCTACAAAAGGCAATTGAGTATAGATTGAAAGAGAAACTTGACACATGATGTAGAAATAGAAGTAAGAGAGGTAAGGAAATAAAAGAGAGCTAGACAAGGGGAAATGATATGAATTAATGATCTTAGTCTACTTTATAATGGGAGTCATACCAAATATCATAAGTGAAAGATCCTAGACTATTATGTGCTAGGAGTTATAAAGAGTTATGTAGGGACCAAATAATTGTAGCTTAGGGGACAATAGTTGGATGCTATACAGTATGATTAAAAGGTGAGGTAGATAATACACCTCCCCTTAAAATTATTGCTATAATAGAAGGTGAAATTGGTTTTAAGGAAAGAAGAAAGGAAAAAGGTGTACCAATAGAAGATGAGTAAAGGAAATGAAAAAGGAACAAGATAGGATGTACAAGTAGAGAGGAATACAGAGAGGGAAGATGCCTCTAGAGGGAAAAAGGAACAAAGATTTATCCCTTATAATAAAGACAAAGAGAAGCAAACTATTACTGAAATGAAAATGAAAATTATGCATCTAGAAGTGTACCCATAGAAAATGACATATGACAAAGAATAAATAACATCAAATACCACAAAACTATATACTAGAAGGATAGAAATGAAATTTCCCTAGACAGAGGCACAAACATGTAATATGAATAGACAAAGAAAGGATGGTATGCCACAAATAAGGATAAAAAACACAAGGAAGAAGACAAATGGTTGAGTATAGACAATTAGAGGAATTATAAAATACATAGAGACATTAACAACATCTATAACACCACAAAGCATACAAACAAGAGAAGGTAGGAAAGGTACATGAAGCAAAATGGAAATCATTCAATAAAAATGATTTGGTGACAAAACCATGTTCACCCCACAAGGGGGAGAAGGAAGTGGATTCTCCAAAGGGAAAGGTGTATAGAGGGTAAATATAAAAGATAGGGAAGAAATGTCTATAGCAGACTAAATAACATCTTTTCAAAAGAAGAGAGAAGTATTTAGTTATTATAGGAATATTAATACTAGTAGTAATAGATAAGGTGGAAATAGTAGTAGGAGAGCCCTCATGAATGGAAATGGGTTCTATAGTTGCAACCAATAAATAAAGGTGTATCATTTGTCATGTCCTTTCTTGGGATCATATACAAAAATAGTCTTGTCATCAAGAGAAGATGAGAGAGGTGTATCATAAGGCGAAATGGTGATAGTACCCTCATAAATGAGATCTTGAATATTAGATTCTAGAGCTTCACAGGTAAAACATTATATAATATGCACAAGGAAGAAGGGGTGGATGACCATGTTTAGGAAGTTTTCTAAATTGAATAGGGGGAAGGATGATTAGCTTGGATTCCAAGAGAATTAGTAGGATATGCTCAACAAAGTCAAAAAGATGCATGTAAGATCTTTACTCATGTTTAGATTGAGGGGAAGAAGGTTCGTCATTTGGAAGGGGCTCATAAGTAGGATCCATGAGTGGAGGGGTAGAAGAAAAGGTGCCATAGAGGAGGTGCACATACTCTATAAATATTTTTTTAACTTCAATAACATAAAGAGCTAAGTCAGAAAGAGAATGATAGAGTTGAAAGGCCAAGTTTACTCAAATATGTTGCAAGAGGTTATAAAGAAAAAGAACTTTGAGAATTTAATTAGGAGGTTGGGAACCCCAATGGACAAGCTAAGAAAATAAGTGAGGATAAATCCTAAACACTGTCATGAGTATCCTATTTTTCTTTGAGCCAAGCTTGTAAGGTAGACTTTGGGGTCCAGGTTATATTGAAAATAGTAGATAAATACATGTGCAACATAAGAAAAGGAATGTAAGGACCTAAAAGATAAAGTATAGAACTATTCAAAAGCATTATTTATCAAGGTACTAGGAAAAAGTTTGGCCAAGATATGATAATCACATGTAAGTATAAAGCATAGAATAGATAAGTGTCTCACGTGATGCATGGAATCACCATGACCATTATATTTGTAAAAAAAAAATTCCCAATGCCAATAGAAGAAGGGTATGTGAGAATCTCAAGAGATAAATAGGAAGACAACCATAAATATGTGGAGTGGGTAGCATAAAAAGTACTGAAAGGAGAACATATAAGAGCATGCAATCTTGTATCAATATTCTAAAGTTTGAAGTATACATAAGACATATTAGGGAAAGAAGAAGAGGAAGTAACATGTGTGTGAGGGAGTGTAATAGTAGGAGAAGAGGTAGGTAGGGGTAGATCACAAAAAAATATATGAGGATGCTTCTAGTAGAGGTAGGGGTATGGGAGGGGATGTGGGTAAGGAAGGTGGGGAAATATAAAGGAAGGTGTATATATCTAGGAGATATATTTCATTTATATAAGAAGGGGTTTAAACAACATGTAATGGTCCATATCTATCATAGATATCTCATATACAATAGGAGAAGAAAGAAAATGAGGTGGTTGACCAAAGGAATGGTGATTGATATAAAAATAAGTAATGTCAAAGTCATGAGGATAAATTTATATTCATTGATATAGGAGGGAGTGAATTCTAAAGATCTCAATCATCCCTTGAGAAAATAGTGGGATCAAATGAGGACAAATTGATAGAAGGATAAAAAGAGAATACTAAGAAGGATCAATAGCAGTATGTTCCACATGAGAAGGTGGAGAGACATGAGGAAAATCATGGAAGTGGTCAATGATGCTATCATATACAATAATATCATTAAGATAAATCCCATCCCATGAAGAAGGAGGATCATAAGAATAAAGTACATGATGAAATGTGGTGGAAGTTAGGAGAGGCTCAAGGAGAGGATAATCATCATAAGGAACATAGGGCTCACCATTTATTAGAGAATATTCACTAAATATATCAAAATAGATATTATTAATGAAGGCACATGAGCCTTTAGGAGAGAAAAGATCAATGATAGTAGGAAGGGAATCAATAAAGGAAGGTAGGAAAGAGAAGAAGGTCACACCATCCCTTAAGAGATACATAGAGTGTAAAAATGTTTTTAGAGGAGAGGAAGTATGAAAATAAATACCATCATCATGAATCATGGGAAATATAGTAGAAATGGGAGAGGTATGGAAGGGTGTAGAAGAGGGATGAGAAGAAATGATATTATGAAGAGGGAGGGCATGGAAGGATATGAGGATGTCTATGTCATGAGGATGAGTACTAGGAAAGCTAGAAAAAGTGGGGTAATGTAAAAGGCAAGCCATAATATGATCTAGGAAAGAGGAAAGTCAAGTAGTATTAAAGAAAGTGATGGCATGGTAAAAAATGAGGGTGGGTAGCAAAGAGTTGTTAACTAATGTTAAGATCAACAATTTGGAATGGAGGTAAGAGAGAAGAGACAAGTAATAGAAATGGGAGAAATAAAATTATGGATGTGGTGAAACTTAGGTTAAGGAGAGAGAAGAATGGATTGACTGAAGGTTGCCATTTTTCTTTGAAGGATATAGGAACATGGTTTGAGGTAGTGGCTCAACTTTTTTTGGGATCACTTTTTTTTTAAATAAAAATTGTTCTAGACTATATTTTAGGAAGGAGAAAGAAGGAAAAGAGAAGCAAAGTGTTGAATGTTAGGTTCACCAAAATGAAAGGAAGAAAGGAAGGCTTCCTATATTCTAAAGAAAATAAGAAATTTAACCTTTATAAAGTTTACTAATTACACTAGCAAGTCAAATTACTTTCTTTTAAGAGAGAAGAAGGAAACATAAAATTAATTAATTTAACTAGTACTAATGCTTTGATTTTTTAAAAAGAAATGTTTTTTAGATTACTAGATTAAATAAATACATACTAAAGAGGAAGAAGAGAAAAGAAGAGGTGTCCTAGGTTATGATGGTTGATAGTTTAGATGTCAAACCAAAGTCACATAATCACAATGAACAAAGAGTAGGTTATATGCAAAGGATCTCTTTGCAAATGTGGTGGAGTCCATTGAATTTTGGTTGTGCCTAGTGATTTTATAGATTTAGATTTTTAATATAGATGCATGATGATGTGTAGACGTTGGCTCTAGAAGTAGAAACTAGAAAATATACCTCAGTTAATAGAAATATAGATTTTTATCTATGTTTGGGATAGGAAAATTTATTGTGACTATATGGAAATCTATCTCAATTATATCCTTGTTTGGTATGTTTCAACCCTACTAAAAATTGGAAAATGTTTGAGTGTGTGTGTGTTTATTTGAGGGTGCTTTGTGCTAGGAAGGTAGACAAAGTTTTTTAGGAAATAATATTAAATAAACTAAGAGATTCTATTGTGTCTGAATGTTAGGAACTTGTGTTTAACCCTTCTCTTTACTTTGTTAGTATATTGTTATTGGACGCATATGCTTTGTAAGTCATCCCGTGAGTATATCGTATTATCCCACATTCATGGGGAGTAATAGTTGTTTAGATTAGACTTAGTATATAAGTACGTGTTGAGGTCAATGAAGGCATCCACGAATTTATTGTATTGAACTTGCTCAAAGGAGGATGCCCCCTCAAAGTGGCCTAATCAATAAATTTCTTCTGTGTTTCTGCTATTTCTATTATTTCGTGCATTTTTCATTATATAGTTGCAAGAGGTTCCTCTCATTTGGTATCAGACCGCTTTATTGGGCTCACTGGGTAGAATTTCTGCTAATTTTTTTTTTGCAGTGGCCTCTAGGCGCTATGATTATTGTAGTAGTTCTTTCTTTTTCGCATATGTATTGTTCATTTCAATTGTAGGTTCGGATCAGAGAATAATCCCTATCCGCTTAACTGTGGGAAGTGTCTGGGCATAGCCCTAAAACTCATTATGAGGAGTACTACAGGAACCCTGAAGTAGCTGGCCCATTGAGAGGACCTACCAACAAAAAGGGCAACGGCCCCTACCTGATTGACTAGTTCCCATCTGTGAGGTAAACCAAGAGCTGTCATTTGTGGCAAAGCAGTTATCAGTTTTACTTGAACCGTGGAGTGAGGGGTACTACCCTAATACGCAAGCCATTAGACAACATTGGTAGCTAAGTGAATCCCTTGAACCTTTAGGAATCCAAACATACCTGGGGCCCATATCTACTGACAGCCAACAAAACACAAATTGAATCCGTCTAGAGCCGTTTGCAGATTGTTTCCAGAAAAAAAAATCCATTTTTTTCGCCATACCCTCCTTGGTTTAGCTTCGTTTCCTCTGAAAATTCACTAGAAACCCTGAAATTCCATTCTGCATATTTCCTTCCTTGAGAACCATATCCCAAATTCCACTTATCAAAGCTAGAAATCCCACATTTGTCTATTTTTAGGTTTTACCATAACTTCTTCAATTCTCACCCAATATCCTTCAAATTTTACCACAGTGTTCATTTCCTATGTCTGCTCCTTTGTCCCTCTTGGACAAATTTTCCAATTCTTTCACCCCGCTTTTGAAATCCCCATTTTCTACTTCCCTGTCCCTCAGAAAGTGTCCAAAACCTAGTCAAACCCCAATTATCCATCAATGTTTTTACCAAATCCAAATTTTGCTTTACTAAAAATGTTTATATTTTTGTTTTTCTACCCACTCCCAAAAAAACAAATCTCCTAGTTATGGTTGTCACCCACGCAGGAGCAAAAAACATGGAGGATGAACTTACATCCCTTAAGACCAAACTCCAAGATCTAGATGAAAAAATTCTTAGCCTCAATCATCAGAATTCAACCATGAACAATAGACAGTAGCCAGAGTCTTCTGCAGACACTAGGTTCTCTTCTTCTAGCAATTTTCATGGGCCGAAGCTTGATTTTCCTCGCTTCAATGGTGATGATCCGACTGGATGGATATACCAGGCGAAATAATATTTCAGTCTGCATAATACTTTTGATGTCAACAAAGTCCCACTTGCATCCTTTCATTTGGAACATGAGGCCCTTCAATGGTTCCGTTGGTACATCAAGGCTCATGAAGAGCCAAAATGGACAGGTTTTTGCAAACTCATTTTGCAACAATTTGGCCCTAGTGCTTTTGATGACTTCACAAGAGCACTCACTAAACTTCGCCAAACTAGCACTGTCAGAGAATATCAGATAGAATTTGAGAAAGTGGTCAATCACATAGAGGGATTGTCTGATGAATTCTTCAGGAGTTGTTTTGTTAGTGGTCTGAAGGATGCAATCTGATCTGAGGTTAAAATGTTTTGTCCCAGCATAATGATGGAAGCCCTAGGGTTGGCTAAGTTGGTGGAGGATAAGATCACAGCTCAACAGCGCTCCAAATCCAATTTTGTTCCATTCAGAAACATGGTTACCCAAAGACCTCCAATCACACCAGTTCCTAGAACAACTTCTATCAAGCATTTGACTGAAGTAGAAATGCGGGCACATAGAGAAAAAGGGCTTTGTTATAATTGTGATGAGAAATTCACTCGAGGACATAGATGTGTTGAGTAAAAGCTCTATCTCTTGGATGTGGATTCTCCACTTACAACTAAATTTTATGAAGATGCTCAAGATACAGTAGATGATCAAGTCAAAACTCAGCAGCCACCTGTTGACCCTACTTCTCAGGAAGACCACCCAAAGATCTCTCTCCATGTTTTAGCTGGAGTCACCACCCCACAAACCATGTGGGTCAAGGGTTAATTCAAGAAGCTCCCTCTTACAATACTGATTGATTCTGGTAGCACTCATAACTTCATTGACCCTCATATTGCCAAACAGGCTGATTGTTTTGTCCATCCTTGCTCCAGCTTTGAAGTCATGATTGCCAATGGGGGCACATTACCTTGCAAAGGGAAGTGTCACAATGTGCATATCTCTATTGGAGATTATAACCTGCACTCTGACATGTTTGCCTTGCCCTTAGGCAGATGTGATGTGGTTTTGGGTGCTCAATGGTTATGCACACTTGGACCCATCTTATGGGATTTTGTTGAACTTTGGATGCAGTTTTTAGACAATGGACAAAAACACACATTGAAGGGCTTACAACCAGGGTCTCTCAGCATCATCAATTCACATCACATGGAAAATCTCCTTAAGAAGAATTCACATGGTGCCATCACTTAGCTCCATTCCATTCAGATGCAACCACAACGATCTCCACTACTCCTTCAGATCTATAATGAATTTTGGATAGATATGCATGTGTCTTTGTCAAACTAGTGGGATTGCCACCTTCATGACTAGAGGGCCACCATATTCAGCTCCTTCCTGGAAGCGTTTCTCCCAACATCAGGCCCTACCGCTAACCATTTCACGAAAAGACAGAGATTGAGATGCTCATTTAGGAATTACTGAAGCAAGGTATTATTCACCCTAGTACCAGTTCCTTTTCTTCACCAGTTCTTCTTGTCCAGAAAAAAGATGGGTCATGGCACCTCTACATTGACTTCCAAGCACTTAATCACATCACAATCAAGGACAAGTTTCTGATTCCAATTATTGATGAGCTTCATGGTGCTCATTTTTTCTCCAAGTTGGATCTTCGTTCTGGGTATCACCAAATTTGGGTTCATGAGGATGATATCCCTAAAATAGCTTTCTGCATGCATGATGGCCACTATGAGTTTTTGGTCATGCCCTTTGGCCTCACTAATGCTCCTTCAACATTCCAGGCATTGATGAATAAAATATTCTGGCCCTACTTGCAGAAATTCATTCTAGTCTTCTTTGATGATATCCTCATCTATAGTAAAACATGGGCTGAGCATTTCCAACATCTGGATCTTGTATTGCAACTTCTCTCTAATCATCATCTCTATGCAAAATAGTCTAAATGTGTTTTTGGCCAGGAGGAAGTGGAGTATCTCAGGCATATTGTTTCAGCCCAAGGGGTTCGAGTGGATCCTGCCAAAATAGAAGCCATGAAAAATTGGCCGCATCCTCAGACACTCAAGAGCCTCCATGGTTTTTTGGGACTGACTGGCTACTATCACATGGTTGTCAAGGATTACGGGAAGATTGCAGCTCCATTAACAGCTATGTTAAAAAAGGATGCTTTTACATGGACACATGCTGCTAAGTGTGCATTTGAAAAACTAAAACAAGCTATGTGTACTACACCTATTCTAGCTATGCCAGATTTTTCCAAGACCTTCACTATTGAGAGTGATGCTTGCGGCAATGGACTTGGTGTTGTTCTCCTTCAAGATGAACATCCCATTGCATTCACCAGCAAAGCCCTTTCTGGTAAGTATTTAGTACTCTCTACATATGAGAAGGAAATGATGGCTATTTTGCATGCAGTACAGAAGTGGCAGCCATACCTGCTAGGGAATCATTTCTACATCAAGACTGATCACCAGAGTCTGAAATATTTCTTGGAACAATGGGTCTCCTCCCCAGCACAACAGAAATGACTTAGCAAACTCATAGGTTATGACCATGAGATCACTTACAAGAAGGGTAAGGACAAATATTGTGGCGGATGCTCTTTCTCATACATTTGATGATCAAGCTTCTCTTTCAGCTATTTTTATGCCTGTTCCAAATTGGTTGGAATCTATCTAGTAGGGCTATGTTAATGACTCTTCATTATCTCAAATCATCCAACAGTTGGCCAATAACCCTTCTGTTGTATCACATTACTCTTAGGATGGTGCTTCTCTGAGATACAAGGGTCGTCTGGTCCTTCCCCAAAGCACATATCTTCAACAAGTTGTCTTCTATGAACTCCATGCTTCTCCATCGGTAGGGCACTCTGGGTTCCTCAAAACTTATGAGTGGGCACGACGCAACTTCTTTTGGAAGGGAATGAAAAGGGCAATTCAACAGATAGTGGTTGAATGTGATACCTACCAATGCAACAAGGGTGAAATGACACTCCTTCCTGGATTGCTTGAACCCTTGCCCATCCCTACATGGATTTGGATGGATATTTCTATGGATTTCATTGAGGGGCTCCCTAAATCTAGAGGGAAGATAGTGATCTTGGTTGTGGTTGATTGCCTCTCCAAATATAGTTATTTTTGTGCCCTCAGCCATCCCTATATTGCCTCCTCAGTCACACAAATTTTCATGGACCAGATCTTTCGTCTTCATGGCATCCCTTCTTCCATTGTCTCAGATCGGGATGCAACTTTCACTAGTCATTTTTGGACAGAACTATTTTGACACACTACACCAAACTAAAGATGAGTTCAGGGTATCACCCACAAACAAATGGTCAAACTGAAATTATCAACAAATGTTTGGAAACTTATCTTTGTTGCTTCACCTCCAAACAACAGCATCAGTGGGCAAAGTGGCTCCCTCTCACTGAATGGTGGTACGATACCTCCTACCACACTGCATCTAAAATGACTCCATATGAAGAAGTCTATGGTCAGACACCGCCAGTGCTCCTTCCATACACCCCCAGTAGTTCACCAGTTCAGGCAGTTGACATAGTTTGCCAAACCCGAGATTATATTCTTCACATTTTGTAGGACAATCTTCACATGGCAAGAAATCGAATGAAACAAGCTGATCAGCACCATTCTGAGCGCACTTTTCTAGTAGGTGATATGGTTTTTCTTCATCTACATCCATACAAGAAATCATTCCTGAAACTCAAAGGGCATCATAAGCTAGCTCTAAATTTCTATGGGCCATATAAGGTTCTTCAGAAGATTGGGTCAGTTGCTTATAAATTGGAGCTTCCACCTTCTTCCCATGTTCATCCAGTATTTCATGTCTCTTGTCTAAAGAAAGTTCTTGGCACCAAAATTAGAGCACAAACTATTTTACTCGAACTAGATAATGAAGGATCCATCATTTTGGAGCTGGAGGCAATCCTCGACAGGTGCACTCATCATCTTTACTCTCGATCCATCACAGAGGTATTAATTCAGTGGCACGGAATGCAACCAGAGGATGCTACATGGGAACCAGTCCTTCAGATTCAACAACAATTTCCACATCTTAATCTTTGAGGACAAAGCTTTTCTAAGAGGGAGGGGATGTTAGGAACCCATGTTTAACCCTTCTCTTTACTTTGTTAGTATATTGTTGTTGGATGCATATGCTTTGTAAGTCGTCCCGTGAGTATATTGTATTATGCCACATTCATGGGGAGTAATAGTTGTTTAGATTAGACTTAGTATATAAGTACGTGTTGAGGCCAATGAAGACATCCATGAATTTATTGTATTGAACTTGCTCAAAGGAGGTTGCCCCCTTGAAGTGGCCCGTGATCAATAAATTCCTTCTGTTTTTCTGCTATTTCTATTATTTTGTGCATTTTTCATTATATTGTTGCAGGAGGTTCCTCTCAGTGAATGGTACTCTATGTATGGAAGGGGAATAAGGAAACACATTTTTTAGATATCTAAGAGGTAATATAGATTGTTATACTACAAAGATTGTTATACCCATAGTTGACAATGCCACACAAAAGAGTTGCTAGTTGAGGTGAAGCTTCAGTTGCCAACATGGTTGGGAGATTAGATGAAGTCATAAAGATGTCGTGAGCTATGAAAATGAGAATGGGTAGAATGGAGGAAGATCAACATATAGGATTTTTCCAAAGGGAATATCCTTGTGATTCTAAGGAAGAGGAAAGGAGTGAGAACAAAGATTAAGGGCAATGAGTAGAAGCCTTGAACATAGATATTGCAAGAGAAAAAAGATTGTTGTGAGCCATCTTGAGAATTAGTAGAGGTGCATGTATGAAGTTACTAAATTTTACTAGATCACAAAATATAGAGGAGTTAATTAATTGGATCATCAAAATAGATGAGTATTTTGAGTTTGAGGACATCTTAAATCCATAGAGGGTGAAGATCACCCAAGAAAATTTAAAAGGATATGCAAAACTATGGTAGAAGGAGTTACAATTGGATTGAACTAGGCATGGAAAGTATAAGATCACATATTGGGATCAAATTGTAATTAAGATTATAGACACATTTATTCCAAGGGATTGCCATTTGGATGTTCTAAAGACAAAATTTGTGTTAAAAAAAGCTCAGTGTGAAGGATTATATCAAAGAGATCTACATCTAACTATTTGATCTAGAGACCATGAATTAGACCATGAGTAAGTGGAACAATACATCAATAGCCTATGAGTTAGAATACAAAATGAGATGTGTGCCAAGGATTTACCATCAAGGATGTTCACCAGTATGCCCTAAAGGTTGAGGATAATATAAAAAAGGAAATTGAATAATACAAAGGGGAAATGTAGGTCCAATGGTTGAAAAATCTTAGTAAGGTAGATGGGGAAAGGAGATGTGTCATGCTCGTATCAAGCCCACCTGTATGTCATCCATACAAGTGGGAAAAAAGGTGGAATAATTTTTTTTAAAGAATTGGAAGGATAAAGAAACATTTGTGTAGTTTGCAGTGAAGGTTTTACCTAAAGTTTACTCTTGATGTCCAATTTCTGAAGGGTTAGGTTGATGATTGTTGTTTATCTACAATTGCCCTATTAATCCAAATGTAAAGTTTAGAATAATAAGATAGTTTAATTTATCTCACTATACTTGGTTGTCTAAAATTAATGTCATTGTTACAACTCATAAGGAAAATTCCACCATTTAATTAATTGACTATAATAATAAAATACATAACAAATAAGAATTATCAAGTCAGCCCTTATTTAAAATTATGAAGAAATTATTATAAACCAAAATACAAATTAAATAAATCTCATTATTGATTCATAATTTAATTTAAATAAATCCACTAACTCCGAAAATTAAACTAATTATAATATTCTTTTATAATTTAAATAGAATAATATTAATAAAATTTTCCAAATCTTTTTTATTTGAAATCATAAAATCAATCCTTTCCTTATAAACTTAATAAAGCAAATGTTTTTCCTTTATATTTATAAAATAAAACAAATTAGATTTCTTTCCTAAATAATTTAATTAAATAAATCTATATTGCATGGTTATTCATTTTCTATGAATTCCTCCTATGGAATGTAACTAAAAATATAATTGCTTTTTAAAACAACTCAAACATAAAACTTGTCTTTTTTTGTTTCCTTTCCTAAGACTAAAATTATTTTTCCATTAGAAATAATAAGATAAGTCTAAGATCTTTCGAATATAAAACTGATTAAAGCAATAAAACTGTTAAATTTTATTTTTAATAAACAAATCCATTTACATCCTCATAGGATAAATAACCAGCTTATGTATTTTCTGTATAATTATTATACAAGAAGAGGATTATCAACAACAGAGGGTGATAGAAAAAAATTGACAGAGTATATATATATGTATTATTTATACAATAGGGCAAGATGAAACATCGACCAGAGCAATACATCACAGGATAAACAAACTACAACAGACATTTTTAAATGTTTTATAGACTTGAGTGTATAAAGAATGGGAGAGGGAGGCGTTGCCCCCATTGGGGTGCCACGGGCCTTAAGCCCAGTGGACCCCCTTTGGGGGAGCCACCGTGGGGAGCCCATGGCTTCCCACAGGCCTCCAAAGGCAATACGTTATATTACCTAAACTCTATTCATCGTTGTGGAATGTTAACATAGTTAACATTTTCATTATCTTTTTTTCTTATTTAATATGCAGTCATTACTGCTAAAACAACAACGATACACTCATATAGATTCGAATGACTATTAATGCATATGATAAAATAATAATTATATGTGTGTGTAAATTTATACCCAAATGATAAATACTGATTTTATTTTCAAATAACAATATCATTTAAAAACAAAAAATTTATAAAATTATGAAAATATTAAACTAACATCCATACATAAATTGAAATGAAAGAATCATTTTCAGATATGTATAAATAGAGGTAAGTACAATTTCTAATAAAATAATTACTTTTAGCTTTATCAAATCATATACATCATTCAAACTATTTTTTCTTCAACAACATATACAACTTTACAAAAACTCTCTTTGTACAACAATAAGTGGATTTCAACAGGAATCTTATACAATGGCACCTTTGCCAAACTAGCAAAATAGATAATTTTCTTTTCCTAAAACTCATAGAGACTCTTTCCAACTTTCAATCTTTAACTGGAACTTTTCCATAACCTGCACACATACATCCAAAATACATGGCCAAGTCTTGCTCTCCACCCTACCGTAGGGATTGCTATGCAAATCCCACCCTCGAGCAGGAGACTCCAAGGAATCTAGTTTTACACACATGCAAAGCTAACAAATACAAAAACACAAAAAGAGATCAAATCACAAATGTAATTCTGGTGGGTTTGACTCATAAACTAAGGATCTTACTTAGATCCAATTTAGCGGGAGAGGGGATAATCCTCCCTCTTAGGGAATACAATAAAACCTCCATAGTAACAACTTCACAATAATACCATCTCCATCAATATCCCAACATAAAAATCCAGATCACCATATATCTCCACACCTCCAAACACATCACAGTAACAAAACCCCATACCACCAAACATCACCACATCTCCACAACCCTTTAATCACAACATCCATCAACACATCAATTTTACTACATATTACAAGAACCATATTTCCCCAAGAGAGGCTCCACGCCTCTCTCTACCCCAATACTTGGGAGGCCCTCATCAAAATAGAGATCCACTTCCATACAACCCAAAACCCCAAAATTTTGACATAAAAATAAATAAAAATAAAACAAAACCCCCATGCAGAACCAAAAATTCATGCAAGCACATTAATTTCACAACTTTCATCAATACAAGAAAACAAAGATCCTACCTCAGCTCCCCAAGTTAGGGTGAGCCCAACAAAACTAGAAAATGCAAATCAAAATCTCCTTACTCTCTGATCTTCCAAAATTTCCAGCCAAAGCAAAATCCTCCTCAATTTCCACCAATTTTCACTTCCAAATTCTCCAATTTCATGCACAAAATCCTTCTCTCCAAAAACCCCCAAATTTTCCATAAATAAAACCAATTAAATTCAAAAAGAAAGAAAAAACAAAAAAGAAAGCAACTTTCTTTCTTTTTCCCCAAAAAGACTCCTTTTTCCAAATTAAAATAAATAAATAAAATCCTTTTATAAAAAGAAAATATTAAAATAAAGTACTTATCCTCATCCCACTAATAAATCAATAATTTAATAAAAACCATTTTAGCTTTCACCAAAATAAAATAAAATACAATAAAATTTAATTAAAACTTTTAAAGTGAAATAATCACACCCATCATAAAATAAAATTATTAAATTACACAACACTTAAATAAAAAATGATAAATTATACAACACTTTAGCCTTCATCCCTTCCATGGGTTAGGCTAGGCTAACTGGTATGACATGGTGGATTCTTAGAGTCTCCAAACCACTTAAGGATGTTGGCCACCCACCTGCACACTTAATTTTTGAACATCAGTATGTCAAGATAATATAGCCGAAGCAACTTAAATGCATAGCAAAATAAATTAAATAATCCAATTTCATTCATGATCACATAATTCAAATAGTTTAAAATAATTTACTTAATAACTAACATAAAAGTATCTAATTCATTTAATACTTTCTTTTCTCACATAAGTATTAATCTAAATTCATTTACTCAAATTAATTAAAATTATATAGTCCAACACATAAATCCATAAAGTTTAATTCTAATATAATGTCCAAAAGTATCATCTAGCATAATGTCCAAGGCAATAAACATAAATGTCCACACACATAAGTATATCAATCCAACTAATGTAGTAAAGTAGTCCAACTAAAACAACTAAAGTATCAGAAAAGGATGGACCTCACATCCTCCCCCTCTTAATATTAGGCTTCCCCTGGAAGCCCTCAAAGAGGTGAGGGTATAAGGTCCTCATCTGCATAGTATCCTCCCATGTAGTAGTGGCCTCATCTAGGTGATCCCATTGGACTTTGACTTGGTCCAACATTCATCCTCGCAGGGCCAAAGTTCAACAATCCAATATGCGAATGGACTCCAGTAACATTTGCCTGTCCCGTATGACCTATATGGCATCCCAATCCAAAACATGAGATAAATCTGATATATACTTTCTAGGAACTGAAATATGAAATACATCATGAATGTCAGATATGTTGGGTTACAATGCTAAGCAGTAAGCAACTGGGCCAATCCTCTCAAGGATCTCAAACGACCCAACAAATCTAGGTGCTAACTTGAAACCTTTCCCATATCGAATAGGGCTCTTGTGAGGGCAAACTCTTAGAAACACTTTATCTCTAACTTCAAAGGTCTTATCTACCCTCTTGGCATCTGCAAAATGCTTCTGCCTATATTGAGCTTTCTGCAACTGTTCTCAAATCTGGATCACCTATTTTTCTATTTTATGAACTAGGTCATGTCCCACCACAACTCTATCCTCTAAATGGTCCCAACTCAAAGGTGTCCTGTAAGGCCTACCATATAGAGCCTCATACGGTGCCATGCCTAAGGAGCTATGATATCCATTATTTTAGGAAAACTCAACTAAGTATAGATAGTCCTCCCACTTAGACTGTTGATCCATAACATACATCCTCAATATGTCCTATAAGACCTGATTAACCCTCTTTATCTACCCATCTGTCTCGGGGTGATATGCAGTGCTAAAATTAAGTTGTATACCTAGAGCCTATTGAAGAGCTCTCCAAAATGATGAGATAAAGATTGGATCCCTATCTGAAATAATCTTATAGGGTATACCATGCAACCTAACAATATCATCAAGGAATACTCTTGCCACTGAAGCTACATTGTATGAAGATCTCATGGGTGAAACGTGTGCTACTTTGGTCCACTTATGCATGGTGACCATGATTGCATCATGCCTACGAGATGACCTCGAAAGGCCTACAATAAAATCCATCAATACTACATCCCATTTCCATTTCAAAATAGAGTGAGGATATAACATTCATGCTGGATGCTAGTGTTCGGCCTTAACCCTCTGACACTCGAGGCATCGGGCTACAAAGTTAGCCCAAAAATACAATTTCTGAAGATTTGCGTGCATCTTTTTGACTCCGTAATGAGATGCATAAGGAGCTTGGTGTGCCTCTGCTAGAACAAATGCTCTAAGATCCCCTAAAGGAGGAACATAAATGTGACTGCAATGCCTAAGCAACCCATCTGTATCTAGGGAATAACCCTCAAAATTGTCCCTTAAGGACCCCTATAGATGAAACTCTTGAACTACCTCATTGTACAAAGGATCTTGAGGCAAAAGATCTAAAACACATCCTCGCAAATCAGTCTACAAGACTAAGGAGGACACTCCATGTTTCCTTCTACTCAAGGTGTTAGCTACAACATTCCCCTTACCCTTAATATATTTTATGTCAAAATCATACTCATAGAGAAACTCCATCCATCGTCGTTATCTTCCATTAAGATTTGGCTGAGTGAATATGTACTGCAAGCTACGATGATCAGAGTGAAGTTCAAAATGATGACCTAAGAGGAAGTGTCTCCATCTCAACAATGCATGAACAACTATTGCTAACTCCAAGTCATGAGTCAGATAATTGAGATCGTGCACTTTCAACTTGTGAGACTCGTAAACAATAACACATCCTTCTTGCATAAGGACTACACCCAAACCTTCAATGGAAGCATCAGTGCACACTACAAAATCAGCTGTAGGATCAGGTATAGCTAGAATGGGAGTACTAGTGAGCTTCTCTTTCAAGAACTGAAAATCTCTCTTACACTGTTCTGACCATACAAACTTCTTCCCTTGTTTCTAAAGGGAAGTGATCAAATGCGCAATCTAGAGAAACCTTCAACAAACCTTCTGTAATATCTAGCCAACCCCATGAAGCTCCTAACCTTAGTTACATTAGCCGGGATAGGCCACTCTAAGATAGCCTTGATCTTTGTCGGATCCACCGCAATCCCATCCCCCGATATGATGTGACCTAAGTATTGAATCTCCGTTTGGAAGAAATCACACTTTGCAAGCTTCACATACAATTGATTCTCCCTCAAACACTATAAAACCATCTTCAAGTGCTCTTCATGTTCTTCCTTTGTGCAAGAATATATCAAAATGTCATCAAGGAAGATAACCACGAACTTATCGAGAAAAGTTTGAAATACCCCATTCATAAGGCTCATAAACACTGCTGGGGCATTGGTTAGCCCAAAGGGAACTACTGTACACTCATAGTGGTCGTAACAAGTGCAAAAAGTTGTCTTGTGAATATCTACTTCTGCAATCCTCAACTAGTGATACCTTGATTTTAGATCAATCTTTTAGAATACCTTAGCTCCCTGAATTTGGTCAAACAAGATGTCTATCCTAGGAAGAGGATAACAATTCTTTACTATGAGTTTGTTCAACTACCTATAGTCAATGCAAAAGTGAAGTGACCCATCCTTCTTCTTGATGAAGATAACAGGTGCACCCCAAGGAGAGACACTAGGGCATATGTGGCCCTTCTCCAAGAGTTCCTCTAACTAAATTTTGAACTCCTGAAACTCCTGAGTGGTCATACAATAGGGAGCCCTAGAAATAGGTTGTGCTCCTAGCACTAGATCTAATGTGAAAGTTGATCTCTTGCTTAGGTGGCATCTCAGAAAGCTCTAAGTGAAACACGTTAGCGAACTCTCATAAGATAGGATGATCATCTAAAGAGGTACCAAGTCCTTCTTCTAATTTGTCACTAATGGATATGGCAAAAAGTTAGCAGGCTTTGCACATACTACACTTAAGTTGCTTTGAAGAAATAATTCTCAATGACACTAGCCTCTAAACTCCTGAAATCTTCACTGGGTTACCCACACTATTAAGACACTCAATAACCTTGTTTTGGAAATCTAACTTAGCATTACATGCATTGATCCAATCCATGCCTAGAACAACATCATAAGATCCTAAAGGGAGAACTCGAAGGTCCACTAAAGTAGTGAAGGCCCCAAGCTTTAGCTGACAATCCCTTACCAAAGAGTTAACCTCCATTCTAGCTCCTATGGCCAATTCTACATACCATTCAACTTCCTGCCTAGTTACCACCAACCCGCATCGCTTCACTAAATGAGGGGATATGGTGCAGTCATGGTTAGGAGGGTGCACAAAGTGAATAGTCCAGGATGTGCAACAAGAGTAAACACAACAGAAACAACTCAATTATAGAAAGCAAATGCAGATTCAGTCATTCAGTATATCATAGATTTAAAATACAAACATGCCGACAACATGCGGGCTTGCAATTAGGGCTCACAGGCCTAATTCCTCAGTTACAATATATGCACAAAATATAGCTTTGAAGCACCTTTGCAAATAATTCAAACTATTAAGCTATCTCTATATGTTTCACTACTTTCTTAGGCATCTATTACATGATTATATATCATCTCTAGAACATCAGATTCCTCTGCGTCAGCCAATGATGATTACAAACTCTGATGAAGGAGATGTAATGTGTGTACATGGATAGGTTGGACCTAAACATATGGGAATCCTCCGCAATTGAATGAAATAGCGTGCAGATCTTAGGGAAGGTTGGACACAAATCAAAGTTCCTTGAATGATGTGTCATTTAGCTCCACAGGTCATGAAATGCTTCGTAGGTCTTCTCCTTTATCTGATTGTCTGAGACTGTAAGGATGTTCTGCTCTGAGAAAATAATCAATCTTTTGATAGTGATATCTTTCTGGTACCTGATCCAAATGATCTGAATTTTGGATATGATGTGCATGAAAGTGTCTAGATGCTAAGTTCAGCTTCGCAAAGTCTAAAATGAAAATGTGGTAGAATGCGGACCAAAACACAGAAATTGCTATTGACTGAACTAACTAGAAAATGAAAGAAAACAAACTAAAATGAAAATGTTTTTTTGGTTGATGCAAGATTACTCTTGAACCAGGGATGCTCCTGCATTAGACATCCAGGGTTTTTGAAAAAGTGAGTCCCTCACTTTGTTGGGGCTAGAGGAAAACCAAGACAGTCCACCTCAGCCTGAGAAATCCAAGATGAGTCTTCTTCTGGTCTGCCTTTCCACTTCACCAAATATTCCTTGTATTGCTTTTCTCTGGTGTTGCATCCAATTTTGTTGTCCAAGATGTCTTCAATCTACTCTGATGCTTGTTGTGGTAATTGCTTCTTCAAGTCCTCTTCACTGTTTTCACTCAATTCTACTTCATGATACTGATATAGGTCTGCAATGTTGAAAATATGTGATATGCCGAGTGTCTCCGGTAGCTTCACTTCATATGCATTTCCTAAATCAAACTTCCTGAGTATCCTACATGGTCCAAAGCTCTTCATCTTCAACTTGTTGTATGTCCCAACTAGAAATCTTTCTTTTCTCAGATATACCATCACTTCATCTTGCACTGAAAATTCTTTGTGTCTCCTCTTCTCATCTACTTGCTCTTTATATTTACTATTCATCTTCTCCAAATTCTTCTTAACCTGATTATGCACTGTCTCCATGTGTCCTGCAAATTCTTCTACTTCTACACTCATTATGTCTTCCATGCTGATGTCTCTCAACTCTGCTACTCCTCTAGGGTTAGTTCTTGTCACAATCTCAAATGGTGTTCTTTTGGTAATCCTATTCACCGAATTATTGTATGCACACCCTTCTTGTGATAGAATCAAATCCCAATTTCCTGCCTTTTCTCCAACCAAGCATCTCAACAAGTTTCCCAAACTCCTATTCACTACATCTATCTGTCCATCAGTCTATGGATGAAATGCTGAACTAAATTTCAAGTCTGTCTTCATCTTCTTCCAAAGTTTCTTCCAAAGTATCCAAGAAATCTTGTATCTCTATCTAAAATTATTCTTTTAGGTAATCCATGCAATCTCATAATCTCCTTGAAAAATAGGTCAGCCACATGAATTGCGTCAATTGTCTTCTTACAAGGTATGAAATGTGCCATCTTTGAAAATATGTCCACCACTACAAATATTGAATCATGTCCTCTTTGTGTCTTCGGTAATCCCATTATGAAATCCATACTTATGTCTTCCCAAGGTCTCTCTGGTACTGTCAAATATTTGTACAATCCAGTATTTTGACTACTTCCTTTTGCAACTTGACATACTCTACAACTCTACACAAACTTCCTTACATCCTTATATATCTGAGGCCAAAAGTAATTTTCACTTACCAAAGCCACTGTCTTATCAATTGGGTGTGTGCAAGAAGTTGAGTCCACTTTTGGCCAAAAAGTGGAAGTGTTTTCCCCGATTTTTAGAATTTGTCATATTTGACCTAAAAATTTGAAGCACTTAAAAATTGAATCTTGAAAAAAGCCAGTAATATGAAATGTAGTACTCAGAGTCTAGTTTCCAAATATGTAATATTTTTTAATACCTAGATGATACAAATTGATTTTCAATATGCATTTCTAAAAACCACTGTTTAAAAGTCAATTTTTTTTACTATACCATGCACGTGTATGCCATCCATATTTTGACTTAAATAATCATATTTTTCTAAATCCTTTTGGGAAAATATTTGTAACTCACTGAAGCACGTTTTCCATATTTTTTCTAATTTTTTATTAAATATGTTTTTTGTTAATTTTTTATTGGCCAAATTTGGTGTTTTAAAAAATCATCATGTACGTCACGCATAAGATGACCTAAACTTATCATTTTTTGAATTTTCTTTTTTTTGAAATTGAAAAGAATTGTCTGAAGTAGGTTTTTGTACAATTTTTTTTACAAAAAAACTATTTTAATAAAAATTTATTAAAATACTAAAAAACTGTGATAATTCAAGTTTATGGACCTGTTTCATCATAAATTAATTGAAAAATAGAAAAAAATAACCCAATAGTAAAAAAAAATTACATATTTGGAATCTACACTGTCTCGTTTATAATGGGTTTTAATTTTGTCAAAAAATCCTGCAAAAAGGCCCTCAGACATATGCCCAAAGTCACTATTTTGTTGTGACATTGACATGTCCTTCAACTTGCAGGTCAAACCAGGTCTAGAGGCTAGGTTCGGGTCCCCAACCCTTTTTCCAAATTGGGTAACAAAGCAAAAGCCGATCCTAAAATTCAAATTTTGAAAAACGGGATCCTATTTCTTATTTTGTCGCCACAGAACGAAACGAGATCCCGTTTGTTACGGGATCGCGTTTATTAAACGGGGTCCCATTTAATATTTGACCATTTTTTTAATAGTATTGTCATTGTTAGCCCTGCAACTTGTTCTGTACGGCCGACAGCGACATATGCAACATTCTCTAACAACTTTTGTCTTCAAGAGGTTCATCAACTTGGGATTTTTTTTGAATTTTGAAAGGAGGCATCATTGGGACACTGTTTGAGTGAAATTTTGTTGAATTGTTACTTGTTTGGAGGACCTAAACAAAGAAGGAAGGCTTTCAAGTTTTTGACATTCATTTGTACATACTTTAGAATTTTTTAATCATGGAATCACAAGCTCGTAATAAGATGAAAGATATGAAGCTATGTTGGTTTAGGACTGGACAACTGAGAGGGGGGTGAATCAGTTGTCACACTTTTACAATTTTTTCTCTCTCTATCTTCCTTTTTCAGTTATAATTTATTTAATGATATAAGCATTTCAACATCAATCAATAACATATGAATAGAAAACATAGATAACACATTTGACACCAAGGTTTTTGACGTGGAAACCTGATTAAGGGAAAAACCACGATGGGGGTTAACCCACAAATATTAATACCTTGTTAAAGTATTTTAACAAATGGGAATGCACATGCATTCGGGCTCACTGCCTAGAGCTCACTGCTCAAATGGAGGCTCAGTGCCTATGGAAACATTACAAGAGAATGACAAAGATTTGAACTGATTAATAGCATCTACTTATGCAAGAATTTTAGTTCCGGTTAAGTATAAAAACTGATCTTACACATTTCATCTTTGCTCTGCTCTTCTTACTGTTCTACCTTCATTCATACTTTGTATTTCTTCTCTTCTCACATTCACCTTATTCTCATACACCACACACACTAAATCATCCAATTTCATCGGCTATATATATCCGTAATATGATCTACATCATTCTATCAGTCAACTTCAACAACACCTAGAACTTTTATGAATGCTTTGCTCTGTCGGCTAGATCTATGTATAACTTAAGGTGTGGACCAAAACTTGCTCTTGAAAATCATTACTCATGTCAGCCACTATCACTGATCTTTATCATTTGTCCAACAAATGACTTCAATACATCCATAATTAGGATCTTCTGCAAGGTTGGCTTATTCTTCTTTTGTCTGCTCTTGACAAACTAGAACCCGGTACTCAGAGGCTAATATCTTTTGAATCCTTCATCACCAAAGGACAAAAATATGGAGTTAGACTATCTTGACAATGCATATGAATCCCCTAGATCCGCAACTAATCATGAATTCCCACCAGAGAGATCCAAACCAGAATGTTAGACCCTATTGCTGCTCTATCCCTAACTGACCAGACTTAGACAAATTTTGAATCTGACTTCCGGTATGAACAAATTGTGTTATGCAGATGATTGGGATGATCTTAGTTGCCATCAATGACAACATATATCATCCCTAGAAGTGTCTCTTGCCAACAATGTCCCCCTTTGGCATTGATGGCAACACTTAGTGAAAAATGACTAAGTGTCTAGTGTAACTCCCCCTTTGTCTATACACTCATGTACTTCACTTGTTTTGGTGCTCCCCCTTTTCTGAATACCTCATTTTTCACTGCCCTTCACTCCCCCTTTGACATTAATGGTAAAGGGTGGGGTCCGCAAGCCAAAACTCTCCAAAAATTCTGTATATACTGGTGCATATGTAAAAATAATCATTAAGTCTTATTTACATGAACTTGAGAACGTCTAGAAAGTTGGTTTTTATTTGTTCAAGTTCAGAGCCCAAGTACTCTTCATTCCATCCAAAATAGAGATGTGCCCACTCAACAAAAATGCATATGCTTCTGCTTTTGCCAGATCTAGAGGATCACTTGTCTGAAGTGCATTCTGGGCTTCGGATAAGACATTATGCATAGATTCCAACTTGGGGGCAATCAATCCCTAGAGTTCACACATCCTCTTCATAGTATTGCCTTTCTCTTTTTCAAGTCCCTTTATTTCATCTATCAAGCTAATAACCTGACATTCCTGACTTATAGGAGAGGCAGTTAGAGGATCCAAATTTTGAGATAGAATTGATATTTTCTGTTCTTGTACCTTTATCTTCTTTTCAATATCCTCATTGACTTTAGACCATGATAGGCAAAACTTATATATATCTCCTCCATCACTTACTGAATGCTATTTATGCTAATGCCTAGTATCAACCTATCACTCCTTATTAGATTCTTAACTTGACTAAATTTCTTGTTTAGAAATTCTTTCTAAACTTTTGCCTCCGCAAACTTTTCAAAAGACTCAAAGTGTGAGTTTACTGAACTTACAAGATTTTTTAGATGTCTAGAGGGGGAATCATTTTGATTCTTCTGATAGGTTGGTATTAATTTCTCCAAAATATTGGTTGCAAGCCCCAGTAGGTCATTGTCCTCCATGTGGGACTTTAACATCTTTTCTCTAGCCTTTACTTGGGTGAATGATGCTATTTTTATCAATTGAATTGGAGAGTGAGCATCTGGATTGGCTAGGCCTTGGAGTAGCTCGAGCTCATCAAGTTCAATCATTTCTTTTTCAAGAAGACTTTTCACTACATCTGTAGTGTCTTTTACAACATTTTCTGAACCATCCTTTTGTTCATTAGATTTCTCAGTATCTGTTTTATGTGTTTCAACATTTACACCATCTTCTTCTTCTTTATCTTCCTTTATGTTCTCTGCAGAAGAACTCTTTCCTATTTGTTCATCACTTGCTACCTGATTCGAAGGGCTCTGTGAAGTAGTAATATTATCCTCTTTCTCTGACGTATCAGGTGGATTGGGAGTATCTTCTGTACCAACTACTTTATCCAACATTTCTGTATTCTCTTGATTTGCTTGTTCTACTTCCCGAATAGAGGCTTTACCCAATTCAGATTACTGCTCAATAATGTTCTCTTCTTCACCATCTAGAACTTCTTTTGTGATTATGGGAAAATTGTGCTTTCTTAATGCTTTCAAAAGAATCTCTTGGGTTTCTTCAACGATTTCACTTGTTTCTCCAAGCATGAGTTTGTTCATTCTCCTTTTGCTTTTAAAGTCATCTTTGACTTCCTTGAATACCATATCTATTTGATCAGGAGAAATTTGAGGACACAAATTTATTAGCTCATGTTCTCTGATCTCCATGTCCTTGCACTTGGCATTTTCTTTTCTCAACTCCAAGATATTTCCCAGACTTTGTGGTAACTCAGAAGTTATCTCAATCAGTGCCTTGTGGTAGATGTTGAGATATCTGATTGTTGCTTCCTCCAACACCCTTTTATCCATATCATTGCATTCATCATAGAATTCAATCATGGGTTTTAGATTACCATCCACATTGACTAATCTTATCACATCTTCTAGGGAGAGTGTGGGCTTCTCAACATATTCCTCATAATCTTTTGTCTTTTTCTTTTTTCTAGTCCTTTTGCTTCCGTAAGACTTTTCTTTGGTTAACTCCATGTCCTTGCACTTGGCATTTTCTTTTCTCAACTCCAAGATATTTTCTTTGGTTAACTCTGCAGCTTTTGTTCTAGTGACCTTTAGTTCCTTGATTTTAATGTTAGAGTTTGTATCTACTTCTTCCCTTATGCTTTCATAGGTCCGGGATCCTTTTGTTTTCTTCCTTTTCTCCCATTTTTTTGGATGATTTTGCTCTAGTTTTGTAGTTTTGGAAGGAGCAGAGGTAGTCACAGAGCTTCTAGTAGTTCTTGAAGTGGAAGAGAATTCCACTAGATCACCTATTCGTTTCTTATCTTGTTTCTTTTTCTCATCCTTCTCTATTCTTTCTCTAAATTTTTTCACAACTTCCTTAGGCCAAGATTTTCAGCTAACTATTCAACTTCTTTTCTTACTCTCCTATTGGTTTTAGGTTCTCTGAGCTCGATATGCAATTTTAAACTTAGCTCCTCATAAGTTCTAAATCTTTCAACAGTTGTGTCTTTGGGCTTGCTTAGCAGATGTTGAGCATACATATCTAAGATCCTTTCATCTACTTCATACCCCATGGGCATGATCCAAACAGTTTTGGGTTCCACTGCTTCCATTAAACACTGATCAATATCAACCATGAAGCATATTTCATTCTTGTACTTGTCAAAAATTGAATTAGGAATTCTTTCCCTTGAGTGCATCATACTCTAAAAATTCTTGAAGTAACCCCATATTGCAGTTTTCTGAGCTTGGAAATCACCAATGCTGCGAAGATGATTTCTGATCTGAATGGCAACTGACTCATCCTTAGTCCAGTGCACACCTTTTACCCCAGGTACCTCATTCATAAAGTAAAAGAATACACAAAATCTGTTGCAAGTATGGGCCTAACTAGTGTTGTCATTGATGTCAACATACTCCTGCTGCATTGATGACAAGGATTGGATGAGTTGTATGCTGAAGATATTGAGAAAATTAGTCCTATCAGGAACAAAGAAGAACAGTGAAGACAGTGAAGTGAAGATCCCAGATAAGATGAAGATCAGAGGATGCACATCAAAGGGTTTGTAGATATGTGTCTAAAGGTGATCTAGTAAAGATTTGAGAGGTCCACATGAAGATTTGAAGAAGTTATGGCCATATGAGTAAAACTAGTTCTGGTAGATGTTTAGAGGTGATAGAGTGACACAAATAGATCCGGTGAGATCCAGAAATGAAATATCTTGTTCTGCAGATTTGGTGGAGTGTTTGGGAAGTCAATGTGAATTGACAACTCAATTGGTTTGTGGTCTGGAGGTCCGCAAGCATCTATTCCAATATGACAGTGATGACAGACTGTGTTCTTGAGGTTCAAGATGAAGGAGAGAATGATTTTAGTAAGTAGAAGTAGTGTGGATGTTCTTGGTGATTCAAGAAAGCTTGTGGAGCTCTCTAGATTGTGTCTAATTTGTGTTGGTGGTCCGCATTAAAGATTGAGCTCGTAATTGAAGAATTACTTCCGGATGATGATGTTCTTCCTAAGTTTGGCCGACTGGATGAGTTACACATCTTGCGGATGATCGTGAATATGTTTTGTGAAGCATGGCATGTTCCTCAAAGAAGATTGAAGTCTCAAATCTATGTGGCTGACAGTGTGATGATCTTCATGCAGTCTGTTGTAATTAGTCAAGTTGTATTTGTGTAAAGTATGTCAACTTTGATGATTATCCCAAAGTCGATGTCTTGTATAAATAAGAAGTTGTGAAGTCATTTCAAAGGCATCTTAGTAGAGATGAGAGTGTGGTAGAGAGGAGAAAAGTGAAAGGTAGAGCAGAAGTGTTGGGCTTAAATGGAACTAACTCAAGCATGGTGAAGATGCTATTCTTCAGTTCAAGTATGAAATATTTATCATTCTGTAGACAGTGTGTCTCTTGTTGGTAGTGGTGAGCAGTAAGCCCTAATTGGCATGTGCCATTTTGTTCTTCTTATTCTTTTAATAGAGAATACAATCTTGGGTTAGTCACCTCATGGTTTTTCCCTTAACTAGGTTTTCCACGTTAAAATCTTGGTGTCATATGTGTTAATGTGTTTCTGCTCTTGAATTGTTGCATTATGTTTCCATGATTGATTTATTATTATGCTGCTAAATTACAAAAAGGATTTAAGTGGTTAATAAGAGAAAGTTTTGGGACAACTAATTCACCCCCCCTCTCAGTTGTCTGTCTTGAATCTAACAGAATCAATGTACCATACTTGAAAGTGTTTTTCTTATCTTTCTTGATCTTGTTTAAATTTTCAATCAGTTGATTTTGTAGTAGTTCAAACAAGTCATAATCAACATTTTCCTTTAGCATCTTATATGCAGCATATATGGCTGTTTCAGAAATAGAATTTTCTCTGCTTGAGTGGTAAATCTTGTACCCAATCACCATGGAGGTGAATTTGACATCTGGTTCTATAATATCATTAATGGTCATTGCCCTTCTATCAAACTTAGCTCTGGTAGCATCAGTTATTGTCTGGATTTTCACGGCTTTTAGAATGGGCAATCCTCTAGTTACATTGTTTTTGACAAATCTTCATGAATCACTCCGCAAGATTTCATATCAACATCTTTTCTTCTGGAAATCCTTCCAAAGGTTTTGAACCAATTCAAAATATTCTCTTTTATTATGCCCGACTTAGGTAACCACTTACTGACTGGGGGAATTTGATGTTCAATGCAGCTCCCCCTGATCCAGAGCTTCTGAGTTAATTCCCAGAGTAATTATCAGCACTAGATTCTGGTGCAGACCCATCACTATTGTTTATTGTATCTTTCTTTATCCAAATCTTGTTCATTTCACTCTGTATCTCATTCACATCAATTTTTCTTTTTCCTCTATCTTGTCTCTGCTCATCTAGTTTTCCGTTTACTAGACCTCTTCTTCCATTGTTCCTATTTTTGCAGAATCTTGCAACATGACTAGATTTATTGCAGTTAAAGCACACTTGATTTCCTCTTGACCTACACTGATTAGCCATGTGTCCAAATCCATTGCAAGCAAAGTAGTAGCCATTGAAAGAATTGCCATTTGAGTTATTCATTATCATACTTCTACAATCATTGGATTTGTGACCATACCTCTTGCATTTGAAGCATTGATCGGAGAAGGATGGACCATTTTGATTTGCTCTACTTCTGCACTGAATAGCTCTATGACCAAATTTATTGCAATTGAAACAATTTCCATTAAATGATGGATATCTTTGAGCATTAGTCTATCTTACCAGAGGTTTTCTAGTTATGTTCCTTTTATTCCTTGGTTGAAAATTTCTTTGTCCAAATCCGAAGCTTTCACCTTTCTCATATCTAAGATTACGCTTGTCATTATCCCTTTTCTATTCTTCAATTAGTGCTTCAAGTTTAGCTGAGCTTATTTTGAACTTCTCCTTATACTTATTTGCAATTTCTAGGTCATGTCTGAGAGTGATAATCTATCTCTCAAGTTCTCTCTCATTGTTTCTGCTTTCTTGTAGATTAGATTCTAGGAGACCAGCTATTCCATCCATCCTGCAGCATTCTTCAGTTTTCTCTTTCAGATTTTGCTTCATCTCTTCTTCAGTTTTCTTCCTATCTTCAATTTCCTTGGTCAGTCTCATCACCCCAGTTTCCATTTCATGTTTTAGGACAACAACTTTGTTAGCTAACTTTTCACATTCTTTTGTCTTTTCTTTCAGGGCCTTGTCTTCTAGTTGAAGAGGTTACTCCTTTCCTTTTGCATTGGATTTTCTTAACTTTTCTTTTAATATCTCAATGAAGTCTTCAGCGTTTTTGAGATTATCTTGCAGTTCTTGGACTTCTGCCTTGGACTACTCAAGATCATCTAGGGCAAGATTAAGTTGTCCTTGAAGATTGTATTCATCTATTTTTACTGCCTTACCAGATCTTCCTTAAGTTGTTAAGCTTTTCCAAAGGAACCTCGCTCTGATACCAATTATTGGTTTAGGACTGGACAACTGAGAGGGGGTGAATCAGTTGTCACACTTTTACAATCTTTTCTCTCTCTATCTTCCTTTTTCAGTTATAATTAATTTAATGATATAAACATTTTAGCATCAATCAATAACATATGAACAGAAAACATAGATAACACATTCGACACCAAGATTTTTGATGTGGAAACCTGATTAAGGGAAAAACCACGATGGGGGTTAACCAACAAATATTAATACCCTGTTAAAAGTATTTTTACAAATGGGGATGCACATGCATTTAGGCTCACTGCCTAGAGCTCACTGCTCAAATGGAGGCTCACTGCCTATGGAAACATTACAAGAGAATGATAGAGATTTGAACTGATTAATACCATCTACTTATGCAAGAATTTTAGTTTTAGTTAAGTATAAAAATTGATCTTACACATTTCATCTTTGCTCTTCTCTTCTTACTATTCTGCCTTCATTCGTACTTTGGATTTCTGCTCTTCTCACATTGAATCAACCAATTTCATTGGCTATATATATCCTCAATATGATCTACAATCATTCTATCAGTCGGCTTCAACAACACTTAGAGCTTTTATGAATGCTTTGCTTTGTCGGCTAGATCTATGTATAACTTAAGGTGCGGACCAAAACTTGCTCTTAAAAATCATTACTCATGTTGGCCACTATCACTGATCTTTATCATTTGTCCAACAAATGAATTCCATACATCTGGAATCAGGATCTTCTGCAAGGTCAACATGTTCTTCTTCTGTCTGCTCTTGACAAATTGGAACCCGGTACTTAGAGGCTAATATCTTTTGAATCCTTCATCACCAGAGGACAAAAATCTAGAGTTAGACTATCTTGACAATGTATATGACTCCCCTAGATCCACAGCTAATCATGACTTCCCACTGGAGAGATCCGAACCAGAATGTCAGACCCTATTGTTGCTCTATTCCTAACTGACCAGACTTAGACAAATTCTGAATCTGATTTCCCGTATGAACAAATTGTGTTATGTGGATGATTGGGATGATCTTAGTTACCATCAATGATAACATATATCATGCCTATCAGTGTCTCTTGCCAACAACCTATTGACCCTTGAAGAAATTGAAGCAAAGAGAGGAGGCAAAAAGACAAAGAGATGGAAGAATAAAGATTCGATCAATGAATAATGTTGAAGCATCCAATTCCACAACTATTGAAGATAAAAACATTGAGGAGACCTTGGATGTAGATGATGCAAATTTGCAAGAGGTGAATGTGGAAACTAATACGATTATACAAACTACTCCTGATATGTCTTAAAATCCCTCTTTCAATGCTATGGAGAATGTTTCAATAGGCACAAATCTAAGTACATCTTCAAATCCACCTTTGAATGAAATGGAAATGGTGTTGATAGGAGATTTAAAAGAAGCTGGATATAACAATGTTGAGATCGATAATATTTGTAGAGATCAAGATTTGAGACAAAATGTTGTTGAAAATGAAAATGAAAATCTTTTTGTTGAAAATGAAAATGAAAACCGTTTTGTTGTTGAAAATGAAAATAAAATCCTTTTGTTGAAAATGAAAATGAAAACCTTTTTGTTGTTGAAAATGAAAGTCATTTTGAAGTTGAAAATGAAAATGAAAATCCAGAATGTGATGTTGAAAATGATAAAAAAAAATTTAATATTGAAAGAGATGTTTTGGATAATCTTCCTGGTAAGATTTCTTGGAGACGAATAAGAACAGATGCCAATAGATTATACAAAGAATTTTTTTATCATATAAAATTATCATTTCAATGTCAACTAATGATGCAATTAATGAGAATGTGGAAAATGAGAAAAGTAATGAAAATGTTAGGCATTTTTGTTAAACCAAGAAGGAAAGATCAATCACTAAAACATGCTATGTCTACTGTTGCTAGTGCCATTGAGTCTATTGGAAAGAATAGTCAATCTAAAGATAAGAATGCAACAAGATGAGCTATAACAACTACTATAGTTAATAAAGCAACTTTGAATAGAAGAATGGTAAGCAATATTAGTGGAATTCTAAAATAATATCCTAAAACATTGGTAAGAGTGGCAAAAAGAAGAGAAAGTATAGAAAATGATCCAATCAACCACTGTTGGAGTTTTAGTGGTCGACTCCCAAGATCTGACATGAAATTGAATGTTGAAATCAAATCTTTGATCAAAAAATATTGGCATGATAATACTAGGGTATCATCTAATGCTAGAGATGTTTTAAAATTAAGAGTGGGGTCCAAAGTTCACGATACAATGCAAACTGAATTTTATAAAAAAAATTGTGGTGATATAGTGTTACCTAGTAATATTAGAATAAGTCAAAGATCTTTTTAAAAATTCAAACCATGGTATGTAAAGATTAATTAGCATCGAATATCTTGTTGTTGTAAAACGTATGTTCAATTTCATTATTATTATGATGTGTTTTGATATATATGTTATACTTTACATACTAACATGATTATACATGAATGTGGTATTAATATGCCACCTGAAAAAATAAAGGAGTTTATATCAAGTTTGTTTTGTGAAAGATCTAATGGGAAATTATTTTATTTAAGTTCATGTATTTCTGGACAATCCACTCGTTGGGATTTTTGAACATTTGAGACCTAAATTTTGATTCTTGGTGGAAAACTATTTATCTATGAGGATCTAGATGAAGTTGTAGGCATGTGCCATATCTTGTGAGATGTACAATGCAAAAATAAAGAAAGATATAGAACTAAATAGTAAATGTAGTTTTTTTTAGTTGTTTGTTTTACATACAAGGCATGTACCCTTGAGAAAGGTGTATCACTAAGTTATTAGACCTATATGTTTGCTATCTCAATTCAATTTTAATTAATTGACAAGCTATGTTATAGATATGTGTATATATAGATTATATAGATTCATGATGTGGATAGGAAGAGTCTCTAGGAAGTTGAACTATTTCCTATGAATGTGGAACCATTTAGTTGTATGACTCCTCATCTCCCAGGTTAGTTGAAGAGTGTGATTGTTTAGTGGTAGTTTCTTGATGTGCTAGTGGATGAATTAGCATAACATGAGCCTCAAGGGTGCCACCTAGACTGTTGCATCAACTACACTATCTAAAGTTTGAAGAGTGATACTCAAAATGATGCAATAAGAATCTATGTGAATTGGACCTTGACGTTTGGCTTGGAAGTGTATTGGACAATGTGGAAACCATGGTAGAAGCTACAGATTGTTTGGATGAGGTATGGTTATTGCAAGAGTGTTTGATATTATATAGAGTGCACTATGCCACTGTTGGAGATGTGTAACACTTGTTGGAGATGGTTGTTTGGTCTTTGTGTTATCACAAGATCATATAGGAGTGCTTTGGTGTACTATATTTACCACTAAAGTGTTTCCACATGTACCACTTGCCATTAGAATGGTCTTGGAATTACCATGTCTACCACTATTGGTGAATCCTTGTGGATTAGTTTCCTATCCTTATGAAGAAATAGTCATGATTGTATTCAGTCTAAGAAATAGGTGTGGAGCCTTGTCTTCTAGTTGCAACTCAATGAACCATTTGGCTTGTTATGGGAGCTTACCCTTTCTAACAACTCTATATTAAAGCTTATAACAATTCTATATAAACATGCTTTTTAGATTCTGACATGCATTTGTTGCAACAAGTTGGTCTTTGGTTGGAGGTGAAGTGAAAAGTTCTAAGATATGCATAGTTGTACCCCATAATCTTGTTTGGAGCTAATGTGGCATATATTGAGCATGAATCCACTTCAAGAATTTAGTATCTTTTACTACGTATTGATACATCTATGTTTTGATAACTGAGAGGGGGGGGGGGTGAATCAGTTATCTTAATTACTTTCTGTTCCTTTTATAACTAGTGCAGCATCAAAACAAATAAGCATCCATTATCATGAAAGCAGAAACAAAGACAATTCACATAACACAATGATTTAGATGTGGAAAACCCTGTTAAGGGAAAAACCACAGGGTGACTAACCCAAGAAAGTATTCTCTGTTAGAAAAATAGAAATACAAAAATGGCACTTGCCAATTAGGGCTCACTACCTGAGCACATTGCTCACAAGAGGCTCACTGCCTATAAGAGACTCACTGTCTACAAGGTACAAGAAAGTAACAAGATACTTGAACTGATGAGAAGCATCCACATATGCTAAAGTTCAATTCTGGTTAGGCTCAATATACTGATCTGCTACACTTCATTCTTCCTCTTTCTTTGGTGCTGCTGTCCTGTCACATACCTGACCTATATTACTACTTCCACACTATTCTCTTCTTTTCTTCGCACTTCACAATACACCACACACACCTTCATACCGAAATCAATCTGGTATATATATCTGCACCAAGGATTTCATCCACTTTCTAGTCGGCATCTGGAATACTCAATATTTTCCCAACCTTTGGTCTGTCGGCTGAATCCTTGCTTATCAAGTGATGCGTATCAAAGAGATGCTTATAGAAGTCATCAATCATGTCAGCCAATCATGAATGATACCTCAAGAAACTTGATCATCATCAATATCTCATCCGGATTAAGGTCTGAAGCTCTGCCGGTCAGTTCTTCCTCAGTCTACTCTGCCAAACAGGAACCCAACACTTAGGTGTTCATATCTTTTCACTCTTACATCACCAGAGGCTAAATCTTTGGAATGTATTAGTCATGGTACTCCTCTTGACTTCCCCAAGTCTGCACTTTGCTAAGATACTTCTTCTAAGAGATCTGGACCTGACTGTCAGACCTTGCTACATGCTCTGTTCTTGCTTACCAGACCACAACACTCTTCAATCTGACTTCCAGTATAGGCACACCATGTCCTGCGGATGGGTGGGATGAACTTTTTTGCCATCACTGACAACACTCATGAAGCTACACTGTGTCTCTTGCCAACAATCTCCCCCTTTGGCATTGATGGCAACACTTAGTGAAAAATGACTAAGTGTCACAGTACACTCCCCTTTGGCTGATGCTCCGTTCTAATGTACACTTTACCAGAGCTCATCCTTAGCTGGATTCCACATTTTTCACTACTCCTCACTCCCCCTTTGACATCAATGGCAAAGGGTAGGGTCTACACACCAAAATTTTCAAGAAAAACAATCTATACATATCCGCATAAGTATATATACAAGTTATACTTACATATACTTAAGTATATCTGCAAAAGTATTCTTCAACTGTACAACTTCTGTCACCCAACTCTACTTCATCCTGTCCAAAATTGAGATGTGACCACTCAACAGGAATGCAAAAGCTTCTGCGTTCTTGAGATCTGTCAGATCACTGGTCCGGGCTATGGCCTGAGCATCAGTTAGGGATTCATGCATGGCCTCTAACTTAGGGATAATGATCCCTCTAAGTTCACTTAACCTATTTATTCTATTTTTCTTCTCCTTCTCAAGCTTTTTCATTTCATTTGTGACTACAATAGTTTGACACTCTTGATTGATTATGGAAGAGGAGAGAGGATCAAAACTTTGAGATAAACTTAACAGTTTATCCTCTTGCTCTTTTACTTTCTTCTCAATGTCCTTGGTCACTTTGGGCCAGGATAAACAAAATTTATATATATCTCTGCCATCTTTAAGAGCATTTTCTAAGCTCTTTATTCCAATATCCATAACTCTCCTATCATTGGTTATTAGTCCTTGTACTTCAGAGAATCTCTTTCCAAAAAACTCCTTCCAGACCTTTTCTTCTGCTGACTTCTCTAAGGAATCAAAATGCGTATGAACCAAATTTACAAGAGACTTTAGATTATAGGATGTGGAGGCCGAAGGATCCTTTTGGAAGGATGGCATGATTTTTTCCAATACACCGGATGCAGTTTCTATGAACTCACAGTCTTCCATGTGAGACTTCAGAAGTTTTTCTTTTTCTTTTACTTGAGTAAAGGATGCTAGCTTCATGGTTTGAACCAGGGAAAGGGAATCAAAATTGAACGGACCTTGAAGCAGTTCTGGTTCATCAAATTCCATCATCTCTTTGGTTAAGAAATCTTTGACAGTTTCTGCATTGTCTCCTGCTAGAGACAGGGTCTTCTTTCCTTCTACAGTCTAAGAACTGTCTCTTGGGGTCTTCTCTGTTTATTCTTTTTCTTTTTCCTTTACTTCTTCTTCTTGACTAGTTTCCTCCTCTAATCATTCTTCTCCTTTAGATCCGGAGTTTGCAGGGGAAACCGAAGGAGAGATGTTTGCTTCTTTAAGGACTTCCTCTTCTGAAGCAGACGAATCCAGGTCCTTAGTTTTCTCCACACCTATTTCTTTTGAAACTTCTGCATTTTTCTCTATAGGATCTTCCTTTGATGTACTAAGTCCTTCATCATCCATGATAGAGGGTTCATCACCTAAGTCCTCTATAACAAGAATATTGAATCTTTTATAGGCATTCTGGAGGATCTCTTTTGTTTCTTTTGCCACTTTGTCAGTCTCTCCAAGCATAAGCTGATTCATTCTAGCTTTGCTCCAGAACTCATCCTTGCAATCTTTGAAGATCATATTCATTTGTTTCTGAGTGATTGAAGGATAGAGCTGAATAGCTATCTGTTCCCAGATCTCAAGGTCCTTTGCCTTAGCATTGTTCTTCCTTATTTCTAGTTCCTTCTCTAGGCTCTTAGGAATTAGAGATATGATTTCAATAAATGCATTATTATATATATTCAGATACTCGACTGTAGCTTCTTGCAAGATCTTCTGGTCAGCTTCATTATAATCATCATAGAATTCAGTCATTGGTTTTAGGTTCCCATCCATAGCGACTGATTTGACTACATCATCAATGGACAGAGTGGGCCTTTCAACAAACTCTTCTGCCTCTGCTTCACCGAATTTCTTCTTCTTCTTCTTCTTTTGATTGATCTCCTCATTAGATTCTGTCTCTTCGTCATCCTTCTAACTGATATAAGACCTTGTGACCTTTGTCTTAGTTCTCTTTTCTCCCTTTCCGAATGTCCTGACTTCCAGTTTTGATGCTTTCTGGCTCTTAGAGGTGGCAGGTGTAGAGCTCTTAGAGGATCTGGTCTGGGAGGGGGCTTCTACCAGGGCACTTTCTTTTTTAGTTTCTTGCCTTTCTTTTTATGCCCTTTCCATTTTTTTTTTTATTTGCATCAAGTGCCTCCTTTGAAATTCCATGCCTCTTGGCAAATTCTTCAACTTCCCTCCTCACTTTTCTTTTAATTTCTGGTTGCCTTAGCTCCACATGAATCTTCACACTCAACTCTCCAAAGGTTCCAAACCTTTCTACCTTAGGATCCTTGGGTTGACTTAGCATGTGTTGAACATGTAGCTCTACAATTTTCTCATCTACTTCATACCCCATTGGCATGATCTAGACTATCCTTGGCTCCACTGCCTCCATTAGGCACTGATCAGTTTCTACCATAAAGCAAACTGTATCCTTATATTTTTCAACTAGAGATTAGGGGATTCTCTCTCTAGCTTGCATCATATTCTGAAAGTTCTTGAAGTAGCCCCAGAATGTTGTGTTTTGTGCCTTGGCATCACCAAGTCCATGCAAATAATCCCTGATTTGTATGGCAATAGGTATGTCATTTTGCCACATCCAGCCACTAGATTTGGGTAGCTCATTCATGTAATAAAAGAACAGACAAAGTATCAAGCCACCTTATTTGAAGGAATTCTTCTTGTCCTTCTTTATCTTCTACAGATTCTCCAAAAGTTGGTTCAGGAGAAGCTCACAAAGATCATAGTCAACATTTTCTTTTAGCATCTGATAAGCTGTGTAGATTGCAGTTCTGGGTATTGAATTTTCCCTACTGGAGTGATATATCTTGTAACCAATTATCATAGATGTAAACTTGATATCCAAATTAGTGATATCTTCTCTAGTCATTGCTCTCTTGTCAAATTTTGATCCAGTTACCTCACTCACTGTCTGATTCTTGACAGATTTTAGAGTAGGTATCCCACCAGATGAGTGCAATCTGGTAAATACCCTAATGGTATCCTTGGTTATCTTGAAGGGCCTCATTAACCACATAAAGTTTTCATGCATTCTACTCAGAACGTACCGAACCCACTCCTCTTCTACAAAACAGGGGAAATGGATGCATTGTCCAAAATGCTTATCTTGGATGGCTTTGTACTGAGGTTTGAGTTCAAATGAATCATCTATTAATTGCTTATGGTAGATGTCTATCAGCTTGGATTCCCCAAATTCTTCAATGTTTGCATGAATGTATGCCCTAATGTCTTCAACATGCAAAACCCCATGTGGAATGCTAGAAAATGTGCCTAAGGGATTCACTTCTAGAGATTTGTAGGGATGTTTCTTAAATTTAGGGCGCGACCTATCAGTAATCTTCACAACATTCAGAGTAGCCATCTTTAAAGATTTAGAGAGAGATTTCAAGAGTAGAAAATACCTCTTACGCTTTTAGGGTTCATAAAATGAGCCAAAAAGATCACCGGTTGACTTGAATTATGTGATTGATCCTTGAGAGAGATGAAGCAAACTTGTTTGCAGAGCTCTTCTTATCTCTTTCACTAATGGAAATGTGTAAATGACAAGCAAACAAACCCTTTTATCTCTAAGCAAACCCTAATTTCATTTTGTAATAAATGCACAGCTTAAGTTATTCTGGTTGCCTTATCATGAGAGAGATTTTTCCAGATCATTGAGATGTACTTAGAGCTGATCTTAGTGACTAATTTTAGTGTTTCTTCTTTCCTTGAATCATCCCCTTTATCTGCAGATCAAGATGTTTCAGTTTGGAATCACACTGGATCAAACTGTGAAAATCATGCTTCTTATCGGATGACTGTTAAACCAGATCAATCTTAGATTATTAACCTCTTTAAATCCCTTGTGGATCTTTCATATCTTTCCCAAGGGCTATTTAGATGTTTCTCTAAGAACCCTTGTAATCTGCAACCATCCATGTGCCAATTTCAGGTACCAATTGACTGGCTGGGGGAAATTATTTTCTTTTGTGACTCCCCTTAAGCCAGAGCTCATCTATTTATTTTCTGGAAGGAATATCAGCACCAGATTTTGGTGTGGATCCATCCTCAACATTTTTTGTACTCCTCTTCACCCAAATCTTGTTCATCTCCCTTTGAATTTCATCCACATTCACTTTTCCTTTTCCTTTATTTTGGTTTTGATTAAGATGTACCGGACCCTTTTTGTCTTGATTCTTACTTCTGCAGAATTTGGCAATATGACCAGATCTATTGCAATTGTAGCAAACAATATTTCTTTGGATATTTGATTGATATCCTCTTGATCTATACTGATTAGCCATATGTCCCATTCTATTGCATGTAAAGCATATACCATTGAATGAATTGTTCGTTTGCATATTTCTACACTCATGAGATTTGTGACCATACCTTTTGCAATTAAAACATTGTCCGGAGAAGGATGAATTAGACCTATTCATTCTTCTTCTGCACTGATTTGCTTTATGACCAAAGTTATTGCAATTACGGTAGTATCCATTAAAGGATGGATATCTTTGAGCATTTGGTTGTCTTAGCAGAGGTCTTCTAGGCCTGTTCCTTGGATTTCCTGATCCAGAGTTCTTCTGACCTGATCCAAAGCTTTCACCTTTCTCATACCCCAAGCCTTGCTTGTCATCTACTCTCTTTTGACTTTTAAGAAGAACTTCAAGCTGAGTAGAGCTTATCTTGAATTTCTCTTTGTATTCATTTATTGTTTGGAGATCCCTTTTTAAAGTGACAATCTGATTCTCAAGTTGTTCTTCATTATCTCTAGCTTCTTCAAGATTAGATTCCAAATGCTTGATTATTCTATCCATTTTGTGGCAATCTTCTGACTTTTCTTTGAGAGATTGTTTTAAATTATCTTCAGTCTTTCTTTTCTCTTCAATTTCTTGAGTGAATTTCATAACACCTGATTCCATTTCATGTCTTACCATAATGACCTCTTTTGATAGCTTCTCACATAATTTGTTCTTTTCATTCAGATCTTCATTAGTAACATTGGCTTCACTTTGACTTGCTAACTATTGAAGTAGTTCCTTTCTCTTTTTCATAGAGGTACACAGTTTCTCTTTTAGTTCATTTATGAAATCATTAGCTTGATTGAGTCTTTCCTTCAATTCATTTATTTTGGAGTGAGATTGCTCAAGATCATCTAGAGCAGACTGAAGTTGTTCCCTCATACCATACATATTGAGATTCCTAGATCTTCCTCAAGCTGTTAGGCTCTGTTAGGAGGAACTTGGCTCTAATACCAATTGTTGATAACTGAGAGGGGGGGTGAATTAGTTATCTTAATTATCTTAACTTTCTATTCCTTTTATAACTAGTGCAGCATCAAAACAAATAAGCATCTATTATCATGAAAGCAAAAACAAAGACAATTCACATAACACAATGATTTTGACGTGGAAAACCCTGTTAAGGGAAAAACCACGGGGTGACTAACCCAAGAAAGTATTCTCTGTTAGAAGAATAGCAATACAAAAATGGCACTTGCCAATTAGGGCTCACTGCCCGAGCACACTGCTCACAAGAGACTCACTACCTACAAGAGACTCACTGTCTACAAGGTACAAGAAAGTAACAAGATACTTGAACTGATGAGAAGCATCCACATATGCTGAAGTTCAGTTCTAGTTAGGCTCAATATACTAATCTACTACACTTCATTCTTCCTCTTTCTTTGGTGCTACTGTCCTGCCACATACCAGACCTGTATCACTACTCCCACACTGTTCTCTGCTTTTCTTCACACTTCACAATACACCACACACACCTTCATACCGAAATCAATCTGGTATATATATCTGCACCAAGGATTTCATCCACTTTCTAGTCGACATTTGGAATACTCAATATTTTCCCAACCTCTAGTCTGTCGGCTGAATCCTTGCTTATCAAGTGATACGTATCAAAGAGATGTTTATAGAAGTCATCAATCATGTTGGCCAATCATGAATGATACCTCAAGAAACTTGATCATCATCAATATCTCATCTGGATTAAGGTCTGAAGCTCTGCCGGTCAGTTCTTCCTCAGTCTACTCTACCAAACATGAACCCAACACTTAGGTGTTCATATCTTTTCACTCTTATATCACCAAAGGCTAAATCTCTGAAATATATTAGTCATGGTACTCCTCTTGACTTCCCCAAGTCTGCACTTTACTGAGATACTTCCTCTAAGAGATCCAGACCTGACTGTCAGACCTTGCTACATGCTCTGTTCTTGCTTACCAAACCACAACACTCTTCAATCCGACTTCTGGTATAGGCACACCATGTCCTGTGGATGGGTGGGATGAACTTTGTTGCCATCAATGACAGCACTCATGAAGCTACACTTTGTCTCTTGCCAACACTATGTTATGAGGCTTGGTGTACACACACTAATGACTTTACATATAAGGATGTCCAAGGAGAACATTTTAGACCTCCATTGGCACCACATCATGGACTATCTCCTCTTGAAAAGGATAAATAGCATATATGATAAGTAGCACTAGTGAGTACAACACATATATATATACCTTGGGTGTTACATGTGCTAAACCATCCTAGTTCAGTAGTGATGCAGATGAACCATGGTTGGTAGCTTGAATCTCTCAATAGTCTTTGAAGAGATTAGATTCTTTATACTTCTATCATTAATCATGAAGTCTATTTGTTCTGCTTTCACCCACATTTGTGAATGGAATAGTCACTCTACTTAAACTTCCGTAGGTATGAAGGTTATCACTGCTACAATGTTGATCAGGACGTTGGGATATGTATCAGTCATTTCATCTAAGGGTTTGATGTATCATCATATATACTAGATATTTAAACCTTTGAATGAGTGGACCTTTTTTAGCATGAAACTTAGTGTTGGGATCATTGTAGGTCTTATGTGGGTATCACACCACTTAGTTATCTTGGATGGTTTGTAACTCTTATTTGAAGGTAGTGTCTTTGTGTTGATTGATTCCTGTTTGAACTTCTACTTGAACTACTTCCCAATGGTTGTTGCATAGAAATAAGATTCTCCTATCAACTTAACCTTGACCATCAAGTTAGTCTGGATTGTATGGCTAGTCCTAGGCTACTACAATACTTGAGGCCTTGATGTTTTTCTGACTCAAATGAGCCCAACCTTGCATAGAGCTCATGGAAGGTACAAGATATGCTTGGATTGAATGGTCATGTCCCTATCAGAATTACATGACCATTTCATGTACCAGTCAACATAAACATCCTTAGGCTAATATTTATCCTTGAAGGATTCCACGAAATGATACTATGTTCTCTTCGATTTCCCTCCATTCTAGATGGTCTTCCTCCCAAAGTGCATGAGCTTGTCAACACTTCTTAATTGGCAAGAAAACTTTTAGAAGATAAATATTATCTTCTCTTTATCTAAGAAGTCATTCATGGAAAAATAAGAATCTAGAAGAATCAATCTAGTTATCTACAACATTAAAATTAATCTTACCCTCAAACAAAGGAACATCTAGGGTTACTTGAAACCTAGGGAGGACTTGATTGCCAAAATATCTCCTATGGAAGGGGAATCATTTCCACATATGAATCCTCATCTCTCAATGGTTGTGGAGTGCAATTATTTACTAGTAGGTGCATAATGAGCTAGTGGGTGACTTGGTATAACATTTTTCTTAGGGACTCCACTTGGAAGTTACCACATCAACTCAACTATCTTAAGTTTGTAAAGTGATTCTTAGAGTAATGTGGTAATAATTTATGGATTGGACCTTATGGCTTGGCCCAGAGGTATATTAGAGCCTAATGAAATTATGGTAGAAACCATAGAGCATTTAGATTCAAGGTATGTTTATTATAAAAGTGCTTGATCTTATGCAAAGTGTTTTTTCTACTGCTAGAGCACGTGTCACACTTGGTAGATATGGTTTGTTGGTCTTTATGTTACCATGAGCATCTAGGGGTGCTTTGGTGAATTGTATCCCATTAAAGTGTTACTACATGTATGGAAAGCAATGAGAATGATATTGGCATTACTGCATGTACAATGTTAGTTAATCCTCCTTGAACAACTTCTTATCCAAAGTGTGGAATTTAGATTTGGGGCTTCTCATGAAACTTGTATGGTGCTTAGATTTAGGGATTCTCATGTAAAATATGGCTCTTGGATTTGGGTAAAAATTTGAATGCTTGTAAAAAGACTTGCTTGTAAATTTGAATGCTTATAAAAAGACTTGATTGTAGTTTTGAAATGGTTTGTTGTAATCTTTTTATGACAGTTATCTATTCAATAGTGCTTTTAAAATACAATGACATACATTAGTATAAGTAAATTTTATAAAAACCAAATATATATCATCCCAATGCTATATAAATTTTGACAGTTTCAAAATCTCTCCTTTCATATGATAGTCTTTTCAAAATTTCAATTGTATTTTACAGCTAAAATGTCTAAATACAACTATGGCAACAATTTTTTTATGACAATTATCTATTCAATACTGCCTTTAAAATACTATGACATACATTAGTATAAGTAAATTTTACAAAAACCAAATATATATATCATCGTAATGCTATATAAATTTTGACAGTTTGTTCAAAATCTCTACTTTCATTTGATACAATCTTTTCAAAATTTCAATTGTATTTTATAGCTAAAATGTCTAAATACAGCTATTCAACTCTCAAATTTAAACTAAATTCTCACAATTTGTTCAAAATCTCTCCTTTCATATGATACAGGCTTTTCAAAATTTCAATTGTACTTTACAGCTAAAATGTCTAAATACAACTATTCAACTCTCAAATTGAAACCCTAGCTAGAGTCGTTTTAAAATTTTGATTGTATTTTATAGTAAAAAAAGAAAAAAAAACACAGAAAAAAAACTTGAAAAGAAAACTACAGAGGAGGAAAAATAAAAAAAAGTGGAAAAATCCACTCACCTGGGCTTCTGACAGTCGAAAATGCAGGGGTTGCACTCAGGATCCCGTTCTGGATTTTGCACTATCACTAGAGAAAATGAGGTCGTAGGCAATTTTTAAAAAAATTAATACTTTTCATAAACAGGATCCCATTTCTTGGTGCTAGGTTCGGGATCTCGTTACGAAATGGGATCTTGTCCTAGATTTTAGGCTTGGGATCCCAATCCATAATGGGATCCCATTTTTGTTTACCCAATTTTGGATTTTTTTCTAACTCCAAAACTTCCACCTTAAGTGGACTCATCTTTGTGCATTTATCCAATTCCAAAATGTCATGCCAATCCACCACTATGCTTCTCTTTGATCAAATTATCTCTCATCGAACTCCTAGGTATGCATAACTGATTTCCTTTGAACAACATATCCTCCTAAATGAAATAATCCAACCACTTACTTCTATCTCTCATAACAGGTTCCTTACATGCTTTCCAGGGTTTTGCAAAATCTAGGTCTTCCTCATACATGTTCTTCAATTCTTCAAATCCTAACACTTCAACTCTCATCTCTGTCAGCAAGTTCCTTCTTCTATTCAATGCATCTGCAACTTTGTTTAATTTCTCACTCCTATGTTTCAATACAAAACTGTAGCTCTGCATTACCCATCTCATATGTCTTAGATTCAACTTTCATGATTGTTCAAATATTACAAAGCTTGATGATCTGTATACAACACAAACTCCTTAGAGAACAAGTAATGTCTCCACTTTTTCAAGGCTTGAATTATGGCATAGAACTCTTGATCATGAATTGAACATCTTCTCCTTGCATCATTCAACTTCTCACTGAAATATGCTATAGGTCTACCTTCTTGACTTAACACTGCTCCTATTGCATTTCCACTTGCATCACAATCTACTTGAAATACCTTATTGAAATCTGGTAATGCTAACACATGTTGCTATGTCATTTTCTGATTCAATAGTTCAAAACTCTTATTTGCTCTTGATGCCCACTTAAAGTCCTTTCTGTCACCTCTCATTGTCTCTGTCATAGGGTTACATACTGAACTGAAATTTCTTATGAACTTCTGGTAGAAACTAGCTAATCCATGAAATGATCTAACTTCTCCAATGTTCTCAGGTGTAGTCCATTCAACAATTGCTCTCACTTTCTTAGGGTCCATCTTCAATCCTTCCACAGAAATCACAAATCCCAAGTATACCAATTCTTCCTTCATGAAACTACACTTCTTGATGTTTATCAACAATTTCTCCTCTCAACCTCTGCAATACTTGTCTCAGGTGCCACAAATGTTCTTCTTTTGTCTTACTAAAAATCAGAATATCATCCAAATATTCAATGACAAACTTACCCAAGAATTTCTTCAATACCTCATTCATCAATCTCATGAAAGTACTTGGTGCATTTGTCAATCCAAAAGGCATCACTAACCACTCATACAATCCTTCATTTGTCTTAAAAGCAGTCTTCCATTCATCTCCTTCTCTAATTCTGATCTAATGGTATCCACTCTTCAAGTCTATCTTTGTAAAATATTTTGCTCCACTCAAACAATCCATAATGCTATCCATCCTAGGCAAAGGGAATATATACTTAACTATGATTTTGTTGGTTGCTCTAGAGTCTGTACACATCCTCCATTCTCCATCTTTCTTTGGTGCTAACACTACAGGTACTGTACAAGGACTCAAGCTTTCTCTGATCAAACCTTTCCTCAACAATTCTTGTATCTATCTATTCAATTCTTCATTCTCTATTGGTGTCATTATGTGTGTTGCTTTGTTAGGCAAACTAGCTCTGAGGTATAAGATCCATGTGATGAATGATACTCCTGATTGGCGGTAAATCCTTCAGGTACATTATCTGATATGATGTCTTCATACTCTGTCAGCAACTCAATTATCTCCTCCGATTGTGACTCTTCAGTCTCTGTCTTCAGGGTTTCAGGTTTCTTAGGAATCAAAGCATAACGCATATTCTCATGTCTCAAACCATCCTAAAATTTCCTTCCATCAACCAAACAGATTCTAGCATTCCCATACACTTCACTCTTAGGTTCATCTTCCAAAGGGATCAAAGTAATTCTCTTTCCATTTGATGTTATATTGTATGTGTTCTTTTTGTTGGCAAGAGACACTATATAGAATCATGAATGTTGTCATTGATGGCAACAAAGTTCATCCCACACATCCGCATGACATGGTATGTCTATACTGGAAGTTAGAGTGAAGAATGTTGTGGTCCAGTAAACAAGAATAGAGCATGTGGCGACGACAGTCAGGTCCGGATCTCTCAGAGGAAGTATCTTGGTGAAGTGTGGATTTGGGGAAGTCAAGAGGACTACCTTGAGTGATAGATTCCAAGGATTTAGCCTCCAATGATAGATGAAGAAAAAGATATGAATACTTGAGTATCAGGTGCCTGATTGGCAGTGTGACAGAGGAAGAATTGACTGACAGAACATCAGACATTATTCTGGATGTGTTACTGATGATGGTAAAGATTCTTAAGGCATAAGTTATGATTGGCCAACATGATTGAGGACTTCTACAAGTATATCCTTGATCTGCATTACTTGGTAAGCAAGGATTTAGCCGACAGATCAGAGTTTGTGGAAAATATTAACTATTCCGGGTGCCGACTAGAAAGGTGATGAAATCACTTTTGCGCATATATATACAAGATGGATATAGTTGTGAGATGTGTCATGGTTTTTGTGGTGGTGTGTGAAGAAAAGCAGTAGAGCCGAATAAAAGCAGAAAAGGAGGTCAAGTATGTGAAAGGAGAGCAGCACAAAAGAAAGGAAAAATAAAGTGCAGCAGATCAGTATACAGAGCCTAACTGGAACTAAACCCCAGCATATGTTGATGCTCCTTATCAGTTCAAGTATTGTATTACACTCTTTATAAATTGTAGACAGTGTGTCTCTTGTAGGCAGTGTGCCTCTTGTGAGCAGTGTGCTCAGGCAGTGAGCCCTAATTGGCAAGTGCCATTTTGTAATCCTATTCTTCTAACAGAGAATACAATCTTGGGTTAATCACCCCATGGTTTTCTCCCTTAACAGGGTTTCCATGTCAAAAATATTGTGTCATGTGTATTTCCATTTCATGGTTATATTTGCTTGTTTGAATTAATGCTGCACTATTTATTAAGGAAGTTCAGAAAGCTGAAATAATTAAGATAACTGATTCACCCCCCCTCTCAGTTATCAACAATTGGTATCAGAGCCAAGTTCCTCTTAACAGAGTCTAACAGGTTGAGGAAGATCTAGGAATTCAAATGGAGGTGTATGGTTTAAGGGAGCAACTCAAGACTGCCCTTGATGATCTTGAGCAGTTAAACTCTGAAGTCAATGAATTAAAGGAAAGACTCAAATAGGCTGATGATTTCATGAAAGAACTAAAAGACAAATTAAGTCTCTCTATGAAAAAGAGAAAGGAGCTACTTCAGCAATTGGCAAGTCAAGGTGAAGCCAATGATACAAATGAAGATCTAAAGGAGAAAACCAAGTTATGTGAAAAGTTATCAAAAGAAATTATTTTGGTAAGACATGAAATGGAATCAGGAGTTATGAAGTTTACCCAAGAGGTTGAAGAGAAAAGAAAAACTGAAGATGATCTAAGACAATCTCTCAAGGAGAAATCAAAAGATTGCCACAAGATGGATAGAATTATCAGACATCTTGAATCTGATCTTGAAGATGCTAAAGATAATGAAGAAAAACTTGAGGATCAAATTGTCTCTCTTAAAAGGGATCTTCAAACAGAAAATGAATATACAGAGAAATTCAAGATAAGTTCTGCTCAACTTGAAGTTCTTCTTGAAAGTCAAAAGAGGGTAGATGACAAGTGTGGTTTGGGATATGAGAAAGGAGAAAGCTCCGGATCCGGTTAGAAAAATCTTAGATCAGAAAATCCAAGGAATAGGCCTAGAAGACCTCCGATAAGACAACCTAATGCCAAAGATATCCATCCTTCAATGGATACTGCCACAACTGCAATAACTTTGGTCATAAAGCTAATCAGTGTAGAAAGAGAATGAATCAGACAAATACATCCTTCTCCAGACAGTGCTTCAACTGCAAAAGGTATGGTCACAAATCTCATGAATGCAGAAATATGCAAATAAACAATTCATTCAATGGTAGATGCTTTGCATGCAATAGAATGGGTCATATGGCTAATCAATGCAGATCAAGAGGATATCAATCAAATATGCAAAGAAATGTTGTTTTCCAAATTTACAATAGATCTGGTCATATAGCAAAATTCTGTAGAAGCAAGAATTAGGACAAAAGAGGTCTGGTATATTATAATCAGAATCAAGATAAGGGAAAACAAAAAGTGAATGCGGATGAAGTTCAAAGTGAGATGAACAAGATTTGGGTGAAGAAAAGTACAGAGAATGTAGGGGATGGATCCACACCAGACTCTGGTGCTGATATTCCTTCCAAAAATTAAAAAGTGAGCTCTGGCTCAGGGGGAGACACAAAGAAAACCTTGTTCCCCCAACCAGTCAATTGGTGCTGAAACTGGCACAAAGAGAGTTGCGGATTAAAGGGCTCATAAGAGAAACACCTAAGAAGACTATGGTTAAGATTTGGATGATCTGCAAGATGTTTACAATTAGGATTGATCTAGTTCTTCAAGTCATCCAAATCAGGCAAACTAGAATAACTTAGGTCGAGCATTTATTACAACCTGACATTAGGGTTTGCAGAGCAATATAAGGGTTTTCTCATTAAGCATTTGTTCATTCTACATTCAAGAAGAAACGAAAAGTGAAGCTCTACAACAAAATTTCTCAAGATCATCAAAGATCCTTTACAGAAGTCAATTCATCTAGAAATCGATCCGGCTAACTCCATGTAACCGAAAGGTGCAAAAGGTATTCTCCGTTATCAAATATCTCTCTATAAATCCTTGAATGATGGGTACTCCAAATATTGTAAAAATCTCTGATAGGCCTCGCCCCAAATTCAAGAAACATCCATACAAATCTGTGGAAGTAGATCCTCTAGGAGCATTTTCCAGTGTTCCACATGGTGTGTTGCATACAGAAGATATTAGGGTTTACATACACGTGAATATTAAAGAATTTGGGGAATCAAAGTTAGTGGATATCTATCACAAATAGTTAATAGATGATTCTTTTGAGATTAAACCTCAGTATAAAGCCATCCGGGATAAGCATTTTGCACAGTGCATTCATTTCCCCTATTTTGAAGAAGATGAATGGGTTCGGTATGTGTTGAGTAGAGTGCATGACAATTTCTTATGGTTGAATAAACCATTTAAGATCACTAAAGATGCAATTAGGGCAGTAACCGGTCTGCACTCATCTGCTGGAATACCTATTGTCAAATCTATCAAGAATCAGACAGTAAGTGATGCAACCGGATCAAAATTTGACAAGAGAGCTATGACAATTGAAGACATCACTGAACCAGATGTCAAATTTGCATCCATGATAATTGGTTACAAGATTTATCACTCTAGTAGGGAAAATTCAGTACCGGGAATTGCAGTTTACATAGCCTATCAAATGCTAAAAGAAAATGCTAACTATGATCTATGTGATCTTCTTCTAAGTCAACTTTTGGAAAATCTGCAAAAGATTAAGAAGGTAAGAACTCATTCAAGTATGGTGGCTTGATACTCTACCTATTCTTTTATTACATGAATGAGCTTCCTGGATCCAATGGCTAGGTATGGCAGAATGACAGACCGGTTGCCATCCAAATCAGAGACTATTTGCATGGGCTTGGGGATGCTAAAGCAAGAAATACATCCCTGTGGGGATATTTCAAGAATTTTTAGAACATGATGCAAGCAAGAGAGAGAATTCCCCAGTCTCTTGTTGAGAAATACAAAGACACAGTATGTTTTATGGTAGAGACTAATTAGTGCCTAATGGAGGTAGTAGAACCAAGAACTGTATGGATCATGCCTATGGGGTATGAAGTTGATGAACAAATTATGGAGTTGCATGTTCAACACATGCTAAGTCAACCAAAGGATCCAAAGGTAGAAAGGTTTGGAACCTTTGAAGAGCTAAGTGTAAAAGTTCATGTGGAACTCAGACAACTGGAAATAAAGAGGAAAGTGAGAAAATAAGTTGAAGAAATCACCAAAGGCTTAGGCATCTCAAAGGAGGCTCTTGATGCCAACAGAGAAAAGGTGGAAAGGGCAGAGAAAGAGGAGAAAGAGGTAGAAAAGGGAAGTAAGGAAAGTGCTCCGATAGAATCTTCCACCCAGACAAGATCATCAAAGAGATCAGCACCTGTCACAGCCAAAAGCTCAAGAACATCAAAACCGGAAGTCCAGGCATCTGGAAAAGGAGAAAAGAGAACAAAGAAAAAGGCAACAAGGTCCTATGTTAGCCTAAAGGATGATGAAGAAACTGAATTAGATGAGGAGATAAAGAAACTCAAGAAGAAGAAGAAATCATCCGGTGAACACTCTATCGGTCAAGGAGAAGAAGAGAAGGAAGAGGAATTTGTTGAAAAACCCACTCTATCCTTAGATATTGTAGTGAAAGCAGTCACTGTGGATGGGAACCTGCAACCCTTAATAGAATTCTATGATGCATATAATGAAGCAGATAAAAGGATTCTGGAGGAAGCCATAGTTCAGTTTTTGAACACTTACAATAAAGCTTTTATTGAAATTATCTCTCTAATTCCCAAAAGCTTAGAGAAAAGGCTTGAAATGAGGAAGAACAATGCTTGAGCAAAAGATCTCGAGATCTAGGAACAGGTCACCATTCAGCTCTTTCCTTCAATCACTCCGCAGCAAATGAATATGATCTTCAAAGATTGCAAGGATGAGTTCCGGAGTAAAGCTAGGATGAATCAGCTCATGCTTGGTGAAACCGACAAAGTGGCAAGAGAGACTGAAGAGATCCTCTGAAATGCTTTTAAAAAGTTCAACATTCCCATCATAGAGGACTCCGGTGAAGGTAAAGACAAGGGCTTAGAATACTCTACTCCGGAAGAGGTGGCTCATGAACAAACAAATATCTCTCCTCCAGTTTCCCCTACAGTCTCCAGATCTAAAGGAGAAGAAAGAATACAGGAGAAAGAACCAGAGGTGAAGGAAAAAGAAGGTGACAATACCAAGGTTGCAGAAGGAGAGAAGACCTCAATAGAGAAGACCACAACTGCTAGTGGTAAGAATGTAGAAGGAGAGAAAGCTCCAAGAGATAGCTCTAAGAATGTAGAAGAAAAGAAAAACCTGTCTCCGGCAAGAGACACTACAAAAACTGTCCAAGAATTCTTGAACAAAGAAACAATGGAGATTGATGAACTGGAGCTTCTACAAGGACCATTTAATTTTGATTCTCTTTCTCTGGTACAGACAATGAAGATAGCTTCATTTGCTAATGCAAAGGCTAAAGAAAAACTCCTAAAGTCTCACATGGAAGACTGTGAGTTGATAGAAGCTGCTTCTAGAGTGCTAGAAAAGATTATGCCATCATTTTAGAAGGATCCCACAGCCTCCTCATTCGGTAATCTCAAAACTCTAGTCAATAGTGTTAGCACACATTTTGATTCCCTAGAGAAGTCAGCAGAAGATAAGGTCCGGAAGGAATTTCTTGCAAAAAGATTATCAGAGGTACAAGGGTTGATAATTAATGATAGGAGAAATATGAATATTGGGATAAAGAGCTTAGAAAATGCTCTTAAAGATGGTGGAGAAATGTACAAATTTTGTTTATCATGGTCCAAAGCAACATTGGACATTGAGAAGAAAGTAAAAGAACAGGAGGATAAACTGACAAATCTATCAAAGAATTTTGATCCTCTCTCATCCTCCATAATAAATCAAGAATGTCAGACTATTGCAGTCTTGAATGAAATCAAGAAGCTGGAGAAGGAAAAGAAAAATAGAATAAGCAGGTTGGGTGCACTCAGAGGGATAATTATCGCCAAGTTAGAGGCCATGCATGAGGCCATAAAAGAAGCCCAGATCATAGCCCAGACCAGTGATCCAACAGATCTAAAAAGGGCAGATGCATTTGCATTCTTGTTAAGTGGTCATATATCAATTTTGGAAAGAATGAAGCAAAGTTGGGCAACAAAATTTGTCCAATTGAAGACAACTTTTGCAGACATTCTTCAGTATATGTAAGTATGCCATATGTATATACTTATGTGGCCAAGTATAGTTGAAATTTTGAAAATTTTGGTGTGCGGACCTAATCCTTTTCCATTGATGTCAAAGGGGGAGTGATGAGCAGTGAAAAATGTTGTAGCCAGCTAAGGGGGAGCTCCGGAAAATGTATATAAAAATAGAGCATCAGCCAAGGGGGAGCATAGTGTAAACACTTAGTCATTTTTCACTAAGTGTTGCCATCAATGCCAAAGGGGGAGATTGTTGGCAAGAGACACTATATAGAATCATGACTGTTGTCATTGATGGCAACAAAGTTCATCCCACACATCCGCATGACATGGTATGTCTATACCGGAAGTCAGAGTGAAGAATGTTGTGGTCCGGTAAACAAGAACAAAGCATGTGGCGAGGTTCGACAGTCAGGTCCGGATCTCTCAGAGGAAGTATCTTGGTGAAGTACAGATTTGGGGAAGTCAAGAGGACTACCTTGAGTGATAGATTCCAAGGATTTAGCCTCCGGTGATAGATGAAGAAAAAGATATGAATACTTGAGTATTGGGTTCCTAATTGGCAGTGTGACAGAGGAAGAACTGACTGACAGAACATCAGACATTATTCTGGATGTTTTACTGATGCCGGTAAAGATTCTTAAGGCATAAGTTATGATTGGACAACATGATTGATGACTTCTACAAGTATATCCTTGATCCGCATTACTTGGTAAGCAAGGATTTAGCCGATAGATCAGAGTTTGTGGAAAATATTGACTATTCCGGGTGCCGACTAGAAAGGTGATGAAATCACTTTTGCGCATATATATACAAGATGGATTTAGTTGTGAGATGTGTCATGGTTTTTGTGGTGGTGTGAGAAGAAAAGTAGTAGAGCTGAATAAAAGCAGAAAAGAAGGTGAAGTATGTGAAAGGAGAGCAGCACAAAAGAAAAGGAAAGATGAAGTGCAGCAAATCAGTGTACAGAGCCTAACCAGAACTGAACCCTAGCATATGTTGATGCTCTTTATCAGTTCAAGTATTGTATTACACTCTTTATAAATTGTAGACAGTGTGTCTCTTGTAGGCAGTGTGCCTCTTGTGAGTAGTGTGCTTGGGCAGTGAGCCCTAATTGGCAAGTGCCATTTTGTAATCCTATTCTTCTAACAGAGAATACAATCTTGGGTTAATCACCCCGTGGTTTTCTCCCTTAACAGGGTTTCCACATCAAAAATATTGTGTCATGTGTATTTCTATTTCATGGTTATGTTTGCTTGTTTGAATTAATGTTGCACTATTTATTAAGGAAGTTCAGAAAGCTAAAATAATTAAGATAACTGATTCACCCCCCCTCTCAGTTATCAACACTTTCTCCCATCATGTATAGTTTTTTTGTCATACTGCCATGGTCTACCCAACAATATATGACATACATCCATAGGCATAATATCACACAATACTTCATCATGATAAGATCCAATATGAAATTTTACCAAACATTGTTCACTCACCAGTACCTTATGATCATCCTGAATCCATGCTATCTGATATGGCTTAGGGTGTTTCAATCTTTCCAACTTTAGCTTAGTCACCATCTCCTCTAAAACCAAATTATCTAAACTACCACTATTAATTGTAACTTTACAACATTTAACTCTTAATTTGCATCTAGTTCTGAACAAATGTTTCCTCTGCGGTGGTTCCTCATTTATCTCTGCTTGAAATAGTGCTCTCCTCATGACAAGTGATTCTCTTTTCTTAGGTTTACCAACTGAACTAGGTGATCCAACATGTTCTTCTTCCACATAAGCTGTTCTTCCACCATTCTCTATCTTCTTTCTTTTACTTCCTTGATTACATTCAAGTTCTCTATGTCCTTCACCTCCACATTTAAAACAAGTTCCTCTGAATGTTCTTCTATCAGGTCCTCTTCCATCTCTTTTGTATCCTTCACTCTGGTATGAATTAGGGTTTATGTTACATCTCCAACTTATGATTTAGCATTAATCTTATTGTTGCAAGGTGTGACCCTTGGTCTTCTTGTTCAGCGCTGCGTTGCGGTGGTTTGTGACAAGGGCTTAACCGTCTCCCATGCTTGTTAAGTCAAGTGGTTGTATCGGGCATTAAAAGGTCAATCTTTTGGTGCAACGACAACTAACAGTTGGTATCAAAGCCGAGGTCATGGGTTCAAACCCTGCACTTGTGTTGGGGGGGATTGTTGCAAGGTGTGACCCTTGGTCTTCTTGTTTAGCACTACGCTGCAGTGGTTTGTGACAAGGGCTTAACCACCTCCTATGCTTGTTAAGTCAAGTGGTTGTATCAGGCATTAAAAGGTCAATCTTTTGGTGCAACAACAACTAACACTTATTTTGTGTGGTAATCAAGAGGATTAACCATAGTCTAATGATTAGATATTGTGGAAATATCTAAATTAAGGATTGATTATGATTACCGACTAATGATAGTTAGTTATGAAACTACTTGTTCATTTGAATATTTGATTTTCATGAACCATGAATTAGATGACGATGCACTAATCATCGTTATCTCATGTAGAGTGTGAACAAGAAATGAATCATCCTTCAAAGATGGAAGGAGAGTATCATCCAGGAGGAAGCGATAGATATCAGGAAATGGGCCAAATAGCCATCTTAGTATCAAATTCTACGTCCTTATGAACCCTTTGTAAGTTGTCATTCAAGTCATGTTTTCTTTCTAGGTAATCGATCTCCTTTTTGAGTCGTCTTGTCGATGGTGCTATCTTGACAATGGTTATGACGACTAAATGGCATTCCTAGAACATTGTCGCAAGTCGAGAGTCAGTCTTCTTAAGAGATGAAGAATTCTCTTGATTCCTTATTTCCAAATTGGGATATTAATTCTTTATTTCTTGTTATTCAACTAAGGTTTATAGTGGGGCAGGGGCCTTGGCTCAATTGGCTAAGTAATTCCATTGCGGTAAAGATGGTCACGAGGTCTAGTCTCCCCCCATCCCCATGGTACTGGAGGGCATGTCATGCCAACGTCACCGGTCACGTGAAAAAAGTTTACCAAGCACTAATAAATTTTTTTAAAAAACTAAGGTTTATAGTCGATTGAGGGGGAGTGTTACTCAACCCTAAAAACCCTAAATTATTAGTGTGTCATCCTTTGCTTTCATTCTGATGATGATCTTTGATATTATATAAGTTATTTAACCTTTATTATTTAGTTAAGGGTGATTATATATATGTGAACCTCTTTAGAGATGCCATTAGTATCTTTGATTATGCATATAACTATATTATCTTATCCATGCTTATTCCACCTTGATATCCATCACCCATGAGGAGTCAGGAGAGAGAATTTAGGCTAAGTGGAGGCTTGTTAGAGCCCACCTCATGGACCAACCTATAGTGGACTGGGTGGATCAAAAGATCCCATGAGGTGGCATGCATGAAATGCATGTAAAGAACCATGTTCTTGATAGTTATCAAATGCTATCAAAAGGAAGACTTCATATTATGTCTATCACTTTCTTTTGGTGTGATTGGAAAAATAGAGCAGGGTTGGTGAAGAGAAAAACCTGAGAGATATCATTTAGCAGTGGAGTTACAAGGCTATCACAGCCGTAAGGGAAGGCGAGGAGGCTCGAGCCCAGTGTGTAAGAACGTCTTCCCACAAGCAAGATACATATTGTTGTGTCATAATCATAGGTATCATAACCTTAAGATCACATGGCTTATATATAAATGGTTTCCAATACAATTATAATCTTTTGTTAATGGAGAACGTCGACAGTGTCGACTTGAGGAAACTATTAACATGTGTATACAGCATGCTAAGTCATAAATATAGTATATGTATATCTTGATGAATATCTCTTGTTGTTGAAGGCTCTTGAAGCCTCATTGCATTCTTTGTATGATGTTCTTTGAAGCTATTATGTCTTAATGGCAGTCGGCCATCTCGAGGCTATAACACCTTTAATAAACTAGTTTATCCCTATTGACCCATGAATCTTTTAATAATGTTTTCTTTCAATTGTTTATCAATCGATAAGACTTGAAAACCTAGTGTTTATTAATAAGCCCAATAGGGTGATAATTGCCTATTAAGCGAAGGTCGATGATATCAGCCTATGAAATCAACACAACAAAACTGTTGCTTGCCATAATAACTATGGCCGTAACTTATGATAGATACAATCACTCTAAACTCAATGGTACAACTGAGTTGGTACCATGTGCACCTGATACTTTATCTTCTCAACCCAATGGTAAATGATGTTGAACCTTGACTGTTTATGCATATTGTGTATATTGTAGTCATAATGACTTCTCATGGAGATGACAAGGTTATTATATATAGATATAATATTGTTTCTTGGAAGCCACGATTGCATGTCATATTCCTTATGAGGAAGTAATTTCTTGATAGGTTCTTTATTTACAAGAACTAACCCTAGATTTCTATAAACTAGTGGTATAAAAGAAGATGAATGCCATCTTTACAAATGGAAATTAATTTTATATATGTAAGGTATTAGGAAGATCTCTTAAAATAGAACTTATAAAAGAGATCAATTCTTTGAGTCATTATAAGCATTCCATTGATGTTATGAACTGGGCTTCAACCTTGAAAATAGGTAAACAAAGTAAACACCAATCGGGTAGGGTTAAGTGATGAATACCATGAACGTACTTGTTTCTTTGTGAAATGTAGGATAGTCTGACATGGAGTCACAGATTCCCTATAACAGTACTTGACTATTAATAATAGTTATTATGATAACTATGATGGATCTTAGGTATTTAAAAGATATGTTGACTTCTTGTTGAAGAAGGAGAAATTGGATAAGAGGTAAGTTGTATTGCCATGTAGGCGGCATTAAGTGCCTACCGAGTTTATTGGAGGAACTATTTCTCATAGATAATTATATACTTATGAGAATGAATACTATGATTAGTATGAAACTCTTGTATTTCAACGTAAATGGAAGCCATCTCTTTTAGAATGGTCATACTTCACGAATGAGGTATAAGATATTAAAACTCATGAGAATACTTGAGATAGAGTATTTTTAGTAAGACCATCTTACTAGACTATTATGATATAAGTCTTAAATGTCATGAATTTGAATGTAAACCTTGTGATAGGTCAACATGAAATTGTGAACCTAGGAAGGTCATAAGTTGGAAAACTTGTTTTGGCTATTGACATAATTTTGAAAAGGTGGGAATAGGGTGAGGTGGAGTCACAGGTTCCCTGTTGTGAAAGCAACGTAACATAATTGAATGTACTCCTAGGATAGGAGTTGATTTTCCTAGAATTGGACTAAGAATGAATTGAACTCACTTTTAGTAGACCTAAAGAGGTCGAATTAAGCATACTATAGGATGAGACAACTTCTAAGTTGAGTAAGGGTGGTGGACATATGACGACGTTCATTGCAAAATGTATATGTATGTAAATCTTTAGCCAAAGTAATGCATCTATCTCTGCATGCAGTGTCGATCCACAATGCTCTAGATGGCATAATGTCTCTGGTAGTGTCATACATAGTTAGAGTGTATCTATAGTTGTGTGACCGTGAGGCATTATGAAGGACACAACACTAGATACTCAGATGCCTAACCTAACCTTTCCTTATATCTATCCCTTCCATGAAGGGTAGGGCCACTTCTAGGTAGGAAGTTGTGTGGGGGACCATTGATCTGTGGATGGTGGAAAAGCACCAGGATGATGCTCTCCTTCCCAAGCATGAGACAAGTCGAGGCTTATGAAGATAGATGTCAAAAGTTCCATATATAGTGTTATTCATTTTATGACTTGATGGTCAATTATTATGTATAATTTGATATTTGATGCCTTGAGCATAAATTGTACATGCATAGTGAAAGTTATTCACTAAGGATATGTCATTGAATATTGTAATTGTAAGCTTTGTTATATTCTATTTAGAATAACATGTTATTTGTTGAAAAGATATTAAATCATTATTGTTTATCTTTGATTTGGATAATCATGTTGATATCTATTTCTTGATTAAGATGAATATTTATGTTAATGATTGAGCATTATGGAATGTGATGCTGCATATGGTATCAGAGCTATCGGGTTCAATACATGGAACTATGAGCTCACTATGTGATGATTATTTGTATCCAACATTTATAGATGCTAATGTTTGGATGTTCTATGCCAGAATGGTAAGAATTAGAACAAAACCAAGAAAGAAGGTAACGAAAAATTGATGTTACCTGCGTTACCAAAAGGTTTTGAGGGAGCGAGCATCAAGAATGAAAAGACTTGAACAGACTGGCTTCTTGGTAGGAGCATGGTTAACTGATGAGAAGACCTTTGCTGATGCCATTAGCACATCAAGCAAGAGTTGAGAAAAGCAATTAGGATTGCTACCCCTAACTCTAATGATACATCAGCAGAACCCTCTGCACCTAAAGCACCAACTATGGCAAACAATCCTAAGGGTTATGAGGTAACCAGGGAGATTGTGGATGAGTACCTGTGTGTACAACCACCTCCTAAAACTAAATTGATAAATCTCAAAATTGAGAAATGAACATGGGAAGCTATCCCATCTTGAAAATGACTTGCAGTAGCAAGGTGTATACAAAATTCTATAATTTTGATGGATTATATGTAATCTAATGAAAAATATAATGCATTTGAAAAATTTTGACAAATCTTTCCTTTCTTGTTAAAGATTACATGAATTAGAATAGATTTATATTATGAATGGATTTAATGTTATGGAAAACTAATCCATGATTAAACTACAAACTTCAGGAAGAAGTAGATTGTAGAAAAGGTTCAGATAAGAACCAGAATGGGAGATACCCAGGATGGAGGGCATCCTTCAAGGCACTCTAAATCTAAGCTTGAGAAAATCCTAGCCTTATTGAAAGAGACAAGAATGAGGGTAGGAACTCTTGAACAGAAGGTCAGGGGTCGACAAGGACCCAGGCGGGATGCCTATGATGGGGGTGATGATGAGGAACGTCATAATGACACCACCCAAAGTGAGCATGGAGAGAATAACTCTAAGGCTAGGAAAGAAGAGGATAGAAGGAGCTATATGGATTTGGAAGTATCACGGGGCATAAAAAAAGTTATGCCCCCCAAGTTCAATAGTTTTGTAAGTGGAGATGCCATAGAGGCATGGCTTACGGAAATGGAAAAATATTTGAAAGAAGAAACTATAATGAGACCACCAAAGTGGTATGGGGAGCATACCAGTTGGTGGGTGAAGCATCCACATGGTGGATGAATAAGAAAATGGAGTTACGCTTGAGATCTACAAGTTTAACTTGGGACAGATTATGATATAGGTGTAGTTTAGTCAGTTGTCCATACTGTGGAGGTGATAGATACCAGGTGCTATGCATTGTATCTTAGGGTTATCTAGATTGCACCAGTACTATTAGGTGATAGATGTCAGGAGCTACCCCATACAAGGTTGGATCAACTTTCACCAGTGGCATGGAGATGATAGATGTCAAGATCCACCGACTCGATGGTTTAGCAGGATGTGGAAATCTTCTTAATAGCCACAAGTGATGTATGTTGTTATACCTATTTCTTAACCAGTGATGGCAACAAGTAGTATGGGATGCTTTTTAGTCATCACAGTTGGTTGTGAATGCATATATTATTACTCTAGTCCTTAGCCAGTGATGACAACAAGTAGTATGGGATGCTTGCTTGTCATCATAGTTGGCTACAAATCAGGAAAAATGATGGAACCCATGGTGTACCCTTAGGTATACCAACATCTCTTTTCTAAGTTAGGAAGAGGGAGTCCATAGATAAAGAGAGATCAGATATGGATAGGTACCCTTTTCTTAGATATTTGAATGATGTATTTCCAGATGAGCTACCGAGATTACCTCCTAAAAGAGCTTTTGATTTTCCTATAGATATGATTCTATGGTCAAAACCCATTTTTAAAGCCCCTACAGAATGACCACTATAGAACTCATGGAGCTAAAAGCTCAATTACAGGAATTGTTGATAAAGGGTTGATTAGATCCAGTGTGTCACCCTGGGGAGCATCATTCATTTTTTGTGAAAAACTTTTCAAACATTGCATACCCTGTAAGTTCCTTGCAAAGAAAAGGAAAGTGATTTGAGTGGTCAAAAAAATGCTAGGAGGCCTTTGACCTACTAAAGGAAAAATTGACTTCAGCACCAATTTTGAAAGTACCTAACCTAGAGGGTCAATTTGTAGCATTACTGATGCCTCAGAGGAAGGCTTAGGTGGTGTACTAGTCCAAGATGGACAAGTCATTGCATATGAATCGTGTAAACTAAAAAACTATGAACAAAGCTATGCCCCACATGATTTGGAACTAGTAGCAGTCATTCATGCACTGTAAATGTGGAGACACTACTTACTCAAGAAACCTTTTGAGCTAAAAATAGATCACCAAGGACTCAAATATCTATTCCCTCAACCACATCTTAATGCTCAGAAAAGAGGGTGAAGGAGGAACACCATCACCTGGTAGGATTATTATACCCCCATGAAATTCCTAAGTGGAAATGGCAGATTATAAGCATGGACTTTGTGCAGGGGATTCCTATGTCAAGGAACAGGCACAATTCTATCTTGGTTGTGGTGGATAAACTCACCAAAGACACTTATTTTATACCTGGGAACTTGATGGATGGGGCACCCGTCATAGCTCAAAAATTTGTTCAAGAGATTTTCAAAATGCATGGCATTCTTGAGAAGATTATCTCAGATAGGGATACACGAATGACATCAAGGTTTTGGAAAACCTTGTTCTCTTCACTTGGAACCTAGTTGAATATAAGCTCTGCTTATCATCCTGAAATAGATGGCCAAACTGAGAGGCTAAATCAAGTGCTGGAGGATTTATTGAGAATGTATTACATGGATTAGCAATACAAATGGGAGGATTATCTTCCTCTGGAGGAATTTGCCTATAATAATTCCTATCGCTTAGCTATTCATATGGCTCCATTTGAGCCATTATATGGATAGAAGTGCTGAACCCCTATAAGTTGGGATAAGCTAGAAGATAGGGTTAGCCTTGGTCCAAAAATGTTGTCAGAGATGGAAGAGCAATTCCATTAGATTAAGAGAAGGCTAGCGGAATATAATGATAGGCAAAAGAGTTATGCGGATGCTAAGCATATCAAAAGGCATTTCTCAGTGGGAGAGAAAGTCCTTTTAAGGGTAAAGCCTTAGAAGAGTTCCATTTAAAATTTGGGAGGACATCCAAACTGGTCTCTGAAGACATTTAATCATTAGGGATGATGATTCTTATGGGGGGAGATATGTTACATCCCCAACTTATCATTTAGCATTAATCTTATTTTGTGTGGTAATCAGGAGGATTAACCATAGTCTAATGATTATATGTTGTGGAAATATTTGAATTAAGCATTGATTATGATTATCGACTAATGATAGTTAGTTATGAAACTACTTATTCATTTGAATATTTGATTTTTATGAACTGTGAATTGGATGATGATACACTAATCATGGTTATCTGATGCATAATGTGAACATGAAATGAATCATCCTTTGAATACAAAAGGAGAGTATCATCTAGGAGGAAGAGATAGATATCAGGAAATGGGCCATCTGAGTATCGGATTCTGTCTTTATGAACCCTTTGTAAGTTGTCATGAATCATGTTTTCTTTCTAGGTAATCAATCTCCTTTTTAAGTCATCTTGTTGGTGGTGCTATCTTGACAATGGTTATGATGACTAAACGACGTTCCTAGAACATCGTCACAAGTCAAGAGTTAGTCTTGTTAAGAGATGAAGAATTCTCTTGATTCCTTATTTCCAAATTGGGATATTAATTCTTTATTTCTTGTTATTTGACTAAGGTTTATAGTCGATTGAGGGGGAGTGTTACTCGACCCCAAAAACCCTAAACTATTAGTGTGTCATCCTTTGCTTTCATTATGATGATGAATTTTGATATTATAGAAGTTATTTAACCTTTATTATTTAGTTAAGTGTGATTATATATATGTGAACCTCTTTAGAGGTCGATGACATTAGTATGTTTGATTATCCATATAACTATATTATCTTTTCCACGTTCATGCCACCCTAATATCCATCACCCACGAGGAGTGGGGAGATAGAATTTAGGCCGAGTGGTGGATTGTTAGAGCCCTCCTCGCGGACCGACCTATAGTGGACTGGGTGGATCAAAAGATCCTGTTGGTGCCTACATCATCAGTCAGGTTCTAGGTTATTGGCTTGCAGGCACCTTCCCAGGATTTCATGAAGTTTCTAAGTCTTGGACCCTATTAGTGTTTTGCAACATCGTTAGGATATTTTGAAAGTAGGGGTCATCATCATCATCATCATCATGTTCCTAGACATCCCCTGATGTTTCTTGCATGGGTCGTTTATCGTCATGTCTGGATATCTTGTGGGGGGCATCATGCATTTGCAAACCTGACCTTTCCCGCGGGGTGATATTTTAACATCGGGTGATCTTAGTCAAGATCATCCTGATGTTGGCGCTATGAAATTTCTAAGTATGACCCGATTTTTCATCAAGGTCATCATATTTGAACATCGGGTGATCTTTGTTAAGATCACCTAGATGTTATTTCGTCACCTTATGTTTGTTCAACATCAGGATGCTGCTGAGGTCATGTTTCTGTGGGGGTGATATCCGCTCGACCTTTGCCTTCATCTTTTTCTCTATAGGATGATATTTTCAATATCAGGTGATATTCCAATATCGGGTCATCTTCTGAATATCACCCTTGTTCTAAATGTGATGATGATGTCATCAGGATGTTCAATTATCAGGGTGATATCCTTCAGGTGATATGCTGCTGATGTCATCCAGATTCGACGGGGTCATATTACAAGTTTTCAATCTGACCTGACATTGTAATGTGATGATGATGTCATCAGGACATTTGCAAATAATATGATGATGCTGACATCAGGGAGATATCCGCCTGTTGGCTTCATACATTGTCCAGTGGGGGGTGATCTTTCCAAATATCAGTCATATTCAAACATCACCACGATGTTTCATTAGAGATACAATGCACCCTGACATTTTGTGTGAGGGGTGATATTTATAAATATCGGGTGATCTTACGAATATCACCCCGGCACCAATATGATGGTGACGTCATTCAGATATGAGGAGGTGTGAGATGGGTAGATATGCTGATGACATCAGTAGGATATGACGATGATGTCATCAAGATGTTCAATTATCAGGGTGATATCTTTTATCAGGTGGTGCAAATTATCCGGATGAGCTCGGCAGGATGTTTGCTGATGTCAATAGGATGTGACGGTGACGTCATCAGGATTTTCATCGGCCAGATATTTGGTATCGGCAAGGCAGGAGGATCTTTCTCCAATGCATCAGGTTGTGCCGATGAAGGCGATCGTCATGAAGGCAAGGTTGGTCATCAAGATGTTATTTTTTTTACATATGGTGATGAGGTCCGGATATGCTTTCCCGCAAGATGATATTTTCTACGGGGTGATATTTCATATCAGGGTGATGAATTATCGGGAGGTTATCATGCAGTATGATGCTGACGTCAGGGTGATATTTTTTACATATGGTGCTAAGGCCTGCTGACGTCAGGGTGATATTTTGAGCAACAGGACATCATGCTGAAGGATGATGATGATGAAGGCTTATACTAGCATCGTCGGGAGCAAAAACACAGACATCATGCATGCTCGTGGCCTAGTATATAAAGTATTGAGAAGGTTTCCGTGGGGTGCATGTGGGATAATCGACTTCCTACATATTTTCAAATATTGGGTGATATTTCTTGGCAGGAAAAGTTGTTGCGAATGCACAGTCTACTGCATTTCCTGAGGTTGCAAGTCTGGCACACCGATTAATGGTGGTTGTTGCAGGGTATGGGCGATAGCGTGAATGGTCAAATCACCAAATTGAAGATGTGGATTCCCAGGCAGCACACAGCTTGAGGCCACTTCTTGTCTCCTCCTCCCCCTGCTGCATTGAATGTTGAGGGCCATTTTCTCAAGATGCGTGGTATCTGGCAGATATTTTAATGCGCCATTGTACTGAATGCTGAGGACCTTCATGCTATATAAGTAGGTGATGCTACTCAATTCAAGGTTGTTGAAAACTAGACATATCTGGCTCTGTAATAATACAACTGGTTTTGGTTGTTCTGTGCAGATGATCTTGTGAGTTTATGTATCTCTTGTTGTATGTTTCATGCATGAATCTACTAATTTCATGATTGGTTTTATATGAGTAATGCTATATTTGCATGTGTTTTGTTATTCTGTCTCCAGTATTGCATGTATCCTTCTTCTAAATCTAGATATCTAAGGGATGTCTAGGATTCTAGAATATAGAATTCCTGTATTGAATGCTTGATCTTTCAACTTCTACTCAAAGGGTAGATTAAAGTGTTTTTAGATTAAGTGTTGGGAAAGATATACTACAATAGGGATGCCATAAGTAGAGATGACTTAACACTCTGTTCTGGGAGGTATTTGTAAGGCAGATACCACAACATCCCCTTGAAATTTAGTCTTAGTGTGTTCATGCTGATCATTCACAGGTGTATGTCTATTGACTTCAAGCCCTAGATAGGCACCAATCTAGCTCTATGTTGAGATTACATACCAGGTCCTAGTTTTGTATCCAAACACATAAAATCAAACTCATACTTCCAAATCGAACCATTAGGACTGTAGAAGTAGCTTAGGACCAAGATCCTCTGATTCACAACTGAACATAAGCCCAAAGCTAGCCCCTTTGCACTTATCTCACAGTTTTGGTCTTCACACAAGAGGATTTATCTGCTTTGTATCAACATCCCAAGCCAACCCACAAGCATATTCTCATGGGTGTTGAATAGGGAATACCCCCCTAGGTTTTGCAGAGCCTAAAGAAGAAGAGGAGATAAAAATAGAGCCTATCTCCTACACTGTTGGCCCCTGGCCTAGAGATCCTGTTGATCACTGATGGCTACCTTGTAGGGAAATCTAGGAATGAGCATCCAGTCAGAGAAAAAACCAACAGATTTGGCAACTCTACTGGGGATCATGCAGTAAAGAAATTATCTTTTCATCCCTGGTAAAATAATTCCTAGTTATAGGTGGCGACTCTGAACAATCTCCCAGCTGCTAAAGTAAAATTTGTATGCAGGGGAGAAGATCCCTACGTAATCCTTTATTTGAAGAGTTACCAGTAGAAAGAAGGATGATGTATAGAAGAAAAGGAACCGTCTCAGCCAGTCATGAGGGTTCTCCTAGGAATAATGATGATATTCAGGATAACCCTAGACTTTCAGGGCAGCATGTGCCTTATTTTTCAAATGCAGAAGCTGACATTCAAGGTGCATATGAAAGATAGCAGGGTGCTAGTCTAAAAATAAGGTCAGAAGTGTTCCAAGAATGCCCTTTCTTGGATCCCAGTGATAGATTTGAAGAAGTAGAATCCCCAAGGGATGATGAAGATGATGATCAGAATGGTATGAGACCATCTACCTCCATGCCCAGAGAAGAACAACTAGCTGATGACATTAAGAGTTTAAGAGCAAAAATAGAATATCTGTAGGCAATGAAAATTAGAGATGACATGAGACAGAAAGTACAAGCTCTGAGGACTACTCACCAGGATGCAGTTCCTACCCTTGAAAATGCAAATATGCAGAGAAATTAATGCAAAAATGAGGAATAGTATCAGCAGAATAATACTAGGCATGATGCAAACAATGCTAGGATACCATTAAATAATGTAAGAAATTAGAATGTAAACAGAAATATTAATGCTAATCAGTTTGATAGACAACCCATGCAGTTGGATAGATTTAGGCAGCTAGTTTTTGATGGTATTCCTAGTTATCCTAACCCCATTGACAAGCATATGAGGCTTCAAGTGCCAAAGTTTTCAGGAAATAATACTGTGTTTGGGGAGGATCATTTAAAAGATTTTCAAAATGTCATGGACAACTTTGAGGTTGAGCATGAGGATGTCTTTATGAAGTCATTCATGCAATCCCTTGTTGATGAAGCTAGAGAATGGTACAAGAATCTACCTGACCAGAGTATTTCATCATGGGATGATTTCAAAAGGATGTTTAAGGAGCAATATGGTGACAAAACTGACCCTAGCTTTTTTGTAAATGAGTTCACTAGTATCACTAAAGGGTCCAATGAGCAGGTTGCAGACTTTAATGCTAGATTTACTAAAGTGTTGAACAAACTGCCACATCACATGAGGCCCAATGAACCTATGTGCATAATATTATATATAAATGCTTTTGATGCCAAAACAGCATATGGGTTAAGAGATAAAGGTCCTGCTACTCTCAGGGATGCTTTCAAGATAGCAATAAATATTGAGAATAATAGGAAAGCATCAGGCAAGACAAACAGGAGGGATGATGTGAGAATTCTGCAGAATCCAAACAAACCTTAGAATATTCAAGGTAATACATCTGCCCCTGAAGACAAAATTGATAAACTAGCAAATGTTGTTAAGGACCTAGGCTATAGATTGGCTAGAAGTGAAAAAGGGATAGGTCCTGATAGGCAAGTTTACCAAAGGCAGGAAAAAAGGCCATCATTGCATGATATGCCATATAATACCAATTGGCATAATGGTAAACTTGTATTTCCACATAACAACACAAATCAGAGAGCTCAACATACCAAAGAAACTCCTGATCCTTTGAAGAAAAATGTAAATATTGCTGATGATACTCCATGGTGCATAATCTGCCAGATGCCACATTCATAGTCCCAATGCATGATTGCTCAGTCTTTGTATGATAATGTTGTGTCATGTAATGAATGCAATGAGCCACATTATATACAGGATGATGATGTTAATATGCTGTCCATAAGCAGGGAGCATCCTTCTCATGATGCAGATGAGAGTACAGATGATGAGATTCAGGCCTGTCAGCTGGTTTTCTATGATGAAGATAATGAAGATAGTTATGTGTACGCTCAGGGCTCACACAACTTCCTGAGTAACCTGCAGAGACCTTCTGATGAAGAGATTAGGGCTCTCACAGCTGCAGTAGTGGCCCAAGTCAAAAGCAACTATAACCTCAGAGGCAAAGCTCAGGTAAGTAACTCACACCAACCAGTGAGTATTTTCACAAGCCAACCACTGCATAGTCATAAAGGGGTTGAACCGCAAAATAAACAATGGGGCAACAACAAGCAAAATTTTAGGCAGAAAACAGGTCATGAATCTCAAGGACCAGAAAATAGAATTCCCCATGTTGAAGATCAAAACAAGAGTTCCCAAATCAGAAATGATTATCAGGGGACTATGAAGATAAAAGTTGGGTCATCTCAGGATAAAAACAAAGCCACAACACAAGCTACAACTGTGGTACAAGATTATGCTCCCTTTGATATAACTCAAGTCCTCTCTTAGGTAAAGGTTTCTGTCCCATTGATGGAACTGATGAAGGTTGAAGAAATCAAGAATAGAACAGTATCCCTAATTTCAGGAGTGCCTTGTCAAGCCAAACAGAATGATGGGACCCAAGGTAAGAAGCAGGCCTTGTGCAATGAAGAGGATGAAGTCCTTGAAGTATATCTAGGGGTGACCATGACTAAATGTCCTTCACAAGTGGAACCATTCTATGTCTCCCTTGTTATCAATGGGAAAACAATCAGGAATTGTATGCTTGACTCAGAAGCATCAACAAACATCATGCCTCTAGCCATCATGCAACAAGCAGGATTAAAAATAGACAAGGCATGTGGAAAATGTTATGCCATGGATGCTAGAGATGTACCAATTATTGGAATCATCAAGGATGTGAATTTTAGACTGGCAGCATTTCCTGAAAAGAACTATGAAATGAACATAACAGTGGTTGACATCAAGCCACAGTATGGTATGTTGTTGTCAAGAAGATGGGCAACACTGATTGGTGGAAGTATGCAATTGGGCCTGTCATATGCTATGATCCCTATGAATGGAAGAGATGTCAAGCTGATTAGAGAAGAAAGATCACCAGAGACAGTGGAGAATCAAGAATTAGAGGAGCATGTATGCTTTGTGAACACTGACTATGATAATTTCAGAGTTATCTCAAATGACCAAGGAGAAAAAGGGGGAGAAATTTGCATTCAAGACCTAGACCAGCAAGGTCTATGGACCATGTATTTTGATGGAGCTTGTGCAAAGGAAGGCTCTGGAGCTAGAGTTGTATTCCTATCTCCAACTGGTAAGCTCCTAAAATTCTCCTTCTTGCTAAAATTTGCTTGCACAAACAACATTGTAGAGTATGAAGCCTTACTCTTAGGTTTAATTTGGCTCTCAAACATGGAATTAAGATGCTGAGGGTATTTGGGGATTCTGAGTTAATTATGTCCCAAGTTAGAGATAGGTATGCCTCAAAGAACAAAAGATTAAAACAATACAAGCATGCTGTTTGGGATACAATTGAATTATTTGATGCATTTTCAATAGGTTGGATAGAGAGATCAAAAAATGTCATGGCTGATTTCTTAGCCAATGTAGCAATAAGGCCAGATGATATCACTCTATCAGATGTTACAAATGTTGAAGTTAAAATCAGACCTGCAGTACCAGAGAACATATGCAGTTGGCAAGTGTTTAATGATGACAAGGACTTGTTAAGATTTTTGCACTGCATAGATGAATTTGAGAACCAAGAAATTGATTTTCAAAATTTTGTAGAAATTGTAAATGGAAAAGAAGCTCTTATGGGGAAAGAAGTAATTCAGTTGAAGACTAACAAAATCCCTAGAGGGTTAGTAGCTTTGGAAAGAGCTTTTGACAATAGAGACCAATTGGTCACAAAGACATCTCCCACAAATAAAGATGACTTAGAGGAGATAAATTTGGGGACATCTTAGGCCCCCAAGAAGGTATACATTGGCAAACAGCTCAAACCACACATTAGGAGCATGCTAATTGCATTACTGAAAAAGTATAAGCATGTTTTTGCCTAGTCATATGAAGACCTCAAAGCTTATAAAGAAGACTTATTCCAGCATGAGATCACATTGAAGCCTCGAGCTAAGCCATTTAGACAAAAGCAAAGGCCTATTAATCCTACCTTAGCTCCAAAAATGCAAGAAGAACTCAAAAAGCTCAGGGAGGCTAGAATAATTGTGCCAATTAGACATTCAACCTGGGTGTCTAACCTTGTCCCAGTCAGAAAAAAGAATGGTGATATTAGGCTTTGTGTTGATTTTAGAAATCTGAATGTGTCTTCTTTGAAGGATAATTACCCATTGCCAAATATGGAAGCTATGTTGCAGAAAGTGACTGGTTGTGAACTCCTATCCATGATGGATAGATTCTCAGGTTACAATCAGGTGAAGGTAAAGGAATCAGAACAATACAAGACCACCTTCACCACTCCATGGGGAACTTATGTATATGTGAGAATGCCATTTGGACTGACAAATGTAGGTGCTACATTTCAAAGGGCAATGGATGTTGCTTTTGCAGGGTTGATTGACTCAATCTTGGCTATTTATCAGGATGATCTGACTGCCTATTCAAAGAAGGAAAAGCAACATTGTATGCACTTAGAGTAGATTTTTATTAGAGCACTGGAGTATGGCATTTCTCTAAATCCAAAGAAGTGTGCTTTTGGGGTAGTGGAAGGAAAGCTCCTGGGGCACATTGTTTCCAAGGATGGAGTTAGGATTGATCCTAAAAGAGTAGCTACAATTGACAGGATCCAGATGCCAAAAACAGTAAAAGGAATCTAGTCCTTCTTTGGACAAATAAATTTTGTTAGAAGATTTGTTCTCAAACTTGCAGAAACCACAAGGAACATTTCTAAAATGCTGAAGAAGGGTGAGACTATCAGTTGGGAAGGTGAAGCAAGTAGATCTTTCCAGGACATCAAGGAAGCAATCAAAATGGCTCCTGTGCTGAAATCTCCTAATTTTTCTAAGCCATTTCAATTATTTTCATTTTCTTCTTTCCATACTGTTGCTGCATGTTTACTACAGAAAAATGAAGATGGATTTGAGCAGCCCATAGCTTTTTTCAGTATGTCCTTGTAGGCTTCTGAGTTAAAGTATGACATCATGGAGAAATAGGCATATGCACTAGTCAGAGCAGTCAAGAGTTTCAGGCCATATCTGGTAGGATCTCAAATAGTTACATATGTGCCTCATGCAACAGTCAAGGACATTTTCACTCAGCAAGAGGTGACTGGAAGAAGGTGCAGATGGATAAATAAACTGCAAGAGTTCAACATAGAGATACAAATTACCAAGTTGGTAAAGGGACAAGGGTTAGCCAAGATGATGGCATAGTCAAACTTGGAAGCATGCCAAGTCAATGCAGTCTAGAATGAGAATGTAAATGTATCAAAATCTGCATGGTATAAGGACATCATATACTATTTGCAAAATCTGAATTGTCCTTCCCATTTCGATGACATTCAAAAGAGGACTTTGAAACTACATGCAATCAGGTATGTTATTGTTCAAGGTGAGTTGTACTGGAAGAACCCTGATGGTGTGCTGCTAAGATGTGTGGATGAAGATGAAGCTAACATTATTTTGAATGACATGCATAAAGAGGTGTGTGGTGGACATTATACTGCCCAAACAATAGCTCATAAGATCCTTAGGGTAGGATATTGGTGGCCCACTCTCTTTTCAGATGCATAAAGGCTGGTAAGGAAATGTGATCCTTGCCAAAGGTTCTCAAGAAAGTTAAGATATGAAGGTGCACTGCCCCTTAGAACTATAACTATGGATGCTCCATTTCAGCAATGGGGAATTGACTTCATAGGGGAAATTGCAGAGAAATCAAGTGGGGGACATAGTTAGATTTTGGTAGCAACTGACTACTTTACCAAATGGATTGAGGTTATTCCAACTAAGAGATCTACAAGTAAGGTGGTGATGGATTTCATACTGGAGAATATCATCATCAGGTTTGGAGTACCAGTCAAGTTGGTCACAGATAATGCTATGTGCTTTAGATCTGGATATTTTGTTGATTTTTGCAACAAATATGGGATACATTTATCACATGCATCATCATACCACCCACAAGGAAATGGTCAGGCAGAGTCAAGCAACAAGAGCCTCATGAAAATCATCAAGAGGATAGTGGATAAGAACAAGAGAGCTTGGGATTCAAAATTAAAGTTGGCATTGTGGGCTGACAGGGTGATAGTAAAAAAGGCTATTGGAAGATCACCTTTTAAGTTGGTATATGGTGCATTAGCCAGGCTATATATAAACAATCTCCTGCCAGTTTACAAATTCATCCAAGAGATTGATGAGTAGATTGAAGACTCCATGACAAAAAGAATAAACCAGCTGGTTGCACTGGATGAAAGCAGAAGGGAGGCCCACCAAATCAATCTCAAGAAACAACAAAATGTGAAGTATCTATTTAATAGGAGAGCTATAGAAAGGAAGTTCCAGATAAATGACTGGGTGCTCATTTAGAATGCAAGAAGTCAGGATAAGGGCAAACATGGTAAGTTTGAACCCTTATGGATGGGCCCATATCAGGTTTGCAATACTCATGGGAAGGATTCTTATATCCTCCAGGCCCTAGATGGTGAGATGTTGGAATTGCCTGTGCATGGTCAATTCCTCAAGTTTTATTTTGCATAAGTGATCTGCCTCTGCGCACATTTGTAAAAATATGTGTATATTGTAAATATCTTGTACAGTTGGTGCTTTTTTGTGTTTTGTCTGGTCTGCCCGGAGGTCTGGTTCTCGCTGCAACCATGTGCCTGGACATCCCCAATCGGAGCCACTGTTGGTGCCTGCATCATCAGTCAGGTTCTAGGTTATTGGCTTGCAAGCACCTTCCTAGGATTTCATGAAGTTTCTAAGTCTTGAACCCTATCAGTGTTTTGCAGCATCATCAGGATATTTTGAAAGTAGGGGTCATCATCATCATCATGTTCCCAGACATCCCCCTGATGTTTCTTGCATGGGTCATTTATCGTCATGTCCGGATATCCTGTGGGGGTCATCATGAATTTGCCAACCCGACCTTTGCCGCGGGGTGATATTTTAACATCGGGTGATCTTAGTCAAGATCATCCTGATGTTGGCGCTATGAAATTTCTAAGTATGACCCGATTTTTCATCAGGGTCATCATATTTGAATATCAGGTGATCTTTGTTAAGATCACCCCGATGTTATTTCGTCACCTTATGTTTGTTCAACATCAGGATGCTACTGAGGTCATGTTTCTGCGGGGGTGATATCCGCTCGACCTTTGCCTTCATATTTTTCTCTACAGAATGATATTTTCAATATCAGGTGATATTCCAATATCGAGTCATCTTTTGAATATCACCCTTGTTCTAAATGTGACGATGACATCATCAGGATGTTCAATTATCAGGGTGATATCCTTTAGGTGATATGCTGTTGACATCATGTAGATTCGACGGGGTCATACTACAAGTTTTCAATCTGACCCGACATTGTAATGTGATGATGATGTCATCAGGACATTTGCAGATAATATGATGATACTGACGTCAGGGAGATATCCGCCTGTTGGCTTCATGCATTGTCCAGTGGGGGGTGATCTTTCCAAATATCAGTCATATTCAAACATCACCCCAATGTTTCATTAGAGCTACAATGCACCCTGATATTTTGTGGGGGGGGTGATAATTCTAAATATTGGGTGATCTTACGAATATCACCCTGGCGCCAATATGATGGTGACGTCATTCGGATATGAGGAGGTGCACGATGGGCAGCTATGCTGATGACGTCAGCAGGATATGATGATGATGTCATCAAGATGTTTAATTATCAGGGTGATATCTTTTATCAGGTGGTGTGAATTATCCGAATGAGCTCGGTAGGATGTTTGCTGACGTCAGCAGGATATGACGGTGACGTCATCAGGATTTTCATCGGCCAGACATTTGGTATCAGCAAGGCAGGAGGATCTTTCTCTGACGCATCAGGTTGTACCGATGAAGGCGATCGTATGAAGGCGAGGTTGGTCATCAGGATGTTATTTTTTTTACATATGGTGATGAGGTCCGGATATGCTTTCCCGCAGGGTGATATTTTCTACGGGGTGATATTTCATATCAAGGTGATATGAATTATCGAGAGGTTATCATGCAGTATGATGCTGATGTCAGGGTGATATTTTTTACATATGGTGCTAAGGCCTGCTAACGTCAAGGTGATATTTTGAGCAACAGGATATCATGCTGAAGGATGATGATGATGAAGACTTATACTAGCATCGTCGAGAACAAAAGCATTGACATCATGCATGCTCGTGGCCCAGTATATAAAGTATTAAGAAGGTTGCCATGGGGTGCATGTGGGATAATCAGCTTCCTACATATTTTCAAATATCAGGTGATATTTCTTGGCGGGAAAAGCTGCGAATGTACAGTCTACTGCATTTCCTGAGGCTGCAGGTCTGGCACACCGATTAATGGCGGTTGTTGCAGGGTATGGGCAATAGTGTGAATGGTCAAACTGCCAAATTGAAGATGTGGATTCCTAGGCAGCGCACAGCTTGAGGCCACTTCCTATCTCCTCCTCCCCCTGTTGCATTGAATGTTGAGCACCATTTTCTCAAGATGCGTGGTATCTGGTAGATATTTTAATGCACCATTGTACTGAATGTTGAGGACCTTCCTGCTATATAACCAGGTGATGCTACTCAATTCAAGGTTGTTGAAAATTGGACATATCTAGCTCTGTAATAAGATAGAACTAGTTCTGGTTGCTCTATGCAGATGATCTTGTGAGTTTATGTATCTCTTGTTGTATGTTTCATGCATGAATCTACTGATTTCATGATTGGTTTTATATGAGTAATGTTGTATTTGCATGTGTTTTGTTATTCTGTCTCTAGTATTGCATGTATCCTTCTTCTAAATCTAGATATCTAAGGGATGTCTGGGATTCTAGAATATAGAATTCCTGTATTGAATGCTTGATCTTTCAACTTCTACTCAAAGGGTAGATTAAAGTGTTTTTAGATTAAGTGTTAGGAAAGATATACTACAATAGGGATGCCATAAGTAGAGATGACTTAACACTCTGTTCCTGGAGGTATTTGTAAGGCAGATACCACAACATCCCCTTGAAATTCAGTCTTAGTGTGTTCATGCTGATCATTCACAGGTGTATGTCTATTGACTCCAAGCCCTGGATAGGCACCAATCTAGCTCTGTGTTGAGATTACATACCAGGTCCTAGTTTTGTATCCAAACACATAAAATCAAACTCATACTTCCAAATCAAACCATTAGGACTGTAGAAGTAGCTTAGGACCAAGATCCTTTGATTCACAATTGAACATAAGCCCAAAGCTAGCCCCTTTGCACTTATCTCACAGTTTTGGTCTTCACACAAGAGGATTTATCTGCTTTGTATCAACATACCAAGCCAACCCACAAGCATATTCTCATGGGTGTTGAATAGGGAATAGCCCCCTAGGTTTTGCAGAGCCTGAAGAAGAAGAGGAGATAAAAATAGAGTCTTTCTCCTACATTGTTGGCCCTTGGCCCAGAGATCCTGTTGATCACTGATGGCTACCTTGTAGGGAAATCTGGGAATGAGCATCCAGTCAGGGAAAAAACCAACAGATCCCATGAGGTGGCATGCATGGAATGCCTTCAAAGAACCATGTTCTTGATAGTTATCAAATGATATCGAAAGGAAGACTTCATATTATGTCTATCACTTTCTTTTGGTGTGACTTGAAAAAGAGAGCACGGTTGGTGAAGAGAAAAACCTAAGAGATATCATTTAGCATTGGAGTTACAAGGTTGTCACAGCTATAAGGGAAGGATGAGGAGGCTCAAGCCTAGTGTGTAAGAATGTCTTTCCACAAGCAAGATACTTATTGTTGTGTCATAATCATAGGTATTGACGAGCTGTCGCTGTACCTCATCATTTAATCTATTTTCAGATGTTAAAGAACCAGGGCTGTGTCCATGGCTGTCTGCAACTAGGGATTCTAAGTGGCCAGTTTATAGCTAATCATAAAGCTTAAAAGAATGACTAATCTACCTGCTTGTTGAATAAATGTAATGAATGCTGTAAAATAGAATAAAATAGGAAATGTACTCAAAGCAAAGAATGATAACATGCATCTATCTACTAAAACAGGAAATACTTTTATAAAAGAAACTTGAAACAGTAAAATAGAGATACTAGCCTCCTGCCTAATTGGTGAGAGTGGGCCCTTGCTCCGCACCTTTGAGGCTGAAGGCTATTGCAGGAAATTAGCACTAAAGATGATCTAACCAAATTCAATCCAATTCATTCATTTTTATGTTCATGAGAAATGTATGGCTATAACAGAACTGAAATCTCTAAAAATTAGAATAATCTTATCATCCTCCCTTTTTTTATTACTGTTTCTGAGAGTATATATAAAAAAAGTGATGATATATCACTGAACTTATCTATCAGTCTTTCTAGGAGATGACACCATCTCTTATTTGTACTTATCTATAAAACTTATGAAAGATCATCATGCAAGAAAGGTAGACTTGAGTGGAACAGAAGTCCACTCAGAGTTCTAAGTTTAGATCTTAATACACTTGGGCATCAAAGCCCTAAAAATTAGTTTAATTCATAACTCATGCAAAATCTTTGGAAAGATAAAACTTCAGCAGTTTAACTGATAGTCGACCCTTCACCACTCAGGTGATGATTTGAGTGAAGTGCAGGGGTATTAGGATTGCTGCTGAAGTGTCTAATTGGAGGCTCTGACTGGAACATGCTCTGTTCTCGGGAGGCTCCGGAGATCGCTGTTCCTGTCTGCAGCTCCGGAGATATTCCAGACATTCACAGAGCTCCGAAGATATTCCAGACAATCACAGAGCTCCGGAGATATTCCAGACACTCGCAGAGCTCCGGAGAGTCATTCCCCAAATCTTCAATCTCTAGGTGTCACTGTTCTTTGTCATGGTCTCCGGAGATCATTGAAGACAATCTCCGGAGATGCACAAAACTGCTGTTTCTGATATTTACACCTGCGGATTCAAAAAGGAAGAGAAATTCTGCATTTTTCCATTAATCCCATGCACATTAGTCACCAAATCAGAAATTCTAATCTCAAGTAATCTATCTTAATTAATCACAAAATAGAACAATCTTGCTTAACTAATTTGAGTGCAGACACAAGGAAGATGAATTGAATAGGGAAAAAGAGAGGCAAAAAGGGTGTATTTTATGAGTGTAATTTGACACTCATCATCCCCCCCATACCTAAGGTTTGGTAGGTCCTCCTGCCTTTCACATTCTAGATTTGTTTAGACGAAGCAATCTGTCAGTCAGACTATACTCCTGGAGATAGGTTGCCAAGTAGTTCTATTAGTGTTACCATTCCCTCTGTACTTGTGAACTTGCTTCATCCAATCTTGCAGTTTTTCATCTTCCAGTTATTCTGTCCACATGGGGAGTGGTTCAATTATCAGAGGAGGTCTGAACTACCCACGTAGCCATTCCTGTTTATGCTTATCCATCAGTTTGGATATCATCTTTGCCTTCCTCATGAATAGTCTCATGTTTGCAGGGGTGACCACCTCTCTAAGTTTTTGCTCTGGTGTTAAAATACTCCATCTTTTCTTTGCTACAGTAAGGACAGGATTTGCTGAGTTAATCATAAAAAGTCCAAAGTCAATGGAGCATTCTTGCAAATTCTTCAAATATAATGGCAATATGCTGGTTGCACTGGTAGGATGATAGATGATGGATCTGAATTGGGTCTGGAAAGCAAAAGGATTGGGACATTCTTTTCTGAGGAGGAGCTCTATTTTTGAATCCTTTTGAAGATGAGCTTCCATCCTTTCATCCCAAATCTGGTGGTTCCTCATGAGGGACATGAATGCCCTAAGTTGGCATTCTCCCACAAAGTGATTGATCATGAAGGCTATATCATTAATGCAGAACCCATGTAAGTACAGCTCACATAGGAAGTTTTTGTCTTCATCATTGCTTCTAGTGTAAGCAGTCATGAAACCTTCTGCTGTTTCTGTATCCTCATTCATGTCAGATAAGACTAAGGAAAGTTTCCTTTGCAATATCCTCTCTTGTAGGAACATTGCATAGCTGGCACTTGGAGGTCTGCAAGATAGAATTTCTGAGGAGAGGGAGGCCATTTGAATGATTTTGCTCTCCAAAGTTGCTATCCTTTCTGCTCTGGCAGTAACTGCCCTTTGCAATTGCAACATTGGTTGGGAGGCTTCATATTCTCTGCACCTTTCCTCCCAATGAAACATGGCTTTAGGAATGTCTATGGGGATTGGACCCACATAGGCATCTGTTTGCACTTCCTGTTCACTGGTTGCCCTTGGGCCAGACAGTTCTTGGATATACTCTTCTTGGTCATCTAGTCTATTATTGGCCCAAGTTAATTGTTTGTCCTGGCTCTGTACCTTTTCAATTAGTGCTGCTATTACTGTGAGGCCATTTTCTCTGGCCATGGTGAGCTCAGAAATCTTTTGTGCTGCTTCTTTGTCTTTTTCTTCCACCACTTTTGCTGCCTCACCTTTCTGTGTTTCCAACTCTGCCTCCTTCTCCTGGATGATTCTATCCTTGTTTTGGAGGTCTATTTGGATTTCTGCAATAGTTTGCTTCAGTTCCATCTCCATTTCCACCCTGACCTTCTTGAGGTCAGTAATAATTAAATTCTTTCCCCAGAGTAGCCTTTTCAAATTCTCAATTTCTTCCATTAATTGTTGCTCTATTGAGACCTCTATGTCTTCTTAGTCAGAGGGATGTGATAGAGTTTCTGCCTCTATTTCTGTGGTTGGTGGCTGATAATGGTGGAGGAGAGACTGATTTGGTTCCCTCTCACAGTGGTCTGGTCGTCTCTCAAATTCCTAAGGAATTTGTCCACAACGTCCTCCTGAAACCCCTTGAACTTGTCTAGGAAATCAAGCCATCCAGCAGTCCTTAAAATATTTGCTGCAGCTGCATCCTTTAGAAGACCCGCAGTACTTTCTGGCTCAGACTTTTTCTTGACCCCCATACTTGAATTGATGGCAGTTTTTGTGTTTTATTCTTTTCTTCTGCGATCTGCAGTCTATCTATCCCTCTGATATCTATGGGCTTCGGAGTGTTGTTCAAATTACTTTGTAGGCTCCGGAGTGCTGTTCAAATTACTTTGTAGGCTCCGGAGAGTTGTTTATTCTATGCTTCAGTCTATTCCGGAGGTTTGAATGAGGGATGCAATTGTTTCCAAGCTGGGTTTATGCAGATGGGTTAAGGAACCAAAGCAGCCATAATTGTAACGGATTGACAGGGCGCTCCGGAGGTAAGGTGGCATTAATGCACAAATGGTGACATGCATGGAGGTGAGAAAGGAAATGACAGCAGAGGGACGTGTCATCACGGTAGCACTCAAATTAGAAAGACAGGATAGTTACTAATTAATGACTAATTAAAAATAGATTTACCTAGATCAGTTTTAATGATGAGGCAATCGTACGCAGGAGAAATGTTGCGCCGCCTTGAAAACTGCACGCGTCGTGGCATTTAAGCGGCGGCTGATATGGCATCCACTTCCTACTTGCATGCGACCTGCAATCATTGCACTGAGTGGCACTAAAATCCACGCCCATGGGTGATGTCAGCGCCGGCTTGTGGACACTCCTGCAATTATTAGTTTTCTAATTTGTAATTATGTTATGCGATCAAGTAGAAGATGAGTCATGATGACCTCATCATAGGAGTTGTCTATTTTACCACCTAGCGAGGTAGGTCCCGCCCTTATTATGGAAACTGTCGGTGTTATTAACAGAGCATCGGAGGTGCTCCTAATTGGGAAGTGCCGAAGGTGCTCCTAATTGGAAAGTGCCAGAGATGCTCCTTATTGGAAAGCGTCGGAGATGCATTGGCCAATTTCTAGCAACTGATCATGTCCGGAGCTTGATTATTATAACTATCCTGGAGAAGGGAACTACCATTTTACTGGTTTTCAACTCCCTTGGTCGAGAAGACAGCCATTTGCTGGTTTTCCATCTTTCTCTAAATTTTTTTTTTTTTGGAAGGCCACCATTGCTGGTTTTCAACTTTTTTTTTTCAACACCGTGATAGAGGAGGTATCCCCTTTATCAAAACACAGATCATCAAGAAACTCTTCTTTAGTAGACGGTCTTTTGTAGAGCTTTATCCAGTGACCATTTACTAAAAATGTGTCTGTACCTCCATCAATTGGTTGCAATGATACAGTTCCATTTTCAAACACTTCCTTTATTTGATAAGGACCCAGCCAATGAGTCTGTAATTTCCCTTTGAATTCTTTGAATTTAGAATCATAAAGAAGAACCCAATCTCCTTGTTGAAATGTCCTCCTCTTGATATGTTGGTCATGCCATTGTTTCCTTTGGTACTGAACCAGTTCTGTTTGCTGAATGGCCTCTGTCCGAATCTCATCCAACTCATTGAGCTGAAGAATCTTGTTCTGCTGAATTGCAGACAGCGGCAGCCCAACATCCAATATAGTTTTAAGTGTCTGGAGTTCAAATTCAATAGATAGTATAGGCTTTTTCCCATAAACCAATTCATATGGTGAAAACTTTGTTGTGGACTTCCAAGTGGTGTTGTAAGCCCAAACTGCTTCAGATAGTCTATTAGCCCAATCCTTTCTATTCATTGCCACTGTCCTGGTTAGGATATTCTCAAGTTCTCTATTAGTTACCTCTACCTGCCCATTTGCTTGAGGATGGTAAGGTGAAGTTTTTCTGTGCTTGACTTGGTACAAATCCGTGAATGCCTTGATTACCTGTGAAGTAAATTGAGATCCTCTGTCTGAAACTATTGATTTTGGGGCTCCAAATCTCAAGAAAATCCTATTGTAAAGGAAATCAGCAACTTTTTCTTCCCTTGCAAACTACAATGCTTGAACCTCAGCCCACTTAGTAACATAGTCTGTGCATACCAGGATATACTCCTTCCCTGATGATGGTGGTGAAATTGGTCCCACAAAGTCTAGACCCCATTGCTCAAATGGTTCCACCATGACTTGAGGATGTAGCAACATTTCCTGGGTAAAGGTGGGCTGCCCCATCCTTTGGCACTAGTCACAGTGCTGCACATACCTCTTTGTGTCTTTATGAAGAGAAGGCCAATAGTAACCAGCTCCAAGGATCTTGTGGACTGTCCTGTGGAAAGAGTAGTGGCCACCAGATGGTTCATCATGGCATGCTCTCAACACATCAAAAGTCTCCTCAGCCTTCAAACACCTGCATAGAATGAAATTAGGACCACATTTAAATAGTAAACCATTCAACCATTTGTAGGATAAACTTTCTTTAAGCAAACATTTTCTTTGTTTTGAAGTAAAATGGGATGGATACAAGCCTGTAGCTAACAAATTAGCTATGTTAGCAAACCAACGTGCAGTAGTGGATATGGCAAAAAGATGTTCATCTGGAAATTTGTCCTCCACTGGTTGATCTTCTCCTCCTGTATGTAATCTTGACAGAAAATCAGCAACCAAATTAAACTTTCCTGGATTATCAACTATGGTAATATCAAATTCTTGCAATAGCAATAACCACCTGATGATCCTTGCACCTACTACTGGTTTATTCATTAGGTACTTGATGGCTGCATGATCAGTGTGCACAAATATTTTATATCCGGTAATATAATGTCTGAATTTGTTTATAGCATAGATAACTGCCAAGAATTCTTTCTCAGTTGTTGTATAGTTTCTTTCTGCAGAGGTAAGGTTTTTGCTGATGTAATAAATGGCGTGCATACTCTCTCCTTCCTCTTTTTGTCCTAAAACGGCCCTAATGGATTCATTTGAAGCATCAATTTGTATATGGAATGGTAAAGTCCAATTAGGTCCCCTTAAAACTAGTGTCACATTAAGTTTCTCCTTCAAAGTTTCAAATGCTGATTGACAGTCTGCTGTCCAAAGAAATTCTATTTCTTTGTTAAGCAGGGTAAACAGGGGAGCAGCTATTCTGCTAAAATTTTCTATGAACCTCCTATAGTAGCCTGCATGACCTAGAAAACAAAAATTGTGTGATTACTTCTATCTTGTTCTGATCCACTCTAATCCCTTTTTCTGAAATATGGTGTCCCAAAACAATTCCTTCTTCCACCATCATAAAATATTTCTCATGGCTAAGGGACAGTCAATTTTTATCACAACATTTTAGCACTTTTCCAAGGTTTGTGAGAGCTTCCTCGAAGTTATTCCCATACACAGTAAAGTCATCCATGTAGACTTCCATGTATTCATTAGCCAATTCAGCAAAAATAGCTAGAACCAGTCTCTGAAATGTAGCTGGGGCGTTGCACAGCCCAAAAGGAAGAACTTTGTAAGCGAAGGTTCCCCAAGAGCATGTGAAGGTGGTTTTTTCTTGGTCTTCAGGTGCTACTTGAATTTGATTATACCCACTGAATCCATCTAAAAAAGAAAAATACTTTCTCCCAGCAAGGTTGTCTAGAACTTGGTCAATAAATGGTACGAGAAAGTAGTCCTTTTTGTGGCCTTATTGAGTTCTCTATAATCAATACACACCCTCCATTTCCCATTCTCTTTAGGCACAATGACAAGGGGTGAGACCCATTCACTGTCTGAGATTGGATATATGAACCCTGCCTGGAGTAATTTTTCTATTTCAGTTTTGACAATGTCCTTTAGGGCAGGATTCAATCTTCTTTGTGGTTGTCTAACAGGTTTAGTATCCTCAGTGTAGATGTGATGGGTACAGATTTCAGGAGGTATGCCTTTCATATCTTGGTATTCCCAGGCAAAAGATGCTGAGTGGGAAACCAAAAGCTGAATGAGTTTTTCTTCCTGATCTGCTGTCAACCGATTATTTATATTAAGTGTTTTCCTTGGCAGAATTATGACCTGTTTTGTAATTTGATCCATAGATGTGGTGGGTCCATACATTGGTGTCATGGCATTGAGAGGACAAGAATGTGGGAGTAACATGTGGAAGGTGGCTAAGTCCCTGTAAAAGGTTTCCCCACAAGGAATAATGTTGGCAAGGGTACAATGAGAAGAAACAAGAAGTTCTCTTTGAGGATCTTGGGTGAGTTCCATCACATCTTTGTTGATTAGGATGTGAGTGAAGTCTTCCATTGTATCATAGTATACCTCTTCTTCTAATTCTCCCAAATGTTCCTTAATGGTTACCATAGCCAATGAGGCACTGTTGTTCATGTTATCTGGTTCATCCACCCATACTCTTCCTATGTAATGCACCGATGGTTTAGCTGGAGGATACAGAGATATTTTCTTTAAATCTATCCCATTAGAAATGACCATATCTCCAGTTCGACAATCAATAGATGCTGCTGCAGTAGCTAGCCATTGCCTTCCTAAGATCAGAGGATAAGCATTTCTCTGGTTTCTAGGTTCCAGTATTAAGAAATCCACTGGGAATTCCCATGAATCTATCACAACAGGTACATCAGTGATCACTCCCTTTGGAATAGCTACTGACTGATCAACAAGTTGAAGAATTGTAGTCGTGGATTGGATACCTGACAGAGCTAACTTGTCCATTGTATGAACTGTCATCACATTAATTGCTGCTCCTAAGTCAACTAGAACATTTAAAATTTCTACCCCTGAGATGAAAACAGTTATGACAGGGTTCCCAGGGTTGCCATATTTTGGGAGGAGAATTTCTCCCATCAATAGATCCATTACTTTTCCTTCCACCTGTATTGTGGAGGGAAAACTTTTCTTTCTGCCTTGAGTTTTGATGCAATACTGTTTGATGAATTGATTTAGTTCCGGTACATCTCTGATGGCCTGGAGGAGAGGAATTTCAATGTTTAGCTGCTTGAGTTCTTGTAAAAGTTCTGATTCCTAATTGGGTTGGATTTATTTTTGTAAAACCTTTTTCTGGGGAGCATTTTGTTTAAGTCGTTCTGGGTAGGGTGCTAGTTTTTCCATCTCCGGAGCATCTCCGGAGCTCTTATCAGAATTGCATTCTAGACTGTTCTCTGGAGCTAGCTTTTTAGGAGGAACTCCGAAGTTGTCTATGGTTGATTTTTCTAGCACTTTTTCGTTAGTAATCTCCTCTGGGGGTTGATTAGATGGATTTTCAGGTTCCTCATCATTGGTTATTTCAACTATAGTTGGAGGAGAAGGTCTTGGGAATGCTTTTCCAGAACGCAGCTGGAGATTATTTGAATATATGGCATTAACTCCAGCCAGATTTTCCTGATCTGTCATATAGACAGCTGCTCCCTGTTTATTCCGTGGGTTTGGTATAGGCTGAGCTGGTAAAGGTGGTTGACTAACTGGTTCATTTTGCGTTTGACCCTGTGTGTTGGAGGGTCCAGTTAGTAAAGCATGCTGTTGAGGTTGAAAACGTCTAGGTTGTCCTTGGTATTGTTGATGGTATCCCTGTTGAGGACCCCATTGAGGTTGCATGCCTTGTGACCCAAACTGTGGTGGCCATTGTTGATTTCCCCAAGGCTGGTTTTGCCAATTTTGGTTTTGCCAATCCTGCTGTCCCCAAGGAGGATTATTTTGAGGGCCATACCAAGCTGGATTCCACTGATTATTTCCCCAATTAGTAGGACCCCTGTAAGAAGACTGGCTTGGGTACTGATTATAGGGGAAATTTCCACCTTATTTTTGTCCCACATAGTTCAACTCCTCCTCTATCACAGCATTCTTTTTACTCAATCTTTTCAAGGCTGGAAGTTGACTACACTGACTGGTAGGATGTTCCCTGTCACAGATTTGACAGATCTCTGATTTGTCCAAGGGGCATTCTCTCAACAGGTGTTTGTTTCTACACCTAGGACAATAAATGGAAAGCAGTTCAGTTGCTCTACTTTGATCAGTTGTCCTAGTTTTTGCTTGAATCCCATCCAAAGTGGTATTTAGTTGGACCAGAATATCTATTTTTAGATTTGCAATTTCCTCCATCAACTGTCCTATCTCATTCTTCCCCTTAAAAGTTTTGGATGACCTTACTCCATCTTGAGTTTTGGAATAATTCCTGCAGAGTTCCTCTATGTCAGGTATTTCCATTTTGTTAATGTTCCCTTTTCCCATTAGGTCTAGTGCCTGTTTTGATTCTTTATCCAATCCTTTTATAAACAGGGTTCTGGCCAAGGAGTGGTTTACCGGATTGCCATACCTTCTCAAGGCAAAATTAAACCTATCCACATAGTCTTCTAAGGATTCTTCCTCCCCCTGCCTAATTTTAAACAGTTCTTCATTTTTATTACTGGATCTGCAATAATCTTGGTACTTTTCCAAAAACTCTGTTTCCATTTGATCCCAAGAACGGATAGAACCCTGGGGTAAACCCATAAACCATCTCATCGCAGAATCTTTCAGGGTTGAAGGGAACAGTTTAAGTTTTTGGTTATCTGATCCATAATCATAGGTTTGGCAGACTACTTTGAATTCAAACAAGAACTGATCTGGATCCTCAGAGGAAAGTCCTCTAAAATTTGGCAGATGTGCTGGTGAGATATTCTTCATGGGAGCATTGTCTCCAGTAGCCAAAACAATAGGATAAGAGAAGGTTCTTGGGGCCTGATTTTCTTCTTCCTCATGATTATCGTTTTCCATGTTTAATAATAGCTCTTCTTCCTGAGGTTCTGAGGAAGTAGGTTCTACCAAAGGATCTACCTCAACTTTTTGTTGCAATTCCTGGATATAATTGGCAAGTGGAATATCTGTAGGATCTAAGGGATTGTTGTTTTGAAATGTAGGTTCCAAATTAGGATCTAGGTTTCCTTCTTCAACAAGATTTTGTACCACCTCACTGCTTTCCCCTATGGTGTGTTGTTGGGGTGTCTGTTTAATATATCTTCCTTTAAGATCTCTAGCTTGAACCATATAGATCTATTCTAAAAACTATTTTTAACTTAGTGTCCCTAATTAACACAAACTAGTCCCCGGCAACGGCGCCAAAAATGATGAGCTGTCACTGTACCTCATCATTTAATCTATTTTTAGATGTCAAAGAACTAGGGCTGTGTCCATGGCTGTCTGCAACTAGGGATTCTAAGTGACCAGTTTATAGCTAATCCTAAAGCTTAAAAGAATGACTAATCTACCTGCTTGTTGAATAAATGTAATGAATGTTGTAAAACAGAATAAAACAGGAAATGTACTCAAAGCAAAGAATGATAACATGCATCTATCTACTAAAACAGGAAATACTTTTATAAAAGAAACTTGAAACAGTAAAACAGAGATACTAGCCTCCTGCCTAATTGGTGATAGTGGGCCCTTGCTCCGCACCTTTGAGGCTGAAGGCTATTGCAGGAAATCAGCACTAAAGATGATCTAACCAAATTCAATCCAATTCATTCATTTTTATGTTCATGAGAAATGTATGGCTACAACAAAACTGAAATCTCTAAAAATTAGAATAATCTTATCATCCTCCCTTTTTTTTATTACTGTTTCTGAGAGTATATATAAAAAAAGTGATGATATATCACTGAACTTATCTATCAGTCTTTCTAGGAGATGACACCATCTCTTATTTGTACTTATCTATCAAACTTATGAAAGATCATCATGCAAGAAAGGTAGACTTGAGTGGAACAGAAGTCCACTCAGAGGTCTAAGTTTAGATCTTAATACACTTGGGCATCAAAGCCCTAAAAATTAGTTTAATTCATAACTCATGCAAAATCTTTGGAAAGATAAAACTTCAGTAGTTTAACTGATAGTTGACCCTTCACCACTCAGGTGATGATTTGAGTGAAGTGCAGGGGTATTAGGATTGCTGCTAAAGTGTCTGATTGGTGGCTCTGACTGGAACATGCTCTGTTCTCGGAGGCTCCGGAGATCGCTATTCCTGTCTGCAGCTCCGGAGATATTCTAGACACTCGTAGAGCTCCGAAGATATTCCAGACACTCGCAGAGCTCCGGAGATATTCCAGACACTCGCAGAGCTCCAGAGAGTCATTCCCTAAATCTTCAATCTCCAGGTGTCATTGTTCTTTGTCATGGTCTCCAGAGATCATTGAAGACGATCTCCGGAGATGCACAAAACTGCTGTTTCTGATATTTACACCTGCGGATTCAAAAAGGAAGAGAAATTTTGTATTTTTCCATTAATCCCACGCACATTAGTCACCAAATCAGAAATTCTAATCTCAAGTAATCTATCTTAATTAATCACAAAATAGAACAATCTTGCTTAACTAATTTGAGTGCAGACACAAGGAAGATGAACTGAATAGGGAAAAAGAGAGGCAAAAAGGGTGTATTTTATGAGTGCAATTTGACACTCATCAGGTATGATAGCCTTAAGAGCTCATGGATTATATATAAATGGTTTCCAATACAGATATAACCTTTTGTTAATGGAGAACGTCGACAGTGTCAACTTGAGGAAACTATTAATGTATGTATATGGCATGCTAAGTCATAAATATAGTATATGTATATCTTGATGAATATCTCTTGTTGTTGAAGGCTCCTGAAGCCTCATTGCATTCTTTTTATGATGTTCTTTGAAGCTACTATGTCTTAATGGCACTCGGCCAGCTTGAGGCCGTAACACCTTTGATGGTTACACATGCAAGAGTGCTTTTGATAAACTAGTTTATCCCTATTGAGTCATGAATCTTTTAATAATGTTTTCTTTCAATTGTTTATCAGTCGATAAGACTTGAAAGCCTAGTGTTTATTAATGAGCTCGATAGGGTGATAATTGCCTGTTAAGGGAAGGCTGATGGTATCGGCCTTGTTGAATATAAGGAATACTAAGAGGGGGGTGAATTAGTATTCAAAAAAACCACTTCTTTATTTATTCATTAATCTAATTTCCAAACTCAATAATATGAAAGTAGAAAAAGCATAAGAATAGCAACCATAAAGACATAACACATGGACACCAGGATTTTTACGTAGAAAATCCAAAAAGGGAAAAACTACTATGAGTGTTAGCTCACAATATATTATGATAGCTCAATACCGGATTAGAAAAAGGCTCACTGCCAAGAGAAAAGAAGAAAGAAGAAGAATTGGCTCACTGCTAGAAGATGAACTACTATTAATGCATATACCACATGCGGGATCATAGTTCCATTGAAGGATCAATACACAAATTAAAACATCTTCATTTATTCTGCCCTACTTCTTAACTTAACTACATATACTCTATTTTCTGTCCTTGTTCAACTTATCTGCTCTGTACTCTGCTCATATTCCTTCACACACAAATTCACACACCACATCCCTCAATCCCTCACAGAATCATACAATCATCAAATTCCATCGAGTATATATATTTGCTACAAGATTTATCTCATAATCAGGTTGGCAAGAAAAACATAAACCGTGTACACAAATACTACATCTTGTCGGCTTGAACTTGTGTACAATCTACAATGTGGACCAAGCCAAACATATAATGATCTTCCTATAGGTCAGCACAAATCATACAACCACTTAGACTTATTCCTTAAACAATATATCTTCTCCGCATATGAATTTTTCATGCCTGTCGGCCTATCTCTTAAGAGCACACTTAACCAATTCAACTGTCACTTCACAACTTTCATTGTGGATCATATATAACTCAAAGAATCACATCCAACGCTCATCTTTAACCTCTTAACATGTCTTCAGAACTGCAAGACAAAGTATGCAATTGCGGAGGAATGTGGACCCTTTTTCTCAGGCAATATGCATTGTTCCTGTCTTAACTATGTTCACCCAGACTTAGCTAAATCATGGTATGTCTTCCAAAGATCTTCAAAACTTGTAACCTTGGATATTTCACCTTCAAACAATTGTGAACAATATACCTGAACCACATACCTTGACCATCAACTGCGGAGGAATACCACTTGAGTCTCTGCTACTAATCTCTATGTAGTCAGTACTTGGCCATTATGCCTTAGTCTTTTGTGTTCGGACTAGATCCTTATGTGCAGGCTATTTCCAGGTTGAGTTCCCAATCATCCTTAGCTCTATCATGCTCTATTTTTCTTGTTGCCATCAATGACAACATTTCCCAATCAGCAGTGTCTCTTGACTATGTTGCTAACAGGCCTATGAAATCGACACCACAAAATTGTTGCTTACCATAATAACTATGGCCATAACTTATGATAGATACAATCACTTTAAACTCAATGGTACAACTGAGTTGGTGCCGTGTGTAATTGATACTTTATCTTGTCAACCCAATGGTAAATGATGTTGAACCTCGACTGTTTATGCATATTGTTTATATTGTATTCATAATGACTTCTCATGGAGATGAGAATGTTATTATATGCATATATAATATTGTTTCTTGGCAGCTATGATTGCATGTCATATTCCTTATGAGGAAGTAATTTCTTGATAGGTTCTTTATTTACAAAAACTAACACTAGTTTTGTATAAACTAGTGGTATAAAAGAAGGTGAATGCCATCTTTGCAAATGACAATTAATTTTATATATGTAAGGTATTAGGAAGATCTCTTAAAATAGAACTTATAAAAGAGATCGATTCTTTGAGTCATTATAAGCATTCCATTGATGTTATGAACTGAGCTTCAACCTTGAAAATAGGTAAACAAAGTAAACACCAACCGGGTAGGGTTAAGTGTTGAATACCATGAACATACTTGTTTCTTTGTGAAATGCGGGATAGTATGACATGGAGTCACAGATTACCTATAACAGTACTTGACTGTTAATAATAGTTATTATGATAACTATGATGCATCTTAGGTATTTAAAAGATATATTGACTCCTTGTTGAAGAAGGATAATTTGGATAAGAGGTAAGTTGTATTGCCTTGTAGGTGACATTAAGTGCCTACCAGGTTTGTTGGAGGAACTATTTCTCCTAGATTATTATATACTTACGAGAATTAATACTATGATTAGTATGAAACTCTTGTATTTCAACGTAAATGGAAGCCATCTCTTTTCGAATGGCCATACTTCATGAATGAGGTATAAGATATTAAAACTCTTGAGAATACTTGAGATAGAGTCTTTTTCGTAAGACCGTCTTACTAGACTCTTATGATATAAGTCTTAAATGTCATGAATTTGAATGTAAACCTTGTGATAGGTCAACATGAAATTGTGAACCTAGGAAGGTCATAAGTTGGAAAACTTGTTTTGGCTATTGATATTTTGAAAAGGTGGAAATAGGGTGACGTGGAGTCACCGGTTCTCTGTTGTGAAAGTAACGTAACATAATTGAATGTACTCCTAGGATAGGAGTTGATTTTCCTAGAATTAGACTAAGAATGAATTGAACTCACTTTTACTAGACCTAGAGGGGTCGAATTAAGCATACTATAGGATGAGACAATTTCTAAGTCGAGTCAGGGTGGTGAACATATGACTATGTTCATTGCGAAATGTATATGTATGTAAATCTTTGGCCAAAGTAATGCATCCATCTCTGCATGCATTGTCAGTTGACAGTGCTCTAGATGGCATAATGTCTCTAGTAGTGTCATGCATAGTTAGAGTGGATCTATAGTTGTGTGACCATGAGGCATTATGAAGGACACAACACCAGATACTCATATGGCTAACCTAACAGTTCCTTATATCTATCCCTTCCGTGAAGGGTACGGCCACTTCCAGGTAGGAAGTTGTGTGGGGGACCACCGATTTGTGGTTGGTGGAAAAGCACCAGGACGATTCTTTCCTTCCCAAGCATGAGACAAGCCAAGGCTTATGAAGATAGATGTCAAAAGTTCCAGATACCAAACTTACTTTTCTTCAAATTTTAGGGCAAACTGATATGCTTCTTCCAATGTTTTCATCCTTACCAAACTTAGTTCTTCTTGAATGTTCAATCTTAGTCCATTGATGTATCTAGCCACTTTCTCCTTTCTTGCTTCACTATGTCTTGTCCTTATGATTATCTTATGAAATTCTTCAATGTACTCCTTCATAGATTTCTCCTTTTGTCTCAGGTTCTGTAATCTTTTCAACAGTTCCAACTCATAGTCAGCAGGTATAAATTGATTCTTCAATTTTGTCACCATTCTATCCCACCTTATGATCTTCTCTTTTCCTCTTCTATTTCTATCCAACTGAACTTCTTTCCACCATATAGCAACATGTCCTTTCAACTTTGTATTTGCAAATTTCACCTTCTCCGGATCTTCAATTTCTTCATACTCAAAGTATTCTTCTAGGTCATTTATCCAATCAATCAGCTCCTCAGGATTCAAATTGCCAGTATAGTTCAGTACATCAACTCTAGGTCTTTTCCTAATATTTGAAATAGCTTGCAACATCATGACTTGATCTGATTCTTCTTCTTCTTCTTCTTCTCCTAGGGTTTCACCATTTTGATCAGCAGATTAAAATTCATCATCATCATCACTTTCAACATTAGGTCTAGGTGTAAGTCCTCTTTTTTGATCTTCTTCAATAGCATCCAAGCGAACTCGCGTTGCTTTCATCATCTCCATCATCTCATCCATTCTTCCAGCCATAGTACCAACACCAGGTATTCTCCTTAATGGCATCTCTTCCTATGATCAAGTGTAACTGCCTCAAATTTGGCGATCGGCCTATAAGGTGACAACTGCCTCACAATCGGTGATTGGTTGACAACACATGTAGTCTACCTCGAATTTGGCGATCTATTCACAAAAAGATCTTATGGAATGTCTTCTCAAACTTCACTCAATTCACTCACTTTGCTCCTAAAGGATTCAAACTTCACTCACTTCACTCCCAAAGGATTTGAACTTCGCTCTGATACCACTTGGTGTAATCACGATTAGGAGGGTCCACAAAGTGAATTGTCCAGGCCATGCAGCAAGAGTAAACACAATGGAAACAACTCAATTATAGAAAGCAAATGCATATTCATTCATTTAGTATATCATAGATTCAAAATACAAACATGCCAAGAACATGTGGGCTTACAATTAGGGCTCACAAGCCTGATTCCTCAGTTACAATATATGCATAAGATATAGCTTTGAAGCACCTTTGCAAAGAATTCAAACTATCAAATTATCTCTTTATGTTTCACTACTTTCCAAGGCATCTATTACATGATTATATATTATCTCTAGAACATAAGATTCCTCTGCTTCAGCCAATGATGATTACAAACTCTAATGAAAGAGATGTAACATGTGTACACGGATAGGTCAGACCTAAACAGATGGGAATCCTCCGCAAGTGAATGAAATAGCGTGTAGATCTCAAGGAAGGTCGGCCATGAACCAAAGTTCCTTGAATGGTATGTCATTTAGCTCCACAAGTCATGAAATGCTCCACAAGTCTTCTCCTTTAGTTGATTGTGTATGACTATCATGATGTTTTACTCTGAGAAAGCAATCGATCTTTTGATAGCGAGATCTTTCTGGTACCTAATCCAAATGATCTAAATTTTGGATATGATGTGCATGAAGGTGTCTAGATGCTAAGTCTAGCTTTGCAAGGTCTGAAATGAAACTATGGTAGAATGCAAACCAAAATACAAAAATTTCTACTAACTGAACTAACTGGAAAATGAAAGAAAACAAACTGAAATGCAAATGTTTTTTGGGTTGATGCAACATTGCTCTTGCATCAGGATACGAATGAATCTGCAGCCCTGAAATCAAAAAGTATAGATACTGAAACATTGCCAATTTTACCTTGAGTCTCAATGACTGTAGCCTGATGATCATCCTAGCAGTTATCAACCACTGCAAAAACCCTGTGGGACTTACCGACATCACCAACTATAGGCTCAAAATAAGCTGGCTACTAGCATCCTGTTGATGAGAAATTACAAGGGAAATCCTGACCAATATGTCCCATGCCACCACAAGTGTAACAAGGACCTCTAGGGGGTGCCTGAGTTTGCTACTGAAAAGCTGGTCTAGTGGAACTAGCCTGACTACCCCTGAAGTTTTACTATGAACGGTTTGGTCCCACATTTTGTGTCTGGGTTCTCTAGTCTCTATGTTGAGGCTGTGATTGCCAAGTCCTAGAAGGTGCCCCCTGATTATTCCTAGGTTTTTGTCCCTATTGTTGCTGCTACTATTAGTGTTACTGATGAGTGGGTCTAGGTGGCAATGCATTGTTCCTGAATCCACATCCTTAAGGCACAGGTGCTCTAGAAAAGTTTTGGTTCTGTTGGGGTTGGTCTTTGTTTCTAAAATGTTCATGGTTCCCCTAGTTTCTAGGAAGAATTTCCTCTACAATTAAGGCATTTTCTATGGCTTTCTGAATGGTCTTAGGCTCTGCCAAGCATATTGGTCCAGCTATCCCATGGTTAAGTCCTCTAACAAACCGATTGACCATTAATTTTTCCTCCTAAATATAGTCTATATATAGAAGCAATTCTAGAAATTTGTTCTCATACTGAGCTACTGTGAGTCCCCTTTACTGAAGGTGATGGAACTCATCTATCTTTTTTTGCCTAAAGTGCTCTGAAATATATCTTTTCCTGAACTTTTCCAGAAAGGTTTCCCAAGCCAAAGTGTCAACTATTATACGACTCTTCCTCTCCTCCTGACACCACCAAGTGGTTGCAGCTCCTCTAAGTGAATAGCCAACCTTGCCTTGAGATTGCTTTCATAGAATTTGAGTTTGAAGAAACTCTCAAGGTTCAGTAGCTAGGACACTGCCTCTACGTCCCTGGAAGTACCAGAAACATGTGGGGGCTGAAGGCGAAGGAATTCCCTGATCTTTCTATCTATGTCAAAAGGTGCCCCAGGTGCCCCAAAGTTCTCTAGTTGATTGTTATGTAGAGGAACATGGTGTCTTGATTCACCTACCCCTTCCTCATGATGTTCTTCTCTATTATGGGTAGGACTCCTACTGCTCTCACGGTGAGCTGAAGCATGCTCCTCAGAATGAGGATGAGACTGACCCCCAGGAGATGGTGGAGGTGGAGGTGGTAGCCTAGTCTATACTACATCCACCATATGTTGTAACACTTGTAAAATCTAAGGGCCCTGATCCCGGGTATATCCTGATGAATAGATTCTGACTGAGCATCTGAATGAGTACACCTACATCTAGGAGGCATCCTAATAAACCAAACAATTAGAAAAGTTTTAGTTTCACAAGGTTTAAATCCCCAGAGTTCCCAAAGTGTGGAAACCTGGGCTCTTACACCAAGTGTCATGCTTGTATCAGGCCCACCTGTATGTCATCCATACAAGTGGGCAAAAAGGTGGAATAATTTTTTTTAAAGAATTGGAAGGATAAATAAACATTTGTGTAGTTTGTAGTGAAGGTTTTACCTAAAGTTTACTCTTGACATCCAATTCCTGAAGGGTTAGGTTGATGATTATCCTTTGTTTGCAATTGCTTTATTAATCCAAATATAATGTTTAGAGTAATAAGATAGTTTAATAGTTTAATTTATCTCACTATACTTAGTTGTCTAAAATTAATGTCATTGTTACAACTCATAAGGAAAATTCCACCATTTAATTAATTGACTATAATAATAAAATACATAACAAATAAGAATTATCAATTCATCCCTTATTTAAATTTATGAAAAAATTAATATAAACCAAAATACAAATTAAATAAATCTCATTATTGATTCATATTTTAACTTCAATAAATCCACTAACTCCAAAAATTAAACTAATTAATTATAATATTCTTTTATAATTTAAATAGAATAATATTAATAAAATTTTCCAAATCTTTTTTATTTGAAATCATAAAATCAATCCTTTCCTTATAAACTAAATAAAGCAAATATTTTTCCTTTATATTTATAAAATAAAACAAATTAGATTTCTTTCCTAAATAATTTAATTAAACAAATCTATATTGCATGGTTATTCATTTTCTATGAATTCCTCCTACGGAGTCTAACTAAAAATATAATTGCTTTTCAAAACAACTCAAACATTAAACTTGTCTTTTTTTGTTTTCTTTCCTAAGACTAAATTTCTTTTTTGGTTTGAAATAATAAAATAAGTCTAAGATCTTTCCAATATAAAACTAATTAAAGCAATAAAACTATTAAAATTTATTTTTAATAAACTAATCCATTTACATCCTCACATGATAAATAACCAACTTATGTATTTTCTGTATAATTATTATGCAAGAAGAGGATTATCGACAGCAGAGGGTGATAGAGAAAATTGACAAAGTATATATATATATATATATATATATATATATATATATATATATGCAATAGGGTGAGATGAGACAGCGAGCAAAGCAATATACATCGTAGGATAAACAAACTCTAGCAGACATTTTTAAATGTTTTATAGTCTTGAGTGTATAAAGAATGTGATCCCACAGAGATTCAGAAGCATTAGGGTGAAATTTGTTTAGGCAACTATATTCTAGTTTTTTAGTATTTTTTTCTAGTTTTGTCTACATCCTAGTAATTGGCATTTTCGGAGGCCTTCGGAGTGGAATTTGGGGTCAAGACTTTCTCCAGTTGCTTTTGAGTGGTAGTCACAAGCAGGGCTCAATGCAACTCAATCTAGCTCTTTAGGAGATCTTTCCAATGAGTCTGAAATGTCTAGATTTTAACTAGCTGGCTAGAAGTTATGACCCTACCTAGTGGGGTCCAAAATTTACTAGTTTTTTTTTAAAATTTTGAAATTTTGAATTTTAGTAGTTTTTGTCACCTTCCAACTATCCATTTCAAATTATATGGATAAGGTGACCTTTCACATTCTTGCTCATTGTATATATTCAACTTTTGATGCAATAAGAAATCCTCTTTGGTTGTCTACAACTTCTTACAAGTTCTACACATTGAGCATTTTGTTTATTTTTACAATACCATAGGCCTAGCGCTAGGTATTGTTATATGAATTCTCCATTAAAATTCAGCTCAGTGGTATCAGAGTGGTTCGCTCCTGTATATCACATCGTACACGATCTGGTTATACAAGGTTGGGATTGCAGATCAGAGACCCTTCAGATTACCTACCCTTGAGACGCACACGATCGAAGATGGGAGAACAAGGAGATGGATCCAACCCTTTCAAAGAGCTGGTACAAGAAGATTTGGCAAAGCAACGTGAGCATATGATGACTGAAGTCTCTCAAATTCTCCAACGAAATCATCAACCAAAAGGTGCAATTGGAGTGCCATTTCATGGTCACACCCCATTCAAGGTACAAGTAAATTTTGACATTGCAAATTTTGAAGGAAAAATTAATGCAGATGTTGTTGATGATTGGCTATCAAAATTAGAGAAATATTTTTTTGTAAACCACTTCACAGATGTTGAAAAAATAACTTTTGCACTCCTCAAAGCTAAGGAACATGTGAAACAATCTTGGGAAAATAGACTACTAGCTAGGGATGTTGGCCTTGATAGCCAAGGATTTGAAATGTTGGAGGATGAAAATCCCACATGGGGAGAATTTGTGGAATACATCAAGGAGGAATACTACCCTGAAAATTCATGAGGAGAAGTACATACAATGGTAATTACTTTGACAAAAGAAGGACCAATCTGTTCAAGATTATACAAATACATTTCATGCACTTTCTGTAAAATTGGGAATCCGTGACACAGAAAAGCATCGGGTATTGAAGTATTGCAGTGGGCTTCATCTGTATATCTAGATAGAAATGGATTTCTTACATATTGAGACATTGGGTACCGCATTCAAATATGCAGTAAAAATAGAGGAGAAATTCAAACAAAAGGGGAAGAAAGATTATCCCTCAAACAACAAATTCAAGGGTGAAGGTGGTAACAAATTTGGTGGGAAATAGACAACCAAGGACTTTTCCTCACAAACCTCATCAACAAAAAATAAGGGTAAGAAGAAGATGTGGTGTGAATTCCATTAGAGCCCTAGTCATAACACTAAAGTTTGTCGTGCCACAAAGACTTTGTTGGCAGAAATCTGTTAAGGAGAGATGGAACAGGAGTCACTGCCAACAAATCCTTGTGAACAAAATGAGGGTGAACAAATCATTGAGGCTGAACCACATGCCATAGTTGCCACTGCCAAAGTCATGCCCTGTGAAGATGATGAACACTTGTTCCACTCATAGATGTGGGTAAACGGAAAGGCTCTTCATTACATTGTGGATAGTGGAAGACAAAAGAATTTGATCTCTGCTGAAACTCTGAAAAGATTGAATCTACAGACAACACAACATCCACAACCATATCATATGGGATGGATAAGTTAGGGACAAGACATTCTGGTGAATAAATAGTGTCACTTACCTTATTCTATCAAGCCATTCAAAGATGAAGTAATATGTGATGTGGCACCTTTGGATGTATGTGATGTATTGTTGGGGCACCCATACATGTACAAGCGCCATGGAGTCTATGAGTCAAGGCCATGCAGCGTTACCATCAAGCTGGGAGAAAAGAGGTATCAAATACCTGAGGTAAGTCCTGTAAAACTAGTATCTTTGATTACTGCAAAACAATGTAAGCGTTTGATTGCTCACATTGGAAAATTTGTCCTACTAATGGTTTGACATGAGGAGGCAAGGTCCATTGTTGCCAGCAGTCATACCAAAGTGTCCACTACCACAGTTGAATAGAAATAGATGGAGAAAATATTGTCAACATATCAGGTTGTATTCAATTCACCAACAGGGGTACCACTACACTACCAAGTCAAGCATCAGATTGATCTAATTCCAGGGACACCATTACCAAATGGGCCACTGTACAAAAGGTTAGTTTTGGAGAATGAAGAAATCAAGTGGCAGATTAAAGAGTTGATCAAGAAAGGACACATTCACCCAAGTGCTTCACCATGTGGAAGTCCAATTGTTTTGGCCAAAAAGAATGATGGAACGTGGAGACTTTGTATTGATTATCAGATTCTCAACAAGATCACTGTGAAGAACCGATATCCACTCCCTCGCATTAATGATTGGTGCAGGAGAACCCATGGCACCAATGGGATAAAATGCCTATTCCAAGTTTTTCTTTTAATGTCAATAAGGTCTTTAAGACCATTTGAAAATGTAATAAGGTCTCATGACCATTTGAAATTGTACTGAAGTCATTTTGTAAGGCCTTGATGCCAAGTAGTTGGTGTAGGCAATCAAGTCCAAATTGGTCGATCCTCCATGAGTGTCAAAATGGAGAGATATGTTCTCTTCATTCTCGAAAGGCCAATTATGACATAACATGTGATCCTAAAAGGGTTTGAGACAATAGTTTTGTCTAAACTATAATCTGCCCCTAATACATATTGTAAACACAATACTAATTGACAGTTTTGGGCAGTTTGAGGGTGGTTTCTTGTTGCCAACTGACCCCAAACTAATGGAGGAAGGTATAATCCTGTTAAGACACCCTCATGGATCAAGGGCAGTGGTGTGGAGGAAGTTTTCAAGCAATATAAATCCAATTCTCTGTTGTTTTCTGTAGTTTTCCTGCATTTTTGTTAAAACAGTCTGTACCATCTTCAAGTATGGAATTGTCATGACCTCCTAATATTTGGAATGAGTAGTATGATGGATTAAATTTCATATAAATCCACTTTGAGGCTTTGACATTGATTAGGAAGCAAGTTACATCCATTCTTCTTGGATTGGTCGCTAGAAACCTCCATTTCATAAGTTCCAACACTGCTCCAGGCTGTACTCTACAAAGGTATAGAATTGTTTTCATTTCCTCATGATCTAATTGGCTAGAGCATGGAATTGTCTATCATTTGAACTTGGTTTGGTGCATTGACATCTTTGTAGAAGGGAGATATAAGGGTTTTTCTAAAAACTATCTTATTAAACCCTAACCTAAGGTTTTGCCAAAATAATGGGATTTTGGCCATCCCACTGTCTCTCAGTGCCACAAGACCAGTGGGATGGATGTGTTCTTTCATATTTCAGTTGCTTGGAATGTTTGTAGAGAAGAGGGAGTTGGCAGATACAGAATTTTGGTGAGGAGGGCTTAATATCCTCATGTATTAGGCCATTTTAAGGAACCACATAGGCATTTGAAGGTACAGTTGACTGTAGGTGTCCAAAACCCACAAAATCCTTGATCTTGGCATGAGTTCTAAGTGTTACAATCATTGGTTGGGTTCTGTGAATGATATTTGTAGGGGTCTCTTTGTAAATTTGGGCTAATTGGGGCCCTTTGCAATAGGACAGCGTTATTGGAAGTGGCATATGTTGCAAAACAACATAGAGTGAGTCTTTGGTATATTGTAGGGCATCCAAAAGGGTATTTTAGGATTATCTAAGATTTAAGTTTGAAGGCCACCAAAAGGAGTTATTGTTGACTGTTCTCATTTTGAGGGCTACAAGGATTCCATTAGGTTTGTGAAGGAAGTCCTAAACCCAAACTTGCTAAACCATAACCAATGGTCTGGATGGGTCCCATGGTATGTCAAACAAGCCTTTATATGCTAGTTTCAAAGAAACTAATTGTTGTTCCCACTTTTGCATGTTGATCCATGAATTGGGCTCTTGAATGTCAAGAAGAAAGCCTTGTCAAACGGTGGAATCCTCAACCTATCCTAACTCCTCTACATCATAGTGGTATCAGAGCCATAAAAGGTTCTATTTTTGGTTGTGTGAAAGACCTGGTATATGTTAGTAGAGGAGAGTGAAGGAGAGGCTAGCAACATGCCTCTAAAAGGGATGACCACTGAGGTGGTTAAGAAGTTCAAGGAGATGGAAGAGAAGATTAAGAGTGGAGTCAAGGAAGCACTCCAAGCTGAGTTGAAGGCACTGAGGATAGGGAAGAGGATAGATGAAGGTTCTGATGAAGAAGAAGAAAAAGAGGAGGAAGAAGAAGATCAAGAAGAGGCAGAGGTACATGCAGATCATAAACATTTCTTTGAAGCCATCAAGGCAATTGGCAAAGATTCTTTAGAGGCTCTGATGGAGATTCCAATGTTTGGTGGTAAAATGAATGCTGATGAAGTTATGGAGTGGATTGAGGCCCTAAATAACTACTTTGAATACAAAGAAGTTCCTGAGAACAAGAAGGTGAAGTTTGCAAAAACTAAACTCAAAGGTGCTGCCCTCACATGTTGGAATTACACCCAAGGTGTGAGGGTAAAGAGTGGGAAGAGCATGATCTCTTCATGGAGCAAAATATTGGAGAGGATCAAGTCCTAATTCCTTCCATCAGATTATGAGGTGCAGATCTAGAAGAAGATGCAAAATTTCAAACAACGAGATTTAGATGTGGCCACCTACATTGAGGAGTTTCACAAGTTCTCTCTTCGTTGTGGATATATGGAGGATGAAAAAGGTAAAGTGGCAAGGTATCTAAATGGTTTGAAGTTTAGTATACAAGATGAAATCAGTATACTAACCCCTAAAACAGTGGATAAATGCTTTCAAATGGCATTGAGGGCTGAAAAGAAGTTGAAGAGGAAAGGTGAGCAGAAAAATAGAGGAAGAAGTGGCAGAAATTTTAGAGGTAGGGGCAGTTTTGGAGGCAAAAATAAGTCCCGAAGAAGTCAAGGGGTATCTAGTTCCCAAGAACAAAGTGGAGAATCAGGTTCTAGAGGAGGCTTTAGAGGAAGGAGACCCAATGGAAGGGGTAGATATGGTGGACTAGGAAGAGGTCCTAATGTCTTCACAAGAAGGTGCTACAATTGCAACCAAGTGGGACATCCAGCCTTCAAATGTCCTAAGAAACAAGCCTCAAGCTCTCATAGAGGAGAGAGAAGGAACCAGTTGATCCAAGAGGAAGATTGACAAAGTGTTAACTCTCCAATTGGAAGTGCATCCCCAGTCCATGAAGGAGAAAGTTTGATGATGAGGAGAACCATGTTAAAGGTGCCTCAAACACAAGAACCCCCTCAGAAGAAGACATTATTCAGGACAACATGCAAAGTCTATGGTAAGACTTGCAAGGTAATTGTTGATTCAGGTTCAACTGAAAATTTGGTTTCCATTGAAATGGTAGACAAGTTGAAATTGAAAAGACTTCCTCATGTTAGTCCTTATAAAGTGTCATGGTTGAATAAGGGGCAACAAGTTTTGGTAGATGAATAATCTTGGGTAGAATTTGAGATAGGGGAGTACAAGGACAAGATTTTGTGTGATATAACCCCCATGGATGCTTGTAATTTGCTGTTAGGACATCCATGGCAATATGATGTTCAATCCCAACATGATGGTAAATCTAACTCCTTCATCATAACCAAGAATGGTAGGAAGTATAGAATGGATCCATTGCTGGATGAAAATGTAGAGAAGAGTGTTGGGTCAAGTGTCATGTTGGTGAGTGGTAGAGAGTTTCTTAACACCCTTAAGGAGGAAGGAACCCAAGGGTATGCTCTAATTTTGAAGCCTCAAAACAGTCCTAATTTGCATGGTCCTAGTGAGGAAGAAGTTCCCAAGGAGGTGCAGCAATTGTTAGAGAAGTATAAGGGTACCATGGTAGAGGAGATACCTAATGAATTACCACCTATTAGGGACATAACCCATCAAATTGACTTCATACTAGGGTCTACTTTTCCAAACAAAGTAGCCTACAAGATGACACCTTCTCAAAATGAAGAGATTGTCAAGCAAGTGCAAGAGTTGATGGATAAGGGTTTGGTGAGAAAGAGTCTTAGCCCATTTGCTGTCCCAACAGTCCTAGCCCCTAAAAAGGATGCTAAATGGAGGTTGTGTATGGATTCTAGAGCCATTAACAAGATTACTATAAGATACAGGTTCCCCATGCCAAGAATTGAGGACCTAATGGACTATTTGGGAGGGGCTAGATACTTTTCCAAGATTGATCTTAAGATTGGGTAACATCAAATTAGGATAAAGCAAGGGGATGAATGGAAGACAACATTCAAAACAAATGAGGGTCTTTATGAGTGGTTGGTGATGCCATTTGGCCTATCCAATGCCCCAAGTACTTTTATGTGCCTTATTAATGAAGTGTTGAAGGATTTCATTGGCAAATTTGTTGTGGTGTACCTTGATGACATTCTTGTTTTCAGCAGGACTAAGGAAGAACATTTACAGCATTTGGATCAGGTTTTGAAGAAGTTGCATGATGAGCAATTGTCGATTAACATGGAGAAGAGTGTCTTCATGAAGGAAGAACTCACCTATCTTGGTTTTGTCATCTCCCAAGGCAATTTGAAGATGGATCTAGCAAAGGTAGAGGCCATTTTGTCATGGCCAACTCCTAAAACAGCAGGTGATGTAAAAAGTTTTCATGGTTTGGCAACATTCTATAGGAAGTTTATAAGGGGTTTTAGTCATATTTGTGCACCTATTTTGGATACCATCAAAGGGGGGTAGAAATGTAAGTTTTCTCGATAAACGCAGCTAATGATTCTTTTCAAATTCTGAAACAAAAGGTAGCACAACAACTCATTCTTGTTTTTCCTAATTTTAATAAGTTGTTTGTGGTGGAATGTGATGCTAGTAACCTTGCTATAGGGGCTGTCCTGAGTCAGGAGGGCAGACCAGTCACCTTCTTTAGTGAAAAATTGAATGATGCTAAGAGAAAGTATTCTACTTATGACTTGGAGTTGTATGCCATGGTGCAAGCCTTGAAGAAATGGAGGCACTATCTCTTGTCTAAAGAATTCATTGTTTATACTGACAACCACTTTTAGTTTTCTGAATTCACAGGAGAAACTCAATCACAGGCATATGAAATGGGTTGAACAACTCCAAGCATACACCTTTTCTATCAAACACAAGAAGGGGTAGGCCAATAAAGTGGCAATTGCATTGAGTAGAAGGGTGTGCATGGTTCAATAAATTCAATTTCAAAGTGTGGGGATTGATGCTCTCAAACATATGTACCAGGATGATGAAGATTTCAAGGAGGTATATGAAGTTTTTTCACAGTTTTTAGACTCTTATCATTCTGATTTTTCTAAGTTTTTGTTGCAGTAGGGGTTGTTGTTCAAACATAGCCAATTATGTGTTCCTAGGCGTTCCATGAGGGAGAATATCATAAAGGAAAAACATTGTGGTGGACTAGGAGGTCACTTTGGGTTGGACAAAGCATTGGATCAAGTGAAAAGGTTTTATTTTTGGCCTAAAATGCAATCAGACATCAGAAAATTTGTTGAAAGTTGTAGTATTTGTCAAAGGACAAAAGGTACTTCATCTAATGTTGGTCTATATCAATCACTTCCTATTCCTCATAGGCCATGGGAAAGTATTAGCATGGATTTTGTCTTGGGTCTTCCTAGGACTCAAAGAGGCTTTGATAGCATATTTGTTGTGGTGGATAGATTTAGCAAGATGGCTCATTTCTTTCCATGTAAATGCACTAATGATGCTTCACACATTGCTGGTTTGTTCTTCAAAGAAATTGTTAGAATCCATGGTTTGCCTCTTAACATTGTGACTAATAGGGATCCAAAGTTTGTGGGCCACTTTTGGCGTACTTTATGGAAGAAGTTGGGCACTCAATTGTCATTCACTTCATCCTATCACCCTCAGACTGATGGCCAAACTGAGGTAGTGAATAGGTCCTTGGGAAATCTTCTCAGATGTCTTACAAAGCAGCATGGAGAGGCATGGGATATGATCATCCCTCAAGCTGAATTTGCTTACAATGACTCCACTAATAGAAGCACAGGAAGGAGTCCATTTGAGATTGTCTATGGTGTTCACCCAAGAGGTATTCTTGAATTAAGGGATCTACATGGATTGGAGAGGAAGAGTGCTTAAGGTGAAGACTTTGCATTGGCCATGAAGGACATCCATGATAATGTAAGAGAAACTCTTCAAAGGAACAATGAGAAGTACAAGGAGAAATCCAAAGAGAGAAGGGGAGATGTGCAATACAAGGTTGGGGATTTGGTCATGGAAAGACTTCCAAAGGGGCAGCCAACCAAACTCCTAATGAAGAAGATAGGTCCTTGCTAGATTGTACACAAGTTTGGGACCAATGCCTATGAGATTGAGCTTCCTCAAGGCTTGGCCATATCTCCTATCTTTAATGTCTCAGATTTGTTTCCTTTTAGAGGTGGTAATGTTGTAGATTTAGAGGCAAATGTGACAGCAGCAGGAGATGAGGAATGGGTTAAGGGTCTCCCACCCAATTAACCTTTGCAATTGGAATGCATCTTTGACACCAAAGTCTTGAAGAAGACTTATAAGGAGTACCTTATCAAATGGAGGGGTCTACCTGCTAAAGATGCCACGTGGATGAGTGAAGAAGACATCTTGAAGCATGGGAACATAGTTGTTGATCTACTTCCTCAAGGGACTTGAGTTCTTTTCTCACCCCAGGAGCATGCTCCAGGAGCACCCATGGCACCAATGGGCCAAACGGCCTATTCCAAGTTTTTCTTTGAATGTCAATGTAATGAAACAACTTGTACAATATCTGAATATAATAGTAATATGCTGCAAATACTTGATAATAATATGCCACTTCGAGGGGGCAACCTCCTAATCCTCTTCAAGGGGGATACCTCCAATAGTCTTTAGTAAGAGCCAATACTCAATATGATGTGAAATGAGACTCACTACCTCCTATATATACCTATTTATGCCTAGGATATCACCTAGGCCGACTTAGATAGCCCTATAGAAGCCTTAGGCCGACCTAAACAACTAAATAACAATATAATAATGATAATATGACTTAATTAGGAGTTAAGATAGCCACAAGCCGACTATTCATAACCCTATGTACACCAATATTAAGGGTGTAGCATGCCCCCCCTCTTCAAAGAAGCATTGTCCTCAATGCTAACCAAGTGTGGATTCTTTTGAATGAACTCCTTATCCTCCCATGTGGCCTCTTCAACTAGTAAATTCTTCCATTGGATGAGATACTAAGTGAGGGTTCTATTCCTCAGCTTCTTCGTGCATGTTTGAAGAATGCCCTCTGGTTCCAAAATTATTCTTCCTTCTTTATCGAGCTCTGGTAGTACTATTTGAGTAGGAATATTCTGCCCAATTACCTTCTTCAAACAAGAAACATGAAAAACTAGATGTATCTTTGTTGTTGGTGGCAACTCTAGCTTGTAGGCAACACTACCAATCTTTTGTATGATTTGGTATGGCCCATAATATCTTGGAGACAACTTATTATTCTTTTTTTGTTGCTTCATTGAGATTTGTTTATAAGGCTGCAATCTCAAGAAGACCCAATCCCCAACTTCAAAATTTCTTTCACTACGATGTTGGACCGCTTGTTGTTTCATTTGATTTTGTGCCATAGCTAAATTCTCCTTGAGTCTTGAAAGTACCTGTTGTTGATAAAGCAAGTGGTCCTCTACTGCCTGAACTCTTGGTGACACCTTTAATGATGATGTGATGGAAGGAGGATGATATCCATAAAGTGCCAAAAATGGAGACATTTTTGATGAGCTATGAAAAGAAGTGTTATACCACCATTCTGCCAGTGGTAGCCAATCTACCCATTGAGATTGTTTCTCTGAAGTGAAACAACGTAGATATCCTTCCAAACATTTATTAACAACCTCAGTTTGCCCATCTGATTGAGGATGGTATGAAGAACTATGAGCCAATTGAGTACCCAAACATAAGAATAAATCTTTCCAAAAGTGACTAGTAAAGATAGGATCATGATCACTGACAATAACCTTAGGTGTACCATGTAGCTTTTGGATATTCTCCAAGAAAACTTTTGCCACTGCACTTGCTATAAAAGGATGTGATAATGCAATGAAATGTGCATATTTAGTGAGGCGATCAACTACTACCATGATGACATTATGACCTTTAGATTTGGGAAGCCCTGTGATGAAGTCCATGGATACCTCTTCCCAATGTTGGCTAGGAATAGATAAGGGCTACAAGAGACCTGGTGTCTTAATTGTCTCCCCCTTATTTCTTTGACAAACCAAACATTCAGTCACAAATTTTTGCACCTCACCTTTTAGCCCTTCCCAAAAAAAATCTTGCTTGACCCGATGATATGTCTTCAAAAATCTTGAATGACCACCAACTGGGGACTCATGTAGCTCTATGAGAATCTTGTATTTAAGAGTGGAATTCTTGCAGAGATACAAGCACTCTTTATACCAAAGAATATCTCCCTTCAAACAAAACTTATCTGAACTACTAGGATCACTTTTTAATTGTTGGATGAGATTACTTGTTGCAACATCATTTTGCCACTCTGCTTTGGCTTCTTCCACCCAATTTGCTTGTAATATTGAAAGAGCACACAATGAGGCTTCATCTTTCTCACCCTTCCTAGAAAGTGCATCAGCCACAATATTTTCCTTCCCTTTCTTATATACAATCTCAAAGTCATATCCCAACATCTTAGTGACCCATTTTTGTTGCTCTTCAGAGGATATTCTTTGTTCCAAAAAATATTTTAGGCTATCATGATCTGTCTTAACCTTGAAGTGTTGGCCCATTAAATAAGGCCTCCATTGTTTAACTGCGTGAAGGATTGCTAGCATTTCCTTCTCATAAATAGGTTTGAGCTAATTTTTACCCTTTAATTGACGACTCTCAAAAGCAATTGGTCGACCTTCTTGCATGAGAACTGCTCCTATCCCATTTCCAGAAGCATCACATTCCACAATGAATTCCTTGGTGAAGTTCAGAGTGGCAAGCACTGGAGTTGTACACATAGCCTCCTTCAATTGCTCAAATGCTGCATTAGCAGACTCATTCCAATGAAAAGAATCCTTCTTCAAGATAGTGGTGAGGGGTGCTGCTATACGACCATAATTCTTCACAAATCTTCTATATTACCCTGTCAATCCTAAGAAACCCCTCAGTTTCTTAATGGTTTTTGGAATAGGCCATTCCATGATAGCCTTAATTTTGTTAGGGTCCACCTTTACTCCTTCATGTGAAACTATGTGTCCCAAATACTCCACCTCCTTAAGACCAAAAGCACACTTGGATGGCTTAGCATAGAGTTGATGATCTTTGAGTAATTGTAATGCTTGATCTACATGCTGCAAATGTTCTTCCCAAGTCTTGCTATAAATCAATATATCATCAAAGAACACTAACACAAACTTTCTCAAGAACTTCTTAAAAATGGAATTCATCAAACTTTGGAATGTAGATGGTGCATTGGTAAGGCTGAATGGCATCACCAAAAATTCATAATGACCCTCATGAGTTTAGAATGTTGTCTTACAAATATCTTCCTCCTTAATCCAAATTTGGTGATAACCAGATCTAAGATCTAACTTGGTAAAATACATAGCTCCATTCAATTCATCTAGCAAATCATCAATGACTAGAATAGGAAACTTATCTTTAATGGTGTATATGTTGAGCACTCTATAATCTGGACACATGCACCAAGTTTCATCCTTATTACGCACCATCACCACAGGCGAGGAGTAAGCACTTTGGCTATGCCTGATAATTCCTGCCTCTAGCATCTCCTCAACAATTTTTTCTATCTCACTTTTTTGTATGTGTGGGTACCTATAAGGCCTGATGTTTGGTGGTTGGCTACCTGGAACTAGTTGTATGGCATGGTCATGATCCATCTTAGGAGGAAGTCCTTTAGGCATATCTCCAAGAACCACTAAGTGATGATCAATTATTGCTTGTAAATCTAGATGAGTAGGAGCATTAGATTGAGAGACTTCTAATGAACATAGTTGGGCCACAAATCCATCCGCTCCTTTCTTAAGCAACTTTTGCATTTGATCAGAGCTTACCATCTATGGGGATTTTGCCTTCAACCCCCTTAGCTCCACTACCTTTCCTTCTGATTGAAATCTCATGAATAGTTCTTGGAAGTTCATCTCAATTGTTCCCAATGTAGTAAGCCATTGTACTCCCAAAACAATATCTGTTGCACCCATGGATATTGCTTACATTGGGGTATCAAGTTGATAATCTCCCATGGATAATTTAATGCTATGACACTTCCCCAAACAACTAACTGTACCCCCATCTGCAATCAAAACCTAAAACTCTGGGGCTGGATATATAAAATAATTTAGACGAGTTGCCAACTTTTTGTTGATGAAATTATGAGTACTACCTGAGTCGATCAACACTGTTACTTTCTGCTTCTTTAAGAAACCCACTACCTTGAGAGTTTGTGGTGCACTGAAACCTGAGAGTGCATGACAAGAAATGATTGGTTGAGAATCATGTGATTCTTCACTTGACTCCCTATCCTCCTCTAATATGGGTTCCTCCTCTTCTTCCTCACTTGGACCTTCAATATAGAACAATTTCTTTTCACTACATTTATGTCCTCGACTATATTTGCTATCACAATTGAAACACAACCTTTTTGCTCTTTTCTCCTAAATTTATTGTGGAGTCAACCTAGTAGGTTGAGGAAGAGAAGGTCTTGAATATCCTTTCTCTCTTGTCATATTAGCCCCTTGCTTTCTAGGAATCAAATACTTCTTCTCTACCCTGCGTGCCAAGATAAAAGACTCATTTACCGAGCTAGGACTAAACATGCGTACCTCATGTTGAATGTGATCCTTGAGACCACCCAAGAATAAATCATTCAAGTTCTCCTCTATAATTGTATCCACTCTTAAGGATAGATTTTGGAATTTTTGAATATAATCCTTAACTGATCCTGTTTGTTGAATTTTAGCACGCTAGCTGAAGAAGTTGTCTGTCACACTATTGCTATATTGTGCTTGGAGTTCTTCTGTAAAAATTGACCATGAGATGGTGAGACTCTTTTTTCTCCAATGATACCAAATGAATTGATCTGGTTCTAGATATAGGGAAGCCATCGTGACCTTTTGTCCATATGGGATTTGATGTACTTCAAAAAAATTCTCCATTTGGTTTATCCATGTTAGAGGATCCTTACCATCAAACTTGCACATATCAACCTTTGGAAAAAAATTCCTAGATCCCATAGGAGTATTAAAATTTGTGTCATTATTAGCCGACTTGAAGGTTTCACCTTGGTTGCTTGAGAACTCCTTTCTTGGTTCATTCATATAGGCACTTAACATGCTTCATATATCTAATATATCTCCTCTTAGGTCACACATATCCCTCTTAACCTCTTCCTTGAACTTACTTATTTCCTCATTGGGATTACTATCCTCTATTATTTCCTCATCCTTATCAGAGGATTTCCCTGGTGTGGCAGCATTCTTTTTGCCTCTTGTTGCAGGCCCCGTCATGATGGAAACCAATATTTTTGAAATAAATCACACAAATGAAATATAAATTTTCTAAAATTTTTACTATAACTTACTAAGGCCAAGATACCACTTAACCAGAAAAAAATCCAAAAAATTAGCAAATTTGCTGCCTTGAGAGTGAATTTGTTGGAAACCCTAATTTTGCAATAACTCACTTATTTTTGCTTCAATTCCTGTAAAATCTGGATTGTATCTTCTTTAATATGGTCTTCAAAAACCCTTTAAAAATCTTTAAAAAATTCACTAAAATATGAAAGTTATGCTCTTCCCAAAATCACCTCTAATGTTGAGAAAAAATCTTGCCTCTACGGTGCCAAGATCATGCTCTGATACCACTTGTAATGAAACAACTTGCACAATATCTGAATATAATAGTAATATGCTGCAAATACTTGATAATAATATGCCACTTTGAGGGGGCAACCTCTTAATCCTCTTCGAGGGGGATACCTCCAATAGTCTTTAGTAAGAACCAATACTCAATATGATGTGAAATGAGACTCACTACCTCCTATATATACCTATTTATGCCTAGGATATCACCCAGGCCGACTTAGATAGCCCTATAGAAGCCTTAGGCCGACCTAAACAACTAAATAACATTATAATAATGATAATATGACTTAATTAGGAGTTAAGATAGCCACAAGCTGACTATTCATAACCCTATGTACACCAATATTAAGGGCGTAGTAGTCAATAAGGTCTTCAAGACCATTTGAAGCATGTAATAAGGTCTCATGACCATTTGAAATTGTATTGAAGTCATTTTGTAAGGCCTTGATGCCAAGTAGTTGGTGTAGGCAGTCAAGTCCAAATTGGTCAATCCTCCATGAGTGTCAAAATGGAGAGATATGTTGTCTTCATTCTAGAAAGGCCAATTATGACATAACATGTGATCCTAAAGGGGTTTGAGATAGTAGTTTTGTCTAAACTATAATCTGCCCCTAATACATATTGTAAACACAATACTAATTGACAGTTTTGGGCAGTTTGAGGGTGGTTTCTTGTTGCCAACTGATCCCAAACTAATGAAGGAAGGTGTAAGCCTATTAAGACACCCTCATAGATCAGGGGCAGTGGTGTGGAGGAAGTTTTCAAGTAATAGAAATCCAATTCTCTATTGTTTTTTGTAGTTTTCCTGCATTTCTGTTAAAACAATCCGTACCATCTTCAAGTACGAAATTGTCATGACCTAATATTTGGAATGAGTAGTATGATGGATTAAATTTCACCTAAATCCACTTTGAGGCTTTGATATTTATTAGGAAGCAAGTTACATCCATTCTTCTTGGATTGGTCACTGGAAACCTCCATTTCCTAATTTCCAATGTTGCTCTAGGCCATACTCTACAAAGGTACAGAACTGTTTTCATTTCCTCATGATCTGATTGGCTAGAGCATGGAATTATCTATCATTTGAACTTGGTTTGGTGCATTGACATTTTTGTAGAAGGGAGATATAAGGGTTTTTCTAAAAACTATCTTGTTAAACCCTAACCTAGGGTTTTGCCAAAATAATGGGATTTTGACCATCCCACTGTCTCTCAGTGCCACAAGACCAGTGGGATGAATGTGTTCTTTCATATTTTAGTTGATTGGAATGTTTGTAGAGAAGAGGGGGTTGGAAGATGCAGAATTTTGCTGAGGAGGGCTTAATATGCTCATGTATTAAGCCATTTTAAGGAACCACATAGGCATTTGAAGGTACAATCGACTGTAGGTGTCCAAAACCCACAAAATCCTTGATCTTGGCATGATTTCTAAGTGTTCCAATCATTGGTTGGGTTCTATGAATGATATTTGTAGGGGTCTCTTTGTAAATTTAGGCTAATTGGGGCTCTTTGCAATAGGACAACCTTATTGGAAGTGGCATATGTTGCAAAAAAACCCATAGTGAGTCTTTGGTATGTTGTAGGGCATCCAAAAGGGTATCTTAGGATTGTCTAAGATTTAAGTTTGAAGGTCACCAGAAGGAGTTATTGTTGACTGTTCTCATTTTGAGGGCTATAAGGATTCCATTAGGTTTGTGAAGGAAGTCCTAAACCCAAACTTGATAAACCTTAACCAATGGTTTGGATGGGTCCCATGGCATGTCAAACAAGCCTTTATATGCTGGTTTCAAAGAAACTAACTGCTCTTCCCACTTTTGCATGTTGATCCATGAATTGCGCTCTTGAATGTCAAGAAGAAAGCCTTGTCAAACAGTGGAATCCTCAACCTATCCTAAGTCCTCTACATCAATGATTTGCTGGACCAGCTCAGGGGGGCAAAAATTTTCACCAAAATTGACTTGAAATCTAGATATCACCAAGTCCCAGTTGAGCCATCAGATGTGTGGAAGACTGCTTTCAAATCCAAGGAAGGGTCGTTTGAGTGGCTAGTCATGCCTTTTGGCTTGACCAATGCCCTTGCTACATTCATGAGATTGATGGATGATGTCCTTAGACCATTCATTGGTTCCTTTTTCATCATCTATTTAGATGACATACTCATCTTTAGCAAAACATAGGGTGACCATTTGCAGCATGTTCAGCAAGTGTTTTCAACCTTGCAACAACACAAGCTATATGCTAACAAAGATAAGTGTTCTTTTGGCAAGGAGAGTATTTAGTATTTGGGATACATTGTGGATAGAACAGGTGTTCATGTGGACCCTGAAAAGATATAGGTTCTCAAAGATTGGCCATCTCCCAAAAGTCTCACAAAACCTCGTAGCTGCTTGGGTCTAGCTAATTTCTATCAGAGATTTGTACTTGGTTTTTCACATTTGGCATGGCCTATGAATCAGGCACTGAGAGGAGGACCAAGGACAAAATTTGGTTGGGCAGAGGTACAACAGAAAGCATTCATGGAGTTGAAGAGGAGGCTATGTTTTGCCCCAGTACTAGCGCTCCCAGATCTACAACAATCTTTTCAAATTGAAACAAATGCTTCAGACTATGCACTAGGAGCAGTTCTCATGCAACATGGGCATCCATTTGCCTACCACAGTGAGACTTTCTCTGACATAGTGCGTAAGTACCCCACCTATGATATGGAGTTGTATGCTATTGTGTAAGCCTGCAAACAATGGAAACACTACATTTTGGGGAAGGAGACTATCATTCACACGGATCATAAACCTCTACAATTTCTACAAACACAAGAGAAGCTACAAAATGATAGGCATCAAAGATGGTTTGCCTACTTGCAACAATTTCATCTCAATATCTACCACAAGAAGGGAGCTACTAACAAAGTTGCAAACTGTTTGAGTAGACCTCCGATCACAGCCTTGATAGCGGTATTGGATTCTTGTGGCCACCAACAATAGATTGGCCTCAGTTGTATGGCATAGATCATGATTTTGCAGAGATCTACAACAATCTAGCAGAGGGAAAACAAGCCACTAATTTCTACTTGAAGGATGGGATTCTCTGTCATATGGGACACATATGTGTTCCACCCAAGGAGTGGAAAAAGATGATATGGGAGGCACACTACAACCGTGTTGTAGGACACTTTGGGGTGGAGAAGACTATTGCTATACTTCAGAGGTATTTTTATTGGCCCAAATTGAGACATGATGTCATTTTATACATCCGATCTTGTACTTCTTGTGCCATTGCAAAGCTTGACAATCGTAAACAAGGATTGTATACACCTCTTCCAGTCCCTGACCAACCTTGGCATTCAGTTTCAATGGATTTCATGTCTGGACTACCTTCTACCAGACGTGGGCTTGATTGTGTATCTGTGGTGGTAGACAGGGTTTTAAAAATGGTTGTCATAGTGGCTTGCAAGAAAGGAGTCTCTGCAGAAGAAACTGCCATGATTTTCTTTGAGAATGTTTGGGTACACTTTAGATTGCCACAAACCATCATATCTGATAGGGATAGTAGATTTTTTAGCAAATTTTGGTCAGCACTTTGGGCCTTGATGGACACAAAGTTGACAAAATCTACTGCCTTCCATCCCTAAACAGATGGGCAGACTGAGGTGGTGAATCAGATGATCATTCACATTTTGCGGATGTACCATTCCAAACATCCTCAAACTTGGGATGAAATCTTTCCATATGTACAACATAGTTACAATCGAGCACTAAATGGTTCCACAGGGCATAGTCCATTTGAGGTATGTCTTGGCTACCAACCATTGGCTCCAATTGATGTAGCATTGCCAACTATGTTGAGTGACCCATCAACACATTCAGAAAAAGAGGCAGACAGGGCAACTAAGTTTATGGAGAAGATACACTATATTTACTAACAAGTCCATGAGATACTACAATATAGTAATCAGAAATACAAGGACAAACATGATCAGCATCGTACACCTCATCAATTTAAGGTTGGGGACAAGGTTTGGCTTCATATTTAGAAAGAAAGACTTCAAGGGCCTCATAAGAAACTCTGTCCTATTTGATATGGTCCATACACCATCATCAAATAAGTTGGTGAAAATGCTTTTGAACTCAATCTTCCATCTTTTCTTGGACTACATCCTATTTTCAATTTTGAATTGTTGCAGCCATATTTTCCACCATTATTGGACACTTCAGATGTTACAAAACATATAAGTTGCTCAAAGTTGAGTACAGACACTACTGCCCCTCTCAAGTGTGATCAGATTATTGATGTTGTGGTGAAAACATTGAAGAAACAATAGATTCCTCTCTATCGGGTGGTACAAGTAGGACAACTTCCACATCAAGGAAAATGGTTCACTAAGGACTAGATTGAGAAGAAATTTCCTCATCTGCTGCAATACATAGGTGCAATGGGGCCCATTGCCTCTCAAGGGGGAAGCAATGATCCTGTAGAGATTCAGAAGCATTAGGGTGAAATTTGTTTAGGCAACTATATTCTAGTTTTTTAGTATTTTTTTCTAGTTTCGTCTACATCCTAATAATTGGCATTTTCGGAGGCCTTCGGAGTGGAATTTGGGGTCAAGACTTTCTCTGGTTTCTTTTGAGTGGTAGCCATAGGCACAGCTCAATGCAACTCAATCTAGCTCTTTAGGAGATCTTTCCAATGAGTCCGAAATGTCCAGATTTCAACTAGCTGGCTAGAAGTTATGACCCTACCTAGTGGGGTCCAAAATTTACTAATTTTTTTGAAATTTTGAAAATTTGAATTTTAGTAGTTTTGTCACCTTCCAACTATCCATTTCAAATTCTATAGATAAGGTGACCTTTCACATTCTTGCTCATTGTATATATTCAACTTTTGAATCAATAAGAAATCCTCTTTGGTTGCTTGCAACTTCTTACAAGTTCTGTACAATGAGCATTTTGTTTATTTTTACAATACCACAGGCCTTAAGCCTAGTGGCCCCCCTTTGGGGGAGCCACAATGGGGAACCCATGGCTCCCCACAGGCCTGTGACCTGTGGGGAGGCCACGGCCTTCCCACAGGCCTCTAAAGGCAATACGTTATATTACCTAAACTCTATTCATCGTTGTGGAATGTTAACATAGTTAAAATTTTTATTATCTTTTTTTATTTAATATGCAATCATTACTGCTAAAACAACAGTGATACACTCATATAGATTCGAATGACTATTAATGCATATGATAAAATAATAATTATATATATAAATATATATACATACATACATATACACACACACACACACATATATATATATACATATATTATATATATGTGTGTAAATTTATACCCAAATGATAAATACTAATTTTATTTTCAAATAACAATATCATTTAAAAATATACAAGGAAGAATCCTTTCCAAGGTTAAAAAATGGGCTCTGCAACTTTCCCACTTTCTGTTTTTGAATTTGGCACTGGGCAGGAATGGATGGTGACAGTTTGGGGGAGGGGGGCATGACACAGGCCCATCCCCTGACTTCAGGGGTTTTTTCTATTGGCATGAGTTGTCAGAGGGATCACGTGCTTCATCCTATGAAGCAGGATCCCAAAAAATGGAAGGAGGCACTAGTGGGTGCTGCTTTGGGCAAGGACGAATCCTTGGTTAGCCTGCCGATCATCTCAAAGATAGAAGGAGCTAAGACACTCAAGCTCCTTGATCAGACGATTTTAAGAGTGGTGGCATCTATGGATAACACCCTTGTTGGTAAATTGTTTGCCTTTAGGCCCAACATTGATCTTGTTCACCAATGGATGGTGGTCAAATGGTCTCTTAAGGGGAGCGTCTCTGCAAGTGCTGTTCTTATTTAAATTTACCTCTCAGGAAGACATGTTTTCAATTCTAGCGGGTGACCCTTGGCTGTATGGGAAGCACTCACTCTCATTATGCAAATGGAAACCTGGCTTCAACCCTAAAGTAGACCTCAATTAGTCAGCTCTCATTTGGGTGCACCTGCCGGGTCTGCCCTTAGAGTTTTGGGATGAGGAAATCTTTGCCTGGATAGGAAATAGTTTTGGGGACTATGTGATGGTGGACAAAGTCACTAAGGCCAAGGCAAGGCTTGTCTATGCTAGGTTCTATGTCAATGTGGGTGTCCTCAAAGTCCTCCCTACCTCCATTATCTTGGAATCCAAGTACGAGAAATGGATTCAGGATATCCAATATGAGAACTCTCAAGTCTTTTTTCAGAACTGTATGAAACTTGGCCATGTCTTCACCCAGTGTAGGGCCCCCAAGTACCCTCCACCTCTGGAGGAGCTTTCGGTGACTACAAAAGAAGCCTTGGAGGATTACCCCTTCAAGGAAGACATCTTGAAAATAGTGGACTCGCCTGTTGTCTCCCCGTGGAAGTCAATGGAAGATTTAGTGGATACCACTAAGCAAGCCCCTTCTAGGGGGAAAGCTCATCCTTTAGCTATTGCTTTCACAGAGGTAGAGGAGCACTTGATGAGAAACAATGAGGGGACCCAGAAGGCTGATGGACCCAGTGCAGAGGAAACCCCTATTCAGGTGGTGGTTGAGACCATGGTGGTTGACGGGAGACAAGAGGACTTGGAAGAAGGAGAACTTAAGGAGATCTCCAATCCTAGGAAGGGTGATATCCCTTAGTAGTCCATGGCTTATGAAGTGAGTAGTCCTGGAGAGAGGATGGGCCCCTCCAAACATGGGATGAGCTCTTTGGAGAGGAGTTTCTCTCCATCCCAGGGGGTAGGTCCTAGCAAGGAGGCAGAGGACTAGGAGGGGTGGTCTATTGTGAAGAAGAAAGGAAAAGGAAGTAGTAGGAAAATAACTGTTGTGGGGGGAGATAACACTAGAGGTAGACAGTCACAGATGAAGACCAGACAAAGAGAGATGGAACAAGAAATTGCTAGGGGGAAGCAGTCCACCTTATTGGCCCCTCCTAGGAGGATCAAAATATGCAGATTATATCATGGAACATAAGGGGGCTAAATAACCCTCAAAAGTAGTTACTGGTGAGAAACTGCATTTTTGATAATAGAGTGGATATTCTCGTGTTGCAAGAAATCAAGATGATGGAGGAAAACTTTGAACTTGCTCTAAAAAACATTTGGCCTAGTGCAAACTATGCCATTAGTGGGGCTCATGGAGCTTTGGGTGGTATTGCGACTCTATGGAGCCATAATATTACTAGGTATGTGAGGTCCTACGATAGGCACTTCATTGAAGTCTCATTTCAGTGTAACTCTGATAGGTGCAATATTATTAATTTCTATGCCCCTAACACTCATAGCAGCAAGAAGGAGGTCTGGGATAACTTGGCAGAAAAAATTAAAAATAATAGTATGAACTGGATGGTGGTGGGGGACCTAAACTCCCCCCTGTATCCTTCGAAAAACCTGGGGGACTTACAGACTACACTGACAGCATGGTAGACCTGACTGACTTCTTAGGAAATGAAAGCCTCATGGATATTGATCTTATGGGGTAAGCTTTTACCTAGTCCAACAGGAGGCAAGGGAGCAATCTTGTCCAGGTAAAGCTTGATAGATTCCTTATTTCCTCTTATTGGGCCATTACTAATCTGGTTCATTTGTCGGCCCTCCCCCGGGTGGGCTCTGACCATAATCCTTTGTTGCTCAATTGGTTGGAAAGGTACAAAAGAGGTCCCTTCCCTTGCAAATTTGAAATGATGTGGACTCTTCATTCTAACTTCAGAGGCTGTCTTGCTGAGCGGTGGAATACCCCTGTCAAAGGACCGATGATGTTTAGTTTAGCTCAGAAATTAGCCAATGTGAGGAGCAAGGTGAAAGGATGAAATAAGTACACTTTTGACAATGTCTTGAATAGAGAGAAAAATATCATGGAACAGCTAAAGGAGGTGCAGAGTAGAATGGAATAGGGGGACACGTCAGAGGAGTTGCAATCTCTTGAGATGAACCTCTCTAGGGAGTGGGCTCGGAATCTTAAAGAAGAAGAGATCTACTGGAAGTAGAAGTCTAGGGTCCAATGGCTCAGGGAAGGAGACAGGAACACAGCTTTCTTCCATCAATCCACCTTAAGGCACAGGAAGAGAAATTCCATCAGCATGCTGAAAGATGAGCAGGGGAGGGAGTTTAAGGAGGATGCGGATCTAGGGGGCCTTGCCTCAAATCACTTTGTGCTACCCATCATTCCAGTGTTCTTGCTGAAGACATTGATTCTCTGATAAGGGTCATGCCTACCATACTTTTAGGATGATAATTGCTCTCTATCTAAACCTATCTTTGAAGAGGAGGTCAAGTTTGTTCTTTTTTCCATGGGCACTTTCAAAGCCCTAGGCCCAAACGGGTTCCCCCCAGCCTTCTTCCAAACTTTCTGGGAGATTGTCAGGAATGATGTCTTCATGGCAGCCAAGGACTTCTTTAGGATGGGTAGACTTTTATAGCAGTTGAACAGCACCTTTATTGCCTTAATTCTGAAGAAACTTGATGTGAAGTTTATGATAGGCTATAGACCTATTAGTCTTTGCAATACTGTGTACAAAGTCTTCACCAAAATCTTGGTCTTCAGGTTGCAACCCCTTCTAGACAAACTCATTGCTCCTAACCAAAAGGGTTTTGTCCTGGGGAGACAAATTTTGGATGCGGCGATCACCACCCATGAAATCATCCATTCCATCCATAAGAGCAATAACCTAGGTATGATATTCAAACTAGACATTTCTAAAGCCTACGATAGGGTTAGTTGGGATTTTCTGTTTAAGGTCCTCAGGAAATTTGGCTTTAATGAGAAGATTGTCAATATTATCAAAGAATGTATTACTACGGTATAGTTCTTGATGCTGGTCAATGGTTCTCCCAGAGGATTCTTCCCCTTAGGGAGAGGTCTTAGACAACGCGACCCCCTCTCGCCCTATCTTTTCATATTGCTTGCCGAAGTGTTGGGTACGAATGCCTGTAATTTATTGTCATAGGGGATTCTTCAAGGCATCAAACCTGCCTCTACTGCTCAGACAATGGTTATTCAGCAGATTGTGGATGACACCATTCTCTTCAGAAAAGCCTCTATTGTGGAAGCTAGAAGATGGAAAGAGCTCCTCATCTCTTATGAGAAGGTCTTGGGGCAGAGAATTAACTTTGAGAAAAACCACATCTATTTCCTGAACACCCCAGAGGTCTTACAATAGAGGATCACTAGGGATTTGGGTTGCTCTAGTGAAAAGCTTCCAGCCATTTATCTGGGCCTCCCTCTGACTACCTCTAAAGTTTCTACCAATTTCTAGAAAGGGCTATTGGAGAGAATGCAAAGGAAATTGGCTAGATGGAAACGGGTCCTTCTAAGCTAGGCAGGGAAATTCTAGCTCCTAAAAGCTTCCCTCCAGGGGATACCTAACTATTCTCTAAGTCTCTTCAAGATTCCTAAGTTTGCGGTAGATAAGATAGAATAGATCCAAAAGAAATTCCTTTAGTCTGGGGTTGAGGAGAAATGGAGAATTGTCGTCATTGGGTGGGAAAAGGCTTGCACCCCCAGATTTCAAGGAGGTCTTGGACTAAGAAGAATACATCTATTAAATTGTGCCCTCTTATCCAAGGTGGGACGGAACCTTGTTCAGGGTAATACGAACTAGGGAGACATCATGGTCGCTAAATATCTCAATGGGGATGAGGGTAGAAGTTTACTCTTGAAGATTGGACTCCCCAAAGGCTCAGTTATCTGGAATGGGATCCTCAAGACTCGGGGTCTTCATCGTGGCATCAGGTGGAAGATTGGGGATGGTAGGGAAGTTCATTTTTGGAAGGACAAATGGCTGAGGATAATCCTTTGATAGAGCTAGAGTATGGAAGAATTACTGACAAGATTGGCAGGGTCTTTGGTCCTAGGTTCATCTATTGTATAAGGTCCAATGGGGGTCTCAGGAGCTAGATGGTTTTGTCTGTTGTTGATCTGCAAAGTGGGGAGGATAGGTTGTTAGCTCTACTTCTTCAAAAGGAGATGAATGACTACAGACTCTCCTTGTTTCCTAAAAGAGATAGGATGATTTGGGATAAAGACAATAAAGGCTTGTCCACTGTCAAAAGTGCTTATGGTCTGCTGCTTGACCCAGGTGAAAATCCTTTATGGAGAAGAGTTTGGAAACCAAGACTTATACCAAAAGTTAGTTTCTTTTGGTGGATTTTGAGACATAATAGAATTCTGACCATAGACAATGTGAGAAAGAGGGGATTCCAACTACTGAGTAGATGTACGCTCTGTGGTTTGGAGGAAGAGATGATTGACCATCTTTTTCTTCACTGTAGTTTTGCTTGGGAAGTGTGGGGTTTAGTTCTTGAAAAACTAGGTATGAATTGGTCCTTCAAAAGCAATCTTGAAGCCTTGGTTTGGGATTGGAGGCCCCCCTTCAGACTCGTCCTGCTGGTGACCAAGGAGCTTTGGTCACAAATTCCTCCTCATTTAGGTTGGAGCTTATAGAAAGAATGCAATAATAGAATTTTTAGGGAGAAGTGTAGAACCCCTAAGGAGGTCTTCCTGGGCTTCTCCAAATTGCTTATGGAGAACATTAGTTCGTGTAAGTATAAAGCTGCGGAGAACTCTCCAGGAGGGGATGAGTAGAGGTTATTAAAATAGTGGAGCATTGGACCTGACTATTATCGGGTAGACAACTCTAAAAAGATTGCTAGCACCAAAATCATATGGTCCTTACCTCAGAAAGGGTGGTTCAAGCTCAATTTTGATGGAGTTGCTAAGGGGAATCTGGGGGCGACTAGTGGAGGAGGAATCATCAGTTCTGACGTAGGATCCTTTGAGGCTACCTTTGCAGGGGCAATTGGGCTAAAGAGTAATAATGAGGCTGAAGCGCTTGCTATGCTATAGGGGATTAAGCTGGCCACCTCTCTAAACATAAAGCTTCTTCATGTTGAAGGAGATTCTCAGCTTATAGTTAATGCAGCCCTGGGTTTGACTCAAATTGGGTGGAATTTAATGGACATTATGGGAGACATCAAACTGCTTCTGAATGGAATGGAGGATTTCAAGATCTCACATATCTACAGAGAAGGAAATACTATCGCTGATGCTTTGGCTAATGTGGACAGTGGTAGAGAAAGATGGTGTTACTGGAGGAGCATATCCATCTTGCTTAAGGAAGTTCATACCCTTATTCTAAAGGATGGTGATAGCCATAGGAATTAGGGAAGTTAGTGTTGTTATCACTCTCTAGTATTGGTGGGCAAGTGGTGGGATTGGTGTGTTTGGTTACAGCAGGATGAAGAAAGATTGTCATCTGATTCATAGAAGGGATGTGTCTATCTTTGTGAACTTTCAAAATTGTATGCGCAAGACTTTTCAAAACTATAGTGGTGGGAATGGTGACATCTTGGACAGGCTGTGGTCTATTCAGCAGATTGATAATCCTAAGTGTGGTCATGAGGATTACATGGATTACTGGAGTGCCACTTCACCTTTGGTTAGACGGATGGTCAGGATACAGGATGGCACATCATTAGATTTACTTGTATCGGGAATAGGAGCTTTTTGGAGATTGGGTATAGCTGGTTAAAAAGGATGCCATGCGGTCAGTTGATTGAGTTACGGTGGGTTGATTGGATGGGTTTCCAGAGGGGCAATTATATTTGGGTTATGTCCATGGTGGATGATGTCCGTCTTCACATGAGATGGTGGCTGAATTCTTCCCCCAAGGAGATGTTTTTAAGTGGCAAGGATGTAGTGTATCTCTTCATTATTTACACTATCATTATTACCTCTCTGTTGTGGCTTGATCATTATTATGGAATTTCTTGTTTTAACAGGCCTATTGCTAATTACCTTAGCTGCTCTAATAACCTTAAGCTCTACATGATTTGTAATTTTCAAGCTTTTACGATGGGCAGAGATATTGTCAAGATCAAACCCAACTTTGTGGAGGAATTCAAATAGGACCCTATAGTGTGGCATATCATCCATGAGGGGGAGGTGGTTCCTTTTCTTGAAGTGATGATTGGCCATGACGAGAATCTCTCACACTAGTTTGTAAAGTCTTGGGATGATGTTACCAGAGAAGTCAAGATTGGTGGAATTGGTTTTTAGGTGTCTAAAGAAGTGATTGGGTAGGCTACTGGGCTGCCAATCAGAGGGAAAAAGCACTCGAGATGCAGTAGGGCAGCCAACCCTGAACACGTGGCTCTTTTCTTCAGAGAGGGGGAGGCACCTGTGAAGTTAAATGGAGGGTTCGAAAGAGAAAAGCTACCAGAGCCATGGGGGCAAATCTGCCTCATGATTATGAAATTCTTCATGCTGCAAGGAAGATTCAAGGGTTTTTATCACTACCACTTTGCTCTCCTTAACTATTTTAGGAATAAACTAGAAATTAGTTTTCCTTTCTTTCTCCTTTCTTCTCTAGATAATTCTATCAAGTCAGTGTGGGAGATTAGAGATAAAAATGTTGGCCATCTGCTTGTTCCCATCCATCAAGGCCTTATCCTGCATCTTTACCACTTTCACCTCGCTCTGTGCTCCCTGAAACAAATTAAAGTCAAACTACTTGAGGACCTATAGCCGTGTGTTTCCCCTATTTCTATTGGAAAGGTGAAGACCTGTGTGGGGACCCTTAAGATTGCTCTTAAAAGCCCTAAGGGTGACCCTCATACTGAGGAGGATACCCCTATTCAAACCCCTGTCACCTATAAGAAGAAAGCCTAGCAAGGCACCACCCCGACGACTGGGAAGACGCTGACCAAAAGAGATAAAGTGGAGATTGAGGATGAAGGGGTGGCTACTAAGAAAAAAGCCAAGAAAGGTAAGGAGACTGTGTCTATGGCGAAGCCTGAGGAGGAAGGGGTTGCCACTGAGAAAAAAGCTAAAAAGGTTAAGGAGGCTATGATTATGATGGAGCCTATGAAAATTATTGAGTTGGATTCTGGGACCAAGATTGCTAGTAGTGGGGAAAGTGTGGAGGCTATTAACCTAGGGGTTCAGCGGTCTACCCGCATTGCTGGTAAACCTTTTGTTTCTCCTCAAGGGGTGGATATTTCTAATGAGTCAGAGTTTGTCAAAGAAATTTTGAAGGGAGGGGAAGAAATCCCCACTAATCATGAAGTGGAGGGGACCAACCACTTCACCTCCATGAACAAATCCAGCTCTGAGGAAGTGGGTGAAGATGTTAAAGAGTATGGGGGTCAGGACAGAAAGGGTAACTTCTCTCTATGTGTTAAGACTACTGAGGACCTGAAGCACCTACAGGAGAAGATGGCGAGTATACAGAAGAAGTGGAAGGTGATGGCAAAATTTACTGCTAAAGCCCTTCACAGGGCTGTGTCGATCTTCGTGGCTATCAAAGATCTGGATGATAAGGTCAAGTAGGTGGGACTGGAGAGCCTAGGGGATTACAAAGAAATGGTGGAATTTCTAGCCAAGTATGGGACAACTAACAGTCCCTAGTTTCTTGTTGCTTCTGTTGTTTTTGTTGTTTTTGATTAGTCATTTTTTGTCTATTGTCCTTGATCTGTTTATGTGTTGTTAATGGGCTGTTTCTAGTAAGCTTTTGGGTTTTTGCCCTGGGGGCTTTTTTGTAAGGGTTCAGGACCCTCTTTTCCTGCTGAACTAATAAAAAAATATCATTTAAACATAAAAAATTTATAAAATTATGAAAATATTAAACTAACATCCAGACATAAATTGTAATGAAAGAATCATTTTCAGATATGTATAAATAGAGGTAAGTACAATTTCCAATAAAATATTTACTTTTAGCTTTATTAAGACATATACATCAACCAAACTATTTTTTCTTCAACAACATATACAACTTTACAAAAGCTCTCTTTGTACAACAATAAGTAGATTCCAACAGGAATCTTATACAATGGCACCTTTGCCAAACTAGCAAAATAGATATTTTTCTTTTCCTGAAACTCATAGAGACTCTTTCCAACTTTTAATCTTTAACTGGAACTTTTTCATAACCTGCACACATACAGCCAAAATAGATGGCCAAGTCCTATTCTCCACCCTACCGTAGGGATTTCTAGATGCAAATCCCATCCCCGAGCAGGAGACTCCAAGGAATCGGGTTTTACACACATGCAAAGCTAACAAATACAAAAACACAAAAAGAGATCAAATCACAAATATAATTCCCATGGGTTTGACTCACAAACTAAGGATCTTACTTAGATCCAATTTAGCGGGAGAGAGGGGATAATCCTCCCTCTTGGGGAATACAATAAAAACTCCATAGTAACAACTTCACAATAATACTATCTCCATCAATACCCCAACACAAAAACCCCAATCACCATATATCTCCACACCTCCAAACACATCACAATAACAAAACCCCATACCACCAAACTTCACCACATCTCCACAACCCTTCAATCACAACATCCATCAACACATCAATTTTACCACGTATTACAAGAACTAGATTTCCCCAAGAGAGGTCCCACACCTCGCTCTACCCCAATACTTGGGAGGCTCTCATCAAAACAGAGAGTTGCTCCCATACAACCCAAAACCCCAAAAATTTGACATAAAAAAAATAAAACAAAACCCCCATGGAAAACTAGAAATTCATGCAAGCACATTAATTTCACAACTTTCATAAATATAGGAAAACAAAGATCTTACCTCAGCTCCCCAAGTTAGGGTGAGCCCAACAAAACCAAAAAATGCAAATCAAAATATCCTTGCTCTCTGATCTTCCAAAATTTCTAGCCAAAGAAAAATCCTCCTCAATTTCCACCAATTTCCACTTCCAAATTCTCCAATTTCATGCACAGAATCCTTCTCTCCAAAAACCCCCAATTTTTCCATAAATAAAACTAATTAAATTCAAAAAGAAAGCAACTTTCTTTATTTTTCCCCAAAAAGACTCCTTTTTCCAAAATAAAATAAATAAATAAAATCCTTTTTATAAAAAGAAAATATTAAAATAAAGTAGTTATCCTCATCCCACTAATAAATCAATAATTTAATAAAAACTATTTTAGCTTTCACCAAAATAAAATAAAATACAATAAAATTTAATTAAAACTTTTAAAGTGAAATAATCACACCCATCATAAAATAAAATTATTAAATTACACAACACTTAAATAAAAATGATAAATTATACAACACTTTAGCCTTCATCCCTTCCATAGGTTAGGCTAGGCTAACTGGCATGACATGGCGGATTCTCGGAGTCTCCAAACCACTTAAGGATCTTGGCCACCCACCTACACACTTAATTTTTGAACATCAGTATGTCAAGATAATATAGCCAAAGCAACTTAAATGCATAGCAAAATAAATTAAATAATCCAATTTCATTCATGATCACATAATTCAAATAGTTTAAAATAATTTATTTAATAACTAACATAAAAGCATCTAATTCATTTAATACTTTCTTTTCTCACATAAATATTAATCTAAATTCATCTACTCAAATTAATTAAATCATATAGTCCAACACACAAATCCATAAAGTTTAATTATAATATAATATCCAAAAGTATCGTCTAGCATAATGTCCAAGGCAATAAACATAGATGTCCACACATATAAGTATATCAATCCAACTAACATAGTAAAGTAGTCCAACTAAAATAACTAAAGCATCAGAAAAGGATGGGCCTCACAAGATGAGTGATTCTTAGTAGTGTGGTAATAAATGAAAAATCACAAGTCTAATTAAAAGTTGAGGAGGATCTAAAAGTCATGGAAGATGATTTTGTGAAGACTATTTCTAGTGTGGCCAGTCAGGTCATAGAGCCACTAAATATCACTAGTTTGAATCTAAAGGTAATAGAAAGAACGATGAAGATGCACATATTGTGTAAGATGATGTGGAATAAGTTATATTGATAGAGAGTGGCAAAGATCTAGAGTGTAGAGCGATAGTCATTATAAGAGGAGTGCTATTAAAGTCACCTCAAGAGACTAAGGAACTAGCCTTATGTATGTAAGAGTCCCTAATGGACTCAATCTCCCAAGATCACCTATAAAACCAAAGATTACCTTCCACAAGAGAGAGACAAGGGGATAAATTTCTTGATTATGGATGAAATAATGATATTGGAATTCAATAATTACATGAGAGACCTTACTTTTATAAGGCAAGATTGAAAACCATAAGTGAGCTTAAAAAATCCCTAAGTAAACTTAATAAAGTGTAATTAAATAAATAATTACACCAACACCCCCCTTAAGAAAAACTTAGGGAGAATGAGAAAATTCAAAGTATGCAAAGATGGGTCTTGGCTACAAGGATTGATGAGGTACTTGTGTACAATAAATCTCTTAGAAACAGAGAAAAGGAGAAAACCACATGGGAAAAACTCTTCCCCAAAAGAGAGAAAAAATGAAGTATGTACAAGTGATAGATCACAAACATCCAATTCCATAACAAATACATAATGAATACCCCCCATAGGAGAGAGTAAATAAATGAGATGATAGATCCCCCCACAAAGAAGTATCTCTTGTGCCAAAGATGAGTGCTTGAAGATAAAAAACAATCCACTACCTGCAAACAATATGTCTCCCCTTTAGAAGAAATAGATCAATTGGTGTATATAGAAGCAACTCCCACAATCTGGATAAAAACAGGAATCCAAATCAAGATGTGTGTCTCTAAATACAACTTGAGTATCCTCATAATAGAAAAATATGTCTCCTCTAAATTAGGAATTGAATGCCCAATCAAAGAAGTAGAACCAAGAGAGGAAAGAAACTGAACTACATCTGAAAACACTAAAGATGTGATGACAACATTGAACTCAAAAAGGAGATATAAACCATCAAATTGTCCTCCAAGTCTCAAATGTGAGACTCCACAAACAAGGATGCAACGTTTGATAAATAGGTATCCCAATGAGGTAGATCAAGAAGACTAAAATGGTTCTATTGTAAAGAATCATTGGAAGCTCTCAAGGAATAAACTCTGAAGTTTGAAGTAGTAACAAGTGATTAAATGTGATCCCTATAGGAGAAGGAACAATAGGAGAAATCTTTGTGTCATCTGAGCTAGTAAGACATGCCAAATATGCAAGGTTCTCTACGGTGTCATCATCAAAGGGTATATGATCTACATCATCAAGGGGTATGAGGCAATCCATAGCAAGATCATTTGGGTATGGAGAGAGATGTGGGTCTCCATAGATCTCCCAAATTTTGGTCCAAAGAGTGCATGGGCACTCAATATGTGAGATGGAACACATAGTGTCAAAATCAGCACTAGAACCAATCAATCCTACAATATGATCAATATTATTTCCCCATGCAAATTTTCTCCTAGGTGTATCTAGTTTAGATATGAGTCCATTAAGATAAGGCAAAAGTTTGAGCCACCTGAGATGTGTCAGGATGCCTTTTCTCCAAGACACATAATTATCCTTATCCAGGGCATGACCATAGAAATATGAATAGAAAAACCCATGATATCTCCTCAAATAAATTAGATCAAAGATCAAAACATACAATATAGATTAATGTTGATAAATGAAGCCCACCCAAGAAAACATAACCTTTCCAAGTGCTAGCATGTCCAGGATATCAACCATAATGAAAATAACTGACAAACTGAATAAAAAATACTTGGGGCTGAATGTAGAAAAAATACATGGATTATTATGTAGATCTCATCAATACCTTTCTAATGCCTATTCATTTTCAAAAAATAGAGATCTTGGGAAAAATTTATGAGCTCATAAGCCAAAATTGGTGATTTAGACTACAAACAGAAATTAAATTTACTAGCAACAAAATCAAGAAAATTTACTGGCACCAATGGAAATTTCTTAGAACTAGCTTTCTAACACCTATTCATTTTTGAAAATTTGACTTTGTATGCCCATGTTATGGTGATTTTTGTAAAAGTGCTCCAATAGGCTTAAAAAAAGTATAAGCCCCTAGAATAGGCCCCTGATCCTATTGGCGATTAGGGCTAGGGTGCTAGGGGATTTGGGTAGAGTATAGAATGGTGGGGCAGTGTTCATCTGGTGGAGGTTAGGGAGGTCAGTGGTAGGCTAGATTGGTGTATGTTATGGCTAATTTGGGGCCCAATGGGTTAATTTTTGGGCCTGATTTGGGGCCGGTAGGGTCGAGATCCTATTCGCAGGGCCCAAAAATGGGACGCTCTATCTAGCTTGAGTAGGAAATAGGCTTGTGTGCCCTAAAACATTTTAAATTTTTTTAATGAAATCATATAGTATGGTGCGCAGGGGCCATATAGCCCAAAAAATAAAAACATTACCTTTAAAATTCATGAGCTTGATTTTGATGATTTGATAATCAATCTTAGGGTTTTTGGGCCTTTTGAGCATGATGGTAGGGTTAGATTTTACCCAAAATGCTCTAAAATTATGGCTACCTTTCATATTTGAAAAAAACACCCACTTCAAACCTTCGTAGATCTGGCCTCCAGTGCTCAAATCGAGCCAAACAAAAGATTAATCTAACTTTCTTGACTACTCTGAATCCAATGAAGATGTTTGTTTTACATAGAAATATAGCCAACAAAAGACTCTTGCCTAATTTTCTCCTAGATTTAAGAAGGGGCTTACAAATTTCAAGCTCTAATACCATGTAAGAGTACCCAATGGACTCAAGCTCCCAAGATCACTTGCAAAACTAGAGATTATGTTTTACAAGAGAGAGACAAGAGGATAAATTTCTTGATTATGAATGAAATAATGATATTGGAATTCACTAATTACATGAGATATCTTTACTATGGCAAGGTTGAAAACCCTAAGTGACCTTAAATAATCCATAATTAAACTTAATAAATTGTAATTAAATAAATAATTACACCAACAATGTAGAGGTTTGTTCCATACTATGTACAAGTATAAATATAAATGCTACAAAGTGATTATTAATAGTTGTAGCACCTAAAACCTTGTATCTATAAAGATGGTGGAAAAGTTTAGAATGAAGAGAATGGCTCAACCCAATAAATACAAGTTTTTTTAATCATAAAAAGGGTAACAAATGGTTGTGAATGAGAAATACCTAATGAGATTTAATAGTGGCTCATATAACGATGAAGTGTTGTTCAACATCATGTTGATGAATACATGTCATGTTTTGTTGGGAAAGCTATGACAATTTGATAGGAAGGCCATGAATAAGAGGAAATAAAATAGTTAAAACCTTTTCAAGGATGACAATAGGTATGCCTTGAATCCTTTGAAGAATTCTAAAGAAGAATATGAAGTGGAGTCTTGAGTCATATTGATATAAGGGAAAGAGTTCCTAAACACTATGAAGATAGAGGAAGTGGGGCTCGCATTGATCACTAAATCTATAGAGGAAGATACAATAGTGCCAAAGGAGTTATTGCCAAAAGTGAAGAGTTTATAAAAGGAGTATGAAGACACTATTTCAAGTGAGATTCAAAAATGGATTTTGTAGCAATAAAATATTAATTATCACATAGATTTGATACCTAGAACTATAAGGACCCAAAAATGCATGGGTCAATATTTTTTGTTTGATGATGAGTGAAAATTTGTACTAAACCTTAATAGCATCAAAAGTGATAGTTGAACCCAATTCCTAAGACAATATTGTTATTCAAACCCTCTATACCCATCCCAAAATGTCTTCTAGTCTATCTTAATCCCTTTATACTTTTCCTCACTTCTTAAATCCCCTTTTTTTGGTGCTACCCTAATCTAGACAAAATGTATAGATGCCCACAAGTGATAGTTACAAAACCATTTTGGTGATTATGAAACCACAACAATGATCTTGTGACCGCCCAAATAATTTCATAATTTCTATGACCTTGATGAAACCATCACTATGTTTTTCCCTCATTACCAAAATGGAAAAAAATTGTCACCTTGAAAGCAATAATTTTACCTAATTTGATGGAATAGGTAGTCCAACAACCAAAATCATACCATTTCACTGTATTTTACCAAAATTGACCCTTTTTCATATATTTGTACCTCCTTCCTTATTTTACATAACTTCTACAAACTAGAACAACATATGCACAACAATCTACATGTTTTTGACTTGCAATAGGTTGAAAAAGAGAATGCAAACCAAAACTTTGCTAGACCTCCTGAACAACCATATTAAGATAAGTTTCCCCTCTTATTGTCATCTTATCTCTCATTCCCTACCATTTACTAGTCTTTGGAACTCCAAACGGTGTTAATATGATGATAAACTTCACACTTCTACTCTAGGTTTGCAACATTTAGTTATAGGACTGAATTTGTTTATTTTTTGAGTTAGTTCAAAATTTAAATTTTTTTAGATAGATTTAATTACCTTAGATTACAGATAGATTAGTATTAACTAAAAGGAAAAAAAAAGAAGGTTTCCTATGTGCTAAAGAAACCGAGAAATCTAACCTTTTGAAAGTGTACTAATTAAATTAATGCAAGAGGAGCTATGAAAAGGGTTTGAACCAAGAATAAGAGAAGAAAGTGAAGATGAAGCTGAAGAAGAGCTATCTGAGGAAGAACAAGATGATATAGAAGATCCTGTGCAAGTTAGGTTGTTGAGGACCATTCCAAAGATTGGAAAAAGGCCTAGGATTGAAGTTTCTACCTATTCTAGGGATCTGAATTTGGAAGAGCTTATTGATTGGATAAATGATATGGAGGAATATTTTGAGTATGAAGATGTTGAGGATACAGAATGGGTCAAGTGTACAAAAGTAAAGTTGAAGGACCATGCCAGTATTTGGTGGAAGGAGGTCTAGTTAGAGAGAAATAGAAGAGGAAAAAGAAAAATTACCAGATGGGATCAGATGGTGGACAAACTAAAGAAGCAGTTCATTCTTGTGGACTATGAGTTGGAGTTGTTAAAGAAGATGTAAGGATTGAAGAAAGGCAATAAGTTTATTAATAAGTATACAAAAGAGTTTTATAAGATTATTATAAGAACAGGCCATGCAAAGGCCAACAAAGAGAAGGTAGCCCATTACATTAATGGGTTGAGGCCAAGTATTCAAGAGGAACTGAGTCTAGTCATAATGACCACCATAGGAGATGCATACCAGTTTTCTCTGAAGGTGGAAGAGAAGCTAAATAAAAGATTTGAAAGCAATCAAAGAGGAAGAGATCATGGTAGAAGGATTAGTGGAAGATCCTATGGAGGCTGAAATGAAGATCAAAAGAAAAGTGAAGTAGGCACCAGTTGAAATCAGAAATGAGATAATGCCTACCACCCTTGTGACCAAAATAATGGTGAGAAAAGAGGAAGAGGAAGAGGATGACTTGGGCAAGGACCTAGAAGAGGAGGTTTCAGAGGAACTTGTTTCCAATGTGGAGAATAAGGAAATCGAGCCTATGAGTGTCCCCAACATCAAGGAAAGACAAATAAAAGACTTGAAGGTAATGCACAAGTTGTACATGTAGATGAAGATGCACAGTCTAAGCATTCTAAAGATGGTGAAAGGGGAGAAAGCCTAGTTGTCAAAAGAACCTTGTTAAATGAGGAGAAAGAACCAAATTAGAGGAAGAGTTTATTCCACACAAGGTGCAAGTGTGTGTAGACACTTCAAAATGTCCTGAACTTGCAAGCACCATTTTCACACCAATTTCTCCCTAATTCCACATTCTTCTATTAATTAAATAATTTTTAATTATTTAATTAATTCACTTTCCTATCCCTAGTCTATAGTTAAATAAATGTTTTATTTATTTAATTATTTTGTCTATTTTCTTCTATTTTCCTCTATAATTAAATAATTAATTTTTTAATCATTTAATTATTCATTTGCCTATATCCCTAGCACCCAATTGATTTAAATAAATAAAACATTTATTTAAATTTAGGTCTCACCTTATTTAAATAAATCATGTTTATTTAAATAAGGTTTCCCACACATCTCCCATTGCAAATTAATTAAATAAATTGTCCAATTTATTTAATTTAATCACTCTCACACCTCATCATATTTTCAAATTAAAAATTCCCTCTCGTCCTCTTGTGAGAGGGAAACCCTACTCAATCCTCACCATTCATTCCACTTAAAAGTCAACACTCAATCTACACCCTTCATTCAACCCTAGCTTTCTATAAAAAACACCTCTCCAGCCTCATTTTCTCACTTCCTAGCTCACTGATCACAAGGAGTCTCTCTTAGATTTTGCTAATCATTGCCATTTGAGCTTCTCATGAGCATTGCAAGTCTGCAAGTTTGAGAACAAATATGAGAAAAGTTAAGGAGAACAATGGAGAGAAGCCAAGTGTAGCTTAGGAATTTAGTTAGCTTGCTTGCTTGTTTGATTTCTAGGTTATTTGCACTCCATTGATGATTTAGGGCTTCTGTGGTTTGAATTTAGAATGCTTATCTAATTTTCCCTAACTTACATTGGTGAACCCAACGTGAAATGTCTATACTTTGTGCTAATTGATGAAATTAGGGTTTGTAGGATAGTACGATGCACTTGCTAGTTTTTACGTTGCATTTGCAGGTTTTTACGATGCACTTGCCGTATGGACCTCCATGTCTACTAAAATCTATGATGCACTAGATGGTTATAGCGATGCAGTCGTCTATTTAGTTGGAAAATTTCTTAGCCCTTTGTTATTAGATTGACTAATCTGGTTTCTGTAGGGTTTACTACTGGATTCTAATGCTCTGTTTATCTGATTAACCCTATAGATCATCTGTTTACATCGTTAGGGTTTTTTTTATGGTTTTATGTCTTGAAGGTCCTTTTGGGGTTGTTTCAAACATCCTTTAATCATTTCTAATTTGCCTACAGATATTTAGCAGATTTACATCTTTCTGGCATCTTGATAATATCTCTACAATCATAAGGTTTCATGTTTTAACTAGGGTTTTAAAATCAGTCCTTGTTTTATCAAGTTTGTTGTGATTCAAAGCTACAGGAACAGTGTGACACATTCATTGATTTCCACACCGCAGTCACCTTAATCTGTGGCACATCTACTAATTAGGGTTTTTGAATCCTTTTAAATATCTATTGCTAACTTTGTATTACAGGGAGTCTGAAATGTTTTTCTGATTAAGTTTGGATGCTTTTGCTTATCTGTTTAACCCTCTAATTATTAGCTTGCAAACATTAGGGTTTTTAATTCTTCATTAGGGTTTGGAATTTACATGATCTTTTGGTAAATTTTAAAGTACCCTTAGGGTTACTATAGCTTATTTAAAAGAATTTGATTTATTTACAATAATCATTTACCTTAATAGAGATTCTACAACTCTAGGGTTTCCTAATTATCATCAGAGTTTCACTTTCTATCTGCTATTTGGAAAAAAATTCTTGTTTTTGACCTACAGGAGACAGAATGACACATTTGTAACTCCCTCCACCGCAGTTGTTGAACAGTGTGATGCAGTCACTATTCTATGCACCGCATTTGTAGAGTCCTACAACGTACCTGAGACATCTTGAACCACACTTGACTATTACAAAAACATGGGGTTTTGAGTTTTATTCATTTCTATCTTTCTATTTTGCACAATAGGGCAAAGGGTTTATTCTGGTACTAAAGTCTGATTTGCAGAATTGTGTCATTCACTGGGAAAATAACTTTATCTCAAACTACTAATACATTTGCTGCAAGGCTTCATTTATGTGTGTTTGCATTTTTAACATAGGAACACTTCGTTTGGTGCTTAAAATGAATATTGTGTGCTTAACTTAGGAACATCTCAATTTAGTGCTTTAAAAAGAATGAGTGTTTTCTGTGTTTGGTGTACTTGCACATTTGTTTAGGCTAGTCACTGAAGGCATGCTTGTCTATGGTTCATCTTCCCTCGCATACGAGTTTTGGGTTAAGAAAGAGCTTATTGTGTTTTCCTTGAATAGCATTCTTCTCATGCTATAAGTGGTCTTGGGGGTTGAGAAAAAGCTACACCATGATGTCTTAAGTATTTCTCTCTCTACTAGGATCTTGGGTACAAGAGAACATAGTAACACAGTTTTGTTTGAGTATCCTCTCCCCTCACGCCACGTGTGATCTTGGGTGTATGAGAAAGAACAAAACATGGGATTTCCCTTTTTCCTTTTAGTAGGTGGCCTACTTGGGAGTTCACCCCAGGGTTCGACCACAAGCATGTTTCTCCAACGGGCTATACAAAGGGGACAAAACCAAAAGGTGAGCTCAATCCACTTATGCCATAGGGTGGTCCTTGTGGTCTCAGGTGATTCCAGATGCGGGTTCAAGATTTTGGTCTCCCATTGCTACTATGCCTTGGTGTTCTTAGGAGTTCCCATCACTATGAACCTTGTTGTAGTAGCCTAAGACCTTTTGGTCATTTATCACTGTGGCGCAAGGAATGTGGATCATATCTTAAAGTTACCACACAGAGTCTTTGGTTGAGGTGACACAATTCCTTGATTAGGCCTTGTCCTTTCAAGTTAAGAGGTGTCAAGATGGTCCAAGGTCTTGGCATACTCTAGTTACCCATTCCAATTACTCTATTTAAAATCACCCAAAAGGTGAGGTAAGCCTACTTTGGTAAACATCCTTTACTACTAATTAGGTTGTACATGCTTTATTGTTTGTGAACCATGGCTAAGTCAGTTTTATGGTAGTAAGCTTACAAAATACCAACCTTCCAAGAGTCAAGAATCACCAAACAACCAAATCCAAATGTTAAGTGTTTTCTATGTTTGCTATGTTTTTCTCATTGATCAAAACATACTGAAACAGACTTAGAAAACCTATTTTTTTGGTCACAAACAATAGTGAAATGCATATGTAGGTCCTTGAAATGCAATTGTTGGTTCCTGCTATGCCATTGAAACCTTCTGCAATGCACCTGATTAGATAGTAAACTATAATTGAGCCTTTCTGAGTCACATTTGTAGATTTGTACTCTGTAATTGAGACCTTTAGTGATACATTTGCCTATAGTGAGAATTTTAAGGAGATTTCTAAGAATCTATCTCCCTTATCTAATTCAAACTATTGTTGTGTTCAGACATTTGAGACTTGCTAGTTCTGTCCTGCCATTATTACATTTCCCTAGGTTTAGATTGCATTCCATAGATAGCCCATTTCAATCCATTGCATTAGTCTAGTTTGCCTTACATTATTAGAATTGACCTCTCTCATTTTAGGACATTCCTAGTTTCAGTCATCTTTGAGGTTCTTGAAATAGGAAAAAATTGCCATACTTTGACCCTATCTTAGTTACAAAGCTGGATTATACAAGACCTTGTCATCTTTCTTCACAAGCAATCAACCAAACAAGTTGATCCTAATACTCAAAAGTCTAGTTTAGGTTCATCTTTTCAAATCAGCAAGTTGAGTCTCAACTCATGAGTCTAGTTTGAGCTCACTTCAATCAATCATTCTCAACATTATCCTTTCAAGGTCTTGGCAAATTTAACTAGTTACTTTGATAGGTCATAGTTTGACATTTAGTATCCTCTTGTTCAAAATATTCAAAGTTGTACATCCCATTAGTCTCAACATTGCCTTAGTTCACTCATCATTCCTACATCTTGAATCTTAGTCACATTTTCCATTTCTATAATCAAAAAATCCCAAAACATAGCATAGTGTATAATCACTTCACATTGTCATCCTTAATTGCATTAGGCATACTTATATCCCAAAATACCAAAAAATATAGCACAGTGCATAACCACTTTGTATTTCCATCCTTAGTTCATTCCCATTTCCCACAACTAGCAAGTCTTATATGGTTGAAACATGGTTGCAAAAGAAGAGAAAGGGAGAGAAATCCTTAGATTATCTCACTAACATACTGAGATTTGGGTCCTCCTCTAACAAACAACATGAATCTCACTCCCACACATGGAAAACCCCTTTGAGAACTACACTTTACAAGAGAATTACCAAGGGGTAACCCAACAAGAAATTGAGGAAGCCTCCCAAGATCCTAGATTATTGTGAATCTTAGATGAAATGATAGTTGCGAATCCCCAAGCCTACCTTATGCATCTTTTACAAAATGGCACTAAACTACACACGAGTGTAGACATAAATATGATTATAGGATCATCACCAAATAATGTCACACAAGGTCAAGGTCAAGCCTCATCTTCCACTAGTCACACAAACCCAACACAAGAACACACCAACATACCCTTTGGGGAAACGTCACATGATTCCACAACTGTTAATGTACCTCCCCCATTTGAGGCCAACAATGCAAATGTTATGTCACAATCATTGAATTTTGTGAACCCATTTGCTTCGATGACAACCAACACAAACCCCCTAGGTCAAAATAAAAGAACATGAAGAATACACATAGTGACCTCATGACCACAAACACAAGGGGTTAATACCACACCTAGTGCGAACATAAATCTAGGGACCTAACCAAGCAATAACTTGAACAACCTTAACATAGACCCTCTTGGCCAAAATAATAATGTGTCTAGCCAAGGTGCTAGTGTGTCTTATCAAAATAACCATGGCAACCCCATATGGCAACAAGTCAACCCAAACATTCTTCTTCAAACAACTTGCAATCCACTTCAAAACAATACAAATGTTCCACCCCATTATCAATACATAAATCCAAACACCACTTATGTTCCAAATACTCAAAATCAAAACTCAACTCCATTACACACCCCTCTTAACACAAACATCAATCCACTTGTTGCAAACATGGGGTCTCAAAACACACCTATTGCAAACATAGGGAATCCCTACCAAAATGCAATTGCAAATGTTGCGGATACATCACTATCTTCCATAAAGGTCCTAGAACATGAAATGCATTCATTGAAACAACAATTTTCCAATATGCAAGTCTCGGGAACCAAAAAAGTATACTCCATGGAGGATTTGTGCCCATATCCTTTCGATAGGAGTATATACATGCCTCCTTTTCCACAAAACTTTACTATACCCAATTTCAACAAATATAGAGGAAAAGGGAGCCCTATTGAACATATACATGAATTCCACATTGCATGTCTCAAACTTGCATTTGACCAAACATAATTAATGAGACTATTCCCATGGAGCCTCATGGGTCAAGCACTCGAGTGGTTCACACATCTCCCCATAGGGATAAGGACATGGACCAAACTAGCGGATAAATTTATAGCCCACTTCTCATACAACACTAAAATAGATGTAAACATAGCAACGCTATTCCACACAAAACAAGAAGATGGAGAGACATTTCTATCTTTCTTCTAAAGGTGGAGAAGTTTTGCTAGCAAGTGTCTATGCCATATACCTGAGATTCTACTAGTCCCAATCTTTGTAGAGAACTTGAACATGAAACTCACGTATCAACTACAAATACATTGTTGCATGACCTTTGGGGAGGTTTTTGAGAAAGGAATAGCGATTGAAAAGGCCCTCACAGACTAGGGTACAATTAAAATATTTAACAAAAATCAAAGTAACCCTAACACTTCCTATGAAAAAAACAAATTTTGGTCTAGGAATAAGAACATTACAAATGATGGGGTTGTCGATGCAAAAGAATAAACAAGGGTGGCCCCATACTTACTGTCAAAGAACAAACACCCAATAATCCAACACCTATTCAACAGCAACTGGAAAATACTATTCAAAACAATCAAAGACGGGCTCCCCCAAGAATGAATCGTCTAAAATAGAACTATACACACCTACCAGAATCAATTGAATCAATCCTAAAGAAATTATTATAAGCCAACCTTCTTCAACTTATGGAGGTTAAACAATACAATCCTGCTTTCAAGCCTCCCTCATGGAACATTAATGAAATTTGTGAATATCATCGAATAAAAGGACATAAAACCTCAAACTGTTATAAATTCAAGAACATGATTCAAGATCTCATCGAACGAAGTGACATAGTCTTGGATAATCCTCAAGGATCCTCCAATACTAATCACACTATTTTTACAAATCCTTTGCAAGACCATGGATCGGAAAAAGCCTCTAGTTTGAGCACTAAGACAAATGAGCAACCCAACTATAACCATGTTGCTTATGAATACACTGTCAATAGCATCTAAACTTATGATAGTAACATCTCCATGATTTCCATCAACCTGAGTGCACTATCACCACCCGTAGAGCTAAGTTAACCTTACATAGTTCTCCATCCGACCCGCAGCCAAAGTCACAATATAATCTTTTGGATCATTTAAAGAAAACACCCGCACAAATATCCATCTTTTAGCTGCTCCACCTATCTCTGGAACATAAAGCCATCTTAGACAAAGCACTGCTAGAATCATCCATCCCTACAAATCTAACCATTAACCAATTGTAGGCCATGGTGGCACATCTGGCTACTACCAATCATGTTACATTTACCAAGTGTGACTTTCCCTTACATAGACCTAACCATACCAATCCCTTACACCTCGAAGTCTTCATCAATAAACATAAGATTCAACGAGTCTTGGTAGATGGTCGAGTGGGATTAAACATATGTCCTTTGAAGCTAGTCATGATATTGGGATATTATAAGGCCTGTGTGGACCCATCTAAGAGAGTTGTCATCAAGGCCTACGATGATGCAAAACGTTCCTCTAAGGGTGTGATCTCACTTCCTATGAGAGTTGAGCCTGCCACTCTAAATACTGTATTCCACATCTTGGATCTGGACCTTCCCTATAATCTCATTCTTGGTCACCCATGGATTCACGCCATGAAGGTCGTGCCATCCACCTCTCAACAATGTATCAATTTTCCCTACAATGGCATAGAAATCATCATAGCCAGTGATCCTAATGCTTTTCAATATTGTAGCCACTTGAGAGAGACACCTCTACATTAGGTACCTGTTAATAGGGGAATTCCACCTTCCACTTCATCACATTATGTTGACCCATCCACATTATCAAAATCCACCACTACATTCATTCCACCTCTCAACCCTAAGGTGTGGATCCATGACAAAGGATGTGGAGAATACATGATGGAGAGCTCATACTACATTGGCAAGCTGCCAATATCACTAAAGTCTCACAGAAAACCTAGCCCATTCAAACCAAAGGGTACTATTTGTGCCGCCCCCACCACCTTCACAAAATGGGGTGAGTTAAGTAAAGAAGAAGTAAGTGAGGATGTCTCCACATGGATCTACAAAGATGAAGAAGAGGTCAAGCATGTGCAATTACTAGTAGAATAGTATGGTAAGGGATATGAGTTTGTGAAACAACAAGGATATGATGGAAATAGTGGGCTTGGACCAAACAAAAATGGTAGGACAGAAACAATACATCCAACCATGTGACCTCACAACAAAGGGCTAGGGTATACATCACAAAAAGGGAATGCTCCTTGTACTAAGTTACTCTTAGGTAAGGATGCGAGTACTTCTAAAGATATTGAGACATCAAGGAACCCTCTCGAGCCTGAATATTCCCAACCTAACGTACCTGACGATTTTGCCTGGATCAACATCTTTTGGGATCATGACGATACCTCCATATGCACCTTAAATCCCATATGCCTAAGCTATATGAACACTAATGATGACTTGCCTTTAGTCCACCCCCAACTCATAGACTGGGGTCAACAAGCACCACCTAGCTTGGATTTGTTTGAAAACAATGAAGCTATTGCTGAGTTTATGGGACTCTACGAAGGCATACCACACAGGGATCATAAGGTTGGTTACATCATGGATCTTGATGACACCACCTACTTTGGAGAGTCTACTCCACCCTTCAGTTATAAAAGTGAACATGAAAAAGAAAATAGGTCTCTAGGTGAAAACCGAAAGGCACCTTTTGACCATAAAAAATTAAAAATAAAGGACGTATTTGAAGGTGAAAACCTCTTCGAGGCGCCCAAGGATGTAGGCTTGGAAGTTCTCCCCATTACATAAGAGAGATCACCACTATTGGTGGAAAATCAATAGAGATGAATATTGGTATAGAAGATAATCTAAGGACTGTCCACTTCACTGAATCACTAACAGAACAAGAAAAACCTGAATTCACAACTTTCTTCTCGACAAGACAAGTTAATTTTTCTTGGTCATACGCTGACATGCTAGGGATTGATCCACAACTAGTCCTACATCATCTACCATTGCTACCAAATGCCAAGCCAGTAAAGTAGAAACTGAGGAAAATGCATCCACAAATATCGCTCTTGGTTAAAGAAAAATTGAAGAAGTTATTAGATTTCAGCTTCATCTGGCCCATAGATTATTTGGAATGGGTATCTAATTTGGTACTAGTCACCAAACCAAATGGAAAAATTAGAATTTGTAAAGACATTAGAGATTTGAATAGGGCTTGTCCAAAAGATGATTTTCCATTACCCAACATTGACATTATAGTTGATCTCATGGTAGGATATGAAATGCTCTCGCTTATGGACGATTTCTCAGGCTATAACCAAATCAGGATACCCTGAGGATCAATACAAAACTACTTTCACTTGTCCATGGGGAAGTTACTGCTAGAATGTCATGCCCTTCGGCCTCAAAAATGCTAGAGCTATGTACCAAAGAGCTATGATGACAATCCTTCGTGATTACATGCACACGTTCATGCAAGATTATGTGGATGACCTATTGGCCAAATTAGTTACACAAGGCACTCATTTAGATGTATTAGATAAGGTTTTTACATGGATTGAAGAATACAACATATGGCTAAACCCTAAGAAATGTGTCTTCAGAGTCACTTCAGGAAAACTGTTGGGGTATATCATCTCTCACCAGGGAATTGAAGTTGATCCGGCTAAGGTAAAAGACATCATGGACATGCCTCCACCAATGAGTCTCAAACAACTACACAGTTTATAGGGCAAATTATAGTCAATCAGGAGATTCATTGCACAACTGGCTGACAAATGCCACCCATTTCAACACTTACTCCGTAAAGGAGTACCTTTCATATGGATTGAACATTGTCAAGAAGCTTTCCAACAAATCAAAGATTATCTACTATCTCCTCTGGTCCTTATGCCACCAATTGCTGGAAAACCTCTTATACTATACATCTCAACTACCTCTTTAGCACTGGGGGCACTCCTAGCACAAAATGACGAAGAGGGGAAGGAACGAGCAATCTACTACATCAGCAAAACACTGGTAGGATATGAGTTGAATTACAACCCCATCAAATGTGCATGCCTGGTAGTGGTTTTTTCCACCCAAAAGCTTCAACATTACATGTTGAATCATCAAACAAAGCTTATTGCAAAGATTGATCCCTTGAAGTACCTACTTAATAAGGCAGCCTTGACAAGACGGTTGGAAAAATGGGTCGTGATCCTAAGTGAATTTGACATAGAATACAATGACCATAAAGAAATAAAGGGATAGGTAATAGCAGACCAACTAGCAGAGGCACCCACAACAACTGATGATCTGTTGGTTACAAATTTTCCAGATGAATCAATCTTTGCGATAGAAGTTCCAAAAACATGGATGCTATTCTTTGACAGTTCTTGCACAAATCATGGCTTAGGGGCCAGTGTCCTTTTCATCACACCATAGGGATATACTATTCCTAAATCATTCCAGATAGCTTTCTCTTGTATGAATAATATCACTGAGTACGAGACACTAATTATAGGATTACGTATGGTCATCAATTGGAAAATCAAGAAATTACAAGTCTTCGGTGATTCACAGCTTGTAATCAAATAGGTCAATGATGAATATGACATAAAGGATGAAAAGATTATGCCATACAAGAGAATGGTAGACAGTTTCAAGCTTTACTTTGATACCATTGTCTTCAACCAAATTCCCCAGAGTTAGAACAGAGCGGCTAATGTAATGGCCACTATAGGATCTCTCTTGGATATTCTGAACAACGCACCTCAATTTCATTTCTTGGTGGAACAACTATTGATCCCTGCCTTTGACATTCCCAAATCAGAGCTGGTGTGAGAAATTGTTGGTCCCAAGTCTCCTTGGTACAATGAAATTTACAAATACTTGCATGACCAAACCCTTCCGACCGACCTATCTTCTAACCAACACAAACCCTTCATTCGCCAAGTTGCCAAATATGTCATCATCGGTGACACCTTCTACCACCGTGGATTTGATAACACCTTCCTAAGATGTCTTGATGTTGAGGAAGCACAAACGACCTTACACAAAGTACACGAGGGTATATGTGGAGCTCATTTTATTGGTCCTACTCTAGCCAAGAAGATCATAAGAACTAGATACTACTAGCCCACAATGGAACGAGATGCATACCAATTTGATAAGAAGTGTCGACAGTGTCAAATATATGGAGATCTTGTGCATGCACCTACCCAAGACCTTCAGCCACTTACATCACTGTGGCCCTTCTCTCAATGGGGACTCAACCTTGTGGGAAAAATCCATCCCACCTCCGCCAATGGTCATAAATTCATCATCACAGCCACCGAGTACTTCACAAAGTGGATTGAGGCTATTCCCATGACGTACATCACTAGCAAACAAATTTCTAATTTCATTCTTAATTACATTATATGCCAGTATGGTGTTCCTCAATCTATTGTCACATACTATCCATTAGCTTTGTGAAAGATTCCACATCCAACATCATTTCACCACTCTATACTATCCCTAAGGCAATGGTCAAGCTGAGGCATCAAATAAGACCATTATAAAAATCCTCAAAAAGATTGTCAATGACCTTGGCCATGACTAGCATATCCAACTCAACCCTACCTTGTGGGCTTACCAAACTAGCATCCATACACCCATAGGAGCCACTCCATACTCCCTTGTCTATGGTTCTAAAGCCATCTTGCCCATTGAGATCGAGTTACCCTCTTTGAGAGTCTCAATGCAGTAATTTGTCAATGATGAAGAGTACAAAGTATCCAAGTTGCATGAGTTGGAGTTGTTGGACGAAAGAAGACAAAATGCACAGGTTCATTTACAAGCATATCAGAATCATCTCTGTTGTAGTTACAATAAGAAAGTCAAGGTTCGACAATTCAACATTAGAGAGTTGGTACTAAAAGAGAATCCTAAAAATCAATTGGATCGAGAGAAGCCAGGGAAATTTGAACCAAACTGGTTAGGTCCTTATGTCATCACCGTTGCATATGGATCTAAAGCATATCAACTAGCCACTCTTGAAGGTGAACCATTACCAGAGCCGATCAACAGCATGCACCTTCGCAGATACTATACCTAAAAATAAAAAATAAATTAAAAAAAAGTCAAAAAATAAAAAAATAAAAAAATAGTAAAGAGAAATAATTCTTTCAATAGTGAAAACCACTCGGGTGGCACTTTGGATAAGTACCATGGTGAAAACCTGGCAAATAGGTGCCATGTGTAGTTGGTCTTCACTCCACTGTCTACCATCATTCTATCTGGTCTTTCACTTCGCATAATCTACATCATAATCTGCAATAAAACTATGATGTCCTTCTCATGGCCTAAGAATAGTTGACATTTAGCATCCTTCACTTTCCATATTCCATCCATCCTTTTCATAATAACCTTGTCCTGTACCTGACTGGGGGCAACTCCTGATCCTAAACTCGGCACTGGAGGACACCTATCAAAACATACCAAAATCCAAAAAAATCAAAACATATTAAAAACCAAAAAATCAAAACATGGCAAAAATCTAAAACATCAAATATTCCCAAAACATAGAAAAAAAAATCAAAACAAGTCAAAATCAAAAAACATCAAAAATTCCCAAAAAGCCAAAAACACTAAAACATGTCAAAAACCACAAAAAAATCAAATAACCAACCAAAAACCCAAGCAATGAACAATGTCAACCTACCTATTTGAACTATGTTGCCTCTGTGACTTCACGTAGGCAAGGCCATCTTTGATGAGCCCCCGGGGCATAGATCCCCTAGGTCCTAGGTCACACATAGTCCACATGGTTGAACTACGTTGTCTCTATACTTTCATGTAGGCAACGCCATCATCGATGAGCCCTCAAGACATTAGGTCAGTCCCTTAGGGCCCATTGAGTCAGTCTCACAATAAGCTATCCCTCTGTTACAATGGACACTTTGATCAAACCAAAAAAAAGTTAATCTTTCACAAGAAATGTATACCTAAACAAATCTTGAACCAACAGACAAACCATGCAACCGGTCTTTCAATCATCACAAATCAATTACCTAGTGTTGATCATGCATCACTATCAAACTATTCTTATCAACTATCACTTGTCTTAGATGGAATGGGGCATTGTCGAAACCAGGATCTACACCTTAGATGACATAATTCATTCTATGAAATCAGACACTATCAATCATCACATGTTAATCATTACACAAATTGTTGCATCATCGAAACTAGACTACAGGTCTTATATGAGATGTCTCAATCCTATATCTTCCTTATATAGGTGGTTGTATTTCCAAAACTAGATTTGACGTCTTATACAGCATGCTTCCTACCCTAAAACCATGCACTATCCATCAAATCATAAACAAACAAACAAACATACACATTTGGCAAAGGATCTAAATGGCTATTGACTCTAGTCTAGTCTGTCATATTTTTTATTGGATTGATCTTTGGTCTTGTTCTTATGCTTCTGAAGGAAGTCCACAAGTGATGAAGAGAAGCGATGATGGATCATGACCTTTTTCTTTGATTGTTGTTTGTGGTTTGTCTTGGAAAAATGACTGGGACAACTAGGTTCCTTGTGTGTGATTGGAATTCCATTAGGTATGATGGAAACCATCCAATGCATGCGAAGGAACATCTAAACACTTCCTTGCATTTGGATTCACATACCTCATGGTCATTTCCTCACATATTCTGACATGGTGCCAGGGTTACTAGTCTGAGTCAGGCATTCCTTGTCTATCATGTGCCTATTTTGCAAGGGACCACACTTTACACCTTGACCTATGTCATGTCATGGTGTTTGTTGTCCTTTGACATAATAAGTTCTATGAGGATAAGAAAAAAATGCAAGAAAAAAGATCAAAATCTATCAAAGCAAAATCTTGATCCATTTCCTCTAGTCAGTCTTCATTCCTCAACCACCTCTCTTTCTTCTATCCATCACCGCAGTCATCATGATGGCATACTATGACACACCAAAAATAAAGGCATTAGATATCATAAGCCTGCATACACGCATATGTTAGAACATCATATAGCCTCCATCATAAGCATGATAGCACAAGAATAATAAACATCATCATCATCCTAAGTCATCCATATTGCATGAGAAAATACAAAAACATAGATAGCATCACATCATATGTAGAATCATCATTTGCATATATCACATAAAATTTGCATACATCACATAAGAATTTGCATACATATAGAACCTACATAAGTAATGTTGTGTCATATCATAAACATGTAGTAACCATCTCATCATGATCATCCATATATCAAATAACCATCCATAAACCATATGCATACATAACATCATAAATATCATTAAACCATATATCCATAATCCATGAAAAATAGAAGCGCATCGCATAATCATAGAATCATATAGAGCATAACGCATAAAACATTGCATAATCCATAATATGAATCCATAACATGCATAAATACCATCACATAATCCATCATCATGATCCCATACATATAAAATGATAACACATCATATAGTCACCACAAAATGGTATGTCTCATATATATCAAAAAAGTGTCACAAGTACAAAATTAGAATCGTTGTAAAAAATGGAACTCACAAGATCAATCAAAAACAAGAGCTCGCATCTCGATCAAAAATATGTGTCCTATCTACCAAAAACAGGGCTAGCCTATGCTACTCTCACCACCAAATGGTGCCTGCCCTAAAGGAGGACCCCTATGCTCTTAACTGGCCCTGGAACTAGATGGCCTATAATATGGTGAAGCTCTCCTCTGTAACATGCTGACATTGTTGTGTGTTTTCTGTGAGTGTGTCTTGCTGGCACTCCTACTCTAGTAGCTTGGTGCCCTCTAATCAGCTAGCACCAAACCCTCATAAACACCCTGATAGTACTATGCCTCCTGGGTTGCCCTATATAAGGCCTATGAAAACTCTATAGCCAACCCACCAACTCTAGATATGAAGTTGATGTTGCGCTGCTCTGCTCTCTAAGCCCTAATGATGGCCATGCTGTGCTCTACAATGCGTTGCGTCAACTGACCTTGTACACTCTACAACTGCACCTGCAAATCCTGCATCTAAGTCTGCAAGGCCTCAATCTGTGCTGCCAAGTCTCCTCCTCTCTACCCAACATTCTCTTTCAGCTCATCCTCCCCCACCTCCACAATAGGCACATCCTACAGTGCCTCCTCACACACTCTCTTCTCCTCCTCATCCATCTTGTCATCACCTCCCTCCCCTCCGATCTCCTCCATTGCCATGCCCTCCTCCCCCTCTCCTACCTGAATCTCCCCTATGGAAACCTCCACCTATCCAACGGCCCCTCTCCCTCCTCATGGATAGGTGAAAGTCAGGGACCCCTATCACCACCATCTCTGCCTCTCCCCCTATCTCCTCTACCTTCGTCGTCACCACCATCATCCCTACCATTATCATCTCCTGCCTGGCCTCCATCCCGACCTCGACCTCATCCTTGAAACCTACCTCTAGGCCCTCTCCCCAGCCACTCAACTGGTGCAGGCTCATCTGGATGCAAATAGGGAATAGGCCTATGCTCCATCCACCAGGTGTCATACTCAGGCATGGTGCCCATATCCACTATAGCTACCGCTACTCCCCCACTAAATCAGCAGCAGCCCTGCAATATCACAGATGGCCATCTAAACACTAATCATGGGGCCCCAATCAAATGTCTCATGAGTCAAGCGAGTAAACTCTACTATACCCACTGGCACACCCTATCTCTCACCAAACTGTCACAACACCCATTCTAGTAGGTGTCGCTCAATAATATGTTGACTCTGCACAATACAGCCAATCAGGTACCTCATGTGTCGGCAATAGGGTAAGTGATCTCCATCCTCTAACCATGCATGAAAATCCCTATAGGGCCTCCAAACGAACTCATCCAAGTGATCCAAACCATGTCTCTAGAAACCCACATCGCTCAGCCGAACCTGCACAACTACTCCTGAATAAATGTACACATAAGGAAGCTCCTCAAGAATCTCCCTAGTTACAGGAGGCCTGAATACTGGGATCTACTCCTAGGCCCAGATCATCAATAGTGTAACCCCACAATTAATGGACTGCTCCCCCCTGTAAGCTACGCCATGTAGTTGAAAGTATAGCATAGCCAACAAATAAGGTCCCCAAGCATACACTGTGGCCCGCTCCATCATGCCCTCTAGCATCTCCTCCCATCCAACTGGAAATTCATGCCTATGATGATCAAGGATCACATTGCCACCAATGCAAGTACATAAGATGACAATCAATCTGTCATAGCAATTTGCCAGGGTGTCCCATTAGATCTCGTAATCCTCTACTCTAAGATCTGCATTGCTGTCTGTCTCAAAAATTCACCTGAGGGTGGGGAACACCCACTTAGCACTATAGATGACACACTCCCCGTAGATGGGAAGCCGTAGAATCTGTTAGACATCCTCTAGCATCACTGTAGCCTCACCGGTCGGCAAATGGAATGAGCTGGTCTGAGAGTGCCATCACTCAGCTAATGCAATAAGTAGTCCTCTGTTAGCCCTAATGATGGGCATGAATGCAACATGGTACAACCCCATCACATCTAGTGTGTCACACTCCTCCCAAGTCAAATGGTGTCGCAGTCGGTAGCAAGAAGGTTGACTCTCTCAGGTATAAATCAGTGACAATCTAACCTGCATTCACAAGGCATCATGTTATGTCAGTCAAAACCCCTAAGCAAACCTATCAGACGCAAGTAGGGTCAAATCAGGTTAAAACCCTAACCAGTAGCTGTAAAACCAACGGATGCATCGTACTGTCAGTACAATGTGTCACACCTAAGCGAGTGCATCATAGGAACCTTTGGATGCATCGCAATTTCACAATTGCCTCACAAGAACCTTCAAGTGCGTCGCGATTACACGATTGCATCGCACATTCCTGCAGGTGCGTCGTACCTGACAAATGCACACTGGCTAATGTGAGTGCATCACATTAGTCCGCACCTACATCACCAAAATTCAATTGTGACATAGGATTGCGAATGTGGTGCAGGATTTCACACTTGCGTCACTCGTGAACGTAATTGTGGTTCAAAATTTTGCACCGCATTTGTTCCCCTTCTTTCAGGCCCTAAAATCTACATAAAAACACAAAAATTGACAAGGGTTTTGATACTTATCGTCATGCCTATGCCAGGAATCCATCCATATGTATGGACTCATGATCCATGGTGATGGTGGGCTGAAATCGGCGACATTCTAATAGTAGCTCCGCAACAAACTTGACACTCAAGGCTCTAAGCTCTCTAAAATCTCTAAAGGTTGAATACACAAATGAGCTAATTGGCCCCCCTAAAAGCTATTTATAGAACCTTTTGACCTAAGTGGGCCCCCTTTTCACAAATTTGACCAACTCTGCTCCTGTTTTCATGCATTAGCTACCTTTTGAGCCTAATTTTCACTGTCGGTACACTTTTTGACCCTCCGCACAATTTTTTGGGAAATTTCCCAAATTTTTTGAATTTTTTTTCAAAAATTTGTGAAATTTCCTGAGGGGGCATAAGGCTATCCTGCTTCGTCCAGGGCATGCTGGGTCATGTCTAGAACATATTTTTTAAATTTTTCTTTGACACAACGTCAGAATTGACATTGTATCAAAGAGGGGCAAAATGTAGACAGTTAAAAATGTCATGAACCTGCGAGCACCATTTTCACACCAATTACTCCCTAATTCCACGTTCTTCTATTAATTAAATAATTTTTAATTATTTAATTAATTCACTTTCCTATCCCTAGTCTATAATTAAATAATTTTTTATTTATTTAATTATTTTGTCTATTTTCTTCTATTTTCCTCTATAATTAAATAATTAATTTTTAATTATTTAATTATTCATTTACCTATATCCCTAGCACCCAATTGATTTAAATAAATAAAACATTTATTTAAATTTAGGTCTCATCTTATTTAAATTAATCATGTTTATTTAAATAAGATTTCCCACACATCGCCCATTGCAAATTAATTAAATAAATTGTCTAATTTATTTAATTTAATCACTCTCACACCTCATCATATTTTCAAATTAAAAATTCCCTCTTGTCCTCTTGTGAGAGGGAAACCCTACTCGATCCTCACCATTCATTCCACTTAAAAGTCAACACTCAATCTGTACCCTTCATTCAACCGTAGCTTTCTATAAAAACACCTCTCCAACCTCATTTTCTCACTTCCTAGCTAGCTGGTCACAAGGAGACTCTTAGATTTTGCAAATCATTTCCATTTGAGCTTCTCATGAGCATTGCAATTCTGTAAGTCTGAGAACAAATCTGAGCAAAGTCAAGGAGAACAATGGAGGGAAGCCAAGTGTGTCTTAGGAATTTAGTTAGCTTGCTTGCTTGTTTGATTTCTAGGTTATTTGCACTCCATTGATGAGTTAGGGCTTTTGTGGTTTGAATTTAGCATATTTATCTAATTTTCCCTAACTTACAGTGTGAAGGTAAGTGTTGTGATATTATTATTGATAGTGGAAGCACTGATAATCTTGTCTCAAAGGAGATGGTTATCAAGTTGAATTTGACAAGGAGAGGGCATCCACATCCATATTGAATTGCATGGTTGTAAAAGGACCATAGAGCTTTGGTCAATGAGCAGTGTTTAGTCAAGTTCAAGATTGGAGACACCATGATGAGGTGCTATGTGACATCACACCGATGGATGCATGTTATATGTTATTGGGAACGTCATGGCAGTATGATAGATGTGTTGTCTATGATGGCAATGTAAACACCTATTCCTTAACAAAGGATGGAGTTCATCATAAGTTGAAGCCCTTGAAAGAGGTGGAAGAAAAGGTATGTAGTACTACCAAAATTTTCTTGGTAGATGCTATGAAATCTTTGGATGGTATGAAGCATGAACGTCATTGCTTTATGTTGATTCCTAAGATCAGCCAAGAGAAATGTGAAAATGTACCAGCAGAAGTCTCAGATTTGTTGGAAGAATTTTAGGACATTGTCTCTAACAATGTACCAGAATGTTTACCACTAGTGAGGAAGATAAGTCACCAAATGGATTTGATACTAGGAGCTAGTTTTCTGAATAAGGCAGCCCATTAAAAGACTCCTGTAGAGAATCAAGAGCTGAACAGACAAGTTCATGAGTTGTTAAGGAAAGGACTGATAAGATAAGGCCTTAGTCCATGTGTAGTACTTGCAGTACTAGAACCAAAGAAAAATGGAGAGTGGAGAATGTGTACAGATTCCTGAGCCATCAACAAGATCACAATCAAGTATAGATTTCCATTTCCTAGAATGGATGACATAATGGATTGTCTAAGTGGAGTCAAGTACTTTACGAAGATTGATCTAAAGAGTGGATATCACCAGATTTAAATTATAGAAGGAGATGAATGGAAGACAACCTTCAAGACTAAGGAGGGCCTATATGGATGGTTAGTCGTGCCATTTGGGCTAACCAATGCACTGAGGACATTTATGTAGCTCATGAACGAGGTACTAAAAGAGTTTTTGGGTAAATTTGTCATTGTTTATTTAGATGATATTTTGATTTTTAGTAAGACTTTGGAGGAGCACCTGATGCATGTTCAAAATTTTTTTGAGAAGCTGAGGGAAGAAAAGTTGTTGATTAATCTAAAGAAATGTAGTTTTATGAAGAAGGAGTTGGTGTACCTGGGATTTGTTATCTCAACTGAGGGTCTTAAAATGGATCCAGAGATGGTGAGGGTTATCATTGAATGGCTACCCCAAGGAGTGTTACAAAGGTACGATCTTTTCATAGTTTTGCAAGTTTTTATAGAAAATTTATTAGGAATTTTAGTAACATTTGTGCACCTAGAACTCAAACAATGAGAGGGGCTAGAAAAGAGTTTAAATTGACTACAAGGGTAGCCAAGATTTTTGATACATTGAAGCAAAAAGTCACAGTGCAGCCTGTTTTGGTACTTCCATATTTTCATAAAGTATTTTAGGTAGATTGTGATGCTAGTGGCAATGCTATAGGAGTTGTTTTGAGTCGAGAAGGTAAGTCCATTACCTATTTCAGTGAGAAGATTAATGATGCTGAGAAAAAGTATTCTATTTATGATCAGGAGTTTTATGCTATAGTTTAGGCTTTAAAGAAATGGAGACATTATTTGTTGCCAAAAGAGTTTGTTTTATATACTGATCATCAGGCTTTGCAGTATCTTAATAGTCAAGGAAAGTTAAATTAGAGGAACTTCAAATGGGTTGTGTTTTTGTAGATTTATACTTTTGTTTTGAAGCACGAGAGTGGGAAGTGCAACAGAGTTGCAAATGCCTTAAGCAAAAAGAAAAATTTGTTGACATACATGAAGATAGAGATTGTTGGTTTCAATGAACTCAAGAATTTGTACCCTAAAGATACAGACTTTGCAGAAGCCTCCAGAAATCTTGTTTGGAGCCTGTTGTCCTAGATAGGACAAGATGGTTGGATCAAATAATCCAAGATAGTATGTTGTTCAGAAGAATCTAGTTGTGCATTCCAAGGAGTCCCATGAGAGAGAACTTGATTAAGGAGAAGCATAGTGGAGGATTGGCAAGACACTTTGGTCAAGATAAGACCATTGCTCTTGTTAGTGAGAATTATTATTGGCCATAGTTGCACTAGGATGTGAAGAAATTTATGCAAAGTTGCAGAGTATGCCAGATGACCAAAGGAGTGAATCAAAATACTGAGCTATATCAGCCATTACCTGTACCAGAGAGGCCATGGGAGGATATTAGCATGGACTTCATTCTTGGTTTACTAAGGACACATAGAGGACATGATTTAGTATTTGTGGTGGTTGACAAATTTTCAAAGATGACACATTTCATTCCATGCCAAAAAACCAGTGATGGTGTTCACATTGCAGAGTTGTTTTTCAGAGAGGTGGTTAGACTACATGGTCTACCAAGGAGTATAGTTTCAGATAGAAATACTAAGTTTGTTGGGTATTTTTGGAGGACCTTATGGAAGAAGTTGAAGATTGAGTTGAAGTTTAGTTTTGCACATCATCCATAGACTGATGGATAGACAGAGGTAGTGAATTGAAGTTTGGGCAACCTACTGAGATGCTTAGTAGGAGATAAGCCCAAGGGATGAGATTTGATACTACCACAAGTAGAGTTTGTATATAACAGTTCTATCAACAGGAGTATTGGTAAATCCCCATTCCAAATTGTATATGGGAGTAGTCCAAGAAATGCTTTTGAGTTGAGAAAGATAGACAGAGGAGAGAAAAGTAGTACTGAGGCTGAAAACTTTGTAGAGCACCTGAAGAGCATACATGAAGAGGTACAACATCACATTAATAAAATGAATTTTCAGTACAAGGATAATGTAGATCAAAAGTGAAATTTTAAGGAATTCAAGGTTGGTAATGAAGTCATGGTTCACCTAAGGAAAGAAAGGTTCCCAATGGGGACATATAATAAGGTCAAGATGAAGAAATTTGGGCCATGCAATATCTTGTAGAAGCATGACTCAAGAAATGCATATGAGGTAAAGCTGTTGAGTGGAATCAACATTTCCCTTGTGTTCAACATTGCTAATTTAACAGAGTATCATGAAGGTGGCATAGAGGATGAACCAACATAAGAATAGTGGAGTATCCCAGCATCTACTTCAAAGGAGGAGATAGAAGAAATCTTGGATACCCATGTGGGATGAAGTACTTAGAAGAAGCAATATGGAGAATATCTGGTTATGTGGAAAGGAAGGCCTGTCGAAGATTCTTCTTGGTTGTCTAAGGCAGAGGTTGACCATTTAGATTTTCCTTGAACACCTGAGATGTGACAAGGTCACTTCTCAAATTACCCTAGGTGTCTAATGCAGGAGCATCCAGTGGTGTAAGGGCAATCTTGCATCACCCAAAAAAAGATGATTTTGTTTTTTGTTCTTTTTAATTTTGCTAATTTCAGATACCTATTTTCTTGAATAATGATGTAGAACCTTCAATTTTTTCAACCTGCTAAAAATAAAAAACTACTATTTTTAGAAAGTTTGCATTTGAGCACGTATGGAATCAGAAATTTACTCAAGGCTTCGGAATTGAAAAATATAACCTTTGGTGAAGGAATTGGCCAAAGATCACTTATGGATAGAAAGATATTAAAGTTTTTGTTTCTTTAAAAACCCCTGAAAAAATTTCAAAGTCAAATATGAGGCATTTAGAGGCCTCATATGACCCCAAAAATGGGTGGAATTGACATAGTGGATTTTAAGGGCGTAGATCACTTTACGATCTTTCCAACACATCAAATGATTCGTCAATCGGACAATCAAATCAAATGTTATGGCTCCTGAAAGTTGACCTATTTTTTGAGGGAGTTACAAATTTCAAAATTTTGGCTGGAAGCACCAAAAAGGGCTATTTATGTCCATTTTTGAGAATCCTTTGGGCAATAGAGAAAAGGTCGAAAGTGGTGAGTCAGCAAAAGGAGGGAAAATTGAAACCTTGTCATATTTGAAGCTACAGAAGGCAGAAGGTTCTAGAATCCAGAGGAAGGAAGCTATAAGGTGTTGTAGCCTATTGAGGATTCATCCTCTAATTTGATTCCAGTTCCTGTAATGTAATGTGTTATTCAGTTCAATAAAAGAACATTCCTATTTTCTTTTGCAATCTATGTTATTTTTGTTCTTTGACCCCCTTATCAAATAGTGTTAAAATAAATTTGGGGGAATAGAGTTAAGGATTATTTTACTGTTGTGAATGATTCTTTTAAAAAAAAGCCAAATGGAAAGATTTACAAGATTGTGCTATTCCTCAACAGTAGAAAATTTAGTTGCAATCTTTGTTGGAACAAAGAAAAATCTTCTACTCTTCACATCCTAATTAGTTAACTTGGGCACCTTCAAAGGCTGGATAGTATAATGTTAATTAGGGGTATAAGTATTTAGTTCTTTTTAGATCCAACTTGAAAGATGAATGGCCTTTTAAATACTATTGGAATGATTCATGTTTGCCTAAGGTATGTGCTTTTGCATGGCTTGCTTTAAATAAATGTATTCTTACCAGTTCTAGATTGGTCAAATTAGGTATATTAGAGGCTTTTAATTGTTCTCTATGTGGAGAAGTAGTGGAAGATATAGACCATTTGTTTCTTAATTCCTCTTTCACTTATTGTTGTTGGAAATGGTTGTGTTCAAAATTGAATTGGCAAATTCCACTCCCATAGACACTATTAGACCTTTTTCAGAGTTGTCCTTTACTCTATAAAGATTCCACTTTTTCTTCTATTTGGTTAGTTTCTCCCTCTATCTTAATATGTAATATATGGTTGGAACGAATAAAAGAATCTTTAGGAAAGAACAAGCCAATTTTGAAGTACTCTTTAAATTAGAGAAATCTATCTCTAAGATGGTCATGGCACATTTTATGAAGAATGGGTTTGCAAAGTTAAATTTCACTTCATGGGATTCAAATATTTTGAGCTAGTGGAAACATTTGAAACCTCCTCTAGCTAGTGCCTTTCAAAGCTCAAACAAAATTAATAAAAATTCTATGTTTTGGATCCCACCAATTCTCCAATGGTTAAGCTAAATTTTGATGGGGCCTCGAGAGGAAATCCATGTAATTCTAGAGTAGGGTGTGTGATTAGACATTCTAAAGGTGAACTAATTTGCACTTTAGCATTAAATATTCTAGTTGGGACAAATAATGAAGCAGAGGCACAAGATTTTCTAGTAGGGTTGTAGTTGGCAAGGAAGAAAAACATTGAGAGAATCATCATTGAAGGAGACTCTTTAAATATAATTAATGCTATTAAACATAAATCAATGAGCAATTGGAAAATGTTAGTGTGAACAGGGATATTACCTATCTGATTTTCCCTTTATAGTGTGAACAAGGCACATTATCTAACTAGTCATTAGTTAGGACCTATTCACACATGTTCACTATTTAAGTTGACGTAGGAATTATTATGGAGTAAAAAGTGGACACTTGTCTTTTTACCTCTTAGTTTAGCTCCTAGGTCCCTGTGAATACATTATACATTCTAAATATATATCCCGGTGCAAAATCCCCCGAAACCAATGCAAATTGGGAACTAGGGGCCCATGCTTAGCCTTACCCCAGACCAAAAAGGTGCCTTGGGACTTGGGTGCCTGCACCCAAGTCCTCCTTGATTGGTCAGGGCAAATTTCAATGTATGTCAGCATAAGACCTTTAAAAGGGTTTCTCCTTGTCGGCTCTTTTGGTTAATTTCATGAATGTTAGTGGGAAAGTATATATAAGTGAGTTTTTCAATTTATTATGAACCTAGATGGATATAGCAAACTTATGATCTTGGAGCAAAGAGCATTCAAAGAATTCATTGTGTTTGTATTGTCTATGTTGTTGTAGATTTGGAATCATCATCCATCTCCTTATGAGTTGAAGGATCTACATTCTCCTAAGGGCTTCACCTCCAAGGTGATATCATTGTTATTTGAAACATTCTATCATCATTTTGTTTAGCCTCTACCCTCCTAGGACATGCTCTCTCTATCAAACAATAGTGTTGGGAAGCTTGAATGCTATCCTAGGATTTGATTGAGACAAGTCCCTAAACACCATAACCCCAAAACCCCTTTTCTTCTTGTGTGTAGGTTACAAGTACGAAATCCAAAAAAGGTGAAGGTACAAGAAGATTGAGTAAGGAAAAGGGTTTCAGAATCTGATAGCAATTTAGGAATATTCCTCTACAGAAAACTTGGGCACCCACAAAATAGTCTTCCTGCCTAAACAGACATCAGAGCTTACATCAGAACATTCTCTGTGACATTTCTCTAGTTCTTAGTTTCCAAGATTCCATCCTTCTGGACTTGGGATCCCATGAAATAGTCCTCTATCTTTCTATCTTCTAAGACACAGGTTCTGATATTTCTCTGATTACTCTTGTGAAATTAGTTTCTCATTATCTATTGTACATCTCTTGTTGTGATTAGATCTTTACAAATCTAGGGTTTAGTGTATTAGTTGACCTAGGGTTTGATAAAAGACCTGATTAAATCTAATCATTCCATAGCACTCTTAAGTTCAATATCTGTAGCTGAGTCCTCCTCCATTCAGTAGTGATTTGGCTTGGTCTTGTCCTTGAATGTTATTGTGGAAGAGGGTTTAATCTAGTGTACGTGCTAGTCTTCATCATTCATCTTTTTCACACATAACATTTTGGTGAACCTATAGCTCTGAGCATTTGGATCTTGTTGATAGTTAAATTCAGTTCTTGCATTGATTCATAGCATATTTCTCATTAATCAATGAAGATCTTACATCATTTCATATCAATGGTTTGAAAATTCATAGTTTGGCAATTACACATTGTGTATTTCAACAAGCATAACTACCTTCATCTCCATAATCTTATTGATAATATATTTAGTGAGTACATTAAGTGTTATAGGACTTTGCATGAGTTGTATAACCCTTTGTCCTAAAACAAACACCTTTATAAGGAGAAGTTGTAGATTGATGGGTTCTAATGCTGTTGATAGCAATGGTGTGCAAACATCAAAAAACCCATTACACAACTACTTTATGAAAGGTGAATCAACACCTTTGCAATATATTATAAATGACAACTTGGAAGAATAAACATTTCATGATTATGAAGATATGAGTGACACAGTTACATGTGTGCATGACAAAAAAACTCAAGAAACTAGACAAACAACTAGCTGACTTTCAATTTATTGTAGGAGGTGCACATCTAGCTCAAGAAGTGATACCTATTGTTGATGGTATAAGAGGATTGTTACAAGAATTACAGGAAGATGTTGACATGGAATAGCCCACATAGTGGATCATAAAATTATGCCAATGGCTAGTCGTGCGAATAACATAAAAAATGTGTCATTACCGAAGTATATAAGCTCACAAGTATCGACACTCATACTAACTACTAGAATATCTACTTTTATGTCATCAATTCTCACCACTAATGCACAAGCTTGTAGTAATGCTACCACTACCATGGGAACATCTACTGGAAACAATTACAAAGCTGTGGGATTTAATTATCAAAACTCGGCACCTCCTCTATCCATACCCATGAGAAATTATTCTCAACCACCCATCAGCTCCACTTATTATCAACCACCTCTCAATTTCACAACTGCATCATCTAATACTCTTGTCTCAAATCTTCAAGACACATCATCCAATGATGCTCTCCTAAACCAACTTTTGCACAGTATGTCATCCTTGCAGCAAAGTGACAAATTTGACTAATGCTTCTTCTTAGCCTACCTTGCCAACATATCATGCTCGCAGTCCTTTATCTTATACAATCCTAAGATCTCAAATGCTTGACAAATTTGAGACTCCTCTCTTTGAAAAGTATAGTGGTAAAGGTGATCCTAATACTCATGTGGTAGCATTCACAACAATGTGTAGTGATTTCTTCTTTGATGAGGCATTGTTAGCAAAACTCTTTCCTTAATCTCTCAAAGATACCACTTTGGAATGGTTTTGCTCTCTACCTCCTGTTGATGATGATTGTTAGTCACAACAACACTCATAAAAATTTGCACAACAAACCTTTATTATCTTGAAAAGTATGCTCAATTTGGAACAAATTGATGACTCCAAGTCTCCGTGTCATGATCTTCTGACATTATTCAAAGGTTGATGTGGCATGTTGTTTTCCATTTTAAGGGGTCTCACACTGTCTGTATTGTAAATTGTTACTTATTTATCTGATCTTGCATCTGTTTCCTGTAAAATTACTTCACAAACGAGGTTATTTCCACTATGCTCCATAGATTATGATTATATTTATAAGTTTGATCATTTCTTCTAAGCATTTACTATCATGAATTTATTTTATACTTCTGCACATGTGTATTCAACCAAATGATGTGCCTATAAGTAGATGTTCACATGTTTATCAATACTATTAGCATGTATTTGCATGATATTTATCATTTTAATGTGCTTTCATTCAAAATATACTTTGTGTGTTCAACTATTTACGAGATATAGGCATATTTTATGTTTATTTGCTTTGGATTGTATGTTATTTGCAATTATGAAGGTGATTTGTAATATAATTCAAACAAATTTAAAGAAATACTTCTAAACTTGGTGAACCTTTAGCTATTGAGTCACATACATTCCAGATACAGTTATGAAGAGAAGAAATAAAACCATAATTTCACCAGGTTGTTCCACAGCTAGGTATGGTCGATGCTAACTTCAAAGGAACAAGGAATGAAAACAATACATGCAAATTGACAAGCACTCCAAGGGACACAACTAATCAGTGCATATATCCAGATCTCATTCACTAACTACTCAAGATTTACAATTGTTTGTAATCAAAAGAACTTCTCTTTCATTAAGTATTCAAAAGACATGTACATTTAGAAAAGCCTTGAAATCAGTCCTAAATGCTTCAGCAATCCAATTTCAATTAAGTTTCTAATGCTTTAAAGAGTGCACTCCATCCCCTTTTATAGAATAAGGAGAGGAGGCGGTTACAAATGACCAATGGTCAAGATTTATCCTTTCA